>CM060941.1:52713793-62713793 GCA_030765085.1 Allium cepa | reverse complement strand
ATCCAGTTGATTACCTTAGTTTATGCCAAGAGCTCTCAGGTTTAACTCCTCCGGTAGAGCAGTGGTGGGGAAACAAAATGATACGGATAAGATGGTTTAGGCAACAATTTGCGGACGATATGCCAGCAGATGCTGCGGAGATTCAGATTCAACAACGAGCCAGAGCCGTTATATTGCATATTATATGCTCGAGGTTGATATGTGGTCATTCAAAGACATGAATATGGCTTAGATGGCTTCCATTTTTAGAAAACATTGATGTTTGTCGCCAGTATTCGTGAGGCGGTGCAGTTCTAACGTATACGTATTGCGAGTTGATGAGGCTTGCTTTGCAAGAGAGCACAAGCATCGGTAGTTGTGTAAGTCTAGTATAGGTATTTCCATTATTTACTTTCGCTGATAGTTATTTCATATTCTTTTATCCAATTGAAATCATATGTCTAATATTATTTGCAGCTTTGGTGTTGGACTTATCTACCTGTAGGTAGAATAACGATGAGGAGGACGGTGACCGATTTATCATTGCCATACGGTGCCAAGTATAATTAATTCTGTAGTATACTATGCATAGTTGTTCAGATTTGAGAAGGTATAATTTTATATTTCTACAGGTGGGTAGGACCTAAAAGCACCGTTTCATCGTCGAGGCGTCATGTTGTCTTCTACCGTAATGAGTTCGATATGCTAGACAATCATTCTGTGACTTGGTCTCCATATGCAGATATGCTTGGAGATCTGCCAAACTTATGTATCACTTCCATTCAACTGCGGACTGCTCGTGTTCCTCTCATTTACTTTGATGATGTCGCCTATCATCTTTCTGACCGAATGGTGAGGCAGTTTATTATGGCCTAGCATTTACCGGAATAACCACCGCATTATAGGATTGATATTGCAACTGGGGAGTATGTTATGGCGATTGAGACATGGACCGAGCGCTATATGCACACGCAAAAGGAATGCGAGTTCACATTGTCCGAACAAGAATATCCGTCTTGGTACTGGAACATTATGCGTTGATATGTTCTTCGTGCCATCGAGCCACCTACAGCGCCTCCCGTTGTTGCAGACCCTTACACTCCCAGAGCACCCCTCGAAAGGAATGGGGTACATAGTACATACAGTCTTTATTCAAATATTTTAAATTTATACATTTTTTGAACTTTATGTTATGGCATGTGGACGGCATTTACCGTGCGATCGAGATTGTAGACGAGCTTGTAGACGAGCTTTCACAAGAGATTCTTGAAAAGTCGCAGGGGAAATGGTTTAGTGTAAAATGCATCTTAGAATCTATTTTGGGGGGAAACAAGTTAGCAAGACCAAAACCGGCTCCACCACCTCCTCCGCCTCCACCACATGCGCTTATCAAACATGCCATAGAAGCCTATGGTATTCCTCCTACCACTCGTACATATCAGCAACGGAGACATCGAAAAGGCACTTCTTTATCTCAAGAAACACAATTTGAAGTTGCTTCCGGCCCTTCACAGCCTATAGATCATACGCAAGCAAGTGAAGAGGAGGATTCGCCGGATGAAATTCCACTGTGTATGAGGAAACCAAGATGAACTCCACTTGAAATTTGTAGGTTTAAGTAGTGAGGATGGTATAAGTTGATGATGTGCTTTGTCTGGTTTTGTTTTGTTTAATGAATTGTTGAAATATTGGGATTGGTTGTTTTGTTGAATTGTTCGATGTCGAAATTGGAACGCAATTCTTGAATTGTAAGATGTTGGGTTTTGAATTCAATTGTTGAATTGGTGGATGTTGTAATTTGAGTTGTTGGATGATTGAATTTGGTTGAATTGTTGAATTTTGATTGTAGTGAAGTTTAGACCATTGTTGAAAATGGTGATGCAGGGCTTCTGTTTTGAAACCTCACACACTCATTTGGGGCGACTTTTCAAAAGTCGCCTGATGGCGACTTTTGAAAAGTTGCCAACGAAGTGTGCAGGGTTTCAAAACAGAAACTCTTCACACAACTCGGGCAACTTTTGAAAAGTCGCCCTAGTTGTGTGCAGGGTTTCAAAATAGAAACCCTGCCATTCAACCTTCCTCATATTTCACTTTACCAAATGCCAAAGAAAGAACCCAAAACCTAAGCCACATCTCTCTTCCACAGTTTCAATATTTCCCGATGAAAACGAATATATTTTAGAGATTTGGAGACATAAAAAGAAGGTAAGTTCATAAGCACTATTAAATTTGTTTAATCTTTTGCGATTAAGACTAATTCCAACATTGATATTTTGAAGAAAAAGGGTGTTGAAAATGGACAATTAGGAGCTTGATGACTAGACGATGATGAAAATATATGACGAATTTGAACAACAATGAGGCTTTGCGCCGGTTAATGACGAAAATGTTGAGGTTGATTTCGTCCCTGAGACGTACGTTGAAAACGTGCCCCCCTCTAGGGGTGGCGGTATATCAACACTGGTCATGGTTAGCGGTAAATCAATACAAAAATCACTTCATGGAAAATTAATGGATTCGCTAGCTCGTCGTAAGCCTAATAATGCTAGTTCAAGCCGGACACCGCCTCGGGTACTTTGTAATTACGGAGATGAATGTAAAGTGGTTGTGTGTCGGAATGAAAGGAACGCGGGCCATCACTTTTACCGTTGTGAATCGTACAAAGATAATAAGTCACGGCCTAACGATGTTGAATGTTGTAACTTTTTTAAATGGAAAGATCCAAAAATGTGTCCGAGGGGAGTTGCATATGCCCTTGAGATGCAAGCAGAAAATGCTCGTTTGAAGAAGTTGAACCTACAATATCGCAATGCACTATTGAATAAGGGCTTACCGTTTGATAAGTTGAGTCCTTGTAGATTATAGGAGGAGAAGTAAACACCAATTTGGGTGTTCATTTTTATATAATTGAATTATGTATCGTTGAACATGTATTATAACGATTTATGTATCACTAGCTTACATTTGCATCTGTTTACGTATCACTTAGCAGTTAATATTTCTCAACTTACTTTGGGTGGAGTGATCCAATTCCAACATATAACATCCATCCTCTCAAACGAACATAGCACATGAAATAAAAACACAAACTTTTCTTACATAAACAACATACGGCTTACAAACATCAAACCAATAATAACACACGTATGAAAACTAAGTAATTGAATTACAACGACTTTTTTTATGATCGTGTATACCACGTTTACTGCATCTAATCGGCCTTGGAGGTTGCATCTCGTCCATAGTGCCTTTAATTCTAGTGACTTAAACCTTCCTGGAGATCGCCTTATGTGGGGTGGAATTACCATTTGACCTTCGTGTGGAGGCCAATACCTTTTATCGCGTACGGGTTGAAATTCTACAAAGTATGCCGCTAGGTAATTCTGAACGAAGTACCAATGTGATGCAAAATCACGATGAGCTCTGTTTGCACCATTGGCCACCGACGAACAAGCAGCCATCACATGGGCGCAGTGGAGATGCTGCAGTAATGGGATGTTGCATGTACATGAACAATATTACCATCGATCATAACTTTGAATTCATCTCTGAAGTAATGAATCACTTGCCATTCAATTTGACTGAAACAGACAATTCGACAAAGTCTTGCTTCGCTTGCTCTCTTCGCTATTTTTGATTCCCATTTTGGCGTGACATAAAGTGTGGAATTCTTAGCTAACTCTCTTCTTTGGCAAAAGTAATCAACAGATCGATATAAGGTACGTGCAACAAGTGCTCTAATAGGTAAAGATCTTGCACCCTTAAGTACACTATTAAAACTTTCTGACGCATTAGTCGTCATAATATGAGATCGACCGCCATCATCTTTACATAATGCCAAATTTTCCTCCTTTCCACCCAAACTTCTCTCTATCTAGTTGTGTGCTCTTATACTACTGGTTTTAATTTCTTCACGAATCTTTAAATACTCAATCTCCTCAGAGGCACATGCAGCAGCGTAGAATAAACTGGTGAATCATTTGTCTCTGAAACCCGTTGCTTGAAAATTAGCTTTCAAATGTCTGGCACAGTATCTATGTTTATGTGAGACTAGCCATTTGCTCTCCAACACTGTAGGTATTCCTTTCATTCTATCAGAAATGAAAGTAATACGATGATTGTTCACACTGTGAATGAACCTTTGCATACACGCAAAAACCAATCCCAACTATCAGTGGATTCGGACTCAACAATGGAAAATGCAAGGGATATAGCTGATCATTTTCATCAACGGATGTTCCAACAAGTAAGGTATTTTTGTATTTACCATATAGATGTGCACCATCTATGTAAAGAAACGGTCGACAATGGACAAAACCCTCAATACTCTGTACTCATCAGCAGTCACATGTCCTACGCTTCTTGGATTTGTTTTTCATATTTCACTGAAGTATTGTAGTAGGTTGGAATATGACTCTGTCCAATCACCATAAATTCATTCAATTGCCTTGCTCAATGCTCTCCATGCTTTTATATAGCTAATTTTGATAAATAATTGTTCCTCCATTAGAACCTGCACCGTTCCGGCTGTAATGTTCAAATCGGATTTCACGAAAGGCATGATCTTCGATACCATAAAAGATGATGTAGCTTGTCTATGATTTGAGTTCACTGTAGGGTTAACGCATGTATGATCACTAGGATATTTTTTAATAATCCATCACCTAGCCTGGGTCTTTTTTGAGTCAATAGCATGTATTCTCCCAGGACGACTATCATCGACATTGCAAATGGCAGTGTATTTTGCTTTGCTCGACCTTATTGTCTTAAAGGACACCGCATGTAAGATTGACCATTCTAATAGTTGTTGCAGAAATTTAGCTTTACCCTCAAACATCATGCCAAATTTGAAACCGGTTTGTACGCTGGAAGATTAAAAAAAAAACGTTGTTGAAGTTTACATTTTCTACAATTGAGCTAACCATAAATTGTACACTACACAAATCATCATCCAACGGTATCTCCATTTTCGGTTCATCGTTGTCCGCACAATCTGCTTCTACACCTCCAAAATCATAGTCTAGTGGATCATTGTTTACTTGCATATTTTCCACCCAGGTTGTATCAACCTCTAGCATTGACACAACAGACATACTATCAAGTGCAGGAACATCTTCAGCATGTACATCTTCTTCATCATCTACATCCATATCATCGTTGCAGATAGTTTGACCCACTGGTTCATTTGGTGGTTGGACGTATGGCTGTGTAGTAGTGTTGTTTGCTGCAAAGCTGCAGTAAATTAATACATCAATTTTAGTTTATTTCTACATACCAATGATTTTACAACATATTGCAATATTTAACTTACTTTTGGCTTAAATGGTAAATTTCGGATGGAGCTGGTTGCATTCATTCAAATGTACGGCTACTCGATGCTCTAGCACTTCTTTGAGTGGAATTCTAAACTGGAATAAAACTGCACGGGAATACAAATTTAGTATAATAATTAAATCAATTCAATATACCAGATCTATATGTAATCACGGCTAAATGATACCTCTTACTCATTCGTGGATAGCTGTCCTGCATCAAATGAGAAAAGGTAAATTAGGCATTTGGCTGCAAACTCATGAATGGATGAAAACCATAATACATTTATTGTTTTCCATATTGCGATATGTGCTGAATCGGATGACTAAAACTAGGTGATGGAATTCCTTGCCCAGTACACATGTTCCCCACCATTATCGAATATTCTTCAACGCCAAAATTTATTACGGGTGCTGGTGTTGATTGTTCTGCAACTAATCTTCTATTTTTTCCAACAAACAACTCGATATATTTAGTCGAAGCACAAAACATTAATTCAACATCATCGTCGTCAATGATTTTGGTTGCTTTAGATCCAGAATCTGTCGGCCAATTGCAAACTATATCAATATCATACTCTTTGGGTTTTATCTTTGTTGCTTTGTAAACCAATTCTTTCAACTGCTCAAAAGCAGAACCTCTTCGAACTTTACTTGGTTTGTAAGATCCACCAAGATATTTCCCACATGTTAAATCGTCAATAACCAATTCACCATCATAATAGCATATGGTTGGAATAAAACTAGGAGCCATTCTACATCAACCAAAAAAAATTAGCTTGCAAACTAATTTGAAAACTTAGGGTTTCTACTGCATACCTTGATTGGATTCGACCGTACGATGATTTGTTATGCTTCAGGTAGATCTTCGAAATCTAATACTTTTAAGGAGATTAAATGAAATTTAATCAGGTTTAAAAAAAATTGAGGTAGAGGGTTTTGGGGGTTTTTGGAGATGAAGAGGAAAGAGATAAAGTGAAGGAGAAAGAAAGTGGTGTTCTGGTTTTTGTCACAGAACCCCGTATGGTTGATTTTTGAGATGTCGTCAATGGGAAACTTCTCCAAAGTCATCCAAATTTTTTTTTAACCAAAAACATGTAGGCGACTTTTGGGAAGTCGCCAGTGGGCGACTTCTCAAAAGCCGCCTACATGTTTTTGGCAAAAAAAAAGTTGTACGGTCGACTTTTGAAAAGTCGCCGGTACGTTTTGGCCAACTCGAAGCAGAGTTGGCCAAAACATGGCTAAGGCCGATATTAGTTTTGAAAGTGGGCTGTTTGCGATAATTAGTTTTAAAAGGGGGTAAACTGAAAAAAATCCTAAAGAAAATGAGACAGTAGGAATAAAATAGAAGGAAACATAAATCGTGCAAGGAGCTATTATGACGTAATAAATTAAAAGGGAAAGATGTAATATGACGTGAGGATGTCGTGCAAGATGGGGGTGAATAAATCAATATCTACGTATATATTAGGGCCGCTTGATATTTATGCTAAGGATAATTGTTTTAATTACTATAGATTAAGGGTTTTCTCAAGCCAACCCCTTGCTTGGAGACATGTTTGGGATATTTATATGAGCAAGCCTCCTTTGATCTGTAGTTGAGATTGCTTGAGGATATTCGCGGTTCATACAACAGATCGGACCATGGGATAATTCAGATCGTGGGATGATTGCCAACTGGAGGGTTGGTAGCAAAACATACATATATGGTGGCAAATTGTCTTTCTGTACTCTACTTGTTTCTTTTGCAGGATGTTAGGTGGCATAACTCAAAGTGTTGCTACTTTCCATATCAGATAGGAGCAATTGGTGGCGGGGGGTTGTATTAGCACTTTTCCGGGGGCAGGACTTTAGTAGGTATGCTTTTCTCTACTAGTCTGACTGTTATCTCTCTTTGAAGCCACTTTGGTCGGTTTTTTATCCTTATGTGAGAAGAATCTGGGTATATGAATCAGTCTGTCCTTGGGTCAATCGGTTTCAAAGGAAGCCCGGATTAGTTAAGCTGATGCGTTTATCTTCCTACGGGCGGCCGCCATGCCCTATTAAACTTTTGCAAAAAATTTAAGCAACGCTACCCTTAGGGTATGATCATCTTGGAGCTATATCAATATTATTTTTCAAATGTATCCTTTAGGGCCTAATATAGTGGGATGATCATATTCGGTACTATCTAGAAAGGGTTAGGCTGGTTTTGTCATGTAGGGGTTGCAAGGTTTGTAACTTCGACACACTTTATCTAGATATGTACTGTGACAGGCGGTACCCCAGTAGCCATGTCATTAATGGAATCCATTTTCCAATACATGCCTTATGGACTTAGTTTTATCTAAATATGCTATTGAATGTAATTAATGTAATACGATTGAATATTTATTTTAAACCCTAGACATTACTACAATATCACTAGATTTCTTATAGAAATGGTATGGTTGTCATAAGGTAAAACTCCATCTGTGTTTATGTGTGGTGTGATCTTACCAGGTACATTTATTTTTGAAAGGTTTTATAACATTAAAATCGATATGTTTTGTATTTCTCACACTGGTTTATTAGACTGATCCGGACGTTGTTTTCTTAAAATGCTAGGGTCAGCCCGGACATAAGTCCAGATTTAGTTATGGATGCTTTGGAGCATCAGGAGATAGGCCAGATGCCTTTAAGACATATTTACGTATCATTTATTTTCGATGCATTTCTTGTTTTGTATTTATCAGCATTTGTGAGAACATGCTGTTATAACTGTCCAAGCTAATGATAGGTTAGATTACTCTGGTTGAGGTATGTATATAAAACTTTTCTTTTGTAAAGACTGTTGTATATTATATATTAATCATCGCGATGTGTGATTCTGTTTTGTTTTCTTATCTTTCGCCCCAACAATTTGTCTTTTCGACATTCGAATGCTCGGCACTCGAATAATATGAATGTATTAGTGTCGACTTTTAAGGATCGAAAAGACGCGTCGTTACATTGCGCGTGCTATAAATTCTCATTTATCATTTAAGGTTTGTTAGTAGTACCGGAAAAAACAAATCCAAAAAATTTATAATCCAAAATATAGCCAAAATAACTCTGATTTGAAAAAGGAAGAGTTTACTTATATCCACGTATTCTATTACTTAATCCACAATTTGAATTTATAAAGTTAATCCACTACTTTTTTCAAGTTAACTATCAAATAAACATAAGTTTCATGTTTTTCTAACTTTATTGGGTCTCTCCATGATGGTTCTATAAGTTTCCTTCCTACGGACAGGTCAAATTTTCTATCCCTTCTATCTCCATATGCCACATACATCCCATTGATTTTTCATCAGCAACCATTCGTATGGTATTGCAGGTCCCACTGATTCATTATTTTATTGTGACGAATGACTACGATTTTCTACAGCATATTAGAACACATAAGAAGGTACGGAGGAATTGAACTCTCACAAGAAAGAACATTCTTTCTAAAATGGGATTTGGAGCAGTTTTAGCAAATGTATAATTGTTATTTGTGCATCATTCATCTCACAATACTTGACTTTTGATCTTTCACCGTCTTTAACAAATGGTTTCATTTATTTGGCTACACTTTTCAAATATCCGAGGTCTATTTGCACACATTGAAGTTTGATTATTAATCAATTCGCATAGACATGAACATAAATGTCTATTAATATTATATATCTGATTTTCAAAAGAAACTTAAAAGGCCTTGTTTTTATATGGTCATGTTTTGGAATATATATCTTTTGGTCTACCAAACATTATTTAACCATCATGCATGTTTCTTTGTTCATGCAAATTATATACGTTTTTTACTCAGAAATAAAGGCATGTACTATTTAGGGTTTCTTTTTTTCTTCGACATAATAATATATAATTCGTTTGGTTGTTAGTTTCTCAGTAAAGTATGTACACAAAGATTATAGAGGTTTTTAGGGTTGGGGAAAAAGTTGAAGAAAAATTTAGTTTTAAGGACAAAAAGTTTGTTTTTTAGTTTGAAGAACACTTTTTAGTGTAAATCACAGAATGATAGTTGCAACTATCATTTTCTGTTCAGACTAAAAAGTGTCCTTCAGACTAAAAAGCAAACATGTTTTCCCTAAGACTAATTTTTTTTGCAACTTCTTCTCTGTGTCTATATACCTGAAGATTTTATATTATTATAACAATGTAAAACAACCATGGTATTATATTATTTGATGTTTCCCACTTATTATGTATAATTCCTTTATCCGTTGATGATTATATATCTTTATCTTGGACCTGTAAGCGCTAAAAATACGATGGAAATTCAACAGTATTGATAACTTTTTACTTGTATATAAGCACCCAAAGAAAAGAACTTATGCAAATGAGTGATATGACTTATAAAATGATTGATATGAATACTGTAAAGTAATGTCAAGTTCCAATATATTTTTTATACATATTTTTCCTCATTTTTTTTGGAAACGTAAAACTAATCATCTCATTGGCACTGACAACATAGATGAAAGAAAACAGATAACTGTCTATGGCCTAATCAATTCATTGCTTCATTGGATTGGATAAATATATGATGAAAAATCACCTACAACATTTGGATGAACGTTAGACTTACAAGGGGAAAAGAAAAATGGTGGGATGAAAGAGTAAAAATTGAAAAATATAACGATTGAGAAGAAAAAGAAGTATAAGAGTTGTGCAGGATAATTTGTGGATAAGCTTAGTAAATTATAAATAGTTTTTCGTAGTTAGACTTTCCTATTTTTATACATGGATAAACTTAACAATATATTTTAAAATGGCATATTAAAATTGCTATACATACACTGAAAAATTTATTAAAATCGGATATACCCTTTTTTTACAAATGGCAGCTAACAAAACTACCCTTAATCAAAATAAGGTTATCAAATGTGCTTTTGTAAATTTCCATTTTCAAATTCAAATAGGAATTAAAATTATTTAATCATATATATATAGCAAATTTAGTTAATTTTTAATATTAAAACGTTAAATTATTTTAATTTTGATGTTAAATTTAAATTTGATTTCGATTAAGTAAAAGATAGAGAAGAATTCAATACACCGCGTATCATATTTATTTCGGTAATAATTTTAAGTTTAATTTTTATATTTAATCAAAGTGGAAACTTTTTAAAATTGACCCATGCATGAATACAACATATAAATCGAATTTGATATTGGAATTCAAATTTAACTCACCTGATGAGGTAGAAATTTTAGTTATTGTTATAGGATGATTGAATTAACTTAAATAACTAAAATTGTAAATAAACTTAGGCTATTCTGTATTTTGTTTGGTTTGAGAGGTTGGAAGAATTGCAGGATATTTGGTTGTGAAAAAGAGGTAGAAGAAATGGATGGATAATAGGGTTTTTTTTGTGACTTGGTGTTCTGAAATGAATGGTTTAAAGATTCTTCTTTCAATCTAGCATATTTGATTGCATCAGTGATGGTTGCAGGGTTAAAAGCTTTCACAAAAGGCTTAATAGCAGGTTTAAGGCCACTTATAAAACTATCAAACACATAGGGATCGGGCAAGTAATGATTATTCAACTGCAAATTTGACCTTAATTCCTCAAATGCATCTAAATATTCTTCAGTTGAACCAATTTGTAGCAACTTATTAAACTGTTCAACTGCATTAAGGCCAGTCACATCTTTAAATCTACACTTCACATCAGAAGAAAAATCATTCCAATCAATTACTACATTCCTCCTAACAGCCAAGTAATACATGTTTCAGCTTTTTCATTCATATGTAAACATGCTAAATCAACCCACTGTTCCATAGGAATCTTGTAACATTTCTTAATCAAATTTACAGAATTCTAACCCTTAAACTTGGGAAACTCAAGTTTAGGGTTCATACCTAAGGGTCTGGTGGGATTGACCCTTTCAGGATTTCTTGGAGATTCATTAAATGTGAGATGCAAACTACTCTTTTCAGCTTGCATCAACTTGACCAGATCATCCAAATTCTTGGCAATATCGGAATTCCACTTTGATTGTTCATCTAGCTTCTTAGACTTATCAGCACTCCATTGTTCTTGAGGCGTAAACCTTTCCTCTAATCCTATGAACTGGGCTTCAATGGCTGCAACATTTTTGGTAATTGCAGGAGCCAGAACTGGGAATTCTTCAAAACAAAATGATAGGTTTCTCTCCAATTTAGAAGTACTCAAATGGGTTTGTGTTTAATTTGTGAAAACTAAGAAATATTTTGAAGGGTTTTCTCTCAAGAATTTATACAAACAGTTGGTGGGTTTAAAGATATTCTGGAATTTTCTTACAGAATTGAGAGCTGCTGAAGTGGAAATACCTGAGTATGATAAGGAGGATAGCGATGATATGGAGTTTGAGGAATAAGAAAAAGGTGAAAGTGTAGTAATTGAATCCTGCATAACAGTGAGCGCTCTTTCTTATAATCAAAACTTTCATGCTATGAAGGCGAGAGGAGTTGTGAATGGCAAACCCTTGCAGATTTTGGTTGATTTTGGCAGTACACATAATTTTGTGGATTTTGCTAATGCAAAAGTGTTGGGGTGCAAGTTAGAACCAATTTTTCGTCAAGCTATAACTAGAGCAGATGAGAATCATGTAACAACCTGAAATTTAACCCGTAATAATCAATTTGTTAATTAACTAAATAATAAAATAACTTTGTGAAATTATCAGAATTGAGACACGGAAGTTGCACTATTGTGTCCGGGGTAATTTTCTGGTTAATTTCCATATATAGAACGTTTGAAACGGAGTTAATATGAGCAAGGAACAAAATAATCAAAGAAATGAGGAAAAAAAATACAGGCCAGGTCGACCGGCCGGTCGACCTGGGCACAAGGGCGGTCGACCGTCCGGTCGACCCGCTTGTCTATTTTAACGAACGTGCATTCGTTCGTTCGAAAGTTGAACATGTAATTTGCATTATTTGGCTTCATCTGGTCTTTCCATTCATGCATCCGATGGTCCATATTCCGCCTATGATGTGGTTGCATCCTATTCAATCCCCAAATCCAATAGTCTGAGATCCACTTCTACCCCTATAAATAGAACTCTAAGCCTAACAATTTTTTCTCATTATAGATTTTCTCTGCTTGGGTTCACTTTTACAATAAGGACCCTAAAAGGAATAATTTTTCAAGGAGAGAATCTTCTTAATAAAAATATATTAATACCCCCAAGTGAATCCGTGAAGGCCTAAAGGGAAGAGCTAAGGACTAGAGGTGAGTGATTGTAATTATTTTAAATTCCTTTAAGTAATTTAAAATAATAGTGTTTTCAATAGTTGTAGTTTAACTATGATTTTTGGAGTAACCTTTTTAGTAGTTTATTTATAGTTCTTAGAATTATTTTCAATCTATTCCTTCTAGCTATTTTTTCAGTTAATTTTAGTTTATTTCTGTTAATTATAGCTTTTCCCATTTGATTATAGTTTATTTATAGTATTTTAATTTATTTATTATTATTTATGTGTTGTTAACCCGCCTTTAGTCAAGGCCATGAACATGCGGATTCAACCCAACCAACTTCATGATTATCGAGGCTGGAATAGGATGGATTCGGTTTAAAAGAATGAAGGTCACTTGGATATGTCATTTGGTCAAGAAATGAGGGGTTGCACGGCTCGGTCTGGAAGATTCACCTCGCTCGGCGCACCTCACCTCGCTCAGCGTACCAACTGCTCACGGTCGGTCGGTATAATGAAGTAGGGTTCGGCTATGGGTGGGCCCAAACTACTCAGGATGCCCAACAACCTGGTTTTGCCTATAAATACAGCATGTGGGTCTCCTAATGGAGGATCTACTTCTCTCCACTCTCTAACTTTCTATTTTCCAAGGCTAAAGGTCACTCTATCGGTTTGCAACTGTAATTGATTCAAACATCAATAAAAAGGAAACTTCTAGAGTGGACGTAGGCCGGAGTTAGCGGATCCACTATAAAATCTGTGTTCTTTACTGCTTTCATTTTAATTTTGACTGTTCTTCATATTATTACTCTCTACATACATCCTATCTGTAATATGTGACTGTTAGTTGGTGCTTTCATTTGCATTTGGGTGTTAGTGACCAATTTTGGCGCTAACATTTGGGTGCTTTCACTAAGAACGCAAGCACTCAGGAATTTTGGAGGTAGGAACTTGGATTCTAAGGAGCAATGGCTAGGCCATCAGCAAGGAAGCAAGTGATAGAAAGGAGTAATCAGGAGGGAAGTCAAGAGGCTTCCTCTAGAGCTGAAGCAGGTCAAGCATCCATCTACATCACTAGAGATGAGATGGAAGCGATGTTGAAAAGACAAGAGGAGATGATGCAGGCTCTTCTCAGACAATTTGCACAAGCAGGAAATGCAGTACCTCAGATCCATGGAGCTGGCTCAAAAGCGCTCAACCAGCAAGCAGAGGGAATGGCTCAACAGGGGGCTGCCCCCAATCAACAGATGGCTAACAATCTACATGGACCTAGACTGGGGGGCACACCACTAGGAAATGCTGGACCAATCCATGGAGGGATACCAGATAACGATGTGCAACCCAACACCAACAGGAGTGCAAGAGTACGAGATGAGGAGTATGTGCCTGAATTTCCTCGTGAACTCGAGGGGCAGACCGGAGGCAACGGACAAGGATTACAGCTTGGCGACAACGACAGACTAGCGACGATGGTTAGACGAGCTATGAGAGGTGGATTGGTAAACAAAGACTTAGAGGATGTGAGTAGGAGTCCCTTTACTCCTACTATCAGGCGAGCTAGGAACCCACCGGATTTTAAGCTGCCATCATTGGAGATGTATAATGGAAGGACAAATCCTACAGTTCATCTAACAAAGTATATGAGGCATATGGAAGTGCTGGGGGCATAAGAGGAAGTCACGGCCCAATGCTTCCTATTGTATCTAACAGACATAGTAGCACTATGGTTTAGACAATTGGAGAGCGGTTCCACTGGAACGTGGACCGAGTTGACTGGGAAGTTTATGAGGCAGTTCAGAGTTCACATTTCGAGACCTAAAAATGTGATGAGTTTGGCAGCGCTAAAGCAGAGGACCGGGGAATCTTTGAGAAGCTTTCTGATGCGATTTAATGTAGCGCCAGCATCAGTGGATCGACCAAATCCATCCATGGTCTTAATGGCAGTTGTATCTGGCATAGCTAATGGAACAAAGTTTAAAAATTCACTGACAAGGGATCCACCTATGGATCTAGGGGAGTTTTATCATGAAGCCCAAGGATTTCCACGGTTAGAGGATGCAAATGCTGAGAGAGAGGAAGGAGAAGGAGATGATGTTTATGCAGTCAAGGGTGAAAATCCTTCTAAAAAGGATTTGAAAACTGATAAAGGGAAACGGAAGGCCAGGGATAGCGATGATGGACCAATGCGGCCACGAAAGGAACCGAGGCTCACCTCTTATTCAGAGCTGAACGAGACTTTGAAACGAATTTACCAAGACACTAAGGGGAAGATTCCCTATCGAAGGCCAATGAGAAGGGATCCGACCAGCAAAGAAAGAAGATCGGACAAGTATTGTTTGTTCCATGAACTGAACGGTCATAACACAAATGATTGTAGGCACTTGAGGGATGAAGTTGAGGGGCATATCCGGAATGGTCTGCTATCCCAATATGTAAGAAGGAGGGCCACGACGATGGAACAGGAATGACCACCACATGCACCTACTGGGGACGGCTCGAGATTGGGGCATCAGCTTATCATCAGTTGATTGAAATAATGACGAATAAGTGACAAACTCCACAACAACGCGATTAAGTCAATTACACATGTACAGGACCGCGAACGATCCTTAGGCATGCTCTGATACGACTATAAATCGCATCAATGTAGGTGTTTGCACATGGACGTCCCTGTTTTTCTTTTATTTTCCATTTCTCGTGTTTGGACTTGATTTAGTTTGAAATTTCTGTTGAAAGACTCATCTTGAATGAAAATCTGCTATTTGTGATTCCATGATGGCTAAGCCACTTACACATATATGGGGTCGCGAACGGTCCTTAGACATGCTCTGAGGTGGCGATAAACCGCCCCAGTAAATAGTTCAGAAACTTACTCGAACGTGATATCTGACATTAATGATACTAAGTCCCCCCCGGGCACTCACAACTCGCCCCGAACGGCACCCGACCGCGAAGGGTCACAACTCGCTTCGAATGGCACCCGACCGCGAACGGTCACAATTCGCCTCGAATGGCACCAGAACGCGAATGGTCATAATTCGCCTCGAACGGCACCCGACTACGAATGGTCACAACTCGCCTCGAACGGCTCCAGATCGCGAACGATCACAATTCGCCTCGAGCGGCACCCGATCACAAACGGTCACGACTCGCCTCGAATGGCATCCGATCGCGAATGATCAAAAATCACCTAGAACGGCACTCGACCGCGAACAGTCCCAACTCGCCTTGAATGGCACTCGATCGTGAACGATCATAAATCACCTCGAACAGCACCCGATCGCGAACGATCACCATTCAACGCGAATGCCATCCAACCTCGAACGGTCACATACTACCCTGAATGAAAAACGATCGCGAACGGTCATCATTCACGGTCAGATAAGACTATCAATTTCTTTGTAGGTCATTAACAAGATACGAACATCCATCTTATTGAGCTACAAAACACACATTCCAATAGCAAGGCATGTTTTTGAGGGCAAAGTGTTAACCCGCCTTTAGTCAAGGCCATGAACAGGTGGATTCAACCCAACCAACTTCACGATTATCGAGGCTGGAATATGATAGATTCGGTTTAAAAGAATGAAGTTCAATTGGATATGTCATTTGGTCAAGAAATGGGGGGTTGCACGGCTCGGTCTGGAAGATTCACCTCGCTCGGCACACCTCACCTCACCCGGCTTACCTCACCGTGCCTCGCCTCGCTCGACGTGCCTAGACTCGCTCGGCGTGCCTCACCTCGCTCGGCATATCTCCCCTTGTTCGGCATACCAACTTCTCCCGGTCGTTCGGCATAATGAAGTAGGATTCGGCTATGGTCTTGGTGGGTCCAAACTACTCAGGAGGCCCAACAACCTGGTTTTGCCTATAAATACAGCATATGGGTCTCCAGATGGAGGATCTTCTTCTCTCCATTCTCTAACTTTCTATTTTCTAAGGCTAAAGGTCACTCTGTCGGTTTGCAACTGTAATTGATTCAAACATCAACAAAAAGGAAACTTCTGGAGTGGACGTAGGTCGGAGTTAGCCGAACCACTATAAAATCTATGTTCTTTATTGCTTTCATTTTAATTTTGACTATTCTTCATATTATTACTCTCTACATACATCCTATCTGTAATCTGTGACTGTTAGTTGTTGCTTTCATTTGCATTTGGGTGTTAGTGACCAATTTTGGCGCTCACATGTGTTATTTACATCTTCTTCCTATACCTTGAATTTCCTTCTATTTTAGTTTTCTTTTGTTTCTCCTTCTTCTTCTTCGTGTATGGAGTTAACGAGAAATTGGACTAAATTATAAAAAATCTGAAATAATGGAATATGAGATGTAAATCGCAAAGCCTGTTATATAATTGAAATAGGACTAAAATTATGATATTAATTGGACTAAATTAAAAAGATTGACCTAGTTATAACTTAGAATTATAACTAAAAGAATAAAAGATGAAAGAAGCTTATTTTCACGCTTAGACCTTGGGTTAAGTAATAAGCATGATTATAACCTAAGTTATAAATTGACAAACTATGGAAACTATGGTAAACTATTGAAACTATGGCACTTATTTTAAGACTTAGGATAAATTAATAAGCAATAATAGTATTTGATAAAAATAAAGAATTATTTAAATAATTTATCTAAGTTAATAAGCGAAGATAGGAGTAGGACCTGTACCAAATAGCATTCCCCTAATATTTCTATGGTTACGGTGTTTCACATAATCCTGAAGTGAGACGATGTGCTTCACATAATCCTGAAGTGAGGTGATAGGTACGATTGGTAGTAAACGGTCAATGTATGGTAGTTCAAATCAAGGGGATTTAAACAAGCGGCGCAACAAGATTTTTGAGTACCGGCAACATTTCCCCTATTTTTCTATAGCACGGTGTTTCACGTAACCCTGAAGTGAGACGAGGTGCTTCACATAATCCTAAAATGAGGCGAGGGGCATGCTTATGCTGACTAGGGTAAATAAAATGTCAAAAGAGAGAGAAACAGGTAGCATGATCATGGTGGCGGTTACGCATGCGACTTCCATTTTGGTGCTAAGTAATCACTATGTATTCCAAGCGCTTAGTAAGCGTGTCTTTCGTGGACACCAAAGTCTACTGTGTAGGGAAATGTCCGGTCCGCGGTAGATTCTATGGAGTAGCAGGCCGATCAAATGGTAGAATTAGAAATTCATCCTAATCAAAGCAGCTATCAAGGACAAGTGCAAACAATCAAAGTTAACATATCTTGCTAATTGAGCAATAGCTTATTCGTATTTATTTCCAGTTTCTCTCTTTTCTATTTCCTTTGTTTCCTTTTATATACTAGAACTTCGCTAAAGTCAATTACTTTTTACTTTGCTTAAAGATTCTAGTAATTACTATCATTCACCAGACTTTTAGTCTGACCCACTCCTCTATTTTCCCTTTTTCCCCCTAGTTAATCAAGGGAGAGGACAGTGGATCGTGGTTACTTAGAGGATTCTTGAAGAAGATTTCTAACATATTTTTTTTATTCTAGCTTTAGCTCTTTCTATGTACTGGCTTATTACGAGGGACATTTATATTTTGATTTTTGTTGAGACTACGAGTTTTTATTTCATGAGACATATTGGGTTTTGAGACATGTATGTTGTATTTGGTATTTGACTTATCTGGTTTATGAAGTAATTATGAAGTTTTTGTTTTGAATAAGTTATTATTTTAGTTTCCGTTGTTTTACATATTTTTTTTTGGTGAATCTTAATCTCTGTTAGTTTCAGTTATACCTACAACGCACCACTTCTTTTAACGTATCCTTTTGGGTATATTAAGGAGTGTGGGGTGTTTCACTTGGTATCAGAGCCCAAGGTTAGAGGATCCCTTAAAATTTATTTTAAAACTAAAGTATTTTTCAAAATAACTTGTTTTAAAAGTATTTTTCAGGAAATAACTCTTAGAAATGTTTTTGAGTATAAAAGAGTTTTTATAAAAATCCCATAATAAGTCCAGTTCAATCTCCCTTTGACTCTTTCCTAAATTATCCTTATCTTTTCATAGAATGGTTGATGCCTGAACCTTTACGAGGGCATTACAGTCCCAGCCTGGTTTCGTAGGTACTTACAACCACGACTCCAGAGGTGCACGGGCCAGCGCCCAATCCTGCACCAGCGGATGTGAACTCCACGAACTTACCTAACGCCATCAATTTCTCTAAGCTTTGTAAGGATTTTGCGAGTTTGGGTGGAAAGACTTTTTCCGACAAGGAAACTTTTGTGGAGGCGAGAGCTTGACTTAGGGACACCGAGAGGATATTTGGCTTATTGGGATTGGTGGATCAGCAGCGGGTTCAGCTAGCCTCTTGGCAATTGAAAGAGGAGGCTTCTTATTAGTGGGAGGTTGTAGAGTTGGAAGGAAGAGAAGTCGATTGGGATGGGTTTAGGCAGAGGTTTGAGAGGAAGTTTCTGTCTCAAGCGGAAGAAAGTGTTCAGGTGGAGAGGTTTATCAATTTGAAGCAAGGGAGTTTGTCTGTTAAGGAATACGTCAATCAGTTCAATGAATTGTCGTGATTTGATATAGCATTGGTGAATACGCTGCACAAGAAAGCTATGAAGTTTGCAAAGGGATTGAATTAACCCCTTCTGGGATTATTGCTAACTCACATACCGATGGGAGCCACTTATGATTCTTTGGTTTAGATGGCGCTTATGTCTGATGCGGTCAAGGAAGGAGAGTCTAAAGAAATGGTTAAGTCGAAAGGTTCGAAGAGGAAGAAAGGTGATGGCCCTCGGAAGCAGATTAAGAAAGGTTTGAAGTGCAGCAACTACGGGATTGTTGGACAAGTCGCCAAGGATTGCAGAAGGGATAAGATAAAGGGAAAGTGCTTCAATTGCGGATAGCCATGTAACTTGAGTAGGAATTGTCCATAGAGAGCAGGCAAGGGACTAGTGCACCAGTCGTGTAGATCTAGGCATTAGATGCAGCACCTTCAGGCAGCATTCCAGATAGAGGTAGGAAAGTCACAGTTGAAGGTTTGATTTCTATATCTAATTTTCCCATTTGGACTTTATTCGATTCTAGAGCATCACACTCTTTTATCTCTAGTTCTCTTGTTGATTGTTTGCACTTATACATTTCTTTAGTAGTGGACCTCATTATTGTTTTGAACCCTATAGATGGATCGGCACATTTGTCTATGGTTTGTAGAGGTTCGAAAATTTATATCCTACGCGTAGAATTTGACTGCGACGCCCATGTTTTGAGATTCTCGGGAAATGAGAAGATCTTGGGTATGGATTGGCTATCCATACATGGAGCTACATTAGACTACGAGATGAGAGTCGTTAGATTAGAGACATACATTAGTAGGACTCCCGAGTATCTTGCGACCTGCAAGGGTCAGTCATATTGAGTTCTCTCTATTCCCTTGATTCATCTTCAGTAGAGCTTGATTCAGTTCCTGTCAATAGAGATTTTTCGAACGTCTTTGAGGAGGTTAGGGGACTACCCCCTAAGAGAGAGATTGACTTTCGGATTTATTTGACTGATAATGCTAAGCTAGTAGCATTACCAGTGAGACACGTGGCACCTAGGGAGAGGAAGGAATCGTGCAAGCAAATTCATGAGTTTTTGGAGAAGGGATTCATTAGAAGGAGCATATCAGAATGGGGAGCACCAGTCGCCTCCGCTATTAAGGTAGATGGTTCTCTTCGACTTTGCGTTTGATTATAGAGAATTAAATAAGCTTACAAAAAAGAACTGATATCTTCTCCCTAGGATTAATGATCTTTTTGACCAGTTAGTTAGCTCTTTGGTTTTCTTCCAGCTTGATTTAGCCATAGGAATCCATCAGCCTAGAGTCTCCGGTGACAACATAGATAATACTGCATTTAAAAATCCAGATGGACTTTATGAGTGGTTGGTTATGCATTTTAGGCTAACCAATTCCCCAGCCTACTTTATTGATTTGATGAGCCGTGTCTTTAGAGAAGTCCAAATAAATTCGTAGTGGTATTCGTGGATGACAACTTGGTATTTTTCAAGAATATGGAGGAGCATGCTGTTCATTTAGAGGAAGTTCTTTTCACTTCGTAATCACCATTTGAGGGCTAAGTTTTCGAAGTGTCATATTTGGAGAGAGGAGGTACGTTTCCTAGGGCACGTGGTCTCGAAGGAAGGTTTGGTTATTGACCCCGCCAAGATTATTGAAGTAAAAGATTGGAAGGTCCCCAAGAACATCACCGAGGTTAGGAGCTTCCTAGGATTGGCTGGCTATTATAGGAAGTTCATTAAAGACTTTGCCAAGATTTTGGCACCACACGTGCGCCTTACTAAGAAGGATAAAGCTTTCGTGTGGGACGTGGATTGTGAGGATTTCTTCACAAAAATTAAGAAAGCCCTTACTAGTGCACCAGGTTTAGTACTACTCAATGGAGCTAAGCCTTTTACCGTATACACTGATGCATGCGGGATGGGCTTAGGAGCGGTGTTGATGCAAGAAGGGAGGGTGGTATGTTATGGTAGTAGATGGTTGAGGACGCATGAGAAGAACTACACTACCCATGATATAGAGTTGGCTGCCATAGTTTTTACCCTCAAATTTTGGAGGCACTATTTGCTTAAAAAGAGGTTCGAGCTTTTCACTGACCACAAGTCACTGAAGTACCTATTCTGGTAGAAGGACTTGAACTTGAGACAAAAAAAATGGACGAAGTTTTTAGCCTTGTACGATTTTGAGATAGCTTATACCCCTGGTAAGGGTAATGTGGTTGCGGATGCATTAAGTAGAAAGAAAGCAACCCTTAGCCCTTTATTCGTAGAGTGGAGGAGCTTGGAGTTCATTTCTACTTTTGATTTTAAGCCCTCTATGGACATTACTCCCGGATTGTTAGCGGCATTAGAGGTGAGGTCTGCCCTTGTGGATCAGATTGGTTCGAGGCAGTGAGAGGATTCAAAGCTTATGGATATGATGGATAGGATTAGCCAAGGAGAGGTCTCTAGCCATCTCCAACGTTATTCCATTGATAGCATAGGGTGGCTTAGGAGAGATGGGAGGCTTTGTGTTCCCCGTGCTAGTGATTAGTTGAGAGCGGTTTTGGAGGAGGCACACCATTCTCATATGAATATTCATCCAGGTGGTGAAAAAATGTATCGAAACATGAAGAGGATGTTTATTGAAATGGCATGAAGAAGGACATGGCGGAGTTCGTAGCTAAATGCCTCATTTGCCAAAGAGCAAAAGCAGAGTAAAAGAAGCCCGGCTGATTACTTCAGCCCTTAGATGTGCCAGGATGGAGGTGAGACGGCATTTTTATGGATTTTATAGATGGTTTACCATATTCTAGGAAGGGGAATACTAGCATTTGGGTGATTGTTGATCGGTTGACCAAAAGTTCCCACTTCATCCCAGTTAAGAGTAAGCGCACGACATCATATTTTGCATCCATTTATATTCGAGAGATAGTTCGACTTCATGGAGTCCCTTCTAGTGTGGTGAGTGATAGAGATACTATTTTCACTACCGAGTTTTGGAGAAGCTTATAGCAACTTAGATTGAGTATGACCTATCACCCATAGACAGATGGGCAAACGGAGGGAGTGAATATAGTGCTTGAGGATTTGCTATGGACGCACAATTTGGACTTTGGTGGAAATTAGGAGGAACATCTTTGTAACCACCCGAAATTTTCGAAGCCGGAAATTACATATAGTTATGAAAAAGAAGAAAGAGATAGAAGAAGAAGAACAGAAACACTCAAACATCTCACATTCGCAGCAGATAAAATATAATAAATAATAACAGTTTACAAAAGAATATTATACCTATCGACTACATTTAATATACATCAGAGTTTCACATTATATACAGTCACTGAATATTTACAATTATTAAGGCTCAGATTAACAATAATATAAATACAGCGGAAATACTCTATACGCTACTGCCATCCAGCTCACCTCCTGAGCTCCAGAACGTACCTACCTGGATATATGTAATACTCGGTCCGACCCGAGCATTACACCAAAGTAACACTCGACTCAGGCTGGAAACCAGCGTGATAAACCCAACTAACATGGAATACCAAAGTAATCAACTTATATAAACCCAGGGTAACATATATCAATTTATTCAATTCACAATTTTGCTATAGACAAGACTTATTCCACCCACCCATTTTCTAAATTCCAAGATTTAGATTAAAATAGTCCAATTCCTTTAAATCACTTCATTCCAGACTATAGATTCCACATATCAATCTATAGAAAATTCGAAGTGGTTTCGGGTATTCCCAAATACCCGACCCTGGACTCTTCGAAAACTCACGCCATCCTGACCCAAAATATCCAAATGAAAAACACGACATTTCATGTCAGAAGTATCAACTCATCAAAAACATCAAATACCATCCAATCATTCATACACAAGACTCGATTTGCTACCAAAATTAATTTAATTAATTATAATTAAATTTCCAATCTCAGTCTCTTAGATTTCTTTTCTTGTTATTGATAAATTTTCAAATCAATAAATCGATCATCCTTCGCTTGTTCATCTTAATCAATTACCATGGATTAAATATCCTCCAAATACATTCAAGTAATTATTTTTAATTAACTTCACAATATTAATTATTTGTAACCAAAATCAATAAATAATCTTAATTACCTCATAAATTGAATTAACAATATTAATTTCATTTATCCTTAATTACTTATTAATTCATTTCACATAAGTCACTTATTATGGATTTATCAATCTGAATTAATCGATCTTTGATCTCATCATTAATTATATAAACTGAGGATTCCAATTTTAATTTATCCTAATCAGATTAAATTACTTTAATTTAAACCACCGTATTTACCATTTCGATTAATCCCACACTATAATTAACTATCTTTTATTTATTCCATTAAATAAATCAATTATTCCTTAATTAGTCCTCTTAATCAATCTCTTGATCAGTTTCGCAAAGTGATTATATTTTTATTAATTACATTTAGTAATTACTTAACTTAACAAACTATTCAATAATTATTCTGAATTACTTACACTTCATAAATTAATTAATTCAACCTTTTGATTACTAAATTCAATGATTGGAGTTTAAAACTAATCAAAACCCGAATATTTCGAGTCAAACAACAATCAATGCACGAATCTTTCAAAACCAAGGTCACCCGAACATCAGTTCACAGTGCATATCAAATCAATTCAATCATTTCATCCATTATTTAGATTAACCATTAAAATTTATATAAAACACAGCTGAGTGAGATTTACCCGCCTTTTGCTTTTATTTGCAGTCCACATCAAATTGGCCTCGGTTTCTTCGATTTGACCTTGAATAATCAATTTGTATGGCTTCATTAATAATTTGAATTAACTAAACAATTTTATTATTCTTTATTAATTTAAGTAACTAAGAAATCTAGTTTAAACCGATAATTTCCAGTTGACAATTTTTATTAGCTAATGGTTTAATCTTAAATTAATTATCTTCCTCGCAATCTATAAATATTTATTAAACTAGATTAAATTAGACAACTGATATACCTGACTGCCCAGAAGACGATTCTTTCTCCAAACTCGAATCTCCGTTGAAGACTTGCGACCTAGAGCCTTCATCGCCGTGACTGCACATAAGGCTCAACTCGTCACTGCCGTTGCCAACCTCCACGACCACAAACCGATGGCCTTCCCAGCTTGCCGCAAAACGATCACGACATCACCCACGAACACAGCATCATCCAATCGCGACATGCCGAAACCCTCGTTCAAAACCACACGCGCCTTCTGCTTATCGCGCGAGCACCCATCTTCCCTAAACCATCGTCTTCACCCTATGCCCTAGCCGCCGCTTCCAAACATCGGCTCGCCTCATCGCGGCAATCCAAAAATTTTCGTGAACCCTAGCTCGCGTGAAAACGCGATCAATCGCGTGCCTCCCCTCTGAACGCAAGGGCTTCGGTCATTTCAAAAAATTAGTTTTAATTTTCATTCGTGCGCTCGATTTGATGAAGCCGGCTTCGGCCATTATTTTATTTTTATTTTGCTTTTAATAATTTTTTTTTATGAGATCGAACTGCTCAAAGAATCAGGAGAAACGAGATAAAATAGATGTTGGAAGGAGGCTTCCTGCGTACGATGATGAAACAAAATATCTCTGGCAAATGTACTTTATAATTTATTATATTATAAAACTTCAAAACGTCCCGTTAATTAAACTTTTGAGCTCTTATTAATAAATGCCACTAGGCGATTACAGGGTTCTACCCGCGTTTCGAACTCAATGGAACGTGTTACGAAGGCTAATTTGAACGTACGTGCGAGTTACGGAATTAAACGATCGATTTTAAATTAAATCGATTAAAATAAATCTAAGCGTTTCGAGCTGCCAGGGTCAAACGACTACTCCGATTGCTTCGAAAATTGAAATCCAATAATAACTAACTATTACGGATCCAATGGAACTGGTTTCGTCGAATTCCGAGACCGTGCCTTGGAAGGCTATTTTTAAATTCCAATTTAAACAATATATTATTAAAACTGAACAAATTACCTTTAAATTAAATTTCAACCATTTTATTATCTTCAGTATCATCATTATAAATTTTATAAGCCTTCAAATTATTTAAACAGGCTTAGAAATTTCAGATTCAACAATTTTACCCAATTTTCAATTATTAAATTCAATATTTAAACTATATAATTCACTGATTTAATTATCAAGTAAATATTGATATTTTGAAATTCAAATTAAAATTATCTTTTTAACTATTTAAAAAATCAATTAACAATTCCAGTTTAAGTTGTTAAAAATTCCGGGTCGTCACATTCCTCCCCCCTTAGAAGAATTTCGTCCTCGAAATTACTAACTAGGAAGAATGGACCAATACCTGTTTACTTTTCCCAAAACTCTCAATTCAACACCCTACCAACTATCTTTTATTAAGAACCTATTATCACATCAACCAACTTCTCAAAACCTTTCATAGTTTCAAATTATATCCCTTTGCTCAATTATCTAAATTTCAATTTTAAAATCAAATTTGGAATTATCAAAATTTTCTCAAATTTTTTTCTAACTCTCTAAATTCCCGAAAAATTTTGCCAGCGTGTCCTTTGCGCGGCTAGCTCGGTACAACTACAAAAGGCCTCTACGGGCTCCGAAATTCCAAAAGAAAACAAAAGCCAAGTGGCTATATCAAAAACCCAATCCAATTTCATTCAGAAATTTTAAATACATATCTTTTTGTCGGGCAATTCAAATTTATCTTCTGATATCAAATCCAATTCCCTTTTTCCTTATAATCCCTGCATGTCTTACTTAGCAACAATATTCAATCGAAACTTTACAAATCATTTTATACCTTCTCTTATATAGGTTTTCATATTTACTTCTATTTAAATTCGTTTTTTTCCCGTTTTAATATGAATTCAATTCATCTTTAATTTGAGCATTGAATTTTCATTTATAACTGATTCATAGTAGTTTCAACTACTAATTTACTTTAATTTCCCATTTGAAATTGTTTTCTCGTTAACAAAAATTTTCAAAAAATTTCTAACTCCCAAAATTTTCGGAAAATTTTGGCAGAGCCTCCCTTGTACGGAGGAGCTTTTGCAATTTGACAAGAGATATAAATATATATACATCGACCCACACGGTCGGAAAAAGCAAAAACAGTTCATATTTTCTATTTTTATTGCGTAGGCGTACCTTATTTAGCATTTTAAGCAAGCAGCTTATTTATTTAAGCAATTAGTGCAATCCAAATCCAGCCAAACGGCCTTCAGGTACCTGTACTTACTCAATTTAAATATGTAAGTGCCATATAAGAAAATCTATTTGCATCGCACTTATTTTCAATGGCTAAACACAAGCATTTCACTTATATTCAATAGCTAAACACATATATATCATAAGCAACAAGCACCAAAACGCTTCCCATAAGCTATTTATATAATCTTAAAGCTAATTCAATTGCTTTCAACCAATTTATAAACCATTTCATTCAGTTTCAATGGTTTGCAACTCAATTTCTCACATCCAATTGATTTTAAATCCAAACAAGGTCATATTCAATTTAGTTGACTTCAAAATCAATTTATTTAACCTCTCTCAACCCAAATAATTTTAATTTCTTTTGTTTGCAACAACGACAATTGTTTTTATATATAATCGACGATACTCGCTTAAAAGAGTATCTATTTCAATTTATAATCTACTTTAAATTAATTTTCAACTCATTCTGAATTTAATTTCATTTCATTCCTAATTTATTTATCAACCGTACATTGCATTTTATTTCATCCCCACATTGGATTCATTCAAAACAATTTATTAAGCTTGGCACATTCAATACTTATAAATTAATAACCATTTCCCAAATTAATTCAATCCAAGTTTTTATTGAATGGGCTTTCACCCTTATTCGAAGCCAAGCTTCCATAAAATTTTAAACTTAAGTTAATTTACTTTAATTTATTCCAACATCAAAATTAAGTTTACTTTTATTTGATTCTCATTTAATCAACTTCCATTAAATTCAGTAAGCCCATCCATTTAAATTTTAATTTTAATTCATCTTCTCAATTTATCAAAATAATATCCAACCACATACTGAACTCATTTATACTTCTAATTAATATACCACCAAATTTAAGTCTAGTCAGATAATCTAATTCCAATCACAGCTTTGATTTAGTTTTTATTCAATCAGACTTCATCAATTTATCATTTAACTCAATTAACCCGTTTTAAATTTTTAATTCGCTTACTTAATTCGTTATCGAATTTATTTTATTAATACAAGGCCACTCTCAATTTATTTCTATTTACTTGGGTTTTGTTTTGCAACTCAAAACATTGCTATTATAATCACTTTTCTTATATCCAATTTTCTTGCAAATTTCATTAAACATTATTCAAATCACCCTTGAATTTTATTTATAATTCAAACCATCACATTTTCAATCCAACTCTATTTTATTTTTATTTTACAACATCACTTCCTATTTAATTCATTATCAAATCTAAGTCGAATTCTATTTAAAATTCGAATTCATTTTCAAACTTCATTATTAATTTATAATTCATTTTATTTAACCGAGTTAAATTTTATTAATATACTCAATCAAACAATTATTTAACCAATTAGTTTACTTTCGACTTCTAAATCAATGTTCGATTTTAATTACAAATTCACTTCATTAAAATTCCAGTTTGGATTTCCTTTTTATTTCCCCAAAATTCCAACATCTTTATTTAGAAATTTTAGAAATGCTTTTAAATTCAGATAATACTATTTAAAATAGCCTTTAATAAAATACTTTTATAACTCGATGCCTCAACCAGTCCATCCTCGTTCTGATAGAAATTCAGTCATACGTTGATCAGGCATAGGACTGAAAATCTATAAGTACCTTGTAAACCCGTTTTCAACACCCGGTAATAATACTTTTGAAAAATAATTTTATTGAAAATATAGAAAACAGTTTTTGAAAATAGAGGAAATATCTTTGGTGTGAATGCCCTGGAAATCATCACCCCCATCCATGGTCGCAGTTAACCCGATGGTTACGTTGCCATCCCGACAAAATCCATAGATAATTGTAGGCCTTCGCGCCCCACGATTACACCATGGAACCCATGACAGATCGCAGCTACAACTGGGGTTACGTAGCTATCACAGCAAAAACCCATATAACTGTAGGCATCAGCGCCATCGAATTTCGCTGCCAAAAATGAAATTTCTTCACTCCACTTGACCATAGATCGCAGTCTACCGATGTTGCGTTGCCTTCCTGGCAAAATCAAGTGTAGACCGTTGACACTCATCCTCCACATGATTTTCGCTATGGTCCCCATAGTAGATCGCAGCGACATCGAGTCATACTGTCGTCACAGCATAACCCAAATGCCTCTGTAGGCATCAGCGCCCTCGACTTACGCTACCCAATAATCCTCAGGAACTAGTTTTGCTTGTACTCCTCACAGGATCAACTTTAGAACCCCCCTTAGGGCTCAAGGCAGCACCACCCGGTGGCACTTCTGAGAAGTTCATTTCAAGGGAGCGCCTTTTTCCCCAGAGCCATCATCAAAACGTTTTATACTATACACGTATAGTATCTTCAAATCATACACCTAGTATGATATCAATATATCTCCTTTACACAAAATCGATTATTCCGAAATCGATAATTCTCAAACTAGGCTTTTCAAATTCAATATTGATTTTACCCAAAAATCAAAAGCCTTTCCAAATTCAAAGGTTCTCAAACCTTTTCCAAAATCCTCATAAGATCCTTTATACATATATACAGATATATATAATATTTTTTAAACTTTGGATCATTTCCAACTTGTATAAAACTCCTTTTATACTTCAAACACTTTTCAAAAATCCTTTCTTCCGGAATAGATTTAACAAGGGGAGTTTCATCTTACATATAACAAAGATATATAACTTTGTTTATTCGAAATCAAACATTCCAATTTGATTACCTTTTTTTCAATCTCAATTTCTTTTCCATTCACTTATCCACCTTTACATTAATCCTCATTTGGATTATCACTTAAATTCCTATCTCAGTTGAGTATTAAATCAATAACAGTTTGAACTCCGACCGGTTTCTATTTAGAAAATATCTTGAAAATTTGAAAAATAGATAAGTGGTTGAAAAATAATTATTAGTTTACAAAATAGCTATAAAATAGGTAACTAACTGTAAAATAGTCGGAAAATAGTTGAATAGTTTCAGGAGTTTCAAATAATTACAAAATAATTGTAAAATAGAAATTAGTTTGTGAAATAGTTGAAAAATGGTAATTAGTTTAGAAACAGTTGAAAATGGTTAAATAGCTCCAAAAATAATGGTAAACAATTATAAAATAAGTTAGCTTTAAAAAAGAAGGGTTGTATATATTTAATAGCTTAGAAAAATAAGTTTATATTAAAACAATTTATATTAAAATAGTCAAGAGTCAACTGTTCACTTTCCCAACAATCCAATGTAAATTTACACTTTCATTTAAATTGATCCAATTCCAATTTGAATAACTCCAATTTCTATTGAAATTTATTCACCCAATTCAAGTTGAATCAACCTTGATTCCCTTTCCAATTTAAATCAAATCCCATATGATTTTAATCCTGTCCAACTTTATTTATAATTTCATATTATTCCAAATCAATTTGAATTATTATCAATTTAACCTATTTCAAATTCAAATTATTTTAATATAATCCAATTTAATTTCTCATTTAAATTTTAAACTTATACATCTTCAATCACCAATCCACTTAATTCAAACTCAATTCAATTAGTACAAATGGAATCTAAGTTTCAACTTCAACCCATCTTGAATTATATAAATTCGAGTTGAATCTTCAAAGGTTGGTTTAACTCTTTAAACCAAATTAACTTTTAATTAAAAAATTTAATCAATTTAATTTCTGAATCCAATTCTCAAATTCCATTTTAAATTATCTTTACTTATGTTTTTTTTCAAGGTTCAAATAAGAGTTGAATACAATTTTGTTTTAAATATTTAATTTATTATTAAATTTTATCTTCCAGTTTAAAGCCGGTTCTTAAACAATTTTAATTTACAAACTTAATTATTCAAATTTATTTTATTTATACAATACCATTCTCAAATTAAAGATTTTTATTAACAATAGGATGATAACATCCAATTTATTTTAAAACGTCCATCCATTTCAAAAAAAAAATCTCAAACCGTTTTGAGGTCACACAAATTCCCTATCCAAATCAACCATTTAACTTTCCAAGTTAAATTCCAATTTACTCAATCCAATTAACCTTACTCAATGTGAATTCCCTCTTCAAACTTCAAAGTTCTTTCCCTTTTATAAGTTCACAACTTATATCACTTTGGGTTTTTACATCACACTTCAGGGAAAAAATCAAAACTCAACCCCTTAGAGTTTATTCAAATTATCTTTGATATCGTGTATATCCATACATATCTACATATTTATTTCTTGGCCCTCCCAGCCATGTTTTATAATTTTAAACCACCCTTGGTTTTAAATTCAAATCAATTTCCAAACAACCCATTGTTTGCATCAAGTCCCATTTCCCCTCTTATTTTATTCTTATTTCTATAAATTCAAGATTAAATTTCAGTCTGAATCCCATTTCAAACTTACCTTTATTTAAAGCTTTTGAATAATTTAATTCCTGAATTCTAATTTTAGAATTTCATTTTCAATTAATTAAATTTCGATTTGGTTGTATTTTCATTTTTACTACATTTAATTCTAATTCAAGACTTCAATTTGGTTGTATTATATTACTTCTCAATTTTAATTCCAATAATTTAACAACCAATCACCTTAATATTTATTAGAAGGAAATATTGCTTTATATATCAAAATATATATTTTATATAAAATCATTTCAACCTTTATATAAGAAAATAACAAGTACGCTCTCATATATATACTCAACTCATTCTAGAGTACTCCAGACTCTATTAAATGAGTAATCCCCACCAGAGCCAAGGTTCTCGCTTAACCTATCAACTCTGATGCCAACTGTAACCATCCGAAATTTTCGAAGCCGAAAATTCCAGATAGTTATGAAAAAGAAGAAAGAGATAGAAGAAGAAGAACAGAAACACCCAAACATCTCACATTCGCAGCGGATAAAATATAATAAATAATAACAGTTTACAAAAGAATATTATATCTATCGATTACATTTAATATACATCAGAGTTTCACATTATATACAGTCACTGAATATTTACAATTATCAAGGCTCAGATTAACAATAATATAAATACAGCGGAAATACTCTATACGCTACTGCCATCCAGCTCGCCTCCTGAGCTCCAGAACGTACCTACCTGGAAATATGTAATACTCGGTCTAACCCGAGCATTACACCAAAGTAACACCCGGGTCAGGCTGGAAACCAGCGTGAGTAAACCCAACTAACATGGAATACCAAGGCAATCAACTTATATAAACCCAGGGTAACATATATCAATTTATTCAATTCACAATTTTGCTATAGACAAGACTTATTCCACCCACCCATTTTCTAAATTCCAAGATTTAGATTAAAATAGTCCAATTCCTTTAAATCACTTCATTCCAGACTATGGTTTCCACATATCAATCTATAGAAAATTCGAAGTGGTTTCGGGTATTCCCAAATACCCGACCCTGGACTCTTCGAAAACTCACGCCATCCTGACCCAAAATATCCAAATGAAAAACACGACATTTCATGTCAGAAGTATCAACTCATCAAAAACATCAAATACCATCCAATCATTCATACACAAGACTCGATTTGCTACCAAAATTAATTTAATTAATTATAATTAAATTTCCAATCTCAATCTCTTAGATTTCTTTTCTTGTTATTGACAAATTTTCAAATCAATAAATCGATCATCCTTCGCTTGTTCATCTTAATCAATTACCATGGATTAAATATCCTCCAAATACATTCAAGTAATTATTTTTAATTAACTTCACAATATTAATTATTTGTAACCAAAATCAATAAATAATCTTAATTACCTCATAAATTGAATTAACAATATTAATTTCATTTATCCTTAATTACTTATTAATTCATTTCACATAAGTCACTTATTATGGATTTATCAATCTGAATTAATCGATCTTTGATCTCATCATTAATTATATAAACTGAGGATTCCAATTTTAATTTATCCTAATCAGATTAAATTACTTTAATTTAAACCACCGTATTTACCATTTCGATTAATCGCACACTATAATTAACTATCTTTTTTTTATTCCATTAAATAAATCAATTATTCCTTAATTAGTCCTCTTAATCAATCTCTTGATCAGTTTCGCAAAGTGATTATATTTTTATTAATTACATTTAGTAATTACTTAACTTAACAAACTATTCAATAATTATTCTAAATTACTTACACTTCATAAATTAATTAATTCAACCCTTTGATTACTAAATTCAATGATTAGAGTTTAAAACTATTCAAAACCCGAATATTTCGAGTCAAACAACAATCAATGCACGAATCATCCAAAACCAAGGTTACCCGAACATCAGTTCACAGTGCATATCAAATCAATTCAATCATTTCATCCATTATTTAGATTAACCATTAAAATTTAAATAAAACACAGCTGAGTGAGATTTACTCACCTTTTGCTTTTATTTGCAGTCCACATCAAATTGGCCTCGGTTTCTTCGATTTGACCTTGAATAATGAATTTGTACGGCTTCATTAATAATTTGAATTAACCAAACAATTTTATTATTCTTTATTAATTTAAGTAACTAAGAAATCTAGTTTAAACCGATAATTTCCAGTTGACAATTTTTATTAGCTAATGGTTTAATCTTCAATTAATTATCTTCCTCGCAATCTATAAATATTCATTAAACTAGATTAAATTAGACAATCGATATACCTGACTGCCCAGAAGACGATTCTTTCTCCAAACTCGAATCTCCGTTGAAGACTTGCGACCTGGAGCCTTCATCGCCGCGACTGCACAAAAGGCTCAACTCGTCACTGCCGTTGCCAACCTCCACGACCACAAACCGATGGCCTTCCCAGCTTGTCGCAAAACGATCGCGACATCACCCACGAACATAGCATCATCCAATCGCGACATGCCGAAACCCTCGTTCGAAACCACACGCGCCTTCTCCTTATCACGCGAGCACCCTTCTTCCCAAAACCATCGTCTTCACCCTATGCCCTAGCCGCCACTTCCAAACATCGGCTCGCCTCATCGCGGCAATCCAAAAAAATTCATGAACCCTAGCTCGCGTGAAAATGCGATTCAATCGCGTGCCTCCCCTCTGAACGCAAGGGCTTCGGCCATTTCAAAAAATTAGTTTTAATTTTCATTCGTGTGCTCGATTTGATGAAGCCGGCTTCGGCCATTATTTTATTTTTATTTTGCTTTTAATAAATTTTTTTTATGAGATCGAACTGCTCAAAGAATCAGGGGAAACGAGATAAAATAGATGTTGGAAGGAGGCTTCCTGCGTATGATGATGAAAAAAAATATCTCTGGCAAATGTACTTTATAATTTATTATATTATAAAACTTCAAAACGTCCCGTTAATTAAACTTTTGAGCTCTTATTAATAAATGCCACTAGGCGATTACATGGTTCTACCCGCGTTTCGAACTCAATGGAACGTGTTATGAGGGCTAATTTGAACGTACGTGCGAGTTACGGAATTAAACGATCGATTTTAAATTAAATCGATTAAAATAAATCTAAGCGATTCGAGCTGCCAGGGTCAAAAAACAAGTCCGATTGCTTCGAAAATTGAAATCCGATAATAACTAACTATTACGGATCCAATGGATCTGGTTTCGTCGAATTCCGAGACTGTGCCTCGGAAGGCTGTTTTTAAATTCCAATTTAAACAATATATTATTAAAACTGAACAAATTACCTTTAAATTAAATTTCAACCATTCTATTATCTTCAGTATCATCATTATAAATTTTATAAGCCTTCAAATTATTTAAACAGGCTTAGAAATTTCAGATTCAACAATTTTACCTAATTTTCAATTATTAAATTCAGTATTTAAACTATATAATTCACTGATTTAATTATCAAGTAAATATTGATATTTTGAAATTCAAATTAAAATTATCTTTTTAACTATTTAAAGTCAATTAACAATTCCAATTTAAGTTGTTAAAAATTCTGGGTCGTCACAATCTTCCTTTGGTTGAGTTTGCGTATAATAATAGTTACCAAACGAGCATAGCAATGGAACCATTTAAGGCTTTATATGGAAGACATTGCAAGTCCCCTTCATATTGGGTGGAGTCTATGGAGAAGCTGCTACTTGGGCCTAACATGCTGAGGGAGACATCGGAGAGAGTGGATTTAGTTCGGTGAAGGATAAAGATAGCCTAAGATTGGCAGAAGTCTTATGCAGATAAGTGGAGGCGAGACATTAAGTTCGAGGTTGGAGACTTAGTTTTTATCAAAGTATCCCCGCTTAGAAAGGTGGTAAAGTTTGGATCGAATGAAAAGTTAGCCCCCAGATTTGTTGGACCATTTTCTATCATATAGGGAGTTAGGAAGATGGCTTATCGAGTGAAGTTACCAATTAGGCTCGCAGGGGCGCACGACGTTTTCCATATTTCGCACTTATGAAAGTGCTTACATAACTCGGCGGAGGTTGTAGAGCCTAGTCAGTTAGAGGAGGTGGAGGAAGAAAGGGAACATCTGTTCGGCGTATCCCTACGAAGACTATTGGAAGAGACATCAAGCGACTAAGGAACAAGGAGGTTCCTCAAGTAAAGGTGCAATGGGGAGGTGATGTTGCAGACGCCACTTGGGAAGCAAAAGAGAAGATTCGTACTTCCTATCCTAATCTTTTCGATAGTAAATTTTTAGAATTTCCTATTTCCATCTTTAGTTTTGAATTGATTCTTTCCTTTATTATCCTTTGGGAGGGTAGAACTTAGGATTTAACCTATGGATGGTAGGATTTTATGTAAACATGTTGTTAGAACATGTTATAAATGATGTATGCTAATGGTTGCAAGTGTTTGCTAGTGGATGCTAATGGATGCATATAGCTACACTGGACATTATTATTCATTAGGGATCGGCCTAACTATGACACTAGAGCATATGCATATGGATGTGTGCGCATTTTAATCTATTTTCCATTGTTGCTATAAATGGATGATTATCACATGATTTTCGCATTTGAATGATGTTTGTAGCATGCATATAACACTACCAATTGTCATTAGGGAAATTTTGTATTCATTTGGATACATGGCACGGACATGATTGCATAAAAGAAGGTCAACTGAATTAGTGGACCGCCTAATCTTTTGCATTAGACGGGAACATTTACACTACACTAATTGCATAGGGATCATAAATTGCATTTGAAAAACTTAAGGACAATGGATGAATCATCGATGATTGAGTAATTGGTTGTAGACTTGGATGACAACATTTAGTACATTCTTTTATCCTTAGAGATTTCAGGAACGAAATCCCTTAAGGAGGGAGAATGTAACTACCCGAAATTTAACCCATAATAATTAATTTTTTAATTAATTAAATAATAAAATAACTTTATGAAATTATTAGAACTGACCCACGAGAGTTGCACCATTGTGTCCATGGTAATTTTCTGGTCGATTTCCATATATAGAACTTCAGAATCCGAGTTAATATAAGAAAGGAACATAATAATCAAAGAAATGAGAATATATATATAGGCCAAACCGGCCGGTCGACCTAGGCATAAGGGCATTCGATCATCTAGTCGACCCACTTGTATATTTTAATGAACGAATGAACGTTCGTTCGTTTGAAAGTTAAACGTGTAATTTGCATTATTTGGCTTTATCTAGTCCTTCCATTCATGCATCTGATGGCCCCTATTCCACCTATGACGTGGTTGCATCTTATTCATTCTCCAAATCCAATGGTCTAAGATTCACTTCTACCTCTACAAAATAGAACTCCAGGCCTAACACTTTTTCTCATTCTAGATTTTATCCGCTTGAGTTCATCTTTTCAAGAAGGACCCTAAAAGGAATAATTTTCCAAGGAGATAATCTTTTTAATAAAAATAAATTAGTACCCCTAAATGGATCTATGAAGGCCTAAAGAGAAGAGCTAAGGAGCAGAGGTGATTGGTTGTAATTATTTTAAATTTCTTTAAGTAATTTAAAATGATAGGGTTTCCAATAGTTGTAGTTTAACTACGATTTTTGGAGTAGCCTTTGTAGTAGTTTATTTGTAGTTCTTAAAATTATTTTCAATCTATTCCTTCTTGTTATTCTTTTTAGTTGATTTTAGTTTATTTCGGTTAATTATAGTTTTTCCCACTTAATTACAGTTTATTTACAGTATTTTAATTTATTTACTGTTATTTATGCGTTATTTACATCTTCTTCCTACGTCTTGGATTTCCTTCTATTTTCAATTTTCTTATATTCTCCTTCTTCTTCTTCGCATATGGATTAGAATAGAATTAATGCGAAATTAAATTATAAGAAATCTGACATAATGGAATATGAGATGTAAATCACAAAGACTGTAATATAATTGGAATAGGACTGAAATTATATCTAATTATAATATTAATTAGACTAAATTAAGAAGATTGGCCTAGTTTTTAACTTAGAATTATAACCAAAAAGAATAAAAGAAGAAAGAAGCTTATTTTCACACTTAGACCTTGGGTTAAATAATAACATGATTATAATATAAGTTATAAATTGAAAAACTATGGAAACCATTATAAACTATGGAAAATATGGCGCTTATTTTAAGACTTAGGATAAATTAATAAGCAATAATAGTAATTGATAAAAATAAAGGCTTATTTAAGTAATTTATCTAAGTTAATAAGCAAAGATAAGAGTAGGACCTATACCAAATAGCATTCCCCTAATATTTCTATGGTTACGGTGTTTCACATAATCCTAAAGTGAGACGATGTGCTTCACATAATCCAGAAGTGAGGCAAGGGGTACGCTAATGCTTATAATGGTAGTAAATGGTCAATCTATGGTAGTTCAAATCAAGGGAATTTGAACAAGGGGCGCAATTAGATTTTTGTCTGATAGGGACCGGTACCGGTAGCATTTTCTCTATTTTTCTATGGACATAGTGTTTCACATAACCCTAAAATGAGACGAGGTGCATTACATAATCCGAAGTGAGGCGAGGGGTACGCTTATGCTGACTAGTTTAAATAAAAGGTCAAAAGAAGGAGAATCAGCTAGCATGGGCATGATGGCAGTTACGCGTGCGACTTCCATTTCGGTGCTCAGTAATCGCTATGAGTTCCAAGCGCTTAGTAAGTGTGTCTTTCGTAGACACCAAAACCTACTATGTAGGGAAACGTTCAGTCCTCATTAGATTCTATGGAATAGCAGGTCAATCAAAGGGTAGAATTAGGAATTCATCATAATCAAAGCAGTTATCTAGGACAAGTGCAAACAATCAAAATTAACCTATCTTGCTAATTGAGCAATAGTTTATTCGTATTTATTTCCGTTTTCTCTCTTTTCTATTTCCTTTGTTTCCTTTTATATACTAGAACTGTTGTAAAGTCTATTACTTTTGCTTTGCTTAAAGATTCTACCAATTACTATCATTCACCAGAATTTTAATCTGACCCACTCCTCTATTTTTCCTTTTTCCTCCCTAGGCAATCAAGGGAAAGGACAGTAGATCGCGGTTACTTGAAGGGTTCTTGGAGAAAATTTCAACCCTGTATTTCTTTTATTCTAGCTTTAGCTCTTTCTGTGTACTGGCTTATTATGATGGATATTTATACTCTGATTTTTATTGAGACTACAAGTTTTTATTTCTTGAGACATATTGGATTTTGAGACATGTATGTTGTATTTGGTATTTGACTTATTTGGTTTATGAAGCAATTATGAAGTTTTTGTTTTGAATTAGTTATTATTTTAGTTTCTACTATTTCTACCTATTTTTGTCTGAAGAATATTAATCTCTGTTAGTTTCAGTTATACCTACAATGCACCATGCCTTTAATGTGTCCTTTTGGGTGTATTAAGGGATGTGGGGTGTTTCAAATCATTTAGCCTGTCAATATGTCTGTAAAAAATTTACATGGGAAATGCAGCGAAAAACCTTTGAAACTGAAGTATTGTTGATACCATTTGGCAGTTGTGACATGGTGCTTGGTATTCAATGGCTGAGTATGTTGGGTCATATTTACTGGTATTTTAAGAAATTGAGGATGGAATTCAACTTTGATGGAGAAACTCTGATATTGAAGGGAATTCCTGCTCAGAAGTTAAAGGTAATAGAAGGTGAACCTTCACCCAGATTGATGCATACTATTGCTCAATTATGTTTGATGCAGATGTATGATATGTCATGCTTTATGACAGAATCATAGTAAAATAAAGTAGTTGTATCTGAACATAAGGACTGCAAGATATGAAGTATAATATGGTTTTTGAAGAGATAAACGAATTACCACCTCATAGAGGGATGTTTAATCATACCATTCCTTTAATTCCAAGGGATGGTCCTGTCAACATTATGCCATATAGATACCCCTTGAAGCAGAGAGATGTAATTGAGCAATTGATCCAAGAAATGCTAGACAGAGGGATCATTCAGAATAGCTCTAGCCCCTTTGCTTCTCCAGTGGTGTTGGTTGGGAAAAACGTTGGAACATAGAGACTCTATATGGATTATAGAGAGTTGAATAATAGAACGGTGAAGAACAAATTTTCCATCCCTGTGATGGATGAGCTTATCGATGAGCTAGCGGGTGCTGTAATATTTATCAAACTATATTTAAAGGTAGGTTACCATCAAATTAGAGGGAAGGAAGATGTTGTGTTTAAAACTGCATTTAAAACTCATACAGAGCATTATGAGTTTTTAGCGATGCCCTTTGGCCTCACAAATGTACCTGCCTCCTTCCAAGGGTGGATGAATAATGTGTTTAAACCCTTATCGAGAAAGTGTATTCTAGCATTTTTTGATGAAATTTTGGTGTATAGTAAGAATGGGAAGGATCACTAGAAGCACTTGGCTGAAGTATTTGAGCTGATGAAAAACATATGATGTTTGTTTAAGCCAACAAATGCATATTTGCTATAGCCAGAGTGGAATATTTGGGGCATTATATCTCCAAGAAAGGTGTAGAAATTGATCCACATAAGATTTCAGCAATAAAGAGGTGGCCTGTACCGAGCAGTGTGAAGGAGTTGGGAAGCTTCCTAGGTCTTGCTAGTATTATAGGAAGTTTGTAGAGGTTGCAACTCTTAGCAAACCATTGACCGAACAGTTGAAAAAAGGTGACCGATCAGGATCAAAAAGCTTTTACAGCCCTTAAAACAACATTGATGACATCTCCTGTTTTGGCTATTCCTAACTTTGATAAGCGGTTTAAGTTGGAGACTGATGCTTCTAAGTATGGAATTGGAGCTGTACTTATGCAAGGTGGACATTCGCTAGCTTTCATAAGGAAAACCCTAGGACCAAAATGGCAAAATCTTTCTGTGTACGAAAAAGAATTACTTGCTATTGTTTTTGCAGTCCAAAAATGGGAATAATATCTCATGGGTAGTCATTTTGTGATCAAGACAGACCAAAAATCATTAAAATGGCTACTTAAGCAGAAGATGTCAACCCCATTTTAGCAATTTTGGTTATCCAAACTTACGGGGCGTGATTATGAGATACAATATAGAAGCGGTAAGGAAAATAAAGTGGCTGATGCTTTATCAAGAGTTCCAGGAGCAGAGATTCCATGTTTGCAATTTCAGTGGTAGATTCAGACTTGAAGTCGTTGATAATTGGAAGATACCAGTTGGATGATCAATTGAAGGATGCAATTCAGAAGTTACGGCAGCTCAGTCATGTCAAGAACTATTAAATGGTAGATGATTTACTCGGAAAAAAAAAGATTGTTATAGGGCCTGATGTCAATTTGAGATGCAAAATCATTTCTTGGTTGCATTCTGCATCATAAAGTGGACATTCAGAAAGGGAGATGACCATTAAAAGAGCAAAAAGTATTTTCTTCTGGAAATAGTTAACTGAGGAAGTCAGACAATTTGTGAGAAAATGTGCCGTTTTTAAGGCTTCTAAATTCGATACAATTGCTCATCCAGGGTTATTACAGCCTTTAACCATACCTAAGGAAGTTTGTTGGATATTTCTATGGATTTTATTATAGTGCTTCCTAATTCTATTGGGAAAGAGGTGATTTTCATTGTTGTGGATAGGTTAAGCAAGTATGCACACTTCATACCCATGGCTCATCCTTTTTCTGCCATTGAAGTGGCACAAGCATACTTAGATAATGTTTTTAAGTTGCACGGGTGGCCTAGAAGTATAGTCAGTGATGGGATTCAATTTTCAAGTCAAGTTTGAAAAAGGTTGTTTTCTCTTCATGGCACATAATTTTTACTCTCATCAGCTTACCATCCAGAAATTGAAGGTCAGACTGAAGCTGTAAATAAACGCTTAAAGACTTATTTGAGATGCATGACTGGTGAGCATCCAAAAGATTAGTGTCTTTGGCTTCCATTAGCAGAATGGTGGTACAACACCCATTTTCACTCTTCTACTGGGCTGATACTATATGGCCGACAATCAGCCATCACCTCTTCACCTACCTAATATATCAGGAGCAGCATCCAATGAAGCATTTGGTAGAAATTTGTAGAGGAGGGAAGAAATGATTGCTAAGATGAAATTTCTTTTGGAAAGGGCTCAATTAAGAATGAAGTCACAAGCCGATAAACATAGATCATAAAGATCTTTTGCGATGGGAGATTGAGTGTGGTTAAAGTTGCAAGCATATAGGCAACAATCAGTGCATACAAGGAGCAATGAGAAGGTGTCTTACAAGTATTTTGGCCCTTTTCAGATTATAACTTTGATTGGGAAAGTAGCTTATCATGTGTCTCATGTGTCTCAGTTGAAGGCATTTAGGGGTACATTACCTCTAACAGCTCATATTCCCTATTTGTTTTCAAGGCCAAGATGCAGAAACAGTCAACATTCAACCAATAGCTATCTTAGATATAAGAACAGTCATGTTTCAAAATGGAGCTCAAGTTCAATATTTGGTTTGGTGGGAGGGCTTTCCTGATTATGAAGCTTCATGGGAAGTATCTACCTTTTTTAGGCCAAATATCCTAACTTTCCTTGAAACGACCTGCATTTTTGGACGGTTTAAATCGACGATAAACCACACACTACAGACTCAAACCATTCAAAGGGGCAGATTGTTATAGGGTAAATAAGAAAAAGAAAAGAAAGAAATAAAAGAAATACAGAATCTCACAGCGGAATGACAAAATATAATAATCAAATAAATAGTTCATAAAGGTGTTTAAAATAACATTGTTTAAACTTTTATAATACCGATCAGAGTTCATACAACAAGAATAAAAATTAAATAAATGCAGCGGAACAACATGATGCAGTGGACTAAATAGATTTAAAATAGTTTACGTAGTAAAAATAGTTTAAATAGATTTAAAATGATTTATAGAGAATTAAAATAGATTAAATAAATTTAATTTATATTAAATAGATTTTAAATAAATTAAATGAATTTAAAAGAGATTTAAAATAAATTAAATTAACTTAAAATAGATTTAAATTATATTAGATAGGTTTAAAGTAGATTAAATAAATTTAATTAGTTTAAATTGGTAAAATAGATTAAATTGGATTAAATAGGTTATAATAGATTAAAATAAATTAAGATAGTTTAAATTGATTAAAATAGTTAATTTAATTAAAATACTTTGAACTAGTTTAAAATAGATTTCAAAATTATATTCAAACATTTCAATAACTCAATTCTGATATATTCATTTATGTTTGAGATTTCAACTTTGAAATTACGATTTAAATCCTTTGAACAATTCCAATTTCAACATTAACGCTCGGATTATTGAAAATAATTCAGTTTATATAAGTCAATTTCTATTTCAAAAATGCCAGTTTACTGAATAAAAATTTAAAGACTTAAGAAAATCATTAAATATAACCAATCCGGTGTCCGTATATAATTTTCTACCATATGGTTAAGTGATATGGATATTTATCATTTCAATCCGTAATTTGAAATTTTACGGTTATATATCATTTCGAACCGCATCTCGAATTAAATAAAAATCCATAAAATCGCTCGAGTCTATCATTTCAACATATAATGATTTTTCCCTAATCTACATATCATTCGTGTATGTATCATTTCAACCCATAGGGAACTTGCAGTGTTATAACAATATAAAATACAACATTCAGTCATCTAATATCAACAATCAAACAACCATCACAATCATCATCCAAATCAATCAATAAACATCAATAGATAGCTGATCATCAATAACAAATATTAAATTTAAATTCAATATTAAATTAAATGATGCTTAAATGCAATAAAAGTCAAATTTAGCTAGAATGATAATTTAGATATACCATACACCGATCAATAAATTTCTTATCAAATCATACATTTAATTCAACTAACATAAGATAGTTTAGTAATTGTGAGTGTGTTAAAACACTCACCTTTGATTTCAAATCGAATTGAAATCCAAAATAGGCCTCAAAATTCAACAGTCTCGAAATTTGTTCGAACAAGCGTTAAAATGTCCGGTCGATACGATCGCAACGAACAAATCGCACGTGAATCCAACATCGTACGTAAAAGTTATGGCAGTTAGAACATTTAAATTTCAAATTTGAATTAAAACAAACAAATAAGTACAAAGGAAACACGTCGCAATCGCTACCTTAACCAGAACTCGACCCATCCTTTCCCGTTCTAGCCACCACCCAAGACGCTGTTGACCATGAAATTCGGGCGCCTTCGACCACTAGAATCCCTCCGACCACCCTCATTTGCTTGCCCATGATGAGCCGCACCCAGCCATGGCCTCGACATTCGCATCCGCCTGGCCCTAGCGTCGTGCCCCACCACCCTGATTTCTAGGGTTTCGAACCATATTTTGCAAATTTTGACCACTCATGTTGGACCAATTGATGCGGTCACCGCCGTTAGCCTCCATACGATGAGCACAACAAAACCCATAATCTAATTTCGTTGGTTGATGACAAAATCAAAAACGCCCAATTCGAATTCGACCATGATTTGAGGTTGATCCATGCACTGTTACGAAAAGCGAACCCTAGACGTAGGTTCCATTCGTCGATACGTCGCAACATAAAAAATTCGGTATAGTTTGAGGAGTTTGAATTTTTTATTTGGTTTTTGATAGGCAGTTAGGGATTGGGAATTTGAATATGTTCTGCCATTGAAAAGAAGGAGATAGACAAAAAAATGTATGTACTGAATAAAGGAATAGGAAATAGCTAGGGTTTATAACGGGCTATATATAAGTAGATCAGAAATAGAAATGAATGGACTAGACCGATTTGAAAGTTGAACGATATATGACCTGAAAAGCCCGTTTCGTCCCCGAAACGAAAATGGGTCATCTCAAATATCAAAATAGTCGTTTTTGATAATTTTAAACTCAATGGAACAGGTTTCAAGTCCTAATTCCATCGTATGAAAATTTAGCTTAAAATCGGCTTATTTCAAATTTGATTTCAATTAAATTTAATTAAGTTGATTTCTACACGATTCAAGTCCGTTCGATCAAACGACCAGTAAGATCACTATGAAACTTGAAACCTTACAATAACTCACCGTTACGGATCCGATGAAACTAGTTTCGTCGAAATCCGAGACAGTGGCCAAAATGGCTATTTTTACATTAATTAAATAAATTAATATTAAATTAATTAATCACTTTTTAATTCAATATTTACAAACCAACAAATTTTCATCTTTTCGATTACTTAGACATTTACAATAATCTAAAATTTACATAAAATTTCAGTGTTGGTTATTACACTAATTACGCTGTTAAATTCCAACTGTAATTAAATCCAATTAATTAAAATTTGATTCAAATAAATTGATTTAATTTGATTTCAGACTTTTATTCTAACAATTATTACTCTACAGACATAGTTATCATTGTTTATGTTTTGTTACGCTAACCTTCTACAATTATCATCTAAGTTTTCATTAACGTAGTATTTAATTACATTTAATTGCAATAAATCCATTTATTATAGCTTAAATTCCAATAAATTGATCAAACTTGATTTCAATTCTTTTTATTCAATCAATTATAATATTATTAACACAATTTACATTGGTTACATCCTATTGAATTAATATTCTACAATTATCAATTTAATCTACACTAACTGCACTAATTAAGTGAACTAATTGAAATTGATTTCAAATTTAATTTAACAGGCTAAATAAATATGTAACATATAGTAATTGTCACCATTAACTTTTAGTCACATCTTATAAGTTTATTATCCACAACAAGTGTTATAATTACTACCACAACACTAAATTTATTCAGTTACAATTCATTACACATTATTTCATTGATCAATCAACTTTTAAATTATCAATTTTTATTTTAATCCAATTATCCATTTATGCATACAGTACTGTAATTTATTTACAATCTATGTCAATTATAACTCTTTAATCCTTTTAACTAATTGGAATTACATTTAAAGCAGTTATCGGTTACCTTAAATTAATATTATTTAATTTTTATTCCCTTTATATTCTTATTATTGAATCACAAATTTTTATTTCTTCCAACATTAAATCACAAAACCTTATTAAGTTAACTATTTTTAATTATCGAAAATTACGGGTTGTTACACTCTTCCCCACTCAAAACTTTTCGTCCTCGAAAAGAAAAAAGAAGGGAAAAGAAGAAATTAAGAAATCAATATATCTTATTCAAAATATTAAATTTATAAACAATTAATTTACATAATTAAATAATTTAAATAAAATATATCAATTTATAACAATTAAATCCTTTTTATATTCAAGTTAGCACAAGTTTGGAAAAACCTTTCATAAAATTTTCTAACTCCAAAATCCACGGAAAATTTCGGTAGAGTCTCCTTTGTACGGAGAGGTCGGGAGAAATAGTAATATCAAAAATAACAACATATGTCACATAATTCAAAAATACAATATCCCAAACCATGGGAAAACAATATAATATCGCTATAAACCGTAATTCAAAAATGTTTCTATTTGTCGGGCAAACAACGCTTGTTTTATGAAACCAAAAGCAATAGCTATTGCTTCCAAAAACTTGTATTTCACTTATATAATCCAAAGAAGTCAATAATTATATAAAAGAGAAATATTTAAGTTGTTTTCAACTAATAACAAAACAAATCAATACAACATAGCAACAATTACTTGCAAACAAACAGTACAAACATCATTTCAACCAAGAGATCAATCATCCATCCATATCAACCAAAACAAATGGTTTGTTCGTGTTTAAAACTTCTAATCATATAAAATGATAAATAAACTATGACGTAAACCATACACTCAGCAGTCGTAGGTAAAACTTTATAGATTACTTATATATCTCCATACAAAATAGAAGTATCATTTCCCAACTAATCCATAAGCCAATACAAACAAAGAATTCAATACATTTTTAAGTTTACTTTACTTATCTTTTCACGTCATTTATCGTTCATTTTTTTTCATACAATGATTTACTTTAATCATGTTCGTTGCTTACAAAATTGTAATTTTCATTCATTCATGTAAGGATTATTTCATAAATTTACATTCTTTACTTACATAAGTTATATCCATTTCAATTTTTGGATCATAAATGAATTCATTATTGAAGTATTGTATATATTTTTATTTCAGTTTACTTCACATCTACTATTGAGTTTGATTTTCCCTTTTTTCATCATTTACTTTTCTTTTCTCATTCATATAATGTTTATTTTCATTAATTTACATCCGTTATTACTTACAACTGTTCATTGCTCCTTTATTCATACAGCGTCATTTTCTTTCATTTTATTACTTTACATTCATTGCTTAAGTAGGTTATTTTTCCTTCTTCAATTATTGGATTATAAATTATTAGGTAAGTTTCTTTACAATTCAATCCGCCATTTATAGATTATTTCTTTTTCACATTCATTCTTCCGTACATAGCATTATTGGAAATTAACTCCATTTCTAAGTTATTTCAATGGTTTCTGAAGTTATAATCATTCAATCTATGCGGTACTCATTTTAATTATAAATGGCTTCAGTATTAATTCAAGTTTATAATTATTTGCTTATAGTATTCACTCTTTCTATTCAATCTGATTATAGGTAGCTTAAATGTTAACTTAAACTTATAATCATCTTTCTTACATTATTCACTTTTTATTACATTTAAATAGTAGCATTTCAAATTATTGACTTAAGTCTATAACAACTAGAATTTCTTATTCATAGAAGTAATTCAATTGAACACTTTCATTTTTTCAAGTTTTACTTGTATAACATTCTATTACATATCTTATTTAACATTATAAATTTTTACATTTTGGTAAGATATATATATATGTCTTTTCTTTTCTTTTTAGATTGCAATGGAAAGTTACACAAGTTATTATATTTATTTTTATTAACAAAATGTTCAATAGTTACCGTTTCTTATTTTCATTTCCTTTTTATTTACAGTTTTCGAAATTTCAGTTTCTTATCTATTTCATTAATCATTTTAACATCAAATTTCTTATTTTCATTTTAAAAGTTCCCAATTATTAATATAGTTAAGATTCCATTCATTACAATAATTTCAATTTCTAATTTACAGAAACTTAAGAACTAAACAACCGGGTTCCATTTCAATCATTTAAAATAATATATCATTGTATACTCATAACTTATAATACATATATCAAATCATATTGAGAAATTAAAATTTGGATTTGTTTACCAAAACAAATATGCAGTAAAATTATTACAATAGTTTTCTCACTTTGAAACTTGAAAATGAACGTCGATGATGCATGCACTCATCACCGAAATAATTTTCCAGTGAAAGAGATGTGAGTACAGAACATGTTTCCTTAAAATTTCTCTTTTTAGACATTTGTTCAAGTCATATTGAAATATTTATATCCGAAAATACTTCCAACAATAAAAATATTATATTCCAAAATCTTTCGAAAGAATTTTTCAAAAATTCTAGAACCTAAGTTCTCAAATTCCACCTTATATTCATTTTAATTGTAAAATCTTTTTTCTTTCAATCAATATTTATAAAATTTCACTACCTAACAAACAAACATATTACATCCAACTATATCATTTATAAAATTTTATTATTTTATATACAAAATATATAATAGGAAAAATTAGTTCATTTACCAATATTTCAAAATAATATTATGTCGGTCTGTCCTATTAATGTTTAGAAATCCTTATCAATGTCATAACATCCTATGTACCGACCGAAATTTATAAATACTAAACGGAACAAATTAACATAATATAAAAATCTTTTATAACACTAACAAATACGCTCTCTCATATATATACACTCAACGACACCTTCTAGAGTATTACCACCCTATTTCTAAAGAGTCAGACCCCACAAAGCTAAGGTTATCGCTAAACCAAAGATCTGATATCAACCGTAACGACTTGCATTTTTGGACGGCTTAAATCGGCGATAAACCATACACGTCAGACTCAAACTATTCAAAGGAGCAGATTATTATGGGGTAAATAAGAAAAAGAAGAGAAAGAAAGAAAACAACTACAAAATCTCGCAACGGAATGATAAAATACAATAATCAAAGAAAATTTTCATGAAGCTGTTAAAATAACATTGATTAAACTTTTATAATACCGATCAGAGTTCATACAACAAGAATAAAAATTAAATAAATGCAACGGAACAACATAATGCGGTATCTAGATATAACAAATAATAGTAGTACTAAATCTTAGTGTTCATCCACCAGAAAGCAGTCTTCGGTAAACTTAAAAGCTCAGACCGACCCGAGCGAATTGACAAGATAAAACACTCGAGTCGGAACTAAAAGATCTTATGTAATTTAAATAAGCAGTAAATAAATATGTCAGAGATGTTTACGGGGTTTGAAATCTCCTATCCGGTGACTAACATGAGTGCAATAACTTAAGAGATGTTCGGGATTTCCATCTCCTAAGGATCCGTTAAACTATCTACTATGTGGTACAATACGCAATTATAATATGTCTATAGTAAAGTAAAGTACTAAAATAGCGTCAAGGCGTTACCCATATCCACTTTAACACATTTTATATATTCTCATAGTCTATACAGTACCGTTGTAACGACCCGTATTTTACGTGTCGATAAATCGTAAAATGGTTATATTAGGTCGTTAGTATTGTTTGGGTCGTGTGGCCGAGTTAAGGTAGTGACCGACCTATAGTGCCTGACCGACTTAAGGAAGTTGCCGAGTTATAGAAGTTAACTTGTGTAGAGGCTTAGGTCGTGGTGTAGCTTAGGTCGTATGGTGGCTTAGGCAAGCGGCTTAAGATATGGAGCGACTTAAGTTGGGACAGGTTAGCGACCTAGTAGTGTAGTGAGTGTTAGCTCGTGTAGATTTTTGGCTCGTATGATGTTTAGGTCGAGGGGAGCAACTTATAGGATTAGCGACCTATAGGATGGGAGCGACCTAAGGCAGATATCCGACCTATAGGAATGAGTGACTTAGGGTTAACGACCTAACAGTTAGCCGAGTTAACAAGATAAGTGATAGGTCGTATACGAGTTATGGTTTCTGACCGACCTAAGTATCGACCGAGTTAAGGAGAAGCGACCCAGTAGTTAGCCGACCTAAGAGTTAAACGACCTGTAAGAATGGACTGACTTAAGGGTGTTTACGACCTAAGGAAGTTGGTCATGTTAGTTAGGTCGTAGACGACCTAAGTTAGGACGGCAGGGTTTTTAGGTCGCGTGAGTTTAGGTCTGCACATGCTAAGTCGTTAGCGACTTAGTGATGAGTCGTAGCTCGTGTTGCTGTTAGGTCGGGGAGGTGGCTAGACCGTTAGGTCGAGTTTCCATTGAGTCATAGGTCGTTGGGAATGGTAGGTCGGCAATAGTTAGGTCGCTGGGTAGTTATGTGGTGCAGTTAGGTCGATTAGACGACCTAAGGTAGGTTGCATAGATTGTTAGGTCGCGCGCTTATGTTTTTAGGTATCATGCATACTGTGGGTCTTAGGTCGTAGTATATTTAGGTCGAGACTTTTTAGGTCGGCAACGACCTAATAGCGAGCCTACGAGTTAAGATCTGGGCGACCTAAGGGTGATTTCAGCCTATAAATAGAGGGGTTTGGCTCACTTTTTGGCACCGGATTTTGAAGCAACGAAGTGCTGCCATTTTGAGAGCTCGACTACAACATTTCTTCATCTTCTTTTCTCCACTCTAATCTAGTTCCAACATCCATCCAAGATCGAAGATCCAAGAGTCAAAGTTGAAGATCTTCATCCAACCAAGCTAGATTTCATCGTTTCAAGCGGGATTTCGACGAATCAAGCTTGAATCCTTGCTGTCCAGATCTGAAGTTGTTAGTTTTTGAAGTGTTTGGGTGATTCGGTGAGTGGTGGTTATCTCTCACGCGGACCCAAAGGAGTATATTGGATTGGTGGTTTGTTGGAGTGTTGTAGATAGTGATTTTATGCATTTTTCTTTAGATCCAAGTGTAGATCCATTACTTATAAAGATGTTTACTTATGCAAGTTCATTTACCAAGTTGTAGAGACAAAAAAACCCATGATTTATATTTGTTGGATCTATGCTAAAAACCCATTATTCATGTATGCTATATCTATGCTCATTTATTTACGAAATTGCCATTGTAGTTATAAATGCCTACTTAGACCATATTTGATTACTTGATTGCTTAAGCTAATGATTGATTTGATTGATTGCTATGTATGTTAGTTGATTGATAGTTAGATCTAGACAAGATGGTCGAAGGTGATTCAAAAGCTAAGTAGAAAGGCTCTTGAATGGTGAAAGCTGCTTGTGGCATATGAAGCGGATGTTGAAGCTCCTATGTATGGATTAGATGATGTTGAGATGGGACTTTGCCATGATGCGATGAGGCAAGCCATGATGTTGAGATGAGACTTTGCTATGATGCAATAAAGCGAAGCATGATGTGAGATAGCCTTGGTTTAATCCAGACGGGATCATCCCAAGCATGTTGATAACTCGATGATGCGATGCGAGTTGGTTGATAATGGTTAGCTTGAGAGGCGCTTGAGCTAGTATGGAAATAGTCGTCGAGGAGGATGACTAGGAGGCTGAGATCTCATCGTTGTTGAAGGTTCTAGCATGCTCAAAGCAAGAGTACGTTGGAACGGGCTGCGACGACGTTCCAGGCACGGGCTGCAACGACGTGCTAGTACTCTGGGTAGTTGCGAAAATTCCTAGGCACGGGCTGCGACGACGTGCGGAGTTATGTCTAGAACCGGGGTTACCATTAGCCCTTGACAGATGGTTGTTCAACTAACGGTGAATTCAAGGCAATGATAACAGTGATAGCCAGAGTCATGGATGTTTGGACGTTTGGTTGTATCATCATTCGGTCTCAAGAGCGGTGTTTTCCGGGTGCTTATCTGATCTTGGTTTAGGCCTTGGGGGTTTGTATTTGGAAAACATCGACCTTGACTAGAGTGATTATTGCTTTACTTTAATTGCTTGCTATGTTATGCTTGTTTCTCCTTAATATGTGTCTGGGGGCTATCACTGTAGAACGAGGTGGAGTGGGATGGTTTGGTTCCTATTCCTTTTATCCCTTATGCTCTTTTGGTATGTTTGATAGTTGATTTACTGCTCACTAAGACTTTGTCTGACTCAAGGTTTTATGTCTCCTCTTATTACCTTGGGCTGTTCATCCATGTTGGGATGGGCAGACTAGGTAGCAGGTGACAGGTGCTGTTCTTGGAGATCTACGCTGATGATGACGAAGACGAGCAGGAGGCTTTTGCATATTATTTCATATTATATGTACTGGGTATTCCGCTGCTGTTTTTGTTTGAGTGTTATGTAGTGAGGCTTTGATGTATGGATGATTCATATGTTTGTATAAAGCTATTATGATTAGATGATGATATTCTGTTCTATGGGAGCTTCACTATATTATATTTCTCTATTGTATTTTATCCATGCGCTGTGAGTTTTACGACAGAGTCTGCGATGTTTATTTTACCCTTGACGGTCACTCATGGCTGCCTGGCACACTTTCAGCGCACTATTTCCTTGTTTCCGTGCGGGAGTCATGGGCGGTCGTCACATTTGGTATCAGAGCTTTGGTTAATCGATTTTAGCCAACGCTCGCTGACGTAACTACGTATGAGAGACGTAATTGTATTTTGATGAATGATTACTATATATAATATAGTAGTTTAGAAGGATTTGAACTCCTTATGCAGTTGTTTCTCAAGGTGTTCTAAGTCATTCCTTTTTGTAGATATTAAGGATGAGTCGAAGGGGGAGACCAGCTGCTAGGGAAGGCCGTGCTGCTAGGGAAGCTGTTGATTATGCTCCTATGTGTGAGGCCATGATGACTTCGATCATGAGAAGGATACCAGCCTCGGGGCCATCAGTAGATGTTGGAGTTCAAGTTCAAGCTCCAAGACCAGTGGATTTTGCTAAGCTTTGCAAGGACTATACTTCTCTTGGAGGAAAGGTTTTCTTGGGAACGGAATCAACCATTGAAGTGCAAAGATGGATTGATGCTTGTAGAAGGATCTTTGGTGACTTGGGAGTTGAGAATGCAACTAAGAGGAAGCTTGCATCAAGGCAACTTCAAGGGAGAGCTTCGGATTGGTGGAATTATATCACCATTGATACTCCAGAGGAAGAGATTACTTGGGAGCAATTCCAAGCTAGGTTTGAAGCTAAGTTCATCTCTACGGCTCAGAAATCTGTCTTGTTTAAAAAGTTTGTTGAGCTCAAGCAAGGTGGGAGATCGGTTCTGGAGTATGTTTCTGAGTTTGAAGCTTTGTCCAAGTATGCCAGATCGTATATTGATTCTCCCTATCAGAAGAATGAGAAGTTTGTGACCGGTTTGGATGCTTATCTTGGAAGACAGTTGGTGGATCATCTGGACGATCCGTTTGAGAAGCTTGTGGAGAAATCTCTCAGGCATGAGAGTTTGTTTCCTAGGGAGAGTTCTGTTGTTGCTGCAACCAAGGAAGGATTTAAGCCACAGAAGGGTGAAAACAAGAAGAGGAAGCAACAACAACAGAAGGGTAAGGATGGCCAGAAGAAGCCGAGGGGCGAAATGACTTGCTATAATTGCCAGCAGAAGGGCCATCTCTCCAAGGATTGTAGGAATCCAAAAGAGCCGGCGAAATGCCACAACTGTGACAAACCAGGGCATTTCAGGAAAGATTGTCCGGAACCGAGGAAGGACAGGCAGATTGTGCAAGCTTATGCTTTGGGAGCTATGCCGTCGTTTTCAAAAGCTCTTACTGCTGAAGAGAAAGGGAAGAGTGTGGTGGTTCAAGGTACTCTTTCCATTTGTGGTGTTCCAGTTAGGGTGTTGTTTGATACTGGAGCGTCGCATTCTTTTGTTTGTGATGATCTTGTAGGCCGGTTAGGTTTGGAACCGGATATTGTTGATAGGCCATTGGTTGTGACTAATCCAGTTGGGGGTTCGTCATGTTTGTGTATGATATGCCGTGGTCTAGTTGTGTCGAGTCATGATTGCTCTTTTGTTTGTGATTGTTTTGTTCTGAACTTTGCGGGGTTCGGAATTATTTTGGGTATGGACTGGCTTAGAAAGTATGCGGCAAAGGTTGATTGTGAGAGATTGGAGGTGACAGTCGAGAATGTGGAGAGGCGAAAGGTTGTGATACGATGTAAGCATGAAGAAGGCGTCTTCATGAGCTTCATGTATTCGCTGGTTGTTCCACGGGATGGACTGTCATCGGTGCCAATCGTGAATGGATTCGAGGATGTCTTTGATGAAGTCAAAGGATTACCGCCGCATAGGGAGATCGAGTTTCGTATCGATCTAGTTGAGGGAGCAAGACCCGTTGTGATGCCTCTTAGGCGGATGGCGCCTAGGGAACAGCAAGAGTTGAAGGTGCAAGTAGATGACCTTTTACAGAAAGGATTCATTCGGCGTAGTGTGTCCGAATGGGGTGCACCAGTTGTTTTCGCAACCAAAGTGGATGGATCGTTGAGGTTGTGTGTCGATTATCGTGAGCTGAATAAGGTGACTAAGAAGAACAAGTATCCATTGCCGAGAATAGATGACTTGTTTGATCAGCTTCACGAGGCTAAGGTGTTTTCTCAGATGGATTTGGCAACGGGATTTCACCAGTTGAGAGTGGCAAAGGATAGTGTGCCGAAGACTGCTTTTAGGACACCATCCGGTTTTTATGAGTGGCTGGTAATGCCGTTTGGATTGACTAACGCACCGGCATATTTTGTGGATCTTATGAATAGAGTATTCAGAGATCAGTTGAACAAGTTCGTACTTGTGTTCGTAGATGATATTCTGATTTATTCCAGAACTGAAGAAGAGCACAAGACGCACTTGCGTTTGGTTTTGGAAATCTTGCGGAAACATCAGCTGAAGGCTAAGTTTTCGAAGTGTCACTTCTGGAAGAGTGAAGTGAGATTCTTAGGCCATGTTATTTCTGGAAATGGAATAGCGGTTGATCCCGCTAAGGTGGCAGCGATCCAGGATTGGGTTAGACCTAAGAATGCATCTGATGTGAGAAGTTTTCTTGGATTAGCAGGATATTATCGACGGTTTATCAAAGACTTTTCCAAGATAGCTGCACCATTGACAGGATTGACGAAGAAGAATCAGGTATTCAGTTGGGATGCTAAGTGTGAGCAGGCCTTTGGAATCCTGAAAGAGCGACTGACGAGTGCTCCTGTTTTGACTATTCCAAGTGGGAATGATGAGATGGTGGTTTACACCGATGCATGTGGTACTGGACTTGGAGCAGTGCTAATGCAGAAGAATAAAGTTGTTGCGTATGCAAGTCGACAACTGAAGCCGCATGAAAGGAATTACCCGACTCATGATTTGGAGTTGGCGGCGATTGTTTTTGCTCTGAAGATGTGGAGACATTACCTGTTGGGAGTTCGATTCGAGTTGTTCACGGATCATAAGTCGTTGAAGTATCTGTTCTCTCAAAAGGATCTGAATCTTCGGCAGCAACGATGGCTAGAGTTCTTGGCATCGTATGATTTTGGGATAGCCTATACTCCGGGAAAAGGTAACGCAGTGGCTGATGCGTTGAGTCGAAGACATGCAGGATTGGGAGCCATGTTTTCAGAATGGAAGAGTCTCGAGTATTTGGCTGGATTTGATTTCAGGCCCAGATGTGAATTGGAACCTGAGATGTTGGCAAACTTATCGATAAGGCCTACTCTAGTGGAAAGAATTGGCGAGGGGCAAAAGCGAGACGATAACTTGTCAATATTATCCGTGATTTGGAATCTGGGTTGGACCCGGAAAAGGATAAAGGATTCGAAGTTGATCAAGAAGGTTGGCTTCGGAAGCAAGGACGACTGGTTGTTCCCGATATCGATGAATTGAGAGATGAAGTTCTAAGGGAAAGTCATCACTCGAAGTTGACGATTCATCCAGGTGGAAATAAGATGTATCGGGACATGAAGAGAACCTACTACTGTGAAGGTATGAAGAAGGATGTTGGAAATTTTATTTCCAAGTGTATGAATTGCCAGTTGGTTAAGGCGGAGCAGAAGAAGCCAAGTGGATTGCTTCATCCATTAGAAGTTCCTATGTGGAAGTGGGAGCAAGTGTCGATGGATTTTATCGATGGCCTACCTAGAACCAGGGCAGGGAATGAAGGGATTTGGGTCATCGTAGATCGTTTGACTAAGAGTGCAAGGTTCATTCCTGTTCGATCGACTAGGACTGCATCGAAGTTGGCTGAGTTGTATGTTAAGTGGATAGTTCGATTCCATGGTATTCCGAAGAGTACAGTGAGCGATCGAGACCCATTATTCACTAGTGGATTTTGGAAGAGCTTCCAGGAAGTTTTGGGAACCGAGTTGTGTTTGAGTACAGCTTATCATCCCCAAACAGATGGTCAGACTGAGAGAGTCAACCGAGTTTTGGAAGATCTTCTCAGAGCTTGTGTTTTGGATTTCGGAGGATCGTGGGAAGATCATCTTCATTTGGTGGAGTTTGCGTACAATAACAGTTATCAGTCGAGTATTGGTATGGCACCATATGAGGCATTGTATGGAAGACCGTGTAACTCTCCAACATGTTGGTTGGAAACTGGAGAAAAGTTGATACTTGGACCAGAGATGATTCGACAAACTACGGATTGCATAGAGATCATTCGGCAACGAATGAAGGCAGCCCAAGACCGTCAGAAGAGTTATGCCGATAAGCGTCGAAAAGATTTGGAATTCGACGTAGGTGATATGGTTTTTGTGAAGATTTCTCCTCTGAAGAATGTTATTCGATTCGGGAAGAAAGGAAAGTTAACTCCGAGATTTGTTGGACCATTCCCGATTATTGAGCGAATTGGAAAGCTCGCTTATAGATTGGAGTTACCGGAGAAGATGGCGGGTGTGCACAATGTTTTTCATATATCTTATCTACGGAAGTATGTGCACGACTCAAATACGGTGGTTTCTGCTGATAGCTGTGAAGATTTGGAGGTTGATTTAGTTGTTAGAAGACCTCGTAAGCCGCTTCGTATTGTTGAAACCGATACGAAACAGCTTAGGGGGAAGACGATTACGTTGCTCAAGATACAATGGAGTGATGATGTTAACGACTGTACATGGGAGGAGGAAGAGAGGATGAAGGCAGCTCATCCTGAACTCTTCGAGGTATGGCCCTAAGGTGTCGTGACATCTCATGAATTTGTAGCTTGTTCCAGTCTTAGAATTCTGCATGCTAGGTTAGAAATTGGATGCATGATTTATTGATTTCTATGGATGGTAGGCATGCGGAATAAATTTGATTGCTCTTGTTTGATTGGAATTTCGGGGGCGAAATTCCTAAGGGGGAGAGAATGTAACGACCCGTATTTTACGTGTCGATAAATCGTAAAATGGTTATATTAGGTCGTTAGTATTGTTTGGGTCGTGTGGCCGAGTTAAGGTAGTGACCGACCTATAGTGCCTGACCGACTTAAGGAAGTTGCCGAGTTATAGAAGTTAACTTGTGTAGAGGCTTAGGTCGTGGTGTAGCTTAGGTCGTATGGTGGCTTAGGCAAGCGGCTTAAGATATGGAGCGACTTAAGTTGGGACAGGTTAGCGACCTAGTAGTGTAGTGAGTGTTAGCTCGTGCAGATTTTTGGCTCGTATGATGTTTAGGTCGAGGGGAGCGACTTATAGGATTAGCGACCTATAGGATGGGAGCGACCTAAGGCGGATATCCGACCTATAGGAATGAGTGACTTAGGGTTAACGACCTAACAGTTAGCCGAGTTAACAAGATAAGTGATAGGTCGTATACGAGTTATGGTTTCTGACCGACCTAAGTATCGACCGAGTTAAGGAGAAGCGACCCAGTAGTTAGCCGACCTAAGAGTTAAACGACCTGTAAGAATGGACTGACTTAAGGGTGTTTACGACCTAAGGAAGTTGGTCATGTTAGTTAGGTCGTAGACGACCTAAGTTAGGACGGCAGGGTTTTTAGGTCGCGTGAGTTTAGGTCTGCACATGCTAAGTCGTTAGCGACTTAGTGATGAGTCGTAGCTCGTGTTGCTGTTAGGTCGGGGAGGTGGCTAGACCGTTAGGTCGAGTTTCCATTGAGTCATAGGTCGTTGGGAATGGTAGGTCGGCAATAGTTAGGTCGCTGGGTAGTTATGTGGTGCAGTTAGGTCGATTAGACGACCTAAGGTAGGTTGCATAGATTGTTAGGTCGCGCGCTTATGTTTTTAGGTAGCGTGCATACTGTGGGTCTTAGGTCGTAGTATATTTAGGTCGAGACTTTTTAGGTCGGCAACGACCTAATAGCGAGCCTACGAGTTAAGATCTGGGCGACCTAAGGGTGATTTCAGCCTATAAATAGAGGGGTTTGGCTCACTTTTTGGCACCGGATTTTGAAGCAACGAAGTGCTGCCATTTTGAGAGCTCGACTACAACATTTCTTCATCTTCTTTTCTCCACTCTAATCTAGTTCCAACATCCATCCAAGATCGAAGATCCAAGAGTCAAAGTTGAAGATCTTCATCCAACCAAGCTAGATTTCATCGTTTCAAGCGGGATTTCGACGAATCAAGCTTGAATCCTTGCTGTCCAGATCTGAAGTTGTTAGTTTTTGAAGTGTTTGGGTGATTCGGTGAGTGGTGGTTATCTCTCACGCGGACCCAAAGGAATATATTGGATTGGTGGTTTGTTGGAGTGTTGTAGATAGTGATTTTATGCATTTTTCTTTAGATCCAAGTGTAGATCCATTACTTATGAAGATGTTTACTTATGCAAGTTCATTTACCAAGTTGTAGAGACAAAAAAACCCATGATTTATATTTGTTGGATCTATGCTAAAAACCCATTATTCATGTATGCTATATCTATGCTCATTTATTTACGAAATTGCCATTGTAGTTATAAATGCCTACTTAGACCATATTTGATTACTTGATTGCTTAAGCTAATGATTGATTTGATTGATTGCTATGTATGTTAGTTGATTGATAGTTAGATCTAGACAAGATGGTCGAAGGTGATTCAAAAGCTAAGTAGAAAGGCTCTTGAATGGTGAAAGCTGCTTGTGGCATATGAAGCGGATGTTGAAGCTCCTATGTATGGATTAGATGATGTTGAGATGGGACTTTGCCATGATGCGATGAGGCAAGCCATGATGTTGAGATGAGACTTTGCTATGATGCAATAAAGCGAAGCATGATGTGAGATAGCCTTGATTTAATCCAGACGGGATCATCCCAAGCATGTTGATAACTCGATGATGCGATGCGAGTTGGTTGATAATGGTTAGCTTGAGAGGCGCTTGAGCTAGTATGGAAATAGTCGTCGAGGAGGATGACTAGGAGGCTGAGATCTCATCGTTGTTGAAGGTTCTAGCATGCTCAAAGCAAGAGTACGTTGGAACGGGCTGCGACGACGTTCCAGGCACGGGCTGCGACGACGTGCTAGTACTCTGGGTAGTTGCGAAAATTCCTAGGCACGGGCTGCGACGACGTGCGGAGTTATGTCTAGAACCGGGGTTACCATTAGCCCTTGACAGATGGTTGTTCAACTAACGGTGAATTCAAGGCAATGATAACAGTGATAGCCAGAGTCATGGATGTTTGGACGTTTGGTTGTATCATCATTCGGTCTCAAGAGCGGTGTTTTCCGGGTGCTTATCTGATCTTGGTTTAGGCCTTGGGGGTTTGTATTTGGAAAACATCGACCTTGACTAGAGTGATTATTGCTTTACTTTAATTGCTTGCTATGTTATGCTTGTTTCTCCTTAATATGTGTCTGGGGGCTATCACTGTAGAACGAGGTGGAGTGGGATGGTTTGGTTCCTATTCCTTTTATCCCTTATGCTCTTTTGGTATGTTTGATAGTTGATTTACTGCTCACTAAGACTTTGTCTGACTCAAGGTTTTATGTCTCCTCTTATTACCTTGGGCTGTTCATCCATGTTGGGATGGGCAGACTAGGTAGCAGGTGACAGGTGCTGTTCTTGGAGATCTACGCTGATGATGCCGAAGACGAGCAGGAGGCTTTTGCATATTATTTCATATTATATGTACTGGGTGTTCCGCTGCTGTTTTTGTTTGAGTGTTATGTAGTGAGGCTTTGATGTATGGATGATTCATATGTTTGTATAAAGCTATTATGATTAGATGATGATATTCTGTTCTATGGGAGCTTCACTATATTATATTTCTCTATTGTATTTTATCCATGCGCTGTGAGTTTTACGACAGAGTCTGTGATGTTTATTTTACCCTTGACGGTCACTCATGGCTGCCTGGCACACTTTCAGCGCACTATTTCCTTGTTTCCGTGCGGGAGTCATGGGCGGTCGTCACAACCGTATGCTCCTCCGTGAGGTTTACCCAGAGGGCACTCCATAGGTATAGTAAAAAAGAAACTCGTAGAAGGCGCGATAGGGCATGTGAACACGGCACTCGAGGTAATGCCATGGTAGATATACCAATTGCGGATGTGTAGCAGCTACTACCACCAACCTCAGAACACGACCTCAAATCAAATCAAGGGGTGGCCACCAAATCAATCACAAAGTAATAGAATCGTATCGAAGAAATGTGTCCGATAGGAGAAATGACCTACTTGGCCCGGCGTGGCTTCTGTTTTAGTCACATCTAAGCTGACTCACGGGAGTTAGGGTCACGTAAATCCTCATACAGAATCGTACACCAAACCATCATACTTCATTTCTGGAATCTCCACCACGTACACAGTTGTTAAAGTGGTTTTCGGTATTGGCAGAAAGTATAACAATATCTGATCTCGGTCTCTTTAACAACCAAACGCTTATTTCACACCGGATGGTTCATTTACTTTTCAAAAGTCAATTCACAGTTGATATCAAAATATCATATTCATAAAATCACTTTCGAAATCATATCATGTTTGAAATCATATCACTTCCCAAAATCATATTTACTCTCAATATCATATTCATTTTTGAATTTATCGATAAGATAGGTTAATTAAATCCTTGTTCCAAAATCATCATATTACTCAAATATGTCATTTTCAAAAAGGTATCAATTTCAAATTATAACTTAGGTTGTATCACCATCAATGATTTAACATAAATACTTCAACTTTACGTAGTCTGAAATTTTAGAAAATAGTTTAGATAGTCATAAATGGTTTTAATCGTTTAAAAATAGTTTTGGATACATTAAAAATAGTTTAAATAGATTTAAATTTAATTTAATTAGATTTAAATGATTTATAGAGATTTAAAATAAATTTAATTTATCTTAAATAGATTTTAAATAAATTAAATGAATCTAAAATAGAGTAAATAGATTTAAAATATAGTAAATAGATTCAAAACAGATTAAATAAATTTAAAATAGATTAAATAGATTTAAGTTATATTAGATAAGTTTAAAATAGATTAAGTCAATTTAATTAGTTTAAATCGATAAAATAGATTAAATTGTATTAAATACGTTATAATAGACTAAAATAAATTAAGATAGTTAAATTGATTAAAATAGTTAATTTAACTAAAATAGTTTGAAATAGATTTCAAAAATATATCCAAACATTTCAATAACTTGATTTCGATATATTCATTTACGTTTGATACTTCAACTTTGAAATTCCAAGTTAAATCCTTTGAACAATTCCAATTTCAGCGTTAACGCTTGGATTATTGAAAACAATTCAGTTTATATAAGTCAATTTCTATTTCAAAATGCCTGTTTACTTAATAAAAATTTAAAGAATTAAAAAAATCATTAAATTTAACCAATACGGTGTCCGTATATAATTTTGTACTCTATGGTTAAGTGATACGAATATTTATCATTTCAATCCGCAATTTAAAATTTTACGATTATATATCATTTCAAACCGCAATTCTCAATTAAATAGAAATCCATAAAGTTGCTCGAGTCTATCGTTTCAACCCATAACGATTTTTCCCTAATCCATGGATCATTCGAGTATGTATCATTTCAACCTATAGAAAACTTGCAGTGTTATAACAATATAAAATACAACATCCAGTCATCCAATATCAACAATCAAACATCCATCACAATCATCATCCAAATCAATCAATAAACTTCAATAGATAGCTGATCATCAATAACAGATATTAAATTGACTAGTTAAATTCAATATTAAATTAAACGATGCTTAAATGGAATAAAAGTCAAATTTAGCTAGAATGATAATTTAAATATATCATACATCGATCAGTAAATTTCTAATCACATCATACATTTAATTTAACTAACATAAGGTAGTTTAGTAATTGTGAGTGGGTTAAAACACTCACCTTCGATTTCAAATCGAATTGAAATCCAAAATAGGGCTCAAGATTCAACAGTCTCAGAATTCGTCCAAACTAACATTAAAATGTTCGTAATTTCGATACGATTGCAGTGGAACAAATCGCACGTGAATACGATATCGTACGTAAAAGTTATGGCAGTTAGAACATTTGAATTTCAAATTTGAATTATAAATAAATAAGAAGGAAACACGTCACCATCGCTAGCCTAACCAGAACTCGAACCCATCCTCTCCCCTTCCAACCGCTACCCAAGATGCCTGCTGACTACGAAATTCGTGCGCCTCCGACCACCCTCATTTGCTCGTCCACGATGAGCCGCACCCAGCCATGGCCTCGACGTCGACTCCGCCTAGCCCTAGCGTCATGTGCCGCCACCCTAATTTATAGGATTTCGAACCATATTTTGCAAATTATGGCCACCTCATGTCGAACCAGTTGATGCGATCATCGCCGTTAGCCTTTAGACGACGAGCACAACAAAACCCTTAATCCAATTCCGTTGATTGATGACGAAATCAAAAACGCCCAATTCGACTTTGGCCACGATTTGAGGTCGATCCATTGTTACGAAAAACGAACCCTAGAGTAGGTTTCATTCGTCGATACCTTCCAAACGATATAAAATTCGATATAATTTGAGGAGTTTGAATTTTTGATTTGGTTTTTGATTTGCAATTAGGATTTGGGAATTTGAATATGTTCTGTCATCGAAAAGAAGGAAATAGAAACGAAATGTACATAACGAATAAAGAAATAGGAAATGGCTAGGGTTTATAACGGGTTATATATAGGTAGATCTGAAATAGAAACGAATGTACTAGATCGATTTGAAAGCTGAACGATAAACGACCTAAAAAGCCGGTTTCATTTCCGAAACGAAAATGGGTCATCCCATATATTAAAATAGATGTTTTTCATAATTTTAAACTCAATGGAATATGTTTAAAGTCCTAATTCCATTGTGTGAAGAATTTAGCTTAAAATCATCTTATTTCAAATTTGATTTTAATTAAATTGATTTCTATGCGTTTCGAGTCCGTTCGATCAAACGATCAGTCTGATCGCTACGAAACTTGAAATCTTACAATAATTCACTGTTATGGATCCGATGAAACTAGCTTCGTCGAAATCTGAGACAGTGGCCAAAATGACTATTTTCACATTGATTAAATAAATTAATATTAAGTTAATTAATCATTTTTAATTCAATATTTATAAACTAACAAATTTTCATCTTTTCGTTTACTTTGACATTTACAATAATGTAAAATAAGTTTACTTAAAATTTTAGTGTTGATTATTACACTAATTACAGTGTTCAATTCCAACTGTAATTAAATCCAATTAATTAAAAAAAAATCGGACTTTTATTCTAACAATTATTACTCTACAGACATAGTTATCATTGTTGATATCTTATTACGCTAACCTTCTACAATTATCATCTTAGTTTTCATTAACGTAGTATTTAATTACATTTAATTGCAACAAATCCATTTATTATAACTTAAATTCCAATAAATTGATCAAACTTGATTTCAATTCTTTTTATTCAATCAATTATCATATTATGAATAAAATTTACACTGGTTACATCTTATTGAATCAATATTCTACAATTATCAATTTAATCTACATTAACTGCACTAATTAAGTGAACTAATTGCAATTGATTTCAAATTTAATTTAACAGGCTAAATAAATAGGTAACATATAATAATTGTCACCATTAACTTTTAGTCACATCTTATAAGTTTATTATCCACAACAAGTGTTATAATTACTACCACGATACTAAATTTATTCAGTTATATTTCATTACACATTATTTCATTGATGAATCAACTTTTAAATTATTAATTTCTCTTTTAATCCAATTATCCATTAGTATAAACGTTACTATAATTTATTTAAATCTATATCAATTATAACTCTTTAATCCTTTTAATTAATTGGAGTTACATTTAAAGCAGTTATCGGTTACCTTAAATTTATACTATTTCATTTTTATTCCCATTATATTCTTATTATTAAATCACAAATTTTTATTTTTTCCAACATTAAATCGCAAAACCTTATTAAATTAACTATTTTTAATTATCGAAAATTACGGGTCGTTACATTTCTATTCAATAGACTTGAGGACAAGTCTTTTAAAAAGGGAGGGTATATGTTACCGAGTGATTGAATTAGCTTAAATGAATAAACTTGCAAATAAACTCAGGTTATTCTGTGTTTTGTTGTCTGTTAGAGCTGAATCCGAAAATTAAGGGAATTTGTTAGATTAAAAACTTCAGCTTATGTAATGATGTATAAATATTCATTGAGTTGGTTGTAATAATTCATTCGGGCATAAAATAGAAACAATTTCTCTTTCTTCTTCCTTTTTATCTTTTTTTTCCAAAATTAAGGTGATTCTAGAAATCCCTTAACAATCAGTTTGTGAACAAAATAATATTGATTATACTATGAATTTATGAATATTTAGCATTGATTTTTATTTTTATTTTCTTAAATAAGGACATTGTTGTCTAATGTATATTTTATAAAAAAAATCATGTCGTATGTAAAACAATGAATGGTATATAACCAGAATTTTCCTTTAAAAATAGTGTGCTGCTATTGGCACCTTGATTTCTTCTTCTGGCCACCAAAACTAAAGGTCACGATTCAAAAGTTAACCGTCGTCTACTTATCACCAACATCTATTTCTTCTATTCAACATGCACCCATTTACCCTTTTCTTCACGAACGACCATAACAAAAAATGATATGCATGCCATTGAAGCTCTCTTGTTTACTCCAATTTAATGGGGAAGAAAGCTCGTTCAACTCAACAACTGACGTCTTCCATTCAACCAAGTGGTTCGCGTAAGTACTTTCAAAATTTTAAATTTTATTTTTCGATTTTTTGATAATTTTTATACAAGCATGTTGTTTTCAAAACCCAAAAATTCCGTTCAACCAATTCAGCAACTGACGCCTATTTTTTTCGATTTTATACAAGTGCGGTTGTTTTATGACGTGAGTTTTTTTGTTCATATGGTTGTTGGAAACCGATGGGTTCCTCATGAGCACGGTAGTGTCTAACCGAGTGGATAATTTCTACTCAATTTAAACTAAACTTTTATGCTTTATACAATTTTGATAATCGTACTATGTATTCCAATTATTTGAGGAATTTCGATATTACAATTTTGATAATTTTACTATACATTACAATTTTGATAATATTACTATGTATTTCAATTTTGATAAATTTTTATCTTAACAACGTATTACAATTTCGATAATTTTTACCATTTATACAATTTTGATAATTGTACTATGTATTACAAATGTTAAAGCAATTCTGATATTATAAGTTGTTATAATTTTACTATATATTACAATGTTGATAAATTTTTAGTTTAACTATGTGTTACAATTTAAATAATTTTTTATCCTTTATATAGTCTTAAGGATGCATTTTACTCAATAGAGTATAATATTGCTCGATACTTTTAGTTGTGGATTATTGTACTCAATTTTAACACTCAAATTTGAGTTCTGATAACGCGGAACTGTGCTATCCCAATAGAGCGCTATGCCAATTTGGTATTGCCCAGCATATCCCTACTAATCCAATGGTTGCAAGCAAATGTCATAGAGGTCGAACCGCTAACCAGTATAAAATTGAATTTGATAACGGAAATTGGTATTCAGAAAATTGGTAATGTAACATCCTGATATTTTCAACCATACGCATCCACACATGTCGTAATTGAAATTGCTTAAAATTCCATATTGTTAATTTATATTTGGCAAAACTCAACATATATAGTAAATAAAATAATCATAGAATCACAGACATGGAGTAATATAACAATAATGCAGCGGAAACAAAAGAATGGTAGTTCATGAAGCTACTATATATAACAGAGTTCAACAAGATACAACAGAGGTCTCGAATACATTGATGTCTCAATACAATAGTCAAATACAAAATTTGAATACATCATTGGAATTAACTGAATATCAGAAAGCAGAATCGATAGATGGATCTCCAAGCGAAGCTCCAACTCCAAAGGTGAGTCTCGAATACTAGTGCACTCAGTCTGACCCGAGCGTAAAGAAAAACACAAAACACTCAAGTCAGGATTAACATTCTTATATCAATAAATCCAACTCAAATGAAATATCAACTGAAATACAAGTAACTTAAAAGATGTTTGAAATAACCATCCTCTAAGGATCCGTTAAACTATCTACTATGTAGTAATATACGTTGTTATGAGAATATCTAAAGTGAAGTAAAATATTAAAATAGCATTAAGACGTTTGTCATATCTCCCTTAACACATTTTATATATTCCCATAGTCCATACAGTACCGTAATCTCCCCCGTACTGGGCGTCGTCAAAGGGTACACCATAGGTATGGTATAAAACAAACTCATATAAGGCACGCTAGCGGTAGGTGACAGGCACAACAAGGCAATGCCAGGGTAGATATACCAATTACGCATACGAGCTGATGGTAACGCATAGAACCCACAACCGCCCACCTCGGAACACACTCCCAAATCAAAAAAAAATTAAGTGTGGCCACCAAATCAATCACAAAGTCAGAATATATATAGAAGGAATGTGCCCGATCGGAGGAATGACCTCACTTAGCCCGAGAATCGCTCCTGTTTTAGCCTCCTTATGCCAACTCACGGGATTAGGGTCCACGTATATACCTCAATAGGACGTCGCCGCCATCCTACTTCATTCTGGAATCTCCACCGCGCACACAGTTGTTAAAGTGGTTTTCGGAGTTGGTATAGAGTATGACAACTTCTGATCCCGGTCTCTTTAACAACCAAACATTATTATAATACCGCGGTCATTTCAAAATAGTTTATACTTCAAAACCAAAACATCATTGCCATTTCAAAACCATATCAATATGATATCATTTCCATTTCAAAACCAAATACGATATCATTTCCATTTAAAATACACACACACACACACACACACACAAAAATCATAGCACTTTCAAAGTTATAACACTTTCAAAACCAAAACACTTAAAATCATAACTCTTTCAAAACATAATACTTTGAAATTAATAACTTTGAAACATAACCTCCACCATTTAAACAGATTAGATATTAAAATAGTATATATATAATAAAATAGTTTCCTCAAATTTCACAAATCGATTTCAAATCAACTTGAATTCCAAAAATTCAAATTTAATCACATCTCAAATCATCAATTTCAATTTATTTCAGTTTCTAAATAAACCATTTCAAATACAGATTTTTAACCACAAAATAAACCATTTCAATTTCAATATTTTCAAAGCTTTAAATATTCAAACATTTCAAAACTAGATTTGACAATTCCATATATATCAAATTCACTTTACTATTTTTTTTATTTTGATATATTAACTTAATCGTTCAAATGACATTTTCATAAAACTTACAATTTCAAATTTAATAAAACTAAATATACCATTTCAATTTATGTAAATGTGAAATATTCATTTAAATCACTTTTGATCAAAATCAAGTTATAATATCATATCTTTAAAATTCCAAATTTAATAAATCTCAAATGAAACTTATTTGAGTGTAATTCTTAAATAAATTCAATTTCAAAACCTTGGAAATCATTTCGAAACACACACACACACACACACACACACACACACATATATATACCAACGGTGTTTATATATAATTTTCTATCCTATGGTCAAGTGATACGAATATTTATCATTTCAATCCGCAATTTAAATATATACGGGTATATATCATTTCAACCCGTAATCCCAAATTCAATTCAATGAAAATCGCTTGGGTTTATCATTTTAACCCATAAAGATTTTTCTCATATTCTTCAGATCGTTCAGGTATGTATCTTTTCATCCCATAGGGAATTCTAATAGTGAACTTGTAGAGTGATAGAAGATATTATAATAATATTACATGCATATATCATCAATATAAATAACAGATAATGATGTCAGATGCCACAGGTGAAGAGATAGCATATATATATAGCAATGTAAGTAACTAACAGCAGCATATTTCAATTGTCGTTTCAATTGAAATTAAATTTAATAAATATAAGAACATTAATTGTGAGTAATTTCTCACCTTTTGAGGCTAGAGAGATGGACAATGAAGTTGAGTTAGGAAATCCAGGAACGAACCCAAAACAAACAAGGTTGGCACGAATCATCGAGCAAAGCTGATAAATAGGATTTGATGAAATCAAATCAGAACTGGATCGATGATTATAAATGGTATAAGTGAATTCATATAACTATATATAACTATATACATATTTTATATTCAAACACATTAAATTTTAAATAAATATATATATATATATATTTCAAAATACATTGTATCACTATATAGACTATTACATATAGTTAATGCGTACACATTATATATACTAAATAAAATGAAAAATTCTTGCATAAATTGTGTTTGTTCATTTGAAAATATCTATATACATATACAAGTACTAACATAACCCAAACAGGTCAAAAATCATTACTGACTAAATTTTTTAAAATCTCTATACACTATGACAAACTGTATATATACAAACTGAGACGACATTTTTACATCTACGTATAATATAAAATAGACACATCCGTTAAACAGAAAAATGAACTAGGAAGAAAAAAAAACGTATATATACAACTGACATAACTACACAACTCGCTTGACTCGTATATTCATGCTAATATATACAAAATATTGTATTCAAACATTGTATAATAATATATATACCAAAACCGTTTCAACTTTAAAAACTAATATATAATATAACCTTATATAACTAAGCATATATATATATATAAACTATATAATATATAACAACAGCTATATAATTAAAGATAAACTCAACAGATCACTTAGAAGCTAAGATATACACAACCTATTTCTTTTCTTTCTTACTGAAAAATAGATTTACATATTATACAAATAGATATATAAACTATAATATATAACAACCTATATAAAAAACATATATATATATATATATATATATATATATGTATATATACACACTTAAAATAACATAGAATTAGAACATATATATATACACACACACTTTCTTTTATAAACAGAGCTTATAAGTTGAAGTCAATATACCAAATATATAATATATAGTACAATATACTTTATATAAACAGAGCTTATAAATCACACACAACACATAGATGCTGTAATATAAATCAATACATACATATATATATATATATATATATACTTATTATACTTTTAAATCAATGCATATATTCATTTACAACCAGGTTATTTCCAATGTACGTATTTATATACTATACATATTAGCATATATACAAAAGAATACCGAAACTATATATAACAAATCATAAGTTTAAATAGACACACACTACACTGACATACTCATATATATACACCTTATATTCTAATGTATATAAAACTAAAATACAACTTCGATATATTTTACAAAATATACAAAAATATATTAGAACTGTTATATATATACACATGGATTAACAAGCATATTTTTATTAAATAAGTACATATATTATACCATTGTACAACATACATATACAACAACCATAAAATCTTTATAATATAAATTAACGTACGTGCAAGTCACATATTAACTTCATTATATAAACTACTACCTATAAACTAATGCATAAACATATATATAATATATATATATATATATATATATATATATATACCGTACATAAGAAGGATAGCAACAGCAAATCCAAACAAAAAATATAAACCGGTCATGTAGTTGGGTGTTGGCTGTGGAGGAGGAGAGAGCGAGAGGGGAGGGGATAAAGGTGGGGTATGGGTTGTCGAGTGGAGCAAGATGGCATAGGTTTTTGGCCGAGGACAGTGGAAATTTGGGTTGCGTGAATGGATAAGTTGGCGGTCAGGTTGCGGGTCCGTGGTGGCGATCACACAGCTGAGTTGGAGGAAGGTGCACGGTTAGTGGAAAAGGAGGCCGAGGTCGTGAAGGTTGGCAAAGCATTGATGGAAGATAGAGTCGAGTGGGTTTGCAAGCTTCAGAGGAGAAGATGCGTTTGCTTTTTTTTTCAGAACAAAATAAGCAAACAATTCATAAAATTTTCTTCCTTTCAAAATGAACCGAAAGGAAATGGAAGAGTGAAAAGATATAAACGAATCAACAATCATAAATTGGACCAGTGAATAGCAAAGGCCTCATATTAAATTCTAGGAATGTTAAAAGTTACGATTGTTCAAATTTGGACAGGTAGGTAGATGGAAATCAAAAGAATTAAAAATAGGCACCGATGCAAAATCTTTTTTTTCGCGGATTCCATTGTGTACCGGACTTCAAAACAAAGAATTGAATATACCATGGAGATTATCATGACGAGATGATCAAAATGGTATATAGATATTAGCGGTACGATCATCCGACCAAAAGTCGATAAACGATGCCGAAAATGCCGCTAAAACGCCGGAATTAAGATAAACGGAGCAATAGCAGTCAAAATTTTGAGAAACGAAATATGACATCTTACTCATAAAATTCACAAAATTTTGAGAAGATGCGTTTTCTTTTTTTTTTAAGAACAAAATAAGCGAACAATTCATAAAATTTTCTTCCTTTCAAAATGAACCGAAAGGAAATGGAAGAGTGAAAAGATATAAACGAATCAACAATCATAAATTGGACCAGTGAATAGCAAAGGCCTCATATTAAGTTCAAGGAATGTTAAAAGTTACGATTGTTCAAATTTGGACAGGTAGGTAGATGGAAATCAAAAGAATTAAAAACAGGCACCGATGCAAAATCTTTTTTTTCGCGGATTCCATTGTGTATCAGACTTCAAAACACAGAATTGAATATACCATGGAGATCAGCATAACGAGATGATCAAAATGGTATATAGATATTAGCGGTACGATCATCCGATCAAAAGTCGATAATCGGTGCCGAAAATGTGCTAAAACACCGGAATTAAGATAAACGGAGCAATAGCAGTCAAAATTTTGAGAAACGAAATATGACATCTTACTCAAAAAATGATTTACCAATTTATTGTATAAAAATATTCAAGTTTGGAAAATATTTTATTATCATCAATTTTTAACTGATATAAATTGAAATAAAATTACACAATAAAATAAACTTTCATATTATCTGATGAAAATTCACCAATTGCTATGTTTAATTAGACGCATTACAAATATTAAATTTTTATTTCAAAATATTGTCATTTAAAATTACATAAAATTTCCAGTTAAAAAAATATTAAAATCATCAAAATTTACGGGTCATTACACTCTCTCCCACTCAAAACTTTTCATCCCCGAAAAGGAACGAGGTAGGAGAATAGAAACAACCAGAAAGAAAAATAGATTTGGAATACAAAAGAAAACAATTAGTTTAAACCATTTAAATTTCAATTTAAGTTAATTAATATTTAACAATAGATTTTAAATTCAAAGTATTTCATTAAGTTGATTTTTATTTCAATTTATTAATATTTGATACAAAAAGGTTTCTTTCAAAACAAAATTTTATTTAATTTGTCTCGCTTACTATTCAATCAACTTATTATTCTGTTTATCTCTGTCATTTATTTCTTCTCGGAATTGGATTAATCAACCAGTGGTGAGTTCAGCTAGTCACTTTGATGTATTAATGGAACCAGTTTTGGAGGACCATTCTTTTTTTGATGTAATCGAGTCTGTTAATCTTTTGGAATCTGGTGTGCATGATTCACGAAATATTCGATTAGTGGATGCTCAGGATTTGTTGGCTCCTGTAAACAGTAAGTTTGTGGGTTGTTCTGAAGTGAAGAATTTTGATGTTGTCAGTAAGGAAAAAGTGTTGCTGGACCAAAAGGCAGTGACAGGTTCAGGAATTTATATTGGTTGTTCTGCAAATATTGGAGACTCTTTTGTTTTGGAGAAGTTAGGAGTTGATAGTGGCCCTTCTCATCTGTCATTGAATGGTGCTCCCATGGTTGCCAGTTTTTTTGATTCTCTTCCTTCTTCTTCTTCGATGAGAGATGATTATAAAGCCTGTGACAATGGTGAAGTCATAGCAGTTCCCTTGGTGGTTCATTTGGGTGGGAGTGGTTTGCAAGTTGAGGCTCGTCAGGGTTCTGTTGATTCTCTTGCTTTTGGAGCTTTGGATAGGTGTTCGGGTAGTCAGTTGTCAGATCAGTTACGTGAGGCTAGTGGTGTTTCTGTGTCTTCTATTTCTTCTTCGAAGAGAGGAAGACGTAGAAAGTATTCAGCTTCTAGCGGGTTGGTTCGTCGTAGTGTTAGGATTCGAGGCAGTCGCTCTCAATCGTTGGGTGAGTTTCCTGATCCGAGCACCGTGAGCGGTGTTACGGATTCAGGCTCGAGTACGCTTTTTGATTTGGGTAGTACTTATTCATCTTATGCTCTGGGTGACTTATCAACTTCTGATTTTAGTCAGTTAGCTAGTAGATCTGCTTTTATTTTTACTGATATTGAGTTAGATCGTGAGTTTATTACAAGTAAGGAGCTTGATAGGGCTAGAGCTATGGGTTTATGAGAGTCATTAGTTGGAACATTAGAGGTTTGAATGACCTAAATAAATGTGATAAAGTTAGAATCTTTTTTAAAGACTTTTCTATTGACATTGCTCTTCTACAAGAGACTGAAATAGAATGTCTTGATTTTCGTTTTTTTAGAAGATTAGGAGGCTTTCGTTATAGAAATTGGGTTTTTCTTCCTTCTGTGGGCACTTCTGGGGTTTAATGATTGGTTGGAGAGATAATCTCTTTAAATTACTGCAGTGTATTCAAAAACAACACTCTTTACACATTATTTTAATTAATCTTTCAGACAATTCTTTTTAAATATTTCTAATGTTTATGGGCCTAACTCTAAAATAGATAGGTGGATTCTCTGGAATGAATGCCTCGAGTTTAGATCTTTTGCCCCCAGATCATGGATATTGGGGGGTGATTTTAATGTGACTCGTTTTATTGGGGAGCGCTCTCCCCGGGATGAGATTATTCGACAATGGAGGAATTCGATCAATTTATTATTCATTCTAATTTGATCGAAATTTCACTATCCAATAGAGATTTTACTTGGAGTAATAATAGGGAATCTCCCACTTTTGCTCTCTTAGATAGATTTTTCGTTAGCGATGAAATTGAGGATAAGTTTTTTATCTGTAGAGTGTCAGGTTTACCTTATACCCTTTCAGATCATTGTCCTATTATTCTTTCTTGCGATAGTCATAGAATTATTAGTAGAGCTTTTAAATTTGAAAAAATGTGTCTTCTAGAACCAGGTTTTCAAATTTAATCATCAATAAATGGTCTTCTATGAGTTATTATAGTTTTAAGTATTATAATAATTTAGCCAAAGCTTTTGTGCTCAAGCTTAGAAAACTCAGGATTTTTCTTAAGAACTGGAATAAAAACGTTTTTGGTAATATAAAAATTAAAAAAGATAATATTCTTAATGAATTGCTCAAACTAAATAAGATTGAAGAATCTAGACACTTAAGTTTAGGTGAGAGAAATGTACTTAATAAAAAAAGATGAACTTAATTCTATTCTTGAAAAAGAGGAAGTTATGTGGAAACAGAGATCAAATATTCAATGGATCAATGAAGGTGACAATAATACCAAATTTTTTCATAATACAACTAATAGTAGAAAACATTGTAATGCAATTAATTCCATTTTAGTTAATAATGTGGAATTAGGCGAACAACGTGATCTCAACAATGCTTTCACTGAATATTATAAAGAAATCTTTGGCAATAAAAACAAGCATAGAGTTAGTGTTAGATGGAATGATCTTTATCCATCCGTCTCTAATATTAATCTTTCTGATTTAGATGTTCCTTTTACTGAAGAGGAAATCCGGAAAGCAATTTTTGATTTACCAGGAGATAAATCTCCGGGTCCGGATGGATTTCCTATTTTCTTTTATAAATCTTTTTGGAAGGTTTTAAAATTAGACTTAATTTGTATGTTTAATGAATTTTATAATGGTAATCTCTAATTAGGTTGTTTTAATTTTTCTAATGTTATTTTATTACATAAAAAAGTTGGTGCTAATACTTTAAAAGATTTTAGACCCATTTCATTGATCAATTGCTTAGTTAAAATTATTTCTAAAGTTTTAGCTAATAGACTTAGTTTAAAAATGAATGATTTAATAGACTTTTCTCAATTAGCTTTCATTAAAGGAAGAAATATCACCGATGGTGTAACAGTTGTTCAAGAATACATTAATTTTTGTTGTAAAAATAATATAACTTGTGCTATTTTAAAATTAGATTTTGCTAAGGCTTTTGACTCGGTTGATTGGGATTTTTTGATATTTTCCTTTCTATAGGCTTTAGTAATAGATGGATTAACTGGATCATTAACTTGCTTAAAACTGGTAACTCAAGCATTATGGTTAATGGTATTTTGGGTAATAAAATTCAATTCAAGAGAGGATTGAGGCAAGGGGATCCTTTATCGCCCCTTCTGTTTAATTTAGCGGTTGATGTTTTTTCTAAGATTATTAAGAATGCTGTTAATAATAATCTCTTGGGTTTTATTGGTAATGATATTTCGAGTTTTGGTTTGTCTGTCCTTCAATTTGCTGATGATACTTTGATTTTTTCCCTCTCATCTTCCTAGGCACATCATTGCACTAAAGTTTATTCTTTATAGTTTTGAACTTTTATCAGGTTTAAAAATAAATTTTGATAAAAGTTCTGTTTTAGTTTTAAACGATTTTGATAAAGTTGAAAATTTAGTTGCTAATACTTTAAATTGTAAAACTATGAGTTTTCCTTTTGACTATCTTGGTTTTGTTATTAGACCTTCAAAATTTAAGCATGAAGATTGGTTATTAATCATTGATAAAATTAAAAATAGGATTACTAATTGGAATGGGAGATTCTTATCTAGAGCTGGTAGACTAGTTTTGATTAACTCTGTTTTATCAGCTCTCCCTATCTATTGGATGTCTATGCACCTCTTTCCTGATTGGGTGATAGATAAAATAGATAAAATTAGAAGAGACTTCATTTGGAGTGGCGATAATCCAAACAGTAGCATTAAATGTTTAGTCAATTGGGATACTGTCTGTAAGTCCAAAAAAGAAGGTGGTTTAGGTGTCATTAATTTACGTAATACGAACTTGTCTCTTCTTAGTAAATGGTTATGGAAATTCAGAGATACTAATGATAATGCCATTTGGAAGGTGATTATTTCTAAATATTACTACAATGGTAGTTATAATCTCTATCAAATTAGTCCTTCGATTTATCGTAAACTTTCATGTTTTTGGAAATCCATCTTAAAATGTAATGATATTTTCAACTTAGGTGTAAATATTATTGTTCATTCTGGTAATAACACATCTTTTTGGCATGATAGTTGGATTTCCGCTACTCCTCTTAAGATTAAGTTAAAGATTTATATGATATTTGTGACTTTAAATTTGCTTTTATTTCTGATGTTATTAAAAGTGACCCTCCTTGGATTTTCAATTTTAATAGTATTTTAGTAGGCTCAACCCTTAGACAGCTTTATTTGCTTTATGCTAAGCTAAATCTCTACAATTTTTTTTTTTTGGCAAGGCCGACGGTTTTATAGTGGACCGACCACTTTTATTACGAACGTAATAACATTGAAGTACAGGAGTAAGGTAGAGTAACTTAGCTACTACAATAGATAGAAAATAAAAATACAGCACAGGAGTGTGAGAGACATGTCACAGCTACAAGATGTAAATAACTAGACTAGTTCTCCTCTGCAGAGGAAGAACCACCAACAACCTCATCAACTCGAGAAGAATCCAGAGGACCACTCCCCAGAAGACCAAAGAAGGGGCGGAAACGAGTAGCAAGAGAAGGAACATAACCGACATCGTCAGAGGAGTAAATGAAAGCTCGATCCCAGGCAGAGTCAGCTAGAATGACAGAATTTCTATCAGCATATTAGTTGGGAGTGGGATAAGAGTAAGAAATATTCTTCTAATTCCTTTTACAAATTTATTAACTTTTCGGGTGTTTCTGACAATTGTTTTAAATTTATTTGGAAATCTAACGCTCCTCCAAAATCTAAGATCCACATATGGCTCATCATTCATGGTAAATTGAATACTATTGAACTTTTAAAAAAGAAAAATATATTATTGATAATAAATGTTATTTTTGTAACACATACTCTGAAGATATTAATATATTTATTACAAATGCATGGATACTCATTTTATTCTTATTAAGACCCTTAATATCTTTGAGTTTAATATTAGTTCTAGAGTTACTGATTGTTTTTTCTATTGGAACTCTTTTAGATTTAAGTTCAATAAGGATTTTAGACACTTACTTGATACTATATTTACAATTTCTTGTTGGTACATTTGGTTTGAGAGAAATCAAAGGATTTTTAATAATAAAAATAATCACTATAATAATTTGATTATTTTAATTTCATCTTTCTGCTCAAATTGGATTTCTAATTACAAATATAAATTAGCCAAAAATAATTGCTTTAAGGATTATCTTAACAAGGTTAGAAATAATATTAACATATTCAAACTTAACTTTAATAATTTTGTCCCTGATAATATTTTTATTAATTCCTATACTAATTTTAATAATGTTCACATGACGCAGTATAATTTTCTTCCTATTTTAGGCCCTTAAAGTAGTTTCTTGTATTGCTTTTATTTCTGTTTTTATTTCTTACTTTTTAGTCCTTTAGAATTGTTAGCTTTTGGTTCTAGCTTTTTCTTGCTTTAATTTTCATTTTGGTTTTTATTCTCACATATATGTATATAAAATCTATTTATATACATATATGTGATTCATTCTAACTTGGTTTCCTAGTTTTGTTTCAGGTTTGGTTTAGACGGGTTGCTAGTTTTCTCTTGACTGGTTTATAGGATAGCCTGCAGCTTTGTACTGGTTGGCAGGATTGCTTTTCACAGGGATTCTGATCGCGTCTTGCATTCCTTGGTGGCTACTCAGTGTTTTCTGAGTGGAGTTCTTATTTTTAGTTAGCCCCTTGGTGTTCTTCTTTTTGGTTCTTCTCTTATTTGTGGTTGTTGTATTTTAGTTTCTCTGGTTTTAGATACCTCTAACACTCTATTATCGGACGGTGGCCTTGTCGGAGCTCGGTATTAGGGTTTAATGGGCGGTGGCTTTGCCGGAGCTCATTTGAGGGGTATCTACTTCTTTATTTTTTTCTAATTGATAGTCTTGTCACCTGCCAGGCATGTTGGAAGCTCCATTACATTTGTTATATATATAGCTTCATGTGTGCTCTCCTTGTTTTTTAGAGGATCACACATTTCTCTCAAAAACATTTTTATAATTAAAATTTAAGCGTATAACATTTATTATAACCACTCAAATTTTATTTATAAAATCATTTTATATTGCATATTATCCAGTTACACATCCAACTTCTAATGATTAGGGTAAGTTATATTAGAATGTAATTGGGTATTATACAAGTAAATTTTCACAATTTAATTATTTCAAGTTTAAATATTTATTCAAAATTCTAGTTTCATTTTATAATTGAAATCATCTTCGATATAAAATTTAAGAATTATATTTTCGATTCACTTCAAAACATTTAGAGATAAATATATATACATACTATATATATCAAATCAAATCTAGTCTAAAGTCATGTACTTATATAAATATATTAAATCAAATCATACTTAAGAAATTTAAATCAAATTCATTTTCCAAAACACAAGTGTAGCAAAGCTACTAATGGTCTCTCCATTCTAAAACTCGAAAATGAATGTCGATGATGCTGCAGTCATCACCGAATCCAGCAACAAAACAAGAGAGCACCGATTTAAAATTCTTTGGAAACAAATCTCTATTCGAAAATACTTTAAATAATATACATTTTAAACTTAAAAACCAAATTTTGAAATCATCAGAAATTTAACTCTCGAATTCTTGATTTAACTTCATTTAAATTCCAAATCAAATATAAACCATGTTTACAACTCTATTCATTTATATGATGGGATAATCAATGGTTTAAAAAACGATAAATGAAATCAAATATTATCATTTTTAACAACCAAATAAGTTAACAATTCAATTTCAGAAAATTTACTTATATATAGTACAATCACACAAAACTATTTCATTTTCCAAATTTGAAAATATTATCATGTCAGTTTGTTCTGTTTAAGTGTATTGGAAATCCTATCGATAACGTTGATCAGGCGAATCGATCGAAAACCCAAATCAATATAATAACTCAAACAACACAATATATAAAACATTTTTTTATATTAATTCAAATACACTCCCTCACTCATACTAGAATGGATTTCAAAACAGGGATAAAGATCCAAACAAGTGGAACCCAAATCAAAGAGAATTTCTAATCAGAAGATATGCTTGGTAGGGGGATAAGATGATTGAATAACAAAAGAGAAGAAATGGATAGACTTATATAAATTACGGGCAACCTTAATCAGGTCAACCGTGACTTCAATAATAAAATCGTTGCGGAATTCTGAGGCAAATCGACATTCGATCGTCAGAGATCGAATTCGGGTATAGCAAAAGATAGCAGCTTCTAAACCAACGATTCAGAAATCTTTGATGGATCGATGTCTATTGTAAACGATTTTCACCCCTTTACAAGTAATTCAGTGGAGCTATGGGATGCTCCAAAATCAAAAGAATTTGAGCAGGGGAAGTCAAGAATAGATTTTGGAACCAAGGGAACGCTCCAAAATTCAAAGGAAACTGAGTCGAAAAGGAAGGGATTCAGGCTCGAACGAAAGTGATTCCGTAATTAGATCTACTCAATATACTGAGTTTTGCCTAAAACCAAAGCTCCGATACCAACTATAACATCCTGATATTTTCAACCATTCGCATCCACACAAGCCAGATTTGAATTGCTCAAAATACCATATTGTTAATTTATATTTGGCAAAACTCAACATATACAGTAAATAAAACAATCACAAAATCACAAACACGGAGTAATATAACGATAATGCAACAGAAACAAAAGAACAGTAGTTCATGAAGCTACTATATATAACAGAGTTAATAAGATACAACAAAAGTCTCGAATACATTGATGTCTCAATACAATAGTCAAATAAAAAATCTGAATACATTACTAAAATTAAGTGAATAACTGAAAGCAAAATCGATAGATGGATCTCCAAGCGAAGCTCCAACTCCAAAGGTGAGTCTCGAATACAATTACACTCAGTCTAACTCGACCGTAAAGCAAAACACAAAACACTCGAGCTAGGATTAACATTCTTATGTCAATAAATCCAACTCAAGTGAAATATCAACTGAAATACAAGTAACTTAAAGGATGTTTGGGATAACCATCCTCTAAGGATCCGTTAAACTATCTACCATGTAGTAATATACGCTATTATAATAATATCTAAAGTAAAGTAACTATTAAAACAGCGTTAAGGCGTTACCTATATCCCCCTTAACACATTTTATATATTCCCGTAGTCGTACAACACCGTAATCTCCCCCGTACTGGGCATCATCAAAGGGCACTCCATAGGTATGGTACAAAACAAACTCGTATAAGGCGTGCTAGGGTAGGTGACACGGCACAACAAAGCAATGTCAGGGTAGATATACCAATTACGCATTCGGGCTGGTGGTAACGCATAGCAGCCACTACAACCCACCTCGGAACACACTCCCAAATAAAAAATCAAGCGTGGTGACCAAATCAATCACAAAGTCAGAATATATATTGAAGAAATGTGTCCGATCGGAGGAATGACCTCACTTGGCCCGAGAATCGCTCTTGTTTTAGCCACCTTATGCCAACTAATGGGAGTCGGGTCCACGTATATACCTCAATAGGACGTCGCCACCATCCTACTTCATTTTAGAATCTCCCCCGCGTACACGGTTGTTAAAGTGATTTTCGAAGTTGGCAGATAGTATGACAACTTCTGATCCCGATCTCTTTAACAATCAAACGTTATTATAACATCGCAGTCATTTCAAAATAATTCATACTTCAAAACCAAAATATCATTGCCATTTCAAAATCATATCAATAACGATATCATTTATATTTTAAAACCAAATATGATATCATTTCCATTTCAAATATATATATATATATATGTATGTATGTATGTGTGTGTGTGTACAAAATTATGGCACTTTCAAAGTTATAACACTTTCGTAACCAAAACACTTGAAATCATAACTTTTTCAAAACATAATACTTTGAAATTCATAACTTTGAAACATAACCACCACCATTTAAACAGTTTAGATATTAAAATAGTGTACATAATAAAATAGTTTCCTCAAATTTCACAAATCTATTCCAAATCAACTTGAATTCCAAAAACTCAAATTTAATCAAATCTCAAATCATCAATTTCAATTTATTTCAGTTTCTCAATAAACCATTTCAAATTATATCAATTTCAAATACATATTTTTAACCACAAAATAAATCATTTCAATTTCAATATTTTCAAAGTTTTAAATATTCAAACATTTCAAAACTAGATTTGATAATTCCGTATATATCAAATTCACTTTACTATTTTTTATTTTGAAATATTTACTTAATCGTTCAAATAACATTTTCATAAAACTTCCAATTTCAAATTTAAATAAAACTAAATATACCATTTCAATTTATGTAAATTTGAAATATTCATTTAATTCACTTTTGATCAAAATCAAGTTATAATATCATATCTTTAAAATCTCAAATTTAATAAATCTCAAATCAAACTTATTTGAGTATAATTCTTAAATAAATTCAATTTCAAAACCTTGGAAATCATTTCAATATATATATATATATATATATATATATATTGACCAACGGTGTTTGTATATAATTTTCTATCATATGGTCAAGTGGTACAGATATTTATCATTTCAATCCGCAATCCCAAATCAATTCAATAAAAATCGCTTGGGTTTATCATTTCAACCCATAACGATTTTTCTCCTATTCTACAGATCGTTTGGTTATGTATCATTTCAACCCATAGAGAATTTTATACTAATAATGAACTTGCAGAGTGATAGTAGTTATGATAATAATATAACAAGCACGTATCATCAGTATAAATAACAAATAATGGTGTCAGATGTCACAAGTGAACAGATAGCGCATATATAGCAATGTAAGTAACTAACATCATATTTCAATTGTCGTTTCAATTGAAATTAAATTTAACAAATATAAGAACGTTAATCATGAGTGATTGCTCACCTTTCGAGGCTAGAGAGATAGACAATGAAGTTGAGTTACGAAATCCAGGCACGAATCCAAAACAAACAAGGTTGGCACGAATCGTCGATCAAAGCTGATAAATAGGATTTGACGAAATCAAATCAGAACTGAACCAATGATGATAAATGGTATAAGTGAATTCATATAACTATATACATATTTTATATTCAAACACATATTAAATTTTAAATATGTATATTTCAAAATACATTGTATCACTTATATAAACTATTACATATAGTTAATATGTACACATTATATATACTGAATAAAATGAAAAATTCTTGCATAAATTGTGTCTGTTCATTTAAAAATATCTATATACATTTTTTTTAACAGAAATACATCTTTTCATATATAAACTCAACCAAAAGCTGTCAACAAGCCTGACAGGTAACCGAGAAAAAGGAAAGGAATACAAAACTGAGAAACCACATCAGAAGAACATCAAAACAACCAACAAGGGAAACCAGTAGACACGAGCGAGAAGCAAGGCAAAGGACCTTTGGCACCAGGCACACAACACACCCGATGAGCTCGTGGAAACCCTCCGCCCATCCAACATAGTAATCGAGCTCCGGCAAGGCCACCGCCCGATGACGATGTTGAGTGACCACCGTGCAAAGAAACAGAAATCCCAACAGGCGACCCTCCAAAACAGAAGAAAGAAACGGCCAACACCCCAACAACTGTAATACCGACAGCTGGAAAAGAGTAGCGACATTCCTTTAAGCAAGCCCCAATCAGAAGAAGTACCGAGAAACAAAAACCACCCCATAAAAGCCAGAGCCTGAAAGCAATAGCTACATAGTAAGAAAACAAAAAGGGGGGGAAAGACGGTCAGGGAGGAGACTAGTAAGCCAGATCCACCAGTCTCCGGATCGGCAATCATCCAATTCCCGCTCTATAAGAAGTTTGAGAACAGGAGATAGATAAAAAGTTCACTAAGCGACCAGAACGAGTATTGACCGAAACTCTGAAAGGTCGGCCACGAAACACCAAGTAAACATCATCTCTAACCCGCCAAATAACGGAGAGGGGATCCATAGGAATCTCGTCAAAAATTGCCTTATTCCGCGCACAGCAGACGTGCCAGCAAATCAGACAGGGAATCAAGCGAAAGATGATAGAGCGAAGAGATATACCAGAACTATCAAACCACCAAGAGGACAGAAAATCATACGACGAGGAGATGGAGCCACGGACACCCAATAAATTACCGAAATAATTCCAGCAGGATCTGGCACACCAGCCAACGAAAAGCAAATGATCCACCGATTATGTTTCCCCGTTGCCGCAGCATCTACAACGGGAAACAAATGGAATGTCAATCTGCTGAAGGTTCTCATCAACCGGTAACCCATAATGGAAGGTTCGCCACATGAGGAGAGAGACTTTTGGTGGGATTCGAACGTCCCAAATGTATGAAAAAATAGGAAGGACTGGAGAGGGGTTTCTAGATGAGCTCCAGGCCTTAAGAATAGAGAACGGACCGTCATCCCAACCGGAGTGGCCATTATGAGAATCAACGAGCAATTTGACCGATTGCATATGCTTTCAAGTCTCACTGGCGTAAGATGGAGAACCGGCATAGCCAGAAGACGCCAGTCTCCGGTACTTAGCATGAAGGAACTTCGCCCATAAGGAGTCGTTAGTCCCAAACCTGTACCACAACTTGCAAGCGAAAGCCGAACAGATGTCCTTCGGATTACGCAATCCTAACCCCACCCTCACTCTTAGGCCGGCAGATAACATCCCAAGACACCCAGTGATGTCGGCGATTGTCACTATGACAAAATGTATATATACAAACTGAGACAGCATTTTTACATCTATGTATAATATAAAATAAACACATCTGTTAAACAAAAAAATGAACTAAGAAGAAAAACAAAACGTATATATACAACTGACATAACAATACAACTCACTTGACTCATATATTCATGCTAATATATACAAAATATTATATTCAAAACATTGTGTAATAATATATATATATCAAAACTGTTTCAACTTTAAAAACTAATATATAATATAACCTTATATAACTAAGCATATATATAAAAACTCTATAATATAACAACTACTATATAATTGAAGATAAACTCAACAGATCACTTAGAAGCTAAGATGTACACAACCTATTTCTTTTATTTCTTACAGAAAAATAGATTTACATATTATACAAATAGATATATAAACTGTAATATATAACAACCTATATAACAAACATATACACACACACACTTAAAATAACAGAGAAATAGAACACACACACACACACACACATACATACATACATACATATATATATATATATATATATATGCTTTCTTTTATAAACAATGCTTATAAGTTGAAGTCAATATACCAAATATATAATATAGTACAGTATACTTTATATAAACAGAGCTTATAAATCACACGCAACACATACATATTGTAATTTAAATCAATATATATATATATATATACACACATATATATATACTTATTATACTTTTAAATCAATGCATATATACATTTACAACCAGATTATTTTCAACTTATATATATACTATACATATTAACATATATACAAAAGAATACTGAAACTATATATAACAAATCATAAGTTTAAATACACACACACTACACTAACATACTCTTATATATACCTTATATTCTAATGTATATAAAACTGAAATACGACTTTGATATATTTTACAAAATATACAAAAATATATTAGAACTGTTATACACACACAGAGATTAACAAGCATATTTTTATTAAATAAGTACATATATTATGCTACTGTACAACATACATATACAACAGCCATAAAATCTTTATAATATAAATTAACGTACGTGCAAGTCACAAATTAACTTCATTATATAAACTACTACCTATAAACTAATGCATAAACATATATATAACATATATACACACACACACCGTATATAAGAAGATAGCAACAGCAAATCCAAACAGCAAATATAAACCGGTCATGTAGCTGGGTGTTAGCTGCGGAGGAGGAGAGAGCGAGAGGGGAGGAGATAAAGGTGGGGTATGGTTTGTCGAGTGGAGCAAGATGGCGTGGGTTTTTGGCCGAGGACAGTGGAAATTTTGGTTGCGTGAATGGATAAGGTGGCGGGTCCGTGGTGGCGATCACACAGCTGAGTTGGAGGAAGTGCACGGTTAGTGGAAGAGGAGGCCGAGGTCGTGAAGGTTGGCGAACCATTGATGGAAGATGGAGGCGAGTCGAGTGGGTTTGCAAGCTTCAGGGGAGAAGATGCATTTGCTTTTTTTCAGAACAAAATAAGTGAACAATTCATAAAATTTTCTTCCTTTCAACATAAAGCGAAAGGAAATGGAAGAGTGAAAAGATATAAATGAACCAACAGTCACAAATTGGACCAGTGAATAGCAAATGCCTCCTATTATATTCTAGGAATGTTAAAAGTCACGACTGTTCAAATTTGGACAGGAAGGTGGACGGAAACCAAAAGAATTAAAAACAAGCACCGATACCAAATCTTTTTTTTTTCGCACATTCCATTGTGTATCGAACTTCAAAACATAGAATTGAATATACGGTGAAGATCAGCATGACGAGATGATTAAATTGGTATACATATATTAGTGGTACGATCATCCGACCAAAAGTCGATACTCAGTGCCGAAAATGCTGCTAAAATGCCGGAATTAAGATAAACGAAGCAATAGCAGTCAAAATTTGAAGAAACGAAATATGACGTCTCGCATAGAAGATGATTTACAAATTTATCGTATAAAAATATTCAGGTTTGAAAAATATTTCATTATCATCAATTTTTATCTGATATAAATTGAAATAAAATTACACACTAAAATAAACTTTCATATTATCTAATGAAAATTTAACATTTGCTATGTTTAATTAAACGCATTACAAATATAGAATTTTTATTTCAAAATATTGTCACTTAAAATTTCACAAAATTTCCAGTTAAATAAATTATTAAAACCATCAAAATTTACGGATCGTTACAGGTAAGATCATGTACTTTTGTTAAAATCATGGTCTACTCGTGTAGTTGATCCTTGGGATTGTACGACTAAGTAAATCCCATGGTATTTGAGTGTGTGCCCCATCCCATTGTTCAAAACCCGAAGGTGAGGAAAAGTTGCTCAAGTAAAGTCGATAATAATCATAAGTTGGCAAGAAGCTTTAATTTTCACTCGCTTTTTTTTTATACTTGAGAGTGAAATCACTGTGAAATCTTTTTAGTTAATTTTATTTATGCATAGAGTTGCTGCTGGAAAAGTTAAAGCAAAATATTAACGTTGCTTAGCAAAGAACAATTGTTCGATGTCTTAATGTAGAATGCGAAGCTATTGACTTGTTGCAGGAAGCACTCAACGAACCGAATAAACGAGAAAAACATGCAAAAGGGAAGAATAATCGTACGGGAAGAATGTGTAATGGACGAAGTATTTTGCATGGTTGTAATGTGTTCCGTAGTTGGTTTTTGTGAACTATGTATTTCTCTCTGTCTAAAACTGAGTTTTTTGTATGGCTGTAATGTGTTTGGTTATCAATTTATATGTTAACTATGTATTTCTCTTTGCATGAAACTGAATATTTGTATGGTTGTGAACTTAAACACGTCTCTTTGCCTGCCTAAAACTGATTGTGTTATATATGCGTGAAATTTGATTTTATGGTTGTGAAGCCGACTATGTTATATATGCTTGGAACTTATGTGTGTTATACATGCTATGTGAAATAAAATGACTTTAAACTTTGTGAAATAAAATGATCATATAAATTTGAATGCCCGTATGCTATACTTTTGAATGCCTATGTGCCATGTGAAACAAAATGACTTTAAACTCTGTGAAATAAGATGATTGTATAATATCCCTTATCATTGTGAAATTGATTGTGTTATAAATTTGAATGCATGCATGCTATAAATCCAAATGCCTGTTTGATCTATGAAACAAACCGGGGATCTCATTTTACTTCGGCCGCTAATAGCCGAATAATTAATGTACCACATTTTTTCCATTCAAACTGCAAATGGCAAGGCCATTTATAAATGAGTTCTCTCATGTTTTTTGGACCAACAGTAGCCGAACAGTACATATAACACATTTATAAACGAGTGGTCTTATAGCAATAAGCGATAAACAAACTCACTTTAAATCTTATATATACAATCATTTTGTAATAGGCGTTCAAATTTATTATGAATGGTCGTGATAATCAAGTGCAATAAAATGACCAATTATCATTTCGATTGGGTACGATTGTAGAAGAAAGAATGACTGCCAGCTGTACAATAATCGTGGGGCTAATTTGAATGAAATACGTTCGAATGGCTAATTACTAGTAGCAAGAAGTATTATTTTCCAGCAGCGATGAAAGACCGAAAGGAAGAAGAATTAGAGTATTCTTTTTTTAGGGTCTGGGTTCGAAATCTATTAAATAACAGTAAAGCAGCAGAATTTAAAGCTCTCTTGTTAATTATAGGAATTTCCTCTTCTCTCCTTACTTTCCTCTAGAGTCTAGATATAAATTGTGACCCGGATCTTGAAGATATTTCGATTCCAATCAACGGTGACGTAATAGCTTCAATCCGATTGATTCTTAACAAATTAGTATCCGCAATTTGTGAGGGTCGTTCTATCTATATAAGAAGTCATTGATTATGATTATGTTATGATTAAGAATAATAAGATTAGTTAATTATTTTGATTCAACCATCTCTTTTTCAACTTATCTACTTTCATCATTAATCATATATTTAAAATACCAAGAAATCACATAACATAATATCTCATTTTATCTCTTTTAAAAAATACAAGACAGGAATAGTAACCGATTTCGTTAAAATTTAATACTAATTTTAACAATTATTTATAGATTTTTTCAAGTTTTTTTTGTTATTGTACATTTAAGTCCATATATATTAAATATAGTTAGGTGATCTTAAATTTAAGCTTTTAAAATCGTTAATTGATCTGATAAAAATTTAAAAATGACAATTCAATACGTGCAACGCATTCATATTTGTAAAAATGATAAAATTAATTTTTCGTTTAAGTTCAGATAATTTTAAATTTCTCCAATTATATACAAACTATTACGATGTTCTACTAATATTCTCTTTCATTCTTGGCTCTATTAGGACTAGTTGGGCTCTACTCTTCGGAGTGGGGTTTTTAAAAAATATTCTCTCCTATCATTTTGCATTTAAATGCTAACGTTCAATAATTTTTACAATTATTTACGGATTTCTCTTAAGTTTTTTTAATATTATTTTACATTCAAGTCCATATTTTTGAATTTATTAATTGATCTTAGATTTTTTTTAACTAAATCCAATTAACAAATATTTATTAATCGATCTAATAAATCATAAAAAATGAGAATTCAATGTGTAACCGCATTTGTACCGACATAAATGATAAAACTATATTCTCATTCAAGTTCATATAATTTAATATTTTCACAACTATATACAAAATTATCTTAGATACTTTTACATTTTTCTACGTTTAAGTTCATAAAATCTATTTCTTTTTAAAATTAGTTATTTAATACAAAGAAAATTATGCATAATTGTTTCTTTCTAAAGTTGGTATTTCATTACAAACAAATATATACAAAAAAATCATTTTCAAAAGGTACATCATTACAAACATATATAACGTTTTTCCTTCATAAAATTGGTACGTGAAATAGACTCTTTATCATTATTAAATTATATTTTATGGAGAATAACATTACAGTTAATAATAAGTGATGAATGTTTGTATTCTGTAATATTAAAAAAAGAATAAATAATTTCAAGTATTATGTTTTTGTACAAAAAGTTACATTTTAATTAGTTATATTCATAATCTGAGTTAATCGACAGAAATTATATCATATTTTGATTAGAAATAATTTTCTTCATATTAATTATCCTTTTTCACATAAACTTTAAATATTTTTTGAAAAGTTTTATCATAAAATAAAAATAAATAAAAATGGTAAGGTATGAAACAATGGACTAAAAATCATTTTTTACATAATTAAAATGACAATGTGATGTGTGATATTTCAAGTTTTATTTTCACTTAATATTTCTTTTAGTAGTTAAATAAATAATTTTTATCACTCTGATAATGTCATATAATTATTTTGATAAACATGTGCTGCAAGAACTATAAGTGCATACAAATATGTTAAGTCTTTGATATTATTCTATTTTTAGGTATTTATCGTCATTCTCTCAAGTAATATTTAAAATTCAATGTATACATCATTTATCTTTTAGTCAAATGTATCTGAACTTAAATATCAATTTTAGAATATATGTACATGAATATTTATTTATGAAATTTTATAAAAATATCAATTTCAAAATTTATTAAAATGCTCATTTTCATTTACTTAATTATCAAATAATGAATCCTAAAAAATAATAAATCAATATATAACTCATTTTTATCAACAAAAATGATAGTAATTTTTATTCAAATATAAAAATGTACGAATCTCATAACGAATATACACAGTTATAAATATAGCAATTTCAATTTATAAATCATTTATCCTAACAAAATTCATCAGATATTACATAATAAATTATATTATTTAAAAATAGTTATAATATTAATTTTCTACAACATACCGTGTGCAACGTACGGATTACACATTAGCTTTAGAGAAGTAATTGGTATTTTGAGCAGAGGAGTTATGGTTAAGAAAGAACTGAATGAAGGGATATACATCTCAAGCACACGAGATAGTTATTTCTATTAGGTTTACAAAGTTGGCAGAAAGAAGAAACGCCGTGTCAATACCTGCACGTTAGGGCATCTTCAATCGATTACGGGCTGAATATTCAGCGGGCTGAATATTCAGCCCGTATTTGCGTAGAAATGCCCAATGGCCAGGCGCCCATTTAATGGGCGCCTGACCCTTAGGCGCCCATTTTATGGGCGCCTGAGGCAAGGCGCCCATAAAATGGGCACCGCCCCCTCTCCTCCCTCATTCCTCTTCACTTTTCATTTTGAAAATTAGAAAATTTATTCAAAATGCCGCCGCGTCCAACCAAAATCGCCCGAAGAACGGTTCATAGACATCCAGAGGAGCAAGCAGGACCATTACACGTTCCGCCACCGCCTGGAGTTTCACCAGACGATCTACGTATTCTACATGAGCTGCCAGATGGTTATCGGCATAGAGCCGAAACCGCATTGACGACCATACAGGTATTAATGAACCCTTACTATAACTTGTTATTTTAATTTGTACATTACATACTCATATTGATCAACCCTTACGCTATTAAAAATTGTTGTTTCATTAACTATGTATAGGACCATTACATTCACTGTCGGGGTAGTTGGACTAAGTGCATTACCCAGTTTTATGACTATCTTCCTGGTCCTATTATTGAGAGGCTACAGGCTAGCCCTTTTGGTCTATTTTTGTCGATTAGGCCTGTTCAGTCCTTTGATCGACCTCTCATCCAGGCATTAGCTGAGAGGTGGTGGCCCACCACGCATACGTTTCATTTTTCAGATTTTGAGCTTGGTATCACCCCAGTTGATTTCTACATGTTCACTGGGATTGAGATTGGACGACAGGGTCTTCGACCTTTTCCATTCGATGATTTATACGAGTCGCCGAATTTGTATACTGTTTTTTTACCACTGATAGATGTTACCCGCGTCTCTAGTGGTTCTGTTAAGTTGACGTACTTGCAGCATTACATCACCAGTTATATAGCTAGAGCCGATATGATGGATGCAGTTACTAGAGCATTTTTGTTGTACCTGTTTGGTTCGACCTTTTTTTCGAACCAAAAAGGCACGGTTAGACTTGGCTATTTAGCTTCCCTTGCCCGATTAGACCATCTACATACTATCGACTGGGGCACGGCGATATTAGGTACCCTATATACTGCTCTAGATTCATTTGCGCTTGGCGATGTCAGGCAGATGTATGCTTTTTGGTATATTTTGCCGTTATGGTACTACGAGTACACGGCAAACATGCATCCCCGCATCCAGGACACGGCTAGTCAGGCTGCTGAGCATTACTTCCCTAGGATGAGACGATGGGAGACCATGCAGTACGTACATCATGTCCCCTTAGGTGTACGACATGACTTGATGGAGGCTAGGTCACAGCTGGATATGCGTAGTCGTGGTAACATCATTCGGACTCCTTGGGCCTCACATTGGACTCATCTAGCAGATGCAGGTCTTCTGGTGGACGACCATCCCTTGATGGTTGCGTATTCAGTATCTAGACGTAGAGTTGCTTTGCATACGCCTGCATTTATGCCTATGTGGTATTTGGGAGAGAGATGTGCTTATCAGATTACGGGTGATCGTCGTATACCATACGATCCTTTATCCTGCGAGGACATGTTTGGTAGACATAGGGTGATCGGTGATCAGTACTTACATGCTCTACGACAGGCTGGATGGGTGGATAGTAGTACTTTTTTCATCGATGGGGATTACGATGCTTATTGGGCTAGAGTAGCACCCCGTAGATTCATCGTACCAGATTATGTTCGTGGGGTCAACTCTGATCATATAGGACCTCATCTGGCAGCCGGTAGAGTTCAGGTACCGCAGGTTTCATTTGACCCGATTCCGTCACAGTTCTCCCAGGCTCCCATGCAGTTGGAGCCTGATACCACTTTTAGAGCGTATGACTTGACACGTACTTTGATTGAGCAGCCTTTAGTCTTTCCAGATCACCCCGACTATCCTGGTGTGCCTTCAGTCGGTTTATATCCTCCGTATGAGGTACGTTTGTTGTTTACTGTCATTTTTCCTTTATTTTATGCTTGTTTTTTTATGGTTTTTGTCATCTTTATGTAGTATGCTGCTAGATTGGATCAGTCCAGAGTAGGGTTTGGTGTGTTTCGCGATATGACTCTTGCACATACACACGCCATGCATGATATGTACATGCAGCATACACAGATGCTAGAGGCTCAGATTGATCAGCTATCAGCTAGACTTGCTGTATATGAGCCTTTCGGATCACAAGGCGGAGGTGATGCTGGTCCCAGTGGGTATGGTGCTGGTGGTTTAGATGAGGACGATGGGGATGATGAGGACGAGGGGGATGATGGTGATAGTGATGGTGATGGGGATGATGATGATGGTGATGGGGATGACGAGGATGACTATGTAGACGATGATGATGATGATGGAGATGATGATGATGACGGTGACGAAGATGAGGATGATGACAGTGACGGAGATGATGATGACGGTGATGATGTTGACGATGACGACGCTGCCTCCCTTTAGTTGTATACTTTTTAGTTTATGTGTATGAGTATATGTACTTAGGTCATTGTTTCAGTATATTGTGTATTATTTATATGCTGTCACTTTCTTGGATTTTGGATTATAATGCTCGTGGTTACTGTGAATTCAATATGTCTGTGAGTACTGTGACTTATACATGTTGGTGTACAATGTGAATACTTTATGTTCGTTTAACTAGTTAATGATTCAAACATAGAACACTTATAAGAAACGACACAGTAATAATAGACTGCACATATGAAGAAACTGCAACTCCTGTACAGACAGTCTAAGACACTTTTGGTCGCAGTACTTTTTGATCTGACAACATACATTACACTAGGGCATATTAAAAAACAAACATTAGACATACGCATTAGCTTTGACAACAAAAGCAGACATTATCATTTGAAAAGACAATTCAAAAGGCTCATGATACATTAACGAACGTTACATAACCAACTATCAATACTGTCATCTTAAGACCATCCAAATCTTTCTAGCCAGTTTTGACGTATGAAGTATGCATCATGGGCAATGAAGGGCGTGCCATATTTTAAATTGTATCGACCGTCATAAGTCGAACGTGTTGTCTCAAACACATTTTCCGATATTACCTCGTTAATAATCTTTGTGTAGCGCGTGCATGCCCTAGTAAAGTTTTTGTGCGCAGTCCTGACCTCTTGAGCCGTACGTCTGACTTGAGAGCCCACATCGTTGTTGTACAGGTCAGCCAGAGTGTCCCAAAAATTAATTGCCATTGACTCCTGATTATCACACTTCTCATCGGTTTCAATGTAGTACTGCATAAGCAACTTCAATTCATGAGACGTAAATGTCATGTTGGACATTGTAATTTGAATAATGTTAGGTTTGTAAATGATTTAAACGTATAACGATTTGTGAATTTATATAATGGATTATGAGCAGAGAATCTTGACACACCCTCTATCCACTAATCATAGCAGAGAATCTTGACCGGCAAACGAACGTGGCTACAGTACGTGATTAGACCGCACACTGACACACCCTCTATCCACTAATCATAGCAGAGAATCTTGACCGGCAAACGAACGTGGCTACAGTACGTGATTAGACCGCACACTGACACACCCTCTATCCATTAATCATAGCAGAGAATCTTGACCGGCAAACGAACGTGGCTACAGTACGTGATTAGACCGCACACTGACACACCCTCTATCCACTAATCATAGCAGAGAATCTTGACCGGCAAACGAACGTGGCTACAGTACGTGATTAGACCGCACACTGACACACCCTCTATCCACTCAATATTTGGTCATATATATATATAACCATATAGATGTCATACTTGTCCACCACAATTTACTCTAACAAAACATTCAAATATCAGACAACTATCCTCAAATATCAAACAATGTCTGGAAATTTACTTAAAGCTGTATTGCATTGCGACAGTGATTCTGAAGAAGAAGCTTATGCGTTAGCGCATCAACAGGAGGAGGAGGAATTGATGGAGATATATCGTGAAGCATACGGAGCAACTTCTGGAAAACATGGTGGTTCCGTAGTGGGTAGGAAATATATCAACCGTAACCAGCAAGCATTTCACAAAACACTACTGCAAGATTACTTTGCCCGTGATCCAACTTACGGTCCAGAGACATTTAGACGACGATTCAGAATGAGTCGACCATTATTCATAAGAATTCTCGAAAGTATTCAGCAGAATAATAATTATTTTGTTTTTAAGCAGGACGCCGCAAAAAAACATGGTTTGAGTGGGCATCAAAAGATGACTGCAGCTTTGAGAATGTTAGCATACGGTACACCCGCCGATGCCCTAGACGATGCATATCATATTGCAGAGAGTACGGTATTGGAAAACCTAGATCACTTCTGCCAATCAGTTGTGGACATTTATGGGACGGAATATCTTCGATCTCCAAACAAGGCAGATGTAACTCGCTTGCGTGAAATGCATGAAAGCAAGGGCTGGCCTGGAATGCTTGGAAGTCTAGATTGTATGCATTGGGAGTGGAAGAACTGTCCAAAAGCTTTTCACGGAGCATATAACGGCAAGGAAAAAAAACCAACAATCATCTTAGAAGCAGTTGCCTCTCATGATTTGTGGATCTGGCATGCTTTCTTTGGAATGCCAGGTTCTCTTAATGACTTAAACGTTGTCGAACGATCTCATTTGTTCAATGATTTGGCGCAAGGTAAGTCAACTCCCGTATCATTTACTTTTGGTCAGAACACATATGACCATGGATACTATTTAGGAGATGGAATATATCCCAAATGGAGTACGATTGTGAAGACATTTGCAAACCCAATGACGGCAAAACAGAAACAATTTGCTGCGATGCAGGAAGGACAAAGGAAGGACGTAGAAAGGGCGTTTGGGGTCCTTTAAGCAAGATTTGCAATGGTAAGCAATCCATGTAGATTATGGAAAAGATCAAAAATGGCTACAATTATGTTCTGTTGTATAATTCTCCATAACATGATCATTGAAGATGAACGCGGTATGGATTATCCTGATTTCGAGTATGAGGGGGCAAGACAACCACCCGAATTGTTTCGCACAACCACGTTACGAAATGAAGAACAGTACGCAATTCATAACGATCATCATGAGGTATATCGTAATGCAGCTATTCATAATAGACTCCAAAGGGATTTAATGGAGCATATTTGGAATTCTCATGGAAATCAGTAGTTGAAGATGGTGGATCTTTGTTTAATTACATATGTTTGCCTTTTTTATTTCTATAACGAAGCGTGTAATGCTTCAATTATTATGTTTGTAATGTCATTTATGTTTGATGAAGTAAATCTATTACGGGCATATACACAATGCATCGAAAAAATGATAAACCATTAAATATTGTTAAACCGAAAATAACACTTGATTACCTAAATGAACTGAAGGTACATGGAAATGTAAACTGCAATAACTAGAAATATCAAATTAATATGTCAACTACATATGTTTTGTTCCAGATCTACTCTCAACAATGCGCTGTTTGTACTCCATCCAATATTGCAATGTAATTGGATCCATTCCGGTGACATCCTTTTCCATTACTATGGTCTCTTGGCGTTGCCGCTCTAGCTCAAAACGACCCTTCTCAATCTCAGTCAATTCTTTTAACACGGCAAGCTTTTCTGCGCTTCCTTTTTGACGTTCTGCATTTTCTCTCGCATGTTTTTCATGCATTAGGGCTAAACGAGAATCGATTTGAGATTGAACAGCAATTTTCTTCTTAGCTGCTCGTTGACCCATCGGTCTAGCGTCCTCATCAAATGCGGGAACTACTTCTTCGTCTTCGATATCTTGGCATTCATTCGAGGCCATATGAGAAGAATTGCCTGGGCTAGAATTGTAGGTAGATCTACTTGCTTTTTTCTTCCCCTTTGACTTCGTCTGCACATCTCTTAAGCCTTTTGCGGTGTTTGAGTTCCATTTTTGTTGATTAACAAGCAAGTCATAGCAGTTTGCAAACTGATAGTAGTGGGGTTTCTTTGTACCATTTTCTCTTGGAAATAATTTCAAGAACTGATCGTTCGCCATTCTCTTCTACAAAAACAGAAAAACAAAATCAAATATTAACAAAGTGATTAGAAATGAATGTAAATTAAAAATGTGATTTTACAAAACGCTACCAATTCAGCTTCGCCACCCATTCCACTTGGATTTGCTGTTCTTATTTTGTGGATCTGCGACTCGTAAAATTGTGTTTGTCGATTAATCTTCCCAAAACGACCCGTGATTGCAGACATTGATCTCGTCTTTTCAACATGTTTTTTATTGCACGCACTCATGACTTTTGCCCAAAACGCCTCTCCACTTTGGTCGTTCCCCTTTACCGAGTCGTTAGAAAAATGACAATAAATATAACACAAATCCTTATCTTCATCGCCAGACCATGGAGCAGAAGAATGGAACGATAGAGGGGGGGCGGTTTGGGGAATTCCATTTTGAAAGGGTTGAGAATCTAAATCCCAGCTATCCATATTCATCGCTTCGGTATATGATTAAAACGGATGAGACATACTTTCAATATTAAGGAATTGAGAATAAAATTGTAATAGAAGAAGAGATGTGTGTATTACAATCTGGATAACATTGTGATATATGTAGTGAAATCATAAATATGACCGTTTATAGCCGTTGTAATTGAAATATGACCATTTATAGCCGTTGTAATTTGAAATGTGACCGTTTATAGCCGTTAGGGGGGAAATATGGCTGGGAGGGGAGGAATTTTTGGAGGAGGGGTTGAGCGTCCATTTAATGGGCGCTCATTTAATGGGCGCCCAAGCCCCGTTCAGAATTCTGAACCAGATCCTGAACGTTAAGCTTAATATTACCGTTGAATTGAACGACTGGAAATTTTTTTTGGGGCAAATTCAGCAAATATTTGGACGATTGGAGATGCCTTGAAGATATCCTTTAAAGAATCACGTGAACCATCGCACGGATTTGCACTTCCAAAATTATAGAGGAGCACAAACTCCCATCAGTCCTTAATCACCCGCCTCTACTCCTGATTTCAACTTGCCCGCCGCCTCCGAATCGTTCGTCGAACCACCTTAATTGCCGCCGAAAACTTCAGCGCTCTCCATCTAGTCCCGCCTTCTCCGTGAATTCCACTTTTGACTTTGGTATTGTAATAACTCGAGCTTGTTTTAATGAATGATAATTGTTTTTAGTCTTTTGACTGGATGCTACCAATGATAATTGATTGGATTAGGGATTATGGGAAGACAAGGTGTTTAGGGATTGCTTGTAGTTCTACTGGTTAGGAGCTCATTTCCCCTTTGTGATTTATACACTGCTTAGTTCTCTAACCATTGTTTTGTTCTAAAATCAAGAGCAGCAATACCTAAGTTTGGTTGTGATTGACTAGCAATAAACAGTGAAAACATAGCTGATAATCAGTTCTATTGTATTTGATCATGATTAATTTGATTATTTTTTAATTTTGTTAACCTAACATTTTATATGATATAGCAACAAATTTCACATAAAGCTGCAAGCAAGAAGGCAGTTTTCCTTTTCACTTTTTAACAGAGTAGCGGTAATGGATCACAAAATCAGGATAGATGCACCTCAACTGAACTCTTGTTCTCATACTCGATCTATTTTAGTTAATAGCCCTCATTTTGATTCGACGGTTATTGGACAAGATCCAACATTACATTCATCGATTCATGCGATTAAATCTACTACTAAATGAGAAGAAATTCGACGAGCAAATACCAGTTTAGGGTTATAAATGAATTATTAAATATTTTATGTACAATTAAGCTAAATATTTGGTACCAAGTAATTAACCTATTTTTGGCTGTTTATTTTATTATTCATGTTTGACTCGTGTAAATTGTAGTTATTACTCAAACTTACTAGAATTTGTTTCTTTCCATTAGTGTCTAGTTGTAGCACTTGCAATAATGCTGCAATATTAGATTAACTCTACAATTAAATCGCCCCCTTCTTAATTCTTGGGTCTGCATTTGACTAGAAAACGAGATATTTAGTATATTTTCTTTGTTGACTTTGTTGTGATAGTTTTTGTTGGCTTTTTTGCAGTCTTAATTTACTTGTTTTGAAGAATTTAATGTGTGAAAATAAATTAGAGAGTATACATACATATATTTTAAACAGAATATAAACGTTAGTAGAAAACAAATACATGTACATGCATACATATGTATGTATGTATATAAAATGCCGGTGACCAATGAAATCAAAATTATTGACACATGAAGATTCATGCACTTCAAGGTCATCTTTGAAAAACAACTGATTTGACCCTTGCCTTCAGCAAAAGGAGAATTCAGGTTTCCAATAATGAAACACAAGTTGAAGATTAAGGGTAGTCTTCAACTTGCGTTTTAGGAAACGGAAACTCGGGCGAGCGGCCATTTCGTAGCGGTCTGCTATTATGTGGTTACAAAATAGCTGCCGTGATTTTGTAATCGCCTGAATCAGACATATTCAAAATATGTCTATAGATTCGACTTCCAACGGTTAACAATAGCTATAATTGTCTCCTTCCTACATAAACAACCACGATTTCATCACACACAACCACATTTTTATCACATTCTACACCTCTTCCTACGCTCAATCTACTATAAACTTCACTAATATAACATGTTTTCACCGTTTGTGTTGAGCACTCAACAATCTAGTTGGGACGGTTTTGTTTTTGATGAACTAGAGGGGACAATGCAACCGATTAACTCCAAGATGTATGTCATTATCTACCCTAACATGCAATCTGTAAATTAAGGAATATATTTGTTTTAATCAGAGTAAAAATTCCGCACCTCTTCAACTTGATATCCAATTGCACAACAATTTTTAAGGGACTATGATGTCATAATAATAGCAAATCTACAAAAGTATATTTATTTATTAAGAAAAACATTTACAAAATATGTTTATTTTCATTTGGCATGTTTCCATCATTTTCTCAATGTTTATTAAAGTCGCATTTCTCCATTTCTGTTTCATATCAATTCCTTGTGTACGCATCATGCTTTCCAAGGCCAAAATAATGGCTATTAAACATTGAAAGCCTAGATCAAGAAATATGACAGGCAGACATTTTATTGTGACGTGTTTGATGCTATGTAGTTCACAAGTATTTAAAGTAAGGACATGGGCGTCCTTACAAAATATTTATTTATGGTTCGCCGATAAATTTGGCACATACCATGACTTTTTTTTTATTTGTTAATATCAGAGCCTTCATCCTCATCCTCATCCTCATTTGGACTTAGGATCCACATTGTATTGTTTATTTGTTATACATACCAAAATAGAACAATATATATTTGAATTAAAACTTTGTTTAATGCTTGATTTGATAACTCCAAAATGAATTTAGTTAAATATAAGTTTTTCTTGTTTTTCCGGATGCAAAGTCATTTTTGAATTCATTGTAACAAAGATTTACAAAAATCGTTTTTACAGCCTACAATATTGCTGAACCATATGTTTTATATATCAACTGTTGTTTTATTATTTAATTCTAAAAATTCACTTAGAATTTCAATTTTTCAAATATATCAACACGGCAAGAAATACTCTTGATGATTTTGGAAAATTTCAAGGTTTAGATGTTTGTTAGTGTTAGAGAACCACATATTATCACAAAACTAATTGGTGATGTGAAGGAAGGTCTTTTAGTATTTATGCAAGATTCATATTGTAAATTGCCCGATGTGGGACTAATCTCAACACGTCCTCGCACGTGTGGCGTATCATCAGCCAAACACGTGGACAATCTTTGAGGGTGAGCGGATATAATTATGTCACACGTCATCCTCAATGATTGTCCATGTGTTTGGCTGATGATACGCCATACGTGCGGGGGCGTGTTGAGATTAGTCCCATATCGGACAATTTACAATATGAATCCTGCATAAATATTAAGAGACCTCTCTTCACATCACCAATTGGTTTTGTGATAATATGTGGTTTTCTAACAGTTAGAACTTTAATTTTTTAATGACATTCCGTCTCAAATAAAAATTAAAACACCTCTTTCATTTTAAATTGTAGATCTATTTATGATTGGCATAATTGTAATTGTAAAGCCAAACAATCTATTAAATTCTAGAAATAACTTATGACACAAAATTTACAATTTTCTAATGCATTTGCCCCCATCATTTTCATGTTGGAAACATATCAAATAACTGAGATTTAAAATATTATTTTTTGGTTATTTCGTCCAATGGAAAATTTTGAAATTCAGTTTGGTTTCGAAATTTTTGGGAAATCCTGTTCCAGTTCCATTTTGAATTCTGGTAGCGTTTGGTACTTTTTCCTTTACGGATACTTCAATAAATATTATAAAACAATACATATATTGTTTTTATATAGTTTCATTTATGAAATAATTAGATAGTAAATTGATTGATTTTAAATTAAGGTATGTTTTGGCCGTTTTCTATGTATTCATTGGTATTGTAATTTGTGATAAATGTATATTTCTTAATAATGCACTGAATGCGGGTTCGTACCTGATGCAATTTGTTGTATGTTTTTTCTTGCTTATATTTCTTAGTGAACCATTCTTCTTCCATACGCATTACAAACTGAAATTAATCATTTGATTAACCGTTTGAACATGATTTTTTGAGTAAAATGGAATTTCAGTTGATTTGATTGAAATGATTCAATTTGCATTTGATTTCTGCATTTGTATGATAAGATATTCAATTATTTCGTAAGTTTCAAAGTCAATAATGTTTTGCTGATTTTTTGATGAAAACATATTTTTTATCTTAATTGTGGATACCTATCTGCAATTCCTTTCGAATCCCGTTGCGGTCAGAACCGGAATGAAATCACTGTAATTCTAATGTGTCTGATGTAATTTCGGACCATGCTAAAAACTTGACAGCCCTTGCAAAAGGAGAATCAAAGAAAGGTTATATTTGAAAAGCAGGAAATGACAATTCACAAGTAAATGTCGTTCTGTAATGATGTTTACTAATCATTCATGTGTGATTGATTTGGTTGAAACTAAAAGTAGAAAGTATGGAATTTACCTCATTGCATAAGCCTTACAAATGCTAGAAACACAATCACAAAGAATCTGAAAGATATGTTTATAATATCATTTTTCTTCAAATGTTGTTAATCAAGTTTCTGTTTTATGGGCTAAGCTATGATATTTATTTTGCATATGTTTTATGTAAATATTTGATATCTCCCTAATCTCTATATATACTTTTTTCTTTCTGTCAAATTATGTATTTTTCTACAGAACTGTATTTGATGGAACTTTTGTACTAATTCTATTACATGCTTTACAATTATTAGGAGGAGGTGGAATTGTATACGAAATTAACGATTCTATGCCTTTATTGTTACCACAAGCATTCTCAAATTCATGCTCCGTCTTTGTCAATCAACAATCACAACTAGGTATGTGACAACTACATTTTTAATTAATTATTAGCCTGCATATGCGAAAATGGTAAATTCGCTTTTTTTTTTTTTTTTTTTTTTTTATACGAGTCTTAACATAAATATACTTTTTAGACATTAAGGTTCAATGTTATGAATATATAATCACAAACCAAACCGTGATGTTCTACAGTTATCATCTTTAAAAACCTAGCAAATTTGTGTAGAAATAGATAAAAAACAGTTATATTAGTGCTGTGTTAGCTATATTAGTACAACAATTATATTGAATTATTGATACATTTGTATAGAGTTGGGAGAATCTATATTGTACTGTTACAAGATATAGCGGTTTATGGACACAACTATTAATTTGATTTTGACTGAATCATGATATTTAAAATATTGATCATTAACTAGCATTCTTCCTCCCATTTCTTCTCTCGTTTTCAGCTTTGTCCATTAATCAGCATCTTTCTTCTTCATCTATCAACTCAAAACATACTTTTTTTCCTTGAAAGAAAACCATTTCCCTCCAATTCGGGTAGTGTCAGTCCAGTTAAACTTGATTTTGGCCGTTTCAACGTGATCGGACTGCAGTTGTAACTTTCACTGTCTACCTAACACTGTAGCTGGCAATTCACGACTAACCATGGTTCAAGCGTGATTTAGCTTGGTCTTTAAAACTATGATAATGTTAGTTTTTCTTTTGGTCAGTAAAGAAAGGGCGGGTTCCACTGAATAGCAGCGTATTATCTCACATTCCTTGGTATAGTGTGAGACTAACACATTTCAGTTTTTAGGCCATACGCCTAACACGTATATATGCACACACAGTCACACATATGTATGTATTATCCTTTATGCTTAGAGATAGAAGAAATAATGCTTTCACGTATACATGGCAAAAATTCTAGCATACATGCATATACACACATTGAAGCATGAATTTTTTGATTACGACACTAATGGTTCAAATTCGACTTCAATTTGAAGCTTGAGCTTTACATTTTACGGTTCTGAATTCCCAATTTGGAAACCTTTAAAAAGAAAAATACCAAACCTCAAAGCCGAAACTGAGTATTTAATAAATTTGAAATTGATTGAAATTTCTAAAATACAAACGGTTGGGATCAAAACCGAAACTTGAACCTTAGCGCAGACAGTTAGACATGCTTAATCTTTTTAGTAGCAATGTGTTTCCGAAATTTCATTTTTTGAGCTGTTGATAATATCGATCAGAGGTCTGTTAGAAAAGAGTTTACGTTTTTAAATTAATTTGTTCCAAATAAGAATCAAATTCATCTGAAAAATACAAGTACTTAGTGGCCACATTGTACAGATGAAACTCGTGTCATTTGCTATGTAATTATAATTGGAGCGAAAACCTCTTAGAACTCCTTAAAAAACAGAAAAAAAAAGCTACGAGAACTAAATATCTAGTGGCGTGTGGTCCGGTTACTAAGTATTGGCTAATGTTTCTACGGAACCAAGACTTGGATACCAAAATTTTGTTACTGATTGGTGGGTATAATAAAACCGACGTGAACTGATAATTATAGTGTTAATGCATTCTTTGCTGTTATATATTCAGTAGTTCTGCAGGATAAAACCGTATGTACCATCCCTGGCATTTCTAGTTTTACTGTTGGAGACTGATAATCCCTAATGTGTGTTTGCAGATATTAAAAGAATGCAATGCTTGGCAAAATTTATTTATCCATCCAAAAATCTTATGAAACGGGTAATACAAAATCAAGTCTCAAAATTAAAATTCTCAAAGACTCTATCATACTCAACTATATCAGAGGATGACAAGATTTGTGATTTTGTGAATTATATTGAGAATCTAAAAAATCACGAGAGAGTGGGAGTGCCAAAAAATGCCGGTACAGATTCAGGTGATGGGTTTGACCTGGGAAGAATGAGAAGATTGTTAGCACGTCTTGGTAATCCTCACACACATTATAAGGTATATGTGAATGATGAATTTAATCTTATTATAACACCAAGAAACATGGTGGTTCCTTGTTCATTCTAGGCTATCTCACATTCGTTTTCGTGTTTCTAAGATACACCCACACACACTTATTTTAAAAATTACTTCAAATTTTTTAATTAAGCACAAAATTGGATGTCGAATAAGTAAGATAATTCACTCTTTTTGTAAGAATGTTTTTTTTGTCGATGTTAAGTGCGAGATGTATCTTCAAATGATAAGCCAAGTCTTTAAAGCAAACCTTAAATCTACCCAAGCAGAACAATATTATAGTAAATATTCTTTTCTTTACCAAATATATGTGAGAATTTTTTGCTTCTTCCCTTAGGGGCAAATTATTTGTATGGCTGAGTGTTCATTTTACTTTTTTGCATTGGTAAATGAGTCCCTTCGAAATTTTATTACAAAAGTTTCAAACATAATTACAACTACTCTATAAATAAGGCACACTGCGAATTTGAGAGCTTAATATTGGAATTTTGCTCCTCATTTGAAGTGACTAGTATTTCAGACTGTGTGAACTTCATTTATGTAAAATTATTTATCTTTTTTTTCATCGCTTGCCAGTTCTTTTAGTATTTGACTTATAACAGATCCAATAAGCTAGAATTAGGTTAGCCATGTTACTAGTAAAATAATTGGATTGTTTGTATCCATAAATAAATTATTGGTCATCTGCCGTAACAATTGATATTTATTTTCTTTTACTTGTATTATTATTTAATTATAAAGAAATCCATTCCTCCTTATCTTTCTCCTTCTTCTTGCTTTTTCCTTATTTAACTTTTATTTCATGTTCATACCTATTACTATCCAGGGACGAAGCCAGAAAATAATTTCAGTGGAGGAATAATAATAACAATTTTGCTTTTCAATCCGATTAATGGCTTGTGATATTAGTAGTAGATTGAAAATTTGTTTTCAAAAATAAATAAATACATAAGACAGAAGATATATACACTTTCACCTTGCTGCAACATTAAGGCACAAGTGGAAGTATACATAACCTCCTCCTTCCTTTGACCTCATTTGTTTCACTGTTTCATCTACCTTCCAATATTAATTTGTCAACAGATCTGAAGCACTCACCATCGTCTACAAATTGAATTCTAGTAACATTCTAGCTATCCAAGCAAGTTATAACATTGATTTCTGGTTTTTCCTGTTAAACTATTAATATCATCTCAAACTGACATTATTTCCCATCCCTGTTCGTGGTAAAATGCTGTGCTGCGGGTGGGTGGTCTCTCCCTAAACTCCACTTGGCTCAATCAGTGTTACTATCTCTAAGCATAAATATTAACTGATTTAATATTGTGTTTTTTTTTATTCTTTTATTAATTTCTATTTTTGCAATTTAAGATTTTTTACTTTTATGGTAAAATTTTGTTTCTCGCTTTTAATATTCCTAAGCTTAGCATAGGTTATAGTTGACATACTAGTTTGACATAAACACAGCTTTTAAACATGAATGCTTGATCTAATAGGGAGAATTAGTAAAAAAAATTAATTGCTATTTTGACTGTTTTATCTTTCATGCTCACATTTGCATGTGGAATCTGAGTACCACCAACTGTTTAAATAATTTGTGTATGAGAAACCCTTTATATATAAATCGAGATAAAGTTTATTTCTCGTTGTAACTTGTGTTCTCTGTAGTTAAAGCGCTCGCCTAGGCGCGCTTAGGCGCAAAGCCTAGGGCTTTTTCTGTTTCCAGGCGCCGGTGATTGGCAAGGCGCCAATAAAGCGCTCTAGGCGACGAAGCGACGAAAAAGCGAAGCCCCAATTAAGCGTGCTTTAGTTAATTGAGAGATGATTTAGGGCTTTGGCCCAAAACCCTCAAAATCGAACCCGATAGTGGCTTAATCGAGCCGCTGTTCGTAACAAAAAAACTCTACTGCCCTCGATCTCGACTCTCGAGCTGCTACCGAAACTCGACCAAACTCCCACCGCCGCCGACCCTACCGCTGCCGACCCTACTACCGCCGACCGAAGCCCCACTGCCGTCGACTCTCAACCTTGAAAACCGAAGCCGCTGATCTCGAATCAGAGGTATATTTTTAAATTTGGTTGAAGTTTTAAATTTTTTTATGAGCTGATTTTATTTTAAATAACTGTTTTGATTTTAAAAACTGATTTTAAGTTTAAATTATAAAGTTAAAAATGTTAGTCCTTGAGATGATGGTTCTGATGACAACAACCTTAGGACTTGTTATAAAATATAAATACCGACGTTATGGTTTAGATATATATGTATATGCAGAATATAAACATGCAGGTACCAAGAATGAAGACTGTACAGTATAGAGATTCAAGACTGAAGATATCAAGATTGAAGATTCATGAGTATCAAGAAATCAAGTTATCAAGAGTTCAAGATTTCAATAGTACAAGATAAGTATTGAGTCTAGAATTATGTTAAAACTTCTTGAAAGCACTTATATCTTTACTCCAAATTTATTCGTGGAATGAAATCCACTTCGAGCCTGTTAAAGGGATGAAACCCTAGTGGGATGGAACTCACGACAATATCTAGTGGAACATATAGTGGTCCTATTTTGATATCCACTAATTTTATAAAAATGCTTTTCAAAAATATACATCTCTTGTTTTTTTAGATGTTTTCAAAACTTTCTTTTCAAAAAGACATCTTTCTTGGTTTTAAATATTTTAGTCTCAAAACTATTTTTATCATTTTTAATATTTTGATTTCAAAATTGTCCTTGTTTTTAAACCATCTCTTGTTTTAAATATTTAGCTTTAAAATATTTATATACTCAGATTTTAAATCACTTTATAGATTAAGATTATATATATTAAAAATTACTTTCTAAACTCTTTTATATGTTTAAACTATATTCAAATATATTTACAAAGTTTAGAAATTGTTTTGATAAATTATAGATACCAATTTTAATAAGAAAATCAAAACATCAATTTTGCCTTGAGCATGTCGACATCCTTCAACCCTCTATATCGACATGGTGTCCGTTATTTTCAAATTTCAATTTTCAAAAGAAGCGTCTATTCGTCGTATCCTTTCACGAATAGTTATGGTTGTTGCTCTACTATAAATACCAGTAAGTTCTAAATGAATTTTTTACCCGCTTTCATTTATTTTCTCTCCTTTTCATCTTCCACATTTATTTAAAGAATCCTAAACTATACTCTGCCAAAAAACCAAGTGAATCAAATTTGATTATTTTTTGTTTAATTCTCTGTCACTCTCTGCATAAGATCTCAGTGCTATTCAGAGTTATAGAATCTTTTGTAAATCAAACTGTTGAGTAAAATGTGCAGTTGAGCCTTGAAATCAATTGGGTGTGATTGTAGTCCAGAAAATCAATTAGGTGATCTTGTAGCCTGGTTAAATCAAGAGAGTTTGCCCTGTACTCGAATACATGAGGGTGTACCTCGTAGCCTTGCAACCGAGGGTGTAATCTGGAAGATTATTTTGATAAGAAATCCGTACGATTGTACGGGACTGGATGCATGGTAACTCCGAACCAATATAAAATCTTGGTGTGTTCTTTTCTTTACTGTTTTTATTTAGTATTTGCATCTGTGTTTGATTCTTTGATTATATCTGTGTTTGTGAATTGCATTTGTTGGTGATTAAATTACATAAGTTTCACAAAGATTTAGAAAATCCATAAAACACTATTCACTCCCCTCTAGTGTTATTCCAGCCTTAAGATCCGTAACCCGCATTTCTCACAACAAACTGATTAAATGTTATTAATTTTAAATTAAATTATAAAGTTTTGTTTAAATTGAGTTTAAGTTATAAAGTTTTGATTTTAAATCCAGTTTAAGACTTTAAGTTAATTTTAAATTTAGATTGAATTTTAAAATGCAGTTTTTACTTTTAACTTTTAAAATGCAGTTTTTACTTCTTTTTTAAATGCAGTTTTTACATTTTTTTACATTGAGTTTTAAAATTGAATATAAATTGAATTTTAAAATGCATTTTTTTACTTTTTTTAAATGCAGTGTATTTAAAATTAAATCCACATTTTAACTTAATTTAAATGTTTAAGCTAAAATTTGAAATTGAATTTAAAGTTTTAACTTTTAACTTTTAAGTTTTAATTTCAGAATTTTAAAGGTAAAAATTGAAAGTTTCATAGTTTAAACTTTAAAATTTTAACTTTAAATTGAATTTTAAAATGCAGTTTTTTTACTTTTTTTAAATGCAGTTTTTAAAAATTAAAATGCAGTTTATTTTGAAATGCAGTTTTTAAAATGAAGTTAAAAGTACATTTCAAATGAAGTTAAAAGTATTTATTCTGAAAATTGCATTTATATATAAATATTTTAAGTCAAAATTGAACTATTTAGGCTTTTTTTAGGTGCAATTTTTTTTGCTGTAAAACAACAAAACTGACCCTCAAGGCGCCCAAAAAAGCCCTGGCGCCAAAAAGCGCTAGGCGAGGCCTTGGGACTTTTTGGGGATTTTTCGCCTTGGCTACACTACTTGTGTCAACAAGTGTACTCAGATGTAACATTGTCATATTTGTAATGCAAACATGTTAATTCCATGTGTGTATGCGCATACACATTACATACATGCATTCACACACATACATCCTTTCACACACACATGCATGGATGTATATGTTTTAAAAGGTACGCCTCAAGCTGCCTCAAGGCGAGGCAAAGACAAAACGCCTCGAGGTTTACTAAGTGTTTCCGACAAATTTATGACGTATATCAGATAAGCTGGATTCCAAAATGATGATGAAATGAGTAAATGAGCTTGAAAGATGTCAAGATTGAAGAAATAAAAAATTTGATCAAGTTTTAGAAATGCAAAACAGGTCGGTACCGATAGGATTGGTACCGACATGATTTGATAACCATCAAGAATGGCAAAAGAAACGAGTACGTCAAATTTGATCAAATTTTAGATAGAAAAAACAGGTCGGTATCGACATGATTTTGGATTTTGATTTGACTATTTTGGAGACTTGGAACTCGAACTATGAAGAAACAAATGAAGTTTTGACATACAAAATCGTGGATGCCTTGGAAAACGTGCACGACAGCCCGTTCTATGCTGGAACTTAGGATTTGGGAATATCAACTCGTTCAAACATGAAATGACGAGATTTGTGCTATAGATCTTGTTTATAAACGGCATCTTACCTTAAATTGAACAAGGGGATCAATCTTCTTCGTTTTCTACCTCATAAGGCTTTGAGAAAAAGAGATCTACTTGATTGTAACTTGGATTTGATTATAAATTGTGTATTTATGAGAGAATTCATATATAAAATCGATTAAGTGGGCGTAGGGCGAAGATTTCGTCGAACCACTATAAAAGACTCGTGTCTTTCCTTTGTTCCATTTTGATTTCATCAGCGTATTTGTTTGATTTGTTTTTGAGTGATAATGGGGCGTTGTACCAATTTTTTGGGTAACATTTTTAGTGCTTTCACCGAGAAAGACTTAAATCCACTTTCTATGCGTGTATCCTCTAGTTCGAATCCATCTTCTATGTGACTAGAGAAGAAATTGAAGAGCTGAAATGGACAATGACAATATAGGATGCTAAATGGATTCTTTTAGAGAATGAAACAATAAAGAACAACCGGAGCAGTGAAAATTAGAACCGAAGGCAAGAAGGCGGTTCGGATGCACGAGGAAATGGAGCGGAACAAGCTGGAGCCAACCCCTTGGCACATCAATAGGTTGGTACCGAGAGATCATGACCATTTGGTACCGACATGTTTGGACATGGGGCATGATTGATTTGGATATTGAGCAAGCAAAGATGTCTGGGGCGAGCAATGCTTGGATCTATGAATGAAGATCAGAATGTAAACAGACACATGCAAGGATTAGAGTCGGAAGGTCCTCAAAGGAACGAGGGACATGACGGAAACTTGAATCCAAGGTGTGAGCAACCTCAGAGATTTCAACTTAATCCAGATGATCGCTTAGCGGAGATGGTTAGGCAAGTGCTTCATAGTGGAGCTCTAGATCGGAGTTTAAAGGATGTAAACAAAAATCCTTTCATCTCCAACATCTAATACGCTTAGAATTCACCTAATTTCAAGCTACCTATTTTGGAGCTTTATATTTTGGAGCTGTATGATGGAAGGACGGATTTAATAGTTCATTTGATGAGATATCTCCATCACATGAAAGTGTTGGGAGCCTTAGAGGAAGTAATGAGACCGTGCTTTTCGTTATATTTGACTAATTTAGTAGCCATGTAGTTTAGCCAATTGGATAGTCCATAAGTATGTGGACCGAGTTAGTGGAAAAGTTTATGAGCTTGTTCAAAGTTCATATCGTTCGACCAAGAAATTTGATGACACTAGTGTAAAGCAGGAAGGTGAAACGTTACGAAGTTATTTGACTAGATTCAACATAGCAGTCGTTGTAGTGCAAAAATCAGACCTATCAATTGTTCCAATGACGGTGGTTTTTGGAGTCGCTAATAAGACTGATTTCAAGAAGGCATTGGAAAGAGATCCACCGGTGCATCTTGTGGATTTCTACTATCAAGTCGAAAGATATTTGCGCCAGGAAAACGAGAAAGCCCAGAGCGGTGAAGTTAACGCTGTGGATGATGGATGACCATCCAAGGCGGGATATGGAAGGATAAAGGAAAAAGAAAGGCTGATGATGACTTTAGAGGATCAAAGCGACAGAAGAGGGAGCCGAAGTTTTTCTCTTACACAGATTTGACAATGACTTAGAAGATAATCTATCTTCATACTATGAGGCAAATTCTTTATGTAATACCTGTTGAAAGGGAACCCACTGATTGGGAGTGGAAATTTGAAAAATCCGTCTATTCCATGATTCGGATGGACATAAACCAAACGAATGCAAACATATGTGAGATTTGATTAAGGAACAAATTCAAAGTAATCGCTTGCAACAATATGTCAGAAATCAGATTACGTTGGCATAAACTATCGTGGTACAGCAGAAGCGACTACCATCCGTGACATATACTCGGTCGCGGCCGTGGATCTGGATCGGGTATAGTAATCTCATGATCAAGATGGATGAGAAGTAGGTTTATTTTTTGCACTGCTTTTGCTTTAAATAAGCTATGAAGGATTACTATCGGACTACTTACACATGTACGAGATTTTGATCGGTCTCAAAGATATTCTCTGAGTTCAAGTTCAAGAGTAATCCTTGATTGGATTAGAAGTTTTGATTTCGTTGCACTTTGATTTGAACCGTGATGTTTGAACAATCCGATGATAGATATTGATTAAACATGATATATGTTTTTGAAATTGTCATGTGATGCTATTTACGTTCGATAAAACAAACTGATGGATTGTGGTTCTCCCCGTCCGGAAAGAGGGAGTGGTGAACGAAACGCGAGTCCTATCGTCAAAGGGTGAGCGGATGAACTTGTATAGGATAACAAGTCCCCTCCGGAGGATTAACAAAGGACGCGCTTCAAACATTAAACCCCCTCGTTGGAGAGCAAGCGGACGAGGCCAATATAAATTAATGACTATGCGACTTGGAGAGATTAAAACTTAATGTCAAGGTTTGAATGCCTTTTGATTTGAAATGGTTCGATAATGATTACTAAATGATTAATGAATGTCATTGCCTCGATTCAGTTGAACTTACTTTTGACGGGATGCTGAGCGATATACTAAACGATTTATAAGTAATGTTCCAATCAGGAGCAATGCACTACTATGGCTAATGATGCATGATAGCATGATATACAATTTACATATGGTAATTTAAATCCGAGAGAAGAGATGGTATCGATTTAGGATATGCTAAATCCTGAGATAGCATAGGATAGGATGATGACGACTGATTGATATTTAGGTAAGAACTTGAGAGTTTTTAGCCACGATGGATATGGAGCAACCTTTGATTTATTAGTGAATCCAAAAGAATTGGATGGTTCGTCGTGATTGGTCTAGTAGGTAGGCGGAGAGCGCAACCGACAATTCGCTAGCATTAATGAATGTTCTTGATTAAAATACGCCTTGTTTCCACAAAATCATGTTTGGAGGTCGAATGTTTTTAGCAAATTTACCACAGTTTGAAATTGATGTAGATTAGAGAAATTTGACTACAAAATAATGAAGCAACGAACAAAGAAGCTTGAAAGATGTCAAGATTGAAGAAATTAAATAGTTGGTAAAGTTTCAGAAATGCAAAACATATTGGTACCGTCATGATTGGTACCAACATGTTTTGTGCTGACATGATTTGACACCGACATATTTGGTACCGACATGATTTGGAAACCATCAAGAATGACAACGGAAAGAAGTACGTCATATTTGACCAACTTTTGAATAACAAAAACAGTTTGGTACCGACATGGTTTTGGATTTTGATTCGTCTACTTTGGAGATTTGAGACTCTAACTATGAAGGAAAAATGAAGCGTTGACACAATATTTTGTCGGTACGGACATGATTGGTTGCCTCGGGAAACGTACACAACGAGCTGTTCGTTATGCTGGAACTTTGGATCTTGGAATATCAATCCATTCAAACATGGAATGACGAAATTCATGCTAGATCTCGTTTATACATAGCAGCATACCTTCAACTGAAAAGAGGGATCGATCTTTTTCATCTTCTATCTCATAAGACTATGAGGAAAACGAGATCCACTAGATTGTAACTCGGATTTGATTATAAATTGTTTATCCTAGAGAGAATTCATTAATAAAATCGACTAAGTGGACGTAGAGCGAAGATTTCGTCGAACTGCTATAAAGAAATTGTGTTTTTTCTTTATTCCCTTTTGATTTCTTTAATTCGTTTTGGAATGATATTGAGGTGTTGTACCAATTTTTTAGACAACATTTTTGGTCTTACGTTGAGAAAAATTTAGATGTGATATTGCAGAAGATGAAGAGGCTACCATAAAAGCCGTTGCTGGATCAAGTCAACCGGACCATGAGAGCAACCAAGTGATGACCTTTAGTTTAAACCCACATTCTATTTATGTAACTAGAGAAGAAACGGAAGGAATGAAGGCAAGAGGAGACGATGAATGAATTCTTCCAGAGGATGAAGTAACGAAGAGCCACAGAGTAGTGGAAATCAGAAATGAAGGCGGAGAATATGCACAAGGAAATAGAGCGGACTAAGCTGGAGCCGACCTCCCAGCCCATCAACGGGTCGATATCGAGAGACCAGGACCTCTTGGTATTGACCTATGTGGACGGGTGACACGATTGGTTTGGATGTTGAGCAAGTAATGATGCCTGGAACGGACAATGCTGGAGGCATGAATGAAGATCATAATATAAACATACACCCGTAAGGATTAGAGTCGGAAGGTCCTCCAAGGAACATAAGGCATGATGGAGACTTGAATCTATGGCTTGAGGCCTCAGAGATCAATTGAATTCAAATGATCACTTAGCAGAGATAGTTAGGCAAGCGCTTTGAGGTGGGAGTATTGAGAATGTAAACAGAAATCTTCTCACTTCTAACATCTAATACGTTCAAAATCTGTTTGATTTCAAATTACTTGCTTTGGAGCCATATGATGAAAGGACGAATCCAACAGTTCATTTGATGAGATATATCCAGCACATGAATGTGTTAGGAGCTTCAGAGAAATTGATGGGATGGTGCTTCCCACTATATTTGACTAATTTGGCAGATATGTGGTTTCGCCAATGGGATAATAGGTCCAACAGCACGTGGACTGAGTTAATGAAAATGTTTATGAGCCAGTTCAGAGTTCATATCGTTCAATCGAGGAACATAATGACACTTTCAAGTATGAAGCGGAAGGAAGGCGAAACTTCGCAAAGTTATCTGATCAGAGTCAACGTAGCAGCTGCTGCGGTGCAAAAGCCAGACTCGTTGCTTATTCTGAAGACGGTGATTTCCAAAGTCGAATAAGGCTGATTTTTAAAAGGCATTGAAAAGGAATCCACCAGTGGATCAATCAGATTTCTACTATCAAGTTGAAAGTTATTTGCGCTAGGAAAATGCGGAAGCCGAGAGCGGTGAAGTTAACGTTGTAGAGGATGGAGGACCATCCAAAGTGGAATGTGGAAAGGAAAAAAGGAAAAGAAAGACCGATGATGGCTTCGGAGGGTCGAACGACGGAAGAGAGAGCCAAAGGTTTCCTCTTAGACAGATTTGACGGACCCCAGAGGGACTTTCTTGATACCGGGTGCAAATTCCCTACAGGAAACCTGCTGAAAGAGAACCCATGGATTATTAGAGGAAGTTCCGAAAATATTGTCTATTCCATAGGCTGGATGAATACGAAACAACGAATGCAAACATCTATGAGATTTGATTGAGTAACATGTTCAGGGTAACTGCTTGCAATACCATGTTAGAAATCTGACTACCATAACACAAACTGCAGTGGTACAACAGAAGCGACCACTACCTGTGGGGAATATACTCGGTTGTGGTTGAGGATCTAGATTGGGTATAATAATCTCATAATCGATATAGAAGGGAACAAGGTTTATTTTTTGCACTTTGTTTTTACTTTAAATAAGCTATAAAGGATTACTACCAGGTTACTTACTCATGTACGAGATTCCAATCAGTCTCATATATATGCTCTGAGTTCAAGTTCGTGAGCGATCCTTGATTGAACTACATGTTTCGATTCGATGCACTTTGATTTAAACAGTGATATTTGAATGATCCGATGATAGATATTAACATGATATATGATTTTGATATTTTTATGGGATGCTAACGAAACTTAGTCATCCCTTATATTTGATAAGATGTACTGATAGATTGTGGTTCTCCCCGACCGGAGAGACGAAGTGATGAACCATGAAATGCGAGTCCCTCGTCGAAGTGCGAGCGGTTGAACTTGTATGGTGTAGTAAGTCCCTCACCGGAGAGTGAGTAGATAGACGCGCTTAAAACATTAAGTCCACTCATCGGAGAGCGAGCGGAAGAGCTCAGTATAAATAATGATTATGCGACCTAAAGAGATCGGAACTTAATGTCATGCTTTGAATGCTTATTGATTTGAAATGGTTTGATAATGATTATTGAATGATTGATAAATGTCACTGCCTTGACTCAATTAGACTTACTTATGGAATGTTTGGTGATTTTAAACGATCCATAAGTAACCGATTTATAAATAATGTTCCAATCGAGGGCAATGCACTCCTATGATTAATGATGAATGATAGCATGATATACAATTTACTTATGATAATTTAATCCCAAGGGAATGCGAGATGATATTAACTTAGAATATGTTAAATCTCAAGAGAGCACGAGTGATGACTAGGGTTGAGCGTTCGGTTGGTTTGGTTTATTTAATGATGAAAATTGTTAAACCAAACTAAAACAAATAAAAACAAAAACCAAACTAAATCATCCAAATTAAATTTGATTGGTGTTAACTGGGTTTTAACCCATCAAAATTCAATAAGCATTAGAACATTTAGACTATGTCAGAATAACTCAAGAATCAACCAAAAGGACCAGAAAATGATGAAGAGAAAGACCCAAGAAGAAAGATGCCAAAATAAACTAAGGTACCTAGCAATCCATAAGGCTTGCTTATGGACCCTCCAAACCTGTTGCATTATGATTTATTACCATTTCAAAGCACGCTTGTCAAGTTTCATAGCATGCCAAACAATCTAGCTCGAGAAGTGAAGACTCATCTGATTCAAGTTGTTTGACCGAAATTAACCAACTTAAAATGGATCTACAGAACTCGTACGAAGTCGGATTGATTTGAAATTCTGGAAGAACATTTAAAAAACATAGGAGAAGACTCATAAAAAATGAAGTCATTTAGAGTTGATTAGATGGATCGCTAGCGACCCATCTAGATTGGGCCCCACCGTCTTAAGTTTTTATGGCGGGTCTCTAACAGCCTCTAGAGTGTTCCTACAAAGTTTCGTTTGATTTCGTTAAGATTTAAACGAGATATGGATGATTCTTCTAGACCAGATGACCCATATAGACAGATGATCAAATTAACTCCAAACGATTTGATATTTGAAGAATGCACTTAAATAAGATAGGAAGACAACCAAATAAAGATCACTCAAAAATATGCTAAATGGATGGATAGCTAGCGATCCATCCTCCATGGATAACTAGCAATCCATCAAGATAGGTCAGACCGCCCTCAAACCTTTTGAGTTCCTTCGTAGCACCAAGTAAAGGCTTTTGGTAGAAAAATATGCTAAGTTGATGGATAGCTAGCGATCCATCCTCTATGGATAGCTAGTGATATGTAGAAATGACTCAGATTGATTTGAGATATTTGGTGATGACTTGACATAACAGCTGGACTCTTCTGCACTTGGACTTCTGACCGAATACTCACCGAACTTCCCTGTAATACCCACCTACCTGCAACTAGAGATGGATCTTTTGCGGAGAGAGAGCTGCCATTGCTCTACTGGAATTCCTTCACTTCAACTTTCTTCTCCCCTACAACAGTCATCAATGGGGTTACCGTGATTCTCCAGTCAACCATTGTATTTGTGATTTATTCCAACTCATTTTAACTTAAATATGAGGACTAACTAGTTGATATCCAAAGAGATCCAACTATTATTATTATATATAATCATAATAAAAATTGATAAAAGTTGACGTAGGCCAGAGTCAGCTGAATCACTATAAAAATTCTATCGTTTTTCTTACTTCTGCTGTTTATTTGTTGTTTATCTAACATCTGTGCTACTGATTATCTGTGCTAGTGCTTTCACATTTGATCCATGTTGTTGATCCAATTTTTGGGTTAACATTTTGGTGCTTTCACTGAGAATCTTGAACGAGATCTGAAGAACTGAAGTTTGAATCTAAGATTTAGAGAAGATGAGTAGGCCTAATACTAGATCTAGAGCTGTAGCAAGTCAACTGGAGCCTGGGGGCAGCCATGATGTGTCCTCAAATTCTCGTCAACCCAACTATGTGATTAGTGAGGAGATGAAAAAGATGATGAAAGAGATGCAAGATGAAATCTTAGCTAGACAACAGGAGATGATAGACAGCTTCTTCCAAAGCATGGAGCAGCAAGGGATGGCTAAATCTGTAGGGACATGAATCAAACTTCGGGGGCAACGCTGGTATCAACACGGGAATCAATACCAATGCCGGAGTTACTGTTGGAACACCAGGAACTGGTGGTGCTGGAGCTAATCCAAATAATAGGATGCAACCGATAGATGAAACCAAAACTTCCTCGAAGGAACGTAGGTCTGAATGAAACTAGAGTTATGAATCAGAACACAGGCATGCGGTCGGAAGAGTGCATCCTGGGATATCCCCACCGGAACAGTGGGCAAAGTATTACTATAGGACGGGGACCTTCATTGGATGATGAGAACTGAATTGCTGAATTGGTACGAAGGTATATTAGAGGAGGACCTCCAGATCAGGGTTTGAAAGACGTGAACATGAATCCGTTTATTATTAATACCCGCAATGCGAGAAATCGTTCAGATTTCAAGCTTTCGATATTGAAAATGTACAACGGAAAGACAGACGATTCGTATGATGATTTACATCCAACATATGAAGGTGTTGGGTGCTTCTGAGGAGGTAATGGGGCGGTGCTTTCCATTATACTTAACGGATTTAGCTGCAATGTAGTTTTGACAGTTGGAAAATGAGTCCATAAGCACATGGATTGACTTGGTGAGCAAGTTCTTGAGACAGTTCAGAGTTCATGTCTAACAACCGAGGAATGTGCTTATGCTCTCAAACATAAAACAAAAGCTTGGGGAGTTGAAATTATTTAACAAGATTCAATGCGGCGACAGCAGCGGTTGACAAGCCGGATCCATCATTTATCCTAATAGCAGCAGTATCTGGGGTCCCGAGTAAGATTGATTTCAAAGTGCATTGAAAAGGGATCCATCGAGGGATCTTGCAGAATTGTATTACGAAGCTGAAAGATATTTGCGTTAGGAAGATGAGGATGTGGATGCCGAAATAAATGCCGTTGAGGACAGGGGACCATCCAGAGCTGGAAATGGAAAAGACAAAGGAAAAGAAAAACCGACGACGACTTTGGGGAGTCGAAACAACAAAGGAAGAAGCCGAGATTCTCTTCATACGCTGACTTGACTGAAACCTCGGAGAGGATATACTTGGATATTAGGGAGCAGAACCTCTACCGGAGGCCACCTAGGAGGGAGCCCACTGATCGAAAGAAAAGATTTAGAAAGTTTTGCATCTTTCATGAGTAGAATGTGCATGGAATGAACGAGTGCCGACACCTTCGTGATATAATAGAAGAACTGGTTCGGAACAACCAACTGCCACATACGTGAGTAACAAAACTGCTATAGAATTGCAAGAACAACCACCATCCGTGGCAAATGCATCAAGAAACGCCTAGGGATTTGAGCCAATACAAATTATTCCATGATTGGAGATGGAAATCAGATCCGGCTCTTATGCTTTGCTTTTTCATTTATTTTTCCGCACTTTTCTATTGGTATTTAAACAATAATAATTTTAGGCCACGTACATGTGTACGGGATCCTGAACGGTCCCTAAGCATGCTTTTGAGTCAGATGCCTGAGATGACTATTTAGGAAAATAATGACATCAGACCGCTTACACGTGTATGAGACCCATAGTGTTCTTTATACACGCTTTGAGTCGGATCTCCGAGGTGAAAATTTAGGATTTCTACTCGTTTTGATTCCGGCTGATTTGATTTCTGCTTGTTTGTTTTGATTTGAATATTTGAATTTTGTAAAATCCACATTGATTATGATGACTGATATTGCTCGCCTTAGAGTCCCACCATGGGACCGGAGTGCAGAGTGCAAGTCCCATTGTCAGAGAGCGAGAGGGTGAACTTGTACAATATTGATCGTCTTAGAGTCCCGACCGGTGAGACGAGACCAGAGTGCAAGAAGTAAGTTCGATCACCGGAAAGTGAGCGGATAAGCTTACTTAATCCCCTTAGCTTAACAAACAAACGATTCAGAAGAGATCGTCCTCTAAACTTGAAACATTTAACGATCAGGAGAGATCGCCCATTAAACTCAAACGATCAGGAGAGATCGAGCCTTAAAACAAACTTGGTTTAATAAAAGGATTTAAATACATTATAAATTGAATAAAACTGATAAATCTTGGATGAACGCATGATGGTCTTATGTATATAATGTAATTTTTGATATATATAATGTAATTTTGATATATGATATGACAACTTTGAATAAGAAGCAAAATGATAATGATGTTAATCCCGAATGAACATGTGACAATTAGAGATATGTGATCTAAATGGAGATATGTGATGTAATTGGAAATATGCGATGTAATTGAAAACATGTGATTTAATTAGAGATATATGATGTAATAACTCCGAATGATATCAAAATGATTGTGATGTATAGATTACACTTGGGTAGAGTCTAGAGCCTTAGGATTTAACTAGTTTGGAACGACTTGTGATTGACAAGAGAATCCAAAGGAACTGGACGATTCACCAAGGCTAAAGCAGCTAAAAAGCTCAATTATTGAAGACTGGAGACATGAACTTATTTTTAAACAAAACACACCTTTCATTCTTTGAGGGCCAAGTGTTAACTGGGTTTTTTACCCATCAAAATTCAATAAGCATTAGGACATTCAGACTACACCAGAATAATTCAAGAATCGACCAAAAGGACAAAAAAAGAAGAAGAGAAAGATCTAAGAGGAAAAAGGTCAAAATAAGCTAAGGTGATGGATTGCCTCATAAAGCTTGCTCATGGACTCTCCAAACCTCTTGCATCATGATTCATTACCATTTCTAAGCACACTTGTCAAGTTTCATAGCATGCCAAACAATCTAGCTTGAGAAGTGAAGACTCATCTGATTCAAGCTGTTTGGCCAGAATTAGCCCACTTAAAATGGACCAACAGAACTCCTACGAAGTCGGATTGATTTGAAATTTTGGAAGAACATTTAGAAAATATAGAAGAAGACTAAAAAATGAAGTCATTTATAGTTGATATGATCGATCGCATCCCCTATGGATAGCTAGCGATCTATCAAGATAAGTCGGATCAGCCTCAAACTTTTCGAGCTCCTTCGTAGCACTAAGTAAAAGCTTATGATAGAAAAATATGCTAAGTTGATGAATAGCTAGCGATTCATCCTCTATGGATAGCCAGCGATCCATAGAAATGACTCAGATTGATTTGATATTTTTGGTGATGACTTGACATAACCGGACTCTTCTGCACCTGGACTTCTGGCTCAATACTCACTGTCATTACTCTACTGGAATTCTTTCACTTTTTCAACTTTTTCTCCCTCACAACGGTCATCAAGGGGGTTACTTTGATTCTCCAGTCAACCTTTGTATTTGTGACATATTCTAACTCATTGTAACTTTTAGATCTAAGAACTAACTAGTTGATATCCAATGAGATTCAATTAGCATAATCATAATAAAGATTGATTAAAGTAGACGTAGGCCAAAGTCAGCCGAACCACTATAAAAATTATGTGTTTCTTTTCTTACTTCTGCTGTTTATTTGTTGTTTATCTGAAATCTGTACTACTGATTATCTGCACTGGTGCTTTCACATTTGATCCAGTGTGTTGATCCATTTTTTGGATTAATAGTTGGTTCGATTGGTTATTCGATTTAATCGAACTAAAAAGGTTTCATATTTTATGTTTGAAAATATTCATTGTAATTTGAAATAAAACCTTAGTATACGATTAAAGTATTCTTCTGTTTTCTAATAGGACAAATTTTCGATGTGGGCTAATTTTCGAATCAATTTCGATCGGCGTTGGTTTTGAAACTTATTACCAAACATGACTAGTTTCTGACCAGTCAGCATCCCAGTCACGTTTTTGTAACTGCCACGAGAAAGCGCAACTATTAGTTGCGCATAGGATTTCCAGGATAAAGCGCAACTATTAGTTGCACATAGGATTTGCAGGATAAAGCGCAACTATGAGACGCACAGATTTGGGTTTGATTTTTTTTTTACAAAGCGCAACTTATAGTTGCGCAACCGGGGGACGTTGGTTTTTTCAATCAGGCGCAACTCTTAGTTGCGCCTGCTATAGTTTCGTGCAGGCGCAACTATGAGTTGCACCTGCATAGGTTGCTGCTGCTAAAACAGAGGCAGCAACAACCCTCCTCCCCATAATACCAAAACTCTTCTCAACCTTCAACCCTTCTTCCATGGCCGAACCCAACAACTCCAAACCTAAATTTTAGTCAATTACCACCATTTTTTCATAAAATTATCAAATTTATTCCTCTTTCTTCGATTAAACCAAAGCCACAACAATCCATTCATCCACACTCACATTATCACTAATTAATATGGATAATTGGGAGATTCCAAATGCAGTATTGGTGCAATATGTTGAACGGATGGAAGCTGAAAATGAATTTGTTCCTGAAACTCAGTTTGAAACAGCTCCTGAAGCTCAATTTGAGATAGTTCCGCCGGCTAATGATGTTGATGTTCAATCTGCTTTGGATAATCAATTCTGTTTAGGCAAACCTAATCAAAGACTGGGAAAACAAATTAGCGGCGAAGGACGAGTGAGACAAGATAAACATCCACTTTGCCACTGTGGAGATGTTTGTGAGGTAGTTGTATGCAAGACTCAAACAAATGCCGGACGTCGGTTTTATGGATGTGCCGGTTACCTTGATCATATAACTAACCCGAAAGGTGTTGAGTGCTGTAATTTCGTCAAATGGCTAGATCGTCCGTTGATCCCGAGTGGAGTGGAATATGCGTTAGAGATGCAAGCCGAAGTAAGACGTTTGAAAAAGGAAAAATGACAGCTTCGACATCAAGTAGACTATTTGCAGTCCGTAAATCCAATTTGAAATGGAATCTAGTAAACTGGGTAGTGCAACTGTGCTGTAATGGATCTGTATCAAACTTGTTTAATTGAGTTATGTATGCTTTAATTGTAATGAATGCTGTATTACTTGGTTTTATTTGTACTTGGTTGTTGTAGTGGATATGCAATAGATGAATTAATCAAAGTAACATAACATAATAAATAATTTAAATGTTTGACATAAGATATCCTTTGATAACAAAGTTGCGTACAGAATAAAAATATAAGTCATACAGTTCACGAATGACAGAAGTAGTAGAAAAAGGTAAAATATTTATTGCTTCTCACACGTTCGTCTCTTATGATCCAAGTTACTGCATTGTCCACATCTGTTCTGTCTTCTGTTCTCCATTTCGTCTACGACTCTCCTTATTCTTGTGGACCTCGGTCTTCCTGTATTCCTTCGCGTTGGTGGCGGGAGTATAGTAGGGCCTTCAAGTACATCCCAATATCTACTGTCGGACACTGGATGAAAAACCGGAGAATAACCATGTCTATAAATGTCTGTCGTAAACCAGGATGAAATAAGATCATGTTAAGCTCTGTTCGTTCCTCTTCTACATCGTGCGCATGCAGCTAAAACATGGGAACATGGAAAGTGGGCTAGAATAGGAATATTGTATGAACAGCTGCAGCTGTCATTGGTAATATTTACTGTGTAATTGCACACGTTTGTGTCTGCTACTTGCTACTCCGTTAAGCTGAACCTGTTAATGCACATATTACGTGCTTCTGCTGAATATTTTTCCATCATTTTGTCATAATTTGGCGTGAGCGAAGATGTGTAATCCATTCCATCGGTACGTCTTCTGTAGAAGTAGCTATTAAGACGATGAAAGGTACGTGTTACTAACGCCTTGAGCGGTAACGATCTTGCACCTTTAAGAACTCCATTGAAACTCTCCGAAGCATTGGTAGTCATCATACAGAACCGTTCACCGTTGTCCTTGTAAAGAGCCTACTATTCATCCTTATGTTGAAGACTTCTATCAATCTATCTGTCAGCAACCGGACTCACATTTTTTAATTGCTCTCTGAGTGCTTTGTATGTTATCTCATCTCTTGCTTCAGTAGAAGCATCAAATAAGTTTTGTAAAATCTTGCTACCAAAACCAGCTTTTTTAATGTTTGCTTTCAAATGGCGTAGGCAGAAGCGATGATGATGTGGTCTTCTCCACTTCTCTTGCAAGGCGGTTGGAATTCCTTTCATTCTATCGGAAATGAATGTAATGCATCTTGCATTTAACGATGGAATTAAGTGTCCCATGCATGAAAAAACCAACCCTAAGTTTCCGCAGACTCCGTCCTTACAAATAGCAAATGCCAAAGGGAAAAGAGAGTTGTTTGCATCAACTCCTGTGGCCACAAGCAACGTACCTTGATATTTACCATACAGATGTGTTCCGTCAATAGAAAGAACCGGACAACAATGGTTGAAACCTGCAATGCTTGGTCCAAATGCCCAGAAAGCCCCCTAAAATTGTACTCCTTCTGTATGTACATGATAGACAGTACCTGGATTGCATTTCTGTATAGCACGAAGAAACCGAGGCAAGTCATTGTACGAAGACTCCCAATCGTCAAAAATTGTAGACACCGCTTTGCTAAGTCCTTTCCAGGCTCTCATGTAGTTTATTTGAATTTTGTAAGTGTGTGCCATAAGCTCTTGGACAGATTTTGCAGTGTAACTTGGGTTCGAACGAACATGTGGAAGGACTTTGGTGCAAATGAATTTGGCTGTTGCTTGTGGTTCGAGTTGATGATTGGATTTGAGCAAGCGTGATCACCACCGTATTTTTTAGTCATCCACCACCCAACATGATCTCTTTTAGACATAATAGTATGAAACCGCCATGGACAATTAGCATCAATATCACATATAACAGTGAACTCTCTAGCACGAGACTTTATGTTTTTAAATAAAACTGAACACTTTATAGACCATTCACTTATATGTTCAATTAAAGATTCCTTCGATTTAAAAATCATACCAACTCGAGGGCCTTTCTCCACACATTTCAGCCCGAATATTTCGTCGGTAAATTAAAATTCTTGCACAACAGATCTTTCCATAATTGTATCATTGCATTGGTCATCTTCTAACGGTTCTTCCATCTCGATATGCTCATCAGTGTCATCAACTTCCTCAGCAATATCATCTAAATGAGCGTCATTATTAACGTTCATAGCATCAATCCATGTTTCATCGTCGTCTAGTGAAGCAGCGATTTTCATGCTATCCAAATGGGAAATTTCAGTATCAATATTTCCACCCTCCACATCCTCGGTGACAACATCTTCATCTGCAAGCCCATACAAGTGGTCGTTTGAATTCGGAGTTGGAATTGACTGTGGAGGATATGATGGATATGGAAGGAAACCATACCCGGGTGACTGCGATGGATATGCCATGACACCGTACCTGTACACAAACATTTGACTGTTAAGTGCAAAAAACATGAATAAAATATTAATACAGCACATAAAAGCATACCCAGCTGTTTGTGCGTAAATGTTCGGTGCAGGTAGGAGTAGTGTGGGTAATACGTTTGACTTCGCTCAGCAGTATTACTAGGTCCGGGTTGACTGGTATAATCAAAGATTTGAGCTCGCTGTTCAGTTGTATGTACCACCTCCGTCTTCTTAACATACAGCTCAATTACTTTCATCCCCACACAAAACATAAAATCGACGTCGTCGTCGTCGTTTACCTCAGTGACAATTGGTCCATCTTCTGTTATCCACTTACTAACCAACGCGATGTCGAACTCCGTAGAAGCAATCTTTGTAGCTTTGTAAATTGCCGTTTTTAGCTCAATAAAATTGTAACCCCTTCTGACTTTCGATCCCTTATGCTTTCCGCCAACATAGGTTGGCTTGCTATTTTCATCGATGACTAAATCACCGTCATAGTGGCAAATAATAGGCACGGTAGTCATTGATCTATCAAAATTACAGAAAGTTAATTGTCAACACCATACCTATCAAAATTGGTGGAGTAGAGTTTCGATTCTTTACCACAAGTGTAGATGAACGTGCAATTTTTTGTTTATCTCCGTAGAATTAAATGATTTTGAGTGGAATGTTGTGTTGATAGTAGTGAAAATAATGGAAATGGATGTTAGGGTTTCTGGAAGAAAATGGGTTTGGCGAGTTGTGTTTGTTTTGGGAGGATTATATGCAGTTGTTGGGCCAGGGAATAACCCAGGTATGCAGGCGCAACTCTTAATTGCGCCTACAGGAAATTATTAGGGCAACTCAAAGTTGCGCAAAGTATACACATGGATGCGCAACTATTAGTTGCGTCCGCAACTTTCCAGCAACCACATACTATTTTTGCGCGATTCAAAGTTGCGCCTGCAACTTTCCAGAGACCATATGACATATGCAACTTTCATTAAACATCAATTTTCATATAATAACAACATATAAGTACAACAGTTCATCCAAATATGTGAAATATTTCATACAACTCATCATATTTCATATAACAACATGTTCCAAGTCAATAATACCACATCGCAGCACCTACAAGCAAACAAGTTTCAAGCCAATACAAATTCAAAACAAAGCAACCAAACGACAGACCAACACAACCCTATCTTCTTATTATATTTTTGTGGTCGCGTAGTATTCTTTAAGTTTGCGTCGGAAGCGGTTGAGATGATCCAGCTTCAACAATTTCCTGCCCCGGCTGGCTACCTTGTGAAGGACCCTCCGTGCCTCTAAAACATCTTCTTTGGTAGGTACGACCAAAAGCCTGGGGCAGACGAGACATATACGGTGATGGTCTTTCTAGCTTATGCCTACCCAGAAGCGACTTCATAATTTCCTTGATGTTGAAGCAATTTCCTTTTACTCTGTCTTCATCTGCAGGATCTGCCAGGACGTCGTCAACTTCATTGGAAATCATACACAACCCTTAAACCTAAAATAAAAGAATCAATGACGCAAGTAAGTAAAGCTTGTTGAGGAAGTTCAAAGAGTAAAACTTGTAAACACTCACCAAATCACGTTCCACCGGTCCCCGTGGAGCATATCTGGGCAGTCTAGTTGACGATTTTTTAAGAGCAAATCGCCGTGTGATATGCCAGTACCCACTATAGTATTGTTCGATTGACATTCTTGGTACGCGTTCGACCTGAACGTGATCCAACCTGATATCCCACACTGCGACATACGTGTTGTATAAGGCTCTATTCCAACCGTTTGGGAAAATCTGCTCGGTCGGATCCGGTATATGCTGATGAAGGCCAAATTGCCTCATCACTCTGTCGGGGTAGTGCATGGCTACACTTTGCAAACAAATAATCGGGGTCCTTGCATACCAACTATGCTCCCCGTCCAAACAAATAGGCGGGAGATCCTGTACGATCTCAGCCGTGTATGGCGTTCAGTCAACAGCATGCTCGTCCATAACATCGAGCTCGTTGCGATAGAATGTAAGATGCCGGGCTGGATTATCTCTCCAACGTCTATCTTCGGTCCATCTACAGTCATAATCAAAAAGTGTGTGAATATTGGCAGAAATCAAAAAAATTTCAGTGCTAATTTCAAGTTGCTTTTACCTTGACCCGTACGGTAATTCTGGAGCAACGTTGGCACTAACATTTGGCCGTCCAACAGAAATACGCGTCAAAGACCATACCGGTAAATTATGAGTGTTAAGAAACGTCTTTTAAAATATTTCATAAATTTGGTACACCGATAAGTCAAATCCGACATACCTGCAGAAGGGTTAGGCAACCTGCTAATCCGTTCGTCTTTCTTAGTGCCACATTATCTAACTCTTTGTACAATGCGCACAAAACAGCGCTACCCCATGAATAATCGGAAATGGTGGCCAAATCCTCTAGCAAGTACAACCATTTAACGCTAACTCTACCATTCGAATGGTTCGAAAATAGACGAGATGCGACTAGAAGTAATATGACAGCCCGTATGAATTGTTCTATCTCCTCAATAGATGAATCGACTGAAAACTCCAGACCGATTATAATGTCATTCAGCCATTTTACCTTCAACTCTCTTCTATTGGCCACCGCTTCTGGAGGTGGAATTTCACTAAGCAAACGTTGACAACCTCATCGGCGTCCACGTTACCACCGTAGTTCAACACGGCGCCTTCGATGGGAAGGCCAAGCAAAATAGATACGTCTTGCAGTGTAATGGTCATTTCTCCAATGAAAAAATGAAAAGTGGAAGTCTCCGGTCTCCATCTATCGCATAAAACTGTGAGTAATGATCTGTCAAATCTGATATATCTAATCTGCATGAAATACCAGAATTTCGCTTGATGTAGTAATTGTTGAACCCGTTGATCTTCAACCATCTCAATCAATTCTTCAAAACTTTGCAAATGATCCAGGCAATCCACCGGTTTTACACTCTGCAAAACAAAGAATTATATCTTTTAGTTAATTCAAAAGGCGAAATAACTTGCAAAAATTTACTATAATTACAAGACGAATGATATTACCCTCGTTAACTCTTTAAAATTAGAGCGGTGATTATCTTGCATATAAAGCACGCTACCGTCTACCGGTCCGCTTTCCGGTTCTTCAAAGTTCATGCAAAAAACCGATTTTTAGAAATTGTTTACAATCAATTAGTGATTCAGCTCTTCAAATTAGATTATTAAGATGTACAACAAGCTCTTTGACAATATTTCTAGCAAATACAACCAAATAATAATCAAATTTTACAATTATAAATAAAACTAGGGTTTATAAATTACCAAAATCTATTTGTGTTGAAGAGGATCCCGCTTCCATTGTTATAACTTTGGTTTAATCGAAGAAAGAGGAAGAAATTTGATAATTTTGTGAAAAAATGGTGGTAATTGGCTAAAATTTAGGTTGAGAGTTATTGGGTTCGACCATGGAAAAAGGGTCGAAGGTTGGGAAGAGTTTTGGTGGAATGAGGAGGAGGGTTGTTGTTGCCTCTGTTTTAGCAACAGCAACCTGTGCAGGCGCAACTATGAGTTGCGCCTACACGAAACTATAGCAGGCGCAACTAAGAGTTGCGCCTGCATAAAAAAACCAAAATCTCCCCCTTGCGCATCTCTTAGTTGCGCTTCGTAAAAAAAATTTCAAACCCAACTATGCGCATCTCATAGTTGCGCATTTGAGTACTGAAAATCCCATGCACAACTAACAGTTGCGCATTCTCGTGGCAGTAACAAAAACGTAACTGGGATGCTGACTGGACAGTAACTAGCCATGTTTGGTAATAAGTTTAAAAACCAACGCCGATCGCGAAATTGATTCGAAAATTAGCCCACATCGAAAATTTGTCCTTTCTAATAATAAATTTGACACATATATATGATAAATAAAATTTATTTATATTACTAAACTGACTTAAAAAAATGATAACATCAATAATTGGTAAAATATAATAAAATTTCGGTTAATTTGGTTAGAGAAGAATTGACTTAGATTAGAGAAGCTAGACTATAAAATGATGAAGCAACGAATAAAGGAGCTTGAAAGATGTTACGATTGAAGAAATCAAAGATTTGATCAAGTTTCAGAAACGCAAAACAGGCTGGTACCAACATGTATTGTATGACGTGATTGGTGTTGACATGATTTGGTACCGACATAATTTGGGAGCTATCAAGAATGACTAAAGGAAGGAGTATGTCAAATTTGACCAAGTATTGAATAACAAAAACATGTTGGCACGGTAATGATCATGTCAGTATCGACATATGATCGACTGTCTCGGAAAACATGCGTGATGATTCGTTGTTTATGCTGGAACTTCGGATCTTGAAATGTCAACTTGTTCAAACATGAAATGGCGAGATTCATACTAGATCTCATTTATAAATAACAACATACCTTTAATTGAAAATGAGGACCAATCTTCTATCTCATAAGACTAAGAAAAACGACTTTTACAAATGAAAATGAGGACCAATCTTCTTCATCTTCTATCTCATAAGACTTTAAGAAAAATGACTTCTACTAAATTGTAATTGAGATTTGATTATAAATTGTGTATTTTGAAGAGAATTTATAAATAAAATCGATTAAGTGGAGGTAGTCCGGAGATTTCGTAGAACCACTATACGAACCATGTGTCTTTCTTTTGTTCCTTTTTATTTTTATATTTTTATGTTTGTTTGATTCGTTTTTTAGTGATATTGGGGTGTTGTAATCATTTTTGGGCAACACTAAGAAAGACTTTTTTCCCTTTAAGGCACATGTCTCATCGATCTACGGTGCATCTAGCGTACGTTTTGTATGACTTGTACCGACGTGCAAGCCTTAAAAACATTTTTTTTAACGAAAACCTTGAAACAATTTTGTCTCCAGCAATAATAAAACATGGTATAAAAAAGGTTATAAAACCATTGCCATTTCATCAAATCTCGGTTTCGGCCATACTTCGTCGTGAGGTTTCACATAACGTATCTCGTATCGGAGGAGATCATAGATAGAGATGATGATTGCCCGGGTGTACATTTTTTATTACATCTTGGGATTCAAAGTACATCTTAAGACTATCTCGGTGTAGTTTACGGATCCAAAATTGATTTTATAACGATTTCTTAAATAATTATTGTTTAAAAAAGTAAAACTAAAAATTATAACTTGGTCAGCGTATAAGAAGAGTTGAAATTGATGTTTTGTAGAAGAAATGATGGTTGGTTGGATTGATTTATTAATGCTTGAGTAATATTCTTTTATTGAACACTCTTATGAAGTGAAGTTGTTTGTTTTGACTCATCAGGATAAAAAGTTCTAATAGATGGGTGGTTGGTAGGTGGTAATTGGATGAGTAGGTTTTTCCGAACTTATATGAAAAACAAAAAATGCTTTTATGTTTCTAATAGATGGGATAAACTGAATGTTATTATCGTATCCTTATGAAGTATGTTTGTAGGCTATTCATGTAGCTGGATCAAAAGGAAAAGGATCAACTGTAGCATTTATTTCAAATATTTTGCAAGAAAATGGCTATTATGTCGGCTGCTATACCAGGTATTTATAATTTATCATTTGTATACTCAGGCTGTTCATATCGCTAGTGCAAAGTAAAATTATTATGATGAAAACATTCATAGAGTTTAATCTATGATAATAACATTGTTAAAGTTTATACAATTATTATTACTGCCATTGTTCATGTCCATTGCATATAAAAAGAGTGTAACAGCCATGTGAGGATTTCTCAGCTAGCTTTCCCTTGATTATGTTTGGAGAGGTTGTATGCGAACTTCATACTTGTAACCTACATGAACACATTCTTCTTTCGGTGAAGCCAACACTTTTAAAATAAAAAATATGCACTATGTTAATTAGTTAATTATTTGTTTTTTCACTACATTTCAATTTGCAGGACTTTTTAATAACTATACATCCTTATCGTTGCCCCTATTCTTGAAATGTTGTTTAATGCTGCTTTCAGAAATGATGTAGTATTTTATTCACACATTTATCTAACTTCAGTCTATGCAATTATTTAGTTTTCCTAAACATAGGTTTTTTTTCCTCGAAGGATAGAAAACTTAGGATTCAAAAAGCCTAGCTTCACTATGCCTCTCCTTGTCATACATTTGGATGAAAACAAAAGATTTGTATCTTAACGATTGCTGTTATTTTGTCTCACACTTTTCATCTTGTTTTGTTGTACAAAACATTTCATGAGCATGTACATGATGCTTAGGCATTATGACGAGATGCAAATAGCGCACCAAATGATGCAAATGACATACATGGTGCACTGTTCTAAAAGAGTACACTTTACCTTTTTTGGTTATTTTTTCTGTATTTTCGTTTTTTTATAGGATCTTAACACCAAAGAAACTATTATGTTTCTCCATTTTTGTATTGAATAATTCTCATTGGAGTTCAGTATAGTTGATTTATTTCACCATTAAATACATCGTTATGTTGTAAACGAAACAATTATCATTTCAAAAGTCGTAAGTTAACCAATTATAAGTTATTTGTATAAGTATATTATTGTTTTTATTTTTGAAAATTGGTGGCAGTTATATTTCTTGAGAATTTGAACTCAAGATTTCTGAGGACAGAGCTAAAATCTACAACACTTAACCAGTAAATAGTGGCATAGTTTCATAAACCTATTTGTACTGATATTAGAAACAGTATAACTTCATATTATTTAAGTTCGATTAATTTGTAACGCATGATTAAAGATGATTATATCTTCTACTGATAAATCACGGTTCAAATTAAAGAGACACGTTGTATGCCATTCCATGTGAATTAAAGAGACATGTTGTATGCCATTCCATGTGCTTTGCCTTTGGAAAGCTTTTACTTCTTTTAGCATTGTGCACCATTAATTAATAGTTATCTTATCCTGGTGATCTATCACTTGGCCACCTTTTGAGGGTTAAATTGAAACCATTTACAAACACAACTATGTTTATTGAACTTGAATTCACATCAGATAATGGTTAGGTTAGTTGATTTTTTTAGTGCAGATTGACCTATTTCATGTTATTTGGTGATTCATGTCTATCAAATTAATAAACTAATTGTATGAACGATCAGTTCATATATGTGATTAGTTTTCTCTGGGATGCTCTATTCACTTTCATGTGTGCAACCACTATTATGAGGTTTTTTTTGTTTTTTTTTCCTCTTTCTCTCGCACACTATTTTTTGGTTTAATTTTGCAACCACTTTACATATTTAATTTTATACTTCACAATTTTTTTTATATATTTTTAATTAATTGAAACTACTATCAATACCAGAAGCCTCAATTTCAATCACCAATGAAATGATGGAAGTCCTCTACTTCCAAGTTTAATTCATCTGAAAAGATGAATCATCGATAGAAAATGTACTTTTAGTGGTTTAAGTTGCAGTTTCAGGTCTTATATTTTAAATGAATTTTGTTTATGCTATATTTGTTTTGTGCCTCAAATTGATAGAATTGATGGAAACTAGAGAACAATCTTTAGTTGTCTATAACATTACTGGATTATAAAAGATGTGCAATATGAAATTTACTTTTATGCGATGAATCTGTAAAACATCATTAATTTGACATGCATGTATGTTGAATCCAAACATCATTTGCGTGCGTGTGCGTGTGCTTGTGCTTGCATTATTAAAAAGGACATACAGGTAATTTAGGCACATATGCATAGCTTTCCAGTTTTGTAAATCCTTGGACTTATTTGGATCTTTTTTACAAATATGTGTACATAAATATGTGCATATATATAGTTTGTGCGCGCCTGCATGTGTATCCGGCATGCGTCAAAGCTTATGATGAATACTGAATGAGTTGTTCTGTTAGCATAAGCTCATGTTTCATCGATTTAGTGCTGACATATTTTATATAGTTTTCCAGTTATAATGAAGACAAGGTCGACTAATGGAGTGTAATTTACTTAACCTTACCAGTCTGATTATTGACAAATAATACATTTGATGTACACATGAATTCCTAATCATCCGCTCAAGAAAAAGGCTTTATACTATTTGCACTTGTACACCATTTGAAAATTGCACACCGATTTAAACTGTAATCTGTAATGGTATACTCATCTTAGATATATTGTTGTGTGCATATGTACATGAACTTCTTACTCTCCAAATAAAACATTTTTTTGCAGTCCGCATCTTTTATCCATCAGGGAACGCATTTCATTTGGAAATAATGGACCTGTGTCCGCTGAAGTGCTGATGAATGTTTTTAATCGTTTTAAGGATGTTATTGATCGATCAGTGGATCTCGAAAATGGATTGCTTACTTTTTTTGAGGTAACCGCAATAGATAGTTGACCATACTACTATGTTCAGCATATCAGTTGCTTTATGAATTCCTTGTTAATCTTACTGTTCCTTGACTCTATAGGTTCTCACCGCACTCGCCTTCGCTGTATTCTCTGAAGTGAAAGTTGATATTGCTATCATCGAAGTAAAGCTTTCACTCAAATAATAATAATAATATCCGCACCATCTGTTTAAAGTTTGTGCCTTCATTCAAAGGATACATGGTTTTATTTTATTTGTAGAATAGGCTGGGCTTGGTGGTGCAAGAGATGCAACAAATGTATTATGCAACACCCAGTTGATTGCAGCGGTAATAACATCTATAGGTGAAGAGCATTTAGAAGCTTTGGGTGGTTCTTTAGAAAGCATAGCAATTGCAAAGGCTGGAATTCTGAAATTCAATACCCCAGTTGGGTACTTTTCACGACTGTTTATTTTATTTGAGTTTTCACCATCCTACTTTGTATAGTTATAGTATTGTGCAATTAGCGTTTTGCCATGTATGAAATGTATGCCATGTTGGATAATCATCATCATCTTTCTAGTGCGCCGGGCTTCTGCGTGAACGGTGTCTGGGGCGAAGAAGTTGTACGTAGTCTCACTCTCTTTACTGGAGAGATATTTCTCGATACTTGATCATTGATCAATCACCTATTAAAATTGAAACCAACGATGCTCCAAGAATAAAGCTCCCAACAGGCTTACCTATTTAAAGCAAATCGTGCCATGTATAAAAGATATATTTACTACTTGTTCGTAAAGTGTAACATCCAATCAATCAACATATAGATTAGAAATCAAACACCGATGCACATCTTGTTAATAGGCCTATGTTGGATACTGTTGGTATACGAATATAGTCCTCAAACTTACCTTTGGCGCACACTTAGTTAAAATGTTTTAAGATTGACCAATCGCCTATGTACACTTTGGGTTGGTGGGATGCAAAGCTATTTTTAGTTCAAGTCACAATTTTTCCATGTGATAATGTGAAGTGATATTAAAGCCATTATAGAAGTAGAGGCAAATAAATAAACGGTTAAAATACATTAGAGCCCATGAAACTCAAGAAGTAAAAAGTTAAACCACTATTTCTACTCACCTTCTCCTTGCCCACTGCTGCACTGAAGAAAGAAGTAGAGTCTGTATGCCCACTGCGACACTCAAGAAAAAAGTAGCGTCTCAGTGTGTGCATGCGTGCATGAGTAACATAATATACAAATCATGAAACTCAAGAAATCCAAAGACAAATCAAACAGGCTAAGGATTGGTTTCATGTAGGACTTCATGTATGGAATTGTGCGCTCTTCCATATATAATCCCTGCATCAAAACTAAGAAATGCCATAAAAAAATGGAAATAAGAAATATTGATGAAATCTAGAAAAATTTGGGAATTGTATTGCACATAAATTGAATATACACTCCTGGTTTGAACCTTCACCTTAGCGGCATAAGCCTTGTCGAATTAAATTCTAGGTAAACGAAGTTCTGAGCTTTCAAATAATTACACTCTAACTTGGTTTAGCACAAAGAACGCTGATCATTATTTGTAATTAATTAAGTTTTTTGCTTTAAGAGAACTAGCGAACTGCTTCCTTTTCGCAAAAGAGGCCGCTTTTACACTTAAGCAGGTATGTTCTTTTGGGGAATTCCACAATCAATCACTGCATCTTTTTTGCTATGGACATATTAAATGCTAGAGCTCATTATCTAAGTTAGCAAATTATCATTATGCTAAAGAGAAGTGGATAAGTAGTTCCTCGTTAAATTCATGCTCAAAAATATTCCTTTAATTTTTTTGTTAACGCAGTGAACCTCTTACCCTTTCAAGGTTGGGTTTACGGTAAGGTGATTCACAGGTAGGCATGCAAAACCATCTTAGCTAGACTCTACACCACATATAGTTTTTATGATAATGTAATTAGATGCTCTATCGTTTTATAGACTCATGAAGAAACTCCTTTTATCCTAAGATCCAAGGAAACGAGCTTCACTTGTAAAACAATTTTTAACTTTTTCAAAAAAAAAAAAAAAATCGATATCTTAAAGAGTAAAAAAATGTAAGATAAGAATAAGGTTTCATTTTTTACTTCAAAATACAAAGTCTTTGTCTAATAAAATACGTTGGTGTATGTCCTTAATATCCATCATGATAGATTTAATGATGTCACTACCAGTTGAGCTTTGTATCTATCATTTCACCACTTGATGCTCATTCACCTGATCATCCCTCTCAGGTTAGCTAGATTCCCTCATAATTTATATGTAAGTTAGATGGACTTTTTTTTCATAATTCACAAAGACCTTAATTAAAACAAAATTATAAGACTGAAGGAATTGAACTTCGATCATGAACCTCAAAATATGAACACCCATCCTTAAATCCCTTAATATTAATAAACTGAATTATGTATCAAGACTATGGTTTGAGTCAAAGTTCTAAAACGCGAAAGCGTACATGAAGCGTTCTTTTTCCCTCAAGGCGGGACGTAAGCCTCAAAACGTTAAGGCGTAAGTTTTTCAAATGAACATTGAGGCGTAAATCATCATTAATTAGTTTTTGATTAATAAATAAAAGTTGATAACTAATCATATAAGACTATAAATAAATAATAATGTAAACATTCAACTCTAAAGAATTCAGTCCTAATCGTTCTTTATTATTCATTCATAAAAATATAAATAACTAAAACTATAAATAAAATTTAAGCACTTGATGATATATATACAAATGATTCAATCCTTATTAATGTGTGTGAAGAATTCGTTTTCAGTTTTTAGTTCGGTAGACGTATGTATTTTTATTCTTTTCATCCTCTAATTGTCTTTAATCTTTATCTAGATTTTTGTGAATAATCATTGATCGATTTCAGCGGAATCGTTCTTTATTACAAGCAATCGGAGCTGATTAAGGGGGAAGCCCACCAATCCCATGGGCTGGGGCAAAACCCCAGGAGAAGGCAAAAAACGTTTGTTTTCATTTCTCGTTTTCACTTCTGCATCAAAGTCCATGCGCAAGAGCTAGCTTCCCGTTCTAATTTCCAAACCAAAGCCTTCCCCTTGTTCTCACTTCTGAATTCACGTTTTTCTCAATTTGCTTAGAAACTACAGAACTAGGAATCTAGGGTTAGAGTCGCAATGTGATTTTTCTGTGATTGTCGTTGCGACTGTTGTGCTTGTCGTGACTTGCGGATCCATCTTTTTCAATGCAACTGCTATCTATTGCGCCTGCTAGTTTGCAAGGTAATTTTGGCAAAACGATTAATTTGTTTTATTACTTAGTAGCTGATTAAATTTGACAAATTGATATGTTATGTATGTTATTAGTTGGTTAATTGATTAAAATGATTTATTGGTTGATGAACTTGATTTATTAGTTGATTCATTGATTTATTAGTTGATATTAGGTGATTTATTTACGAAATACTTTTATTTTAAATGGTTTTGTGATTAAAATAGCTTTATTTCAAAAGGTTTTGTGGTTACATAATTTACTTAAAACATGTTATTATATCGTAGATAAAATTTCAAAAGAAGAATATGATAAGAAATATGGGAGAAATAGAAAGCAAAATGTTATAATAGAAGGATAACAACGTCAAGATGCAATATCTACATCATTAGTGGGCCCAATTTCTAAACTGTTCAATGTAAAAGCATAATAATCAATTGGTTCAAGTCAAGTCAGAGAAGTGAGTGAAACTATTGATAAAAATATTGACGATGTTATTGAGGAACACAAAGATCATGAAGTGCATATCAATGAGATATTTATGCAAATGAAATGGTTAATGAAGAAACAGATAATAATGATTATTGTTAAGAGATGCTTTGATTGAAATGTTAAGAGATGCTTTAATTGAAGTTGCAAATAGTTCTAAAGAGGATGTTGTGATGACGGAAGCTAAAGGCTTATGTGTTAATATTTTAGAGAACTTTGAGTTGTCAACAAGCCTTTGTATTTGGTACTAGTTGTTAAATAAAGCGAATGAAGTAAGCAAAGCGTTTCAAAATGAGGATATGAATTCAGTGGATGCAATCACAAGATCAAAACAACTTGCTATGAATGTTGGTATCGAACCAAAATTTAAGATGAAAAGAGTTGTTCGTAGAAAAATATATATTTTGATGAGGATATTGAAAGTAGCAGTGAAGAAAGTCAATCATCGAAAGAGATTTTTAGAGTTACATACTTCATTCATATCATAAACCAAGCCTTACATCATCCAAAGATCGATTTGAACAAATTGAACACCTTTGGATTTCTATTAAAAGCAAAACTTATAAATCTTGGTAAAGATGAGTTAATGGAACATTGCATTCATTTAGAAAGTTACTTGAAATACAATGAACAATGTGATATGTATATGGAAAAGATTTATTTTAAGATTTAAAAGCTTTCAAACTAAGGAAATAACTAAATCGATTGATATTCTTAACTTTATAAGATCTTACGTAGAAGATGGTGGTTTTCAATGTGCATGGTTTGTTTATCGGATTTTGTTAACTATTCCGGCTACGGTTTCTTCTGCAGAGTGAAGTTTTTCTAAATTGGAATTGATAAAAAACTATTTCCGAACTACCACCTCACAAGAACGATTGGACAAACTAATAATGATCTCAATCGAAAGCTAGTTTTTAAAGAAACATAACTATGACAATTTGATTGAAGAATTTACTATAAAAAATGAACTATGTGAAGAAAGTTGACCGTTATTTTGTATAAAAGGTTGATGTTTAGTTTATGTTTTTTTTGGTATTGAATATTTGTGGCCTATTTCATGTAGCGTTTTTTGAATGCAAAGTGAATATTTTGTATGTTATAGTCTTTTATGTTATCTTATATCTAATATTAAAAATAAAAATATAAAACAAACATTGAAATTTTATGTTGCAAAAGGCAACAAATTTCAAATGTGATTGGTTTGGGCAACGTATTCTTTGGGCCAGCACTGCAAGCAATATGAAATCATGTAATATATTATTTTATTATTTCTTTTTTCCTAGTCTAAATCAATCCGCATAATTTATTAGGAGGTTCAGGGATGGAAATTTAAAATTTTTCTTTAAATAGTATTTGAGAAAATCCATTATGCAACCGTCGTTCGTTATTTCAAAAACAATTTTACTTCATCATGTTGATATTAAAATTGAAAACTAAAAAAATCACTAATATCCATTTTTTAAAATTTTGTTTTTTCTTACTATTATGTATAAAATAATTGAAGTTTTATAACTCGCTAGTGCAAACATTTACAACCGTAGGTAAAAAATTTTTTGAGTCGCATGCATTACCAATTTGAAGCGTAATGCTTCGTACATCTCAAGTTGTTGAGACGTAAGCCTCTGAGGTTAAAAAAAATCCTTTTTGAGAGAGGCGTTTTATCTCCCATTGCATTAAGGTGCTCCTTGATGCGAGTATCAAGGTTGATTTTTTGAAACATTGGTTTGAGTTTTGAATCTCTCATTTTACAACTTGGTAGTCAGGTCGTCCCTTGAAGGGTTGACACTCAACAATATGTTAAAATGGAGCATTACTTCCAATAATAATTTGATGGATGTGTTTGTGCTACAAAGCATAGAGTTGATTAGTATTGTAAACAAAGGGCTAAGCGGGGTCTATCGCCTCGTCTAAGGGCCTATGTGCCCGTAGTGGATGGCAATGTTGCCTAGGTCTGAGCTAGGTTTGCTTGTATTACATGCTACTTTGTTGAAGCTTCAAGCTTGATTTTTTGCCACTTTGTTGAAGCTTTCAGTTTACATTTACTGTTGTTTGTGTGAAAATATAGAAATAATTTACAGGTAAATAGACACAAGGAAGAAGTTGCAAAAAAAATTAGTCTAAGGGACAACAAGTTTGTTTTTTAGTCCGAAGGACAATTTTTAGTGTAAATTGAAAATGATAGTTACAACTATCATTCTGTGATTTACACTAAAAAGTGTCCTTCAGCCTAAAAAACAAACTTCTTGTCCTTGAGACTAAATTTTTCTCTAACTTTTTCCTTGAGCCTAAAAACCCCAATAATTTATTATCATATTGTCTGCAATACATATTTTGTAATTCATAACTTTGAAGAAATACATGCGAAATAACATGAATTTTGAATTGAAAATGGAATATTACATCCGCATTTGCCTTAATACATGAAAGTTATAATTTCAACATTTAAATGAAAAGACATTTAGAATTTAGTATATAAAAAATTGTGTATATGTTTAATATTTTTACCAGAACTTTAGTTCTACCAAAAACATGTAGTTCTAATTAATCATTAATTAATCCCACCTTGACGATAATCTTGTCCAAGACCACTATCTAGCGTTCGCCTAGCATTTCTATACAACCTTGCAGTTCGCCATATTAACTGGAGTCGTGTTTTTTTTTTCCTTACATCACATTACATTATGGTATATAAGGAGTGCTTATCTGATATATGAGATCACGAAGCTCAAAAAGTAAAGAATTCATTCGATTTGTATTCTCCATCTTAATCTGATCTAAGCATACTTTTGAAATTAATCGTGAATCAAATCATTGTAGTCCAAGGTAGGAGATTTTCAAGGTCTGATATGTGGAACCATCGGGCACATCAAATCATATATACATACTTGTTGTGTATTCAACATTGTTTTAAAAGGCGAAAGAGTAAGTGTGGTGTTTTCGGGTCCGTAAAGCGAGGCGTAAGCCACGAAACGTTGATGCGTAAGCTTTTCGAGTAAAAGAAAAACGCAAAACATATAATAAAATTTAAAATAAAATAACATTAAATGTCAAACATTAAGCAAAAAACATAAACATTCATAAAACATTCGAAGCAACTCAAATAAAATACAATCATCCATATGCACTTAAATTGAAATCAACATAAGTTGCAATAGATCAAATGATATCTTCCTCTTCATCCATAAACATGTCGTCATCCAAGCTATCGCCATCACTAGTAAAAAAAAAGATCTTCGACGTGTGGTTCGGAAAAAAGATCTAATCACCAACATCATCATTCTCAATTCTTACACCCTTTTCATTTGAACCATTGTCAATAATTTTTTTGAAATAACAATATTAGTTTAATTCTATATTTTAAATTAATGATTTATTGTTAGTTATACTTGTACCACTAGTATAGCGCCTTCTTTTGTATGGAATGATAGGATGAAGAGAATGAATAACCTCTCTTTGAGGAGGAGGAGGTGGTGGTGAATGAGTAGGATCTCTAGGCGGTGTAGGTTAACGATTTTGAATTGTTGGTTCTCAAATGCGTAAAGTATCTTCGTATATTGGGGCGGGCATATTCCTTATGGCATCAACATCAAGAAATTGACCATCTTTTAGCCAACTTGGATCGAAGAAAAGAATTGGATTTTCTAATTCGGCAATCCATTCATCATCAGAATCAATTTGTTCCACAACAATTGGATCCATCTTTCTTCTCGTAATTTCTCGTTGTGTCAAAGTGATGTTATATTTAACATACACCAATGAATGCAATTTTTTATGTTCAAATCTATTTCTTTTCTTTGAATGCACCTAAAGTGAACAAGATAAATTGAACATTTTAATATGACATCAAAATTTCAACAATTTACTTGTTAAGTAGAACGTTGTTTAAGTGACTTACCATTGAAATGTACTCCAATTTCTCTCACATTCGGATGCACTACAAGTTATGACCAAACACTTGAATAACAAAATTCATCAGTTCGGTGTATCAATTCCAAACCGTTTCCATCAATACACTAATCAATTAATAATGCATGAAAAAACATATACTTCATACTTAATAATTTATTGTAAAATAAAATATCGACAAGTGAATTACTAACCTGGACTTCTCATCTTTCAACTCTTAATCGCCATCAGATGTCCAAAGAGACCATTTTGATGATCGTACACGTCCAATTGATAATCCGCTTTGAGATGTTCTTCACTATCGTCAAGCGTTCTATCCATACAAGCATACAAACCTTTTCTTACTCCATTCACATTAGAAAAGATATCTTCATAACGAAATTGTGGATTCAAATAGTAACCCACCGCATGGTTGATACAATTGCAATTCCCATTGCCTATCTATACGATTCCAAATAAGTTTGTATTTCCTCTCATTATTTTCAACATTTCTAGCAATCTTTTCCTTCGCTGCTTTCATTAACTCATATATGTGAAAGGGAGTGCGAATTAAGGATCTTAAGGCTAATTTAACACTAGAGGAGGGGTGAATAATGTTTAATGGATTTCAAGACATATATTGATTAATTTAAAAATTATGATATAAACAAATGCAGAACTTAATCACAGAACAATCACAGATTCAAACACAGATGCAGAAAGTAAATAAAAAGCAGTAAAAGGAAAGAACACACCGGACTTTATACTGGTTTGGAGTTGCCCTACATCCAGTCCTGCACCAAGGCAAACACCTCATACAGATTTTTATTATATCAATGTCGAGATTACAATTCTCAATTTTTAAAGGCCTTGAGGTACCCTTCTGTCTTCGAGTCCGGGACAAACTCTCTTGATTTACGGGATACAATATCACCCAATTGATTTACGGGACACAATATCACCAAATTGATTTTCAGGCACAAACACATTTTATAAAGAGACTCGATAAACTTTTGATTACAAATTGATCCTATAACTCTGAATAGCACTTTGACCTTCGAAAGAGAGCAGAGAATCAAATCAGAATGAAATTCTAATTTGATTCACTTGAGAATTCGGCAAAATTTCGGCACGATCTTAAAAATATGAAAATTTTAGAATATGAATTTGTGGAGGAGTGAAGAAATAGTTAGTTGAAAAATTCGTTTGTGAAGGCTATTTATAGACCAGTAACGGTCATAACCATTCGTGAAGAGATTTAAACGAATGTACACTTCTTTTGAAAATTGAAACTTTTGAATTTAACGGCCATCATGTCGACATGGGTATCCATGATGTCGGCATCCCTTAGTTAAAAACATTGTAAAATTTGTTTTGAAAATGGTATTTAAAGGAAAACAAGATAAAATGATTATAGAGTAAAATAAACTAATTTTCCTGTGTTTTAAAATAAAGAAGAGTAGAAAAATATAATTTTAAAATGTATATATGAATTTGATTTTAAATCTTAAGTATATATATATATATTTAAAAATCAGAAGATAATTTTAAAAAACAAACGAAGTTTAAAACAAAAATTTACTTAAAAACAAACACAAAGAATATTTCAAAGCTAAGACATTTTTTTGAAAATCATTTGAAAAGATAGTTCTTAAGGCTAAAACATTTTGAAAAGTAGTTTTGAAAATGCCATTTTTAACAATATGAATATCCCCATGGTCGGTCTATCTTCTCCATTAACCTCTTTCAACACACAGACGAGAGGGAGAACGTTTTTATACAATAAGCAATATGATGTCGAAAATATCCATCAAATAATACATACTTTCTAATTTGAATACCATTATTTTTTAGCAAAGGGACCTTCAATCCATTCTTTAGAAGAAAATAAAGCAATAATACCTTATTTTGGCATGTTAAACTTTGAAGAGTAAGAAAAAAGGTGACAAATATAGTGATTGCGGGACGAATAAGCTCTCAATCTTTTGTTAACTTCCTCATCAAAGTGATACCCATGAATGACCATATATGAATTTCACAACAAATTTTGCTTTTTGAATGGCTTGGCTAAACACCATCAATTTACTAATATCTTCAAGCATCAAATCAATGCAATGAGCCGTGCATAGAGTCCACCATAATTTCTTTCTTCCATTAGAAGGTTGCTATCGATTTTTTTATTTGAAAGTATTATCGGTAACAATTTGGATTACATTATCCTCTTCAATTTTATCTATAACACTATTGAAGTATGTAAATATCAAATCTGCATTCTTCATTGTATCCGATGCATCAATAGATTTCAAAAACCATGTACCTTTCGGGCTATTAATTAGAAAGTTAACAATAACCCTAATTTTTCCATCCGTCCAACTATCGGACGTGATAGTGCATCCATAGTTTTTCTAATCTTTTTTATAAGTTCCAATAATGTTCTCAACGTCTTCAACGCTTTCTTTAAGAATCTAAGTCCTTACTCATGACTAGAAGGCGGTTTAAATCCGTGATCATATTTTGCAATATTTTCCATTGACATTATATAATATGGAGTGTTTGCCGCGTTGAACGAATCACACTAGTATAAAAACATAATTCAATTTTTTTGCAGACTTTCTTTCATTTTTCTTATAACGATTACTCAAAATACTTTGCTTTGCTTCTAAATTGACAATTTTATCCATTGTTCTTCTAGGCCTAGGAACATTACCACTTCCACTTTCAAATTCAAAACTATTATCATATCTCCAATGCTTTCACTCCTACCAATCTTATGAAACATATCAAGTTTTGATTGCTTAACAGGTTTCATTTTCTCTAGAATTTCGATGCATTCATTCTTCACATCTTGTGTGACTTTTGGACCAGGAATAATTCCAAGATGAGTGCATGCTAAATGTTGTTTTGAAATGAGCAATTCCTTTGGTGCATCTATTATCATAAAATCCACAAAGAAAATATTTTGAATTGGTGGAATCCGGTAAATATTTCACACACTTCCAACCAATATCTTTTTTGCTCTTCTCTTCAATTTACGCGATGCACTGCTACACAGTAACTAGTAAACACAAAGCTTCAAGAATCAATTTATTATATAAATTTTTTTTGATCGATTCTGGAATCGAGCTCGATTCCATTATCGAGTTTGAACTTACTGGAATCGACTTCTAAGTTTTTTTTAAAAAAATTCACCTCTTTTTTGCTCTTGAAGAAGTGAAACTGAATGTTGAGTGAGCAGATAGAAGAGAAAAATAAGGGTCGAAAGATAAGTAGCAGCCTAAAACTTTTTGCTTCGGAGGCTTAAGCTTCACCGTGATTTCTAACTGAGGCGCACACTATTCACCTTTTTTGTGCCTCAACCATCTGAGGCGCACGCTTTTGGAGATAAAACGCTTTTCGATCTGCTCCTTCGTGCGTAATTGATTGCGCCTCGCGTGCGTTTTTTTAAACACTGGATTCAATATAATAATTATAATATATACCCATACATATGCAAGAATTTCACATTTTAATATATATAAGGGAGAACAAAATAAATTAACATGGCTGGTACCAAATTCAAACCTGACACAACCCTAGACAGCCACCTAACACCAACTGTACGAAGCAACACATTGTTATATTTCAGTCAATGAAATTTGTCTAAATAATCAATATCGTGAGGAAATATACCACCTTGCCAAAATTGGAGGACAAATTTCTCCTATAAAACTGTGGTTCTTGGTGTGATTGAAGCATAGCTGGCCTTCAAAAGTTGTCATAGATGACTTTCATGAGCTCTAATGCATTCAACTCGTCTCCAGTTTAAATTTTGTAAATAAAACTGGACTCCTTTCAGTTGAACTGCGGTCCAATGGTTTTAGCGCCTCACTGCACAAGCATGGTTTGTTTTAATTATGGACTATTCTGGACCCCAATACACGGTTTTCAAGGTTAGACTGCCAGTCTGATTCAATTTTTAAAATAGTAAATTTAAGCATTTTAATTTTTAACTTTAGGCTTGCAACTTTCAAACTTTTTTAAACCATCCCTTCTAGTTTTAATCAAGTACACATAAGTCTACATTGTTGTTTATCATAAAAGTCAACAATCCATGAACAATTAAACAAAGAGGAAATACAATTCACATATTTTAACCATTTAAATCTATATTCAAGTGGATTGCTAAGATTAGATTCAAATACAAATTTGGAATGTTCGTTTCATGTATAATTAGAAATCGCCCTTTTCAAAGATAGTTTCAATACTTTTACATAGTTTAAGAGCCTTTGCAGTTTGCAGTGATATCATTGTCCATCATAAAAAATTTGCAATCTTCTACACGTTCATAAAAAATAATAATATTTAGTAGACCAAACACACGTTTCAACCCACTATTTATTAGCATGATAGTAAAGGTAGTAATCTCTGTTGGACCAGACATAATTACATACTGCTTACACATCAGTTGCATCCTCGGATACAATCATATGATTTTATGGGTCAAAGTTTTCTTATAAACAAAGGAAGGACTAATGTTCTTCTTAACTTCTTTTTTCTTGCTACGACACTACCCAAAGAAGTGATCAGTCTTGCCGCAAATAGCACATTAGGCTCTCTTATCTTTGTTTACTTCTGCAGTCAGTCCAAGATATTTTGATATGATCTTGTGATCAAGCTAGTCAGGATTAGCATTATGATGTTTTTGCTTAGTTCAAGAAGTATTGAGCTCAACTTCATAGAGATGTGAAGATTATGGGAAAATGTTATGTTTAGAAGAAAATTTAAAGTCTTTGCATGGCGAAGGAAGCTCATTATCCAACTTTTTAGTTTTCCTGGATGATATGTTAAAGATTGTTAGTTAGCTAAAATAAGGTTTGTTATCAATCTGTTTTAATTTGAATAATCTATACTGACTTCATAAGTCTTAGATCTTACCTCTTTTACAGAGCATTCCTGTATCGAGATTCTTGAAGCTTTTTGGCTCCCTTAGCGTTATAAACAATAAAGACATTGTAAAGGCGATCAGATAAACAACTTGAGTATCTTGTTATGACATATATAGTTTTATTCCTTTTCTGTTTGTAATTGAATATGATTATCTTAGCTGGGAGATTTAGTTATGATGTATGCTAATTAGAGGCAATTCAACCTATAGATAGTGCATTTTTCCTGATACATATATCGGATGTGGATGAATTATGAAAGGTAATTATAATAGATTGACGTACATCTTTCACTTGTTGGAACCTATGGATAAATGACATTTAAAACTGAGTATCATGTAAGACAAGTCCAAGTTTCAACATGAGCTATTTATCGAAATTAGGTAGCTCCAATAATTATAATTTGTCGACTTCTATGAGAAATGGTAACATGAGTAAATATGGAATGGTTTGAATTAGTATTTGTCACTGAAAGCATCTTTTTTTTCTTTTCCCAAAGCACTCCTGCAAGAGGATTTTATTGAATCTGTTTTGAAACACCGGGAAAGTAGTATAATTTTGTGGTTTCAACTTTCAACCTTGCACAATAAAACCAGGGAAAGTAAATAAATAAATATTTTAAAACATACGTCGACCCAGTCAAATATTTGCAATATAATACAAAAGCAAACTAAATAGACAAAGCAATGCTGAGCTGAATACGACAAAGTTGAGTTAGTGCTATTGAGGTAGAAAAATGAGGCTAGTTGAAGCTTGATGTCGATAATAGGTACCAAGGTCGCGCTATGGGGTAGAGCAAAACACATCTGTTCTAATATGAGCAGATTAGTCCAGAACAAAGTATAGTTAGTCTAGAGCTTAACAGACTAGTCCCAAAGCAGAGCAAGCTAGTCCAAAGCAATACTACGTTGACTAAAGTTGTGTTTGTCCTGTGTTAAGAGGATGGCCAATCAGAATGATGTATTATGCTTGTCCAAGCAAATCTTTGGATTCAAGTTGTCACACTAGAGATGTTTGATCGTAATAATAAAATATACTTATAGATTGCCGACATAAATTATCAAGATATGATACAAAATAATAGAGATGTTTGACCATAAATAATAAAATATACTTGACCATAAATTATAAAATATACTTGTCTGCGGTGATTTGAATATAAATTTCCTCCTTCCACAATGATGCATTATCAAGATATGATACAATCATAGTCTTTTCCTCGATAGCTTCCACATTGTACACTGGTTATTCAACTCTTTCTGCACACATCCGGCCAGTAAATCTTCACTTCTACTGGTCAATTTTTTTGTTCTAGCTCTTTAGGTCGATGGGGGCACAATAATACCATTCATTCCTATTTACTCAATTAGCACTAGTATAAATCGCACGTATGTGCATCTAATAACTAAATGTATTTGCTTTTTATTCAATAAAATTTAATGGAGAATGAGTGCTATAAGTGCAAAAGCTTTAGCGGTCAGAGCATCTTTATTTCAAGCAGCTTGTTGGGGTGATGGTGGAGGCCGCACACTGATGATGAGATTCCGTTGATGGGTGGTTGGGAAGGGAGTGATAGTGGATGTCGCAAACTGATGATGAGATTCCGTTGATGGGTGGTTGGGAAGGGGGTGATTGGGAGAGGGTGATAAAGGGATACTATCTAGGGTATTTTTGGAATTTCAAAAGGACACGGTGGAAATCCTATGATCGATTCATTATTAATAGTAGAGATAGAAAAGGAGAAGTAGAGATATATAATATGATGTGGTATTCATGCCACTAATTATTTTTATCAAACCTAGGGAGGGAGAAGAAGTTGATGCATTGAAGGAAACATGAGTTGCGACAAACTTGATTAAATTGCTACTATTCTCAGGGTTTTGTTATTTCAAAGGTATCTTTATGGATTTGGGTTCAAAATAGGTTCAACTCACCCACTATATTTGATCTTCAGCTTGTAATATGTGCATTTATATGTATATGGTTTACCTTTTAGTTTTCAACTCAAGGATATGAGAATATTTTGGCAAACCAATCCATCTATATCAATTTAAATCATGGTTAAATTCCAATACCCAAATCTTCACTGAAATTTATAAAATCAGTGAAACTTTCTGAAACTTCAGAAATGTCAAAAGACTGGAAATATCAGAACCGAGGTTCCAGAATTTGAATTTAATACATTAATAATTGGTTTCACATTAGATGTTACGTGTGAAATCTAGCCTCTCATATTTAATGTATATTGTGTAACTAATTATGCTTTGGGAAATGCAACGTAAATGGAAAAGTTGGATCACAATTTTTAATGAGTAGATTTTTGTCTGTTAATCTCCATTTAGTATTTATGGTTATAATTTTGAGCATCGCACGAGAAATCACATGGTAAACACAGTTCAACCAAAAAGAAATAAGAAACTAATAACTTCAAACATCCAAGTAAATTATTTCTATGATGATCGAAATTGATGATTATAATCAGAACTTATTCTGTCATTTCATTAGAAACTGCAATTCTCATTGATAGTCGAAACTGGAGATTCGTGTGCGAGCGCATGCGCATGCGTGTTTAAACAAACATATAACCATCTTTATAATTGTAACTGTAATAAAGAACTTATATGGAGATGTTCCTTTTTAACATCAGTGTGTAATATGGTCTATATTGAATATTAGTTGTGAGCATCATATTTATAATTATTGCAGCTGGTTATCGGAGGCCCTTTTGAATCTCATATTGAAAGCATTATAAGGAAAAGAGCTACTACCTTGAACTGCCCAGTTGTTTCAGCTTGTGATCCAGGAATTAAGAGTGATGTAAAATGCATTAGCCGAGGATTTGATAAGCCCCATCAAATTTGTGACATATCCATCCAAATTCATAATGATTTGAAGAAGGTACAATCTTGGACATGTCCTTTACATGATTTCCTGTAGATTTCTTTGTACTCACCCAACCATTTTCTTTTTTCCAACAGTCTATTGAATTGCATAACGTGAAACTCAGAATGCTTGGAAAACATCAACTCCAAAATGCGATCACGGCCATATGTACAGCATTTTTTGTGCGTAATCAAGGTAAGAATATGTATCTCTATACTTCTACATGTTTATTGTTTAATTTGTAGTTCCAGCTGCCCTAAGTGAAATGATTACATGATCGTTTTACCTCGCATGTTCTTTTTCTGCACTTATTCGAATTTCCAAATGGCCTAATTTGTTCAAGATATAAGGTTCTTTGACAATTCAGTTTGAACAGTATAAACTTCTACGTTTAACTTGTACAGAAAACTAAGCATTTCAAACAAATTGATGGTCACTACTATATATACTGTATTAAAAAATTAGATGAGCTCTTGCATGTTGCACTTTCAAACTGAATATATGCGACTTTTGATCATTTTGAAACTAGAATGTGCCAAAAAGCAAAACATTGTCTTTTGAAATTATATCACCTGTAATATCAGGATTCACTATTTTGGATGAAACAATCCGAGTTGCTATAGAGAAAACCCAGTTAACTGGAAGAAGTCAGTTCCTGACACACAAGGAAGCTGAGGTTGTCGGAATATCTGGATCATCGCTGCTTATTGATGGAGGTTCTCATATGATATTAATTGTGTTTATATGCCACTAGAAGATGATATTTTTATTGGAGTTTTTTAAATACTAACAGCACATACCGAGGCATCTGCTAAAGGGCTGTCAGAGGTTATTAAAATGGTAAATCTTGATGGATCTATGGCTCTTGTGGTAGCAATGGCAAGTGATAAAGATCAGATAGCATTTGCTAGACAACTACTTGCAGGTATAATTATCGCCAACTTTTTTGACCGAGTAATAAAGCAATAAAAGAGATGTAATTTTCAAAATTTTAGCAGAGTTTTATTTCTAAACTTTACTAACTCTTCATTTTCCTCAAAACCTTGTACATAAATAATGATAGTAATTGTGAACTTTTTTTTTTCATTGCAAAAAAATCTTTAAGGTGCTATGTGGAAAGAAAATGAAAATAATTAAAATCTAGGTTTAGAAAATGCAATATTTCTTTATATTAAGGTTGGAATGAAAAGAATTATTCAGCTAAAATAGATTAAAATTCTGTTGTTCGTGTTGATTATTCTATTTAAAAAGGAAAGAGTGTTTTTTTTTGTACGGCCATTTTCATTAGGAGAGAACGAACTGCGAGTTCAACAATGGCGTGTATGCTGCATTTCATGGATTATACACTTTTAAATTTCTTATCCTAAAACTTTACAGATTCTGCTGTGGTCCAGATGGCTATGTCACTTTTCTTTCACCAAATCAACTAAAAATTGCTTCCCACTGAAACAGAAATCTTTGCCATATTTGCTTAACATTACCTACATATTTTGATGATTACCATGAACATTAAATATTTTACCTTCATTTAGATGAGACATATATACGGGAATAGAGTCAACGGGCATATTTATTCAAATAACTTCAACTTCAAGAACTGATAAACATAATTCTTTTCAAAAAATAAATGGCAGTGATTTAAAGCATATGTTTGTTTTTGTCGTGTCTCCTTTTGTGTTTTGATTGAGATAATTACAAAAAGATTATCTTTTTAAGCCATCTATCTAATCCCCATCCACAGGCGGCAGAAACAAATTTTTGGATCCGTCCCTTATTATGTGACGTATTTCAATATTCTTAAATCCACTAAATTGTAAAACCATCTTATTAAGTCCAATGATTTTACAATAACAGTATTATTGTATGAATTCCAAAGCTAGCCTCTTAATTATTTGGGACATTTAGCAAGTAGAATATTCTTTATAACTTATCACAAATTAGCAATTCTATTTCTATGTGTTGTCTATCTATCAGTTTCAATTTGAGTAAATCTGATTATATGGGAAAAATATCTTCTTTTTCTTCAACATTGGTTAATTGATGCTAATTGGAACAGATCTGAAGATCGGTGGATATAAAATACATAGGCGCACCAGTTTTGCATAAAGACATCCAATCACATTTTCTTTTTGTCTACGTATTATGAAGGAAATTATTGGATAATGTTAACCTGAGTAATAATCAATTTTATTTTATTTTTGAATCCAATTGGCATTGCAGGTCCAACACCGAAGATGGTGTTGTTTACAGAGGTGAGCATTGCTGGATCAAAAACTCGTGCTACTCCAGCGTCAGCACTAAAAGATATATGGATGAGGGTCTCAAAAGACATTGGTTTAGAGGTCAAGGACCTAGGAACAATTGAGCAGGAGAAGAAAGTTGACAAGGAACCATCCACATTTTTACGCGAATCAAGTAGGAAGAAACCAATTGTATATGCTGCCTGCCAAAAGTTAACAATTTACGAGGCATTGAGAACTGCAGATCAGTTTCTCACCATTAATGGCGGTGAAAGCTATAACAGTAACTTGGTGGTTGTCACTGGCTCCTTGCATATTGTTTCAACTGTATTGGCTGCTCTCGAAAACTGTGCAGAACAACACCCTTTAGCGCCTTATCTGTAGTAGTTTCCAATGAGGTAGTATTTGAATATTATTTATTATTCTCTGAATGCTGCTATTGGGTTAAAATCCAGGCTTAAAACTTAGAATAAGAAATAAATCACATTTGAACGTGTCTGGCAATTAGTGCATGATCGTAATTTGTAATTTTTAAAATTGCACAATGAGCTGTATTTTGTACTACCATTGTATTTGTAACCATAGGAATTTTGCACGATCATATCTTTATAATTACTGATTATTTCATATTCTTTCAGCCTTTATTTATTTATTTATTAAACAGCAGCGGATCATGTTTGTACACGCTATAATTCGTTTGGACGGGTGGTTTTAAAATTTGTTTGAAGATGTTATAATTTGTTTGATCGTGTGGTTTTAACACATTTGAACGCATATGATCATCATTTAAACACTATTGAACATATATGTTCAAGCACTTTAGAGCTTGTCAGGACGTTTACGAGCTTGAATGAATAGAAGTAATTTCAAGCATGTTTGAATAAAATGATTTGAGCCTGGTTCAATTGTAATTTGAAAATATCTGAAGATATGTAAACATCATCTACACACTTTTGAACTCGTTTGGGTACGTACTAACGTATTCTGAATTTGAACATTATCATGTACATCGTGCATACCATTTAAATATCCAATCACATTAAAATATTGTTTGAACAATTTAAATTTCCAATTACATTAAAATATTGTTTGAACAAAATTAAATATCGTTTGTGTTCGGTAGAATTTATTAAGAATGTAAGTTTATTGTTATCATGTCTTTTAGCAGGACCGTGATATCGTGGATTTGACAAAATAGATTTCGTGATCATCAAGGCAGTAAAGCCAAAGGTATGATTATCGGGTTCGGAAATTAGTTGTAAAGAGGGTTATGGATGATAGTCGATTGGATTCAAACGCATGGCATCTTGAAATTGGTTCAAGTATGGAATGACATTTTCCCTAGACATCGGGTCGGATTGGATCGCTCTGGATATGCACATTCAACTCAGCAGCTCAACCTAAAAAAAATTGATCAATATCATTAAATTTCATCAAGACAACTATACAAAAAACTATAGAAAAATGAAGAGGACACCGTTGGGGATCACTAATAGAGCTTGCCGACCCCCAATCAACATCTATAGGGATCAGTGTCGATCCCCTAAGATGGGACCCAATTTTGATGAGTGAGTTCGTTTGGTCCTTGGTCTTCTGCACGTGGATTTTCAACTGGATATTTATCAATCTTCTCCTATAAATACAGCGGACATAACACTCATTTCGGGGAGCTTCTTTTCTGGCTTTCTTCTTCCTCCATTATTATTCTAAGGCTATTATCCGGACTGTAACTGTAATCTACAATACAAATAAAAGAAAAATCTTTGAAGCGAACGTATGTTGGAGTCAGCCGAATCACTATAAAATCTTTTGTGTTCATTTCCTATTATTTTAATTTTTCACTCATATTTTATTTTCTACTTCGCTGCTTGGAACTGGTTATTGGATTTTTGGTGCATTTACATTATTTGAGTGTTGGCGGCCAATTTTAATGCTTACATTTAAAATTTAAGAATTCCAATCAAATCGATCGTTAGGCAGGTTTGTTTACTGTCAGAGCCAAAATCAAATACTCTGAAACCTGATAACCATGCAACATATCCGCTCCGTCGTTTCCTCGAGTACATGAGTTATCCTTCTACCTCGCATATCAAATGTTTCCCCTATTTTCTCCTAGTCTCCCCTTCAAGTCTTGAAATTTTCTCTTCAAGTTCCGAAATCGAGACACCGAATCAATCTTCCCTTCAACTTCCAAATTAACGTCCCTAAGACCCTAAATATCTATTGCTCACTCTCAAATCGACGTCGTTCATGTACCTCATCCCACCATCGAACGCGTGGACCCGCCTCCCAGTGTCTGATGTCGTAGCAGCCTCATCATCTCCAATTTAATTCAGGTATCATATGTTAAATTGTATACTTAATTTCTTTCATTGTTGAAATTGAAAAAATAATGGAAATAATAGGTAGTTTTGACAATTTGGTTTAGGATTTAGTCTAATTGCAATTCCTTTGATATTATCATATTAGAAAATAATGTGGCGATGCATTCAGAAATTGGTTGCAAGAAAAAAACTTTATTGGTTTTTCATTAACAGACCAATGACGGATGCAGATTTTTTTGTAAATAAGAAATTTCCCAATGAGATGTACGTAGTGGAAAATATCCGATCTGCGGATCTCTACGCTATCTTGATGGCTTGCAAGAACTTGCAGCCATTTATTTCACGATTTTATTATGCTCGGTTGATTCAAGGATTAATCCTCCTAACCTGTTGACGCTTCTGTTAGAACCTCCATTCAATGTTTTAATGACAACAACTATACAATCATATATGTTATACACATCTTATCAAGATAACATGTATATACTACGAGAAGACATCATGCTCGAAGATATTTGGACTCGAAGACAAATGAAGATCTGTCAACGATACTATGATTAGTAAGGTTATTCTAGTGTATAAAGAGTCTTAGATAAAACGTCGTAAGGTTTTATTGAGTATATATGCACACACGATCATACATGATTTCACATACACTAAACATATACTGGAAAACTGCATTTACCATCCACAGACGTTTGAGGAAAAACCACAGACGTCTGTAACAATACTCGAAAAATTGTTTCTTAAAGCCACAAATGCCTGTCATTTGAAAAATTGGAAAACTCTGAATAGACACCTCTGAACGGATAAAAATCAACTCTTCATCAAAAGGTTGCAGCTTTTGAAATGAATAGATCCTATCTAATAGCAACAACACTTCATCTGCATCTCTTTAAATTTATAAATACTACCATAATTGAGATTTAGATATCAACAAGATTTTGAATTAATTGAATCTATTCTCTCTTGATTTCTTATAACTCTTATGCATGTAATTGTTTACATATTCTCAATATATCATAACCAAAATATAATTTTAGTTAAACCACTTCCTACAACACAAGACATTCATATTCACATACTGAAAGGAGATCATAGAAAGATTTGTACTATCAGTCAAAATCCGTGTTATTTGAAACACAAGATTTTCAAAGATATACTTCTGTATTAGCCTATTCCTTCAAGCGAAGCGAGTGTTAGTTGGTTAAAGGAAACATTGAATGGGAGCTTAAGGATTTGACGTAGGATGGAAAGTCCGAACTAGTATAAAATATATGATGTGATTTTTTTTAATCTTATTTATAATTAATTATTGTACTCTGCTTAATAAAGTTAGTAATATACATTCTATACATTCTCACATGTATACATATAAGTTGCATTATTTAAAGATCCTATAGACTTTCATTTGTCATCAGAGCAAGCTAATTTCAATCTATAGTAACACGTAATTGAAAAATCATTAAAATGGCAAGCGCATTTCAAGAAGGTCAATCAATTGCTCATCCTCCACTATTTATTGGTTCTAATTATGATTATTGATCAACACATATGTGAATTTTTATGGAAACCAGTGGCTTAGAAAATGGCTAGCAACTCAAAAAAATATGAAGCACCTGACACCGATATTAGCACATGGACTAATGCACAAAAAGAAGAGACATCTAACAATGCTAAAGCTATGAATGTATTGTTTTGCTCACTTGACAAAAATGAGTTTTCACGTGTCATGCTCTACAAGACTACATATGATATATGACGCACTTTACAAGTCACACATGAAGGCACGAATAAAGTCAAGCAAACTAAAATTTTGATTTTATAAAACCAATTTTCATCTTTCAAAATGAAAAAAAATGAATCAATTATTGATATGTATGCAAGATTTCAAACAATTCAACACGATCTCATGGTGCTCAGAGTCAAATTCATAGATTTGATTTAATCACACAAATTTTAAACTATTTGATAAATGAATGGAAAAGAAAAGTTTTAGTCATCGAAGAAGCTAATGATCTTTCTCGACTTAAAGACGAAGAGCTAATAGAAAATCCGATGTCGTATGAAGCTATCTTGCAAGCTTGAAAGGATCAAAATCATGAAAAGAAAAACATAGCATTCCAAGCAAGTAACGAAGATTCAGACTTAGACGAAGGTGAAATTGTCTTTATTTCTAAGAATTACAACAAATTCAAAAAGTTCAAGAAGATGACCAAATTTCAAAATGGTGGCAAAACAAACTCCTCATATCAAACATCGATTAAATGCTATGAGTGCGAAAATCTTGGCCACGTAAAGAAGGATTGTCCACAGATCAACAATGATAAAAAGAAAAAAAATTTGAAAAATTCAAGAAAAAGAAAAGAGGTTTTCAAGTAACATGGAATGATTCAGATTCGTCTTCTTCTTCAGATGGTGATAGTGAAGGCAACTCGAATAAGCAAATGTGTGTTTTATGGCTAACACCGATGAGGTACGTCCTGAACTTACTTATGGTGAAATAATGGAAATAAGCATTGAATTAAATGATAAATATAGAAAATCAAAAAAATTAAATAAAGAATATGTTGGAAAGTTTACTAGATAGAACTAAAAATTGGATTATTAAAATATGAAAAATTATCTTAGAAGAAGATCAGAGATTGTTTAAAAATATATGCAATGTTATTATCTCAAAATGATAAATTATTAAATGATTTAGAAAATTATAAGTTAGAAACGGTTAATCTGGAAAAAGAAAAACTAGAACTACAAGCAAATTTAGATTTTAGAAATATTAAAATTTGTGATCTTAAAAGTAAGTTAAATAAAATAACAAATAATGTGAAAATAATAATAAAAGAAAAACAAAATTTAGAAAATTTGATTATGATATCTAAACCATCTAGAAATCGAAATGGATTAGGTTTTTAAAAAAAGTTAAAAATCAAAGAAATATAGCAGATTATACACAAAATTCAAAAAGCCAAAGTTAGAAACTAAGTTAAAGAATTCATATACAAATATGGTCAAAATATAGATTTCAAAAACAAATAATAAACTAATTAAACAAAAATATATTGACGAATATTTATAGAAAGTTGTATATAACAATAATTACATTTCTAAAGGAACCAATTCCTCGTGGATATGACTACCTTCCTCCACGAACAAGTGGGACCCTATTCAAAGAATATGGGTACCAATTAAAATTTTCTTATTTCGCAGGTACCCAAAATTAAAATAAAAAACAAAGAGAAATGGATACTCGATAGCGGTTGTTCTAAGCACATGACTGGAAATGCTAATAGGTTATCAAATATAACATATATCGATGATGACAATGTAACATTCGGAGATGACTCAGAAGGATTTGTCATCGGCATTAGAGAAGTCATCAACATCAGTATTTCTAACTCTCCTATAATTACTAACGTCTTATTGGTAGAAACTTTGAAACATAACTTATTCAGTATAAGTCAATTATATGATAAAGGATTTACTATTGATTTCGAGAAAAATAAATGCAATATTTTTTATCAAAATTTTAATTTTTGAAGGATTTAGAAATCAAAACATATATGTTTTAAACATGAATGTCAAAAACATTATTAAATTTAAGAATATCAACAAACTAGCTAAAAATGAAATAGTTAGAGGATTACCAAAAATCAACTATAAGATTAAAAACTTGTATGACACTTGTCAATTTGGTAAATTAAAAAAAAGTTCCTTTAAATCTAAAAAGGAAATTTCCACAAAGCAACCTCTCGAATTGCTCCATCTTGATTTATTAGGACCAACTCAAGTACGTTCAATAAATCATAACAAATACATTTTTTTAACTATTGATGATTTTTCAACATATACTTGACATTATTTTTAAAACATAAAAGCGACCCTTTTTGAAATTTTCAAATTTTTTGCTAAACAAATAATTTTTTAATGAATTTAAAAATTAAAAGTATACAAAGTGATCACGGAGGTGAATTTGAAATAAAATTTACAAATTTTTATAACAAAAAGGGAATTAGTCATAATTTTTTGTTTCCTCGAACACCACAACAAAACAGTGTCGTAGAAAGGAAAAAAAAATCAAACTTTACAATAATGTACACGAACTCTACTAAATAGTAGTAACCTACCAAAATTATTTTGGAACGAAGCCGTTACTACTGCTTGTTATGTATTAAATCGTGTAACACTTAGATCAATGACTGAAAACACATGCTATGAAATATTTTTTAATAAGAAATCGAAATTATCGTATTTTCACGTATTTGGGTCAAAATGCTTCATTTTAAACATTAAAGATTATCTAGGAAAATTTGATTCTAAAACTGATGAAGGAATTTTTGTTGGTTATTCAAAAAGAAGCAAAGCATATAGAATCTTTAATAAACAAACAAATATTATAGTAGAAAGTCTTCATGTCTCATTTGTTGAAAATTTTAAAGATAATAAAAATGATGATGATGAAGAAATTATAAATAAAACCAATATACCTACACATGAAAATAATAATAATAATAATAATGTCAATAACAATAATGATAATATGATAACGTCATCACCTATGATATTAAGAGACCATCTTATTAATAATATTATCGGGGATTTAAATACAAGAGTATCAACAGTTAAATCGAATGAGTCATGTTGCATTTATATCAAATTTTGAACCCAAAAATTATGACGGGCTTTCTTACTCTTCCAATCAACACAACTAGCTTTTTTAGTTATTTTTATTATTTAGCATTTATGTTTATGCTTGTCTATTTTTTCCACACCTTGTTATTTAACTTTTAACTCCTGCTACATTACTTTAGTTTCTGTTTTTGCTTGTTCTTACTTATTTACTTTTAATTGTTCATGCTCTTATCTATAACATGCTACTATCTAACACATCCTATGTCCTTTCTCCTATTTTAGTAATGACAAAGGGGGAGAAATTTATGCATATACATAAGGGGTGACAGAATTTACTTCATGCAAAAATTCCCTATTTTGGTTATAAATGACTATAATATTTCTCTATTTTTGATTGTGTATCTGTCATCATCAAAAAGGGGGAGAATGTTGGAACCTCTATTCAATGTTTCTGTAACATCCCATTTTTAAACCAAATATTAATTTGGAAATTAATATAAATTTTTGGAATTTAATTTGAAATTAATTTGAATTTTTAAAAAAAAATGAATATTGTGTTTGTTTATTTATATATCTATATATATAGGAATAGATTGTAATTTGAATTTGAATTTGAAATTCAAATATAAATATCTTAAAAATAATTTGGATTTATATATGTGTGTGTGTGTGTGTGTGTGTGTGTGTGTGTGTGAATGTGATTATTTATGTATGTATAAAAATTTGTTCAAATTATTTTCTCTAAAAGGTTATATAAATAAATAACAATAAAGGAAAAGGATAAATATAAATTAGTAATACATATATATAAAAGTAATACATAAGTAAATACATAAACAAAAGATAATAATGAAAAATAAAATATAAAAACTATATTCTCATGCAAAATACAAATGTAAGCCATTAAGACATATAAAATAACAAGTGTTAAAAATTTAACATAAGTAATTACAAGTGTAACTAAATTAACATGCATTGTTTACAAGTGTCTAATTTTTCTTTTCTTTTTAAAATTTATGAATAAGAAAAACAATGCTATATATATATATATATATATATATATATATATCTTCTCCCTTCCCATTTTTGTTTATCTGTTTAAACTCAAGCCTGTAAAAATTAGAAACCAGAGAAAAAAAATCAATCAAAGCAAAACAACCTCTTTAATTTTCAAACTAGGAAACATAAACCATAAACAAATTTCAGTAAATCAAGTTTTAAATTCAAGATCAAAGCTCAGCAACTACCTCAGTTTCAACCTGAACATGATTTCAACTTCAATAACTTAAGCAACAAAATCAAGTAGAGATCAGATAAAAGCTAAAGTAAAGAACAGATCAAAATTCAGAAATCAAAACAGTTTTCCAAATTTTAAAATCAACCTCCAGGTTTTACAAGTTCTCTGTTTTAAAATCCAGGTGAGTAAACTCCTAATAATCTGATATATGGCTTGTTGTTTTGTGAAGTAAAACTATGAAAATGTTTGAATATGGAAATTATGTTGCATGTATACAAATATATATACATATATCTGTGCATGTCTGGGAATTTTGCCTCTGTTTTGTTACAGGTTTTCAAAAACCTGTTTAAAAATCAAAATTCTCTTCCTATGATTCTTGTTAGGTTCTACAATCTGAATGAAACATGTTTGTAAAATCAAAACCTAAATTAAAAAAATATTTTTGAGAATAATTGGTTTAAGTTTATTTGGAAAATTTAATTTTACAGTAAATTTTTGTTAAAACATGTTAAATTTGAATCACATAATTTATTGATTCAAATACATTACTAAATTCATCTTGGAAAATCATTAATTTTAAAGGAAGAATCAAGATTTTTAATGTCGAATTATTGAGAAATTCGAGGTTGAACGGTTTCAAGTTTTGTGGCAAATCCTAGTGATCAATGAACGTGGTGGTCTCGGGATCGTGGCTGAGGCTAGCCAGGTGATGGATGAGCTCGAGAAAAATGATTAGAAAAATTTCTAATCATCGTGGAGGAAGGACGAGATCGATTTAGGGTTTTAACCCAGTTTTTGGTCGATCTTGTTTTCAAGGCAATTGCACCGTCGACGTCGAATCGAACTACACCTGACCTTGGGGAATTGGAACGTGGGGTTGCGGTAGAGGTCTGGTTGTGATCGCAAGCACTCAGGTGGCCTGAGTCGTCGGCGCGAGAAAGTTTTGTTGGTCAAAGTTTCTGTTCCAGGTTTAGTCAAGTAGCTCGATCTCGAGTTCGACGTTGTTTCATGTTTTTGGATGGTCGGGGACTTAGGGGAGATCGTCGCCGATGTGTTGATAATCGTGACATCGATCGGAGGTGGCCAGACCACCTGTACACGTGCACAAGTTACTGGGTTGTGTCAGTAAGTAGGATTGGGAAGAAAGGTTGTGGACTCGAAGTAGACCTCGGGGAAATGGGTTGTTGGCTCGAGATTTGGTTCGGGTGTTTTCAAGTGTATACCGGGTTTTAAAAACTTAAACAAAAATCAAAGTTTTAAAAGGAAAAAATGGGTTGGCTCGGGGAAGACTCAAAGTAAACGGTGTTTGGCTCGGGATGACACTCGGGGAGGTCTCGGGTTGGTTTAAAAACAGTTTTCAAATTTTAAAAGCAAAATTCAAGTTTGGACAATTTTTAACTTATTCTTTTAAAAATAATTGTTTTATTTAAAAAGGGGATTAGTAAAGGTTTAAGTTAATTATTTTAAAATAATTAAGTTTATTTTAATTATGTAATTATTATTTATAAATTAATTCTGAATTATTTTTAAATAAATATTGTAATTAAAGAATTAATTAAGATGAAATATTTTTAAATTATAAATTAACCTAAATCCCTTAAGTTAATTTATGTATTAATGTTGATTAATTACAAGGTTTGTTAATTATTTTTTTAATGATAATTAAGTAATTAATTTAGATAAAAGATTTATATTTTAATTAATTAATTAAAGTTTAAATCAAAGATTAATTAAGGATAATTAATTATTAATTAAGGATAATTAACGAAAATAATTATGTGATTAATTAATTATAATCACACAATTAATTAATCTTGCTTATAGATGATTGATTATTATCGAATACCTTGATTTGGTTGTTATCTCTGATTTGTGATACTTAGTGATGTAATTGCTGTGAATTGAGCTGTGATACCTGTGATATATTACTATGTGAATGTGAAAACCACTTGGCCCATAAAACGGCATTTGAATGTTGATGTGATAGGGAGTCGGATTCCAAATGGTTATCCGAAACCCACATCAAATCTTAATCGTGAATCTTTGTGATTTGTGTATCCACGTGTTTTTAAAATAAATGCTCACTATTCGGATTAGCCGGGAGAGGACTTTGTGTCATAACCCCATTCTGAGTAATGATACGACATAATTGGAGTGCATTTGAAGACGGTGGTGATGACCGGGTACTTTCGAAAATGAAAGGATTACCTGTCGATTGTCTCTGCACTGAGTTGCTCCGGTATAGAGATCTCCATATGTGATGGGGAGTTCGGTCGGGATTGTGGATACCCGGATTGCAAGGGCTTCTTCCTTTATTGAATGAAGTGCCTTTGGTTCCATTCAGACCCAGGATGGACTTGTATGGTTGTATATCTGACATTACACTTTGAGATATAAAGCTGATTTCTATTAAATACATTTCTATTTGGTGGCGGAGAATTTATTCTCTTAGCTTAACACCCTTCTCTGAGACGTACGAGCTCAGAGATTATGTAGTTGATGGTTATTAGTGATATACTCCCAATTTGGTAGTGTGTCATGCTAAGTGCTGATCATTTGTTGATCGAAGCTGGCTTTTGTGAAAAGCGTAACTTTGTGGACGAGACTTCATCGTACCTCACACCCCAAAAATGGTCAAAACAGGAAAAGATGCGACAAGGTAATGAGAGTCGTGCCCTTTAGGTATGTGCATTTCCTTCTGGATTATATGTGGTATTCTGGTATGGAGCGCAGATAATTTGCTTTATGGTTGTTGGTGTTGAGGGCCCTCGATTAAGTTCGGTTACGACCGTAGGATGGCATACTCGTGACAGTTAGTTACCTAGTTACAGAGGTAACCCGACATTGTGTTGGCAGAGAGCTGGTTAAGTTCTCGAGGCGTCCCCTCTAGAGGCGTACCTATCCGATGTAGGAAGTTCCTTAACCTGGCCATTTGTTGGAAATCCACAAAAAACAATACGAGCCCTTACGATTTCAGTTGTATAACCAGCCATGCAGGGTGGCGGTACCTGCCATAAAACATGGTAGCTATAGAAGGTATACTATAATGGTAGTATGCTGGCTAAGATTAATATTATACTTTCGAAATGTTTTCACACTATGCACTAATAATAACATCAAAAACAATTTTCTCATGTCAAGCATGTTTGACTACCATAAGGAGAAATCTCATCCAACTGTGTGATTACATTATGTGTGTGGCAGGAGGCCTTATGGTAGTTTCATTTTCCAAAAAGCATAACATATTTCTTTTTTGTAAATTATTTTTGTACAAACAACTATTTTTGTTTACTCATACCAATCCCATGACTGACCCGGAGTTTATTGTTCCCTTCCTAAACTCTGGGTGCCCATAATTTTCCACACGGGCAGCCTAGAAGCATGTTATCCGTGTTTTGGAGCTAGCTTGGATAGTAAATTTGGATCTTGAAGTCTTTTGAAGTTTTTGGAAGCTTTTTGTTTAAAGTCTCTGGAGCTTTTGGATTGAAAGTGCTTATGTTCGATTTTTTTGAAGACTCTGTTGTTTCTCCGTTGTGGCATTATATTTTGTTGTTGTATCATGTATATAGCACTCTGATGATGATGGTTATTGTTGTAATCAAATGTTATATCCATGTTGTATCTATGTTGTGATCAATGAATCCATTTTGTTTTCGCTGTATTGTATTCATCTAATGTTGTTGTAAGCTCCACTGAATTGGAGTTCAACGTTTAAATCTTCGGCATTCGAATAGAAATGAGGTATTTGATGTCGATTTTTTGAACGCTGGATTTCGGGTCGTGACAAGTGGTATCAGAGTTATAGGTTGAGTAAGAACTTTAGCTTTGGAGTATAACACATTAAGTGACTCGTTAGAGATAGGGTTAGAAATACCCTAGAATGAGTATATCCTTAAGATATCTCGTCCGTATGCCTAAATCAAGTTTTCTTAGTATTTACAGATAGTAAGAACGAGTGCGAGAAGAGAATGAGGGAGGGGACGGGGAAATACCACTACAATTGGTCAAGTCCCTACAACAACGGAAGCAGCTATTTCCACTCAACCTCAGCCGAATCTGGCTGATTTGTATCGAAGTTTTTCCAGACTGGATGGAAAGCCATTCATATGAAAGGAGTCTATTATCGAAGCACAAGCCTGGATTCGATCGTGTGAAAGGATTTTCAGAGGATTGAATTTGGAAGATGAACATATGAGATTAATAGCTTCTTGGCAACTCCAGGAGGAAGCTCTAGCCTGGTGGGAGACTATTACAGTGGATGAGCCATAGGATGAGTTCCCTTGGGATCGATTCAAGGAAGTGTTTGAGCAAAGTTATATGTCGTATGCTGGTATCTCCGGGATGTACCAGAAGTTTACAGACTTGAAACAAGGGAGTCTATTGTCTGAAGAGTACTTGAACAAGTTTAACAAGTTATCTCGGTTTGGTCCAAAGTTGGTAAATACCACACCGAAGAAGAATGAAAGATTTATTCGAGGGATGAATAAGAAGTTCCATAAGAGAATGACAACCCACGTGAAGAATCTTTTTCTGATCTGATAGATATGGGTTATAGATACGCTATCCTGGATAAGAAGGAAGTTCCGGAGGAGAAAGGAAGTGCAAGCAATCTGAATTGGAAGAAAAGAAAATTCGGATGGAAGAAACCATGGCAAGGCAAAGAGAAGAAGAATAATCAGGAGAACCAGGCGAAGGACGTTACTTGTTTTAATTGTTTTGAGAAGAGCCATTACTCAAGTAGATGTATGAAGCCTAAGAAACAAGGAAAGATGGATCAACAGAAGAAGCCAGGACAACAAGCCAGGGAATGCTATTACTGTCATAAGCCAGGACACATAGTTAAAGATTGCCTGAAAATGAAGCAAGCTTAAGTAGCGAAGGTGTATGCGATAAAGGATGACCCCTCAACTTCAAAGGCGGATAAAGGAAAAGGAGTTCTAGAAGGTAACCTTCTTATTTATGATAGAGTTGTTAGAGTTCTGTTCGACACTGGAGACACACATAGCTTTATCTCCTAACAAACCTTAAACGAACTAAAACTTGAACCCGAATTTGTCGACGAGCCCATTTGCGTAAAGAATCCGGTTGGTGGCCGTGCGAACCCGTGTCTACAATGTAGAGAGTTTCCTATCTCGTATTCTCGTCATCTATTTCCTATCAGTCTTTTTGTTCTCGACTTTAGTGAATTCAAAATTTTACTTGGAATGAATTGGTTAACAAAATACAAAGATAAACTAGATTGTAACAATCGAACGATTTCGGTTAGAACTAAATTTGGGAATTTTATTGAAATTTCTTGTGAGAATCCCAGTCCGAAAAGGGATAAGCTGATGTATACTTTGGGTATCCCGAACCTAGTCCGGAATCTATATCTATTGTCCAGGAATTTCCCGGTGTATTAGAAGAGGTTAAATCTTTGCCTCCACACAGGGAAATTGAATTCAGAATCAATTTAGTTCCCAATCCTCGTCCTGTTGTTCATGCAAGCCGTAGGATGGCGCCAAGGGAAAGATTAGAACTAGTCAAGCAAACCTGAGATTTGTTGGAGAAAGGATTAATACGTCCCAGTGTTTCCAGTTGGTGTTCAGCTGTGGTGTTTGTGGCCAAGTCCGACGGATCTCTGAGATTGCGCGTAGACTACTGCGATCTCAATAAATTAACTCATAAAAACAAATTTATTTTGCCCAGAATCGACGAATTGTTCAATCAGTTGCATGGCACTTGATTCTTTTCAAAGATGGATTTAGCCCAAGGATTCCATCAGTTGAGAATTGCCGAAGACTATATCCATTTAACTGCTTTTATGGGTCCTGACACGTTCTATGAATGGTTAGTTATGCCTTGTGGCTTAACCAATGCTCCCGCATATTTCGTAGACTTAATGACCTGAGTATTCCGCGAGGTATTGAATAAATTTGTTCTAGTATTCATTGGCGATATTCTGATCTATTCCAAAACTGAAGAGGAGCATGATGAACATTTGAGAATTGTTTTGGAAATATTAAGGAAGAATATTCTGTTTGTCAATTTTTCTTAGTGTCATTTTTGGGTCAAAGAAGTTAGATTTCTCAGTCATGTTGTTGCAGAAGAGAGAATTTCTGTAGACCCGGGCAAGGTTTCCACTATTCTAGACTGGAAGCAACCTACAAATCCGAAAGAAGTCAGAAGTTTTCTGGGTTTAGCCGGGTATTACAGAAAATTTGTACAAGATTTCTCCAAGATAGCCAGTCCGTTAACTAAACTGACTATGAAGAATGCTAAGTTTGATTAGACTCCGAAGTGCTAAGAAGCGTTCCAGGAATTGAAGAGGAGATTGACCATTGCTTCCATTCTTGCTATTATTAACGGAAATCAAGGTTTATTTGTTTATAAAGACGCTTGTAGTGAAGGTGTGGGTGCTGTTCTAATGCAAGAAGGTAGAGTGATTGCCTACGCGAGTAGACAATTACGACCACATGAGAAAAACTACCCAACCCACGATCTTGAGCTCTTGGCTGTTATTTTTTTTAAAAAAATCTAGCATCATTATCTTCTGCATAAAAATCTCTTTTAGCTTTCCTAATTTTTTTTAAAAAGGTTTAACTTAACTTAATATTTATACTTAATAAATCCTTCTTGTTTTAGGTGGATTTTTTTGAATTGTTCACCGAACATAAATCTCTAAAGTATCTCTTTACCCAGAAGGATTTAAATCCGAAGCTGCAACGTTGGTTGGAATTTCTAGCGTCATACGACCTAGATATTCAGTATATACCCGGAAAAACCAATGTGGTAGCCGATGCTTTGAGTAGAAGACGTGCTGTTCTAGCTTATGTTGTTGTCGCTCCTACTCTTGTTGAGAAAGTTGCCAGTAAGTAGAAAGAAGACAAGTTTCTTCGCGAAATTTATAGAAGAATATGTCAAGGTGACGATTCCAGTTTAAAATTGATAGTAGTGAAATTATAAGGTTGAAAGGCAGGATCTGTGTCCCTGACATCCCGGATCTAAAATGAGAAGTTTTGGGAAAATGTTACAAGTCCAAACTTAGTATCCATCCAGGGGTTAATAAGATGTATCGAGTTATTAAAATGACCTTATGGTGGAAAACAATGAAGAGCGATATATCCATTTATGTCATTCGTTGTGCAACTTGTCAGCAAATCAAAAGTGATCAGATGAAAATGGCGGGTTTACTTCAACCATTGGAAGTGCCTAAGTGGAAATGGGATCAAGTGTCTATGGATTTCGTAGACGGGTTGCCACGAACTCGTAAAGTTAATGAGGCGATTTGGGTTATCATGGATCGTCTAACCAAGACTGTCCACTTTATCCCAGTAAAGTCCACCTGAACAGCAGCAAGCTTGGCAGAGTTGTATGTGAAAGAGATCGTTCATCGCCATGGTATACTAAGTAGTATAGTGAGTGATCGTGACCCGATCTTCACTATTAGATTTTAGGAGGCATTTCAAGCCACATTAGGAACCAAGTTGAACTTCAGTACTGCTTACCATCTACAGTCTGATGGGCAAACTGAAAGGATAAATTGAATCTTAGAAGATCTTTTGTGTGCTTGCATTCTTGACTTTGATGGTTCATGGAAGTACCATTTGCATCTGGTTGAATTCTCATATAATAATAGCTATCAGGCTAGTATTAAAATGGCTTCTTTCGAAGCATTATATGGGCGTCCGTGTCGATCACCTGCATGTTGGATTGAGTCGGGTGATAGGCTCATTCTTGGTCCAGATATGATATACTGAGAAAGTTGATTTTATCCGAAAGAAGTTAAAAACTCCCCAAAGTTGTCAGAAAAGTTATACTGACCGCAAGAGAAGAACTCTAGAGTTTCAAGTTGGAGATTCTGTTTTCGTAAAGCTTTCTCCAATGCGTGGAGTGTTGAGGTTTGGAAAGACTGGTAAGCTGGCACCGCGATATATAGGTCCTTTTCCTATACTGGAGAGGGTCGGTCCTTTGGCTTATCGGGTGCAGTTACCCAATTGGTTATCTGGCATACATAATGTGTTTCATATTTCACATCTTCGAAAATATGTACACGATCCAGATTGTATCATTGAAGAGGCTGGTCAGCAAGATTTTTAAATCACACCATGTCTGGCAGTAAAAAGAGAACCTTTGAATATAATTGACCGAGATGAAAAGCAGTTGAGAAATAAAGTGGTGAAACTAGTAAAAGTGCAATGGAATGGAGATCCAAATGAATGTACTTGGGAAACAGAGGATAGCATTCAGAAGTCCTATCCCAAGTGTAGAGTGGATATTCCGGTTTGATTGGTAAGCCATTTCTCTATTTTTTATATGTATTCATATATTCTTTATTTGTCTCTCTCTCTCTCTTTCAAATTTCGAGAACGAAATTTTCTTAAGGGGAGGAATCTGTAACATCCCATTTTTAAGCCAATTATTAATCTGGAAATTAATATAAATTTTTGGAATTTAATTTGAAATTAATTTGAATTTTTCAAAACAAATGTATATTGTCTTTGTTTATTTATATATATACAGGAATAGATTGTATTTGATTTGAATTTGAAATTCAAATATCTTAAAAATAATTTGGATTTAAATATATATATATATATATATATATCTGTGTGTGTGTGAATGTGATTATTTATTTATGTATAAAAATTTGTTCAAATTATTTTCTCTAAAAGGTTATATAAATATTAATAAAGGAAAAGGATAAATATAAATTAATAATACATACATACATATATATATAAGCAATGCATACATAAATACATAAACAAAAGTAATAAAAAAATAATAATATAAAAACCATATTCTCATGCAAAATACAAATGTAAGCCATTAAGACATATAAGATAACAAGTGTGAAAAATTTAACATAAGTAATTACAAGTGTTAACTAAATTAACATGCATTGCTTACAAGTGTTTAATTTTTCTTTTATTTTTAAAATTTATGAATAATAAAAACAAAGCTATATATATTTATATCTTCTCTCTTCTCATTTTTGTTTATCCGTTCAAACTCAAGCCTGTAAAAATCAGTAACCAGAGGAAAACAATCAATCAAAACAAAACAACCTCTTTAATTTTCAAACCAGGAAACATAAACCAAAATCAAATTTCAGTAAATAAAGTTTAAATTCAAGATCAAAGCTCAACAACAACCTCAGTTTCAGCCTGAACAAGATTTCAACTTCAACAACTTAAGCAACAAAATCAAGCAGAGATCATATAAAAGCTAACGTAAAGAACAGATCAAAGTTCAGAAATCAACTTAGTTTTCCAAATTTCAAAATCAACTTCCAGGTTTTACAAGCTCTCTGTTTTAAAACCCAGGTGAGTAAACTCCTAATAATCTGATATATGGCTTGTTGTTTTGTGAAGTAAAACTGTGAAAATGTATGAATATGGAAATTATGTTGCATGTATACAAATATGTATACATATATCTGTGCATGTCTGGGAATTCTGCCTTAGCTTTGTTACAGGTTTTCAAAAACCTATTTAAAAATCAAAATTCTCTTCCTATGATTCTTGTTGGGTTCTACAATCTGAATGAAACATATTGTAAAATCAAGACCTAAATTAAAAAAATATTTTTGAGAGTAAATGGTTTAAGTTTATTTGGAAAATTTAATTTTACAGCAAAATTTTAAAAACATGTTAAATTCGAATCTCATAATTTATCGATTCACCTACATTACTAAATTCATCTTGGAAAACCATGAATTTTAAAGGAAGAATCAAGATTTTTAATGTCGTATTTATTGAGAAATTCGAGGTTGAACGGTTTCGAGTTTTGTGGCAAATTCTAGTAATCGATGAACGTGGTGGTCTTGGAATCGTGGCTGAGGGTAGCCCGGTGATGGATGAGCTCGGGAAAAATGATCAAAAAAAATTCTAATCATCATGGAGGAAGGTCGAGATCGATTTAGGGTTTTAACCCAGTTTTTGGTCGATCTTGTTTTCAATGCAATTACGCCGTCGACGTCGTATCGAACTACACTTGAGCTACGGGAATCAGAACGTAGGGTTGCGATAGAGGTCTGGTTGTGAACGCAAGCACTCAGGCGGCCATAGTTGTCGGTACGAGAAAGATTTTTTTGGTCGAAGTTTTTGTTCCAGGTTTAGTCAAGTAGCTCGATCTCGAGTTCGACGTTGTTCCATGTTTCTGGGTGGTCGGAGACTTAGGGGAGATCATCGCTGATGTGTTGATGATCGTGGCATCGACCAGAGGTGGCCGGACCACCTGTACACGTGCATGAGTTACTGGGTTGTGTCAGTAAGTAGGATCGGGAAGAAAGGTTGTGGACACGAAGTAGACCTCGGGGAAATGGGTTGCTGGCTTGAGATTTGGTTTGGGTGTTTTCAAGTGTATACCGTGTTTTTAAAACTTAAACAAAGAACAAAGTTTTAAAAATAAAAATATGGGTTGGCTTGGGGAAGACTCGAAGTAAACGTTGTTTGGCTTGGGGTGACAATTGGGGAGGTCTTGGATTGGTTTAAAAACAGTTTTCAGATTTTAAAAACAAAATTCAAGTTTGACCAATTTTGAACTTATTCTTTTAAAAATAATTGTTTTATTTAAAAAGGGGATTAGTAAAGGTTTATGTTAATTATTTTAAAATAAGTAAGTTTATTTTAATTATGTAATTATTATTTATAAATTAATTCTTAATTATTTTTAAATAAATAATGTAATTAAGGAACTAATTAGGATGAAATGTTTTTAAATTATTAATTAACCTAAATCCCTTAAGTTAATTTATGTGTTAATGTTAATTAATTACAAGGTTTGCTAATTAAATATTTTTAATGATAATTAAGTAATTAATTTAGATAAATGATTTATCTTTTATTTAATTAATTAAAGTTTAAATTAAAGATTAATTAAGGATAATTAATTATTAATTAAGGATAATTAACGAATAATTATGTGATTAATTAATTATTATCACACAATTATTTAATCTTGCTTATAGATGATTGATTACTTTTGAATACCTTGATTTGGTTGATATCTCTGATTTGTGACTGTGATACTTTATGATGTAAATTGCTGTGAATTGAGCTGTGATATTTGTGATATATTACCGTGTGAATGTGAAAACCACTTGGCCCGTAAAACGACATTTAAATTTCGATGCGACAGAGAGTCGGATTCCAAATGGTTATCTGAAACACACATCGAATCTTAATAGTGAATCTTTGTGACTTGTGTATCCACATGTTTTTTAAATAAACGCTCATTATTCAGATTAGCTAGGAGAGGACTTTGTGTCATAAACCCCATTTGGAATAATGAAACGATGAAATTAGAGTGCATTTGAAGACGATGGTGAAGACCGAGTATTTTCGAAAACTAAAGGATTATCTATCGATTGTCTTTGCACTTAGTTGCTCTGGTATAGAGAGCTCCATATGTGATGGGGAGTCCGATCGGGATTGTGGATACCCTGATTGCAAGGGCTTCTTCCTTTATTGAACGAAGTGCCTTCGAATCCATTCAAACCCCGGATGGACTTGTATGGTTGTATGTCTAACATTACACTTTGAGATATAAAGTTGATTTCTTTCAAATATATTTTTGTTTGGTGACGGAGAATTTATTCTCTTAGCTTAACACCCTTCTCTGAGACGTACGTGCTCAGAGGTTATGTAGTAGATGGTTATTAGTGATATACTCCCAATTTGGTAGTGTGACATGCTGAGTGCTGATCATTTGTTTATCGAAGCATGACTTTTGTGAAAAGCATAGCTTTGTGGACGAGACTTCACCGTATCTCACACCCCGAAATGGTCGAAACATGAAAAGATGCGGCAAGGTTATGAGGGTCATGCCCTTTCGGGTATGTGCATTTCCTTCTGGATAAAAAGTGGTATTTTGGTATGGAGTCCAGATAATTTGCTTTGTGGTTATTGGTATTGAGGGCCCTCGATAAAGGTCGGTTACGACCAAGGGATGACATACTCGTGACAGTTAGTTACCTAGTTACAGAGGTAACCCAGCCTTGTGTTGGCAGAAAGCTGGTTAAGTTCTCAGGTCGTCCCTACAGAGGCGTACCCATTCGGTGTAGGAGGTTCCTTAGCCTGGCCATTTGTTGGAAATTCAAACAAAACAATACGAGCCCTTACGATTTAAGTTGTATAGCCTGCCACGCGGCGTGGTGGTAACCTGCCATAAAACATGGTTGCTATAGTAGGTATACTATAATGGTAGTATGCTGGTTAAGATTGATATTATACTTTCGAAATGTTTTCACACTATGCACTAATAATAATATTAAAAAAATTCTCTTATTAAGCATATTTGACTATCATAAGGAGAAATCTCATTCAATTGTGCGATTGCATTGTGTGTGTGGTGGGAGGCCTTATAGTAGTTTCATTTTTCAAAAAGCATAACAGATTTCTTTTTTTAAATTGTTTTTGTACAAACAACTGTTTTTGTTTACTCATACCAGTACCATGACTGACCCAAAGTTTATTGTTCCTTTCCTAAACTCTGGGTGCCCATAATTTTCCACATGGATAGCCTAGAAGTAGGTTATCCGTGTTCTGGAACTAGCTTGGATGGTAGATTTTGATCTTGAAGTCTTTTGAAGTTTTTGGAAGTTTTTGTTTAAAGTCTTTGGAGCTTTTGGATTGCTTATGTTGGATTTTTTTGAAGACTCTGTTGTTTCTCCGCTGTGGCATTATATTTTGTTGTTGTATCATGTATATAGCACTCTGATGATGATGGTTATTGTTGTAATCAAATGTTATATCCATATTGTATCTGTGTTGTGATCAATGAATCCATTTTGTTTCCGCTGTATTCACTACACCAAACAGGCCATTTTGTCACACTTTTTTCGTTTTATTTTGTCACGGTTATTATTGTTGGAAATTTGTAACGGTTATTATTGTTACATTGTATTATCACAGTTATTCCCGTGACAAAATTTGGGCTTTTCGTAAATAATTAGAAGACATTGGGCAGAGTTGTCATTTATGTTCCAATCCTTGCTTTAGATGTTTGTCACGCTTCTGGCTTCTATCTTTCTTCCTTAAATCTAATTAGGTTAAAGCCGTCGCAGCCTTCTTTCATTGCGAGTCGCCCGCTTATCGCCGTGTATATTTTGGCTTTTAATTAGCTTCTATCTTTCGTTGCGAGTCGCCCGCCAATCTTCATGTTATAATTTTCGTTTTTAATTTGGTTTTGTATGTTTTAAGGTTGTTTATTTAGGGTTTTGTATGTTTTAAGGGTTTTTTCTTGTTAAAGCTTTTGCATATATTTGGTTTTGTATGACGGACACTGAGGAAGTAATACAACGATCAATATTGTATTTTAGTGGGTTTTGTTTCATAATAATGGAAAATTAGGAAAAAGCTAAGCTGTGTAAACCTTGGTTAGATTCTGTTAACCTGTAACGGCAAAGAAAGTAAGCAATACATTGGGCTGGGAATGAATCAAATGGGTTAGAGCCAGCCTTATGTCTCTTTTGTGGTTTGCTTTTTTACTTTCCTAGATATGTAGTTTCAATTAATTGTAGCCAAATGAAAGGCTGAGATACAAGTGCAGTCTTATGTTCACACTCGAATAATGATAGGGAAACCAATCATCCTGATTTGACCATATGGAATAGATATGATCCATAATGATATTTGACAAAGTAATACCCCGATCCCATTGTTGAAGAAGACAAACTTGTCCAAGTACCGAATAACACTTTGATGATGTCGATTAAGAAACAATTATTGATGCTGATTAGTCCATTTTTATGAGTTTGTTTGTCAATGGGTGGTGGTATTATGTTTACACTGCATTTTGATAAAGAGGTAAGTGAGATTGTTTTGTCTCCACCCACTTTTCCAATGGACAGCAAGTTTGGGTACTTAAGGAATAACAATGTGTTGTCTCTGTTCAAGTCATAGATAAAAATTATTAATGCCTCGAATAAAGTTAAATATGAGACATTTTAATTGTATGTATGTTTATTTTTTGGTGCGAATTGTTGCTTTGTATGTGTTAAATTGTACGTATGTTTATTTCTTCGATACTTTTTTTGAATATTTATGCATATATTATCTGTAAATTATATTTTAATGATCCTTTTTGTGTGTTAGGACGAGCTAGTATTTTTTGTGCTAAGTTTATTAGTATTAGATAGTGGGTGAGACGAAAGATGATGTTATGCTTAATTTTTTAACTTGCAATCCATGTGTTGGATGCTTTTACAAAAAGGTCGGCACTAACTTGAATACTTTAGTATGTTTTGTCACAAATGTTGTTTAAAACGCAACCGATATTGCTTTTGCTTAGAAACCTCATAACTTACTTGAACTTGATTTTTATCATTTGTTCCACAGGTCTTTGAATCAAAGTAGTGAAGCTGAAACATCACGAATTACAATGAGAAACTCGAAGACATATTACAAAAACATAAAAAAATGAACAAGAGTATTTTATGATTTTGTAAGTTTATATGTGATATATGGCTTAGGGCAAGTCAGGCGTATGATATGGATTATGTACTATAACAGATAGATATTACATGATACGACTTTAATTGATTGCTTGAATTAAGTAACGTGGTTCAAATTGAACCAGTTGTACGGTGTAAATGAAATATATAACTGTATTACATTGTGAAGATAAGGTTACCAATTTTGTTTTCATGTTGGAAGCATCGTAATAAAGTCATAATAGTTTCGAAGTAAAGATACCTCTCTTGATGTATAGCAGAGCTGTAGGTAGGAAGGATAGGATATAGATGAGTTGAATCCTGTAGTAAAAAAACATGTGAAATTGACTTTGTAATAGAGCTTGTTTGGTTTACAAGACATCCATAAGGTTGTCATTTATTTTTTTGGTACTTTATGGTGATATGTATATTTGTATATTATATTGTTATTGAACCATATATTTACACAAATTTAACATAGACAAAGTAAATGCCATTGCATATATTTTAACCGCCGTATGGGTTCATTTGTTCTAAACCAAGAATTAGTTTTGTTGGGTTTAATCACTTATAATGTTGCATTGTTTATTTTTAGTTCTAACTGATCAATTCAGAGTTTATTTGTTTTTAAAAATTTGTTAGCACTAGTTGGCTATTTACATTTTTTTTGCTTTTTTCTCTAATTAATTCTTGTTCTGTACAAGATTTAAAGTTAGCGAAAATTTCAAATGTTTTAACGGAAGGTAAGGTTGAAGAGATAACTAGATGAAAATCGATGAATGCAATGATAATGCATTGATTTATATTATTCATTTGATTTACTATGAAATTGAAAAAAAATTCAACAAGCAAAGTACATATATCAAGTGATTTCATAATCAACAATATTAGGTAGCTACTGCATAGTTTACTTCATGAGATGCATTCGTGTATGGCTATTGTACATACTCTGAAATTCGTATGAAGTTTTAGTCAATGATTAATAGTAAATTAAAAAATTTGTAAGGTTCTGCATGATTTTATACTGTTGTGACAAATTTTTGTTAAGAGTGTTCCTATAACCTATGATATTCAGCTGAGGTCCAAAATGTCGCATTTCGATTGCTATTCAAATTGCATAATAATATGAGGATTAACATTATTTGAACTTTGTGGCTTAAATACACTTCCAACAACATTATCTGCTTAACTTTATGAAAATGTAAGTAACTAATTTAATTTCCAAAAAGGTTATTTCCAAGCTCTGTCTTATTATTACAAAAGCGTTTCTGTTGTTTTGACATATTCTTTTTTTTATAGTTGTTCAACTTTATTATTGTTTACATGCTTAGTCATATTAGTTATGCATAGTTAACTTGTGTTGTAAGAAGCTTACTTTAGTTCAGTCTAACGACTATCAACTGTATCATAACTTGTAGAATATCTTATGTAGAACTAATTAGGTGAACAAGAGAAAAAGTTTATGGGAAGGCATTCTTACTTTTGGTACTGAATATTAATTATAATATATGCATTATGATATCGATAAATTACTTAAGTTTTACAATTTGTTGTCTTAAAACCATACTTTTGTATGAGCCAATAGGCTATTTTTAATATTTACTACACATCATCTTGTTGATAAATTATGTATTAGTAATCAAACAAAACTCTCACTAGAATTTCGCATCAAGGGAGCCATTTATGTGAATTTACAATCTAATATATTTAAGTATCAGCTTAGTACTGAAATTGGAGCACAAAATTACATAAGTAAATCAAATGTGTGACACTATTGAAAATTTGGAATCTGGGTGTGGGATTGGGGTTTGGCAGTGCATTTTTTTATTCCTATAGAAGATGTATTTGAAGTTATGTTGATAAATGTTCCTAATCAAATAACTTCTAAAGTAATATTTAGTGCGAACAAATAATGCTCTGATATTCATATTTGTTCTTCTTGTAGAAAAGTTGTATTAACATTTTGCATTGTAATATAATTGATTCGGACGTTCGAATTAGATTAGTAATCATTCATGAGGTACCTTTCTCAAATATCAATAAAGATTTAGAGTACATGGTTAATGGTGTTGGTAAGTGCCTCATTATTAGAATGGATACTTGATTAATACAAAATGGCTTGTGTTTTGAGAGGTACTGCATGTTTATACCATATGACTAGCTTTATGTACGTATTAATATTGAAGCATTCGATTTGTTGCCAGCCATTTTTCTATGTAACATTCCATAATGTATTTTTAGACAAGGTCAAATTATGATTTTTCCCAGGCTAAAATTTGTGATGACCGATCCTGGCGTTGTCCAGAAAACTTCTCATAAGGTTGTCTGTTATTTGTCTTATCATGAATTAGTCCTTTATTTATGCTGTTAATTTTATGCTGTTGCATTCAACCACCAGCAACTCCATGCACCAACTAATATTTTTGTCCAGTTAAGTATCACAGTCTATTTTTCCATGAAAGTTGTGGCAAGAGAGGATTTCATTTATGATTTTATATTTGAAGAACCAATGTTCTATCGTGTTTCAACCGAGTTACCATCATTTCCATGCATGTGCTTTAAAAGTTGCATTTGAAAGCAAGTTTTTCCATTTTATAGCATTCTTATTTGGGTAGCTAATGCAATATTTTACATTGCAATGCTAGAAACAGACTGCGACTTGTTTATCTATTTGTTATTTGATCATAGAATGTCACAACCATGTAGCGAATACTAAGAAGAAGAAAAAAATAATAATAAAAATAAAATTATATAATAATAAAATAAATAAGTAAAAACTCCTTAACTTACATGAATGCGTCCTTCTCTTTCTTTTCTTCATATATGCGACTAAAATTTAAACTAAGTCAAGTATAGGATCTAGCGGTGATAACTCGCTTTTGCTCATGAAAACGTGAAATAGCTCGCTTAAAAATGTTAATTAAAAGGTATGTTTTTACGTTATTGGGAGATATACATGATATTATCTTGCATCTCCACGTTTTGGGATGCCTTTTCGAAGACGTATATTTTATAATTAAATTGTTTTTTCTTTTTTTTTTCAAAACGTTCGCCGTACATAGGGGATTCTGCCAAAATTTTCCAAAAAATCCAACACAAAGAATATTTTCACAAATTTTTATCATATACGATTATGCGAATATTGAAAATCATTAAATTGAATCTATTTAAATTGTAGCATACAATAAGAATATTAAGCGCAGTCTAAAAATGTACCAGAATCAGAAATGAGTCCTCTTTGTATGAGATCGGGGATAACATAAATAGTTAAGTGTTGGGCATTATAGGCCAAAATCTTGAAACATTATGTCTTCGACCAACGTTGAGTTGTTCATGTATTGTTTTATTTATATTAGCATGTTGTTTAATGCTTCGTTTATGGATTAATGTTGTATTTACATAAAATTGTAGGAACAAATAAATTTTCTTGCTAATGTCGAAGCCTACATCGAAAGAGTGGATTAGAATTCGGCATAGGAATACCAATGAATATATACAAGGAGTTCGATATTTTATGGAATTCGCAAATAGTCATTCACCACCGGACTTTGGACTATGCAGCTGTCCTTGTATAAAGTGTAGGAATTCAAAAAGTTGGCTTTTAAATTAGTAAAAAAAACTTGATCATTCATGGTATGGATCCAACATACGACGAATGGTTTTTCCATGGCGAGAGAAGCGACAATGATGTGGTGGTCAATACTACGCGACATAATACCTATGAGGCTTACAACTCTAATCAATTTCAAGAACAAAACCATGTAGGAGATGCGCTTGAAGACCTTGTTGATGATGCATATAGAGTATATGGTAGCGTTGAAGGCGCTAGTGATGGTAACCATTGGAAAAAATATCAGGAATACAAAAGAAAAGAAAATGAAAAATTATACCCTTCTTGTGAAGATGGTCTTACAACATTAAGTGTCATTATAGAGCTTCACAATTTAAAAAAAAAATTAATTGGTCAGGAAACAGTATGACCGAGCTGTTGATACGATTGAAGTGGTGGCTTCCAAAGGAAAATACAATACCGAAGAAGTACTCGACAATGAAACAAATGTTAAAGGATTTGGAAATGAAATTAGAGTGTATACAATCTTGTGAAAATGATTGTATGTTGTTTTGAAAGGAATACAATGATGCGTTGGAATGTCCACGTTGTCATACGTCGAGATTTAAAGTAAAAAATCAATGGGAAGTGGTAAAAATGACAAAACAACCTCGAAAAGTTTTGCAATATTTTCCAATAACTCCGAGATTAACAAGGTTGTATACTATACCATAGATAGCTCGAAAGATGTTATGGCATAGTGAAGCAAAACCTTGCTGGAATTCCATGTGTCATCCTATTGACTCGGCCGAATGGAGATCGTTGAAGAACAAGTGGCCAGAGTTTGGTAAAAATGGACGAAATGTTTGGCTTGGTATTGCTACTGACGGGTTTACCCTAATGCAACACAATCAAGTAATTATAGTTGTTGGCCTATGTATACGGTTCCTTATAACTTACCCCCTTCATTATGTATGAAGTCGGAGTTTCAAATGTTATGCTTGTTAATTCCTGGACCAAGAGCACCTAGTAAAGAGATTGATGTGTATTTGGAACCCCTTGTCGATGAATTGAAGCAGCTATGGACAGAGGGAGTGCCTGCATTTGACATGGATAAGAAAGAGCATTTCACTTTGAGAGCAATGCTATTATGGGGAATTCATGATCTACCTGCATTTGGAAATTTATCTGTTTGTGTGACACATGGTTACAAAGCATGTCCTGTTTGTGCTGTGGAGACTGAATCGGAATGCATTGGAAATAAGATTGTTTATACGAAGTATAGAAGATTTTTAAATAATGGTCATCCATATAGGGCATTGAAACATGGATGGTATAAGAATATAGAGGATAAGGAACCTCCAACACGATTGATGAGATCAACTCTTTTAGAAAAGCTTGCTCATATCAAATATATACCCGGTAAAATAACAAAAAATAAAAAACGCATAGTAGATAATATCGACCTTGACGATGAACATTTTGTAAACGAAAATGGCGATGATGAAAGACCAGCATGGTATAGGAAGTCGATTATTTTTGGCTTAGAGTATTGGAGTAGTCATAGAGTGCGACATATTATTGACGTGATGCACACTGAGAAGAATGTATCGGAGCATTTCATTAACTTGTTGTTTGATAGATACAAACAATCTTCCAAATTTGCATTTGATAAAACTTACAGGATGCAATGTTGTCAAGTTCTAAAAGATGCAAAACTTCCATCATGCTTTGGGACTAAGTTAAGCAACTTAGTAAATATTCAACCACCCAGTTTGAACATTAGAAAGTCATATGACTATCATGTTATTATCCAGTATTTTTGTCTATCATGGTTCAACATGCTTATCTAAGGTGTCGTGACTTAAGACATGCGATATTACAAGTATGCTTGTACTTCAATATTATTTGTTCGAAGGTTTTAATTCGAGAGCATGTCCAAGCTGCCAAAGATATGATTGCCGAGGCATTATGCGTGTTGGTGCATTATTTTCCCTCTCAATTTTTTGACATAAGCATACATCTAATGGTGCATTTAGCCGATCAAGCACTACTATGTGGACCAGTTAGTTGTACATGGATGTATCCATTTGAAAGGTGCGGCATTTTTTAAAATATAATTATCACATGATTCTTTTTCAATAGTAACGTAAATGATGTATTTTATATTAGAGCTATGAAGGAATTCAAAGACATACCAAGCAATAAGCGCTACGTGGAGGGATCAATTTCCGAAGCATTCCTTGATTCAGAATCCGTTAAATATGCCATGGAATATATGCCAAATCCACGTACTGGTAATCATATCTCTAAACAAGCACCATTTTTAGATGAGAACGGAGATGACATTTATGAACGTTCCATCATTGAGGGTAAAACTATCAAGTTATCCGACATACAACGTACTCAAATTCGAAGGTGGATACATTTTAGGATGGAAATTCCAGACCGAAATGATTATTATAGTTTTGCATTTTTTTTCTACATGCTATAAGATGTAACTTTAATATTTACTTACGCCACCATATATTGGTTTGTAGCGAACACCGATCTTCGTTAGAAGATGCTCAATGAAGTAGAAAGAAGCTCCATGCAAGGACGGAAGTAGTAGTGCAAACTGAATTCATTGAGTGGTTGTACAAGAAGGTTTGTTAAATTCCACAAAGATCATAATTCGATAATCAAATTAACATTATCTAACTTAATTAAATTATTTTAATAGTTAATGGAAGAAAAATTCATGGATTCATTGTTATGGTATTACGTTAGTGGACCAGCATGGGAAGCCAAAACTCATCTTAAGTATAGAATAAATGGTTATGTATTTTCTCCGCAGTGCTATGATGACACCCTTTCAACGCAAGATAGCGGTGTTTGTATGGATGCAATAACAACATTTTTTGCAAGTGCGAAAGATTTGAATCCTACAGATGATGACATCACTTGGTATGGTATTATCAAGGAAATCATTGAAGTTGATTATTATGAATTTTCACACGTAGTATTCTATTGTGAGTGGGTCAATATTGCTGATAAAATGCATGGTTGTAAAATTTGTCCGGACTCTAATTTATTGATGGTGAATCTAAAAAAACTTAAAAGCAGCGACGGAGAGTATGATGAGCCTGCAATTCTTGCAACAGAAGAAAGTCAAGTTTTTTACATACTAGACATACAAAATCCCGATTGGTCCATTGTACGACGTTCACCTAAATGCTTGACTGATAGCGTGGATGATTACGAGATGCCAACAAACTTCCAGTCAGTTTTAAAGGAGCAATCTAACTTAACAACGTTGTTGAAATGTATTGAATCCAAATAGATGAGCTTGATTGAAGTAGTAGTTGCTTGTTTTGTAACTTTATTAGTGTTCTCAGTCATTATTTGACATTTATCATGTTGCCATAGATCAGAAATTTCAACAAATTTAAAATATAAAGGAATTTCTTTCTTCCATGTATACTCATTTGTTATCATTCATTAAATCTTCACACGACATATAAAACCATCCTTCTAAATGCAGCAGAGATAGTATATTTCAATGCAAATGCAGGTGACATGCAAGTACGTGTGAGCTTTTAAAATGTGTGAAGCTTTCCATTCATATGAATTGAGATGTAAAAATTCAAAATTAATGAATATGAACACAAAGCATGGCAGACTTTTGGAAATATGTGAGTTTTAAGTGGCAGTTTTAAAATGTATATAGTTCTTTATATAATTTTATGGCATTATATTTTGTAGATAGATTGTTATATCTCTTGCATTATATTTTGGCAGTATGTCGGCTAGTTGCAGTAGACATACAAAAAGCAGAGAAGAAGAAGTTCCTCCTCCTCCCCCACCAAATAAAAAGTACTCGATAATTGTTGAGATGGATGGTTCTAAAGGCAACGATGCAACAAAGTGGAGTTCCCGTTGTGGCACTCTAATTCGAAGGCATATTCCCATTAGCTATGTTGATTGGAGGAAAGTTGATGGGTTTTTCAGGGATAATTTATGGAAATCAATCATGGTATTTGAATTTACAATTTTTACAAAAATGATTTTTTTTTGTGCATATTTGAAGTACAAAATCATAATTAGAACATTTATTTTACCTTTCTGTAGAAGGAGTTTGATTTGAATATAAACCCCGATTTAGCTCGACCTGTTTTAGAGAAGGCGTTTTCACAGTACTTCAGAACAGCAAAATCAAAATTGAGAAAGCTATATCTTAAAATAAAAGAAGGAGAGTTATTGCCTAGGCGTCTTGCGATTGATAACCGACCCGAAGACATTGATAAAGTTCAGTGAGAGGGGTTTATCGACATTGAGTATGCTGATAAGAAGAAAAAACAATGCAAGACGAATGCTGATAATAAAAGAAGAACACCATAAATCATACATTGGGAAGAAAATCTTATAGTAGACTATATGAAGAATTGGTATGTAGTAAGTCTTTCACAACTAATCGTGATAATATTGTATAATTGTTTAATATATTTACATTTATTCATGTAGGAAACTGATAATCCCGAATGTAAAATTACATGAGCAAAGACATGGAAAGTGGCGCACACAAGTAAAAAAACCGGAGAGGTGCTTCCTTGTGCCGCTGAAAAATATGTAAGTCTTTGATTTATAGCTTTGATTTCCAACAAACACTAGTCGTTATGATTTAATCTGCCATTGGAATTTGTCTTAAACATTGATGGCATCATTTGTTAGGTTGAATCCTTCGATGTTAGAATCATGCTCTGTTTTAGGTCATGTTCTCATTGTAGTGGTTTTATTAGAACTTATTACCTAGCAAGGTTGTGTGTACAGAGAGATTTTGTCTGTAATTACAAAATATTTAGTTTGATGTTATGACATCTATTTAGTGAATGTTGTAGGTTTCAATTTGGTAAATGGACCAACTGTCCATCATATTTTACTTCATCGTTTAGTAGGTGGAAGCTGGTCTCTTAATTTCAAATTGCTGATTTGGTACATGGACTGCAATAACTATTTGGATCTTTAAGATTGTACAAATCATTACTGATATTATTTAGCTTTACATGTTTATGTTGCTCCTGGTAATCTATATTTTATAGCTGTTTTATGCAATATCCAGTGGGTATCTTACTTGTGAGTTTACCTTACCATAACTTGAGTTAACTTTAGTAACAATGTATAATTCTTGAATATTATCCATTCATGGATACATAAATTTACTTTACAAATTAGGACGGTTAAAAGTGCGATTGTTTATCCATAAACCACGGTTTCAGTTTTTTTGTATAGACATCAATGTAAATAGTGTTCACTTTTCTTATATGAGATATTAATATGGCTAAAATAGTGCAGGGTTAGTTAGATAGCCATCTTTACACCAGTACAATCTTACAGAAAGAGAGTGCAGAGGATTCTGCCGTTGTATATCAATTATCAATATCTGGGAGTGACTTAATCCCTTAAATATTGTTTGTGAACTACATTTTAAATTGGCTAAAACTCCAGTGCAACATATAATCCTTATGTCGAACCATCTTTAGCATCCCTTTTTTGTACCACTGCATTATAAAATTAATAACCTATTGCATGACGATTGTCAGGTCCATGTGTATGCGTTATACATACATGTATATATACTGTTATCGAAGTTGACCATAATTTGTATATTAGTTCCACTGTATTTCTTAAGTATCTTTCCATATCACGCAAATACAGTTGGTCAGGTCAAACTTTAGTTAGTCCTAGCATTTTGTAGAACAGGTTGGTTTTATACTGTTGTTTCCTTACACTTCACATTTAAAGTGTTTACTCTTGTAATATGTTTCTACGTTTATTTCATTTGATGGTGGATAGTCGGTCAATAGGTATGTGTATATTCATCTAAGTGGCAATGTCTGCATGTTGCATTATGCTGACTGAAATGTTTTTAGGTACCGTGTCAACGTTGAAATACCTGACAGTACTATGTCCAAAATGCAGCTGCATACACTTGTTTATTGAGAAATCCTGCATACACTTGATAACCCTGCAGCACATGATTGACATCAAATTAAAACTGATTACTCTTGTTTACTAAGAAATGCAACTGAGTATTTTAGTCACATTAGATATTCATTTGAACTCCATAAACAATTCTTTCTGCAGCTTCTTATCCTTCTTGCATTGTGTAATGTTAATCCATCAACATCTTACAATAATTTCTTGTGAACAAACTTATAAACTTTTAACGTCCCATATAATTAACAATGGTTGTATAGTATGCTTCCAGCGGAAATGTAGCAATTGTGGCACATGATTTCGATTTGGCCAATTGTTTTGAAAGATTTAAAATTGCCTGCTGCAACTAGAGCAGCAGCAACAGACTGCTGCCACCGCTAGCAGCTGCAAGTTGCTGCAAATGAAAAAGAAAACTTCATGTATAATTTTCTACTTATAATTATGTCAATTATACTTATTTTACCTTAGTTTCTCTTTAGTAGACTTGTTTTATTCTTGGATGTTTTAAACTAGCATCTATTTAGCATTTGATCATTCAAATAGTAATATCTGAATCTTCGCACTGATTTCAATCCAAATAGCACATAGAATAACATTTCAATTTTGTATGTCCTGATCTGTGTTGAACTACTTTATATTATAAACTCCTAACACACAAATCCATATGTAATTTATGAATATGATTACAAATGAAAATTGACATCTGCTAATTTCAGTTTCAGTTTCAGTTATATATTTAACCTTTGTTATGTAATTTTACATCCTTACAAAATTATGAATTGTGTAGGCATTGATAGAAGCAGCCGAAGAAAGACAAAAATTGGAAGCTAGTGTTAATGGAGAAGATGGAATAAGAAGTTTAGAAGATTTTGAAAAAGATCCTGTTGCCGAAGCTTTTCGGGATGATAAAAAACGAAGCTATTGCCAAGCTATTAGCTCTACGTCTAATGTAAAGCAATTAAGACTCTCTCAAGCTTCAAAAACCATTACCAATTACAAAGAGAATGCAAATCAACAATGGAAAACAGAAATGCGTGAAGAGATGAAAACAATGAGTTTAGTTATAAATGATATGAGACAATGTATAAAGATGCTTGTAAATCATATTGGAGGAAATGTGTCAACACCAAGAGGAGAAGCTGCTTCTAATATAGAGAAAAATCTCAACTGTCTTGGAGGTAGCTTAGGTGCTCCACTAAATGGAATAATAGGATCTTCTACGAGAGACAAACAACCAGTAACGCTATTGTCAGTAGATTTGACGGAAGTAGTAAAAGGACACATTGGGACGCAAAAGATATGTCATGGTAGAAAGGTGGTTGAAGGATAGCAAATTGTTTGGGTAGAGAATGTTTACGATCCAGAAGCTTCAATTTATGAAGCACCACAAAATGGCCATTACACGCTATCCGAATTAGTTGAAGGGGATTTTGTGATTTGGCCCGAGTATCGTTTGCGTTATTAGTAAGTTACTAAACACTATGTAGTTATATTCTGAAACTGTGTTTTAAAGTTTGTTATATATACTATGCTTGTATGCTATAATTTGTGATGTTGGTATGAAGTATCCTTTGTGGTGTTTGAATGAAACATAAATGTTTGGTGTTGTTCTAATTATTGATCGTATGTTTTCTTAATGTTAATACTATAGATTTTTTACATACATTGTTTGTAGCTGTAATAAAATATTGGTGCTATATAGTTTGTTTGATACTGTTTTAGTTATCACAGTTATAAGTGTTAGAAAATAACCTTTCGTAATGGTTATAACTGTGATAAAAAATTTATTTGTCACGGTTATAAGTGTTAGAGTTTCCTTTTTGGTAATGGTTATACATGTTAGAAACTATTGTTCTATCACGATTATAAGTGTGATACTATCTAAATTTCCCACGGTTATAAGCGTTAGCAATAACCATTTTATCACGATTATAACCGTGAGTAAATACTATTATGTCACGGTTATAAGTGTGATAATATCTAAATTTATAACGGTTATAAGCGTGAGAAATTACTATTTTTATCACGGTTATAACCGTGAGCAAAAGTGTGACTGAATTTGCCCACGGTACCTATTTTCATGGTTATAACCATAACAAATTAGTTTTGTCATGCTTATAACCGTGAGGAAATTGCCTTTCTGGTGTAGTGATTGTATTCATCTAATGTTGTTATATGCTCCACCAAACTGGAGTTCAACTTTTAAAACTTCGGCATTCAAATACAAATTAGGCATTCGATGTCGATTTTTTGAACGCTGGATTTCGGGTCGTGACAGTTTCAACGACAACAAATATACACATATATATTGTACACATTTTATCAAGATAACAGATATATACTACGAGAAGATATTATATTCGAAGATATTGGGGCTCGAAGATAAACAAAGATCTATCAACCATAGTATGATTAGTAAGGTTATTCTAGCGTATAAAGAGTGTTAGATAAAGTGTTTTAAGGTCTCCTTGAGTATATATGCACACACGATCACACACGATTTCATATACACTAAAAATAAATTGGAAAACTGCATTTTCCATTCACAGATGTCTGAGGAAAAACCACAGACGTCTGTGAAAATACTCAGGAAATTATTTTCTGAAGCCACAAACGTCTGAGGTTTTCCCACAGACACCTGTCATTTGAAAAACCGCAGAATTCTAAATAGGCACCTCTGTTAAACGAATAAAAATCAACTCTTCATCGGAAGGTTGCAGCCATATAAATGAATAGATCCTATCTAACAGTAACAACTCTTCATCTGCATTTTTTAAAATCTATAAATACTACCATGATTGAGATTTAGATATTAACAAAAATTTGAATTAATTGAATCTATTCTCTTTTGATTTCTTATTACTCTTGTGCATATAATTGCTTATATACTCCCAATCTATCATAACCAAAATATAATTTGGTTAAGCCACTTTCTATGACTCAAAGCATTGACATTCACGTACTCAAAGGAGATCATATGAAGATTTGTACTATTAGTCAAAATCCATGTAATTTGGAACACAAGATTGTCAGAGATATACTTTTGTATTAGCTTATTCCTCCTGGTGAAGTGAGGATTTGTTGGTTAAAGAAAATACCGAAAGGGAGCTTCGGGACTGGACGTAGGACGTGAGGTCTGAACCGGTAATAAATATCTGGTGTGATCATTTTTTATCTTTTTTATATTTAATTATTGTTTTCTGCTTAACATAGTTAGTAATATACATTCTCACACATATACATATAAGTTGCATTATTTAAAGATCCTATGGACTTTGATTTGGTATCAGAGCAAGGTCAATTCAATCTATGGTAACACGTCATTGAAAAATCATTAAAATGGCTCGCACATTTCAAAAAGGTCAATCAATTGCTCGTTCTCCACTATTTACTGGTTCTAATTATGCTTATTGGTCAACACATATGCGAATTTTTGTGGAAGTCAATGGGTAACAACTCAAAACATATATGAAGTACCTGACACCGGTATTAGCACATGGACTGATGCATAAAAAATAGAGGTGTCTAACAATGCCAAAGCTATGAATGTATTGTTTTGCTCACTTGACAAAATGAGTTTTCACGTGTCATGCTCTAAAAGACTGCATATGATATATGGCACATTTTACAAGTCACACATGAAGGCACAAATAAAGTCAAGCAAACTAAAATTTTGAATTTACAAAACAAAATTTCATCTTTCAAAGTGAAAACAAATGAATCAATTATTGATATGTATGCAAGATTTCAAACCATTCAACATGGTCTCATGGCACTTGGAGTCAAGTTCACAGATTTTGATCTAGTCATACGAGTTTTAAAATCTTTGACAAATGATTGGGAAAGAAAATTTTTGGTCATCAAAGAAGCTAATGATCATTCTCAACTTAAAGTCGAAGAGCTAATAGGAAATGTGATGTCATATGAAGCTAACTTGCAGGCTAGAAAGGATCAAAATCATGAAAAGAAAAACATAGCATTCCAAGCAAGTAACGAGATTCAAACTTTGACGAAGATGAGATTATCTTTATTGCTAAGAACTACAACAAATTCAACGAGTTCATGAAGATGACCAAATTTCAAAATGGTGACAAAACAAACTCCTTAAATCAAACATCGATTAAATGCAATGAGTGTGAAAATTTTGGCCACATGAATAAGGGTTGTCCACGGTTTAATAATGATAAAAAGAAAAGAAAACTTGAAAAAATCAAGAAAAAGAAAAGAGCTTTTCAAGTAACATAGGTTGATTCAGATTGGTCTTCTTCTTCAGATAGTGATAGTGAAATGACTCGGAACAAGCAAATGTGTATATTATGGCTAACATGATGAGGTGCATCTTGAACTTACTTATGATGAAATAATGGAAATGAGCATTGAACTAAATGGCAATCGCTCGTGAATACCGTCAATGTATTAGTTCTAAGGGTTGAAAAGTTGGGTCATCACAGCATGGTACAAAATTGTAATTACCGAGATTTTTGACCCTCGAAAATTGACATCAATACATCCTCATGCCGAAAATCCAAGTGCCGGAAATCCCGATTGTTAGGGGAAAAAGAAAATAAAGATAGAAAAGAATCTCTCACAAATGGAATAACATATATTATTTCAAAATATAATTTTTATAGCGGAAAATTTTAAATACAATATCAAAGTCTAACCTGGATTCAGTTTGGACAGTTATAAATTATCTGTCCTTACAAATGCTGAAAAATAAAAACAAATGCAATAGATGCAGCGGATAATAAAATGCATCCATAAGTAGATGAAGATCTCCAGCTGTAACGACCCATATTTCGAAAGGTTTAGGTCGATAATAATCCACACATGTCCAACTTAAACAATCCGAAACATAGATAATCATTGGAGTTAATTAAGAAAATAAGAAAAGAAGAAGAAAACAAACACAGAATCTCACAGTAGAATGACAAAATATAATAATCAAATAAATAGTTCATGAAGCTATTTATATTATACATTTGATTATAAATTATACAACATTTATCAGATTTATATATACAATAGGGAAAAATAAAATAATGTAGCAGAACAACATGATGTAGGAAATAATCTTAGTAATAATAATATACCAAATCTTCATCTTCATCCTCTAGAAAATAATTTACAATGCGCTGAAAACACAGGCCTGATCCGAGCGTAATGAAAAGATAGAACACTTGAGTCAGGACTAAAATATCCTTATGTGAGTCAAATCGATATCACATAACAAGATTGTAACAGCGTCGGGATGTTTACGAGGTTTTCCATCTCCTATCAGTGTGTAAAGTGCGTGCAATAACTCAAGAGATGTTACGAGATTTTCCATCTCTTAAGGATCCGTTAAATTATTTATATATAGTACAATATGCTATATACATAATGTCTGATCAGTAAAATAAATATTTTTCTTAGCGTTAAGGCTTTACATTAATCCTTCTTAACACATTTTTATGCATTGTCGTACAGTTTGCATATAACACCTCGGTAGCACGTCGGGGAATAGTGACGCGTCGTGATACCACAACACTAAACCAAAATCATAGTAGTATCGTACAAGGATAAAAGTATGACAAGGCACGTAAGGCAATGCCCAAGGTAGGATACTACCGTTCGGGTCGTTGGGCTGGTGGTAAGCATCGTAGCCACGATCAATCACCGCGTACATCCGTCCCATATCAAGTCAAAGGGTGGTTATCCTAAAATCAAGGTGCATCAATTGAAACTAACATCAAGAGTAATAATATGGACCAAGTCCAAGAAAAATCGAAGAACAGATGTCCACCAGGGGTAGCTAAACCGCTTGGCCTATCAAGTATTCCTGTTTTAATCATTTCAAATTGGGATAAGTGCCAGAGTCTATCCATCATCGTTTTCTTTCTGCACATCCAATAAACAATGCCAAATCCAACCACTTCGTTCTAAAATCTCCTTTGCATATACAGTTGTTAAAGTGGCTCCAATATTGACAGAGAGTATGTCATTATGAGACCTTGGTTTATGTAACAACCAAACGTCGCTTTACACACCGGTTGGTACTTTTCCATTTTGAAAACAATTCATACTTGATTTCAAAATATCATATTCGCTTCAAAATCAATTTCATTTCAAAGTTATCATATTCACTTCAAAAATCATATTTTTACTTAAATAATCATTTCGAATTTCAACTTAGGTTATAACTTTAAGTAACCCAATTCGCATTTAAATCCATGATTTAAATATAAACAGTTTCCACTCTGACTAGCTTGAATTTTTGAAATATATAGTTTGGATAGTTTTAAATAGTTTAAAAAGTTAAAATAGCTTAATATAAAATATTTTAATATAAATGGTTTAGATATTAAAAATAGTTTACATAGGAAATAGTTTGGAAAAATCAAAATAATTCGAATATTTAAAAGATAGATTTTAAAAAATTTATATGAAAATAGTTTCAAAGTCAACTGATTCAATTTCAAATCTTTCAAATCAAATCAATTTCAATTTCCATTTCAATATAAATCGATTCAATTCCGATTTCAATTCGAATTAATTTCGATTCCAATTCCAATCCAAATAAATTCGATTTTGATCTCAAATTAATTTAATTCCTCTTTCAATTCCAACTGATTTCAATTTCAATACCAATTTGAATTAATTTCAATTCGATTCTTAATTTTAAACCATTTCAATATATATCAATTTCGAGTTTGAGTTCAAAATATTGATTTAAATCATTTAAATCAAATTTGACTTCGATGTTCAATCCAATGTTTAAATCTTTAAAAGTAATTCAATCTCGAGCCAAATTTTGAAATATCAACTTAGTAACTTTTACTTATATAACTTCGAGGTTCAAGTAAAGGTTCAAATCTTTTAAAACAAATGAATTTTTGAAATTCAAATCATATTTCACTTATAACTTCGAAATCTCAAATTTTCTTTTTAAACAATTTCGTTTAACAAATTTTAGTTTCACATTTCAAAACTCAAATTCGAAATTAATTTAATTTCTATTTTTCAATCAAATTTTATTTTTATAAAACAGAATCATTTGAATAAATTCAAATCCAAGAATTTTTAAAATCATTTAACTTAACCAATCTGGTGTCCGTATATAATTTTCTATCCTATGACCAAGTGATTAGTTATTCCAATTTAACTTTAGGGATGGATATATATCACTTCAATCCAAAATAAATGTCATAGGTATATATTATTTCAACCTATTTCTTCATTTATTCAAAATAATTCAATTTATAGTTTTATACACTGTAAATAATTTACAGGGTGATAAAATGATATACATATATATGTATATATGTATGTATATATATACCGAAAATATCAATCAATAATATCCATCACAATCAACATTTCAAAACAGTCGGTATATCACAACCATTATCCAGTTATTAATAATTGGGAGTTCAACTAGCAATTTTTCTCCAATTTCAATTTAACTGTCAAACACAATTCCTAACAGTTAAATTCATATGTCAATTTGAATGCCAATTAAATATCCAAACAATAGTCAATAAAATAAATAATATTACGATTATCACTTTAACTAGCATAAAAATATTTTGGTACACCGTCAGCATTATAAAACACTCACCTTTATTTGAAACTCAAAATTTTCTCAGCTAAAATAATTTTCAACTCGATCCAATGTCGTAGATGGCATCGATACGAACCATAGCAACTCCTTTCGCCTGAATCGGACCTCGTACGGAGAAGTTACGCAATAATTAGCATTCGATGAGAATGACCACATAATTAATCAAAGTAAATGATTAACAAAAGAAACTAAAACAGCCGATACCTCCTTCCCCACGTGAACTCCAGGCACGATTCTCTACTTCATTCTTTTTTTTATATATTTTTACCCATCTGTCGATTTTAGAATAGGAGAAAGTGGGGTACGAGGGAACATAAAGGTAGGCGGGCATGTACGAATGTTGAAGGGGAGGAAAGAAAATATAAATATAATAATTAGAAAAATGTCTCGCCCGATCGACCCACGAAACTCCAAACTCCAAACGAAAGATGCCACCTGGCATTCTATATGTTTTAACCCTTTCCCGTACACAATGGAACTAGTCTCGAGGCCTAATTCGATCGTATGCAGATGATAGCTTTTCCAAATCAAATTATTTTAATTTAGATTCTAAAAACTAATTCTATGCGTTGCCAGCTCGCACGCCCAAACGATAAGTCTGATCGCTACGAAACTTGAAATCCTATAATAATTCACTATTACGGATCCGATGAAACTGCTTTCGTCGAAATCCGAGACAGTGGCCAAAATGGTTATTTTTACTCGTTAATTAAAATATAAAACTTTCGATTTCTATTTATATACTTTTAAATTCGATTTCAAAAGTAAACGATCTTCATTCTTGTTTAAATAAAATTTAAATCAACTTTTGACATCATTTTCATTCACAGTAAATTCATGATTCGATTATTTCAATAATTTCCAATATTAAATTAAACAATTTAATTATCTAATATTAAAATCTTAATGAATTTTAGTTATCGGCAATTAGTTTAATTTCAACTAAATAAGTCAACATTTATTATTCAATCCAAATATTGATTATAAATACATTCAATATATAAAGTTCATTTCAATACTTGTTATTTCCAAAGTTTAAAAACTGGTTATTTAAATTTTTTATTCAAGTTCATTTTCAATAAATTTCATAAATAATACATTAAATTGTTATTTCCAACCATTTATTCAATAATCATATTAAATTTAACAATTTAAAATAGTTAAAAATACGGGTCGTTACATTCTCCCCCTACTCGGAACTTTTTGTCCTCGAAAAGGAGTTAAGTAACAAACTGAACATACAATATATTTTATTCAAAATAATCATCATATAAACATAAACTTATTATTTACAAAACCTTTACTACGCTCTCGGTACGCCATTCTGATTGGCTTACAAAAATTAGAACTTATTTACAAAATAAGTTATAAAATTTTTAAAACCTCAAAATTTTCTAACACTCGGATTTACGAAAAATTTCGGCAGAGTCTTCTTTACACGGCTCGATCGGAATTTTTTTTCAATACAATATATAACATAAATATATACCAAATATATCAAATATACATCTCATCTCTATAATGAGGCAACCCGTAGGGAAAAATATATATAAAAGTGCGGTTTATAATCCGAGATACGTACCTTATTATTATTAATACAAGCGAGTTAGCTCATATTAACCAAGCAAAAGCAAACAAAATCCACGTATACATCCAAACGATCTTCGTATGTGTCTATCTCAACTCAATTTAGAATATTAGTCACCTAAAATAAGATATAGAGCATATATCAGTTTAAGAGAATCATATATCATGAATTCTGAATTCAAACTATAGCACAAGCACCAATACACGTGATACAACAATCATTTGCAATCAAAACAGCAATAACAATGGTTTGCAGCAAAAGAAATCATTCAACCATCAATATTCATCCAATAAATCCAATTAATTTATAACTATTTGAATTTACATTATCCAATGTCAATATTTAATTATACGCTTCATTTCTTATTAACATCTTATTTTTATTAACATTTAATCGGTTTGCCTCAAATTTATTCACATCCATTTCATTCACATTCAGTTTATTCTATTCAGTTTGTTAAATTCCAATTGTTTTACTTTTTGTTTTAACATATTTCATATAAATTCATTTAACCTTGTTTAAGTTCAATTTTATTTCATTATCACCTAATATATTCTCTTTGATACTAATATCATTTACAGACCATTTTATAAAATCATTTAAGTTTATTATAAACATTTTATGTAACACAACTCATATTTATTATTGCTTCATAACTTTAATTCATTTTAATTCATTAATTCACTTTGTTAGTTCATTCTATTAATTCAAATTCACATTAATAATTTTACTTAAGTAAATTTTATTTTATAATTTAAATTCATATTAATAAATTTTCTTTTTATCAAAATCAATTTTATTTAACTTTTCTTAAGCTAACTTCCAATTTATAATTTATTTCATTAACATATTTCATATATTCATTTCTTAAGTTTATAATCGTTTTATGCACATGTATCTTCTTTTATACAATATTATTCAAATTATAATTATCTTAGAAAGCTATAATTAAATCTTAAAACATCATTTGCAAATTTTATTTTTTTCCAAACAATTTACAAAGATATGGTTTAATTTATTATTACCTTCTCTTAATTTCATATCTAAATGGTATTTCTTTTTGCTATTCAAATTATTCATTTAACATTTCTTAGAACATTAACTAAGTTTGTACATTTTTTTAATTTATTTTATAGCAACTTAATTTAAATTATAAACATTCTTTAAACATAATTTCAATTTGGAATATTTCTTTAAACATTTCTTATTACTCAAGTTCAAACTTGTATAATATTCTATTACCATTCATACTTAACATTTCAACTTTTGAAACATTTCTGATAAGTTTTATATATGTTTTTAGAAAGTAATCGAATGTTATACAAATTTATCTTATTTGTTTTAGTTAACAAGAATGTTTAATAATTTGCATAAGTTTAATTTCCATCATCTTGAAATTCAATAGTTATAATTTAAATTCTCTTATTTGATTTAAATACTTAGTTCCAATTTATTATTTCTCATTTTAGAAGTTTTCAATTATTCAAAATAATTCACATTATTTCTGCAATATGAAAACCATTAATTAACATAACTTAAGAATTCAAATGCCGGGTTCATTTCAAATCGTTTTAAATAGTATATATTCTCATATCTTTTATATATATCATATCATATTAAGAATTTTCAAATCAAAATCTGGTTGTTGAATCAAAAGTGTAGCAAAGCTACTAAGTGGCCTTTCCCACTCAGAGACTCGAAAATGAATGTCAATGATGTGGCCATCATCACCGAAATTATTTTCTAGCGACAAAAGAGAGGAGTACAAAATTTATTTCTCTTTTACTTTTGAAACAATTTCTATTTGTAAATATTTTTAAATACTTTTAAATAACACTAATATTATTTTCAAAATCCTAGAAAAATTTCAAAAGTACCAGAATTTAAATTCTCAAATTCTCGGTTTAATTCATTCTTTTAACTTAAACTAAGATTAGATTTTTATTTCATAACTCATTACTTAGGTTTATAAACATCCGTAACTCAATTTAGTTAAATTAGTATTTCCAACTTGGTTTTACAACCTATTTACTTCATATTCAAGTTATTTTCTAAATCTGTTCATTACATAATTTAAACTGATATTTCTTACCTCTTATACATAAATGTGTCAACATTTCTTTATTTAAACATTCATTTATTTCATTTGCATTCAATTTATTTATATATAATTTAAATCAAATTCAATTATTCACAATGACTTCATTTACTCATTCAATTTCTTTTTATATATAATGTAATTTAGGTAAAATTATTTCATTTACCCTATCTTAAAACAACATTACATCGACTTGCCTCGTTTAAGTGTTTAGAAACTCCTATCAATAACATGGCGTTCCACGCATTGACCAGAATTCATAAACAACTCAACGGATAAGCAAACACAACATAGAACACTTTATAATACTAACAAGTACGTGCTCTCATATATATTCACTCAAACAAACTCATTCTAGGGTATTACTACCCTATCTCTAATGAGTCTAACCCTACAAAGTTAAGCTTATCGCTAAACCAAAGCTTTGATACCAACTATGAAGACCCACATTTCGTAAATTTTAGATCGACAATAATCCACATATGTACAACTTAGAAAATCCAAAACATAGATAATCATTGGGGTTAATTAAGAAAATAAGAAAAGAAAAAGGAAACGAGCACAAAATCTCGCAGCAGAACGATAAAATATGATAATCAAATAAATAGTTCATGAAGCTGTTTATATTATATATTTGATTATAATTTATACAACATTTATATATACAGTTGGGACAAATAAAATAATGCAGCGGAACAACATGATGTAGGGAATAATCTTAGTAGTAATAATATAATACCAAATCTTCATCTTCGTCCTCTAGAAAATAAACTGCAATGCGCTGAAAACTCAGGGGTGACCCGAGCGTAATGAAAAGACAAAACACTCGAGTCTGGACTAAAATATCCTTATGTGAGCCAAATCGATATCACATAACATGAGAGTAATAGCGTCAGAGATGTTTATGAGGTTTCCTATCTCCTATTCAGTGTATAGCTTGCGTTAAATAACTCGGGAGATGTTACGGGATTTTCCATCTATTAAGGATCCGTCAAATTATTTATATATAGTAGAATATGCTATATATATATAATGTCTAATCTGTAAAATAAATATTTTCTTAGCGTTACGAATTTACATTAATCCTCCTTAACGCATTTTTAAGCATTGTCGTACAGTTTGCATATAATGCCCCAGTAGCACGTCGGGGAATAGGGATGCGCCATGATATGACAGCACTAAACCAAAATCATAGTGGTCTCGTATAAGGATAAACGTATGACAAGGCACATGAGGTAATGACCAAGGTAGGATACTACCAGTTCGTGTCGCAGGGCTGGTGGTAACGCATCGTAGCCACGATCACCCACCGCATACATCCGTCCCATATTAAGTCAAGGGAAGGTAACTCAAAATCAAGGTTCACCAATCGAAACCAACGTCAAGAGTAATAATATGGACCAACTCCAAGAAAAATCAAAGAACTGATGTCCGCTAAGGGTAGCTAACCTGTTTGGCCCTGTCAAGCCGTCCTGTTTTAGTCCTTTCAAATTGGCACAGGTGGCGGGATATATCCAACATCGTTCTCTTTCTTCAAATCCAACAAACGACGCCAAATCCAACCACTTCGTTCTAGAGTCTCCTCTGCGTACACAGTTGTTAAAGTGGTTCCAATATTGACAGAGTGTATGTCATTAAGAGATCCCGGTCTCTTTAATAATCGAACGTCATTTAACACACCGATTGGAACTTTTCCATTTCGAAAACAATTCATACTTGATATCAAAATATCATATTCGCTTAAAAATCAATTACATTTCAAAATTATCATATTCACTTCAAAAATCATATTTTTACTTCAATAATCATTTCGAATTTCAACTTAAGTTATAACTTTAAGTAACCCAATTCACATTTAAATCCATGATTTAAATATAAACAGTTTCCACTCCGACCAGTTTGAATTTTTGAGATAGTTTTAAATAATTAAAAAGGTTAAAATAGTTTAATATAAAATGGTTTAGATATTAAAAATGGTTTATATAGGAAATAGTTTGGAAAATCAAAATAATTTGAATATTTAAAAGATAGATTTTAAATAATTTATTTGAAAATAGTTTCAAAGTCAACTGATTCAATTCCAGATCTTCCAACTCAAATCAATTTCAATTTACATCGATTCAATTCTGATTTCAATTCGAATTAACTTCGATTTCGATTTTAAATTAATTCAATTTCGCTTTCAATTCTAGTTAATTTCAATTCCAATTCCAATTTGAGTTAATTTCAATTCGATTCTCAATTTCAAACCATTTCAATTTATATCAATTTCGAGTTTGATTTCAAAATATCGATTTAAATCATTTAAATCAAATTTAACTTCGATGTTCAATCCAATGTTCAAATCTTTAAAAATAATTCAATCTCGAGCCAAATTCTGAGAATTTACTTATATCACTTTTACTTAAACTTTGAAGTTCAAGTAAAGGTTCAAATCTTTTAAAACAAATCAATTTCCGAAATCCAAATCACATTTCAATTATAACTTTGAAATCTCAAATTTTCTTTTTAAACAATTTCGTTTAACAAATTTTAGTTTCACATTTCAAAACTCAAATTCGAAATTAATTTAATTTCTATAATTCAATCCAATTTTGTTTTTATAAAATGAAATCGTTTGAATAAATTCAAATCCAAGAATTTTTAAAATCATTTAACACTACCAATCTGGTGTCCGTATATAATTTTCTATCCTATTCCCAAGTTGTTAGTTATTCCAATTTAACTTCAAGGATGGATATATATCATTTCAATCCAAAATAAATTTCATGGGTATACATCATTTCAACCTATTTCTTCATTTATTCGAAATAATTCAATTTAGATTTTTATATACTATAAATAATTTATAGGTGATACGATATATATATATATATATATATATATATATATGTGAACATTCAAATCATCCAAAATATTAATCAATACATCCATCATAATCAACATTACAAAACAGTCAACATATCACAACCATTACCCAGTTATTAATAGTTGGGAGTTTAACTAGCAATTTTACACCAATTTCAATTTAACTGTCAAATAAAATTCCTAACAGTTAATTTATATGTCTATTTAAATGCAAATCAAATCACCAAACAACAGTCAATAAAATAAATAATATCACGATTATTACTTTAACTAATATGAAAATATTTTGTTACATCGTGAGCATTATAAAACACTCTTCTTTATTTGAAAATGAAAATTTTATCAACTTCAAATAAATTTCAACTCGATCTCATGTCGTAGACGATGTCGATACAAATCCACAGCAACTCGTTTCTCCCGAATTAGACATCGTACGGAGAAGTAACGCAATAATTAGCATTCGATAAGAATTATCATATAATTAATCAAAATAAATAATTAACAAAATGAACTAAAATAGCCGATATCTCCTTCCCCATGCAAACTCCAGGCGCAAATCTCTGCTCCTCTTTTTTTTTTAAATATATATTTATCGATCTGCCGATTTTGGAACAGGAGAAAGTGGGGTACGGAGAAACATAAAGGTAGGCGGTCGTGTACAAATGTTGGAGGAGAGGAAATAAAATATAAATATAATAATTAGAAAAATATCTCGCCCGACCGACCCGCGAAACTCTGAACTCCAAACGAAGCGTGTCGCCTGGCGTTTTATGTGTTTTACCTATATTCTGAACATAGTGGAACTATTCTCGAGGCCTAATTCGATCCTATGCGGAAGATAGCTTTTCGAAATCAAATTATTTTAATTTAAATTCTACGCGTTTCAAACTCGTACGGCCAAACGACAAGTTTAATCACTATGAAACTTGAGATCCTGTAATAATTCACTATTATAGATCCAATGAAACTGGTTTCGTCGAAATCCTAAACGGTGGCTAAAATGGCTGTTTTTACTCATTAATTAATATTAAATTTTCGATTTCTATTTATTCACTTTCAAATTCAATTTTAAAAGTAAACGATCTTCATTCTTGCGTAAATAAAATTTAAATCAAGTTTTGACATCATTTTCATCCACGGTAAATTCAAGATTCAATTATTTAAATAATTTCCAATATTAAACTAAACAACTTAATTACCTAATATTAAAATCTCAATGAATTTTAGTTATTGAAAATCAATTTAATTTCAACTAAATAAGTCAACATTTATTATTCAGCCCAACTATTGATTATAAATACATTTAGTATATAAAATTCATTTCAATACTTGCTATTTCCAAAATTTTCGAAATTGGTTATTTCAAAATTTTGTTCAAGTTCATTTTCAATAACTTACATAAATAAAACATTAAATTTTTATTACCAACCATTTATTCAATAATCATATTAAATTTAATAATTTAAAATAGTTTAAAATACGGGTCGTTGCTCCAACTCTCTTTTGGAAACTCCAAGTGTCTTTAACTAAAGCTGAAACTGCTCGAATCTGACCCAATTATTAAAAATACCTGGATCAGGCTTGATAAACCAGTGTGAGATACTCAATATTTTTGCTGTATAGATCGTGCAGATGTCAATGAAAACCTTTGAAAAGAAGGGTATTTTATAAGAGTACGCCCACATATAAACACAGATGGGTTTTTACCTTATAATAACCAAAGTGCTTCATATAGAAAATCACTTTGACATTATTGTTAATAACGTTGATTTGAAAACACTTTCAAATAAATATATATATAAAGAAAGTATCAATACTCGAATTATGGTAATATATCTGGACTAGGTCAGTGGAATATATCGGATGCGATATATGATACCAAAAATGGTAGCTGAAATGTTTGCAAAGCATTACAGCAAGTTTGGGACCATAATCAAAATTGTAAAGCTCATTTTTGGAATTGAATTTTCAACATGATAAGGAACTAGTGCATTTTCCTTAGATCCATGCATAGCAACCATAGTTCCCGTGGTGATCTTATCACATTTCTCAAGCTAACCTCTTGGAACTGCACTTTCTACACTACTATGGAGTAGCATATTACTCTGTGGCTTTACATGATCTCCTTCAACCTCCATACTTATCCATTTCATCATCTTGCCTTTCATTTCTCATAACTAATGGCCCGAAATATATCCTACAGACCACATAGTATCTCGTATCATTCCTGGGATGTGAGGTTATGTTCCACAAAGCCATGCTTTGACCATAACAGGTTCCACTTTGAATGCCACATTGACATTCCTTCAATCACTATTGACTTTCATGAATATACAACCTCTAAGATCATAAAGAGAAGAGCGTTAAGCTAAGAGAAGTTTGTAAAATTCAACGATTATGATCTCAGAAATGCAATGTCAGACATTCGTCCATACAAGTTCATTCTGGGATTGAACGAAACCGAAAGCACTCCTCCTACTACATCCTGTCGGGAATTATCCCTAGGATTACTAATGATTAGTTTTTATAATCGAAGATTTCAAAACATGACAAGACCATTGCTATAATAAATATCTTTATATTGGGAGCGATCTAGAGAATGTCAACAAGTAGTCTTCCGCTATAAAGATCTTCGATCTTCAATACAACGAAGATTTCAAAATGCAAATACCGTTATCATATAAATATAATATGGGCTAAACCTCTGGGACTCGTGACCGCAATCTGCACATTCTGAAGATTTCTGGTCTTCAATAATCATCGTCTTCAACGTGTCTTCACTTTCGAACGTATACTTCGGTTTGGAGTTGTTTCCGGATAGGAATTACTTAAATCCAACTCCGGATTCTCCAAACCAATCACCGATAAAAAAAACGTTAAGTTCATATGTGATTATCAATTACCATTCAATTTAATTCATATTTTTATTCATTTATAAATATCTCAGAGAGATATATTATTTTAAATTATTCCATTTATTTTCTTAATAGTATATGGAATTATTAGGCCTCATTTATCAAATACTTTGGTTAATTAAAACCCTTTTTTAAATCTTGGAATAATTTTAAATCATTTCACTTTTTACTTAGGAAAAACATTTCCAAAGAAATCTCATAATGGAAAAAATTATTGAGTAAACCAAGTAAATCAAATTTACTATCCCCTCCGTTGGACCAATTCGGGTAGCTAATGAGGGCAGACAACTGGTTTCCCAAACTGAAGCCTAGAGACTACCTCTCTATCACACATATAGCCAAGTTATTGCATCGACTCTAAATTTTTTAACATACTTAATTTACTTTTAGTAATTTTAGAGCATCCGAGCTTTCCTTTCGATCTGTACCATTCCTCGGTCGGATTTTCTGTGACACTCACAAGTGAAACAAATGTACTAGTCTTTTTCTCATACTCATTTTTAAACCTCTCAATCAACTTTAAATTACTTAATTATTTATTTGAAAGGTTCATAAAAAATTTGAGAAAGAATAATTAGGTTAAAACCATTTTTGGAAAAGTTATTAAAAAGTGCTCCGAAAAAGTGCTGCAAATAGTGTTTTAAAAGCTATATTGATCAAAATGACTTTTCTAACTTTTAGAAATTCATTTACATAACTCAAATCTCTTTTAAAATATTTTAAAAGAATTATAAAATTTATTTCATATTTCTAAACATTTTAAAAATATTAATTTTAAAGAATTTTATACTTTGTTCACTTATCTGAAAAAACACGATTTTCCTGAAAACTTGTTTTGGACTTATTTTAAAATATACAAGATGAAATCTTGATTTTATTTCTTCATTTGAAATCTATGGATATATTAGTTTGGAAATTTTTTATCTTGAAGAATTCCAAGCTATATTCCATTCTCTACACTTGTATGAATTCTACTGCGCGAAATCGCGAACGACCGTTATGCGATGCGCCTTATTTTGACTTATTTTTTATAACTTGTCAAAACTACTCCAAATTAAGTTTTATTGTTTATAAAACATTTATAAACTATTTTAAATTATTTAAACAAATAATTTCCACATTAAATCTCATATTCACTTAAACCATTTCATAATATTATTTTATTATAATATTAATCTCCAAGCTTTTTATATTTTAAAACGATCGAGAGGCTGAACAACCCCATACACGTATTATTTATGGATTAAATTTTCATTTAATTAACTATGGTTAATTACCAACCATTTCTCTTATCATTTATCAAACCAAGTTATCAACCATATCATAACCATATAACCAATCATAATAGCGCCAAGTTATCACACCTTTAATCACCCAATATATTTATATTTATATTTATATTTATATTTATATTTATATATATATATATGTATTATATTTTCATATCATTAAACTTGGAATTATTTATAGATTAATTAGTAAATTTAAATGTGAGTACTCACCTTTGTCTCTTACTAATTCTTCCTACCAACATTCTTATCCAATAACACTTCACTAAACCATCGTTATCTTCAACTAATAATCATCTACTCCATTCCTTATTCCCAAGCTCTAGAAAATATAGTAGAGCTTTCGTAGTACTTTAATCTTCCTCCTATCTTCTTAGGAGTAAACCGGTGGCACTTATCTCTAATATTTTCACTCTAGAGCTCCACGATCTTGCTCCTTCTTCCTATAGGGCTCGGCCCAAGCCGTTGGGTGGAGATTTGTTCAGCTATGGGGTGATGATGATGGGACGTGAGAAACAAGGGTAGATGAGGTATTTGGCTAGTGTTTGAGGTGGTTTGACTTTGTTACATATAAATTTTTTATTTTATTTTCTATTTATTTTTCCTAAGTGGAAAGCCGTGGAAGAGCTTATGAAAAGAGAAAAAGAAGGTGAAAATTTATGTGAAAGAAAATGAGGATGAAGTAGGCTATTGTTCAGATAGATATCATAACTTGAATGGACCAAAATACCCTTAGATATTTTCAACGTATTCCTTACACAACATCATTTCCATTTCACATCGTTGCTTTATGTCATAATCACTTAATGTAAAGTGAAGATTTTGTTAGATTTTGATGTGATTTTATTTGACTTTTGTGAAAATATCTTCTTATGTATCTTTTCTCAAATTAATTAAATACTTAGCTTAATTAATTCTTAGTTAATATAGGTTAGGTGTTTATTTCTTTGTTAATGTGTTTATATAATAACTATTCAAGTTGCAAAACATTTATACGACTTATATTGAACAAAACGTTGACTTTCGACAAAATGTTTTCTGGTCATATTTTATGTTTTTAATCAAATTATTTATTTATGTAAATAAAACTTGAAAATTGATTTGTTATCATCTTTAAATAATTTAAAAAATTATTTTAGTTATAACCATATTTAATAATATTAAAATCCGATTGTAAAATATGATGTCGATTGGTCAAAGTGTTACGAAGTTTGTTTATCTTTATAAAACACGTATATATATATTTATAAACTTTTATCAATCAATTATTGTCATTTTATAAAAATTTTAAAAGTATCATTTATCATTTTAAAAAAATTGAACGTACACAAAAGTTTATCGAAAATCATCTTTTGTCAATTTTACAATAAAACACTACTTTTTTATAAACCAATTGTAAAAATAAGTTCACTATGCTTATTTATCACATAAAATATGATTATTTAAGTTTTAAAATTATATATTTGAATATTTAAAATTAAATAAATATTCCTTTTAAAAGTGATAAAGTTACGGGTCATTACATTGCCTACAGACAATGAAAAAAGTCAGAACAATACTGCCTATTCCATGAGCTGTATGGGTACAATACGAATGATTATAGGCATCTGGGGGATCTGATAGAGGAACATGTCGGTGATAACCAGTTATGATGGTATGTTCGAAATCAAACTGCGGTGATAGAACGGGAGCAGCCATCAACCACAACAAATAGAAATGGCCTTGGATCAGGGGCAAGGCGTTCATCTCTTGATCGGATGCGTGGAATCAGGTGTGGTTCTCGCTATCTAGTTTCCTTTTTCAATAAATCACACAATAATACCATCTAGACACTTACTCACGTATGAGATCCCGAACGGTTCAGGCTTTAAGCTGGATGCTAGACTGTAATGCCTAGAGAGGAAATAATAGATATTAGAATTTGTGTTTTTATGTTCTAACCTGATTTTGTTAGATGAACCTTTGATTATAAAACCCACTTGAATTTGAAAACTCACATTGATCGCTTTAAGTCCCATTCGGAAAGATAGGACCAGGGTGCAAGAAGTAAGTCCTCTCAACGAAGAGTGAGCGGATGGGCTTACTTGTCGTCGAGTCCCCTCGTCGAGGAGCAAGCAGATTGGACTCGGCAAGGGCCGTAAACGGCCATCAGCCTCGAACATCTATGAATTTAAATATCGGTCTCAAATGACCATTATCTACGTCGAATGGCTATCAATCTTGAATGATCATCATCCTCCTTGAATGGCTGTATCAACCTTGAATGGTCACCCTACTTGAACGACCATCGATACCTAATGACCATTATCCACCTCGAATGGCTATATCGACCTCGAACGATCACCCGCCTCGAATGGCTTGTCGGTCCCTAACAACCATCATCGCCTCGAATGGTTATCGATCTCGAACGACCATCATTAACCTCGAACGGCTATATCAACCTCAAATGGTCACCCGTCTCGAATGGCTCTACCGGTCTCAAAAGACAGCATATTTGATTATTAGCCTTGAACGGCTATGGATTTAACTATCAACCCTAAATGGTCATGAATTTGATCAACGAGAGAGATCGCGCACTAAGCTAAATATAAAATGATTCACAGAGAATGAAAACAAATTGCTTTTGATAAAGAGGATTTGGACACCTTATAAGTGAATAGTTGAAAAATACCGGATGACATGGGATGATTTTTGATATGTAATAACCCTGAATGGAATTAGAGAGATAATGACGTAAATCTCAAAGGTACACGGGATGGTCTTGATGTGTGATGTAATGACACCGAATGAAATTGGAATTGTAATAATATATAGGTTACACTTAGATAGAGTCTGGAGTCTTAGGCTATGACGGTGTAAATCGAAGTAACTGAATGGTTAACAAAATCGAAGTAGTTGGAGAGCTCAACCATCAAAGATTGGCATCACAGTTGTTCCTAAACAGAGCACATTTTCCATTCGCAATGCATGTTTTGGGGCAAGTGTTTTCCCTCTTTTTGACCAGGCAGTATTCAGATGGACTAGACAGATCGAACTTGGAGTTCTTGAGGCAGGAAGCCTAAAGAGAAAGTCTAAGAGTCCAGAAACCAAGTGCATATAGAGTTGCAGGACAAAAGCCAAAACAACTCAAGACAACACAACTATAGGATACCCCAAGTTGGGGATCAATATTGATTCCAACCTGGGATTAGTACCGACTCCCAAAAATGACTAGGGTGGACCACATCTTCTGCCTACATGTCTATCTTGATGCCAAGGCCCTATTTCCAAAGTCGTTTTATATAATCAATGCAATTCTTCATCGATCTCCATGAATACTTAAAAATACAACTTTATTCTTCCACAACTCCATCATTTGGACACCGAAACAACCTATTATTAATGTAAACAACTATGGAATCACGAAGCCAACAACAGAACGATCTAGGGTGAAGAAGCGAAGACAACAAATAGGGCCAACTTGGGGATCGATACCGACTTCCACATAGGGATCGGTACCGACTCCCAGTTCTTGATGATGTGGCGCCTACTCTTCGGGGAGAATTAGTCTAAATCGGGTACAACTACTTGGAGATACTTCTGAGCGATATTTTAGCTCCCTACCTCTATAAATAGAGGGATATGGCTCATTTTTTGGTTCTAGCTCTCTTATTTCTTATATTCTTGCAATTTTGAAATTCTAAGTGTTGGAGTTGTACCGAGTCCTAAGAACTTCTACCTCCAAGTCCGAAATAAGCAATAAAATCATTAAGTGGACGTATTTCAGAGTCTGTCGAACCACTATAAAACTTTGTATGTTCTTTTCTTACCCGTTTTACCCTACTTTCTTCACTTTTATTCTCCACCATATTCATTTGGATGTTTGGTAATTTTGGTTCAAATATATATATATATATATATATATATATATATATATATATATATATATTAACATTGTGTACATATTTTTATTTTTACTTCGATATGTATATATACATATTTTTAATATTTGTTATATAATACAACACGCATATAACATACAATGCTTGCTGTATAACATATAAATGGTTTTTGTTGAATCAGAGGCATCAGGGAGTGAGTTAGAAATGACAAATTTCAAGATAATCTTTTTATTCGTTATCCGCTAGATCTTTATTACGTGTTATCGCCGATTTACTGTACTAAGATTTATTTTTCATTAAAATTAATTTTACTATAATTATTTTAATTAAATTATGTACAACGCGTGTGTACGTATGTATAATTTTTTTGATAACAAGAGTGATACCTAATTTTAAGCATAACATTCATTCTTATGTCTCGAGGGATCGAACCGAAGATCTCTAAAACATAATACTGAGATTTTACCACTTAAGCTAGTGGTCCTTGACGTGTGTGTGTATAAATATATAATGAACCCCATATATCCATTATTATATTATATATTTATCCCTATGTGAGTAAAAATATATATTATTTCTGGCTAATTTATGATAATTAAATATATAAATATATATAATTTATTAATATACGTGACTAATTATAGATTTATGATAATTAATATAATCATGGAAAATTTAAAACAAAAATACAAAATTGTATAGAAAGTTATGATTTTATTTCTCAGATCAAATATATAATTTTTCAAGTTTATTTATTAATCTCATTAATTTAAATATCTTTAACTAGTCCAAAATTTATAATAATTAATCTTTATGACAAATTCAGACAAAATTGAGTATGCACAAAACATATTACTTCATTTTCCATATCCAAAAGGTAACTTTTTCATATTATTTTAATACTCTCTAAATTAATTATTATACCTTTAGCTAGATTAAAAATTAATAATAGTTAATATATCCATAATGAGATTCAAGTAAAAACAACTTTAACTGTCTACATCATATTAATTTTTTTCAAAACTAAAAACAAGTTTTTTGATTTATTTTTTTATTTTATCTAAATATTTTAGTTTGTTTTTAATATATGTCATCATTTTTAAAATTCAAAATGATAAAATGCAAAAAGATTATCATAGTGACCATAAAACTATGTAATAACTTTCTAGATCCAAAATGGATTTTTTAATAATTATATTTCTTAGATTATAATATAATATAGTATAAAGTACTTTAAATTATTAAAAACATTATAAAAAAATTGTTGCGCTTTTAAGGTTGAAAATATATACAATAATAATGATTTATAATAAATATTAAATTATGATATTCGCCTTAATGAATGATGTCCACTGATTACACGTCGAGTTGTAGGTGATTTCCTCTTTAGAGAACTCCATCTCCTTCCCCTGTTTTGATTTGCAAGAACTAACTATTGGCTCTAGCTCTTTATGGAGGTATTATTGCTATTGAGATTGTATATCAAATGAGAGAAAAGCCCCCTCGTATTTATAAGGCTAATAAAGCTATATATATTTATTAAGAAATATCTATCCTCATCTTTCTCAGAAAGCTTTTACTTCATCACCCAATTATAATATACATAACAATTATATATAATTGTCTGTCGAAATCAAGTAGGTCATCCCATACATATTTTTAATTAAGAATTTTTTTGACCATAACTTTTAACAATTAATGGTTGTTAGATTATTATTTAGCTTTTTTAATTAATTAAAAATATATTAGCACTTTTTCGTTAATTTTTTCCCTTCAATAATAAGTAAAAGCCCTCAAAATTTAATCTAACATTTATATTTATCTCTTCTAATTTAATTTATAAAATTAATAAATTAATTCGATTGACAACTACGGATGTATAATTCCCTGGTGTGAACTCAACCCTAAAAAAAATTTAAACATTTTAAATATTAAAGACTATACAGTTTATGTTAAAGCATGGTAGTGGAGATGAATTTAGTTGCTTATAGATCATTTTGGTAAAATCCTATTTCTAATCATTTAAGCTACTCTCTAAGAAATGATATAATGTGTGTTGGATTCGGCTGGTTGGTAATGGATAAATTGGGTCAATTTTAATTTTTTCCCTCTGATTGAATCTTAGTGGGCATACGAAATTTACTGAGTTGTAAATGATATAATCTAGTTACTTAAATAAGATCGAATTTTATTTAATTTCTTAATTTAATTAATTAATTTTAATTAATTTAATGTTTATATATACTAAAGCATGTGTGTTCGTATGTGCACGTGTGTGCTTTTGTTTGTATGATGTGCATGCACAACATAGTAATGTGTATAGTTAGTATGTGTGAGTATGTATATATGTGTGTGTGTGTCTGTATTTATGTATGTATATTTTGTGATTTACATCTACAAGTATACATTCATCATTTATAAGTACATTAGTTGTCTTAAATTATTGTTTAGTTATACATGCATATTTATATAAAATTTTGAATTTATTTTATATTGATTAAAATAACTTCTAAAATATCTAAATATATTTTGATCAAGTAAAAAAAATTTGAATTTAAATTTAAGGTCTAAAATATCTGATTTTGACGTGTTTAAATATTTTAAATCAAAATCTAGATTTATAAAAATAAATTAGAACATATTTTAATTAATAAAATAAAAATATTTATATTTTATATAAATATTTATCACGACAAAAAATAATATTAAATAAATAAACTATTTAAAATTGCATAAAATAATTAAATTATATATTTTTCAATAAAATAAATATTAAAATAATTTATATTTTTTTATTTATTTTCAGCCATGTAATATTTTTTTCAATATAAAAATCTAAAACTATTTATTATTATTTTTATTAAATTAAATATTTACATATTTATATATATTAGTATAAATATTGTTTAAAATTATTAAAATATAAATATAATAATATTATATTAATATAGGTTAGGGAAGAAATATATTTTTTAAACCAAAGCACATTATGTATATAAATAATAAATAATTTTTAAATATGTAATATACATATATATATGATTTAAAAATAGTAAATAGCACTTTTTTAATTATTCAAAATTAATTTTCATATTTATAAAATTGATATATAAATATACTATATATGGTTGAAATGATTTTTATTTATTTTATACATAAATTAAATCAACATTATCAATCAATGTAGATTGTTTACTGTAATTTACTTGGACAATTTAGACAATTTACTTGGGCAATTTAGATAGATAATAGTTGAACATATAAAATTGTTTTAACAAGATCTTATGACATATTAAATGTAATTATAAGGTATAAAGTAATACCTCGAAGAAATTTCCCCAAGTGCAACATACTATAAGAGGTCTCCTAGATTCGGAAAAATTGATCCACCAAACCTTGCAATAATCTAGAGCACGACTTGAAATGATTTATTTTGATGTAATTTTGTATCTGGAATACACAGGTATGGAGGCGGGGAGCAAACGAGTTTAGCTAGGTCTAAAATGGTACAAGGAGGGAATGAATATAAGGGGGTTATAATGGTTTAAACAGAGAAAGGAAGAGAAAATTCTTCTTCTTTTACTCCTTATACTACCATTTCTCATATCCAGATCTGAACTCAAAGCCCTCCCTCCATCTCGTCATATGGTCCGTTATATCATAAGCCTTTGTGGTCCAATGAACAACCAAACCCGTTTAATAATTAATGACATTTAAATTGCATTTAAATGCGTATCGATATCGAACGTACATATATAACTTTTATAAACGCACTTAATTAATTACCAATGACATGCAGAAAAATATAACAGCACCCATTACATTAAAAAAATAATTAACTAATATTTCATAAAATTTAGTTAGTTTATAACAATTTATAAATTAATCAATTGTATGCTGTTTTGAAAATATCATCAACGCAGTTGCGCAGCTCGTAGATGTAAATTCAGTCAGTAATTAATATCAAACAATTCAGGTATTAATGTACACACTTCACCTTGGCTCGTGGTGTGACAATATGGCCTAATTTGTCAATAAAATCTAGTTTTATAATTTAAACAGTACCTTTTAATAACTATTATTTACAGATATTCTCTTCATCAACATTGTATCATTTTAGGATGTATGGAATTTTTTGGGGCAAATTTCCAATATCACCCACATTCAATTTAGTTAGTACATAAATAACTTTCTTGGTTCAATAATAACTTTTATTATTAAATGTACCGCTCTGATCCAAGAATTTGACTACGAGTTGGATGGAGTTGACCACAATACTAACTTCGTACAACTAAGGAGTCGAATTCTATTTTGAATAGTATTTCACTTCTAACGTTTAAATTCAGACATAACTATAGTTTCCCAATGGTTACCATGCCATGATTTAACTATAGTCAAAGTGGAGTATCCACATTAAAGCTCAACGGTATTCTCAAGTCGAGAAAAATTGTAATATCATTACTACGAGATTTCCTTTTGACCTAATAATTATTAGCCAATATGAAACTCTCAAGTGAGTCATTCCATAGTTATACAATAATTATCTGTACGTACCATTTGGTGCCTCCAGCAGCTATGAGTGAGTAATACACTGCCCAACATTTGAAGAGTCTCATGTATTATGTTCTCAATGGATGTATCGATATCCTTTTTCGAAACATCTTGACCGAAATGTTTAAAATAATATGTTAGTTCATATTATGATAAATTTCTAATGATTACAACTTCTTGTAATTGTTATCACATAACATATCATACAAGAATTTTAATTACTTAATTAATATATCATAATATAATAACCAAGTAATAATAGAACATAAATAATTTACAATAAATTATAGAATTGTCCCTTGGGCATAGTCCTAACCCTCACGGTCTCTTATTTGCTCTTGCGGCCAATTATAGAATTTTAATCTCATCCCTTCAATCAGTTTGCCAGAACTAATCAAGTTTCTCTCTTCGTGAATGGATCTGCTATGTTGTCATTGCCATTTACTTGTGTAATCTTACTTTTCCGTTACCAATAAATTCTCTTAATAAGAGTAATTTAGTTCGTATAAAATTTTAGATGTCTAAACTAATAGATTGCAAACAAAATTTCATCCTACATGACCAATATGCATAATTACTACCCTTAAATAGTGGTAGTCTAGTGGTGAATTGATCTTCTACACATGTGTTGAAAAGGGTGTTATTAGTGTTACTAGCCGCTTAAATTTTTCAAAAATCAGATGATGAATTTTTGAAAATCATGCGCTCTGATATCAAATGTGGTGGTGATGAGAGATATCCTAATACTGTGCGGTATGAATCTTAAGGTTATTTTAACATTAGATGGCGGTGAATAGTATTTATCAACTTTTTAATGTTTTTACTCGTAATTTTGAAAAAATCAATTCAGAATCACAACTGCAGGTAGTAACAATATAAATGTAGTAATAAAAATAGTAAAAGTAAAAGAGATACCATGAATTTTTACACTAGTCGACATGATTTTGGATGAAGCTACCGATTGGGAAGTTACAACAAACAAAACTTAGGCACTAATTACTTCTGGGAATATCAGAGGTGAAATATGTTCCTTGATAGGAATGCTAATTTTCGATTTCCAATCCTACATTCGCTCATGGATCCCCATACAGAATTCCCTCTATCACAAATTGCAATTCCATATGTTGCAAGTACACACATACAACTTGACATTGAATCAAGTGGCAAGCTACTATCTTGACTTTCCATGGGTGGAAGGACACCTATGACCTTCTTGGCTTTCCATGGGTAGTAAGAACACCCATATAATTCCAACTTTCCATGAGTGATAGGATGCACCTTACAAATCAATAGTGGAGTAATATCTACTAGAAATTGTATCTTTTGAACGCAAATTGAAGTAGTCTTCTGCATAAAAAGGGATTTAAGCCAAAAGAAGATAGGGTGAGAATTGGTGCAGATATGGAAATGGCTAATTCTTAGTTAGGTTTAGGTTGCATAAATGGTGACAGCGGCTTAATCCGGTAAGGGTAGAACAAGCAAATAAAAGGAATAGGATGGGCATTCATTGGTACAAAAGTAAGCCAGTAATATATGACTAGGGTTTTCACTAAAGTAAAAGCAAACACATAGAAATACTATTTCCAGTGGAAGAAACTAAAGTTGAATGGCCTTGGACAATCAACTCACTATCGTTGGCTAAACACACATATATAACCCTGGCTGACAATTTTTCCTTATTAAACGTGTGCCTAGACCGTATCGACCCAGCAATATGACGTTATAATTATTACATGAATATTGCTCAAAGAAGATAGGATTCACACCTTTAAGTCAAGTGATTATGTACTAAGCCTTATACTATTGTTTTATATACATCCTTTCTGATAGAGTTAGAAGTATGCCTTAGAGGCAATTATGTAATTATATATATATATATATATATATATATAACTCAATAACTAATCTTGTTTGAAATAAAAGCAGTTTTCTTTCTATTATATACTTGATATAATGTGTTATATCAATTAATTAATTAATTTAAAAGTATATTTAATAGAAAATTCATAAAATGATATGTTTTGTGATAGTAGTTACAATGTGTTGTGATCATGAGTGATATCTCACAATAAAATAAACATATCTTTTATTTATTCCTAGTTAAGATGTATCAAGATTGTATATCAATACATCCATTGAGACTAGGGTACGTAACGCTTTTCAAATGTTGGAATGTGTATTACTCATGACTTTTGAGTGCATCGATGGGTTACGTACTGATAGTCATTAGATAACTATAAAATGACTCATTCAATAGTTTTCTGTTGGTTAATATAACTAAGGTCAAAAAAATATAAATGTGACTAATTTTGCACAATGAGATATTTGTCGATCTTCAATATAAAAGCTTCTCTTTGATTATAGTCAAATCATGGCATGGAGTCCACTGAATGATTATAGTTGGGTCGAGTGGAAGTGAAACACTATTCAAGAGAGGATTGTCTCTATGGTTATATGGGGTTAGCATCACGATCAATTAAAGTCAAAATCACTGGCCAGAGTAGTTCAGTAATAATAGTTGCTATTATTGAACCAAGGATTTTGTGTTTGGACCATACAGTTGAATATGGACGATACTGCAATGTTAACCATTACCAAATTCAATAAGTCCAAAGTGATATAGTTTTGACAAAGATAACTAGTGCAAATAATTATCACTAATGGGCAACGCTTATAATAAGTACAATTGAATTTTACTAAAAATACGGGTAAGCGATAAATTCGGTCGAAATATCACACCACTAGCTATGGTGACCCGTGAATGTTAATTTTCAAACCATTCGATGTTAATCACTGACTGAATTTACACCTTTGAGTCGCACAACCGTAATGTTGAGTACTCTGAATACACCACATGATTTAATTAATACTTATAAAATATTAATTATTAAAATTTATTTGATTTGTTTGAATACCATTAGCATTTGATAAAGCGCATATATAAAAGTTATTAGCATGCGTAATGATATATAGTATCAATAAAATATTTATAAATAGATTAATTGCTAAGTGGTTTTGGGATTTTTTTTAGGCCCACATGAATGATGGAAAAGGGGATTGGTTTCAAATGAGATTTGAAAATCCAATGGAGCAATTAAAATAAGGAATTGAATCTTCATCTTTTACTCCACTTTATAATTCACTTAAATCTCATTTATGAAATGAATTTTTTCCTTTTTCCCTTTAATTCTATTTCTTCTCCCAAAAATTTGAAGAAGGTGAAACGATTTGATGAGATTTAATAAGAAATTAAATTTGGACGGTTTTAAAAGAGAGGATTGAATGGTTTCAATGCTAAATTTAAAACATATTATCTCCTATTTAATCCATCATTCTTTTCCTGATAATTTTTTTTAATTTTCTTTCTCTTTCTCTCCTCCTCTCCTTTAATGGCCTCCATGATAATAAATTCTTTAAAAAAAATTCAAATAATATGAGTAACATTCAAGGTGGTGTTTTCCTCTAGATCTTTACAAAATTCAGAGGTTGGTTCAATCAAATCAGAGTTTTACTCTTCACTCAATGTGAAAATCTTAGGCTTTATCTTTAGGTAATTCTAATTTTATTTTATTATATATTCACCATGTTAATGAAGTTTAAATACTATATATGCTACTCATGATCTCATTATTTTTAATTATGTTGCCCAAAATTTAGATCTGACATATGTTAATTGATTGTATGTCCATTATGATAATATACTTAGATCCTTTATTTGCTACAACTTTTTCATCATATGTTCATATTACATGTATAGTTTAGATTTAATTCATTTTACCATGAACTTTTATATGTCCAAGTTGTCCAATCTAATTTTTTTTTCATTGTTTTAGAAATTACTATTTAAGCAAAAAAAGGCAGACAAACAATTTTGGATTGCAATCTAATTTTAATTAATTGATGTATTTTGCACCTCATTATATACACAAATGTAAATTAACTATATATGTAAGTTATTTAAAATTACTTTGGAGATTGAATACATGTTTCACATATTTGTGTTTTGAATATAATTTTTGGTTGTTGTCGACATTTGTTTAAATATTATTTCAATTAAAAAACAAATAAAAAACATAAGTGCACTTTTATGCAAAACATCATAAATCTTTGAGTCCCTCTTAAATTAAAGTAGATTTCAATTTGTTACTTTAATTTTAAAACATATAATAGATCACAAAGTTTATATATGTACATATATTATTTTAATTTAAAACATAGTTTTTAGTTATCCATATATGCATATATATATATATGTATGTATGTATGTATGCGTGTGTGTGTGTTTGTGTGTTCAAATTGTTTTGAAACAACATTAAAGATAAGTAAATGAAATGAGATAACTCCTCCACCTCTACCACTCCTTATTTATTGCATACTTTAACATAATTGATTGTCATTTTGAATATATGCAAAATTTTGATTAGTTAAATAATTTTGAACATAATATTATTAAGTAAATATAAGTAAACTATATACGTACATATATATTGTTAGTTTATATAATTTAAAAATAAACTATGGACAACAAAGGCATATATAAAGGGAGAATGTGTATGTTGTAGTGTAAATCCCAACATCTATATACATACACATTAACTATGTACATTGTTTATATGTTGCACTTGCAGTATACACATATGATGTCAGAACTATGGTTTCATGTTTTAATGATGACAACTACAACTCTGTGTATATCTAGTATGCAATATATGTAGGTAAAACAAGCTACTAAATTGGAGATTCGATGACAAATCCATGATGGATCATCTATACTACAAGCACTACAAAGCTATAAGATTGTCTAGTCTAGTGTATGTACTTGGTCCTAGATTTACTTGTAAAGTCTCCTTAGTAGTTCATATGCGAACCCACCACAAGTACTTTCAAATATAAAAGAGTTGTATAAAGTTTTTCAAAGAGTTTTATATATAAAAACAAGATGTCCACTATTCAGTTGACTAAATATTGATTTCGGTCGACTAAACATTCATTTCATACGACTGAAAACATATTCAGTCAACTAAACAGTGCAATTTTCTTATATAAATTTCTTTTAGAAATTTGACATATACTTCAATGTTCTTATTCAGTAGACTAACTTTTTATATTCAGTCGACTGATCATTACATAAAGACTATTTTTTGAAAAGACATTTCGAAGAATTATGATCGTTCGTGTGCATCTCTCAAACAAAAATGGTTGTTAAAGAATGATTGCAACTGCTCAACATAACCTCTGATATCTATAAATATATATCAAGATTATAATCAATTTAACAACTTTCGAATCTTACTTTCTCGATCTCCTTTCTCTCTTGTGCTTTCTTGAACTGCAGTGCATTCAAATATTATTCTTTACTCAAGAATCACTTGCTAAACTTCCATAATCACAAAGCACACGTCGTGAATCATCAAAAAGATTATAGGAAGATTTGTACTAGCAATCGAAATCAATGTTGGATGAAAACTGATCATTACATAAAGACTATTTTCTTAAAAGACATTTCGAAGAATTATGATCGTTCGTGAGCATCTCTCAAACAGAAATGGTTGTTAAAGAATGATTGCAACTGCTCAACATAACCTCTAATGTCTATAAATATATATCAAGATTATAATCAATTTAACAACTTTCGAATCTTACTTTCTCGATCTCCTTTCTCTCTTGTGCTTTCTTGAACTGTAGTGCATTCAAATATTATTCTTTACTCAAGAATCACTTGCTAAACTTCCATAACCACAAAGCACACATCGTGAATCATCAAGAAGATTACAGGAAGATTTGTACTAGCAATCGAAATCAATGTTGGATGAACCCAAGTTTGTCTACTCAGAAAACTTGGTTGTCTTGCTTGTTCCTTCAGGCGAAGCAAGGGTAATTGGTTAAAAAAATTCCAAAGCGGAACTTCGGGACTGGATGTAGGATGGGAGGTCCGAACCAGTATAAAATTTCTAATATAATAACTTTTATTTACTTTATATTATCATACTGAGTATATAGTTCTGTTTGGATTAGTATATATATATCTACACACACTTATTATACACATAATCCATATTATATACGATCCAACTACACTTTCATTTGGTATTAGAGCAAGGTCATTTCAATTTACTGTAACACGTGATCGAAACTTTTTAATATGGCGAGTACATTTCAAGAAGGTCAATTAACTGCTCATCCCCTACTATTTACCAGGTCTAATTATGCTTATTGGTCAACATGTATGCGAATCTTTATGGAAGCTAACAGTTTGGAAATTTGGCAAGCTACTCAAACTAGATATAAAGCACCTACCACTGGAATAAATACTTAGATTGATGCGCAAAAAAGAACACGACAACTAATAATTCCAAAGCCATGAATGTACTATTTTGTTCACTTGATAAACATGAATTTTCATGAGTTATGCTTTGCACAATGGCGTATGATATATGGCGCACTTTACAAGTTACTTACAAAAGCACAATTAAAGTCAAGCGAACGAAAATTTCTCTTTTGCAAAACCAATTTTTATCCTTCAAAATGAAAGCAAATGAATCTATTATTGACTTGTATGCTAGATTTTAAACTATTCAACATGATCTCATGGCACTTGGTGTCAAATTCACCAATTTTTATTTATTCACAAGAATTTTAAATTCTTTGACTATTGAGTGGAAAAAATAGTTTTAGCCATCGAAGAGGCTAATGATCTCTCTCAACACAAAGTCGAAGAACTAATAGGAAATTTGATATCGTATGAAGCTAATTTACAGGCTAGAAAGGAGTAAAATAAAAAAAATTAACTTTCAAAAAAATGATGAAAATTCAAATTAGGACGAGGAAGAAATTGTGTTTATCGCCAAAACCTACAGCAAATTTAAGAAATTTAAGAAGATGACAATATTTTAGAATGGTGGAAATTCGAATTCATCAAATCAAAAATCAATCAAACGTTATGTATGTGACAAATTCGGCCATATGAAGAAAGAATGTCCATAACTCAACAATGACAAAAGGAATTTTTTTTTTGTGAGAAATTCAAGAAAAAAGGAGAGCTTTTCAAGTAACTTGGGATGATTCCTATCCATCTTCGTCATCCTATAGGGACAGTGAAAGCAACTCAGAACAAGCGAATATATGTATTATGGCTAGCACTGACGAGGTACGTTCTATACTCACATATGATGAAATTATGTAAATTAGCATAGAATTAGACGATAAGTATAGAGGGTCAAAGAAATTAAATAAAGAATATGTAGGAAAGTTAAATAGAGCAGAGCTAGAAATTGGTTTATTAAAGGATGTGACAACCATTTAGAAGAAGAACTAGAAATGTCATAAAAGAATGTAAGAAATTATCATCTCAAAACGCTTCTTTAGTAAGTGATTTGGAGAATAGCATAATTGAGAATGATGAACTCAAAAATCATAATCTTGAACTAAGTACTAGCTTAGGTTCTACCAATATTGGAATTTCTGATCTTAAGACTAAGTTAGATCAAATTACTAATAATATTTCGAAATTTAATAAGGGCCAGCAAAACATAGAAAACTCGATTAAAATTTTGAAACCATCAGGAAATAGAAATGGATTAGGTTTTAAAAGTAAGTAGAAACATAAGAACTATATTACACTATATACCAAGTTCAAGAAGCCAAAGTCATAAGATCAATGCTTCAAAGTCGAAAATGGCTAAAATATGGATTCGTAAAGCTAGTAATAAGTTAATTAGGCAAAAATATACAGTCAACTATTTGAAAAGTGTTATTTATAACGATGGTTACATTTCTGAAGGTCCCAAACCCTCTTAGGGATGGCTACCTTCCTTCATTAACACGTAGGACCATAACATATGGAGTGGGTGCCAATGAAATTCTTATTGTTTTACAGGTATCTAATGATAAACTGAAAGTATTATTTCTAAAATCTTATTCATGTCATCATATATGAGTATAAATTGCTTTAATATAAAAAGGTCTTTTAACAAACTTATATAATAATATGAATTCTAGAAAATATGTATTTACTAATAATATTTTCAAAATAAGTACATCAAAATTTGCAAAACCTGATTTTCATAGGTTTAGTAGACTAAACATCGTCATTCAGTTAACTAAACATAGTTCAGTACACTAAAAGTTTTCATTTAGTCAACTACACAGAGTTTTATCATTCAATCAACTAAACAGAGTTCATTCGACCAAACATTTTAATCAGTCGACCAAACAGTGTACAATCAGAAATAGTCGACTAAACTTTAAATATTCAGTCGACTAAACTCAAGCCTACTTTCTACCTAAAAAATACCCCTGTTTAGTCGACTAAATAGGTCCCTCATTCGAATGAACCTAGGAAATTTAGATGAATAATTTTATTTTTAAGTCGACTAAAATCAACATTGTTCACTGGTTGCAAAATACCCTGATTCATTCGACTGAATCATACACCCAGTCAGCGGAACTTGCCAAATCATGTCCATACTTGTCAAGTTATATGCGTTCTTACTATAATCATCTAGTTTGTCAATATGTATTTGTATATTTTCTTATTTACTTCGCATTATTTTTCACCATCACCCTCTATAATATAACTTTGTATATTGTAATCTCTGTTGTATTCTCGCCTTTTCGATGGTGCCAAAGGAGGATAGAATATCGATAGGGGGAGCATATATTTAAGGGGAGAAATATATGTTTTTCTATTTGATAGTTCATATAGTTGTCATCATCAAAATGTGGGAGATTGTTAGAACTTCGGTTTTGTTGTTTTAATGATGACAACTATAACTCTGTATATATCTAGTATGCAATATATGCAGGTACAACAAGCTATTGAATTGGAGATTCGATGACAAATTCAGGATGGATCATCTACTACAAGCACTATAAAGCTATAAGATCATCTAGTCTAATGTATGTACTTGGTCCTAGATTTACTTGTAAAATCTCCTTAGTAATTCATATGCACACACGCCACAAGTACTTCAAAATATAAAAGAGTTGCATAAAGTTTTTCAAAGAGTTTTATGTATAAAAAAAATGTCCGTTGTTCTGTTGACTAAATATTGACTTCAGTCGACTAAATTTTAATTTCAGTCGACTGAAAACATATTCGGTCGACTAGACAGTGCAATTTTATTATATAAACTCCTTTTTGAAAATTGGCTCATACTTTAATGTTTTTATTCAGTAGACTGACTTTTTATACTCTGTTGACTGATCACTACATAACGACTATTTTTTGAAAAGACATTTCGAAGAGTTGCGATTGTTCGTGTGAATCTCTGCAAACAAAAATGATTATTAATGAGTGATCACAACTATTCAACATAACTTCTGATATATATAAATATACATTAAAATCAGAATTAATTTAACAATTTTCGAATCTCACTTTCTTGATATCTTTCCTCTCTTGTGCTTTCTTGAAATCTAGTGCATTCAAATATTATTCTTTACTCAAGAATCACTTGCTATACTTCCATAATCACAAAGCACGCATCATAAATCATTAAGGAGATTATATAAATATTTTTACCAATAGTCAAAATCAATATTATACGAACACAATTTTGTCTACTCAGAGAACTCGATTGTATTGCCTGCTCCTCAAGGTAATTGAGGGTAATTGGTTAAAGGAAATTCCAAAGGGGAGCTTTTGGATTGGATGTAGGACGGGAGGTCTGAACCATTATAAATATTCCAGTGTGATTACTCTTATTTACTTTATATTATCATACTCAAAGTGTTTGAAAATTTTAAATTTTGGTATTAATTTCAAAAACTAATTTGTTAACAAGATTAATAAAATAAATTAATTAAATAAGTTAATTAATTATATATATATATATATGCATGTATTATATAAATTGGTATATGTGTTTAAGATGGTGTAAATATACATATATGTATATATAAAATGACTTTTGAAATTAATGTAATTTAATCAAAATTGTTTGAATTAATAAATTAATTAAATTTTATTTAACTAAATTAAATACATATACATATATATATATATATATATATTACTATAACAGTTATTGTATATATAATAATGATTATAGTACACATGTCCAATATAAAAGTTATATTAGAATAATAATATAAAATTAATTAAAGAGTTAATTAATTAAAATTAATTAAAGAGTTAATTAATTTAATAATATTTAATTAATATAATGTTATACATAAACGTGTATAATTAAAGCTATATAATATGAACATATAAGCTAAAGGTGGAACAATTAAGAAACACAAATAGACTTAAGTAATAAATACATACATAAATGACGTATACCATGGTTTTGATGTGTTGACACTTGAATCAGGAGGTTGTTTCATAAGAAATACATTTTACCATAAATCAATATTACTGAATTAAATATATTGATGATTATGAATTTTTAATACCATTGTTGTCCTCTGCCATTTATAAATTAATAAATTATTTGCATACTCTCTACTATTGAGCAAACTCAAGCTATAGATGTTATGTATAGTATTATTAATGTATTGACTGGAAAAGGTCAGATAACAACATGTATTTGTTGCAAATTCAAGGTATATATACTATCTTAGGCCGTCATGAAATGGTAGGTACAAGTGAATAATTTCTTTCGATTTGTTAAGAAAACTCAAGGTCAAAATGAGATTAGGACAAGGAACCATAGGTTAGAAGTTGTATATGATATAACCAATAAGGAGTTATCCATCGTTCCTGGGGCTATGTCTTGTTGAGCAAACTCAATGTCACAATCCCAAGCCAGACGAGTCTTAACACCTACCATTGAAGTTGAAAACTTTGAGGTTTCATGTTAGGATTTGAAGAAACATATAAGACTATTGGGAGTCTTAATAAAAAACTGAAATTGAACATTTAACCTTTCTAATATTGCAAGAACATCTACTATATACAAAGTTAAATAATCTACATCGATAAATTTTTACAACTAATAATATAAATAAAATGTTTATTGGTCAAAATATATATATATAAGCTAAATTAACATTGAAAAATAGAAATATAAAATGTACTTATCAATAAATATTTTTGCATGTAGACCCATGCAAATGCCTAATTATACAACTACTAAATACATTCATAACTTGGTCATTTACATGTTTGCTTGCCCAAGGCTGTGTATTTTCTTCAATAAGTTTCAAACTCTAAAAGCAATACAAGTATATGAATATTTGATTCAATTCTAGTCACATATAAATGTTCTATGGTGAACGGTCACCACTTGTAATGTACGAAATTTCAATGAAATTAGTTCATTTAATCAAAGCAAGTAAACCGTAGTGTGAGATAGTGTATTCAATTTGATTGGTTACAATAATGATCTTATTGTGTTAAATGTAACACTAGACCAAAGGTTACAAGATAGATTAAAGAATTCGATCTCAAAAATGTTAGTTTGATCAGTTTACGTAAAATGTACTTTATTTGATATCCTTAAACTTAAGGATGACCAACGCACTTTCGTAAAGATTTTGTTATGATATTGTGGTGAGGATTTCCTTTAAATAGTTCGACTATTTAAACGAAAATGGAATATATATAAGAGCGGATGCAACCTAAGGGATGGTTGAGATGAAGAGAGTGAATGGTCACTTCGGCTTTATAAAGAAACATAATAAATAAGAACTATAAAATAATAAACGGTATTTAACTTTGGAATGAGAAATATGATTTCTATTCCAAAATGTATTCTTAAATAGAAAAATTATTTTTTATAAGATTTATTTCTTTGAATTTAAGATATTTGATCTGAAAATTGTCGACTGTAAACCAATTATAGTAAATGAAATAAATAGTCTGTATTAACTGCCTGAACGGAGCTCCTTATTTCATATGTTATTATAGTAATAGCTACAATAGTGGAAGCATGTCATATAACACTTATTTATCATATCAAGTTATGAAAAAATATTTTCATAAAAAATATCAAACATTATTTATAAAATAATAGTTGTTTTTTAACGTTGATTGAAAAATAAAAATAGTTTTATTTTAATATGAATATTCATTATAAAATAAACTATATTACTGGTATTTGTGACGCGTTTAAAAGATATAGAAGTATCTAAACTTATTTGCAATTATTTTGGAATTATAGACTAAGGCATGGTCTAGAGAAATAATTTTTGATTATATAATTATGAATCATATGATACGAGTGAAATATATCTCAAACAATAAAGAAAAAGCATCCATTGAATAGGAGCATTATAAGAGTTGATGAACTTTTTGGATTGATATACGTAGATATATGTAATCATAAGTCTAACAATACCCAATGTTTCCACATACTTCATTGTATTAACCGATGAGTTGCCACATACATAACATGTGTATTCAATACGCATGTAACATGTCTATGATAAGCAAATAGAATATAAAATGGAAGTAACTAAAATAACATATAACAGAAAATAAAAGTGATTCGATTTGATCGAATATGTGAGTATATCAGAAAGAGTTCCATACGTATCTAAAAATAAATAAAGATTCAATCTCAAAAGCCACTCCTCCATATAATGCATAATGATGCATTGATAAGTAGTAATCAAATTTTGTTGAATGGAATACGATTAATTATGAGTGAAATTGAGTTAACTTCTTTCTGTATGGTCGTGCACTTAAGAGCAGTGCACAAGATTAAAATTCATTCCATCTAAATAATAAATTACAAAATCATAAACCCCAACATATCCTAGGCCAAGAAGTTGGCGGCTTTGCGAGTTAAGAGACTGTGCATAATAATTGTTCAAGGGGGACCTTGTTTGAATCTCCCTAAATGGAGCTTGGGAATGACTTTCATTAGTGGAATAATTTATGTTTTGAACATAAATATTGTAGACTAAAGCCAAATCAGTTTTATATATAAGGCAATTCATAAAGTGTTTATGAATACCTATTTTGTTGCACTCATTAACAACTTGTTGGAACCGGGCCAGTCCGCAGTAGAATTTATGGGTGAATTTCAATTTTTTTTACCATATTGGATCTATATTTGGCATAAGAAGTCTAATTTATTTAGAGCATTCCTAAATTTAATTTACATAAAATCTTTTATTTTATTTAAATTTATAAAATGATATTGTATTATTTAATTTATATTATATTTTATATATAAATGTATTATATACATATATAAGTGTGCGCATGTGTAACATATAAATCCGTACAAGATATAACATGTCTGTGTATAGATGTTGAGATTTACATCACAAAGACATGTTAGCTCTCTAATATGCAAATATATTTTCCAAGTGTATGTCTGTATATATATGCTTTGCTTTTATAAATAAAATAGTATGATATATATACATACATATAAATTAAAATTTTATAGATATATAGTTTTGTGTATGTGCGTGTGTCCATATTTTTTTAAACCCTACTTCGAGCAATAGAGTTAGAAGATTCAAATAGCTTGCCACAACCTACCTCTTTTTTAGCTAGCCAAACACAATGCATCAATCCCCTAAGCATTCTTACTTTTTCAAGGGGTAACCGCTTAACGTTTTAAGGGTTACATGGCACAACTGACAAAGACTTGAACTCGTGACCTCAAAGAACTTTGTTCCATGATCTCTAGATATCCCCAACCAATTGATCTACGCACGTGGAGAAGTAAGTATAAAATATTAACAATGTGTATATACTTATAACTATATAAATATGTACAGATAATTTATAAAATATACTAGATAAATTTTTTTGCTGCACTGCCGACGCAAGTACATGTATAAATAAATATACATATACGGATACAAACGCATATATTAAATACTTATATCTTTACTACTAATAATGAGAATTTATTGAATAGGCTTCAACCGTGTCTTTTTGAAATACCAAATATACCCTTCCTCTTCCTCCGTGCTCTAACATATTTCGTTCCCGCATTATTCCACGCTATTCCTAAAAATAAAATAAAAACCCTCTTTCACATTGCCCATTTCTCATTCCTTCTCACTCGAACGGTAAAAAAGCAATCGCTTTCCAAAACCCTATGTAGAAGCAATGCCAATTAGCGCCTACCTCCATTTCGCAATTACCGATGATTAACATTTACCGACGACAACGCTCAATCGTTATTGAATCGATGTCCACTATAATTCAACCATAGGTTCTTTTGTCATTTATCATTTGCATGGTCCTTTTCCACGATCTGTTGTCATTCTCATATTTCACTGCCACTTTCCCCAGTCGTTCCTCTACTCATTTGGCTCAAAAAGGGTGATTGTACTTTTCCAAATTTATCAATTGACTTTGATCCAGTTCTACTTTACTTCTAACTAAAGTTATAATTTGTTTTATTACTTTTACAGAAAATTCCATGTCACCATGGTTATGTTTTGAATGAATCTCCTATAGTCAATTGATGAAGAAGTGACCACTACGAGTTCAAAAGGAGATAGCGGGATTCTGTGGATAAGTGAAGAATTGAAGGATAAAAAATTGATATTGTTTATTTACTTTTGATTTGCATGTTTTCTTAGTTTCTTATACTTCGCAAGGTTATTATGATGCAGATTGATATTGAAATTGAACACAATGCCACTGCCATTGGAGATGGACTCACCACTAGGTAAGGAGCAGTAGCACCAAAAAATGAACATTGTCCTTGATATTGACTTATCCATTGACTTAGAAATACCACTAAAACTTTTTGAATCTCCATGTTGGTTCTTTGTTTTTATATGTTGTTAGTTGTAGAATGGTGAGATCTATGATGTCTTTCAATGAGTATACTAAAGTTGATTTTCATACTATCACTTTTAAGATGGAGACCATCACTTTTCCTAGCCAAGATGAGGTAGAATTTTGCATACAAAAGTTGAATTATTATATTTTATTTATTCCTTTTCTCTAACTTACTTTTATTGCAAACAGTGGTAATGAAGATTATTTTATTGTTCAAATAACTAAATATTGCAATGATTTTTGCTCCATTTAGTAATCACTATTTTGTGAAAATTTATAGCATGTAAAGTTGTTTAAATGAGAAGAATGTTGCGAAAGGAGGAAGATATTTATTTCATTTGTAGCCATATGCATTCATAGGGATTAGTTAAGCAAATTGGATTTATTGGTTGGGGGTTTCATCTGAAATTGTAAGTATCAGATTAACTTCCCTTACTTTTTTGAATATCCTGTGTGGTTGGCAACCAATAGTTTTACGACTTCACACGTCTTATTTCTTATGTTTACATCCATATTATATGATGCATGTATAGACATACTTCATCATGAAAATTAAGGAAATTCATGCTATATTGCGACAAAATGTGAAAATTTCAATTTGGCTTTTCTCATAGCAAGAGATCCACAAAATCCATATTATAACTTTTGATAATTATAATTAAGTTTTCTTATTAGAATTTCCTTTTGAGAATTTTGTTTCTCATTAAAGTCAACAGTTGTTTGTAATTGGTCTGAGTGTCATTCTCTATAAAAGAAGATCATGAATTTATACTTTTAGTTTTTTGTTTATTAATTTCAAGATCCTTTTTTTATTAATGTTTGGCTTGCTTTAAGACTCCTTAGTGCTCAACTATGTGTGGTGCTGGATGATAATAAAGAAAGAAAATGAGGTTCCTTAAATGTAATAACCCAGAATTTCAGTCATTTGAAATTCATATATTTATTTGATTTTAAATATTCGAAAGTAAATTTTATAAGTTGAATAACTTATATTTCGAATATCTGGATTTAATTGGATAATTAAATTGATAATTTAATATTGCAAATTGTAGAAAAAATTGGAAATTGGATTTGAAATGAATAAAAATAATTTATAAAGTTGAATTAAATTCTATTTGAATTAGAATGATGTTCGAGAATTTTTAAAAGTTAATTTGTAGAAATTGAATATTTTAATATTTAATTGACGAGTAAAAATAGCCATTTTTCAAACAGTCTCGGATTTCAATGAAACTAGTTTCATTGGATCCGTAATGTTATATTATTGTAAGATTTCAAATTTCGCGTCAATCGGATTTACGGTTTGTCCGGGGCAAGCTAAAACGCGTAGAAATCGGTTTAAGTGAATTTTAAATTTAAATTAATCGATTCGAAAACCTATCTTCCAAAAACGATCGAATTGGCTCCTGATATATATTTATTGCGTTCAAAATAGGGGTAAAACTTTATAAACGCCTGGCGCCACGCTTCGTTTCGAGTTCGAAAATTTTTCGGATGAATAGTGCGCGAAATTGTCTATAAAAGCCCCTCACTTTTTCTTTTTTCCTCAAAACCTAGGGCAAACTAACCCTAGCCTCCATATACATTTCAATGGCCAGAAATTCATTCCCTTTCCCCTTTGATCTCTCTCAATCCATCAAAAACTAGCAAAAATATTCGACTACAAAGTTGGAGAGCTCGTCGAGAGCTTTGAGATCAACGGTCAAGATATGGATCGGAAAGACATAGTGGCGCGAAAATGCTCGCGTTCGTGGGTTGTTTAGAGGCCTTTTGTATGGCAGTGACGAGGCTAGGGGGCTGCGCGCTTAGGCCGTGGGTGGAGGGAAACGTGAGCAGTCGTGTGGAATACGTCGATCGTCTTTAAGCTTCGTACAGAGGGAGCATAAGTCGATTTAAAAATGGAGGCTATGGGTTTATTCTATCGTGAATGGAAGGAAGGGGAGAAGAAGAAGGAAGCACGGCCAGATCTGGAATTGACCAAAATTAGTTTGGCCACGATTGATTCTAGGTTTTGAAAATAAAATAAATTTGTAAATTATATATATTTAAACCGTATAAACTTTAAAATAGCATAACTTCTTCATACGAGATCCTTTTCACACGAAACGAATTGCATTGGGTTCGTATTGACGAGCACTATGCAATGGAGCTAGTTAGGAATTTATTGGAGCTTGTGTGAATTTTGGATAAAATTAAACGGTCATTTAATTTTATTCGGAATAAAACGCTGAAACCGCTATTGCAAGCAATGTGAGTACAATTCACTCTTTCTGACTCACTGATATTTTTATATAAGTGAGAATAAATATTATTTATGATGATTGATGATTGTTTGAATGATATATGATATATTGATTGGTATTTGGATATATGCCTACATAGTAGAGCAGATGACCCTATACGTTCCCGTGTAAGAGCGGATGACCCTGTGTACGCGCGTCTGCCTCGAAACAGACATTGTACACATATTCTAATATGTATATTTGTTTCAGGTGACAGGTTGGAGGGATCCAACTGGATTTCTCGCCAGTATTGATTTATTTACAGATATTGTTATATATGCTGTTATCATATGATATATGATGTTTTGAATGCCGTGATTGATGTATTTAGTGCTGTTGCAGCATTGGGCCTATTTTTGGAATTTTAAAAATGTTTAAGTGATGGTTTCCAAATTTAAAAGGAATTTAAAGTGATTTTGAAATAAACGTTTTGTTGATTTTTAAATTGTAAAGGAATTGAATTTATTTTGAATAAATAAATGTTACAATTTTTATTTTATAAAAATTATGATTGAAATAAAATCAGAATATGATTTTTGGAATATAGAGTTAACTATTTTGTAAAATAGTATAAATTGTGGTTTTTGAATTTTTGTAAATGGTTTTATATATAAAATTGAATTTTTTATAAATCGGAATAATGGAGTTATAAATGAGTTTTTATAAGTGTTAAAATGAAGTTGTAATTGAATCTTAGAAATCAATAAGATTTATAATTTGTGAAGTTATAAAAAGAATGGATTTGGTAAGATAAATAATTTATAAGTAATTAGCTAATAATTTAGATTTTTAGTATATAGTTGGGCTATAAATGTAATTTATAAAATTTGTTTTATAAATGTGAAATCAACTCATTTTGCTAAGCTAAATATAGTAATGAATTTGATAAAGGAGATATATCCATGATTTTGGACAGTGGATGTAACATGTCCGATTTCTCGACGCCCGAAGGTCGACATCAATACGTCCACTGCATCAAATGCTACACAGTCGAATGCCGAAAAACCGAACAGTTAGGGTTTAAAGAAGAAGAAGATAGAAGAAGAAACAGAAACAATAACAGAATCTCACATATCGTAGCGGTCAATATATAATAGATAAATAAATATCTTTAAACAGAATCACTATATCAGTTATTACATTACATCACATTACATTATCAGAGTGTACAACAACAAACAGCAGAAAGGAATATTACATATACCAGTGATATGCTTCGCCATCCAGTTTTCTCCTGATCTCCACAGCATCTCTTTTTCGATTATTGCTCTCGAATGATGCTAACCTGACTCTAGGCTGCCCGTGTGGAAAGTTGTGAGCACCCAGAGTTTAGAAAGGGAACAATAAACTCCAGGTCAGTCATGGGACTGGTGTGAGATCTCAAAAACAATTATTTTCACAAAAAAATAAAAGAAAAGAAATTCTCTATGCTTTTGGAAAAATGAAACTACCATAAGGCCTCCCGCCACACACACAATGCAAACGCAGAATTGGAGGAGATTTCTTCTTATGATAGTTAAACATGCTTTATATGCGAAAATCTTTTCGATATTATTATTATTAGTGCATAATGTGGAAAACATTTCGAAAATATAATATTAATCTTAGCCAGCATAGGCATTTCGCACTTATGCCTACTATAGCTACCATGTTCAATAGCAGGTTACCACCACATTCTATGGCTGGTTATACAACTAAAACAGTACAGGGCTCGTATGGTTTTTTTGGATTTTCCAACAAATGGTCAGGCAAAGGAACTTCCCACATAAAATGGAATGCCTTTGGAGGGACGTCCCCGAGAACTTAACTAGCTCTCTGCTACACAAGACCGGGATACCTCTGTAACTAGGTAACAACTGATACGAGCATGCCATCCCCCGGTCGTTACCGACTTTTATCCGAGGGCCCACAATCCAACAACCACACAGTAAAGTATCTGGGCTCCATACATGATACCACTTTTTATAAAAAATCAACATAAGTAAATATCTGGGCTCCATACCATGATATCACTCTTTATCCAGAAGGAAATGGTCATACCCTCAGGAGGAGCTACCTCCAAATAACCTTGTTGCCACGATTCCTGTTTCGACCATTACCGGGTTGTGAGGTTCGACGAAGTCTCTTCCACAAAGCTACGCTTTTTCACAAAGCCATGCTTCGATCACAAATGATCATCAACACACAGCAGCACTTAGCATGCCACATTACCAAATTGGGAATGTATCACTAGTAACCATCAACTACAAAACCTCTGAGCTCGTACGTCTCAGAGAAGGGTGTTAAGCTAAAGAGAATAAATCTCCTCCACCAACAGAAATGTATTTGATAGAAACCATCTTTACATCTCAAAGTGTAATGTCAGACACACATCCATACAAGTCTGTTCCGGGTTTAAACAGAACCGAAGGCACTTCCGAAGAAGCCCTTGCAAATCCGGGTATTCACAATCCGATCGGACTTCCCATTACTTAGGGAATCTCTATACTGGCGCGACTCAGTGAAGAGACAATCGACGGGTTATCCTTTCATTTTTGAAAATACCCGATCTTCACCACCGGTCCTCAAATGTTATCCATATCGACGTACCATTATTCGGAATGGGTTATATGACACAAAGTCATCTCCCGGCTATTCCGAATAATGAGCGTAAATTTAAAACATATGGATACGAGATTTCAATTAAGTCACAATTTAATATCCAATTTTTTTTTCAAATGGTTTAAACAAATTACCATTTCAAATCTTTTTAAACAAAAAGATTTATTCCACACAGTTCACCCAGTTTCACAAAGATCCATTCACAGATTTCAAAACAATTCCCACCTCAATTGGATTAGCTCATTCAACCTTTAAATCAAAGATTTAACTTATAGCTTCCAAAACCTGTTTCCAAATATTCAATCATAACTTGGAAAACCATTTTCAATTCAACTTGAACTTCCTTTAATACAAATTGGGAATTCATTTTTTATATGAAAACTTATATCGTTTGAAAACGAATAGTTTTTATTTCGGAAAAATCCGATTTCATTTATACAAGTTAAAATCTTTGGGTTAATTTGGATTCCCAAAACAACGCTTTATAAAATGGTTCAAGTTCATGTAAACCTATATAATCTTTTTGAAATCATAAGCTTACAACATAGAATTAAATTTCAAATTTTTATTCAATTTTAAAACAATTTAAAATTAAATTAAATTATTCAAAAATAAATTTTATCTGTAAATTCCTTTTCAAAAAATTTATTTCCACCTTAAATCCGATTTATTTCCAGAACAATTTGGATTCAAAAAATCGATTCTAAAAATTATTTCAAAAACTGTGACTGAACCGATTTCCATGTGCAATCCATATTTGTGTATGTGTGGTGTAGTCCAGGGGTTTAACACAATAGTGCACAACATCAACCGTCACAGATTCAATCATATTAACATCGATAAGCGGTATAATCCATAGTGCTTATCTTCGTTCACAGACTCGTAGATAAAATAAATTTATCAATGAGATATATCACAGAATATAAATTAAAATTCCTATTTGTAAGGAATCCAGTTGGATCCCTCCAACCTGCTTCCCTGCATCCACAGATATTAGCACAACCAATAAATTTCGATTCAATCTGATAATAATTATCATATTCCGTCAAATAACCAATCAAACATTTAAATATTGGCTATTTAAATTAACTGGTATCCAGATTTGAGTGAGATTACTCACCTTGGGTATTCGACGAGCATTCAAATTTAAATTAAATCGAACGTCATTCGATTTAACCTATATTTTTACTTGCTTCGAATGATTCCAGAACTGCTCCACTGCGTAGTACTTGTCTCTACGATTCCGACGCTTCCTGTTTCGTTGAATTTTGATAACGTATACACAAGATATGAATTTTCAAAGTTTGAATAACATTTTAAAACAAATTTTCCTTAAATTTTAAATAAAATTTTCTACCCACAAATCGTGACCGTTCGTTTAGCATAGGAAATCACGGCCGCCCTCTCCCCTTCTTCCTCACGCAAATACCCAGATCGAAGAACCCATTAGCTGCTACCTAGGGTTTAAAACCGCACCCTCGTCGCTCACCGATAGGTTGATCCAAGGCCACCACGTCGTGCGCGCGCCTCAGCTCCACCCACGGCCAAAAAAGCACGAAAATCGGTCGCCTCCATCACCAGGAAATTGCGTGCGAACGGCCAGCGAATGTAGCCACATAGCACCTCCAATCGACAATGATAGCTCGGATCATCCGTTGGATCTGAAGCTCTTGACGAGCTCTTCGACTTTGCAGTTGGAAGAATCCGCTATAACGTGATGGATTGATCACATATTGAAGATGAAAGTTGCTATTTTTCATCCATTAAAATGATGTAAACGATGGTCGGGTTAAATTCTAGGGTTTGGCCTATAAACGTGAATTTATATATGTATGTAAACAATATTTTAATATTAAATCCATTTAAAGCAACTTTTACACACGATCTCCAAATGACGCGTGCCGACAGGCGTATCTAAGGTTATACCCACGTTCCAAACACAATGGAATGTGTTTCGGAGGCTAATTTGGTCGTATGCGCGAGTTACGGAAATAAACGATCAATTTTAAATTAAATCGATTAAAATAGTTCCTATGCGTTTTGAGCTGCCAGAGTCAAACGACAACCCCGATTGCTACGAAAATTGAAATCCGACAATAATTAACTATTACGGATCCAATGGAACTAGTTTCGTCGAATTCCGAGACTGTGCCCCGGAAGGCTATTTTGACTCGTCGATTAATTTGAGCGATTTCCAAAATCGTCGAAATCACCTAAAATTTCACTTTTAGAATTTTATTAACTCTATTATAAATCGTATAGAATTTATAATTACATTAGAAACTATTCTGATTCACTTCGAACCAAACTCTGATTATTTACATTATTATATTATTAAATTCCATTATTAAATTAATATAAAATTTCAAATCTTAATTTTATCGACTTTTAATTCCATCCAAAAGTCCAACATCGCTAATTAAATTCAAATAGACTTAAAATAAATTTTAGAAACCATTTTTATATTTATTTACACCTAGATTCACCAATTGTCCCAATTCCAGAAATAAAATTATTATTCAAATTTCAATTGAATTGCCATATTGAAAATTACAACTAAATTCTATTAGTTTAACAAAATCCTTATTTCAAAATCAATTCAAAATCCACAATCAACTTTTAAAATAAATTAAATGTTCAAAATTTACGACCAGAAATTCTGAGTCGTTACATCCTTCCCCCATTAAAAGAATTTCGTTCCCGAAATTTGCTAAGGTGGAAAGAATCTCCAAACTCAATAGCAAAACTCACTTAGTAAAAATCTCAAATTTCACTTTGCCTAGATTCTTAAGTTTCAATCAAAGCCACTAGTTTTGGTTCCTTTTCCAAAATCCTTTTATTTTAATTTGGAATCAATTTGTCGTTAACGAAACGTTTCAAAATTTTCAAAAATTTCTAACTCCCAAAATTTTGGAAAATTTTTGGCGGTGTCTCCCTTGTACGGAGAAGCTTTTGCAATATCACAATAGATATAAATATATATACATCGACCCATACGGTCGGAAAACCAAAAACAGTTCATATTTCCTATTTTTATTGCGTATGCGTACCTTTTATTAGCATTTTAAAAGCATGCGGCTAATGTATATTGCATATACACGCTCCAACTCTATTAATTGCCTCCCATACCTGTACTTACTCAACAAACACATCAGTTTTCCATAATATGAGATTTTTCAACAAGATTTCACATATTAATCTAAACCAAACATATCAATTTTCAAAGCCCACACAACAATTTTCGAAATCCTACAAGTAAACCATATTTTATAAGCAATTACAAGGTTTCAACACCATTAAATTTCCCTTATACATCCCAATTTCATTTGAAGGATTTACAACCAGGTTTGCTATATTCAATACATATTTATCATGTCCAACTCCAAAATCACTACAACATGATCAACATATTCATAACTCACTTTATTTATATGCAAATCCATTAAATTAAATTCTGACCCATTCCAATTGATTTAAAAATCAACTTTATTTGCTTTTCTTAATTCATTAGCTTTGTTTACAACAAAACGACCAATCTCAATGCAAATTTGATATCATTTAAGCAAACAACAATTACTGAAGTTTATAACCATTTTAAATAAATTCCAAACCAAACTATATTAATTTTACTTCATTTGAAATTATTTACAACCCAAACATCCTCATTTTTATTCCATTATCAAATTTTAATTCTTATTCTTACATTTCCAATTCATTATCCATATAGGTTTATATTAATATCATTCAATTCTAGGTTATATACAACTCATACATTCTTATTTCATCACAATAAGAAATTAAAATTCTTTCGCTGCATTAAGATTTTATTATCTAAATAAATTTCATTCAAGACCATCTCATAAGTTTGACAACAACATTCCACAATTTCCTTAAGTTATTTCAATAACAAAATATCTCAATTTCTTCTTGCATCGTATTTATTTTTATTTTAAATTTTATTCTTATCTCATCAAATTCCAATCCATTTCAAATTTTAATCAATTTATTCACTTATTCAATCCATTTAAAACTTATTTTATTAACAATGAGGCCACTTTAAATCATTTCACTCATTTGAATTTATTTATAATTCAAACCTTCACTATTATAATCAAATTCCATTATTCATCCGAATACAAATCCTTTCAATTTAGTTTACACTAAATTCATCTTTATCCTATTCTTTTAAATTTAGTTAAAGTTCTATTCATACAATATCCTTTCAACTTAATTAAACTTTCTTTCAATATAATTCTTTTCCAATTCAAATTCAAATTTAACTAAATTTTATTTTGCCAACTTAAATTCATTCCACTTCATTTACTACTCAAATAAGAATAGAGTTTCATTCAATATTATTTATAGCACAACTAGATTTTGATTTCAATTCAATCCAAATTTAACTTAATATTTTTTCTTTTTTTACTTAAATTAAATCCAATCCGGATCCAATTTTATTTCTCTATTCAATTTAAATTTTTACTTTCTAATTTATATAAGTTTGAAACTTATTTACTACTTAAGTCCATTCACATCTTATATTTTTCTTTGCTTTATCACACTTAACATCCATTTAGGATTTAGTTTGAATTCACCATACCATTCAACCATTTCCCATTTGTGATTATAATTCCATTTTCTATTTATAAGTTCACCAACTTATTTACTTAAAAGCTTATATTGCTCATTTGAGTTATTTTCATCTTATAATCACAATTCCAGATTATCTATATAACACTTAATATCTTAAAGACATAAATTTTCATTACTCAATTATAGTCATTTTACATTTCAACTTTATATCCAATTTAAGTCAATTTCAAACTCAGTTTATATTTAACTTATCTTGAGTTAAATGCAAATATATTTTATCCACTACCACTTACTCAAGCTAAATTTGAATTCCAGGAGTGAAATTTCATTTTTTTTCTTGTTAATATCAACTTCACTTAATAAGTTCAATTGTAGTTTTATCTTAACTTTCACATTATTTAAATAGTGTTTCCAGAATTCAATTGCCCGATTTTATTTCAAAACCATTTTGAAATGATAATCAACTCATACCTACTTGGTGTATCAAATCAAACTTCTAGATTCCAAAACACTTGGTTTTTACCAAAACAAATTTCCCCTTTGAAATTTCTAAAAACACCTTGTATATCAAACAAATCTATACATATATCATACCCAATTATTATGGAAGCAATCCATCACTTTAGGAACTCGAAAATGAATTCTAATGATGTGGCCATCATCATCAGGATTTATTTTCCAGCGACTGGAGTGAGTTCAGTGCTTTCTTACTTTCCACAAATTCATTTCAAAAATATTTTCCCAAAATAATACTCCATCATTACCTTCAAACACTTTGGAAACATTTCAAACATTCCCAAAATTTTAAATTCCCAAACCTTTGTTTTAAATTCATTTTAAACACTTTTCAAAATTCCCGGAATTTAAATTCTAGTTTAATTCAAATTTAGTTATTCTTCCCTTAGATAAATCATACTTATAGAATTTTATTTGGTTATGAACCTTTTCAAACTTTAGATTCTTATATTTGATTATAATATCAACAACCAAACATCCAAATATATGTAATATTTTCAGAAAAATTATTCCTTTCATTATCAAAATATAATTTTGGGTAAAATTATTTCATTTACCCCACTTTAAAAACAATACTATGTCGGTTTATCTTGTTTAAGAGTTTAGAAACCCCTATCGATGGGTTGTACTTCCCGTACCAACCAGAATTCATAAACACTCAACCGATAAGTCAACACAGTATAAAAACAATTTTATATTCACTAACAAATATACGCTTATATCTATTATTACACTCAAACTCATTCTAGAGTACTACCGACTCTATCTCTAATGAGTAACACCCAACAGAGCCAAGGTTGTCGCTTAACCAAATGCTCTGATACCATATGTAACATGTCCGATTTCTCGACGCCCGAAAGTCGACATCAATACGTCCACTGTATTGGATGCCGGAAAACCGAACCGTTAGGGTTTAAAGAAGAAGAAGATAGAAGAAGAAACAGAAATAATAACAGAATCTCACATATCGCAGCGGTCAATATATAATAAATAAATAAATAAATATCTTTAAACAGAATCATTATATCAGTTATTACATTACATCACATTACATTATCAGAGTGTACAACAACAAACAGTGGAAAGGAATATTACATATACTAGTGATACGCTTCGCCGTCCAATTTGCTCCTGATCTCCACAGCATCTCTTTTTCGATTATTGCTCCCGAATGATGCTAACCTGACTCTAGGCTGCCCGTATGGAAAGTTATGGGCACTCGGAGTTTAGAAAGGGAACAATAAACTCCAGGTCAGTCATGGGACTGGTGTGAGATCTCAAAAACAATTATTTTCACAAAGAAAATAAAAGAAAAGAAATCCGCTACGCTTTTGGAAAAATGAAACTACCATAAGGCCTCCCGCCTCACGCACAATGCAAACGCAGAACTAGAGGAGATTTCTCCTTATGATAGTCAAACATGCTTGATACGCGAAAATCTTTTCGATATTATTATTATTAGTGCATAGTGTGGAAAATATTTCGAAAGTATAATATTAATCTTAGCCAGCATAGGCATTTCGCACTTATGCCTACTATAGCTACCATGTTCAATAGCATGTTACCACCACATTTCATGGCAGGTTATACAACTAAAACTGTACAGGGCTCGTATTTTTTTGGGGGGATTTTCCAGCAAATGGTTAGGCAAAGGAACTTCCTACATAAAATGAAACGCCTCTGGAGGGACGTCTCTGAGAACTTAACCAGCTCTCTGCTACACAAGGCCGGGTTACATCTGTAACTAGGTAACAACTGACACGAGCATGCCATCCCCCGGTCGTTACCGACCTTTATCCGAGGGCCCCCAATCCAACAACCACACAGTAAAGTATCTAGGCTCCATACCATGATACCACTTTTTATAAAAATTCAACATAAGTAAATATCTGGGCACCATACCATGATATCACTCTTTATCCAGAAGGAAATAGTCATACCCTCAGGAGGAGCTACCTCCAAATAACCTTGCTACCACAATTCTTGTTAAGACCATTACTGGGTTGTGAGGCTCGACGAAGTCTCGTCCACAAAGCTATGCTTTTTCACAAAGCCATGCTTCGATCACAAATGATCATCAACACACAGCAGCACTTAGCATGCCACATTACCAAATTAGGAATGTATCACTAGTAACCATCAACTACATAACCTCTGAGCTCGTACGTCTCAGAGAAGGGTGTGAAGCTAAGAGAATAAATCTCTGCCACCAACAGAAATGTATTTGATAGAAACCAGCTTTACATCTCAAAGTGTAATGTCAGACACACATCCATACAAGTCTTTTCTGGGTTCGAACAGAACCGAAGGCACTTCCAAAGAAGCCCTTGCAAATCTGGGTATTCACAATCCCGATCGGGCTCCCATCAGTTAGGGAATCTCTATACCGGCGCGACTCAGTGCAGAGACAATCGACAGGTTATTCTTTCGTTTTTGAAAATGCCCGGTCTTTACCACCGGTCTTCAAATGCTATCCATATCGACGTATCATTATTCGGAATGGGTTATATGACACAAAGTCTTCTTCCGGCTAATCCGAATAATGAGCGTAAATTTAAAACATGGATATGGGATTTCAATTAAGTCACAACTTAATATCGAAAAAATTTCTTTCAGATGGTTTGAACAAATTACCATTTCAAATCTTTTTAAATAAAAAGATTTATTCCACACAGTTCATCCAGTTTCACAAAGATGCATTCACAAATTTCAAAACAATTCCCACCACAATTAGATTAGCCATTCAATCTTTAAATCAAAGATTTAAATTATAGCTTCCAAAACCCATTTTCAAATATTCATTCGTAACTTGGAAAACCATTTTCAATTCAACTTGAACTTCCTTTAATACAAATTGGGAATTCATTTCTTATATGAAAACTTATATCGTTTGAAAACGAATAGTTTTTATTTTGAAAAAATCCGATTTCATTTATACAAGTTAAAATCTTTAGGTTAATTTAGATTCCCAAAACAACACTTTATAAAATGGTTCAAGTTCATGTAAACCTATATAATCTTTTTGAAATCATAAGCTTACAACATAGAATTAAATTTCAAATTTTTATTCAATTTTAAAACAAATTTAAAAATAAATTAAATTATTCAAAAATAACTTTTATTTTGAAATTCCATTTCAAAAATTTTATTTCCACCTTAAATCCGATTTATTTCCAAAACAATTTGGATTCAAAAAATCAATTCTAAAAATTATTTCAAAAACCATGACTTAACCTATTTCCACATGCAATCCATATTTGTGTGTGTATGGTGTAGTCCAGGGGTTTAACACAATAGTGCACAACATCAACCATCACAGATTCAATCATATTAACATCGATAAGCGGTATAATCCATAACGCTTATCTTCGTTCACAGACTCGTAGATAAAATAAATTTATCAATGAGATATATCACAGAATATAAATAAAAATTCCTATTTGTGAGGAATCCAGTTGGATCCCTCCAACCTGTTTCCCTACATCCACAGATATTAGCACAACCAATAAATATCGATTCAATCTGATAATAATTATCATATTCAGCCAAACAACCAATCAAACATCTAAATATTGGCTATTTAAATTAACAGGTATCCAGATTTGAGTGAGATTACTCACCTTGGGTTTTCGACGAGCGTTCAAATTTAAATTAAATCGAATAAATCGAACGGCGTTCGATTTAAACTTAATTTTGACTTGCTCCAAATGATTGCAGAACTGCTCCACTGCGTAGTACTCGTCTTTACAATTCCGACGCTTCCTGTTTCGTTGAATTCTGATAACGTATACACAAGATATGAATTTTCAAAGTTTGAATAACATTTTAAAACAATTTTTCCTTAAATTTTAAATAAAATTTTCTACCCACAAATCGTGACCGTTCATTTAGCACAGGAAATCACGGCCGCTCTCTCCCCTTCTTCCTCACACAAATACCCAAATCGAAGAACCCATTAGCCGCTGCCTAGGGTTTAAAACCGCACCCTCATCGCTTACCGATAGGTTGATCCAAGGCCACCACGTCGCGCACGTGCCTCAGCTCCACCCACGGCCAGAAATGCACGAAGCTCGGTCGCCTCCATCACTAGGAAATTGTGCACGAACAGCCAACGAACGCAGCCACATAGCACCCCCAATCAACAACGATAGCTCAAATCATCCGTTGGATTTGAAGCTCTTGACGAGCTCTTCGACTTTACAGTTGGAAGAATTCGCTATAACGTGATGGCTTGATCGCAAATTAAAGATGAAAGTCGCTATTTTTCGGCCATTAAAATGATGTAAATGGCGGCCGGGTTAAATTCTAGGGTTTGGCCTATAAACGTGAATTTATATATGTATATAAACAATATTTTAATATTAAATCCATCTAAAGCAACTTTTACACACGATCTCCAAATGACGCGTGCCCACAGGCGTTTCTAAGGTTATACCCACGTTTCGAACACAATGGAACGTGCTTCGGAGGCTAATTTGGTCGTATGCACGAGTTACGGAAATAAACGATCAATTTAAAATTAAATCGATTAAAATGGTTTTTATGCGTTTTGAGCTGCCAGAGTCAAACGACAACCCCAATTGCTAGGAAAATTAAAATCCGATAATAATTAACAATTACGGATCCAATAGAACTGGTTTCGTCGAATTCCGAGACTGTGTGTCGACAGGCTATTTTGACTCGTCGATTAATTCGAGCGATTTTCAAAATCGTCGAAATCACATAAAATTTCACTTTTAAAATTTTATTAACTCTATTATAAATCTTATAGAATTTATAATTACATTAGAAACTATTTTGATTCACTTCGAACCAAAATCTGATTATTTGCATTGTTATATTATTAAATTAATATAAAATTCCAAATCTTAATTTTATCAACTTTTGATTCCATCCAAAAGTTCAACATCGCTATTTGAATTCAAATAGACTTAAAATAAATTTTAGAAACCATTTTTATATTTATTTACACCCATATTCACCAATTGTCCCAATTCCAAAAATAAATTATTATTCAAATTTCAATTGAATTGCCATATTGAAAATTACAACTAAATTCTATTGATTTAACAAAATCCTTATTTCAAAATCAATTATAATCCACAGTCAACTTTTAAAATAAATTAAATGTTCAAAATTTACGACTGGAAATTCTGGGTCGTTACAGTGGATTATCCTTTAAAATAAAATGTGTAGAAATAATGAATTTGGGTTAGAGAAGTATATTCACGATTTTGGACAGTGAATAATCTTTTGAAAATAAATAAATGTTTTAAAAAGTGATATTGTAAATGGAGTTAAAATGGTTTAAAGATGTTTTAAAATGTGTTAAGGATCGAAACCATAGATTTCAACATTCATTGTTGAAATAGACGTTTTTGAGAAATAAGGAAATGATGGACCATCACACACTTGTCATAGTAAATGATTTTCGAAAGGAAATATTTTTGTATAGTATTGGGATTTATATAACTATCTTATTTTTGAATCCCTATACTATTGATTTTGGGTTTTCATAACGATGTTTTACGCAACATGCGTTTTGACCTAAAATAAAGATGTTTAAAAGAATCTTTTTCTTAAAGAATAAAATATATACTCAATCGTGATTTAAGTATATGCAATATTTTCTAAGTGTTGAAAATAATTGATTTGTGAATTACTTATTATTAAATAAGTATTTAGAAATGTTTTCCAATGTTGAAATGATTTTGAAGATATATTTTTTTAAAGATTATTTGAGTGGATATTTGGCAATTGATTTAATTAATTAAATATTAATTAAAAGGGACCAGTGATTGTTATAGTGCTGAATATTTGTTTGTTTGTTTTGATAGTTAAATAATCAACTATCAAACTTAGCCAAATTTTAGTTCCTCGACTTGATGTGGGAACTATTTAGTCGTACACTTAGTATGTAGCATTCTGTGTAGGCTTGATTGTCGTTTGTGTTGAGGATGTTGATTCGTATAGTGCGGAGTATTACTCCAATCTATCGAGCTTCCTTCTTGGCCGGAAGGATAGCAGGTTGAAAGTTGGAGACGTGATAAGTCTATGAGACTTAGTTTCTGTGTGAAGTTGAGAAACACTTTTGCGTTGTTGGTGCGAAGAGACCGGGATCGGTTTATCAGAAAACCACATCGGACCAACGTATATGCGACGATAGTGCAGGTTGCTTGTGATGATATTGATAGTTCGGAGTTTCATAGTGGGGAACTGCTTCTCGATCGTTTGGGGTTAAAATCCCAATATACATCCAGTAGCAGTGGTCTCTTCATTATGAAATATCCAATGCGAGGAATATTCGCTACTAATTCTAGGGATTTCCTGACTGGATGTGGCAGGAAAGTACCTTCAATTTGTCATATTCCTGGACAACTTGTATGGATGTTTGTCTGACATTGCATTTCTATAGATTACGTACATTGATTTTTACAAACATACATCTGTGGTAGCGGAGAAGGCAACTTCTCGTAGCTTAACACTCTCCTTGAGCCATATGAGCTCAAGGGTTATATTTTTGTGGAAGGCAATTAGTAGTTAACGGAAATGGCCGCGTGGCATTCTAAGTGATATGATATGTGATTGTGAAAGGTAATCGTTACCTCGTCAGGCCTCATCAACCGGAAATGACCAAAACATGGTTAGATGCAGCAAGGCTAAGTGGGTCATTCCCAAGTAGGATATGATCATCCTCTTCTAGATATTTCTTTACACGCTATGACGTCGTGTATCTGATTATTGTGGTTTGTATGCTATGAGGGCCCTCGATAAAGGTCGGTAATGACCGAAGGATGATATATTCGGTATCATCTAGTTATAGAGGTGTGCCAGTCTTGTGTTGGTAGAGGATCCTTTGTGATGGTCCTTGGTGCATTCTTCTAGAGATGTACTACCGGAAGGTAGTCCCTTCACTTGGTCATTTGTATGGAAATCCTAACTCCACTATATACCTGCCATTTTATTTGTAGAGCCTAGTATGCCGGAATTTAATAATGGTAACAATTTTGGCTATTTTGAATATTATTTGTATACTAGACACTAGTATAATATCACATGACTTTGATATGAAATGTTTTAGTTATCGTAAGGTACAAACATGTCCATGTTTATGTGTGGACTTGTCTTACGAGATACTTTGTTTTGAAAACTAAGGAAAAGTTTGGTAATTTAATAAATTCAGTTGAGTGTGTTTCTCACGCTGGTTTCCAGACTGATCCGGGTGTTCTTCTCTTTCATTGCTCGGGTCAAACCAAGTATATTTATAGGTTCAGATTTACTGCTTTTGGAGCTTCGGCAGGCCAGTTGGAGATCTTCATGTCGTATACGCGTATCTGTTTTGATTATTGATTAACCACTGTGCTTAGTTGTTATTATTATCAGCATTTGTGAGGACAGGTTATTATAACTGTTCAAGCTGATAACTGTTGATTGATTGTTGAACTTTGATTGACGTATGTATATACAGTTTCTATTTTTTTAAAGATGGTTGATATGATATTATATGTTTTCCGCTGCGATGTGAGATTCTGTATTGTTCTATTTGGTTCTATCTTCTCTCTTTCTTCTCTTCTCTTCTTCTCTCTTCTTTTCTTTCTCTTGACTTTCCGTCAGTCTGTGCTTTTTGGGTCGGACATATGTGGATTATTGTCGATTCAAAGGGTACGGATTTGCGAGTCGTCACACGTGGTATCAGAGCTTAGATTTTGTATGTTCCTAAGCTTTGATGTGTACTCAATATAGATAGGGACAGTAGCACCCTAGATTGATTTTGAGTGTATTATATATATGAGCGCGTATTTGTTAGTGAATATAAAAATATTATATATTGTGTTTGCTTATCCGTTAAGTTGTTTGTGAATTCTGGTCGATATGTGGGACACCATGTTATCGATAAGGATTTCCAAACTCTTAAACGAGGCAAGTTGACATAGTATTATTTTAAATTGGGTAAATGAAATAATTTTACCTCGATTAAATTTTATATATAAAGGAATAATAATTTTTCAAAAATTATTAAAGTGCAAATAAATTAATTGTTTGGTTGTTTGAAAATGTAAATATATATAACTTAATAGAAGTTGTTTGAATAATCTAAATAAAAACAACAATTGTAAGAGAATAAATTATATAAACAAATAAATTATATTGTATGGAATTATAATTAAAACGATATACAATTGTGAAATAATCTTATATATAAGAAATGAAACTAAACAAGCATATTTTTAAATATGTGTTATAAATAAAAATGAACTTGAACTACGAATTTGAGAATTTTTAATTCGTTTATTTTGAAAGTTGTTTTTCAAAGTTAAAGATGTTACATTGTTATAAATCTAAGTAAGATAAAAGAATTTGAAATGATCTTATATAAGTAAAACAGTGAAACTATATAAGTAAGAGATTTATAAATGTGATTTATAAATAAAATAAATTTTTAAAAAGAATATAAAGCACTGAATTCATACCGTTGCTGGAAAATAATCAGGGTAATGACTGCAGCATTATCAGTATCATTTTCGAGTTTCTGTGTGATAGATTTGCTACCAATAGTAAATTGAAATTGGATTTTTGTTCTGATAAAAAAATTTGATTTAAAACCCAAGTTGTAACTGATAAATATAAGTAAGATGAATTATGACTTACAATATGAAATGAAAATTTTAACTTGGTAAAGTAGAAATAAATGTGAGTAAGCATAATAAATATATAATTGAAATTTAACTGAAGGAAAGTTAATAAAGTGAATTGGATTTGAAATTATAAAAATGTGAATGGAAGTGAACTTAGGTAGATGTTCATGGAAGTTTGAATAAATAAGATTTATAACTTATAAAGTGAGAAAATGTAAGTAAAACCGATTGTTAAAATGGTTAAACAATTTTATTAAGCAAAATAAAATCTGAATTTTAATAGCAAAACGAAATTTGAATTAAGTAAAAGTTAAATAAATAGCATTTGAAATGAATTAGAGATGAACTTAAGTTGTATAGTGAAAGTGAAGGTAAACGAAATTGAAATGAAACATAACTTAAGTGATGCTGAATAAAGTTGATTTTGGTATCAAAGTAAATTAATAATGTGAATTAATAAATAAAGTGATGAATAATAACTTGAGTTATATAAGGAAATTAAACATGAAATGTATAATGAATTAGCATTAAAATATATTGTTGTTAAGAAGTTATCAAAATTGATAATAATATTGGAAGTGTTGTACAAAAAATGTGATTATATTGAATACTAGAATTCAATCTAAATTGAATATTAAACCAATTGAAATTAAATGTGTTAAACCAAATTGAATGTAAACGAAGTAAAGTGAATTAATTTGGTAATGTTGGTTATGCATTGGTTGTTAGATGGTTGTTAGTTGATTGAATAGAGATTCACTAAATGTTAGTGAAATTGAATCAATGAAATAGAAAGCTATAAATAATTGAACTCAAATTGGAAGTTAAGTGAAATTAAATAGAATTAAATTGATTTGATTTGGAAGTGAACAAACTTGAATGTAAATTAGTTAATGTAAACTAATTGAATATGAATGAATGAATGTTAGTGAATCCAATGTTAACGAATCAAATGTGATTAAATTGAAAATCAATTCAATGAATGTTAATGAGAAGTGAAAGTATATCGATTTGGTTATGGATTGATTGGATGTAATTTTGGTTTGTTGGATGATAGTTGTTTGATGGTTCGATTTGTTGTTTTTGTTGCATTTGCTATAGTGGCATATATTATTGTTGTATTGGTATATGTTGTATATTGATAGTACTTTCATATATACATATTTCTCATTGTTTGTTGAGTGTTTAGTAGGTGCGTATGGCGCTCGCTTCGCATTTGGAGCTCGCTTTCACGCTATATTAGCCGTATATGCTCGCTAATAATACATAAGGTACATATCTCGGATTACATTTCATACTTTTACACTTTTTTCCTATGGGATGCCTCATCCTTGATGATGAGATGTATATTTGTGATATAAACTGCGCAAAGGAGACGCTGACAATTTTTTTTGAAAATTTAAGGCGTTAGAATATTTTTGGAAAATTTGTGATAACTGAAATTTTGATTTTGAATTGAAAGTTAAACGATATTAGTTGGTTTTGAAAAGATAACTATATATGAATTTGAAAACTTAGAAAAGTTTTTATAAGAAATTTAACTAATGATTTTTGAAAAAAGTTAAAAGGTTAAATAGATTTGGTAAATCTAATTTGAACGATTTGTTGTGAAAATTAAATGGATTTTACTTGGTAATTTCGAGGACAAAATTCTCTTAAGCATGGGAGAATGCAACGACCCAGAACTTCAGTCATTTGAAATTCGTATATTTAATTGATTTTAAATATTAGAAAGTAAATTTTATAAGTCAAATAACCTATATTTCGAATATCTGGATTTAATTGGATAATTAAATTGATAGTTTAATATTGGAAATTGCAGAAAAAATTGAAAATTGGATTTAATATGAATAAAAATAATTTATAAAGTTGAACTAAATTCTATTTGAATTAGAATGATGTTAGAGAACTTTTAAAATTGAATTAAAATTTAACTTTTAGAAATTGAATATTTTAATATTTAATTGACGAGCAAAAATAGCTATTTTTCAAACAGTCTTGGATTTCGAAGGAACTAGTTTCATTGGATCCGTAATATTATATTATTGTAAGATTTCAAATTTCGTGTCAATCAGATTTACGGCTTGTCCGGGGCAAGCTAAAACACGCAGAAATCGGTTTAAGTGAATTTTAAATTTAAACTAGTCGATTCGAAAACCTATCTTCCAAATACGATCAAATTGGCTCCCGATATATATTCCATTGCGTTCGAAATAGGGGTAAAACGTTGTAAACGCCTGGCAACACGCTTCGTTTTGAGTTCGGAAAATTTTCGGTTGAATTGTGCGTGAAATTTTCTATAAAGCCCCTCACTTTTTCTTTTTTTCTCAAAACCTAGGGCAAACTAACCCTAGTAGCCATATACATTTCAATGGCTAGAAATTCATTCCTCTCCGATCTCTCTCAATCCATCAAAAATTAGCAAACTTGTTCAACTACAAAGTTAGAGAGCTCGTTGAGAGCTTCGAGATCAACGATCAAGATCTGGATCGGAGAGACATGGTGGTGCGAAAATGCTTGCATTCATGGGCTGTTTGAAGGCATTTTGTATGTCAATGACGAGGCTAGGGGGCTGCGCGCTTAGGCCGTGGGTGGAGGGGAAGGTGAGCAGTCGTGTGGAATACGTCGATCGTCTTCAAGCTTCGTACAGAGGGAGCATAATTCGATTTAAAAATGGAGGCTATGGGTTTATTCTAATGTGAATGGAAGGAAGGGGAGAAGAAGAGGGAAGCACGGCCAGATCTGGAATTGACAATAATCAACGGCCACGATTGATTCTAGGTTTTGAAAATAAAATAAATTTGTAAATTATATATATTTAAATCGTGCAAACTTTAAAATAGCATAACTTCTTCATACGAGATTCGTTTCACACAAAACAAATTGTGTTGGGTTCGTATTGATGAGCACTATGCGATGGAGCTGGTTTGGATTTGATTGGAGCTAGTGTGAATTTTGGATAAAATTAAACGGTCGTTTAATTTTATTCGAAATAAAACGCTGAAACCGCTATTGTAAGCAATGTGAGTACAACTAACTCTTTCTGACTCACTGGTATTTTTATATAAGTGAGAATGAATATTATTTATGATGATTGATGATTGTGGATGATATATGATATATTGATTGGTATTTGGATATATACCTGCCTAGTTGAGCAGATGACCCTATACGTTCCCGTGTATGAGCGGATGACCCTGTGTACGCGGGTCTGCCTCAAAGCGGACATTGTACACATGTTCTAATATGTATATTTGATACAGGTGACCGGTTGGAGAGATCCAACTGGATTCCTCGCCAGTATTGATTTATTTACAGATATTGTTTATATGCTGTTATCATATGATATATGATGTTTTGGATGCCGTGATTGATGTATTTAGTGCTGTTGCAGCATTGGGCCTATTTTTGAAATTTTAAAAATGTTTATGTGATGATTTCCAAATTTGAAAGGAATTTAAAGTGATTTTGGAAATAAACGTTTTATTGATTTTTGAATTGTAAAGTAATTGAATTTATTTTGAATAAATGTTATAATTTTATGTTATAAAAATTATGATTTTGTGAAATAAAATCAGAATATGATTTTTGGAATATAGAGTTAACTATTTTGTAAAATAGTATAAATTGTGGTTTTTGAATTTTTGTAAATGCTTTTATATATAAGATTTATAAAATTGATTTTTTTATAAATATGAATAATGGAATTATAAATGAGTTTTTATCTGTATTAAAATGAAGTTGTAATTGAATCTTAGAAGTGAATAAGATTTATAATTTGTGAATTTATAAAAAGAAAGGATTTGGTAAGAGAAATAATTTATAAGTAATTAACTAATAATTTGGATTTTTAGTATATAGTTGGGTTATAAATGGAATTTATAAAAGTTGTTTTATAGATGTGAAATCAACTTATTTTGATAAGTTAGATAAAGAAGATATATCCACGATGTTGGGCAATGGATTCTCCTTTAAAATAAAATGTGTAGAAATAATGAATTTGGGTTAGAGAAGTATATTCACGATTTTGGACCGTGAATAATCTTTTGAAAATAAATAAATGTTTTAAAAAGTGATATTGTAAATGGAGTTAAAATTGTTTAAAGATGTTTTAAAATGTGTTAAGGATCGAAAACATAGATTTCAGCATTTATTGTTGAAATAGACGTCTTCGAGAAATAAGGAAATGATGGACTATAACACTGTTGTTATAGTAAATGATTTTCGAAAGGAAATGTTTTTGTATAGTATTGGGATTTATATATCTATCTTATTTTTGAATCCCTATACTATTGATTTTGGGTTGTCGTAACGATGTTTTACGCAACATTCGTTTTGACCCAAAATAAAGATGTTTAAAAGAATCTTTTCCTTAAAGAATAAAATATATACTCAATCGTGATTTAAGTATATGCAATATTTTCTAAGTTTTGAAAATAATTGATTTGTGAATTACTTATTATTAAATAAGTATTTGGAAATGTTTTCCAATGTTGAAATGATTTTGAAGATATACCTTTGTAAAGACAATTTGAGTGGATATTTGGCAAGTGATTTCATTAATAAAGATTAATTAAAAGGGACTAGTGATTGTTATAGTGCTCAATATTTGTTTGTTTGTTTTGATAGTTAAACAAACTATCAAACTTGGCCAAATTTTAGTTCCTCGACTTGATGTGGGAACTATTTAGTCGTACACTTAGTACGTAGCCTTCTATGTAGGCTTGATTATCGTTTGTGTTGAGGATGTTGATTCGTATAGTGTGGAGTATTACTCCAATCTATCGAGCTTCCTTCTTGGCCCGAAGGATAGCAGGTTGAAAGTTGGAGACGTGATAAGTCTATGAGACTTATTTTCTTTGTGAAGTTGAGAAACGTTTTTGCGTCGTTGGTGCGAAGAGACCGGGATCGGTTTATCCGAAAACCATTTTGGATCAACGTATATACGATGATTGTGCAGGTTGCTTGTGATGATATTGATATTTCAGAGTTTCATAGTGGGGGACTGCTTGTTGATCTTTTGGGGTCAAAATCCCAATATACATCCAGTAGCAGTGGTCTCTTCATTATGAAATATCCAATGCGAAGACTATTCGCTACCAATCCTAGGGATTTTCCGACAGGATATGGTAGGAAAGTACCTTCGATTTGTCATGTTCCTGGACAACTTTTATGGATGTTTGTCTGACATTGCATTTATATAGATTCGTACATTGGTTTTTACAAACGTACATCAGTGGTGGCGGAGAAGGCAACTTCTCTTAGCTTAACACTCTTCTTGAGACGTATGAGCTCAAGTGTTGAATTTTTATGGAAGGCAATTAGTAATTAACGGAAATGGCCGTGTGGCATTCTAAGTGATGTGATATGTGATTGTGAAAGGTAATCGTTACCTCGTCAGGCCCCATCAACCGGAAATGACCAAAATAGGGTTAGATGCAGCAACGCTAAGTGGGTCATTCCTATGTAGGATATGATCATACTCTTCTAGATATATCTTTACATGCTATGACATCGTGTATCTGATTATTGTGGTTTGTATCCTATGAGGGCCCTCGGTAAAGGTCGATAACGACCGGAGGATGATATATTTGGTACCATCTAGTTATAGAGGTGGGCCTATCTTGTATTGGTAGAGGATCCTTTGTGATGGTCCATGGTGCATTCTTCTAGGGATGTACTGCCGGAAGGTAGTCCCTTCACCGGGTCATTTGTATGGAAGTCCAAACTCCACTACTTACCTGCCATTTCATTTGTAGAGCCTAGTATGCTGGAATTTAATAATGGTAACAATTTTGGCTATTTTGAATATTATTTGTATACTAGACACTAGTATAATATCACATGAGTTTGATACGAAATGTTTTAGTTATCGTAAGGTAAAAACATGCCCGTGTTTATGTGTGGACTTGTCTTACGAGATACTTTTTTTGAAAACTAAGGAAAAGTTTAGTAATTTAATAAATTCAGTTGAGTGTGTTTCTCACTTTGGTTTACCAGACTGATCCGTGCATTCTTCCCTTTCATTGCTCGGGTCAGACCAAATATATTTACAGGTTCAGATTTGCTGCTTTTGGAGCTTCAGCAGGCCAGCTGGAGATCTTCATGTCGTATATGCGTATCTGTTTTGATTATTGATTATCCACTGTGCTTAGTTTTTATTATTATCAGCATTTGTGGGGACATGTTATTATAACTGTTCAAGCTGATAACTGTTGAGTGATTGTTGAACTCTGATTGATGTATGTATATACAGTTTCTATTTTTTTAAAGATGATTGATATGATATTATATATTTTCCGCTGCGATGTGAGATTCTGTATTGTTCTGTTTGGTTCTATCTTCTCTCTTTCTTCTCTTCTCTTCTTCTCTCTTCTTTTCTTTCTCTTGACTTTCCGTCAGGCTGTGCTTTTTGGGTCGGACATGTTTGGATTATTGTCGATTCAAAGGGTACGGATTTGTGGGTCGTCACATTAAATGTTTCTATAGAGGAAAAAAATCACAAACCTGCAAGATATTTGAGTGGACAAGGCACTGTATTCAAATCAACAACTACATGTTAATTTATATTTTCGTCCTAAAACTTTTAAAATGCTTTAATGCATTTAAAGTTTTCATTCCTCTACATATTTTGGAATTTTAACAATCCATTAGACATCCTACATTTTTAATTATAGGTGTTTAAACTTTGAATACAATGGCAATGTCATATCCACTATGATCAGAATAACCATGCCTTAAAAATGTATATTTTAATATTGCTAAAGTAGTTTCTCTTTTAGTTTAACTATTAAATTGTCTATTGTGTATCATGAATGTTACAAGGAACACAACTTAAGAGAAAATAAGTGTAATCTTCGAAGTATTAAACATCATATTCATTTCAGGTAAGCAGTACAATTAGTAAATCATGTCGTGCATGCTATATATCGATATTAATGCCTAACTTGAAAGGTCAATAAATTATATCTATTCGTACAATAGGAGAAATATGAAGGTTAATAAATAGTTATATTATTTTTATGGATTCATAATTTTTCCTTAATTTTGATCTTTAACAAAAAGGTTCCCACTAATACGTGGTTGTTATTATTATTAGGGATAGAGATTTCAATTTTGTTGTCACAAATAAATTTTTGCTATTATTCATAATTTCCGTTTATTAACATTTTCGGTAAACTATATTCTCTTGATTAAACTAATTAAAACTTCAAAGCTTAATTATAGGAGTGTGTATAAATTTGTCTTTTAACCACAAAAGCATGCATTTATTTACTGTATGAGGGTTGTAATTATATTTTACGGCTCAGCCGACATATAACTTACAAAAAAGTTTCCATTCTTGGATCCACCTTTACTTTTTTAGCGTAGATCCACCTTTACTTTGAGTGCATGAAACTCTTGACTATAATTTTAGCCTTACTGATGAAATATTTGGTCATATTCGGCTTCCCTAATAAATGTATTTAACATAATTTTAGCTTTATTAAAAAACACCCTGCCATGATTTTAGTTTTTGTTTTAAACATGCTTAATGTGCTAAAAATGATACTAAATATATAATTTATTTAAAATTTCAATAGTCTATCTTTCTAATCCCTCTATTATAAAATATGGCATTTTGAATCAACGATTTAGGAAAGATTGACTGCTTTTAAGGTAACATTGGTTATATTCAAGCAGTCCAATTCTATGACAGAACAAGGGTACATTTTTCAAACAAAAAGTCCACCTCAATGGTAAGAAAAGGTTATAATTTTTGAACAGTAATCATGACCACATACCACAGTTTGAAGATCTCGACTCTTGAGAGCAACAATGAAGAGTTAACATCAAATAATATAATTGTTGAGATGCTTCTATCAGTTGTTATTATTACTTTTATTTCCGGAATAAAGATCCTAGGCAGTAAAAGACTTAAGAAGTGTACATTTTTTGTACATTTTTTCATATGTTTTTTCGGTCGTTTCTTTTCACTTTCCATGTATAAGACTATGTACATGCTTAACTATGAACTGAACAGTTATCTGATGTTTATTAATGCGCCTTAGGACTAAAATGTGTAAAGTGAATGTACAAGAGTTACTCTATATTAGTACTAATCATTGTCAGTAAAACCATCAGTCTAATAACACGTTAGCATGTTGTCTTATATATATATATATATATCTTTCCTTCTATATCGATATACATTCTGTTTAAGCGATGAACCAGGATTGCATAGAGTGTGGCTACCAGATAAGAAAACTCTTGGACTGGCTATGTCGAGAGATTTTGGTGATTATTGCATCAAGAAATTTAGGCTTATTTCTCTTCGTGAAGTTACACAATGGATGGTCACTGACAAAGATCGGTTCATTGTGCTCACCACTGATGGAGTAAGTTTTCTCAACTAAATTACATCTCCTTCAAATGTACCATACAGAATTGTAAGTAGTAAGAGTGATTATACCGCAACAATCCACAGACATCCACTAAAAAAATAAAATTAAAAATCCTTTTTTTATATTTTCGACTCTGGTAATTTGATTAAGTTGTGAATATTTTTCTTAAGAATATACTAGTTGTTAGACTGGATGTCAAATTAACTTTCTCTAAAATCAAAGAATTTGCAAAGCTAAGTGTATGTTTACATGCATTTGTTATCAGATTTGGGATGTGATATCTAACCAAGAAGTGGTGGATATAGTTTCATATTCAAAGGATAAATCAAAATATGCAAAACTGTTGGTTAAAAGTGTTATTCGTGCTTGGAAACGGATGAGGAGAGGCATAGCAGCAGACGACCGCTCAGCTGTTTGCATGTTTTTCCCAAGTTCAACGGCCATAATTTTTATGCATTAGTGAAGCGCGCGGTACAGGAAAATGTAGTTGTTACCTGGAGATTTGACCAAGCAACTAAGTACTCGGCATTCAGGAACGCTCGGCATTTAGAGAGTGTTCGACATTAGAAAATGCTCGGCATTTAGAGAGCGCTCGATATTAGAAGGCGCTCGGCATCCAAACCTTGTTCGGCGTGATTCCATATTGTTCGGCATTTAGGGTGTTCGGCATTCAGAATGTTCGTCTTCGCTTTGTTTGGCATGATTCCATACCGTTCGGCATTCAGGGTGTTCAGCATTCAGGATGTTTGGCTTCGCTTTGTTCGACATCCAGGATGTTCGGCGTCACTACGTTCGGCATGAGAATGTCGTCCGGCATTCAAGGTGTTCGGTGCCACTTTGTTCGGCATGAGAATGTCGTTCAGTATTCAGGGTGTTCGGCATCACTTCGTTCGGCATGAGGATATCGTTCGGCATTTATGCCTTGCTCGGCATTTTTGCTGTTCGGCCTCTCTGGATCGACACATAGAGATCACTCTATTTGGGCCGAGATACCAAGCCGATAGGCCCACCAAAGAAGTCCAACCTACCTTCGTCTATAAATAGAGAGGCAGGGGCACAGTAAAATGGACTTTTTTTCGAGAACACCGGGAAGACTCTACCGCATTCAAGACTCATTCAAAACTTAATCTTTTTTTCTTAGCAATTGTATTTGAGTGATTGACATACGGATTGTATCTGTAATCGATTATTGAGAAAAGCAATAAAGATCTACCTCACAATAGACGTAGGCAATTACGCCAAACCACTATAAATCTGGTGTTCGTTGTTTCTGCAATTAAATTTAGGTGTTGTCTTCTGTTTAACTTTACTTTCTTCATTGATCTCTCTACAAATCTCTCTTAAGGGTGTTAGTGACCAATTCTGGTGCTAACATTTTGTTGCTTTCACTGAGAATCGAATTCTCAGGACGATAGGATCTACTTTGTAGCTACTGGATTGAAAAATCCCTTTAAGGAGATCCAAATGATTCAAAAGACATATGTTGATTCTACTCAAAGTTATAACCAACAAGTCTACCATGGGGAGACCACGAACTAGATCGGCCTCTCACAATGCAGATGTCCACGAAACTGCTAGTGTACAACAGATAGGACCTAGCAACCAATCAGTAATTCAAGGCGTAGGGACCTCCACCCAGAACCAAGCAGAGGTTGTTTGCCGAACAAATTTCAACGACTTGATAAGAGAACTCAGGGAAAGTAGAAGGCGACTTGCTAAGCAGATCCAAGCCAATACTAACCTCATGACTCAGCTTGCCCAACAGCAGCATCAGAATGCTGAAAGTAGTCCTACTCCTTATTCTGAATCTGATAGCTCGACCTCAGCTGATGAACCTCCTAGGCATAGACGTCGTAGGGATGAAGCTGCACAAGTAGGTGCTACCGATTGATCCGCCATGGATCAGGCACATGATGAGACCGGACGCCCGGATCACCAAGACCCAAATCAAGCGGGACGTCAATCTGCACGGTCCCGTGGAACGAAACCCAACCTCCCACCCTCCATACAAACTCCGGACTTATCAGCCATGGTTAGACAGTTGATGAGAGAGAACCAAAGGCCTGACCAACGAAGATTGGGGAGTGCCCAGAAGTCATACTCCCTTCACAGATGTTATCCTACAGGCTGAGTACCCCAAGAAATTCAATATGCCGACTATTCCAGCCTATGAAGGGAAGACTGACCCTAGGAAACATGTGATGAGGTACGAATGGATGATGGATTCGGCAAGGGCAAATGACGCAACTAAGTGTAGGTGTTTCCCAATCACTCTGTCCGAAATTGCAACTATGTGGTTTACTCGGCTTCCACCATGATCTATATCCAACTTCGATGAGTTAGCGAAGAAATTTGTTGAACAATTCAGGATACATGCTACCCGTCCAAAGGACGTTATGTCATTATCAAGCGTAATCTAAGCTCCGGGAGGGTATTTGAAAGCATACTTACAGAGGTTTCATGTTGCTGCCACTGAAGTTAGCAATCCTAACGACCACACGATTTTGATGGCGGTAATGCGAGGTGTAGATCCAGACTCGTAGTTTGGAGATTGGTTGGTGGGAAAGCCCCCAGCTACGTTGGAACGATTCTATTCCAAAGCTCATCAGTTCATACGAAGGGATGAGACTCGATGGACGGGACGAGATAAGGCATCAGGGCCTGTTCAGGAGACTGTGAAAAGTAACATCGCCATGAAGCAGTCCGGCGATAGTTCGGGAAAGGTTCAAGTCAATGTCCAGAACAAGCCTGGGCAGTCCAAGGGATCCGGAGGTGGAAATCCCGGAAAGAAAAGAGAAGCAGGGAAATGAAAGTTAGGGATTCTGACCTACAATGAATACACCCCGCTGAATATTTCTCTTGAAAACATTTATTTATCTACCTGTAACACCTTCCAATACAGAAAGCCACGCCCAATGGAGTCCACTGAAGAACAGAAACGGACAGGGAAGTACTGTCGCTTCCATGAGACCCATGGGCACAATACTGAGGAGTGTAGACACCTTCATGACGTCATAGAAAAGTTAATCAGACATAAAAAATTGCAGGAATTTGTCAAAAACCCGCAAGATGGAAGGCAAGGAATGTCAGACCTCGGACGCGGGCCGGCTACACGCCGACCATAACAACCTGCTCGGACTATGGGTAGATTGATTATAAACACTATTGTCGGAGGACCTCATCCTGCAGACAAGAATTGGCAGGAGACGGAACGATATGCTACCTCCTTGAGGCATGCGGATTATGAATGTTGTTCGAACGTGGAAGATGGAACCCCCGCAAAGCAACAACGCATGATGACTGACGATATAGTGTTTAAGAGTCGAGACACGGACAAGGTAGAGGCTCCTACTATCGACCCGATGGTTATATCTGCAATAATCGGGCCAGCTTACGTGAAAAGAATCCAGATTGATTGTGGAAGCTCTGTTAACATCATCTTCAATAAGGCTTATGACCAATTGAAGATGGAAACGAAAGATTTGAAACCATGCAAAACCTGTATCCACGTCTTTAACGGTGCTGCAACCGACGCGATAGGGTATATAGAGCTACCAGTTGAACTGGGGGAAGGTAAGCGTAGGAGAGTGTGAGTCCTACCGCTCATAGTAATGGATGTTGACTCTCCATACAATGTCTTTTTGGGTCGTCCAGCCTTGTCAGAATTTAGGACTGCTTTGGCCCTATGGTGTTTGACATTGAAATTTCCAACAGACAAAGGAGTCGGTGTTGTACATGGCGATCAGGCGACCGGTCGCGCATGTTATGTGGCGGAACTGCAGCGGAGAGAGAAGGGAAAGGTTGCGGACAGCTCCGTCCGCATCCTAAAGACTGATGATTGACAAGTAGTGCCCGAGCCCTGGCTTGAGCAGCACTCACGAATCCTTAGAGACATAGATCCGAGGGATGATGATAGGGAACCTAGGGAAACGAGTGCAGCACCGGCTGAGCAAAGATCGACATCCCAGTCAGCCGAGATGACCCATCACGAGTTCTTAAGATTGGATCGCAACTCGACCCTTCAGTGGCCGAGGATCTTACTGATTTTTTGTAGGCGAATCTGGATGTTTTTGCTTGGACACACTCTGATATGTGCGGGATTGCTCCAACAATTGCGAGTCATATGTTGAACATAGACCCAAAACACGTTCCCATAAAACAGAAAAGGAGAGGTATGGACCCGGAGAGGTCTGCGGCTCTCAAAGAGGAGGTGGACAAACTCAAAGCCAATGGGTTCGTCCGCGACACCCTCTACCCTGAATGGGTATCTAACCCAGTGCTAGTGAAGAAAGAAAATGGAAAGTGGAGAACTTGTGTTGATTACTCTGGTCTGAATAAAGCATGCCCGAAGGATAGTTTCCCTTTACCTAGAATCGACCATCTCGTCGACTCTACCACCGGACACGAATTATTGTCATTTATGGATGCGTATTTAGGATACAATCAGATCCCGATGCATATTCCAGGCCAAGAGCACACCTGTTTTGTCATGAATATGGGGCTATATTGCTATGTAGTAATGCCCTTTGGATTGAAAAACGCGGGAGCAACTTATCAGCGTCTGGTGAATCGAATGTTTAAAGACCAGATCGGTAAGACGATGGAAGTCTATGTGGATGACATGCTCGTGAAGTCACGACAGTCAAACACCGCATTCGAGACTTAGCAAAAATGTTTGAAATACTCAAACATTATGGTATGAAGATCAACCCCTTGAAGTGCTCTTTTGGTGTGGCATAAGGAAAGTTCTTGGGTTTCATTGTGAATGCACATGGAATCGAAGCTAACCCGGAAAAGATTCAGGCTATTCGGGACATACAAGTGCCCAGAACTATAAAGCAAGTACAAAGCTTGAACGGAAAGGTGGCAGCGCTGAGCCGATTCATATCCAGAGCCGCGGATAAATGCATTCCCTTCTTTGATGTAATAAAGAAGGAAAAAAAGAATTTCGAGTGGACCTCCGACTGTGAGGAAGCATTTCGAGCTCTGGTAAGGCATTTGGAGAGCCCCCGGTGCTATCGAAACCAATCGACCATGAAATGTTGTATGTGTACTTGGCAGTATCCCATCACGTTATCAGTACGACTCTGGTTCGCGAGGAGGACCGAGTTCAAAAGCCAGTATATTATGTTAGCAAATGCTTGACAGGAGAAGAAAGAAACTATCCCAAGATCGAGAAATTAGCTTATTGCTTAGTGATTTCATCACGCAAGCTTCGCCCATACTTCCAGGCGCACTCAATTAGTGTTTACACTGATCAACCCCTGCGACAGGTACTCCAACGATCGAAAACTTCCGGAAGGATGTTAAAGTGGAATATCGAATTAAGCCAATTCGATATTACCTACCTACCGCGAAAGGCCATATAGGGACAAGCGCTAGCGGATTTCATCGCTGAATTCACCATGACAAACGAATCAAATGGCCGCAATGTCATACCTCTCGGCCGATGGAAAACGTACACCAATGGGGCATCTAACGACCGTTTTTCGGGGGTGGGCATAGTTCTGGTAACTCCTAAAAATCGATTAGTTTGCTATGCTTTGAATCTCGAATTCATAGCAACGAATAACGAAGCCGAGTATGAAGCATTGATCGCCGGTTTAAGACTCATCAAAGAACTAGGAATAAGATCGGTCTAAATTTTTTGCGACTCGCAACTGGTGGTGTATCAAGTGCGTGGAGACTACCAAGCAAGGGGGCAGAGACTTGCCCTGTATTTGGCCCACGTTCAGGAGCTGCTAGCGAATCTCGAGTATTATGATATTTCACATGTCCCGCGTGAGCAAAACAAAGCAGCCGATTCATTGGCAAAATTCGCAAGCACTGGTGATGTGCAACAGATGGGATTATTTCCTGTCAAAACCTTACATGTTCCGAGTATAAATATGGTAGATGTAGATTTCGTGTTAGAAACAGAAATCGAAAGGGAGTCATGGATGACCCCATTCAACCATTACTTGTTACACGGGGTCGTGCCCGAAAGAAGGAGCAAAAGACGACAAGTCATTCGTAAGGCATCTCGTTATGTAATGCAGGACGAAATAATGTATCGGAGGGGATTTTCGACCCCATTACTCTGATGCATTGCCCATGATGAGATAAAACGAGTCCTGAAGGAAGTCCATGAAGGTGAATGCGGCGACCATACCGGAGGACAGACGTTAGCAAAGAAAATCCTTCGCTATGGATACTATTGGCCAACTGTAAATCGGGATGCCGCAGATTACGTGAGAAGATGTGACAAATGTCAGAAGTATGCGAAAATCCCAAGAGCTCCGCCGACGGAACTCACACAAATGGTTAGTCCTTGGCCATTTGCAATATAGGGAATCGACATAGTCGGTTCCTTGCCTCTATCCAAAGGTGGTGCAAAATACATGATTGTTGTGGTCGATTACTTTACCAAGTGGGCAGAAGCAGAACCTTTGGCCACTATCACCACCAAAAAGGTCATTAATTTCGTTATACGGATATTATATGCCGTTTTGGCCTTCCACGAACCATCGTCACAGACAACGGAACTCAGTTTGAAAGCAAAGAGTTCAAAGAGTTTTGCCAAAAATATGGTATTGATAAAAAGTTTGCAGCAGTTGCTCATCCGAAAGCTAATGGACAAGTAGAGGCCGTAAACAAAATAATCAAATCCATATTGAAAAACGTTTGGAAAAGGCTAGAGGAAAGTGGGTGGATGTGCTTCCAACAGCACTTGGGCTTACAGAACCACCCACAAGTCCACCACTGGCCACACTCCGTTCGCATTAGCATACGGCATGGAAGTTGTCATACCCATGGAACTTGAAGTCCCATCACATCTGGTAACTTATTATGACCCAGAGTCAAATCAAGATCTCTTGCTGGAATCTTTGGACTTCATTGATGAAAAACGCGAAGAAGCTAATTTAAGAGCGGCCGCGTACAGGCACCAAGTTGCTCGATATTATAATGAAAAAGTCCGAAGAATCTTTGGAGCAGGTGATCTCGTTTTGAAACGAGTTTTCCCAGTTCCGTCACACATGAGCCCCGCATGGGAAGGTCCATACGTCATTGAACGGAAGCTTGGATAAGGAACTTTCAAGCTAGCGACCGTTGTTGGTGCGACACTTCCCCGAGCATGGAATAGTGAACATTTGCGGCACTATTACACTTAGTTCATTTCTACCACATTTTAGTTGCATTTATTTCCAGCAAGTTTCTATTCTTAGTTTACAGCATGTGAAAAGACAATTTAGCTTATTTACATTAATAAAGGCTTGAATCCATTTCCTTTTCCCATGAGTTGTCGATGTTTCTGTGTATGATAACGCTGTAACAAATGACTAAGAGATACATTACTTTGTCTGAGCTACGAATACGCATAAATAACTCAAAACCTCCAAGTCCTCGGAGTGCGGACTGGAGTACTCTAAGTCCGCAGAGTGCGGACTCGAGTATAAATAACTCAAAATCTCCAAGTCCCTGGAGTGCATACTGGAGTATTCGAAGTCCCCAGAGTGCGGAATCGAGTATAAACGATTCGAAAACTCAAGTCCTTGGAGTGCGGACTGGAATACTCTAATCCCCAAAGCGCGGACTCGAGTATAAACGATTCAAAACCTCCAAGTACCCGGAGTGCGGATGGAAGTACTCCAAGTCCCCAGAGCACGGACTCGAGTATAAATGACTCAAAACCTCTAAGTCCCCGGAGTGCGAACTGGAGCACTCCAAGTCCCTAGAGCGCGGACTTGAGTATAAATGACTCAAAACCTCCAAGTCTCCGGAGTGCGGACTGGAGTACTCCAAGTCCTCAAAGCGTGGACTCGACTATAAACGACTCAAAACCTCCAAGTTCTGGGAGTGCAGACTGGAGTACTCTAAGTCCCCAGAGCGCGGACTCAAGTATAAACGACTCAAAACCTCCAAGTCCTTGGAGTACGAACTAGAGTACTCTAAGTCCCCAGAACGCGGACTCGAGTATAAACGACTCGAAATCTCCAAGTCCATGGAGTGCGGACTGGAGTACTTTAAGTCCCCAGAGCGCGGACTCGAGTATAAACGATTCAAAACATCCAAGTCCCCAGAGTGCGGACTGGAGTACTCTAAGCCCCCAGAGTCTGGACTCGAGTATAAACGATTCAAAACCTCTAAGTCCTCGGAATGCGGACTGGAGTACTCTAAGTCCTCAGAACGCGGACTCGAGTATAAACGATTCAAAACCTCCAAGTCCCCGGAGTGCGGACTGAGTACTCTAAGTCCCCAGAGCGCGGACTCGAGTATAAATGATTCAAAACCTCCAAGTCTCCGGAGTGTGGACTGGAGTACTCTAAGTCCCCAGAGCGCGGATTCGAGTATAAATAACTCAAAACCTCCAAGTCTCCGGAGTGCGGACTGGAGTACTTTAAGTTCCAAGAGTGCGGACTCGAGTATAAATAACTCAAAACCTCCAAGTCCCCGGAGTGCGTACTGGAGTACTCGAAGTCCCCAAAGCGCGGACTCGAGTATAAACGATTCGAAAACTCTAAGTCCCCGGAGTGCGGACTGGAGTACTTCAAGTCCCTAGAGCGCGGACTCGAGTATAAACGAATCAAAACCTCCAAGTCCCCGGAGTGCGGACTGGAGTACTCCAAGTCCCCAGAGCGCAGACTCGAATATAAACGACTCAAAATCTCCAAGTCCCCGGAGTGCAGACTGGAGTACTCTAAGTCCCCAGAGCGCAGACTCGAGTATAAACGACTCGAAATCTCCAAGTCTCCGGAGTGCGGACTGGAGTACTCTAAGTCCCAGAGCGCGGACTCGAGTATAAACGACTCAAAACCTCCAAGTCCCCGGAGTGCGGACTGGAGTAGTCTAAGTCCCCATAGCGCGAACTCGAGTATAAACGACTCAAAACCTTCAAGTCCCTAGAGTGCGGACTAGAGTACTCTAAGTCCCTAAAGCGCGAACTCGAGTATAAACAATTCGAAATCTCCAAGTCTCCAGAGTGCGGACTGGAGTACTCTAAGTCCCCAGAGTGCTTACTTGAGTATAAACGATTCAAAACCTTCAAGTCCTCGAAGTGCGGACTGGAGTACTCTAAGCCCCCAAAAGCGCGGACTCGAGTATAAACGATTCAAAACCTCCAAGTCCTCGAAGTGCGGACTGGAGTACTCTAAGTCCCCAGAACGCGGACTCGAGTTTAAATGACTCAAAACCTCCAAGTCCCCGGAGTGCGAACTGAGTACTCTAAGTTCTCAGAGCGTGGACTCGAGTATAGACGATTCAAAACCTCCAAGTCCCCGGAGTGTGGACTGCAGTACTCTAAGTCCCCAGAGTGCGGATTCGAGTATAAATAACTCAAAACCTCCAAGTCCCCGAAGTGCGGACTGGAGTACTCTAAGTCCCCAGAGGGCGGACACGAGTATAAATAACTTAAGACCTTCAAGTCCCCGGAGTGCGGACTGGAGTACTCGAAGTCCCCAGAGTGCGGACTCGAGTATAAACGATTCGAAAACTCCAAGTCCCCGGAGTGCGGACTGGGGTACTCTAAGTCCCCAGAGCGCGGACTCGAGTATAAACGACTCAAAACCTCCAAGTCCCCGGAGTGCAGACTGGAGTACTCCAAGTCCCCAGAGCACGGACTCGAGTATAAACGACTCAAAACCTCCAAGTCCCCGGAGTGCGGACTGGAGTACTCTAAGTCCCCATAGCGCGGAGTCGAGTATAAACGATTCAAAACCTCCAAGTCCCCGGAGTGCGGACTGGAGTACTCTAAGTCCCCAGAGCGCGGACTCGAGTATAAACGACTCGAAATCTCCAAGTCCTTGGAGTGCGGACTGGAGTACTCTAAGTCCCCATAGCGCAGACTCGAGTATAAACGATTCAAAACCTCCAAGTCCTCGGAGTGCAGACTGGAGTACTCTAAGTCCCTAGAACACGGACTCGAGTATAAACGATTCAAAACCTCCAAGTTCCCTAAGTGCGGACTAGAGCTAAGTCCCCAGAGCGTGGACTCGAGTATAAACGATTAAAAACCTCCAAGTCCGCGGAGTGCGGACTGGAGTAATCTAAGTCCCCAGAGCACGGATTCGAGTATAAACGATTCAAAATCTCCAAGTCCCCGGAGTGCGGACTGGAGTACTCTAAGTCCCCAGCGTGCGGACTCGGGTATAAATGATTCAAAACCTCCAAGCCCCCGGAGTGCGGACTGGAGTACTCTAAATCCCTAGAACGCGGACTCGAGTATAAACGACTCAAAACCTCCAAGTCTCCAGAGTGCGGACTGGAGTACTCTTTGTCCCCGAAGCGCGGACTCGAGTATAAACGATTTAAATGACCAAGTCCCCTGAAGGCGGACTGGACATAAAATGACTTGAAGTCATCAAGCCCTTGACGTACGGACTAGAAAATATTCTAAGTACGCGGAGCATGGAATAAAGAATGTGCAATGCCAAAAGATTATCAACTTATTTTAAAATGAATCGAGAAGCTTATGTAACTCGCAATAGCTTGGGTTCCAACCATGATTATACCGAAAACCGGACAACAGAAATGTTCTGAAGGGCAAAAAGAACTAAGTTTTATTCATCAAAAATAAGTTTCTACTACAACTCCTCCAAAGCTCGGAGTCAAAAGTTTAACTATGAAAACAAAAATAATTACATAATTTAAACTAGCTCTTGTTAAACGAGAGCGTAGACTATTTCTTTGACTTCTTTGACTTTTTGCTCGATGACTCCTCCCCGGTACGTTTACCCCTGACGTCTTTCTTTGACGGAGGAGTGACAACCCAAGAAGTATGAGGAACATCCATGGGTTTGGACACGCCTGGGAGAATGACCTTCAACGGCTTGTTCAAAGGATCATCCGGGTCTACATCTTGAGGTACGACCTTGATCTTGATCGTCTTTTCCTTCTCTTTGTCAAGCCGCTCCTTCATGCTCAGTTCGAACGTGTGCTCGAAGACGCCTGTAATTTAAACTTCATAACTCCCATCGATGGGGGAGGAAGTCTCATATTTGTCCTCGTCAAGCGCTCAGATCACCTAAGCATCGGGACCGGGAGCCTCTCCTGCGTGAGTGGCTTCTCTCGTTTTTCCTCTAACCTCCTTGGCGACATCGCTCCTCGGAGTGGGCTCAAGATCAGAACGGCCTGCATAAAATCACGAAAAGCAAGTATTAGAATGCGATAGCTTCTGGTGGAAAGAGAAAACTCTTGGAATGTTAAAGCGAAAGAGTTGCCTACCAGGTTCCGGCTGGCTCTCAACCGTCAGGGGGTCTCGCCCTCTGGAATAGGTGACAAAACATGAACACCAAGGCCAGGGTCCTCCGAGTCATAGCCGATATGTTGTTCAAAAGGATCGAGTATCGGCCGACTTGTCGGCTGGGTAGACACACGAGCTGGAGACTCAATCCTAGATGGACCGGCGATAACTTCTTTCCCTTTCGTTGAAGGGGAGCCTTTGCAATAAATAGCTTTAGCCGCTGACAGGTCCGAAGGCTCATTTCCCCTAAGTAATTCTTTTATCAAGACCCCCTTATCAACCTCCTCGATACTGTGTTCGGCCTTCTTGATTTCAATTAAAGTCTCCCATGCCTCGGCCAAAGATTCGAGATAGCCCTCGCCTAGGAAAGTTAAGACCCGGTGCATCACAACGCGGGCATTGAATTCGGCAATAAGCGGGTCGAACATGGTTTTGATTTCTTCTCTACCTTCTTCCTTGGTCGTCTCAAGACGTGAGTCGATTTCCGCAGAGGCTATCTTTTTGCCCTCTTCGCGGGCTTTATTCTTCAGCGCCTCAACTTTAGAAAGCTCGCCCTTAAGCTTCGCCTTTAGGAGTCGCGTTGCAACAATCTCATCGCAATACCATTGCAACTTTTCTTGGGCAGCAACCTTCTCCTCTTGTTCTTTACAGGGTCGCCCCTCAAGTTCTTTAACCCGGAGACAGAATGCATCCCTTTCTTTTTGCACCAAACTTTTTTCCAAAGCCAAAGCCCCATAGCGTTGTACCACCTCTTCGATTTTTCTTTGTGAGTCGATTCCAAACGAGTTACGGCTTCGGCGGTATCCTTGGCGCTCTGCTGGGCAACCTTAAGTTTAGATTTGTAAGTCGCAATCTCTTCGTTCTGAGCTTTAATGATATCTTTATCGAGGATAGCCTCAAGCTTTAGGCAATCGATCTCGTGTTGGCGCTCCATGGAGACTTATGAAAGTTTTTCAGCCAAATGAACAAACGCGTCATGTTGAACATAGACGTCGTTGGTACAGGCGATGGCGCTCTGTTAACATCTTCGGGTATATGGTGGATCGCCGGGAGGAATTTCAGACCGTCAAAGCAGATCTTTGGAAATTTAGCTTTAAGCTCGACCAGTCTCTCCGATACTGTAGGATCTGTTGCGAGAACATGAGGAGACGGCTGTGAAATTTCAGCTCTCCTGTGAGGATCTCGGGATTGTCGTGTGGAAAAGGAATCGAAGTGTTGGTCTCGGGGGACATCGGACCGCGACCCCTTATAGCCGTGCTTATCTTTGCTTTGTTTCAAGTGAGAAGAAGGATGTTGATGGTACTTGGGCTGATAATATGTTTTCTTCCGAGATGATGAGTCCCGGGAATGATAGTCCCTATCGCCATCACCGTCTCTGTCTCGACGTCTCCCGGAACCCGAGTCATGTCCAGAGTGATGGAAGACAGATGACCCGTGGAGGTGATCAATTTCGTGTGTACGCCTCATGTCACATGCATAGAATTTAAGTAACCATGAATTAGCAAAGAGTAGTGTGACGACGAAAATTTAAGTGCAAGGTGAAGTGCATGTGTTTGTGTGTGTGTCCTAGTGTTTCTCCCCGACGGACCAGTTTCTTTACTAATGGAAGTTTTTTCTCCCTGAGTTTGGGCATGAACGCCTGCATCGCCTCCGATGGGCGAGTGAAGTTTAAGTGCCTCCGGATCATCGAAATCATAATTAAGTAGATCGTCAGGTATTGAGAGGTTCGAGAGGCCCTTTAAAGAACTTTCTAAAAGTTGTGAGGAAGCCTCTTTCTTTGTTGGAATAAGAGTTACTTTAGAGGTTGCACCAACTTTTTCCCTCCTTATCTTGTACGTCATTGTCTTTTTCCTCTTCGAAGGGAAGGATGACGTTTCGTTGTCATGAACTTCAACTAGTGGGTCCTGAGTAGGCCCAACGTTCTCATCTTGTGCTTCGAGTGTTTCATTTTCTTTGATTTCTCCTTCTTCTAGTGCGCCAGGAGCATTGCATGCTGAAGACTCAGCTTGTTTTTTCCCTTTACCAGAGGCGGGCTTGGGCATGGAAACGCCCTGAGGAAGGCTTATCCGATGGCCTTCTGCTAACAGTCCAAACCTTGAAAGTGACTCATTTGAAATGAGAGTTCGGATGTCCCGATCGTCGGTAGGAAGGGCTCTAATGGCTTCGACGGCTTCAGAATACCTGCGGCCGTCAGGACGTGGATTGATACCTAAAAGGATGGAAAAAAGAGTTAGAAGAGGCACGACTTAGACCAAGCATGAATATCGATCCAGAGAAAAGACTTACTTCCTTCCACCCATCTCCTTACGAAACCAGGAGGGCAACGCACATAAAACCATTCCTGTTTGTATAGCACGAACTTGCTGCATGCCCCAGTTAAGATTTTGCATTTTTTGTATGGCTCGAGAAACATGAAAGAGGGGCTATCTCTCCACTTCTTGATCATATATATATATCTGATGTCACCCGGGGTTGGAGGCCTAGAGAGGACAGTCATGAAGAGGGTGTAGGTACCGTAGATGAAGGCATGACCGTTCGGGTGCAATTGAGACGGGGCAATGTCAATGTATTACAGCACGTCTCGAAGAAATAAGTTGAACGGTGGCACACTGCCGACCCAGCACATAAACTTATTACAAGCTGTATATCCAACTGGGGGCAGGTATGGACGATCGTGCCCCGATGGAACTAATACGTCATTGATCTTCGAAGCCTGTGAATTGACCGGGTTGTCCAAGAAAATTAATGCCTCAGGGGCGTCGGGAGCTAAGTTATGAGCAGGGGAAGTCGACAGGTTAGATGTTTCTGCGACTCCTTGCTTAGAAGACGGCCCAGGTCTATCTGAGATCGTGGCGGAGCTAGATTTCTTAGACATCTTTGATAGAATTTGAATCTAGTTGAGTATTTGTTTAAACCATACTTGAAAAACAATCGACGTTAGACTTAACAACACAAGTATTCCCCTCGTGTGGTGCGTGGACTAGTGTGATAATTCAAGAAAAAGTGCTGAGAAATTGAAAGTCACGAAGTTAATGGTATTAAATTGAGCTTCGAATCGTCGCCTTCGAAGACCCTCATCGCTGACCGTCTCCAAAAACCTACCCTATGATGTTTACAATTTTGGACTCAAACATTGGTGCTAAATGTTAGAGGAAATTATCCGTTTTTGTCAATTTAGGTTCAGGCTTGTGATTACTGAAATTAGGAAGTTATCCGTCCAGATTGGTTCGATATGCTAGTTGGCTTAGGTCCTTATCCTTGTTTTTGTCATACGATTAGGCAAAGTAAATGTTGATCGGCCTAAGTGTTCGGCCTAAATGTTGGTCGGCCTAAGTGTCGTTCGGCCAAACTATCATTCGGCCTAATTATCGTTCGGCCTAAATGTTGATTGGCCTAAGTGGTCGGCCTAAATGTTGGTCGGTCTAAGTGTCGTTCGGCCAAACTATCTTTCGGCCTAAGTATCGTTCGGCCTAAATGTTGTTCGGCCAAAGTGTAGTTCGGCCAAATTATCATTCGGCATTCATGACCGTTCGACCTGCGTGCTGTTCGGCCGAAACAACATTTGGCATCATATCCAGCTCGTACTTCCTCCCTATTTCTCCACTCCACTGCTCGGCATGTGGCGAATCATGCTGAGCCGAGGTTATGTCGAGCCGAAACACTCAGCACTTTGCCCACAACAACGGTTTTGCCTTTCTCCTCCATTCATACCGAACAACGTGGTCAAGTCGTTCGGCAAATCATGCCGGGCCAAGTTGTTCAGCATTCTAGCCAATTTCTGTTCCTCCTCTACTCTTCCCTCCAATCTCGTTCGACATGAGAGAACCATATCGAACCATAATACATCTTCCATCAACACCCTCATGAACTTTCCTCTGACCACTCTCCTTTTTTCTCTACGTCATTTAGCCCTAGAACATGCCCTAATCGCAGTTCGATCCTTTCATCCGCGGAATACCTATTGGCCACGGTTCTAAGTTACGAGTTTAAGCCTCGTATTAAAACTTTTAGTCAGGGAAAGCAGTTAAAAGAGAAGGGGTCGATACCTAGCAAATAGATTGAAGCTCAGGAGAATTCTAGAATTAAGGGCACGACTTTGATTAATTCCGAGTGACTCGGGAAAAGGGTGATGCAGGGTATGAAGTTCGAGGAAAGAAGGGTAGTCAAATTCTTGGAGTTTTGACGAGATTCGTGAATACAGGATAACGGAGGTAAAAAGTGAAAAGAGAAGAAGGAAAATGATGACTTTATAAGAGAAGAGGGGAAGTCGAAGAGACTATGACTGGTAGAACCGGTCAAGACGGCCTCGGCATCGGCTTTAAAATTCGTTCGGCATACTTGGAGCATTCTGCTTCGGCTGTACCGTTCGGCATTCGCATGACGTTCGGCATGCATCACCTCAACTAGTGATCAAGGGAAGTCACCATCGAGGAAACTAAACCACGTCTCGAAGTAAAATACAGTGGACATGTGATTCAAAGCGCACCACGTTCGACCACGTGATGCACTTTGGGGGGGTAAGTGTTACCCGGAGATTTGACCAGGCAACTAAGTACTCGGCATTCAGGAACGCTCGGCATTTAGAGAGCGTTCGGCATTAGAAAATGCTCGGCATTTAGAGAGCACTCACATTAGAAGGTGCTAGACATCCAAACCTTGTTCGGCGTGATTCCATACTGTTTGGCATTCAGGGTGTTCGGCATTCAGGATGTTCGGCTTCACTTTGTTCGGCATGATTCCATACTGTTCGGCATTCAGCGTGTTCGGCATTCAGGATGTTCGGCTTCGCTTTGTTCGGCATGATTCCATACCGTTCAGCATTCAGGGTGTTCGGCATTCAGGATGTTCGGCTTCGCTTTGTCCGGCATCCAAGATGTTCGGCATCACTACGTTCGGCATGAGAATGTCGTCTGGCATTCAAGGTGTTCGGCACCACTTCATTCGGTATGAGAATGTCATTCGGTATTCAGGGTGTTCGGCATCACTTCGTTCGACATGAGGATATCGTTCGGCATTCATGCCTTGCTCGACATCTTTGCCGTTCGGCCTCTCTAGATCGGCACACAGAGATCACTCTATTTGGGTTGAGATACCAAGCGGCTAGGCCCACCAGAGAAGTCCAACCTACGTTCGTCTATAAATGTAGAGGCACGGGCACAGTGAAATGGACCTTTTTTCGAGAACACCGGGGAGACTCTGCTGCATTCAAGACTCATTCAAGACTTAATCTTTTTTGCTTAGCAATTGTATTTGAGTGATTGACATACGGATTGTATCTGTAATCGATTATCGAGAAAAGCAATAAAGATCTACCTCAAAGTGGACGTAGGCAATTACGCCGAACCACTATAAATCTGGTGTTCGTTGTTTCTGCATTTAAATTTGTGTACTGTCTTCTGTTTAACTTTACTTCCTTGATTAATCTCTCTACACAATCTCTCTTAAGGGTGTTAGTGACCAATTCTGGTGCTAACAGTAGTTCTTGAAATTGCATAGCAAAATATATTTTATGCACTATAATAATAATTACAAGCAATATTAAGTTAGTGGTTCTTATGCCGAAGAGTTGACAAGCATCGTTGCAGTAAGGAAATTCAACGTTATATGTTAACTCTTATTCATAAACCATGTCATTTCAAGTTATTCAACTCTTATTTTTCGGATATATCACTCAAGTTATCTTTGAACTAATCCGACCATGGAAGATATTTAAAATAGCATTTCCACATTTGATTGCATTTGTTTAATTTTTAGCTTGAAGACTGCAGACTTAGAATGACTTGGCTATGCACTTTGGACCAGCTATCAAAGAATTCTTTAAAATGTAGTATATTAATTTCATAAGGCCTCCAAAAACTATTTCAACTGCATAAAATTCAAAAGGCAATGGTTTACACTAAAACCTACAATGAAAATGTTTCCAAAATTTTTTCCAAGAATGTTTGATTAAATATAGCCAGATATTAAAGAGGTTTATGAACAGTAATGGAAGCTACAAGAAATTCTAGAAAAGGAAGATGGGAAGCATATTTTTTTGGAGAATTGGTTGTCCTACTACACGAGGAGTAGGCAAGATTGATGCAGTAAATTGCGAGGATGATAACATGTGCTCTTTTTGGATTACTAATAATACCCTCATGTATAAGTACAAGTATCATTTCCATTTCCAGTAGTATAAAATAAACTAAAACAAAAGAAACGAATAACAAAACTTTAGTGTTATAAAAAAATAATTGGTTGATGGCTGTTCATCATTTGTTTTGGTCTTATCAAATGCTGCGTAGGTTCAGTTTATGCAGATAATGATACTGTCAAATTTACTTTTAGAGATATAACTATAAATGCATGCACATTGTGATTTGCAGGTCCACCTTGGCGTGCATATGCACTCGTATATGTATAATATATACATATAAAATCATAAAATAATTTATATTTAAATATATAACAATCTAGCGTTGTGCATGGCTCAAGATTTTTTATTAAATTTTAAATGTATAAACATATATTAATAAAACCATATTAAACTATTGAAAATTAGAATTTTCTTTAAAATTAAATTTTAATTTTAATTTTAATTTTCCAGTAGAATTTTGGATAAAAACTTTATAATTTGAAATTTTATTACATAGTTTTATAATTTAGAACAATTTAAAATCTATTTTCTATTTTTTTGGTTTTTATTTATATATTTAAAAATATAAAAAAATTGTTAATTCCAAATGAAAATATAATATGTATTAATATTATGTTATAAAATATAAAACACGTTGTCAATACATATATAAATAAATATAATTATTTATACGATTAATTAATTTAAATATTATTTAAAATAATATGTAAATAAAAAATTATTTTCTTCCTACCGAAAATATTATATTTATTAAACATTATATTTGAAATTATATTTTCATATGTTACATATATACAATGTAGTATTTAAATTTTATACTATATATATATACACTAAATTAATTAAATTATAGGAAGAATGTTTTATTTTAATTTTGAGTCGTGCTGCACAAAGACATATCATATATATATATATATATATATATATATATATATTTAAAACGTATCTACATATACATACAACCAATCGATATTGTGACAATATATTAACAAGTTGGAATCGTCACCTAACTAACAATATTATATATATATATATATATATATATATATATATCTGTGTGTGTGTGTGTGTGTATAATGAACATTGTAAATATAGTTTTGATATTTATTAATGATTTCCAACTCAAAAGAGTGCTAGCCCTTGAACTGTTGATCACCGGCTAGCGATAAGCGCCGAATCTGATTTGATTTGAACTTGATATGAAAGAGGGATGGAGGGGGAGGTCAGCCAAAAATGAGATGATATGGAGGTTTCAAAAGTCCTCGAAAAAAGGAGGGTATGGATTTTTATATAGAAGAAGATAATGAGAGAAATTTAGATCTAATCTTTTACTCATGCTCTTTCCATCTTAGCCATCCATTTCAAAGCTATCTAACCTCATCGCTAGGCTAACTATGATCCCCATATGACCAGATCCTATTAGCCCCCTTAATGGGCATTAAACCCATTTAGAGCTCAAATAAAATATTATACAATTAAATCCAATTTAACGCTTATGGATATCATATATTGATTAATATATTTATAACTATTATTAATATATTTAATAATATTTATTCGTTAAATCAAAATCAAATTTTATAATTCATATTTCATAAATATTAATTAAATAACAACTGCAAATTAATTAAGTTGTTTGGTCAAAGGAGAATTCATCGTTTCAGTTGTGTGACTCGTTAGGTGTAAATTTGGTCGACGATTATTATCGAACTATTTGAGTATTAACATTCACACTTTACTTAGCAGGTGGTGTAATATTTTAGCCAAATTTACCACTTACTTGATTTTGGTAAGATTCAATTTTACTTTGTTAAGCATTGTCCGGTTGTGACTTTTATTTACACCAATTCTCTTCGTCAAAACTATATCAGTTGGATTTATGAAATTTGATAATGGTCAAAATTCCAACACTGTTCAAATTCAACTCTATAGACCAAACACAAATCCCTTGGTTCAATGATAATTATAATTATTGATCGAACTATTTTGGCTAGAGATTTTGACTTTCAGTTGAGTTGACCGTGATACTAACCTCATGTAACTGAGGAGATGAACCCTCTCTTGAATAGTGCTTCACTTCCAATACTTCCATTTAACGAAACAATTGTCACTCAATGAATGTCGTGCCATGATTCGACTATAATCAAAGTGTAGCTTTCATATGAAAGATCAACAGTATTCCCAAGTCGAAAGAACTGTGTAAATTAGTCAATCTATTTGAACTTAGTCATATTAACCAACAGAAAACCATCGAGTGAGTCGTTACATAGTTATCCAATAACTATCGGTACGTAACCTCTAAGTTCCTCCAATAGTCTTGTGTAATACACTGCCTAATATTTAGAGAGCGTTACGTACTCTAGTCTCTATGGATACACCGATATTCAATCTCGATGCATCTTGACTAGGAACATTTAAAATGATGTGTTTTATAATACTGCGATATAATACTCATGATTATAAATATTTGTAATTACTATCACAAACACACCATTCATGTATTTTCCATTGAATATATTTTAATTAAGAATTTAATCATTTGTAACATATTATAACAAACGTATATAACTGTTAGACCTCAATTTATGCATTTTCTTTATGCATATTTTACCTTAAAAACAATATTACGCATTGTATTTTGTATGATTTTTATAGGATTTTAAGGTGAGACGATAGATTGAAGAATCTAAAAGAAAAAAACACCAAATTGAAGATTTATTGTGCAAAAGCAACAATGGTCAGTGGTTGTGCTTCAAATTATACACTAGAAGGTCAGGAGTTTGAATCCCAAAAAGCACATTATTTTTGTTGGAAGTTCATCAATAGCAAAAGGTGAAGATTTTCCATAGATAACAAGTGCAGATGAGATATTACAAAAGTGGAATTGATTAGATACCATATCCACCCTTTTTTGAAGTGGAGATATCATTTTATAGGAAAATATTCTCATTAGAGTCAATTATGGATATATCTACTGGAGACAATATCTCATTGATCTGCCAAATCAATCAAATCAAAACCTACCATTTTTTACATCAGTGGAATAATTTTATGGCCAAATACATTGTTCTTTACTTAAATGGTATTTAGACTAGATTCACTACTTCTACATGAAGAAAAAGGTTCTCCACACCTATATATACTCTCAACTGAAGACCATTGTAGCATCCCATATTCTGTATTCTGTATTTAGTTTAGGTTTTCTTTTTTTTTCTCTTGTAGCTAGTTAACAATGGCTGCCAACAAGGTTTGGCGGTATTGCAACTACTACTAAGTTTTTTCCCTTCCTGCCATTGTAATTTATTTTGCGCAATTTTAATAGAGTTTTGTTCTTTTCTATTGTCTTTTATTCTAGTTCTTTTTTCATGAATTGTTGCTTTCTTCTCTGAATTGGTTTTTTAAAATCGGTGTTAAGATTGGTATCAATCTATTTAAATTGATTTTGTGATTAGATTGACAAGAAAGTTTATTTTAGATAATACCAATTGAATTGTAGTTGATTGTATAGTTAGAACTTCGATTAGATTCGATTTTTAGATATATATCTTTTACGATTTTTCATTGATTTTATAACATCAATCCCTCGTTTTAGTGAAGAAAACAGATTTAGTTCCAAAACAACCTTTCAATGAAAAGGTTGAATCTTTCTGTGAGAAAAAGATTTTGGGATTGAACCGATATTTCTTCACTATTCTTTACTTTTTTGCAATTTGTAGTTTAGAAAACATCTCCCAAATTTTTTCTAACATGCTTACGAAATTATTTAAACAATAATATTTAATGTTCCTACCTGTATTCGACCTGCATACTACACACCTGTGAGCTTGTAGTTATTTTATGATTTTTTCTTTTCTAATCCCATAGAAAATTCCATCCAGTTTTTGGTGTCGTTGCCGGTGAGACAATAATTATTTTTTATTATTTATTTAATTTTTCATTTGTGTTAGTTTTTGTTTATGTTTTTGTATATCTAATCAAAAGGAAGAAAAAAGAAATAAATAATTATCAATCTATTTATGGATTTGATAAAAAATTCCTTTTATTAGATTACACAATCCCTTTTCTTTTTTTTGATTATTTTTGTTTTGCAACTTTATCTCTTTTCATATGTATAAAAATTGTTCTAGATTATTAGATTTGGTAAATCAATTTCATCCCTAGAACAAGAACACAAAAAAATTTCCAATTTTTTTACTTCTGCTTTTTCCTTTAATTCTTTTTCCATTGATGTAAAATAAAACAATCTTTTGTTTTTGTTTTATTCCATTTTTCCCATTTGCCTATTTTTTGCTACATGTATCGCGGTATTTTTACTACAACAAAAAAAAAAATCTTTTTTTGCGCTTATTTCTCTTTTGCAACTTTTTTATTTTTTTATTTTCCATATTTATATATATTATTCTTGATTATTAGATTTCATAAGTCAATTTCATCTCTAAAGCAAGATTACAATTTTTTTTCCATATTTTTACTTCTGATTTTTCCTTTTATTCTTCTTTCCTTTTATACAAAAAATTCCTTTCTCTTATTCTGTCGACATCAGCCTACCCACAACCCCACTCACCAAAAACAATCAAAGTCAATCTTTTTTATGATACGATTGCTATTTTGATAAGAAGATTTTTGAACTGGAATAAAGAAAATCATGGACTATCGGTAAGACTCAAGTGGAATCAACAAGCATCAACGTCGAAACTAATTTTGTAAGTATCATCTTTCTCTATAGTTTCTCTGCTTTTAAGTAAAATTGCTTGTAAAAACAGGTTGCTACAAATTGCAAATCAGCGCTGCTTGTGCAATTTTTTTTCATTTGCAATTTTTTGTGTGGTATAAATTGGTTGCAAAATTTTAATTGAACTATAAAATACTCATAATCGAAATTGTATTTTGCGAAATTGAATATCTCGAATAATTTGATTGTGGATATATGTAGTTTAATTTATTGAACTATTAACAAAAGAGGTTGCATGCTACCCGTAAAATATTGATTGTATCCTATGGTATTTTATACTATATGTGAATGACCATGAGACCCTCTTCCCCCTTCTATTTGAATCAGTCAACTAATAGAGTGCAACTTAGTATTTTTTACTATTTTGAAGTAAAAGTCGTTTCTGCTTAGACTTTTCAAACTTAGAAGAAATCAACATGGTTCAGACGTTTGAAAACGATAAGTTTAGTAATACAGTGATACTACTGAAACGTGGAATGCATGCTTAATCCATTTTAACTTTGACTCGATGAATACGAATATATTTCCGAGTCAAACAACATGCTTGATTCACACACTTCACCACTAAACTTGAGTTTTGAATTGCAAACGAAGCCAATGATTGATAATGAACATAAAAACTCTAGTGTTTTAAATGCACTCGTGCGTTGTCACACAAATTTATGGGATTATAACGACAAATATTTGAAACACATGAACCGTTGCATTAATAGAACCATCGTGGGTAGAGTTTTAATGTGTGACACACTTGATTTTGAATCTAGGCATAACGACAAACCATTCATCGAGTCCATTATCCATTTCAATGCAACTCCAAAAATAGTGCTCTCTACGAAATTATTTAAACCTTAGTTTTTAATATTCCTCCCTGTGTTTGATACCTTTTCTACAATTTGTAGTTTAGAAATCATCTCTCAGATTTCATCTAACTCACCTATGAAATTATTTAAACATTAAGTTTTAATATTCCTTCATGTGTTCGACCTGCATGCTACACACCTATGCGCTTGCAGTTATTTTATAATTTGTGCTTTTCTAATCCCATAGAAAAATCTACCAATAACAGAAAGAAAAACACTTTGTTACGAAAAAATTGATCACAAAGTTAATTAATTTACAATAAATTATAGAATTTCCCTAGGGCATACCCCTAACTCTATCAATCTTCCACTTGCACTTGAGGCCATTTATGGAATCTCGGTCCCATCCTTTCAATCAGCTTCTGGAGCGCTGACCGAGGTAGACGCTTAATGAATGGACTGCTACGTTGTCCTTGGTAACTACCCTTTGTATCCGACCTTTTTCTTTTCAATGAATTCTCTAATCAGGTGGAACTTTCGAAGAGTATGTCATGAATTCTTGTGACTCTGGGCTCCTTTGCGATTTGCATTGCCGTATTGTTATTAGAGAACAATACCATATGATTGTTGATATCGGGAATCACTCCGAGCTCGCTCAAAAATTTACACATCCAAGTGCATCCAAACTGCTTCTTTGGCTACTTCGATGAGGGTGATGTACCCGTCCTCCATCGTGGAATCAAAAACTGTTTCTTGCTAGGAAATTTTCTAACCAATGGCTCTACAGTTAAGTGTATAGATATAACTAGACACTTATTTACTATCATCTATATCACTTTGAAAGCTCGAATCCATATACCCCTTTATAAGGAAGTCTTCATTTCCATATATAAGGAATAAGTCTAGAGTATTTCTTAAATACTTGAGTATACATTTTACGACCATCCAATGTTTTTCGGGATTAGACCAGTATCAGCTTACACATCCTAATGTGTTTGCCACATATAGTCAAGTACATAGCATAGCGTACATTATAGATCCTATAGCTGAAGCGAAGGGGATTCTCCTCATATTCTCTTTCTCCTTATCATTATGAGGAGCATTCTTCTTAGAAAAAACGATTCCAGACTATGTTGGAATGTGTCAATGCTTGGAATTCTCTATACCAAACCTTTTAAGTATGGTATCTATGTACGTGACTGGGACAATCCCAATAGCCCCTTAGATCTATCTTTATAGATCTTTATACCAAATATATAGGTTGCTTCTTCCTAATCTTCATAGTGAAGCTATTGGAAAGCCAAACTTTTATAGATTATAACAATGAAGTGTCATTGCCAACCAATAATAGATCATCGACATAGAGTACTAAGAAAATTATAGCGTTGCCTTGTTTCTTTCTGTATACGCATGCTTCCTCTGTATTATGATAAAAACCAAACTATTTGATTACTTTAACACTTATTCCAACTTCTTGAAGCTTATTTAAGTCCATAAATGGATTTTAACAACTTATAAGCCTTTCCCTCATTCCTACCGACCATAAAACTCTCGGGCTACATCATACAAACGGTTTCTTCTAAATCACCATTTAGGAAAGCCGAATTTACATCCATTTGGCATATTTCATAGTCATAGAATGCAATGATGGCTAGCATGATCCGAACAATTTTTTTTGTCGTATATAGAATCCACCTCAGATTTCATTACTCTAAGCTAGAGTGCATAGTCTTTGCTTATTGGGAAGGCAGAGGAGTGTCATCATCAAAGATGCGGTCCTCTTTCTCGCCATCCATGAGGAAACCATACTATCTTTTAAGTGCACGAGTTTCTCTACTAGACCTTCTAATAAGTTGTGTGTATACGGGTGAACTTGGTTCTCCCGCTGTTTTAGTCTTAATGTCTGTTTCTTGGATCTCATCCAAGTCTACAACTATGCTCTTATTTTCCTTTGATAAAAATTCCTTTTTTAAAAAGAAAGTGTGTGTGGAATCAATCAATTTTTTTCCTCTGTATTTTAGAAAATATGTCCTCTAGAATTCTTGGGATATCCTATAAACTTTCATAAAGCAGACATCACCTCAAACTTATTAGGGCCAATGCTCTTAACATATGATGGACAACTCCGCACCTTCAAATAATTAAAGTGGCATTTCATCCCATGCCACATCTCATATAGTGTTTTAGGCACAGATTTAGTGGGTAACAAGTTCAACATATGCACAGTGGTTTCTTGCACATATCCCCAATAGGATAAAGGCAACACAACCTTACTCATTATGGAAGGAACCATATCTAATAAGTTCGGTTCCTTTTCTTTGACACACTGTTGTGTTATGGAGCATATGGTGGAGTAATCTGAGAGATAATTCCATTATCTTTTAAGTATTATAGGAAATACCTTTAATACGAACGAGAATTGATTACAGAGTTAATAAATTTACAATAAATTTTGGAATTTCCTCTAGAACATACTTCTAACTCTATTACAACTATTGTTTCAAGATATACCAACATCGTAGTGAAAAATTTTCTTTTAGAAATTATTGGTAGTAAAATATATTTGGATACGATCCTAAGATGAAATTAATTACCTAGGATGTAATGAAATTAACCAAAACCTAAACTAACACAATGCATTAGAATTTTAATAAATATTCTATCATGTTGTAGAGAAATTATGAGTTCCTTATCAATGTCAAGAATAGATAATCCTCGACAGCCAATTAAATCATTAAGAGTATTGACTCTATGATATGATATGATATGATATGATAAGATATGATATGATATGATGTGCAAATTCGAAATGAATTCCAAGTACTGGTTGAAAATATGATTTTGATAGTTGTACCCAAAGGGATATGATCCATCAATCGTGCATGTGTCTTCAAGAGTAAGACTAATGTAGTAGAAATATAATGAGCAACATTGATAAGAATAACATAATCAATTTCAATTGTTGAAATTAGCGTAATAGACTCATTATTCAACGTGCTCATGTTGAATCAGATCTACTCAAAAAATTATTATGTGTTCGGTACATATATGTTGAAATGGAAAATTCTAAATAATAATTTAGAATAAACTATTTGTATATAACCACTAAAGTGCTAGGAAGTCTATGGGAGCGATATTGAGTTTGTGGGTTTTTCAGATTTGATTCGAAAATGATACGAAAGTATTAAAAGCATTAGAATTGAGTAAGATTTTGATAGAAATGTCAAATTAATTGATTCTCAGTCAAAATGCAGAGGAAGTGTGTGTCCATAAGAAAGAACTGTTAAAGATGCTAAATTATTTGTAAAGAGGTAAACGACATACTACTAATTGTTAACAATGTACTTGTGTTTAAGTTTGTAATATTTTGGTTTTATAATACTTGCTATTGGATTTGTAAATTATATCTTTTGTAATTAATATAAAGGATTTTGGGAATGTCCCAAACAGTATGCAAATACATCTTATTAAACTATTTAATAAGAAATATGTAAGATGGATTCCTTATGTATTGATAATAGGAATTATCATACATGGCATTGTCTACATTATCGTAGTTTACTTTTGTATTTGATGCATGAAACAAATACCAAATTCAAATTAAGATCACTAAATGGTAGTTATCTCTAATATTTATGAAATACTAGAGAATTATTTACTAGAGAATATGTAAAGGACGAATGTGTCTGTTGTAGTGTAAATCCCAACACTTATATACGTATATATTAACTGTATACACTGCTGACATGTTGCACTTGCATTATACACACATGAATGTATTTGGCGCATTGATTATTACATATTTAAATTCAAATTAAATTTAAAACTCCATTTAAACAATTAAATAAAATAAGATTTATTCAAAACCTTATTAGTTTGGATCTAATAGCTTTTTAGACCTCATAAGCCCAATAGATCCAAAATAGAATTTTATTTGAAACTTACCCGTTAACTCCACTACGTGCTGGCTCAGTTCTAACAGATCTAGCAAGAAGATCTCTCCCTCGAGGTAGCCTACATGAATGATTATCCAAAATCACTCACTTAGTCATTAGCTGCATGGGTCCCTCTTAAGCTTATCTGATCTTCAACAATCATCGATCTATCTCATCTTTTTATTTAAGTCGAATAAGGAGAAGACATAGTTAAACCATTCTCTTCTCTCTTTCCTTTAATTGGTACAGTAAGATATGCTGACCTATGCGCAAAATCCATATATTTTGTTTACAAAGAAGGATATAATATGTCAAGTAAAGCATAACTTAATAAGATTTCAGTATTGTTTAAATTGCCATAGGCAACAATAAGTCAATTGCCTATCTCCAACTGGTAGAGAATCTTTAACGCTCAACCTATTATTTAGTAGAGAATGTACTTACATATAAGATGTAAGAGAAGGTTCTGGTATCTCATCATCATTAGCTGGCTTAGCTTTTAGTTGAAATAGAACTGACTTGACAATAATGGTTTTTATGCTGCCTGCACTTACCACCGGGCTAAACTCTAGCTTCGAAGTTATCCAACTTCATCTCCAGCTACTCAATGATCGTAACTCTTAGGTTCCCATATAATCTAGCTTTTAAGTAAAGCAATGGATGTTACCTAGGACTTTTACCTTTGCTTAATTTTCACTAATTCAAGCCATAGGTCCAACTTTATGGCTAGCTATGGATGTTACCTGAGGTTTTTATCTATTTATGTTGCCTTATGCCAACTTCAACTCCAGATACAGATACAAGTTTCCAAAATTAATAGACATGGATATCCTTAACAAGAAAGGTGGTTCATGTAAAATCTCTTTGCCCCAATTGCTATTATGTAAGGGCGAGAAGCTAGTGGCCTATCCTTTGGGTATTGACATCGTAAGTTATTCTGGCCTATGCATGGACTCACTCTATTCTATCATGGATGAACGATGGATGCATAGTGAATGCCTAAGAGTTGGTGGAGCTAACTCCCAGTAAGGAAGTCTATGATTCTTTTATAGTTTGACTAGCCTTAATATTCTCTATCCCAAATAACAATTATGGAAGGGCAGCACAGAAGGCCTAAGACTTGGTGGGGGAAGAAACCATATGTTAATAAGCCATATTTTAAGAGGGGAAATTTTCCTATATATTCACGAATTGGCATCGTATCCAAGCAACCATAAACATCAATTAGCGAAATCTTAGATTCTAAGAGACTAGATTACCATTCCCTGGTAGCATATACTAGGTTATCGCTATTGGAAATCCTAGCTAAAGAAGGCCAAAGAGTCTGTGGCATCAACTCCATGTAGTAATTCATTCCTTTGATTCTCATGAATTAGCTACTTGATATCTCCGCTTTGCTAATATTTTTCGGTATATGCAACAACATCTCCTAGAAAGTAGTAACTTCTTCCTTGGATTCTCTAGCATTAGCAAAACGAGATACCCTGTTTGACATCTTTGTTGACTAAGATTCTAGTGCATATGTAACAATAACTACAACAACTCATTCCTCTAATTATAAAGCAATATCAGTAGAAGTCGAGCTAGTCATATTCGATAGCTTCCGAGTGCATAGGTTCTTAACTGCCAGATCGAAAGTGAAGATGATCATGAGTTAGTAACAAATGAGAATTCTTCTGTTGCACTAGGTAGGGAATTTTCCTGGTATGGAAGAGTGTTTCCAAAAATCTTGCGATAGAGAATGTGATTCCCCTAGTATTTATTTTTCCCTCCTAGGTTATAAGCTAGTTGTGGGGATGTAATCCTTTATCTCCTTAGAAGATTCTGCAAGTCAACTCTAATAAGAAAATAGATAAGCAAGTACAAGATAGTGCTCTTCATCTCCTCTCTCTCCACTTCGCACTATTTAGTTGAACTTGTTGTTGCACTTCAGTTATATTGGCCTTTAATGACTTAGTAATAGATTTGAATCTATCGATTGAGAATCCAAAGCTAACTAAGCTAAGGGAATACATATATACTTGAGGCTAAGTGAAGCATTTATTACAATGATCTATATTTTTCAGCTAGTATCCAAACTAGTATGACCCTATTTTGAATTGGAAGATGATCTACTAACTAGAGGAAGAAAAAAAGGTACGTTGGTAACCAAGCACCTGATTTGCTAAGATGATGGAAGATTTTATAGGGTGAATCAATAATTGAGAAGGAAGCCCTCTTCAAGTCTCTATAATCACTTAGACTCTCTCTTGCTCTAGTGCAGGAAGGACCGTTATGTTAATTGGGAGGTATACAAAAGAGGATGAGACCAACGAGATTTTAGTCGAAGTTTAGGTATCATGGGAAGGACTTTGATTGAACCAAACAAAGAAGGTAGGGATAAGTTAGGTGGAATAAGATATAGAGAGGTGAGCCCAACTCCTAGTAAGACTCAATGGATAATCATAAGGGAGTGAGTGGAGGATTTGGACGGTTTAATCAGGAACTACACCATTTTTGTAATTTAGCATTGGGATAACAATCTTAATACTACCTCTATCAACCAATTTCGAATAAGCTAATAAGATCTGATGCAGCCCAGGAGGTGGGTTCGAATGCCTTAAGTCGTGAAGTGCATAACGACTTACAACCTAACGTACTTAATGCCGCAGTACAATGTGAAAGGACGTGTTTCTTAGGTCGCTCATGACCTAACGGGGTGAAGAATGACGAGATCAGAAGAAAGAAAAAGGCAGTACTGAAGGCTGATGCGAGTTACGCAATGAAGAAGGACCCAACGACCTATGATAGGTTGCATAACGACCTAAGCAAGCTAACTGTGCCGAGTCATGACCTAAACGAGCTAGGCAGCATTCACACATACCGCATTATCTTAGGTCGCGAACCTCCTTAAGTTGTTAGGTCGCGAACGACCTTCCTAAATCACTCAAGTGTAGGTCGTCTCTTTATGTCGCTTATGTTAACTCGTGTATTGTTTCCATTGTAATGTTGTGATGTTGTATTTTAAGTCGCGTGAGTCTTATGTCGTTATTTGTTGAGTCACTCACTGTTAGGTTGTGTATGTTGTTAGGTCGTTTACTGATGTAAATATGTGTTGTGTTGTTTCTATTGATGGCTCGTGAGTCGTAGGTCGCGACCAATGTTAGGTCGTGGGTCGTGTTGAGTAGGTCGCGCGTTGTAAGGTCGTGAACGACCTAGGGTGGAGTGTTATAACCCTATATATAGGGGGGTCGGGTCATTTGAAAAGAGTTGATTTTTTTGAATGAAACTTTGTTTTAGTGCTTTGTGCCTCTTTTGAAATTGGTAGTTGAGTGTGATCTCCTATCTCCACTTTCGGTTATTCGAGTGCGCTTGAATCAAATATTGTTGAAGCCAATTCACGGTATCAAGTGCGCTTGATCAACGTTTGAAGAATTGTAGATCTTCTTTCACGGTATCGTGCGTGATTAACGTGACGAAGATAGCTAGAATTCAGTATCTTTTGGAGATCAACGAATTTGGGTATTCGGTATTTTCAATCCATCGATTTATTTTGCTTCATCTAATCGTTTCATCGATTAGTTTGACACGAAATCTACATTTCGTCGTCAATCGTTTATTTCCACTGCGTCAGTTTTGGTATCAGAGCTAGACTTAGCCAATCATAGCTAAGCCGAGTCTTGGAGCCGAGGAGGTTGAAGTTTGGTGTTCATCGTGTTCTTCGTGAAGTTGTAACAAGTGGGGAACTTTCAATCCATATCATTTTGGATCAAAGTCCGGAAAGTGTTTGAATTTTTGGAGAAAAGTTTGAACCAGGCCGAGAATTGAAGTTTTTTTTGAAGTTTGTGTTTGAATTGTTGAAGTTTGACCCAATCATGCCTCTGAGAAGAGCCAATCGCCATCAAAATGTTGAAGATTTGTACAAGAGAGAAGATGTTGAACAGATGGAACAACGAATTAGCAATAAATTCAATGAAAAGTTGGATGAAGGCATTGGTAGGTTGGAGAAATTGATGATAGATATGAATCAAAGGAGAAGGTCGCCAAACTCGAACCATGGAGGAAACAGAGTTTCGCCATCGGTTACGGAAGCGAGAAGGGTGTCGCCACAATCTTTTAGAGAAAGAAGAGAAACAACAATTTCATCGAGAAGAGATCACCATGAATATAGACATGAAGAGAGAAGAACTCCACGTGAGTTTGAAGATGAGCCCTATCATGATGATGAAAGATACAGTAGAAGAGACATGCGTGATCGTAGAGATGTTGATGGTCGAGATCGATATCGACGTACCTTTGATTATGATGAAGATGGTGATAGAGGAAGTGTTCATTATCGAGATCGAGACCAAGTTCGAAATTCATTTCGGGATGTTGAAGATGATCGTCGATGGGAGTCGGGGATGAAGATGGAAATTCCAGAATTCAAAGGTGGAATGATAGCTGAAGAATTTATTGATTGGTTATCTAATGTTGAAGAGGTTTTTGATTTTAAGGAAGCTCCCGAGCATCGTAGAGTTAAGTTAGTTGCTACTCGTTTGAGAGGAAGAGCTATGGCATGGTGGCAGCAAACTAAAGTTACACGGGAAAGAATGGGGAAGTCAAAGATCGAGTCATGGGAGAAGATGAAGAAACTGATGAAAGCTACATTCTTGCCTTACAATTATCAATCACTCATGTATCAGAGGTTGCAGAATCTGAGACAAGGGACGAAGACTGTTAATAATTATGCTGATGAATTTTATCAACTGATTGCCAGGAATGATATCATGGAGAAAGAGGAACAACTGACTGATAGGTTTGTTGGAGGGTTGAGAATGCAGATACAGGTTATGGTGAATATGTTTGATCCTAGATCTATAGCTGAAGCGCACCAGAAAGCGTTGGCTTGGGAGAAGCAAGGAAGGCGAGGAGGTGGTGTGTTTCCAAGTTCCAATACTCAGAGCAAGGGTGCTAGTGGGAGTTCCAATGTTTCTAAAGCTGTCAGTAAACCAGTTGTGAATGAGGTTGCAAAGGCAAAGGTCAACAACAGTATCAAATGCTTTAATTGTCAGGAATTTGGTCACAAAAGCAATGAATGTCCGAAGCCGAAGAAGCGAACGATGATTGCCGAGGGTGAGGATGTTGGTGAAGGTTATTCTAGTATAGTTGAGGAGAATGAACATCATATCGCGTCGGGAGATGAAGGATGTAACTTAATGATGAGGAGATTATGTTTGACACCGAAGCAGGAAGAAGAGACTAGTTGGTTGAGGAGTAATATCTTTCAATCGACATGTACTATACTGGGGAAGGTGTGTAAATTTGTGATTGACGTGGGAAGTTGTGACAATATCATTTCTACCGAAGTTGTGAGAAAGTTGAAGTTGACGACGGAGAAGCATCCAAATCCTTGCAAGTTGGCGTGGTTAAGGAAAGGAGGAGAGGTGAAAGTGGATAGGCGAGTTCATGTTCCATTTTATATTGGGAAGAAGTATAAAGACGAGATCTGGTGTGATGTGGTGGAGATGGATGTTTGTCACTTGCTTTTGGGAAGACCATGGCAGTATGACCAAGCAGTGCAACATGATGGTCGAACCAACAGCTACAGCTTTATGTTTGAAGGTGTTAAGATTATTTTAGTTCCGAAGAAGAGACAGCAAGGAGAGAGCAAGTCAGAAGAGATTGAGGAGTTGAAGACTTTGTTGACTTTGAAGGAGTTTGTTGGAGAAGTAGAGGAGAGTGCAGAGGTGTTTTTGTTGATTGAACGTGAAGCTACTGAATCTGTTGTAGTTCCAGAGGAAGTCAAACCAGTGTTGGAAGAATTCGAGGATGTGTTTCCTAAAGAGCTACCCAAAGAATTACCACCGTTGAGGGATATACAACATCAGATTGATCTTGTGCCAGGAGCAGTATTACCTCACAGGCCACATTATCGGATGAGTTCTAAGGAGCATGAGGAATTAAGAAGGCAGGTGGAGGAGTTGTTAGAATAGGGGCGTGTTCATGAGAGCTTGAGTCCTTGTGCAGTGCCGGCCTTATTGGTACCGAAGAAGGATGGGACTTGGCGGATGTGTACGGACAGTCGGGCTCTAAACAAGATCACTGTGAGATACAGGTTTCCTATGCCGAGTTTCGATGATTTGATTGATCAATTGAGTGGAGCTGTTGTGTTCTCAAAGATTGACTTGAGAGTGGATTCCATCAGATTCGTATTAGACCGGGTAATGAGTGGAAGACTGCCTTTAAAACCAGGGAAGGTCTGTACGAATGGCTGGTTATGCCGTTTGGATTATCAAATGCTCCTAGTACTTTTATGAGAGTGATGAACCAGATTTTCAGACCATTCATTGGTAAGTTTATAGTAGTTTACTTTGACGATATTTTGATCTATAGTGGGAGTATGGAAGAGCATGTTCAGCATTTGCGAGAAGTGTTGTTTATTCTACGACAGGAGCAATTCTATGCAGCAGCGAAGAAGTGTGTGTTCATGACGCACAGTGTTTTGTTTCTGGGATATATTCTGTCAAAGGAGGGTATTCAAGTGGATGAAAGCAAAGTGGAAGCTGTCAGGAGTTGGCCAAAACCCAAGACAATTACTGAAGTGAGAAGCTTTCATGGGTTGGTATCTTTTTATCGAAGATTCATTCCACATTTTAGCGGCGTAATGGCGCCTGTAACTGATTGCATGAAAGGAAAGAAGTACGAGTGGACAGAGGAAGCAGGGGTTGCTTTTGAGAAGATCAAGACACTATTGACGACAGCACCAATTCTAGTATTACCGAATTTTCAGATATTGTTCGAGTTACACACTGATGCTTTGAAGGTTGGTATTGGTGGAGTATTGAGTCAGAAGGGAAGACCAATTGCTTATTTCAGTGAGAAATTGTCTGGAGCCAAGTTGAGATATAGCACTTATGACGTAGAATTTTACGCGATTGTTCAAGCTGTGAAGCACTGGAGACATTATCTGTTTCAGAAGGAGTTTGTTCTTTATACGGATCACGAAGCATTGAAGCATTTGCAAGAACAGGACAAAATTTCAGCTAGACACACTTCATGGGTCGCGTATCTACAACAATTTACTTTTGTTGTGAAGCACAAATCTGGGGTGACGAATCGTGTAGCTGATGCCTTGAGTAGGAGGAATCATTTGTTGACAACGATGAAGGTTGAAGTGACAGGATTTGAACTATTGCTAGAGTTGTTTGAATAAGATCCTTACTTTACGAAGATTATTGAGAAAGTCAAGGATGGGAGTACTGATGAGTTTGTGTTGGTAGCTGGATTCTTATTCAAAGGGAATCGATTGTGCGTACCAGATTGCAGCTTGAGAATGAAAATTGTAAAAGAGTTGCATGAAGAAGGACATGTTGGTTGGGATCGCACATTGCAATTGATTTCTCAGACTTATTATTGGCCCTCGATGAGGCGGGAAGTTGAAAAGTTTGTGCGTAGATGTCATGTTTGTCAAGTTTCGAATGGTACAGCTACAAATGCGGGATTGTATATGCCTTTACCTTTTCCTACAAAACTGTGGGTAGATATAAGCATGGATTTTGTGTTGGGCTTGACGAGGACTCAACGGGGAAATGACTCTATATATGTTGTGGTGGACCGTTTCTCGAAGATGGTACATTTTGTTGCTTGTAAGAAGACGGCAGATGCAGTCCATGTGGCACAGTTGTTCTTTAGAGAGATCTATCGCTTGCATGGTTTACCAGAGTCTATAGTTTTTGACAGGAATACCAGATTTCTGAGTCATTTTTGGCTGAGTTTGTGGAAGATGGTGGGAACGAAGCTGAATTTCAGTAGTGCTTATCATCCGCAGTCGGATGGACAAACTGAGGTTGTGAACAGATCGTTGGGAAATTTATTACGGTGTCTCATGAAGGATAATCTGAAGAGCTGGGATGTGAAGTTATGTCAAGCAGAGTTTGCTCATAATCATGCTATCAACCGTAGTTCAGGTTTCAGTCCATTTCAGATTGTATATTCAAGCTTGCCAAAGGGGCCGTTGGATTTAGCGACAGTGCCACAACCGAAGGGGACAGTTAAGCGGGCTGCTGATTTCGTTGATGGGTTGACAGAATGCCATAGAATCGTTCAGGAATGATTGGAGAAGACGAATAAGAAGTATGAACGAACTGCAGATCTGAAGCGAAGAAGTAGTGAATTTAATGAAGGAGACTTCGTATATGCTGTACTAACAAAGGAGAGTTTTCCAATGGGAGCATACAATAAACTTAAAGCTTGAAAGATTGGTCCTGTAAAGATTGAGAAACGGATCAATGAAAACGCTTATAGGTTGAAGCTGCCGGAGGATGTGTACACTTCTGACGTGTTTAATGTTAAACATCTTATACCTTATTATGGAGATGAGCAATCCAATGGAGAAAAACTTTTAAATTCGAGGACGAATTTTTCCCAACCAGGGGAGGATGATGCAGCCCAGGAGGTGGGTTCGAATGCCTTCAGTCGTGAAGTGCATAGACTTACAACCTAACATACTTAATGCCGCAGTACAATGTGAAAGGACGTGTTTCTTAGGTTGCTCGCGACCTAACGGGGTGAAGAATGACGAGATCAGAAGAAAGAAAGAGGCAGTACTGAAGGCTGATGCGAGTTACACAATGAAGAAGGACCCAATGACCTATGGTAGGTCGCGTAACGACCTAAGCGAGCTAACTGTGCCGAGTCACGACCTAAACAAGCTAGGACGCATTACACATACCGCATTATCTTAGGTCGCGAACCTCCTTAAGTCGTTAGGTCGCGAACGACCTTCCTAAGTCGCTCAAGTGTAGGTCGTCTCTTTATGTCGCTTATGTTAACTCGTGTGTTTCCATTGTAATGTTGTGATGTTTTATTTTAAGTCGCATGAGTCTTATGTCGTTATTTGTTGAGTCGCTCACTGTTAGGTTGTGTATGTTGTTAGGTCGTTTACTGATGTAAATATGTGTTGTGTTGTTTCTATTGATGGCTCGTGAGTCGTAGGTCACGACCAATGTTAGGTCGTGGGTCGTGTTGAGTAGGTCGCGTGTTGTAAGGTCGTGAACGACCTAGGGTGGAGTGTTGTAACCCTATAAATAGGGGGGTCGGGTCATTTGTAAAGAGTTGATTTTTTTGAATGAAACTTTGTTTGAGTGCTTTGTGCCTCTTTTGAAATTGGTAGTTGAGTGTGATCTCCTATCTCCACTTTCGGTTATTCGAGTGCGCACGAATCAATGATTGTTGAAGCCAATTCACGGTATCAAGTGCGCTTGATCAACGTTCGAAGAATTGTAGATCTTCTTTCACGGTATCGTGCGCGATCAACGTGACGAAGATAGTTATAATTCGGTATCTTTTGGAGATCAACGAATTTGGGCATTCGGTATTTTCAATCCATCGATTTATTTTGCTTCATCTAATCGTTTCATCGATTAGTTTGACACGAAACCTACATTTCTTCGTCAATCGTTTATTTCCGCTGCGTCAAGATCTATCTCGATTTACCGCATCTCCTTAGAGGTGGCAGTATTTTCAATATGATAAAGAACTGGCTACCCTATAAGATTTTGATTCACCGCATCTCCTTAGAACCTAGCTACCCTATAAGACTTTGGTTCTACCTCAATATGATTTGGAACTGGCTAGCTCAAATGGTATTTTTAATCATCTTTTTGATTTGATGCATCCAACGGATTGACCATTAATTCTGTAATAGAGGTTATTAATTCAGAATTACTATTGGTGTGTGTGTGTGTGTGTGTATCTTTAATAGCCAGAGAGACAAGATATAAGATTTTCAGTATGGTCCACTATGCTTCAAACCACATCAGACACACGTATGTGTATGAATGCATATGTATGTGCGTGCATATGCATACATGCCCGTGACTTGACTTGATAAGGACCATGAATAGATGTGTAAGTCTTGATTCATATATTACATAGGAAATGTGTCTTTTTGGACTTAGTGGTGGTGGGCAGGGAGAGGGAAGTTAATTGACATTCCCGACTTTCTTTAAGCAAACTTTACTCTTGAATATCTGTAGATATATTAATAATAATTCTTGGTTCTTTCTTTATCATATTTTATTGAACATCAAGAGAATTGATGTTAATTAAGCCTAGGGTGGTGAGTGACCCGACCATTATAAGAACTTCGTGTTAATTAATCCTATGGAGGTGAGCCACCCAACATTGAGGAGCTTCATGCTAACTAGGCCAAATTAAAGATATTGGCTACCTATAGAATCTTTATCACAAGTAATAGTCGAAAGAGAGGTAGGGTATTTTGACATGAAGTGAAAATATTAACCCTACCTCACATGTTTAAGTAAAGGCCGAATAAGTGGAGGGAGTCGATGGACAACCGCAACGATAAGCAACTGCCTGGATTATTCTATGTATTCGAGTCACTTCTAACCTATTTTGCCTCTAGGAAGGGAGAAGTGATGTAGAGATGCATAGAAAGGACCATGCTATTATGTGCTAGTTTTAAGAGCTGTTTGAGGAAGCCTGAACAAGTAGCAGTTTATGAGCCATCTCTACGTAGTTAGAAGATTCTATAAGTAATCAGCTATGGACTATCAGCAATGGACATGTTTATGTCAGGCACATAAGTCATTTTTAACCTGCCTCACCTCTAGGTAGGGGAGAAGTGAAGTAGTTATTATTAAAAGAGGACTAAAGCTTGCTCATAAAGAGGGAGGGGTATACCGAGAACACTAGAGCGAAGAGTAATGAGAATAGATGTAATGCTAGGAGACTCTTTCTAATCCTTGTCCTTTTGAAGAAATAAGATGTTATGCCAGGTACTAGTGCTTGATGTCTGCCTTCAGGCCATAAGCACGATCAGGCTCATTTCCTCTCTCTAAACCTGGAATGGCATAGGAAAAGCCACCGTCCAAACCACCATATAGTCCAAAAGTGATAGGGTGCCAAAGAGATTTAGATGGCTTTAGGGGAAGCGATATGCATAGAGCTCTAGAAGAACTCCCCTTATATGTTAAGGAAGGCAGAGGGTGTGCTTTTAAGGTTAGGAGAGGAGAGGGTCACAAGGAGCGAAGAGAATTCAAGCCGACGGGCACCTTCAAAAATAGAAATTTGAACTAAACAGCTCCCTTGAAGTGTAATGGACTAGGTGATTAAGTCAAGGGTATGTCCTAGGTAATTATCTATTTGTTATATATATCTAACTCGATGACCAATCTTGTTCGAAATAAATGGTGTTTTGTTTTTATTATATACTTGACATAATGTGTTGTATTAATTAATTTAATTAAACGTATATTTAATAGAAAATACATAAATGGTATCTTTTCTGATAGGAGTTAGAAATTTTTGTAACCATGAGCAATTTATCACAATGAAAATGAAGATAGCATTTTAAATATTCCCAGTCAAGATGTATCGAGAATGGATATTGGTGCATCCGCTGAGACTAGAGTACGTAACACTCTCCAAATGTTGGACAGTGTATTACTCATGGCTGCTCGAGGCACCAAGGGATTACATAATGATAGTTATTGATAACTATGGAATGACTCACTCGATAATTTTCTGTTAGTTAATATAATTAAAGTCAAACAGAAAATATCGTATGACAAAATTATATAGTTTTGTTGACTTGAGAATACTATTGATCTTCAATATGGAATCTCCACTTTGATATAGTTAAATCATGGCACGGTGTCCATCGAATGACTACAGTTGGTTCAAGTGGAAGCATTAGAAGAGAAACACTATTCAAAAGAGAATTCGTCTCCTCGGTTACATGAGGTTCGTATTATGGTTAACTGAAGTCAACTAAAAGTCAAAGTCTCTAGCCATAGCAGTACAACAATTGTTATTACTAAACCAAGAACTTTGTGTTTGGACTATAGAAGTGGATATGGATGATATTATAATTTTGACCATTACCAAATTCCATAAGTCCAATGCGATATAGTTTTGACGAAGATAATTGGTGTAAATAATTGTCACTATCGGGTAACGCTTAATAAAGTAAAATTGGATTTTACCAAAGCCAAGTAAATAAATTTAGCCATAATGCCACATCGCCTGCTAAATGATGTGTGAACATTAATATTTGAATTGTTTGATATTAATCGCTGGTCGAATTTACATCTAAAAGTTACACAACCAAAACATTGAATACTCCTATTACCACCCGATTTATTTAAATTATAATTGTTATAAATTAATTAATTAAATATTTATGATATATTAACCATAAAATTTTATTTTATATTTGTTGATCAATATTAAATGTATGCATATAATAGTTATAAATACACTAATCGATATATAATATCGATATGCGTTGATTTAAATGTGTCAATTATTGTTCGGGCTTGAAATGATTTTAAGGCCCATATGGGGCTTGATGTAGGCGGCTATGATATGACTAAAAGAGTCGACCATTAGATGGCTAAAAGGAGGTTAGAATTTGAATTAAAGAGAGGAGATTAGGTAAGAAAAAAATGAAGATCCTTATTTTACTCCTTAGGATCTTCTTTATTTAAAGCACTATAATCCTCACTTTTGTTTGATTTTTTTGCTCTCCCCTACTACAACCATACTCAGCCACTTCTCCCTTTTCCATCCTTAAATTTTCAAGCTTAAAATTTTTAATCAAATAGTATACAAGTTTCAATGGAAGCAACATTCAGGAAGGTAGCATCTTCTATATACAAAAATTGTTTCAAGAAGTTCAGATTCAACGTTGCAAGATGTGAAAGTTGTAGGTAAAGGTACATTCTTATTTTTTAATTTATATAAATTTTATATGATGAACGTTGCAACATGTATGTTTACATAGTAATCAAATATCACGAATCTGTATATATCATAGCTGTCGCCATAGGATGGATTATACATACCTATATATGTTGTAAAATAAAATAAAACAATTTTTTTATCACACACATGTTCACGGCTAGAATTTAAAAGATAATCATTTTTTTGACTTTATATATATTATTAAATTGTTTTTAATGCTACGGGTAAAATTTATACAATATGTAAACATATAATGTATATTCTATGTTTATTAATTTTGTATATGCATAATTAATGTTTGGATTAAAAAGAATATTATTTATACAAATATTTAATTTGAATATATATATATATATATCTTTATTCAAAATTATATATTATATAATAAATATACACAAAATCATATAGTATATTTATAGTTACTGCAATACAAAATGAAATCTTTTAAAATTGGTTTCGAAATCTTAATATTTTTAATTTTTAACTATATTTTTGGCCAAAAATATATTTCAAAAAAAAAATAAAAAAATTTATTTTTTGTTGTAACCGAAAGTTATTTTGACGTATGCATATATACATTTAATTAAAATTTATAATATACATTTATATGTATCTATTTATGTTACGTATAAATATAAAAAACATTTAAATTCATTTAATGTATAAATATGTATGTATGTATGTATGTATAAAATTATATATGTATGTATGTAGGTAGGTATGTATATGTATGTATAAAATTATACATATACATACCTACCTACATACATACATAAATACATAAATACTACATACATACATATATACATTTATACATAGACAACATTTATATATACAAAGGGGCTATCATGTCCGTTGCGGTGTAAATGATAGCATCTATATATGGGTAGATTAAACCATGTATACCTTATTATGTTGCATGTGCACATACACACGTATGTGTATATGATAGATTTATTATATAATATAATACCAACTTATGTGTAATATTAAATAAAATATTGATTTTATTTAAAATGAATTTAGATAAGATCTAAATAAAATTAGACTTTGTAAGCCCAATAAAAATCCATATGGTACCATATGGAATGATTTTTATGAAATTTACCTATTTATCCAGCTGCGTGTTGGCCCAATTCCAACGATGTTATCAGAGCCAAATAGCATATATGGTTTGAATTAGCAGTATTAGAGCAAACTTATTAAAGCCTACTCGTATTGTAGAGTGCATAGACAAGTAGTATTTAAGGTTGGGTTTGGGTAATCAAGTACTCTGCCTTACTTAGCTACTGACCTGGCCCAAATGGATGGGGTAAGCCCGAAGATTATTCTTAATAGAAAAGGCCTAATTTGAATTGGGTCTAAGGCAAATTTCAAAAAAAATTTGAAATTAAAATGAAAGTTTTAATTTAAAAGTTAAATTTAAAATAAGAAAAATATTATAAATGTTATGATATTGATTTTCAAATTGTTTTGAAACTAAAACAAAAGTTTTAAATTTTAAAGTTAAATTTAATACAAAAGTTTTAAATTTTATAAAAGTTATAAAATAATTTTTCGAAATATTTAAAAATGCTATATCAAATTTTTTTTGTTAATAAGATTTATAAAATAAATGAATTAATTAAATAAGTTAATTAATTAAATAATATACATGTAAAATATATATAATGATATATGTTATGTTGTCTTGAATTGTTTGAGACAATATGAATATACATATGTGTATAAAAGAATTTTCTAATAAAATTTAATTAAAATTTATTAATTAAAAAAATGATTAAATACTTGATTAATAAATTAAAATACAAATATATAAGATGTATGTGTATTACTATAAAGATTATAATATATGTGTTCAATATAATATATTATAATCTAATAATATAATAATTAATCAAAGTGTTAATTAATTAAATTAATTAAATAAGATTTAATTAATAAAATGTTATACATAATATATTATTATATAAGTTAAATAAAGTATAAAAGATATATAATAATAAAACTTACATAATATAAATGCATAAACCAAAGGTGGAACTTAAAGAAACTCTAATTCGGCTTAAAGAATAAATACATACATAAAAATACGTATACCATGAATTTTAATGTGTCTGACACTTTAATCATGTGGATATTTCATAAGAATTGCATTATTCCATAAGTCGATACCACTCATTTAAGTATACTGGAGTTTACAATTCTTAACATAAGTGTTGTCTTCTACTATTATACATTAATAAATTACTTACATACTCTCTACTTGTTGAGCTTTCCTCAAGATGTATAGTATACTTAGGCCATTGCGAAATGGTGGATATGAGTGAATAACCTCTTTTTTACTTATTGAGCTTTGCTTAAAGTAAAAATGAGTTTAAGATAAGAAACCCTTGGTTACGAGTTTTATATGGTACAAAAGACAAGGAGTTATCCATCGTATATGGTATTATGATTTGTTGAGCTTTCCTCAAGGTCAGAATCCGAAGACATATGAGTCCTAATACCTACTAGTAAATTCGAAAGACTTCAAAGTTTTGATTTAGGGTTTGGTGAAACATATAACACTAGTGGGAGTTTATTAGTAAAATGAAAAATAAAGTTTAACCTTACTAATATTATAAGAATATCGGCTATAGAAAGCTATAATAATCTACATTGATAAATTTATGTAATTAATATAATTGGTAAAATGTTTATCAACTAAAACATATAAACGAATTGAGTTAATATTGACAAATATGAATATAAAATATAATTACCAACAAATATTTTTGCATCTTGACACATGCAAGTTCCTAATTGTACAACTACTAAATATGTCCATAATAGTCACTTATGTGTTTCCCAAAACTACGTATTTTCTTTGATGAGTTTCGACTTCTAAAAGCAATATAAGGATATGAATATTTGATTCATTTCCAATCACGTATAAATTTTTTATGGTGGACGGTCGTAACTAATAATGTACGAAACCTTGATGAAATTAGTTTATTCAAGATAAGTAAGTAAACCATAGTCTGAGATCATGTATTCAATATGATTGATTACAATGAAGATCTTGTCATGTTAAATGTAACAATACACTAAGAGCTACATGATGGAAATAAGAATCTGATCACTAAATATCAGTTTGATCAATTTATGTAAAGTGCAACATATTTGATATCCTTAAATGTTAAGGATGATCGTATATACTTTTGTAAAGAGTTACTTACAATATTGTAGTAAGGATTACTTTTGAATGGTTTGACCGTTTAGAAAGGAATCGAATATATAAGAATGGATATAACCTAAGACATAATGGGAATGAAGAGAGCGGATGGTCATTTCTCCTTCAAACGAAACATCAAAAATGAAAATTATGAAAATATAATTGATACTTAACATTAGAAGAAGAAATGTGATTCCTATTTTAATAGTATTTTCATATAGAAAATTATTTTCTATGATATTTATTTCTTTGGATTTAATATACTTGATTTGAAAATTCTCCATTATAAACCTGTTATAGTAAAAGACATAAATAGCCTATAATAAATGGTTGGATGCAGCCCGTATTTCATATGCTACTATAGTAATGCAGAAATAGTAAGAGCATGGCATATAACACTTCTTGGTTACATCAGGTTATGAAAATTATTTTCGAAAAACGTACTAAACATTATTTATAAAATAATTATTTTTCAACATTGACTGAAAAATAGACATAGTTTTATCTCAATATGAATATTATGAATATTCGTTATAAAATAAAACTATAATATTAGTATTTGTGATGCATTGGAAAATACAAAAGTATCTAAATTTATTTGTAATTACTTTGCAATTATGGAATGAGCCACAGTTTTGAGAAATAATTTTTGATTATATGATTATGAATCATATGGTACTATTAAATTATTTCTTAGACAATTACGTGCAAAACACTCATTCACTGAGAGCATCAAAAGAGTTGATGAACTCTATAGATTAGATGTATGCATTCAAAAGTCTATTAAATCAAAAATGATTCCATGTACTTTGTTGCATTTACCACACAAACATGAACATGCGTTTATGATACACTTGTGCTATGTTAATGATAAGTTCATAGAATATAAATTAGAAGTAAATAAAATAACGTAATTCGGTTTGATCGAATAGATGAGTATATAGAAAGATTTTTGAATGTACCAATAAATGAATTAAGATTCAATCTCAGAAGTCAACCATCCTTATGGTACATAATGATGTATATATAAGGAGTAATCGAACTTTGTTGAATAAAGTATGATTAATGGTGAGTGAAGTCGAGTTACCATCTTTTTAGAAGGTCGTATACTGAAGAGTAGTACATGATATTAAAATTAATTTCATCTAAAGAATAGTTTACGAATTCATACAAGATAAGTGTTTATAAGTAACCCCAATAAATCATAGGTCAAGGAGTTGGCATGTTGTATGAGTCGAAAGACTACATGTAGTAACTGCATGTGAGGGACCTCGTATGAATTGACCTGGAATATTTTTGTAAACGATTGTTATTGGATGACCTATTTATGTTTTGAACATAAGTTTTGTAAACTAAAACCAAATCAATTATATATAAATCAATTCATAAAGTGTTTATGAATACAAATTTCATTGCACTGAGAAACAATTTCCGATTCAAGAAACACCAGCTTCACAGTGAAGGAATTTTCTTTAGAAATTATTGGTAGTAAAACGAATTTGGATATGATCTAAGGAAAAAACTGACTGTGAGGGATGAAATGTAATTAACCAAACCTAAATTAACACGATGAATTGGAATGTTTAATAAATATTCTCGCATATTAAAGGTAAATTAGGAGTTTCTTATCAATTCGAGAAAGATAATCATTAACTGTTAATTAAACCATTTCGAGTTTTTGACTCCACAATATAGTATGATGTGCAAATCTGAAATGGATTCCAGATATGTTATCAAAATGTGATTTTGGTAGTTGTACCCATAGAGATATAATCCATCGGCCATGAGTGTGTCTTCGAGAAAGACTAATGCAGTTGGAATACAATGAGAAACATTGATAAGAATAACATCATAAATTTCAGTTATTAAAATTAGCATAAAAGATTGGTTATTCAACATGCTCAAGTTAAATCATATTTACTCATAAAGTTATCATTTTGTGCAACTTTATGTTTGGTGCTTAAGCGTTGAAATGGAAAATTCTCAATAATGATTTATAATAGACTGTTTGCACATAACACAGAGTCTCGAAGTCAGTGGAAACGATATTGAGTTTGTAGTTTTTTAGGATATGATCCATGAAATGATGCAAAAGTATTTATCTATAAGCATCAGAATTGAGTAACTATTTTGATAGAACTATCAAATAGTTTAATTTTTAGTTAAAATGCAAATGAAGTGTGTTTATAAGAAAGAACTATTAAAAGGTACATAAATATCTGTAAACTTTAAGTGAAAACATATTGCTGATTGTTAACGATGTATTTACATTAAAATCGGTTTTACTTTGGCTATTTATTACTTGATATTGGATTTGTAAATTATATCTTTTATATTAACTATAAAAGGTTTGGGAATGTCTTAAACAATATGCAAAGACATCTTACTAAAATGTTTAATATGGAACATGTAAGATGTATTCCTTATGTATTGACAATAGGAATTATCATACATGTTGTATTGTTTACAGTATAGTATTTTGCTTATAATATTTGATGCATGAAGCAAATATGAAATCCAAATTGAGCATTAAATAGTAGAATGGAGTGTTCTAGGGTATTTACGAAATACTAGAGAATTGTTTATAGAGACAAAGAACTCCTTATGAAGGAGTGTTCGGACTCGGACTTCATAAGTGTCATCAAGTATAATATGTCAATATTAAATGCACGTTCAAGTCCTAACTAAGAAGCTTTAAATTGGAAATGTTCCGAACGACACATTGTGACTGATTCAATGAATAGGCTTAGAATATTGCCTTGAATAGCGCAATAATAAAAGCGATGTATACATATAAATGCACAAATTTATAACCAAGGTAGGGGTGATTCTAAGTATTGAGAATGCTACATTATTGTTATATGATAGCGATGCAATAAAAAGAGCTCACTAAATGTTGAGAAACATATTTCGAATGGCTCCACGTGTTACAAGCAATTTATCAGCATCAGAGAGAGTTGATTGACATATTAGATAATTAAAACAACACAACATATTCATTCAAGAAAGGTCTAACTTGATCACTTCTCATCAAACTGATTAAAAGGGTGGAATAGAGATTACAGAATTGGTCCTAAGTGCAAAGGGAAGATTGATAAAGTTAGAGGTATGTCATAGGCGCAATTACGTAATTTGTTACATATATTTAACTCGATAACCGATCTTGTTCGAAATAAAAGGTGATTTCTTTCTATAATATAGTTGATGCAATGTGTTGTATCAATTAATTTTGGCAAAGCCGGCAGGGTTGAGTGGTTTCCTTCCACTTTATTTATAACATAAAATAGGGAGAGCTAAAAAATACAGGGAAAAAGACAACAAGCCAAATTCGGCCTATTTTTACATGATCACACTTCCAAAATCCAAATAGTGCCTTCTTAACTTCACGGAAAATTGTGATGTAAATATCCTTGCGCTTCTTGTTCTTAAGGTTGAAGATCCTTTCATTTCTCTCTTTCCACATATCATTCATGAAGACCTTGAGCTTAATGAGAAGCTCAAAATAAGAAGTCTTCTTCCATCTGATTGATTTGTACATTTTCATCCATTGCTCTTTTCTATCAATCACTGGGTTTTCAAAGTTTCCTTTGAGCTCAATCTTCCTCCATATAAAATATGAAAAGGAGCATCTAAAGAAAAGATGGCGATTGTCTTCAGATTTACAGCTGCAGAATACACATGATGTATTGAGAGGGATAACTATTTGAGCTAATTTTGCAAGTGTGTGAATTGCATTTCTAAAACATTCCATAGCATGAAGTTAAGTTTTTCAGATGTTGTGAGATTCCAAATTCTCTTGTGCCATGGAAACTTTGACATTCAAGAAGAGCCATTTATCAAATCATAGACAATGTTAGTAGAGTGTCCCTTCATATTAGTAGACTAAAAGTAAGTGTCCTTTTCAGCAAATGTGTAAGAGAGTTGGGTTATTAAATTCTATAAGAGTGTAACATTGGAGCAGCTAGATTGAGGCAAACATATCTTATTGTTTCTTATAAAATAGATAGCTCTAGCATTCATAGGAATTCCACATGTCAGCTGCTCATCATGAGAAAGTGTGTTTTTGAGAATTAAACCTTGCCTCGGCCATGGCACAGACCAGAATCTTGCACTACTATCAAGGGCTAGGGTCACTTTGATATGTGGGAGAAGTTTTTCTTTTGGGTTTAAGATGACCTTCCATACCCAACTATGTGCTTATTTTGATTTCTTAAGCTAAAAATCCTCATTTTTCAGGCTATTATTGGTACACCAGGTAACCCATATTGAGTCGGTTCTGTTTATAAAGTTGTCAAAATGTTTAGAGTTAGTAGCAGTATTTCAAAGTTTGAGATTTTTAATTCCAAGACCTCCTTGATTCTTAGGCATTTCCAGTTTGGAATAAGTCGTTGGTGGAAGCTTACTGTTGTGAATGGAACCAGTCCATAGGAATCTAAACATTATGGTCCTAATCATAGTGACAAGTTTCGTGGGTAAGAGAAAGGTTCTACCCCAGTATACAGTCATTGAGAAGATGAGGGATTTGACTATTAGAAGTCTGCCAGGTTGTGAGAGGAATTTATTCTGCCATCTATTTAAAACATTGGTTATTTTTTCATATAAAGGAATGCATTATGTAATTAAGATCCTTTTAGTAGCTAAAGAAATTCATGGATAAGACATGTCAGACTTAAGAGCGAGCATATTGGTAATGGACAAGCATTATTGAACTTAAAGTGGAGGAGCCCGACAATGAGAATATGAGCTGAGAATTTATGTTTAGGCCAGTGAAATGAGAAAATGTATTCAAAATGTCCATTTTGGTTTGAAGGGAATCAATCAATGGTTTAGCAAAAAAATAATTAAGTTATCAGCGAAGACAAGAAATGTTAACCATAGAGGCTTGTTAAAATATAAAAGAGAAGAGAATTATAATTTTAGAGGAGAATAGACAATTTTTTTTAACTTGCTTTTTGTCTTTCCTACAACTTGCTTTCAACACAATAAAATGACCACATATATATAGTGGTTTACAACCCTTACAAACAGATATAACATTCTTTTCGAATAGACACTCTTTCACTTCAATAGACATGACTTTTACTTAATCGACACGACTCTTCATTTCAATAGACACGACTTTTCAGTGAACGGACACGACTCTTCACTGAACAGATATGACTTTTCATTCGAATAGACATGACACTTCATTCGAATAGACATGACTTTTCACATCAGCAGACACGACTCTTTAATTATGGTTTACACCAACAATGCCTCCCCTAAACCAAAATTCCTTCGAACACCTAATGCAGCAACAATTCTCGAGAAAACAGTCCCTCCAAGCGGCTTTGTGAAGATATCAGCAATTTGTTCTTCACTTCGACAATACTCAAGACTCACTTCTTCTTCACGAACGAGTTCTCGTAGGAAATGAAAACGTAGATGAATATGCTTTGTTCTTCCATGCAAAATAGGATCCTTTGAGATAGAGATAGTAGAACTATTGTTGCAATAAATGATCGTAGGATCTTTTTACTTGAAGCTTAGATTTTCAAGAATTCCTCTTAGCCATAAAGTTTGACATCCTGCTAGAGATGCTGCGATGTACTCCGCTTCGGTGGTAGAAAGTACCACAACTGGTTGTTTTTTGAACACCAAGAAATAATTCCACTTCCAAGGTTAAATGCATAACCTGAAGTACTTCTTGAATCATCGATGCTTCCACCTAGATCGCTGTCCGTATATTCAACAAGCTTCTCAGGCACATGAGCTTCATAGAAAATGTCATAGTCAATAGTTCCTTTGACGTATCGTAAAATTCTTTTTGCAGCTTCCCAATGATTTGAGAAAAGCTTCTCCATAAATCTGCTAATCAAGCTTACTGCGTACATGATGTCAGGTCTTGTAGCAGTGAGATACATCAAATTTTCAACTAGGCTTCGAAAAATATTTGGATCCACAAGCTTTCCTTCACCATTTTTGCACAATTTCAAACTTGCAACAAAAGGAGTTGAAACTGGATTTGCATTCATCATATTGAACTTCTCCAATACTTGAGCAGCATATTTTTCTTGCGAGATAAAAATCCCATATTTTGATTGCTGAACACCTATCCCTAGAAAATGATGTAATTCTCCCAAATCCGTCATCTCGAATTCCTTCACCATTGAATTTTTGAATTCAGATAACATCTCCATATTATCTCCAGTAAAAATCAGATCATCCACGTATAAACTCACGATCATGAAACCTCCTTTTGAATGCTTCTTCATGTAAAGAGTGTGTTCAAAAGGACACCTTTCAAAGTCATTTTTCAAGAAGAAATTATTGATACGATCATACCATGCACGGGGGAACTGCTTCAGCCCGTATAAAGCTTTCCGCAGCTTATACACCTTTTCCTCTTCGCCCCTCTTCACAAAACCAGGAGGTTGTTGAAGATAAATTTCATCTTGAAGAAAACCATTCAAGAAAACTGATTTCACATCCATTTGCAGCAGCTTCCAGCCATTTTGGACAGCAAGAGAAATCAACAATCGAATTGTATCAAGTCGAGAGACAGGAGCGAATACCTCATTGAAATCTTCCCCTTCCTTTTGCTTATACCCCTTCGCAACCAAACGTGCTTTGTACTTGTTGATGGAGCCATCAAGATTTTTTTTGGTTTTAAACACGCATTTTACACCAATGGCTGATTTGTGTGAAGGCAAAGTGGTAAGCTCCCACGTACCATTTTTCTCAATAGACTTGATTTCATCTTTCATTGCATTCACCCATTTTTCTTCCTTTGATGCTTCTTCATAAGTGATTAGATCTTCTCCCGCAAAAAATGCAAAGTATACATGATCCATAGTGTCAACTTCTTCAGTTGCATCATAGATTTCTCTCAAGGATCGCGTCCTTCTTTCCGCCGTTGGTGGTGAATTTTGCTCCTGCTCAGCCTCATTATTTTTAGGCTGTTGTTCTTCAATACCAACATCAGCATCAACACCTTGTTCCAAAGAAGTTTCCTCTTCAAGATTTAGAGTTTGCCATCCAGGTAATTCTGCAAAATCTGAAAAATTATAACAGCCATTTTCATCAAAGCGAACATCTCTGCTGATAATCATCTTCTCCGTCTTCGGATTGTAAAGCTTGTAAGCTTTAGTCCTTTGGCTATAACCGATGAATATGCCTTTTTTCAGATTTGTCGTCGAGCTTCGATCTTAAAGCATCAGGAATATGAGAGTATGCAAGACAACCAAAAGTTTTTAAATGAGCAACATTTGGTTTCTTGCCATACCAGACTTCATTTGGAGTGGAATCATTTAAGCTCTTCGTTGGTGATCGGTTGATTAAATAAACGGCACAAGAGACCGCTTCATCCCAAAAACATGCAAGCAAGTTCTTCTTCTTCAACATGCATCTGACCATATTCATTATTGTTCGATTTTTGCGCTATGCGACTCCGTTTTGTTGAGGTGAGTACCTAACAGTTAACTCATGGCGGATTCCATGATTTTGGCAGAATTCTTCAAACTGAGAGGACATATATTCTCCTCCACGGTCACTCCTTAGATTTTTTATTTGATGACCAGAATGTTTTTGAACTTGAAATTTGAACTCTTTGAAGCAAGAGAAGGCATCTGATTTTTCTTTGACACGGTAAACCTAAATTTTTCTTGTGTAATCGTCAACAAATAACAAGAAATATCTGCTGCCTCCAAGCGATGGCACTTGCATTGGTCCACAGAGGCCGGTGTGAACAAGCTCCAAAGGTGATTGAGAAATCCACTTCGATTTGAATGGGAAAGATTCACGATGTTGTTTTCCCAATTGGCATTCCTCACATGCTTCATTTATCACTTCAAGTTTAGACAGTACTTGGACTATTTCTTTGGTAGACATCTCCTTCAAACTCCGAAAGTTTAAATGCCCAAACCTTTCATGCCATAACTTGGAAACTTCACAATTAGAAGTAGCAATCATGCACGTATTGCTTATGATGTCAAGTTTGATCGGAAATAATTTGTTGGATCCCATCACAATATTTGCCACTTGTTGGTCGTTCTTCTTCGTGCTACATTGATCTCCAACGAATCGAAAATCAAATCATTTCTTCAGCAAGTGACTGACGCTAAGAAGATTCCTACGTATGCCTGATACATAAAGAACCTCCGACATTTTTTCAACTTTTTCATCCTTGGTTTTGAAAGAAATTTCGCCAACACCTTGAATTTTGTATGATTTTGCATCTCCAATAGTAACCTGACCATCATCAGCTTCCACAAGACTTGAAAATAGATTTTTATTTCCAGTCATATGTCTACTTGCACCACTATCCAAGTACTATACGTTTTCAACATTTCCATCCGAAGCGATCAACAAAGATTCAGATTTTTTTGCTTCATTATGCATAAAACCAGCAACTGGCTTCTTTTCAGGATGTTTCTTCCAACAATCATTTGCTTTATGACCCGGCTTGTGACGGAAATTGCATTCAAAATATGGTTTTTTGCCTTTGTATTTGCCTCGCGCCTTGTTATTTTGGAATGATGGTTTCTCCTCGTTTGATTCTTCACATTTTCCACTATTCCTGCCGTTACTTTTGCCATGGGATGGGTCTTGAACTTTTGTGGATGTGAATTGAGATTTTAAGGCTTGATCTTGAGAAGAATTTGTTTGTTTACTTCTCATCAAGATCCTAGCCTCATGAGCTTCCAGCCTTCCTTGCAAGCCTTCAAGAGAAAGTGAAGCAATATCATTTGATTCCTCAATTGCAACCACAATATGATCGAACTTGATTGGTAGGCTCCGTAGAATTTTTTCAACGGCTCTTTGAGTCTCCACGACTTCTCCGTTTGAAGCCATCTGATTTATGATGGAAGTGAGACGAGTAAAATACTCTGAGATTTTCTCACTATCCTTCATTTCGAGCTTTTCGAATTCAACTCGTAGTGACTGCAGGCGAACCTTTTTTACTTGATCTTGGCCAGAATACGTTGTATTCAATATTTTCCAAGCCTCCTGAGCATTTGCAACTTTTGAAATTCTCTCGTAAACTTGAATTTCAAGTGTCTGATAGATTTGGAAGAGAGCCTTCCGATCTTTCTGTTTTTTACTTTTCAGAAGATCTCTTTGGGCAACTGTGAGTTGCGTCTCATCTTCCGGCGCACCAACACATTCTTCAACAACTGTCCACAAGTCTTGAGATTCAAGACAGAGTCTCATTAGATTGCTCCAATAATCAAACTTTTCACCGTTGAATCGAGGAAAAAGGGAGACAATATTGTTTGACATTTTTCAACCAAGCTTCGATACCAATTTGTTAAAATAGAAAAGAGAAGAGAATTATAATTTTAGAGGAGAATAGATAATTTTTTTAACTTGCTTTTTGTCTTGCCTACAACTTGCTTTCAACACAACAAAATGACCACATATATATAGTGGTTTACAACCCTTACAAACGGACATAACCTTTTCGAATAGACACCCTTTCACTTCAATAGACATGACTTTTAATTAATCGACACGGCTCTTCATTTCAATAGACACGACTTTTCAGTGAACGGACACGACTCTTCACTGAACAGATATGACTTTTCATTCGAACAGACATGACTCTTCATTCGAATAGACATGACTTTTCACATCAGCTGACACGACTCTTTAATTTTGGTTTACACCAACAAGGCTTACATTTGGGGTGCAGGATGAACTTTTCCTTACTTGCCCGCATTTGAAAAGCTAAGGTAAGGGTTTCCATTATCATGATAAAAAAGTAGGCAGAATTTGGATCTCCTTGCTTGAAACCCTGTTTACCTTGAAAGCATCCAACAGTATATGCATTGAAAACGAGAGAGCATTTAACTATTGATATGTGTATGTACGTACGTACGTACGTATGTATGTATTCGGTAAATGAATTTGGTGGGGAAGTTCATTTTGTTCATTATACAAGTGAGGGAGGACCATTTTATTGAATCAAAAGCTTTCCTGATATTTATCTTCAACATAGCACGGGGAGATATGCATGGAGAGGGGTATCCATTGAGAAGTTCATGAGTTAGAAGAACATTGTCAAGGATATTTCTATTTGGAAGGTAAGCTGCCTGGTTTGGAAAGATAATGGAAGTAAGAACTTATTTTAGCCTTGTTGCAAGAATTATAAAGATGCACTTATATATTATACTACATCAGGCAATGGGCTTAAATTGTGTGACATCTTATGGATTTTCAACCTTGGGAATAAGAGCAAGATTGGTTGAGTAGATGGAGCCGAGCAGTACAGACTTATCAAACAAATTATGAAATTCTTTGAGTACATCAGAGGAGATAATTGGACAACAGTGAACGAAGAAGGTTGCATTGAACCCATCAGGCCCACCACAAGCAGACCTTTTCATAGTGAATATGGAGTTCTTTATATCATAATCAGAGACTAGATAGGTAAGAGAGGATTTCATATCAAAGGAAAGGCAGCGAAGAGAGATGGATGAGATGAATGATGTATCTACGTTGGAATTAGTGCTGCTACCAAGAAGAGTAGTAAAGAATTTTTGGAAAGTACTATCAAACTATAGATGGCTCATAAAAGGACATCCCATCAGTATCCTTTATCTGATGAATGTAGAACTTAGTTTGCTTGAACTTGAGAGAAGAATGATAATATTTTGAATTTCTATCTCCATGCAATGACATGTTGGCTTCAGAGGTTAAGGCATCATCAAGCTATAAGACCGGGGGAGCTTCAAGTTGACAACGGGCAGGATCATTGGTAGTGTGCATAATTTGGAGCTGAACCTGTTCTAATTGTAATTTGATGTCAATTGAAAGTTTATTTCCATCACCTTACTTACCTTTTGACCAATTTCTGAGAGCACTTTTTGTTTTTTTAAATTTTTGCTGAAGAACGAGCATGGGGTTGCCATAGGTTCTTACCATCCATGCATTAGTAACAACCTGTAAAAAGGAAGAATCTTTTATCCATTCATCAAAAAAATCTAAAATTTACCATTTTTCTAATGGCAGCATCACCAAAGGAGAGGATTAATGGGCAATGGTTAGAAAGGAGTGGCATTGGAATGTGTATTTGTATGGTAGGCCAAAGAGTGAGAGAGATTGTAGTTTGTAAAGCCATGATCAATCTTAGTGAGAGTTGAAGGACCATATTTACTCTTGTTGTTCCAAGTATAAGGAGATCCAAAGGATGGAATTTCAATAAGAGAGGCATTGTTCATTGTTTCATTGAGGGGAGCAAGTTCTCTGAGGGATAGAGGGTTGCCTCCAAATTTGTGTGATGATAGGAATTAACAATTGAGGCATCTAATCACAATCCAGGGATGGGAGTTTTGTCTCAAGTGAGGGTGATAATTATGTAATATTTTCTTTAAGAGGAGGAATTATCAGCATAAATGAAGGTAAAGTGCATAAATGTGGACGATGGAAGGTGATGAGATCTAGCGTAAATGAATTGTCTGTCATAAAGAATTAGATTGATACAAAAGATAGATGTGTCAAACAAGATTGAAAGTCTACCATTAGGATCATGAGAGTAGTTGGTGATGAAGCTCCAGGGGGGTTAACAGTTATGGCAGATTTTTGAGATAGTGAGAAGTCAAGTTTGGTTTCATAAATTAAGATGAGTGAAAGTTTGTGTTCATGTATAATAATTTTTATTTGCTTAAGTTTAGAACTCTTATGAGCACCCCTTACATTCCATACTTCCATGTTGTTCATCATTATTTAAACATCCTAGAATTTTTTTATTGGAATTTCTAGTCCTTCTATGAGAAGGGGGTGAATTGTTATCAGGGTAAAGCATGTTAGAGTAATCAGTCCCATAATCATAGTCAAATAAGGAGGTAGAAGTGATTAGGAGACTCTACTTCTTTTTTCAATTTCTCTGATTTTTATTCTTCCCAGTAGAGTTTGGATAGGGAACATTGGATTGGAAGTGACTGTGTCATCAGGGTTGGATTGGGAGATTGATTTAGGGTTTGGATTATGAATTGTAATAGTGTTTGGGTCAGTTTGGCCAGTCTGATGTTTGAAAATCGATTTCTTTCCAATGTGTTAGAGAGGAGGAGAATCAGGGTTGTCAATATGCATGTCTTGTTCATGTACTGTGCAAGGTAGACCATCAGGCAGGGAATCAAGGTTACATTGGTTAAGCAAAGTAATAGGAGAGGCCGATGAGTGGATGAAAGAATTGAAGTTGTGTGTAAAGGTAATAGGAGGTTGTTGTGTGGATAAGTTAAGAGTAGTTATTGTTAAGGTGGAGTTGGAAATAACAGTTTTGCTTGCAAGAATAGCAGTAGTTTGCATGCAAATGGAGAGTAATTAGGTTGTATGTTATTTTTTAGGGAATGCTGCACGAGGCCCGCAGGGATAGGATGAGAAGAGGTGGGCTTAGGGTTCAATGTGTTTGCACTGACATAATCCTTTTCAAGTGTACATGTTTGAGCTGAAACATGCACACCATCAGATCCATTAACTTCCATCAAGTGGTAATCATTTGCTTCATCCAAAACAACTATTTCCTATTTATTTACCTCCATCCCATAATTAGTTGTTTCCCCTTCCAAATTGTTTGATGTATCATTCTTTTCAAATTCAGTTTTATCCAAAATTTCACACGATTCATCCTTCCTTTCATCAGTCTCTCCTTCCTAAGTTGTCTCCAATACATAAATTTATTGTTCAATCTTATTTCATCTTTCCTACAAGCTTCATCGTTAGTATTCCCCTTGCTTCCAAGTGTCATGTTTGAGGTCTTTCTTCTTTAGATTGATTAACGCTTGTCTCATCACCATTCACATCAGTATTTTCATCAATCGTCTTATTGATTTGTTTTTCTTGTTGTTATCTACCTTAATCCATATCTTCTTCTTTTGAAATCCTACATTCTGTCTTACAGTTTGTTTAACCTCAACAGTGTAACTTTTTGATTTAACACTTTCATCCACATTCTTTCCATTGCTAGAAGGACGGGATTGTTCTTGCTCGCATGTTTTTGTACAATTTTCACTGGAATGAACAAAAACATTGCATTGCACACATATATCAGGCTTCCATTGGTACTGAACATAAATTAATTGGGTTGTTCCATCTGTTGGTTAAACAGTAAAGGAGTCCTCCAATTCCTGATGAGGTGTTATCTCAACTAAACATTTCGCATAATGCAGTCTTTCTTGTCTCTCAGTAATTCATCTAAACATAGCGGTTTACTAAGACGGTTGGCAAGCCAATTTATACCAAGTGGTGACCAAGCAAATATTGGGATATTATGTAATTGTACCCATATTGGAATAGCTTTTATCAAACCACATACATTGCTTAAGAAGGATCTCATTGTTTCAAAATAAAGAGTTTGTTTACATAATTATTGGTCACTTTTGATAAATTTACTTCTATCAATTTCATCAAAGAGCAAATATAGGAAGATATTGCCATCAAATTTTACTTTGATATCGCCATGCAACCTCCATACCGTTTTTAAGTGTTCAACAACTGCTATATGAGAGCGATTTGTTTACGAAGAAGCCAACTACATAATCATTCCATATAGCCGAACCAACAGAGATTACAACAGAAGGAGGAATGATTGCTTCACTACTGTATGTCATGTCCATATGAACAGGTGTGTACTTTCCTACATTGTGAGGAAGATTCTTAAAAGGGGAAGTCCAAGGCTGTTCATAAGGAGGAAAGGGAGAAAGAGAGGCAGTGGAAGAAGGAAGTTTAGATGAAGAGATGGAAGGAGTTGGGAGAAAAGAAGCAAGTTGAGGAAAAGGTAGGGGAAGGGTAGGGAGGAGGGGGAGGCGGTTCAAGAGGAAGAAAGGGCGAAGGAAGGTTAGGTAAGATCGATGGAATGGGAGTATGGTTAGAGAGAGAGTGAGAAGTGGTAGAGGCAGGAAAAGGGAATGCCGCCATTGAAAAAAATGAAATTGAAATTATTGAGTTGGTTACATCCTTAAAGGTACCGACAATATGATGCACACACTTTTAACTAAGAGATAACGAGACAATCGTGTTGTATTAATTAATTAATTTAATTAAAAGTATATTTAATAGAAAATTCATGAATGGTTTGTTTTATGATAGTAGTTACAAAGTGTGGTAACCATGAGTAATTTTGTTGCAATAAAAATAAACACACCATTTTAAATATTCCAAGTCAAAAAGCATCGAAGCTGGATATCGATATATCCGTTGAGACTGTAACGACCCAGAATTCCTGTCATTTGAAATTCGTATATTTAATTGATTTTAATTATTAACAAGTAAAATTTGTAAGTCGAATAAATTTTATTTCGAATATCTAGATTTAATTGGATAATTAAATCGATAATTTAATATTTGAAATTACAGAAATAATTGAAAATTGGGTTTAATGTGATTAAATTTGATTTGTAAAGTTGTATTAAATCATATTGGAGTTAGAATGATGTTATAGAACTTTTAAAATTGAATTAAAAGTTAATTTGTGGAAATTGAATATTTTAATATTTAATTGACGAGTAAAAATAGTCATTTTTTAAACAGTCTCGAATTTCGACGAAACTAGTTTCATTGGATCTGTAATATTAAATTATTGTAAGATTTCAAATTTCGTGTCAATCAGATTTACGGTTTTTCCAAGACAAGCAAAAACGCGTAGAAATCGGTTTAAGTGAATTTTAAATTTTAAATGGTCGATTCAAAAACCTATCTTCCAAATACGATCGAATTGGCTTCCAATATATATTCCATTGCATTCAGAATAGGGGTAAAATATTATAAATGCCAGGCGGCACGCTTCGTTTCGAATTCGGGAAAATTTCGGTTGAATAGTGTTATGCAATTTTCTATATAAGGACTTCATAATTTTCTATTTGCAACACAAATCAAACCCTAACCCTATTTTTTCTTCACCCGCCGCCATTAATGTTTGCATGGCCGAAAATGGCCAACATTCTTCCTCGTTTTGCTTCTAATCCGTGAAGAATTAGAGAAAACTTTGAACTACAAAGTTGTAGATCTCGTCGAAACGAGTAAATCCAACGGTCATGAATTGAAATGAAGGCTCGACGTGGGGTCTGGGGGGTCGCGTTTAGGCCTGCTTTGGGTTCGATTTTTGTGATGCACGTGCGACCGAGCTCGATGGTGTTGAGGTCGTAGGTGGAGTCAAGGTGGAGCATCGTCGTGGAGGTGGTTGATCGATTTGAAGTGATCGATGTTGGCCACGATAATTCCAAAATGAACGGGGGCCGATGGGTTTGTTGCATGTGTTTTCTTGAACCTGGGAAGAAGATGGTCGGTCGGCCTGGATCTAGGGCAGGGGAATGGACAGCCACAATGCAGTTAGGTTAAAAAAGTGAAAGAAAATTGTATGAATTATATTATATAAATTCGTTCAAACTTTAAAATGTTATAACTTTTTCATACGAGTTTCGTTTCGCACGAAACAAATTGCATAGGGTTCGTATTGACAAGCACTACGCGATGGAGCAAGATTGGGATTGATTGGAGCTAGTGTGAATTTTGGGTAAAATTAAATGCATGTTTAATTTTATTCGGAATACAACACTGCAACTATTATTGAAAGCAAGGTGAGAATTTCTCACTCAATCGAATTTGTTTCGATTTAAATTTTAAATAGTTAAATTTAAAATTGCTTGATTGTGTTGATTGTATGCTTAGATGATGATTGCTATCTGTTGTATTGAAATAGACCATATACGCCGCATATTAAGCGGAGGTTATTATATTAAACACATATACCGCGATATTCCACCATGAAGTGGAATTGGTATTATATATGTACTTGAAGTTGATTTCTCGCATTATACAGCGGATGAGACCCTATTGCGCCGCATAATAGCGGATGATATTTATATAAACCCATGTACCGCGATATCTCGTCTTGAAACAGGATTGGTATTGTGCTAACATCTGTGGATGCAGGAAAACAGGTTGGAGGGACCAACTGGATTCCTCAAATAATTGAATTTGTTTCAATGTTGTGTGTTAATTATTTATAATCTCTGTGTGATTATCTTTGTGATTGAAATCGTTGAAGTCTAAAATTTAGCCGAATATAATTTTGGTATCGTTGGATACCGGAAATAAATAAAAATTCGATTTTTGAAAATTCAAGTTGAAAGTTTATAATAAAAATTTATTTTTGAGAATTGAATAAATTTAAAGGAAGGAATTCTAAAATAATAAAGTTTTATTTTTAATCTTATTGAATAAAATTTCAAAATATTGGAAAAGCTTTAATACATGGATTTCAGGTAATATTATTCAATGGTTGAAGAATTTATTCAAAATATGAATTTTAAAGAGTTTGAAAAATAAAAAAAATATTTTCTTTATAAGGAATTTATTTTTAAAAGGAAATAAAATTTGAAACCCATTTGGGAATTGATTTTTGGTGATTGAATTTAAATCCTTTGAAAATCCATTTGGAAATTTATTAGGTGTTTTGAGAAGAATTTGGAATCAATTTGACAATTGATTTGGGGTTTAGTAGAAATTGATTTCAATTTGAGATTTGAATGAAATTCACTTGGTGTTTAATTTCTTGGAAAATCAATATGGAATTTGATTTGGTTGTTTTTGAAATCAATTGAAAATTTGAATTGTTGTTGAAAGTGAATATTTGAAATCGATTTGAAAATCGTATATCAGTGGATATTTGAAATTTTAAATTCACTATGGAATTTATAAAAGAAAGGGAAATTTGTTTAAAAAATAAACATTGATTTATTTTTGAAGTGTGGAAATAAATTTACGGATTTGGAACGTAAATTTAAAGTAAATCGGTAAGGATTTATTTAATCGGTTTAAATGAACCATTTTGAAATGAAAGTGTATTCTCCCTGAAAAGCCGAGTATGTTTTGAAAGTAGCTTTTAAATATAAATTTTAAAGTTCTAAAAATGGTTTGTAAAAGAATATTTGTGAAGAAAGTATTTTTGTAAATTGTTTCTAAATCTTTAGAGTAAAGATTTATTAATTTTTAGAAGTGACTGTTTTAAAAGATTTAATTAATATTTGTTTTATAAATAGTTATTTAAAATGATTATACTCTATTTACTGATTTTATTTTAAAAATTAGTTGGACTTGAAGTTTTATACGAGATGATAGTATAATATTTTCATAACTAATATTTAAAATAAAGTGTCTAAAAATAGTTTTACTTTAAAATATTTCCAAGTATATATTTGGATAAATGATTTAAATTATTTTTAAGTATTCGAACTTGACGGATTTTTCAGTAGAAATAAATGATTTCGGGAATTTTATTCCGCGAGTGAAAAATGATTTGAAGTTGTTTTCAAAGGATTGAAAAGTGATTTGAAATTTGTTTTCAAATGGTTGAAGTGTGAAAATATATCTTGCAAAGATATTTTGAAAATAATAACTGGGGGAAAATTATTTGAAATCCAGTAATTATTGTGAATGTTGATTGATAGTTAAATAACCGACTATCAACATCTGCTTTTGAATGGCGTTTGAATTTCGATGCGACCGGAGGTCGGATTCCAAGTGGATATCCGAAAACCACATCGAATCTTTGTGATTATGATGGATCTTTTATTTACAAGTGAAAATTATTGTGATTTGTTGAAATCTGAATGAACACTTATTTTTAAAAATAAGCGCTCGTTATTCGGTTTAGCCGGGAGAGGACCTTTGGGTCATAAATTCTGCTATGAATAATCGTACGATGAAATGGGATTGCATTTGAAGACCGGTGGTGAAGACCGGGTATTTACAAGAATGATAGGATGACCTATCGATTGTCTCTGCACCGATAGCTATGGTATGGAGATTTCCTTTGTGATGGGAAGTTCTATTGGGATTGTGAATACCCGGATTGCAAGGGCTTCTTCGGAAGTGCCTTCGGTTCTGTTCAAATCCAGAACAGACTTGTATGGATTGTATATCTGACATTACATTTTGAGATATAAAGCAGATTTCTTTCAAATACATTTCTGTTGGTGGCGGAGAATTTATTCTCTTAGCTTAACACCCTTCTCTGAGACGTACGAGCTTAGAGGTTATGTAGTTGATGGTTATCAGTGATATACTCCCAATTTGGTAATGTGGCATGTTGAGTGCTGTTGATCAATTGTTGATCAAAGCGTGGCTTTGTGAAAAGCGTGGCTTTGTGAAAAGCGTAGCTTTGTGGACGATAGTTCGTCGAACCTCACAACCCGGTTATGGTCGAAACAGGAATCGTAGCAGCAAGGTTATTTGAGGGTAGCGCCTTCTGAGGATATGTCATTTCCTTCTGGATTATGAGTGGTATCATGGTATGAAGCCAGATACTTACTTTGTGGTTGCTGCAAACTTATTACTTTGTGGTTGTTGGTTGAGAGGATCCTCGGATAAAGGTCGCAAACGACCGGGGATGGCATGCTCGTGTCAGTAGTTACCTATTACAGAGATAACTCGGCCTTGTCTAGCAGAGATCCGGTTAGGATCCGGGGGCGTCCCTCCAGAGGCGTTCCATTTTACTTGGGAAGTACCTTTACCCGACCATTTATTGGAAATCCATTCATCCAATACGAGCTCTTTACGGTTTTAGTTGTAGAACCTGCCATTTACTTATGGTGGTCACCACTGTTTAGATGGTAGCTATAGTAGGCATAGTGTGAAATGCCTATGCTGGCTAAGATTTATATTATACTTTCGAAATGTTTTCCTACACCTTGCACTTATAGTAATAATATCAAAGACATTTGCGTATCAAGCATGTTTGACTATCATAAGGAGAAATCTTCTCCAATTCTATGTTTGCATTGTGTGTGTGTCGGAAGGCCTTATGGTAGTTACATTTTCTAAAAGCATTGCGGATCTATTTTAAAATATTTCTTCGTTTTTTTTAAGATTAACTATTTTAAGTTCTCACACCAGTCGCATGACTGACCTAGAGTTTATTGTTCCCTTCCTAAACTCTGGGTGCCCATCATTTTCCACACGGGCAGCCTAGAGTCAGGTTATCAGGATATTCTGGAATTCAGGAGGTGCTGTGGAGCTCTAGAGGCGAGCTGGAGGACGAAACATATCACTTGTATATGATATTATCTTTTCCGCTGTGTATCTACTTGTAAGGACAAGTTCATATAATTGTCCAGTTGTGTTGTGTTGTAAGTTGACTCTGATGATGTAATGTATAAAATGTACAGTTCTTTTGATTTAAAGATTATTCATTTATCTATTATATGTTGTTCCGCTGCGATTGTGAGATTCTGATATTGTTCTGTTGTTTTCTTTCTTTGTTTCTTCTTCTACCTCTTCTTCTTTAACCCTAACAATTTGGTTTACCGGCCTTCGATTGCTCGGCAGTTGATATAGTGGACGTATTAATGTCGATTTTTGAGAGTCGAAAATCCTAATCGTTATAGAGACTATAGTACATAACGCTCTCAAAATATTGAACAGTGTATAACTCATGGCCGTTGGAGGCACTAAGGGGTTATGTACTGATCATTATTAGATAACTATGGAATGACTCACTCGATAGTTTTCTATAGGTTAATATTGATAGTGTTAGGAGTATGCTCCAAGGGTAATTCTGTCATTTATTGTAAATTAGTTAATTCTCATTTGTAATAAAGACGTTTTTCTTTCTGTTATAATGTATTATAGATATTTAAATGTTTAATTAAACTATTTTTAATAGAAATTCCATAAATGGTGTATTTGTGCTGGTAATTACAAATAGTTTTAATCATGAGTATTGTATCATAATACAGTAAACAGATAATTTTAAATATTCCTAGTCAAGATGTATTGAGATTGGATATCAATTGCGTTCATTAAGACTAGAATATGTAACGCTCTTCAAATGTTGGGTAGCGTATTACTTATGACTGCTGGGAACACAAAGGGGTTATATATTGATATTTATTGGATAAATATGGAATTACTCACTCGAAAATTTTCTATTAGTTAATATAACTAAGGTCAAACAAATAATATCGATGTGACCAATTTAGATAATTCTCTCGACTTGAAAATACTGTTGATCTTCAATATGAAAGCTCTGCTTCGATATAGTCAAATAATAATACGACCTTCATCGAGTGACTATAGTTGGGTCGAGTGAAAGTATTGGGAGTGAAATATTATTCAAGAGAGGATTCATTTTTTCAGTTATATGGGGTTAATATCATAATCAACTCAAGTCAACCCAAAGTCAAAATATCTTACCAGAGTAGTTCTGTTAATTATTATTATTATTATTGAACCAAGGACTTTGTGTTAGGACAATAGAGTTGAATATGGACGATATTGAGATATTGACCATTACCAAATTCTATAAGTCTAATGAGATATAGTTTTGACAAAGAGAATTGGTGTAAATAATAGTCACAATTGGATAATGATTTTTCTAAGTAAAACTGGATTTTCCCAAAACCAAATAGCAATAAATTTGGCCAAAATGTCATATTACCTGCTAAGTGACGCCTGAACGTTAATTTTCAAATAGTTCGATGTTAATCGCTGATTAAATTTACAACTAAAGAGTCACATAACCGAATCATTGAAAACTCCTTGAGCACATGATTTAATTAGTTTATAATTATTTTAAATTAAATTAATTAATTAATATTTATGTAATTTTATTTATAAAAATTTATTTTGATTTGATGAACAAATATTAATGAATATGTTTATAATAGTTATAAATATATTAATTGATATACGACATCGGTACACATTTAAATTAGATTTAAATGCAATATAACTTGTTCGGGCTTTAAATGGGTTTGAAACACATATAGCGCTGGTGTGTTTTGGCCATGATAGGGTGCGGCCATATGATGGCAAGATGGGTTTAGTTTGGATGGATAAGAGAAAGAGAATTGGTAAGAGAGAAAAGAGAGGATCTTGATACTAACTTATCTCTCTCATCTCTCCTCTATAAAAGCATCTCAACCCACACCCATTTGAGAACTTTTTGAAGCCTCCAATCCCTCTACTTCTAGCTGAATTCATCATCCTCATTCTTTCATTTTTCCAAGCTCAAATCAAATAAATTAAACACTATCTAATAGCTGGCGGTCTGCGATTCAGGAGATAGCACCTTAAGAATTAGAATTTGATTCAGAAGTTCATTTCAATGCTTCAAGATGTGAGTTTTTGGCATTGGTGCAAGGTAATGATCTGATCTATAATTATATACTATTGATTTATTATTTATATATTATATTCTATTATATTAGTTAGGTGAATATTCTAGTATATCAGTATACTGTCACATTCAGAATGGCAATATGTTTATATGTTTATATATATTTTTGAAAAAAATATTTTTTATGACACATACCTGCCAACAATATACACACAAAAATAAAAAACAATTTTTTTATGTTAATTAATTTAATATACTTTACTTCATTATATGTAAGCTTTATAATATAAATGATGTATCTTATTTTATACAAAATATGATTTTATAATTTTATATAAATACTTTCATACTTAGAATACTTTCAACGAAAATAAAATAATTTTAATATATATATATATATATATATATATGTTATTGTTTAAATATTATTTAAATCAGTTAATTATGTAAATTAATTATATCAACATATATATATATATATCTTATGTGAAATATGTTTTTTATTTTATAAAATTAAATTAGTACCTAACATGCTTTTGGAAGAAAAATAAAAAAATTATATAGTTTAAATATCTAAATATTAGCCTAAATTAAAAATTGATTTTAAAATTATAGAATTATATATAAATATCCAAATATAAAAATATATCTAGGATTTTTACTAAAATTTTAAAATTCGAAATTACATTTCATAACGATATTTTTTATTTAGTTTTCACTAATTTCGATGCGAATATTTAATTTTAATTTATATATTTAAATAAATAAAAAACATTTCTTTGTTGTAAACATTATCAGGTGTATATATATTTAATATACATATTTTGTTTGTTTTAATTTCACTATTATAATATATATATATATATATATATATATATATATATATACATATCATTAAATTATTTATATATAAATGAAATGTAGTTTATATATATGTAATATTTTTGTATACAAAAATTAAGTATATAAACGTATATTTGGACAATAAATTTGTATACTAGATGAGCTAATATGTCCGTTGCGATGTAAATCACAACACTAATACATGGGCATGTTATACCTTGTCTAGATTGTTATGTGACATGCATGTGTGCGCACACACATGTATATGATACACATGTGCATATCTATAATATAATATTAATTGTATAATATAAAACTATATTATAAATTTAAATAAAATAATGATTTTATTTAATAAAAATTTAGAAATGTTTTAAATAAATTAGATTTCATAGGCCCAATACAGATCTAATATGGTAAAAAAAAAGTTAAAATCCATTCATATCTTCAAATACATGCTGGCCCAATTCTAACAATGATATCAGAGTCTAATAGCATATGCGATCTAAATTAGTCATGTTATGATTAACTAATTAAGCTCACAACATAGATAATATTATATCTAGAAAGGTACCGTCGAAGGATTGGGTTTGGATAATCATGTACTTTTATGATTCAAAATTGTTTTGTACTTAATAAAATGTCTTGAGTCTTAGATACTTGATCTGGAACCCATATATGTAATTCGTTATAGGGGTTTAGGACTTGGCACTGCATGGCAAATGGGAGATGAGGCTCCGAGCTGGAAATGGTTTTTAAGAGAAGCAAAACGCAGATGAGGAAGTAGGGACTTAAAAGATAAGGCTAGTTGCGAATGGATTTCATCAAATTCAAGTATTGATTATGATGAGACTTTTTGCTTGTAGGCATGCATAAGTCCATTTGGATTATGTTAGATATTTCTGCAATCTTTAACTATGAAATATTGCAAATGGATGTAAAGACGACATTTCTAAATGGTGATTTAGAACAAACAGTCTATATATTATAGCTGGAGGGTTTTATGGTCAGTGGAAGGGAAGGTAGTCCTGCAAGTTGTTAAAGTCCATTTACAGACTTAAACAAGCTTTAAGAAGTTGAAACAAGTGTTTGGATAAGGTCATCAAACAGTTTAGTTTTTACCGGAGGACAGAGGAAATGTGCGTATACAGGAAGGAATAGGGCAACGCTGTTGTATTCTTAGTATTATATGTCGATGATCTTTTGTAGATTGGAAATAACATTTCATTGTAGCAATCAATGAAAGCTTGGCTTTCCATGAGCTTCTCCGTGAAGGATTTGAAAGAAGCAGCGTATGTACTAGGTATAAAGATCTGTAGAGATAAATCTAAGAGGTTGATGGGATTGTCCTAATTCCTGTACATATACCATAACGAAAAGTTTCAATATGGAAAATTTCAAATGTGAAAATTTTTCAGCATAATCTGGAATCATCCTTTCTAAGAAGGACGCTCCTCGTATTGATAAGAAGAAATAGCATATGAAGAGGATCCCCTATGCTTCAGCCATAGAATCCATAATGTATGCGATATTATGTACTAGACTGGATGTTGCACATACATTAGGGTGCATAAGACAAACCAGCTTAATCGTGAAGAAAAACATTGGAAGACCGTAAAATATATACTAAATATTTAAGAAATACTAAGGACTTATTCCTCATATATGGGAATAGAGACCTCTCTATGAAGGGGCATATAGACTCTAACTTTCAAAGTGATATAAATGATAGTAAGTTAGTGTCTGGTTATGTCTTTACACTTAACGGTCGAGTCGTTAGTTGAAAAAGTTTCAAACAAGAGATAGTAGCTAATTTGATGATAGAGGTTGAGTACATCACCCTCAATGAAGTAGCTAAAGAGGCGGTCTATATGCGCAAGTTTTTGAGTGAGCTCAAAGTGATTTCCAATACCGAGAATCCACTGGCATTATTCTATGATAAAAATGCAATGATTTAGATCGTAAAGGAACCACGAGTACCCAAGAAATCACAACACATTCTTCGAAAATTCCACCTCATTAGAGAATTCATTGAGAAGAAATGGATCATGATACAAAGGGCAAATACCAAGGATGACACAACAGATCTGTAACGACCTAGAGTTTCTGTCATTTGAAATTCGTATATTTAATTGATTTTAAATATTAACAAGTAAAATTTGTAAGTCGAATAAATTTTATTTCGAATATCTAAATTTAATTGGATAATTAAATCGATAATTTAATATTTGAAATTACATAAATAATTGGAAATTGGGTTTAATGTGATTAAAAATGATTTATAAAGTTGTATTAAATCATATTGGAGTTAGAATGATGTTATAGAACTTTTAAAATTGAATTAAAAGTTAATTTGTGGAAATTGAATATTTTAATATATAATTGACGAGTAAAAATAGACATTTCTCAAACAGTCTCGGATTTCGACGATACTAGTTTCATCGGATCCGTAGTGTTATATTATTGCAAGATTTCAGATTTCGTGTCAATCGGATTGACGGTTTGTCCGGGGCAAGCTAAAACGCGTAGAAATCGGTTAAGGTGAATTTTAAATTTAAATAGTCGACTAGAAAACCTATCTTCCAAATACGATCGAATTGGCTCCCAATATATATTCCATTGCCTTCGGAATAGGGGTAAAACATTATAAACGCCAGGCGGCACGCTTCGTTTGGAGTTTAAAAAAATTCGGGTGAATAGTGTCGCGTAATTTTCTATATAAGGCCTCACTATTTTCTGTTTTGCAAAGCAATTAGGGTTCCAAGCCCCCGCTAGCATACTCTTTAATGGCTGAAAATGCATCTCCTTCTCCCTCAATTTTCTTCAAATCCACACGTCGATTCGAAAAACTCTCAACTACAACATCGAAGATCGCACCGAGATCTATAATTCCAACGGTCATGATCGTGATTCAAGCAATGGACCGTCGGCAACTTACTTTTGAACGTGCGTCGTTCATGTTCGTTTTCTAAGGCAAAATCACGACCGAGCTTGGCATGCTCATGGCTGAGAATAGAGGGGAGCAACGCCGTTCGAATGGCAGTAGTTGATCGTCGTCTTGGCGTTCGTGATGATCGCGTTTATTCAAGAGAAGGGGCGGCTATGGGTTGTTTCGAAGGAATTCTTTCACGCGATGGGGAAGGAGCATAATGCGCAGCCAGGATGCAGGGAAAGGGATGAACGGCCCTGATGAAAAGTAGGTTAAAAAAAATTTGTAAATTAATTTATGTAATTCGTGTGATATTTAAAAACTGCATATCTTTTTCATACGAGGTCTGTTTTGCACGAAACGAGTTGCATTAGGTTCGTATGGACGAACACTACGCAATGGAGCTGGATTGGAGCTAGTGATAATTTAGGGTAAAACTAAACGCGCATTTAATTTTATTCGAAATAAATCACTGCAACTGTATTTGAAATAAGGTGAGAACTTCTCACTCAATCGAATTTGTTTCGATTTAAATTTTAAATAGTTAGATTTAAAATTGCTTGATTGTGTTGATTGTATGCTTGGATGATAAATTGTTGTCTGTTGTATTGAAATAGACCCTATACGCCGCATATTAAGCGGAGGTTATTATATTAAACACATATACCGCGATATTCCACCGTGATGTGGAATTGGTATTATATATGTACTTGGAGTTGATTTTCCCGCATTATATAGCGGATGAGACCCTATTGCGCCGCATAATAGCGGATAATGTTTTATATAAACTCATGTACCATGATATTCCGTCTTGAAACGGGAGTGGTATTGTGCTAACATCTGTGGATGCAGGGAAACAGGTTGGAGGGATCCAACTGGATTCCTCAACAGTATTGATTTATTTACAGATATTTGCGATATATTCTGTTATCATATTGATATATGATGTTTTAGATGCTGTGTTTGAGGTATTGGTGTTGTTGCAGCATTGGGCCTATTTTTGGAGTTTTAAAAATGTTAAAGTAACGATTTTGAATTTAAAAGGATTTTCAAGTGATTTTTTAAAGTATACATTTTACTGAATTTTGGAATTGATTCATTTTAAATAAATAAACGTTTTATGTTATAAAAATTATGATTTTTGCGAAATATAACCGTAATGTGATTTTTGAAATAAGTAGTTGATTAATTTGTAAAATGGTTTAAATTGGAATTTTTGAATTATTATAAACGGTTTATATAAAAGATTTATAAAATGATATTTATAAATTAAAATACTGGAATTATAAAATGAGTTTTTATAAGTGTTAAAATGAAGTGTAAATGGATTTCATAAGTGAATGAAATTTATAGATATATAAATTGTGAAGTTATAAAATGAATAGATTTTGTAAAATACAAGATTTATAAGTAATTAACTTATAAACTGGATTTTGGCATTTAAATGGGATATAAATAGAATTTGTTAATTAAGGGATCTTATAAGTCGAAGTTTTTATAAAATATATGTGTGTGTGTGTGTGCGTGTGCGTGTGAATTTATAAACGTTGTTTTATAAATCCAAAACCAATTGAATTTGATAAGTAAATATGAAAGCTTATTAAAGGAGATTTATTCACGATTTTGGACGGTGAATAATATATTAAAAAAATGTTTTGGGAAGGTGATATTTTAAATAGAATTAAAAGGATTTAAAGGAGTTTTAAAATGTATTAACTATCGAAACCATAGATTTCAACATTCATTGTTGAAATAGACGTTTTCGAGAAACAAAAGGGAACGGTGGACTATAACACTGTTGTTATAGTAAATGATTTTCGAAAGGAAATGTTTTATATAGTATTGGGATTTATATATCTATCTAAATTTCGAATCCCTATACTAGTGATTTTAGGTTGTTGTAACGATGTTTTACGCAACATTCGTTTTGACTCAAATGAATGTGTTTAAGAGAATGTTTTCCTTAAAGAATAAAATATATACTTAATTGTGATTTAGGTATATTGAATATTTTCCAAATGTTGAAAATAAATAGATTTATGAATTACTTATTATTAAATAAGTATGGAAATGTTTTCCAATATGAAATGAAATGTTTTGAGATTTATGGATCCGGGGACGTCCCAACAGAGGCGTTCCATTTCACTTGGGAAGTTCCTTTGCCCGACCTTTTGTTGGAAATCCAAACAAAACAATACGAGCCTTGTACGGTTTTAGTTGTAGAACCTGCCATTTACTTATGGTGGCGCCACACTGTTTAGATGGTAGCTATAGTAGTCATACGATACTGGTCGTATGTTGGCTAAGATTTATATTATACTTTCGAAATGTTTTCTAGACTTGGCACTCATAGTAATAATATTAAATAAGTTTGGACTTAAGTTATATGTAATATTGGTTGAAAATTGTTGTGATTTGTTGAAATCTGAATGAACACTTATTTTTAAAAATAAGCGCTCGTTATTCGATTGAAAATTACTTTGATTTGTTGAAATCTAAATGAACACTTATTTTTAAAAATAAGCGCTCGTTATTCGTGTTTAGCCGGGAGAGGACCTTTAGGTCATAAATCCCATTCCGAATAGTGATTCGTTGTAATGGATAGCATTTGAAGACCGGTGTTGAAGACCGGGTATTTACGAGAATGATAGGATGACCTATCGATTTTCTCTGCACCGATAGCTACGGTATGGAGATTTTCTTCGTGATGGGAAATTCGATCGGGATTGTGAATACCCGAATTGCAAGGGCTTCTTCGGAAGTGCCTTCGGTTCTGTTCGAACCCAGAACAGACTTGTATGGATTGTATGTCTGACATTACATTTTGAGATATAAAGCAGATTTCTTTCAAATACATTTCTGTTGGTGGCGGAGAATTTATTCTCTTAGTTTAACACCCTTCTCTGAGACGTATGAGCTCAGAGGTTATGTAGTTGAAAGTTATCGGTGGTATACTCCCAATTTGGTAGTGTGGCATGCTGAGTGCTGCTGATCATTTGTTGATCAAAGCGTGGCTTTTGTGAAAAGCATAGCTTTGTGGACGAGATTTCGTCGAACCTCACAACCCGCTTATGGTCGAAACAGGAATCGTGGCGGCAAGGTTATTTGAGGATAGCGCCCTCTGAGGGTATGTCATTTCCTTCTGGATTATAAGTGGTATCATGGTATGGAGCCCAGATACTTACTTCGTGGTTGCTGCAAACTTATTACTTTGTGTTTGTTGTTTGAGATGATCCTTGGATAAAGGTCGCAAACGACCAGGGGATGGCATGCTCGTGTCAGTTGTTACCTAGATACAGAGGTAACCCGACCTTGTGTAGCAGAGATCCGGTTAGGATCCGGGACGTCCGTCTAGAGGCGTTCCATTTTACTTGGGAAGTTTCTTTGCCCGACCATTTGTTCGAAATCCAAACAAAACAATACGATCCTTATACGGTTTTAGTTGTAGAACCTGCCATTTACTTATGGTGGCGCCCCACTGTTTAGATGGTAGCTATAATAGGCATGGTCGTATGTTGGCTAAGATTTATATTATACTTTCGAAATGTTTTCTACACTTGGCACTTATAGTAATAATATTAAATAAATTTACGTATCTAGCATGCTTGACTATCATAAGAAGAAATCTCCTCCTATTCTGCGATTGCATTGTGTGTGTCGGGGGAGGTCTTATGGTAGTTACATTTTCTAAAAGCATTGCGGATCTATTTTAAAATATTTCTTTGTTTGTTTTAAAGATAAACTGTTTTAAATTCTCACACCAGTCTCATGACTGACCTGGAGTTTATTGTTTCCTTTCCTAAACTCTGGGTGCCCATCATTTTCTACACTGGCAGTCTAGAGTCAGGTTATCAGGTCATTTTGGAATTCAGGAGGTGCTGTGGAGCTCAAGAGGCGAGATGGATGGCGAAACATATCGCTTGTATATGATATTATCTTTTCCGCTGTGTATCCACTTGTAAGGACAAGTTCATATAATTGTCCAGTTGTGTTGTGTTGTAAGTTGACTCTGATGATGTAATGTATAAAATGTACAGTTCTTTTGATTTAAAGATTATTCATTTATCTATATGTTATTCCGCTACGATTGTGAGATTCTGATATTGTTTTTGTTGCTTCTTCTTTCTTTCTTCTTCTATCTTCTACCTCTTATTTAACCCTAACGGTTCGGTTTTCCAGCATTCGATTGTTCGGCAATTGATACAGTGGACGTATTAATGTCGATTTTCGAGAGTCGAAGAATCGGGTCTTTACAAGATCCTTTCACTAAGGATCTAACTCGGTTGGCTCTCAAGAAGATGATTGAAGGGATGTGATTGAAATTGCATATAGTTGAAATCGCGAGTAATTAATCACAACACAAATGAATAATTTGTTTTATATATTTTTGATCAAGATGTTTCGAGAAAGGACATCGATATATCCGTTGAGATTAATGTACATAATGCTCTCCAAATGTTTGGTAGTGCATTACATATGACTGTTTGGGGTATAAAGAGGTTACGTACTTATAGTTATCGGATAACTATGAAATGACTAGTCTGAGAGAATAACAACTAAGGTCAAACATGTAATCTCAGAGTGATGATCTTACACCGTTCTCTTTAATTGAGAATAAATATTGTTAAAATTCAATGTGGACACTCCGCTTTGATTATAATTAAATCATGGCATAGAGTATACTGAAAAATTATAGTTAGGCCTGAATAAAAGCTATATGTAACACCCCATATTTTTTGTAACATTATTCAGGATATTTAATTAGTTAAATAAAATAAAATAATGTATTGATTATGGGATTGAGATTTGATTTGATTAAAGGGTAGCTGTGCCATTTAACCTATGAATTAAAATAAGAGTAGAAATAGAGTAAGGGTAAAATAGGAAAGAGGCCATTCTTATGTCCCTTAAACTTGGTCGTGTATTCCCCTGTAAACGTTCATTTCATTTTATCAAAAAGTTTAAACAAGAGACCGATCGCCATTAACAATAAAAAGGGGAAAAAGATAGAGAAAAGTTAGGAAGAAGCTTAAACAAATCAAATTCCTTCACTTCTCATTCTCTCTAATCTCTAAAGTTAAGGTGAATAATGTTTACATCTTATATTTGTTTTTTTCGATTTTAAGATAAAATCTGAAATAATTTGCATTGATTTGCCATGTTTTTGAATGATGGAATGATTATATATACTTGTTGATGATTTATGGTTGTTCATATAGATTTTATGACATATTTTGATATGAAAACCCTATTACATGACTTTCAAATGCCTTGAAAATTTTTATATAGACCAACAATTTTATTTTGAAAATGGGTTTCAATTTTCATAATCTGAATTTATGTGGAATTTATATGAATTTTCTAGTGAAGAAAGTGTTATTTTGGGTTATAAATTATTTATGGTTAATTAATTAACGGTTTGGGTCCAAAATTTATATATGTTAGCAAACATATAAAAAGTGATTTTCTAGAATTTTTGTAGAATTTTCCAAAGTGTTGTGATGACTATATAAAATTATTTAAGGTATGAAACTTAAATGTTTTATATGGTTATAAAAGGAGAAGGTGCTTTTTGTAAATAAATAAATTTGTTAATTCTGGAAAGTCGGCAACACTTTTGAAAAGAGAAATTGGCAACCAACTAGATTTAGACAACTAAGGCAGGTTAGGTACAAAAGAAATAGTTTAAAAGTACAAATAAACACGTTTTTCACTGTTTCGATGCTTTCGGCACCAGGTTCCGCCTCCTTAGCTTCACCTCCGAAACAGTCGAAACTAATGCGCATGGTATCAGGAAACTGGTACGTAGTGAATTGGACGTAGGCGGAAGGTAAGGAGTCAAAACCAGAAGTTCCGAAGGGGTGGAGGCATTACTTTGTTTTCAAAAGAAAATGCGCCTACTTGCTTTCAACTAAGTAGCTTTCAAGTTAGTTAGCTTTCGACTAAGTCAAATGGATTTAAAGAAATGGTTTCGATTAGGTTTCACTTTTGTTTTAAATGATTGCTTTCGACTAAGTCAAAACCGTTTGTTGCCGCCTTTTTAACTTTCGACCTAGAGGATTTTGGAGGGTACCTTATTTTCTAAAATTTAACCACCTCTCAAATGCTTTCGAATGGATTGTTTCGACACCATCACTTCTTTACTAAGGAAACGGTTTTGAAACAGATGCTTTTGACTTAAATGTTTTAAAGACCCTTTTTTTATGATTGAAGTAAAACCCAAATGATTTTTAAAGAGACGATTTTAAATCATTTCGAAACAAATGCTTTCGACGTTAATGGATTTTTGATCCTTTTGCCCTACTTGAAGGCATAATCCAAAGGGTTTCGACCGAAACAGTTTTCAAAGGTTTAAAAGTGGTAAATTTTTGAATGGTTTATAAAGGTTTTCACATGTTTTCAATTGAACCCAAAGGCTTTCGAATGGGTTTTACCGAACGGTTTCGAAGTGGTGGTTCCCAAGGGTTTCGAAGGGTTGAAAGGAAAGGTTTTTCCTATGTTTTCGAAAGGTAATGTTTAAAATATTTAAAGAAGGATGTATAATGTTTTGAAGCTTTCATAGGAAAGGCTTTTAATGGTTTCGAAAGAGTTACTTTCAATGGTTTCGAAAGGGTTACCTTCATCGAAAGGGTTGTTTAAAGGTTTAAATAAAGTTTCAAATGTATTAAATATGCAATATAGCCTCATTATTTTTAAGTTAAAAAGGGTTTAACTTGTTTTGGAAGGATAGCCAATCCTCATTAAAATTCAATCAACGTTATTTTGAGTAAAGTATATATACAACATGGCAAAATAGCTTAGAGTAAAGCTAAGAATATATTTTGCTTGTATAAGTATGATTTAAAAAGTTAAATCATTTTGAAAAGATTTTCGAGAAAAAAGATGAAGGGTAGTTAACCCTAAGAAAATGATTCGGACAGATAGTCCATTTTGATTTGGACAATTAGTCCAATTTGCGGACAGTTAGCCCAATTTGCAGGCAGTCAGCCCAGTTTTCGGACAGATGGTTCATTTACTATTTATGGACAGATAGTCCATTAGACCTGATTATAGCTTAACGGACTTGCTATTATTATCATTATTATATCAGTTTGATTAATCAGTTTGGTTGTAGGAAAGGATTCGCAAAATATATGTTTTAAAGAGGATATTAGTGAGGGAAAACCCGTTCTACTAAGCAGCGTGGTCTCACTTAAGATTAGTAAACCAAGATGTAACAGTATTATTCACACCAGGCTTTATGTCTGACTCGAAGTTTTTATTTTCCCCTTAAACTCTTAGGTGCTCAAACTTGATTTGGGTAGGCTGACGGTTAAGGTTTTTAGGTTTTAGAAATTTTGGCAAATAAAACTTTCGGAGACGAGTAGGTGGCTGACAGATAGCTAATGAGGAGTTATAGTTTTATCTGCTTCGATTCCGCTGTGTATATCAAGTCAGATATGACTATATTGACTCTTATCAACCAAGGGGACATCGTTATATGTCGCTCTTGGCATATTTTGTAATGATTATATTTGATCTTTAGCTGGGAAATGGTGTGGGATTATGTAATTTGGATATGAATTTGTTTTGAAATGTAATCAGTAAAATGTTGGTTTTGGAAATCTGTGAATTTGTTCATATTCAAGTGCTTCTGATATTATGGATACCATTACCGTATTTTATTACCAGAAGTTAATACTATAGATGACTGCAGCATCAATAGCACTTAGCTTTTGGCCTCTAGATATGGGATGTTACATTATAGAGAATTCGCCTCCTTAGTTATACGAGATTAGTATCACGGTCAACAATATCAAGTCAAAATCAAAATCTCTATTCAAAGTAGCGTAGTTAATAGTAAATATTTTTATTGAATCAAGGACTTTATTTATGAACTAGCAAAGTTGATATGAATAATATTGGAGTTTTGATCAAAACCAAAATTCATACATCCTAAAGTGATATATCTTTTTACGAAGAGAATGCGTGTAAATAATCGTTACTAAAATATATCATTTAATAAGTAAAATTGGATTTTACCAATGACATATATAAGCAATGAATTCTTTTAGACTTTCATACCACTAGCTAAAGTGATGTATAAACATTAATATTTTAATTGTTTAAATATTATTTGTCGACTGAATTTACATTTGTGAATCGCTCAACTAAATCTATCCAGTCTCTAAACTACCAACCAATTTAATTGGTTTATAATAGTTATAAATAATTAGATTTAACTAACATTTAAGAAATATTGATTGTTGTTGTAATTCGTGTATGAGGTGTATTTAGTAAATGTGGCCGCCTCTAGAAATATTCCCGGTGCCATTAGTATTACCCAGATGCATATATAATTGTTATAAATATATGTGTATATGATACTAATGTGCAGTTAAGTATTAAATGGGTATTTGGGTTTATTGGACCACTAAGGTTCCATTTGGGGGTCATTCATAGGGATGCAAGAGAAGATATCCAAGTTAGATTTGGTAGGAGAGAATTATGGAAGATATTTTCTCCAATTCTTTTTTATATAAGCAAACCTAGACCTGTTTGTTTTGTTTTGTTTTACTTTTTTGCATCCTCTCTTTATAGCTTGGTCTAACCTTCCTCCTCCTAAACCCATTATAGCCGAAAACCCTTACCCCAATCCAAGGAATTGCAATGAAATCCAATGGAGACACACTATTTGCTAGCAACAATTGGTGCATATCTTAGATTGGAGACTTTAGAGCGACGTGTGGATCTAAGGTAGAAACTCATTAGGTAATACTCTTATTTACATCTATATAATATGTATACCATGCTATATATATACACACATATTTATATATATATAACCACTTGTATATACGTTAATGTCATGTCTTTACATGCTGATTAATTTTAAATATTGATTGATTGCAAGCATTAATTTTATAATAAGATATGTGAAATATTATGTATGTATGTATGTATGTTCGTATGTACGTATAAAATATATTTTGTCCTTAACAAAATTCTAAACATGCTCATTTAAAAAGAACTATTTTTAATAATTTCAAATATTGTTTATTAATTAAATGATTTGAATATATATATATATATATTCGAACAACATACATGTATATATACACATTTGTTAAAAATGAAATAAGAAGACATTTTAGATAAGAAATATTTCATTCATTACAGACCTTTACAGTTAATACAATGAAGCTCTATTTATAAGCATGTGACGGAAAATGAAAATTACAATAATGCCCATATAACATATAGCATATTCACCCTTATAATTTACATATATTATGACATTCCCCTTTGAATATGTATCATCAAAATCTTGGATGCTCATATAATAACTTGAAGTTGTTCCTTTTTGAAACATATATGATGATTGTTCCCATTCATTATTATCTTTCTTGCATATATCTATTCAATGGATATAAATATTGTTTATTGTCTCATTAAAAACCTCTATTAGGAAAATCCAATGGAAAAATCATTGAACGAGGAAAAGAGTGCAACTTGTAAAATCATGAATATCACATTAAAAATGATATTCCTTTTAAAGAGTTTGATACTTCAGGATCAAAATAGTGACTCACTAAAACCTTACTACGAAAAACCCAATAGGAAAAATCTTAGTGAAGGAAAATGAGTACAAGGACATGCTTTAATATCTTATTTCAAAAAATAAATTTGATACTTCTGAATCAGGATAATGTCTCATTAAAACCTTACTAGGGAAAACCAAGTAGGAAAATTGTTAGTGAAGGGAAAAAAAGTACAATAAAGTATGACATGTTTTAATATTTTATTATATCAAAGGAAGTGTAACTTCTAGATCAATATAACGTTTTGTTAAAATCCTTACTAAGAAAAATCCAATGGGAAAATCTCAGTGAAGGAAAACAAATACATTATGATATACTTATGTATGCTCCTCCTGATTTTATTTTTTTCTTTTAAGTTTGAAAACAAGTCTTGATAATTCAAATCAGCTACAATACTTCTGATCCATATTACTATAATATAGCTTAGACAAACGTCAAGAAAATTAAAATCAGAAGACAATAATTCAACTTTCCCTCCTTTAGACGGTCATCATTTGTGAATAGTTGCCTTTGACATAATCAATTTTTCCAAGATTGTTTCATCCAACTATGATCTGCATTTTATGCACTGTGTGGCACTTTTATGAGAAACACTTTATATGCTTTCATTTTGGTGTTTCAAATCGGTTTTTCATATTGCAGATGCATTTTCAATGGATATTAAGGGTTTTATTACAACAATACTTAAAAGCAGAAATTAATCTATTCATCGTTAAGCATATCTAGATTTTTCATCATAATAATACTTAAAAAGGATTGTAATCTACGCTTCTTGTGCTTTGTATTCTTTAAAACCAGCAAAGCTATGTATATTCGTTAGGAACTTGTAGATTTTCATCATTTAGTATGGTTTAACCAATATTTATACCTTCGGGTACTTTAAGTGTTTCAAACATTTTCACTGCTTCAAACAGTTCAATTATTTCTAAAAATATCATGCCTATATCACTTAACATATTGTTGATAGTATGTGTTTTAGTAATTTTTTTAAAGTGATGTGCTTTAGTACTTTCAGTGTGCCTTTTTCGCTATATACATACATACATACATACATATATATATATGTATTGCGGACTATACGTCCACATTTCTCATTTAAAAAAGATTTCATGATGGCCGATCATGTTTTTCTCTAATTCAAGATCTTTAATTTATTCATAAACATAAACACTATATTATTTACAAATTTATCATCGATGATTATTTCTTATCATTTCTAGATATGATTTATAGAGACCACTTTATTTATCGTGTTTTAAGTACCCAACCCGCTTCTAGGGTTATTTGACAATTATGTCATGAGTCTCTTCTAGAGCACTCTTCAAGAACATTCATCTCCTTTATTTGGAATATGTATTACTTAGTTTAAATATATATCGAACTGGCTTATATACTACAATTCAAATGTGATTTATACCTTTTTGATCCTTTAGAGATTTAAATCTATATTGGAGCAAGTTTACTAGGGATACTGTCAATGATTTATTAAAGTTACATAATATTTTGCATCATTGTAGATGTTAACAAATATTTAATCTTGATGATCAAAATGAACTTGTATCCCTTTTATCCTCCCCCTCAATGTTGATGAACATTGACATATTGAATAATAATCGTATTTGGATTCTCATTTTGATTTATTATGATATTGCTACAAGCAAATACATCGTACATATTAATTATAGGAAGATAATTCTTTTGTCAGTTAATAAGATGCAAGCATTCATGTGATATTGCTTACTTTTAGAGTTTATTCTCATTCATTGATCTAACCAATTGGAAGAATTTAATTATTACATAGATCATTTGAATACATACATGACTTCAGATCGTTCAACATTTACATTGATTGATTTTTAAATCACTAAATGATAATGCATAATCTATAAGGTGGGCTAGTATCTATTTAGTTAAACAATCTTTAGGTTGTTAGTCAAATATTTACATACGTGAACATATACGTGTACCCACGTGTTACACATGCATATTATAGATTTACGTATTCTTTTCCATTTGATTGTCATGTAATGATGAAAATTTTGTTAACCATCGCTTTTAAAGGTCGGTTACCCGCAATAGTTTGGAAGGTCGTAACGGTTATTAGTTTGTTTTATAAGAAGATTTGTTCCACTACGTTAAAAGTTGCTCGTCCATAAACTTGAGAAAGAAATCCATATACTGTTTTGCAAACTGGAGAAAATATTTCATTCAGGTTTCTTTAATGTAAGGGAGCACTTACTTGTTCATCTTCCATATGAAATCTTCGAGGTCCTGTGCAATATGGATGGATGTATCTATTTGAGAAGTGTTAATATTGAGTAATTTAATTACATATGTAAGTAAATCTTAATTTGAAATAATTTTTGATAAGTACTTAAATCATATGAAGAAAAAAGTGAGACAAAATGCAAGAGTTAAAGGTTCGATTTGCAAATCATATATCGAAGAAGAAGCTTCACTCTTTTTCTTCCATTATTTCAATGATCATGTGAACTTATTATTTGTAAGTGCTACGCGCAATGATGAAGGCGTGGAACAAGATTTTTCTAAAGCAATGTTATCTATTTTTTAGACAACATGGCCGATCTGCTGGAAAATGTGTTGACGTATGGTCAGACGATAGAGATTTTCATGTAGAACACATATATTCTTCTTAATTGTGTCGAAGTTGCATCATTTGTTAGATAATATTAAATAACAAGTCTGGATATATTTATTTTAATAATACACGAGTTTATGATCCATTAATTATAATGCAATATATTATCTATATCTGCAGTGTTTATGAATCACAACATCCAAGCAGCGATATCAATAAAGATTTTGCTAGTTAGTTTTCAAACTACGTTTATGATCCGATAAACCGTGTGGTCAATGAAGGACAGAAAATATCTAGCGATGGGACCAAAAAGAAAAGTCAAGACACATTCATTATTCTTCGTCAATGGATATAAATTCAACACCAAAGAATATAGTGTTGAAATATTAACTAACAATACCAGTGTAAAGGAGATGATGATCCAAATGATCGTATAAATGATTTTTATGGCATGTTAACCCAAGTTTTGCAATTGACGTATTTCACAAGACCCATGGAGGAAGTTTATTTGTTTGGACTGATTAATAATGTACATTTTAATAATGTACATTTTAATAGAAGGTTATGCTATAATTTATGTTACATTTTTCTCATTAACAATGATAGGCTTTCTCATAATTAAATGATATGTTCTGCCATAATAAAATGATATGTTCGTGACTGGTACTGTGTCTTTTTTCCGATGTCGTGGTTCTTTCCATTCAGGTTCCTCCTCTTCTTCTCAGAGAGGGACCGCCGCTGGAGGTGATTGCAGCGGCCCATCAGAGTAGGCACCGCGTACCGTAGTGACTGTGCAGCCTAGAGCTGACGGGTCGTGAGTATTAATATTAGCATTAAAAATATTTTGTATATGATATATTAATCATGATTTATTAAAGGTCTATTTCGTATTTAACACAGGATTTAAGCTGGAACCATCAGGGATTGTTTAGTATTTCAAAGCAGGCTTACATGAGTAGGATGACTGCATGTTGGCCTAGATGGAGTAAGATCTCAGACCCCATCAGGCAGAGTATCTAGCAGGACATCCTTATGAGTATAAATTTATATATAATTATATATTACCACTTTACAATTTGCTGACTAAGTATAAATGTATAACTTATATTTTCTCAATGTGCATGGGACGATAGACTTGCAGGAAGCTGACATCCCTCTTTGTCAGCGTCACTGGAGTTCAAAAATTGCTAAGAATTACGGGGACACAATTTCTGGTCTTAGGAAAAAAGGGTAGAAGCCTAACTCGATGAGCGCTAGCGTATGGGATGCTTGGGTTGCTTGGTGGAACAACGATGAATTTAATGTAAGTATATCATAAATCACTTAAATTTGTTTTACAGCTGTAAAATATAGTGTCCAATTGAAATTTGCAGATGGAGTCAGAGAGGAATTCCGCGAATAGAAACAAAAACCCGGTCACACATCGCGGTGGTTCTAAGTCATTTTAGTATAATCGGGAGGATCTGGTAAATTTATTAATTGCAATCATAAACAGTTATTACATTTGTATATTTTAAGTTATAAAGTTATTAATAAACAGCTATTACAATAGTAATACATATATACTAATTATTTCAAGAAAGAGCGTGTGGATGTCTCGTCTCATATATGAATGTATTTGCTAATACTCATGCCATCAAGCAGAAAGACGAAGTTGGCAACCTCACGTACACATGGAAGCAACTGCTTCCTATGTAAGCATATTTTAAATTTTAAGTTATTAATATTGATCAGTTCAAGTAATTAGTTATAAATAATGTTGTGTAAATTTCAATTGTATTTTCTTTTGCATTGTAGCAAAAATTTCAGGAAGCACGTGGATGGAACGAGACGGGATGAGTTGGCGCGTGATGGGGAGGATGCTATTTTTGACTCTATCATGGAACCGACATCGCGATGTAGGCGGTTTGGCTATGTGAATCAAGCGGTAATTTATAAAAATAAACTACCTTATAAAAGTTACACAATTTTTATAAAAGTTACATAAGTTCTATAACAACTTATTTCTATTCGCAGGCTAGGACCTCCCAGAAAGCGTACTAAAAAGCTCAAGACAAGGCGGAGATTGCAGAAATGGAAGCTATGGTTGCACAGCTAAAAGAGCAAGACCACCTTCATGCTGTAGAGATAGCGCAGCTGAACAAGCGTTTGGCGGAGTCTGTGCAACAACATTGGTCATTCCCTTCGTCGGCAAGTGCTTCCGGAGGCGAGACCGAGTCTTGACAGATGCGCTATTTTGTGTTTGTGTTTGGATATTGTATATAAGCACTTGGAGATGGTGAGTATGATGTGTTTTGCTATGTTTGATCTACGTTGATGAGAGGTAGGATGGTTTATATTGATTTGGGTGTCTGATACATTTTGTGGGGACGTTGGATGTTTGATGTTGATTAGATATGCTTGGTACATTCTGTGAAGATGTTTGATGTTTGATTTTATATTGGATTGTTTGAGCTTAATTTGTTGTTATATGTGTGTGTGTGAAATGGAGTTGTGATATATATTGATGTATATGGATTGTATGGGAATCGAATGGCTGCTGGAGGAAAAAACATCCAAATTACCAACGGCGATGTGGTCACAATATTCCGACGGATAGCGATGGCTGTCGATAGAAAATTGGTAAGGTTCATGGCCACGTGTACACCATCAGCTTTTGAAAAACCGTCGTTAATAGCCGTAAGAAGCCGTCGAAAAGACATGGTCGATTCCGACGAAAAGAGTCGCAAAGCGTGTACACTATTCCCACAGCTATTCCATCGGGTTATATACGGCCGCCGACGCTATATGCTGTCAGAATTTGATGTTATTCTAGTAGTGCTTGTAATAGATTCATCTTTCCACGGATGTGATTTTTTGTCAACTTTATAAATTTTCTCCTTGACATCGCTTTTTTCTAAAAAAAACTTGTGTGAAACACTCTTTTTAAGCTTCAAAATATACAGTCACCCCTACTTTAAAAAAAAAATTGTTTTCAAATTAGTTTTATCTTTTTTCCCACCTTAAGAAAAATAAAACATTCAAAATATTACAGAAAACTCTGCAAATATTTACAGACGCGTAACGCTTCAAATGTTTGAATTTTCTGAATTGCAATACCTACGTAGTCCTTTCAAAATATTTGCGCGGAATTCTCTACAAAAATTTGTATTTTAAAATAAATTCAAAAAATATTTATTTCGGTCATATAAATATATAATTAAAGCTCAGATTTAATTTTCGAAAAAACATGAATTTTTTTTTTTTTTTTACCAAGATTAAATATAGAAGTTTAACTTAAATTACATTTTTGAAAAGTGTTTTTCACGAAACTTCAAAATTAGGGCCTAATATCCATATTTTAAATAGTTTTGCAAACTTTTGAAATAATATGTATATATTTTGTAAATATTTCCAGGTTTACTTGGCATTTCAACTGTTGGAGGCGAACACTTTTTTTTTTTTTTTTTTCCTTTTTTTAAGTTTGTTATAAGACTATGAAATCCTTTCTAACAGGATTGCTTTAAGCGTATCCAAAAGCAAATGAAAAAGTTTGAAGCGATTATTCCAGAAATTCAAAAAACCAAGTTCAATTTTACCTTTTTCGCTCGCTGAAGGTATTTCTTTTAAGCGTATCAAAAAGCAAACTAGTCATTAAGGATCCCTTCCTCGGGTTTTCTTTTAATGTTTGAGTTAATGTTTTTATTTTATTAAGGATGAAAACGTTGTTATTTTACACGAAACGTAACATATGATTCTAGAATTCATTTCACTTTTCCTCCCGTTAAACAAATTTAGAACATTCTCTGATCGGCTTATCTTTTAGGGTTTATTTCTTAGTTTGTTTTCCCCGCTTCTTCTGATGTTTTCTATGTTTAACATCTGCATGCCTGAATACGTAGTCTTGTTTGTTTAATGAACTAATTATAAAAATACGGAGGGAGCCTTTTTTTTATCGAATACAGAAGGAAACATTTGCAATGGAAGGGAAAAAATAAACGTTATTTCCAGAGAGATCAATACAACAGAAGCAAAACTACAACACAATAAAGTTACAGTGTTACAAAGGAAGGCCGTTTAAAAATAAAGGGAAAATGGTAAGCCTACCTAGTTCATCAAAGGGAACAAACACCAAGCCAATTCAAAAAAACAATGTGTGCATTTGGGTAACGATAGGAAGACATGCTACTCTTCAAATGAAATGAAGCAGGAAAATCAATACTGGCGGTACACTGGAGAGTGCCTTGAAGAGTTAAGCCCACTAGGCCTGCTTGATGCCACAAAGGCTTGAATGAGGCTTTGGGCCGCCTTTATTTGTTCAGAAGATCCGTTTATCTCGACGATACATTCTGAAGAGCCAGGATGTGGGTCGTTTACCTTCACTCTAGCTCCAGATATCTAGCGGTGCATTCAATACATAATCAGTACAAATATTACATCTTTTGAGGATGCGCATCAAAAACATAATCATACATTTTGTTTAGTTGACACTAAAATCAAATGATTGACTTTATATGCATCAAAATAAACTTAGTCCGCAAATGAATACCCGAAAAATCCGAAATTCATCCATTTTCTCGCATTCAAAAAGTGGCAAAACATTCAAAATCCAAACAAAGGATACAGATATTGCTACAATGGTATCTGCATCGGAAAGCATCCATCTTGCTTTAATCAAATTAATAGTTTATGCTATTATGTGTTTTATAGTACATAAAATAATTGATGTTTATTGCTTTATCAAGGTAATAATATATTATGTGTGCATGTGTCTGTATTCATTGCTAAACGCTATCTATCGTCATTTTATTTTTGGTTTTTTGTACTTTTATATACGCTAGTACTGAAACAGTTTTATATTGAACAAAAAAGTTTCGGTTTAGGCCTCCAGATTTATTTTAAATTGTGAACAGATAAACAAAAACATCATATCTATCGGATATCCAAAAATGGTTTTGGATACTGATGTAATGACTGATAGGCCTAACATGAACATCCCATCTATCAGATTAAGTTTTAGTTTGTAATCTAGACAGACAATTTATAACTTGTAGAAACAGGTTCGAAAGGTTAAACGCCATTTTGATAGTATATGATATTATTCGATAGAAAGGTTACAATGTATATAGTGGAATGCATGTCAAATTTCAATGTTTTCATCAGACATTACAAACTCTGAATCAAATAAGAAAATCAAATCAAATGCTGTTTAGAAGAAAAATATCCTAAAGTTAATGTAATGTCAGTAACTACGATCACAGTTTCTCCAATTTGAGTGGGCTAAACACAACACTTTGTGAAAAGAAAAAGGAAAAAAGCCTTTAGTTTCATATTGATAGTAATAGGTGATGCTGTTTTGGAAAGGTGCTTGTGAAAAAATATTGAGATATGATATTAGATATTGAGTTGTGCTTCTTCTCTGTTTAACTTCAAAATTGTGCAACTTGTGTTTTTCTGACCTCGGATTTTGTACAAACTTAAAAGGAAAAATGTATTGCAGTGATTCAGAACATTTTTCGTGCATTGTATTTCCTATTTGTTATTCCCAACATCACCACTTTTCCTTTTCAACGCCATATACACCTCAATCTTTGCAAAGTCATTAAAAATAACCACACAATAACTTAAATGCTTAGGGATGAAGCAAATGACTGATAGATTGTCAAAAAACAAATAGCATGGTTCATAAAAATGCAATTACCGTAAAATCTAACTGATAGAATGTTCCTTGAAGTTATACCTGACTAATTTCAGAAATGTTACTGCCGCCAACTCCAATAACTGACGATGCAGCGCTGCTTGGAATCTTGACCTCCATAGTACTGTACCTACTATCATACCTACATTAAAAATTATAAAATATGGTAAAGCCTGCATGCTTTTTCGTTTGTAAAACAAAGCAAATTGGGGCAATGTAGTACCCAGTAGCGGGTGGTGGTGGGGCAGCAGGGTAGCTACGTGGAGCATATGGTGCTTCATGTGGAGGTCTGGGTGGACCAGAAGGGTAACCATGGTCAGGAGTATATATAGGTCCAGGCCCCTAAAATTTTAACAAAGGAAAGAGGTAATTAAACTCAAATAAATATTCAGTATGATATTCTTTAGCTATTTCCACTCGTCATATATCTGACATATTGTAATCAATCCTATCATTTGGTGGGTTTTTACTGATTTTCAAATATCAGACCATAAAGCGCTTTCAGTATAACAATTTTTTATTTACAGGATATGACACAAGTATGCATATGCTGGTCCTAAAGAAATTGATAATGGTATTTTTGCATAGCACTAACAGTAGACTGATATGTTATCAGGCTGTGCAAATGGGATGACTGATTGAATATTGAAATAATTACTTTCTTGCAATGTAGAAACCCGTATGTCACACCTTCCAATTAGAAAGTATGGGGTAGAATCAGTAAAAACCCGAATATATTCAAGACTCGCGTATAATGGCACATTTAACACAAAGGTTGTCGAGGGCCACTAAGTAAGGCTTGTCTAAAAGTCCTGGGTTTATATCCCTTGAAGACATCTTGAATAAAAAAATACAAAGGTCGGCAGTTAAACAAGTCACTGGGAATCAAAATGGCACATTTAACATGTATAAGTGATGTGTATGATTTGGTTGAAGTATCTTACTTATCCTTCAAGTCAACACATCACATTTTCAGCATGCAAGAAAACATCCAAACAAAGCTGCATACTGATAAAAAAAAGTATCTACAAACAAACTGTAGATCCTGGATAAACAAGTCTGTGTGATAGCAACACCACTGTATCATTTTATGGCAATATATACCTTTGGATATTCATAATTGTATGGTGCAGGGCCCCTGCTAGCAATATATTCAGGTGGAGAATATCCACGAGAAGGATAAGCAGGATACGCACTTCTAGAAGCTACAGTAGTATGAGGTGATGGCAGTCTACCATGCATCCTTTCTGAAGAAAATTCATAATCATGGACCACAGGTGCAGGATTTGAAGGGGGGTCCCCAATTCGGAATGTTCTTGTTCTAAGCCTTGATAAAATTTCCAAGAGTGCTTCTCTTACCACATCAGATTTTCCAGATATCTATATAACCAACGCATATAATCAGCATATCAAATTAAAATTTCATAATGATGTTCAAAATTAGGAATAATAGCCTAGAAAAGAGGTGTGAGGGACTCTTGCAGCTAATAGCTATACATACATAGATACATACATACATACATATGTATGTAGACATGTGATATATATATCTCTGTGTGTATGCATATATGTGCGCGTGCGCAGAGATACGTATGTAGACATGTGATATATATCTGCGTGTGTGTTTTTGTGAGTGTGTGTGTGTGTGCAAACTACAAACACAAATATCTGATGTAATATTACTGTCGGTCAGAAAACCAACTAGAAATATAAGGATAAAAGAGCGGATTCTTTATATTTGTTCAGAAATCATTAGGTTATCAACTCCCAATTCGGAACCATTCTCCAGAGTCTCAACACGGTCCTATGTGTGACCTATCTTGTCCTTAAAGCCTGACTGTTAAGCCTCATACACATTAACAAAGACCTTAGCTCTGATCATATTATACAGAAATCATTTCTATCATAAAACAAATGGATGGCATGAGGAGTGGTATTCATATATCAACACATATATGTATAAAGTTATGCATAGCTAGGTTCAAAATTATTAACATTAATAGTCACAGGCGAATCAATACACTAGAGAATATTTAAATGGAAATGAAATGTTTGATTTAAGGGTGCTGCATATGGTATGCTATCAATTTTCAGATGTAAGCAATCCAATGAAGGCATACCGTAGATTGGTTGTTGTACGTATATGTTGTTAATAAGAAGATTGAGATACTGAGCAGCGACTACTGAGATACAAAATGAAGTTTATTGAAATAGAAAAAAAGAGTGCTAACTTCATCACCTGCACAAGCTCTTCCTTAGCAGACAAATAATGTGGTTTATCTTCCTTACTGCAAACTGTAATATCTGCTCTTGTAACTCTTCTCATTTCATTAATAATACTACCACGTTGCCCAAGAAGACAACCGACTTTGCTCGATGAAACAATAAGCCTATTTGTGATTTTACCATCTTCAGAAGTTTTGCATGTTCTAATCTGAAGTCGTAGAACAGCCTCAATGGTTGGTGATACTTGATCCCATGGACTCTGCAACATTGTTTTGCTGGATGTAAATACTTGCAATATAAAAGAAATGATCTTCATTGCCACTTAAGGCTGTTCGACCGCAACATTGACTAGCTGACGGGTATTTATTGTACAACCTATCTTTAGACAAAAATATACAACATTCAAATCCTACAGCCAATACGAATCTATGGCTTAAGCAACCTGGTACACCATATTCTAATGGTAACAACAAAAATATCAGAGAATCCAGCAAGGTAAGATAGTTTTAGTAGTGCAAACTAATAGTTTGGTAGGTGTAAGTGTGATTATTTATTCATTGTACACTGAAATTGGTTTGTTCAATTAACTCAAAAGGTAAAATTTCACCTCTCTAGATGAGACATTAATAATTCGTTCTTCAGCATCAGGTGATACATCCTCAATTTGAATTCTAGCAGATGTAGCTTGCTCTATCTCCCTGACAGTTGCACCAGCCTTTCCAATTACCCCTCCTATTCTTCCACTGGGGCAAAGAATCCGTATAGAAAATTCTTCAGGTGTTTCCAAGTCATTGCCAATATGGGTATTATCATAACTACCCCTAGGATACCCTAACGGCTCATTTCTATATCCAATATGATATGGTGGTGGTGGTGGTGGTGAAGCATAAGGGTCATGGTGTAATGGTCTAGAATTCGCATGATAAGGTGGTGGTGGCAGATGCATAGATGGATCTGTTCTTAGTTTACCTTTGGTACTTGCAAGCATAAGTTCTTCTATAGGAGGATTATCTTTACGAGGGTGTTCATGTAAACGAGTAGAAATATCATACAGAGCATTTTTCACAATTTCTGGTGGTCCAGATATCTGAAATCATAATGCAAAATTACTTTAATTATATTGAACAATGTTGATGATAAAGAGAATAAACGTGTTCAACATTCCAAATTTATTTTGTTCGATACTGCTGACTTTGAAAGAGAAGAATCAAATCTATCTGAAGAGAAATTTTGACTCGCGTCCTTGTTTCAAGAAAAGTTAGTCTAACATCCCTCTCATAAAAACAACGTTCCTCTATATGTCATTGAAAATGATGTTAAAACGGATGTTGTAAACTTATCTCCAATCATTATTGGATCTAGTGTTTTATTAATATCAAATATTGGTGTATTGTACTCAAAACAGCTCCTCAAATTTCACGAAATAAAATGTTGTCAGCGCAATGTATGTATTTGCAGTTTCAATGTTCGTTGTGCAGAACATCAAATAAATGTAACAAATAAATATATTCAAACTTGTTTGTCATTCAGAATCCCAAATATTTGCAGTCAAAATATTGAGGTGAAAATAATTGAAGTGCAACTGCCAAAAAAAAGTCCCAGAAAATAGAACCAAGAGAAATTTGAAAGAAAAAAAAATTCTAAAAAAGGAGTCTGGAACCGTATTTCCACTTTATCTAACATAATTAAGAAATCATTGTAATATTATTATGATGATGACGGATTAAGAAATGATCAATTACAATAGCTTTATGTTTAAAATCTACAGATAATACAATGTTGCAATATGACTGTATAAATCCACCAATCCAACAATCAACCCAAAAAATGACTATGTTGATCTATATCAGTATATTTAAACCTTTAAAATCAATCTGTAAAGCACTTAATGTAAAGATTTAGCTGCAGGATAAGGTACAGAGCATAAAATCTCCATAAGCTAATCAGTATGTGTATTGTGTAAGACATTGCATAAAAGCTAGTAATAGCGCAAAGCTACACACACATGTGTGGGAGCGCGTATGTATGCACACACATATGCATGTATGCATATGTGTGCGTGCGTGTGGGGGGGGGGGGGGGTTTGGTTGGTGAAGGAGGGGGAGGGATGCAGAGGGAGGGAGGGAGAGTAGTAAAATACCTGGACTAACTCATCCCTATTCATAGCACAAGGTGGTAACTCATCAACAGGTAAAACACGAATATTTGCACCTCTATGTTCACTTCTAAGTTTCTCTATAACAGTCCCTGCTTTCCCGATAAGGCAACCAACTTGATTGCTTGGAACCAATATACGTGCAGTTACATTTTCATCATTACCGGCTTTTACATGTCGAACTCCATTACGAAAATATTCATCTGCAGCAATTCTATCATGAACTTTTAAAAGTGCATATTGAGCAGGACAATAAGGCCTCAATTGTTCAGTATCAACATCAGAAATTTCTAATTGATCAGACGAGTGATGATAAATTATAATAACTCTTTCCTCTGCACCAGGAATAGCATCAGTCACACGTATCTTTGCATTGGTTTCATTTCTAAGAGCATTAATAATGTCGCCACCTTTGCCAAGAACGCTACCAATCTTTTTGATAGGGCATAAGATGCGATACACAGTCTCTATGGCTTTTGAATCATCATTGGAAGGATTTTGTCTCTTATGTTTCCCATTATCAGATTGGTTTCGAGGTCTTTTTCTGGAATTTCCTGGTGTTGACTTACTATATGCAGCATCCATGCTGCTGTTAAAATTATAAGGAAATCAATTACTACAAAAATAGAAAAAACTGCATAATAAACATAATCACATTCCACTTTGAAAATTAACTTTAAAATCATAAAATTAATTAGTATACAAACCTGCCAGTTTCTTTTTCTTGCTGTTGTAGAAGAAAAAAAACATAAGCGCAAAGAACATTTAATGACGTGTAGCGAATAAAACAATTTCCTTTTAGGGATACAATTCACACTATTATGCTCAAAAGTGCATCAATAACTTGGCAGTAAAAAAAACCAACAGTTTCACCTCTAGTTTATAACAGACAAGTTAGATGTATACAAATCAAATAAACTATTGCTATCGAAAATCTAAAAATCGTACGATTCACATCTCATTTCGGATCGGATCTCTCCTGTTCCGATTCAATTTACATTCCCATTCAAACTCAGTTAAAACCGCAGTTGAGAAAAATCATTCAATTCATACTCATATATCCAATATGCAAACATGAAATCATAATTTCAATTTTTAACGTTTTCTAAAATAAATAAAATTGGAACAATAGAAGAACTGAGTTTGAGGTGTAGAAGTAGAGGTTCAAACATCATAATCCATTTCAAAGTGTGTACAAACTTCCAAATATGGACATTTTGTGTTTAAATCTCGTATCTATTCAAAGTTTGAACTTTACGATCTCATTTTTAAAACTGTGCCACAACCTAATTGCCTAGACATTAACATGAAAAATCAAATATTTTTGATTTTGTGGACGTATGAAAATGAGTTTGCCATAGCTTTCTACATCTATTGGCCATCCTTCGCTCTTAGGATCCATCCTCTTGCTTCCTCCTCCTCCACTCCTCTTTCCATTCTATCTCTAATTTTCTAAATTTTGATTTTGTATTGGTGGAGATTGGGAATTTGAGATAAATTCTCATATATCATCTTCGGCATTGAATATAAAAAATAATGGAAAAAGAAAATGAATGTACTAAATTAGAAATAGGATTTTCGTAATTCAAAAGGTAGAAAGAATAAAAAAAGATTTTGGTTGGATGAAGAGAATACTATGTGAAATAGAAGGAGAATAAAATATAAATAAAGCATAGGTAAACAAGTTATTATGTGTTGTAATAATAAATGGCCAAAGATCTGATTCTCTCTTTAACAAAAATCAATTGAATCTTTTAATTTCCCTTACCGTTATTGATTTTCCATTTAGTAATTTCCTGAATTTATGTTGAGTTTAGAAATCAATCAAATTTTAAACTTTGTCTTGTGGACAGAGATGAAATTTGTCCTTATAGCATGGGTGGTCAACCATAGCTCATTTTCCCACACCAAAGCATGTAATATAATTATTTCATATAAGTTCCCAGTATCAATACTCAGTTACATATCACACCTAAGTTCCATATGCATACAGTCTCCGACTATTTAGTATTTTTGCATTTAATACCCGTTTATTCTTGCGTATTTTGATTTCAATGTCTTTTAGTTCCTCAAGGTACCATTTAAATTATTTAATACATAATATCAAATAATTAGAACAGCTACTCCTTATCCTTTCCGACCAACAATGGCAGCATAAGTCTGGATAAGTGTAAAAAAAAAACAAATTACTTCACCCAAGCACAGTAAATTATTCACAAATCCAAAATTCCATCACAGACTTGGACCATCGAACACTGAAAGGAAAGAAAACACACACAAATAAACACAACATCTACATATTTGTATTTTGCTAACAAATCAACGCTACTAAACTATGCGTTAGCAACATATTCAAATTCGATCAAATATAAACTGAAAGTTAAACAGTTAAAAAAAATGTAACAAAGATGAAAAATTAGGAATTTTGCAGAAGAATCTTCACATACAAAGCGTGAGACTGGGTGAAAACGCAGAAAGAAAAGAAATCATTACCTGATGACGAAGAATCAAAGTAGGGTTTCCTTTCGCAATTTCTTTAGCTGCAGCTTCTTCAATTTTGTCAGTACGTAATTTTCGAAGTGTGAGGTTAGATTTTGATTTCAATTTGGGGGGTTACATTTTGCATAAAGACCCAAAAAATAAATACAATTAACAACAGTAGCTTTTAAGTAAAAATGTTCCGCCCCTTCGAAGGATTCCTTTGCATCCATATTTTTATCCGCAATGGGGCTTCTCCATTTCAAGAAGAGTTTCTCCATGCTTAATTGCAATTTTCATTCATGATAAAAGTCGTTGTATGTTGTCTTTTGAAAACTAAACATGCATTTTAACGGGACATGAGATGTTACTTAAGATTTGTTATAAAAATCTGCTTTAAAATTTAACAATTAGGACTATTGTAATGAAAGAGGAGTATCATATTAATAGTTTGACGAAGAGATGGAAGTCCACTGATGTCTCTGTAGTGTAAAAGCAAAAAAATCGAGAAAAAGTTTCTTAACATAGGATAGGTGCAAAATAATTGCTTATATTTTGCATGTTGTAACCGGTTCAAATTAAAGGTGAGCATGCAAAATGCATGTGGTGCATTTGCATCTGGTTTGTCTTGGCAGCCATAAAAGATGATATTCATTATGGATGGGGCCAACCAGGAGAGACCACCTTGACCAGTCATCTATATTACTTACATAAGGCACCGAAGCTTCTCACTTTTGTACTAACCTTTTTGAATATGGTGACTTAACGAAGTACTTTTTAATTCATGGAGCAAAGTTCTTACTATGAGATAGTCAACTTTTATTTCCATCTGTAACACGGTTCTTAGATATTTCCATCTTCATCCACTCTTATTTTACTGTGTCAATGTTGACATGTCGCTTTCAACTTATGGAATTTTTTTTATATTCATGCAATTAAGTAATTATTGTGTGCTTAGCTGTAGTAAGTTTGTATTTGGTTTGGATCAGTGTACGATTACATTTGAAAATCAAATTGTCATTGCATTGACCTCAAATATTGGTGAAATGACTCTAGAATGTGTGTTTAGCTATAGTAATTAATGTGCATGGCTTTTAATTTGAAGCTAAGATGGGTTTGAAGAAATATAGTCAATGGGGGTCTACACTTAAAAGTTGGATAAATAATTCTTTTGCTGTTCTTTCTCTTTCTTTATCACGCATGCACATGTTGAGTTTTATGTGCTATATTTGATGAATATTGTATTATATACAAAGCTTTGATGTGTATGTACTAACCGTTCATCGTAATTGTAGGAAGCTTGCATTAAAATATCATCATGATAAAAACCAAGGAAATGAGGATGCAAATAAAAAATTCGTAGAGACCGACGATGGTACATTTTGTTATGCTTTTTATGTTATTTATATCAAATATGATTGGAACGACAAGGATTGATACATCAACTATATACCAAAAATTGTAAAATTAGTGCAACTGGCTGATATTTAGCGTACATGATAGAACACTATAATCTTCCTTTATTAAAGACAAATCTTTGCTGAATAAAATCATGTACATGTGAATAAAATGACATAAAGATTCATTTTCATATCAGTAATCTATATGTTGTTATTTGTTATTTGTTTTAAGGAAAGTGATCGATGAATTAAACTTTTACAACTCCTGTAGACCATAAAATATATCATAACTTTGAAAAAGATATTTTCAAATTTTTTCAAGTTATTTATAAATACGAAAAACAAATTTCATCGAAGATTTTACAACTAACAAATAAACATAAAAGCATTGTTCGGACAAATTTATTTCTTGAAGCTGGACAACAAAAATAAAAGTCAATCATAGAATGTCCATACTTCGACCACATTTTAGGTATTTTCTAAACTTCTGCAATACTTTCCCGCTTCGCACCTTATTACCATTGCTGCAACTGATCCTTTCCAAAATAGATCTAAAATTTGTATGATTTCTTGGAATTTTCTTATACTGATTTCCAAGTGGTAGCTTTTTATTATAGTTAACTGATTATTTATGTATATATCAAGTTTTAGGTCGAAAAATTAGATCAGGAAGATTTTCTGTAATGAGTAACAACATATTTTCTGACTTCTAATTTGCTATTTTGTATGTGAAGGCAATTATGAAATTCTACATATATGAAAATCATAGTTCATTCATCTTTTCCATTTTCTGGTAACAAGGCTATTAAGAAACTATTTATCTGGAAAAGGAAGAACATCTTATAACACGTTTACTTGATTTATTATAGCTCCTAAGTTTAGAATATCAGATAAATTTCATTTCATTTCTTCAGAAAATGGAGAAATAAATCTTGAAAATCATACATGTCCTCCTTTAGCAATATTATCTTTTCAATAAAAAAATCTTCTCCAAATCAGTTTTGATTTATAATACAATAGATTTTTCCAAAAAAAGGCTACAAAGTATTCTCTAACAAGAAAAGAAGAATATAAACATTAAGACCTTATTTCTAGTTTTCAATCAAATATATAGATATTAGACACTCGGTTCTTTACTTTATTTCAAAGAAAGGTTTTATCACTGTGATTGTTTTGTTCGCATTAACCAAGCTGCTCAAGTACAAAAAATTCTAATTAAATATTTAAGCTATTCTAACTAAATGATGAGTTTCAACTAAAATTGATTTTAAATGTTATTGCAGTAAAGTATTTTTCTTACCAGTCCACCAGTTGTTTAGTCATAGAAATTCTCAATGGAATAATAATCTTTTATATTTACAGTGGCAAGATATGCTTAGCACATCCATGTCTACTCATATTTGCCGATATTGTGTGTGATTCATCTTCATGAATTTCAGAAGCAAAATCATTTTGGACCATCCTAATGTTGAGAAAAAATTCATGCCCTAAAGTTTTAGCGGTTCTTAATCGAACTTTACTCATTGCTTTATATTAATTTAGTTGTTTATTCAGTAGCATACGTCCAACATAAAAGATATCAATTTTGATTCTCAAAATCTCAGTAGCCAATAGGAACTCTTTATGAGTTACAGTGGGAACTTAATTTTTTTTAACTACCCCAAGTAGAAGATTTTCCAATAAAATGTGATTTCAAAATAGTCTATGTATCATATTTTGGAGCAGCGACCATAGCCAGATTAATGATGGACACATATGCTAAATAACGACTCATTCTTGATTGCAACGATGTATAAATGCATATCCTAAGGTGAAATAAGCAAATAGACCAAACTTAAAGCTTAATGGTCTCTATATAAGTAAGTGGAAATGCGATAAACTCTCGCATTTTATCATAGCATAACACGATTAGGTACATACAAATATTCTAAAGAAACTAAACTCATATAAGCAAAAAAAAAAAAACAAAGACATCTTTGGCATTATGTTTTCCACATGTCTAAAAATATGTTTTTTGTATGTATTCTTGCTTATTTAAGAGTAATGAATGAAAGAATAAGAGAAACGAGATATGTTTGAGATATGTTTCTTCGATAACATAATGGGAAAACACAATTAAGTTTTCTTAAAGATTTTGGTTTGATTAAATGAAGATAAATGTGATAAGGAAAAAACGAATATTTAGTACGTTATAAATAATGATTCGTGCAAATCACAAGATTTATTAGTAGTGATTGAGTCTGCATTTGATTTTACTATTTTAGATAAATTAAATGGAGTAAAGAGAGATCTGAAAAGATTACAAAGCCATTTTCTTCTTGAACGTGCTAAGTTTTGTATGTCATTCCTTAACTTTAGATAGAAATTTAAAAATATTTGTTCGTGTCCACATGATAGCTATTTTGTGACATTCTGACATGTCTCAAATAATGAAGTAATAAGGAATTTTGTTTTTATAGCAACTTTATCATCTATTGTAAGAGACAACCAGATTGGATCATCCTATTCCACTTGCACCCGTCGTTCTACTTAGAGATGACTTGGAACCATCAATTATACTTTATTATTCATAAGCACAGTGATTTTTAGTACTGCTACATTTTAGTATTGCTACATCAAAAACATCATATTGACTCTTACATGCTGGAACAAGAAGGTGGTGCAAGAATTTGGTTATGATTTCTAATGAACAAACTTTATCAATATTTTGTTTTACTAACAATTTTGTAAAATAATATTATTACTCTATAATTTGGATTATACAGTGTTTTTAAAAGAATAAATAAATTGTTTTGAATCTTTTTGTGTAGCGTATTTCAATATTGCATTGCATGTGTATTATTAGTTACTATGCTCGATATCTTTCTGAATCGTTTTCAAGGAAGGTTACTAAGCAATATGGTAAGAATTCAAATATGGTATATATCCAAATTATATTATTATCTTGATCTATATCTATTTAAAATTATGAATATAGACATGGGCTGTCGATATGAAAATACAATTATTATTTGTTCTATTTGAGTCATTAGAGCATAAAAGATATTGTATTCAAGACAGCATTTTTGAGCCAACATATAACTTTCTCAATAGTTATTTACACTGGAGAGATGTATTTTGTAGGACTTACTAAAATTATGTTAATATCGACCTATTAAATGATGGTTGTTGAACGTTATAGGAACGAAGTATCGTTATTCATTTCTTTTACTTTAGTATACAATAATTTAAAACTTACTAAAATGATCGTCAAACTAGGAAAGGTATATGGAAGATAACATTAAACGGTAAGTTTTACACATAAACATGTATATAGTCTTAGCTACTTAACACTATTATCCAAATCAATTTAAATTTGAATTTGAATACTCCGTTTAGTTTCACAAGTACACGTAAATAAATATTTTCTGAAGTATCTTAATCAAACTTCCATAAATAATTTGATTTAATTGATATATTTAGTAAAAAATGTTTTGATCAATATATTCAACAATAAATAACTTGATTGATATATTTTAGTGGTAAATAATTTGGTTAAGTTATAATAGATAAATTTCTGCTAAAATTTGATTGTTTGAGTAGTAAAGTTGTTTAGTGAATAATTTGAGATTAGTTATCGATTTCATCAGGTTATACTAATCTGCTTACTATATTCTTAATCAAAATTTAATGACTAATCTGATCAAAATTAGCTGTTAAACTTAGTGTCCTTGATTAAAAAGGTCATGCTTAGTCAATACTTGAATATGCGCAAATCAAATTCGTGAAATTAGTGGTCATACCTTACCTTTTGATCATCACCAATTAGTTGCTATAAAGGTTACATATATATCCATCTAATTCCGTGCTAAAATTTGATTAGTGGATTAGTGAAATTAGTAAGCGAATATTTTGAATTTTAGTTTAACTAATTTAATGGATATACTTGGTTTATAGTTATAGCTGAATGTATTTATGTGACATTTCACATGTTGTTTGTTTTGTTTCACTTCTACAAAAATGATTTTCATGCTCATGATCATACTGAAGCAAAAGGTGATGTCTGATGGTTAGCTATTCATATTAGTGTCGGCAATGTACTTTCCAATTTTTTCCCTTTCTGTTTTTGTTCTATTCAAAAGGCAAGACAAACCTTTTTTGTATTCAGTATTCAATATTCACTATTTTACTCTCTTTCTTTATGTAGCAGTTTCTCACCTTTTAACATGTGTATTGACATTATTTTTACATAATAAGTGAATGTATTTCTCACCTTACTTTATGTTTGCATCTTTCATCTTTTGGTTACCGAAATTGGAAATAAATGATATAGGTCATTCTATGGAATCAGTTCTTACCTAATATTTTCCAATTCATACATAAAAAATAGTTTACTTTTATGTCTGCAGAAGCTTTATACGGATATATATTACACCTTACTTAAGCATTGCATAGTGCTTGGCAGGTTTTATTGGAGATGACTCGTGTAATAAAATGGTTCCAAAAGTTATTATGTCTACAATGTTTAATCTCGTACTACTTGGTAAATGCAGAAAATATATTTGTACGTGTGCCTTCAGCTACGACCAACTTTTGATATTGAGTTCAAAAAGGCATCAGATCTTCTATTCGATGGTACTTCATGTTGCTTTATTGACAAAAAAGTTGCATGAATATTATTATGAAAGTATCAAAAAATGCTGAAAATATATTAATGATATTTGATTTACATGTAATTATGATTTTATACCGTGTAGCAGTAACTTGGCTTGGTTTTAATAGGCATGTATTAGGCATGCCTTTTTCTTTAGTATGGTGGCTATAATAATGTTACTTGACATTTATATCAATTATATTTTGTTAGACTTTTGATTTGAAAGGCCTGAATTTGAACTCTATGTTCTATTACAGTAGTATCTACTTTTAAGGAAAAATATTATTGTCAAATTAAGTTCAATGGAATAGATGGATAGTAAATAACAGGGAGAAAAAAATCAGGGGTAGGAGATTATAAATAATAATTATGCGCATATAATAAAATTTTGTTCTATACCGCCTATATTGATCTAAATTTTGATCCCTTAACTACTCAAATTAGGAAGTGAACATTGGGAAGAAACAAATTATAGTAATCAACCTTACATGAACATGACCTTAATATTTGAATAAGTTAACATCGGCATAAAATTGGGTAGTCTTCAACATGAAAAAAGGAGGGAACATAATTACTGTACCAAATTAAACTAAATGTTACTAAGTTTCCAACTAACTCGAATACTACTCTTGACCCGTGTATTGTATTTGTGACATTATATGAAAAACCTATACATTTGTCTTTATACATGGCTAAAACATGTAGAAGAAATCTAACATGTCCACAGTTAGCATGACTTGACAATTGTTGTCAACAAAATTTACTCACTACCAAACAACTAATTATATATATATATATAATTCTTATTCAGTAATTCAAAAATCGTAAGGAGTAATAATGTCACCACAGACTCAATAACTTCTGTTTCTATTATTACATTTTTGATAACAAGAGTGATATTTTATTTATGTAGAGCATTCATTTTGATATCTTGGTAGATCGAATCCAAAACTACTAGAACCATAATATAGAGATTTTACCACTAAAGACCTCTAGAGATTTCTTTTTTATTTTTGTACCGTACCTACAATCTCAAAGACATGTATTAACGACGCATTTACGTTTGGGTACTGTACCAAATATTTGGTGATATTCACAAACTTGATATTATTTACATAACTAAATTTTCATTTACACCAACACGTGGGCCTTTTCATCCATTATTGACATTAGCTACATGAAAATAATTAAGATGTATATTACCATTGAAATTTAAATATTCAAATTCATAATTACATCGAACCGATGTACAATACTTATTTAATGTGTAAAACCAAGTAATTATACAATTTTTATAATCAACATAAACGTACAATTATTGTAGAATATATATGTCTAAAATAAATATATCCCAACATTATATTCATGTCTACAACTGTAGCACCAACAAATTTACGCACCCGTGCAACGCACGGGCTTCCACATGAAGTATGCGAAATATCTTACACATGATATTGTAGCATGAAGGCAAGAATGAAATGAAGGCAATTATATATATTAAACATGAAGTATGCGAAATATCTTTAATAATAGTAGTAACTGGTATCACACTTTTTGCTATCAATGTGAACTACCAAAAACGCCCATATATATTATCATATTGTAATCACTTGAAAATAGGATCTAATATTATACTTCTTCTACAAATTCAAACGCTCCTAACAATATGATCTAACAATTAAACATGCTTTACAAATTCAAAATGCTTCTAAAAATAGGATCTAAAATTAAACTTACTTTATAAATTCAAAATAATTCTTTACAAATATACAAATCCTAATATCGCTTGAAAATAAAAAATCGTTTTTTTTGACTAATTCAAACATGTACAATTTGTAAGGATAAACATTCACTAGAAGAGAAGCATCATGGTCAGCCAAAAACTTGATGATAAGTCTTAAAGTGGAGTCTACTTGAGAAGAGAACTCACCTGTAGAAAGAGAATATGCCATATCCCTGTTTATCCATTATCAATTATATTTGAATATCCATTTGAACAAATTCGGTAGTACTTTAGTAAGCAATAGTGTGTGTGTGTGTGTTAATGTTCTAAGAGGTGAAGGCTTGCACGAGATATATTTTTTGTTATAAGGCAACGCTTAAGTTTCGAGGTTGAGGCGAAATTTTTTCATGTAAATATTATACACATACATACAACAAAATTAAATATATAATAATATATGTCGAACATTTAAATAAGAAACATTAAACATCCAAAGCGGTTCAAAAAAATACAATAATTACATATAGAACATGCAGTTAAAAACTTTCTAATATATACATCATTTATTAATAGACATATAAACACAGTTTACTTTAAAATTTGTAAAAAATTTAGTGCAATTTCATCAACTTAGAAATTGATTGCTTTAATCGCTTTGTGAATTGAATTATTAAGACTCAACTACTTTGTTGATGTAAAGTCAGATAGTAGTTTAGTTTTTTATAAACAAGAGTCAAATGTCAGAACCATGGATAGAAGTTCATATGTATAAAAAAAGCCACGGTGAAAGTCTTATGCATTGAATTCTCTCTATTACTAGACTAGATAGAAGAAGAGATGAAGGTATATTGTGAAATGATGATGCATATATGCATCCATATTAGTTAAAAGAGCATATGGATGTATAAGTACACGTATCATTTTCATTTTCAGTAGTATAAAATAAACTAAAACAAAAGAAACAAATAATAAAACTTTAGTGCTATAAAAAAATTAGTTCATGGTTGTTCTTTAGTTGTTTTGACCTTCTTAAATGTTGTTTTATGTTCAGTTTATGCAGACAATGATACTGTTAAATTTACTTTTAGAGATATAATTGTAAATGCATGCGCATTGTGATTTGCAGGCTCACCCGAGCGTGCATATACACTCATTTTTAAATAAAATAGATATATACCGAATATAGAATACATAATACCGAATACATAGTTCAGAATTCAAAATGCAAAATACAAAATACGATATACAAAACAGAATCTACAAATACAAACTAGTATGGTTGGTATTATGGTGGATAGGTAGGTGGAAAGTTAAGTGGAAATGTATGTGGAAATGCAGCTGGGAAGACAGGTAGTGGCATAGACATCATATACTGTTGGTATCTGTTCATATGATTGCATTTGTCGATCCCGTACTGCAACCATTCTCGGGCTTCGTCGTCTTCAAAAGTGTGAGCGTATCTCTGTTGTCCTTAAATTGGAGTAGTGAAATTGCTTTGCAAAGTTGAATATCTTCAAATTTATTCACACGCTCAATTGTAGCCTTCAAATCCGAACATGATGTAGTGGACTGTGGGCTTGCATTAGCATAAGGAAGCTACTAGCATTAGTGGATGGATTAGAAGATGGACTGTGTTGGAACGATATTTTTTGTTTTTATGTTTTTTATACATCATATCAACAAGTGCATTCATTTTTTTCGTCATTCTTCGTTCGTCTTCTTCTGCTTGATCGAGACCTGGAAGAAGAACCTACGCTACTTTATTTGCATAGGTTGTTGAAACGACTGTTGCATGTTGATGTCTTCAAGCGGCTTGAAAACCTTTTGTTCCTCATGTTCAATCGAAATACGTGTGTGATGTCTTCTTGAGGAGAAAAACGAGGTGACTGTTGCGCGTTAGGACCTTCGGTAGTGCCAGGAGTGAAAGCATCGGCACCAGTTGCAATACTGTTATCGAAATTTGTTGGACTTCGTTCAAATTTTCTCTCGGCTGTCTCCTATACTTCAAAACCGAGTTTCCAAACTCCTAAAATTAAAAAGAAACATAAGCTAGTTGCGGTATATTAAAAAACAAAAAAGATAAAAAGTATTACCCTTGTGTGATCAATCCATCAATGTTCGCATTCACTAATCGTTCCTCGAACAGTATCCCATCCTACGTCCGTTTTATTTCTCAAATTGTGACAAACCACCCATTTCTTCTTCAGCAAGCCGTATTTGGCCGTAATTTATTCGCCAGTGAATGGTGCTTCGTTTGGAATACCCACTAAAGTCTTGTTTCTATCATTATCTCTTGTGGATTCCTTTTTTAGATTGACCGGTAATTGATAAGCTTCGGCAGTTATTCGTAAAAATGCAGAATTTGTGTGAGTGGACCAACTTTTGGGCTACGGAGGGAATTTCTCGGTACATTTTGTTCGGCCATTTTTGAGACAAAATATGTCAAAAAAACAAGAAAATAAACTAAACGAATGAAAAAAACAGAAATAAAATTATCGAAATACGGTGCTGTTACGACGAAAGCTCGGATTAGCGAATTTTTAGATTGAGAATTGAAAGTGAGCGAGGAGGGTGATAGAGGAGGTGGGATTATATAAGAGATGGGGGAAATATAACCGTTGTAGAGGAGTCGTTCACGTCCAATTGGCCTCGGACGCGTCCAACACCTCGGACACAAACGGCTCTCCTTCAATGGTTAAGTTGAACTGGGCAAATTTGTGGGATCCACCTCTGATGTGTCGGACGCAGACGCCAACTTCGTCTGCCCAGTTCGTCATAAGAACAGTATCTAATAGAACACTGTTTTTGCTGCATTGATAGTTATAATTGGTAAATTTATATTTCTGTAAATTTCTAAACTTGATCATTTGTGCAAATGAGGTCTGTTTGAGATGCGGTTGTTTGCGTTGCAATCGTATTAAAGTGCCATACATTATGAAATTTGTTTGAACTGAACCTAAGCAATTTATAATTTTACAATTTATTTATTTATTTTTACAAATTATTGACACATATTATTTATTAAAAAATGAATAATTAATTAATTAAATATAAATGAATTTTATTTTAAGATATACATTTCAAATTCTCCACTCAGATCCCTACTCGCAGCACACAAACACATTCTTCATTCATTCAACTTCTACGTTCAAATTCTCTGTCACCGTTTAGTGAGAACGCACCCTAAGTGTTCCTTTGTTTAAGTTCTAAAATTCCAATTAAAATCAATAATTGTGTTTTTCCGACAATAATGCACTCTATATCAATCAATATTTAAATATTTATTATTTAAATGGCTGGTTTAAAATTTTAAATATTAAAATTCATTTACTTTAAATTACATAGTGTTTGAATTAAAAGAAATTTGAATACCGAGAAAAGTTTCAAAAAATGTTTATATTGGAAGATCGTATTTTCAAAATTGTTAATTATGGTTTTTTTTCTAATGTTCATTGTTAGCAAATTTCGTCGCTAACCTAATATGTAAGGAAAACTAAGATTGGCTGGAATACAGGCTTAAGTGGCCTTATTCAAACTCAGAAGAATATGCAAGTCCAAGCTCAAGTTCAAGTTTGAAGATAAGTCATATGAACGTCCATTGTTCAATAATAGTCGAGTATACACATTCGAGAGAAGTATGTTATGGAAAGTTAATTGTTCACGTCCTTATGTGTAAAAGTCCAAGAGTTACAATCCTTCAATGAAATATGCTATGCAGGGTTAAATGTTCAAGGCCTCATATGCATAAAGTTCAAGTGTTACAATCGGCTCTAAAAATCCCCAAGTCAATTTAGGGTTTACAACTTGAAAATGTAATAAACAAGGAAAGAAATGATCCGCCCATTTTTTGTGTCGATAGTGGCCTATTTATAGGGACGTCAATCATGCCGAATGATTGACACATAACGCGACTTTGAATCTGATGGCTTTGATAGCTCCATTTTGCAGAGGTTCTATATCATTTGCTTATACAATCTCGGAAAAACAATCTTCCTCACAAAAACTCGGCAACCTCTATGTCTTTAGAGATTCGATATCTTTTGCCGCTTGTAGAACTCGACATCCTTTGTTAGTGTTGAAGCTCGTTATTCTCTTAGAATTCTTTGTCTTTGTAGAAGCTCGATATCACTTATTGTTTGAAATGATTTCGAAAGGACTATTAAGAAAATTAATGGTAATATTAGTTTGAAATAATTGTAAGTATAAATATTACAAAGAGAACTTTTAAGAAAGATATATTTTCTTTGGATAGTTAGGGGAAACCATCTCAATTAGTTTTGTGGAAATCTAAACAATCTTCTAAGTAATGATAGAATGATTGCTTAGGCAGACATTGTAGTGCACTTAGTAAATTATTCTCCTTACCATGGTGTGATCGAAATAAGTTCGAATCTGAGCGAACCCAAAGCGAGTGCTAATTGATAAATGGTTAAAGTTATTTTATATATAAAAATATATGTAGTATTATTTCAAAAAGGGTTTTTGAAATAAAAAACCGGGTATTTAGTTCTTAAATTACTTTAAGAGAAATTGATTTAAAGTAAAACGTATTTTGATGAAAGAATGTTTTAATAAATGAAATTTTAAACTCTTGGATAGAAAAGAGATTATTCAACCCAAGTCTCTAACTAGACTAAATTGGATAGAAATGTTTTAATAGGTATTGTTTTATTAAAACCTTATCTTAGTTTAAAGATCTAAGTCATATAAACTATTTGGTGTTATTGGACCGACTTGTAAACATCTTTCCTTAGAGCAATCTAAGGTAAAGAGGTCAAAGGGTTAATTCTGTTTTAAAGACCCATATTTTGACTGGGAATCCATCTAAATTTTAAAAGGTAAAAAATAAAATTGACATTTTATATGTACTCTTAGGATTTATAAGAGTATTATACAAGTAAATAAGTGTGAAGTAATTTTTTAATTTAGCATTTTATAAAGTTATGTCATTACAAAATGTTCATAAACTTAAGAAAAATTTATGCAGTAATTCATAAATAATTTTAGTATTGAATGAAAAATATAAACAAATGAAATGAAAGTAATTTAGAAAAGATTGGTGTACTTAAGAAACCAATAAAATTAAATGCGTAAGTTATACATAGATCATTTTATTCACATGCCTCTCGATCTAGATTTCGAGTACATAACTTCATGGTGATTCATACCAATCCAAAAAAGGATTTGTTACTTGATATTTTCAACGAATACTTGATTCAGAGATTCTTGATGTGATACTGGGATTTTCTATCATAGTATATGGCTATGTAAAAAGAACAGAATTTTCGAATCAAGTAACCTCATCGAAGTCCGCACTAGGGATGTCAAGTGAGCGATACTAGTTTGGAAGTAAAAGTTTATATATCTGAGAAAGTAGTCTAAGGAACTTGCTGCTATAGAGACTCATTACCCTTAGAGATTCGACACCTCTGTAGAAAATGCGGATTACAGATCTTAAGACAGAATTAACACTTAAGGGGGATGAATAGTGTTTAATTAATTTTATGAATCATTTTGAAATCTTTTCAAATTAAATCCAAACAGATGCAATTCACAAACACAGAAACAATCATGGAATTAGATGCAGATGCAAATAGTAAATGAAAGCAGTAAAGGAAAGAACAAATTAGAATTTTATACTGGTTCGGAGTTACCCTACATCCAGTCCCACATGATTTTTTGTGCAGATTTCTTTTCAAATATAATGTCGATATTATAACCACAATTTCCGGGACACGAGATTCAACCTCCTGTCTCCGAGTCTAGGTCATACTCTCTTGATTTAACCAGGCTACTAGATCGCCTAATTGATTCGCGGGCTACAGTCACAATTGATTTATGGGCCACAATCACACCATTTCCAATCACACTTTGATAGAGAGAGACTCGATACACTTCGATCATTCGATCTTTGATTACAAATGATCCTATAGCTCTGAATAGCACCGAGATCTTTGAGAGAGAGTGGCAGAGAATCAAACAATAAACAATCGAGTTTGATTCACTTATAATTTCGACAGAGTTTTATTAAAGCATTGGAAATATAAGAGAATATTTGAGTGGAGAAGAAGGAGTGAAGAAATAAAGAAAAACATATTTAAAACGGTCTTGTCCATTTGCAAAAGGTTATGATGAGTAGACACTTCTTTCGAAAATTTGAAATTTGAATTCTACGGTTACCATGTCGACATGGGGGGATGGGGGATATCGAAATGCCTATGTATTTTTTGAAAATTGATTTTGCTTTAAAATGATTTCTATTCTAAAACTTGTCAAAACAATTTCTAAACTTTGTAAACCATTTTGAATATAGTTTAAAATTATAAAAGAGTTTTATAAAATAATATATATATATATATATATATATAATATAAAAGTAATAAAAGCTCAATATAAATATTTTGAGATTAAAGCTAAAACCATTAAAACCACGAAATAATTTTAAAAATAAGAAATGATTTTTAAATTAAAAAATAGTTAAGGCTAAAATATTTAAACCTAAAGAGATAAATTTTAAAAAGATAGTTTTGAAAAAAATCATAAAAATAAATCATTTTGAAAATTTCATGGATCTCATTCCACTAGAGAAGGTCATGGGTTTCATCCCACTATTAAAGCGAAAAAGTAGATTCCATTCCACAATTAAAATCCGAATAAAGATTTTAGTGCTATTATGAAGTTTTAACATAAATCTTGACTCTATTATTTATCTTGATATCTTGAACTCTTCATACTCATGAGTCTTCAGTCTTGATTTCATCGATCTTGAATTCGTCGGTCTTGTATCTCTATATTGTACGGTCTTCATTCACAGAACTTGCATATATAAACCCTGCATATACATATATATCTAGACAAGAATATTAGTATTTATATTTTATAACAAGTCCTAAAGTTGTTGTCATCAAAACCATCATCTCAGGTACTAACAATATCCCCCTTTTTGATGATGACAACCTTTGTTTATAAAATCTACTCCATCAAACTTCTGATTCTACTCTGGCGCCACCTTATTTCAACAACTCCTCTTTATCTGAGCCTATCTAACCTAACCTATTCAATAATTATCCCCCTTTGTCATTAACAAAAACAAATCCTTCATGTTTTCCTCAATCTTCATCACTCGAGCCAATGTAATTCGTTGAAATGGACCAAAATTAGGAGAAAGGAAGGAAAAGGTTGCATTTTGGTTTGATTTAGAAAAGGAGGCCATTATTTTATATTTTCATAATTTTATTATAGAGAAAATGAAGTAAGAAGATAGAAAAATTCGAAACGTTGTGATTATATAGCCACCAAACTGATTTTAGAGAGAAAATCAAAATTTTAAATTTTACCATTGTATATCTACATAGAGGGTTGGGGGTAGGGGGTAGGGGGTAGGGGCATGTTGATATCCCTTTGAAAATTTTGACAATTTTGTTTTTCTTTATTTATTCAAATATATATGTTACTATATTTATATTATATATCTCAGTTATAGAACAAATACCTAGTTCTCTTCCTAATTTAATAAAGGTTGTTTGATTCAAGGGTTTGGTCAGAATATCAGCTATTTGATTCTCAACGTTGATAAATTCAAGAGAAATAATCTCTCTACTTATATTATCTCTGAGAAAATGATTTCTGATGTCACTATGTTTGGTTCTGGCATGATGAGTAGGATTTTTGGATAAATTTATTGCACTTATGTTGTCACAATAAATTAGTAGTTTTGAAATATTTAATCCAAAACCCGTTAGGTTCTATTGCATATAGATATCTCAAGAACAATCCAAAGTAGCAGAGATGTATTCTGCTTCAGTTGTTGATAGTGAGACGTATTCTTCTTTTTACTAAATTAGGAAACAAGAGAATATCCTAAAAAGTGACAAGTTCCACCTGTACTTTTCGATCTGATTTACAACCAGCATAGTCAGTATCACAATATGAGATTAAATCAAATGAATCGTTTTTAGGGTAAAATAGGTCATAGTCTAAAGTGTGTTTAACATATCTTAGGATACATTTAACAGCTTATAAATGGGTTTCTTTAGGTTGAGATTGGTACCTTGCAAAGAGACATACACTATGCTTGATATCAGGCCTACTCGCAGTTATATAGAGTAGCGATCCAATTATTCCTCTGTATACTTTTTGGTCAACACCTTTTGACATGTCTTTTTTATTTAAGGCTTCATTGGTTGCCATAGGAGTGGGTTTTCCGCTCGCAGTGGTCATACTAAGCTTACTAACTAGATCCCTAACATACTTTTCTTGACTAATGAAAATATTAATATCTAATTGTTTTATTTGCAATCCTAAAAAGAAAGCAAGTTCACCCATATGACTCATCTCAAACTCTTTTGCCATTATTTCAGAGAACTCTTTCTTCATTTCATTGTTTGTTGATCCAAAAATTATATCGTCTACATAAATCTGTAATAATTAGATATCATTTTTGTTTCTTTTAATAAAAAAAAGCATTATCTACTTTATCAACTTCAAAATTTGATTTTAATAGGTAAGATCTTAATCTATCATACCAGGCTCTAGGAGCTTGTTTCAGACGATACAAAGCTTTATTTAATTTGTAAACATGATTTGGAAACTTTTCTTATTTAAAAGTGGAGGTTGTTCAACATAAACATCTTCTTTAACAATTTAAAAAGGCACTTCTAACATCCATTTGAAATAATTTGAAATTGTTGTGTTTTGCGAAAGCAAGTAGAATTCTAATGGCTTCTAATCTTGTTATGGGTGCAAAGGTTTTATCATAGTCTATTCCTTCTTCTTAACAATAACCTAGCGCGACTAACCGAGCTTTATTTCTAACAACCTCACCTTGTTCACTCATTTTATTTTTATAACCCATTTAGTTCTGATTATAGTTTTGTCCTTGGATCTAGGAACAAGTTCTCATACATCATTTCCGGTGAATTGATTTAGTTCTTCTTACATAGCAAGAATCCATGAATCATCAGATGATGCTTCCTTTGGATTTTGGGTTCAATAGTTGATATAAAAGCTACACTACTCATCATGTTTAGTTGATTTCTAGTTCTAACAACAGATTCAATATTTTCTAGTATGTTCTCTATAGGATGATCTTTTAAAAGCCTTATTCTTTTATTAGGATGAATAGTTTCATAATTTGTTTCATTTGATTCATTATTTAAAGTAACAAAATCATATTCATCAGTTATTTGATCTAAATCTTTGAAATTTTCATCAAAAGATACATGCATTGTTTCTTCAATGGTGTTAGTTTTTAAATTGAAAACTATGTATGATTTACTTCTATTAAAATATCCGATAAAGATTCCTTTGTCAGATTTAGGATCAAATTTATCCAAATTGTCTTTTTTATTTAGAATAAAGCATCTACTTCCAAAAACTTTAAAATAAGATACCTTTGGTTTCTAATTGAACAGAAGTTCATAAGGTGTTTATTGGTTTGAGCTCTAATTAAAATCCTATTCAAAATGTAACAAGCTGTAGCGACTGCTTCAGTCCAAAAATTTCTTGGTAATTTACTATCTGAAAGCATAGTTCTTGTACACTCTTGAATCATCCTATTTTTATGATCTACCACTCTGTTTTGTTGTGAAGTTCTTGGAAAGGAAAAATTACGAGTCATTCCTTTTTTATTATAGAAATTCTCAAAATATACATTTTCAAATTCTCCACCGTAATCACTACGAATAATTTTGATTTTTAAAGAAGGTTGATTTTGAATTCTTTTTGCAAAAGTTTTAATAAATCAAAAGCATCACTTTTAAGTTTTAGAAAAATTGTCCATGTAAATCTAGAATAATCATCTACAATTACAAAACATATTTACTGTGATTTATTGACTGAATTTGAGATGGGCCAAACAGATTTAAATGAAGTAACTCAAGAGGTTACGAAGTTGAAATAATATCTTTTAGTTTAAATGAACTCTTTCTAAGTTTTCCTAATTGACAAGCATCACATTTAATATCTACTTTAAAAATCAATTTTAGGGTGGCCTCTTACTAGATCAAGTTTTGAAAGTCTAAATAAGAGTTTGAAATTCAAATGCTCAAATCCAAGGATCACTCGTATTAGCCAAAAGGCATAGGTTATCATTTGGGATTTTCATACTGAGAATATAAATATTTTTCTTCCTAGTTCCTTCAAAGACAATATTTGATTTATTATCTTCGATGTGACAATTATCCTTTTCAAATTTAATTTTGTAGCCCTTGTCACATAGTTAACTTATGCTAAGTAAGTTGTTTAGATTCCTAACTAATTGAACATCAGAAATAGTAAAAGTTTTAGAGTTACTGACATTGCCATTGTCAATCACATATCCTTTTGAATTGTCTCCAAAGTTGACCATTCCTCCATCTTCATAAATCATGTCATTCAGTATCTCCAGATTACCAGTCATGTGTCTTAAACATCCACTACTAAGTATCCAATTGTTTTTCTTGATTTGCACCATTTGTCCATTGAGTGCTGATTCTTCAAAAGCCATATGACACATCTGTTCCTGCACAACCTACCAATTCGGTAGATAACTTGATTTTTAACAATAACAATATGCAGACTTATGAGACAATGATGATTTGGACAGTTTTGAACTAGTGTTAACAAAATTTCCCAAAATGGCAAAATTCTGATATGATAACTTTTAAAACCAATGCTCTGATACCAAATGTAGAAAATTTTGATTACGGATCTTAAGGCAGAATTAACACTAGAGGAGGTGTATAGTGTTTAATTAAATTTATGAATCCTGTTTAATTAATTTTATGAATCCTTTTGAAATCATTTCAAATTAAATCGAAACAGATGCAATTCACAAAAATAGAATGAGACACAGATGCAAATGGTAAATAAAAGCAGTAAAGGAAATAACACACCGGAATTTTATACTGGTTCGGAGTTACCTTACACCCAGTCTCACAAAATTTCTTGTGCGCTTTTTTTCCAAATTTAATGTCGATATTACAACCTCGATTTTAAGGCCACGAGATACACCCTCCAATCTCCGAGTCCAGGGTAAACACTCTTGATTTAACCAGGCTATAATATCACCTAATTGATTTACAGGCTACAATCACCGCCAATTGATTTACGGGCCACAATCACATCGTTTCCAATCACACTTTGATAGAGAGAGACTCAATACACTTTGATCTTTGATTACAAATGATCTAATAACTTTGAATAGCACTGAGATCTTTAAGAGAGAGAGAGAGAGAGAGAGAGCGGCAGAGAATCAAACCAGAGATAATCGTGTTTGATTCACTTAGAATTTCGATAGAGTTTTGTTAAAGCATTTGAAATATAAGAGAATATTTGAGTGGAGAAGAAAGAGTGAAGAAATGAAGAAAAACTTACTTAAAATTCATTGAAAACAACTGGTATTTATAGAAGAACAGCGGTCATTTCCATTCGTAATATGATGAATAGACACTTCTTTTGAAAATTTGAACTTCGAATTCTACGGCCCCCATGTCGACATGGGGGATGCGGATGTCGACACGGGGGATGGGGATGTCGACATGTGTGTGTATTTTTTTAAAAATGATTTTTCTTTAATACGATTTCTATTCTAAAACTTGTCAAAAGAATTTCTAAACCTTGTAAACCATTTTGAATATAGTTTAAACTTATAAAAAAGTTTTAGAAAATAATATATATATATATATATATATAATATAGAAGTAATAAAAACTCAATATAAATATTTTGAGATTAAAGCCAAAACCATTAAAACCAGAAGATGGTTTAAAAAATATTTAAGGTTAAAATATTTAAACCAAAAGAGATAATTATTAAAAAGATATTTTTGAAAAAAATAAATCATTTTAAAAATTTCGTGGATTCCATTCCACTAGAGAAGGTCGCGTGTTCCATCCCACTAAAGAGGTCATAGATCCCATCACACTATTATCGAGAAAGTGGATTCCATTCCACAATTAAAATACGAATAAATATTTTAGTGCTATTATGAAGTTTTAACATAAATATAGACTGTATTATTTATCTTGATATCTTGATATCTTGAACTCTTGATATTCATGAGTCTTCAGTCTTGATTTCTTCAATCTTGAAATTATTAATCTTGAATCTCTATACTGTACATCCTTCATGCTCAGCACCTGCATATATATACCATGCATATACGTATGTATCTAGACAAGAATATTAGTATTTATATTTTATAGCAAGTCCTAAGATTGTTGTCATCAAAACCATCATATCGGGAACTAACAGTCTCCCTTTTTTGATGATGACAACCTTTGTTTATAAAATCTACTGTACCAAACTTTTGATTCTACTCCAACTCCACCTTATTCAAACAACTCCCCCTTAATCTAATAACTCCCACTATTCTAAGCTTATCTAACCTAATCTATTATATAATTCTCCCCCTTTGTCATTAACAAAAATTAATCCTTGATGTTTTCCTCGATCTTCATTACTCGAGCCATTGTAATTCGTTGAAATGAACCAGAATTAGGAGAAGGGAAGGAAAAGGTAGTATTTTGTTTTGATTTAGAAGAGGAGGCCATTATTTTATATTTTTAGAAGTTTATTACAGAAAAATGAAGCAAGAAGACTGAAAAATTCAAAATGTTGTGCTTATATAACCATTTCAAACTAATATTAAAGGGAAAATCAAAATTTTAAATTTTACCGTTGCATGTCGACATGGGGGGTGGGGGCATGTTGACATCCCTTTGAAAATTTTGACAATTTTTTTCTTTATTTATTAAATATATATATATATATATTCTATATCTATATTCTATATCTCAGTTATAAATCAATTATTTAGTTTTTTGCTTAATTTAATAAAGGTTGATTATTCAACGGTTTGGTCAGAATATCAGCTATTTGATTCTCAGTGTTGATAAATTCAAGAAAAATAAACTCTTTACTTATATTATCTCCGAGAAAATGATGTCTAATATCAATGTGTTTGGTTCTGGCATGATGAGTAGGATTTTGGATAAATTTATTGCACTTGTATTGTCACAATAAATTGGTGATTTTAAAATATTTAATTCAAAACCCTTTAGGGTTTGTTACATATAGATAACTTGCGAACAAGCCAAAGCAGCAGAGATATATCCTGATTTAGTTGTTGATAAGGAGATAGTATTCTGCTTTTTACTAAACCAGAAAACCAGAGAATGTCCTAAAAAGCGACAAGTTCCACTTGTACTTTTAGGTCTGATTTACAGCCAGCATGGCCAGCATCATAATATGAGATTAAATCAAATGAATCATTTTTAGGGTAAAATAGGGCATAGTCTAAAGTGTGTTTAACATATCTTAGGATATGTTTAACAGCTTTTAAATGGGTTTCTTTGGGTTGAGACTGGTACCCTGCATAGAGGCAGACACTATGCATGATATCCAATCTACTCGTAGTTATATAGAGTAGCGATCCGATCATTCCCCCGTATAATTTTTTATCAACATCTTTTGACATGTCTTCATTATTTAAGGCTTCATTGGTTGCCATAGGAGTGAGTTTTTCACTCGTAGTGGTCGTACCGAACTTACTAACTAGATCCCTAACATAATTTTCTTGACCAATGAAAATACCACTATCTAATTGCTTTATTTGCAATCCTAAAAAGAAAATAAGTCCACTTATATGACTCATCTCAAACTTTTTTGTCATTATTTTAGAAAACTCTTTGTTCATTTCATTGTTTGTTGATCCAAAAATTATATCGTCTATATCTGTACTAATTGGATATCATTTTTGTTTCTTTTAATAAAAAGAGTATTATCTACTTTACCAATTTCAAAATTTGATTGTAATAGGTAAGATCTTAGTCTGTCATAGCAGGCTCCAAGAGCTTGTTTCAAACCATATAAAGCTTTCTTTATTTATAAACATGATTTGGGGACTTTTCTTCTTTAAAAAGTGGAGGTTGTTCAACATAAACATCCTCTTTAACAATACCATTTAAAAATGCACTTTTAACATCCATTTGAATTTTTTTGAATTTTTTGTGTTTTGCGAAAGCAAGTAGAATTCTAATGGCTTCTAATCTTGCTACGGGTGCAAAGGTTTCATCATAGTCTGTTCCTTCTTCTTAACAATAACCTTACGTGACTAACCGAGCTTTATTATCACGACCTCAACTTGTTCAATCATTTTATTTTTATAAACTCATTTAACTACTATAGTTTTCCTCAGGTCTAGGAACAAGTTCTCATACATCATTTCTGGTGAATTGATTTAGTTCTTCTTGATAGTAAGAATCTATGAACCATCAAATGATGCTTCCTTTTAATTTTTAGGTTCAATAGTTGATATAAAAGCTACATTACTCATCTGGTTGAGGACTACCTTGCAACTATGGAACAAAGTCCCTGGAGGTTGCGGGTTCGAATCCCGCAGCTGAGATATGTTTCCCTTAAGGCCTTGAGCGGTCTATCGTCAACAAAGCCGAACATGGTAGAGGATTAATGCTCTTGGCTGGGCTGGCTAAAAAGGAGGGTCAGTGTGGCGGACAACTGTATCCCCTAGCTCTACTCTCCGGAGTAGGGTTTTTTTTTATAAAAAAAAGCTACATTACTCATCATGTTTATTTGATTTCTAGTTCTAGCAACAGATTCAATATTTTCTAGTATATTTTCTATAGGATGATCTTTTAAAAGCCTTGCCCTTTTATTAGGGTGAATAGTTTCGCAATTTATTTCATTTGATTCATTATTTAAAGTAACAAAATCATCTTCATCATCTATTTGATCAAAATGTTTGAAATTTTCATCAAAAGATACATGCATTGTTTCTTCAATGGTGTTAGTTTTTAAATTGAAAACTCTGTATGCTTTACTTCTATTAGAATATCTGATAAAGATTTCTTTAATGGATTTAGGATCAAATTTATCCAAATTGTCTTTTGTATTTAGAATAAAGCATTTTCTTCCAAAAAAAATTAAAATAAGACACCTTTGGTTTCTGACTGAAAAGAAGTTCATATGGTGTTTTATTGGTTAGAGGTCTAATTAAAATCCTTTCAAAATGTAACAAGCTGTAGCGATTGCTTCAGCCTAAAACTTTCTTGGTAATTTACTAGCTGAAAGCATAGTTCTTGCACACTCTTGATTCGTCCTATTTTTACCCTCGACCACTCTGTTTTGTTGTGGGGTTCTTAGAAAGGAAAATTTACGAGTTATTCCTTTTTTATTACAGAAATTCTCAAAATTTTCATTTTCAAATTCTCCACCATGTTCACTACGAATAATTTTGATTTTTAAAGAAAGTTGGTTTTGAATTCTTTTTGCAAACGTTTTAGATAAATCAAAAGAATAACTTTTAAGTTTCAGAAAAATTATCCATGTAAATCTGGAATAATCATCTACAATTACAAAAACATATTTACTGTGATTTATTAATTGAATTTGAGATAGGCCAAACAGATTTAAATGAAGCAACTCAAGAGGTGTTGAAGTTGAAGTCATATCTTTCAATTTAAATTAACACTTTCTAAGTTTTCCTAATTGACAAGCATTACATATAAATCTACTTTGAAATCCATATATGGAGACCTCTTACAATATCAAGTTTGAAAGTCTAGATAAGAGTTTGAAATTAAAATGCCTAAATATTTTATGCCAAATACAAGGGTCACTTATATTAGCCAAAAGACATAGGCTATCATTTGTGATTTTCATACTTAGAATGTATATATTTTTCTACCTAATTCCATCACAGATAATATTTGATTTATTATCTTCGATGTGACACTTATCCTTTTCAAATTTAATTTTTTAGCCCTTGTCACATGGTTGACTTATGCTAATTAAATTGTGTTTTAGATTCCTAACTAACTGAACATTAGAAATAGTAGAAGTTTTAGAGTTGTCGACATTGTCGGTGTCAATCACATTCCAAAATTGACCATTCCTCCATCTTCATAAATTATGTCATTCAGTATCTTCGGATTATCAGTCATATGTCTTGAACATCCACTATCAAGTATTTTTCTTGATTTGCACCATTTGTCCATTGAGTGTAGATTCTTCAAAAGCCATATAATACATTTTTTCCAGCATAACACACCAATTGGGTAGATAACTTGATTTTCTATAATAACAATATGCAGACTTATGAGACAATGATGGTTTGGACAGTTTTGAACTAGTGTGAGTAGAATTTCCAAAATTGCCATTTTAAACTTTGAAAAATTTAGATTATGATAACTTTGAAAACCAATGCTCTGATACCAAATGTAGGAAATGCAGATTACGGAACTTAAGAAAGAATTAACACTAGAGGGTGGTGAATAGTGTTTAATTAATTTTATGAATCGTTTTGAAATCTTTTCAAACTAAATCCAAACAAATGCAATTCACAAACATAGAAACAATCACAGAATCAAACATAGATGCAAATAGTAAATAAAAGCAGTAAAGAAAAAAAGCACACCAGAATTTTATAGTGATTCAGAGTTACCCTACATCCAGTCCTACACAATTTCTTATGTAGATTTCTTTTCAAATATAATGTTAATATTATAACCTCGATTTCAAGGCCACGAGATACATCCTCCTCTCTTCGAGTCTAGGGTAAACTCTCTTGATTTAACCAGGCTACAAGATGGCCTAATTGATTTACGGGCCGCAATCACATCGTTTCCAGTCATACTTTGATAGAGAGAGACTCGCACACTTCGATCTTTGATTACAAATGATCCTATAACTCTAAATAGCACCGGGATCTTTGAGTGAGAGTGGTAGAGAATCAAAATAGAGACAATCAAGTTTGATTCACTTAGAATTTCAGTAGAGTTTTATTAAAGCATTTGAAATGTGAGAGAATATTGGACGGAGAACAAGGAGTGAAGAAATGAAGAAAAACTTATTTTAAATTCGTTTAAAACAACTGGTATTTATAGGAGAACAACATTCATGTCTATTCACGAAAGGTTATGATGAATAGGCACTTTTTTTGAAAATTTGAAATTTGAATTCTGCGGTTACCATGTCGACATAGAAGGATGGGGGATGTCGATATGCCTATGTATTTTTTGAAAATTGATTTTGCTTTAAAATGATTTTTATTCTAAAACCTTGTCAAAACAGTTTCTAAACTTTGTAAACCATTTTGAATATAGTTTAAACGTATAAAGAGTTTTAAAAAATAATCTAAATATATGTATATATAATCTATAATATAAAAGTAATAAAAGCTCAATATGAATGTTTTAAGATTAAAGCTAAAATCATTAAAACCAGGAGATAGTTTTAAAAATAAGAAATGATTTTGAAATTAAAAAATAGCTAAGGCTAAAATAGTTAAAACTAGAGAGATAAATTTTAAAAAGATGGTTTTTAAAAAAATCTTAAAAATAAATCATTTTGAAAATTTCATGGATTCCATCCTCTAGAGAAGGTCGTGGGTTCCATCCCACTAAAGAGGTTATGGGTCCCATTCCATTGTTAAAGCGAGGAGGTGGATTCCATTCCATAATTAAAATCCAAATATAGATTTTAGTGCCATTATGAAGTTTTAACATAAATCTAGACTCTATTACTTGTCTTGATATCTTGAACTCTTGAACTCTTGAACTCTTGATACTCATGAGCCTTCAGTCTTGATTTCTTCAATCTTAAATTCGTCAGTCTTGAATCTCTATACTATACAGTCTTCATTCTTAGTACCTGCATATACATATATATCTAGACAAGAATATTAGTATTTATATTTTATAACTAATCCTAAGGTTGTTGTCATCAAAACCATCATCTCAAGAACTAACAACCTCTTCACTGCTTATTAATCACTCGGATGTTCGACATCTTTATTATTCTAGAAGCTCGACACCCCTTTATTATTAGAAATTTGAAATCTTCTTGTTATTGCAATAGGCTCATTATCCTTTTCCACATGTTGAATGCTTGAGAACCTTATTTCCTTTTGGCTCATTATCCCTTGTTATTTTCAAGCTCGACGTGTTCTTTCTAGGTGTTCGGTTCCCATATTTGTAGTAATTTTTAACACCTCCCCCCCCCTTGTATACAAAAAATAATATTATACTTTAGTATAATTTCACTCTCCATATCATCATCTATTGGTATTTTAGAGCTTTCATTCCCATCCATCCATTTGAATAAAGATCAATGCTTCTTGTTGCTTCCTTCTTCTTCTATAAATTTGCCTTTTCTTATAACAAAACTTTACCTACAACTCAAATTGCAATTATAATTTTTCCTTTTATATCTTACAAAAATAAACTTCTGATTCCAATGGTATTCAAACTTGATTTAATGTGTGATTTCTTTTTCAATCGACTTAAGCATAATAGAGGTTTTTTTTTTAGTTTTACAATTAAGGTTTCAAGAATCAGGTAGTTACAAATTGTGTGGGTTTGATTAGCGATTGGATCCAAACACTTCTTATGATTTAGGAATTTTTGTGTTTGGATTCAAAAGCCATTTGCAATACATACCCTAAACGATTAACAAAAATTTGACAATACACTGATTTTGATAATTACCATAAACCCGATAACTTTCTACTCGACACTCAATTGGGTTTCGATAGTTTCTAAGGAATCGACATCTACTTAGAGACTCGATAGCATGCTAAAGGTTTGCTAGTTAGTTATAGGCTCACCAACTAGCTATAAACTCAACAATTAGTTAGAGACTCGAATACTCGTTTAAGACTTGATAACTAGTTATGGGCTCACTAACTAGTTGTAAATTCGGCAACTAGCTAGTGACTCAATAATAGTTATGAATCCTACAACTACTTGGTGTATCATTAACTAGTTACAAACTTAACAACCCATTAGAAAGTTGTTAACTAGTTACAAATTCGATATATTTTATACGTTTGATATTTAGTCACGAAAAAGAATCTTCAACCAATTATTAACACACTAATTGTTTATAAGTTCGGCATCCTTTTATAAGCCCAATAACTAGTTACAAGTTCGATATCTTGTTATGAACTCGATAATTGGTTAAAGAATCTTTAACTAGTTATGAACTCACTAATTATTATGCCTTAGACACCTTGTCATGAACTCGAGAACTAGTTGTGAATTCGGCATCTTGTTATAAACTCGATAACTAGTTAAGGAGTCTCTATCTAGTTACAAAATCGCTAATCATTTACAAGTTCGACATCTTGCTATTAACTCAATAATTGGTCAAAGCACCTTTAATTAGTTACGAACCAACTAAATATTTATGAGTTCGACGCATTATCATGAACTCGATAACTAGTTATGTATTCAATATTTTGTCATGAACTTAATAACTAATTAAGGATTCTTCAACTAGCTATGAACTCATCAGCTACTTATGAGTTAGACATATGGTTACCTGTTTATTTAGATCTCTAGTTAAAGAATTAAATTATTTTAATATTTTCTTAAGTCATTTAGACTTTCATAAATATATGATTCTTTCCTGATTTGTGCATGATATTGCTTAATAGGAAAATGGCTAGCAAAAAGGGCTTTAAATCATCTCCAGATTCAAAGAAAGGAGACTATAGACTCATTCAATCTTCTATAACTCCTCAAGATGAGGTTGACATTATTCTTCAGCAATTCAGGATTACTAACATAGAAGCTAAGGGGGCAGCCCATCCGGAAGGATAGATAATCCTCAGGAAGGTTTCTTTGTTCTCACTCCAATTCATATCTGGCACTTTTGACACTTCCCCTTCTTGGCATTCTTCGATCGATTCTTGGATTATTTAAGGATTTCTCCAATACAGTTACTGCCCAACTCTTATGCATACTAAGTTGCCTTGAGATATTGGCTAGGGAAACTAGCCTTCCTCACTCGATGTTGAAACTCTTTATTCATTGGTAATTCTTGTTAAAATGGAAAGACAACAAGTGGATACTATATATTACCTTCTTCCTCATTCAAAGAGCCTAGTCATTAATTTGATCAACAAAGCCAAGGACTGGGAAAACCAATGCTTTTATATTAAGAGCCATACCCCTAGAGTCAAAGGATCTTTCTTTATTCCTAACAAGACTTCTTATTTTCTCTTTATTGTTCATATTATATTCTATTGTTTTCTTATAACAGTTATTCTTTTTCAAAATACATTTCTAAAGGGATGAATTCTTCTGTTTTGGGTACAATCAATGCTTTGAACCTAGCTTCTTAAAATATAGGAGACGGGCTTAAGCCCTTGACCATGGCCAACCTTCGAGAGTACTCCTTGATCTTAGAAAGTCACAAAGTGCTAGGTGAGCCCCCAATGGTCAAGAAAGATGTTCACTGAAAACAAGCTTTGGTTGTCAATAACCAAAATGCTTTTTCTCCTTCTTCCCCATTCGAAGTGACTCTTTCGGTAATCTCTTAGCATGATTTCAACGTAGTTTCTTATATCGTCATCTTATGATTCTTTCTTTGACTTAGGTCTGATTCTTATCATCTCGGTTATTAAGCCTGAGGAAGTTAAATTTTTACCTTCTCCTCAGCTATGACTATTAAAGTTGCCCCCTCATGCGGGTTCTATTGCTGATGCCCTTAGGGATATTGAGGATCACAAAAAAAGAAGGATTCTGGTGACCAGTTTGATGCTTTAATTCCTCCTCTATGTAAAAAGGCCAATCTTAAACAAGATCAAACGCTTCCTATTGTTTTTGAGGAACCGAGCATAGCTACGACTGCAATTAACAAAGACTCCAGTTTTATTGATTTAAGTTCACCATCCCAGGATCCTCACAACCAAACAGACGTTGATCACACCTCGAGCCCTACTATAAATATCATGAATCCCTTGTCTGCAACTACCATACAACTTTTATATCAAGAGTTAGGCCTAATTCTTTCTCCCCCTAAATCTCTTCCTTGCAAAGCTACGGCTTAACCCATCCCTTTAGTTTCGATGATTTTATCGTTTAGTCGTCCTGTCCACATACGTGGCCTCTCTAATGCCACTGCAGCCTTTTGAATTTTCTAGGGATCATCCTCAAATTCTCTTTCCGTAGATTTATGTGGTACGTATCTTTATATGTCTGGCTAATCCAAAGTTTAGCTTTATATATCTTTACTTATAATATATTTTATATATTTTAGGTGGCCAAGCACATGTTCTTCCTTCAACAAACCTCTTATAAATCTGTTAGTCATGTCCCAGATTTCAAAGAGCAGATTTCATTATTGACAGCTTACGGCGGGTTCCTTAAGGGCCAAATCTTTGAAGTCATGGAAAAAATAGATGAAGTTACTTTTGAAAATAATAATCTTGCCTTCGACTTTAATGAAGAAAGAAAAGGGAGGCTAGCAGCTGATGAAAGAGCGAAATCTCTAGAAAAAGAATTTTAGGGGGTCAAAATAAAAAAAGCCCAAGAAGATGCTCACGTTACAACTTTAAAAAAGCTGGAAAGTGAAGAGGCAGCACTGGCCTACACAAACAATGTCATTAAGGATGCCAAAGAGAAACTTTCATTCTATCTAGACCAAGCCCTTCCTCAAATAAGGGAGCAGTGTTATGAAGAAGCCTTCTTCCTCGCGTATTTTGATAATATAGACCATTATCTAGAGTTGGACTTTCCTTCACTACCTATATTAAATGACAAGTTTGAGAGGAAGTTCAACCTTAAACTGGGGAGAGTTCCTAGGTCTTTACAAGATGAATTCCCAAAAGTGGAATCCATCAATCCTCGAGAATTACTATCTTTTGATGATCCTTTATGTGATGAAAACCGGGATGATGATGATAGAGGGGACGGTGATAAAGATGACAACGATGTGTTGGAAATGCGAATTACAGATCTTAAGGCTGGTTTAACACTAGAGGGGGTATGAATAGTGTTTAATCGATTTTATGGAATTTTTTGAAATTAAACAATGCCAGATGCAATTTACAAACACAGAGACAATTAGAGAATAAAAAATAGATGCAATTTACAAACATAGAGATAATAAGAGATTCAAAAACAGATGCAAATAGTAAATAAAAAGCAGTAAAGGAAAGAACATACCGGAATTTTATACTGGTTCGGAGTTACCCTACATCCAGTCCCACACAATTTCTTGTGCAGAGTTCTTTTCAAATATAATATCGATATTATAACCCCAATTACAAGACCATGAGATACACCCTCCTATCTTCGAGTCCAGGGCGAACTCTCTTTATTTAACTAGGCTACAAGATTACCTAATTGATTTATGGGCTGCAATCATACCCAATATATTTACAGGCCACAATCACACCGTTTCCAATTTGATAGAGAAAGTCTTGATGCTCTTTGATCTTTCGATCTTTGATTACAAATGATCCTATAACTCTGAATAACATTGAGATCTTTCAGAGAGAGAGTGACAGAGAATCAAACTAGAGATAATCGAGTTTGATTCACTTAGAATTTCGGCAGAGTTTTGTTAAAACATTCGAAATATAAGAGAATATTTGAGTGGAAAAGAATGAGTGAAGAAATGAAGAAAAACTAACTTTAACTCATTGAAAACAACTGGTTTTTTATAGAAAAACAATAGTCACGTCCATTTGCGAAAGGTTATAACAAATGACACTTCATTTGAAAATTTGAAATTTGAATTTCTACGGCTACCATGTCGACATGGGGGGATGGGGTATGTCGACATGCATCTTTGAATTTTGAAAATTAATTTTTCCTTATAATGATTTTTATTCTAAACCATAACAAAACTATTTCTAAACTTTATAAACCGTTTTGAATATAACATAAACTTATAAAAGAGGTTTAAAAAGTAATCTTAAAAATATATAATCTATAATATAAAAGTAATACTCAAAACTAAGTATAGAATATATTTTTGAGATTTAAAGCTTATAATATTAAAACCAAGAGACAGTTTAAAAATAAGAGGTGATTTCAAAATCAAAATATAAAAGATGATAAAAATAGTTTAAGGCTAAAATATTTAAACTGAGGGAGATAACTTTTAAAAAGTTTTTGAAAAATATTTAAAATAAATCATTTTGAAAATTTCGTGAATTCCATTCCATTAGAGAAGGTCGTGGGTTCCATCCCACTAAAGAGGTCGTGGGTTCAATCCCACTATTAAAGCGAGAAGGATGATTCCATTACATAATTAAAACCCGAATAAAGATTTTAGTGCTATTATGAAGTTTAACATAAATCTAGACTCTATTACTTATCTTGATATCTTGAACTCTTGAAATTTTGAACTCTTGATACTCATGAGTCTTCAGTCTTGGTTTCTTCAATTTTGAATTCGTTAGTCTTGAATCTCTATACTGTACAATCCTCATTCTTCAGTACCTGCATATACATATATATCTAGACAAGAATATTAGTTTTTATATTTTATAACAAGTCCGAAGGTTGTTGTCATTAAAACATCATCTCAAGAACTAACAATCTCCCTTTTTTTATGATGACAACCTTTGTTCTGCAAAGGCAAAGGCTATGATATGGTATAAGTTTGGTAGTGAATTTGTAAGATATTTCCATACAGCAGGCCAAACAGTAAGAGGAAATACTGGAGATCTCGTGCACAGTTTTTAATTTTTGATGACCAACTTTAAAATGTCATATCTCACTCAATTTTTATCGAAATTTGATGATCCACATATCAAAATGACTGTGAGAAAGAGAAATATGATCTGGAAATGGAGCTGGGACAAAATACTTAAATTCCTGGGTGTAATTTGAGGGGTACCATTGACTGTTTTGGTTTCCTTTTCTCTTTCTTAACCAAAACTTCATTTGATCATAAATTAGTCATTTCTTGAAGGATTTGCACAAAATCAGTGGCATTGTGAAGCAAATAAAGAGAGGTATAATATCATATTAGGTTAGAGATAGGAATCAAAGGATTTTTGTTTTTGTTTTGGTACCCGCTTCAATGTTGATTGTCAATCACATGTCCATTTGGGTTGTCTTTGAAGATAACCGATCCACCAACCTTGTAAACATTATCCTTTAAGGATTTTGGACTTTCAATCATGTTCCTTGTGAATCCATTATCCTAAATCCATTGATCCTTCTTGATCTTGAATGGACATCTGGTGTCTTTTCAACAACAGTCATCAGACACAATTTTCCCCTGCAAAACAATATACGTTTTTAAAGTATCAAGTGACTTTTCAAAACAACAAAAATATAATCTATCAGAAATTAACATACTACTTTTACAAATTAGTTTTTATTTATTTATTTAAAAGATTAAAAACACATACTATAAATTAGCCATTAAAACTTTCCAAAAATTAGATTATGAAAACTTTGAAAACTAATGCTCTGATACTAAATATTGGCAATGCAGATTTCGGATCTTAAGGCTGGTTTAACACTAGACGGGGTGAATAGTATTTAATGGATTTTATGGAAATTTTGAAATCATTTGAAATTAAGCATAGACAAATGCAATTCACAAAAGAGAATATATATTTGTCACTAGTGGAAAATCCACTAAAAATAGTAAAATATCCTACTATATTTATTAAATATCATAAATTTTAATATTGGTTATTATATAAATAGTAAATTAAAGTTTTAGATATTAAAATTTATGATATTTAATAAATATATTGAATTTATTATATATATATATATATATATATTCTTAATATATAGTAGGATATTTTACTATTTTTTAGTGGATTTTCCACTAGTGATAAATATATATTCTCTCAACACGGAGACAATCACAGAATCCGACACCGATGCAAATAGTAAATAAAAAGCACTAAAGGAAAGAACATGCTAAAATTTCATATTGGTTTGGAGTTACTCTACATCCAGTCCACACAATTTCTTGTGTAGATTTCTTTTCAAATAGAATGTCAATATTACAATCTCGATTTCAAGGCCATGAAATACACCCTCATGTCTTTTAGTCCAGGGAAAACTCTTTTGATTTAGCCAGGCTACAAGATCACCTAATTGATTTACGAGCTACAATCACACCCAACTGATTTACAGGCCATAATCACACCGTTTCTAAACACACTTTGACAGAGAAGACTCGATACACTTTGACCTTTCGATCTTTGATAACAAATGATCCTATAACTCTGGTAGCACTAAGATCTTGAGAGAGAGAGAGAGTGACAGAGAATCAAACTAGAGATGATCAAGTTTGATTCACTTAGGATTTCAACAGAGTTTTGTTAAAATATAACAGAATACTTGAGTGGAGAAGAAGGAGTGAAGAAATGAAGAAAAACTAACTTAAAATTCATTGAAAACAACTGGTATTTATAGAAGAACAACAATCATTTTCATTCGTGAAAGATCATGACGAATAGAACTTCATTTGAAAATTTGAAATTTGAATTTCTACGGCTATCATGTCGACGTGGGGGATGGGGTATGTCAACATGCCTCTTTGAATTTTGAAAATTAATTTTGCTTTAAAATGATTTTTGTTCTAAAACTTGCAAAACAATTTCTAAACTTTATAAACCATTTAAACTTATAAAAGTGATTTAAAAAGTAATCTTAAAAATTTATAATCTATAATATAAAAGTAATATTAAAAACTAAGTATAGAATATAATGTTTTAAATTTAAATCTCATAATATTAAAACCAGCAGATTGTTTAAAAACAAAAATGATTTTGAAATTAAAATATTAAAGATGATAAAAATAATTTGAGACTAAATATTTAAACACAGAGAGATGACTTTTAAAAAGTTTATGAAAAATATTTAAAATAAATCATTTTGAAAATTTCGTGGTTTCCATTCCATTAGAGAAGGTCGTGAGTTCCGTCCCACTAAAGAGGTGGTGGGTTCTATCCCACTATTAAAGTGAGAAAGCGGATTCCATTCCATAATTAAAATTCGAATAAAGATTTTAGTGCTATTATGAAATTTTAACATAAATCTAGACTCTATTACTTATCTTGAACTCTTGGTACTCATGAGTCTTTTTTAGTCTTGGTTTCTTCAATCTTGAATTCGTCAGTCTTGAATCTCCATACTGTATAGTCTTCATTCTTCAATATCTGCATATATATCCTGCATATACATATATATCTGGACAAGAATATTAGTATTTATATTTTATAACAAGTCCTAAGGTTGTTGTCATCAAAACCATCATCTTAGGAACTAACACGATGGCGATGAAGATGACGATGATGGTGATGATAATGATTTTGGAAAGGATGGGGTGATAGTAACAAAGACCTTAGGGGATTGGGAATTGTGGTAATGGGTCAAGTGGCCATGATTCGGCCCATCTGCTCATGATACAGACTTTCTTGACCTTCTTAAATCCCAGAATGCTCCTCAATGAGACATTTCATCAAAGGATATCCATGCCCCCAGACATAATGGCAAAGAGAGAATTCAAAACTTTGCCTTACAAGCTCTCACGGTGCAGTTATAAATTTTATCCTCTTTAGATGCTTATAATTATCCTTTAGCTTTAGTTAATAAGTTTCCTATTTTAGTTAAGGAAAAGAAACAAATATCACTCTGAGATTTTACATGAGAAAAGTGAGAAGGATGTGCTGCGATTAAATAGAGAAATTGAGAAACTGATTAAAGATCACAACAATTTATCCGAAAAGTATGTCTGCCTTCTCATTTATGACAAACAGTTAAAAGATTAAATGAAAAACAAGTAGCTCAGCTCTTGAAAAAATCTCTCCATCATCGGGAAAGAGTTGTAAAGGAGAACATGCAGTTGAACACACTCTTTTGGATGCTTATTGAAGATAGGTAAGTTTTATTGTAATTCCTCTATAAAATCTATACTAGGAATCTTTTTACTGACTTTCCCTTCCTAGGGAAGGAGAGTGGGGGTTTACTTAGGCATCTTCATAGTAGTTGTTTGAATGATCACATAATCGATCCTCATCATGGGGAATGCTAGAATTTTTCCAAGATCGCGACTGTTCAGTTTTCTTAACACTCTTCCTCATAAGAAGGTCAAGGTCAACAAAGAAAAATTCGTTTCTGAATTTTACGAAGGGTCCATATTGTAACTTAAGTGATTGTATTATGTAATTCAGAAAATTTTATAAATTTCAATGTTCTTATTTCTTTGCGGCTTGGTTTGTTTTACTTAAAATACACATGTCAAGGAACCATTTGGCACTACTTTTTTAGAGAACTCTTAAGTAAATTTTATCAAGCTAAAAAGGGATTTTAAGGAGAAAGCGTTAATTCTCAAAACCTCTTAATTAGAAAAATACCGCTTCCTTAGGGACTATCAAGTAGTTTACATATAACTCCCCTGCTTTTATTTTGACTACTTAGGTGATAAAAAAGATAGTTTACTTAAAGAAATCCGGTTTGATTATGCTAAACTGTTATGCAGCGAAACTAGCCCTCCTACCAAGAAATAAGATTATCACCAATTTCCCCTAGTCAATACTCCTTACCGGTTTAGTGTTTCCCTTCACACTACTTTCCTTATGTCTGCGGGTCTGCTCAAAAAAGCTAGGGACGTTACTTCTAAAATTAAGGATTGAAGGTATAAAACATGAGTTATTGATGTGATTTGAACTTGTTCATACCTGTAATACTTTGTTGTTGTTAAATAGAAGAATGTATTTTTCGTAAGTGTTGATTTTTCTTTTGTTTATTACTCTTTATTAGGAAAAACTAATAACACGTGCATTTAGTGGCCCCGACCTCCTCTCGGCTGGATAAACTCAAAACTAGGCTGATGTTAGATTTTGAGAAGAGCTCTTCTAAAGAAGTTTCAGTCACGCCATTTCTGGACAACCCGAAAGCATGTAAATTGTAATAAATATTATAAGTTAAGGTTATCATTAAATAATATGAATGAAATGACCTCGAGTTTAGAGAAGAAAATCAAAAAGAAATACAAAGATATTAAAGAATTGAAAGAGACCATAGATACAGTTGGTTGACTTAGACACCCAGACTAAAGGATTGAGGTTAATGTAGAAATTACTCGACTACACCAAAAAATTGAGGACCTTGAGTTGACCTGTTAAAAAGCCATGTGTCATGCCAATCTCTAGAGCTTATTTCAAGTGGAGGCATGTAACGACCTGCCTTTTTGGACAGTTTAAACCGACGATCAAATACACATGATGATTTCAAACCATTCAAAAGGGCAGATGGTTATTGGGGTAAATAAGAAAAGAAAAGAAAGAGAAATAAAGGAAAAGAACAATACAGAATCTCGCAGCGGAACGATAAAATATAATAGTCAAATAAACAGTTCATGAAGCTGTTTACTATACTTTGACAATTATTTATACAACATTTATCAGAGTTATACATATACAACAGAACAATTAAAATAATGCAGCAGATAGAATGATGCAAGGGTAATAATAGTAATAGTATACCAAATTTTCGTCTTCATCCTCCAGAATAGATCTTCAAAAATCTGAAAACTCAGGACTGACCCGAGCGTAATGAAAAGACAAAACACTCGAGTCGGGACTAAAATATCCTTATGAAAGTTAAATCAATCGTAAATAAATATGAGTGTAACGGCGTCAGGGATGTTTACGGGGTTCTACATCTCCTATCCAGTGTCAACGTGCGTGCAATAACTCAAGAGATGTTACAGGATTTTTTATCTCTTAAGGATCCGTTAAACTATCTACTATATAGTAATGTACGCTAAGTAGATAATGCCTATCAGTAATATAAAGTATCAAAATAGCGTTACGGCGTTACCATAATCCCCCTTAACATATTTTTATAATGCCATAGTCTATACAGCACCGTAAGCCCCACCGTAAACTGGTGGTTATCAGAGGGTACCCCATAGGTATAACACAAAACAAAACGTAGTGGTCGCGAATAGGATAATCAGTATGACAAGGTACATGAGGCGATACCAACTAGAATACTAGTAGTTGCGTGATCCGGACTGATGTTGAGCATAGCCAGCAGCTACCCCAACACCGTGAAACAACACTCCCAAATCAAGGGGTGCACCCAAATCGAATAACAAATGTAATAGATATGGTATCGAAGAAGTGTGTCCGCTAGAGATGGCGAACCTCAATGGCCCGGCGTGGCTCCTGTTTTAGCCATGTCAGGGGTCATCCAATATCGTTCTCTTTCTTCAGTCAACGCGTTCACCAAACCATCCACTTCATTCTGGATCAACACTCCGCGTATAATAGTTATTAAAGTGGTGTTCGGTATCGACAGAGAGTGTGTCCATATCCGATCCCGGTCTCTTTAATAACCATGTATTATTACACCGTTGGCTCTTTTACATTTCAAATCGACTCATAATTGATATCAAAATATTATATTCGCTTCCAAAAATCAAATCCATTTCAAATATCATCGTATCTTTTCAAATGTAAGATTCCGTTTCAAAAATCATTTTCGCATCAATACCTCATTTCAATTTCAAAATCATTTCGAATTTCAATTTAGGTTGCAACTTCATTTAACCCAATTCGTATTTAAATTCAAGATTTAAATATAAACATTTCACCTTATTGACCAGCTTAGAACTTTTGAAAATAGTTTTAAGTAGTTTAAAAGTAGTTTAAATAATTAAAATACTTAAAAATACTTAAAATCTTAAAATGGATTTGAAATAAATAAATTAGTTTAAATAATTTAAATTGGGTTAAGTAGATTTAAAATAGATTAAAATAGTTTAAGTATTCAAAATGGTTTATATAACTGAGTAATTTGAAAAACAAAATAAAACAGCTTCAAAACCAAACCATTTCAATTATAACTTCCCAATTCAAAACAATTTCAATTTCCCTTCTACCGATTCAATTTCGATTTCAATTCAAATCAACGTCAACTTTGACTTCAAATTTATTCAATTCTACATTCACCTTCAATTAATTCAATTTCAATTTATATCGATTTTGAACTTGATTTTTCAATAATATCCATTTATAACACTTAACAAAATTATCCATCAATATTCAAGTTTAAATCCAAATTTCAAATATGATTCAATTCCAAGCTCGATTTCAAAATATCATTTTTATATCATTTTTACTTAGTAATATTCATAGCTCGAATTAAGGTTCAATCTTTAAACAAATCAATTTTCGAAATTCAATCATATCCCGATTTTAAATTCCAAAGTCTCCACTTTAATTATTTAACAATTTCTTTTAACCAAAATTTATTTCAACATTCCAAACTCAATTTTTCGATAAATTCGATTTCTATAAATTGATTTCTATTTATAACTTTTAAATCAAACATTTAAATAAATTTCAAATCGACGATTTTAAAAATTATTAATTTAGCCAATTCGGTGTCCGTATATAATTTTCTATCCTATGGCCAAGTAATTATTTATTTCAATTAAATGTCAGGGATGAATATATATCACTTAAATCAAAACACAGTTTCATATGTATGCACAACAGGATATATATAAGCAAATAAACATCCAAACATTTAAATATCAACCAATAGCATCCATCGAAATACATCATCCAATAGGCAATACAGTTCATGGCAATTTCATAGTTATCAATGTCAGGTAATTTAATCGCAATTCAATTTTAATTTCAATTTTAACTTTCAATTTAAATTTCAACGGTTAATTCAAATGACGATCTATATGACAATTAAATTTTATCAACCAACGAGAAATAAAATCATAACACTTCATAATGTCAAATTTAACTAGCATAAAGATATTCAGTACGTTGTGAGCGTTATAAAACACTCACCTTGATATCCTGTTGTCACCGAGACGTTTCGGTTTGGAACTAAACCGGACGACTCCCGATTTAGCCCAAATTTCAGCTGCCTCCAAATTCCTCCAAACCAGTTTCATTTCGAAGCTCTCGTCATTACGATCGCAATGCAAAAAGTTTCGTTCCAAGCGGACCTCGTATGTGAGAGTTATAAATTTTTAAGTTATCGACATTTGAATTTATAAAACAATTCATATTATATTTAAATAAATTCATACCCAAAGAAAATGAAGCCCAGCCCACTAACATCTTCTTCCCCAACGAAGCCTGTACGTGAACAAAATGCACAACCCACCATTGCCGTGCATCAAAGTCCAGTGATACGGAGCTACAGTTTACGAAACTCGAATCCGTCTTCGCCAATCTTCTTCTCTTCGAAGCCTCCATCATCTCGACCACAAAGTTACAAGCTCGGACACACCCAGTAAAAGGCGACCACACCCTGTCGTACGCACGCGACCAGGTCGTACCCCCCCAAGACGCTGCCGAGCACTCCAAAAATCTAGCCGTAGATGGTATCTTCGATGGTGAACTCGAATCAAGGCTCCGTTTCGCGAATCGAAGCCTACATCCTTAACAAATTCTAACCCTAGTTCACAACTCCCGCGTCCATATTCATAGACCAAGGCCGCACCCAGCAACGAGCATACCAGGTCGAAGCAAACGATGAAATAGGATTTTTAAAACTAGTCGGAGATTTTTTTATCAAGTATTGAAGGAGAGATAAATTTTTTCTTTTGAAGCTTGGATTTTCTTTACTGTGACTTGCATGTGCAGTTATTAAATGGGAAGAAGAGGCGATTGCGTGTTTGAATGGGTCAAAGGTACAGTGAAAAGATGGGATAGCAGCTGAAAGGGAGATTGACTAATTAAAATATTTATTTAAATTTTCAAAATACCTCGATCTACGCAACTAAAAATCTCGAACCCCTATCAGGGCATGCCGCTAGGCATTCATAATGTTATACCTCTATTCCGGATGCAATGGAAAAGGTTTCAAGTCCTTATTTGATCGTATGTGCGAGTTACGGAAATAAACGATCAAATTTACATTAAATCGATTAAACAAATTTTCTATACGTTTCGGCTTGCCCCGGACAAACGGTAAATCCGATTGACACGAAATTTGAAACCGTACAATAATATCACGTTACGGATCCGATGAAACTGGTTTCGTCGAAATCCGAGACTGTTTGAAAAATGGCTTTTTTAACTCGTCAATTAAATATTAAAATATTCAATTTTCACAAATTTACTTTAAATTCAATTTTAAAAGTTCTACAACCTCATTCTAACTTTAATATGATAAAATAAAATTTTAAAAATCATTTTTAATCGTATTAAACCCGTTATTCAATTATCCAATAAATTCCAATTTTAAAATCTTATTAACTCTATTATAATCCCGATATAACTTACATTCACTTTGGAAACCAATTTGAATCATATTAAATCAAATTTCAATTATTCACTCTATTTTCATATATTAAATTTCAATATCAAATTAATCATATCAAATTCGGAATTTAATTATTCAAACATTTGTAATATTAAATTTAGTTAAATTTGATTATTCTTAAATCACTATCTTTTGAAATATTCAAAATGAACTTATAAAATTTAACAAATTCAAATTACAGAAGAACCATTTTCATTAAAACAGTTATTCAATTCCCGTTATTCAATTATTTAATAAATTTCAAATATTAAATTTAAACAATTTAATTGTTCAATATTTGACGGATGTCAATATTGGACTTTTAAATAAAAATTTCATTATCAGTCGATTTACTATATTACATCAAATGAATTCCACATTATTATTAAACAACAGTTAGAGATAATGCACTCAACTAATATATGAACTTTCATTTCAATTGCAATTGGTTCACAAATTCAATTCAACTAACTAAATGAATAGGTAACTTAAATAATTAACACCGTTAACTTTTAATTACTTATAAGTTTATTATTTACAAACAAGTGTCACAATTACCTATACAATACAAATTCATTCAATTACCTTTGACTACATATTATTTCAATTGATTTGGGATTCCATTCAATTTATAAATAATTAACTTAGATAAAATTTGTTGCATTTCATTCTAGTTATTATTACCATACATAAATTACAAAAAAAAAATTCTAACCTTAAATCACTTAATCTTATCAAATTAGCTATTTTAATTATCGAAAATTTATGGGTCGTTACACTCCCCCCACTCAAAACTGTTAGTCCCCAAAAAGGAAAAAGAAGGAAAAAGAAACTAAGTAAAGAATTCAACATTCGATATATTTTATTCAAAATTATCCACTTATAAAACACTGAAATTTCATTTATAAAGTTATAACTATGCTTCCACTAAGTTACTCCGAACGGCTTTCTATCTTTAAAAGTTAGTTATCAAAACAAGTTATATAAAAAAAAAATTAAAACCTGAAAAATTTTCTAACACCCGGATTTACGGAAAATTTCGACAGAGTCTCCTTTGCGCGGCTCGATCGGAAAAAAAAAATGACAGTTTATATATCACAAATATGCATCTCATCAAGTGATGAGGCATCCCGCAGGGAAAAAGTGTAAAAGTACGGTATGTAATCCGAGATATGTACTTTATATACTATTAGCGAGCATATACGGCTAATATAGCGCGAAAGCGAGCTTTAAATGCGAAGCAAGCGAAATCCGCACCTACTAAACACTCAACAAACCATGAGAAACATGCATATATGAAAATAATATCTATATACACAATATAACAACATAACAACTACATGTGCCAACATAGCAAATGCAACAAAACAACAAATGCATCCACCAAATCAATTATCATCCAACTATCATCCAACAAATCCATAACCAATCAATATGAATTCACTTCTCATTAATATTTATTGACTTGGTTTTCAATTTTAATCATTGTTGATTCATTAACGTTGGATTTTACTAACATTCATTCTCAATTCAATTAGTTAACATACAGTAATTTATATTTACATTAGTTCACTTCCAATTTGAATCAAATTAAATTCTATTTAAATTCATTTAACTTCCAATTTGATTTCAATGACTTATAGCTTTCAAATTCATTAACACTTAATGAATTATATACAATCAACTAACAATCATATAACGACCAAATCATATAATTTTAAAAGAATCATTTTATATTTGGCATCATAAATTTCCAATATTAACTTTAATTAAGTCTGTAAGCCGTACATATATCATCCGTGAGCAATATCAATCTAATCGCTTATTTGATCACACAATTTCACTTCCAAATAGTATCGTTCACACGACTCTCTAGTTCAGACTCAGATTTGGTTCCTTGATTGGAAACTGTTACTCTCCTTGCATAGCCATATACTATGATAGAGAATTCCAGAATCAAATCAAAATCCATATCCGGAGTTCGCCGTCGAGAAATGAGTGAAAAATCCAACTTGGGTCGATATAAATCATCTCGAAATTTTGTGCTCGAATTTGGATCAAATCGTTATGCGAATAAAATAATATACGTACAATCTCACGTATTACCTTCCAATGGATTTCTATCCAATCTATCTATACTAAATTATTTTGTTGACTTCTATTTTTTTTTCACTTAATTACTCACAATCCATTATTCAGTTAGTATAATCATTTCTTTACATAGCATATTCTTTAACATTATCTTTTCTTAAACATCGTATCAAAGAATTTGCTTACTCAAGTTCATTTTAAACATTCTATATAATTTAATTTAAACTCAGTTTCTTTTCCAAATTGATTCTTAGCTATAAGAAATTCCTTATATTTACATTTATTGCATTTTCATAATTTCAGTTAATAACGAATTCATTTATGGAACATTTTATTAACCGGCACTTTAGTTTATTAATCATCCTATAAAAGTCGAACCTCTCATAAATGACTTTTCTTAGTTCACAGTTATCTTAAAGGTTACAATCCCTTTGCAATTTATATTTATTTTCTATAACCAATTTACAAAGATGTAATACGATTCATTTATCTTCTTTATTAAGTTCACTTACTTGTTCCATTTATCCATTCATCATTTCATGTTATATTTAAGTATATATAATTTTATCACAATCAAAATTTTCCATTTATATACATTTTAATTCCCTTTTGAGTTTTCCTTACTCGTATACTTCAATTATTTTCAGGTTCTGTTTATTTGTACAACATCTCATTACATATCCAAAACATCATTTCAACTTCTTAATATTTGGTAAGTCATATCATATGTTATTAGAATGCAAATTTGGTATTATACAAATTTATAGAATTTCATTTTACTTAATTAGAATGTTCACAAATTTAATTTGTTTAAATCGTCTTTACCTTTCAACTTTAAAGTTTTCCCAAACAATAGCTTAGATATCCTAATCCTCTTTATAAATTTTGGTTATTCATATTTCATTCAAATAATTTAAAAATTACTAATTAACATAACTTGGAAATTTAAATGCCCTGTTCTTTTCAAATCGTTTGAAATAAACATATGCACTTATATCTTTAATATATCAAATCATACCTTTGGAGTTTAAACCAAAACCCATTTACCCAAAATAATTTCAAAGAAAAGCAAAGCTTCTTAGAAGTTTCCCCCACTTTGAGACTCGAAAATGAACGTCGATGATGCTGCGCAGTCATCATCGAAATTATTTTACAGCAACATAAGAGAGGAGTACTGAATTCATTCCTTCTTAAAAATCCTTTCAAAATATTTCCATAAACATTTTCCAAATAATATTACTATATATTTCTTCAGAGCTTTGAGAACCATTTTCAAAATCCCGGGTCTTAAATTCAATATTTCTCAATTTAAATCTATTTTAATTTATAAGTCACCTTTATAAAATATTCTTATAAGATTTTCTTTCTTAAAACATTCCACAAGTGTTTTATCATTGTTCATTTTGTAATTCACCTTATTCATTAAATTACAATATCCAATTAATGATAATAACCAATATTTTAATTCCTAACAACCAGGTAAGCTAAATAGGTCACAATAATTTCTGAATTTTTTTCTTTATATACAAAATATAATTAGAGCAAAATTATTTCATTTACCCAATTTAAAACAATACTATGTCGAATTGTTCTGTTTAAGTGTTTAGAGATCCCTATCAATGACGTTAATTACTCGTATTGACCAGAATCCATAAGCCACACAACAAATCAACCGACACAATATAAAACATTTTATATCACTAACAAATACGCTCTCTCATATATACACACTCAGCGACTCATCATAGGGTATTACTACCCTATTTATAAAGAGTCAGACCCCACAAAGCTAAGGTTATCGCTAAACCAAAGCTCTGATACCAACTGTAACGACCCGCCTTTTTGGACAGTTTAAACTGACGATCAAATACACATGACGATTTCAAACCATTCAAAAGGACAGATGGTTATTGGGGTAAATAAGAAAAGAAAAGAAAGAGAAATAAAGGAAAAGAACAATACAGAATCTCGCAGCGGAACGATAAAATATAATAGTCAAATAAACAGTTCATGAAGTTGTTTACTATACTTTGACAATTATTTATACAACATTTATCAGAGTTATACATATACAATAGAACAATTAAAATAATGCAGCGGATAGCATGATGCAAGGGTAATAATAGTAATAGTATACCAAATCTCCGTCTTCATTCTCCAGAATAGATCTTCAAAAGTCTGAAAACTCAGGACTGAACCGAGCGCAATGAAAAGACAAAACACTCGAGTCGGGACTAAAATATCCTTATGAAAGTTAAATCAATCGTAAATAAATATGAGTGTAACGGCGTCAGGGATGTTTACGGGGTTTTACATCTCCTATCCAGTGTCAACGTGCGTGCAATAACTCAAGAGATGTTACGGGATTTTCCATCTCTTAAGGATCCGTTAAACTATCTACTATGTAGTAATGTACGCTAAGTAGATAATGCCTATCAGTAATATAAAGTATCAAAATAGCGTTAAGGCGTTACCATAATCCACCTTAGCACATTTTTATAATGCTATAGTCTATACAGCACCGTAAGCGCCACCGTAAACTGGTGGTTATCAGAGGGTACCCCATAGGTATAACACAAAACAAAACGTAGTGGTCGCGAATAGGATAATCAGTATGACAAGGTACATGAGGCGATACCAACTAGGATACTAGTAGTTGCGTGATCCGGACTGATGTTGAGCATAGCCAGCAGCTACCCCAACACCGCGAAACAACACTCCCAAATCAAGGGGTGCACCCAAATCGAATCATAAATGTAATAGATATGGTATCGAAGAAGTGTGTCCGCTAGAGATGGCGAACCTCAATGGCCCAGCGCGGCTCCTGTTTTAGTCATGTCAGGGGTCACCAATATTGTTCTCTTTCTTCAGTCAACGCATTCACCAAACCATCCACTTCATTCTGGATCAACACTCCACGTATAATAGTTATTAAAGTGGAGTACGGTATCGACAGAGAGTATGTCCATATCCGATCCCGGTCTCTTTAATAACCACGTATTATTACACCGTTGGCTCTTTTACATTTCAAATCGACTCATAATTGATATCAAAATATTATATTTGCTTCCAAAAATCAAATCCATTTCAAATATCATCGTATCTTTTCAAATGTAAGATTCCGTTTCAAAAATCATTTTCGCATCAATACCTCATTTCGATTTCAAAATCATTTCGAATTTCAATTTAGGTTGCAACTTCATTTAACCCAATTCGTATTTAAATTCAAGATTTAAATATAAACATTTCACCTTATTGACCAGCTTAGAATTTTTGAAAATAGTTTTAAGTAGTTTAAAAGTAGTTTAAATAATTAAAATACTTAAAAATACTTAAAATCTTAAAATGGATTTGAAATAAATAAATTAGTTTAAAATAATTTAAATTGGGTTAAGTAGATTTAAAATAGATTAAAATAGTTTAAGTATTCAAAATGGTTTATATAACTGAGTAATTTGGAAAACAAAATAAAACAGCTTCAAAACCAAACCATTTCAATTATAACTTCCCAATTCAAAACAATTTCAATTTCCCTTCTACCGATTCAATTTCGATTTCAATTCAAATCAACGTCAACTTTGACTTCAAATTTATTCAATTCTACATTCACCTTCAATTAATTCAATTTCAATTTATATCGATTTGGAACTTGATTTTTCAATAATATCCATTTATAACACTTAACAAAATTATCCATCAATATTCAAGTTTAAATCCAAATTTCAAATATGATTCAATTCCAAGCTCGATTTCAAAATATCGTTTTTATATCACTTTTATTTAGTAACATTCAAAGCTCGAATTAAGGTTCAACATTTAAACAAATCAATTTTCGAAATTCAATCATATCCCAATTTTAAATTCCAAAGTCTCCACTTTAATTATTTAACAATTTCTTTTAACCAAAATTTAATTCAACATTCCAAACTCAATTTTTCAATAAATTTGATTTCTATAAATTGATTTCTATTTATAACTTTTAAATCAAACATTTAAATAAATTTCAAATCGACGATTTTAAAAATTATTAATTTAGCCAGTTCGGTGTTCGTATATAATTTTCTATCCTATGGCCAAGTAATTATTTATTTCAATTAAATGTCAGGGATGAATATATATCACTTAAATCAAAACACAGTTTCATATGTATGCACAACAGGATATATATAAGCAAATAAACATCCAAACATTTAAATATCAACCAATAGCATCCATCGAAATACATCATCCAATAGGCAATACAATTCATGGAAATTTCATAGTTATCAATGTCAGGTAATTTAATTGTAATTCAATTTTAATTTCAATTTTAACTGTCAATTTAAATTTCAACGGTTAATTCAAATGACGATCTATATGACAATTAAATTTTATCATCCAATGACAAATAAAACCATAACACTTCATAATGTCAAATTTAACTAGCATAAAGATATTCAGTACGTTGTGAGCGTTATAAAACAGTCACCTTGATATCCTGTTGTCACCGAGACGTTCCGGTTTGGAACTAAACCGGACGACTCCCGATTTAGCCCAAATTTCAACTGTCTCCAAATTCCTCCAAACCAGTTTCATTTCGAAGCTCTCGTCATTACGATCGCAACGCAAAAAGTTTCGTTCCAAGCGGACCTCGTATGTGAGAGTTATAAATTTTTAAGTTATCGACATTTGAATTTATAAAACAATTCATATTATATTTAAATAAATTCATACCCAAAGAAAATGAAGCCCATCCCACTAACATCTTCTTCCCCAATGAAGCCTGTACGTGAACAAAATGCACAACCCACCATTGCCGTGCATCAAACTCCAGTGATACGGAGCTATAGTTTACGAAACTCGAATCCGTCTTCTCCAATCTTCTTCTCTTCGAAGCCTCCATTATCTCGACCACAAAGTTACAAGCTCGGCCACACCCAGTAAAACGCGACCACACCCTGTCGTACGCACGCGACCAGGTCGCACCCCCACAAGACGCTGCCGAGCACTCCAAAAATCTAGCCGTAGATGGTATCTTCGATGGTGAACTCGAATCAAGGCTCCGTTTCGCGAATTGAAGCCTACATCCTTAACAAATTCTAACCCTAGTTCACAAATCCCGCCTCCATATTCATAGACCAAGGCCGCACCCAGCAACGAGCATACCTGGTCGAAGCAAACGATGAAATAGAATTTTTAAAACTAGTCGGAGATTTTTTTATCAAGTATTGAAGGAGAGATAAAAAAAAATCTTTTGAAGCTTGGATTTTCTTTACTGTGACTTGCGTGTGCAGTTATTAAAAGGGAAGAAGAGGCGATTGCGTGTTTGAATGGGTCAAAGGTACAGTGAAAAGATGGGATAGCAGCTGAAAGGGAGATTGGCTAATTAAAATATTTATTTAAATTTTCAAAATACCTCGATCTACGCAACTAGAACTCTCGAACCCCTATTAGGGCATGCCGCTAGGCGTTCATAATGTTATACCCCTATTCCGGACGCAATGGAAAAGGTTTCAAGTCCTTATTTGATCGTGTGTGCGAGTTACGGAAATAAACGATCAAATTTAAATTAAATCAATTAAACAAATTTTCTATGCGTTTCGGCTTGCCTCGGAAAAACGGTAAATCTGATTGACACGAAATTTGAAATCTTACAATAATATCATGTTACGGATCCGATAAAACTGGTTTCGTCGAAATCCGAGACTGTTTGAAAAATGACTATTTTAACTCGTCAATTAAATATTAAAATATTCAATTTTCACAAATTTACTTTAAATTCAATTTTAAAAGTTCTACAACCTCATTCTAACTTTAATATGATAAAATAAAATTTTACAAATCATTTTTAATCGTATTAAACCCGTTATTCAATTATCCAATAAATTCCAATTTTAAAATCTTATTAACTCTATTATAATCCCGATATAACCTACATTTACTTTGGAAACCAATTTGAATCATATTAAATCAAATTTCAATTATTCACTCTATTTTCATATATTAAATTTCAATATCAAATTAATCATATCAAATTCGGAATTTAATTATTCAAACATTTGTAATATTAAATTTAGTTAAATTTGATTATTCTTAAATCACTATCTTTTGAAATATTCAAAACGAACTTATAAAATTTAACAAATTCAAATTATAGAACAACCATTTTCATTAAAACAGTTATTCAATTCCCGTTATTCAATTATTCAATAAATTCCAAATATTAAATTTAAACAATTTAATTGTTCAATATTTGACGGATGTCAATATTGGATTTTTAAATAAAAATTTCATTATCAGTCGATTTACTATATTACATCAAATAAATTCCATATTACTATTTAACAACAGTTAGAGATAATGCACTCAACTAATATATGAACTTTCATTTCAATTGCAATTGGTTCACAAATTCAATTCGACTAACTAAATGAATAGGTAACTTAAATAATTATCACCGTTAACTTTTAATTACTTATAAGTTTATTATTTAGAAACAAGTGTCACAATTACCTATACAATAAAATTCATTCAATTACCTTTGACGACATATTATTTCAATTGATTTGGGATTCCATTCAATTCATAAATAATTAACTTAGATAAAATTTGTTGCATTTCATTCTAGTTATTATTACCATACATAAATTACAAAAAAAAAATTCTAACTTTAAATCACTTAATCTTATCAAATTAGCTATTTTAATTATCGAAAATTTACGGTTCGTTACTAGGCAGGTCCATTCTTCCCACTTCTACCCCTACAACGACAACATGGTCCCAATCTTTAGTCGTTAAGAAGAATTTTTCTTCTTTGAAAAAACTGCCTCTGAATTTGGATGATGGAGAAATTTTTAGGTGGTTCTGAGAGTATAAATATACATGCACCAAGTTTCTGAAAGGAAAATGGGATGGACAAGTTTTAAAATATCTTAATAATTGCCAAAGTCAGGTTGGGGAATTGGGACACGAGATATATGCTCTTAAGCGGAAGGTTAAAAATTTATAGAGTAAGGTCAAAACTCTTAAAGGGGATAATAAAACGCTTGATCATGCGTTAAAGATTCAAATTGGCTCTATTGATGATACGAATATCATCCGAAAGATGGAGAAGAAACTTATTGAACTACTGGATGTGGCGATTCGTCATATTACCGAACCTTCTTCGGCCATTAAAGTTTTGAAGGAAAAAGTGAAAGACCTTGAGTCTCGATTGAAAATAACCTAGGTGATGTCGCTTGAAAATTCATGATTGTATTTCCTTGTTCAATTGCTTGAAATAATAGTTGCTTTTGGCTTAAAAATCAACAATTCCTTCTTAGGTCAAAATGAATCAAAGGGTAAGTAGAGCAGCAAAAGCGAGATATAGAAATTGTCACACTTCTTTTTATATGGGTGTGCCGACCATATCAAGAATATTGGAGGCCCTCCTCTTTTACTTAGAGATGCGCATGTCTCAAGCGAAAGTCATCTATGTTTTCTTGAGGTTGAGGGGAAGGAAAAAGAAAAGGTATATCAACATCATTTGCTCCCTCAACTTCCTCCACAGGAAGACTTAAATGGATTTGCTTATTTTTGTTACTTTTGTATGTAAATTGGTAAATAAATTTGTACCCAAGTAGTTGGTATTTGGAATAGACCTTGTATTTCTTCCTTATTCTTGTCTTGCATCTGAACTCAATAAGCTATTTGAAATTTGTGATTCTCTTCAGAACCTTAGTTTGATTCAACATGATCTGTGGTCTTTGATAGATTTTTTCTCCTTGCTTCCTCAAAGAACGCTTTTAGATGGGCTTTTCTGCTCTCATTTCACTTTAAATCATTTTCTTTCAAATTCAGTAAAAATGTGGATCAATTTGCCTTCTTATATTTTTAGGCAAAATGACTTCATAAGTGAATTTTTGTTGCTTGAATATTATTACTTTATCTAGCTTTAAAACTTTTTCCCCCATTTTGGGTTTCCTAGATGGATATTCGAGGACTTTTATTATCATAAGAGATTATATGAGCATGAAAAATTACTTGTCCTTTCCTTTTGCCTCGGTGCATGATTGATTCATTTCTGACTGCTCTTTCTCTAGAAGATTGCTTTTGCCTATTTCTAAGATGGAATTACACTTGCCTGACTAATTATTTTGCCATTTCTATAACTTTTAGGCAAGGATTTAGGCTCTGATTGATTTCTTTTGCTCCATTTTACCTTTTAGGTCAGGATTTAGGCTTCAATTGGTTACTTTTGCCCATTCTTACCTTTCAGATAAGAATTTTGGTGGGTAGGTGCGTTTGGTTAGCCATCTTAGGTAGAACTAAAGTCTTACCTGTCCTCCCTTTGGGTGGCGCTCCGATCAGGCCTTACAGGTGGAATCGAAGGCTTGTCAGTGCTTTGCCAAACCATCTTAGTCTGGGCCTAAGGCTTACTCCATCCTCCCTCTAGGAGATGCCTCGGCCAAGCCACATAGGCGGAACCAAAGGCTTGCAATGCTCTGGCCTGGCCTTATAGGTGGGATCAAACTCCGACCTCCCTCTAGAAGGTGCTTTGACCAAGCCTTAATGGCGAGATCAAAGGCTTTTCCTTTATTTTATAAATCACTTTCATGAAGCATTTCTCTTTATTAAGCACTTATTTTTTTAGATACATTGGTCTTTTGCCCAAATTTTGTTAATAAACTTTTAGAGTTCTCCTTTTCCCAAAAAATTCTCTATCACCCCTTTTAGGTTTGATATTGATTGGTTTCGTCTCCATTTGTTTGGTGATGTTAGCAATAAGCGCCCCTGAGATTTCTTGTATTTTTTGTTGCTTCTTCTTTGCAGGCTAATAGTCCAACATCTCTTTAGTTAGGAGATAGATATTTTCATAGGAATGATAATAGAACAAGCTTTAGCAGATCGGGAATTCCTAAAGGATTGTATCTTTGGTCACCATTTGGTTTTTTTGTAACGTTGGATAGGCTCATTAGCTCTAATGGGAAGTTTTCTCTTTAAAAATTCTCGAGTTATGATTGGTATGGGAAAGCGATCGATTACTCCCTTTTACTTTTGGGTAAACTCATCAAAATTCTTGGTTATTTCATTTTCAATGGTAGTTCCTTTAGCTTGGAGCCGTATAATTTTTCTTATTTCTAAGAATAGACCATTCCTTTTCTTGATCTCTTTTCTCAGAGTATGGCAATAAGCAAAGATCGAGGTAGATCCCATATGGAATGGATTGTGCTCCAATTATTCAGGCTATAAGGAATTACTTGCCTCTTTTCTACTAGATTTTTTAGTGCTCGGTTTCTCAACTTCAATACTTATTACTCGTGGAATTAAAGGTTATGAGTGACTTGATAAGCTGAATTATTAAAGTGATGATCGAAGGATCCTTGTTCATAGACAGTCATTATGTGGTTTAATAGATTATACATGATACAAAAAGTCCTCAATAGGAATATTTTGGATATGGAAAGTCCTCTGTAGAGATATGCGGGGAGTCAAAGGTTAGAGCCCTTCTTCTAGCATCAAAAAATTAGCAAATTTCTTCGCTAACTTAATATGCAAGGAAAACTATGGTTGGTTGCAATAAGGGCTTACGTGGCCTTATGCAAACTCAGAAGAGTATGCAGGTCCAGGCTTAAGTTCAAATATGAAGATAAGTCATAAGTCATATGCATATCCATAGTCAAATAATAGTTGAGTATACACATTCAAGAGAAGTATGCCATGCAAAGTTAATTGTCTTGAGTTCTTATGTGTAGAAGTTCAAGAGTTACAATCCTTCAAGAAAATGTACTTTGCAAGATTAAATGTCCAAGGCCTTATATGCAAAAGTTCAAGTGTTATAATCGGCTGTAATATTCCCAATTCAATTTATGGTTTACAACTTGAAAAGGTTAGAAATGAGGAAATAAATAATTCATCCCTCTTTAGATGTCGATGGGGGCCTATTTATAGAGATGTCAATCGTGTAGGATGATTGACACATGGCATGACTTTGAATCTGAAGGCTTTGATAGCTCCAATTTGTAGAAATTCGATATCACTTGCTTATAGAGTCATGGCAACGCAATCTTCCTTGCAAAAAATTTATAACCTCTATGTCTTTAGAGATTTGACATCTCTTGCCGCTTGTAAAAACTTAACATCCTTTGCTAGTGTTGATGCTCGTAATTCTTTTAGAATTCATTATCTTTGTAGAAGCTCGATATTATTTATTATTTAAAGATGTTATACAACACTAGCTGTTGCAAAAGCTTAATAACAAATGCTATATCAAAGGCTTACCTTCCACAGAAATTTGATATCATCCACTTATAGTTAGATGCTCGACATCTTCTAGTGGGAAGGGATCCTTCCGTTATCGCATACTCGATAACACTTTGTCTTATAGAGGTTCGACGTCTACATCAATCAATATTTAAATAATTATTATTTAAATGAATGATTTGAAATTTTGAATTTTAATTACTTTAAATTACCTAATGTTTGAATTAAGAGAAATTTGAATACTAAAATTGTTTTAATAAATGTTTATATTTGAAGATTAAATTTTCAAAATTGTTGATTATGGTTTTCCTTCTAATGTTCACCGTTAGCAAATTTCTTTGCTAACCTAATATGAAAGGCAAACTAAGACTGGTTGGAATAAGGGTTTCAATGGCCTTATTCAAACTCAGAATGAATGCAAGTCCAAGTTCAAGTCTGAAGATAAGTCATAGTCATATGGATGTTCATAGTTCAATAATAGTCGAGTATACACATTCAAGAGAAGCATGTTATGTAAAGTTATTTGTCCAAGCCCTTATGTGTAAAAGTTCAAGAGTTACAATCCTTCAAGGAAATAAGCTATGCAAAATTGTAGCGACTCATTACCCTTAGAGATTCAACGCATCTTCATTACTTGTTAATCACTTGGATGTTCGATATCTTTATTATTATAGAGGCTCGATACCCCTTTTCTATTCGATATTCGACATCTTATTGTATTATTATTAGAGGTTCGTTATCCTTTTCTAAATGTTGAATGCTTGATAACTTTACTTCCTTCAGGCTCGTCGTCCCATGTTGTTTCCAAGCTCGACATGTTATTTCTAGTGATCGATGCCCATATTTGTAGTAACATTCGCAATTATAATTTTTAAAAGTAATGTAATTTTTTGAGTTTTAATTTCAAAATGGTTGGTTGTTTTAATTAAAACAAATTGTTTTCAAAAGTTTTAGTTCTAATAATTCAAATTTAAAAATCTCAAATTTTCAAGTTTTGAATTCTCAATAGCATAGGTATTAAAAGCATATTACATTTTGGAAATTTGAAGATTTTAAAATTTGGAATTTTGGGTATAAATATTAAAAATTTGAACCGGTAGATTTATAGATATTAATAAGGGCATAAAGGGAACAAATTATCATTCAACATTTAGAACTAAGAATAAGCAAGAAAAAAGTTATGAATATTTTTTGTCTTAATAAGATGTTTTAATCGAACATAGACTTAAAACAAAAACCAAAATTGTCCTGATTCAGTAGTTGGAAGGTTTATTAAAAACTTCTTTCTATTAATAATGAGAATTCCATGACCTGATTCAAGCATGTCTTTTTGAAATACCCGAATTACCCTTCTATTCATTTTCTTTTCACACCTGGTCATATAACAACCTACTCCTTTTGCATTGTTCTCCTCCTCAAAATGAAAAAAAATGAAAACCTAAAAAGCCATAGCTCTCAATTTGGCTGCAAATGACACTTAAGCAGTCTTCTTCTTCCCCTTCACATTTCTTCTCGATTTCATATCGTTCCTCGCCTTCACATTTCTTCTCGATTACTTGAGGATGTGTTCTTTCAATGAATCGGCTGCAAATTTCCTCTTTAATTTGGTTATTACAATACTCTATTCAGGTTGTCCAGAATTAGAGCTTTTATGGGTTTCAATCATGCATGGCTTCCAATTGATGAGGATCTCAAAGGTAATTTACTTATGGGATTCAGATAGAGTTTTTGAATTGGAAACTCAATTGATAGTTTCATTTAGGGTTTTTTGGATTTATGGTATACTATGGTTTATATTACTAATCCATAATTCACAAAAATCGTTAATTGAAGGCTGAAGTATTAGCACCTATGGTGTCTTTGAAGCATGTGCTTCTTTAATAGGGGTTAGACAATTGTTAACATCTTATCATATCTATTACTTTGAATATAAACTGAATTGTTTTTGAAAGTAAAATTTTCTTACAGTTCAAAATTTCATTTCACTACCAGTTTTAGGTCGATTTTGATTGATACAAAAATTAGAGGTTTGCTTTGAGCTAATTGAATCTTTTTTTGTTACTTTATGTTCCTCATCTATAAATGGCTGTAGGTTTCCGTTTAGGCCTTAGGAGTATATATGGTTATGGATCAAATGTTGAACGATATATCATTTTTCGAAGGTATGTTATATAATTATATAGACCCATGTATTGAATTTATTGATTTGATGTTAATTTATTAACTAAGAGATAATTGTTGATTATGTTTAGATTTTATAATCTTTTATTTGATTTTAGAAGTTTGGTATAATGGTTTTTTCTTTGTTCACATATCATGAGGACAATAACAATTTATTATAGTTGTCTTGGATTTTACATTTGAGTGTTTGCTCCTTTGTTATCTAATGCCTCATTGCATTATACTATTAGTCACTTAGCATAACGTTTTTATTTTCATTTTCTATTTTAGATATTTATTTGTTCTGATTTTTTTTAGTTCCTATGTATAAATAAACATAAGCATTCAATTGAAATGTGTACATTCACCCCAGTTTGGGCTCTTCAACATTGAGTTTGCTGCAATTTATCAACACCATTTTGACTGACACGCAAATGTTTGCCATGTTCTTTTCCTATACAAGCTGCCTGGGTTGTCTTTTTTGGTTGACATTTTTTATTTTCCTAAATTACTTATTTTTAATATTGTGTTAAGATTACATACATGTGTTGGTTCTGGAGAGGAAAGAATAATCTTAGAATGGTACTAGAAAAATGACATAAAGGTTAGTCTTCGAGTCTTCCTCACCCCCATTCTTCTGTAATGACCTGTTAATTTTAATAGTTTTAATAATATATTTAAATGAATTTTTACGAAATTTTAAGCAATAAAATTTTGAAATATAAATTTAATATTTGGAATACGTCTAGTTAAACATAGTAAATGGTAGGTTTTCATTTGATAATATGAAAGTTTATTTTATAGTGTAGTTTTATTTAAATTCAAATCAGTTAAAATTTGATGATAATAAAATGTTGTCCAAATTTGGATATTTTTATACAATAAATTTGTAAATCATCTTCTTAATAAGATGTCATATTTTGTTTCGTCAAATTTGAACCGCTATTGCTTCGTTTATCTTATTTTCGGCAAATTAGCAGCATTTTCAGTACCGATTATCAACTTTTGATCGGATGGTCATACCACTGACATCAGTACATCGTTTTGATCATCGCGTCGTTTTGATCTCTGCGGTATATTCAGTTCTGTGTTTTGAAGTCCGATACGCCATGGAATCCGCAAAACGAATTGTCGTATCGATTCCGCAATTTGGCTTTGAATGTGACCATTTATTACTCACCGTGGAAACCAATAGCTTCTTGGCTTTTTATATTCCTGAAATTATTTTTTTTGAAGAAAGGTAACAGGGCCCAGCCCAACAAAGAACAAACGGGTGAGAAACAACACACCCGAAACCCAGAAAACAAAATAAAACACAAACCCTAGCAACCACAAAAAAACACAGCCGACACAAAACAAACACGAAAAAATGGCGACTGAGAAAAGGAAAACGAAAGCAGATTTACTTCGTTTACTCTCTTCTACTACTCTCTCCTCTCTCCCAATAAGAGAGACTTTGATTAAATTTGCTCCTCATGCTCCTATCAGCGAGATTAGAGTTGTAATGATCTCTCATGGCTGCATCGTGCGAAATGAGGTTGTAATATACAGATCTAGTGTTATCGCAACCTAGATCTGTAGCATTGCAACTACCTATGCCATTATTGGAGTCGTTTCTGGGACGATGCATAAAATTGTCTTGATTGGTATGCTGATGCAAGCTGAAAACAGCATGATAAGTCTTCGGATAGAGAAGATAATGTTCGATATGTTTACTGCCAGCCTCTTTGCTCCAATACTCCGAAAGGAACTCAAATTTGGTCTGATTTCTGATCTTTTTCTTTGATTTTAGAAGAATGATCTTGCTATCATTGTCGATAATGTTCCATCTTTGCTCTTTGGTCATCTTAATATTGTTGTGAGTACGGTTGTTTCTCTCTTTCCAAATATGATAAACAGCAGTAGTAAGTAGAACATGCGCCAGATCACTTTCAAGGGCTTTATTTCTGAAATGATTGTTGATGTCTTTGATGATTTGATAAAGGTCCATGCTGTTAGTCTTAGTTATCTGCAACTTAACTTTGATTTGATTCCAAATATGATAGCTGTAGCTGCATTCAAAAAATAAATGTGTCACTGTTTCATTCGATAAGTTGCATAAGGAACAGAGTGAAGAGTTATTTTTACCCCATTTGTTGATTATATCCAAAGTTGGCAATCTGTTTTTGATGGCAAAGTAAGTGCAGATTGCCATCTTTGGATTGTTCACCCTGTTCCAAATGCATTTATACCATTCTACATTAGGTTGTTTATTTCTGATATGCTCCCAAGTTTTTTTGAAAGAAAACATACCATTACTGCTAGCTAACCATTCCCAGTAATCACAGTCAGCATTATGATCTATAGGGATATTAATAATAAAAATTTTATGTGGGTTGGTGATAGGATGAAGATGTGGTTGCCATTGATTATTTTCAATAATAAGAATCACACTGGCATTTGCTTCTCCACAGATGACAAGATTATCCCAACCAACTCTATTAATAAAAGAGTCATTTTGAAACCAAGGGTCAAACCAGAGACTGGTTTCATGACCAGCTCTAAAATTTCTTTGAAGAAGAGATTTACCTAAAACCCTACATTTTAAAATTTGATTCCAAGCATTGGATTGATTATTTTTTGGTAAAATAGTCTAGAAGTTATTGTTATTAAGATATTTGTAAGTCATCCATTTTGACCATAAAGAATCACTACTTATAAATCTCCAAAAAAGTTTTAACTGACAAGTTAAATTAAGATCATTAAGATTTCTGAGGCCCAGCCCTCCTTCACTTTTGGGTGTGCAAACTTTATCCCAACTGATTTTATGATATTTGCCTCTCCAAAGAAAATCAGCACACCTGCTTTCAATTTTTTTAATTGTGGCACTAGGGATATGATGAGTTTGAAACCAATATAGAATAATGGCATAGACAACAGTCTTAATTAACTCAATTCTACCAGCAATGGAAAGAAGTTTGCAAGACCATGTTTCCATCCTGTTTTGAATATTCTCTATCAGATAGGAGCAATCACTATCTTTAATTTGATTAGCAGATAGAGGAAGTCCTAAATATTTAATAGGAAGATTACCTTCCTTGATTTTGAGAATCTTTAGAACATCATTTTTGTGCCTGCAATATTTGCTAAAATATGCTTTTGTTTTGAATTCATTAATTTTAAGACCAGCATATTTATACATATTATCAAAAATCTGGCTAATAGCCTCTGCATTGTCTTTGTTAGCTTTAGAGAACAGCATAAGGTCATCAGCATAAATCAGGTGAGTAATACAAGGTTGAATTCTATTAATTGGAGAAATGTTGTTTTTGATGGTTTCAATATCAATTAGAATAGAAAAATAGTCCATAGCTAAGGTAAAAAGATAGGGAGAAAGAGGGTCTCCCTGTCTGATACCCCTGTTGCTTTTGATAAATCCCTCTGGTTTGCCTTGAAATAAAATAGAGAAAGTGGGAGTATTTATGCATTCAAAATTTAACCTACAAAACTTATCAGGAAAATTCATGCATTTCATGATATGAATGATAAAATTGCGGTTAACTTTGTTATATGCTTTTTGAAGATCAACCTTAAGACACATATTATCCCCTTTTTTATTATTGAAATTCCTGACCATTTCATGTGCAAGCAAAGAATTTTCATATATTAATCTGCCAGGAATATAGGCACACTGATTTTCAGAAATCAAAAAGGGGAGAAACACTTTAATTCTATTGCTTAAAATAGTGGCAATAATTTTGTACACAAAATTACAACAGGATATTGGCCTGTAATCCTGGATACAAGATGGATTTTTATTTTTAGGAATAAGGGTTATAAAAGTATGATTAAAACTTTTAAGTAATTTGCCTTCAGTCATAAATTCATTGACAACCTTAAAAATATGATCTTTGATATTATCCCAATGGGTTTTGAAAAACTTTGCATTAAAACCATCCGGACCAGGACTTTTGTTATCCCCAGCATTAAAAATAATGTTTCTTATTTCATCTATACTGACAGGAGCAAGTAAGATGTCAGCAGCATTATCATTTAACACATTCTTACACACAATGTCAGGGAGAATGGTAGCAGTATAGTCAGAGAAATATAATTGAGAGTAATAGTTAATAGCTTCCTTAGAAATCTTCTCTAATTCATTGATGCAATCACCATTACTGTTTATAATTTTGCCAATGTTGTTGTTATGTTTCCTGCAGCTCATTTTAGCATGTAAAAATTTGGTGCATTCATCACCCATAGTAAGCCAATCTATTTTAGCTTTTTGTTTGAAATTGATAGAGTTGATATAAAGATCATGAGAAAGTTTAGCTTGATTCGAAAAGAATTTATCAATAATATCAGTGTTGTCAGGGTTGTCATCAGCAAGCTTTTGAAGAACTTTCCCTTCCTCTCTTAAATTATTAAGACAGTCATCTTTATTAGATCTGTCCTTATTCCAGTTTTTAATTTTAGTCTTTGTGTTTTTAAGAAACATACTGAACTGGAATTGATAAGAACCATTATTTGAAAAGGTGAAACAATCTTTAATAATGTCGTTATAATCATTGCTAAGAACCCAACCGTTTTTGAACCTGAAAGGAGTAGCTTTGATATTATAACTAGCATGATTTTGGAAAAAGTTTATCAATAAAGGAGTATGATTACTAGTATTTTGCTCAATAGAGTAACAACATAAATTTGGAAAGGAATTACAGAATTTTTCATTAATTAAAACTCCGTCAAGCTTGCAATGAATGTTTTTCTCCTTACCAGATTTCCAGGTATATTTATGGCCATTAATATTAGGCTCAATCAGCCCAGATTCATGTAAAAATTTGTTAATTTTGTCCAACTTACTGTGGGGGATTTTATTACCACCAAATTTTTCACTAACATGAAAAACAGTATTAAAGTCACCTAAAATAATCCAAGGGAAATCATAACTATGACTAAGAGCTTTTAATCTGTACCATAAACTGTTTCTTTCAGTTTCAAAATTACTGCCATAAATATTAGTAATTTGAAGAGAGAAACCACCAATGTTTTTGAAATTACAATCAATAAATTGAATATCCTTACTGAAGTTAACTAAATTCCAAATGCTAGAATCCCAAATAACCAGGATTCTACCTTTGCAACCACAATCATTATTGGTTATAGATTTCCAGTTATTTGATAGCTTAAAACAGAATCTCTCAGTATTATGATCATCCATTTTATTTTCGATAAAAGCAACAACAGATGGCTTATAAATTCTGACCATGTTTAAAATATCATTTTGTTTATGAGGGGAATTCATACCCCTAACATTCCAGGCCATAATAGACATAATAAAGTAAATAATGGAGAAAAAATAAAGAGAAATAAACAGTGTTTCAGATTGTACCTGATACACTGCTACCCTTACCCTTTCTCTTTTTCTCCGAGCTTTTAGCTTTAAGTCTTGTTGTCATTTCATTCCAGTCTGGATTGATTGAAATGTATTTTTGCCCAAAAGCTTTTTTCTCTTTGTTTGAATTCTTGTATTTGCCAATAGCTTTAGTCTTGGGAATATGTAGTTCTGATATGTCAAATTGCTTTCCAGATTCCTCCATAATATTATCTGATGTTGATACGATAAGGCCATCTGGAATTTGAATGCAAGAGATGTCAAACTCCTCAGCATTGCGAGGCAAGGTTGAGTGGATGCCACCATTGTCCTCAAACTCTGCAGCATTATCAGATGGAGGTTCACTCTCCATGTTGAAATCTGGATCTTGATTGGAAGTCAAAGATAGGGTGTTGTTTGTTTCTGTAACATGATTATTTGTAATTAAACATAACTCTGAAATGGGGGGATTTCAGAGTTAAAGACCTCTTCATTATTGAATCCCCTCTTTGAATTGCCTTGTAAAACCTTTTTGGATTTCTCTTTAAAGCTTTCTGAATGATGAACTACCGACGCAAGGATCTGATCATCTTGATCAGTGAGCAAATGAGATGATTTTTCTTGATTGGAGATGATACCATTCTGGTTGATTCGATCTTTGTTTTGTTGAAATCTTGAATCTTTTATTGCCTCCTCAAAAGGAAGCGAATCTTGAAAAATTGTAGCTGCAACATTTTCTTGATCAGTAGGTATATCCTTGTTATGATTCAGATTTTTGGGTATCCACCTTTCTTCTGCGACACATTGATCTCTGATGTGTCCAAAGCATTTACAGATACTACACTTTGGTGGTACCCATTCGTATTCAACCTTTTGAGTAATGGTTTCCCCGTTGTATAAAGTGAGGTTTAGTTCTTGAGGTAGTTCATCATTTGCAGATACCTCTACCAGAAGACGAGCATAATTCAATCTCGTTTTCAATGTTGTAGCTGCATCCATTTTTATGGGTTTTCCAATAATGCTGGCCATAACACTGAACGCTTCTCGGTCCCATAATTTTAGATTCACATTGGGTAGTTTTACCCATATCGGCATCGTACTGAGAAGGTCCCTGTCTAGTTTCAGAGATTCAGACCATCTCCTCATTATGATGAGCTTTCCATTATAGAAGTATGGGCCATTCTGAATAATTGAATTGCAATCTTGAACTTCTTTGAATTTGATAATAAAGAATCTGTTTTCTCTGGTAAAAATATCAAATTCACCGACGGGCTTCCATACACGTTGTATGTAAGCTTTGAAAAAGGTGAAATATGGTTTGGTTCCAACAACATACACCAAAATCGAATTGCTCCAGCATTCAATAGCTCTTTTACAGACTGATTCTTTTATCAAACCATATTTTTTACTATTGATCTTGATGGGAGAGATAGATTCAAGATTGCATTCATCATCCTTAGGTTCAGTTGATTGCTCAGACACGATTTCAGCCCAAGATTTTTTTCCCTGCGTCTTGTTCAGAGAGAAATTTATGGGTTTCCGCTGTTGATATGATTGGTTACTCATATTTGGAGGAGGAGCAGTCGAAAACTGATTGGCTGTCTTCTTCATTCCAAAATTAAGATCCTTTGGAAATCTCTGATTCACAGACGCAGAAGGCTGACGTTTCTGTTTTGATCTCGATTGAACTAATTGAAACCCATCTTTGTCTATGATGACATCCTTATTAGAATCTCTGATGTGAGAGTCAGGTGGTCTATTTCTATGGCTAGGAGAAGAAAGATGAGAAAGATTGCTGTGGAGAGAGAGAATTTCCCCCATGGCTGAGGAAAACCCTAAATTTCAATTTTTTTTATTGCTTTTTATATTCCTGAAATTAATTTTGGCTATTGTTATTCCTATCGATTCATAATCAATCCCTTCAATAGCTCAATCTGTTTTCTTCTTCTCGTAGCATATTCAATATTCATTAAAAAAAAAAAAGACAATGCTTCTTGCCGTGAATACTCTTCACCTTTTTACTTGATCTCCGCTGTCACCTTCTCCACGCGTAGGAACCCGTAGATGCCATCGTCTTCTTGATCTGTCTCCTCGCTTTCTCTACCTTTCACCCTTCAGCCCGCTTGCTCCTCCAACTGCACAACCATCCTTTGCAGCCTTGTTTTATGAGGTTAACCTCATCACCCTACATGTCGTGCAAAGGCCCCGCATCACCCATAGTTTCACCTCCACAACTCGAGCGTCGCGTCCCCAAGCCTGGTGCCGAACTCCAAACCCATAGCCGTGCTACTCCTTTCCATGGCCGAGCCTCACTTTTGATATATATACACGCTTATTTGTGAGCTTGTTGGATCCTGAAGCAAAGGTATTATATGCCAGCTTTATATATGTGTGTTTATAAGTATTATATTTTGCAGATCCAGATTCTTTTTATATGTATGGGTTTTAATAGTACAGCTTTTATACGTATACAGTATAGTACATTGCCCAGCTTCTTTTGTTTATATAAGTGCATATACATATGTTTATAGAAGTAAATTATATTAATAATATTAATGTAAGTTATATTTGGTACATTATTTATGCGTACGTTAGTTACATAAGAGTATATTATATATTGGTATATAAGTTTATATATATTTTTGTTATGTAGGTATATATCTATCTAGCATACTTATATATTTTATACGTATATAATATTATACATTTGCCTGTTATATTTAAAGTTATATGTTAGTCTATACATTGTTCATGTCAGTATGATTTTCTTTTGGTTGTTGTTCATATATTAGTTATATATATAAAAGTGTACATAGTTTTAGCATGTTGCATTGTTTTATAAAAAGTGTTGATTTTATAATATATATGTTTTGCCATCCTCGGCCTTTTTCCACGCTCGTCCTCTAAATAGCAGCAACTTTCTCCTAAAAATATATATAAGGTTTTTAAGCTATCATATTTACATTTTAACTATTTTATTTGAAGCCTGCATATATTATTAAATGTAAGTTTGTGTACATGTGTATACACGTTGGTTTTATACATATATGTGAATTTGGTTTTCAATTATATATATAGATACTGTATGTTTTTATATATATTTACATAAAAAATATGTGTTGTTTATATAAGTAGTGTGTGCTGTTTTATAATCAACATTGACTTACATATAATATGTACATGTTATATAGGGTACTTTAAAATATGTTCTGATGCTATATTATATTTTGCTGTAAAGTTTACGTCAGCTTTATCTTAATTTTATAAATGTTTGATTTTATATACATGAATTTATATAAGTCGTATATATTATATTTTTATCTTAAAGTACAAATGGTTTATATATATAGATTTATTTTAAGTATATATTTCTAAAATTTGATTTTTCAAATATATGTAGATAATATGCATATTAGTTTTAGTTTATACCAGGCTGATTTGACTTGTTTTCACTGATTTCGATTTATCAGCTTGTCTATCGGATTCGTGCCCATCGTACTTTGCTTTGAAATTCGTGCTTGAATTCGTAACTCATCTCATTCTCGTTCATCTCTCCAGCCTCGAAATGTAAGCAATCACTCAGGATTAACGTTCTTATAATTATTAAATTTGATTTCGATTGAAACAACAATTGAAATATGCTGCTGTTAGTTATTTACATTGCTATATACATGTTGTTATCTACATCTGTTCACCTGTGATATCTGACACCATTATCTGTTATTTATACTGATGATATATGCATGTTATATTATTATCATATCTGTTATCACTCTGCAAGTTCCCTGTTAGTACAGAATTCAATATGGGTTGAAATGGTACATACCCAAACGATCTGTAGCATAGGAGAAAATCGTTATGGTTGAAATGGTAGACCTAAGCGATTTTTATCGAATTGAATTTGGAATTGCGGGTTGAAATGATACATACCCGTATATATTTAAATTGCGGATTGTAATGACAAATATCCATATTACTTGACCATATGATAGAAAAGTATATACAGACACCGTTGGTCTATATATAAATATTTTGAAAATGATTTCTATGTTTTTGGAAAGAAATATATGGATTAATAATTATTGATTTTTAAGATATTATATATGTTTGGAAATGATTTCCAGGGTTTTGAAATTGAGTTTATTTAAGAATTATACTAAAATAAGTTTTATTTGAAATTTATTAAATTTGGGATTTTAAAGATATGATTTTATAACTTGATTTTTGAATAAAAGTGATTTAAGTGAATATTACAAATTTACATAAATTGAAATGGTATATTTAGTTTTATTTAAATTTGAAATTTAAAGTGTTATTTAAATGTTATTTGAATGATTAAGTAAGTATTTCAAAATAAATAATAGTAAAGTGAATTTGATATATATGTGGAATTATCAAATCTAGTTTTGAATTTTTTGCATATTTAAAGCTTTGAAATATTGAAATTTAATGGTTTATTTTGTGGTTAAAAATCTGTATTTGAAATCGATTTGAAATGGTTTATTGAGAAACTGAAATAAACTAAAATTAATGATTTGAATTTGGATTAAATTTGAATTTTGGAACTCAATTTGATTTGGAATCGATTTGTGAAATTTGAGGAAACTATTTTATTATACAAAGCATTTTTAAATTAGATTTAAAACTATTTATATGTTTTACTTTATAAATTATTTTCATATAAATTATTTTCTTATAAACTATTTTAATATAAACTATTCTAATGTACTAACTATTTTATTATAAACTATTTATTATAAATCATTTTAATATAAACCATTTTAATATAACTATTTTAACTTATAACTCTTTTATATTAACTATTTTACTTTGTAAACTATTTTATTATATATACTATTTTAATATCTAAATTTAAGTGGTGGAAGTTATGTTTTCAAAGTTATGAATTTCAAAATATCATGTTTTGAAAGTGTTATAATTTCAAGTGTTGGTTTCCAAAGTGTTATAACTTTGAAGTGCTATGATTTTTGGAAAAGGATATATTTGAAATGGAAATGATATTATATTTGGCTTTGAAATGGAAATGATATCGTTTTGATATGGTTTTGAAATGGCAGTGATATTTTTGTTTTTGAAGTATAAATTATTTTGAAATGACCGCGGTGTTATAATAACGATTGGTTGTTAAAGAGACCGACATCGGATATTTTCATACTCTGTACCAATGCCAAAAACCACTTTAACAATCGTGTATGCAGTAGAGATTCCAGAATGAAGTAGGATGGTGGCGACGATCCTATTGATGTATATACATGGACCCGACTCCCGTGAGTTGGCATAAGGTGGCTAAAACAGGAGCAATTGACGGTCCAAGTGAGGTAGCCCCTCCGATCAAACACACTCCTTTGGTACTGTATTGTGATTTTGTGATTGATTTGGTGGCCGCTTATGATTTTTTTAGATTTAGGAGTGTAGCTCGAGGTGGGCGGTAGTGGCTGCTATGCGTTACCACCAGCCCGGAAGTGTAATTGGTGTATCTACCTTGGCATTTCCTAGTTGTATCATGTCACCTACCCTAGCGCGCCTTTTATGTGTTTGTTTTGTACCATACCTATGGAGTGCCTTCTGACGACGCCTAGTATGGGGGAGCTTATGGTACTGCAAAGACTACGAGAATATATAAAATGTGTTAAGGGGGATATGGGTAACGCCTTAACTCTATTTTAATAGTTTAATTTATTTTAGATATTATTATAATAGTGTATATTACTACATAGTAGATAGTTTAACGGATCCTTAGAGGATGGTTATCCTAAGAATCCTTTGAGTTACTTGTATTTCAGTTGTTACTTTACTTGAGTTGGATTTATTGATATAAGAATGTTAATCCTGACTCGAGTGTTCTGTGTTTTGCTTTACGCTCGGGTCAGACTGAGTGATACAGCTTTTGAGACTCACCTTTGGAGTTGGAGCTTCGTTTGGAGATCCATCTACATCTTTTTAGCTTACACCTATTCAGCTGATTCCAATGATGTATTTTGATCTTGTATTTTGACTTTTGTACTTGAGACTTCTGTTGTACCCTATTTAACTTTGTTATATATAGTAGATTCATGAACTACTAATCTTTTGTTTCCGCTGCGTGATTGTTATATTACTGTGTCTGTGATTCTGTGATCTTTATTTACTGTATATGTTGAGTTTTGCCAAATATAAATTAATAATATGGTATTTTGAACAATTCAAATTCGGCATGTATGGATGAGAATGGTTGAAAATATCAGGATGTTACATCTTCTCTTTATCTTCTGCTAGAAATCATCAGATTTGTGTGTCGCATCATACTCTCTTTTTGAGGCGCACTTTTAATCCAGTCACAAGCAAGTTCTCTCCCTTAAAAGATCCTGAACTAGAATATGCTTTCAAGGATAATTATAGGCATGACTCGAGATAAATTTCTAGATTCTACATTTAGTATAGAGAATGCATCATCAAAGATGACAATGATAAGGTCGGCCAAGAAGCATTAAACTCTTGAAACCTTTTCCAACTAGCAAAGTATTAATGTTTGACACCTCAAGGTATCTCTACGTCCTATGTAGAATAAAGTTCTTGATGCAAATGAACTTTTTCCTATGTTTTGTCACAACCAGTAATTTAGTTTATTGGGTCTGCAAATGGATTTATCAAGTTAATAGTGTTGGCTGTTCTTATCAGACACCAAATTCCAAACACCATTCAGACCCGCTATCTACATCTATTGTGGCTCCAACACTTCTTCTTAACAAATATATTACATGAGAGGTGAATATTTTAATTATGTCCAAAAAAATTAATGTACATAGTGAGTTACATTCCTATATGATTCACCCATTTTACCATAGAAATATTTATAGTTCTATTTATGTGATTAATAATTTTCTATTTAAATAATCTAAACAATACTTGCATTATAGGTTAATTTTGTGAATGTCAGGGATGTGTAGATTTTTAGAGCAAGGCCTTTGACATAAGATGATATAACATACAATAAATATGGAGGTACATAAGATTGAGAAGTGGAACAAGTTTTACTCTCCAAATATTTATTTACACATATTTTACGTCAGCAGTCATTTACACCATATATGGTATTTCCTATGTATAGCTCTTTATTATTTATTTTAAAAGGCAGTCAGAATAATGTAAATGCAGTTATCAATGGTAGCTTTCTATGCCTCCTTATATTTTAATATTATTCAGAAGAATAATATGTATCTTACATTCAGCCCCTTGGTGAACGTGATTCAAGAGGAGTAAAAAAACAAGGAAGCAAGGTTGATTAAAGTTATAGTACAAACAATGAAAACTTTTGCTACGAAGAGAGGTTGTGGAGTAAAATATGGATGAAAATGCTTTTGGTGGTTTTGTTTCCTTGTGCCAGGAGAAGAAAAGTCATAAAGGTTTGTTAAAAATATAACTTTTGGTAGCATGGCACTCAGCTGCCAATTGACAGTAATTCATTTAAGATTTTAAATATATCAAATTGGATTTGTAAAAAAATTTCCAATAAATAGTACAAATAGCACTTTCAAACATGAGGACATTTCAGTATTACACACACGCACAAAAGGTAGATTCAGTTTCAAATTTTAATGGTTTAAATGTTTGTTTCATGTTATGTTATATTGATGTGAAAATGCCTTTTAATATTGAATGTGGTAACAATGGGCAATTGCTTTGAACGATTCGCAATTGCTTTGAATTATCCTTTTAATTTAACAATGAAGGCACTCGATATTCCAATTACACAAGTGTGAACGTGAATCCAAAGTCAAAAGTCTTTCATGTAAAGACATAGTTACTCCATTTTTTCTTACACATGAAGCACATGTGCTTTTAGATTCGTCATTTATGATTAATAAGAAATATGAAATTATATTTTTTTTTCTAATTTATTTCAACCAACTCAATGCTTAGCTAAGCATTGGTTTAACTTGTGTGTATAAAAATGTCATTGTTCTAATTGAGGAAGTTGGAATTTAAAGGATATTTTTTACAATTCACGCATAAAAAGGAAGTATGGACCTTTTTGCTGAATAAGGGTGAGTTCCAAACAAATTTTAGATTATTGATTAAAGTTAGAGTAATATGATTGACATTTCTGTAAATGAGTTTGATTAGAGTGTGAATAGAGGTTGAATATGAAGTAAAAAATTAGATATTTCCGTTCTCATATTATCAATATATTTTCTTTTGTAATAATAAGTACCGATTCTTATTTAATTTTTAATGAATTATAAATCATATTTAGTATATAATATTGTTAATTACTATTTATTATTTAATAGTTAATATTAATGGTAAATAATTATTAATTCACAATTAGTTAACTTTTCTAATAACTTACCTTACATACGTATGAAACAAAGTATATGTTCCCTCCATGCAACCATAATTTTTGAATTTCTAAACTCTATTCTTATAAATTGGACGTATATACAAAATATCAAACGTTAAAAATGTAGAATGTTTTTGAAAAAGTGTATTTTGATCCGAGAATGATGGCTAAATTTACCACCAAGCAAATTTTGAATAAGCTTAATATCGATCAAATTGTACATATTCAATGCATCATATTGTACGCTATGTCAAGCAAAAACTGTATCTGTGCCATCGGCATGGGCTATATACTAGTCCTAATAAAAACAAACAAAGCTTAAGCAACCTTGCTTGAAAACATGGACGTTTTTCAAACACCCTCGAAAGTTTCAGAATTCGCTTCCACCCTCTATCAAAAGCAAGTTTCACGAAAAACATTTATTAACAAAAATATACATTTTTAACTACTCACACTTGCACACATTTTTATAAAATGCAAATTTTCATTCTACACCTCAAGAATACATATGAGTATCATATACTTTAAAATTTTATAGTTCTCTTCGCGAATATTTATTTTACAAAATGTGCATTTTAAACTACATGTATTTGCAATTTAAACTGCAAATATTTGTAGTTGTGACTGCAAATATTTGTGGTTTAAAACGCACATTTTCGCTAAAAATATTGACAGGTGTATTTCATGAAACTTGTTTTTGAGAAGGTTTTGAGATAATAAGTTTGAAAATAAGTGATGGTTCCTGATTTCCACCAAAAACATATTTTAAATTACAGCCCTATTCTTATTTTTGATATAATTATTTTATTTTCTTGTTTTTTCAAAAAATTAAATATGTACTTAATCGCAATTTTCTATGATCAAACTTCTTTATTTATTTTTTAAATATTTTCTAAAAAATTGCAAATATTTATAGTTGTTCTGCAAAAATGCAATTTTTTATCGGTTAAATTGCAAATATTTACACTTTTGCATTGAAAATTAAAAAGGCCGTTTTTTAAAACTTATTTTTGAAGAGGGATGATTATGTATTTAGAAACTTAAAGATTGTGTCTTACAAAAGTTTTTAGCTTTTACTATACCCTAATTCCAACGTGCAATACATGTTTATTGGATGCTTATTTATATGCATCAATTAAAAGAATGTACTACAAATAAACAATAATGTAGTATCCAACTTTTCAAATGTATAATTTTTAAAATAAAATATTTGCAGTGATATTTCTTTAATTTCAGTTTAACATATAATTACATTATGTTAAATAAAAAATTATTTGCAGTAGTAGAAATAAAGAGTTCGAATGTTTGAAAATTGGGTATTTACTTGGTAGTACATAGTTTTATTACAAGTCTTAGTTGGTATATAGCATAATGCAAGTAACCATATATCAAGTGATTTTATGATCTCATAGATCAAGGCTGGAGTGGCTAACCACTGCGATAATAGTGCTGAAGAATAGTAAGAATATTAAATAAAATGCAAAGCAAATAATATAACAATTACGTGTTGTAAATGATATATACGAACATTTGTGTAAGGAGGACAACTGGACAACAAACTCAACATAATGGATCTTGATTCTATATGGATCAAGTTTTGTCGAGTCCAAACTGCACATTTTTAAACTTAGGCCTAACTCGACCCAGAGTTCTAATGTAATAATAAGAAAAGTCCATGCTTGATAAAATATGTATACTAGATCCGTAATTGTTTTCTATTTACTGTTTCTTTGTGAAATTATATTTTTTGTGTTGCTCGATTTTCACATAGGTATAAAATAAGCTGGCTCGTGTAGTCCTACCACTCAATATGATTCAAACAGTCAACCCCTTGGCCTACTCACTTCATGAAGCACATGATTGGTTCGAGAGGCCAGTTTTTCCCTAATAGATGGTCTGTTCGATACCAACGCCTGTAGAAATCTTGCAAATCTCATATTAGTCATCAGCAGACATCAACAGTGGATGGCGACGTGACACACAATGCAGTCTCAGTAGTTGAGCGGTCTGGTAGTGACCCACTATTTAGCAAGGTCCACCACTCATCTTCCACCTCAACCTCCTGCTCCCTTTGAAGCCTTTTTATCCTGACATGTCAGACTCTCTAATAGGGACCACCACTCGCCCACCACCTCAGCCGCTCGCTCCCGTTGGAGCCCTCTTATCTTGACATGGGAGGTTCTAGCCACAAGCCCCTAACCGTTCCTCTAAAAAGAAACTTTGCATGTACTATTTTGCTGAAATGACGGGCATAAATGGCACCATTCATTTTAAAAAGTCACAAATGTATAGTAAGCACTCCATGTTCTTTGTAACCACCCTAGAAAAATTCCACTGCCAATCACTTCCTGATACTTTGCCACTTGTCCCTGACTAGGTCGTGTCAAAGTATGGACCACTAGTTGGCATCATCTAAACCGCAAGACCAACTAGCATCCTAGCTGGCGCACATCAGTTAAATACCTTAGTCAGTTGCTAATAGCGATTTCTGGGCTTTAGTAGCACAATCTCAACCAGTTTAATGCCTATTTAAATAGTTGTAAATACATTAAGACATACACTTTTATTAAGGTTGAAAACATAAGCTCTCAAGCATTTATTGTCTTGTTAGTAACTCTTATAATTTGCTCTATTGTAAGAGAAATCAAGTAATATAAATTCCTCATAGTGAACGTAGAACAACTTTAATCGAGCTACTCTAAATCTTGTGTTTTCTTTACATTTTTACACAACATAACTTCCCCATTTTACATTTTAAATCAATGTCAGCAAGTAACATTTGCCAATATCAATCCTTAATCACAACTTCGATGTTGGCTAAGTTTTAAGTCAATGTTTTGGCATTGGAAGGATGGCTTACCCTAAAAGCACTCAATATTTCTTTATTTTTCTTCTCCACAAATTCCTTTCACATTCACACCATGCATCCCCACCGTGATAATGAAGCCGATAACTCAAATGGCACAATACCAATAAGGCCACCGGGGCTAGTGTTGTATGCCCTATCCTTGGGTTAAGCAAAGACATGTGGCTCAGCATGATCAATGGCCTGACCAACATAGGACAACTTGCTCATGATGTAAATGACGTCAGGGATAGAATGGATGCCCAAACAATGGCAGACTTCAGTCTACGAGCCCCTTTCCCCCCAACTTCTAGCGACTAATTGGACCCCCATCCAACCTGTTGTTCCCAGCACATACAACATAATGCATGATCCCCATGAGAGGGTCATGTTGGAAAACCCCATTGGATGTAGTCCAAGCCACCACCGTGATGTGCATGCTACCTATGACTAGAGGAGCATCCACGGTAACCTGGAGGGGGAACTAGTAGTATACTGAGAAGCCTAAGCAGATCGTTATTCCCCTTCAGTAAAAAGATTTTCTGCATTTCAACGCCTTCAGACAATAGATGAAGCACATGACTTGCGTTTTGACCATCTAAGTAGTAGGGAGAGAGGTAGGTATTCAGGACCTAGAGAACTATTAGTCCACTCCTGACCCTAGTGGGAGGTGCCTCTATCTTGGTCTTATAAAGGATTAACCTATTTGCCTAGACTGCCCTTTATAATCAGAAGCAGATCTCCTACACTAATCCGATGTAATCACTCTCCCTTACCATACACTGACCATAGATCCATGTCACTAGATATATGACATAGAAGTCCCTTCCCAGTCAGGGCTAGCGCTATCAGTGGCATGCAGAGGCTAGTTCGCAAGAAGAAATGGCCACTTTATGCCAGCAAATACATTGAATCCAAACTAGGAACACATGCAACAAGGGCTTATCAACTATAAGAATGGAGAGGCTTTCTTCAAAGAAATCATAAGCACTTATATCTACCGGAGTAATGCTTTGTCTTCCATGGAAAAGTATGACGGAAGCCATAGTTTGGTTGCGGTAGTTTATGTTGCTATAGTTAGGTTACAATAACTTTAGGTTGCGCTAGCTTGATTGTGATAACTTAGGTGCCATAACTTGGTTGCTATAGCATGGTTGGATAGCTTGATTCCAATAGCTAGTTGTGTTAGCTTGGTTGCGATAGGTATAGGCATGCGATAGCGTCTTGATGTGTGATAGCATTTTGCATGCGATGAGTTTCGATATGCGATTGTTATAAAACACTAATGTGTGATAGACATGTAATGATAACATGTGACGGCTAATAATGCTAGGAAATTCAAAGTAAATGAATGACCTTTTGCACCACTTTGGAAGCCATCTTCCTAAGTGATGATTGAGAATTTCATTAGGATGTAATGACTGCATATGATAGTTAAAATGAAATAACTTATATTTAAAAAGGGATAATTAGACTAAGCTTGAGAAAGCTAAGAAATGGTAAATGAAATATTTTGATGCAATAAATATGAAGGTGTAAGGTCTAAGAGGCAACCATCTACCTAAACATGACCTTATATTTTAAATGGGTGCATTTTACTTGGTAAATTTGATGTAAGACCCATGTGGCAACTTTTGTATAAACATGATATTACGTTTGATATGTTGAAATGTAAGGCCTTAGTGGTAACCTAATTATCTGTTAATGTTAAAATTGAAAATGAGTAATATAAAACACTTATAACCTTAATTGTCTAATATCATTATTAAACCAGTAAAAGTGATGCCTAAGTGGAAATTTAAAATGATCTAACTATGGAAACTAGTTATTGAATGCTGAGAAGGAAATCTCACATTTATTTTCAAGCCGATGACCTGTGTTTGAACATGGTTGGATGTTACTGCATACTTTTATGTGATTGATGATTAGTTAAGACAATGAGGGAAAATTTGTTTCGTCCTTTAGCGGTATGGTCCTACCGTATGATTGTTGGCTTAGGGTAAAGTATTGCTAATACCAGGCTTTATGTTTGACTCATTTTTATTATTATTCCAAATAAATGCACGGGTACTCATTTGAATAGGTCGAGTTTATGGTATAGATAGGTAGCTCTTAAAAAAGACGAACAATGACTCTAAAGATGACGGAGGTGGCTTATTTTGCAAATAAAAGTTATTTTGAAAGTTTCAATGTGTAAAATCAGAGTTTATAATTGGTTAGTGTCCATGTGGGTTCATCATATATTGGGCATGACACACTATTTATATTTCATTGTATTTAGACCTACATGGGAACAAGATGGGTTTATGATTATGTAATGACTATGTAAAACTGTAATACCTTGTATTTTGGCGTTAGTTATTAATAGTTATTCGGTTAATTAACTAGGCTTCAAAAATGGAATTTGTGCAAAGGATGGAACTACAAAACTTACACCATTACGTTTATGGTGAAATTCTGAGCAACTTTCGTATTCGAGTTTTGTGATCGGTGTCCAAATGAAGAAGTTACGAATGAAAAATGAATTCGGAATAGAAATAATTAGTTTAAGAAATCAACATTTTTTATTAATTGAATAAGGTCCATAGGTCGATCTGCTTAGTGTAGAAGTTATGAATGAAAAATGAATTTGGTTGGCTCTAGAGCCTACAATACTGGACTAACCCTTCCTTATATTCTCATATTTATCTAAATAGAGCAATAAGCTTTACCATATCTTCTTCTCCAATTCTTTTCTAAATTATAAAAATAAGATATTTATATTTATACTAATTGGAGAAAAATAGAAATATAAAAAAGGAGAAGAGAATCAACTATACGCGTATTTGAGGTAATTTATATGTATATATTTATATCTATTTTTTCTCTCAATCCCAAATCTCTTCTCAGATCTAATGTATGTACATACTATTTTTTATACATATTTCTTGGATTAAAAAGGATTTGGAGATGAATTTAAGATTCGACTTCAGATTTGGAGATTTGGATCGCTTTTAAAAAGGTGAGTGGGGAATTTATATATTGTTTACGATTTTAAATCTATTCCGTTGGCATATGTTTGATTTTTATACCTAAATCAATTTTATTTGTGAATTGTAGTCTTAAATTAGTGTAGAAAACTATTGCCTATATATTATTGTTTTAGATCTAATTTGAAATATGTCTACACTAAATCGAGAAATCAGTCCCAAGATTTTAGAATTTGAATGTTGTATATTTTTATTCTAGATTTGGTCTTGGGTGAAAATATTTTTTTGTATTATTCCCCAAGTTGTGCTATGTTGTAGATTTTTTTTTCATAATCTAATTTGTGGGAAGCACGTCCCTTTGATTTTTATAAATTTGTTTTCTTTTTCCTCTTTTATTCAAAAGGGTGATATTTGATTTATAAAGGAATATCCACGGACAAAAAAGGGAAGAATTGTGTAAATTATAGATTTATTCTCTGTATTTTACATTTTTTATTCAATTAAAACAAAATTATCCATTCCTTTTAATTTTAAACAGCGTTAATCTTTCATTTTTTTTGTTAAACCAATTTATGGATATCATAGCGGAAAATCTTCCTAAGAAATTTAATTCGAGCAAATTAAATATGGAAAGCATATTCTAGTTACATATTTATGACTAGAATGTATTTGGTTACAAATAGATAGTTTTATTACGCAATTTAGACATTCTTATTGCGTTGATAAAGAAGAACAACGTTTATTCATGTGTTATTTATATGTAAGGTTCGTTAGTTATTATTATATTTATGGAAGTGAATAGTTAGAATTAGAAAATGTAATAATTCATATTAGTGGGAAATAAATTAGGAATTCTTATTAATTAATTAATAGGAAATGAAAGATTGTAACCTAAATTGATAGGAAGTCAATTAGAAATAATGGATAGTACTAAATTAAGGGTTGTAATTAATAGACTGATAAAAATGGAATAGATATAAAAATGTTACTAATTTGAAATTAGTAATCATACATAACTGTCTTAGGAAATGTCCGTTAGGATTTTATGGACAGATTGACATTTATGAGCATTAAAAGGGGATTTATGGGTGGACAAGTATATATGGTAAATTTTATTACCGTAAATGAAAAGGGAATTAATAAGCTAAGTCCAATGTCAACCTAAGATAGTATAGGTAAAGACTTAGGATGGTTAATTGGACTTAGTAGTTTAGTAATGCAAGGTCAGTAGACTCATTTGATGGAAGATTGCCCTTCACTTTGAGGCTACTAGCAGTCAGGTGCACTTACTACTGATGTGAGATATCACTAATCCTAGGACCCATGACAATATGAGAGATTGGACTTGCTTTCTTAATTGGAAAGTATTAAATGATCCAACTTTGGAATTAGAAGAGGTAGGGGATATCTCTAAAAAGGTTTACTTCAATATTGAGGTATTAAGTGGCTATCTTAGGGCCCGCTTTCCTACCGAAAGAAGTAACCTAATGAGATTCCATATTAATAGTTAAGAGTGATGATGGATATCTCAAGAAGGATTCGCTTCAGGTTTGAGGTACCAAGTGACTGATCAAGTGTTCGCTCTCTTCTATAAAAGAAGTACTAAGTAGCCTAATAAGATTTCCAAGCAATGTCAACTAAATAGTACCAGTGAGAAGTCTGCTATAGGGTTAGGTATTAACCAACAAAGGTCTACATGTAAGTAGGTATTAAATGTTCAAAGGCCTACATAATCCTCATTAATGAGGCATTAAGTGGCTTAGATACAGCCTCTTACATTGCTAAGACTTTAATAACGATAGATGCACTTATGGTATGGCTATTATAAATTATAAGGTCATATATAGTGGTCAAAGGTCACTGTAGTTAGAACCAATAGACTAGTAATGACGACGCTGGAAGTCCACCTTAGGAATAGATCTTAGATGACGGAGTCTACCTCGATTGAGGTCATAAATGGCAAAGTCTGCCTATTTCTCTTTTAAAAATATTATGTGGCGATAGTAGAAACCCACTTCATATTTAGAAGTATCAAGTGGCTTATGACTTGAAAGTATTGGGTGGTTGCTAAGGCTTCATCGGTATTTTGTACCTTGTGAATGGATAGGTAAGTAATCATGTGTGCAATGCAAGGTTAGATTAGATTTGCAAACCTTAATATACATAGCAGTTAAATGAAAATCGATAGGTATAAATTTATGTTACGGACAGTTTATTGATTTTCCATTCACCAAAATGTTGTTCTGACCCCTCCTCATTATAATCCATAAGATAATTTAGAGGAACAAGTCACTCGACCTGGAAATGTTTAGTTGTTGGAGAAACTTTCTTTTCTCTCATGCTCGATGCTGATGTGACAATTTACTGTCCGAGGAATACTATTAATTCCAAGTAGTAGTCGTAGTTAGTGTTCTTATCATATTATTATTTCTACAATGAGTTTTGATTTCTATCAATCTTTGATAATGCTCATGCTTACTTGCAGATACCAAATCCAATGATCTGTGCTTTGATGGACATAGATTTCGATTTTTATTGAAATTTAGGCCCATTAAGTATGATTTGTTGCATTTGGTATTAGAGCCTAGGTTAGTGGATCAAAGTAATTAGGGTAAATTAAGAGAAACGCATTCGTACTTTCATATCTAGTATTACTATATTTTTACGTTAGATTCTAAGAATTTCGACTATCGAGGTTGTTGTAGTTCTGAAGGAATGGGCAAAACAACTATGGGTTGGAAACAACTTAGAGCTAAGATTTTCACACCGACTCCGAAGTACCCCACAAAGTGCTAGCGACGCGTAAGGCGTTGTTGATAAAGAGCATGAGTATGGCATATGGCTGAATCCCAAAGACTGAAGGTGTTCGACTTGATGGTTGAAATCTAGCTACCCTCCGATTTTGGATTTTGACGGTGAGTTCCAGTTGGAGACATATTTATTCTAAATGGGTAGGAAATTAGAGTCTATATGTCTCAATTGTCTGGAGGCAAGTTTTCGTTAGGGTGCATTCATTAATCACCTTTTTGATAGCAAACCAGATTTTTATTTAAATAATTAATTTTAATTCCTTACTCTAAAACCCTTGAGAGAATTTTTATTAAGTATGATTTGAAAATGTCTTAGATTTTGGAAAAAGGGTTTACAAAGATTTCTTCTCCGAAGAATTTATTTTGGAAATTCTTTTCTGGGAAAGTTTTGAAATTCTTCGTCGATCGTGTTATGAAATTTTAGTTTATAAAAGACTAATTTTGAAATCCTTAAATTATATGTAGATTTCAGTAACAGTTTGATTTTGATTTTTGGTAAGGAAATAGTTTTCCAATTTGAAAATTTTTTGTTTAAAAAAAAAGGTTTTTGGAAACCCTGAAATGTATATACATATATTTATGTTTGATTTTTAAGGGAAGTTTTGGTATGAAATAGTCTCTTTTATTTAGAAACAAGTATAAAGAAGCATATATTTATCTCGGTAATTTTTCGATTTATAAAATATAGGTTTTGAAAATCTTCTCCCTTTAAGGTACAAATAAAATAGGAATTACATTTAATTTTATTGGGTATGTAGTTTGAAGTGCTATTGTATCACGAGCTATTGGAAGAAATATTTCCATGCGAAGTAGGCAAGAAATAGCAGCTGGAATATTTTCGGGTTTTTGGAATTGTTATTAGTCGCAACAGTTTTGTTAGGAGTACTGTGAATAGTTGGAGTATGGTTCGGGACTTGACAATTGGCTTTGACACTGTTGTGATGAGGTGAGGAATTTTTCAAATCGTGTCAAATCGAAGAAGATGGCATATAATAATAATTATTATTTAATCCAATCCTAATTGGGTCTAGGTTCAATTAACGCCCAGAGCCCATTTAGCGGTTGACCACTAGTGGTAAACCTAGAGTGGTCGACCAATTAACGAGTTTTGGCATAATTTGAATATGGAACGGACTATAGAAGGTCGCGTCTAAATTTCCCAGTTGCCTTTTTTCATGCATCCTTCCTCAACAAGCCGAACCCAATCTCCATCCCCTGCCCCTCCTACAAGCATCGACCTCTTTCTTTCAATCCTCCCCTAGGCGACACCATTTTTCCCTAGGACCAGCAACCTTGCCTCCCCCTCATGCTAGTTTTGCACATTAGATCTCGCTCCACCACAACTCCAGATCTAAACCTTATTTCTTCCCTCTGACCACTTCTTAACCCAATTTGACTTTCTACAATACTAGTTTGTCCTCGCACTATTGTAGTCTTAACCCTCAAGAGACCACTTGGTTGGACTGTAATGAGCAGAAGGTATCGCCGTTTTTGTGCTAGAAGAGCTATTCATCGTGGTAGGATTTGCACCGATCTTCTTCTTTGAGACCTTTGAGCGGGAATGTTACCCATGCTGCATCTACCTTTTTGATGTCCTGTTGGCATAAAATTTCAATGGAGGCAACAATTTGATTTGTTTGGATGTGAAGGGTGTCTTAACATAGCTGACTAATAATGATCTTGATGATAATTTAGAGGCCTCCATGAAGGACGTGGGGTAGGATGATTTTGAAGTAACCAACCTAAAGATTTTACAGTACAGCTTTTCTCAGGATGTTGACGTTTGGAAGACAGATAACCCACGTTTGACTGCTGGTCAGGTTATGCGCATCATTCAGCATAATGTCATCGGAAAGATAAGAAATTATGACCGGATTGCCCTCATTTGGACCTGCACCCTTATGATATATTTTGCTGATCAAGTATTAGCACTCCATAAAGCCACTTTTCGTATTTTCACCAATCCATTTTATCTTCAGGTAATATAGAACAACCTCCATGGAGAGGAAGTTTAGTAGAAGTTCCTTCTGCCGTCATCAAATACTTCCTTAGGAAGATGGTAATTCCAAAGCCGTCAGCAACCCCAGCAGCGCCAATGGCAAGAGATTAGGTGTATAGCCACCATGCCACGATCATTCAAAGGCCGTAGCAATAGATCGAGCTTCAGCCGTGAAGTAAGGCATCTCATAATTTATGGGTATTATCTTAGGATTTATGGTGTTGTTTTCTTTTCCCTTCCAGCATTTTTTCTTTTCTTTTAGGTCGTTTGGATTGTAATTGTTAGTTGTCTCTTGTAAAAGGCACTCACGATCTTATGAGTTCCTATTTATTTACTGTGTTATAGTTTCTGGACATGCAAACTGCTCTAATATATGCATAGTGAAGACGCGATATAAATATGAAAATCTCATAAAAGACACTTAACTAATAGTAAATGAAATATAAGACTAGAAGTTTAGAATATGTGGAAATTTTAGCGAAGGACATGATAATGTTGTTTTGGTATCATGGGACATTGCTTACGTTCCACAAAAGCTAAATTATTTAGGAAATTGGACATGATGACATTTTTAAATAAAATGTCAAATTTTGTGGGTAAAAGTTAATGGTAGAATTTTTGAATTTGGCTTATGCGTTTAGCGCAAAACTAACTTCCGATTACACTAAAATTATGGTTTAATTTATCAAAATTTTTGAAAAGGAAATATTTTGAAAAGCTTTCTTTTGATTTTTTTTTCAGGTTTTAGTTATTTTTGGCACTTAAATTATTTTTAAAATTTTTGTCCAAAAATTAGATTTCAAGAGACAATATGCATCTAAATATTTTGGAATTTTATTTTTAAATGACGTACAAATTTGAAAAGTCAAAATGATTTTTGTGAAATATTGAATTTTGAAGGCTACATTTAAGCATAGGAAAGACAAATAGAGTTAGAATTTGCAATTTAGCGGTGCATTAGGATCGATGATGCAATAAATGCAAGCAAAAACAAAGGAAAAGCTATTTCAGCATTGGAATTTCTGTTTCCATACCTTGTCGACAACGCATGCGAGTCCATATTTAGACTCAATTCCGTTTTAGAGCCTGAAAATAGGCCTCTTTATGCATGGAAAATTTGGAGTAAATCCGGGGTAGCGAGAAAATTTCCATTATGCTATAGGAGTAGGAATATTATAGAGTGGTGAGAATGTTAAATTCTCCACCTAAATTCCTTTTTCCGACATAGGAGTAAAGTTTAGGAAGCGATTTTTCGATGCGTTAAATTTTTGGAATGTAAGAATTGGATGCAAAATTGGTTGCTTCATACTTCTATTCGTAGGAGTATGAGGGTTTTGGTTGAAAAGATTTTTCAAAAGATGCATACATATAGAACTACCAGTATACATATAGGTTGTTTGCATCATATTTTTTAAAATGTTTCAAAGAAATACATTCACATAGGAGGATCCGATTTAGAATTATTCTACATACATATTTTCCAAGTGGTGATACAGTAATACATTATGCATTTGTGCACGTTGGTTGCAAAATTAGTTGTACACTCACTAGTTGTGTAGTTTAGGATAATTATGAGCCAAAACCATAGCTTAGTCATTGGTGAAATTTTGGGGATGAAATTCTTTTTAAGAAGAAATAATGTAATACCCCGTAATTTGGCGTTAGTTATTTAATTAGTTACTTAATTAGGCACTAAAAATAAAATTCGTGCAAATGATGGAATTTGACCACAAAACTTGCACTACCGTGTTGTGGTGAAATTCTGAGCAACTTTCATATTTAGGGTTTGGCAATCGAAGTCCAAATGAAGAAGTTACGGACGAAAAACAAATTTGGAATGGAAATAGTTCATTTAAGAAATTAACTTTTTTAATTAATTGAATGGGGTCCATAGGTTGACCAACTTAATACAGCTGTCGACCTGGGTCGATCGACCCCTATGAGGGGTGATTGACCACCCTTAAGGTAGCGGCTAGGGTTTTCCCTGTCCCAATGGTACGGGTGCATTATATTTTGATATAATAGTTCTGGTTGATTCTAACGCCTATAAATACATGCCTAAGCCTTCCTCCTCTTCTCCTTTTTTTTGAATAGAGCAATGAAGCTCTGCCATTTCTTCCACTTTCTTTTTAAATTATAAACATAAGATATTTATATCTATATTCAAATAAATTATAGAAGAATAAAAATATAATAAAAAGGAGAAGAGAGTCTACTATACGAATAGTTAAGTAATCATGTGTGCAATGCAAGATTAGATTAGATTTGCAAACCTTAATAAACATAATAGTGCAATGAAAACCAATCGATATAAATTACGTATGGATAGTTTATAGATTTTCCAATCGCCAAAAGGTTGTTCTGACCCCCCTTCTGATTACAAACCATAAGATAGATTTAGAGGAACAGGTAGCTGGAGCTAGACGTGTATAGTTAGTGGAGAAGCATTCTTTTCTCTCATGCTCGATGCTGCTGTGACAATCTTCTATCCAAAAAAAACTGTTAATTCCAATGTAGTAGTCATAATCAGTATTTTTATCCTATTATTGTTTCCAATATAAGTTTATATTTCTACTAATATTTGATAATGCTCATGTTTATTTATAGGAATCAAATCCAATGATCAGTGCTTTGATGGACTTGAGTGTCAATTTTTATCGAAATTTAGGCCCATTATGGTACGGGTTGTTACAAAAACAATGTGGCAAAATGAAATTAGTTATGTGCACTTTTTACATAATGCTATGAAAAATATACTGATCCCATGATGTCGCTAGAAAATAATTCTGATGGTGAATGCAGCATCATTGGTGTTCATTTTTTGGTCTTAAAGTAGGGGATTTTACAAGATTACACGGTCAATTTATACCAGTTTGGAACTCCCATCACGTCTAGTCTGGAAGCTCCCTTTTGGATTTTCACTATCAACTCCCTAACTTCACCTGAAGGAATAGGTTTACGGACTCCGCCTGAACAATCGAATATGACTTCAACAACTTACCTGAAGATCTCCAACCATACTTCACTTTTTATAAACGAAAAATTTAACGGTAGACTATGTCTTCAATACACTTGTTAGTCAATTTAAAGTGCAAATTCCTATAACCCTCACAAATGATAGAAAATGAATATACAAAGGCTATAAACTGAATGAGGACAAGATTCAAATGATATGGAGTAATAAGTTATTGGTTTAAATTTGTTTTTTGATGAATAAAATTTTAGGTCTTAGAAGCAATAAGAGAGCGGTTAGAATAGCATGATAAGATATTATCGTGGCTTTACGGTTGATAGAGTCCTTTTATATGAGTATATTGATGCCATTTAAGAAGTTATGATGCTTCAAAATGTCAAAAAAAATACGAAGATGAGTGATGAAAAATGATGCAAATTTTCATAAAATATTCTTGTTATATGAATTTAAAACACTAGACTTAAGCTAGCACTATTCAATGGCACATTTTTTAGCTTTCTATTGTACTCAACCATTAAGTGCTATGGAAAGCCCTATGTTTTTTAGCCTTATAAATTTTGAATTTTTAACACTTTTTTCTTGACTTCAAAATTTCCATAAAATTCTAAAAAAATGGTCAAAAATCTATTATGATAATTCAAATGTTATTTAGATGTTTGGAGAGATCTATAGGTCATTTGTGGGATTTTAACAAATTTATACTAACATGACTCGATAAGGAATTCGTAGATATAATATTTGACCTTTTTTTACATGTTTCATCGTCTTCGAGTATTTCTTAACTTGTATTATGTTCCAGCTGATTTGTTAGCTCTATTATGTATCTCTAAATGCTTGTTCTTCATTGTAAATGCATCTGTTTGATTTATTTTTATATACTTGCTTTTATTGAACTCTTATCAATTGCAATCATAATTCACTTTTATGTTAGTGCTACTATATGACTCAACAAAATCATTGGTAGCATTGTTATATAGTTGTTATAATCAAAACAGTTGAATCATGTATCTAATAAGTCACTGGACCCACACAACGTAAACCTTTCTATATAGATATCTTTGTTCTCCTGACGTTCCACATATCGAAGTGTGCTATTTTTGGTGCTAATAGTAACTATGGGAGCAATCTAAATGCAATATAACCACGATCATTCGACAAGGGTTATGTTATACAATGTTGAAATGTTATGAGGAACCCTAGCATGTCATACGAGATATGGGACAACTAACCCTGAACACTATACAAGGCTTGAAACGTGTCTAGGTTTAATTCGAGAAATCTACAGTTGATTAGTCGATTGTCCCTATTCCATCTGTTTAACCATTCAGTCGACTAATGGCATATTTCAGTTGACTGTTCTCCCCTTGATTTACACTAGTTTTCCTTGGGTTTACATTCGGTTTGTCTTAAGGTTTCTTTGAGTCAACCAGCCGACCGATGATACACGACCAATCTACTATTTTCCCGATGTTGGATTTTTTAGAATTTGAACCTTTTTGTCAAAAAAATTCTAGTTCGTCGTTCAATCTTCTGTCCACACAACGAGCATAACTTATATTCCATTATAAGTCCATTTAAACACTTATTCATATTTGTTCACGTCTTTTAATATGCACAACCGGTTATCAACACCTTTAACTCAATTACAACTCATTTTTTGTGTAATTTATCTGTATGACCATATAAACTATAACGGCATAGCTTTCTTACACCAAAAGACGAAACTTAATACATTCTCGGTATTCGTGTGCCGATCATTTATGTGTTCAAATGACAGTCATTAAGGGTTAAAGGAAGAAACGAAAAAAAACAGAATATCACATCATTATGAGAAAATATATAAATTGAAGATCTTTACTAAAAGAAATCATCTTCTTTTATAAACAACATCAGAGTACACTAACCTATTTTCAGCCTGGTCAGTTATAACAGCCCATCCTTACAATTTCTGATAAATATAGACAAAAATCATGAATAAAATAATAGTGAAAGAATATAAGATACGTGATTATGTCTTGGAGAATCCAGCTTGTCATCTCCTAAATGCCCCAAAGCATCCAGCTAAATTTGAAAAATATGCTCGGTCTGACTCAAGCATTATAGGAAAACAACACCCGGGTCAGTCTGGTAAAACCAGCATTAGAAAACTTGAATCAAATCATATTGATCACTATATTTGAAAACCCATTCAAAATAAAAGGTATCTCCCTAAGACCACGCCGTATATAAACACAGACGAGCTTTTACCTTATGATAACTAAATCATTTTTATTATACAATCCAGTGTTATTATAATAGTGTCTAGAGTTTTAAAATAAATACTGAATCATAGCCAAAATGGTTATATTTATTACATTCTGGCATACTAGGTTCTATAATTAAAACCATAAGGTTTGCATAAGGAAATCGATTCTAACATGACAAGGTAAGGGATTACCTTCTAAAAGTATACCTCTAGAAAAATGTACGTGAGGCTGCAACCCGTTGCACCTTTACTACATAGAGAGACTGCATCTTTAACGTGACAGACCAGATTACATCACCCCTCAACACGGTGGCTGCCTTAATTTTCCCTTTGGTGTCTACCAACCTGAGGAAACCGATATAGATAAAGTAATGATGCTTCTAATGGGAGCAACCCACATAGCTCTACTTCATCCCCTGTTTTAGCCATTCCATAGGGTTGTAAGGCTATGAGGTCATGCTTTACCTTTTCTTCTTAGCAATTCTCACTTTGAATGCTAACACCGTCCAGGCATCAATGCAGTTCTAGCATTCATCCATATAAGTTGCTTAGGATAAGAACGAACCGAAAGCACTACTTCTACTACAACCACTTTGGAATCACCTTCGGGATTTGCAGCAAGTAGCCCTTGCACTCCAATAGCTCGATTCCATTATCTCGAACATCTTCCAAACGTAGAACATGCATATGGCTTTGAAGTGGTTTTGGTATAGAGTCATCTTATATAAGTACACTCTTCCCGCTTACCGGTTGCCCTAAAACTAAATAGATAGTTCCGGCAAACTCAACTCTGGTCCTTCAAAGATAATCCGATAATACATAGGAAAGGGGATCACCCCCGAACCGTTTAAGTGGATGGATCTCCCCATCATTTGTCGTAGGAGAACAAAACGAGATTTACACGCAAACACAACATCATCGAAGACGACTATGCCATGTAACTCATGTGTTTCTCCTAGATATTTCTAGAGTTATATCCTTCGGTGTTAAGTAGGGAATATTTCCATACCACCAAAATTAAGAAGGATTACATATTTAGTCTAAGATTTGATAGTCGGTTATTTAACTATCAAATAAACAAACAAAAACAATTTAGATATTTAGTTACCACAGTAACCACTAAGCCCCAAAATAATTATTTTATTTATTTAGATCTCTTTCTAAAGTATTCATTAAAATATTCATATACTTATCACATTGGCATAAGTCCATTCACTAAACACTGTGAAATATTTATTATTTATTAATAATATTAAAAGGATCAAGAACAAATGTTATTTAAAATAGAGATATGATAACCCCAAACACTATTCCTTTGGTGTTAAGTATGGAACGAATGTTCCATAACACCATAATTAAGAAGGTCAATTTGGGAAAATCCAATCTCTTTTCTTTATAGAATTTCTTTTATAGATCCTTTTAATAAATCTCTTTTATTTATGAAAATCTCCCTTATAACTTTCCCAAACCTATTTTTAATCTTCTTTATAAATCTCCAAGTTTATTTATAGACTCTTTTATAGATATCAAAAATCATTTTTAAATTACTTTCCAAATTTCAAGATCTCTTTTCAATTTATAAAACTCTTTTCATAAATATTCCTTATTTAAAATAAAACTCCTTGAATGAATCTTAATTCATAATGTTCCTTTGATAAACAAAGAGATCACTTAAAACAACTTTAAATAAATAAGTTATTATTTAAAACATCCTTCATTTAATTTATCTTTATACTACATTAACAAAATAACGGCTTTAAAAACTATTTACAAGGATTAAATTAACTTCAAACATCTTAATAAAATAATTGCTTAATTATCCCTTAAATATCATATTTTAAATGGCAGTAAACTTTAAGCAATATAAATAAGTAATAACTTTACTCTAAAACACTTTAAAATATAGTAATTAACTTTTAAACCATTATTAAAAATATAGCTAAATGACTGACTTCACAAATTCACAAGGAGGCTTAGTGACCATAATGGTTCTTATTAAATTAAGTTTAACTTTCAAAGTTATAACATGGACATCTACATAACAAGAAACTATGTAAAAGGATCAATCAATAACAATCAATCATCATATAGAAAGTGTCCAAATTACTATAATAGCATAACTGGGTTCTTACTCCACTTAATAGATGTCAAATATAATCTATTTGGTGAATTCTACAAAACAGATGTCAAATATAATTTAATTAGCAGAATGGTGTTTTATTATGCTAAACAGATGTCATTAGGTTTTATATTCATTTGAGGTTACTTAAGGGTACTGGACAAAGAAATCCTTTGGTTTTTAAACATTTTTTAAAAAAAGAGCTGCTTTTACAACAAAACCGATCTTTAAATAAAGTGGTCTAAAACCTTAAAACTTCTATTTAATAATTAAATACTATTTAAACTCTTTATTTAATAATAAATAAACCTTTACTTAACAATTAAACAATAATTGACTTTTAATAAATAATTAAATAATAATTATCCTTTAAATAAATAGTTAAATAATAGTTAATCTTTTAAATAAATAATTAAATCACAATTAATATTTTAATAAATAATTAAATCCTAATTAATTTTCTTAAAAATAATTAAATAATAAATTTAACCTTCATTTAATAATAATTAAATCTTAATTAAGTATTAATTAAATCTTAACTGGTCTTTAACTTAATTAGTTTTTAATTAATATTTAAACCCATTTATAAATAAGTAATTATTTAATAATTAATCTTAAAATTATAATTAACCCATGAATAATTAACTAATTAAAATTTAACATTTGATTAATTAACTAATTATAATTAACTTACTTGATTAATGCTTAAGTTCTAATTACCCTTGTTAACTAATAATTAAGTACTAATTACCTTACTAAATTACTTAATTAAATAATTAGATAAACAAATAATTACTATTTTTAAATACTTATAATAATCTTGAAAACACTCTTCAAAATATTCTCAAGTAAAAACATTTTTGAATTTTGCAAAGAGCTCGTTTTCACAAACTGCATTCGTAGCGACCATCGCTATATGACACGTAATTTTAAATCTTGTTTAACATGCCAAATAGCTTTCAAAAAATCACATTTATGTTTAAACCTTCTTAATAAACTTTGACTAAAAGTTTGGAAACCAAATTAAAGTTAAAACTTTATATTTTCCAAGAACCACTTAAGTAAAAGCACGTTTTTAAACATGGGTTTCTCTACCGCATTATGGCACAATTCAAGTGCTTACTTTCTTTTAATTTACCACAGCAAAATCAAGATCTCAAAAATACATACGTACATACATGCACACATGCGCGCGTGCGCACACACACACACACATGCCATGATTTAACCCATACAAGAAAAGATTACAAATTGTAGACTAACTAGACTTTTAACTTCCATTTTCAAACTATATGTCAATTCATCCAAAAACACATGCATACATACAAGTCAACACTATTTACACACATAAAAAATCATATTAGATCTAGATTAAACAATAATGTAAGTTTATAAAAACTTAAAGGGCGAGACTTTACTTACCAAAAAGTTATCCAAACTGACTAAGATTTTACTGACTTTTGCATACGACCATGCTTTTACTTTTCTTTGACAAAAATGAGATTTTGAAGGCCTTAAGGCCAAATTGGGATTTCGGCCATGGAGGCTTTGAATTCGGCCATGCTTGGGCCATGGGACTTTGGGCTTGCTTTGAGAGGAAGGGTGTTGTAAAAAGAGAATGAAGTATTTTAAACTTGTTTCCGTGAATTAAGAGTGAACAAAACAAGGTATTTACTATATTGAAATTTATAGGAGCCATGGAAAATATTTATGAAACAAGGAAGGAGTTTTGAAATGAAAAGGTGATACAGAAAAATATAAAAATTGGTTTTATACAATAGCTGAATTACCTAAATGCCCTTTTATACCATGCCCTCTACTACATACATTTCACACCACCTCCATGTCCCTTTCTTCCTTCATGCACACAAAAATACAATGTCCCCCCTTTTCAATGCTCCAATATGCATTTAATGCAACATGTAATTATGTTTCACTAACTGTCTTTTCACGTTTAAACATGTTTTCCTTATTTTAATTTATTTTCCATGAAATGTAACTTCTCTTTTATATATACCTAAGTGTGTGTGTCTGTGTGTATGTATATGCCATCGCATATAAAATCCTACTTATTTATAAGTGTGTGTATATTATTATACGATAGTGTTTACAACATCTCTGACAACTATTAGCCAACGAAAAGTTGAAAATTCGGAAAACGATTTTCGGTCACATTTCTCATTTTTCTTAGAACTAATTATTTTTGTAAACTAATATTGAAAACTATTTCACCATCATTATTTATTATTTTAAACAGTGTTAATTTAATTATAAATATACTTTTTGAATATTTAAAATTAACCAAATATTCACAAATTCAAATAGTGAAATTGTAGGTTGTTACACAAGAATTTCGATCGAAATTTTACCACAAACCTAACCTAGAAACACTTAACGCTACTCATCAGTCCATGTGATGTACATAGATCATTTCTATGCAAAATTTGATTTGATTACTCACTCGAGTACATAGCTTTATTTCTAGACTAGTATCTTTCACTTGACATCCTAATGCGGACTCTAATTAGGCTTTTCAAAATAGAAACCTCCATTCTTCTTACATAGCCATATATTATGATAGAAACTTTTTGTTTCCACAACAAAATCCTCATCAAGTGTTTGCCATCAAAAATCGAATAATAAATCCTACTTTGGAATGGTGTGAAACACCTCTAGTCATGTACTTGTTTGATATCTAACTCCCCATCGAGTTAGAAAATAGCCGATCAAATTTTAATTAAAAATTACCGCAAGCGCACGACATATAATATTAGTATGTGGCAAGTACGGGTCGATCTATAGGAAATTGTTTAGATTTAAAATTCCATTCAATCAAATTAAAACAAGATTTGAGAGTGTGTTAAGCTAAAAAAATGAAAATGTAAATAAACTAACAAAATAAAAGTGGATAAAAATATGAGAGTAGAAGGCAATTTAGAGATAAAGCAACCTTCATAATCACATAAATCAACACAACATGAAATTATGATCTTTTTTGTCATTAGTGAATTCAATTGACGTGTTTATCATAAGTATGTAATATATGTGTTGTTAACTATCCCAATATAAACCATCAAACTATAACACACGTACTAAACCACTTGTTTAACTCTCATGAAAATTGACAATGAACTTGAAAATAAAATCTATTCTAAGCATGATCTATTAACCATTGATTAGAAATATAGACCATCAAATTTTGATTTTAAAATCACTTCATTATCATAATCATATGTATATGAAGAGATAATTTGTGTTTAACTTTTTTTATGCATAGCCTATTATGTCTCAACAACATATGCTATCAAATTCAAAACTAAAACAAATTTTTTTTTGCCCATTCAAATATTGTCATTAAGAACAAAAAAAGAATGAGAATGAGAAAATTATGTTGAATCTACATAATTTGAGAGCTTCATTATCCCTAAATTGAAGGGGTTTAGCCTCTCATATTTGTTATCACTTCAACAAATGCAGCATTCAACATGAAACAAAAAATAATGGAAAATACAAGCTAAGTAAAAGAGAGCTAATTAAAATGAAATAAAAACTATTCTTCTTGCATAAAAATAAAACTATGCTACTAACATAATAGGAAAGAGAGCATGTAAATAGGAAAAAATATTAACTAAAATTGCATTAAAAAAAGGAAATTACATGAAAGAATAAAATGGCTAAATGGCCATGAAAAAGAAAAGAGAGTTTATATTTTATTTTTGAGACAAATACTAAACTAACTGTAAGAGGAGGCTTAAGGGAGGCTAAGAGAGACTAATTACATGAACATATGGGGTATAATACAAGCCTAAAACCCTAATCCCTGTTTTTGCAAACTACCCAAACTACCCCTCTAGAAAGTGCGCCCACTGAGTAATCATTAATCTCTAATTAATCCACCATTAAGTATGCATGAAACTTTAAGCTTCATTAGCATGTGCATTAGCTCTTAATATGTGACCATGGTAAGTGGATAGGTGGGGTCCTCCATGTTGCATAGTTTGAATTGTTGCCATCTTCATTCCTTTGTTTTCTCTTGTGCATGCACATTTTCCATGAAGCCACTTGTAAATTTAATTCAAATTCCTACAAAATAACATAAAAATCTCCAAGTAAATTTTCCCAAATTAATATATGCACAAAAATAACCATTTTCCCCCTATATGAAGATGAAAATAAATGATAATTCAAAATAATTTGAATTTTGGTTTAAACATGTTAAAACACCCTATATGCTCATTTATTTAATTAAATTAGATTAAATATGGCAGTAAGAATATGCATATTTACGTGCACATTAAATACCCACACACTCACCTTTTTATTCGTCCTCGAATAAACTAAAACTAAGGTTAAACCGTTTTCATAGGAAACATGATTGCATTGAGCATATGCAACAAGTCGTTAGACCTCTAGTTGTCTCTAGTAAGAAGAGTGTTGCCTCGTGAGGGTTTCAGTGGATACTACCCACAAAATCCTAATGTAATATGAGAAATTCCTAAATGCAGGATTTATTTACAGTGATATGAATGAAAGTTTTTGAAAATATTTACAAACGAAGAATTTACTTTTAAAATAACACGAATAAGCTAAACATAGTTTTGGTCATCATCATGAAATTTTAGTCATTTTACTTGTCAAAATTTCCAATAAAAATATAGTTATCATAACAAATAGACTCTATTTTAGCTAATTGTTTCGGTTGATAATATAGTGCAACTTTGAAATAGATCCTTAGTTGATTATCAAAGTTTTTCAAAGTAGTATTTTCATTTCTTTTGAATAACAAGTCAAATCAAATAAGTAAAAATAGTGCTTGGATTTCAATTGCTTACTCTCTCTTCATTTGAAAATTTTAACTGATGTTAACAATATTTACATATGTCTAACTTAGAAAACTGAGGCCAGATATATCACCCATTACGTGAGGGGAATGCAGAACGCGGCGAGTGAACACACAAGTGTGTACATCTATCGACTGTAGGCATTATTAATAAATAATTTTTATATAAATACACCTAACTCGGATAAACGAGGCCATATATAGCGATCGTGCACTGCCTTTCGAGCTTACGCGAGAAGGGTACAGAGCATGACAAGTGAACACATAAGTGTGCGAAAACATGACTCTAGGTGTTAAAATAAAAAAAATTCTTTCTTTTTTTGGTTTTTTCTCCTATATATATATATATATATATATATATATATATATATATTGAAGACAGAATTTTGCAAAATCATCTTAGTATCATTTAACTTAGAAGATAAAAAACGATATATCCTTTTCATCCACCACTTTTTTAAACAAAGATTTTCAATTTGGATATACTTTATAATTATCACCTATAAACCTTCCTATATACTAGATAACCAGAGTTATTTATAATCAAACTTTATTTTTATTTTTGTTGAGATAAATAATTTTTTCAAAAATTAAATTTAATAACCAAAACCATATATTTGTCCTATAGTGGTTTTTTCTAAAGTAAATCAAAAGGTTGAAAAGGATTTTTTTTAGATTTTTTTAATTTTTTTTGAGTTTTGGAAAGAAAATTAAAAATATATACCATTAAAAATAAAAAAAATTAAGATGATACTCCCTCCACACTTGATTATGACTGTGTCCCATAGTCAATCCAAGTGAAAAGAGAAAAATAAAATAAAAACAAGACCTATAATTACATTAAAATGAAAAGGTTATTGTTTACATAACATCAGAAAATATACTGTTAAAGAGTAAATGAAACAGTCTTTCAAAGGCCAATTCATTTGTCTCATCAAATATGCGAGACGTAGCTTAAAAAACCAAACCATAAAAGATTTCAAAGTTGGATTTTGATTTGGGAAAACGAATGTCATTTTAGCGAAAATCATATGAGTTGTTTTATTTTCGATGATTTTTGGGGTCAATAGAATAATTAGTTGAAGTTCAAATTTATTTTCACCAAATTGAAATTCAAACTTATCATTGAAAACTTCTTCAGAATTGGTGATTTAACTCTTCCCCTTCTAAATTTGACAACTTGCCTTCGAAAAGTTTAAAGAATTTATGTTCACAAAATTCATCTTCCTTTGTTGAATTATTCACACTTCATTGCATGTATAAATTTCAAAATCCAAAGTTGTTGTGTTAAAATTTTCCAAATTGGAGAAAGGATAAATTTGGTTCCACACTATCAAATTAGTTGAAATCTAACTCAGTTACCATATTTTCAACAACTTCATTATGATTGCCTTTCTCAGTTTCAAATGCTGTTATTTGAAAATCGTTAATTTTGGTAAAAGATGGATTATCACTTGACTTATCACACGTTGGGTGTAACAATCCGGGGTATTTCACCAATTTTTATCGTCATTAGGCAATTAAATTCGCTGGCTAATTGCTGATGGGCGTTTTAATTGGGTTGCGATTCTTTTAAAAAAGTCGTTACGGGTTAAGTGGGCTTTAAATAAAATTTTAGCCCACGCTTCTTTTTATTTTTGGACTATGTTAAATCAGAAGCGAAGACCATTCCTCCACCTTTCATTTTTTTCGCATCGCAAGCCCTAATCAAAAATAAACGGAAAAAAAGAATGGTGGCTCGTTCCTCTTCCTTTAGAAATTAGGGTTTTCGTGAAATTCGAAGATGCCGACTTCCTTGCTCTGTCGATCGGCCGCTTGATTGAGTTCGTCTTTACTTCGATTTTGAACGGTTCGATGTTGTCTTCGGCCGAGTTGGAATCATGCTCTTCGATGTTAAGGTGAGTGATTTTTTTCACTCACATCTAATTCAATTTCGTATATTCGTGACTTTCTTTGCATGATTTCTTGGCTATCACGGTGTCGAATTCTTTGACACTTGATTTTGATTTTTGTTCGTCTGGAATTACTTGAATTTGTTGATTACTTTGTTCAGGCCGTTTCATTTTGATCGAATGCCAGGAATTGATTTTGTGAAGATATTTTTGATGAGAATTCAATTTGACTTTGCATTTGCTTAAGTACTGACTTCGGCCATTAGCTGTAGCTTGGAATTTTCCGTTGGCTTTTGAAACCTCATCTGTCTTGATTGTACCATTCGCTGTTTATGTTGCATAGTAGAGTGGTTCGTCATTGTAGTGCTTCTGGTCATTACACATGCACCATTCGAAAGGTGATACTAGTTATCACTAATACAACATATATCAGTACACATTCATGTTTCTTTTATATGTGCTGTTTGGTTCACTTGAGTGTTGCTTTACTAGGTGATATATTTGTTCATAATTTCCTATGAAGTGCCATTGTTGCCTCGGGTTTGAGTTTTGCTCGTATAACCTTATGTCATTGGTTCTTGATGTTGCTCGGTTTTGATGTACACTTGGATTTTGATTATGCAGTTGTGGGTTCTGTTGCACTAGAACTATTGAGGCTACACTTTGTAGTTTGCATTGCTTTGTCTTCAACATGCCTGTAGTGTTCACTGTTTTATATGATGGTAATTTGTGAATTTTATCCCTGATTGCACTTTCGACCTGTACCTAGTATATGTGAGTTGTTTGCATTTTACTTGTTCGCATTGCTCTATCCACTTCGAGTAAGTTTACAATTGTTTTACTTGGGTCTGTGCATTTAAGTCATGTTGATGGTGAGGCTTTGTATTGATTTCTTGTATTCACACTTCATGTTTTAGCTGAGTCTGGTTCGGTCTCGACCTGAGCTGACCATTGAAGTGTTGCATTGTATTCATGTTGTAATTGTGTCATTTCTGGTGCACCACTTCATTTGTGCACTTGATTACATATGCTTGGACTTGACTATTTGGTTACCAGATCATTTGAGCTTCATGTGCACTGATCAGTTCATAATTGTGGTCTCTGTTTTCTTGATGCAGTCTTCATGCATTTTTCACTGATCATTTGTTCATGTTGTAGACGGTTCGCATTGCATCACCACTGACTGTTGAAACTACTTTGTTTTTTCACTGCATATGCTGTTTACTTTGTTGTCAAGTTGCACTACTTACATATTCACTTAAACTTGCTGTATATCATTTGTTTGGAATTGCTTCTTGATGCATGTATTCATCTGGAAGCTTTGCGTTGCTTTGTCTCTGATATTGCCTTATTGTTTTGTGTGTCTACATATGTGCACTTGAGTCGCATTATTAGTCTGAAGCTTGTGTTCATCTTTGTTGTAGCATTGGGTACATATGTTCACCTTGATGTATATGCATTTGTTGAGTTGTTTCACTGATGCATCACTTGTTGCCATTTACTTGAAATCAGTTGCATTCGTCTGGGTTGGTGCAGTTTCATGTTGCCACCTCTGTTTGCATATTTAGCTCGGTTGTCTGGAGAACATGTGTATATTGCTTTGACTGTTGAGGCAGTGGTATTGATATTTGATTCTTCATTTGCTTTTGATTCATTGAGCTTTTGTGTATTTCATCACTGTAGTGGCGAGGCAGTGCACGTGACCGTGTACTGCAGCCAATCAGTATTGATGTTTTTAAGTGATATTTCAATTGTTTGAATTGTTTCGTGTGTTCAATTCAATACTTTGAAATTGTATTTTTATTTGGGTTAATTTGATCATTTTGTGATATCTAATTATCTACTAGATAATTAGATTATGGGCTTTCTAATTATCGTATCGATAATTGGATTTTGTTGTTTATGCTGTTCACTGGCGTGGGTTTTGCTTTGGCCACTTGTTGTTAATTGTCGTTTAGGCAATTCTGTTGTTTTCAAATTGTCTTCATTGATAATACTTCTATTTATCTTTATTGATGATTTGGCTTTGCTGATTTGCTGTTAATGCTGTTTCATGTTATATCTACCGTTATCCGATTCCTTGTTAAAGGATTGGATAGGTGAGATTTATTGTGACTGTCGTCTATTTGATTATTTAATTATTATTGCTTCCGTGTGTTAATAACTAAGTTTGAATTAGACTGACCCGTGTATTATTTTCTTTTGAATTAATACTCGGGTCAGACCGAGTTATTACAGGTTGTTGATATCTTTCTTTGGGTTGTTGCTTGAGCTATGAAGTCTCTTCATATCTTTTGGAGTAGTCAGTGTTATTTCTTAGGATGATATGTATTCATGTATATTATTTACAATAATGTACTGTATATGTAACTTCCAATGTCGTCAGTTGTAATTGTATTATATGTATAGTATCACATGTATTGTAACTGACTTCAATTATATATATGAGATTTTATATTATCCGTGTTCTGTGTTTAGCTTATCTGTGTTATTATTATATATGTGTCCTGAACTATTATGAACCCTCTAGTTCGTTTTATACTAGAATTGAATATGTCGATGGGAGTAAATTTAAAGAAAAGAATATATACCACTCCTATCGAGATAAACAATACTAGTGTAAGGCCTAACTACGGATGGCCGCTCTTATCCAGCCTTATTCTTCGTAATAACAGACAGTATTTTCTTTTAATACTCTTTGTTATTGTTAGCATAGAGGTGGGGCGTCACATTGGGATTTGATTTTGTTTCTCACGTTGTTTTGTATAAGTTTCAAACAACAAATTCATGTGACCATTGTAAATCTCTTCCATTTGCTTAACAAAGTCAAATTTATAATTATTAACTTGAGAAATTTTGATTTGAACTTTTTGTGAACAAAAATTATCAATCGCATCGTGGTCGAGATTATTCACATTGCCAAAATCATTTAAAAACTTATTTCCATTTTCATTTTAACTTTGAACCTCATTTTGAAGTTCGAAATTGAATTGGCATGAGTTATACTCGAAATCATTTGAATTTTAAAGTGAATTCAAATTTTGATTACTTTGAAAACTTGAGCTATTGCACAAATATGAATAACACAAATCATTTGTCGTTTGATTTTGTTGTGTAGAGAGTTCGAGTAAAGATGAAATCATTTCAATGCTATTTTCAAGATTTGAGGGTTGGTAATCATTTTGAAAATTTTGTTCAAAATTTGAATTGTTTGTACAACAGTTGTCATTAAAATATCCATAAGAATTTGTTGTGAAATTATATGGATTATATTGATTTGCATAACTATTGTAAAGTTCTTGAGAATGGGGAAATTCGGACATTTTCAAAATGGTTTTTTGGATTTTTTTAGATTTTTATAAAGGAAAACTATTTACCAAAAGGAATTTATTTTTCAAAAGGAAATTTGATTCTTTTATTTTGTTTGGATTTTCAAATTTTTTATATGATTTTGTTTGTTTTTTTGTTTTTGAAAAGATTATATACCTTTTTTGGATTTTTTTTGTTTTTGACTGAAAAAACTAACTTACACACACACGCATATATATATATATATATATATATATATATATATATATATATTTGGTTTTGGATTTTGATTGAAAAAAAAAATTCAAAAGGTTTAAAAACTAAGTTAATAAATATTTACACATTTTTAAGTTTTGGATTTTGATTTTTTTTTAAATATGCATGAATTAATGCAACTAAAGGAATGCAATTACAAATTTTCTATCCTAAGCAGCTCCTAACCCAAACTTGTATAATCACACTTGGTCTTAATTCAACAAGATAGTTCTCAGCCAGATAACGGACAGAATTTATCGGTGCACCATGAATCACCATAGCAACGCAGCCGAAGGTTTAAGTACCCTCAGAGAAACAATCGGTATAAAATTTATGAATCACCGCAATATTTATAACTGATTATTGCTCAGTCGTAGCCTATACACCAAGAAATTAAATTTTTCAAAGAAAGCAACTTGTCAATATACAATTAAGCTGTAGATGAACTCGTGACACCCTTAAAATGTCAAACCGTTATTATTAGTCAAGTGCTAAGATGAAATGAAAAAACTGAAATTAAACATCAATTAACAATGCAACTATGAATTAAATTTGTTTTTTTTTTGGAATTTTTTTGTTCTAGCAGCAAGCAACCACAAATGTAAAATAAATAAAACTAAGGGTTGAGAGGACTGTGCCAAAGCGTGCAGAATTTATTAGCAAATTTATTTTTAAGCGGCGATTATTTATTTATTATAAGCAAGCAAACAATTATTTTTCTGACAATCAAAGCGAAGCAAGCAACTCTTTTTATCTACTTGTTGGCCTGAAACTAAAAACGAGATATATACAGTTATATATATAAGGATGGAATTTAAAACAAATTAAACAAAAACAAAACAAGTGCAAACAAAACAAATGAAAACAAGACAAACGAAAACAAATTTAAATAAAAACAAAACAAATGAAAATAAATTAAAACTTGTTTTTTCTTTGATCAAGGGAATTGAAACAAGTCAAATCAAAACATAACAAATAAAGACAGTTGAAACTTTTTTCTTTTCACTTTTTTTATTTTTCGTTTCTTTGAAAGGTCTAAAAGAAACTAAAAAAAGAAAGCTTTAACACATAATTTTTTTTTAGAACTCTAGGGCCTGGCCCAAACTCAAATAAATTAACACATCGCGAATTTCCACTTTATCGACCACGAGACAAAACACAAAACACCTGAACTTCTCAATTCCCCAAAATTTTAAATCGAGTTGAATAACGCGAATCGAAAGCTTTTTCTTATTTCTTTTTTATTTGAGTTGGTTTGCAGCTGTTCAATTGGCGAAGAGATGTAATCCAGTTTATTTTTGTGTCGCTGCTGTTTTGGAGTTGTGGATGGTTTGGAAATGTGGGGATTTGGGTGGCTGGCGGTCGTGGGTTGAAGGAGGTTGCGGTTTGGTCGATGTGGTGTATAGGAATTGGAATTTGGGTATGGTCGAGTGATGTTGAGGGACAGCTGCAGATTTGGGGATTCGAGTGGTAGTGGTTGGAGGTGAACAGTATTGGATGATGGCAGTACTTTGGTGGTTGTGGGTGGTGCTGGTAATGGTTAAGGTTGGTACGGTGGGTGGCTATTTGATGGGCACAGTCTTGATGAAACTGTCAAGCAAGGTCAGATGAAGGGCAGAGGGAGATGAAACTGTTCAGCAGTGATGGCAGCAAGTCGTTTGGGTGTGGGATGTTGTATATTTGTAAATGGTTGCAGCAGTAGATTTATGTAGTAAATGTTAAACTAATGGTAGCAGGGTTTGGTTGCGATAAATTGTACAGGGTATGTAGTAAGATTGTGTGAAGTAAGATGGTTGAAGAAGTTTTGACAGTTGTTAGTAGTGGTGGGGTGATTGAATGGCAGTTTGTATGTAATGTGTAGGGGTTATGTTGATGGAGACTGATGGATGTATGTATGAAGTTTGAAGGATATATGGTGTTGCATTGTTGTGATCAGTAAGTGGCAGTTGCAATGTGACAATATGGCTAGTCAGTAAATGTATGCAGTATTGGAAATGAATGGTGGCCGGTGATGGCACTGCAGGCAGCAAGAGGCAGTGGATGAAATAGTGTAGACAGTGAGACGGTGGTTTTATGATGACTGTGGTTAGCAGCAGTATGGCAAAGTGATATATAGGAGAGGACAAGGCAGTATGAAGTTGTTTAGCTGAAAGAAGGATGTTGCTTCTGCTGGTGGTTGTTGTGATGGAATTATTCTGTAGTGGATGCAGTGATAGGCAATGTAACAGTAGCGATTGTTGACAGAAGTTGGATTGTATGAAGCAATGTAGATGTTGATTGGTAAGAAAATGAGGCAAATGAAGAATGTAGCAGTGGGAATGTGGTGGTTGAAGAAGCCTGATGTATATTGGCAGATGATGTAAGTATTGATCTGATGTGTTAAGGCAGCAGTAGGTAGTTGTTGAAACCCGAGGGTAGTTGACAAATGGAATGTTGTACGGGGTGATGATTCGATGAATAACTGTGGAGTTGCTGCTGCTGGCTGATTGGTGGCAGAAGTCGGAAAGTGTGATAGGGGTAGTTTTGTATTATTATATGGATGCACCGTTGATGTGGCTGGTTTGAAAAGAGATGTGGAGGGATATTGCAGTGCGAAGCACAGTTTGACAGTAATATGGTGGTGGCAGATGTAAGTTGAACTTGTAGCGTTTATTCTCGGTGAGTTGGTCTGTGCTTGGGATTATATCTGAGATGAAATAATGAAGAATATGATTGTTAGGTAGTGAGTAGAGGAATGGTGGTGATGAACTGTGAATGGTTGAGGAAAGAGTGTTATCAGCAGTTTTTTTATAGAAGCACTGGTGTGGTGATATACAGAGGAGACAGAGATGAGAATGGGATGAATGAATTCTGCACTGTATAGTGTGCACTGGAAGTTTGTGAGTATTGTGCAATGAAGTTATGTGAACTGAAGTTTGTAGGGCAGTGGGGGTTGGAAATATGGTTTATGTTGGAGAGCACTGGACTGTTTGATTGACAAAGGAGTTTATGGATGAAGACAGAAAGTTGTGCACTGTTTAGAAGAACAGGCAAACAGAGAAGGGGGAATTTGCAGAGGGATATGCAGTTTTGTAAAAAAAGAAAAAGAAAGAAAGATAAGAAAAGGAATGTAATTGTAAAAGAAAATGCAAATTGAATGCAATAAAATATTTTAGTTTTTGAAATGAAATTGTGTATTTTTTTTTAAATATGGAAATACAAATGCAAAATGAAAAGAAAACAAGCACACAAACAAAATGCTACAAAAATCACACACAAACACACATTTTTTTTAAATGCAACACACACAAAACAAACGTACAATAAAAATGAAATGAAAATAATTCGAAGAATATAAATTAAAATCAAGACTACTCCCTAGCAAAGGCGTCAAAAACTTGTTTGACGGCTAATCCTCTATCGAGTTAGAAAAGAGCCGATCAAATTTTAATTAAAAATTACCGCAAGCGCACGACGTACAATGTTAGTACGTAGCGAGTACGGGTCGATTTGCAGAGAATTGTTTAGGTTTAAAATTCTGATCGATCAAACTAAATCAAGATTTGAGAGTGTGTTAAGCTAAAAAATGAAAATGTAAATAAATTAACAAAATAAAAATGGATAAAAATATGAGAGTAGAAGACAATTTAGAGATAAATCCACTCTCTTGATCACATAAATCAACACAACATGAAATTGTGATCTTTTTTTGTCATTGGTGAATTTAATTGATGTGTTTATCATAAGTATGGAATATTTGTACTATTAATTAGCCCAATAGAAACCATCAAACTATAACACACTCACTAAACCACTTGTTTAACTCTCATGAAAATTGACAATGAACTTGAAAATAAAATCTATTCTAAACATAATCTATTAACTATTGTTTAGAAATATAGACCGTCAAATTTTGATTTTAAAATCACTTCATTAGCATAATCTGTTTGAGTTTGTTTAAGCGTAAAATATTTGGTGTCAACAACATAGACTATCAAATTAAAATCTAAAACAACAAAAAAATTACCCATTTGAACATTGTCATTAAGCATAAAAAAAATTAAAAATGACCAAACTATGTTGGATCTACATAATTAGAGAGCTTCATTATATCTAAATTGAAGGGGTTTAGCCTCTAATATTTGTTATCACCTCAACAAATGTAGCATTCAACATTAAACAAAAACTAAAGAAAAATGCAAGCTAAGTAAAAGAGAGCTAATTAAAATGAAATAAAAGCTATTGTACCTGCATAAAAAAATGAAACTAATCTGCTAACATAAGAGGAAAGAGAGCATGTAAATAGGAAAGAACATGAACTAAAATTTCATAAAAAAAGTACATGAAAGAATAAAATGACTAAGTAGCCATGAAAAAGAAAAGAGAGTTTATATTTTATTTTTGAGCCTAAGACTAAACTAACTACAAGAGAAGGCTCAAGAAAGGCTAAGATATACTAATTATATGAACATATGAGATATTTATACAAGCTTAAAACCTAATCTACATTTTAGGGAACTACTCAAAGTACCCCTCTAGGAAGTGTGCTCATCAATTAATCATTAGTCTCTAATTAATCCACCATTAACTATGCATGAAACTTTAATCTTCATTAGCATGTGCATTAGCTCCTAATAGGTGATCATGGTAAGTGGGTAGGTAGGGTCCTCCATGTTGCATAGTTTGAATTATTTTCATCTGCATTCCTTTGTTTTTTCTTGTGCATGCATGTCTTCTATGAAGCCACTTGTAATTTAAATTGAAATTCTTATAAAATAACATAAATATTTCCAGGTAAATTTTTTCAAATTAATATATGCACAAAAATGATCATTTTGCTCCTGTATGAAGACGAATAAATGATGATTTGAAAGTAATTTGAATTTTGGTTCAAACATGTTAAAACACCCTATATGCTCATTTATTTAATTAAATTAGAGTAAATATGGTAGTAAGAATATGCACATTTACGTTCATATCAATACTCGAACCTTGGATCGAGAATAATGTGAAAAGGATGAAGATATGTACAACTTACGTACTCATCTAAAGGTTCTTATTTACCCAATTATTATTTTTTACCCACCAGAAAAGATTTATGAAAACATTTCATAAAAATTCCTACTTAGGTTCAAAATTTAGATGATACAACTTATTTAGGAAACCTATCATAAAATCATTTTAATTTATTAACTTGTATAATACTCTCCTACATCCTAAGAGTATATACAAAATATCTGATTTTTACTTCTGCTTACCTTATTCTATTCAGATGTAGGCCCTATATAATTTGGATCTTAAAACCAAGTTGACCATTTTAACCTCTTTATCCATTCGGTCTGGTAAGTGGCTAAGAAGAGTAGGATGTTCGTATCCAAATTCCATCATAGAGTATACTTTTTCTTAGATGCCTCCAAGGTAAAAATGTTTATTAGCCGGCCTGATAACATCAAATAATTTTTCACTTCCTAGATGTTAAAATCAAAGATACAATTTGATAAAACAAACTTTATTGACATCTTTATTAAATCATCCTATCTAAAAACTTTATTTATCAACCCAATTTTTAATCAACATCCCTTATTATTTTGAAAATTCATCATTATTTTTCAAGAAACTTAAGACCACAATACTTGGGGTTTATTCAAGAACTTTTTGAAATGATACTTTATTGCCAACTCATAGAAAATATACATATAGCCCGAGTAATTCCAAAATGATGTCAAGGGACTAGGCACTACCAAATAGTATCATATATTCCCATTACCAAAAGGGGTAATACTCAAGAGAAGTGTTTATCATCTGAACACATCTCCTGTCCATTTGTAGTCACTTTCAAGTCACTCAAACTAGTTAATTATGAAAATACTTCTCCTTTTCAAATCCCTTTTTGAAACAACACTTAGATATATATGTCCAACTAAATTGTATTAATAAATTATTTATCATCCACTTGTTCTGGATTCATTCTGATTCGAACTCGTTTCGATCGTAGAATGACAAAGAGAATAATTTACCAAGTGCACTACCACATCCGTCATAGCAAACATCTGATTGTCACTTAGAAGATTATTCTGATCATCGTAAAATAGATCGAGACTCATTCCCTAACCGTCCAAAGAAAATTCCTTTAAAATTCCTTTCCAAAATATCTATACTTTAAAACATCTTCTAGTGATACTATTATTACCATTTCTTCAAAAACCATTTGAAATCCATTTTAAAGACACCGAGATTTTGAATTCTTAAAAATCCTTTTCATTTTATATCATCTTTATAAACCAACCTCATAAATTTTTATAAAACCATCTAAAATATTTGTTTTAATAAACACCTTTTTTAACCCAACATATCATCAAACGCATTATAGCCAAATTGTGAAACTAAATTCACAACGTGTTTGTTTCAATATTCCCCAAATTTTCTATCTACCCGACCTATGATTTAAAAGGTAGGATTGCAGATGAATTTACAATCTACAACCAATGCTCAAGATTGGGCGAGCATGATTAATCAAATCCTAGATGATGATAATTGAATATTACTAGTAACTCCTAACAACAACACTTCTATATAACTATATAAATTTCTGAAAATCATCCCTTTATACATATAATATATTCCTAGGTACAATTATTTTATTTACCAATTTTAAAACATATTATGTCGGTCAACTTTGTTCAATTGTTTAGGCTATAAATAACTTGACCAGACACATCGATCAGAATTCTTAATCCACCCAACATATCAAGCAACACAAGCACAAACACTAATTAAGCCTGTAACCGATGACGAAATAAAAGCAACTCTATTCTCTGTGGATAAGCATTCATCTGGAGGCCTTGATGGCCTTAATGTGACATTCTTTACAGCTACGTGGGGTGTGCTTGACCATGAATTCTGTCAGGCAATTCACAACTTCTTTTCAAAATGCAAGTTACTTGGGGAAGTTAATTGCACTAATATTGCTCTAATCCCTAAAGTCTCTCCACCAACATGTGTCTCCTCATTCAGGCCTATCTCATGTTGTAATGTTATATATAATGTATCACTAAAATTCTTGCTACTCGCCTTGTAAGTGTAATGCCAACTGTTGTCTCCATGAATCAAGCTGCCTTCATACCAACTAGAAATATACTTGATAATGTGCTACTAGCACAAGAGTTGTTAAAAGGTTATAGTAGAGGTAATGTGTCTCCTGCCGCTGCTCTTAAAATTGATATATCTAAAGCCTATGACTCAATACACTGGGCTTCAATTGTTAGGATTATGGCAGTTATGGGGTTTCCCAAAATGTTTGTATCTTGGATATATGTGTGCATCTCCACTCCAACCTTCTCTGTTGTTTTAAATGGTAGACCAGTTGGATTTTTCAGTAGTAGCAAAGGCATTCGACAAGGAGATCCTATATTATCTTACTTATTTTTGTTGGTTATGGAAGTATTTACAGTTATACTTAACTCTAGATACTCTCAGAAGATAATTAAGTACCATCCTAAGTGCTCTTCCCTCCAAATAAATTCTATAATGTTTGCAGATGATGTTATGTTGTTTACTAAGCCTGAATTTCCCTCTTTGACTGGTATAATGGAGGCACTGCAGCCTTTCTACTGTATGACTGGACTTTCTATTAATCAAGCAAAATCTTCCATGTTAGTTGCTGGAGTTAGTGATGTTCAAGCAGCTGCACTTTATCAACACACTAGTTTCTCCTGCATGGATAATGACATGAAGTATCTTGGACTTCCCTTAATCTCTAAAAGAATAACAAATGCTGATTGTATACCTTTATACAATAAAATTACTACTGTCATGTGTGCTTGGGCAAATAGGCAATTGTCACAAAGTGGTAGGCTTGTCTTAATTAAATCTGTTGTATTTTCCTCTTTAGTCTATTGGTCTCGTTCATTAATCCTTCCAACGAAGCTGTTGCATCTTGTTAGGTCTGCCATGAATAGATATTTTTGGTCAGGCAGTATTCACAACAGGAAGTTGATGCCTTGCTCATTTACTAAATTTGAAACACCCATGAGACTGGGAGGGCTTGGTGTAATAAATGCTAGGAAGTGGAACTTAGCTGCTATAAGTACACATTTCGATGACCTCATCACCAAGAGAGGTAGATTATGGGTAAATTGGATATGGCAACATTGCATAAAGACTAAATACTTTTGGTGTATTGATATCCCACAAAACAGCAGCTGGATCTGGAGAAATATCCTGAAGTTAAGAGAAGTATATCTCCCTATGATACAATATCAAGTTACTGCAAACTCTGATGTAAGCTTCTGGCATGAACCATGGTCTAGCAAAGGTCTGATCCTTTCTAAAGTGTATGACTAACTTCAGATTCAACAATCTAGAATACACTATGATGCAAAAGCTAATGAATATTTACATGAAGGGAAAATACAACTTCCATTTAGTAGTAATCAAATGCTCAGGCAGTTGTGGAGTGAGATACAAGACAACTACTACTCTGCACAACAACTGGATACTGTCACTTGGGACATGAAGCCTCACAGTGTAAAGGGTGTGTACAATTTTTTTTCTGATTATGCTCCTCTGCCAGCATCCAAGTGGTACATTGTTATCTGGTCCAATGACTCTGTACCATCTGATAACTTGATGTTGTGGAAAGTTATTAATCAAGCACTTCTCACGAGAAGTAAATTGATCAAGTTTGGTCTGGCATGCTCTCCATTATGTCTATTCTGTGAGTTGCATGAGGAAACTATGGATCACCTCTACTTTGACTGCCCTGCTCTCAAAATCTTGATGACCAGAATCAGTGGCATTACTGGGTATAATCTATCATCTGGAAGATCAAGCATGGTCTGGAGTCTTATCTACAAAGCAACTAGATGGAGAAATGATGGTTCCAGAGTGTTAGCTGTATGTTTGAAAAAATACTTGAGAGTTATATGGAAGGAAAGGAATGCCATAGTTTTTGAAAAACAAAGGAAGAAGATAGAAGTTCTATGGCATGAAGTTAAGAAAGACACCCACTGGCAATTAATGAATGGCAACAGAGTTTTCCCTGACTATTTGATTCATGGTTGGGTTTGATCCTTTGTTGTTTCCTCATTTGATATTTTTTTTCTTGTTTGCTTTTCTAACTTTTTTCTTTCTTCGAATTTGTACTCTTTTATTGTGTTGCAATAAAACTGGTAGGGGGCCAGTCAACCCCGCTGGCTTTGCCAAAAAAAAAAATTTAAACATTTTTATTAAAATAACAAATACGGGCCACTCAACTCATTCTAAGGTGTTACAAACCCTACCCCAACGAGTTTACCCATTTTAGGGCATTAGTAACTCTATCTCTAACGAGTTTACCCCACGAAGACCTAAATGTTTGCTCAACCTATGTTTCGACCGTAAGGACCTGTCTTCTGGACACTTTAACGACACATGAAAACCAAGGATGTATTAAGTATCGTATTTAGGTGTAAGAAGGGTAGGTCGTTACGTAAACTATATTATGATCGATTTATCTATAAAATTGACTTTTTATTTATCACAATGGGTATCTATGTACTATTTAATCCATCTACATCATTTAAAGTGAATTTTACATTCAATTTACCTTTCCCTAAATTTATATCAATTTCTTACCAAAATAATGATATATGATTCCTCAATTTATCCAATTAAGAATTGCCACCAACAAAATTATCAGATCGGTCCTAAATCATGTTATTAAACTTTAATAAGATATATAAATAAAATCTATTGTATATGTAATCACATAACCTTATAGGTATATCCACTCATCTAGAATTGTCGAGTGATTGAATTCAGTTAAAATCTTTAAGCTTTCTACTCCGATCTGATCTGAATTGGTGACACTCTCTTTTAATTTTTATGGATATTGATTAGATTAGTCTGCTCTTTCTTTCTTTTTTCTTTTGATACTTTATTGGTTGATTTGGAAGTAGATTTGAGATATAAAAAAGTGAAAGTTTAGATCTAGGTATTTACGGTGGTTACTAGATGAAGAATAATGAGATAAGAATCATGTATATACACTTCTCCTCCTATTTTAAACCCTAATCTTGACATTAAACCCTAGGCCCACTTGGGATTCGATCCGTATAGCCCAAAAAGTGTGTTTCAACAAATGATTCACATCTCCTTCATCTAGTATTTTTTCTTGATGTTTTTATATAAAATTTAGGTAGAACAATATATTTAATGCAATGGTGAAGTCAAATTTATGAAATTCTATAATTTTAAAAAAATTCTGCATTTTGTACGAAATTACAAAATACCTTGTTGATTATCTATTTTTGTAAAATATCCATGGTATTACGTCCTCTCCTCAGTCTCATCTTTTCCTCTTCAAATTCAAAGATATATTCATATTGGAGGTTTATATGGTTATTCTATTAAGACAGTAAGAATTCATGGTGCAGATACAACTACTTGCAATACTTTATTGTTGTTTGTAAGAAGAAAATTATTCTTGTCACCAATAAAAATCCAATAGGAAAGATATATCTTACCACACATGGAGTTATAATATTTCAAAGATACTCTTTACACCTTTGGAAATCAAAAAACCGATAATGGAATTTTATACGAGGAGTAAAGGGCTGGATGTGGGATTGCATCTATGAATCGATATAAATACCCTGGTGTCTTTTACTCTTATGGTTTTACTTCACTTTTCATTTACTATATGATTGTTTACCTATGTTTGTGATTTTATTACAAATCATATAGTTAGTTTTTTTATTCACATGCTAATTATTAAGTAGATGATATTCACTATTTGATCCCTTTATTGTAATAGTGGCCTTAAGATCCATTTCGCATCTCGGGTATCCCATAACCTTAATTTATTCTATGAATATGTTTTGCATTGTAGTTTTGCAGAATTTTGTCCCAAACATTTTCCCAACTTTGGTCGATTTAGAGGCCAAATGGCAAAATAGTGCAGCCAAATGTTACATCACTTTATCTTGGTTCCTAGTGGTAATATTGTAAATATCAATGTTTTGAATTTGAAATGGATTATCATTGAAACTAAAAATTTTAAGAGCGACATTTCATGTATAAACATTAAAATTGTTAAATATTTCTATAATAACCAATGCTTTTAAGTATAGTAGATAAATAAAACATGATTTATGTAACCAAATAATAATATCTTAAGTTTTTTTGATAAAAAAGAGTGGTCCTCAATGTAAGAAGAGCACTTGATATTTATTAATAATTTAACGTTAAACCAAAAACTATCAAGACAATGGATCATCACTAAGATGATCAACATAATGCAAGAATGTAACAACAAGATCAGTAATCAAGCACATAAGCACAAGGGAAAAGCCGCTAATAAAATTTAATTGGCGGTTGTTTGAAAGATCTGGTATGCATAGCATTGATAATGAACTGAATCGTATACTTGTATTTGAGTTGAAGCATTGTTAAGAGTTGATTGATGCATGATGAATGAGTGATACAGGTACAGATTGGACCGTTACAAGCATAGTTACTACTGCTAGATAAATGAACTTGCAGAAACAAGAACATACTTGACTATACTAGGAGATAGGCAAGGAAACTAGCTAGGATGACTGAAACTAGTGGAAACATGGACAAATGAAGCAAAGCTAAATCGACATGGACAAGCTGGGACATGCTGAAACGAGTTGAAACATGCTAACACGTGGACAAGCACAATCTAAACACTTTTTAAACCAGCTGAAGCAATCTATAATAGTTAAGATAACTTGGTACGGAAATGAGATATGCATGATGCTTGTTCAAGTTAGAACTGCTTATTGTCGAAACATGCATGATACCATGCATAACTAATAGGACTAAAAGAATTTTCTAAAATTGAAGTGAAGAGAGGCTTTTGGTTGAAGCAAAAGGTCCACTTATTGACAATGTGAGAATATGTAACTGTTAAATGGGTACGGTGGTAGGGGAAAGCGTTTACTACTGGACGGTGGTATCATCGGTTATCAAATGACCTCATGCATGATAATAATAAATGAGCTGAAGTATAGGCACTGTAATGATCTGCCTTTTTGACTCTTAAAAGTCGACACTAATACATCTACGGTGTTCCTGTGCCAAGTATCCAAGTGCCGAAAAGACAAATTATTGGGGTGAAAAAAAGAAAAGACAGAGCAGAATCTCACAACGTGATGGAAAATATATAATACACTATGATCTTAACAAAAAAACCTTTTAATATACGTACAACCTCAAATGACTAACTTCTCATCAGCCCGGATACTTTTAACAACCTGCCCTTACAATTGTTGATAAAAACAAAACAAGAAAGCATCAGAAGATAAAATATAGGAGTATAACTTAAAGGCATCCAGCTCATCTCCTGAAGCTCCAAATCATCCAGCTAAATCTAGAAATCTATTGGGTTTGACCTGAGAATTATAAGAAAATAAAATTTGGATCAGTCCGGTAAAGACAATGTGAGAAATCTCAAGTCAGTTGGATTACTTATTGCTATGAAAAAAATTCAGAAATTGAAATATCTCATATGGTCATACCACACATAAACGTCGACGGGTTTTTACCTTATGATAACTAAACTATTTTTTATAGAAAATTCAATTTTATTATAATAATGTCTAGGTGTAAAATAATTATATAGCATATCTGGAATGGTTATCCGTAATTACATTTAACACTACTAGGCTCTATAGTTAAAACATTAAGGCACATATTGGAGATTGAATTCCAACAATGACAAGGCACCGAGGACTACCTTTCATATAGTATGCATCTAGATAAAATGTACCTGAGGCTACAAACTTTACACCTCTACCAACACATGGCCGACTGCCACCTTAACATGGCCTATCAGATTACATCATCGCTCGGCCGTCGAGGTTGCAAACATTGCCTCCGGTCACCCTGCACTCCCCTACCAAATCCAAAATTCCTAATCTTGAACAAGGAATGATGCTCCTAATGGTAGCGAACCACATAGCTCTGCTGTATCTACCAAGTTTTGGCCATTACCGGGTTATGTGATCACTTTTTTTTACCTTTTCCCCTAGCAATTCTCACTTGGAATGCTAGCATTGTCCTCCAGGAAACAAATGCAATGCTAGCATTCAAACAAATTGTTCAGGATATGACCAAATCAAGGACACTATTTCTATTACATCTATTTTGGAATCATCCTTAGGATTAGTAGTAAGTAGCCCTTGCACTTCAATTAACTTGATGCCATTATCTCGAAACAATCACAAACCTCTTCCATGTGTAGAACGTGCATATGGTTTTGAAGTCATAATGGTTTCGAGTCATCTCATATAAGTACACTCTCTCACTTATGGGTCGCTTCAAAACCAATCGATGGTTTTTGGTAAACTCAACTCTGATTCTTTTAGAAATAAAAAGACATTACATAAGGGTGGAGACCACCTCCTAACCATTTAAGCGAAAGGATTTCCCTATCATTTATCCTAGAAGAACACACAAGTTCATACGTACAACATAGCATTATCGAAGATAACTATATAATATAATTTCCACGTATCTTCTAGATATTTTCAGAGTTATATTTGGCTAAGATTTGATGACTGTCAAATAAACAAACAATCACACAAAATTTAATTTCATGGCAACAACAAAGCCCCATTTCAATTAATCTTTCATTAATTAAATATCTTTCAATACTAGGAAAAATATTCATATATTTAACCAAGAATATAATCATATTTACACTGCATTACGAAAAATTTCCTATTTTTCAAAATCATATTAAATGGGTCAAAAACAAATGTCGTTTAAAACATTGTTTACTATAGACCCAAACCTCTATTCCTTTGTTGTTAAGTATGGAAAGAATGTCTCCATACCACTATAATTAAGAAGGATTATTTATCAAAATCAAATTTCATTTCGTTTATAAAATTCCTTTTTCATAAACCCATTCCATATTTACAAGTCCTTTTATAAATATTTAATTTAATTTATACAACTCTTTTATCTTTATAAAACACATCTTTATAAAACTCTTTTATAAGTCTCCCTTTATAAACTCCTTTATATAATTCTTTCAATTAAAAATAATTCCCTCTTTGTAAAACAATTTATTGCTTTTAAAAACCTTTTAAAAAACAATATTATTATTTAAAACACCTTATATAAAACAATATTATTATTTAAAAAGATCTTGTCAAATTAATTAAATTAACGTTAACACCATTAATAAAAAGGTTAATTAACTTTAAACATCATTATCAAAATGATTAGATAATTTAAACAATCATTATTAAAAATGATTAATTGACTTCAAATGTCATTATTAAAACGATTAATTGACTTTACCAATTAATTATTGGAAACACTTTACTTCAAAATATTATAAAGTTAAAGTTAATTTAAATCCATTCCTTTTTTACATTTGGAAAGAAGCATAGTGACCACAATGTTACTTAAACAAGCTACCACTTATTTTAGATCAACATTCTAATCATATAACCAATATTTACATAAGCAAACATATATGTAAATAAAACTCATTATTATCCATCAATAGATAACTCATCACTTTTCCAATATTAATTAACAAACATACAAATTAATGTCCAAATTTATATTGTAGCAAAACGAGTATTTATTTTACTAAATTGAAGTTCAAAATAATCTATTTAATTTAAATATAGTGTTTTATTCTGCTAACTGAATGTTAGTGTTGAAATAAAATTATTTAACTATGTGATTATTTTCTACCACTATTAGTTTATCATCAAATTATATTTCACTAGAATTATCAATCATTTTTATTAAAGTGTTGTACTCGTCAATATGAGTCTAGTGCGGGAAACCATAGGTTAAATGGATTAAAAATGGGGAAGTTATCTCTATTTAAAGTTAATACACTTTAAATTAAACAATTAAATTAATTAAATTATCACTAAACTCTATCCACTTCCTAAGCCCAAACCTAACACAACTCCCACGCCTCCTTCTCTAACCTAAATCCCCAAATCAATTTTCCCTAACAAAATCCTGTGCATGAAACATGCACACCACTGATACACCGCCTCCAATCGTCGATCGCCGAATTAACCAAACCCACAAATTCTACACTCCACGCTGGAATTACCTGCGCCTTCACCATCTACTTCGACGATCCTGATTGAAATCTGATCATTCATCCCCAAATCAAAATGTAAGCATCATGGTCAACCACCAATCATCACCACTCCATCACCTTCCAGCCTCTACCACCACCAATTGAATGCTGCTTCGCTACCTCACCTTCAGACCCCATGTTTTCCAACTCGATGCTTCCCTTACCTATCGCCAGTCCAGTTTTCGAATCCAATCAAATGAAACCCTAAATCCTAAAGTGAGCTTGACTAGACAACTTCGACCACTTGCAAACCTACGACCACCACCGCTGTCTTCACCTTGACCCCAGCCTCCTTCCAGCTTCACAGTTCCTCCCCTTGCACCTTAGATGTCCAAAAATTGGTAGATGATCAAAAGTTGATCATCTAACCACCACGGCATAACCTCACCCCATAAAATCATGAGTCTAGCTTTATAAATCATGTCTTAGGAGACTAACACGACCTTTTTCTCCATTCATCAATTCATGTTTCGAAAAACTATCATCATTCGACCATTCACTGTAATCAAAAAATATTTGCCACCCTACTCGATGAAACAAAGCATAATTATTTAAAAAAACTAGAGACTAAGATGAACAACCCTATAATTGACCACTTTGGCTAATTTGTCGACGGGTTAAGAGCTATTGATTTATGAATATGAGGTGAGTATGTTTTCTTTTAAAGATAGAGCAGGGAAAGAAAACGAATAAGAAATTAGTCTGTATATCATATGTCTGTGTTCATGTTTCATGTATCTCTCTACATGTTTTCATCTACAACAAGCAAAACATTCATTTCAGAACAAATTTCACCAATAATATGATTTAAAACAATTACGTAAAATATGAGTATCATATCAAAATCAAACGACTAACAAAACAACATTCCTTTTATAAAAATATTGAACAAAGGTTATAGATCTCACCTTCTCGAATTATTGAAAATGCAAAATCCAAGCTTTTTCCTAGCAACCAACCCCAAAACTACATAACTAAATTTCAAACTTTTTAAACTTAAAAGAGAATACTTTTATACTTTAATAATGTTAGAAGAAGTGGAAAAAATGCACTACGAAGTGTAAAATGAAAATGGGACATTCACTTTTTATAATGCATGAAAATCTAAGGACCATAATGCCCTTAATCTCATTTTCTTCTAACCCATCTTTTCTAAAGCCATCCATGTATTAACCACATGAAAAATAATGGATTTTAGGAAGGTCTATGTACCGTTCTTTAATTTTATACTCATTCCATCAAAACCATCACTTCAAACTAAAATATACTTAATATTTGTTAATTCTTATTATTAATATTATATTCATTTATGATTCAAAAAACAAGTTTTTGAACTTAACCTAAACATTTAAATGTTGTTTTAAAGTGTATAAAAGCTATGATAACTCTCTACAGCTTGTCGTTCGATAAAAAGTCGAAAATCCGAAAGAAATTTTCGGACACGTTTTCAATATTTCATCGCAATACCTATTTTTGTAAACAAATTTACAATTTTTTTTATTATCATTCTTTATTAATTAACAAAGGGTTATTTGAGTTATAAAATTCATTTTTCAAATATTTAAAATTAATTCAATATTCACAATCAAAGCAATGAAATTCCTGGTTGTTACAAGCGCTGACTAGAAATATGCATAGTCACTATTGATGAAGTGAACAAACTAAAGTGAAAACAAGTTGAATGCTAATAAGGTGGGTAATAATGTCTAGCAAAGAACATCAAGATGCTTCAACCTGAAGCTAAAATGAAATTTAACTGGCAAGGCAAGGTGTCGATGGCATGAATATTACTTCAACTTGAAAACACTCATGCAGGTGAAGGAGAACACTACTTTGCTATTTATAAGCATGTAAGGCACACTGTTATTGGTAAAAAAGGACACTGTTTCCAAAGTTTGCATTAAATTTAAGGCTCGGTTTGAATATGTGAAACAAAGTGGTAATATTTTTTCAAAAGAAGGAGAACTTATGGTTATTGGGTTTATACAAAATTTAGAGCCATTACAGTAGTAGTTGGTGATTGTTTCTTTCCATGTTGTTTTGTAGTTATATAGAAATTTTGGTATCCATTTACGTAGAATGAAGGTGTTTAGGACTTTTAAGTTATAATACCTAGACCACTGTAACAGCCTGCACCTTAATGGGCCAGAATTTTGACAAAAATCGAAACCTAAGTCCATTAGGATACAGATCGTTGGTTTTGGAAACCTGTAATAAACATGAGCATATGTAAGATTGATCAAACTAAAATCGCTGCAAAAAAGAAAGTATAATAGGATATAAATACTGACTAAGGCCACTATCTCAAAATCAATGGTATTTCATAAACATCCAATTGCCTTATCAGTAACGAGCATGAATAAGAAGACTTCTCCATCAGTCGTTCCATTGTGCTCCGATGACTTGTTCCTGTAAATCTATCTTATGGGTTGTAATACAGATGGGGTCAGAATAGCGTTCTAGTGATTGAAAAATTGCATACTTATCCATAACACAAATTAATACCGATTTGTTTCCATTTAAATGGACGTCTTATTATTTATGGTTAATCCGTTTAATGCGCATACGACATGTCTTTGTAACCTTTTCTAAGGTATAACACTAACATATGCCTATTGTGCATATGCTACCCAAACAAACCATTTAACACTTCTTGAATATGGAGGAGGCAGGCCCAAAGACCATTTAATACATTATTTCCCAAAGCGGGCCCTTCGCATCATCAACGTTAGTCTATCGTCCTTCTTATAGAGACTGGTGACTTCTATATGCAGCATTATAATATATAATTACTGCATCTATCACTAATAATGTCTTAGCCATGTGAGAGATAGTGCCCAAGCCGTTTAAAACCTTTTTAATGGAATTAGACAGACTCTAACCATTTAATACCTTATTTAAGGCAGGACCCCGTCATTTAATACCTAATCCAAGGCCGAATCCTCACTGGTACCTATCTAGATGACATTGCACAGAAATCTCTTCGATCATTTAATGTTGCCTATTGAAGCATACCTTTCTGAGATATCCTTTATCGTGCCTAACTGCTCACCCTGACCATTTGATACTTCATATAAATGAAAGAGGAGGGCCTTCAAACAACCACTTAATACCTTCAATCCTTGAAGCAGGTCCTATGTTTTAGGGTATGTGAGATGTCTATTTGCATATTTAAGGCTATAATTTATTACAATGATAATTCTACTGCCTTATAATGTTTAATTGATACCAAGCATGTTTTATTTATTATCCCTATAAATGTCCCTTTTTTCCATAATAAATTATTATTATCCTAATGGATGCTTCTAAAACATTTATTTACTTATTCAAGTTTTACCATTATTACTTCCATATCTTTCTAGTTTAACCTACCAATTTCATTAATCAGTACCATTTTATCCATTTATAACTTATTTAAATAATTGTAACTCCTAATTTATTACATATTTATTGCCTATTCATTTTTGGGGTTTAATCCTTTCATCTTTATTTTCCAATTCTACCATTTATTACACGATCTATTTTGACGTTCAGTTTACATTTGATACGAACATTAAATGCATAATACAATGTATTAATTATATTATTATTTGGAATGTTTTAGCGCAATTATGTATGTTTATAAATTTATTATTATGTTTCCAATTATTAATCCTTTATCTTGAATATTTCATTATATATTTTAATTTATTAGAATCATTCTTCCAAAAATATTTCCCGTTATAACCTTCCGTTCAGTTTGAAACTATAGTAAATTATTTATTTTCTTTTCATTGAAATAGACAGTGTAAACCATGAAAATGAAATCCATATTTTACACATCTCTTTCCTCTTTTGATGTATATTCCCTGTCAATTTAAACATTGCACTTTTTCTGTGAAATTAGAATATTAGAAAATTTCAAGGAGGTTAAATGAACATTACTTCCAATAAATTAAAATACAAAACTCACATTCTAAATAGTATCAGAGCAAATCTAAATTACACTGATATTTTACGATATAACAGTAGACCTAGAGAAATTCCTATGTCTTTATCCATATTCATCCTCTAATAACTTAGGGACTGATTTCCATATCTAGGTATAAACAATATTCCTATTCTTTACAGAATATGTAGCAGTGTTTTATACGATTAATTCAAGCCTACAACTCTTTAGATTTCTATTAAGGCATAAGCATCAAATAATTTTCCAATGTTATTAATAAATCACATTGTCATTTCACTTTTTGGCAAGGCCATGACATAAAGAAATTGACTGGAAACCAAAGGCAGTTCATCCCGAAAACCAGTTGTACATAGGTCTACTATGGATGCTGGTAAATTTTGCCTGAATCCTGATCAAGCTACAATTAACATGACACGACAATCAAAGCAATGAAAGAAAAAATTCCAAATTTCAAGTCAATTGGAGTTTATATGCTCAAGATATGATCGATGCACATTAAGTAATGCTCCTATTCGTATCCATGAGTCCACTTCCTTCGTATCAGTTTCATTCGAGTCCATCCAGGCAACATTCTTCGTATTCATCCTCGTTCCCATCCTTCCAAAGTGGCCTCCTTCATATCCATTGGAATTAAACTAGTTTGCATTCATGGAAAACGTCTGGCTCGTATTCATAACCTGTACACTACTTTGTATCCATTAATTTCACCATACATCGTATCCAACATGGTTAACTCATAGTTCATATCCATTTGCACACATTACTTTGAATCGGTCCTATGAATACAATCTTCGTATCGGTCTTCTACCAGCATGGTTCGTATCGATCCTTGCTGATCTGTACGAGAGAACTCATCCATCTATCGATATGAGGCAGCCACTAAGCTATCGATACGAAGTAGAGTGCAAAATATCGATACGAATGGGAGTGTAAGCCATCGATGCGATCCCAACTCAAATGAGAAATGCAAAGTGAGCGACAAAGGGTCGATACGAACAAGGCTAAACTGCATCGATACGAACGAGGCATGTCCAAAAGAAAGGCTCGACCACTCGGCATGAAGAGTGGGATGATCCTAAAAGTTAGCGTCGCGTCATCAGTCATCACATGCCCAGAAGAAATGCGAACAGAAGTGATGCGAACTCGACAGCCTTCAACAAATCCAAACTTGCATCGACCATAACTCGAGATCTATAAGTCCAAATGCCACAAAATTTTCACAGAGCTTGCATACAACCCTAAGAATATACTTGACAGATTTCAGCCTCAAAGGGCCATTTATGGATCGATACGAACTCAATTCATATCGCTCCAAAATCGAGCCGAAATCATGTGAACTTGCTTCCATAGGCCCACTCACGTGAGAGGAGTCTTCCAAGATCTAGGCGAGATATTTGCTGCCTACTCCCATAAATAGTGACCTTGGACCTACAGAAAAAAGACCTTTTGACTTCGCTACGTTGATATTCTAGCAGAATCATTTCTAGAATACTGTTGTACTATTGTAACTTTTTGTAATCAGCGAGTGAAAGTCAATAAACATCAATCATTTCATAGGGTATATAGGCAATTCGCCGAACCGCTCTAAATTCGTATGTTTCCGTGCGCTTTCTTATCTGTTGATTGGTATGTTTGTTAGATCTACCACATTTTACATTTATTTTCTTCATTTTATCTCTTCAAACACATCCAAAGAGTGTTGTATCCAATTTTGCTACAAACATTTTGGCGCTTTCACTGAGAAACCCTAGCTTTTCTCCTGCGCATTGGATCTACTGCCGATATTGGATTCCAATAATCTAAGGAGAAGATCTAGATTTCAACCCTAGAAGTTCTTACATCCTATTCAGATTTGTACCAAGTCTAGGAGAGAGCTTTGATATTCGCCATGGTCAACACTAGGACTACCCCAGCAGTTGAAGATCCAGAAGGACGGGACAGACAGAACCCCAAGTAACTTTCTCCTGCTGACCGGACTGCTGAAGGACCTTCAGATCCGCAAGGCCCTATCACCAGGGAAGAGTTTCAACTACTAATGCAAGAGCAGACGCAAAGTCGCTAGCAGCTTACTCAGCAACTCCGTTCTAATACGGAATGGACCAATCGACTAGACCATGAAAGACGAAGGAGATCCAAAAGGGATCAGGCTTCCTATTCATCCACTGAGAGTTCAGCCTCTTATGACTACAGTCACCGATCCACGCACCCATGGCTGGATGGAAGCTATACATAAGCCACTGGACATCAATGCGCATTGAATCTTAGGCAACCGAGAGTTGGTCCATCAATTAGTCATTAGACTGGACCATCCTCCCAAGGAGGTACTGTTCCTTATCACACTACCAATAACCACGTTGCTACCGCCACTATTGTGTTGGGAGTTGACACTCGGAACTGAACGGATCCAACCCACCGTCAACGCAATTACATTCCTGAGCCTTATGTTCCTGAAGACTTAGGACCAAGGAGGCGAGATATGGACCGTCAACCACGACCCGCCGATCCTCGCATTATAGAACCCGACCGTACCTTGGCTCACATGTCTAGAACGTCCAGATGTCGGACATCCCAGCAATGATCCGTCAGATGATCCGTGAAAGTCAAGGCCTCATTAATGATGACTGGGGAATCTCCCAAAGTCATACCACTTTTACCAATGATATCCTCTACACTAAACCACTTCAATGATTCAGAATGCCAACTCTACCTGTTTATGAAGGGAGCTGTGATCCTAACCAGCACATTTTAAAGACAACTGGTTAATGAATGTCACATGAGCTGATGATGTGGTCAAATGCCAAAGTTTCCTGACCGCCCTAGGGGTATAGCAACTATATGGTTTACTCATCTACCTCGTCGATCTATCACATGTTTTGACCAGTTGGCAATGAAATTTGTTGAACAGCTCCGCATGCATGTCACAAGGCTGAAGATGTTAATACCTTATCCAGTGTCACTCGAACTCCTGGAGAGACACTCAGACGTTATCCGAAAAGAGTTCATGCTGCATGCGTTGAGATTAGTAATCCTAATGACCACTCAATTTTGATGGCACTGACCAAGGGAATTGATCTCGATTCCGAATTTGGAAATTGGTTGACAAGAAAACCCCTACGTCATTGGCCTGTTTCTATTCCAAAGCAGCTTAGTTCTTCAGAAGAGAGGATACGAAACAGTCCAGGAAAAAGGATGACGCGAGTGTATGGAAGGAATCCAAAGCAATGTTGCTGTTAAACGGATCGGGGAGAGTTCCAAAAAAGTGCAATTAAACATACAAAATAAACAGAATCAACAGAAAGGCAATGGAAATCAGGGCAGAAAATGGGATCAGAATCATGGGCTGAGATGTAGAGCTCCCATGTTTGACACTTATACTCCTTTAAACATGTCTCTAGAAAATGTGTATTTGCAAACCTGTAATACCATTCAATATAAGAAACTTGCTCCGAAACAATTGTCAGAAAAACAGATCCAAATGAGGAAGTTTTTGGGTTTCACAATAGCTATGGCCATAACACGAACGAGTGTCGTCATTTACAAAATATTATCGGGAAGTTGATATAAGAAAGTAAGTTGAAGCAGTTTGTTCGGGCGCCGCAGTCTGGAGATGCGGGACCATCCAATCAAAACCAAATACCAAATCAGGCGAAACCGGAGGAACCCGCTCGTATCGGTGGAAGGCTAGTGATTAATACCGTTAGTGGTGGTTCTCATCTAGCAGATAAGAGATGGAGGGAAATAGAGTCGTATGCCATCTCTATTAGGCATGCGAGCTTCGAATGTTACAGTAATTTAGAAGATGGGGCTCCGGCTAAGCAACAGAATACGATGTCAAACGACTTCTTATTTCGTGATAGGGATGCAGACAGAGTCGAAGCCCCAACCATTGATCCACTAGTTATTTCTGCTCAAATAGGTCATGCTTGGATGAAGAGGATCTTAATAGATAGTGGAGGCTCTGTGAACATACTGTTTAAGTGGGCTTATGATCAGATGAAGATGGAAACAAAAGATTTGAAGCCTTGTGAGTCTCTTGTTCATGGCTTCAATGGAAGTGCAACCATACCTACTAGGATGGTGGAGCTAACAGTGGAATTAGGAGTTAGAGAACGCAGGAGAGTCCGGATATTATAGTTTATTGTATTGGATGTAGACTCGCCGTATAATGTTTTTTGGGCCGACCGGCCCTAGCTGAGTTCAAAGTTGCCATTTCCCCTTGGCATCTGACTCTAAAATTTCCTATCGATAATAGAGTTGGAGTTGTAGGGAGATCAAGCTGTTGGATGAGACTGCTATGCTCCTAAGCCGTAGGAGGCGCGGCGAAAGGAAAAAGGGAAGGTCGTAGAGGAATCTCTCTATGTCTGCTTTGCAAAAAATTGACAGCTAATGCCTGGGCCAAGGCCCGGTCACCCTAACCAACTCCCAAGGGATATTGACCCAAGAGATACTAAAAGTGAATACGAAAGTAAAGACAGTCGAGCTTCTCCGGCATAGCTAACGATCGATGTTTCGATCGATGATAATGACAATTCTAAAATGGTAAAGATTGGATCTCAGCTAAGCCAACAAATGCAAAAGGAATTGGTTTAATTTCTCCAAGAAATCTCGATGTGTTTGCTTGGATGCATTTCAACATGTGTGGAATCTCTATAGACATCGCGAGCCACACATTGAATATTGATCCACGGTCCAGAGAGATCTGTCACCCTAAAGGAAGAGGTACATAAACTCAAGTCGAATGGGTTTATCTAAGATGCATTATATCCGGAATGGGTGTCCAATCATGTACTTGTCAGAAAACCTAATGGGAAATAAAGAACAAGCATTGACTATTCAGACTTGAATAAAGCTTGCCCTAAAGACAGTTTTCCACTTTCCCGAATCGATCAGCTCGTAGATTCGACGGCTGGACGTGAACTCATATCCTTCATGGATGCGTATTCTGGCTATAACCAGATACACATGCACTTGCTCAATCAGGAGCATGCCAACATCGTCACTGATTTGGAACTTTCCTGCTATAAAGTCATGCCCATTGGACTCAAGAACGCTGGGGCAACTTACCAACGGCTGGTTGATCGTATGTTCTCTAACCAGATTGAAAAAACCATGGAAGTATATATGGAAGATATGCTAGCGAAGTTGCAATTCTCCACCGATCATATCAAAGACCTGGAAATGATGTTCAACATCCTCTGAGAGTATAGAATGAAACTCAACTCGTTGAAATGTCACTTGGGGTCGCATTTGGAAAATTCCTTGGATTTATCGTCAATGTTCGAGGAATCGAAGCCAATCCCAAGAAGATCTGGGCAATCAGAAATCAGACTCCACGATCCATAAAATAAGTCCACAGACTCAACGGGAAAAGTAGCAGCACTGAGCAGGTTCATTTCAAAATCCACCGAAAAATGCATTCCCTTCTTTGATCTAATCAGAAAAGGAAAATGGAATTTTGAATGGACTATATAATGCGAGGGCAAATTTCGAGTGCTGGTTCAACACCTCTCCACACCACCCATTCTTCAAAGCCCATTGATCATGAGAGACTGTACATCTACTTGGTGGTGTCAGAAAACGCAATCAGTGCTGCCTTAATTCGAAAGGAGGATCGAATACAACGGCCAGTATATTACATTAGCAAACGACTAACCGGAGTAGAGAAAAATTACCCGAAGCTGAAAAAGTAGGCTTATTGTCTTGTCATCGCCTCGAGAAAGCTTCGTCTGTATTTTCAGGCTCACGCCATCACTATATACACGGACAAGCCGTTATAACGGCCCTTACACGGCCTGAGACGTTTGGTAGGTTACTTAAGTGGAATATCAAGCTGAGTTATTTTGACATCACTTACACACCAAGGCGAGCCTTTCAAGGACAAGTCCTAGAAGACTTCATCGTTGAATTCTCTATCTTGGAGGACTTGCCCAAAACTAGTGAATCTCCTAAATATGTTTGGAAGCTACACACTGATGGTGCATTAGATGGCCGCTGTTCAGGTGCCGGGGTCATAATTGAAACTCCTGAAGGTCGATCTATATGTTATGCTTTAAAATTTGATTTTCGTGCGGCCAACAATGAGGCCGAATTAAAAGCCTTACTCGCTGGATTAAGGCTTGCCAAAGATTTGAGAATTATTAATGTGGAACACTAGTGCGATTTACAATTGGTCGTGTGCCAAGTCCGGGGGGGAGTACCAAGCCAAAGACCGAAGGTTGGCTGCTTATCTTGCTCGATTTCAGCAAATATAGAATCAGTTCGATTATTATGCTATCTATTGCATACCCCGAGTAAACAATCAGAAAGCCGATTCCTTGGTAAAGTTAGCCAGTACCGGCAAGGTACAACAGATGTGACTCGTTCCTGTAGATACATTATCTTCCCCGAGCATTGATCAGATGGAAAGAGACTGGGTATTTGAAGTCGTTCCCGATAAGGAGTCATGGATGACTCCGTTCAAAAATTATCTCGAGCATGGAACCCTGCCGGAGCTCACAATTCTGAATGGAGTCATGTTCAAAAGAGGGTACTCTGTTCCTTTACTCCGGTGTATCTCCCACGATGAAATCAAACGAGATTGCGTGATGTACATGAAGGGGAATGTGGCGATCACACCGGGGGGGGAAGCTCTTGCCAAGAAAGTTCTCCGATATGGATACTACTGGCCGACTGAAAATCGCGACGTATCGGATTATGCCAGGAAATATGACAGATGTCAGAAGCACACTTGGATTCCAAGAACCCCGCCTACCGAAATAACTTAGATGGTCAGTACCTAGCCGTTCACATTATGGGGCATTGACATTATTGGTCCTCTACTGCTTGCCAAAGGTGGTGCGAAGTACAACCATCGTTGCAGTTGATTACTTTACCAAGTTAGCGGAAGCTGAGCCACTTTCTACTATCACAATGAAGAAAGTGATCAACTTTGTTGTACACAACATTATCCCTCGATTTGGTCCCCTACATACCATCATCATTGACAATGAAGCTCAATTCGACAGTCTTGAATTTAAGAATTTCCATCAACGATTCCACATCCAGAAGTTTTCTCCAGTTGCATACCCACAAGCAAATGGACAGGTTGAAGCCGTTAATAAAGTTATAAAGTCCATTCTAAAGAAAAGACTGGAAAAGGCCGGGGGAAAATGGGTCGATGAACTCCCTATGACCCTATGGGCTTATCAGACAACCTACAAATCTGCAATCAACCACATATCATTCTCTCTTTCCTAGGTTCAGAAGCCGTTATTCCAGTCGAATTGGAAGTACCTTCTCATCGTGTGACATATTATGATCTGAAGATGAATGCTATATTACTTGATGAATTTCTTGACTTATTGAATGAGAAGCGAGAAGAGGCTGATTTGAGGGATGCCGCGTACCGAAGTTGAGTCGCCCGATTGCACAATGCCAAGGTCCGACTTCGAACCTTTGAACTCGGCGACCTCGTCCTTAAGAGAAATTACCTGGTTTCTTCACATATGAAACTAACATGGAAAGGGCATTATGTTATTATACGAAGACTTGGAGATGGCACATTTAAATTATCGACCGTTGATGGTCTCATTCTTCTAAGAGCCTGGAACAGCGAGAGTCTTCATCTCTATTACACATAGCAGGATTTATTTATTCATTCAGTCTGCTTTTCATTTACAATTTGTTTATGCATTTCTAAATTTGGATTTGTAATAAGGTAACTGACTTTACCGTATTTTCTTATTTCAGCAATAAAATGGAATCTCTTCTGGCCATAACAGTGATTTTTAAAATACGTCATACGACCATTACAATGCACGAAGAGCTAAGTCCCATCCTATGGTGAGATTTATTCAAATAAGGAGTGACTGTGATATGACCGGTCACTCGCTAAGTGAAACCCGAGCTCGGGGGCAAGTCATCACACTAAAGCCAAAAAAGGATTGATACACGACAATCCTCTGACTAAATACAAATTTCCAGAGTGCAAACTGGAGTATAAACTTACAAATGTGGTTTCGAGATAGGTCGATCCGTCCACCTAACGACTTCGCCCATATTCAAATCAAGTCGAGGAGGATTGATCCGCCCATTTAACGACCTCACTTATTAACTCGGGGTAGATGTGAATCGACCATCCACGATCCTGATAGATCCATCATTCCCGGAGTGCGAACAAAATTCTAAAACTCAAAATAGATTTTAAAACTCAAAACATATGTGATCGATCGTTTGTTAACCAACTCCAGATTCCCAGAGTGCGAACTGGAGTATAAACATAAAAATAGGTGTAACTGACCATCCATCGGCTAACTCTAAGTCCCCAGAGTCTGGATTGGAGTATAAACACAAACCAGGTCGAAATAACCACCCATAAGACAACTCCAAGACTTCGAAGTATGGAACGGAGTATAAATGTAAATCAGGTGTGACTGACCACCCACGAATCAATCTGAGTCCCCAAGGTGCGGACGAAATTCTAAACATCAAACGGGTATGACTGACTACCCATAAAGTAACTTAACTCCCCGGAGAGCAAACATATCTCTAAATCTTAAGCAGGCGTAACCAACCCCGACAAACAAGTGCAATCCCAAAGTGTGAACGCAATCACCAATGGATGAGCGGGTGTTATTCGACCACTCGAACTCCTCTTGTTTCAGCCTCGATTCAACAAAGTTAAGCTCGATGTATTGAAGGTGAAGTGCAACTGCGAACTGATCTTTTCAATTTATCTCGGAACTGGGGAGAAAATTTGAATACCAGCTACTGATCAAGACAATGCAGTATTGGAACTCGACTTAACTTTCGGTCATGACCCGAAGCTATAGCGTAAGAACTTAACAACTAAATTCAGGTCCAATTCAAAGGCTAAAACTTCACAAGTGTATTGAATGGAAGTTCGAATACTGAAACACTTATGAAAATAAATACAAACAATGTTGAAGACAAAATAAAATTTTATTTCAACTATTCTTTAAAAAAGATGGCTAAGTGCAAAAGTATCCTACATAATCCTACTAGAAGGGCAAAACCCGCATCTATACATGGCCTGTTAGAGACAAAAATAAATTCCTATCTAAAAAAATGAGGCAAGAAGACATGTCTATTCTCTCGCCTTCTTCTTTTGGCAAAACCCGCATCTATACATGGCCTTCTAGAGACAAAAATAAATTCTTATCTAATAAAAATGATGTCTATTCTCTCGTCTTCTTCTTTTTCTTTTTCTTCGGCGTAGACCCACTGGAACTACCGCTCGGATGCCTCTTCGAGCTCTTGCTTTTTGGCGGTTGATCTTCGACCGAAGGTATTACGGTAACCTCTTCCTCCGAACTAACATGAATGGGAATACTTCCCGAAGGCAGAGTCGGAGTAATAGGATCGACATTAGAAGATGAAAAAGGTACACCGGTATCAACAATCGTACCACCTGGAGAAATCATCCACAGAGGGGCTAGACCAAGGCCCTCCATTCCACCTCCAATGCCACTGGCTCGTGCAACCGCTTCCATTTCAGCGTTGATCTCAGCAATTTTCTCCTCTTCATGGATTGTTTGGGAATCTCCGAAGATGCTAGCAGTTGGGCCCAAGGAGCCAATCATAGGTGCGCCTCTTCCCATGACAAATGGTAGATCAACAAAAGGTCGCTTTGGTAGCCAATAAGCTCCTCCATCATCTGCTCATCAAAAGTAAACGTGCTTCCTATGCTCCGTCGGTTGGTGTAGTGGTTGTTATGGTGGTCGCTTCTGTTATGAGGGCCTCCTAAGCATGATGTAGCTCTTGGGTTGCGGGGGGCACAGATGATGTAGCTCCTATCACTGAATAGAGACAAAGAAAAAGTTGTTAGTGATTACTTTAAGCAGCGCTTCCGACTTTGAATGAGCACAAGAAATGTTCAGAAAACCTTTCTCAGATTGGCTCGCGAGTGGGAAGCAGCTTCAGGGACATGCTCACAAGCTGGAGACAACTGTGGTTGATCAGGATTATATGTAGGAACTGACCGAGGATCAATCGCAGATGTAGATTCGGGCTGGGTTGGCACAAGAGTATCAGGACCCACATCATGGTGCTCAACGCTAGAACCTTCTCCCGTTTTCAAATGCTGAGTAGCGAGTCTCTCCTTTTCATATGTGATAGTGATGTCGTGGAGAACTCTTCTCTCATCTTTGCTCAACACCTGATTCTCTAATTCAAATTCATCTACAGATTCAGGTCAATGCTCAGCTTTTTCATCTTTCACTAAGCGACACCAAGCGTTGTACAAGTGTGAAGGATAGTTTTCGAGCCAGGTTAAATTTCGGTGCTTCAGGACATTGGCGTCGTATGTAATAAGATGGTCTTTGATGTCAACCGTGGCTTCACTTCATTCTCAACCCTGGCTTCGGCTTCCTGAATTTTAAGCATTGTCGCATCCCTTTCATCCCTAAGCACCACAGCCTGTTCACATGCTTCCTGATCAGCTTTGTTTGCATCGCCTTTCTCTTTGACAATTTCAGCGAATTTGTCTTTGAGCTCATTAAGCACCCCTTCTCTTTTGGCCATAACTGTGGCGATCAGATTCCTCATCTCCTCCACAGGGCTAAGTGCGTCCGCCTCACTCTTCCATCCGCCGAGTTTCCCCATTGGCCCTTTTATTGGCCTCCGTCTCTGAGTTTCTCATGAATCATTCTCTTCGTTAAGCACCTGGATTATGCGGTCCTTCTAAGCGAGATCGGTCCATAATTTTTCAATTGTCTTTGCTTATTCAAAGGCTACCGCTGATTCTTTGTTCGTAGTCTTCATCCATTCTCGGTATTGGCTATAGACATTGTGAATGTAGTCATGCATTTTTTGTTCTACCCTGACATGAATTTTCTTTAAGTGCGGGGGAAAGATGAAGCCATCAAAGAAAATAATTGTAAAATATTTTTTCAACTTGGCAATTCTGATTGCTCCCTCCCTAGTAGGCTCTGTAATAATTCATTTAGTAATAGCAGGAGTTTTTGTTTCGGTCCTCCGATGATGTGGGTCAGGCCTTGGCACTTGAGAAGGTGGAATTTGGCGTGAAGGTTCCAGGGGTTGTTTTCCATGATTAGAAGGTTATGTTGGAACCCAAGGTGGAGGGAAGCGTGATCGAGAACGATGTCTATATTCCCTCTCCCTCTCTTTGTCCCTCTCCTATTTATAGCATTCCCTCTCCTGATTAGAATAGCCATGATCGCGGTCTCTACCGGTCTCCCATCTGTGGGACTCATAATACAAACTAGATGAATGGCGTGCGAGCGAAGACTTCCAAGTATAGATTCTCGCCTTGTCATCGTATCTGTAAAATAAAAAGAGAAGCATGGTTGGTAATCTCCAGAAATGAATAGCTTATGATAGGAAATCGTGTAGTGCCGTGAAGTGTATGTATGAATGTGCGAACCCCCTGACCAACCGGTTATATCGTCCGTACACGTAGGAAATGACTCGCCTAAATCAAAGCGCTTTGAAGCCCTTCCAAACCGGTATCTTGTTGGAGTGACACGTAATCCGGAATCGGAATGTCTATAGCTCTTCGAGGGATTCTCAGTGTATGAGGGAGGAGCCTCCAAGATTATCACACCGGCAGCTGGCAGGGACACGACTACAAATTTCTATTTTGAAGACTTATGGAGCTTATGAGCAACCACCTTGCCTTTCCTCTTTCCTTCTGAATGTCGAGGACTATCTGAGGGCCCGGCTATGAGTTCATCTTCAGTAGGCTTGTCCTCTTCATTGCCCCACTCAACTATTACAATCCCAGATGCCCTATGCTTAGTCCGTCTTGTCGGGGCTGTCCTAAGAGCTCCTTCAAGTCTTATGGTCTAGTTTCGGTCAAATAGCCCAACGACCCTTAAATTTTCATCCGTGAGCACCGAGTCGATCTCTCTAATCTCACCAGGCACCTCTTGAAGAATTCACACTATTTCTTTAAATCGAGCACCTTCAGGTCGTGGAATTGCTGCTGTAAAGGACAGAAAATGTTAGACTCAACGTCGATTACAACTATCACCAAAGAAATTGCGGCACTTACGTCTAACTAACCACCATCTAGCAAACCCTTGTGGGCACCGAACATAGAACCATTCCGTCTTGAAGTATTTAAGTCTAGTTCAGGTTCCAGTCACAACTCGACAATTCATGACCGCCTCTAAGAATGTGAACGAGGGATTATCTCCCTGACTCTTGACATTGAACAAGAATCTGACTTCCTCTGAAGTCGGGGGCTATAAGAGATGCTCCATAAAAACTATGAATAAGCTATTCAACAATGCGTACCCATTTGGATGCAACTGTTACGGAGCAATTCCTAAGTAAGGTAACCCCTCGCGGATTTACTGGTAAAATGGAGGAAGTGTTCCAGCTGTACACGAATGCCTGTTAAAGGTGCTGAATCCTTCCGGGGGAGTATGTGGCCTGTTGTTTGGTCCTGGTAGAAAAACGTCATCTAGCGATAGCCCATGTCTTAAGCAGATTCTTCCCAATATATCTTCGGAGACGTTAGATGGTACAAAATCTTGTGGATTCCCAATAAAGATTGCTCTCGGTAGCTCATCCGAAGCTGGACTTATGACTTCGGCCGCAATGACCGACATCTCTATTATCAAAGGAGGTGGAATCTGAACCTCCTATTGCTGTGAACTTCTAGGTTCCATAGCTAATCAACTCATCAAAAAATATCATTAGGTGATAACAAGCCCGTGTGTACCCCAGTGTGACGTGCACGAATGTGTTGTGCAATGCAATATTATATAGTACTTAAGAAAGTTCTACAAATACTACAAGATATAGAAAGCATTAGAATGACGAGACTTTAAAATCCAATCGGAACAACCTTCATCGCTGACCGTCACAACCGTGCCTTCCTGACTTCGAAAATCGATCCAAGTTAAAATTTGTTAAATTTTTGTCAAGTTACAGTTCCATTGACGAGCTTCGAAAGACAGTCAGATATGTAGTGAAAATGTTAAGCCCAATTATGCAGGGATAAATCTCATCGGAGTCAAATGTTCAAGTATGCAAAGATTTCATATCCATCAAAAGTTCAAACCGGGATCGATCCACTAGAAGCCCACATCATATCGATCGTGGAAATTAGGGTTTCGTATCGGTCGCAAGAGGATCAGTTCGTATCGATCTAAAACCCTCCGATTCATATCGATCATAGGCCATATCTTCACATCAATCATCATATCTAGAACTTGGTATCAATCGCGTAGTCAAGTCTTCGTATTGGTCGCCCCAGATTGATACGAACACCCACCATTTCCAATCGATGCGAAGTTTCCCATCTATTGTTTACGGATCGATACGGACCTCCACGTCTCAGATCTATACAAACAATGCATCCTCCATCGATACGAGATCTAAGGAGAAGCTACTTCCAATGACTATTTCATATCCATCAGTGGTTCTTCTTCCCCAAGCATCCTAAACACCATTACTCTCTCCTCAACCTGGCTCTGACCCAACTCTGGCATCAACACCACCGAAATCAGCCATGATTTTGAAAGAATTACCATTAGAACTTGAATCTTATCATTTCAATGTGAAATTGATTGGCTAATTACCTAAATTAAAGAATCGATTTAGGGGATTAGCGAGTTATATTGATCTTAGAACGAAGTCAGCTTCTTATTTCTCAAGTTCTCGATTGATACGAATGCAAAGTATTGAGATGGAAGCAAATGAGAATTTGGCTAAGTCCAAAACGAGCTTATATGGGTATGAAATCAAGAGAAAAGACGATTCGACTCCCATTCATCATCGATCTAAAGCAACAGTTGTTCGTATCTATTGGCTTTCATCGATGCGAACACCACTACCAAGTCATATTTGGATTGTTTGACTCCATTGATATGAAGTGACAACTTCTTGTCCATTGCTTTGAAGAACACCAGAATTTGTGACCGTCGATATGAAATGATTTAAAGTACCAACTAATTCGTATCGATTTCCATCGATACGAAGAACAACTTTTTAACTTTTCACATCGATCCAGGAGAGGATCGGTACGGAAAGATGTTGAAAAACGACCATCAAGCATTGTTACAACTCGAATTTCACATCGATTCATAAGAGGATCGATACAGAATTCGATGCAAACAAACTGATAACGACTCGTGAACGTACAAACTTGACGAAAGTCAGGTTAACATATGTTTTATGTGCCATACATCAACGTTTAACTTTCGAAATCCATAGGAATTGAACGCCCAATGGCAATTATGACCTAGACCAACAGTGTGCTATCATTCAATGCTTAATTACGATAGTGCAAAGAACGACAATAGGAAGTCTACGGTTCATTATTTATATTACTGGGAATCAATCAAGGGTTACATCTTTTGAAAAAATGACAAAAACTACACAACGAATCAGGTAGAACTTTTCAAAATGAAGATTGCTGCTTTTCAAAGCATGTCATGTTCATACAAGACGTACATTGGAGGACAAATTTTATTCCGCCTTTTGGCAAGGCCATGACACCATGGAATTGGATGGAAACCAAAGACAATTCATCCCGAAAACCTGTTATATGCAGGTCCACCGTGGATGCTAGTAAATTTTGCCCGAGTTTGGATAGAGCTATAATTAACATGACACGACAATCAAAGCTATGAAAGCCAACGTTTCAAATTTCAAGTCAATCGGAGTTCATATGCTCAAGATATGATCGATGCACATCAATAAATGCTCTCATTCATATCCATGAGTCCACTTCTCGTATTGATTTCAATCGAATCCATCTGGGGAAACATCTTCATATCCATCCTTGTTCGCATCCATGCAAACCGGCCTCCTAAGTATCCACGGAATCAAACTAGTTCGCATCCATGGAAAACGTCTGGTTCGTATCCATTAACTATCCACTGCTTCGTATCCATTAATTTCACCCTACATCGTACCCAACATGGTTAACACATAGTTCATATCCATCTACACACGTCACTTCGAATCGATCCCATGAGTTCAATCTTTGTATCGGTCTTCTACCAACATGGTTCATACCGATTGTTGCTGATCGATACAAGAGAAGTCGTCCATCTATCGATAATATGAGGCAGCCGCTAAGTTATCGATACAAAGTAGAGTGCAAAATATCAATACGAATGGGAATATAAGCCATCGACGTGACCCCAACTCAAATGAGCAACGTGAAGTGAGAAACAAAGGGTCGATACGAATGAGGCTAAAATGGATCGATACAAACAAGGCACGTCCAAAAGAAAGACTCGGTCACTCGGCATGAAGAGTGGATCGATCCTAAAAGTTAGCGCCGTGTCATCGGTCATCACATGCCTAGAAGCGATGCGAATAGGGGCGATGCGAACAGAAGCGATGCGAACTCGGCAGCCTTCAACAAATCCAAACTTGCATCGATCATAACTCGAGATCTACAAGTCCAAATGCCACCAAATTTTCACAGGAGCTTGCATACAACCCCAAGAATGTACCTGACAAATTGCAACCTCAAAGGACCATTTATAGATCGATATGAACTCAATTCATATCGCTTCCAGATTGAGCCGAAATCACCTGAACTTGCTCCCGTGGGCCCATTCATGTGAGAGATGGAGTCTTCCGAGATCTGGGCGAGATATTTGCTTCCCACACTTATAAATAGTGACCCTGTGCCTACAGAAAAAGGACCTTTCGGCTTCTCTGCGCTGATATTCTACCAGAATCATTTCTAGACTACAGTTGTAACTTTTTGTAATCAGCGAGTGAAAGTCAATAAACATCAATCATTCATAGTGTACATAGGCAATTCCTCGAACCACTCTAAATTCATGTGTTTCCATGCACTTTCTTATCTGTTGATTGGTGTGTTTGTTGGATCCACCTCATTTTACATCTATTTTCTTCATTTTATCTCTTTAAATACATCCGAAGAGTGTTGTGTCCAATTTCGGTACAAACATACATAATCTCCCACTCACCTGTAAAAGCTTTCCGAATGTCCAGATCTGAAACTAATTCCTTGAATCAACTCCATTTCCTTTCTAATCCCGAGAAATACGTATAAAAGTGTATACACATACCATTAAAATTACGGTTCTGAGAAGAGAGTTGGGAAAGAGGAGAATACAGATTTATAATATTTAATTTTACCTTTTTATTTGTGCAACGCTAATCCACTTTTTCTCTTTCTCTATTAATTTTCTGCTCATGTCCAATTTGTAATACAATTTATTTCAAAGTTAGAAGAATAGTGGAGAAGAGAAATAGCAGGGCTTTCTGCCCTAGAACAGAAAATATGAGAGGAGAAGGTAGGAGTTAGACCTATATTTATAGGCTCTTAATCAATCGTATCCGTCAGATTATAATTATTAAATATGGGCTGTTGGTCGAAGTTTAAATCTCTATCAAAATGCCTGGACTAATCGACCTCACTCCTATGAGCGATCGACTATTAGTATTTGATCGACCATATCACGGGGTCGACTAATAGGGTTTCGGTTTGATTATACATTTATTTCCAATTTGTTATTTAATTATTTTTATTCCGATTTCTTTAAACATTCATAAGTTTTTTGTTTAAACTCCAATTGCGAAATTCAAAATACGAAAGTTGCTTAGAAAATCGCCACGAACGCAGTGGTGCAAGTATCATGGCCAATTTCTACCATTTTCTTAAATTCTATTTTGTAGCCAATTTAATAATTAAATTATTATCGTAAATTTAAAGAGTGTTACATTCTTTTCCATTGAAATAATTTCATCCTTAAAATTACTTCAACGATTAAATCATGGGGTAATGTAGTTACTGCCCTAAATTATCCAAACAATTTATGTAAAACCAATTTTTCAACCCAATATGCACAAGTGTGTAGTGTATCATAATATAGAAAACATATATGCAGAATGTTTTTAAGTTGGGCCCTCCTGTATGAATGTATTCTTTTAAAAATATTATTGAAAATATGATGCAAAGGACCTATATATACTAACAGTTCTAAATATATGAGAGTTTTGAATGATCTTTATCACATAAAAATTCCATGCTCCTACGAATAGAAGCATAGTTCAACAAATTTTGCATCCAATTCCTACCATCCAAAAACCTAATGCATCAAATTTTTATTTCCTGAACGCTTATTCCTATGCCGGAAAAGGAATTAGGTAGAGAATTTTACATTTTTAGCATTCTATTTGGCACCAATCCTGTTGTACATGGAAAATTTCCTCGTTGCTCTGGATTTTTCTCATAATTTTTCCATGTACAATACACATGAGGAGGCTTGTTTTCAAGCTCTAAAATGGAATTGAATCTCAACATGGGTTCTCATACATCATGGACAAGATATGAAAATAGAATTTCCAAGGCCAAAACACCATTTCCTACCTTCTCATGTACTTATCCTTAACGTCAACCTTAATGCACCTCTAAATTCGTATTTATTGACCCATTTATCTTTTCTACGCTTAGTTTGTGACTTAGAAATCCAAAAAAAATTCATAATTTTTTCCACTTTACAATCAATTTTGCACATGGTCGGAAAAGAAAAACTTCCAAAACAAATAAACATCGTTTTCTTTTAAAACATTTGGACAAAGACGTCCAGTGAGTGCCAAAAATAATTTAAATGCTAACATCTTTTTTTTAATGCAATTTTTCAAACCATTCAACTTTCCCAATTAAATAAGTCAAGCAACATTTCAATGTAGTTGGAAAACGATAACGAGTTAACACATATGTTCAATCCTAGTATTACACAATGAATTTAGGACCGTTAAATCTAGTCTTTTATTTTAATATGACGACTCATTAATCAATTTATAAATTTTAGCTTTTCAAGGAACAAAAATAACGACCCATGATTTCACAAGAACGTTTGCCTGTCCTTCGTTTGTTATGATTTATTATTTTATAAACTTCCAGTCTCATATTGCATTTACCGTTAGTTAAGTGTCTTTTGAGAATTTCCATATTTATATTATTTCTTCCTACGATACATATAAGAGCGGTCTACATTGAGAGAAATGCGGATTACGGATCTTAAGGCTAGGATTAACATTTGAGGGGGGTGAATAGTGTTTATAAAGAATTACTAAATCTTTTTGAGTTTATGTTAATTTAAACACAGATGTGTGCAATATACAGACATAGATATGATCACAGAAACAAAGACAAATGTAGAAATAAAACAAAAAGCAGTAAAGAAAAGAACACATCGGATTTTATACTGGTTTGGAGCTACCCTACATCTAGTCCCGCAACACAAGTACGAATTTCCTTTCAAAAGCTCTTTACAATTACACCCTCGATTCAAGGCTACGAGGTACACCCTCCAGAATCACAATCCTCTGGGTAGAGATACTTGGTTTTCCAGGCTACAAGTTCACCCACTTGATTTTACGGGCAACAAGTTCACCCAATTGATTTCCCAAGGCTACAATCACACCTTATCGCGCTTGATTGATTTTCAAGGCTACAATCACACCTTATCACGCTTGATTGATTTTCAAGGCTACAATCACACCTCTTGCTAAGTTGATTACAAAAAGGTTATAACTTTGAATAGCATTGAGGATCTTGTTGAGATAGTGATAGAGAATCAAACTACGAATGATCGAGTTCAATTCAATTTACATTTTGGCAGAGTAATGATAAGAATTTTTATTAAGAAAAGTGGAAGAAGAAGAGGAGTGAAAAACCAGAAAATCTGATGTAAAATTCGTTGAAACTAACACCTATTTATAGTAGAACAACAGTCATGTCCATTCATGAAGAGTTATGGCGAATAGACACTTCTTTTGAAATTGAAATTTTGAACTCAACTGACACCATTCGATATGGTCACCATGAGTATGTCGACATCCCAAAGCATTTTTTGATGATTTGATTTTCTTTGAAAATAACATTTATCTTATATTAAAACTATTTTAAACTTTATAAATATACTTGACTATATTTAAAATTCATAAGTAAATATAGATAATAATATATATTGTGATGTCCCGGAATTTTGGGCAATACTTATTTAATAATTTCCATTTATAATTTATTTTAAGATATGTAATATTGATTTTATAATCTAATTTAACCAAATGTTATCTTTTCAAAAACTCAATAATAATGATAATTTAATTTGAAATGTTTATTCTTTTCAAAGGATAATAATATATATCCAATTAATAATAATTGATATTTTTAAGTTAATAAAAAAATATTCCATTTGTAATATATATATGTATACATTGTAGAAAGGAAATTGGTATCAATTTAAATTTAATAAAAAAATATTTTCAAATTATAATATATATGTTTATATATTGTGATTTGATGTTCTGTTTTAAAATTCAAATAATTTCTGAAGCTAATATTTAAAATGTTCTATTTATAATGAATATATATATATATACGTATATGTATATATTGTAAACAGAAGATATTGGATTAAACTTAAATAGAAAATGTGTTTTCAAATTTATAATGTACATAAGTTTTTATAGTAATTTGGAAGGTTTTTGATTTAATTTAATAAAATGCTTTTCAAAAGCTATTTAAAATCAATTTTTATTTATAAAACACTTAAAGAAAAATTAATTTTTAAAAGAATAATAGCTTGAAAATAGTACTTTTTTATAAATTTTAAATTGTTTCTTTTAAATTGATTTTTGAAAATAAATTTAGCTTTTATATATAATATAAATGTTAGATAAAATAACTTTAGTCTAAACTTTTAAAATAAAATTTAAATAAATGTTCATTTTCTTTCTTTGAAACTTATCTTTAGTAAATGGAGTTTTAAATAATTATAAATTAAACATAAAGATATAAATACATTTCATAGTTATATATATTAAACATGAGTATTAGACTAATATGGTAATTAAGGTTTAATTCTTTTATAAACAACTAATTAATGTAATAATCACATCTTGAAAACACTTGGCAACATAAGAGATTATGAAACACACTTGTCTACATAATAATAAAAGGTTTGGACATTTGTAAATACATGGGTTTACTCATGTAACAAGTGGCAATCCTTATTTTAAAAGAAAGTTTTGTTTTTTAATTAAGGTTTAAAGAAAGGATCTGTTTGTTTGTTTTCTTCAGTTAAGACATTCTTTAATTGTCTTCAACTAAAAAAAAGAGAAGAAATCAAATGCAAGAAGATTCAAACTAAAATAAAAAAGAAAACTAATTCAAATCTGCAACCAAAGAAAGAAAAAGGAAAATCTGAAGCTATGTTGAACCCAGATCCAAATTGCAACCTGAAATCATGATTTCAAGCTCAATCTGGAAATCTACAGCAATCAACTATTGGCAAGATCTCAGCGAAAAATTCAATGTTTCAACAGCAAGTTAAAATGCAAAAGCAAATTCAAAGTACAGAAAATCAAAATGCAATGTTCTCTGCTTTTAAACTCTGGTGAGTAAACACCTTTTTAAAAACAATTTAAATCCTTCATATTTTTGTTCCGCGGCATGAATGTTACAGCAAACATAATATCAATGTTTTCATGCTTGATTTGAAGATTGAATGCATATTTATTTAGCAGTTTTGACTGTCTGTAAACATGATTTTTTTTTAAAACTCTGTTCTTATTCATGTTCCAGTTTATAAGAAAATTCCTATCTCCCAAGTTAACCATTATTAATCTTTGATCATTGAAAAGAATTTGATCATAACAAAGTAATCTTGTGTTTAGAAATAAACTTAAATATTTATATTGAACAAATATACTACAAATGTTAGATTTACAGTGAAAAGTCAAAACTTAATAAAAATCAATCTCAACAATTAAAACTCGAATCATATAACTTGAATGGATGTACAAAATCTTGAATTTTAAGATGAAGATTGTAATTTTTAATTTGGTATTCAGAGAGAAATTGGGCATTACTCGAATTTGGGGTTTTGGTCGTTTACTGTAGATCAACGTCGAAGGGGATGGTGAGCTTCGGCATGGAGGTGGTCATGATGACTAGTGATGCAAGAAAAATTGTGATAGATATTTGTGGTAACCGTGGTGGCCGTGAAGAGGTATGGTAGGGTTTTGAACTTATTTTTGCTTGGATCGGAAACGACATGGTGACGTAGCGGATAATTAACAAAACGATATGAATCGATGAAAGTAGCAATCGGTGGATTGATGAATACCAAAATGCCCAAATTCGTTGATCCGAAGATACCGAATTCTAGCTATCTCTAACACGTTGATCGCGCACGATACCGTGAGAGAAGATCTTCAATTCTTCAAGCGTTGATCAAGCGCACTTGATTCCGCGAATCGGCTTCAACAATCGTTGATTCGAGCGCACTCGAATAACCGAAAGTGGAGATAGGAGATTACACTCAACTACCAATTTAATATGAAAGCACACAGCAATCAACAAGAAATTTTATTCAAAAATCAACCTACTTCAAATGTACAACTCACGCGTATTTATAGTATTTCACCCCTGACCCTTAAGTCGGCTGCGACTTACGACCCACGACTCAACTAGGTCGTTGCCGACCTAACCGATGCTTCACGCCTCAGTTACAATACAACACATATACATGACCGTCTTAAATCCCTTGTCGACTTACGACTTAACGACGCAAACATATGTACAACACCGCACCATGAAAACGACTCAACAAATGACCCTGCATGGCCGACCTAACGACCCAAGACACAAGACACAAGACACAACTCTTAAGTCGTAGACGACTTAAGTTACACTGCCACAAAATTACAGACTCAACACATTACATCTCACCCGACTCATGGCTTAAGATAGATCGTACGCGACTTATAAATTTTCGGTACAAGTTGTTAGGTCGTATGCGACTTATCTTAGGTCGTAGACGACTCAACATCACGCGACTCAAGATACACACCCATATTACAACACAACATATAGGTCGGTGACGACCTAAGATACATCACCAATTAACAATGTGAACGACACACGACTTAAACATAACTTCTTCATCGACTTAGTTAAGTCGTAACCCGGTCACCTCCTTAGATCGTAACTCGCATACGACCCAAGACTTCAGCTGCCACTGCTTCATCGAAGGATTTAGGTCGTAACTCTTTACTCCTTGCTCTGTTAGGTCGTGGCCGACTTAAAATGGTGATGTTAGATCGTAGCCCCTTTTCTTCAGACCTGTTAAGTCGTAGCCCCCCCTCACTCGACCTGTTAAGTCGTGGACGACTCATGTTAGGTCGTGGACGACTCATAGCTGCTTCCTTAAGTCGTGTACGCCTTAACTCTTGAAGAATTTTCTGTTGCGTATTTTCCTCTCTCTCCTGAGCTGCATCATCCTCCCATGGTTGAGAAAAATTCGTCCTCGAATTTGTAAATTCTTCTACCTCAGCTTGTTCAACTCCATAATATGGCACAAGATGCTTAACATTGAACACGTCAGAAGTGTACACATCCTCCGGCAGCTTCAACTTATAAGCATTGTCATTAATCCGTTTCACAACTTCTATAGGACCAATTATTCTGGCTTTCAACTTGTTATAAGCGCCTACTGGAAAACGATCCTTTGTTAACACAGCGTAAACCAAATCTCCTTCGTTAAATTCAACATTTCGTCGCTTCAAGTCTGCAGTCTGCTTATATTTCTCATTTGCTTTCTCCAATTGTTCCTGAACGATTCTATGACATTCAGTTAATTCATCAACAAAATCAACAGCCCGTTTAACCGCCCCCTTCGGTTGTGGCACTACCGTTAAGTCCAACGGTCCCCTTGGTAAATTTGAATATACAATCTGAAATGGACTGAATCCCGTACTACGATTCACTGCATGATTATGAGCAAACTCTGCCTGGCATAACTTCACATCCCAACTTTTCACATTGTCCTTCACAAGACATCGCAACAAATTTCCTAACGATCTGTTAACAACTTCGGTCTGTCCATCTGTTTGCGGATGATAAGAGCTGCTAAAATTCAACTTCGTTCCCACCATCTTCCACAAACTAAGCCAAAAATGACTCAAAAATCTGGTATCCCTGTCTGAAACAATAGACTCCGGCAACCCATGTAAACGATAGATTTCTTTAAAGAACATCTGAGCAACACGAACAGCATCCGCCGTCTTCTTACAAGCAACAAAATGTGCCATTTTCGAAAATCTGTCCACCACAACAAATATAGAATCATTTCCCCTTTGAGTTCTAGGCAAACCCAAAACGAAATCCATGCTGATATCAACCCACGGTTTAGATGGTACAGGTAACGGCATATACAATCCTGCATTTATCGCTGTTCCCTTCGAAACCTGACATATATGGCATCTCTCCACAAACCTTTCAACCTCTCTCCTCATTGACGGCCAAAAGTAAGATTGAGAAACCAAATGCAATGTACGATCACGGCCCATATGTCCTTCCTCGTGCAACTCTTTGATAATCTTCAATCTCAAACTGCTTTCTGGAATACATAATCGATTCCCTTTAAACAAGAATCCATCAACCAGCATAAATTCATCAGTATATCCATCCTTAACTTTCTCAACGAACTTTGCAAAGTAAGGATCCTCCTCAACCAACTCTGGCAATAATCAAAACCCTATCACCTCAACTTTCATTGTAGTCAACAAATGACTCCTCCTACTCAAAGCATCAGCCACACGATTCGTTACCCCAGATTTATGTTTCACGACAAAAGTAAACTGTTGTAAATAGGCAATCCACGATGCATGTCTCGCTGAAATCTTATCCTTCCCCTGCAAATGCTTCAAGGCTTCATGATCAGTGTAAAGAACAAACTCTTTCTGGAATAGATAATGCCTCCAGTGTTTCACGGCTTGAACAATGGCATAAAACTCAACATCGTATGTACTATATCTCATCTTTGCTCCTGATAATTTCTCACTGAAATAAGCAACTGGCCTCCCACTTTGACTCAACACTCCTCCAATCCCAACCTTTGATGCATCAGTGTGTAGCTCAAACAACAACTGAAAATCTGGTAATACAAGAATTGGTGCTGTCGTCAAAAGTTTTTTGATTCGTTCAAAAGCAACTCCTACTTCCTCCGACCAAGAAAACTGTTTCCCTTTCATACAATCAGTAACTGGTGCCATCACGCTACTGAAGTGTGGAATGAATCTTCGGTAGAATGATGCCAATCCATGAAAACTTCTAACTTCAGTGATAGTTCTCGGCTGTGGCCAATTTCTAATGGCTTCAACTTTACTCTGGTCCACCTGGATTCCCTTCTCAGATACAACATATCCCAAAAATAACACACTTCGAGTCATGAACACACATTTCTTCGTAGCTGCATAAAATTGTTCCTCACGTAGAATAATTAACACCTTTCTCAAATGCTCTACATGCTCCTCTATGCTCGCACTATAAATCAGAATATCATCAAAGTAAACTACAACAAACTTTCCAATGTACGGTCTGAAAATTTGATTCATCACCCTCATAAATGTACTTGGTGCATTTGATAGACCAAACGGCATAACCAACCATTCATATAAACCTTCCCCCGCCTTGAATGCGGTCTTCCATTCGTCTCCAGGTCTAATCCGAATTTGATGATATCCGCTTTTCAAATCAATCTTTGAAAAGATAATAGCCCCACTCAACTGATCTAGCAAGTCATCCAACCTCGGCATAGGAAATCTATAGCGACCGGTAATCTTGTTCAATGCTCGACTATCGGTACACATTCTCCATGTTCCATCCTTCTTCGGCACCAACAAAGCTGTTACTGCGCAAGGACTCAAGCTTTCCTGGACACGTCCCTGTTCCAATAACTCTTCCACCTGCCTTCGTAGTTCCTCATCTTCCTTCGGACTCATTCGGTAATGTGGTCGATGCGGTAACACTGCTCCCGGAACAAGATCAATTTGATGTTGAATGTCCCTCAGTGGCGGTAACTCCTTAGGCAACTCTTCTGGAAATACATCCTTAAATTCTTTCAAAACTGGCTTTGCTTCTTCTGGAATTTCAACCTCTTCATGACTCTCTCGTCCTATCAACAAGTACACTTCAGGTTCCTCTTCGACTTCTTTAACAAACTCCTTCAAAGATAGCAAAGTTTTCAGTTCTTCGATCTCCTCTAGCTTGCTTTCCTTCTGTTGCTGCTTCTTGGGAACTAAAGTGATTTTAGTACCTTCAAACATGAAACTATAGCTATTAGCACGACCATCATGTTGCACTGCTCTATCAAACTGCCATGGCCTGCCCAACAACAGATGACACACATCCATGTCTACAACGTCACACCAAATTTCATCTTTGTACTTCTTCCCAATAGAAAAATTCACACAAGCCCTTCGACAAACTTTCACTTCACCACCCTTCCTTAACCATGCTAGCTTGTACGGTTTAGGATGCTTCTCAGTTTTCAAGTTCAACTTCCTTACTACTTCTGTAGAGATAATATTATCACAGCTTCCAGCATCAATAACGAACTTGCAAACTTTCCCTAGAATAGTGCATGTCGACTGAAAAATATTGCTTCTCAACCAACTAGAATCCTCTTCTTGCTTTGGTGTAAGACATGACCTCCTCATCATAAGATTACAACCTTCATCTCCAGACAATTCTTCTTCCTCCTCGACATAAGGTGTATTTGAACATTCTTCCTCCTCACCATCATCCTCCACAACTTCTGCAACCATGGTTCTCTTCTTTGGCTTCGGACATTCATTGCTTTTATGACCCAACTCCTGGCAATTATAACATTTGAAACCACTGCTAACCTTTGCCTTCTCAGCCTCCTTCACCACTGGCTTACTGACAGGTTTAGGAACATTAGAACTCCCACTAGCACCTTTCACTTGATTATTGGAATTAGTAAACACACCACCTCCACGCCTTCCCTGCTTCTCCCAAGCCAACGCTTTCTGATGTGCCTCTGCTACTGATCTAGGATCAAACATATTAACCATATCCTGGATCTGCATTCTCAATCCCCCAATGAATCTAGCAGTTAGCTGTTCTTCCGTTTCCATAATATCATTCCTGGCAATGAGTTGGTAAAATTCATCAGCATAATCACTAACAGACTTCGTCCCTTGCCTCAGATTCTGCAACCTCTGGTGCATAAGTGATTGGTAGTTGTAAGGCAAAAATGTAGCTCGCATCAACTTCTTCATCTTCTCCCATGATTCAATCTTTGACTTTCCCATTCTCTCCCTTATAAGTTTAGTTTGCTGCCACCATGCCAAAGCTCTCCCCCTCAACCTCGTAGCAACCAACTTCACTCTTCTATGCTCGGGAACCTCCTTGAAATCAAAGATCTCTTCAACATTTGACAACCAATCTAAGAATTCTTCAGCTACCATTCCACCCTTGAATTCCGGAATTTCCATCTTCATTCCCGATTCCCATCGACGATCATCATCTACATCTCGACATGAATTTCGAACTTGGTCTCGATCTCGATAATGAATGCTAGCTCTATCACCTTCTTCATCAAAATCAAAAGTACGCCTACATCGATCTCGACCATTATCATCCCTTCGTTCATGCATGCTTCTTCAACTATGTCTCTCTTCATCTCTATTCGCCTCATTGTCAAATTCTCGTGAAATTCTTCTTTCTTCATGTCCATAGTCATGATGATCTCTCCGTGATGAAATTGATGTTTCTCTTCTATCTCTAAAAGAATGCGGTGATACCCTCCTCGCTTCCGTAACCGATGGCGAAACTCGGTTTCCTCCATGGTTCGAGTTTGGTGATCTCCTCCTTTGAGTTTGATTCAAATCATTCATCAACTTCTCTAATTTTCCAATGCCTTCATCAAATTTCTCATTAATACGTTGTTCCATAAGCTCGGCTTCTTCTCTTTTATACAACGCTTCAACGTTTTGATGACGATTAGCTCTCCTTGGTGGCATGGTTCAAATCTTCACAAACTCTTCAAAACTTCTCAAATACTTCAACAAATCAAACACAAAACTTCAACACAAGACCAACAAGTCACGGCCTCAACCTTGACTCGGCAATAGCTCTACACGGCTTAACTTGGCTCGGCTCAAGGTCTCCAAGCAACTTCAAATTCAAACACTTCTCCAACTCTAGATCCAAAATGAAATGGATCAAAATCTTCAAACTCATTGCAACTTCAAGATGAACACGATAAACTCCAACTTCAAACTTCAACTTCAAAAATTGGCTCCAAGTCTCGGCTTAGCTATGATTGGCTAAGTCTAGCTCTGATACCAAACTGACGCAGCGGATAATTAACAAAACGATATGAATCGATGAAAGTAGCAATTGGTGGATTGATGAATACCAAAATGCTCAAATTCGTTGATCCGAAGATACCGAATTCTAGCTATCTCTAGCACGTTGATCGCGCACGATACCGTGAGAGAAGATCTTCAATTCTTCAAGCGTTGATCAAGCGCACTTGATTCCACGAATCGGCTTCAACAATCGTTGATTCGAGCGCACTCGAATAACCGAAAGTGGAGATAGGAGATTACACTCAACTACCAATTTAATATGAAAGCACACAGCAATCAACAAGAAATTTTATTCAAAAATCAACCTACTTCAAATGTACAACTCACGCGTATTTATAGTATTTCACCCCTGACCCTTAAGTCGGTTGCGACTTACGACCCACGACTCAACTAGGTCGTTGCCGACCTAACCGATGCTTCACGCCTCAGTTACAATACAACACATATACATGACCGTCTTAAATCCCTTGCCGACTTACGACTTAACGACGCAAACATATGTACAACACCGCACCATGAAAACGACTCAACAAATGACCCTGCATGGCCGACCTAACGACCCAAGACACAAGACACAAGACACAACTCTTAAGTCATAGACGACTTAAGTTACACTGCCACAAAATTATAGACTCAACACATTACATCTCACCCGACTCACGACTTAAGATAGATCGTACGCGACTTATCAATCTTCGGTACAAGTTGTTAGGTCGTATGCGACTTATCTTAGGTCGTAGACGACTCAACATCACGCGACTCAAGATACACACCCATATTACAACACAACATATAGGTCGGTGACGACCTAAGATACATCACGAATTAACAATGTGAACGACACACGACTTAAACATAACTTCTTCAGCGACTTAGTTAAGTCGTAACCCGGTCACCTCCTTAGATCGTAACTCGCATACGACCCAAGACTTCAGCTGCCACTGCTTCATCGAAGGATTTAGGTCGTAACTCTTTACTCCTTGCTCTGCTAGGTCGTGGCCGACTTAAAATGGTGATGTTAGATCGTAGCCCCTTTTCTTCAGACCTGTTAAGTCGTAGCCCCCCTCACTCGACCTGTTAAGTCGTGGACGACTCATGTTAGGTCGTGGACGACTCATAGCTGCTTCCTTAAGTCGTGTACGCCTTAACTCTTGAAGAATTTTCTGTTGCGTATTTTCCTCTCTCTCCTGAGCTGCATCACATGGGTTCATCGTCGTTGATGCTTCGGGGTGGATCGCTGGTGGGGGAAAGGTTTGCGTGGATCGAGGCGCGAGCGTGGATGAAGTGGCTGGTACTCCGGCGTTGGGTATCGCCGTTGACGGTGATCTTTTGGTTCGAATGTGCTTACAGGTTGCGACGCTGTAGCCATATTTTGTTTCGATGATGCTTTCTTCGATTTTGGGTGACGAGGGGGTTGTCGTAGTCGATATGGACTTGTGGGGCATGCCAACGATGGTCGCCGTCGACGGACTCCGGTGTGCACATGCACGAGCTTATTTGGTGCATCGGCTGTTGTTTTAGGAAGAGTTTTGGCTGGGTTTTCTTTCTTTTGTTTTCTCGAGGACAGTCATGTGTTAGTATCGCATGTGACTCGAAGTTGTAGGAGGAGTTTTGCGTGAGTTTTGGTTTCGAGTAATTTGGGTTAAAGGATTTATATTCTGTTTGATTTTTAAACTGCAAATTGGATTTTCTGAAATTCAAAGCAAATTGAGTTTTAAAACAAAGCTTTAAATAGTTTAAATATGTTTGGAATGTATTAATTTAAACTTTGTGTTTTAACAAGTTTAAGTAAATCTTGTTTTTAAAATAGTTGTTTTTAAAAGTTTTAGTATGAACCGGATTTTTTTATATACTTTATAAAATGAAGTTTCAAATAGAAAGCAAACTGATGTTTAAACAAAGTGTTTAAATTAGTTTTATTAATAATGAATGTTTAACTTTAAAAGAATTTTAGTTTTAAGGTTTGGATTTTTATATTTAAACTTTGTTTAAAATAGTTTGTTTTCAATTTTATTTTGTTAATGATACAATAATGTTTCAAATAAAATTGTATTTGAATTGATTTAAAATTGTGATTTAGTAAGGTATTTAACTTAGGTAAATTAAAAGTTAGTGATAAATTAAAGATGATGTTTTAACGTAAACCATATATAAGTTTTTGAATTTAAAATTTAATTTTTAAAATGATTAATAAAAGTTAATGGAGTATGGTTTATATTAATCAAGTTTTTGATTATAAAGGTAATTAATATAAATTACTTAATTAACTTAAATTAGTTAATGTAGGTAATTAAATTAAGGTAAATTAGTTTATGTAATTAATTAAGTGTAATTAATTACTTAATTAGAAATTAATTAATCAAGTTTAATTAATTAAGAAATAATTGGTTAATAAGTAATTAAGAAGTTAATTACTTAATGATTAAGAAGAATTATTTAAACATAATTACTTGATAATTAAAGTAATTAATTACTCAGTGTAATTAATTAAGTTATTATGGTTAATTTTAGTTAATTAATTAAGTTTAATTAATTAAAAAGAATTACTTAATGATGGGATTAAGTATAATTACTTAATGTAATTAAAGAGGTGTAGTTACTTAGTGAAGTAATTAATGAATAATTACTGAATGTAATTAATTAAGGAAATTACTTGATGGATAGTAATTAAGAGGTATAATTACTTATGGAAGTAATTAAGGGATAATTACTCAGTGTAATTAAAGAATTGATTAATGTAATTAATCAAGGTGTTGGTTTAATTGATAAAGTAATTAAGGAAGTTAATTACTGATTGTGATTAATCAGGTTTGATTAATGAATGTAGTGAAGTATAATTAATAATTAAAGGAATTATGATAAAGATTGATTTATAAAGTAATTAGAGAGTCATTAATAAATGTAACTAATGAATAATTAATTGTTTAATTTAATTTATAAATGTGATTAATTATAAGATAATCAATCAATGAAGTGAGAAAGAAGTAATAATTAATTAATGTAATTAATTAAGGATTTTGTAATTAATTATTGTTAATTAATTAATTAGAAATTAATTAAGATTAATTAATGATTAAAGATTAATTAATCTGTGTAATTAATTTAATGGTTAATTACATAGTGTAATTAAAGAATAATTACTCTAGGTGATTAATTAAAATATGATTGAAGGATAATTAATCTGTAATTGAAGATTAATTAATTGAATTATGAAGATGATTAAAGAGTGATTAATTAATTAATTGTAATTAATTAATGATTGATTAAACAGGATTAGTTGTTTAATTCTCAAGTAATCAATTTAATTTAAGATGATTAAATTAATTATAAAGGAATTAATGATGCCTGCTTGTGTATGATTGTTGTGGAATATCTGAATTGGTTGATATCTATTGGATGATATGTTGTGATATTCGGTGATATGATATTTGATATATAAATATTAAATGTGTGATATTATCTATGTATGATGATGTGTGAATTCAATGTTTAAATTGAATTAATTTGTTAAACTTAAATCGCTTGGACATTAAGATGGCGTTTGGATTCGATGAGACCGGGATCGGGTTTCCAAATTTGGAATTCCGAAAACCACATCGATCCAAGTTAAATGTTAGGTCGTGAATCTCAAGTGAAGAGTGAAGACTCGAGATGTTTGAACTATTCGTCAGTATAACTCTGGGGGTGATTCCGAGATGAGTTTGACGGAAATAATACTTATAGGTTCGAGATGGTGATTCAGAGTGCAAGGGCTATTGTCGTTAACTCTGAGGATGATTCCAAAATGAGTGTAACGAGATAGTGCCTTCGGTTTCGTTCGAATCTGGAACGAACTTGTATGGATTGAATGCTTTCAAAACATCGTCAGGTGGACAATGAGCATTCTAAGATAAATGTGTCCTATAAAGGTAATCGCAGCCTCAAGCCTCATCAACCGAGAATGGCTAAAACAGGGGAGGTGCAGCAAGGCTAAGTGGGTCATGCCCAAGTAGGATGAGATTTACCCCTGTCTAGAGGTCCCTTTTTATTTTGGCTGTGTGGGCGGTTGATCATGACAACTGCTGGGGTGGTCTTGTTCGGGACTGTCCAGTAAGGGATGGTTTCGGTCTTGTGTTGCAGGGGAGCGGGGGTACTCCTCGGTACGGTGATCTAGTCCACATACTATGACGCGCGGTACCCCGGTAGCCCTGCCATTCTATGGAATCCAAAATCCAATAAGTGCATGTACGGTTTTGATTATGCCCAACTATGTTGGAACATGAGATGTAAGCATTCCAGCTATTTCTGTATTCTATTTTGAAAACCCTAGACCCTATTATAATATCACTAGATTTCCTATCAAATGTTTTGGTTAGCGTAAGGTAAAAACTTACCCACGTTTATTTGTGGGGAGTCTTACGTGATACCTTTGTTTTCAAAGGATTTTCAAAGTTAAGCAACTTTTAACCGTTTACTCACACCAGACCCCTGTCTGACCCGAGTGTTTATTTTCTGTTTTATTAAACTCTGGATACTCATATTATGTATGAGTAGTCAAGTGATTCAGGTTTTCTTTGACGAGTTCTGGAGGAGATATGGAGCAGGTGGCTTCAGCGTGTAGATATATATAGTGGTTTCGCTATGTTTGAGTTGTATCTGTTTCCTGTTATGTACTTGAGTTGTAATATCTAAACAGGTGTTATAACTGTCTAGTTTGTGTAGTTTGAGCTGTATAACTCTGATGTATTTGATACTATGTAATATTTTATTTGATTATTATAATTTATTCGTTCCGCCGTGAGATTCTGATGTTGTTTGGTTCTTTCTTTTCTATCTTTTCTCTTTTCTATCCCTTTCTTTCTTCTTAATGATACGTCTTTCTGTGGTATGAAAGGCGGGTCGTTACATTATGGTATTAGAGCGATAGGTTGAGCGAATACTTAGGCTCTGGAGTGATGTTTTTCTTGAGAGAGCGTATTTGTAATTTTGAATATATATATATATAATTATTTATTCCTACCTATTTTTTTGGGTTACCTGTTTGGGTTTGCCAACATAAGTTCTAGAAATAGGAGAGATAGTAGTGTGTATAGCACGACTATCAATGGAAGAAGTCCGAGTATTTGAGGCTGGAAGAGTATCTGCCAGGACAGTTTTGGGCATCTTGGGTAAGTTTGGCAGCTGGGTATATGGATTTCATCAATCTCTGAAGGAAATCTTTTAAAGGTTCGGAGTTTATCTTTGAAGTATAAGTTTGGATTGTCCTCGTTTGAGTGGATTTTTCTAGAATTTGGATCAGTCGGTAGAGCTGAAGCAAGTAATGATATTTTGGAAACCGTAGGAAGGAGTCTTATCTGTATTGGAGTGGGAGACTCAGTTCAGCTAGGTGTTTGTGCTTGGTCTGAAGCCCGAGTTTTCTGAGAGGTTTTTGCTCATCTTGAAAACTCTTTTTATGGAGTTGGTTGATATAGATTTGGGATTCAAGGAGCTTTTGGATAGGAGGTCTGTGGTAGTAAGGGCAGCTCAGAAGTGTTGAATTTGCTGTCAGGAAGATCTTTTGGCTCAGCAGTATCCTAGAGGTGGAGTTCGGAAGCAGTTGTGTGGTCTGTTTCTTCGACGGTTCAGAAGTCTTTGAGATTCTTCTGTCAGTCGATCGGGCAAATGGTGAAGGCTTGTCCCCTTCTTCTGGAAGCTCAGCTGGGTAAGATGTTTGCCGTTGAGGTGGACCATCAGTTTCTTCTTTTGAAGGGCTTAAGCTGTTCTGTTATGTAAGAGAGAATAGTTTCTTTGGAATCTGAACTGGGTATTATTGCAAAAGTGACTTGCGATGGTTCGGTAGTTCTTTTAGTAATCTTTGCTTTAGTTTGAGACATCTCTAAAGATGTTGGAGCTATCGAAGTGGTTTCGACTTTTTGATAATCTTCGAGGAAGTCAAAGGAGTTTGTCCGCATCGGGAGATGGAGTTCTATTTCGATTTGGTTCTTGGATTTTCTGGTGGTTTGGCCTAGTAGAGAGAAGATTCCAGGAGAAAGGATTTTTGTGAGCAATCAAAATTGATTGGATCTAGTCTTCCGAATGGATTTCTATTGTAGTAATTGTGACCAAATCGGATAGGTCATTAAGCTTTTATGGAATTTGATGGACAATGTTTCTTGTTGAGTTGATCAAGTTTGTTCTTGTGTCCATCAAAAGCTTTCTCAACTTCTTCGGATCAGAGTGGTGCAGCGGAAGCATGGTGGCAGCTATTCCAGAATAGAAGCAACTCGGATTCATCGGAAGATTTGTGTTTTCTTGGATTTAAGGTTTTCTTCAGGAAGTTCTTTCAGGATCTGAAGGCTTGGATGTCAGGGCATCTGTTCTGTTTTCTCGGAAAGGAGAAGCTAGTTTGAAGTTCATGATGCTTGCATGGTAGATTGGTGTTTTGGATTTCGATGGATTTTGGGAGAATCATCTTGTTGAGTAGAATCATAAGGTCATCTAATTCCCGATCCAGCTTTGATTTGAGAAGCATCTGTGAAGTTTGGATGGTTAGGAAGATTGAGGGCAGTCCAGGATCAGCAGAGGTTGTAGTCAAGAGACGAAGAGATTCAGAATTCGAAGTCGGAGATTTAATTTTGGGACAAGTTTTCTCCGATCATAAGAGCAATGAGATTGGATAAGATGGGAAGCTAGCTCAAGAGTGTATTGGAATCTTTCTGTATTCTCTTAAGGATAAGTGTTTGATCTGTCACTGGTTTAGAACCAGCAGATCATGGAGATTTGGAAGTTGATCGGGCTTGTCTGTGGTCCGGTATCCAGTTTAGATTGAAGATATGGATATATAGGAATTCTAGATCTGAGTAGAGAAGCTAGTTCTAGATTCTGTAGAGCGAGTAACCCGGTGTTTGTACCTGGGAAGCTCAAGGAAATTCTGTCCAGAATTCTGTCTGGATAGTTAGAATTGGATGTTATGGTTTCTAGTATGGTTGATAACATTTGCTGCTATTTTAAAATTTAAAATCTGTATGGAATTATTAAATTATCTTTGCCTTTAATTTCGGGGACGAAATTCTTTTAAGGATGAGGAATGTGATGTCCCGGAATTTTGGGTAATACTTATTTAACAATTTCCATTTATTTTAAAACATGTAATATTGATTTAATAATCTAATTTAACCAAATGTTATCTTTTCAAAAACTCAATAATAATGATAATTTAATTTGAAATGTTTATTCTTTTCAAAGGATAATAATATATATCTAATTAATAATAATAGTTGATCTTTTTAAGTTAATAAAAAATATATTCCATTTGTAATATATATATGTATACATTGTAAAAAGGAAATTGGTTTCAATTTAAATTTAATCAAAAAATATTTTCAAATTATAATATATATGTTTATATATTGTGATTTGATGTTCTGTTTTAAAATTCAAATAATTTCTGAAGCTAATATTTAAAATGTTCTATTTATAATGAATATATATATATGTGTGTATATATTGTAAATAGAAGATATTGGATTAAACTTAAATAGAAAATGTGTTTTCAAATTTATAATGTACATAAGTTTTTATAGTAATTTGGAAGGTTTTGATTTGATTTAATAAAATGCTTTTCAAAAGCTATTTAAAATCAATTTTTATTTATAAAACACTTAAAGGAAAATTTATTTTTAAAAGAATAATAGCTTGAAAATAGTACATTGTTATAAAATTTAAATTGTTTCTTTTAAATTGATTTTTGAAAATAAATTTAGCTTTTATATATAATATCAATGTTAGATAAATAACTTTAGTCTAAACTTTTAAAATAAAATTTAAATAAATGTTCATTTTCTTTCTTTGAAACTTATCTTTAGGAAATGGAGTTTTAAATAATTATAAATTAAACACAAAGATATAAATACATTTCATAGTTATATATATTAAACATGAGTATTAGACTAATATGGTAATTAAGGTTTAATTCATTTATAAACAAGTAATTTATGTAATAATCACATCTTGAAAACACTTGGCAACATAAAAGATTATGAAACACACTTGTCTACATAATAATAAAAGGTTTGGACATTTGTAAATATATGGGTTCACTCACGTAACAAGTGGCAATCCTTATTTTAAAAGAAAGTTTTTTTTAATTAACGTTTAAAGAAAGGATCTGTTTGTTTATTTTCTTCAGCTAAGACACTCTTTAATTGTCTTCAACTAAAAAAAAAGAGAAGAAATCAAATGCAAGAAGATTCAAACTGATATCAAAAAGAAAACTAATTCAAATCTGTAACCAAAGAAAGAAAAAGGAGAATCTTAAGCTACGTTCAACCCAGATCCAAATTGCAACCTGAAATCATGATTTCAAGCTCAACCTGAAAATCTACAGCAATCAACTATTAGCAAGATCTCAGCAAAAAATTCAATGTTTCAATAGCAAGTTAAAATGCAAAAGCAAATTCAAAGTACAGAAAATCAAAATGCAGTGTTCTCTGCTTTTAAACTCTAATGAGTAAACACCTTTTTAAAAATAGTTTAAATCCTTCATATTTTTATTCTGTGGCATGAATGTTATAGCAAACATAATATCAATGTTTGCATGCTTGATTTGAAGATTGAATGCATGTTTATTTAGCAGTTTTGACTGTCTGTGAACATGATTTTTTTTAAAACTCTGTTCTTATTCATGTTCCAGTTTATAAGAAATTACTATCTCTCAAGTTAACCATTATTAATCTTTGATCATTAAAAAGAATTTGATCATAACAAAGTAATCTTGTGTTTAGAAATAAACTTAAATATTTATATTGAACAAATATACTGCAAATGTTAGATTTACAGTGAAAAGTCAAAACTTAATAAAAATCAATCTCAGCAATTTAAAATTCGAATCATATAACTTGAATGGATGTACAAAATCCTGAATTTTAAGATGAAGATTGTAATTTTTAATTTGGTATTCAGAGCGAAATTGGGCATTACTTGAATTTGGGGTTTTGGTTGTTTACTGTTGATCTGCGTCGAAGGTGATGTTGAGCTTCGGCATGGAGGTGGTTATGATGACTGGTGATGCAGGAAAAATGGTGATAGATTTTTATGGTAACCGTGATGGCCGTAAAGGGGCGTAGTAAGGTTTTGAACCTATTTTTGTTTGGATCGGAAACAACATGGGTTCGGCGTCGTTGATGCTTCGGGGTGGATCGCTGGTGGGGGAAAGGTTTGCGTGGATTCGAGCACGAGCGTGGATGAAGTGGCTGGTACTTCGGCATTGGGTATCGCCGTTGACGGTGATCTTTTGGTTCGAATGTGCTTACAGGTTGCGACGCTGTAGCCATATTTTTTTTTGATGATGCTTTCTTCGATTTTGGGTGACGAGGGGGTCGTCAAAGTCAATGTGGACTTGTGGGGGCATGTCGGCGATGGTCGCCGTCGACCGACTCCGGTATGCACGTGCACGAGCTTATTTGGTGCATCGGTTGTTGTTTTAGGAAGAGTTTTGGCTGGGTTTTCTTTCTGTTGTTTGCTCGAGGACAGTCACGTGTTAGTATCGCATGTGACTCGAAGTTGTAGGAGGAGTGTTGCGTGAGTTTTGGTTTCGAGTAATTTGGGTTAAAGGATTTATATTCTGTTTGATTTTTAAACTGCAAATTGGATTTTCTGAAATTCAAAGCAAACTGAGTTTTAAAACAAAGCTTTAAATAGTTTAAATATGTTTGGAATGTATTAATTTAAACTTTGTGTTTTAACAAGTTTAAGTAAATCTTGTTTTTAAAATAGTTGTTTTTAAAAGTTTTAGTATGAACCGGATTTTTTTATATACTTTATAAAATGAAGTTTCAAATTGAAAGCAAACTGATGTTTAAACAAAGTGTTTAAATTAGTTTTATTAAGAATGAATGTTTAACTTTAAAAGAATTTTAGTTTTAAGGTTTGGATTTTTATATTTAAACTTTGTTTAAAATAGTTTGTTTTCAATTTTATTTTGTTAATGATACAATAATGTTTCAAATAAAATTGTATTTGAATTTATTTAAAATTGTGATTTAGTAAGGTATTTAACTTAGGTAAATTAAAAGTTAGTGATAAATTAAAGATGATGTTTTAACGTAAACCAAATATAAGTTTTTGAATTTAAAATTTAATTTTAAAAATGATTAATAAAAGTTAATGAAGTATGGTTTATATTAATCAAGTTTTTGATTATAAAGGTAATTAAAGTAAATTACTTAATTAACTTAAATTGGTTAATGTAAGTAATTCAATTAAGGTAAATTAGTTTGTGTAATTAATTAAGTGTAATTAATTATTTAATTAAAAATTAATTAATCAAGTTTAATTAATTAAGAATTAATTGGTTAATAAGTAATTAAGAAGTTAATTACTTAATGATTAAGAAGAATTATTTAAACATAATTACTTAATAATTAAAGTAATTAATTACTCAGTGTAATTAATTAAGTTATTTTAGTTAATTAATTAAAAAGAATTACTTAATGATGAGATTAAGTATAATTACTTACTGTAATTAAAGAGGTGTAGTTACTTAGTGAAGTAATTAATGAATAATTACTGAATGTAATTAATTAAGGAAATTACTTGATGGATAGTAATTAAGAGGTATAATTACTTATGGAAGTAATTAAGGGATAATTACTCAGTGTAATTAAAGAGTTGATTAATGTAATTAATCAAGATGTTGGTTTAATTGATAAAGTAATTAAGGAAGTTAATTACTGATTGTGATTAATCCGGTTTGATTAATAAATGTAATCAAGTATAATTAATAATTAAATGTAATTATGAGAAAGATTGATTTATAAAGTAATTAGAGAGTCATTAATAAATGTAATTAATGAATAATTAATTGTTTAATTTAATTTATAAATGTGTTTAATTATAAGATAATTAATTAATGAAGTGAGAAAGAAGTAATAATTAATTAATGTAATTAATTAAGGATTTTGTAATTAATTATTGTTAATTAATTAATTAGAAATTAATTAAGATTAATTAATGATTAAAGATAAATTAATCTGTGTAATTAATTTAAAGGTTAATTACATAGTGTAATTAAAGAATAATTAATCTAGGTGATTAATTAAGAATATGATTAAAGGATAATTAATCTGTAATTGAAGATTAATTAATTGAATTATGAAGATGATTAAAGAGTGATCAATTAATTAATTGTAATTAATTAATGATTGATTAAGCAGGTTTAGTTGTTTAATTCTCAAGTAATTAATTTAATTTAAGATGATTAAATTAATTATAAAGGAATTAATGATGCCTTCTTGTGTATGATTGTTGTGGAATATCTGAATTGGTTGATATCTATTGGATGATACGTTGTGATATTCGGTGATATGATATTTGATATATCAATGATAAATGTGTGATATTTATCTATGTATGATGATGTGTGAATTCAATGTTTAAATTGAACTAATTTGTTAAACTTAAATCGCTTGGACATTAAGATGGCGTTTGGATTCGATGAGACCGGGATCGGGTTTCTAAATTTGGAATTCCGAAAACCACAATGATCCAAGTTAAATGTTAGTTCGTGAATCTCAAGTGAAGAGTGAAGACTCGAGGTGTAAGAACTATTCTTCAGTATAATTCTGGGGGCGATTCCGAGATGAGTTTGATGGAAATAGTACTTACAGGTTCGAGATGGTGATTCAGAGTGCAAGCGCTATTGTCGTTAACTCTGAGGGTGATTCCAAAACGAGTGTACGAGATAGTGCCTTCGGTTTCGTTTGAACACGGAAGGAACTTCTATGGATTGAATGCTTTCAAAACATCGTCAGGTGGACGATGAGCATTCTAAGATATATAATAGATAAACTATACAAAGGAGAAATAATTATACTTATGAACATGATAATTTAATCAAAGACTATATACATTTCAATGTATAATTACATGTTTTATACATCAAACATCGAACTAAATTAAGAAATCAGTCCACACCAAGTATCAAACTAAACCAAATACAATCAATTCAAACAAACAATTCAAACAAAGTAATAAAATTTAAACGATACGAGGAACTTCCACCCATCCTTCTTCTCCAAAGATAGGGTCTGCTTTAATAGCATCCCAATTTTCGTTGTCATTGGTGAGAGAGACATGAGGATGTGCTTCGTTATCATCCTTGTGTAGGGAGGAAATCATCCATCGTATTGCATCGAAATTCCTTTCTTACTCCTTGATCATCTGCATTTGACTCAATTCTAAGTGTCGCTAGTTACAGAGAATGAATGAGAGAATATTCTTGAATGAATTAAGAGTTTCTTCAAGATTTTCGAATAAATTGTGAATTGGATTAGCCATAGTTGAATTTGTGAAAGAAATGAAGGATTAGAAGATAAGAAATAATTTTCAGTGAAGAATTCTAGAAGAAATAGGTATACATAGGTGTAGAAATTCATTTGAAATGAATAGACATATGGTAGTTATTCTAATTTCAAATTCAAAATGAATTGTCATTTCTGACCAGTACATGTCGACATGGTCATAGGGGATATGTCGACATGGGTTAGTGAAAAAATATGACTAATTATATTTTGTGAATAATTGTGTATTTATATATATTTATATAATATACTAACATTTATTCTGGAGATAAGATAAGCTAAATAACAGAAAGGAAATTTCATTTCATTGCATACTAAGATGATACAATGATTAAACATATGAAACTACATGAACTTTTGAATTAAAACAAGCTAAAACACATACAACAAAATACGAAAAGACAACACTAGTTAGAGGATGATGATGATGATGAAGAAAGTCCAAGTTTCTTGCTGACTTTGGAAATGAACTTTTTCATCTTGGACGAAATTTTGACCAACTTCTTACTAACGGATCGTTTAAGAGTCTGTTGATTCTCAACAATCGTCTTGTGGTTTTTGAGAAGGGTTTTGGTGGATGGATTAGAAGGATAGTCGATGCTTTCCAAAGATGTTTCACCTTCTTCTTCTTCAATTTCCATTTCATCCCCTTCTTCTTCTTCTTCCTCTTCCTCTTCTTCCATTTCCTCATGAGCCAAACGCTCTTCCTTTTCGGCAAGGGTCTCATAAGGTTGAAAAACAAATGGAATTTTCATAAGCAAAATGTTGGAACAATTGAAAACTTTTCTAGAAACAAATTCTTCGCCTTTGAAATCCACTCAAAAATAGTTGAAAATCTGAGTGAGATAAATTCCATGATACAAAGTATTCTCACCCACTTCAAGATTTTTAGGACGAAGTTCATCCAAAATAACTTGCGCCCAATTTATGTCATAATTTCCAAAAATAGCAAAAAGTGCTTTGCAAACTTTTGAAGTAAGATTGTTAAAATTCCCCGATCTTGGGGTCAAAGTATGTTGCAAAAGAAGATTGACAATTCTTGCCTTTGGTCGAAAATTTTGATTTCTGAATTCAAAATTATCATTCCCTTCGAAAATGTGATGAAATGTCCCACGATCTTTTTCATCGACTTTAAAATTAGAAAGATCCATTCCCGTACACTTGCAATTGAGAATGATACCCAAAAGATCACAATTCCAAACAATTCTAGTGCCTTTTACACTACTCCAAATTTCATCCTCATTTCCATTATAAAATCCACTGTTTAAATTAGCATAGAAAATTTTGACAAGATTTGGATGGCAAACAAAATCATTTTGAGAAGAATCAATAAGACTAAGAACTCCATTGTTTGTAAAAAGAGAATCAAGTTCATAAGAAGGAAAATCTTGAAAAATAGCAAACTTTTCGGGATGAATTTTGGCATAATTAGCATAATTGATGTATGCTTTTATTGCCTCCGGATCATTGAGGAGTTGCTCTTTAATTTTTCTAGAAATTCTCATGGTGGAGGAGTTGCTTGAAGAAGCCATTAAAGTAGAGAGTAGAGAGCTTGAAGTTTTGAAGAAAGAGTTTGAATTTGAAAATGAGAGTGAAAAGATATGATAAAAAATAGTGAATAAATAGATTCTCAAATGACATATTCTCTGGTCAGCTTTTCAGAGAATTGAATGAAGTGAAAAGATGGAGGAAAATTCAAACATTTGAATTCAAATTTTGAAATTCAAATTCTGGTACCTATGTCGATATCATGGTAGGCACCACGTCGACATGTGCCAGTGAATTTTTGTGAATTATTTTTCCTAAGTTCTCTAATAAATTTATATATTTTATTATATATTTCTGAAATATTATTGGACTAATAATATATTTCAGAAAGTATTATCATACTATTAAAAATAATATAAAAAATAGGAAATGAATTTTTAAAATTCAAACAACACACCAATTCAAAATCAATTAATCAAGCAATCAAACATCTAATTCTAAGCAAGCAATTTCAACCAATTATATTGTAAATGTGTACCTTTTTCTAAGTCCGTTTCTCTGAATTTATCGAAGTCGTGAACTTCCGTGAAACACAAATTTGAATTATCTGTTTTCTGATCGTCATCACTTTGAGGACGAGTCTGAGTCATCTAGGGTGGCAGTAAATGCACGTTTCCATTTCTTTGCTGGATCATTATTCATAGAAGGATTTTTCCTGTCTGGATACGGACGGTCTCTTTTGAGATGGCCTGTTTCATCACAGTTGTAACATTTGACATTATTTGGTGCTGATTTCTAGAATTCTTATAGTTGTTTCTCTTGAAATTATTCATCTTTCTGTATTTCAAGAATTTCCTAAAATTTCTGGTCATTAAGGCTATTTCTTCATCATTATCGCTGTTTGAATCTGATCCATCAGTCAACGCATTGAATGCCATTGATTTATTTTCAGATGCTTTGCTTTCTCTTATCCCGATCATTTGAACTTCATATGGCATTAGATTTCCAATTAATTCTTCTACCTTTAAAGTACTGATGTCATTTGCCTCTTCGATAGAAAGTGTCTTTTGATCCTATTCTGGAGTAAAAGAATTTAAAATCTTTCTGACTTGATCTTCTTCAGAACTTCCTTTCCCAAAGATCATATAGAGTGCACAATATCCTGAAATCTACTATACATATCTGAAGTAGACTCATTAGAATTCATTTTAAATAACTGAAACTGATTTGTGAGCATGGAAATTTTGGTCTATTTAACTTTGCTTGTTCCTTCGTGAGTAACTTGCAAAGTTTCCAAATTTCATATGCAGACTTACGAACTGACACTCCATTGGATTCATTTCTATCTAGTGAATAAAACAAAATATTCATTGCCTTAGAATTATTTTATGCAACAGTCTTTTGCTCAGCAGTACACTGTGCAAAATCAGTTGTGAGTTTAGAATATTCAGTTTGTGTAATATTCCAAGAGTCTAATCCTATAGATTGTAAATATATTTTCATCCTACATGCCCAATATGCATAGTTACTACCATTAAAAAGTGGTGGTCTGACAGTAGACTGACCTTCTACAAATGAACTAGTGACAGGGATAATAGTGTTAGTAACAGTACCGGTGTTGGTAGCCATTTTGAAAAAATTTCAAAAATCAGATTATGAAACTTTGAAAACCTTGCTTTGATACCAATTGAGAGAAATGCGGATTACGGATCTCAAGGCTAGGATTAACACTAGAGGGGGGGTGAATAGTATTTATAAAGAATTACTAAATCTTTTTTCAGTTTATGTTAATTTAAACACAGATGTGTGCAATATACAGACACAGATATGATCACAGAAACAAACAAAGATGTAGAAATAAAATAAAAAGCAGTAAAGGAAAGAACACACCGGATTTTGTACTGGTTCGGAGCTACCCTACATCCAGTCCCGCAACACAAGTACTGATTTCCTTTCAAATGCAATCTTTACAATTACACCCTCGATTTCAAGGCTACAAAGTATACCATCTAGAATCACAATCCTCTAGGTAGAAATACATGATTTTCCGGGCTACAAGTTCACCCACTTGATTTTACAGGCAAAAAGTTCACCCAATTGATTTCTTAAGGCTACAATCACACCATATCACGCTTGATTGATTTTCAAGGCTACAATCACACGTTTTGTTGCTAAGTTGATTACAAAAAGCCTATAACTCTGAATAGCACTGAGGATCTTGTTGAGATAGTGATAGAGAATCAAACTACGAATGATCGAGGTCAAGTCAATGTAGATTTCGACAGAGTAATGATAAGAATTTTTATTAAGAAAAGTGGAAGAAGAAGAGGAGTGAAAAGCTAGAAAATCTGATGTAAAATTTATTGAAACTGACCCCTATTTATAGTAGAACAACAGTCATGTCCATTCATGAAGGGTTATGGCGAATAGACACTTCTTTTGAAATTGAAATTTTGAACTCAACTGACACCATGTGGACATGGTCACCATGAGTATGTCGACATCCCAAAGCATTTTTTCAATGATTTGATTTTCTTTGAAAATGACCTTTATCTTATATTAAAACTATTTTAAACTTTATAAATATAATTGACTATAGCTAAAATTCATAAGTAAATATAGAGAATAATATATATAGAATTTGACTATAATTTTATATTTAAATCTAAGTATAAATATTTAAAAGTTAAATATATTGTATTAAAAGATAGTTTAAAATCAAGAATAATTTGACTTTGAAATTAAAGATGATTTTGAGGCTAAAATTATTTAAAATCAGGATAGATGTTTTTGATGCTTTTGAAAGGAAGGTTTTGAAATCATTTTGAAAACAAGATATGATTTTGAAAAATCATTTTGAATAAAAGGTTAGCGGATACAAAACAATGTTCCACTAGATTTTTCGTAGGTTCCATCCTACTTAGGGTCCCATCCCTTTTACAGGCTCGAAGTGCATTCCATTGCACGAATAAATTGGATTTTAAGATGCCAGTGCTTTTCTAGGAGTTTTAACAAAATTTTCTAATTAAAGAATAAATTACTTAAATTCTTGAACTCTTGATAATCTTGATACTCATGAGTCTTCAATCTTGATATCTTGAATCTTTATACCTATAGTCTTCATTCTTGGTACCTGCATGGTTAAATCCTGCATATACATATATATATCTAAACTTATAATGTTAGTATTTATATTTTATAATCTATTCTAAGATTGTTGTCATCAAAACCATCATCTCACGGACTAACATACATCTCTAGAAACAGCGATACAATGAATAAATAGGAACACATCAGGTAACATACCATATGCGTTTTTTATACAAGAGACAACCAAAAGTTACAACCCACACAACCTAAAGAAAGAGAAACACAAATGCTGGAAGGGTAATGACAACACAATACTACTGAACCCAAAGCACTACCTACAAACTATAGGATGATCCCAATCCTCTCGAGTCATTGCCGTGACCTCGGAATGGGCATAGCACAGTGGCTATGCACCCGATCTCATGGCTCTGGTGCTACTGGTCGATTTGAATCTCTCGAATCCCAGCACGGACCTGTCAGATATCGACAAGCTTGGGACTCTGGTATCCTCCAGCACCCTATCCTTGCTCTGCTTCCTACTATGGCTTCCCTCTTGCTACTAGTGTTGCTACTTCAGCTGATAGCTTAAGGATTTCCATATTCCTAAGGGAGGCTCTATCGAATGTGGGAGGGACCTTTTTCTAGATTGGCTCTCTAGGGAGGTTCACTTTGTATTGCTTAAAGACACAAGTTAATCGATAACAATTTGGAAAGTAACTCCAGAGAGTACCAACTCTAGAAATAATACAGTAACTCATAATAGCACGAGCCTAATTGACAACCATACCACCCATGATGTTGTAGGTGGACTTTTATACTAACGGATAAATCCGATTAAAACTTCTTGTCTATGGAATGGTTTTTTGTTGAACAATGCGAACGACGAGGCGGGATATAGGGCGTAAATTATCTAACCCTTAGATACCGATATCTCTAGAAAAGACGAGCTGCAAAATCTCAGGATTAGTCATCTTAACATCATTCAAACTCGCTCCCTCCACAGCTATCCCTAAAATACTACCAAAATCATCGACGAACAAACCAATCTCGACTCCCTTCACTTATGACTGGAGATTGCCGATGCCTTTATCAAAGTTGTATGCCACACTCACATCAAATAGATGCAAACAACGTAGGTAGCATTTTTTCACAAAAGTGTCATGGTAGAGGATCGGTGCTAATCCTGCCATTGTGAACAATTCTTCGAGTCCAAAGGCATCGAATTCTCCAAATTTGATTGGGCGTCCTTGAAAGAAGATGAAATTTGATGAGGCTAAGTAAACGAAGATTTTCTAGTCACTTCGATCGAACTAAGCGATATCTTGAGTGGTGAGACCTAGATGGCATGAGGAATAGTGGAGATTCGAGGTGGTTCTATGGACTAAGTGGAGATCCAAGAAGGGAGATTGGGTCTAGATCTTGGGAGGTGGAGAGGCCAGATCCGGCGTGCAAAATTTGGCAATTGGGATGGAAGCTGCTGCTGGATTTAGGTCTACAATAGTGAAGAAGGAGGCGGCGTCACTCATCATTATCGAGGGAAGTGGAGTGACAGCCTTGATTTGAGGAGGAGGAAGTGGGTTCGGCTATTGTGGAGAAGAGGAAAAGGATGGGGGAAGGTGGCTGAATGGGTATGACTTATAAAGTCTCATTCCAGGTTCAAGTCATGCCCAAAACCCATTAACTGGTCGACCGCCTCAGGACTACCTATCGACCTCTACTAGTCGACCGTTAGGAGTTGATAGGTCATTGAATTTCAGGCACATATTGAACATGGATCCTATTCGAGCCAGGTTAATTAATGATAATAATTATTATTATCATTTCATGTTGTTTTCTTTGATCTAACATGATTTGAAAAAACCCCATCCTCTTCATGACAGTGCCCTAGCTTATCATCTAATTATTTTAACCATTTCCTTAACTATTCGCCGTACTCCTAACTTACATTGCTCCTGCCATCGACAACTTTGAAAACACGAAAATATTCTAGCTACTATTATCTATATTATTTTTATACAGGAATATTTTACTTATTTGCTGAGGGGGTTACACATCACTTCCTAACAACATACCCAACCCAATTAAAGTTCATTTCTATTTTATCCACCTCTTTAAGAGAGAATTTCTTTAAAAAAGCTTTTTAATTTTTTGAACATGAAAAATCACCGAGCAATACATACGTCCGCTTTCACTTTGTTGCCAAAATGGAAAATTATTTTTGGACCAAAAACTTTTTAAACCAATGTCAAACTCTTATTTTATTATATATTTAAGAATTTCAAAACCTTTTTTTAAACTAAAGCTTTTCAACATAGCCAAATTCATTAGTGTATATCTCTTATAAAAAATAATTTTCAAACTATCTTACTTTCCAAACAACAGTTTCCAAATGGACCCTTAGAAAAACATTACACACAGACACACATATATATTCCTTTTTGAAAAATTCATTTAAACATCTCATGGTATTCCTCACATTGGGTCCGACTAAGAAATGAGATTTACTTCTCTTCAATAAAAATCTGGTTGGTCATCCTAAGGTAATTGACGAACATTCTTTCGCAAGAACTTGCCTATGGATGCCAGTGACATATAAATTCTTAATTCCTGCTTGTTTAGATAAGATATGCATCTTAAGTCGAGATTTCATCGAAATCCATAATCATACGGTAACTAAACCTCAACAATCAAGTTAGATACCATCCAGCCTCCAAGATCCTTCCATATTTCGTGCTTATGCTCTTCAATGTTACGCCTTACGTACATCCAACGCTCCATGAGGTAATTAGGGTAGGTGCATAATTATTAACTCTATAAAATTTTCCAACTCATAATTGCCTCGCTCATCCTTTTAGAAGGTCGCAACTATTCTGTGGTCTAAATTTGTAAAGCTTGACGTATATTTAGATACGAGAATACAAATACATTCTCTTAAAGTACCATAATCCCTATGATATACTAACTTAGCTCTGATACCAAATGTAACAACCCGCACCTTAATGGACTAGAATTTTGATAAAAATTAATACCCAAGTCAATTAGGGTACAGATCATTGGTTTTGGTAACCTACAATAAATATGAGCATATCAGAGTTCATTCAAACTAAACTCATAGTGGAAAAGAAAATATAATAGGATATAAGTAACTACCAAACCTTCTCCATGGTATAATACTAACATATGCCTATTATGCATATGCTACCCGAAACCCAACCACTTAAAACTTCCTTAATAGGGAGGAGGCAGACCCAAAGGCCATTTAATACATTATTCCCTATAGCGGGCCCTTTGCATCGTCAACTTTAGTCTATCAGTCCTAGTTACAGAGACCGATGACTTCTATATACAGTTTTATAATATATAAATACCACACCTATCGCTAATAATGTCTTAGCTATGTGAGAGATAATACCCAAGTCATTTAATACCCTTTTAGTGGAATTAGGCAGACACCGACCATTAAGTACCATATTTAAGGCTGGTGTCCATCGTTTAACAGCTAATCCAAGGCAGACTCTTCAGTATTACCTATCTAGCTGACATTGCATGAAAATCATTTCGGCCACTTAATACTTCTTACTAAAGTAAACTTTCCGAGGTATCATTTATCGTGCCTAACTGCTTACTTTAACCATTTAATACTTCATATAAAGGAAAGAAGTGAGCCCACAAAAAACCACTTAAAACCTTTAATCCTCGAAGCAGGATCTATGTTTTAGGGCATATCCCTTTTTCCCACGGGTCATATGGTTGGCGATATCTCACATCAATAATAAGTGTACACAACTACTGGGTGAAGTGTTGACTTCTATTGTGTAACTCTACTGACCTCACATCCCACCCACTAAGTCCAATTAATCGTTCTAAGCATTATTATTGAACAAAGCCCACTAATCTCTATTTGCGTATTTAAGGCTATTATTTATTCTAATGATTATTATATCGTCTTATAATGTTTAATCGCCACCTAACATGTTTTATTTATTATCCCCATAATTGTCCCTTTTGTCTATAATGATTGCTTGTTATCCTAACGGACGTTTCCAAGACATTTATTTACTTATTCAAACCTTACTGTTATTTCTTTCTTACCTTTCCATGGTTAACTGATGCAAACCAGAGAGACGAAGTCATAGGTCGGCTCCGACCTAACTTGTTTTTAAGACGAGCATGACCTAAGAAATCACAAGGTGAAGAGTTCCGACCTAACGAGCCTCGATCTAATGAGCTCCGACCTAAGGGGTTACAGGAGGAAGACACACGAGTTAGTAAAGAAAGATTGAGTCGTTTCCGACCTAACTGGAATCCAGGATGTGAAGGCCTAGGTCGGCTCCGATCTAAGGAACCATGTGGGGAAAAGATGCGAGTTAATGTAGAGGAGTTAAGTCGTTTCCGACCTAACGAAGAGGCAACACGAGTTAACGAAGTTTCGGTTTTTGGTCGTTCTGATGTTTTAGGTCGGCAACGACCTAAGGAAGAAGACTTAGGTCGGCCACGACCTAATGATAATGTTGAAGAACGCTCACGACCTATGGAAGGAATGTTAGGTGGTCTACGACCTAAAGAAACACGTGGAAAGAAGCTACGAGCTAACAGACCCTTAGGTCGTATGGAGGAAGCCGCGTTTTTAGGTCGCGTACGACCTAACTCCTTTAGGTCATGGAATGATTTCTGAAGCCGCTCCTTTAGGTCGTGAACGACCTAAATCATAAGTCGTTGATGTGCTAGGTCGCAGACAAGTGTGAGCCGTTGGTCTTTAGGTCGTTATGTGTGAAGCGCCTACTGTTTTGTAATCTGTTAGGTCGGCAACGACCTAGTAAAGTCGTAGGTTGTAGGAGGGTTGAGTTACCGTTGTTTTAGGTCGCTGGAAGGGTGCTGTGTGTCTGTTAAGTCGGCAACGACCTAATATAGGTCGTGTGATGGGTTGTTTGTAAGTGTGTGTTGTAATAAGTCGTGCACGACCTAAGTGTTGTCCAATGTTGAGTTGTGTGTATGTTGTAAACTCTATAAATAGCAGGGTTGAGTCATTTGTTCGTGGTTGATATTTGAATAAAATTCTCTTTTGTTAGCTTTGTGCTTTCATACAAATTGGTAGTTGAGTGTGATCTCCTATCTCCTCTTTCGGTTAATCGAGTGCGCTCGATTCAACGATCATAGAAGCCGATTCACGGTATCTAGTGCGCTAGATCAACGTGCGAAGAATCGTAGATCTTCTTTCTCGGCATCGTGCGCGATCAACGAGACGAAGATAGCTAGAATCCGGTATCTTTGGATCAACGGATTTGGGCCTTGCAGTATTCTCAACTCACCGATTGCTACATTCCATCAATTGAAGTTTGTTTCGATTTATCCGCTGCGTCAGTTTTGGTATCAGAGCCATACTTAGCCAATCATAGCTAAGTTGATTCTTGGAGCCAAGTATTTGGAGTTTATCGTGTTCATCTTGAAGTTGCAACGAGTTTGAAGATTCTGATCCATTCCATTTTGGATCTAGAGTGGAGATTTGTTTGAATTTGATTTGTGTTGAAGTACTTGAACTTGAGCCGAGCTAAGTTGTGTAGTGGTATAGGCCGAGTCAAGAGAAGTTTAAGGCCGAGCCTTGTGAAGTTGTGTGGAAGCTTGTGAAGTCGTGACTTGAAGATTTTGTTGTTCAATCATGCCGCCTAGAAGAGCTAACCGACATCAAAACGTTGAAGCTTTGTATCGAAGAGAAGAAGCCGATCAAATGGAGCAACATATGCATGAGAAGATTGATGAAGGCATTGGTAGGTTGGAGAAGCTTATGATTGATATGAATCAAAGTAGAAGAAGAAATTCACCTGAATCCATCCGTGGGGGTAGTAGAGTGTCATCACATTCAGAACGGGAGAGGAGAGAAAGTCAAGAGCATAGGAGTGTTGACAATTGAAGTAGTAGGAATGTTGATGATCATGATAGACGGGATGTTGGTAGTAGGGGTGGTGGTGGTAGAGATGTTGGAGGACGTGAAAGACAACGATATACATCAGACTTTGATGAGGAGTTTGACGGTGAGAGGGGAAGTATTCATTTCAGAGACCGAGATCAGGGACAACGTCAGTATCGGGTTATTGATGATGATCGACGTTGGGAATCGGGAATGAAGATGGAAATTCTGGAGTTTAAAGGAGGGATGGTAGCTGAAGAATTCTTGGATTGGTTATCTAATGTGGAGGAAATTTTTGACTTTAAGGAAGTTCCGGAGAATCGACGGGTGAAGTTAGTTGCTACTAGGTTGAGGGGAAGAGCATTGGCATGGTGGCAGCAAACTAAACTTACCAGAGAATGGATGGGAAAGTCAAAGGTTGAGTCTTGGGATAAGATGAAGAAGATGACGAGAGCTACATTTTTACCATACAACTATCAATCACTTATGTACCAGAGATTGCAGAATCTACGGCAGGGGACAAAATCAGTAAATGACTATACAGATGAATTTTACCAACTCATTGCCAGGAACGATATAATGGAGACAGAAGAACAGCTGACTGCTAGGTTTGTTGGAGGGTTGAGAATGCAGATCCAGGATATGGTTAATATGTTCGATCCCAGATCTGTAGCGGAGGCACATCAAAAGGCGTTAGCTTGGGAAAAGCAAGGAAGGCGTGGAGGTGGTGTGTTTACTAATTCTAACAATCAAGCAAAGGGTGTCGGTGGAAGTTCTAATGTTACTAAAGCTGTTGCCAAACCAGTTGTGAAGGAGGGTGAGAAGGCGAAGGTTGGCAGTGGATTCAAATGTTACAACTGCCAGGAGATGGGTCATAAAAGCAATGAATGTCCGAAGCCGAAGAAGAGAACTATGATAGTTGAAGCTGAGGATGAGGAGGAAGAAGCTGAATGTTCTAATTCACCTTATGTTGAGGAGGAGGAAGAAGTGTCGGGAGACGAAGGTTGTAATCTGATGATGAGGAGGTCTTGTTTGACGCCAAAACAAGAGGAGGAAGATAGTTGGTTGAGGAATAACATATTTCAATCTACTTGCACTATTCTTGGGAAAGTTTGTAAATTTGTCATTGATGCTGGGAGTTGCGATAATATTATCTCTACAGAGGCAGTGAGGAAATTGGAGTTGAAAACCGAGAAGCATCCTAAACCGTACAAGTTAGCTTGGTTAAGGAAGGGTGGTGAAGTGAAAGTTGGGAGAAGAGCTTGCGTGAAATTTTCTATTGGGAAGAAATACAAAGATGAAATCTGGTGCGATGTAGTGGACATGGATGTGTGTCATCTGTTGTTGGGCAGGCCATGGCAGTTTGATCGAGCAGTACAACACGATGGTCGGGCCAATAGCTATAGTTTCATGTTCGAAGGTACTAAAATCACTTTGGTTCCCAAGAAGCAACAACAGAAGGAGAGCAAGCTGGAGGAGATTGAGGAATTGAAAACTCTGTTGACTTTGAAGGAGTTTGTTAAGGAGGTTGAAGAGGAGCCTGAAGTATACTTGTTGGTTGGGCGTGAGAGCAGTGAAGAGGTTGAAATTGCTGAAGAAGCAAAGCCAGTTTTGAAAGAGTTTGAAGATGTATTTCCAGAAGAGTTGCCAAAGGAGTTACCGCCACTGAGAGACATTCAACATCAAATCGATCTTGTTCCAGGAGCAGTATTACCGCATAGACCACATTATCGAATGAGTCCGAAGGAACATGAAGAGTTGAGAAGGCAGGTGGAAGAGTTGCTTGAACAGGGACGTGTGCAGGAGAGTCTGAGTCCATGTGCTGTGCCAGCTTTATTGGTACACAAAAAGGACGGGGCGTGGAGGATGTGCACTGACAGTCGAGCATTGAACAAGATTACCGTGAGATATAGATTTCCAATGCCGAGGTTGGATGACTTGCTGGATCAGTTGAGTGGGGCAACTATCTTTTCGAAGATTGATTTGAAGAGTGGTTACCACCAGATTCGGATTAGACCTGGAGACGAATGGAAGATAGCGTTCAAGACGAGAGAGGGGTTATACGAATGGTTGGTTATGCCATTTGGTTTATCAAATGCACCTAGTACATTCATGCAGGTGATGAATCAAATCTTTAGACCATTCATTGGGAAGTTCGTGGTAGTTTATTTCGATGATATTCTGATATATAGCAGGAGTATGGAGGAGCATGTTCTACATTTGAGGGAAGTGTTGATTATTCTTCGCGAGGAACAATTTTATGCCGCTACCAAGAAATGTGTGTTCATGGCAAGAAGTGTTTTATTTCTGGGGTATATTGTTTCGGAAGCAGGAATTCAAGTTGACCAGAATAAAGTGGAAGCAGTCAGGAATTGGCCACAGCCGAGGACGATTACAGAGGTGAGAAGTTTTCATGGGCTAGCATCATTCTACCGAAGATTCATTCCGCACTTCAGTAGCGTGATGGCTCCAGTTACTGATTGCATGAAGGGGAAACAGTTTGTATGGTCAGAGGAAGCGGGGGTTGCTTTTGAGAAGATCAAGGAATTGTTGACGTCTGCACCAATTCTTGTTTTACCGAATTTTCAGTTATTGTTTGAATTGCATACTGATGCATCGAAGGTCGGTATTGGAGGAGTTCTGAGTCACAATGGGAAGCCAGTTGCTTATTTCAGTGAAAAGTTATCAGGAGCAAAGATGAGATACAGTACATATGACGTTGAATTCTATGCTGTGGTACAAGCTGTTAAGCACTGGAGGCACTATCTATTTCAGAAAGAATTTGTTCTGTACACTGATCATGAGGCATTGAAGCATTTACAGGGGCAAGACAAGATTTCAGCGAGACATGCATCATGGATTGCTTATTTACAACAGTTTACTTTTGTCGTGAAACATAAGTCAGGGGTGACGAATCGTGTAGCAGATGCATTAAGCAGGAGGAGTCATTTATTAACGACATTGAAGGTTGAGGTGACAGGGTTTGAAATGTTGCCAGAGCTGATTGAAGAAGATCCTTACTTTGTGAAATGTGTAGAGAAAGTCAAGGAAGGAAATACCGATGAATTTGTGATGGTTGATGGATTCTTGTTCAAGGGGAATCAATTATGTATTCCAGATTGTAGTTTGAGATTGAAAATTATCAAGGAGTTACACGAGGAAGGGCATGTGGGCCGTGATCGTACTTTGCAATTGATTTCACAGTCTTACTTTTGGCCGTCGATGAGGAAAGAAGTGGGAAGGTTTGTGGAGCGATGTCATATTTGCCAAGTTTCGAAAGGAACCGCGACCAATGCTGGGTTGTATATGCCGTTGCCTGTACCGGCTAAACCATGGGTTGATGTGAGTATGGACTTTGTATTGGGATTGCCGAGAACGCAGCGTGGTAATGATTCTAATATGTAGTGGTTGACAGATTTTCTAAAATGGCACATTTTATTGCTTGCAAGAAGACGGCGGATGCTGTTCGTGTTGCTCAGTTATTTTTCAAGGAGATCTATCGACTTCATGGATTGCCAGAGTCTATTGTGTCGGATAGAGATACTCGTTTTCTGAGTCACTTTTGGTTAAGTTTGTGGAAGATGGTGGGAACGAAGTTGAATTTTAGCAGTGCTTATCATCCACAAACAGACGGACAGACCGAAGTTGTTAACAGATCGTTGGGAAATTTGTTGCGATGTCTTGTGAAGGACAATCTGAAGAGTTGGGACATGAAGTTATGCCAAGCTGAGTTTGCACATAATCATGCAGTGAATCATAGCACGGGATTCAGTCCATTTCAGATTGTATATTCAAATTTACCTAGGGGACCGTTGGACTTAGCGGTGGTACCACAACCGAAGGGGACGGTTAAACGAGCTGCTGATTTTGTTGAAGGATTGACGGAATGTCATAGAATCGTTCAAGAACGATTGGAAAAGTCAAATGAGAAGTATAAGCGGGCTGCTGATTTGAAACGACGGAGTGTTGAATTTAAGGAAGGTGATTTGGTTTATGCTATATTGACGAAGGATCGTTTTCCGGTGGGTGCTTATAACAAGTTGAAAGCTAGAAAAATTGGTCCTGTGGAAGTTGTGAAACGGATTAATGAAAACGCTTATAAGTTGAAGCTGCCGGAGGTGTGTACACTTCTGACGTGTTCAATGTTAAACATCTTGTGCCATATTATGAAGATGAACAATCAGATGTAGGAAAATTTACAAATTCGAGGACGAATTTTTCTCAACCCGGGAAGGATGATGCAAACCAGAGAGACGAAGTCATAGGTCGGCTCCGACCTAACTTGTTTTTAAGACGAGCACGACCTAAGAAATCACAAGGTGAAGAGTTCCGACCTAACGAGCCTCGATCTAATGAGCTCCGACCTAAGGGGTTACAGGAGGAAGACACACGAGTTAGTAAAGAAAGACTGAGTCGTTTCCGACCTAACTGGAATCCAGGATGTGAAGGCCTAGGTCGGCTCCGATCTAAGGAACCATGTGGGGAAAAGATGCGAGTTAATGTAGAGGAGTTAAGTCGTTTCCGACCTAACGAAGAGGCAACACGAGTTAACGAAGTTTCGGTTTTTGGTCGTTCTGATGTTTTAGGTCGGCAACGACCTAAGGAAGAAGACTTAGGTCGGCCACGACCTAATGATGATGTTGAAGAACGCTCACGACCTATGGAAGGAATGTTAGGTGGTCTACGACCTAAAGAAACATGTGGAAAGAAGCTACGAGCTAACAGACCCTTAGGTCGTATGGAGGAAGCCGTGTTTTTAGGTCGCGTACGACCTAACTCCTTTAGGTCACGGAATGATTTCTGAAGCCGCTCCTTTAGGTCGCGAACGACCTAAATCATAAGCCGTTGATGTGCTAGGTCGCAGACAAGTGTGAGCCGTTGGTCTTTAGGTCGTTATGTGTGAAGCGCCTACTGTTTTGTAATCTGTTAGGTCGGCAACGACCTAGTAAAGTCGTAGGTTGTAGGAGGGTTGAGTTACCGTTGTTTTAGGTCGCTGGAAGGGTGCTGTGTGTCTGTTAAGACGGCAACGACCTAATATAGGTCGTGTGATGGGTTGTTTGTAAGTGTGTGTTGTAATAAGTCGTGCACGACCTAAGTGTTGTCCAATGTTGAGTTGTGTGTATGTTGTAAACTCTATAAATAGCAGGGTTGAGTCATTTGTTCATGGTTGATATTTGAATAAAATTCTCTTTTGTTAGCTTTGTGCTTTCATACAAATTGGTAGTTGAGTGTGATCTCCTATCTCCTCTTTCGGTTAATCGAGTGCGCTCGATTCAACGATCGTAGAAGCCGATTCACGGTATCTAGTGCGCTAGATCAACGTGCGAAGAATCGTAGATCTTCTTTCTCGGCATCGTGCGCGATCAACGAGACGAAGATAGCTAGAATCAGGTATCTTTGGATCAACGGATTTGGGCCTTGCAGTATTCTCAACTCACTGATTGCTACATTCCATCAATTGAAGTTTGTTTCGATTTATCCGCTGCGTCATTAACCTACTAATTTCATTAATCCATCCAATTTTCTCTATTTATAAGTTATTTAGATTATTGTAACTCCCAATTTATTACACAATTATTGCCTATTCATTTTTGGAGTTACAATCCTTCCATTTTTAATTTGCAGTTCTATCATTTATTAAACGATCTATTGTAACGTTCAATTTACATTTAATGCGAATACTAAATGCATAATACGCTGTATTAATTATATTTTTATTTGGAATATTTTAGCCCAGTTATATATGTTTATAAATTTATTATTAACTTTCTAATTATTAGTCCTTTAACTAAAATATTTCATTTTATATTTTAACATGTTAGAATCAGCCTTTCAAAAAGGTTTCACGTTATAATCTTCCATAAATTAACCTAAATTTGGGAATTTGCTTGGTTTGAAATTAAAAGGAATTATTTATTTCATTTTTATTGAAACAGACATTGTAAACTATAGAAAGAAAATCCATACTTTACACATCACTTTCCTCTTTTGATGTATATTCTTTGTCAATTCAAACATTGACTTTTTCTATGAAATTAGGATATTAGACAAATTCATGGAGATTGAATTGATAGTACTTCCAACAAACTAAAATACAAATTTACGTTCTAAATAAAATCATTGAAAATCTGAATTACACTAATATTTTTACAACCCAACTTTAGATTTGGAGTAAATTCTACATCTTTATCTATATTCAACCTCTAATTACCTGAGGATTGATTTCCATATGTAGGTGTAAACAATATTCCTATTCATTTATAGGATATGTAGGCAGTGTTTTATACACTTAATTCAAGCCTACAACTCTTTAGATTTCTATTGAGGCATGAACATCAAATAAAATTTCAATGAAATAAATTTCAGCGTTAAATTTCCCATCCACCTTTAAAAGCTTTCCAAATCTCCGGATCTAAATCTGATTCCTTGAGTCAACTCCATTTCCTTTCTAATCCTAAGAAATATGTATAAAAGTATGTATACATACCATTAAAACTACAGATCTAAGAAGTGATTTGGGTAAGAGGGAATATAGATTTATAATATTGAATTTTATCTTTTTATTTGCACAATGTTGATCTGCTCCTCTTTTTATATATATTTTCTAAACTTTTCCAATTTATATAAATATAAATTATTTTAAAGTTAGGAGGAATAGTGGAGAAGAGGAAAAGGTAGATCTTCACTGCCCTAGATCAGAAATATAATAAGAGAAGAAAGGGGTTAGGCATGTATTTACAGCCTCTTGAATCAGTGCATCCATTAGTTTATAATTACTAAATTCAGTCACTGGCCAAAGTACAAAACGATGCAAAAATGCCATGATCGGTCGACCGCACCCCTATAAACGATCAACCGTTGGCGGTTAATTGGCCATATCATGGGGGTTGACTGATGGGATCTAATTTAATTATATATTTATTACCAATTTTATTATTTAACTATTTTCGTTTTGACTTCTTCAAATGCTCTAACTTCTTCTTTTGAACTCCTGTCGTGAAACTCCAAAAATAGCCACGAACGCAATGGTAAAAATTTCACTGTTTGCCTAAATTCTATTTTTGAAGTCTAATTAATAATTAAATTATTATTGTAAATTTACGGGGTGTTACATCCACCTAGGGTTTTAGGTTTACACACAATATCCTAATTGGGAGGAAATTTGAATTAGAACATTTTATGCCCCTTTAATAAGAAGTTCCTTCTGATGTTATTAATCTTGTTGTCACCTAAGTTGGGAATCGGTAATATGACATCTAAAAAGTTAGCAATGCAAAGAGAACTGAATTGAAATGGATCGCCCTACCCACTCGTGAAAGTCAGTTGGATTTCCAAGAAGATAATATTCTATTTATTTTACCAATAATAGAATTCTAGCCTTCTCTTTTCGACTTCGCATATCTAATTGATATGCCCAAACAGTTAATAGGAAAATCCATAGTTTAGCGGTTTGAAGGATTAGACACCTTGCTTGTAACATATGAAAGGTCTTTTAAGGTAAACACCGAGATCTTGTGAAATTTGATTTTAAGACCTAGAAGTAGTGTGAAGTCATATAAGAGTAGCTTAAGATACTTAATATGGTGAGGAAGATGGGAACATAATAGAAAATTTTCATTCATATATCGAAGAGTAGAAAATCCATTGGAAGTAATGTCTCTTTTGATTGTTGGTAATCTATTATTATTTAGACCTAATTTGATAATTTTGTTAAATACATATGTCGCAAAATTAAAGAGGATGGGAGAGAGGGGTCAACTTGGCAGGTCCTCTTTTAGGTTGGATTTTATTACCCATAATTCCATTTACTAAGATAGATGACATGCTTGATGTCAAGATGAGATCGATCCAGGAGATCCACTTTTCAATAAATCCTTGAAATCTCAATGTGTCTAATAGGAAGTACCAGTCTATCGAACCGAAGGACGTAGTACTGTATAACTTAAGGAGGGAACTTGTGATGATAGTTAGTTAATTCTTGAGCAATAACTATACCAACCATAATGTGTCTACCCTAAATGATAGTAGTTTGAGATTTATTACTTAGATTATCCACTTTATTCTTTAGCCTATGTGCTAAAACTTTAGAGATTATTTTGACCGAGCGATTATTTAGAGAGACATGTCTAAAGTCTGTGAGATCGTCAAGATATTCTTTTGGAAGGAGGATGACGTCTGCAAAATTAACTTATCTAGTTGTAATTTGTTATTTATACAGAAATATACATCATATCTATTTTGATAGCAAGCCAAAATTTTTGATAGAAGATCACGGAGAATCCATCAGGGCCTAAGGCCTTGTCACTAGACAACCTTCTCATAGCCACCTAAATTTTATCTTCCAAGAAATAGGAGTGCAATTCATAAAGTCTGCTTGTATTCTACGTCTTCATTTTTTACAATATATGTTAATGTAAAGATTAGTGATTTTTTTTTCAAGTTAGGTATGTTCATTAATTACTTCTCCAGTAAATTTAATCAACTTGATCATAATGTCTAACATTGGCATATAATGGAAAAGTTCAGTGGTTTCATCCCCTTTATTGACCCATTAGACCCTATTTAAGTTTTACCATGATTTATTCTTGGTCTGCTAATTTGTTCACCTTCGTTTTCAAGTCGTCTAGTTTTACCTTTTCCTCGCTGTTCAAGTTCCTATAACAACCTACCTTATTTAAGTCTATTATCTTATTTATTGACTTGACTTTTTTAGTATATACATTGCCAAAAACATTAGCATTCCAGTTCTTTAAGTATGTTATTAACTATCGTAATTTAAAAACCAGAGTTTTCGCTGCACTATTTAATACATAGTTGTCCAAAAAAATTCTATTTCATGATTGCAAAATTTTTAAATATATAATCCTTGAGCCACATTTTTTTAAACTTAAAAGGTTTATGTTGGATCAAAAGTGATACAACACCCCTAAGCAAATGAAAATGATAATAGATCAATAAAAAACAAGTGGAAACAACGAGAACACAAATTTTTTTATAATGGTTTGGCCACATCAAGTACCTATGTGCACTTAATATAATTGATTATAGATATGTCATAAGTATAAGCAATTTTACAAGGTTTTAAGATCTAAAAAGCAAAGTATGCTCGGATTTGATAGCACTAAGCGACGATGGTTGAAGTCGAGGCAAGGAGATGAAGAGTATGGGTCAAAAGATTAAGATCCACTTCTCCAATTGCTTAACCTCCTTATTTATAGCTGGAAACATCCATCATAGTTGGAAGATTAAGAAAGAATAGGTAATAGTTCAGATCCTCGAAGATAGGGTGGAAGAACAAGTCAATATGGGAAAGAAAATCATGTTACCGTAATTATGGTCAGTACAGACTATATTTATCATCATAGTGCACGTTAACTATCCCATCTTTATAAGGTTCAAACCTCCAAAGTTCTTTAATCTGCCTCCTTAGAAAATCAACTTGGTACCGACCACAATTGTGGCTAGTACCGACCATGTTGACCAAGCTCCAATTGGTCCCAAATTTTCTAAGCTACTTCATAAGTCACTCCAAGCATGCTTCCATGTTTTTGATCTATTTAGTCTTCATTCCAATATCCAGATACACATAAAAGCTGCTTGGTTCAAAGGCTGGATAACACTTTCCCCCTAAAATTTGCTTTTGTGAAACAAAGCATGCTTCAGATAAAGAAAAGTGTTATTATTTTATTTGCACAATGATCATTGGTTAACCAATTATTTCCTTTGAAGCTTCGTATCTATTCCAAGGATATTAGTTCATCACTTAAAATAGTTAGCACATCGTCCTTTCTTCAACAACTAAGTTGAAAGTTTTCATCATTCTGGAAGCCACATCGTATCTCAAACAGGTGGGTTCCCATCTTTCTTTTTCTCTTCCTTTTCTCTCCTTTTTTTAATTTGGAAACTGAATCATCTTAGTACTGACCAAATCATGACCATACCAACATGATTTTTGAAGCATCGTTTAAATACTTACTTAGGAAATTTTCTAATCTAAATCACTTTTCCAAGTATTCCTTACATTCTTCGATTCTAGCCATCGATCCTCATAATTTTTGATGCCAACATTACCGTCCTTACCAACAGCCGCCAGCACCACCCATAGAATTACCTCTGTCAATTCATAGGCTACCAAGTCCAACTCGACACTAACCTTTCTAACCATAGTTTTTATTTCTTATATCTAGATCTAGCACAAATGTTAGTTTTCGACTTCAGTCTTGATGTTGTGGATATTTCATCACCACCACTATAGGCCTCAAGATGTCATCGTTCAACCAAGGTCGATTTCATATGGTCATGTCATTAGGCTTAGCTGAATTGGTTGATGGATGTAGGGACTTCTAACATTTTCTAAGACTAGCATCAAGCAAGCTTGGGCATGCACCCTAGTTTCTCTTCACTTAATGTCATTTTTTTCAAGGACATCACGCAAGTTCTTTCTAATGTTGGCACTTAAGTTTGCATAAGAAGCAATTCTTTCAAGCGACAGTGATGTCATTAGAGACAATTCAAAGGAACAGCCGCATCAAACGAATCCCGGTATTCAAATGGAGTATTTAAGTCAACATCTTAATTTACAGACCATAATCTTGTGTTCGTGCAAAGAAAGCTCAGTGTCACTCTGGACTACGGTTATATTATAATTTACTCTGCGATAAAAGGAGTTGACACACGATTCCATCATATGAAAGACCCATTTGCTAACATGAGCAGGCTATCTACAAAGAGTGTTCTGTCCATCATACAATATAGAATGCACACTTCACACTGCCCTGATCAATGTTCAAAATCTAATTTGTCAACACACGTCGACATTTGTTAGGTCCTATGCATTGGCTATATAGGTTGTGATAAAAGTATATCTTTAAAGTAAAACATACCTGACCGCGTTCGCTACCAACCTTTTTACTTAAGAATGACCAAGAAATCTCCTTGCTTCAAAGTCAGTATTGATCCTTCCACTCCTCTCGAGGTTTTTTCTTCTATTGCGCAAGCCTACACATTTACTCCATCTAGAGCAAGATGTTCTATAATAGATGAACTCCAAATGTAAGTTGTTATAGTAGCATGGCGTCACGATCAGTTGCCTCTATTAGACGGGTGACTTACCCAAACGGTCTTAGACAATCCTCAGAACCAAACTCTATCTGTACTAATAGCAGAGTCACTTCATTCCATTTTTCTTCAACATGGGATCCCAAAGAGGGATGTTCTATTATCGACCATCGAACAAATGGCTCATAATCCATCTCAAGGCTACACCGCATGCAATATATATATATATATATATATATATATATGCTTAGATGGAACTGTTCCGTCCTTCAACAAATTTATTAAGTTTTTTCTTCTTCAAGAGATTGGGTTGGCTCCAACATAGGTTTACCCTAATGGATATGCCTTATTCAAATCCCTATATATTCATTTCATGATATGATTGAATGTCCTCCAAGGTTCGAGGAGTTAACTTATCTCTTAATCTTTAAAAATGAAGCGAAAAATCCTTCCTCATTGATTATTGAAGCTTATAGCCACTGGTTATCAAAGCGATTCAAAACAAGTGCAGCTACTTCAAGGGTGTATACTTCTTCATTCGCTGCCCCAATGGTGTCAAACATCTTTGGTTGAGTGGGAGTAATTTTCTTTCTCAGACATCCTTCCTATAATTGGATTACCTTTACTTGATTTCCTACCTCCTTTTTATATCCTTCATAGATCTTCCCACCTGAGAAGTTAATGATGAACATGCTGCCACTCATGAGTTCGTTAAAGGTGTTGACTATGGATTCCAACTACTTCCCTCCTTATAAACAAGAGGCTTTGCCAATATATCCTTCTACACTAAGATAGACATTCCCATCACAGTTCCTACTAAGAAGTCTCAAACTGATATCGGTCCCTCTACCCCCATGCATAATTCCGACGATGATAACTAAGGGAACGTCAAAGGCCACAAAGCCAAGACGAACATAGGCGAGGAAGGAAAAAGAGACAAGAGAATGTGGTATAGGAAGTAAATGAAGAAAGAGGAGAAAAGGAATAAAGAGAAGAGGAAAAAAGAAAAAAAGAAGCGGGGATGACGAAGGAGATAATAGATATGATGATGAAGACTATGGCCTGGGTGGCAATGAATCATATGAGTAGGCATCCCCTGAAGGCAACACAATCCCGGTCCTATCTCATCTAAAGCGCTTAGTGATTAAGTCTTCCCAACATGCCACTAGTTCTGGTCTTGAACCAACTGGAGAGGTGGCCCCTCTTGTGAGTTTCTCCAAGAATATCTTTGGCTTGTTGGGAGAACTTGACAATCTTTCGGCCTTGAGTTACTTTTGAATAAATTTTAAAATAAGCTTCCCATTTGGGGACATCCTTGCTTAAGGTGATGAAACCTCTACCTTGCAACCCTTCGAACACGGTCTGTAAGTTACTTAGGGAAATGCTAGCACTTCACACACTTCTAAGATCATGAGCACCAACACTTCGCAATTGTTCTCAATCTAGTACTTTAGTTTTGATACATCCTATCTTCTTTTCAGGTGCCATAGGTAAGTATCGAATGAGCCTGCTTCGCTTAAGTGTAAGCTATTACTGCTCGTCGACTCCGGATGCTTATATACAGTGTCTTAGCATACACCAGCAATCCAAAAATGAGAGAAGGAGGGGGAATGAAAAAGAGTGTCAAGACGATGAGGATAAATAGAGGTGCCAAAAAGAAGAAATGGAGAATCGACAGGCAGAAAAGAAACAACACCATTGGGAGGAACTTGAAGGTCCTTTTGAACACTCCGAGCATGATTTAGGTGCTTCTCAGCCGTTCACCCACTCCCAGACTCCCCAACAACAACCTCCATCGAATCACCCCCTATCGCTACCATTTCTACCTCCCATAAATGCAAAGAAGCTATTAGTCATATTGCTCCACCTCTGGCCTCTACAGGCCCATCTACAATTATCCGTACTAGGATGCAGGTGGCTTTGCCAGATCACTACCTAATAAGGGTTATGTTAAATTGCAACGTTAGATAAATCACTTTCCAAGATGCTAACCAAAATATTGACAAAGTTAAGGAGGTTATAGATCAGCTTATTTGATAAGAAAAAACTTGCTAAGGGCCTCTTTGATGTTAACAGGTTAACCAGGTGCTCATTCAATCATTTAACTCGAGGAGAGCCAACCATGACAAGATAACAGTAGGCTATAAAATAGAGTTGGATGACCTTACCAAAGAAAGAGATGAAGCAGTGAAGTTAGCCGAGAACTCTAAAGCATTAATAGAAGAATTGTCCAATCCCACATGCAAATCACCACAATTATAAAGGATTAAATCAAGTCCACTCATATGGAAAATTCTGTACTTGAGAAGAAGCTCGAATCCATGGAAGAACAGCTCATGACCCATCGAGCAGAAGTATAGAGCTTGAAAGTTAATCTGAACGTTAAGACAGATTCAAAAGCACAAGCTAAAATTGACCTTGCTAGGATCAGGGGTGAAAATTGCAGAGCTCAAGGCGAAGGCTGTTTGGACCAAAAAAGAGACAATTGCCGCCATTCAGCAGTTCTTTGCCAATGCATTGAGAATAAGAATCTGAAATGGCTTGAGGAGAGTTATCCTGCCATAATTGTAGATGCCTGCGAAGAGATCCTCCATACAATTATTGAAACTGGTCATGGTGTTATTGAAGAAACATTAGATTCTTGTTTCCTAGATGAGGAGGACATCCTGGACATAAAGAAAGGAAAAGCTATTCTGGTTGCATAGGATATAGCTGCAGAGAAGGTATCTATTGACGCTCCTGTTAGTTTCAATGCATCAAATCTAGCAGAATCTTCTATTCCTACATCACAAGAGCCTGCAAGAGGGGTCACAACTTCTCAGTGGCCACCTCTGAGGCCACCCTCACTACCACTGTATCAAGTGTTGACGCTCCTCGTTCCTCTCCTCCAGCTATCCAATGGACTAAGTCTTCTTCTAAAGAGGGTAAAATTATTAAGCCAAGGAAAATCCATCCAACCAATGTATTTCCCTCGTTTCATAAGTCTTCGAAAATCTTTAATCTCGCCACTAATTTATACTAGTCTGTCTATCAAGTTACAGGTCATCGGTCACTGCCTCCATGGCCACCATCCACTCAAGGCCTGGGTCTAAGCACTAACATTACTACATTAACCTCCATCGCTGTAAAATTGATCATTCAAGCTATTCCTTCTAGCTTTGGCCCCGATCCAGACTCAAAGAAAATAGCGGCGCTAGAAGGGTTAGAGGACGTCAATCAACCTTAGAAAGAAGAGGTTATGATCATCCACAAAGGACTTAGTAGGGTCAATCATAATGGCAGAGATGCATATATGCGACATTGAAAAAATAAGGTTAAACCTGAGCATGAAACCGAAAAATATGCCATTGGCTCTAGAAACTTATGCTCTACCACAAGCTCGCCCTTTGAAAATCAAACTCCATAAAGGTTATGGTTTCGGTGATGCTCCAATATCCTCCACTCCTGCTTCTGATAAGCTTGAAGATCCAATCACCTGGACCGCTAAAGAGGAACCCTCACCTTCCAAGTAAAGTTCTTTGGAGAAGGGAAAGGTAAATGAGGGGAAGACCTTAAAAAAGAGCCACATTAAGCTTAAGAAGTAGGCGATCATTATGGCTTTTGAAGGACAGTTCTTTTTTCCCTTTTGATGTATTATTTGTTTATCTTCTTGCATATAGGTCGTTATTGTGCGGGAGCAGCCCCTGATATTCCTATACAAAAGATTGATCAAATAAAATACTATTTTCTCTATACAATCTTCATCATATTTACATTTCCCTTTTTCTATTTTACTTGCATATATAACAACTTGCATATATAATATAATCATCCACAATTCAATTACAATTATATTATACATACATCCCTATGTCTATACAATGCCATTATTTACTACAACTGTGTACATATAAATAACTCTATGTGATTACTAAGTGTTATTAATTATTTATTTATGTTTATCATTGCCAAAGTATTTATTTTTTTGCTAAGAAAAATAATATTTGGTTGGCCAACTCCATGGCTGATTATGTTTATCTTCGGTTGAGTTATATTTGGTCCTAAACATGGTTATAACATAGAAGCATATAGCTTTGCACCATTTCCTACCTATGGGAAACGACATTGGGAATCAACATTCAGACATCCAACTTCGATCTTGCCTATCTCTATTCATTGATCGAATACACTCTTTAACTAACTCACTTATCTTTGGCTGGGCATCTCTTGCCTGGCTGAAAGAGTGGTCCAGCCTATAAAAGGTTCAGTTATATATCGACCCCTATCTTCAAATATTAGTATATTAGATGTTTATCTCTAAGCATCCATCTTCAATCTCTCCCATCTCTGGACATTGATCGAAATCATTTGCCGACCATCATTGCTTATTTTTGACCAAGCACGCCTCATTAGGTCATAAGCATAGTCGTGGAATCTTCGATCATACACAAGTTCCTATCTCTAGGAACCAATGCTTCGATTTCCTATCTTCAGGAACTTGTATTTACTTTGCTTATCTCCAGGAATTAGTTATGATTAGACATGGGGCGAATCATTTGATCGGCCTTAGCATTCTTATACTCCTCAACCCGATCATGGATCAAACGAGTTTATTGATACCTATCTCCAAGTACCTAGTCACACTGCTAATCATGCAATGCAAAGTTTAACTTATAAGAACACGGTTTCATTAGTTCCAAAAGCTAATTTATTTATAAAAAAAGTTGCCTTATTGCATTTCCCCAGTCAACCAAAGAGGCTTATTTATAAAAAATAAAATAAATAAATCTAAGAGAAATAGCATCGTAGTGCTTGCTAGTCCATGCCCAAAGAATTAGGATCCTATCAACAGTTGATAGCTTGAAAGTTCCATCTCCAAGCTTCAAATCAATTTCATACGTGCCTTCCCAATTCAAACCAAGTGCTCTCATACTAGGGAGGACCCATTTCGAACCGAGGTCCCTTACCTTAAAAGTACAGTGCTTGACCTTGGTATTGAAATGCCCCGCTACTCTTTTCTGATGAGCAGCTACCCTTAATTCAACCCCTTCTCGCTTTTTGTCGACCAATTTGAGGCATTCAAGCAATAATTCCACGTCCACCTTGAGATTATAGTATTTTCTTTTGGTGAGAAGGGACTTCCAGTTCTATTGGAATCATGGCCTTAGCTTCGTAGGCCAAAGCAAATGGTGTGCCGATCATAGAATTATGTGTCATTCTATAAGCCCAGTGCTAGTCATAACTCATCAACGCAGTCACCATGGCTTTTGTCAGTCGTCTCTTTCAGATGGATTTAATTATTTGTTCACCACTTCCACTTGTTCATTCGCTTATGGATGTGCTACAACTGAAAAATTGTTCATAATTCGATACTGATTATAGAAGTATTTGAACTCAATACTCTTAAATGGAGATCCTAGTCAGTAATGATTTTCTATGGGACTCAATATCTACATACGTTGTTCTTCACCACAAAGTTGGTCACTTTCTTTATAGTGGCCGTGGCCAATGGTTTTTAGCCCTTTTTGTGAAGTAGTCTACAACTCACTCCATCCTTTGACATCAGTAGCACACCGACTATACCAATTCCACAAATTGCTAATGGCCATGGGCTAACCATTTGCATAATCTCTATAGATATGAATCTTGGTATTTTGTGAACCTTTAGAATCTATTACATCATCTAGTATAATTAGCTACATCTCGGCTAATCGTTGGCTAGAAGTATCTGTAATGAAGTATTTTCTTCGCCAAAGTCAACATTCGATGTGATCTCCATAGCTTCCTTTACGTACATTCAAAAGGATCTTCTTAGTTTCAACTATGGTGACACATACTGCAGCAGAGGGGTTGAGAATCCTCTCATGTACAATACTCATACTTTCATAATTTTTAAACATACTTTACGAAGGCATTTTTGCCATTCATTCCTTTTATTCGGGTCCATGGCTCATTTTCTACCTTGGCCTCCAAGATTCAATCATCATCCATCTAATTGATGCTAAACTTCTGCTAGAACAAGTCCTATAACATGTACATTCCTAGAGCTGTCTAGTTTTGCTAGCTAATAAACTTTCATATTCTATTCCCTAGAAATGTGTGCGGTTATGTAATATTCAATATTTTTTAACAGTTCTGGTGTCTTCATCGGGTAAGGGGATAGACTACCAACTGGGGTTCACTGGATATATGTAGTATCTTGACCCTCGTTCTTTCACTATACTGAGTCCCGCAATCATCGCTTCATATTCGGCTTTGTTGATGGTTGACAGAAACTCTAGATTTAGTGCATAACATATCATTTGTCCCTCTAGGACCACATGAATCACTCCTGCTCCATCGCTAAGTCCATTGAAAGCTCCATCTACATATAATTTTCGCTAGAAAAATTAGACTATATCTTCTTCCTCATCTCTAACCTGAACGGTGAATCCAGTAATAAAATCAGCTGTGCCTATCGTCATATTGATTTTCTAGAACATTACATTATATCATACTGGCTGAACTTGATATTCCATTTCAACAATCTCCATGAAGTCTCGAGTCAATGCAGCACTTGTTTCAGCAGTTGATCGGTCAGCACCTCTATCGGGTAAGCCTGGAAGTGTGGTCATAACTTCCTCGACACAATCAAAAAGCATTATGTTGGCTTCTCCAACTTAGAAAGGTTCTTTTTCACTTCGGCAAACCGCTTGCTGACATAGTATATATGCCTTTGGATCTTAGACTCCTCACGTACCTGCACTTGATGCATGAGCAGATACTGCCAAGTAAATGAATTGATATTTCCCTTCCAAAGGCTTTGATATAACTGGGTGCTATTTCCTTATGTTTCAGTAATTTCAAGAAAGATTCTTTCCATTCTTTCGTCTATATAATCTTTCCTTTTTCTTTCTTAAGGGCATCAAAAAATGGTAAACACTTGTTCGTTGCCTTCAAAATAAATTGACTCAGTGTAGTGACTTTCCCTTTCAAGCTCTTCATGTCTCACCTAGTTTTTGGAACAATAACATTTTTCAATGCAAGAATCAGCTATGGATTAGCTTAAATATCCTGTGAGTTCACGATGAATTTCAAAAGTTTTCCAGATGTGACTCTAAAAGATCATTTTAACGAATTAAGCTTCATTCCATACATTTGAAGCGCATCAAACAATTCATAGAGATCATCCATGTGATTGGTCGATCGTTGTGGCTTCACAAGCATATCGTCCATACAAACCTCCATTATCTTTCCAACCTGATCCTTGATCTTCTTATTTACTAGTCGTTGGTAAGTAGCTCTAGCATTCTTCACACCAAACAACATCATTGGATAATAATGCAAGCATGGAATAGTGAGGAAACTTGCATGCTCTTGATCTAGAATATGTATTGCTATTTGGTTGTAGCCGGAGTACGCATCCATAAAGGATAGCAATTCCAATCCAACTGTTGAACCCACAAGTTGGTCAATCTTCGGCAGTAGGAGGTTGTCTTTTAGGCATGCTTTATTCAGGTCCGAATAATCGATGCATGTCCACTATTTTTCATTTGTCTTCTTTTCTAACACAGTTTTAGATACCCGTTCAAGATAGAATGCATTGCATATAAAGCCATTTGCCTTTGGCTTATCCACCTCTTCTTTCGATAGAGTAGATCGCTCTAGACCCAAACTACATCTCTTCTACATCACATAAATGCATCTTGGTATACATTCAATGTATGGTATGATATCTTCGACGAAATTCCATACATATTGAATGCATCCAAGTAAATACATTTAAGTTTGCCCAGAGAAACCTTACTAACTCCATTTTCATTTTCAAGCCAAGCTGAGATCCAACTTTGAGAACCTGAGTAGGATCATCATCATCGACCTGGATGTTAATTGTCAGCTCTGTTGGTGTCATCCTTGTACCCTTTGGCTCCTTTCAGGGATCACAAGCTTGTAGAACTTATTATGGGAACTATGCCAGGGTTTAAGCTCTAGTTGCAATGATCCTTCTCCACATCCTTGAATAGCTCTAATTCCATTCTTATTGGGGAACTTTATCATCAGACACCATGGATCCATCTATCCTAAAACTAGCAAGGGCCGGTTGGGCTGAAAGGCATTATACGTTGAAAATTTGTCAATTACCATAAAGATTTGCACCTGCACTATCTTGCAGTGGCCTTCGCCCAAATCTACGAATAATTCAATGCATCAGACAGTGTAATGGCCCATTTTTACATATCGAAGGATCATAAAATATTATTATTTAATTCGTATGAGGTCATGAAACTTTAAAATTTGGAAGATGACTACTAGAGACATTTTCCACCTTTGGAATTTTCAACAGATGGCTTAGACCTAGAAATTCTTGTAAGGCCTATAACTTTTAGTGGGATTTGAACTAGGACTTCCACTAGGGAATATGGTTTCTCTTCCCGTAGAATGGTCATAACAAGAAAACAGATATATTATTTAGGAGATATGGTCACTTTAAGTTCGGTTGCTGCTGGAAAGATTAGTGGGCATAAACTAAGCCCATGCTTAAGCCCACTAACTAGTTTTGGGAAATATGCCTAATTAAGGGTGATGGGGCTGATATGACTCACTTACCACTTTTTTCAAACCTCCATTAGCCCGAATTTCATCAAAAAGCTCAACCTTTTCTTACTAATCCTAGCCTATCAATCATTAGAGGGGTAATTAGTGAAGGGGATTGAAGATTTATCATTTTGGTTTGTTGGAATTCATGTTCTTTGTTGCCTACTTTAGATCTAGGGATTAAAGTTGGTAATTTGAGTATTAAGTGAGTGATTATTGATCTCTCACTATTCTATGCTTGATAATATAGTTAAAAATGATGTTTTTGTAATGATTTCCTTGTTAAACAATTTTAAAATTTAATTTAACATTTAAAATTGTTTATGGCAGAATATAAAAAGATTAAATTTGATTTTGAATGGTGTTACAACCCTTTCAGATCATATTATCATTTTAATGTAAAGGTAGATCAAGGTAGAATCTTGTATGTTACAACCCGTATGCATGCTAGTTTAATTAAAAGGAGAAAATTCTGGAAATAGAGTAATTTGGATTTTGGGCTTGGGTTCTTGGTTTCGGCTTACAAACTTAGGCTTAAATAAATTAATAATTTTCTTATATAACTGTTTTCTATTTAATTTAAATAAATATAAATTTCTATTTCAAAATCGCTCTTTCCCAAGCCAACATTATATATCGATTATATTACTTTTATAAAATAATATTCCCACATTTCAACTTAATTAATTTAAATATCTTATTTACACAATCTAAATCCTTTTAATATAATCTCTAAACCAATTTATTAGATAAATCTCCAAATTATATTTTAAATAATTAATTACAATTATTAAATTTAACTAATTATTATTTAAAATCCGAATTGTTATAGACTTTTCCCTTAAGAAAATTGGGTCCTTGCAATTTCCCATTTGGAAAATCTATGTAATGACCATTAATTTATCAATTTGATAAACTATATTTATTTTTAAAATATTATAAGGTTTTATAGCATAATTTATGATGTTTTGAACAATAAAAAATAATGGTAATAATTATTTACAAAAAACATTTCCTTTAGAAATATATCGATAAAATGGCTGAAAACCATTTTATCGATAAACAACTCTATATTAATAAAACGTCGCACACGGATCTGGATACATACACTTATTTCTATAATTGAACAAGTGTCACGACCCGTCTTTCTATCCCCAGAAAAATGCATCATGATTTAAGAAAGAAAGGGATAGAAGAAGAAAAGATAAGGAAGAAGAAACTCAACAACATCAGATACTCACAGCGGAACGAATGAAATATAATATACACATAAAATATTACATAGTATGACATACATCAGAGTTACACAACCTATACAACACATATTAGACAGTTATAAACATCGGTCTAACTATACAACTCAAGATATCACAAGATACAGACACAACACAAACACAGCGGAATCCATTATATATCTACACGCTGATGCCTCATACTCCAAATCTCCTCCAGAATTCGTCAAAGCTAACCTGAATCCTGTTAGGGATGCGGATTAAGGATCTTAAGGCAGAAATAACACTAGAGGGGGGTGAATAGTGTTTTAAAGAATATATGAACTATATGACTAAATTAAAATTTTCAACACAAATCTAAATAGAATTCTAACACAGAATGATCACAGAACATATAACAAAAGCAAATAGTAAAGTAAAGAAAGTAAAAGGAAAGAACACGCTGGATTTTATACTAGTTCGGAATCCTCCTACATCCAGTCCTGCACCAAGGCAATATCCTTGTACAGAATTTTATAAGCAAATATCCAAATTACAAACCTCAATTTCTAAGGCCTTGAGGAACCCTCCTATCTCCGAGTCTGGGGTAAACTCTCTTAATTTACGGGACACAAGATCACCCTAATACTTCTTAATAACAATCCTTTTGAATGGATAGACTCTATCGACTTTTTGAATACAAATTAATCCTATAACTCTGAATAGCACTTTGACCTTTAGTAGAATGATGGAGAATCAAATAGAGAGAGTATCTAAATGCTTTCCTATTGAGAATTTGGCAGAATGATGGCACGATCTTGAAAATATGAAGTTTTATGGATATGGAATGGTGGAGAAGAAAGAGTGAAGAAAATAAGAAAGTAGTTGTTAAAAAAATTCATTTTGGAAGCCTTTATATAGATGCACAACAGTCATAACCATTGGCGAAAGGTTTTTGAACGAATGGACACTTCTTTTGAAAATTGAATTTTGAATCCAACTGTCACCATGTCGACATGGGGTATCCCCTTATGTCGACATCCCTTAGTTCAAAATTATAGAGATGTTGTTTTGTAAAGACAATTGAATTTAAAACAAGTTGAAACTTCTCTGAAGCAAAGTAAAGTGTTTAAACAATATTTTGAGATAGAGAATGAATATAAAACATTATTTTAAATATATATATATATATATATAATTGATATAGACCGTCAACTATATAAGTAATATTTAAAATCAGAATAAGTTTTGATGTTTTAAAAATAGAAGTTTCTAAAATCAGAATAGAGGAATATTTCAAGGCTAAAACAAAGTTTGAAAATATTTTTGAAACATGATTTTGAAAGCTAAAACATTTTGAAAACATATTTAAAAACATTTTGAAAAATCTATTTAAACCAAAATTGCAAGAACCTTCCTACAGAGCTCCTCCATAGGACGTGAGAACTTGTACAAAGTAGTTTAAATGATTTTGATTTTCGTGGGTTTGTAAGCCACTTGTCGTAGGTTTGTAAGATACTTTTCGTGGGTTTTGTAAGCCACTGGTTTCGATAGAAATTGGGTTCCATCTCAAAAGAAAATTGGAAGAAAGATGAGAGTGCTATTATGAAGTTTTAACAAAATACTAGACACTTATCTTGAGATCTTGAAATCTTGATTCTCTAGAGTCTTGAATCTTGAATCTCTAATCTTCATCTTGATGCTTGAGTCTTTATACTGATCAGTCTTCGATGATACCTGCATATACTTCCTATATACATATATATATATATATATATATATATGGAAATGTTAGTATATATTTTATAAAGTAAAGTATAATAACTATATAAGGTTGTTGTCATCAAAACATCATCAACTCAGTTCCTAACAATCTCCCCCTTTTTGATGATGACAACCTTATTTATAAAATATTCTTACCATACCATAACTCTCCATAACTCCCCCTTACTCCGTGACTTCTTCTTAAAACTACAACAACCCTTTGTTCCATGACTCCCCCTTACACCAAGCACATATATTTTTATAACTTTCTCCCCCTTTGACATCAGCAAAAAGGAATAAAAGATTTACCCGTTCTAAGATAATCAAGTAATATATAGAATAAAAGTGTAAAGTGAACGTGTAAGTGATCAAGTGTGTGAGCATATATATAAGTGTAACTTGACAATCAAATCAATATCATACATAGTAAACCAATCATGTATAGTATATGAAGTTATATACAAACCAAATCCAAATCAAACTTAAGTAAACAATTCAATCAAATCCTAATCAAATCTAAATCTAAATCAAACAAACAAACAAACAAACATAATGATCAGACATTCCTTGGGACTTCCACCCATCCATCTTCTCCATAGATAGGATCAGTTTTGATAACATCCCAATTATCTTTGTCGAGAGTGACCGGTGGATTTGCTTCGGGTTCGTCTTTTCTAAGGCTTGAGAACATCCAACGAAGTACGTCGAAGTGTCTCTCTTGCTCTTTGTCCATCTGCATTTGGCTTAATTCTAAGTGCCTTTGATTTCTAAGTATAAAAGAGAGAATATTCTTGAAAGAAGTAAGAGTTTCTTCAAGATTTTCACTTAAATTCTTAATTAGAGAAGCCATAATTTAAGAAAAAGTTAAAGTATGAGAGGAGATGAATAGAAATGGAGGTAGAGAAGTTTTTCTCGAAGAAATAGGTATGTATAGGAGTTATTGGTCGTTCAAAATGAATTGTCACTTGGTAGTTACAAGAATTTGAAGTTAAAAATTGTAACTACTTTCTGACTGTTATATGTCGACATGGGGGTGATGGGGCATGTCGACATGGTCTAGACAGAATGACCAAGTTGAGTTATTTTTTATTTCTAAGTTTATTTTTATACTAGTGGACCTATATAAACTTAAAATAAATAACTATCAGAGATATATAAAGCTGGAAAACAGAGAATAAGATAGCATTACTTATATTAGTTAACATTACATAATATTAACCAAAAAAATAGAAAATACAAAGATAGATAAACGATAGCTAGAGAGATAATGGCTAGGATTAGTTTGATGAAGATGATGATGAGGACAAGCCAAGTTTCCTGCCTATCTTCCCAATGAACTTTTCGATCTTGATAGAGATTTTATCCATTTTCTTGCTAATAGATCTCTTAAGGACCTTTTGGTTTTGAGCAAGTATCTTTTGGTTCTTGAGTATGGTTTTGTTGGACGGATTGGCGGGTGTATGTGGATGCTCTATACTTTCCAAAGAGGTTTCTTCATCTTCCTCTTCTTTTTCAATTTCCATTCCTTCCCCTTCTTCTTCCTCTTCTTCTCCCTCTTCTTCCATCTCTTCATGAGCAAGTCTCTCTTCCTTTTCGGTAAGTATTTCATACGGTTGAAACATAAGTGGGATTTTCATAAGGGAAATGTTCCCATGATTGAACACTTTCCTACTTACAAACTCTTCCTTTTTAACATCCGCACCAAAATAATTGAAAATCCGAGTAAAATAAATTCCATGATAAAGAGTGTTTTCTCCCATAGTAAATTTTTTGGGTCTTAACTCATCCAAAATAGTTTGTGCCCAATTAATATCATATTTTCCAAATATAGCAAAAGGAGCTTTACACACTTTTGAGGTGGGATTATTGTAGTTTCCCGACCTAGGAAAACGGTGTGTTGAATAAGAAGGTTGACAATCCTTGCTTTTGGGCGGAAAAAGCGATTCTTGAAATCCATGTGGTCATCACTTTCAAAAATGTGATGAAAAGTCTCTCGATCGTTTCATTGATTTGAAATTGCGAGAGATTCATACCGGTAGATTTGCAACCCAAAATAGTACCCAAAATATCGGAATCCAAAACAATAAGTGTTCCTTTAACACTACTCCAAATTTGATCTTCATTTCCATTATAAAATTCACGGTTTAGGTTTGCATAAAACATTTTGACAACGTTTGGATAACAAACAAAATCATTTTGCTTGTTATCAATCAAGCTAAGAATGGAGTTTCTTCAAAAAGTTGATCGATTTCATAAGAAGGAAAATCATCAAAAATAGCAAATTTTCCCGTATTGAGTTTACCATAGTTTACATAAACTTATGTAAGCTTTGATAGCCTCCGGGTCATTAAAAAAATCATTTTTGATGGATTTGGTCAGCCTCATAGTTGATGGGGTACTTGAGGAAGCCATTGATGAGTGTTTGAGAGGAGTAGAAGATAACGAAGAAAGTTTGAATTATGAGAATAAAGTGAAAAGAGATGATAAGAGAAGTATATTAAATAGATTCTCTAAAGTCATGTTCTCTGGTCAAGAGGTATTTTTTCAGAATTTTGAAGTAAGCGAAAAGGTGGAGGGAAATTCAAAAGTTTGAATTCAAATTTCGACATGGGGTATCCTGGCATGTCGACATGTGACTGTTGAATTTGAAAAGAGGTGTCTTTTTCTAAAATCTAAGAAATTCCTAAAATCTTAAGAAAACTAATCTATATTCTATATCTATATATAATTCCAGTAATAATATTAAATATAATAATATTAAAATATTTTAATATTTAAAATATTATTAAAATAATATTATTTTGAATTTAAAAATTCAAATTTCAAAGGATGATTTTGAATTTAAAAATTCAAGAAATTGTAAACAAAATCAAAACAAGAAAGTATCCAATAAAATCACAATAAATGTGTACCTATTTTTAGATCCAAACTCCGATTGTCTTCCGATTCGAGAATAGCAGTGAAGCACAGATTTGAATTATCAGTTTTCTTCTCGTCATCACTGGATGAATCTGAATCGTCAAGAGTTGCTACATATGCCTTCTTTCTTTTCCTTAGTTGCTCATTATTTGGTTGAAATGTCTGTTTGTCTGGATATGGACAATCTATCTTGTAGTGCCCTGTTTTGTTGCAGTTGTAGCATCTATCACCATTGTTGTTGTTGTTGTTGTTCTCCGAAGTATTTCTGGAATTCCTTTGATCATTTCTTTTAAAGTTATTCATCTTTCTATACTTCAGAAACTTTCTGAAATTTCTGGTCATGAAAGCAATTTCTTCATCACTATCTTGTTCTGAATCTCCAGTTGTTGCTTTGAATGCGATCGATTTATTTTCCGTTGCCTTAGATTCTTTTCTCCCTTGTAGTTGAACTTCATAAGACATTAGATTACCGATTAACTCTTCGATCTTCATTTGACTAACATCATTTGCCTCTTTAATAGTAAGTGTCTTTTGATCCCATTCTGGAGTGAGTGAATTGAGTATCTTTCTGACTTGATCTTCTTCTGAGAAACCCTTTCCTAAAGCAATCAATGAATGTACAATATCTTGAAATCGACAATACATGTCGGAAATGGACTCATTTTCATGCATTTTAAACAATTGAAACTGGTTAGTTAATATGGAAATTTTAGTCTGTTTAACTTTGCTTGTTCCTTCATGAGTTACTTGCAAAGTTTTCCAGATTTCAAATGCAGACTTACAAACAGAGACTCTATTAAACTCATTCCTATCTAGTGAACAAAATAGTATATTCATAGCCTTAGAATTGTTTTGTGCAACCGTCTTTTGCTCAGTAGTCCACTGGGAAAAATTAGTAGTTGGTTCAACATATTCAATTTGTGTCATATTCCAAGTATCTAAATTTATGGATTGTAAATAAATTTTCATCCTACATGCCCAATATGCATAATTACTGCCATTAAAAAGTGGTGGTCTGACAGTAGACCGACCTTCTACAAATGAACTAGTGTTAGTGCTTGTGTTGACAGAAGTAGTAGTGATAGAAGTGACATTATTAGTGTGTTGTGCCATTAAAACTTTTCAAAATTTCAGATTATGAAAATAATGAAAACCAATGCTCTGATACCAATTGTTAGGGATGTGGATTAAGGATCTTAAGGCAGAAATAACACTAGAGGGGGGTGAATAGTGTTTTAAAGAATATATGAACTATATGACTAAATTAAAACTTTCAACACAAATCTAAACAGAATTCAAACACAGAATGATCACAGAACATATAACAAACGCAAATAGTAAAGTAAAGCAAGTAAAAGGAAAGAACAAACCGGATTTTATACTTGTTCGGAATCCTCCTACATCCAGTCCTGCGCCAAGGCAATATCCTTGTACAGATTTTTATAAGCCAATATCCAAATTACAACCCTCAATTTCTAAGGCATCGAGGAACCCTCATATCTCCGAGTCTGGGGTAAACTCTCTTGATTTACGGTATACAAGATCACCCTAATACTTCTTAATAACAATCCTTTTGAATGGATAGACTCTATCGACTTTTTGAATACAAATTAATTCTATAACTATGAATAGCACTTTGATCTTTAGTAGAATGATGGAGAATCAAATAGAGAGAGTATTTAAATGATTTCCTTTTGAGAATTTGGCAGAATGATGGCACGATCTTGAAAATATGAAATTTTATGGATATGGAATGGTGGAGAAGAAAGAGTGAAGAAAATAAAAAAGTAGTTGTTAAAAAAATTCGTTTTGGAAGCCTTTATATAGATGCACAACAGTCATAACCATTGGCGAAAGGTTTTCGAACGAATGGACACTTCTTTTGAAAATTGAATTTTGAATCCAACTGTCACTATGTTGACATGGGGTATCCCCTTATGTCCACATCCCTTAGTTCAAATTATAGAGATGTTGTTTTGTAAAGACAATTGAATTTAAAACAAGTTGAAACTTCTCTGAAGCAAAGTAAAGTGTTTAAACAATATTTTGAGATAGAGAATGAATATAAAACATTATTTTAAATATATATATATATAATTGATATAGACTGTCAATTATATAAGTAATATTTAAAATCAGAATAATTTTGATGTTTTAAAAATAGAAATTTTTAAAATCAGAATAGAGGAATGTTTCAAGCCTAAAACAAAGTTTGAAAATATTTTTGAAAACATGATTTTGAAAGCTAAAACATTTTGAAAATAGATTTAAAAACATTTTGAAAAATCTATTCAAACTGAAATTGCAAGAACCTTCCTACAGAGCTCCTCCATAGGACTCGAGAACTTGTATAAAGTAGTTTAAATGATTTTGATTTTCGTGGGTTTGTAAGCCACTTGTCGTAGGTTTGTAAGCTACTTGTCATGGGTTTGTAAGCCACTGGTTTCGATAGAAATTGGGTTCCTTCCCAAAAGGAAATTGGAAGAAAAATGAGAGTGCTATTATGAAGTTTTAACAAAATACTAGACACTTATCTTGAGATCTTGATTCTCTAGAGTCTTGAATCTTGAATCTCTAATCTTCATCTTGATGCTTGAGTCTTTATACTGATCAGTCTTCGATGATACCTGCATATACTTCCTATATACACACACACATATATATCTATCTATATGGAAATGTTAGTATATATTTTATAAAGTAAAGTATAATAACTATATAAGGTTGTTGTCATCAAAACATCATCAACTCAGTTCCTAACAAATCCCTCGACTACTCATACATAATATGAGTACCCAAGAGTTTAATAAAATAGAAAATAAACACTCGGGTCAGACAGGGTTCTGGTGTGAGTAAATGGGTTAAAATTGCTTAACTTTAGAAAATCCTTGGAAAAGAAAAGGCATCACATAAGACTTCCCACACATAAACGTGAAAAAGTTTTTACCTTACGCTGACCAAAACATTCGATAGGAAATCCAGTGATATTATAATAGTGTCTAGGATTTTCAAGTAAATAAGAAATAGCCGAAATTGTTACATGATTAAATTCCAGCTACTGGCCACAAAAGTGGGTAATACAATAAAAAACGTAGGGTCTCGTAGGAAGAATGGGTTTCCATCAATGGCAGGGCTACTGGGGTACCACCCGTCACAGTACGTGGCCTAGATCACTGTATCGAGGAGCCACCCTAACTTCCCTGCAACACAAGGCCGGAACCATCTCTTACTGGACAGTCCCGAACAAGACCACCTCGTGGTTGGCGTGACCAACCACACGCTAAGCCGAAATAGAAAGGGACCTCTAGACAGGGGTAAATCTAGTCCTACTTGGGCATGACCCACTTAACCTTGCTGCACCTTCCCTGTTTTAGCCATTCCCGGTTGATGAGGCTTAAGGCTGCGATTACCTTTATAGAACACATCTATCTTAGAATGCTCATCGTCCACCTGACGATATTATGAAAGCATTCAATCCATACAAGTTCGTTCCGGGTTCGAACGAAACCGAAGGCACTATCTCGTTGCACTCATTTTGGAATCACCCTCAGAGTCAACGACCATAGCCCTTGCACTCTAAATCACCATATCGAACCTGAAAGTACTATCTCCGTCAAACTCATCTCGGAATCACCCCCAGAGTTATACTGACAAATAGTTCTTACACTTCGAGTCTTCACTAAGCTCTTCTCTTGGATTCACGACCTAACGTTTAATTTGGATCGATGTGGTTTTCAGATATCCAAATATGAAAACCCGATCCCGGTCTCACCGAAATCCAAACGCCATTTTAATGTCCAAGTTGTTTAAGGGTTTAAACAATTAAACTTATATTCAGAATAATATAACAGATAGGTGAATCACATTATCACAATAGATAATTCATATCAACCAATTATCTCACAAAGCAACACATATCACATATTAGAGATATCACCCAAATCATCCAACATCATTCAAACATCCAATATCAATCATCCAATATTAATCGATGATCCATAAGCAGGTTTGATTAACTCTTAATCAATTTAATTAACCTTTAATTAAATTAATTACTATCCTTTAATCACTTGGATCATCTTAATCCTGCTTCATTAATTTGTTACAAATTAATTTATTAATCATCTCTTAATGATCTTCCTTAATTAATCTCCCTTGACTAATTATTTTTAATTACATTCAAGTAATTAGCCTTTAATCCTTTAATTAATTCCACAAATTAGTTATCTTTAATCATATACAGTAATTAACATTTAATTACTATCATTAATTACATTAATTAATGATCCTTCATTTTCTTCCCTTAATTAATCAACTATGATTATTTACATCAATCCTTTATTAATTACAATTAATCATACTTTAATTAATCACTCATTCATCAGCCTTGATTAATTTTATTAATTATATTAACTAATGATCCTTATTAATTAATAATCCCTTTAATTAATTAAATAATTAACTTGTAATTAACCATCTCATTAATTAGTCTTAATTAATCATAGACAGTAATTAACAACTTGTAGTTACTTATCTTAATTAACTTCTTAATTAATTATATTAATCCTTTGAGTCATTACACTAATTAATAAATCTTTAATTACTTCATTAAGAAATTATTAATTAATTACATCAATTAATAATCTGTAATTAATTACTTTATTAATTGATTACATTTTTTTAAATTAATTATATTTAGTAATTAATCTTAAATTAATCACATTCATTAATTAATTAATCACATTAATTAATTAATCAAATTAACTAAGTAATCAACCCTTAATTACTTCCATAAGTAATTATCCTCTAATTACTTTCATTAGTTAATTACTCTCTAAATTAATTACCTTAACCAGTAATTAATCCCACCATTAATTAATCTTAATTATTTAATTAATTAATCAGTCTTTAATTAATTAACTTCAAATCAATTATATTAATTAATCCTTAAATTAATAACATCATGTGATTATCCCTTAATCACTTCCACTCAATTACTTCCATAAGCAATTTTCTACTAATTACTTCCATAAGTTATTTCCTACTAATTTCTTCCATAAGTAATTTCCCACTAATTACTTCCATAAGTAATTTCTCTTCTTAATTACATTAAGTAATTATCCTTCATTAAATATTTACACTTAATTGATTCATAATTAAGTGATTATTTAAAATTTTAACAAATAATTAACTAATTATTTAAAATTAATTAAATAATTAGTTAACATCTTATATTTAAAGATCCTTAATTAATTAAGAAAATCATTTATCTAAATTAAACTTTTACTTATTAATAAATCATATTAATTAAGTATTCTTAAGTTCATAACAATAATAAATTAACCTTATTTATCTTCACAAATTAATTGTTTGAATTAATCAAATCTTAATAACTTAAAGGCAAACTATTTTTATTGGTTTACAAAATTATAACAATTACCTTATTTGAAAATAAAGCATTTAGAGATCAATTTGAAATTTAAAACAATTTAACCATCTAATTTAAATTTTAAAATCTTTTATACTTTTCAAATCGTTTAATTTAGATTGTAAAAATATTTATCTCTGGAAGCTTAATTATCGTATCTTAAAACTTATCCATTTCAATATAATTTGAAACTTAGTTTTAAACATTACTTAAAAACTTTGATCTAATATTTTTAATTGAAAACACCCCTTTGAATTAAAATTAAAATTAAATTAAGTTAATGACTTTCAAAAGCAATCATCTTAAACAATTTGAATTTGAAAATATATTAAATTAACACTTTTTGATAGTCCGATTAACATTTATTTCAAAGAACAAGTTTAATTTGTAAACTTTATATCTCTTACAGTACTTACTAGAATAGCACTACCTAAAAACTCGAGTCGAACACATCTACACGAGCCTACCCTGAGACAACCTCCAGTCTCATCTACTTCGAGACTCGCACGAGAAAATATGAAGACAAACCCGAGCCTAACCTTCATTCCCAAAACAAACCTTCACCTGACGCCAATACGTGCACGTGCACGTGCACCGGCCACTCTGGCCAACGACGATCGACACGATCCTCAACAACCCCACGAACTCATGCGAACACGGAAACGAACCCAGATCGCACTAAAAACCAACGCAACAAATCGAGCTAAGTCTCGACACTACTGAATCCACCATGGCCAGAAACTTCACCATACCAACGCCACAGACCTCGAGATCGCCGACCATCATCACCAAAGCTTCTTCATACCCTCCAGCTCGTATTCCCACCAACGCGACCCACTCCGGTCCCAAATGGCCATCACCATTGCTCTGCGAACCACCATGTTCTCAAACGACTACTAAACCCTAATATCCCTGATTCCGACCACCACGTCGCATGATAAATCAAGCAACTATTTTTCCTCTGATCCTCGATCCACCCTCCTCCTCCAGACCAAAGCCCATGGCCAAACACCTCTTCGTTCGTAGGAATTTGGCGAAAGTACCAATTCCTTTCAATTCAAAATTTCCAACAGACTATCGAATTAAACATCATGAAATTAGTGTTAAAATTCATGATTTCCCATCACGAATCTATTCACAATCCAAACTTAAAATTGAATTTATTGATTTTTAACATGCATCAGTATTTTACTGTATTTTCGATTTTAAAAGTTATTTGTAAATTAAAAATTCCAGAAACTATTTTTAAAATTACCATCATACCTTAACTCACAATTTCATTCAAATATCAAGATCAAATTTGGTTTAATTGGAAGATTTTTGAATTTTTCTTAAGAAAACAAATTCAGTAAATCAAACAGAGAAGATGATTTTATACAGACACTTGTATTCCCTGACAATTTCACACTTCCAACATACGTACTTAACAATATGTTGAGTCACAAGTTTTATGAAGGTTTTGATTTCTGACAAATAACTAAAGGCGATCGACAAAACAAGGTCATAGCTACATATGGTACTCTAGATTGTAGGTTGATTATTTAATATTATAATAGTGATAAACTTGTTAAAATCTATCCTCAAATAATCATGCATTTTCAAGGAAATCAATATATATACGAATAAATTGTAGTTGAACATTCAGTGTGCAACTTTAGAGGGACCGGTCGACCGGTCACAATATATGCGGTCGACCGTTCCTGCATAATTTGCACACTGAACGTGCACACATGCACATAACGTATATATATTTAAATTCCTCTCTACTGGTCACTTTTTTACCCGTCGACCGTTTTTAAACAGAAAGCAGTTTTTCCAAAAGACACTTCTTTTCTCCAAAGGTTGCATCTCTTACCTTTCATCAAAGATCATATCTCTTAATTGCAACTGCTCACAAAGAGTTACAACCATTCTTATCTATATAAACTCATCTAAATCGTTGATTAAAACAACATGATTTTATATGCTTTTTACTCTAATCTCTGATCTTACTTTATATATACTCCTGCATTCTAAAAAGCTCTCGATTATTTATTGAATCATTGAAACTATTTCATATCTTTTGAATCAATAAGTAATATACTTTCCTTAATCTTTTCAAAACATCATTCGCATACTTTGAGGATAAGATTATAGGAAGGGTGTACTACTAGTGACAAATCCGTGTTTTCAAGAGCACAAGTTGTCAACAACAATTGTATTTGTTCTTTTGTTGAAGTCCTCTGTGTTGTAAGAGGCAAGTGTTGAAGTCCTCAGTGTATTAGAGGCGTAAAATCCCGTTCGGTTGCTCGGGTGTTGTAAACCTGTTCCTCCGGGTGAAGCGAGGTAGTTAATAGTGAAAATCCAGATAGAAGTTTGGGACTGGACGTAGGACGGTGCTCCGAACCAGTATAAAAATCTCTGGTGTGATTTTTCTATTTTTATTTACTATGCTATTATCATCTATTTCCGCATTTATATTGTAGTCCATATTACACGATCCGTGTGTACTATATTAGCACATATAATTGTATACACACCGCACTTTCATTTGGTATCAGAGCACGGTCATCATATAACCGTAACACAGTTATTTGATATATTATAGTAATATGGCAAATAACGTAAGTACTAGCACTCAAAACACCACTTACACGGAGGGTCAATCAACACAAAGACCTCCATTTTTCAATGGTATTAACTATAGTTATTGGGCAACACGTATGTCAATCTTTATGCAATCAAATAGCTATGATGCTTGGAATGCCACTCAAAGAGAAATAGTGAATCCAACAACTGATTATTCAGAATGGACTGCAGCTGAGAAAACGGCAGCAGCCGTAAATGCAAGAGCAATAAATATGTTGTTCTGTGCATTAGACCAAAATGAATATAACTGTGTTAGTATCTGCACTACTGCATATCAAATTTGGCAAACACTAAAAATCACTCATGAAGGTACTAACAAGGTTAAACAAGCCAAAATAGCCATGCTAAAAAGTCAATTTCAAATTTTCAAAATGAAACCAAATGAGACAATCAATGACATGTATTCACGGTTTCAAACTATTCACCATGCACTTATTGGCTTAGGACAAAAGTATTCTGATTTCGATGTTGTTTCAACAGTCCTACATTCTCTGACTAGTGAATGGGAAGGAAAAGTATTAGCAATTGAAGAAGCTAATGACCTTTCCATCATGAAGCCAGATGAATTGATAGGAAATTTAATGTCCTATGAAGCAAATTTGCAGGATAGAAAAGAACAGAAAGAAGAAAAGAAAAATGTAGCATTTCATGTTGAGAAAGATGAAAATGAATCAGATTCTGAAGACGAAGATTTGGCATTCATTGCGAAAGGATTCAAAAAATTCCTAAAATATCGAAAAGCCAGTCGTTACAATAAAAGGAAACCTGGATCAAATAAACCATCTTCATCTGCTATAGAATGTTTCAACTGCCACAAAAAGGGACACATGCAGAAGGATTGTCCAGAACAAAAGAAGAAGTCAGAAAATGACAAATTCAAATATAAGAAGGACAAATATAAGAAACGAGCTTTCTCAGTAACATGGGATGATTCAGAGTCATCTTCATCAGAAAGTGAAAGTGATTCAGAGAATGAACAAGCTAATGTTTGTTTTATGGCAACAGAAGATGAGGTACAAATTCCTACATTTGATGAATTACTTGATATTAATGCTGAATTGATAGTCAAATATAAAGACATAAAACGTCAATTAAAAGTAGTCAAAGCAGATTTAAGTAGAGCAGAGTTTGAACGAGATATGTTAAAAGATGAGAAGAAAATATTAGAAGAGGAACTTGAAAATATTCAAGAATCATCATCTAATATTGACTCTCAAATATCTCTTTTGAGTCAACAAATAGAAGCTCAAAAAGAGAAAAATAATGCTCTCACTACTGAAAATCATGAGCTTAAAGCAAAAGTCAAAATTCTAGACCTAGAAAAAGCTAGCTTACAAACAAAGTTTGATGACATTACTCAAAATGTTTCTAACTTTAACAAAGGTCGAGAAAATTTGACAAAAATCATTGAAAGTTCACAATCTATTTCAGACAAACAAGGATTGGGATATAACAAACAAGAAATCAAGAAACATCTTAGAAATAAAAGGAAGAAGAAAGTACAAAAAACTAAAGCTAAGAAAAATCTTAGTTTATTATATTCCAAACCAAAACCAGTTGTGAAATTTCAAAAGAAAAATGTCAAGACTATCAAAATATGGGTTCCTAAAACAAATAACAATTTGATTAGGAACAAATACATTCAGCAATTCATGAATACTGTGCATTTTAATAATAATTATATATATAAAGGGGATACCGGACCCATATGGGTTTGGACTCCTAAGACCTAACTCTTAGGACCCTATAAAAAGTGGGTACCATGGACTTAATTCTATTTTTTGCAGGTCCCACTTAAGAAAAGAGGAAAGTGGATATTGGACAGTGGTTGCTCAAAGCACATGACGGGAGACAAGAGCTTATTTACAAATATTACATACCCAGATGGTGGCTTCGTCACTTTTGGAGACAATTCAAAAGGCTATATCATCGGCAAAGGCGATGTGAGCAATTGCGGTACATCTAACTTACCTCTTATTACTAATGTCATGCTAGTTAGAAATTTAAAACATAATTTGCTTAGTATTAGTCAGTTATGTGACAAGGGTTTTATAATTTCATTTTCGAATAATAAGTGTAGTATTTTAGATAAAGACCATAATTTGGTTTTCGAAGGTTATAGAGACAGAAATATATATATTCTGAATATGAATATTAATCATAATTCAGATATGTGTCTTGTGGCTAATGACAATGATCCATGGCTATGGCACAAACGCTTCTGTCATATAAACTTTAGAACTATTGACAAGCTAGCCAAAGACAATCTAGTTAGAGGACTACCCAAAATGAGTTTTAAAGTTAACAACATTTGTGATACATGTCAATTAGGAAAATTGACCAAATCATCTTTTAAGTCCAAGAAAGTCATATCAACATTACAACCACTTGAGTTACTACACATGGATTTATTTGGACCTACTAGGGTTCAATCATTAAATCACAGTCAATATGTGCTTGTAATTGTTGATGATTTCTCTCGTTATACATGGACAATTTTCTTAAAAAATAAAAGTGACACTTTCGATCATTTCAAATCTTTTGTCAAAAGAATTCAAAAATCAAAAGGGATTAAAGTTAAAAATATAAGAAGTGATCATGGCGGAGAGTTTGAAAATAATGAATTTGAACATTTTTGTACAAAGAAAGGTATATATCATAATTTTTCGTTTCCCAGAACTCCACAACAGAACGGAGTTGTAGAACGGAAGAACCGAACTTTACAAGAATGTGCAAGAACATTATTGAATGGAACCACCTTACCAAAACATTTTTGGGCGGAAGCTGTCGCAACTGCCTGTTATGTTTTAAATCGTGTGTCCATAAGACCTCTTACCAAAAATACTCCTTATGAATTATTTAACAAAAGGAAGCCTAAAATCTCATACTTCAAAGTTTTTGGTTCCAAGTGCTTTATTTTAAATACGAAAGACCAGCTTGGCAAATTCGATCCAAAAGCCGATGAAGGAATACTTGTCGGTTATTCGGAACAAAGTAAGGCCTATCGGATATTTATTAAACGAACCAAAACTATTGAAGAATCACTTCATGTCTCTTTTGATGAAATCTATCAGCATCCTCACACTATAACAGATGATGATGAATCAATAGTCACTGACAATCCAATCATCACAAATATTGATTCTGACTCGGAAATAATTATTGAGAATATTCCTCAAATATGTGAGTTACAGTCACCACCAAGAATATTAAGAGACCATTCGGCTCAAAATATAATCGGTGAAATAACATCACATGTCAGAACAAGGAGTCAACTCAATCAAATGGGTCATGTCGCTTTTCTCTCAAATATCGAACCTAAGAATCCAAAAGAAGCTGCTACAGATGATTACTGGATCATTGCCATGCAGGAAGAACTAAATCAGTTTGAGCACAATGACGTTTGGGAACTTGTTCCAAGACCAACCGATCTGTCAGTTATTGGTACTAAATGGGTCTATAAAAATAAGGCTGACGAACAAGGAAATATCACCAAAAATAAAGCAAGATTAGTAGCACAAGGATATAATCAGGAAGAAGGTATCGATTATGAAGAAACTTTTGCACCAGTTGCTCGACTAGAAGCTATTAGAATCCTATTATCTTTTGCTTGTCACCATAATTTCAAACTTTATCAGATGGATGTCAAAAGTGCTTTTCTCAATGGATTTATCAAAGAGAATGTCTATGCCGAACAACCTCCTTTGTTCGTACATGAAAAATATCCTGACCACGTGTTCAAACTTAAGAAAGCTCTGTATGGTTTAAAACAAGCACCTCGTGCTTGGTATGAACGACTACGTAGCTATCTTATTAAGTCAGGATTTCAAATAGGCAAAGTCGATCAAACTTTGTTTATTAAACATTCTCGAAAAGATATTCTAGTTATCCAGATATATGTAGACGATATCATCTTTGGTTCAACAAACGATAAACTCTGCAAGGAATTTGCAAGTATTATGACCAAAGAATTCGAAATGTCTCATATGGGAGAACTATCTTATTTTCTTGGACTTCAAATAAAGCAACTTTCAAACGGTATTTTTATCAATCAAGAAAAATACTGTGAAAACCTTATCAAACGCTTCGGATTAGAAAATACATATGGTAAACCAACTCCTATGAGTACAACTACACATCTTGAAAAAGATGAAAGTGGTAAGAATGTTGACCAGAAATTATATCGAAGCATGATTGGTTCTCTTCTTTATCTTACAGCTAGTCGTCCAGATATAATAATGAGTGTTTGTTTATGTGCTCGTTTTCAAGCCGATCCAAAGGAATCACATCTACGAGCAGTGAATCGTATAATTCGTTATCTTAATAATACCAAAGATTTCGGTCTTTTTTATCCAAAAGAATGTCCATTTGAATTAGTATCATATAGTGATGCTGATTTCGGTGGCTCACGAACGGATAGAAAAAGTACAAGTGGTACGTGCCATTTTATTGGAAAATCACTTGTCTCCTGGTTCAGTAAGAAACAGAATTGTGTTTCACTATCAACATGTGAAGCTGAATATATATCAGCAGCTCTTGCTTGTACTCAAGTACTATATATGCAACAAACACTTCAAGATTTTGATATTCATTTATCAAATTCTATTATATACTGTGATAACACCAGTGCTATAAATCTCTCTAAAAATCCAGTAAATCACTCTAGAACCAAACACATTGATATCCGTCATCATTTCCTTCGAGATAATATTGACAAAGGAAATATATGTCTTGAATATGTCCATACTGACAATCAATTAGCGGACATTTTTACTAAGCCTCTGCTCGAATCTAATTTTATTAGATTACGAAGAGAGCTTGGTTTAATTTCAAGAAAAAATCTTAACCAAGTAATTTCTAAAGAGCGTCTTCTTTTTAGTTATTCTTTAACCATAACTTTTGCATAAACTATTTTTTTTACATTAAATATAAGCCACTGCTTGATTTAATGGTTAATTCTCTTTACTCATTTTTTCATTCTTTTCTTTTAGTGATCGTCCTTTCCTTTCTTATTTTATAATTTCAGTTTTAAAAGGAGAGCTATTTTTAGAGTTAACATAAAATTTCTGCTTATGTTTTCTTGGTCAAAATTTTCTATTAACTCACATCCATAGGTTTATACATACGAAACTTTTATATAAGCTTGCAAAAATTTCATATTTTGTTCATCTTTTCTTTATCTAACCATAATATTCTATACAACATTCCCTATGGCTCACATTTGTGATAAATGTGCTCAAGAATCATACATTTCTATTACGAGTTCTGAGTCGGAGGAATATTATTCTCCTACAACACCAAAACAAAAACCAAGTTGTCATCATCAATGCTCTCGTATTTCTGACAATACTCCAAATTCAAAACGAGTGAAGAGGACACTGTTCTGTTCTCCTCGTACCAAAGCACAAATCGATGAGATACACCACTATCAGAAAAATCAAATAGACCTTCAGAGACAGCTCCATTATGGGCAAAGTCGACTTTATCATGAGCAACAACGGACATCGGAATGATTATCCGTTTTAGAAAAGTTGGCAACATTTTTCTGTAGTTCCAACAAGCATGACGTGCATGAACCAATGCCGTCTAGGCCATCAACATCTAAAAGTCCTAACTCTTGGGATCGAAACTATGAAAAGAATGAAGGTGCTCAGAAACACTGGAGTCCATGGTCAAAACGTATTGAAGGAAACAACGATAATTCTAATGACGAACCTTCCACTGCTCATTAGATTTATATATAATTATTATATCTTTATCTATCACTTGTGTAATAACGGTTATATTTTGTATTAAGAATGAAATATAATATATATAGGTTGATATATTATAAAAACTTGCAAAATATTATGTTATTACTCAGCGGGCAAAATCGGTCGACCGCCCCATTTATAACCGGTCGACCGTTTGCTCCCTGGTTGAAAACGGTCGACCGGCCATATTTCTTTAGTCGACCGGTTGACGTATTTTCAGTTTTTATATATATCTATGCATCATTTTTCCTTCAACCCTCCTTCTCTTTTGACTCAAGCTGTTATTTTTTTCCAAAATCACAAACCCTAGTTTCCTATTTTCAATTCCCAAATCTCAAATCTTCCAACAATGGCTCCTCCTCAAAAGAAATCCAAGAAAGGAACAACCTCTGAAACTTCTTCTCTGAGCATCTCCGCCAAAAAATGGATTCAAAGTCCAATTGCTGTAACAAGATGGAATCAGATGACAAATTACAAGTTTCATCCAGGCTCTTTCATCAAATTTGATGATTTCACGGCTTATGGAGTTCGGAGGTTAGCCAATAATTCCAACATTACTCCATTGATAGATTTTTCAGAAAATAATGTGGAGATAAATCATTTGATGATCAAATTGTTTTACGCCAACATGAATCTCGATGAGTATCAACCTGATAATCCAAACGGAGTCATCTGGTCTGTGGTCTGTGGCAAGCAAATTTTTCTTACTCATGCTAGAATTGCCTCTATACTTGGTATACCAAATCGAGGCGATGAGTTTTCATCTACTTTCTGCGAAGTCTTCACTCGCAATAGTACCAGCCATCAGTTCATAGAAGACAATAGTGATGGCACAAAGTCTATTGGACTTCGACCGACGGCCAGACTACTTCATCGTGTTTTGATGCATTCTCTTTTTCCTAGACTTGGAAATTATGATGCTGTATATAAAGAAAACTTCAAAGCTCTCTATGCTATTTATGGTGAAATCCAAATCAATTGGGTACACATGCTTTTTGATGAAATTCTCAAGGTAAATAACTCTACACGACCTCATTTCTTCTACAATGAATATATCATGCGACTTTTGTTAGCTTGTGGGGTCAATCCTCCTGATTTTGCAACCTCAAAACCAAAATGCATTGATTCCATAACCATCAAACGAATGAAGCTTCCTCCACCTTATCTTGAGATTATGCCTTTTGAAGAATGGCAACAAAGAGGACCAAGAAAACAAAAAGCAGCTTCCTCTCGTCCTCGTTCCGATGAAGTAAAACTATTAAAATCAAAATCATCCACAAAAGAATCACTTGAAACTATTGCGCGTAACCAATTTTTGCTTGAATCACGTCTCAAGCGCATGGACTCTAAAATTGATAAGCGCTTCAATAAGGTCAAGTCATTCTTTGGTATGCTATGGGATGCTATATCATGTTCCACATCCACCTCTGTTCAAGCACAAGACCCAGGAAAACGTCCTGCTGCTCCTGTTTTCACCTGGACATCATCTGACGAGTCTACTGGTATGAGTGGTCATGGACATGGAGAATCATCTAGAGGGAACAATGATGAGGAAGAAGAAGAAGATGATGATGATGACGACGACGATGATGATGATGAAGAGGAGATACGATCTGCTTCATCTTAGATTCTATTATGGTTTAGCACTTTAAAAACATTCATCGACACTTGTACTAAATAGTGTCGTTATTCTTATTTTTCGTTTGACATTATGGTCTGTATTATACTCTGTTATGTTTTGGATGTGTTAATGTTTTATTTTGCTATGCATATCATATTCATTCTACTATTCTAGTATCTGTTACTCCTTTTTGTCGATGACAAAGGGGGAGAAAGGGCTAACAATTGTTTGCAGGAACGTACATATATAAGAATTCAAAGAGAGAGATCACTTACTCAAGGGGAGATTCAGATTTGCAGATATATATTGTCATCAATCAAAAAGGGGGAGAATGTTGAGTCACAAGTTTTATGAAGGTTTTGATTTCTGACAAATAACTAAAGGCGATCGACAAAACAAGGTCATGGCTACATATGGTACTCTAGATTGTAGGTTGATTATTTAATATTATAATAGTGATAAACTTGTTAAAATCTATCCTCAAATAATCATGCATTTTCAAGGAAATCAATATATATACGAATAAATTGTAGTTGAACATTCAGTGTGCAACTTTAGAGGGACCGGTCGACCGGTCACAATATATGCGGTCGACCGTTCCTGCATAATTTGCATACTGAACGTGCACACATGCACATAACGTATATATATTTAAATTCCTCTCTACTGGTCACTTTTTTACCTGTCGACCGTTTTAAACAGAAAGCAGTTTTTCCAAAAGACACTTCTTTTCTCCAAAGGTTGCATCTCTTACCTTTCATCAAAGATCATATCTCTTAATGGCAACTGCTCACAAAGAGTTACAACCATTCTTATCTATATAAACTCATCTAAATCGTTGATTAAAACAACATGATTTTATATGCTTTTTACTCTAATCTCTGATCTTACTTTATATATACTCCTGCATTCTAAAAAGCTCTCGATTATTTATTGAATCATTGAAACTATTTCATATCTTTTGATTCAATAAGTAATATACTTTCCTTAATCTTTTCAAAACATCATTCGCATACTTTGAGGATAAGATTATAGGAAGGGTGTACTACTAGTGAAAAATCCGTGTTTTCAAGAGCACAAGTTGTCAACAACAATTGTATTTGTTCTTTTGTTGAAGTCCTCTGTGTTGTAAGAGGCAAGTGTTGAAGTCCTCAGTGTATTAGAGGCGTAAAATCCCGTTCGGTTGCTCGGGTGTTGTAAACCTGTTCCTCCGGGTGAAGCGAGGTAGTTAATAGTGAAAATCCAGATAGAAGTCTGGGACTGGACGTAGGACGGTGCTCCGAACCAGTATAAAAATCTCTGGTGTGATTTTTCTATTTTTATTTACTATGCTATTATCATCTATTTCCGCATTTATATTGTAGTCCATATTACACGATCCGTGTGTACTATATTAGCACATATAATTGTATACACACCGTACTTTCACAATATTCATGAAACATATATTCATTATCATAGCAAAATTCATCACATGCATAAAGAATTCAACTACAGATATTATTAAAAATGTTTTTAAAAGGGTTTACTCACCTTTTTATAGAGAACAGAGCATGTTCCAGATCATTCATTTGAACTTCTACTGTTAAAGTCCCATTTGCTTGGATCTTCAGGTTTAGGCTTTAGGATCTGAAGTTGTTATTGAGTTGAACTAGCTGTTGAATTGGGAATTATCTTGAATGCTTCTGTTAAACTCCATCTTGGATTGAATTTTCTCAGGTTGAAGAAAGTGTTACAGATTTTAAATGAAAATAGTTTACTGGTTTAGTTTTAGATTTGAAATATGTTTACACTATTGAATTTTGGTTTGAGAAGTTTTCAAACTTGGAATTATCTTTGTTTTCAGCTGAAAAATAAGAAAAGAAGAGTGAAGAAATGAAAAGTATATTTTAATGAATTAAGTTATGGTTTATTAAAAATTAAATTAAATAAATTTTTAAATGATGACACTTGTTTTAAAACTTACATTTGTCACTCATATTACTTAATTGTTCAACGCATGTTACTAGGATGTGCTAATATGTTTACACATGTTCCTAAGTATTTTTACTTAAATTTTCATTTAATTTAAATGTTAATATAAGCTTACATACTTAATTTACTTAATTAATAAATACTTATATATGTATATATATATTACTTTTTAAAGAAAATATTATAAACCAATTATAATACAAATAAATTCTCATACATGTATTTTTAAAATCTAAAATATTTATCTTTATTGTTTTAAGAGATATAAATTGAAATTCCAAATATCCTTTGAAAAGTATCATTTTAAATTATACTCTCCAAATTACAATATATATATATATATATATATATATTAAAATTTGAAAGTTTTTTTTATTTAATCCAACCAAACTTCACTATATATAAATATGCATACATTTCAAGTAGAAAATATTTTTAACATAAATTTTGAGAATTATTGTGTTAAATTTCAAAACAACTTCAAACTATAACATATACTTACATATACATTACAATTTGAAAATTCATCTTTAATTTTAAAAAAAATCTTCTTATTCACAATATATATATCAAATATATATATATATATATATATATATTATAAATAGAATAAAAAAAATTATTAGCTTTGAAAGATAATTCTTATCAATTTTAAATTATTAAAAAGATATTGATCAATATTGTCAGATTAAATATTTATTAACCTTTAAAAGGTTAAACTTACCAATTTAAATTAAAATTATAAAGGAAAATCATCAAATCAATTTAATTATTAATACAGATTATTAAATTGATAATGCCTAAAATTCCGGATCGTCACATTCCTCCCCCTTAAAAGAATTTCGTCCTTGAAATTTAAAAGCAAAGATAATTTAATAACCCAGCAAAGATTTTAATCTCAAACAGCAAAGCATACTTGTAATCCAGTTACTAATAATCATAGCAATCAATCAAACAAACAAACCTAACTAATTATCCTATCACAGATCAGGATAGATCCTACTAACACTATCTAGAGTTTACCAAGTATAAATCACTGGGAGACTCGCTCTACAGAAGCTCAACTAACTACATCACCATAATCCAGAGCTCCTCTCATCTCTAGATCCACCAATTTGAACAGAGCATCAAACTATACTCAAGTCTAGCACGACTTCCAAATCCAACTGAACTGCAGGTTCTACAGCCAATAATGAGTCATACACATACTCCCTCAGAGATACGTGAAATACAATGAATCCCAGCTATCCAAACTGGCAATACAATCTTATAGACAAAAGAACTTATTCTACCAAAACACATATAAGAAATCCCAAATGCCTCGGAACTAGCCATCCAATCTTACCCAATCATACTGCTTTCTCAACCAGAGAAACCTTAACAACATGGAGTCTCCAACTTCAAATTCCAAACTCCAAATCTCCCATCTGCATAACTCAATAGACAGTCCTGGGCTGCCCATCTTCTTGATCAACTCAACCTATGCTGATGCTTTCAGAAACAACTAGACCAAAGCAAACCAGTTTCGGGATCCTATTCATCAAAATGGTCTTCCAAGATCCATCGAAATCCAGAACACAAGCTCTACTTCCCAAGCATAAGCAAACTGAACTTACTTCCTTCCTCACACAGCTGCTATCTTGCTTCCGCTGCACAGCTCTGATTCTGAAGTAGATGAGAACACTGTTGATGAACATGAGTACAAACTTATCCAATATATCCGGAAAACTTTTTTCATCAAATTCGTAAAATCTTAGTGACCCATCTGACTCGGTCACATAACCTTACAGCAGAATCCAACTCAAAAAGTAAATCTGACCAATCCAAATTCCAAAAATTCCTGAGCTGCTACACCAACTCTTCTTCTACAAAAACCATCCTACTACCAGGCTAACCACCAGTATCGCTTCTGGAACCAAATCAATATGGAACTCAACTCCAGATGCAGACAAACTTCTGATTACTTCAGTAGCTCCTACTTCCATATAAGAACCCTCTGTCTCAAACAAAAGATTGCCCAAGAAAAATTCCCAAATTAATCCCAAATCACTTTTGCGATCTGACCTGGTTCGGATTCTAAAGAAACTGTTCTCTCTCTACCAACTAGAACAGCCTTAAGCTTCTCCAAATCAAGTTAACCGTTCAAGAAAGCATTCACCATCTACCTGGACTGCTGATGGAAGGACCACTAAGATTCCTTAACCATCAGAGAAACGAGCCACACAGCTACTTCCAGACTCTACCTCGATGATACTGCAAAGCCAAAAGACCTTCTTGTCGGCACAAACACCTCCGAGCTGAAACTGCTACCACAGCGTATCAAAGACTTCTAATCCAAAGGCTCCTCGAACCCCAAAAGCATCAACTAACTTCACCAAAGATCCCTCGAGACGGCAGACATCCTCTCAAGAAATTCGGGCTCCAAATCAAGCATCAACATCTCGTTCTCCTTAAGGGATGACAATGAGACCATGCCGAAGCGAAGCAACTTATAGACCTTAGTCTCATATTCCAAAATAGCCAACCTCCCTGCTAGAGATTCAGATAACTTCTACACAGACGAATCTTCCCTGCGGCAGGTAAAGACTACTCCTCAACTACTTCTAAAACAACTTCAAGAGAAAACATCTTCGGAAATACCCATGGATACCGCATCTCACCATGCAGCTATCAAGATACCATCACTTGCTTCTGCATTTCCGACAAATCCAAACTTTATAAAATCCGCTCACCCGAGCGCAATCCAAACTTACACTTCCAAGATGTGCTTTGAATATTTAAAAGATTTCCTTCGGAGATCAGATAAATCCTTACTCCAAGCTGCAAAGCTCACTTGAGATGGTATTAGGTCTACAGTCTCGACAGATACACATCCAACCTCAAACATATGGACCTCTTCCATTAGTGGTAGTCGTGTTGCACACACACCACTGCTCCATCTACCTCTAGAACTTATGTTAGAAAAACCCGAACAGGTAACCCAACAAATCAGGTAGATATAGATATATAATATATAGTTATATATAAAAATTACAAATACGCTCTCTCAAGAAAGACGCTACTCCAGAGCCTAGGTATTCGCTCAACCTAACGCTCTGATACCAACTGTCACGACCCATCTTTCTATCTCCAGAAAAATGCAACATGATTTAAGAAAGCAAGGGATAGAATAAGAAAAGATAAGGAAGAAGAAACTCAACAACATCAGATACACACAGCGGAACGAATGAAATATAATATATCACATAAAATATTACATAGTATCATATACACCAGAGTTACACAACCTATACAACACATATTAGACAGTTATAAACATCGGTCTAACTATACAACTCAAGATATCACAAGATACAGACACAATACAAACACAGCGGAATCCATTATATATCGACATGCTGAAGCCTCATGCTCCAAATCTCCTCCAAAATTCGTCAAAGCTAACCTGAATCCCTCGACTACTCATACATAATATGAGTACCCAAGATTTTAATAAAACAAAAAATAAACACTCGGGTCAGACAAGGGTTTGGTGTGAGTAAACGGATTAAAATTGCTTAACTTTAGAAAATCCTTTGAAAAGAAAATGTATCATGTAAGACTTCCCACACATAAACATGGAAAAGTTTTTACCTTATGCTAACCAAAATATTTGATAGAAAATCCAGTGATATTATGATAGTGTCTAGGGTTTTCAAGTAATAAGAAATAGCCGAAATTGTTACATGATTAAACTCCAGCTACTAGACATAAAAGTGGGTAATACAATCAAAAACGTAGGGTTTCGTAGGAAGAATGGGTTTCCATCAATGGCAGGGCTACTGGGGTACCGCCAGTCATAGTACGTGGCCTAGATCACCGTATCGAGGAGCCACCCTAACTTCCCTGCAACACAAGGCCGGAACCATCCCTTACTGGACAGTCCCGAACAAGACCACCCCGTGGTTGGCGCGACCAACCACAGACTAAGCCGAAATAGAAAGGGACCTCTAAACAGGGGTAAATCTCATCCTACTTGGGCATGATCCACTTAACCTTGCTACACCGCCCCTGTTTTAGCCATTCCCGGTTGATGAGGCTTGAGGCTGCGATTACCTTTATAGAACACATCTATCTTAGAATGCTCATCGTCTACCTGACGATGTTCTGAAAGCATTCAATCCATACAAGTTCGTTTCGGGTTCGAACGAAACCGAAGGCACTATCTCGTTGCACTCATTTTGGAATCACTCTCAGAGTCAACGACCATAGCCCTTGCACTCTAAATCACCATCTCGAACCTGAAAGTACTATCTCCATCAAACTCATCTCGGAATCACCCTCAGAGTTATACTGATGAATAGTTCTTACACTTTGAGTCTTCACTAAGCTCTTCTCTTGGATTCACGACCTAACGTTTAATTTGGATCGATGTGGTTTTCGGATATCCAAATATGGAAACCCGATCTCGATCTCACCGAAATCCAAACGCCATTTTATTGTCCAAGTTGTTTAAGGGTTTAAACAATTAAACTTATATTCAGAATAATATAACATATAGGTGAATCATATTATCACAATAGATAATTCATATCAACCAATTATCTCACAAAGCAGCACATATCACATATCAGAGATATCACCCAAATCATCCAACATCATTCAAACAGCCAATATCAATCATCCATAAGCAGGTTTGATTAACTCTTAATGAATTTAATTAACCTTTAATTAAATTAATTACTGTCCTTTAATCACTTGGATCATCTTAATCCTGCTTCATTAATTTATTACAAATTAATTTATTCATCGTCTCTTAATGATCTTCCTTAATTAATCTCCCTTGATTAATTATCTTTTAATTACATTCAAGTAATTAGCCTTTAATTCTTTAATTAATTCCACAAATTAATTATCCTTAATCATATACAGTAATTAACCTTTAGTTACTATCATTAATTACATTAAGTAATGATCCTTCATTTGCTTCCCTTAATTAATCAACTATGATTAATTACATCAATCCTTTATTAATTACAATTAATCATACTTTAATTAATCACTCATTCATCGGCCTTGATTAATTATATTAATTATATTAACTAATGATCCTTATTAATTAATAATCCCTTTAATTAGTTAAATAATTAACTTGTAATTAACCATCTCATTAATTAGTCTTAATTAATCATAAACAGTAATTAACAACTTGTAGTTACTTATCTTAATTAACTTCTTAATTAATTATATTAATCCTTTGATTTATTACACTAATTAATAAATCTTTAATTACTTTATTAAGAAATTATTAATTAATTACATCAATTAATAATCCTTAATTAATTACTTTATTAATTAATTACATTTTTTAAATTAATTACATGTAGTAATTAATCTTAAATTAATCACATTCATTAATTAATTAATTACATTAATTAATCAAATTAACTAAGTAATCAACCCTTAATTACTTCCATAAGTAATTATCCTCTAATTACTTTCATTATTAGTTACTCTCTAAATTAATTACCTTAACCAGTAATTAATCCCACCATTAATTAACCTTAATTCTTTAATTAATTAATCACTCTTTAATTAATTAACTTTGAATCAATTATATTAATTAATCCTTAAATTAATAACATCATGTGATTATCCCTTAATCACTTCCACTCAATTGCTTCCATAAGCAATTTCCCACTAATTACTTCCATAAGTAATTTTCCACTAATTACTTCCATAAGTAATTTCCCACTAATTACTTCCATAAGTAATTTCCCACTAGTTACTTCCATAAGTAATTTCTCTTCTTAATTACATTAAGTAATTATCCTTCATTAAATAATTACACTTAATTGATTCATAATTAAGTGATTATATAAAATTTAACAAACAATTAACTAATCATTTAAAATTAATTAAATAATTAGTTAACTTCTTATATTTAAAGATCCTTAGTTAATTAAGAAAATCATTTATCTAAATTAAACTTTTACTTATTAATAAATCATATTAATTAAGTATTCTTAAGTCCATAACAATAATAAACTAACCTTATTTATCTTCACAAATTAATTGTTTGAATTAATCGAATCTTAATAACTTAAAGACAAACTATTTTTATTGGTTTACAAAATTATAACAATTACCTTATTTGAAAATAAAGCATTTAGAGATCAATTTGAAATTTAAACAATTTAACCATCTAATTTAAACTTTAAAATCTTTGAAACTTTTCAAATCTCTTAATTTAGATTGTAAAAATATTTATCTCTGGAAGCTTAATTATCGTATCTTAAAACTTATCCATTTCAATATAATTTGAAACTTAGTTTTAAACATTACTTAAAAACTTTGATCTAATATTTTAAATTGAAAACACCCTTTTGAATTAAAATTAAAATTAAGTTAAGTTAATTACTTTCAAAAGCAATCATCTTAAACAATTTGAATTTGAAAATATATTAAATTAACACTTTTTGATAGTTTGATTAACATTTATTTCAAAGAATAAGTTTTAAATTCGTAAATTCATTTCCTTTTAAAAAACTTGTTTTATAATTTAAAGCTTGATTTTATTTATTCAAAACAACAAGTTTAATTTGTAAACTTTATATCTTTTACAGTACTTACTAGAATAGCACCACCTAAAAACTCGAGTCGAACGTTACATCTACACGAGCCTGCCCCGAGACAACCTCTAGTCTCATCTACTTCGAGACTCGCACGAGAAAATATGAAGACAAACCCGAGCCTAACCTTCGTTCCCAAAACAAACCTCCACCTGACGCCAATACGTGCACGTGCACGTGCACCGGCCACTCTGGCCAACGACGATCGGCGCGACGATCCTCAACAACCCCACGAACTCACGCGAACACGAAAACGAACCCATATCGCACTAAAAACCAACGCAACAAAATCGAGATAAATCTCGACATTGCTGAATCCACCATGGTCAGAAACTTCACCATACCGACGCCACAGACCTCGAGATCGCCGACCATCATCACCAAAGCTTCTTCATACCCTCCAGCTCGTATTCCCACCAACGCGACCCACTCTGGTCCCCAATGGCCATCAGCATTGCTCTACGAACCACCATGTTCTCAAACGACTACCGAACCCTAATATCATTAATTCCGACCACCACGTCGCATGATAAATCAAACAACTATTTTTCCTCTAATCCCCGATCCACCCTCCTCCTCCAGACCAAAGCTCATGGCCAATTCCGTTCAATTCAAAATTTCCAACAGACTATCGAATTAAAAATCATGAAATTAGTGTTAAAATTCGTGATTTTCCATCACGAATTCATTCATACAATCCAAATTTAAAATTGAGTTTATTGATTTTTAACATGAATCGGTTTTTTACTGTATTTTCCATTTTAAAAATTATTTGTAAATTAAAAATTCCAGAAACTATTTTTAAAATTACCATCATACCTTAACTTGCAACTTTCGTTCAAATATCAAGATCAAATGTGGTTTAGACTGAAAGATTTTTGAATTTTTCTTAAGAAAACAAATTCGGTAAATCAAACAAAGAAGATGATATTATACAGACACTTGTATTCCCTGACAATTTCACACTTCCAACATACATACTTAACAGTACTCATGAAACATATATTCATTATCATAGCAAAATTCATCACATGCATAAAGAATTCAACTACAGATATTACTAAAACTGTTTTTAAAAGGGTTTACTCACCTTTTTATAGAGAATGGAGCATGTTCCAGATCATTCATTTTAACTTCTACTGTTAAATTTCCATTTGCTTTGATCTTTAGGTTTAGGCTTTGGGATCTGAAGTCGTTATTGAGTTGAACAAGCTGTTGAATTGAGAATTATCGTGAATGCTTCTATTAAACTCCATCTTAGTTTGAATTTTCTCAGGTTGAAGAAAGTGTTACAGATTTTAAATAAAAATATTTTACTGGTTTAGTTTTAGATTTGAAATATGTTTACACTATTGAATTTTGGTTTGAGAAGTTTTCAAACTTGGAATTATCTTTGTTTTCAGCTGAAAAATAAGAAAAGAAGAGTGAAGAGATGAAAAGTATATTTTAATGAATTAAGTTATGGTTTATTAAAAATTAAAGAAAATAAATTTTTAAATGATGACACTTGTTTTAAAACTTACATTTGTCACTCATATTACTTAATTGATCAACACATGTTACTAATATGTGCCAATATGTTTACACATGTTCCTAAGTATTTTTAATTAAATTTTCATTTAATTTAAATGTTAATATAAGCTTACATACTTAATTTACTTAATTAATAAATATTTATATATGTATATATAGATTACTTTTTAAAGAAAATATTGTAAACCAATTATAATACAAATAAATTCTGATACATGTATTCTTAAAATCTACAATATTTATCTTTATTGTTTTAAGAGATATAAATTAAAATTCCAAATATCCTTTGAAAAGTATTATTTTAAATTATACTCTCCAAATTACAATTTATATATATATATATATATATTAAAATTTGAAAGTTCTTTTATTTAATCCAACCAAACTTCACTATATACAAATATGCATACATTTCAAGTAGAAAATATTTTTAACATAAATTTTGAGAATTATTATGTTAAATTTCAAAAAAACTTCAAACTATAACATATACTTACATATACATTACAATTTGAAAATTCATCTTTAATTTAAAACGAAAAAAATCCTCTTATTCACAATATATATATCAAATATATATATTATAAATAGAATAAATTTTTTTATTAGCTTTGAAAGATAATTCTTATCAATTTTAAATTGTTAAAAAGATATTGATCAATATTGTCAGATTAAATATTTATTAACCTTTAAAAGATTAAATTTACCAATTTAAATTAAAATTATAAAAGAAAATTATCAAATCAATTTAATTATTAATAAAGATTATTAAATTGATATTGCCTAAAATTCCAGGTCGCCACAACATGAATATTAAATAAACTATTTTTGTAAATTAAATGTATGCATGACATCCTCAATGATGCCCTTGTATTTAACATATTGATTTATGGTTTTAAATGGAGATTTAAAGATTTAATAATTATTATAATTATTCAAATAATCGTTTTAAATGATGATAATTCATTTAAAATGGTTGTAAAGTAATAATAAATAATTTATAATAGTTTTATAAAGATATATATGATCAGGTTGAAAATATAAGAAAATTGATATCGCTTTATCGGTACAATAGCAATTTTTGTAAATAATAGTTAATATTGATTTATATGGTTTAATAATTCAAATGTGATCATTTTAATCAATTTAAAATGATAAAAAAGTTTATTTTCAATTTTTTTTACAAATATACATAATTTAAATTATAAGTAAAAATGTTTTCGAAAATCAATTTTCCGATTGGCAACGGTTTATCAAACGAAAGTTGTTCGGAATCAATGCAACGTTGTTTATATGTCATGTACATATACATAAAACATATATGAACATCCTAACATACACATAAACATATATGTGTATACATTTACACTTAAATATATATATATATATATTATAATATATTAAAGATATTTTAAGCAAGTTTCCTCCTTAAGCTTACATAAGCCAACATATGCGTACATGAAATGAATGAAGTGATGGAGCACATGGAGGGGAGTAATTAACGTGTATTATGATTTGATGGTAGGGGAGTGGGCTAAGGGTGGTTTGGTCCATGCACATTTAGATATTTTTTCCCAAATATTTCCTATAAATTCCCACCCATATCCTCCTTCACTCTTCACAAATTCATTCTTCTTCTTCTTCACCATTCTTGAGCTTCTTAATGCTCTCTATTGGATTCTCCCCTTTAAGAGAGGTTGTACGGTATAAAAATAGTGGAGTGCTTAAGCACAAATCCGCTAATTACTCTCTAATCACTTCTTAATCTACTTCTTTCTCTTCTCTTCTTTAATGGCACTTGGCCGTGAGTGATGGTGCTTGGGTGGTGAAGGCCGAGAGTTTGGAGGTGATAGGAGCATGGACCGTGAGCAAGGAGGAGGTAGAATGGTGGCCGAGCACTTTGAAAGCATGGTTGAGTTGTTTACTGATGTATTGATGAAGTTTAGAAATGATTTAGATGAAGTGTTGTGGTGATTTGAATTTTGGTAGAAAGTTTGGTTTGATGATGGTGAGTACTCAATGTTTTTTTAATAATAAATAGTCTCTATAACTATTTTTAAGTATGATAATATGACCATTTAATCTCTTAATGATTTATGTGAATGGTTGACAACTTAAATGATTATATTGTTGATTTTATGGATGCTGGTCACTAGGTTGTGATAAATTATAAGAAATCAAAATAAAATGGTTAATTCTTAGATATAGTGAATAGACGTACGAGTTCAAAGGTTGTATGTCCGTGAAAGTCAATAGTGACCAAAGAAATGGTAATGTGGCATTCAAAGTGGAAGCTGTGATGATCAAAGTGTGGCTTTGTGGAGCATAGCCTCACGAGCCTCACACCTTAGAAATGGTTCAGGATACTAAGTGGTCTGAAGAACATATTTCGGGCTATTAGTTATGAGGAATGAAAGGCATCTATTGCCTTAAGATGATGAATGGAAAGGTACGGAGGCCGACGGAGATCGTGTAAAGCCGCTGAGTAATACGCTATTCCGTGGTAGTGTAACAGTATATTTCAGAGGCTAACGGAGATCGTGTAAAGGCATTGGAATGAATTAGGACTGTTATACGTGGATTTTTTGGGTCTAAATGGTCACTAGTTTCCTTTCATTTTGGAAATCCAATTTCAATACGTTGCTTTTACGGTTTTGATTATAGAACCTACTTTTTAAAAAGTAGCTAGTAAGCCGTCAAATTTAATTAATGCGACAATTTTAGCTATTTTCATATATTATTTGAAAAGTGTTATCAAGGGAATGTCATTAGAAATAATATCAAAATATTATGATGAAAAAGTGATTTGGTTCTCATAATGTGAAAACCCGTCCGTATTTATGTATGGACATGGTCTTATGAGATACCTTTTTCAATAGTTTTAAATTGGCATCAATTTATAAATCAAGTATCTCATGCTAGTTTATCAAGCCTGATCCGGGTGTTTTAAATACTCGGGTCAGATCCGAGTAGTTTTAGGTTTAGTTGAAGATGCTTGGAGTTCCCAGAGGAGAGCTGGAGATATTCATCTACGTATGGACTCTATTATCCGCTACATCTGTTTCATTTGTTTTGTTTGGTTATTAGCAAATGTAGGGACAGGGGTTTATAACTGTCCAGGTCGAATCCATGTTAGACTCTGATATTGTATTCAAAAAATTTCATTGTTAAGATTATATATTTAAATAATATATGTCATTCCATTCATGTGAGATTCTGTTCTATTTTTATTTTCTATTTCCTCTGGCAATCGGGGTTTTCGGCACGAGGATGTATTACTGTCGATTTTCAAGGATCAAAAATCTCGTCACATTTGGTATCAGAGCTTAGGTTGAGCGAACATCTAGGCTTTGTTGGGGTAAAAATCATTATAGACAGCGCTAGTAATGCCCTAGAATGAGTGACTCATTAGAGATATGGTTAGTAACACCCTAGAATGAGTTTTGAGAGTACTATATATATGAGCGCATGTTTCTTATTTGATATAAATTTTTTGTGTTGATTTATCTGTTGAGTGGTTTATAGATTCTGGTCGATGCTCCCGATCACCGTTATCGATAGGGATTTTCAAACAATTACACTAGACAAACGGACACACTATTTTAAAAGGGTTATATTTTAAGTATAAAAGAATATCTTTTGAAAGATATAGATATTTGTTTGTATCAGTTTATGGTTAAGGGAATAATAATATTTAGTTATTATCATTTGTTGATTGAACGAACATCTTGTGAATTAAGTTTCATGATTTGACTATAAGAAGTTTGATAAGAATATGGAGTTAAGTTTAATGAATTTGTATAAGATAATAAAATAAGCATGTAGCATAAAAATGTATTTTACCAAATAACTTTGTAAAATGTGGATACAAAAGATATGTTAAATAAATTTTGAGAAGCTAAATTTTGGGTATTTTGAAAAAGAATTATAAAATCTGAAAGGCGTAAGTTAATATAAGATGATTTTATGAAGGGATTTATAAATGGATTTTATAAACAAATAAAAAAATGGTTTTATGTAACCAAGGTGAAATAAGTGAAATTATATATAATTTTAAATTTATAAATGTGATTTATAAAGTAAAAAGCGGAATTTAAAAGAAATATGAAAAAGCACCAAACTCAGTTTAGTCGCTACGAATTAATTTGGGTGATGATTGCACCATCATCAGTATTCATTTTGAATCTCTAAGAGATAAATTGCAATCATAATAATTCATTATTAAAGTTTTGTTTTGATAAAACAAGTTTTGATTGTAAAATTCCAAGTATGATTTGATAAAAAAAGTTTTTAAACTTATAAATTTTAAAATGGTATAAAAAAAGGTTACGACTTATGAATTTGAACAGAAAAGTAAAACTAAATTTTAAAATGGTTGAACATTTTGGTTAAGCAAACAAAAGGAAATTTGAAATTGAGATATGAGATAAAAGAATTAACTTAAATAAGTTAAATGAAATGAAGTTAACTTAAGGAAAGTTAAATGAAAGTGAATTGAATTTGATTTGTAAAGAAATGAGTTAAATAGAAATTTGGATTTGACATTTGAAATGGAATGAATTTAAGTTGTAAAGTAATAATAAACATGGGATTATGTTGTATTAAATGTTTATGAACTTAAGTAAATAATATTATGGAATGGATGTATAAATATGATGTTAATTAGTAAACTTCTCTTTGGATTGTCCTCTCAGAGCATTCTTTTATTTTATATCCGATCAAATATAATAAGATATTTTGAAATAAAAAGATTATATAATATAAAGAAATGTCTTTATAAATAGTGTTTAAATTAAGAAATTATTTAAGAATCTATTTTATAAAAGTATATTCTATAAAATAAAGTATAATTAGCAAAACTAAAATGATGTATGAGAAAGATGGCTTTGAGCATTCATATCCTAATGTTTTGAAAATGTATAAAGGGAAAGTACTGTAATATAAAATAAGTTTAGAATTAAATTTATAAGGAGATTTATTAACAAAGAAATTTCAAAGTAATTTTGAAATAAGAATTAAAACGGTATTATTTCAAATAAAGGATAATCGATTTCTTTTGGAAAAGAGATAGAAATAATTTTAGGAATAAATATTTTGAAGAAACAAAGGGTTTGTTAAGATATTTAAATGGAAAATAAAATTTTTATGAAATGTTTTCATAAAGATTTGAAAAGGTTAAATAAGTGGCAAGTATATTATTTGGTCACATGATTTTGATCTAAGATTCAAGTATGGAACTTTGAGGCGTTTACACTAGTCCAAAAAAGGATTTATGACTTGATTCTTCAGGACAAACATTGATGTGGGTTTATGATTTGATACTTGAGTTTTCTATCATACTTGAGAGCTATGTAAGGCACACAAAGTTTTCTGATCAAGAAGCCTGATCAGAGTCAGTACTAGAGGATCGATGGATCAATACTAGTTCAAAAGTAAAGTTATGGATTCGAATAGTAGATCGAATCAAATATTATATAGGAATGATCTGTGTATATCATACGCATTCAAGTTTAAAAATAAATATATTTTAGGCAAAACCTTTGCTTTTGTTTTGGGTAATTTCGAGGACGAAATTCTTTTAAGGGAGGAAATCCGTAACGATCCGCTAATTTATCAATTTAATAAATTATATTTACTTTAAAAATACTCTAATATAAGTTTTTATAACAAAATTTATGATGTTTTAAACAATAAATAATAATGGTAATAAGTATTTACAAAAAAATATTTTCTTTGGAAATATATCGATAAAACGGCCAAAAACTGTTTTATCGATAAACAACTCTATAATCATAAAATTTCGTGCACGGAGCTTGATACATACACTTATTTCTATAATTGAACAAGAATATGAAATTTATTTATTTATTTTTGGAAATTATAAATATGCATAATATCCTCAATGATGGCCTTATATTTAACATATTGATTTATGATTTTAAATTGAGATTTAATGGTTTAATAATCATTATAATTATTCAAATAATTGTTTTTAAATGATAAAAATTCATTTAAAAAAGCTACAAAGTGATAATAAATAATTTATAATAGTTTTATGAAGAGACATATAATCAGTTTGAAAATATAAGAAAATTTATATCGCTTTATCGGTATAATAACAATTTTTGAAAATAATATTTATTATTGATTTATATGATTTTATAATTCAAATTTGATCATTTTAATTAATTTAAAATGATATTAAATTTATTTTTAAACTTTGTTTACAAATATATGTAATTTAAATTATAAGTGAAAATGTGACCGAGAATCGGTTCTCTAATTGGCAACGGTTTATCGAACGAAAATTATTCGGAATCAGTGCAATGTTGTTTATATGTCATGTACAAACATATAATACATAAATTCACACCCTAACATACACATAAACATATACAAGTATATGTTAGTCCTTGAGATAATGGTTTGATGACAACTACCTTAGAATAGATTATAAAATATAAATACTAACAGTATAAGTTTAGATATATATGTATATGCAGGATTTAACCATGCAGGTATCAAGAATGAAAACCGTACAGTATAGAGATTCAAGATATCAAGATTGAAGACTCATGAGTATCAGGATTATCAAGAGTTCAAGAGTTCAAGTAATTTATCTTTAATTAGAAATTTTGTTAAAACTCCTAGAAAAGCACTGGCATCTTAAAATCCAATTTATTCGTGGAATGGAATACACTTCGAGCCTGTTTAAAGGGATGGAACCCTAAGTAGGATGAAACCTATGAAAAATTTAGTGGAACATTGTTCTGTATCCGCTAATTTTTATTCAAAATGATTTTTACAAAATTATATCTTGTTTTCAAAATGTTTTCAAAACCTACCTTTTTAAAGCATCAAAAACATCTATCCTGATTTCAAATACTTTTAGCCTCAAAATAATCTTTGATTTCTAATCAAATTATCGGTGGTTTTAACTATCTTTAATAATAATATATTTAATTTTTAAATATTTATACTTATATTTAAATATAAAATTATAGTAAAATTTTGTATATATTATTCTATATATTTACTTATGTATTTTAACTATAGTCAAGTATATTTATAAAGTTTAAAATTATTTTAATATAAGATAGAAGTTATTTTCAAAGAAAATAAAATCACCAAAATATCCTTTGGGATGTCGGCATGCCCATGTGCCCTATGTCGACAAAGTGTTAGTTGAATTCAAAATTTAAATTTCAAAAGAAGTGTCTGTTCGTTATATCTCTTCACGAATAGACCTGGCTGTTGTTCTTCTATAAATAGGGTATGTTTTCAACGAATTTAAAAACAATTTATCTGGATTTTCACTCCTCTTCTTCTTCCACATTTCTATATACATATTCTTACCATTACTCTACCGAAATCAACATTGAATCTAACTAGATTATCTCCGATTTGATTCTCTTTCACAATCTCAACAAGATCCTCAGTGCTATTCAGAGTTATAGGTTTTTTGTAATCAACTTAGCAAGAAAATGTGTGATTGTGGCCTTGGAAATCAATCAAGCGTGATAAGATGTGATTGTAGCCTTGGAAATCAATTAGGTGAACTTGTTGCCTGAGAAATCAAGTATCTCTACCCAGAGGATTGTGAATCTGGAGGGTGTGCCTCGTTGCCTTGAAATCGAGGGTGTAATTGCAAAGATATTTTTTGAAAGGAAATCCGTACTTGTGTGCGGGACTGGATGTAGGGTAACTCCGAACCAGTATAAAATCCGGTGTGTTCTTTCCTTTACTGCTTTTACTTTATTTTTGCATCTGTGTTTGATTCTGTGATCATATCCGTCTGAATATTGCATACATTTGTGTTTAAATTAACAAAAACTCAAAAATATTTAACAATTCTCATAAACAGTATTCACCCCCCCTCTAGTGTTTATTCCAGTTTTATGATCCTTAATCCGCATTTCTCACAGTACACATATACACTTAAATATATATATATATATATATATATATATATTATAAAATATATAAGATGTTTTAAGCAAGCTTCCTCCGTAAGCTTATATAATTCAAAATATTCATAATGAAGTGAGTAAAGTGATGGAGCACATAGAGGGGGGTGATTAACGTGTACTATGATGTGAAGGGAGGGGAGGGGCTAAGGGTAGTTTGGTCCATGCACATTTAGATATCTTTTCACAAATTTTTTCTATAAATACCCACCTATATCCTCCTTCATTCTTCACAAGTTCATTCATTCATTCTTCTTCACCATTCTTGAGCTTCTTAATGCTCTCTAATGGCTTCTTCTCTTTAAAAGGGGTGTGAGGGTTAAATATAGTGGAGTGCTTAAGCACCAATCCGTTAATTGCACTCTAGCTCTTCTTAATCTACTTCTTTCCCTTCTCTTCTTTAATGGCACTTGGCCGTGAGTGATGGTGCTTGGGTGGAGGAGGCTGAGAATATGGAGGTGATGGGAGCTTAAGCCATGAACTTGGAGGAGGTAGAAATGGTGGTTGAGCACTTTGAAAGCATGATTGGGTTGTTTCGTGATGTATTGGTGAAGCTTAGTAATGATTGAAATAAAGTGTTATGATATTTGAATGTTGGTAGGAAGTTTGGTTTGATTATGGTGAGTACTCAATGTTTTTTAATAATCGATAATCTCTATAACTATTTTTACGTCTGATAATATGACCATTTAATCTTTTAACGATTTGTGTTAATGGTAGATAACTTGAATGATTATATGGTTGATTTTATGAATGTTGATATGGTAGATAAGCTGATTATGATAAATTATGAGAAATCATAATAAAATAGTTAATTAATAGAAGTGAATGCATATAATATATGTATGAAGTTTATTTAGCCTCTTAATGGTTTTGAAAATATAAAAATATTGAAAATGAATAGTATAATAATATAACATTATGAAATGATTTAAAAGTGAAAAAGAGATTTAATATAGGAAAATACCATTTTAAATGTTTGAAAATTATTTATAAATATTTTATAAACATACGAAAGTGTTTGGTGAAGTTTGGAAGGTAAATGAATATTTAGTCAAAAACAGGCGCGTCGTGTAACGGCAGTTCGCGATTTCACGCCATAAAAGTCATACGAGTAGAATGGAATTTAGCACGGCATTCTTCGAGATAAGAATTTTCCAAACTATTATATCCATACTTTTCTAGCAAAGAAATAAAATCAAGATTTTGATAAGTAGATTTTGAAATATGAGTAAAATAAGTTTTTGAAAAATCCCGAATTTGCAGTTCGGAATCCAAAACCGGATTTCTTCGAAAATGATGGTTTAAAATGTTTAAAAATATGGAATAAATCTTATATACCTTTTGAATGTTTTAAAAGTGATTTGGGTTATAAAAATTAATTTCCAATTAATGAAAAGTCGATTTGATCAATATAGCTGAAAAGCATTTTCCGTAGCACTTTCCACAGCGCTTTTTTGTAACTTTTGGAATATAGTTGCAAACTTAACGATTCTTTTTCAAATCATTTATAAATGTTTTTAAATTATTAATAAATTATTTTAAGGTTATTTCAAGGAATTATGGAATGATTAAAGGTTTAATGATTTTGAATCGATCAAATAACTTGACCGCCCTATGGGTGTCAGAGAGATAGTGTCTGGGCTTAAATTTGAAAAATCAATTTCCTGCTCTCCTTGGCTATCCGGACTAGCTCGATGGAGGGGGTAGTAAATTTGATTTATTCGGATCAAAATTTTTCAAAATACAAAAGATAGAATTTTCTAAATTTAAATAACTTGGATTGCATATAATTGATTTGCAAATGTTTTCCTAAACAAAAGGTGAAACAATTCGGAATTATTTCAAGATTAAAAGTTTTTAAAATTAATCCAATGATTTGATAAATGAGGCTTAATGATTCCATATACTCTAAAAAAGATAAAGAAATGATTGGATGAATATATCTCTAAGAGATATATATGCATGAATAAAAAGATAAATTAAATTAATTGATGATTGATAATCACATATGAAGTTAATATCTTTTTAATCGATGATTGATTTGGAGGAATATGGGTCGAATCTAGGGTAATTCCTATCTGAAAGCCACTTCGAACCAATGTATACTTCGAAAATGAAGACATGATGATGAAGATGATGATTTTTGAAGATGAGGATCTTCATGATGAAGGGTTGCTTGCCACTAGTCCCTCGAGGTGAAATTTACCATATCATATATTTATGGTAGCAGTAGTGATATATTTATGGTAGAAGTAGTGCTATGTTATGAAAATCTTCGATTGCAAGGACTAATCGCTACTAAGTCTAGGGATAATTTCATGTAGGATGTGGTAGGAGGAGTACCTTTGGTTTCGTTCGGTCCTAGAATGAACTTGTATAGATGAATGTCTGACATTGCATTTCTTAAATCACAAATGTTGATATTTACAAACGTACATCTGCTTGGTGGTAGAGAAGGAAACCTCTCTTAGCTTAGCACTCATCTCTGAGACGTATGAGCTTAAAGGTTGTATGTTTGTGAGAGTCGGTAGTGATCAAAGGAATGCAATGTGGCATTCAAAAAGGAAGCTGCGATGATCAATGCGTGGCTTTGTGGAGCGTTGCCTCACGAGCCTCACACTCCGGGAATGATACGGGATATTATGTAGTTTGAAGGACATATTTCAGACTATTTGTTATGTGGAGCATCTGTTGCCTTAAGATGATGAATGGAAAGGTATGGAGGCTCACGGAGATCGTCACTGAGTAATATGCTATTCCACGGTAGTCTAACAGTATAGTTCGGAGGCTGACAGAGATCGTATAAAGCCACTGGAGTGAACTAGGACTGTTACATATGGATTTTTCGAGTCTGAATGGTCATTAGTTCTCTATCATGTAGGAAATCCAATTCCAATACGTTGCCTTTACGGTTTTGATTGTAGGACCTACTTTTTAAAAAGTAGCCAGTAAGCCGTCAAATTTAATTAATATAACAATTTCAGCTATTTGCATATATTATTTGAAAAGTGTTTTCAAGGGAATGTCATTAGAAATAATATCGAATTAGTTTGGTGTAATGGTTTTCTCAAGGTAAAAACCCATCTGTATTTATGTGTGGGCACGGTCTTATGAGATACCTTTCTTTTCAAAGGTTTTAAACTAGCATCAATTTATAAATCGAGTATCTCACGCTAATTTATCAAGCCTAATCTGTGTATTTTAAATATTCGGATCAGATCCGAGTAGTTTTAGGTTTAGTTAAAGATGATTGAAGTTCCCAGAGGAGAGTTGGAGATCTTCATCAACATATGGACGTATTCTATTATCCGCTGCATCCATTTCATTTGTTTTTTTTTGGTTGACAGCATTTGTACGAAAAATGTTTATAACTGTTTGGGATGAATCCAGATTAGACTATGATATTGTATTCAAAATTTTCCGCTCTTAAGATTATATACTGAAATAATATGTGTTATTCCATTCCTGTGAGATTCTGTTCCATCTTTATTTTCTTTTTTCCCTAACAGTCGGGCTTTTTGCACTTGGATTTACGGCAAGAGGATGTATTAGTGTTGATTTTCGAAGGTCGAAAATCCCGGTTGTTACAATCTATAACTAGCACCATACTTAACCATATCACTTTCAAATTTATTTTTAAATACTAAAAATTTACAAAAGGAGAAAATTACTTTTTAGAATTACAAAGTACTTCATTTTAAATAATTCTATGTTCAAATATATATATATATATATATATATATATGTTCTTCCGAGATTCCATCTTATACTAATTCAAACATGATTCAAATTCAACTTTCCATCATATAAGCTTTAAAATATTTTAATAAAGGAAAAACTTTATTAACAAAATTTATGCTAGAGTTAGATTTTATTGTCTAATAAAAAAATACCTTTCAATATATTTCTTAATTTCAAAACATATAAGAATAATTCAAATACTATTTTGCGAACCCTTTTCATATATTTATACAAATACTTCTCAAAATGTTCATTTTTAATAATTCATTAAAATAAAGCTCATCGATTCATCGCTTGCAAAATAATTTATTAATACTTCATCATTACTAAGTATATATTTTATAAGCTTATATCAATTTATAAAATCCACTCCTTTTCAAATGGTTTATATTTATAATTTGGAAACTAGTATAGATAAATTCTTTCTGCATATTCATAAAACACATACTTTTCTAATTAATATATTAACATCTAAGAATATAAAAATATTTTCCTCTTGCGAAAACTCTTCGAATAAATATATTAGAAAGTCTTTATACTTATTCTTAAAATTTAACAATTCAAAACTAAATCTTTGTTTCTTATCAAAATAATTCTCAAACAAATAACTCCATTAAATATCATACTTTTTATACTTTCAAAATTACTTTATTACTAAAAAAAAATTACATCCAAAAGTAAAATTATCAAAACCCAAGGTTTAATAAATTTTAAAAATACTTTGGAATGGCAGCCTCCATTCTGTATCTCATGCTTATAGTATTCTTACTGGGTTGAGTAGTGTGCCAAAATGTAGGTGGCTGAGGATAATATGGAACGATGACTCCAACCCAAAGGAAAACTTTATGTTATGGAAGGTAGTTCATAATGCATTGCTTACGAGAACTGTCATGCTGAATATGGGCTTGAATCATGGAAGCTTGTGTTTTTTCTGCTCTGACATGCCTAAAACTGTTGTGCACATATTCTTTGAATGTGCTGCTAACCTTTCCATGTGGAGAAGAATGATGATGGTGGTGGGATGCAGGGCCTTGGCTACCTCTTCAACAATTGATTTGAGTATTATCTACAAAGCTACTAGGTGGAGAACCCAGAAATCCCGACTGTTATCTCTATGCATAAAGAAATTCTTCAATGTGCTTTGGAAAGAATGTAATGCAATTTGTTTTGATAGGAAGAGAAGAGCTGGTGAAAGTCTATGGGTTGACTTGAAAAGGGATATACATGCTGCACTTTTGAGGCATCCCTATTTTCCTCCATCATTGAGTCTGAATTGGAGATAGGTGTGCCTTTTTTGGTTGCTTTTGTGTCTCCTCTTTTTTGTTTCTTCTTGTTTTTTCATGTGTTCTTGTGTTGTAATCTTCTGTTCTCCATTGTGTGGTTTTCTTTTGGGGCTAGGAGTATGTTCTGAGCTTCTTTTCCTTTTGTTGTCCTTGCAATAAAAACATGTAGGGGTTCTGTCAACCCCGGCTAGCCTTTGCTAAAAAATAAAAAAATAAAGGCCAAATCAAATTTCATCCTTTAATCATTTAGTAATACATATAGTCTCAAAGAATTCTTCCTTTTTCTCAAAAATGTTCAATAATAATCTTTAAAACGATTTACATTTCCTAAAAAATTCATATTAACTTCTCAAATCTATTTTAATATCACAACTGTGTTACATTATATTCTAATATAAATACTTATTTAAATCTTACTCAATTATTCAAAAATATTGTATAATTCATACAAACACACAATACATAATAAATTCTTTCTCTCTCAATATTTAATATCGTATCCTTCAAATGAACACCCTTCTTTATTCATAATTTATCAAACTACATAAATAATTTCAATTCTTTCTCATAGTCACAAAATCAAAGCTCTCAACCTGCATAATTTTCAAAACATAACTCAGAATATTACTTTTTGAAACATTGTTCAAAATCCGTAATCTATTTTACAAACTTTTAGCTAAATTTCTTTCACTGTCTTTTTTTATTAATTTGAAACTAACACACCCATATAACTTTACATTTGTTATAAGTTATTACCATTCTACATCAAAGAAATAAACTTCTAAATCATATATATTCATTTATTTCAGAATGCTAAAACTTTATAACACGTAATTATTTATAACTATGCCGAAAATTCATCAAATTTATATATTATACTCATAAGTTCCCAACATTATAACATATACCAATGTTGCCTCGTCATTTATTACAGTGATTAATATCAATTGACTCCAATATTAACCATGCAATCAATATTGCCTCGCCACTTAGCTGTCCACTGATGTCAAACGGCTGCAAACATCACTTAAAATATATCCAATTGTATAAAAAATCCCCTACATCACATTTCCCAAAGTAATGAACATAAACTCTTATTTTGCAAGACCATTTCAAATATTACTTCAAGTATCGCTTTTCCCAAAATAACCAACTTTTATAAAATTACTATTTAAAATGTTTAACCTTTTCAAAATATTTTAATTTTCTCAAAAAAATTATATCTTTTCAAAATATGGTATCCAAATGTCTCATTTTAGTGTTTAGGAAACTCTATCGATCATGTTGGTCAAACTCATCGACTAGAGTTCTTAAACCACTAAACGGACATATTAGCACAAATTTATTTCAAAAATATCTATAAGTATTATTTTTGCAAATTATTCAATATACTTACTGCTGTAGAGCTTCTTTTAATTTATTTTAAATCTTAATCTAATGTTATACTTACAATGTATACTTCTTAAAAGATTTCTAACTAAAACAATTGCTTGGCTTCTAAAACATTTAATTATAACTATATTTATACATATATCTGGTGTCTTTATTTCTAACAAACATTTAGTAACATCAAAACATTTTCAGGTAGCCTTTAAATACAGGCACACACATACATACATACACATATACAAATAAATAAACCATTTCAATAGACATTTTATGACATCAAAAAAATATGGTACATATTTATTTATAATAAGTAAAAATCAATAATTGAATTCATTTCACAACTCTGATAAATACATACAAATATTCACCGAGCCATACTTAAAAAATTAAATTCAATATAAACAATTTCTAATAACCAAACAGACACAAGAATTAATAACCAATGCACTTGGTATAATATCTATTTATCAATTCCTATTGTGCACTCTGATTAAAATCAACTCAAAACACAACAACACAATGCCAAGCTAAAACATAACGATACAATACTAAGCCACCCAAGGTCTAATTTTCAACATCAATTCAAGTACAACTGGCTAGAATAACTCCTTTTTTCCTTGCTACTCCAACCATTAATATCATATACTCAAAATAAATAAATGAAAAGAGATTATATAAAATTAAAATATCAAGTACGTACCTTGATGATCACCCTAGTAATCATCCTTTGTACTATTATACCTTACTACAGGGAACTACCTAACACATCCACAAGGACAGGGACTCTAAGTGTCATTTAAGGTCTTGACTCGTGTCCCTTATATATGATATATTATTCTTAACCTTGTTATGATACCAACTGTAAACAACCCTACCTCTATACCCATACCACCCAAGAGTAATACCTAGTGATACTATTAAACAATATGAAGAATGAAGTGATATTGGGTACACCTGTGAATATTCCCTTGGGCTACCACTAGTACGTAGTTAAACATTAAATAAGTAACTCATCGAGCCATACATGGTCTCAGTACAAAGCAATAAACACATGTACCTCTAGGATAGACACATAATATATAGTAAATATTAGAGAGCACGGAGTTAGAATCATGGCGATAATATATAATATATAGCATACGAGACAGTATGGATACAAAATATCTCAAATGTATCTCAATATAATATGACGAATAAAATATTTATATACATCAGGACGATATGCATACAATTTATCTACCATATATGAATAATATACAATAATCCTAAGAATCATGTGTCCACTATGCCCATACAATACAAGCCGGTCACATAGTCCTTGTACCTAAAATGTCTAAGACTGATGCGAGTATTACATAAATAACACATGGGTCAAACTATGTGTAAATCAAGGAATTATAAATACTTTGGCATGGTATATGCTAGGAATAACATGGTAACATTATTAGAGTACTCGAGAGAATAGCCACGATGTTAATACATGCATATGTAGAAACATATGCAAGGTATATATAATAATAACATAGATATTCACCAAAACATTATATATTACAAATATCACAAGACTATGCATAAAGATGTCATCACCCATATAAAAACACATCAAATTAGAAATCAATAAGCAACATAAAATGGGCGAATCATCCCATCCAGAATCAATCATCAAAGTCTAGAAATCATCTACTAATGAGATATCACTAAGTGTATCAGGCTTCGAATCCCACTTCGTCGAATATGGAATAACCCATTGAATAAAATATTTGAGCGGGATTAACTAACAGATTAGTAAAAACTCAAATTCCACTAGGTAGTATGGGATGCCTTCATTAGATTCTTGTGATCGTATTTGGGAAAGTACTTAACATTTTAGAGTTGTATTCTCTTCTGGTATGCAACAAACGGTTGCTAGATCCTTCAGAGAATGAAGTTTGGGTTTTCGATCGGTATCCGTAATAAGTGATATTTACTAGCTTTTAGTAAATACTTAGATTTCACCATATGTTATGGGACGTATTACTGAAGTTCTAGTGATTATTGAAGGTGATAGTATTTGGCACTTTACAATTTACTCTCTTTTGGTGTGCAGAAAGTGGCTGCTAGATCCTTAAGAAGTTTACTCCTAGATTTGTTTTCAAATGTAATAATGTAAAATAAATTTGAAAGATTCAGTCATGGATGTTATCCATGAGATCGTCATGTGATCCTGTGATGTCCTGTGTACGATCCTCGGTATCAGATCGGATCGTGTGATAGCAAATTGTTTGGTTGTTCGCCATGGCTCTGAGTACGATCATTATGATCATTTTGAGTAAGATCTCTTGGATTTTAAAATTTGGTTCTATAGCTATTTAATGTTCGTGAAATTAGTATATATTCTTGTGCCTTGTGATGGATGCTAAATCAAGTTACTTCTATTATTATGTGCTTAGTGACTAGTTCATGTCTGTGACTTAAACTTATAACCCTATTCTGGGCTGAATTAATTCCCTAACTCGTTATATCCTAGACATCTGTATTTACCTAATGTTGTTTATTCTTCTATTATATTATGTTCTCACCCTATTGGATATTTAGAGATAGTTTAACCTGAGTGCTATTTTTCTCAAGTCAGGTCGAGACTTTTTAGGTTACAGGACGAGTAGACCTTTGGATGGTAGGCTAGCAGAAGTTGGATCTTTAACATTTAGTTATATCACTTAGAAATTTCATTCAAACTTGAGATGTTTAATTAAAATTAGAGCATTATAATACTTGTATATTAATTAAGTTTAGAATTATATTTGAGAAAACTTCCAGTTTTAAGTATAAATGTTTATTATTCTGTGTTGATCTACGATTGATGTTTATATGATATATTCTTATGATTCTGAGAAATCGGTCTGTCTATTACTTTGTGTTATTACTGTACACGTAAAATTTCAGTTTAGATATTAAGTAAAGATATGTAAATGACGTGTTAGTATTGGTATGAAGATATATTCACATTCGATCACCTTTAACAAACCGTATTCTCCGGATTAGCATACGATATTACTTGTAATGTTCTTTGCTAAACCGGGCATCATATTAGGGTCTTTAGAATATAAATATGTATCGACTTCTTCTTTAGTGCATGGGTTGGTGTTGGGGACTTGGGAGCTCAAGGCATGAAGGAAGGAGGTCCTAAGTAGGCAAACGAAAATGAGATCGGGGAGAAAAGCACTCCGCTAAATTTTTTCTAAGTATAAGGTAAGGAAATCATATCGACACCGTGCTCTTTTAGTCGGTACCCACATGAATTAATGGTGCTTAGGTGATGAAACTAGCTTCGAGGGGGAGAAGTATTGGTCTTGTAGGCCGTGCTGAAGGTATTTGTTTGCGTGTTTGACATTCATTGACGATGTGGTAGTACAATGAAGGATGATGGTTTTAGGAGTTTGATGATGGCAACTCGACAATGATGAAGTTATGTTTCAATTATAACGGCTCGATTTTGAATGGATCCGCGAGAATGATCATTCACAAGGACAGGTTCTAGGAAGGGTTGCCTACATATAGAATGTTATATGGTTCTATCATGGAAAGAAAGGAATTTGGAGTGGTTCCTTGAGGATGAATGGAAACTAGATGGAGCAAGGAAAGGGCTCGATATGCATGCTAAAGAATCGTTGATACTCGAAATGTTTTCTATCGTACTATAAAGTAGGGGTATTGCGAGAATGCTCATTAGGTACATGGAATGGCTATCCCGGATCGATGGAATGGATCCGTATACCCTGAACTGGTGTAATAGGTCTAGTGTCAGCTTTGGGCGGTGTGTGAGTAAACTAGAAACTGGGATTTTCCCCTAATCCCTAGTACAAGAATCGCCATATGAGTTATCATATATCCATGGCACATTGAGTGATGTGAGGATTATTTAATGGATGCTATATTTACTTTGATTATTTTACTTTGTACCCTATCACTCTAGGTATGTCATAGGATGTAGGTATTTTGGATGTGGATCTAGGAATCCAATGTTGTACTTAGAATGTAGTACACCTTTATAATGGTAGTAAAGCAGCATATTATGTTTGCTATGTGCTAACTCTTTCATTGCAAGGACATGTCAAGTATGGTTTGTATACCCTTGTCCCTTACTATATAGACTTTTACAGTATTTTGGGATTTCTTGTCGCTCACACCAGATTGTTGTTTGACGTGAGGTTTTATATTTTGCTTCTTATTCTCGAGTACTCTTAAATAAGTAGACTAGATAGCAGGTCTAGGTGATATATACTGGCAGTGCAGACGATGAGCAGGATGGAGCTTTCTCATACTATATATGGACTTACGTACGCGTATTCCACTTCGTGAAACTGTGGAGCCTAGATAGTGCTCATTACCATATTTGGAGACACTTTGGATTAATTATTGGTTGTGTAAACTCTACTATTATCTTGTATAACTTTATGAACTTATGCACTATGATATTGTTTTACATTTTAGTTATTATTATCCCGTCTGTTTTATATAAGTGATGTTGTTATCGTATTTTATTTAATGCAGATATACGACAAGTTATATTATTATTTCTCTTCTTTTCACCCTTAAAAACCAACCTACATCGACCAGACATCTCAGTAGGGCACACTTTAGGTGCATTGGGTGTCGAAGGTGTAGGTTGATCCCCATAGACGGGATCTTTATCCTCTTTCGTAATTTATGGATTTGGGACTTACATGGCCTTATATCCTTTGGACTCTTCTTTATTTTATCAATTGTATTTTTTGAATAAAATGTTAACTGGGTTCCTAGAGTCAATTAGAACTCAATGTACAATAGTTAGCCCAACAACCATCGTAATAACTAAGCGATCAAGCGACGGTTCTTGCACCCCATCGACAACCCTTTTCGGAATACAATATCATCATTCATTGTTGTCAGTAGTTTCGCTAGAACTCTATCTTCAATAGCAAAATAAATCTATTGTAGTACATGTTTCAATGAACTTCCATACCTCTCCACCTCATTCTACCTCTTCTCCATTGAATGAGGTGCTCTAGTTATGCCATTTATCATGATTCTACGTTCACGTCACCTCGACCTCTCTTTACTGGACCAAGGCCCATCCTTTGGACATTCCACCTTTGGGGCCTATTTTTTTGTCTGCCTTCTTACAGATCTCTCATGTACCACTGCAACTTCTTTTTTCGAATCAAGTTCTCAATCACATCTTCAAGCGTCGACACTCATTAGTATTATTCCCATGAGTTTCATGGAAGCGACAGTACTTCGTTGAGCATCACTCAGCTTTAGTTGCCTCCCTCTGAGGCAGTTTCTTATAGTTCTTTGTAACAAGCATAGAAAGGTGTACATTCCTAATAGAATTGTTCAAGGGATTATAATCTCCTGTCCTTATGTACCTTGGATGCTCCTTAGTGTCATTCTTCTTCTCACTAGTGCCTTGGTTTCTCCTTTTCTAGTTATTATTATATTCAACGTTCGATGAAATGTTTCCAGCACTCTCATCGGTCTAATTAACAACAATGTTGCTATGCATAACTTTTTCGATGGTCTACCACATATTAGTTCTACGCCAGGTCTGCCGCTTTCGAACGCATGTACTGGGACGCTTTTTGACAAAATTCTTCCATCGTGGGTGGCTGCTTTATTTCAAGCCACTTACTAAAGTCTGTATCTAGGTGGACTCCTTGAATTAATGTCATCAACACTATATCCTCCGTTAAGTTACTAACATCAGTCACAACATTATTAAACCGCTTTATAAAATTCTTTAGAGTCTCTCTGGACCTTCAATAGATGTTTGACAAGGACATCGCATCCTTTGGCTGGGCTGTGTGGAATCTGAAATATGACATGAACTTTTTTGTTAACAGATCGAATGAAGATTTTAACCTCATTGCAAATCGAATGAACCACATCATAGCCACTCCATCTAAAAATATGGGAAAACATATGCACTTCACCACGTTTGTTGCTCGGGCACCATCTATATGTCATTCATACTTCAATAGATGCTGCTATGATCAGTTGTTCCATTACAATATGGAAGAGCCAATATAAAGAACTTCCTAGGATAGCTCTCCGTAATTTACCGTTAGTTAATGGAATGAACTGAGAGCCGAACCTCATTCGTCATCTTTTCTATGCTAATTTTCATTCAGAAATCTCTTAAGTCTTAACCATGTCCGCTATGAACTCTTTGTTGGTTTGGGCAGATGGACAGTGACTACCAGGGACTTCCTCGAGTGTTTAACTCTGCAAATGCTTTTGGTTCATCACATGACATCTAGGCTTTCCTATCTCTAAAAGAGCCACTTGTCCAGATCTTCTATGGCATCTTGTTGGCTCTGCAACATTCATTTGGATACGATCAGTTCTCGTGTTAGTAGTCTATCCATCATCATTGCTAGTGTCTTGCAAATCATCCTTACTGTCAGATAAATTAATGGCATCAGGTGGTAGTGCACCACCCCTACCTTCAACATGGTCGATAGCGGCATGATTTTGGTTGGTATCAACCATATTGGTCATAGCCCAAATGGCTCCATTTCCTTCACTTTGCCTCTTTGATGTCCCAATAGTCTTTCCCTTTAATTTTTGTTTGGATTTTCTCTTATTCTTATCCGATAAGGATGAACTTCCCTCATTGGAACTAGAAGAAGATGAACTATCATTGCTCTTCCTATGCATTTGTGGCTACTAGGTTAGCAAAGCAAGGGTTTTTTCCATCCTTTTGAAGATAGCATTCTAGCTATCAAGCACCCTCTGATTCATCTCAATCGCTATTCTATCAAATTCAACATTGGATACCATCTCCTATCGGAAGAAGATTTTGGAAAAGCATGCGTTGGGTGAGTGGTTTCTCGTTATGATGAGAAGCTTCAATTTCTTCGGAAGTGGCTCTCTTAGCAACTATATCTTTCAGATCTGATGTATATTCCTTTTCAAATCTCATTAAATTCAAATTACAACAACAAACCTCAAGATATAACTTCTGGATGCTAAAAATCCAAAGGTATAAGCTAGATCTTCACTTGAAAAGCTCATTTCTCCATAGAAGCACTAAAAATATTGGGTCAAAAAGTGAAAACACCCTCAATTAAGAGAAAATGAGAATAGATCAATCAAAAACAAGTAGAAATATTGAGGGTATATAAGTTTTTATAGTAATTCGACCAAATCAAGTGCCTACATATATTTAATATTATTGATTATAGATATGTCATAAGAACAAGCGCTTTTACAAGGTCTTTAGATCTTAAAAAAATGTATGCTTGGATTTCACGACATTAAGTGACAACAGTTAAAGTGGAGGCAAGGGGATGAAGAGTATAGGTCAAAAGATTAAGATCCCTTTCTCTATAACTGTAACCTTTCTATATATAGCTGGAATCATTCGTAAAAGTTGCTAATCATTCGTAAAAGCATGAAAGAACTTATAAGAGTTCAGCTTTGCAAGATTAGGAGGAGGAAAAACACAATCTGTGAAAAAATTCATATTAGTAACGACCATAATTATGGTCAGTACCGACCATATTGATCATTACCGTGCGCACTTATTATCTCATATTTCATAATCTTCAAGCCTCCAAAGTTCTTGGGTAGCCCCTTTAGAAAATCAACTAGGTTTATACCACAATTGTAGTCAGTACCAACCATGTTGACCAAGCTCCAATTGGTCCCTAACTTTCTAAGCTACTTCATATAATCAACTCCAAGTTCTCGATCCATTCACCTTTATTCCAATGTCCACATTGAGTTTGAAGCTACTCGGTTCAAAGATTGGATGACGGTCTAGTTTTATGCAATTGGCCAAGAGGGTCAAGTAAGATAAGGCAACGATCTGATAGGAGGCTGGAAAGACCATAATCTTTGGAGAAGGGGAATTTATCTTTGCAATCCTTGCTTATGAAGAACCTATCTAATGTAGGATCTAGATTAACCCTAGAGGGGGGGGTGAATAGGGTTATAGCAAATTTTCTCGATTTAAATACAGAAATAAACTGCAGAAATAAATATGTTGAAAAGTAAATCACACACAAAATTTACCCAGCTTCGGCAACCCCTGCCTACTGCTGCATTCCCAGATTTCTATTAGAATTAAACAGTATCACGCTTACAAACACTCTACTAGACTCGCAGACCCTTTTGCTCCCGCTCATAAACACTCTACTAGACTCGCACACCCTGCTTCCTCCTATAGAGTTTCGCTTACTCGCAAACACTGCTCCCGCCTATAGAGTTTTGCAAACTCGCACACCCTGCTCACTAAACTAATTCTAACTAGACAATCTGACACTACCTAAACCCTAGGTGGTGATTTACAAATTCTTTTGACTCGAAAAGAAAAAACAACTTCAAAATTAAAACAGGAGCAAAAATTAAAATACAACTTTGGACCCGTAATTTTTGCTCAAAATAAAAACTAAAAAACCCTTTAATTAAAACCCTAAATAACTAAAACCCCCTTTGTAATTAACAAGGCCGGCCTCTTTTATCTTTAACCCGATCCACTGTCTTTTGTTTGAGAAGAAAAATGCCGGCCTCTGTTGTTTTTGTTCGTTCTGAAATTAGGGCTTGCGAAATATTTGCGACCGTTCTTCTTTTTCAAATTAGGGCTACGACTCTTCTGTGAGATTTGGGGCTTTGTTCTGATGATCGATTCTCTGATTTGTGACCGATGGCTTGCGTCGCTTGTCGCTTGATCTCTGATAATTTAGCTTGTTGCTAGCTCGTTCTCTGATCGAGTTGTTGATGATTTCGGTATGTAATTTCTTTTATTGCTCGTTTGATTGCTTGCTCTTTTTCTCGATGTCGATGATGATAGTATGAGTTTTGTATTTATATGAATTCGAATCAATTGATTCGTTCGTATTCACTTGCGACTTCATCACTTTCCTAATTTGTTGCAACTTGATATGCACGGCTTTCCTGATTTTGTTACACCTTGGTACACACGGCTTTAACTTGAGACGTTCGATACAGTTTGAATTATTCAGCTTCGAATTTGTGTTTTTGCCTTGCCTTTCTTATTTTCAAAGATACGAATTTGATTTTCATTGAATTCTGACTTCGGCCCATCTCTGCACTGTTGAATCTCGTGGTCATCATGTCTTTGTCTCTGGCCATCTTTTTCTGGTTGGTTTAACATGATCTTCTAATTAGCATTGCATTCATGGAAATGTTGCAGTTAATTTGTGGTGTTGCCACTGTGTTTCAGTGGTGCACTTGTTTGTGATTGAGTTGGTTGTGCACTTGTGTTTCGGTTTGAACTTGCAGTTAAGAACAGTTTCTTTTGATCTGCTATGCACATTGTTGCATTGTTGATGTTCTTTGTAGTTTGGTCATTGCTTGGTCATTGTTCTGGTCATTCATTTGTTGTTTGGATGATGTGCATGTCACTGTTGTACACTGCATAGTGGTCTTCATTGTGATGATTTTGTTGCTCTGACTTGTATCACTTATGCAGTCTTCATTGTTGCTGTGTCATTGCTGTTGCCATGTGTATTTGCACTTGTAGTCTTGGCCATGTTGGTTTAGTTGTATTATAGTTGCATTCACTTGGCATTCACTTGAGTCTGTTGTGCCACTTGTGCATTGTTGTCATTTGGCGTTTCTGCTATGTCATCTGAACTGCTGCCACTTTGGAGTTGCTCTGCACTTTGGTGGCTCTGGCTTGTTTATCTGAACTTGTTGCATATATCACTGAGTTGCCATTTCATATGCTTGCACTACTTCTCTTTGGTCATGTCTGATCTGTTGTTCAGTTTGCATTGTCATATTTTAGTCATGTTGCCTTCATTTGCCACTGAGTTGCATTGAGTAGCTGGTCTTGGACAGTTGCAGTATTCATGTACACTACTGTGTTGTACTGAGCTCGACATTGCTTCAGTGTTCCTTTGATATTGAAACATGTACTTGCAGTTGTGTAGTTGTTGACTACATCACCATATATCAATTTCTCGGCCTTTGGTTTCATGTGCATTGAGCTTTGACCCTTTGTTGTTCATTTGGGCTGCTGGACTTGTTGTACATTGCATAGTGTATTGCACACTTGCTATTGTTGGCTGCGCACACGAGTTAGCGAGGCAGTGCACACGTGTATGAATGTACACGTGTGTATTGCAGCCACTTATGATACCTGTCCATGTAATATCTATGTGCACGACTTTGTGATGAATTCAAGTGTGAATGATGACGAACAACCCAAATAACTGAGGCAAACCATATTTTCAAAAATCGTATTTCATTTTATATTGCAAAAATATTTCTTTTTCAAATTTACTGCGTTAGTGAATATTTTTGCAGATTTCTCAGATGCTGGATTCAAACTGGCATGCAGTTGAAGACAAAATACGAGTGTGAGTGATATGTAGTGAGGTTATAAATGTAAATTGAAATCGTGATGTATTCAAAAATGTATATGTATAGTGAGAGCTTGAAATTGTACTATTCAAGATTGTAATAAATATTTGTTTGAATAAAATTTCTGTTTGAATTCAAAAACTGTGTAACTTGTTCTGTTTGAATTCAAATTCAAATTCTGTGTAATTTATTTTATTCAACAAATATTTATTTAATCTATGAAAAAACAAAATAGTACATTACCAAATACATTTAAATGAATATATATATGTTTATTATCATATATATATATGTTTATTATCATCAAACAAAAACATACAAGCGCATATTCAACATCTAATAATAACCAAAATCAACTTCATTCAACATTACTTAAGTTATATTCTATTTCAAACATCATTTGTTTAACTTAACTTAAATTTCCACTTATAAATCTAATTCAGAATCCAATTCTAAAGTAAATTCTATTTAGCTTTTACCAAAGTCAAATTTATTATCTCATATTATAAGTTCAAAACTCACTTTACTTATATTCATCAATTTCAACTTGAATTTTTAATTTAAAATTTGTTTATCACAACAGAACTTCAATTTTCAATTTATTATGGTAGCAAATCCATCACACAGAAACTTGAAAATGATACTGATGATGCTGCAGTCATCACACTTATTATTTCCCGGTAACAGTAGTGAATTCACTGCTTTAAATTCTTTCAAAAAATTTCCTTTTACTTATAACTCACATTTATAAGTCTTTTTCTTATAGAATTTCACTATTCCACTTCACTTACATAAGATTATTCCAAATTGATTTATCTTACTTAATAACATCTTTAACTTTGAAAAACAACTTTCAAAATAGACGGGATTCAAAACTTTCAAATTCATAGTCCAAATTCATTTTTATTTACAACTCATATTTATAAATATATTCATATAGTTTCACTTCTTATATATAAGATTATTTCACAATTGTAAATCACATTAATTATAATTCCATACTTAATAATTCATTTGTTTATACAATTACTCTTTTACAATTGTTGTTTTTATTTAGATTATTCAAACATCTTTTAATTAACTTATATATATTCTTACATTTTCAACAACCAAACAATCAATTTATATACACTTTAATAATTTTTGAAAAATTATTTCCTTTATATGTAAAATATAATCGAGGTAAAATTATTTCATTTACCCAATTTAAAATGATACTATGTCGACTTGCCTCGTTTAAGTGTTTAGAAATCCCTATCGATAATATGGCGTCCCACATACCGACCAGAATCTATAAACAATCAACCGATAAGTTAACACAATGTAAAACAATTTATATTCACTAACAAATAAATGCTCATATCTATAATTACACTCAAACTCATTCTAGAGTACTACTGACTCTATCTCTAATGAGTAACACCCAACAGAGGCAAGATTGTCGCTTAAGCAAAAGCTCTGATACCAAATGTGACGTCTTCGAGATTTTCGACTTTCGAAAATCGACATTAATACGTCCACTGTATCAACTATCGAGCGATCGAAGGCCGGAAATCCGAATTGTTAGGGTTAAAGAAGAAGAGGTAGAAAAGAAAGAAAGAAGAAGCAATATAAACAATATTAGAATCTCACAATCGCAGCGGAACAACATATAATAGATAAATGAATAATCTTTAAATCAAAAGAACTGTATCAGTTATTACATTACATCACATTACATTACATTATCAAGGTTTACAACAACAAACAGCGGAAAAGAAATACTATATACTAGTTGATACGCCACGCCATCCAGCTTGCCTCCAGATCTCTACAGCAACTCCTGAATTCCAGAATAACTTGATAACCCGACTCTAGACTGCTTGTGTGGGAATTGGTGGGCACCCCGAGTTTAGAAAGGGAACAGTAAACTCCAGGTCAGTCATGAGACTGGTGTGAGAACTTAAAACAGTTTATCTTAAAAAAAACAAAGAAATATTTTAAAATAGATCCGCAATGCTTTTAGAAAATGAAACTACCATAAGGCCTCCCGCCACACACACAATGCAACGCGGAATTGGAGGAGATTTCTCCTTATGATAGTCAAACTTGCTTGATACGAGAAATTTTATTTGATATTATTATTATAAGTGCACAGTGGAAAACCTTTCGAAAGTATAATATAAATCTTAGCCAGCATACGTACCATTATAGTATGCCTACTATACCTACCATATTAAATGGCAGGTTCTACAACTAAAACCGTACAGGGCTCGTATTGTTTCTTTGGATTTTCCAACAAATGGTCGGGCTAAGGAACTTCCTATTGCCACATGGGAACGCCTCTGGCGGGACGCCCCGAGAACCTAACAGGATCTGCCAACATAAGGCCGGCTTACTTCTGCAAAAATAGGTAACTACTGACACGAGTATGTCATCCCCCGGTTGTAAACAACCTTTATCCGAGGATCCTCAATACCAACAACCACAAAGTAATAAATTTGTAGCAACGACATAGGTTAAGAATCTGGGCTCCATACCATGATACCACCTCTATTCAGAAGGAAATGAACATACCCTAAGGGGCGCTACCCCCTAAAATCTTGCTGCATTCTTCCTGTTTCGACCATTCCGGGGTGTGAGGTCCAACGAAGTCTCGTCCACAAAGCTACGCTTTTCACAAAAGCGTTGCTTCGATCAACAAATGATTAGCAGTACTTCGTAGGCCACATTACCAAATTGGGAATGTATCACTAGTAACCATCATTTACATAACCTTTGAGCTCGTACGTCTCAGAGAAGGGTGTTAAGCTAAGAGAATAAATTCTCCGCCACCAACAGAAATGTATTTGATAGAAACCAACTTTACATCTCAAATTGTAATGTCAGACACACATCCATACAAGTCCGTTCCAGGATCGAACGGAACCGAAGGCACTCCCAAAGAAGCCCTTGCAATCCGGATGTTCACTAATCACGTCTGGACTTCTCATCACAAAGGGTGATAAAATCTCTATATCGAGGATCAGTCGATGCAAAGACATTCGACGGTAATCCTTCCGTTTTCGAAAATATCCGGTCTTCAACATTGGTCGTCAAATGCTATCCATTACGACGTATCACTATTCGGAATAGGATTTATGTCCCAAAGGTCCTCTCCCGGCTAAACCGAATGACGAGCGCTTATTTTAAAATAAGTGTAGCATTCAAATTCAAGAAAATCACAACAAATACCCATTTAAAGGTAGATATTGATAGTCGGTTATTTAACTATCAATAGTTATGTGCAACATCACCAGATTCCAAATAATTTCCCAAATTATTAATTTTTCAAAAAAAAATCTTTACAAGATATATTTTTCCACACTTCAACCATTTGAAAACAAATTTCGAATCACTTTTCACCTTTACAACTTTTGAAAACAAATTTCAAATCATTATCCTTACGCGGAAACACTTTCAAATATTTATTCATTTTCACTGGAAATCTGCCGAGTTCAAATAATTTAAAAAAATCTGTAACATTTATCCAAAATATATCGGGAAAACACTTTGAAATAAACTATTTTTCTTTAACACTTTACTTAAAATATTAGTTATAACAATATTATACCAATATTACATATAACTTAAGTCCAAACTAATTTTCAAAATAAAAGTTAGTAGATAGAGTATAGCTATTTAAATAACTATTTTCTAAAACAATTATTGATTAAATCTTAGAAACAATCATTTCTATATCAACTTAATAAATCTTTACTTAAAGGATTTAAAACAATTTAAGAAGTTAATTTGTCCAAAGTATCCTTTTCAAAACCAATTCTAAAATTATATACATATATATGTATATATTTTTCAAAGTTATTCAGAAATTTTATTCGGCTTTCCTGGGGGAATACACTTTCATTTCAAAATGGTTCATTTAAACCAATTAAATAAATCCTTACCGATTTACTTTAAATTTACGTTCCAAATTCGTAAATTTATTTCCACACTTCAAAAATAAATTAATGTTTATTTTTAAACAAATTTCCCTTTCCTTTATAAATTCCATAGTGAATTTAAATTTCCAAATATCCATGATATATGATTTTCAAATCGATTTCAAATATTCACTTTCAACAACAATTCAATTTTTCAATTGATTTCAAAAACAACCAAATCAAATTCCATATTGATTTCCTATGAAATTAAACACCAAGTGAATTTCATTCAAATCTCAAATTGAAATCAATTTCTACTAAACCCCGAATCAATTTTCAAATTGATTCCAAATTCTTTTCAAAACACCTAATAAATTTCCAAATGGATTTTCAAAAGATTTAAATTCAATCACCAAAAATCAATTCCCAAATGGGTTTCAAATTTTATTTCCTTTTTTTAAAATAAATTCCTTTAAAGAAAACCAATTCTTTTATTTTTCAGACTCTTCAAAATCTGTATTTTGAATAAATTCTTCAACCTTTGAATAATATTACCTGAAATCCTTTTATTAAAGCTTTTCCCATATTTTGAAATTTTATTCAATAAGATTAAAAATAAAATTTTATTATTTTATAATTCCTTCTTTTAAATTTATCCAATTCTCAAAAACAAATTTTAATATAAACTTTAAACCTGAATTTTCAAAAATCAAATTTTTATTTATTTCCGGTATCCAACAATACCAAAATTATATTCGGCTAAATTGTAGGCTTAAACGATTTCAATCACAAAGATAATCACACATAGATTATAAATAATCAACACACAACATTGAAACAAATTCAAATATTTGAGGAATCCAGTTGGAACCCTCCAATCTGTTTCCCTGCATCCACGGATGTTAGCACAATACCAACCCCGTTTCAAGACGGGATATCGCGGAACATGGGTTTATATAAAATATCATCCGCTATTATACGGCGCAATAGGATCTCATCCGCTATATAATGCGGAAAATCAACTCCAAGTACATATATAATACCAATTCCACTTCAAGGTGGAATATCGCGATATACGTGTTTAATAAAATAACATCCGCTTAATATGCGGCGTATAGGGTCTATTTCAATACAACAAATAGCAACCATCATTCAATCACACAATCAAGCAATTTTAAATTTAACTATTTAAAATTTAAATCGAAACAAATACGATGGAGTGAGAAGTTCTCGCCTTGCTTCCAATAGCGGTTGCCGTGTTTCATTCTGAATAAAATTAAACACGCGTTTAATTTTACCCAAAATTCCACTAGCTCAAATAAATCCCAATCCAGCTCCATTGCGTAGTGCTCGTCAATACGGACACAACGTAATTCGTTTCGTCAGTTTTTGACCTCGTATGAACAAATTACAGAGTTTTAAAGATTATACAAATTAATATGCAATTTATTTTCAATTTTATTTCCAAATTTTAACCTAGCTTCAATCTGGCCGTTCGTTTCTTAATCATCAAATCTGGCCGCGTGCGCTCTTTCTTCCTCCTAGTTAAAAATCGCGAACGAGAACCCATTGCCGCCCCCGACGTTCGAATTAACGCGACCCACATCGACGAACTAGAAGTCGATCGGCGAGCTTCACGTCGAAGCCCTTGCCTCCACCTACCACCGCCGTGCCGCAGTTGAACTCGGCCCCATCTATGCTCTGGAAATCGTGCATGAACGTATTTCCTTCAAACTAAAATTATCGTTGATTTATCGCCTCGTTTTTTATCATAACCGTTGAGATTATAGATCTCGCTTCCCTCTATCATTTTGTAGTTGATGATTTTTACCAATTGCTTGTGGATTAAGAGAAAATCGAGGAAGAAGAAGGGAAGACGTCGGCCATTGAATATATATGTGGCGGCTGAAGCTTGAAACCCTAGGGTTTGAGAAAAACAAAGGAAATGAGATCCTTATATAGAAAATTGCCAAAACACTATTCATTTTCAATTTTTTTTAGACTCCAAACGAAGCGTGCCGGCTGACGTTTCTAGGGTTTAACCCGCGTTCCGGACACAATGTAATAGGTATCGAGAGCCAATTCGATCATATGTGTGAGTTACAGAAATAAACGATCAAATTTAAATTAAATCGGTTAAACTAATTTCTATGCGTTTTGGCTTGCCCCGTACAAACCGTAAATCTGATTGACACGAAATTTGAATACAATAATATAACATTACGGATCCGATGAAACTGGTTTCGTTAAAATCCGAGACTGTTTGAAAATTGGCTATTTTTACTCGTCAATTAAATATTAAAATATTCAATTTCCACAAATTAGCTTTAAATTCAATTTTAAAAGTTCTATAACATCATTCTAACTCCAATATGATTTAATACAACTTTATAAATCAAATTTAATCACATTAAACCCAATTTCCAATTATTTCTGTAATTTCAAATATTAAATTATCGATTTAATTATCCAATTAAATCTAGATATTCGAAATAAAATTCATTTGACTTACAAATTTTACTTGTTAATATTTAAAATCAGTTAAATATACGAATTTCAAATGACAGGAATTCTGGATCGTTACAGTAAATTATTTGGATTAACGTCTTGATTATCGATTTGTTTACCCAAACGTAAATTTGTAGTAGCATTCAACTGGATGACTTTGCTATGTTGAACAACATGGGCTTGATTTGAATTTGCATTTTGATTTCTAGGATTTGGAATGGGATGGCTTGAGAATGTTCCCCATTCGCATTCACTTAAAGACGTAGCTAATTGACTCATTGGCATTTCAAGTTTTACAATCGATTGGTTTGTGTTTTGCATATATGAGGTCAATAAATTTTGCAAATTGTTATTTGATTGAAGGCTTTAAATAATTGCTTCAGCCACGTTTCAAGAGTTTTCTCAAGTGAACTTAAATTTTTATCGTCTTGGGGAAGGTGAGAAAAATTTGATTGAAAATTTGACTGTTGTGGTTGATTATAAGACGGACCTGCAAAGTTTGGTTGAAAATGGTTGGGCTGAAAGGGAGGATTCGAAGCATTATTTGAAAATGCTGGAAAATTGGGACGAATCGTAGTTCGACAGAATTAGGGCGCTGATCGGCTATATGATTAGGATCGTTGCATTTATAACACTTGGGTTAGGAAGCTTGATTCATTTGGTTTGATAAGAAAACATTGTCGAATTTGTTAATTATTGCATCGATTTAGCTTCCAAGGCCAAAGATGATCCTATCTAGTGTGCGCTCGATCGTGAGTAAACTGATTTTTCGTTTGAACGTTCGCATTAGGATGAAAGTTGCCTTGGCACATTGATTCGAGCATGGTTGGGCTGTTTTCGAGTCCATCGTATAAGATTTGACAAATCATCCATTTTTCGAAGTTATGGTGTGGATATTTTATCAAAAGCTCTTTGAATCTTTCAAAATATTTTTCAAATGGTTCGCCCTAAATTGATGAAAATTGATGGATTTTACTTGTTTTTTACAAGGGGTAGAACTTTTAAGAAAGCTTTTACGAATTCTTCCCAAGTTTTAATCGAGTTTGACGGTAAGCTGTACAACCATTTTTCAGCGTAATCTGTAAGAGCGAATGGAATTAAGTGAAGTTTGATTCCATCATCAGAAAGTTGTTGGAGTTCCGTTGTTGCACAAACTTGTTCGAATTTCATCAAAAAGATGTATGGGTCATCGTGTTCAAAATTTCCAAACTTTGAAAGTGTGGTAATATGGTTCGAGTGAATTTCAAAATGGTTACCTGTAGGGGCGGGTAACGTGATGCAAGATGGAATAGAAATTCTATCGGGAAATATTCTATCCATAAGAGTTTGAGGGGCGCTTTCGTTCGCTATTTCGGGAGGATCGTCTGGTCGAGTTAAACGATTAGTTATTGAGTGGCGAGTCCAACGATTTTTTGTTGTGTTATGAGTCCAAGTGCCCATGCACAAGTGAAAATCGAGAAGAGATAGAAGTTAGAAACGAGTTTAGAGAACGAAACAAGATTTGAAAAATGAAGTGAAAAATTGTTTTTTTTAAAGAAATTAAACTATTTACTAAGTGAAATTTATTTTTCAAAAGAAAAGTTTGATTTTTGTTTTTTTTTTGGCTTTTCATATTTTTATATGTTTTTGTTTTTGTATTTGTTTTTTGAATTTTCAGATTTTCAAATATTTACCAAAAGGAATTTTTTTTGTTTTTGTTTTTACAAAATGGGAAATTGATTTTTTGTTTTTGTTTTTGAATTTTAATTTTTTTTATCTTTTTGAAAAGATTTTACATTTGTTTGTGGATTTTTGTTTTTGATTGAAAATTTTCAAAGGAAAGGAAAAAGGATTTTTATTTTGGGACTAAAAACTAAGTTAAGTAAAATTTACAAATTTCTTTTTTGGATTTCGGATTTTTTTAAATATGCATTAACTGATGCAACTAAATGAATGCAAAGGACTTAATTACAAATTTCTGCTCTTAGTAGCTCCTAACCCAAAATTGTATAATCACACTTTGTCGTAAATCTACAAAAGTATTTTTTAGCCAGGTAACGGGTAGGAGTTATCGGTGCACCAGGAATCACCGTAGCAATACAACCGAAGTTTTAAGTACCTTCAGAGGAACAACCACTATAATATTTATGAATCACCGTAATATTTATAAATGGTTATTACTCTGCCGTAGCCTAGACACCAAGAAATAAACTTGTTCAAAGAAGATAATTGTCAAGATACAATTATGCTCTAGGTGAGCTCGCGACACCCTTAAGTCGATTGTCTAACCTTTATTACTAGTTAAACTCTAAGATGAATGCGATTTGCGGGCTAAGGAAAAGGTAATGAAATCCCTCACCTATGTGAATTGGGATATTGCCCTTATAAAATAAAATAAGACGAGATGAATGCAAAACGAGATCAAACGTGAATTTACATTGCAACTAAAATGAAGTTTGTTTTTGTTTTTGAATTTTAATTTTTTTATATATATAAATGCAAATGTAAGCAAGCAACAATGCAATTCAAATAAAAACAAGCGAAAATGGCACGATACCAGAGTGTGCGATTATTAGCAAATTTTTAGCGGCGAATTTTTTAGCAAAGCAAGCAATTCTTCTTGATTTTATCTGCTTTGACAAACTGAAACGAAAAACAATATATATACATTTGTTTTTGTTTTTGGTTTTTTTTTTCAAAAAAGAAAAAAAAACCAAAGAAAAACAAAACAAATTAAAATAAATTGAAATCTTTTTTAAAAAAGAAAAAAAGAAAAAGAAAAGGACTACTCAAAAACTCAAAACAATTCAAAAGCACGGGATTTTTTTTGTTTTCAAGAGAGAAAAACTAGAACGAAACAAAACGAAACAAAACGAAACAGGTTGGTTTTCTTTTTCTTTTAGAGACAACAAAAAATGAAATAGAGAAAGGAAACTAATAAATAAAATTAAAATTTTAAAAAAAAAAAGGAAACACGGTCCGGCCCACTAAAAAGGAAATTCACCCTTCTCAGTTAGAAACTCGTGCTTCACAATTCACTGCATAGAAGAAATCGCTTCACAGTTCAAATGCACAAAATGGCGATTTCAAAAGAAAAAAAACGCAGCATTCCCAAACTCAATTCTCAAATCAATCTTAAACGAAAACTCGTGTTTGGTTGAAGTCGTTGTCGAGGGTGAAGAAGGTTGAGTTTTCGAGTGGATTTGTGGGTGTTTGGTTCGATTTTCAACTTGGGCTGCTGGAGTTCGACGATGGTTGTAGGAATGGACGATGGAGTGAAGCCGCTACAGGCGATTGAGGTTGCCGATTGAGTTGGTTTGGTTTGATACTGGGCTGCTGTAGTGAAATTTTGTGAAGAGGAGTGTTGGTAGTGAAGTGGTTTTGTGGAGTTAAGAGTTGTTAAATGTACGGTGATATAGTTGTCTGGTTGTCGAGTGGAATGAAGGTGGTAGGGCAGCAAGTGTTTCTGGTAAGGCAGGAGATTGAAAAGTGGGAAGTGGTTGTTAACTGTGATGGGCACATCTTGTGATGAGTGAAGACAAGTTGTATGCAGGCAATGGGTAAAAGTAGCTGTGCAGAAATGTTGTGTGCACTATTGCACGGAGAAGGCAATGTAAAGAATTTTTTTCTGAAATGTAAAATAATAAAAAAGAAAAAATAGAAATAGAAATGTAGCTGTAAAAATGTAGATGCAATAAAATATTTTTTTTTGTAAAAGTGTGTTTCTCTTTTCTTTTTTCATTTTAAATAGAAATGCAAACAAACAAAACTAGAAAACACACACACAAACAATTGTGAACAAAAGTCACACACAAACACAGAACAATATATTTTTAAATGCAAATGAACATACACAAAACAACACACAATAAAATCAAATAAAAATAATTCGAAAAATAGAAAATAAAATCAAAACTAATCCTCGGCAACGACATCAAAAAATTGTCCGTTGACCAAATTCTATCGAATTAGAAAATTAGTCAAACAAATTAATAAAAAAATTTATCGCAGGCGCATGGCGTACAAATATTATTACGTGACGAGTACAGGTCGATCCGCAGAGAATTTTTAAGATTTCAAAATTTTCTAGTCAATCAAATTAGACCAAAATAAGATAAGATTGTTAACTACAAACAAAATGAAGCTAAACTAGAATGAAAATGAGATTAAAAACTATGAGATTAGAAAACAATTTAAAAGCAAATTCACTCTCATATTTTTGTAAATCAACAAACAAATAATCTATGATCTCTATTTTCAATACTAAGTGAAATAACTGGTTCATTTATCACAAGTATGATTTATTTATGTTATTAATTAACATAACTTAAACCATCAAACTATAATACAACAAATAAACCACTTATCAATTCTCATGAAAATGAATCCAAAACAAAAGCTATTTTATGTATGATCTATTTACTATTGTAATTAATAATATAGATCATCAAATTTTGTTTTTACTTTCATTTCAAAATCAAAAATAAATAGCAAACGATGATGTAAATTGTGCTTATGTTGAATAAGAATAAATTATTTACAAATGCAACATAAGTTATCAAACCCACTTGTATAAACTTACATCAAAATCTACTTTCATGAAGCACAAATAAAAGAGACCATAAATCATAAAAATATTGATGTTACATAATATTTGAGAGCTTCATCATCCCTAAATTAAAGGGGTTTAGCTACTCATTTGCGTTATCATATCAACACATGTAAATTTTAACATTAAAAAGTAAAAGAAATAGAAAATAAGCAAAGGAAGAAAATGAGATTAACTACTAAACTACTTGCATAAAAAATAAAGCTACACTACTTGCATGAATGTAAATTCAATCTACTAACAAAGAAAAGAAGAGAGCATAGAAGTAAAAATGTACATAAAAATAAAAAGAAGCATGTAGAAAAGAAAAGAGAAAGAGGATAGAAAGCCATTTTTATTTCATGAAACATTGAGCTTACAACTTGCATTCTAATTTTCTAAGTAATTTGAAAGAGTAAGAAGATATCTACATGTACATAAGTTGGGCTATTTATATATGCATAAAATCCTAATTCACATTTTAGGGCGCTTCCCAAAATGCCCTTTAGTAATTGTGGCCACCAAGTAACCGTTAGCCTCTAATTAATCCATCATCAAATATGCATGAAGGTTTAACCTCCACTTAGTTGTCCATTAGCTTCTAATTGTAGATTTAGGTAAATGGGTGGGGTCCTCCATGATCATGAGTTTGAATTATTTTCTTTTTCATTTCATTGTATTCTCTTGTGCATGCATATATTCCATGAAACCATCTATCATTTACATCCATTTTCTTATAAAAAATCATAAAAAAATGTCCAAGTAAAAATTCTCAAATTAGCACATGCGCAAAAATGACCATTCTACCCCTGTATGAAGATGAAAATATGGTGATTTGCAAACAATTGAATTTTGGTTTAAACATGTTAAAATACCTGAATATGACATTTATTTAAATAAAAATGGATAAAATATGGATGTAAATACATGCACATTTTTATGTGCACATCAGGTAGTGCACCGCCCCTATCTTCAATATGGTCTGCACCGGCATGATTTTGGTTGGTATCAACCATGTTGGTCATAGCAAATTGGCTCCATTTCCTTCACTCTGCCTCTTTGATGTCCTGATAATCTTTCCCTTCAATTTTTGCTTGTCTTTTCTCTTATTCTTTTTCGATAAGGATAAACTTCCATTATTTGATGAACACCCACGGCTCTTCCTATTCATTTGTGACGGCTAAGCTAGTAAAGCAAAGTTTTTTTGCATCCTTTTGAAGATAGAGTTCTAGCTATTAAGCACCATCTGATTCATCTCAGTCACTATTTTCTCAAATTCAACTTTGGATACCAAGAAGATTCTGGCAAAGCATGTGTTGGATGAGTGTTCTCCTCGTTATTATGAGAAGCTTCATATTCTTCAGAAGTGGCTTTACTAGCTACTATATCTTCCAGATCTGATGTAGATTCCTTTTCAAATCTCAGTAAATTCAATCTAAAACAAAAAAATCTCAAGACATAACTTTTGGATGCTCAAAATCCAAAGGTATAAGCTAGATCTTCACTTAAAAAGCTCTTTTCTCAGTGGAAGCACTAAAAATATTGGGTTAAAAAGTAAAAACACTCTCAAATAAGTGAAAATGAGAATATATCAATAAAAAACAGGTAGAGACAGTGAGGGTATATAATTTTTTATGGTGATTTGACCAAATCAAGTGCCTACATATACCTAATATTATTGATTAAAGATCTGCCACAAGTACAAGCACTTTTACAAGGTTTTTAGATCTTCAAAACAATGTATGCTTGGATTTCACAACATTAAGTGACAACGGTTGAAGTGGAGGCAAGGGGATGAAGAGCATGGGACAAAAGATTAAGATTTCTTTCTCTACTGCCTAAACCTTTCTATATATAGCTAGAATCATTCGTCAAAGTTGCTACATCACGAAAGAACATGTAAGAGTTCAGATTTGCAAGATAAGGAGGAGGAACAACTCAATCTAGGAAAAAATCATATCAGTACTGATCATGATTATGGTCAGTGCTGACCAAATTGATCGTTACCGTGCACACTTATTATCTCATATTTCATAATCTTAAAACCTCTATAGTTCTTAGGGACCCCCCATAGAAAATCAACTAGGTATATACCACAATTGTGGTCGGTACCAACCATGTTGACTAAGCTCCAATTGGTCCCAAACTTTCTAAACTACTTCATATAGTCACTCCAAGCATGCCTCCAAGTTCTCGATCCATTTCATCTTTATTTCAATGTCCAGATTGTGTTTGAGGCCACTCGATTCAAAGGTGGATGACAGTGTAGTTTTAGGTAATTGGCCAAGAAAGTAAAGTAAGTTAAGGCAACCATCTGATTCGAGGCTGGCAAGACCATAATCTTTGGAGAAGGGGAATTTATCTTTCCAATCCCCGCTCATGGAGAACCTATCTAATAAGGCCATTAAGGGCTCATTTCTATAGTTAGACCAAAGATATCTCGTACCAATTAGAGGAAGCTCGATAAGGTAGTTTTAGTTAGTAAAATCATTGGACTCCTCCACATCGATACATATGCTTTCTCCAAGCAAGCACTTCCCACCATGCCTGGTCATATTGAAGTCTCTACCTACGATATAGGTTTAATACGATAAGTTTCTAAAGTCGGAACATTTGACCTATGGGGACCATCTAATTTTACGATTGCCATGGGATGTTAAAATTATGGTTCTCATGTAGATCTTGAAGAATTATATAAAGGGAGCGGAGGTTGGGTATAGATTGATGGAGTTTATATTTATCCTCCCTCCACATTGTTATCACCCTCCCCCTCCCCCCGATTTACCCATGGCGTGGATGAATACTCAACCAACTAAAGTATTCCCCCTATAGGTCTAAAGAAGCTAGGAATAGGAGATTCAGTTTTAGTTTCTTAGAGTAGTGCTATATCTGCTGTACTATCTTTAAGGAGTCTTTTATTTCTAGATCATTTTAGAAGTAACCCTAGGCATCTAACATTCCATCTTAGCACTTTCCACTACAACAAAAATACCCTATTACAACGTCCTTTTTACAAGGGGCATTGATTGCCTATTGTAGTAGAAGGCCATTACAACGGTCCATTTGCGTCCGTTGTAAAAGATGCCCATATAATGGCCTTTTTACAACGGATATTGGTTGCCCATTGTAATAGATGGCTATTACAACGGTCCTTTCAGGCCCGTTGTAATAGATGCCAAATTTACAACCGTCACATGCCCGTTGTAATGCATGCCCGTTGTAATAAAATTTTAGCCGGTCCAACTGTTATCAAATAATAAAACACTATACCTTCTTTTATTTATTCGGCCGCATCTTTCAAAAATGGCGTTCGTCCTCTTTGCCAAAACTAGGGTTTTTGGGAATTGAGTTGCCGCTGCCGTTTCGCGATGTCGATTTCGCTCCGCCTCCTCATTATTCAGGTACGAATCTCATGACTTCATTTTAATCTGTATTTTCTTCTTCTCTTTCAACTTTTTGCAATTTGGATTTCGCGATACAAAAGAGCTTCAATTTTAACTTTTCGCGATTTGGATTTCACGATCAGGAATGGCTTACAGATATTATATCAGGTGAAAAAAATCCCCTAGGGTTACATACTGATGCAAAAGAGCAATGAGAAGAAAGAAACATCTCTTTAGGTTTCTACTACAGTTAAGGTTAATTGATTCATACTTTTCAGGTTCTGATGTTGTATTTTCAAATGTTTTGGAATATTATACCTAGAACACCTGAATTTTCACAACAAATCTTTCATAGATTGATTAAAATAGTTTTAATTTTATGGCTTAAATCCATTTGTTAAGCAACTAAACTTCGAGCAATATATTTTGTTGGTGGGCTGTTAGTCATTATATCAATTTTTTTATTTCTTTTTCTGTATTTAGTGATGTGCCCCTTGGTTTTATTTGGTGATGTTTTTGTATTTGCACTCTGCTACTCACGAAATTTTGTTTAAACATTTCTTAGTACTGCCTTATCTTCGATATTACTGTTTTCTTCACTTTTCCTAAGTTAAAGCACTTGTATAGTTTTGAAATTTCATTATAATAAGGCATATGGAAGGGTTCAATGTAAACATTGTATACTTATCTAGCTGATATATCCATTTTCTTTTGTCGAGAACATATTAAGAGACTTTATTTCAAAGATTTAGCTTAGTTTGCTGAACATATAATTAGCACTAGTATATTAAGTTTTCAAGTAACTAACTTGGTAGTTTACTTTTGTATAGGGTGGCTATTCAATGAGGATATACCTCCCTGAATTGATGCCATTAATTTTTGATGTACTGTTGGATGTTGCCGCCGTTACAAAAAGAGATGTAGCTGTGGCAACTATTGGTCAAGTTGTTCAAACCACAAGGTATATTATTTCATTTTCAATGTTGCTATAATTATTTTTTTATTATGCTAGTCATATTTGTATGATATCCGTTTGCTAAAATTTGTGGTCCTTTCTAACTCGTGTTCTTTTGATGATCAAGATATTGAATATTACACCAGTCTGTTCAGAGATGATATCAAAAGGAACCCAACTTGAATGATTCATTTGATTCATTTGATGATCAAGATATTGAATATTACACCACTTGAATGATTCATTTGCTTCACATTCAACAAAAAAAAAGTTTGTCGCATTATATATTTTGCGTCATAATTCTTTTTTGTGGCACATAATTTGTTTGTATTATAGTTCAAAATTCAAATCCTTATGCACTGAGATATATCGAATATAGAGTATATAAACATAAGTTTATGAATAAACTAACATAAATTTCTTCATATAGAATATTTCTATAATTCCTTGCCTTCTGACAATCTGATTAAAATGTTAATAAAACCCTGAATTCAATTTTCAATAGACCACTTATTGTGTACATATCCACTTTATCATTCATCTCCATTGCCCTGCTTGGAATATATGAATTAATTAAGTGTTAATAAATCATGTTAGTTATGCTTAGTTTAATTTTTATTTTTGCAGGCTATGTCAAGGGCTTCTGATGAAGGCCTTATTTTCATTGAGGGGTCTGGTCCAACGTATGCTACAGAAACTATATGCTATTCTACTTTAAACCTTCTAACTTAAAATAGTAAACTTATTAAATGCATGAATAGACTAGCTCACGCTAGCAAGTTGTAGCATAGTTAGTTTTTCTTCCTTTGAGTTAAAAGGCTCCAATAATAGAACCTAAAATGTTATATGATTCAGTATAACAGAACGTAAAATGTTATATGATTCAATAATACATTGGATCCAAAGCACGTAATAAGAATGCAAGTTTTGACCTGTACAAAATGTCACAAATCTATAAGTCAATAGATACTTAAAAAATAAAGACGTGTATTGGATTCTTCGATTTTTGTCTTGAGACGCCACATCAGTATATTTGATTCTTGGCTCGTAATTTTTCTAAGGAAAATTTGAAAGTTACCATAGTGCTTAACGCACAAAATTAAATTTGAGAATATATTCATACTTAATGATGAATAAGTCATGAACCAGACAACAAACGTGTGCAAGTACCCTTCTGTTTTAGTCTCTTTTTTGTTTTGAAATGTCTGTTAGATTGGGTCCAATGTTTTCCTATGCAACAATGCTAATCATTAAAAGTCCGACAAAATTTATTATTTAATAGCGGCAACAATTTTTTTAACTCAATTTCTTATAAAATTTTATTTCTTTCTAAAATTAAATTAAATCTAATTTGTATTAATTAGGGGGAGGGATTTAGACTAAGATTAATTAGTGAAGAGGAAGCATTGTACATTTCAGTTAATAATATTGTGTATCTATAATGTGAAACTCCATTCATAATTATTGTACCTTCAAACAGAATAAAGAACCATAAATTATTATTTTTACAACTTTTGGAGTACTATAAAATAGAGTCCAATTTTGTACTCATTCCCCACCACAACATTTTGAATATAATAAATAACCATTACTTTACAAACTTGGATAATATAAATCTGTTATTATCACTTAATATCTTGCATTTATGCAGACCTTTCAAGAATCCTTAACTGCAGCTGGTGCTGGCATATCCTTGGTTGATTCAGTAGTAGGTGCTATCTAAATTATTACTTTTAACTTTTATTCTCCTCTATAGTTTATTGAAAACAAAGGTAGTTAGCTACAAATGTTCACCTTAAGTATGCTGAATCATCATCCAAAATTTGGGGTAATAAGTAATAACCCAGAGGACCCAGAATGTCTACTTTCCAAATATATCATTTTTAAGAAAATACTTTAAAGTTTAAACCTTTAGGACTTTTGTACCTTAAAACCAGAGATAGACTCGGAAATAAAAGGGAATTTGTTTCTCATTATGCTTTATAGTTTATACTCCTTATGTGTTGCAACCATTCGATCAAATAGTTTCTCATTATTTGGGTCTTTATCAATTGTTAGTAATGTCTCTTTTAGCTTGTTTTCTGCTTCCGCCAAATAATTATTGCTTCTATCTTTATCTTGTTCCATGCCTTCAGTTCAGCTTTAACCTGTAAGCGAGGTTGTATATTTTATATTAATTAGGTTTTGTATAAATCAAACCACTTTTAACACGGTCATAATACCCATCATCTAACATCCAATCATCAAATATTTAAAAGGAGATCCTTGTAAGTTTTAATATTAAATTCAGAATGTACCAAAAAGACGAGTATGAGCACTGGCATGCGTTATATCAGCATTTAAACGCATTGTATTTTGGGACACAATATACTATTATGCTCTGCTTGGTGTTTTGAGTTATAAAATGGAAAAAATTGGTTGAACTGAATTATTGCAACTCTGTTATGGTTGTTGCTTTGGTGGAGCAAAGCAAAGGTTATCATATAGCGAAAAAACTACAGCTCGTTAAATTAATATATACTTTTAACTTAGAAAGCACAAGTTTATATGTACATAAGTCTGTACTAAATGTCAAAAAAGTTTTTTAAGTTTGGTAATTTTGAATATTGTAGACTTGGTTAGTTTTACTTGTGGCAATTCAGAGGTCTAGTAGGGTTAAAGTTGTCTTCTACTATAGATGACACTTTGAATATTATTATCTGGGAATTTGAAATTCAGTTGGACTATTAATTTTTTTATAGTTTACTTTGAATGTGGTTCGATTATTGTTTTTTAATTCACTCATATTTTATTTCCGAGGTGTGTTGAACCGTCGCTGGAGCTTGGAGTTGACTTGAGGGTTGCATCGTCGGAGTTTGAATGGGATCAGTAACAAACCAAAATCAGTTAGGTATCTGCCTTTGCTCTTGTTGGTATTGATATTCCTATGTTAAGAGTGGATGATTAAGTGGTTGATGTTGAAGAGGTGGCATAGTTTGTTGACCTGAAACAATGGCGGTAGAGTTTTATGTTTGATTTGGAGATGACAATGGCGATGAAGGTTGATTTTTTTTTTTTTTTGATGTTAACCCATTTTTGGGTATTTCAAACAGTGTATTTTGTGCAGTTTTGCACCTTTTTATTTACAACTTGTGCTTGACCAAAATCAACATAAGTATTTTCTTAACAATAATGTGTTTTAATATCAATACAGATGCATCATAGACAAGTAATTGTTGTTATGACTTGAGTGCGTGCATTTAAGAGGTAATAAAACGAGCTAGTTAACATAAGCTGTCAATTCTATAGTTTGATCCATTTTCCAGTTTTAATGTAGCTTGTTTATATGCACACATGTTTGATCCTTGTCCAGTACTAAATCTATCAACATTTGGTATGCTACTAAATTCATCTTCCGGATTAATTTGTTTTAACAGTAAGTAACACATGTATATAATTGTAATAGATTATGACCTATCAATACCCGTCAATAGAGTTTGTTAAAAGAAAGACTAGTGGTTAGGGATTTGTTAGCTTGTTTACTTGTGCACTTTCATTTTACAACCCTTAATTTGTATATTTAAAGATTAAAAAGTTCTGTAGAAGGTTACAAGGGTCCTTAAGTATATAAAAGGCATCAAATGAAAGTAGTTTGCTCATGCTGTCATTTTCTATTAATTTGCTATGTTCTTTAACTAACGAATTCTGCTTTTTTCCACAAAGTCAAAATTTATCTTGTAAAATTCTACTAATCAGGTGTATATTTTATTAACAGGAACACCCAAATATATCACAAGAAGAAAGGGACAAAATATGCAGCATTTACAAAGGTAATAACTAAGCGACATTTACATTATGGACTTGGACTTGGACTAGTTGGGCAGAGAGTCATTGTAGGTGGATGGGTTAAATCAAAGGGAGAAAAGAAAGATAAAGCAAGCATTGTTGCTTCATTGAAAGAAGCCAAAGAAGAAGAAGGAGGTCAATATGTCACTTGTTGTGAAGTGATCTTATCAAGAATTCCTATTCTTCGATCCGTTTGTAAAGTCGTTGCACGGAGAGATGGCATTGTAGGAAAAGATGAGAGCTCCATTCCTTCCACCGTTTATTTGAAGATCAATGATGGATTTTGTGTGCACAATCTTTGGGTATATTCATCAACTTTTTCTTTATGGCCATAATATATGTATATATTTATATACTGGATACTGGTTAATGTACAAGGATATAACCTTAGTGTCATATAAGAGAGTTATTTATTAATCAGATAATGGACATGTGCTTAACAATATATAGGTAGTAATTGACTCTTCCATGTCGCTTCTACCTCAAGTTATTACCACGGGGAGTTCAGTTTTGCTAGGAGGAGTCTTGGAGAAACCAGCAATACAAGGCAAGCATGCTTTGCAGCTTAAAGTTGAAAAAAATCTTCATGTTGGAGTTGTTGATCCCAAAAACTACCCGCTTGCAAAGAAGAGGTTGAATTTGGATTTCATCAGAGCTTACCCTCATCTCAGATCTCGATCAGTAATTGTATGTTCATATCTTTCATATTTTTAAAACCAAATTTTAGCAATTTTTTTTACTGATTTTACCAGCTACATTTCAGATTGTGTCAATCACCCGCATTAAAAGCACATTATTTTACGCTGTTCATGCATTTTTACACGACAATGGATTCATCTACATGCATTTTCCGGTTGTAAGTAGTAATACAAACATCACTGAAAGTAATATGGGAACACCAACAAAACACTACACCAGAATCCTCATGGGCAGTGGTAAAAATTTCGCAAACGGCTCTAATCCGTTGCGAAATATACTTTTTGCAACGGCTAAGGGCTGTTGTAAAATATACTTTAGCAACGGCTTGTAGCCGTTCCAGATTTTATTTTGCAACGGCTTAAAGTCGTTGCTAAATGTAGATGTATAACTGATGTTTTAAATACTAGCAATGGCTTTAATCCGTTGCTAATTAATATTTTATTAAAAAACATATTCGAAATTTTTAATACAACAAATTGCAAATTTAACAGTATCACAAAAGAAAGATTATTAAACCAAATATTTTTCATAGATTAAACACAAAAACCAAACATAACAAACATTTGAATTATAATGTTCAACATCAATACATACCACAATATAGTTCAACAAGTATACATAACATACATAGTACAACAACGACATCATTACATAATACTACAACATACGGTACATAACGTCTTCCTCCAATCGTCTAACGCTTATTGGAGACTGGAATATTGACATAAAATACTTATTTAGAATATCCTGCAAACACTGGTATATCTAGCGGCAGTATATCCTGCAAACACAAAATCAAATAATGTATTAGAATATCAAGTAGCATATAGAAATTTGGATAAGAAAATTTATTAACCAAAAGATAATAATAAGAAATTTAATGACTTCTACAGGTGCAAAACAATTAAACTTGTTATTTTTTTATCAATTCTTTATCAATAATCGCCATATCCATCATATTCCTACTACTATAGAGGTGCATCAAATTCAAGTCATTCTGTAACTTTCAAAATTAATGGCTGTAACTCATGATGATCTCTCAATCAAAAGGAAGCACCAAACTACCCATATTACTTTCTTTGTTTGTTTCTTGTTATCTTGCAAACTTTCTTTGTTTCTTGTTATCTTCTCAGTTCTTTGTGGACTTGCCACTTTCATAATTTGCCTTGCATTAGAGAGAACAAGGTCCGAGGTAAACCAAGTTCAAATCCGATTTAGTAACTAAAATTGACACAAATTAGCAATTATTAACTCATCAGTCCATTTTTTCATAATATATAGGTGACATGGATGTTAGATAAAAGTCAGTGTTCATATAATGGCAGTGGAAAAACTCCACTGTCTCTTGCAGTAGCAACATTTATAATCAATGCAGTTGCTATGTTTTGTGAACATGCATACATGCGTTTACTATGCAGTTTTCATAATATATAGGTGACTATTGTTGCATTTCAATTCACCACATACCAAACTGCCCTTCTCTCTAACCAACTTCAAACCACATTACAATCATCTGTGCACGCTGCTCATATCCACACTTATACTATTTATGCAACCTCACCACTATTGCCTTGCCTAGACTTCAACATTTCTTTAAACAACTTCATCAAAACTCCCCTACCATCAAATTTCACCACAGTGCACACTGCACACTGCATACACACACACACACTACTCCTCTGTGAATTTCCAAACCATCAATACAACATTCTCCCACTATCAACAACCTTGCAAACCCATTCATCAACATTCTACTACCTTGTCACCATTTACAACCAAACAACTCCTCCACTTCTTTTGACCAGACCACCCCACTCCACTGCATAACTGCCTTAAACCATCCTCCTCACTGTCAGAAAACAACCTACTACCTCATCATCTCCAGCAATAACATACCATCTCCCCATTGTTCAACTCCAACAAACACACTCCTCCAACATCATCAACTTTCGATTAACCAACCTCTACCGTGCACTTCAAACTACCTCTGCATATCCATGACAACCCCTACCAGTCATACTACTCTGCCATACCACTTCACCAGTCTTCCACTGCAACTGCCATCATCTACATGTGTCACTATAAAACTGCAACAACTTGCCTGAGCATGGTACATCATCAACCTCCTCCACAAACCACTACACATCAACACTTTTACACTACATACTTGCACGCATGCACATTATTACTCACAACCCCTACTCATACATCAACTCCCTGAACATCTCCCTTACTGTGCACTGTACACTTCAATAGTCACTGCACCTGGTTTCAACTTCAACAATTCTTTCTCAAACCTTCAGCATCATTTCAACTGACCAAAACATCACCTTCCTACGAATCATTTTTGTATGAATATATTTTAAGAACACCTACATCTACCTATTGCCAATTCATTTCAAACAAGTTCTCAAAAGAGTGAATTAGAGAAACCAATTCTTTTCCCAAATTTTGTATCAAAAAAAAGATACAGAAGAGAAATAATGCAGTTCAGAAAATAACAACCTAAATTATAAGTATCAAATCATACATCTTGTCATCTTCAAAGTTCAATTTAGGTTTTTTCCTTAAATTTCATATATTTTAATTTAATAAACTTCCCACTTGCTTTTAGTATTACTTATTCCAAACCGAGTCAAAATATTATATTATTATGCAGTCGTGGTAAGTAAAAAAATATTAATTTTCAAGATGTTTTAAAAAATGTACAGTGTAACATGATTACCACTGTAACGCATATTATATAAGAGCATTTTTTTGCGTTTTACATCTGGATTTTTGCATTCAATAAATTTTTCTATTTTTAATATATTTTTGATCAAAGTTATTAATAAGCTAGTAGTTTCTTTACACATTACGTTACATATCACAACTCATTTTACTTTACACATCACACTGCACATGTAGGGGTATTCGCTAACTCAAAACAGAGTGCATCAGAAACATAAAAGAAGCAGTCAGTATTCGCTAACTCAAATTCATAACTCTCACTAAAAGAAACCAACCTGTATATTGTTGCTTTCAGCAAGCTTAACATCAAAATCAAAGTATGACATGCGCAACAAGTAGTCAACAAGTATTCTTTTTAACCTGGTGTTGCTCCACTCATTCAAATTATCTGCATTTGCACTGTCCAAGTGGTCAAGTCTGGCTCGGCATCTTTGTACTTGCAAAGTCTCTACTTTGCTGCTATCTTCTAGCTAAAATACACAAAAAGTTACAAAAGCAACTCAGCTATGCTTTAAGATATTGGCAAATCTTAAAACGTAATATTAATTTGTAATCTACGTCAATTTTCAGGTTTCTACATGCTTCTTTTAATATTCTACATTGGCCTCCAAAAAGCAAGAAAAGTTACTCAAGGAAAAAAATGCATATATTATTGGAAAGAGGAGAAACAAATATACATGAAGTTGTGAGTTTTGAGACAATTAGCAACGTTGTATTGAACATACATGAGAGAAGTAAATGTAATTGAGATGAAAAAAAATTCCCAGAAAGTAACTGGAAGATGATATCATATTCTAATAGTTGAGCCTTGTACGTTTGACGCTATATTTGATTACGGCATTGATAGATGGAAGTAATGAAGGACTGGCTGAATTTCATTACATGGAAGAGGACGAAAAGAAGAAGGCATAACATGCAAAAGATTTGTATTAGATATATCAGTTGACTGATAGAAAGCTTAAAATCAAATTTGAATATCAATGGGTTAATCAAACAATTAGCTGAGTCTCCAACTTGTTCATAGATTTTGTAGGTGAACTGAAAATTGGAAATAAAATAGCTAACTGTTATCCTACTAATAGAAAAGATTTTCAGTCGATCCACGAGTTAGCTGGGTTTTCAAGCAAGTTTGGGTCTACACACTGCACATGTAGGGGTGACCGAACAAGAGGACAACAAAAAAATCATGACTGAGAAAACTGCAACTGCACATGTAGGGTGAACAAGTATGGCAGAGCCGATAGTTTGAAGATGCAACCATGGGAGAGCTTGAGTGAAGAGAATGGTATAAATGATTCATGCCCCATGAATCCAGGCTGCAGCGTGAGCAGGCACGAAATGAGTTGCATCAAGGTAGAAGTGCATAGCACTAATTGGTGTGGTAAGCTACAGGCTGTGAATGGAGGGTAAGGTTGCTAGAGCCTAAGGCAAAGTATGCTGCAACAAAGACATGTCTCGTAGTCAAAGTGTGGAAGTTGGTGACAGAAATACATTAAGGAGTGCGAATAATATGAAGTGCAGAAGTGCGGACAAATAGGCATAGACAAATTGCATTGAGCTATGTCAGTACCGATATAATAATCTTATACAAATAGCAGTAATAGTAATTAGTAGCAGTACTAATATAATAATGCTGAAGTACGTCATATTATTGACATGAAGGTGCAAATTAGGTTACTTTGGCATTCTCATATATGAGATCCATAATGCTGAAGTATGTCATATTAAATGAAAATTATGCCTACACTCTTTTTACCATCTCAAGCATAACAAAAATTAATGCAAATAAGTCAATGGAGAAAAGAAAGTTTGAAATTTTAGAAAAGCAAACATATAAACATTTAATATGTGTGCAGTCGTAATTACTTTACTACATTTTTATTCACTTCAGCTTAAGCCTGAAGCAACGGCAAAGACACTTCAGCGCATTTCAGTGCATTATAGCAAGTGTCTTAATTCAGATACGCTATGGTACGCTTAAGTTTCTTCGCATTTTTGGTCATTCCTTATTTAGTAATATCCACATAACCACCCCAATTCATCATTTCATACATACCCATCAATACATCCTTACTGCCTTGGCTTCTGACCATCTTCCAGTCACAACCTCCTTTTGTTCACACATCAATACACTACCATCCCTCTGCAATATCTCTATGCACATAGTCCTCTACCCTACCACCTACACACAGAACACCATCAACAACCACTTCTGGCTTCTCACCTGAACTACATCATCCCACTGCCATCTGTCAATCACTTACCACTTGACAGTGCATTCAACAAACTCTCAAAACATCAGTACCCATACAAACTTCTTTACTGCACCATCAAACTACCTATCCAAAACAAGACCGGTGTTTGCGCAAAAAATGGGCAAACACCTCCAAGTCGTGTGATTTAGATGATTTTATGTGATTCTTAATGATTTAGATGAGTTATGTAAATATGAAAAAAGCAGGGGCTGAAATGTAAAAGACACACAGATTTATAGTGGTTCGGCCAGAACGTGCCTACGTCCACTTTATATGTTATTATCTTCTTTGTTTCAGATTACAAGTACAATGCTTTGTGTACAAGTATATGAAAGTAGTTTGAAAGTTCCTTCCGTGCTTGAGCTCTCAAACTTGTCTGTCATTGTTGTACCCCTGCCTCTCTATTTATAGACTGAGGTTGGGGGCAGGGGTCTTGGATGTATATAGCTGCTGGTGGGCCTGCGCTGAAGCAACCTAGCCTGGCAGCGTTCTGGTTCGGCGAAGCCTTGGTTCGGCCGTGCTTGGAGTGTAGTGGACCGGTGGAGCTTTGATTCGGTGGTAGAGGCCGGTCCGGTATCAGTAGGGAGAGATGTTGGTTCGGCATATGGTGGTTCGGTTGTGGCTTGGTAGTTGGTTCGGCTAGGAGTGGGGAAAAGGTTGGTTCGGTGAAGGAAGTTGGTCCGGTGGTGGTTTGGACCGGTGGTGAAGTGCTGACCGGATGAAGCTCGACCGGATGAACTTGTGCCTGTATTGCTGACCGAACATCTACTTGGAATGCCGAATGGACTCATGCTTGTATTGAGCCTTATGTTCGCCAAATGAAGAGGAGGTTGCGAACCCGGTTGAAATGACACTTCTGGGTCTCGAGATCTCCGGGGTGAGAATTCGCCCAACATTTGCCCCCCAAAGTGGGGCACGTGCTTGCATGTGTCGCGCTTTGTTTCCCCGCGATAAGAAAGCTTGTTTTGTAATGCCATGAGCTGGATGTTCGTATCCTGCTGATGTCCTACAAAGGAATTTACGGTTTTAATGTGATTTCAAATGACGACCGTTTAGGATCGAAATATTTGAGATGAAGTGCGACCGTTCGAGGTCGGGTGCCGTTTGAGGCGAGTAAGTGTGCCCCGAGGGGGCTTAGCATTATTGATGCCAGGTTTACGTTCGAGTGGGTCCCTGGATCGTTTGCGAAGATGGTTTATCGCCAGCTCAGAGCATGCCTAAGGATCGTTTGCAACCCCGTACATGTGTAAGTAGCTTAGCCATTTCAGAATTATCAGAACCAAATATCCATTCAACCGATGAGTTTCAAAAGGATGTCAAAGTGTAAATTCTCACGACGGTAGGGTCAATAGCCATTCAGAGCATGTCTGCGGACCGTTCGTGGTCGCGTACATGTGTAAACGACTAACCCGTGTTAGTGGGAGATTTACTACTTATTCATCGTTATCATAATCTCTATTTTATCAGTAGATCCTAGAGTCCGGTACTTATCTGAGTGAGGCGCTCTGCATGCCCCCTGCTACTGGTCTTCACTGATTCAGATAGCTTCATTCGGTTTTCGTTTGGTCCGGTATGCCGAACCGGTTGGTCCGGTGCTTTCTCGCTTGTCTATATATAGGGGCCATCCCCCCTTAGTTATTCCTTACCGAACCAACGACGCCGAACCAATCCCCAGCCGAATCAACCTTTTGCCGAATCAAGCTTTTACCGAATCAGGTATATGTCCTTTTGCCGAATGATCTTTTTTACCGAATGAAAATGTGTGTTTGCATAGCCAGATGAACTCGTATACCGGATGAACCTCCAGTGCCGAATGAACCGTCAATACCGGATGAACTTCCAATGCCGAATGGAACTTCAATACCGCATGAACTTCCAATGCCGAATGGAACCATCGAATGAAGCATATACCGAATGTGCCTCGGAAACATGAATCTTGAGCGAAATCTTAGGCTTTTATACGCTTGTTTTAGATACTTGCTTGTTTATGTTTTTGTACTTCTTGTTCTAATATCATGTTTTTCTTGTGCTGTAGATAAATGTCTCGCAAAACGGAAACCCGATCGGATAAAAAGAAATCTAAAGGTAGAGGAGAGTCATCCTCCTCCGTGCCCCCAGCCCAACCAGGACCGGTGCGACATGGGCCTGCCCCGAGGTCATTAGTGGATGGGTACGGTCCCCAGGAACTTCTGGTCTCCCCTCCCGATTGCTTTCCTAGCTCCCTAAAGGAGGAGCAACTTGATGTTATATCCCGTTCCTTCGGGATAGACAGGGCTCGCATGCTGTTGCCGGGGGATGGAGTGATGCCGTATAATCCCTCCGAAGGCTACTTTGCTTATAGCAGATATCATTGCATGTGTGGTGCTATCCCTCCTATCAATGCCTGGATAGTTAGCTTTACCACATATTTGAAGGTGGCTCCATTCCAGCTCCAGCCGAACTCTTATGCCATTCTGGTGAGCCTTTTCGTTATCTTCCAGAGGAGGTACGGGCGCCCTCCTTCTAACCGGGAAATTCGATATTTGTATAACCTGAGAGGCTACAAGAAGGGGTCTCCGTATATTAGCCTGGAAGCGGCCGTGCCCTTCAAACCGGTCTTGGACTTATATTCAAAGTTTACTATGTTCAAGAAAGAATGGTTTTTTATCAAGGACGATTCTGTTTCTTTCCGCCTTTTCACTTCCGGCTGTAAGATGAATTTCATTTATATTTTCCATGTTCTGACTGTAGTGCTTCTTCTGACACGCTTCTATTTCTTGCTAGCGACAGGTGGCATTGCAGTCGTGGAAGTTGATTCTTTGGCGCGGATGGCTGCTGAAATAAAGGCCATTCCCGCACGGGACAGGTCGGCTTCGTTCCTGATCAGGAACGCTACCCTCCTGGAATACAACTTGATCCAGCCGCATCAGTCCGTGGTTAAGCAGAGGGACACGCTGAGGAGAAGGCCGCTAAAGCTAAGGAGGGGGCCACGGTGAAGAGCGGCAAGAGGAAGCCCTTCGCACAACATTCCGTCGTGGGAGGCAAGAAGTTTAAGGAGTCTGAGGGCCCCTCTCCTAGTACTTGCCCGATCATCCCAGAGGAGGAAGGTGTGGAAGAGGGCGAAGGAGGCGATATGAAAGGAGAGTCGGAGGGCGGAGGAGATGGAGATGGTCAAGGTGGTAGTGGTGTTGGTGCCTTAACCTCTGGGCAAGACTCTGAACTGGATGAGGCTCTCCGCCAGGCCTTCGGAGAATCGGAGGGAGAATCGGAAGCGGAGAAGGCGAAGGAGACTGGCAAGGTCGGGGCTGGTGCCGATCTATCCCCAAAGGGTTCCTCAGCCAGGGTGACTCCGGCGGTGCAAGGTGAACTTTTGTCCTCTGTTGATTCCATTTACGATAGGGACTTAGAAATATTTTATGGTTCACTTCCGTCCTGGAATGAGATTCAGGACTTATTGCAGTATCCCACTCCTCCGCAGGGTTTGTATAATAGATGTGCATTCTCACTTTTTCTTTCTTTTTAACTTAACATGTTTCTTGAATTATGGATCGTCGTATGTTCATAATACTTGTTTTTTTTACTCCAGGGGCAGGCCAGGCGGCTAAAACGTCAGACGTTCGACACCGCCTTGAACAATTCAAGTTGATGAGAGCTTCTGATAAGCCGAAGCCTCTTACTGGCCGTCCTGGGGACGTGGTCAGATACCGTCCTCTTCTTGGGGTCATTGAAGAGAGCATTCAGAAAAAGAAGAGGAGTCGTTCCTTATTTGAGCCTTCCCCTGGTCCGCAGCTTCCTGTTCAGCCTCCTCGTGATACCACGGAGGAGAGCACGGAGTTTATCCCCCCTCCACCTCCTTCTAAGAATCCCACTGTTATCCGTATAAGGCGTCCTGACGTGCCTCGCGACCCCTTTGCCGGTCATCCTGATTTAGATCCAAGCTCTCGGGATATTTCATTTGATGAGGCCACGGGTGAGCACCTTCTTCCCCGCAACCCCATGGTACGAGTGTTAGACGAGGCTAAGTCCCTAGATCTTGATCTGCTTACCACTCGGGTAGTTACCATGGGAGACGAAGCCAAAGCTAATATCGATCGGGTGGCTGAAGAGACCAAGAAGTTAATGAAGTATCATGCTCAATTGGTCAAGGCCGGGGAGGAGATAGGGAGTGCTAATATTCGGTTGCGGCTGAAGGTTGCCGATCAGGCCGAACAGCTTGCCGGTCAAGCCGTTCAGATTTCTCAGCACGAGGAAGCCTCCAGGCGGCTGAAAGAGACCATGGAAAAGGCTAGTAGGGCAGAATTACGGAAGATGGAGGCCGCCTGTAAGGAGCGGATCGACATGGCCATTGCGACAGTGGATGAGGTTCGGAATGCGGATCTCGAGCAGGTAGAGGAGTTGTCTGGGAGGCTTGAGGCCGCGGAGATGGCTCAAGTCAAGTTAAAGGAGGAGATGGAGGAGATGAGGAGGTCTCTCCAGGATGACTGCTTGAGATACCGATCAGAGAGGGATGTCGCTGTCGCCAAGTTGCAGGCTTCCGAGGCCCGGGTGAGGGAGTTTGAGGAGAATGAGGGGATGATGGACGAGATGCTGCAGGACATGTACTTCCGCACTTGGAAGGAGGGCAGCTTGTCTTGGATGGATGACTATCCCCGGGTCATGGCCAAGATATATCTTCGGGCTTTAGAGGAGGCCAGGGTCAATGCGGGTAAGGAAGGTGGAGTGGCTTTTAGTCTGGATGTGGTCACTGCTCAGTTCTCGAAAGAGGAGCAAGCGGCGGTGAAGGAGGGGATGCGGTTGCTTGCTACGGAGGAAGCGGGTGTGCAACTGGAGGATGAGGATCAAGCGGCGGACGCTGGTGAGTTATTCTTCTCTTTTCCTTTTCTTTCTGGGTTTCCATAACTTGATCGTTTATCGTTTGTTTAATGAATTCCTCTTCTGAATTGGACAGGTGGAACTTCCGACCAACACGCTGGGGGCTCCGACCCTGCGGCCAAGTAGGCTTGGGGGAGTTGGTAGGATGAGAGCGAAGTGTGGACGCAGTTGGTTACTTGTCCGGATTTGGCCACCTTTTTATTTCCTTTTATCGCTGTTTATGTTAGTCCAAAACATTGATGTGACTGTAATAATATTATTTGCAAAGAATAACTTTATGTGATTTTATGACATAAGCTGATTTTGTTATGTTTAAATGTTGTTGTCATTTTTATGTGGTGTGTGAGAAGTATGCATATGCCTGTGATTTTAGTTGTGTTTGATGTTAAGCAGTTGCTTGGAATATAATTTCAAGTTTTGCAATGTTAGTGTGACGTATGAATAAACTGTAGTTACATATTCATGTACAAGAGAAGAGAGTACCGCCCTTCATGTTTTAGTTGCAGGTAGTAGCTTTGAGCGTCTTGTGTAACTGATCATGGACATAGCTGAGTACCTTGCCACCCAATACGTAGGCTTAGATTCTCATGAGTGAATGCTCCCTATTTGGTTTCCTGTACTTTGGAGTTTGTTATACATGATAGGAGAAAAGTGTTTAAATGAAATGGAAATATGGGAAAAGTAAAACTTCCAGTCACGGAAGGCCGTCGATGTGCTTAAGTTCGTGGCAAACGGGTTTTGTAGTCACTTTCCCTAGCTGTGGGTCTTGGAGACATTTGTCACCCATCTTACGCCTGCGCGGGGAGTTTTCTTTTTTACCACAGCCGCACTTAAGACACATCGGAGCCGAGATCGCGCACGGTAACTACCCGAACCATTATGGTCCGTAATCGTGGGTATTATTCGATTTACCGTGGCCGGCTAGCGTGGGTGCCGTTGGCCGTGAACTACCCCTGGCTGGCCACACCTTATGTTGGGGCTTAAAGTAGGTTCACAGTTGCCGGCGAGCCGAACGCCGTAATGAGCTGCCATCGGCTATAGTCGGCCTTTATGATGACTTATAATCGGCTCATTACAGTTGGCTTTGAGGGCAGTCGCGAGCAATGAGTTAACCCGCAGCAGAGGGATGCTGGAGCAAAAGAGTCTCATTGGTGATTGCATAGAATCGTAGCGTACCTGTTAGGCCTTGTCCAGATGAGGCCGTGGTGCGTCTTGAGTGGAGATGCCATAGGATTTTGTTCAACAGAAAAGGATAAAGCTTAACAAGCAGCCAAGATATAAAGGAACAAGTTAAAAAGAGACAAGATTTTTTAAAGTGGTTCGGCATGAAAATGCCTACGTCCACTGATTCTCTTTGTTAATTCACTTCATATGGGCAGTACAAGTTAAGAAAAGTATCGACGGAGGTGTCGGATGTTCCATGCCCTCTGGAACACCTCTCCGTCCACTGTTGACAAAATATAAGCTCCGTTGTGGAGATCTTTATGAATTACATATGGTCCGCCCCAGATGGGGTCCAGTGCCCCGGGGCGCGGAAAGATTCGCCTGAGGACAAGATCTCCCTCTTGTAAGATGCGATGCTTGACTTTGGAGTTGTATAGGGCTTCCACTTTTTGTTTGTGAGCTGCTGCTTTGAGTGCTGCAACGTTTGTCCTTTCCTCAATCAGATCCAAAGACATGAGGAGGAGTTCTTCGTTTTCTTCTGGATTGTAGTGGATCCTACGGTGGAAAGGAACAATAGTCTCAACAGGGAGCATTGCCTCCGATCTGTATGCCAAAGAGAAAGGAGTATGTCCTGTTGATGTTCTGAAAGATATGCGGTAGGCCCAAAGTGCCGTAGGAAGTTCGTCCACCCAAGCGCCTTTTGACTTTTCAAGTTTCTTCTTGATTAGGGTTTTGAGAATTTTGTTGACAGCTTCGACTTGTCTGTTTGCCTGAGGGTAAGCTACTGATGAGAATCTTTTATGAATTCCATGCTCTTGGCACCAGTCGGCGAATTCTTCGCTGTCAAATTGGAGTCCGTTGTCCGATATGATCTTGAGTGGTACTCCGTACCTACACAGAATATTTTTGATCAAGAAGTTGATAACTTTTGCTGAAGATATTTTATTTAGGGGTTCCGCTTCCACCCATTTGGTGAAATAATCGACTGCCACTATAGCATATTTGGCTCCGCCTCTGCCCGTTGGCAGTTCGCCAATTAAATCAATTCCCCATACAGCAAAGGGCCAAGGGCTGGTCATTTGAGTAATCTCATTTGTGGGTAGTCGAGGAATCTTGGCAAATTTCTGACATCTGTTGCATCTCTTGACGAAGTCTAAGGCGTCTTTGTTTAGTGTGGGCCAGTAATATCCATATCGGAGTATCTTTTTCGCCGGAGTCCGCCCTCCAGTGTGATCTCCGCAACTTCCTTGATGGATGTTGAATAGGATTTCCTTGGCTTCCCTTCCAGCGACGCATCTGAATAAGGGGCTAGAGAAGCCACGCCGATAGAGGATGCCTTCTTGTATTGTGTAGTGGGGAGCTTTCCTCAAAATTCTTCTGACTTCATCACGTTTGTCTGGTAGTGTGCCGTCCTGCAAATATTTCCGGATAGGAGTCATCCAAGTTCCTTCTTCGATTGCAGTTATCAGATTCACTTGTTCGAAACTTGGGGCTAGCTGCCTTGAGATGGCTAGTGCTCCGGAAATGGTGCTATTCTTCATACTAGCTTGCTTTGCTAGTTCATCGGCCTCTTGGTTATCTTCTTGAGGAATGTGTTTGATTAGATAATGGTCCAATTGATCGAGCAGCAGTTTGGTTTTCTTTAGATATGCTGTGAGTCGTTCTCCTCGTGTCTGGAACTCTCCTAGTACTTGGTTTACGATAAGTTGAGAATCACTATGAAGACATAAAGAATTGACTCCAATTTCTAAGGCAAGCTCCAATCCCGCTATTACTGCCTCATACTCCGCATCGTTGTTAGTGGCCGCGAATTCCAACCTTAATGCATAGTACAGCTTTCTTCCCCTGGGGGTGATAACTGCCCCCGAGCCTTGTTCGTTCGATGCTCCATCTACAAAAAGGTTCCACTTGATGCTTTTTGCTATTTCAAATTGATCCTTGCCTTCGTTGGTAGTGAATTCGGCAATGAAATCGGCCATGGCTTGCCCCTTGATAGCGGTGCGAGGGTGGTAGGTGACGTCATACTGACTTAGTTCAATGCACCATTTGAGGATTCGTCCAGAAGTGTCGGGACGATGGAGCACCTGTCTTAGTGGTTGATCGGTTAGAACTCTGATGGAGTGAGATTGGAAGTAGTGTCGCAGTTTTCGTGACGCGATCAATAAACAATATGCCAATTTCTCAAGTTTAGGATATCTGGCTTCTGCCCCTGTAAATCTCTTACTTATAAAATATACCGGGCGTTGTGTGCGGTCTTCTTCTCTTACCAGGGCAGCGGTTAGAGCATGAGATGATACAGCGAGGTATAGGTATAGCTCTTCGCCTTCGTTTGGAGTTGAGAGTACTGGTGGTTTCTGAAGGTGTTCGATCAGGTTAAGGAAGGCTTTTAAGCATTCATCGGTCCACTCGAACTTTCCTTTGTCTTTCTTGAGAGCTTCAAAGAAAGGGACGCACTTGTCAGTTGCTTTGGAAATGAATCTGCTTAGGGCGGCCATCTTTCCGTTTAGGCTCTGCATTTCTTTTCGAGTGGAAGGTATCCTTATTTCTTTTAGAGCCCGGATTTGTTTAGGGTTTGCTTCAATTCCTCTGGCATGGACGATGAATCCTAAGAATTTTCCCGATGACACTCCGAAGGAGCACTTTAGAGGATTCAGCTTCATTCCATATCGGCAAAGTACCTGAAACATCTCGCCCAGGTGGCTTACATGATCGTCGGCTCTCCTGGACTTTACCAACATGTCATCCACATATACTTCCATAGTTCGTCCTATTAATTCCGCGAACATCTTGTTGACGAGGCGCTGATAGGTAGCTCCGGCATTTTTGAGTCCAAAAGGCATGACTTTGTAACAATATAATCCCCGGTCAGTGATGAAGCTAGTGTGGTCTTGATCGGGAGCGTGCATGGGAATCTGGTTGTATCCGGAGTATGCATCCATAAAAGATAAAAGTTCGTGCCCGGCAGTGCTGTCCACAAGTTGATCGATTCGGGGGAGCGGGAAGCAGTCTTTCGGGCAAGCGTCATTTAAGTTGGAGAAATCAATGCATGTTCGCCACTTCCCATTAGCTTTCTTTACTAGTACCGGGTTAGCGATCCATTCTGGGTAGATGGCTTCTCGTATGAAGTCATTAGCAAGTAGGTTCTTTACTTCCTCATCGAGGGCTGCTGATCGTTCTGCTCCCATGCTTCTCTTTTTCTGCTTTATCGGTACCTTGGTGGGATCGATGTTCAGCATGTGGCATGCTATGTCTGGGGAGATTCCTGTCATATCGGCATGTGTCCACGCAAATACATCTGAGTTGTGGCGGAGAAAGTCAATGAGTTGATCCTTCAATTCTGTTTTTAGCTGAGATCCTATTTTTAATAGTCTACTTGAATCATGTTTGTCTACAGATATGAATTCCATGGCCTCTGCAGGATCAGCGGTAGCCTCCTCCTCCTTATCCCTGGGGTCTAGTTCATTGAAAGGATCGCTGGTGTATCGAAGAGGAGGGGCTTTCTTTAGTTGCTATGCTTCCAAGCTTTTCATGCAGAGAGTAGTCTCTGCATCTTTCCCTTTATTCTTTCTATGGTTATTGCGAAGTTCAGTTACATAGCAATCTCGAGCGGCGTCTTGATCTCCTTCAACTTCTCCTATTCCGTTATCTGTTGGGAATTTCATCTTTAGGCACCACGGGGCTAGGACAATTTGGAAGTCAGATAAGGCTGGTCTTCCCAAGAAGGCATTGTAGGCCGAGTGGTTTTCTATTAGTACGAACGTTTGTTTTCGCACAACGGAGCGGGGATGACTTCCTATTTCGACGAAGAGGTCAAGTTGCCCGAGGGGCATTTTCGCATCTCCAGTGAAACCGTGCAGGGGTTTGTTGCAGGGAGACACATCCTTCATTGACAGCTTCATTTTGTCGAAAGCATGCTTGAACAGGATATTTACGGAGCTTCCTGTGTCTATTAGAATTCGGAAAAATTTAGCTGGACCGAACCAGGCAGAGATGACCATGGGATCCATATGCGGATACTGTCTTCCTTCTAAATCACGCCTACTGAATATGATGTCGTCACTCTCTTTCCGTTTGGGGTGGCGTTCTTCCATAATGGAGTTAACATAGCCTTCAGCATTTCTAAGTGACTTGCCGTATCTTTCCATCTCTACCCAGCTTCTGTCGGCGATGTGTGGTCCTCCCGAGATGGTATGGACCACTATCTTCTCTTGACTAGAGCCACTGGTGTTGCGATTCCCTCCGTCTACTTCTGGGAGGGGTCGCTTTGAGTTCTCATTGGCAGGAGTGGGAGTCGTGTTCTGACCTTTCACATAGCATTCCAGCCTTCTTCTTCTGATGTGTTCTTCGATCAAGTCCCGGAGATGGTGGCATTCATTGGTGTCATGTCCGTGGGATTCATGGAAGCGGCGGAACTTTCCAGACTTGAGTGCGTTATCAGATTCTTTCTTGTGCGGGGGGCGCTTGTATCCGAGTTCGCCCTGAGTGGCTGGAAAGATGTTTTCGATTGTTTCATTCAAAGTAGTGTAGGAGTCAAATCTTGGTCCTGGTCGATATTGGCGTTTTTCAACCTTCCTGCCCCCAGCATTGTCTCTAGATTCATTTCTTCGAGTGTCCTTAGCTGCAGCGGGAAGCTTGTCCGAAATTGTCTTACCTTGTTGCCCTGACTGCCTCTCAGTGGCGGCGTCTTCAAGTCTCATATACTTTCCAGCTTCATGGAAGAAATCAGGTAAAGTAGCTGGTTTTTCCTTAGTTAGTCTTCTAGCGAACTTGGTATCTGGGTGTACACCACTACAGAGGGCCATTAGGGTGAGCTTCTCATCGGCATCTTGGACTGCGGCCGCTGCGGCATTGAACCGGGTTAGATATTGTTGCAGTGTCTCTCCGGATTTCTGTTTTACATTGGATAGAGAATAAGCATCCTTGGGTTGTTCTACATGGATGCGGAACTGGCTAATGAACCTTTCTTTCAACATCTCCCATGAGCTGATAGATCCTTGGGGTAGATGGCAGAACCAGGAGGTAGCTAGATCTGCTAGGAATAGCGGAAAGCATTTACACAGCACCCCTTCTGTTGCTCCGCTCATGAGCATATGCTGGGTGTATCTCTGTAAGTGTACGATGGGGTCGGAAGTTCCCTTGTAAGGTTCCATGGTTGGCTTTTTCCATTCCCGGGGGGTGATGGCGGTTTCGATATTGCGGGTGAAGGGGCTGGTGACCCTAGTGCCTATTCCTCGGTCCCTTTGCTCCCGTTGGACGCATTCTCTGAATAATCGTGTCATTCTTTCATCAGAATTTGGAGCGGATAGAAATGAACTTGGTTCTTCCCTGCGGGATCGGTCTCGTCCAGATGACCTGTAGGGATGGTATAGTCTATCACTTCTGACGTTATCCAGTGGTTGCCTCTGGCTGCTCGGATGCATGCTAGGACCAGCTACAGTTGCCCCCTGCCTTGATCTTCCCCTGTGGGGTTCTGTTTCGAGCATTTCCATGGGGTCAACTTCGGGCTGGGTTCTAGCTCGGCTCCGTTCAGCGAGGTTTCTATGATTAAGTGGTATGACTGGCTCAGCTACATCCGACCCTCGCCTGGCGCCTCCCCCACTGGGTTCGGTTCCAAGCGCTTCCTCGAGTCGGAGTTCGGGCTGAGTCCGGGCGCGGCCCCTATCATTGTTGTTCCTGTTGATGGCTTCTTCGAAGAGGGAAGACCTTTGCTGTCTCCGAGATCCTCCATATTGAGATTCACCCCATGATTCGGTGTTGCGGTAGGATTCTTCGACATCCCTCAAGCGTGACATGAGTTGGTTCACCAAAGCTTCTTGTTGGGATGCGAATCGGTTAGTCACTTCCACCACAACTCTGTCTAGGTCTGCTCTAGTGATTACTGCCGGTTGTTCCGCAGCCGCGGCTGTTGGAATCGCTTGATCTACATGCGGCACTACTGCTGTAGTGGGATGGTTCTCTTGATCTGGATCCACTGAATTTGGAACGCTGCTAGTTGCAACGTTCTTTCCCTTGTTGGCGTTTTTTCTTGGCCTGGAAGTCATGTTTCCTAGGCAATGAAGGGTGCTATTGGGAAAGAAGGTTGAATGAGGGAAGCTGAAGCTTCGAGTTCGAAGTTCTCAGTGAAAGCACCAAAAATGTTTGCGCAAAAAATGGGCAAACACCTCCAAGTCGTGTGATTTAGATGATTTTATGTGATTCTTAATGATTTAGATGAGTTATGTAAATATGAAAAAAGCATGGGCTGAAATGTAAAAGACACACAGATTTATAGTGGTTCGGCCAGAACGTGCCTACGTCCACTTTATATGTTATTATCTTCTTTGTTTCAGATTACAAGTACAATGCTTTGTGTACAAGTATATGAAAGTAGTTTGAAAGTTCCATCCGTGCTTGAGCTCTCAAACTTGTCTGCCATTGTTGTACCCCTGCCCCTCTATTTATAGACTGAGGTTGGGGGCAGGGGTCTTGGATGTATATAGCTGCTGGTGGGCCTGGGCTGAAGCAACCTGGCCTAGCAGCGTTCTGGTTCGGCGAAGCCTTGGTTCGGTCGTGCTTGGAGTGTAGTGGACCGGTGGAGCTTTGATTCGGTGGTAGAGGCCGGTCCGGTATCAGTAGGGAGAGATGTTGGTTCGGCATATGGTGGTTCGGTTGTGGCTTGGTAGTTGGTTCGGCTAGGAGTGGGGAAAAGGTTGGTTCGGTGAAGGAAGTTGGTCCGGTGGTGGTTTGGACCGGTGGTGAAGTGCTGACCGGATGAAGCTCGACCGGATGAACTTGTGCCTGTATTGCCGACCGAACATCTACTTGGAATGCCGAATGGACTCATGCTTGTATTGAGCCTTGTGTTCGCCAAATGAAGAGGAGGTTGCGAACCCGGTTGAAATGACACTTCTGGGTCTCGAGATCTCCTGGGTGAGAATTCGCCCAACAACCGGCATTCCCAAACTTCCGATCTTGCCTTGAACCATTGTCACCATACCATATACCATACATTCTGTTAACCATCAGTAGCCATAACCCACCTCACTACTGACATTACCATGCTTCTCATCAACATTAACTCCTCACTGTGCAAGCCATTTCTTTAAAACTGCACCTTCCTTCTCCAATCAACCTCCACCCAATCCCCACCAGACATCGCCCAGAAACCCATCACTTCAGCCTGAACTTCGAACCATCCAATAACTGTCGCCAAACTAAATTGCCTTTACCACAACCTCACGGCAATCACCTCCCCCAAATCGCCTGCTTCAATCACCCCTACATCACCCTGAACTGACCTCAAAACCACTGCAATCGCGACTACAAATCGCAATCGACCCAATAATGCAGTAATGCAACAACCCAATTAAGAATCATAAAAGAGTATTTGATTTGGAAGTATTAACAATACCATCAATTAGAGACAAAACAAACTAGAATAGGGATTTCAAGTTGGAGAGGAAGTACCTGAAAGAACGTATCGATGAAGAGAAGTGGAAAGAACGTGGAGCTAGGTTTTGTGGGATTTGGGGAAATCGCTGTTGCCAGAAGAAATTAGGAAGGAGGCGCGGTAGAAAAAAAAATTGAAGGGTACGGGGCGTTGTTTTGAGGGCGTGCTATATTATTCGAAGACCACATGCAAACCCTAACCCATTCTAATATAGCAACGGCTCAAAGCCGTTGCCAAAGTGTTCGCAACGGTTCAAAGTCGTTGGAATATTGCAACGGCCTAAGTCCGTTGTTAATTTGCCGCACTATGGTGTTGCGAAATTGCTTTTATGGTGTAGTGAAAGCTGAAGAAAGTAATGGAAATATTAGACTTGAAGTGATTAAAGCATCTACGGAGGAGAAAAGAAACCAAGTTGAAGAACTAAAGAGAAGCAATAGCAATAAAGAAGCTTTACTTGCAGCGATCAGAGATCTTCAGAAAACAGATGAGTTGGTTGCACAGATGGAAGAGGAACAAAAAGAAAGTTTGACAGAAGCTAGAGAACCGAATCATGTTGGTCAGTGCATTTTGGTTTTACAAAATACTCAGAATGGTAAGTTATAAACTGACCAGAGGACTTCATCAAAAAGCCAGTAATTATTAGCTTTGTAGATGCTTATTGTTGTATTAAATTGTTGTAATGCTTGGTCAGCATAACTTGTATGTATTGTGAAACACAAGCAGTAATCATTATCACCGCAGCACGGTCTTTAGCTTAAAATCCTCTGTTTAAATTTATTTTAACCTTTAATGTTATTATCAAACCATAGCGAATACTCTTAATCCTTCGCTATAATATTATGGTATAGTTGAACTTTGAATCCACAATATTCAATGTATCAGCTTTGTAATCGATTTTGCAGTTTATAGATGTTTGTACTATTGTGGTTTGTATGAAACGTGAAGTATTAGTATGGATGTATTGCATGGATGCTGCTGTATTTTTTTTTTTTAAATTTGCATCTATTTTGCAACGGACAATGTGCGTTGTTATATGAGTTTCTTACAACGGTCACAGCACGTTATTAAATATGCATTTTACAACGGTTAAAGCATGTTGTAAAACAGGCAATGCAACTAGTATAGTTAGTCTATTGCAACGGGTTATGGCCGTTGTATTAGAGTTTATTACAACGGTCATAACCCGTTGTAAAAAGGTATACTGCAACGGTTTTTACAACGTGCTTTGCTCGTTGTAAAATATGGTGGATCTATTACAACGAGACCTATTACAACGGGGATTGTCCGTTGTAAAAAACTGTTTTGTTGTAGTGTTCATTTATGTTGGATATTAGCTCTCTCAAGTTCCTTGCTTTTAGTGTACTGAAAATTATTTTTGTTTTGATTAATGAAAGAGTGTTTAAAACAATGAAAGTAGTACTTCCTAAAAGAAAGTGATCACCTAAAGGTGTTGATTCTGGAGCTAAATCTAAAAGTAGATGCCTAGCACTTTGACGCATTGGATTTACTCCTAAATGAAAGAGTGAAGCTTCTGTGTATCTTCTTTCCCTTGTAATATAACTAATCGTGCTCAACTTCAACTACATAATAGCGTTGAGCAGTAACTGTTGCCATAGTGTTGTCTATAATCAAAGAATCAGCTATAACATTAACATCTGCAAACACATCACGTACAACAATATTATTGCATACTAAATCAACATTAGCAATTATACATTCAGCCAAAATAGTAACTGCATGTTCATCTCCAGTACTAGACAACATTAGCAATTGTACATTCAGCCAAAATAGTAACTGCATGTTGCTCCAGTACCAGACAACATTAGCAATTGTACATTCAGCCACATTGTCGCCCCCTAACTCAGCAGCCTTATCAGCTATAAGCGCATTATCCTCAACAACCTTATCCCCTATTTCAATATCCACATTTAGAAAATCAGTTGAAATATTTTTCAGGAAAAGTTCCTCATTACAATGCACAGGGATGTTAGCTACTATAGCCTCACTTTCAAACAGAGCATCGGTAACATGTACATGAGCGAAAGTTGAATATCGAAGTCGGGGATTACAGCCTAATGCTTGAATAGCTGGATCTAGAAGTTGAACATTGGTTTTTTGTTGTAGCCAATGTCGAAAACACTGGGCACAAATGAAAATAGCTCATCCTCTCAGCGAGGGGCAAGCTCTCCAACTGCTCTGGACTTTTCAACACCACACTTCGAGTGTTCTATTGCTTGTGGAGTCACATCCAACCTAGCAGCTAAAGCTTTATAGGCAAGAAAAAGAGACTTTTGTTGTGTCTCTGTGACAGAAACGGAATAGCAACAGTTTTAGTATATTCTATACTGTATAATGGCTATTGAACTGCAAAGCAGTCAATGAAACAACATGCATACAAACTCCTAACCCAAGTTTGCAACAGCAACAGATGGAAACAATAATGATACAATCAAAACTGCAAAAGAAAACAGAGTAAACCGAAGTGAACGAAGGCAGTAAGATACCGAGATCGTCTGAGGCCTGAAACGTGACAGTTTCCTTAAGACTTTTAGTTGAAGCCTCCCAGGATACAGCAGACGATGACTGCACGAAACTGTAATGATTATGTCAGTCCGATGGCAACAGATTTGAACCAGGGAAGAGGAAGAACTTTGACGGAGAAAAGAAAGAAAAAATGAGTGAAAAATTTGATCAGAATTCATCACTTATTTATAGTGTTCAAACGGTCGCGTCTGTTGAGTTTAATTTCAAAAGACCCGCCGCTTGCTAACGGGTCGCACCCGTTCTGTCTCCAAGGGTCGCACCCGATTCCTTCCAACGGTCGTAGCCATATTTCAAATCCGCTACCGTATATAAAAACTTGCTAAAAAATTGTAGTGTTTTTCGTAGCAAAAATAAGGTTTCTTACCCGAACCCGACACGGCACGGCTCGGATCGGTCGGTCGGTCGGACGGGCGGGCGGCGCGCGCGCGCATGTGTTCATCAGATTTAGATCCTCCCTCTCGCACAAAATTACCTGACCCTAAGGGCCAATATAGGGAATGGGGATTTAGTATATATACCCAAATCTTACCTCTTATTTTGCTAATGTGGGACTAATGTATATTTCATTCAAACTCTTTAGGAACTCTAACAATCCCCCACATGAATGATAATATACTATCCCCCACACAAAGTGGAATATGTCAGACTACATATGGAACATTGCTTTATTAAGGACAAGTAGATATTTCACTTTGAACTTTCCCTAGTCAAAACTCATCGGATATACTTGGCTAATCGGTGAATTTTTTGAACCGTCAGCCGTTATTGTATAACCAGACAATAAGTTTAACAAAGCATTGTTTCCCTTCTCATCCAATCTCTTGGTTGTGTTCATTTTGGTCCTGAACAATTTCTGGTTCTGCGAGTGTATATAGAGAATAAAAAAGCCTGTAATATTCTCGTAAAGCCGACCCAGCTCGCACTTACATAGGTGATCGCAACCATTAGAAGTATCCTACATATACCCCACTTGTTTTTACAAGATATGGTCATCATTAAAAAACATAGTTTTAACCTTTAAATACTTCTGTAGGCATGCATGTATATTGTGCACCATAGGAATGGAGTTGGACCAAGTCCAGACAAATGCATTACTTCTTGAGTTACTCATAACTGGTTTGCCTATTGATCCTAGTCCGTGGGATCTCCAGTCGCTAGGATAGGTTTCCGTATAAGGTAACTCTTGTTGGTTTAGGCTTTTAAACCCATTGCCCTCGATGCGCAGTCAATTTTCTCTCTTGATAACCCTTTTGTAAATGGATCCGCTAGGTTATCATTTGTTCTTACATAATCAATGGAGATAGTTCCATTAGAGAGTAATTGCCTAACTGTGTTATGGCGTCGACGAATGTGTCGTGATTTGCCATTATACACAAAGTTTTTCGCTCTACTCAGCGCAGCTTGATTGTCGCAGTGAATACATATGGCCGTTACAGGTTTAGGCCATAAAGGAATATCTTCTAAGAAATGACGAAGCCATTCTGCTTCTTCTCCTGCTTTGTCTAATGCAATGAACTCTGATTCCATAGTGGATCGAGCTATGCATGTTTGCTTCATTGATTTCCATGATACTGCTGCTCCTGCAAGAGTGAAGACATAACCACTTGTGGATTTTGATTCCTCTGAATCTGCAATCCAATTTGCATCACTGTATCCTTCTAGAACAGCTGGATATTTTCCGTAATGCAAGGAATAATTTATGGTATTCTTCAAGTATCCCAACACTCTCATTAGTGCTTTCCAGTGTTCCTTCCCTGGATTACTTGTATACTTGCTTAGTCGACTTACTGCATAAGCTATATCTGGTCTCGTGCAATTCATGAGATACATTAGACATCCTATTACACGGGAATATTCTAGTTGCATTACACTTTCATTAGATTTTTTATGCAGTACTTCCGATGGATTAAAAGGTGTTCTTACTCCTTTAATTCCATAATGTTGGAATTTCTCAATTATTTTGTCTACATAATGTGACTGAGATAATTGTATTCCATTAGCCGTTCTTATTATTTTGATTCCCAAAATAATGTCAGCAACTCCTAAATCTTTCATATCAAAATTGTTGATAAGCAGTTTCTTTATGGTCTCTATAACTTTAATGTTAGGACCAAAGATTAGCATATCGTCCACGTATAAACAAACAAACACGTATGATTGTCCAACTTGTTTACAATAAACACATTTGTCACACTCATTTATACGAAAACCATTTCTCATCATGACACTGTCAAATTTTGCGTGCCATTGTTTTGGAGCTTGTTTGAGTCCGTATAGTGATTTTACCAATTTACAGACTTTGTTTTCATTTCCCTTGGACACAAATCCTTCGGGTTGCTCCATGTAGATTTCCTCATCGAGGTCTCCATTTAAGAATGCTGTCTTTACATCCATTTGATGAATTTCTAGATTGTAAATGGATGCAATTGCTATTAGCATTCTTATTGAGGTTATTCGTGTAACTGGTGAATATGTATCAAAAAAGTCTACACCTTCTTTTTGACGATATCCTTTGGCTACTAATCTGGCTTTGTATTTATCAATAGAGCCATCTGGTTTCATTTTCTTCTTGAAAATCCATTTGCAGCCAATAGGTTTTATTCCAGGTGGAATGTCAACAATTTCCCAAATTTTATTACTTAGGATTGAATCGATCTCACTTTGAATTGCTTCTTTCCAACACGAAGATTCAGAAGATGACATGGCTTCCTTGTACGTTTGAGGTTCGTATTCTAACACATATGTGTAAAAATCCGAGCCAAATGATTTAGAAGTTCTAGCCCTTACACTTCTTCTTGGTTCTACTTCATCACTTTCACGATGAGTTTCATTTTCATGTGGGCTATTTGATTCTTCTCGTGTCCTTTTAGGGACATTATTCCCTTCATTTTTTTTGTGTGGAAACACTTCTTCAAAGAATGATGCATCTCTTGATTTCATGATTGTATTTACATGAATATCAGGTATATCAGACTTGAATATCAAAAATCTATATGCACTACTATTTTGGGTTGGTCCTAAATAGTAATAATCTACAGTTTTTGGTCCAAGTTTGACCTTCTTTGGAAGCGGAACTGGAACTTTTGCCAAGCACCCCCACACTTTGAGGTATTTAAAACTTGGTTTGTGTCCTTTCCATAACTCATATGGAATTGTTCCTGTTTTATTGTGAGGGACCTTATTTAATATGTGATTAGACATATTTAATGCTTCCCCCCACAAGTTCGTCGGTAGTCCGGAAGTTAAAAGCATGGTAGTAATCATGTCTTTTAACGTTCTGTTCTTCCTTTCGGCTACACCATTTTGTTGTGGTGAATATGGTGCTGTTGTTTGACGAATTATTCCATTTTCTGCACAGAATTGTTCAAACGGTGACTCATATTCTCCACCTCGATCAGACCTCAATATCTTGATCTTTTTATTTAGTTGATTTTCTACTTCAGCCTTATATTTTATAAATGATGTAATTGCTTCATCTTTACTATTTAAAAGATATACGTAGCAATATCGTGTATAATCATCAATAAATGTGATAAAATACTTTTTCCCACCTCTTGTAGGTAAGTTTTTGAAATCACATAAGTCAGTATGAATCATTTGTAACGGTTCAGTACTTCTATCAACAGTATGAAATGGTTTCTTAACCATTTTTGCTTCTACACATGTCTCACATTTGTATTTTTTATCTACTTGAAATTGTGGAATTAAATCCAGATTTGCAAGTTTTTCCATCTTTCGAAAGTTTATATGTCCTAATCTTTCATGCCATAATAGAGCATCATACTCGACAACATAAGAAACTTCCTTTTTATTCATTTCAGAATTACAATATACATTATTGTTGCCAATTACGGCTACATTAGCCTTAAATAGGCCATCACACAAGTATCCTCTCCCTATATAGATTCCAGCCTTAGACAGAACAACTTTATCTGATTCGAAGACTATTCGGAAGCCTTTCTTCGAGAGTACAGGTCCAGAGATCAAGTTCTTACGAATGTCTGGAACATGAAGCACATCATTCAACGTAATAGTCTTACCAGATGTGAACTTGAGAATCACTTTCCCGCTTTCCTCAATCATTGACACTGCAGAGTTGCCCATGTACAACTTTTCTTCATGATCGAATTTGCTGTAAGTGGAGAACATGGACTTTTCAGAACACACGTGTCGTGTAGCACCTGTGTCAAACCGCCACTGAGAAGGATTCTGAATTAGATTGCATTCTGACACAACTCCAGAAAAATTAGACCCATCGATGTCCATGTTTTCCACAACATTTGCTTCAGAATTATTCTGTTTCTTGTGCCTGCAATCCTTCGCTGCATGTCCAGTTTTGCCACAAACCCAACATTGCCCATTGAACTTCTTGGACTGCTTCTGGTTATTCTGCTTATTTTCTGGCGCCTTCCTTTTCTTGTTTTTGTTGAAGTTCCTTTTCTTCTTTGACCCTTCTGCAACGAAGGCCTCTTTGCTTTTAGGTATGGTGACTCCACGATTATCTGCCTCTATCTTCAATCTGACGATGAGGTCTTGCAAGGATATTTCCTTCTTCTTGTGTTTCAAGTAGTTGCGATAATCCCTCCAAGATGGTGGCAATTTTCCAGTGATTGCTTCAACCAAGAATGATTCACCAACCGTGTGGCCTTCTGCTTCCATTTCATGGATAATAATTTGCAACTCTTGCACTTGAGAAGTCACCGATTTTGAATCCACCATTTTATAATCCATAAACTTGTCAACGATGAACTTTTTTAAACTTACATTCTGTGTTTTGTACTTTGTAGCCAATGCATTCCAGAGAGCTTTTGCACTCTTTATGGGCTGGTACACTTTGTACAGGACCCTATCGAGGCAGTTGAGAATGTAGTTTCTGCATAAAAAATCCGAGTGCCTCCACGCATCAATAGTTGGACCAGTATGCTGATTTGTAGCGTTGGTGTTTCCCGGTGTAGGAGGCACCGGTTCATCTTCTTCAAGATATTTCTGCAAGCCTAGGGTGGTGAGATAGAACAACATTTGACTCTGCCATGTCAGAAAATCATCACCTTCACCTTTGAACAGATCTGGTTTGTTCAAATTGGCTGTTTTAATAGTCATTTGTTCCGTTGCCATCTCTGTTTTGTCAAAACAAACAAATAAAAGTGTTAAGATGTTGTGTCTCTATGACAGAAACGGAATAGCAACAGTTTTAGTATATTCTATACTGTATAATGGCTATTGAACTGCAAAGCAGTCAATGAAACAACATGCATACAAACTCCTAACCCAAGTTTGCAATAGCAACAGATGGAAACAATAATGATACAATCAAAACTACAAAAGAAAACAGAGTAAACCGAAGTGAACGAAGGCAGTAAGATACCGAGATCGTCTGAGGCCTGAAACGTGACAGTTTCCTTAAGACTTTTAGTTGAAGCCTCCCAGGATACAGCAGACGATGACTGCACGAAACTGTAATGATTATGTCAGTCCGATGGCAACAGATTTGAACCAGGGAAGAGGAAGAACTTTGACGGAGAAAAGAAAGAAAAAATGAGTGAAAAATTTGATCAGAATTCATCACTTATTTATAGTGTTCAAACGGTTGCGTCTGTTGAGTTTAATTTCAAAAGACCCGCTGCTTGCTAACGGGTCGCACCCATTCTGTCTCCAAGGGTCGCACCCGATTCCTTCCAACGGTCGTAGCCGTATTTCAAATCCGCTACCGTATATAAAAACTTGCTAAAAAATTGCAGTGTTTTTCGTAGCAAAAATAAGGTTTCTTACCCGAACCCGACACGGCACGGCACGGCTCGGAGCGGTCGGTCGGACGGGCGGGCGGCGCGCGCGCGCGTGTGTTCATCAGATTTAGGTCCTCCCTCTCGCACAAAATTACCTGACCCTAAGGGCCAATATAGGGAATGAGGATTTAGTATATATACCCAAATCTTACCTCTTATTTTGCTAATGTGGGACTAATGTATATTTCATTCAAACTCTTTAGGAACTCTAACAACTTTTACTGCTTCAAGAGCTTGCACGAAGTGGGCAGGGATACTTTGTATAAAATTTTCGCCCGAATTCTAGGAATCAGATGCAAAATTCAAATTGCAGGTCGCAAGAAGACTTTGTTGAAGAAGGAGAAGATGTGTAACCCCTGACTGATGATGAAGACTTCAATCGGTTTCCTGAGGCTATTATGGTGAGTTGAATTTCATCTGACCACATGAGATCATTTTATGGTCGAACTTTCCACAATGGAAGCAATGGATATGTTCCTCGTAAGTTGAAGCATGATGACCGATGTTGTCACATTGGAGGCAGATGGATCGAGATTTCGGCTGTGAATCTATGGAATTGAGGTTTTTTTAAAACTAAAGAAAAAGGTGTACAAGACTGGGAGAAAAGTCAACGCCACTTCATATAGCAGCTAAGATAAGAAAGGAAATGAGAAAAGGAAGGTCATCTGTTGAGAGAATGTGCATAGAGATATAGGGAGGCGGGTGTATGTAGTGGCGACAGGAAAACAGGGATCTGGGAGAGTTTCCCTTGTTGACAATTAGAGCTTTTTTAATTATGATCTTATCTTGGGTTTAAAGCTTTGAAAATAATGCAAGTTACCTTTTTTGGACATTAGGATAAACTAGGTTAATTTTCAAGCATTAAATCTTACGGAGGTCACAACTTTTGGTAGGAGCCAAACTAGGGATTGATCCTTGTTTTAAATGAAAGAAATAGTGATTTTCTTTTTTTAGAGTAGTCATAATAGCAATTTGGTCTAATTGTTTGAAAGTTACAACTTTTTTAAAATTTCGGTTTGAGTAGACAAATTTATAAACAAATTTGTAGTTCATCTCAAAAGCCCGAAGCTAATGATCCGATGTTAGTTTGTATTTTAAGAGGAAATTAATGTTAGATCACAAGTTGGGTGCTTCAACTTTGATGCGAGAGCTCACAAGTTTAAAACTTGCATAGCGTGACTCAAACATACATTGACATGTGGTATGATGTATACTAACTACGCCTTGTAGTACTAATATGTACTACTATATAAGTATCCAATTAAAGGAAACAATAGATTGAGAGACTTAGGCATAGAGATGTCACTAGAAATCATCAACGTTTTTGGGAAGCGATTTTCGTTTGTTTTGCTACCCATATTATATTTCAGTCGATCGAAGCAAATTTAGTGATTTAATCATCGTTTAAGGAATTGCTTATAATCTCTTACTCATATATGTTGTATTGTAATTTTTTGAAAAGCAAGTCGATTTTTTAAGTGGCATGTCCACTTTTTATATAACATTGAGATACAACTATGAAATATAACTCCCAACAACTACAAATTCACCATATACATAACATATCAAATGATGAAGCAAAACAATTCATAGAATTCAAAAACGATACATAAACAAAAATGCACATTGTCCAAACTAACATAGTAAGAAGCCTAAGATGGAAATAAATATGCTAAGTTATACTCGACCCTACCATCTAAGTCTCAGAGTCAGCAGACTAAGAGGAAATGGCTAGAGCTACAGTGATGTGAATACTGGAAGTATGAGTAGGCTAGTTGTTGGATTCTATAAGAGAGGATTTAACAGTTGAAGGTTTCTAATAGTTAGGATGTCAAATGGAGATTAACCAATTATAGATACAGAGATAAGGTAAGCATTAGGACTGTCAATATCCATTAGGTCAGACATGACATAAGGGGAAGCGATTGAGCTGGCATGGGGTAGACAATGTCGAAACATACATGGAGGGATTTTAACCTTTCATTGCCTTGAGGGGGCTTTTAAGGAGGAAATTTCTCAAGCAAGGAAGGAGGGGATAGGCTTATGCTTTCAATGTCCATTGGTTGATGAGTACGAAGTGCATTAGAATATCTAAAAGAGTGGCAACAAGTGCAAATAAGAAGTTGTCATAAGTATAGGACATTAACATGGCCGGTCCTACAACAGGAGAGGGATACGAAGAGGATATCCAAGGTGATTTCAATTAGGGCTCTTACAAAACCAAGATGGTTATTTCATTTTACATTTTCATCAAAATAAATAAGGTCTCCAATATGACTGGCCAATTAGTTAAGGATCTTTAGCGATAAATTTTTCAAGAGGTAAATTTAGTCTGTTCCAAGTTTTTGGGTCATGAATTATATTTCTATTGGCACTTTTAGTCTATGCACCCTAGGTACCATCCATTTGATTGTAGAAAAATGGGGATTAATATATATCTATGTAAAAAAAATACAATTGCCTTTAATTCATTTGTTCAAAACCAATATTTCATGTTCATTCTTTTTGTGTTTTCCAACTTAAGCACTTACCGAACTTTGAATCGATATAAAGTGTTGTTCATTTTAACTTCATCTTCGACTATCATTGCATTGGTCTTTGAATTTTGTTTCATCTCTAATATGATCCTTTTAAGTTTGAAGAAGCTTACATCATTTATGTATACCTCGGATTTTTTTCTATTTTTCAAAAAATTTCCAAGTGTAAGCTTCATTCTTTATCCTACCATTAACTACATGATATATTTTGAAAAAATTTGGATACATAAAAATGCTTGCTGAATGAGTAATCTATTTATAAGACAATGAGATTTTCATAACAGTTAACCAATAATGCTTTCATATCAGTACTACATAGAATTAAGTTTTGATTTTTCTATATTACAATGTTCTATAAACTAAAATTTATAGCGACATCCATATGCATGACATGGATCCACAATTTATGTGTATGTGTGTGCGTGCGCGCACACGCGTGTGTATATATGTAATTTTGGTAGCTGATTCTTTAAACTGTATAAAATAAGACAGGCCAAAATATATGTAGACATGAATTAATTAAATATGTTTAATCGATTAAGTGAGACAACGTCTCACTTATAATGGGTCGTAGATAAACTATCCTTACATAGGTCGGGTCATGAATACCTAATTTAATTGACTTTGGATTTGGAGAAATTAGGATCTGAGAATGAAAATTAATTATGAACAGCCACTTCCTTTATTTAGATGTACCTTGAAGCGTCAATATTAACATCCTTTTACGGCGGTACAAGGGAAATGATATCAATATTTGTAGTTTTGTAGGATTTTCAAGTGGAAATAAGTGATCCGCAAGCAACTCATGATCCAATTCAATGCCAATCTAAACTATATTCTACATCAATTCATCATCCTTGATTGATGACCGATTGCACACTACAATAAGACTTCGAATAGGCAATTGATGCTCTATCTATCACATCTACAAATTCCTTGAGTGCATTATCTTTATTAATACTGTTTGTTTTTTTCCTTTTTAGTAAACCTACAAAATTTAGGTTGAGAAGAACTATGAAATAAGTCATTTTTCATCTTTAATATTTATAGTATTTAATGCAACTTCATTATATGCCACCATCTCATCAAGTTCATTGGTAGTGCTCATTGTATTCTTTGGAGACAAATAATCCTTTTTTTTGTTGATTTCTCTAGGAATATCGCTATCATTTCCATTTGCTCTGTCTTTTGCAAAGAGCTCACATAGCTGCTCAAAATTGTACATTGGTTGTTTTTTCAATTCAATGACATTTGGATTGGACCACAAGAAAATTTTGATATCTTTAGCATGAGTAAATCAAGAAATGCAAGATGAAGCTTCTTATTTCTTTCACTAACTCCTATTAAGATGATTCCTGTAATAGATACATAGAAAAATACTTATGATCTTCAATACAAGGAAAATTTTATGTTCTATATTAGCATTGAAAAAGATGCATACCTCGGTAAGTTTCTTCCCAAACTTCATGTTTAGCATTCCACATGAAAGTAGTTTGATCAAAGGCAAAACCACTGAGCTTTGAATAAACCATGACAAATTGACTAAGATATTTTGATGTTTTTCATGTGGTTTTGGATCCTTTCTTTGTCCCATTCTATGTTAGGGAACACTAGTTTCATTTTTTGTGAAACCCATACATGTGCTTGTGATGTGAAAGGGCTTCCTACTTTATTGCCTTAAACACATTCATGCAATATGCACCAGTAAGTACACCATCCATCATTTAAGCCCATCGCTAATGTGTCTTTTTCTTCATTTTTTGGGACATGCTTTCCCAATAAAGATACATCATTCCCAAAAAAAATGTAGAAACATGAAAATAATCACGGTCTTTTCTTTAATTTAACATAATGAAAAGTAATAGTTCATATCCAACTTATTTCTTAATGTCAAAATGATGAAAAAAATAAATTTGGTTAAGGAAAGAAGATAAGCAGATTACTTTTATTCAACTTTGTAGAAAAATAAAGGAAGAAAAATATATGCATTTTTATTCAGTTCTAGTGTTTACATAGACATACCACATTGCATTGCTATTGCATTTCTAATACAATCTCATTTTTTTGTGTCTACAGTAGTACCAAAATTGCAACCATCGTTAGTGTATCCTATAGGTTCTCTTGGCATTTCAGCGTCAACTTCACCGGTGAGGCTTTCATTTAGATCATTTCCTATCAAAAAATTATGAAGAACGTAATAAGCTAACACGGTTAGTTTTTGTGTCTTAAAATTGTAAATCTCGGTTCCACTTGCTATAATCAAAAAATGTTTCTTGGCTACACCAAATGCTCTCTCCATCGCATTGTGTAATGAAGAATGTCAATGGTTAAAAAGCCCACGATCATTTCTTGGTGGATTCTATAGAGAGTACTCTTTAATATGATAACATTCTCCTCTATAAGGTGTGAAGAAACCACTATGCAACATGAATCCCGCATTAACAAGGTAAAATTTTCCTAAATTGTAACACATTATTAGAACATTAGCTAATTTATGTATTTATTAAAAAACGATTTTATATTTAACCATTGGAGTATGGAGAGGATAATATAGTGTTAGGGAATATTTCATTATCCTAGAATCGAAGGTGATTCCTTCCCATCCAGGTAATACGTATGTAAATTTTAAGTCCAATGTACAAGCAGCCAAAACATTCATGGTCGGATATTCCTTTCTACCACGGTATCTAGTGTCGTTTGCAATTAGTACCTTAACACGGATATGTGTAATACAACGCTTTATTAAACTATGGCATAATGAAATTTTAGTTTTTAAATGCTGATAATGTACCTTAAAAAAGGTAAAATCTAATATGGTGTATTATCTCATATTGTACTTGGTATCCGTTTGGTTGTATAATAAATTTATCTTCTAACTCTATGACTGCACCAATAACTTTATGAAATGGCAACTGACAGTCCTTCTACAATGTCGGAATAGAATTGAACGTGCACTTTGTTTTGTGTTTTTCCTATGATCTATGGAAACCTAGCAACTTGCTCTTCAATTGCGCCTCATTGAGTTGCTTGAAGTCTCCTCTTATTATGAAAGGCTTTAGAGAATAGTTTCATAGTTGTATAGGCAACATTCTGATGAATGAATTTCACGTAGGTAGAAAATCCGTCTTATGACTATCTCTAACTTTTATACGAAATCGAAAACTTCCATCCCTCATAAGAGCACTGCATAATTCAATGAATGCAGATGGACTCATTTGTATCAGATATCGACCACTTGGACCACATATGTGTTTCGTTACTTCATTACATACTCGCTCACTTTACAAACGTGTTGCATGTTTGATTCGATTTGAATTAGTACTATTTGGCATATTTCTTTGATGCATTAATTTAACCCCAACCGCCATAAGAAATATCATTTGCATATATCATGTAAGTTTATTCACGTGCACTTGATTAAGTCACCATTGTCAGATCCTCGAAAGTCAACCATCTGAATTTTGTAATTATTATTTGAAAAATATGAGTTAGGAGAATAGTCAAACTTCATTTCACACGTTAAATATTAAAAGATTATCAAAAAATGCTGCGAATTATGATATATTAAAGTATACTCAATACAAATGGCAATAACTGAGTAATGTCTTCCTCTAACCATAATAGCCATCAGTCTCTTCCTCCTCCTGATCCGCCTCCCATCTTCCCCGATCCGCCTCCTGGCTTCCCTCCACTATTGCCTACCGATTCTGCTGTTGAGAATGATTATGGTTTCACCCAGGTTCGCTCAAGAAAGTGGAAACGCCAATCAAATGTTATGCAACAGCCTCATACAATAAATCCTGCCTCTAATAATTTGCAGAATAAGAATTTTCCATCCCTCCCACATCAAAACGTTCATCAGACTTATACCCACATCAAAAGTAATCTTAATCGCCCCACTCAATCTGATAATAGATCTGCTGTCAACAAATGGAATTTTTCCAATACGTCTAGCTGGGCGTGGAATGAAGTTGTCAAGGGTAATAATATTTTAGTCTTTATTCCATTAAAGTTTTATTACCCTATGAATTTAATTTGATGCAATGTGCCAAAATGTTTGTTGAGGTTGTTTAGGATGCCATAAAACAATGGGATAATGCCACTGTGATCTACGTTGTTGGTCCTAAATTATATTCTCCATACTTCAAGGACTATATTCTTAGAGTATGGAAGCTTAAAGAATAATTCTCTATATATTCTAAGAAGAATGGATTTCATGTTATTAAATTTAACAATAAACAAGATTGTGATAGAATCTTAGAAGGTGGTCCCAACTATTATAACAAAACGCCGATGATGATAAAGAGGTGGTCTCTTAGCATGAAACTTAAAAAAAAACTCCTCAACTCTATTCTGATTTGGGTTTATTTCCCTAACTTATCACTTGATTATTGGATGGAAGACAGGATTAGTCATATTTCCTCGATCCAAGGATCCCCCATCAAACTAGACAAATTCACAGAAGGTATTATAAAAATTGCATGCGTTAGAGTCTTAACTGAAATCAAGAACTCGTTTGTGTTTTCGAATAAAACTCTTATTTTATCTGAGAAGGATGAAATCATATGGCAGGAGGTGACGTACGAATGGAAACCTTTTATATGCTCGAATTGCTCTAGTTTTGGACATACTGAAACTCGCTGTCAATTTAACAAAGACTGGGTGCCTAAAGTCTCTCCTCAAAACCAGACTGACGAAAGTAATGAAATGAATATATTAATATTCGAAATGAAAACAACTTCGCAACCAATTCAACTACCAATGATATTCATTTGAATACAGCCAGTCCAGAACAGGAAATTATAAATAACAATAGCCAAATGACGGTCAAAACAATAATATGGAAGGGCAACCAAATTATGAGTCTCAAAATGTCCAATCGGATACATTGTACACGACTTTTAATAAAAATATGAATCATAATATCTTATCTACATAATCTGATATGGAAATGCAGAAAAATATTAACGGTAGAAATAAAGTGAATAGTGATTTTGCTGAGTTGCCCGATGTGCCACTGACCCATCTCTCCGCTCTTAACTGATGAGCAGCATTAAATCACCATATGTCTCTAGATCAAAATCAACTCAAAAAATCAGATCAGAGGAAGTGTCTTTTGAATTTAAACATCTGATGTTATAGAGAACCCTACATGGACCAGTTCGGTTAATCAGCTGAAGGGAAAAATAAAAAGGCAAAAAAAGCTAAGACATTGGGGGCTACTACTTCCCCTGTTGATAGTAGCAATCCAGAAAATAGTTTATAGATGGAGTTCCTTTTTTGGAACATCCAGGGTATGAATGCCCCTCCTAAAAAGGTTGAAATTTTGCAACTATTGAATAGTAATAGATTTTCTTTTCTTGGCATTCTTGGAAATAATTTATTGCTGGATAACATTGATAGATTTATGGCCAAAATCAAGTATAATTGAAAATATTCTCATAATATTACTAATGGTCAAAAAGGTAGAATTTTAATTATGTGGGATTCTTCATAATGGTTGAACATCATTTTACATTCTAATGACCAATTCATCTCTTGTATCTTACACGATGCGAGTGGTATTAATGTTTTGTGTACCACGGCTATGCTTTCAATGATGAAGTGAAGCATATAGATTTATAGAATTATCTTGTTAAGCAGTCTAAAAGTTTTAATCTTCCATGGATTATGGTGGGCGGTTTTAATGCTATTCTATCGTCTAATGATAGAATTAATAATGGTCCCTTTAATTCAATGGGTGACTAGGATTTTGTTGATTTCATTTCCTCATCTTGTGGAACCAGATTTTACTATAATTATTTTACTTGGAGCGGAGAACAAAATTTCTCTATTCACAGTAAGATTGATCGTGTTTTTGTCAATTCTTTATAGATGGATATGTTTTATCAGTTCGGTATTAATTTTGGGAACCATTCTTTTAGTGATAATTCTCCTATTACTATCAAACTTATGTTACATTATAAAATGAAGATAAGAGTACCTTTCAGATATAACAATTCTTGGAATCTTCAAGCGGGCAATCACGCTTCCCTTTATGATGTTCTGATGCACCAATTTCATGGTAATCCTCTTCATATTCTCTTATGTAAAATGAAAGCTGCTAAATTTGCTTTGAAGAATTGGATAAAAAATAGAAGTAACATTCACACAACTGTTCAATTAAAAGATGAGGCTAATGATTTATATAAACAACTAGTTTAAAATCCTTTGAATGAGAGTTCGATTGAACAATACACTTCGAAAACCGAACAGATTCATTCAATTATGAGGAAAATTGCAATTGAAAATGAGCAAAGAATGAAAATAAATTGGTTGGTTGAAGGGGCTAGGCCAACTAACTTCTTTTACAGTAAGTTAATGTTCCTAACCCTAACCGAAGGAGTAAATATATTCTTAATTCTAATGGTTCATTGTCAACGGCATTAGAAAAACTTGCATATGAAGATGTTAACTACTTTTTTTGGTCTGTTTACATCATCTCAGGCTACATTTCAATTTTCAGGCATTACATGTAAGAAAATCCTATCTGATAATGCTAGGAGCAATTTATGCATACCATTTCTGCTAGAGAAAATCAAATCTGCCATATTCCAGATTAGGGACAATAGCACCCCTGGGCCAGATGGCATCAATTCAAAATTCTACAAAGTTCATTGGAAGCAGATTAAAAATGATATCTGGAATGTTATGAATGACATTCTCTAATCGGGTAAAATAATTAGGGAAATCAATCATACATTTACTTGTCTAATTTCAAAAAAACCTGATGCAATTAATATGACTAATTTTAGACCGATTCTCCATGCAACGTCTCTTATAAAATTTTAGCCAACCTTCTTTGTAATCAACTGAAAGCTTAAATGAATGATCTCATTTCATATAATCAGAATGCTTTCATTCCTGGTAGAATAGTTATTGAGAATTCTTTACTTGCTTATGAAATGGTTAGACGATTTAATAGAAAAAGATCTAACAATCTATGTCTGAAAATTGATTTGTATAAAGCCTATGATAAAATAAGTAGAGAGTTTATTCATCACATTCTAATTTCTATGGGGTTTCCAATGCTATTTGTTGATCTCATTTATGAGTGCATATCTACTCCCTCGTTTTTGGTGTTAATTGATGGCTCCCCTTTTGGATTTATTGAGAGTACGGAGACTAAAACAAGGAAATCCTCTCTCGCCGTATTTATTTTCTATTGCTATGGAGTTCCTTACAATTAATCTTGATGTTGAGACTTAAAAGGTAACATCACCCCCATTTACAAAATTGAACCAATGATCACTCATTTGTTCTATGTGGATGATATTTTAATTATGGCTAAAGCTACCATAAATAAGGCTAAGAGCATTCAACACATTTTTTCAGGCTTTGAATTGTTTAACTGGCCTTGCTTTAAATGAAAACAAAACTACTTTGTTTTTTTAGTAAAGGAGCAAATAACAATCAATAAATTGCTGATATTTTAAATATCAGTATTGGAAACCTTTCGGTTGTCTATTAGGCATCCCATTATCTAACAATAAACTTTAAGCAAGGGATTTTGGATGTTTAGTAGACAAAATAAATAAAACAAATTAATCATTAGAACAGTGAAATGCTTAACGTTAGTGGTATAACTGAATTAGTTAAAGATGTTATCCACCCAATGATTCAATTTTAGCTGCAATTCACCCATTTTCCTGTGATTGTTATTCAGAGAGTTAATTCTCTTTATGATAATTTCATTTAGAAATCTAAAGCTCATAAGATGAGCTGGGATGATCGTAAAACTAAAAGTGAGGGTGGCCTTGGTATTCGAAGAATTGATGAAGTTGCTAAAGTAGTTGCAGTTAAAATGATATGGAAATATATACACGGTGAATCACTTTGGACCAAATGGATGTGTAGCAAATACTGTAATAATAGAAAATTTTGGACTGCTGTTATGGATTAAAATGCTTCTTATACATGGAAATCCCCGCTTAGAGCTAGACAATAGTGCAAATGATTAATTGATAGAAAAATTGTTAATGGTAAAAATACATATGTATGGTTTCACCCATGGATTAATGGCTCTTTCTTGGTGGATAAATTTGGGTGGAATTTCATGTTTGTTAGTGGTGGTTGTAATAGAAAAGTTTCTATCTTATATTTGGCAATGAATGGAAGGATCATCTTGATAGTGTTCCTACTTAAATTCATCACATTGTGCATAATATCAAAATTGAAATCAAGTGCAACATGATTTTTGGTTCTGGATTCCTAACAGTAGTGTTTAGTTCAGTATGAACTCGGCCTGGAAACAAATCAGATGCAAACATGCCGAATATAATTGGACCAGTATAATTTGAGATAAAAATCATGCTCCAAAAATGTCTACGTATTCACTCCTGGCTAGATTAAGCAAATTGAATACTAAAGTTGGGATCAACAGATGGAATACTGGTATCGATCAAACTTGTGTGTTTTGTTTAAATTAGCATGAAGACATGAACCGTTATTTTTTAACTGCACATACTCGAGGCAACTTCTTGATGATATTATGCATAAGCTAAAAATTATCCTCGGAAATTTTTATGAAATCAACCAAAATTTTGAAATTTTGTACCAAAATCAGAAAAGTAATCTATCACTTAACCATCTCATAAACGTAGCTTTTACTTCTCTGATTTGACACATTTGGTGTGAAAGAAATACTCGTATTTTCAAAGGTATTGAATTGCCAGTTCGAATGAGAACCATGCTCATAATTCAAGACTGCAAGTATTTAATTCAACATAAATTGGATTCAAAAACAATATGTAAAGAGCTTGAACTCGGTGCTACTTTCTATTTCAGTCTGGCGTTGTTTTATTTCTTTTTCTTCCATGCATCGCGAGATTAGGAGCTTCTGCCATTTTTGACTTGTTTTGGGGGGTTTCTTAGATCCGGTCAATATTTCATTAAAGTCGATTGACTGTTTCTCTCTCCAGATTGCAGAAGTGTGAAGACATCTAGTTTGGCGCTGGTTTCTTTTATTATTATTTTGTTTGCTCCACGTGCCTTGTTGTTTTGTTTTGTTTTCTTTGTTTTTGTTGTCCTAAATTGATCGTATGGATGGTTTTGAGTGTGTTGCCACTTTGTTTACCCCTTCATCTATTTGACAACTTGGTTTTTCTTTGTATTCTGTTGTATTGTTAATATATAGACATGATATATACTCTTTTTCCTGGCAAGATACCCATTTAGATTAGGAAAGTTGCAAGGTTTTAATGAGGCATACTATGAAAGTATATGAGTACTATTTTAGTTTATAAAGTACCTTTTTCTAAATAAAAAAGGCAATAACTTTACATAGTATATCTGTTTTCTGAGCATATAAATTGTTCGTAAACCCGCGTATTTCTGAATTATTTATAAGCATACATCAAACATATACAATACAAGTCTACGATGAAACTATAATAGGGACATATAGTAACTATTAACATATATTTTAGAAAAGAATTTGTTAGCAAAACACATATATATTGTTTTCCTTATCATTCTAGACCAGCAATAAACAACATAATCACATAACCATGGTTGAAGGAAGGACCATTTTGGACACCTATAAGCAACATAATCATATTAGACATAGTTTTTTTTTTCAATGAGTAGCACTATTTTTTGAGAAAGACAACATGTTTTTTCTTCAAGAAATGAAGATATATTTGTGTTTGTGAAGATCTATGTGAAACCAAAATTAGAAAAACACTAACCATGTCATGGGCTTACTATTGAGAACTTAATCAAACAATTTAAATGTGATATATAATTTCTTTAAATTGAGAGAATTAATAATTTTACATAATAAAGAGGTTAACAAATCGGTCAAGAAACTTAAATGTTTTTATACGGAAAAAACTATAACCATTGCTCACTCAAAACAAGGGATTAGAATTTTATTAATGAATTTTATTAAAACATGGTATTATATACAAAAAATGGTAATCACATAAACTAAATGAAGTAACTTTTGAATTGGATGAGCGATTGAATCTTATCTCAGTCGAATCTGACAAGATTATGAATAAGATTTGAAGATGAACTGAGCAATTGCATATTTTCTTTTTCTTTTTTTGGATTTGAGACTACGATGAGAAGCAGGGGTGTGCGTTTCGAAAATAAAAAGTAATATATTGTACAAATGACAAGGAATACAAATAAAAGAAAATGGACAGAAATGAATGTTTCATTGTTTGATGCAAAAAGTAATAAATATTGAAAATGTATAATAGGAAAAGGAATATATATAGAACCCCCTAAACATCTAAAATTTTGATGGATTGAGAATTTCCATCAAAATTATAGTATACTGCTTTTCGTTGATTTATATCTAGCCAACCGGAAAAAAAGCTTGCAATATTCTAACACTCGTCCAAAACCACTCGAAACCGAAGAAAGAAAAGAAAAGGAAAAGAAAGGGAGGAAAAAAAAAAAAAACATAGGCGAACCTAATCCTCATACTGATGCTCTCTGGGATGGCTTTCTGTCTAGGCAACATTCTTGAACAAATTCAAGCGGGGCTCTCAGTACATGATCCGGCCCAAAGCTAAGACAGGTCTAGAAGATCCTTTTCTTCTCCATTCATCTTTCGTCTTTCTAAATTTCTTCACAGCTAAAAGCACAGAAAATTCTCCAGAATAACCGAAAGCCAGAACGAAAAATGAGTAGATTTTTCGTGGGAAGAGGGCGATCGACGACGAACGGAATGCTGCCTTTGCTGGCGTTCCAAGTCCTAAGCGAGTATCACCGATTGGGTAGGAATAAGCCACCGATCACCGCCGGTCTTATTCTCACCAATACTTTGATTTATTTGAGGCCGGGCATGCTCGATAAGATTCTTCCTACTGTCGACGAGATTGCTTTTAATCCTCATATTATTCTAAAGGTTACTGTGTTTACTTGATTGTATGAAATATTTAATTTTGTTTGGTTCTTTTTAGCAATTTTGGTATTTCAGTAGTGTTAATTGTCCTATGGTCATCGTTAGGTGTTCAAGTTAATACGTTGGGTATAAGTTATATATATCTTAGACAAAATCAGTTCCCCAAATTTAAAGAAAAGGAAGTTTTTGCACTAATACCAATTGTTATTGTAAATTGGAATGCAGGAAGTATAGATATCAAGTTGATTATAAGAAAATGGACTTGGACTTTGATTCTCCGACATTAAGTACTTATAGTATTCAACAAAATAATTTCTGCGCTCCGAGTAAAAATAAAATTTCTCTGGTAACGTGATCATTCAACTATATCACCTATAGTAGCTATAATCTTGGTTGAAAAATTACATATTCTTAATTAAACTATGATTATCCAAAGATGATGATGTGTTTTTTTATATGACTAAACAGATAAAAATTTATCTTTTTGCCTACTGGAACTGGGTATTTCAAACATGAAATCATCGGATACCATGTTTTGCACTTTTGTGTCATAGATTTACTTTTAGTAACTATGATCACATTTGAAACTTTACATATTGATAAGTGGTTATACAACTGATACCATGCAGTATGGAGATTTAAGACGGTTCTTCCTATCCGCATTCTACCACATGGGAGAATCACACTTAGTCTACAACATGATGTCCCTGCTATGGAAAGGCATCCAACTCGAAACTTCAATGGGAAGTCTAGAATTTGCCTCTATGCTTGCTTCACTACTTGGACTATCTCAAGGCATCACTCTCCTTCTAGCCAAGTCCTTACTTTTATTCGACTACACCTCTCCATACTACAATCAGTTCTCGGTTGGATTTTCCGGCGTTCTATTCGCCATGAAAGTGGTTCTCAATTCACAAGCAGACGACTTCACCTATGTGCATGGCATGATGGTTCCATCGAGACATGCAGCCTGGGCTGAGTTAATATTGATTCAGTTATTTGTACCTGGGGTTTCTTTCCTTGGTCATTTAGGAGGCATACTTGCTGGGCTGGTCTATTTACGGCTTAGAGATGCAAGTTCAGGCCCAGACCCTGTTGCTAGTCTTATGAGAAATTTTGTACGGTTGATAAAGCTGCCTTTTGGGTTTGTTCTAGGGTTGTTTCGGAGGAGCAGACGTAGAATTTCCGGACGAGGAAGAGTTGGAAGTGGATATGGGGTATGGAGATGTAATGTTTGTACGTTTGATAATTCAGATATGTTGGAAGTGTGTGAGATGTGCAGTGCAGAACGTGTTGGTAGTCAAGGATATTCTAATGGAAGGCAGTTTGGTGGGTCTCGAGAGCTTAGTGCTGAGGAGGTTAGGCAGAGGAGGCTGGAGAGGTTTGCTCGACGAGAAGAATGACTATTATGTCGCTTGTTCTTTGTAACTTGTGCTGAAGATGAGTGAACAAATCATATATGGCAAACACTGTAAGATTTTTATCTTTGATTTGATTACTTCTGATAAAATACGAAGTTAGGCAAGCTGCAAAAATTATAACTTGATTTGTAACTTGTTCGGTTTATACATAATAAAGTGATAATTGTTTCTTAACATTTAAATGAATATATTCTTCGGAGAATAAGTGGTACTGTTTACACTTCAAAATACATCTAAAATTACAGAAAGAAATCAATTGTACTGTACACTATCAAGATTCTACACTTAATAATATAACAACATAAATTCACTTTCTTGTATTGCCAAATGAGATATAATCCAGTTGACTTGAAACTTTTTTATGCTTCTATGATATCACAAATATTGGGTATTTTTGGGGTGTATGATATTAAATAATCTCCACGATCAATAAAAGAGTTGCTTATATATCGCTTAGGTCGTGCCTGTCGTTCGCGGTTTCAACTGTCATCATTTTACACAGTCACTCTTAATTTTTATCATGCATTGGCGTTTAAACATGATAAAAGAAAAACTAAACTATATAGTCTGTTCATTTCTTTAGGGAACTTTAGCTTGAAGATCCATGTTTGATTTTGTCCGTTTGATTTACCTTGCTTTATGTGATGTGCACTAGGCCAAGTGATGGAAAAGGATAAGTTGCATGCCCATTATAATCTATTGGTCACAGGCGTTGAATGAAATCCCATTACAGTTTATTCAATACAGGCTTTGAATAAATGAGGAAGAATAGAGAAAATGGGAGCACCAACAATTCTACTGCCGCCGCTGCCATACTGACCTCGGCCCCTTATCCACCATTCAAATGAAACCTACCCATTTTCCGCCACCCCTAATCTGAACCTTAGTCAGGGTTTCTTTTTCTTTCTTTTTATTATGTGGAAATTTGGTTGACGTTCGAGAAGTTAAATTAATACACAAGAACACCTCCTCGCGTATATTTCTTTCGTCCTTCATCCAATGCTCTAGATCAAATCAGTGTTTGTATGTATGTGCACTCTCTCTAAATGCAGGTTATATTTTTGATTTAAATGCAATATTATCAATAGCTTTATGCAGCGAATTGAAATTTCATTTATACTCTCATACTCTCTGTGTGTGTGTTCCGGTAGATCTCTATTCCCTTCGGATTTCAAGCAAACATTTTGATGTAAATAATTATATAATTAATTATATAAGCGATGAGAGGTAGAATATAATTATTTAAACGAAATGTGTAGTTGAAATCAAGTGAAATATAGATGTAGCAGAAATGAGAAGTAGTCAATCCTTGTGTGTGTATAGGAAGGGTTTTGTTACACCTTTTTTTTTTAATTATTATTATTATTATCTAAACGATTCGAAATCGAACAAAAATTTGTGGATATGTTCTTACATGGCTCAAGGTCGTCTCTACAAAATTAGGCTTAATTTGAATAATATTATCTCTTTATTACACAAAATACCCTAAGAATATCTTCAACTTTAATTTGATCATATTGTATTGTTGATGCTACATAGACTATTCACAATTTTATTTACATTTGTGCATTCAATGCTCTTGTGAAGTATGTCATGTCAATTTTTTCATAGATGATGTGAAGTGCAATGTCTAGTTGTAGACGTTCAACTTATTTAGTGCCACGAATATATTGATACGTTAACAAAGCCAAACAATTTTAGTTAATTATTACACAATTGCACTGGAGTAATTTTTTTTACGATTTTGCCTTTTGAAGTAAATTGTTTCAACTTTGTTTTCAGTGTAATGTGTTGACATTACACATTTGTAACGACATTCATTGGTATTGAGTATTACAAATACTTAAACCCTTGTAAGCAATGATACTCGTTATTATTTCAAGATTATGAGCAAAGAAATAAAGTTTTCCTCCGTCATTTATTTTCATAAGCAGAGTGCTAAGACATATGCATGATTGTTGAGCACACTCAAGTTGAGCGTTAAGCTTTAGTGATGCTTTAGTTATACCAGATTGATGGATATACTAATATAATCTTATTGAGCACATTAAGACCATTACCAACAACGATCCTTTTTACGTATCACTTCTCTCTTAATTTTACATTGAACAAACGAGCTGTACGTCTAGAAGAACGAAAACTAGCCATCATACCAGTTTAACAAGTAAAAGGAGTAATAATAAAACGGCGAAGTTTTCGCTGTTTAATTAAATGGAAGAAGCTTTGCGTTTTAATATTCTCCCCCAAAACACGTGTTGATACGCTTTTCTTCTTCTTGTTTCAGATCTAAGAGCCGAAAACAAAAACCCCGAACCTCATTTTGAAGAAAATTTTCACTCCAACCCCTAAATCTATATAAAAATACAAAAATTAAACCTTGTATTTACGATTTAAACGTCTTGAATGTCTAGACTGTTATTTTTTTTGCAAAAAAGTTCATGCATGGAGAAAGTAGCAGCAGTGATAACGGAGATGGTGGCGGTGGTAGTGGAGCAGAGAATGTGATTGTTTCTTTTGGATACGAGCATGGATATAAGAGATATTTGAAGCGACTTCAGCCGAAGAGGCTGACGAGGAGGGCGTAGGCAGTTGCGATGGTCGAAGGTGTCATTGAGGCCATCGAGGTGGCCAGAGAGGCAGGAGTCGTATAAGAGCAGTGCAGGCTTCTGTTAAAGTTGCCGAGTTGAGCGGTTGTGAGGATCCGAAGATGAGTTGCCGAAGATTCTTACTGATTTTTTGGTACTTCCAGAGGTAAGGTGCATGTTAGCACGCAAACCGGCTTGGTAAGTATCTTTTTTAGTTGTTAGTTATAGTTACATTAAATTAGCATGTTATTACATACACTTAAGCTTTTGTTTTACTAAAACAGCCACGAAATATTTGTAGGGTTCATTAGTTACTAGTTTAAAATATTTTCACCAGCCTTTGGCCGATATTACTAGAGTTGTAGGGTTTTTGCATAAGTTTGGATTTGATCATTTCTTAGGCAATTTAATCATTCTTTTGAATTAAAAAAATATTTTCCCAATTCATTGTAGTTTAGTTAGATTAATTTTTTTTATGCGCCATTGCGTTATATCCTGACAATGAGTTATATCTGAAGTTTTCTTCCAACTCAAATATAGTATACCATAAGAAATGAAAATGACATTGGTCGGCATCAATGTAGATGCTTCAACTTTGCAGATGATTGTGATGATCGTTGGTTATGACAATGAATTGACGATCCATTACCTTGAAGAGTCATAAAATATACACCATTGAACTTGAACATTAAATAACAACGCTTCACGACCGGCTTAGTTCACTGGAATTTCAAGGCGGTCGGAGGCAAAACTAATTTACGAAAAACAGTATGTTTATGTATCTTTATGTATGTTTGTGTTCGTTCATGTATGTTATGTATTAGCTATGCTTACATATGTGTTCATGTATGTTTTTATTTACGTTTATGTACGAAATTAAATGAGCTGTCATGGACAAAATTGACCAAGGTGTAGTCATGATGTGCTTATGTATGTTTATTATTTACATATTTGTTTGAATCAGTGAACATATCATAAAAACTTAGAAATTGTATTGAGCTTGATAACAGAGAGAGAAATGCATTGAAATACATAGAATAAACATAATAAAATCACACAAACTATCTAATATAACTAACCTAAATATCATATGCAGCATGATCAACAAAGTTAGATTGCCAATCGAAAAAAAATAAAGAGCCAAGGGTTGATCGACACATCTGAAGAACATTTTCATGTTCCACTTCAGTTGTGACGACCGCCCATGACTCCTGCACTAAATAAGAAAATAGTGCGCTGTAAAGTGTGCCAGGTAGCCATGGATGATCATCAAGGTAAGGTAAAAACAGCAGAGTCTATCGTATTACTCACAGCGCATGGGTAAAATACAATAGAAAATATAGATATATAGTGAAGCTCCACAAAACAGAATCTCGTCAAATAAGTCTCATAGTAGTATGATACAAAAATATGGATAGTCAATACATCAAGCCTCACTACATATCACTCAGAGAATATACAAGCAGCGGAACATCCAGTACATATAGTAAGAAAATAATATGCAGGCCTCCAGCTCGTCTTCGTCATCAGCATCGTTGGTCATTAAGAACAGCACCTGTCACCTGCTACCTAGTCTGCCCATCCCAAAATGGATGAACAGCCCAAGGTAATAAGAGTTGAACATAAAACCTTGAGTCAGACAACAGTCTTAGTGAGCGGTAAATTAACTAACAACATACCAAAAGAACATAAAGGTAAAAGGAATAGGAACCTAACTCTCCCACTCCACCTCTTTCTACAGTGATAGCCCTTAGACACACTAAGCAGAAGTAAACATAGCAAATCAAACATTTAAAGTAAAGCAATTATCGCTCGAGTCAAGGTCGATTTTTTCCAAGTACAAACCCCCAAGGCCTAAACCAAGATCAGATAAGCACCTGGAAAACATCGCTCTTGAGACCGAATGACGATACAACCAAAACATCCAAACATCCATGACTCTGGCTATCACTGTTATCATTGCTTCGATACCATCGTTAATTGAATGACCGGCACATTCTTTCAGCCGTCCGTCAAGGGCTAATGGTAACGGTTCTAGACAAAACTCCGCACGTCGTCGCAACCCATGCCTAGGACTATCGAATCTGCCCAGAGTACTCGACCACCAACTGTAGTCTTTTGGAACTATCGAATCTGTCCAGCGTACTCTTGCTTTGAGTCTGCTAGAACCTTCAATAACGATGAAATCTCAGTCTTCTAGTCATCCTCCTCGACGACTATTCTCATACTAGCTCAAGCGCCTCTCGAGCCAACCATTATCCACAAACTCAAACCATCCCCCGAGTTATCAACATGCTTGGAATGATCCCATCTGGATTGTACCAAGACTACTTCACATCATGCCTGGCTTTATTTCATCATAGCAAAGTCCCATCTCAACATCATCATCAAATCTGTCCATATGAGCTTTATCATCCACCACATATGCCATGAGCAGCTTTTTCCTATTCAAGAGCCTTTCCCTTAGCTTTTGAATCATCTTCGACCAACTTGTCCAAATCTAACCACTAATCAACTAATTTATAACAATCAATCAAATCAATCATTAATCCAAGTAATTAAATATTCAAACATGATCTAAAAGCAATTATAACTAAAATGGCAATCTTGTAAATAAAGAGTCCAAATCTAACAAGCATGAATCATAGGTATTATCTCTACAACATGATGGATGAACTTGCATTGGTTAACATGTATAACAATGGATGCCAAATCTTCATGAACAATGGATCTACACTTATGTTTAAGAAAATGCATGGAAATCACTATTTTAACACAAAATCAAACCACCAATCCAATATGCTCTTTTGGGTCCGTGTGAGAGATAACCACCACTCACCGAATCACCTAAACACCTTAAAAGCAACACACTCCAAATCTGGACAGCAATGGATCAAACTCGATCTGCCAAAATTCCGCTTCAAACGATGAAATCTCTCTTCAATGGATGGAGATCTTCAATCTAAGCTCTTGGATCTTCGATTTGATCTTCAATTTGGATGGAAGGAAGCACAAGATTAAAGAGTAGAAAAGAAGTGAAGAAGCGTAGCACTCGAGCTCTCAAAATGGCAAAACTTCGTCGCTTCAAAATCTGGATCCAAAAAATGAAGCTAACCCGTGTATTTATAGGCTGAAAAATCCCCTTAGGTCGTTCGCTCTTAAGTCGTTCACGACCTAAAATCTCACGACCTAAAAATCCAACGACCTACGACCTAACGGTTCCATCGACCTACGACCCAACGACTCGAGCCTATGCGCGACTTAAAACACGACCTAACACATGCGCGACCTAACATACAAGCCGCGTTCCTACCTAAGTCGTCTGGTCGACTTAACGACTCAACTGCATTGCCGACCTAACGACTCAACGACCTAACACACATGCAGCGACTCATCACAGGCACGAACTAACATACACGACGACTTAGCGACTTAACGCTACACAACTTAATCACCTGAGGTCGTTTCACGACCTAACTACGCACAGCAACCTAACATAGGTCGCTCACGACCTAACTAAACACAGGGTCTCAATGACCTATACTATAACGACTTAAACTATTATCCTTAAGTCGCTCGAACGACCTATCTTCCCTAGGTCGTTAACTCGCTCAGAATCCTCTCCTAAGTCACTCATCTGTGCCGCTAATCCTTAAGTCGCTATCCTCCTTAAGTCGCCAACTACTAGGTCGTTAACTTCCTTAAGTCGTTAGTTCCCTTAGGTCGCTTCAATCTCTTAAGTCGCTCCACGACCTATCTGCTATACGACCTAAGCTATCACACAATCTAACTCCTTAGGTCGCCTAAACCCTTAAGTCGCTGACTTCCTTAGGTCGCTCTGCCTTATCTTTAGGTCGCTCAACACTCTTCTACGACCTAACCTCCGGACGACTTAAGATCTGGACGACTTAACAACACTAACGACCTAATATCAACGGTTTTTACGATTTTCGATACGTAAAATACGGGTCGTTACATTCTCTTTCCCTTAGGAATTTCGCCCCTGAAAGTCCAAACAAACAAGAACAACCATAAACTATTCTGCATGCTTACCATCCATAGCAACCATCAAACCATGCATCCAATTACAAGCCTACCATGCAGAATTCTAAGACTAGAACAAGTTACAATGTCATGAGATGACACGACACCTTATGGTCATACCTCGAAGAGTTCAGGATAAGCTGTCTTTATCCTCTTTTCCACCTCCCATGTACAGTCGTTAACATCATCGCTCCATTATATCTTGAGCAACTTGACTTCCTTCGTCCTAAGCTGTTTCGTGTCAGTTCCCACAACACGAAGCGGCTTACAAGGTCTCTTATCAACTGGATTAACCTCAAAATCTTCACAGCTATCAGCAGAAACCACTGTATTCGAGTCGTGCACATACTTCCGTAGATACGATACATGAAAAACATTGTGCACACCCGACATCTTTTCTGGTAACTCCAATTTATAGGCGAGCTTTCCAATTCGCTCGATGATCGAGAATGGTCCGAAAAATCTCGGAGTCAATTTTCCTTTCCTCCCGAATCGAATAACATTCTTCAGTGGAGAAATCTTCACAAAAACCATATCACCTACGTCGAACTCCAAATCCTTACGACGCTTATCGGCATAACTTTTCTGACGGTCTTGGGCTGCCTTCATTCGTTGCCGAATGATCTCTATGCAATCCGAAGTCTGTTGAATCATTTCTGGCCCAAGTATCAACTTTTCTCCCGTTTCCAACCAACATGTCGGGGAGTTACACGGTCTTCCATACAATGCTTCATACGGCGCCATACAAATGCTGGACTGGTAACTGTTATTATACGAAAATTCCACCAAATGAAGACGATCTTCCCATAATCCTCCGAAGTCCAAAACACATGCTCTGAGGAGATCTTCCAAAACTTGGTTGACTCTCTCGGTCTGACCATCTGTTTGAGGGTGATAAGCTCTACTCAAACACAGCTCGGTTCCCAAAACTTCCTGGAAGCTCTTCCAAAATCCACTAGTGAGCAATGAGTCTCGATCGCTCACTATACTTTTCAGGATACCATGGAATCGAACTATCCACTTAACATATAGGTCAGACAATTTCGATGCAGTCCTGGTTGACCGAACAGGAATGAATCTTGCACTTTTAGTCATACGATCTATGATGACCTAAATTCCTTCATTTCCCGCTCTTGTTCTAGGTAACCCATCGATAAAATCCATCGATATTTGCTCCCACTTCCATTTAGAAACTTCTAATGGCTGAAGCAATCCACTAGGCTTCTTCTGCTCGGCTTTTACCAACTGACAGTTCATGCACTTGGAAATAAAATTTCCAACATCCTTCTTCATACCTTCCCAGTAATAGGTTCTTTTCATATCCCGATACATCTTATTTCCACCTGGATGAATTGTCAACTTCGAGTGATGACTCTCCTTTAGAACTTCATCTCTCAATTCATCTATATCGAGAACAACCAGTCGTCCTTGCTTCCGAAGCCAACCCTCTCGATCGACCTCGAATCCTTTATCCTTCTCTGGGTCCAACCCAGATTCCAAATCACGGGTAATCTTGACAAGCTTATCATCTCGCTTTTGGCCCTCACCAATTCTTTCCGCAAGAGTAGATCTTATTTATAAGTTTACCAACATCTCGGGTTCCAATTCACATCTGGGCCTAAAGTCAAATCCAGCCAAATACTCAAGATTCTTCCATTCTGAAAACATGGCCCCCAATCCTGCATGTCTTCGACTTAATGCATCTGCCACTGCGTTACCCTTTCCCGGAGTATAGGCTATACCAAAATTATATGATGCCAAAAACTCTAGCCATCGTTGCTGTCGAAGATTCAAATCCTTTTAGGAGAGAAGATACTTCAATGATTTATGATCTGTAAACAACTCGAATCGAACTCCCAATAGGTAATGTCTCCACATCTTCAGAGCAAATACAATTGCCGCCAACTCCAAATCATGAGTCGGATAATTCCTTTCATGCGGCTTCAGTTGTCGACTTGCATACGCAATAACTTTATCCTTCTGCATCAGCACCGCTCCAAGTCCAGTACCACATGCATCGGTGTAAACCACCATCTCATCATTTCCACTTGAAATAGTCAAAACATGAGCACTTGTTAGTCGCTCTTTCAGAATTCCGAAAGCTTGCTCACACTTAGCATCCCATCTGAATACTTGATTCTTTTTCGTCAATCCTGTTAATGGTGCAGCTACCTTGGAAAAGTCTTTGATACACTGACGATAGTATCTTGCTAATCCAAGAAAACTTCTCACATCAGATGCATTCTTAGGTCTGACCCAATCCTGGATTGCTGCCACCTTGGCGGGATCAACCGCTATTCCACTTCCAGAGATAATATGACCTAAGAACCTCACTTCTTCCAAAAGTGACACTTCGAAAACTTAGCCTTCAGCTGATGTTTCCGCAAGGTTTCCAAAATAATACGCAAGTGCGTCTTGTGCTCTTCTTCATTACTGGAATAAATCAAAATATCATCCACGAACACTAGTACGAACTTGTTCAACTGATCCCTGAACACTCTATTCATAAGATCCACAAAATATGCTGGTGCATTGGTTAGTCCAAACGGCATTACCAGCCACTCAAAGAAACCAAATGGTGTCCTGAAAGCAGTCTTCGGCACACTATCCTTTGCCACTCTTAATTGGTGAAATCCCGTTGCCAAATCCATCTGAGAAAACACATTGGCCTCGTGAGGCTGATCAAACAAGTCATCTATTCTCGGCAATTGATACTTGTTCTTCTTAGTCACTTTATTCAGCTCACGATAATCCACACACAACCTCAACGATCCATCTGCTTTGGTTGCAAACACTACTGGTGCACCCCATTCGGACACACTACGTCGAATGAATCCTTTTTGTAAAATATCATCAACTTGCACCTTCAATTCTTGCTGTTCCCTAAGCGCCATCCGCCTAAGAGGCATCACAACAGGTCTGGCTCCTTCAACTAGATCGATGCGAAACTCGATCTGTTTATGCGGCGGTAACCCTTTGACCTCATCAAAGACATCCTCAAAGCCATTTGCGACTGGCACCGATGACAGTCCATCCCGTGGAACAACCAGCGAATACATGAAGCTCATGAAGACGCCTTCCTCATGCTTACATCGTATCACAACCTTTCGCCTTTCCACATTCTCGACTGTCACCTCCAGCCTTTTACAATCAACCTTTGCCGCATACTTCCTAAGGCAGTCCATACCCAAAATAATTCCAAACCCCTCAAAGTTTAGAACAAAACAATCACAAACAAAAGAGCAATCATGACTCGATACAACCAGACCACGACATATCATACACAAACAAGACGAACCCCCAACTGGATTAGTCACAACCAATGGTCTATCGACAATATCCGGTTCCAAACCCAACCGGCCTACAAGTTCATTACAAACAAAAGAATGCGACGCCCCAGTATCGAACAACACTCTAACTGGAACACCACAAATGGAAAGAGTATCTTGTACCACCACACTTTTTCCTTTCTCTTCCGTAGTAGGGGCTTTTGATGATGATGGCACAGCCCCCAAAGCATAAGCTTGTACAACCTGCCTGTCCTTCCTCGGTTCTGGACAATTCTTCTTAATATGCCCCAACTTGTCACAGTTGTGGCACTTCACCGGCACCTTTGGATTCTTACAATCTTTGGAGAAATGGCCCTTCTGCTGACAGTTGTAGCAGGTCACTTCGCCCTTCGGCTTTTTCTGGCTATCCTTACCCTTCTGCTGCTGTTGCTTCCTCTTCTTGATTCCACCTTGCTGTGGTTTAGACTCCTCCTTGGTCACAGCAACAACATATACTTCTTTAGGAAACAGATTCTCGTGCCTGAGAGCCTTCTCCACAAGCTTCTCAAATGGATCGTTCAGATGATCCACCAACTGCCATCCAAGATAAATGTCAAAACCTGTCACAAACTCCTCGTTCTTCTGATATGGAGATTCAATATACGACCGAGCATACTTGGACAAGGCTTCAAACTCAGAAACATACTCAAGAACTAGTCTTCCTCCTTGTTTGAGCTCCACAAACTTCTTGAACAGAATGGATTTCTGAGCTGTAAAAATGAACTTAGCTTCAAATCTGGCTTGGAATTGCTCCCAAGTAATTTCTTCCTCCGGAGTATCAATGGTGATAGAGTTCCACCAGTCAGAAGCTCTCCCTTGAAGCTGTCTTGATGCGAGCTTCCTTTGGGTTGCATCCTCAATTCCCAAATCACCAAAGATTCTTCTACAAGCATCTATCCATCTCTGGACTTTAATGGTTGACTCTGTTCTCAAGAAAACCTTCCCTCCAAGAGCAGTATAGTCTTTACACAACCTAGCAAAATCCACCGGTCTTGGAGTTTGAACTTGAACTCCAACATCTACTGATGACCCCGAAGCTGGCATCCTCCTCATAATCGAAGTCATCATAGCCTCGAACATAGCAGCATACTCAGAAGCCCCCCAAGCAGCACGACCTTCCCTAGCAGCTGGTCTCCCTCTTCGACTCATTCTTAATATCTATAAAAAAATGATTAGTGCACCTTGAGAAACAACTGTATAAGAGTTTCAAATCTTTCTAAGCCACTATATTATATATAGTAATCATCCATCAAAATGCAATTACGTCTCTCATACGTAGTTACGTTAGCGAGCGTTGGCTAAAATCGATTAACCAAAGCTCTGATACCAAATGTGACGACCGCCCATGACTCCTGCACTAATCAAGGAAATAGTGCGCTGTAAAATGTGCCAGGCAGCCATGGATGATCATCAAGGTAAGGTAAAAACAGCGGAGTCTATCGTATTACTCACAGCGCATGAGTAAAATACAATAGAAAATATAGATATATAGTGAAGCTCTACAAAACAGAATCTCGTCAAATAAGCCTCATAGTAGTATGATACAAAAATCTGAATAGTCAATACATCAAGCCTCACTACATATCACTCAGAGAATATACAAGCAGCGGAACATCCAGTACATATAGTAAGAAAATAATATGCAAGTCTCCAGCTCGTCTTCGTCATCAGCATCGTTGGTCACTAAGAACAGCACCTGTCACCTGCTACCTAGTCTTCCCATCCCAAAATGGATGAACAACCCAAGGTAATAAGAGTTGAACATAAAACCTTGAGTCAGACAACAGCCTTAGTGAGCGGTAAATTAACTAACAACATACTAAAAGAGCATAAAGGTAAAAGGAATAGGAACCTAACCCTCCCACTCCACCTCTTTCTACAGTGATAGCCCTCAGACACACTAAGCAGAAGTAAACATAGCAAATCAGACATTTAAAGTAAAGCAATTATCACTCGAGTCAAGGTCGATGTTTTCTAAGTACAAACCTCCAAGACCTAAATCAAGATCAGATAAGCATCCGGAAAACATCGCTCTTGAGACCGAATGACGATACAACCAAAACATCCAAACATCCATGACTCTGGCTATCACTGTTATCATTACTTCGATACCATCGTTAATTGAATGACCGGCACATTCTTTCAGTCGTCCGTCAAGGGCTAATGGTAACCCCGGTTCTAGACAAAACTCCGCACGTCGTCGCAGCCCGTGCCTTGGACCATCGAATCTTCCCAGAGTACTCGACCACCAACTGTAGTCTTTTGGGACTATCGAATCTGCCCAGCGTACTCTTGCTTTGAGTCTGCTAGAACCTTCAATAACGATGAAATCTCAGCCTTCTGGTCATCCTCCTCGACGACTATTCTCATACTAGCTCAAGCGCCTCTCGAGCCAATCATTATCCACAAACTCGAACCATCCCTCGAGTTATCAACATGCTTGGAATGATCCCGTCTGGATTGTACCAAGACTACATCACATCATGCCTGACTTTATTTCATCATAGCAAAGTCCCATCTCAACATCATCATCAAATCTGTCCATATGAGCTTTATCATCCGCCACATATGCCATGAGCAGCTTTTTCCTATTCAAGAGCCTTTCCCTTAGCTTTTGAATCATCTTCGACCAACTTGTCCAAATCCAACCACTAATCAACTAATTTATAACAATCAATCAAATCAATCATTAATCCAAGTAATTAAGCATTCAAACATGATCTAAAAGCAATTATAACTAAAATGACAATCTTGTAAATAAAGAGTCCAAATCAAACAAGCATGAATCATAAGTATTATCTCTACAACATGATGGATGAACTTGCATTGGTTAACATGTATAACAATGGATGCCAAATCTTCATGAACAATGAATCTACACTTATGTTTAAGAAAATGCATGGAAATCACTATTTTAACACAAAATCAAACCACCAATCCAATATGCTCCTTTGGGTCCGTGTGAGAGATAACCACCACTCACCAAATCACCTAAACACCTTAAAAGCAACACACTCCAAATCTGGACAGCGATGGATCAAACTCGATCCGTCAGAATTTCGCTTCAAACGATGAAATCTCTCTTCAATGGATAAAGATCTTCAATCTAAGCTCTTGGATCTTTGATTTGATCTTCAATTTGGATGGAAGGAAGCACAAGATTAAAGAGTAGAAAAGAAGTGAAGAAGCGTAGCACTCGAGCTCTCAAAATGGCAGAACTTCGTCGCTTCAAAATCCGGATCTCAAAAGTGAAGCTAACTCGTGTATATATAGGCTGAAAAATCCCCTTAGGTCGTTCGCTCTTAAGTCGTTCACGACCTAAAATCCCACGACCTAAAAATCCAACGACCTACGACCTAACGGTTCCCTCGACCTACGACCCAACGACTCGAGCCTATGCGCGACTTCCTAACACATGCGCGACCTAACATACAAGCTGCGTTCCTACCTAAGTCGTCTGGTCGACCTAACGACTCAACTGCATTGCCGACCTAACGACTCAACGACCTAACACACATGCAACGACTCATCACAGGCACGACCTAACGTACACGATGACTTAGCGACTTAACGCTACACAGCTTAACCACCTTAGGTCGTTTCACGACCTAACTGCACACAGCAACCTAACATAGGTCGCTCACGACTTAACTAAACACAAGGTCTCAACGACCTATACTATAACGACTTAAACTATTATCCTTAAGTCGCTCGAACGACCTATCTTCCCTAGGTCGTTAACTCGCTCAGAATCCTCTCCTAAGTCACTCACCTGTGCCGCTAATCCTTAAGTCGCTATCCTCCTTAAGTCGCCAACTACTAGGTCGTTAACTTCCTTAAGTCGTTAGTTCCCTTAGGTCGCTCCAATCTCTTAAGTCGCTCCACGACCTATCTGCTATACGACCTAAGCTATCACACAATCTAACTCCTTAGGTCGCCTAAACCCTTAAGTCGCCGACTTCATTAGGTCGCTCTGCCTTATCTTTAGGTCGCTCAACACTCTTCTATGACCTAACCTCTGGACGACTTAAGCTCTGGACGACATAACAACACTAACGACCTAATATCAATGGTTTTTACGATTTCGATACGTAAAATACGAGTCGTTACATCAGTTATAATTTTTCGGTATTCGATGAGCCTTAATAAATGTAACATGCTTACTCCTAGTATCCAAGTTCCATCCTCTTAACCTACAATCTGAACGGTTGTTATAAGCTTCATTAACGGTGATTCAGAAATCCTGATCAATCTTCTCTTCCATGTTTATGTTCGGCTTCTATACAAGCTTTTATCAACACCTAATAATCATGCAAATCCAAGTTTGATTTGCCACTGTCACGACCCGTCTTTCAACTTCCAGAAAGACGCATCATGAGTAAGAAAGAAAGGAATAGAGAAGAGAAAAGATAGAGAAGAAAGAAAGAAACATAAGAATCTCAACAGCGGAAGAATAAATTATATTAATCACATAAATATTACATAGTATACAACATCTATTAGAGTTACACAGCTTATACAACTAGACAGTTATAAACACCTGTCTAGTTATTACAACTCAAAATACAACTCAAACAAACGACTCAGATCAACACAGCGGAACCACATATTCATCTACAAAAGTTGAACCCTCCTGCTCCATACCTTCTCCAGAGTCCGTCAAAGCTAACCTGAATCGCTTAGCTACTTGTAAAAAATTTGAGTACCCAAGAGTTATAATAAAACAGAATATAAACTCCGGGTCAGACATGGGTCTGGTGTGAGTAAACGGGTTAAAGTTGCTTAACTTTGAAAAACCTTTGAAAACAAAAGGTATCACGTAAGACTTCCCACGCATAGACATGGTTAAGTTTTTACCTTACGCTAACCAAAACATTTGATAGGAAATCCAGTGATATTATAATAGGGTCTAAGGTTTTCAAGTAAATAAGAAATAGCCGAAATTGTTACATTCATTAAATTCCAGCATACTAGCCACAAAGTGGGTAATACAATCAAAACCGTAAGAGCACGTAGGAAGAATGAGTTTCCATCAATGGCAGGGCTATTGGGGTACCGTCCGTCACAGTACGGGGCCTAGATCACCGTACCGAGGATTACTCCCAATCCCCTGCAACACAAGACCGGAACCATCCCTTACTAGATAGTCCCGAACAAGACAACCTCGGTAGTTGTCGTGAATCAACCGCTCCACACAGCCGAATAGAAAGGGACTTCTAGACAGGGGAAAATTTGTCCTACTTGGGTACTACCCACTTAGCCTTGCTGCACCTCCCCTGTTTTAGCCATTCCCCGTTAATGAGGATTGAGGCTACAATTACCTTTATAGAACACATCTATCTTAGAATGCTCATCGTCCACCTGACGATGTTCTGAAAGCATTTAATCCATACAAGTTCGTTTCGGGTTCGAACGAAACCGAATGCATTATCTCGTTACACTCATTTTGGGATCACCCTCAGAGTTAACGACTATAACCCATGCACTCTGAATCTTCATCTTCACTTGAGATTCACGACCTATCGTTAATTTGGATCGATGTGGTTTTCGGATATCCAAATCTAGAAACCCCATCCCGGTCTCATCGAAATTCAAAACACCATCTTTCAGGTCCAAGTTGTTTTAAAGTTAAAACAATTCAATTCTATTATCTATATTCATACAGATAGATAATTCACAATCTCACAAATAGATACATCATATCATCACCATTCAACCAAGGCATCCATATAACAGATAAACATATATCCCATATCAGAGATATCAAACCATTCAAGGCAATCGATATCATCCAAACATCGATAAGCAAAGATCTAGTAATCACACCATTTATAATTTATTTAAAATGAATTAATTTAATTACTTCATCTCTAATTAATTTATAATAAATTAAATTAATTACTTTTATCACTATAAATCTTGCTTACTTAACCATTAATTAATTACAAATCAATTAATTAATAATCCTCCAATTAATCATCTTAATTAATCACCCTTGATTAATCATTCTCTAATTACAATAAGTAATTATCCTTTAATTAAATACACAAATTAATTATCCTTAACCATTTACAGCAATTAAACTTTAATTACTTCATTAATTAATTAACTAAAATTAGTTACCTTAATCCTTAATTAATTACATTAATTAATTACTTTATAATCACTTCATTGATTAATTATCCTTGATTAATCAATCCTTAACTACATCATTAATTACGTTAATTAATGATCCCTTAATTACTTATTAATTAATTATTAATCATATTTAATAATTAATCTCTACTCATTCTTTATTCAATAATCAACCTTGATTAATCATAATTAGTAATTAATTATCGTTAATTAATTACATCACTTAATTAACTTCAAATAACTTTATTAATCAATTCTTAAATTAATTACACTAAGTAATTATTAATTACTTTCACTAAGTAATTATCCCTCCTTATTAATTACACTAAGTAACTAAACCCAAAACATCTTCCATTCTTCAATTAATTACATTCAGTAATTACCCATCAATTACTTCACTAAGTAATTATACTTAATAAATTACACTAAGTAATTATACTTAACTCATCATCCAATGATTATTTTAAATTAATTAAACTAATTAATTAACTTAAACTAATCATATTAATTTAATTAATTACGCTCAGTAATTAATCCCTTTAATTACTTACATTAAGTAATTATACTTAAACAATCCCACAAATGATTATCCTTAATTAATTAATCAATCTAATTAACTATTAAAATTAATCACATTAATTAATTATTTAATAATCCCTATTTAATTATCTTCATTAACTATTAAAAATTCTTTAATTAATTCCTTAAGTAATTAATCTTTAGTTAATTATTATGAATTATAAATTAATGAAGTCTTAATTATCAATTATTTAATCTTTAATTAATTAAGTGCTTAACTATAACTTAATTAATCTTTTTAATTACTTGATTAATTAATTCTTAATCATTAATTTATAAGCTTAACCTATCTAATTAAAGATCCTTAATTACACATTAATTAACCTCCAATTAATTAACTAATGATCCTTTAATTACTTACTTATAAACCTTAATTTTTAATTAATTAAATAGATTAATTAATCTTTAATTAACTTCTTAATTTAATTAATTTCAAGACTCAAAATCTTAATTAACTTTAAGATAAAGTATTATTCTTATATATGACTTAATTATTATTTACAAAGTCTTTGAAATCTTATCTTTAAATTTACACTTTAAATTTCATTTTTAATTTTAAGATTTAAAAATGATTAACACATTTAACTTTAACAAAATTTAAATCAATTTACAACCCCTTTTGAATCAAATGTTAAAGAATACTTTTTTGATATAAAAGAGATTGATGAAAGCTTTTAAAACAAAATTTATTTAAATTTAAAAATCTTGTTTTTATTTATTTTTTTAAAAATAATATGTCTATTAAGTTGCTTCGGGTTCAACACGTAAGCCACTCGAGTACTTACCCGAGAAAATCCCACTTTCCTTTTCTTTTCAAAGCTTAGTTTAAGTTTTTAAATTTTTTAAAACCTAAACTAAACATTCACGAGTTCCCTCGTCCTCACTGCTTCGAGCCAAACACAGAAACACGCGAACTCGAACTCAAGACAAAACTCCTTCCCAAAACACCTTCAACACCTGATACTCAAACGTGCACGGTACACGTGTACCGATGCACCACCCTCTTTCGGCCATTCTTCTGTCTCCGACAAGTCGATAACGACCTCGACATCATCCACGACCATCTAGATATCGCGATTCCATCGCAACTCGAAATTGAGTCTTCAGATTGAAAACTGGAATCAACCTCTCCGGCTAAAACCACTCACCGGCGACAACCTAGCCCACTGGAGTTCACACCCCTCCGATTCAAGCAGTGTCACAAGCCTACGCAACCATTCAACCACTCACGAACACTTCCGGTGCCTCCCAGACAACCCGCGACATCGCGAAATAAAGTCGTCCAAACTGGAAATCGAACCCTAGTCTAACTTCGCCAAGCCACTTCGATCACCAGAAAAATCTCGAACTATTTTTTCCGAGTTCCCCATCCCACCAACTTTCTCCAGACCAAGACCCACCTCCCAAAGCCTTTCCGATCGTCGACAGTCGACCATAATCCCAATTCAAATCAACTTGAAATTTCTTGATGAATATTAATTTAAAAATCGTGATTGTTTTTCCTAAATTCATCATTTGCAATTACAATTCAGGTTGTAAAATCAAAACTATAAATTATGAACATTAATTTTTATCTTTTATTTTGATCATTACTGCATTGCTTTATTTTTGAAATATTTCCTAAATATAAAACCTTAGAACCATTTTAAAAATTCATATTATCATGATTCAATTCTTTTTCCTTTACAGATCTTAGTCTAACAGTAATTGGTTTGGTAGATATAAATTTTAATATGAATTTGGAAGTCTGTTAAACAGAGAGATCATAGAACAAATATTCACAGACATATATACAAACATGCATTCACATCCATATGCATATTCAATCCATATAGCTACAAAAATTTCATCACAAACATTTAAACAACATTACAGGTATAAACTGTTTTTAAAAAAAATGTTTACTCACTGTGACGACCCGGAATTTTTGAGCATTTGAAAACGGAATATTTAATTGATTTTAAATATTTAAAAGTTAATTTTTAACTTGAATTCAAATATCACTATTTATTTGATAATTAAGTTATTAAATTAAATAATTTGAGGTTGGGTAAAATATTGAATCTGGAATTCTAAGCCTGTTAAAAATAATTTGAAGGCTTATAAAATTTATATTGATAATACTCAAGATAATAGGGGTGTTAAAATTGAATCTAACAACGATTAGTTCGGTTTTGAAATTATATCTTTTAAATTGATATTTAAAAATAGCCTTTCGAGGCACAGTCTCGGAATTTGACGAAATCAGTTCCATTGGATCCGTAATATTGTATTATTGTCGGATTTCAAATTTCGTATTGATCGGAGTTGTTGTGTGAGCGTACGATATACAAACGCGCTTAAATCTATATCGTAAATTCTATATAATAACTGGATCCAAAAAGCTATCTTCTCCATACCACCGAATTAAGACTCGGAACCTTTTCCATTGTGTTCGGAATAGGGGTATAACATTATGAACGCTTAGCGGCATGTCAAGATAGGAGACCAAAATTCTAAGTTGCTAGAACGAGATATTTTGAAAATTAAATAAAACTTTATTTACTCAAATCAAGGCCAAATTAAAATCAGGTCATCGTTCCCTTCTTAAACACGCTTCCCTCTTTAATATTTGCAGCCGAACCCCTTCCCATCTCCATTCAGAAAAAAAAAGAAACGAAATTGATTTTTTCAAATAAATGGCCGCGTTCCTTTTTATTCCTCAAAATTAAAAAAATTAAAAAAGAAAGGGGGCGATGGAGCAATTGCAAATCGCGTTCTTAAAATCGATTCCCGGAATCGAATCGAACTCGTATGGAAAAAAGAAAAGGGGAGATCGAATTCGTATTCGATTTCATGGCTCTGAGCGTTTGACTTCCTGAAGCAGTGGATTGCGATCGCGATTAGGGATTTATGGTTGCTGAACTTAGTGGCTACAAGCAAAGGAGGCGTCGATCGGAGATTCGCGATTTGGGGATAGGGTTTGGGCTCGAACTTGACAGTAGCAGTTCGATTGGATGCGTGCAGCGTGGGTGTTGTACAAGATGCCGAAATTTGGAAGATTATGGAGGCGGGTGATGATATGGCTCTGAAAGAATCGAGCTCTTCCAAGGGAAAGAGGAAGATGCCTGTAGATGTTGACAATTTGATTAGCTGCAAAAATCAGCAACGATAGTGAGGTCGAGTCGATTTCTGGTAATCTCTTAAACTTGAATAATTAGTGCTTAATAATAATAGTTGTACTCTGTAGGGCATATGTATATAACTGAAAATTTTAAATAGTAGAAGAAAAAGAAATTTATTTCTATATTTGTATACAGTAAAGAGAAAAGAAAAGTATATAAGGATTTTAAATGCCAATTTTTTTTATAAAGGGCTAGATGTTTGAATCTATAAAAAAATAGTGTATATTTGAAAATTAATTTAATTAATTAACTTATTTAATTATTTGGATGCTAAAATATTCTATTAAAAAGGAAATTAGTTTAAAATAAATTTACTTGTTTAAAAATGAAATCACTGGTTAGTTAAATTATAAATGGAAATTTAATTGTTCAAATTGACTCGAATGTTGATAAAAAATATATGTAATGTTTATACAAGGTTATAAACCAGAAAACCTAGACAGGATTGAAGTGGACTACAAACAAGAATCATAGGTGAGTAAATCTCACTCATCTGGTTTAATTTAAATTTAAATAGTTAAATTTAAATAATTGGTGGAATGGTTGAATTGATTTAATGTGCTATATTATAGTATATAATATATCTTGGAATGATTGTTTTCCCGCATTATATAGCGGATGAGACCCTATGCGCCGCATAATAGCGAATGTTATTATATTTAATCCCATATACCGTGGTATTCCACCTCGAAGTGGAATTGATATTTTACGTTGTGCTAACATCTGTGGGTACAGGGAAACAGGTTGGAGGGATCCAACTGGAATCCTCAACATTTATTTAAATTATTTAATATTTTCTATTGTGATTATTGGGTATTCTATGATGAATTATATTGGAATATTGAAATTTATGGTTTACTTGAATATTTCGGTACACTAAGTTATCAAAATATATATATTGGATTTTTGGAAAGACAATAAAAGAGTGGAGTTTTAAGTAAAATAATTATAGCGAATTTGAATAAATTAAGAATGAATTGAAAAGAAATGGAAGTGATATTAAAATGCTAATAAATAATTTCGAGTATGGAAGAAAGGGGGATTTTGAATAAACAGAAATTAATGAATTGTAAACTTAAGTGGTATCATTTAAAGGAATAAAGAATTATTTTAAAAGTCAAGGCTTAAATTTATATAAAAGAATAACAAAGGAATTTTTGGAAATCTAAAATTGGTGTTTTTCAGTTAAAAGGTTTTAAACATATGTAAGAAATAAAAATTCGAAGTTAATAGGTTTTGGAATAAATTGAGTAAGCGAAGACATTTATTTCAAAATGAAGTAAATCGGGAATTAACTTGGAAATTGTTCTAAGTGTTTTGGAATTGAAATTTTAAAGGAATTTGAGTATATAAAACTTATAAGCTTGGTTTATAAAGGTAAAGCAATATATCAGTAGATGTTTGGAAGAATGAATTCACGATGGAAATTTATTAAGGAATGGTTAAATTTGTTTGAGAATAAATAGTGATTTATTTTTTTAAAGACTGTCAAGAGAAATATATTTCCCTGGATAGCCATGTACGTTTTCAATGTAAATTTTTAAATATAAGATAAAAGTTTTAATGTTGTTTTAAGAAGCATGTTTTAGAAAATTTATTATTGCTAAATGTTTAAATTCTAAAGTAAGTATTTTTCAAATCTATTATCGTAGTAATTATTTAAAGGTGACTTAGTATTTTGTTTTAAAGGAGAAAATCTAGTTTAATATTTTATAAAGCAACCTCATTTTCAAATATTCCTATAGTATGTAATTTTAATAAAGTATTGAAGTAGTTTCATTTTGAATAATTATATATTTTGATTAAGTATTAAAGTAATTTTTAATTTAAAAAGCTTTAAAGGATAATTTATAATAAAGAGTTAAATTATTATTATTTTTAAAAATTCTAGAGTTTGTGCTTGGTTGTTCCCAGTGGAAATAAATATTTGGAAATTCATCTTTTGAGGAAAGTATGGTTTGAAACTGTTTCAAAAGGGTTGAAAGTGGAAATATTTCCGGCGAAGATATTTTGAGAATAATAAATATTTTAGAGAAATTATTTATGTTGATGGATATTGTGAATGTTAATTGATGGTTAAATAACCGACTACCAATACTGGTCAAATGCGTTGATCGTTTCGAAGAGACCGGGATCGGGATTAATTTCTCGAAAACCACTTCGATCCGGTTTGTACGTTTTCGTGGAAAACGAGTTTGGATTCGAAAATGGAGCAGTGACGTGCAAGGGCTAGTCGCTACTAATCCTGAGGATATTTCCAAAATGGATGTAGTAGGAACAGTGCCTTGGGTTCCGTTCGAACCCGGGACGGACTTGTATGGATGAATGCTTTCAGAACATCGTCAGGTGGACGATGAGCATTCTAAGGGATATGTTCTGAAAAGGTAACTCTTAGCCTCAAGCCTCATCAACTGGGAATGACTGAAAATCAGGGGTTATGCAGCAAGGCTAGGTGGGTAGCACCCACTTCAGGGTAAGGTCATCCCTGTCTAGATGTCCATTTTTATTTCGGCTTAGTGGTGCGGTTGCTGATTCCAACCGTGGGGTGATCTTACTCGGGATTATCCACTAAGGGATAGTCCCGGTCTTGTGTTGCAGGGGGTCGGGAGTGTTCCTCGGTACTGTGATCTAGACCACGTACTGTGACAGGTGGTACCCCAGTGCCTAGTCATTAGTTGGAAATCCATTCTCCCTACGCGCCTTGTACGAGTTTTGTTTGTATGACCCACTTTGTGGCTAGTAGCTGGAATTTAATCATGTAACAATTTCGACTATTTTAATAAATATTTGTATATAGACCCTATTATAATATCAAAGGGTTTTAATATAAAATGTTTTAGCTTTCGTAAGGTAAAAACCCGACATGTTTATTTGTGGCGTGGTCTTACGAGATGCTTTTGTTTTCAAAGGATTTTTGAAACTTTAATAATCAATTTGAGTGTGATTTCTCATGCTAGTATTCCAGACTGACTCGGGTGTTATTTAACTGTAATGCTCGGGTCAGACCGAGTATTATAGGATACAGGAAAGGATGCTGTAGAGCTCAGGAGATGAGCTGGATGGCAATGCGTACTTCCGTATTTGTTTAAATATTCCGCTGTGTATTCAGATTGTGTGGACAGGTTATGGTTATTGTCCAGTTGTATGTTATTGATGTATACTCTGATGATGTAATATATAAACAGATGTATTTGTTTTGTGTAAAGATTATCGAATATCTATTATATTTTTTTTCCGCTGCGATGGTAAGATTCTGTTGTTGTTTTCTGTTTTCTCTTCTTCTACCTCTTCTTCTTTAAGAAAAATGGTTCGCATTTCTGTTCATCTTTAGTTGATTGATGTAAAATAGCGTTGACTCAAGGGGTACGGATTTGCGGGTCGTTACACTCACCTTAAAAAGATGACGAATATGGGATTTGCTTTTGAAACAGTTTTGAAAACTTTAAACTTGAGTTGCTGGAATTTGTAAAAGAACTTGAAAACTTGAATGCAGACAAGATGATTTTGAGCTTGCTTTGATTATCTGCTACAGGCCTTTTCGATTTTTGATTTGCAAATGATTACAGGTTTGCTTACTTTGATATTCTCAGGTTGAAGATGATTTTTGCAGGCTTTGATTTTGAAAATGATTTGCACATTATGATTTTCTGGTTTGTGGAAGTGAATTACAGATTTGTTTCTTTGAGGGATTTGTTTTGAGTTTCTTCTTAGCTTTAGAAATTGAAAAAGATAGGAAAAAGAATGAAGAGAATGAAGTATGTGTTTATATAAGTATAAAATGCGATTTATTAAAAATTAAAATTAAAATTAAAAATTAAAATGACACTTGTACAATCTACTAACATTTGTTGTGATCATTTGCTTTGATTAACACTTGTCATATTAGGCTTAATATATTTACACTTGTCTTAGAAGTAATTTTATTTATTTTTATTTATTTTAAAAGTAAATAAAAGCTTTTATCCCTTATTTAAATGTATATATTTAAATTTCTTTTAAAGAAAACATAATAAAACAAATTATACACAAATAAAATTTTGTACATATATTTTAAATTCAAATATTTTAAAACATCTAACTTTTGAATTTTTAATTATAAATCCAAATTCAAATTAAACTCAAAATCCAATTTAAAATCAACAACGTATTAAATTTGAAAATAACAATTCAATTTTCTTTAAAATATGTTTATAAAAATAACACACTATTATTATTGTTTGAAAATAACAATTTTCTAATTTTAAAAAATTTATAAAAGAAATTATCCCTTTATTTATAATTTACTTATATTACTAAATGAATTAATGATCATATGTAAATTGTATTTCAAATTTTATATTTATAATTTCTAATCATATTTATCAAGCAATATTTAAAATGAAAAACAAACTTTTATGTTGATCTTATTTAAATTCTAAATTTAAGCTAAAATATATTTTTAAACAAATAATATTCACCTTAAGTATTTTAAAATCATATGGTTGACAGTTTAAATAATCTTTGCAAAGTTTTATACTATATTAAAACATAATTTCCAAATTACAGAAATATATTAGAATTTAAAAACATGATTTTATTTATTTATTAAATAGAACCAAAGATTTCCTATTTACAATATATACAAACATATACATCATAAATAGAAAATATTTTATTAACTTTTTAAAAGATAAAATTTATCAATTAGATATTTATCTGCTTATAAAAGAATAAATTTCCAATTTAAATTACAATTATAAAAGAAAATTTATCAAATCAATTTAAATTTTTAATACAGATTATTAAATCGATATTGCTCAAAATTCCGGGTGTCACATTCCTCCCCCCTTAAAAGAATTTCGTCCTCGAAATTTAAAAGCAAAGATAATTTAATAACCCATCAACAATTTTAATTCTAAACCACAAGCATATTTTATCAACCATATGCTAACAACCATAGCAACCAATTCACCTAATCAAACAAATCTAATGATCCTGACAGAAATCAGGATAGATTTCCAAGCACTATCTCGAGTTTTCCAGGTATAAATACTGGAATACTCGCTCTACTGAATCCAAACTAGCTGTACCACTAAGCTATAGAGTTCCTGCTCTTCTAGATCTACAAAACTGAACAGGATATCAGACCACAGATAAGTCTGGCTTAACTACCAAATCTTCCTGAACTGCTGGTTTTAAAACCAGAGATAGATCTTACACGTACTCCCTCAGATATACATGAAATACATTGAATCCCAGCATTCCAAACTGGAAATTCAACCTTGAAAACCAAAGAACTAATCTCTAACAAAACATAGAAAGATCCAATATCTCGGAGCTAGCTTCCTAGTCTTACCAAATCTTATAGCTCCTTTAATCGGAGAAACTTATCCAAAATCAAATCTCCGATCTCAAAATCCAAATTCCTTCATCTCTTATCCACAAAACTCCTCTGACGATCCTGGGTTGCCTTCATCCTTCTTGATCAGCTCAACCATCGCTGATGCCTCTAGAAACAAACTAGACCAAAAACAATTCAACCAAATGATCCTCTCAAGATCAATCTAAAATCAAGAACACCAACTCCACTCCACAAACATCAGAAGAAAACTAGCTTCTCCAATCCTGAAAAGACAAAACATGAGCACTTGCCAATCTGGAAAAATTCCTATAGAAACCCTCTAATCCAAAACACTGCAACATAGAGTTGCTTCTACTCTAATACAGCTTCCACCTCGCTTCCGCTGCACAACTTTGATCTAGAGTAGATGAGAATGCCGATGATGAACACGAGCACAAACTTGACCAACACATCCCAGAAGATATGGTTCATCAGATCCATAGAAGAAAACTCAGAAGTTCCACCAAATCCTGAGCTGCTTCACCAAACCCTCTCTCTAGGAGTCATCCTTCTACTTAGCTACGGAATGACTCCTGGAATCCTAACCGATACAAAATTTCAACCTCCAGATGCTAAGGAAAACCTTAGACTTCTACGAAGACATCCAAAAAAATCTCTGACAGCTTCCATACCCTAGAGATGCCTCGATCCTAAGCAAGAGATAACCCAAGAGAACACTCAACTATCGCAAGTCACTTTTGCAATCAACCCAAATCAATATCGAAAGAAACTGTTCTTTCTTACCAATCAGAACAGCATAAGCTTATCTAGCCAATCCATTGAAGAAATGGATACACTCTGCTGCTTCTAAACTCCCCCTCTAGAAAACTGCTTGCAGATGACCTTCCTGCCGACACAGAGAACACTCCGAGTTGCACTGCTGACATAGATGCCAAAGACTTTCTTATCCAAGAGCTCTTCGAACCTCAAAGCCATATCATCCAAATCCACAAAAGAGCCTACGAGATGGGCAGATATGTCCTCAAGAAACTCAGGCCTCAAACACAAACACCCAGCTGAACCAATCTCATCACCGATGCAGACATTTCCTTAATCTTGCCCCAAAGAGAACATCTTCGGAAACATCCGTAGTCACCGTGTCTCACCACACAGTTGTTTCTTCCTGAAGTTGCCAAGATACCATCACTAGCTTCTGCCTAACCAACGGATCCAAACTTTACTCATCCCACTTCAAAGATGGACTCCGAACCTTTTAAAAGGTTTCCTTCAGAGATCGGTGAAATCCTTATACCGCTGCAAAGCTCACTCGAGACGGTATTTGGTCTACAGTCTCGGTAGATACACTTTCAACCTCAACACTTGGACTCCTACTACTGGTAGTCGTGGTACACACACCACTACCTTTTCTGCCTTTAGTACTTATATTGGAAAACCCGAACAGGTATCCCAACAATAGGTATATATATATATATATATTTAAAATTACAAGTACGCTCTCTTAAGAAAGAAATCAGTCCAAAGCCTAGGTATTCACTCAAGCTAGCGCTTTGATACCAACTGTCACGACCCGTCTTTCAACTCCCAAAAAGACACATCATGAGTAAGAAAGAAAGGGATAGAGAAGAGAAAAGATAGATAAGAAAGAAAGAAACAACATCAGAATCTCAATAGCGGAACGAATAAATTATATTAATCACATAAATATTACATAGTATACAACATCTATCAGAGTTACACATCTTATACAACACATACTAGACAGTTATAAATACCTATCTAGTTATTACAACTCAAAATACAACTCAAACGAACGACTCAGATAAACACAGCGGAACCACCTATTTATCTACAAACGTTGAAGCCTCCTACTCTAGACTCCTCCAGAGTCGGTCAAAGCTAACCTGAATCTCTTGGATACTCGTAAAAAATCTGAGTACCCAAGAGTTTAATAAAACATAAAATAAACTGCGGGTCGGACATGGGTCTGGTGTGAGTAAACGGGTTAAAGTTGCTTAACTTTGAAAAACCTTTGAAAATAAAAGGTATCACGTAAGACTTCCCACACATAAACATGGGTAAGTTTTTACCTTACGTTAACCAAAACATTTGATAGGAAATCCAGTGATATTATAATAGGGTCTAGGGTTTTCAAGTAAATAAGAAATAGCCGAAATTGTTATATTTATTAAATTCCAGCATACTAGCCACAAATTGGGTAATATAATCAAAATCGTAAGGGCACGTAGGAAGAATGGATTTCCATCAATGGCAGGGCTACTGGGGTACCGTCCATCACAATACGGGGCCTAGATCACCGTACCGAGGATTACTCCCAATCCCCTGCAACACAAGGCTGACCATCCCTTACTAGATAGTCCCGAACAGGACAACCCCGTCAGTTGTCGTGAATCAACCGCCCCATACAACCGAATAAAAAGGGACTTCTAGACAGAGGAAAATCTTTTCCTACTTGGGTGCTACCCACTTAGCCTTGCTGCACCTTCCCAGTTTTACCCGTTCCCGGTTGATGAGGCTTGAGGCTATGATTATCTTCATATAACACATCTATCTTAGAATGCTCATCGTCCACCCAACGATGTTTTGAAAGCATTCAATCCATACATGTTCGCTCCGGGTTCGAACGAAACCGAAGGCATTATCTCGTTACACTTATTTTGGAATCACCCTCAGAGTTAATAATAATAACCCTTGCACTCTGAATCTTCATCTTCACTTGAGATTCACAACATATCGGTAATTTGGATCGATGTGGTTTTTGGATATCCAAATCTGGAAACCCGATCCCAGTCTCATCGAAATCGAAAACGCCATATTTTAGGTCCAAGTTGTTTTAAAGTTAAAACAATTCAATTCTATTATCTATATTCACACAGAAAGATAGTTCACAATCTCACAGATAGATACATCATGTCATCACCATTCAACCAAGGCATCCATATCACAGATAAACATATATCCCATATCAAAGATATCAAACCATTCAAGGCAATCAATATCATCCAAACATCCATAAGCAAAGATCTATTAATCACACCATCTATAATTAATTTAAAATGAATTAATTTAATCGCTTCGTCTCTAACTAATTTAAAACATATTAAATTAATTACTTTTATCACTATAAATCTTGCTTACTTAACCATTAATTAATTACAAATCAATTAATTAATCATCCTCTAATTAATCATCTTAATTAATTAACCTTGATTAATCATTCTCTAATTACAATAAGTAATTAGCCTTTAATTAATTACACAAATTAATTATCCTTAACCATTTACAGTTATTAAACTTTAATTACGTCATTAATTAATTAACTATAATTAATAACCTTAATCCTTAATTAATTACATTAATCAATTATTTTGTAATCACTTCATTGATTAATTATCCTTGATTAACCAATCCTTAATTACATCATTAATTGCATTAATTAATGATCCCTTAATTACTTCTTAATTAATTATTAATCGTATTTAATAATTAATATCTACTCATTCTTTATTCATTAACCTTGATTAATCACAATTAGTAATTAATTATCCTTAATTAATTACATCACTAAATTAACTTCAAATAACTTTATTAATTAATTCTTAAATTAGTTACACTAAGTAATAATTATTAGTTACTTTCACTAAGTAATTATACTTCCTTATTAATTACACTAAGTGATTATCCCAAAACATCTTCCGTTCTTCAATTAATTACATTCAGTAATCACCCATCAATTACTTCACTAAGTAATTACACTTAATAAATTACACTAAGTAATTATACTTAACCCATCATCCAATGATTATTTTAAATTGATTAAACTAATTAATTAACTTAAACTAATAACATTAATTTAATTAATTACGCTCAGTAATTAATCCCTTTAATTACTTACATTAAGTAATTATACTTAAACAATCCCACAAATGATTATCCTTAATTAATTAATCTAATTAATTATTAAAATTAATCACATTAATTAGTTATTTAATAATCCCTAATTAATGATCTTCATTAATTATTAAAAATTCTTTAATTACTTCCTTAAGTAATTAATCTTTAATTAATCATTATTAATTATAAATTAATTAAGTCTTAATTATCAATTAGTTAATCTTTAATTAATTATGTGCTTAACTATAGCTTAATTAATCTTTTTAATTACTTGATTAATTAATTCTTAATCATTAATTTATAAGCTTAACTTATCTAATTAAAGATCCTTAATTACACATTAATTAACCTCCAATTAATTAACTAACGATCCTTTAATTACTTACTTATAAATCCTTAATTTTTAATTAATTAAATAGATTAATCACTCTTTAATTAACTTCTTAATTTAATCAATTTCAAGACCTTAAATCTTAATTAACTTTAAGATAATGTATTTTTCTTATATATGACTTAATTATTATTTACAAAGTCATTGAAATCTTATCTTTAAATTTACACTTTAAATTTCATTTTTAAATTTAAGATTTAAAAATGATTAACACATTTAACTTTAACAAAATTTAAATCAATTTACAACCCTTTTTGAATCAAATGTTAAAGAATACTTTTTTTTATATAAAAGAGATCGATAGAAGTTTCTAAAACAAAATTTACTTAAATTTAAAAATCTTGTTTTTATTTAATTTTTTTTTTTTATATAAAGTTGCTTCGGGTTCAACCCGTAAGCCACTCGAGTACTTACCCGAAGAAATCACACTTTCCTTTTCTTTTCAAAACTTAGTTTAAGTTTTTAAAAAATTTATAACCTGAACTAAACACTCACGAGTTCCCTCGTCCTCACTGCTTCGAGCCAAACACAGAAACACGCGAACTCGAACTCGAGACAAAGTTTCTTCCCAAAACATCCTTCAACACCTAATACTCAAATGTGCACGGTGCACGTGTACCGATGCACCACCCTCCTCTGGCCGTTCTTCTAGTCTTCGACAAGTCGATAACGACCTCGACATCATCCACGACTATCTAGATATCGCGATTCCATCGCAACTCGAAATTGAGTCTTCAGATCGAAAACTGGAATCAACCTCTCCGGCTAAAACCACTCACCGGCGACAACCTAGCCTACTAAAGTTCACACCCCTTCGATCCAAGTAGCATCACAAGCCTACGCAACCGTTCAACCACTCGCAAACACTTCCGGTGCCTCCCATACAACCCACGACATCGCGAAACAAAGTCACCCAAACTGGAAATCGAGTCCTAATCTAGCTTCGCCAAGCAACTCCGATAACCAGAAAAATCTCGAACTATTTTTCCTGAGTTCCCCATGCCACCAACTTCCTCCAGACCAAGACCCACCTCCCAAAGCCTTTCCGATCGTTGGCAATCGACCATAATCCTAATTCAAATCAACTCGACATTTCTCGATGAATATTAAGTTAAAAATCGTGATTGTTTTTCCTATTTTCATCATTTACAAATACAATTCAGTTTATAAAATAAAACTATAAATTATGAACATTAATTTTTACCTTATACTTTGATCATTACTGCATTGCTTTATTTTTGAAATATTTCCTAAATATAAAACCTAAGAACCATTTTGAAAATTCATATTATCATGATTCAATTCTTTTTCCTTTACAGATCCTAGTCTAATACTAATTAGTTTGGTAGATATAAATTTCAATATGAATTTGGAAGTCTGTTAAACAGAGAGATCAGAGAACAAGTATTCACAGACATATATACAAACATGCATTCACATCCATATGCACATTCAATCCATATTTCTACAAAAATTTCATCACAAACATTTAAACAACATTACAAGTATAAACTATTTTAAAAAAAATGTTTGCTTGCCTTAAAAAAAATGATGAACAGAGGCTTTGCTTTTGGAACAGTTTTGATTTTTGAAAATGCTTTGCATGCTTTGATTTTTGATTTGCAAATGATTACAGGTTTGCTTACTTTGATATTCTTAGGTTGAAGATGATTTTTGCAGGCTTTGATTTTGAAAATGATTTGCAGGTTATGATTTTCTGGTTTATGGAAGTGAATTACAGATTTGTTTCTTTGAGAGATTTGTTTTGAGTTTTCTTCTTAGCTTTAGAAATTGAAAAGAATAGTTAAAAGAATGAAGAGAATGAAGTATGTGTTTATATAAGTATAAAATATGATTTATTAAAAATAAAAATAAAATCCAAAAATTAAAATGACACTTGTACAATCTACTAACATTTGTCATGAGCATTTTCTTATAAATTAACACTTGTTATATTAGGCTTAATATATTTACACTTGTCTTGTAAATAATTTTGTTTATTTTTATTTATTTTAAATGTAAATAAAAGCTTTTATCCCTTATTTAAATGTATATATTTAAATTTCTTTTAAAGATAACATAATAAAAAAATTATACACAAATTAAATCATGTACATATATTTTAAATTCAAATATTTTAAAATATATAACTTTTGAATTTTTAATTTTAAATCCAAATTCAAATTAAATTCATAATCCAATTTAAATCAACAACATATTAAATTTGAAATAACAATTCAATTTTCTTTCAAATATATTTATAAAAATAACACATTATTATTATTGTTTGAAAATAACCATTTGCTAATTTTAAATAATTTATAAAAGAAATTATCCCTTTATTTATAATTTACTTATATTACTAAATGAATTAATGATCATATATGTATTTCAAATTTTATATTTATAATTTCCAATCATATTTATCAAGCAATATTTAAAAAGAATTTTTTTTTATGTTAATCTTATTTAAATTCTAAATTTAAGCTAAAATATATTTTTAAACAAATAATATTCACCTTAAGTATTTTAAAATCACATGGTTGACTATTTAAATAATCTTTGCAAAGTTTTATATTATATTTAAACATAATTTCCAAATTACCAAAATATATTAGAATTTAAAAACATGATTTTATTTATTTATTAAATACAACCAAAGCTGTCTTATTTACAATATATACAAATATATACATTATAAATATAAAATATTTTATTTATTTTTTAAAAGATAAAATTTATCAATTAGATATTTATTTGCTTATAAAAGAATAAATTTTCCAATTTAAATTACAATTATAAAAGAAAATTTATCAAATCAATTTAAATTTTTTATACAGATTATTAAATTGATATTGCCCAAAATTCTGGGTCATTACAACCGTGATTGTATTGTAAAAGAAAATGTGCTAGAAGAAGTATGGTGTGGTGATGAAAGAAGAAATGGTAGTATATATGGTGTACGGAAGTAATGTAGCCATTACGAACTAGTTGATGGGCTGAATGTTGGAGAAAAAAGTGCAAAATCTTTGCCATTTTAAATATAAAACATCGAAGTCTTTCCCGTTTTATTTAAAATAGTGGAAACTTCGTCGTTTTAAGACAAAGTCTTTGCTGTTTTAAAACCAGTTCCATGTTCGGTTCATCAACCACCAAAACGAGTTGTACCAGCCATGACCCACTGAACAAACCATTGATGTTGTGCTCTGATGGACCATGAGTTAAAACATACTTTGTGATTTGTTGAGCCATAAATGTGATTATTATTTTTTAATTGGTTAGGGTTATATATGAGATATAATCAACGAAACGTTATTCAATGGTTAACGGGATCATAACTTATTAAACATGCTTAATGTTGTGATAACATAATAAACGAGCCTTAACACAAACTAGAGGAGTTTATGAAACTCTTGTGTCTCCTTTTAAGGTTTTAAGGATATGGAAATCTACTGGGAGACTTATCAGGAAAATAAATAAACCATTCTAACAAGTATAAGAAAACATGTAATATTATATTGATCTACTTTACTAAATTTGCGTACGTAAAATGATCAATATGATTATTATTGAAAAGAATGCAGTACATCAACTATATCGCAAAAGTTTGACTAAGAAACGTGATAATGTACTTGGAAATGGATTAAACTTTTGGCATGTTACATTGAATCTCAAGCAAGTATCGAATAATACGGTGGAGTTGAAAACTTTTGAGACTTGGTCACTCAAATATAAACTTGTCCGATGCTATGTGATATTTACTATGAGTGAACTCTAGAGATAGTACAAGAGAATGGACATTTACTCAACATTCATTAACATGAAAAAAAATTTATGGTGAACAATTGCGTGTCGTAAGGTACGAAATTTTTATGAAATTGCTTCATTTGAAATGTGAGTGTAAACCCAAGTCAAGGATCACATTCTCAATAAAGTTAAATACATTAAGATAATTATTGAGTAAGAAATGACTTTATACCAAGAACTGGAGATAGATCTACTTCTTAGATCACTGACATGTTAATTTGATCCATTTAAGTGTCATTCAGTTGATTTGCTTAATTTGTTAAGAATGGATGTGACGCCCCACCTCTATACCCACGCTAGGCAAGAACACTACGAAGTAATGCTGTCAACTAGCACGGAGAATAAGGCTGTTGAGGAGCGACCATCCGTGTAATTGCTTTGTGCGAGCATCGATATGTCAGATAGTATAACATGCATTTCTTTATCAAGAGGGAAATCCGACATACCGACACAAATTCAAAGCTACTACACAGTGGCTATAATATCTTCGGAAACAAATATAGAAATAAACATAACATAAATCAGTCACAGACAATTCATATCACAAAGGCGGAAATAGATATGAATACTACACTAGGAAGTGTACATCAGAGTAGTGGTCTAAAAAGATCCACAATATCACAAAAGAATAGTTACATGAACTACACAAAAGAATAAGTATACATTATGGAGTCTATATCTCGAATGTATACACCAAAATAAACTACTAATCTAAGTAGTAAGCCAAAAGTCAGAGAAATCAATCCCAAGAGAGAGGTCAAGCAGAAGCACCTGTAACATCTCGGTCTGACCTGAGTATTATTTAATAAGAAAATAATAAACGGATCAGTCTAACTATAGATATCAGATGAAACGATATAGAATAAGAGATATGACTAAACACATAATAATCACAATTCCAAGCTGTGATATATATATAAGTAATTGAAAATCAACGAGAGATTAATCAATATCACCAAATCTACACAAGAATCAAAGAAATGCCATACTCCTTATTTCGTTCATCAAACCACAAATATTGACGATTATATCAATGTCAATCACAACAGTCAATGACACACAAATTCACCAAAGCACAAATATTGACAATAATATCAATGTCAATCACAAAAGTCAATGACGCACAAATTCACCAAAGCACAAATATTGACAATAATATCAATGTCAATCGCAAAAGTCAATGACGCACAAATTCACCAATGCACAAATATTGATAAAACTTATCAATGGAAATCACGAAAATTGGTGAAACACAAATTCTAGAAATCATCTCAAGAAATCCAGAAATCACAAAGGGGGGGAGGCCTATCACAAACGGGAGCATAAAGCCCACCAACACGTGTATCACAAACGGAACGCTAATTCCATGGTCGCTAACCATCACAAATTGAGCCGAAGCTCCACAAACGGCCCGAAGACCATGGGTTGCTACCCTACCAAATTGAGTCGAAACTCCACAAAACGGGGTTTAGTCTCCCTCGCAGACAAAGAGACATCGCACATTGCTAGTCTAAATCACAAAGATGATCATCATGATCAACGAGAAGTGTCAATTACACTAAGCTAGTAAATATATGAGTTTAGCTTCATGTCCCATAACCACTTGCTTAACTTAAATATTTACGAACAAACTGTAAATCTTCACTAGAAAATTGTCACAAGAGGTTCAATCGAACAAGTCCAAGAATTAACCGACGAAATAAACGCAAGCGTTTCATACCACTTGTTTTACTAAGCCGTTTAATTAGATTTCTCATATGAGTGAGGTAAAGGTTTTTATATACTAATAGATTAGAAATCGGTTTGAGAAAACGATCTTTGTAATAAAATAGTGTTGAAATCATTCGAAGAAAGAGTTTTGATACTACTAGTATAGAAAACCTTTATATTTTTAAAGTGACAAATCACAAAGAAGATTGTAAGAACAATCAATCACTAAAATTCACATTCGAAGACGTGAATAAAATCCAAAGAAACCGATAAAGAATCCATCGAAATGGATATTCAAAAATTCCTAAAAAGGAGTCATCAAAGTCATAATAAATGATAACAACAAATAGGATCATCTCGAATCGATTTAAATTGGAATTCTCAAGCGAATAGGCAAATAGGCAAAACACAGCAGTTTCAGACGTCTGAAACAAGTGGTTCAGACGTCTGAATCTGGAAATATAAAGATTTCCAGAACACAATTCAGACGTCTGAATCAAGTGTTTCAGACGTCTGAAATAGGCATATTTTAGCCTATTTCCTTTCTGGTTCCAAATGAACCAATTCAGACGTCTGAAACCATATATTCAGACGTCTGAATCTGGGAATAGAAATCTTTCCAGAACAATATTCAGACGTCTGAATATCACGTTTCAGACGTCTGAATCTGGGGTTCAGGGCATTCCCTGAACCTAGGCCAAAAATGGCCAAACGAATATCGAAAACGATCAAACGAGCAAAAGGCGATGACTAAGGAATTACGTCGAACGACAACCCAGCCCAAACGGCTCTTCGGTACGCCTCAAATATCAATGTCCAAATATCCATAATAGGATTTTCATAAATTAGACCAAAACACCAAAAAATTTGGAATATACACGAAATCAATCCAAACCAAAATCAATTGCACACGAATAAGTGTTAGGAATTCATACCTAACAATCGAAGATAAATATAAGCATAGATGCGAGATTAAAATCTCACCTTTTCACAAAATCAAACAAGAAGAAGCTTGAAAGCAAATGGAGAATCAACCTCTCTTCAACACAACCCAATTGAGCTTGAATCTAAGCTCTAAACAAGAACATTCCCAAAATTAGGTTTAGGAATTTCTGAAATTGGTAAGAGAATAAGTTGGAGAAGAAGAAGAGAATGCTTACCAATGGGTTCTCTTGAATTTGGAGCTAGGAATTTGAAGTTGCAAAAGGAACTAGGGTTTTGGAGTTTTAATTTCCAATCTCTCCCACCATTAATACTCTAAAAACTGAAAAGAGAAGAGAATGAGGGTGAGTGGGGAAGAGTGGCTCAGATTTGAGCATAAGTTAACATAGGGCTGAGCCCAAACCAAACCCAAAGTGAAAAGTAGCAAAAATCAACTTTCTCCAAACATATCGAAGCTTATACTCAAAAAGGTCGCAAACGGCATTTTAAACTCAATGGGAGTGGTCCCGAGTCCTAATTCGACCGTATGCAAAAAGTAGCTTTTCGGGCTAAAATCCGACTAACGATGAAATATTTAAATAAAATATTTAAATATAAAATCGACTAATATGCGGGTTGTTACAGACTCCCCTCCTTAAAGAAATTGCGTCCTCGCAATATTTTAAGAAGAAGATATATAATAACAACCATAAAAGCATATTCAACACAAAAGAAGTTTGAAATAAGAAGTTCACCTCAAAGAGCACGAGAAAGTAAGTCCGGATGTGTTCGCTCGATGTACTCTCTAGATTCCCAAGAACAATCCTTAGGATTTGAAGACCATTGAACTTTAACAAGCGGAACATCTTTATTTCGAAGTCGTTTGACTTCCGAAGCAATGATACGAATAGGATGTTGCTCATAAGTTAAATTAGGCAAAACTTCAATCTCTTCCACAACACCGGGCTCAAGAATAGAATCAGAATCTCGAAGACATTTCTGAAGTTGAGAAACGTGAAACACGTCATGGATAGCATAAAATTGAACCGGTAATAAAAGGCGATAAGCCATGGAACCAATACGTTCAGTGATAGGAAATGGCCCAATATATCGAGGCGCCAATTTTCCCGATCGACTGAAACGTACAACACCTTTCATAGGTGAAACACGAATGAACACAAGATCTCTCACAGAAAATTCTAACTTCCTTCTCCGGTTATCGGCATAGGATTTTTATCTACTCTGGGCTTCTTTCATCCTATGACGAATAAGATCAATCTTTTCTGTGGAATCACGAATAAAATCTGGACCTAAAACCAGCTTCTCACCGGCCTCAAGCCAACAAGAAGGAGATCGGCATGGCCTTCCATAGAGTGCCTCGAAAGGTGCCATACCAATACTAGATTGGAAGCTATTATTATAGGAAAATTCAACAAGTGAAATATGATCTTCCCAACTTCCACCAAAATCAAGCACACAAGAACGAAGAAGAACTTCAAGAGTTTGATTCACACGCTCGGTTTGTCCATCGGACCGAGGATGATAAGCAGTGCTAAAATTAAGCTTCGTTCCCAAAGCTTTTTGAAGACTCTTCCAAAATCCACTAGTAAACAATGGATCGCGATCACTAACAATAGAAGTAGGAACACCATGTAATTTAACAATCTCTTTAACAAAGAGTTTGGCCAAAAGAGGAACGGTTCGGTTAGACCGAACGGGAATAAAATGGGCGGCTTTAGTAAGTCTATCAACAATCACCCATAAGCTATCATGACCCGAACAAGAACGGGGAAGGCCATCTATAAAATCCATGGAAATATTGTCCCACTTCCAAATTGGAATTTCTAAAGGCTGCAATAACCCACCGGGCCTTTGATGTTCGGCCTTAATGAGTTGGCAAGTCATGCAACGCTTAACGAAGTTAGCGATGTCAAGTTTCATTCCCTCCCAATAATAAAGTCGCTTCATATCCGCGTACATTTTACTACTACCGGGATGAATGGTAAATTTAGAACGATGGGAATCTTCTAAAATATCCTTACGAAGATCACTAATATTTGGCACGATAAGTCTACCAAATTTCCGAATGCCGCCACGAGAATCGATATCAAATTCCTTCAAACCTTCAATATCAATCTTATCCTTAATATTTTGGTCAAGAAGAGCCAATTCGGGATCTAGCCTTTGAGCTTCAAGAATGCGGTCTAACAGAGAAGGATGAGCCTCAAGGCTACATAAAACAGATGATGAGCATAAATAGGATACGCGGTCTCGAATCTCACAAGTGGATAAGATCTCGAGATCGTTCCATTCGGATATCATCATAGAAACAACAGCTTGTTGTTTACGGCTAAGAGCATCGGCGACACGATTACCCTTACCGGGAGTATAAGGAATATCAAGATCATATGGTGCAAGAAATTCGAGCCAACGCTGTTGACGCAAATTAAGTTCCTTTTGAGAGAACAAATACTTCAAAGACTTATGATCAGTATAAAGAACAAATTTCTCTCCTAAAAGATAATGATGCCAAATACGAAGGGCGAAAACAATAGCCGCGAGTTCTAAATCATGAGTGGCATATCTAGTCTCAGCAGGCTTTAATTGCCTAGAAGCATAAGCAATAACACGTTCTCTTTGCATAAGAACGGCACCCAAACCAACGCGACTAGCATCGGTATAAACAACGAAATCTTGATTCCCCTCGGGAATAACAAGAATAGAAGGATCAGAAAGAAGTTCCTTTAGTTTCTGAAAAGAAGTTTCACATTTGCCCGACCAAATGTATTTAATACCTTTCTTCGTTAAGCTAGTGAGAGGCACGACAATCTTAGAAAAGTCTTTGATAAAACGGCGGTAATAGCCTGCCAATCCAAGAAAACTACGAATCTCCGTCACACTCTCCGGTCTCTTCCAATCTTGAATCGCTTCAATCTTTGAAGGATCCATGGAAATTCCGGATTCAGAAATAATGTGACCGAGAAACTTCACACGAGATTGCCAAAAGTGGCATTTAGAAAATTTTGCCTTTAATTGATTACTCCTAAGAGTTTCCAACACAATCTGAAGATGTTTTTCATGCTCCTCCTCGGTTTTAGAATACACAAGAATATCATCGATAAAGATAAGAACAAACCGGTCGAGGAAGTCTTTGAAAACTCTATTCATAAGGTCAACGAAATACGCCGGAGCATTCGTCAAGCCAAATGGCATGACAAGCCATTCATAAGATCCATAACGAGTACGGAACGAGGTCAATGGAATACTATCATCTGCAATACGAAGCTGATGAAATCCAGTAGCTAAGTCTAATTGCGAAAAGACCTTAGCACCACTAAGCTGATCGAATAGATCATCAATCCGAGGTAAAGGATATTTATTTTTGATAGTAAGATCATTAAGCTTGCGGTAGTTAACGCAAAGCCTAAGTATACCATCGGATTTCTTCACAAAAATAGCTGAAGCTCCCCAAGGCGAGGAACTAGAGCGAATAAATTGCTTCGTCTCCAATTCGGATAATTGTTTACACATCTCCTCGTTTTCTTTATTGGACATACGATACGGAGGACGAGTGATAGGTTGGGCTCCAGGAATAAGATTAATTCCGAACTCAATTGCTCGCTTAGGTGGTAATCCTAAAACGGGCTCGAATATGTCGGAAAATTCACAAACGACGTGAATAAGAGAAATAATATCACCCTCGTCATCATCATCGTCATCACGAGGATTTAAAGAGTATAAAGATGCAACCAAAGCGGAATCCGAATCTTTAAGATTAATAGAAATCTGCTTAACAGATTGAGGATGTCGAAGATGAATAGTCCGCTCAGGACATAGGATATGGGCTTCATAAAGGTTAAGCCAATCCATTCCCAAAATCATTCCAAAGCCTAAATAACGCATGACATGCAAATCGGCTAGGAAAGGAAAATCACACAAAATAATCTCGACATCCTTACACAATAAACTGATTGTTGCGGATCCACCAACCGGATTCGCAATTCTCAAAGAAGTCATTAAACACAAAACATCCAAAGAAAAAGTATCAACAAGTTCTTTTGATATAGAAGAATGGGACGCACCCGTATCAAAAAGAACTCAAATAGGATGATCACGAAGTAAAATAATTCCATCCAGAATAGAATGAGAAATACCTTGGCCACGAGATGTGTTGCCAGGGGCTTGAGCAACATTAAGCTTTCCCTCCTTCCTGCCCTGAAGCTTGGGGCATGAAGATATAATATGACCGGGAACTTTGCAGTAGCGACAAGAGAGAGACCTTGGGCACTTGTTCGCATAATGGTCCTTCGAACCACAATTATAGCATTCCCCACGGCCAAAGGAAGAAGTCTTTGCCACGGGGGTTGCTTGCTTCCCTTTCTTATTAGGATAGGGGCCTTTGAATTTGTTTGGCCTCTTCTTGTTGTTGAAGTTTGGTTTGGAACCCACCACTTCAACATTGTTCTCCCTATCCGCCTCTTCAAGACGAAGAGCAATATCAACGAGTTGGTCGAAAGAAACTTCTAATTTTAGAAGTAATGGCTTCTTAAGATTTTTGTTTAAGCCATAGACGAATCTCTGGTTCTTCTTTAAAGGGGTGTTGATGTATTCAACCCCATATTTGGAAAGCGACTCGAAGGAGGCGACGTAATCAGTCACGGAGGACTCACCTTGAACAAGGTCTATAAATCGTCGAGCCAATGTCACTTTCTCAGCTTCTGGTACAAATTTCAACTTGAAGCGTTCTCGGAGTTTCTCCCAGGTGAGATCCGCTTCATTAGTTTCAGAAATAAGAAGTTCGTACCAGTCCAATGCTCTTTCTCGGAGCATACTAGAGGCCACCTGAACTCGGTGAAGGTCAATAAGATTCATGCGAGAAAAGATTCGATCGCATGACCTTAGCCAAGCCTGTACTTCAATAACAGTTTCGGAACCTTTGAATGGCTCCCCACCCAAATTAGTGTAATCGCTACACAAGCGTGCAAATCCCGACTTTGGGTGAGTAGGTTCCGGGTTAGCTCCAGCTGCTTGATCATTCGTCACTAAATCAAGAAGCTGTTGAGCAGTCATAAAAACTCCATCTTGGGGTGGAACACCAGATGGTCCAGCTCTGGGACGGCCTGGTCTATACATTCCTCTTCCTTAGAAAGAAAGAAGAGCAAGAAGAAGATTATTCACCAAATTGAATATCAAGCAATCTTGATAGATAAACAAGGAATCATAAGGAAAATAGGATGAATCGGTACGAAGACTCGAATTAAATTCTAAAGCACGACTCCTAAGATGGACTTAGAACGATGATCCTTGTTATAATATTCCATATTGTTCCGAAGTTTGGCTCTGATACCAAGCTGTGACGCCCCACCTCTATACCCACGCTAGCCAAGAACACTACGAAGTAATGCTGTCAACTAGCACGGAGAATAAGGCTGTTGAGGAGCGACCATCCGTGTAATTGCTTTGTGCGAGCATCGATATGTCAGATAGTATAACATGCATTTCTTTATCAAGAGGGAAATCCGACATACCGACATAAACTCAAAGCTACTACACAGTGGCTATAATATCTTCGGAAACAAATATAGAAATAAACATAACATAAATCAGTCACAGACAATTCATATCACAAAGGCGGAAATAGATATGAATACTACACTAGAAAGTGTACATCAGAGTAGTGGTCTAAAAAGATCCACAATATCACAAAAGAATAGTTACATGAACTACACAAAAGAATAAGTATACATTATGGAGTCTATATCTCGAATGTATACACCAAAATAAACTACTAATCTAAGTAGTAAGCCAAAAGTCAGAGAAATCAATCCCAAAAGAGAGGTCAAGCAGAAGCACCTGTAACATCTCGGTCTGACCCGAGTATTATTTAATAAGAAAATAATAAACGGATCAGTCTAACTATAGATATCAGATGAAACGATATAGAATAAGAGATATGACTAAACACATAATAATCACAATTCCAAGCTGTGATATATATATAAGTAATTGAAAATCAACGAGAGATTAATCAATATCACCAAATCTACACAAGAATCAAAGAAATGCCATACTCCTTATTTCGTTCATCAAACCACAAATATTGACGATTATATCAATGTCAATCACAACAGTCAATGACACACAAATTCACCAAAGCACAAATATTGACAATAATATCAATGTCAATCACAAAAGTCAATGACGCAAAAATTCACCAAAGCACAAATATTGACAATAATATCAATGTCAATCGCTAAAGTCAATGACGCAAAAATTCACCAAAGCACAAATATTGACAATAATATCAATGTCAATCGCTAAAGTCAATGACGCACAAATTCACCAATGCACAAATATTGATAAAACTTATCAATGGAAATCATGAAAATTGGTGAAACACAAATTCTAGAAATCATCTCAAGAAATCCAGAAATCACAAAGGGGGGAGGCCTATCACAAACGGGAGCATAAAGCCCACCAACACGTGTATCACAAACGGAACGCTAATTCCATGGTCGCTAACCATCACAAATTGAGCCGAAGCTCCACAAACGGCCCGAAGACCATGGGTTGCTACCCCACCAAATTGAGTCGAAACTCCACAAAACGGGGTTTAGTCTCCCTCGCAGACAAAGAGACATCGCACATTGCTAGTCTAAATCACAAAGATGATCATCATGATCAACGAGAAGTGTCAATTACACTAAGCTAGTAAATATATGAGTTTAGCTTCATGTCCCATAACCACTTGCTTAACTTAAATATTTACGAACAAACTGTAAATCTTCACTAGAAAATTGTCATAAGAGGTTCAATCGAACAAGTCCAAGAATTAACCAACGAAGTAAACGCAAGCGTTTCATACCACTTGTTTTACTAAACCGTTTAATTAGATTTCTCATACGAGTGAGGTAAAGGTTTGTATATACTAATAGATTAGAAATCGGTTTGAGAAAACGATCTTTGTAATAAAATAGTGTTGAAATCATTCGAAGAAAGAGTTTTGATACTACTAGTATAGAAAACCTTTATATTTTTAAAGTGACAAATCACAAAGAAGATTGTAAGAACAATCAATCACTAAAATTCACATTCGAAGACGTGAATAAAATCCAAAGAAACCGATAAAGAATCCATCGAAATGGATATTCAAAAATTCCTAAAAAGGAGTCATCAAAGTCATAATAAATGATAACAACAAATAGGATCATCTCGAATCGATTTAAATTGGAATTCTCAAGCGAATAGGCAAATAGGCAAAACACAGCAGTTTTAGACGTCTGAAACAAGTGGTTCAGACGTCTGAATCTGGAAATATAAAGATTTCCAGAACACAATTCAGACGTTGAATCAAGTGTTTCAGACGTCTGAAATAGGCATATTTTAGCCTATTTCCTTTCTGGTTCCAAATGAACCAATTCAGACATCTGAAACCATATATTCAGACGTCTGAATCTGGGAGTAGAAATCTTCCCAGAACAATATTCAGACGTCTGAATATCACGTTTCAAACGTCTGAATCTGGGGTTCAGGGCATTCCCTGAACCTAGGCCAAAAATGGCCAAACGAATATCGAAAACGATCGAACGAGCAAAAGGTGATGACTAAGGAATTACGTCGAACGACAACCCAGCCCAAACGGCTCTTCGATACGCCTCAAATATCAATGTCCAAATATCCATAATAGGATTTTCATAAATTAGACCAAAACACCAAAAAAATTGGAATATACACGAAATCAATCCAAACCAAAATCAATTGCACACGAATAAGTGTTAGGAATTCATACCTAATAATCGAAGATAAATATAAGCATAGATGTGAGATTAAAATCTCACCTTTTCACAAAATCAAACAAGAAGAAGCTTGAAAGCAAATGGAGAATCAACCTCTCTTCAACACAACCCAATTGAGCTTGAATCTAAGCTCAAAACAAGAACATTCCCAAAATTAGGTTTAGGAATTTCTGAAATTGGTAAGATAATAAGTTGGAGAAGAAGAAGAGAATGCTTACCAATGGGTTCTCTTGAATTTGGAGCTAGGAATTTGAAGTTGCAAAAGGAACTAGGGTTTTGGAGTTTTAATTTCCAATCTCTCCCACCATTAATACTCTAAAAACTGAAAAGAGAAGAGAATGAGGGTGAGTGGGGAAGAGTGGCTTAGATTTGAGCATAAGTTAACATAGGGCTGAGCCCAAACCAAACCCAAAGTGAAAAGTAGCAAAAATCAACTTTCTCCAAACATATCGAAGCTTATACTCAAAAAGGTCACAAACGGCATTTTAAACTCAATTGGAGTGGTCCCGAGTCCTAATTCGACCGTATGCAAAAAGTAGATTTTCGGACTAAAATCCGACTAACGATGAAATATTTAAATAAAATATTTAAATATAAAATCGACAAATATGCGGGTTGTTACAATGGAAGAATGCGTTTTCGTGAAGAAATTAGATTAAGTTCTTGTGGTAATATGTTCCTTATCTTATAAAGGTAAGACCTTAAGAGGAGGAAGCAAAAGTCTAAGGATGGCTGTAACATGCAATTAGGGATGAAAAGTTGTGGATGTCATCTTTGCCTCATAAAGAGACAACGAAAACAATATTGTGTCAAATATTAGTAGACGCTTAACAAAGACTGAATAATATGGTTCCATTCTCAGTGTGTTTCTCTTACAGAAGATTGTTTATCTATAAGACCTATTTCCTGAAGTTTCAAATACTATATCTAGAAATTTCAACTGTTAATGTTTGTAGAACAAGAAACAAAAAGTTAAGTACATCTAGAGGTTTTTGTCAACAACCTAAGAGACCTAAGATTATATCTTAAGAGACTTAAATAATTTCTCTTATGCGGTTTCAGATGCTTACTTACGTAAACGACAACTTTACCTTTTTATATCAATACCACCCCAAGTCTAGTACCACACGTATTTGTGTATACTGTCAACTCCTCATTCCCATCTGGAATGACTAACACTGATGCACTCGTCAGCCTTTCCTTTAGACCAATGAAGGCATGCTCAAAGCTCACCTCCCAAATAAAAATCTAGTTCTTCTTCATTAAACGATTCAACATTGATGCTATCATAGAGAAGTTCTTTATGAATCGTCTATAGTAACAGGCCAATCCAAATAAAACTACTTACATCTGTAGCAGCTTTGGCCTTTTCTAGTCTTGGACTAATGCTACTTTGGCAGGATCAGTAGCAATGCCCTGCTTCGAAATCACGTAATCTTAAAATCACACTTCTCTCTTCCAGAAGCAACACTTCGAAATTTAGCCTTTAAATATTGCTTCTCAATGTCTAAAGCACCAGTCTCAAATTCGTCTTATGTTCTTCTTACTTTCACGAGTAAATCAGAGTATCATCGAAACATAAGTACAAACATGTTAAGGTGATCTCTAGAAACATGATTCATAAGATGAACAAAGTATGTTGGTACGTTAGTTAGCCTGAACAACATAACCAATCACTCATAAAACCAAGATGGTGTACATAATGTGATGATCGACACAATATCCCTCGCCACTCTTAATTGTTGAAAACCCATCGCCAAATCCAGCCGATGAAACTACGTCATATCATGAGGATGATCGAATAAGTCATCTATAAGCGGAAGAGGATACTCATTCTTTCTCATCTCTTTACTCATAATAGTCAACACAAAATCTCAAAGGGCCATCCGCCATAGTAGTGAATACTATAGGTGCTCCCTACTTAGAAATAAACCTCTGAATAAATTCCTTTCTCAATAGGTCATTCACTTGCACCTTTAGTTATTGTTTCTCTTTGGGTTCCATCCTCCTCAAAGGCAAAACGATGAGTATGGCATCCTTCTTATGTGGTGGTAATCCTGTAATCTCCTAAAATATATTAGGATAATATTTTCCAATGGTTACCGATGACAACTCATCAAGTAGGATCTCGAGCGAATACAAAAAGATAACCATAACCACTTTCTCAGGCATGCAGCTCAACTCTAACATATGCCCTCGTGTGCCCCTATATTCACCAGTTACCTTTCATAATTGACTATTACTACGTACCTCTATATCTACTCCATCCAAAGATAATACTAAACTTAATAAAATGGAGTGCATACAAATCATAAGAAAACATGCATCCATGACCCAGTAACACAATATCATGACAAGCCACACACAAACTGGTCGAACCACCTAAATGAGTTGTCATAAGCAGAGGTATGTCTACTAGGTCGAGTCTCAATCTTACCCTATCTACCAGGCTATATATAAATGAATGTGATGCCCTATTATAAAAAAAAACACGAACATGCATGCCATAAAGGGAAATCATACCTTGAATCATGACGCCCTTCCCTTTCTTTATGTCGACAGAGCACATGACGAAGTAGGAACTACATTCAGGGCATAAGGCTTCACAACCTGCTTATCGTGGCTCTAGACAATCCTTCTTCATGTTTCTAGGATTATTGTGGTTGAAGCATCTCTTCTTCTCACTTTTGCAATTCTTATTGAGATGGCCTTTCACTCCACTGTTGTAAGGAGGCGGCTCCTATTTACCCTTCTTCTGGCCATGTTTATCCTCGAACTTCTTCTTACCTTTGCTATTCCATTTCCTCTTCCACCTCCGTCCACTTGTGTTTTAATTTCTTTCTTCAAAACAAGATGTTTTTGGCTTTCGGTACAAGCTCTCATGCCTCAAAACCTTCTCTACAATATTCTCGAAGCTCTTGTAAATGTGGCTTAAAAGTCATTCTTGAGATAGTCGTTCAAGTGGATGATGGACTTATGATTCTTCTTTAATGGAGTGTCGATGAAGACATTCCATAATTCAACAGTGTGTCGAAATCAGCAAAATATTCTAACATAAAAATATCGCCCTATTTGGGATCACCAAACCTTCTAAATAAAATTAACTTCTGAGCAACTGGAATAAACTTCTCTTCAAAGTGAGCTTTGAACCTATCCCAAATGAACTGGTCATCGAGAGTAGCTATTGCGATGGCATTCCACTATCCTATAGCCATTCCTTAAAATTTTCTTGAAGTCAACTTTCTCTTATGAGCGCATTTTAACCAAGATCATCGAAGATAGGCATATAGTGTCTGGCCAGTCTTGGACTTATGCGGTAGACTTTGTTCCAATAATTGGTTTTCCCCAACGCTAGAAACATGCTTGTTGAGCTTGGAAAAATCAACTCATTACGCTTATAACAGAGCACCACCACTTAGTGGACCAAGAGCTCCTCCTTGGGCATTTGTAAACATGTTCATCATCAAATGAGTGAACATTGTCTTCATATAAGTGTTAGCAGCTTCCCCGATTCCCTTTTTGATCTCGACTCTAGATATTAAGTTTCTTGATGTTTTCTTGCATGTCTTCTCATCCTTATAGGATGCAATAAGAACGTTTAATCTCTCATAAAGGAATTAAGTGATACTCGTGTATGCGATGCGACTTACTATATATAAACTATATTGTTTTGAGAACCAAATTATATAACAATTATTCTCATATATCGCTCAGTTCAACTAAGGTGAATCAATCAACCAAACCTCTGATACCCTGTCTGACGACCTTCCTGCACGATTTCCATGCACCTTTGGTACCTAAATAACCAATATCTAATACCAAAGTAGTGCATGGTATTGGCACCCGATCGATGTAGGGAAGTAATCAAGGATAAAATATGATAAATTAATGCAAAACCTATAGTATATTTCATGGTTCATAGAAAAAATAAAATAATGACATAGATATGAAATAGGATAGATTAACATAATAAAATAAACCAAAATAAAACAACATATCAAAGTGCAGCTAGGTTCATTGGGTTATTGAAAACAAAAATACTAGAATTTATGCATCCCAGTAGATCAGAAAAACTCTAATATCCGTCTCCGTATTGTGACAGTGCCATATATAACTCCATAGCACTACACTGCGGAATATAAGCGACGTTGGCTCCAATAATAGATATATATATAAGAAAGCATTAGCCTCGTGCTCATCCTCCATACAACTCCAAGTGCTTTCTCATACCTATACATCAATCTACTCATTTAAGATTACCCAAGGTGATAAGTATTAATGCAAAATACCTAAGCAGTAATGCAAATTACCCCAGGTCGGATAAAATGTCCGGTATATGAGCGATCCATAATCCAATATATATAGTAAGTTAGAACATATGGTTTGGGAAATCATATATGACATGTCCGTGCATCCAGTAAGTTAGCACATAAACATAGTACATGCTAATCTACTGTCATCATCATATGAGTGTACTACTACTCTAAGTACAGTCTAGGGTGTAGGGGCATCTCACTTGATAGTACCTACGTCACATGACATCCATATCAAACATAGTAACCATCATATGGACTCGCATCTCTTACTCAAATGTGAATATATGTTTGATAACTAGTATGACCCACACAGATGGTCAGCAACTACTCAACATCGTAGTTGCATAATGCTCGAATCCATGCCCATTCAAACGGTTATGAATTAGACACACATAGACTACCCAGAGACATATGTAACTTAGACTTTAGTGCACACATTGAAAGCTTAAAGTTATCAACCAAGCATATCGCATGTGTAACATAGTAGAACCACCTCTTGTTCCACTACGCAAGTTCATTCCATACCGAATTTGCCTACTCGAGCAATCACCAAAATCTATACCACTATTCTCCTTTAAATGTTCAGCAAAACCCCATCATTGGGTAGTAGAATCCATCAGCACTTTACTTTTCTTTCCTAGGTTGCTCCTGAAGTTCCATATGCGTTGCTTGAATTGCACCCTATGTCCTCCTTGAATTCTCTTCAAAGCCTCCTCGTGTGTAAACCTGACACACATGGGTTCAATGTTGAAATAATAACTTAGTCTTGTGCCGAACCAATAACTTGGTCCTATGCTGAACCCCTAACTTTTTTTAGTGCTAAACCAAGCTCGAAGAATGTTTGGTCAGCAAAAACAATAATTTATGTTCGATGCTGAGCCAAACCAATCACTTCCCTTAGCTATTTTCCTTCGAATATCCTTACTCCAATGCACCTAAGAACTTGCGCTTTTCACCTACATATTTGGCCAATGGCCTTGAGGCCTTGGGTCACCCTCATGTAACCTCATAAAAATCATGGGTTGTCTTTATGGAATCTGACCAAAGCCCCTGGTTGGCATTGAACCAGTTGTGGTCTCAATCCAATCATTGACTAAGTTTCTCAGCCTAGCCAACTCCATCTCAATCCAATTTGTCTAATCACTTCAACTTGTATGCAAATCATATGCATTGATTTAACTTTAGACTCTTTAAAGCCAATCTATCAAAGTTAATTCTATATTTATGGATCTCGGATCCTTTATGCAACCAAATTGGAGAGCAATTCAAATAACTGCTCGAAGATCCTCTCCCACATAAATGATTCCAACCCCTAATTTCCCTCTGACAAGAATTTCATACATTCGAACATACAATAAAAACATTTAAACAAGCAAATCAAAATCACATCATGGCAATTGAATAAATAACACATCCATATCCTAGCCTAACTCCATATGAACAACTATGAGCATAAATACACGTCTAAACCGGTTTAAACCATTTAAATATGTTTCTACTTTGTTTTCAAAATAAAAATAGTTCCAAAATCATATTTTGACTTTAAAAATGGATCTAAGAAAAGAGATTGGTGATATCGTATATAGAGAAATAGCAATGGCATCCAACTTCTACAATTTCATTCCTTCTCTTGCCGCTTTCTCTGCAAATTTTCATAATCACTATCTATTGTTTGCTCAATTTGTAAAAGATTCATGTGCTTATCCACATACAAATTCATCGCGTCAGAAACCTTTTCCTAAATCGTGGACCGAGTAAGGAAAAATATGTTTTTTCCTTTAGATGTGTCAACAAATCACATAAGGCCATAGAGTGTCACGATCCACTTAGATGTTTCGAATGTGAAGTGACCATGGTTTTTTCTTTACATTGAAACACATGAAACTAAAAGGAATCTTGCTCGACCATTTATGGATAAACAAGAATAAAGTAATTGAATTTTTGGAGGAAATGTGTCAACATTTTGTTGTTATCAACTCAATAAATATCGAGAATTAATCGAATTTAGGGTAATATAGCAAGGGATTTATTAACTAAAAGTGAAAATCCAATAGTGGTTCTTGATACTGTTTGTAGAGTTAAATCTAGGGACTAAATGTTTGATATAATGGATTTCAATATAGAGTATGATAGGGGATCGAATTGGTTCTCTATCGACTCAATGCTTTTTGATCCAATAGTAAGAAATTATGATTCAATGAATCTTGTTCAAAATACTTTTATGGATAAAGGCCATGTTGATGGCTCGATGCAGTATAGTGATGGGGTTGTGCATAATGGAATTTTGGATAATGAGTTTTCTAAAGGCAATAAACACTCGTCCAAGATTACTAAACAATAATTTTGTTATTGGTGAATTGAACGTATTTGATATATTGGAATTAGAGGAAGATTACAATGTAGATAAGTGGCAGGTTGAAGACTATTCTATTATTATCAACGAAGATATGTTGAAGATAATCTTATTGTAGTTAATAAAGATGTAGATGCAACAAGTGTTGATACTATGAATGGAACAGATAATCAACGTGTAGTGCTTTGGTTCTTAATAGATTAGAGTTTAAAGATGATATAGTTGAACAAGAATAAGAGGATAATCTGCTGATGAGGGGACTGCTTAGTGGACGGAGCTCTGGTTAATAACTAAAACCAAAGGCTGAATGATTATTTACTGAAAAACGATAAAAATTTGTGCCTGGATATAGTTTTTATAAGAAATTGTACGCTGTTATGTAAGAAAAAGATGTGGTATTAGGTTATGAAAGTGCCATGTTACTGATGGTGGATGAATTTAATGCATAAGCAGTGTGGGAGGAGAAAACGTTATTATTTCATTGCTTTAGTGCAAGGTGAAGTGGTTCGAATTTGGGCTGTTATTCCTTATAGGTGTGTTGAAGTTAATGGGGCTATTCATGATAGGGTTGTTAAGTGGTTTCATGAAAGGGCGTTTGAGAAGTTTTACATGTATTAACCAGCATAATACAATCTGGTAAGGAGTTGTAAGCTGATACAAGATTGATATAATACGATACGAGTTTGGTGGATGAGTGGTGTTGGAGAATGGAGATAAAAAATTGCATATTTATATGGGTGTGGAGCATAGTAGGGTTTTGGTGCATGTAAATTTGGTTTTGTAAGCTAATATAAAATTAATTAATGATGACGTGGTGCATAAATATACAGACTTTCAAGCTGTTATGGTTTCGGTACATGGTGCTGGTGTAGACTTGCATAGAGATATGAATTTCGTAACGACCCGCAAATTTATCGATTTGATAAATTATATTTATTGTTAAATATTAAAATATAAGCTTTTCAACATAGATTATGTTGTCATAAACAATAAATAAAAATGGTAATCTTATTTTGAATAAGTATTTACAAAACTATATACTTTGAAAAAATATCGATAAAATGATCGGAAACCGTTTTATCAATAAACAACTCTATAATTATTAGAAGTCGCGCAAAAAGCTGGATACATACACTTATTTATATATTTAAATAAAAATATGAAATAAAATTATTTACTTAATTTTTTGGAAATAAAATTTATTTATGACGTTGTCAATAATGACATCGTATTTAATAATTAATTTATGAATTTAAATTGAGATTTAATGATTTAATAATTATAATTATTCAGATAATTGTTTTTTAATGATAATAATTCATTTCAATTATTTATGCAGTGATAACATATCATTTATAATAGTTTTATAAAGAGATCTGCTTGATTTAAAAATATAAGAAAACTCGTATCCCTTTATCAATATAACAGCATTCTTTGAAAACAATTGTTTAATATTTATTTATATGGTTTTATAAATCAAATGTGATCATTTTAATTAGTCAAAAATGATAAGGAATGATTTTTCAAATTTTGTTTACATTCATATGTAAATTAATTTATAAGTGAAAATATGACTGGGAATCGGCTTCCCCATTTTCAACGGTTTAACTTAACGGAAGTTGTTCAAAGTTGTATAACCTTGTTTATATCACTTGAACATATATCCAACATACGCATACATACTCTAACATATACATGAACACATATATACATACAAATATACATATAGGAAAATAACTAAGATATTTTTCAGTTTTTACTACTTAAGCATCCTTAAGTCAACGCACATGGCTTGGAAGTGAAATGAAGTAATGGAGCACATGGAGTGGTGGCTTTGACGTGAAAGATGATGGAGGAGGTAGAGCACATGGGAGATGGGAGGGTGTTGAAGTGATGGAAGATATTTTCTATTTATTTTCCTATAAGTACACCCTTACATTTCACATTTTCACACACACATCGTTTTCTTCTTCCCTACTTCTTTCTTTGAGCATCCATTAGAGAATTAGCCTATGGTTGAGAGCAAATAATGAGGAGGAAGTAAATATGGCGTGTGCTAAGGAGGTGGAAGCCGAAGGCAAAGTGAAGGAGGCTCTAGGCCGTGAACATGTATGGTAGTGGTAATAGATGCACATGAACTTAGTGGTGTTGGAGGGCAAGGTTGTAAGTATGTATAAAGGGGAACGTCATGGCTGTGAGTATAGGGGAGGTAGGAGAAGTGTTAAAGTGACGATTAAGATGGATTTAGTGATGTTTGGGTAAAATAAGAGATCGTAGTGAAGCAATAGCGAAATTTCGTAAAACTAGAAATCAATAATGGTGAGAAACTATATATATGTATGTATGTATATATATAATGATGATGTGATATGATTGCTATGGATATTTACTATGCTTTGATCATCAAGTTTGGATGTTGATTATATGTTTATTTTGATACTGAAACGAGTCATATTTAATACACGTCGAATATCACAAAGGAAACCACTTTCTTTTAATAAATGAGGTGGTGTATATAAGATTGTTAAATATTTTTAAAATGGTTTAAAATGATTTATATATGTTTTACAAATACTAAAATTTAATTAGGTGAAGTTTTGACAAGTTGTGAAAATTGAATCAAAAATAGGCGCATCGCGTAAGGGCAGTTAGCGATTTTACGTCGTAGAAAGTTAAATCCATTTATATGATGGATTCGGAGTCGAAATTATCTGTGACAAGAATTTTCTGAACTTTTATAATCATAATTTTCAAACAAAAGAAAACGATCGAAATTTTGCTTAGGAGATTTCGAAATATGAGCAAATCAAGTTTTCAAAATAACCGCGTTTTGGCAGTTCAGAAACCAAAGCGACAAATTCCTTAAAATTGATATTTTAATTTCCTTAAAAATATGGAATAAATCTTTTAAAATGTCTAAAAGATATTTGAGTTATGAAAATGGATATCTAAATGATCAAAAAATTGGTTTGATCAAATAAGCTTAAAAACACTATCCGTAGCACTTTTTGCAGCACTTTTTAATAACTTTTGAAATATGCTTTAAACTTATTCTTTCCCAGACCTTTTATAAATGTTTTTAAATAACTAGTTAATTATTTTAATGATGATTTGAAGGTAATAGGTTTAAATAAATTATTTAAAAAAAAGCTGTTATAATCAAGTGATTTAATGTTGGCTCTAAAAGCCAACGAGTAGACTGGATTTTTCTATTCGTGAGATCCGGATGTGAGTGCTTTAAACTAAGGAGATGTTCAAGAGCAACCAATGCCCTGACTCACATGGCCTCTTTCCTCGGCGAGGAGTAAATAAGGTCGAAATGTCGTAAACGAGACAAGTATGAGAGATTTAATTTTCCAAATTTAAACAACTTGGATTGTATAGATTTAATCTTCTTACAGTTAGTATTAAATTCTGAAGAGGGAACTCATACTATCCTTTTGAATTTAAAAGGCGATTTCACTGTTATTCGACGGATAGTAAAAGTTGAATACAGAAATTGATGTTGAGTAGAATTAGTATAATTTTTATCGACCATTTTTAACTTAAAAAGGTTTTACAATATGACAAAATGAAAATGATTTAGTATTTCCAAAGTTAAAGAGAGGTTTGGTGATCCCATATATATCGAAATGAAATATTTTAAAGATATATATCTCTGAAAGATATTTTTGATAAAAAGAAATTAATTAATCAAATGATAAGCACTATTTACTTAATATCTTTTTATCGATGATTGGCTCGAAGGAACGAGGGTCGAATTTGAATGATTCTTATCCGAAACTACTTTGAACCAATTTACGTATTCGAATTGAAAACATAGAATGATAATAAATGGAATGAAGGCTACTTGTCATTGACCCTCGGGGAGGGGGGGATTTCCCATATCATATATATGTGGCAGTGGTATCTTCATTTGATCTTCGATGGAAGGGCTGCTTGCTACTAATCCTAAGGATGATCCCGATAGGATATAGTAGGAGACTTCCTTTAGTTTGTCTTGATCCTGGAAAACTTGTATGGACAATGTCTGGCGTTGCATTTCTAATCACATTTGATCGATCTATATAAACGTATCATCTGTTTTACGGCGAAGAAGGAACTTCTCTTAGCTTAACATCCTAAGACATACGAGCTCAGGAGTTATACGTTTGCAGAAATTAGTTGTGTGATCATGGATGGAAGTGTGGCATTCAATATGGAATGTGCTTTGTGAAAGGTAATCGTTACCTCGGGCCTCATCACCTAGAAATGGCTTAAATAGGGCATGTCGTAAGGCTATGTGGTTCGTAACCATTAGGGTATAGTCATCACCTTTCTAGATTACTCGATATATGTCAAGTATGTTGTGTATGCTAAGAGAGCTCTTGGATATGTCTATTACGAATAAGGTAATGTCATATTCGGTTCTACCCGCCACCAAGTTGGGTCAGCGGGTAGGCCGGTCTTGCTAGATGTAGAGGTTTCAAAAGTTGGTTATCCTTGGTACATCTCTCTAGTGATGTACTGTACGGAAGGTAGTTCCTTATCTGCCATTGTATGGAAATCCATTCTCTAATAAAAGCCTTCAGATTTGATTGTAGAACCTACTTTGTTGCTAGTATGCTGGAATTTAATCAATACAATTTCGGCTAAGATTCACAAGTTTATTTGAAAAGTATTTTCAAAAGAATGGCATTAAATATAATATTACCAGATTTTGCGTAGTAAAGATTTTGGTTATCATTAGGTAAAGACCTGTTCTGTATTTATGTGCGGCGTGGCCATATGAGATACTTTTTTTTTTTCAAATATCGGTATTTTGAGTTTCTCACACCAGTCTCATGACTGACCCGAAGTTTATTTCCATTTTCTTAAAGTTTGGGTGCCCTATTTTTTTTGTCCAGCTTGGTATCCAGGTTCAGTTAGAAAAATATGGAAGAGCTTGGAGCATGGAGTTAAAAGATTCTTAGGTAGATTGTTACCTCCTTTTCACCACACTTGTGTATTCCGCTTTGTAAGGACAGATATTTATAACTGCCCATGTTTAACTTTGATAAATATATTTAAAATTTCCATTGTAAATATATATATATATATATATATTAAAATAATATATGTTATTCCAATTGTGTAAGATTCTGTTCTGTCTTTATTTTCTTTTACTCCATGATAATATGCCTCTTCTGGCACGTGAATACCAAGGATGTATTAATGTCAATTTCTAAGGCTCAACAAGATGGTTGTCATAAATTTTCTTTATCATGGTGATTCGGACTTGATACATAGTGTTGATTCGGTACATGTGGATTTGGCTTTAGTACCCGATGATCTAGAATTGAGGCTAAATGATACAGATGTGGAGCACATTAATCAAAGGAGAGATAGAGACGCGCCTGTGGTAGATTCTGGTTATAGAGTGCATGGAGCAGATTTGAATGTTGACGATCGATTGAACATATAAAGATCGGTAGGAAACAGTGCTCGTATTCGTACAATGACCATTAGAGCTTATGTTAGCTTTAGATTATGTTCAGATGTTCTTTTAGGCGGTACTTATATTACTTCTGTTTTGAGTAGTTTATCTATAAAAAAAGAGTGGAGAGCAAAGGAATTTGAGCTCGCTCGCATGGATGTAGTGGAGAGGGATGGGGATCGACGGGGATATCTGAGGGCGGCAAGTGAGCGTGCGCATGCCAATGCTTACGGTCGAGACTCATCGCGAGTGGAGGGGAGTGAGGCCACGGGTCGCGCTAGTGAACCTAAGTGAAAGGGGAGGCTCGCGTTTGCAAGTGGAGGATAGGGAGGCCATCGACACTCGTGTGGGAATTCAAGGATGAGGGTTGAACGAGGATAGAGGCGGTAGGAGGTGGCTGCGCATATGGAGGCAGGGATTGGGGGATGATGGCAGATGCTCGGCGAGGCAGCGGGGTTTTGTCGGCATTTAGGTGTTGTGTTCGATCAAAGCAGTGAGGTATCGGATAATTTTATTTTAATTAATTTAGTAAAATATATATGTACACACACACACATATATAGGTTAAGAAAATTTTAAATGGAAATTAATCGTTCAATAATTTCAAATGTTAATAAACTGTATAATGTTTATACGAGATCTAAAATCATGGGGAAACAAGTCGGATTCGGATCAGATTGCAAATGAAAACCAAGATGAGAATTTCTCACTCTTTTGGACTACTGTATTTACATTTAAATGTTTTAAATTTAAATTATATAATGTTGATTGGATTGATAAATTTATAATTATCTGTTCGATGACTATATATATAGTAGCATATATGTTAGTATTGAAGTGATATTTCCGCACATTATAGCGGATGAGACCCTATGCATCCGCAAAACAGCGGATGCATCCTATATACTGCGATATCCCCCTCGAAGTGGGATTGATATTTTTATTATTGTCTAACGTTTGTGGACACAGGGAAAACAGGTTGAGGGATCTGACGGGATTCCTCAAATATGTTATTACTTTTAAAATGTTAGATTATTATGTGTTGTAAAAATTTTAAATGATATAATGGCATGTAAATTAATTTTGAAAATATTAATACCATAATTATTATTTTAATTTTAAGGAATTAAAAGGATATTTCTAACATACAAATTTGTATATTGAAATCTGGGTTATTTGGAAGAGATTGGTTTGAATAAGAAATGGTGAATTTTTGATCGTATTAAATAATGCGGGAGAATATTTGAAGTAGAAAGTTTAAAATAAATTATATAAAGGAATTTTTAAAGACTGGATTTAAAAATGATATTCGGGAAGAAAGGGTTGAAATCGATATTTAAAAGAGATTGGCAAAAATAAATGGATTTTTAAAGGAATTGAATTTATAGAATGGAAATTTATAAATAAGATTATTTTGGTGAAATTCAAAGGAGTTATAACAAATTATAAACGATGTTATAAATAAAGAAAAACTGATATCTGGAGATAAATTGGAAAAATAAATTTATAGGAAGAATTTATATTGAATATGGAAGGGTGATGTGGTAGAAATCGAGAAGAGTTATAAATTGATAAACAATGTAATTTAAAGTTAGTTAGTACTGAAATACTTCAGAAGTGAATTTTTAAATACTTAATATTTATTTTAATAAATCCTAGATTTTAAAACCTGTTTTGGAAAGTGGTGCTATAAAAGTGTTTTCAATTTTAGATAATTATTTGAACATGTTTTAAAATAAATAGATAATTATTATTTTTCTTTAAATACATATTTTTATTTACGTATGTTCATATATATATATATATGTTACCCGACACCTTGGCTCAGCAACAAAACGAAGGTTGCTGAAGTTATAATTGAACGTAAGTGAGCGTAACATCAAGGATTGGTCCACTTCGAGTTACAATGGCGATTATACTAAGTCGGCCTCGATGAGTAGGGGTCGATGTGTGATGGATGATAGATCGGTGCTTGGAGTGCGATTCGGCTGTCCTCGGTCGGCTATATGCGCTAGGTCGAGTCAGCAACAATGATTTGGTCGAAGTAGGTCGGCTATAATGAAAGACTACATTAGGGTCGATCTTGATGTGGTCGGCATCTTTAGGAGGTTCGGTTTGGATAGTTCGGACTTGGCGGGTCGGCCAAAGTGCATGAAGAAGAAGTGGTTCGGCCATAGTTGTCAAGTCAAGAAAATACGATCGACATGCTTTCAATTCGGCTCAAACTATCACTTACCTCGAATCACTCATAAGAAAACCCGAGCTCTGCCCAAGTGGATCGGCGACCACTATTCGGCCTAGGAGATTCGGCATATCTGGATTGGCATGGGGTTTTCGGTAGATGTGAGTTGGCATGAATCGTTCAGTCCACCTTACCTCCAACTATGGGCCGAGCGACCTTGGTCTTGGGCCTGTACAGGGAGTCCATCCTACCTTCATCTATAAATAGAGAGGCAGGGGTACAGTTAAAGGGATATTTTTTCCAGAACTCTATGGAGACTGCCATTTTCTGTACTCGCTTCTTTTCTGTTAAAAATTGTATTCAAGTTGTTTGTTTACGATTATATCTGTACTCAAGTGATTGGAAATTAATGAAGATCATATTCAGAGTGGACGACAATAACGCCGAACCGCTATAAATCTGGTGTTCTCATTTTTTGTTGTTCTTTTCGCAGTCAATTGCATTACTTCTCTATTTAAATTTACTTTCTTCTTTGATCTCTCTCCATAACTCTATTCAAGGGTGTTGGTGACCAATTTTGGTGCTAATATTTTGGTACTTTCACCGAGAATTGAGTTCTCAGCTTGATTGGATCTCATCATCTACTAGTGGATTTCCATATTCGTGAGATAGATCTAGTTGTTTACTAGCGAACTTCGTATTCTACTCAGATTTGAAAGAGATCTAAAGGAAGCTATTAGTCATGGGATTGGATTCACTGATGTACGCAAGTTTTTAGGATTGAATGTTGAAGTTTGCACTGGAGTTATATAAAGGCCGACCCCTCACTCAATGTAGATCGTCGATCCCCCACTGAAAAGTTGACAGCTGATCGCTATAACTCGCAGCAGCTAGGGATGTAACCCAAAGTGAAGGAAAGTCAACCATGTTACCCTATTGGTAATCTGCTAACATCCTTGAAGAATGATGAATGGCCGACCCACCTTAGCCTTCTCTCCATGACCGAGCGATATACAAGGAGCAATCCGGATCGGGCCAACGAGAATAGACTCAAGCTGCCGAACAGTACGCGTTGAACCACTTAGGCCAATCCACCTTGGCCGAACCGCTTTTGGCCGATCCACCATGTCTACACTCCAACACCGAACCGCCTTAGCCGAGCCACTCAGGACAATCCACCTTGGCCGAACCGCCTTGGCCGAGCCACTCTTGGCCAATCCACCATGTCTGCACTCAAACACCGAACCACCTTCTATTCTTGTGCTTTACGAGCATTTCTACCCAGTATCAAATATACCAAACCATGTGCAAAGGCCGATCTGAACTTAAGTTACACCGGTCTCTTATAGGCCCCTATTTAAAAAAACTTTTTTGGGTATGATCCAAATATACCGAACCATGTGCAGAGGCCGAACCACTCAAGCACAGTGCAGTGCCCCTGCATTTTGGATTCAAAACTCAACTTAGTAAAGGAAAATTCTATCCACTTCCCTTAGATCCTATGACCGACCAGGGCATAGAGGATCAAGCGGCAGTCTCTGAATGACAACAAGGGAACGAATAAGCAACCGCTACTCAAACGATACTCCCAATGGTTGGAGAACATAGATGACATGACTCTAGGTAAACGCCAAGATAACTCCAAGCACCATTCTCCACTGATCCAGCACTTCAAATTTAGTGACTCCAAGAAATTTTTTCCAAATGCTAACACGGATATCATACTGATCGCGTTTGAGGGTAGTCGACCTCCGGGTATATTTTAGTAGCTAGTTAGCTGGATAGCCTTCCATGACCATGGATCGTTTCTATTACAAAATGAATCAGAACCAAAGTGAGGAGGAGTAGAACAGACTAGAAGAAATAACAATGCAGGCCAATTGCCTAAGGACTCTGATTCTAGTAGACAAAACAAGATCTCAAAATTTGACTCATATGCTCTTTAAAAGATTCAATCGATAGCCTCAACTTGGAGACTTGCGACTCAGGGTGGTGCTGAAAACCAACCTCGAGAGAGTCCACTTAAGTCCAGAGAAAATCAGGGGAATGTTGTATAATCTAAGATGCACACTGATACTAACACTGGCAATTACAAACACCTCTGAGGTGTGATCGAAAAGCTGATTCGAAAAGGAAAGCTTCAATAGTACATGCAAGCCTTACAGAATGGCGAGCCAGGAACTTCGAATGCCCATCAATAAAGAACTCTGATTATCAGTTGGACTGTTGGTAGTCGACATCCCGCTAGAAGGGGCTGGGGGCAGAGATTAATAGCGAGCACACGATGCTGCTCCCCTTATGAATGGTATTTATACCAATCTTCTTTGGATTATTTTAATTTCAATTGTGCTCTGAATTACGACCGACTTGAACTAAACTTCTTCCAAAACGATGCAGGTGACCAAGTACTCAGAGTTGGCCACCAATCAATCCATGCAGACCTTGATTGAACTTGTGGAGTTATCAATACAAGCATGATTCGATCACTCATCATCAACCATGTGCCTTTGATTTGGAGCCAAGGACCAGAGATTGAAAAGCTCGTCACGGTCAGAGCCCAATATAAAGCGAACATGACCGACCATCCATTCGTCGACCTCCACATTTGACTTGGAGAACAAAGCAAGGCTTGGAATGAATATGGCTCGATCATCCACTCAAATCGAGTCATAAAACAAAGTTTGACAAAATAAAAAAGCCTCTCCTGAAGCTCAGTGACGCCAGAATCTATCTAGAGTGGACGTGATTTGATCATCTACACATCAAATCCTACCTTGAAAAAAAAAGTAGTTCGGAAGCATGACTTGGAGTAGCTGTGATGGACTGCCTGCTTGTCAACCATCACTCCTAATACATGGACATGACTGCACCTTGAAACATATGCAACTTACTTTGTCTACTCAATAATCCATCATCCTTATTTTCTAGAAAGAGATACAAAGCAAATTGTACAAGACTTGATTATCCAACCCCAACATGGATGTGATCCAACCATCTATCATATACCTCCTTTCATGACTTGATTGGAAGAGCTACAGTCACCAAGCGGACAAGAATCGACCGTCCTTTTTTCAAGTTCATCCTTAATGCTAGGGGCATAATCACATTCCATAAGCAAACATGGTTCCACTGTTCATTTGAAAACATTAGCCTCGATAAGATGAATGAAATACAAATCAAACAGGTGGAAATACGACTGCTCTAAACAAAAATCCCTAAGTCTATGAAGCGAACTAGAGTACTCTAAGTCACCAGAGCGCGGACTAGTATAAAAGACTTGAGAAAAATCTCTAAGTCCCTGAAATGGACTAGAGTGCTCCAAGTCCTCAGAACGTGGACTAGAGTATAAACACTTGAGAAAAATCTCTAAGTCCCTAAAGCAGACTAGAGTACTCTGAGTCCCTAGAGTGCAGACAAGAGTATAAACGACTTGAGAAAAATCTCTTAGTCCCTGAAGTGGACTGGAGTACTCTGAGTCCCCAGAGCACAGACTAGAGTATAAACGACTTGAGAAAAATCTCTAAGTCCCTGAAGCGGACTAGAATACTCTGAGTCCCAGAGCGCGGACTAGAGTATAAATGACTTCAGAAAAATCTCGAAGTCCCTAAAGCGGACTAGATTACTCTGAGTCCCCAGAGCACAGACTATAGTATAAATGACTTGAGAAAAATCTCTAAGTCCCTGAAGCAGACTAAAGTACTCTGAATCGCCAAAGCACGGACTATAGTATAAATGACTTGAAAAAAATCTCTAAGTCCCTAAAGTGGACTAGAGTACTCTGAGTTCCCGAGTCGCGGACTAGATAAAAACGACTTGAAAAAAATCTCTAAGTTCCTGAAGCGGACTAGGGTACTCTGAGTTCCTAGAGCGCGGACTAGAGTATAAATGACTTGACGAAAATCTTTAAGTCCCTAAAGCGGACTGGAGTACTCTGAGTCCCTAGAGGGCGGATTAGAGTATAAATGACTTGAGAAAAATCTCTAAGTCCCTGAAGCGGACTAGAGTACACTGAGTCCCCAGAGTGTGGATTAGAGCATAAACGACATGAGAAAAATTTCTAAGTCCCTAAAGTGGACTAGAATACTCTGAGTCCCAGAGAGCAGACTAGAGTATAAATGACTTGAGAAAAATCACTAAGTCCCTGAAGCGGACTAGAGTACTCTGAGTCTCCAGAGCGTGGACTAAAGTATAAATGAATCGAGAAATATCTCTAAGTCCTTGAAGCGGACTAGAGTACTTTGAGTCCCCAGAGCGCGGACTAAAGTATAAATGACTTGAGAAAAATCTCTAAGTCCCTGAAGCGGACTAGAGTATAAACGACATAAGAAAAATCTCTAAGTCCCTAAAGCGGACTAGATTACTCTGAGTTCCCAGAGAATGGACTAGAGTATAAATGACTTGATGAAAATCTCTCAGTCCCTAAAGCGGACTAGAGTACTCTGAGTTCCCAAAGCACGGACTAGAGTATAAACGACTTGATAAAAATCTCTAAGTCCCTGAAGCGGACTAGAGTACTCTAAGTCCCCAGAGCGTGGACTTGAGTATAAACGACTTGAGAAAAATCTCTAAGTCTCTGAAGCGGACTAGAGTACTCTGAGTCCCCAGAGTGTGGACTAGAGTATAAATGACTTAATGAAAATCTCTAAGTCCCCGAAGCGGACTAGAGTACTCTGAGTCCCTAGAGCGCGGACTAGAGTATAAACGACTTGAGAAATATCTCTAAGTCCTTTAAGCAGACTAGAGTACTATGAGTTCCCAGAGCGTGGACTAGTGCATAAATGACCTGAGAAAAATCACTAAGTACCTGAAGCGGACTAGAATACTCCAAGTCCCAGAGAACGGACTAGAGTATAAACGACTTGATAAAAATTTCTAACTCCCTGAAGCAGACTAGAGTACTCTGAGTCCCCAGAGCGCGGACTAGAGTATAAACGACTTAAGAAAAATCTCTAAGTCCCTGAAGCGGACTAGAGTACTCTGAGTCCCAAAAGCATGGACTAGAGTATAAACGACTTGAGAAAAATCTCTAAGTCCCTAAAGCGGACTAGAGTACTCTGAGTTCCCAGAGCATGGACTAGAGTATAAATGACTTGATGAAAATCTCTAAGTCCCTAAAGCGGACTAGAGTACTCTGAGTTCCCAGAGCGTGGACTAGAGTATAAACGACTTGATAAAAATCTCTAAGTCCCTGAAGCGGACTAGAGTACTCTGAGTCCCTAGAGCGTGGACTTGAGTATAAACGACTTGAGAAAAATCTCTATGTCTCTGAAGCGGACTAGAGTACTCTGAATCCCTAGAGCACGGACTTGAGTATAAATGACTTGAGAAAAATCTCTGAGTCCCTGAAGCAGACTAGAGTACTCTTAGTCCATAGAGCACGGACTAGAGTATAAACGACTTAAGAAAAATCTCTAAGTCCCTGAAGTAGACTAGAGTACTTTGAGTCCCTAGAGCATGGACTAGAGTATAAATGACTTGACGAAAATCTCTTAAGTCCCTAAAGCGGACTAGAGTACTCTGAGTCCCAAGAGAGTGGACAAGGGTATAAAAGACTTAAAAAAAATTCTCTATGTCTCTAAAGCGGACTGGGATACTCTGAGTCCCCAGAGCGCGGACTAGAGTATAAACGAATTGAGAAAAATCTTTAAGTCCCTGATGTGCACTAGAGCACTCTTAGTCTCCAAAGCGCGGACTAGAGTATAAACGACTTAAGAAAAATCTCTAAGTTCCTGAAGCAGACTAGAGTACTCTGAGTTCCCAAAGCATGGACTAGAGTATAAACGACTTGAGAAAAATCTCTAAGCACCTGAAGCAAACTAGAGTACTCTGAGTCCTCAAAGAGAAGACTAGAGTATAAACGACTTGAGAAAAATCTCTAAGTCCCTGAAGCGAAGTACCCTAAAGCACGGACTAAAGCATAAACCATTCGACAAATCTCTAAGTCCCCGGAGCATGGATCAAAGCATGAACACAAATTGGGCTTGAGTCGATGGGGAAGAATAACTCTAAGTCACTAGAATGCAGAGTGGCATATAAACATCAATAAATAGATGAGTGGATTCCGACCGTTCTCTATTCGGCCTGAAATCGACATGAGGAGTATTAACTCGCTAAGGATGGTGTCCGACCATCCGTGTAACGACCTGCCGCTCTGACCGCCTCTAGTCGGTAATTAAACCAGCTAGAAACGTTCAAAATGACGGATTGTTGGTCAGTTTATAGAGTTTAAACAGAATCAGCCACAGAATCACAGAATAATCATAATATTATTCATAAATGAATTTTTCTTACATACATATATCAGAGTTTGTACAATGCATTAAGTTTTATACAGCGGAACAATTTATTTTCATTAAGTACAAGAAAATTTTCTAGAAAAACTTTAGTGGAGTGCTTTCCCCTTTCTCTAACTTCGCTGCCTGAAAATCTTCAAGCTGTAAAAATTACTCGGTCTGACCCGAGCGTTTATTGCAAAACACAAAAACACTCGAGTCAGGATTAATCTTTATTCAAGTAATTAAATTTGTAATGAACTGAATAAAATGGTAACAGAGATGACGAATCACATGAATCAATTTAAATCTATTATGGATTTTCACATTAACAATATCAATTAATTTTTTTTTTTCCGAAATCTATCAATCCTGTGTGGCTGCAGTACACACGTATATTTATACACATGTGCACTGCCTCGCCAACTCGTGTGCACCAAACAAAAGCACAATCTACAAATCATGTACAAATCAAAGTGAGGTTGCACAAGTACAAATAATACACAGCAGCACAGTGCAATGAACAAGAAACACAAGTACAGGCAGCAGTCTCAAGTGACACAGTGCAAACAGCACCGTCAAAACAGGCAGCCAAGGGCAGAGACTCAGAAATGCCAAAGACACGAAGACATAAACAACAACAAGTGCAAGACCAGACGCAAAAGTAACACATCAGAAGTGAATAAGAACTCCACTGTGAACATGAGGACTGGAACAGCTACAAAAGTTCAAGGCTGAGACAACCCAATGCACCAATGCACAGCATACAAGGTGCAGACACAAGGCTAGACAAAGGAAACCAAATACAAGTTCAAGTGCTCAGTGCAGACCACAAAATGCATGCTAAGTCTAGCTACTCAAGTATACAGTCAACAGAAATGACCAAGTGCACAACAAATTTAGTGAAACCCAAGTATACAATGCGCTATGCAGTGCACACTAAGTCCAGCTACTCAAATGAACACTGCATGTACAAGTTACAAAAACTCAAGTGAAGCAAGTACAGTGTGACAGTGAATGGGAAAATGTGTGAACATAGCAACTGCCACAAGTAATGCAACAGTGACCAACTTAAATGACAGCAATGCACAAATGCAAAGTGGAGTAAATGTCAACATGAAATGATCAAGGGTCAAAATAGAGACAAAGTCATGAGACTCAACATGTACATGTACTGATCAGTGAACCCAAAGCTAACAGAGCCAACACAAAATGACAACAGCAGAAGTGATCAAAGCAAAGCACAAGTGTGCAGCATCAAGTAGGACATACGAGCACACAGCAAAGCATGGACAAAGTTCCAAGTAAGAAATTACTAACAAGCATCTTTTTCAACAGTTTAAAAACAAATTCAAATAGCATCTGTTCTTAACAATTTAAAATCAAATTTACAAATAGCAATTGTTCTTATCAGTTAAAAAAACAAATTCAGATAGCATCTGTTCTTAACAGTTTAAAAACAAATTTATACAGCATCTGTTCTCATTAGTTTAAAAACAAAATTGATAGCATCTGTTCTTAACAATTTAAATCAAAATTTAAGTAGCATCTGTTCTCAACAGTCTAGATTTTTAAAAACAAATTTTATAGCATCTGTTTTTAACAGTTTAAAAATAAATCCCAAATAGTGTCTGTTCTTAACAGTTTTAAAAAAACAAGGTTTAATTTCATCTGTCCTCAACAGTTTAAATCAAATTCAAAGAGCATCTGTTTTTAACAGTTTAAATTGGATTGACCGAGAGCAAAGAGCAATTGATAGCAAACAACACTCAAAACATAGCATGCAACCAAACATTCAATTCAACCAAATTTAAAAACTTGAATCTTAATTAATCGTGAGCAAAGAACTCACCTTGACTCGAATCGAAATGGAGCAACGCAAATCAATCATCAAAAAACAAGCGCGACGAATTTTGAGACGAAAGCCCTAATTTTTCGAACAAAGGAGAAGACGTACGAGGCCGCCACCATTTTTTCTTTGCTTTGATTTTTCTGTGTAAAGGAGGAAAGGGGTAGGGTTTCGTGTTTTAAGGGGAAGGAGACGTGATTTTTAGCGTGTTTGAAGGCGTAGGTTAAGGCGTGTTTACAACTGAACAAAGTAAGGCCGTGTATACTTATTTTTTTTTTTTTTAAATTAAATTCAATTAGTTTTGTTATTTCTTTGCTTTGTTTTGTTTTGTTAAAATTATGTTGTTAAATTTTCTCAAATGTAGTTACATTATATTTTTCAAAGTTTATAAATATGTTGTTTGAATTTTTACTATGTGTATTTATTTACTGATTTTATATCGATTAAGATTCTATTCCTTTTTTTATTTAAACTAAAGAAAAATGTTATTAAAACTAACCATCCTTTATTAATTTAAATAAATAATTCTTGTATCCAAATTTATTTTCTTCTAAGTCGTTAGTTCGAATTTCAATTACAAATTCAATATTCAATTTCAACTTCAAAGTTAAATTTGAATTTATTCAACTTTAAATAGATTAAATTCTAAAATTTAATCGCCAATTTATTCTGATAATTTGAAATTCAAGTCAAATCATCATTTAAATATTTAAAATAAATTAAATATTTACAAATTAAATTGTTCAATATTCAGGATCGTTACAATCCGACTTGTGGCCTGGCCAAATCAATGCTGGGAGCAGGAGTATAACTACTAATAGCTGAATACGACAACTCATTATAGCTCTAGTTGGCATTCTTTACAACTTAAGCCAACGACAACAAGGAGGCCTCAATACAGAACCGATCGAAATGGCATCCAAACCTACGGGCGACCGACTATATCATACTCAGATCGGGCGTCAATATCGATCCACATCAAGCACATATGAATGCGACCCGAATGTCCCTTGAAAAAATATGACCACCAAAGTGTGGAATGGAGAGTAAACCATGAAGATTTGGTTATTAATTCTCCAGCACCCTCCTTCGATCCATCAGGAAGAGTATGAAACTGGATGAGCATGACCCGAATGCACTTGAGCCAACTTTACCCTAAGATCTGATTACATAACAAGAACCAAAGTGGGTGTGGCTGACCGTCCAGTACCCAACTTATGGCCAGAAACTTACGAGGCATCGAAGTATTCCCTTTGGAATGAAAAACCATAATACAATCTAGGATAGGCGAGACTCGACCTTCCATCAACTGCCCTGATCCCACGATTCAACGGTAAAGAAAGTAAAGCTAAAGTGGGCATGGCTGGCCTTCCTACTTATTAGTGTATGCCCTAGACTTGGAGGCACAAGTGAGAAGCAGGATGAATGTGAACCAGTTATTCACCGATCAACTCTATGTCTTTGGAGTTTAGGTGGGAGTATAAACATAGCTAGGACGGGACTCAACCATCCATGCAGTACATTTATCAACCTGACAGTGGGAGCAGAAGCGTGATCATCTAATGACTGGCTGCGATTGCTCAATATTTAAACTTATATATAGTGTTTACAGCCACTCAAGGCTACAACCAAAAGAATACCTCGAGGTAGAATCATTAAATCGATGCTTGATCTGTAGGCAACTGGCAATCACTCTAACCCGAAGGACGGGTAAAAGATCATGAATGCATCGAATGGAAAGTGCATTAATCAAATATACAAGGAAATTCAAACTCAAAGTAGGATCCAGGTATGCAGCTTCACACAACGCAAGGCTGACCCTTACTCGACATTTCCTTCAATGTGCTTCTAAGCCTGATCTTTGACCATTTGCAGATAATCGATTAGAGCATTCAAAGCCCTTCACTATCAGACTTAATAACTCATGACAAGACTCTAGAATTCGACCATAGTAACCATCAACATTAATCGTCCCAACCATATTTCACATTGAATGTTACACGAAATAGTTACATCTGAACTCAAAGAATCTGAGATTGCACCCGCCGAGCCGACAGTCGACATTACAGTCGGCCATGGCGACCCTTCACGGGTGCTGAAGATCGGATCACAACTCAGTGCAATGGTAATAAAAGAATTAGATGGATTTCTCTGAATAAATGATGATATGTTTCCTTGGACCCATTCTGACATGCGTGTGTGATTTCACCGACTATCCCAAGCCATGCATTGAATATTGACCCGAAGCTACAAAAGCTAGCGTCATACAATGACCTGAGACATTTAAATGACTACTAAATAGAATATCGAACTAAGCCAATTTGATATCACTTATTTCCCTTAAAGATCTATCCAAGAAAGGAAATTAGCAGATGTCATATCTGAATTCACTACATCAGACGACTACTTAAAGAGTAGTGGAGAGCCAAGCAATAAATGGAAAATGTACATGGATGGAGCATCCAATGATCAGTGTTATGGCGCAGGAGTCGTGTTAATGAACCATGTGGATTGAACGATCTGCTACGCCCTGAAACTCGATTCCCTTGTAGCAAACAACGTTGCTTAGTATGAAGCCTCAACCGCCAACCTAAAACTTGCTAGAGAACTTTGAGTGAAAAATTTACATATCTTTTGTGATTCCTGATTGGTAGTATGCAAAGTTAGGGAAGTTAATCTTGCCGAGGGTATTGTCTTGCTCCTTATCTCAATCGGGTCCAAGAGCTACTAGACGACTTCACGTATTACATTATTACACACATAACTAAAAAGAGTCAAGCCACTAGCCAAGATGGCCAGTTTCAAGGGAACGTAACGGACATACTTTGTTTCGATTAAAATACTTAATACAAGAATTGACGGATGGAGATTAGCTAAATCTTAGAGGCAGAGCCAGAAAGGGGCCATGGTCGACTCCTATCAAAGACTATCTACAATGATAAATTCTTACTGAACGGAGGAATGGAAAGCGATAGATCCTCCTCAAAGCATCATGCCAAATCATCCAAGAAGAGGTCATGTGTAGATAGGAGTTTATCCATTCACATGCTTCGGTGTATCACCTATGATGATATCAAATGAGTCTTGAGCGAAGTTTATGAAGAAGAATGCGACGATTACATCAGGGGCAAAGCCTGACGAAGAAAATACTCTGCTATGGGTATTACATGCCAACTATCAATCAAGATGCGGTTGATCATGCTAGACAATGCGACGAGTGCAAGATATTTGCAAAAAATTCGAGAGCCCTACCAATGGAAATTACTCAAATGACTAGTCCATAGCCGTTTGCCATTTGGGGGCATTGACATCATCAAATTCTTACTGATCCTAAAAGTGCTGCGAGGTACGCCATCGCAGCAGTTGGTTACTTCACCAAATAGGCAGAAGCAAAACTTTTAACCACGACCAAAACGAAGAAAATAATCAAATTCATTATCTGGAATGTCATCTATCATTATGACCTTCCACGAACCAATATAACTGGTAATGAAGCTCAATTCCACAATGCTAGATTTGAAAACTTTCACTACTGGCATCATATTGAAAAGAAATTTGTAGTGTTTGTTCGCCCTCAAGCAAATGGATAGGTTAAGGCTGTGAACGAAATCGTAAAATCTATTCTGAAAATAGGTTTAGAAAAGGCTAGAGGTAAATGAGTGAATGAGCTCCTAGTAGCAATATTGGCTTGCAAAACCACTACGAGTCTGCAATTTTCCATACTTCATTCACCCTTACTTTCACCTCTAAGTTCGTCATCCATGAAGAACTTGGAGTCACTCTCATCGAGTGGCTGATTACAACCCTTGTATCACAAATAAATATATACAAGGAACTGCAATCGAACTACAATCATGCTAGAAGAAATCTATAACGACTTATGAGCATGTAAAATGCATCTGAGAACCAACGGCAAAAACATGTACCAAAGTGCACGTGTATATTCAAAAAATTTGATTTCTTAAAATCGATAGAAATTGATTTTTCGCTTGAAGTTATTAAAGAAAAGATTGGATCAGACAGCCAAAGCTTGCTAGTCATGTAGATCCGGACATGGATGGCCACTAATGGAATGCAATCACAGATTTATACTATTGGGAATCGACCAAGCGTTAAGACAACCAAAGAGGGATACGACACTTTAGGAGGATGAAATTGAAGGATAATGACTATTTAAGGAATAGGATAGATTTCTTTATGGAGGCTTTAACTTGCTTCGATTCAAAGCACGTCACGTACGCAACAAGACATACTTTGGGGGGAAAATGTTACCCGGCACCTTGGCCTGGCAACAAAATGAAGGTTGCAGAAGTTATAATTGAACGTAAGTGAGCGTAACATCAAGGATTGGTCCACTTCAAGTTATAATGGGGATTATTCTAAGTCGGCCTCGATGAGTAGGGGTCGATGTGTGATGGATGATGGGTTAGTGCTTGGAGTGCGGTTCGACTGTCCTCGGTTAGTTATTCTCAATCGGCTATATGCACTAGGTCGAGTCAGCAACAATGATTTGGTTGAAGTAGGCCGGCTATAATGAAAGACTACATTAGGGTCGATTTTGATGTGGTCGGCATCTTTAGGAGGTTCGGCCTTTGCGGGTCGGCCAAGGTGCATGAAGAAGAAGTGGTTCGGCCATAGCTGTCAAGTCAGGGAAATACGATCGACATCCTTTCACTTTGGCTCAAACCATCACTTACCCCGAATCACTCACAAGCAAACCCAAGCTCAGCCCAAGTGGATCGGCGACCACCGTTCAGTCATGGAGATTCGGCATGGGTGGTTCGGTAGACATGGGTCTGCATGACTCGTTCGGTCCACCTCACCTCTAACTATAGGCCGAGCTACCTTGGTCTTGGGCCTACATAGGGAGTCCGCCCTACCCTCATCTATAAATAGAGAGGCAAGGGTATAGTTGAATGGACCTTTTTTCCAGAACTCTAAGGAGACTGCCATTTTCTGTACTCGCTTCCTTTTTGTTCAAACTTGTATTCAAGTTATTTGTATATGGATTATATCTGTACTCAAGTGATTGGAAAATTAATGAAGATCGTATTTAAAGTGGACGTAGGCAATTACGCCGAGCCACTATAAATCTGGTGTTCACGGTTTTTTATTGTTTTCGCATTCATTGCATTACTTCTCTATTTAAATTTACTTTCTTCATTAATCCCTCTATATAACTCTATTCAAGGATATTATTGACCAAATTTGGTGCTAACAATATAAAGTTTTGAAAATGGTTTAAATGTATTTATAAACCTTCTCAAGAGTTATAAAATGGTTATTTAGTAGATGTACTTATAAGAGAATTCTCAAAACGAAAATTGGGAAAAGTAAGAAAATTTCCAAAGAAGTTGTATAAAAGTGAACTTCGAAAATGAAAATAGAATTCATAAAGAAGTACAAGGGAATTGAGTTAATAAGCAAGTATAATTGGTTTTGAAAATATTAAGGGAATTAATTAAGGAACTACGAAATTTATAGAATTCGTGTACAACGAGTTAGGAAATTTAAAAATAAAATTGTAAATAATTTTGAGAAACAGAAATAGGAAATAAAAGGAGTATTTTCTAAGTCTTGAATGTAAAATGAAGTGGGGGAAAATAATCTAAATATTGGGAAGGGTTGGAAATGTTCCGATGTAAATATAAGGATTTGAAAACTATTTTCATATGTGAAGAACTGGAAGTAACGTCTTATAAAGACATTTTGAGATAAATTTTGGAAAATTTATAATAAGGCTTGACGATTGTTTATGGATGTGTATTGATAGTTAAATAACCGACTATCAATTTTGGCCAATTTCGTTAATCGTTTCGAAGAGACTGGGATCAGATTTAATTATCCGAAAACCACTTCGATCCGATTTGAACGTTAGGAATGAATACAGTGAAGATGATGAAGACGGTGATTCGGTTTGTCCAGACCCAGGGCAACTTGTATGGACGAATGCTATCAGAACATCGTCGTTGGAGGACGATGAGCATTCTAAGTGAAATTGTGTTCTTGAAAGGTAACGCTTAGCCTCGAGCCTCATCAACCGAGAAATGACTAAAACAGGGAAGATGCAGCAAGGCTAAATAGGTCGCACCCAATTAGGGTATGTTATCACCTTTCTAGATGTCCTCGAAAACCCATTTATTATGGATATGGTTGTGCATGGAAGGAGCACTCGGTGGTAAGGATGGGAACACCCGGGGTGATAACGTATCGGTCTATCTAGGTTAGGGGTAGGCCGGTCTTATGTAGCAAGAGATTCCGGTGTGGTCCTCGGTACATGGTTCTAGAGGTGTACTATGGTGGGCGATACATCAGTGGCCTAGTCATTCGATGGAATCCATTCTCTAATAAGCACCGTACGGTTTTGATTGTGCCCAACTATGCTGAAACGTGAGATGCAAGCATTTTTGCTATATTCTATTAACTTTCTATGGACACTATTATAATATAGACGGTTTGATAAAAATGGTTTTGGTTATCGTAAGGTAAAAACCCGACAGTTTATGTACGACGTGGTCTTACGAGATACCATTTTTTCAAAGGATTTTGAAAAAAAAGTTAACAATTCAGATTGAGTGTGTTTTCTCACGCTGGTTTTCCATACTGATTTGGATGTTATTTTATTATAGTGCTCCGGTCAGACCGAGTATTACAGATTCAGGTTAGAATGCTATGGAGCTCAGGAGGCGAGCTGGAGGATTTCTGACGTATATCGTGTACTTTTTAATTCCGCTATATGAGGATAGGTTATTATAGCTATCCAGATTGATGTATTGATTGTTGTACTCTGATGATTGTAAGTATATAAACTGCTACAGATTCTTTTGTATAAAAATATGTTATTATATATTATATATTGTTCCGCTGCGATTATGAGATTCTATTGTTGTTGTTTCTTTATTTTCTTTTACCTTTTTCTTCTTCACCCCTAATGAACTAGTATTTCCAGCACTCGGCTGCTCGATATTTAAACAGTGGAAGTATTGATGTCGATTTTTGGGGGTTGAAAATCCCCGTCCGTTATAACACGATTTTAAAAAAGTAGTAAAATTAGGCTTTTTTAAGGATAGTAACATTAATATTCTTAAAAATACAAGAAGATAAAATGCCATTAAGGAAAGATAGAGGAAATCTTTCATTCACTATAGGTATAAATATATAATATATGGAGCCCTATTTATGGGTTATTATGGAAAACGAAGATAACAATAATGTACATTTAGCATATTCATCCACATGTTTTATACATATTACAACACTCCCTCTTAACTATATTTCTTCGAAATCTTGGATTCTCGTAAGGTAATTTGCAACCGTCTATTTTGAAACATAAATGATGATTTCCCCCGTCATTATTATCTTGCTTATGTATATCTATTTGGTCGATATAGATATTATTTATTGCTTCATTAAAAACCTCTATTAGGGAAACCCGATGAGAAAAACCAGAAATGAGAAAGGGAGTGCAACTGGTAAAATCATGGATATCATATTAAAATTAATACTTCTTGTTATGAAGTTTGACACTTCTAGATCAAAATAGCGCCTTACTAAAATCCTACTAACAAAAACATAGTGGAAAAAAATCTTAGTTAAGGAAAAGAATACAACTTTAATATATTTAATGAAATATTTTGATTTGTTATTTCTTGAGAAGAAGTTTGATATTTCTTGATAAAGGTAATGCCTCGATATAACCTTATGAAGGAAAAACCCAATAGGGGAAAAATCAACACGAAGGAAAAAGAGTACAACCTGTATAGTCTTAAACAACATTTTTGAGATGCTATTTCATGATAGGAAATTTTGACACTTTTGGATCTTGATAATACCTGATAAAAACCTTAATAAGGAAAACCCAGTGGATAAAAATTTATTTAAGGGAAAAGAGTACACTGCAATATACTTCTTATGTATTTTCATGCTTCAAGCATATTCTCCTACTATACTAGGACATATTTCATTTCTTTATCGAATCATGAGGAATTATCACCTTTGTTAGATATATACATATATGTTTTTGATACAATCAATCTTTCCAACATTGTTTCTTATTAAAATTGTTTGCATTTTATGCACTTCGTATGCTACGTTTATGAAAAACACTTCATGTGCTTTCATTTTGGTGCTTTAAATCTGTTTTGTATGTTGCAACTACCCCTTCGATGGATATTAAGATTATCATTATAACAATACTTAAAAGCTGGACTAGCACTATTGTCTCAGTGGTTAGGTGCTTTGATTTTGGTGCAAGAGGTTACTGATTCGAAACTTGCATAGCATGATTCGAACATTTATTGACATATAGTATGTTGTATACTACACAAGACTTGTTGTACTAATATGTACTACCATCTAAGCATCCAATTTCAAAAAAAAATACTTAAAAATAGGAAGTAAGCAACTCATCGTAAAGTATATCAAGATTTTCATTACAAAAATACTCAAAAGAAGGTTGCAATCTATGCTACTTGTGTTTTGCATCCTTTGAAACCAGAAAGTTATGTTTATTCTTCAAAAACTCATATACGTTCATCATTTAATATGATTTAACCAATCTTAAAACTTTCGATGCTTTAAATATTTTAAACACATTGACGATTTCACTTCAGGTGTTTTTAAAACTATTATACTTCTGGCATTCAATATACTTCTGGCACTTCAGGTATTTTTAAATCATTTAGTATATATGCGTGATCTATATGATGAGCTCGTATTTATTTAATCAAACAATCTTCAGGTTGTTAGTTAAATATCTCCACATATGGATATAAACGTGCATCCACATATTATACGTACATATATACACAGACACATGCATATACATACATACATACATACATACATACATACATATATATATATATATATATATATATATATATATATATATATTATAGAGCTGCATATTTTTCCCGTTTGAGTTAGTAGTTTAAGATAGACTGTTAAAAGGATCCAAACTAGTAATTTTTGTTTATCAATAGATGTCAATGTGAACCTTTAAATATCGCGTGATAATATTCAAAGCGTCTGGTTTAAAAATACACATGCATCACGATTGACTAATATATAATAACTTCAAGTTATTGGATACATTATAATTTTAGTTATTCAATTTATTGTAACTTCCAATTACCTTTGACTTATCAATAGTAAGAACTTCAATATTTGAATCTTATAATTTGTTATAACTTCATAATTTAATATTGAAGTCAATCTTTTCTTAGTAATAATTATCAAAGCTTCTGGTTTGATAATTCATAAAACTTGCAATATTTCATGTAACTTCAAATTCCACGTTCTAATTAACCAAAATCGTTGTTTGATATTTTAAGGACTTCAAACAGTAAACATCTTATTTATTTCCAACATCAAACTTGGGTATGATTTTGGATAATTTGAACTTTATGTTTAATTTTCTCCACTTAAATATATAATCCACACAGATATGTAATATAATTTATTTATTTTTGCATATTTTGTTCATGCTTAAGAACAACATCCTTCGAACTACTACTTAAAATATACCTTAAAGATTGTCAATCCAAACCACGTTGAAGTTTTGGTTCAAATAAATTTTATCTACAACTTCAAGTTGTTAAATTATATTTTTCGATTATATTTCGAATATCTCTTTTGAACATTATTTATTCAGAGAATAATATATAGACTGAATTGAATATAAACATCTCTTCTGTAGAATTCAATAAAAGAGATATTTTTACAAAAAAATAAAGAATTTCTTTGAGATACTTCCAAATACTATAAAAATATACAATTATATTAGCTAATTATATTTATTACTTCAACACCATATTTATAGTTTTCATGAAAAGTATAGTATGACATATATATAAGCTCTTTAGGAGAAAATACAAAGATATTTCTTTAAGAAATGGTTATGCATATAATATCTCTTAGGAAATAATTAAGAATATAACCTTTAGGGTATAACTAGACATGTGAGCATAAAACAATGTGTTTTGGAATAGTCAGATTTCTTGTCTATTTGAGAGGTCTAATATAATTATAATTAAATATAAGTACTCATTACATAGTGTTCAAACTTCAAATTTGAATCAAATCTAAAATACATAGGATTTCATCATAATCAAATTTCTATACACTAATTTGTTTTTTTTAACATTACCAAATATATAAAAAGAATAATTTCTAGAGATATTTTATTATTACCACTTATGAGTGATACTTATATCTTCTATAGATATACATGCACCACTTTTGGAATTTCATATCAATATGCAATGTCATTTTCTACATATATTTTATAATCACTACTTTTAACGTGGCATAAAACTACTAGAGATTTTTGTTGTAACTATTTCTAAACGTATCAAAATTAATGCAGTAGCAAAATTAGATGTGCTATATAAAAGTTAGGTGTGAGAGATAAACCGCTACTTCTAGAGTGCAGTATTGCAATATAATATTTGTTTTGGAGATAAACTATTGTCACTATTCTCGAGTTTTATAGCGTTGCTTTTAAAGGAAGTACAATTTAAGAAAAATAAAAATGAATTTTCTATAACATCTCTTTTGGGATGTTGGATTTTGCAACATAAATATAGACAAAAATTTAAAACATCTCTTCAAGAACACACATTCATAGACATAAATAGTATGTCATATGGGTTTTCTCTTCCAGAGAATATTAAAATGTATTTCTTCAAAAAAATAGCTAGGCATGTGTGCACAAAAATAATTTATCAAAACTTCATATTTTACAAGATAGTATGATTACTAAATTTCAGATCTACTAATTGTTTTTATAGCACTCACTCAAATTTCAAGTTTGAGTTATATTAGATATCTGTATATATCTAAAAAGAAAATGTTTCATAGTTCTATTCGGTATATCATTTATAATTCAAATCAAAACCACACTTAACCAAAAGTTAACCTTACATATGAAAGTGATGTAAAATTATAAGATATACCATTAAATCTCAATGGATATACCACTAAATCTTAATGACATTCAAATTCATTATGCAATCCAAGATAAACTTTCCGAAAAAGGTATATTATATATTGATCTTTTTATATATGCTCAAAACAATTCCAAAAATCAATTTTGATTTTGAAATGGAATCTAAACAATAAAACTTAGACTAATACTTAATAAAAACATAACTTATCTTATGGAATGAACCAAAATACATAGATTGCTAATTTTAACAAAAATAATGATTGGAAAACTTTGTATTAAGTCAAATCTGAGCTACTATGGTATAAAATTTAAAAGCCTTCTTTGTAGAATCAAACTATAATATATAGATCCATGCTTTAATTACCAAATCAACTCTAAAATAATATCTTTGCTTTCAAAATAAATTTATATATCCTAGATCAACATATTTATCATAAAATGGTCTTGGAATCTTTCTTTTGTTATTCAAATGTAGAAATAAATTTTTGAAAAAAACGTTTTCATACATAAACTATTAGATCTTATAGATCTATAGTTACAAATCTAAAACATAAACAGTAACTTTTTAGGTCTCTATTATATTAGGTATTGATTACTAAAATAAATGAATCAATTAATAAACCATATAACTATTCTTATTCCAAATATAACATATAATATCATTTAATTTACCATCACTGCTACAAAACATGTCGTTTTCTTTGATTGTATGATCGAAGCAAATAAAGACCATGTAACATGTCATTTTCTGTTGTATTGTTTAGAAATACAGTTCTTAATACAATGTATGGAAATAATTATTTGTAGTCTATCAAAAAAGGATTACGTGAATGATAAATAAATGCATTGACAAACAATAAATAACACAACATACAACGAGGTATAAAAACATAGAAATATCCACATCTCCTGTAGTAGTATTACCTCAAGGTTGGACCCAAGTACCGAACAAAAATCTATCATTATAGTTACTTATAAAATCCATTTAATTGTAATAAACCCTTAAAATTATTTTCTAACAACCATATCTTTCCAAATCTAAATTTTTTATTCACAATAATTGATTATCGCAAGATAAAATTATAAGACAATGGTCTGAATAAACACTTAGAAGTCTAATGACCTTATAAATGGGGAACTCATCTTCCATCTCATTGCAAATGAAAAACTTATCCAAAAGCACCATCAAAGGTATTTCCTTATCATTCGACTAAGTGAATTTTCTATTTCTTAGTGTTAACTCGATCAAATTACCGCTAATAGTAAATAGACCAAACTCCTTCATAGTGGAAAAGTCACCTTCTTTGGAGGTGTGGTCCCTTGAAAACCTACCGATGTTTGAGTCCCCACTCATTCCCAAGGGTAGGGAACGGGTACTCTAAATTGTGATACTCGCTCCAAAGAACCATTCAATCAACCTTTGAGTTTGGCTTATAAATGTTATTGACATTAAGAAATGAGCCATCATTTGGGTCCGTAAAGATAAGATGCATCGATTAAACATTAATAATAGATTGTAAAAGTTTAATGCAAATTTCTTTCCAATCCACCATCCAAAAACTTGAGCTACCTCTAACCGAAGATAAACCTAACGACTAAGACAAAGAACCTCTAGGTTCCTATATAATCAGTAACTAGGATGTTCTTCTTTATTCTTATAATAAAGTAATATTTGTTATAATATATACAAATATAAAAATGAATATACTAAATGTTTGTGCTGTTTGTATTTGGTAAGGATTCAGTTTACATGTAATGGTTCTTAATGTAATCCTTATGGGCTGAAAGATTGCCTTAATAAAATTTACCCATTTACAAAAAAAATAAAATGAATATACTAAATGTTACATGGGCCTTGTCGTGCTCATCATTTTCCATCACAAGCCTAATAATAGGGCTTCAATGTGTTGTATGTTTAGACATGTAGTGAATGAAATATCCCCTCACTCTCTAATGACCTCTTATCTTCTTATATTTTGAATACGTTATCAGCACAATCTCTAATTAAGAAATATAGGTGTCGATTTATGATAATTTCGAAGATCGAATCTGTTCTTTTTCATTAAAATCCACCCTTGTCTCTTAATCAATTAATGAATCAGGTATGACTTCTGAGATTACTTATTTTATATATCTTCTCATTGAAATCAAAATTGTTTATTCTTTCAAACTTAGTATTTGAACAATAGTAAATTTTGAATTGATTCAAAATTTCTAACAAGTGGTATTAAAGCCACCCATCATTGATTTCACTAGGAATTTTTAATTATTTTATATTTGAATAATTTTTGAATTCAATTTATAAGTCGTTGAATTCGTGTAATAGTTTATCCGAATTATAGATCTACTTGATCTATGTATGAATGATTTTTTTTGCTAATCTTGGATTTTGTCTAGTACCAAGTTGTTTTCCTAAATTAAAAGGCTATAAAACTATTTTGACATAGAAAGGTAGATCTAAATGATCTGTATGTGGTTTATGAAATAAATTAAAGATTTTATTTTTGGGAAATAACCTAAATTACCTAAATTTCGTAAACGAAACGTTGATTAGAATATCTATATGTTTGTTTTATATATTTTTTTTAAAGAATCATGGAGCTTTTTCTGAGAGAATAATTTGGATCTAAGTTGTATAGTTATTTTTATTTATGTTTACAAATGGTATAGACAGATCTAAGTAATCTGGAACTACCTGTATAAGGAGGTATAAAATTCAATTTTTTCTTTATAATTTTGAGATTTTGATTTTGATTTACCGTCAAGGAATACTCAGTCGTGATCTACATATTTAACTTATTTTAGTTGATGTTGGAGTCTAACGTGTTACTAAACATATGAGTAATTTATTTTTTCGCACTTTATGTAAAGTTATTTTCTTATTGATACAATGCACAGATATTATTAAGTTATGCCTTGTATTTTTCTACTTGGAATTCCCACATTGCTGTTTTAATTGTTAATATCTTGATAAATGTGTACTTTCAAATTGTTTTTATTTGGGTTTAACATGGATGGATTCAAGTTTAAATCTTTTGAGATTGACCATGTTATTGTTTTTAAATTGGGTACGTAGGTGGTGGTATATAATTATGTTATAAGTCTTAAGTAATACATAGTATATTACAAGTCGACATATGTCCAATGGTTCGAATCACACACTACGCAGGATTCGAACCTGTAACCTCTTACAATATCACAAAACAGGTCATTTGCATCGGTTGTTTGCCCCCTGTTGCTTCGGTTCTACAATCGATAAAAATGAAGATGATGCAACAGGTCTAAGTCGGTTGCGTCGGTTCTCTAATCGAAGCAAAATAGGACTTTTTAGCATCGGCTGTTGCTAACAACCGATGCAAAAAACCACATTTTGCATTGGTTGTTAGCAACAATCGACGCACAAAACCTTGTTTTCTAAGCCAAAAGACTCCCTTCAAAGAGTACTCTAATTTAAAAAAAACATGTCTCCCCGAATTTCATAAGTTTAACATACTAACGTGGACTATACAAGACAAAGTTCACGAATAAAATAAAATTCCATAACCAGAAGAAAGCGAAATAGAACAAAAAGAGAATATATACAACATTAAACATAAGATCCCAAAATACAAAAACAATCAAAAATTTATGCCCAAAACACCATAGCATTTTTGTACAGCTTCTTGACAAAATATAAGATACGTGCCTGTCTCAGTACTATCTCTCTCTCAACACTAGCCATAATAAAATACTAGAAACTTGTACATACAAACATCTTTTCAACTTATCAAACATTATGAGCCTCGGCTAATATATGATCCTTCATCACAAGTTTCCAAAACTTTTTTTGAACTACAAAATTTGCAAATTGATCCTTCATCACAACCTGCATTTTACACACAAGTGTTGTTGTATAAACGTGACCATAACTTGATATAATTTGTTCAAAGTTTGTAGCACTAATTCTTCAATCTCAATCGCAAAGTATAAACAATTCTATTAAGAACTCTCTAATTACAGTAATAGCTGTTGAGTAAAAGGAAAACAACAACAGAGCTGAACATAGATAGAATTGCCTACTGGCCTACTCTTCGATAAATGTCAACTGCTTTGATAGCATCATGACATTACATCTCAAAGAACTGAAAAATCACAAGCAATATGCTAAATATGGACAGATTTATCTTCAAATTTATTAGGCATAAACCAACTTTGTACCTTATCAAAAAAAATTGATTGTACCATCACTAATTGCATTATTGATCTTCACACTTTCCCAAGCAACCTTACAATGAGAATATAAATGCTAAAATAACACATAAAAAATATATAAAAATGGATAGATGTTTTAGAGTTCTACCATGAGAACAGCTAGCTGGATTACAAAGTTATTAGATGATGCACATTATGACTGCACATGTACAAATATCAATTCAATAAACTCTGGAACAAATAGTGATTGAAAATCATATAATTTGTTTTTCCATTTTGCAGAATAAAAAATGTTACCAAACTATTACATTGACGAAATTGAAGGTTGGCAGATGCTCAACACTTAAGTAACCCTGCATTGTCGAGGTATCTCATTCTCTTGATCCATATTAGGCTTGAGAAAGTGAAAAAGCCGTTATCTTCCATTGTCAGATATAAATCCGGAATACAAATAAGCATTCCATCAAACATAAAGCAAACATAAAAAAAATGAGATTCATGTGATTTAAGCAGTAGCAACCTGAACTTCTTCTCCGACATTAGTGGCAGCAGAGCGCTTCCAGGCTCGACGATCAACTTTGCCAGATTGATCGTATGAGGTAGCCAAATGCGACAACCATGGAAGTTGATTGATATTGATGGATGTCGCAGATGAGGTGAATAATGTCACATGACTCATCTCAACGCAGTAGTTATTCTGCTGGCAATCGCTTGTTCTGGTTTATTCTACTGGCAGTGGGAAGATGAAGCTTGTGCCGAGGTTGATGTCGATTGGGCCAAAGGAAAATCGAGATGAAACTGACTGTGGTCAAAAGCGAAGCCAAAATTTCTGTGCTGGAAGGTGAAACCCAGTGTGGATTGCGATTGAGATTTAGCTAGAAGAGCACGGGAGAAGATGAAGTTGGGGCTCTGGAAGATGATGAGGCAAAAAGGAATGGGAAGAACATATTTTTGTTGTTGAATGATGCCAAAAATGCCAACCTTTTGGGGTTGGAACGAAAATGAAAATTAAAGAGAGAAATTGAATACTAATGCGGGAAAATGAAAATCAAAGCGTATAAGGAAAATGAAAATGTAGTCTGTATTTTGTATTCTGCATTCTGTATGCATATAATATAAATCCACTAAACTATTATATATAAATAAAAATTTACATTGAAAATTTCAAAAGAATTCAAATTTATGAACTTTAAATTTTATCTTAGAATATTTCAAAATTTCAAATAATTTGAAATGTTTAGTTTAAAAATCATTTTATAATAAAAAATAATTTAAAATTATTAATCATTGCTTATGAATTATTACTAATAAATTATTAAGTGTAAATTATCAAAGTATATATTATTATTTATACATTATTTTTATAAATTTGGATATTTTATTAAATTTTAAATTTGTATTAGCATTTATTAATTAGTCAATGGTAGTTATTTAATAGCATTTAATAATTTATTATTAAATAATAAGTATCAAATATTAATTATCAATAGTTAGTTATTTAATGGTGTTTATTAATTATTAAATAATCGATATTAAATATTAATTACTATTTTTTAGTTATTATTTATTTAAACTAATTATTTAAAGTAATTATTTAATAGCAATTATTAATTATTAAAAATTAATTATTAAATATTAACTAGTAGCTACTAATTATTAAAAATTAATTATTAAATATTCACTTTTAATCATTAATTATTAACTAGTAATTACTATTTATCAACTAGTAATTATTAAAATTAATTGTTTAATAGTAGTTATTAATTATTAACTAGCAATTGTTATTACTTACTATGATCTTATTAAGAATTAATTGTTTAATAGTAGCTATTAATTATTAACTAGTAATTATTAACTAATAATTGTTATTACTTATTACTCATATTTAATATTAATTATTAAAAGTTAATTATTATATATATATATATTCAATTATTAATTATTAAACATTTAATATTAATAAGTAAAAAACTAATTACTATTTATTGTTAATTAATTATTAATTGATATTTATTAATTATTTTAATTAACAATAACAAATTATTGATTATAAATTAACAACTAAATATACTTAGTAATTATTACCTATTTACTTCTAGTTTACTGATTATTTTTATTAACTATTATTTATTTACAATAATAAATATAATTAACAATTATTTACTAATTTCTAGTTTATTAACTATAATTTACTTCTAGTTTATAGCTATTATTTATTAATTAGTAATTATTTACTTCTTGCTTATTAATTATTAATTATATATTGTGAATTATATTTCTTAACTACTAATTATTAATTATTAATTTTTTAATACTCATTATTAATTAATAATTATTTAAATTTAATTATTATACTAATATCACTTCATAATGATTTCATATTAATTATTGATTTATGTATTAATTCTTAAATGTAATTAACAAATATTAACTATAATTTACTAATTATTAATTAACTATAAAAAATATTAAATATAAAAAATAATTATTGATTATTTATAATAATTAGTAATTATAAATTATTTATTGATAATCATTAGTTATGGTAAATTATGAGTAATAGCGTATGTAAGCTGCTTTTTATTATTATTGATATATGCATTAGCTTTGATTAAAATTATTTCCAATTGCTTCGGTGCATTTGCTTCAGTTCCTAAGGGGAATCGAAGCAAATAACACAATTTGCTTCGATTGTTAACACAACCGAAGCAAATGATACTATTTGTACCGGTTGTGAGCACAACCAAAGCAACTGCAAACAAAACTATTTATTTCAGTGCAATTGCTTCGGTTGTTAACACAACCGAAGCAAATGATATTATTTGCTTCACAACGACGCAGATGAAGCAAAGCAATAGACATGTTCTGTACTAGTGTTGGATCAAAGCAAGAGCACCTAACCATTGGGCCAGTAGTGCTCGACTGACCATGTTATTTGTTATAAACACCTTTGTGCATACACACATACACAAAGTTGATTTGAGATGACACTATTTTTCTAACCGAAATAATTATTCAATCGATTCATATATTTGCGATGAAATCTTTATATTATGACAACAGTTTATATTTCAAACCAATAACGGCCACTTGCATTTATTTTTCATCATTAATTCATTAAAATGTGGTTTTTATGCTAATAAATTAACTTACTTATTATCATAAATATAATTAGTGTGTTAGTTACACACTCGTATAAATTATGCATATTGCTTTACCTCATTTGTTTCGGTTATTCTTACGACCGAAGCAATATAATGTTAATTGCTTTGGCTTTCCTAACAACTAAAGCAAATGCACCGAAGCAAATAGTGCTATTTGCTTCGATTATCCTTACAACCAAAGTAAGTGCACCGAAGAAAATGGTGTTATTTATATTTGATAATTTATAATCAGTAATAGTGTTAATAATTGGTAATTTAATAATTAATATATTTAATTATTATTAGTTATTAATTAATAATTACTATTAATTAATTTAGTAATCAATAGTTGATAATTGAAATTAATAATTAAGAAGTAATATTTAATATTTAATAATTAGTATCAAATGATTAATAAGTAATAATAAATATAAATAAGTAGCACTAATAAATGATAAATAGTATTCAATGAATAATGTTGATTAATTAATAATTAATAATTAACATTTATTGTTGAATAATTAAGAAGTAATAATTAAAAATTGGTAATTAAGACTAACATCTAATATTTACTATTTAAAAATTAAATTTTAATAATTAATGACTAGTAAGCAATCTTTAATAAATAATAAATACGAAATACATAATAATAATAAACATAAAGAAGACTAATAAATAATAACTACTAATAATTAATAATAATTATTTAATAATTAATAATTACAAGTAAATAATTAACAAATAGTAAATAACAAATACTAATTAATATTTAATATTGATTATTTAATAATTAATAAATACTATTAAATAACTAACTTTTAATATTTAATATTTGATACTTAATACTTAATAATTATTTTTGAATATATAATATTTAATTAATAATATTTAATAACTAAAAATTACTATTAAACAACTACCACTAATTAATTAATAACTAACAATTAAAAATTGATTATTAATATTTAATATATACTATTAAATAATTAAGTAGTACAAACTGATAGTTGATTAATAACTAATAGTAAAAAATTAAGAATGATATTTAATATTTACTACTTACTGTAGAATTATAGTTGATATGTATTATTTGTTATGTAATCCAAAATAAATTTAAAAATATTCATAAAATAAAATAAAATTGTCATAAAATTCAAAAGAAAAAATTAAAATTTTACATAAATTTAACATTTAGTAAAATATTCAAATTTATAGAAATAATGTATAAATAATAATATATACTTAATATTTGATAATTTACACTTAAGAATTTAAGAATAATAATTCATAAATAATGATTAATAATTTCAAAATAATATTTGAAATAAAAATTTATGATCAATAATTTATAAATGATAATAAACAATAATTTACATTTTGCGACTAATAAATTAAAATTAATAATAATTAATACATAATCAATAATTAATAGAAATATTTAATAATTCATAATTAATAAGAAATATTAATAATTGAGAATTAACATTTAGCATTTAGTATTTAATATTTAACAAAATTAAAATTTTGAAATTTTCTAAAATAAATTAAAATAATTAATGTTCATTCTTACCAATCATATGGAAAATTGAAGAAACAAAAAAATGAAACTTCCTAGATCTAATTAGTATATAAAATATGAAAATAATTAAAAATTTAAAATTATATTTAAATTTTGATATTTTGAAATATTCTAAGATATAATTTAAAGCTTTCATAAAATTTGAATCTTTTTGAAATTTTCATAGTAAATTAAATTTTTTATAATATATTCAACATTTATAAAATACTTATAATTTATAAAATAAAAAATAATATGACTTTATTATATCAACAAAATGTGGATACAAACTTACCAAACCCTTACCTGCTTTAAACCATTTCGCACACAGCTTATGAAATCCATACCGCCTTAATCGTCCAACAAAATTTCCTAAAATGAGAAAATAAAAATGGCGGCTAGACCTAAATTAAAAGCCCTAATCCCAAAACACAAACTTGCTGCACTCCATGCCTAAAATATTATTTGGCCACAACCTTGCTTCAAGTTGTAATTCTTCACCTTCAATCACTCGTAAGGTTCCTTGCATCTGCAGCACATCATGAGTAAGTTCAAATGTAGAAACAACTACAAGGTTCCTTTATCCCATTTTCAATAGGAAAACATCACCAAATTTCTTGGCTAAAGCCGTAAGGTTACCGTGGTTCATATTATCTCCTACCTGTAACTAGTTCCCAAATATTGGAATAGGAACATGCCCAGGTTGTAGCTTCAGTTTCTTGCCTCGTAGCTTCGAGACTAGAATCGCCACTACTATTGTAGGAAGATGTATGTCAATGTTTTTGCCAGTAGAACCAAGTCCATGTTTTTTATTATTGAAGAAGGATATGAGATTGAGCTATTTCTGTAGAGGTTTGAACTTATTTATATACAGTCATGGGTGGGTTGGTGAGCGGTGTTTCATTCAATAATGGCTTGGGTTTTTTCTGTGTAGTTTGCATGTTGTCCTTGCCCGCCGCCTTCCGAATTTCCATAAATTATTAAAAATTATTTTTGGCTTGAAGGCATGTTAGGTATAGGTGGATAATATTGTTTTTCCATTACTCCATAACATGCATAATGGCTTACTACATTCGTTTTCTCTTCAAACTAAATGAATTTCTTCTTATCTAGGTCTCATTTTAATCCTTGATTACTGTCCTTTTTTAGTGTTAATTATTAAATATATTACTGATGATTGAATGAAATTTGATTGAACAGATAAAAACATTAAACTTTAGGGATGGAAATTCCTTTTCTTTTACTTTTGTATATCATTATCTTAATCATCAGTAGTTATCATCATGTACGGATAATTATTATTTAGAGTAGTTAAAAAAGTGGACTTTGTGTAAAAAAATATCTAAAAATATCTACCACTTGATATATATGCTAAGTATAATATGAACTAAGTATTATGTTGCTTAGTCCTTTACGCATGGGACTTGGATTTTTTCCTGAACATTGTTAAGGTTCATAGGGTCGCCGTCCATTGGCTTAATTTTTTTTTTATTTATTATTTTAATTTTTCTTCTAGTTGTTTCTTTCAAGGGGAAAAGCCCGAGTCTAGACTTAGGCAGGATAGATTTCAAATTAAAAGGTTGGTGTTCCATTCCATAATTCCCTTTAGACTAACAAACAATGCAAAGTGTATTTTCTATGTTGTAGCCCAATTCTAATTTCCTAGAAGCATAGAAGAAATAATTTATGCTTGGGCCCTACAAGCACCAAAGAGCACAACAACCACAATTGAGCAAGGTCCAATCCCCATTTCTCAATTTCACTGTAACGACCTGGATTTTTGACGTCTCATAATTGGCAATTAACTGATTTTAATTTTGAAATATTGATCTTATTAGGCAAACAAATAAATAAAAGTTTATATACAAAAGTTAAGATGTATGTAGTATTTCCAATATAGAAATGTATAAGTGTGTGAATATATATGATAACAAATACAAATGCATTGGGTAAAACAAATATATATATATATATATATATATATATATATGAAATCTATGTATATACGTATGTATGTATATATATATGTATGTATGTATGAACATAAGGAGACAAGCATTTAATGCACATTTCAACTCAAGCATACAATATATCATTTCAAGTTAAAAAAAAAACAAAAAAAAAACAAATCAGGTCAGCTGGTGTTAAAGTGAAAATCAAATCGAAAGTGACCTTTGACCAAAGAAAAGGTAAGAGGAAAATAAAAAGGAAGCTTACTGAGTACAACAAAAGAATGCAGCCTACCTTTTTCTTATTATACCCCATTGCCTTCTTCGTTTTTTTTTGAAACTAAGTAAGTTAAAAAAAAGATAAGCATTTCTGACATTTTACGTAAAAACATACGAGCTCAACTCAACAAGGATCATCAAACCCAAATCAAGAACAAAATAAGCAGCAGTGCAAAAGCCAGTGTTTCCTGTTCAAAACATTTCTGTGAGTAAACTTTTAACTTAAAAACAGTTTTTAAAACCTGTTGCTATAATGATGTATGTGATGAATGATCGTTATAAATTGTGTTGCAAAAGTATATGGATATGAATGTATGTTCATAAATATGGAATGTAAGTGAAATGCCTGTGAGTATATATACATATGCATAGATATCTGCTCTGTAAAGATGCACAGTCTCAAGTCCACATTTTTAAAAATTCGTATCTCTTAATCAAATAAATTTTAAGCTTTGATCCTTGAATAAAAATTGATTATGGCAGTAAAATGTTAATTTTAAAAATAGTTTTAAGAATTTTTATTGGGTAATTATTTCAGAATATATGAATTTACAGAGATAATTTAAAATGGCCACAAATCAAACTTTATAATTCCTGAATTTGATTATGTAAGTAGAATCGTGTTGTGGACCAATGAATTTTAGTGAGAAAATCATAATTTTTAATATAGGGATTGGGAAGATAATTGGATTTGTTCAAAATTTGGTTGATCGTCGAATTCTGGTGATTGGCATGGTGGGGTTGATCGAGTTTTGGGTTTGAAGGATGGTGGAAGATCAGTGGGCAAGGGAAAAATAGTCGCTTGATTTTTAGCGCAACGAGGAGGTCGAAAACGGGTCGAAGAGGGTTTAGACAGGAGTTTTACTCGACGTGGTTGTCGAGGCAGTGTTGGCGTGGGTGAAGGACCGGAATGTTGCACGATAGTAGGATGGAAGCTGGATGATGTGGCGAAGCTTCCGTGAGGAGGACGGGTGATCTCGAGGTCGGTGGCGTCGGGAAGAAGTATTTTTCCAGCCATGGCGGTTTTCGAGTTTGGTCGAGAAGTCTCGTTTTCGATTCAAGTGGATTTTGCTCGATCTGGGTTCTCGCTTGAGTTCGTATGGGTTCAAGTGGTCGTCGAGTGTTGTCGCGACGATCGCCAAAGGTCAGCGATGTTGGTGCAAGTGCACCGTGTGCACGTCGAATTTGGGAGGATGGGTTTTGTTGGAGGCTCGGGTTCTGTCTCGTGCGATAGAGGAATTGACTTGAAGTTTTTGTGTGAGTTGGTTGTCTTGAGGCAAGCATGGGGTTGCTGAAGGTTTGACTCAGGTTTTGTTCAACTGTGTTAATCTGGGTTAAGCAAACCAATGTTTTGTAAAAACAAAAATCAAGTTTAAGTAAAGTAAAAGCAAAGTTTTGTAATAAGAAATCAAGTTAAAATTTTAAAAGCAAGTTCTTTCAAACAAATGGAAATCATGTTTTAAAGGTGTTTTAATTTAAGATAACTTTAATTTGAAATGTTGAAATAGTTGATTTTAAAGTAATTAACTAAAATTTATTTTAAATTGAATTTAAAGGGATTTTCAATTTAAATATTAGATCAAAGTTTTTGAGAAACTCAAACAAGTTAAATAAGAATGTTTTCAATTTATAAAGTTAAAAGCCAAGGTAATTATAAAGAAGTGTTTAAAATATATTTCAAATATGTTTTAAAATGAATAAGGTTAAAGAATGTAAAATTTGAGATTTTAAAGATAAATAATTGTTTAATCTAATTAAACATGTTTAGAAAGGGTTTTTCAAAGATTTTTAGGTATATTAAAATTAGGAGTAATTAATTAAAGGATTAAGGTAAATTAATAATGTGATTAATTATTAGTTAAGGTAATTAATTAAAGAGAATAATTAATTAAAGAAGTAATTAAGGATCATTAATTAATATAATTAATGATGTAAATAAGGGTTGATTAATTAAGATTAATTAAATAAGTGGTTAAAGAGTAATTAATTAATGTAATTAATTAAGGGTTAATGTAATTAATTATAGTTAATTAATTAATGAAGTAATTAAAGGTTAATTACTGTAAATGGTTAAGGATAATTATCTTATGAAATTAATTAAAGGCTAATTACTTGAATGAAATTAAAGGATAATTAATCAAGAATGATTAATTAAGATGAAATCAGAAAATGATTAATTAATTGGGTTGTAATTAATTAATGGTTAAGATTAGCAGGATTTATGGAATGAAGTGATTTTAGAAAAAACCCTATCTTGCATATGAATGGTTGATGATGTTAAATGCCTTGAATTGGTTAATATCTCTGATATGAATGATTTGTGATATAATACGTTTGGTTTGAACTGATTGATAATATGGTTATCTGTCGGTTATAAATTACTATGTAAAAGTTGGCATCCTATGTTTTAAGTTTAAATTGTATTTCATTTGAATAACTTGAGTTAAGATGACATTGGATTAGAAGAGACAGGGGTCGGGTATCAGTACATAACCGAACCCACTTCGAATTTGTAATTCTATTTCCCTAAATTTGATATGTGGAATCAATAGGCTGAAGTGGAATGATTTATGTGAATTGGACTATTTAATCTAAGTTTATGGTACTTAGAAATTGATGTGTGAAATAAGTGATGTTTATAACAACTTGTGAAGTTGTAAATTAATGCAAGTTACCCCGGGTTTATATAAGTTGTATGCTTTTGTATTCCATGTTGGATGGGTTTACTCACGCTGGTTTCCAGCCTGACCCGGGTGTTACTTTGATGTAATGCTCGGGTCAGACCGAGCATTACAGAATTTCAGGTAAGAACGTTCTAGAGCTTAGTAGACTAACTGGATGGCAGGAACGTATGGAATGTTTCCGCTGTGACTATTATCTCTGTTTATCTGAGACATATTTGATTTGTATATGCCCAGTGTTTGTGTATGAGAGTAACTCTGATGTATTATAAATGTATTTGATAGATACATAATTATTTTGTAAACTGGTATTATTTAATATTATATTTTGATCCGCTGCGAATGTGAGAATCTATCTTGTGTTTTTCTTCTTCTTCTTCTTCTTCTATCTCTTTCTTCTTTCCCTAACTATCTGGAGTTTTTGGGATCGAAAATTCCGGGTCGTTACATTTGGTATCAGAGCGAGATTAAGCGAGAACCTGGGCTCTAATGGGTGTACTCATTTAGGATAGGGTCAATGGTACCCTAGAATGAGTTGAGTGTATATTTATATGAGAGCGTACTTGTTATTTTCTTATATAAAGATTTTAAATGATTTTATATAAGAATATATTTTGATATTTATAAAGCAATATTTCTTACTAATAAATGTTTAGGTAATTGGTAGTTAAATAATGAGAATTTAGTGGTAATGGTAATACAACCAAATTGAAATTAAATAAAGGTAAGTTTGAAATGGATTCAAACTGAAATTAAAATCTTGAGTTTGGGGAAGAATTTCAAAAAAAGATAATAATGGATTGGTTTCCTTGGCTATTATCATTGTTGTGTTTAGTTATAAAATGTGTATTAATGAGTAAGCAAAATGAAATGTTTTAGGGAAGTAAAACATTTAGGGAAGTATGACTTATAGGTTGGAATTGAAAATGATCTAAAGTAGGAAGTTTTAAATCTAGGTCTAGAGATTTGAAAATTGTTTCAAAGTGATAAGGAAATAATAAATAATATTATTTAATGAAAGGGTTCTGTTTCAAACAGGGATTGTTTGAAAATTTAAAGGAATTTGTTTTGAATTAAAACCAAAGGTGGGCTAAAATTTGAGGATAACTTGGTGTGTGAAGGAAATAAATATGTATAGATGAGGGATATACATAATATCAAAATTAGTTTGAATAAACTCTAAAGGTTGAGTTTTAAGTTTGAAATGAGATGTGATACCCAAGGTGGTAAGTTTTGAGCTTATAAGATTATATGAATGTGAAGTTTAAAATTTGAAATGGGAAGTCAAATTAGGTAAGGTTGGCTGGATTAAGCAAATGGAATTTGACTTTGGGAAAGTTAAATAAGTTAAGAAGCAACCTGAGTTGGAAATTTTAAGATGAAATTGGGATTTAATTTGGAAAGTTAAATGATTAATTTGAATTGGGAGTTTGTGTGATCTCAAAATGTATTTGATATCTGGAAAGTGAAAATGGATGGATGTTTTAAAATAAATTGGATGATATCATCCTATTGTTATTAAAAATCTTTAAATTGTGGATCAGATTTGTTTAAATGAATGAGAAATGAAGTGTGGTAATATATCCATTATTGAGATAAAAGGGAAATTAAACTTTAATTTGAAATTAAGGATATGGAATTACTTTGAACTGAAAATTTGAATAATTGTATTGGTAAATTAAAACTGTTCAAGAACCGGTTTCAAAACTGGAAGATAAAATTGGGTAATAAGTTGAATTTTTAAGATAAAATTATTTTGAACTCTTATTTGAACTTTGAAATAAGTAAGTAAAGATAACTTAAAATGGAATTTTGAGAATTGGACTCAGAATTAAATTGTTTAAAGATTTAGATGGTTGATTAAAAAAAAAGGGTTAATTTGATTTAAGGGGTTAAATCAACATTTGGAAATTTAACTCGAATTTACATAATTCGAGATGGTTTAAAGTTGAGATTTAGATTTCATTGGTTTAAATTGAATTTACTTTGAATTAATTAGAATTGAATATGGATAAGTATAAATCAACTGAAAATTTTGAATTGGATTAATTTGAAATAAAATTGAAGATTGAATGAGTTCAAATTCAAATGGGAATTGGGATTAATTCATATAGAAATTGGAATGATTTGAAATTGAAGTGGATTCAATTTGAAATTAGTCTAAATTAATTTGAATAATTTGGGAACTGTAATTAAAGTGAATATGTTTAAAACTCAACTAGAATTTGATTTGAAAATTGGAAAGAAATTGAGAATTAATTCAACTTGAATTAGGAATAAATCAATGTCGATGGAAACTGAAGTTATTTAAATTGGAATTGAGTCAATTTAAATGGAAGCGGAAATTTACATTGAGTTGTTGAAAATGGAGGTTAGGAATTGAACAGTTTGACTCTAGACTATTTTCAAAATAAATTGTTTTAATATAAATCTATTTTCCCAAACAATTTACTACACAACTTTTCTTTTTAAACCTCAACTATCTTATAATTGTTTTACGATTATTTTTGGAACTATTTAACAATTTTTCAACTATTTTATAAACTAATTACTGTTTTTCATCTACTTTATAACTAATTACTATTTTACTAATATTTTGTAATTATTTAAAATTTCTATAACTATTTGACTATTTTCCAACTATTTTACAATTACTTAACTATTTTACAAACTAATAATTATTTTTCTACTACTTATCTATTTTAAAACTTTTCAAATTATTTTCTAAATATAAACTGGTCGGAGTTAAAACTGTTATTTATTAAATACCCAACTGAGATAAGAATTGAAGTGATAATCCAAATGGGGATTAAGACAAATGTGAATAAGTGAATAAAATCAAAGTGAGGATGAATAGAAAGGGAAATGATTTAACTGATAATCAATGAAAATAAATACATAGGATGTACGTATATTATTCGATTCGCATAGTGATTTGATCCAGATTCGAGCATAGAATTTCGAGATAGTTATATCGATCCGAGTTAGGATTTTTCACTCGATTTTCGTCGGCGAACCTGGATATGGGTTGTTGATATTGTCTATCATAGTTATGGCTATGCAAGGAGAATGACAGTTTCTAATCAAGAAACCAGATCTAGGTCCGCACTATGAGGTCGGGTGGACGATACTAGTTCAGAAGTGAAATTGTGTGATCAAGTGAGCGATCAGATTGGTATAGCGTACGGATGATATGTGTACATCGTACGGGTTTGAATGAAATTGATATTGGGAATTTGTGGATTAAAAATATGAAATGTTTTTTTGAAATGAAAATATATTTTGTCAAATATATGATGAAATGAAATAGAAATTGGATATTTATATGGTAGAAATTTATTTTATGGAAGTAAGTAATATGGTTAATGACTTTATAGAGTAATCAAATTTGAATATTTGATTTGGAATAAACAAAGTTATATATCTTTGTTATATAAGATAAATCTCCCCTTGTTGAAGCTTTTGCCGGAAGGAAAGGATTATTGGAAATATTTGAAGTATAAAAGGGGTTTTATACAAGTTTGAAATAATCCAAAGTTTTTTAAAGTTATATATATATATATATATATATATATATATATATATGTATGTATGTATGTATGTATGTAAAGGATCTTATGAGAATGATTTTGAGGAAAGGTTTTTGGAACCTATGGACTTTGAAAAGACTTTTGATTTTTGGGTAAAATCAATATTGGATTTGGAAAGCCTAATTTGAGAATTATCGATTTTGGGACAATCGATTTTGAGAAAAGATATTTATATGGGATTCATACTAGGTGTATGATTTGGAAGATACTATATGTGTATAGTATAAAGTGTTTTGAAAATGGCTCTGCAGAAAAAGGTGCTCCCTTGAAATGAACTTCTGAGGAGTACCATAGGTTGGTACTGCCTTGAGCCTCTAAGAGGGAGGTTCTAAAGTTGATCCTGTGAGGAGTCCGGACAAAACTAGTTCCTGAGGATTTTGTGTAGTGTGTAGCGAAAGTCGAGGGCGCTGAGGCCTACGGAGACATTTGGGTTATGCTGTGACGACAGTGTAACTCGATGTCACTGCGATCTACTACAGACCATAGCGAAAATCGTGTGTGCCGCTGAGAGCCAACAGTCTGCGTTTGATTTTATATCGGTAGACTGCGACTTATGGTAACATAGCGAAAGTCGTGTGTGCTGCTGAGAGCCAACGGTCTATGTTTTATTTTACATCGGTAGACAGCGACCTATGTGGGAGTGGAGAAGTTTCATTTTTAGCAGCGAAAATCAAGGGCGCTGATGCCTATAGTTACATGGACTTTTGCAGTGATGGCAAAGTAACCCTGGAATGTAACTGCGATCCATTGTGGGTTCCAAGGCGTAATCGAGGGGCACGGAGTGCCTACAGTTACATGAACTTTTTCTGTGATGGCAACGTAACCCAGGATGTAACTGCGACCACGGATGGGGGTGTTGATTTCCAGAGCATTCTCACCAAAGATATTTCCTCTATTTTCAAAAACTGTTTTCTTTATTTTCAATAAAATTATTTTCCCAAGCATTTTCACTTGGTGTTGAAAATGGGTTTACTAAGTACTTATAGATTTTCAATCCTACGCCTGATCAACGTATGACCAAATTTCTATGAAAACAAGGATGGGCTTGTTGAAACATCGAGTTGTAAAAGTATTTTTATAAAACTACTTTAGATTAATATTATATGGATATTTAAAAGTGTTTTAAAAATTATTAAAGAATATTTATCTGATTTTAAGCATTTTCATAAATTCGTTTCGTTCCTTTTCGAGGACGAAAAGTTCTAAAGGGGGGAGGAATGTGACGATCCAGATTTTTGACGTCTGATAATTGGCAATTAACCGATTTGAATTTTGAAATATTCATCTTATTAGGCAAACAAATAAATAAAAGTTTGTATGAAAAAGTTAAGATGTATATAGTATTTCCAATATGGAAATGTATAAGTGTGTGTGAATATATATATATATATATATATATATATATATATGGTAACAAATACAGATGCATTGGGTAAAACAAATATACATATGAAATCTATGTATGTATGTATATATATGTATGAACCTATGGAGACAAGCATTTAATGCACATTTCAACTTAAGCATACAATATATCATTTCAAGTTTACAAAAAAAAACAAATCAGGTCAGCTGGTGTTAAAGTGAAAATCAAATCGAAAGTGACCTCTGACCAAAGAAAAGGTAAGAGGAAAATAAAAAGGAAGCTTGCTGAGTACAACAAAAGAATGCAGCCTACCTTTTTCTTATTTATAACCCACTGCCTTCTTCATTTTTTTTTCGAAACTAAGCAAGTTAAACAAAAGATAAGCATTTCTGCCATTTTACAACTTAGAAACATACGAGCTCAACTCAACAAGGATCATCAAACCCAAATCATAAACAAAATAAGCAGTAGTGCAAAAGCCAGTGTTCCCTGTTCAAAACATTTTTGCGAGTAAACTTGTAACTTAAAAACAGTTTTTAAAACCTGTTGCTATAATGATGTATGTGATGAATGATCGTTATAAATTGTGTTGCAAAAGTATATGGATATGAATGCATGTTTATAAATATGGAATACAAGTGAAATGCCTGTGAGTATATATACATATGCATATATATATCTGCTCTGTAAAGATGCACAGTCTCAAGTCCACACTTTTAAAAGTTCATATCTCCTAATCAAATAAATTTTAAGCTTTGATCCATGAATAAAAATTGATTATGGCAGTAAAATGTTAATTTTAAAAATTGTTTTAAGAATTTTTATTGGGTAATTATTTCAGAATATATGAATTTACATTGATAATTTAAAATGGCCAGAAAGCAATCTTTATAATTCCTGAATTTTATTCTACAAGTAGAATCGTATTGTGGACCAATGAAGTTTAGTGAGAAAATCGTAACTTTTAATATAGAGATTGGGAAGATAATTGGGTTTGTTCAGAAATTGGTTGATCGTCGAATTCTGGTGATTGGCATGGTGGGGTTGAACGAGTTTTGGGTCTGAAGGATGGTGGAAGATCGGTGGGCAAGGGAAAAATAGTCGCTTGATTTTTAGGGCAACGAGGATGTCGGAAACGGGTCGAATAGGGTTTAGATAGGAGTTTTACTCGACGTGGTTGTCGAGGCAGTGTTGGTGTGGGTAAAGGACCGAAATGTTGCACGACAGTGGAGATGGAAGCTGGATGATGTGATGAAGCTTCCGTGAGGAGGACGGGTGATCTCAAGGTCGGTGGCATCGGGAAGAAGTAATTTTCCAGCCATGGTGGTTTTCGAGTTTGGTCGAGAAGTCTCGTTTTCGATTCGCGTGGATTTTGCTCGATCTGGATTCTTGCATGAGTTCGCATGGGTTCAAGTGGTCGTCGAGCGTTGTCGCGACGATCGCCAGAGGTTCGAGACGTTGGTGCAAGTGCACCGTGTGCACGTCGAACCTGGGAGGATGGGTTTTGTTGGAGGCTCGGGTTCTGTCTCGTGCGATAGAGGAATTGACTCGAAGTTTTTGTGTGAGTTGGTTGTCTCGAGGCAAGCATGGGGTTGTTGAAGGTTTGACTTGGGTTTTGTTCAATTGTTTTAATCTGGGTTAAGCAAACCAATGTTTTGTAAAAAGAAAAATCAAGTTTAAGTAAAGTAAAAGCAAAGTTTTGTAATAAGAAATCAAGTTAAAATTTTAAAAGCAAGTTCTTTCAAACAAATGGAAATCATGTTTTAAGGGTGTTTTAAGGGTGTTTTAATTTAAGATAATTTTAATTTGAAATGTTGAAATAGTTGATTTTATAGTTAACTAAAATTTATTTTAAATTGAATTTAAAGGTATTTTCAATTTAAATATTAGATTGAAGTTTTTGAGAAACTCAAACAAGTTAAATAAGCATGTTTTCAAGTTATAAAGTTAAGAGCCAAGGTAATTATAAAGAACTGTTTAAAATATATTTCAAATATTTTTTAAAATGAATAAGTTTAAAGAATGTAAAAATTGAGATTTTAAAGATAAATACTTGTTTAATTTAATTAAACATGTTTGGAAAGGGTTTTTCAAAGATTTTTAGGTATATTAAAATTAAGAGTAATTAATTAATTAAATGATTAAGGTAAATTAATAATGTGATTAATTATTAATTAAGGTAATTAATTAAAGAGAGTAATTAATTAAAGAAGTAATTAAGGATCATTAATTAATATAATTAATGATGTAAATAAGGGTTGATTAATTAAGATTAATTAATCGATAATAAGTGATTAAAGAGTAATTAATTAATGTAATTAATTAAGGGTTAATGTGATTAATTATAGTTAATTAATTAATGAAGTAATTAAAGGCTAATTATTGTAAATGGTTAAGGATAATTATATTGTGAAATTAATTAAAGGCTAATTACTTGAATGAAATTGAAGGACAATTAATCAAGAATGATTAGTAAGATGGAAATCAGAAAATGATTAATTAATTGGGTTGTAATTAATTAACGGTTAAGATTAGCAGGATTTATGGAATGAAGTGATTTTAGAAAAACCCCTATCATGCATATGAATGGTTGATGATGTTAAATGCCTTGAATTGGTTAATATCTCTGATATGAATGATTTGTGATATAATACGTTTGGTTTGAACTGATAGATAATATGGTTATCTGTCGGTGATAAATTACTATGTAAAAGTTGGCATCCTATGTTTTAAGTTTGAATTGTATTTCATTTGAATAACTTGAGTTAAGATGGCACTGGATTAGAAGAGACAGGGGTCGGGTATCAGTACATACCCGAACTCACTTCGAATTTATAATTCATTTCCCTAAATTTGATGCGTGGAATCAATAGGCTGAAATGGAATGATTTATGTGAATTGGACTATTTAATCTAAGTTTTTGGTACTTAGAAATTGATGTGTGAAATAAGTGATGTTTATAACAACTTGCGATGTTGTAAATTGATGCAAGTTACCACGGGTTTATATAAGTCGTATGCTTTTGTATTCCATGTTGGATGGGTTTACTCACGCTGGTTTCCAGCCTGACCCGAGTGTTACTTTGATCTAATGCTCGGGTCAGACCGAGTATTTTAGATTTTCAGGTAAGGACGTTTTAGAGCTCAGGAGACGAGCTTGATGGCAGGAACGTATGGAGTGTTTCCACTGTGACTATTATTTCTGTTTATCTGAGTCATATTTGATTTGTATATGCCCAGTGTTTGTATATGAGAGTAACTCTGATGTTTATAAATGTATTTGACAGATAAAGAATTCTTTTGTAAACTGTTATTATTTGATATTATATTTTGATCCACTGCGAATGTGAGAATATATGTTGTGTTTTTTCTTCTTCTTCTATCTCTTTCTTCTTTTCCTAACTATCTGGAGTTTTCGGGATCGAAAATTCCAGGTCGTTACATTCACACAATGGATAGTAGAATTTGAGGGTTTTTTTGCTATGTAAAATTGAATTTTAACACATGTTTTGTAGTGCATTTCTAATGATTTTTGAATGTTTTTAGATATGTTGTGTGCATCAGAACTTAGCAAATGTGTTATTGCTAATGTATTTTCATACGTGATTTCACATGTTCAATGTGTCTACGAATTTTGAAATATGTATTATTATGATTATTTAAAAGAAAGAAAATGAATAAATATAAGAAAATTGTTGTAATATATATTAATAATAGGGATGAATATGCTAAATAAGAAAGGGCATTATTGTAATCTACAGTGCATAAGGAGTCTGTAAATATGGAGTTTGATTTGTATTGTAAATGTGATCTGAGGTGAATAATAAATGTCTACTCTCTTTATTGTTTCTGTTCTCTTTATTTATATCACGTTATCAACACAATGCTCTGTATGTATTCTATTTTAAAAGTAGTAATTTAAATACACTGTACGCAATCTTTCAGATATAATATAACATATATGGTGCATTTCCTTTTACCTAGTCAAACAGATGGATATTATTTTTTGTACTACCTAATAATTAGCTTGGATCAATTCTCTAGCCATAATTCTGCTATCAGCTCTATTATATATCTACTTCATTCGAAAAGGTTTAGGTATTTCTTCTTATCAGCAAAACACAAAAGCTGCTCACTTTATTTTCTTTCACAAGCAGACAAGGTAATCTATTATATATATCTCTTCTTTTCTTGAAGTACACTATATTACAGTCTGTTGCCTTTTTATATTTATATTGCAAAGGTACCTCTATTTTAAGCTAGCTATTCTCACGTACCATTCATAACATCAATTTCATATGCTCACATAATATGTTTTGTTTAGATTTTACTGTACTATGCTAGATTCTGATATGATATAATTTATCTATATTCATAAAATAAACCTAGCTGTACTATTATAAGTTTAGTTTTATTTACTTTATACTTTATATTGTACAGCCTATTAATCGAAATCACATGAACTAATTCTCATGTAAGACACATAATTTCATACTCATGGTTATTTTTATATAACTAGTTTGCGGCATCTAGCTACCTGATTGATCGAATTTTTTTCACGTGTTGTCCTTTTATTCCAAGTGTAATTTTATCTTATTCAATGAGATCCACTTTCTCCCTCAGTTCTTTGGCACAATAATGACTTGTTCAAATTAATTATACTAATACTTTATACATCTGTATAACAGAATATTAAGTCAACATATTGGTAAGGTGAATCAATATATTTTGCTTATTTAAGTTTTAACTTAAACTGTACTGTTGGATGTGAAGTTATATCATCTACTCCAGTGTAAAGTCAGGTAGAATTTTAATGTTCTGTACCACTGAAAATAAAATAAAAAAAATAAAAAAATAATGAAGCATTTTAGCAATGTTTAGTATTATCTAAAGTGCACCATCATTCTTAGATATTCAATGATCCAGAACACTTGCTGAATTTCTGCTTTAGTTTTGCACCTACAGATTTTCAACAATAAGAAATCTCCTGTCCTAAAATTTTGTGTACGCCATGTCATCCAATAATTTCACTACTCGTGTATGTTACATGAATTATTTAATACATTTATAAAAAAATGGACAATTATGACAAAGTGAAACATGGGAATACAATGATTCAATGAAAAATAATTTCACTTGATTTCTAAACCAAAAAATATTAGATATGACCACTATTGTTGTTTATCAGTGTTTATTTGCATCACTAAAAGATAAATTGTATCTAGCACTATGTTACTCTGGAAATCTAGTCAGTTGCTTAAGAAAATCCAGATCATTCTATTGTTTTTTTAAACCTTTTGTTTTAATTTAGATTTTGGGTTTCTTTATTTTCTGTTCATATGGTAAACCGTGTGTTATTTAATGGTAGTTTATATGTTTTGGCATATTAGATTTTGGGTTTCTTCATTTTCTGTTCATATTGCTTCCAAACCATGTTTAATGCTTATTATATCTACTGTAGTAATTTTTCCCCTCTTCTTTCTCATTAACAGTTCATAGCATGACAAACATAGCTAAGCTTGAATTCAAAGCATTGGACATATCCGTAGACAACTATTTGTCATGGATATTGGATGCTGAGATCCACTTGCTATCTCAATGCTTAGAAAATCCGTTAAAAATGGTAATAAAATGTCCTAGCAGGACAAAGCAAAGGCTCTGATATTTTTAAGACTTCACATCAACGATGATTTAAAAACAGAATATTTAACGAAAAAGGATCTTCTCCACTTGTGGAACTTCTTGAAGGAGCGTTATAACCACCAGAAGACGGTCATACTTCCAAATACTAGGCAAGAATGGTTGAACCTGAGGTTTCAAGATTTCAAATCCGTAAGAGAATATAATTCTGCTATGTTTAGAATTACTTCTAAACTGAAATTATGTGGATAAAAGGTGGATGACGCACAAATGCTTCAAAAGACTTTCTCAACATTTCATGCCTCGAATATACTCCTGCAGCAGCAATATCGAGAGCGTCATTTTACAAAATATTCTGAACTCATAGAATGCTTACTAATTGCTAAACAAAATAATGATTTGCTTATAAAAAATCACTCCTCAAGACTAACTGGTTCAACTACATTACCTGAAGTTAATGCTAATTTTGCCCACTCTAGAAGAGGTAGGGATCGAGGTCGACGTAGAGGACGTGGTCGTGGACATGGATATAACTCCAGCAGACGCGGTTATGGTGGTTTTAAAGGTAACAAAACCACCAACTTCAAAAAGCAACAAAAGAAAATTGAGTCTGTAAAGAACAATGATTCAGCTTCAGAAAATAAAAAGTATTACGAGGAAGTTTGTTATAGATGTGGACGATCTGGTCACTGGTCACGTACATGTAGATCATCAAAGAAAATAGTTGAAGAATATCATCGCCCGAAGAATATAAAGGCAAATAATGCCGAAGAGTTACATGAAAACACTAACCTGAAGTTAGATGATTTCTTCGAAGATGACAATGGAAATTTTATTAATGATGAAAATCTAAGTGCAATGATAAATGATATGACCGAGTTAATCAATTAGAAATGACTTGATATTTGTTATGTGGTTTTCGTTTTATTTCATTAGCTTGCATTAATAAATTAGTTTGAAGCTTGTATTCGTTCGTTTGTATTTCCCTTTGCATAACTAGTTAAAAATAATGTGTAATGTGGATATTGTTTTTAATTAGTAGCCTTATTTTAATCATATTTCTTGTTTGTTTACATTGCATTTATTTATGCATATAAATTTTTAATGATTGACTGATTATTGTCTTTAATTATTAAGGTATGGAACGCCATTTGGGTGATAATATATGTTTACTAGATAGTGCAACTACTCATACAATTTTGAAAAACCAGAAGTTTTTCTCCGAACCATCTGAAAATTTCTCAGCTAAAGTCTCCACTATAGCTGGATCTGCTAATATAATTGACGGGTCCGGAAGAGCCCATATAATATTACCAAGTGGTACGCATGTCTTTATTCAGAATGCATTATACTCAAGCAACTCTAAAAGAAATTTGCTGAGTTTCAAAGATATAAGAATGAATGGATACCATATTGAAACTATAAATAAAAACAACAAAGAATATCTTTGTGTTATTTCTAGAATTGAAAGCCATAAGCTTATCCTAGAAAAATTTGGTACAATTTCAACTGGTTTATATTTTACAAAAATTGGCATAGTTGAATCTCACTCTATAAACATGTGCCAGAAGCTTATAAATACAAAGACATTGATTCTTTGGCATGATCGCTAGGGTCATCCTGGATCAACCATGATGCGTAAAATCGCTAAAAATTCAAATGGGCATAATTTATCAAACCAATTGAATTTACCAAGTGATTATTTATGTGCCCCATGTGCACAAGGAAAATTCATCACTCGACCTTCATACAGTAAAATCACTTCGGAATCTTCAACATTTCTACAAAGAATTCAAGGTGATATATGTGGCCCAGTCCACCCTGAATGTGGACCATTCAAATATTTTATGGTATTGATTGATGCATCAACTCGTTGGTCACATGTTTGTTTACTTTCTACAAGAAATTTGGCATTCGCCAAGCTGCTTGCTCAAATAATAAAATTGAGAGCACACTTCCCTGATCATCAAATTAAATCAGTTCGACTAGATAATGCTGAAAAATTTACTTCTAAAGTATTTGATGATTATTGTCTATCACTAGGAATTGAAATTGAACATCCAGTAGCTCATGTTCATAATCAAAATGGTCTAGCAGAATCATTAATTAAGCGCTTGTAACTTATTGCAAGACCATTGTTTATGCAGTCAAAACTACCCGTTTCAGCTTGAGGACATGCAATTTTTCATGCATCGAAATTGGTTAAAATTAGACCAACAGCTTATCATCAGCTTTCACCATCACAACTCTTAACTGGATCTCAACCAAATATTTCACATTCACGAAAATTTGGTTATGCTGTGCATATACCTATTAATCCCCCACTTCGTACTAAAATGGGTCCTCAACGACAGTTTGGAATTTAGTGAGATTTGATTCTCCATCGATAATTCATTACCTTGAACCTCTTACAGGAGATGTCTTCACTGCAAGATTTTCAGACTGTAAATTTGATGAGATTATCTTCCCGCCGTTAGGGGAAGGAAAGACATAACCAGTAGAACGGTGTGAAATATCATGGAATAATCTATCTATGTCTCATTTGGATCCATGTACCAAACAATGCCAATATGAGGTACAAATAATTTTGCATATTCAAAATATTGCAAATCAACTGCCAGATGCATTTAGTGACACTGCAAAAAACTAAATCTCACATTCCTGCAGCAAATGCACCAACAAAAATTGATGTCCTTGAAGGATCAAAAGTAAATATAGCAGCAAATAAATCTAAAGTGAGACAAAAACGTGGAAGGCCAACTGGTTCAAAAGACTTGGCGTCTAGAAAAAAAAGTCCAATGAAAAATCATCAATTATGGAACCTCCTGAAGAGCTTATAAATGATCAAAAGTATCACTTAAATGAAAATCCCAATTCTCCTAGAAGTGCGGAAGGAACTATTATCCCACACGAGATGAAAGAAGCTTCCAACGATAAAATGGTACCTAATAATAATGAGATCTCAATATTTTATACAAACTATGGAGAAATATGGGATCGAAATAAAATAATAATTGATGATATATTCTCATTCGCAGTAGCTACTGAAATAATTGAAAGTCATGACTATAATGAGAATGTCGATAATGAACCAAATAGCTTAAATGAATGTCGAAAAAGACACGATTGTCTAAAATGGAAAGATGCTATCCATGTGGAATTAGATTCACTTCAAAATCATGGTGTATTTGGACCAATAGAGAAAACACTAGAAAATGTTAAACCAGTAGGTTATAAAAGGATATTCGTTAGAAAACGAAATGATAAAAATGAAGTCGTAAGATACAAGGCACGACTTGTCGCACAAGGTTTCCTATAGAGACCAGGTTTTGACTTTAAGGAAACTTGCTCCCCTGTTATGGATGTCATAACATTTCGATATTTAATAAGCCTTGTAGTTTCTGAAAAACTCGATATAAGATTAACGGATGTTGTGACAACTTATCTTTACGGTGAATTAGATACCAATATCTACATGAAAATTCCATATGGATGTAAATTGCCTGAAGAAAAATCAAAGTCCACATACTCATTAAAACTAAGGCGATCACTATATGGCTTGAAACAATTGGGAGGATGTGGTACAACCGTCTTAGTAAATATTTGGTAAAAGAAGGATACGAAAACAATCTCATTTGTCCATGTGTCTTTATAAAGAAATCGGTAAAGGGATTTGCTATCTTAGCAGTTTATGTTGATGATATAAATTTGATTGGAACTCCAGAAGAGATTAATGAAACAATAAATTACTTAAAGAAAGAATTTGAAATGAAAGATCTTGGCAAAACTAAATATTACCTTAGTCTACAAATCAAGCATAATACCAATGGCATACTGATTCATCAGTCAAACTATATTGAGAAAATTCTGAAACATTTTAAATGGATAAAACATATCCACTTAGTACGCCTATGGTTGTCAGGTCTTTGGATATTAAAAAGGACCCTTACCGTCTAAAAGAAGATGATGAAAATGTGCTTGGTCCAGAAGTACCATATCTTAGTCCCATTGGTGCATTATTATATTTGCCCCAATGCACAAGACCAGATATTGCATTTTCAGTAAATCTTTTAGCAAGGCACAGTTCAGAACCAACAAAAAGACACTGGAATGGTATAAAACATATCATGAGATATCTTCATGGAACGACAAGTTTGGGTTTTTTTATTCTAACACAGGCAAAAATCTAACTCGAGTTGGCTATGCTGATGCAGGTTATCTTTATGACCTACATAAAGCAAGATCACAAACTGGGTATGTGTTTAATAACAGCAATGTAGCAATTTCATGGCAATCTACAAAACAAACATTAGTAGCAACATCATCCAATCACTCTGAAATACTAGCACTACATGAAGCAAGTAAGGAATGTATTTGGCTGAGATCACTAACTGAGCATATTCGAAAAAGCTATCAACTCCCATCAATAACAGAAGGGCCAACTATTATTTATGAAGATAATGCAGCTTGTGTAACTTAAATTCAAGCAGGCTACATTAAGGGTGATAGGACAAAACACATTTATTCTAAATTTTTCTTTACACATGAGCTACAAAAGGATAATAAGATAGAAGTGAAACAATCCAATCCCAAGAAAATCCGGCGAACCTATTCACTAAGACGCTTCCAAAATCAACATTTCAGAAGATGGTGTACAAAATTGGTATGCATCGTCTGCATCAACAGACTAATTGAATAATGCATTATAATTGAGTGGGAGCGTATGAAATACGCTATAATGTACTCTTTTTCCTTCACTAATATTTTTTTCCCACTAGGTTTTTATTAGTAAGGTTTTAATGAGGCATTATCTTGATCCAGAAGTATCAACTCTCGTAGTAACATTATAAAATATATGTTACTTAAAGATGAAATCAAGTTGCACTCTTTTCCTTGTTTATGATTTTTTCCCACTGGGTTTTTCATAATAAGGTTTTTAATGAGGCAATTACTCTTATCATCTTTACATATGCATATTCAAGGGGGAGTGTTGTAATATGTATTAATAATAGGGAGAATATGCTAAATAAGAAAGGGCATTATTGTAATCTATAGTGCATAAGGAGTCTACAAATATGGAGTTTGATTTGTATTGTAAATGTGATCTAAGGTGAATAATAAAATGTCTTCTCTCTTTATTGTTTATGTTCTCTTTATTTTATATCAAAATAGGTGGACACGTTAATTTTTTTAACACAGAGGTAGTGAGTTGGTGATAAAACGTTTTTCTCAAAGCCTCATTTCATTTTTACTAAAGCTTTTTTTCTGACTGGTATAGCTATTTTGGATTGATAGTTATGTTAATTTAGAATCATTTTTATGTGAAGATCTTCAATGGATTGCAACATATTTCTATTTATGTTGATACAAAACCACCATTTTATAACTAAGATAAATCAATTTTTATTGATTGCAACATACATGCTTGACATTTATAACATATCTAAAATTTATAAAATAAAATGAAAAATAATATAACTATGTATCAGTTTACATGTGATAAACTGGTCAGATTTATGAAGTATTATGTCAGTCCACTGACTTGGTTCCACAAAATCAATATTATACCCTTTTGGTGTTCATTATTATCATGATCATATTGCCACTCTACCTTTATTATTTTGACAAGCTCAGGAATTTTATGTCCATTTAGTTTATTTGTAAGATTCTAATAAAAGAAATATGATGACTTTGAATAAAAATTTGGATATCCAACCGTTTCAAGGATGCGTTCATCTGGTTACGTTCCAAAAGAGCCTTAATAAGAGCTAACATAGCTCTTTATTTCAAGGTGTGAAGCACCTGCTGAGCTGGCCCATTATTTGTCTAGTTCATTTTGATTTTTTGCTTTTTGATTTAATCTGATTCATCATGTTATGCTCTCATTACTTGATAGTTAATAATCTCATGCATCATATGCATAAAACGTAGCCAGTTTAAAAGTATTTTTTTAGTTCCAAAGTTGAGTTATGATGATTGCTACACAAACTCACAATTGTTAATACAAATAACTTTTTTACCTGTTTAGGTTAAATGCACGACTAATTATTCAATAACATATAAAATAATTGCTTTATGATTCAGTCTAAAACTGCCATATGATTGCATATACAAACATAATGATTAGGCTGATAATATCTCTTTCAAATTATTTATTGCTTTGCAATGAATGAGCAGACTACACATCGCTGCCTCCAAAAATATAGTGGCAATTCAAGGCAGTAGGGAAATTGGAAGGGCAGAGAAGATGACATGTTAACTCAAATGCTGGCATTTGATGAAGCTTTTGAGAAACAAATTCACCTGCTTTCCCTTCTTAACATCATTTGGAAAAAGGTATGAAATTCAAAATAGTTATAATGCTTTATATGGCCCTACAGCTAAATGGTATGTACATTACTGTTTAATAATTTCGTGCTACAATAAATGATATTCATATCTGAGTGCGGCAAGAGTTAAAGTTGATGTATAACCCTTGGAGTTCTTCACAACCTATGGTATAATCCGATTTGACTGTTGGGACACAGGGGGCGATAAAAAACTATCTGAATATGGAGAGGGCTCTTAGTAAGGGTGAATATTCATCCCGCTGAATATTCAGCCCTGAACGAGGGTTGGGAACCTAGTGGCTAGGCACCCATTTTATGGGCGCCTGATGCCCCCCAAAATTAGGGGGGTATGGGCGCCCATTTTATGGGTGCCAGAAGCTTGGCGCTCATAAAATGGGCGCCAGGGTTTGGGCGCCCAAGCCCAGTTCAGAATCCTGAATTGGATCCTGAAAGTTCAGCTGAATCTTCATCTTGAATTGAACGATTGAAAATTTATTCTGGGCAAATTCAGTATGTAACTGAACGATTAGAGATGCCCTAAGTCTACTCATTTAATCTCAGAGTATTACGGGAATGACGTATTACTGCTGTTATCTGTTTTATGAAGTATGGTTTGAAAGCAAGAACGTTGAGCCTTTTTTTACTGCTAAATTGTCATACCTTTTCATTTTACATCAGTTTTCCTTTCAGAAAATTTCTACTCTATCTTACTATTCATTGTATAAATATTACTAATAAACAATGATTTTACTTATATACCAGACGATGTGTGGCTTCTTCTTATATCATTTGTACACATACAGAATATCAAGGTGACTAAACAAACAATGTTGATTTATGTAACTATAGAGGTTACGTTTCGCTTGATTTGATGCTTAATGTTGTGTAAACTAGTGCGAACCCGTACTTTGCATATGGGAATGGGAAAATAAAATTGTATAAGAAAATAATGGTGAAATACGAAAGCATATAATAAATCAGTTTAAGAAACACGGACCTTATAAAAGAGGATTAACAGTGAATAAGAAAATAATATTTCCACTGTAAAGTATGTAGTTATTTTAGTAGAATCCTAATATAATGGGACATAGAAAATATGCTATATAATAGGTTTGCAAGCCTCTCTTTGTAAATGAGTACATAAAACAAACAGAGGAAACAAATAGAGGAATTAGTACATGATACCGTTGACATACATGTTAAGTGGTGATGATGAAATGAGAAAAACACTATGTAGACTAAGACAGTTCACAACATTTAACAAGCAAACAAAAATTAAATAATTTCTCCCCTTTGAACAATTAAGTTGGAAAAGTATGTATTCACAACCATACGGTGGTAATATAGAGTGTGAACACATTAATGAATCAAAAGGCAACAAAGAAGATCGACTACAGCAGCGAAAAAGATAACCTTCTTTGTTAACACTACAATAGCGGTGGAAAAAAGGTTTATTCGTGGTATTATTACAGAAGAACCATAAATTTGAAAAGTAACAATGCAGTTTATTGGAAAGCCCTAGTGTCTGAACCAAGCAAGTGAGCAGGGAGTAATAATTTTTCATTTACTTATAGTCATTTCGTCTCATTCATTATGTTCCTGCAATTTAAATTAGGTGAAGTCAGTAACAGTTGCAGGAGTGATGGAAGCTGTTACAAATCATCAAAATGCAAATAGCGGTGTTTTTTTATAATGGATAAAAACAAAAGCAACATTTTAAAGCTGGACTAAACTGTTAATTTTCTGTATACCTGCAGTATAGAAAGTAAAAAAACAGAAGCATGTGTAAGTGGATGTTCATTTATTGGAATGCAAAACAACATTTACATGGTAACATACAATACAGTGGAGGAACCATTGGCTACTCTTTAGGGGTTGACATTTTGTTCCTTGCAGTTTATAATTTGATTCAGTTTTCAGCACCTCCGATACATTTCATTTGCAAATTAATAAAAGAAAAAGAAGTCACATATTAGTGCTACCTCCAGTAAACATGTAGATTAGTTGTACGACCACTCTACACTTAATTTGAAACCTAAGAAAAAACACTGTTATATAACCAGAAGCAATGTCAAAAATAACTATAATAACGCCCAACCTACACCCCATAACATTTCAAACAAAATGTCAGCCTAGCATCACCATAAATGCCATACATAACCCATCCCAAGCCAAGATCTCTTACGCAAAAGAAATAGAATTCAGTGCCTAGCTCTAAATTGGTATTGGTCAGTTAACCAACTATTCTTCTTTGCATTTTGGCTGCTATTGGCAATTAATTTCCATGAGATCTTTATTATTCAACCCATTGCTAAGGCTAATGAATTGCAAAACATTTATTAAAGTAATAAGGAACTCGTAAGAGAGGCACCAAGAAATGCAGAACCATGGATAGGAACAGTTGTACTAAAAGATATAATAGCATTTAGAGAATATCGTATGAACCAAGTTAGAGACAATAGCTATCTACACCAATCAGATTGACTACACGTATACCAAAAGGTTACATTTATATTATAAGTTAATATGCTACAACACAACATGTTACAACATTCAAACAATTCCTAGTATAATCACAAATTGTATGTTAAAAAGGCCATAAAACTGTAAGAGGAAATAAATAGCAACATTATGTATCAAACATCAAGCTTACAATTTGTTATAAGCTTGCCATGCTACGTATTCATCATCGACCATGGATATCAAAATTTATATTTTCTTTTTAGTATATGTATGACAATAGAGAATAAAGAATCTAAATCATTTTTCCAAAATAATTTCTTATCATCCATGTAAGGAAAATAAGTAGCTTAATACGATAACAAAAGCTATATTATAAATTGCATAAATATATATGTGTATGTGTCTGTCAGAAAAATAATTTCATTTATTGTTTCTCAAAGTACATTTAGCCATTAGTGTTGTTCGTGAAGAATAAGCAGGAATAAACAAAAAAAGAAAAATAGATACATATTTACATGTGTAGCAAAGTTAGGTTGAATACCTAAACCAAACAACACACAAAAATTTGATATTCAACTTATAAAGCACTTTTAAATAATAAACATAACATGAATTTTTTTTAAAGACTGAACAGTATTATATTGTTTGTCATAAAAAAATAATATCGGTATAGTTTATGCAGTTAGATCTGAAGCATAACAATGCTTATTACGTGCCTTATTAGCAAGAATTGCTAAACTACATACTAAAAGCCAAAGCAGAAGATCAAAATCGACATGATTCAAAACACACATAGGATTCAGTTGACACAACTAATCTAGAGAAGAATGTAGAAGTAAAAAATTCACATAATTTCATAAGAATTACATGTACCTGGTAAATCAGATGGATGGAAATAGAGGTCATAACAAATCTTCGAACACACATTAAATGCCTTCAAAAAATCACTCCCAGCCTCTTCTTTATTCATAAAAGCTCAACTTCCTATATTCTCAAACCACTTTAACAATTATATCCAAAAGGTCCCTTCTTTACAATTAATCAAAGTCCTAAACCTTCCACTAGCTTCAAAATCTTGCTCATGAATGGAGAATTCGCTCATAAAAAACTTCTAGTACCAGACATATCAAAATTTGAGGAGCTAGGCTGAGAATGAAGCCACGATGATGAACTAAACGAGGGTATTCTGTGAGCAGAAGAATGGGAAATCCGATAACTGTTAGTAGATGACAGAGTAGTGTGGTGGCTGGAGGGATAGGTGGATGAAGTGGGAGGAGGAGCATTGGTAGAAGAGGTTAGGAAACGCTGGCGTTGAGAGGAGAGTTAGAGTTTTCGACATAGTTCCCATTTTGCCGAGGAAGAGAAAAGATAAAACCCTAGATATCGAACAAAGTGTTTATGGCATGAAGGCAAATCCAAGCTTCACCTCAGGCAACAAAATCTTCTTCATCGAGATTGGGTGGTTGTGGTTGTAAAATTGAATAACGTGATTTAGGTTAGAGCAAAATTGATTTAGGCTGGAGAAAAGGAAAATCGTGGAAGAAAAGAGTATGAACGGAAAGGGGAGAATAACGGAATAAAAAGAATACGCGACCTTTCAGTTTAAAATTCGATTTTTGTTGTACGCCCTTGAAATACAACTCAGTAATAATGTAATAGTATAAATATCTTTGATATTGGAGTAAATATGCATGTGATCATTAGATGCTTTGAAAATATCTTTTTTTTGACATTATATCAAGAAAGCATTTATTTCTATGGAGGAACATATAAGTTAAAATCATATGTGAAAAGATCATATTATTTACTTCATTCGATTTTTATGTTGATACAATGCAACCATGGAGGTTATGTTTCCCTTGGTTTTATGCTTGATATTATGTCAGTTATGTTAATATAATTGATCTTCAGTAAATATGTGTGCAATGTTCTATTGATTTGGGGGTATAAGTTTGTTGACTTTATGTAAATAACATCAAATCCCTGTTAATTGATTTTTAGAAAGAAAGGGGAAAATATTCATTTTACTCATCGACTCTTTTAAATCCAAGGCATCTCTTTCAATATATCCGATTGATTTAAATAAGGCCAAACTAACAATGCTGTAGGCTGTCAATATTAAGTTTGGAACTGAGGGTAATTTGCTATGGTGGGGTCCTTGAAAAATTGATTTCCAAAGACCTATGACTGGAATGATAATTGATTTTTCTACATATTTGCATATGTTACAGGGAGAGAATTAGGAGAATCATTAGTGTTCTGCTCTGCCTTCACTATGGTTAATGTGCTAATAATAAGGAACGTAATTAAAGTGTTCGAAAGTAATATTAAAGATTTATGAATAAATCTTAAAAATTGGAAAAAAATGTTTTCGGTAATATTAGAGTTAAAAAGGATAAATTACTTTATGATATTTTAAAATTAAATAAAACATAAGAATTTATAAATTTAAATATTTTGTAGAAAAAGTGCTTTAAAATCTAGAAGAACAGTTAAATAAAATCATTACACATGAGGTGTTAATGTGGAAACAAAAGGCCAGGGTCTAATGGATGGGCAATGGAGCTAAGATAATTGAGTTTTTTTATAAAGTAGATAATGATGGGAAATGTAGTAACATCGCTAATTCAATTTTAATGAACAATGTTGAGATTTTTGATCAAAATGAATTCAAAATTGTGCTTACCGACTATGATAAAGAAAATTTTGGAATTAAGAAAAGGGACATTTCACTACAAGGACAAACTTTGCAGTCCAATTAGTTTCTAGGACACACATCCACAGAAATTAATTTCAAGACCAAAGTCAGCACAATAATTACTTTTAAGGACAAAGTCCACAGTCCAATTACTTTCAAGGACATAATTTCATAGGTTTTTAGGCCTTAGAAATTAATTATTTTGCATTTTGTTCTTAAAAGTAATTATTTCAGTTTGTGTCCTAAAAACTGATTGCACTTGCTAAAGAGGTCCTTGTGGCTAATTTCCACTTAAGAAAATGCATAGAGTTAAGGCTAAATGTGATGATTTATATCCTAACAACACAACCATTTAGGGAAAAGGAGATTCAAAGGGCTATATATGATACGCCTACTGATAAATCGCCTAGTCTTGACGAGTTATCTATTTTTTTATATAAAAGTATGGAATGTTTTAAAATACGATATAATTAAAATGCTTAATGAATTCTATGATAGTTTTTTTTACAATTAGGCAGGTTTAATTTTGCCAATGTAATTTTATTGCATAAGAAAATAGGGATGAATGAGTTGAAAGACTTCAGACTTATTTCATTATTAAATCGTTCTTTTAAAATTATTGTTAAGGTTTTAGCTAATAAGCTAAGTACTGAAACGAATGAATTGCTTCAAGAATAGTAAAGCTTCTTTTGTACCTCTTGTTGAAGACGAAACCCTCCACGCCATGGCAAGTGAAAAGTTATTGTTTGAGAACCCGAAACACCTTGTATCGAACTCTATGCTTTTTTTTCCGTCGGTGTTGGAGCTTGATTCACCTACAAATGGTTTGGACACTGTGAACGATGAAGTTGGTTGTGGGATGGATTTCGTTTTAATAGTTTTGGTCCTTTATGTGAAATCGTCGAGGGTGAGCAGAGAAGCCAAGTCTAGTTTTGTGCCATAGTGAGGCTATTGACTGTGATAGGGGATTAAATGCCATAATGCAGGTTGTTTTGGCATCGTTGATTTCTTAGGTTGTGACACTGTGGATGAGGGTACTTGTAATGAGGTTGCAGAGAAAAGAAGTGCAGGGTTAGTGGCTAGAAATGTTATTGGCGAAGCTGGTTATGTTTGAAAATTTGTTGTAAATAGGCTTGCCTATGAAGGATATGATTAATGATGGAGATAAGGTGTTGTTAGTGTTGATGTAGTGCAGTTGAGGCTAGTTGATGGGGTTGAAGAATTAGCTGATTGCATGCTTTAATTTTGTTAACTGATGTGGTAGCGATTGACAAGGCTGTTGACTTTTTCTCACGTAGTCCTAGTCAATGTGATGGGGCAGCTGGGTTTGACCTAGAAGGGTCTGATGTTATAAAAGTCGATGGTCTTATTCAATAGGATTTTTGTTTAGGGGATGGTTCTGGAGTGGACTTGGGTTCTCGATATGCATGTGACCTGGGGTCTTCTTCATTCGACTTCCCCATGGCTTGCTCGTGTATCGTTTCCATAGCCGTTGACTACTCTAGGAGCACCCGTAGGGGCAAGAACAGGGTGGCTTCTAATGGAACTATGAGGAGAAGTGTGTGGTTGAGGGGTTCTAGAGAGTCTCATCTAGTACTATTCATATCGATGGTTCTCTTACCTCGGGTGCTAAAGGCAGCACCTCGGGTTCAGGCTAAGTTATGGATCCACTCTTTGGTAGTATCTGTAGTCCTTTCACCTTGAGTACTTTATGTCCTTGGGTCATACATCGCTTAGCTAGAAATTTAATAGCATTTATTCCTATATATTATATATCTTCTTTTGAATCATCAATGGATCTTTATATCGATGGTAACTTTATACATCAATGATGGTTCCTTATTAACATCAATAGCTTTGTCCCTTGACTTTTAATAGCTAATACCTTGACATGTGATTTCTCTTCGATATACGATAGATCCTTGACTATTTCCTCAATATGTGATGGCTCCTTGATTTGTGATAACTCCTTGATATACGATAACTTAACTCTTTGTCATGCGATGGCTCTAGAAGTTTGATATCATTTATCTTTGACACTTGATAGCTTTCTGCTTTGACACTCGGAACTTTCATCTTTAATGCTCGATAGCTTTAACCTTTGATAGTTAATAGCTTCATGTGATAGCTTATTTAGACACTTGATAACTTAATACGATAACATTGTTATTCTTTGCACTCGATAGTTCCATGCAATATCTTATTTATTCTTGATACTCGATAGCTTTGCTTATCCTAAACACTCGATAGCTCCATATCTTGCAACTTGATAACTTCTTCCTTTGAGAAATTTGGGTATAATAGTTGTCATTAATTATGCATTCATATAGGATGCCGACTTAGATGCATTTGCATTTATCTTATATCATATCATTTTTATTATTATTTGCCATATGTATTATTCATCTCATCTCATATCATTTTTTATTATTTGTCATATATACTATATGTACTCGGTTGTGATTGTGATTGTGTTTGTATGATCATATATACTATATGCACTCGGTTGTGATTGTGATTGTGTTTGTATGATGGATGCTAGATGGATGTAAGTATGTGTTTTTGTATATCTGCACGCTAGAAGTGAATTGCATTGTTCGCCTCTTTAATTTAAGGATGAAATTCTTTAAAAGGGATGCAACACCTCAAAAAATTTAAATAACTAAATAAATAATTAATAAGGATAAAATTATAGTTTTACATAAAAGGGAAAAATAGTATATCTTTACAAGATTTGGAATTGGGATTCAGAAATTATCCCATCTTGTCTAGAATGTTATTCCATCAGAAAACATATATAACTTGTCATGTTTAATAAAAGGAGTTAAAATGACAAAAATTAGGCATAGTGGCATTTTCCTAAATTTAATTTTGTAATTCACCTTAACACTATTATTTTCATCCCATAAATAAATCCTTAACTCTATCTGTCTTTTAAAATCTAAACTCCACTTAGAAAATCCTAACCCTTAAATTATCATAATTTCCCTAGATTAAATCCAAGTTAAACAAAATATTATATGAAACTGATCGATATGATGAAAGCCACATAAAGGAATCAACGATGTCGAAAAATTTGGAATTTTAAAGGCAAGGAAATTCTAGATAATGGTGAATGAGATTATATTTCAATGGATTAATGAAGATAAGCGAGAACAAAAAACGAGTAGGATTCTTCATATTTGTATATACGTCATTCATCAGTTATGGCCTTAAATCAAGTTGTTCATGATTAAATAACGTAGAAGTTATTAGTAATCATGCTAATTGATTAGGATGTAGTACGTCATGACTTGTTAATATAAAAAGTTATTTTTTGATTCTAATTAGACACAAGATTATCAATTTTTTGATCAAAAAGTGCAAAACATAAAATTTCTACAAATTCAATATATTATATATCAAAATTATAGTGCTCCACTACACGAATCCACAGATGTTATTCATACATTGATTGGGCTAATGGATTAATTAGAAAATGCGTCAGATGTAAAGATCATGGTATCATTTGCAAATTGGAGGACAGGGAGGCCTCTACTCGTAAAATTATTTTCTACTATCTAAAATCCCGTTATTAGTGGCTAGCTTAATAATCGTAGCAAAAATGTAAAAAGTTATATTAAACAAAGAAGGCGACAATATATCATCTTGCATAGGTCCACGTTTCGACTGGACTTTATTTCTTAACATACCATTAACCGTAATACAAGTATCCGACATACCCATCTAACATTGAAACCCCTAGCCAATAATAAGTCCTTAAGAATACTCCAATCAATTAAATCAAATGCTTTTGCAAAATTGTGTTTTAAAAGTGTATGTGATAATATTTTTACAAAAATAATAAATAAATTCTTGACCTATACCCCATTCATAATATTTCTACTCTTGATTAAAATAATTTATGCGACAAGCACCATTGTCTCAATATTTAAGTGATTCGACTTTGGTGTGAGAGGTCACAAGTTCGAAACTTGCGTAGCGTGATTCGAACATATATCAATAGGTGCTTTGCGATATGTTATCACAGTGGCATGTTTTTTCTAAGTACCACTTCAAATAATAATAATACTAATAGTAATAACAATAATAATTTATGCATTATCCACTAATTTATTCATTTTAGTTTTTTTAATTAAATGAGCAATCCTCTATGAGGATGAGATCACTTTTGTAATTTTACTCTACACTTTAACAAGGAGCTACCTATAAGCTTGGTATGTGGCTCTTTCCCGTTAACCAGTACAATTAAAAGTGAAAAAAACACCCTCCAAAAAATAGAGAAGAAGCATCATTGAGTGAAGACCTTGTCCTTCCATGAAGAGGAAGAGAACAACAACATCAACTATAAAATAAGAACATCCAAAGTAGCTGCAAAAGGCTTAGTAGCACATGATACTCAACTTATCTAAGGAATGAGGATGCCCAATCCAAATATCCCCATCAACAGCTAGAACTGAAAAACTCAACAAATAATGTAAGGTTTAAACATATATATGTATTTAAAACAATTATTTACACACACACACACACACACACACACACACACATATATATATATATTCAAAATATAGAGTGGAAACAAGTACATTATTTAGAAACTTAGGTGTGGTACAATTTAGAAGAGGAAACATATGCTTTTGTTGTTAAAAAATGTTTGCTTGATTTGCTTTAATAGTTTTGAAGAAAAATGTTTTGCTGATGATTTCTTATCAAAAATATTCAAAGTGCCTAATATCCAAAAAAGTCGCCAATCACCTTTGTACGGCTAGTATCGAGGAAAATACCAAATAGAAGAAATAGATATATAAGACCGAAGCATGATTTAAATCATAATATACCAATCACAAGCACTTGCATCATAAAATATTCTATTATTTACTTATATGTACCTTATAAAGTAGGTATATTTTTATAGCATACATGCATATTAAGCATTAAAATGTACCTTCTAATCTATATTATTGAGTTCGCTAACATTTTCAAAGCAAATATGAATGTTAGACGGACCAAAAGTGAGTCAAGAGCCATTTAGTACCTATACTTAACTCAAACAAGCATGTGAGTGCATATATTTACAAATCTATAAACTAAGTTTATAAAAGTAAGATAACGAGTAAAGTACACAAATTCTAAGCAAGAGCTAGTGTCGTAATAAAAGCAGTGAATCAGAATGGTCATGTCTAATCTCCTCTACCAGGAAAATACTTATAGCATTATTATTTTTATTATCAATAAAAATTCTCTCCCTTAAGACATCGATACAAGACTTTACCTTTTTAGGGAACTCTTTAAAGTGTGTTTTAAGCTAATTTATACTTAGATTCGAAATCCAATTGAAACAAAAAAAAGCGGCTATATAGGTCAAATTATATGTTGTAATAGCATTATTATTGAAATATCTTTGATTTCGGTCGAACCAAACATACCATGTTGCAATTGTGAAAATAGTGACTGATAAAAATTGTTGATCAGAAGTAAAGTAAAATAAAAAAACTACGCCAATAAGGCTCATAATTAATTAGTTGTATTAAAACCAAAAATTCTAAGAATGTGAAAAAGAGTAAAATTAGTGAACTAACAGTCATAGTATAAGTGAATAATTGTTTCTAGGTTCCTACTGTAGAAAATACATATTTTTATCAATATGCACATTTTTCTTCTATAAATGTTTATTAACATTAAATTTTCTATGTAAGACAAACCACATATGTAACTTGGATTTAGTGGGTGCGTTTACTTTTCAAATAAATTTAAAAAAATCAGATTTAGTTCTTGAGAAATATAGAAATTAATAAAACGAATTAAATGTAAATTTTTTATTCTTATCCCAAAACCAAATTTAAACATCTTGATTATTATTATCTATATCATATAGTTCTAATTTAGCGTAAAGAAGAGCAAACTTGAAGGAAGTAATTTCTTCTAGGGAATGATTAACGTTGACTCCCAAGGAATATTTAAGTCAGGTCCATAGAGTTTTGAAATTAAGACACTTTTAAAATTACAAATATCGTAGAAATATGTAAATTCTACTTTAAGAGGAGCAGCAGAGATCTGGCAATTATGCCAGAAAGATTTGTCATTCCTCGAGTGGATAATGTTACCAATACCTAGTTTAAAATATCCATACTTTTAAAAATTAATTTCCAAAACTATGACAAATTATTATTGGTAGATGTTAAGTAATGTAAGTTATAGTGGCTTCCACAAAATTGATTAGATATTAGTTCATTCCAAATTAAGTTATCGTTATTAGCGTTGGACTGCCATAACCATTTCCGTAATAAAAAAATTAATAAGGTTGTAGAGATTAATTATCCCTAACCCTCCGACCTCCTTTAATTTAAAAAATGAATCCCAATTAGTATGACACTTTAAACTACTACCAGGGTAATCCCCGATCCAAAAAAGTCTCTTCTAATCTTATTTATTTTGTCGATTGCCCATTTTGAAAAGATGTAAAATAACATTCAATAAATGGTTAATGCTGATAAAATAGAGTTGACTAGAACTATCCTTCCTACCTTTGATAGAAATTTACCATTCCACCTAAATAATCTTTTGCTAATTTTATCAATGATACGTAACCTGCATTTCTAGCATTTTTAATATGAAAATTTTACACTATTTGCATATAAGTGGAATATAACTTAAATTTTGGACATTTTGAACAATTTTTTTGGTTGTGGGAATATTTGGAATTTTAGTTGAATGATATAATTTTTAAAGTATTTTAGATGTTGAAGCAAAAATGGTTTAATATTTTTGGTGCTTTCACTAAGAATTGAACTCAGGGATCAGTTACTAAAATGATCCTAATTTTAGAACATTTTGAAACTTTTCAAAAAATTCAAAACAATAGGAAATATTTTAGTGAATATGGTGTTCGAAGAATTTTTCAAATTGGAACATTTTTGGGTAATTTATGAATTTATTTTTATCCGAACATCTTAAATTTAAAAATTAGCTATCGAACATCTCAACATTTTAGACGTCGATAACTTTTGCACCTCGATAACTTTCGGATGTGGATAGCTTTTAAATTTCGAACTCAATAGCTTTCGTCCTTGATAACCTTTAAATTTAGAACTCGATAGCTTTCCCTTGAATAGAACTTGCAGCGAATCTTGTTGAAGCACGATAGGTGTGAGGCTCGACTCCTTCTTATTAGCTCGATTGTTTCTTTATGACTCGATTGTTCCGACGTTAATGAAAGTAAAGTCTCAATAGGTTTGAGGTGGATCTGTATAGTCATCGATAGAATTTTTCTGGTTCAACAACTATAAAATAAATAAAAAATCAAGATTCACTGTAAATGAAATTTTGGCGCTATCAATTGTCGATGATTGGTTAATATTTAGATTCTAGAAAATTTTCAAAAAGAATAATGACCAACGATAAACTTTTCCCCTAATTGACCGTTGCGACCAGCAAAAGTGAAAACCTGTTAGGGTTTTCATCAGAGAATGGTGCTATAATCAGAGCACAAATTTGCCGTGGTTACCACCATATAAAATCGACGACCACCACCGAAATGTAGACCTTCCTCCTCTTTATCAAGCATAGGCGACATGATGACCAAACTAGCTACTACAATGCCGGATCAATTCAAAGAATGAAACAAGCTTTTGGACTTTTGATTGAAATTCTGGCCTAAGGATAAATTTTGAGGATTGATCATCATAGATCAACTACAATTGTCGAGAACCATGAGTCTGTATAATCAATTTGAGGAATAAAGCTACAAATTAAAAGCTGTAAGTTAACGGCCATAGTTGGCCATGTCTTTTCATGAAAATCCAATAGAGATAGCTTTTGACGAAATTGGCATCGTTGGAGAGGTTTTAAAAAAATATGAACAATGGAAAAGATTGTTTGCTTATTTCTATATATAAATGAGAAAAATTTATAATTAATGTTTTAATAAAGAATAACTATGGATTTCAAAATTCAAAAACTTGAACGTTTAAAAATCAATATAATCAAGCGTGAAATGAAATAGAAAATAAAGCGAAGAGAAAAAAATCTAAAAAATGAATATGTATTATTGAATGAAATCAATTCACCATAATAAATAAATATATAGAAAGATATCGCAATAAAAAAGCGACTTCAGCATAAAGCATTAATAGAGTAACAGACTTATAAAATCTACAGAACCCTTAATATTATAAACTACATACTTTTATTGTAAATTTATCAAGTAGAAATTTGAATCAAACTTTAATTTTGATTCCTTTTATGTCATGAATTAAGTATATATACGAATCATTGAATTAAAAGTTTATGGTTTACTGAATGGTGATTCGAGTGTCTTTGTAGGTGAAAGCAAGGATTATTTATTATTTGAGTATGGACTATTTACTATTCAAAGTTACAAATTCTGTCATCAAAGTATAGCTGCTCGTCTCTTATAAATGGACGTTCGAATTTCTCGTTAGATGCGTACCTTGGAATTATTTATGAGATTTGAATACTTTATTGACGTGAAAGAAGATTCCCCAAATCATGGATTCCTTTGACATTATTATCCGATGATAAAGTTTAAAGCGCTGCTTCTTTAGATTATGAGGATACTCCCATGAAAAGAAATGGACCATCTTCGCATCATCAATATAATGAAAGGGAATGAAATTTCACCCTTCTGTTTTGAGACTCAAATTAGACTCCTTATTACGATACTTACATTCTTTGTTATTATCTGGATTTCCTTATCAAAGGCGGGTTCTTATCTAATGGTGAAGTATAGAATATCCGCCTTTAAAAGTGAACTAATCATCAATAAAGAGTCTGAGTAAAGATCCAATATTCTATTTTGAAACCTAGGTTTGAATTGTCTATTATGTAATGATCAATTCTTTTGAATGGGTCTTTGGTTTTCTTCATTGTAGTCTCGATGGAAAACACTATTTAGTAAAGCATATCACTTTCAGCATAGTAATCAACATGGCATATTGAATAGGATGTTCTATGGATCTCTCCTTCGGATAAGACAACAAGCAAAGACCTTATATTTCTCAATACTATAGATTTCATCCATCAAGGGCATAGATCTATAAAAATTTGGATCTCTTTGTCAAAAATGAATTCGTACTTAATGGAATAAGCCCCAATCTTCAATCTTGAAACTTAGACATGAAATACATATTATATGGTTATGGATTTCTCCATCACATGAGTTTTTGGGTTTCCTTGTTATCATGGGATGATAGACTCTCAGTATTGCAATTTCTATCTTTCAGAATGATAGGGAAGAAATAGTATTTTAGTATCTTGCTTCAAATACACTTCTGGCAAGTTTTGGCCTAGGGATATTTTGATGAAGGGGATTTTGGAAATGTGAATGGTAATAAACTAATTTATGAAAGATTAAGAATAAGCATCCACAAATATCAGCATACAGATGGTGGGATAAACATGTGGAATCGAATTCTTAAAAGAAGCGAATGATATTGAGAGATAGAAACGAGTCTAAGGATTTAAGATGCTAACCGCCTTCCTATGCTATAATCAATAGAACAGTATATGAGAAGGTTTATTCGGTCCTTACCTAAAATGAGTATGTCCAAAAGATGTTGATATAGCTATTAAGAAGCGGAAATAACTTGTGACGCCCCACCTCTATACCCACGCTAGCCAAGGACACTACAGGGTAATGTCGTCAACTAACACGGAGAATAAGGCTGGATAGGAGCGACCATCTATAGCCTTGCTCTAACTATCTATTGAATACACCGACAATAAACATACCAAGCAGGTCGACATACCCAATGAATACTTAAAACAAAACCATAGGTGGTTGAAGGATCTATCAGAACAGAATATAACAACTCAAATGTAATATACATCACAGAACAGTAGATCATCATATACATATACACTGATACATAACAGAGTATACAAAATAATACATGTCGAGTGGTATAGCAAACCACAATATACAGACGAGTTCCAGATGAATACATATCAGAGTTACTACAAAATGGGACTACACAAAAAGCTATGACAAAAAGAAGCCAGCGGAATAGTCCATGCGGAAGCAAAATAGGCTAAGTCCAAAAGCACCTAACCTGAAACATCTCGGTCTGACCCGAGTATAAAATACACGGGTCAGTCTAGCTAAACAAATCAGTTAGATAAACTGAGCAACAATAAACCTACAAGGTTACAAAGCATAACAAATATCTCTAAAGGAGATAACACAATCATCTAACAAAAGATGAATCATATAGAACAAGCCTCATATCATCGACAACATATAGAAACAAAGGATAAGAATATCCCAAAGCAAGCCAAAAAGCTAAATACCAATAAGGTACACAAGTTCCGCAAGGTAAACGCTACGCATCATGCGGCTCATAATGACCATAACCGAAGGGCGATACCAAGGGAATATACATATGAATGAAACATCAGAAAATTGCTCGAGCTCAGTACTGTATAAACAAGGATCCATGAGCCCGAAGACTCCAAACCCAATATCACCCATGCGGCTCATAACGACCAACATCGGAAGCGATACTAAAGAGCAACCCAATATCACCCATGCGGCTCATAACGACCAACATCGGAAGCAATACTAAAGGGCAACAAACCCGAAGGCACATACCCGAAGGCAACAAACCGTAGTGGTGAAGGTCAGAGACCCAGTACTTGTTGAATATGCGCGTATATGATTTTTGTTTGATGATAATAAACATATATTCATTCATTTAAATGTATTTGATAATATACTATTTTATTTTTCACAGATTAAATAAATATTTGCTGAATAAAATAAATAACACAGAATTTGAATTCAAACGAATATTTTATTCAAACAAATATTTATTACAATTTTGAATAGTATACAAATTCAAGCTCTCACTATTCACTATACAACTTTGATACAAATTCAAATACATCACTATTTTACATCAGCACCTCACTACATATCACTCACACTCATATTTATCTTCAACTGCATTCAAGTTTGAATCCAGCATCTGAGCTATCTGCAAAAATATAAACTAACGCAGTAAAATTGAAAATAAAATATTTTTGCAATATAAAATAAAACGTGAATTTTGAAAATGATATTTGCCTCAGTTATTTGGGTTGTTCGTCATCATTTAAATTTGAATTCATCATACACGAACAACTTGTGACATACACAGTATATTACTGTATATGCCACAAGGCCGTGCACGTCGATATATACACTTGATTGATTTACAGGGACAGGCAAGCACAGGTCAAACCCAAATGAAAAATCGGGTTCAACTCACGTGCAATAACATTGAAAATCACGACACAAGCACAAGGTCAAATCCGAGTTTTGAAACTGGATTCAACACAAGGCGACATGACATGAATGCAACGAAGACCAACATTAAAATGGACTGCAACATGGATATCACAATCAAACTGCAACAAGGCAACTAGGAATGAACAGAACATAGCAGCTCAAGTCATCAAGTTCAGTGCAGACCACAGAATGCCACAGCAAATACATCATGAAAGACCAGAGTAGTTCAGTCAAGCAAGTGCACAACAATCAACACAGTGAAGTATACCGGTGATACATCAGTGAATTCAACATGACAGTGTACAACACCAACATAAGCAACAACATGAACCAACTGTGCATATATGAAGCACAGTACAAGGCATGTCAACAAACAATGTAATCAACATGAGTATCACAAGAACTCGACAGTGGACAGACCAAGTGCAACAGATTCGAAGAACCAAAGTCAGTGGCAAGCTACAGGAATGATCAGACCAACAACAGTGTGCAACAGGGAACACAGGTCAGACTATATCAACTCAACAGCAACAGGAAGTGCAATTCCAAGTGAAGAACCAGACTCAAGTTAGTGCACAGTGCATATATGATGCATACAAGTACAGGCCACAACATGTCAATGAAGCACAGCTGCAAACAATATGGACAGTGAAAACAGAAGTGCACAGCAACAGTAAGGAAATGGACAAATGCAACTGAACCAACTACACAAATATGCTATGCAGTAAAGTCAATCAGAGGCATCAACAAAGACAATGCTTGACACCGAGCATGTACAAAATGATGCATGATGAATCAGACCATACAATATGAAACAGAGGCAACAAGACTATATGCAAACAAAGTCTCTACATGGATGCAGTGATACAAGTCAGAGCAACAATATCAAAGCAATGGTGATGGGCCGAGAGGACTAGTGATATAAGTAAAGATGAGTGCAGATTCGAAGTCGAAAGCAACATAGCACCAGGCATCACTATGATACAACTTACAAACCCAAATGACAACTCAATAAATTTTGCAGTGAATCATAATGAAGCAGTGCAACATCTTCCATCAACACAATCAAGTGACCAACATACTACAGTGACATCAAAACATGGCAGTAGGGATGTAATTGTTGTGAACAACAAGAGGGATACAAGCATCAAGCTGCAGTTTTCAAAACGTGTAACCAAGTCAAAGCAAGTGATAACCAAACATCTCAAATTCAAGGCATCGAGTCAGGTCAGAGGAATTCACGGAGCCAGAATTGAACATAAATTCAAAGCCGTCAACTTTAAACCAAGTCAACCAAGAAATAATAAGAATAATTCGCATATGAATTAGTCAAGGTAAATCGCAATCATCCAAGCGTAAACGATCGGCAGAGATAAAATCAAATATATTTTGTGCGAACGAAAATCTAGGGTTACAAACCCTATATAAGAAATTCACATCATCGGCAAGAGCATCGAATTCCAGAAAGCATAAAATCAGTAAAAGAAAAAGCATACAATTACATACCGAAGAAGGAATTCAATCAACGAAGCAGCTGCAAAGAGCATCGAAGTCGAACAATTATCAAAGGTCGGCGCTTCAATTTGAAAGCCCTAAATTGAATCAAAGGGACGAAGCCCCAATCTGATGAGGACGAAGCCCTAAAAAGGAACGGCCGCCATTACAAACAAAAAAAAAAAAAAAGAGACGGGTCAAATAGCAAAGGAGGCCGGCCTACTTTCAAAGGAAGTTTGTTTAAGGGGTTTTTAAATTTAATATTAGGGTTATTTCATTTTAATTGTTTTTAATTGTATTTTCCTTTTTTTTTCTTTTTAAACCGTTTTATTTTTTCTAGTCGTGTAACTAGGGGACAAACTACGGTGTGTAGTTTGGGAATTCACAACTCGGTGGTTGAGTTGTGGTCAGGGTTTTGAGCGTAGAGTTAGATTAGTCAATAGCGGGTATAGCGAGTTTACGTGTGTAAGCGAGGGACTATCTAATTTCTAGTAGAAACCTTGGGGGCAGCACGTAGGCAGGGTTTTGCCGAAGCTGGGTAAATTCTGTGTTGTTCTGTTTTATTCTGTTATTTATATTCTGCGATATCTGTGCTGCTATTCTGTGATCCGTGTTAAATATTAATTAGCTTCTGCAATTAATTTTTATAATTTACACTATCACCCTATTCACCCCCCTCTAGGGTGAAATCGATCCTACAAGTGGTATCAGAGCTAGGAATAGAAGTCAACATTTGTTTTAAAAATTCTATTTTTTTTGAAAAAATCAGTTTTTGTTTAAAAATTCGAATTTTTAAAATGGCTTCTTTTAATAATGCTTTTGCAGAAGGTCAATCCATAGTTAGACCACCAATGTTCAATGGTGAATATGCTTTTTGGAAAAATAGGATGAAATTTTTTTTGAAAACCATTGACGCTTGGGATATTGTTGAGACAGGTTATAGAATACCAACTATAACTGTAGATGATCAGGAAATAGAGAAACCAAAGGAACAATGGACAGAACTAGAAAATAAATTACAGAATACTAATGCCAAAGCTATGAATTCTATTATCTGTTCATTAGATCAATTTGAATTTAATCGTGTCTCACATTGTTTAACTGCGCAGGAAATATGGCACATATTAGAAGTAACTCACGAAGGAACATCTCAAGTCAAAGAATCTCGCCTTGCCATGCTAAGCAGCGAATACGAGAACTTTACAATGGCGAAAGAAGAAAATGTCAAAGAGATGTACGGACGACTTTCCAACATCGTATACAAATCAAAAGCTCTCGAAAAACATACACCGAATTGGAAATAGTCCGTAAAATCCTCAGAGTCCTTCCACGAAGCTTTGAAGCAAAAGTAACTGCCATTCAAGAATCGAAAGATTTAAAACAACTCAAAGTCGAAGAACTCATCGGAAATCTCACCACTTATGAGCTAGAAATGAAATTCAAGGAAGAGCGTGAAGGTGGAGATACTCGAAAGAAATCAATAGCTCTCAAAGGAACAACTGAAAGTGATGATGAGAATGATGACGATGATGATGGAGCAGCAGAGCTAGCGCTACTAATAAAGAAATTCAAAAAGTGGAATCGCAAATACGGAAATCCAGCTCGAAATCATGAATTGAAAAACAGAATAGGCAAAGCACTAGACAACCCAGAAGATCAGAAAATCATCTGTTACAAATGCAACAAACCCGGCCATATCAAGCCACAATGTCCTCAAAAACGATCAAATCAAGGAAAGAAACTAAAGAAGAAAAGCTTTGCGGCTACTTGGGATGAAACTGACGAAGATGAAAGTGATAACACCGAGAGTGAGAGTGAAAAAGCAAATATGTGTCTTCATGGTGAAGTTACAGACAGTGATGACGACGAGCCAAGCGAGGTATCAAAACTCACTCATTCTGAATTACTAATTTATTTCCATGAAGTAAATGGCTGTTATGAACGACTTAGGGAAAAATATGCTAAACTTGAATCTCAAAAGGATACTTTGATAGAATGCAATAAACAACTTGATCAATTAGTTAAGAACTATCAATGTAGAATTCCTAAGTGTGATAAGTGTCCAACATTTGAAGAAGAAATTAAAAAATCGGAAATCAATATAAAATCACTTGAAAATGAAATTCTGATTTTAAAAGAGAATGAAAATACTAGGAGAGAGAATTCTATTAAAAAGTGCACACAGTTGTTAAACGAAAATGAATCTCTCAAATCACAAGTCCAACAATTGTCAACGACTTTAGATAAATTTTCAAAAAGTGAAAAATCGTTGAATATGCTATTAGGAAAGCAAACTGTTAATACGGTTAGACAAGGACTTGGATATAATAATTCGAAAATTGTTGAAAACAAGATTAATCAAGTTAATTCTATGTGCACAATTTGTAGAAAATTTGGACACGGTCACAATAATTGTTGGTATAGACCCAAACATGTGAAAACTATACCGATTTGGGTTTCAAAAGGCACAAATATAAAATCTCTCAAAGTTAAACAAATTTGGGTGCCAAAGGGAACAATTATAAATAGTTTTGGGTCTACACAAAATCATTTTTCAAAATTTTCTGCCACTAACAACCATGGACCTATAAAAACAAATAGGTCACTAAACTCTCTTCTCGTGTAGGTATGCTGACAGGCTAAGGAACAACAGCAATGGTACTTGGATTCTGGCTGTTCCAGGCACATGACAGGCGATAAATCGAAGTTCCTTAGCCTAGAAAAGTACAAAGGTGGCAGAGTCACAATGGGGAACAATGACAAGTGTAAAATTGTCGGTAAAGGTAAAGTAGGTAACAATACATTTACCTTGAATGACGTTTTATATGTTGAAAATCTGCACCACAATTTGATATCAATCAGCCAGCTATGTGATAAAGGTATGAATGTTATCTTTGATTCTGACATGTGCAAAATTGTTGACAAATCATCAAAAGAAATTTTATTTTCTGGAAAAAGGAAAGGTAATATATATTCTCTATCTTTTGATGATCTCATCCTCTCTAAATGTTTGGTAGCTAAGGATATAGAAGTGAATTTATGGCATAGACGTTTAGGGCATGCTAGTATGAACTTATTAAACAAATTAAAAAGGAAAAGTTTGGTAAGAGGGTTGCCATCACATGAGTTTAAAACTGAGAACATCTGTAAAGCATGTACTTTGGGAAAACTTAGAAAATCATCGTTTCATGCCAAAAACAATGTAAGCACTTCTAGAGTTCTTGAACTAATTCATATGGATCTATTTGGACCTAATGACATTGCTAGCTTAGGAGGTAAGAAATATTGCTTTGTGTTAGTTGATGATTACTCAAGATATACATGGGTATACTTCTTAGCTAAAAAATCAGAAACTTTTTCATACTTCACAAGATTCGCAAAATTTGTGCAAAATGAAAAACAAGTCTCTATTGTTTCGTTAAGAAGTGATCATGGTGGAGAATTTGAAAATTATGAATTTGAAACTTTCTGTGATGAAAACGGAATCAAACATGAGTTCTCTGCACCACGTACTCCACAACAAAATGGGGTAGTTGAGAGAAAGAATCGAACTTTACAAGAATTGGCTAGGTCTATGTTAAATGAATATGAACTACCTCTGCATCTCTGGGCAGAAGCTGTAAATACAGCATGTTATGTAATGAATAGAGTTATCATCAGACCGATTCTTAACAAAACCCCCTATGAGCTATGGTTCAACAAAAAACCAAACATCGCTTACTTCAAAGTGTTTGGATGTCCTTGCTATATTCTTAATACAGGTGATCAGTTAGGAAAATTTGAAGCAAAGGCTGATGATGGCATCTTCGTGGGTTACTCTTCGAGAAACAAAGCTTATAGAGTCTACAACAAAAAGACTAAAACAATCGTAGAGTCAATCAATGTGAAATTTGATGAAGGCATTGACGAACAGGATACATCCAAAAGCAACGTTGAAGAGGAGAAAGAAAAAGATGAATTTGAAAAACCAAAAGAAACTGCTGATGCTAAAGAAACCACAACTCAAGAAGTCCGAAGAAATCTGGATCCAGAAAAGCTGAAATACAAAACAGACCATCCACCAGAATTGGTAATTGGAAACCCTATAGCAGGTATACAAACTCGTTCATCCTTTAAAAATCTATGTGATCTGTGCTTATATAGTGGATTTATTTCAGAAATAGAACCAAATAGCATAGATTCAGCCCTTAATGATGAAAACTGGTTCATGGCCATGCAAGAAGAACTAAATCAGTTTGAACGAAATAATGTTTGGAGTCTAGCACCTAGACCTAAGGATTATCCAGTTATAGGAACAAAATGGATTTTTAAAAATAAATATGATGAATCTGGAAATATAATTAGAAATAAAGCTAGACTAGTTGCTAAAGGATACAATCAAATTGAAGGAGTTGACTTTGATGAAACCTTTGCGCCTGTAGCTAGACTAGAATCAATTAGAATATTGTTAGCTTTTGCTTGTTACAAAGGATTTAAACTAAGACAAATGGACATTAAGAGTGCTTTTCTTAACGGAGTTTTAAAAGAAGATGTGTTTGTTGAGCAACCAGAAGGTTTTGAAAGTCATGAATATCCAAACCATGTATACAAACTAAAGAAGGCATTATATGGATTAAAACAAGCTCCCAGAGCTTGGTATGAATGTCTTACTTCTTATCTCCTTGAAAATGGGTTCAAAAAGGGATGTGTAGATACCACACTATTTCTGTTGCATGAAAACAATGATATTTTGATTGTTCAAATATATGTTGATGACATCATTTATGGTGCTACTAACAAGTTATTGTATGAGAAATTTGAAAAAGTCATGCAGGAAAAGTTTGAAATGAGCTTGGTTGGAGAGTTAAAATTCTTTTTAGGATTTCAAATCCAACAAAGCAATAAAGGCACATTCATTTCTCAAACAAAATATATTAGGGAACTTGTCAACAAATTTGGATTGAAAGATGCTAAACCAGCAAGAACTCCCATGAGTACAACACTTAAACTTGACAAAGATGAAAAGGGTAAGACAGTTGATCAAAAGCTGTACAGAGGTATGATTGGATCACTCCTTTATCTTACCGCCTCTAGACCTGACATCATGTTTTCTGTCTGCTTATGTGCGCGTTTTCAATCTAACCCAAAAGAATCTCATTTAAAAGCTGTTAAAAGAATTATAAGATATTTATTGCACACCCCACGGTTTGGTCTTTGGTATCCATCAAATGATAATTTTGAATTGAAAGGTTTTTCAGATGCTGATTATGCTGGAAATTTGGTTGATAGAAAAAGTACTAGTGGAGCATGTTTTATGTTAGGACATTCATTAGTTGCATGGTCGAGTAGAAAACAAAATTGTATTGCATTATCCACAACAGAAGCAGAGTATATTGCTTTGAGCGGTTGCTCTGCTCAAATCTTATGGATGATACAAACTTTGCATGACTATGGCCTAAATTTTAAACGTGTACCACTAATGTGTGATAGCAAAAGCGCAATTGATCTCACAAATAATCCTGTACATCATTCGCGAACAAAACATATAGATGTAAGACATCATTTTATTAGAGATCATATTTCCAAAGAAAATATCTGCATAAATTTTATTTCAACTGATTCTCAATTGGCAGACATCTTTACAAAACCCCTACCAGAAAATAGTTTTTGTAAACTACGACTCAGTCTAGGTGTTTTAGAAATTTGCTGAATATTTAACATTTTTTTTCTCCCTACAAATCATTGAAAAGAAAAATAGTGATTGAAAAAGTGATGAGTGTTGATATTGATTATATATTATAACTCGAGAAAGTATAATTAGAAAATTTCTTTAGAAATGTAAACAAGAGTTATAAAACTTTTTGTTGGTAAAAATTCCATGACCATCTCTATACCTATCATATTTCTATCAACCATCACTCATCAAAACTCTATATAGTTTGTCGATATGTGGTATTTTAAACAGGAATCGTTCGTTTTTCATTTTTTTTTAAAAAAATAAAAATAAAATAATAACAATAAATAAATACCAAAGTATTCACTCTCATTTAAAAGTCCTCACGGTTATGCATGGGCGAATTACTTGGAATTTGTTATGTGCTTCCATGCTCATTTAAAAGTCCTCACGGTTATGCATGTATGGAACACATATCAAAAGTTGATTGTTTAAAAAAATAAACAAGTTGATTCTAATCCCATTTAAAAGTCCTCACGGTTATGCGTGGTTGGAAGATGCTTGAATTCATTTTTTTTCTAAAATAAATGTGGAATACTACTAATCTCATTTAAAAGTCCTAACGGTTATGCATGATTAGTAGATATTCAAATTCCTGATATAAAAATACCACAAATAGAAACAATTGTATGGTTGTATATGATGACATCATCTCCATCATTCTAAAAGTGGAATATGCACCTAACAAAAATTTTATGATTTTTGTTTGACTTTTTTATTGAAATTTGATGTTTATATTCAATTGAGTTTTAATGTTGGATTGATATCGATTACTTTATCTCTATTTTCTCTAACACTATTATTCTTTTGCTGATAACAAAAGGGGGAGAGAAAAGTTAAGATTTTGTCAAATAGAATCAAGCAAAGGTCAAATAATTTTCCATTTGCATATAGGCTCATTTATATATTTCTATTTGTATGCATATATGTAGGGGGAGCTTTGTGTAGAGAGGAAGCATTTAAATAGGGGGAGCAATTAGGATATATCAATGATCAAATACATTTAACATATTCAAAATCTTAAATATATGTTTGTTATCATCAAAAGGGGGAGATTGTTGAATATGCGCGTATATGATTTTTGTTTGATGATAATAAACATATATTCATTCATTTAAATGTATTTGATAATATACTATTTTATTTTTCACAGATTAAATAAATATTTGCTGAATAAAATAAATAACACAGAATTTGAATTCAAACGAATATTTTATTCAAACAAATATTTATTACAATTTTGAATAGTATACAAATTCAAGCTCTCACTATTCACTATACAACTTTGATACAAATTCAAATACATCACTATTTTACATCAGCACCTCACTACATATCACTCACACTCGTATTTATCTTCAACTGCATTTAAGTTTGAATCCAGCATCTGAGCTATCTGCAAAAATATAAACTAACGCAGTAAAATTGAAAATAAAATATTTTTGCAATATAAAATAAAACGTGAATTTTGAAAATGATATTTGCCTCAGTTATTTGGGTTGTTCGTCATCATTTAAATTTGAATTCATCATACACGAACAACTTGTGACATACACAGTATATTACTGTATATGCCACAAGGCCGTGCACGCCGATATATACACTTGATTGATTTACAGGGACAGGCAAGCACAGGTCAAACCCAAATGAAAAATCGGGTTCAACTCACGTGCAATAACATTGAAAATCACGACACAAGCACAAGGTCAAATCCGAGTTTTGAAACTGGATTCAACACAAGGCGACATGACATGAATGCAACGAAGACCAACATTAAAATGGACTGCAACATGGATATCACAATCAAACTGCAACAAGGCAACTAGGAATGAACAGAACATAGCAGCTCAAGTCATCAAGTTCAGTGCAGACCACAGAATGCCACAGCAAATACATCATGAAAGACCAGAGTAGTTCAGTCAAGCAAGTGCACAACAATCAACACAGTGAAGTATACCGGTGATACATCAGTGAATTCAACATGACAGTGTACAACACCAACATAAGCAACAACATGAACCAACTGTGCATATATGAAGCACAGTACAAGGCATGTCAACAAACAATGTAATCAACATGAGTATCACAAGAACTCGACAGTGGACAGACCAAGTGCAACAGATTCGAAGAACCAAAGTCAGTGGCAAGCTACAGGAATGATCAGACCAACAACAGTGTGCAACAGGGAACACAGGTCAGACTATATCAACTCAACAGCAACAGGAAGTGCAATTCCAAGTGAAGAACCAAACTCAAGTTAGTGCACCGTGCATATATGATGCATACAAGTACAGGCCACAACATGTCAATGAAGCACAGCTGCAAACAATATGGACAGTGAAAACAGAAGTGCACAGCAACAGTAAGGAAATGGACAAATGCAACTGAACCAACTACACAAATATGCTATGCAGTAAAGTCAATCAGAGGCATCAACAAAGACAATGCTTGACACCGAGCATGTACAAAATGATGCATGATGAATCAGACCATACAATATGAAACAGAGGCAACAAGACTATATGCAAACAAAGTCTCTACATGGATGCAGTGATACAAGTCAGAGCAACAATATCAAAGCAATGGTGATGGGCCGAGAGGACCAGTGATATAAGTAAAGATGAGTGCAGATTCGAAGTCGAAAGCAACATAGCACCAGGCATCACTATGATACAACTTACAAACCCAAATGACAACTCAATAAATTTTGCAGTGAATCATAATGAAGCAGTGCAACATCTTCCATCAACACAATCAAGTGACCAACATACTACAGTGACATCAAAACATGGCAGTAGGGATGTAATTGCTGTGAACAACAAGAGGGATACAAGCATCAAGCTGCAGTTTTCAAAACGTGTAACCAAGTCAAAGCAAGTGATAACCAAACATCTCAAATTCAAGGCATCGAGTCAGGTCAGAGGAATTCACGGAGCCAGGATTGAACAAAAATTCAAAGCCGTCAACTTTAAACCAAGTCAACCAAGAAATAATAAGAATAATTCGCATATGAATTAGTCAAGGTAAATCGCAATCATCCAAGCGTAAACGATCGGCAGAGATAAAATCAAATATATTTTGTGCGAACGAAAATCTAGGGTTACAAACCCTATATAAGAAATTCACATCATCGGCAAGAGCATCGAATTCCAGAAAGCATAAAATCAGTAAAAGAAAAAGCATACAATTACATACCGAAGAAGGAATTCAATCAACGAAGCAGCTGCAAAGAGCATCGAAGTCGAACAATTATCAAAGGTCGGCGCTTCAATTTGAAAGCCCTAAATTGAATCAAAGGGACGAAGCCCCAATCTGATGAGGACGAAGCCCTAAAAAGGAACGGCCGCCATTACAAAAAAAAAAAAAAAAAAAAGAGACGGGTCAAATAGCAAAGGAGGCCGGCCTACTTTCAAAGGAAGTTTGTTTAAGGGGTTTTTAAATTTAATATTAGGGTTATTTCATTTTAATTGTTTTTAATTGTATTTTCCTTTTTTTTTCTTTTTAAACCATTTTATTTTTTCTAGTCGTGTAACTAGGGGACAAACTACGGTGTGTAGTTTGGGAATTCACAACTCGGTGGTTGAGTTGTGGTCAGGGTTTTGAGCGTAGAGTTAGATTAGTCAATAGCGGGTATAGCGAGTTTACGTGTGTAAGCGAGGGACTATCTAATTTCTAGTAGAAACCTTGGGGGCAGCACGTAGGCAGGGTTTTGCCGAAGCTGGGTAAATTCTGTGTTGTTCTGTTTTATTCTGTTATTTATATTCTGCGATATCTGTGCTGCTATTCTGTGATCCGTGTTAAATATTAATTAGCTTCTGCAATTAATTTTTATAATTTACACTATCACCCTATTCACCCCCCCTCTAGGGTGAAATCGATCCTACAGTACTGGACACCACTAACTGGCGGAATGTGTCACAACTCTCGAAGAGGAATCTGAAAAGTGTTAACGTATGTCCCATAACCACTCGTTCGCACTAGACGATTTACTATCCGTCAGTCACTTTCACACTCAAAGCAGTACAAAGTTCACCTCATATCATCGGTAAACCAAACCCGAAGGTCAAAACGATCCATCGAATAGGTCGGGGACTAATCGGGAAGACAAACGCATGAATTCATGGTCCGTGTTTTACCTAACCATTTAATCACCCTTCCACTCCGCTCGAAGTGCGAAATTGTGTATGTGCGTTTTAAATAGAATTTAAGAATTGGAGAAGGAAACTTTTAATACGATTTAGAGGGATTATTTTATAAAAACCCGTGGATGAAGTCAAGAATAAGTTATCAAAATTAAAGATGCAATAACAACTACTAAAAAGCAACTTGAATCGATAAAATTTGGATAACCAATCAAAATATGCAAAAATAGGCAAAACAGGCAAAACATGAGCAGGTCGGTCGACCGCTTGTAGGGCTCGGTCGGCTGGCCAGATGCAGAATTTAGAACATGGTTCAGGGTAGAAGGTCGGTCGACCGGTTGCAGGGCTCGGTCGGCCGAAGCCAAATTCCTGCACTTCCAAAACAAAGGCAGGGAAGTGCCAAGTAGCAGGTCGGTCGACCGGGCCTCTGGTTCGGTCGGCCGAACCTGATGGTTTGCACTTCCTGCCCTATTTTCATTGAAATGCAAATTCTTTCCAATCCAAAACAATGGCACATGCATACTTGTTAGGAACTCATACCCAACATCAATGAAATCAAGAGAAGTAGATGTGAGTTCAAAACTCACCTTTTAATCTCACAAACAAAGAAGATGAAGGAGCTAAAACACAAGGAGAAGACCAACTAATCACTACTTCAACCCAACAAGCTTCAATCTAAGAACAAACAAGTATTTTCCTAAGTTAGGTTTAGGAAAACTTTCTGAAATTGAAGGAGAAAGAGTTGGAGAAGAAGAAGAGAGACTTACCTATGGCTTCTCTATGATTTTGGAGCAAGAAATCAAGTTACAAAGGAGAAACTAGGGCTTGCAATTTCTATTTCCTCTTCCCTTCCACCATTTTCAGTTTTAGCTTAAGAAATGAAATGAAATGAAGATGAAATGAAGAGAAGGGGTTGAGTTAGAGGGTTAATTAAGCTAGTGGGCTGAACCCAAACCCAAAACCCAATAGAAAAAGGGTCAAAATTTCACAAACTCCAAACATATCAAAGATTATACTCAAAAAGATCGCAAACGCCATTTTGGAACCAATGGAGGTAGTTTCGAGCTCCAATTCGGCCGTTTGCAAAAAGTAACATTTCGGACCTAAATCCGACTAACGACCCTATATTTAAATAAAATATTTAAATATATAATCGTTAAATATGCGGGTTGTTACATAATAGTAATTGGAACTCAACAAAAAAATTCGTAGAGGTTATTCCAATACTATGAAGTTGGCAAAGAAAGTAACCATGCAAGGATACTAGTTACCCCAAGTGATTCTACTTCTATCACTAACCCTTTGCCTTTTTGATTGATAAATAGTTAGTTTAATAATAACATTTCATACCCTAAAAATTGATGTATGTTATAATATATGTAAATATAAATAGTGAATATGCTTATTTTGTATTTAGTCCCACATCATGGGATTAGTTCTATCCCAAGCTCCTACGCATTTATATAAAGGTGCTAATGTAATGGAAATAGATTACTAATCTTTGAATGAATAAAATTGTTCTCTCCCTAATGGCTTCCACTTTCTTCATTTCATAACACGCTATCAGCACGATCTTTTTCTCGAATGTATTGGATATTCTAATCTAGAAGATTAGATCCGTTTTTTTTCATGTAGGTACATCTCTTTCTCTTATTCAGTTACTGAAATCAGATCTATCTCTTCTTCTTATTCAACTATTGAAATCAGGTTTGAAATTTTCTAGATAAGCTTTTCTAGATTTATTTTGCGATTAATTTAGATCTATATTTAAGTATTCTTGTTTCACAATTCTATATCTATTTTCTAATTTTTCAGATTTGGACTTAAATTTTAATATATCTTATCTTTTCAAGATCTTATTTTGTCATAGATTTAAATTTATAGATCTTATTCCACTGTACATGTATTTTTGTTATTATATTTCAGATCTCATCCTACAATAGATCCAAATTTTTTGTTCTTATTTTCCCGATCTCATTATACTGTAGATCTCAAAATCACACCCAAATAATATACCTTTGAGATTTGTACATTGTTTAAAAATAAAATGTTGTGATTTTTTGAATTTGGATTTGAATTGATTTCAAACTTGCTTATTATTGCATGTTTTTTTGAGTTCATTATTTTGGAAATCAATTTTTGAATTTGACAATTTCTGTTGTTGATTCAAATAAATTTATTGATCTTGATTACGTTTTGGTTTGTGATATAGATCTAAGTGATATATACATGTTTGATAAATGAAGTTTTTATTTTGAAAACTCTTTGATTTGGATTTTGATTTTGGAAATTATTTTGATATATATTGTTTATGTTTCCAAAAGAAATATTTCATTATTTCTTAGAGGAATATATACAAGAATAATGCATATTTAGAAGATCATATTAGTTTAGATCCAATATTAATATTGATTTAGTACACCTGAAGTGAATGGAAACGTTAATGAAAAATATACGGTAAAGTTATTTTCTAGCATTTGAAATAAAAATTGAGAACCTGCAGTTCCTATAATGCTAAAAGCCTGGGTTTCCATAAATTATTAAATTTCAAGTTTTCTTATAATAAAGAACCAGAAGTTTCAATAAAAGAGCAGAAACTTGAATTATATAAAAAAAGGATATATATATATATGTGTGTGTGTGTGTGTGTATGTATATACATATATATAAGAGTTATTTTAGAAATTTTGACTATTAAGAAATAAAGTTTCTCTTATGGTATTTATTTAATTTTATTATTGAGTATATTAAACTTAGCTTTGAGATTAAATTTTTCTAACTAAAGTTAGTTAGATTGATTTTTTTGTTTGTAAAGAAATCAATTCATTGTGATAATATTTTATGCCATAATAATGGTAAATTGCATTCATTTTTTTTTTCATAAATGACAATGCTTGATATAATGAAAGAAATAAGTTTGAACAACAACCTGAAGTTGTGCAAAGATTTTTTTTCCAACCAGAAGTTGTATAACTCAAAGTCCAAGACCTGAAGTCTTGAACTATGAAAAGATTTTCTGATAAACTTTACAAGCTCGAATTCTTGTCAATATTTTTTTTGTCAAAATGTACAAGTCTTGAAATAAGAATAGACTTTTACTTTGTAACAACATGGTACAAAAAAAGGGGGAGAAGTTTACACAAAATTTGAGAACCTGAAGTTCATAACAGATTAATGAACTTGAAGTTCATAAATTAGAAGCCCGAAGCTCTGTTGAAATTATGTAAAATGATAAGGCTGTACTTCCTGAAGAAGTTAAAGAAAATTAATAAATAATCATATGAGAAAATGATGCTACTTTCAAGAGAATACAAAAATCCCCAAATGAGCTATACCTTACCTTATATCTTAACATTTACACTATATTAACCAAATATCCTGAAGATATTATGTTATATGATATTTCAAACATCATTGGATGTGTGTGTGTATATATTAATCTCATGAAAAGATATTTTAGAGATTTATCTGTATTTATATTGCAAAATCTAACATCCCAGAAGAGATGTTATAGGAATTTTATTTTTGTTACATTGCAATTCCTTAAAAGGAATACTATATTCCCCGAAGGAATAATGATATAATTTTTTTTTTGAGTAACAATAATTTTTCCAAAATAAAATGATATTGTATACGAATGTTACACTCCAGAAGTAGTGGTTTTATCTCTTGCATCTTACTTTCAGTTGGTGAATCTAACTTTGTCACTATAATTAAAGTTTGATACGCCATTTTAAAAGCAATTACAACAAAAATCTCTAGCATGGATATTTTATACTACTGTAAAAGTAGTAATTATTTAATTTATATAAAATAAATATTGTATTGGTATTCAAATAGTGCATATATATATATATATATGAGAGAGAGAGAAAGTTCACTCCAGAAGTGGTGATACTAATATATCTCTAGAAGAGATTTATAAATTTGAAAATGATAACATATATCTAGAAGAGATTTATTTATATATTTGGTAATTTTATTAAACCAAATAAGTGTACATAAATATGATTATGAAGGATCCTAATTTAGTTTAGATTAGATCCAAAAGGTTTAAGATTATCTCTAGAATATATTGTTCTATGTTCATATGTCTAATTATATCATAAAGGTCATGTTCCTAGTTATTATTTCATAAGAAATATTGCACATATAATCAATTCTTGAAGATATATTTTTAAATATTCTCCTGAAGAGATGGTCTATATTTCATATCATAATTTTCATGCAAGCAATACATATGGTCTTAAGGAGATCTGTATCTGTAATATTCCAAGTATTCAGAAGATACTCTTATTATTATTTTTGTTGTAATTTTTTTTCCGAACTCTCAAAAGAGATGTGTAGAAATGTCTATATGCAATTATAAATTATTCTTTGATAAGTAATATAATCGATGTTAAAAACTTATACTTGAGATATAATTGAGGAACAAAACTTAACAACTTGAAGTTGTTCGAACCAGAAGTTCGATGTGGTTCCAAACCAAATGTCTTAGATCCTTGTAATAGTTTGTTCTAAAAAAATCACTAATTCAAATGAGAAAAAATATATAAGAATGTATAATATGTATGTAATACGTGGACGCATGTATACATCCATATATGTAAATATTCAGCTAACAACCTGAAGTTTGTTATGAGCTCATCTTATAGATCATCTATAGATACTATTTAGTGATTTAAAATTCAGTCAACATAAATGTTAAATGACCTAAAGTTGTGTATGTGGTCAAATGATCTATACAATAAGTAAATTCCTCCAATTGACTAGATCAATGAATGAGAACAAACTCTACCAAGCAATATCAATTGAATGCATCTTACCAACTAATAAAATGATTATCCTCCTATAACTGATATACACATAATGTAATTGCTAGCAGCAATGTGATAGTGGATTAAGATGAGAATCCAAAGAGGATTATTATTTAATGTGACAGTCGTCATCATTAAGGGGGAGAATAAAGGGATACAAGTTCATTTTGATCATCAGTGTTAAATATTTATTAAAATATGCAATGATGCAAAATATTATCAATATTATCCCTAGTAGACTTTCTCCAATATAGATTTGAATCCCTTAAGGATCAAAATTTGTAAACCACATCTGAAATATGGTTCAAAAGTCGGTTCAAAATATTTTTGGAGTAAGTAATAAAGGTGCCAAATAATGGAGGTGATGTTCTTGAAGAAACATTTAAGGGTGCTCTTGAAGAGACCAATGACATGATTGTCAAATTATCCAGAAGTGGTTTAGGTGCCTAAAACATAATTAAAGAGATCTAAATAAATCATGTCTAGAAATGACAAGAAATAATCATCGATGATAAATTTATAAATAATAAAGCGTTTATATTTATAAATAGATTAAGAATCTTGAATTAGGGGAAAATATGACTGGCCATCATGAATCCTTTAATAGTAGAGAAATATGGACATATAGTCCGCAAAGTACCGAAAGTACTTGAAATGCTTAATATACCCTGAAGGTATAAATGTGGTTTAAAATCATATTGAATAATGAAAGTATACAAATCCCTGAAGGATATAAATAACTTTCATTGTTATAAAGAATGCAAAGAACAAGGGGAGTAGACTTCAACCTACTTTTGAGTATTGTTGTAATAAAAATCTTGATATAATTCATGATGAGTAGATTACTTCCTATTTTTAAGTATCGTTGTAATGGAACTCTTAATATCCATTGAAGTGATAGTTGCGATATGCAAATACTTATTAAAGTATACAAATTTCTGAAGAATATATATAACTTTTGTTGTTATAAAGAATGAAAAAGACATGAAGTGTAGATTACAAATTTCTTCTAAGTATTGTTGTAATGAAAATCTTGATACATCAAGATGAGTATATTACTTCCTGCTTTCTAGTAATGTTGTAATGAAATTTTTAATATTCATGAAAGATGTATAGCTGCAATGCGCAAAACTAATTTGAAGCACAAAAATGAAAGCACATGAAGTGTTTTTCATAAAAGTAGCATACAAATTCATAAAATGCAAACCATATTTGAAGAAACAATCTTAGAAAATTTGATTGTATCGAAGAAACTTTTAATAAATTGTATTATTAATGAGATACATACTTATGGATCCAGAAGTATCTATAACAAATTTAAGTTATCGAACGAAGAATACGAATTCAGAGGAAACTTTAAATCAGGGGGAGCATCCATAAGTATTTTATAATGCACTCTTTTTCCTTAACTAAGATTTTTCCCACTGGGTTTTTATTAGTTAGGTATTAATGAGGCATTATCTTGATCCAGAAGTATCAACTCCCCAGTAACATTTGAAAATAAGTTACAATGTACTCTTTTCCCTTATTTAAGATTTTTCCCACTGGATTTTTCTTACTAAGGTTTTAACGAGGCATTGTCTTGATCTAAAAGAATCAAACATCTTTTCAAGAAATAACATCTCAATATGTTATTTAAGTTAAATTGTATTTTTATCCTTGACTAAGGCTTTTCCTACCAGGTTTTCCTACCGGGTTTTCCTTTGTAAGGTTTTTAGTGAAGTATTATATTGATCAAGAAGTATCAAACTCTATTTGATTCTATAAATTATTGAAATATCTCATACTATATTGTACTCTTTTTCCTTCACTAAGATTTTTCCCATCGGGTTTTATTTAGTAAGGTTTTAACGAGGCATTAGTTTCATCCAGAAGTATCAAGCTTCATTTAAAGAAATAAGAAAATAAAATATGTCATTGTACTCTTTTTCCTTCACTAAGATTTTTCCCATTGGGTTTTTCTTATTAAGGTTTTAATAAGGCATTATTTGGATCCCGAAGTATCAAACTCTTAGAAGGAATATCATTTTTAGTATGATATTTATGATTTCACAAGTTGCACTTTTTTTCTCTTTCAAGGTTTTTCCCATTAGGTTTTCCTTATAAAGGTTTTTAATGAGGCAACAGATAATATATATATCGACTGAATTGATAAATGCGGGCAAGATAACAATGACGGGGAGCAATCATCATATATGTTACAAAATGAACGATTTTAAGTTGCCAGAGGATTCAAGATTTTGAAGACGCATATTCAAGGGGGAGTGTTATAATATATGTAAATATAAATAGTGAATATGCTATATACTGTTTTGTATTTAGTCCCACGGGATTAGTTCTATCCCAAGCTTCTAGGCATTTATATAAAGGTGCTAATGTAATGGAAATAGATTACTAATCTATAAATGAATAAAATTGTTCTCTCTCTAATGGCTTCCACTTTCTTCATTTCATAACAATGTAAGGTTTGTAGAATTGTTAGTTGATTATTTTACCAAATAGATAGAAGCTGAGACATCACCAACATAACTACATGAAAGTCTTAAAGTATATGATCAAGAATATGGTTAGCCACTTAAAACTCCTAAAATAAAAATTATTTCTAGCAATAATAACCAATTTGAATATGAAAAAATATGCTCGTTTTTGTGAAAAGAATGGAGTAATAAAAGTTTTTCTTTAGTGGCTCATCCAAAATCCACTGGCATAGTGGAAGCTAAAAATGACATCCATGGTAATATCTTTAAAAAGCAATTGCATATTCTCATAGACCAAACCAAGTAAAAAGGAGAATCCTCAGATTGGATTAATGAGCTAAAAGATCAAGCTATACTACGAATGGAAAATTATCAAAGAAGAATTACTAAATATTATAAACTCAAAAGTAGTGGAAACAGCTTTCCAAAAAAGGTGATTAGTACCAAGAAGGTTAATATCAAATACCAAAACCCAATATATAAATCATTAGGGCCAGAATTTGAAGGACATTTGGTTATATATGAAGTGATTTCACCAGAAACATATTGACTAAGTAGGCTCAATAAAAATAGAAAGAACATAGAATGTCAACCAGTTAAGACTTTACTTCTCTACCATGGATGAATAAGGAGATAAAATATTTTTAAGGATCCATTCTAACAAATGGACCCCATACTGAGAAGCATTATGTTTAATGCAACTCCTGATTTGACAAGATCAGTAAGATTCTTTAAGCAGAAGCACACCTCATCCTGTAGAGCAAAAAAAGCCTTTGCCTCGCCTCTAGGCATGGCTAAAACAACCATCCAAGGACGATGGTTAATCAAACCTTTAGTCCTATCTTTGAGTCCGCTTAAAAAAAACATCCAAAGAGTGGTGGTAAAATTAAGCCTTTGTTCCCGCCTTCGTCTTGGTCAAAGCCACCATCCAAGGGAGATGGTATATCAAGCCTTTTGTTCCGCCTTTGAGCCAAGCTAAAACAACCGCCCAAAGAATGGCGGTCATATTAAGTCTTTTGGTCTCGCTTGATGGGCTGGGCAATGCAACCATCCAAGGAAAGTGGTCAATTAAACCTTTAGTCCAAAGAGTAGTGACAAAAAAAAAATCTTTCAATCCATCCTCTAGACCTAGCCAAAACAACTATCTAAGAAATTATGGCTAACTAAGCTTTTGACAAACAATCTAGTCAAGAATGAACATCTAAAAGAATTTTGACGAGCCAATGATAAATTATCCAAAAGAAATAGTAGGAATGACCAAGAATTAAAGAATCATCAAGCTCATTCTGCCAAAATTGACCAAAACTTCTAATTAAGGGACAAGCAAGGGTAAAGAGCTTTTTAGTAGGACAATAAGAAACCTCCACCTTGTGATAAGATCAATTGATTCCAATGAAAACAATTTTTAGAAGGCTTTAAAAGAACTTCCATAGTTTCAAAATCAGTTTTTGGAAGTGACTCTTTAATATATATATATATATATATATATATATATATATTCATTTTTTGTACTAAGAGGTTTTTAAATGAAATTATTGTTATAATATATGTAAATATAAAAGTGAATATGCTTTTGCGTTTTCTATTTAGTCCCACATCATGTGATATGTTCCATCTCATGCTCCAAGGCCTATATATAAAGGAGCCTATGTTGTATCAATCAATCTTATGTAACTGATATCAGTGTGAATAACATTTTCTCCTCTTTTCTAATGGCTTCTTATATCTTTTTAGTTTATAACACGTTATCAGCATGAAGTTCTTATAAATCTTCTAAATGGTAAGCTATCTTTCTGATCTAATTGATCAAATCTTTCAAATCTCATTCTAATAATTTTTTTCTTTTGGATTTCATTGTATCATTGATCTAATTATTCGAATCTGATTATATTTGTACATCTTATTTTTGTCCATGTATTTCAGATCTTGTTTTGTTGTAGATCTTATTTTTTTTAGTTCTAATTTTTTAGATCTCTTATTGATTTTAATATCATGTTCAAATGATATTTTTTTTTGATCTGTAGATTTTAATCATCAGATCTCTTATTTAATTGTCATTCATGTATATCCATTTTTTGTGATAATTTTAAATTTGATCTGAGACTAAAGTTGTTCAATATACTAAGATGTAATTTATGACCTTATTCTGTTAATTTTCTTTTTAGATCTTATCTATCACAGATCTAATTTTCCAGATTTCATTATATACATACATATACATACATACATACATACATACATACATACATATATATATCTTACATCATAGATCTTGCTTTATTAATCTTATCATTTTAGATCTCATTCTTTTGTAGATCTAAACTTTTAGATCTCATTCCATTATTTGGTGAAAAAAAGGTTTTCATTTTGAAATTTTTTTTATTTGGATTTCGGTTTGAATGAGAACTGTAGAAATAATTTTACCACATGATTTATATTTCCAGAAGGAATATTTCACTGTTCCTTAGAGAAACAAATATAAGGATAATACGTATCTAGAAGATCGTATTAATCCTATATGAAAGAATAAAAACCTGAAGTTCATATGTGCGAAGGTGAAAGATTAAAGTTTTCATAAGCTGAAATAAAGCCATGGAAAAAAAAATAAGTGAGCAATTCCAAAAGAAGACGTTGATATGTCCAGAAGACATAACATAAAAATAATATGTTCAAATAACATTAGAAATGTGGTAAATACTGTTTTCTCGAAGAGAAATAGTATTATGATTCTCATGTTCGAATACAATTATGAAGAGTCCTCTTGTTTCATTGTATTTATTTAATATTGGAGACCTGAAGTTCTCAGATAAAAATTATGCATATAGGTTTGCATTCCTAAAAAAAGGTTTATATATCAAAACTCAAATATATAAATTTAAGATGTGAAGCTTTGAATTATTAGAAAAGCTAATTCAGATTATGGTAAATTCCAATTGCAATCAAACCTGAAGTTTGATAATGAAAATCAAGTTGTACCATTTAGGATCTAAGTACTAAACAAAGACTTTACTTTAAAGTAAAATTGGAATCTGAAGTTCTACAAATATTTGCCAATGGTATTAACTACTAAACCAAATAAATGTATAGAAATTTTTTCACTCTAGAAGTGGTGATAATAATAAAAAAATCTCCAGAAAAGATTTATTGATATATTTGGTGCTTTTACTAAACTAAATAAATACATAGAAATTTATCTACTCTCCTACTCTTTTTCTTTTTAATAGAGAATAAGGTATTCCAATAAGAAGTTTATTTCTTAATTTTTTTTCCTTCTTCCATGAATCCAATCATGTCTTTCAAAAGGTAAAAAATAATAGATCAAGTTTCTTTCCTTTGGCTCATCAAGTAAGTATTTTGGATTCTTCATAAAATGAATGTAATATCTATAAACACATCAATCATGTTATATTATATATAAAACTTATTCAACTTTCCTTTTTCAGCAAAGAGGTATTCCAATGTTTACTATTTTATATGCTTAATCTTTTACCTATTATTGTCATGTCACAAAAATATACTTATTGATGTTATCAATAGCTGTAACCTATACAACATACTTTTTAGTTGCTAAGTCAAACTATTTTGTTTTTCATGATATTATTCATACACTATGTGATGTACAAATTTCCTCTCTCTGTTTAGCTTACAATATGTAAATAACTGCATATATTAATTCATATATTAATCGGTAGCAATTAATAAATCATTAAATAAAATTAATTGATTAATGAGAATGGTCCAACAAAGATGAGTATGAATACTTCATACATTTATTCTTCTTTTATATCTCTTATTGTCGACAAGGATTGTAACGTATATACATGTTATATATTACTATTACAGTTGTTATGAATTAATAAATGTATTTAATACTACATATTCATATTCTTAAATTTTCCTATATTATGAAAGTAAACATAACCAAGTCAGCACAATCTTTGATTATAATTCATCCCTTCTCCACAAATCAATCCATATAAAGGCCTTTCCATATTTTCAAGGAAAGTTTTGCATTTTCAAGGAAAGTAATGAATGAAATTAATGAGTTTGGATTTAGAGCTATCAAAAGGATGTAAATAAGAAATTATAGTCACTTTAAAAGATTATATTTGGTTGTCTTTTACTATTTTGCATTAATGTTTTTATTCTTTCACTGTAACTACTATCAGATATGGTTTCTTATTTGTGAAATGCATTGATTATATACCATGAACAATATTTTGATGCTTATGCATTTTTATTTCCACTTATAGTTGGTAATATGATAAACACAACCAAGCTTGAATTTAAAGCTTTGGACTTATTAGAAGATAATGTCATAGATATTGGATGTTGACATCCAATTACAATCTTGTTGCTTAGAAAATGCCGTAAAAATGATAATCCAATAGGATAAAATAATTGCTCTTATTTTTAAGGTGTCATATCGATGAAAAACTTAAAATACAACATTTAACTGAAAAAGATCATCTTTACCTATTGAACTCCCTAAAGGAGCATTATGACCACCAAAATATGGTCACACTTCTAAACACTAGGCAGTGGTTGAACTTGAAGCTTCAAGTCTTTAAATATGTTAGGAAATAGAATTGCTTCTAAACTAAAATTATGTGAAAGGATTGTCTAGTAATACCAACATGAAGTTAGATCATTTCTTTGAAGTTGATGAAGGAAACTTCATTAATAATGAAAATCTAAGTGCAATAATAAATTATATGGTCGAATTGATCAATAGCAGCAGCCTAAGTCTGCTATGTGGATTTTATTTTATTTCAGTTCAATAAATCAGTTGAAAGTTGGTGCTTCTTTGTTTTTCCTTTCATAACTAATTGAAATAATGTACCGATAATGTTGGCTTTGATTAGCAGTCTATTTTAAATTTTGAAAAGTACTAGCATTTATTTATGCTTATAAATTTAGTAGTTGACTAACTATATTGTCTTTAGTTCTTAAGATATGGACCATTAATATTTGAGTGATAATATATGCTTTCTAGATTGTGCAACTACTCACATTATTTTGAAAAAGCAGAAGTTTTTTCTCCGAACTATCTAAAATATTTACCTAAAAATTTCAACCATAGCAAATCTGCTAATGTAGTTGAAGGGTCCGAAAGAGCCCGTATAGTATTACCCAATGGTACATGTATCTTAATTCAAAATACATTATACTCAACCAAGTTTAAAAGAAATTTGTTGATTTTTGAGGATATATAAATGAGTGGCTACCATATTGGAACTAAAATGAAAACGTCAAAGAACCTTTGCGTTTTTCTAAAATTAAAAGCCAGAAGCTTATTTTAGAAAAAGTTGGTACAATTTCAGCTAGATTATATTTCATGAAATTTGGCATAATTGAATCCCATATTTAAACATGAGCCAGAAGCTCACAAATATCACTTGAATGCATCTTATTAATGGATAAAATAATTATCCTCCTATTATTAATATATACGATGTATTTGCTAGTCGCAATATGATAGTGGATCAAAATGAGAATCCAAATATGATTATTATTTAATGTGACAATGTTTGTCAACATTGAGGGGGAGGACAAAGGGATACAACTTCATTTTGATCATCAGTGTTAAATATTTGTTGACATGTATAATAATGCAAAATATTGATTAACATGAATAAATTATCAATAATATCCCTATTAGACTTCTCCAATATAGCTTTGAATCCCTGAAGGATCAAAATGTGTAAACCATATCTGATATATGGTATAAAAGTCAGTTTGAAATACTTTTGGAGCAAGTAATAAAGATATCAAATAAAAGAGATGAGTGTTCTTGAAGAAACACTTAAGGGTGCTCTTGAAGAGACTAATGACACGATTGTCAAATTAACCTAGAAGTGGTTTAGGTACCTAGATAATCAAAGAGATCTCAATAAATCATGTCTAGAACTGATAAGAAATAATTATTAATGATGAATTTGTAAATAATAAAGCGCTTATGTTTATAAATAAATTAAGGATCTTTAATTAGGGGAAAACATGACTGGCCATCATGAATCCTTTACTCATAGAGAAATATGGACATGTAGTCCGTAAAGTAGCAAAAGTACTTGAAGTGCTTAATATACCCCGAATGTATAAATATGGTTTAAATCATATTAAATGATGAAAGTATACAAATTCCTGAAGAATATAAATAACTTTGGTGGTTATAAAGAAGGCAAAGAACAAGGAGCATAGATTACAACCTACTTTTAAGTATTGTTTTAATGAAAATCTTGATATAATTCATGATGAGAAGATTACTTCCTATTTTAAGTATCATTGTAATGAAACTCTTAATATCCATTAAAGTGATAGTTGCGATATGCAAATACTTATTAAAGTATACAAATTTCTGAAGGATATGTATAACTTTTGTAGTTATAAAGAATGCAAAAGACATGAAGTGTAGATTACAAATTTCTTCTAATTATTGTTGTAATGAAAATCTTGATATACTTTAAAATGAGTAGATTACTTCTTGCTTTCTAGTAATATTGTAATGAAATTTTTAATCTTCATGAAAGATGTATAGTTGCAATGCGCAAAACTAATTTGAAGCACAAAAATGAAAGCGCATGAAGTGTATTTTATAAAAGTAGCATACAAAATGCATAAACTGCAAATCATATTTGGAAGAAACAATCTTAGAAAATTTGATTGTATCGAAGGAAACTATCAATAAATTTTATTATTAATGAGATTCATAATTATAGATCCAGAAGTATCTATAACCAATTTGAGTTATCTAAAGACGAATATGAATTCAGAGGAAAATTTTAAATCAGGGGGAGCATCTACAAATATTTTATAATGCACTCTTTTTCCTTAACTAAGATTTTTCCCACTGGGTTTTTATTAGTAAGGTTTTAACAAGGCATTATCTTGATCCAGAAGTATCAAATCCTCAGTAACATTTGAAAATAAGTTACAATGTACTATTTTCCCTAATTTAAGATTTTTGTCACAGGGTTATTCTTACTAAGGTTTTAACGAGGCATTGTGATGATTAAGAAGAATCAAACGTCTTTTCAAGAAATAACAACTCAAATATGTTATTTATGTTAAATTGTATTTTTATCTTTGACTAACTTTTTCCCATCGGGTTTTCCATTGTAAGGTTTTTAATGAAGTATTATATTGATCTAGAAGTATCAAACTCTATTTGATTCTATAAATTATTGAAATATCTCATACTATATTATACTCTTTTTTCCTTCACTAAGATTTTCCGATGGGGTTTTTCCTAGTAAAGTTTTAATAAGGCATTAGTTTGATCAAAAAATATCAAACTTCATATGAAGAAATGAGAAAATAAGATTTGTTATTGTACTCTTTTTTTTCCTTCACTAAGATTTTTCCTATTGGGTTTTTCTTAGTAAGGGTTTTAATGAGGCTTTATTTTGATCCCGAAGTATCAAACTCTTTAAAAGGAATATCATCGATGATATCTATGAGTGCAAGTTGCACTCTTTTTCTCGTTCAAGGTTTTCCCATTAGGTTTTCCTAATAGAGGTTTTTAATGAGGCAACATACAATATTTATAACGACTGAATGGATGTATGAAAGCATGATAATAATGAGGGGGAGCAATTGTCGTGGACGTTTCAAAAGAAACAATTTCTAGCAACCATACGAGCATCCATGAAAGACGCATATTCAAGGGGGAGTGTTATAATATATGTAAATATAAAAGTGAATATGCTTTTGTGTTTTTCTATTTAGTCCCACGTCATGGGATATGTTCCATCTCATGCTCCAAGGACTATATATAAAGGAGCCTATGTAATGTAATTGTATCAATCAACCTTATGTAAATGATATCAGTGTGAATAACATTTTCTCCTCTTTTCTAATGGCTTCTTATCTCTTTCTAGTTTATAACAATGATAGGATTTTTTTTCAAAAAAATATCTCTAAATAAATTTGTAGAAAATTTTCATCTTTCAAAAAGGTTCTCAATAAAGGTGTATAAAAAATAACATTTTCAATAATAATGGTAAATATAAATGTATGTATATGTATAAAAAAGTTTGCAAAAGCCACTATGTGTCAAAAGTATTTTCGGTAAAATGGTTTACGAAAAAGCCATGTTACACTCCATTTTTTAAGTTTAAAAGCTATCATGAATCTAGACGCACAAGCTATAAATGATGAAAGATATGACAACTAGAAATGAAAATTCAAAAAGAAGAGGAGGCAAAGCTAGAACAACTTTATATTTGATTATTTTAAGTCTCGAATACCAAGGAAAGATATGTAAGCCATACTACTATCAACATCCACCACTATTTCGTAATGTGTTATCCAATCTGTTTCGAAATCAAACAATACTCCCAACAAACTCAGTACATACATGTCATTAAAGGACTGTACAATGTCTGTATAAACCATTTCAAATCATGGCATATCACAAGAAAATGATTTGTGCATTATGTGATAATTACAACTAAAACTATCTACTATCTTCCCTACCCAACAATGATAACTGAAATCCTACCACTATCCTCTTTCCCTTCACCAAAGAAGATGGTTGTATACTTGCACTTGGGGTCACTTCTAGTGTGTTAGTATTTACTATTTTACCTTTCTTTTTCACTTCCTAATTCAATAAACTATTTTATTTAAAATAATAATTTGGCAAATTGGAACTTCCTATCCATAATTTCTAAAATAAGGCTATTTACCAATCAAGAATTCATAAATTTCAAAAATTGAAACTTTCGTTCACCTTTCAAAATATTATTTCATAAAACTTTCCAATTATTTAAAAGCCATAAAAATAATCCTTTCATCATACATTTCATTTATTTTTATATTCTAAATCTCAATACCAATTATCTTTCCTTAACTTCGATAATTCCATACGATTCACCTAAAATATTGTCAAATTTGAAATTAAATAAGGTTATTTTCTTAAATAGTCATACTTTATTTTGCTTATTTTATGACTATTTTATCATATATATAAGTACACAAACACACATACATACATACATATATATATATAGTATATGTTTTAAAGTGGTGAAAATGATTCTCTAATTTAGAAATGATTTTGTGTGTCTATATATATATATATATATATGTATGTATGTATATTCAAAATTTATATTACAAACATAATTATTTCTTTTCAAAAACATATATCGAAATGGAAGAATCTCACTTGCTTTGAAATAAGATTTTAAATACCTTTTGTAAAAATCCCCTAAACATTCGTATACTTATTGATAAGTACATTATCCATTTCTAAATCCTCAAATTAACAGATATATAATTCCAATTTCCAAAATTCCCTTTAAACAATTTCTTAGAAATATCCATTCTTAAAAATATTCAACTTCCAAAACTCAATTCTTCTACGACCTCCATTACCTCCTCGTCTTGTGTATCCATCAAATTAAATCCAAAGGAATGAACATTTTCTCACAAGTGCTTAGCTATGGCTGTATCATTGAATATGATTCGGTTCTAACATAAAGTTACTCAATCTAATCTAGAAAAATTCCTGCATTGCTTTGAAGAAATCGACAGTCATTTTGGTTGGGAAGGAACTACTCCTTATAAAGTACATGCCGGTACTACATGATTTACACGGTTAAGTATAATGTTTGCAAATATTGATGGAACTGAACATGAATGTTGACACAAAAAATATCCCAAGTACTGATTCTAGTGCTATTTAGTTCTAGATTCAACTCCACAAGTATTTATCTCCCATTTTATGTCATTGTCGAGTTACTCTTCCTCGATTACCAATAATTAAGGCTCATCAGAAATCACCAAATATGTATTTAATATAATATGAATAATAAACAATGTATACATATACACTTGACTCATTTACTCTCTATATATGAATTTATAATACAAATATGCTCTCTTAATAAGTTCATATTAAACCCATTTTTCTCTTATGAACATATTTAGTGCAAATCCAATATCAAGCATATGAAGCAAACAAACGATACATGTCAAATTAGAAGGCAAGATGGATCGCAACTTTGTTAAAAAGGAACTGCACAAAAAATGATACATGAAGCCCAATAAACTAAGTCCAAATATAAATGAACAGTCCACAATCCATACACAACCAGCATTGCAACAATGACAAGTCAAATACGATACAAAGGGCAATTCAAATCAAAAGCAGACTACATCTCCATAGACTAAACCGCATCAATGTTGTAACAATAATTAGCAAGGAACAAGTTAAGAGATCATGCCTTCAATAAAAAAATTGAATACTGTGTACAAGCATAGACAAACCCAAAGGGTGACTCTACTAAAAGGATAAATGGGACATCGCCGCCACGTTTATGAAACTTCACCATCTATAAAGGAACCGCTTTGCCATCTTACTATGGTCTATGCCGCCACCTTCCTAGGGTCTGCGCCCCCACCTTCCTAGTGTATGTGCTAATATCTTGTACATGAGCTGCATCACCATCTATAAAGGAACTACACCAACACCTAAAGTGGATTGTGCCACATTCACCAAATATGAAATATTCCTCCATCTCAAGCCATAACCATGCTATAGTCCATAATGCCAACCCTGGTGCTTCAAGTAAACGATGCAAAAACCATCAAACAAACAAATGCCTAAAGATCCACAAGTCCAGCGCAACGTTCATGTCAAATCCAGTAGCAAGCCCTCTAATGAAATTACCCATGTTCAAAATTCCTACTTCCAACCAAGTCTTCCCACCTAATGAAATTACCTATGTTCTCTGCCACGTTAGAAATCCTTGCACAAATCACTAAGTAACATGATGAACGACATGTGGAAGGATCAAACGGTGGAGAAGAAGTGTTGAATTAGGGATTTAATAATCCATATGATGTCATAGTACTATAAATAGAAGAGTATTGCAGCAGTGAAAATGAATTTTGACGGTTTACCTAAATTCTATACTAAATTACTATACCATTAGCAAATTTGTATCAACAAGAAGAACATAAGAAAAGCTTTGACCCATGGACATAGGATTCTTCGAAACCCAAACCTTGTAAATTTTTATGCCTTCAATTTTCCTACACTTCTTATATGTAATTTTTAGTACTAGATTCTTTTTATTTTACTTAAATTGGATATTAGTTAAACTTGACATTTGAACAAGTAGTTAAAATGCAACTACATAATTTTGTAATCATACAATAACATAATTACTACCCTTAAGATGTTTTTAATACTATTTAATTTTTTTAATCCATAATTACAAAAGCATATGACATCATAATTGCTTCATAATTAGTTTGATGTTGCGAGATGAAAAATCTCACTAACATTTTGGTGCTAGAAGGAGGGGTACGCCACAACAAACTTTAGCCAAATTACCTGTATCCTCGATTTCCACAACTTCCTTGATATTTGAATTGCGCGGCCTAAAAATTCCTCTACCCCTACTCAATAAGAGCTTGAGCACCTAGCTGCGAAAGCCTGCAATGTACCCTTCACCTCCTTATCCAAACCACTCTATCCACCACAAATATAGTTACTGACCCCATACTTGATGCCACTAATACCTTTGTTATCAAGATCAATGAAAGGATGACTAGGATCGAAAAGTTGGTGTCACAAAATCTCTTACCGAGTTCATCAAACTCCCACATCTCCATAGCTCACTTGCTACGGGACAAGCGCAAGTAAAGGACAAATATGGAAATCACGCTAATGAGAATAGTAACGATGGATTTATAAACTTAGGACCAAAGGCAAAGAACAAGGCCTAGATGAACATAAATTCTAAGCTGGCTAATATCAATCCTTTGCTTTTGGAAAAGCATAATAACCATGCTTCTCAAGATGTTAATGAGGCGATTTCAGTTTATAAGAATGGCTCATGTGGTATCTCGGATTTTCAAGGAATATAAAATGTGATAATCTCCTTAACTAATTATTTAAAATTTGTAAAGTTTGATATTTTCAAACAATTTAATAATGAGTATTTTTAAATATAGTTTTAAATAGATTTTAAATAGACTTATTATTTCAAATTTAATAAGTATTATTTAAATGTGTGTGTGTGTATATATATATGTATTTAAATTGACTTTAATAGGATAATTATTTACAATTAATAATGTGTTTGTTTGAAATTGATATCTATATTTATTTGAATTGATTTTAAATTGGATTTTAAATTGAAATTGAATTTGGATTTAATATTTGAATTTAAAAAGATATATATCTTAAAAATATTTTGGATATAAATATGGATAAGGTTTTCATTAAAAATAAGATTTGTTTTATATTATTTCTTTAAACAAAATTTATTTGTATAAATTTAGAAAGTATTTATTTTTGATTGAACATAAATAAAAAAAAGTTTTATATTAACATTTAAATATGCATTAAATAATTTTATATGATTTTATTTAGAATCTAACTGGTTTTATTTTATTTTCTTTTAAAAAGTTTTATTTATATAAATTGAGAAAGCATTTATTTATTTACAAAGGTATTTATTAATTAGGAAAATTAATTTAAAAGCTTTAAAAATCTTTTAAAAATAATATAAATATAAAATTTTACAAGTGTTAAGTTATAAATCCCTTAAAATAACATGTGTTAGCATATAAACAATGGTAGAGACAAGTGTCATCTTTTATTTTATTTTTCTTTAAATTTTAATAAATCCTAAGTTTAATCTGTAAAGGCTTCCACTTTCTTTCTTCATCCTTTTTCTTATCTTTTCTTCTCAAACACAAAGAAAACTTCACATGTAAAACCCTGTAAACCAGAAACAACTCAGTTCAAAAAAATCAAAAAAAAACTGAATTCATTCCTTAAACCAAAGATACAAACCTGAAATCAATTTACAGAAGCTCAAACTCAAGTTCAAATACCCTGCATAACATTTTTCAAAATCAAAACACTCCTCAGAGTAGATTTGAATCCTATCAACTACCTTGTCTTCAACCTATAAAACATTTTTACGAACATCAGATTTAAAAACCTATAATGTTTTATCTTCAACTTGGAAAGCATTTTCAAGCCTGTAAACAAATTAGCAACATCAAGTTTTCCAGTATGTTAATCAAAGAAGCAATGCAAAATTCAGGTATTCAAAGCCTTTCAGTTTTAAAGAATCAAGTAAATTCAGTTTTCAAAGATCTAAGCTTTTCAAGTTTTCAAAAGTTTCTAGTTTTTAGCAATCCAGTTTTAAAGCTCTACATTTTCTAAGGTGAGTAAACCTTTAAATTAAAAGTTTAAGTAGATGATTGATTGTTGCTTATGAAATCCTTGTGATGATGATATCCTGCATGTGTATATATAAGTGTAGAATTCTATAATATGATTGTATTCATGTGTGCATGTTTGTTATATTCATGCTCTTCTCTGTTTCATATCCCAGAGTTTATATATTGTTCAAATTCCATCCTCTCTTCTTCTGATCTCTAATGTGACTTAGTTTTCAAACAAAAAATGTTTGTTAAATCATAGATTAAAACTTAAAAATGAAGTTAAGTAAAATATTTGGATATTTAACTGGAAAATGGAAAGACAGTTGAATTTTTGTAAATCATGTTAAAACCGATCATTGAAATTTATTCTTTCAGGATTTTAACTTGAATCAACATAGAAAGTTAGGATTTTTAAAATCAAAATCATAATTTTTAATGAAGTATTGATTGTGTAATTTGGTGATGTCTGGAATTGGGATTTGGGTGATTTTCGATTATCACAAGGTCTGGGGTGGTCGGAATCATCGCTGGAGGTGGAGGAGGTACTAGTGGTTCGGGCAAAAATGGTAGGAAGGGTTTCTGATCGCCATGGCGTCGGTGGTGAGGTGATCTAGGTTGTAAACCAAATTGGTCGAGTTTGGAAGATGGGATCGCTGCTACTTCTCGGGTGCATCGAGTTCAGTGGGACTTTGGGAATGGCTTCGTGGATGATCGGAGATGGTGTGACCGTGGTGGCACGATGTCTAGTGATCGGAGATGCGATTTCGAGATGATTTTGGCCATGGTAGTTGATTCCAGTTTTCAACCGGAATGCTAAATTATAGAACGAGGCTTGTGATGGTGGTTTGGTGATCGGAGACGATTGCTGCGGCGTAGGGTGACGTGCCGGAGGGTTCGTCAGAGGTCGGAGATGGCTCCGGTGATGGTGCATGTGCACGAGGTCATTTTGGTGTCTGTGGTTTTAAATGTGGGTTTTGCTGTGGTTTGCTCGAAGGAGGTGCCGTGTTGTTGAGTTGGCGACATGAGTTGAGACTCAAGTAGTTCTGGAGGTTGGAACCTGTTGATAGTTTAACGGTTACAGATTTTTAAAATTTAAATTTAAACTAAACTTTTGAAAATTTAAGAAAAGTAAATGGAACTTGGTGTGGCTCGAGTGATCCTCAGGTTCAAACTGAAGCAGATGATTAAAAGAAAAATTTTATAAGTTTTTGTAAAACAAGTTTCAAATTTAAATAAAGGAAGTTCAAACTTTTGAAACAAGTCTTGTTTGTGAATACTAGCCTTTATAAATATAAATGTTTTCTTTAACATTTTATCAAGAAGTTTGAAATTTGTTTAATTTAAAATTTTGTTAAATAAAGTTAAGTTATTTTTAAACTTAAATAAAAATGGAATTTTAAAGGCAAGCTATAAAATCTAAATTTAATTTAGTTTAAACCATCTTTTGATAAATGTTTAAGGTTATGTAATGGAAGTTATGTTTTGTTAACTTTAATTTATCAAGAAAGGATTATTTTATTTTAAGACTTAAATACTGATTTAATTAAGTATAGTTAATTACAAAGATATAATGGTTTAAAAGTGTAAATGTTAATAAAGGCATTAATAAGATAATGTTTTATCTTAAGGTTAATTAAGGTTTTTAATATCTTGAAATTAATTAAGTTAATCAAAGGAAATTAGATATGATTAATTAATTTAATTAATAATGATTAAAGGTTAATTAAGAATTTATTAAATAATTAATTAAGAGTAATTTATTTATTTAATTAATTAATTTAAAATTAATAATTAAGGGTTATAAGTTAATTAATTAGAGGTTAATTAATTTATAATTAAGAAACATTAATTAGATAATTAGAGATTATTAATTAATGATTAGAGATTAATTAATCAAATGAATGTGATTAATTAATTGGTTGATTAATTATAGATAATCTTGAAGGTTGATTAAGTATGAATGCTTAATGAGATTAAATAGTGTAATTACTTAGGGTAAGTAATTAATGTATAATTACTGGATGTAATTAATTAAAAGGAAATTACTTAATGGGAAGTAATTAAAGGATAATTACTTAGTAGAAGTAATTAAGGGTTAATTACTTGGTGTAATTAATCAAAGGGTTAATATAATTAATTAAGGAGTTAATTAATTAAGGTAAGTAATTACAGGATGTGAATTACTGTATATGATTAATTAAAGTTGATTAATGAAAGTAATTAATTAAGGATCACTAGTTAATGTAATTAATGAGAGTAATTAAGGATTGATTAATTAAGATTAATTAATCAATAATAAGTGATTATAAGGTAATTAATTAATTGTAATTAATTAAGGATTAATGTAATTAATTATAATTAATGAATTAATTAAGGTTAATTACTTTAATGGTTTGTAGATAATTAATTTGTGTAATTAATTAAGGATTAATTACTTAATGTAATTAAGGGATAATTACTCAAGGGTGATTAATTAAGATGATAATTAATTAATTGGTTTAATTAATGGTTATGTAAGCAAGATTTATGTGATGAAAGGAATTAATTTAATTTATTTTCAATTAATTAAAGATGAAGTAATTAATTTAATTCTTTTCAAATTAATTATAGATGGTGTGATTGATAGATCATTGCTTATGGATGGCTGATTGATATTGAATGCCTTGATTGTTTGATATCTCTGATGAGATATGTGTGATATGTGATATGGATGCTTTGGTTGAATGATGATGATATGGATTGTCTATCAGTATATATGTGAATTATCTATCTGTGTGAATATAGATAATCATTTGAATTTAATTGTTTTAACTTCAAAACAACTTGGAACTAAAAGATGGCATTTTGGATTTCGGTGAGACCGGGATCAGGTTTCCAGATTTGGATATCCGAAAACCACATCGATCCAAATTAACGTTAGGTCATGAATCTCAAGTGAAGATGAAGATTCAGAGTGCAAGGGTTATTGTCGTTAACTCTGAGGGTGATTCCAAAATGAGTGTAACGAGATAATGCCTTCGGTTTCGTTCGAACCCGAAACGAACTTGTATGGATTGAATGCTTTCAGAACATCGTCGGATGGACGATGAGCATTCTAAGATAGATGTGTTCCATAAAGGTAATCACAGCCTCAAGCCTCATCAACCGAGAATGGCTAAAATATGGGAGGTGCAGCAAGGCTAAATGGGCAGCACTCAAGTAGGATGAGATGAACCCCTGTCTAGAGTCCTTTTTTATTCGGCTGTGTGGGCGGTTGGTAGCTACAACCACGGGGTTTTGTTATTAGGGACTGTCCAGTAAGGGATTGTTCCGGCTTTGTGTTGCAGGGGATTGGGAGTAATCCTCGGTATGGTGATCTAGGCCCCGTACTGTGATGGGCGGTACCCCAGTAGCCCTGCCATTGTATGGAAACCCAAACTCCAATAAGTGCCCTCGGATTTGATTGTATAATCCACTTTGTGGTTAGTATGCTAGAATTTAATAAATGCAACAATTTCGGCTATTTCATATTTATTTGAAAACCCTATACCCTATTATAATATCATAGAATTTCCTATCAAAGTTTTGGTTAGCGTAAGGTAAAAAGTTACCCTTATTTATGTATGGGGAGTCTTACGTGATACTTTTGTTTCCAAAAGGTTTTTATAGTTAAGCAACTGTAACCGTTCACTCACACCAGACCCATGTCTGACTCGGAGTTTATTCTATTTTTCTTAAACTCTTAGGTAGTCAAATTTTTACGAGTAGCCAAGGGATTCAGGTCAGCTTTGGTGTATTATGGAGGAGATATAGAGCAGGAGGCTTCAGCGTTATAGATATATAGTGGTTCCGCTATGTTGATCTCTGTATTGTTATTTGTATTGTACTTGTGTTGTATGATAGACATGTGTTTATAACTATCTATATTGTGATGTATAAGCTGTGTACTCTGATAGATGTTGTATACTATGTAATACTTATGTGATTAATATAATTTATTCGTTACGCTGTTGAGATTTTGATGTTGTTCTTTCTTTCTTCTCTATCATTTCTCTTCTCTATCCCTTTTTTTCCTAATAATGATGCGTCTTTCTATGGAGAGAAAGGTGGGTCGTTACAGCTCATCTCAAATGAGCGCTAAGGCGAGGAGATATAGGGACTCAAAACGAATGTAGATCAGTTAGTCAGACTATGCGAGCAGAATAACAAGGAAGGGAGAAGGGAGGAATGCTCTTTACCATTCAGCGTATAAATTATTGAATTAAACTTCGCTGATAGCTTTAGATCCCTGATAATTGAAAAGTATGATGGATCCTCTAATCCAGATGAGCATTTATGTGAATTTGAATACCATATAGATAGACTAAAGGTGGGAATACTGACCTGCTGTAAGTTATTTCCAGTATACCTTGCAGGGGCAACTTCTAGATGGTTTTGCAAGTACTTGCCAGGAGAAATTCATTCTTGGGTGCAACTCTCACTGAATTACGTAAACATAGAAAGGATAGTCTCTCTAAACAACTACACTCTATCTTACATCAAGCAAAGGGATGATGAAAGCTTACACAGTTACATGAAATGCTTTAAGTCGAAAGCAATGAGAGCAGGGATGACTAGTGAGGACGCATTGCTTTTGGTGGCTCGTGTGGAAGTGAAAAGAAATATAGATTTGTGGGACAAGAATGGTAGAAAACTAAGTGGGAGTATAAAAGCTTTTTAAGAGAGAGCTAATGGATATATTCGTACTATGGAGGTGAATGCAGCTGTAATGATGTCTATAGAAAGAGCTATCCAGCATAGAATGAAAGGAAGTGGGTGCATAAAATGTAAAAATTCCACCCACGAAAAGGCAAAGAGTTCAATTATGACAAGAACTCCACCGACCCATACTCAAGGACAAATTTATGGAACGACCAGGGTTGAATTAGCCTACAATGTCCCAAATAAAGGAAAGAAGCCTAAGAAAAATGAAGGCGACACATGCTGTAGGTTCGATAGGGTGAATGACCATCACATTGGCAATTTTCACCACTAGGAATGAAATTAAGAGGCTAATAAAAAAGGGATATTTGGGCACGTATCAGAAAGAAAATGCTATTACTTCTATGCAAAACCATCGCTAGATCCTTATGAAGATCTGACGGGGAAACCTAACACTCTCATTGGTTCTATTCATGGGGGACCCTGCCTTGTATACAAAATTAAGAAGGCGCATGAGAGATACATGGAAGAAGCCCACTTTGAGCACATAGTCTAGTTCCATCTCAAGTAGAAGCTCATGTCAGATATTTCGTTTACCTCAGCAGACTTTATAGGAATTACGTTCCCATACCAGGATCCTATGGTAGTAAATGTACAAATCTCAAATTACATTATGGAGAAAGTTATTGTTGATTCATGGAGTTCTATGAATGTCATATTTAAAGCTGCATATGGTAAGATAGGGCTTTCGACCGAAGTCCTGAAATCAAGTCCGAAACCTATATATGGTTTCAATAATATACCAACAATCCCCATGCAATGATTTTTTGGGAAGACCTTCGTTAATAGAGCTTGGGTTGAAGAACATGAGGCATCATATCAGCGGCTAGTTGACATGATGTCCGAAAACCAAATTGGGAAGTACATCGAAGTTTATGCCAATGACATGTTAGTCAAATCCAAGAAGCTTCAGGCCAAGTGCAGGACTTGAAGAAATTTTTGTAACCCTAAAGAAATATAGGATGAAATTAAATCCATTAAAGTGTACATTTTCAATTCAATCGCAAAATTTCTTGGATATATTATGAGCACAAGAGAAATAGAAGCCAATTTATTGAAGACCGAAGCTTTTAGGAAGGTGAAAATTCTGGGCATGCCTAAAGATGTGATGAGTCTAAATGTGAAGGTGAAAGCTTTGAGAAAGTTTATCTCTAAGGCCATTGATAATGCATTCCTTTCTTTAATCATATCAAGAAGGGAAGAAACTTCAAATGGATGGAACAATGCAAAGCAGCCTTCAAAGTATTAAAGGATCACTTAGTCATTCCATGTATAATTTCAAAACTAGTCCCAAATGAGGATCTATTTGTGTACTCGGCAATAACTAATCAAACCATGAGCGCTACAGTAGTACGAGAAGAAGCCAGTGTACAATGGCCAATTTACTTCACTAGCATTCATAGGGAGTAGAAATAAACTACTCTATGATAGAAAAACTAATTTACAACATATTACTTATAGCCACAAAGCTATGGCCATATTTTCAAGCACATCCCATTAAAGTACCGACGGACAAGCCAGTAAAGAAAATACCGAATACGTCAGAAACATCTAGCTATCTCTTAAAGCGAGCTACTGAACTAAGTCAACATGACATCTCCTACTACCTTTGAAATTCCATCAAAGGTCAGGCCCTATTAGATTTCATTATGGTATGCACAATTCTAATGACACAACCAAATGAGTAAATGGAAGAGCCTTCGCATGTATGGAAACTCTATATTGATAACATTAAACGAATAGGGGTAGGAATTGGGCATGTGCTTGTTACTCCAAATAAGTAAAAAAAATTAGGCTCGTTTAACTAGAATTTAAAGCAATAAATAATATAGAAGAATACGAGGCACTCGTTGCTAGGCTCAAAATAACGTAGGTAATGAAAGTAACTCACATTAAAATTCACAGTGATTCACAACTTGTTGTAAATCAAGTGCAGAGAAATTACCAAACTGAAGAACCAACTCTGGCCAAGTATATGAAACTTTCCAAAGGTTTATTAGCTCAAGTCAAACCATTTCGCATAAAGCGGATCCCTAGAGAAGAAAACTCTTTAGCGGATTTTTTAGCTAAGCAGGTGAGTACTGAGGTTGCACATGAAACTAAGGTAGTTCCCCTTGGAAATTTAACTAAGCCAAGTATTTTCAAAACACATTAGATTCTAGTACTGAAGCGAGCTTAATGTGCAAGGGTTAAGGAGGCCATGGGTCAAAAAGAGACATGTGGGATTTAAGATAACCATGCCATGTTAGTAACAAATCCGGAAGAAGCGGAACTGTGGATGACCCCTATTAAATATTTCTTACCGAAAGGAACTTTACCAGCAAATAGAAATGCAACAAAGAAAGTTAGATATTGGGCTCCCTACTTCACGTTCTCTGATGGGATATTTTACAAGGGATGTTATTCAACCCTTATCTAAAATGTGTGACAAAAGAAAAAGGAACTAGAGTCACATGAAAGGTACATAAAGGATAACATGGAGATCATTCGGGAGGAATGAAGTTAACTAAGAAAATATTGAGACAATGCTACTTTTGGCTAACTATGCTAAGTGATGCACATGAGTTCGTTCAAAGATGTGATATGTGTCAAAGGTTCTCTAGTAACCTAAGACTGTTGGTCATGAAGTTACCTCCACGACTAGCCCATAACTGTTCGACATATGGGAAATTGACTTAGTAAGCCCAGTCCCAATGTCCAAAGGAGGGGACAACATATATGATAATAGTGGAAGATTATTTTACCATGGGTGGAAGTCGAACTCCTTGTAACCATAACTTCAAGGAAGATAGTCACCTTTGTAGTTAGGAATATCATCACAGATTTGAGATCCTATACAAATAGTATCCTACAAAGGAACATAATTCAAAAGCAAAAAATTCTTCAACCTTTGTGAGAAAAATGGCATAAGAAAAAGCTTTTACTTGGTAGCTTGCGAACATGCAAATGAACTAGTCGAAGCAGCAAATATGTTGATAAAGAAGCTACTAAAAGAGAAACTCAAAAAAACCAAGGGAAATGGCCAGAGGAACCACCCCTGGTTTTATAGGCATACAGGTTGTAACAACTCGAATTTTCGCGTTCGAAAATCGACATCCATACTTCACATCGTACTCGAATGCCGCAGATTCGACCGTTCAAATCCGAGTCACCGGAGCTTATAATACAATTAAGTACAACATAGCGGAAGGAAAAGAATAATACATTAATATACAACATTGATACAATGACAGATACAATATGAATCAATATCAGACATACAAGATAACAAATGCTACAGCAGAAAAGAAAACAGATAACACCAGTAGCAGATAAACTCCGTCTTCAAGGCCCCAATCCAGAAATAGCTCGAACTCCCAATAACGATGCACAAAGATAAGCAAGTGCAGTCCATATCCAAAGATTGAACTAGCTCCAGATAATCAACTAAACCTGACTATCTGAAAAACCCAACTCTAGACTGCCCGTGTGGAAAAATTGTGGGCACCCAGAGTTTAGGAAAGGAACAATAAACTCCAGGTCAGTCATGGGACTGGTATGAGCAACAAAAACAATTTATCTTTAAAAACAAATAGCAAGAGAATTTTAAAGTCAATTCGCAATGCTTTTACAAAATGAAACTACCATAAGGTCTCCCACCACACACACAATGCAATCGCAGACTTGGAGAAGATTTCTCCTTATGATAGTCAAACATGCTTGATGCGCGAATTTCATTGATATTATTATTATAAGTGCAAAGTGCAGAAAATAGTTCGAAAGTATAATATTAATCTTAGCCAGCATGGGCATTTCGCACTTATGCCTACTATAACTACCATGTTCAATAGCATGTTACTGCCACATTCCATGGCAGGTTATACAACTGCAATTGTAAAGGCTCGTATTTTTGATAGGATTTCCAACAAATGGTCGGGCAAAGGAACTTCCCAAATAAAATGGGACGCCTCTGGAGGGACGTCCACAGACCCAAACCGGATCTCTTTTAAACAAGGACGGATTACCTATGTAATAGGTAACTACTGACACGAGCATGCCATCCCCAGGTCGTTTGCGACCTTTATCCGTGGTACCTCTCAACCAACAACCACAAAGCAATAAGTTTGCAGCAACCATGAAGTTAAGTATCTGGGCTCCATACCATGATACCACTCATAATCCAAAAGGAAATGACATACCCTCAGAGGGCTCTACCCTCAAATAACCTTGCTGCTACGATTCCTGTTTAAACCATAACCGGGTTGTGAGGTTCGACGAAGTCTCTTCTACAAAGCTATGCTTTCACAAAAGCCACGCTTTGATCAACAAATGATCAGCAGCACTCAGCATGCCACATTATCAAGTTGGGAATATATTACTGATAACCTTCAACTACATAACCTCTTAGATCGTACGTCTCAAAGAAGCGTGTTAAGCTAAGAGAATAAATTCTCCGCCACCAACAGAAATGTATTTGAAAGAAATCTGCTTTATATCTCAAAATGTAATGTCAGACATACAATCCATACAAGTCCATTCCAGTTCGAACAGAACCGAAAGCACTTCCAAAGAAGCCCTTGCAATCCGGGTATTCACAATCCCAATCGGACTTCCTATCACATATGGAGAACTCTATACCGAAGCAACTCCGTGCAGAGTCAATCGATAGGTTATCCTATCGTTCTTACAAATACCCGGTCTTCACCACCGGTCTTCAAATGCTATCCATAACGTCGTATCACTATTTGGAATGAGTTATATGACACAAAGTCCTCTCCCGGCTAAACAGAATAATGAGCGTAATATTTAAAAACATATGGATATGAGATTTCAATTAAGTCACAACTTACTACCCAAAACCTTTCTTTCAAATGGTTAAACAAATTACCATTTCAAATCTTTAAACCACATAGATTTAATTCACAAAGTTCACCCAGTTTCACAAAGATCCATTCATAGATTTCAAAACAATTTCTATTCCAATTAGGATTAACTCATTAAGTCGTTAAACCAAAGATTCAACTTATAGCTTTCAAAACCCATTTCCATAACTTGGAAATCATTTCCTTTTCAAGCTAGAAATCCTTTTAACACAAATTGGAAGTTCATTACTTATGTGAAAGCTTTTATTATTTGAAAACAAATAGTTTTCGTTTCAGAAAAATCCAGTTATATTTGCACGAGTTAAAGCCCTTAAATTATATCCAAATTCCCAAATCAATACCTTTAAAATGGTTTAACCCATATATAACTTGGTATAACATCTTTAATCCCTAGCTTCCAACATAGAATTCAATTTCAAACTTGAATTCCAATTTAAATCAAATTATTTAAATTTCAACTTAATCAAGTTATTCAAAAATAAATTTTTATTTTTGAAATTCCATTTCAATTGCTTTTTCACTTTAAACCCAATCCATTTCCAAAACCATTAGGATTTAAATGTTCAACTTTTAAAATCATTTCAAAAATCTGTGACTTAATCGATTTCCTCGTGAAATCCATATTTGTGTGTGTATAAGTGTGGTCCAGGGGTTTAACACAATAGTGCAACATCATTCAATCATCACAGATTTAAATACAACAATATATTTGATAAGAAGTATAAACTATAACGCTTATCTTTCATATACAAATCACAGATAATAAACAAATATATCACAAATAAATGAATAAGTTACGCACAGCTCATATCACAGAACAAAATATCACATATCAGATAGGACAATCAATTCAATGCATCCCATACAATACAATCATTCATAACTAAGGTCAAGCATTCAATAAACATTTATAATCATGATTAATTAATTGTTTAATCCTAATTAATTCAATTTATTCCCAATTGAATTAATTACTTATGAATTAATTATCCAATTATGATTTATTAATTACAAATCATTTGATATAATTTATTAATCAATCACCTTAATTAATTGAATTGTCCTTAATTAATCATATTAATTAAGTTAACCTTCAAACCAATTACATAATTAATTAAACCCTTAATTAATTATTTTAAGAAATTAAACCTTTAATTACTTACCATAAGTAATCATCTCATAACAATTAATTATTAATTACCAATTTATCTAATGATTTCCTTAAACTAAATTAATTAACTTTAATTAATCAAAATATCCAAAATTAATTACAATAAGTAATTAATCCTTAATTACTTTCATTAAGTAATTACATTTAAACAATTTATAATTGACTATCCAAATTAATTAATCCGATTGATTGTTAAAATTTATCACCTTAATTAATACTTAATAATCCTTAGTTAATTATCTTCATTAACTAATAACATTTCTTAATCACTTTTAATTAATCTCTAATTATAAATTAATTAAGTGTAAATAGTAACTTAATGAATTCTTAATTACAATTAATTAATTCCTTAATTAATTTAACTTAATTTTAATTGATAAATTTTAAACTTATAATTACGAAGTTAATTAATACAAAACATTAATTATTCTTTACTTAATTAATCTTTAAACCTTAATTAAGTAATTTAAACCTTTAATTACTTATTTAATTAATCCAAATCATTAATTAATTAAATAAAAAATTATCCATTTTAATTAACTTAATAATTAATGAATTATAATCAATATATCTTCATTAACTTAAATCAAATCTCATCCTTATCAATGATTTTATTATCACTTATAAATGTGTTAAAACATTTATATTCAATTTACTTTTCATATTCAGTTTTAAATTAAAAACTTAAACACTGACAGTTTTTCTAAAACCTGTAATTTGAAAATAACTCGGGCCAATCAAAAATGACTTCGATTCATTTCACCTGATGCTTCGAGTAAAAATGCGAGTTACCCGAGACAAGCACGCGAGTTCACCTGATCCATCCCTAAACTAATAACTCCAGACCCAAAGTACCGTGCTCGTGCACGTGCACAGCACCATCGACCAACTCCAGGCAACACCACGACGTAAAGCACGTCGACGATCATCTATGCATCCCGACCATCAGAAACTCCATCACCCTCGCAAATTCAAATTCGAGTATAAACTCGAAACCTAGAAACGCAAAGCCATCGCCTCCTCAAACCTGTCAACAACTCGTTCTCGCCCCTCGACCACCGGAGAGCTTGAAACTCCGGCCACAGTTTCGACTATCACCCTTCCACCCATCCCCAAAAGCACGATGCACTCGGTCCAACCTAGAGAACAAGCGAATCAAAATGCGAACCCATTGCAAAACTAGGTTTACAATTTATAAATGTTCGCCGCCGCCGCCGCCGGAGTCTGACCACCATCTCACTATTTTTCCTAGCATCTCTTTTCGTCCCTCCATCACTAGCAAAGGTCTCGACCCAAACTGCTCTTAATTCCTTGATCTAAAAATTATGATTCATGCTTTAAAAATCAAGATTAAGTGTAAGAATTCAGTTTGCATACCTAAATTCATAATTTAAGAAGTTCGAATTTTTTACTAATTTAGAGATTTGCTCAGATTCCTAGATTTCCAGAAATATTTACAAATTGTTTTAACTTAAATAAATTTTTAAATCTTAGTTCACGATCAAACAAACATCTTTTGTTTATATTCTATGTTCTATCAGTGAGTAGATCAAGAGAGAAAGATTTATTTTGTAAATTTGGGTTTGGAAAAAAATAAAAATAGAGGTAATTCAACAATTACAAGCATACATACATTTACACATCAACATATATACACAGGAGATTGCAACAACATACTTTCCAGATAAATACTTGCAACCATTTCAGATGCTTAAGTTTTTTTTTTTTAAAAAAAAAGAAGTTGCTCACAGTGATTAAGAAGAAAGAACAGAGCTGCTTTTATGTTGAACAGGTTGTAAAAATGCAAGCTGAAACCTTTTTGGCCTTTAATCCCCTTGTTGATCTCTGAGTTTAGCTGATTTGTTTTGATGTTTTAAACTGAAGTTTGTTTAAGTTTGAGATGATATTATCTCAAATTTTTTTCTTAGCTTATGGACGAACTAATGAAATGAGGAAGGCTGATATATAAGAGAAAGTGTATAGGATATACAATTTGTACAGGGTGATATATTGTTTTGCTAGTACAACAGGTTTGATTATCATTTCTTTGTACAATTATATCAGAGATTGCTTTTTCTTTACTTCTTGTTTCAGCTGATAATTTTTTCTTTGCCATGCTAGAGATGCAAACATTAAATGCATATGTCCCTTATGTCTCCTTTACAAGCCTAAGATATTTATATTCCTATTTGTTTGCACTTGAATATATTTTTCTGTCCTTACTTGCAAGCTCATACATATATATGTTTACAAAGTAATCCATGTTTACATTCTTACTTTGTTCTTGCTTATGTATTTATTTATCTTTCTTTTGTTTCATATTTTATATAATTATAAATTTATTTGAAATATTTGTTCGACATAAACACTTATTTGAATTCCTTTTAAAGTTTAATTTTCTAACATTAAATTTAATCATATCCAAAATCCAAATACAAATTCATTTTCTATGATATTTAAAAAACTTAAATCCCAATTCAAATTCAATTTTCAATCTATTTTATATACGTGTTTATTTTCAAATACCCAATTAAATTCTCGATTAATTCAAAATTTATATTAAAATTTATATTAATTACCAATTACTTCACAATTTTTATTTTAAAAATTAAATTAATTATCAATTTAAACTTAATAAAAATACGGGATCGTTACACAGGTCATCCACAAGGTCTCTTACGGGTCATACCTCATCCTCCTTAACATATGGTTATGAAACTATGCTACCAGTTGATGTAGATGTGCCATCACATCGGCATTTATCTTATGCGATCAAATAAAATTCATGCCTGAAGAAAATTGTCTTAGACTTCATACAAGAAAGAAGGAATGAGGCAGTGGTTTCGTTCGCAGTCTATAGGCAAAGAATGGCTTGGACTTATAATTCGCGACCCAGAGAAAGGAAGTTCCACAAGGGAGATCAAATCCTAAGTAAAGTAATAGCTAACACAAGAGATCCAATGGAGGGAGCACCTGGACCGAATCGGGAAGGACCCTTAGTGGTTGTTGCAACACTCTCAAACGGTGCATACCACCTCTCTAGACCTGATGGGAACCTATTCCCAAGGGCAAGGAACTCTGAACACCTCCGACCTTACTTTGTTTAATATTTCTTTTCTTGTAACGAAGTATTATGTACAAAGTTGTGATTGAAAGAGGTTAATAAAATAATAAACAAGATGTAGGGATATTGGAAGGTCTGAATCAGTATAAAAATCCGCTTGCCAATTTTGTTCACTTTAAATCGCATAAGAGTTATAGTGACATAACTTGGCTTTACTGCCAAGACTTCATTGGATGAGGGATACTAGATTGCCTTAGCCAGTACAAAAATTATGCACATAAGATAAGGGATTGTAAACCCATGACTTGACTACATAGTCTAACAAAAAAAATCTTCACCCTAAAATAGGGAAGATCATGCCAAGCGCATGAAAAAAATTAGACCACATTTAGAATTAAGAGATTTTGCGAAAAGAAGAAAAGGAAATTCATGCAATATGGGTTAAGGGAAGAATATAAAGAAAATTCATGTGAAGCCCAAAGAAGTACACATACAATTTTATAATTTCTTTCCGAATTAAATAATAATTCATGATAAAATGCTAAATATATATAAAGGAAACATACACCATAAGCTAAGGTTCCATGAACTCAATAAAGAACACCCTAGTCAGAACTTGAATCCTCCCTCATTAAGAGTTTTCTTTTCTTGCTAGAAGCTTAAGCAGCGTGAGATGTAGGTATCTTGGTTATAATAATTGAAGAACGATGAAGCACATCAATAAAAGGGATTCATCGCTTACATATCTTTTGGGGAAAATCAAATTTTACATTTGTTAAGTGGTGCACACATTTTCTTCGTCAACACTATATAACTTTAGATTTTATGGAATTTCTTTCGGTAGAATTTCCAATATTATCATTATTCAACTCAGTTAGTCCATAGACAAAGTCCTTGGTTGAATATTAAATTTATTATTAATGGTACTATTCTTATCACAAATCCTAACTTTGAGTTGACTATAGTTGACCATGGTACGAACCTCATACAACCGAGGAGACGAATTCTTTATCCAACAATGCTTCACTTTTAATGCTTCAACTTAGACCCAACTATAGTTGGTTGATGGATCTCCATGCCGTGATTTAACTATAATCAAAGTGGGGTATTCAAATTAACGTTCCACTATATTTTCAAGTCAAGGAAACTGTGTAATATCATAACCATGAGATTTCATGTTTAACCTAGTTGTTATTAACCAACAAAAAACCCTCAAACGAGTCATTTGGTAATCGTCCAACAACTACAAGTACATAACTCTATGGGGTCCCTAGCAGCCATGAGTAATACGCTGTCCAACTTGTGAAAAATGTTGCAAATTCTAGTCTTAAAAGATGTATCAATATTTTTCTCGAAACATCTTGACCATGAATGTTATAAATAATATGTTAGTTTATATTCTAATAATTTTCTCATGATTATGACCATTCGTAACTATTATCACACATAACATATTATTTAACAATTTTCTATTTATATAGTTTAAATTAATTACTTAATTAAGCATATTACTATATAACAAACTATATAATAGAAATTAAACACCTTAACTACGAAAATAATTAGTTATAGAGTTAGATATATGGAATGATTTAATAACTGCCATTGGAGCATACCCCTAACTCTTTCAGTCTTCCACTTGAACTTGGAGCTAATTATGAAATATCAATTTTATCCATTTGATTAGTTTTCTCAAAATAATCAAGCAAGTCCCTTAGTGAATAGGTATGCTATATTGTCACGGTATCTATTTTACCAATCAACTTTTTTTTATGCTGATAAACTACCTTTATTGTGTGGAACTTTTCGAAGTATGTTTCCCAACTTATAGTAATCTTTAGGTCCTTTCACTATCCTTATCGCGACATTGTTTTCACAAAACAAAATCATGTGATTCTCAATATTTGAAATCACCTTTAGCTTAGTTACAACTTTGTGCACTTATGTTTATAATGCTTTTATTACGATGCTATTCAAGGAAGCATTCTTAGCCTTTCGGTTTAATCAGCCACCACTGCTAGTTTGGAACATTTTCAACTCAAAGCTCCTTAATAAAGGTTGAATATAAATTTAGGATGAAAATATTATAATATATATCACTTATGAAGCTCGGGTTTGAATACTCCTTAATAAGGAGTTCGATATTCTGTAAATAATTATTGAGTATTTGGCTAATACGTGTGAATACTCATTACTACCATTTAGTGGATATTAGTTCAGATTTGATACTCATTCGATGCATTAATTACATAAGTGAATAATAATATGGTAGACAATATATGATCATCCCTATTGCCTATTGTTTCTCAATTTTCTTGTAAGTAATTAGCAGGCCGATTAAGAAAGTATGGCCCCATTAAAGTCAGCCCACTAATTCTACGACCGGCCCTAATAGGAGTTCCCAAACTCAAGTTGGTCCCAAACCAACCCTTTTATTTAACAAAGCATCAAGATAAAGACAAGCTACCATATCCCTATATAGTTTGCAAACTTCTCATGAAAGCAGAATTAAGCCCATCCATTCTCGGTCCATTCCACCTTGGTTCATTGAAAATTGGCTCCTTCATGCCGATCTACTCTCATCCGGACCCTTTGACAGCCCGTCTACTTTAGTATCTCTTTAATCATTAGCTGACACCACTCCAAGCTACCTCAAGCAATCAACATACTTAACAAGGCTGGCTCAAGCGTGAGCCATCCTTGGCTTAGCTTTAGTACAACTACCTACGATCGGTCTCAAGTATCCCCATGCCACCTTACATGCGGCCTAGCACCATCTCGGATTTTCAGCTATTTTAAGTCTCCTTCATTCCTTCAGTAATCGACCGGCTACCTCGGAAGGATTTCCACATAAGCATATGAGGAAATGACAAACTGTCAATCCCTCTGTGCAAAGAACTATAAATTGGTAGCTGAAGTGAAGTGGAAAACCATCAACATTAAGTGATTATGTGAGGTATGCACACGGTATAAAGGGGAAATGAGTATATTTTCTCTACCACACATCCACCTTCTCCTTTACAGCCTTCTTCCATCTGCCCATGCAACCAGATCAACAGCCATGAACTCTTCCCACCTATTTTACAACACAATCTCAATCATCTACCATACTTTCATTTACTATAAGATGGAATAATAAATTATTATACGCTGTCGAATTTTGTAACGATCAGACGTATTGTGTGACCGTACAAGCTCAAAACGCTTAGCATTTAATCTTAAATATAATTTGATTAAAAAGATAACTTTTATATACTTTGGAATTAGGTCCCAAAACTAGTTTCATTGAGTTTGTAATACTGGTATTTAGTATAGAATGTCAGTGGACATGCTTCAATTGGAGTTTGAGGTTTTTGGATATGTAAAGTTGAATGTTTTCGAATAAAATAATATGGAAAACTAGTTTCATACCCTTACTACCCATGTATGACCCATACCCCCTCTCCCTTTATATTCTTCATTGTAAACAAAAAGCAGAGCTTCCTATTTAAAGCCAAAAATTCAAAAATCAAATTATTGTGATATACTAAACTAAAAATCAAAAAACAAACTTTAAAAATCTTGATTTGAGGAGAGCTTTATTTCGACATGCTTTTGGTTGGTTGTGTTGTGGGTTTGGGGTAAGCAGCTATCATGGTCAAGCTTTGGGTTTAGCCATGGCTTGATTTTGTTGGAGTTTTAGGCGGTTCTAAGTGAATTGAAGCTTGGATTTTGGTTTAGCGATGGAAGAATATGCTATGGCCAAAGTTTCGATGAGATCGGTGGTAAGGTTAGTCGCATGACCTGATGATGTAAGGGTGAGGTGCTAATGGTCGTGTTTTGATGGAGGGGTGAGAGGGACATGGTGATGGGTTAAGCTGGTTGCTCATGCGTAGAGAAGCTCAACAGTGAAATCAGTTAGACAAACGGAGCATCGTAGCTCCGTGTCAGTGCATATATATACACATCCATGGTGGGTTGTGCTTCGCTGTGCACGTTTATTGAGAGGGAGGAAGAAGGAGTATTTGTTTTTAGGGTACTTAAATTTGAATTTGTAATTAGTGTTATTTAATTACTTAATTAAATTGAAATCTTGTAAATCGAATCATTTTTGCGTACGAGGTCGGATTCGAACGATGTTTTTTTGCTTGGATTCAAGTTGTCAAGATCTTTGCATTAGAATTTGTTCGGTTGGATTTGGAGCTGGTGGAATTTTTGGCCAAAATCGAACATCCGTTCAATTTTAGTCCAAATCGGAATGCTTCGGTGAAAACTGGATTCAATGTGAGTTTAACTCACATTCAATTTTACTATATCATATCGATGATGCTATAAATTATTATTAATTGCTTGGATGTTAATAAAATTGTTTGATCGATTGTTTGGTTGAATTTACTTTTGGAAAATGAATGATATATTAATTTGATCGTTATGAACTGATGGAATTATATATATATATATATATATATATATATATATATATAATCCATAACCATTGTTTTGCAGGGAAAAATTAATAGAGAGACCCCAAAGGATTTCTCGCTAATAATTATTTACTTACATCCTTATGTTGCTAAATTGAGTTTAATTGAAATAAATCTTGAAATTCTATTAAATTGTTTAAATGTCGTTATAGTGATTTTCGCTATACCGTCGTTATGGACTTTCATCCCTAAACCCTTTCATACACGTTTTTGAACTTGGGCTTGTGTTTTCACTAAATAGAATTTTAAATTCATTAATCATTTTTGATTGATCACAATTTAAAGAAATTAATAATTTTAACTAATGATTTTGAAATTAACTAACCAATTTAATAAATGATATTCAAAATTGGTTTATCTTTTGATTTAAATGAGATTGGATTTAATTAATCTAACTATTGATTATTTGAGTTTAATTAATTATTATAATTAATGATATTTGAAATTAATAATCATTTTTAATTAATGATATTTAAAAGTAATTATTCATTTTAACTAATGGTACTTGAATTTAATTAATCATCCTCGTTTCTGATATTTGAATGTAATTAATAATTTAAATAATGATGTTTTAAATTTATTAATCTACCTAATAAATGATATTTGAATTTAGTTAAGTCATTTTAATTAATGATTTTGAAATTTGATTTATAATTTAATTAATGATTATTTTAATTTTAATTAATTATTTTAACCAATGTTTTTTGAAGTTTAGTTAATTATTTTAATTAATAATGGTTTGTAGTTAATCAATCATTTAAAAAAATGATGTTTTAATTAATCATTTTAGCTAATGATGTTTGCACTTAATTAGTCCCATCAATTAATTGGACCACGATAGTTGATTTATTAATTATCGGATTCAGCTTTCTTCATGATGTATCGTCACCTTAAAAATGATTTGCTGCTCTTTTGAGCTTTGTTATCCTTTGCCAGAAGTGACTAAACCCGATGCGTGAAAGGACGTCCAGCTATGTAGGGTTGCTCTCATTAGGTATTTTCACTTCTCATCTAGATTGGATTCGGTTGTGCACTTAGTTGTGGAAATATTTAGATTCTCGGTAAAGTTTGATAGGGTTCGACCGGTACATTTCTGAAAAGTATCACGGAATATATGAGCTTCTCAGAAGTATATTCCTAGATGTATACTTCAAGAGGGGTACACTTTCCTAATCATTTGTTGAAAATTTTCCTTCCCTTATTTAATTCAAACCTTTGAATTAGTTTTTCATTTATTGCAACAGGAAGGGTCAACCCCTCTTCGCGATGTTTAATTATCAGTTTTTGTCCATTCTATCAAGTTTGGATTGTTCCCTCATTTTTGTCCATTCTATCAAGTTTGGACTATTATCTTGCTTATCCATTATGTCCAGTTTGGATTTTTCTCGGATTATTTTCATTTTTTTTAAGTTTGTTTTTTAATACTATTTAAGCCCATTCTTATTTGGATTTGTTTTCTAATGTTTATGTGCTCTTGCTTGTATGGATGTTATTCTTGTGAGGTAAAAACCCTTTTTGCGTTAGCAACGTGGTCTCACAAAACTTTAGTATGTTTCCCATTATATGAGTTATCTCACGTTGGAATTTCCAAACTAATCTAGGTGTTATTTTATTGTAATACTTGGGTCAGACCAAGTATTTTCCCAGGCTGTCTTTGGTGTTATGAAGACCTTGGAGAGGAGCTGGAGGATCACCTATCGTAGTTTTTTATTTTCTAATGTATTATACAGTATTCATATCAACATAAGGTCGGGATTTTTTAACTGTCCAACTAATAAAGTTTGTTTTTAACTCTGATATACCCTGTATTTTTGGAGTGATAGTTTTTACTGTCCTTGTTATATTATATGTTGTCAATTCCATTGCGAGATTTTGATTTTCTCCGTTTTCTATTCTTTTCTTTTTATTTACCCTAATAATCAGCCCTTTTGTTGTTTGGATGTTCAACATTTGAACACAGTGTTAGTATTCGGTGTCGACTTTCGATGGCAAAAAAGGCGAGTCGTTACAATATGATTCATAATCGTATGGTTTTTTACCAAAGATATGTCCTAGTCCGTAATTCCAAAATAACTATGAAAAACTTTAGACACTTCGGTATTTTTTATAATCAGTGTATCATTATTTTATGTAAAAAATACCATAGATTAATCTTATAATGAATTTTCATAATATTCATATTAGAATAAAACTATATCTACCCCTAGTCAATAATGAAAAACTACTATTATTTCATAAATAATATTTAATACACATACATATGCACAAAGACAATCTTTTGTCATTCGATATATCATTAAGAAGTATCATATGGCTTGCTCCCACTATTTCCATTACTACAATAATAGCTCATGGAATACGAGACTCCATTCAGTCACTTACCATCATATTTTATTTCATCCACTATAACTTTTACATTTGAGATTTTTAGATTAAATAACTTGAACTTGTAGAAATAACTTCCGTGGAAAACAAATTTCTAAATAAAATTATATTTGGAATATAATCATATTTCCTATTCGATATTAAATATCTACTAGTATCTTAAACAAAACTTGTTTTTGGTGTCTCTTCATGAAGTAGAGGTGACTATTTACTCTCTTCATCTCTACCGTATCTAAGTTACATCTACTCTCGTACATTTTCTTTCCTTTCCAATTGGTCCACCCATTTAAATAATGTATCGAACTTTTTACAAAAGTACATTTAGTCATTCTTAACATTTAAGGACATCAAATACATTTCACTTTACATAATCTAATCAAACTGACATTTAACTAATAGAATTCGTAGGTTTTTCTAGTAGTTCTTGATCCATGTTGCTTTTGACATGACAAGATACTCATTGTATTCAATCATATTAAACATATCATCTTGTAGTATGGTTTACTTGCTAATTTTGAATGCTCTAGTTTTCATCGAGGTTTCGTATATTATGAATCGTGGCTATACACCATATAACATTTATATATGTCGAATATAGATAAAATAGTCATATCCATGCATTGCTTGGAGTTCAAAACTCATGGAAAACAATATATAGTCTAAGGCAAATAAAGGCATAAGTAACAAGATATGGATGTATTAAGTAGTTGTATAATCTGGCTCTTCATAAGACTTGACGTGATAATAGGCCAAAAGATTTTTCGGTAAGTATACTATATGTTTCCATGTCAATCTTAATTTAGTTCATTTTTATATCTTAGTCGATAACAATTTCATTAATTTTTATTTGTTTCACAATTTTATTGATATAGATTACTTTAACTTTATATAGCATATGTTCTTAAAGTATTAGAAAGGTTCAATGTTACCATTTCATTTTTCTAATAAGGCTCCCACTAGGATTTTTTTTCTTAAATCCAAAGAAAAATATAAAAATCTTTATGTTTCTCTAGTGGATGTTAGTACTGGCTTGCCTTGGAATTGTAACCTTGAGTTCGCTCACCCAATCATAGTCCCATAAGAGATAGATAACACTTTATCAATTGTATCATATACAACTCCTAACTAGTGGTCTTTGTTCTAATCTCAATCTTGACGTTGATTTTACTCAATAAATCAAAAGAGATTATTCACTCATAACCACCATTTCATAATGGCCTAAATATAATGCACATACCTTGAGTTTACTCAATAAATACGCAAATGTATCATACCTTGTATAACAATATATTAATTGCATTACAAATAACATCTCGAGCTTGAGTTTGCTCAACAACCAAGGGGTATGCATGTGATCTATTAATATATAAATGGCAGTGGATGACTTATGTATTAAGGATTCATAATTTTTAATATACATATATCGAGGGATATTACTTTAAGGAATATTGTGTTTTTTTATGAAAATGCCTTCGTGATTTAAGTGTTGAACACATCTAACATCACAATATACGTACTTTACATATGAAATATTCTAAAAATCTATTTTAAGTGTATTTTAGTTCCACTTAGGTTTATACTCACATAAATTTAAGTACTATTAATTAAATCATATTTAATTTTTATTTTATTAATTAAATCATATTTAAATAAATTAACATATAAAATTTCCATAAGTTTATATCATTCATATTAAACTGTTTAAGATAGATAATCAACTATAACATTTATAGTATATTTATACCTATCAATATATATATATATTTATTAACTAACTTTTTATTAATTTTTTTCATTAAATTCATTTATTTAATTAAATTATTTAGTTAAATATTTAAATTAAATAATTTTTTTAATATACTTTATCTTATGTAAATTTAAGATAAATACATAACTATAATAATTATAGTTATACATATATGAGTGTGTTAATTAGTTATTTAACTTAAGTTAATTAACTTATTTAATTAAATTTATTAAAATTTTGTATTAATTATTTTGATTTCTCAAAATAGTTTTGAAAATGTCAAACACATATTATAGCTTCATAAAATTTTCCTTTTAAATTTTGAACTTGACTTTTAAATTTATAATACATTTTAAGTTTTCAAACTAAATTTTAATAATTATCTCAAGGCCCAAATGAATTTAAGTTTTTACGATTGGCTTAACCTTTTGGGCTTGCTCCACCCATTGGGCCAGGCTGGTAACCAAAGAGAAGAAAATACTTGATTGTTCAACCCCAAACCTAATCACTACTTCAGTAGATACCCATAGGATATTTGGTTTAATCAGTTGTACCTAAATCTGCTAATTAGACTTCATAGACCATGTAGGCTCTAATACCGTTGAAGGAACTGGCCCAATCAATAGCGGATGAAATGAGTATATTTCAAAAAAAAATCCCTATTTGGATCACGGTATGCCTGTGAAGTCGGTTTCACTGGATCCAATCTAGTTATTTTTATTAAATCATATCTCATTAAAATTATTTTAATCTTAGTAATTAATTCTAAATGGATTATGTGTGAAATTTGAAAAGATTGAATATATCAATTATATTCAAATTTTGAATTAAGTAACAAACATGTGAAACATAAAGCAAGTGTAATTTTTGAGTGTCAAAAGATGGGGATAAACAAGAAATTAGATCTAGAATCATATCAATCAATATTTAATAAGGAAAGTGATGAAAAAGGCCGCATTGGTTGATTCTACTTTTCCTCTTTGATAAAATTTAGTTGATTCAACATTTTATTAATATACAAGATATGATGTGGTAAAATTGAATGATAGAAAAACTAAACAATAACATGGTCAATATATAAATATATGCGTGTATGTAGATATTGGGATCTATATATACCATGTATATATTATTGCCTTGATTTTGAAATGTTCGATAAAGTTAAAAATGTTTTCAAAACAATCCTTAGCAATATAAGTATAAGTATAAATGTTTATACGCACACAGATATACACATAGCTATTAACCATAACTTTCCAATTAATTTAAAAAAATATCCATACTATCTTAAAATTTTCTGATGTATTTGCAGACATATGTATATTTGAACAAATCGATGTAATATTTTTTGTTTTGAATCGGTATCGATGTAATATATATATATATATATATATATATATATATATATATATATTTGTGTGCGAGTGTGCGCATATAAATATATGTTTCAAACCAAAATAATTTTTTCAGTCAAAATATTATAAAACAAAAATTGAACACAAGAAACTGAACGAGATATTAACAATTTTTAAATCACTCAAGCCAAGATATTGGAATATTAAATTGTGTATCATTTTTAGAATATTAATATAAAATATAATTAATTTTTAGGCAGCAGGTCAACTCAGGACATCAAAACAACCCAGTGGAGCAATCACATAAAAGTCGAACACATTATCAAGTCAGAGCCGAGTTTGACAGTGTCAAACATCGAATTGATAAGCTTATAACACGTACCACTTCAAGTTCAAAGGGGACATGATCAAGACGGTTGCCAAGGAAATCAAACAAGACTGAGAATATCTGCAGTGGTACAACTCAAGGGTTTACCAGAAGTCAAAATGTGAAGTCACGAAAGAAACCAAAGTCTCAGGTCAAAAACAGTCGACAAATCCAAGTTAAAACTCAGCAAGGTATAAGTCGAAGTCACTCGAAGTCAACCTCGTGGTGGCCACGAAGTTAATCCAACTCGATACAAAAAAATTCATATGGCCGGAGTCATTAATGTATATGGAAGTGAAGTCGAGAGTCAACGTATCAAAGCCGTGAAATCATTGCCGTAGATATCAAATCACACAAATATACGAAATTGCCAAAACCAGAAATCATCTCCAACATCCATACGAAAATCGAAAACATCAACATCTCAACAAAACAGTGCCGAGAAAACCAAGTAGAAATAGATGTGAGTAAAACTCACACAAGTTCAAATCGAAATCACTAAAATTCGAAGCAATAATCAGCCAATAATTCAAGCAACAAAACACACAAATAACTCGAGCCAAGAATTAGATGTGAGCAAACTCACCTTTGCCACGAACGGAAGCGAAGATGAACGAGCGCGAGGGCGAGCAGCCATTAATTGATGAAGCCCTAATTCTCGAACGAAGGAGAATGAATGAAGACGAGCCCCATCGAGCAGCCAGGACGAAGTTGAACTCGAACTGACGAAGCCGATCCTCCCGAAGCCCTAATTGGTGATGACGATCGATGGAGCACGAGGCCGCCACCATTTTTGTTCTCTCGGTGGTTTTAGGTTTCGAACGAATAATAGAAAATGAGAAAGAGGGGATCGGGTTTAAGTCGAAGAATAAGGAAAGGGTATTGGGTTTTTAAAATTTTCACGGCCCAAAAACAAATGAACCACTATTTAAAAATCAAATCCCCTCAAACTTTATAACCATTTGTAATTTAAAATTTAAAAAACTTCAATTTGAAAATTGACGAAAATATCGGGTTGTTACAGACTCCCCTCCTTAAAGAAATTGCGTCCTCGCAATCTTAAGGAATAAATGGGCAAAAGGTAACAACCATAAGAATATATCAACACACGATGAAGAAATTTGAAATAGGAAGTTCACCATATAGAGCATGAGAGAGAGAGAGAGAGCCTGAACGTGTTTGCTCGAAGAATTCTCTGGATTCCTAAGTGAAATCCATAGGATTTGAGAACCAATAAACTTTCACGAGAAAAACATCTTTATTTCGAGGGTGCCGAACCCCCGAAGCATTGATGTGAATAGAATGTTGCTCAAAGTCAAATCTGGTGAAACTTCAATTTCCTCAATAATACCGGGCTCAAGAATAAAAATCAGAATCCCTAAGGCATTTCCGTAAAAGAAAGATGCGTGAAACACGTCATGAATAACAGAAAATTGAGCCGGTAATAAGAGGCGATAAGCCAAGAAACCAATACGTTCAGTGATAGGAAATGACCCAATATATCGAGGCACTAACTTTCCCAACCGACTGAAACGCACAACGCCTTTCATAGGTGAAACAAGATTAATTTGGAACAACAGCATAGTACAATAACGATACGCCAGATGAATCAAAGCTTCATTAATTCGGAACGCCGACGTAGTACAAAAACAGTACGTCCAATGAACCGATCAACATAAAAGAACATCAGACGTAAGTCCCTACAAGGAATGAGACGAAGCTCAATAAAACGAAGTACATCGAAACGTCTGATGAACCTGGTGAAAAGATGATTCCATGCGGACATCATCAAAGAACAACCACTTGTTTGCCTACGACAAGTGCATCGGCAACACGATTACCCATCCGGGAGTGGTAAATAATATCAAGATCATAAGATGTATGGAGCTCGAGTCAACGTGGTTGACGCAAATCATGTTCCTTATGAGAAAATAAATATTCCCAAGATTCATGATCAGGGTAGAGAACAAATTTCTTACCCAAAATAATGATGCCAAATCTTGAAGAACGAAATCAATAGCCAAGAGCACTAAATCATGAGTGACATATCTAGTCTCAATAGGCATTAATGATTTAGAAACACAAGAGACAGCACGTTCTCTTTTGCAAGAGAATGGCATGCAAACTAACACGATTAGCATTGGTACAAACGATAGAGTCTTGGTTCCCACGGGAATCACCAGAATAGAAGTGTCGGAAAAGAGTTGTTTTAAATAATATTCTTTCCCGAAAAGCTAAAACTTTCGAAATTTACAATTTACTTTATGTAATTATCTTTTCAGAAAAATTTATGTTGGGCGAATTCTCACCCAGAAGATCTCGAGACCAAGAAGCCACAGTTTCACTCGGGTTCGCAATCTCCACTTCATTCAGCACGACCAGCCACCTTCTCATTCGGCAATGCAAGACCAAGTCCATTCGGCTTGGATAGCCTCCTTCTCATTCGGCCTCCTTCCCATTCGGCCTCCTTCTCGTTCGGCAATACAAGCCCGAACCCATTCGGCATAACCAGCTATCCACCGAGCCAACTCTCCACAACCGGTCCAAGCAAGCACCGAACCACCTCACTACCGGTCCACACCTATCACCGGTCCACACTCACTGCCGGTCCACATCCACACCGCTACCACCGGTCCAAGCTCCATGCCGAATGAGACCTCGTCGAACTAGACAACTGCCAGTTCAGACTGCTTCAGCCCGGGCCCACCAGCAGCCATATACATCCAAGACCCCTGCCCCCTACCTCACTCTATAAATAGAGGGGCAGGGGTACAACAATGGCAGACAGGTTTGAGAGCTCAAGCACGGAAGGAACTTTCAAACTACTTTCATATACTTGTACACAAAGCATTGTACTTGTAATCTGAAAGAAAGAAGATAATAACATATAAAGTGGACGTAGGCACGTTCTGGCCGAACCACTATAAATCTGTGTGTCTTTTACATTTCAGCCCCTGCTTTTTTCATATTTACATAACTCATCTAAATCATTAAGAATCACATAAAACCAATTAAATCTCACGACTTGGAGGTGTTTGCCCACTTTTCGCGCAAACATTTTTGGTGCTTTCACTGAGAGCTTCGAACTCAAAGCTTCAGCTTCCCTCATTCAACCTTCTTTCCCAATAGCACCCTTCATTGCCTAGGAAACATGACTTCCAGGCCAAGAAAAGACGCCAACAAGGGAAAGAACGCTGCAACTAGCAGCGCTCCAAATCCAGTGGATCCAGATCAAGAGAACCATCCCACTACAGCAGCAGTGCCACATGAAGATCAGGCAATTCCAACAGCCCCTGCCGCGGAACAACCGACTGTAATCACTAGAGCAGACCTAGACAGAGTTGTGGTGGAAGTGACTAACCGCTTCGCATCCCAACAAGAAGCTTTGGTGAACCAACTCATGTCACGCTTGAGAGATGTCGAAGAATCCAACCGCAACACTGAATCATGGGATGAATCTCAATCTGGAGGATCTCGGAGACAACAAAGGTCTTCCCTCTTTGAGGAAGCCATCAACAGGAACAACAATGATAGGGGCCGCGCCCGGACTCAGCCCGAACTCCGACTCGATGAAGCGCTTGGAACCGAACCCAGTGGGGGAGGCGCCAGGCGAGGGTCGGATGTAGCTGAGCCAGTCATGCCACCTAATCATAGAAACCCCGCTGAACGGAGCCGAGCTAGAACCCAGCCCGAAGTTGACCCCATGGAAATGCTCGAAACAGAACCCCGCAGGGGAAGATCAAGGCAGGGGGCAACTGTAGCTGGTCCTAGCATGCATCCGAGCAGCCAGAGGCAACCAGTGGATAACGTCAGAAGTGATAGACTATACCATCCCTACAGGTCATCTGAACGAGATCGATCCCGCAGGGAAGAACCAAGTTCATTTCTATCCGCTCCAAATTCTGATGAAAGAATGGCACGACTATTCATAGAATGCGTCCAACGGGAGCAAAGGGACCGAGGAATAGGCGCTAGGGTCACCAGCCCCTTTACCCGCAATATCGAAACTGCCATCACCCCCCGGGAATGAAAAATGCCAATCATGGAACCTTACAAGGGAACTTCCGACCCCATCGTACACTTACAAAGATACACCTAGCATATGCTCATGAGCGGAGCAACAGAAGGGGTGCTGTGTAAATGCTTTCCGCTATTCCTAGCAGATCTAGCTACCTCCTGGTTCTGCCATCTACCCCAAGGATCTATCAGCTCATGGGAGATGCTGAAAGAAAGGTTCATTAGCCAGTTCCGCATCCATGTAGAACAACCCAAGGATGCTTATTCTCTATCCAATGTCAAACAGAAATCCGGAGAGACACTGCAACAATATCTAACTCGGTTCAACGCCGCAGCGGCCGCAGTCCAAGATGCCGATGAGAAACTCACCCTAATGGCCCTCTGTAGCGGTGTACACCCAGATACCAAGTTCGCAAGAAGACTAACTAAGGAAAAACCAGCTACTTTACCTGATTTCTTCCATGAAGCTGGAAAGTATATGAGACTTGAAGACGCCGCCACTGAGAGGCAGTCAGGGCAACAAGGTAAGACAACTTCGGACAAGGTTCCCGCTGCAGCCAAGGACACTCGAAGAAATGAATCTAGAGACAATGCTGGGGGCAGGAAGGTTGAAAAACGCCAATATCGACCAGGACCGAGATTTGACTCCTACACTCCTTTGAATGAAACAATCGAAAACATCTTTCTAGCCACTCAGGGCGAACTCGGATACAAGCGCCCCCCGCACAAGAAAGAATCTGATAACGCATTCAAGTCTGGAAAGTTCTGCCGCTTCCACGAATCCCACGGACATGACACCATGAATGCCACCATCTCCGGGACTTGATCGAAGAACACATCAGAAGAAGAAGGCTGGAACACTATGTGAAAGGTCAGAACAGGACTCCAACTCCTGCCAATGAGAACCCAAAGCGACCCGTCCCAGAAGTAGGCGGGGGGAATCGCAACACCAGTGGCTCTAGTCAAGAGGAGATAGTGGTCCATACCATCTCGGGAGGACCACACATCGCCGACAGAAGCTGGACGGAGATGGAAAGATACGGCAAGTCACTTAGAAATGCTGAAGGCTATGTTAACTTCATTATGGAAGAACACCATCCGAAACGGAAAGAGAGCCGACGATCATGTAAGCCACCTGAGCGAGATGTTTCAGGTACTTCGCCAATATGGAATGAAGCTGAATCCTCTAAAGTGCTCCTTCGGAGTGTCATCGGGAAAATTCTTAGGATTCATCGTCCATGCCAGAGGAATTGAAGCAAACCCTGAACAAATCCGGGCTCTAAAAGAAATAAGGATACCTTCCACTCGAAAAGAAATGCAAAGCCTAAACGGAAAGGTGGCCGCCCTAAGCAGATTCATTTCCAAAGCAACTGACAAGTGCGTCCCTTTCTTCGAAGCTCTCAAGAAAGACAAAGGAAAATTCGAGTGGACCGATGAATGCTTAAAAGCCTTCCTTAACCTGATCGAACACCTTCAGAAACCACCAGTACTCTCGACTCCAAACGAAGGCGAAGAGCTATACCTATACCTAGCTGTATCATCTCATGCTCTAAGCGCTGCCCTGGTAAGAGAAGAAGACTGCACACAACGCCCGGTGTACTTTATAAGTAAGAGATTTACAGGGGCAGAAGCCAGATATCCTAAACTTGAGAAATTGGCATATTGTTTATTGATCGCGTCACGAAAACTGCGACACTACTTCCAATCTCACTCCATCAGAGTTCTAACCGATCAGCCACTAAGACAGGTGCTCCATCGTCCCGACACTTCTGGACGACTCCTCAAATGGTGGATTGAACTAAGTCAGTATGACGTTACCTACCATCCTCGCACCGCTATCAAGGGGCAAGCCATGGCCGATTTCATTGCCGAATTCACTACCAACGAAGGCAAGGATCAGTTTGAAATAGCAAAAAACATCAAGTGGAACCTCTTTGTAGATGGAGCATCAAACGAACAAGGCTCGGGGGCAGGTATTGTGATAATCACCCCCAGGGGAAGAAAGCTGTACTATGCATTAAGGTTGGAATTCGCGGCCACTAACAACGATGCGGAGTATGAGGCAGTAATAGCGGGATTGGAGCTTGCCTTAGAAATTGGAGTCAATTCTTTATGTCTTCATAGTGATTCTCAACTTATCGTAAACCAAGTACTAGGAGAATTCCAGACACGAGGAGAACGACTCACAGCATATCTAAAGAAAACCAAACTGCTGCTCGACCAATTGGACCATTATCTAATCAAACACATTCCTCGAGAAGCTAACCAAGAGGCCGATGAACTAGCAAAGCAAGCTAGTATGAAGAATAGCACCATTTCCGGAGCACTAGCCATCTCAAGGCAGCTAGCACCAAGTTTCGAACAAGTGAATCTGATAACTGCAATTGAAGAAGCAACTTGGATGACTCCTATCCGGAAATATTTGCAGGACGGCACACTACCAGACAAACGTGATGAAGTCAGGAGAATTTTGAGGAAAGCTCCCCACTACACAATACAAGAAGGCATCCTCTATCGGCGTGGCTTCTCTAGCCCCTTATTCAGATGCGTCGCTGGAAGGGAAGCCAAGGAAATCTTATTCAACATCCATCAAGGAAGTTGCGGAGATCACACTGGAGGGCAGACTCTGGCGAAAAAGATACTCCGATATGGATATTACTGGCCCACACTAAACAAAGACGCCTTAGACTTCGTCAAGAGATGCGACAGATGTCAGAAATTTGCCAAGATTCCTCGACTACCCACAAATGAGATTACTCAAATGACCAGCCCTTGGCCCTTTGCTGTATGGGAAATTGATTTAATTGGCGAACTGCCAACGGGCAGGGGCGGAGCCAAATATACTATAGTGGCAGTCGATTATTTCACCAAATGGGTAGAAGCGGAACCCCTAAATAAAATATCTTCAGCAAAAGTTATCAACTTTTTGATCAGAAATATTCTGTGCAGGTACGGAGTACCACTCAAGATCGTATCAGACAACGGACTCCAATTTGACAGCGAAGAATTCGCCGACTGGTGCCAAGAGCATGTAATTCATAAAAGCTTCTCATCAGTAGCTTATCCTCAGGCAAACGGACAAGTCGAAGCTGTCAACAAAATTCTCAAAACCCTAATCAAGAAGAAACTTGAAAAGTCAAAAGGCGCTTGGGTGGACGAACTTCCCACGGCACTTTGGGCCTACCGCACATCTTTCAGAACATCAACGGGACATACTCCTTTCTCTTTGGCATACGGATCGGAGGCAATGCTCCCTGTTGAGACTATTGTTCCTTCCCACCGTAGGATCCACTACAATCCAGAAGAAAACGAAGAACTCCTCCTCATGTCTTTGGATCTGATTGAGGAAAGGAGAAACGATGCAGCACTCAAAGCAGCAGCTCACAAACAAAAAGTGGCAGCACTATACAACTCCAAAGTCAAGCATCGCATCTTACAAGAAGGAGATCTTGTCCTCAGGCGAATCTTTCCGCGCCCCGGGGCACTGGACCCCATCTGGGACGGACCATATGTAATTCATAAAGATCTCCACAACGGAGCTTATATTTTGTCAACAGTGGACGGAGAGGTGTTCCAGAGGGCATGGAACATCCGACACCTCCGTCGATACTTTTCTTAACTTGTACTGCCCATATGAAGTGAATTAACAAAGATAATCAGTGGACGTAGGCGTTTTCATGCCGAACCACTTTAAAAATCTTGTCTTTTTTTAACTTGTTCCTTTATATCTTGGCTGCTTATTAAGCTTTATCCTTTTCTGTTGAACAAAATCTTATGGCATCTCCACTCAAGACGCACCACGGCCTCATCTGGACTAGGCCTAACAGGTACGCTACGATTCTATGCACTCGCCAATGAGACTCTTTTGCTCCAGCATCCCTCTGCTGCGGGTTAACTCATTGCTCGCGCCTGCCCTCAAAGCCAACTGTAATGAGCCGATTATAAGTCATCATAAAGGCCGACTATAGCCGATGGCAGCTCCTTACGGCGTTCGGCTCGCCGGCAACTGCGAACCTACTTTAAGCCCCAACATAAGGTGTGGCCAGCCAGGGGTAGTTCACGGCCAACGGCACCCGCGCTAGCCGACCACGGTAAATCGAATAATACCCACGATTACGGACCACAATGGTTCGGGTAGTTACCGTGCGCGATCTCAGCTCCGATGTGTCTTAAGTGCGGCTGTGGTAAAAAATAAAACTCCCCGCGGAGGCATAAGATGGGTGACAAATGTCTCCAAGACCCACAGCTAGGGAAAGTGACTACAAAACCCGTTTGCCACGAACTTAAGCACATCGACGGCCTTCCGTGACTGGAAGTTTTACTTTTTCTATATTTCAATTTCATTTAAATACTTTTCTCCTATCCTGTATAACAAACTCTAAAGTACAGGAAATCAAATAGAGAGCATTCACTCATGAGAATCTAAGCCTGCGTACTGGGTGGCAAGATACTCAGATATATCCATGGTCAATTACACAAGAAGCTCGAAGCCACCGCCGGCAAATAAAACATGAAGGGCGGTACTCTCTTCTCTTGTACATAAATACATAACTATAGCTTATTCATATGTCACACTAACATTGCAAAACATGAAATTATATTTCAAGCAAAGGCTTAACGTCCAACACAACTAAAATCACAGGCATATACATAGTTATACTTCTCATACAGCACATCAAAATGACAACAACGTTTAAACATAACAAAATCAGCTTATATTATAAAATCACACCAAGTTATTCTCTGCAAATAATATTATTACAGTCACATCAATGTTTTGGACTAACGTAAACAACAGTAAAAAGAAATAAAAAGCGGCCGAATCCGGACAAGTAACCAGCTGCGTCCACACTCCATCACCAACTTCCCAAGCCTACTTGGCCGCAGGGCCGGAACCCCCAGCATGTTGATCGGAAGTTCCACCTGTCCAATTCAGAAGAGGAATCCATTAAACAAACGATAAACGATCAAGTTATGGAAACCCAGAAAGAAAAGGAAAAGAGAAGAATAACTCACCAGCGTCCGCCGCTTGATCCTCATCCTCCAGTTGCACACCCGCTTCCTCTGCAGCAAGCAACCGCATCCCCTCCTTCACCGCCGCTTGCTCCTCTTTCGAGAACTGAGCAATGACCACATCCAGGCTAAAAGCCACTCCACCTTCCTTACCCGCATTGACCCTGGCCTCGTCTAAAGCCCGAAGATATATCTTGGCCATGACCCGGGGATAGTCATCCATCCAAGACAAGCTGCCCTCCTTCCAAGTGCGGAAGTACATGTCCTGCAGCATTTCGTCCATCATCCCCTCATTCTCCTCGAACTCCCTCACCCGGGCCTCGGAAGCCTGCAACTTGGCGACAGCGACATCCCTCTCTGATCGGTATCTCAAGCAGTCAGCCTCGAGAGACCTCCTCATCTCCTCCATCTCCTCCTTTAGCTTGACTTGAGCCATCTCCGCGGCCTCAAGCCTTCCGGACAACTCCTCTACCTGCTCGAGATCCGCATTCCGAGACTCATCCACTGTCGCAATGGCCATGTCGATCCGCTCTTTACAGGCGGCCTCCATCTTCCGTAATTATGCCCTACTAGCCTTTTCCATGGTCTCTTTCAGCCGCCTGGAGGCTTCCTCGTGCTGAGAAATCTGAACTGCCTGACCGGCAAGCTGTTCGGCCTGATCGGCAACCTTCAGCCGCAACCGAATATTAGCACTCCCAATCTCCTCCCCGGCCTTGACCAATTGAGCATGATACTTCATTAACTTCTTGGTCTTTTCAGCCACCCGATCGATATTAGCTTTGGCTTCATCTCCCATGGTAACGACCCGAGTGGTAAGCAGATCAAGATCTAGGGACTTAGCCTCGTCTAACACTCGTACCATGGGGTTGCGGGGAAGGAGGTGCTCACCCGTGGCCTCATCAAATGAAATATCCCGAGAGCTTGGATCTAAATCAGGATGACCGGCAAAGGGGTCACGAGGCACATCAGGACGCCTTATACGGATAACAGTGGGATTCTTAGAAGGAGGTGGAGGGGGGATAAACTCCGTGCTCTCCTCCGTGGTATCACGAGGAGGCTGAACAGGAAACTGCGGACCAGGGGAAGGCTCAAATAAAGAACGACTCCTCTTCTTTTTCTGAATGCTCTCTTCGATGGCCCCAAGAAGAGGACGGTATTTGACCACGTCCCCAGTACGACCAGTGGGAGGCTTCGCAGAAGCTCTCATCAACTTGAATTGTTCGAGGCGGTGTCGAACGTCTGACGTTTTAACCACCTGGCCTGCCCCTGGAATAAAGAACAAGTGTTACGAACATACAATGGTCCACAATTCAGGAAACATGTTAAGTAAAAAGAAAGAAAAGTAAGAAGGCACGTCTATTATACAAACCCTGCGGAGGAGTGGGGTACTGCAATAAGTCCTGAATCTCATTCCAGGACGGAAGTGAACCATAAAATATTTCTAAGTCCTTATCGAAAACGGAATCGACAGAGGACAAAAGTTCACCTTGCACCGCCGAAGTCACCATGGCTGAGGAACCACTGGGGGATAGATCGGCACCAGCCCCGACCTTACCAGTCTCCTTCGCCTTCTTCGCTTCCGATTCCCCTTCCGATTCCCCGAAGGCCTGGCGGAGGGCCTCATCCAGCTCAGAGTCTTGCCCAGAAGTTAAGGCACCAGCACCACTACCACCCTGACCATCTCCATCTCCTCCGCCCTCCGACTCTCCTTCCATATCGCCTCCTTCGCCCTCTTCCACACCTTCCTCCTCCGGAATGATCGGGCAAGTACTAGGAGAGGGGCCCTCCGACTCTTTAAGCTTCTTGCCTCCCGCGACGGGATGCTGTGCAAAGGGTTTCCTCTTGCCACTCTCCACCGTGGCCCCCTCCTTAGCTTTAGCAGCCTTCTCCTCAGCCGTGTCCCTCTGCTTAACCACGGACTGGTGCGGCTGGATCAAATTGTACTCCAGGAGGGTAGCGTTCCTGATCAGGAACGAAGCCGACCTGTCCCACGCGGGAATGACCTTTATTCCAGCAGCCATCCGCGCCAAAGAATCATCTTCCACGACAGCAATGCCACCTGTCGCTAGCAAGAAATAGAAGCGTGTTAGAAGAAGCACTACAGTCAGAACATGGAAAATATAAATGAAATTCATCTTACAGCCGGAAGTGAAATGGCGGAAAGAAACAGAATCGTCCTTGATAAAAAACCATTCCTTCTTGAACATGGTGAACTTTGAATATAAGTCCAAGACCGGTTTGAAGGGCACGGCCGCTTCCAGACTAATATACGGAGACCCCTTCTTGTAGCCTCTCAGGTTATACAAATATCGAATTTCCCAGTTAGAAGGAGGGCGCCCGTACCTCCTCTGGAAGATGACGAAAAGGCTTACCAGAATGGCATAAGAGTTCGGCTGAAGCTGGAATGGAGCCACTTTCAAATATGTGGTAAAGCTGACTATCCAGGCATTGATAGGAGGGATAGCACCACACATGCAATGGTACCTGCTGTAAGCAAAGTAACCTTCGGGGGGATTATACGGCATCATTCCATCTCCCGGTAGCAGCATAAGAGCCATGTCTATCCCAAATGAACGAGATATGACATCAAGTTGCTCCTCCTTTAGCGAGCTAGGAAAGCAATCGGGAGGGGAGACCAGAAGTTCCTGTGGACCATATCCGTCCACTAACGACCTCGGAACAGGTCGATGCTGCCCGGATCCTGGTTGGGCTGGGGGCATGGAGGAAGACTCGCCTCCATCCTTGGATTTCCGTCTGTCTGATCGTGTTTCCGCCTTGCGAGACATTTATCTGCATACGCAAAAGTGAAAATACAGGTTGTTAGAACAAGGAGTACAGAGATGTAAGCGAAAAAGAATGCATAAGTCCAGAGTTCCACTCAAAGTCCAAATACAAGAGTTCATTCGATATACATGTCATTCGGCACGGAGAGTTCATTCGGTATACATCCATTTGGCACTAAGGCCTAAGGCCCATTCGGTAAAACAAAGACCTTCGTATGTATTCGGCAAATTAGGCCCATTCGGTAGTAAGTCCATTCGGCAATAAGTGTATACCTGATTCGGTAGGCAAGTTGGTTCGGCATGAAATGGTTCGGCTTTCGTTTGATTCGGCAAGAGTGTTGGCTCGGTATAGTGTTGGTTCGGCACTTGATGATTCGGTAAGGAAAAAACTAAGGGGGTGTAGCTCTATATATAGGCGCGCTCAGATCTGCCGAACCATCTGGTCCGGCTACCGGACCAACATATACCGGACCAACCATATGCCGAATGAAAACATCCATCCGGACCAACCAAACACCGAATGACGTTGTCTCCACCAGCGAAAGTCAGAAGCAGGGGGCACGCAGGGCGCCTCACTCAGATAAGTACCGAACTCCAGAGCTTACTAATAAAATAAAGAATATGATAACAATGAATAAGTCGTAAATCTCTCACTAACATGGGTTAATCATTTACACGTGTACGCAACCACGAACGGTCCATAGGCACGCTCTGAATGGCTATTAACCCTATCGTCGTGAGAATTTACACTTTGGCATCACTTTTTAAGCTCGTCGGTTAAACGGATATTTGATTCTGATAATTAGGAAATGGCTAAGCTGCTTACACATGTACGGGGTCGAGAGCAACCCTTGGGCATGCTCTGAGCTGGCGATAAACCAAACGATCCAGGGGCCCACTCTAACGTGAACCTGGCATCGATGATGCTAAGCCCCCTCGGGGCTCACTCTCTCGTCCCGAACGACACAGTTCACTTCATCTCGAATATTTCGATCATGAACGGTCGTTATTTGAAATCACACTAAAACTGTAAATTCCTTTGCAGGACATCAACAGGATACGAACATCCAGCCCATGGCGTTACAAAACAAACCTTCCTACCACGAGGAAACAAAGCGCGACACATGCAAGCACGTGCCCCACTTTGGGGGGCAAAATGTTGGACGAATTCTCACCCAGAAGATCTCGAGACCAAGAAGCCACAGTTTCACTCGGGTTCGCAATCTCCACTTCATTCAGCACGACCAGCCACCTTCTCATTCGGCAATGCAAGACCAAGTCCATTCGGCTTGGATAGCCTCCTTCTCATTCGGCCTCCTTCCCGTTCGGCCTCCTTCTCGTTCGGCAATACAAGCCCGAACCCATTCGGCATAACCAGCTATCCACCGAGCCAACTCTCCACAACCGATCCAAGCAAGCACCGAACCACCTCACCACCGGTCCACACCTATCACCGGTCTACACTCACTGCCGGTCCACATCCACACCGCTACCACCGGTCCAAGCTCCATGCCGAATGAGACCTCGTCGAAGCAGACAACTGCCAGTCCAGACTGCTTCAGCCCGGGCCCACCAACAGCCATATACATCCAAGACCCCTGCCCCCTACCTCACTCTATAAATAGAGGGGCAGGGGTACAACAATGGCAGACAGGTTTGAGAGCTCAAGCACGGAAGGAACTTTCAAACTACTTTCATATACTTGTACACAAAGCATTGTACTTGTAATCTGAAAGAAAGAAGATAATAACATATAAAGTGGACGTAGGCACGTTCTGGCCGAACCACTATAAATCTGTGTGTCTTTTACATTTCAGCCCCTGCTTTTTTCATATTTACATAACTCATCTAAATCATTAAGAATCACATAAAACCAATTAAATCTCACGACTCGGAGGTGTTTGCCCACTTTTCGCGCAAACAATTTACATTTTAAAATTCAATTTATTGTGTCTGATTGTCTCATCAAAGCGTCTAGGAGATTCCTATCGATAACGTTGATCAAGCGCATCGAACAGAATTCTTAAAGCACTCAATGGGCAATACAATCACAAAATATTCTCTTAATTTCATAAAAGGAATTTACAAATTTTCACCCTCAAACGGACAAGTCCGGAATTAAACGAATCAGTAAAAGAAAGGGGTCATAGTCCTCGATTTTGCTGAAACGTTTAAATCGCTTCCTCATTCTTTTGAAAGCGTAAACTATAAAAATTTTGAAAACGATTTTTATTTTGAAACAATTTTTAAAACACGTGATTAAAACAGCGATATCTGTAGCAACTTCGATAAGTGGATTTTCATTCATCAAAAGTGTCACAAGAATCTTCTCAAAGATAGAAAGGGATATCATACCCTAAACTTGTATTCATAACAAGTCAATGACACACGAATTCACCAAATGCACAAGAATTGATAAAACTTATCAATATAAATCACGAAAATTGGTGAACCACAAATTCTAGAAATCTACACAAGAAATCCAGAAATCACAAGATAAGAGTATGAAAACTCGAACGGGAGTATGAAAACTCGAATGAGAGTATGAAAACTCGAACGGAGTATGAAAACTCGAAGGAGAGTATGAAAACTCAAACGGAGTATGACAAATCGAAGGAGAGTATGAAAACTCAAACGGAGTATGAAAACTCGAACAGAGTATGAAAACTCAAACGGAGTATGAAAACTCGAACAGAGTATGAAAACTCGAATGAGAGTATGAAAACTCGAACGGAGTATGAAAACTCGAAGGAGAGTATGAAAACTCAAACGGAGTATGAAAACTCGAAGGAGAGTATGAAAACTCAAACGGAGTATGAAAACTCGAACGGAGTATGAAAACTCGAAGGAGAGTATGAAAACTCAAACGGAGTATGAAAACTCGAAGGAGAGTATGAAAACTCGGACGGAGTATGAAAACTCGAAGGAGAGTATGAAAACTCACCTACACGCGAGCATGAAAATTCATCAACACATGTAACGCATAACGAGAACGGGAGCACGAAAACCCACCTACACGCGAGCATGAAAACTCATCAGCACATGTAACGCAAAGCGAGAACGGGAGCACGAAAACTCACCTACATGCGAGCATGAAAATTCATCAGCACGTGCAACGCATAACGAGAACGGGAGCACGAAAACTCACCTACATGCGAGCATGAAAACTCATCAGCACGTGCAACGCATAACGAGAACGGGAGCACGAAAACTCACCTACATGCGAGCATGAAAACTCACCAACACGTGCAATGCAAAGCGAGAATGGGAGCACGGAATCTCACCTACACGTGAGCATGAAAATCACGAACACGTGCAACGCAAAGCGAGAACGGGAGCACGGAATCTCACCTACACGCGAGCATGAAAAATCATCAACACGTGCAACGCAAAGCGAGAACGGGAGCACGGAATCTCACCTACACATGAGCATGAAAATCACCAACACGTGCAACGCATAACGAGACGCTATCTCATGGTTGCAAGCCATTAATTTTGACACACGAATGGTCCGAAGACCGTGGGGCGCTACCCCACATGTGTGAGTCGAAATCACACAGATTGAGGTCTAGACTAACCAAAATTCAAAAAGGTATGTGTGAGTGGAATCACACAAGTGGTGTCTAGTCTAACCTCGCAAACAAAAGGAAAGTATGTGTGAATGAAATCACACAAATGGTGTCTAGACAATCGTCAAAGCCCAAGAGATATGTGTGAGACGAAATCACACCGATGAGGCCTAGTCTAACCGAAAAGGTATGTGTGAACGAAATCACACAAATGGTGTCTAGACAATCCTCAAAGCCCAAGAGATATGTGTGAGACGAAATCACACCGATGAGGCCTAGTCTAGCCGTAAAAATGATCGTCATGATCAACGAGAAGTGTCAATTACACTAAGTTAGTAAATGTAAAAGTTTAGCTTCATGTCCCATAACCACTTGCTTAACTTAAATATTTACGAACAAACTGTAAATCTTCACTAGAAAATTGTCACATGAGGTTCAATCGAACAAGTCCAAGAATTAACCGACGAAGTGAACGCAAGCGTTTCATACCACTTGTTTTACTAAGCCGTTTAATTAGATTTCTCATCCGAGTGAGGTAAAGGTTTGTATATACTAGTAGATTGGAAAACGGTTTGAGAAAAAGAGTTTTGTATTGAAAATAGAGTTGAAAACATTTTGATAAAAGAGTTTTGATATTTACTACTAGTATTGAAAACCTTTATATTTTTAAAGTGACAAATCACAAAAATGATTGTAGAAACAATCAATCACAAGAATTCACATACGAAGACGTGAATAAAATACAAAGAATTCGATTCCAAATCCATCAAAGTAGGAATACCCAAAAATTCCTGAAATAGAAGTTATCAGAGTCGACAAAGGTGATAACAACTAAATGGAAAAGAAGAATCGATTAACAATTGGAAAAATCAAAGCAAAACGAGCAAGGTACTCGAGACAGAAAATAGCAGGGCAAAAGTCGATCAAGTCAGCGACTCTATCTCAACTAAGCACAGATAAACTTTTGATTCTTTACAAGATCCAAAAGTTGTTGGGCAGATATGAATATGCCATCCAGAGATGGACTACTGGATTGAATAGCGCTAAGACTGCCAGATTCAACCAATTCTTCTTCTTTAAGAAAAGAAAGAAGGAAGAAGAAAATGATATTCACAAAAATGAATTTCAATCAAACTCGATTGATAAAATAAGGAATCATAAAGAGAATAGGATAGAACGGTACGAAGACCCGAATTAAATCCTAAAGCACGACTCCTAAAATAGACTTAGGACGATGATCCTTGTTATAATATTCCATATTGTTCCGAAGTTTGGCTCTGATACCAAGCTGTGACGCCCCACCTCTATACCCACGCTAGCCAAGAACACTACAGTGTAATGCTGTCGACTAGCACGGAGAATAAGGCTGTTGAGGAGCGACCATCCGTGTAATTTCTTTGCGCGAGCACCGATATGTCAGATAGTATAGCATGCATTTCATTTAAGGAGGAAATCCGACATACCGATGCAAACTCAAAGCTATCACGCGGTGGCTATATATAATCTTCGGAAACGAATATAGAAATAAGCATAGCATAAATCAGTCACAGATAATTCATATCACAAAGGCGGAAATAGATATGAATATACCACACTTAAAAGTGTTTATCAAAGTAGTGGTCTAACAAGATCCACAATAACACAAAAGAATAGATCACAGAATCTCATATATATATATATATATATATATATATATACAATAACTGATGTTAGTTACAATACACGTGGTACAATACATATGATACAACAACAACTGTCGACTCTGGAAGTTACATATAAAGTACATTAACATATATAATATACATGAATACATATCTTCCAATACAATTACAGACTTCTATAAATGATGTCGACTACTCCAAAAGGTATGAAAGGACTTCATAGCTCTAGCAGCATCCCAAAGCAGAATATCTACAACCTGAAATAACTCGGGTCTGACCCGAGTATTACAATCAAAGGAAAATAATACCCGGGTCAGTCTAATTCAAACTCAGTTATTAGTGCATAGAGGCAGTAATAATCAAATAATAATTAGACGACAGTCACAGAAATAAATTTACCTATCCAATTCTTAAATAAAAAATCGGATAACAGTAAATATAACGCGAACTAATTCAAAACAATTGGAACATCAATTAAAAGGTCAACACGAGTAGGGCTGCACTATACGCACGCGTATACTGCCTCGCCACTACAACATCTGGAATACGAAATAGATCCATAAATCAAAAGCAAAAGAGATAACACCAAAACCAATACCATGTGGCTGCAGTTCATGCTTGCGTGCACTGCCGTGCCACTACAGTGATGATGTACCCATTGAATACCATGTGGCTGCAGTTCACGCTTGCGTGCACTGCCTTGCCACTATAGTGATGATGTACCCAATGAAAATTCACAAGCATCGCCGCGAATGTCATAAGGCCAAGTGTCGATTAAAATTGCAGAGACAAATGCGAAAGCGGTCAAGAAAAGATGACAACAAACTGCAGCCGAAAACCCAATTACAACAATCAAACGAATGCAGCAGGGGTACTGCACAGTGTAAATGGTGAGCAAACAAAATGCCACCAAGTGAATAAAACAACACTGCAACATTCAGGAAGTAGCAAATGTAGTAAACAAGTGATGCAGGCAACGAGTGCACCAGCAAAACAAGTTGAAACAAAGTGTATAGGAACAAGTCAAGGTGAACAATGGCAAATACTGCAATGAAGACTACTGCAAATTTCAGAAAACACCACTGAACCATCAAAGCACATGTGTGCAGGCCAGGTACACAGTAAAGAACAAGAATGTCACAAGTAACAATATGGTTCAATGTCACAAACATGAACAACCCAGTATGGAAAATGAGTGGAGCAATGAGCAAGCCAACATCAGTGACACAGCCTCAACAAAAGAATGGCTTTGGATAACCATATATGAACATGAAGTAGTGACAATACACAAAGAGAATGCAAAGCAAACTGGCCAAAAGAATGACATGAACAGTGAACATCAAGTGATAACATGCACATGTATACAACATAAAGTATGAATGACTTGAATAATCATCATATAAAACTGCATGAACAAGAGTAGAAACGGCAGCAACTCGAAGCACTTATCAAATTGCCAATCCCAGTGTACATATGAAGACCAAAGTGCAATACTAGGTGAATGGATTCATATTTACACACGCATGTTAACATGACCAGGCAGCAGGTCAACTCAGGACATCAAAACAACCCAGTGGAGCAATCACATAAAATTCGAACACATTATCAAGTCAGAGCCGAGTTTGACAGTGTCAAACATCGAATTGATAAGCTTATAACACGTACCACTTCAAGTTCAAAGGGGACATGATCAAGACGGTGGCCAAGGAAATCAAACAAGACTGAGAATATCTGCAGTGGTACAACTCAAGGGTTTACCAGAAGTCAAAATGTGAAGTCACGAAAGAAATCAAAGTCTCAGGTCAAAAACAGTCGACAAATCCAAGTTAAAACTCAGCAAGGTACAAGTCGAAGTCACTCGAAGTCAACCTCGTGGTGGCCACGAAGTTAATCCAACTCGATACACAAAAATTCATATGGCCGAAGTCATTAATGTATATGGAAGTGAAGTCGAGAGTCAACGTATCAAAGCCGTGAAATCATTGCCGTAGATATCAAATCACACAAATATACGAAATTGCCAAAACCAGAAATCATATCCAACATCCATACGAAAATCGAAAACATCAACATCTCAACAAAACAGTGCCGAGAAAACCAAGTAGAAATAGATGTGAGTAAAACTCACACAAGTTCAAATCGAAATCACTAAAATTCGAAGCAATAATCAGCCAAGAATTCAAGCAACAAAACACACAAATAACTCGAGCTAAGAATTAGATGTGAGCAAACTCACCTTTTCCACGAACGGAAGCGAAGATGAACGAGCGCGAGGGCGAGCAGCCATTAATTGATGAAGCCCTAATTCTCGAACGAAGGAGAACGAATGAAGACGAGCCCCATCGAGCAGCCAGGACAAAGTTGAACTCGAACTGACGAAGCCGATCCTCCCGAAGCCCTAATTGGTGATGATGATCGATGGAGCACGAGGCCGCCACCATTTTTGTTCTCTCGGTGGTTTTAGGTTTCGAACGAATAATAGAAAATGAGAAAGAGGGGATCGGGTTTAAGTCGAAGAAAAAGGAAAGGGTATTGGGTTTTTAAAATTTTCACGGCCCAAAAACAAATGAACCACTATTAAGAAATCAAAGCCCCTCAAACTTTATAACCATTTGTAATTTAAAATTTAAAAAACTTCAATTTGAAAATTGACGAAAATATCGGGTTGTTACAGCTCTGGAAATCATCACTCTCATCCACGGTCGCAGTTACATCCTGGGTTACGTTGCCATCACAGCAAAAGTCCACGTAACTGTAGGCACTCCATGCCCCTCGATTACGCCATGGAACCAGCCACAGATCGCAGTTACATCGTGGGTTACGTTGCCATCACAGCAAAAGTCTATGTAACTGTAGGCATCAGCGCCCTCGATTTTCACTGCCAAATGAAACTTCACCACTCCCACATAGGTCGCAGACTACATCAGTCAAATCCCAATACAACCTTAGGCTCTAACGGCTCTCGACTTTCGCTACGTCACCATAGGTCACAGTCTACCGATGTAAAATAAAACGTAGACTATTGGCTCTCAACAGCACACACGACTTTCTCTATGGTCTGCAGTAGATCACATTGACATTGAGTTACTCTGTCATTACAACATAACCCAAGTGCCTCTGTAGGCATGGGAGCGCCTTTTTCTCAGGAGCCATTTCGAAACACTTTATACTATATACATATAGTATCTTCCAAATCATACATCTAGTATGAATCTCATATAAATCTCCTTTTTCCAAAATTGATTATCTAAAAATCGATATTCTCAACTAGGCTTTTCAAATTTCCAAAATTGTTTTTTCTCTAAAAATTAAAAGCCTTTCCAAATCCATAGGTTCCAAAAACCTTTCCTCAAAATCATTCTCATAAGAATCTTCATATATATATATATATATATATATATATATAACTTAGAAAATCTTTGGACCACTTCAAACTTGTATAAATTCCTTTTTTATACTTTAAATACTTTCAAAAAACCCTTTTCTTCCGGCAATAGATTCAACAAGGGGAGTTTATCAATTATATATATATATATATATATATAAATTTGTTTATGCTAAATCAATTTTCAAGCTTGATTACTCCATAAGTCACTTGCCACATTACTTACTTCCATAGAGCAAATTTCTACCATAGAAATATCTAATTTCCACTTTATTTCATCATATATTTCACAAAATATACCTTTCATGTCCAAAAACCATTTTACAGTTCTTATCCATAAATTTTCAATATCAATTTTATTCAAACCCGTTCGATGTACACATATCATCCGTACGCTATATCAATCTGATCGCTCACTCGATTACACAATTTCTCTTGCGAACTAGTATTGTCCACCCGACTTCCTAGCGAGGACTCAGATCTGGTTTCTTGATCAGAAACCGTCATTCTCCTTGCATAGTCATAACTATGATAGAGAATATCCAGAACCAATCAAAAATCCATATCCAGGTTCGCCATCGAAAATCGAGTGAAAAATCCCAACTCGGATCGATGTACAGTCTCAAAATTCTGTAGTCGAATCTGGATCAAATCTCTATGCGGATGGAATAATAAACATCACCTTACGTGTTTATCTCTATTGATTATTTGCCAAATCGATCTCCTTTTCTATTCACATTCACTTTAATTTCTATCCACTATTCATAATTGTATCAATTCCATTTCGATTATCACTTTAATCCTTATCTCAATTGGTAATTAATCATAAACAGTTTGCACTTTGACCAGCTTGAATTTAAATAAAATAGCTTGAAAAGTTTAAAATAGATAAGTAGTTAAAAAATATAATCATTAGTTTGTAAAATAGTTGTAAAATAGTTAAGTAATTATAAAATAGACAAATGGTTATAAATAGTTAAATAATTGCAAAATAGTTGTAAAATAGTAATCAGTTATAAAGTAGTTGAAAAATAGTAATTAGTATATAAAACAGTTGTAAAATAGTTACAAAAATAATTATAAAATAGTTTGGCTTTAAAAAGAAAGATTGTATACGGTAAATAGCTTTGGAAAAATAGATTTAAGAAAGTTTACATTAAAACAATTTATTTGAAAATAGTTCAGAGCCAAACTATTCCACTTTCCAATCTTTATTCCAATCAACTCAATTTTAAATTTCCACTATCTCTTAACATTGATTCATTCTCAAATCAATTTAAACAACTTCAATTCCTACTCCAAAATTAACTTTATTCCACTTCGATTCAATCTCAATTAATTTCAACTCCAGTTTGAATTAATCCAAATTCAAGTTGAATTAACCTCAATTCTTTCCAAATTCAAATTAAATTCCATTCGAATTTGAAACTATTCAACTCTAATCACAATTCCAAATTATTCAAACCAAATTTCAATTCGAACTAATCTTAAATTCAATTTCACTTTAAATCATCTCAAATTATATTAATTCGAGTTAAATTTTCAAATGTTGGTTTAACTTCTCAAACCAAATTAACCTTTATTTAAAGTCTATAAAAAATTTAATTCTGAGCCAAAATTTCAAAATTCCATTTTAAATTATAATTACTTAACTTATTTCAAAGTTCAAATATTAATTCGAAACAAATTTTATCTTTAAAGTTCAATTTATAAGTAAATTTTATCTTCCAACTTTGAAACCGATTCTTAAACAATTTTAATTTACAAGTTCAATTCTTAGTTTAAAGATTATTAACAACAATAAGATAATATTATCCTAACTATTTTAAAACATCCATCCATTACCAATTTCCAGATCTCAAACCCAGTTTGAGATCACTCAAACTCCATATTCAAATCAACCATTTAACTTCCCAAGTTAAATCTCAATTTCATCTTGAAATTTCCAATTCAGATTGTTTTCCTTAAACTTATTTAACTTTCCCTAATTCAAATTCAATTCGATTTTCTCCAATCAACATTATTCAATTTGAACTTCCATTTCAAATTTAAACTTCTTATTAATAATCTTCCCTCTTCAAATTTTAAATTTCTATCAATATTCTTTCTTACTTACAAGTTCAAAGACTTATATCACTTTGGGGTTTTTATACCACACTTCAGGGAAAATAAAAACTCAACACCTTAGAGCTTATGTCAAATATACACATTTATTTTCTTTACATACCAAGTTACTTTAAATTTTAAACCACCCTTGGTTTTAAATTTAAAAACAAATTCCTTTAAAAATTTCAAACAACTCTCTATTTTTAAAATAAGATTGTATTCAAAATAATCTGAATGATATCATTTATGATTTCCTTTGACATTTTGAAACAATTCCAAATGTTTCTAGACCTAGATTTCAAAACTTCACAATTTAAAACCCACTTTAATTCCCAAGTTATACTCAACAAAATTTACTTCTTAAAAATTTTCATTATTTTAGGATAATAACCAAGGTTATTATAACTAGAAACCAATTCACTATTATCTTATTCTGAAACTCTTCTCCAAATTCAAGATTTTAATTTCAGTTTGAATCCATTTCAAACTTATCTTTATTCAATTTAAATTTGGTTGTATTACTATTACCACTTATATTTAATTCCAATGATTTAACAACCAATTACCTTAATGTTTATTTAGAAAGAAATATTGCTTTATATATAAAAATATAAATTTTATATAAAAATCATTCATTAAAACCATTTTTTTAAAAACTTTATATAAGAAAATAACAAGTACGCTCTCATACACACACACACACACTCAACTCATTTTAGGGTTCCACTTACCCTCTCCTTAATGAGTAATCTCACCAGAGCCAAGGTTCTCGCTTAACCTGGCTCTGGTACCAAATGAAACGACCCGGAATTTTCGATCCTAATTCCAGATAGTTAGGAAAAGGAGAAAAGAGATAGAAAAAGAAATAGAAAACCAAACTCAGAATCTCACATTCGCAGCGAATAAAATATAATATCAACTAATATCGTTTATACAAAGAAAGCCGTATCAGTAAATTTACATTTTAATACATCAGAGTTACAACATTTCACAATCATTGGACGGTTAAAATAACTTGTCCCAGATAAATAACAATATATCACAGCGGAATACACTCCATACGTTCCTGTCATTCAGCTCTCCTTTTAAGCTCCTGAACGTCCTTACCCGAAAATCAGTAATACTCGGTCTGACCCGAGCATTACATCAAAGTAACACCCGGGTCAGGCTGGAAACCAGCGCGAGTAAACCCATATAACATGAAATACTAATTTATAAAACTTATTTACAAAACCAGGGTAACTCGTACCTTCTACAAGTTCTCAACTTATTTAGGTCAATCACTTATTTCCAACAATATATAAGGAACACTGCTCAGTTTTAAATATCCAAGATTCTTGACCTTTTCATTCTTTCCTGTTTGATTCCACACATCAAATTTATAATGAACTAAGAATTACTAATCGAAGTGGTTTCGGGTATTGCTGATACCCGATCCCGGTCTCTTCGAATTCGATGTCATTTCCAATCCAAGTTTTTAGGTTTTTAAAACAATATAATTCATATTCAGAATATCATACTACCCAACAATTCAACTTAGATAGATAACCCACATTATCAAAGCACATTTCAATCGCAAATCAACAATTCGAGTCATCAAATATCATTCAACCATCCATAAGCAAGATCTATTAGATATATAATTTCTAATTAATTTAATCAATCTTCAATTAAATTAATCACAAATTTTAATCACTTTGATTATCTTAATTGTAATGACCTGGAATTTTGGGTAGCTAGATTTGAACATTTAATTCATTTTAAATGTTGAATATGTGTTATAATTTGAATTTTGAAATAAAAGACTTTGGTTAAATTAATAAAATTAGTTCAAACTTTATTTACGGTATATTAATTGAAATTTGAATAATAATAACTTAATATATTAGAATTGGGATAATTGGTAATTCTGAGTGTAAATAGATATAAAATTAGATTCCAAAATTTATTTTAAGTCTATTTGGGTTTGAATTATAATATTGGATTTTTGGATGGAATTAAAAGTCGACAAGTTGAATTTGGAATTTTATATTAATTTAATAATGGAATTTAATAATATAATAATGCACATAATCAAATTTTGATTTAAACTGAATCGGAATGATTTCTAATGTGAATATAAATTTTATACGAGTTATAATAGAGTTAATAAAATTTTAAAAGGTGAAGTTTCAAGTGATTTCGACGATTTTGAAAATCGCTCGATTTAATCGACGAGTTAAAATAGCCTTCCGGGGCACAGTCTCAGAATTTAACGAAACCAGTTCCATTGGATCCGTAATTGTTAGTTATTATCGAATTTAAATTTTCGTAGCAATCGGAGTTGTCGTTTGACCCTGGCAGCTTAAAACGCATAGAAATTATTTTTAATCAATTTAATTTAAAATTCATCGTTTATTTCCGTAACTCTCGCATATGAGCAAATTAGCTTCCGAAACACGTTCTATTGTGTTCGGAACGTAGGTAAAACCTTAGAAATGTCTGCCGGCACGCGTTGTTTGGAGTTCGTTTGTATAAGCTTGTTATTTGGAATTTTACTAATAAAAATAATATTAATTAACGTTTATATATTCACGTTATGAACAAATCCTAGAAGAAAAAACGCGGCCGCCGTCATCATTTTTTTCAGTGGCCAAAATCCTTCAATTTTCATCTTCAATTATCGATCAATCCACGCAATAATTTCGAAAACTTCCAACTGGAAGATCGAAGAGTTTGTCAAGAGCTTCACATCCAATGGTGGATCTTGTTTGTCATCGTCATTTGGAGGTGTAATTTTGTTCCGTTCATCGCGCGTTCATGCTCGATTTTAGGGTGCTAGAGGCGACTGAGTTCGCGCGCGTGCTGGGTGGATGTCGAGGTGGCATTGAGCTTCGGAATGCTGCCCTTCGATCGAGGCAAACATCACCAGGGAGGGTCGCGACTTTGGATTTGGGAAGCGGCTATGGGTTCAAAGATGCCTGTACCTTGCGTGTGAGAAGAAGCAGGCCTACGGCCTTGATTTCGAATTTTCAGAAGTATCGGCCAATATTTTATTTGGTAAAATAATAATAAAAAAAGAAAATTTTGTTTTAATTTGTAATTGAAACTAATAAATTTCATAACTAATGCATGACGACACCGGAATCGTGGAGACGAGTACTTGCAGTGGAGCAATTCTGGGATCTTTTTGAGCAAGTAAAAATTTAGGTTAAATCGAACACCGTTTGATTTAATTTAAATTTGAACGCTCGTCGGAAACCCAATGTGAGTTATTCTCACTCACATTTGGATACTAGTAATCTAAATAGATGATATTTAAATGGTTGATTAGTTGTTTAGCTGAGTGTGATAATTTTTATCAGATTGCATCGATATTTATTTATTGTGCTAATATCTATGGATGCAGGGAAACAGGTTGGAGGGATCCAACTGGATTCCTCACAAATAGAAATTTATTTATATTCTGTGATATATATCTCATTTATATTCTGTGATAAGTGGATTTAGATCTTGTTATGCTGTGTTTTATTTATATACTGTGATAGATTAAATTGAGAATTCAAATTGTGCTGTGCTATGATTGGGTGAATACAACCTGGAAATTTAAATATAAATAAATAAATTAGGTTTAAAGGAAATTAAAGAAATTCTTAAGTAAAGAATTTAAAAGGAATTAAATTCAAGAAATTGGATGATAATTTGAGGGGTTTGAAATTTGGTTTAAAAAGGGAAAAGTGAATTGTCTAAAATAATAGCGAGATTTATTTTTAAAGAATGGGAAGTGTGCTTTCTCCTGGAAATTTTAGTATGCTTTTAAGAAAAGTTTTCAAAATATAAATCTGCAGTTTAAATATGTTAGAATATTTTAGAAATAAATATTATTTTAAATTGATTAAAGTGTAAGTTAATATTTGATTAAGTAATTATGGTAATTAATTATTTGAAAAAGGTAACGTAGTATTAAGTTCTCAAAAGCAAATTATAATATAAATAATTAATTTAATAACTTTATTTTAAAGGGTAAATTGACTTAAATTACTTAGGAAACCTCTATATATTTCCTTAAGTATTATTTTCAATTAAATAATTTCTAGAAGCTTTATTTTAAATATTTTAAACACATATTTGAAAGTGATTTCAAGGAAATAGCAATGTTTTAGAAAAATAAAAGGAGCTATTTTTCAAGTATGGAAAGGAAAGATACGGGATGAATGTAAACATTGATTTGGATAAAACGTGTGGGATTTATAAAAGGAATTCTTTGGGTTATCCTAGAATAGAAGTATATTCCCTGAAAAGCCAAGTACGCTTTTAAAGCCAGTTGTTGAAAGGTTAGAAGTTGTACAAGAAAATGTTTTCAAGGAATTATTTAAGTTATAAGAATTTTAAAAGTAAGCATTTATCAAATTAGATAAAGGAGTAATTATTTTAATGATAAGTAGTCTTATGTTTAAAAGAATATTACAAACATTTATACTTTATAAATGGTTCTATTTTAAAGATAATCAATTAAAATTTTATTTGAAACTTGTATAGGATTCCATAGCTTTATTTTGAAATTTAGTATGACTTAACTTTATTTTAAAGAAAATAGTTTATATTTTTATAAAGAAGTTTTATTCGAAATATTTTTAAAGTATATGTACATTTTAAATTAAGTATGTAAGTAGATTTAATATAAATGTTTTAATGTATTTTCAAGAATAAAGTATTTAAATTATTTTAAACCTTAAACATTGGTACTTGGATGTTTTCAGGGGAAGTAAAGATTTGGAAATCCATTCCATGAGAAGAATTGGGAATTGAAAAGTGTTTCAAAGGGATTTTGAAAACGAAAATATATATCTTGCGAAGATATTTTGAGGAAAATAAATAATGTGGAAATTATTTATTGTGTGATGGATGTTTGTGAATGTTAATTGATAGTTAAATCACCGACTATCAATATTGGACAAATGCGTTGATCGTTTCGAAGAGACCGGGATCGAGATTTATTTCTCAAAAACCACTTCGATCCGGTTTGTACGTTTTCGTAGGAAAAACGAGTTCGGAGTCGAAGATGGAGCAGTGAAGTGCAAGGGCTAGTCGCTACTAATCCTAAGGATATCTCCAAAATGGATGTAGTAGGAGTAGTGCCTTCGGTTCCGTTCGAATCCGGGACGGACTTGTATGGATGAATGCTTTCGGAACATCGTCAGGTGGGCGATGGGCATTCTAAGTGAAACGTTCAAAAAGGTAACGCTTAGCCTCAAGCCTCATCAACCGGGAATGACTGAAAATCAGGGGTTATGCAGCAAGGCTTGGTGGGCAGCACCCATTTTTGGGTAAGGTCATTCCTGTCTAGAAGTCCCTTTTATTTCGGCTTAGTGGTGCGGTTGCTGATCCCAACCGTAGGGTGATCTTACTCGGGATTATCCAGTAAGGTGTAGTCCGGGCCTTGTGTTGCAGGGGATCGAGCGTGGTCCTAGGTATACTGATCTAGACCAGGTACTGTGATAGGTGTTACCCCAGTGCCTAGTCATTAGTTGGAAATCCATTCTCCCTACGCGCCTTTTACGAGTTTTGTTTGTATTACCCACTCTGTGGCTAGTAGCTGGAATTTAATCATGTAACGATTTCGGCTATTTTATAAGTATTAGTATATAGACCCTATTATAATATCAGAGGATTTCTATAAAAAGTATTTTAGCTTTCGTAAGATAAAAACCCGACATGTTTATTTGTGGTGTGGTCTTACGAGATGCTTTTGTTTTCAAAAGGATTTTTGAAACTTTAATAATCAATTTGGGTGCAGTATTATCAGCTGGTATTCCAGACTGACTCAAGTGTTATTTTATTATAATGCTCGGGTCGGACCAAGTATTATATGTTCAGGACAGGATGCCATAGAGCAGGAAAGGAGCTGGAGTCCGAGACGTATTATCTGTACTTGTATATATATCCACTATTGTGATTGTATGGAATTGTCTGACTGATAAATGTTGTTTGTTTGAGATACTCTGATGATATATTGTATAAATAGATATAGGTTTCCATTTTGTGTAAAGAGCTGATATTATATATTATATGTTATTCCGCTACGACTGTGAGATTCTGATATTGTTTAGTTCCTTCTTTCTTCTACCTTCTTTCTTTTTCTCAACAATCTGTCTTTTTCGGCACTTGATCGTCGGCATATTATACTGTGCGGTATTTTGTGTCGATTTTCAAGGGTCGAGAAGGGCGGTTCGTTACACTTGGTGTAAAGACCCGCAAATCCGTACTCCTTGAATAGACACTAATCTCCTTTGTTTAATTCAAGATGAACGAAAATACGAACCCTTAGGGGTTTTTTAAAAAAAGAATTTAGGAAAAGAAAAGAGAAAAAGATAGAAATTAGGGAGGAGAGAAGACAGAAGATATAAAATTTTAAAAATAGAAAGAAAAAGAGAATAGAGGAAAAAGAAAAACAGAAGAAAATAGGACGAAATTTTAAAATAGGACGGAACAGAAAACAATAGAATCACATCAGAATCTCACAATTCGCAGCGGAACAACATATAATAATAAGTGAATAATCTTTAAACAAAGAACTATATCAGTTATTACATTACATCACATTTCATTACATTACATCATATCATCAGAGTGTACAACAACAACAACAGTGCAGCGGAAAAAGAAATACTATATAAATAATATGCCATGCCATCCATCTTGCCTCCAGCAACTCCAGAATATCCAGAATATCCTGATAAACCTAACTCTTGACTGCCCGTGTGAAAATTGGTGGGCACCCAGAGTTTAGGAAGGAAAACAATAAACTCCAAGTCAGTCATGTGACTGGTGTGAGAACTCAAAACAGTTTATTTATCTTTAAAATCAAAATAGAGAGATATTTTTAAATTCAATTCGCAATGCTTTTTAAAATGAGACTACCATAAGGCCTCCCGCACACACACACATGCAAACGCAGAATCGGAGGAGATTTCTCCTTATGATAGTCAAAGATGCTTGATACGCATTTAAAATAACATTTCATATTATTATTAGTGCATAGTGTAGGGAAAAATTTATTTCGAAAGTAGAATATAAATCTTAGCCAGCATAGACATTCCGAACTATGCCTACTATAGCTAACTATGTTCAATAGCAGGTTACCACCACATTCCATAGCAGGTTATACAACTACAACCGTACAAGTCACGTATTGTTTCTTTGGATTTCCAACAAATGGTCAGGCCAAGGAACTTCCCATTGCCACATGAGAATGCCTCTGGAAAGACATCCCCGAGAACCAAACCGGAACTCTGCCAACACAAGGCCGGGTTACCCCTAACTGGGTAACTACTGACACGAGCACGCCATTCCCCGATCGTAAACGACCTTTCTCACGGGATCCCGAAAACCAACAACCACAAAGTAATAAATTCGTAGTAACCACATAGGTTAAATATCTGGGCTCCATACCATGATACCACCTCTATCCAGAAGGAAATGTACATACCCTAAAGGGTGCTACCCCTCATAACCTTGCCGCATCTTTCCTGTTTTGACCATTTCCGGGGTGTGAGGCTCGACGAAGTCACGTCCACAAAAACATACTTTATACAAAGCCATGCTTTGGGTCAACAAATGATCAACACAATGATCACTAAGATAGACGATCAAATAAATGATCCTATCACAATAATCAACACAATGATCATTTACAGCATCACTCAGCATGTCACATTACCAAATTGGGAATATATCGCTGATAACTTCAACTATATAACCTCTGAGCTCGTACGTCTCAGAGAAGGGTGTTAAGCTAAAAGAATAAATTCTTCGCCACCAACAGAAATATATTTGAAAGAAATCGGCTTTATACCTCAACTTGTAATGTCAGACATACAATCCATACAAGTCTGTTCCGGGATCGAACAAAACCGAAGGCACTTACAAAGAAGTCCTTGCAATCCGGATATCCACAATCCTGATCGGATTTCCCATCACTTATGGAATCTCTATACCAGGAGCTACCCAGTGCAGAGACAATCGACAGGTCATCCTATCGCTCTCGCAAATACCGGGTCTTCAACACCGATCTTCAATGCAATTATAACGACGTATCACATATTCGGAATGGGTTATACGACCCCATGGTCCTTTCCCGGTTAACCCGAATAGTGAGCGCTTATTTAAAAATAAGTGTGGCATTCACATTCAAACAAATCACATCAAATACCCATTCAAAGGGAAATATTGATAGTCAGTTATTGAACTATCACTGGATATGCACACATCACCAGTTTCCAAATAATTTTCCAATTTATTTATCTTCCAAAATATCTTTACAAGATATATAATTTCACACTTCAAAAATAAATCAATATTTATTTTTAAACAAATTCCACTTTCTTTTATAAATTCAATAGTGAATTTACAATCCAAAATATCTATGAATATTCAATTTCAATTATTCATTTCAATATTCCTTTTCAATTTATCTTCAAAAAGATAAATTCTCAAAATATTCACTTTATATTGGAAAACATTTCCATACTTATTTATTCATAAGTAATTCACAAATTTTATTTATTTTCAACACTTGGAAAATATTCAATATACTTAAATCAAGATTAAGTATATATTTCATTCTTTAAGGAAATCATTCTCATAAACATATTTATTTGGGCCAAAACGAATGTTGCGTAAAACATCGTTACGACAACCCAAATTCACTAGTATAGGGATTCGAAATTAAAATAGATATATAAATCCCAATACTATACAAAACATTTCCTTTCGGAAATCATTTACTATAACAACAGTGTTATAGTCTACTATTTCCTTCTATTTCTCGAAAACGTCTATTTCAACAATAAATGTTGAAATCTATGGTTTCGAATCTCAACACATTTTAAAACATTGTTCGATCGTTTTAATTCTATTTAAAACATCCAAATCCAAAACAATTTCTTTAACGTGTTATTCACTATTCAAAAACGTGAATATACTTCATTAACAATTTCATCCTTTTATTCATTTTAATTCAAAGGATTATTCACTATTCAAAAATGTGAATTAACTCCATTAATAGGCTTCAACAAATTTTCTTGTCAAAATAAGTCATTTGCGAATTTATAAAACAACGTTTATAAATTCCATTTCTATTTATTTATAAAAACTTCCTTTTTATAATTTCTTTTATTAACCTATTCCAGTTTATAACTCAATTATAAACTAAAAGTTCATATTATAAGTTAAATACTTATAAAACGATTATTTTACAAAATCGTTCTTTTAAAGACTTTCCAGTTTATAAATCTTATAACTTATAAGATTCATTCATTTATCCAAAATCATTATTTTAATAACTTAATAAATTTTATAAACCTACTGCTTATAAAATTCCATTTATAACTTCACCGTATAAAATTCTATAAATTCCATTCAATTATGAAATTCATTTCCATTTCATTCAAACACTTATAAAAACTCATTTTATAATGTCCATATTTCAATTTATAAATATCCATTTATAAATCTCTTAATATAAATCAATTCATATTAATATTTTAAAAACGTCTTCAACCCCTTTATAATTTCATCATTTTGATTTATAAAATAATCAAATTTTATAAATCCTATATTTAAACTTTTCACAATTATTTCTGAAATTCCGATTTAACTATTTTATAAAGTCATTAATTCCTTATTTTCAAAAATCAGCTTTTAACTATATTTCTTAAAAATCATTATTTTTATAACTTTAAAAATTATAACGTTTATTTATTTAAAATGGATCAATTCCAAAAATATAGTATATTTTCAAAAATCACTTTAAAATCATTTTAAAATCCCAAAATCTGGGTCCAATGATGTTACACACCAAATAGTCAATCACGACTACAACGATATCATATATCGATATGAAAATCCATCAAATATCAAAATATCTGAAATTAAATAAAAACTGTTGAGGAATCCAGTTGGATCCCTCCAACCTGTTTTCCTGCATCCAAAAACATTAGCACAATACCAATTTCGCTCCAGTACGAAATTATCGCGGTATATGTTTTTATTAAATATTATCCGCTTAATAACGGCGTAATAGGGTCTCATCCGCTAAAAAATGCGGGGAATCAACAACTGCAATATATACATATGCCAATATATATATATTGATATTATATATAATACCAATTTCACTGTTTATGAAATATTCGCGGTATATGTTTTTATTAAATAACATCCGCTTACTAACGGCGTATAATGTCTATTTTAACAATCAATAGATATCAATCAACATTCAAACATGCATTCAAATATTTTAAATCTAATTATTTAAAATAAAATCGAAACTGATTCGATTGAGTGAGAAGTTCTCACCTTGATTTTATTTTCCGTTTTAGCGATTTATTTCAAATAAAATTAAACGGACGTTTAATTTTACCCAAAAATCTCACTAACTCCAAACGACTCCAAACTAACTCTATCGCGTAGTGCTCGTCCATACGATTCCAACGCAACTGGTTTCGCGCGTTTTCGACCTCGTATGAAAAAGTTATGAATTTTCAAAGTTTACACGAATTTAAATTAACTAAATTACAACATACTTTTATAATTGTAACATACAACCATTTTCAGCCACAGGATCCTACATCTCCTCATCTCCACCGTCCCCTTCTTCTTCTACATCACGTATCTTCTACAGGAACACATGGCCGAACAAACCCATGAAGCCATAGAACTAGGGTTTGATAATACACCCTCATTCCTCAACGAAATCACATCAAACCACCGCCATCCCGAAGCTCCTTCCACCACCCATGCACGGCCTCAAGGCCATAGAACTCGGCCTCATCATGTGCCTAGGAAAACGTGCCAAACCTGTAGCAAACGGCCCACCATAGCTCCTCCTACGTTGCACCATTTCCGATCATCACCGTATGGAATCGAAGCTCTCGTCGAGCTCTACGACTTTCGTGTTGAACTCCTTGGCTAAATCTTTGTAGATTGAGAGAGATTGAGGGAGAAGTGAGAATGATTTCTGGCCATTCATGGGTTAGGGCTGGCTGCAGTTCAAAACTAGGGTTTTTTTTTTTTTTGTTTTATTTTTTTTTGAGATAGTGGGCTATTTATAAGGAACCGACGAAACACTATTCATCCCGGAAATTCCGAACTCCGATTTAGGCGCCGAAACTGACGTACCTAGGGTTTATCCCGCGTTCCGGACACAATGGAATAGGTTTCGGAAGCTAATTCGGAAGTATGTGCGAGTTATGGCTGTAAACGCTCAATTTAAATTAAACCGATTTAAGTCAATTTTTAGGCGTTTTAATTTGTACAGGACAAACGGTAAATCCAATTGACTTGAAATTTGAAACCTTACAATAATATCACATTACGGATCCGATGAAACTGGTTTCGTCGAAATCCGAGACTTTTTGAAAAATGGCTATTTTAACTCGCCAAATTTAAATTAAAAATAATTCGATGCGTTTCGAGCTGCCACGATCAAACGATAGCTCCGATTGACACGAAAATTGAAATCCGGTAATAACTAACTATTACGGATCCAATGAAACTGGTTTCGTTCAATTCTGAGACTGTTCAAAAATTGACTATTTTCACTAATCGATTTTAATATTAAAATATTCAATTTTCACAAATTAACTTTTAATTCGATTTTAAAAGTTCTAAAATATCGTTCTAACTCCCATATGATAAAATAAAATTTTACAAATCATTTTCAATCATATTTAACCCAATTTCAATTATTTCCAAAATTTAACGTATTAAATTATCGATTTAAAAATCCAATTAAATTCAATAATTCAAAATAAAATTTATTCGACTTATAAATTCACTTTTTAATATTTAAAATTAATTAAATATTCAAATTTTAATTTCTAAAAATTCTGGGTCGTTACAATCTTCCCCACTTAAAAGAATTTAGTCCTCGAAATTATTAAGTAAGAAAGGTTACAGAATTTATTAACTTTCCAAAATTCATAGTTAAACTTCTTACAATACTTTACTAAGTTTTCAAATCATACTTAGTTATCTTTTCAAAAATGACTACTATTGTTTAACTTTCAATTTCAAATCAAAGTTAAAGTTTTCAAAATTTTCCAGATTTTCCCAAATTTTTCTAACGCCTTAGATTTTCGGAAAAATTCGCCATAGTCTCCTTTGCGCGGCTCGATCCGAAAAAAAAATGACAGTATATATATCACAAATATACATCTCATCAAGTAATGAGGCGTCCCGAAGGGAAAAAAGTGTAAAAGTACGATATTTAATCCGAGATATGTACCTTATATTTTATTAGCGAGTCTATACGGCTAATATAGCGCAAAAGCGAGTTCCAAATGCGAAGCAAACGCGATCCGCACCTACTAATCACTCAACAAACAACATGAGAATCATGTATATATGACAATAGTATCAATATACAACTTATAGCAATTGAAACAAAAGCAACAAATGCAAACATCAACCTACTATCATTCAACAAGTTCATAACCAATATATATTCATTCATATTCTCATTAATATTCAATGAATTGGTTTTCAATTTAAATCATATTAGATTCATTAACATTGGATTTACTAGCATTCGTTTTCAATTAGTTTATATTCACTAATTTATATTCAAGTTGGTTCACTTCCAAAACAAATTCAATTCTATTCAAATTTATTTACTTCTAATTTGAATTCAATTACATAGCTTTAAATTTCACTAATTCACTTTCATTAATACTTAATGAATTATATACAATCAACTAACAATCATATAACAACCAATGTATATTAATTACAACCAAATTCTTTTGTTTACAATTGGTTTAATTAAATTGATTTTCATTCAATTATTCGACTTTCTAATAACATTAGATTTTAATGAATTAACACTTATATTCATTATTTTCACTTCTCATATATATAAGTTTATTTCACAATTGTAAATCACATTAATTATAATTCAATTCTTATAATTCTTTTACTTTTACAATTATTCTTCAATTTAGATTATTCAAACATCTAAACAATCAACTTATATACACTTTAATAATTTTGAAAAATTATTCCTTTTATATATAAAAATATACTCAAGGTAAAATTATTTCATTTACCCAATTTAAAAACAATATTATGTCGAATTGTTCTATTCAAGTGTTTAGAAACCCCTTCGGCATAGTTGTACATACCGTGCTGACGAAGGTTCATATGCCACTCAATAAACCAATCATCACAATATAAAACAATTTCATATTCACTATCAAATACGCTCTCATAGCTATTATTACACTCAACTCATTCTAGAGTACTACTGACTCTATCTCTAATGAGAAATACCCAACAGAACCATGGTTGTCGCTTAACCATAAGCTCTGATACCAACTGTAAAGACCCGTAAATCCGTACTCCTTGAATAGACACTAATCTCCTTTGTTTAATTCAAGATGAACGAAAATACGAACCCTTAGGGGTTTTTAAAAAAAAGAATTTAGGAAAAGAAAAGAGAAAAAGATAGAAATTAGGGAGGAGAGAAGACAGAAGATAGAAAATTTTAAAAATAGAAAGAAAAAGAGAATAGAGGAAAAAGAAAAACAGAAGAAAATAGGACGAAATTTTAAAATAGGACGGAACAGAAAACAACAGAATCACATCAGAATCTCACAATTCGCAGCGGAACAACATATAATAATAAGTGAATAATCTTTAAACAAAGAACTATATCAGTTATTACATTACATCACATTTCATTACATTACATCATATCATCAGAGTGTACAACAACAACAACAGTGCAGCGGAAAAAGAAATACTATATAAATAATATGCCATTCCATCCATCTTGCCTCCAGCAACTCCAGAATATCCAGAATATCCTGATAAACCTAACTCTTGACTGCCCGTGTGAAAATTGGTGGGCACCCAGAGTTTAGGAAGGAAAACAATAAACTCCAAGTCAGTCATGTGACTGGTGTGAGAACTCAAAACAGTTTATTTATCTTTAAAATCAAAATAGAGAGATATTTTTAAATTCAATTCGCAATGCTTTTAAAAATGAGACTACCATAAGGCCTCCCGCACACACACACATGCAAACGCAGAATAGGAGGAGATTTCTCCTTATGATAGTCAAAGATGCTTGATACGCATTTAAAATAACATTTCATATTATTATTAGTGCATAGTGTAGGGAAAAATTTATTTCGAAAGTAGAATATAAATCTTAGCCAGCATAGACATTCCGAACTATGCCTACTATAGCTAACTATGTTCAATAGCAGGTTACCGCCACATTCCATGGCAGGTTATACAACTACAACCGTACAAGTCACGTATTGTTTCTTTGGATTTCCAACAAATGGTCAGGCCAAGGAACTTCCCATTGCCACATGAGAATGCCTCTGGAAAGACATCCCCGAGAACCAAACCGGAACTCTGCCAACACAAGGCCGGGTTACCCCTAACTGGGTAACTACTGACACGAGCACGCCATTCCCCGATCGTAAACGACCTTTCTCACGGGATCCCGAAAACCAACAACCACAAAGTAATAAATTCGTAGTAACCACATAGGTTAAATATCTGGGCTCCATACCATGATACCACCTCTATCCAGAAGGAAATGTACATACCCTAAAGGGTGCTACCCCTCATAACCTTGCCGCATCTTTCCTGTTTTGACCATTTCCGGGGTGTGAGGCTCGACGAAGTCACGTCCACAAAAACATACTTTATACAAAGCCATGCTTTGGGTCAACAAATGATCAACACAATGATCACTAAGATAGACGATCAAATAAATGATCCTATCACAATAATCAACACAATGATCATTTACAGCATCACTCAGCATGTCACATTACCAAATTGGGAATATATCGCTGATAACTTCAACTATATAACCTTTGAGCTCGTACGTCTCAGAGAAGGGTATGTCCATACAAGTCTGTTCCGGGATCGAACAAAACCGAAGGCACTTACAAAGAAGTCCTTGCAATCCGGATATCCACAATCCTGATCGGATTTCCCATCACTTATGGAATCTCTATACCAGGAGCTACCCAGTGCAGAGACAATCGACAGGTCATCCTATCGCTCTCGCAAATACCGGGTCTTCAACACCGATCTTCAATGCAATTATAACGACGTATCACATATTCGGAATGGGTTATACGACCCCATGGTCCTTTCCCGGTTAACCCGAATAGTGAGCGCTTATTTAAAAATAAGTGTGGCATTCACATTCAAACAAATCACATCAAATACCCATTCAAAGGGAAATATTGATAGTCAGTTATTGAACTATCACTGGATATGCACACATCACCAGTTTCCAAATAATTTTCCAATTTATTTATCTTCCAAAATATCTTTACAAGATATATAATTTCACACTTCAAAAATAAATCAATATTTATTTTTAAACAAATTCCACTTTCTTTTATAAATTCAATAGTGAATTTACAATCCAAAATATCTATGAATATTCAATTTCAATTATTCATTTCAATATTCCTTTTCAATTTATCTTCAAAAAGATAAATTCTCAAAATATTCACTTTATATTGGAAAACATTTCCATACTTATTTATTCATAAGTAATTCACAAATTTTATTTATTTTCAACACTTGGAAAATATTCAATATACTTAAATCAAGATTAAGTATATATTTCATTCTTTAAGGAAATCATTCTCATAAACATATTTATTTGGGCCAAAACGAATGTTGCGTAAAACATCGTTACGACAACCCAAATTCACTAGTATAGGGATTCGAAATTAAAATAGATATATAAATCCCAATACTATACAAAACATTTCCTTTCGGAAATCATTTACTATAACAACAGTGTTATAGTCTACTATTTCCTTCTATTTCTCGAAAACGTCTATTTCAACAATAAATGTTGAAATCTATGGTTTCGAATCTCAACACATTTTAAAACATTGTTCGATCGTTTTAATTCTATTTAAAACATCCAAATCCAAAACAATTTCTTTAACGTGTTATTCACTATTCAAAAACGTGAATATACTTCATTAACAATTTCATCCTTTTATTCATTTTAATTCAAAGGATTATTCACTATTCAAAAATGTGAATTAACTCCATTAATAGGCTTCAACAAATTTTCTTGTCAAAATAAGTCATTTGCGAATTTATAAAACAACGTTTATAAATTCCATTTCTATTTATTTATAAAAAAATCCTTTTTATAATTTCTTTTATTAACCTATTCCAGTTTATAACTCAATTATAAACTAAAAGTTCATATTATAAGTTAAATACTTATAAAACGATTATTTTACAAAATCGTTCTTTTAAAGACTTTCCAATTTATAAATCTTATAACTTATAAGATTCATTCATTTATCCAAAATCATTATTTTAATAACTTAATAAATTTTATAAACCTACTGCTTATAAAATTCCATTTATAACTTCACCGTATAAAATTCTATAAATTCCATTCAATTATGAAATTCATTTCCATTTCATTCAAACACTTATAAAAACTCATTTTATAATGTCCATATTTCAATTTATAAATATCCATTTATAAATCTCTTCATATAAATCAATTCATATTAATATTTTAAAAACGTCTTTAACCCCTTTATAATTTCATCATTTTGATTTATAAAATAATCAAATTTTATAAATCCTATATTTAAACTTTTCACGATTATTTCTGAAATTCCGATTTAACTATTTTATAAAGTCATTAATTCCTTATTTTCAAAAATCAGCTTTTAACTATATTTCTTAAAAATCATTATTTTTATAACTTTAAAAATTATAACGTTTATTTATTTAAAATGGATCAATTCCAAAAATATAGTATATTTTCAAAAATCGCTTTAAAATCATTTTAAAATCCCAAAATCTGGGTCCAATGATGTTACACACCAAATAGTCAATCACGACTACAACGATATCATATATCGATATGAAAATCCATCAAATATCAAAATATCTGAAATTAAATAAAAACTGTTGAGGAATCCAGTTGGATCCCTCCAACCTGTTTTCCTGCATCCAAAAACATTAGCACAATACCAATTTCGCTCCAGTACGAAATTATCGCGGTATATGTTTTTATTAAATATTATTCGCTTAATAACGGCGTAATAGGGTCTCATCCGCTAAAAAATGCGGGGAATCAACAACTGCAATATATACATATGCCAATATATATATATTGATATTATATATAATACTAATTTCACTGTTTATGAAATATTCGCGGTATATGTTTTTATTAAATAACATCCGCTTACTAACGGCGTATAATGTCTATTTTAACAATCAATAGATATCAATCAACATTCAAACATGCATTCAAATATTTTAAATCTAATTATTTAAAATAAAATCGAAACTGATTCGATTGAGTGAGAAGTTCTCGCCTTGATTTTATTTTCCGTTTTAGCGATTTATTTCGAATAAAATTAAACGGACGTTTAATTTTACCCAAAATTCTCACTACCTCCAAACGACTCCAAACCAACTCTATCGCGTAGTTCTCGTCCATACGATTCCAACGCAACTGGTTTCGTACGTTTTCGACCTTGTATGAAAAAGTTATGAATTTTCAAAGTTTACACGAATTTAAATTAACTAAATTACAACATACTTTTATAATTTTAACATACAACCATTTTCAGCCACAGGATCCTACATCTCCTCATCTCCACCGTCCCCTTCTTCTTCTACATCACGTATCTTCTACAGGAACACATGGCCGAACAAACCCATGAAGCCATAGAACTAGGGTTTGATAATACACCCTCATTCCTCAACGAAATCACATCAAACTACCGCCATCCCGAAGCTCCTTCCACCACCCATGCACGGCCTCAAGGCCATAGAACTCGGCCTCATCATGTGCCTAGGAAAACGTGCCAAACCTGTAGCAAACGGCCCACCATAGCTCCTCCTACGTTGCACCATTTCCGATCATCACCGTATGGAATCGAAGCTCTCGTCGAGCTCTACGACTTTCGTGTTGAACTCCTTGGCTAAATCTTTGTAGATTGAGAGAGATTGAGGGAGAAGTGAGAATGATTTCTGGCCATTCATGGGTTAGGGCCGGCTGCAGTTCAAAACTAGGGTTTTTTTTATTTTTTTTTTATTTTTTTTTGAGATAGTGGGCTATTTATAAGGAACCGACGAAACACTATTCATCCCGGAAATTCCGAACTCCGATTTAGGCGCCGAAACTGACGTACCTAGGGTTTATCCCGCGTTCCGGACACAATGGAACAGGTTTCGGAAGCTAATTCGGAAGTATGTGCGAGTTATGGCTGTAAACGCTCAATTTAAATTAAACCGATTTAAGTCGATTTTTAGGCGTTTTGATTTGTACAGGACAAACGGTAAATCCAATTGACTTGAAATTTGAAACCTTACAATAATATCACATTACGGATCCGATGAAACTGGTTTCGTCGAAATCCGAGACTTTTTGAAAAATGGCTATTTTAACTCGCCAAATTTAAATTAAAAATAATTCGATGCGTTTCGAGCTGCCACGATCAAACGATAGCTCCGATTGACACGAAAATTGAATCCGGTAATAACTAACTATTACGGATCCAATGAAACTGGTTTCGTTCAATTCTGAGACTGTTCAAAAATTGACTATTTTCACTAATCGATTTTAATATTAAAATATTCAATTTTCACAAATTAACTTTTAATTCGATTTTAAAAGTTCTAAAATATCGTTCTAACTCCCATATGATAAAATAAAATTTTACAAATCATTTTCAATCATATTTAACCCAATTTCAATTATTTCCAAAATTTAACGTATTAAATTATCGATTTAAAAATCCAATTAAATTCAATAATTCAAAATAAAATTTATTCGACTTATAAATTCACTTTTTAATATTTAAAATTAATTAAATATTCAAATTTTAATTTCTAAAAATTCTGGGTCGTTACACTTGGTATCAGAGCTTAGGTTGGCAACAACGTAGGCTTTAATGGGGAAATAACTCATTAAACAGAGTCAATAGTACTCTATAATGAGTTGAATGTATTAATAGATATGAGAGCATACTTGTTAGTGGATATAAGAATTATTTTTATACTGTGTTGACTTATCAGTTTAGTGTTTATGAATTCTGGTCGGTGTGGGAAGTACAACCGTATCGATATGGGTTTCTAAACTCTTAAACAAGATAAACCGACATAGTATTGTTTTAAAGAGGGTAAATGAAATAATTTTACCCAAAATTATATTTTGATATAAAAGGAATAATTTTCTGAAATAAGTGTATATTTTTGATTGCATGGATGTGGATATCTTAATCAAATAAGAATCTAAAATTTAATCTAAAATTTGAAATGGTTATAACCAAATAAATTCCATGAGTATAAATTATACAAAAGAAGAATAACTAAATTCGAATTAAACCAGAATTTAAATCCCAAAATTTTTGAAAAGTGTTTTAAATGTATTGAAAACAAAATTTGGAAATTTAAAATCTTGGTAATAGTTGGGAATATTTTCCAAAGTGTTTGAAGCCAATGATGGAATATTATTTTGGGTAATATGTTTGAATGAGAATTGTTTTGGAATGAATTTGGGAAAGTAAGGAAGCACTGAACTCACTTTAGTTGCTGGAAAATAAATCCTGATGATGATGGCCACATCATCAGAATTCATTCTCGAATTTCTAAAGTGATGGATTGCTACCATGTGAGTGATTATGATGTTTGTTGGACTTGTTTGAGATACAAGTGGTTTTAGAAGTTTCAAAAAGGGAAACTGCTTTGGTAAAAACAGATTGTTTTAGAAATCTAGAAGTTTGATTTAATATACCAAGTAGGTATGAGTTGATTATTATTTCAAAATAGTTTTGGAATAAAACCGGGTAACTGAATTCTGGAAAATTCTATTTAAATAATGTGTAAAGTCAAAATGAATCAACTATTGAACTTATTAAGTGAAGTTGGTATAAATAAAAGGGAAATGAAATTTTTAATCTTGGAATTAAAATTTAACTTGAGTATATGGAAGTGAATATAAAATTTGAATTCAACTTGGAATAAGTTAAATAAATTGGACTTAGAATCAAATTGATTTGGGGTTAAATTGAAAGGTAAAAGGACTTTGTAATTGTGGGTCATGGTGTAATGAATTGTACCAATAAGCTATTAAGTGTTATACTTATAATCTGAAATTGTGGATTTAAAATTTGCAAAGATTAAATGGATAGAAAATTTGTATCCTTAAGAATTTAGTGATACATACATACATACATATATATATATATATATATATATATATAAAATTTGGAATTGTGATTATAAGATGAAAATAACTCAAATAAGTAATATAAGCTTGTAAGTAAATAAGTTGGTGAACTTAAGAATAGAAAATCAGATTGATAACCCAAGTAAAATGGAATTATAATCACAAATGGGAAATAGTTGAATGGTATGGTGGATTCAAACTTAATCTCAAATGAAATGTGAATTGAAATAAGGTGAAGAAAATATAAAATATAAAAGATGTGAATGAACTAAAGTTTTGAACTTGTATATGGAGAATTAAAATTGGATTGAATGGGATTTAACTTCGATTAAACGAAATTGAGTTGAATATGGATTTAATTAAAATCAAGATTCAATTGTGTCATGAATAAAAATGAATAGAATTAAAATTATTATTTAAAATAGTAAAGGTAATAGCATGAATTTAAATTGGCTGAATGAATTTAGTTAAAACTTGAATTTAATGTGGAAAAGAATTGTATTGAAAGAAAATTCAATTAAGTAAGAAAGGGTATTGTATGAATAAAATTTTAACTTAATTAAATCCAAAGGAATTGTTTGAGAATGAATTTAGCGTATGCTGAATTAAATAAAAAGAAGCTTGAAGATGAATTTAGTGTAAACTAAATTAAATGGAATTTGTGTTGGCATGGATGAAATTTTGGTGGTTTGTTAAGAAAATTTTGAAAAGAAAATTAAAAACCCAGTTCTAATATGGGATTTAGTATTGGCAATAAAAGCTGAGAGCGTGAATGAATAATGGAATTAGATTATAATAGTGATGGTTTGACTTATAAATAAATTCAAATGAGTGACATGATTTAAAGTGGTCATATTATTAATAAATTCAGAATGAATCGAGGAGATGAATTAAATTTTAAATGGAGTGAATGAGTAAACAAATTGAATTAAATTTGTAAATGAATTGGAATTTGATTTAGTGAGAATCAAATGAAAATGAAATAAAATTGTTTAAGAAGAAATAAAATATTGTGAAAGAATTTAAGCAAATTGAGAGAGAGAAAAAATAATTGTGGTCGAGCTTTATAATGTGGTCTTGGATAAATTTGTTTAGATAATAAAATTGAAATGCGAATGAAAAGGATTTTAATTAAATATTGTGATAAAACAAGAATGTATGAGTTGTAAATAATATAGAATGGGATGATATTAATTTCAACTTAAGTTGAATGATAAATTTGAAATGAGTATAAGAAATTGAATTAAAAATTGCAAGGAAATAAGAATATTTGGGTTTGTGAAAATTCCAAATGGAATAAAATTAATATAAATTTAAAATGGAATTAATTTTAATGGTTATAAGCTTAAGTGACGATTACTTGCTTGGATAACATTAAAATTTGCATAGAAATTGACATTTTGTTGTAAACAAAAATTTAATTGGCTTAAAGAAACAAATTGAAATTGGTTTTTGAATCAATTGGAATGGATTGAAATTTTATTAAGTGGTTTTGTATATTAATACAAGTGAATCATAAAGGAAATGCAAGTAATACACATGTTAAACCAAAATGATGTGAATATGAGCTTAATTGGTACAAAAATGAATTGGTTGTAATAAATATGAATTATATACAATGAACTTTAATGTAAATCATTCAAGTGAAATAAAATGAAGTTTGGACTTGTATAGGAAATTAAAATGGTGTTGAAAACTGGTAGATTGTTGTTTTTTAGAAGGTTAACATGTAGAGTTATGAAAATGTATTGTTTGGGGTTTGTAATTGATGCGTTTGGTTTAGATTAATGAAAAGAATGTTATTAAAATTCTCATATTATTGAAAACTGATGTGTTTGTTTAAGTAAGTACAGGTACGGGAGGCAGTAGATAGAGTTGGAGCGCGTATATGCAATATTATTTAGCTGCTTGCTATAAAAATGCTAATGAAGGTACGCCTACGCAATAAAAATAGGAAACATGAACTGTTTTTGGTTTTTCCGACCGTGTGGATCGATGTATATATATATTTATATCTATTGTGAAATTGCAAAAGCTCCTCCGTACAACGGAGACTCTGCCAAAATTTTCTAGAAATTTTGGGAGTTAGAAATTTTTTGAAATTTTTGAAAACGTTTCGTTAACGACAAATTGATTTCAAATTAAAATTAAACAAAACAAATTTGGAATAGGAATTGAAACTAGTAGTTTCGATTTGAAACTAAAAGAATTTGGGCAAAGTGAATTTGAGATTTTCATAAGTAGGTTTTGCTATTGGATTTGAAACATTCTTCTACCTTAGCAAAATTCGGGATGAAATTTATAAAGTGGGAGGAATGTAACGACCTGGAATTTTGGGTCGCTAGATTTGAACATTTAATTCATTTTAAATGTTAAATATGTGTTATAATTTGAATTTTTAAATAAAAGACTTTGGTTAAATTAATAAAATTGGCTAAAACTTTATATACGGTAATTTAATTGAAATTTGAATAATAATAACTTAATATATTGGAATTGGGATAATTGGTAATTCTGAGTGTAAATAGATATAAAATTAGATTCTAAAATTTATTTTAAGTCTATTTGGGTTTGAATTATAGTATTGAACTGTTGGATGGAATTAAAAGTCGATAGGTTGAATTTGGAATTTTATATTAATTAATAATGGAATTTAATAATATAATAATGCACATAATCAAATTTTGATTTAAACTGAATCGGAATGATTTCTAATGGGAATATAAATTTTATACGAGTTATAATAGAGTCAATAAAATTTTAAAAGTGAAGTTTCAAGTGATTTCGACGATTTTGAAAATCGCTCGATTTAACCGACGAGTTAAAATAGCATTGCGAGGCATAGTCTCGGAATTCGACAAAAGCAGTTCCATTGGATCCGTAATAATTAGTTATTATCGGATTTCAATTTTCGTAGCAATCGGAGTTGTCGTTTGACCCCGGCAGCTTAAAACGCATAGAAACTATTTTAATCGATTTAATTTAAAATTGATCGTTTATTTTCGTAACTCGCGCATACGACCAATGTAATGACCCGTAAATTTGATAATTTAATTTGTTTATTTAATAGGATTTCTAATTTAAATTTAGGAAGAAACAGAAATCTTATCTATTTTTAGGAAAGAGAATGTTGTAATTAGATGTATCAAGGGAAATTAAATTTTACAAATTGAATTATATATTGCAATTAATTGTAATAGTGGAAATTGTTGCAATTGGATATAAGGTTAGAAATAAGTACATAAAGGCAAGTATTGAATTCATCTATGAGAATAAATTTTTATTTAGTACAATCCCTTTTTATTAACTATTGTAAGGTGTTAATTAATTGAAATGGAAAATTTGACAATAGATTAAATTTGTATGTTGGATGATAAATTGCAATAACTAAAGTTAGTAATTAATGGGTTAAAGGGAATACCAATTTACTCATAAAGTGAATATAAGTGAATGTAAAAAAATAAATAGGAAACGATAATTATTCATAAGTGATGGTTGATGTAAAAGGAATAACTAATTGGATTTAGAATCTTAATTTGTATATGTGCATATATTTAATGGAATATGAGAAAAAAAAATGTAACGATTTTATTAATATATATGTTATTCATTCAGGGTATTGAATAAAAATTTGGAATCTAATTGTAATGAATGGTAATAATGTAGGTATTAGCTAATAAACTAAATTTTAATGCAATACCCATAAACGAATGGGATGAAATGAATGTATGTAAATGTATACTAGGTTATTTATCAAATAAAAGGGAAGAAAAGTAAATATTGAATTTGATTGATGAATAAATATGCGTTGAATAATAACTGAATGTAAAGTTAATGGTAATTGTATAAAATCAAAATAAGATAATGAATTTCAATAATTGTGGGTTGATATTAAGGTGTGAATGGGAAAGTGATTGTTATATAAATTGAATGGAATTCAAATTGATGGGAAAAGTAAATGGGTACTTAGTAATAAATTTAAACGGACTTAAAAATGGAATTTATTTAATTAATAGATATAACGGATAAGGATACTTATATATGTGGGATTGAGAGTTTTACAACAATTATTATGAGTTATATATATATTTAGTTCATTCAATTTAATTTGTAAATCATTGAAATAAATGTTACGTTTAAATAAATTTAGGTAATAATGGGGAATAACGTAAATAAATTCTTCATTAAATGATGGTTAGTGTATATAAAGAATGGAGATAAAGCTTTATAAATTGATTTGAATCTAAATTTAATGAAAGGATAAATTGGAATTAAATGGATTAAATGTTTGAAGTTTATGTAAACTTTAATTTAGATGAAAGGGTAGACATTTATGTAATAGAGTATGAATCTATTATTAAGTTTATTTATAAAATGGCAGTTGGGTAAATGAAAGGGTGCAAAAGTAAGCTTGTCAGTATATTGAAGTAATGTATGATAATAGGTTTAATTGAAATAAATGAAAATTTAACATCTAAATATTACGTTAATAGGAAGTAATTATTCTACGTATCATTTCATTCATTTAGCCCATTTTGAAACTTAATCAACGGAAATTAATGTAATTGAAAATTTTCAATTAATAGGAGAGAGAATACTAATTGTAATAGGTGCAATTAAAAGCAGCTTATGTTTTGTGAAATATAAGGAAAGTTTTGATTCAATGAAAAAAAAACATTTACATCAATAAAATGAATGTTTCATCTGTGAATGTAGGTTTAATTTAATTTAAATAAAAAATAGAAAGATTGATTTTATAGAAAGAAATATATGTTTATTTGAACTGTGTTTAGCTTACAGACTGATTACAAGAATAGGAAAATAATCTATTTATTACTCTTGTATATAAACAAATTTTCTATTTTTTATGCATTTTAGTTATCTGTTTTAAAATTTAACCTTCTAAGTGATTGCAATTAATGGAGTTCAAATATTTCAATTAAAAGGAAAGAAAACGGTGATTTCAATTAATAGATTTAATATTAAAAAAACGTGCGTTCTGTGGTAAACAAAAAGGGTGTTTCAATGGTAATAAGAGATCATTTTGGGAAAAACAAATCAAATGTTTTCATTTTTAAGGTTATTATGCATAGACAAAAACCCAAATGCATAGAAATTCGAATATTACTTGAGTTAATGAAGTAATTTTGGTGTGTTTAGGGTTAACAAAATTTATTAAGTAAACAATTGTATTGAAACTTGAATTCTAAAAGTTTGTTTACAGTATAGAGTTAGTCCATTCATTCCCTTTCTAATTAATAATTGCCTCTTTTTAATAACTGCTACTTTTAAAAAGGCTGTTCATATTTACTATATTTCAAAACCAAGTTTGTTCGTATTTACTTTATTTCTTTCCATTCATTTTCCAACTTCATTTTTTCTGAAACGTCATTTCATTTATTTCTAATTAATAGCGGTCTCTCTTTTCAAATATCTTTGATCCTAAACCTAATTCTAACCTTATAAATAAGATATGACGCAAATGAAACCACAGCCTCCATTCTAATCTTCTTCTTCTTTTTTTCCTTTTTTTTTTTTTCTTTTCTTTTCTCTTCAAATCTCCTTATTATCTCTCATTTTAATTTTTCCTTCCTTTTCAAATATTCTTCTTCTTCAAAATTTTCTTATATTTCAAACTTTCTTCTTTCTTTTCAAATCTAGATCTTCTCTTCCATTTTCAGTTCTTATTTTAATCATTTTCGTTTTCAATTCTTCTTTTTCAAATCTTTTTTTTTCTTTCAACCTTTTAAAAATACATACATTCATATAATAAGGAGGAAAATTAAAGTAAATTGAAATAAAAGAAAAATTATGGAGCAAAGCTGGCAATCAAGAAGAAGCATACGCGAGGGAAGAGTGGATGTGGCATGGTATTTTATTTTTGTTTTGTTTATTTTTAATTTCTATTGCAAATCGTTTAATTATGATAACTTTCACATACGAACTCCGTTTCATGCGTGATTTTTTTGTTAGGATTGTAATTAAATTCCAGATCTTTTGACGCTGGTTTGGACAGATTTGGAGACCGTCGAATTTTTGGGTTTAAATCGAATTTAAATTCGATTTAAATCCAAAAGATGAGTGTTTTAACCCACTCACAACTTCTAAAATTTCTTTTGTTTGTTAGTTTGACTTAAAGATATGAGTAGGAATTTATTTATGATTGTTTGGCATGTTTTATTCATCATCTCAGTTAAATCGCATTTATTTAATTTAACTGTTAATTTATTTTATTTATTACATATAAATTTGACAGTTAGCATTTATTTATTTGCGTATTAACTGCCTGTCATAGTTATGTTTATTTTTATTTCATATTAACTGTCAGTTAAATTTAAATTTATTTATTTGCGTATAAACTACTAGTTTAACAGTTATGGAATTTATTATTGGATATAAACTGTTGGTTAATACATGTTATTTATTACCTGTATAATTTATATGCTCTATATCGATGATTGTTTAAATTGGATGATGATTGTAATAAAATGGTTGATGATTGATATCTGGATGAATGGATGTTGTATTTTATATCGTATAAACTGCAAGTTATCGTGCATTTCATTCATTCGGGATTGCGGTTTGAAATGATATACAACCGCATTTTTATTTTAAATTATGGATTGAAATGAGAAACATCCGTATCACTTGACCATAGGGTAGAAAATTTTATACAGGCACCGCGGTAAATATATAAAAATATTTTTGAAATGTTTTACTATGGTTTTGTAAAGCTATATATATATATATATATATATATATATATATATATATGGTTTATGGGATATTGATTTGGTTATATATATATATATAGTAAATTTTCGGTTTTTAAGCTTTGTATAAATTTGATTTGAAGTATAAAATAAAGTTTGATTTTTAAGATCAAATACGGTTAAGCCTTTATTTAAAATCTAATTTATGGAGCTTTTATGACTTAAATGAGAATAAGATTTGGAAGATGAATAATAAGTTAAATTGAAATTTAATAAAAATTAAAATTTTTAAAGGATATGATTTTTATAACTCAATTTTTTTTAAAGTGATTTAAATGAATATCAGGTTGATTTAAATGAATATATCAAGTTTAATAAATTGAAAGATTTTCCAATTATGTGAAGTTAAAGGTTTTACTTAAATTATATTGAATTCATTAAGTAAACATTTCAAGTCTAAATAATAAGTAATTGAATTTGATATATATGGGTTTATCAAATGAGTTTGTTTTGAAATGGTGAAATATTTAAAGCTTTGAAACATAAGAATTAAAAATGGTATTTGGAAGTTTAAATCGATATTTGGAATTGATTTGTGAAATGTAAAGAAGCTATTTTGTTTTATAAAGGAAATTTAATATTTGACCATTTGAGAGATGGAAATTTGTTTCAAAGTTATGATTTTCAAGGTAGTATAATTTGGAAATATTATATTCCAGAGTTTTGATTTCTAAATATTTTACTTTGAAAACCCTATGAGTTTGGAAAGAATATATATTGGAAAAATAAAATGACATTATATTGGTTTTGGCCTAAATGATATCGTATTGATTTGGGGTTTTAAAAATATAAATGATATCGTATTTATATGGGTTTAAAAATGGATATTTTATTCTGGTTTTAAAGTTTAAATTATTTTAAATGACCGCGGTGTTATAATAACGTTTGGTAGTTAAAGAGACCGGGATCGGAAGTTGTCATACTCTCTGCCAACTCCGAAAAACACTTTAACAACCGTGTACGCGGTGGAGATTCCAGAATGAAGTAGGTTGGTGACGGCGTTTCCAATAAGGTGATTACGTGGACCCAACTCCCATGAGTTGGCTTAAGGTGGCTAAAACAGGAGCGATTCTCGGGCCAATGAGGTCATTCCTCAGATCGAACGTACTCCTTCGATACTATACTCTGACTTTGGATTGATTCGGTGGTCACTATTGATTTCTTTGATTTGGGGTGTTAGTTCGAAGTGGGCGGTAGCTGCGGCTACGCGTTTTCATCAGCCCGGATAGCAATTGGTATATCTACTCTGGCATTGCCTAGTTGTGCCGTGTCACCTACCCTATCGCGCCTTGTACGAGTTTGGATTTCTCCCGTAGCCCGTGTCGTATCCTCTGGTGGCTTCCCGATCAGGAGGGACTATGATATTGGATGGACTACTGGGACTATTACGTGTTAAGGGCTATATGGGTAACCCCTTAATGTTAAGAAAAAAGTAAGTTTATTTTACAATTAGACACTATTATAATAGCGCAATATACTACATAGTAAATAGTTTAACGGATCCTTAGGAGATGTAAATCCCGAGCATCTCTTGAGTTACTGCACTCATATTTATTTCTGTTAATTTAACTCACATAAGATCTTTTAGTTATGACTCGAGTGTTTTTGTTTTCAAATTCGCTCGGGTCAGTCCGAGCGTTTCAGGATTTGAAGACTTAATTTCTGGAGGACGAAGACGAAGATTCGTATTATTATTATTTATTCTATTGCACTACACTCATACTGTTCCGCTGCATTGTTATTGGTATGTGTAACTCTGATATTTATTGTATAAAGAAGAATCAATTATGTGTAAACAGTTTTATGAACTGTATATTGATTATTATATTTTATCCTTCCGCTGTGAGATTCTGTTTTATTTTATTTCTTCTCTGTTTTTCTTATTTACCCCATAACAATCCGCCCTTCCGTATAGTTTGAATTGACACGTGTGTCGATTTAAAGCGTGCAAAAAGGCGGGACGTTACAACCAAATTAGCTTCCGAAACACGTTCCATTGTATTTGAGACGTAGGTAAAACCTTAGAAACGCCTGTCTGTACGCGTTGTTTGGAGTTCGTTTGTATAAGCTTGTTATTTGGAATTTTACTAATAAAATAATATTAATTAACGTTTATATATTCACATTATGAACAAACCTTAGAAGAAAAAACGCGGCCGCCGTCTTCATCTTTTTAATGGCCAAAACCCTTCGATTTTCATCTTCAATTATCGATCAATCCACGCAATAATTTCGAAAACTTCCAACTAGAAGATCGAAGAGTTTGTCAAGAGATTCACATCCAACGGTGGATCTTGTTTGTCATCGTCATTTGGAGGTGTAATTTTGTTCCGTTCGTCACACGTTCCTGCTCGATTTTGGGGTGCTAGAGGCAACCGAGTTCGCGCGCGTGCTGGGTGGAGGTCGAGATGGCGTTGAGCTTCGTAATGGTAGCCTTCGATCGAGGCAAACATCACCAGGGAGGGTCGCGGCTTTGGATTTGGGAAGCGACTATGGGTTCGATGATGCTTGTATCTTGCGCGTGAGAAGAAGCAGGCGTACGGCCTTGATTTCGAATTTTTAGAAGTATCGGCCAGGATTTTATTTGGTAAAATAATAATAAAAAAATTGTTTTAATTTGTAATTGAAACTAATAAATTTCATAACCAATGCATGCGAGGTCGAAATTCGACGAAACTGACGATACCGGAATCGCAGAGACGAGTACTACGCGGTGGAGCAATTCTGGGATCTTTCTGAGCAAGTAAAAATATAGGTTAAATCGAACACTGTTCGTTTTAATTTAAATTTGAACGCTCTTCGGAAACCCAAGGTGAGTTATTCTCACTCACATCTGGATACTAGTAATTTAAATAGCTGATATTTAAATGGCTGATTGGTTGTTTAGCTGAGTGTGATAATTTTTATCAGATTGCATCGATATTTATTTATTGTGCTAATATCTATGGATGCAGGGAAACAGGTTGGAGGGATCCAACTGGATTCCTTACAAATAGAAATTTATTTATATTCTGTGATATATATCTCATTTATATCCTGTGATAAGTTGATTTAGATCTTGTTATGCTGTGTTTTATTTATATACTGTGATAGATTAAATTGAGAATTCAAATTGTGCTGTGCTATTATTGGATGAATACAACCTAGAAATTTAAATATAAATAAATAAATTAGGTTTAAAGGAAATTAAAGAAATTCTTAAGTAAATAATTTAAAAGGAATTAAATTCAAGAAATTGGATGGTAATTTGAGGGGTTTGAAATTTGGTTTAAAAAGGGAAAAGTGAATTGTCTAAAATAATAGCGAGATTTATTTTTAAAGAATGGGAAATGTGCTGTCTCCTGGAAATTTTAATATGTTTTTAAGGAAAGTTTTCAAAATATAAATCTGCAGTTTAAATATGTTAGAATATTTTAGAAAGAAATATTATTTTAAATTGATTGAAGTGTAAGTTAATATTTGATTAAGTAACCATGGTAATTAATTATTTGAAAAAGGCAACGTAGTATTAAGTTCTCAAAAGCAAATTATAATATAAATAATTAATTTAATAACTTTATTTTAAAGGGTAAATTGACTTAAAGTACTTAGGAAACCTCTATATATTTCCTTAGGTATTATTTTCAATTAAATAATTTCTAGAAGCTTTATTTTAAATATTTTAAACACATATTTGAAAGTGATTTCCAGGAAATAGCAATGTTTAAAAAAAATAAAAGGAGCTATTTTTCAAGTATGGAAAGGAAAGATACGGCATGAATGTAAAAATTGATTTGGATAAAACATGTGGGATTTATAAAAGGAATTCTTTAGGTTATCCTAGAATAGAAGTATATTCCCTGAAAAGCCAACTACGCTTTTAAAGCCAGTTGTTGAAAGGTTAGAAGTTGTATAAGAGAATGTTTTCAAGGAATTATTTAAGTTATAAGAATTTTAAAAGTAAGCATTTATCAAATTAGATAAGGAGTAATTATTTTAATGACAAGTAGTCTTATGTTTAAAAGAATATTACTAACATTTATACTTTATAAATGGTTCTATTTTAAAGATAATTAATTAAATTTTTATTTGAAACTTATATAGGATTTCATAGCTTTATTTTAAAATTTAGTATGACTTAACTTTATTTTAAAGAAAATAGTTTACATTTTTATAAAGAAGTTTTATTCAAAATATTTTTAAAGTATATGTACATTTTAAATTAAGTATGTAAGTAAATTTAATATAAATGTTTTAATGTATTTTCAAGAATAAAGTATTTAAATTATTTTAAACCTTAAACATTGGTACTTGGATGTTTTCAAAGGAAGTAAAGATTTGGAAATCCATTCCATGAGAAGAATTGGATTTTGAAAAGTGTTTTAAAGGGATTTTGAAAACGAAAATATATATCTTGCAAAGATATTTTGAGGAAAATAAATAATGTGGAAATTATTTATTGTGTGACGGATGTTTGTGAATGTTAATTGATAGTTAAATCACCGACTATCAATATTGGACAAATGTGTTGATCGTTTCGAAGACACCGGAATCGAGATTTATTTCTCGAAAACCACTTCGATCCGGTTTGTACGTTTTCGTAGAAAAAACGAGATCGGAGTCGAAGATGGAGCAGTGAAGTGCAAGGGCTAGCTGCTACTAATTCTGAGGATGTCTCCAAAATGGATGTAGTAGGAGTGGTGCTTTCGGTTCGTTCGAATCCGGGACGGACTTGTTTGGATGAATGCTTTCGGAACATCGTCAGGTAGGCGATAGGCATTCTAAGCGAAACGTTCAAAAAGGTAACGCTTAGCCTCAAGCCTCATCAACCGGGAATGACTGAAATCAGGGGTTATGCAGCAAGGCTTGTTGGGCAGCACCCATTTCTGGGTAAGGTCATTCTTGTCTAGATTTATTTCGGCTTAATGGTGCGGTTGCTAATCCCAACCGTGGGGTGATCTTACTCAGGATTATCCAATAAGGGATAATCCGGGCCTTGTGTTGCAAGGGATTGGGCGTGGTCCTCGGTACACTGATCTAGACCAGATACTGTGACAGGTGGTACCCCAGTGCCTAGTCATTAGTTGGAAATCCATTCTCCCTACGCGCCTTTTACGAGTTTTGTTTGTATTACCCACTCTGTGGCTAGTAGCTGGAATTTAATCATGTAACAATTTCGGCTATTTTATAAGTATTTGTATATAGACCCTATTATAATATCAGAGGATTTCTATAAAAGGTCTTTTAGCCATCGTAAGGTAAAAACCCGACATGTTTATTTGTGGTGTGGTCTTACGAGATGCTTTTGTTTTCAAAAGGATTTTTGTAACTTTAATAATCAACGTGGGTGCATTATTATCAGCTGGTATTCCAGACTGACTCGGGTGTTATTTCATTATAATGCTCGGGTCAGACCGAGTATTATATGTTCAAGACAGGATGCTATAGTGCAGGAGAGGAGCTGGAGTCCGAGACGTATTATCCGTACTTGTATATATATGCGCTGCTATGATTGTATGGAATTGCCTGACTGGTAAATGTTGTTTGTTTGAGATACTCTGACGATATATTGTATAAATAGATATAGTTTTCCATTTTGTGTAAAGAGTTGATGTTATATATTATATGTTATTCCGCTACGACTATGAGATTCTGATATTGTTTAATTCCTTCTTTCTTCTACCTTCTTTCTTTTTCTCAACAATCTGTCTTTTCCGACACTTGATCGTCGGCATATTATACTGTAGGGTATTTTGTGACGATTTTCGAGGGTCGAGAAGGGCGGGTCGTTACATTAATCCTGCTTACTTAACATTAATTAATTACAACACAATTAGTTAATCATTTTTAATCATCCATCTTAATTATTCATCTTTGATTAATAATCCTTTAATTACATTAAGTAATTAATTTCATAGATTAATTACCCTTCACTCATTCGTTTTAATTACATTTATCCCTACTTAATTGCTCACATTAATTATCCGATAATTACTCACATTGATTAATTATCCTTAATTACTTCCATTAAGTAATTTCCCTTTATTTACTCACATTAATTTATTTACCCATTAGTTAATCACCTTGGTTAATTATCCATTAATAAATCAAGACCTTAATTAAAGATAACCATTGTCTTAATTAACTACTCAATTATCATTAATAAATTTCACTTGAAAACACTTAAGAATATAATTAGTTAATTACATTATTAGAAATCAAACAAATCATATCTCAAAATCATTTGACTTACAATAAACTTGATAAATATTTTTCTTGGCAACTTGTTAGCGTAAAACTCGTTATTCAAAATTACTTCCAAACCCAATCAAATTTTCTTTTACAACTTGGTTCATATTTCATTTATTTTAAAAACTTGTCTAAGCTATATAAAGAAAAACTGGTTAAACACAAAAACTACCCGAGCCTAAAACATAATTACCCGAACTACAACCCAACCCCCTTCTTGCCAGGCTCGAAATTGACTCGAGCCAAACATCGACCCTCTGGTGAAGATGCTCGTATTCTCCAAGCAACCCACATGAACAACACGAGAAAACCTTCTTCCCATAACTCGCGAACAACAGCAGATAACAAATTTGCACCGTGCACGTGTACGATCGGCTAGGTCACTTCCAACCATCGGCATCTCCGCCGGCGAGTAACACTAGACCTCTTCACATGATTACGACCACCAGGTCACCATAGCCTACCCAAAATCAAAATCGATCAATCCAGCTTAAAAATGGAACCAACTCGATCATCAAATTATGCCTCGATACACCGCCACTGATCGCCAACGACCCTACAACTCCGTCCAGAGCTTCCCCACCCATCCACGCAACGACCCCGGCCTTCGTGATCCACTACGATGCGCCATAGATGAAGAACGAAGCTCGATATCAACCTCGACAATGACCGGTCGCTAAACCCTACTTCAAAGATGCCCCATCGCTATCGTAAACTAAAAATACTAAGACCATTTTTGTCGACATCGACCATCACCAGACTTGCTTCACCCATGAACGCATGACCTCAAAATCCTCCGATCAACAGAAATCACTCAAAACTCAATTTACTTCATGTCTCAAATTTTCTTGTTTTACAAATCTAAAAACCAAGATTTAACTTTTAAAAATCATGGTTTTCGATGCTTAAGAAGATTATATTCATGAAACAACAAATTATTTAGCTCGAATTTTCGATATATATTAGGATCCTCTTGTTCTTCTTTATTTTTGTTAAATCTAACTTAAATTATTACCTGTAAATACTTTTAAAACTTATATTTTTTTATTCCTAACAAACTTTCTTTATATATATATCAATGTCTAAACTGAATCAGGGAATGTTTAAATTTTGATAAGATTTGAAACCTAGATAACCAGAACAGAGTATTGATTTGTATTCTAATATGCGTACCTTGAAATCATATATATATCTTCATGCAATTCATACACATAAACATGCAAATTACTTATCATACTTTGTCCCATGAATTACTGCATGCCACAGGATTTAACAGATTAAACTTGGTTTACTCACCTGTAAGAAATATGTTTGAACGGAGGAGCAGTTTTAAAAACCTAAAAATTGAACTTGAATGTTGATCATTTAACTGTAATTTGATTTTTTATTTGTAACTTGGTTTAGTTGATGTTTTGAGCTGACTGTTTGATTGCTTGCTCCCAGATTTTAAAATTTGAACTTGAACTCAAAGTTTGAATTATTGTCCACAAAGTTGAAAGCTTTTGCAAACAATCTGGAAGTGGTTGTTTTGAATTATCCTGGATTTGTTTTCAGGCTGGTCTCTTATTTGAAATTGAAGATAAAAGAGGAATGAGTAGAAATGTAGATATCTTCTTTTATTTTTTATTTTTTATTATTATTTGAAAAAAAACAAATATAGACACTTGTTAAATTTCCTTACAAATGTCATTTACATATCACAATTGATTTACATTTGTTATATTGAAAGTACTTGTGATTACATTTGTAATTATCATGACTTAATATATTTTTTATATGTTCATATATAATTATATTAAGATTTCAATTTATTTTTATTAATGTCATATGTGTTTATATTAACTTCCTTTCTAATTTATCTATAGAAGATTTAAAAGTAAAATAACATAAAATCCCAATTATATATTTAAAATAGTTATACAATATACTAGCTATATATATATATATACATACTTTATCTATATTTTAAATAATTTTTCACAAAATTTTTATATTAAATTTTCTATTTTTGTAATTATTTTCCTTAATTTATATAAAAAATATTTTAAAGAAAATAATATAAAACAAATTATATACAAATATAATGATATACATATATATTTTATATCCAATTTACTTTAAGATATTTTATTCATTGAATTCCCAACTCAAGTTCAAATTCTAATTATTCATATATATATATATATATATATGTATGTATGTATGTGTATATATATGTGTGTGTGTGTGTGTGTGTGTATGTGTGTGTGTATATATATCAACACATTATCACTTGTTTTAAAAGAATAATTTGTCTATTCTAAGTGATTATATTAAGATATGATCAAATAAATATTTATCCAAATATAAATATTTATTTTCAGATCCATCTGTCCAATCTACAGTTCAGTATTCCATAAATTAACCCAGTTATTTTATCAAATACAGATGTCCAAAAATCCAGGATATCATAGATTAATTTTTGAACAATTCAAATGATAACTTTCACACATCACTGTAGCAAGATGTGTGAAAGTTTGGTTGAATTCATCACATACAGATCTTTTTGGATAAAATCCAATTTTACATTTTCTTAGGCAATGCCGTTTAGTAATGATAATTTTCACACATTCTCTTTATCAAAACTATATCACTTGGGGATTCATTAACCATACTACTCTGACCATAGATTTTGACTTTAAGTTGACAACAGTTTATCATAATATTAACCTCATACAATTTAGGAGAAGAATTCCCTATTAAATAGTGTTTTGGTTCCAATGCTTCAACTCAGATCCAACTATCGTCAAATGGTGGATTGCCATGCCATGATTTAACTATAATCAAGGTGAAGTATTCACATTGAAGTTTCACATATTCTCTGGTCGAGCAACTGTGTAACATCATAACTTGCAATGTCTTGTTTGACCTAGTTATTATTAACCAATATGAAACTCTCAGACGATTCATATCATAATTTTCCAATAACTGCGAATGTATGAACCCTTAGGGCCCTCAACAGTCATAGGTAATACACTACCCAACAAATGGATAGCGTTACATACTTTAGTCTCAACGAGTTATCAATATCCTTTCTCGAAACATCTTGAACAAAAATATTTTAAATAAAATATTATTTTAAATTATGGTAATTTTCTCATGATTACAACTATCTGTAACTATTTTCACACAACATATTATATAAGGACTTTTTACTTTTTACTTTAATTTAATTGCTTAATTAATTATATCACTATATAATAAAGTATATAATAGAAATTAAACACTTTAACTTCAAACAAGATTGTTTATAGAGTTAGACATATGTAATAAATTACCTAATTTCCCCTAGGGCATACCCCTGACTCTCACATTTATTATGAAAAAGATTGATTATATTGTTAGAAATACGTAACAAATTATATAATTATCCCTAGGCATACCACTAACTCTCTTAAGCTTTCACTTGCACTTGGGGTCATTTGTAGAATCTTAGTCTCATTCCTTTGATCGGTTTTCTCAGAACTAACTAAGCTTATTGTAACGACCCGACTTTTCAACCCTCCAACGTTGACAATAAATACATTCATGGTATTCATATGCCTAGCATTCAAGTGTCAAAAAGATGAAAAGATATGGTAAAATAAAAGAAAGAGAAATAGAACAAGAAAGAGAGAACACAACATAAGAATCTCACAACGGAACGATAATATAAGATATCAAAGGAACAATACAATGGGTTACTTTAAATACAAAAATATCAAAGTTACTAAAATCTAAGTATCGTCATCAGCCTGGATAGTTATAACTGCATGTCCTCACAATACTGATATATGCAGTATAGAAATGCGGTGGAAATAAGAATGCTATGGAAGGTAATCATTCAACTTCTCTCTATAAGCTCCAAAGCGTCCATATCTAAATCTAGAAACATACACGGTGTTGACCTGAGAATTATAAGAAAATAACACCTAGATCCATCTGGCAAACCATCGTGAGAAAACTCATGAAACACGGAACACGTGACTGTAACTATTGAGACCATACAAATTCCTATAATGGTTTTTCCCTTAAAGAAACCAATCATTCATTAAGTTAAATATAGTGATATGATAAATAATGTCTAAGGTGTAGGATATAAATCATATCCTATGGTGCTTTCATTCATAACACCGTAACAAATTTATGTCAAAATCAAAATCTCTAAGGCTCGTTCGCATATTGGGTTCTTCCATGGGATATCTTTAGTCGATGACGAAGCCAATCTCCTGAACAAGGGTCAAAAAGTACCTCCGAGCGACGTACATCTCTAGATAAAATATACCTTTAGGTAAACATAGCCGATCCACACCCGAACACATTCCCGCACATTATCAACTACCACCGGCTAATAATCGATAAATATCTCTAGATATGGGGTTTATATATACTGTCATGGGCCAACTAAACCCTAGGCTATACGGCCTATTCAATTTTTAGTCATTTCTGATGTCGAGGTTATGTTCGACATCCTTTACACGAGTCTTCATCACTTAAATAGAACATGAATCCTCAAATAGATTCCCACATCTCGAATGGATCACGAATCACTACATGGATTTGAGCATCTCGAACAGATCTCGAACCTCCACGTATGTTGCCTACATAAGTCCTTCGATGAATGCTAACGCTATCCTCTTTCTTGGAATAATCCTCGAGATAGATAGTCCCATACGATAACATCATTCGAAATGTTAATGGTGACCTCTTCCTGAGACTTAACCTTGGGATTGATAGTTCAACTCTATAACATTTCACTTCACAACCGCTTCCAAAACATAGAACTCGTATACTAGTTTCAAAGTGGCATTCGATAAGTAAAACATTTACCGATCCTAGTCTCTTTAAAACTAATACAATTAATTTCCGGCTAACTTAATTTTGGCTCTTTCAAAAGTAAGCGAAAGCTAGAGACGTTTCCTACCAATGCTCATCCCCAGGGATTCTCATTGATATGAAATTACAAAGCCTTTTGATAACCTCTTAAGTCAATATTTGATCAAGTTTGGTAATCCACTAATCGATTATCTAGTCAAAAAAATTTCTTAGAAAAATCACGATTCATATACTTAACTCGTTTTTGACATTCCAACTTAACCATTCCTCGTTCAGGAATGAAGCCATGTAAGTTAATGATAGATTTAGTGTGACGACCCGCCTTTTTGGATGATTTAAGTCGACAATATACCGCACATGTCTAAGAAAAACCAATCAAATTGGAGGATTGTCAATGAGGTTTATTAATAAAATAAGAGAAAAGATGGAAAATAAAACACACAAAATGTCGCAGTAGAATGACAAAATATAATAATCAAACAAATAGTTCATGAAGCTGTTTTACAATATACATTTGATTACCCAATTTTTACAACAAAATTAAAGTACAATAAACAAATATACCAAAATAATGCAGTGGATTAGTAATAGTAAATACGGTCAAGCAAATTGCATCTTCATCTTCAAGGAATAGTATCTTCAACACTGAAATACTCAGGCAGACTCAAGCATAATGAAAAGACAACACACTCGAGTTATAACTAAAATTTCTTATGTAAATTAAATCAACAACAAATAAATATGAAAGTAACAGCTTCAGAGATGTTTACGGGATTTTACATCTCCTATCCAATGTATAATGTACGTGCAATAACTTAAGATATGTTACGGGATTTTTCATCTTCTAAGGATCCATTGAAATATCTATATATAGTCGAATACGCTATATATACAACGTCGATCAATAAAATATGTATTTTTTCGAATGTTAAGGCTTTACATTAATCCTCCTTAACACATTTTTAAGCAAGTAGTCTATGCTGGTCCTGTAACACAACCAGTAACGTCGATGCCAGTGTGTTCTCTATAGGAACCATACTAAAACAAAATCATAGTGGTTGCACATAAGGATAAAAGTATGACAAAGCACGTGAGCTAATGCCCAAGATAGGATTCTACCAACTTACCTTTTCTTGCTGGTGGTAACGCATCGTAGTCACGACCGTCCACCGAGTCCATTACCTCCAAAATCAAATCAGGGTGCACCGATCGAGTCCAAAATTAATATAATAATACGAAGGGCGATGGCATCTAAAGGTCGCAATCCCCTTGGCCAGACATAGGCACCTGTTTTAGCCACTTCCAATTGACACAAGTGTCGGGGTCATCCATCATCGTTCTCTTTCATCAAATCCAGCAAATGCCATCAATTCAACCTCTACATTCTAAATATCATCCACTGCGTATGTGACGCCCCACCTCTATGCTCACAATAACAAAGAGTATTAAAGGAAATACTATCCGTTATCACGAAGAATAAGGCTGGATAGGAGCGGCCATCCATAGTTAGGCCTTACACTAGTATTGGTTATCTCGATAGGAGTGGTATTTATTTTTATTTTTCATCTCTTATTTATTTACTCCCATTGACATACCCAATTCCAATATAAAACGAACTACGATGGTTCATAATAGTTTAGGACAAAATATAGAATAATAACACAGATAATATTAATGCGGAACACAGTTAAAACAAAAGGTCTCATACATACATACATACATACATATATATATATAACTGATGTCAGTTACAATACATGTGATACAATACATATGACACAACTACAACTATCAACACTAGAAGTTATATACACAAGTACATTATCATGAATAATATACATGAATACATAACATCATATATCAATACACTGACTACTAAAAATGACAACGACTACTCCAAAAGATATGAAAAGTCTTCATAGCTCTAGCAGCAATCCAAAGCAAGATATCTACAACCTGTAAATACTCGGTCTGACCCGGGTATTACATTCAAAAGAAAATAATACACGGGTCAGTCTAATTCAAACTCAGTTATTATTGCTCGTATATAGTTATTAAATTGGTTCCAATATTAATAGTGAGTATGCCAATAAGAGGCCCAGATCTCTTTAACAACCGAACGTTATTTTTCACACGGGTTGGTTCTATTACATCTCGAAAATGGTTCATATTTGATATCAAATTATCATTTCACTTCAAAATATCCTTCCTCACAAAATCATCATATTTACTTCATATGTCATTTTCACTTGAAAATATCATTTCAAATTCCAACTTAGGTTATAACCTCATTTAACACACTCACATTTAAATCAACGATTTAAATATAAACATTCCAACTTTGCATAGTTTGAAATTTTAGAAAATAGTTGAATCGTTATAAATAGTTTAAATAGTTTAGATATTTAAAACAGTTTAATATAAAATGGTTTGAGTATTGAAAATGGTTTATATAGTAAAACAGCATGGAAAATCAAGATAATTTGAGTACTAAAAAATAGATTTTAAGCAGTTTATATAAAATAATTTATTTTGAAAATAACATCAAATCAAACTGCTTCTTTCCATTTCAACAAATATAGGTCCATGTCCAAATTTCAAATCAACAAAGCTCAATTTTCAATCTTTCAGTTTAATTGACACAATTTCGTTGTAGTTTCGAATCAACTTGATTTCAATTTCAATTCGAATTAACTTCAATTTTCGAAATGCTCATTTTTAACTTCAAATTCGATTCAATAATTCAATTCAATGATTCAAATTTCAATCCAATTTTTATTTTAAACCATTTCAATTGTATCAATTTCATGTCCAATTTCTTTTTACTGATTTAAAGCACTTAAATAAAATTAAACCTCACTGTTTAGTTTTAAGGTTAAAATCTTTAAAATAATTCAATTTCCAAAGTTAAAGTTATATATCGATTATACTTCACATTTCAATTTTAATTCTTTAAAACAATTTCCTTTTAACCAATTCCAGTTTCAACATTTCCAAGCTTGAATTAGGAAATAATTGAATTCGTATAAATCCACAATTTATTTCCTTTAAAACAATGTCATTTAATCAAAATCCAAATTCAATAATTTAAAACCATTTAACTTAACCAATCATATGTCCGTACATAATTTTCTACCCTATGGCCAAATGATCGTTTAATTCAATTTTTATTATATGGATGGATATATGTATATATATATATATATATCATTTCAATCCAAATCAAAATGTCATAGCTATATATATATCGTTTCATCCTATTTCTTAATTTATTCAAAATGATCCAAGTGATAATATAAATGATGTCAATAAATAATTAGTAATAACAGGAGCATATCGAATAAATAAACAACCATACATCCATCACCAATCAATAGGCATGCAATAACAATTAATGTCCAAACCAACCAATATATCCCAACGATTACTGATTATCAACTGTCGGTATTTAACTAGCAATTAAATTTAATGTTAATTTAAATTCAATTTAATTCAATATACAATTCAATTCCTTAAACTACCAAACAACAACCAATAACATTCTTATCACTTCGTAAATTTAATTCGACTAACAAAAGAAAATTTAGTGTTGCGTAAATGGGTTAAATCACTCACCTTTGATATGTAACCCATTAAAATCCAATAAAAGCCCAAAAATTCAATAGTCTCCAAATTTAGCCAAACCAGTTCCATGTTGGGAATTTTGATACGAACCCAACGAAAGAAAAGCGCATTTATCTGAGGTCGTGTGTAAAAGTTATGCACGTTAAAAGATTAGAAATTTAAATTAAACTAAACTCAGGGGCAATAATGTAATTAATGTTCCCTTCATAACCCTAAATTGTATGCTTCAGCACGTCGCTCGACCAAACCCAATTAGCCGCCGTCTTCATTAACCTACCGTCGATGATCCAGGCGTCGCCACTCCAATCCACTTATGCCGTCGTGCTCCTCGCTTGACGCCGCACCTCCGCCCCAGTCACAGCCATCTCCGGCTCATTAGAAAATCCAGTGTCGCCACCATGTTTGATACCAATTTCTAGTGATCACAGGCACCGTTGACATGATCAAACACCACGGGTCCACTCGCCTCATCACCCTATACCATGCAGTACCTTTCAATTGTCGATTGGTTGACCATCCACCGTTTGAATTGCAAACCCTACAATGGACGGCCGAGAATGTTTCCCCAATTTCTTGTAATGACCTGGATTTTTAGCCATCCGTTATTAGAATAATTAATTAATTTTAAATATTTAAATATTAACTTTTGTAAGTCAAATAACTAAATTTTCCGATGGTGAAAATATTTAAATCTATGAATTTTAAAAACTATACTAAATTTTCAAATGCTAATTGCTGGATATGATAAAATATATATACATACACTTAACCATTTCAAAACTTATGATTATATATACACATACACACACACAAGCTTCATGATGGCAAAACATAAAATCAAGCACACAATAAATCATATCAAGCATACCATAAATCAAATAAGCCATGAAAAATCAAATCAAGCCTATAAAAAATCAAATCAATCCACATAAGAAAAAAAATATAAAAACGATGAAGCCTAAACCTAAACATGAATAGCAGCCACCCTAGTGTGTACGCGGCCTCTTTCTTGCTTACGCTATACCGTTCCATTCTCTTGTGTGTATATATGGTCATACTTGTACACGTACAAAAAACGAAGATCTACCATTAAAACAAAAATTGGTCAAGTGTTCAAAGAGCTTGGAGGGAAAAGATTAGCAATGTTCATCTACTTTTAAAACAGTAAGTAAAACACCTTTATTTATGTTTACCGGTTATTATATAAAACTATGATTTTGGATGAATCCTGGATCTATGTTAAATGTATAGTATCTGATATGTGTATATGTGCATGTACATGGGTGGTCGACATGGTCAGTTTCGCCCAACCGAAAACACTGTACTTCTTCTCTAATCATGGTTTTGGGTAAAATATTTAAGCCCTTCACCATCTACTTAGTTTTAAAACATGATTCCAAAAACAAAGTGGTTTTTATTTTAGTGTAGAACAATTTAAAATTTCAATTGATTTCATCAAGCCGAGAGGAAGAAAACAACATATAACCAAGAGTTGGTCTGTCAAGACCGAAATTCAAATATCATAATTTAATCAATGGATCATACTATCATCATGGTAGAAAAATACGATTTTTAAGATTGGTTTAATGATTTTTAGTGGCCTGTGGGAGGAGAGATTGGGAGATGAATGGGTTTGGGTGTTTGGTCAAATTCCGGCAGCGTGCTTGATTTCATGTCTCGGCGTGTAGGTAAATGGCGCATCTGAGAAAATTGGAGCAGCGATTTTTAGTGGTGTGGAAAGGTCAAACGAGGTCATTTTAGGGTTTAAGGTGGGTTTGGGTTTGGTCTTGGTTCATGGAAAAAGGCGGCAACAGTGGGGAGAGAGGAAGGTGCGCATAAGAGGGGCATAGAAAGTGGAGGTGAAGTCTGGTGATGGATGGTGGCATGAGTTGTCATGACGAGGTGTTTGACGGGTACGGTATTGTTCTAGTTTTTGGAGTGGATTTTTTAATTTGGAACGAGGAGTTTAGCTGCGTTTTTAGGTGGTGGGACATGAGGCGGTGGTCAAACTTCACTCGCGAGGATGATCGACGACAAGTTTTATCGACCGGAGTTGAGTGCATGTGCACACATTCGTGCATGTCTTCATGCATGATTTCCTGATGTTAAAATGAGAGAGGAGAGGAGAAACTGAAGGAAGAAGTAAGTGGATGGGTTGGGTTTGTGCTCATACGGGTTGGCCGAGTGATATTTAAAAGGGAACTAAATTAATTTTTTATATTTTATAAATCTATGCTTTTTTAAAACAGCATTTTCTTCTTCATTTTAAATTCAATCGACGTGCAGATTTTTGCATCAAGACCCTATCGTCAAGTACTTCCATATGAACTAATATCGTTAAGTTATCTGTAAGTGAAAATTTAATGATATAAACGATTGTAAGTGAATAAACAAGTAATTTCTAATTTACTTAATTATATGTTAATTAGTCAATTAACTTTTAATTTGGACTGTTTAAATTAACTAATAATAAATCATTTTATAAATTTCTTGGATCGATAAGTAATTTGGATTAAAATATAACTCGACTTGGTTAATAGAAACCAGATCGGTTCTGGCATGTAAATTGATTTAATTATAAATTGTAAATCGTTGATTTAAGTTAATTATCCATGCTTTGACTTTTATTTCTATTAGATATTGATTTCAATTATCTTTTTCTGTGCCATTAAGTAGTCAAACAAATTAAAATAGATAGAATAAAACGTTGACATGTTTTATTGGAAGCAAATCGACGTGTACTGATCACTATTCCGAGTTTCGGAGCATGTGATGATTACAAGTGAAGTAATTTCGATAGACAGATCATGATGAAGTAAATATATAGAATGAATTTACATATATGAATATTTACACTTTAGTTGTAGAATTGTTTATTTAAACAAACTTAACCATTAAAAAATTTATCATTTTAGTTTAGGGAGACTGAAATCGGATAGCAGTATTATCCGAAAACCACTTCGAACCAAGTTAAGCGAGCGATTTGGAAGATTCTAAAGGAAAGATCCAGGATACGAATTTTGAAGTGCAAGGGCTATTTTTCATTAACCCTATGGGTGAATCCAAAAATGGGTGTAAATGGTGCCTTCAGTTTCGTTCAGACCCAGGACGGACTTGTATGGACGAATGCTATCAGAATATCGTCATTGGAGGGCGATGGTCATTCTAAGTATAAATGTTCTTGAAAGGTAATCGTAGCCTCAAGCCTCATTAACTAGGAATGACTAAAATATGGGAGATGCAGCAAGGCTAAGTGGGTCGCTCCCATTAGGGTATCCCTATCTAGAGTCCCTACTATTAATTCGTGAATGCTTCAGTACGATTGTTGATCCCAACCGAGGGGTGATCTTATTCGTTGCTATCCAGGTCAGTGGTAGGACGGTCTTGTTTTGGCAGGGGATCCAGGCGAGGTCCTTGGTGTTATTTTATCTAGAGATGCACCGTGATGGGCAGTACCCCTATAGCCTAATCATTATATGTAATCCATTTTCCAATAAGTGCCTTCGGTCTTAGTTGTATACTTAATATATTGGATTTAATGAATGTAACCATTTCAGCTATGTTAATTATTTGCTTGAAAACCCTAGACATTATGATAATATCATTAGGTTTTCAATTAAAGTGTTTTAGTTATCATAAGGTAAAAACCCGTCTGTGTTTATATGCAGCGTGATCTTACGAGATACCTTTGATTTAAAATGATTTTCAATTTAAAGTAATTTAACCATTTTACTAACACCAGACCCATGTCTAACCCGGAATTTATTTTTCTGTTTTTCATAAACTCTTACGTACTTAAATTTTAATCAGTTGCCAAGTGATCCAGGTTCTCACAGTTGCATTTTGGAGAAGCTAGAGAAGGTGGCTTCACTGTTAGCTAGTACTATCTATTTTCATTGTGTTTGTATATGTATTTTGGATTGTAGTGTATAGATAGGTAGTCATGACTGTCTAAGTATGATGTCTGTATTTCTATTACTGATGTATCGTATTATTAATGATTATGTAAAGCTTACGTTATGTAATATATATTATTCCGTTCCGCTGTGAGATTCCGCATTTGTTTAGTTTCTTCTTTTATATCTCTTTCTTTCACCTTAATGACTCGTCATTCAATGGTAAGAAAGCCAGATTGTTAAATTTGGCATCGCAGCTTAGGTTGAGTGAACACCTAGGCGTTTGGGCTAGTATCAATCTTGAGTGAGCGTATTTGTAATTATATATATATATATATATATATTTATATATATGGGCCCGTGCTTCGTACACGGACAATTTGTATTATTGTATACGTTGGTATTTTATTTGAGTGCAAACATGTGAATGGAAAGGAAGGACATTTTTGAAATTTAAAAAAGACACCATGTAAATTAGTCCAACCAATTTTCCTTATTAATAGAGCGTGTGTCGTGTGTGTATCCCTGATAGTTAGATCAGTTTTGATAAATTCGATTAGTACCATCTTTGGAGTGTATTCTGTCCAAGTTCTCTAAGTGTCATCTACTATGTCTAGATAGTAGGAAATGAAAACTAGTGGTAGACGTGGAAAGGGAGCTACCAGTACCACAACCACAAATGGTTGGACCCCGAATCCTAAAAGAGTGGAATTACCGAGGAAGTAGTACCGGTTCAACCAAGGGCAAGCTTTACAACATTGTGCAAAGACTACATGACTCTGGTAGGAAAACCTTTTAAGGGGATAGAATCTATCATGGAAGTCCAAGAATGGTTACGAACCTATGAAAAGATTTTCGAAGGACTTAATCTGGCCGATGAGCAGAAATGCTTTTTAGCGTCTTGGCAATTACAAAAAGGAGTGGCCGCATGGTGGGATTCTCTAATTACAAGTGATCCCGAAGAAGAGTTCTCCTGGAACAAATTTAAGGAAAAATTTAAAGCTCAGTTCCTGCCTGCTATGGGTAAGACAAGGACGTACCGAAATTTTATGGATTTAAAACATGGAGATATGTCGATAGCAGAATATGAAATCAAGTTTAATGAACTTTCATGCTTTGTACCTGAACTGATCAATACCCGGTTAAAGAAGAATGAGACGTTTATGACTGGAATGAGCAAAAAATTTTGTAAAAAGACAAGGGTTCTTTCGTTGACTTAGTGGATACGGCTCTCCGATACGAAGCATTGGATAAGAAGAAGCCAGTTCCAGCAGCACCCAGTGGGAATACAAGTGGAAACAATTCCAACAAAAGGAAGTTCAACCCCTATTGGAAGAAGCAAGGGAAAGGGAAACGGGGAGAAGGTCAAGGAGGAAAGCCTAAGGATAGTGGTTGTTATATTTGCAGGCGGAAAGGACATATTGCCAAGTATCGTCCGAATTGTGAAGTTCAGAAGCAGCATAAGCAACCTCAACAACAAGCAGGACCTATCACTTCCATAGTCCAGAAAACCCTTTGTTTCAATTGTTCCCAAGCAGGCCATATGGTGAAGGACCGCCCACTTCTGAAAAGGCTCTACAACCTAAGGTTTATGCACTCAAGAATGAGCCACCGACTTAGAAAGATGTCAAAGGGAAAGGCGTCCTTGAAGGTACCTTACTTGTTAATGGTATTTATGTTAGAGCGTTATTTGATTCTGGTGCCTCCCATATCTTTATTTCTTTGGAATCGGTAGGGAAATTTCATCTCATTCCTAGTATAGAAAACCCTGTTTGTGTATCCAATCCCATAGGGGGAGTGACCCATTTGGATATGATCTGTGAAGGCGTGCCAATTTCTTATCTTTCTCATTTCTTTTCATGCAACCCTTATGTATTAGATTTTAAGGAATTTAATGTTATACTTGGTGTGGATTGGTTAGCGAAGCATAGTGCTGTCCTCGACTGTGACAAGGGGACTGTATCTTTAGAAACCAAATTGGGAAGGACTACGAAGATAGAATGTGATAACCTTGGAATTCATATGTGTAGTTTTTTGCATGCTATTGAAGCGTCTTAAGAAGGGTTAGGATCAATAGAAATTGTTAAAAATTCCTTGATCTTTTTAAGGAAGTTAAAAGCTTACCCCCTCATCGATAAATAGAATTCCAAATTGATTTAGTTCCCATTGCAAGGCCTGTGATTCAACCTAATAAAAGGATTGCTCCGAGGGAGAGAGAGGATATAGTAAATAAAACCCAGGATTTATCGAATGGAGGGTTGATTAGACCAAGTTATTCAAGTTGGGGCTTGGGAGTAGTTTTTTTGGCTAGGTCCGATGGCCCTCTAAGATTGTGTGTGGACTATTAAGAATTGAATAAGTGACCATTAGAAATAAATATCCTTTACCTCGCATTGATGACCTTTTTGACCAACTCCATAGGGCAACAGTATTTTCCTAAATGGATCTAGATACAGGATTTCATCAATTAAGAATTTTCAAAGATAGTATACCCTTAACTGAATTTGAGGGTCCATACTTTTTCCTCGAGTGGTTGGTTATGCCTTTTGGGCTAACCAATGCACCTGCTTATTTCATAGACTTGATGAATTGCATTTTCAGACATGTCCTAAATATGTTTGTCTTGGTTTTCATCGATGACATTCTCATCTATTCTAAGTCTAAATAGGAGCATAAACACATTTAGAAGTGTGTTGGAAACTTTATGGAGGCATGTTCTGAAGGCAAAGTTCTCCAAGTGTCATTTTTAGCAGTCTGAGGTAAGATTCTTAGGCCATATTGTATCAGGAGAGGGTATTTCAGTAGACCCGTTAAAAGTTAAAGCCGTGCAACAATGGAAGCAACCATAGACTCCTACTGAAGTTCGTAGTTTCTTAGGATTGGCTGGATACTATAGAAGCTTCATGCAAGATTATTCCAAGATCTTGTCTCATTTGAAAAAGTTGACTAAGAAGGGTGAGAAGTTCGTATGGACTCCTAAGTGTAAAGAAGCATTTCTAAAATTGAAGAAATGATTGACTAGTGCGCCAATTCTATCTATTCCGTACGGAAGGAGTGAATTCACTGTTTATACCGATGCGTGTGGAGCAGGATTGGGCGCTATTTTGATGCAAAATGGTAGGATGATTGCTTATGCAAGCAGACAATTGAAGCTAGATGAAAGGAATTATGCAACGCATGATTTGAAGCTATTAGCAGTTGTCTTTGCATTGAAAATGTGAAGACACTATTTGTTGGGTAAGAATCACTCTATTATTCTAGTTTCTTTCTTATTTCTAAAATTCTAGTAAATTAGTCTTCTCTCTCTAACCAGGTGAAAATTTTGAACTTTTCACAAATCACAAGCCCCGAAAGTACATTTTCACTCAGAAGGATCTGAATCTGAGGCAACAGAGGTTGTTGGAGTTTCTAGCATCCTACGACTTAGATATTCTCTATATGCCAGGGAAGGAGAATGTTGTAGAAGATGCTCTGAGCAGGAATGTGGTTTTATCTCTTTTGGAGGTTACCCCGACTCTCTCAGAATGGTTAGCAAGCAAGCAAAGAGAAGACAGAAACTTAATGGCGATCATTTGAAAGGTTGAGGAGGGACAATGTACAAGTTTTAAGATTGATAACCGAGGATTTTTAAGGATGAATGGACGAATCTATGTACCGAATGTTAATGTTCTTAGGCAGGAATTTTTTTAAAATGTCGTCGTTCTAATTTAAGTATCCATCCAGGTGTCTCGAAGAAGTATAGGGACATGAAGTGGATGTTTGGGTGGAAGGGAATGAAGCGAGATATCTCTATTTTTGTTAACAAGTGTTCGTGCTGTCAACAAATCAAGTGTGATCATTAGAAAATAGTTGGATTATTAGAACCTTTGGAAATCCCAACATGGAAATGGGAAATGATATCCATGGATTTTTTTCGATGGTTTACCTAGATCCAGAGAAGAAAATGAAGGAATATGGGTCATTGTGGACCGATTGACGAAGAGTGCTCATTTTATACCAGTGAAACCAACTAGAAACGTAGCTTCTTTATTAGAAATTTTTAGGAGGGAGATTGTTAAATTGCACGGAGACCCAATAAATATAGTAAGTGATTGTGATCCTATCTTTACTAGTAAATTTTGGGAAGCATTACAAGTAGCCCTTGGAACAAAGTTAAGTTTGAGTATTGAAATCGATGGTCAAACTGAGAGGATTAATCGCATCTTGAAATATATGTTGAGAGCCTAAATCTTAGATTTTGGAGGATCATGGGTGGATTATCTACACTTAATGCAATTCTCTTATAACAACCGTTATAAAGTTAGCATAGGCATGGCACCTTATGAAGCTCTTTATTGAAGGCCGTGCAAGTCACTAGCTTGTTGGGTGGAGTCTGGAGATCGTTTAATCCTTGGTCCAGATATGATTCGAGAGGCCTTTGAGAAGGTTGAATTGATTAAGAGGAGGATGAAGAATTCTCAGGACCACTAGAAAAGCTATGCTGATAAAAGACGAAGGAATCCGGAATTTTCTATTGGAGATCTTATGTTCGAAAAGATTTCACCAATTAGAGGAGCGATTAGATTTGGAAAGGCTGGGAGCTAATTCCAAGGTATATCTGACCTTTCCATATTCGTGAAAGGATTGAGTCTCTTGCTTATAAGGTTGAGTTGCAGGAAAGGATGGCGGGAATTCATAATGTATTCCACTTATCTCATCTAAGGAAATACGTTCATAATCCATCGTTGATTGTGAGCCATCAGTTTAGGAGGATTTAGAGATAGAATCAAATTTGATGCTGGCCAAACATCCAGTCTATATTGTAGATCAGGATGAGAAGAGACTTCGGAATAAAGTGGTGAAGTTAGTCAAACTTCAATTAGTGAAGATCTCAAAGACTGTACATGGGAGACCATGGAACATATGAAACAAGCCAATCTAGAGATGATGTTAGGATAGGTAGCTGTTGGTTTGTATAGGGTATACCTTGTTTGCTATGGTTGTTTAGTGTATGACTTATGTATGTGCCTTATGATAAAAATATAAGACTTTTTGTATAGTTTGAATTGTCCTTTTACTTTCTAATTTCGGAGACGAAATTCTTTTAAGGGGGTGAAATGTAACGGCCCGGATTTTAGCCATCTATTATTAGAATAATTAACTAATTTTAAATACTGAAATATTAAAATTTACAAGTCAAATAACTAAATTTCCTATAACGACCCGGAATTTTACGACGTTTGATTTTGAGTATTTAAATGATTTTAAATATTGGATTTGGAATATAATTGATTTTTGAATATGAAGATTTTGATTGAAACTATAGAATGAATTTAAAAGTTCAAATATAACGATTTATCGTTATATGGAAATGATGAATGTTTGAAACTTGAGTTGAATCGAAACAATCTCTAATATTGATAAAAATTCTATTGGAATTATAATTGAGTTAATAAGTATTAAAAATTGAATTTCGAGTGATTCCACCAATTTTTGAAATTGCATGTTTAATCGATACTTAAAATGGCGATCTAGGCACGGTCTTGGAATTTGATGAAACCAGTTCCATTGGATCCATAATAATGTATTATTATCGAATTTTAAATTTCGTAGCATTTGGAATTACCGTTTGGTCATGCTATCTGAAGACGCCTAGTAATAATTTAATCGAATTTAATTTATATAGTCGATTTAAAAAGCTAACTTCTGCATACGATCAAATCAAGACTCGAAACTTGTTCCATTCGGTTCGAAATAGCGATATAACTTTAGAAATGCCAAGAGGCACGTCTCAATAAGGGTTTAGGTTTTCGAAGTACATAAACAAGATATTTTCAATATTAAAATTTATAAATCAAATCAACTTGACTCAACAGACCTAATAGTCACCCTATTGGCCGACTTAGTTATGTACATAGCCGCCCCTTTCTCTATTTATAACGCGAATTCTTCCCCCTTATTCTTCTTCAATACAGTAAAAGAAAAATTAGAAAAGAAAAGAAAAGAGATTACGCGAAGCGATCGAATTAGGGTACAGGCGTGTGGGTGGGGTTGAAGCAGGTATGGCGAGGTGGATCGAATTTGGGTGCTTGCGTACAATAGCTGCAAGAGAGTTTAGGAATGGGTGTCGTGATGGCGTAGGCGTGGTCGTGGTCGAAGGTTAGGTGATCTGCAGATCACGGCTATGGCAAGATGAGGTGGCCTAGAAATTTGGGGTTTTGGAGAAGCTTCGAATCGCAGGTGCAGCAACAGTCAAAGCTAGGGAAAGAGTAGGAGACTGCTGCGTGTTCAAACGTGCGTACGCCCAGCAGTGCGGAGGCGATGCTGTGCACGACGGCGGCGGTCTTGGAATGGGCAAACTCCGGTGATGTGGTAATCGAATAAGCATAGATGAGGAAGCTTGAATTGGGTTCTTTATTGCCTGAATTGCAGAGAGAATTCCAAGAAGCGAACAACCAAGTTTTTGATGCTGCTAGGTTGAGCGACAGAGATGGAGAGGATTATGAAGTGATTAGGACTTCATAATTCTGAGATTAATATTAATGAGGTAATTAACATTTTATAATCAGTTGGTTGAATTAAATAAGTTAGCAAATTAATTGTTTTGATTAATTGAATCTTATAAAATCCGTAAAATTATTCGTGCAAGGTCCAAAATTACCAAAAAAACGAGTCACGTTGGATTATAGCACCAAAACACTAAGGAATAAATTTGAATTTGGACCGATTGGCAATTTCAAAGAAAAATCAAGGTGAGTAAATCTCACTCAATTTGATTGACTAGTTTAGTTTATAATAATTAAAAGAAATTATTGGATGATTGGATGAAATTGATATATTATTATTAGTGGATGTTATGTTATATATAGTAGTATATATATTAGTAGTTGATATATTCACGCTTATTGGGGTGGATGGGACACTATACGCCCCGCATAATAGCGGATGACCCTATATTACCACGATATCCCGCCTCGAAGTGAGATTGGTATTTTAAGTTTTCTAATATACGAGGATGCAGGAAAACAGGTTGGAGGGATACAACTGGATTCCTCAATATAAATGTTGATTGTTTTTCAAATATAGCAATATATGATGGAATTGAATAATTTGTCATAGATTGTTGTGATTTGAATTATTGGATGCTATAGTATCACTGGCCTTAATTTTGGTATTTTAAATACCATAAATATTATTTTTGAATTTGAAGGAATTAAAAGGAGATTTGGATATCAAAATATTTGTATTGGAATTTGGATTATTTTAAGGAAATTGAGTTGTATATATAAAAATAATTTGATTTTGGATTTGTACTTCACTATTCGTAAAAAAAATTTAGTAGAGATTTTAAAATAATTCATATAAGGGATTTTAAGCATGCATTTCAAATGATAAATTCTGGAAATATGGTTAAGAAGTTAAAAACCAATATTAAAATAGATTTGAAATATAAATGGAATTTATTAAGAAATGGATTTATAAAAATAAAATTTTATAAAATAGATTATTTTTATAAACAAGTGAAACTTAAGGGGTTTATAGATATATAAATGATGTTTATAAATAAGGAAAAATGATATCGGTCGATGAATTGTAAACATTAATTTACGATGTGAATTTATGTCGAGTTATGGAAATCGTTTTTTGGAAAGAAATAGTGGAATTTATTTTTAAATGTGCGAATGATTATAAAATTGAGAGTAGTCATTGTGATATGAATCGAGAGGGATTTATAAATTGAAATTGGAATACTGAATTTTAAAATAAATTTTTGTTGAGAAATAAAAAATTGTTTTAAAACTATGTAGTTTAAAAACTATTATATATATTAAAATATTTCAAAAAAGTTAGTTATTCAAATGTTTAATATTTACTGAAATAAATTCTAATTTTTATAATCGGATTTGTAAATAATTAGTTTATATAAAAATGAATTGGAAATGAATTATCGATGTCTATTTAAAGTGTTTTAATATTTTAAATAATTACTTAAATATGTTTTGAAATGAATTATTATTTAAAATACTTATTATATATATAGTTTCGAAATGATTGAAATTTATTTATAAGTCTTATCGAGATTTCTAAACGGAGTTTATTTAATGGATATGGTGTTATAAGAGAAATCTTATAGTGGAATTCTGGGAACTTAAACAAATTTCCAAAGTATTTAAAACAAGAACTTCGAGAATAAATTAGAATTCATAGAAAGGAAGTTAGAAATGGGTAGTTGGGATTATAGACAAGTGTAATTGATCTTGGAAATTAATTAATGGATTCCGAAACTTATAGAATTCGTTATAAGTGAGTTAAGGGGTTTCCGAATAAATTTGTAAAGGATTTTGAGAAATAGGGAATAAATGGAATATTTTCCGAAGTATTGGGAATAAAACGAGTTTAGAGGAAAAATGAGACTTATAAATATTTCTAAGTATTGGACCGGAAGGATTTTAATATTTTAACTACAAGACTATTATTATAGAAATATATTTCCAAAGCGTTGAATTATAAATGGAATTAGAAGAAAATATTTCTAAGTATTGAGATAGTTTGTATTTATCCTGTTATGGATACAAGTACTTAAAATTATTTTCGAATATTTACATATTGGAAGAAATGTGGATGTATATCTTTGTAAAGATATTTTGAGACAAATATTTTGAAAGATCTATAAAATAAGGCCTAATGACTGCTCAAGGATGTTATTTGATAGTTAAATAACTGACTATCAAAATCTAGGTAAATTCATTGATCGTTTCGAAGAGACCGAGATTAGATTTAATTATCCGAAAACCACATCGATCTGGTTTGTGAGTTATGAATTGTGATATTTTGAAGCTACTGAAGGCGTTGCATTCGGAAATCCTGTTTGTCCAGACCTAGAACAACTTGTATAGATGAATGCTATCATTGCATCATTGCTTGGAAGGTAGTGTTAGCATTCCAAGTATGAGTGCTATTCTAAAGGTAAAACGTAACCTCAAGCCTCATCAACCGGGAATGACTAAAAAAGGGGAAAAGCAACATGGCTAAGTGGGTCGCATATAACTAGTGTCTGTTATCACTTTTCTAGATACCCTCGGATATATATTATAAATCATAGATATGGTTGTGCATGAAAAAAGAGAGAGCTCGAGAAGGGTGGGAATACATGGGGTGATAACATATTCGATACTATCTAGGTCAAGGGTAGGTCGATCCTGTGTTGGCAGGGGATCCAAGCGAGGTCCTTGGTATATTTTTCTAGAGGTGTACTGTGGCCGATGGTACCCCAATAGCCTAGTCATTATATGGAATCTAATATCCACTACGAGCCTCTACGGTTTTGATTGTGCCCAACCATGCTGAAACGTGAGATGCAAACATTACAGCTATTTTCTAATTTACTTTCTATAGACACTATTATAATATCAGATGATTTTGATATAAAGTGTTTTGGTTATCATAAGGTAAAAACCCGTCGTGTTATGTATGACGTGATCTTGAGAGATACCTTTGTTTTTCAAAGGATTTTGAAAAGGTAATAATTCAAATTGAGTGCCTTTTCTCACGCTGGTTTTCCAGACCGACTCGAGTGTTATTTTATTATAATGCTTGGGTTAGACCGAGTATTACGGATTCAGGTTAGATTGCTATGGAGCTCAGGAGACGAGCTAGAGAAGACTTAAGCGTATTTCACATACTTGATTATATTCCACTTTGTGTTAAACTGAGTGTTCAGTATTTGTAAGGACAAGTTATTATAACTGTACAGATTGATTTGTTGATGGTTGTACTCGGACGATTGTATATATATTAACTGCTACAGATTCTTTTGTTTAAAAATCTGTTACCGTATATTATATTTTGTTCCGCTATGATTGTGAGATTCTATGTTGTTATTTCTATTTTCTTCCATCTCTTTCTTCTTCACCCCTAATGATATGTATTCCAGCTCAATTTGAGTTAGACTCATGTGAATTATTATCGATCCAAAGGATACGGAGATATGGGCCTTTACACTTGGTATCAGAGCCTAAGGTTAAGCGAGAACCTTGGCTATGGTGGGGATTACTCATTAGTGATAGGGTCAGTAGTACCCTAGAAAGAGTTTGAGTGTATTAATAGATACGAGTCATATTTGTTGGTGAATATAAATTGTTTTATATTAAGTTGACTTATCGGTTGAGTGTTTATGAATTCTGATCAGTACGATCTGGACAACTGTATCGATAGGGATTTCTAAACTCTTAGACTAGGCAAACCGACACAATATTGTTTTAAAAGTGGATAAATGAAGTAATTTTACCCAAACTATATTTTGATATAAAAGAAATAATTTTCTGAAATTATTATAGTATATCGATATGTTTGGATGTTATCAAAACAAGATTATAAAATTGGAAATGGTTTATAAAAGAAAACCAAAGTTAAATTGTATAAGTATGAATTATACCAATGAGTTAAAACTAAAAATAATTCAAGCCAGAAGTGGAAATTTAAAATCCCAGAAAGTTGGGAAATATTTTCTAAAGTGTTGTGGAGCTAAAGTAGCATTATTTTTGAAAGGATTTTTGAATAAAAATTGTTTTAAATAGATTTTGAAAGTGATAAAGCACTGAATTCACTTCAGTAGTTGGAAAATAATTCTGGTGATGACGACTGCATCATTAGTCTTCATTTTCGAGTCTCCAAATGACAGATTTGCTACCGTAGCAATTTGAGATGGAGATTTTTGTTGGGAAACAAGTGTTGTTTCAGAAAATCCGAAGGAAATTTGTTTTGAATGAAACCAAGTTGATTTGGGGAACTCCAAGGGGAAGGTTTATTAAAACAAAATATACATATACGTACATACATACATATATATATATATATTCAATTTTAAAAATGATTTGAAATAAAATCGGGTTTTTAAACTCTGAAATTTCATCTAAATAAAGTGTGAGATTGGACTTTAGAATTGGAATTTAACTTAAGTAAGTTAAAATAAATTGTATGAATTGGAATTTAACGTAAGTTAAGTTAAATAAGAATTGAATTGGAATTAGAAATGATATCGAATGGAATTATATATAACTTGGATTGTAATGTGACTTTATAACTAAGTTATAAAATTTGAACGGAGTAAAAATTTAAGTGAAAAATTAATGGCATCATGAATAATTAAGTTTGAATAGCTTAGAAAATTTGAATTAATGGTATAAAAACATACTTAAGCTATAAAGTGATGTATAATCCCATGTTAAAATGTTTAAATACGGATATACTTGAGTAAGCATCAATGGAATATTATTTGATTGAAAATTTAACCTTGCCAAGAAGATTTAATTTAAAAATGAGTCAAATGGAATCAATTCAAGTATAAGAATTATGTAATAGAATAAAAATAAGTTGTGTAACTTGTTAATTAGAAAAGTGGAAGAGAAAAACCAAATGAAGGGTTAAATATTTGGAATAAAATCAAAATTTGAATTATAAGATGGATTTGAACTCAATTAATTAGTGAGTTGAATGTTGAAATGGACTTGGAGCCAAATAGAATTGAATAGTAAATTGTAATAACTCCATGGAATAAATATAGATTTGGGTTGTGGAAACCCAATCGATGATAATCGAAAATGAAAATTAGGAGTTGATTATAAATTTAAGTTAAATTCAATTCGAATTATATGAGTCAATTTTTGAAAATTAAACTTAACTCGAGTTAAGTAGAGTGAAATGGAATATGGGTTGAAATAGAAATGAACTCAAGCTATAAGAGTGAAAATTCAAAAGTATAAATAAAATGAGTATAGTTAAAATGTTGAATTGGATTTGAATTGTAGTAAATTAATCTATAAATTTGGACTTAAATTGTGAAATGGAATGTATTAAGATTTAATGGAATGAACTAATTACTTAAATTAGTAACTGGAAATTTATTTAATATGAAATGGAGTTTGACTGCAATGGAAATTAATTCACATTAATTATTAAAAATAGAATTGGTTTTAAAATGTGTTGATTTGGAATAATTCAATATGAATTTGATTATAGAATGAAACACCGAGATGCATCGAGGGATACGTGAGAGCAAATGAGAGGAACGGAAAATAAATTGGATATAAAAATCAATACAAGTGGATGAAAATAAGAATTGAGCTATAAATGAAATTCGACTTGAATATATTTTGAAATGTTGACGAATAAATTGGAGTAGGTTGAAATGGTGATAGCTTAAGTTATAAATTACGGTGTATGGATAGAAACCGAGAAATGGATTTTGTGTAAATATGAATTGAATATTAATAAATGTTACGTGAATCATTTAGAATTAAATGAGATGGCATACAAATTAAATTTGAAGCGAATAACTAAATGTTGGAACCCTGTATTTGCATGTGCCTTCTAAAATACATGATATACCATGTTTGGTAACGGAATCTATATATTTGCACTAGTTAAATAAGTAAAATGTTATTAAATTTCAAATTTTCGGTACTTAAGTGTTTAAATTAAGTAAATACTGGTACAAGGAGACTATTGGACTAGATTTGGGTTGCAAAATTTCATATAAAGTAAGCCCGCTCGCTTAAAAACGCTAAATAAAGGTACGTTTTCGGATTAAATACAGCTATGATATAAATACTGATATGTATTGTGTTTTCGAATGTGTAGTTCGATGTATATAGTTTTATCATTTTTGTCATATTGCAAAAGGCTCTCCGTACAAAAGAGACTCTGCCAAAAAATTTCAAAAATTTAGGGTGTTAGAAAATTTTTGTTAACTAAGAAGATGATTTTTGAATTGTAATGGAAATAAAGGGTTTTAAATTATAATTGAATGCTAATTGTATCGGTTCAAACTAAAAGGTAGGAAAGTGAAATGCATGGTTTAGCTAAGTGGGTTTTGATAAGCTAATAGGTTCAGAGCATTTTTCTTACCTTAGCAATTTCGGAGACGAAATTCTTTTCTGGGAGGATGCAATGACCCGGATTTTTACGAAGTTTGATTTTAAATGGTTTTAAATATTGGATTTGGAACATAATTGATTTTTGAATATGAAGACTTTGATTGAAATTATAGAATGAATTTAATATTTCAAATATAACGATTTATCATAATACTGAAATGATGATATTTGTAATTTGAGTTGAATTTGAATCGAAACGATCTATACTATTGATAAAAATTGTATTTGAATTATAATTGAGTTAACAAATTTTTAAAACAAGAATTTAGAGTGAATTCGCCAATTTTTGAAATTGTCGATTTAATCGACCGTTAAATAGCGATCCGGGGCACAGTCTCGAAATTCGACGAAACCAATTCCATTAGATCCATAATAGTGTATTATTATCGGATTTCAAATTTCAGAGCATTTGGATTTGTCGTTTGGTCATGCGATCTGAAAACACCTAGAAATAACTTAATCGAATTTAATTTAAATAGTCAATTTAAAAAGCTATCTTCTACATACGATCAAATTAAGCCTTGACACTTGTTCCAATGGGTTCGAAATAGCGGTATAACTTTAGAAATGCTAAGCGGCACGTCCTAATAGGGGTTTAGGTTTTCGAGGTACATAAACGTGATATTTTCAATATTAAAATTTATAAATTAAATCAACTTGACTCAGCTGACCAAATAGCCACCCTATCGGCCGACCTAGTTATGTATGTAGCCGCCCCTTTCTCTATTTAAAATGCGAATTCTTCCCCCCTTTTATTATTCTTCAATATAACAAAAGAAAAATTGGAAGAAAAAAAAAGATTACGCGGTAGAATCGCAATTGAATTGGGTTGCAAGCGTGTGGGTGGGGTCGAAATGGATATGGCGAGGTGGTTCGAATTAGAGTGCTCGCGTACGATGGCTGTAAGAAAGTTTAGGTACGGGTGTCTCAATGGCGTAGGCGTGGTCATGGTAAGAGGTTAGGCGATCTGGAGGTCACGGCTATGACGAGATGAGGTGGCCGAGCAGTTTGGGTTTTTGGATAAACTTCAAATCACACGCGCAACAGCGGTCGAAGCTAGGGCAAGAGTAGGAGGCCGCTGCATGTTTACATGCGCGTACATGCAGCAGGGGTGGAGGCGAGCCATGCACGGAGACAGTGGTCCTGGAATGGGTGAACTCCGGTGATGTAGCGATCGAAGTAGCATAGACGAGGAAGCTTGACCTGGGTTCTTTGTTGCCTGAACCGCAGTGAGAATTCTGAGAAGCTAACAACCAAGTTTTTGATGCTACTAGGTCGAGCGGCTTAAACAACCCTAGTTTGGAGATTACCTATCAATACTAAATTATAATGGTAATTATAATTTAATATTGTAAATTAAATTAAAATTGGAGAAATTAAATTGTTTATTTGGAATAAACAATAACAATGGAACTAAATTGTAAAAATAAAGCTTAGAACTTTATTTTATTTTGGTTGGGATGATAATAAATGGAAAATGACTTTATTTTAGAGAAAACATAATAGTTATATTAATTATTGCCCATTTACGTATTTTAAAAAAATTTGAAAGAAGTATGTGATTTTTAAAGGTTGTTATTTAAATAAAAGTGGAAATTGGTTTTATAATATGTTTTGGCAATAACTTATGTTTGGAAATGGTTTGAAATATTTTTCCAAGTGGGAAAATAAATTTTGTGGAATTTTAGAAGTTAAAAGATTAGTTTTATTTATTTGTTTGAGTAAATACTGTATTTTTGTTAAATTAAGAAATTTAATAATAAAAATGTTTTAAAAATATAAATTAATCTTCTTATATGATAGACTTTTTTTTATTTTGTATGTATACAAGTTTTCATATTTTTTTATGTGTAAATATGAAGAAAATGCATTTTGTTTGTATATATGTGATATATGCACATATATTGTTAAGTGTTGATTAATTAAACCTTAGGTCAATTTATTTCTTTTAATTATCAAACCCAATCGGCCCATTAACCTTTAACCTATTTGAGAAATGAGAAAAAAGTAGTTGTCGTTCAATCCTTACCTCCCTTCTTCTTCATCTCCTGAAACAAATATAGTAAAAGAAAACGCTCCATTTTAGTTATACCGAGCTTTCAAATTCAAGTCCTTTTTCAAATAAATTACCATTCTTATCAAATCTAGAGAGAATTAAAAGGGTAATAAATCTCCAAAATCTATAGTTTCATCAAATCTTGATTTTAGAAAATGCTTTTCTAATTTACTGCCATCTTTTCTTGCATGCACTGTTTCTAAGTTCTACAGGTTATTAAAGACCATTATCTCCTCAAAGGTTCAACCATTTAGCATATAATCGAGGTTTGATCATCCATGACAGCAAGGTGATTTGATTAGCTCACGAAATCTGTTAGGAACTGAGATAGTGGTTTTGATGACAACAAGCTTTGTAACTTATTTTATTATAACTTATATACTAACGTTATTATCTAGATATATATGAATGTTATTATGCAGGATATGTATAAGGAAGGTACTGATTATTGAAGACTGTACAGTATAAAGATCAAGAATGAAGAAATCAAGTTTGAAGACTCATGAGTATCAAGATCAAGATTTCAAGATAAGTGTCTAGTTTTGTTAAAACTTCATAATAGCATGGAAATCTTCATTCCAAATTTCATTTGGGATGGAACTCATTTCTACCTTCTTAGTGGTTTACAAACCCACGAGAAGTAGCTTACAAACTGTAACGACCCGCCTTTTTGGACAGTTTAAACCGACGATCAAATACACATGTCGATTCCAAACCATTCAAAAGGGCAGATGGTTATTGGGGTAAATAAGAAAAGAAAAGAAAGAGAAATAAAGAACTGAAACAACACAGAATCTCACAGCGGAAGGCTAAAGTATAATAATAAAATAACAGTTCATGAAGCTGTTAATTAAATGAATACATTTGAAATGAATACATTTGATTATTATTATACAACATTTATCAGAGTTACATACACAACAAATATCATACAACAATGCAGCGGAATGGAATGAATATAATAATAGTAGATAATATACCAAATCTTCGTCTCCGTCCTCCAAGGAAATGATCTTCAACCTAAACTGAAAACTCAGGACTGACCCGAGCGTAATGAAAAGACAAAACACTCGAGTCAGGACTAAAATATCCTTATGAAAGTTAAATCAATCGTAAATAAATATGAGTGTAACGGCGTCAGAGATGTTACGGGGTTTGACATCTCATATCCAGTGTCAACGTGCGTGCAATAACTCAAGAGATGTTACGGGATTTTCCATCTCTCAAGGATCCGTTAAACTATCTACTATGTAGTAATATACGCTAAGTAGATAATGTCTATCAGTAATATAAAGTATCAAAATAGCGTTAAGGCGTTACCATAATCCCCCTTAACACATTTTATATTCCCAAAAGCATATACAAGACCGTAGTTTCCCCAAAACCGGAAGTCACCAGAGGGCAATCCATATGCTCAAGGTACAAATCAAAACGTAGTGGTCGCGAATAGGATAATCAGTATGACAAGGTACATGAGGCGATACCAACTAGGATACTAGTAGTTGCGTGATCCGGACTGATGTTGGGCATAGCCAGCAGCTACCCCAACACCGCGAAACAACACTCCCAAATCAAGGGGTGCACCCAAATCGAATCACAAATGTAATAGAAATGGTATCGAAGAAGTGTGTCCGCTAGAGGTGGCGAACCTCAATGGCCCGGCGCGGCTCCTGTTTTAGTCATATCAGGGGTCATCCAATAATCGTTCTCTTTCTTCAGTCAACGCGTTCACCAAACCATCCACTTCATTCTGGATCAACACTCCGCGTATAATAGTTATTAAAGTGGTTTTCGGTATCGACAGAGAGTATGTCCATATCCGATCCCGGTCTCTTTAATAACTACGTATTATTACACCGTTGGCTCTTTTACATTTCAAATCGATTCATAATTGATATCAAATGTCATATTCACTTCAAAATCAAATCCATTTCAAATATCGACATAGCCATTCAAAATATAAGGTTCCTTTTCAAAAATCATTTTGCGTCTCAATAACTCATTTCGGTTTCAAAATCATTCCGAATTTCAATTTTATGTTGCAACTTCATTTAACCCAATTCGTATTTAAATTCAAGATTTAAACATAAACATTCCACCTTATTAACCAGCTTGAAATTTTTAGAAAATAGTTTTAAGTAGTTTAAAAGTAGTTTAAATAATTAAAATAGTTAAAAATACTTAAAATCTTTAAAATGGATTTAAAATAGATAAATTAGTTTAAAATAATTTAAATTGGGTTAAGTAGATTAAAAATAGATTAAAATAGTTTAAGTATTCAAAATGGTTTATATAACAGAGTAATTTGGAAAACAAATTAAAACAGCTTCAAAATCAATCCATTTAATGTTCAATCTTTAAAACAAATAAATTTCCGAAATTCAATCATATCCAAATTTTAAATCTCAAAGTCTCCACTTAAATTTATTCAACAATTTCTTTTAACCAAAATTTTATTTCAACATTTCAAACTCAATTTTTCGATAAATTCGATTTCTATAAATTGATTTCTATTTATCACTTTTAAATCGAAACATTTACATAAATTTCAAATCGACGATTTCAAAAATTATTAATTTAGCCAATTCGGTGCCCGTATATAATTTTCTATCCTATGGCCAAGTAATTATTTATTTCAATTAAATGTCAGGGATGAGTATATATTACTTAAATTAAATCTCACTATCATATGTATTCATAACAGGATCTATATAAGCAAATAAACATCCAAACATTCAATTATCAACCAATAGCATCCATCAAAGTACATCGTCCAATAAACAATACAATTCATGGCAGTTTCATAGTTATCAATGTCAGGTAATTTAATCGCAATTCAATTTTAATTTCAATTTAACTGTCAATTTAATTTTTCAACGGTTAATGCAAAAGACAAGCTATATGACAATTAAATTTTATCAAACAACGACAAATAAGATCATAACACTTCATAATGTCAAATTTAACTAGCATAAAGATATTTAGTACGGTGTGAGCGTTATAAAACACTCACCTTGATTTTAATGCAGTCCCGGCGTTTTATTTCGAATAAAATTAAACGAGCGTTTAATTTTACCCGAAATTTTCACTAGCTCCAAATGACTCCAATCCAATTGCAACGCGTAGAGCTCGTCCATACGATTCCAACGCAAAAAGTTTCGTCCGAATCCGACCTCGTATGAATAAGATATGATAGTTTAAAGTTAACATGAATTATAAAACAAACAATTTACATTTTTATTTTTTTATTTCAAACTCTACAGAATCTGGGCCGTTGATTTAGGCTTTGAGGAATCTGAGCCGCCCCCCTTTTCTTCCTCCCTATACACGTTCGTTCCCAGGTTCTCACGCAAGACAAACCCATGTAGCCGCCGCACTTCCCTTGAATTATCCTTCTATCACGCTCACTTCTACAACGATCAAACTCCCTCACTTCGAAGCTCACACCCACCTCCATCCACGGCCAGAGTGCGGCCCAGCTCGGTGGTGCCCTACCCTCGAACGACGAGCGCAAAACGGTGGAGAACGCGGCCCAATTCGCCTTCGTATAAAACACGAAACCCCATCATCTCCATATAGAATCGAAGGCCTTGATACGCTCTATAACTTGTTAGTTGACAATTTCTTGTAAATGCTAATGGATTTGAAGAAATTAAGGGATGAAGATCAGAATATTTCGGCCATTGATGCATGGAGTGGCGGCCACGAACCCTAAACCCCTTTTCTTTTTCGTTTTTTTTAGAATAAAAGGCTATTTATAGGAAACAACGAACACTATTTCAACCCGGGTTTTCCGAACTCCGATTTACGCGCGGTAACCGGCGTCCCTAGGGTTTATCCCGCGTTTCGGACACAATGGAATAGGTTTCGAAAGCTAATTCGATCGTCTGCATGAGATACGGCAATAAACGATCGATTTTAAAATTAAATCGATTAAACCGATTTCTATGCGTTTTGGCTCGCCCCGGACAAACGGTAAATCCAATTGACACGAAATTTGAAATCTTGCAATAATATCACATTACGGATCCGATGAAACTGGTTTCGTCGAAATCCGAGACTGTTTGGAAAAATGGCTATTTTAACTCGCCAAATTAATATTAAAAACAATTTCGATGCGTTTCGAGCTGCCACGATCAAACGACAACTCCGATTGCTACGAAAATTGAAATCCGATAATGACTAACTATTACGGATCCAATGGAACTGGTTTCATCCAATTCTGAGACTGTTCAAAATTTTGCTATTTTTCAGTCGATAATTAAATATTAAAATATTCAATTTTCACAAATACATTTTAAATTCAGTTTTAAAAGTTCTATAACATCACTATAACTCCAATATGATAAAATAAAATTTTACAAATCATTTTTAGTCATATTAAACCCGTTATTCAATTTATCCAATAAATTCCAATTTTAAAATCTTATTAACTCTATTGAAATCCAAATATAACTTACGTTCACTTTGGACACCAATTTGAATCATATTAAACCAAATTTCAATTATTCACTCTATTTTCATATATTAAATTTCAATATCCAATTAATCGTATCAAATTCGAAATTTAATTTATTCAAACATTCGTAATATTAAATTTAACAAATTTGATTATTCTTAAATCACTATCTTTTGAAATATTCAAAACGAACTTATAAAATTTAACTTTTGAAACGAATTAAAATTATAGAACAACTATTTCCGTTATACGGTTATTCAATTCCCATTATTAAATTATTCAATAAATTCCAAATATTAAATTTAAACAATTTCGATTATCCAATAATTCATTATCTTTTGAAATATTGAAATTTAACTTATAAGATTCAACCTTTAAAACCAATTCACAATTTAGAACACTATTTTCATTTTACAGTTATTCACTTATTCAATACGTTTTAAATATTTAATTTAAACAATTTACCTGTTCAATATTCAATATTTGATTTTAAATAGATTTTACTTATCAATTAATTACTCTATTATACCCAATGAATTTCAACATTTATTATCCTATTCAACTATCGATTGCAAAGGAATTCACTAAGTCGCATTCATTTTCATTACTTGGATAATTATTGTTGCAATTCGTCCCAGTTATTATTATTCTAAACGAATTACAAATTTTTTTCTAACACCAAATCATGAAATCTTATTAAATTAGCTATTTTAATTATCGAAAATTTACGGGTCGTTACAATCTCCCCCACTCAAAACTTTTCGTCCCCGAAAAGGAAAAAGAAGGGAAAAAGACACTAAGTATAGAACTCAACACTAGCTATATTTTATTTAAAGTTATCAACTTATAAAACAATGAAATTCCATTTATAAAGTTATAACTACGCTTCCACTAAGTTATTCCAACGGCTTTCTAAATTTAAAGTTAGTTATCAAAACAAGTTATAAAAAATTTTAAAACTTGAAAATTTTTCTAACACCCGGATTTACGAAAAATTTCGGCAGAGTCTCCTTTGCGCGGCTCGATCGGTACAACTACAAAACGCCTCTACGGGCCCCAAACAAACAAAAGAAAATCCAAAAGCCAAGTGGCTCGTCCAAAATCACCAAATCCAATGATAAAATAAACATGTACCTTATATTTTTATTAGCGAGCATATACGAATAATATAGCGTGAAAGCGAGCTCCAAATGCGAAGCAAGCGCAATCCGCACCTACTAAACACTCAACAAACCATGAGAAACATGCATATATGAAAATAATATCAATATACACAATATAGCAACATAACAACTACATGTGCCAACATAGCAAATGCAACAAAACAACAAATGCAACCATCAATCAACTATCATCCAACAAATCCATAACCAATCAATATAAATTCACTTCTCATTAATATTTATTGACTTGGTTTCGATTTTAATCATAGTTGATTCATTAACGTTGGATTTTTCTAACATTCATCCTCAATTCAATTAGTTAACATTCACTAATTTATATTTACATTAGTTCACTTCCAATTTGAATCAAATTAAATTCATTTAACTTTCAATTTGATTTCAGTGATTTATAGCTTTCAATTTCATTAACACTTAATGAATTATATGCAATCCACTAACAATCATATAACAACCAAATCATACCCAACATAACCAAAATATTAATTTTACATTCAATTTGGTTTATCTCCTTCAATTCCAATTATACAATTTAAAAGGATCATTTTATATTTGTCATCTTCCATTTTCAATATTAGCTTAATTAATTCTGTAAGTCGTACATATATCATCCGTGAGCAATATCAATCCAATCGCTTATTCGATCACACAATTTCACTTCCAACTAGTATCGTTCACACGACTCTCTAGTGCGGACTCAGATTTGGTTCCTTGATTGGAAACTGTTACTCTCCTTGCATAGCCATATACTATGATAGAGAATTTCAGAATCAAATTAAAAATCCATATCTAGGGTTCGCCGTCGAAAATCGAGTGAAAAATCCTAACTTGGATCGATATAAATCATCTCAAAATTTTGTGCTCGAATTTGGATCAAATCGTTATGCGAATAAAATAATATACGTACAATCTCACTTATTACCTTCCAATGGATTTCTATCCAATTTATCTATACTAAATTTATTTTATTGACTTCCCCCTTTTTTTCGATTAATTATTCACAATCTATTATTCAGTTAGTATATTCATTTCTTTACATAGCATGCTCTTTAACATTTATCTTTTCTTAACATCATATCAAAGAATTCGCTTACTCAAGTTCATTTTCAAACATTCTATATAATTTAATTAAATTCAATTTCATTTTAAAATTGATTCTTAGCTATAAGAAATTCCTTTGTTTATACTTATTGCATTTTCATAATTCCAGTTAATAACGAATTCATTTGTGGAACATTTTTTTTTAATCATTACTTTAGTTTATTGTCATCTCATAAAAGTCTAACTTCTCATATATGACTTCTCTTAGTTTACAGATATCTTAAAGGTTACAAATTTAATTATTTTACAATCCCTTTGCAATTTATATTTTTTTTTCTATAACCAATTTACAAAGATATAATACGATTCATTTCTTAAGTTCACTTACTTGTTCCATTTATCCATTCACCATTTCAGGTTATATTTAAGTATATAACATTTTTCCACAACCAAAATTTTCATTTATACATTTAATTCATTTTGAGTTTTCCTTACTTGTATACTTCAATTACTTTCAGGTTCTGTTTATTTGTACAACATCTCATTACATATCCAAAACATCATTTAACTTCTTAATATTTGGTAAGTCTTGTTATATGTTATCAGAATGCAAATTTTCGGTATTATACAAATTTATAGAATTTCATTTTACTAATTTAGAATGTTCACAATTTAATTTGTTTAAATCCCCTTTACCTTTCAACTTTAAAGTTTTCCTAAACAATAGCTTAGATATCTTAATCCTCTTATTTTTATAAATTTTGGTTATTCACATTTCATTTAAATAATTTGAAAATTTCTAATTAACATAACTTAGAAATTTAAATGCCCGGTTCCTTTCAAATTGTTTGAAATAAACAAATACTTATATTATTATATATTTTTTTTTTATATATATCAAATCATACCTTTGGAGTTTAAACCAAAACTCATTTACCCAAAATAATTTTTAAAGAAAAGCAAAGCTTCTTAGAAGTCTCCCCCACTTTGAGACTCGAAAATGAACGTCGATGATGCTGCGCAGTCATCACCGAAATTATTTTCCAGCGACATAAGAGAGGAGTACTAAATTTATTCCTTCCTTTAAAAATCCTTTCAAAATATTTCCATAAACAATTTCCAATTAACATCACTAGATATTTCTTCAAAACTTTGAGAATCATTTTTCAAAATCCCCGGGTCTTAAATTCAATATTTTCCAATTTAAATCTATTTTAATTTATAAGTCACCTTTATAAAACATTCTTATAGGATTTTCTTTCTTAAAACATTCTACAAGTTGTTGTATCATTGTTCATTTTGTAATTCATCTTATTTATTAAATTACAAAATCCAATTAATGATAATAACCAATATTTTCATTCCTAACAACCAGGTAAGCTAGATAAGTCACAATAAATTTCTGAAAATTTTTCTTTATATACAAAATATAATTAGATAAAAATTATTTCATTTACCCAATTTAAAACAATACTATGTCGAATTGTTCTGTTTAAGTGTTTAGAGATCCCTATCAATGACGTTAATTACTCATATTGACCAGAATCCATAAGCCACTCAACAAATCAACCGACACAATATAAAACATTTTATATCACTAACAAATACGCTCTCTCATATACTCTCAACTCATTCATATAGTTTACCTCTATTTCAATGAGTTATTCCCCACTAGAGCCAAGGTTTATCGCTAAACCAAAGCTCTGATACCAACTGTAACGACCCGCCTTTTTGGACAGTTTAAACCGACGATCAAATACACATGTCGATTCCAAACCATTCAAAAGGGCAGATGGTTATTGGGGTAAATAAGAAAAGAAAAGAAAGAGAAATAAAGAACTGAAACAACACAGAATCTCACAGCGGAAGGCTAAAGTATAATAATAAAATAACAGTTCATGAAGCTGTTAATTAAATGAATACATTTGAAATGAATACATTTGATTATTATTATACAACATTTATCAGAGTTACATACACAACAAATATCATACAACAATGCAGCGGAATGGAATGAATATAATAATAGTAGATAATATACCAAATCTTCGTCTCCGTCCTCCAAGGAAATGATCTTCAACCTAAACTGAAAACTCAGGACTGACCCGAGCGTAATGAAAAGACAAAACACTCGAGTCAGGACTAAAATATCCTTATGAAAGTTAAATCAATCGTAAATAAATATGAGTGTAACGGCGTCAGAGATGTTACGGGGTTTGACATCTCATATCCAGTGTCAACGTGCGTGCAATAACTCAAGAGATGTTACGGGATTTTCCATCTCTCAAGGATCCGTTAAACTATCTACTATGTAGTAATATACGCTAAGTAGATAATGTCTATCAGTAATATAAAGTATCAAAATAGCGTTAAGGCGTTACCATAATCCCCCTTAACACATTTTATATTCCCAAAAGCATATACAAGACCGTAGTTTCCCCAAAACCGGAAGTCACCAGAGGGCAATCCATATGCTCAAGGTACAAATCAAAACGTAGTGGTCGCGAATAGGATAATCAGTATGACAAGGTACATGAGGCGATACCAACTAGGATACTAGTAGTTGCGTGATCCGGACTGATGTTGGGCATAGCCAGCAGCTACCCCAACACCGCGAAACAACACTCCCAAATCAAGGGGTGCACCCAAATCGAATCACAAATGTAATAGAAATGGTATCGAAGAAGTGTGTCCGCTAGAGGTGGCGAACCTCAATGGCCCGGCGCGGCTCCTGTTTTAGTCATATCAGGGGTCATCCAATAATCGTTCTCTTTCTTCAGTCAACGCGTTCACCAAACCATCCACTTCATTCTGGATCAACACTCCGCGTATAATAGTTATTAAAGTGGTTTTCGGTATCGACAGAGAGTATGTCCATATCCGATCCCGGTCTCTTTAATAACTACGTATTATTACACCGTTGGCTCTTTTACATTTCAAATCGATTCATAATTGATATCAAATGTCATATTCACTTCAAAATCAAATCCATTTCAAATATCGACATAGCCATTCAAAATATAAGGTTCCTTTTCAAAAATCATTTTGCGTCTCAATAACTCATTTCGGTTTCAAAATCATTCCGAATTTCAATTTTATGTTGCAACTTCATTTAACCCAATTCGTATTTAAATTCAAGATTTAAACATAAACATTCCACCTTATTAACCAGCTTGAAATTTTTAGAAAATAGTTTTAAGTAGTTTAAAAGTAGTTTAAATAATTAAAATAGTTAAAAATACTTAAAATCTTTAAAATGGATTTAAAATAGATAAATTAGTTTAAAATAATTTAAATTGGGTTAAGTAGATTAAAAATAGATTAAAATAGTTTAAGTATTCAAAATGGTTTATATAACAGAGTAATTTGGAAAACAAATTAAAACAGCTTCAAAATCAATCCATTTAATGTTCAATCTTTAAAACAAATAAATTTCCGAAATTCAATCATATCCAAATTTTAAATCTCAAAGTCTCCACTTAAATTTATTCAACAATTTCTTTTAACCAAAATTTTATTTCAACATTTCAAACTCAATTTTTCGATAAATTCGATTTCTATAAATTGATTTCTATTTATCACTTTTAAATCGAAACATTTACATAAATTTCAAATCGACGATTTCAAAAATTATTAATTTAGCCAATTCGGTGCCCGTATATAATTTTCTATCCTATGGCCAAGTAATTATTTATTTCAATTAAATGTCAGGGATGAGTATATATTACTTAAATTAAATCTCACTATCATATGTATTCATAACAGGATCTATATAAGCAAATAAACATCCAAACATTCAATTATCAACCAATAGCATCCATCAAAGTACATCGTCCAATAAACAATACAATTCATGGCAGTTTCATAGTTATCAATGTCAGGTAATTTAATCGCAATTCAATTTTAATTTCAATTTAACTGTCAATTTAATTTTTCAACGGTTAATGCAAAAGACAAGCTATATGACAATTAAATTTTATCAAACAACGACAAATAAGATCATAACACTTCATAATGTCAAATTTAACTAGCATAAAGATATTTAGTACGGTGTGAGCGTTATAAAACACTCACCTTGATTTTAATGCAGTCCCGGCGTTTTATTTCGAATAAAATTAAACGAGCGTTTAATTTTACCCGAAATTTTCACTAGCTCCAAATGACTCCAATCCAATTGCAACGCGTAGAGCTCGTCCATACGATTCCAACGCAAAAAGTTTCGTCCGAATCCGACCTCGTATGAATAAGATATGATAGTTTAAAGTTAACATGAATTATAAAACAAACAATTTACATTTTTATTTTTTTTATTTCAAACTCTACAGAATCTGGGCCGTTGATTTAGGCTTTGAGGAATCTGAGCCGCCCCCCTTTTCTTCCTCCCTATACACGTTCGTTCCCAGGTTCTCACGCAAGACAAACCCATGTAGCCGCCGCACTTCCCTTGAATTATCCTTCTATCACGCTCACTTCTACAACGATCAAACTCCCTCACTTCGAAGCTCACACCCACCTCCATCCACGGCCAGAGTGCGGCCCAGCTCGGTGGTGCCCTACCCTCGAACGACGAGCGCAAAACGGTGGAGAACGCGGCCCAATTCGCCTTCGTATAAAACACGAAACCCCATCATCTCCATATAGAATCGAAGGCCTTGATACGCTCTATAACTTGTTAGTTGACAATTTCTTGTAAATGCTAATGGATTTGAAGAAATTAAGGGATGAAGATCAGAATATTTCGGCCATTGATGCATGGAGTGGCGGCCACGAACCCTAAACCCCTTTTCTTTTTCGTTTTTTTTAGAATAAAAGGCTATTTATAGGAAACAACGAACACTATTTCAACCCGGGTTTTCCGAACTCCGATTTACGCGCGGTAACCGGCGTCCCTAGGGTTTATCCCGCGTTTCGGACACAATGGAATAGGTTTCGAAAGCTAATTCGATCGTCTGCATGAGATACGGCAATAAACGATCGATTTTAAAATTAAATCGATTAAACCGATTTCTATGCGTTTTGGCTCGCCCCGGACAAACGGTAAATCCAATTGACACGAAATTTGAAATCTTGCAATAATATCACATTACGGATCCGATGAAACTGGTTTCGTCGAAATCCGAGACTGTTTGGAAAAATGGCTATTTTAACTCGCCAAATTAATATTAAAAACAATTTCGATGCGTTTCGAGCTGCCACGATCAAACGACAACTCCGATTGCTACGAAAATTGAAATCCGATAATGACTAACTATTACGGATCCAATGGAACTGGTTTCATCCAATTCTGAGACTGTTCAAAATTTTGCTATTTTTCAGTCGATAATTAAATATTAAAATATTCAATTTTCACAAATACATTTTAAATTCAGTTTTAAAAGTTCTATAACATCACTATAACTCCAATATGATAAAATAAAATTTTACAAATCATTTTTAGTCATATTAAACCCGTTATTCAATTTATCCAATAAAATCCAATTTTAAAATCTTATTAACTCTATTGAAATCCAAATATAACTTACGTTCACTTTGGACACCAATTTGAATCATATTAAACCAAATTTCAATTATTCACTCTATTTTCATATATTAAATTTCAATATCCAATTAATCGTATCAAATTCGAAATTTAATTTATTCAAACATTCGTAATATTAAATTTAACAAATTTGATTATTCTTAAATCACTATCTTTTGAAATATTCAAAACGAACTTATAAAATTTAACTTTTGAAACGAATTAAAATTATAGAACAACTATTTCCGTTATACGGTTATTCAATTCCCATTATTAAATTATTCAATAAATTCCAAATATTAAATTTAAACAATTTCGATTATCCAATAATTCATTATCTTTTGAAATATTGAAATTTAACTTATAAGATTCAACCTTTAAAACCAATTCACAATTTAGAACACTATTTTCATTTTACAGTTATTCACTTATTCAATACGTTTTAAATATTTAATTTAAACAATTTACCTGTTCAATATTCAATATTTGATTTTAAATAGATTTTACTTATCAATTAATTACTCTATTATACCCAATGAATTTCAACATTTATTATCCTATTCAACTATCGATTGCAAAGGAATTCACTAAGTCGCATTCATTTTCATTACTTGGATAATTATTGTTGCAATTCGTCCCAGTTATTATTATTCTAAACGAATTACAAATTTTTTTCTAACACCAAATCATGAAATCTTATTAAATTAGCTATTTTAATTATCGAAAATTTACGGGTCGTTACACAAACCTACGACAAGTGGCTTACAAACCCATGAACACCTGGTTTTGTACAAGTTCTCGAGCTTGATGTCATGAGAAATTCTACAGGAAGAAGCTTGCAAAACTACTTCAAAATGGTTTTTCAAAATGATTTTCAAAACTGCTTTTCAAAATGTTTTAGCTGTAGGATCGATTTCACCCTAGAGGGGGGGTGAATAGGGTGATAGTATAAATTATAAAATTAATTGCGGAAGCTTATAAAATAATTTCAACACAGATCACAGAACAATAGCAGCACAGATAATAGCAGAATAATAAATGCAGAAATAGAACGACACATAATTTACCCAGCTTCGGCAAAACCCTGCCTACGTGCTACCCCCAAGGTTTCTACTAGAAATTAGATAGTCCTTCGCTTACACACGTAAACTCGCGACACTCGCTACTGACTAACCTAACTCTACGCTCAAAATCCTTCCACAACTCAGCCACTGAGTTGCGAATTCTCAAGCTACGCCACGTAGCTTGTCCCCTAATCACAGACTAGCAAATACAACGGTTTGAAAAGAGTTTTAAAATTTAAAAACAAATTTTAAAAAAAATAAGATAAAGCCCTTATTTAAAACTACAACCCTTATTTTAAAAAACTAAAACCCTTATTTTAAAAACCAAAGACCCTAAAACTTAATGGCCGGCCCCTTTTATTATTTCGACCCGATCCTTTTTGTTCCTTTGGGAAAATGGCGGCCGTTCTCTCGTTCGTTCCTCTTTGTGAAATTAGGGCTTTTTCTGAAATTGAAGCGCCGCTCTGTCAAAATGATTTCAGAAGCTTCGTTTCCTTTCTTCGTTCAAATATTTTGTTCGCAGCTACCTCAATTTGGTCGAGTTAATTGTCCACGATTTTGGTATGTACTTTACTCCTTTTGCTTTGCTGTTTTTGACTTGCTTGAACCCGAAGTTTTTGAATTGCCAATGATGATTGGGGTTTTAATCCTTTTAACTCGATTGATTGTTATTGCCAATGATGTTGATTCCTATTTATAGGATTCGACCTTCTAAATTTACGTCTTATATTTACTTATTTGAATTTGTCAAATCCTTTGTACTGCCGCTTGATCATGCTTGGACGTTTGAGATGATTGTGACTTGTTCAAAAACGTATATTTTTTGTTGCTTGAATCCCACGGCATTGATTTCAACTCCTTGGTCATCACATTGTTGATCTTGACTTGGTTTAATTCCTTTATTGCTAAGGCTCTGACTTTGAATCGTGAATTCAACTTCTTTTACCTGATGACTTCGGCCTTGACACTGAATGTTTACTTCGGCCATTTTGAATTTTTTAAACTTCTCTTCTGGATATTGTTCGAACTGTACACATGCTCGATTCTATTCAAAGTGTTGTTTACCTTGCTGCATATCACTGTACATGTTGTTGCTTCTGGTTACTGAGTTGTTTCATTTGGTATGCTGTTTCGAACCATGTTCGCTGTGGTACTGTGTCACTGTGTTTGTTGAGTCATTGCACATTCAAGTCTGCATTCACTGTGTTCATTTGAATGTCGAGTCTTTGAGCATTTTTGTGAGTAGTTTGTAGTTGCTGTTGGTTTTGGTTTTCATTTTTGCTGTTTGCATGCTTCATTGACATCTGGATATTGATCACTATTGTTGCTGTGTTGATCTGAATTGCTTTAGCCTTGTTGCCTACACTCTGGTGCATTCTTGTATATGCTTTGCTTTTTACTTGGTTCATGCATTTTTGAAACTCTGTTTTGTTGCTTGAACTCGAATGAATAATTGCCTGGTCTTGTTTGTTCGATCACCTTGTTGTTTCATGGTTTGAAGTCTGGTTGTTCACTGGTCCTGTTGCACTGTTTTTGGCCATCTTTGTTCATTGTTATTGTCTCTGTCCATTCAAGTCTTATACTTGGTCTTGAGCATTTCCTGACTTCGACTGTTTTAGTTTGATCACTGAGCACTGCTTACTGCCATGTTGCATAATCCCTGGTCTTTAATGCACATGTATATATGATGTTTATTAGTCGACCATTTGAACATTGCTTGGTGTTGCATTTGTGTACTTCATATATGCACTGTGTCTTGTAACGCTTGTGTCACTTGTCTACTTGAGTATGCACTGCATATTTGGTTTGCTCCTTTTCTGGTTGGCGTTGCTGTTATGTTGGTGGCTAGCCTTTGCTAGTTCATTCATGACATGTTGTCCATGTGAGTTCATTTGTGTCTGCATTGTCATGTTGTATTATTCCATGTATTTGTGCTTTGATGCAGTTTATTTGTAGTCTCTGGTTCTTGTTTATATTGAACTAGTCGACACTTGATTCTTGAGTTTTGGCCATTTTCACCTGTGTTGAATCCAGTTTCACAACTCGGGTTTGACCTTGTGCTGAAGTCGAGATTTTATTTACGTTGCACCTGAGTTGAACCCGTCTTTTTATTTGGGTTTGACCTTGTGCTCACCTGTCCCTGTAGCATTATCAAGTGTATATCGGTGTGCACGGCATTGTGGCATGTACAGTGATACACTGTGCATGTCACATTGTTCGTGTGTGATGAATTCAAATATAAATCATGACGAACAACCCAAATAACTGAGGAAAATAATATTTCAAAAACCATATTTTATTTTATATTGCAAAAATATTTATTTTTCAATTTTACTGCGTTAGTGAATATTCTTGCAGATTGCTCAGATGCTGGATTCTAACTGGAATGAAGTTGAAGATTAAAATATGAATTGAGAAAATGAGTGATGTGTAGTGAGGTTAAATGTAAATATGAAATTGTGATTTATTTGTAATCAAAATTGTATATGTATAGTGAGAGCTTGAATTTGTACTATTCAAAATTGTAATAAATATTTGTTTGAATAAAATTTCTGTTTGAATTCAAATTCTGTGTTATTTAATTTTATTCAGCAAATATTTATTTAATCTATGAAAAATAAAATAGTACATTAACAAATACATTTAAACGAATATATATATGTTTATTATCATCAAACAAAAATCATATAAGCGCATATTCAACATTAGCTTTAAAAGTTATCTTTTCAAATGATTTTCAAAAAGATGTTTTAGCCTTGAAATATTCTTTGTTTTTGTCTTTTAAATAAACTCTTGTTTTAAATTCGCTTTTATTCCAGAATCATTTTCAGACCTCAAAGGTCCTGAAGCCATCACATCAAAGCATTCCAACATTGCTTCATCCATCAATCATCATCCTTCATTGCGCTACCACATCGTAACCAAACATCAAATGGACACCTCTAGCACAACCTCTAGGAATAGCTTAAGACCCCAAAGGAGTTTAACCAAGATTTTCCACTCCAACCATGTTAGTACGATATGAATGGATTCATGTTGGTACCGACATGAATTACTTAACCAAAATTGGTTAAGTATTATATGCCTCGATTACCTCCTCTTTAGGTTGCCTGGAGTTCCTTCTTCTATGCCTTAACTCCGAAAGTCCTTTGGCCCACTACCCTTGTAGGAAAAAATGTTGGTACCGACCTGAGGATGTCGGTATCGAGTTGAATCCACTCCTCAAATTTGGAAGCTAAGTCCCTAAACTCCTTCCCTTGTCTTGCCCGAAGCTTGCACTAAAGTTTTATAGCCTAAGTCCAGAAAGCAGCTCCTTCACCAACCAAAAATGCAACTCTCGCAAACCTAATTTCAAATTTCCACTGACTTGAATATGACCATTCAAATCACCACCAATCCCCATGCAACCTGTATTATGGCTCCTCTACTCCTTAAGAATCTCATCTCCAAGTTGCATCATGTTTTGAGTATTTTTAACCTGATTTTGCCCAAGTTGATGACCACATCCTAACTATGCTAAAAGCACTAACAAACATATCAAAAGATCAATATAACAGTAAAAACCATCCATAACCATCCAAGCAACATATACAATTCATCCAATCATGATTTATAAGCATACTACCCTAGATATAATTTTTATGCAAAAATGACAACATGATTCATAAGGGGTTAGCAAACCAATTCAAATCCATTTCCATCTCTTTAAGTTTGACCATAAACTTGTCATTAAGGTTAGATTAAAGTTTGAAAATGTTTTAATATTGAAATCATTTTAAAACACCAATTTTAATTACGTAAACAAGCTTATGATAATGAGGAATATCAAATCACTCACCTAGCATCCAAAATTACCTAATCTTCCCTCAAATTTGAAAAGGACAGAGATCTCACGAATTCCAAAGCGGCCAAAAGATGAAATCAAGATCTACCCTTGCTAATTACCCCTTTAGTTATGATTTAGACTAGGTTTAGTATGAAAAAGAGGAGCTTTTGATGGAATTTAGGTTAGTGGAGGTTTAGACTTGTTTCTAGGAAGTGGGAAATAATTTATATCTGTCCCATCGGTCTCAATTAGGCACAAATCCCAAAATGGGGTAGTGGCTATAGTGAAAGTAAACACGATATGATATCAAATATGATATCAAAAGTGAAAGTAAACACGATAACAGTAGGCTAACCACGCAAAGAGCTCTCGATATATCCCTCATGCTCTTCTCAGTTTCCCTCACGCAATCGCCTTCGCTTTCACTCCCATTGAACCTTCACTAACTCTACCATCTTCCTTGTAAGCTGTTTTGTATCACGTCCAACTATACCAATTGGCTTACGAGGTCTCGAAGCTTCTGGTTCAATCATTATATCATCAAGTTGACCTGTTGTGATCGCCATGCCTAAGTTATGCACAAACTTACTGTAACAACCCGATATTTTGAGCCATTCACAGCCGCACATTTCGGACTTGAATTGCTCGAAATACCGCATTGTAAATAAATTTGGAGCAAATGAAATACAATCACAGAATCACAGACATAGAACAAACAGAATACCTCGCAGCGGAATATAAAATACATAGTAGTTCATGAAGCTACTACGGCAGAGTCTCAAACCAAATACATAATGCAGTCTGAAAACAACATAATAGAAATCCCAAATACATAGAAGTTCACTAATACATGAGATAAACTAGAATAGCTGAAACAAAAAGGAGATATAAATGTAGATAAGCAGAAACTCCGGCAAAGACCAGCTCTAGAAAGAGAATCCAAAGCTGTGAATACTCAGGCTGACCCGAGCGTAAAGTAAAACACAAAACACTCGAGTCAGGACAATATATACTTATATAATGTAAACCAACTCAACTGAACTGTAGTAGAAATGCACAATAACTTAAAGGATGCTTGGGATCGCCCATCCTTTAAGAATCAGTTAAACTATAAATTAAATACACCCCGTGGTTAAAATTTCAAAATGGTATTTTATACTTCAAAATAAAATATCATTTCAAAATTCAATATCATTCAAAATCCATTTCATAATATCAAAATATAATATTTTCCAAACCACATTCATATTTATTTAATTTAAATACCACTACAAAAAAAATTTCAAAATAGTTTATATTTCGAAACAAATTACTTCCTTTTAAATCATTAAAATGAAGTTATAATATTTAATAATTATATTATTAAATTTCTAAAAATTTAAAATTTTCAAAGTTCATTCACTTAAGTTTGTCAAAACAGTGAAAATTCACCTTTCGTAGCATTTAGAAAATGCTACGGAAAGTTACATTCAAAACAATTCAATTTAACTAAAGACAACATTTTAAAAATGTTGTTAATTAACTTCAAATATTCAATATAATTTTCCAAACAATTATATTTTTATTTAAATCATTTTTAACTTATAAAATCACATATTTTCACTTATAAAACAATTATTCAAATACCCTTATATTCATGATTTTATAAAGTTAAATTTCATTTCAAAAATCAATATTTAATAATAATTCACTTATTAAATTCCAACATTAAATTTTAAATTCACTAAATTAAATTTAACTTAACACTTAAGTTTAAAATTTTCAAATATAACTTAATTTCATTTTTATTTACTTAACTTAAAAATTCACTTTTAAGCCAAATTCACAAATTTTCAATTTTAGTTATATTTTATAATTTCAACTTAAATATTCATTCATTTCACATTTTCACTTTATTCAAAAATCATCAATATATTATAAAATCATTTTAAATTCATTTAACTCAAAATATCATAAATTTATTATGTTTTCAAATTTAATTTAAATTCCATTTATCACCAAATTATAATTTCCAAAATAACTTACATTTCAGATTTTCTAATTTTACCATTTATTATTTCACTTATAAAATTTTAGAAAATCAATAATGCTTTAGGAAAATCATTTTTAATCAAATTTAAATCAAAATATTATAATATTTAGATTTCTAAAATATTTTAAAATTTTAGAAAAACATATTTTAACAACGGGTCTGTATTTCATTTTTCTATCCTAGGTAAAGTGATACGGGTACATATCATTTCGACCCGTAATTTACAAAGAAAACCCTGGTTTGATCATTTCAAACCCGCAATCCCAAGTAAAAGAAAATAATTGAAAATCATTTAGGCCTATCATTTCAGCCCATAACGATTTTCTCCTATTCTAAAGTCCGTTCGGGTATGTATCATTTCAACCCATAGTGATTTTAGTCTACAGGAAACTTACAGTGTGATAAACTGATAAAAATAACAGAACAACATAATATAACAGTAACAGATGTTATAACAGGTGTATAAGCATGGGTGAATATCATATAATCATAATATAGCAGGTGTAACATGATAATGCATTTTACAGATTCAAAAGGGGTCAATTTACTAGTTATATACGTACATATTGTCTGGTGAGAATAACTCACTGTTTTGAGCTGGAGACACAACGACGTATGCACGAATGAGATCCAACCAAGCACGATAACACGATACGAAGATGAGTGGAAGAGCCAAAGATTAATTCTACTTTGATACATGAGACAAAACAAATAAATATAACATAAGTTTTCAACCCATATTCAATTAAACAAAGCTAGAAATGAATACACAAAACATCACCGAAGTGTTTGCACTTGGTTTCTACCACCTATGCTTCAACTCTAGATATGAAATGGCACGGCTAAAGGCATGGTTTGGATCTGGTTTGGGTTCTTAAAGGTCGGCCTAGCATGGCAAAATGATGGAGCAAAGATATATGAGCATGAACTAACACTACAAGGCAAATATCATGGATTCCTATGCAGTAGAGGGCTCGGACAAGGCCAAGGAGGGCACGACCAGGTCTGTAGTGGGCTAGAGGATGATGTGTCAGTGGGCTCAAATCAGGAATTTGCTGGTGGTGGTGGTGTATGGTCGGCCAAAGTGATGGAGGAGGTGATGGAAGTAAGGCGAGTTCGGTTATGGACATATATGTGGAGTTTCCTCATTTTTGTGTGGATCTACTTCATCATGGTGCACGGCTATGGCAAGGGGATGGGCTGGAGGAAGTGTTGACCAGAGGGGGTTGTGGTGGAGGCGGCCAAGGTGGTGGAGGAGGGCAGGCCGATCCAATAAAGATGAAGAAGGCAAGTGCAATCACAAAAGAAAACAAAGAAAACATGAAAAGAAAAGAAGTTTTTACCAAAAATTTTGCAAGCAATGGAGATGGCTGGCTATTTGGAGATGAGAAAGGTTTGTATTCGTGAATTATGAGAAAAATAAGTGGCTGAGAGAAAGAATCAGGTCGGTCAAAGCAATTGAATGCAAGAGGTTGGAAAACGAAGAGGTGGAAAACAAAAGGTCTCAAGCAGCTAAAGAGTCACAAAACTCTTCGAATTTCTTTTGTATAAATTTGTAATTTATAAATACATATAAAACCGATAAATAAAGATAAAACTCAGATATGAAAAAAATAAAAAAAATAAATTCTAATTAAATAGAATTTAAATTAAGAAAATGGCTAAAAATTGCAAACTAGGCTTTAAACATTAGAAATAACTTCAATAGACTTTGGAAAATTTTATTTAAATTTAAATACATGTAAAATGAATAAAATAAAGTAAAATACAGCAAATAAGAGTGGATGCATAAAATAAATAAATAAATTTTAATTATATATAATTAAATCAAGCAATTAGCAAGGAAAAATGGAAACTAGGCTTCAAAATTAGAAAATAGATTCAATAAGCTTTGGAAAAATTCTATCAACACTTTAAAAATATTTAAAAGACAAAATATATAATATAACATATTAACACATATTAAAATAAAGTATGACAAAGAAAATATAATTTATATAATTTAAAATAAACAAAATTGCATTCAATTTTGAAATATACATAACTTTCACAATTTAAGTCCGTTTTCAACGAAACGAAAAGCAATATCCAAGTTATTAAATCTATTTTCATAATAAAATATAAAATTTAAGAATTTAAATATTTAAATTTTGAAATTTAAAAGTCAATGTTTGAACAGAAATACACTTTTTAGTAAAATATCCAATTTATACTAGTTTGAAATTATAATTCCCATAATAATCAACATTTATATTTAAAAATGAAATATTTGAAATAAAACAAGTTTAAAATAATTTCAAAATGAAATAAATTTGAAATTAAAATATACATAAAAATCTAGGGTTGTTACACTCTCCCCCACTCAAATCTTTTCGTCCTCGAAAAGGAAGGAAGCAGAGAAACCACAAGAAAGAGCAATAGGTTGGAATACATCCCCGAAAGAAGGTAGGGAAAAAAAGATAGCTAGGAGGTAAAGCAGGTTGAAAGACAAGGATGAACCATTATTTGAACCATTATACATTTCAATTTAATTTTTTTTTAGTATGATGAATAGTCATTTGATTCAAATCTGATGGTTCAAAGTAAACAGTATTTAAAACATTTTAAATTTTTAGAAGGGAAAATAATTGATCAAAATATTCTTTATATAATACTTTATCAAAATACTTTTATAAATCGATGTCTTAACAAGTTTACTTTCGTTCCTGCAGACTCTGGCTATGCGTTGATCAGGCGCAAAGCTAGAATTCTCCAGGTACTTGGTAGACTTGTTTCAACACCTAGTGAAAATAATGAAAACACTTTTAAAAACTGATATAGAAAGTACAATCCAAACAAATCAACCAAACCGAAACAGTTGTCTAACCATGGATCGCAGATACACAATGGTTACGCCTGGATCCCCCAAGAAACAATCTGTATCTGTAAGCTTTCTCAGCCCTGCGAGTTACGCCATGATGACGAGTAGAATGCAGGATACACAATGGTTAAGCCTGGATCCCCCAGGAAACAATCCGTACCCCCAGGCCAGCTCAGCCAGGCATTTGCTCTACTAATGCGACCTACATAGAGTGCAGGATACACAATGGTTACGCCTGGATCCCCCAGGAAACAATCCATACCCCTAGGCCAGCTCAGCCAGGCAGTTGCGCTATGCAGTCGCGATCATAAGACCATGGAGATTGCCATGGAATTCGATGGACACTCGAGTATCATATCCGGAAAACACAAATCAAAGAGAGAGAATAATATCGATAGAATGAATCCACAGTGTGGCCACAAAGCGGATATCAAGCAGAAGGCACTTTCCATATCTTTACTTCGAAAATATGTATCATATAGTACCTTTCAAAATCACTTTCAAATATCATACTTATATAAAGTCCATTTTATATAAGATTTCATTTCAAATCAAATACTTTTCAAAATACTAGTATATCAAATCACACTCATATAGATTTCGATTATATAAGATTTCACTTTTCAAAATTGGGTACCCTTTCAAATCAACAGTTCTCAAATCAATAGTTTTCAAATCAACTGCATACTTACACAAATCAATTTTTATATAAGTTTGATAGCTCCCAAATCAAAGTATTTAAATAAACAAGGCTCTCAATTTCAAACCATTTCAATATCAATTCAGCTTCAAAATCATATATGATTTCACCAAATCATTTCTTCCAAATTACATAAATTTAGTTTCAAAGTTTCTTAAACAATAGATTTAGAAAATAATCCAAATTTCCAAATCAACAAAATTTAGGTCAAATAAATTCATTTCCATTTCAAACATGTATTCACTTCAAAAATCATAATACTTTCAAAGTTATAAATCTTTCGAAACCAAATACTTGAAATCATTTCACTTTGAAATCATAACATTTGAAATCATAAAACATTCCCTTGATTCTTTACATTTCACAAATTTATTCAATTAAACTTAAATCTAAAATTTTCAAATTTAATTCAATTCAAACCATCAGTTCAATTCACTTAATATTTTTTATAGATTTGATCCACAAAATAAATTATTCAGTCTTAAATATATTTCAAGGCTTAAATATTCCATATTTCAAGACTAAATTTTATAATTTCGTATATCTCAAATTTTACTTCATTATTACTTAGTGTTGAAATATTTATTTCATAAATCCATTATTTTTAAATAAACTCAAATTACAGGTAAACCAAATATCCTTTCATAGTAATACAAGCTTCAATTATCGATTTACCAAAATCAATGGTTTTCAAAATCATTTTATACTTACGTAAAGTTTATCTTATATAAGGATCAAAATTTTCAAAAAAATAATTTCGCTGCATGAAAAGCCATATGGGATTGAACATCTTTGCTTACTAAAAGATTTTTAATTAAGAATAGTTTTGTATATAAAATAGTTTTTATGAAAAATAGAATAAAGCAGTTAGTTTAAGAAAAAGAAAAATACTTTTGAAAATTGGTTTTAAATTTGACAGTGGTTTTTCATAAAAGAAAAATTCCAATTAAATTACAAAGATATACAACCCAACAACTTTCAATTTCAGCGTCAAGTATACCAATGATATTAGGATATAAGATGTACATATGTCATCATTTCGCAACATTACATTCGATCGCTCGCTCGATCACACAAGTTCGCTTTCGAACTAGTATTGTCCATTCGACTTCCCTAATGCAGACTTCGATATGGTTTCTTGACTAGAAGCCATCAGTCTCCTTGCATAGCTACATACTATAATAGAGAATTATAGAATCAAGCCCAAAATCCATATCAAATATTCGCCATCAAGAATCAAATGAAAAATCCTAACACGAAATGGTGCAATTCACCTCGAACTTGTGTACTCAAACTTGGATCAGATTAATTATGCGAATAAAACAGCATACGTACAACTTATGTTCCTATTCCAACTTGTTAAATAAATAGTTTCATAAAGATGTTACTAAGTTAAAACATTTAAAACCAAATTTTTCTCAAACATTTGAAGACTAATTTTTATCCAAAACATTTCAAAACTAAATTTCATATTAGTAAAATTCAAAATAGTCTTATTTATTTACTTAACAAAACAGTTTCAACTTATAAAAATCATATTATTTCATACTTGAAACATACAAACTAAACTTATATTCTTTATCAAATACCTATACCTTTCAAAAAAAATTAGCTTTGAAAAGTTAACCTTGATTTGGAAGTGCTCGGATCTTAAAATAGTCGAAGAAATCATATTTTCAATCCAAGAGTTGGAAATCAACACTAAATCAGTAAATCAATTTCAAAAGTTAGGTTTCAAAATCTGAACCTCGAGGACTAAACACCGGCTTACTTTAAATCTTTCAAATATATATATATATATATATATATATATATATAAAGATCTATCTTTCGAATATCAAACCATACTTCGAAATCTGAAATCAAAATTGGTTTCACAAAATCACTCGCATAGCAAAGCTACTAGAGTGGCCTTTCTCTCACTCAGAAACTCGAAAATCAATGTCGATGATGCATGCATTCATCACCGAAATTATTTTCCAGCGACATAAGTGAGTTCTGGACTTCAATTAACTTTGAAAAACTTCTTTGAAATTCCTTCGAAATCATTGAAATTCATTCGAATACATTTGAAACATTTCTTATTTGAAATATATATATATATATATATATATCTTTAAATCATATTATTATTATATATTTTTCCAAAATCTTAAAACCGATTTCAAAACACCGGAGTTCGATTCCTCGAAATTCAAATTCAAAACCCTTCAGTTATAAATCATTTTTGTATAAATCAAGTTTCTTATAAATTTCAAAATTTCAAATCCTTTTAAAGCTTTAAATTTTCATTTTAAAAGGTATATAATCCTTATCGAAAACATTTCACTTTTTATATACAAAATATGGTCATCCTTAATAATTTCGATGTATGCACAATTTCAAAATACAACCAAACACAAATTTCCAAAGGATGATTCAAGGAAGGATTTCAAACAAATAAAGATTCAAAATTAGAGGAGCTCTAATCAAATAGAATTCTAGTTCAAAGATAAACTCATACGAAGATCAGATAATTTAATTACCAAATAGAGGATAGATAAGCCTATATAAATCGCGGGCGACCTTAACGGGTCAACCGAGACCTTAGGAATATAATCAATACGGAAATCCAAGGCAAATCGACCTTCGATCGCCAGAGATAGAATCCGGGTAGAGCAGGAGATGGATAGCATAGACATCGGAGGATAGAAAAATCTTCAGTGAATCAATGCCAATTGTAAAGGAGTTTCCCCCTTTACAAATCATTCAAAGATTTACGGAATCACTGCTCTTTAGAGAGGTCATTGCAAAGTAGAGTTACAGAATGCTCCAAAATTAAAAGGGAAAATGGGGAAAACAAGACTGGATTCCAGAACAAGTGGGAGTGTTCCAAAGTTCAAGGAATCCTAGTCGATAAGAATCTTAACCAAGAGATTTCAAACAAGGTGGATACCGAAGAGATGAAGTTTAGAAAATCTTGATTTCGAAATAAGAAAATTTTTATACCAAAATAATCTTTGAAAATCTTTTAAAAATCATTTGGAAATCATTTTATACTTCGAAAATACGTTCTCTCACAAAGAAAGGATTCAGAGATTGATTTCACTCATTCTAGGGTATTTCTACCCTATCTCTAATGAGTTTTTGCTCCGTAGGCTAATGTTTGCCTAAAACCAAAGCTCTGATACCAACTGTAACAACCCGATATTTTAAGCCATTCACAGCCGCACATTTCGGACTTGAATTGCTCGAAATACCGCATTGTAAATAAATTTGGAGCAAATGAAACACAATCACAGAATCACAGACATAGAACAAACAGAATACCTCGCAGCGGAATATAAAATACATAGTAGTTCATGAAGCTACTACGGCAGAGTCTCAAACCAAATACATAATACAGTCTGAAAACAACATAATAGAAATCCCAAATACATAGAAGTTCACTAATACATGAGATAAACTAGAATAGCTGAAACAGAAAGTAGATATAAATGTAGATAAGCAGAAACTCCGGCAAAGACCAGCTCCAGAAAGAGAATCCAAAGCTGTGAATACTCAGGCTGACCCGAGCGTAAAGTAAAACACAAAACACTCGAGTCAGGACAATATATACTTATATAATGTAAACCAACTCAAGTGAACTGTAGTAGAAATGCACAATAACTTAAAGGATACTTGGGATCGCCCATCCTTTGAGAATCAGTTAAACTATAAATTAAATACACCCCGTGGTTAAAATTTAAAAATGGTATTTTATACTTCAAAATAAAATATCATTTCAAAATTCAATATCATTCAAAATCCATTTCATAATATCAAAATATATTATTTTCCAAACCACATTCATATTTATTTAATTTAAATACCACTACAAAACACATTTCAAAATAGTTTATATTTCGAAACAAATTACTTCCTTTTAAATCATTAAAATGAAGTTATTATATTTAATAATTATATTATTAAATTTCTAAAAATTTAAAATTTTCAAAGTTCATTCACTTAAGTTTGTCAAAACAGTGAAAATTCACCTTTCGTAGCATTTAGAAAATGCTACGGAAAGTTACATTCAAAACAATTCAATTTAACTAAAGACAGCATTTTAAAAATGCTGTTAATTAACTTCAAATATTCAATATAATTTTCCAAACAATTATATTTTTATTTAAATCATTTTTAACTTATAAAATCACATATTTTCACTTATAAAACAATTATTCAAATACCCTTATATTCATGATTTTATAAAGTTAAATTTCATTTCAAAAATCAATATTTAATAATAATTCACTTATTAAATTCCAACATTAAATTTTAAATTCATTAAATTAAATTTAACTTAACATTTAAGTTTAAAATTTTCAAATATAACTTAATTTCATTTTTATTTACTTAACTTAAAAATTCACTTTTAAGCCAAATTCACAAATTTTCAATTTTAGTTATATTTCAAAATTTCAACTTAAATATTCATTCATTTCACATTTTCACTTTATTCAAAAATCATTAATATATTATAAAATCATTTTAAATTCATTTAACTCAAAATATCATAAATTTATTATGTTTTCATATTTACATTTCAGATTTTCTAATTTTACCATTTATTTATTTCACTTATAAAATATTAGAAAATCAATAATGCTTTACAAAAATCATTTTTAATCAAATTTAAATCAAAATATTATAATATTTAGATTTCTAAAATATTTTAAAATTTTAGAAAAACATATTTTAACAACGGGTCTGTATTTCATTTTTCTAGTCTAGGTAAAGTGATACGGGTATATATCATTTCAACCCGTAATTTATAAAGAAAACATGGGGTTTGAACATTTCAAACCCGCAATCCCAAGTAAAAGAAAATAATTGAAAATCATTCAGGCCTATCATTTCAGCCCATAACGATTTTCTCCTATTCTAAAATCCGTTCGGGTATGTATCATTTCAACCCATAGTGATTCTAGTCTACAGGGAACTTGCAGTGTGATAAACTGATAAAAATAACAGAACAACATAATATAATAGTAACAGATGTTACAAAAGGTGTATAAGCATGGGTGAATATCATATAATCATAATATAGAAGGTGTAACATGATAATGCATTTTACAGATTCAAAAGGCGTCAATTTACTAGTTATATATGTACATATTGTCTGGTGAGAATAACTCACTGTTTGAGCTGGAGACACAACGACGAATGCACGAATGAGATCCAAACAAGCACGATAACACGACACGAAGATGAGTGGAAGAGCCAAAGATTAATTCTCCTTTGATACATGAGACAAAACAAATAAATATAACATAAGTTTTCAACCCAAATTCAATTAAACAAAGCTAGAAATGAATACACAAAACATCACCGGAGTGTTTGCACTTGCTTTCTACCACCTATGCTTCAACTCTAGATCTAAAATGGCATGTCTAAAGGCATGGTTTGGATCTGGTTTGGGTTCTTAAAGGTCGGCCTAGCATGGCAAAATGATGGAGCAAAGATATATGAGCATGAACTAACACTACTAGGCAAATATCATGGATTCCTATGCAGTAGAGGGCTCGGCCAAGGCCAAGGAGGGCACGACCAAGTCTGTAGTAGGCTAGAGGATGATGTGTCAGTGGGCTCAAATCAGGAATTTGCTGGTGGTGGTGGTGTATGGTCGGCCAAAGTGATGGAGGAGGTGATGGAAGCAAGGCGAGTTCGGTTATGGACATATATGTGGAGTTTCCTCATTTTTGTGTGGATCTACTTCATCATGGTGCACGGCTATGGCAAGGGAATGGGCTGGAGGAAGTGTTGACTAGAGGGGGTTGTGGTGGAGGCGGCCAAGGTGGTGGAGGAGGGCAGGCCGATCCAATAAAGATGAAGAAGGCAAGTGCAATCACAAAAGAAAACAAAGAAAACATGAAAAGAAAAGAAGTTTTTACCAAAAATTTTGCAAGCAATGGAGATGGCTGGCTATTTTGGAGATGAGAAAGGTTTGTATTCATGAATTATGAGAAAAATAAGTGGCTGAGAGAAAGAATCAGGTCGGCCAAAGCAATTGGCTGCAAGTGGTTGGAAAACGAAGAGGTGGAAAACAAAAGGTCTCAAGCAGCTAAAGAGTCACAAAACTCTTCGAATTTCTTTTGTATAAATTTGTAATTTATAAATACATATAAAACTGATAAATAAAGATAAAACTCAGATATGAAAAAAATAAAAAATAAAAAATTCTAATTAAATAGAATTTAAATTAAGAAAATGGCTAAAAATTGCAAACTAGGCTTTAAACATTAGAAATAACTTCAATAGACTTTGGAAAATTTTATTTAAATTTAAATACGTGTAAAATGAATAAAATAAATTAAAACACAGCAAATAAGAGTGAATGCATAAAATAAATAAATAAATTTTAATTATATATAATTAAATTAAGCAATTAGCAAGGAAAAATGGAAACTAGGCTTCAAAATTAGAAAATAGATTCAATAAGCTTTGGAAAAATTCTATCAACACTTTAAAAATATTTAAAAGACAAAATATATATAATATAACATATTAACACATATTAAAATAAAGTATGACAAATAAAATATAATTTATATAATTTAAAATAAACAAAATTGCTAAATAAAACAAATTGCATTCAATTTTGAAATATACATAACTTTCACAATTTAAGTCCGTTTTCAATGAAATGAAAAGCAGTATCCAAGTTATTAAATCTATTTTCATAATAAAATATAAAATTTAAGAATTTAAATATTTAAATTTTGAAATTTAAAAGTCAATGTTTGAACAGAAATACACTTTTCAGTAAAATATTCGATTTATACTAGTTTGAAATTATAATTCCCATAATAATCAACATTTATATTTAAAAATGAAATATTTGAAATAAAACAAGTTTAAAATAATTTCAAAATGAAATAAATTTAAAATTAAAATATACACAAAAATCTAGGGTTGTTACACTTCCATAAGTGATGGACATGGAATACGTTGTGCATATCTACCATCTTCTGAAGTTAGTCGAACCTATATGCTTGGTTCTCGATCCTTTTTACTATCGGAAAAGGGGAAGAAACTCCACACAAACTTTCCCTTACTATCGAATCGAACAACATTCTTCAATGGATAAATCTTCACAAATACCATATCGTCGACATAGAACCCCAAATCTCTACATCTTTTATTAGCGTAACTCTTTTGCTTATCCTAAGCAGCCTTTATTTGTTATTAAATGATTTTCAATCTTCTCTTAGGTCTCTCTGATTATACATAGCCTTTGCATCAGTTTCTCAGCCGCTTCCCACCAACATGAAGGAGTGTTACACAGTCGACCATACAATGCTTCGAACGGTGGCATTCCGATGCTAGACTAATAGTTAGTGTTATATGTGAACTCCACCAAATGCTAATGATCGACCCAGGAGCCTTAAAAATTAAGAACGCAAGCTCACAAGAGATCCTTCAATATATGATTCACCCTCTCCTTTTGTTCATTGGTTTTTAGGTGATAAGGTATACAGAGATGCAACTCCATACCCAACACCTCTTATACGGTTTTCCAAAACCCACTAGTGAATAAAGGGTCTCGATCACTCATAATGCTCTTTAGCATATCATGGAATCCCACTGCCCATTTCATATACAACTCGATCAATTTGGATGTCGTCCTCCTAGACTTGATGGGTATGAATCAAAAAATCATCATCAATCTATCGACTATGACCCAAATGTTATCATAACATCCTTTGATCCTCGGCAATCCATTAATAAAATTCACCGATACTTGTTCCCACTTCCACACGGCAACTTCCGGTGGTTGCATCAACTCACTCAGCTTCTTCTGCTTTGCCTTTACCAACCAATAGTTCATGCACCATGAGATGAATGCCCAACATCCTTCTTTATCCCCTCCTAATAATATGTCTGCTTCATATCACGGTACATCTTATTACCATCGGGATGTATAGTCAATCTAGAATGATGGCACTCTCGTAATACCTCATCCCGTAATCCATCAACCTTGGGATCAACAATTACCCATCCTTACGATTCCAACCATCTTGGTCAAGTCTATACTACCTAATCCCTGACAAAGTTAGGGGTACGCCCTAAGGACAATTTTGTAATTTGTGTCATATGTCTAACTCGATAACCAATCTTGTTCAAAATAAAAGGTGTTTTCTTTCCATTATGTACTTGATATAATGCGTTATACTGATTTATTAATTTATTTAAAAGAATATTTAGTAGAAAATCCATAAATTGTATATTTTGTGATAATAGTTACAAAGTGTAGTAACAATAAGTAATTTATTACAATGAAAATAAATATACCGTTTTAAATGGTCCTAGTCAAGATGCATCGAGACTGAATATCGGTGTATCCATTGAGACTAGAGTAGGTAACATCCTCCAATTGCTGGATCGTATATTACTCATGACTACCGAGGGCACCTAGGGGTTATATACATTATAGTTATAGATCGACTCACTCAATAGTTTTTTTGGTTAATATAACTAAGGTAAAATAGAAAATATCAATGTGATTGATTTACACAGTTCTCTCGACTTAAGAATGTCGTCGATCTCCAATATGAAAGCTCCTCTTTTACTATACTCAAATCATGGCATGACGTCCATGGAGTGAGTATAGTTGCTTCGAGTGGAAGTATTGGAAGTGAATCACTATTCAAGAGAGTATTAGCCTCTTTAGTTATATGACGTTAGTATCACATACTCAACTCAAAGTCAAAGTCTATGGATAGAGTATTTCGGCCAATAATAATTGTTATTATTGAACCCATGACATTGTGTTTGGATTACAAAGTTGAATATGGACGATATTAGAATTTTGACCATTATCAAATTCCATAAGTCCAAAATGATATAGTTTTGACGAAGAGAATTGATATAAATAATAAAAACAACTTGGTAACATTTAGTAAAGTAAAATTGGATATTACGAAACCAAGTAAGCGATAAATTTGGTCAAAATGTTAGATCACCTGCTAAGTGATGTACGAACATTAATATTCGAACAGTTCGATATTAATCACTAACCAAATTTACACCTGATGAGTCACACAACCAAAAACGATGAGTTCTCCTTTGACCAAATTATTTAATTAATAATTATTATAAGTTAATCAAATAATATTCATGAAACAATCTTTATAAATTTAATTGTACTTATAAAAGTTATATGTTCAAAATGCAAAATATTCATTTAGGCTCAAATGGGTTTAAGGCCTAAAAGGATCAGCTCCAACGTGGAGTATTGATAGCTAAAAAAACTGGATAAAGGGCTTGATAATGTACGGCTCAGATTAAAGGAGATAGAGTAAAATATAAGATTCGAAATTCTCTCCTCTCCATCCTCAATTGAAGAATTTTTTTTCTCCATTTAACTATGATTTTTTGGAGCCCCCTTTTCATTTCTTTGTTGATGACTGACTTTCATACTCCATCTTGCTAGTCTCCAAAGTTCAAATCAAATCCATTTAGGTGTTATTCGATAACTGATCGTCGATGGTTAAAGGACTAGAATTCTGTTGGATCATAAATCATTTCTAAGAGCATACGACATCGTTTCTAGGCGTGTTTAAGGGTTTTGGCTACAAGGTACATTTATAATTTAATTACAAACATTAATTTTTAACTATAATTTCATTTATCTCTATATAATATTGTTAGTTAGGTGACGATAAGGATATGTATATATATCGTGATAAATTTAGTCGGTTGTATGCGTATATATGTGACTATAAAAAAATTATGATAATTGATCTATGTATAGCATGGCTCGGACTAAAAATATATATTTAATTAGTATAATATATGCATATATTTGTATCATTTATAATTTAAATACTATATCATACATGTGCAAAATATGAAAATAAAATTTCATGCACAATGTTTGATAAATATAATATTTTCGACATAAATAAAACATTTTTTTATTTATATGTTATTTTTAAATAATATTTAAATCAATTTATCATTTAAATAATTATATAAATTCAATATCAATTATAGAATATATTTTATAAATTTTTATTAATGTATATTAAGCTCATGTCAAAACGTATAAAAAACATTTCTTTTATTTTTAAATATTTAAATAAAAAACCAACAATTTAAAATTGAATTTAAAATCGTTTTAAATTATAAAATTATATATTAAATTTTCAAATTACAAAATTTCATGAAAAAATTGCAGATACTTTAAATTTAAATTTAGTTTTGAAAAATGATGTTTTTTATTTTAAATAATTTTTATACTTTTTTAATAATGTATATTTTAAAATTAAAAAATTAAAAAAAAAACCCGGTCTAAGCATAAGACCAGTTCAATGAATATATTTAAATAAGAAAATTATTTTATAATTTTATTTATATTAATATATATATATGTATGTATGTATGTATATTATACATATTTATATATAAGTATTTAACATATTTATTTATATGTATATAAATATATATAATTTTTTTAATGTATTTGTATAAGTATCATTTCGACATTATCGAAAAAAATTATTATATTTTAAATAATACAAACATATTTATATATTAGCTAATATATATACATTTTGTTAATATTATATACTTATATCCATATATAAATATTTATATGTTTATACAAACTTATAAGTAAATAATGTTTTATTACAAAAGAAACAGTACATATTTACATACATTTGGACACACTGGATGAGCTAATGCATCTGTTGTGTTAAATTTAAATAAAATAAAATATTTTATTTAAATAAAATTTAGAAATTTTCTAAATAAATTAGACTTTATAGGCCCAACAAAGATCCACTGCGTTAACAATTTAAAATTCACCCTTAACTTCTGCTACAGGTTAACCCCGTCCCAACAATGATATTAGAGCGGAAAAGCCTATGAGGTCTAAATTAGTGATGTTAGGGTTAACTATTATGCTCACAACCCAAAAGGTTATCCCTAATAGAAAATGTCCAAATTTGAATTGGGCCTTTTGCTAGTTTTCAAAGTTGTTTGAAAATTAAAATATAAGATGTTAAATTTAAAAGTTAAATTTAAAATAAGATATACATATTTTAATAAAAAATACGATATACATATTTTAATAAAAAATATACGACATACATATATTATAAAGTTATAATATAATATAAAAATTCAAAATGTTTGGTAAATAATATAAATTAATTTTGAAATTTAAATTTATTGATAAGATTATAAAATAAATTAATTAATTAGATGAGTTAATTAATAAAACATATATACATGTATTATATCAGTTGATATATGTTATGATATTTTAAAAGTTTAAGATATCATAGGTATATATATACGTATATATAATACATTTTTTGAAATTAATATAATTTAATTAATTTTGTTTAATTAGATAAATTAATTAAATTCTAATTAATTAAATAAATAAATTAAAGGTTAATTAATTAAAAAATTAATTAAAGGTTAAATAAATAAATTAAAGGTTAATTAATTAAAAAAATACACATATAAGATATGCTTGTTATACAATAAAGGTTATAGTATATAATAATTATTTAATATCAAATGTTATATTAACATAATATAAAATTAATTAAAATGTTAATTAATTAAGTAAGATTTAATTTATATAACATTATACAAAAGACTACTATATAAGTAATATAAAATATAAAAGTTATATAATAATTATTATTTATAATATGAGTGTATTTAATAATAATTATATAATAAGTGTATAAACTAAAAATGGAACATTAAGAAACTCTAAATAACTTATGGAATAAATACATGCATATATGTATATATATCATGATTTTCAATGTGTGCAACACATGAATCACGAGAGTACTTCATAGGAAATAAATTATTCCATATAATTCGACAATATAATATATTGAAGATTATAAATCATTAACATGTCTTCAACTTCATTGCCTTTAACATGTCTTCACTTTCGAACTCGTAAATTGGTTCAAAGAGGTTTTCAGATATGAATTTGCCCAAATCCAATCTCGGTTCCTCCAAACCAATCATCGATAAAAAGATCTTCAGTAAATGGGTGATTAATATTCCATTGATTAGTATCTTTTTATTCAAAACATCTTCTTAGTGATATATATCTTTTTAAAACCATTTCTCTTCGGTATATACGAGATCATCAAACCTTATTTATCAAATCTTTATTTAATTAAATCCTTTTTGAATCTTGTAGTAATTCCAAATCATTTCATCCTTTACTTAGGAAAAAATCTCCAAATCATAAATCTTAATAAAGATTTCTTATTTCCAAATCATAATTTTTGTTATCCAACATTTTGACCCGGCTATATTTGAACTGATACAAGCTAGATTCAACTGTCACCAAGACCAGTAAGTCTAGAGCGATGATTGTGGGGTCTAAATATCAAGTATAGATGGCAATATAAAGCCCCGATCAAACAGAATTGAGAGGAATGCAAGGCAGATTGTTCAAAGTATGGAATATAGTTTAACATGGAAAAGGGATCAACTATAATCATTCTCCAACATAGGGATCGACACATTTCAGTGAAGCAAGTGCAATTCGATGGAAAAAAAATAAATATTTGAAGATGCATAAGTCCAATGCATATGAAAATTTGAGAGCGAGATGTGGGACCCCTAGGATCACACCTCAAATGGATGAAATAAGACGGATCGACCCTCTTCCCTCAATAGGGAACGGCTAGAGTCAGGAACACCTTGTAGTAATGGTCGAGCAATAACTCATGTTTTACTAATCCAATTGGCATGAAACTTGGAGGCTAAACATATTACAACATGGGGAAGCTCCCATAAGAATTTCTCCCCCAGATTCCTCGAAAATAATGATCAACACCGATCCCTATTCCTTGAGATTTGGGCCTTGAGATCCCTCTTATGGGTCCACATGGTTTAGGAGATCCTTCTGTCGAATTTTCAGGGAGATATGTCGCCATCTTCGTCTACAAAATACATGATTGGTTATTCATTTTTACGACTTTTACGCTGCTAGTTGCTTTGCAATCTATTATAATTAAGGATTTTCAACCGATCCTTATTGTACTCAGTTTACTAAGTGATTAATAAAGCAATCTATTCAAAGTGAACGTAGGCAGACAACGCCGAACCAATATAAATCACTATGTTCTTGTTATTGCTTTGATTTTCTATCATTTAATTGCTTATTTCCTTTATTTTCATTTTGTATTCTTCATTTATTTCTTTATAAAACTTCTTTCGGGTATTTGTGCTAATTTCTAGTGCAAACATTTTGGTAATTTCACTGAGAAATAGATTCTTAGCCTTGTTTGGATCCCTTTGTTGCTTCTGGATTGCATAAATCCTTCAAAGTGATCCATAATTATCTTTAAGAAGCTCGTCCGTTCTATTCAAATTTGCAATATTTTAAGGAAACTATCAATAATGGTTAACACCAGATCTACATTTCAAAACATGGAAGTAAATGAGAACGCTAGCATCTAGCAAGAAGGCCCAAGTAATCAACTAGTAGATGTGAATGCTACCAATCCAGTTGATGTCCAGAACCCGACTAATTCCAAATCTGATGAGATAGCTAGTGGATGGCCATCGATAGTTGAACTAGCAGATTCAAGCCAATATCGACCTAGTGAACCAGCTCAGTCAGCAACAGCATGGTAAAGCTAGCAGGGATCCAACCCCTTATTCAACTTTAGAGAGTTTTATTTCATCGGATGATTATTACAAACATAGATGTTGCAGAACTGAAGGATATCACGCAGAAGCTTCTAGATATTAGCTGGCAACCCAACCTAGCTTGTCGAAACCGATCATTGTTGATTCCTATACAAGGATCGATATCGATCCCTTTTCCAAGGCAGGTAGCTTGCCTCTTCATGTTGGAGCACATGATGGAGCGCGTGCGTTTGATTTGGATGCTGGAATTAAGATGGATGCAGATCAACTACCTCACCAAAATGATAATGAGCTGAACATACGTGATACACTTCGAGAGGATGTTGAGCCAAGAAGCGTGGGACGGCCCATAAACATCGACTGTACCATTCACGTGAGGTGAAGCACGACTACTGCTAGCTCCTATTATCCAAATGCGGACTTGTTGCCCATGGTTAGACAGCCAGTTAGAGAGAGGCAAGGCTTGACCAATGATGATTGGGGGATCTCAAGAAGCGATACCCAGTTCATTGACAATATCTTACATGCAGGGTATCCAAGGAGGTTCACTATGTCGTTGATGCTTGCATACGAGGGAAAAAACGACCCCAGGTAGTACATCATAATATGACTGGTTGAACTAAGTATAGATGTTTTCTTATTACTCTCTCTGGAATAGCGACGATGTGGTTTATGAGATTACCCCCACAATCAATATCTAGATTTGACGATTTAGCAATGAAGTTTGTGGAGCAGTTCCGTATGCATGCTACTCGCCCCAAAGATGTAATGTTCTTATCCAGCGTGATCTAGGGTATGGGAGAATTGCTGAAAGATTATTTGGAAAGATTTTATACAACTGTCACAGAAGTCGGTAATCTGAATGACCATTCAATATTGATGGCGGTAAGGAGAGGGATTGATCCGGAATTTGAATTTGGCGATTGATTAGCTAGCAAACCGCCAGCAACATTGGAACATTTCTATGCAAAAGCAGCTCAATATTTAAGGAAAGAGAAAGCTAGATGCTCTAGGAAGAAAAATGTTGTTGGACCAAGTTAAGAGGGAGTGTAGAGTAACATTGTAGTGAAAAAGTCTGGGGAGAGTTCCGAAAAAGTTTAAGTAAATGTCCAAAATAAACCAAATCAACAAAAGAAAGGTGATGATAGGAACCATGAAAGAAAGAGGGATTTTAGAAGAGGAAAGCCTAGGATTCCAATGTATGATACCTACACACCACTGAATACATCTCCAGAGAATATTTACTTTTCTACATCCAATACCATGCAGTATAGAAAGTCCCCTCCGAAAGAATCGTCGGAGAAACAGAAGCAAACTGGAAAGTATTGTCAGTTCCACAAATGCTATGGTCATTACACAAATGAGTGTTGGCATCTCTAGGATATTATCGAGAAACAAATTCGGTAAAGAAAGTTATAGCAATTCGTTAAACCCTGTAGGATGGTGGGCAGGGGACATCCGACTCCAACCGAGGACAAGCGCCACACAGGCTGAGAAGCCTACATAGACAGGTGGAAGATTAGTGATTAATACAATTGGCAGAGGACCGCATTCAGCTGTTAAGAGCTGGCATGAGATGGAGCTCTATGCTAGCGCGACCGAGCATATGAATTTTGAATGTTGTTCGAGTATAGAAGATTGAGCTCCAACAAAACAACACATAGTGGCATATGACATTGTGTTTAGAAATATAGATGCAGATAAGGTAGAGGCACCAATGATCGACCAAATGATCATTTCGGCCGACCCTGCCTTAGTGAGGAGGAATTTGTTGATTATGGAAGTTCCGTAAATAATTTTCAAAAAAGCTTACGATCAAATAGGATGGAAGCCAAGAACTTGAAATCATCTAAACCTGCCCTGGCTTAAACGATGCTATGACCGAAGCTATCGGATATGTTGAATTGGCCGTGGAATTGGGAGAAGATGACCGTAGGAGAGTGCAGATTTTGCCATTTGTTGTCAAAGATGTTAATTCACCATACAATGCTTTTCTGGGCCAACCTGCCCTTGCTAAATTTCGAGCAGCTCTCACCCCATGGTGTTTAACTTTGAAGTTCCCAATTGATAATGTTATTGGAGTTGTGCATGGTGATCAGGTGACCGGACGTGCATGCTATGTGGCTAGACAAATAGATGCTCAACAGAAAGAGAAAGGTAAGTGTGTTGACAAGTCTCCCCGCATCCAAACCACCGAAGATTGATAACCAGTGCCTCGGCCTTGGCTCGGGCATCATAGTCGGTTCTATAAAGACATAGATTCGAGGGATGACGAGGAGGAGCCCAAAGAGGCCAAGGCTGCATCGGCTGAGCTAACATTTGACATCATGGTCAACCACGACGATCCGTCATGGGTCCTAAAGATCAGATCACAGTTCAGCCTCCCGATGATGAAAGAACTTGTTAGTTTTCTCCAAGCAAATCTTGATGTGTTCGCTTGGAATCATTCTGACATGTGTGGATTCTCACCTGTCATTGCGAGCCATGCATTAAATATCGACCCGTGGCATGTCTCGATGAAATGGAAAAGGCACGACATGGATCTGAAGAGATCTACTTCCCTTAAAGAGGAGATGGATAGACTTAAAGGAAATTGGTTTATTCGCAATGACTCTACCCTAAATGGGTATCTAATCATGCACTTGTGAGAAAGACGAATGGAAAATGGCAGACATGCACTGATTACTCGAACATGAACAAGGCATGCCCGAAAGACAGTTTCCCTTCCAAGGATCGGCCGCTGGTTGACTCAACCGCAAGGTACGAATTGTTTGTGCCAAAATTGGTCACAAACCCCAAATATCGTGAAAGCACCAGTGTGTGAACATAGATCAACCATCAATGATCACAAATCACAGATCTAAGTAATGTAGAGGATAAAAAATGAAGAATAATATACTTCAAACAGAAAGAAATAGACAGAGACACAAGACTTATAGTGTTTCGGCTATCTCCAGCCTACGTCCACTTCAAAAGTTTATCTTTTGTTGACTTTCCTTGTTGGTTACAGCTGATTACAATAGATTATAGTGATGAAATTCAAGTACAACAGCATCTATGGAGTGCAAAGTTGAATCAGACAGAGTCTGGACGTCAAAAAGCCAAAAGATCCTTCTTCTATAGGCCATAGGGCTCTATTTAAAGGTTTAAGAGGCAAACATCTCGCTCAGATCTCAAGACTTCTTCTGGCACATGGGTGGGCCCACGCGATCAATCCCAGGCAGTTTCGACTCGATCCGTGATCGATACGAACGTAATTCGTATCGATCAAGATTTTGTCCAATGGAGTCGAAATTTGGCATGAACCTTCTTTAGCTTGTACGTAAGATCCTGTGAAAATTTCATAGCATTTAGACTTGTAGATCTCGAGATATGATCGATACAAAATATAATGTTCTTGGTTCGCGTCGATCGTTTCGTATTGATAATATTTTGTATCGACACCATGCACGAGCGCGTTAATGACATGGCTCTATTTTCAAGGCTCGATCCACTTTCCATGCCGTGTTGAACGTTTCTTCCCTCGAACTGTGCACATTCTTCATTCGCATCCAGGCTTCGTTCTCTTAGGCTTCATAACCACTCATTCGCATCCATCTGTGTCCATCAATTCGTATCCATCAGCTGCTTCCTTGTTTGTATCGATCAGGCTATTGCCATGGATCGATACGAACAAGATCGATGCGAGTTCTGCCTTCGTGTCCATTTGAATTGATATGAAACCTTCGATTCGAAGTATGCCGCCATCTCCATCCTGACCGGTACGAACATAATCGACTCAAACCCATGTTGATCGATACGAATAGTATCGATTCGATGTATACTGCTATGATCCATCCTGATTGATACGAAATAATCGAGTTGAACAAACCATCATGCACCCATCTATTCAATCCAAGTCCACTTTCACCGAGTCGAGACACATCGTACCCCTCTCCTTGAACGATACGAACAGTGTGTTCGTATCTCTACCGAATTATTCTCCACGATGGATACGAGCGACGTGTTCGTATCCATGCCGATCGATACGAATGACATGTTTGCATATATGTCGATCGATATGAACTCGTATTGATTCGAACGAAAACATCGTTGTGAAAGTATCCATCAATTATCTTGAGAAAATGAACTCTGTTTGGTTTGAAATTTGAAACATAGCCTCTCCCAGCCTTGGTATTGATCCCCAATTGATCCCGCGTTGATTGAAGCTCGATCAAATTTTGACGACATATATATAGTCTTGTTTCCGATCGATTTTCAATCCTGATATCTATCCTTTCTAGTCAATTTGTTGATATTCCGGCCTTGACCAAAAGGCAGGATAACATTTGCCCCCCAAAACATACCTTGTGGTAAGAAGGTGTGTTTTGAATAGTTCCGAGTCCAACATCCGAAGTCCATATTCCGTCTATAGCCATACCATCCGATTCGTAATCCAATTCATTGCCAAGCCATACCATCCAAGTGCATCGTCCTTGACTGCTCCGAGTCGATGGCCGATTCCAAATCTAGTAACCAAAGTCTTAGTCAATTCCATATCCATCTGAACCCAATAATCGAGTTCTAATCCATCCTTATTCAATAACCAATAACCGAATCCAGGATCTCTCTAGGTCAATATCTAAGTCCTTTTCCGTTCAAAGCCGATATTCATATCTGTAACCTCTCCGGGTTCTTGCCAAGCGTAATCCACACTCAATAACCTATGCCAAGCAATGCCTTGGTATTCGTGGTCTAGTGCTCTTGAACGCTGAGTAATGCCATGGCTTAAGTCCTATGCCGAATCCTGGTCGCTACGGACCCTTTACGAGCATAGTCCATACTCGATGACCTGAAATAATAACCGATAATATGGGGCCTAAGTCCTAGCCCGAATCCCGGTCTCTCCGGACCATTGCCGAGCATATTCCATACTCGACGACCTGAATAAGCCAATTCACGACGTTCGGACGAAGAGACTTACCCCTTGCCAGGCATAATCCATACCCGACGACCATTTACCAAAAACCAGATAAAAATCCAATCAAAACCCATCCAAAATCCAAACCAAATCGAAAAACCAAAAATCCACATCCGAAATCAAAATCAATATCCAAATATGAAAACAATCATCCAAACAAAAGTCCAAACCAGAAAATAGACAACATCAGGATTTCAAACCAAATTCCAAAACCAAGCCAGAAAAGACAAATGTCCAAAACAAATGAAAAAGTAGATTTCGCAAACCATAGTGTTGCGGTTTATCATCATTCAGAGCATGCTTAGGGGCCATCTTCGTCCTCGTACATGGGTAAATGACTTGGCCATTTGCCGATAGTTTGCTATTTATTTCATATCATCCCTGTCAATTGATAACCAATCGACCATCATTCCTGGGCCTCGCGCCATCATTGTTTGAGGTTGACGGTGGTTGCTCCGGTTCCACGGCTGCATTTCGAGCCCCAACATATTGTCGCAACTGTCCATTCCTTACATGCTCCTTAATTATGTCCTTTAGATGCCTATAGCTATTGGTGTCATGTCCATCCAAATCGTGAAAGAGATAGTGCCTTCCTGATGCCCTTTCACATTCCGAGGGTTCTCTCCTTGCAGGCCTTCGGTAGGGAAGGCGATTCCGAGTCTCCATGAATATCCGTTCTAATGTCTCGTTCAATCCTGTGTAAGTGGAAAATTTTGGCTCTCTCCACCGCTTCTTAGCTTTTCCTGATTCGCCATCTAGCTTCCTTTTTCCTTTATCTTTATCTTTACCCAAGCTTCCACTGGATGGCCTTCTATCATCAACCGCATTCACCACCTTTAATTTCATATTTGAACATGCATCTTCCTACCGAAGGAATCTCTCAACTTCGTGAAAGAATTCTCCGAGATCCATTGGTGGGTCCCGCATTAGAGATGCTTTGAAGTCCGAATCCTCTCCGACTCCTGATATTGCTGCCATTAAATACATCTATGCATACGGCCGATCCACTGAAGCAACTGCTGCATTGAACCGAGTTAAGAAAGCTCTGAACAATTCATCTGTCCTTTGCTTTACCGATGTTAGTGTCATTACGTTCTTCAGTCTTTTGATATGAACCCAAAACTGCTTCAGAAACCTTTCTATCAATTATGTCCATGTCTTGATAGATCCCACTTCCAACTATCTGAACCACATAGCAGCTATATCCGTCAAATACAAAAGGAAACATCGAAAGATCACTTCCTCCGATGCCCTCGGCACTTCCATGTGTCTTGTATATCTCATCAAGTGATAAGTTGGATCAGTCTTGCCATTGTATACCTCTAGAGTAAGTAGCTTGAACTCTGGTGGGTTCCAAGCCATTCTGATTTCATGGATAAACGGATTCCTGCTTACCCCTTCCAGATCTCTATTTGTCAAACCTCCATGCATGGTTCTCCTGATGATCTCAGCCAATCCAGCATTGTCCGTCAAGGGTTGGCCCCCGAGTCCTCATGGGAATTTCGGCATGTATTCCTCATTGCACGCTCCTACATTCCCGCCAGCATGGAATTCCTCCACGAACTATTCCATCATTGCCGAGTGGTGTGCCCCCGAGCCTGGATCCATCCAGATTAGCAGTTGTGTGTTGATAAGGGGTTATGCCTTGTTGAGCTGCTTAATTCGATTGCCTGTTTGGTCCTTCTGCTCTAGCTCTGTGGATCTGAACTCCTGAAGCTCCAAATGTTCCTGCTTGTCTAGACTGTCTGAGGAGGTTCTGCATCATTTCCTCCTGCCTTTTCAGAAACTCTTCATGCATTGCTCCCATCATCATCTCCATTTCATCTCGGGTGATGAAAGCTGAAGTCTGATTGGCCCCTGATGAAGCCTCCTGGCGTCCTTCATGCTGACTTCTCTTTGTTATTTCTCTTCTACTCGATTGCCTTGTCATGGTTTTTCAGATCTGAATCCTTAAGCCTTTAAATCTGAACTCCAAATCTGGTATAGCGGGTGCTAGTTATTCTTAGTGAAAGCACCAAGGTGTTTGCGCAAAAATTGGTCACAAACCCTAAATATCGTGAAAGCACCAGTATGTAAACACAGATCAACCATCAATGATCACCAATCACAGATCTATGATCACCAATCACAAATCTAAGTAATGTAGAGGATAAAAAGGAAGAATAATAGACTTCAAATGGTAAGAAATAGACAGAGACACAAGATTTATAGTGGTTGGCTATCTCCAGCCTACATCCACTTCAAAAGTTAAGATTTCATTGACTTTCTTTGCTAGTCAAGCCGATTACAACAGATTATAGTGATGAAATTCGAGTACAACAGCAGCTATGGAGTGCAAAGTTGAATCGGAGAGAGCCTGGACATCAAAAAGCCAAAAGATCCTTCTTTTGTAGGCCCTGGGGTCTATTTATAGGTGTAGGAAGCAAATATCTCGCTCAGATCTCTGGTGACTTCTTTTGGCATGTGGGTGGGACCATGCAATCGATCCCAGTCAGTTTTGACTTGATCCGTGATCGATACGAACGTAATTCGTATCGATCAAGATTTTGTCCAATGGAATCGAAATTTGTCATGAACCTTCTTTAGCTTGGACGTAAGCTCCATGAAATTTTATTAGCATTTCGACTTGTAGATCTTGAGATATGTTTGATATGAAATGTAGTGTTCATGGTTCGCTTCGATCTTTTGGAAGTGGTAGCATTTCATATCGACACCATGCATGTGCGCGTTGATGATGTGGCTCTATTTTCAAGGCTCGATCTACTTTCCATGTCGTGTTAAACGTTTCTTCCCTCAAATCGTGCACATTCTTCGTTCGCATCTAGGCTTCATGCTCTTCGGCTTCGTAACCACTCATTCGCATCCATCTGTGTCCATTAATTCGTATCCACCAACTTCTTCCTTGTTCGTATCGATCAGGCTATTGGCATGGATCGATACGAACAAGACCGATACGAGTTCTGCCTTCGTATCCATTAGAAATGATACGAAACCTTCGATTCGAAGTATGTCGCCATCTCCATCCTGATCGGTACGAACACTATCAACTCAAACCCATGTTGATCGATACGAATAGTATCGATTCGAAGTATACTGCTATGCTCCATCCTGATCGATATGAAATAATCGAGTTGAACAAACCATCGTGCGCCTATCTATTCAATCCAAGTCCATAATCACCGAGTTGAGTCACATTGTACCCCTCTCCTTGATGGATACGAACAGCGTGTTCGTATCCCTGTCGAATTATTCTCCACGATAGATATGAACGACATGTTCGTATCCATGTCGATCGATACGAATGACATGTTCGCATACATGTCGATCGATACGAACTCGTATCAATTCGAACGGAAACATCCTTCTACAAGTATCCATCAATTATCTTGAGCAAATGAACTCCATTTGGTTTGAAATTTGAAACATAGCCTCCTTCAGCCTCGGTCTTCGTCCCTAATCGATCCCACCTTAATTGAAGCTCGATCAAATTTTGACGACATCGATCATAGCCTTGTTTCCAATCGATTTCCAATCCTAATATCTATCCTTTCTAGTCAATTTATTGATATTCCGGCCTTGACCAGAAGTCGGGATAGCACGAATTGCTATCTTTCATGGATGTGTACTTTAAATATAACCAAATCCCGATGTACATTCCTGATCAGGAGCACACCTACTTCATTACCGATATTGGATTGTATTGCTATGTGGTAATGCCATTTGGATTGAAAAATGCTGGAACGATCTATCAATGCCTAGTCAACCAAATTTTGAAAGATCTGATTGGAAAAACGATGGAGGTATATGTGGATGATATACTTGTGAAGTCACGACAATCAAGCGACAACATTGGAGATTTAGCAGAAATGTTCGATATCCTCTGATATTACAAAATGAAGATTAATCCTCTAAAGTGATCTATTAGCGTTGCATCAAGAAAGTTCTTGGGCTTCATCATCATGCTTATGGAAACGAATCTAATCCTGAGAAGATTCAAGCAATTCACGACATACTAGTGTCGAAGACCATTTAAGCAAGTACAAAGTCTAAATGGGAAGGTTGTTGACCTAAGCCGATTTATTTTCAGAGCCATCGATAAATGCATTCCTTTCTTCGATTTGATTAAAAGAGGGAAAAGGAACTTTGAATTGATGCAGGATTGTGAAGACACATTCCAAGCTTTGGTGAACCACTTGGTGAAGCCTCATATCTTGTCAAAGCCGGAGGATCATAAAGACTTGTATATCTACTTGGTCTTGTCAATACATGTTATAAGTGTCACATTGCTTCACGAGGAGAATCAGATCCATAGATTAGTCTATTATGTTAGCAAGCGATTAACATAAGTTAAAAGAAACTACCCAATGATAGAAAATTTGGCATATTTTCTTATTGAGTGCTTCAAGAAAGCTCCGCCTTTATTTTCAGGCTCATCCTATCAACATTTACATCGATCAGCCATTATGACAGGCCCTATAGCGACTTGAGACGTATGGAAGGTTACTAAAGTGAAACATCGAACTGAGCCAATTTGACATCACTTATCTTCCTTAGAGGGCCACCTAAGGATAGGCACTGGCGGACTTTATAGTGGAATTCACTATACATGATGATATCCCAGAGAGTAATGAAGCCCCTAGCACTCGGTGGAAATGTATACGGATGAAGCATTCAATGATCGTTGTTCTGTAGCCGGATTTGTGCTAGTAACCCCAAATGATCGATCAATTTGCTACGCTTTAAAGCTTGACTTTCTTGCAACAAATAATGAAGCTGAGCATGAAGCTCTGATTGTTGGACTCAAACTTGCCAGAGAACTGGGAATAAAAATCTCTTGAAATCTTCTGCAATTCATAGTTGGTAGTATACCAATTCAGGGGAGATTACCAAGCTAAAGGAAAATGACTCTCCCGTACCTTACCCAATTCCAAGAGCTATTGATTGGTTTTGAGTATTATGACATCATGCACATTTGCTAGGATCAAAACAAAGAAGTCAACTCATTGGTAAAGTTTGCTAGCACTGGGGAAGCACAACTAATGGGCTTGATTCTAGTCGAAGTACTAGACACTTCAAGCATAACAAGATGGAAATCGATTAGGTACTAGAGACAAACCCTAAGAAAGAGTCATGGATGAATCCAGTTAATGACTATTTGTTATAGGGAGTCCTTCCTGAGCGAAGGAATAAAAGGCAACAAGCCCTTTGCAAAGCTTCGATATATCATTCAAGAAGAAGTTATGTATAGAAAGGGGTTTTCCGTTCCCTTGCTTCGGTGTAACACTCATGATGAAATAAAATAATTCCTAAAGGAAGTTCATGAAGGGGAATGTAGCGATCACACCGGGAGGCGAATCCTAGCAAAGAAAATATTCCATTATGGGTATCGTTGGCCGATTGTCAATCTAGATGTTGTCGATTATGCTAGGTGATGTGAAAAGTGCCAAATGTATGCCAAACTTTTGAGAGCTCTGCTGATGGAAATCACAAAAATGGTTAGTCCATGGCCCTTTTCTAGATGGGGAATAGATGTTATCGTTTCCTTATCGATCTCTAAAGGTGGTGCGAAATATGCCATCATCGTAGTTGATTACTTCACCAAATGGGTTGAAGTGGAATCTTTAGCCATGATCACGACAAAGAAAGCAATTAACTTCATCATTTGGAACATCATCTGTCATTTTAGCCTTCCATGAACCATTGTAACTGACAATGGAACCCAATTCAATAGGGCTGGTTTCAAAGACTTTTGTTATTGACATCATATTGAGAAGATATTTGCAGTAGTTGCTCACCTTCCATCGAATGGGCAAATTGAATCTGTGAACAAAATCATAAAGTCCATTCTGAAGAAGTGCTTGGAAAAGGCTATAGGCAAGTGAGTGGATGAACTTCCAACAACGTTATGGGCATGCAGAACCACTCATAAATCTGCGACCGACCATACTCCATTTGCCCTTGCTTACGGCTCTGAAGCTGCCATTCCTGTTGAACTCGAAGTCCCTTCTCATCCGATAACCTACTACGATCCTAAAACGAATAGAGATCTCCTTTTAGAATCTCTAGATTTTGTAGTTGAGAAGCGCGAAGAAGCTGACTTGAGGGTAGCTGCACATAGACACTGTGTCGTCCAATACTACAGCACTAAAGTCCGACCTAGAACCTATGAAATCGACGATCTCATCTTGAAATGGGTCTTTCTTACCCCGTCACACATGAATCCTACTTAGGAAGGACTATTGTCATTGAACAGAGGCTTGGAGAGGGAAACTTGAAGCTAGGAGCTGGTGATGGCTTCACACTCCCAAAAGCGTGGAATAGCCAACATTTACGATGTTGTTTCACTTAGTTTATTCCTTTTCATTTAGTTATATTCAATTTTCAAATTTTACTTAGCATTTGATTTTTCAAATGTGTAATAAGACAAATTATATCATTTCTTTCCATTTGGAAAATAAAGTTTGAAATTTCCTTCATATATGTGATTGATGTAACATAAAACATTAGTTATGATACCCGACTAACTACTATTGATATGTTCGAGTAGATTCACAGAGTTCGAAGCTAGCCGATTGTATAAGGTCATGATTGAACTAAACAAAATGAGAATGGTCCGACCATTTGTTTGATGGTTCTCGCTCACAGCCCGATTGACGAAGTACCTAATGAGAACTGGATGTGACTTAACCATCTGGTAACCAAATTAATCCTACCAAGCGAAGGGATAGACATGAATTAAAAGCAATTATGATAGGACCGGTCACTTTGCTAAGTTAAACCCCAAACTTGGGGTAAATCAATCAATTAAGGAAAGTACGGTCCGAATACTTTTCGAAAAAACTCTAAGTCCCTAGAGTGTGGGCTAGAGTATAAACACAGGTTGGGTGCGATTCGACCACCCATTAACTAATTCTTATCCTCAAAGCGTGTGTATGAGTATAAACAACTAGATAAGTGTTATTCGACCACTCACTACACCCTAAACTCCAGCCTGAAGCCGACATGAGGAGTATAAACTCACTAAGGATGGAGTTCGACCATCCACTCTATAATTCCGCTATCCCGAGACTGGGCGTAGGAGTGTAATCACTTAAACCACTGAATTCGATGGCATAACACTAGGGCTTAAGCACAGTGTTTGATCCAACTTAAGGCCACGGCCATATGGAGGCCTTGATTAAAAATTAATGGGTGATTTTCCGAACTAATGAATTACAAGTACATTGAATGGAATAGTAATATCTCGACTACTTAGACAAAATTCACATAAGAGTTTAACGGGAAAAAAAGAACTTTTATTTGCACATTAAACTTGAATGTTGTACAAGTCTATTCAAAAGCAGGGGTCATACCTGCACAATCATCATCAAAAAAAGGAAAGCAGCTATACAAGCTATATACAAACTAAGCTGAAGCAAAGATTATTTCTTCTGCCTTTTTTCTCTTTTAGATTTTTTAGGAGTGGTGCCACCCAAGTTTTCGCTTGTTCTTATTTTTGATCCTTTGCCACCCTTGGTAAGAGAGCTTTCAAAGGTTGGAGGGTGTTCTTCGGAAACCAACCCGCTGGGTGGAATGACTTGTAGTGTGACGAGATTTGGATCTTCGATGTCCACATCAGTGGTTTCAGCCTTAGTTTTTTTTGTTTAACAACTCCTCTCTCTCGATGCGCTCTTTTAAACAAAGCTCATTGGTATGTTCGGTGACACCATTAATCACAACATCATCTGATTCATCTGGTAGTGATTGGTCATCAGTTTTTTCATCATCAAGTGCCCTGATACTTGAGCATCAGGCCCTGGAATGTCGGCAGCCGTCGGAATTTCAGTAGATGTTGATTATTGCTTTACGACAGCATCGCTTCGTGGAGTTGGTAGGGACTCTAAAGATCTGTATATTCACAGAAATAAGAAAATAAGCCCATGACTATTAGAAACGAGGAACGAAATCTCTCGATTAATGGAGAACAAAGTGGGATACCTGTGTCTGGCTGACTTTCAATTGTCGTCGGAGTGCTCCCCTCTATAATAGGAGTCAGCACCTTTGATTGATAGACGGGCCTGTCTAGATCAAAGCTCAGATCCTGTACTAGGCCAAGAGAAACTGACATTTCGACTATTTGAAGTGGTGGGGGACCATTAGAATTGGACTCCAAAGACTAAGCAATGTTTTCCCCTTTGGAAGAGGGTGCTAAAATACCAAAGTATCAGAGTCTCGCAGTAGTAAGGTCTAAAGGTTCATTACCACGAAGAATCTCCCGTACCAGCTTCTCTTCATCTAAATCACTTCACTAAGGGCTTTCTTCTTCATTTCAACGATGTATTCTGAAGCCGCGGTGAGTGATTCAAGATAGCTCTTTCCATAAAAATTTAGATCACGATGGATTAGGACTTCAGTATTATAGTCAACGATCAGAGGATCGAACATGCCCTTAATCTCATTTCAACTAGCTTCTTTGGCATCTTCTAACTGGGCTCGATCTGCTCTCCAACCTTATTGCGGCCCGTTTCTTTTGCCTCTTCCATGAGGACTTCAAGTCGAGTGAGATGCTCATCAAGCTTAATTTTCAGTCCCCGGGCATCGACGACCTCTTCACAATATCTTTGTGACTCCTCCTAAGCTTCGAGTTTCTCTTCCTTCTTTTTTTTAAGGAGTTTTTGAGTTCCTCAACATGGCGGGACAAAATGTTTTTCTCGTTTGTAATGTATCTTTTGAAAAGCAAGCACAACGCTACGGTTGAGAACAGAATCCAGCTCTTTTTTGTGAGCTGCTTCTAGATGACTAACCACCTCGAATGTTTCTTTACCTCTCTTCTCTGCCGCGATTAGATTCGCTGTCAACTTCGAGATCTCATTGTCTTGATGTTTAATTATAACTTTATCATGGAACATCTCTAGCTTGAGACAATTAATTTCACATTGTCTCTCAATAGACACTTCAGAGATTTTTTCGGCTAGATGATGGAATGCTTCATGCTGCACAAAAATGTCATTGATGCATGCAATAGAACTCATTTGAGTACTTGGAATTGTATGAATTGAAGGAAGGAACTTAAGCCCATCGAAGCAAATTTTTGGGAAATTGACCTTAAATTCAACCAAATTTTCTGCCATGGAAGCCTCAGTAGCTCTAATAGGCAAAGCTGGATCAGAAGTAACAAGTGGGCATTTGCTCGACCTACGATCGTTGGACTGTCTGGAACCAGATGAATCGGATTACTGCTTATGTAGTATAGCAATTTGAGGAGCATGAAAAGAAGTTCGATCGCTGCTATGTCTAGGAAGATTAGGCCGAACTTCTTGATGATACAATTAGAATTGGACTTATATTTAAAAGATGAAGACTCCCTCGAACGACAACTCCTTTCCTATCTGTCATCTATCCCTCGAAACCTACTCAATTCTAGGCCGCGACTGGATTCGTATTATGTTGACGAGCTCCTCAAGTGATCAAAGGCACGAGATTGAGACATTGCACTTGCAAACCAAACAAGAGTGTATAAGTGACCATCAAACAAAAAATAGACAAAAATCATGCAGTGAAGTGCGTGTGATTGTGAGTGTCCTAGTGTCCTCCCGACGAACCATTTGTTGTAGCCTTACTCGTAGGAGTTTTCTCCCCTTTGCTAGTGGGAGGAATGCCATCACCAGTCCTGGTGGAAGAATTGAGCCCCCCAATGCTGATGTTGGGGAAGTCATAAGTCATGATCTCATCAGGGATCAGGAGATTCGAGAACCCTTCCATTGAGCTTTCTAAATATTGAAAGGAAGACTCTTCTTCAATGAAGGTGATGATAAACTCAGAATCTTTAGCGACTTTTCTTCTATGAAATTTATAAGCGAGTATTTTTTCCTCTTCTTATGGGCATGTGAGATTGCATGCCTTGTGATGGTTCGACCACAGGCGCATTGCCAGACTAGCATTATTATCGCTAGGCTTATTGGCTTCACCACCTCTAATTTCACCCTCTTCGGCATCATACTGTTCCCCCTCGACTCGAGGCATGATAGAGCTATTGGTATCGCCTTCATGTTCTACACATTTCTTGGTGGTGTAGCACTTCCTGGTAGCCCAATACTACAGCCTTCTCTAATAGCCTAAACAAAGATAAACATCCATCAGTTACTAAGGATTTGATGTCCCTATCCTCAACTGAGGTGGCACGAATTGTAGAAACTGTTAAGAAATCAAATCTATGGTTTCAATAACAACAACTATACAATGGAAATCGAATTTGCATATATATTTCTATTTACAGGTACTTGCTAGAGTAATATCACTAGAAAGACAAGAACAATGCTCAAAGAACATTGTAAGAGACTACAAGTCAATAGGAACAATAAAGCAACAAGACAGATGCACAAAGTAAACATGTACAGTTTTCAGACGTCTGGCTGCACTAGCCAGACATCTGAAAAAATCCTCCGGAATACTAATCAGACAGGATCATACATCTGGTTGATGCATTCAAACGTCTGAAAGACTACTATATACAAAATATATACAGAGTCAGATGTCTGAAACAAATGCCAAACGTCTGATTTCAAACTCAGAATTTAAAATTCAAATTACAACTACTACATTTGAAAAGACATCTTCGCTTCTCTTCGCTGCAAATTTTCATCGCCATCAGAAGCAACTGTACAGCACTTGTCAACGGATGCAACTACTCAAGGAATCTCTCCACAACTATATATAACATCAAAAATCAAAGAGAACACTTTACTTACTTGCGCTCTTCACTTACATACTCTGTTATATTCTTGAGCTCTAGAAATCTATAATTGTATTTCACTCTTCCATATATTCAGATCTCCTCAATCGATACTCTCTAGATATATACATTGGAAGCATTTTCACTTAATAGTCAATATATGTGTTAAAGAACACATACTTGACAAGAACAAGTTATTGTAACCAAGCTATTCCTCCGGGCGAAGTGAGGATGTTTGATAGTTGAATTCCGAAGGGGTGCTTGGGGCTGGACGTAAGACGGAAGGTCCGAACCAGTATAAAATCTTGGTGTGCTTATTCTATATTTACCTAGATTAATTTTACCTTAGTTGAATCATATATTTTGTCACATATACTTGCATATACACTACACGATCCACCGTATAGACTTTCAATTGGTGTCAAAGCAAGGTTTGATCAAAGTACAATAACACGTTTTTGAATCACTTTAATATGGCAAGTATTTTTCGAGAAGGAAAATCCACGGCACGACCCCCACTTTTTAATGGCTCTAACTATGCATATTAGTCAACACATATGAGAATTTTTAAGGAAGTTAATGGACTAGAAATTTGGTCAGCCATTCAAGATAAATATGAAGCACCTACTACTACTATGAATACATGGACCGATGCACAAAAAATGGCAGCTTCTAATAATGTCAAAGCTATGAATGTTCTATTTTATTCACTAGATAAAAATAAATTTTCACGTGCCATTTTATGTAACACTGCATTTGATATTTGGTGTACCTTACAAGCTACACATGAAGGGACAAACAAAGTTAAACAAACTAAGATTTCAATTTAACAAAATCAATTCTCATCATTTAAAATGAAACAAAGTGAATATCTATAGTAAACATGTACTCTAGATTCCAAACCATTCAACACGATTTAATGAAACTTGGAGTCAAAATCACAAATTTTGATTTAGTATCTAAAATACTCAATTCTTTAATGCCAGAGTGGGAAAGAAAAGTACTACCTATCAAAGAAGCTTATGATCTCTTAGCACTCTTAGTTGAAGAGTTGATTGGAAATTTTATGTCCTATGAAGCTAATTTGTAGGCACGAAAAGAACTAAATTCGGAAAAGAAGAACATAGCATTCCCAGCAACAAATGAAGACTCCTACTTAGACGAAGAAGAAATTTTATTTATTGGCAAAAACTACAACAAATTAAAGAACTTTAAGAAAATGACTAACTTTCAGAAAGGAGAAAAATCAAGCTCAATAAATCAAACATCAACCAAATGTTACGAATGTGATCAATTTAGACATATGAAGAAAGACTGTCCCAAGCTCAATAATGATACAAAGAAGAACAAATTTGAAAAACTCAAAAAGAAGATGGCCTTCAAAGTAATATGGGATGACTCGGATTCTTCATTAACAACTGATAGTGACAGCGATAGTGACAGAGAACAAGATAATGTGTGCTTTATGGCATAAACCGATGACGTATATCCCGAACTTAGTTATGACGAATTATTAGAACTTAGCATGGAATTAGATGATACATTTTGACAAATTAAAAAAATTAAACAAATAACATATAGCCAAAATAAATAGATTAGAACTTGAAGTAGGAATGTTAAAAAATGGAAAAATTATTTTAGAAGAGGAACGAGAAAAATCTCAAGAAAAAATTAAAAATAATTTGGTCGAAAATGAGCTATTGCTATTGATTTTGATAAAACTAAAATAGTTAAGGATAACTTGTTAAAATAAAACTCAACTTGAAAAGTAATATTGAAATATTGAAAATTGAAAATTTACAGCTAAAAGAAAAATTAGATAAAATTACAATAATGTCTCAAAATTTAATAAAGGACAACAGGATTTGGAAAATCTTATCAAAACTTCAAAACCATCAGATAATAGGAATGGAATAGGATTTAAAAATACTCATAAACAAAGAGGAAATGATGTTAAGAAATATAGTTGTATTTATAAAAAGACTAAAAGTTCACCTAAGTCTAATATGAATAGCAAAAAATTTAAAATTTGGATTCCTAAGACTAATATAATTTGATTAGACAAAAACATATTAATAATTTCTTAGAGAATGTAGTCTATAGTAAGAATTATATTCATAAAGATACCAAACCTTCTTGGGTATGGCTACTTACTTCTCCTAACATCTAGGACCATAACAAAGTATATGGGTACCAATTAAATTATCTTTTATTTTGCAGGTACCCAAAATAAAAAATAAGGAGAAATGGATACTAGAGAGCAGATGCTCCAAGCATAATGATGAAAAATTCAAAAATGTTATCAAATATAACATACATTGATGGTGGAATGGTAACTTTTAGAGATAAGTCAAAAGGATACATCGTCGGCATTGGAGCAGTCATCAAATCTGATATTTTAACTCTCCTATTATTACAAATGTTTTATTAGTAGAAAATCTAAAACACGGCCTACTAAGTATTAGTCACTTATGCGATAAAGGGTTTAAATCAATTTCGAAAAAGATAGATGTGATATTTTTGATAATAATAAACAATTTGTATTTGAGAGTTTTATAAACAAAAATATTTATGTTTTAAACATGAAGATGAATAAAAATTAAAATTTGTGTTTAACAGCCAAACATGAAGATCCATGGTTGTGACATAAATGATTTTGTCATATTAACTTTAAATATATTAATAAATAAGAAAAATATGAGCTAGTTAGAGGTTTACCTAAAATAAATTACAAAGTAGAAAATTTATGTGACGATTGTCAAATTGTAAAAATAAGGAAAGGTTCTTTTAAATCGAAAAATAATATTTCTACAAAACGACCATTAGAATTTTTACATTTAGATTTATTTGGTCCAATGCAAGTATAATCTATAAATCACCACAAATATGTTTTTGTAATATTTGATGATGTTTCAAGATATACATGGACTTTATTTTTAAATCATAAAAGCGACACCTTTGGTATGTTTAAAATATTTGCTAAAAGAATTAAAACACAAATGGATTTGAAAATTAAAGATAATCGAAGTGATCACGGTGGAGAATTCGAAAATGACATTTTTGCTAATTTTTGTAAAATGAAAGGAATAAGTCATAATTTTTCTTGTCCCCGGACACCTCAACATAATGATATAGTAGAAAGAAAAAATCGTACGTTACAAGAATGTTCACGAACACTATTAAATAGTAGTGGTCTACCAAAACATTTTCGGACTAAACAAACTTGTTTTAAAATATTTTTTGGAAGAAAACCTAAAGTGTCATACTTTAAAACTTTTGGATCAAAATGCTTTATATTAAATACAAAAGATAATTTAGGAAAATTTGACCCGAAGGCCGATGAAGGAATCTTTGTTGGATATTCAGATCGCAGCAAAGCATATAGAATTTTTAATAAATGAAATAACACTATTGAAGAAAGTTTACATGTTTCGTTTGACGAAAATCTTCTTAACCATCATACTAAGATGATGAAGAAATAATTCCAATAACTAATACAACAAATTCTGTTAATAATGAGACAAATGCCCAAAATAATATTTTGATATAATCTCCTAGAATTCTTAAGGATCGTCCAAAAGATAATATCATTGTAGATCTCAATTCTAGAGTAACTAGAAATCAACTTAATCAAATAAACCATACAGCATTTGTGTCAAATTTTGAACCAAAAAACTATAAAGAAGCTTCAAATGATAATTTTTGGATAATCGCTATGCAAGAAGAATTAAATCAATTTGAATGTAATAATGTTTGGGATTAGTTCCAAGACCAGAAGATCAATCGGTTATAGGAACAAAATGGGTATTTAAAATCAAAGCAAATGGAAACGGAAATATTGTTAGAAATAAAGCACGTTTAGTTGCTTAAGGCTATAATCAAGAAGAAGGTATCGACTAAGACGAAACCTTTGCTCCAGTAGCAAGACTAGAGGCCATAAGTATATTACTCGCTTTTGCAATTCGTCACAATTTTAAACTATTTCAAATGGATGTCAGAAGTGCCTTTTTAAATGGTTTTAGTAAAGAAAAACATATATGTTGAACAACCTCCATTGTTTGTTCACGAAAAATATCCCGACCATGTTTTTAAATTACAAAAAGCATTATATGGATTAAAACAAGCCCCCCGTGCATGGTAAGAACATCTTAAAAATCACTTAACTACATCTAGTTTTCAAATAGGAAAAATCGATACCACTTTATTTATTAAAAGAGAAAATAATTTCATTTTAATTGTACGAATTTACATCGACGATATTATTTTTAGTTCAACTAACCAAAATCTCTGTAATCAATTTTCAAATATTATGAAAAATGCATTTGAAATGTCTCACATGAGAGAATTAAATTTCTTCTTAGGTTTACAAATAAAACAACTTGAAAATGGTACTTTTATTCAGCAAGAAAAATATTATAACGATTTATTACATCGTTTTTAAATGGATAAAACTTCAAGCAAACCAACACCCATGAGTACTAGTGTTCACTTGGAAAAGGATGATAACGGAAAAGATTTCGATGAAAAATTATATCGTAGCATGATTGGTTCCTTACTCTATTTGACGGCTAGTCAACCCGATATTATGATGAGTGTATGTCTCTGTGCCCGATTTCAAGCAAAACCAAAAGAATCACACGTAAGAGTTGTCAAACGTATCCTATGATATCTATCTAGTACTAGAAATTACGATTTGTTTTACCTAAAGGATCATCGTTTGAACTAGTTTCATATAGCGATAAAAATTTCGGTGGCCGTAGAATAGATCGTAAGAGTACTAGTGGAACATGTCACTTTATCGGACAATCATTAATTTCATTGTTTAGCAAAAAACAAAATTATGTCTTCTTATCTACTTGCAAAGCCGAATATATTTCAGCAGCTCTAGCATGTGCACAAGTGATATACATGCAACAAACACTTACGATTTCGGCAAAATTATCAATAAATCACCAATATATTGTGATAACACGAGTGCAATAAATCTATCAAAAAACCCTGCAAATCACCCGCGAACTAAACATATAGATATACGACATTATTTTTTACGTGACAATGTTGAAAAAGGAATTATTTCTTTAGAATACGTAATTACCGAGAAACAAATAGCAGACATTTTCACAAAACCACTAAATGAACGGACTTTTGTTAAACTGCGACGCGATTTAGGAATATGCTCTATTAATGATATTCTAAATTAATAACCGCATCTTCATTTATACCATGTTTAGCTAAAAATAAATTCTATCGACAAATTATAATTGATAAAACCTTTGCCGTCGGTTTTTTAGTTAGTTAGTTTCTGAAAATGATCTATAAATAATTTTTTGAACTTATATATAAATCTTTATGCAACAAGAAGAAAAAAAATATACACATTTCATATTTTTTATTACAACAAAATATAATCATGTCTTCTGAAAATTCTCATTTATCCTTCTCGACACCTACAATGGATAGCTCAACGCATACACCACAACGGCTTCCTGTCCCCACACCAAATCAGGATCCGACGTATAGGTGGTCCTACTATCACACGGGATTCACTTCCGATAACAAGAAGACCAAACGATCTTTATTTGTTTCTCCTAACACAAAGGAGAAAATTGATGAGATACATCACTATCAAAAACAACAAATAGATCTGCATCGAAAATTATATTTTCAGCAAAAAATCACGTCACGAAGACTAAGCTTTTTGGACCAAGTAGCGATGAAGTGTTGTAATTCACAAAAGAAGGATGTCCATGAACCACTTTAGATTCCTTGCAGTTCCTTGGATCCCTAATCCTCGTGTCTGACACCTTTGGATCCTTCACCAAGGCGATTCTTTGGTTCCCCAAGAACCCATGAACGTGGAAATATATAGTGTCCACTCAAACCATGGAGGGATAATAAGTCAGATGATCACAAAACTCCACCTCATCTAAATAGTTTATATTATTTTTATTGTATTTATATCTATGTATATTTTTATTTTTGTTTCACCAAGATAATACTATATTTCTTTTCAAATAATAGAGAGTCGAGAAGTAAGCAACACCCTTAAAATTTCGGCTATTTTTAGAAAGAATGGTTGTTTCAGATGTCTGGATAGGACTTCAGACGTCTGACACTCTGTTATACCACATTTTTACATCATCGTGCATATGTCAGACGTCTGATATAATTTTTCAGACGTTTGAAAATTGTCTCTGCTTACCTAAAAATAGATAGCAGAATATTTCAGACGTCTAAACTTAGAACCAGACGTCTGAATAATGTCTCTACCACCATATTATACAAAATCGATCTATTCCAGATGTTTGGTATTTAAAACAGACGTCTGAAAAACTCTCCGACTATCAATTTTTAAAACTCGATTAAATTCAGACGTCTATTAAGTTAAACCAAATGTTTGACTCTTTCTACCGTGTCAAAGTTAGGTTAAACCAGACGTCTGAATTACATTCCAGACGTCTGAAATTCAATCGACACTCATATATGTCCAGATAACGACTATGTCTTTTGCTCTTTCTTATGTAGTTTCATTTTATCCTTCGATCGATAGCGATATTTTTGCCAAAATTTCTTCCTCTTTCAAACTTAAACGAATTCAATGCCTCCTAGAACTAAAAACCTAAGATATCCAAAAGAAAACAAGACCAACCAACTTCCTCTAACCCTCAAGTTTGCTCGAATGATCAAATCGAACGACGGATGAATCGAGCACTGCATTCACTCAAAAGGTATGAGGAAATTCAGAAGGAGAAACTTCACATGGGTCCATTCTATAACTTACTCAAGTTTCCAATGTATGATTTAGATGAATTGTGTGACAATGCCGGTTTAGAAACTTCGATATCGTTCAACCCCAATAACATCCAAATTGATCAATTGGCCATATTTCTCTACTACGCTAATTTGGATAGCACGGCTGTTTAGAACACGGAAAATGAAGATAATTGGCTATCTTCTAGCATTTATGGTAACACGATTAGGCTCACTCCGGGAATAATAGGCAGAACTCTCGGATGTTTCGACATGAGCGAAGATCTATATAATATTCTCGATATGAGTTTCAAACCAAGGAACAATATAACACATCATATATAGGAAGATGAAATGCCTAAATTTGCATCCGAATATTGACAACCAAAGGCGAAACTTCTTACTCGAATGATCATCAACACTGTCATTCCTCTTCTAGGAAGTCATGAGCAGATAACGGAGTTAGAATATAAAGCTTTATATGCTCTATTCAGCGGAACAAGTGTGAATTGGGCCAAATTTATATTTGACGAGCTCAAATATTTTTGGACTCGATCACGGCCATCAATTATCTATCCCACATTCAACATGAGATTTATGCGTGCTCACAACATCCCCTCCTACTTATCTACTTTTGAAAAAATTTCTCCAAAATATGCTTCCACAAAGTTTTTTTCACTAATGAACTTACCGAAAATTCCTCCGGAATTATATCTTTTGAAGATTGGACACACAATCGTCAAGCCAGACAAGCCGGGCCTCCACCTCAACCACATTTTGAACCATCACAAGAGGAGGAACAACATCGTGAGACAACTCTTCCTCCTCCTGCGCCATTTGATTATACGAGCCAGGATGATATTTTGGAAACTCGGACAGAAACAAATCCAAACGAAAGCATTCGAGATCTCACTCTTTAAAATCAACATATCTTGTCTCGAAATCAAAAGGTTTTGGCTAAGCATACTGACAGCTTTGAAACATCTTTTGCTACATGACTAGCAACAGTTGAAACATCACTTTCAACTGTATTAGCGGTTCTCAAAGAGGTTTTTCAAAGGGTTCGTGGTCCGACACCCCCTTTCGAAGATTGGCCAACCCAGTGCCTTCTCCTCCTTCGAAACATTCCAAACTTTTTAAGGAGGACGAACATCTAAAACAAGCCCCGACATCTCCTACAAAGCAACCTAGCTCTTCTAAAAAAGAAGACCAAGGAGATGATCAAGAACAAGCTACCCCGAAAGACTCATAGATTTTAGGATTTCATCTTATGTACGATTATAAATCTATGTACTCAATTACAATTATTAATGAAATTCTCTTTTGTTATGTTATCACTATATATATCTTTTTGACGAATGATAAATATTTTTAACATTTAAAAGTTTGATATCCTTTTTGATAATGCCAAAGGGGGAGAAATAAATAAATATATAAATATATATATAATAAGCATATATTCAGGGGGGAGATGTATAAATTATATATATATATATATACACATACATACATTGTATAGTTGTCATCAACAAAAGGGGGGAGATTGTTAGGAAATCAAATTTACGGTTTCGATGACAACAACTATACAATGGAAATCGAATTTGCATATCTATTTCTATTTACAGGTACTTGCTAGAGTAATATCACTAGAAAGACAATAACAAGGCTCAAAGAACATTACAAGAGACTACAAGTAGATAGGAATAATAAAGCAACAAGACAGATGCACAAAGTAAACATGCATAATTTTCAGAGGTCTTGGTGCACTAGCTAGACGTCTGAAGAAATCCTCTAGAATACAAATCAGACAGGATTGGACATCTAGTTGACGCATTCAGATGTCTGAAAGATTACTATATACAAAAAAAATATAGAGTCGGACATCTGAAACAAATTCTAGACGTCTGATTTCAAACTCAGAATTTAAAATTCAAATTACAACTACTACATTTGAAAAGACATCTTCTCTTCTTCTTGCTGTAACTCTTCATCACCATCAGTAGCAACTATAGAGCACTTGTCAATGGATGCAACTACTCAAGGAATCTCTCTACAACTATTATGACATCAAGAATCAAAGAGAACACTTATTTTACTTACTTGCGCTATTTACTTACATACTGTATTATATTCTTGATCACTAGCAATCTATAATTGTATTTCACTCTTCCATATATTTAGATCTCTCCAATCAATACTCTCTAGATATATATATTGGAAGCATTTGTACTTAATAGTCAATATCTGTGTTATAGAACACATACTTGATAAGAACAAGTTATTGTAACCAAGTATGTTCCTTCGAACGAAGTGAGGGTGTTTGATAGTTGGATTTCGAAGGGGAGATTCGAAACTGGATGTAGGACGGGTGGTCCAAACCAATACAAAATCCTGGTGTGCTAATTCTACATTTACCTAGATTAATTTTATCTTAGTTGAGCCATATATTTTGTCATATATACTTGCATATACACTACACGATCTACCCTATAGACTTTTAGAAACCGCCCTTGAGAAATATTGCCTTTTGGACATGGATGGACAACTATGAATTTTCAAAGTATTAGTTAGTTAAGGATATGATTTGGACGAAAGAATTTGAGAATAAAGTGAAGAAAGCACTTACGTCCTTCCAACCATCGCCTCGCAAAGCGAGACGGACAACGAACCTAAAACCATTCATGTTTAAAGATGCTAGCTTATTCCAAGTGCCGGTTAGAACTTGACAGTTAGGCGAAGGCTCGAGGAAAGTGTAAGAGAGGCTCTATGTCCGTTGTTTGAAATTATAAATAAACCCGATGTCCTTAGGAGGTAGTGAGCAGAACACACAAGAAAGTGCCATGAAGAAAAGCATAGCTGTTCGGATGCAATTGAGCAGGAGCTATTCCTAAATAATTTAGCATTTTTCGGGCGAAAGAATTAAAATGCAGCGTGCATCTGACCCAACACATGAATTTATTGCATGCCGTATATCCCTCCAGAGGGCAGAGCCCTGTCATTTACTGAAGGGACTAGAACATATCCAAATGGAATCCTATGTTTAGAGCATGGTCTACAAAGAGTGGCCTCGCCAATTCTAAAGACTTAGGAATCCGTCATGTTATTTAGAAATACAGCACCTTCTAAGCATCGGGGGCAGGACTTATATCTTCCACCAAAAGGACAGTAACATAAGATAAAAGGTCGTTCAATGGGTTGGAAACCTCCAGTTGCTCAAATTAACGATCAAGGGAAAGTCTATTGGAAATAGTTGTAGAATTTGAATCCACATCGGGATTGCTAAGTTGTGAAGGTTGTCTAGAAGGCGTTGCAGCTAAATGATCTAAACATCTGAAGGCATATCAAATAAACTCAGTAGATAATCGAGATTAGAAAATTTTACCTGTCCCTCCATGCTACGTGTAAACAAGTGTGGTGAGTATTGTGCAATGCAAAGATATATAGTTCAAAATCAAAAGTTAGTGATAAGACTTTGAATTCTGACCACAATGATCGTCATCACTAACTGTCTCAACTAGCATTTAGATTGATCAGTTGTGTAAGATTTAGGATTTCCCATTGGCACATCAAAGTATGAAGACCATTATTAAAGTCCATGTATTAAGCTTTAGTTCATATTCAAAGTCTCGGCAGTTTAGTTGCTCGGTTTCAAATTCAAAGTTTTATAAGGAAGTCCTATTATTCATTACCATCATACGTTCAAGTTCATTAGGATGGGGTCGGAGTTTAAATTAAAGAAGAGGGTTCAGAGGTGAGTTCGAAGGAAATAGGAAGATTGGTTTGAATGGAAATGAAATGAAATAAAAGTAAGGGACGGAAAATAGAGTGTTGACTTATATACGAAGGTTGAGGGTTCGGCCCGCCTTTTCATTCTCCATGAAGCAAGAAGATTGGGTTCATAACATAAGGAGGGATTGGGTACGATCCCTTGACTTGGAGATTCAATCGATCCCTATCAACCAAAAAAGAGAGAGAAAGAAGGAGATGGGGGATCAGCAAGACGAATGTCGATCCTTATGAACATAAAAAAAAAGAGAAGAGAGACAAGGGAGGGTCGACTAAATGAATGTCGACCCCTACATACATAAAGAAAGGGATCAGTTACGAACCTTATGTACATGCAAGCTTATATATAAAAATTATATAAAGTACACATACACAAATATATATATAATGCAATGAAATTGCATCTAGTTCAATGAAAATTAATGACGACCCGTGAGCGTACAAACGTATTCGGGAGCCAACAACAAGAACGTGTATCTGAACATGCATGTGCGTAGTCTGAAAGTTCGATTTTTAAAATCGACAAAGATTGAGTTCGAACCTGAAGTTTCCAAAGTTGAGACTAGATCAGATAGCTAAAGCTTACTAGTCTCGTAGAATTGGACACGGATATCAACTGATAGAATATAATTCTAAATTTATACTATTAGAGATTGGCCAGGCATCATGATGATCAAAGAGGGATAATATACTCTAGGATAATAGTTCAACGAAAGGATAGCGACTCTTAAAAAAAATTGATGGATTTCTTTTCGATGAATCTAACTTGTTTCGATTCAAAGCGTGTTATATTCAGCACAAGAAGTACTCCAGAGGGAAAGTGTTATCTGGCATTTTGACCCGGCATTATTTAAAATGACTGGACAAGTTAGATTCGACTGTCACCAAGGCCAGTAGGTCTAAAGCAATGATTATGGGGTCTAATTATCAAGTATAGATGATAATATTAAGCCGTGATCAAACAAAATTGAGAGATTTACAATGCAGACTGTTCAAAGTATGGAATATAGTTTAACATGGAATAGGGATCGACTATAATCATTCTCCAACATAGGGATCGACATATTTCAATGAAGCAAGTGCAATTCAATGGAAAACAACCAATATCTCAAGATCCATAAGCCCGTGCATATGAAACTTTGGGAGCGAGATGTGAGGATCCTAGGGATTGCACATCAAAAAGATGAAACAAGATGGATCGACCCTCTTCCCTTAATAGGAATCGGCTAGAATCAAGAAACAACTCACCTTGCTGTAAAGATCGAGAAATAAATCAGGTTCTACTAATCCAATTGGCATGAAACTTAGAGGCTAAGCATATTACAACATGGTAAAGCTCCTATAAGGATCGCACAGAATTTCTCTAAAATAGGGATTAGCGTTGATACTTATTTCTTGGGATTTAGGCCTTGCGATCCCCCTTATGTGTCCATATGGTTTTGGAGATCGTTCTACCGAATTTTCAAGGAGATATTCGCATCTTCATCTATAAATACAGGTTTGGTTGTTCATTTTTAGAACTTTTACCCTATTAGTTGCTTTGTACTCTATTGTAACAAACGATTTTCATCTGATCCTTGTTGTACTCAGTTTACAAAGTGATTATTAAAGCAATCTATTCAAAATGAACCTAAGAAAACACAAACCATTATAAGTCGTTGTGTTCTTGTTGTTGCTTTTATTTGCTATCATTTAATTGCTTATTTTCTCTGTTTTCATTTTATATTCTTGATTATTTTTATACAAAACTTCTATTCAGTGTTTGTGCCAATTTTTGGTGCAAAAAACTTTTAAACGGGTCAAAAATAATGTTAATAAGACATTTTTTACTATAAATCCAAAACAATTAATTTTAAGTAAAAGGATCCATAGGAATTAAAATAATTCCAAATCATTTATTTAAATCTTGACAAAAGATTTTTTATTTTCTAATCATAACTTTCAAAATGGGTCAAAAAATGTTATTTAAGACATCGTTTACTATAAACCCAAACCAATTAGTATTGAGCAAAAAATGATCCATAGAAATTATACCAATTCTACTCAATATCAATTTCTGTATTCAACCTTCACTATCCGTCGAATACGGTGAAATTACCTCTTAAATTCACATGGATAGTATGGATTCCTTCCTCGAAATTTAGTATAGAGTATAAGAAGATTATTTCTATACAATCTAAGTGTATGTAATTAAATTTATAAATTTGAATCTTTTATATTTGTCTCATTTCCGACATTTCGTTCCTCACCTAAGAAATAGGCCTGGTGAGCCAGGCCACTGGTTTCTCCTGAACATCTCCTTGGTTTATGCACCTCACATCCCGATCTCATGAAAAGAAAAATAAGGTTTACTCATCGGCTTTTAGAGCCAAGATTAAATCACTTCATTATAAAAGTTTTTCTTTAAATTGTTTAGTTAAACTCTTTAAAATAAATTATAAAACCTTCACAGCATTTTTAAAATACTTAATTATTTATTTGAAAACATTTATAAAATATTTGAGAAAGAATACTTATGTTTAAAGCCATATTTCAAAAGTTATTACAATTGCTACAAAAAAAATGCTGCGAATAGTGCTTCAAATAGTGCTTTTGATGCTTATTTGATCAAAACAACCTTTCAATCATTTAGAAATACATTTTTATAACTCAAATATCTTTTCAAACATTTTAAAAAAATTATAGAATTTATTCCATATTTTTAAAGAATAAAAATATCTTTATAAGGAATTTATCGCTTTGGTTTCCGAACTACCAAACCGCGACTATTTTGAAAACTTGTTTTGCTCATATTTCAAAACTTACTAAACAAAATCTCGATCCTTTTATTTTATTTAAAAATTACAATCATAAGAGCTTGAAAAATTATTATTCCAAAGAATTCCAACTGCGAATCCATCGTATAAACGGATTTAACTTTTTACGGCGCGAAATCACGAATTGTCGTTATGCGGCGCGCCTATTTTTGACTCAACTTTCATAACTTGTCCAAACTTCACCAAACTAGATTTTAGTGTTTATAAAACATTTATAAACCATTTTAAAGAAGTTTAACAATCTCATATACACCATTACATTTATTAAAGAAACGTGATTTCCTTTGTGATATTCAACGTGTATTAAACGTGAATTGTTTACATATCCAAACAAATGTATTATCATACCCAAACATAGTTCACAATCATCACAACTAAGCATAGTCAAACACACACACACACATATATCATCCAATATATCATAATATAAATAGATTTTCTCACCTTTATTGGATATTAACTTAGAAAACGTGCTATAGCTTCGCTATGGTTGAATCAAAGCTTATGGGATCGAGCCGGCACCTTCAGAAAACCATGGCATAACTTGAAAGTGGACTCGGCCTTGGTGATGGATGGTGGTGGGCATGAGTTTGAAAGGTGGAGAGGAGGTTTTTGACTTAGTTTTGGAGGTAGATTGACATGGTATATACATATGTATATATTTTACTTTATTTTGGAATAATTTGCCATAACATTTGCAAATATTTTTTCAAGGCATGAAAACCATTAAAGAAGAGCTCTAAGGCTTAATAAGGAGGAAGAAGAAGAGAATTTTGTGAATGAATGTGTGAATGTAGGTGGGTATTTATAGAAAATTCAAGGCTTAATCCTTAAGAAACTTTGCCAAAATATCTCACATCCTCTCCATCACTTTTGGGCTATGATTTCTACCTCCATCGCCCTCCATGTGCTCGGCTCACACCTCTTTCCATCATCACCATCATATCATAGCATGTGTGTTGACTTTTGTATGCTTAAAGGTGAAGTATTAAGAGAAATATCATGATATTTGTTTCATTTGTATACATGTATGTATGTATGTTTATTTATATGTGTATGTGTATTTGTGACACGCATATGTATGTATATATGTGTGCATATTTATCTTGTAAGGTTGCAACTACTTAAAACAACTTCTATTCGTTAAATCATTATGAATTTCGATTCCGATCTCCGACTATATTTTTACTTCTTAATTAACATACATATGTTTGTTAACAAAATTTGAAAAATAATCTCTCATCATTATAAATGAACTAAAATGACCACATTTGAATTATAAAACCATAAAAATCCATATTAAATAATTGTTTACAAAAAGTACTATTTTATCTATAAAGCGATATCAATTTTCCTTATGATTTCAAATCAAATACATATCTTTATGACTATCATAAATGATTCATTATCACTTCATAACTAATTAAAATTAATTATTATCATTTAAAAACAATTATTTTAATAATAATAATAATAATCAAATCATTAAATCTCAATTTAAGTTCATAAATCAATTATTAAATATGATGCCATTGTTGATGATGTCATAAATACATTTTATTCCAAAAAATAAAATAAATAATTTTATTTCATAATCTTGTCAAAACGGATAAATAAGTTTATGTATTCAGCGTGATGAGCGATTTCTGATGATTATAGAGTTGTTTATCGATAAAACGGTTTTTGGTCATTTTATCGATATTTTTTCAAAGCATATATTTTTGTAAATATTCATTCTAAATAAGATTACCATTATTATTTATTGTTAAAAACAACATAGTTTATGCTATAAAAACTTATATCTTAATATTTTAAAAACAAATATAATTTATCAAAGTGATGAATTTGTCGGTTGTTACAGAGTTCCCCTCTTAAAAAAAAATTGTCCTCGGAATTACAACGCAAAACCCAAAGGTATTTGCCCAAAATATTTATTTCTAAACGTACAGATGTATGATGTATATAGATCATCCATACGAAATATTTGATTCAATCTAATATTCGAATCCACAACTTTACTTTTGAATTAATATTGATCACCCGATCCTTTAGTGTGAACTCCGATCAGACTTTTTGATTAGAATTTTACTTTTCCTTGCATAACTCTCAACTATGATAGAAAACTCAAGTATCCAACCACAACCCCTAATCATTGTTCGTAGTCAAGAATCGAGTGACAAACTCTTTTCCAGACCGGTGTAAATACCTCAAAGTTTTTTACTCAAATCTTAGGTCAAATAGTTACGCAAATAAAATGATCTATATACAACTTATGTAATTATTCAAATTGGTTTTCTTAAATATACTAAGTCACAAACAATTTTATATTACTAACAATATATGAACCATTTCATAAAACTATTTATTGAGTTTATAAACACTTATAAGACACAACTTTGCTTTAATCAACACTTTTAAGTTTTATAACCAATCACTTCATACTAAATCCATTATTGAATTACCTCCTACAACATTACTTAAGGTTATAAATAGTTCACAACTTAAGTCTATATTTGTATAATACTTTATTACATCCTAAAAGTATATATACAAATACCAAATTTAAGATTGGTTTTACCTATATCAGTTTGTTTAAAAATGTAAAACTTATTATAATTTACTATCATCTCAAATTCATAAGTTATAAACATATCTCTTATATTTTTATTAAAAATACTTCCAAATAATACTATTATTATTTTCTCAATTTTGAAGAACAATTTTCAAAATAACTAAGATTTAAATTCTCAGCTTTTAAATCCTTTTATTTATAAATTACATTTATTGATTATACTCAAATAATTTTATTTCTCAAAACATTTCACAATCATTTATCATTTATATTTTTGAAATTTCTTAGTTCTAAGTTAGGTGTGATTCGGAAATTTCCAATTGTCCTAAATCGTCGTATCAATTAGTGATCCAAATTGGTTTAACACTTTTATAAAGATGTTTATAATTACTAATCATTTTATCAGTTGATGATTCATATTATACTTTAACTTAAGAAATATTATAGATCAAGTAACTCCAAATTGATACTAAGGAACTGGGTACTACCAATAGTATCATATATCCCTTTATCCAAAAAGGTAATACTTAAGAGAAGCGTTTACCATTCGAACATAACTCCTACCCATTTTTAGTTACTTCCGAGCTACTCGAACTAGTCATCATAAGATTCTTCTTTTCAATTCCTTTATTTGTAAAACTTGGTTTATATATTCATTTCTTAGGATCATCTTATTTCTAAATTTTTAGGCTCATAAATTTATTTATCTTAAATAAATTTCTTAACTTTAAGCCAATATTATTACCAAACACCATATAGTCAAATCGTGAAACTTGATTCACTAAGTGTTCATTTTTTAAATCAAATAATAAATCAAACAATGATAATAACTGAATATTATTATTCCCTTAATTGCAAACTATCACACTATAAATAACTAAACATTTTCAAAAGTTTCTTTATATATAAAATATCATCTTAGGTAAAAATTATTTCATTTACCTAAAATTTTCAAAGCAAAATCATTTTTAGCATTAACAAATACACGCTCATTATATAATGCTCTCAATTCCTTCTTGGGTGTTACTAAATCCTATCTCTAATAAGTCGCTCATTATAGGGTATTACTAACTCTATCCATAATGAGTTTTGCCCTACCAAAGCTTAGGTGTTCGCTCAACCTAAGCACTGATACAGAATGTGACAAATGAGATTTTTGACTCTCAAAAGTTGACATTAATACATCATCGGTATTCACATGCCTCAAATTCAAGTGCCGGAAAACTTGACCTTTAAGGAAAAGAAGAAAATAAAGTCAAAATAGAATCTTATGCGAATGAAATAACATATATTATTTCAACATATAATCTTTACAGTGGACATTTATTAGAGTTTAACTTAATATCAACATGGACAGTTATAAATCTCCGTCCTTACAAATGCGGAATACAATAGTACATAAGTGTGGTGGAAATGGATAACAATCTTCAAAAGAATCTTCTATCTCCATGCTCCAAGCTCTTTTAGAATGCTCCAAACAAAACCTGACTACTAGGCTACCCGGGAAAGTAGGGCATCAAAAGTTTAAGGGAAAGAAAAAAAACTCCGGGTTAGCTGTGGGACTAGTGTAAGAAAATCAAAATACGAGTATTTGAAAATAAAGGGTATCTTATAAGACCATACCGCATGAGTTTTTACCTTATGATAATCAAATCATATCTACGTTTAATCCAATGATACTTTTAATGATATTCTTAAAAAAAACCTTTCAGATAAACATATTCGATGAACCGAAATTGTTAAATTGGTTAAATTTGATGGCGTAATAGGTTTACAACTAAGTCCGAAGGCACTTATTGGAGAATGGATTTTCAACGAATAAGGAGTAATAGACTACCTCCTGTACAAAACATTTCTAGGGAATGTACTGATGCCACCAATAAATGGTCCTCTACGAATTAAGATGGCCAACCTGAGACCAACAGATGGTACGAATAGCACTAAATGTGATATCACCATGGCCATTCCCGACTTCTTCGAGATGTCTTATAGCATGCACCATAAAATTTAAACCCGAGGTTATAGAGGATAGAAATAAATAAATCTAGAAAAGTGATGTCATACCCTAATGGTTGCGAACCACTTAGCCTTAAAGCAACCTCTGTTTCATAATTCCCTGGGTGTAAGGATTAAGGTAACATTTACCTTACGTAGAACATTTTCACTTAAAATGCCACATTGCCATTTTCAACAACACACTATTGATTTCAACAAAAGTACAACCTCTGAGATCGTACGTGTAACAACCCTAGATTTTTAAATCTTTTTAAATTAGGTTTTAATTTCATTTTGAAAAAATATTTTAAATTTATTTTATTTCAAGATTTTATTTTTAAAACATATTTAAAGTGTGGTTATAATTTTTCAAAGCTTATTGTATTTTATTTACAATTTTTAAATCCTAGTTTCAATTATTAAGCTATTTTCTTAATTATTTACATTTTTCTAAAATTTATTTATTTATTTTCTTTCCTACTTTGTTTTTTTTTGTTTTTCTATTTATTTATTTACTTTTTATTTGTTTATATTGAATAAAAGAAATAAGAAATACAAAAAGGCATAACCCTTTTATATGCATGTGACTTTCCATTTACCTCTTGTCCTTTCATTTTGCTTTTAGCTTTTCATTGGGTTCAGCCATCCATTGCTTTCTCTTAGCCATATATCCTCTTCATTTTCACATGAGAAAATTTTCTTTTCATCTCAAAACTTCGGCCATTACAATTTCTGAAATTATTTTGGTAAGATTCATGGCATCATTTTCCTACTTTTTCTTCTTTGTTTTCATTGAATTCTTGCCTTGTTTTCTCTTATGTTCCTCGGCCATAGACCAATTCACCACCACATCAACTCCACCATCACCATACATGGCAGCTCCTCCTCCTCCTCCTTTGACCAAGACAGGCTGTGGCATCCTATGATGCAAACTCCTCAAAAATTGCAAACACCCCTTGAAAACAATGCCTAGACCACAAAATTCCACCATACCCTTCACATATCCATCTCGGCCACCACCTAGATCCACCACCACCAGCAACTACATCACCATTGGTCGCTGCTGCACCATCATCAGATCTGAACCACGCAAGGCCGAGCCACCACTTGCCTTTGGCCGAGCCAAAAATGTCACCAAAACTCCACTATTTTGCGTTGTTCTTATGTATGCTTCATGTTATCACCACTACCCCTTCATCTCCTTTCTAGCCGAGCCATATTGACCCATAACCAATCCAAAAATACATGCATGGCCGAGCACAAATGCCCTATGTCCGAGCATATGAGTGGTAAAAGCAAGGTCGAGTTATTTAGCTCTTTGTTGTTTTTTATCTCAAGTTGTTTCAATGATATTTTGTGTTGTAAATATATGTTTACAATTTCTTGTTTTGGTTGTTGTTACAAGATAATCATCTTGGCTCTCCACTCATTTGAATCCGTAGTCGTGCTATTGTGCTTTTTGGATTTTATTTGTGTGTCTTGATTTGCTAACTCCAGCGTAAAGAGGTGAGTATTCACTAATGACATTTTTACTTATATAATCAGTGAATTGATAGCAAGTGAATGTGTAGAATTACTATTTCATGTTATACCTGCCTGTGATATGAACCATATGATGTTAACCCTATTAATAAACCTGTTATATGATATGTTACTACTATATGATGCTATATTGTTATTTATATCTGTTTCTCACACTGCAAGTTCCCTATAAAATAGAATCACTGTGGGTTGAAATGATACATACCCGAACGGACTTTAGAATAGAAAAAATCATTGTGGGTTGAAATGATAGGCCTGAACGATTTTTGTTTATTTTATTTAACTTGGAATTGTGGGTTTGAAATGATAGAATCCGTATTTTTCATTGTAAATTACGGATTGAAATGATATATTATCCATACCACTTGACTTAGGTTAGAAAATTATATACAGACCCGTGGTTATTTTATAAAGTTTTCTGAAATTTTTAAGTATTTTAAAAATGTAAATTTATGATATTTTGATTTAAATTGAATTAAAAATGATTTTTATAAAGTGTTAATGATTTGTCTACAAGTTAAAATGCGAAATAAATAAATGGTTAAGTTGAAATTTGAAATATAACTTAATTTTTGAATTTTTGAATTTGGAAATTTTGTTTAAAATTTGAAGTTTAAATTAAGTAAATAATGGAAAATAAGTTATATTTTGAAATGGAAATTTAAAACTTAAGTGTAAGTTAATAAAAGAAAATATAAAGGATAGAAATTGGTATGCTTGAGTTTAACAAGTGAATTATTTGAAAATTTGATTTTTCTATGAAAATTTACTTTATAAAAATCATAAGTTAAGGGTATTTAAATAAACATTTTTAAAGTGAAAAGTATGAAATTTTATAAGTTAAAATGGTTTAAATTGAATCTTAATTGTTGGTGAAATTGTATTGAAAATATGAAAATTTAATTAACAGCATTCAGAAATGTTATCATTTCTGAAGTTAATTTGAAATCTGAAGTAAAGTATATTACAGCACTTTGTAAGTGTTGTAGTTGATGCAACCAAACTATTGCTAAAATTTAAATAAGTGATATTACAGCACTTTGTAAGTGCTGTTGTTGCAGAATGAACTAAAATTTGAAATTTATAAAAGGGCTACAGTAGCACTTGTTAAGCGTTGCAGTTGGCTGAATTGAATTAAATCTTTTAATTTGAACCTGAAATATTACAGCAGTTCTGTAAATGCTATTTTTGCTGAAGTGAACTATTTTTCATCTAAAACTGAACTATTACAGCAGTTTTTAAATGTTGTCTTTGTTGAATTGAATTGTTTTCAAATGTAACTTACCATTGCATTTTCTAAGTGCTGCAAAAGCTGAAATTTCACTGTTTTAATGTATTTAAGTGAACGAATGAACTCTGAAAGGACTAAATTTTTGGGAATTCAATATTTGATTTGTAAATATAATGACTTCGGTTTTAAATGGTTTAAATGGAGTATTGATTTGAAATATAAACTATTTTGAATGTGATTTGAAATGGTATTAAAACTGAATGAGGTTTTGAAAGGATATGATATTTTGATATTTTTGAAATGGATTTGAAATGATATTTGATTTTTTTGAAGTATAAACCATTTTTGAAATTTATAACCACGGGTTATAATAACGATTGGTTGTTAAAGAGACCAGGACCAGATATGGACATACTCTCTATCGATACCTAAAACTACTTTAACAACTGTGTACACGGTGGAGTTCCATAATGAAGTAGGATGGTGGCGACGATCCTATTGTGGTATGAACGTGGAACCAACTCCCATGAGTTGGCTTAAGGTGGCTAAAACAGGAGCGATCTCGGGCCAAAAGGAGTAGCACCTCTGGTGGGACACATTTACCATTCTATCACTATGTGATCGTTTGGTGGCCACCCTTTGATTTGAGAGTGTGTTCCGAGGTGGGCGTAGTGGCTGCTACCTTACCTCCAGCCCATGTGCGTAATTGGTATATCTACCCTGGCATTACCTCGTGTGCGTGTCACCTACCATAGCGAGCCTTACTACGAGTTTGATTTGTGTCATACCTATGGAGTATCTTTTCATAGTCTCCCGATCAGGAGATATGCAGGCACTATTACGTGTTAAGGGCTATATGGGTAACCCCTTAACGCTATGTTAAAGTAAGTTTATTTTATTGTTAGACATTATTATAACAGCAAAATATTACGACATAGTAAATAGTTTAACGGATCCTTAGAGGATGGGCGGTCCCAAGCATCCTTTAAGTTACTTGTTCATTTAGTGCATTTCACTTGAATTGGTTTACATTGTATAAGTATGTACGTCCGAACTCGATTGTTTTGTATTTTTCTTTAAGCTCGGGTCAGCCTAAGTATTCACAGCTTTGGATTTCTCTTTCTGGAGCTAGGAATCGCAGGAGATTCTGCCTATCTAGTTATCTATCTATTTCAATTTCAGTTATTCTATTTCAGCTCTTGTATTAGTGGACTTCTATCTATTTGGGATTTCTATAACGTTGTTTTCAGACTGATATTATGTATTTGTTTTGAGACTTTGTTATAGTAGCTTCATGAACTACTATGGTATTTTAATTTCTGCTGTGAGTTATTTTGATACTTCTGCGTCTGTGATTCTTTGTGATTGATTTTATTTGCTCTAAATTTTATTACAATCTGTTACTTTGAATTATTCAAGTCTGACATGTGTGGATTATTGTCGATTTGAATGATCCAAAATAGGGGTCGTTACAGTTGGTATCAGAGCTTTGGTTTTAGGAAAACCATAGCCTGCGGAGCAAGAACTCATTAGAGATAGGGTAGAAATACCCTAAAATGAGTGAAATCAACCTCAGAATCATTCTTTAGAAAAGAACGTATTTTAAAGTATAAACCGATTTTTTCAAAGGATTTTTCAAAGATTATTTTGGTATAAAATTTTCTTTTTTTAAAGGAAATTTTTTCTAAACTTCCTTCCTTTTGTATCTACCTCGTTAGTATTTTCTTTCTTTAGGATACTCATCCAAGTGAATTTATCTTGTCTTATCTTAACTTATCTTTGTCTTCTCTTTACCATTGTCCTAAAATTCATTCTTGACTTTTCAGGACGAATCATGGAAATGCCAAAGGTAGGGGTCATGGTATTGCCCCAACTCCTTAGCCTGTTGCACCTGTTAGGTTTACTGTTCTCTGTAAGGAATTCTCTTAATTTGGTGGAACCAAGTTTACTGGTTCAGAGAGCATTATTGAAGCTCAGCAATGGTTGCAGAGCTTATAGAGGATATTTGCTAGTCTTGAGATTACTGATGCCCAGAAACGTCAGTAGTAGCATGGCAGTTGCAGGAGGCTGCCCTAGATAGGTGGGAGTCTGTTACGGCTAACACCGTCGAGGCTAATATTACTTGGAAGCAATTTAGGTAACTTCTTGTGTTTGTTTGAATTCTATTTTTCTATCTCTTTCGAGCCTTTTCTTAAGCTTATCTATCATCTTTTCGGGAATGCTTTTGTTGCTAAGTGGATGCCCGAGGCCGAGAAATACCAGCTTTATAGGGAGTTCATAGATCTCAAGCATGGAGGCATGTCTCTTTCTGAGTATGAGAGGAAGTTCAACGAACTTCCCAAGTTCGGTCCTAGCCTGATTGACACTCCTCTCAAGAAGAATGAAAAGTTCATAGCTGGTGCTCACCCTGAGTATTATGATCGCCTCATTTCTCATGTTCATGGCACTTTTACCCAACTTATGGATATGGTTATCCGATATGAGAACCCTACTTCTAAGAGTCCTATTGTTTTTGGTGCTCTTTCATTTCAGTCTTCCTTTGCTAACTCTAAGAAGCGAAAGCTTAATTTCCACCAGCAAAAGAAGAATTAGCTCAAGAATCCGGGTTTGGGATCTTCATCATCTTCTCCTTCTCAGAGGCAGCCTGTTGACCTTTCTACCATCACCTGCTTTAAATGTGATCAGAAGGGACACTATGCCAATAGTTGTCCTACTTTAGCTGGTGCTGCTGTTCCTCCACCTGCTCAGCTGATGAGGCGTGATCTCTGTCATATCTATCTTCAGCCTGACCATTTCAGAAAGGACTGTCCTAACCAGCAGAAGGGTAAGCCTTCCGGTATATTTGCTGTCACCTTAGCATCTTCTCCAGCTCCTGCTCTTAGTGATGACCAAGGTACTCTTTAGGGCACCTTTTATTTATTTCAGCATATTGTTCGTGTTTTATTTGATATTGGAGCTTTCCATAGTTTTATTCTATTGATTTGTGTGATAAGTTTGAGCATCTCCTTTCTTTTGAGTATTCTTCTATTCCTTTATGTGTTTCAAATCCCATTGGAGGCCCCGCAAACCTTAATCGGATTTGTAAGCAAGTAAAACTTCTCTATTCTGATAATTGCTTTAGTGGTGATTTCTGTGTTCTGGGCTTCGATGCTTTTGATTTATTTCTTGAAAGTGATTGTCTTGGTAAGCATGATGCCCATATCTCTTGTAAAGCCTGGTCTGTTTATCTTGTTGATGATCAAGGAAATTCCTTGATTATTCAGTGTCGCTTGCCTCAGGATTTTGCTGGCAGTTTTATTTATTCTCTGGATTCTTCTCCAGGTGATCTTCATTTGATCAGTGTGGTCAGATTCTATCCTGATATATTTGGTGAAGTCATTGCTTTACATCCTAAGCGGGAAATTGACTTTCGCATTAATCTTATTCCTAGAGCTCGACCTGTAGTTCTTCCTCCTAGAAGAATGGCACCCCGCGAGAAGGTTGAGTTGGAAAAGCAAACTGAGGACTTGCTCCCCAAAGGTCTGATCTAACCTAGCCATTCAGAATGGAGAGCAGCAGTGGTTTTCATCACTAAGTCCGACGAATCTTTGAGGATGTGTGTTGATTATAGGGAGCTGAACAAGCTCATTATGAAAAAAAGATATATAATGCCTCGTATCAATGATATGTTTGATCAGCTTTATGTTGCCACTGTTTTCTCTCGTCTTGATCTTGCCACAGGTTTCCATCAGCTCAGGGTTGCTGAGGATAACATTCTCAAGACTGCTTTCCGTACTGATAATGGGTTTTATTAATGGTTAGTCATGCCTTTTGGTTTGACTAATGCTCCTACTTTCTTTGTCGATTTAATGAACCATGTTTTTCGTGATGTGCTTAATAAATTTGTTCTAGTCTTTGTTGATGATATTCTTGTCTTTTCTAAGACCAGAAAGATCATGAGTCGCACTTGAAATCTATTCTAGAAATTCTTAGAAATCATCAACTGAAGGCTAAATTTTCTAAATGCCATTTCTAGAAGGATGAAGTCCGATTCCTTGGACATATTGTTTCTGGTAATGGAGTTTCTGTTGATTCAGTCAAGATCGTTGCGATCAATGTAAGTCTTTCTTTCTTTCTCTATTTCCTTCTTCATTTAATTATTCTACATTTTCTATTGTTCTTATTTCTCCCTATTCTGTTACAAGATTGGGAAACTCCTAAGACTCCTTTTGAGATTCGTAGTTTTTTAGGCCTTGCCAGTTATTACCGAAGATTCATTGAGAATTTTGCTCGGATTGCTGCACCTCTCACTGCTTTGAATCGTAAGAATGCTAAGTTTATTTAGAGTGATACGTGTGAAGCTACATTCAACGAGTTAAAGAGCAAGCTAACTTTTACACCAGTTCTTACCGTTCCAAATGGAAATGAGGGATTGACGGTATACACTGATGCTAGTCGTAAGGGATTGGGTGCTGTTCTCATGCAGGATGGTAGGGTCATTGCCTATACCAGCCGTCAGTTGAAAACCCACGAAGCTAATTATGCGGCTCATGATTTAGAGTTGCTTGCTGTTGTCTTTGCTTTGAAGCTCTAGAGGCATCATCTTCTTGGAGCTAAGTTTGAGCTTTTCATCAATCATCAGTCTCTGAGATATGTCTTCACCCAGAAGGATTTGAATCAGAGGAAAGTTCGTTGGCTTGAGTTTTTGGCTTCTTACGATCTCGATATTAGCTATACTCTCGGTAAAGCTAATGTTGTGGCCAATGCTCTGAGTCGAAAGAAGGCTTTGTTATGTCAGCTTGTTGTTTCTTCTTCTTCTCTTTTGGATCGTATTAAAGCTAAGCAAGAGGAGGATGAGATGCTTAGATTGATGAAGGAAAGTTTTCGTAGCAGGGTTGGAGGTAGTAGCACTGGCAGTAGTGGAGCTCAAACCGATGATAGTGGGATTTTAAAGATCAATGGTAAGATTTGTGTCCCAAATGTTGATGGATTGAGGCAAGAGATACTTTGGGAGAATATCGATCCAAACTTTCTATTCATCCTGGTGTGTCGAAGATGTATCAGGATATGAAGAGGCTTTATTGGTGGAAGGGTAGGAAGTGGGATATCTCTATCTTTGTTAGTCGGTGAGCGACTTGCCAGCAAGTCAAGGCCGATCATCTGAAGACCCCTGGTGCAGCCCCTTGAGATTCCTAATTGGAAGTGGGAACAGGTTTCCATGGATTTAATTGATTGATTACCGAGGATTAGGAGGGGTGATGAGAGTATTTGGGTTATTGTGGATAGGCTGACCAAGTCCGCCCATTTCATTCCGGTCAAGTCTACCCGTTCTGCTTCTAGCTTATCTGAGATCTACATGAGAGAGATTGTTCGTCTCCATGGTGTTCCTCTTAGTATTGTTTGTAATCGTGATCCTATCTTTACCAATTAGTTTTGGAAAGCTTTTCAGGAATCTTTGGGTACTCATCTGAATCTGAGCACTGCTTACCATCCATAGACCGACGATCAGGCGGAAAAAGTAAATCAGGTTCTCGAAGATCTTCTTCGTGCTTGTGAGCTTGATTATGGAGGATCTTGGAAAGATCATCTCCATCTTATCGAATTCACCTACAATAATAGTTATCAGGTATAATCTAATCTTCTGTTTTAAGCTTATCTTAATCTGTTATCTATCTCGTTCCATCTTTGAATCCATGCCAGTATTGAAATGTCTCTGTTTGCTGCTCTTTACGGATGACCTTGTATATCTCCATCTTGCTGGATTGAATCCGGTAATCCTTTGGTTCTTGGTCCTGATTTGGTTTTGGAGGCTTCTGAGAGAGTTGAGGAGATTAATAGGAAGTTGAGAGTTGCTCAGGATAGGCAGAAGAAGTATGCTGATAGGCGTAGGCAGAGTTTAGAGTTTTCTGTTGGTGATCAGGTTTTCCATAAGGTCTCTCCCTTAAGGAATGTCATTCGTTTTGGTCGTAGAGGGAAGCTTTCTCTTAGGTTCATTGGTCCTTTCCGCATTGTTGAAAGAGTTGGTTCTTTGGCATATCGTCTGAATTTGCTCGAGAAGCTTTCTGGAGTGCATGATGTGTTCCATATCTCTCATCTTCGTTGGTATCTTCATGACCCATCTCTTATTGTTCAGCCTTCTGCACATGATAGTTTGGATATTGAGCCAAATCTGACTGTCAAGAGGAAGGCACTTCATATTGTCGACGGAGGTACGAAACAGCTAATAAGAAAATCTTTTAGTATGGTCAAAGTACAGTGGAGTACTGGTGATCGAGATTGTACCTGGGAGACGGAGGAAAGCATTCGTGCTTCGAATCCGGAATTTTTTGTTTCAGGTACTATTTGCTTTTCTATCTTGCTTTCTTTATTTTACTTGTTTGTTCTTTTCGAGGACGAAAAGATCTGAGTGGGGGAGAGTGTAACAACCCTAGATTTTTAAATATTTTTAAATTAGATTTTTATTTCATTTTGAAAAAAATATTTTAAATTTATTTTATTTCAAGATTTTATTTTTAAAACGTTTTTAAAGTGTGGTTATAATTTTCCAAAGCTTATTGTATTTTATTTACAATTCTCAAATCCTAGTCTCGATTATTAAGCTATTTTCTTAATTATTTACATTTTTCTAAAAATTATATTTCCTTTCCTACTTTATTTTGTTTTGTTTTTCTATTTATTTCCTTACTTTTTATTTGTTTAAATTGAATAAAATAAATAAGAAATACAAAAAGGCAAAACCCTTTCATATGCATGTGACTTTCCATTTACCTCTTGTCCTTTCATTTTGCTTTTGGCCTTTCATTGGGTTTAGCCGTCCATTGCTTTCTCTTAGCCGTATATCCTCTTCATTTTCACGTGAGAAATTTTCTTTCATCTCAAAACTTTGGCCATTACAATTTTTGAAATTATTTTGGTAAGATTCATGGCATCATTTTCCTACTTTTTCTTCTTTGTTTTCATTAAACTCTTGCCTTGTTTTCTCTTATGTTGCTTGGCCATAGACCCCTTCACCACCACATCACCTCCACTACCATACACGGCAGCTCCTCCTCCTCCTCCTCTGACCAAGACCGGCAGTGGCAACCCTATGATGCAAACTCCACAAAAATTGCAAACACCCCTTGAAAACAATGCCCAGACCACAAAATTCCCCATGCCCTTCACATATCCATCTCGGCCACCACCTAGAACCACCACCAACAACAACTACATCACCTTTGGCCGCTATTGCACCATCACCAGATCTGAACCATGCAAGGCCGAGCCACCACTTGCCTTTGGCCAAGCCAAAAATGTCGCCAAAACTCCACTATTTTGCCTTGTTCTTATGTATGCTTCATGTTATCACCACTAACCCTTCATCTCCTTACTAGCCGAGCCATATTGACCCATACCTGACCCAAACATATAGCCATGGATGAGCACAGAAGCCCTATGGCCGAGCATATGAGTGGTAAAAGCAAGGTCGAGTTATTTAGCTCCTTGTTGTTTTTTTATTTCTAGTTGTTTCAATGATAATTTGTGTTGTAAATATATGTTCACAATGTCTTGTTTTGGTTCTTGTTACAAGATAATCATCTTGGCTCTCCACTCACTTGAATCTATACTCGTGCTATCATGCTTTCTGGATTTTATTTGTGTATCTTGATTTGCTAACTCCAGCGTAAAGAGGTGAGTATTCACTCATGACACTTTTACTTATATAATTAGTGAATTGATAGCAAGTGAATATGTAGAATTACTATTTCATGTTATACCTGCTTGTGATATGAATCATATGATGTTAACCCTGTTAATAAACTTGTCATATCATCTGTTACTGCTATATGATGCTATATTGTTATTTATATCTGTTTCTCACACTACAAGTTCCACGTAGAATAGAATCACTATGGGTTGAAATGATACATACCCAAATGGACTTTAGAATAGGAAAAATCATTATAGGCTGAAATGATAGGCCTGAACGATTTTTATTTATTTTATTTAACTTGGGATTGCGGGTTTGAAATGATAGAACCCCGATTTTTTCTTGTAAATTACGGATTGAAATAATATATTATCCGTACCACTTGACTTATGTTAGTAAATTGTATACATACCCGTGGTTATTTTATAAAGTTTTCTGAAATTTTTAAATATTTTAAAAATGTAAATTTATGATATTTTGATTTAAATCGAAATAAAAATGATTTTTATAAAGTGTTAATGATTTATCTACAAGTTAAAATGTTAAATAAATAAATGTTTAAGTTGAAATTTAAGATATAACTTAATTTTTCAATTTAGGAATTTTATTTAAAATTTGAAGCTTAAATTAAGTAAATAAAATGGAAAATAAGTTATATTTTGAAATGGAAATTTAAAACTTAAGTGTAAGTTAATAAAAGAAAATATAAAGGATAGAAACTGGTATGCTTGAATTTAATAAGTGGATTATTAAAAAAATTGATTTTTTTTATGAAAATTTACTTTATAAAAATCATAAGTTAAGGGTATTTAAATGATCATTTTTAAAGTGAAAAATATGAAATTTTATAAGTTAAAATGGTTTAAATTGAAGTTTAGTAGTTGGTGAAATTGTATTGAAAATTTGAAAATTTAATTAACAACATTCAGAAATGCTATCATTTTTGAAGATAATTTGAAATCTGAAGTAAAGTATATTAGCACTTTGTAAGTGTTATAGTTGATGCAACCGAACTATAGCTTAAATTTAACTAAGTAATATTACAGCTTTGTAAGTGTTGTTGTTGCAGAATGAACTAAAATCTGAAATTTATAAAAGGGCTATAGTAGCACTTGTTAAGTGCTGTAGTTGGCTAAATTGAATTAAACCTTTTAATTTGAACCTGAAATATTACTGAACAGTTCTATAAATGCTGACTTTGCTGAAGTGAACTATTTTTCATCTAAAACTGAACTATTATAGCAGTTTTTAAATGCTGTCTTTGCTGAATTGAATTGTTTTCAAATGTAACTTACCGTAGCATTTTCTAAGTGCTGCGAAAGCTGAAATTTCACTGTTTTAATGTATTTAAGTGACTGAATGAACTCTAAAAGGACTAATTTTTTGGGAATTGAATATTTGATTTGTAAATATAATGACTTCGCTTTTAAATGGTTTAAATGGAGTATTGATTTGAAATATAAACTATTTTGAATGTGATTTGAAATGGTATTAAAAATGAATGAGGTTTTGAAAGGATATGATATTTTGATATTTTTGAAATGGATTTGAAATGATATTTGAATTTGAAATGATATTTGATTTTTTGAAGTATAATACCATTTTTGAAATTTATAACCACGGTTTATAATAACGATTGGTTGTTAAAGAGACCGAGATCGGATATGGACATACTCTCTGTCGATACTGAAAACCACTTTAACAACTATGTACGCGGTGGAGTTCAAGAATGAAGTAGGATGGCGACGACGATCCTATTGTGGTATGAACGTGGACTCGAATCCCGTGTGTTGGCTTAAGGTGGCTAAAACAAGAGCGATCTCGGGCCAAAAGGGGTGGCACCTCTGGTCGGACACATTTCTTCGATACCATTATATTAATTTGTGATTGTTTGGTGGCCACCCTTTGATTTGGGAGTGTGTTTCGAGGTGGGCGTAGTGGCTGCTACGTTACCGCCAGCCCGTGTGCGTAATTGGCATATCTACCCTGGCATTGCCTCATGGAGTATTTTCTCATAGTCTCCCGATGAAGTATCTTCTCATAGTCTCCCGATCAGGAGATATGCATGTATTGTATAGACTATTGGCACTATTACGTGTTAAGGGATATATGGGTAGCCCCTTAACGCTATTTTAAAGTAAGTTTATTTTACTGTTAGACATTATTATAATAGCGAAATATTACTACATAGTAAATAGTTTAACGGATCCTTAGAGGATGGGCGGTCCCAAGCATCCTTTAAGTTACTTGTCCATTTACTGCAGTTCACTTGAGTTGGTTTACATTGTATAAGTATGTATGTCCTAACTCGAGTGTTTTGTGTTTTGCTTTACGCTCGAGTCAGCCTGAGTATTCATAGCTTTGGATATCTCTTTCTGGAGCTAGGAATCGCCGGAGATTTTGCCTATCTAGTTTTCTACCTATTTCAGTTTCAGTTATTCTATTTCGGCTCTTATATTAGTGACTTCCATGTATCTGGGATTTCTATTATGTTGTTTTCAGACAGATATTATGTTTTTATCTTGAGACTTTGTTATAGTAGCTTCATGAACTATTATGGTATTTTAATTTCCGTTGCGAGTTATTCTGATATTTCTGTGTCTGTGATTCTGTGTGATTGATTTTATTTGCTCCAAATTTTATTACAATCTGTTATTTTGAATTTTTCAAGTCTGACATGTGTGGATTATTGTCGATTTGAATGATCCAAAATAGGGGTTGTTACAGTACGTATCAAAGAAGGGTGTTAAGTATAAGATAGTTATCTCCTACACCACTAAAGAAATGTACGTTTATAGAGATCAATGCACTATGATCTTCGTAATGCAATGTCATACACTCATCTATACAAACCAGGAACAGGACATATTGAAGGCATTTCTCCTACTACATCCTGTCAGGAATTATCCCTAGGATTTGCAGTGAATAGTCCTTGCATACGAAGATCCCCAAATGAAGGGACCACTGCTATTTATTTATCATAGGAGCTACTCCAAAATTATCAACAAGTAGTTCTTCCATTATGAAGTTCCCCGCCTTCAACTTCATTACCTTTAACATGTCCCACTTTTGAACTTGTAAATTGGTTTGAAGTGGTTTTCGGATATGAATTTGTCCAAAGCTGATCTCGGTTCCTCCAAAGCAATCATCGATAAAAACATGATAAGTAGGTAGATGACCAATTTCCATTAATTAGTATCATTTAATCCAAAATATCTTCTTAGTGATATATATCTTTTTAAAACCATTTCTCTTCGGTATACACGGAATCATTAAACCTCATTTATCAAATCTTTGTCTAATTAAAACCTTGTTAAATCTTGGAGTAATTCCAACTCATTTCATCCTTTACTTTGGAAAATATCTCCAAAACGTAAATTTTATTTCTTATTTTCAAAACATAACTTTTAAATGGGTCAAAAATTATGTTATATAAGACATTATTTACTATAAATCTAAAATACTTAATTTTAAGTAAAATGATCCAAAGGAATTAAAATATTTCCAAATCATTTATTTAAATCTTGATAAAATATTTCTTATTTCCCAATTATAACTTTTAAATGGGTCAAAAACAATGTTATTTAAGACTTTGTTTACTATAAACCCAAATCTATTAGTATTGAGCAGAAAAGGATCCATAGAAATTATACTAATTCTACTTGATATTAATTTATATATATTCAACCTTTACTATCCGTCGAAACATGGTGAAATCACCTTTGAAATTCATATGGACAGTATGGGTTCCCTCCTCGGAATTTAATACTAAGTATAAGAAAAGTATTTCTATACAATCCAAGTTGTATGATATTAAATTTGTAAATTTGAATCTTTTATCCTTCTCACATTTTTGGCATTTCAATCTTATCTATTCCTCGCCCACGAAAAAGACCAGGTGATTCAGGGCACTGGTTGCTCCTAAAAATATTCATGGTTTAAGCACCTTACATCTGAATCTCACGAATAGAAAAATCAGGTCTAATCATTGGTTTTTAGAGCCAAGATTAAATCACTTGATTATAAAAGCTTTTCTTTAAATCATTTATTTATCTCTAAAATAAATTATAAACCTTCATATTATTTTCAAAATACTTAATTATTTATTTTAAAACATTTATAAAAGATTTTGGAAATAATACTTAAGTTTAAAGCCATATTTCAAAATTATTAAAAGTGCAGCAAAAAGTGATCGAATAGTGTTATGAATAATGCTTATTTGATCAAGTCAACTTTTCGATCATTTAAAATCCATTTTTATAACTCAAATTACATTTCAAAATATTTACAAAATTTATTCCATATTTTTAAAGAATTAAAAATATCATTTATAAAGAATATACCGCTTTGGTTTTCAAACTGCTAAACCGCGACTATTTTGAAAACTTATTTTGCTCATATTTCAAAATCTACTAAACGAAATCTCGATCGTTTTCTTTTGTTTGAAAACTATGATTATAAGAGTTTGGAAAATTCTTATTTCAAAAAATTTCAACTCCAAATCCAATGTATAAATGGATTTAATTTTTTACGGTGCGAACTGCCGTCACAAGCGCGTCTATTTTTGACTTAACTTTCATAACTTGTCCAAACTTCACCAAATTTGGTTTTAGTATTTATAAAACATTTATAAACCATTTTAAAGAGTTTTAACAATCTCATATGCACTATTTCATTTATTAATGGAAAGTGATTTCCTTTGTGATATTCGACTTGTATTAAACGGGTTTACACACCCAAACAAACACATTATCATATCCAAACATGGCTCACAATCGTCACAACCATGCGTAGCCAAACACACATACACACATATATCATCCAGTATATCATAATATAAGTAGAGTTTCTCACCTTTATTGGATATTAAACTTAGGAAAATGGACTATAGCTTTGCTATGTTCGAATCAAACATTAGGACCTTTGGAAAGCCATGACTTAGCTTGCAAGTGGAGATGGGATTGGCCTTGGTGATGGATGGTGGTGGTCATGAGTTTGAAAGGTGGAGAGGAGGTGTTGGATTTAGTTTTCGAGGTGGTTTATCATGGTATATACATGTGTATATATTTTGCTTTATTTTGGAATAATTTTATGTAAGTGCAACATATTTGATATACTTAAATGTTAAGGATAATCGAATGCACTTTTGTAAAGAGTTCATTATGATATTGTAGTAAGGTTTTTCTTTTTGAAAACTTTAACCATTTAGAAAGGAAAACAAATGTATAAGGCTAAATGTGATTTAAGGTACGATTGTTATGAAAAGTGTGAATGGTCACTTCATCTTCATAAAGAAACATTGAAATTGAGAATTGTAATAATAATAACTGATACTTAACATTGAAATAAGAAATATGTTTTACATTTCGAAATGTACTTTTATATCAAAAATTGTTTTCTATGAGATTTATTTCTTTGAGTTCAAGATATTTGATTAAAAAATTATTTGCTTTAAATTAGTTGCAATATATGAAATAAATAATCTATATTAAGTGAATCATGGACCTCCGAATTCAATACGCTACTATTGTAATAGAAGAAATAATGGGAGAGTGCCATGTAACTTTTATTGATTGCATCGAGTTACGAATTTTCATAATAACCTAATGCACGTTGTTCATGTAATAATGACTATTTTTCGATGTCGACTAAAAAAATAGAGACAGTTATATTTCAATGTAAATATTATGAATATCGTTATGAAATAAAACTATAATATGGTATTTGTTTTCACAAAAAAATAGTGAATTGGACAATACTGAAGTATCTAAAATTATTTATAATTATTTTAGAATTATAGACTTAGCTGTAGTTTTGAGAAATAGTTTTATTATATGATAATGAATCATATGATGCTAGTTAATTATATCTGAAACAATTAAGGGTTATGCACCCATTTAATGAAAGCATCATAAGAGTTGATGAACTCTTCGGATTGATACATATATATTTCTACAATCGTAAGTCTATAAATACCAAAATGTTTCCATATACTTTGCCCTATTAACTGATGAGTTGTCACAAACATGAACATGTGTATTTGATATACATATATAAGTTTATGATAAGCTTATAGAAAATAAATAAATATATATATAACATGCGATAGAAATGATTCAATTTGATTGAATGAATGAGTATATAGGAAATAGTTCTGTATTTACCTAATCTGAATAAACATTCGGTCTTAAAGGTCACTCATCCCTATAATACATAAAGATTTATTAATAAGGAGTGATCAAACTTTGTTGGACAAAGCATGGTTAATGATGAGTTAAGTTGAGCTAATTCTTTCTATAAGGTGTGTGCTTAAGAGCAATACATAAGGTTAAAATTAATATCATCCAAAGAATAGTTTACAAACCATATGAGATAAGGGTTTATAAGGTAACCTTAAATATTCCAGGCCGAGAAGTTGGCAGGTTGTGTGAGTAGAAAGATTGCACGTAATAATTATGTGTGGATCTTGTATGAATCATCCCAAGAGAATATTGGGAACGATAGTAATTAGATGATCAGTTTACGTTGTGAACATAAATGTATTTTGAACTAATGCAAAATTAGTTTTACATAAGATACTTCATAAAATGTTTATGAATGCCCATTCTGTTGCATTGAGAAAAAAATATTGTTTCAAGAAATACCAACTTTGTAGCGAAGGAATTTATTTAAGAAATTATTGATATAAAATGAATTTAGATATGATCCTAGAATAATATTAAATACAATAGATGAAAGGAAATTGACCAAATCTAAATGAACACAAATACATTAGAATGCCTAATGAGTATTCTTGTATATTAAAGAAAAATATGAGTTTCTTTCCAATGTCAAGAATAAATAATCATCGATTGTTTAATTAAACCATTAGTGATATTCACTCTATGATATGGTATGACACACAAATACGAAATAGATTCCAAGTACATTATTAAAATATGATTTTGATAGTTGTATCCAAAAGGATATGACTCATTGACCACAAATGTTCCTTTAAGAGAAAGACAAATGCAGTTGAAATATAACGAACCACATTGATAAGAATAATACAGTGAATTTCAATTATTGAAACTAACGTAACAGATTCACCATTCGATGTGCTTAAGTTGGTTTAGATTTTACTCAAAAAATTATCACATGGTATATGTTTTGGTATGTATGTGTTAAAATTGAAAATTCTTAATATTGATTTAGGGTAAACTAGTTACACATTATAACCAAAGTATCTTGTAGTCAGTAGGAGTGATATTGAGTTTGTGAGTTTTTAGATATGATCTAAGAATAGATACGAAAGTATCATTCGACAAGCATCGAAATTGAACAAACATTTAGACAGAAATATTAAATAATTTTATTTGTTAATGAAAATGCAGAGGAAAGATGTGGTCATAAGAAAGAAAGTTAAAAGGTACATAATTATTTCTAAACCATATGTAAACAATACACTGTTGATTCTTAATGATGTACTTATGTTAAAATCAGCTTTAGTTGTTTTAATACTTAACATTGGATTTGTAAATGATGTCTTTTATAGTTAGTTAAAAGATATTGGGATGTCCCAAACGATATGCAAGGATACCAAATGTTTGATATGGAATAGTAAGATGGATTCTTTATGCGTTGTCAATAGGAATTATCATACATATAATGTTGTCTATGATATCATGATTTGTTTATACATTTGATACATAAAGAAAATATCAAATCCAAATTGATATCACTAAATGGTTGTTTGAAGTGTTCTTATGTATTTATAAAATACTAAAGAATTGTTTACGAAAACAAAGAACACCTTATGAAGGATTGTTTAAATTCAAACTTTCATAAATGATACTGATTATGATATATCAATAGAAAATTCAGGTTAATAATCTTTGAGTTGGAAATGTTCCAAATGAAAGACAATGTCTAATTTAATGAAAAAGGCTAAGTACATTACTTAGAATAGCGTCACAATAAAAACAATGTATATAAATATGAATGCACAAACTTATAACTAAGCCAAAGGTGATTCTGAATGTTGAGAATCTCATAACATTGTTACATGATAACAATGTCACGATATAGTTCATAAAAGAACTTAGAGTTCACTAGAAGTTGAGAGACATATTCCGAATTATTCTACATGATAAAGAAAGTTTATCATCATCGGAGAGAGTTGATTGGTAAAGTAGATAATTGAAACATAATAACATACCCGTTCACTGAGGGACCGATCCAATGGGTTTTGAGGAAAGTGGTTCGAGAAGTTGGAATAAGATTCCATAATAGACGCTAAGTGCAAACAGGAGATTGATAGAGTTAACGGTACGTCCTAGGGGTAATTATATAATTTGTTACATATGTCTAACTCGATAATCAATCTTGTTTGAAATAAAAGGTGTTTTCTTCTATTATATACTTAATATAACATGTTAAATTAATTAATTAATTAAATTAAAAGTTGATTTAATAGAAAATACAAAAATGATATGTTTTGTGGTAGTAGTTACAGAGTGTTATAACCGTGAGTAATCTATCATGATGAAAATAAATATACCATTTTATATGTTCTTAGCCAAGATGCATCGAGAATGGATATCGGTTTATCTATTGAAACTAAAGTACGTAACGCTCTCCAAATGTTGGACTGTGTATTACTCATGACTGTTGGGGGCACATAGGGGTTACTACTGATAGCTATCATATAACTATAGAATGATATCAAAGTAACTAATTTACACAATTCTTTCGACTTGAGAATACTTTCAATCTTCAATACAAAAGTTTCACTTTGCTTATAGTTAAATCATAGAACAATGTCCAAGGAGAGACTAGTCGGGTCGAGTGGAAGTATTGTAAGTTAAGCACTATCCAAGAGAGGATTCATTTCCTCAGTTATATGAGATTTGCCTCAAGGTCAATTCAAGTCAACTAAAAATGAAAGTCTCTAGCCAGAGTATTTCAAATACTAATAATTTTTATTGTTGAACCAAGGACTTTGGTTTGGATATAGAGTTGAATAATATTGGAGTTGAATATTATTGGAATTTTGACCATTACCAAATTCCATAAGTCCAAAGTGATATTGTTTTGATGAAGAGAAGCGTAAATAATAGTCACAACCAGGTAACATTTAGTAAAGTAAAATTAGATTTTACCGAAACTAAGTAAGCAATAAATTTAGTCACAATATCACACCACCTACTAAGTGACATGTGAACGTTAATATTTGAATAGTTCGATATTAGTCGCTGACCAAATTTACACCCGATTAGTCACACAACTGAAAATGATGAATTCTTCTCTAACCAAATGATTTAATTAATTTATAACCGTTATAAATTGATTAAATTAAATAATATATATATATATAATACTATTTATAAATTTGACTTTGATTTGATAAGCGAATATTAATTGTATTTAAAGAAGTTACTAACACATTAATAGATAGACAATATCGATAAGCGTTTTAAATTAGATTTAAAATGAAAAATATTCATTTGGGCACAAATGTGTTTAAGGACCATCGCATGGGCTATAGGATCAACTGCAACATGGGGGACTAACGACTCAAAATATGGATTGGAGGGCTTGACAATGGATGGCTTAGATTAAAGGAAATGTGTAATGACCCATGTTTTACATATCGGAGGATCATAAAATATTTTGATTTTATTCGTTATGAGGTCGTATAACTCTTAGATTTTGGGAAGTGATTCTTAGGGACATTTTTCACATCTGTGATTTTTCTCGAAATTCAAATGACCATTTTGAACTTAAAACTCTTGTTTGGATTATAACTTTTTATAGGACCCAAATTAGGTCTCAAATCACTTCCATTGCTTCAGGACAATGGTTTCCCATTCGTAGAGTGGTCATTATAGAAAAGCAGTTGCGTCGTTTGAAAGTTATAACACTTTTAAGTTTGGCAGTTGCTGGCCTGTTTTAGCGGATAATTAACTAAGTCCATACTTAAGCTCATTGTGATAACCTGGATTTTAGTCATTAGAAAATTGGTAATTAGCTGATTTCTCTCTATTGAAATACTGATTTGGTTTGATCGAATAAATAAAACTTTGATAATTATAATATATTTAGATATGTATATAGGTATGTTTTAATGAGAATTTGGATTTGAGTTCAAATGTTAATAATCTTAAAAATAAATTGGATTTTAAAAATAAATTAATTTAAAATAATATGTATATATGATTTGTTTTTTAACATTCTCTTTAAAAGATTTTATAAAATATATATTAAAGTAGTATAATTATTTCTAAATGTATAATTGGAATTTTTATCTTTTTCCTTTAAATTTTATATTGATTAATAAAGGGATAGTTTAACTATTATACACTTAAGATATATTTTTTATATAAAAATAAATTAAAATGTAATATTAGTATAGTATAAATATATATTAAAAACCTCTTATTAAAATGAAATTACAAGTGTTAAAAAAATATGCATACATAATTACAAATGTAAGTAAAAGAATAATGTTTAAGGGCAAGTGTAATTAATTCACTCTACAAATTAACAAGTGTCCTATTTTCTTTTTATTTAAAAAAAATAGAACAGGTTATATTAACATCTTCATCCCTTCCTTCATTTTTCTTCTCTGATCTATTTTTTACAAAACCAAGAAAAGAAAAAAAGTTTCAAGTAGTCTTCTCCAATTTCAAATCTAAAGCCCAATATAATTCAAGTAAGATTAACATCAAAAGCAAACTCAGATTCAAATCATAGTAGCAAATCAAAATTCCATTTTGCAGTAGCAGATCAGTTTCCAGCTTCCTATGTTCTTCAATTATAGGTGAGTAAACTTACCTATTTGAAACTAAATCTTTGTACTTACTAACTCATGTGAATAATATAAGTTGTTATGATTGAGAATCTAATTTACAAAGGTGTATTTCACCTAGAAATAAGCCAAATTTCTATATATAAATATATAAGTGCATGTCTGTATAGTGAGATCTAGCCTCTGTCTTTGTTTAACAGACTAAAGAAGTTCAAAAATCCACATCATCTAATTCTAATTAGTTTTAGGTGACACTGTTTAAAAAGAATCTGATCATTACCAAGTTTATTTTATTCTAAAAATGGTTTCATGGAAAATCATTGAGTGTACACAGTGAAGAATGGAATTTACAGTTGATAGCAAAATAAAGGAGAAAGATCGAATATCATGATTTGTGACTTCACTTATATGGATGTGTTCGTCTTCCAATATGATGTTTTTTGAGGGTAGTTCCACATTTTTCCATTTGATATGGTGGAGGAATTTTGGAGTTGATCGAAGTTGGGAGTTTTGGCAATTGCCGGCGATAGAGGCAATTTCAGAACAAGATATCAGGCTGAAGGAGAATCGGTCGAAGGGGAGCATTGGAAAAATAGTCACATGTTTTTTTGATCGCCAAAGGGTCCTAACGACGGTGAACTAGGGTTATGAAGTCAGGTTTGGTAGATAATGTTTCGGGGATTAGTGTGATGTCGTGGCCACACCGAAAGAAATCAAAGGTGGGGGAAATTAATTATCGAGGGGTGGCACAGCCCCAAGCGTGGCGGCGAGGCTTCAGGCGATCGAACGTGGCCGTGCATGGTGGTTTGGATTTCCATCTTCGTTCCAGTGGGTGATGGGGTGCTCATTTCGATTTCGAAGAGAGTCGTGAATATTGGGTTGTCGATTGGGAAGAGGTGGTCGACGGCGACTTGTGGGAAGTAGCAGTGGTGGTCGAAGGCGCCTCGACCATATGTGCACGTGCACAGGTTGCCTTTGTTTCGGTTGTTGCTGGTTGATTGTAGGGATATGAGGAGATGACGAAATCTTGGATTTGTGCTAGTAAAAAGAAGGGGTTGGCTCGAGTTTTTGTCGGGGTAGTTTGTGTGTGAAGCTCGAATTTGTTTGTCGATTCCAGATTGTTAAGTTATCAGGCTTTGAAATTTGGAAGTAAATTTGAACCAGATTTTTAAGTTTTAGATGAAACATGACTAGGTAGTAGTAGAAACAAGGAATGCAAGGTTAAAGTAAAAGCAAATTTGTTAAAACAAGTTTTTAGAAAGCAAAGAAATGAAGGGTTTCAAAGAAAAGTAATGTTAGTAAGGTTTCAAGGTTAACTATTGAAACAAGTTTCAAGTATAGAGTTATAAATCAAATTTTTTTGAATTTACATTGATTAGTTTAAATAATTAAATAATTAGTTAATTATTTTATTATATTTACACAAAATTTTCTAACAGTACTTGATAATGATTAAGTAAATAATTAAGACAATGGATTATCTTAAGTTAATTAAAATGATAAATCAAGGATGGTTAATTTAAGTGATTAATCAAGAATAATTACTTAATTAAGGAGGGTAATTTATGGTAATTACTAAATGTGATTCATTAAATGATAATTACTTAATGAAAGTGGTTGAAAAAAATTAATTACTTAGTGAAATTGATTAAAGTATGGATTAATTAAGGAAATTAATTAAAGGGAAAGTTGATTAAATTGAATGTGATTAATTAAAGGATAATTAATCAATGTAAGTGATTAATTAAAGTATAATTAATTAATGGAATTAATTAAGGATCAATGTAATTAATTATAGTCAATTAATTAATTAGAGGATCTTTAATTAGTGTGATTAATGAGAGTAATTAAAGGATGATTACTGTAAATGATTAAGGATAATTAATTTGTGTAATTGATTTGACTAATTACTTAATGTAATTAAAGAATAATTAATCAAGGATGATTAATCAAGATGAATAATTAAGGGATGATTAATTAATTGGATATAAGTAATTAATGTTAAATAAGCAAAATTTATAAGTAATAAAGTAATTAATTTAATTCAATGGTAGTTAATTAAATTAATTAGAAATTGTGTGACTAATTAATCTTGCTTATGGATGATTGAATGATACTGAATGCCTTGAATTATTTGTTATCCCTACTATGTGTTGGGATGCTATGTGATATGATGTTTGGAATATGGATTATCTATCTATAATAGATATGTTACTCTAAATATAAATTGAATTGTTTTTCACTTAAACAACATAAATTAATAATAACATTGGATTCGAAGAGACCAGGGTCGGGTACCAGCAAATACCCGAAACCACTTCGATTTGTAATCTACAATAATTCTTTATGGATTTAATTTTAGAATAAATTGGCTAAAATAAATGATGTAACTTGGTCATGTAATCTAAGTAGTAATGCTTAGATATGGTTGTAATAAGTATATTTGACTTTGGCAAGTAAGACACTCGTAATAAGGTATGAGTTACTCGGGTTAAATAATTTTATGCATTAGTATTTCATGTTAGATGGGTTTACTCACGCTGGTTTTAAGCCTGACCCGGGTGTCACTTTGATGTAATGCTCGGGTCAGACCGAGTATTACAGATTTCCAGGTTAGGACATTCTGGAGCTCAGAAGGCAAGCTGGATGGCAGGAACGTATGGAGAGTATTCCGGTGTGATATATTTTTGTTATCTGGGATATGTTGATTTTAACAGTCCACTGTTTGCGTAAAGGTTGTAAATCTGATGTAAATAAATGTAGATTGACAAATACAGTTTTCTTTTATATAACTGTTATTATTTGATATTATATTTCGTTCCGCTGCGAATGTGAGATTTTGTGACTTGTTTTTTTGTTTCTTCTTCTATCTCTTTCTTCTTTACCTTAACCTTCTGGAATTTTCGGGATTGAAATTTCAGATCCTTACATTTTTGGTATCAAAGCAGAAGGTTAAGCGAGAACTTTGGCTCTGGTGGGTTTACTCATTAAGGATAGGGTAAGTGGTACCCTAGAATGAGTTGAGGTAGTATATATGAGGGAGTATCTGTTATTATAAAATGATTTTAATATAAGTTTATCTTTTGATATATAAAGAAATAATTTCTCTCATATATTAAAGAAATTGGTTGTTCATTATTGGAATTAAATAAAATAATGAGAATTAAGTGGAAGTCGTAGTACAACCAAATTTAAATTGAATAAAGATAAGTTTGAAATGGATTGGTTTCCAGATATGATAATCTTGGTTATTATCCTAAATGGTTGTTGTGTTTAATAATGAAATGTTTGTTAATGATAAAACAAAATGAAATGTTTTAAGGAATTAAACATTTAGATAAGTATGACTTGTATATTGAGGTAGGTTTTAAATTGTGAAGTTTTAAAACCTAAGTCTAGAAACATTTGAATTGTTTCAAAGTGTTAAAAGAAAAGAATAAATAATATTATTCAGACTATTTTTCAATGTAATCTTATTTTAAAAATAAGAAGTTGTTTGTAAACTTTAAAAAGAAAAAAAATATGTTTTGAATTAAAAATCAGAGGTGGTTCAAAACTTAAGTAATAACTTGGTGGGCTTAGAAATAAATATTATATATGTTTGGATATACAAAAATGATTTGGAATAAACTCTAAAGTGATGAATTTTGATTTTCCCTGAAGTGTGATGTAAAAACCCGAAGTAAAATAAGTTTTTGGACTTTTAAGTGATAGCAATTTGAAATTTGAAGTGGGAATTCAAATTTGAGTAAGGTTAACGGGATTAAATTGAGATTTAGTTTAGGGAAGTTAAACGGGTCATTTGGAAGGGAGTTATGGGTGATCTCAAATAGGTTTGAGATCTGGGAAGGGGTAGTGAATGCTTGATGGATGTTTTTAAATAAAGTGGATGTTTATTTATCCTAATATCATCCTGTTATTATCAATAACTTTGAAATTGTGAATTGTATATTTTAAAATGAATTAACAAATGGATTGGAGTAATATATACATCCATTATAGAAATTAAATGGAAATAGAACTTTAATTAGGAAATTGTACTTGTGGAGATGAAATTACTTTGAAATTAAGATTTAAATGTTCAATAGGAACTTGGAAAATTTAAATTGTTAAGGATTAGTTTCAAAAATTGAAATTGGGTAATAAATTGAATTTCAAAGATTAAATTGTTTAAAAAGGATTTGAGTCATTATTTGAACCTAGAAATAGGTTTATGGAGAAGTAAAGGTAATTTAAAATAGAATTTTGAAATTTGGACTCAGAATTAAATGTTTAAAGGGTTCTAAACTTTTACTTGAAAACTTGAGATAAGTAAGTAAAAGTGATTTGAATAAATAATAAAATGTTAGACTCAAAATTTAATTGTGTAAGGACTTAGGTTGTTAAATTAAAAGGTAAAGGTTAATTTGATTTAAGGAAATTAGATCAACATTTGAAATTTAACTCAAATTTATATAATTCGAGATGATTTAAAGTGAGATTGAATTTGAAATTAGTTCAAATTGAAATTGATTTAAATAATTTGGATTTGTGATTAAAGTTGAATAGTTTTAAATTCAAATGGAATTTGATTTGAATTTGGAAAGAATCAAGGTTAATTCAACTTGAATTGGGATTAATTCAAACTGGAATTGAAATGAAGTTGTTTAAATTGATTTAGGATTGAATCAATGTTAAGAGGTTGTGAAAATTTAAAATTGAATAGATTGGAATGAAGAATGGATAATGGAACAGTTTGGCTCTGAAACTATTTTCAAGCAAATTAGTTCAGTATAAGCTTTATTAAATCTATTTTTCCAAGCTATTTACTATATACAACCTTTCTTTTTAAAGTCAAACTATTTTATACTTATTTTACAATTATTTTTGGAACTATTTAACAATTTTACAGTTGTTTTATAACTAATTACTATTTATTACTATTTTACAATTATTTAACATTTTATAACTATTTTATAACTACTTCACTATTTTACAGCTATTTTACAAACTAATAATTATTTTTCAACTACTTATCTATTTTAAACTTTTCAACTTATTTTCTAAATTTAAGCTGGACAGAGTTTAAACTGTTTATGATTTATTACCAATTGAGATAAGAATTGAAGTGATAATCCAAATAAGGATTGAAGCAACTGTGAATAAGTGGATAGAATCATAAATGAATGTGAATAGAAAGGGAATTGTTTTGGCAAATAACCAATGAAGATAAATACGTAGGATGTACGTATATTATTCTATTCGTATAGTGATTTAATCTAGATTCGAGCACAGAATTTCGAGATAGTTATATCGATTCGAGCTGGGATTTTTCACTCTATTTTCGATGGAGAACCTGGATATGGATTTTTGATTGATTCTGGGAATTCTCTATCATAATTATGACTATGCAAGGAGAATGACGGTTTCTGATCAAGAAACCAGATCTGAGTCCACACTAGGAAGTCGGGTGGACGATACTAGTTCGGAAGAGAAATTGTGGGATCAAGTGAGCGATCAGATTGATATTGCATACGGATGATATGAGTACATCATATGGGGTTGAATGAAAGTAATATTGGAAATTTGTAGATAAAAACTGTAAAATTGTTTTGAAATGAAAGGGTATATTTTGAAAAATAAATGATGAAATGGAATGGAAATTGGATATTTCTATGTTTAAAGATTCACTTTATGAAGAAAAATAATGTGTTCAATAACTTTATAAAAGAGTAATCAAATTTGAATACTTGATTTGGAATAAACAAACTTATATATCTTTGTTATATATGGTAAATTTCCCTTGTTGGATCTATAGCCAGAATAAAAAGGATTTTTGAAAGTATTTGTAGTATAAAAAGGGAATTTATACAAGTATGAAGTGATTCGAAGATTTTTCAAGGTTATATATGTAACGACCAGCTATTTTGGACCATTCAAATCGACAATAAAACCATACATGTCCGACTTGAATAATTCAAAATACCGAATTGTTAATTAAAATTTGGCAAACTTAACATATAAAATAAATCAATCAATCACAGATCACAGAGTAATATAATGCAGCGGAATAGATAAAGAATAGTAGTTCATGAAGCTACTATATACATTAGAGTTAGAAATAAAATACAACCGAATAGTTCAAATGCAGTGAAGTCTCCAATGCAACAGATGACTTCTCTGAACCAATCAACTGGAAAGGCTGGAATCTGAATCGATAGTTGGATCTCCAATTGAAGCTTCGAACTCCAAAGGTGAGTCTCTAATGTTGTATCACTCAGTCTGACCCGAGCGTAAAGCAAAACACAAAACACTCGAGTCAGGATTAACATTCTTATATCAATAAATCCAACTCAAGTGAAATATCAACTGAAATACAAATAACTTAAAGGACGTTTGGGATAACCATCCTCTAAGGGTCCAAGGAACTATCTACACGGTAGAAATATACACTATAACACCATGGTCATTTCAGCTTAATTTATACTTCAAAATCAAATATCATTTTCACTTCAAATATCTCTATATTTCCCAAAATAGTATTTATATTTATTAAATAATTTATTAAACTCTATTGCTAAAATAAACACTTCAATTTATCGATCTGAAATTCGGATTTGAAATCACAAAAATACCCTTTATATTTCAATATATTTCAAAAGTTCAAGTATTCAACGTTTCAGCTAAATTTTTATTCAATTTAGTTTTCTAAATAATAAATTCAAATTTGGTTCAACCTAAATTTCATTTTAATTAATTTTAGTTGCTAAATAACAAATTCAACTAGGTTGATTTCAAATACAGATCCGAATCTCAACATAAACCACTTAAATTCCAATATAGTTCAAGGCTTTAATAGTTAAATGTTCTATATAACAGTTTCATGTAGATCTCGATTTAACCTCATTATTATATAGTCTTGAATACTCCCTTATTAGATTCAATATCATTTAAGTAACCTTAAATTACATTTCACTCAATATTTCTTTAATTTATTTAAACGTGAAATATTCATTAAATCACTTAAATCAAAAATCCAGTTATAAAATCGTACCTGTTAAATTTCCCATTCAAAAATTTCAAATTGATTTAATTAAATAAATCCTTATTTAAATACCATTCTAATAAACGCAAATTTATCTCCCAATCTTAATTATTAAATTTACTACAAGAGAATCTATTGAAATATAGATTTACATAAATACTTAACCATATTATATGTATTAAATCAATCTAATTTAAATCAAATATTACTACTAATTCCATATATACAATTTTTATTTATATAATATCTTAAGAATCAAATTTATTAAACCATATATTTCTTTCCAAAATTATAGAAATTATTTTCAAAATATTTATAAACCAACGGTGTCTGTATATATTTCCTATCATATAGTCAAGTGCTACGGATATTTACAATTTCAATCCGTATACTAAATATATACGGGTAGATATCATTTCAACCCGTAATCCCAAATTCAATTAAGTGAAAATCGCTTGGGTTTATCATTTCAACCCATAACGATTTTCCCTATTCTAAAGTCTGTTCGGGTATGTATCATTTCAACCCATAGTGAATACTATACTAACAGGGAACTTACAGAGTGATAACAGATAATACAATAAAATAACAGGCATATATCATTAATAACAATATAATATAAACAATGGGATATGGTGTCATATCCCACAGGTGAACAGTTCAGATATAGCATATATATAACAGTGTAACTAACTAACAACGGTATATTTCAATTGTCGTTTCAATTGAATTGAATTAAATATATATGTATCACTCATAATAACTTGTGGTCACAACTCTTGATCGCCATTAACAAGTTTATTATTTACAATCCAATAATCGCCATTCTATATATATATATATATATATATATATATATATACACGAATTAACTAATTCAATATTTCCATTTCGTTTTCCTATCCTAAATTTATTACTAAGTGTATTTACTCCATTCCAACAAGTTGGAATTCCATTTTTACTATACAATCATTTCCCTATTCACTTTTATTACTAACCCATCATCATTGCATTTATTGTCTTTTATTGATTTAATCAATTTACCCCATATTCCCTTAAACTCATACTAACGAAACATTCAATTCTATTTATCTCATAAACTCCATTTCATAAATCTACCTGCAATTTCTACCTAGAAATAAGGTTACATTTCCGTTGAAAATACATTTACATCTTACGTTACTACATTAATAGTTAGTAACGTTTATATCATCAACCATCACTTATGGATAATTAGCGTTTCCTATTTATTTTGTTACATTCACTTATATTCATTTATGAATAAATTGGTATTCCCTTTAACCTATTAATTACTAACTTTAATTATTGCAATTCATTTATCTAACATAAATTTTGAATCTATTTTCAAATTTTCATATTTCAATTAATTAACACCTTACAGTAGTTTACAAATAAAAGGGATTGTACTAATTACATTATTTATTTTCTTGCATTACTTTATTACCTCCGTTTATATTCAATTTCTGTAAATCAATATTTTATTCCATTGACAAATTCAATACTTGCAACAATTTCCACTATTACTATTAATTGCAATATATAATTTAATTTGCAAATTTTAATTACCTTTGATACATCAAATTTCAATATTTTCTTTCATATAAATTAATAAGATTTTTATTTCTTTCTAAATTTTAAAATAAAATCCTATTAATTTAATTCATTTCAAACATCGAATTTACGTGGGTCGTTACACTCTCCCCCACTTAAAACTTTTCGTCCTCGAAAAGGTAAAGAAGGGAAAAATTAAATACAATACATCTTATCCAAAATATTTAACTTATAAACAATTAAATTTACAAAATTAATCACTTTAAATAAGATATCCTATTTATAACTATTTAATCCTTTATATTTAAATTATTAAAGTTTGGAAAAACATTTCCAAAATATTTCCAAGATACTGCATTTTCTTATATAATCCAAAGGGTTACAATTTATATAAAGTGAAATATTTAAGCGGTTTCAATCATTAATCAACCAATCAATACAACAACCATCAGCTTTACAAACAGCATACATACACAAGACAAAGCAACCATTTAATCCAACAAACAAATAGTTGTTCGGGTTCAAAACTTGAAATTGTATGGAATGAAAATAACTATCAAGTGCATCCTATACTCAACAGTCTTAGATGGAACAACGATAGATTATTTATTCATCCAACAACTTCAAATTCTCTTGCCCAACCAACCATAAGTCAAACAATAACAATTCAAACCAACAACCAAATTAACTTATTATACATTTATTTCATGCTTTAGTTGTTTAATTTCTTTTCTTTCATTTATTGAGTGATTCCTTCATTACTTACATTTTTCATTTTTCATTTATTACAATATTCATTATATTTGCATTCCGTTTTATTTACTTAAGTTTATAATCATCTATTTATAATACTTAAAATTTCCATTTTAACTTAAGTTTATACATTTAATTCTCATTTTGTAACAGCCAATTCATTGAATACCTTTATTACCTCAAGCTTCACTTATAAGATTTCCCCTTACATTTTCTTACTAACATTGCAACTTTTATTATATGGTAAGTTATATATATGCTTTAAGAATGTAAGTGAAAATTATACAAGTTTCTTCTCAATTCCCTTAATTAATTAGTGGTTTAATAATTATATATATTCGTTTTATAAATTACAATTTCAACTTACTTTTAATTTCATTCATTTATTTAATGCTTACATTTCTATTATATTTAATAATGGTAACAATTTAACTACACTAAATTTGCAACTTTATACATCAATTCTTATAAATAAAGAAGTTCATTAATTCATTTAATAATGTTTACAATCGTTTATTTACATTACTTATCTTCCTATTGTATTAAATTTTTACTTTAATTAAAGGTTCCAATTTCTACACTTAATTGAACTATTAATTAACTGGAACTTAAGAACCAAATACCGGGTTTAATTTTTAAATCATTTAAAATAATAGATAGATATCTATTCTTAACATATATATATATATATATATATCCAATTATAATTAAAACGATAAAAATTTCTTAAACAATTCTGCATTAAATTTCTACAGTGGCCTTCCCACTTCGAAACTCGAAAATGAAAGTCGATGATGCGTGCACTCATCACCGTAATTATTTTCCAGCAACAGGGAGGAAAGTACAAAACTTATTTTTCCGAAATCTTCTTTAAAACAATTTTTCCGAATTATATTGAAATATTTATATCAGAAAATACTTATAAATAATATTATTATATTCCAAAATTTATTCGAAAGAAATTTCAAAACCCCGGAACTTAAGTTCTAAATTTCCAAATTTCATCAATCTTATTTTCCAATCTAACTTATATTATTAATTATACACTTTATCACCTAACAACCAATCTATTGCAGCCAAATATAGATATAGATTGAAAAATTTATTTTATATATAGAAAATATAATAGGAAAAATTATTTCATTTACCTATATTAAAACAGATATTATGTCGGTCTGTCCTATTTAGTGTTTAGAAACCCCTATTGATGTCACAGCGTCCCATGCATCAACCAGAATTTATAAATACAAAACGGAACAGATTAACACAATATTAAAACCTTTTTATAACACTAACAAGTACGCTCTCTTATATATATACACTCAGCGACTCCCATAGGGTATTACTACCCTATTAACAAAGAGTCAAACCCCACAAAGCCAAGGTTTATCGCTAAACCAAAGCTTTGATACCAACTGTAACGTCCCGCCTTTTCGCATGATTTAAACCGACACACGTGCCAGTTCAACCATACGGAAGGGCGGATTGTTATGGGGTAAATAAGAAAAACGAGAAAGAAATAAAAGAAAACAGAATCTCGCAGCGGAAGGATAAAATATAATAATAAAATGTATAGTTTATAAATCTGTTTACAAAACATTTATATACTACATATCAAATTTACACATACCAATAACAATGCAGCGGAATTAAATGGTGGAGTGGAATAATATAGTAGATACTAGTAATACAAATCTTCGTCTTCGTCCTCCAGAGCTAAATCCTCAAATCCTGAAACGCTCGGACTGACCCGAGCGAATTGAAAAGACAAAACACTCGAGTCAGAACTAAAAGATCTTATGTGAGTTAAATCAACAGGAGTAAATATGAGTGCAGTAACTCAAGAGATGCTCGGGATTTACATCTCCTAAGGATCCGTTAAACTATTTACTATGTAGTATATTGCGCTATTATAATAGTTTCTAATCGTAAAATAAACTTACTTTTTAATAGCGTTAAGGGGTTACCCATATAGCCCTTAACACAGAATATATTCCCATAGTCTATACAGTACCGTAATCTCCCCCGTACTGGGCGTCGTCAGAGGGCACTCCATGGGTATGGTACAAAACAAAACTCATAGTAAAGGCTCGGTATGGTAGGTGACACGGCACAACTAGGCAATGCCAGGGTAGATATACCAATTGCTATCCGGGCTGGTGGAAACGCGTAGCCGCAGTTACCGCCCACCTCGAACAAACTCCCCCAAAATCAAAAATAGAAGTGGCCACTGAATCAATCCAAAGTCAAAGTATAATATCGAAGAGGAGCGTCCGATCAGAGGTATGACCTCATTGGCCCGAGAATCACTCCTATTTTAGCCACCTTATGCCAACTCACGGGAGTCGGGTCCACGTATTTACCTTACAGGAAACGTCACCACCACCTACTTCATTCTGGAATCTCCACCGCGTACACGGTTAGTCAAAGTGGTTTTCGGTATCGACAGATAGTATGTCCATATCCGATCCCGGTCTCTTTGCCAACCCATCGTTATTATAACACCGCGGTCATTTAAAAATAGTTTATACTTTAAAACCAGAATAAAATTTTCCATTTCAAACTATGAATACGATATCAATTTAAACCCAAAACAATATGATATCATTTTATCTCAAATATAGTTCTTTTCCAAAATCATGCTGGTTTAAAATTTAAAATATCTGGAAACCAAATATTTGAAATATACTTTCAAAGCATAATATTTCGAAATTCAAAATTTTAAAACCATAACTTCTAAAACTTGAATGGTTTGGATATTCAACGAATGAAAAATAAATGGTTTAACTTTAAATTTACTTTGTAAAGAAAACTAATTTCCATGGCTTTTCAAATATATTTCTTTATTTAAAGTTTAAACCATAATTTAAATATCACTTCAAGTTCCAAAAACCCCTTCAATTTCTATATATATATATATATATATATATATATATATATATATCCATTTGGAGTATTAATATTTCAAAACTAAAGTTGGGTTTTCTTCTTTCAACAATTAATATTCTATTATTTAGTCTTGAATATTCATATAAATTCCATAAATAAAACTCCAATTTCTAGCAATTAAATATTTTCTCAAATTTACTTTATACTAGAATTTTCATTTTTAATTCATCTTGGAAAATCCAGTTATAAATATCATACCTTAAAATTTCCAAACTTAACATATAAGATAAATTTCCAAATTCCATTTTCTTAATTTTTCATTTTTATTCAACAGGTTTATACACAACTTAATTTTCAAATTTTTAACTTCATATGTATATATATCGAAGAATAATATTTCATAAAATATCAAAATCAAATTTTTATAAACCGTATCCCATCCAAACCATAGAAATCACTTTAAAATAATTTATATATAGACCACGGTGCCTGTATAAAATTTTCTATCCTATGGTCAAGTGATACGAATATTTATTATTTCAATCCGCAATTTAAAAATAAAATTTTGCGGTTGTATATCATTTCAAACCACAATCCCGAATGAAACGAAAAATGCATGATAACTTGCAGTTTAATGACATAAAATAAAACATCCATTCATCAACATCATCCATCATCCAAATCACAATCATCATCCGATAATAATTCAATATCAATATATATCTGATAATATATATCAGGTAATAACTGACGGTTATATTCAAAAATAAATTTAATCAACTATTAAACTAACAGTTTATATTTAGTAATAAATTTTATAACTGTTTACTAGCAGTTCCTATGCAAATAAATAAATTCTAACTATCAATTAATATGCAATAAATAAAATAAATTAACAGTTAAATTAAATAACGCGATTTAGCAAATATGATGAACAAAACATGCCAAACAGTTATAAATAAATTTCTACTCATATCTAAAATAAATTTAACAAACATAAAAACTTTTAGAAGTTGTGAGTGGGTTAAAACACTCACCTTTTGAATTTAAATCGAATTTAAATCCGATTTAAACCCAAAAATTCGACGGTCTCCGAATTGGTCCAAACTAGTTCCAAACTGTCCGAAATTTAATTATGATCCTAACAAAAAAGTTTCGCGTGAATCCGAGGTCGTATGAAAAAGTTATGCGATTTAAACGATTTGAAAATCAAAATAAATTATAAAACAAAACAAACCTTAATTAAATACTCGCCACGTCACTATCGTCTTCCACGCGCTTTGGCTACAGGAGCACGCGAATATGTTTCCAGACCGAACCCACAACGGAAAACGAACACCACCAGTAGATTGCGTATTCTGAGAACTCCAACATATAATTTTTCTGGAATTTTTAGAGGAGTTTGAATTTTGACTTTTATTTGGATTGAAACTGGATCTAGAAATTGTCTGTTGCCATTGAAGAAGAGAAGAAGTTGAAGAAGAGACTATACAGAGGAATGAAGATGGAGGCTAGGGTTTCACCGCCTATTTATAAATAGATCGCAAAAGAATAGGTGTGCATGAATTTTAACGTGCAAATGGAGGTGGTCCTAAAAGATAAATAATATTAATTACACACGTTATGGATTTAGGAAATAAATAAATTCCTTATCATTTACATTTTATTTTAAACGTATCTACAAATAAATCTAGACGTTTCGTTTACGTTTCAAAATATATCCACAATTTTATTAATTTCCAAATTGATCTAAACAAATTTAGATGTAAATTAAAAGCTGATAGGTCTATCCATTGCAGTGTTAATTTCTCCACTTCCTTATATTTAGAATGGAAACGTTCACTTTATTTCCTCAACATTCTTTTATTTTCCTTAAAATGCTTATTTGTTACTTGCAATTCATAATGTAAACATTCTTATATTCTAAAATGATCAACTTATACAATATTAAATCAATTCTTATATTTCCAAATAATGTACATTCATAATGAAAACATTCTTACATAAATTTTATTAATTGCACTTTGTTTCTTTTCCTTTTTCAATTGAAAGATTTTAATAAATTTATTTCCAATTAATTTTAATCTTCCACTTCAAAACAGACCCTAATTGATGAAATCAATTAAATAAATACGTGAACATTGTAATCCTTATTTATAGTCAAGCAAACATGTTTATAAAATTACAGGTTTCAACAAGCATTAAATTACATACTAAATAAATCTTTTTCTCTATTCAATTAAATAATCAAATGTTTATTCCATCTAAAAATTTTAAGTAGAAGGATTCCATGTTGGGTTCAAAATCTATTATTTTAATATCCTTGAATTTTAGTTTAATCTCTATAAACGAAATATTTAAACGTTAATTTCATTTATTTTGCAATACTTAATTAAACCAAAATATCGTTTTCTAAACTTAAATCTATGCTCCCATTGATTCATTCAATTTGCACTTATTATGTATTATTTTAACAACTCATTTATAACTTTGAATCTATTCCCCAAATTTCACATTTCTATCGTTATATACATTTGAATTCCATCCTATTTAATATTTCAAATATTACGTCATTATCATTAATGAAATAAATATATTGTTAATTATTGCAATTGATTTTCCGTTATAACTTAATATACTAAATAGGTGGTAAATCTTAAATACTTGTTCTCATTAACGATTTATTTCTACTTACAAATTAATGCAATTATTACCTATTTCCATCTTTATCTCCAATTAACGTAAAATGTTATATTCAAATTCCATAAATTTCAATAGATTCAAATTATCATATCTATGAAGAACATTTACGTTATTATCCATTTATTACCTTAACTTATTCAACGTAGCATTTAATTTATATTTAATGCAATGATTTCCAAATCAATTGAATTGAATTAAATATATATGTATCACTCATAATAACTTGTGGTCACAACTCTTGGTCGCCATTAATAAGTTTATTATTTACAATCCAATAATCGCCATTCTATATATATATATATATATATATATATATATATATATATACGAATTAACTAATTCAATATTTCCATTTCGTTTTCCTATCCTAAATTTATTACTAAGTGTATTTACTCCATTCCAACAAGTTGGAATTCCATTTTTACTATACAATCATTTCCCTATTCACTTTTATTACTAACCCATCATCATTGCATTTATTGTCTTTTATTGATTTAATCAATTTACCCCATATTCCCTTAAACTCATACTAACGAAACATTCAATTCTATTTATCTCATAAACTCCATTTCATAAATCTACCTGCAATTTCTACCTAGAAATAAGGTTACATTTCCGTTGAAAATACATTTACATCTTACGTTACCACATTAATAGTTAGTAACGTTTATATCATCAACCATCACTTATGAATAATTAGCGTTTCCTATTTATTTTGTTACATTCACTTATATTCATTTATGAATAAATTGGTATTCCCTTTAACCTATTAATTACTAACTTTAATTATTGCAATTCATTTATCTAACATAAATTTTGAATCTATTTTCAAATTTTCATATTTCAATTAATTAACACCTTACAGTTGTTTACAAATAAAAGGGATTGTACTAATTACATTATTTATTTTCTTGCATTACTTTATTACCTCCGTTTATATTCAACTTCCGTAAATCAATATTTTATTCCATTGACAAATTCAATACTTGCAACAATTTCCACTATTACTATTAATTGCAATATATAATTTAATTTGCAAATTTTAATTAACTTTGATACATCAAATTTCAATATTTTCTTTCATATAAATTAATAAGATTTTTATTTCTTTCTAAATTTTAAAATAAAATCCTATTAATTTAATTCATTTCAAACATCGAATTTACGCGGGTCGTTACACAGCCTGTATTTATACATAGACTAACATAGGTACATTTTTGCGAAACACACATATATAAACTTCTTTATGAACTAATATAAACTTATGCAGACAGATGCAGACTTCTACATAAAGCGACTAAAAATTTAAAAACTATAACATACTCTCATTTTCTTTTTCTTCTAGCCAACTATATCCAAAAACTGCAAATATACATACCCAATTGCTGTAAGCAAATTTTTATAAACAAGACAAAAGCATAGTACCTTAAATGTGTGCATATATATACCTAATTATAAATGCAACAGAAAAGAAAAATCTTGTATATTATCTTCAAAGTTTCAAAAGGAAAAAGAAAACGAAAGTACGCGGACACACTAAAACAAAACTAGGAGGTGCAGACAACCATAGACCCATGCAACCCATATATGCACAGCCTATGCAAACAACGTGTGTGAAAGTGAATGTATTTTACTGTAACCTCTATGCAAAATAGGCTTGTAAAGAATGAAACAAACATATATATGAAATTCTGTCTTAATAATACCAATATTATATATACTAATATAACAACTAATCATTTAAAACTATGTGTATATTATATACTCACTATATCAACGTATATATGCTTTACTGTAAACTAAAATTTAGAAGTTATATAAACAAATATCTATGTAAAACTGAAAACCATATACAATACTTGAGAAAAACCAAAAAAAAAAAAATTTATACAATACTTATACACTGAAAAAACAAAACAGAACAGCAGCTATATAAGCCTTAACATACCCAGAGAAGCACGAATGGTTGCCGCAAGGACAACATGGATGTGGCACGTGGCACGAGCCAAGGAGAGGCTGCTGCCGTGTCAACGGTGAAGATCGGGGCACGGTTTCTATATAGATGAGGAGGTGGCGGGCTGGTGGTTGCACGGGTTGTGCTCGGCCGAACTGAGGAGGGAGTGAGGTTGCGGAGGTGGGTGAGTTCCAGGCGGCCCAAGGTGGATCGGGTTACGTGCTCAGGTGAAAAGGTGGAGCATCGGCTATAGGGGTGAGGGGCGGTCGCAGGGAGGATTCGCGGGTCTTGGTGGAGGAAGACCGGAACGAAGTAGTGGTCGTGATGGAGAGGGAGAGATATGTGGGGAGCAGTGAACAGTGGAGGGTTAATGAATGAGGAAAAAAGTGAAAAGGTAAAAGGTCCAGATCTAAATATATATGAATAAAGCAATGGATGCAACGTATCCAACATTTATATTTTCAAAACTGGCGAAATTATAGGTAGTCATCAATGCATTGAGTGACGGGGTCTTTAAGGCACGAAATCAATATATAAGGAATGAGCTGGCTGCAATTTATTATGTACGTTATTATATGTACTATTTATTTTTGAAACGTAAGTATAAAAAAGGAAAGGAAAAGGCAGAGCAATACGAGCCAGAAATAAATAGGAAATCAATATAACCAAAATGGTAACGGTCCAATTTCTTGATTTCAGCTGAAAATTATTTAAGCAATAAATTTATTGCTTGGCAAGCATGGCTTAGGTTGAAAAACAAAGGAAACCAAAAGTCCCAATAAAAGTAATGAGAGAGAACGAAGTTAAAAGGGAAAGAACAATAAAGTGAATCGTTCTAAAATAATAATTACAACGTATACAAATGTATACGTTTGATTATTCGAAACCGCTAAACATAAATTCCGAAATATAATTATACCAATTTATTAGCTTGCTAGGAATTCACGTTGAAGTTTGAAAAGCAAATCAACGCTAATAGTCAACATTTAAAGGTGTCATTACTATGAACAATTTATTGATTCCGTTGTGCACCGGATTTCAAAATACGGAAATAAAAATAATATCGAGATCAGCATGACGAGACGATCACAATGGTATATAGATATCAGTGGTATGATCATTCGATCAAAAGTCGATGATCGGTACCAAAAATTCTGCAAATTTGTCAGAAATAAGGTAAATGGAGCAGTAGATGTCCGAATTTGAAAAAAAGAAAGATGACGTCTCACTCAGAAGAGGATTTAGAAAAAAAATTATAGAAAAATATCCAGGCTTGAAAATAAATTTATTATCAGCAATTATTCGTTAGCTTGAATTAAATAAATTTCACAATGAAATATACTTTGATAAAATAAATTGAAAATTTAAAAATCTGCTATATTTAATTGGACGTAATCCAAATATTAAACTTTTATTTCAAATTTATTATCATTAAAATTTATCAAAAATCCAATTAAATACGTTATAAAACCAAGTAAAAATCTTAAAAAATTTCGGGTCGTTACACTCTCCTCCACTCAAAACTTTTCGTCCCCGAAAAGGAAGGAGGTAGGAGAATAAAAACAACCAGAAAAAATATAGATTGAAAGACAAGATAAACAATTAATTTCAAACTACACAAATTTTATTTGAAATATCTATTTGAACTTTCATTTGAAATTTAATTTTCTTTAATATTTAATACTTTTCAAACCCCTTTGAAAATGATTATTTACATTATTACTTATATTTACAAAGAAGCTATTGAATATTAAATCCAAAATTCATAAATTTTTATTTTGTTTCAAGATACCTTCCAAATATTATTCTTGATCACAAATCATTTTTTTTAAAAAAAAATATGTTTTATTTCAGATAAATAACTTCAAAAATATTTATAACACTAAAATTTCTATTAAACCATGTAGTATATAATTAAACAGTGTTTTAAAGGATATATCCAACAAGGAAGGAAGGTAGATTTAGAAAACCGAATCAAGGTGAATAACTAAACTGAGCAGATAAGGTAGATGCAAGGAATAGTATCGGGCACGAATAATTAATCTAGAACCATAAGAATTTCAATTTCGAATATTAATACAGGATTTCTTTGTTAAAAATACTTTTAAAATAAAATACCCTTATAATAAAATACTTTTATACCAAAACAAATTTCTATTCGAAAATACTTTTATAACTCGATGTTTCAACGAGTTTATCCTCGTTCTTGCAGACTCTGGCCATGCGTTGATCAGGCGCAAAGCTAGAATTCTTCCAGTACTTAGTAGACTTGTTTCAACACCCAGTGAAAATACTTGAAAAACCTTTAAAACAGATATGGAAAGTACAATCCAAACAAAACAACCAAACCAAAACCTTTGTCCAACCATGGTTCGCAGATACACAATGGTTACGCCTGGATCCCCCAGGAAACAATCCGTATCCGTAAGCTTTCACAGCTCTGCGAGTTACGCCATGATGACTAGTAGAGTGCAGGATACACAATGGTTACGCCTGGATCCCCCAGGAAACAATCCGTACCCCTAGGCAAGACTCAGCCAGGCAATTGCGCTATGCATTCACGGGAGAGAAAAAAAACCATGGGTTACGCCACGGTGGGAACACTCGAGTATTACATCCGGAAAACCAAAAATCAAAGAGAATAATATCGATAGAATGAATCCACGATGGGGCCACAAAGCGGATATCAAGCAGAAGGCACTTTCCATATCTTTACTTCGAAAATATATATCATATAGTACCTTTTCAAATCACTTTCAAATATCATACTTATATAAAGTCTATATATATAGGATTCCATTTTTCCCAAATCGAATACTTTCCAAATCAATAGTAGATCAAATCATACTTATATAGACTTCGATTATATAAAATCTCTTTCCAAATTGAGTACCTTTCAAATCAATAGATTTCAAATCAATTTCATACTTTTACAAATCGAATTTATATAAGTTCGACCACTCCCAAATCAAGTGCTTAATAATATAAGGTTCTCAATTTCAAATCATTCAATATCCATTCAGTTTCCAAATCATATATGATTTCACCAAATTTTCTTCCAAATTAAGTATCAAAATTTCAAAGTTCCCAAAATAATAGGTTTAGAAAATTATCCCAGTTTATAAATTAAAATAATTCAAGTCAAACAAATTCATTTCCAAAATCTCCATAAGAGTACTGGTTTTTAATTTCAATTTAATTTCAAAACTAAAAATTTTCTCAAAATCAACTATACTCAAAATTGGTTTCCAGATTTATAATTATCCCTTTTTTTCATAACTTTTAAACTATCTATTTCTATGTGAAATATCCGATTTACCTTTCTAAAAACCATTATTCAACTATATTTTTTTTCAAAACATTTCAAAACCAAATTTATATTCTTTATCAAACATTTTATACTCTTCGAAATTTCTTAGCTTTGAAAATTTAATCTCGATTTGGAAGTGTTCGAACAGTCAAAATAGTTAGGGAAATCAAATTTCCAAATTCAAGACTTGAAAATCAACAATAAATAGAAGGATTATACCAAATCAAATCCGAAACTCGAGGACTGAATACCGGTTTCCTTTAAATCGTTTTAAATATATATACATATATCTTTCGAATATCGAATTATTCTTCGGAATTTGAAATCAAAATTTGTTTCACAATATCACTCGCATAGCAAAGCTACTAGAGTGGCCTCTCCCCCGCTCTGAAACTCGAAAATCAATGTCGATGATGCGTGCACTCATCACCGAAATTATTTTCCAGCGACAAAGTGAGTTCAGGACTTCTATTTTCTTAAAACTTCCTTGAAATTTCATCGAAATCATTGGAACTCGTTTGAGTCATTTGAAACACTTCTTATTCAGAAAATACTTTCAAATCGTATTATTATATAATTTCAAAAATCTTGAAACCAATTTCAAAACACCGGAATTCAATTCTCGAATTTCAAATTTAACACTTCAGTTATAAATCATTTTTATATAAATCAATTTCTTATATTTTTCAAAATTTCAAATCCTTTCAAAACCTTTTATATAGAATAACATTTCTTATTTGTTTTATATATATGTATATAATCCTTATCGAAAACATTTTACCTTTATATATAGAAAAAAATCATAGTTATCAAAATAATAATTTCGGTATAAACAATTTCAAAATACAACATACCCGATTTTTCAATGGGTGATTCAAGAATGGATTTCAAAACAAAGATAGAGATTTGAATTAGAGGACTGCAATCAATAAGATTCTGATTCGAAGATAGACTCGATCGAAGATGAGATAATTAAATTACAAAATAGAAGATGGATATACTTCTATAAATCACGGGCGACCTTTACCGGTCAACCGTGATTCCAAAATAAGATCGGTGTAGAATTCTGAGGCAATTCGACATTCGATCGCCAGAGATATAAAATTCGGCATAACAAGATATATCAGCATCGTAAACCGAGGATACAGAAATCTTCGGTGAGTCAATGCCAATTGAAAAGGAGTTTTCACCCCCCCTTTACAAATCATTCAGTGGAGTTATGGGATACTCCAGAATCAAACGAACATAAATAGGGAGAGACAGAATGAATTTCGGAACCGAGGGACATTCCAAAATTCAAGGGAAATCGAGTCAAAAGAAAGAGATTCAACTCGAGAGAAAGAGATTCTGTAAATAAATTTACCATATATGCTAAGTTTTGCCTAGAGCCAAAGCTCTGATACCAACTGTAACGACCCGCTATTTTGGACCATTCAAATCGACAATAAAACCACACATGTCCGACTTGATTAATTGAAAATACCGAATTTTTAATTAAAATTTGGCAAACTTAACATATAAAATAAATCAATCAATCACAGATCACAGAGTAATATAATGCAGCGGAATAGATAAAGAATAGTAGTTCATGAAGCTACTATATACATCAGAGTTAGAAATAAAATACAACCGAATAGTTCAAATGCAGTGAAGTCTCCAATGCAACAAATGACTTCTCTGAACCAATCAACTGGAAAGGCTGGAATCTGAATCGATAGTTGGATCTCCAATTGAAGCTTCGAACTCCAAAGGTGAGTCTCTAATGTTGTATCACTCAGTCTGACCCGAGCGTAAAGCAAAACACAAAACACTCGAGTCAGGATTAACATTCTTATATCAATAAATCCAACTCAAGTGAAATATCAACTGAAATACAAATAACTTAAAGGATGTTTGGGATAACCATCCTCTAAGGGTCCAAGGAACTATCTACACGGTAGAAATATACACTATAACACCGTGGTCATTTCAGCTTAATTTATACTTCAAAATCAAATATCATTTTCACTTCAAATATCTCTATATTTCCCAAAATAGTATTTATATTTATTAAATAATTTATTAAACTCTATTGCTAAAATAAACACTTCAATTTATCGATCTCAAATTCGGATTTGAAATCACAAAAATACCCTTTATATTTCAATATATTTCAAAACTTTAAGTATTCAACGTTTCAGCTAAATTTTTATTCAATTTAGTTTTCTAAATAATAAATTCAAATTTGGTTCAACCTAAATTTCATTTTAATTAATTTTAGTTGCTAAATAACAAATTCAACTAGGTTGATTTCAAATACAGATCCGAATCTCAACATAAACCATTTAAATTCCAATATAGTTCGAGGCTTTAATAGTTAAATGTTCTATATAACAGTTTCATATAGATCTCGATTTAACCTCATTATTATATAGTCTTGAAATACTCCCCTATTAGATTCAATATCATTTAAGTAACCTTAAATTACATTTCACTCAATATTTCTTTAATTTATTTAAACGTGAAATATTCATTAAATCGCTTAAATCAAAAATCCAGTTATAAAATCGTACCTGTTAAATTTCCCATTCAAAAATTTCAAATTGATTTAATTAAATAAATCCTTATTTAAATACCATTCTAATAAACGCAAATTTATCTCCCAATCTTAATTATTAAATTTACTACAAGAGAATCTATTGAAATATAGATTTACATAAATACTTAACCATATTATATGTATTAAATCAATCTAATTTAAATCAAATATTACTACTAAATCCATATATACAATTTTTATTTATATAATATCTTAAGAATCAAATTTATTAAACCATATATATCTTTCCAAAATTTTAGAAATTATTTTCAAAATATTTATAAACCAACGGTGTTTGTATATATTTCCTATCATATAGTCAAGTGCTATGGATATTTATCATTTCAATCAGTATACTAAATATATACAGGTGGATATCATTTCAACCCGTAATCCCAAATTCAATTAAGTGAAAATCGCTTGGGTTTATCATTTCAACCCATAATGATTTTCCCTATTCTAAAGTCTGTTCGGGTATGTATCATTTCAACCCATAGTGAATACTATACTAACAGGGAACTTGCAGAGTGATAACAGATAATACAATAAAATAACAGGCATATATCATCAATAACAATATAATATTAACAATGGGATATGGTGTCATATCCCACAGGTGAACAGTTCAGATATAGCATATATATAACAGTGTAACTAACTAACAACGGTATATTTCAATTGTCGTTTCAATTGAAATCAAATTTAATAAATAAAAGAACGTTAATCGTGAGTGATTGTCACCTTTCGAGGCCAGAGAACACAAGAAGATAGACAACAACATGATACGATTTGAATTGCGAGATTGACGAATCCAAATCATGATTTTCAAAGCAAGATGATATTGGCACGAATTTGATTGAACGAAGCTGATAAGACGAGTCGATAAAACGAATCAGAATCAGTTATAGATATTTTAGAAATATTTGTTATTTTATTAAAACCAATACTTAAATCTAAGACAAAATTAAAATAAAATATTTATATCTATATATATTTAAAATAAAACGCATACTTATAACGAAAAAATCAATTCGGTTCAAATCATAAAAATTCACGTTTATCTTAACAAATACTTAACCTTATATATACAGTAATCTTATATAAATTTTATCCTAGCCAGCCATACTTAAAACGACCATTAAAGTACCTAATGGATAAAATATTCATGCCATACATATTCTATTACAAAACCCATTACTGTTATACTCAAAATCCAAGTACGATACATACTTTATTCGAATACAACCTGTATTTATACATAGACTAACATAGGTACATTTTGCGAAACACACATATATAAACTTCTTTATGAACTAATATAAACTTATGCAGACAGATGCAGACTTCTACATAAACCGACTAAAAATTTAAAAACTATAACATACTCTCATTTTCTTTTTCTTCCAGCCAACTATATCCAAAAACTGCAAATATACATACCCAATTGCTGTAAGCAAATTTTTATAAACAAGACAAAAGCATAGTACCTTAAATGTGTGCATATATATACCTAATTATAAATGCAACAGAAAAGCAAAATCTTGTATATTATCTTCAAAGTTTCAAAAGGAAAAAGAAAAAGAAAGTACGCAGACACACTAAAACAAAACTAGGAGGTGCAGACAACCATAGACCCATGCAACCCATATATGCACAGCCTATGCAAACAACGTGTGTGAAAGTGAATGTATTTTACTGTAACCTCTATGCAAAATAGGCTTGTAAAGAATAAAACAAACATATATATGAAATTCTGTCATAATAATACCAATATTATATATACTAATATAACAACTAATCATTTAAAACTATGTGTATATTATATACTCACTATGTCAACGTATATATGCTTTACTGTAAACTAAAATTTAGAACTTATATAAACAAATATCTATGTAAAACTGAAAACCGTATACAATACTAGAGCAAAACCAAAAAAAAATTTATACAATACTTATACACTGAAAAAACAAAACAGAACAGCAGCTATATAAGCCTTAACATACCCAGAGAAGCACGAATGGTTGCCGCAAGGACAACATGGATGTGGCACGTGGCACGAGCCTAGGAGAGGCTGCTGCTGTGTCAACGGTGAAGATCGGGGCACGGTTTCTATATAGATGAGGCGGTGGCGGGCTGGTGGTTGCACGGGTTATGCTCGGCCGAACTGAGGAGGGGGTGAGGTTGCGGAGGTGTGTGAGTTCCAGGCGGCCCAAGGTGGATCGGGTTACGTGCTCAGGTGAAAAGGTGGAGCATCGGCTATAGGGGAGAGGGGCGGTCGCAGGGAGGATTCGCGGGTCTTGGTGGAGGAAGACCGGAACGAAGTAGTGGTCGTGATGGAGAGGGAGAGATATGTGGGGAGCAGTGAACAGTGGAGGGTTAATGAATGAAGAAGAAAGTGAAAGGGTAAAGGCAAAAGGTCCAGATCTAAATATATATGAATAAAGCAATGGATGCAACGTATCCAACATTTAAATTTTCAAAACTAGCGAAATTATAGGTAGTCATCAATGCATTGAGTGACGGGGTCTTTAAGGCACGAAATCAATATATAAGGAATGAGCTGGCTGCAATTTTTTATGTACGTTATTATATGTACTATTTATTTTTGAAACGTAAGTATAAAAAAGGAAAGGAAAAGGCAGAGCAATACGAGCCAGAAATAAATGGGAAATCAATATAACCAAAATGGTAACGGTCCAATTTCTTGATTTCAGCTGAAAATTATTTAAGCAATAAATTTATTGCTTGGCAAGCACGGCTTAGGTTGAAAAACAAAGGAAACCAAAAGTCCCAATAAAAGTAATGAGAGAGAACGAAGTTAAAGAGGGAAAGAACAATAAACTGAATCGTTCTAAAATAATAATTACAACGTATACAAATGTATACGTTTGATTATTTGAAACCGCTAAACATAAATTCCGAAATATAATTATACCAATTTATTAGCTTGCTAGGAATTCACGTTGAAGTTTGAAAAGCAAATCAACGCTAATAGTCAACATTTAAAGGTGTCATTACTACGAACAATTTATTGATTCCATTGTGCACCGGATTTCAAAATATGAAAATAAATATACTATCGAGATCAGCATGATGAGACGATCACAATGGTATATAGATATCAGTGGTATGATCATTCGATCAAAAGTCGATGATCGGTACCAAAAATGCTGCAAATTTGTCAGAAATAAGGTAAATGGAGCAGTAGATGTCCGAATTTGGAAAAACAAAAGATGACGTCTCACTCAGAAGAGGATTTAGAAAAAAAATTTATAGAAAAACATCCAGGCTTGAAAATAAATTTATTATCAGCAATTATTCGTTAGCTTGAATTAAATAAATTTCACAATGAAATATACTTTGATAAAATAAATTGAAAATTTAAAAATCTGCTATATTTAATTGGACGTAATCCAAATATTAAATTTTTATTTCAAATTTATTATCATTAAAATTTCTCAAAAATCCAATTAAATACGTTATAAAACCAAGTAAAAATCATTAAAAAAAATCGGGTCGTTACAATATATATATATATATATAAAGGATTTTATGAGAATGATTTTGGGAAAAGGTTTTTGGAACCTTTGGATTTGGAAAGGCTTTTGATTTTTGGGAAAAATCAATTTTGAAAATTTGGAAAGCCTAGTTTTAGAATTATCGATTTTGGGATAATCAATTTTTAGAAAAGGAGATTTATATGGGATTCATGCTAGGTGCTTGTTTTGAAAGATACTATATGTGTATAGTATAAAGTGTTTTGAAAATGGCTCTGGAAAAAAAGGCGCTCCCTTGAAATGAACTTATTAGGAGTACCATAGGTTGGTACTGCCTTGAGCACTAAGAGGGGTTCTAAAGTGGATCCTATAAGGAAGTTCGGACAAACTGAAGTTCCTAAGGATTATTGGGTAGCGAAAATCGAGGGAGTTGATGCCTACAAAGGCATTTGGGTCATGCTGTGACGACAATGTAACTCGATGTCGTTGCGATCTACTGTGGACCATAGCGAAAATCGTATGGGGGTGAATGTCAACGGTCTACGCTTGATTTTGTCGAGAAGGCAACGTAACATCGGTAAACTGCGAACTATGGTCGAGTGGAGTGGAGAAGTTTCATTTTTTGGGCAGTGAAATTCAAGGGCGTTGATGCCTACAGTTGTATGGGTTTTCGTTGTGATAGCAATGTAACCCCAGATGTAGCTGCAATCTGTAGCGGGTTCCATGGCGTAATCGAGGGGCGCGGAGTGCCTACAATCTATGGATTTTGCCGACATGGCAACATAACCGTCGAGTTAACTGCGACCATGGATGCGGGTGATGATTTCCAAAGCATTCTCACCAAAGATGTTTCCTCGATTTCAAAAAATATTTTCTATATTTTCAATAAAATTATTTTCCAAGTATTTTCATTATGTGTTGAAAACGGGTTTACCAAGTACTTATAGATTTTCAGTCTTACGCCTGATCAACATATGATCGAATTTCTATGAGAACAAGGATGGATTGGTTGAGACATCGAGTTATAAAAAGAATTTTTATAAAGCTATTTTTGTATTAATATGTAGATTTTAAAAAGTGGTTTAAAAATTCTTAAAAAAAAGGGAGTTTATAGTTTAAAAATGATCAAATACTAATTTATCTGGCATAAGTATTTTAATAAATTCTCGCTTCGTTCCTTTTCGAGGACAAAAAGATTCAAATGGGGGAGGAATGTGATAACCGGATTTTGGTCATCTGAAAATTGGTAATTAGTTAATTTTTCTCTATTGAAATATAATTTGGTTTGATTGAATAAATAAAACTTTGATAATTAGAATATATTTGGATATGTATATAGGTAGATTTTAATGAGAATTTGGATTTGAAATTCAAATGTAAATAATCTTAAAAATAAATTGGATTTTAAAAATAAATTAAGTTTAAAATAATATGCATATATGATTTGTTTTATAACATTCTCTTTAAAAGATTTTATAAAAGATATGATAAACTAGTATAATTATTTCTAAATGTACAATTGGAATTTTTATCTTTTTCTTTTAAATTTTATATTGATTAATAAAGGGATAGTTTAAATATTTATACACTTAAGATATATTTTTTATATAAAACTAAATTAAAATGTAATATTAATATAGTATAAATATATATTAAAACCCTCTTAATAAAATGAAATTACAAGTGTTAAAAAAATATGCACACATAATTACAAATGTAAGTAAAAGAATAATGTTTAAGGACAAGTGTAATTAATTCACTCTACAAATTAACAAGTGTCCTATTTTCTTTTTATTTTGAAAAAAAAGAATAGTTTATATTAACATCTTCAAACCTTCCTTCATTTTTCTTCTCTGGTCTATTTCTTTAAAAAATCAAGAAAAGAGAAAAAAGTTTCAAGCAGTCTTCTCCAACTTCAAACCTAAAGCCCAATATAATTCAAGTACAGATTAACATCAAAAGCATACTCAGATTCAAATCATAGTAGCAAATCAAAATTCCAGTTTGCATTAGCAGATCAGTTTCCAGCTTCCTCTGTTCTTCAATTATAGGTGAGTAAACTTACCTATTTGAAACTAAAGCTGTGTACTGACTAACTCATGTGAATAATATTACTTGTTATGATTGAGAATATAATTTACAAAGGTGTATTTCTCCTAGAAATAAGCTAAATTTCTATATATAAATATATAAGTGCATGTCTATATAGTGAGATCTAGCCCTGTCTTTGTTTTAACAGACTGAATAAGTTCAAAAATCAACATCATCTAATTCTGGTTAGTTTTAGGTGACGTTGTTTAAAAAGAATCTGGTCACTACCAAGTTTATTTTGTTTTAAAAATGGTTTCATGGAAAATCATTAAGTGTACACAGTGAAGAATGGAATTTACAGTTGATAACAAAATAAAGGAGGAAGATCGAATATCATGATTTGTGACTTCACTTATATGGACGTGTTCGTCTTCCAATATGATGTTTTTTTAGGGTAGTTCCACATTTTTCCATTTGATATGGTGGAGGAATTTTGGAGTTAACCAGAGTTGGGAGTTTTGGAGATTGCCAGCGATGGAGGCAATTTCATAACAAGATACTTGGCTGGAAGGAGCATCAGTCGAAGGGGAGCATTGGAAAAATAGTCAGATGTATTTTTGATCGCCAGGGGGTCCTAGCGACGGTGAACTAGGGTTATGAAGTCAGGTTTGGTAGATGATGTTTCGAGGATTAGTGTGATGTTGTGGCCACACCGAAAGAAATCGGAAGTGGGGGAAATTGGTTGTCGAGGGGTGGCGCAGCCCAAGCGTGGCGGCGAGGCTTCAGGTGATCGAATGTGGCCATGCGTGGTGGTTTTTGGTTTCCATTTTCGTTCCAGTGGGTAATTGGATGCTCGATTTCGATTTCGAAGCGAGTCGTGAATTCTGGGTTGTCGACTGTGAAGAGGTGGTCGACGGCGACTTGTGGGGGGTAGCAGTGGTGGTCTGAGGCACCTCCACCATAAGTGCACATGCACAGGTTGCCTTTGTTTCAGTTGTTGCTGGTTGATTACAGGGATCGGAGGAGATGATGAAATCTCCATTTGTGCTAGTGGAAAGAAGGGTTTGGCTCGAGTTTTTATCGGGGTAGTTTGTGTGTGAAGCTCGAGTTTGTTTGTCAAATCCAGATTGTTCAGTTATCAGGCTTTGAAATTTGGAGGTAAATTTGTACCAAATTTTTAAGTTTTAGATGAAACATGACTAGGTAATCGTAGAAACAAGGAATGCAAGGTTAAAGTAAAAGAAAATTTGTTAAAACAAGTTTTTAGGAAGCAAAGAAATGAAGGGTTTCGAAGAAAAGTAATGTTAGCAAGGTTTTGAGGTTAAATATTGGAACAAGTTTCAAGTATAAAGTTATAAATCAAATGTTTTTGAATTTACATTGATTGGTTTAAATAATTATATAATAAGTTAATTATTTTATTATATCTATACAAAATTTTCTAATAATACTTGATAATGATTAAGTAATTAATTAAGATAATGGATTATCTTAAGTTAATTAAAATGATAAATCAAGGATAGTTAATTTAAGTGATTAATCAAGAATAATTACTTAATTAAGAAGGGTAATTTATGGTAATTACTAAATGTGATTCATAAAATGATAATTACTTAATGAAAGTAATTGAAAAAAATTAATTACGGAGTGAAATTGATTAAAGTACGGATTAATTAAGGAAATTAATTAAAGGGCAAGTTGATTAAATTGAATGTGATTAATTAAAGGATAATTATTCAATGTAAGTGATTAATTAAAGTATAATTAATTAATGGAATTAATTAAGGATCAATGTAATTATTATAGTCAATTAATTAATTAGAGGATCATTAATTAATGTAATTAATGAGAGTAATTAAAGGATAATTACTATAAATGATTAAGGATAATTAATTTGTGCAATTAATTAAAGGCTGATTACTTAATGTAATTAAAGAATAATTAATCAAGGATGATTAGGGATGATTAATTAATTGGATATAATTAATTAATGTTAAATATTAAAGATTTTATACGTAATAAAGTAATTAATTTAATTCATTGGTAGTTAATTAAGTTAATTAGAAATGGTGTGACTAATTAATCTTGCTTATGGATGATTGATTGATATTGAATGCCTTGAATTATTTGTTATCCCTAGTATGTGTTGGGATGCTATGTGATATGATGTTTGGAATATGGATTATCTATCTGTAATAGATTGTTACTCTGAAAATGAATTGAGTTGTTTTTCACTTTAACAATATAGATTAATAATAACATTGGATTCGAAGAGACTGGGGTAGGGTACCAGCAAATACCCGAAACCACTTCGATTTGTAATCTACAATAATTCTTTATGGATTTAATTTTAGAATAAATTGGCTGAAATAAATGATGTAAGTTGGTCATCTAATCTGAGTAGTAATGCTTAGATATGGTTGTAAGATGTGTATTTGACTTTGGCAGGTAAGAAACTCGTAATAAGGTACGAGTTACCTGGGTTGAATAATTTTATGCATTAGTATTTCATGTTAGATGGGTTTACTCATGTTGGTCTCCTGCCTGACCCGGGTGTTACTTTGATGTAATGCTCGGGTCAGACCGAGTATTACAGATTTCCTTTTTAGGACGTTCTGGATCTCAGAAGGCGAGCTGGATGGTAGAAACGTATGGAGAGTATTCCGCTGTGATATGTTGTAGTTATCTGGGACATATTGATTTTAACTGTCCACTGTTTGTGTAAAGGTTGAAACTCTGATGTAAATAAATGTAAATTGACAGATACAGTTTTCTTTTGTATAACTGTTATTATTTGATATTATATTTTGATCCGCTGTGAATGTGAGATTCTGTGACTTGTTTTCTGTTTCTTCTTCTATCTCTTTCTTCTTTACCTTAACCTTCTGGAATTTTCAGGATCGAAATTTCGGCTTGTTGCACTCATTAACCCACTTTGAAATTAGAGCTAATAGGAGGCTACAGGAACTGACCTAAGTCAATTTCCTTCTTCCCCAAAACAAATCTAAGCCTCCATTAATCCAAATTCCATTAAAAAACAAACATTTTCCTTACTAATCTTAGCCAATCATAGATTAGAGAGGAGACTAATATATAGAACCTAGAGATTATCATTTCTATTGATTAGGGTCTTTCTTCCTTACTGTCCACTTCAAATCTAAGGAGGAAATTGGATATTTTCGGTATTTGGTGAGTGGTTCTTGATCCCTCACTCATCTATACTTGTTTATATAGTTAAAATGGTTATTTATAACATGTTTCGGATCTAGAGTGGTTTTCTAACTTTAACACTTGTTTATATATTTTTATGATTAGAGATATGAGCATTTTAAAAGATTTTAGAAATGGGTTTTGAAATATATTTACTCATATCCACATGATAGAGTAATCCCCATTATTCATGTACATATGTTCACGTAAAATTTAGATTTAGGCCAAAACTAGTTTGATTATCACATTATCATGTATTGGTTGTATGAATGGATATATATGCATGTTATTCCATGATTTTATGTTTTGATTTTATGTTATTTGCTAGTGTCTTGGATGTTAGGTAGGTAGGTTGAGTGATTGGACAAATCGGAGGCAAAATTTGTTGGAATTGGAGAAACTTGGTGGGTGTACTTTGGAACACGGTAGGAAGCTATGGGTTAAGTCGCATTTCATTTGGAGGCTAAACTCAACCCCTAGTTAAGAAGCTTGAGTCGGCATTGAGTTTAGGTGGTAACTCTTATGAGTAGGTGGTTGGCATGGATGGATAGTGCTTGGCCAAACGAGATGTTCCATAGCAATGTGTAGGAAATTGGCTAAGTATAGATGTGATGACGAGTTATGACTTGTGTTGATGACGAGTTAAGAGCTTATGTTGAAGACGAGAAAGAGCTTAAGTTGGTGATGAGTTAAGGACTTAAGTTGATGACAAGTTAAGGGCTTAAGCTGGCGACGAGTTAAGAACTTAAGTTGATGATGAGTTAAGGTATTACGCTGGCGATGAGTTGATGATGAGTTAAGGGCTTAAGTTGGGGACGAGTTAAGGGCCTGAGTTGGTCACAAGTTAAGGGATTAACTTGGCACTGGGTTTAGGAGGAAGGTACAGTGGCAGTGTTTCTAGGGACTATATTTGAGGTTCTATAGGTCATGCTGGAGGTGTTTGCTCGTTCACACGATGATTGATGGCGATGTAACAGCATGATGAAAGTTAGAGTCTTTGGATGGAAACTCGACGTTAAATGGAGTTAGGTTTCGAAGATGACAGCGCAATGTTGGAAGGAATCATAGAAATGGGAATGTAGAATGGTTCCTCAAGGATAATGGCTCGATGGAGAAAGGATTCGTTGAATGGGGTATGTAGAATGGTTCCTCTAAGATAATGGAAGCTAGATGGAGCAATGGAAGGACTCTGATATACATATAAAAGGACTGTTGATACTTAGTGTGTTTTCATTTGTACTTAATGTAGGGGTGTCATAAGGATGCTCGTGGGTAGGGAAGAATGGCTACCTTTGGCTGGCAAAATGGATCTGTGTACCCTGGACCGAAAGAATGGGTCTAGTACTAGCTTTAGGCTAAAGAGTGGACAATTGAAAACTAGCATTTCCATTAGTCCCTGGTAGAAGAATGGTGATATGAGTTATCATATATCAAAAGTACATTGAGTGATAATAAGGATTGTTTGATGGATGTAATGATTGGTTTGGTTCCTTCCCCCACAGTCTATCACACCAGGGTAGTCATTGGAGATAGGGATACCTAGACACCCATTATCACACTTTGTTGTATTACACCTTTATGACACCTAGACTGGCATATTATGTTGTTATGTGCTAACTCTTTGATTACAAGGACAAGTCAGATATAGTTCGTATACCTTTGTTCCTTACTATATTGACTTGTATAGTATTTTGAAATTCATTTACCGCTCACAACAGACTGTTGTCTGACTCGAGATTTTATGCTTTACATCTTATCATCTCAGGTGCTCTTAAATAAGTAGACTAGATACCAGGTTTAGGTGCGACATAGTAGTTGTGCAGAGGACGAGCTGGAGGGAGTTATCTCATATTATAAATGGATTTCTATGCTTAGGCCACAGTGCAACACTATGGAGTCTTGGCAGTGCTTGCTTATTATTAGCATTATGAGGTAGTTATATGAGTTTGCTTTTGTTGTATGAACTCTAGCTCATTATGTATAACTCCTTGTATATATACTCTATATATGGATCGCCTGGTTATTACCGTCTCTCCTATTTCATATCCATGACATTTTATTTTATTCCATATGCTATGAGATATACTACATGTTCTGTAATGTTTTCGTTTCATTTTAAACTTTTATGGCCACACTACATCGATCGGCATAGCAGCAATGCACTATCCTATGTTTAGTGAGTACCGGTGGTGTAGGGTGGTCTTCACATTTGATATCCGAGCTTAGGTTGCATTGTTTGACCTTAAGGATGCTGTAATTCGGTAGAGACAAGGGAGGAGTTCTCATCCTAAACTGAATCGAGAGAGAGAATATACATATTTGTGTGTGAAAGTGTATGTGTGTGTGTATATGTATATGTATATGTATATATATGAGAGCGCATACTTGTCATATATTTTGATTTTCAAAACTATGTAGTAGTATATATAGTATATATATCGCATGTGCGCATGAGCATCATTAACACGGTTTTCTTTTTGGGAGATTGATCATTCTTGTTACAGATCGAGAATGAGCTGACAAATAAGAAACACCGTTAGGAAATACCTCTCGAGAATTGAGCAAGGGGCAGGTTCGGGGGCTACTAACCCTAACTTTCAAACTATATTCAATGCGATGATGGTGAACATGCTTTAAAATGCCAAGCGGCCGCTCTGATTGTTACATTTGGTGGTGGTGCTTAAGTGTAAGCGCTGAAGGCTGACTTTACCAAGCTATGCAAATATCACTCAACTTTAGGAGGCAAGTCATATATTAGAATGAAGTTTTCCATCGAAGTGCAGAATTGGTTGGATACCAACGAGCGTATTTTTTGTGATACGGAGATTGATGATGCCATGAAAAGGAGATTGACCTCTAGACAACTTCAAGAGGGGGCCATGAATTGGTGGAATGTCGTCACTATTGCTACACCCGAGGATCAGTTCACTTGTGATCAGTTCAAGCCTAGGTTTAAGGAAAAGTTCATTCCGACTGCTCAGAGGTCGGTGCTATCCAGGAAATTTGCTGACTATAAGAAGGGAGATATTTCTATTACCAAATACATTGTCGAGTTCGATGCCTTATCGAAGTATAGGATGTCTTACATTGACGACAAAGAACGAGAATTTCATTATAGGTTTGGGCAACTATTTAAGGGAGAAGCTGATGATCCATTTCAAAGACTCATTGACAAAGCCCTTAACCAAGAGAGTTTATACCCTAAGTTCAAATAAGCTGCAATTGTTAAGGAGGAGCTGAAACCACGACAAAGTAGTGGAGGCAAAAAGAAGAAATGGTTTGAAAAGATGAAGCAATCTCGGGGAAAGAATGAGAAGGATGCTCAAAAGAAGGTCAGTTGGGACCCTGTTTGCTATGCTTGTGGAGAAAAAGGATCACATGATCAAAGACTGCAAGACCGATGGAAAGAAAATATGGTACAACTATAGAAAGCCCAAGCATATACTGAAGAATTGACGAGAACCATTGCAGTAGAAATAGGTTGCGAAGGCATATGCTTTAGACACTATTCCGACTTCGTCGAGTGCACCCTCGGCAAAAGAGAAGGGAAAAGGCATTGTCATTTAAGGTATGCTTTCCCTTTATGATATTCCCATAGTTGTTATATTCGATACCAGACTTTACGTTCTTTATATCTAGTGACCTGGTAGATAGACTAGGACTAAAACTCGAAATAGTTGACCGATCGATAGTTGTGATGAACCATGTTGGAGGCTCCACTAGCCTGTGTATGGTTTGTCATGGTTTGGTCTTATCGAGTCATGGATTCACTTCAATTTATGCTTACTTTTTTTGAATTTCATTGGGTTTAGGATTATCTTGGGAATGGACGGGCTAAGGAAGTATGCGGCAGTAGTGGGTTGCAAGAAGCTGTAGGTGACAATTGGGGCTGTGGAAGGGCGTATGGTAGTGATTGGATACCTGCCAGAGGATAGGTTTATGGTCATCTTTCTATATTCATTGGAGATTCCACATGATTTTTCATTTGTACCTATCGTTAGAGAATATTTGGACATATTTGAGGAGATGACCAGATTGCCACCCCATAAAGAGATTAACTTTCGTATAGACTTGACGAAGGATGCCAGACCTATTGTTATGCCTTTGAAGCGCATGACACCTAGAGAACAGAAGGATTTGGAGGTGCAAGTAAATGACTAGTTGAAAAGGGTTCATTCATAGGAGTATATTAGGGTGGGGTGCACCAGTAGTATTTGCGACTAAGGCAGATGGATCTTTCAGGTTGTGTGTGAATTATCGTGAGCTGAATAACGTGACGTAGAAGAAAAAATATCCACTCTCATATATCAATGACTTGTTCGATTAGCTCCATGGTACAAAGGTGTTCTCCCAATTGGATTTGGCGATGGGATTTCACTACCTGAGGGTAGTAAAGGAGGGTGTGTCGATCATTGCATTTCGTACACCATCTAATTTCTATGAGTGGTTTGTTTATGCCGTTCAGGTTAACCAACGCTCCAACATATTTTGTTGATCCTATAAACCGTGTCTTTGGGGATCAGCTGAACAAGTTCGTACTTATGTTCGTGGATGATATTCTGATCTACTTTAGGATAGAGGAGGAACACAAGACACACTTGAGGATTATGCTTGAAGTGTTACAAAAGCATAAATTGAATGCAAAGTTTTCAAAATGTCACTTTTGGAGAAGAGAAGTGAGATTCTTGGGTCACGTCATCTCTGAGCCGGGTATCGCAATAGATCTGCCAAAAATCGCAGTGGTATAGGATTGGAGCTAACCCAAGAATGCTAATGATGTGAGGAGTTTCTTAGTACTGGCATGATATTATAGATGCTTTATCAAAGATTTCTCAAAGGTAGTCACACCGTTAACCAATTTGATAAATAAAAATCAAACTTATACTTGGGATGCAAAATGTAAGCAGGCATTTGTCAGTCTAAAGGAGAGGTTGACAAGTGCACCTGTATTGACCATCCCAAGCGAGAATGATGAGCTGATAATATACACAAACGCCTGTGGTACTGGATTAGGTGCGGTATTGATGTAGAAGGGAGAAGTTGTTGCCTACACTAGTGAATAGTTGAAGCCGCACGAGAATAATTATCCAACTCATGATTTTGAGCCAGCAGCGATAATATTTGCTTTGAAGATTTGGAGTCACTATTTATTAGGGGAAAGGTTCGGGCTATTCATGGACCACAAATCCTTAAAGTGTTTTTTCTCCTAGAAGGATCCCAACCTTTGATAGCAGCGATGGTTTGAATTCTTACTTTCCAACTACTTTAGCATTTCCTATATGTCCGGTAAAGGAAATGCAGTCACCGACGCATTGAGTAGAAGGCATGCTAGTTTAGGGGCGATGTTCCTAGAGTGGAAACAGTTAGAGTATATTGATGGTTACGATTTTAGACCTCATTGCGAATTAGAGGCAGAGATATTGGCAAGCTTGACTATCAGACCTACTGTTATTGAGCGGATTGGCACTAGTCACAATCGCGATGCCAGATTAGCCGAGATCATTTCCAAGATTGAAGCAGGAGTAGAGTCTAGGTATATGAGATAGTGTAGACTCGATCGAGATGGTTGTCTCTACAAGGATAGGAGATTGTTTGTTCTTGATGTCGATGGGTTGAGGGATGAGGTGCTCCATGAGTGCCATCATTCGAGATTGACCATCCATCCTGGTAATAATAAGATATACAGTGATATGAGGCATACCTATTATTGGGAGGGGATGAAGAAGGATATTGGGACATTCATCTCAAAATGCATGAACTGCCAGTTGGCTATGGCAAAGAAGAAGAAATCAAGTGGTCTATTGCAACCACTTGAAGTTCCTAAGTGAAAATGGGAGCAGATATTGATGGTTTTCATAAATGGACTGCCGATGACTAGAGTAGGGTACGACAATATCTGGGTCATAGTCCCTTTGGTTGACCAAAAGTGCTAGATTTATACCCATCAAGTCAAGCAGAACGGCAGCCAAACTGGCCAAGTTGTATGTGAAATGGATTATATGATTTCATGGTGTTCCAAAGAGCATTATGAGCGACCAAGACCCATTGTTCGCTATTGAGTTTTGAAAGATCCTATAGGAGGCTTTAGATACTGAGCTGCATCTTTGTACAACTTTTCACCTTCAAACTGACGGCCAAACTGAGAGAGTGAATCGTATCTTAGAGGACCTCTTGTGGGATTGCATATTAAACTTTGGAGGCTCATGGCACGATCACCTACATCTAGCTGAATTTGCATACAACAACAATTATCAGTATAAGTGTAGCACAATGCGAGGCATTATATTGTCGACCGTGCAACGCTCCTTTGTATTTATAGGAAGCAGGCGAGAAACTGATACTGAAGGCTAGATGTGATTAGAGAAACAACGAAGAAGATAGAAATCAATGGACAATGGATGAAAGCTGCCCAAGACAGACGGAAAAGCTACGCTGATAAGAGACGTCGAGACTTGGAGTTCATTACTGGTGACATGGTATTTGTTAAGATCTCTCCATTGAAAATTTTATTCAGTTTGGGAGTAGAGGAAAGTTGGCACCGAGATTTATTGGTCCTTTTATGATATTAGAGAGGATTGGGAATCTTGCCAATAAAGTCAATTTAGCTCAAAGAATGGCAGGAGTGCACAATGTCTTCCATATCTTTCGTTTGTGAAAATTTATGCATGACTCAGGCTTAGCTATCGCACTGGATCAGTTGGATGATATCAAGATTGAACCTGAAGCTTCGAGACCTCATAGGCCAGTTCATATTATCGGACATGATACGAAATAACTTAGGAGGAAGATGGTGGAGTTGGTGAAGGTTCAATGTGGTGAAAGTGAAGGCGACCGCACATGGAAAACCGAGGAGAGTACAGTGGCCACTTATCCGGAACTCTTCGCATGGTAAGGCCTATTTTCTATCATGTTTACTTTCACTTTTGTTATCATGTAGGATAGTTTAGTATCCTGCACTTTAGGATAGGTTTACCTACATTGTTGATTTCAAGGTTGTGTGATTGATATGTTGATGATGCACGTGATTCTTCGCATGCAGGGTAACTATGGTTGATTGTTTGCATTTGTTTAGGGATTTCGAGGGAGAAATTCCTAAAGAGGGGAGAGTGTAACGACCCGTGTTTTACGTATCGGAGGATCGTAAAATATTTTTATTTTACTCTATGAGGTTGCATGACTCAAAAATTTTAGGAAGTGACTCTTAAGGACATTTTCCACATCTATGATTTTTCTCGAATTTCTCTGTAACCATTTTAATCCTATAATTTTTTTGGACTATAAATTTTGATAGAAGCCGAATTACAGTCTCAAACCACTTCCACTGCTTCAAGATGATGGTTTCCTATTCCGTAGAATGATCACTATAGAAAAACGGATGTGTTCTTTAAAAGTTATAGTAGTTTTAAGTTTTGGTGGTTGTTGGCCTATTTCAGTGGGTAATTAACTAAGTCCATACTTAGGCCCATTAACCTACTTCGAAATTAGAGCTATTAAGAGGCTTTAGGAACCGACCTAAGTCGTTTCCTTCTTCCCTAAAATAGATCTAAGCCTCCATTAACCCTAAGTTCATTAAAAAAAATCACACATTTTCCTTACTACTCTTAGCCAAATCATTGATTGGAGAGGAGATTAACACATAGAAGCTAGAGATTATCATTTCTATTGATTTGGGTCTTTCTTCCTTACTACCCACTTCAGATATGTGAAGGAAATTGGGTATTTTAGGTATTTGTGAGTGGTTCTTGACTTCAACACATCTATACTTGTTTATATTTACACATATCCACATGATAGAGTAATCTTCATCATTCATTTGCATATGTTCATGTAAACTTAGCTGTAGGAAAAAAGTAGTTTGATTTTCAGATTCTCATGTATTGGTCGTATGAATGGATATATATATATATATATATATATATATATATATATGCATGTTATTTCATGATTAAGTGTTATGATTTCATGTTGTTTGCTAGTGTTTTGGATGTTGGGTAAGCAGGTTGAGAAATCAGACAAACTAAAGGAAAAGTTGGTTGGAATTGGACGAAACTTGGTGGGAATGCTCTAGAACATGGTGGGAAGCTATAGGTTAAGTCGCACTTCATTTGGTGTTGAAGGCTAAACTCATCCTCGAGTGAAGAAGCTTGAGTCAACACTGAGTTTGGGTTGTAGCTCCCTCAGTGGTTTGCATGGATGTATAGAGCTTGGCTTGATGAGATGTTCCATAGCAAGATGTAGAAAATTGGAAAAGTATAGGATGTGATGACGCATTAAGGCTTATGTTGGTAATGAGTTAAGAGCTTAGGTTGGTGATGAGTTAAGGACTTAAATTGATGATGAGTTAGGGTTTGTGTTGGCGATGAGATAAGAGCTTAAGTTGGTGATGAACTAAGGACTTAGATTGGTGAAGAGTTAATGCTTGTATCAGCGACGAGTTAAGAGCATAAGTTGGTGACGAGTTAAGGACTTAATTTGACGAGTTAAAGGCTTAAGTTGGGGACAATTTAAGGGCTTAAGTTGACAATAAGTTAAGGTCATAAGCTAGGGACATGTTAAGGACTTAATTTGACGACAAATTAAGGGATTAAGTTGGCAACTAGTTAAGGACTTCAATTGATAACGCGTTAACGTTCTAAGCTGATGATGAGTTAAGGGCTTTAGTTGGTGATTAGTTAAGGTATTAAGTCGGCACCGAGTTTAGGAGGAAGGTCTAGTGGCAGTGGAACTTCTAGAGACTGTTATTGAGGTTCTGTGGGTCGTGATGGAGGTGTTGGCTCGATCGCATGATGACTGATGGCGCTGTAACAACATGATAAAAGTTAGAGACTTCAGATGGATGGAATTAGCTTTCGGAGATGATGGCTCAACATAGGCAAGAGTCGTAGAATGGGGAATGTAGAATAGCTCCTCAAGCACAATGGCTCGATGAAGAAAGAAGTCATTGAGTGGGGGAATGTAGAATGGTTCCTCCAAGATAATGGAAGTAAGATGGAGCAAAGGAAGGACTTGGACACGCATACTAAGGGATCATTGACATTTGGAGTGTTTACTTTTGTACTCAAAGAAGGGGTATCGTGAGGACGCTCATGGGTAGAGAAGAATGCCTACCCCAGATCGAAAGAATGGATATGTTTACCCTACACCGAAAGAATGGATCTAGTACTGGCTTTAGGCTAAAGAGGCTACAATTGAAAACTGGGATTTCCATTAGTCCCTGGCAGAAGAATGGTCATACGAGTTATCATATATCCAGAGTACATTGAGTGATAGTGAGGACTGTTTGATATGTGCAATGATTGCTTTGGCTCCTTTCCCCACAGTCTACCACTTTAGGGTAGTCGTTGGAGATATTTATTGGAGATAGGGATACCTAAACACCAATTATCATACTTTGTTGTATTACACCTTTATAACACTTAGAGTAGCATATTATATTGTTATGTACTAACTCTTTAATCGCGGGGATATATTAGGTACAGTTCGTATATCTTGGTTCCTTACTACATCGACTTATATAGTTTTTTGAGATTCATTAACCTCTCACACCAAACTGTTGTCTGACTCGAGGTTTTATGCTTTGCTTCTTATTATCTTAGGTGCTCTTATATGAGTAGCTAGGTAGCAGGTCTAGTTCGATGTAGTAGCTCTGTATAGGACGAGCTGAGGAAGTTATCTTGTATTGTATATGGATTTCTACGATTATTTCAATATGCAACATTGTGGAGCCTTGGAAGTACTTCCTTATTATTAGTATTATGAGACAGTTATATGAGTTTGCTTTTATTGTATAAATCTATCTCATGATGTATAAATCTGTGTATCTATACCCTGATATTTGGATCACATTGTTGTTGTTGTCTCTCCTATTTTATATCTATGATATTATATTTTATTCCATGCACTGTGAGATATACTACAGGTTCAATGATGTTTTCATTTCATTTTAAACCTTAATGGCCGCTCTACATCGATTGGCACAGCAGCAGCGCACTTTCATATGTATATTGGGTGCAGATGGTATAAAGTGGACATCATAATATAAAGTAAAAGGTAAGTTCCTAAATTCTCTCCTTTATATCCTTTATTTAAGCATCTCTTCTCCATTTGATTATGATTTTTTAAAGCCTCCATTTCATTCCTCTGCTAGCCGACTCCATCCTCCATCTCCCTAGTCTCCTAAGTTTAAATCAAATCAATTTAGCTGCTATCCAATAGCTGATGGCCGACGTTCAAGGCTAGCACTCTGTTGGATCAGAAATCGTTTATTGGAGCATACAACATCGTTTCAAGGTGTACTTAAGGGCTTTGGTTTCTAGATACATTTATAATTTGATTACAAACATTAATTTATAATTATAATGTTCATTTATCTATATATAATATTGTTAGTTAGGTTACTATTCGAATATGTAGATATATTATTATAAATTTAGTTAGTTATATGTATACGTATATATGATTATAAAAAATTGAGATAATTCATCTATGTATAACATGGCTCAAAATAAAAAAACAATTTTTTATTATTTAATTAATTTAATATATAATATATACAAATATTTGTATAGTTTATAATTTGAATATTATTTTATACATGTGTAATATATGAAAATATAATTTCAAATATATTGTTTAATAAGTATAATATGTTGGCTAGAAAGAATTTTTTTATTTATATATTATTTATAAATAATATTTAAATCAATTTATCGTATAAATAATTATAAAAATTCGTATATCTACTATAAAATATATTTTATATTTTATGACACTATATTGAAGCATATTAAGCCCATGACAAAGAGTAAAAAACAATTTTTTTATTTTTAAATATTTAAATTAAAACAGATAATTCAAAATTGAATTTTAAAATCATTTTAAATCATAAAATTATATATTATAAATTTCGTGTAAAATGTGCTAGAAAGTTTAAATTTAAATTTAGTTTCAAAACAAGATATTTTTATTTTAAATAATTTTTGTACGATTTTATTTGTATATTTACGTTTAAAGCTTAAAAATAAAAAAGCCTGGTCTATGTGTAAGACTGGTTCAATAAATATATTTAAATAAGAAATTATTTTATAATTTTATTTATACTAATATATATATATATATATATATATATTCTTATACATATTTGTATATAAGTATTTAACATATTCATTTGATTGTATATAAATATAAAAAATTTATGCATTTGTACAAATATCCTTTTCAACATTACAACAAAAAATTATTATATTTTAAATAATATAAACATATTTATATATACTTTTTGTTAATTATATATTTATAGGTATATTTAAGTATTTATATGTCTATATAAAATTATTAATAAATAAGTTTTAATGTATGTATGTATGTATGTATATTTATATATATATATATATTGAAATATTTTATTATAAAAGAAAATTTTTATGTATACATACATTTGGATAATACATTTGAATATTGGATGAGATAACATTTTTGTTGCGATGTAATCCCATATACGGGCATTTTATACCTTGCGCGGATTGATATGTTACACATGCACACACTTGTATATGTGTGTATGATACACACATATATTTAATATAACATAAAATTAAATAATACAATATTAGTTTATAAATTTAAATAAAATAAAAGATTTTATTTAAATAAAATTTTAAATTTTCTAAATAAATTAGATTCATAGGCCCAATAAAGATCCATTAGGGTAATCTTTTTGAAATTCATCCTTAACTTTCACTGCGGGCTACCCCAGTTTCAGCCATCCCATCAGAATTTACTCCTTCTATCTTTGCTATGGTTTCTGCTAGTCTGGCATCCATCTTCTGACTAGTACCAATCCTTTCGATTAAAATTGATTTGATGGTCAAACTTGCCAACATCTCTGGCTTTAACTTGCAATGAAGTTTAAAGTCATAGCCAGTAGTATACTTTAACTACTTCCACTCTAGGAATATCGCTCCCAAACTGGCATATCTTCTGCTCAATGCATCGGTGACTACATTTCCCTTACCAAACATATAAGAAATGCAAAGTTGTAAAAGGCTGAGAACTCTAACCATTGCTACTGATAAAGGTTGCAGTTCTTCTAGGAGAAAAGGTATTTCAAAGATTTTTGGTTCTTTAACAACTCGAACCTTTCTCCTAATATATAATGCTCCATGTCTTCAAAGCAAATATTATCGCCGCCAAATTCAAATCTTGGGTCGAATGCTTTCTCTCATATGGCTTCAGATATTCACTAGCGTAGGTGACAACCTTACCTTCTTGCATAAATACCGCACCCAATCCTGTAATAAGCATTAATGTATAAAATAATCCTCTTATTCCCGCCCCAAATGGTGAACACTCAACGCTAGTGCACTCGTCAACCTCTCTTTTAGACTTACATATGCATGCTCACACTTCGTGCCGAGCTGGAATGTAACAACCTAGAATTTCGAACACCTTGTACTTAAATATCGGAATTATTTAAATATTTAAATCTTGGATTTAATGTAATTAAAAATGATTTAATAACTTGTTATCCTCCTTTTTAAATAATAACTAATGATAAGAAATTCAGTTTTGAATTTTTCTATAAAATAAATAGTTCGAAAAAATATCGATAATGTGGCCGAAAATCGTTTTACTGATAAACAATTTTTTACTTGATAAAAGTTGTTTGAACTATTTGTAACTTGTATAGTAACTTATCAACACTTTAACGAAGAATTAAATCCCTTTGGTCATAAGAAATATTTATTATAAGTAAGAATAGATTAAGGGAGGCATGAGAGACAAAGACCCTTGTTTTAAGGAGCAAAACAGGGCGTGAAGCATGACATGGAAAGTGGCATCATTAAAGGAGAATGTGCTTGCATTGGAAAGAAGGAAAAGAGTTTCTTTATCTCATTTATATAAATTCAAAACATTTGATAGCATCGCATTTTCATTTTCTAAAGGAAAGATAAAAATGGCTTCCTTTTACACCTCTTTCTCCTCTCAAACTTTCTACAAATCTATGCAAATCAATCCGATCTCCACTAAAATTTGATAAATGCCTTATATAATTATTATAACACCTTTTATCAATTCAAAATTCAAAGAATGATGGAGCAAAAGCAGGAGCATACCTAGGCCATGAGCAATTTAGAAGGGGGTAGGGCCTTGGCCTGTTCTTTGGTAAGCAAAGCTAGTAGCTTTGAGCTTTAGGTGATGGTATGAAGCTTTTCCTTGGTCCTAGAGCTTTGTGATGGTTGTTAGCTTGATTTTAGGTGAGTTATATCACCGTCTTGCAAGTGTATATTGTGATGTAATGTTGTTGTGCAAAAATATAAAATGATATATGAAAACAAATACAAGTTATCACTTTTGGACCCCTCTTTCTTTTGAAAGCAAATGAAAACATATATGTATTATAATCTCTCTTCAAATCCCTCTAAAAAATATGTCCATGGCTTGATGTATACATGTTTGGATATGCTGTATGTGATGTAAAAGTGTATTTGCGAGTGTTTGAAATGGAAAAATCGCTATGAAAGCACTTTGAAATCCCTTAACTTTAATTTATGTAAATTGGTAATTTATGATCATATCATTGTATAACTTATTTTGGTTGTTCTATATACTTCTATAAATGTTTTGGACAGTGAAGAATTGATTTTAGAAGTGGTAGAAACTGTAGATCAAAGTGGAAAAAGTTATAATGAAATAGTTGCTATATAAGCACTTTGTAAAATACATTGTTTTGGAAATTTTAAACAACAATTTGGAAGATAGCGTTAGGGTTTCCTTTGTGATTTTAATAAGTAAAATATGATTACTTAGTAATGTAAAAATATCATGTATTAAAAAGGTTCAAAACTAGTTAAACAAAGTAAAGAAAGTTTAAAGTAAAAAGGTTGCTATATGAGCAGTTCGTTAGAATAACTTGTTTTGTTAAAAGTTGGATAATCAGGTTTAAAATTAGTATTTCTCCTATTTCTTAGAAGTATTTTCTAACATATGTAAGAGACTTTTTAAAGTAATTCCAGGTTAAAATGTATTTTTACTAATTAGTTATGAATTTTCAAAGTTAAGGTTTTTAAGTAATACATGTGTATTTTTATTTTAGTTAAATTTCAAAACTTAGTATATTTGCATGGTATTTTGAATAAATTTATAAAACATAATTATATCTATTTTAAAAATACTTATATGTGTGTGTGTGTGTGATTTAAAAACTAAGTTAAATATTTTATAAATAATAAAGGAAGTTTGGATTTTAACACTTAAGTTAAAAATATATGGTTTTGAAAAGTTCAATTAAAAGTGTATTACCTTAACTAATAAGTGTGGCCATGCTTTGATCTTTAAAAAGAATATCTTAAGGTTAATGATAATTATAAAAGTTGTTTGGTTTCTAGTAAACAATGTTTAAGCCATATTTTTTTACCTGTATTAATTATACTTAAGTATGTAATTAGATTTTGAATAATGAATATTTTAAACAGGAAAATAGGCACAAGGACAAACTTTAAAAAAAAATTAGGTTGAAGGACAACAATTTGTTTTTTACGCTAAAGGACAATGCTGGTTATAACTAGCATTTTGTATAGTGTAAAACTGAATATAATGCTAGATATAACTAGCATTTTGTATAGTGTAAAAGTTGAATATAATGCTAATTATAACTAGCATTTTCTCTTCAGCTTAAACTAAAACTTGGTTTCCTTCAGCCTATTTCTTTTTTCAAAGTTTGTCCTTTTTTCTAATTCCCTCTGTTTTAAAAGGTAACTAAGTAAATGGTTTTGGGTTGTAGTAAACAATGTTTTTGTAACATTTGTTTTTAACCCTTATTTATAAATTATACTTAGGAATATAATTAAATATTGAATATTGAATATTTCAAAAATAACGATAAGTAATTATTTTGGGTCTATAGTGACAAATGTTTGAGCAAAAATTTTCTTTAATCCATAAATGTAATTAAATCTTCAAAAAGCAAGTTTTTATAAAATAGTTAAGTGTGAAAAGGTGTTGGGTTTGTTGTGACAAATGTCTAAGTTACAGTTGTCTTTAACCCTTAAGAATATACTTAGATCTTTAATAATGAAGTTGTAATGACAATTACAAATATGAAATCTTTTTGTATAAAGATAGAAAAGTAAAAGTTTAACTTATAAAAGAGAAAAGGTTTATAGTAACGATGTTTAAGTAACATTTGTTTTCAATCTTTTCGATTATATTCTAAAAAATAAAATCTTGTTATGATTTGTAAATATACTTATCCATTAGCGATATGTATATAAATGCTTTCTAAGTATAGATAAGAGTATAAGTGAATAGTAAAATACTTGAATAGTATAAATGAATAGTAAAATACTTGAATAGTATAAATGAATAGTAAAATACCTAAATAGTATAAATAAGTTGTAAAATACATGAATAATAAAATATGTGAATGTTAAAATACCTGAATAGTAGAATACAAGTATACATCTTTTATAAAGAGAATTAAATCTACACACAAGTTTGTTGATTTGGACGAGTGGTATTGAGTTTGATTTAGTGGATCTTTTTCCTACTTAGGTTCTTTTGGCTATTCCTTTTGGCAAATATTTTCTACGTAACTCTATCATGCAGCTTCTCCCATGTATGGTTTGTAAAGTGTGGTGCGAGTTCTTGTAGCTGATGGGGTACCTTTGCCTCTCATCTTTTCTTAAAATTTTATAAATATAAAGTGGACGGACCACTTAAAAAACCGGCTAGTGTTGCTTAAAAAAATCTACACGCAATTTTTAATTAATAAGTTTATTTATTAATTAAATAAGTTAAGTTTTAATTTATAAGAGAAGTTTAATTAAGAAGGAAGTTTTCATTGAATAAGAAGATTAATTAATAACAAGATTTATTAGAAAAAGAATTTTTAAGTAAGATAGAAGTTTAGTTAAGAGAAGTTTTAATTAAAGAATGATGTTCAATCAAAAGAAGTTTAATCAAAGGAAGATTTTTTAAAATTAATAAGAAGTTTTAATTTAAAGAAAGAAGTTTTAAATCAAATGAAAGAAGTTTTATTAGATAAAAAGGACTTTTCCTAATAAAAGAAGTTCTAATTAATGAAAAGATTAATTAATACAAAGGAGATTAAAAGTCATTCATGTGACTTGATCCTGCTTTGTGTGTGTTAATTATGCTTTGTGTGATTACTTGTATATGGAAAACATTTACTCATGTATATAGCACTGAAAGCCAATTAAATAGACTAGATTTTATCTATAGAGTGAAGATTGATGTTCGAGTAAGGATGAAGCGATAGCGCTCAATCTTATCGACTTCCCTCTTGACTGAGGGATAGTAGAAGTTGAAAAGGTTAAACATGTGATAAGCATATGAGACTTGGTTTCCATATGCGATTGTTTCATTTTTATTTAATATGACCAAATTAACTTAAGAAGTATCCAAAAGCTTCATGGCTTCATATGATTTGAGAACCCTTGGGGAGGAGCATTCGTATGAAACTTCTCTAGTTTTTACTTGCTTTTTAAAGAACCGGAATTGAATTAGCCAAAAATTCATCGATTCAATCTTGAAGAGACCGGCTCTGTAAGTGTTTACTTATTGAAAACCAATTTAAGACTGAGATATATGTTCTATCTCTTGGAAGTGGACCTGTTCGAGATGCTGGAATCTATTTGGGGATTCATGATCAGCATGAGTGATGATTGCTTTGTTAGTTCTTGAGATGATGCTTTTGGTGACAACAACCTTAGGAATTGTTATAAAATATATACACTAATATTCTTGTCTAGACATATATGTATATACAGGATATATATATGTAGGTGATGAGAATAATGACTGTACAGTATAAAGGTTCAAGATATAGAGATTCAAGACCGCGAATTCAAGATTGAAGAAACCAAGATCGAAGACTCATGAGCATCAAGAATTCAAGAATTCAAGACATCAAGATAGGTAATAGAGTCTAATATTCGAGAAATAATACATTTTTTTTGGCATGATATATGGATTTCTGTTATTTCCCTCAGAGTTGAATATAAGGAACATCTTGACATATGTAATTTCAAAAATGCTTTAATATTCGACATTTTTAGACCTTATAATGATTTTCCATGGAACTTTGAATTCAACTACACCCTTGAGGGTATTTCCTTGACTTAATTTGCAACATTATGTACTAAGCTTGAGTATTATAACTTAGACAAAGAGATCGATTATAAAATTTAGTTTTGGAAGTATAATGAAATATACTCATCAAACACAGTTTATAAGTTTCAAATTTCTCATGGACAGAACAAGACATTTTCAAATTTATTTGGAAAGTTAAAGCTCTTTCTAAATTAAACTTCCCCATGTGGCAAATCCTATCAACATATTAAACATAATTAAATTATTAAAGAAAAAGATTTTCTTATAAATAAAAAATGTGTCTTTTGCAGCATAGATTTAGAAAATGTAACATATCTTTATTATAAATTTTCCCCATAACTAACTCTATTCTTGTAAAAATTCTCACTATTTTTTACTTCAACATGACTAACGCTAATTTTAACTGTGATTACTATTGGAACATTCTTAGAATTCAATATGCCAAATATTATATAATTCTACTTGACGTTATCTTCACAATTACTTGTTGGTGCCGTTGGTTTGATCGAAACCTAAAAATATTCAATAATGTTATCGCTCCTACTAATAATCTGATCTACGCTATTGTGCTTTGAATTACAACTAGGTGATAAATCCTAACTACAAATTGGCTAACATTGTTTACTTCATGGATTTCTTAAAAAGGTAAAATGTTGCATTGATATTTTAAAGGTAAAAATTATTTACAATAATAATAGACATTATATGGCCTTAAGCAATGACCTAGTTGGCTCCTCTAAGAGAATTACTTGAACATTTTACTCTTGCATGAAAACGGATAGAAAGTGAATAAATGATATGTTTTGTGGTAGTAGTTACAATGCGTTGCAACCAAGAGTGATTTATCACAATAAAATAAACATATCATTTTAAATATTCCTAGTCAAGATCTATCGAGACTGAATATCAATGCATCCTTGAGACTAGAGTATGTAATACTCTCCTAATGTTAGGCAATCTGTTACTCTAGATTGCTAGGGGCACCAAGGGGTTACGTACTAATAATTATGTATAACTATGGAATGACTCAATTAATAGTTGTATATTGATTAATATAACTAAGTCAAAAATAAAATATCGATGTGACAATATTGCACAATTCCCTCGACTTGCGAATGCAGTCGAGCTCCAATACGGAAACTCCACTTTGATTATAGAAACCGTGGCATAGCGTCCATCGAATGACTATAGTTAGGTAAAATGGAAGCATTGGAAGTGAAACACTACTAAAAAGAGGATTCGTCTCCTCGGTTATATGAGGTTAGTATCATGGTCAACGGAAGTCAACTCAAAGTCAAATTCTTTAATTGAGCGGTTTGGAAAATAATAATTGTTATTACTGAACCAAAAACTTTGTGTTTGGACTATAGAGCTAAATTTGATGAATTTGAATTTTGACCATTACCAAAATTTATAAGTCTAAAGTGATATAATTTTAACGAAGAGAATTGGTGTAAATAGTTGTCACAATCGAAATAAAGTAAAATTGGATTTTATCGAAACTAAATAAATGATAAATTTGGTCATAATGTCATACCACCTACTAAGTGATGTGCGAATGCTAAAACTCAAATTATTCGGTATTAATCGCTGACCAAATTTACACCTAAGAGTCAATAACCGAAACGATGAATACTCTTTTTATCATATGATTTAATTAATTTATAATTTATAATTTAATTTAATTAAGTAATATTTATGAGATGTTGGTAACAAAATCTTATATTTGATGTGTTGAACAATGTATTTATAATAGTTATAAGTATATTAATCAATATACGATATCGGTACGCATTTAAATTTAGATTTAAATGCAATGAAGGTTATTCGGGATGGAATTGGTTTTGAGGCCCATATGGTTTGAAAATTTTGGCCAAAATCGCTTGGAAAGGCCAGCCAAGTGTTTGCCGAAAAGGGAGGCTTTTAAATGGTTTAAAAGAGTGGAATTAGTAAGAACGAGATAAAGTTGTGATCCACTTTTCTTTCCATTTGACTTCCTATTTATATATCACTCTCTATACCATTTATTTTGAGACATTTTGGTCTCCTTCCTCCTGACAATTTCGACTAACAAACCCATTTAAACCCAAAAGAAATCGAAGCTCAAATCATATCAAAATTCTTCGATTTGATCGTCGGTAGTAAAGTAGTTCGAGAGCCAACAACTCTATAACCTGAAATTGATTTAAAGAGTCATTTCATCATTTCACAGTGAGATCTCTAAGCCTTGGTGAAAGGTATTCAACAGGTTTGCCGATTCAATTAATATTATTATCTATTATTGTATTATAAAGTAGGTTAATATATTATATTACAAATCTAATGCATCGATGTTTTGTCACATTATGGACGGTTGAATATATTGGTGCATCTATAAATTAAAAAAAATTATTTTGTATGTCCGTTAGTATTAAACTCAAGGCCTAAAAATAAAGAAATAAAAAACATTTTTCTAAGTTAAATATTATACATGATTTTATCAATTAATAAATTATATCCTAAAGATTAAAATCATATAATAATTATTTTAATGTCTAAAATTTTGGTTTTGCACAACAATAATTTGGCAACAGATTTTACTTAATTTAAACATATATTTATATTTATTATATAGTTAAATATCAATATAACTATTTGTCTAACTAGAAATTGATTGTGTTTATATATATTGGTATAATTTGAAATTAATTATAAATTATTTAATAGCATTACGTAATTTTTAGATTTCAAAAATAATTTTTAATAATTGATTTAGATTTGTTTTAAATTATTTTATATTTGTTTATTCAAAATTATTTCATAAATTCGAAGAAGAAAATTTGTGCTATGAGCTCCAAGTAAGCTAGCATCAATTTTATAAAAAAAATATTTGTATATATATCTGTGTGTGTATGCACATGTGGTTGTATATTTATAATTATTTATTGTTAAATTAAGAAAAAAAGTTAATTGTATTCCCGAATTTGCAATAATAATTTTGGAAAAAATAAAAATTATTTTATGTCAATTATTAAATGATTTCGTTATTTCATGTATATATATATATAACATTTAATGCATGCACACATGCACGCACGCACATATATATTCATTTAGACAGCACACATAATACTATAGAGGCTAACATGTTCATTACAGTGTAAATCCCTACACCTATACACGGTCGTGTCGAACCATGCACACTTTATTATGTTGCACTGCGCAACACACATATGTGTATACGACACACAAACACACCCATGTGTATTTTGTTTAATTTTATTTATTAAATAAAATAATGATTTTATTTAGAAGAAATTCAGAAAAATTCTATAAGAATTAGACTTTGTAGGCCCAATAAAGATCCAAAGTGGTAAAAAAATGAAATTCGCTCATTTTTTCCACTGTAGGCTAAGCCCGTTCTAACGATAATTATGCCCGCTTCGCTTTTGAAGTCACTTTTCTTTTCCACACACACATATGTATGTGTGTGTGTGTGTGTGTGTATAAACTATTTATATACATATATTTGTGTTGGACTTATGCTTTTATAGACTTTATCCAGGTATAGTTGATGCTTTGGATTGGACTGCTTAGGTTATGGCATTATTGAGGAAGGATTGTGATTGCATATAGTTATGATTTGATTCCTTCTGATGACACTCCATGGATTTTTCTTTAGAGATAGCTTATGGCTATGCTATTTTGATTTTTCTTTCATTGATCTGCCATCTATGTTGGTTGTTCTTATTGTTGTTCGATAAACGATGTGGATTTTGACTATCATCTTTTAAAGCCTGCTAAAGGACTTTTGGCATATTTCCTTCTAACGTCCTCTTGTCTAGAGTATATTTATTCTTTAGTTCACGATCTCAGCATATTTCTTCGTAATCTTGGCTTATAGGTTTTGGAGGGTTTTTTTCTACTCTTTGTATAGGGGATTTTTCGCTAACTGTCAGGCCCATTAGCAGCACTATTTTAAGTGTAGAACAAAAATATATGAGTGCTCTCATCCTTGAGAGAATCACAATATTTCCTCAAAATTAAAATATTATCCATATTTAATTCGATTAATCCATATAAAAGTCCATCGTTCAATAATAACATTTGTTACTAACTCTGCTATTTGGCCATACATTTTGACTTTGAGTTGACAATAGTTGACTGTGATACTAACCTTATGCAATTGAGGAGACAAAGTGTCTATTGAATAGTGTTTCACTTCCAATGCTTCAATCCAGACTCAACTAAGTTATTTGATGGTCGGCATACCATAGTTTAACTATAATCAAAGTGGAGTGTCTATATTGAAGTTTAACAATATTACCAAACCGAGAGAACTCTATAATAACGTCACCTCGATTTTTCATGTTTGATCTAATTGTTATCGACGAAAAAAAACTCTCAGATGGGTCATTCTATTGTTATCGAATAGCTACACGTATGTAACCCCTTGGTGCCCCCAAAATCAATGAGTAATGCACTTTCCAACATTTGGAGAGCGTAACGAATTTTGGTCTCAACATATATATCTATATCCTTTCTTAAAACATCTTGACCGGGAATATTTAAAACAAAATATTATTTTGTTTATGATTTATTACTCATGATTATAATTATTTACATTACAATCACATAAAATTTTATTTAAGATATATCACAATGTAACAAAGCATATAAAAGAAATCAAATTCCTTTTATTTCAAACATGATATATAACAAAGTTAGGTAATTTACAATATATTACATAACTGCTCCTAAGTCATACCCTTAAATCTTTTAGAAAGGAATGCTACCAAAATTTAACACAATGAGAACATTATTGTAATCAATCATATTGAATACATGATCTCACACTACAGTTTACTTGCTTATTTCAATAAACTAAATTCATCGATGTTTCGTACGTTACGAATTATGACCGTTCGCCATATACCATTTATATGTAATTGCATATGGATCGAATATCCATGTTCTTATATTGGTTTTAGAGGTTGAAACTCATTGAAGACAATACACAGTCTCAGGCAAGCAAACTCACAAGCGACTATGTTACAAACGCATTTAGTCGTTGTATAAAAAGGTGCTTACATGGGTCAACATACAAAAATTATTGGTAAGGATATTTTAATATTTCTTTGTCAATATTTAATCCAACCCCTTTGTATATTTTGATTGTCAAACATTTTAACAATTATATTTAATGCACAAATTTATTAAAATATATTATTTTAATTATATATGACAAATGTTCTTACAATATTAGAAAGGTTAGATGTTACCGTTTTATTTTTCTAATATAGCTCTCACTAGCCTTTTATGTTTTTCCAAACCGTAAGATAAAGCATAGAAGTCTTTCGACTTCACTAGTGGGTGTTGGGACTCGTATATCTTGGGATTCCGATCTTGAGAAAAGTTTAACAAATCATACTCCCATATATGATGGATAACTCCTTAACACTTGTATCACATACAGCTCCTAACCTTGTGATCATTGTCCTAATCTTATCTTTACCTTGAGGAAAGCTCAACAAATAAAGAGAGAGTATTCATTCATACCTACCATTTCGCTACGGCCTAAGTATACTATACATACCTTGAGGAAGGCTCAACAAATATGTATAAGTATCTTACCTCGTCCAGTCTATATATTAATAGAACTACACATAACATCCCCGGCTTAAGGAAAGCTCAACAACTAAGGAGTATGCAAGTAATCTACTAATATATAAATGGTAGAGGACAACTTTATATTACAGACTCATAATCTTTAATATATTTAATTATATGATATCAACTTATGGAATAATGTATTTCGTAGAAATACCCTCGTAATTCAAGTGTCGAACACATCAGAAATCATGGTATATGTGTTATACGTATGTATTTATCTCTTAAATCTATTTTGGGTTACTTACCGTTCCACTTTTTACTATATATTATATTATATAACGTTTATAATTTGGTTTACTTGTATAATATTCTATTTATAACATTACAACTAAATCTTATGTAATTAAATTAATTAACACTTTGATTAATTATTATATAATTCAATTATAACATACTATATTGAATATGTATATATATATATATTATAACCTTTATAGTGATTTCGAGAGTCCATCAATAAATTTTGATTTCCAATGGGGGTTATTACTCTCTGGTAATTCCATTACTCTATTTAAAAATGTTTCTTTGCAGCATATGAAATAAGTTAATGTTTTACATCTCAAATTTGCTATAATGTTCGAATATTTTCAATATTATTGGACATTCTATAGTGAAATGCCCCAAAATGGTAACTACTGAAGTATACACAGCATTCGGGACCATTTGTCCATCTTCTTGTTTTACTGTGTTATAAATTTCGCTTGTATTTGCTAAAGAAATATAATTATACCACTAACCTTTAAGCTGACTAATAAAACGAACAATTATTATTTTTACAACAGTAACATCTTTATTGTCATTGTTTTTGCAAATAATGTTATACAATAGCATACGATGAGCAAAATAATAAATCTGTTTCTCAGTAAATGCATCAATATTCAATTCATAAATACTTTTTCCTATTGTAACTATTGTTACCAACATATTTTGGCTCTTCAGGTAAAGTATTCATAGGAGAAGGTCTTCTGTAAGAATAATTCCTAAGACGTCTTATATGCGTATTTTTCAAGTTTATTAATTTCATCTTGAACGATTTGGTGATATTATTTTCCTAAGAAAATTCTTCTTCAAGGGCCATTCTTTCTTTTAAAAAAATTTCTAAATTAGATTTTGTTTTTAATTTGAAAATCTTTTCAAAATCAACAGGCGCCAAATGAGCTTGCCATCTAGCAAACATTTGTTTAGATACATCTGTTGGAACTTCGTATTTACGATATTTCGTAATTACGATATTTTGACTATAACAACTATATAAGTCATTATTATATACTAACTTGTTTTTACAGGAATCAATCAAAGACCGGATTCAAATGAACTTCAACTCTTAAGTATGTATCGAGTCTATGTCTAGAGTTTATTCATGTTAAATCTCTCTTATATGATATATCTCGACATTGTTTTTAAAGCTTTGCATATTCTCAATTTTGAGTCTACATTCAGACGTCTGAATGTACCAAATCAGACGTCTGAATCTGGAAAAATGAATATTGTTTTTACAATATTCAGACGTCAGAATTGTTCATTTCAGACATATGAAAATTGTTATTTTTAGCCTATTTCCTTATTGGTTTAAGCTCGTGCAATTTCAGAAGTCTAAATTATTCAAGTCAGAAGTTTGAATATTGTTTAGTGCAAATTCAGAAGTCTGAATTTTTTAATTCAGAAGTCTGAATATTGTTTAATGCAAATTCAGAAGTCTGAAATATTCAATTCATAAGTCTGAATATTGTTTAGTGCAATTTCAGAAGTCTGAAGAGGTCTGAAAATGGTCATTTTTTTGCCTATTTTCTTTCTGGTTTGAGCTCGTGCAAATTCAGAAGTCTGAATTTTCGATTCAGAAGTCTGAATATCTATAACGGCTATATTTTCAAATAGGCACTTCCATTCGTGAAGAGATGCGTCCTTCATTTCAATAGATATGACCATATCTCTTCATGATAACTCTTCACGAACAAATGCACCTATTTATAATCTATATAAACACATTAGAATCATTCTTTTCAAGAACTTAATTCAATCTTTCTTACTCTACTCTCATATTCTTGATTCTAATACTCTTGTGCATTCTATTTCATAAAAATTCATTCTATTGCTTCCTTGTTCTTCACATATTCATATATATATATATATATATATATATATATATATATATATATATATATATATATATATCATAAAGGAGAAGATTATAGGAAGGGTGTATTATTAAGAGACAAATCCGTGTTATCAAGAACACATAGTGTCAAGAAAACTTTATTTGTATAAGTCATGTTCTGCTGTTCAGGCATGTGAAGTCATCTTCGGCTGTTGAGGCAAAATCGTGTTCTGCTGCTCAGGTCCCTTGTTCGGCTGTTCAAGGGTTGTATAGACCTGTTCCTCCGGGTTAAGTGAGGGTTGTTGTAGTTGAAATTCCAGAAGGAGTCTGGGACTGGACGTAGAACGGAAAGTTCGAACCAGTATAAAAATTCCTGGTGTGCTTGTTTTATTTTCACTTACTTTTCACTGCTATTGTTTATTTCCGCACTAGTATAATATAATTCCATATAAGCACGATCCACGGTAACTTTCATTTGGTATCAGAGCCTGGTATTCTAGAGATCGTAACAACATCCTAGAATAAATGGCTACAAAGAGATCTAGTCAAGGCTATAAGAAGAGGAAGAGCAATAAAGAAAAATCAAAGGAGCAAACAAACAAATGCTTCATGGCAAAAGATATTGAGGTTAGTGATCTAACTTTTGATGATATGATAGAAATAAATTCAGAACTTGTAGACATTTTAAAAAATATCAAAAGAAAATATAAGGAAGCTCTGGAAAATCATAAGAAAGCAGAATTCGAAAGAGATATGCTTAAAGACGAGAAGATAATATTAGAAGAAGAACTTGAGAAAATTCAAGATTCACTCTCTGAAAATTCTCAACTCGCTCTATTAAGTCAATAAGTAGAAGCTCAAAAAGAAAAGAATAATGCTCTAGCTTCTGAGAATCATGAGTTAAAAACAAAAACTAAAATTGTTGAGTTAGATAACACTAGTCTAAAAGCTAAGCTTGATGACATTACTAAAAATATTTTCAATTTTAATAAAGGGAGAGAAAATTTATCCAGGATTATTGAAAATTCTCAACCTGCTTCAAATAAGAAGAGATTAGGTTATGTTAAGAATTCAAAAGCTCACAATGATAAAAGCGGTTTAGGCAATAAACAAGCTAAAAGTAAAAATAGTACTAGATATGCATTCTTGTATACTAATTTTAGTACTAGTAACCAAGATAGTTTTAAAACCAGTTATAGTCATAATAGTACTTTGTTTAGAAATGATAGAAATTATTCTTCAAGTACTAAGCTAATGACTAATAGTATTAAGATATGGATTCCAGCTAATATGATTGATCATGATAAACAACTTTATATTAGCAACTATTATAAGAATGTGATTTGTAATGAAAACTATATCTATAAAGGTTCAACCACACCCAAATGGGTATGGTTTCCTAAAAATTAGAAAATTATAAGAATCTTGGGTATCGCATGCTTTAAATGATAATTTTTTATGATACCTTACATTATAAGTTGTAGTTATTTTGTTTTATATTATGTTTCCTTTTTGTCGATGTCAAAGGGGGAGAAGGAGTTTAAAAACTACCATCGACAGGGGGAGCTTATAGTAAGGGGGAGTACATATAATTTTATTTCCTGTTATATATGCTCATATTTTGTATATTTTTATATAGTTGTCATCGTCAAAAAGGGGGAGAATGTTGGAACTTCGTAACTACGATATTTTGACTATAACAACTATATAAGTTATTATTATATACTAACTTGTTTTTACAGGAATCAATCAAAGACCGGATTCAAATGAGCTTCAACTCTTAAGTATGTATCGAGTCTGTGTCTAGAGTTTATTCAAGTTAAAATCTCTCATATATGATATATCTCGACATTGTTTTTAAAGCTTTGCATATTCTCAATTTTGAGTCTACATTCAGACGTCTGAATGTACCAAATCAGACGTCTGAACCTGGAAAAATAAATATTGTTTTTACAATATTAAAACGTCTGAATTGTTCATTTCAGATGGCTGAAAATAGTTATTTTTAGCCTATTTCCTTTCTGGTTTAAGCTCGTGCAATTTCAGAAGTCTGAATTATTCAATTCAGAAGTCTGAATATTGTTTAGTGCAAATTCAGAAGTCTGAATTTTCCAATTCAGAAATCTGAATATTGTTTAATGCAAATTCAGAAGTCTGAATTATTCAATTCAGAAGTCTGAATATTGTTTAGTGCAATTTTAGAAGTCTGAATTGAAAATTCAGAGGTCTGAAAATGGTCATTTTTTGCCTATTTTCTTTCTGGTTTGAGCTCGTGCAAATTCATAAGTCTGATTTTTTCGATTCAGAAGTCTGAATATCTATAACGGCTATATTTTCAAATAGGAACTTCCATTCGTGAAGAGATGCGTCCTTCATTTCAATAGATATGACCATATCTCTTCATGATAACTCTTCACGAACAAATGCACCTATTTATAATCTATATAAACACATTAGAATCATTCTTTTCAAGAACTTAATTCAATCTATTCTTACTCTACTCTCATATTCTTGATTCTAATACTCTTGTGCATTCCATTTCATACAATTTCATTCTATTGCTTCCTTGTTCTTCACATATACATATATATATATATATATATATATATATATATATCATAAAGGAGAAGATTATAGGAAGGGTGTACTATTAGCAGACAAATCCGTGTTATCAAGAACACATAGTGTCAAGAAAACTTTATTTGTATAAGTCTTGTTCTGCTGTTCAGGCATGCGAAGTCATCTTCGGCTGTTGAGGCAAAATCTTGTTCTGCTGCTCAGGTCCCTTGTTCGGCTGCTCAAGGGTTGTATAAACCTGTTCCTCCAGTTTTAGTGAGGCTTGTTGTAGTTGAAATTCCAGAAGGACTCTGGGACTGGACGTAGAACGGGAAGTTCGAACCAGTATAAAAATTCCTGGTGTGCTTGTTTTATTTTCACTTACTTTTCATTGCCATTGTTTATTTCTGCACTAGTATAATATAATTCCATATAAGCACGATCCCCGGTAACTTTCAACATCATGTTTGAAATCTTTTTTTTAAACATATATTCTGCAGATTTACAGTCGGTTTTTATAATAAACTTTTGATTATATAAATCATCTCGAAATTTTAAAACATATTTGACTATAGCAAGAATTTCTTTGGCTATAGTTGCATAATTTTTCTGATTATTAGTCCATTTTCCTGAGTAAAATCTGACAAGATATTCTTGTTTAGTCTTTGGGAAAATTTATTTTAAAATTCCGCCAAATCCTTATCCAATACATAGGAGCAGGGATCACCCCTTAACCATTTTAAGTTGAAGGCTCTCCCTATCATTTGTCTTAGGATAAAAAACGAGATTTATACGCACAGTACAGCATCATCGAAGATGACTGTGCCATATAACTCATGTGTTTCTCCTAGATATTTTCGAAGTAATATTTTGGTCCAGAATTGATAGTCGGTTATTTAATTATCAAATAGACAATCATTCAACATTGATTTGATTCCATATGGGATCCACTTAGCCTTTATTAAATAATCATTTATTAATTAAAATCACTTTATAAACATTCAATCAAAAGATCTTTTCAAAACACTATTCCCAAACCCTTTACATCTCTTTCATACTTAGAAAATATTTATACCTATCTTAGGGGTAAGTATATTATTACAAAAATTAAGAAATTTACTCACCGAAAAGCTTTGAATTTGAAATCCTTAGAACTTTTAAATTTGGAAAACCACAAAAATCATTTTCAGAATGGGTTAACTTCTCCTCAATTTTTGTACATGTTACTCTCGGATTTTGAAAAAGTTTTCAAATTTTTTTTTTAGGAAATTCTTTTCTCTACACATTGAAAATAAACAACCACTCAATTTCAGTGATTTTGTAGGGAGATATGGTCAATAGAAGAAGGGGTGTTTTCGGATTGGAAAATTTTAAGTCCAAAAATATGTCTGAAAGGAATACAATTTTGACATAGCTACACTCAAAATCTGAAAATATGGTACAAATAAAAGCTATAGCCATTGAAATTTCATACAGTTTGAAAAAAAAAAAAATCTCTGTTTGGTTCGTAGATGAGGAAGATGGGATAGAAGGAAGAGGAGGAAAATGTTGAAACAAAATTTGAAATGAATTTAAAAGAAAAAACTTAGATAGTGTTTGGTTTAAAAATGCATTTTGTATTTTCGGTTTTTAATATGTATGTCCAATATGAGAAGAGTAGAGGGACGACGGAGGTAATGAAAGAAAGATGGATGGGAGGACTAATGAGATAGAGGGACGACGGAAGAATGGATTGTTTCACATGCTTGTGTTATTTCCCAAAACATTGAAAATAGAAGGAAAAAAAGTTGTTTTCTATTTTGTATGTTAACTTTGTTTTCTAAGTTGGTCATTTTCAGCAATATGCATATGCTATGTGCATTTTTATATGGAGGAAAACCCAAAAATAAAAACAACAAACCAAATACTTAGTTAAAATTTTAAAACTTTGGAAATTAAAAGAGAAGCCATGAAATTTTTTCATGAAGCTTAGAGAGGTTTTAGATAATGGAAATAAAGTGATCAAATACGAAAAAAAAATTAATTTTTATATTTCATGAACTTGCTAAATTACTTAATTAGCCCTAAGGTACTTAACCTCCACAAACTAAATGCCACATCGCCACCTTTATCTCCCCTCGATATCACATCACAAGCCACCATCCCCCCCCTCATTCCAAAATGAATTAAATGCTTTGGTACTAATGTTTTCTTATGTTGCTTTTACTTTTCTTAATGTTAATTTTATTTTAACTTTACATAAAAAGTCATATCAACGTACATGCTTAACTATATATATGTTACTAACAAATACTTTAGTTTATCATACTTAGGTTATTAAAATATGCATGAACATAAGTTAGCTAATATGCTTACAACATTTTCGACAACTTTTAGCCGATGAAAAATCAAAAATTTGAAAATGATTTCTGGTCATGTTTTCGATTTTTCTTCAAGCTAAATATTTCTATAAACAAATTTGGAAAACTATTTCACCATCATTGTTAATCATTATAAAGATTTTTATTTTCATTATGAAATCTATTATTTGAATATTTAAAATCGATTAAATATTCTCAAGCTAAAGCGGTGAAATTCTAGGTCGTTACACTAACAACATCTACTTGCAACCTGTATTATGAATAGTAATCAATGAGATGAAATAGTTGTAAATGCTTTGAGAATTTAGAGAAATTTTGTAGTTCACAGAAAGAATGGGTGTCGAAACAGAAAAATATGGACCTAAGTACAAACAGACATGAACATTGATAAACAGAGTGCAACAACTAACTATAACAGTTCAAATTATAGTCATAATTCAACTCATAAAAATAGCAATTCTCAATGTCTTATGGAAGCCATAACAAAGCGAATGGGTAAGTCAGCATGAACAAATTAATGCTTAGTTATCGATTCAAACCAATTTAGCACATCACGATCACTTAAACACTCGTTTTTAGTGCATCTGATAGATAAACATCTACAAAATCATTCATCAATCAATGTTAATAATTCTAATCTTTAGATGGAAAGCAATATTGATACTATTGACTTCGTGATTAAAAAAGTCCTTTGTAATTCTAATAGAGTGCTCAACGTTCTACTTCTATAGTGAATACAGCAAATGAGGCAATCTAATGTAGTAACTTCCCCTTCGGATCCCGAAAATCCTCTCCAGCAATGCAATAGAGCGTGGTAGTGCTCAACCCCGATAAGAAAAGAGTAACGATAGAAATCGATTGAAAAGAGAAAGAAAACCAATAACACTGTAGGTCAATACTATTTCAAAAAACAGTGAATGCAATTAAGGCAGTGTTCGACTAACTTGCATAATTAGAAATGAAGAGGACCCCTTCAAGTCCAAGGCTATCATTAGCAGAGATGTCAACGATAGGGCTACTTGGAATATCTTGTTGCACAAGTTAAATCAAAAGTAAGGAAAAGGAAAAAAAAGTAGAGTGAGTTCATCCCTAATTATCTCCGATAATGGGAGACCATCACCTCTTAATAATTAAATGTCATTCCCTGTTGGAACGTTATGGATTTAAACTCCCTTATTAGGAAGTATGACTTGATTGAGCATATAAATAGAATTAATCCTTTAGTTGTTGGTATTTAGAATATAGACTAAGTGATATCGATATTCACATTTTCATTAGAAGTTTCAAACCAAACTAGGCCTATTTTTTAACAACACTACCGACGACAAAAGCAAAATATGTTGCTATGGGAACCAAATATTTGGGATTCCAACCTCATTCACATTAGCTCTCAAGCCATAACTTGCTATTTTCAAAACAATGGTGATTTTCATTTTATTTTTACCTTAGCAAATGGCCTATATAACCAGCAGCAAAGAAGCAGATTATAATGGCACATAAAAGAATTATCCAATAATATAATTATGCCATGGGTTATCTTAAGTGATTTTAATTATGTTTTAAATGACACTGATCGAACTGGTCCCAGTGACAACTCTAGAAATTCTTACGGTGATTTCTTTGATAATCTTAGTTTAATTAACCTGCATGAAGCTCAATATATTGACTTTAATTCACTTGGAGATGAGGAAGAGGCTTATCAACTCATAGCAAAATAGATAGAACCTTTGTTAATTTAGAATTTTCAGAATCTTTTCCATACTCATGTTTTCATACTCTATATCATTCGCGCTATATTAATTTTGAAAGCATGCCTTTGAGATTTAACAATTCTTAGGTGTAACTAAACGGGTGCAAAAATGTCATTGATAATGCCTAGAATACGAAGTTATTGGCAATCCCCTCTTTCAATTTCTTCGGAAGATGAAATTTACTAAAGAAAGGTCTTAAGGAGTCGAACAAAAGGAGAGTAAGTTCAAACAAGTGCTAGATGACACGAGCGATAAAAGCAATGTATTATACTTAAAACCATTTGATAACCCTACCGATGAGGATATTGTCGAAAATATAAAGAGAGCTTATTTTCTCTAGAGAGAATAATGCACGGTCGTGTAATAGAAAATCAACAAAAATAAAAAATTAGATGGATTCGTGACGGTGATCGGTGTTTTAAGTTTTTTATGCATAAATGTCTACCAACAAAAGTAACAATAGTATTAGGCAGTTGCTAGGTTCAACCAGTAATCCCATCACAAGAACATTAGAATTACAAAGCACTATCATTGCCTATTTCACTGATTTATACAATACCAATTCTATTAACTCCAACTTTTCGAACATTTTTTGCAAAAAAAGTGTTTCCTGAAAAGGGAAAGAACAAGTTAGAAGCTATAGTTATTATAGAGGAGGTCAACACTACATTCTAAAATAGACAGAGAGAGCAGACCATGCATAGATAGTTTTAGGTCAAAATTCTTTAAACATCATTGGAATTAGATTAAAAATGACTTATGTACAATAATTCGAGGGGTAATTAATACGAACCAGTTAGTAAATGAAATCAGTTATACGTGCATTACTAGTTCCAAAAAAAGAAGGGGAAAGTTCCATATCAGATTTCAAGCCTATATCATTATATAATGTGAGACACCAAATAACATCCAATATAATATAAAATAGGGTCAAAGGATATATTGATGTGCTTATCTTCTCAAATAAAAATGCATATATTCCTACAATACACATTTCAAAAAACACTGTGGTGCCTCACCCAAGACCCACATTAACAAAGAGAATTACTAAGTAATTTTGTCTACTAAGACGGAGAATATGTCTGGTTAAGGCCGACCATCATAGTCTTGTATTAGATAAGAACTAAGTATGTCGATTTAGTATTTCTTTTTTTCGTTTTGTCTCAAGTGATTCGACATACTTAATTCCTATCGAATAAGATATTATTGTAACAACCCGATATTTTCAGCCATTCGCAGCCGCACATGTCGGACTTGAATTGCTCAAAAGACCACATTGTAAATAAATTTGGAGCAAATGAAATACAAATCAGAATCACAGACACAGAACAAGCAGAATACCTTGCAGCGGAATATAAAATACATAGTAGTTCATGAAGCTACTACGGCAGAGTCTCAAACTAAATACATAATACAGTCTGAAAACAACATAATAAAAATCACAAATACATAGAAGTTCACTAATACATGAGATAAACTAGAACAGATGAAACAGAAAGTAGATATAAATGTAGATAAGAAGAAACTCCAGCAAAGACCAGCTCCAGAAAGAGAATCCAAAGCTGTGAATACTCGGGCTGACCCGAGCGTAAAGTAAAACACAAAACACTCGAGTCAAGACAATATATACTTATATAATGTAAACCAACTCAAGTGAACTGTAGTAGAAGTACACAATAACTTAAAGGATGCTTGGGATCGCCCATCCTTTAAGAATCAGTTAAACTATAAATTAATTACATCCCGTGGTTAAAATTTCAAAATGGTATTTTATACTTCAAAATCAAACATAATTTCAAAATTCAATATCATTCAAAATATCATATCTTCCAAACCACATTCATTTTTTTTAAATTTAAATACCATTACAAAACACATTTCAAAATAGTTTATATTTCGAAACAAATTTCTTCATTTTAAGTCATAAAATGAAATTATTATATTTAATAATTAAATTATTAAGTTTCCAAAATTTTAGTCTTTCAAAATTCATTTATTCACTTAATTTATTAAAACAGATGAAAATTCAACTTTCGCAGCATTTAGAAATTGCTACGGAAAGTTACATTCAAAACAGTTCAATTTAACAAAAGATGGCATTTAAAAATGCTATAATAGGGTTACATTAGTTTCAAATAAAACTTAGTTAAATTCAAGAATTATAGCATTTACAAAAATTCTTAATAACCTTTAATTAAACTTAGCCATTTGGTTTATTATTATCAACTACAACATTTACAAATGCTGTATTATCATTTACATTAGAATTAATAGCATTTCAGAAATGCAGTTAATTAACTTCAAGTATTCAATATAATTTCACAAACAATTATATTTTTATTTAAATCATTTTTAGCTTATAAAATCATATAATTTCACTTTTAAAACAGTCATTCAAATACCCTTATATTCATGATTTTATAAAGTTAAATCTCCATTCAAAAATCAAAAATTTAATAATAATTCACTTATTAAATTCCAACATTAAATTTTAAATTCATTAAATTAAATTTAACTTAACATTAAAGTTTAAAATTTTCAAATATAACTTAATTTCATTTTTATTTACTTAACCTAAAATTCACTTTTAAGCCAAATTCACAAGTTTTCAATTTTAGTTATATTTCCAAATTTCAACCTAAATATTCATTCATTTCACATTTTAACTTTATTCAAAAATCATTAATATATTATAAAATCATTTTAAATTCATTTAATTCAAAATATCATAAATTTATCATATTTTCATATTTAATTTAAATTCCATTTATCACCAAATTCTAATTTCCAAAATAACTTACATTTCAGATTTTCTAACTTTACCATTTATTTATTTCACTTATAAATTTTCAAAAAATCAATAATGCTTTACAAAAATCATTTTTAATCAAATTTAAATCAAAATATTATAATATTTACATTTCTAAAATAATTTAAATTTTTTTAGAAAAACATATTTTAACAACGGGTCTGTATTTCATTTTCTAACCGAGGTAAAGTGATACGGGTAATATATCATTTCAACCCGTAATTTACAAAGAAAACCCGGGTTTGATCATTTCAAACCCGCAATCCCATTTAAAAGAAAATAATTGAAAATCATCCAGGCCTATCATTTCAGCCCATAACGATTTTCTCCTATTCTAAAGTCCGTTCGGGTATGTATCATTTCAACCCATAGTGATTCTAGTCTACAGGGAACTTGCAGTGTGATAAACTGATGAAAGCAACAGAATAACATGAAATAATAGTAAAATATGATATAACAGGTGTAAATATAGGTGTGAACATAATATAGCAGTTATAACAGGATGATATGCAATTTACAGATTCAAAAGGGGTCAATTTACTATTTATATATGTACATATTGTCTGGTGAGAATAACTCACCTGTTCAGAACTGGAGATAGCTACCAAAGCAAACAATACAGACACTACGAAGGCACGACAATACGGAAATGAATTGAGAGTGGAGAGCCAAAGCTAATTGTCTTGTACATATGAAACAAAACAATACATATAACATGAATTTCAAACCAAAATATGACATTAAACAAGCTAGAATTAAGGAACAACAATTAATCAAACACTTACACTTGCTTCCACCATCACTATGCTCAGCCTATAGGGTGATAAGGTACTGCCATGGGGTGTATTTTGTCAGGTATGGGTCATATATGGTCGGCCTAGCAAGGGTAGTGAAGGTATGGAAGTTGCTATGTATGAAAATACGAGTACAGGGCAAACAAGTGGATTTTTGTGCAATTTCAAGTTTCGGGCAAGGCTACAAATGGCATGGCCAGACCTGTTGGAGGCTAGGAAATGGTGTGGCAGTGGTTTTGGTTTAGGTATGGGCTGGAGAAGGTGGTGCAAAGGGCGGTTAAGGGTGTGGTGAAGTGGTGGAAGTTACAAGGTGTGAATACAAAGGGTTTAAGGCAAATAAGTGGCATTTGTGCAACCATATGGCTCAACCAAAGGACCATTGGGCTCGGCCCCTACAAGGTGAAGGTCAGGTGGAGTCTGGAGTGTCGAACAAAGGTGGTGGAGGGACTGGTGATGGCGGCCAAGGAGGTGGTTTAGGTGAAAAATGAAGGGTATGTGCATAAATGGTTCGGCTAGGCTAGTTTCAAGGTGATTTTGCCACATTTGGTGATGATAGCTTCAAGGGGGCTCATGGCCTGGTCAAGTCAGAGGGAAAGGATGGTGGAGTGTCCACGGGCAGTGGTGGAGTTGGTCGGAGGAGGTGGTGGAGGAGTATGGCCAAGCAAAGCATGAAGAGACAAGTGCAAAACCATTAAAACAATGAAAAACAAAGGAAAACGAGAAGAGATTTTTACACAAACTTCTACAACAAATGGCCGTATGTTTTTTTTTTTGAGTTTGAGAATGATTTTGCTCGTGAAAAAGAAATGAAATGTGGCTGGAAAGGAGGAGGAATGGTACGGCACAAATAAAATAAAGGAGTAGGTTGAGAAAATGAAAAGGCGGAATGTAAAAAGACTTTGGAAATATAAAGAGTCCAAAAACCTTTCAAATTTCCATCCATTTTCTTTTACAAGTTTAAATATATGAAAATAAATATAATTTCAGTTAAAATACGAAAATATAACAAATAAAAAAAAAAATATTAATTATATGTAATTAAATTAAGAAAATAGCAAAGAAAATGTAAACTAGGCTAGAAAATTTGAAAATAAATGAAATGAACTTCGGAAAAAAAAATTGTACTTGAAAAATATTTATAAATAAAGATAAAGATACAAAAATAAAATGCATGCATAAAAATAAATAAATAAATTTTAATTAAATATAATTTAAATGAAGAAAATAGCAAAAAAAGGGAAACTAGCCTTAAAAATAAAAAATATATGCAATAAATTTTGGAAAAATTATTTTATCACTTTAAAAATATTAAAAGACAAAATATACATAACATAACATTAAAACATATTAAAATAAAATATAACAAACAAAATATGATTTATAAAATCTAAAATAGACAAAATTGCAAAATAAAACAAATTATACTCAAAATTGAAATGTGCATAACTTTCACAGTTTAAGTCCGTTTTCAATGAAACAAAAAGCAGTATTCAAGTTGTTAAATATATTTTCATGATTAAAGATAAAATTAAGGAGTTTAAATATTTAAATTTGAAATTTAAAAGTCAAAGTTTGACCAGTTTGAACAGACATTCATCTTTCAGTAAAATATCCAATTTATACCTGTTTGAAATTATAATTCACATAATAATCAATACTTATATTTAAAAATGAAATGTTTGAAACGAAACAAGTTTTAAAAAAATTCAAAATGAAATAAAGTCAAAATTAAAATATACATAAAAATCTAGGGTTGTTACACTCTCCCCCACTCAAATCTTTTCGTCCTCGAAAAGGAAGGAAGCGGAGAAACAACAAGAAATAGCAATAGGTTGGAATGCATCCCCGAAAGAAGGTAGGAAAAAAAAAGATAGCTAGGAGGTAAAGCAGGTTGAAAAACAAGGATGAACCATTATCTGAACCATTATACATTTCAATTTAAAAAAAAAAATTAGTATGATGAATAGTCATTTGATTCAAATCTGATGATTCAAAGTAAACAATATTTAAAACATTTTAAATTTTTAGAAGGGAAAATAACTAATCAAAATATTCTTTATATAGTACTTTATCAAAATACTTTTATAACTCGATGTCTTAACAAGTTTATCCTCGTTCCTGTAGATTCCGGCAGTGCGTTGATCAGGCGCAAAGCTAGACTTCTCCAGGTACTTAGTAGACTTTTTTCAACACCCAATGAAAATACTAGAAAACTCTTTTTAAAAAAAACAGATATGGAAAGTACAATCCAAACAAATCAACCAAACCGAAACAGTTGTCTAACCATGGATCGCAGATACACAATGGTTACGCCTGGATCCCCCAAGAAACAATCTGTATCCGTAAGCTTTCTCAGCCCTGCGAGTTACGCCATGATGACGAGTAGAATGCAAGATACACAATGGTTACGCCTAGATCCCCCAGGAAACAATCCGTACCCCCAGGCAAGACTCAGCCAGTCACTTGAGCTACTATTCGCGACCTACACAGATTGCAGGATACACAATGGTTACGCCTGGATCCCCCAGGAAACAATCCGTACCCCTAGGCAAGACTCAGCCAGGCAGTTGCGCTATGTAGTCGCGATCATAAGACCATGGAGATTGCCATGGAATTCGATGGACACTCGAGTATCATATCCGGAAAACCCAAATCAAAGAGAGAATAATATCGATAGAATGAATCCACAGTGTGGCCACAAAGCGGATATCAAGCAGAAGGCACTTTCCATATCTTTACTTCGAAAATATGTATCATATAGTATCTTTCAAAATCACTTTCAAATATCATACTTATATAAAGTCCATTATATATAAGATTTCATTTCAAATCAAATACTTTCCAAAATAATAGTATATCAAATCACACTTACATAAATTTCGATTATATAAGATGTCATTTTTCAAAATTGGGTACCCTTTCAAATCAACAGTTCCAATTCAACAGTTTACTTATACAAATCATTTTTATATAAGTTTGATAGCTCCCAAATCAAGTATTTAATAAAACAAGGTTCTAAATTTCAAACCATTTCGATATCAAATAAATTTTAAAATCATATATGATGTCACCAAATCATTTCTTTTAAGTTATATATATTCAGTTTCAAAATTTCTTAAAACAATAAGTTTAGAAAATAATCCAAATTTCCAAATCAACAAAATTTAGGTCAAATAAATCCATTTCCATTTCAAACATGTATTCACTTCAAAAGTCATAATACTTTCAAAGTTATGAATCTTTCGAAACTAAAATACTTGAAATCATTACACTTTGAAAATCATAACATTTAGAAATCATGCATTTGAAATCATAAAACATGCCCTTAATTCTTTACATTTCAATTTTTTTTCAATTAAACCAAAATTTAAAATTTTCAATTTTAATTCAATTCAAACCATCAGTTTCAATTTAGTTTTCCAACAAAACCATTTCAAATATTATCAATTTCAAATATAGATTTGATTTACAAAATAAACTATTAAATCTTAAATATGTTTCAAGGCTTAAATATACCATATTTCAAAACTAAATTTCATAATTTCATATATCTCAAATTTTACTTCATTATCACTTAGTGTTGAAATATTTATTTCATAAATCCATTATTTTTAAATAAACTCAAATTACAGGTAAACCAAATATTCTTTCATACTAATACAAGCTTCAATTATTGATTTATCAAAATCAATGGTTTTCAAAATCATTTTATACTTACGTAAAGTTTATCTTATATAAGGATCAAAATTTTCAAAAAAATAAATTTCGCTGCATGAAAAGCCATTTGGGATTGAACATCTTTGCTTACTAAAAGATTTTTAATTAAGAATAGTTTTGTATATAAAATAGTTTTTATGAAAAATAGAATAAAACAGTTAGTTTAAGAAAAAGAAAAATAGTTTTGAAAAATGGTTTTAAATTTGATAGTGGTTTTTCATAAAAGAAAAATTCCAATTAAATTACAAAGATATCCAACCCAACAACTTTCAATTTCAGCGTCAAGTATACCAATGATATTAGGATATAAGATGTACATATGTCATCGTTTCGCAACATTACATTCGATCGCTCACTCGATCACACAAGTTCGCTTTCGAACTAGTATTGTCCATTCGACTTCCCTAATGCGGACTTCGATATGGTTTCTTGACTAGAAGTCATTAGTCTCCTTGCATAGCTATATACTATGATAGAGAACTATAGAATCAAGCCTAAAAATCCATATCAAATATTCACCATCAAGAATCAAATGAAAAATCCTAACACGAAATGGTGTAATTCACCTCGAACTTGTGTACTCAAACTTGGATCAAATTAATTATGCGAATAAAACAACGTACGTACAACTTATGTATCTATTCCAACTTGTTAAATAAATAGTTTTATAAAGATGTTACTAAGTTAAAACATTTAAAACCAAAATTTTCTCAAACATTTGAAGACTAATTTTTTATCCAAAACATTTCAAAACTAAATTTCGTATTAGTATAATTCAAAATAGTCTTATTTATTTACTTAACAAAACGGTTTCAACTTATACAAATCATATTATTTCATACTTGAAACATACAAACTAAACTTATATTCTTTATCAAATACCTTATACCTTTCAAAATTTCTTAGCTTTGAAAAGTTAAAGTTGATTTGGAAGTGCTCGAACCTTCAAAATAGTCGAAGAAATCATATTTTCAAATACAAGAGTGGGAAATCACTAACAAATCAGTAAATCAATTCCAATTGATAAGGTTATAACAAAACAAATCTGAATCTCGAGGACCGAACACCGACTTACTTAAATCATTTCAAATATATATATATATATATGTACGGATCTATCTTTCGAATATCAAACCATACTTCGAAATCTGAAATCAAAATTGGTTTCACAAAATCACTCGCAGAGCAAAGCTACTAGAGTGGCCTCTCTCTCACTCAGAAACTCGAAAATCAATTTCGATGATGCATGCATTCATCACCGAAATTATTTTCCAGCGACATAAGTGAGTTCTGGACTTCAATTAACTTTGAAAAACTTCTTTGAAATTCCTTCAAAATCATTGAAATTCATTCGAATACATTTGAAACATTTCTTATTTGAAATATATATATATATATATCTTTAAATCATATTACTATATATATTTTCCAAAATCTTAAAACCGATTTCAAAATACCGGAATTCGATTCCTCGAAATTCAAATTCAAAACCCTTCAGTTATAAATCATTTTTGTATAAATCAAGTTCTTATAAAATTTTCAAAAATTCAAATTCTTTCGAAATTTCAAATTTTCATTTTTGAAAGGTATATAATCCTTATTGAAAACATTTCACTTTTATATATAAAAATATGGCCATCCTTAATAATTTTGATGTATGCACAATTTCAAAATACAACCAAATACAAATTTCCAAAGGATGATTCAGGGAAGGATTTCAAACAAACAAAGATTCAAAATTAGAGGGACTCTAATCAAATAGAATTCTAGTTCGAAGATAAACTCAAACGAAGATGAAATAATTTAATTACCAAATAGAGGATAGATAAGCCTATATAAATCGCGGGCGACCTTAACCGGTCAACCGAGACTTTAGGAATATAATTAATACAGAAATCTAAGGCAAATCGACCTTCGATTGCCAGAGATAGAATCCGAGTAGAGCAGGAGATAGATAGCATCGACATCCGAGGATACAAAAATCTTCAGTGAATCAATGCCAATTGTAAAGGAGTTTCACCCCTTTACAAATCATTCAAAGATTTACGGAATCACCGCTCTTTAGAGAGGTCATTCCAAAGTAGAGTTACGGAATGCTCCAAAATTAAAAGGAAAAATAGGGAAAACAAGACTGAATTCCAGAACAAGTGGGAGTGTTCCAAAGTTCAAGGAATCCTAGTCGATAAGAATCTTAACCAAGAGATTTCTAACAAGATGGATACCGAAGAGATGAAGTTTAGAAAATCTTAATTTTGAAATACGAATATTTTAATACCAAAATAATCTTGGAAAATCCCATAAAAAATCATTTGGAAATCATTTTATACTTTGAAAATACATTCTCTCACAAAGAAAGGATTCCGAGATTGATTTCACTCATTCTAGGGTATTTCTACCCTATCTCTAATGAGTTTTTGCTCCGCAGGCTAAGGTTTGCCCAAAACCAAAGCTCTGATACCAAATGTAACAACCCGATATTTTCAGCCATTCGCAGCCGCACATGTCGGACTTGAATTGCTCAAAATACCGCATTGTAAATAAATTTGGAGCAAATAAAATACAAATCAGAATCACAGACACAGAACAAACAGAATACCTCACAGCGGAATATAAAATACATAGTAGTTCATGAAGCTACTACGGCAGAGTCTCAAACTAAATAAATAATACAGTCTGAAAACAACATAATAGAAATCACAAATACATAGAAGTTCACTAATACATGAGATAAACTAGAACAGATGAAACAGAAAGTAGATATAAATGTAGATAAGAAGAAACTCCAGCAAAGACCAGCTCTAGAAAGAGAATCCAAAGCTGTGAATACTCGGGCTGACCCGAGCGTAAAGTAAAACACAAAACACTCGAGTCAGGACAATATATACTTATATAGTGTAAACCAACTCAAGTGAACTGTAGTGGAAGTACACAATAACTTAAAAGATGCTTGGGATCGCCCATCCTTTAAGAATCAGTTAAACTATAAATCAATTACATCCCGTGGTTAAAATTTCAAAATGGTATTTTATACTTCAAAATCAAACATAATTTCAAAATTCAATATCATTCAAAATATCATATCTTCCAAACCACATTCATTTTTTTAAAATTTAAATACCATTACAAAACACATTTCAAAATAGTTTATATTTCGAAACAAATTTCTTCATTTTAAGTCATAAAATGAAATTATTATATTTAATAATTAAATTATTAAGTTTCCAAAATTTTAGTCTTTCAAAATTCATTTATTCACTTAATTTATTAAAACAGATGAAAATTCAACTTTCGCAGCATTTAGAAATTGCTACGGAAAGTTACATTCAAAACAGTTCAATTTAACAAAAGATAGCATTTACAAATGCTATAATAGGGTTACATTAGTTTCAAATAAAATTTAGTTAAATTCAACAATTATAGCATTTACAAAAATTCTTAATAACCTTTAATTAAACTTAGCCATTTGGTTTATTATTATCAACTACAACATTTACAAATGCTGTATTATCATTTACATTAGAATTAATAGCATTTCAGAAATGCAGTTAATTAACTTCAAGTATTCAATATAATTTCACAAACAATTATATTTTTATTTAAATCATTTTTAGCTTATAAAATCATATAATTTCACTTTTAAAACAGTCATTCAAATACCCTTATATTCATGATTTTATAAAGTTAAATCTCCATTCAAAAATCAAAATTTAATAATAATTCACTTATTAAATTCCAACATTAAATTTTAAATTCATTAAATTAAATTTAACTTAACATTACAGTTTAAAATTTTCAAATATAACTTAATTTCATTTTTATTTACTTAACTTAAAATTCACTTTTAAGCCAAATTCACAAATTTTCAATTTTAGTTATATTTCTAAATTTCAACCTAAATATTCATTCATTTCACATTTTAACTTTATTCAAAAATCATTAATATATTATAAAATCATTTTAAATTCATTTAATTCAAAATATCATAAATTTATCATATTTTCATATTTAATTTAAATTCTATTTATCACCAAATTCTAATTTCCAAAATAACTTACATTTCAGATTTTCTAACTTTACCATTTATTTATTTCACTTATAAATTTTCAAAAAATCAATAATGCTTTACAAAAATCAGTTTTAATCAAATTTAAATCAAAATATTATAATATTTACATTTCTAAAATAATTTAAATTTTTTTAGAAAAACATATTTTAACAACGGGTCTGTATTTCATTTTCTAGCCTAGGTAAAGTGATACGGGTAATATATCATTTCAACCCGTAATTTACAAAGAAAACCCGGGTTTGATCATTTCAAACCCGCAATCCCATGTAAAAGAAAATAATTGAAAATCATTCAGGCCTATCATTTCATCCCATAACGATTTTCTCCTATTCTAAAGTCCGTTCGGGTATGTATCATTTCAACCCATAGTGATTCTAGTCTACAGGGAACTTGCAGTGTGATAAACTGATGAAAGCAACAGAATAACATGAAATAATAGTAAAATATGATATAACAGGTGTAAATATAGGTGTGAACATAATATAGCAGTTATAACAGGATGATATGCAATTTACAGATTCAAAAGGGGTCAATTTACTATTTATATATGTACATATTGTCTGGTGAGAATAACTCACCTGTTCAGAACTGGAGATAGCTACCAAAGCAAACAATACAGACACTACGAAGGCACGACAATACGGAAATGAATTGAGAGTGGAGAGCCAAAGCTAATTGTCTTGTACATATAAAACAAAACAATACATATAACATGAATTTCAAACCAAAATATGACATTAAACAAGCTAGAATTAAGGAACAACAATTAATCAAACACTTACACTTGCTTCCACCATCACTATGCTCAGCCTATAGGGTGATAAGGTACTGCCATGGGGTGTATTTTGTCAGGTATGGGTCATATATGGTCGGCCTAGCAAGGGTAGTGAAGGTATGGAAGTTGCTATGTATGAAAATACGAGTACAAGGCAAACAAGTGGATTTTTGTGCAATTTCAAGTTTCGGGCAAGGCTACAAATGGCATGGCCAGACCTGTTGGAGGCTAGGAAATGGTGTGGCAGTGGTTTTGGTTCAGGTATGGGCTGGAGAAGGTGGTGCAAAGGGCGGCTAAGGGTGTGGTGAAGTGGTGGAAGTTACAAGGTGTGAATACAAAGGGTTTAAGGCAAATAAGTGGCATTTGTGCAACCATATGGCTCAACCAAAGGACCATTGGGCTCGGCCCCTACAAGGTGAAGGTCAGGTGGAGTCTGGAGTGTCGACCAAAGGTGGTGGAGGGACTGGCGGCGGCAGCCAAGGAGGTGCTTTAGGTGAAAAATGAAGGGTATGTGCATAAATGGTTCGGCTAGGCTAGTTTCAAGGTGATTTTGCCACATTTGGTGATGATAGCTTCAAGGGGGCTCATGGCCTGATCAAGTCAGAGGAAAAAAATGGTGGAGTGTCCACGGGCAGTGGTGGAGTTGGTCGGAGGAGGTGGTGGAGGAGTATGGCCAAGCAAAGCATGAAGAGACAAGTGCAAAACCATTAAAACAATGAAAAACAAAGGAAAAAGAGAAGAGATTTTTACACAAACTTCTACAACAAATGGCCGTATGTTTTTTTTTTTGAGTTTGAGAATGATTTTGCTCGTGAAAAAGAAATGAAATGTGGCTGGAAAGGAGGAGGAATGGTACGGCACAAATAAAATAAAGGAGTAGGTTGAGAAAATGAAAAGGCGGAATGTAAAAAGACTTTGGAAATATAAAGAGTCCAAAAACCTTTCAAATTTCCATCCATTTTCTTTTACAAGTTTAAATATATGAAAATAAATATAATTTCAGTTAAAATACGAAAATATAACAAATAAAAAAACTATAAATAAATATTAATTATATGTAATTAAATTAAGAAAATAGCAAAGAAAATGTAAACTAGGCTAGAAAATTTGAAAATAAATGAAATGAACTTTGAAAAAATTTTGTGTACTCGAAAAATATTTATAAATAAAGATAAAGACACAAAAATAAAATGCATGCATAAAAATAAATAAATAAATTTTAATTAAATATAATTTAAATGAAGAAAATAGCAAAAAAATGGAAACTGGCCTTAAAAATAAAAAATATATGCAATAAATTTTGGAAAAATTATTTTATCACTTTAAAAATATTAAAAGACAAAATATACATAAAATAACATATTAAAACATATTAAAATAAAATATAACAAAGAAAATATGATTTATAATTTCTAAAATAGACAAAATTGCAAAATAAAACAAATTATACTCAAAATTGAAATGTGCATAACTTTCACAGTTTAAGTCCGTTTTCAACGAAACAAAAAGCAGTATTCAAGTTGTTAAATATATTTTCATGATAAAAGATAAAATTTAGGATTTTAAATTTGAAATTTAAAAGTCAAAGTTTGACCAGTTTGAACAGACATTCATCTTTCAGTAAAATATCCAATTTATACCTGTTGGAAATTATAATTCACATAATAATCAATACTTATATTTAAAAATGAAATGTTTGAAATGAAACAAGTTTTAAAAAAATTCAAAATGAAATAAAGTCAAAATTAAAATATACATAAAAATCTAGGGTTGTTACAATTATGGTGGCTATAGGATCGATTCAGAAAACAAAACATAATAACATCAATAATCACAAGTCACAGATCATCAAACACAAATGGATTTACATATACATATACATCAAATGTAATACAATGAGTCATAAGTGGTATTCAACCATAATATATATACATACATCACCACAAAAGAATATACAACACAAAGTTCCCAACAAAACAACTACTATAAAAACTAAACCATCAATCCAAGGTTGATAGAGAAGTCCAAAATGATAAAGCTAGCACAATTCCAAAAGATTCCTAACCTACAACTCGGTCCGACCTGAGTAATAAATACACGGGTCAGTCTAACTAGAACTGGATATTAGCGATGGATAAAAGGTGTAACGACCCAGAATTTGATCACTTTTAAATATACTGTTTAGAGTGATTTTAAATATTAAATATAAAAGTTTTTATGATTTAAATAATATTCGATAGGGTTTGGAAGTAGAAACATACATAAAAATAGTAACATTTGCCTATATCGACAAAAGTGACATAATGCTGATTTCAGAAAAGTATGTTTCAATGGTTAAATAAATTATTTTAATTAATTTATGAGTGTTTATATTTTTAAATAAAATTATACAAATTTATTTTTATATTTGGTTTACATAAATAAATATTTTAACTAAAACGTCAAAATATGACCGCAAAACATTTTGTCGAAAAAACGACGTTTTGTCGATTAAAAGTTGTCGCAGCGTCGCCGCACCTTTATTTTCTTATATAGGAACATATATTCAAATAGTGTAAGTATTAATTAATTCACTAAACATATTTATTTTTACTAAATAAGATTAGAAAATTTCTAGAAGTCATTAGTAAAAGTAAGTAAGAATTAACAAAAGTAAGAAAAAGTAAATATCAAATCACATCAAATCAAAGCCAACATAATTATGATATTCTTTACTTAATCTTCAAGTGACTAAGACATAAAGTAAGAAGTGAAACGATGATGTTAAGTTTGAAAAAGTGGAGATTGTTTTAGGTTGAAGTAAGATTAGTTTGGTAATTTGGTAAGAGGTCATTTTGGTAAATTGCCACTTTTTTCTTTTTCTATAAATACCCACCTCCTTCTTCACTTTTATTCACATTTCTTCTTCTTCTTTTCTCAAGCTTCTTCATCTTCTTCCTCTTCTCTTTAATGGCTTCCAAGCCATAGAAAAAATTAGAAATAAATGATGTCAAAATATTTTCAAAGTATTCAAAAGAAATCAACGTTCATTCTCTTCAAATCAAACTCATTTTTTCTCCATATTTTACCTCTTTTCTCTCGGCCAAAACTTCTTAAAAGCAGAACCAAAATGCAAAAAAAAAAATTCAAATTACGTATTTTTTCAGTGGCTACAGCTTTCATGTTGACCACTTTATCTCGTGTTATTCTATTTTTCTTGCTTACTATTTTATTCCGCATTTGACATGTTTATTGAGTGAGTAGGAATGGCTATTGATGTCTCTCTTATTAGAGTTGTGCAGCGTTAGGTTTATTTGTATTTGGTTTGTATATAAGCACACCTAGTAGATTAAATTCATCACTCTGATAACTTGTAAAAATTGAAATTTTATCCTATACATTTAATAATGTTGAATATTTATCAAATATGGTGTACAAAGTTGGTAGTTTTTATTACTAGTTTTACAACGGACGGATTTTTTGGCAATGTTAGCTGGTTCGAAAATCCGGGTCGTGACACTTTATTAAAGGGATTATAAAAGGAAGCACGTTTATAAAATGTTTGAGCTTAAAATAAAGTTTTTATGAAAGTTTTTGCGGGTTAATAAATACATATGTTATACGTAAATCATTTCATCACACAAATTTTGATCTAAGATTCGAGTTCGGAACTTTGAGGTGTTTACATCGATTCGAAAAAGGATTTATCACTCGATTCTTGACGACGAGCATTGATTAGGGTTTATGATTAGGTACTTGAGTTTTCTATCATAGTTGAGAGTTATGCAAGAAAAGCAAATGTTTCTAAGCAAAGAGCCTGATTAAAGTCCGCACTAGAGGATCGAGGGATCGATACTAGTTCGAAAATAAAGTTGTGTATTCGAATAGGAGATCGAATAAAATATTTCATATGGATGATTTGTGTATATTATATGGATTTAAGTTTAATGATAAATGTTTTAGGCAAACTTTTGTTTTGAGTAATTTCGAGTATGAAATGCTTTTAAGTATGGGAGAATGTAACGACCTGTAATTTCGCTACTTCAAAAATGAAATATTTCGTTTGATAAAAGGGATATAAGTGCATAAAGGAAACATTCCTTTAAATATAAAGGAATGATATAAGTAAAGTGCTATATACATACTTCCAAGGGCGGAAATTCCATAAAAGCCCAAAGTTATCACATGAATGGATATAACATGTCATATAAGGTTCACATTCAAGGGTATTCAATATAAATGAACATAAGCCAGCACAAAAGACATATGAGAAAAATATCAAAATCTCCAAAAACTCAAATCTCCTGGAACTCACAAAGGAGTTCAAACCTCATGAAAATTGAATCACCATTTATAACATCTCATATAGCTCTAGGCTATCGATGTAACAAAGATATCTCAAATCGGTGAAATCGTAACAAAACTCAGAAAATCCGAATTGGCCAGATACCTGATTGCATGCCGAAGCAATGCTGCATGTGCCAAACTTTTGTCCAGTGCTACTTATGAATTAGGTACCTATCTCGTGGATCCGAAGGTCATACTCGTGATGACCGAAGTCACATAACTCATGGTGACCGAGGTCACATAACTCAGATGACCCTAAGACTATAGCACTGGCATATTTGTGGATGTGTCACAAACTCTCATATAGGAATCTGAAAAGTGTTAACGTGAGTCCCATACCACACGCTCGCACTAAACGGTTTGCTAACCTCTAGTTAAATCCACATCATAAAAATAAATCACAAATCTCAGAAACTCATATATCTTGCCTCGGATCATCGGTAAATGGAAATAAATCTCATAATGGTTTCCCATAAACCATAATTCTCAAAAAGGGAAAACTCATTTCAAGATTTGCCTCGTCTGACCGGCGAGTAAAACAACATATATAAGTGGTTCTCATCGTTTATTACTCCTATAATAGGAGATCTCGAACCTCTCAACTCGCCAAATATTAGCTAACTCAGATAATTCCTATAATAGGAATTATAAATCTCAATTCTCGACTCAAAACAATATACTCAAGAGGTTTAGACCGTAAAAGTCCAGAACAAACCAAAAAAGTAAAGTCACGTGTCTCATACCACGTGTTTTACTAAATCATTTAATTCTCTTTCTCATACGTTCGAAAAGTGCAAACACGCGTATTTATATATAGAAAATATATTTTAACGAAATCGGGATTTGAAATAAATTTCAGAAAATATTTAAGAAATCGACTTTGAAAATCTCTTTATAATTTAGAAATATTAATTATATCTAGTTTCATATGAAATCACTTTGTAAGATATATTTCTTAGAACAATAGATAGAATATCAACACTTTTGGAAAAAAAGTTTGCAAATACGTGCAAATGTGCTCGAAATCACAATGAAAACGTCACAGCATGAATCATAAAAATTCCTTAAAATCCCAATAATGGATTCGTGAAAATCTGGACTTCTATATAGTAGAAGAAACCCAAAAATAATCAGAAGAAGTATGGTTTATCATTTGAATAAGATAATACAACACTCAAGATCTATATTAAAATTTATCATCAAAACCATGCCCAAATAATCCAAGAAAAATACATGATTTAATACTAGAGCATATGCGATATAAAGCTCTCAATATTTGCGTTGAAATGTGCATCAAAACCATGCTCGGAAAACACAACAGAAAGCACCAAAAATTGGTGCAACAATTTAAGATACACAGAAAGAAACCTAGGCGTTTTGCCTAGGCCTGTGTTTTGTTTGGCCGGTTTACCCCTTTTTAACACATAATTTGAGAAAGTACAAAACATGAAAGTTGTAGAAGATATACCGAGCTTTCCAGAACATTAAAAAAATTTGAATTCCGATCAGAAATGAAAATGTTATGGCTAAAAAAATTCTAAGATCTGAATTTCACTACTACTGTCATTTTGGTCTCGGGACAGCGACCTTAGATTAAACTTTCGACCATGTAAATTTCAAAATATGACCAAAACCCAAAACATAAAAGTTGAAGTTGATTTTCTTATCTTGAAATCAAAAAAAAAACCAAAACTGGACTTACGGATCAAAAGATACGATCAATACAATTCTCAGATCAACGATCATTATTGCTGTCGTTTTGCTCTCGGGATAGCAACAAACTAACACAGTTTTGACCAAACTAATTTCAAAATTCCAGAAAACTCCAAACATGAATATTTTAGCACAAAGTTTAAGCTTTCTGAAACATCTAAAATTATTGAATTTGGATAAGAAACTTGAGAGGTATGGCCACTAAAGTGGTAACCAGAAACAAGGAATTCAAATCAACAACCAACTGAGATAAAAACTTTTACAGTAAACGTTTTTTTCCAATTTCTCATAGGATTGTCATTTTTAGCTTAGCAATTTGTAAGCATGCACTCACCTCAGCGATTTGGAAAAGATTTGGAAGATTATAGAGTCAAGACACGAGCTTTTGCTAGAGAAATTGCTTGGAAAAACCTGTATTTGCTGAAAAAGAAACATGCGGTACAAAACAAACTGGTTACATATAATTCATACCTAATTCTAAGATTTTAATGAAATAATTCTGTAGCATTGATGAAGATTGCCTTCTATTCTCTTAATTTGGTAATTTTCTTCTTGAGTTAGCAGCAAAATTGAGTGGGAATTGATTTTCGTTGAAGATGGCCATTACTTTTTTTATTTTTTTTCTTGTTTTCTTTACTGTAAACTTTTTGTTTGAGAAGGAGGAAAGAAACAAACTACTTACAGACATTAGTTTCTCACCAGAAGCCTCTAGACGATGGCTAATGGATTTCAAACTTTACCCAAATGAGCTCAAGGACAAAATATTTAGAGAAAAATAAAGGCTCTGTTCATATTTTAACTTATTTTAGCACTAAATGCACATAATTCTTCATTTTTAAGCCAAACAAAATGTATACAACCAATTGTTATGAAATAAAATTGTTGATGTAACAAAATAAAATTTATGTTAATTATAAAAATTCTAACGATAAAACCCCACGTTTAACAATATTACACAATTTTCACTATTTTAGTGTAAAAACACTACTTTTAACATGACAAGCACAATAAAAATTATATTCTTATCAAATAAATTACAAAAATTCATCTTAACATTATTAAAACAACAAAATATTATTTTTAAACAATATTTCTTATTTTCATTTAATAAAATATATAATTTCTTCATATTTCTTCTTTTATACTCAATAAAAGGTTAATATTGGCAATAATTACCAACATTATTACACTGACTCGATTAAAATACCATAAATAATTATTTTCACTTTAAGTTGTCAAAATAAAGATCTTAAAACTTTATTTTTATCAATTTTGATTTATTTCAAAAATTTAATGTTGAAATACATCATTATTTAATCTACTAGCTCAAGTTTAACAAATTCCAATATTTTCATCTTATTTAAGCAAATCTCCCAACAATCAAATTTCAAGCCCAATATTTATTCTCAAACGCATTGTTTATATAAAATAAACAAATTTTTACCTAATTTATCTCCTTCATTTTATTTTATTTAAATAAACACCCTTTAATAATCATATATTTCTTTTAAAAATTATTAAAAGAAGTAACTGACGATAATTAATACATTTATTGCATTTTCTCCCAATAAAAACCATTTACCAATCATTATTATCCCAAATAAATAAAATAAAGTTCCAAACTTTATTTTTCTCATTTTATCTCTAAAATTCATTGTATACTCCAATTAAACAATTTAAATATCCAATTTAATTTTTAATTAAAATATTAAATTATAACTACCGTTATAATTTAATATTAATAGGTAATCTCCAAACCAGAGTTGTTACAGACTCTCTGTATTCTCGCAATTTCTAGAGAAGAGTTTGTATTCAACACAATTATTTCATCAATAAAGGAAGACAAGCATGAGATCAAAATTCCTCACTTTCTCCATTCAAGATGAAAGAAGACCAAAATTGATCCTCAGTATAAATACTAGGATCTGCAAACAATTGAATTTCTTTAAGCAATATATCATGATTTCGAAAGTAACTTACTTTTGAAACAAAACACAATGGGGTGCCACTCGAAAATCTATCAAAGGAGATTGATTTCACAAAAGTTTCTCGAATACAGTTGGGATTTAGCATCGCTTTATCCGAATTCTAACCACAAGCTGATGACTTTCTGTATGTCACTGCGAAGGAGCCACACTAATAATAAGATAACAAAAATTGGAGCAAAAACCCGATGAGAGGTGGTTATTTCGAAGACCACAAACTCAAATGACCGCAAAATGCTAGTCGTTAGATCATTGCACTAAGGCAAGACACACAAGGAATACAATAGATGTAAATTATAATTTACAATCAAAATTCATTAGAGTTTGAAATTCATTACCTTCAAAATCATAATCTAAATTTTTTTTGCGATTAAACTTCTTAAAGTTCCAAAACTCATTACCTTTAAATCCAATATCTCAATTTTCAATACTTGGAAATTTTCCAAACTCCTTCCTATAGTTCTTATAAAATGACAAATAATTTTAAACTCATATTCCCTTTTATTCCAAAATTAAATTTTCAAAATAATTTTATATTTTCTTTTCAATAATTCTTAAGGTAAAATTTTAAAATTTACTACTCTTTATTTTTAAATACCCAAATTCTCGAAACAAACTCCATCTTTAACATGTATAACTCATTTTTAAAATATTCAATAAACATTTATTTTCAATCAAAGTATTATCAACATCTAAAGTACGTTATTTCGACGATAAAACATTACTATATAACATTTCTTAAATTTCAATTATCGTAATGGCATTGCCTCGCCGTTGGTTTATAATGAATAACCCTATCGAATGGTTATAGAGTTGACCAAATGGATCAAAACCGTCTCGCCACCCAACCAACCCACTATGGTTCAATAGCTGCATATGTCAATCAGAATAAAATTTAATTCTCAAATCTTTTTAATTTATTTCCAAATTTAATCTCATTAAAACTCAATTTATCGTGTCTGATTGTCTCATCACAGAGTTTAGGAAATTCCTATCGATAATTATGATCAGTCGCATTGACCAGAATTTTTAAAGCACTCGATGGACAACCCAACACAAAGATCATTTCTTTAAAAGAATCACCTCATATTCAATACTCAGAATATTCTTTATCTAACTCAAAAAATCCAATTTCCCTTAAAATCATGTCTTAAATTTTGAAAAATTTGAAATCTCAATTTTTATTGCATATACTAAAAATTTAAAACACAAGAAGAACTCATCGAGATATTCTCAGAATACTCGATTCACAAGATTGATGGGATAGGCTGGAGTGTTTGTTACTCCGAATGATATAACGAATCACTCACAAGACCTATATGATTGCGCGTTGCGTTAAGAGGAACACTATCCTTCGCAACTCGTAACTCAAGGTGATCGGTATAGGGTTAAACTGAAGTATGACCTAAAAACCATTCAATAGATTAAAAAGGAACATATGAGATTTAAAGGTAAGGGCAAGACATCTTCTCAAATGAGAAGAACACTTAACAACATATCATTACTCCAAATGAAGTAATATCATAAATCTTATCGACAAATGAGTATCCTAAGAGGATATCTCAAAAGAGGTAAGAATGGCAACGTCGAATAAATTCAATGAATTACCGCATTTCCTTAGTGGACATCCTTGTAGAAGAATGACCGAAAGGCTGAGAAACAGGAATGAGGTCAATACATTACTCAATTACCCGATTAGGTATCATACCTGAAACGTACTCACAGAAATCAATAGAGTCACAATGACTGAAATTAGAGATATATCATCAACATCTCAAACTCAAGAGTGAATACAGATATTTCGGAATCATAATCAATGTTCCAAAGACAAGAATTAACAAACTAGTTGAATTAAGATATTTAAATATAAGACCTTCAAATCACAGAATGTGGCTTGATAAAATACAAGTCACTCCCTCTCAAATCATTCCAAACTCTAGATAGAGAATCTAGATAGAAAATATCGTGCTAACCCACGCGAAAGATAGGCTACAAGGAAAACCCCAAGATTCTCACGTCATGTATTGCGGATCCCTTCAAAAGGATTCACAATCCTAAGTAAGCAACAAGACCGGTACATCTAATAACATTAATAAATTTCTCCGATACGGATAAATGCCAAGCACCCGTATTGAAGAGGATTCGAATAGAATGGTCATGAAAAAGAATAGAACCTTTCAAAATGGTAGGAGATATACCTCGAGACTAAGATGCACTACCAGAAGCTTTCGCCACATTCAAATTACCAAAACGAGAATCCTTTTTCTTCTTAAGGAATGAAGAGATCATATGTCCTTCTTGCTTGCAATAAAGACACTTGCGAGGGTGAGGAAAATCTCTAGCTAGATGATCTCGAGAATCGCAATTAAAGCATGCTAAAACTCTAGCTAAAGAAGGTGCTGCGTGAGGGTGAGAACCAGAACTGCCTTGCTTTTCCTTCTTCCTCGGGGAAAGGATTAGGATCTCTTAAAGGGTAATTTCTTCTTATGTGGGTTCTTTTGAACCTCGGCCTCGTCACTATTATCCCTTTCTTTTTTGACGGCTTCGAGGTGAAGCGCCGAATCCACAAGCTCCTCAAATGAGAGCTTAAGCTGAAGCATAAGCGACTTCTTCAAATATTTCTTAAGTCCAGATACGAACATCAGATTCTTATATGGAGTGCTAATGAACTCAAGTCCATACTTGGACAAGGACGTGAAGGAGGATACCTAATCTAAAATAGAGGATTTTCCCTGTAACTCTAAGAAGCGACGGGCAAGGAAAGCCTTCTTGGAATCTGGTAAGAACTTAAGCTCCAAACGATCTCGAAAATGCTGCCATGTAATGGTAGACTCATCCATCTCAGTAGTAAGGAGCTCATACCAGTCTAGTGCTCGTTCTTACAGCATACTCGATGCCACAAGAACACGGCGATGATCAGACATCTCCATACGAATAAAAATATGCTTGCATGTACGGAGCCAAGCTTGAACCTCTAAAACTATCTCGAAGCCTCTGAATGGCTTGCCTCTGAGATGGGTGAAGTCGATGCACATACGAGCAAATGCGATTTTGTACGGATGAGAGGGATGAGTAGGAGCAAGAGGCTGTGTGCTCCTAAGAAGTTCGATAATCTAATCGATCGACATATAAACTCCTTTAGGACGAGAACCACTAGGCGGTCCCACCTTCGAAGTGCGACATCTACCTCTTCTAGCCATTTGCTTAAGTTAAGATAAGATAGGATTATTCATAGGAGTAGATACTAGAAATTCTATTTCATTAAATAGGAATACTACGAAATTTAAATTAACATTCCTAGACATATTTCTTTCTATTTACCCCCACAGGACCCAAGAGATTAAGGACAAGGTTGGGTTCAACTACGAATTTAGGATGATGTTTATACTTGTATTATACTTGATATATAGTAATTGTGTATACTGTTCTACATTTATTACATTTTATTCTAAATCCAGCTTTGATACCAAGCTGTGACGCCCCACCCCGAGACCTACATTAACAAAGAGAATTACTGAATAATTTTGTCTGCTAATGCAAAGAATAGAGCTGATAAAGGGCAACCATCGTAGTCTTGTATTAGATCAAAGCTAAGTATATCGATTTGGCACTCCTTTTTTCATTTCGTCTCAAGTGATTCGACATACTTAATTCCTATTGGATACAATACTATGGTGGCTACAGGATCGATTCAGAAAACAAAACATAATAACATCAATAATCACAAGTCACAGAACAGCAAACACAAACGGATTTACATACACACACACACACACACACACACACACATCAAATGTAATACAATGAGTCATAAGTGTTATTCAACCACAATATATATACATACGTCCCCACAAAAGATTATACAACACAAAGTTCCTAAAAAAACAGCTACAAAAACTAAGCCATCAATCCAAGGTCGATAGAAAGTCTAAAATGATAAAGCTGGTATACGTCCCAAAGATTCCTAACATGTAACTCGGTCAAACCTGAGTAATAAATACAAGGGTCAGGCTAACTAGAACTTGATATTAGCGATGGATAAAAGGGATACAAGTGCATAAAGGAAACATTCCTTTAAATATAAAGGAATGATATAAGTAAAGTGTCATATATATACTTCCAAGGGTGGAAATTCCATAAAATCCCAAAGTTATCTCATGAATGGATATAATACGTCATATAAGGTTCACATTCAAGGGTATTCAATATAAATAAACTTAAGCCAACACAAAAGCCATATGAGAAAAATATCAAAATCTCTAAAAACTTAAATCTCATAGAACTCAAAAAGGAGTTCAAACCTCATAAAAATGAAATCGCCATATATAACATCTCATATAGCTCTAGGCTATCGATGTAACAAAGATATCTCAAATTGGTGAAATCATTACAAAACTCGGATTGGCTGGATCCCTAATTGCATGCCGAAGCAATGTTGCACGTGCCAAGTCTTGTCCGGTGCTATTTATAAATTAGGTACCTATCTCGTGGATCCGAAGGTCATACTCGTGGCGACTGAAGTTGCATATCTCAGATGACCTGAAGGCCTATAGCACTGGTATACTCGTGGATGTGTCACAAACTCTTGGATAGAAACTCGAAAAGCGTTAACGTGCGTCTCATACCACACCCTCGCACTAAACGGTTTGCTAACTGCTAGTTAACTCCACATCATAAAAATAAATCACAAACCTCAGAATACTCATATATCATGCCTCGTATCATCGGCAAGTGGAAATAAATCCCGTAATGATTTCTCATAAACCATAATTCTAGAAAAGGGAAAACTCATCTGAAGACTCGCCTCGTCACATCAGCGAGTAAACGACATGTATAAATGGTTCTCATCGTTTATTACTCCTATAATAGGAGATCTCGAATCTCTCAACTCGCCAAATATTGGCTAACTCGGATAATTCATATAATAGAATTATAAATCTTAATTATCAACTCAAAATAATATACTCAAGAGGTTTAGACCGTACAAGTCCAGAATTAACCAAAAAAGTAAACTCACGTGTCCCATGCCACATGTTTTACTAAATCATTTAATTCTCTTTCTCATACGTCCGAAAAGTGCAAAAACACATATTTATATATAGAAAATATATTTTAACGAAATCGGGATTTGAAATAAATTTCAGAAAATATTTAAGAAACCGACTTTGAAAATCTCTTTATAATTTAAAAATATTAATTATATCGGATTTTATATGAAATCACTTTGTAAAATATATTTCTTAAAACAATAGATAGAATATAAACACTTTTCGAAAAATAGCTTGAAAATACGTGCATGTGTGCTCGGAATCACAATGAAAACATCACAAAATGAATCACAAAATTCATTAAATTCCCAATAATGGATTCGTAAAAATCCAGGCATATATATAGTAGAAGCAACCCAAAAATAATCACAAGAAGCATGGTTTATCCCTTGAATAAGATAATACAACACTCAAGATCTATATTAAAATTTGTCATCAAAGTCATGCCCGAACAATCCAAGAAAATACATGATTCAATACTAGAGCATATGTGATATAAAACTCTCAATATTTGCACTGAAATGAGCATCAAAACAATGCTCAGAAAACACAAGAGAAAGCACTAAAAACTGGTGCAACAATTCAAGATACACAGAAAGAAACCTGGGCGTTTTGCCCAGGCCTATGTTTTGTTTGGTCGGTTCGCCCCTTTTAAACGCGTAATTTAAGAAAACACAAAACGTGAAAGTTGTAGAATATCTCCTGAGCTTTCCATAACATTAAAAATTATTGAATCCTAATGAGAAATAAAAATTCTATGGCTAAAATAATTCTAAGATCTGAATTTCACTACTTCTGTCATTTTGATCTCGGGACAGCGACCTTAGATTGAAATTTCAACCATGTAAATTTCAAAATTTGACAAAACCCGAAACATAAAAGTTGAAGGTGATTTTCTTAGCTTGAAATCAGAAAAAGTATCACCAAAATTAGACATGCGGATCAAAAGATATGGCCAATACAATTCTCAGATCAACGATCATTATTGCTGTTGTTTTGCTCTCGGGATAGCAACAAACAAACACAGTTTTGACCAAGCTAACTTTGAAATTTCAGAAAAATCAAAACACGAAACTTTTAGCACAAAATCTAAGTTTTTGGAACATCTAAAATTATTGAATTTAGATGAGAAACATGAGAGATATAGCCACTCAAAGTGGTAACCAGAAACAAGGAATTCAAATCAACAATTAATAGAGATACAGTAAACGATTTTAACCAATTTCTCATAGGATTATCATTTTAGCTTAGCAATTTGTGAGCATGCACTCGTCCCAACGATTTGGAAAAGATTTGGATGATTTTGGAGTCAAGACACAAGCTTTTGCCGGAGAGATTGCTTGGAAGAAACTGTATTTGATGAAAAAGAAACATGTAGTACAAAACAAACTGGTTACATACATATCATACCTAATTCTAACATTTTGATGAAATAATTCTATAGTATTGGTGGAGATTACCTTCTATTCTCTTAATTTGGTAATTTTCTTCTCGAGTTAGCTGCAAAATTGAGCGGGAATTGATTTTAGTTGAAGATGACCATTACTTTTCTATTTTTTTTTACTGTTTTCTTTACTGTAAACTTTTTGTTTGAGAATGAGGAGAGAAATAAACTACATACAGACACTAGTTTCTCATAAGAAGCCTCTAGACAATGGGCTAATGGATTCAAACTTTACCTAAACGAGCGCAGGGACAAAATACTTGGAGAAAAATAAAGGTTGTGTTCATTTTTTAACTTATTTTAGCACTAAATGCACATAATTCTTCATTTTAAAGCCAAACAAAATTTATATAACCAATTGTTATGAAATAAAATTGTTATTATAACGAAATAAAATTTATTTTAATTATAAAAAGTCATTTTTAACAATAAAACCCTATTTTTAACAACATTGCACAATTCTCACTATTTTAGTGTAAAAACACTATTTTTAACATAACATGCACAACAAAAATTATTTTCTTATCAAATAAATTACAACAAATCATCTTAACTTTATTAAAGCAACAAAATATTATTTTTAAATAATATTTCATCTTTTAATTTAATAAAATACATAATTTCTTCATATTTCTCCTTTTATATTCAATAAAAGGTTAATATTGGCAATAATTACCAATATTATTACATTGACTTGATTAAAATCCTATAAATAATAATTTTCACTCCAAGTTCTCAAAATAAAGAATAAAGATTTTAAAACTTTATTTTTATCAATTTTGATTTATTTCAACAATTTAGTGTTGAAATACATCATTTATTTAATTTATTAGCCCAAGTTTAACAAATTCCAATATTTTCGTCCTATTTAACCAAATCTCCTAACAATCAAATTTTAAGCCCAATATTTATTCCCAAACACATTGTTTATTTAAAATAAACAAATTTTTACCCAATTTATCTCCTCCATTTTATTTTATTTAAATAAAAACCCTTTAGTAATCACATATTTCTTTTAAAAATTATTAAAAAAAGTAATTGGCAATAATTAATACAGTTATTACATTTTCTCCCGGTAAAAACCGTTTACCAATCATTATTATCCCAAATAAATAAATAAAGTTCCAAACTTTATTTTTCTCATTTTATCTCCAAAATTCATTTTTTATTCCAATTAAACAATTTCCAATTTCCAATTTTATTTTTAATTACAATATTAAATTATAACTACCATTATTTATAATTTAATATTAATATGTAATCTACAAGCCAGGGTTGTTACAAACTCTCTACTTGCTTATGAGACGGTTAGATCCTTCAATAGGAAAGGTTCTAGCGATCTCTGTTTAAAAGTAGGTCTTCGGAAAGCTTATCATAAAATAAGCAGGGAATTCATTCATCACATGCTATTATCTATGGGGTTCCCACTAAAAGATTTCTGCTCTAATTTGCAAATGCATAAGGACCTCTAATATCTCTGTTATAATTGATGGTACTCCATGTGGGTATATTACAAGCAACATTGGTCTCGGACAAGGAATCCCACTGTCCCCTTATCCTTTTGCAATAGTAATGAAGTACCTATCAATTATGTTTGACATTAGCAGAAATCTCATTCCTATTTGTAAAAGTAAACCAATCATTTATCAACTTCTTTATGCAGATGTCTCCCGGTGTTTGCAAAAGCAAGTAAAATGCAAAATCCATTAAAAAAATCGTGCAAAGTTAGGAGCAACAAATTGGTCTAATAATGAATAAAGAAAAGTCAAAGTATATTTCAGCAAATGAGTCACCATGAAGAACCTCATTGCATGAGAATGAAGAAAAATCAAAGTATATTTCAATAAAGGAGTCACTATGAAGCGGCTCATTGCAAGAGAACTGGGAACCCAACTTAGCATCTTACTAGTAATCTACCTTGGTACACCATGGAACAATACTTCATTTAGAAAATCAAACTTTAATAGGCTTATTGACAAAGTCAAAAGGAGGCTTGGGAGATAGAGCAACACATTTCCTACATTCAGTGGCAAGTTAGAATTGATAAAAATAATTATTCACACCATTGTTTCTATTGGATGCAAATATCTCAAATGCTAAGCAATGTCATAAATCGGATTGAAAGTTTATTCTCTAACTTTCTATGGCAAGGAAAATCTCATCAAATTAGTTGGACTAGTGTTTGCAGCGAAAAGTGGAAGGGGGCTAGGATTAAGAAGCTTACATGATCCAAATAAGGCCCTTGCTTTAAAACTGACGTGGAAATAACTTTATCAAAACTTGGATTCGCTCTTGAGGCATCAAAATGAGTGTTTTGCTTAACATTAAGTATCGCCATTGTTGTAAAAAAGAATATGTTCATCAAAATAGCTTATGGGCAGTGTGGATGGAAAACAAGTATTGCATAAATAAGAATTTTTGGATTTTGAATGCAGATTCTAGTTCATTGGAAACTGACATTAAAAGCATGACAACTATCGCATGGCCTGATTGAAAAGAAAATTGTTAATAGTAATGACACTAGCTTGTGGTTTAATCTATGGCTACAAGGAGAATCATTGATTAACAAATTTGGATGGCAAGCTTTATGTAATGATAGGGGCAAAGAGAAGGATCTATCTGCACTCATTTATAAACAGAAGTGGTGCTTCAACACATGCAACTTGTCACTTAGCATATGAAACCAAATATAGCAGATAATGATAAACTCAGATAAGAAGTGTGATTATTGGAGGAGGTCCCCTAAAAAACATGATGAATTTACACTAAATTCAGCATGAATCGTGTTAGAACTAGATCTAATCCCATACCTTTATATCAACATATATGGAATAAAATCCCCCCAATGGCAGTTTTTGTTTACCTACCATATTTTAACATGATGAATTTATTTTTCAACTATGCAGATTCAACATCAATATGGAACATAATCAAACATTTACTAGATATCTAGTCAGTTCGGCATAGTATTTCATCAATTTTAGAGCATTTGGGTACTAACTATATTAAGCATAATTTCTAGTCTGATATCATTGATACTACTGTCTCGATGGTAGTTTGGTGCATCTCGCTAGAAATAAATGATAGAGTTTCCAAAGATCTAAGTCTACCAACAGACAAAGGCTATCACTTATAGTCCAGGACATCAATTACCAAATCAAAGTTTATAGATGATGAATGCAAAAAGCGAAATCAAATATGTAAAACTTTGCACTCATCTAGTTGTAGCCCCCATTTTAAGATCGACTGGCTCATGGAATTTATCAGCTTTGTTGTCTAATCAATCTCAGTAGTAGATCTATGCGTAGACCGTAGAGCATCCCAAATATGTCATTGATTTGAGTAGTGGATGCATAGATCATTGTGGATGCGTGGAACTAAAGGGGTGAGTCGCCACTGATGAATATTTGGAAAAGAATACGTTAAAATAAGATAATAATTATTGTGAAGTAAGTCTTGAAACATATATGTGTTCGTTTAACTTGCCACGTAGTCTCTCGAGCATTGCCCTTGTCTTTTTCTATTGTTTTTTCTTCTGCTTTTAGTTATCTTTAGCACGTATTATTGTAGTTGCCCATCTTACAAGTGATTTTTATTTTCCCTTGTCATCACTTGTAGGTTTAGTGCAACTATGTATTGAAATTATGAACTTTCCCATATGTTGTAAATAAGCACCTATTTTCAAAAAAAATATGATCACCTCGTATTCTCCAAGACAATGGAGCTTAAATTCTTTTCATATTGGAGATAAACTCTTTGTAACGTATGCGATTTTCGACTCACGAATGTCGACATTAATACGTTCACCGTATCAACTGCCGAGCAATCGAATGCCGGAAAATCGAACCGTTAGGGTTAAAGAAGAGGAAGAAGATAGAAGAAGTAAGAAAGAAAGAAAAGCAACAGAACAATATCAGAATCTCACAATCGCAGCGGAGCAACATATAATAGATAAATGAATAATCTTTAAAACAAAAAACTATATTAGTTATTACATTACATCATCAGAGTTTACAACAACAAACAGCGGAAAAGAAATACTATATACTAGTTGATACGCCAAGCCATCCAGCCTGCCTCAAGATCTCTACAGCAACTCCTGAATTCCAGATTGACCTGATAACCTGACTCTAGACTGTCCGCGTTAAAATTAGTGGGCACCTAGAGTTTAGGAAGGAAACAATAAACTCCAGATCAGTCATGAGACAGGTGCGAGAACTTAAAACAGTTTATTTTTAAAAATAAACAAAGAAATATTTTAAATGTGATTCGCAATGCTTTTTAGAAAATGAGACTACCATAATGCCTCCCGCACACATACACAATGCAAACGCAGAATCGGGGAGATTTCTCCTTATGATAGTCAAATATGCTTGATACGCAAATTTCTTTGATATTATTATTATAAGTGCAAAGTGTAGGAAAACATTCCGAAAGTACAATATAAATCTTAGCCAACATACGACCAGTATCGTATGCCTACTATAGCTACCATCTAACCAGTGGGGCGCCACCATAAGTAAATAGCAGGTTCTACAACTAAAGTCGTACAAGGTGCGTATTGGAGTTTGGATTTCCAACTAATGGTCAGGCCAAGGAACTTCCCATTGCCACATGGGTACGCCTTTGGAAAGACGCCCCGAGAACCTAACCGGATCTCTGCCAACACAAGGCCGGGTTACCCCTAGCTGGGTAACTACTGACACGAATATGCCATCCCCCGGTCGCAACCGACCTAAATCCCGGGATTCACCAACAACCACAAAATAATAAGTTTGCAGCAACAACATAGGTTAAGTATCAGGGCTCCATACCATAATACCACCTCTATCCAGAAGGAAATGACATACACAAAGGGGGCGCTGTCCCCTAATAACCTTGCCGCATCTTTCCTGTTTTAACCATTTTCGGGGTGTGAGGTCCGACGAAGTCTCGTCCACAAAGCTACACTTTATACAAAAGCCACGCTTTGATCAACAAATGCTCAACAGCACTTCGTATGCCACATTACCAATTTTGGAATATATCACTAGTAACCATCAACTACATAACCTCTGAGCTCGTACGTCTCAAAGAAGTGTGTTAAGCTAAGAGAATAAATTCTCCGCCACCAACAGAATATATTTGATAGAAACCAGCTTTACATCTCAAATTGTAATGTCAGACACACATCCATACAAGTCCATTCTGGGTTCGAACAGAATCGAAGCCACTTCCAAAGAAGCCCTTGCAATCTGGATATTCACTAATCGCAACCGGACTTCCCATCACAAAGGGTGATAATATTTCTATATCGGAGATCAGCCGATGCAGAAACATTCGACGGTAATCCTTCCGTTTTCAAAAATATCCGGGCTTCAACACCGGTCTTCAAATGCTATCCATTACGACATATTACTATTCGGAATGGGATTTATGACACAAAGGTCCTCTCCCGGCTAAACCGAATAATGAGCCTTATTTTAAAATAAGTGTAGCATTCAAATTCAAGAAAATCACATCAAATACCCATTTAAAGGTAAATATTGATAGTCGGTTATTTAACTATCAAGGTCAATAACCAATATCCAGCACCATAAAAATCACTAGGCCCTTTTCGTTAATCTTCCATAAATTAAATAACTTGCCAGATATTCACTTCAATTTATCTTTAAAAAGATATATTCTCTAAACCATTTCAATTTCTTCATTGGAAAACATTTCCAAATACTTATTCATTTTCAATTTATCTTTAAAAGATAAAAACCCAAAACATTTCACTTCATATTGGAAAACATTTCCATACATATTCATTTTCAATTCATCTTTAAAAGATAAAAACCCAAAACATTTCACTTCATATTGGAAACATTTCCATACTTATTTAACAATAAGTAATTCATGAATCTATTTATTTTCAATACTTAGAAAATATTCAATATACTTAAAACACGATTAAGTATATATTTCATTCTTTAAGGAAAACATTCTCTTAAACACATTTATTTGAGTCAAAACGAATGTTGCGTAAAACATCGTTACGATAACCCAAAATCACTAGTATAGGGATTCGAAATTAAGATAGATATATAAATCCCAATACTATACAAAAACATTTCCTTTCGGAAATCATTTACTATAACAACAGTGTTATAGTCCACCGTTTCCTTTTTATCCCTCGAAAACATCTATTTCAACAATGAATGTTGAAGTCTATGGTTTCGATCCTTAACATATTTTAAAACAACTTCAAATCGTTTTAATTCTATTTAAAATACCACTTCCCCAAAACATTTATTTAACATATTATTCATTGTCCCAAAATCGTGAATATACTTCGTTAACCAAATTCAACACTTCTACATATTTTATTTAAAGGATTATCCACTGTCCAAAATCGTGGATATATCTCCTTTAATAAACTAAAATAATTAACTTATCAAAATAAGTCGATTTCGGATTAATAAAACAACGTTTATAAATTCACATTTACATTTTATACACAACTTCAACTTATAAAAAAATCACTTAATTAACAAATTTCATTTATATCTCATTTAAATGCAAAAATCAAATTTATAAGTTAATTTCTCATAAATCTTTTTATTTACAAAATCTATTCATTTTATAACTTCACAATTTATAAATCTATAAATTTCATTCATTTATGAAATCCATTCATACTTCATTTTAACACTTATAAAAACTCGTTTTAAAATTCTAATATTTTAAATTTATAAGATGTCAATTTTATAAATCTTTTATATAAACTGTTTATAATAATTCAAAAATCTCTATTTAATCTATTTTATAAAATCATTAACTCCGTATTTTCAAAAATCAATTTTCAACTGTATTTCTCAAAAATATAAATTTTATAACATTAAAATTTTAACGTTTATTTATTTAAACTGAATCAATTCAAAATTTAATAAAACATATACTTTCAAAAATCACTTAAAAATCCTTTTAAATTCGAAATCGTTACTTTAACATTTTTAAAACTCCAAAAATAAGCCCAATGCTGCAACAGCACTGAATATAACAATCACGGCATCCAAAACATCATATATCATATGATAACAGAATATATCACAATATCTGTAAATAAATCAGTACGGGTGAGGAATCCAGTTGGATCCCTCCAACCTGTTTCCCTGCATCCACAAATGTTAGCACAATATCAATCCCGTTCCAATACGGGATATCGCGGTATATGGGATTTATAAAATATTATCCGCTATTATGCGGCGCAATAGGGTCTCATCCGCTATATAATGCGGGAAAATAAACTCCAAGTACATATACAATACCAATTCCACATCAAGGTGAAATATCGCGGTATATGTGTTTAATAAATAACATCCGCTTAATATACGGCGTATAGGGTCTATTTAAAACAATAGATAATAATTTATCATTCAATCACAAAATCAAGCAATTTTAAATTTAACTATCTAAAATTTAAATCGAAACAAATTCGATTGAGTGAGAAGTTCTCACCTTGCTTCAAATAACAGTTGCAGTGTTTAATTTCGAATAAAATTAAACGCGCGTTTAGTTTTACTCGAAATTTTCACTAGCTCTAATCAACTCCAATCCAGCTCCATCGTGTAGTGTTCGTCCATACGAACCCAACTCAATTCGTTTCGTCAATTTTCGACCTTGTATGACCAAGATATGTTATTACAAAGTTTACACGATTTTTAAATATAAAAATTTCTAATTTCTTTTTATATTTTACAACCTTTAACATCTGGACCGTTGATCCCTAAGCCCTAGAATCTAGGTCGTTGCACGCGTCCTTCTTCCCTCTCCAGTTTCTTTCGAACGAACGTGAACCCATAGGCCGCCCTAATCTACGAATTATCGCGACCACATCCCTCACTTTGGCGACGATCAGCGACTACACCTGCCTTCGCAACGAAGTGTGCCACCCACGGCCTGAATCTCATGCGACTCGGTTACGTCTACGCCTCGAAATCCAAGCTCGAACGCAGCCCCTTCGTGGCACGATTCCCATCAATCCACACGATGATTTTCGATCTCCACCGCTCAAAACGTAGAGTTCAACGAGCTCTCGATGTTTGCAGTTGAAAGTTTTTGAAATTAACTTGTGGATTGGAAGGAAAATGAAGAAGAATAATCGAAATTCTCGGCCATTGATAGCTAGGCCGGCGGCTAGGGTTTCAATTTAGGGTTTGTTGCAATTGTGAAAATATGAGGTCCTTATATAGAAAATTACGCGATACTACTCACCCGAAATTTTTTCGAACTCCAAATGAAGCGTGCCGCCTGGCGTTTATAATGTTTTACCCCCATTCCGAACGCAACGGAATATGTATCGGGAGCCAATTCGATCAAATTTGGAAGATAAGTTTTTTAATCGAATATTTAAATTCAAAATTCACTCGAACCGATTTCTACGCGTTTTAGCTTGCCCCGGACAAACCGTAAGTCCGATTGACACGAAATTTGAAACCATACAATAATTTATCATTACGGATCCGATGAAACTGGTTTCGTCAAAATCTGAGACTGTTTGAAAAATGGCTATTTTAACTCGTCAATTAAATATTAAAATATTCAATTTTCACAAATTAACTTTTAATTTAATTTTAAAAGTTCTATAACATCATTCTAACTCCAATATGATTTAATACAACTTTACAAATCAATTTAAATCACTTTAAACCTAATTTTCAATTATTTCTGTATTTTAACATATTAAATTATCGATTTAATTATCCAATTAAATCACTATGTTCGAAATAAAATTTTATTCGACTTACAATTTTTTTACTTGTTAATATTTAGAATCAATTAAATATACGAATTTCAAATGACAGAAATTCTGGGTCGTTACAAACTTCCCCCCTTAAAAGAATTTAGTCCTCGAAATTACCAAGTAAAAAAAAGTTAAAGAATCCATTAATTTTTCAAAACCCATTCAAATTAGATTTCAAATTCACTTAACTGTTTAACTTTCCCAAAATCCAATAGTTAAACTTCTTACAATAACTTTACAAAGTTTTCAAATCATACTTAGTTATCTTTTCAAAACCAACTATATCGTTTGACTTTTTACTCCAAAATCAAAGTTATAGTTTTCAAAAATTTCCAATTTTCTGAAAAATATTCTAACGCCTTAAATTTTCGAAAAATTCGCCATAGTCTCCTTTGCACGGTTCGATCCGAAAAAAATGGCAATATGTATATCACAAATATACATCTCATTAAGTAATGAGGCATCCCGCAGGGAAAAAGGTATAAAAATACGATATGTAATCCGAGATATGTACCTTATATATTATTAGCGAGCATATACGGCTAATATAGAGTGAAAGCGAGCTCCAAATGCGAAGCAAGCGCAATCCACACCTACTAAACACTTAACAACAATGAGAAACATGTATATAGAAAAAAAAATATTGATATACAACATATACCAACAACTATATGTGCCAATATAGCAATACAATCAAAAGAAATAAATTCAACCATCAACCAACTGTCATCCAACTAACATCCATAACCAAATCAATACATTTTCATTTCTCATTAATATTCAATGAATTGGTTTTCCAATTTAAATCACATTTGATTCATTAACATTGGATTCACTAGCATTCATTCATATTCAATTTCAATTATTTTGCATTCACTAATTAACATTCAAGTTAGTTCACTTCCACATTCAAATCAAATTACATAGCTTTCAATTTCATATGGATTTCTATACAATCAACTAACCATCATCTAACAAACAATGTATATCCAACATTACCAAATTTCTTTACTTTGCTTACATTCATTCAATTTGGTTCATCACTTTTAATTGGCTTTAATGAATTAACACTTACATCCACTATTTCATATCAATTTATTTACATTCAATTGATTTATATTCAATCCATTTATTAATTCAATTGTTAATTCATTTAACAAATAAGGTTGAATTTCATTTATATAACTCAAGTTCATATCCATCACTTCACTTTATTAATTTACTTCGACACCAAAATCAACTTTATTCAACATCACTTAAGTTATATTCCATTTCAAATATCCATCTGTTTAACTTAACTTAAATTTCCAGTTATAAATCCAATTCAGATTCCAATTCTAAAGTAAATTTTATTTACTTTTACCAAGTCAAATTTCGTCACTTATTCAAATTCATATCTCGTTTTGCTTATATTCAACAATTACAACTTGAATTTTAATTTCAAATTTGTTTATCACAACCAAACTTCAATTTTCAATTTACTATGATAGCAAATCCATGACACAGAAACTTGAAAATGATACTGATGATGCTGCAGTCATCACCCTTATTATTTCCCAACAACAGTAGTGAATTTAGTGTTTAATATTTTTTCAAAATATTTCCTTTTTACTTATAACTCATATTTACAAATATATTCATATAGTTTCACTTTTTATATATAAGATTATTTCACAATTGTAAATCATATTAATTATAATTCCATACTTATAATTCTTCGCTTATACAATTTATTCTTTTAATTAACCTATATATATTCTTACATTTTCAACAACCAAACAATCAATTTATATACACTTTAATAATTCTGAAAAATTATTCCTTTATATATAAAATATAATCAAGGTAAAATTATTTCATTTACCCAATTTTGAAACGATATCGTGTCAAATGGTTCTGTACGAGTGTTTAGAGATCCCTATCGATAGAGTTGTATGGACTATACCGACCAGAATCCATATACCACATAACAAACCAATCATCACAATATAAAATAATTTTATATTCACTAACAAATACGCGCTCATAACTATTATTACACTCAAACTCATTCTAAAGTACTGCTGACTCTATCTTTAATGAGTAATTCCCAACAGAGCCAAGGTTGTCACTTAACCATATGCTTTGATACCAATTTGTAACGTATACGATTTTCGACTCACGAAGGTCGACATTAATACGTCCACCGTATCAACTGTCGAGCAATCGAATGCCGGAAAACCGAACCGTTAGGGTTAAAGAAGAGGTAGAAGATAGAAGAAGAAAGAAAGAAAAGCAACAGAACAATACCAGAATCTCACAATCGCAGCGGAACAAAATATAATAGATAAATGAATAATCTTTAAAACAAAGAACTATATCAGTTATTACATTACATCATCAGAGTTTACAACAACAAACAGCGGAAAATAAATACTATATACTAGTTGATACACCAAGCCATCCGGCCTGCCTCCAAATCTCTACAGCAACTCCTGAATTCCAGAATGACCTGATAACCAGACCCTAGACTGCCCACGTTAAAATTGGTTGGCACCCAGAGTTTAGGAAGGAAACAATAAACTCCAGGTCAGTCATGAGACCGGTGTGAGAACTTAAAACAGTTTATCTTTAAAAATAAACAAAGAAATATTTTAAATTTGATTCACAATGCTTTTTAGAAAATGAGACTACCATAAGGCCTCCCGCACACACACACAATGCAAACGCAGAATCGGAGGAGATTTCTCCTTATGATAGTCAAATATGCTTGATACGCAAACTTCTTTGATATTATTATTATAAGTGCACAGTGTAGGAAAATATTTCGAAAGTACAATATAAATCTTAGCCAACATACGACCAGTATCGTATGCCTACTATAGCTACCATCTAAACCGTGGGGCGCCACCATAAATAAATGGCAGGTTCTACAACTAAAGCCGTACAAGGTGCGTATTGGAGTTTGGATTTCCAACTAATGGTCAGGCCAAGGAACTTTCCATTGCCACATGGGTATGCCTCTGGAAAGATGCCCTGAGAACCTAACCGGATCTCTGCCAACACAAGGTCGGGTTACCCCTAGCTGGGTAACTACTGACACGAATATGCCATCCCCCGGTCGCAACCGACCTAAATCCCGGGATTCACCAAAAACCACAAAATAATAAGTTTGCAGCAACAACATAGGTTAAGTATCAGGGCTCCATACCATAATACCATCTCTATCCAGAAGGAAATAACATACACTAAGGGGGCGCTGTCCCCTAATAATCTTGCCGCATCTTTCCTGTTTTAACCATTCTCGGGGTGTGAGGTCCGACGAAATCTCGTCCACAAAGCTACGCTTTATACAAAAGCCACGCTTTGATCAATAAATGCTCAACAGCACTTCATATGACACATTACCAATTTGGGAATATATCACTAGTAACCATCAACTACATAACCACTGAGCTTGTACGTCTCAGAGAAGGGTGTTAAGCTAAGAGAATAAATTCTTCGCCGCCAACATAAATATATTTGATAGAAACCAGCTTTACATCTCAAATTGTAATGTCAGACACACATCCATACAAGTCCATTCTGGGTTCGAACAGAACCGAAGGCGCTTCCAAAGAAGCCCTTGCAATCCGGATATTCACTAATCACGACCGGACTTCCCATCACAAAGGGTGATAAAATTTCTATATCGGAGATCAGCCGATGCAGAAACATTCGACGGTAATCCTTCCGGTTTTAAAAAATATCCGGTCTTCAACACCAGTCTTCAAATGCTATCCATTACGATATATCATTATTCGGAATGGGATTTATGACACAAAGGTCCTCTCCTGGCTAAACCGAATAATGAGCCTTATTTTAAAATAAGTGTAGCATTCAAATTCAAGAAAATCACATCAAATACCCATTTAGAGGTAAATATTGATAGTCGGTTATTAAACTATCAAGTCCAACAACCAATAACCAGCACCATAACAATCACTAGGCCCTTTTCATTAATCTTCCATAAATTAAATAACTTGCCAGATATTCACTTCAATTTATCTTTAAAAAGATATATTCTCTAAACCATTTCAATTTCTTCATTGGAAAACATTTCCAAATACTTATTCATTTTCAATTTATCTTTAAAAGATAAAAACTCAAAACATTTCACTTCATATTGGAAAACATTTCCATACTTATTCATTTTCAATTCATCTTTAAAAGATAAAAACCCAAAACATTTCACTTCATATTGGAAACATTTCCATACTTATTTAACAATAAGTAATTCACAAAACTATTTATTTTCAATACTTAGAAAATATTCAATATACTTAAAACACGATTAAGTATATATCTCATTCTTTAAGGAAAACATTCTATTAAACACATTTATTTGAGTCAAAACGAATGTTGCGTAAAACATCGTTACGACAACCCAAAATCACTAGTATAGGGATTCGAAATTAAGACAGATATATAAATCCCAATACTATATAAAAACATTTCCTTCTGGAAATCATTTACTATAACAACAGTGTTATAGTCCACCATTTCCTTTTTATCCCTCGAAAACGTCTATTTCAACAATGAATGTTGAAATCTATGGTTTCGATCCTTAACATATTTTAAAACAACTTCAGATCATTTTAATTCTATTTAAAATACCACTTCCCCAAAACATTTCTTTAATATATTATTCACTGTCCCAAAATTATGAATATACTTCGTTAACCAAATTCAACACTTCTACATATTTTATTTAAAGGATTATCCACTGTCCAAAATCGTGGATATATCTCCTTTAATAAACTAAAATAATTAACTTATCAAAATAAGTCGATTTCGGATTTATAAAACAACGTTTATAAATTCACATTTACATTCTATACACAACTTCAACTTATAAAAAAATAACTTAATTAACAAATTTCATTTATATCTCATTTAAATGCAAAAATCAAATTTATAAGTTAATTTCTCATAAATCTTTTTATTTTACAAAACCTATTCATTTTATAACTTCGCAATTTATAAATCTATAAATTTCATTCATTTATGAAATCCATTCATACTTCATTTTAACACTTATATAAACTCGTTTTAAAATTCTAATATTTTAAATTTATAAGATGTCAATTTTATAAATCTTTTATATAAACTGTTTATAATAATTCAAAAATCTCTATTTAATCTATTTTATAAAATCATTAACTCCATATTCTCAAAAATCAATTTTCAACTATATTTCTCAAAAATCATAATTTTTATAACATTAAAATTTTAACATTTATTTATTTAAAATGAATCAATTCAAAATTTAATAAACCGTATACTTTCAAAAATCACTTAAAAATCCTTTTAAATTCGAAATCGTTACTTTAACATTTTTAAAACTCCAAAATAGGCCCAATGCTACAACAGCACTAAACATAACAATCATGGCATCCAAAACATCATATATCATATGATAACAGAACATATCACAATATCTGTAAATAAATCAATAAGGGTGAGGAATCCAGTTGGATCCCTCCAACCTGTTTCCCTGCATCCACAAATGTTAGCACAATACCAATCTTGTTCCAATACGGGATATTGCGGCATATGGGATTTATAAAATATTATCCGCTATTATGCGGCGTAATAGGGTCTCATCCGCTATATAATGCGGAAAAATCAACTCCAAGTACATATATAATACCAATTCCACATCAAGGTGAAATATCGCGGTATATGTATTTAATACATAACATCCGCTTAATGTACGGCGTATAGGGTCTATTTAAAACAATAGATAATAATTTATCATTCAATCACAAAATCAAGCAATTTTAAATTTAACTATTTTAAATTTAAATCGAAACAAATTCGATTGAGTGAGAAGTTCTCACCTTTCTTCAAATAACAGTTGCAGTGTTTTATTTCGAATAAAATTAAACGTGCGTTTAATTTTACCCAAAATTTTCACTAGCTCCAATCAACTCCAGTCTAGCTCCATCGTGTAGTGTTCGTCTATACGAACCCAACGCAATTCGTTTCGTCAATTTTCGACCTCGTATGACCAAGATATGTTATTACAAAGTTTACACGATTTTTAAATATAAAAATTTCTAATTCCTTTTTATATTTTACAACCTTTAACATCTGGACCGTTGATCCCTAACACCTAGAATCTAGGCCGTTGCACGCGTCCTTCTTCCCTCTCCAGTTTCTTTCGAACGAACGTGAACCCATAGGCCGCCCTAATCCACAAATTATCGCGACCACATCCCTCACTTTGGCGACGATCGGCGACTACCCCTGCCTTCGCAACGACGCACGCCACCCACGGCATGAATCCTATGCGACTCGGTCGCGTGTATGCCTCGGGATCCGAGCTCGAACGCAGCCCCTTCGTGGCACGATTCCCATCAATCCACACCACGAGTTTCGATCTCCACCGCTCGAAACGTAGAGTTCAACGAGCTCTCGATGTTTGCAGTTGAAAGTTTTTGAAATTAACTTGTGGATTGGAAGGAAAATGAAGAAGAATAATCGAAATTCTCGGCCATTGATAGCTAGGCCGGCGGCTAGGGTTTCAGTTTAGGGTTTGTTGCAATTGTGAAAATATGAGGTCCTTATATAGAAAATTACGCGACACTATTCACCCGAAAAATTTTCCAACTCCAAACGAAGCGTGCCGCCTGGCATTTATAATGTTTTACCTCCATTCCGAACGCAATGGAATATGTATCGAGAGCCAATTCGATCAAATTTGGAAGATAAGTTTTTGAATCGAATATTTAAATTCAAAATTCACTTGAACCGATTTCTACGCGTTTTAGCTTGCTCCGGACAAACCGTAAGTCCGATCGACACGAAATTTGAAACCATACAATAATTTATCATTACGGATCCGATGAAACTATTTTCATCGAAATCTGAGACAGTTGGAAAAATGTCTATTTTAACTCGTCAATTAAATATTAAAATATTCAATTTTCACAAATTAACTTTTAATTCAATTTAAAAAGTTTTATAACATCATTCTAACTCCAATATGATTTAATACAACTTTACAAATCAATTTAAATCACTTTAAACCCAATTTCCAATTATTTCTGTATTTTCACATATTAAATTATCGATTTAATTATCCAATTAAATCACTATGTTCGAAATAAAATTTTATTCGACTTACAATTTTTTTACTTGTTAATATTTAAAATCAATTAAATATACGAATTTCAAATGACAGAAATTCTGGGTCGTTACACTCATCTTTGTTGTCGCTCAAAGATTAAAAAAACTTGATAACTCAACCCGAAGGATAAGGAAAGTAAAAATGACCAAGAAAAAATCCTTTGATTAAATGCAAATAATCGTCTAGTTTCAAGCCAAAGGAACAATTTTCAATGTAAAGTTCTCCATAATGTAAATTAGGTCGTGAAGGGAAGAGGATGCAAATGGTTTGTTTATTGGAAGGTCAGAACGAGGAAATAAGTTGATCAAAATTTATCACCGTGCGATTATTCAATATAATACAAGATCAAGAATTTCTATTTTCGAATGGATACGAAAAAAAAAGAAACATTAAATCTCCGTTAAGAATGACATGACAAAATAATATTTTAAAAAGAAAAAGGAGGATATTGTCTAAAAAAATCCTGTTTAGAACAACATTGCATTCACAAATCCAATAAACCTCTAAAATATAAGGAATACACAACCTTTAAAATCTAAGAAATACACCTTCAATCTAAAAAATAACTATCTTAGTTGTTTCTTTGTAAACCGCCTTTAATGTCAAAACATTTCAGAATTTTTTGTCTTTAGCATATCTACTTCCTTAACCTCTACAATACTCGACCATCATGATTTTTTTCTCCTTTTTCATCAATCTTTCAACATAAGCATGACCAATTAAACTATTCACAACTCGTAATTATGAGTATATTGCTTCCACATCCCAACCATCTGAATCTAGATATACACCTTTAATGAGAAATAAATATTTGCAATTTTTCATTGCACTACGTGGATGTTTCTTATTATTTTTCGTAACTTTTTTCATCTTTTGGTTTATTTTTTCATCGTTTTTCGACTCTCTCATGAGACATCCAATTTCGTGGTTTTTGCGGACCCTAAATTATCCGATTTAGTTATGACAAAATAGTACTTATCTTGTTTGTTTGTAATTGACACTAATGTACAAATTCATCTCGAGATGTAAATACATACAAAAAATAATAAATAATAGTTAGAATCAACATAAATGTGTAATGTACAAATTTAAAAATAAGATGCACACTTTATCCATGATAAAACGATCTTTATCATCTAAAAAAGTCATATTGCACATCGTCTGTTTCATTATGTTCTTCTATCTTCGCATCGTCGTGTTGCAGTTTAAATAAAATAAGTTGAAGATTATCCCACAGTGTAAGAATAATTATAAATTGAGCTACAATTTTTGCACCTACTATGAACCTAAATAAAAACAAGCAAGTTGACAGATGCCTTATTCATACCAACTTTAACATCTTCAAATTAAATTTAATAAAGTTCGTTACTGCATCTAATTGATTGAACAAGAAAACTATTTCAAAGTAGACAACAGATTCAAACATATCAATTATCTAAAATCAACAATCTTCAAACCAGTGAAGATCAAATATTTAAGAATATAATTACAAATAAAAATGATATAACTAATAGAATATAAATAGTACCTTTTTCTCTTTCTTTCTTCATTAAATACAAAACAGTAGTTTTCAAAAGGTAAGACTATCATTTAGAACCGCAAACTTAAACTGAACAGACCCAAGAAGACCCAAACCCGAATCGAATCCGATGAGTCCAAAGTCGGGTATGGATAGTGAAAAATACTATAAAGATGCAACGATCCGGATTTTTCGTCAATTGATTTTGGAATATTTAAATGGTTTTAAATATTGGATTTAGAATTATAATTTAATTAGTAAGATTTTAAAACTGGAATTTCAAGCGATTTCGCAAATTTTTGAAATCGTCAATATAAATCGATGCGTTAAAATAGCGATCCGGGGCATAGTCTCAGAACTCGACGAAGCCAGTTTCATTAGATCTGTAATATTGTATTATTACCGGATTTCAGATTTCGTAGTGTTTGTAGTTATCGTTTGATCGTATGGAATATAAACGCACTGAAATTAATATTAAAAATTAATATTTTAATTGGATCCAAAAAGCTATCTTCTCCATACGATCAAATTAGGGCTTGAAACTTTTTCCATTGTATTAGAAATAAGGGTATAACATTATAAACGCCTAGCGGCATGCCTTGATAGGGGATCGAATAAAATATCTAAAAGTTTTGAAAAAAAATAAAAATAAAATATAATGGAAATTACGTCAAATCCTAGCCAACAAAGTCATGTACCCAAAACTTCTTCTTCATGGTAAAATCACGTCCCCTCCTTTCAGTAAAATCACGACCTTCCTTCCTTCCTTTTAAAATCATGCCTGTTTATTTCATTCGAATTCAAAAAAAAAAGAAAATAAAATAAATGGCTGACGGAATCAAAATCGCGACTACCCCTTTCCCTCGTTCAGTTCATAAATTCACGAAGTCACCTCGTTACATTAAAAAAAGGGAATCGCAACATTTGTCGCGATTTGGAATTCGAGAGCAGTCGAGCGTGGTGAGCGGCGATTTCAATTTCGGCAAGGGGTGGCTGTGTTTAGCGAAGGGGCGACGCACGATAGTGGGCGGTAGCTTAGGAGGCGGCAGCGTTTGCGAGGTCGATGTCATTGGTGGGTTGCCTTGAGGCTGCGGCGGCATTAGAAGCGTGCGAGCGATGTGTAGGGGGTTTGGTGGCTCGAGTAGTCGAGTGTGGCGAACAGGTGTGTCCGCGTGGGTAAGTGAGCATGGTGGAGTAGCCAGATGGTGTCAGGTCGAGGCGGTGGCGAAGCGAGGCTGCGATGGTCGGAGTGCAGTACTACAGTCGCGATCGAAGAAATGTAGGCGTTGAATGATTTCTCTGACACGGTGAATCTCTAAGTAAGGTGAGTAATGTAAATCTGGTAAACTAGTTAATGACGTCGTTATGTAAATTAAATTTTAAGTTAATTCAGAAAAAGAAAATAATAATAATAATAAATAAAACCTTATAAAATCAATTGCTTTATCATCGAGGTCAGAATTGAATAAATCAAGCTGCACTAGATTCGTAGCTGCGAATTGTACAATATAAAATTGATTTGGAATCGATCATTGTTAGCTGGAATAAATCTTGGATTAGAACGATTAACAAATTCAGAAAATCAAGTTGAGAAAATTCTCACTCTTTTGGATTACTAAAATTTATTTTAAACGGTTAAATACATTGTTAAATGCTGGTTGTATTTATATATTTTTATCTATTGAATCTTAGATATATATAGTGGTATATATACTAGTGTTGGGAGTGATATTCCCGCACATTATAGCGGATGAGACCCTGTGCTCCCCGCATAATAGCGGATGACCCTATATACCATGATATCCCCTTCCACAGTGGGATTAGTATTTTTATGTTGTATTAACATCTGTGGATGCAGTGAAACAGGTTGGAGGGATTCAACTGGATTCGTCAAATATATTTTTTATTTTTCATATATAGTAATACATGATGTGTGTGGGATAATCTATTTTACATTATTGTAGTGATTGAAATTATTGGATGCTATTGTAGCATTGGCCTGAATTTTGATATTTTAAATACCATAAATATATTATTTTTAAAAATTAAAGGAATTAAAGGGAATTTTCGGTATAAAAATATTTACATTGGAATTGGGAATTATTTCAAAGAAACGGAGTTAGAAAAATATGTTGATTTTTGGTTATACTTAACTATTATGAACTATTAAATGGAGAAATTTAAAAATGAATTATATAAGAGAATTTATAAACAATATTCCAGAAATGTAAAAAGGGGTTGAAGTCGGTATTAAAAATAGAATGAAATAGAATTATAAAGAAATGGATTTATAAAATGGAATTTTATAAATGAGACTGTTTTTTTAAAACAAGTAAAACTCAAAGGAGTATAAGGATTTATAAATGATGTTATAAATAAGGTAAGCGATATCAGTTGCTAATTGGGAATATAAAATTCACAAGGATAATTTATATTAGAATCTGGAAATAGAGCGAGAGGAAAAAAACAGTAGTACTATTTTTGAAAGCGAAGATGGTTAAGAAGTTCTGAATGGAAGGATATGATGTGATTCCAGATGAATTTATAAATTTAATTAGTTACCGAGGTTTAAATATATATTTTTATTCTAAGGAGTGAAGTTGTTTTTAAAAGGAAATTTATAATTTTTAAATCTATGGAATTTTAAATTAGTTAGGATTGAAATATTTCGGTAAGTAGATTTTCAAATATTAAGTATTTATTTTAGTAAATTCTAACTTTTAAAATCATCTTTGAAATTTATTTGTTTAACGGAAAATGAATAATTAATGTTTATAAAAGTGTTTTCGATATCTTAAATAATTATCTGAACATGTTTTAAAAAAATAAATTATTATTCTTTTAAATACTTATTATAGATATATATAGAGCTTTTGGAGTGATGGAAAAATTTATTATAAATTCTCTCAAGATTCGTGAAAGAGGGCTTATAAATGGATATGATTCTGAAGAGAGGAAATTTTCTAGTGATTTCGGAGACTTTGGAGTAAGTTACGAAATATTATATGAAGATTTAATATTGAGATGTTTCGAAAAGTAAGACTTATAATGTTTTTCCTAAGTATAAAAATGGAAATTTGGAAATATTTCTAAGCATTGAGATGTTTTGGAAATATCCTATTACGGATTCAAGTATATTAGAAATTTTATTTCAAATATTGGAAGGGACTGACATATCTTATAAAGATATTTTGAAATAAATATTTTGGAAAGAAGTATAATAAGGCCCAGTGACTACATATGGATATTTTATTCATAGTTAAATAACCCACTATCAATATTGGCCAATTTCGTTAATCGTTTCGAAGAGAACGAGATCGGATTTAATTATCTGAAAAGCACTTCGATCTGGATTGAACATTACGAATGAATACCGTGAAGATGACGAAGACAGTGATTCGGTTTGTCTAGACCTAGGACAACTTGTTTGGATGAATGCTATCAGGACATCATCATTGGAGGACGATGAGCACTCTAAGTAGAACTGTTTCTTGAAAGAAAAAGCTTAGACTCAAGCCCCATCGGCCTGGAATGACTAAAATAGGGGAGATGCAGCAAGGCTAAGTGGGTCGCATCCAATTAGCGTATGTTATCACTTTTCTAGATGTCCTTGGAAACCTATTAATATGGATATGGTTGTGCATGGAAAAAGGAGCACTCGATGGTAAGGGTGGGAACACCCGGTGTGGTAACATATTCGGTCTATCCAGGTTGCGAGTAGGTCAGTCTTAGGTAGCAAGAGATCCCAGTGTAGTCCTCGGTACATTGTTCTAGAGGTGTACGGTGGTGGGCAGTACCCTAATGGCCCAATCATTCAAATAGAATCCATTCTCCGATACGAGCTTACGGTTTTGTTTGTAGAGCTTAGTATGCTGGAATATAATTAATGTAACAATTTTGGCTGTTTGAATAAGTATTTGTATTTAGACACTATTATAATATCATTGGATTTTCTACAAATTGTTTTGGGTATCATAAGGGAAAAATCCGTCGTGTTTATGTGTGACGTGGTCTTACGATACCTTTGTTTTTCAAAGGATTTTGATAATCTAATAATCTAAATTGAGTGTGTTTTCTCACGCTGGTTTTCTAGACTGACCCATGTGTTATTTTATTACAATTCTTGGGTCGACCGAGTATTACAGATTTAGGTTAGAATGCTATAGAACTCAGGAGACGAGCTGGAGGAGTTCAGACGTATATCATGTACTTGGTATTTCCGTTGTGTGAGTTATGTATATCAAGACAAGTTATTATAACTGCCAGATCGATGTATTGATTGTTGTACTCTGATGATTGTAATTATATACACTATTACGGATTCTTTTGTTAAAAATCTGTTATCATATATTATATTTTGTTCCACTGCAATTGTGAGATTCTGTGTTTATGTTTTAGTTTCTTCTATCTCTTTCTTCTTCTTTACCCTAGTTATTCGCTCTTTCGTACAATTTGGGTTGAGCCGAAGTGATTTACTGTCAACTCAAAGGGTACGGAACTACGGGTTGCTACATTTGGTATCAAAGCTGAAGGTTAAGCGAGAACCTTGGATCTGGTGAGGATTACTCATTAGAGATAGAGCCAGTAGTACTGTAGAATAAGTTGAGTGTAATAACAGATATGAGAGCGTATTTGTTAGTGAACATAAATGGTTTTACATTGTGTTAATTTATCTTTTGAGTGGTATATAAATTCTGTTCGAATCGTGGGATACCACTAAATCGATAAGATTTCCTAAACACTTGAATAGAGTAATTCGACAAAGTATGGTTTTGAAGCGGGTAAATGAATTTTTACCCAAATTATATTTTGATATGAAAGGAATAATTTTCTAGAAAATTATTATAGTGATGTGTTTGTTTGTTATTATATAATCAAAATAAGACTATAAAATTGGAAATGGTTTATATAACCAAACAAAATTTTGAATAAGTAAGAATTATACAAATGGATTATAGTTAAAATGGATTCAAACCAGAACTTGGAGATTTAAACTCCCGGAGGCTTTGAGAAATATTTTAAAAGGGTTTGAACTAAGTATTGGAAAATTATGAAATCCCTAAAGTTTAAAAAAATGTTTTCCAAGGTACTTGAAAGGAAAATGGAGTTAAAATTGAGACTTTTGAAGAGAAAATTGTTTTAAATGGATTTTGGAAGGGATATAGCACTGTACTCACTTCAGTAGCTGGAAAATAATTTTAATGACGACGGCCGCAGCATCTATATTCATTTTCAAGTTTCTAAGTGACGGATTGCTGCCGAAATTGTTTTGATTCAGATTCGATTTCAAGATGCTTTGAAAAAATATACCTGGTGTTTAAAAATTCTGGAATCCTACGGAAGGTGATAGTTATAAGGAGGAAAGTGTGAAAATCGAACTTTGGAGTAAAATTTAAAGTGAGAAAGTTGAAATCGAATTCAACTTAAGTTAAGTTGAGTAAATAAAATTTTAGAAATTTAATTGACTGGATTTGAATTGAATTAATATAGTGTATTAATGAAGAAGGAGTTAACTTAAGCGAAGTAATTGGAATATATAGTGAAATTGAATGAATTAAAAATAAATCATTTTTGAGTGAAATTAGTTTATGTATGAATAACTCGAGTTTGGTTTTGAAATGTTGGTTAAAAGGAATTGAATTTAAATAAAATTGTGAATTGGATTTGAATCATATGGAATTGAATTAAAATATGTAAATGTGAATTATAAAGTGGTTATATAACTATAAGTTATAAAATTTGAATTGGATTAGAAATAATATCGAGTTGAAGTAAATATGAATTTTGAATTTAGAAATATTATAAAACTATACGGTTTAAATTTTGAATCAAAAAATTCGAGCAAAATTGGAATTTTGAATAAATAAATTGGAAATGCTTATAAAAATTGAAATTAATTGAATAAAAATGTACTTAGGCTATAAATAAATGTATAATCTCGAGTTAGAAATAAAATGTGAATATATTCGAGTATAGAATTTATGGAAATGGGAAAAGTAAGTTATGTGACTTATAAAATTGAAAAATGAAATAGAAAACCCAAAATAAAATTGTTCGATATTTTGGTAAGGAAAATAAATCTAAACTTGAATTATAAAATGAATTTGAACTCAAGAAATTGGAAGAAGTGATTTTTGAGACAAAAATCAGATATTGAGTTATAAATTTGAAATGAACTAATTAGATAACTAATTAGTAAATTGAATGTAGAATGGATATTAACTTGGCTGAATAAAATCAGATTATGGACTAAAAGTGGAACTTGAGTTTTACGTAAAATTTGATTTAAGTGTAAGCTAAATAATTATATTCTGAAATGTTGTTATATTAAATAAAATGGAAATAGTTTGAAAAAGAAATAACTTAAGTTATAAATAAAATTCAATTTGAGTATAAATAAATTGAATATGGCCTTGATATCATTTAAAATGAATTCAAAACTGAATTTGAATATGGAATTGAAATTGAAGCGAATAAAATGAATGAACTAATTAAAATAATTAGTAAATGGAGTGGAAGTCGATTGAATAAGAACCAATAGAAAATTGAAATGGAATGGTTGCAAGTGTAATGAACTTAAGTTATATAGTTAGATAATTTAAAAATAACAAATTAACTTAAGTAAATATTTTGGATGGAAGTTTGGCTCGAATAAATTGTGAAATGGTTATTTAATAAATAGCGTGGGATGATTCTGAGTTAATAAAATGGATTTGAATGTAATGAATGTGAATATGAATGGAACGTAATTGAATTGATCGTGAACAACTTTGAAATTGAATAAAATTGAATATAAATTGATTGGGAATCAAATTAAAAATAGTTATAAGCTTAAGTGGGTATTATATTAAATGGATATTCTCGAACTGCATGAAAATATTGTCGTTTGACGAGAATGGAAGTAAATAAAATCCTATGAATAAATAGAATGTGAATAAATTGATTTTGAAATCAATTTGAAATAGATATGAGTTGTTTGGTATGAATATGAATTGAATGCAAATAAATCTGGTGGTAAATTATTTCGAATTGAATAGAAACTATTAGCACCAAAATTGGTCACTGACACCCTTAGAAAGATTGTGTAGGGAGATTAATGAAGAAATTAAATTAAAACAGACAAGAGAATGTAAATTCAAGTGCAGAAATTAAGAACACCAAATTTATAGTGGTTCGGCGTAGTAGCCTACGTCCACTTTGAAGTTGATCTTCGTTCTTTTCTTTGATATTTGATTACAGATACAATCCATTTCTAAGTACTTGAATACAATTGCTAAATAATAAGCTTAACCCTTGAATGAGGGTTGAATGTGGCAGAGTCTCCCCAGCGTTCTCTCAAAAAAATCTCCCCTTTACTATGCCCTTGCCCCTCTATTTATAGATGAAAATGAGTTGGACTCCCTGGTGGGCCTGGTATCCGAATATCTCGGTCCGAATGGAATAAGCCCTGTGTGCCGACCCAAACATGCCGAACAACCAAGTGCCAAACCTCCATCTTTATGCCGAACAACATGAGGCCGGACGCTCTTCATGCCGAACACCCATTGGTGCCGAACGATTCTGGATGACGAACGGTAGCTGATGGCCGAACGAGATATGTGCCGAACGGGATGTGGTGTTGAGTGAGGGGTGCAGGCCGAACGAGGCTGGACTGCCGAGCAGTTCAGGAATGCCGAGTGGAGTATAAATGCCGAACGCTCCAGGAGCCGAACGTAACTTGTAGGCCGAACGTTCATGGATGCCGAACGTCCCTTGGCCGAACGATGTCTTTGGCCGAACGTACTCGGTAGGCCGAGCAACCTATGGTTGCCGAACGATCTTATGCCGAGCGCTCTTCTTTGGCGAACGATATTCAATACCGAATGTTTCTCGATGCCGAACGTGGCGCTTGTGTTGAACGTTCGTTGATGCTGATCGAACTTGGATGCCAAACGTTTCTTGGATGCCGGACGTAACATGATGCCGAACGATCCACTTTGACCGAACGATAGGGAGGCCGAGTACTAAGTTGCCTGGTCAGTTCCCCAGGAAACACTTGCCCTTCAAAGTGTATCGCGTGACCGAACGTGATACGCTTTGCATCATGGGTCCTCAGTGCTTCTCTTCAAACCCTGACCCATCACTCTTGGAGGTTGCTTTCTTGTGATACCAGTTGTGGGGGTGTGTGCCGAACGTAATGTAAATGCCGAACAATATGTCCGAAGCCGAACGTTCTATGCGTGCTGAACGATACCTTTTTGACCAGCTCTACCGGTTATGGCCTCTTCAACTTCTCCTTCTTCCCTATTAAACCTGGCTTCCTCCTTCTTCCCCTCTTTTCACTTTTATTTCCGTTATTTTCCGAGAACTTGCAATCCATCACGCCTTACTTTAGCCAAGTTTTAGCAATCTTCAATCCGAAACTCACCGATCTCCAAGCTCCCTCCATAATCTTTGGTAAGAAACTTCTACTCCCCCTCGACTCGGGAGGCATTGGATATTACTCAAACAAATCATTCATGGACCGTAGAAAAATAGGAGGCGCGTGAATAAGGGTGATGAGTTTGGCTCGGTCGTGGTCTAGGGCTGTAACTTAGCACGCTCTTAGGTGATTTCGAGGTGAATGGACAGGAGAAGATAAGGGTGATGGTGTGTTGTGGCGACTCGGCATGATCTCTTAATGCCGAGTAGCCTTACGGTAGCACGAGAAGGGACACAGTGTTCGGGACTGTTGGTAGTTTTTGACTGGGTTGTGGTTCGGCATAATCTCCCTATGTCGAACTAAGTTGGAGTGGGACAAGTTCGAAAGGAAACGGGCAGTGGACAGGAGGCCGAATGACAGTTATGTCGAATAGTATTTCGTTCGAACGATGCCTGGGCCGAGCGATGGTTTGGCCGAACAAACTTAGGTCGAACAGCAATTTGACCGGACGGTAGTTTGGTCGTTCAACATTTAGGCCAAATGATGATTTGGCTGAACGATAGTTAAGCCGAACGACTCTTAAGCCGAACCATTATGAATGTCGGACCCTCCCTTAGCTTAGGCCGAATACTTATTTACCTCGCCTAATCAAATAACAAAACAAAGGTATGGACCTCAACATACTAGCATATCGAACCGATCCGGACTGACAGCTTCCTAGCTGCAGTAGACATAATTTTGAACTTAAATCGACATAATCAGACAACTTCTTCTAATATTTTCTGAATCCGAAATTGTGAATACCATAAGGCAGGCTTTTGAAGACGGTCAGCGATGACGGTCTTCGAAGTCGACGATTCGAAACTTAGTTTTATATCAGTAACCCTGTGACTTTCAATTTTTTAATGCTTACACATGATTGATCGCACTAGTTCACACACCACTTGGGGGAGATATTTGTGTTGTTGATTCTGACGTCGAACATTTTTCAAGTATAGTTCACACAGGTGCTTAGCCAGATTCACTATTTACTGAAGATGTCGAAAAAATCCAGCTCCGCTATGATTTCTGACAGACCAGGGCCATCCTCTCGACAGGAAGTCGCAGACGTCTCAAATCCATCAACCTCCCATGCACATAACTTAGCCCCCGATGCCCTGGAGGCATCGATCTTCTTGGACAACCCTGTCGATTCACAGGCTTCAAAAATCAGTGAAGTTGCGCTCCGACGAATATGCTCCATCCATGGAATACCTTTTGACGACGTGCTGGTTCCATCGGGGCGCGACCGGCCACACTTGCCCCCCAGTCGGATACACAGCGTGCAACAAATTCATGTGCTGAGTTGGAAGTGTGCCACTATTCAATTTGTTTCTTCGGGATATGCTGCAATACATCGCCCCGTCGCAGTTGCACCCAAACGGTCATGCCTTCATCTATGACACTTACCTACTCTTCATGACCGTCTTCTCTAGGCCTCCCACTCCTGTCGACATTAGATATATTTATACGATCAAGAAGCGGAGAGATAGCCCCTCCTTTGTGTTCCTCGAGCCGCATCACAAATGCCACATTTTAACAGGGGAGTGGAGCAAGTTTTCCCTGTACAAACAGGAATGGCTTTATGTGCGTTGCCCCCCTGGTTTCGCGAGGAGATGGGTCGAAGGAAGTAAGTCTTCTTCTTGGAACGATACTCATGTTTTGGCCGAAGCTATGCCTATGCTAACTCTTGTTTCATCTTCTCAGGTATTAATCCACGTCCCGATGGCCGCGGATATTCTGAGGCCGTTGAAGCTATTAGAGCTCTTCCCGTCGAAGAGCGAGACATCCGGACTCTTATCTCAAATGAGTCACTGTCGAGGTTCGTATTGTTAGCAGAAGGTCGTCGGGTAAGTCTTCCTGAAGGCGTTACTGTACCCAGGCCGGACTCCGGCAAAGGGAAAAAAATAGCCGAGTCGTCAGCACGCCACACCTCTGATGTACAAGAAGAGGGGGAAATCAAGGAGGGTGAAACACCCCAAGCACAAGGTGAGAATTTGGGTCCAGCCCAAGATACTATAGTTGAAGTGCACAATATCGAAACGTCATCTTCTCCTTCACAGAGGAAAAAGGGATTGACGTACAAAATCAGAAAGGAGAAGGTTGGCGGAACTTCTAAAGTTACGCTTATCCCGACGGAGAAAGAGGCTTCTTCGCAGCGCGTAGAAAGTTCTTTAAAGGGCTTATCAAAACCTCTTTATTCCGGATGATCTGCTCAATTATGACTTTGACGATCCAGAGGCATTCAAACTTCATTCGCCCTTTAGAGACGACGTGGGTGCTCCAACCCAGAGTCAGGGAGAGAAAACTCCTATTAGCAAAGCGACTGGTCTGTTGGGGGAAACACTAGGACACACATGAACACTTGCATTTCAATTTTTCACTTAGACTTTTGTCGTCACACTACTCTTTTCTAATTCGTTGCTATTTGAATTCCATACACGTGGTATGGGGCGTTCACATGGATTCGATCGCCTTCGTGGCTCGTCTGTTCTTCACCACTCTGGACGGGACTTGGGTTCCGGGAGACATCGAGATAGGGATGGTGACGGCGATAAAGACTATCATTCCCGGGACTTGTCATCTCGGAGAAAAACTTATTATCAGCCAAAATATCACCAGGATACCTCTTCTCACACGGAGCAAAGTAAAGACAAGCGCGGCCATAAGAGGTCGCAACCTGATGCTCGCCGGGACCAACACTCCGACTCCTCTTCCACTCGACAGTCCCAAGATTCGTATAGGAGGGGCAAACTTTCAAAGCCGTCTCCCTCCGCTCCTGCAACAGACCCAACATTATCAGAAAGGCTGACCGAGCTTAAAGATAAATTTCCAAAAATTTGCTTCGATGGCCAGAAATTCCTCCCGGCGATTCACCATATTCGCGGACATGCCAAACAGAGTGTCGTTGCTTGTACGAATGACGTCTATGTACAACATGACGCATTTGTTCATCTGGCCGAAAAAGTTTCTGAAGTTTCCGTGGAGCGCTAGCATGAAATCGACCACCTGAAGCTTGAGGCTATCCACGACAAGGATATCATTAAAGCTCAGGACGAAGAAATGGCCACTTACAAGTCTGAGCTCGAGGTCGCCCATCAGAGAGCTAAGGACACTGCTGAGGCCGTTACTCGTCTGGAGTCAACTCATAAGAAAGAACTTGACGAGGCGGTTCAACGGTGTGGGGCTTTGGCTCTAGAGAAGGACTCCGTTCAAAAGGAGAGGGACGCGCTCAGCCTCCGAGTCAAGGAGCTTGAGGAGCAACTTCGCAGGGAGAGCAAAGAGAAAATGGCCGCCCAAGAGGAGTCACAACGATATTGTGACGAGATCGTTGCCACTTGACTTTTGAAAGAAAAACTTGAGGGCGAGCTTTCCAGGGTTGAGGCGTTAAAGAGTGAGGCCCGTGAAGAGGGCGAAAGGATTACGTCCATCGATAACGACTCACGTCTTGAGGCGGCTAGAGAAGAAGGCAGGGAGGAGGTCAAAAATATATTTGACCCGCTAATCGCTGAATTCAACGCCCGCGTTCTCATGCATCGAGACTTGACTTTCTTGGGCGAGGGTATCTCGAATCTCTAGCCAAGGCATGGGAGGCTTTGATAGAAATCTAGAAGGCCGAGCACGACACCGAAGAGATTGATGATGGGGTATTGATAAAAGAATATCTCTAGGGAAACGAGCCTTCGGACTTGTCTGCAGCTAAAACTATATATGGCAAAGGTTCCCCCTCAAGGAAAGGGAAAGAAGTTATTACTGGTCCATCCGGGGCTGCGCCTCCAGCTCATGCGCCTACTCGATCGGCCGATCGGCCGATACTCGATCCATTTGAGCATCATATTGGTTACAACCCGAAGGACCTCGGCCTTGGCATTCATATTCTGTCTCCCATTCCGGAGGGTGAGACCCCCTTGACGGCTGAGAGCCTATCGGAACCTGGTAGATAACTCTTCAGTTTAAGATTTCAAATGTCGTCACTCTTTAGGAAGGACTATTGTGTTCTAATACTTATTTTTCATGATTTCGCGCAGGTCGTCTTGATCCCGGGCTCACTCCGAGGAGCGATGTCGCCAAGGAGGTGGAGGAAAAGGTAGGTGAGGCCAGTCAGGCCGGAGAGGCTCCCGGGCCAGATGCTCAAGTGATTGGGGCGCTGGATGAAGACAAATCTGAGACTTCTACTCCCATCGAGGGGAGTTACGAAGTAGAGATCACAGGCGCCTTCGAACACACATCTGAGCTGAGTATGAAAGAGCGGCTGGACAAGGACAAGAGAGAAACGACCAAGATTAAGGTCGAACCTCAAACCGTGGACCCCGACGATCCCTTGAATAAGCCGCTGAAGGTCATTCTCCCTGGCAGGTCTAAACCCATGGATGTACCTCATACTTCTTCGGATGTCACTCCTCCATCAACGAAGGGTACCAAGGGTAAACGCGGAGGAGAGGGGTCGTCCGAGAAAACAACGGAGGCGAAGACGGCGAAGAAGCATAAGAAGTAATCATTACTCTCGTTCAACGAGGGTTGGTTTAGATTAGGCAAGTACTTTTGTTTTCTTATTTTATGTATATAAACTTTTGGTTCCGAGCTTCAAAGGAGTTGTAACGGAAACTTATCTTTGATGAATAAAACTTAGTTTTTCGGTCTTTCCATGGCTCTTGTCGTTCAATTTTCTTTGTGATTGTGATTCAAATCCAAGTTGTTGTGTATATAATAGACCTCTTCGTTCATCTTCATATAGCTCGGAAATTCTTTGAGAGCCATCTATTTTTTCTTCCGTGCCCCACGCACTTAGAATATTTTCTAGTACGCACGCTGAAGGCCCGATGTCCTCAAGTCATTTATGTCCTGTCCGTCTTCAGCGTACCTGGTCATTTAAATCGTTTATACTTAAGTCCGCGCTTTGTGGACCTAGAGTACTCCAGTCCGCGCTCCCGGGACTTGGAGATTTTAAGTCGTTTATACTCGAGTCCGCGCTCCGGGGACATAGAGTACTCCAGACCGCACTCCGGGGACTTGGAGTTTTTTATGTCGTTTATACTCGAGTCCGCGCTCCGGGGACTTAGAGTGCTCCAGTCCGCACTACGGGGACTAGAGTTCTTTAATCGTTTATACTCGAGTCCGCGCTCCGGGGACTTAGAGTACTCCAGTCCGCACTCCGGGGACTTAGAGATTTTTAAGTCATTTATACTCGAGTCTGCGCTTCGGGGACTTAGAGTAATCCAGTCCGCACTCCGGGGACTTGGAGATTTTTAATCGTTTATACTCGAGTCCGCGCTACGGGGACTTAGAGTACTCCAGTCCGCACTCCGGGGACTTAGAGTTTTTTAATCGTTTATACTCGAGTCCGCGCTTCGGGGACTTAGAGTACTCCAGTCCGCACTTCGGGGACTTAGAGTTTTTTAATCGTTTATACTCGAGTCCGTGCTCCGGGGACTTAGAGTACTCCAGTCCGCACTCCGGGGACTTGGAGATTTTTAATCGTTTATACTCGAGTCCGCGCTCCGGGGACTTAGAGTACTCCAGTCCGCACTCCGGGACTTGGAGATTTTTAATCGTTTATACTCGAGTCCGCGCTCCGGGGACTTAGAGTACTCCAGTCCGCGCTCCGGGGACTTGGAGATTTTTAATCGTTTATACTCGAGTCCGCGCTCCGGGGACTTAGAGTACTCCAGTCCGCACTCCGGGGACTTGGAGGTTTTTAATCGTTTATACTCGAGTCCGCGCTCCGGGGACTTAGAGTACTCCAGTCCGCACTCCGGGGACTTGGAGTTTTTTAATCGTCCGTGCGTGTTCGTACGTTAGCCGGGATAACATAATTTTATTTGCCCGTCACAGGATCATCATTTGTAGAGACATTAGTAATTCATGGAAAAGATGGCTTAAAGCCTTTATTAACGAGAGCAAGCTAAATCGCCTTATTACATGCCAAGAACTAGAAATAAAAGCATACTGGAAATAAGTGCAACTAATACATGAAAGAAATAGACTAAGTATAATAATGCCGCAAGTGCTCGCTGTTCCATGCTCGGGGGAGTGTCGCACAATCGATGGTCGCTGGCCTGAAAGTTCCTTCTCTAAGCTTCCGTTCGATGACATATGGACCTTCCCATGCGGGATTCATATGAGACGGGATCGGAAAAACTCGTTTCAAAACGAGGTCTCCCACACTAAAAATTCTTGGTCGGACCTTCTCGTTATAATATTTAGCGACTCTATGTCTGTATGCGGCCGCTCTCAAATTGGCTTCTTCGCGTTTTTCATCAATGTAGTCCAACGATTCCAATAAAAGATTCTGGTTCGATTCAGGGTCGTAATAAGTTACCCGATGTGATGGGACCTCAAGTTCCACGGGTATGACAGCTTCCGTGCCATATGCTAATGCGAATGGAGTGTGGCCAGTCGTGGTCTTGTGGGTGGTCCTGTAGGCCCAAAGTGCTGTTGGAAGTTCATCCACCCACCTGCCTCTAGCCTTTTCCAGACGTTTTTTCAATATGGACTTGATTATCTTGTTTACGGCTTCCACTTGTCCGTTGGCCTTTGGATGAGCAGCCGCTGCAAACTTCTTTTCAATGCCATATTTCTGAAAAAATTCTTTGAACTCCTTGCTTTCGAATTGAGTCCCATTGTCTGCGACGATGGTCCGTGGAAGGCCAAAGCGGCATATGATATTTCATATGATGAAATTAATAACCTTCTTAGTGGTTATTGTGGCCAGAGGCTCTGCTTCTGCCCATTTGGTGAAGTAGTCGACTGCAACTATTGCATATTTCGCTCCACCTTTGGCAACGGGTAAAGAACCAACTAAGTCAATTCCCCACATTGCAAATGGCCAGGGACTAACCATTTGTGTGAGTCCCGTCGACGGAGCTCTCGAGATTTTTGCATATACCTGGAATTTATCACATCTTCTCACATAGTCTGCAACATTCCGATTCACAGTTGGCCAGTAGTATCCATAGCAGAGGATCTTCTTTGCCAATGTTTGCCCCCTAGTATGGTCGCCGCACTCTCCTTCATGGACTTCCTCCAAGACTCGTTTTATCTCATCATGGGCAATGCATCAGAGTAGTGGGGTCGAGAATCCCCTTCGATACATTATTCCATCTTGTATTACATAACGAGAAGCCTTACGAAGGACTTGTCGTCTTTCGCTCCTTTCTTTGGGTAAGATCTCGAATAACAAGTACTACTTAATTGGGGTCATCCACGATTCCTTCTCGATTTCTATTTCCAACATGAAATCTACCTCCATCATATCTATACTCGGAGCATGGAGGGTCTCAACAGGAAATAATCCCATTTGTTGTGCGTCGCATGTGCTTGCGAGCTCTGTTTCGCTCACGCGGGACATGTGAAATATCATAATACTCGAGATTCGCTAGCGGTTCCTGAACTCGAACCAAATATGGGGCAAGTCTCTGCACCCTTGCTTGGTAGTCTTCTCACACTTGGTACGCCACCAGCTGCGAGTCGCTGAAGATTTCGACCGATTTTATTCCCAGTTCTTTGATAAGTTTCAAGCCGGCGAACAACGCTTCATATTCAGCTTCGTTATTTGTTGCTGTGAATTCGAGCTTCAAAGCGTAGCAGACTGGTCGGTTCTCAGGAGTTACAAGAACTATGCCAACCCCCGAACAACGGTCGTTAGATGCGCCATCGGTGTACATCTTCCATCGAACAGGAGGTACGACATTGTGGTCATTTGATTCGCCTGTCATAGTAAATTCAGCAATGAAGTCAGCTAGTGCCTGTCCTTGTATGGCCCTTCGCGGCAGGTAGGTGATGTCGAACTGACTTAGCTCAATATTCCATTTTAACATCCTTCCGGAAGTTTCCGGTCGTTGAAGTATCTGTCGCAAAGGCTGATCAGTATAAACACTGATTGAGTGTGCTTGAAAATACGGGCGAAGCTTGCGTGCTGCAATCACCAAACAATAGGCTAGTTTTTCAATCTTCGGATAATTTCTTTCTGCCCCCGTCAAGCGTTTACTAACATAGTAAACGGGCTTCTGGACCCGGTCTTCCTCGCGAACCAGGGATGTGCTGATAGCGTGCCGGGATACAGCCAAGTATACGTACAGCATTTCGTGGTCTATTGGTTTCAACAATATCGGGGGACTTTCCAAGTGCCTTACAAGAGCCCGGAATGCTTCCTCACAGTCGGATGTCCACTCAAAATTCCTCTTTCCTTGCTTTATGACATCGAAGAAAGGAATACATTTGTTTGTGGCCCTGGATATGAATCGGCTCAGCGCGGCCACCTTTTCATTCAAGCTTTGTACCTGTTTTATGGTTCTGGGCACTTTTATATCTCGGATAGCCTGAATCTTCTCTGGGTTAGACTCGATTCCCCGGGCATTTACAATGAATCCCAGAAACTTTCCTGACGCTGCGCCGAATGAACACTTCAACGGGTTGATCTACATTCCATAATGCCTGAGTATGTCAAACATCTCCGCCAAGTCTCGTATGTGGTCGTTTGACTATCACGACTTCATGAGCATGTCATCCACATAGACTTCATTATTTTACCAATCTGATCTTTGAACATTCGATTCACCAGGCGTTGATAAGTCGCTCCTGCGTTCTTCAACCCAAATGGCATTACTACATAGCAGTACAGTCCCATGTTCGTGACAAAACTGGTGTGTTCTTGGTCTGGGAGGTGCATTGGGATTTGATTATACCCAGAATATGCATCCATAAATGATAGTAATTCGTGTCCGGTGGTAGAGTCGACAAGCTGGTCGATTCTAGGTAAAAGGAAACTATCCTTCGAGCATGCCTTATTCAGATCGGAGTAATCAACACAAGTCCTCCACCTTCCATTCGCTTTCTTCACCAACACTGGGTTAGATACCCATTCGGGATAGAAGGCGTCACGGATGAACCCATTAGCCTTGAGCTTGTCCACCACCTCTTTGAGAGCTGCGGACCTCTCCGGGCCCATGCCTCTCCTTTTTTGTTTCACAGGTACATGTTTTGGGTCTATGTTCAACATATGACTCGCAATCGCAGGAGAAATCTCGCACATATCAGAATGTGTCCAAGCGAAAACATCAAGATTCGCTCGGAGGAAATCAGTAAGGCTCTCAACAGCCAAAGGGTCGAGTTGCGACCCAATTTTAAGAACTCGTGATGGGTCGCTCCGGCTAACTGGGATGTCAATGGTTAGTTCAGTCGGTGCTGCATTTGTTTCCCTGGGTTCCCCATCATTGTCTCTCGGATCTATGTCTTTATAGATCCGAGAATATTGCCCGAGCCAGGGCTCGGGCGCTACTTGTCAATCATCAGCATTTCGGCTGCGGACAGAGCGGTCCGCAACCTTTCCTTTCTCTCTACGCTGGGCCTCTCTCAACTCAGCCACATAGCAGGCACTCGGGTCGCCTGACACTCCAACACCACTGTCTGTGGAAAATTTTAACGTCGGACACCAAGGGGCCAATGCTGCCCTAAATTCTGCCAAGGCTGGACGTCCTAGAAATACGTTATATGGAGAGTCGACGTCCAACACTATGAATGGTAGGATTCTCACCCTCCTACGTTCGCGTTGCCCCAGTTCAACTGGTAACTCCACATATCCTACTGCGTCTGTCGCTGCGCCGTTAAAACCATGGATCCGGGCCTTAGATGGTTTCAAATCCTTGGTCTCCAGCCTCATTTGGTCATATGCTTTCTCGAAGATGATGTTAACGGAACTTCCGCAATCAATTAGAATTCTCTTCATGAACGCTGGACCGATTGTCGCAGATATGACCATTGGGTCGATAGTAGGAGCCTCTACCTTATCCGCATCTCTGCTCTGGAATATGATATCATCGTTCATCGTGCGCTGCTGCTTTGCAGGAGTTCCATCCTCCGCATTCGAACAGCACTCGTACTCCGTATGTCTTAAAGAGTTCGCATATCGCTCCATCTCCTGCCAATTCTTATCCGTTGGATGAGATCCGCCAGCAATCGTATTAATAATCAATCTGTCCACAGTTCGAGCAGGTTGTTCTGGTTGGTGTGGGGCCGACCCACGGCCAGGGTCCGATGTTTCTTGCCTTCCGTCTTGTGGGTGTTTGACAAATTCCTACAGCTTCTTCTATCTAATTATTTTTTCTACAGTGTCATGGAGGTGTCTACACTCTTCTGTGCTGAGCCCGTAAGACTCGTGAAAGCGGCAATACTTCCCGGTCCGCTTCTGTTCCTCTGTCGACTCCTTTGGGCATGGTTTTCTATACTGGAGAGTGTTGCATTTGACAAATAGATGTTCTCAAGAGATGCATTCAATGGGGTGTATTCATTGTAGGTCGGGATCCTTGACTTCCATTTCTCTGTTTCTTTTTTCTTTCTGGAATTTCCACCTCCGGATCCTTTAGACTGCCCAGGCTTGTTCTGGATGTCAACTTGAGTTTTTCCATAAGTATTGCTGGTTTGCTTCACGGCGATGTTACTTTTCACAGATTCCTGAACGGGCCCTGGTGCCTTGTCCCGCCTTATCCACCGAGCTTCCTCCCTCCTTATGAACTGATGGGCTTTCGAATAAAAACGTTCCGGCGTAGCCGGGGGCTTTCCCGCCAATCAATCTCCAAATTCAGAATCTGGATCCACTCCACGCATTACCGCCATCAAAATTGCATGATCGTTAGGATTGCTCACCTCGATAGCAGCAACATGAAATCTTTGCAAGTATGCTTTTAATGACTCCCTCGGAGCTTGGATTACGCTTGATAAAGACATCACGTCCTTTGGACGAGCGGTGTGTATCCTGAATTGTTCTATGAATTTCGTTGCTAATTCGTCAAAACTGGATATAGATCGAGGTAGGAGTCGAGTAAACCACATGGTGGCAATTCCGGACAAAGTAATCGGGAAGCACCTACACTTGGTCGCATCATTAGCTCTTGCAGAATCCATCATCCATCCATACCTCATCACGTGTTGCCAGGGGTCAGTCTTCCCCTCATAGGCTGGAATGGTGGGCATGCTAAATTTTCTTGGATATTCAGCCTGTAGAATGGTATCCGTGAAGGGAGTATGACTCTTAGACACTCCCCAATCTTCATTAGTCAAACCTTGGTTTTCTTTCATCAACTGCCTGACCATAGCTGTCAAGTCTGGGGTTTGTATGGAAGATTGGAAGTTAGGTTCTTTGGGATCTTGGTGAGCTTGGTGTCCAGTTTCTTTGCGGGCTTGATCCCTAGTCGATCGATCTGTGGCACCTGCCTATGCACCTTCATCCTTACGGTGTCTACGCCTAGGAGGTTCGTCAGCTGAAGTCGAACTATCATCTTCAGAGTAAGGGGCAGGGCAACCTCCAGCATTTTGATGCTACTGCTGGGCAAGCTGAGTCATGAGGTCAGCGTTGGCTTGCATTTGCTCAGCAAGCTGCTTTCTACTTTCCTTAATTTCTCTTATGAAGTCATTGAACTCTGCTCGGGAAACGACTTCCGCTTGGTTTTGGTTGGAGGGCCCTGCGCCTCGAATCACTTGCTGATTGCTAGGTCCAACTTGTTGCACGCTAGCAGTCTCGTGGACATCTGCATTTTGAGAGGCCGATCTAGTTCGCGGTCTCCCCATGGTAGAGTTGTTGGTTGTAACTCCGAGTAGAATCAACAGATGCCTTATGAATGATTATGGATCTTCTTCGGGGGATTTATGCAATCAAGTAGCTACAAAGTAGATCCTAATAGCCTGAGAATTCAATTCTCAGTTGAAGCACCAAAATGTTAGCACCAAAATTGGTCACTAACACCCTTAGAAAGATTGTGTAGGGAGATTAATGAAGAAATTAAATTAAAATAGAGAAGAGAATGTAAATTCAAGTGTAGAAAGTAAGAACACCAAATTTATAGCGGTTCGGCGTAGTAGCCTACGTCCACTTTGAAGTTGATCTTTATTCTTTTCTTTGATGTTTGATTACAGATTCAATCCGTTTCTAAGTACTTGAATACAATTGCCAAATAATAAGCTTAAGTCTTGAATGAGGGTTGAATGTGGCAGAGTCTCTCCAGTGTTCTCTCAAAAAAAATCTCCCCTTTACTGTTCCCCTGCCCCTCTATTTATAGACGAAAATGGGTTGGACTCCCTGGTGGGTCTGGTATCTGAATATCTCGGCCCGAATGGAATAAGCCCTGAATGCCGACCCAAACATGCCGAACAACCAAGTGCCAAACCTCCACCTTTATGCCGAACAACATGAGGCCGGACACTCTTCATGCCGAACACCCATGGTGCCGAATGATTCTGGATGACGAATGGTAGGCGATGGCCGAACGAGATATGTGCTGAACGGGATGCGGTGTTGAGTGAGGGGTGCAAGCCGAACGAGGCTGGAATGTCGAGCAGTTCAGGAATGCCGAGTGGAGTATAAATGCCGAATGCTCCAGGAGCCGGACGTAACTTATAGGCCGAACGTTCATGGATGTCGAACGTCCCTTGGCCGAATGATGTCTCTGGCCGAACATACTCGGTAGGCCGAGCAACCTTTGGTTGCGAACGATCTTATGCCGAGCGCTCTTCTTTGGCCGAACGATATTCAATACCGATTGTTTCTCGATGCTGAACGAGGCGCTCGTGCCGAACGTTCGTTGACGCTGACCAAACTTGGATGCCGAACGTTTCTTGGATGCCGGACGTAACGTGATGTCGAACGATCCACTTTGATCGAACGATAGGGAGGCCGAGTACTAAGTTGCCTGGTCAATTTCCCAATAAACAAAAACGACAGGGAGTAATCAAATTAATGTCAAAACCTTATAATTGCTTATAATACATGTTTAGCGTGATTGGTTTATGAAATCTATGTGTTTTAACTATTTAAACTAGTATGGCCTGTGCTTCGCACACAGGCTGTACATTATTGTAAACGGAAGCAAGGGCATTTTTGGAATTTCAAAAGGACACCGAGTAAATTGGTTCAATGAATTTTCTTTATTAGTAGTAGAGATAAGCATTATGTTATTAAATTTGATGTTTTTGGAATTTACGCATTTAAATTGAGCAAGTACAGACACAGAGGGACTTTTGGCTAGATTTGGGTTGCGAAATTGCTTCTAAAGTAAATTGCTCACTTAATAATGCTTAAAATGCAAAATAAGGTATGTTTTCGGATTGAATACTGCGAAAATATAAAATACCGATATATATTTTGTTTTTCAACCGTGTGGATCGATGTATATATACTTATCTCTCTTGTTATATTACAAAAGGCTCTCCGTCAAAGTAGACTCTGCCCAAAAATTTCAGAAATTTAGGGTGTTAGAAAAAATTTGTTAACGAAAATTTGAATTCAAATTGTAATTGGAATAAAAGTTTTTGGAATTAGGATTGAAATCTAATTGTTTTGGGTTGAAACAAAAGACTTGAAAAGTGAATATTAAATTTTCACTAAGTGGGTTTTGAATAAATTAATGGGTTAGCATTTTCCTGCCTTAGCAATTTGGGGGATGAAATTCTTTTAAGGGGGAAATATAACGATCCAGATTTTTCGTTGGTTGATTTTGGAATATTTAAATGGTTTTAAATATTAGATTTAAAATTATAATTTAGTTAGTAAGATTTTAAAATTGGGATTTCAAGCGATTTCACAAATTTTTGAAACCGTCAATTTAAATCGACGCATTAAAATAGCGATCCGGGGCACAGTCTCAGAATTCGACGAAACTAGTTCTATTGGATCAATAATATTGTATTATTATCGGATTTCAGATTTCGTAGTGTTTGTAATTATCGTTTGATCGTATGGAATACAAACGCACTGAAATTAATACCGAAAATTAATATTTTAATTAGGTTCAAAAAGCTATCTTCTCCATACGATCGAATTAGAACTCGAAACCTTTTCCATTGTATTCGAAATAGGGGTATAACACTATAAACATCTAGCGGCACGCCTTTATTGGGGATCGAATAAAATATTTAAATGTTTTGAAAAATAAATAAATAAAATATAATGGAAATTAAGTCAAATCCTAGCCGACAAAATCCTGTACCCAAACCTTCTTCTTCACGGTAAAATCATGTTCCCTTCCTTTTAGTAAAATCACGACCTTCCTTCCTTTTAAAATCATGCCTTTTTATTTCATTCGAACTCAAAAAAAGTGAAAAAAAATGGCAGAGGGAATCAAAATCGCGACTACCCCTTTCCCTCATTCAGTTCATGAATTCACGAAATCACCTCGTTATATTAAAAATTAAAAAAAAGGAGGGGGGAATCGCGACCTTTTTCTCGATTTGAAATTCAAGAGCAGTCGAGCGTGGTGAGCGGAGACTTCAATTTCAGCAAGGGGTAGTTGTATTCAGCGAAGGGGCGAAGCACGATGGTGGGCGGTAGCTTAGGAGGAGGCGGCGTTTGTGAGGTCGATGCCGTTCGTGGGTTGCCCATAAGGCTGCGGCGGCATCAGAGGCGTGCGAGCGATGCGCAGGGGTTTGGTGGCTCGAGTAGTCGAGTGTGGCGAACAGGCGCGGGCACGTGGTCAAGTGGGCGTGGTGGAGCAGCTCGATGGTGTCAGGTCGAGGCGGCGGCGATGCTACGATGGTCGTAGTGCAGTACTGCAGTCGCGATCGAAGCATCGTGGGCACTGAGTGATTTCTCTGACACGGTGAATCTCTAAGTAAGGTGAGTAATGTAAATCTGGTAAGTTAGTTAATGATGTTAGTTATGTAAATTAAATTATAAGTTAGTTTAGGAAAAGAAAATAATAATAATAATAAATAAAACCTTATAAAATCAATTGCTCTATCATACGAGGTCGGAATTGAATGAGTCAAGCTGCACTGGATTCGTAGCCACGAATTGTACAATATGAAATTGATTTGGAATCGATCGTTGTTAGCTGGAATAAATATGGGACTGGAACGATTAACAAATTCGAAAATCAAGGTGAGAAAATTCTCACTCTTTCGGATTACTAAAATTTATTTTAAATAGTTGAATAAATTGTAGAATGCTGGTTGTATCTATGAATTTTTATCCATTGAATGTTAGATATATATATATATATACACACATACATACATACATATATGTATATATAGTGGTATATATATACTAGTATTTGGAGTGATATTCCTGCACATTATAGCAGATGAGACCCTATGATCCCCGCACAATAGCGGACGACCCTATATACCGCGATATCCCCTCAAAGTGAGATTAGTATTTTTATGTTGTATTAATATCTATGCAGAGGAACGGGTTGGAGGGATCAAACTGTATTCCTCAAATATATTATTTATTTTTCATGTATAGTAATATATGATGTGTGTGGGATAATCTATTTTAGATTATTGTAGCGATTGAAATTATTGGATCCTATTATAGCACTGGCCTGAATTTTGATATTTTAAATACCATAAATGTATTATTTTTAAAAATTAAAGGAATTAAAGGGAATTTTTGGTATAAAAATATTTACAATGAAATTAGGAATTATTTTAAAGAAATTAAATTAGAAAAATATATTGATTTTTGGTTATACTTAACCATTGTGAACTATTAAATGAAGATTTTTAAAAATGAATTATATAAGAGAATTTATAAATGATATTCCAGAAATATAAAAAGGGGTCGAAGTCGTTATTAAAAATAGAATGGAAGTTATAAATAGAATCATAAAGAAATTGATTTATAAAATGGAATTTTATAAATAAGATCGTTTTTTTAAACAAGTAAAACTCAAAGGAGTATAAGAATTTGTAAACGATGTTATAAATAAGGTAAGCGATTTCACTTGCTAAATTGGGAATACAAAATTCACGGCGAAAATTTACATTAGAATATGGAAATAGAGCGAGAAAAAAAACAGTGGTACTATTTCTGAAAGTGAAAATGGTTAAGGAGATCTGAATGGAAGGATATGATGTGATTCAAGATGAATTTATAAAATTTAACTGGTTATCGAGGTTTAAAATATATTTTTTATTCTAAGGAGTTAAGTTGTTTTTAAAAGGAAAATTTTAATTTATAAAACTATGGAATTTTAAATTAGTTAGGATCGAAATATTTTGGTAAGTAGATTTTCAAATATTAAGTATTTATTTTAGTAAATTATAATTTTTAAAATCAGCTTTGAAATTTATTTGTTTAACTAAAATTGAGTTATTGATGTTTATAAAAGTGTTTCCGATATTTTAAATAATTATTTGAACATGTTTTAAAAAATAAATTATTATTCTTTTAAATACTTATTATAGATATATATGTATATAGAGTTTTTGAAGTGATGGAAAATTTTATTATAAATTCTCTCGAGATTCGTAAAAGGGGGCTTATAAATGGATATGATTTTGAGGAGATGAAATTTAATAGTGATTCCGGAGACTTTGGAATAAGCTACGAAATATTCTATAAAGAGTTAATATTGAGATGTATTGGAAAGTAAGACTCATAATGTTTTCCTAAGTATAAAAATGGAAAGTTGGAAATATTTCTAAGTGTTGAGATGGTTTGGAAATATCCCTACAGATTCAAGTATTAGAAATTGTTTTTCAAATGTTGGAAGGGATTGACATATCTTATATATTTTGAAATAAATGTTTTGGAAAGATGTATAATAAGACCTAGTGACTGCTTATGGATGTTTTGTTGATTGTTAAATAACTGACTATCAATATTGGCCATTTTCGTTAATCGTTTCGAAGAGACCGAGATCAGATTTAATTATCTGAAAACTACGACGATCAGGTTTGAATGTTACGAATGAATACCGTGAAGATGATAAAGACGGTGATTCGGTTTGTCCGGACCCAGCACAACTTGTATGGACGAATGCTATCAGGACATCGTCATTGGAGGACGATGAGCATTCTAAGTATAATTGTTTCTTGAAAGGTAAAGCTTAGCCTCGAGCCTCATCAACCGAGAATGACTAAAACATGGGAGATGCAGCAAGTCTAAGTGGATCACACCTAATTAGGGTATGTTATCACTTTTCTAGATGTCCTCGAAAACCTATTATTATAGATATGGTTGTGCATAAAAGAAGGAGCGCTCGACGGTAAGGGTGAGAACACCCAGAGTGATAACATATTCGGTCTATCCAGGTTAGGGGTAGGTCGATCTTATGTATCAGGGGATCCCGGCGTGGTTCTCGGTACATTGTTTTAGAGGTGTACTGTGGTGGGCGGTACTCCAGTGGCCTAGTCATTCGTATAGAATCCATTCCCCAATACAAGCTTACAGTTTTGATTTGTATAACCTAGTATACTGAAATTTAATTAATGTAATAATTTCAGCTATTTGAATAAGTATTTGTATTTAGACACTTTTATAACGTCATTGGATTTTCTTTAAAATGTTTTGGGTATCGCAAGGAAAAAAAACGTCTTGTTTATGTGGGACGCAGTCTTATGAGATACATTTGTTTTTCATAAGATTTTGATAACTCTAATAATTCAAATTGAGTGTGTTTTCTCACGCTAGTTTTCCATACCGACTCGAATGTTATTTTATTATAATGATCGGGTCAGACCGAGTATTACAGATTTAGGTTAGAATGCTATGGAGCTCAGGAGACGAGCTGGAGGAGTTCAGACGTATATCACATACTTGCTTTTTCTGTTGTGTGGGTTATGTGGGCAGGTTATTATAACTGCCAGATCAATGTATTGACTGTTGTACTCTGATGATTGTAATTATATAAACTGTTACAGATTCTTTTGTGTAAAAATTCGTTATTATATATTTTATTTTGTTCCGCTGCGATTGTGAGATTCTGTATTTGTGTTCTATCTTATTCTACCTCTTTCTTCTTCTATACCCTAGTTATTTGCTCTTTCGTACAATTTGGATTGAACATGAGTGATTTACAATTAACTCAAATGGTATGGACCTGTGGGTCGGTACAAAAGACCTGACCAAACCCAACCCGGTCCTGAAAATTTTGATCCAAAACATTGAATATATGCATTTTTAGTGTTATTACCTAAGCATACCCGAACCGGAGTTCGGGTCGGATCTAGTTTTTAAAATGTATAGGTTGGATCCGACAAAACCCGACTCATCTAGAACCGAGACCCACATGGTCGGATCTGGGTCCATCAGGTTGGACATAATTGCTACCCCCATCAATAGAGTATAATAAAGCAAGTAAACAAATAAATTGAAGAAGAAGAATAAAGTACTGGTATGACTAGTACATGTTTGGATCTTTACCATCCATCACATAAATTATGGTAAAAATCTTATGTTTACTTTTAACACCACTTTAAATCTTATGGATAATGCTCCGCTAATTGCTTGACATCCCGACTATAATATTAAAACTGCATTTCCTTTTTTACCCGGTAAATGAGATTGGCGTTGAAAAAAATATATACAATGCTTGATGTAAGCGTGAAAAAATATAATCCGCGCTTGAACTATGCAACGACCCGTAATTTTCGATAATTAAAAATTGTAAATTTAATAAGGTTTTGTGATTCAATGTTGGAAGAAATGAAATTTTGTGATTAAATATGAGAATGTAATTAGATTAAAAGGTAACAGTATTAATTTAAGGTAATTCACAATTGCTTTGAACGTAATTCTAATTAATTAAAATGATTAGAAAGTTATAATTAGTTGTAGATGGAAAATTGATTGTATTAATGATGTGTGTGTAAATTGATCATTGGATTTAAAAAGAAATTAATAATTTTAAAGGTGTAATCATTTGTAATAGATAAATGTAGTGTTGTATGAGTTGTTATATCAATTGGTGGTAAATAATAAACTTACATGTGTCAAAAAATGTGGAAATGGTGACAATTGTTATCTGTTACCAATTAATCAATCAATCACAAATAAATGTAAACAAATGTTGCATCAACGTGGGTTAAGATAATAACTATAGTGAAATGTAATGATGTAAATGTAAGTTAATTATTAAATATTTTAATGATAGTACAATCAATTGAAATAGTTTAAAGGTTATACTTGGTTATAATTTGAATATAATTAAACAAATGTAAATGTTGTATAAGTTAGCGAACTAGTATATAATTTATGGTAGTTGAATAAAATCAGTGTTATGTAAGAAATTGTAACATTTGTTTGTAAATAATGACTTATAAGTGTGATTAAAAGTAATGGTAACAATTATCATACATTACCTATTTATTTGGTCTATTAAATTAAATTGGAAACCAATTGCGATTAAACAAAAATAAATATTACGTCAATAGGAATTAAGATGGAATTGGAGAATATTAATGTACTAAGATATAAACCAATGTTAATTATACCCATAAGATGATAATTGATTGAATAACAAAATTGACATTCAAGTAAATGGATTTATTAAAATTTTAAAATTTATAATTACTGAATTATTTGAAATTGAATTTAAAAACTGTAATTTGTGCAATATTGAATTTTGTATTGATATGGAATTTTTTTTAAAAGATTATGAAGTACTAAGTAATCTAAAAAGATAGAAATTGTAAATTATTGAACATGAATTGAAAAAGTGATTTAATTAATTTAATATGAATTATTTAATTAACGTGAAAATAGTCAATTTGACCACCGACTCGGATTTTGACGAAACTAGTTTCATCGGATCCGTAACGGTGAATTATTGTAAGATATCAAGTTTCGTAGCGATCCGATTTGTCGTTTGATCGTACGACTCGAAATGCGTAGAAATTAATTTAATTGAAATCAGTTTGAAATAAGCTGATTTTAACATAACTTCTTCATACGATGGAATTAAGACTTGAAACCTGTTCCATTGAGTTTAAAATTTGCAAAAATATCTATTTCGATATATGGGATGACCCATTTTCGTTTCGGGAACGAAAAGCGCCTTGCGGGTTGTTTATCGTTCAACTTTCAAATCAATCTTGTCCATTCATTTCTATTTCTGATCTGCCTATAAAGAGCCTGTTATAAACCCTAGTTATTTCTTATTCCATTTTTCAGTACGTACATTTTCTGTCTACCTCCTCCCTTCCAATGGCAGAACATATCCAAAAATTCCAAACCCTCAATTCAATTTCAATTTCAATTATAAAATTTAAAACTCCTCAAAATATATCGATTTGAAGCTCTCGACGAGCGCAAGTCAAATCTGTAGTTAGTTTCTCGATTTGGGTTTCTATGTGTTCGGAATTCGAGGAATGATTCTCGACCGTTCATCGCCTTGTGATGAACGTCGACCGATCAACGATTCTTTGGTACGGTTTTGTGGAGGGTGGCATGGGGATCACATTGGTGGCATTTGTTTGGCCTGGTGATGGTCAGATCGACGACTATAATTCAAATAGGGTTCGAATCCCTAGTTCATAGGGTGGGGGCGCACGACGAGGGAGGCGATTGGAGGTGGAACGGTGGGCATGGACGGGCACGTCTTGTCGAGGCAAGGACGTTGAAGGTGGTCGGGGACGCTCTGGTGGCCGAAGGAGTGTGAATTTGGTTGTCAAATAGGCGGCTTCGGTTGGATTTCGTTCGTACATATCGGTAGGGCGGGTACGTGATGGCGATGATGTGTATAACTGTTATTATTATTTTGTTTTAAAATTTAAATTGTATAACTTCGTATATCGATAACTTTTACAAACGAGGTCCGATTCACGCGTGGTTTGTTCCGTTGGGATCGTATCGAAATTTCGAACATTTTGACACTAGTTTGGTCAGATTCTGAGACTGTTGAAATTTGGACCTTCATTTGGATTTTAAATCGATTTAAAATCAAAGGTGAGTGTTTTGACCCACTCACAACTTCTAAAATTTCTTATGTTAGTTAAATTAAATTTATGATGTGATTAGAAATTTATTTATAGCTGTTTGGTATATTTATATCGTCATTCTAGTTAATTTGAATTTATTTTGAATTTATTGTTATTTAATGTATTATTGAATTTAAATTGCCAGTTAGTTTCCTGTTAACGATAATCTGTTAATTGCTGTAATTTAGTTGACTGGATTGGATGATGATTTTGATGAATGTTTGGTTGTTCATATTGGATGATTGGATGTTATGTTTAATTTATATATTGTTATCACTCTACAAGTTCCCTGTGGATTGAAATGATACATACCTGAATGATCTATAGATTAGAAAAAAATTCGTTATGGGTTGGAATGATAGACTCGAGTGATTTTATGGATTTTATCTAAATTTGGGATTGCGATTTGAAATGATATATATACGTAAAATTTTAAATTGCGGATTGAAATGATAAATATCCATATCACTTGATGCTAGGTAGAAAATTATATACGGACACCGGATTGGTTAAATTAAATGATTTTTGAATCTTTAAAATTTTTAAATTCAGTTAACTGGTATTTTGAATAAGAATTGATTTATATAAACTGAATTATTTTTGATAATCTAAGTGTTAATGCTGAAATTGGAATTGGTTTAATGAACTGCTTAAAGGATTTAAAGTGGAATTTCAAAATTGAGGTGTGAAAAATAAATGAATTTATTAGAGCTGAGTTATTGAAATGTTTGGATGTAACTTTGAAATCATTTTAAACTAATTTAAACTATTTAATTAAATTAATTATTTTAAACAATTTAAAACTATTTTAAATTTATATTAATCTATTATAGCCTATTTAATCCAATGAAATCTATTTTACCTATTTTAAACTAATTAAATTTATTTAATCTATTTAAATCTATTTAATACAATTTAAATTTATTTAATCTATTTTAAATCCATTTAAATCATTTTTTATCTAATTATATAAGGTTTAATCTATTTAAACTATTTTACTATTTAAACTATTTTAATCTATTTAAACTGTTTTAAAACTATTAGAAACTATTCATGACTATCTAAACTATTTTCTAAAATTTCAGACTGTGTAAAGTTGAAGTATTATTATTTAAATCCTTGATGATGATGATACAACCTAATTGTAATTTGGAATTGATACCTTTTGAAAATTTACATATTGAGTAATATGATAATTTTGGAACGAAGATTTAATTAACCTCTCTTATCGATAACTTCAAAGGTGAACATGATTTGAAAGTGAATATGATTCTGAAAGTGGATACAGTTTTGAAAGTGAATATGATTTCTAAAGAGATATAATTTGAAAATCGAATATGATATTTTGATATAAATTGTGAATTGACTTTTGAAATGTAAAAGAACCATCCGGTGTGAAATAAGCATTTGGTTGTTAAAGAGATCGGGATCAGATATTGTCATACTCTTTGCCAATACCGAAAACCACTTTAACCGCGTATGAAGTAGGATGGTTTGGTGAACGATTCTATATGAGGTATTTACGTGACTTTGACTCCTGTGAGTCAGCTTAAATGTGACTAAAATAGGAGTTATACCGGGCCAAGTGAGGTCATTCCTCCTACCAGACACATTTCTTCGATACTATACTTTGACTTTGTGATTGATTTGGTAGTCATCCCTCGATTTTGATATAGGAGTGTGTCCGAGGTGGGCAGTAGTAGCTGCTATGAGTTACCACCAGTCCGGGAGTGCAATTGGTATATCTACCCTGGCATTACCTCGAGTGTAGTGTTCACATGCCCTAGCGCGCCTTCTACGAGTTTGGTTTGTATCACACATATGGAGTGCCCTCTGATAGCCTCCAGTTTACGGAGGAGTTACGGTATTGTATATACTATGAGAATGTATAAAAATGTGTTAAGAAGGATATGGGTAACACCTTAACGCTATTTTAATTCCTTACTTTACTATAGATATATTATAATAGCGTATTGTACAATATAGTAGATAGTTTAACGGATCCTTAGGAGATGATAATCCCGAACATCTTTTAAGTTACTACACCCACGTTAGACAATGGATATGTGATGTCAAACCCCGTAAACATCTCTGACGCCGTTACACTTATATTTACCGTTGATTTAACTTACATAAGGTCTTTTAGTTCCGACTCGAGTGTTTTGTCATTTTCAATTTGCTTAGGTCAGCTTGAGCATTTCAGGGTTGAAGACCTTATTTTTGGGGGACGAAGACGAAGACTCGTACTATTATTATTTATTATATTTATTTCACTGCATCATGTTGTTCCACTGCATTTATTTATTTCTTTATTCCTGTTTTATGTTACTCTGATTTTTGTGTTGTAAAAGAATAATCAAATGTATTTATAAAACAGCTTCATGAATTGTTATTTAATTATTATATTTTGTCATTCCGCTGCAAGATTCTGTATTTGTTTTTCTTTCTCTACTTTTTCTTATTTATCCCAATAATAATCTTTCCTTTTGTATGGTTTGAGTCTGACGTGTGTGGTTTATCGTCGATTTAAACCGTCCAAAAAGGTAGCTCGTTACAAACTCACGCACATGTTAGAGTGGATTAAATGTTTATCTCGCGCATTCGTGACGTCGATAAAATTAAAACCGTCCAAGCACACTAAACTATCCCCCCCGATAATTATCCATGAAATAAACAGAATTAAAAAGGGCAACTTTGTAATATTAGAAGTGGAAAGAGAAATCAAGAGGGCGGGGAGTTTACCAAGGTGAGAAGAGCAACCCAAATCATAATATTAAGGTTTCGTTTGTTTAAAACACTGAACTCTTAATTCTGATTACTGAACTATTTTTATGTTGTTGCTGAATTCTGAATAATCACTTAGTTTTGTTTGCACTCAACATTCGTAGCAAAAAATAGTATTCAATGTTCAAAACAAAAAATAAAATTGAAAAACAAATGGATAGACAAAATAGATAGTTTTATCAAGTCCTCCGACAAAAGACAAACCATATAAAAATTTCATATTTATAAATTAGCCCGTGGATTAAGAACTTCTGACAATGAACAAACACAGCCTTGCTGTCATCAATCTTCCTTACTAAAGCTTCTGAATCCTAGATTCTTCAATTCAGGTTTGCTGCTGCTACATACCGTCTTTTATTTTTCATTCTTGAATCGAGATCGCGATGTTGAACTAAATCTCCTCTGATTTTGTTTCAATTCGACGTTTAAATTGAAATCGCTATTCATATTGGACTTCTGTATTTTCGTTCTGAAATAGGATCGTTGATTTGCTGAAATTGCAAACACCATTTCACACATGGGATTTACATACAAAACTTTTGGGTCTTCTGTTGAAATTTTATACGAGGGTTTTAATCTTTCTTCATGCGCCAAGTTGTCCAATTTGACTTGAAATCTGACTTGAAATTTGACTTATTTTGTACATTGCAAGATCATTAGCACAAATACTTGGAGTAATGGCTACAAAGGTTGACTCGCCTTCATCTCGTACGACCACGACATCAAGTAGCTCTAAAGTCTCAAAGTTTGGGGCAAAAATCGGGTTTGTTATTCCAAAAAACAAACTGTCAGGTTCATTAGTTCCCACCAATAGAGGTGGTAGCAAAGCTGACAAGAATACTAATGAAGAAAGCACAAAACAAGTTCTGAGAAACACAAAATGGGGGGTTGATCTCACACAAGATTCTTCTGTTAGAAAAGCACGGGCTATGGCGTATCAGGTATGTTTGCTTTATCAAAATGATGTTTGTACTCACGGCGAGAGTAGGTGACATTATTTGCTAAATACGGTGCCAGGTTCGTTTAGAACAAATAACTCAACAACTGAACTCTGGATCTCTGGAGTTTGAAGATGATCATGATTCTTGCTCACAGATGCAAGTTTCTTGCCAACAATCAGCTAGTGATGCTGCTGAAGAAAAGGTAGATATTCACTTTCAACTATATCATATTTATAAGATTTGGCTGCCATTCTTTTGCCTCTAGAAGGCCATGTCAGGGTTTGCAATCAAAAGTTGAAAGTTTATTTTGATTAAAAAGTCCTTTTGTTTGTTTGAAGATTTATTTTGAATAAAATATCTACTGATGATTACAGTTTCTTATTTTATTTTTTATTTTTTTACTGGGGTAATCCGTGTAGTAGTTCTGCAAGCATCGTGAAACAGTAATGTTTCTTGTACAACATTGATCATAAACAAGCCTCAGGTGATTCTAATATCTTTCCACAAAATTTGCAGGCCAAGAGACTTCAGCTTCTAGAGCTTGAAAAAAGGGAGTTGATTGGTTAGTATGGTTTTTATGATGATAAATTTTCTCCTCTTCGCCACTCCTGCTCTCCTTTTCCATATTTTTAAATACAGGTATTTATTGTAAAAGGTCAGTTTGAGTGGTCAGAGGAAATAGAACAAAAAGTTTATTTATCAATCTCCTAATTTTTTCGTGTTACGATTTTTATTTTGAAGTTTCTTTAATTCCTCTATCTGTGTATTCTACTAGGTGAAATATTACGTTTGAATCCTAGTTTCAAGGCACCACCTGATTACAAACCATTGCTAAAGGAAGAGAGAGTTTCAATTCCAGTAAGTTCACACTAACAATGTGACATTTCTAGCTAGTTTCGTCATCGCTTTATTTCTCTATCCGTGTTAAGTAATTTTAGCAACTATTTGATAGTATTATAACATACACATCTGTATGCATTTGCCATAGATGTTCAACAACAAATTTATGTTCGCATAATTGTTGATTATATTACTACTATATTACAGAAGTCCTGTTTGTGGCATTTATCTTTTGACAAATTCATTCCTTGTTACTTCGTCTTTCATTCACTTTTCTGGAGAAAATTAATTGAACAAAAATTACATTTATGTTCTTCCTATAATTTTTCTTTAGCTATATCTCAGCCCGTTTTGCTGACAAATTTGCAGATAAAAGCATATCCTGGATACAATTTTATTGGTTTATTACTGGGACCTGAAAGCGATACCCAAAAGCGATTAGAAAAAGTAAGGAACCCACTTCTTTTTTCCCTTTTTTTCTTCGTTTTTCATCTTCTTTGTACATCTTTTGGGATGTGTTTGGTGTAGTGGCAACGGAAAACAAGCTTTTTCTTATCCAAGGACGGGCTTGTTCTCAAAGATAAGCCTTCTAAACCTTTGCATAGAGGAGAGCCTTGTACAATGTGTTCTGCCCTTTTGTATGCATGTTCCTGTGACATGACTCATTTAAACAATGTTGAATATATACCTTTTGTATCTTTTGAACATGCAAGTTATTGGATTGATGAATGTGATGGTATTATTTCTGCTGCATTTATCTATATTGTGAAACTTGTAGCGTATGCAGATACTATATATTTGCCTGAAATTGTGCTAAATTTGTCAATTAGGAAACTGGAGCTAGAATACGGGTATATGGCACAAAAGAAAATAGCAAGGAGAAGGTACAGATTTTGTGCATTTATAAAATTAGTCTCACTAGCTATTCATGGAGTACATTTTCTTTGCGACATTAGATTTCAACAAGCCAACTATGTCTGAAAGTATTGTTCAATTTTGCATATGACTTTTTTTTCCTCCCTGTTACATGAATATGTGTTTTTCTACCTTGTTACATTACATCAGACCTTGGAATAGTTCAAGTTCTTCCATTTCAAGGCACCACCTGATTACCCACTTCAGTTTTTAATCCTCCCCTATTATTGACACACTTGAATTTGGAATTTCCTAAACTAGTTATTGGCAGTTTGAATTGTGATATGATCTTTGCTGAATTCTAAGCAAGGTTTCAAATTTTAGGTTTCATATGAGATCTCGGTTTGAATCTTAGTATCTCTGGTGAGATGAGTGTCAGGTAAATGTTATTTTTGAAAATTTCTCTCACTAAGTGTGAAAAAGAGATTTCGGAGGAGATGGAGGAGTTTTAAAACTCTAATTCTAAGTACTTTATACTCCTGTACATAGCTGAAGAAAATATTAATGGCTTATGAAACTTAAAGCATTTCCCTTAGATGAAGCAGGTTTTAGTGCTACTACGAGTAAGCAAATTATACGTATCAGTTCCGATAACTTACAAAGAAATCAGTTACTTGACTTTGAACTTTGATAGAGTATGTATATATAATATTCATATGTTGTTTTAGTAAATAAAGAGTAGAGGAACACAAACCGTAAGAAGACAGAGAGTGATTTCTCTTGGTTTGGATTTTGCATGAATATTGTTATCCTAGATCTGTCAACGGATATCTTTGAATGCAATTACCATATCCGCATTTACATCCGAAACCATTTTTGGATATCGAATATCTGTATCCGTAGATACGGATGGATGCCACATAATTATCATATCCGTCAATGATCGATAAATCTAAAAACATAAATAGAAAATTTTGAATTAATAATATTTTTTAATCCCACAATTATAGAAGTATGCAAAATCAACAAATATGATGATAATAGCCTGTTTAGAGTAGTTAATATGCATTTAATGCATATAATATAAACTATGTACTTACTAAATAAATACATACATATTTTTCATTGTACTAAAATAAACTATAATCTTCACAAAAACCGAATGTATAATTTTTGGATGTGAATGCCATCGTATTCGCATCCGTATTCGATTTTTCGGATATTAGATATTTATTCGTTTTTCGGATACGGATGTAGACGAATTTCGGATTTTTCGGAAAACCATTGAGAGCCTTAGTTCATCCAGTCCCTTATCAATCCTCTATGGATTTTCCACTATGAATCACTTATCATAACCCGGAAGAAAGTTTACAACAGATTGTCTTCCTCTCTAATACCTCTACAAGGAAAGACCTTCATACCTCTTTACAAATTATGTTGTGCAAGTACAATTCTTGCTTAGAAATTGTTGGGTAGAGAAATCCTATATACCACACCCAATAGATTGGTGAACTTGTGTGAAGTGCATATGATATAAAACTGTTTCTGAAAGACATGAACGAGAGTTCAAAAAGTGACCATTCAAGAAAAAAATTGGATTCAGAGTCATCAAAAAAGGTATCTGAAATAGCGTTGTTCACTTGTATATGAGGTGAAAAGGCCCTGTGACACTTCCAACTGTCAAATTAAATCAAGTATTTCAATTTTTTCAAAAATAGAACTCCAGATTTTGTTTTGTCGACATATCTACCTATTAAGTCAACATAACTATATATTCTGTTTTGAGTCTTGTGTTTTACGTAGTTTTATTTTCTATGAATTTGAATCATCATGACGACATGAGATCCATTAGGCAGGCATAACTATTGCAACTGTTTACACCAAAATTTCACTTTTTTTTTTTCAAATTTTTTGAAGCCTTTAGTTGACATATAGACTATAAGGTCGACATAATTTTCTTTCTGTTTCAAATCGAGTTTTTTTTTTTTTGATAATTTTATTTTTCTTTTCCCTCTTTTTCTAAAAAAAACAGAAAAAAAATCTTATGTTGGCATAAAGTGTTCTCTGTTAAAATCCGACTTTGTATGTCTAACCACAATTTTGAACAAAAAAATCATAAAAACAAGGCAATTTTAAAAAGTCTTGAGTCATTTGTGTGTTGTGTGTGATTATGGGGTTCAGTAGAAAAGAAAAGAGAAAATGATCGAAATACTTTGTAGACTTGTCTTGTTCTTGAGTGTATTGTTGACTTCCGCCTGGATTCCCATCGATGATTGCTTATATTTCTACATGTTATGGATATATTTATTAGTAACAGCTTTTGTATGCTTGTTTTCCAACACAATCACATAAGTAGGGTTCTAACATATGTGAATCACGTATTGATAAACGTTTTCTGGTGTGTAATGATCTAACTGAAACAATCGACAGGCTATTTTATGTGACATCAATTCCTTGTGTACAGTTTAAATATGGGATCATATATTCTGTTAATAAACTATGAGCGTTACCGCACGAGCTGCGTGCGTGATTATGACACACGCTTTACGCGTGAACTGCCTTTCTATAAATTGAATACGTTTAATGTTTTCAAAAGAAATGATTTGCACAACTGTTAAATCATATATTTACGTCGAAATCATGCGCAACCAGTTTGAATTTTTATTTTTTAGTTGCAACATCTAATTTATTGTTAGTTTGAATTTTTGTTTATATTAATTTGCAAAAAGGTTTATTTGTTAGATTTTGTTTTTAAGTGGTATTAAGGTTTGGTAATATTATAGGGAAGTTTTGAATTTGTAAAGGAAATTTATTTGTTGGATCATATATTTAAGCAACACTAAGATTTAGTAATATTTGTAGAGGTTTATTTGTTAGATTCTATGTTTAAGGTACATCAAGATTTGGTAATATTTTTAGAGGGGAATTTTGAATTTGTAAAAGAAGCTAGGTCCAATTTTCAAGTGATATTAAGATGCGGACATTTTTGGTAGTTCACGCTGATACTAAAAAAGTACGACGCTAAAGTTATTATAACTATTATTCGGTAATATTTATAGAGGTTTATTTGTCAGATCTACGTTTAAAGGATGTTAAGATTTGATAATATTTGTAGATGAGAATTTTGAATTTGTTAAAGAAGTGGATTCAATTTTCAAGTGATATTAAGAGGGGTATTTTTGGCCGCCATGCTGATACTTAAAAAGTGTGACACCAAAGATATTACAATTAATTAATAAAGATACTCTCATCGACTTCATTTATGCTCCTTGCTCTAATAGGGGTGAGCGTTTGGTTGATTTGGTTTATCCGATGATGAAAATTATTAAACCAAACTAAAATCAATAAAAACAGAAACCAAACCAAATTAAGTTTAATTGGTTATCTGATTTAACCGAACTAATAACGATTCACATTTTATGTTTGGAATATTCATTCTAATTTGAAATAAAATCTAAATATATGATTAAAGTATTCTTATTTAGCATTCTCATTTTTTTAATTGTAATTTTGACATATACATGATAAATATAGTTTATTTAGATCACTAAATTAATTTAAAAAATTTACTATGACATTAGTAATTTCAAAACTATAATAAAAGTTTGGTTAATTTGGTTAAACCGATTATCATACTAAATTTTTGTGTGGACCGATTATAAACTAACCTTGTTTTAGAACCAAACCAAACCGATCGAAATGAATTGGTTCGGTTGGTTTATTTGGTTTAGCCAAAAATTGCTCATCCCAGGCTCTACTTAATAATGTTATCCAATCTGTTAACCGGGGTTTTAACCAAGTAGATTTCAACTGGAAGTAGAGCACCAGCACGGAGACTAAGCGACTCACGAACTTGAAATCACACTTAGAAGGGCTAGAAGATGGAGCTTAAGAAACTTCACTCAAATTGGAGCTAAGTAAAATTCTAGGTACCGCGTACCTCTCTGGCCGAGAGGTAGTTTTCTCCAGATTGAGCCCCCAAACTTCATACAACTCAAGTGCAACCTCAAGTGACTACCCTCAAGTGTTTCTCTTGAAGAATAGACGAGCAATTCTAAGGATTGATGAGAATAAAGCAAAGAAAGCATGATAAGACAAGCGGTACCAAAGAAACTCTCGGAAGCAATCCAAACTTCATTAAAAAAGAGTTTAGAATACAATAAGAGATAGAAAGACATCATAAAGGGAAAAGGTAGGTTTCACCAACTAAACCTCTCGGTACCGAGAGATCTGTATCGGTAATTGGACGACGTGCACTTTCCTCCACCTTTGAGCTTGCATCTAGACTTCGTGCTATGTGGGCTTCTGGATCTGCAGAGCAGTTTCTTCTATAAACACAAACCCTATAACAACCAAGAAAGGACTTTTGACACTTCCACTTTTTCATATCTCTTATTTCTCTTCACAACAGTCATCAAGGCTTAAGAACCTGTCAATTTCTTATATTTGTGATTTCAATCTCTTTCAGATATCTAATAAATAAAATATAAAGTTGACGTAGGTCGGAGATTGCCAAACTACTATTTAAATCTTGGTGTTCTTACTGCTTTGCATTTATTTTCTGCTAGATATCGACATTTCTACAGTTTTTTTGGATGTTGTGCTATTTTTGATGTCAATATCTAGTGCTTTTATTGAGAGGAATTCAGACGCAGATCTAGCTGTTTGATGTGGATTGTGGAGGAGTTTAGATGTTAGATTCAGATAGTTTTCATTCAGATCTAGAGGAATTTGTCAAGGAATTAAGATTCGGAGAAGATGAAGAGACTTAACACCAGATCTATAATCGGAAGGAGTCAACCAGAGCATGAGGCAACTAGGAGGTGTTCTCAAATTTCAATCAATTCATCTACGCGATCAGAGAGGAGATGGAGAGAATGGTGAAAAAAATGCAAGACATGATGGTGGCCCGACAACATGAAACGCTGAAGGGATATTTTCAATGGTTAGGACACCAAGAAACAGCTGGAGTTGCTGGAATTTAGAACCAAGAACCATAAACTAATGCAGGAATACCAAGAGTTGGAGCAGAGCAAACTAAAACAATGCCACCAAGACTAGACCACTTGGTACCGACCTCAATCCTCCCGGTACCGAGAGGAATTAACTCGGGAGCAATGTCGGTTTAGGTTTAGTATGAGTTGGGATATCGAGAACTAGGGATGGGTGCGGGTCGGTTTGGTTTGAAGCCCAAACCGTTTCCGCACCGTATCAAACGGTTAATAAAAAATACAAACCATTATACTAATCTTTTAAACGATTCGGTTTCGTTTTGGTTTAATGTAATATGGTCCGGTTTTAGTCCGGTCCGGTTTGAACCCATCTTAATATGAAATATGAGAATTACTTCCATGAACAATGGATTTACGAAGGCGATTGTGTGAAGCTTTTATATTTAAAGGTTAAAACATATAATGTTATACTGAAATGAAAGATTAGTTCTTAATTGCATGAATAATTCAATTTGACATTTAGCTGTAAATAAGATTTTTTTAGTAGATCAAATCATCAACGTTAATCAATGCATAATTATTATGTAAAATGACTAGAATAATATTATAATTAACATTTATCCAAAAAATGAGATAAAAACTATTATACTAAACCTATAACTTCTTCCTTTATGACAACGATTGTTATTAATATAAGTTGAAAATAGAATATGCATTGTTAGAATATAAAATGAGACAGGAGTTGCTATATTTTCATCATAAGATTACTAGTGTAAATATTCGGTTTGACCGGGTTCAATATGGACGGTTCAATTATCCAAACTGCAATTGAACCGTACCGACACGGGTCGGTCCTGTTTGAGGTATTTGCTTTGGTTAGAAAATTCAGTGTGGTTTTCCGCACCGTTTTTGCAGTTCGGTGTAGGCGGTTTTCGTATAACGGTGTGGTTTATGTCCACCCCTACCGAGAACGAACAACGTTGAGGCCAAATATGCAAGTCAGAACACAAATGCACAACGATCAGAGGAGCATGTACCAGAGTTTCCTGTAGGAACGAGGGTAGAATGGAGCCAGAGGTGTAGATCAGAATGCAAGTGTGCAATCAAAGGAGTATGTGCTGGAGTTCTCCCACAGAGCAGAGGGGCAGAATGCAACTATTGATCGAAGACCTTCATTGAACGACAACAATCGAATAGCTGAATTGGTCGGAAGGGTAGTGAGAGGTGGACCACCAGAGTTTGAAGGACGTAAACATGAATTCATTTACTCTTAACATCCAGAATGCGAGGATCCTCCCAATTTCAAACTTTTGAGGAAATTTATGATGGAAAGACAGATCCAACCGTTCATCTAATGAGATACATTTGACATATGGAGGTGTTGGGTGCTTCCAAGGGAGTGATGGGGTGGCGCTTTTTGTTATATCCGACAGATTTAGTAGCAATGTGGTTCTGATAGCTGAAGAATGAGTCCATAAGCACATGGACAGACTTAGTTGATAGATTCTTGAGACAATTTAGAGTTCATATTTCTCGACCAAAGAATGTGATGACACTACTAAGCGTAAAGCAAAGATTCGAAGACACATGGAGAAGTAATCCGTTAACCCAAAAAATGGGTCAACACCCTGGATCAAGTGTGAAAGCACCAGTGCAGATAATCAGCAGTACAAATCTCAGATAAATAACAAATAAACAGCAGAAGTAAGAAAAGAGACACATGATTTTTATAGTGGTTCGACTGACTCCGACTTACGTTCACTTTAATCAATCTTTATTATGATTATACGAGTTGAATCTCTCCGGATATCAACTAACTAGTCCTTAGATCTAAGTTACAATGAGTTAGAATAAGTCACAAGTACAAGGGTTGACTGGAGAATTACAGTAATCCCCTTGATGACTATTGTGAGGGAGAAGAAAGTTGAAGAAGTGAAGGAATTCCAGTAGAGTAATGACGGATTTCTCTCCGAAAAAGTCTTATATCTAATTGCAGGTAGGTGAGTATTTATAGAGGAATTAAGTGAGTGTTGGGCCAGAAGTCCAAGTGCAGAAGAGTCTAGTTGTTATGTCAAGTCATCACCGAAAATCTCAAATCAATACAAGTCATTTCTATGGATCGCTAGCTATTCTTAGGGATGGATCGCTAGCTATCCATCAACTTAGCATATTTTTCTATCAGAAACCTTTACTTAGTGCTACGAAGGAGCTCGGAAAATTTGAGGACGATCCATCTATCTTGATGGATCGCTGGCTATCCATAGGGGATGAGTCGCTAGCTATCCATCCACTTAGCATATTTTTGAGTGATCATTGTTTGGTTGTCTTTCTATCTTCTATTTAAGTGCATTGTCCAAATATTAAGTCGTTTGGAGTTGGTTTGATCATCCGTCTTCATGAGTCATTTGAAAATCGAATGAAACTTTGTAGAAACATTTTGGAGGGTGCCTGGACTTACCATAAAAATTTGAGGTGGTGGGGCCTACTCTAGATGGGTCGCTAGCGATCCATCAAATCAACTTCAAATGCTCTCATTTTTTTGTGAGCCTTCTATGTTTTTCAAATGTTCTCCCGAAATTTCAAGTCAATCCGACTTTGTATGAGTTCTGTAGGTCATTTTAAGTTAGCTGCTTTTGGTCAAACAGTCTGATTCAGATGAGTCTTCACTTCTCGAGTTAGATTGTTTGGCATGCTATGAAACTTGGCAGGCGGTCTCTAGGGAACATATTAGATCATGATTCAAGAGGACTGGATGATCCACGGACAAGCTTTATGGATCGCTAGCGATCCATAGGTGATCGTCTTAGCTTGTTTTGTCATTTTTCTTCTTTGGTTCTTTTCTTCTTTTCGTTCTGGTCATCTTGGTCGATCCTTAAGATATGTTGACTTGTAGGTGTTCTAGTTTCCCTTTGAATTCTATTGGGTTAAAAACTCAGTTAACATAATCTGATAAGATTTAACGCAGCAGCCGTCGCAGTCGATAAGACGGATCTGTCGATAATCTTGACGGCGATAGTGTCTGGAGTCGTCGGTAAGACCGTCTTCAAAATTGCATTTGAAAGGGATCCATCAATGGATCTCACAGAGTTTTATCATGAAGCAGAGAGATATATGCATTAAGAGGACACTGAGACTGGTAACGTTGATGTTAATAATGTGGATAATGGAGGTCTGTTCGAGGCAGGATTTGGTTAAGATAAAGAAAAGCGGAAGGTTGAAGATAACTTCGGAGGACCAAAACAACCAAGGAAGGAATCAAAATTCTCTTCTTACACCGACTTAACTGAAACTCTGAAGAGGATGTACTTGAATATTAGAGGGCATGTCCCTTGTCGGAGGTCAGCAAAGAGGGAACCAACGGATTGAGAGAAAAAGTCTGGAAAATTTTGCTTGTTCCATGAGCTAGATGGACATGAAATGTACAAGTGCAGACACCTTCATTGTGATAAAAGAATTGGTTCGAAGTAATCAGCTACAAGAGTATGTAAGGAATCGAACTGTGATGGTGAAGCCAGAACAGCCACCATTCGCAGCGTGTATCAAGACACGACCAGAGATCTGGGTCAAGATTGGTAATCCCATGATTGAGATGGACATGAGACGTTTGTTTTCTATGCTTTGCTTTCTGTTTTGAATAGTTAAGATGATAATAATATCAGATTGTTTATCCGTGTACGAGTTCTCGATTGGTCTGTAGACATGCTCTAAGTCGGATGTTTGAGATGAATATTTAGGATTTTTACCTGCTTGCTTTGATTTGAATATTTGATTTTTAAAATCCACTTGGACGTGATGACTGATATTGATCGTGGTAGTCCTGTCCGGAGAGACGAAGTGGTTACGACAAGAAATAAGTGGATGAACTTTTTTTAGCGTTGGGCCTTCTCGTCGAAGAACGAGCGAAATGAGCTCAGCAAGGATCCAGAGAGATCAAATGTAAGTCTCCCCTCGTCGGAAAGTGAGTGGATGGACTGGTTTGGACATTAAGTCTCCTTGTCAGAAAGCAAATTGATTGGATTAAGCAAGAATCCAGAGAGATTATACCCTAGATTGGATGTGAAACGATCTGGAGAGATCGACCTAAATTGGATGTTAAACGATCTGGAGAGATCGAACCTATTGGATGGTAAACGATCTAGTGAGATCAAACCCTGCAACAGATTTTGACCTAATATAAAGATGTGAACGCCTTATAATCAGAGTAAAATAGATACGAACACTGGATTATTTTGACATACAATATGATACTTTTAAAGAAAGACGGGTTGATCACAATTCGTGGTTAGCACTAAAGTAAGGGCTGGAGTACTTAGCTAAAGCGGTTCGGAACGACCTTTGGTTTGTAGGAGAATCCAAAGAAATTAGATTATTCACCACAACTTGGATTGATGGATAGCTGGAAAGCTTGACCGTCAGAGGTCGACTACTGCTGAAACTTGTTCTTGAGCAAAACACACATTACATTCATAAGACGTACTTTGAGGGGCAATTATTAATCGAGTTTTTACCTAGCAGATTTCAACTAAAAATAGAGGACCAACATGGAGACAAATCGACTCATGAACTTGAAAACACACTCAGAAAGGCTAGAAGATGGAGCTGAGAAACTTCACTCAAGTTGGAGCTAAGTAAAGCTCTCGGTATCGAGACGTATCTTTGGGTACCGAGAGGTATTTGCCTAGATTAAACACCTCAAACTTCACACTTCAAGTGATTATCCTCCAGTGCTTCTCTCGAAGAATAGACAATCAATTACAAGGATTGATGAGAAAAAACAAAGAAAGCAGGATATGACGGACAATATCAAGGAAACCGTCTGAAACAATTCAAACTTCATTGAAAAAGAGTTTTGAATACAACAAATAAGAAATGGAAAGATGTCAAAAAGGAAAAAGTTGGGTTTCACCCAACCAAACCTCTCGGTACCGAGAGAAACCTCTCGGTATAGAGAAGTTTGTATTGGTAGTTGGGCCTACGTGCACTTTCCTCCATCTATGGGCTTGCATCCGGACTTCGTACAATGCGGGCTTTTGGAACCGCAGAGTAGTTTCCCCATAAATACAGACCATATAGCAACTAAAAAAATGGCTTTTGGCATCTATTTTTCATCATCTTCTATTTCTCTTTACAATAGCTACCAAGGCAGATTTTGTTGGCAGTTCTAAGCTTAAAACATATCAATTTCTTGTAATTGTGAAATCTCTCTCAAATCTCCAATAAATAACAAGATATAAAGTGAACATAGATCGGAGATTACCAAACCACTATAAAAATCTTGGTGTTCTTATCGCTCTACATTTATTTTCTGCTAGATCTTGGTATATCTACATGTTTTTGGGTGTTGTGCCATTTTTGGCGTCAACACGTTCCATTTTATTTTTGATAGCACCGCTTAATGCTGCCGTATGATCTTAGAAGCATCAGCACTCTGCTCTGCTTGTAATATCATGGTTCTCAAATATTTACTTAGTTCAATACCTTCTATTGATTACTTTATACATTTGCTACTTAGCATGGGCATGATTCAATAAATCGAATGTAAATGGGTTTTTCGAAAAAGACGGGCATGATATTTACATGACCATTTCTTCAAATATTCAATTACATGATCATCTGTTTAATGAAGAAGAAGATGTAAAAATCATCATATATAAGTGCAATAATAAATGACTAAACAAGTGGTCGTGCTTCAAAATTTCCAATGTTAGCTAAATCTTGACGAAAAAATATGTACATAAAATGGAAACATATAACTACAGATTTCAAACAGTTTAGAAGGGGGCAAAAAAAAATCTCAAACACAATAGGTCTATGAATGAATAATTTCGGATGTGAATAGTGCTATATCCGTATCAATATCCAAAATTATTTTTGGAAATGGGATATACATGTCCATGGATATCGGTCGAGTATCGGATTTTACTTATCCGCTAACAATTGATGAAATTTTAAAATAGTAGACAAATATGTGACTCAAATTAGAATCATTTCAATATCCAGAAAATAAATGATATAATTATAAAAATAGTGTTTAACAACAAAAGTATGCCTAGATCATTATAATATAGTACAATTCTCAATCATCCGTTTTACTAAAATGCATGTACCATACATTATTATGATGATAAAAAAGCGGTTATTTCTTGGATGCAGATGCCATAATATCTGTAAATAATGTGCAGAATTAAATAGTAATGTTTTGGATGTAGCAGACTCTTGATCAATTGGTCTTTTTATTTTTCTTCCATAACTATTAAGTTATTATTTTGGAATGTGAAGATTAAGCCATATTAGCTTTCATGTATTTCGGTGATTTTGAGTTTTCCAAACATCAGTACAGTTTGTGATATTCTTATCTGTCAGTGGTTTCAAGTGGTTTTTAAGTATTTAAGTAGTTAGTCTTACTATCTTAAAGTTTGAAGCTATACCTTTGCTTTTCATGTTCATAACAATGTGCAGAATTAAATAATAATGTTTTGGATGTAGTGTTCTCTTCATCAATTAGTCCTTTTATTTTTCTTCCATAACTACATGTTATCATTTTGGAACGTGAAGATTAAGCCATATTAGCTTTTATGTATTTAACTAGTTTTGGGTTTTCCAAAACATCAGTAGAGTTTGTGATATTCGTATCTGTCAGTGGTTTTAAGTGTTTTTATGTATTTAAATTTTAGAAAATCATGTTCAGTTATTAGTAAAACTTGGAGAAATAAATCAGGTGTTATAGCAGTTGAGATTTTCAGGTCAATGAGATGGGTATTGACTGAAAGGATGGAGGTGACTTGCAAATGGAATATCTTAAAAGATTAGTCTTCTTTTTATAATGGTTTTGAGGTTAGATTTTTAAGTGATTAATATGGGATCATGGGAACTAGCAATCATATTTTTGGATCAATTTATGGACGATTTATAATTTAGTGATCTATAACCATTTGGTCCAGCTGGAGGTAGACAAATCATTCCCTCATTTAAAAAAATATATTAAAAGGTAAACTCTTGAAATTATGTTTTGGAGTTGTGTCCCTGAACATATCCAGGAAAACAAGTGCATGCATTATAACAATTCCTAGCATTGCATTTGATTAGAATACTTATTTAAGGAAATTATGTCAATACCAGATTCTCTTGATTGCCTTATTTTAAAGCCTAATCTTCGAATACATGAATTAGTATTTGATTCCTAATATCGTCTGTCTAATATTATCCTGTCGATCTCAATTATTCCTTGAATGTTTTTAAATTAATCTATCTACTGCGTACGCTGTTTATAATCAAGTTATGTGTCCAAACAAAGCTGTGTAAAAGTTTATCATCTTTCAATAAAAGAACTAAAGCACTTTTATGTTTATGTAAGATAATCAAGATCTTGATTTTCTATCCTTTACTACTCCTAATATAAAAGCTCTTGATATCATTTAAATCTGGCATGCGAGAAATCCTAGCAAAATATATGCAAGGAAAATTGTTAGTTCGATTGGTTTGAGAAGCAACTATATATCTGGTTTGGAATGTATCTACAAGTGTGACAGCATCGATTATATTATTCAGGTGATTAGATCGAATTTTTTAATAAATCATTTTAAAGATGGTTGATTTCATGCTACCTTTCGTGGCTGTGCTTTAAGTGCAAGAATTTGGGCTCTGTTCTTTATCCAGTTTTCGTTTGTCAATGTGGATAATTATCTTGCTTTTTAATGACTTTTAAAAGTTTAATGATTAAATCAATCTCTTATCTTGGTATAAGATTAGTGCTTAAAACAAATATCCGCAGAGTATTCATGGTGTTCAAGTTTGCTTCATATTTTTGCAAATTCTCTTATCCTTGTAAAATTTTCAGGTTTATCTAGCACATGATTTTGAGAATGAAAGTAGCATATGCTCTACAGTTGTTTTGTTCATGTTTTCAGCGGGAAATCACTCAAGCGGATCTATCCGAAGCCCAAGCTGCTGCCTTTGATGAGCTCTATGTTAATGTTTCTGCGGATGCATACGAGAAAGTCGATGCTGCAGTCTCACTACTCAAGCTACTATTAACTCCTGTATCGGTAATAATTTTTTTTTAGAAAACCATCTCAATCGTCAATAGTACATTGTTACCTTGACATAACTCTGATACCTAATTGGCTAAATGTTATTTAAACCTGTTAACGGATATCCGAAATGGTCAGAATCTGTATCTGAAAAGCGGATAAATCCACTATCCGGAAAAACAAATATAGATGCGGGTATGAAGACAGTTGCATTATAAAAAAATTATCCGTTCGGTTTTTTGTCATAATTGTAGTTTAAGATATTTGTGTTTTAGTATAATGAATGATATGTATTTATTGTTTTATTAAGCTAATAGTTGATATTATATGCAATTTATACATATTAACAGCTCAAAACTATTGGAATAAATTCGTCTTAAACCAAAAATTTTGATTTATGCTTTTAGATTTATCAGTCAAACGCCAACGGATAGGTAAAATATATTGTATGCGTCCATATCCATGGATATAGATATCAAATATTCGAAAATGATCTTGGAAGTGAATATGACACTCGCATCCGGAAGTAGTGTTGACAAGTTTAATATTATTCCAAAAGGTTAAGCTTAAGCCATTAAACATTTTAACTTGATTGTCGATGTCTAATCTACATCGAGCAGTTGGACATCTCACTCTATGGTTAGGTTGTAAAACACATGTTAAATGCAATACAGTTTGCTGAAATCTGGTTTACGTGGGCATTTTGGTTTGATGACCAAGGTGTAGAAACAGTCTTTCCAGTAACGGTGGTAAGACTGCGTACAATTTACCCTGCTCAGGCGGGGTTTTTTGCAATGGGTAGAGATAACAAACAAAAGAAGAAATCACTGATTACATTAAACTTAGTTTTCAAACAAACTAACATATATTGTTTCCTACATTTCAGAGTAACACAGCTGCCAGTCCAAAAGACCCTACATCAGTCGTTAACGTCAACAATCAAGGTGCACCGCAACCTATTCCGGTATCCCCGCCTTGGTTTCCACCTCATATACCCAGTAACACTGTACATGGCCCTTCGCACAACAGACCTCAAATGCCAATGCAAACAATGCAGCAGCCTTCTTCAGCTGAACAATTCCAATTTATGTCTTCCTCTCAACCAATGCAGCCTTCTTCTAGTGTACCCCCACCAAGGCCGAGCATGCCCCACATGCCTACCCTACCTTTCGTAGGGCCTCCACCTTTAAATTTCACTCCAGTCACTCAAACTTCATCATTTTCTCATCGACCCCCTGTTCCTAGCTTCACTCCTATTAATAACAGCCCATCGCCTCGGTTTTTACGTCCTATTTCTGGTGATTTTTCTTTCCAGACCCAAAAACCGCAAATTCCGGAACTACCCATTAATCCTAATTATTCATTTTCTGCACCTCCTCAGCCGCCGCCTTACCGTTCTAATTTACAAAACCCTAATCCTAATCCTTTTCCCCCAAATCAGAATAACATGAACTTACCACCTAGGTTCCAGTTCCCGAATTCAAGCAACAATTTCACTGTATTGCCAAGGGGAAATGGACCACCCTCGACTAATCAAATGGGCCCGTTGGGCTTTTCACATTCGCATCAGGGCCTGCCGCAAAGTGGACAGTATCCTCCTAACTTTAGTAATAATAATCAGCATATGATTCAAGGAAATAGACCTGGTCGAATGATGATGCAAAACCAGCAAATGGGCAGTAACCCGATTTATGATCCATTTTCGCCAACATCGGCTGCGCCGCCACCACCATTGCCGCCGTTACAGCAGGGTATGAGAAAACAGGAGCCTGATGCAGAGTATGAAGATTTAATGGCTTCCGTAGGAGTGAAGTAAATCAGAGTATTAAAAAGTAAATGCTGGTGATAGTTTAAGAAAAAAAGAAAAAGGAAAAAAAAAAAGAAAAAGAAGGCAGTGGCGGTAAGCTTATTTCTGGTCTGAACCTAACACTGGAGAGGGATAACATTAAGTTGTAATGTAGGTCAAAAAAATGCTGCTGCTTTGCATCTCTTTCGAGCATTTGTACTAGTCTAACTAATGTTTACTTTTCAAGCGCACTACAGTCTCCTTTGTTTATGTATTGTACTGTGATTATAAGACTGTTATTGGCTTTCGTTGATACAAGCTTTGCTTGAATGAGGAGTATGATTTTGAACTGTAATATTTTTTACACGAGTATTCAGATGTGTTTCGGATGACTTGTTATAATATTTGAACGATTGTTTGGATGTATCCGACTGATTTTGATTGACATTTGAATGGCAACCAACATGCTTTGAATGCATTTGGACGTGCTGGGTTGAATCGGTACCCTCGTATGGTATCTGGAAAGTCCGGAGGGTGAATATTGGATAACATCAGTTAAATGTTGGATATATCTATAACAAGCTATAACTGCTATTAGATCTTTCTTTTAGAAAATTGGATCTCTATTGTTAATATGCTACAAAAAGTTGATTGCACAACACCACAGAGTTTATAGATCGCACATGTTTATTGGGTATTCTATTAAAGCACAAACATAAAATGTATTCGTAAAATCCTAAAGATTATATACAATCAACATGTTTATCATTGTATTCATCTTTTTATCATTTTTTAGTTTTTGGTGTATGATATTCATAAAATAAATGAAATGCTATTAAGTTAACTAATCCATTTGAAATAATAAACAAAGAACCACTAAAAATAGAAGTAACTCCAACTTGAGCTTGTTTCAAACCGCAAAGGGTTCATATAAATCCAAAACAAATAGAGAAAAAAGAAATTGCGTTGCTCAATTTTCTCGATAAAAGTCTAAACGGGTTCAACAGCTCGAAGCCCAATCACCTAGATCTGCCTTTAACATGCTCGCCCCCAAGGATTTGGTCGTCCCTTCAAGTCGATATTCGGCCCGTCACATACTCCTGACAAATAAAGAGCTTCAGGCCTCGTGGACGGCAACTCTGCTTTGCCACTTGACAATCAAGTCGCGATAAGAAACTTCATTTTCCGAACCTTCCGATCTTCCACTGATCCGTCCTGTACTTCTGCCTAGTCACTAAATCTCCTTCGATAACAGACTCCACTGTCCGCTTGTCTTTGTTGCGACTTCATAGACTTCTGACAAAAGCACAACGGTCGCGCTAACAAAAAGAGGTAGCGTTCCAGTATCGTTCCCTTGACAAGAACGACATAAAATGACACGGTTCATCTGATAAAATCGTTACTGTGCAACAACAATCTCTGTACTTCGGCGCTCACCTTACAAAAGCGCCATTGTACATCAATCACTTCTTACTCCTTGTTGTCCTGACATAAGCATGCCATAGTACAACCCGCCTGTTGGCGCAATCCAAGCCTAGGTCCTCAAATTTGATTATATCATGGACCTGACCTCTAGGTCGTAGCTTGGGCTTGACATCTAGCTCTCAGTGCCTTGGCCGTCCTAATGGGAACTTAGCCTCCGGACGCTGTCTATGCTTCACGATGTGAGCTCAACCTTCGGACTAATAAACCAAATGGAACTATGCGAGGCTATATAAAAAGCATTCATTGACGTTTAATACTTATGGAAGATCAAGAGTAGAGCTTTTAGTCCGCAGCTCTACTGCGGTTGGTAAGAGTTCCCAGCTCCCAGTAGAGGGAGAAGATTTGATATTTGACAGTTGCACTTTAGCGGCATGTTATCTGCGAAGACATGTAATAATCCCTTAAATAAGTAGAAAATCCCGAGATTGAAAAGTACCTCTGTGAGTGCCTAAATTAAAAGGGGATGAAGTGGTGATGGACCTTCTTACATCACATGCCTATGTCAGCCGAAGAGTTAGATCTTTCGACGTTCGTGTGCAATGAATAGTTAAGGATCTTCCTTTCGGGTTTAGGCATATAGCTAATGGTCGAATATAAGTAAAAATTGAAGTATAACGATAGGGAATGATGTTAATGACATTTCTACTTTGAAAGAGAAGTTGACTAGAAAATTTGAAATGAAGTGTTTAGGTCCTCTAAAATATTTCTTGAGAATTGAGGTAGCATACTCATCAAAAAATTATCTTTTTTCTTGGTCAAAATATGCCATAAATATTCTTGAGAAAACCAGACTTGATGATAATAAACTCGCAGGCAATCTTAATGAATTTAATGCAAAATACTCTCCTCTAGATGATATACCATTGTCAGATCTTTTGTTATAACGTACTATTGTTGGAAACTTGGTGTGTCTTATTATTACTCGTTCGGGTATATCGTATGTTGTTCATATTGTCAGCAGTCGTAGCATCTTCAACTACAGTTCATTAAGTAGTTTTTCTTCGTATTTTAAGCTATCTTCTAGACATTTTTTTTATAGCTTTCTATTTTCATCCACCTTCTTCTTGGAATTGCGTACCAACACTAATACTTATTATAATAGTGATCCCAAAGATCGCAAGTTGATTACTGGTTTTTATACCTTTGTATGCGATCCTCTTATATCCTGGAAGAGTAAGAAATACTATGTCATTTCTCATGCTTTAAATGAAACAGCGTATCATGTTATAACATCTACTTCCAAAGAGAATGTTTGGTTACGTTGGTTACTTAGAGACATGAGGTGTCTCTTTCTGGTGATAAGATTTTTGTTTATATTTTTCGTAACTCGGTCTTTCATGAACAAACCAAGCAATTAAGATCGAGAGTCACATCACATATTACTTGTTGGAAAATTCCAACATGTGAACCACATACGTAAATAAAATAAAATATGCTGTGCTATTTTTGTGTAAAGCCCAATTAAAGTGGTATGAATTGAAGTTAAAAGGCTCCACGATATAATTGTTATTGTGTTAATGTGTAGATAGTGGGTCAATTTTAATTTGTTGAAAGGACATATTAGAAACTGCCATCATTATAAATAAGGGGTTATGGTCTCCAAATTACACAAGCTCTAGTTATTCTTCAAATCTCTTTTGTGGAAATAAATCAGAACCAGCGTTTGTGTCAATTTGAAAGATAAAAAATTCTTCTCTTTTAATCAGCAACTATGGATTCAGGTACGTCTTCCACTAATTTATTTATATTCCTCTGATATCTTCTCAATCAAATCAATATGGATCACCTATTCATATTTAAGGTTTCATGATTAATCAATCTTAAAGTATAATGAAATCCTAGCATTACCATCTCAAGACTACATTTCATATCATCTTCATACTTCTTTACAAAGACATGCTCGGTTTCTGGTTTTTAAGTTTTGGTTGGCAAACTCTCGATTCTTATGCCCGTCGCTCTCCTTCCCGTCTATCCTCCCTGTCTCGCACTCCTAGGACTATCCGTACTCGCTCTATAGCAGCGGCTGAGCAGATCATCCGATCCACTCGGCATACCCTTTACCTCGTCTGAGGGTCTCTGCGGTGTTCCCTTTTTCTGTCGTCTCTGATTTGGTTATGGCGAATTTCCTCTTCTGGAACATTCGTGGTGTCGGCAACGTCGAGTCTAGAGCTCGCCTTAAGCGGTTAGTTAGGAAGCATTCCCTTTGCTTGATTGCACTTTTAGAACCTATGATTGAGGCCACTGAAGTTTCTGATTTGGTCCTCTTTCTCGGATTTGAAGGTTCCATATCTAATCTTTCTGGTAAAATTTGGATTTTGTGGAAGTTGGATGCTATTATTTGTCCTATTTTTGACTCTGACCAACTCTTATCTGTCTCTTGCACCTTACCTTCTTTTCCCTCTTTGTTTCTCTTCTCAGCTGTTTATGCTAAGTGTGATAGGATCGCTAGACTAACCCTTTGGTCAGATATTATTGCGTTAGGTAACCTTAATATCTCCGCCTCTGTTATTGGTGGCGATTTCAATGTGGTTGCTCCTCATGCTGAGAAAAGAGGCGGCAATTCTGTCAATCGGTTAGCGATCGCTGATTTTAATTCCTTCATTCTTTCCTCCAGCTTGTCTGAGGTTTCTTTTGTTGGCTCTGCCTTTACTTGGTGTAATAACCAAGAAGGTCCCAACCGTATACTCTCTAGACTAGACAGAGTTTTTGGCTCGATTGATTGGTTTAGTCTTCCTTTCACCTTCTCTGTGACTCATCTTCACCGTACCTTTTCTGACCATTCCCCTTTGATTCTCTCCTGTACCCCCTTAGCTTTATCTGGCCCTTCTTCGTTCCGCTTTCTAAATATGTGGGTTTCTCATCATTCATTTCTTTCTGTGGTTGCAGACTCATGGAACCTTCCCTGTCCTGGTTCGCCTTGTGGGGTGTTTTCTCGAAAATTAAAACGTCTCAAGGTTTGCCTTAAGGCTTGGAACACTCTTGTTTTCAAGAATGTGTTTGACCGTGTTAGGGCTGCCGAAGAATCTCTTGTTTTAGCGGAAGCGACCTACGATGAGGTTCCTTCTACTAATAACAAGGAATCCTGGGCGCTAGCTCATCTAGCGTTTTCCTCTGAACTTCGTGTTGAGCACGATTATCTGCATCAAAAGGCTAGGATTAAATGGATAGTGGAAGGCGATACGAATTCCAAGTTTTTTCACTCCTCTATCCGTAAGAATAACGCGCGTCTTACCATTACCAGTATTCAGCGCGATGATCTTTCTTTGGCCACTTCTCCGGTGGACGTCCAAGATACCATCATTTCCTATTTCCAATCTTTCCTTGGCTCGCCTTCTGTTAACTTTTCTGATCCTAACTTGCTTTCATTCATTCCTCAACTTCTTCTCCCTGAAGATGTTTCTGAATTAGCTGCTCCTCCCTCTGTGGAAGTCATTAGATCGTGTGTCTTTGCCCTTAGTAAGGAAAGCGCCAGTGGTCCTGATGGGTTCAATGGAGCTTTCTTTCGTTGTGCCTGGCCGATTATCCAATCTGACTTCTGTCTTGCTATCCGGTACTTCTTCTCTGGAGGTGAACTTCCTACGGGTTGGACATCTACCAATCTAATTCTCATCCCGAAATGTGAGAATCCCAAGTCTTGTGCAGATTTTCGGCCTATTAGTCTGTGCAACTTTTCCAATAAGGTGATTTCTAAGATTATGACCACTAGATTAGCTCCCTTCCTGGAGCGTATCATTTCTTCTTCTCAGGCTGGCTTCGTTAAAGGACGTCTTATCATTGACAACGTCCTGTTAGCGCAGGAGCTTATTTCTCAACTAGATAGGAAAATTAGAGGTTCTAATGTGGTCCTTAAATTAGATATGGCGAAAGCATACGGCCGTATGTCTTGGTTCTTTATCATCAAGGTCCTAAGAGCCTTTGGTTTCCCTGAACCTTTTATTGATATCATCTGGCGATTGATCTCCAATGTTTGGTTTTCGGTCCTCATCAATGGCTCTTCCCGTGGTTTCTTTAGGGCTGGAAGGGGTCTTCGTCAGGGAGATCCTCTCTCACCTTCTCTTTTTGTCATTGCGGCCGAAGTTCTTGTCAGAGGTCTTCACTCACTGATGATTGCGGGCCAAATTCAGAGATTTGGCATTCCCCGGGGTTGCCCCCTGATTTCGTCCCTGTCCTTTGCAGACGATATCATTATTTTCTCCAACGGCTGTCGGAGATCCATCCGTGCCCTCCTTGATTTTGTGAGTCTTTATGAGAATTCCTTTGGGCAGCTGGTTAACTCCTCTAAGAGTTGCTTTGTTCCAGCTAAGGATCTTGCTCCTGCCCGATCGCTTTGGATTGAATCGGTTTCGGGATTCAGGAGAGCTTCCCTTCCCTCACCTTACCTTGGCATTCTTCTCTACCGTGGGAGGAAAGTTAATTCGATTTTTGATCCCATTTTAGATAGGGCGAAAAGCATGATCAATCGCTGGAATGCTTCCCTTCTTTCTCAGGCTGGCAGACTTGTTCTCATTAACTCTGTTCTGCATTCTTTAGGTTCGCACATTTTTGCGGCCATGACTCCTACATCTGCTTTTTTCCGCTCCTTTCGATCTTTGATCTCTTCCTTCTTCTGGGGAAACAAAGATTCTCCTCGCCATCACTGGATTTCTTGGAAAATCATCTGCCGTCCTAAGTGTGAGGGTGGCCTTGGCATTCGTAACCCTAAAGACGTCTGTTCTGCTTTTGTGTGTAAGCTTTGGGCCAGGTTTGGGGCTAACAACTCCCTGTGGGCCTCATTCCTTCATGCCAAATATCGTCGTCTTGAAGCTGCAAACTTCTCGGGGTCCCCTTCTTATGCTAGTGAAACATGGAAACGGATGCAATCTGTTAAAGTGTTATGGGACAGCAATGGTAGAGGCTCTTATTGGCGCGGGCAACCCTTCTCTTTGTCTGCAGCTTGGTATTCTATCAGAAGTCCTGCCCCTTCGCTTCCTTTTTTTTCCTGTATTTGGGATACCAGAATTGCTCCTAAGGTCTCTGTTTTTATGTGGAAAATCCTTCACGGAGGAATTTCGGTAGATGAGAACCTTAGGAAAATTGGTATTCCTATCACTTCTCGGTGTAGATGTTGCCAAGCTGGTAGCTTCGAAACTCTCTTTCACCTTTTTTTCCAAGGCATTTGTGCCAATGCCGTTTGGTCTTTCTTCGGTAACCTTGTTGGCTGCAATGGTCCTGTCAACTCCATATCTGAGCTCTTGCAACTCTGGTGGACTGGTATTGTTGGGAAGACTGTTCGTTCGATTATTTTTCGTCTTATCCCTTCTCTTATTTGTTGGCACACTTGGTGCGCCCGTAACAAGATGATTTTCGAAGAGGTGCCTATGGATTCTTCTGCTATCATCCGGAGAGTGCGCAATGACATCTATCTTGCTTTTAGAGGTCGTCCTTTCCGGAAGTCCATTGGTTCCAGATCAGCTTTTCTTGCTAGGTATTTCGACATTGCGTTCGAGAGTGCTGCTCCTAGGTCAGGTATTGGCTGAGGTTTAGCTTGTTTTCATAGTTCTGAGGGTTGTGGCTTTTCTTTGTGCCTGTGTCTTTCTTTTTTATTTTTTCTTTGTTTTGCATACATATGTTCTTACCTCCATCTGGAGGTTGCGACTATTTTTGATTATTCTTCCAGTTATGCAGGTGATATAGTAGATTTACAGGGTATTGCTGTTTCAACCTGTCATCCTGCACCGGTTCTCTCTACTTTTGGTAGCGGTTTTATGGGCTTCTGTTCTGATTGTTTGGCTTTCTTTCCTGGGTCTTTATACCCCTTCTGGGAAGTGGCCTTGCCGGAGCTCAGTTTGGGCGTATGAAGGGTGGTGGCCTTGCCGGAGCTCTTCTAGATCTCAGATGTTCCCTTTGATTCGGTCAGACCGAACACATCTTCAGTTTCGGTTTGTATACTTGGAGCATTAGGTGATGAGCTGGATGCCTCCAAGTCGTTTTCACTCATTTTTTTCCATTGCATTGGTTATTTATATTTATCAGTAATTTTGGGGACAGGTTGTTATAACTGCCCAGGCTGTTGATTGATTAAAAAAAAAAAATGTTGAAACAAAATTTGAGCTTATCATCACATAAAAATTATTTGGATGTTATATATGGACCTGTCAAATATGACCGAACCCATTTATCCAACTTATAAATGGGTACTTATAAATGGATTGGGTCAACCCATTTATGAATTTTATTAAATGGTTTATGGGTTGAATTGACTGATTTTTAAAAGGGTTACAAATGGGTAACCCATTTATCCATTTATTAAAAACTAAAACTTTGAAAGTAAGAATTTAGAACACACGTTGTATTTCTCTATGGTGACTAACAATTATACTTAGAAAATAACAGACTACATCTCGATATTTGAATTCCTCCTAGGCAGAACTGTTATTTTTTTCAGACTGTAATAACTTTTTCATATTAACCCGAAATCAGACGAGACTTCGACCGATGAACTCTCATTTAACTTACGTACAATATGAACACTCAGATACTTCATCTTGTGAACGTACACTGTAGTTCTCCATGGTGGCTAACATTTTTACTTAGAAATAATAGGCTACATTCTATATTTGAACTCTGCCAAGGCAGAAGCCGCTATTTTTTTTGTTCGGACCGCAGTTGCTTCTTCGTACTAATTCGGAATCAGGCGAGACTTTGATCCATAGACTCCTACTAAATTACGGACAATATGAAATACTCGGATACTTTATCTTGTGAACACACACCGTAGCTCTCCATGGTGACTAACAATTATATTTAGAAAATAACAGACCACTACATCCCCAATTGACTCCGCCTAGGCAGAAGCCGCTATTTTTTGGTTCTTACTAACTCAGAATCAGGGGAGACTTTGACCGATGAACTCTCACCTAAATTACAGACAATATGGTACACTCAGATAGTTAATCTTGTGAGCGCATACTGTAGTTCTCCATAGTGACTAACAGTTGCACTTAGCAAATAAAAGACCACATCCCCATATTTGAATTTTGATGAAAATTAGAATTAAAATTTTAAATTTTAAAATTTGATTTTTAGTGAAATTCAAAACGTAAAAATTAGAATTAAAATTATTTTATATCCATTTGTTTTTTATTACTCAAATCAATTTTAAATCTTTAAATGTGTTAAATGGATAACCCGCTTATTAAATGGGTTGAACCATAAATGGATAAGAAAGAATGAGCCATAAATATGTTGGGTCAAACTCGATCCAATTCATTTTGATCCAACCCAATACGTTTGATAGGTCTAATTATATAAACCAACCAACCAACCATTACTGATTAGTGCTTATGGAAGGAAAGAAGTCACCGTGTCTTTAGTAACACGTATATAAATACATCATCTTTATTTCATTTTTTTCCTAGCAATAGGGTCAAGCAGGGAGAATTCCGAATGGAAGACATATCATAGTCGGATTGTGCATATTATTTTTGCATTCATGGATCCCTCCTTTCCTCCCTTGGTCCCAATTCCATAATCCTCATATCTTATGAAGTGGAACCAGCACACCTAATTTGCTTTATCACAGCTTTCATCCACTTAGCTGCTCTCATATCCAGATTGCTCATCTTTTTTCTCTTCTTCAGATTGTTATTGCAAACATGCTCTTACTATTTATTTTTTTAATTTTTTTGGGTCGTTCATTTCATTTCAAATTTCACATAATTTTTAAAAAAGAGGGTGCATGCCAAATTTCAAGCAAATTAAAATGATGGACGATATCTATTGATTTTCTCTTATGAATAGCTTATTTTTGTTATAAGTAGTCCCCATCCTTCTTTCTCGTGTATAAAATTCACTTTTACAAAGAAGTGAGTTAAGAAAACAGATCAAATGTGTTTTTTTATTGATATTATTGATACGTTCTCAGTTACACCGCTGCATTGTATTTATACAAATATGCGAGGCCTGTTGGGCTGACTTTGTTAGAGCAGAAACATAAAGCGGGTAATTATACTAGATGTCTTGTTTATACATTTTATAATAGGTAAACGTTCTTTCTTTCATAACTCTTCATACCCCCCTTCAAACCCAATTAGGATTAGGGTTTGTGATTATTCTTTAAAGTGGTCGCTCTTCAAAAATCTTGAATCTCTTCACAAATTAATGATAAAAAAGCAAATTTCAGATAATTATACATCAGATCCTAGGAGAAATTGAGAGAAAGATCTCGGATTGATGCTTTCAATTCCACTAGGAGATGAAGTATAGAAGCTCCAAATGCAAAATTAGATCTTTTATCTAGTTTTGCAGTTGTGATGCTTCGATAAGGTGACAACCTATTGAAGAGACTTAATATACATGGCCAGCTTTGAAAGCTTTCAGATTGACTTCAATCTCTTTGAGCTTGAGCCTTCTGTGTATCAGGAAGGTCGTTGCTGAGTTCAGTGGCCTTTAGATCCTTCTTTAGTCGAAGAAAGTTTATCTTTGACAGAGGCTTTGCAAGAATATCTACGATCTGGTAAAATGTCAGTGCATGATTTACAATGATATTTACTTTCATTACTTCTTCTCTAACAACGTATATATCAAGTTCCATGTGCTTAGTCCTTGAACGTAATATTGGGTTGGCTGTTAGTGCTATTGTACTCACGTTATCATACCAGATCGTAGCCTTATTATGAACTTTTATTTTTAGTGTACTTATTGGAGATTTAATCCAAATAATTTCTGTTGTGGCATTTTCTACACTCCTGTATTCTATTTCGGTGCTAGATCTAGAAATGGTTGATTGTTTTTGAAAACCATGAATTGGATTCTGACCCAAATTGATAGTCTGTTGTAAATTTTTGGTCATCCAAGTCTGTTTCCCAGTCTTCATATGCATATGCTATGATATTTAGAGTCTTTCTTGTTTGTAAAGTCAGATCATGATTTAGAGTGCCATTTAAGTATCTCAGTATTCTTTTCACAGCCTTCCAGTGTTGATCTAGTGGGTTTTTCATAAATTTCTTGCTTTGTTTGCACTGAATGAAAATTTTGGTCTTGTGATGGTTGCATATTGTAGAGCTCCCATTATACTTCTGTATCGTTTGATGTTTGTGATGGTTCTCCTTTGTCCTTTGATAGATGTAGGTTACTGATCATGGGTGTAGGTAGAGGATTTGAATTTTCCATTTTGGCTCTCATGAAAATCTTTGTAATGTATTTTCTTTGACTTAAATGCACTGTTGAAGTTGATTCTCTATTGGCCTCAATTCACAGGAAGTAGCTTAAATTTCTAAGATCCTTATTAGAGAATGCTTCATTTAGTTGTTTGATTGTATTGTTGATTTCCATTTGATTGCTTCTTGTAATAAGTATATCATCAATATATATCACTATATATGTAGTGTCATTGTTATCAAACTTTGTAAATATTGAGTTGTCTAATTTGGTTGATGAGTAACCCATTTTAATCAAGATTGATTTGAGCTTATCCGACCAGACCCTTGGTGCTTGCTTAAGTCCATAAATTGCCTTTTTTAACCTGCATACAAGTTGTTAAGAATGGTCTTTTATGAATCCAAGTGGTTGCTCCATATAAACTTCTTCCTGTAAATCACCATTCAGAAAAGCATTATTCACATCAAGTTGCCTTATGATCCAATTTCTATGCAAGACAATTGTAATAATTATTCTGATTGATGTTGGTTTTACAACAGTTGAAAAAGTTTCACTAAAATCAAAACCATTCAATTGTAAATACCCTTTGGCCACCAATCTTGCCTTATATTTAGAAATTAAACCATTGGCATTTTTCTTTAGTTTGCATGTCCATTTTCATCCTATGGTGTTTTTATTTTTTTGTAATGACCAGCCTTTTTGGACGGTTTAAATCGACGATAAACCACTCACGTCAGACTCAAACCATTCAAAGGGGCAGATTGTTATGGGGTAAATAAGAAAAAGAAGAGAAAGAAGTAAAACAAGTATAGAATCTCGCAGCGGAATGACAAAATATAATAATCAAATAACAGTCTATGAAGTTATTTTATAAATACATTTGATTATTCTCTTATAACACAAAAATCAGAGTTACAGAAACATGAATAAATAAATAAATGCAGCGGAATAACATGATATGGTGGAATAAATTTAATAAATAATAATAGTACAAATCTTCATCTTCGTCCTCCAGAAATAAGGTCTTCAATCCTGAAATGCTTAGGCTGCCCCGAGCAAATTGAAAGAACAAAACACTCGAGTCATAACTAAAAGATCTTACATAAGTTAAATCAACGATAAATATGAGTGTAATGGGGTCGGAGATGTTTACGAGGTTTGGCATCTCCTATCCAGTGTCTAGCGTGAGTGTAGTAACTTAAGAGATGTTCGGGATTTCCACCTAAGTATCTGTTAAACTATCTATTATGTAGTACAATATGCTATTATAATATGTCTTAGTAAAGTAAAAGTATTAAAATAGCGTTAAGGCGTTACCCATATCCCCCTTAGCACATTTTATATATTTTCATAGTCTATACAGTACCGTATACTCCTCTGTAAGGTTTACCCAGAGGGCACTCCATAGGTATGAAACAAAACAAACTTGTAGAAGGCGCGATAAGGCATGCGACATGACATTCGAGGCAATGTCAGGGTAGATATACCAATTGCACTCTCGGACTGGTGGTAACGCATAGCGGCTACTACCATCCACCTCAGAACACACTCCCAAAATCAAATCAAGGATGGCCACCAAATCAATCACCAAGTCAGAATATATTATCGAAAAAACATGTCCGATCGGAGGAATGACCTCACTTGGCCCGGTATAGCTCCTGTTTTAGCCACATCAAGCTAACTCACGGGAGTCGGGGTCACATGAATACCTCATACTGAATCGTTCACCAAACCATATGTAACGACTTATAAATTCGAACAAATTTTAAAAATATTAATTATAATTTTTGTGTAGGATATGGTTAGAAACAAATAATTTTCAATTACTACTGTGAAATAACAACAACAACAACAACAATAATAAATTTGTTAGAATATAAAACACGACTTGGATAAAATTCTAAAACAACTAATATTTATTGAAATGGAAGGTGTTAACGTGTATCAGAATATAATTTAATAATATTAATCAAATGTAATTGACAACTGTATTAATGCAATTTCAATCAACTGTAACAATAAATGTTACTAAAGAAGAGGATAAACAATATTCTAAATATGTTAGCATACAACAAGAAATCAATTATTTGGTAGGTAAATTTATACTCCTTGTGTAAAAAATAAATTAATAGATTTAAATTACTAAGTTGTAATAATTTATTTATTCCTCATCCCATTGATTAATCTGCTTTGGAATTTATTTTGCAATCAATGGAATTAATTGTAATTGGAATCTTTCAAATAAAAGGAAAGAGAACATTAGTTGTAACTAATGAACGTAATAATAGAACGTATGTTTGAATTAAAATAAAAGAGGAAGTTAAGGAAATAAAAGAGAAACATATGTTTTAATTGAAAGAGAAATTTGATATAATATAAAGAACATGTAAATAGAAATAAAATGATAAAACTTTGTTTGAATTATTTAATGAAAATAAAACGACTAGTGTGTAACCAACATTCAGTTAAATTTTTTAATATTGAATAAATTGGAATTAAATCTTTTAATTAAGGTAAAGAGTAACATATGGTAATTGATTCAGTCAAGAATAAGCAACATATGTTGAATTGAATAAAATGAACATTTGAATGAAGACAAACCAATGCTTAAAATGAAGGTTCAATTTAGTAAATTTTAAAATGTATTATTATTTGAATTTAAATAAAATTTAAAGGTTGAAATTTAAGAACAAATTTTGGAATATTGAGTAATTTTTTTTTCAAATTCAATGAAATAGATAATTTTATAAAATTTTGAGTTTTGGTCAAACTTAGTCAATTTGACCTTTGTTTGAAAATTTTAAATGTGAATTTTAAAAGTTTATTCTTTTTATATGATACTAGACTGAATCCTGATCTTTTCTCCATTTTTTTCGCTAAAATAAAATATCTATTGCTCTAAATATTTGAATTTCTATGAAAAATTGACATACGTTTGTGGTGATTAGTTGTGAAATTTGGCTAAGTCCTAATGGGTTTGGTTTAGTCCTAATGGGCCTTCGTTAACCAAGAGACTCTAACCATATCAAGAGACTTGTGTCTATTTCTATGGCTACGACAATTTTTTTCCTTCTGACTAACTTGTATGTACATAACTTTCTCTTGAGAAAACTTTCTCATCACAGGCCCTTCTTCCTCTCCAAATTTACAGAGAGTTCTAGATCTAAAAACACGAATTTCTCTAAATTAAAACTCCTTCCTTTTCTCTTCTAAATTTCTTCCACCTCCTCTCCTAATGCCACATATCCTCCACCATCCAAGCCACCTTTCCCTCCTCTTTATCTCGGCCACCATTTCCTCCAAGCAAGGCTGAAATCATCCCCTCATTCCTAGCCTATAGCCATGTCCTATCTCCGCCAAATCCCACCCAAATCACCACTATCTTCTCCTCTTGCATAGCCAAACCATCTCAGTTAGTCCGTGAGATGATGGTTTTGATGACAACAACCTTAGAATAGATTATAAAATATAAATACTAACATTATAAGTTTAGACAAATATGTATATGCCGGATTTAACCATGTAGGTACCAAGAATGAAGGTTGTACATTATAGAGATTCAAGATATCAAGATTGAAGACTCATGAGTATCAAGATTATCAAGAGTTCAAGAATTGAAGTAATTTATTCTTTAATTAGAAATTTTGTTAAAACTCATAGAAAAGCACTGGCATCTTAAAATCCTATTTATTCGTGGAATGGAATCCACTTCGAGCCTGTTACAGGGGTGGAACTCTAAGTAGGATGGAACCTACGAAAAATCTAGTGGAACATCGTTTTGTATCCACTAATTTTAATTCAAATGATTTTACAAAATTATCTTGTTTTCAAAATGATTTCAAAACTTTCCTTTTAAAAGATTCAAAACTCTCCATCCTGATTTTAAATAGTTTTAGCCTCAAAATTATCTTTAATTTCAATATCAAATTACTCCTGATTTTAAACTATCTTTTAATATAATATATTTAACTTTTAAATATTTGTACTTAAGATTTAAATATAAAATTATAGTTAAATTCTATATAAATTATTCTCTATATTTACTTATGAATTATAACTATAGTCAAGTATATTTATAAAGTTTTAAATAGTTTTAATATAAGATAAAGGTTATTTTCAAAGAAAATCAAATCATGAAAAATTACTTTGGGATGTCGACATGCCTATGGTGACCATGTCGACATGGTGTCAGTTGAATTCAAAATTTAAATTTCAAAAGAAGTGTCTATTCGCCATAACTCTTCACTAATGGACATGACTGTTGTTCTTCTATAAATATGGGTTAGTTTCAACGAATTTTATATCAGATTTTTGGTTTTTCACTCCTCTTCTTCTTTCACATTTCTTAATACATATTCTTACCATTACTCTGCCGAAATCAACATTGAATCGAACTCGATCTTTTCTAGTTTCATTCTCTATCACTATCTCAACAAGTTTCTCAGTGCTATTCAGAGTTATAGGCTTCTTTGTAATCTATTAAGTGAGAAAAGGAGTGATTGTGGCCTTGAAAATCAATCAAACGAGATAAGGTATGATTGTAGCCTTGGTAAATCAATTGGATAAACTTGTGGCCCGGAAATCAAGCAATCAAGTATCTCTACCCAGAGGATTGTGATTCTGGAGGGTGTACCTCGTAGCCTTGAAATCGAGGGTGTAATTGTACAATTGCTTTTGAAAGGAAATCCGTACTTGTGTTGCGGGACTGGATGTAGGGTAACTCCGAACCAGTATAAAATCCGGTGAATACTTTCTTTTATTGCTTTTACTTCATTTCTGCATTTGTATTTGTTTCTGTGATCATATCTGTGTCTGTATATTGCATACATCCGTGTTCAATTCAACATAAATTCAAAAAGATTTAGTAATTCTTTATAAACACTATTCACCCTCCTCTAGTGTTAATCCTAGCCTTAGGATCCGTAATCCGCATTTCTTTCAATTTGTATCAGAGCGAGGTTTTCAATGTTTCATAATCTGATTTTTGAAAAGATTTCAAAATGGCTATCAACACTGGTACTGTTACTAACACTAGTATTCCTGTCACTAGTTCATTTGTGGAAGGTCAGTCTACTGTCAGATCACCACTTGTTAATGGCAGTAACTATGCATATTAGGAATGTAGGATGAAAACATACTTACAATTATAGGATTAGACACTTGGAATATTACACAAACTGAATATTATGAACCCACAACTGATTTTGCACAGAGGACTGCTGAGCAAAAGACTGTTGCATAAAATAATTCTAAGGCAATGAATATTTTATTTTGTTCACTATATAGAAATGAATTCAATAAGAGTGTCAGTTTGTAAGTTTGCATATGAAATCTGGAAAACTTTGCAAGTTACTCACGAAGGAATAAGCAAAGTTAAACAGACCAAAATTTCCATGCTCACAAATCAGTTTCAATTATTTAAAATGAATCCTAATGAGTGTATTTCAGATATGTATAGTAGATTTCAGGATATTGTGCATTCTCTAATATCTTTGGAAAAAGAATTTTCTGAAGAAGATCAAGTCAGAAAGATTTTAATTTCTCTTACTCCAGAATGGGATCAAAAGACACTTGCTATCGAAGAGGCAAATGACATCAGTACTTTAAAGATAGAAGAATTAATTGGAAATCTAATGTCGTATGAAGTTCAAATGATCGGGAGAAGAGAAAACAAAACATCTGAAAAGAAATCAATGGCATTGAATGCATTGACCGATGGATCAAACTCAAACAACGATAATGATGAAGCGATAGCCTTTATGACCAGAAATTTTAGGAAATCCCTGAAATACAGAAAGATGAATAATCTCAACAGAAACAACTATAAGAACTCTGGAAATTAGAACGTAGTGCCAAATAATGTCAAATGTTACGACTGTGATGAACCAGGCCATTTCAAAAGAGACTGTCCGTATCCAGATAGGCAACATCCTCCTATGAACAATGGTCCAGCAAAGAAACAGAAGCGTGCATTTACTGCTACTCTAGATGACTCAGACTCGTCCTCAAGTGATGATGATCAGAAGACAAATAATTCGAATTTGTGTTTCACAGCTGTTCACGACTCCGACGAATTCAAAGAAACGGACTCAGAAAAAGGTACACGTTTACAATACAATTGGTTGAAATTTCTTGCTTAGAATTAGTTACTTGATTGCTTGATTGATTGATTTTGAATTGTTGTGTTGTTTGAATTTTAAAATTTATTTTTTATTTTTTATTATTATCTTATTATTTTATTTTATTTTTTATTTTTTTTAATAGTATAATTATCTGAAATATACTATAAATATTTCAGATATATATATATATATATATATATATAGACATTAAAAATAATAAGTATATATATATATTTTAGAGAACTTAGGAAAAATAAATAATCAAAATTCACTGGCACATGTCGACATGGTCCCTACCATGATGTCGACATGGGTGCCAGAATTTGAATTTCAAAATTTGAATTCAAATGTTTGAATTTCCCTCCACCTTTTCACTTCATTCAATTCTCTGAAAAGCTACCTTTTGACCAGAGAATATGTCTTTTGAGAATCTATTTATTCACTATCTTTTATCTTATCTTTTCACTCTCATTTTCAAATTCAAACTCTCTTCAAAACTTCAAGCTCTCTACTCTCTACTTTAATGGCTTCTTCAAGCAACCCCTCCACCATGAGAATTTCTAGAAAAATAAAAGAGAAACTATTCAATGATCCGGAGGCAATAAAAGCATACATCAATTATGCTAATTATACCAAAGTCCATCCCGGAAAGTTTGCTATTTTTCAAGATTTCTCTTCTTATGAACTTGATTCTCTTTTTGCAAATAATGGAGTTCTTAGTCTTATTGTTGCTACTCAAAATGATTTTGTTTGCTATCCAAATCTTGTCAAAATTTTCTATGCTAATTTAACCGTGGATTTTATCATGGAAATGAGGATGAAATTTGGAGTAGTGTCAAAGGCACTAGAATTGTTTTGAATTGTGATCTTTTGGGTACCATTCTCAATTGCAAGTGTACGAGAATGGATCTTTCTAATTTAAAATCAATGAAAATGATCGTGAGACATTTCATCACATTTTCGAAGGGAATGATAATTTTGAATTCAAAAATAAAAAATTTCGACCAAAGGCAAGAATTGTCAATCTTCTTTTGCAACATACTTTGACCCCAAGATCGGGGAATTTTAACAATCCTACTTCAAAAGTTTGCAAAGCTCCTTTTGCTATTTTTGAAAATTATGACATAAATTGGACGCAAGTTATTTTGGATGAACTTCATCCTAAAAATCTTGAAATGGTTGAGAATACTTTATATCATGGAATTTATCTCACTCGGAACTTTAATTATTTTAGCGTGGATTTCAAAGGCGAAGAATTTGTTTCTAGAAAAGTTTTCAATCATTCCAACATTTCGCTTATGGAAATTTCATTTGTTTTTCAACCTTATGAGACCCTTTCCGAAAAGGAAGAGCGTTTGGCTCATGAGGAAATGGAAGAAGAGGAAGAGGAAGAAGAAGGGGATGAGATGGAAATTGAAGAAGAAGAAGGTGAAACCTCTTTGGAAAGCATTGACTATCCTCCTAATCCATCCACCAAAACCCTTCTCAAAAACTAAAATACTATTGTTGAGAATCAACGGATTCTTAAACGATCCGTTAGTAAGAAGTTGGACAAAATTTCATCCAAGATGAACAAGTTCATTTCCAAAGTCAGCAAGAAATTTGTACTTTCTTCATCATCATCATCCTTTAACTAGTTTTATCTTTTCGTATCTTGTTGTATGTGTTTTAGCTTGTTTTAATTCGAAAGTTCATGTAGTTTCGTATGTTTAATCATTGTATCATCTTAATATGCAATGAAATGAATTTTTCTTTCTGTTATCTAGCTTATCTTATCTCTAGAATAAATGTTAGTATATTATATAAATATAAATATACACACAATTATTCACTAAATTTAAATAGTCATTTTTTTCACTAACCCATGTCGACATACCCCCTATGACCATGTCGACATGTACTGGTCAGAAATGACAATTCATTTTGAAATTGAAATTTGAATAAGAACCATATGTCTATTCATTTCAAACGAATTTCTACACCTATATATATATATATACCTATTTCTTCCATAATTCTTCACTGAAAATTATTTCCTATCTTCTAATTCTTCATTTCTTTCACAAATTCAATTGTGGCTAATCCAATTCACAATTTATCCGAAAATCATGAAGAAACTCTTAATTCGTTCAAAAGTATTCTCTCGTTTATTCTTCGTAACCAGCGACACTTAGAATTTAGTCAAATGCAGATGATCAAAGAGCAAGAAAGGCATTTCGATGCAATACGATGGATGATTTCCTCCCTACAAAAGGATGATAATGAAGCACATCCTCTAGTCTCTCTCACCAATGACAATGATAATTGGGATGCTATTAAGGCAGATCCAGTCTTTGGAGAAGAAGGATGGGTGGAAGTTCCACGTAACTTTTGATTTTTATTTGTTTGCTTTGTTTGAATTGTTTGTTTGAATTAATTTGATTTGGTTTGGATTGATACTCGGTGTGGATTGATTTCTTAAATTGGTTTGACGGTTGCTACATAAAACATGTGTATATATATACACTGAAATGTATACAACCCTTGATTAATTATCATGTTCTAAGGATAATTATTTCTTATTCTATCTATTATATATTCCGTTGTATAGTTTATTAATGCACGTACTCTAGTCCAAGAATGAGGGGGAGTTAGTTTTTGTTGATGACAAAATGGGAGAAATATAAAATAGAGTAATTAGGCATAGAATAAAGGGGAGTTATTAGTTTTAAGGGGAGTTATTAAGATAGAAATAAATATTTTATAAACAAAGGTTGTCATCATCAAAAAGGGGGATATCGTTAGTCCGTGAGATGATGGTTTTGATGACAACAACCTTAGAATAGATTATAAAATATAAATACTAACATTATAAGTTTAGATAAATATGTATATGCAGGATTTAACCATGCAGATACCAAGAATAATGACTGTACAGTATAGAGATTCAAGATATCAAGATTGAAGACTCATGAGTATCAAGATTATCAAGAGTTTAAGAATTGAAGTAATTTATTCTTTAATTAGAAATTTTGTTAAAACTTATAGAAAAACACTGACATCTTAAAATCCAATTTATTCGTGGAATGGAATCCACTTCGTGCCTGTTAAAGGGATGGAACCCTAAGTAGGATGGAACCTACGAAAAATCTAGTGGAACATTGTTTTGTATCCACTAATTTTAATTCAAATGATTTTACAAAATTATCTTGTTTTCAAAATGATTTCAAAATTTTCCTTTTAAAAGATTCAAAACTCTCTATCTTGATTTTAAATAGTTTTAGCCTCAAAATTATCTTTAATTTCAAAATCAAATTACTCCTGATTTTAAACTATCTTTTAATATAATATATTTAACTTTTAAATATTTATACTTAAGATTTAAATATAAAATTATAGTTAATATATATATATATATTATTCTCTATATTTACTTATGAATTATAACTATAGTCAAGTATATTTATAAAGTTTTAAATAGTTTTAATATAAGATAAAGGTTATTTTCAAAGAAAATCAAATCATCAAAAATTGCTTTGGGATGTCGACATGCCTATGGTGACCATGTCGACATGGTGTCAGTTGAGTTCAAAATTTAAATTTCAAAAGAAGTGTCTATTCGCCATAACTCTTCACGAATGAACATGGCTGTTGTTCTTCTATAAATAGGGGTTAGTTTCAACGAATTATATATCAGATTTTCTGGTTTTTCACTCCTCTTCTTCTTCCACATTTCTTAATACATATTCTTACTATTACTCTGCCGAAATCAACATTGAATCGAACTCGATCTTTTCTAGTTTGATTCTCTATCACTATCTCAACAAGGTTCTCAGTGCTATTCAGATTTATAGGCTTCTTTGTAATCTATTAAGTGAGAAAAGGTGTGATTGTGGCCTTGAAAATCAATCAAGTAAGATAAGGTGTGATTGTAGCCTTGGTAAATCAATTGGGTAAACTTGTGGCCCAGAAATCAAGTATCTCTACCTAGAGGATTGTGATTCTGGAGGGTGTACCTCGTACCCTTGAAATCGAGGATGTAATTGTACAATTGCTTTTGAAAGGAAATCCATACTTGTGTTGCGAGACTGGATGTAGGGTAACTCCGAACCATTATAAAATTCGATGTGTTCTTTCCTTTATTGCTTTTACTTTATTTCTGCATTTGTATTTGTTTCTGTGATTATATCTGTGTCTGTATATTGCATACATCCATGTTCAATTCAACATAAATTCAAAAAGATTTAGTAATTCTTTATAAACACTATTCACCCCCCTCTAGTGTTAATCCTAGCCTTAAGATCCGTAATCCGCATTTCTTTCAATCTCTTCCAACCTAGCCCACCTTAGCCGCATCCAATCCCATCCTTTCAACCCTAGACCGAACCTCTTAACCCCTCTTCTCTTCTTTTCTATAAAAAAGAAATATATATCCATATATATTTTGTGTTGCGTCAATTCAAGTCCGCTTTTATTTTCTTTGGAATTCGCAACTCAAATTTACAGGTTTGTGTCATCAATTTTCTTAGCCTCGGAAGGTGATCTATTCACTCACGATTTATAATCTTATGATAAGTAAATATATATCAATTGATATGTTATTGGATTGTTGCAATAGTTAAGAAATTTTGCGCAATTTGGTTATGATTTGATATGACATATGTTCAGTTATGTTCCCTTTTTATTTTTGACATAAAAATGTTTATGATATTATGTTGTTTATTTATAAAAATAGATGTGATGATATGGTTATTAATATGCATCATGATGTTAATATTGAATTTCTTTGTTGAAAAGAAAATAAGTAAAATGTTTCATTGATTCAAAGGTTGACACTTTTGCGATGGAAATTGTCATTAGTACGTTATGTGAAATTTATGTATGAAAAAGAAGAAAAAAAGAAGAATAAAAAAAAAAGAATAAAATTTGATTGCATATATATAGTATGATTGTAATATAGGAAATCACCTAAGGTGCTATATTGGAAATGATTAAATGTCGGGTTATGTTATGGTAGAAAATTTATGTCACATTCCATGCTATTTTATGTAATTAATTGTGTAAGTTACATGCTATGTTATGTAATTAATTTTGTAATAATTAATTATGTAAGTTACATGCTATGTTTTATAATTAATTATGTAAGTTAGAATGCCACGTTATGTAATTAATTATGTAATAATTAATTATGTAAGTTACATGTTATGTTCCGTAATTAATTGCAACTTACACGTTATGTTCCGTAATTAATTACGTAAGTTACATGCTATGTTATGTAATGTGTTATGTAAGTTATATGCTATTTTATGCAATTTTTTATGCAAGTCATATGCTATTTTATGCAATTTGTTATGTCAGGGAATTAGGCTGAAGGAAAAACCTGAGAACACTTTTAGTCTGAAGGACAGAAGTTTTAAAATTTAGTCTGAAGGACAAAAAATGATATATTCATATAGCATTGCACATCCATAATGCTATATACATATAGCATTACACAGCTGCTTGTTTGTGTATGCAGAAACTTATAAAATTGTGTTGTATATAGCATTATGGATGTGTAATGCTATATGAATATAGCATTATGGATGTGTAATGCTATATGAATATAGCATTATGGATGTGTAATGCTATATGAATATATCATTTTTTGTCCTTCAGGCTAAATTTTAAAACTTCTGTCCTTCAGACTAAAAGTGTTCTCAGGTTTTTCCTTCAGCCTAATTCCCTCTTTGTTATGTAACCTTACGTAATATGTTATGTATGATTCTGTGTTATGTTATTTATTTTATGTAAGTCATGCTGCAAGTTCCCTTAGTTTTAGGTATTCTCTGTGGGTTGAAATAATACATACCCGAATGATCTTTAGAATAGAGAAAAATCGTTATGGATTGAAATGATAAACCAAAGCGGTTTTTATTGATTTTGAAAATTTGGGATTGCGAGTCGAAATGATATAAATCTGTAAATTTTAAATTATTGCGGATTGAAATGATAAATATCCGTGCCACTTGACCCTAGAATAGAAAACTATATACGGACACCGGTGGTCTATTTTTAAAGTGAATTCAGAAATTTTGAAAAGATGTGTTTGGAAAAAAATGGAAAATGATTTTTAAATTTAATGTAAAGATTTTATTTTTAAACATATATGTAAAATTTAGATTTTAAAATTATTTGTTTTAGAACTCTAAATTTATAAGTTAAGTTTCAAAATATAAATTTTAAGGTTTTACTTATAACTTTATTTACTTTTTCATAATATAAGACTTAATTTAATTTTTTAATAAAAATATAATATATTATGTTTAAAATGTTTAAATTAATATACTTATCTTTATTAATAGTTGTAATACCTTTGGTGTTGCACTTTTTTTGTGTCAATGTGAACTACCAAAAATACCCTTATGCAGATATTAACAAATCTTAGAATCCCTTAAAAATAGAATCTAATAGTTAAACTTGTTTACAAATTCAATATGTCTTTCTACACTTAAAAATAGGATCTAGCAAATAAACATAATTTGCAAATTCATTATTTATTAATTAATAGTATAAATAAAATTTAAACTAACAAAAAATTAGATGTTGCAAATTAGAAATAAAAATTTAAATTAACTACACATTATTTCAATGTAAAAACATGCCTAGATGTTTGTGCAAATCATTTTTTCCTGAATGTGTTAACCAATTACAATATGTAGGAAAACAATTCACATGCGAAGCGCATACAATCATCACACGCGAAGCGCGTGCTTAACGCTCGTTTTAATATATAACCAATTTTGATATATAAATTATTTCTAATATATAAACTATTTCAATCTATAACCTATTTTAATATATAAATTATTTCCAATATATAAACTATTTCAATCTATAACCTATTTTTAAAATATAAACTATTTTTAATGTATAAATATTCCAATATACAAACTACTTTCAATATTCAAAATGTTTAAAGTTGGAATTGTTATGATTTAGATTTAAAATATTTAAAATGCTAATATTTTGATATGATGGTTTAACCTATTTTGTGGTTATAATTTTGAAAATGAATATGATTTCGGAAGTAAATATGATGTCGAAAGTGATATGATTTTGAAGTGAATATGATTTCGAAAATGATATGATTTTGAAGTGAATATGATATTTTGATATCAGTATGAATTGGTTTTGGAAAATGAAAAAAACCATCCGATTGAAATAAGCATTTGGTTGTTAAAGACCGAGATCAGATATTGTCCTACTCTCTGCCAATACCGAAAACCACTTTAACAACTGTGTACGTGGCGGAGATTCCATAATGAAGTAAGATGATTTGTTGAACGATTCTGTATGAGGTATTATGTAGCTCTGACCCCCTCGGGTCAGTTTGATGTGGCTAAAACAGGAGCCATGCCGGGCCAAGTGAGGCCGCACCTCCTATCGGGCACATTTCTTCGATATCATATTATGACTTTATGATTGATTTGGTGGCCATCCTTTGATTTGATTTAGGAGTGTGTCTCGAGGTGGGTGATAGTAGCTGCTATGCATCACCACCAATCCGGATCTGTAAAATGGTAGTATACTACCCTAGGCATTGCCTCGCGTGCCTTTTCACATGCCCTATCACGCCTTCTACGAGTTTGTTTTGTTTCGTACCTATGGAGTGCTCCTTGATAGCCCACCTGCGAGTGGAGTTACAGTATCTGTATAGATTACGACATTTATATAAAATGTGCTAAGTGGGATATGGGTAACGCCTTAATTCTATTTTAATATTTTACTTTACTCTAGACATTATTTACGTAGCGTATTATATTGTGTATGTAGATAGTTCCATGGATCCTTGAAGGATGGAATTCCCAAACATTCTTTAAGTTATTGCCTTTCATTTGGACATTTCACTTGAGTTGGTTTACTTGCATAAGATTGTTAATCCTAACTCGAGCGTTTTGTGTTTTGCTTTATGCTCGGGTCAGCCTGAGTATTACAACATGCGAGACTCACCTTTGGAGCTTAGATCTTTCCTTGAAGAGCTATCTTTAATCTATTCAGCTTTTCAATTATCTCAGTTATTTTAATTATTTCCAGTTGTTTATGTTTAGACTTGTCATTTACTTATGTATTAGTGACTTCTTTGTATTTGGACTTCGGTTGCATTTGGTTTTAGACTCTGATGTTTCTGTAGTAGCTTCATGAACTACTATTTATCTATTCCGCTGCGTATTGCTGTATTACTATGTGTCTGTGATTCTGTGATTGATTTATTTACTGTATATGCTAAGTTTTGCCAATTATAAATAACAATTTGTCATTTTGAGCAATTCAAGTTTGACATGTGTGGATTATTGTCGATTTGAATGGTTCAAAATGGCGGGTCGTTACACCATCCTACTTCATTTCTGAAATCTCCACCACGTACACAGTTGTTAAAGTGGTTTTCGTTATGGACAAAGAGTATGACAATATCCAATCCCGGTCTCTTTAACAACTAAACGCTTATTTCACACCGGATGATTCTTTAAATTTCAAAAATCAATTCATAATTAATATCATATTCAATTTCAAATCATATCACTTTCGAAATCATATTCACTTCCAAAACTATATCCACTTTTAAAAATCATATCCACTTATGATATTATTGATAAGGTAGGGTAATAAAATCCTCGTTCCAAAATCATTATATTTGCTTAAATATGTTATTTCACAAAAAGGTATCAGTTTCAAATTCCAACTTAGGTTGTGTCGTCATCAAGGATTTAAGTATAATACTTCAAATTATCACAGTCTGAAATTTTAGAAATTAGTTTAGGTAGTCATAAATAGCTTTAATAGTATAAAAATAGTTTAAATATAGATTTGAAATAGTTTAAATAGTTAAATAGATTTAAATTTGATTTAATTAGATCTAAAATGATTTATGTAGATTTAAATAGATTAAATGGATCTAAATTACCTTAAATAGATTTTAAGTAGATTAATAAATTCAAAGTAGATCAAATAGATTTAAGTTATGTAGTTTTAAAATAGATTAAATAAATTTAATTAGTTTAAAATAGGTGAAATAGATTAGGTTTGGATTAAATAGGTTAAAATAGATTAATATAAATTAATATAAATTAAAATAGTTTTTAAATTGATTAAAATAGTTTATATTAAGTACAATAGTTTAAATTAGTTTGAAATAAATTTTCAAGTTAAATCCAAACATTTTCAATAACTCAATTCTGATAAATTCATTTAGTTTTGCTACTTCAACTTTGAAATTCCAAATTTAAATCCTTTGAAAAATTCATTAAATCAATTCCAATTTCAGCATTAACGTTTGGATTATTGAAAATAATGCAGTTTATATAAATACATCTCTATTTCAAAATGCCAGTTAACTGAATTCAAAAATTAAAGAATAAAAAATCATTTAATTTAACCAATCTGATTTCCATATAAAATTTTCAACCCTAGGGGTCAAGTGATACAGATATTTATCATTTCAACCCACAATTTAAAATTTTAAGGTTATATATCATTTCAAACCACGATCCCGAATTAAATAAATATCCATAAAATCACTCGAGTATATCATTTCAACCCATAATGATTTTTCCAAATCTATAGATCATTCGGGTATATATCATTTCAACCCATAGGGAACTTGCAGTGTTATAACAATGTAAAATGCAACATCCAGTCGTCCAATATCACAATAAAACATGCATCACAATCATCATCTAAATCAACCAATAGCATCAATAGATAACTAATTATATTTAACATGTATTAAATTGACAAATAATTTTTTATATTAAATTAAAAATGATACAATGCAATAAAAATCAAATTTAACTAAAATGACAATTTAAACCTACCAAATATCAATCAATAAATTTCTAAGGAATCATAAATTTAATTTAACTATCATACGATAATCTATAAGTTGTGAGTGAGTCAAAACACCCACCTTCGATTTCAAATCGATTTGAAATTCAAATGAAGGCCTAAATTCAAATAGAGCCTTAGAATTCATCTAACAGGGGTCAAAATATCCGGAATTTCGATACGATCGCAGCGGAGAAAACCACGCATAAATCCAACCACGTGTGCAAAAGTTATCGACATTAGAACATTATTCGGTTATATTATAAGAATTAATAAAATAAACAAACAATTGCGACGTCACGTACCTCATCTCGTTCTCGAGAACCGAAGCTCCCCTTTGACATCGCGATCGAACTATAACCCATCACGGCCGCCACAACCCGCACCCACGCGCACGTCGCTGACCATCGCGGCCACGCCCCACGTCACCAGACGATGCGCGACAACGCCTAAGCCCCTCAACCATCGAGAACACCTCCGATCGCCATTCTCAACTCAGTCGCCGCCAATAAGAGAAACCTAATCGAATTATTCACGGTGATCAGGCTGTTGATGCACCGAAAAACCTACATGGATGAACTTCGCTCGACCATCTCTCCGCAATGGTAATCTTGATCCGATGATCCGATGAAGTTGATCAACACACGATGAACGTCTAAGAATTAATCATCAATTTCTGGCTACATGGAAATCCAAATCTAAAAACAGACTTTAGATTTGACTTGCGGTCGTCGAGAGCTTCAAATAGATATATAATTCGATATATTTTGAGGATTTTAAATTTTTGTTTTGATTTTGATTTGCAATTGAATTCGGAATTGGTTTGTCTGTCATTGGAAAGAGAGAAGCAGATAGAATTGTACGTACAAACAAATGGAATAAGAAATAGTTAGGGTTTATAACAGGCTATTTATAGGCATATCAGAAATAGAAATGAATGGGTTAGATCAATTTGAAAACGAAAAACAACCCGAATGCCCGTTTCGTACCAGAAACGAAAGTGGGTCATTGCATATATCAAAATAGATGTTTTCAAAAAATTTAAATTCAATAGAACAGGTTTTAGGTCCTAATTCCATCGTATGAATAAGCTGCTTTAAAATCAGCTTATTACAAATTGATTTCAGTTGAATTTAATTAAATTGATTTCTACGCATTTCGAGTCCGTACGATCAAATGACAAGTCCGATCGCTACGAAACTTGAAGCCTTACAATAATTCACCGTTACTGATCCTATGAATCTTGTTTCTTCAAAATCCGAGACAGCATCCAAAATGACTATTTTCACGTTGATTAAATAAACTAATATTAAATTAGTCAATCACTTTTTAATTCAATATTTATAAACCAACAAATTTTCATCCTTGTTGATTACTTTGACATTTATATCTTGAAGCAATTTACATCTCAATTTCAGTATTTAATATTTCACTAATTACAGTGTTAAATTTCAACTATAACTAAATTCAATTATTTATAATTAATTCCAATAAATTGATTTAATTTAATTTCAATCTTTGTATTCGATCAATTATTACTCTAATAACATAGTTAATATTTGATTATATCTTATTTCACTAGTATGCTACAATTCCCATCTTTCTTTTTAAAACTCAACCCAGAGCCTGATGAAATCGAAGGGATGGGATGAGCCCCCAATCTGCCTGGTCCAACCACAGAAAGGTGGGATTTAATGCCAGCCCAGCACTGAAGTTTGATGCCCCCAACCAAACAATTCGGTTTTATAGGGACCCACCTCCGCGCCTTGAAATGAGAGTAAGGCAGACGAGGATCGAACCTACGACTTTGTTACCGGGATGCAGGTATCTTACCACTGCGCCACTACTTGCGGACACACAATTCCCATCTTTTATTTGTATCAACTACTCACATTAAATAGAATTTTAAAATCCTAATAAATTGATTTATGTTGGTTTCACACTTTTATTAAATCAGCTATTGCCTTGGGAATATGATTAACATTCTTATACATTTTATTACATTCACAATTTGCAGTTATTTCTTAACTCACATTGATGTAACATTTATTTACACTTAATTATAATTGATTTAAATGAATTGGTAACAAATAACAATCGTCACCATTTCTACATTTTATGACATTTGTAAGCTTATTATTTACAAACAATTTTGATAACAACTTACACTATACTATTCCTATCCAATTTCCATTTATTACACATTATTTAATTAATTAATCAACATTTAACTTATCAATTACTCTTTAAATCCAATTATCAATTAATACACACATTACTATAATTTATTTACAATCTATGTCAATCATAACTCTTAATCGTTTAATTAGTTTGAATTACATTTAGAGCAATTATCAATTACCTTAAATTAAAACTATTACATTGCATTCCAGTTGTATTTTCATTGTTAAATCACAGATTTTTATTTTATTTCTTCCAACATTAAATTCACAAAACCTTATTAAGTTAACTAATTTTAATTATCGAAAATTACTTGTCGTTACACTTTTGGTAATGGAACAAGTTCCCATGTCTTATTCCTTAGTAGTGCCTCATATTCTTCAATCATGGCTACTTTCCATTTTTCATTCTGAATAACCTGATAATAAGTACTTGGCTCATCATTTTGTGCAACTGTATTATGTATTTTTGGCTTGAATATGCCTCTTTTTTCTCTTGTGATCATATGATTACCAGTATTTTCAGGAGTGATTTGTTGAGTAGTAGTTTGATGAGTATTGCTTGTTGAGGCTTCCTGCTAATCAATTGGTGATTCTAGATCGTCGATTGGTTGACTGGATTCATACAAGCTTTTGCTATGATGTTTACTTTGGTGGGAATTGTCAGATTCATTTATTTGATCATCATTAGCAACAGAGTTTGATATATCTTGGTGTGATTCTTGATCTGTCCCACTGATATTCTGCATAGCTAAATCAAGTATTGATGGTATGGAAAATCTTGCGTTATGCACCTTCTGTGAAGTTTTTATGTTCACATCATTGAATGGAAAATTTTGTTCATTAAAAACAACGTGTCTAGATACAAAGATTTTTCCATTACCATCCATACATTTGTATCCTTTCTTGTTTGCTGCATATCCTAGGAATGTACAAGGAGATGATCTAAAATTTAATTTACGAGCATTATAAGGTATCAAACAAGGAAAACACAAGCATCCAAAAAAATTTAGTTCATGATAATCTGGTTTTCTATCAAATAGAACCTCCGTGGGACTTTTGAAACTTAAGATTTTGATGGCAGCCTATTTATTAAACATACATAAGTAGAAAATGCATCAGGCCAAAATTTTAAAGGTAAGGAAGCCTGAGCTAATAGAGTTAAACCAGTTTCTACAATATGCCTGTGTTTTCTTTCTATTAGACCATTTTGCTCAGAAGTATGAGGACAAGTTGTTCTATGGACAATCCTTTTTTTTGTAAATAAGTTTTTAAAAGATAAAATTCTTTTCCTCCATCAGTTTGTAATATTTTTACTTGACTGTCAGTTTGTCTTTCAGGCAGAATAATAAATTAAATCACAACATTTTATGCTTCGAATTTTGATTTTAGAAAATAAATCCACACATACCTTGAATAAGCATCTATAATGTAATATTTGTATCCTTAATCAGTACAGATAGGAGCAGGACCCCATAGTTCAATAACAACTAATTCTGATGCCTTAGAATATTTAGTTGTAGAATCTGTAAAAGCTAGATTGTGGCTTTTATCCATTTGACAAAAAGTGCATACATATGGCAAAGTAATATTTTCAACAGGAATATTATTGTTGTTTAATACTTGTTTTACAACTTTTGCATTTACACGACCTAGTCTACGATGCCATTTATCAAAGGTTTTACACATGTTTGCTTGAGCTACCTCTGAATAGTTACACCACTTATCTCTATGCATTTGATTTCTTAAGCTGTTTACATTAAACTTGTAAAGTCCATTACATTCCTTACCCTGTAAAATAATTTAATTGGTTAGAAGATCTCTAACAAGATAGTAATTTGGGTAGAATTCAAAGCATACATTACTTTGACAAATTGTGAAACACTCAACAAATTCTTTCTAATCAGAGGTACTCCAAGTAAATTATTTAGGTAGAGTTTCCTAGCACCATTGATATATTAATTACCAATATGAATGATGTTTATAGACTTATCATTCCCTATATGTATACCTTAGTTACCTTTATACTCTTGATTGGCAAGATTTAGATTTGCAAGATTACTAGTCACATGGTTTGTTGCTCCTGAGCCTGGGAACCAACTGTCATCTAAAATATCTTCAACTTTTGCAGCGTTTTCTTTTTTATTCTTTGCATCTTGCTGTGAGTTGATCATATTTTCACTTTGATAATTTCTTTGATTATTGACTCCTTGCTGACTTGGTGTGAAATTACTATCAAACCGGAAATAACGCTTGTTTGCACTATGTCCAAACGTTTCACAAATTTGGCACGTCAACCTGTTATTGTTGTTCTACCACCTGCCTCCTCTACCTTTGAATCTGTTAGATGATCCACCTCTTTGGTTTTTATTATTGTATCCTTTTTCTTGATTCTTGAACACATAATTGGAAGTAAAATCATTGATGATTAGTTTCTTTTGCTCAATTCTTCCCCGATGAGAGAGAAGAATTGAGTACACATAGTCAATAGAAGGAGTTCTTTCCTTGGAATAAATTATAGCAACAACAACATCATATTCATTGTCTAAGCCACTTAATATTTATAATACCTGTTCAGCCTCTGACACTTTATGTCCAGCTGCACCAAGTTGATCACACAGAATTTTGATCTTGTTTAGGTAATCTCTCATGTTCATGCCATCCTTCTTTAAGTTTTGCAGTTGCCTTTTGTTTGCACCAAAATGGTCGCAACACCCAGTTATCGATGAAAGCGCCAGTTCACAATCTCAGATCACATATAACAAGTATGAAGAGAATTAAAAATGATGAACACTCGATAAATTAAAAAGAAAGCAGTAAAAAACACAGGGTTTATAGTGGTTCGGAAATCCGGCCTATGTCCACTTTGAAGTTAGTGACTTTATTGCTATCCACTTGCTGATTACAAAGGGTTACAGCAGATTACAGTGATAAAATTTGAATATAGCATCAGTTTTGAAGTATGAAAATGGTTCCAGCAAAGTCTGGACATCAGAAAGCCAAAAAATCCTTTTCTATAGGCTCTGAGGTGCTATTTATAGGTGTAGAAGGCAAATATTTTGCTCAAATCTCAGGAGACTTCTTCTAGCACGTGAGTGGGCCCACACGACCGATCCCACATAATTTCGACGCGATCCTTAATCGATACGAACGAATTTCGTATCGATCAAGATTTGAGCCAATCGAATCGAAATTTGGCAGGAACGTTCTTTGGGTTGTATGCAAGCTCCTGTGAACATTTCATAGCATTTGGACTTGTGCATTACGAGTTACGATCAATGCAATTTAGAGTTTTTGGTAGGCTGTGCGATTCGTATCGATCCTCTTCGCGTCGCTCTTGTTAGTATCGATCAAGAAACGTGCCGCTGTGTCGACGTGGCGCTTGTTTTTGGGGTCGATCTACCCTTGATGCCAAATCGACTGAGTCCCTCCAATGTTCATACCTTGTTTGTATCGATCGAATATGCTCCATTCTTCATATCGATCTCCAGGTGCTCACTTCATCTCGAAGATTCAATGGCCTTCTCGTATCGATCGAAAATGGATAGCATTCGTATCGATCCACTATGTGCTCTTCATATCGATCAACGACCAACCGATACGAAGCACGTGGATGGGTAGATCGATACGAAGTACATGAAATGATCAACATAAAATAGCAGTTGCCCATGGATACAAATTAGCCGGTGGCGATGGATGCGAGGTGGGATGAGCTCGGACCGATACGAAGTGGGGCATACTTGATGGATACGAATAGTGCATGTTTTATAGATACAAACAAGGCATGTTTTATGGATACAAACAAGGTTCATGAATCGATGGATACGAAATGCACTAATCCGATGGATATGAACGAGAACAATATTCAATTTTGCATCGATCATATCTTGAGCAGCCAAACTCGGATTGACTTGAAATTTGAAACGCTGGCTTCTATGGCTTTGTTCGTCGTGTCATATCAATTATAGCTCGATTCGGACTTTGACAAAATTTACCAACATCCATAGCTAATATGTACATAACTGGCAATCGAAGGGAACTGTCTTTGGTTTCCAGCTAATCTTTTGGTATTACGGTCTTCCCAAAAGGCGGGATAACACTTACCCTCCAAAACATGCCTTAGGAAGGTATATTTTGTAATGCATAAGCTGGATGACCATATCCTGTTGATGACCTGCAAAGAAATTAATAGTCTTATTTGACCGCGAATGACGATCGTTCAGAATCGTATGTCATTTAGGGTAGTATGTGATCGTTCGAGGTCGGGTGCCGCTCGCGGCGAATGGTGATCGTTTGTGATCGGGTGCCGTTCAAGGCGAATTGTGATCGTTTGCGACCGGGTGACGTTCGAGGTGAATTGTGACCATTCATGGTCGGGTGCCGTTCGAGGCGATTTGTGTGTGCCTGGGGGGACTTAGTATCATTAATGCCAGATTTCACGTTCCAGTGAGTTTTTGAATTGTTTGTTATGGCGGTTTATCGCCATCTCAGAGCATGCCCAAGGACCGTTGGCGATCCCTAACATGTGTAAGTGGCTTAGCCCTATGGAATCACAAATAGCATATTTGCATTCAAAATAAGTCTTTTAACAAAAATGTCTAACGAAATCAAGTCCAAACATGCGAAATAGAAAACAAAAGCAAAATAGAGACGTCAAAGTGCAAACACCTATACCGATGCGACTTATGGTCGTATCAAAGCATGCCCGAGGATCGCTCACGGTCTTGTATATGTGTAAATGACTTAATCACGTTGGCATGCAGGTTGCCACTTATTTGTCATTATTCCAATCAACTGATGACAAGATGACGCCGCGATCCCGAGCCGTTTCCAGTTGATGCAGGTGATGGCCGCTCTCGTTCTACCGTGGTTATTCCCTTTCTCACATACTGCGATAGCAAACCATTACAGATATGTCTGTCAACATCATCATTCAATTGCCTGCAATCATTCGTGCTATGACCATTCAGCTCATGGAGTAATCAGTACTTGTCTGACCTTCTTTCATGGCTGGTTGGATCCCTTCTCATTGGCCTTCGATACAGAATCTGCCCCCAGTATCCTAGTAGATTCTCTCCAAAGTCTCATTTAACTTCGTATAAGAGGTGAATCTTTGTTCCTTTCGTGGTTACGTCGATCCATCACCGTTATCCTCAGCCTTCTGTTTCCCTTTATCAGCTCCAGCACCTTTTTCAGGAGGATTTTCGACTTTGACGGCATAAACATCGATTACTTCTCCTTCCTTTCTTTCAGCATTTGCATCCTCTAATCATAAAAATCCTTCTGCCTCATGGTAAAATTCTCCTAGATCCATAGGGGAATCCCTTGTCAATGAATTCTTGAATTCTATACAATCATCTATGACAGATACAATTGCCATCAAAACCATGGATGGGTCTGGTCGGTCCATCGATGCTGCCGCTGCATTGAATCGCGTCAGAAAGCTCCTCAAAGATTCTTCGGCTCTTTGCTTCAGTGCTGCCAAACTCATCACATTCTTGGGTCTCGAAATATGAACCCTGAATTGTCTCATAAACTTCTCGGTCAAATCAGTCCATGTTTCAATGGAGCCACTCTCCATTTGTCTAAACCATAGTGCCGCAATGTCTGTCAAATACAATGGGAAGCACTATGCCATAACTTCCTCTGATCCCCCCAACACCTCCATATGCCTCATGCATCGTGTTAGATGAAATGCGGATCCGTCCTCCCATCATACATCTTCAATGTTGGTAATTTGAATTCTGGTGGATTCCTGGCTTGCCTGATCGTAGGAGCAAAGGAACTCATATTTACATCCTCCAGAATTCTATTCACTAATCCACCTCTCATGGCTCGTCTGACCATTTCCGCCAATCTGTCACTGTCGTCAAGCTATAGCCCTTGTCTGTTGCTTCTGATTTGTCCCTCGAGTTCACGAGGGATTCCTAGAATGTACCCTCCTGAAGGAGCATTCATTTCTCTGTCAATGCCGTGCTGCGCAGCTCCACCTGGTATTTTTCCCGGGACTAGGTCAACACGTTCTGGCTAAGTGCTCCTAGTTTTGGGCCTTTTCCAAATGGTCCTGCTCCATTCTGTATTCTGGTTGTTCCATGCTCTTGATCTCTGTCTCCAGCATCTCCTGCAGTAGCGTTAACTTGATTCTACATTCCAGCTCGTCCAGCCTGTTGGAGTAGGTTCTGCATTATCTCTTCTTGTCTTTTCATAAGCTCTTCATGCATAGCTCTCATCATCATCTCCATCTCATCTTTGGTGATGAAGACCGAAACTTGGTTCGCTCCCGAGAAAGCGTCCTAAGTCCCTTTATACAGACTCCTTTCTGCTCTTTGCCTTCTACTTGATTGCCTTATCATGGCTTTTCAAATCTGAATCCTTAAACCTTTTCAACTTCCAAGCGATATAATCCCTGAATTAGCCTTCTCAGTAAATGCATCAAAATGTTTACGCCAAAATTGATCACAAACACCTAATTATCGATGAATGCACCAATTCACGATTTCAGATCACAGATAATAAGTATGGAGAGAATTAAAAATGAAGAACACTCAATAAATTAAGAAGAAAGCAGTAAAAAACATGGTTCCTTTCATGGTCGCGTCGGTCCATCACCGTTATCCTCGGCTTTCGTTTCCCTTTATCAGTTCCTGCATCTTTTTTAGGAGGATTGCTTCCTTTGACTGCATAAACATCGATTCCTTCTCCTTCTTCTCTTTCAGCATTCACATTCTCTAATCGTAAAAATTCTTCAGCCTCATGGTAAGATTCTCCTAGATCCATAAGGGGATCCCTAGTCAATGAATTCTTGAATTCTGTACCATCAGCTATAGCAGATACAGATGCCATCAAAACCATGGATGAGTCTGGTCGATCCACCGATGCTGCCACTGCATTGAATCGCATCAGAAAGCTCCTCAAAGATTCTCCGGCTCTTTGCTTCAGGGCTGCTAAACTCATCGCATTCTTAGGTCTCGAAATGTGAACCCTGAATTGCTTTATAAACTTCTTGGTCAAATCAGTCCATGTTCAAATGGAGCCACTCTCTAGTTTTCTAAACCATAGTGCCGCAATGTCTGTCAAATACAATGGGAAGCACTGGGCCATGACTTCCTTTGATGCCCCCAACACCTCCATATGCCTCATGTATCATGTCAAATGGACTGTAGGATCCGTCCTCCCATCATACGTCTCCAATGTTAGCAACTTTAATTCTGGTAGATTCCTGGCTTGCCTGATCATAGGAGCAAAGGGACTCCTATTTATATCTTCCAGATCTCTATTCACTAGTCCATCTCTCATAGCTCATCTGACCATTTCCTCCAATCTGTCATTGTTGTCAAGTTGTAGCCCTTATCTGTTGCTTCTAATTTGTCCCCCGAGTTCATGAGGAATTCCTGGAATCTTCCCTCCTGAACAAGCATTCATTTCTCTGTCAATGCCGTATTGCACAGCTCCACCAGGCATTCTGCCAGGAATTGGATTAACACGTTCTGGATAAGTGCCCCTAGTTCTGGGGCTGTGCCAGATGGTTCTACTCCATTCTACTTGGATACTTGAGGGTAGATTCCTTATTGATCAGGACACATGCCGCTGTGTTGACGTGGCACTGGTTTTTAGGGTCGTTCCACTCTTGATGCCAAATAGACCGAGTCCCTCCAATGTTCATACTTCGTTTGTATCGACCGAATAGACTCCATTCTTTGTATCGATCTCCAGGTGCTCACTTAAGTCTCGATGATTCAATAGCCTTCTCGTATCGATGTAAAAGGGGTGGCATTCGTATCGATCCACTATGTGCTCTTCATATCGACCAATGGCTGACCGATACAAAGCACGTAGATGGGTGGATCGATATGAAGTACACGAAATGATCGACATGAAATAGTAGTTGCCCATGGATACGAATTAGCCGGTGGCGATGGATGCGAGGTGGGATGAGCTCGGATCGATACAAAGTGGAGCATACTTGATGGATACGAACATTGCATGTTTTATGGCTACGAACAAGGCACATTTTATGGATACAAACAAGGTTCGTGAATCGATGGATACGAAATGCACTAACCCGATGGATACGAACGAGAACAATATTCATTTTTGCATCGATCATATCTTGAGCATACGAACTCGGATTGACTTGAAATTTGGAACGCTGGCTTCTCCGGCTTTGCTCGTCGTGTCATATCAATTATAGCTCAATTCAGACTTGATTTTTTTTACTGATATCCATAGCTAATCTGTACGTAACTGGCAATCGAAGGGAACTGTCTTTGGTTTCCAGCTAATCTTTTGGTATCATGGTCTTGCTAAAAGGCGGGATAACTCTTGCCTCCCAAAACATGTCTTGCGGTAGGAAGGTGTGTTTTGTAATGCCATAAGTTGGATGTTCATATCCTGTTGATGACCTGCAAAGAAATTGATAATCTTATTTGACCATGAATGACGATCGTTCGGGATCGTATGTCATTTGGAGTAATATGTGACCGTTCGAGGTAGGGTGCCGTTCATGGCGTATGGTGATTGTTCGTGATCGAGTGCCGTTCGAGGCAAATTGTGATCGATCGCGATCGGGTGCCATTCAAGGGGATTTGTGACCGTTCGCGGTCGGGTTCTATTCGAGGCGATTTGTGTGTGCCTGAAGGGGACTTAGTAATGCCAGATTTCACGTTCGAGTGAGTTTCTGAACTGTTTATTATGGTGGTTTATGGCCATCTCAGAGCATGCCTGAGGACCGTTCGCTATCTCTTACATGTGTAAGTGGCTTAGCCGTTATGGAATCAAAAGTGGCATATTTACATTCAAAATAAGTCTTTCAATAGAAATGTCTAACGAAATTAAGTGCAAACATAGGAAATAGAAAACAAAAGCAAAACATGGACGTCAAAGAGCAAACACCTACACTGATGCAACTTATAGTCGTATCAGAGCATGCCCGAAGATCATTCACGGTCCTGTACATGTGTAAATGACTTAATCGCGTTGGCGTGGAGTTTACTACTTATTTGTCATTATTCCAATCAATTGATGACAAGCTGATACCCCGATCCATTCCTAGTTGATGCAAATGGTTGCCGCTCTCGTTCCACCATGGTTGTTCCCCTTCTCACATACTGCAATAGCAAACCATTCCGGATATGTCTCTCAACCTCATCCTTCAAGTGCCTGCAATCATTCGAGCTATGATCATTCAGCTCGTGGAATAAGAGTACTTGTCTGACCTTCTTTCATGGTTGGTCGGATCCCTTCTCATTGGCCTTCGATAGGGAATCTTCCCCCGGTATCGTGATAGATTCGCTCCAAAGTCTCATTCAACTTCGTATAAGAGGTGAATCTTGGTTCCTTTCGTGGTCGCGTTTGACCATCACCGTTATCCTCGGCCTTCCATTTCCCTTTATCAGTTCCTTCACCTTTTTCAGGAGGATTTCTGCTTTGACTGCATAAACATCGATTCCTTCTCCTTCCTCTCTTTCAGCATTTGCATCCTCTAATCGTGAAAATCCTTCATCCTCATGGTAAAATTCTCCTAGATCCATAGGGGGATCCCTTGTCAATGAATTCTTTAATTCTGTACAATCAGCTATGCCAGATACAGCTGTCATCAAAACCATTGATGAGTTTGGTCGATCCACCGATGTTGCCGCTGCGTTGAATCGCCTCAGAAATCCCATGTTCATGCCATCCTTCTTTATGTTTTGTAGTTGCCTTTTACAGTGTCGAATTTTTGCAGCTGACTGTGTAACAACCCAGAATTTTTGAACATTTGAAAATGAAATATTTAATTAATTTTAAATATTTGAATGATGGTTTGATTTAAATTTCAAATTATCAGAATGAATTTAGCGATTAAATTATAAAATTTAATCTATTGAAAGTTGAATAGAAATTTGAATCTTCAATTTTAAGCTGATTAAAAATATTTCAAAAGCTTGTAAAATTCATATTGATAATACTGAAGATAATAGAAGCTTCAAAATTGAATTTGAAAGTGATTTGTTCAGTTTTGAAATTATATCGTTTGAGTCGATATTTGAAAATAGCCTTCCGACGCACAGTCTTGGATTTCGACGAAACCAATTTCATTGGGTCCGTAATATTGAATTATTATCGGATTTCAAATTTCATATTAATCAGAATTGTTATGCGAGCATACGAAATATAAACGTGTCGAAGAAAATTTATATCGAACCAAATTGAATTTAGAAAGGAAAAAATATATAATATAATAAGCACAACTGCTATATTCTTTTCAGCTACTTTCCTCTCCGTAAATCACGCCCTAAAATCACGCCTAAGATCACGAAAGAAATCGTGTAACGCATGCCTCCTTCCAATTTTTAATAATCATCTTCCTTCGTCTATTCTAAACAAATTCACAGAAGAAAAAAAAATGGCTGCATTCCCTTTTCAATCTCGAAATCAAAAGAAAAAGAAAAGTGGGATTTTGCTCTCGAGTGCGCGATGGTGGTTCAAGGCCGGTCGGCAAGCGCGAGCTCGCTACGGCGACACGAGGTCGAGGTGGCCTGGCAACTCGAGGGTGAGCAGGGCATCGCGCGCACGATCGATGGAGGGTCACGTGGGTTCTCGAGCACAGCAGGGTGGCGGCACACAGCGGCGACTCGATGGCGGCGACCTGGGGATAGCGGCGGCGCGAGGCTAGGGCTTCGGCGTCTGCTCGAGTTCGAGTTCGTGATTCACTTTGGCGTTCGAGAACGATGTCGAGAGTTCGAGTAAATGCTGGGCAGTGAGGTATAAAATTTGTTTTGCTTTCGATTTAGTCGAATATTTATCACTGATAGGAATTAATATATGTATACATGTATACATTTGCTAGAAAATCATTAACAGCAAAGAAAATAGATTTTTTTTTTGTAGTAAGGCATAATTACAAGTTATTTTGATTTCAGTTAATACTAATATATAGGTATAAGCTAATAAATGTTTATAGTAAGGCATATTCTTATGTTGCGGAAGAAATTTAAATATTGATTTAAAAAAAAACAGAAAATATATGGAAAATAAAAATGGGAGTTTTTAAGTATTTAATAAACTTACATAATTATTTTTACTAAATATAATCTATAAAAGAAAATATTTTGTTAAAAGAAGGAATTAGTTAAAACAAAATAGAAATGGAAATTTATTTTCGACTAGTGGAATTAATTTGTATAAATGGTTCATTTAATTTTTGGCATTAAAAAAATAAATTATAAAAGGAAATTTAGGTTTTAAATTTAATTGTAGTTAAATAAAATTATAAAAGGAGAAATTGGTTAATTAAAACTATCAAAAGGAAAAATTGATTATTTGATTGGTTCGAATGTTAATTTATTTGCATAATATTTATACAAGGTATAAATCAAGAAAAATCGAGTCAAGATGGAAATGGATTGCAAAATAAAATCAAGGTGAGATCTTCTCACTCAAATTGAAAATTTGGATTACAGTTATTGATTGCTGTTTGGTTGTGATATTAGATATAGTAGGATATATCTATATATAGCAATATATATATATATATATATATATATATATATATATATATATATATATATATACTGGAATATGTATATATTGGAGTTATTGATTTCCCGCATTATATAGCGGATGAGATCCTATTGCGCCGCCTATTAAGCGGATAATATTTTATAAATCCCATATACCGCGATATCCCGTCTTGAAACGGGATTGGTATTGTGCTAATGTCCGTGGATGCAGGGAAACAGGTTGGAGGGATCCAACTGGATTCCTCACCAGTATTTATTTGATTTTAGATATTGTGATATTTGATTGATTATCATATTGATATATGATGTTTGGAAGTCGTGATTGACTATTTGGTGTGTTGCATCATTGGATCCATTTTTGAAGTTTAAAAATAACGATTTTGATTTTTAAAGTGATTTTCGAAATTATACGTGTATTAAATTTTCGAATTGATTCATTTTAAATAATTAAAATGTTATAAATTTTTATGTTATAAAAATTATATTTTTGTGAAATATAACCAAAGCATGATTTATGAAAATAAATAGCTGATAAATTTATAAAATGGTTTAAATTGGGATTTTTGAATTATTATAAACAGTTTATATAAAAGATTTATAAAATTGATATTTTATAAGTTAAAGATATTAGAATTATAAAATGAGCTTTTATAAGTGTTAAAATCAAGTTGTACCTAGTTTTATAAGTAAATAAGAATTTTAGATTTATAAATTAATGATGATATAAAAGAATGGATTTGTGAATAAAAGGATTATAAGTAATTTACTTATAAGTTGGATTCGACATGTAAACAAAATATAAATAGAATTGGTTATTAAAGGAGATTTATAAATCGAAGTAGTTATGAAATAGAAATGGAATTTATAAACGTTGTTTTATAAATCCGTAATCAAATAAATATGATAAGTAAACATAGAAATTATTAAAGGAATTATATCCACGATTTTGGAATGTGGAAAATCTTTGATAAATGTGTAGAAACATTGAATTGGGAAAGTAAAGTATATTCACGATTTTGGACAGTGAATATATTATTGAATAAAACGGGTATGATTTGGAGAAGTGAAATTTTAAAATGAAGTTAATAGTTTTAAAAGATGTTTTAAAATGTATTAACCATCGAAACCATAGATTTCAACATTCATTGTTGAAATAGACGGTTTTCGAGAAATAAAAGGAAATGGTAGATTATAACACTGTTGCTATAGTAGATGATTTCCGAAAGGAAAAGTTTTGTATAGTATTAGGATTTATATATCTATCTAAATTTCGAATCCCTATACTAGTGATTTTGGGTCGTCGTAACGATGTTTTACGCAACATGCGTTTTGACTCAAATAAATGTGTTAAGAGAATGTTTTCTTTAAAGAATGAAATATATACTTAATTTCGATTTGAGTATATTGTATATTTTCCAAGTGTTGAAAATAATTAGATTTGTGAATTACTTATTATTAAATAAGTATGGAAATGTTTTCCAATATGAAGTGAATACTTTGAGATTTTATCTTTTAGAAATAAATTGAAAATGAATATTAGAAATCGATTTGGAAATCGTATATTCATAAATATTTTGGAATTGTAAATTCACTATGGAATTTATAAAAGAAAGGGAAATTTGTTTAAAAATAAACATTGATTTATTTTTGAAGTGTGGGAATAAATTTACGGATTTGGAACGTAAATATAAAGTAAATCGGTAAGGATTTATTTAATTGGTTTAAATAAACCATGTTAAAATGAAAGTATTTCCACGTAAGGAAAATGATTGAAATTTGTTTTCAAAAGTTGTAAAGGTGAAAAGTGATTTGAAAATTTGTTTTCAAATGGTTGAAGTGTTGAAAATTATATATCTAGTGAAGATATTTTTGGAAAATAAATAATTTGGGAAATTATTTGGAATTTGGTGATGTTGAACACGCCTATTGATAGTTAAATAACCGACTATCAATATTTACCTTTAAATAGGTATTTGGTGTGATTTGTTTGAATTTGAATGCTACACTTATTTTTGAAATAAGCGCTCACTATTCGGGTTGGCTGGGAAAGGACCTTGGGGTCGTATAACCCATTCCAAATATGTGATACATCGTTATGGATTGCATTTGACGACCGGTGGTGAAGACCGGATATTTGTGAAAATGGAAGGATTACCGTCGAATGTTTCTGCATCGGCTGATCCCCGATATAGAAATTTATTACCCTTTGTGATGGAAAGTCCGGTCGTGATTAGTATGGAGGTGTGTCTGACGTTACAATTTGAGATGTAAAGCTGGTTTCTATCGAATATGTTCCCGTTGGTGGCGGATAATTTATTTTCTTAGCTTAACACCCTTAGAGGTTATGTAGTTGATGGTTACTAATGATACATTCCCAAATTGGTAATGTGGCATACGAAGTGCTGTTGAGCATTTGTTGATCGAAGCATGGCTTTGTATAAAGCGTAGCTTTGTGGACGAGACTTCGTCGGACCTCACACCCCAGAAATGGTCAAAACAGGAAGAATGCAGCAAGGTTATTAGGGGGTAGAGCCCCTTTAGTGTATGTCATTCCTTCTGGATAGAGGTGGTATCATCGTATGGAGCCCAAATACTTAACCTATGTTGTTGCTGCAAATTTATTGCTTTGTGGTTGTTGAAAATCGAGGATCCTCGGATATAGATCGGTTATGATCGGAGAATGACATATTCGTGTCAGTAGTTACCTAGTTTGAAAGGTAACCCGGCCTTGTGTTGGCAGAGATCCGGTTAGGTTCTCGGGTCGTCTTTCCAGAGGCGTACCCATGTGGCAATGGGAAGTTCCTTGGCCTGACCATTTGCTGGATATCCAAAGAAACAATACGATCTTGTACGGTTTCAGTAGTAGAAACTATCATTCACTTATGGTGGCGCCCCACTGTTTGGATGGTAGCTATAATAGGCATAAGTGCGGAATGCCTATGCTGGCTAAGATTTATATCTTTACTTTTGAAATGATTTTTCCTACACTATGCACTAGTAATAATATCAAATGTTTCTTTTTAATGCGTATCAAGCATCTTTGACTATCATAAGGAGAAATCTCCAACGATTCTGCGTTTGCATTGTGTGTGTGTGTGGGAGGCCTTATGGTAGTCTCATTTTCTAAAGAGCATTGCGAATCTATTTTAAAATTATCCTGTTCTTCGTTTTAAAGATAAACTGTTTTGGTTCTCACACCAGTCACATGACTGACCTGGAGTTTATTATTTTCCTTCCTAAACTCTGGGTGCCCACCAATTTCCACACGGGCAGTCTAGAATCAGATTTATCAGGATATTCTGGAATTCAGGAGTTGCTGGAGGCAAGATGGATGGCATGACGTATTCACTAGTATATATTATTTCTTTTCCGCTGTTAGTTGTTGTAAACTCTGATAATGAATGTAATGTGATGTAATGTATAAAATATACAGTTTTTTTGTTTTAGTGAATATTCATTTATCTATTATATGTTGTTCCGCTGCGATTGTGAGATTCTGATATTGTTCTGTAGTTTTTTTTGTTCTGTTCTATCTTTTTCTTTCTTCTTCTACCTCTTTCTTTTTCTTCAACCCTAATTGTTCATATTTCCGTTCATCTTGAGTTAATCGATGGAGATTAGTGTCTATTCAAGGAGTACGGATTTGCGGACTTTTGCATTTGGTATCAGAGCATATGGTTAAGCGACAACCATGGCTCTGTTGGGTGTTACTCATTAGAGATAGTGTCAGCAGTACTCTAGAATGAGTTTGAGTGTAATAATAGATATGAGCGCGTATTTATTAGTGAATATGAAATTGTTTTGTATTGTGTTGACTTATCGGTTGATTGTTTATAGATTCGGGTCGGTGCAGTCTAGCTAACTGTGTCGATAGGAGTTTCTAAACTCTTAAACAAGATAAACTGACACAGTAGTGTTTTAAAAATCGGGTAAATGAAATAATTTTGCCCAAAACTATTTTCGTAGATAAAGGAAATTATCTTTATAAATTATTATAGTATATGGATGCTTGGATGTTAGGAATTAATAATATTAAAAATTATTACCATTGATTATTAAATAAGAAATTGGAATCATTATCAAAAGTTTAGAAATAAAATCCATATACAAATGAAATTGGAGAATGTAAATTATAAATGTGATTTATAATTAGAAATAGAATTCCAGGGAAGTATTTGGAAATGTTTTTGAAAGAATTTGGAAATTTTAGAAATTAAATTCCTTTTTGATTTGAAAATAATTTTCAAAGGTTTTTGGAAAAATGTTTTGAAGGAATGAAAAGCTCTAAACTCTTTTCGGTCGCTGGAAAATAACTTAGGTGATGACTGCAGCATCATTGATGTTCATTTTCGGGTTTCCAAAAGAGGAATTGCTGTCAATTTGTTTTAAATGCAAGTTGTTTAAAAAAAAATTTGGGTTTGGTTTTGGAAATTCAAAAGATAATTTGAATTGATTTCAAAAAAAAATTGATTTTTAAAGATTGAAAAGACTCTGGAATACTATATAAAAATATTTATGGAATATTATTAAGTTGATAACTTGTAAAGTTTAAAGTTGTTAAAATAAAAATCTAACTTAAAGAAAATTTATTGAGTTGAAAATAAATTTGGAGTAGTTAAAATAAATTGGAATTGAGTATTGAATTATGGAAATAAATTGTGAATGAATGAATAAATTTACAATTGCAAGTAAATGAAAGTGAATTGAATGTTGAAATTCATTTCGAAATTGTAAGCAAATAGAATTGAATGGAAATTGGATTTGACTTGTGATAAATAAAGTGAAGTATTGAAATAAAATTTAGTGAATGAAATTGATTAAAAATGAAAAGAATTGAATTCAGTAATTATAAATGAAGTAAATTGAATTCATATGGAATTTGAAATCCAGTTTAAATATACGTGGTTATAAACTGAAATTGAAAACTGAATATTGACAACCAATTTGAATTGTGCGAGATGAAATGGATTAGAACTAGTTATGAATTAGTAATTGGAACTAATTTAAAATAGGGCAGTTATGAATAAAAGATAGTTGATAAAATTCAATATTCAGATGGTAAATTGAATCCAAGTAGAGTTGAAAGTGTAAATTGAATTCAAAGGAAATGAAAAAAAAGCAAGATTGAATGGAAATGAATGTATAACTCCAATAGTAAACTAAAGATGGCATAAAAAGCATACATTGAAAATTTTGTAATGAAAGGTGTAAAATGGTTTTAATTTTGTAATTGGATATTATGGCTAGCAGGATATACAGGTGTATTAAAAGAAATGGAATTGGGATTTTGATTTCAAAGATAAAATTGAATTGCTCGACAAAAAGGTATGTATTTCAATTTCAGTATGAAATTTGGTGATTTTCTTGTCCAGCCGCTTGGCTTTTCGTTTTCTTTTTGAATCTGAGGGGCCGTGGTGCCATTTTGTAGTCGTACCGAGCTAGCCGCGCAAAGGAGACGCTGGCGAAATTTTTCGAAAATTTAGAGTGTTAGAAATTTTTTGAGAAAATTTTGAAAGTTTGAAATTTAAATTTGAATTGTTAAGGAAACAATGTTGTTTGAAACTTATAATTGAAGTGGAAAAGCTAGTTGAAATGATAATGGATCTTTAATAAAAGATTTGTGTTGGTAAGTTGATAAAACTGATTAGTTTTAGAAAGAGAGCGAACGAGTTAAGGATCATTTTTCCTAACTTGTAATTTCGGGACGAAATTTTTTAAGGGGGGAAGATTGTAACGACCCAGAATTTTTGAACATTTAAAAATGAAATATTTAATTAATTTTAAATATTTGAATGATGGTTTGATTTAAATTTCAAATTATCAGAATGAATTTAGCGATTAAATTATAAAATTTAATCTATTGAAAGTTGAATAGAAATTTGAATCTTCAATTTTAAGCTGATTAAAAATATTTCAAAGGCTTGTAAAATTCATATTGATAATACTGAAGATAATAGAAGCTTCAGAATTGAATTTGAAAGTGATTTGTTCAGTTTTGAAATTATATCGTTTGAGTCGATATTTGAAAATAGCTTTCCGAGGCGCAGTCTCGGAATTCGACGAAACCAGTTCCATTGGGTCCGTAATATTGAATCATTATCGGATTTCAAATTTCGTATTAATCAGAGTTGTTATGCGAGCATACAACATATAAACGTGTCAAAGAAAATTTGTATCGAACCAAACTGAATTTAGAAAGGAAAAAAATATAATATAATAAGCACAACTGCTATATTCTTTTCAGCTACTTTCCTCTCCGTAAATCACACCCTAAAATCGCGCCTAAGATCATGAAAGAAATCGTGTAATGCATACCTCCTTCCAATTTTAAATAATCATCTTCCTTCGTCTATTCTAAATAAATTCACAGAAGAAAAAAATGGCTGCATTCCCTTTTCAATCTCGAAATCAAAAGAAAAAGAAAAGTGGGATTTCGCTCTCGAGTGCGCAATGGTGGTTCAAGGCCGGTTGGCAAGCGCGAGCTCGCGATGGCGGCATGAGATCGAGGCGGCCTGGCAACTCGAGGGTGAGCAGAGCATCGCGCGCGCGATCGATGGAGGGTCGCGTGGGTTCTCGAGCACAGCAGGGTGGCGGCGCACAGCGGCGACTCGATGGCGGCGACCTGGGGATAGCGGCGGCGCAAGGCTAGGGCTTCGGTGTCTGCTCGAGTTCGAGTTCGTGATTCACTTTGGCGTTCGAGAACGTTGTCGAGAGTTCGAGTAAATGCTGGGCAGTGAGGTATAAAATTTGTTTTGCTTTCGATTTAGTCGAATATTTATCACTGATAGGAATTAAAATATGTATACATGTATACATTGGCTAGAAAATCATTAACAGTAAAGAAAATAGATTTTTTTTGCAGTAAGACATAATTACAAGTTATTTTGGTTTCAGTTAATACTAATATATAGGTATAAGCTAATAAATGTTTACAGTAAGGCAAATTCTTATGTTGCAGAAGAAATTTAAATATTGATTTCAAAAAAAAAAAACATATGGAAAATAAAAATGGGAGTTTTTAAGATTTAATAAACTTATATAATTATTTTTACTAAATATAATCTATAAAAGAAAATATTTTGTTAAAAGAAGGAATTAGTTAAAATAAAATAGAAATGGAAATTTATTTTCGACTAGCGGAATTAATTTGTATAAATTGTTCATTTAATTTTTGGAATTAAAAAAATAAATTATAAAAGGAAATTTAGTTTTAAAATTAAATTGTAGTTAAATAAAATTATAAAAGGAGAAATTGGTTAATTAAAACTATCAAAACAAAAAATTGATTATTTGATTGGTTCGAATGTTAATTTATTTGCATAATATTTATACAAGGTATAAATCAAGAAAAATCGAGTCAAGATGGAAATGGATTGCAAAATAAAATCAAGGTGAGATCTTCTCACTCAAATTGAAAGTTTGGATCGCAGTTATTGATTGCTGTTTGGTTGTGATATTAAATATAGTAGGATATATCTATATATAGCAATATATATATATATATATATATATTGGAATATGTATATATTGGAGTTGTTGATTTCCCGCATATATAGCGGATGAGACCCTATTGCGCCGCCTATTAAGCGGATAATATTTTATAAATCCCATATACCGCGATATCCCGTCTTGAAACGGGATTGGTATTGTGCTAATGTCCGTGGATGCAGGGAAACAGGTTGGAGGGATCCAACCGGATTCCTCACCAGTATTTATTTGATTTTAGATTTTGTGATATTTGATTGATTATAATATCGATATATGATGTTTGGAAGTCGTGATTGACTATTTGGTGTGTTGCATCATCGGATCCATTTTTGAAGTTTAAAAATAACGATTTTGATTTTTGAGGGATTTTTAAAGTGATTTTAGAAATTATACGTTTATTAAATTTTCGAATTGATTCATTTTAAATAATTAAAATGTTATAAATTTTTATGTTATAAAAATTATATTTTTGTGAAATATAACCAAAGCATGATTTTTGAAAATAAATAGCTGATAAATTTATAAAATGGTTTAAATTGGGATTTTTGAATTATTATAAACGGTTTATATAAAAGATTTATAAAATTGATATTTTATAAGTTAAAGATATTGGAATTATAAAACGAGCTTTTATAAGTGTTAAAATCAAGTTGTACCTAGTTTTATAAGTAAATAAGAATTTTAGATTTATAAATTAATGATGATATAAAAGAATGGATTTGTGAATAAAAGGATTATAAGTAATTTACTTATAAGTTGGATTCGACAGGTAAACAAAATATAAATAGAATTGGTTATTAAAGGAGATTTATAAATCGAAGCAGTTACGAAATAGAAATAGAATTTATAAACGTTGTTTTATAAATCCGTAATCAAATAAATTTGATAAGTAAACATAAAAATTATTAAAGGAATTATATCCACGATTTTGGACTGTGGAAAATCTTTGATAAATGTGTAGAAACATTGAATTGGGAAAATAAAGTATATTCACGATTTTGGACAGTGAATATATTATTGAATAAAATGGGTATGATTTGGAGAAGTGAAATTTTAAAATGAAGTTAATTGTTTTAAAAGATGTTTTAAAATGTATTAACTATCGAAACCATAGATTTCAACATTCATTGTTGAAATAGACGGTTTCCGAGAAATAAAAGAAAATGGTAGATTATAACACTGTTGTTATAATAGATGATTTACGCAAGGAAAAGTTTTGTATAGTATTAGGATTTATATATCTATCTAAATTTCGAATCCCTATACTAGTGATTTTGGGTCGTCGTAACGATGTTTTACGCAACATTCGTTTTGACTCAAATAAATGTGTTAAGAGAATGTTTTCTTTAAAGAATGAAATATATACTTAATTTCGATTTGAGTATATTGAATATTTCCAAGTGTTGAAAATAAATAGATTTGTGAATTACTTATTATTAAATAAGTATGGAAATGTTTTCCAATATGAAGTGAATATTTTGAGATTTTATCTTTTAGAAATAAATTGAAAATGAATATTAGAAATCAATTTGGAAATCGTATATTCATAGATATTTTGGAATTGTAAATTCACTATGGAATTTATAAAAGAAAGGGAAATTTGTTTAAAAATAAACATTGATTTATTTTTGAAGTGTGGGAATAAATTTACGGATTTGAAACGTAAATATAAAGTAAATCGGTAAGGATTTATTTAATTGGTTTAAATAAACCATGTTGAAATGAAAGTATTTCCGCGTAAGGAAAATGATTGAAATTTGTTTTCAAAAGTTGTAAAGGTGAAAAGTGATTTGAAAATTTGTTTTCAAATGGTTGAAGTGTGGAAAATTATATATCTAGTAAAGATATTTTTGGAAAATAAATAATTTGGGAAATTATTTGGAATTTGGTGATGTTGAACACGCCTATTGATAGTTAAATAACCGACTATCAATATTTACCTTTAAATAGGTATTTGATGTGATTTGTTTGAATTTGAATGCTACACTTATTTTTGAAATAAGCGCTCACTATTCGGGTTAGCCGGGAAAGGACCTTGGGGTCGTATAACCCGTTCTGAATATGTGATACATCGTTATGGATTGCATTTGACGACCGGTGGTGAAGACCGGATATTTGTGAAAATGGAAGGATTACCATCGAATGTTTCTGCATCGGCTGATCCCCGATATAGAAATTTATTACCCTTTGTGATGGGAAGTCCGGTCGTGATTAGTGAATATCCGGATTGCAAGGACTTCTTTGTAAGTGCCTTCGGTTCCGTTCGATCCCGGAACGGACTTGTATGGAGGTGTGTCTGACGTTACAATTTGAAATGTAAAGCTGGTTTCTATCGAATATGTTCCCGTTGGTGGCGGATAATTTATTCTCTTAGCTTAACACCCTTAGAGGTTATGTAGTTGATGGTTACTAGTGATACATTCCCAAATTGGTAATGTGGCATACGAAGTGCTGTTGAGCATTTGTTGATCGAAGCATGCCTTTGTATAAAGTGTAGCTTTATGGACGAGACTTCGTCGGACCTCACACCCCGGAAATGGTCAAAACAGGAAGGATGCAACAAGGTTATTAGGGGGTAGCGCCCCTTTAGTGTATGTCATTCCTTCTGGATAGAGGTGGTATCATGGTATGGAGCCCAGATACTTAACATATGTTGTTGCTGTAAATTTATTGCTTTGTGGTTGTTGGAAATCGAGGATCCTCGGATATAGATCGGTTACGATCGGGGAATGACATATTCGTGTCAGTAGTTACCTAGTTTGAAAGGTAACCCGACCTTATGTTGGCAGAGATCGGGTTAGGTTCTTGGGTCGTCTTTCCAGAGGCGTACCCATGTGGCAATGGGAAGTTCCTTGGCCTGACCATTTTTTGGAAATCCAAAGAAACAATACGATCTTGTACGTTTTTAGTTGTAGAACCTATCATTCACTTATGGTGGCGCCCCACTGTTTGGATGGTAGCTATAGTAGGCATAAGTGCGGAATGCCTATGCTGGCGAAGATTTATATCTCTACTTTTGAAATGATTTTTCCTACACTATGCACTAGTAATAATATCAAATGTTTCTTTTTAATGCGTATTAAGCATCTTTGACTATCATAAGGAGAAATCTCCTCCGATTCTGCGTTTGCATTGTGTGTGTGTGTGTGCGGGAGGCCTTATGGTAGTCTCATTTTCTAAAAAGCATTGCGAATCTATTTTAAAATTATCCTGTTCTTCGTTTTAAAGATAAACTGTTTTAGTTCTCACACCAGTCACATGACTGACCTGGAGTTTATTGTTTTCCTTCCTAAACTCTGGGTGCCCACCAATTTCCACACGGGCAGTCTAGAGTCAGGTTTATCAGGATATTCTGGAATTCAGGAGTTGCTGGAGGCAAGATGGATGGCATGACGTATTCACTAGTATATAGTATTTATTTTCCGCTGTTAGTTGTTGTAAACTCTGATAATGAATGTAATGTGATGTAACGTATAAAATATATAGTTCTTTTGTTTTAATGAATATTCATTTATCTATTATATGTTGTTCCGCTGCGGTTGTGAGATTCTGATATTGTTCTGTTGTTTCTTTCTGTTCTGTTCTATCTTTTTCTTTCTTCTTCTACCTCTTTCTTTTTCTTCAACCCTAATTGTTCGTATTTCCGTTCATCTTGAGTTAATCGATGGAGATTAGTGTCTATTCAAGGAGTACGGATTTGCGGACTTTTACAGACTGTGTGTTGAATGCTTGCCCTATAGAATGCCAAATCTCATGTGCTGATTTACATCCTATAAGTTATGGTAAAATGTTTGAACCAATTGAAGATAAGTGCCATGAACTGATGAGACTGTCTGGTCATCGATGTTTAAATAGTATTTATTCACACTCCATTTTCCTTCATTATCTGTAACATACTTTGGTGGAACAACAATTGTGCCAAGAACATATTCTTCGATGTCATAACCTCTTATGGCAGTTTCTATTTAAAATTTCCACATTGGGTAGTTAGAATCATCTAACTGTATTGTGATTATCCGACTTTGTGGCTTTATCATTGTCTTGATCAGATCTTAATTTGCTGATTGTTGTGATATAGCAATTCTTGAGTTGTTTGGAGAGCTTGCGGCCTCATTTCCTTCGACCATGATGAGATCCAACTAATCAAGATACAAGAAAGAGGAATACCAAGATGAAGAGCACTGTTAGAGTGATGATTGGTAGACACTGTGCAGCTAGTAAGTATCAGGTGATGAATTTCTTTCTGATAATGCTTTCTTGGCGTGGCATAGAAGAAAGAAAAGCAGTGATGATCAGAGAGTTGCAGAAAAACAAATATGTAGGTTTATAGTTCTTGAAACAGAACTGTAAATCTGTATTCAAGAAGTAGGTAATAGAGTACCTTCGATGATGATGATGAATCTGAGAAGATCACCACCAGTGCAGCCACCTTCAGGTGATGAAGATTATCTGATGAAGGTAGGCACGAAACTCGTTGGTTAACCACTAGATTAGAGTGGCTCTGATACCAAGTTAATAGAACTGATAAAATGTGTTTTTCTTTATTTACATTATTGATACGTTCTCAGTTACACCGTTGCTTTGCATTTATACAAATATGCAAGGCCCATTGGGCTGACTTTGTTAGAGTAGAAATAAGAAGCTGGTAATTATACCTGATGTCTAGTTTATACATTTTATAACAGGTAAACGTTCTTTCTTTTGTAACTCTTCATTAAATAAAATCATCTTTCTCTATGTTTTCAATCTATATATTTTTTATGTTCTTATTTACTATTAACTTCAATTTTAAAATATCAATGACTATGTCATTGTCCACTAAAGCTTCGATTTCAAAATTAATCAAATGCGCATTCCTTTTCAACTTTTTCCCAATCAAGAACTGAGGATTTTCTAGGGCTCATTCCGGATAAAATGGACCGTGCAAAAAACTTATTCCAATAATAAGTTTCATTCAAATTTTAAAAATACGGCTTTGTTATAAACTAAAAGGGGATAAGAAGCCACTAGAAAAGAGGAGAAAATGTTATTCACACTTATATCAGTTATACAGAGATTGATTGATGCAATTACTTTACGTAGGCTCCTTATATATAGGCCTTGGAGCATGAGATTGAACATATCCTATGATGTGAAACTAAATAGAAAAACATAAAAGCATATTCACTCTTATATTTACATATATTATAACACTTCCTCTTGAATATGCGTCTTCGAAATCTTGGATGCTTATACGGTTGCTAGAATTGTTCCTTTTGAAACGTCCATGACAATTGCTTCCCTTATTATTATCTTGCTTTCATACATCCATTCAGTTGTTATGAATATTGTCCGTTGCCTTATTAAAAACTCTATTAGGAAAACCTAATGGAAAAACCTTGAACGAGGAAAAGAGTGCAACTTGCAATCATAGATATCATATAATGATATTCCTTTTAAATAGTTTGATACTTCGAGATCAAAATAATGCCTCATTAAAACCTTACTAAGAAAAACCCTATGGGAAAAATCTTAGTCAAGGATAAAAATACAATTTAACTTAAATAGCATATTTGAGATGTTATTTCTTGGAAATACGTTTGATTCTTCTAGATCAGGATAATGCCTCGTCAAAACCTTCGTAAGAAAAACCCAGTGGGAAAAATTTTAAATGAGGAAAAAGAGTACATTATAACTTATTTCAAATGTTACCGGGGAGTTGATACTTCTGGATCAAGATAATGTCTCATTATAACCTTACTAATAAAAAGCAGTGGGAAAAGTCTTAGTTAAGGAAAAAGAGTGCATTATAAAATACTTATGAATGCCTCCCCCGATTTAAAAGTTTCCTTTAAATTCGTATTTGTCTTTCGATAACTTAAATTGGTTATAAATACTTTTGGATCCTAAATATGTATTTCATTAATAGTACAATTTATTAAAAGTTTCCTTCGATACAGTCAAAATTTTCAAGACTGTTTCTTCCAAATTTGATATGAATTTTATACATTTTGTTTGCTACCTTTAAGAAAAACACATCATGTGCTTTCATTTTATGCTTCAAATCAGTTTTACATATTGCAACTACATCTTTGTTGAATATTAAAAGATTCATTACAGCAATACTTAAAAGCATGAAGTAATCTACTCATCTTTAAGTGCATCAAGGATTTCATTATAGCAATACTTAAAAGTAGGTTGTAATATATGATCCTTGTTCTTTACATTCTTTATAACCATGAAAGTTATTTATATTCTTTAGGAATTTGTATACTTTCATCATTTAATATGATTTAAACCATATTTATACCTTCGGGGTATATTAAGCATTTCAAATACTTTCGCTACTTTACGGACTACATGTCCATATTTCTCTATTGGTAAAGGATTCATGATGGCCAGTCATGTTTTTCCCTAATTCAAGATCCTTAATCTATTTATAAATATAAGCGCTATATTATTTACATATTTATTATCGATGATTATTTCTTGTCATTTCTAAACATGATTTATTCAGATCTCTTTAATTATCATGTTTTATGTACCTAAACCACTTCTAGGGTAATTTAACAATCATGTCATTAGTCTCTTCAGGAGCACGCCTAAGTGTTTCTTCAAGAACACTCACCTCTTTTATTTGAGATATTTATTACTTACTCCAAAAGTATTTCAAAATGAACTTTGTACCATATTTCAGATGTTGTTTACACATTTTAATCCTGTAGGAACTCAAATCTATATTGAAGAAAATCTACTAGGGATATTATTAATAATTTATTCAAGTTACTTAATATTATGCATCATTATACATGTTAACGAATATTTGACACTGATGATCAAAATGAACTTGTATCCCTTTATTCTCCCCCTCAATGTTGAGAAACATTGTCACATTAAATAATAATTATCTTTGGATTTTCATTTTGATCCATTATCATATTGCTATTAGCAAATACACCATACATATTAATAATAGGAGGATAATTCTTTTACCAATTGATAAGATGCATTCAAGTGATATTTATGAGCTTCTCACTCATGTGTAAATATGGGATTCAATTATGCCAAATTTGGTGAAATATGATCCAGTTGATATTGTACCAAATTTTTCTAAAATAAGATTCCAGCTTTCATTTTAGAAATAATGCAAAGATATTCTTTGACGATTTCATTATAGTTCCAATATGGTAGCTATTCATTTATATATCCCTCAAAACTCAACAAATTTCTTTTAAATTTGCTTGAGTATAATGTATTTTGAATTAAGATACATGTACCATTTGGTAATACTATATGAGCTCTTCCGGACCCTACAATTATATTAGCAGATTTGCTATGGCTGAAATTCTTAGCCAAAATATTTTCAGATAGTTCAGAATGGACACCTTCTTCCTCCCAAGAGTTGCAACCATTCTCCAATGGAAATGGAAGCATCTCTTGTCTGCATCTCTAGCCAACAAATGCATCTCTTCTACACCTATATATACATGGTTCTAACATCTTCAATTTACCAATTTTCTTATGCTTTAATCTCACTACTATCTTGAACATTTTTTATATTCTCTAAAAGTTTTCAAAGCAATCACCAATCTATTGCTTGAATCTCTGCTTTGTTTATAACATTATTTTGATTCATAGCAATTCACATTTCCTAAATCTTCACAAACACATTGCATACTCTCGAGGATAAGATTATAGGAATATTGTACTACATTGGACGCATTAGTGTTGACAAGAACACAACAAGTCGAATAATTGTTTTTAGTAATTGAGTTGAAGTCCTCTTTGGTAGTTGAGGCAAGAAATCCCGTTCGGTTGTTCAGGTAAGTTGTAAACCTATTCCTCCGGGTTAAGAGAGGGTTTTAGTTAGTAGAATTCCTAAGTGAAGCTTAGGGACTGGACGTAGGACTAGAAGTCCGAACCAGTATAAAATCCTGGTGTCTACTTTACTTATTGCTTATTGTTATTTACCTATACCATCCACTATTTCATATTATACGATCCTACCGCATAGCCTCTTTCAATTGGTATCAGAGCAAGGCCGTCCTATAACCATAACACCGTTATTAGACATATTGATAATATGGAAAATAACGCAAGTACAAGCACAACATCTGCCTATAGTTCTACATTTGCGGAAGGACAATCAACCCAAAGATCCCCCTATTTAATGGACTAAACTATAACTATTGGGCTACAAGGATGAGGATTTATGTGCAAGCAACAAGTTTCGAAGCCTGGAATGCCACTCAAGCAGAGTTCGTTGTACCCACGACCGATTAGCCTACATGGACACAAACTCAGAAGAATGATGCTAGTGCAAATGCCAAAGCTATGAATATGCTATTTTGCGCCCTGGATAGAAATGAATTCAACCGTGTTAGCATATGTACTACTGCATATCAGATATGGAAAACACTTAGAGTCATACATGAAGGCACAAACAAGGTCAAACAAACAAAGATATCCATGTTGAAGAACCAATTCCAAAACTTTAGAATGCGACAAAATGAATCCATCAATGACATATACTCGAGATTTCAAGACATTCATCATGCCTTAATAGGACTAGGAGAAAAATACACGGACTTTGATATTGTGTCTAAAGTTCTAAATTCACTCACTGATGAATGGGAGAGAAAAGTACTAGCAATCGAGGAAGCAAATGATCTATCTACAATGAAACCAGAGGAATTAATTGGAAATCTTATGTCGTATGAAGTAAATATGCAAGCTAAGAAAGATCAAGATCAAGAAAGAAAGAATGTCACTTTTCATGCGGAAAAGAAAGAATCAGAGTCTGAAAATGAGGATTTAGCATTTATAGCCAAAAATTTCAAGAAATTCTTAAGATATAGAAAAGGAAATAAAAACGGATTCAATAAGAATTTCTTGAACAAACCTACATCGTCGAATATAGAATGTTTCAACTGTCACAAGAAAGGTCACATGCACAAGGATTGTCCAGAGCAAAAGAAGGAGAATCAGAAAGCTCTCAATAATAAAAATAAGAGAGAGAAATTCAAAAAGAAGGCATTCTCTGTAACATGGGACGATTCAGATTCTTCTTCATCTGAAAGTGAAAATGATAGCGACAATGAACGGGCAAATGTATGCTTTATGGCTCAAGAATCTGAGGTTAGTAATTTAACTTTCGATGATTTAATTGAAGTAAACACTGAACTTTTGAGCACAATAAAAATTCTTAAAAAGAAACTCAAGGAAACTCGTGAAAATCAAAACAAAGCTGAATTTGAAAGGGATATGTTAAAAGATGAAAAGAAAATTCTAGAAGAAGAACTTGAAAAAGTTCAAGAATCTCATTCAAATTCGGAAACTCAATTATCACTTTTAAGTCAAGAAATTGAAACTCAAAAGACAAAGAATGATATAATTGTTTCTGAAAATCATGAGTTAAAAACTAAGATTAGACAAGTTGAGTTAGAAAATAATAGTCTTCAAGCTAGATTAGATAACATCACTAAAAATGTTTCTAACTTTAACAAAGGAAGAGAAAATTTATCTAAGATTTTAGAAAATTCTCAATTCTCTTCAAATAAACATGGATTAGGATATAAAATGGAGTCAAAAATTTCTAAAAAGAAAAATAAAAATTTTAAGAGGAATATTGATTCAAAACAACAAATGTTATTAAGAGAACCTATTAAAACAAAAGTAGAAACCAAGAAGGTCGAAATTTGGATTCCAAAAACCAACAATATTATAATTAGGAAAAAATATATTAAAACATTTGTGGATAGTGTTCATAATAATAAAAACTATATTTATAAAAAGGATACTAAGCCGAATTGGGTTTGGTTTCCTAAGCTCTAACTTTTAGGACCCTATTAAAAAGTGGGTACCAATAATTTCATATTTATTTTCAGGTCTCACTCAAAAAGAAGAAATGGATGCTAGACAGTGGTTGCTCAAAACACATGACCAACGACAAAGATATGCTTACAAACATCACATACTTTGATGGTGGCTCGGTTACCTTCGGAGATAATTCAAAAGGTTATATCATTGGCAAAGGAGATGTGAGCAATTACGGTACATCGAATTTACCTTTTATAACAAATGTTTCATTAGTTGAAAAACTAAAACATAATCTACTAAGCATAAGTGAACTTTGTGACAAGGGTTTTAAAATATCATTTTCGAAAAATAGATGTAGTATTTTTGATCAAAACCAAAATCTTGTTTTTAAGGGAAATAGAGATAGGAATATTTGTGTTCTAAATATGAAAATTAATCATAATACAAATATGTGTTTACTAGCCAAAGATAATGATCCTTGGTTATGGTACAAAAGATTTTGTCATATTAATTTTAAAACTATTAGAAAACTTTCTAAAAATGAATTAGTAAGAGGTTTACCCAAGATAAACTTAAATAAAAATCTTTGTGATGATTGTCAAAAAGGAAAATTAACAAAGTCGTCTTTCAAATCTAAGAAAAATATTTCTACTTTACAACCACTAGAATTACTTCATATGGATCTATTCGGACCAACACAGGTTCAATCCATTAATCATAATCGATATGTATTTGTAATAGTTGATGATTTCTCAAAATATACATGAACTATTTTTATGAAAAATAAAAGTGATACTTTTGAGCATTTTAAAACATTTGTCAAAAGAATTCAAAACACTAAAGATTTGAAGATTAAAAATATACGAAGCGATCATGGAGGTGAATTCGAAAATGAAGCTTTTGAATCTTTTTGTAAAAAGAAAGGAATAAATCATAAATTTTCATTTCCTAGAACTCCTCAACAAAATGGAGTTGTAGAAAGAAAGAATAGAACATTACAAGAATGTTCAAGAACATTATTAAATGGAAGTTTTCTACCAAAACATTTTAGGGCAGAAGCCGTAGCTACTGCATGTTATGTATTAAATCGTATATCAATTAGACCATTAACTAAAAATACTTCATATGAACTATTTAATAAAAAAAAGCCAAATATATCTTATTTTAAAATATTTGGATCAAAATGTTTTATTTTAAATATAAAAGATCAACTTGGAAAATTTGATCCAAAAGCTGACGAAGGAATTTTTGTAGGATACTCAGAACGAAGTAAGGCGTATCGAGTATTTAATAAATAAACAAACATAATTGAAGAAACTTTACATATATCTCTTGATGAAAATTTTAATAAATATTTGAGTATAAAAGATGATGAAGAATTTATAAATATAGAAAATACAAACCTTGAAAATTGTAATAATGAACTAAGATCTCCACCAAGAATATTACGAGATCACCCAACACAAAATATAATAGGTGAAATGAATTCTCAAGTTAAACAAGAAGTCAACTAAATCAAATGGGACATGTTGCTTTCATTTCAACAATAGAACCTAAAAATCCTAAAGAAGCATCAACAGACGATTACTGGATTGTTGCTATGCAAGAAGAATTAAATCAATTTGAACATAACGATGTTTGGGAGTTAGTTCCCCGTCCTAATAATCAATCAGTTATAGGAACAAAATGGGTTTACAAAAATAAAGTAGACGAACAAGGTAATATAACTAGGAATAAAGCTAGGCTAGTAGCACAAGGATATAATCAAGAAGAAGGTATTGATTTTGAAGAAACTTTTGCTCCCGTTGCAAGACTTGAAGCAATACGTATTCTATTAGCCTTCGCATGTTTTCACAATTTTAAACTTTAACAAATGGATGTTAAAAGTGCATTTTTAAATGGTTTTATAAAAGAAAATGTATATGTATAACAACCCCCTTTATTCTCTCATGAAAAATATCCGGATCATGTATATAAATTAAAGAAAGCCTTATATGGTCTTAAACAAGCACCTCGTGCTTGGTATGAGAGACTTAAGAGCTATCTACTAGATTCAGGATTTCAAATTGGAAAAGTAGATCAAACTCTTTTCATTAAAAATACTACTAAAGATATTCTAATAATTCAAATATATGTAGATAATATTATATTCGGTTCGACAAATGAAAACTTATGTAAAGAATTTTCAAATACAATGACTAAGGAGTTCGAAATGTCTCATATGGGAGGGTTATCCTATTTTCTTGGACTTCAAATTAAACAATTAACAAATGGAATTTTCATAAACCAGGAAAAATATTGTGTTAATCTAATTAAGCATTTTGGAATGGAAAACACTTCTGCTAAACCTACTCCTATGAGTACCACTACTCATCTCGATCAAGATGAAAATGGCAAAAGTGTAGACCAAAAATTGTTTAGAAGTATGATAGGCTCCTTACTTTACTAACCGCTAGTAGACCAGACATAATGATGAGTGTATGTCTATATGCACGTTTTCAATCTAACCCTAAAGAATCACATTTAAGAGCTGTAAAACGAATTATGCAATATCTTAACTATACTAAAGATTTTGGTCTTTTCTATCCACAAGAGTGTCCATTCGAGTTAGTATCGTTTAGTGATGCTGATTTTGGTGGATCTCGAACAGATAGAAAAAGTATAAGTGGTACGTGCCATTTCATTGGAAAATCACTTGTATCTTGGTTTAGTAAGAAACAAAATTGTGTTTCGCTTTCCACGTGTGAAGCGGAATATATATCAGCCGCTTTAGCTTGTACTCAAGTCATCTATATGCAACAAACACTTAAAGATTTTAATATAAATTTAACAAATTCTACAATATATTGTGATAATACAAGTACAATAAATTTATCTAAAAATCCGGTAAATCATTCACGTACAAAACATATTGATATTCGTCACCATTTTCTACGTGACAATATCGAAAAAGGAATCATAAATTTAGAATATATTTCTATCGAAAATCAAATTGCCGATATATTTACTAAACCATTACTAGAAAACTCATTCATAAAATTACGACGAGAATTAGGAATAATATCTTTCAAAGATATTTTGAAGTAGCTAATATTTTATAAACTAAGCCTATATTAACCATTTTCAAAGAAAATATTAACCATCCATTAGCTAATATTACATAACCATCCATTTTCATAGAAAATATTAACCATTAATTTAATTTCTGGTTATAAATTCTTAATGATTTAACACCACATTCTTTTTGGAACTTTCATACTATATATATACATCTATACGTATGTTATTTTCAAAAAATTACAAAGTTTGAAAATCCAATATAAAAATGTCTTCCAATAATTCATACTCTTCGATCAACATTACCTCCTCAGTCGATAACTCACCTACATCACCACAACTTCCTACGCCTACACCAAAGCATGAGCCGGTTTATAAATGGGAAAACTATCGAACTGGCTACACACCGGATTCGAAGAAGGAAAAACATGGACTTTTTATCTCTCCTGATACGAAAAGAAAGATTGATGAAATTCATCATTTTCAACAGCAACAAATTGACCTTCAACGTGAATTATATTTTGAACAAAAAGTAACGGCTAGACGATTAAGCTTTATTGAGCAAATCGGTTTACGTTTTTGTAGCTCGAAGAAAAACGATGTGACTGAGCCCCTACCTCGACCAGTTAGTTCGTATGATCCATCTTCGTCATACCGTACACCAGCCGATCCATTGAATCCTTGGATGTCACCAAAAACTCCTCAATATAGTCCAAATTCATGGGACAAAAACTATATGGCGAATGAAGGAAATAAACCGCAATAGAAAAATAGTCCATCTCCAAAGAAATGATCATTTTTTATTTTTGGTCAAATCATGTTGTTATATTGTAATATGTCTATACAATTGTAATCGTTTCTTTCAATCAAAATCTTTTGCTTTAAAAATTTAGAACACCAAAAACACAAGGTTCAGTCGACTGAACCTTACTGCTCAGTCGACTGAACATAAGGAAAAAAAACAATTTCCAATAGCTCAGTCGACTAATTGCTCTGCACAGTCAACTAAATTTACCACAAAAACTTTCGGACAATAGTTCAGTCGACTAAAAACACTGTTCAGTCGACTGAATTTAACACAGCAAATTTTCGGCCATCAATTCAGTCGACTGAACAGACTATCACTAGTACAAAAAGTGTATATTGCTTCGCCTCATTTGCATCAGTTGAAGTAAAAACTGATGCAAATAGAACTATTTGCATCAGTTCTATCTTAATAACTGATGCAATTGGTACGTGAAATGCAATAGGTAATAAAAAATCAAATTTGCATCAGTTGTCACCAACAACCGATGCAATTGGTACATGCAAATAGTTTTAGTCGCATCGGTTTTAAATTCAACCGATGCAACTACGTTAGTTTGCATTTATTTTCCATCAGTTTGCTACTCCAGCTTTCATTTTCCCTCCCCTTAACTTTTCATTTCCCGCTTAGCTTTCATTTATCCCTCCACTTCCCCCGTAACCCATTAAGAAGAAAACAAAAGCAACTTTATATTCGTTCAATTGAACGACTTCAAATCAAATTCCACTGTGAATTTTAACTTCAAACGGAATTAGCCGTTCCTTCCAAATCGAAATCCTCAAAAAAAAATTGAAATTCAAACCAAATCAAAACAAATGTTTTAATTCGATTGTGAATTAGGTGGCGGTTTAGGTTGAGTGGAGGTGGTTGTGATGTGCTTTGAGGTTGTTGTGGAGTTTGGTTGAAGGCAATTGTTCGATTGAGGGTTGCTCTGAAGGTCAATGAGGTGGAGTTGTAGGGACGTAGCGATTTTGATGGTCGATTGGGGAAGTTCGAGTTTGAAGTTGGGGGAGGCGGTGATTGTTCTGGTTGCCAATTTTATGTCTGGCGAGTTGTAGGGATGTAGCAACCTTAAGTCTAATTATCGTAGGGTAATTTTCTTATAGCAGTTAACTTACACGTTAGTTTTTTTATTAAGCCGCTTATCAGCTTCAGCGCTATCCAACTCTGATATTGCGAATTATGGTCAATAATCCTTACACTTTTGAAGATTTACTTGGTTCGTGAATTGTTTGAATTAACCTTTAAAATGTTGCGAGTTTTTTTTTCTTTTTCAATAGCAACTCATTTGAGTTTACTTTGTGGGTGATTTTGTTAGGGGCTGACATAATAATGTTATGTTATGTTTACTTTACGAGAATGTGTTAGTGCGAATACTTGAGTTATGTATAGCACTAATGATGAATCTTGTTTGCAGCTCGCTAATTCTTATTCTGCATATAAGGAGTTCTGCACTTTTGAACCACAACCAAGTGAAAGCCAGATTCCACCTGAGCTGCTGAAAAAACAAACAAGCTCAAAACCTGATCGGACTGTAGGTATATATTGATGATGTAATATTTTTATTTGTAGTTAAACTGTTTGTTTCGAGTGTGTTTTTGCAGTCTTATTCTGGTAAAATTCCGCATTTGCAATGTTTGCTTTTGATTTAATACATATTTCATGTTGTAGAATGTAAAGCCGACAAAATCAATCTGCGATTAACAAGTTATCGAGTAAACTAGTTAATCTTCATATAGATTATTGAATTTTGAAATAATATGCCGCCGCCTGATGTTTAACTCTAATTCTGCTGTCTGATTGACTAAAACATTGTATGCTGCATACTTTTAACCCATACAATCAAAAAAGGAAATCAAATGAGAAACTTTTATGCAAATTAAAACCACTTATGTCTCCACATCTAACATCTTCCCTATACGCCAAATGCTAGAGCATCTTATCATTAGGAAATCATTATTATGCTATCTAGTTTAAAATGCACTGTTTTGTAACTATCATTTTTGGGACAATTCTAAAATTTATTTTCCAGATTTATAAAATAATTGTTATTACAGGGCAATATCAAGACCTTGTAACAAATGTAAGTAATTTTGAAAATGAAGACAAAGGTCTTATTGTCTTCGCCAGTGATGTTTTTGATGTGCCCATTAGGAAGCACATAATACATCGAGTTGTGAGATGGCAACTTGCCAAGCGACAACAGGTACACTTGAGATTTCAGCCTGTAAATTTAGTCCGTTGGACATTTATTTTATTTGCAAATGTGCTTTACTTTGCGAATTTGGAAAAAATCTTTTCAATGCTTTATTACTCGTTTGCCTTGGATTCCTTACATCTGCCGTTAATAATATAGATACCTAATCATTTTCTTATATAACTTTGTTACATATGCTTGTTTTGTTTTCTTATTCTTAGTTTACTTTTTGGTTACAATATAGATGAGACACCAATATTGTCTAAATCTACACCTGAAGGTGCAGGGGATTATTTAGTACCATCACGTGTTCAGGTAAGCAAACATTATTCTACTGGTAATGATATTAAAAAAAATCAAAAATCAAAAATACATATATATTTACTTATTACAGTAACTACCGATATAGTTAGTTCTTCTGAGATAAATATTTATCAGCATGGCAAGTTGAATGCTATTTTGTTCACAAAGAAGGCTACATGCTATAACTGCACTTTTCTTGTTTGGCTACTACTTTAATGCTATTATGTTCATAAAAAGGCTACATGCTATATCAATTACTAACCTTTAATGTGACATTCGAAGCCATGATCGTTTTATGCTTTACCTCAAAGCCCATAGCTATTTAAGCAAATGTTGATGGTTTCAGGATCTGAGAGATACTATCAAATTGCAAGGTAAATGTATTCCTTTTTTATTCATTTACCTATTTGTGTTATTAGATAGTTGACCATCAGAGTTAGGGTGGCTTAATTATGATTTTGATCAGCCAAAGCATGAACGCACCTTATTCATTTAATCTGCAGCTTCTGGATAATGAAGTAAGTTTATTTCTTTTATTCCTTTTTGCATATCCAAATTGCCACATACACAAATCTGCAGCAGTTCTATGATACTTAACCAGTTTGGATAATGATCTTCCTGTTTTTGGAAAATCATTTTGTTCATTAGCATGATGGAAACGACTTCAAGTTTTTTTTAACGCAAATCTGATTCAAACTTAAGGCCTAAACTTATTGGTTTTTTTTGAATCCTGAAATAATTAGTACATGCAACGTGTTTTGTTGATGACAGAGTAATCAGTTTTTCATACAAAACTTACAATGTATCAAATCATGCCTCTCATGTTCTGTATATTTCCTTGGTTTAATTGTTTGACATAAATACTTCAATTATTAATGATGAATATTTCGAGGATATATTTTCTAGTGGATAATTTCAAACTTTTTTTACTCCTTCAAGCCATGCACGCACACACAATTACAGAGGCTTCATCCATTGCAATCTAACAAATAAAATGATAAAAACAATTTGATAAAGAGTTACAGCAGTTTTCATATAACTAAAAAGGATCAAACAGTTATAACAACCGGTTTGATTATAATTCAGACTTTTCGTAGATAATGAAACAAATTTAATATTGTATTGTAGTTTCCCCAGCAAAACACGGTACTGTACAAAACTTCCATCAACAGTTAAATAATATTGTAAAGTGATGAAGGTTCTGATGCTTATATCAGGAAGAAAGAGATGTATGATGAAAATTCCTGATCCTGCAATGCATTTATCCTTTTCCCCTTTTACCTCTGTTTTTATATTTTTCATCTGTAGAGCTACTATGTTCCAAATTTGTAATTCATTTTATCTTTAAACAAACTGTCAGTCTAACTGAGTGTCTGTAAAAAAATTACCTCGATTTAAAAGGAAAAAAGAAAGTAGAAACACCTTTTCATGACACTCTGTGATCTGTTGAAAGAAACCCTTGTCTTATCGATAAGATCCAGGCTCTTAGATATTGTTACATTACTATACCTGACTCATCATGAGTGCATTGCTAACTATACTTCGATTTCTTGCAAAAAAGGTATCTTTTGATTATAGAGTTCAGTTTGCTAAGTTGGATTTTAATTTTGGAATTTTGTTTGAAAAGAGAAAAATGGAAAAAGGCAAGAAATGTAATTTATTGAAAGGTAGGGTCGTGCTGTAATTTTTCAGGGGTAAATAATTTAAAAAATGGTGTATACTGATTTGTTAAGATTTTTGGTTTGAGTATGGTATTTTTGGTGTTTAATCAGGATTTACCGTTTGTGTGTGGACCGCCTCCTAATCCAATTTTTTTTGCTATCCTTTCTGCTATTATTTTCCTGATAAATTTGACTTGAAAATATTTCTTTGTACTTTTTAGCAACATACTAATTAATACGTGAAAAAGCGATATGCATTTCATGATAATATTTCTTTTGTACTTTTTACCGTATGCATGTCTTTTGTATGTTCTACCCTACAGTACCATTAATACACGAAAAAACCAGTTCTTTTATTCCTTATTGTATATAACATTATACATACAGCCCATACAGATTCAGGTATTGAAGAAAAACACCACGTTGGTATCAACCTAATTTATCCATCTCGGTGTGAGTTCCTTCTAACATGATGAGCTCGGCCTCTGCGATGGTTTTTTCTTTTTCCTCCCACTTTGCCTTGAAAACCATGATTTCTGTTGTGTGGGTTCTCTTGAGCACCTGAACCATTGCTGCCACCACCTGTACTCTGCTGAGCTGCTCCAACACCATTGCTACTGCCAGATTCACCTGAACCATTGACAGTGGAGTGATGGTGCACTGAGAATGTATGGTGTTATTTGTTGGAAAATGTCAAATTGTTGCAAGTTAAAGCAGTGGTGGAGGAACTGTTATGGAGGAACTGTTATGAAGAAGTCTGATGGCAGGCAAATAGTGATGTCGGAGGAAGGTTGCTGGTTGATAGATGAGGCAGTGGGGCTTGTTGAAGCATTAAGTGGAGGAGATAAGGTTAATGCCGTGAGATGACAGTGGGAAGAAGAGTTGATGCAGAAGTTTGTAGAGTTGTTTTTGACGGTGTTGTTTTGATGAATGTTTGGAGTGGAATGTTTGTTGTCTGGGTATGCTTGCAGTGGTGGTACACTGATGGTGGCACGGCAGCAGTGTTGTGGTTGGAAAATTTCTATGGTCTGTGGTAAAGGCAAGGAGAAATGGTGAAGGAAATTTGTATTTGAGTAAATATTGGTTATATGATGGATTGTTGGAGACTGGCAAAAAGTTGTGGGAGTGGCAATAAGTGGACAGTGAAGCTATGAATTCAAGTTTCAGTTAATATGACTGGTGGAATGCAAGGCAGTGATTCAGAAAGGTGATAGGGAAGGCAGTGATACTAGAACTATATGATGTATGCACTAGGTGGTTGTGACTGTGATGAAGGAGAATTGCAGTAGTATAGTTTGGTGAAGGAGGGATGTTTGTTTGAGCAAGTACCAGCAGTTGGTGGTAATGCAAGTTTTGAAGGAAGATGTATGCGGTGCGAGTATGGGGTGGGGTGTTTGTTGAATTGATGTGCAAATGTGTTTGCCGTAGTTGTTTTGGAACTAGGCAATGATGTGGTGGTTTGAGTTGCAGTTTGTGGCAGTGAGAGGAAGACAGTGGTATAAGATGGTAGCAAGTTGAAGAGGTATGATTGATGGTTGGTTAATGGAGATGGCGCTAGTATGTATAGATTATTAACACTATAATTATGTGTTGCCAACAAGAGATAGATGAATGTACAACTTAATGATTGTACTAAAGATCTGAATTATGCTGCTAAAATGAATGTATGAACCATTATTTTGTATAGATTATTAACACTATACTTGATGATATATGTTTATTTTGGTATTATGTTATTCAGTTTGTATTTGCCATCAAATTTAATTTTGAATGATTGTAATATTGCATGCAATAATTGTTTGTTATAATCAATAATATATATATATATAGTCTATTTGAGTACTGTAATAATGGTTTCTAAGAATGACTTTTTTGCATCAGGTATAAATAGCTGATGCAATAGAGGGATTAGTTTGCATCGGTTGTTATAAAAAACCGATGCAATAAAGGGATTAGTTTGCATCGGTTTTCAACAACAACCTATGCAACAAGTTCCTTTGTTGCATCAGTTTTCACTACAACCGATGCAACATGGAGGCTGTGTCCAAGCAACCAACCATGATATTTTGCATCATTTGTTAGTAACAACCGATGCAAAAAGGATCTTTTTGCATCGGTTCAGAACTGATGCAGAAGTGTTAAGCCTGTTGCATCGGTTGCATATGCATCGGTTGCTGAACTGATGCAAAAGGGGGTAAACAACCGATGCAAATGGCCTGTTTTGTAGTAGTGTATTCAGTCGACTGAACGTCGTTTCCCAGGCTACTTTTTCCCTTTTTACCACCAATTTCTACCTTTACTCTTTACTTTTATCATTCTAAAATCTCCTACTTCCCCATTATTCTTCAAAACTCTAGCCCCCAATCTTCATTTTTTTTCAAATCCCTCTCAAAACTCTCACAACAATGGCTCCAAAAAGATCAAGGGCTTCAACTTCAACATCCTCTGAGCTAATTGAAGCTCAAATTGCTCAATGGCTTTATGATGGAGTGACGGTCACAAGGTGGAACAAAATGAAGAATTCTCGGATCTTTAAACACTCCTTCGTTGATTTTCAGAGTCTCCAAACGTACAACATACAAGCTTTGACGGATCAAGCAGGTTTAACATCTCTCTTAGACATAAAACGAAATGACCATGCAATCAATCATATTATGGTCAAATTGTTCTATGCAAACCTTAACCTTGGACACCAAACTCCAAGAAATCCAAATGATAGTGTTTGGAGTATGGTGTGCGGCAAAAATGTATGGTTTTCCCTAGACCGAATTGCACACATTTTAGGATCTCCTAACATGGGAAGGAAGCTTGAAGAAATCGAATTTAATCCACATATTCGAGACAACATAAATAATCAATTTTTGGATGATAACATCAACATCCGAGATATTAAATCAACTTCCTTACGACCAAGAGCAAGGCTTCTCCACAAAGCTCTTATGCGAATCATCACTCCTCGAACGGGCTCATATGAAATTGTACACCCAGACAATTATAGAGCACTATATGCTATTTGGGGCAATATTCAAGTTAATTGGGTCAAACTAATTCTTGATGAATTTATTACTTTCAATAATGGCAAAATGCGAACAATATATTTTGGCGAGTATATCATGCGACTACTCCTCAACGTTGATACGCCATTACCAGAGTCCGAAAATACAATGGTTCATCAAATTAACCATCGGACTATAAGCCTTATGCAACTTCCGGCTAGACCTTCTCGCATCATATCTTTTGCCGAATGGGAAGCTAGACATCTAGAACCGCAACAACCTCCTCAATCCCAACATTAAGAACCTTTTGATCAAGTTGATGAAATTCATATCGTTGAACCAAGTTTTACTACCGATCAATCGTTAGGAATTCTATCAAGAAATTAACAAATTCTTGATAATCGCCTCAAGAAGGTAGATCATAAACTTGATAGAATTAAAGGGTTCTTCAACAAATTATGAGATGCCATCTCATGCACGAGCTCCACCACTGCTTCAACCTCCCGTGGCAAGCGTCCGTCACCAACTTTCACATGGACGTCATCCGAAGAAAATCCAAGCAGCAGCACAAGTGGGAATAGCGGTGGTCAAGGTGGAAGAGCTTATAGACCACCCACCGGTGGACCCGTTATTCGCGAACCGGAGGGAGGGAGAGAAGGCTCGTATGATTGGGATAAAGATGAATAACTCTCTTATGGTTTGATTTTAGGCTTGTATAAATAGCCTTCTATGTTTCATTTATTTATGCTACATTCTAAGTTTTTGAAACTATAGTTATGCATATCAGTGATTGTTTTGATAATATACTTCTGCAATTATTACTTCCTTTTTGTCGATGACAAAGTGAGAGAAATCTATGTTACTAACCTTGTTTTGTAGGAAAGACAGTGCATATACTCAAGGGGAGGAAATAATTACATCTCTACACGTTTCAGTATTGTCATCAATCAAAAAGGGGGAGAATGTTGATATGCTATATTTTGATCAATGACAATGTGCTTCAACAAAAAGGAAGAGATATGTGCAAAGCTAAAGGAAGAACGATGAAGACCGAGGATAGCATGAGTATAATTTAAATATAGGTCTTAGTTTAGATTTATTATTAAAATCTATCCTCAAGAGGCTTGAACAAATACTAGAACACGCTTTATAAACTTCATTTTCTAGATAAACATTCACTGTGCAAAAACCAATAGTTCAGTCGACTGAACAGGTAAGCCCAGTCGACTGAACCTGTTACACATATACAAACATGCATGGTTCCAGTCGACTGAAACAACCTGCTCAGTCGACTGAATTTAAACCTGCGAATTTTCTCTGAATGGACACCTTCTTCCTCCCAAGAGTTGCAACCATTCTCCAATGGAAATGGAAGCATCTCTTGTCTGCATCTCTAGCCAACAAATGCATCTCTTCTACACCTATATATACATGGTTCTAACATCTTCAATTTACCAATTTTCTTATGCTTTAATCTCACTACTATCTTGAACATTTTTTATATTCTCTAAAAGTTTTCAAAGCAATCACCAATCTATTGCTTGAATCTCTGCTTTGTTTATAACATTCTTTTGATTCATAGCAATTCATATTTCCTAAATCTTCACAAACACATTGCGCACTCTCGAAGATAAGATTATAGGAATATTGTACTATATTGGACTCATTAGAGTTGACAAGAACACAACAAGTCAAATAATTGTTTTTAGTAATTGAGTTGAGGTCCTCTTCGGTATTTGAGGCAAGAAATCCCGTTCGGTTGTTCGGGTAAGTTGTAAACATATTCTCCGGGTTAAGAGAGGGTTTTAGTTAGTAGAATTCCTAAGTGAAGCTTAGGGACTGGACGTAGGACTAGAGGTCCGAACCAGTATAAAATCCTGGTGTCTACTTTACTTATTGCTTATTGTTATTTACGTATACCATCCGCTATTCCATATTATACGATCCTACTGCATAGCCTCTTTCAATATAATCTATAAAAGCGACTATAATTTCTTATTTACATCCTTTTGATAGCTCTAGATCCAATATCATTAATTGCATTCATTAATTTATGATGAACTTTGGAATCTCAATTTTTTTTTGCAAACTTCTAGTTTAAAAGCTTGTACCTTTTGGTTAATTAAAGAAAATACTGATAACATTTCAAATTTATCAACATTATCAAAGCTTTTCATAATTCAAGACTTTAGGTCTTGAACTTTTTCATAATTCAAGACTTCGGGCCTTGAACTTTGACTTATACAACTTCTATTGTAGAAACAGATGGCAGTTACATGCAACATATTATAATATATCTCATCATTTACAGATACGTGTCGGTATCAGTTCATCATAGCATAAGAAAAGCTCCATTCATAATTGTAGGGTCGATTTAATGCTAAGTCAAAATAAACGAGCTTTTAATCATTACCTGATGAATACAACTAGTAACTCTAACAACCTCAACTAATAAGTTGAATCCATTATAACACCTATTCTTAATGGCCAGGTCAGTAACATGTTAAACTAAAGTTCCAAAAAAAACATACGAAACTATCATTTTATTTATTTATTTATTTATTTTGTGTGCCAAACAGTACTAAAATATTTGCTGACATCAAAAATTGGCCTAGTAGCTGAATCACTTATTACCAAACAATGATTGGTACACTACATAAAGGCACTTGAATCCATGATAAACCCAAAAAATATGACAAAGCTTATATTAGTACAGCGGCATTTCTATTACCTAGTCTATATCGAAGAAGATCGAATAAAAAAAAGACTAATATATAATTTATATAATATGTTGTACAGTATAAGACCGTATGATTTAAGCATTAACAGATAAAACTTGACTTTAACCAAGACTAGTGTAATGTAAGGCTTCGTTCAAACTAAATCCAATTTTATTTAATTTGAACAATTCATAAATGCTGTTAATAAAGAAAGTTATCGTTTGTACTTGAACCTTTCAAAAACAGCAATATCAAAATGTTTGGATCTATTAAATAGCAAGTAAAATAATGATAATGGTATTATGCTTAATTCTGACGAGGACAGCCAATAATCGAGAAGTATTAAAAAAAAATCACATCTATGAAATATCACCCAAAAAAAAATCATGATATATTTAGTTGCCACAACTAGGATTCTCCTCTCTAATATTCTAATTACATTTATTATTTTATACTTGCATGAAAAAACATCCCTTGAAAACCTAGTGTTGGCATTATACAATTTTTCCAATGACATCTGTATCTAATGATCCAAGCAAGTTTAAGTAACCCATATACACAATAATAAATCTCATGCTCAGCTTCCCCGTGAATTCAACTATGTATCATTATGATCATAGGGTTAAGGTTGGGTAGGAAAAAATTTCTTGTATTTAGTTAGAATGTACCAAAACTGGTACAAATTAACAAGCAGAATAAGCTTGGTTGATTAACAGTAAATGCAGTAACTTTTCATATTGATAAACTCATATGAAATGCTTGAGTAGTGTTTTAACGAGATCAATATCTACATGGTGTGGCAGATATTTGTAGATAAATATACACGTAACATGTAATTAGATGCATCAATCTAAGAAATATATTATATGAATCAATCATAATACCATACTAAAGTTATAGAACGGAAAGAAAAGCAACAGTATATAAAATATAAAATATTATAGATCTGTAAAATTAGATCTATATTAGAATGAGATAACAAAAATTGACTCCTTAAAATGAGATCTGAAATTTTAGATCTATGATAGGAGATATGAAAAGATAAGATCAACAAAACTAGATCTGAAAAATTGCTTAACCTTTTGAGATCGTGTTGATAACGTGTTATAAACTGAAAGAAGATAAGAAAACACTAGAAAAGAGGAGAAAATGTTATTCTTTTATCGTAGACTTGAAGTTCATGAATTTGTTATGAACTTCAAGTTCTCATTGTGTAAAAAGTTTTTTTTTTTTCGTTTTTATACATGCATATTTCCAACATGTCCATGTACAACATCAAAATGTGTACAAGCCCATGTTGAACATGCATATGTATAAAATCAGGAACTAAGTTTGTTTGTACAATAAGTTTCAAACAATGTTTATTTGTAAAATAAATTTCAAACCATCGCTTAGTTTTGTAATTTACTCCATCATAAATAAACCAATAATGTGCTATGACATTAATTATTACAAAAGTTTCATCAAACAAACCTCCTTACAACCATCAAACCTTATGTTCAGGCCTATGACTGTACTCGAAATCCACATGCACGAAAGCACGCTCGACTTCAGGCAACTTCTCCAGTTTCTCCTGCAGCGTTTCACCGATATCATGTGCTATGTTCAAATGCATATTCCCTGGCAACACTATATCCACCTCCACAAAGTAAAACGTTCCAAATGTGTATGCCCTCACTGTATCAATATGCTTTATTTCTTCATGATGATTCCATATCAAATATGTCAACTTGGCTAAATAATCCGGTGGTGCTGTTTTGCCTATCAGCGAGTACACGTTTTGCATCACCACTTTTGACCATGTCACTATTGTGTACAATGCTATCTGCAATAATAAGTTATAATGCACCTATTTACACTGCCGTTAAGCTATGTTTATATATGGAAAACACTATATTTAAAGGTGCGTACTGTACCAATATAGCACCAATAGGATCGATCCACCAGTACGATCTCACGGCTAGAGTTGCAGTGGCTAAACCGATTGAGTTGGTGATGACATCAAAAAAGTGATCTTGGGCATATGCTCTTACTATTTCGTTCTTGAATGCTCGACAATAGATCATTAGTACGAATTTCACTGCTGTGACCGATACCATTATTCCAATCATCCAGTTTTCATTTCCTTCTGCTAAATTCGGATGATCCTGAATTGTTTTTTTTAATTTTTTTTCAACAATTTATCAACCAATGAAGCATGATTTTTTGAAATACTGGTTTAGAGTCTTTAGACAAGTAAGTGTTGTACCTTTGATATCAATTGTTGGCATGATACAAGCATTATTTGCAAACCAAGTGTGCCCATTATGGACGAAAATACTAAAATTCCCTGAAAAATAATACAAACACTTGTAAACAGCAATCTATGTTCACTGTACATAATATTCATAGACATGACAAATATTTCCAATTTCCATCCATTGTAACTCTTAAGTAATACTGAATCACTCTGAACATAGGTTCTGCTCATTTGAATCTATGAAAGACAATTTTCCATACACATATTAACTAATATAATCTGATGGTTGTATTGGTAAGAACTTACTATGGGTTGCATCCTTTTCTTGCCAATAGGATATACGTAATGATTTGGTTTCTTCATGACATGAGCTGTGAACCAAAGGATAAATCCTGAAAGCAAATCGAGCAAAGAATCGAATGTCGAAGCAATAACCGCCAAAGATTTGCTCTCAATGGAAGCAAATATTTTCGATATAAACAAAAGCAAGTTTGCTATGTTTGATATGTTAATTGCCATTCTTTCACTTTTTGCCAAGTTTTTAAGTTCCTCCTGTGAAATTAAGCCATATATACTATTGCTTCAAATTTTGGTACAAAAAATTTGCTAAAATTGGAATTTTTTTGTTTGATATTCTGATTTTGATTACCTCAGTAGGGACTCCGGTTAAACATCCTGATTCATGAAAATTCTCCATTTCACTAAAATCCTTCAGAAGTTTTTCTTGTTTCTTGTAATATTTTGCAATCCTTGTTTGTTTACCTATAAGATGTCCATGCCAAAATTTGTTATTAAACGTTGAAAATCAATAATTAGACTACTACAATGATACCACAAGTTTCTATCAAGGCCTGTTTAATTATGCTCAGGGCTATGTTATCTTCTTCAAAACTAAGTATATACTCAAAGTAAAAGGTATTTACTTTTGGAGAGCAAAAAGGTACTTAATTTTGTATACATATAAACTCAACGGTATGAAATATCAGAAATCAACAATACAATTACAACAATTTTGGTGTACGTTGATTGAATTTAAGTCAAGGGCAAATGCAGCATATGATCGTGCAAGAGTGATAATGGTTTATAAGCGAACTGAGAAAATACATAATAATTAACAATAATGGGGATAAATGAACGTAGAAACTTACGAAGGCCTCTGTGAAACAAACGAGAAGTAAGTGAAGGACTTTTATAATGATCTGGCATTTTATATTCATTCAAATTGATTTTCCATTGCAGCCGATTTGCTGCATAATGCAGTTCTTCTGTGTGATCCATACTCTCGATTAATCTTAGAGATTCAAATTTTCAAAGTGTAGATGTCTAAATAATGGTTAAGAAATCCTGTAAAAGGGTTCCCTATTTGGAGGGGAATTAGTTATTCAAAATGGTGAATATGACCGCAGAGAGGATTATCTGTAGGAATCGTACACGGTAGGCCGAGGCCCAATTATGTTGTTATTTTCTCAAGGATATACAAGGATAGAAACGTAGATTTGTTCATTTCCACCAACAAAAGATATATATATGATAAAACATATCTAAAAAAGCAAAAGTTGAATTGAGAACGTACATTTTTATAAATGCTTATGCAAAATAGTTTGATGTATGATTAAAGATATGGTTGTTAGTAGGGAAACTGTTACTATTATCATTTTGTAAATATCGTTACCATTTCATTTTTGTTGTTAATAGCAGCGTAGGCAGGACATAGCGTTGACGTGGATACAAAGTGAAATGAGGTTCGATGACGACAGCCCTCGAGACGATTTATTTTTATAGCATTGATATTTAACAAAATTTGCACAAGAAACTTATATTATTAAGTTAAAATAAATAATATTTTGAGCATTTAATAAACTTTGGGTTTCATTATAAAAATTATCAATAATTGATCTTTCTGCATATCATAAGAAATCGAAGGAAAACCAAAAAAAAAAAAATTATCCATTTTACAAATTTTCTAGTCAAGCGTTTTGAATTCCACAAGAAATATCTCGATCGAAGTTTCTGAAAGGAAAATGACAGTGCATTAGATTGTCTAATAAAGAGCTTGTGACATTGTTTGATGGAGAAGGAAGAAAACACGAACATTTAAAAGACACGAAAACCACATGAGGGGGGAATCATTTTTTTTTTCCTTAACGAAGTTGTTGTGCATTTGTTTTTAGTTTTTTTTCAAAGACCGGATAGGCAAGTCCCTACCCCGCCCCATTTGCAAAGGGGCTTTTGCCCTTGGTTGTTGTTGAACTAAAATTGCATGTCCTATCAATCTATTGAAACACTGAAATTTGTTATACTAATAAAACGCCGAGTCGTTACACTACTATATTTTTATATTGCTTGTTATTATTTCAATCGTGCCACTTAAGAAAGAATTAAGAAGAAAAAGAATTGCATTTAGTATCATTTGAATTGTATCTTTTGTTTGCATTAGCTTCATGCGATTCAAACTATAGAAAAATAGGATGGTGGAACAACTTGAACAACATTCTTGAACGAAGGACGTAACTTGAAAAATTAGACTGAATGAAGAAGTTGAATGCACAAGCTTATGACTGCACATGCAGCGATAGAGCAGGTGAAGACGGGCGTGTGCAGGCAAAGGCAGGCATGTGTTGAAGGACAACGATGGACTTTAGGCGGTGACAATGACTTTAATGGTGACTTTGACGACTTTGATGTATGGAGACTTGAACGGTGACTTCAGGAGTGGAATGTAGGTGAGCCATAGATAAGTCTATATGGTGGTAGTGAAGATGTCGACGACGACCAACAATGATTAAATGAACTATGAAAACCAATGGTATATAAACTCAGCGTTACATATATGTATAATGCTATATGATTATAGCATTCGGTTTTCCTTCAAACTGAAATTTAAAATGTTTTGTCGTTATGAAATTTAAATGCTTTCTTCGTTAAGACTAAATTTGATCTCAAGTTTTTCTTTCAAACTTATTCTAAGAGGGTTATTTATTTATGTCCATCCCAATGAGCGATCTATCAAATCGTTGTACTTGCTGTTCGATCTCGACGGAAAGGAAGAGATCATCGAAATGTGGGTTTTATGATCCAATTAAATAATCAAACTTATTTAAACGTTACTGTCATTCGTTGTTCCTACATGAATGCCGTATATTCGTTATTCCTACGTTAATAGCCGTATATTATAAATTGATTGATAAAAAAAATTGGTAGCATTGGGTCTGAAAAAATAATTGACTTCTTATTATTTGCTTCACATTTCATTTTGGTTCAAAAATGATACTCAATTAATTAACAGTTGCATGGGAACAGAGAATTTACAAGAGAGAAGTCATATGTGGATCCCACAACATATCTGAGATACAATTTTCTTTGTCTTGTAATTAAAATTTACATGCAATTTTTAGGTAAGAGCGGTATTGTTTCTAATTTAAAAGCGAGCGTGACGTTCATTATAGTTTATTAAGTCCCTAAAGCCGTTTTCGTGCTGTTACTGAAAATGAAAGTAATTTTGTTTTACATATATATCAATATTATGAATATTCGTTTGTAAAAAAATTGCTTTGGTTAACGATAATATTTGCGTTTTCAATGGTAACAATGTGTTAGTTTTAGAAAATACAGATTAATATATTTAAAAAACAAGAATCACTTTTGGAATAAAGCTTCTCAATCTCCTTTCTAGGCACGTGTTAGCCAATTTCATAAATAAAACACAGGACATTAGATTTGCACTTACGGAAATTAAACATATATTTTGGTTTGGTTGACAATTTGTCAACGATTTGCTCGGAATAAGAAACAATTATACTTCAGATCTTTGATTATGCGACCTGCCTTTTTTATAGAATTTTTATTTATACCTAATTATATATCTTTTTGTATCTTAGAAAATTGATGCTTTATTTGTATATTCAGAAAGAATTTCCTGATCTAATATACTTGTAACTTGTACAGTCGTACAAATATAAGCCCCAAATAAGTTTTCTTGGCTTGCTCATACTAAAACCATGGTACTGATATAATACAGTGGTTAAAATAGAATTATAATTCACTAGAGAAAGTTATCGTTGAACACAATTATGAATGTACAGAAGATTTTGGAATACAAACACTAAAGAATAAATTACCAGTGGTTCTAAGGAGCACTCGAGAAACAAAAGGAGGAGCTTCAGGCACATCCGGAATATGAAAATTATCCAAATTCAATCTCCACTGCCGCCGTGGTTGATCAACCATGCCCTCTGCTAAAACAGCTTCCAGCCTCATCGGAGAAAGAAGCTCCGTCCTATAATCCATCGACTCGCTTCCCATATTCGCCATTACTTATCTGCAAAGTGCAAACTGACTGTATTCCAACTTATATGCTAAAAAAGTGCTTATACCAATAGGAGACTGTTAATTATAGCTAGTGTATATCTATCTCTCCTTTTATGTTTTTATTATGAATGTAGTGGAGTTGTTAGGGGCACTTGCAAGGGTGTAACTATCATTGCAAACATGCATGATATATGAAAGAAAAAATATGTGTTTTCTTTTGCGTTTGAGGACTGATGCAATATGTCATCATCTATCTTGCTTGTGTGTGTTTTGATAACACTTGGCATGAAAAATGCATCTTATGTGCCTTCTTCTCCTTTATTCCTTTTTTTTTCTTCTTTCTCTTTGTTCACACGGGTCATAGATTATTAGACGGTGCGTGCAGAATCCATATTAAAAAGTTTGTTCTCACTTGTCATCATGCAGTATATACTGTGCCCACAAAAAATGCTTTTGTTATGTACAGCGACAGCAACCGTTTATATTATTAATTTTGTCATATTAAACTTCAATGGTTAAGCTGATTATGCAGGGTTAATAGGGAAGTGAAATATGTCATTATAAGCCTACTTGTTAGTTGCATTTTGTAACATGCCTACGTATGTTTGTTTTAATAATATAATAACCTCAGTGAATTGGGTGAAATATGGTCAGCCTATTTGTAGCCGCTTCTGTGCTCATAAAATTTGTGGATGACCACGGCATATAAAGTTTTTTCTTTTATTCAATGATATCTGAGTGTAGTGCATGCATGGTCATGTTAAGCCATTTTGTGCTTGTCAATTATGTATCCTTTCTCACTTTTTTTCTTCTTTTCATTTGAGAAAGATTTGTCGTGAAGGTTTTGAGTAAGGTTCTATCTCACGAAATCAGTGTGTTCCATGTGCCTTGTCTTTTAATTGTTTTGGTTACTACTAAATTGGTCTAACGAATTGTATATAGAATTTTTTTGTAAAACACACTCTACACATCTGCTTCTTCTAGACGGTTTTAGAAGACATCACCATCTTCAAATATTCTATTTTCAGCTTACTGCAAACTTGCATTTTCCAAAAAATAAAAAAGTTTTCGTGATAAAAACATGCTGTTAAACACACATTTAATGTTCGGAAAAAAGGGAAAACAATTGCACCGAAAAGTAAGGTTGTAATTTATATAAAATTTTAAGGAGTACTTTTCGCGTATAAAACTTGAAAATAAGAGATGAATCTTAATTTCTACTCATATATCTTTATTAATAGTTGGAATAAAAATACACTTTTTTGGTCCAGCCGCGAAGTTTTAAAATTATCTTATATGCAAATTAAAGGTTAGAAGATCGAATCACATCAAAATTAAATATTAATGTCGAATTTGGATGATTCAAAAATTAGTTAAAGAGTAAAGAAATTGATTAATTGATTCAATCAAATTAATTAATTTAGCTGATATATGGAATGATATTTTGAAGGAAACTAATTAATTAGTCAATCAATTAATTAGTCAATGTATATCTGCTATATGAAGAAATAAATAATTAGGCATGAAGAATAAAGAAAAGATATGGAAATGAAGATTACGCCATCTATTTGTACTAAAATCAAATCACGCAAATTGGAAAGATATCTGGGTAATCGGGAAATTGATTTGCTTAATCTCTAAACAACCCTTCATTATCAAGTCTATATAAATGAAGGAACTTTATCTTCATATGAACAAGCAAGTGTAGTATCCACCATTATTCTTTCCTCTCTCTTTTGTACTCTTTTCTTTAGTGAAATAAAAAATTGTTGGGTCTCCGTAAACGTAGGATATTCATATCTAAACCACGTTAAATCTTTTGTGTCTTCTATTTCTGTTATTTTTTTCCGTAAGACTGCATAATTCTTTTTAAGTGTTATTGGTATTTAAATAGGCAATATTAGATCCTAAACAAATAGCCGCTTCCGCTCAAATTAAAAAAAAATTCACTACAGTTTGGTATCAGAGCTAGTGTTATTGTTCCTGTTAGGATATTAATGGCTACTTCTAGTAAGTCTGTTGGCAGATCTGCTGTCAATTATGGAGTAACACGCTTTGACTGAAAATGTGATTTTGGTACTTGGAAGATGAAGATGGAGGCAGTATTGAAGAAGGAGAAGACTTACAAGGTTGTTTCTGCGTCTGAGAAATTGAAAGGTATTGATGCAACTGATTTGGAAGAGATGAAAGATGAAGCTCTTACAACAATTCAGTTGAGCCTTTCAGATGAAGTTCTTAAAGAATTCTCTTAGAAGAAGACGACGAAAGAACTATGGGATGCATTATCGGATGCATATCAAGACAAGTCTCTCACTAATCGGATTATTCTTCAGCAACAACTTTATTCGTTCAAGATGAAGCCTGGAGATGATCTCATGGAGATGTAGATGCTTTGACGACTTTGATTATGAACCTGAAGGCAACGACAATTGATATTACTGATGAGGCTCAAGTTGTGATCCTCTTATGTTCCTTGCCTAAGGAGTATACTGCTTTTGTTAATTCCATGATTTATGGCCGCAGTAAAATTAGCCTGTCTGATGTAAAGGTTGGTCTTCATAATGAAGTATTAAGAGGTAGATTGGCGAGCACTAGCTTGGATAGTGATACCGAAGGCTATCTGTTCAGAGAGGTAGAGGCCAAAGCAGGTCGAAGAAAGGTGGAGGACGGAATTATTCACGGTCTCAGTCTAGGGGGCCTAAGAATTTGACTTGTCATTATTGTAAGAAACCATGGCACTTCATAGCACAATGTCCCAAGCTTGAAGGTAGAAGAAAAGATCCAAAGCAAGCCTCAGCTTCTACAGCAGAGAAATCAGATACAGAAAGTGACACCGATGTATTTACAGCTTCTGGCTCTTTTGGGAAGAGCAACTTATGGCTGATTGATTCTGGTACATCCTATCATATGACACCTGATAGGAACTGCTTTTCCACTTACCGTGAAATTGATGGAGGAGAAGTTCTGATGGGTAATGATGCTTCTTGCCATATGGTGGGTGGTGGTAGCGTGATGATTAGGATGTTTGATGATGTTATTCGTACGATCACTGATGTTAGACATGTACCTGATTTGAGGAGGAGCTTGATTTCTGTTGGGGTGTTAAGTAGACTTGGCTTGAAGATTGCAGTGGAATGAGAGAAAATGAAGATATCGAAGGGTTCCATGATTGTTATGAGAGGTGTGAGGGTAGGAAATCTTTATCTATTAAAGGGTACTTCTGTAATTGGTGAATCAGCTTCTGTTACATCTGTTGATTCAGATTCTTCCAGATTATAGCACTTACGGATGGGTCACATCGATGAGCGCAACATTGATGAGTTGAGAAAATGAAGATTGATTGATGGAGTTCATCATTCAAAACTTGGTTTTTGTGAAGGGTGCGTTCTTGGAAAGCAGATGAAGATTTCTTTTGGTACAGGAGAGCATAAAGAAAAAATTGTCTTGGAGTATGTTCATACAGATGTCTGGGGTCCCTCCCCTTGTCCGTCTTTAGGTGGAGCCAGATATTTTGTTTCATTTATAGATGATTTCTCTCGTAAAGTATGGGTATACTTTCTTCAGTCAAAGAGTGAAACCTTTGCTAAGTTTTGGAAGTGGAAGTCTATGGTTGAGAAGCAGTCAGGGAAGAAATTGAAAGTTCTCCGTTCAGATAATGGCGGTGAATTTGTATCACAGGAATTCATCGATTATTGTGAGTCTAAAAGCATTAAGAGGCATTACACCACACCAGGCGACCCCCAGTCTAATGGAGTTGCAGAAAGGATGAATCAGACATTATTGGAGAGAACAAGATGCCTTAGACTGACTGCTAAATTGAAGAAGGGATTTTGGGCTGAAGCTTTATCTATGGCGGCTTTCCTCATCAACTGCACACCTTCCACTGTCATAGATATGAAGATCCCTGAAGAAGTATGGAAAGGAGAGCCTCTTAGCTATTTATTTCTCAGAGTGTTTGGTTGCCCAGCTTATGTGCATGAGAGCAAATGGAAGCTGGAACCTAGAGCTCGCAAGTGTATTTTTCTAGGTTATAGGAGAGGAGTGTAGAGATATAGGTTGTGGTGTCCCATTAGTAAGAAGATCGTTATGAGCAGGCATGTGACTTTTGATGAGAAGGCCGTGTTGAAGGTGGAGCCTTCCTCATCGGATGACAATGAGTGGACATGTGAAGAATACCAGACACAAAGCAAGTCATCTGTTGATTCTTTCCATAGACGTTCAAATGGTGTTTCCGATGACACCGTGGTTGATGAGGATAATATCGATGTTGGTACAGAGGATCAAACTCAAGGTGGAGCTCATTCGAAACCTAGGCCTATCATACAAAGAAGAAAGCCTAAGTGACTTGATGAGTTTGTTGGATTGAGCATCGAAGATATTAATTTCGATGATATGGCAACATATGCTTTGAATGTTGTCCATGATGATCCCTGTGATTATAAAGAAGCTATCGCATTAGTTAACAGTTCCAGTTGGTTAGTTTCTATGGAGGAGGAGATTGAATCATTGCAGATAAATCATACTTAGGATTTGGTGCCTTTTCCCACCACAAGAGAGCTATTAAATGCAAGTGGATCTATAGAGTGAAAGACGGCGAAAATGGTAATCTCAGATACAAGACAAGGTTAGTCGCAAAGGGGTATGTTCAGAAGAAAGGGATAGAGTATCATGATATCTTTGCTCCAGTGGTTAGGCATACTTCTATTCGTGTTCTTTTGGCATTGGTTGCTCATTATGATATGGAATTAGAGCAACTAGATGTCAAAATTGCATTCTTGCATGGTGATCTGGATGAGAAGATTTATTTAAAGCAGCCGGAAGGGTTCATTGATAGTAGCAGGCCAGACTATGTTTGCAAGCTTAACAAATCTCTATATGGACTGAAGCAGTCTCCTAGACTATGGTACAAGAGGTTTGATAAGTTTATGCTTTCCCAGGGATACTCTAGAAGTTTCAAAGACCAGTGTGTTTATTTCAGAAGATGTGATGGTGATATGATTTATTTGTTGTTATATGTTGATGATATGCTGATTGCATCTCGGAGTATGGTCAGAATTAAGAAGTTGAAAGCGGAGCTTAGTAGAGAGTTTGACATGAAGGATTTGGGAAAGGCACAAAGAATATTGGGTATGGAGATAAGCAGGGATAGAAAGCGGAGAGAGTTAAGGCTCACTCAAGAGCAGTACATCGAGAAAGTCCTCGCTCGATTTGGAATGGAGAAAGCTAAACCGGTTGGCACTCCATTCGGTTCTCATTTTAAGTCGTCAAAAGACTTTTCTCCCTCGTCGGAAGAAGACAAGAGGTATATGGCTGATATACCTTATTCTAGTGTTGTTGGTAGTCTTATGTATGCAATGGTATGCATAAGACCAGATTTGGCCCATGCAGTGGATGTTGTGAGTCGATATATGTCTAACTCAGGCAAAGAGTATTGGCAAGCTGTGAAGTGGATTCTTAGATATCTTCGAGGCACTTCTTCAGTGGGCTTGTTATATGGTGGAGTGGATGGTGACATCTTTCTTAGAGGATTCTGTTATTCTGATTGCGCTGGGGATAGAGATGCTAGGAAGTCAGTGTCGGGCTATGTTTTTATACTTGGCATAGGCTTGATTTCATGGAAATCAAAGCTGCAATCTATCGTAGCTTTATCGACTACCGAAGCAGAGTTGATATCGATTATGGAAGCAACAAAGGAAGGATTGTACTTACTTCAGTTGTTGGATGATCTTTCAATGGTGCAGCGGACCGTAGAGCTATTTTCAGTCAGTCAGAGTGCGATTCATCTTGTAGAAAGTCAAGCTTATAGTTCATGGACGAAGCACATTGATGTTAGAGGTTTCTTTCTTATGCTTGAGGAAGAACGAAGCAAGATCAAATTGTTGAAAGTGAGTACTTTGGATAATCCTTCAAATATGATGACAAAGTCACTTCCTAAGGACAAGTTTGAGCATTGCTCAAACTTGATCAGTTTGATACCTGTTACTTGAACGCCATGTGGCGCTAGACCCAACAACTTATATGTTGATTACTTGATGATAAGGTGATGAAGAGAGATTGTTATATTTGAATCAAGGTGGAGTGTTGAATTTGGATGATTCAAATATTAGTTAAAGAGGAAAGAAATTGATTAATTGATTCAATCAAATCAATTAATTTAGCTGATATATGGAAGGATATTTTGAAGGAAACTAATTAATTAGTCAATCAATATTTGCTATATGAAGAAATAAATAAGTAGGCATGAAGAATAAAGGAAAGATATGGAAACGAAGATTACGCCATCTATTTGTACTAAAATCAAATCATACAAATTGGAAAGATATCTGGGTAATCGGGAAATTAATTTGCTTAATCTCCAAGCAACCATTCATTATCAAGTCTATATAAATGAAGGAACTTTATCTTCATATGAACAAGCAAGTGTAGTATCCACCATTATTCTTTCCACTCTTTTGTTCTCTTTTCTTTAGTGAAATAAAAAGTTGTTGGGTCTCCGTGGACGTAGGATATTCATATCCGAACCACGCTAAATCTTCTGTGTCTTCTATTTCTGTTATTTTTGTCTGTGAGACTGCATAATTCTTTTTAAGTGTCATTGGTATCAAAATAGGCAATATTAGATCCTGAACAAATAACCGCTTCCGCTCAAATTAAAAAAAAAATTCACTACAATTAACATTTATTTTTAAATGAAAATTTTGAAATTTAGATAAGATTATAAGTTCGAAACCATATTCCAATGCAATACATACAATTTTTATTTAAAGGAAATTACAGAGGACAAAATTTGAAAAAAAAATAGAATGAAGGACACAAGTTTCCTTTTTTGGCTGAAGTACAAACTCTTAGAAAAAAATTATGCTGAAGAACAATTCTAGTTATAAACTTTTTTTCTTCAAAGTATATTCTTTAGCCCAAAAATAAAAATTATCGTCATTCGGTCAAAATTTTATCAAAGTTTTTCCTCAGTTCAATAAAGAAACTTGTTGTCAGTCAGTTTAAATTTTTTTCAACGTTTGTTATTATCCATATTTTCTACTTTTATTTATATCATTCAATTTACTTTTATCAAAACTATATACAAATTTAAAATTTTATACAAAATTTTCACATGCACGTGCCTCACATATATATAGATAAAAAATGTTAGAAGACCCAAAACTAATTACAGTAAAATGTCTCTAGAGAGTAGGAAACTACTATAGTTCTTCCTATTTTCCCATTGTACTTTTAGTGTTCAACACTTTTCCACTCTAATGACTTTGGGAACTGTAGCATCACTCAACATACCTAATATTTGGAAAATTAATACAACAAAAAATAAAAGCAAAAGAAAAAATTATTGTAACCATCTCAACAAACTAGTCTGTATTTTCCTTTTAATAAAAGTTCACTACGTAGATTGAACATAAACCATTTTAGCTGTTTGATGATGAGAGACAGAAATTCGCAAACTAGCCTTAATCCGTTAGTTATGTTTTTGTCCTTTAAACCTTGAAATTGCTTCATTAGTCGATTATAGAGTGTACTATTGCAAAAATCATGGTCAAGACCAAGTTTGTAATCTGCTGGATGTAATCTACCAGTTTTAGATCAGTTTGGTGGGTGAATTCTTCGCACACGTAACATAAAAAGTCCACCTAGCAAGCTCTACCCAATAAGAGGAAGGCTCGATATTTAATCTCACAACAACAATCCCAAGCCATCTCATCTCCCTCCTCGAAAAATGCCGTTAGAATAACACGACTTAAAATTTGGCTTTCTTATCCAAACCACCCTTACCGACTATGCAAGCCTATACATATTCCAACCAAAAGTACACTAATAGATTTAGTCCATCAACTGGGGTATTTGAGGAACTGCCAACGGTCCTAAACTGCTCATCCTAAAAGTTATGGTCGCTCATCCCTTGCAAGAACCATAGCGGGATGCAACATTACTCACCATGCTTGGTCTTAGTGGAATAGCCGACCTATAGCTACACATTTTGTCGCGTATGATTCAAGTGCCATTTAAAGCCTAGGACAACTAAGATGGCTATAACAACATCAAAACCTTTTATCAAAACATACTTTTAACATTTTGCAACTTGACAAAAGCATGCTGCTGAAGTTAGTGACCATACCAACCTCTCTTCAAACCGCTCAACGATGAAAAGGGATTAGAAGGAGGTGTTTGGACCATTCCTTAACATACAATAGCTTAGTAATGCTTGGAAGGAAAAGCACACATCCAAATCGTTCATCCCTCCCAATAAGAGGGATGTGGGAACGTGCAGTTTGACGTTATAAGAAAGAAAACTCTTATTTTCTATTCTCATTTTTTTAATAAAATTATTTCTTACCTTACGTTCATTAAATCTCCATTAGAACTTATTAAAAATCTCTTTCGCATCCAATAGCAAAAGATTGTCATTAACATGTACCCTCAAGATTGGTCAAAGTATTCTGTCAATATTTTGGTGCTAGAAGGAATGTCCGAACTTTTGAATCAATGTCCAACACTTCATACTTAAGACGCGATGTACATTACAAATTTTTTTCCTAACTGTATGAACTCAATGACACTTTCGATGGCGGTATCAGCGTAAGCAATGTTAGCTTGATTCCTAGCGTGAGCTAATGATCATCATAGATATTGCAGGGATGTCCAAAATGGCCATGGACTTAGCAGATTTGAGAAACTATGTCAACGCTCATAAATGCTCGATCTTAAATTTGTTGACCCCTTATTGGAATATAAACTTGATTTATTGGTTTCTAGAGAATTCTTGTATTATGTTTAAAGGGGGTGAGAGTTCAAGAATTATATTTTCTTTATAATCAAGTAAAAGTGTTTCTAGAATTATGTTTTCTTTGTATTCAAGCAAAAGTAATTCTAGAATGATCTAATAGGGACTATAAATAGAGGAGCTCTTTCCTCATTTGTAATCAAGCAATCTAGTAGAGGAAAAATAATATTAAAGCATTATTTGTGAGAACAAGTTTCTTCTCTCAAGTCTCCAACCTTTTTTTAAAAATATATATTTCAACAAAGTGGTATCAGAGCGAGGTTTAGGGATAACTTCCAACAATATGTTGCAACCTTAACTTCCTCGTTTGACGGGAAAGAATTACAATCAATGGAGCATTCAAATGAAGGTCTTGTATGGCTCTCAAGATCTTTGGGAGATTGTTGAAAATGGATATGAAGAATCGGAGAATCAAGCAACACTTTCAACACAACAATTGAATACTTTGAAAGAGATTCGAAAGAAGGACAAGAAGGCTCTTTATTTTATCTATCAAGCGGTGGATGAAGCAATTTTTGAAAGGATCTCTTCGGCATCAACATCAAAGGAGACATGGGACATCCTCAACAAGGCGTACAAAGGTGAAGAAAAGGTAAAGATGGTAAGACTTCAAGCTCTAAGAGGTGAGTTTGATTTATTCAAAATGAAAGAAAGTGAATCGGTGGAGGAATTTTATAATAGAACTATTTCTATTGCTAATCAACTTCGAATCAATGTGAAGAAATTTCGGATAAAAGAATTATTGAAAAAATTCTTCGAAATACGACAAGGAAATTTGAGCATGTTATTGTTGCTATTGAAGAATCAAAAGATTTGAATACTTTCTCTCTTGAAGAATTGTTGGGTTCACTACAATCTCATGAGCTTCGCATCAAATAATTTGATTCCTCTCCTTCCGAGCAAGCTTTTCAAATTCGAGACACCAACCGTGGTGGATTTAGAGGAAGAGGTGGAAGATCAGCCCGTGGTAGAGGACAAGGAAGAGGCCAAATTCAAAGTGAAAATTCAAGCTCATCTCAAGGAGGAAGAGGAAGAGGTTGTGGAGGATACAGTGGAAGTGGAAGAGGAAACTCTTATAATATTCAATGTCATTATTGTCATAAATATGGTCATATGAAAAAGGATTGTTTTAAAAGAATTAATGATGAAAAAGATAATTCTAATTTTGTACATGAGAATTTGGAGACACAAGATGAAAGTATGCTTCTTTCTTGTAATGTTCAAGAAGCTTCCTTTGATGATATATGGTATATTGATAGTGGTTGTAGTAACCGCATGACCAGAAATAAAAGTTGCTTTGTGAATTTTGATGAAAGTGTCCAACGAGAAGTCAAGACATGTGATAACAAAAGGCTTATTGTCAAAGGCAGTGGCGATATCCCGATACGGACAAAGTAAGGTACAAATTATATTTCTAATGTTTATTATGTTTCCGATCTTAAATACAATCTTTTGAGCGTTGGGCAACTTTTAAAGAAGGGACATAATGTGAATTTCAAAAATAATTTATGTGAGATCAAAGACAAAACTGGTGTTCTTATTGCAAAATTGAAGATGGCAACAACAAAAATGTTTCCATTGAAAATTAAAAATGAAGCATTTCCATGTTTTGCTAATATTGTTAATGACAAGTCATGGCTTTGGCATCTTCGTTATAATCACTTGAGTTTTAGCACTCTATCCAAGATTTGCAAAGATCATATGGTGAGAGGCATCTCAAATATTAGCAAACAAGATCAATATGTGAAAGTTGTGTTTTTGGCAAGCACCATCGAGATCCATTTCCAAAAGAAAAGGCATGGCGAGCAAAGAATCCTTTGGATCTAGTGCATTCGGATTTATGTGGACCTATGCGCACAAACTCTCTTGGAGGTAATCGGTATTTTCTCACTTTTATTGATGACTATAGTCGCAAGATGTGGATTTACTTTCTCAAAGAAAAATCTCAAGTATTTGAAGTATTCAAGAATTTTAAAGCACTTGTGGAGAAGCAAAGTGGTTTTTCTATAAAGACACTCCGATCCGATTGTGGTGGAGAATATATGGCAGAAGAATTCGGAAATTTCTTAAAGGATCATTGCATTCATCATCAACTAACGGTCCACTCAACCCCTCAACAAAATGGGGTGGCCGAAAGAAAGAACCGTATCATGATGGAACTTGTTCGAAGCGCGTTGAAGACAAAAAGATTGCCTAAAACATTTTAGGCCAAAGCTATAGCATGTGCATGCTATGTTCTCAACCGTGCGGCAACTAAAAGTGTTCAAGGAAAGACTCCATATGAAGCATGGAGCAGTCACAAGCCATGTGTCTCCCACTTTTGAATTTTTGGGGGCATTTGTTACTCTCATGTGCCGGATGAAAAGAGATGAAAACTTGATGAAAAATCTGAAAAGTGCATCTTTGTTGGCTATAGTAAAAGATCCAAGGCATATAAATTATATAACCCCATCACAAAGAAGACTATTATTAGTCGTGATGTAATTTTCAATGAGGAAGAAGCATGGGAATGGAAAAATGAGAAAAAGAGTACAAGTATCTTGCTTGATAATGATGCATTTGAGCCAATTGAAGAAGAAGGATCGACTCCACCTACTCCACCATCTAATTCTCCTCCAAGCTCATCATCTTCAAGTTCAGAATCAACACCTAGAAGGACAAGACCCCTTGAGGAGATTTATGGAGAAACATGAAGAATTTTAGAAGATGAATTTGTTGATTTTGCTTTATATGCAACTGCGGATCCAGTTGATTTTGAAGAAGCTGCCAAGGAAGACAAATGGAGACAAGCCATGGATCAAGAAATTAATGCAATTGAAAGGAACCAAACATGGGAGTTGGTTGAAGTATCTGAAGGGAAGAAACCCATTGGAGTCAAATGAGTTTACAAGACAAAGTTGAATGCACAAGGTGAAGTTGAAAAACATAAGGCACGATTAGTTGTGAAAGGCTACAAGCAAAAGTATGGTGTTGATTGCTCTCATGGCACGTCTTGAAACAATTCGTTTGATAATTTCATTGGCCGCTCAAAATAAGTGGCAAGTTTATCGAATGGATGTTAAATCTGCTTTCTTGAATGGAGTACTACAAGAAAAGGTGTACATTGATCAACCTTCCGGCTATGTGATAAAGGATGAAGAGCATAAAGTCTATCGGTTGAAGAAGGCATTGTATGGCCTTAAGCAGGCCCCTCGTGCATGGTATGGTCGCATAGATGACAATTTTGTGAAGATGGGATTCAATAGGTGTCCATTTGAGCATACTCTTTACATCAAGGAGAACAAAGGTAACATTCTCATCATTGGTTTATATGTGGATGATTTGATTTTTATGCGAAATAGTCTTGATAATATTAAAGAATTTAAGAGAAGTATGATGCAAGAATTTGAGATGAACGACTTGGGTCTACTTCATTACTTTCTTGGTATTGAAGTAAAGCAAGATAATGATGTATATTTATCTCTCAAGAAAAGTATGCAAAAGATTTGATGAAGAAGTTTAGAATGGAAGAGGCAAAGCCAATTAGCACTCCAGTTGAAGTTGGCTTGAAACTAAGTAAGGATGACAACTCTAAATATGTTGATCCAACATTGTTTAGAAGTCTTGTTGGGAGTTTGATGTATTTGACAGCCACTCGGCCGGACATTACATATGGTGTGAGCTTGATTAGTAGGTTCATGGAGCAACCAAAGAAGACACATTGGGATGCCGGAAAAAGAATTTTGAGATATGTGCGTGGAACACTTGGGGATGGAATTTATTATCAAAAGATAAATGATCCTAAGGTGCTTGGATATTATGGTGGTGATTGGGTCGGAAGTGTTGATGATAGTAAAAGTACTTCGGGAAATGTTTTGTACTTTGGATCAAGTGAAATCACGTGGATGTCAAAGAAACAACAAGTTGTGGCTCTCTCAACCGCCGAGGCAGAATATATTTCACTATCTTTAGCTAGTTCTCAAGCTTTATGGATTAAATGGGTGCTAGAAGAACTTAAGCATACTCCAAAAGAAAGTCCACTTATATATTGTGATAGCAATTCTGCTATAGCACTCACCATAAATCTAGTTTTTCATTGGAGGAGCAAGCATATGAGAATCAAGTATCATTTCATTCGAGACTTGGTTAGGAAAGGAGAAGTAGTTGTCAAGCATTACAAGACGCAAGATCAAATTGTCGATATTTTAACGAAGCCTTTGAAGTTGGAGATTTTCAAGGAGTTAAAAAAGAAACTTGGTATGCGTAAAAGTTTAGCTCAAAGGGGGGCAAATCAAGTTTAAAGGGGGGTGTTGGAATATAAACTTGATTTATTGGTTTCTAGAGAATTCTTGTATTATGTTTAAAGGGGGTGAGAGTTCTAGAATTATGTTTTCTTTATAATCAAGTAAAAATGTTTCTAGAATTATGTTTTCTTTGTAATCAAGCAAAAGTAATTCTAGAATGATCTATTAGGGACTATAAATAGAGGAGCTCTTCCCTCATTTGTAATCAAGCAATCTAGCAAAGGAAAAATAATATTAAAGCATTATTTGTGAGAACAAGTTTCTTCTCTCAAGTCTCCAACTTTTTTTTAAAAATATATATTTCAACACCCCTACCAAACCAACCCAGACCCGTCCATTATACCGAGCATGTTTAACACAATCAACAGGAGTAGAAAATGCATTATACTCGAAATTTCATAATTTGAAGATCTCTTAAGGGATTGAGAAAATAAATGCAACCCAGGAGTACAACCAATCAATATTCCCCTGTCCCACTAGATCATCCATCTTTTACTCATCTTAATGTGGAAAATGGGGACTGTGATATATGTTTTAAGCAAATGAATAGAGAAAGGCATGAGAGGACCCATGATCATGAAGAGAACACTGCCCAATCCAGGTCCACGGGATGTGACTTCAACCGGTCCCTCTTTCACATAAGACCGAGACATTGATCAAGTTACTACTATAGGAATGCTTTCAGATCTCATACCCCGTTAGAGCAATGCCTGCCTCCAGGGTGCACATAATTCGTGTACTCCAGCTATAGTCTTGCATGTCCTCAAGGATGGGCGAGGACCACATACTCCAGTCAAAGAAGCTAACTTACCATATGGAGGGATGGGCAAGCATCCTTGATGAGGTGGCAAAGCTTAGAAGGGAGATCAAACTTGTTTGCACATGTAACGGGATAGAAAAAAGACATTTCGATGATGATAATGGGAAGTCATTCTCAGATGAGATTCTAGAAGCTTACATACCTCGCTAGTATATAATCTCTTGTATGGAAACACATGATGGAAGCTCTGATCCTTTAGACTTGACCATGGCATTAAAAAAAAGGATATACCAAGTCACTGACCTCACCAAGTGCACTTTATTACTTGCTACACTCACATGGGCGACATATCACTGGTTCCTTAACCTACGTCCTAGCAGCATCAAATCTTTGGAGTAAATGTCCTACGAGTTCATGGCTCAATTCATTGCTTTAAGAATACGGTCTATAATGGCTAGTGAGTTGGCAACATCAAGCAGGTTACGGGAAATCTACAGTCCTTCATAGGCCGACTTAATGTCAAAGAATTAGTAGAGTTAGGAGCATACCTTAGGGAAAATTGAAGGAGTTCGGCCAGTCGAAAGTGGATTAAATAAGTCAATTTCAAATCTTTTTTAATTTTTCGATCTTTACCAGGCCTATATAGACCTAATCTAAAATATTTTAAATAAAATACTTACTTATACTAGTTATAAAAGGTTTTATTTAATTATATGAGTTTTAATTTTAAGCATATCAAATATACTTATGCGTATAAAGTGGGCGTGCAACAAATATATAGTGTACATAGTTAATGTGACCGTATATAGTACTTGGATTTACACTCCAGCGGACAAATTTGTCCCTTTATACATGTCTTTGTTGTACAAGGTTTTTTTAAACTACTTAAAGTAACAATTATAAATAAACATATTATAGCAATTATATATATATATATATATATATATATATATATATATTGTTTTGACTATTTTGAATGTTTTGAATTTTAAAATTAACAATCTAAAATTTAATATTGACTTAAGAAGAGGTTCAACATTAGATTTTAATTAAGTCCTTTTATAAATTTTGAATTGGATTAATATTTGTATACAAATAATAACAAACTATATTTAAATTCAAAATAACACACACATAGATATATATACATACATATATATATATATATATATATATATATATATATAATTTACAATTTTATACGTTTACAATGTAAAGTTAACAATCTGAATTTTAGTTTTGACTTGGGAAGTAAATTAATACTTTTTGTATATTTTGAACAAAAATAATATATATAGATAGATATAGATATAGATATAGACATACACATATATATAAATAAAATAAACTATATTTAAATCTAAAATAACACACATGTGCACACATGCGCGTGCACCCACACACAGATATATATGTGTGTGCGTGCACGCACGCGCGTTCGTGCGTGCATAACCTTATACGTTTTTCAATTCAAAATTAATAATTTGAAATCTAGTTTTGAGTTAAGAAAGAAATCAACATTAGATCTATGATTTTACACGAAAGTCCCTTTTGATTAATCTAAATTGGTTTTTATAAACATGTAATAATATTATCTTAAGTAATTAAAATTAGTTTAAAGTGTGAAAACCTCTAATTTTCCTATTAAACTTTTAAATTCTAAAACAATGACAAGCAAAAAATTAGACAATGTAGGAATATATAAATTTGTTGTACAAGATACGAGATCTAAATAATAATAATAATAATAATAATAATATGTAACATGTATTAAAAGGAGATTGTATAATTATCTTATGGTGTAGCCAAATTATCTCACCTTGATAAAGATAAACTTCTAAACTCGATTGAATCATCTCCGGATATTACAACAATCTAAAGCACCACTTTTGTATTTATTTATTTGAACTTTTTGAAAAAAAAAATTGGGAATTTTTTCTTCCACGTGGACATGGATTTTCGAATAAGAACAGAGAAAAGTGGAGAGCATGAGAAAAAATGAATTATCAGAAGAATAGAATAATGAGTGAAAGAAAATTTTGTTTAAAGAAACCGTCGCTCAATTTTCTCACAAGTATGATTGCCAAGCCAGCCCAGCTAATCTACGATCAGCACTCTCATGTCGGTCCAAACACTAGCTGGCCCCAAGCCAATCATCTACTCTATAGCACATTAGATCGACAAGTGCCAGACTCAACCCAAAGAGGCTTTCACAGCCAACTTGTCAGACAAGGACACGATAATTAAGCCTAGGCCAACCCAGCCCAACCCGCATCAGCTTGGCTCATCAATGACCAACTCTCTTATGCCATCTCTCACTTTGTATGACTCTAGATCAGCTCGTCCACCTACTCGGTAACACTCTATGCCATGGTAGGCCAACCCAACTCCAAACGGCTCCAACAATCAACTCACTAAACAAGGCCCGACTAAAGTGTGACTCGTCTCTGGTTCGACTTTATTGTAGCCAAGAGCCTACTTACTGTTATAACTTACCATCAGCATTCAATGCTTATTAAATGCAATGCATGCGCCTGGTATGGAAAGGCAACTGACATATTTCTCAACCACATATTTTAGCCTTCCTTTATAGTTGTCTTCCATCAACTAGGGCAACCATATCAGTGGCCAAGCACCCTTCCCATTTGTTTTCCTACATAATCTCATTTATCTATCATCTTCTACGCCATTATTAATACCCGGTGCATTGCCATTTTAAAGAGTTTAAAAATTAGTAGAATTCTGGCTATTATCTCCATTCCAGAGCTCCCCATATAGCAAATCAAAACCTTTAAGCTCTTAAGTTTAGCTAGCTTTTTTAGTCTTATGTGCTTACTTCTTTTTGTTCTCTTGTAATTCACTGTAATTGTAAGAGAGAAACATAGTAAGAGATCTTCATAGTGAATCTAAGGAAGCTTGCCAAACCACTTTATATTTGATGTCATTTACTTTAATTTGCTTACTTTCTTTCTCATTTTACATTTTTAGCCTAGTGATTAGCAAGTAACCTTTGCTTTCGTAGTGCATTAGACTAATTCTGAGGTTGAATAAATCTTTACTCCATATTTTTGCACTAGAAGGAGGGGCTTCCCCTAAAGCTTTCACCTTTCATCACTTTTCTTCTCTGCAAAAAGCCATTCATAGGCTCTCATCATTGGTTAAGCTGCAACTCACCCAATTCTTGGCTTAACAAAGATATGTGGTGTATCATGCTGCAACAATCGACCAATGTGGGTACTTTGGCCTGAGAAGTGCAAAGCCTGAAGATATGGTTAGACACTTGGGCTAAAGTAAACTTTATCCCACTAGCTCCTCCTGTAGTCGACCTGGTCAACCCACTTGCTCATTGACCTGCCTTTCCTGGTGCATATGACCTCATGAACACTATTGAAGCCCAGGAAAGGGTTCTATCTGAAACGCCACCCGTGGATGTTGCTCGTCTACGGAGGTATACTGCACGTGTGCCTGGCCATGCTATTATTACTCCAGATGTATGACTAGAGAGTTTAGACATCGTTGTTCCCTTTCAGCAAAATGGCCATCTACTTTCAAGCATCTTTGGATGTCTAGTTTTGAACATCTCAATGGAGGTGCTCCCCTTACCATCAAGGAGCATGGGGCTTCTTTAGCACACTCCAGATCTCATAGGGGTGCGGCCAGGAATATATCAAGAGAGGGGCATGCCAAATGTTCTAGGTTGCCCTCTATGCATAAGGAGATAAGGTCTCCCACTCTGGCTTAGTATCGTCATTATCACTCTCTTTCCCGTCATCGATCTCCCACTCTACCTAGACACTGGATGAGCCCACACTTGATCGGTGGCAGACCATCCCGCAGCAAGAAGATGCCGGCATCAGGGAGGAGATGAACATCCTTCGTCGACAGCTCAATAGAATGCAAGCCTAAAATACTGGGAATGAAACATTTTTAGATAATGAGAATGGCAAGCCATTTTTTAAGGATATTTTGAATACTTACATTCACCGGCGGTATGTCTCACCGCTTTTTAACAGGTACGATGGGAGAGCCGACCCATCTAATCACATACTGCATTTAACTACATTACCTATGCTAGCCAACTTTCCAGCCAAGCAAAATCCCTACTCTTTCCATCCATCCTCACAGAATCGGCCTCTCGCTGGTTCTTGCATTTGCAACCGAGCAACATTTGTTCTTCACCCAACTATGTGCAGATTTCAAGACTAGATTCATCACTTCTAAGACTCATGTTATGATGGCCAGTGAGTTGGGTAACATCAGACAGGGGCCAACTAAAAACCTACGGTTGTATCTTAAATGCTTTAACAAAGAGTCCACCTATGTTAGGGTTGCTGACATTAACAACTCGATTATGCCCTCTATTCGTGGATAATGTATAAGTCCAAATATGAAAAGAGTTTTAAAAGCAATTGATTTCATCCTTAACTGACTTCTATCAATGGGCAAATGACATAATGAGAATGGAAGACGTTGATCTTTCTGATACCGACACCGAAACCCAATGTATCACCCAACCCAGTCTTGAAATAATGTCAATCGTCCACCTAATAGTCAACAAAATGACACCCAATAGCGAGTTTAAACCAATGCTCAATACAAGTCTAGATGTGCTAACCATGCTGATTTGAATAGGAATATAGAGATAATATATTTCACAACTCGAGATCAGGTGCAATTTCAAAGACCAAGCATCACTAGAGAAGGAAGAAGAGAGGAGCCTTGCAGCAATAGAAAATACTACAGGTTTACCAAATTAGCACCCACTCTACCAACGAGTGTTAGGTGCCCAAATATGAAATTAACTGACTTATCTAGGAAGGGATCATATTAGAGTTTATTCATGATCAAGTAGAACAAAGGAACAGCTGCAACAATCAGTCGGCTCCACCTAAGCAACCCAACAACAACATCTCAAAATTCACGAACATCTTGACCATATGTGTAAGCCCGCACGTGGTTGGTAGCATCCGGGGAGCATAATCCTAGTATAAAAAAGAAGTGGGTTCAATCGACCAGGTATATTCCTTAGAGCACTAAGCATCAAAAGCACCCAAGTTAGAATCAAATCGGCCCATCACTTTCACTATCGAGGATCGGGAGGCAGTCTCATGCTTCCATATGGTCGTCATCCATGCAATGGTCAACTCAAATCTACATCAAATCTTTATGGATGGGGGATATTTTGACGCTTTTTCGAAGCTCTCAGGCTTCCTTCCTCAAGCCTCACCCCCTACGCCTTGCCAATTTACAATTTTGGGGTATGGGTACTGTTCCAATGGGAACCACCTTGCTTATAACGTTAAGTCAAGAACTCCTAATAGCAAAGGTTTAAGTAAACTTTGCAGTGATTGATTGCCCTTTTACTTACAATCTTTTGATAGCATGACCATGACTTGCTAAAATGGAAACCATCATTTCATACAACCATCCCGTCATGAAATTCTTGGTTCAAGGCGGGATCGGCAAGATCAGAGGCAATCATTAAAAGGCTAAAGAATGTTATGAAACCTCCCTTAAATAAGCAAAGAAGGATATTCTCATGCTTCAGCATGAACTTGCAATTCTCAATGATGAGTCACTTGAGATAACAACTGAGCCGATCAGTGCTCTGGTTCGTGCCGAGATCACCCTCAACTCTAAAGCATCAATATTAACATCAACTTCTCCTACCAGCAACATTCCACTTGCGAAAGCTATGATAATCAATGACATGTCGCCCAGGTGAGCGTCATACACTCGTGTCAGGACCATCCTTGCCATTAAAGAAACAACTGCCGGTTGTGAGTCTTCCAAGAGTACCTTCAACCCAAGCAACGCTTAAGATCATGTCAGAACCACCCTTGGCCTTAAAGCTGCGTCAAATGGCTGCATGTGAGTACCCTCGTACCATAACCGTCAGCTAAAATGAAGACTGGGATAGGAGGAATCATATATCATTGGCCACTCCTTAAACAACCCGAGAGCTCATCACATCATGGAATGAGCAAGTCACTCTTTGTAGAAAGCAGAGGCATCCAACCTAGAAACTCCCACTCTCTCAACATTACCATAATCATTCGTAAAAGCCGAGGGTAACATCATTACCCCAGACTCGGGCATGGATGTCTGTCCCGATCGAGGATGTCATAAAGTTCACGATTTGCTTGCTCGATCAATGCGACTTGGAAATAGGCTCAAATCCAGACATCAATCCATTAGACCCCAAGCATTGATGGAGGGTCAACCACTCCCTTGGAGTCAATCTCTATAGACTATGTAAACCCCAATAAAGTAGTTCAAATCGGCACAGAGCTCAGCCTAGAAGTAAGGGAGGATATAATCAAATTCCTATAACAAAGCAAAGATGTCTTCATATGGGGACATGCTAACATGATCAGCATTGATCACAGGGTCATTTTACACATACTCAACATCGATCCTAAGGCCATCCTCATTCATCAAAAGCATTGACCACTCAACCCAGAAAGGTACCAAGCTCTCAAAAAAGAGATGGAGAAGCTGTTGGTTAATGGGTTCATTAGAGAGGTAGATTATCTTATGTGGGTATCCAACCTAATACTGGTCGGAAAGCCAAATGGGACTTGGAAAACATGCGTTGACTTTTACGACCTTAATAAAGCCTAGATAAAAGATAGATTTCCCTCATTACATGTTGGCCTTGTGATGCGAAAAGTGGACATGAGCTTCTCACCTTCATATATGCCTATTCTAGGTACAATCGGATTGCCATGCATGGCTTAGGCCAAGAGTACACCTCCTTCATCACAAATGCCGACATATACTACTATCATACTATTCCTTTTGGTTTGTGAAATGAAGGCGCCACCTATCAGCAACTCATCAACTATATGTTCTATGAACAGATTATTCGGTCCATGGAAATTTATGTCGAGACATGCTAGTGAAGTTTGAAAAGGCCAGAGGGTATTAATAAAACTTGGCTGACACTTTCATCATACTGCACCAATACAACATGAAGATTAGTCCAAATAAGTGCTCCTTTTCCATCTAGTCTGGTAAATTCCTAGGTTAAGTTGTGAGTGCCAAGGCATTGAGGATAATCCCTAAAAAATCCAAGCGATCCAAGATATGCATGTCCTTAAAACTATAAAATAGGTGCAATGCCTGAATAAGAGATTTACAGCATTGAGTCGATTCATGTCAAAGGCAAAGGAGCGATGTCTCCCTTTATTTAACCTCATCAAGATAGGAAAGTCATTCACCTAGAATGATGAATGTACTAATGCATTCGAGGAGCTAAAGTAACATTTAGAAACTCCTTCAATATTATCCAAGCCTATCAATTGGGATGATCTGTACCTATATTTGGCATTGTTTGACCAGGCAATCAACGCTACCTTAATTAAAGATGAGAAGGTTCAACGGCTATTTTATTTTGTCAGCATGAGGTTGATCGACCCATAAATTAGATATACAAGGTTGGAGAAGCTTTATTTTTTGCTTGCTTATGGAAGCCCAAAAACTCCAACCATACTTTTAGGCTCATTCCATCAAAGTCCTGATTAAGCAGCCTCTAAAGCAAGTCCTAAGCTGACCAGATACTTTCGATTAACTATTGAAGTGGCATGTCGAGGTTGAAAAACATTAGATTTCTTTCCATCCTTGCACTATATGTGGATGGAGCCCTAAATGAGAAGGGGCAGTGGATGGCATGGTCTTTATCACACCTAAAGAAAGAGAGTTACGCTTTACGGTTCAACTTACTTTCTTGGTGACCAATAATGAAGCAAAGTTGAAGCTGTCTAGGCTGACCTTAGGATGAAAAGAGAGTTGCATGGGGAGTCCATCCATGTATTCAACTACTCATTGTTGGTTGTCAATCAGATCAACAAGCACTTTCGTTGATCAAATAGGGTGAAGAATGCCAAGGCCGATCAACTACCCAAGGCAGCAACAATTTGGAAGAAGTTACTCCTTAGATCCCCTTAGAGATTCGAGAAGCCCCTTATACAAGCGGTGGGCAACATCTATGGAGATTGGCACACCATCTATGGAAAACCAGAAAACGCCCTTGTCAAATAATTAGCAAGCGAGGAACTTCCTACTGACCAAAAGGAAGTCAAGAAGTTCCTCTATTAGGCTCCCCACTATATGATCGTGGATAGGAACCTCTAAAAACAAGGGTACTCCACACCACTTTAGCTATGTGTGTGAAGATGAAGTTAGCTAGATCATGGTAGAGCTACATGAAGGATTTTATAAGAATCATGCCGAAGGGTAAAACCCAACAAAGCAGGTTTCCCATCATTGTTGTTATTGGCCTACTATGATAAAAGATTCCATGGACTATATGAAGAAATGTGACCAGTGTTGGTAGTTTGCCAAGATCCCCAGAGGCTCTCCTACGCTTCTTACTCCTATGATTTTCCCATGGTCGTTTGACACATGAGGAATCAACTTAATTGGAAAGCCGCTTAATACCAAGGGAGGTATAATCATGTCATAGTAGCCGTCGACTATTTCATCAAATGGGTCAAGGCCAATCCCCTTACCAGGGGACCCTCCATGATTCTCAACTTAGTCATCAGGAACATCATCTTCCATTTTGGCAATGTCATCACCAATAATGACACTCAATTTGAGAGCATCCTCTTTTAAAACTTCTGCATAGAAGACAAAATTGAGAAGTCCTTCTCTTTTGCTTTCTATCCTCAATCCAGTGGACGAGTCGAGGTCGTTAATAAAACCATCAAATCCACACACAATAATTTCCTCATAAAACTAAGCTAATTTGGACCGAAGAACTACCACTCGTTCTTTCGTCCTATCGCACTTCCAGCAGCACTTCAACTTGCTGCACTCCTTTCTTGCTATCCTATTAATACAAAGCCTTGCTGCCTATAAAAGTAGACTTCCATTACCCCGACATCTGACCTTCGAGCCTAAGAAAAAGAATGAGCTACTAAAGCTCAGAATGTAGAAGAATGAGCAGCTGAAACCAAAATCCACATTGAAGCCAATAAAAGAATTTGCCAAGCGCTATAACTCAAGAGTGAAGCTCTGAAAATTCATTGTCGGTAACATAGTCCTATGTCGAGTGCTTGAGGTACAAAGAACTAGGCAAAAGGAGTGCTTAGCCCAAACTGAGAGGTGACATACGTCAGTAGTGTTGTGCTAACAAATGGTGCTTACTGTCTCTCTCACCTGAATTGAACTAACATTTCTTGCACCTGGAACCCCGTACACCTCCAGGACTATCACATGTAAGAGCTAACCATAATTATATGGCTGTGTAGTACATCTTTGGTGAAGAATACATCAAAGACTCTAGAGCCAAAATTGTTCAGCATGTTTACCGAGGCTATCCAATAAAGGATGAGTTATGTGCGCTTATTACCATATTGGGAACTACCGACCTCTGCCACTAAGGACTGTATGAGCTAGTCTCCCTTCCTTATCGAATGACTATCTAAGAGGGTGAATTACCATGCATTTACATCCTTCTTGGCGACTACCACCTAGAGTTCAAGTTCGATCTGATCTCATCTGCCACTCTCAACTGGCAGCATGTCACCCTAGAGAACCTTTGAACAACCCAGGCTATCCAAAGAAGGATGAGTTAACATGTGCTAATTATCTTTTTAGGGACCGTGAACCACTATCGTCGAGGACTATGCGATCCAACATCCCTTTCGTGCCGGTTGGATATCCATGAGGGTGAGTTACTGTGCATTCACTTCCTTATCGAGGATTGCCACCTAGCATTCAGGTTTGAGCTGGGCTAGTCTGCCACTCTCAACTGGTAGCGTGTCACCGTAAGGAACCTTCGAACAACCCATATTATTCAATAAAGGATGAGTGATCATGTGCTTATTACCTTGTTAGTGAATGCTGACCTCTATTGCCAAGGACCGAGCGAGCCAATTTGTTTCCTTGTCGATTGACTATCCATAAGGGTTAATTAACTTGCATTCACTTACTTATCCGGGAATCCCATCTATTGTTTAGGTTCAACCCGAGTTAGTTTGCTACTTTCAACCATTAATGTGTCACCCTGGAGAACTTTCGAACAACCATGCGATCCAATGAAGGATGAGTTATCATGTGCTTATTACCTTGTTGGGGACTGTCGATCTCTACTACTAAGGAATCCATGAGCCAGTATCCTTTCCTTGTAGGTCGAATATCCATGAGGACGAATTATTATGCATTCATTTCCTAATTGAGGATTGCCAGCAAGCATTCAGGTTCGAGCTGAACCAGTCTTCCACTCTTGACTGGTAGCGTGTCACCATGGAGAAACTTCGAATAGCCTAAGCTATCCAACAAAGGATGAGTTATCATGTTCTCATTAACTAGTTAGGGACTATTGACCTCTGCCGCTAAGGACCGCATGAGCTAGTCTCCCATCCTCGCTAGTTGGCTAACCATAAAGGTTAACTACCGTGCATTCACCTACTTACCGAGGACTACCACCTAGCAATCAAGTTCTAGCCAACTCTATTTTCCTTTATCAACTGCCAGCATGTTACCCTGAAGAATATTTGAAGAGCCCATGCTATCCAACGAAGGATGAGTCATCATGCATTCATTACCTTATTAGGAACCACTGACCTTTACCACGAAGGACTACACAAGCCAATCTCTCTTCCTTGTCAATGCTTATCCACTAGGATGAATTATCATGCATTCACTTCCTTATCAGGGACTGCCACCTAGCGTTCAAGTTCGAGCCGAGCCTGTTTACCACTCTCAAATGGCAGTATGTCACCCTTATGAACCTTCAAGCAGCCCGGTTTCTTTCTTATAGCGTATCACCTAGGAGAAACTTCAACCCACTCAGCACCTAGGTTCTTGCCAGGACCGCCTGCCATCCATGCTTGCTAGGTTCATGCTAAGACCGCCTGCCATCCATGCTTGCTGCGTGCCACTTAGGAGAACCTTCAAGCCTCTTAATGATTAAGTTCATGCCGTAATCGCCCAACCATAGAACATCACAAGTAAGCCAGACTATCATATGACTGTCTCAACGCCTAAACAAACAGCCGGGTTGCATGGTTAATGCTCCCTTCTGAGTGCATCGGTCGGACAGACTTATCAGTCATAACAAGTTGATCAAAATCAGTACAAGGGATTATGTCAGCTACTCAAAGCATGCTACCCTAACTAACTACGCATAGATAAATTAGACCAAACAAAGCAACAAATTCATAGGCAAATTTCAACAAAATGAATTATATTCATTCACAAAAGTACGAGGACACATAGCCCACCCTGCCAGGCTTACAAAAGGAGGAAAGGAGAAAATATCTAGTAGTCAAGCTCCTCAACTGGCCTAGTCAAGGAATCTGGCTGTTTCCTAGCCAGCACAGCCAGCATAGAAACGCCTTCATGCCACATTTGGTCAGCCACCTCCAACTATGCCCTCGCAAAAGTACGCATCAAATTTGCTAATGAACATTGGGAACTGATAGTTTTCCCTAAGCAGATTCCTTATCATGTTCCTTAGCTGGTTTTTCCACTTGGCATCTTCCTCCTTTCTTATGCCAGCAATGTCCGCATCTATCCGGCCTCAAATCGCAAGGTCAACTCATGGATGTTTGGCCGTCTTCTCCTTCTTATATAACCTCTCCTTAAGGTCTGCCTCCGCCTTCTCTGCCCTCTCAACTACGTGCCTGAAGATCTTCCACTACTTTCTCCACCTTCTTGGCCCTCTCTGGAGCATCGAACGCCACCCATGCTGACTTTTCGACTACCTCCTTATTGGCCTTCTTGACCGCCCCTTATCCTCTTGGGCCTTAGTGGCCTATGCCTTCGTTGCATGTCGAGTCTCCACCACAGCCTTTAGACCATTCTGAAGCTTCTCCACATCCTTTAGAATGCGCATGTAGTGGTACCCTACCTAAAGAAGAGCAAGTGTTAAAATAGCCGAGTAGAAAAGAAAATAAGTTCGAATTCTGTAACTTAACAACAGTGACTTTCGGGTCTGGAAGTCTAACAAATATTCCAAGGAGTGTCAATTCAAGCTAGACCAAGTGCTTTGAGGGTACGAAGGACCTTCATTGATCTCAGTTGGAAGGCCATAAGCATCTGCTTTACATCAGCAGCATCATCGGCGTGGTGAAGGTCCAAAGTAAACTGCCCCAACAGTGCGGCATCCTCCTTAACCTTCAGCACCTCTATGTCACAAATATAGGGAAACTTCTTTAAAGAAGAGGCTACCTCTGTGAGTAAGTGGAATATGGATCTTGAAGCTAAATAACACTAGAAGGGGATGAACAGTGTTCAAATTCTTTAAATGTCTACTTGGAATGATGGAATTAACAATCATAAAAACAATCACATAATCAAAGTACAGATAAAAGTAAATGCAGTAAAAGTAAAAAGGAAAGAACATATTAGGATTTTATAGTGGTTCAGAGTTACCCTACATCCAGTCTTATATAATTTCTTATATGGATTTCTTTTCAACTAGTAAATGCAAATAAAAATCTTGATTTCAAGGCTATGAGACACACCCTTCAAAATCTCAGCCTCTGGATAAAGCCACTTGATTTCCGAGGGGGCTACTAAGCACACCCAATTGATTAAACAGGCTACAACCACACCAACTTGGATTTCAAGGATACTAAGCATACCACATAATATAAGAGTATGATCTCATAGAGTTTACATACTCAGATCTTCGATCTTGATTACAGTTGATCCTATAACTCTTGAATGGCACTAGATTCTGAGAGAGATCAGAGAAATTAGAGGGCATATAAAAGAGAATCAGACTAGTAATGATTGAATTTGTTTCTGGTTGAATTTCAGTAGAGTTTCGATAAAAATTGATTTAGAAATTAAGAGAATGAACAGAAGAGAGAAAAATAAGAAAGCAGTTAATGAAAGTTCGTTTAGAAGTCTGATATATATAGGGAAACAACGGTCATGTCCGTTTGTGAAGAAATATAACGAAAAGATACTTCCTTCCAAAATTTGAATTTTGAACTTCACGGCTTGTATTTCGACATACTCATAGAGGATATGTTGACATATCCCTTTGTATTTTGAAATTCGCTTAATAAAAAGTGTTTTGAAAGTACTACGTTTTGTAAAATATTTTGAAACTTTGTACAAACATTTAAACATAGTTTATACATATTTTAACCATATTAAAACTTGATTAAACTTTATAAAATAATTTTGAAAGATTTAATAAGGGTATTCAATATAATGTAAATAATATAAAATCAGTATAATTATAAATTATGAGTAAATATCTAAAATCAAAATATAAATATCAAAAATAAACATAGGGAAGATATAAACTAAAATACCAAGAAATAATATAATAGATTAAAAAATACTTAAAAGCTTAATATAATATCTTTGTAAATATAAAAGGTTAAGGAATTATTTTGAGAAATATTTTGAATAGATGTTTGAAAAGATTATTTTAAAAACCAAGATATTTGAAAAATATTTAAAACTTGTTTGAAATAGAGAAAGAGAGAGATCAAGAAAGTGTTATTAGAGTTTTAACAAAAATTCTATGACTCTATAACTTATATGGAATATCTTGAACTCTTCAATACTCATGAGTCTTCATTCTTGAATTCTTGAAACTTTATATCAGCATCTTGAATCTACTTTTGATATTAACATCTTGGTACTGTATAGTCATCTTAACCAATACCTGTCTAATATCCTGCACTATATACTATATATATCTTGATAAAATTTTAGTATCTATATTTCATATAATGTCCTATAGTTGTTATCGTCAAAAACAATACCTAAGGTGCTAACAATCTTCCCCTTTTGATGATAACAACTCTATATATAAAATGTAATATAACTCCGCCTGAGTTACAAAACTCCTTCTTAATCTATGACTAGATTTTATATATTTCTACACCTTTTCCATCATCAAAAATAACTAACGAAAAAATATAACTCCCTCTAATTAAGATACCATAGTAAAAATGATAAGAATGATGTAAATGATAAGTGATAATACAAATCATTAATATTAACCATACCAAACTATATATTCATTCAATATCATAATACAAAGTAACCATAATACAATCAGACCCTAAACTGTACATATATATACAAAGTAAATCAGTTAAGTCAAATCAAATACACACCACATATTTAAATAATTAAGGCAAATCAACAATTATCATAACATGATTTCCAAATGATCGGGGATTTGTGAATAGGGCAGTGAGGATAATGAAGATAAAAGTTACCTTATCGTTCGATAATATTTCTATCTCGATCGAAACATACTTTTCCAACGCATCGAACTTCGTCATCTACCTCCATGTGTTCTTCCTTTTCTCTCTCCTCCTCTTCTTCCTCGTCATCGCTGCCTTGAATGGAGTTATGAATAGCCAAATTTGTCGACTCATCTTCAATAGCTATTGGATTTGGAGGATTATCCAGTAAATATTTTTACAAATTGAGAAAAATTCTACTTCCCTTCTCTTGTTCATTGGTCATTCAAAGTTGCACCACTTGAATTTCAGTGAGCATTTGTAGAATATTCTTCATTTTACCCTTAATTTTAGTGATCTTGGCCATATTAGTGCTTTGGAAGGGGCCTTGGGTAGGAGAAGGGAGAAAAACGATAGATTTTCTACTGTTCGAGATTTGATGAGGCCATGGTTTGTTTGTTCCAGAAGTTTAAAATAGAGAGAATATAGAAAAATGAAGAAGAAAGTCGATTTTTTTATTATATAACTAACAATTTGAATTTGGAGGGAAAATTAAAAAACAAAATTTACCATTTTATGTCGACATATGAAGATAGGGTATGTCGACATACGTAGTACTATTTTGATTATTTTGTTCTTCTTTGTATTTTGTAATTTTACTTCACTATTTTTATTTTTCTGAAAGAGAACAAATTTGTAACTCTCTTTTTAATTTAGTAAATGATGTTTGGTTCAATGATTTTGTTAATATATAAGCTATCTGATTTTGAGTGTTTATAAATTCAAGTGATATTATTTCTTTGTTTACATTTTCTCTTAAAAAATGGTGTTAATATGTTTAGTTATAGCATAATGAGCTGGATTTTTAGATAGATTGATCACGCTTATATTATCACAATATATTGGTGATATAGTAAAATATAAAACCAAAATCTTTCAAAGTTTGTTTTATATAAATAACCCGCGAACATGTTAACGATGTCGAAATATATTCTACTTATGTTGTAGACAGAGATAAAATGTTTTGTTTCTTACTAAACCAGGAACCAGAGAGTGTCCCAAAAAGCGACAAGTTCCACTTGTACTTTTTTGATCTTATTTGCAACTAGCATAGTCAGCATCATTGTATGAAATTAATTCAAAGGAGTCTTTTTTGAGGTAAAAGAGCCCATAGTCAATGTGTTATTTACATATCTCAAAATTCATTTACGGATTTTAAATGAGTTTCTTTAGGTCGAGATTGATATCTTACACGAAGACTAACACTATGCATTATATCAAGTCTACTAGCAGTTATATAGAGTAGTGATCCAATCATTCCACTATATAATTTTTTATCTACATCTTCTGAACTTTTTTCTTTATTTAATTTTTCATTAGTTGCCATGGGAGTTGGTTTACCCCTAGTTTTTGACATACTAAATTTCTCAACTAAATCTTTAGCATATTTTTCTTAACAAATAAAAATACCATTACTTAGTTGTTTTATTCGTATTCCTAGAAAATAATTTAGTTCTCCCATATGACTCATATCAGATTCCTTGGTTGTTGTTTCTAAAAACTCTTTATTTAGTATACGTTGGTAATCCAAAAATGATATCATCTACATATGTTTGTATTAATTGAATATCATTTTTATCTCTTTTAATAAAAAATGTACTATCTAATTTGCCAATTTCAAAATTTGATTGTAATATACAGGATTTAAGTCTGTCATACAAAGCTCATCGAGCCTGTTTCAAACCATACAAAGCCTTCGTTAATTTGTAAACATGATTAGGCTGTTTTTCATCTTCAAAAAGTGCGAGTTGTTCTACATATGCATCTTCTTTAACAAAACCATTTAAAATGCACTTTTAACATCCATTTGATATAACTTAAAATTACTATGATTATTGAAAGCAATTAAAATTCATATAGCTTCTAATCTTGCTATATGTGCAAAGGTTTCATCAAAATCTATTCCTTCTGCTTGACAATAACCTTATGCAACTAATCAAGCTTTCTTTCTCATAAATTCTCTTTGTTTATTCATTTTCTTTCTATATACCTATTTAGTTCCTTTTATGGATTTATTCTCAGGTCTGGGACTAATTCCCATACATCATTTCTTGAAAATTGATTTAATTCCACTTGCATAGCAAGAATCCATGAATAATCAGTTGATGCTTCCTTTGGATTTTTAGGTTCAATAGTTAAAATGAAAGCAACGTTACTCATTTTTTTTGGTTGATTTCTAATTTTAACAACAAATTCAATATTTTCAAGTATATTTTCTATAGGATGATTTTTCAAGTATTTTGTTCTTTTATTTGATGTGAATTTTCAAAATTATTATTATCTTCATTTTCGGTAATCTCATTATTACTAATTTCGTTTGGGTTATAATTGGTTTCTTCTTCATCAATATTTGGATTATAACCTTTAAAAATTTCATCAAATAAGACATGTAATGTCTCTTCAATGGTATTAGTTCTATATTGAAAACTCTATAAGCTTTACTTCTATTTGAATATCCAATAAAGATTCCTTTATTTGATTTAGCATCAAATTTATCCAAATTATGTTCAGCATATAAAATTAAATATCTACAACCAAATTTTTTAAAGTATGATACTTTAAGCTTTTTATCACAGAATAATTCATATGGTGTTTTCTTATTTCGTGGTCTTACTAAAATTCTGTTTAATATATAACATATGGTACCAATTTCTTTAGCCCAAATATCTTTAGGTAAATTACTATCATTTAGAATAGTTCTAGTGCACTCTTGAATCGTTTTATTTATTACGTTCTACTACACCATTTTGTTGTGGTGTTCTTGCAAATGAAAAATTATGATTTATACCTTTCTTATTACAGTAATTCTCAAAATTTTCAATTTTGAATTCTCCACTATAATCACTCCAAATAGTTTTAATTTTACTGGTGGTTTGATTTTGAATTCGTTTAACAAAAATTTAAATATCTCAAAAGCATCACTTTTAAGTTTTAAGAAAATCATCTAGGTAAACATAGAGTAACCATCTATGATTATAAATTCATATCTATAATGATTTATAGATTATATCTGTGAGGGACCAAAAAGTTCTAAGTGAAGAAGTTCAAGGTGTTGAGAGGTAGAAATCATATCTTTTAATTTAAAAAAACCTTTTCTAAGTTTTCCTAGTTGACATGCATCACATAAATTATTAATTTAAAATCCATTTTGGGAAGATCTCTAGCTAGATCATTTTTAGCAATTTTAGTTATTAGCTTGAAATTTAAATGACCAAATATGTTATGCCAAATTCAAGAGTCTCTTGATTCAGCCAAAAGACATAAGTTATCATTTGAGATTCTCATACTTAATATATAGATGTTTCATTTCCTTATGCCCTCAAAGACAATGTTCGACTCATTATCTTCAATATGACATTTATCTTTTACGAATTTTATTTTTAAACCCTCATCACGCAATTGACTAACACTCTAAAGATTGTGCTTTAAATTTCTAACTAACAAAACATTAGAAATAGTAGGAGTTTTAGAGTTACTGATATTGCCGATGCCAATCACATATCCTTTAAAGTTGCCTCTAGAATTCACTGACCTACCATCATTGTAAACTATATCTTTCAAAATCTTCGAATTTTCAGCCATGTATCTTGAGCATCCACTATCCAATATCCATTTGTCCTTTTTGATTTATAGACTTCTATCATTAGGTATCCGTTCATCGAAAGCCTTGCAACACATCCGTTCCTGCAATTCGTACCTTTTCAAAAGATCATGAGACTTTTGATAATGAAACGGTGCAAATTTATGAGACAACATTATGATGATTTTGAAAATTATTATTTAAGAAATGGTGTTAAAAATATTATCAAAAAATGCCATTAAAACTTTTCAAAAATCCGATTTTGAATATATTTTAAAAACCACTACTCTGATACCAAATGTGAGTCAGCGGAACAAGGGTCTTAAGGATAAATTAACACAGAGTGGAGTGAATAGTGTTTAATGGATTATATGAATATTACTCAAATTCTTTAATATTTTAACCGGCATGATGAAATTAATCATCACAAAAACAATCATAAAATCAAGGGAAAGATAAAAGTAAATGCAGTAAAAGTAAAAAAAGAAAGAATACATCAATATTTTATACTACTTTAGAGTTACCCTACATCTAGTCCCGCACAATTCCTTGTATGAATTTTCTTTCAACTAGTAAATGCAAACACAATTTGATTTCAAGGCTATGAGGCACATCCTTTAAAATCCCGACCATTGGATAGAGCCACTTGATTTTTGAGCCACAAGCATACCCGCTAGGTTTAAGGGCTACTAAGCATACCCAATTGATGTGAACAGATTATAATCATACCTACTTGGATTTCCGAGATATCAAGCACAACATATAGAATAAAAGTAAGATTTGATAGAGATTATGGACTCAGATCTTCGATCTTTATTACAATCAATCCTATAACTCTTGAATGGTACTTGATCCTGATAGAGATGAGAGAAATCAGAGAGTATATGAAAGAGAATCAAACTAGTAATGATTGAATTTGATTCTAGTTAAATTTAGTAGAGTTTTCGATAGAAATTGATTCAGAAATTAAGTGGATGAAAAGATGACAGAAAAATAAGAAAGTAGTTAATAAAAATTCATTGAGAAGTCTGGTATATAGGGAAACTACGATCATGCCCGTTCGCGAAGAGATATGACGAAAAGACACTTCCTTTAAAATTTGAATTTTAAAATCTACGGCTAGTATGTCGACATACTTGTAGAGGATATGTTGACATATCCCTTCGTATTTTAAAAAATCACTTAATTAAAATTCTTTTTAAAATATTAGGTTTTGTAAAATATTTTAAAACCTTGTACAAACATTTAAACATAGTTTTTATATATTTTTAATCATATTAAAACTTAATGAAACTTTATAAAATAATTTTGAAAGATTTAACAAGAGTATTGAATATAATGTAAATAACATAAAATCAATACAGCTATAAATTACAAGTAAATGTCTAAAACCAAAATATAAATATCAAAAATAAACATAAAGAAGATATAAACTAAAATATCAAAAAATATAATAGATTAAAAAATACTTAGAAACTTAATATAATATCTTTGTAAGTATAAAAGGTTAAGAAATTATTTTGAGAAATATGTGAATAGATGTTTGAAAAGATTATTTTGAAAACAATGATATTTGAAAAATATTTAAAACTTATTTGAAATAGAGAAAGAGAGAGATTAAGAAAGTGCTATCAGATTTTTAATAAAAATTCTATGACTATATAACTTATCTGGAATAGCTTGAAATCTTGAACTCTTAAATACTTATAAGTCTTCATTCTTGAACTCTTAATACTCATAAGTCTTCATTCTTGAACTCTTGAAACTTTATATCAGCATCTTGAATCTACTCTTGATATTATCATCTTGATACTGTACAATCTTCTTAATCAATACTTGTCTAATATCCTGAACTATATAGTATATGTATGTTGATAAAAAAATTAGCATCTATATTTTATATAATTCCCTATAGTTCTTATCATCAAAACCAATACCTAAGATGCTGACAACCTCAACTGTTGAGGATGGGCCAACCACGTCCCTCTTCATCTTCTGGTTCACAAAGGATCACTAAAGTGATTTTGTGGGGCTAAAGGACACATCGATAGCCTGCCAGATGTGTTCAGGTATAGGAGGGGCTTGGTGCGCAGTAGGTACGATAAGCACAATGGATGCGGTGACAACTTGAGTCATGGCGGTTTCATGATCCCCTCATTAAAGGCATCAAAGTCCAAGTAGTCGACTGCTGCTGAAACTAGAAAGTAACAAGCGTTGATCAAAATGTTAAGTAGAAGAAGATAAGAGCAAGTAAACTACCATTTGTACCAGTTTGACCTCTATTTCTTACACGGGCCTAGCATGATGAGTCCGAGCTGCCTACACTAATTTCATCCACCCCTATATGAGGCTCGCCCAAAGACCCTTTCATATCTAGGATATAAGGGGATATAAGTAAGAATTTTCCTATAGGAGGAACATGCATCCCAACCAATGGTCAGCTCTTGAATCCCTCCTTCCCCAATCTCGCTTTCCTTAAAACTCACCTCGGTATCCCACTCCTCGGGAAATGGCTCATGGCGAGGGACTTGGATGTTAAAAAAAATTTGTGGGTCAAATTCTTCCTATTGCGTCATTGGCAAAACATCACTTAATATGTCAAGGTCAACATGTTTCCACACTTCAGGCTCATCACTCATGACAACATAGTCATATCCTCGGTTTTGGCTCGTAATCGGCTTGGTGTTAGGGTTCAAGAAATGGACATTGGAGTTGTCCTACTTTCCCACGGTCGACTTCTTCTACAGTTGCATACTTTATCAGCTTCCTCTCTAGGGGGATGCTCATAGACCACTACTTTGGTCCACCCTTATCGAACCCTTTTGGAGAAGTTTGACATCAGTGGCAAAGTGCCTCAGGTTCCGTTGCTCGGTAGCAGCCGTCTTCAACTGATTCAAATTCCCATTCGGCCTTGTGAAAGCAACGCAAGCATAATCAAGTTCTTCCCCTATCAATAGGAAAGATTAGCAAAAGAAAGTAGAGAAAAAGACGACGAGAAGAGAAAAGATGCAAATACTTACCAAAGCTCGAAATTGTGGTCCTTAAGCCCGATATTGACCCCATAGGAAACGAAGAAGTATCTAATCATCCAACCGGGGGAGCTTTATTGGAAACACCCAAGAAGATCACATGCTTGGCATTAGCCTGGAAGTGACAGTAAGTGCCAATTGGGTTTACTCGACCACTTTCTACAGTTGGAAGACCATCTCAACAAAATTAGCATTTGGTTCAAGAAGGCCAAGCCCCATTCAAGCAGATAGATGCCGCATAAGGGCCGATAGCTATTGGGAGTTTGCTGATCGGTGAAAGCCTATATGTGTTAAGGATAGAGACAAAATACGGGTGGATGGGTAGCATAACCCCCACCTTGAAATAGCCTAAGCAGAAAGCGAAGTAGCATGAAGGGTGTCATTCAGGATGACTGAGGGGAGGTGGGGTAGCGAATCATCCCTATATCACATCCATGGCTTGCCAAAAGCTTGGCCAAGTCAATCTTTGCAAACTCAAGTTCAATAGCATTAAGAATAGCAGCTCCTATGATGGTTAATCTATATATAGATGTGGATCTCGGGTGGCCATCTAAAAATAAGCGGCCTGAGTTAGGCAAATCCCTATCATCCATGCCCAACAACAAATCAAGATGGAAGCATGACGACCACCTCCAGGGCATGCCTAGATCAGGCACCCGTGGAGACCGACTCGCAACTTAAACACCTTTAACTAAGAAACAACCCGCTATCTATTACTCTATTATATTACATGAAGCCCATGCTCATGCAATTGGGACTATTCCATGACACATTGCCTAATTTGTTTATTAATATCATTATTAAATATTTGCAGGTTTACTGAAGCCCATCAACATCGACCGGCCACACTGACATAGCAATGATGGTAAAGTGATGTCTAAAGATGGTAGGAAAAAGTAGATTCCAATCAAGTCAAATAAAAGCATTATATCATCTGCAACATTACAACGGGAATAGCCTCAAAATCATAATAAATAACAAAAGCAAAGAATGCAAACAATAGCAAAATAAGTAGTGATCATGGCCACGGTTATGGTGCCTACTGCAGCAGAGAAGATGGTGGAGAGAAAAAACTAAACTTTCATTTATTAAAGAAGAGTTGGAAATTCGAAGTTCTTTAAGAGTGCTGAACATTTTAATGTAGTTTTTCTTTTTGTTCTTGGCAAAGAGTGTGAGGAGAAGGAGAAGCAGCTTTAATAAACCTACCACATCAATCTCGGCCATTGGATTCGATCGCCTTTAAATCTTGACATCCAAGTGTAACGAATGTAATTGTTACTTCATACACATTGGAAATGTGAGGACTTTGCCACATTTGAAAAAAGATAACCACCTAACCAATCACAAAGTGCAATGTGAGGCATGCATTAAATGCATAGCAAAGTGTTCGGATGGTGGTATCTTTATGAAATGACAACCCTGCCCCTGCTCATTAGAGATAAGGAAAAATGTTGCTCAATTTTCTCACAATTATGATTAGCAAATCGGATAAGGCACAACCCCACCCAAGCAAAGCCAACCCAGCTAATCTATGACCGACCCTCTCATGTTGGTCTAAAGACCCCAAGCTAACGCATCTATTTAGTAGTACATCGGGTCAACAACCGGCCGATTTAACCCGAAATTGCTTCAGTAGCCAACTTGTTGGACAAGGATGTGACGACAATGCCTAGCCTAGCCCAGTCCACACTAGCATGGCTCACCTATGATCGATTCCCTCATACTGGCCCACACTCAGTATGGCTCCACATCAGCATGTACACCAACTTAGCAATACTCTATGCCACTATAAGCCATTCCAACTCAAGATGACCCCAATAACCAAATCATTTGACAAGGTTCGGCTCAAGCATGAGTTATCTCTGGCCCGATTTCATTACAATCCGCCTTTAACTGGTCCCAAGTAGCTTGCATCATCATCTTATAACCTGCTTAGAACCTTCTTTGCAACTTGGTCCTTAGCACTATTCAAATTTCCTCAGCAAACTTTGACAACAAACAACTAGCTTACTCATGATTGTCCATATCCAATCTAGCTCCAAGATGACATATCTAGGTCCATTACCAGTTAGCACCACTCAAGTCGACTTTAACAGGCAACTCATTGGGGAGATCGGATTAAGCATGACCCACTTTAGCCTAGCATCATCATTGCCCATCCCATCATCTTGCAGCTTGGCTCTTGGTCCTTAGCAATGTTCAGCTTTCCTCAAATAGTTGTCAACTACTGATCAACCATCAGCACCTAGATGAAGCCATTTATTTGTCTTACCACATAGGCATGCATAAGTAAATGAAAAGTTATACAACAGTCTGTACTAATTATTGTAGCAAAGCAGCCAAGAGCGTACATACTCTTATAGCCCGTCGTTAGCATTTAATGCAGATGAAATGCAGTACATATGCATGGTATGGAAAGAGATTGAAATATTTCTCCATCACACATTCTACGTTTCCTTTACAACTGTCTTCCATCAGCTAGGGCGACTAGATCAACAGTTGAGTTTCCTTCCCACCTATTTTCCTACATAGTCTCTGCCATCCACCATCTTCTATAGCCACTATAGATACCCCATGCATTATCACTTCAAAGCGCTTAGAAATTATTAGAATTCACTTTATTATCTCTTTTCCAAAGCTCCTCGCACAACAAATCAAAATCTTTATTTTCTTAAGGTTAGCTACTTTTTTATCTTAAGTTCTTATTTCTTATTATTCCCTTATAATTCCCTGCAATCATAAGAGAGAAACATAGTAAGAGATCTTCATGGTAGACATAGGCAAGTTTGCCGAACCACTCTATATTTGTTGTCATTTACTTTAATTTGCTTACTTTCTTCCTCATTTTACATTTTACGCTAGTGATTAGCAAGTAACCTTTACTTCCACAGCACATCGGACTATTTCTGATGTTGGCTAAATCTTTAGTCAACAAAAACAATTGAAACCTTTTCAATTCCTTCCGTTATACCTTCCATCTTTAATTATTCTTTAAATCTCAATCAACCCCATTTTCATATTATTAGCGTCAAATAAAATGAAGAAAAAGCGTTTCATAAATGTGTTTTAAGTGAGTCATAAAGAAGAGTAAAGGATAAAGATTTAATTTCTTCTTTTGATTGTTTCTTTATCTTTACAAATCACACTTAAAACTTCTCCCATCCTTTCCTCTTTAGCCGCCCATAATGGAGGCAACATTGGCCTTTAACAACTCCCATATCCACTTAGTATTCAATTGATCGAATAAATTTTAAATATTGTATTGATACATTATATTGGTACTTGCATACATAAGTTTTATAATATCACACTTCATTAAATATTAATCGTATTCAAACATCAAAATATAAAATATAATAAATAATATTTCATAAATATTAATTAATTTAAAATGATTATAAATTAATTAAATCATATGGTTTTCTGAAGTATCCATTATTATGGTTGTGCAACTCAAAGTGTAGATTCAATCAGCGATTAATTTCGATCAATTCGAATATTAACCTTCGCACATCAGGTTACCTAGTGGCATGACATATGGTTGAATTCGTCGCTTGCACATCTTTTCCATAAAATCCAATTTTACTATTATATGTAGTACATTGTAGTAATGATTATATACATCAGTTCTCTTCGTCAACGCCGTTTCACATCAGAACTAATGGAATTTGGTTTTGGTTAAAATTTCAACATCGTCTGCATTCAACTCGACTAGTACAAACCAAAATCCTTTATTTGATAATAACAATTATTATTAAACATACTACTCTAGCCAAAGACTTTGTCTTTGAGCTGACTATAGTTGACCGTGATACTTCATATAACTAAGGAGACAATAATCTATAGAATAGCGTTTCACTTCCAATGCTTCAACTCAGACCCAATTATAGTGGTTCGGTTGATTCCATGCAATGATTTCCTTATAATCAAAGTGGAATATCTTCATTGGAGTTCAATAGTATTCTCAAGTCAATAGAACTATGTAATATTATCACTTCAAGATTCTCTGCTTGACCTTAATTATATTAACTAATAGAAAAATCTCGAGCGAGTCATTCTATACTTATTCAATAACTTTTAGAATGCAACCACTTGGTGCCTCCATTAGCCATAAGCAATACACTTACACTGCCTAACATTTGGAGCGTGTTACATATTTTAGCTTCAATGGACGAACTGATATCCTATATCGAAACATCTTTCCTAAGAATATTTAAAATAATATGTTGTTTTAATATGATAAATTTCACATGATTATAACACATCATAATCACTTTTACATAACATGTCAATTTAAAAAAATTCTATTTAACATACTTTAAATTAATTATTTCATTAATTATATCACAATATAAAATGTATATTATAGGAATCAAACACCTTAATTATGAACAAGATTGGTTTTTGTGTTGGATATAGTAACAAATTACATAATTTTTCGTAGGGTATACCTCTAACTTTATCAATCTTCCACTTGCACATGGGGTCAATCATGAAATCTTATTCCAACTCCTTCGGCTGGGTTTCTCAGAAGAAAATTGGGCTAGTCCATTAGTGAATGGTTATGCTATAATGTTTTGACTAGCTACCCTATTAATTAATTCTCTATAATGCCAGTAAACTACCTTTATGGTGTGGAACCTTTTAGAGTATATTTTTCGACTTCTAGTTAGCTTTAGGATCTTTTATGAACAATATCGCAACGCTGTTATCATATGACAATGTCATGGGATTCTCAACATTTTGAATCACCCTAGCATAGTTTAAATTTGTGAATTTATTTATACTTCTTTTATTGCAGAGTATCCAGTGCGATATACTTAGCCTTTGGTTAAATCGGCCACTACCTATTGTTTGGAAAATTTCTATTTTGAAGTTGTTATCTCAAATTTGAACATAAATTTAGGATTGACATACTATACTTGATATCACTTATGAAGTTTGAGTCCACATACTCTGTAACATCCCACTATTTGATTAATTATAATTAAATATATTTTAGAATTAATTTAAGGAATAATGATTTAAAAATTTGAATTTGTGATTTGAAGTATAGTTTTATGGTCCAAAAGTTTGAAAATTAATTTGGCAAAATAAATAACGTTAGTGGATTTTTAGAGTTTTTTTGGAGTAAACAATTATTAAATAATTATTGAAATTGGTAATATGTTAATAAAAGAATAAAATTTGAATAAAACTCCTCAAGCATATTTTTAAATGGATATAAAATGATGATTTCAAAGCGGTTTAAGTTATAAAGCCATTAAGGCAAATGATTTATTTATCGAAATAAAAATAAAATGGAAATTTTATTACCCTAAACCTATTATTATATAAACCCTAACCCACTACTTAATCATTCATTATATTTTAGACTATCACTCTAAACCCACTACTATATAAACCCTAACCCTCCATAGTTCCTCCTTTATACCGAACCAAACTATGCAACATAATCTTTTTTTCTTTGTTTAAGTGAGGTCTATAATGCTTTATCAAATAAAAATAGGATGTGACTATAATAAGCCTAATCTTATTTACAGTAAGTTAAACTCTTAGTTTGAATATATGGTGAAGTTAGCGACTATTTTGATGCTTTGAAATACACACACGCGCATACACACACAGATATATATATACACACACATACACACACACACACACATGCACACATATCTCTATGTATGTGTGAGTAAAACGTCCTTGGCTTTATATTTGATGCATGTGTTCATACTTTCTACTCGTAAGTTTTAAATATCATATATTATACTACTTAATCCCACACACATATATTGTTTACCGTTCATTTATATATGGATATGCTTAATTGAAAATCTATAGCCAAAATGAATACGCTATGTACACATAAACTTGAGCAAATGAACAACTAGGCATAATATATTTCCATGCACACATGCATATTCCTCTTTAAAACTTCAATCCAATATAACTTGAGATACAAAATGAATTTGGGTATGCAACCAAAAAGAAATTGTAGACGGAAGTGAGATGGAGAACTCTACTAGCTTGCGCCTTGTTTTCAAAGTCCAAGTGACCAGAAATAAGCCTAACATGTCCAGATCCACATTGTGAATAGGTGCGATAGCGTTGGAACATAAGATATTGGTAAGATTGTATTACATAGTTGAGTATTATGTAGGCTCAATTTGATCGTTGGTGGCCCGAGGAGGTAGAGCCATAGCTAAATTAGGTTAGATCGAGGAAATGAAAATACACACGCATTTGAATAAACATATTGTGTATGGGAATATTTCCAAAAGTAAGATGCTGGCGATGTTAGGTGCAGGTATGACCGAAGGCGGGATTGTGGTGGTGAGTTGAAGTAGGAAGTGGTGTAGTTTGGTATGGGGTTATTGATGCATGTATGCATGCATGCATTCATGTGTAGAAAGATAAATTTAAAAGAAGAGAAGATGGGAGAAAGGTATGACGTGGCAGTAAATTAAAAGAAGAGATAAAGAGAGAGAAATCGATGATTTGGTAGTAAATTAAAAGAAGAGGAAATGGGAGAGAGAGTGATGATGTGGAAAGGAAAATTTTAGACATCTTATGTAAATGAAGAAAGAAATTAAAAGAAGAGAAGAGGGTTTTAAATATTGGAATATTTTCAATTCAAAAATATTGATGAAATTTGAGTTTAATGATTTGAAAATTTTAGAAAAACAAATTTAACTTATTTTGAGATAAAACGATATGTTTTTAAATTGAATTTGAATGATTTAAAATTATATTGGGACTTGAAATGAAATAAAAGATTAAATCCATTTAAAAATAATTCAATTAAAATATGGCTTGAATAATATGGATATGTGATGAATTGTGCATATGCTTGTGATGTTATGCTAATTTATTTGTATTTGAATTTCCATCAGTAACTGTAAGTTATCTACTTTAACTTATCTTGAATGTCAATATTCGATGAATTTTTCTATTTCGCACTATATAATTATTTTATTATGAATGATGTTGTGAAATGCAAGTTGATGCTAAGATACACGAACATGAAATCCATGTGATATAAAATGAGAGATGATGCTATTTCAAAATACATGGTATATTAAGAGGTTAAATAAAAATGCTTCGGTATAAATTTAACCTGTGATGAAAATGAGTTAAGGTGAGATTACTAGATGTTAGAATCCATCACAACCGACAGATGCGGGTCGCACCCAAAACCCTGATGACCCGGTCCCTCGTCACTTATTATCCAAATGATATGTTTCACGGACACAACCAAGAGGCAGCGCAGCGCAATCAAGGGTGATGATGGTAATCACATTGATGGATATGAAAGGAGCTGAGATGATGATTAAAACACCATGATGGTAAGCACCGATGAGGAGTAGAGAAGGTTACACAACTAATGTAGCGTGTGGTGGCACCCATAACTTCTGGTCGAGGAATATATGATTAAAAAGGCCGTGGTATTGGCTGGAGCAAGAGTTTAGTTAAAGTAAATGATGAGTAGGATTCACTCGTTATTATAGACCTGATATATAAATAACTTGAGCAGTGAAAAAATTATTGAATAACAATTTCAACTTCTAAAATGTGAATATGATGTGATATTCCAGTTGATTAGAGTTGTAGCTATGAGTCACTTTTAATAATGCCATGACATGTGTGTTTAAATAGAGATGGTTGATTTGATAGGATGTGTTTGGGATTAGCTTATGGAGTGTGTGACATATTTATTTGCTGGTATATCACAAATATAATACAACACTATTTGATTGACTCTCTGTATGTGCGTGTGTTATGTGTATCTTTTTATTATTATTATGCTCACAACTCGTTTCTAGCTTGACTCAAGGTTTTGTTTTGCGACATCACTTTGGTCAGACTAAAGATTTTTTTTAGGATGATCTCATTTTCGCATTTTGAAGTTCCCATGAAATCAGGATTGATGGTGTTTGGAACAGTGTTTATAAGTTTATAGCCATCATAGACCTGGAACATTAAGGACATGTCGAATCGACTGAAGTTACAGGAACCGTTTGAGTTATTTGGAGGAAGAACACCCATGAGACTCATCTTGAGTCAATAAATTTATGTTAATATGTATGTAGGTATTGTTGTATATAGTTAACTTATGGTTGTGGTTTGACGTCATGGTTTTGGGGCAGTTTTGTACATAGGCTTCCTGGCTGATGATACTGTATGTATTTGTTGTGTTTTGATTTGACGTTCATATGTGCTATAAAATGTGATATGTATATATTTTTAGTTCTTCTATGATATTTCACCTGTCATTTACTTATAATTTGTAAAGTGAATTACTAAAATCTCTTATCCTCTATTTCCAAGCCTTTTGATTTGAGCTATTAGATGGTAAACTCAATTTGATAATTCGGTCATTAGTGCTGGGACGTCACATTGTGGAATTGGAACGAGATTTTATCTTGACTTATCAAAATTTAAGTAAATCATGAATCAGAACATAATTGACCTTAGAAAGGATAGACCTAGGAAGTTGTTACCCTAAGGGTAGCTAGGGAAGAGTCTAGAACAACTCCTATATCATGGATCACAATGAGTTAAGATAAGTTTTCAAAAGGGAGAACATTAAGGTGTATATGTCCAATTATTTGTATTATGAAATATATTTGTTAGTGGGAATTTATATATTTAAAATAATATTTGACATTTACCTAATGAAGTAACAAATGTTAATTAGAAAATGGTAGAACCAGGGTGTCCATTAAAGGGTACATCAATAGAACCAACCATGGTCAACCAAATGGTTCTAGAAATCTCAAAGTCCAACTAAATATGGACCAATGGATGGAATGATGAGTGTGTACAAAGATTGGGAGTAGCGACGAAACCTAAATCCAAATCATCGTTCATAATTCACTAAATTTTGTACTGACTAGCGAGCCTTGGAGGCAAGCGATTTTTTGGGTAAAGATGGAGTAATGAGAGCTCAATCCTAGTTAAGAACGCATAAAAGAATATCTGATGACATCGAATTGGCAGATCAAAATAAAAGAAAAACGACATCTAAACAATAATAGTCAAATGCGTTAGATTGGTAGGATACGGTAACTGCAAAGATACCCAAAGAAGATATTGTGTGGTAATACTTTAAAGACATTTTCAAGTCATATTTCTTACCATAGGTCGTAAAAGAAGCATTGCTTCGAATGCTTGTAGATTGTAGGAAAGGTAACTCATTAATTGTTGAGTTTGTGAATGAGTTCAACTCATTCACTGCATTACCAAAATATTGTCCAACTCTTATCAACACATTTTTAGAGAAAAAAAAGAAGTTTATTCCCGGCTTAAGTAACGAGTTGAGAGATAGGTATTAACTCAATTTAGATTTCCATTTGAGTAAACTAGAGTGTAATGACCATACTTTTTAACTATTTTAAATTATTAAATTTAATATTATTATTGAATAAAAATGGTTAAAAATATAAATTTAATGAATTATTAGTGTAGTTATTAAATACGAACTTTAATAAAATTTTGAAATAAACAGTTTCGAAGATTTTGGCAATAACAATTATGGAAATGAATTTTTAGATATTGAATGTGTTTATAATCAATAACTAGACTTGAATAATAAATGTAGAATTATTTAGATGAAAATATAATAATTATTGATAATTAAAATTCAATTGAAAATTTATGATTTACTAATGTTATTTATTTGACAATTGAATTGTTTACATTTAATATTGAAATTTTCAAATAATTGAACTTTGAATTAAAAATGAATGAAAATGATTTTAAAAGTTGATATGAATTCTACTTAAACAACAATAAGTTTACTTTTATAATTGAATTTAAAATTGAATAATAGAAACTGGAAATTTTATATTTTAATCAACGAGTAAAAATAGCCATTTTAGCCACTATCTCAGATTTCTACAAAACCATTTTCATCGGATCTGCAATAGTGAATTATTATGGGATTTCAAGTTTCGTAGCAATCGGACTTGTCGTTCGACCAAGCAAGCTTGAAACGTGTGGAATTTAATTTCAGGATCTAATTAAAATAAATTAATTTTGAAATGCTATTTTCCAAATACGATCGAATTAGACTCAAGAATAGTTCCATTGTGTTCGGAATGGTGATAAAATATTGTGAAAGCCAGGTGGCACACTTCGTTAGGGGTTCGAAAATTTTAGGCGTTTATAGGCGAGATATATTCAAATTATAATAATATAGATATTTTTCCTTTCCTCAACATCTCGTACATACAACCTTTTCCTTGTCGACCCATACCTTCCCCCTTCCCTCTTTCTTCTATTCATCAGCCATTGTTCAAAAGAAAATAAAAGAACGAACGAAAAAGAAAAAAGAAAATAAAAACAATCGTCGGACGAACGTGAGTTCGAGAGTGTGCGGTGGCTGGAGCTCACAGCTGCGGGAGACTAAGAGAGAAGTCCACTTCGGCTATAGGTTTTGGGTGCTTACTGGAGGGAGGCGTTCGAGGCAACTAGGTTTTTTCTGCGCTGCTCGTGTTCGCGTGCGTGGAGGAAAGGTTAGGGTTTGGGCTCGAATCATGTTGTAGCGGCAGCGTGGTAGAGGTTGAATGACGTCGATCGTTTATTGTAAAAGAAAGAAAAAAAGAGGCAACAGGAAGAGGCCGCGGTTGAAGAATGTGGGCCTGGGAGGAGTAGTTATGTATGAGATGGGTGAGGGTTAGTTTCAATTAGTTTAATTATTTTATAAATTATTCTATTGATTATAATTTAATTATAATGCTAATTAAATTATAACTTCTTCGTACAAGGTCCGTTTCGGATGAAACGAGTGGCTCTGGTATCGTATCAATGGCATGGAATCGAACTAAAATTTTATTTGAAGCTGAAATATGTTTCAGTTTCAAATAAAAGTGAGTGTTTAAACGCTCACAAATGATTATTTTATTTTTATGTTAGTTAAATTAAATCCTGAGGTAATTTAATTTTAATGGTTGTTGTTTGGTAATTTTACTGACATAGAAATTTATATGCTAGGAATTTCAAGTTAACAGTAAAATGGAAATTTGAATTAAATGGATAGTAAAATTTCTAATTATTGATAATTTTGCAATTTTGTAAACTATATTGACTATTTAGATGATTGATTGCGATGAATATCATTGGTTGATATTTGGATGATTTAGATATTTATTTATTTTGATATATCCTATTATCATCTTGTATATTATTTATAGTATATAAAATTGTCAAACGAATTAGTTCAAATAAATTAAGATATATGTTGAAGTGATATATAACTATGACATTTATTTTGGATTGAAATGACATATATCCATCCCTGAATTAAATTGAAATAAAAGATTCACATGGCCATAAGATAGAAAATTATATATGGACACCGGATTGGTTGAATTAAATGATTTTAGAATTTTTATTTGAAATTATTTAAATGATTTTGATTGAAAGAAGTAAAAATTGTATTCATGGAAATTGAATATTTTCGAAATTGAGCTCAAAATGTTGGAATTGGAATTTGTTATATGAAATTGTTTAAAAATGAAATTTGAGATTTTGAAGTTATAATCGAAATATGATTTGAATTTCAGAAATTGATTTGTTTAAAAAATATTTTATCTTTCATTCGAACTTTGAATTATTTCTAAGTAAATGTAATATAATTGGATATATTAAAAATTTAGACTCAAGAATGGAATTTACTTTAAGATTCGAATCAAAATTTGGAAATTGAAGCTAAATTTGATTTAAGCGATCTAAATCGATATTTTGAAATTGAACTCGAATTTATACAATTTGAAATGGGTTAAAATTGAGAATTGAATTGAATTTAATTCAAATTGGAATTGAATTGAAATTAATTGGAATTGAAATCGAAATTGAATTAATGTGAAATCAAAATTGAATTAATGTGAAATCAAAATTGAAATCGATTTGAATTAAAATTGGAAGTTAATTCGGATTGGAATAGGAATTGAATCGATTTAAATTGAAATGGAAATGAAATTGATTTGAACTGGAAAATTGAGCATCGAATCAGTTTGACTTCGAAATATTTTCATATAAATTATTTTATTATATATACTGTTTAAAAACCTATCTTTTTAAATGTTTAAATTACTTTGATTTTCCCGGCTATTTTACTGTATAAACCATTTTCAACACTCAAACTATCCTATGTAACTATTTTAAAACTATTCAAGCTATTTTCAAAAATTCAAACTAGTCAGAGTGAGAATTTTTATATTTAAATCTTTGATTTAAATATGAGTTGGGATAAATTAAAGTTATAACCCAAATGGAAATTTGAAGCAATTTTGAATTGGAACTGAAATCGGGATAATAGGGCGAAATTGACTTTTAATTTAAATCGCATATGTTGAGTAAATATGATGATTTCGAAATGAATTTGATTTTGAAGAAAATATGATATTTTGATATCAAGTAGAATGGCTTTCGAAATGTAAATGAACCAACCTGTGTGTAAAACGACGTTTGTTTGTTAAAGAGACGGGGCCTCTTATTTTCATACTCTCTGTCAATATTGGAACCACTTTAACAACTGTTTACGTGGAGGAGACTCCAAAACGAAGTGGTTGGACTTGGCGTCGTTTATTGGATTTGAAGAAAGAGAACGATGATGAATAGACTCTGGCACTTGTGCCAATTTGAAATGACTAAAATAGGACGGCTTGACAGGGCCAAGCAGGTTAATCACCCCTAGCGGATATCTGTTCTCTGATTTTTCTTGGACTCGATCCATATTATTTCTCTTGTTGTTGATTTCACCTGGTGCACCTTGATTTGGGATATCCTCCTTTTGACTCGATATGGGATGAATGGACGTAGAGGGCGGTCGTGGCTACGATGCGTTGCCACCAGCCCTACGATCCGAACTGGTAGTATCATACTTGGGCATTGCTTCACGTGCCTTGTCATACTTTTATCCCTATATAAGAATCCTAAGATTTAGGTTTAGCATTGTCGTATCACGATGCATCCCTATCCCCCGACGTGCTACTGGGCCATTATATGTAAACTGTACGTCAATGCTTAAAAACGCATTAAGGGGTTTAATGTAAAGCCTTAACGCTAAGAAAAATATTTATTTTACTGATTAGATATTACATATATAATGTATTATTCTATATTTAAATAATTAAACAGATCCTTAAGAGATGGAAAATCCCATAACATCTCTTGAGTTATTGCACACACGTTGTACACTAGATAGGAGATGTGAAATCCTATAAACATCTCTGATGCTATTACACCCATGCTATGTGAACAGATTTGACTCACATAAGGATATTTTAGTTCTGACTCGAATGTTTTGTCTTTTCATTACACTCGGGTCAGTCCTGAGTTTTCAGTGCCTTAAAGATTTTCTTTGGAGGACGAAGACCAAAATTTGGCATATTATTACTATTATTGTTCCCTGCATCCATGTTGTTATGCTACGTTATATTTTGTTTCTGTAGTATATATAACTCTGATAAATGTTATATAAATTGTAATCAAATGTATAGTAAACAGCTTCCTGAACTGTTTATTTGATTAATATATTTTGTCATTCCGCTATGAGATTCTGTATTTTTTTCTTTCTTCTTTTCTTATTTTTTTTAATTAACCCTAATGATTATCTATGTTATGGATTATTTAAGTTCAATATGTATGGACTATTGTCAATTTAAACATTCTGAAATGTGGGTTGTCATAGTTGGTATCAGAGCTTTGGTTTAGCGATAACCTTAGCTTTGTGGGGTTTGACTCACTAGACCCGGGGTAGTAATATCCCAGAATGAGTCTGTTCGAGTGTGTGTGTGTATATATATATATATATGAGAAAGCATACTTGTTATTGTTATAAAATGTTTATATTGTGTTTGCTTATCCGTTAAGTTGTTTATGAATTCCGGTCGATGCGTGGGACGCCATGTTATAGATAGGAGTTTCTAAACACTTAAACGAGACAAATCAACATAATATTGTTTTAAAATCGGGTAAATAAAATAATTTTATCTAAATTATATTTTATATATAAAATTATAACTTTCATAAGCATATAATGATTATTAATGAAATTGTTGTTAGGAGATGATAATATTTAGTTATCATCAATTATTGTTTGAATTAAATTAAAAACAATACTTTATGAACTCCATTTCACAAAGTGTTTGATAATTAATCGAATTATCAATTACAATAAGAATTGGTTAAATAAAAAAGTTGTAAACTAATGAAATATTTTGGTAATAAAGTAATGAAATTTGTATAAGTATATTCATAGTATAGCTTATAAATGGAAAGGATTTAAAAGACGAGAATTTTAAAATTCAAATCCCATTGCTTTCAAAGTTGTTTTCAAAGCCTTTTGAATTAATAATAAAATTAATTGAAAGTGTTTTGACTAGAAAAATAATTTGAAAATATTTTTGAAAGAAATAAAAGCATTGAACTCGCTTTAGTCGCTGGGAAATAATCCTGGGGATGACTGCAGCATCGCTGGTATTCATTTTCGAGTTTCTGGGTGAGAATTGCTACCGAAAGGAATTATTTTCGGTTAAAACAAGTTTTGATTGTGAAAAATCTTCCATGTAAGATTTGATAAATATATGAAAATAGTTTTGAACTTATAAATTGAAATGATATGAAAGAAAAAAATAGGTTTATAACTTATGAATTTGAATAAGAAAATAAAACCGCATTTTAAAATAGTTGAACATTTTGGTTAAGCGAACAAAAGAAAATTTGAACTTGAGAGATGAAATTAAAGAATTAACTTAAGAAATGTTAAATAAGTTGAGTTAGTGAAATGAAGAAATATAAAAATAAAATAAAATGAAGTTTAACTCAAGAAAGCTTAAATGGAAGTAAATTGTATTTGAAATGAATTAGGGAAAAAATGTAATGAATTAGAGAAAAAAATGAAATGAATTTTAAGTGAACTAAGTTTTATAACTTATAGACTTTAGAAAAATTAAGCTTAAGAAAATATTAAATTTGTTAAATGTGAATGATAAGAAACTTTAAAATATAATTATGTAAAATGGTAATGGATTAAATGAAATAAGATTTCACTTAATAAAGATTAAATGAATTGAATTGGATATAAATGGAACCAGATGAATTAGTAAAGTGAATTAATTCCACTTAAGCTATAAAATGAATTAATATGGAATTGTAAAATAAAATAAAACTTGGGTGTAAAAGAAATTGAATAAAAATTAACGAGTGTAAGAAAAATTAATATGAGTAATTGAATTTAATTTAAATTGGATGTAAATAAATTAAATGCAAAAAGGGAACGAGTTTCAATAAAATTGAATGTGAACTATAATATGAAATATGTTAATGAAACGAATTGAAGGATGAAAATTAACTTAAGCAAAGTGAAAAAAAATTCATTGTGATAAAAAGAAAATTATTAATATGAATTTGAGTTATAAAATAAAATTTGCTTAAGTAAAGTTAATAATAGACAAATGAGGCGAATAATTGTATATAATAAAATTTACTCAAGTAAAATTATTAGTGTGAATTTAAATTTATGAAATGAACTAACAAAGTGAATCAATTAATTAATATAAACTAAAGTTAGAAAGTAATAATAAATATGAGTTGCATTTTACAAAATGTTTATAATAAACTTAAATGGTTATAAATGATACTGAAAAAAATACATTAAATGATAATGAAATAAATTTAACTTAATAAGGTTAAATGAAATAATTTTATAAAATGGTTCATAAATGATGTTGATGTGAAAAAGAAATATGAACATTATAATTTAAATGTTTTGCAAAGCATAAAAGCTAAAGTTTTATAACTTATAGATTTGATAAATATGAACGATATGAAAAGAAAATATGGAATGTGGTATGGAATCAAAATTTACTTAAGTGTAATTAGTTATATGAATTGCTAAAATGAAATAATGAAAGTGAAAAACGAATGTAACTATAAAAGAATGTAAATTAATAAAATGTGAATTCATAGTTGATAAGTGAATGTCAATCAATTGAAAGTAAATAAATTGAATGAAAATCAATCGAACGTGAATCAAATTGAATGTAAGTTGGTTGAATACAAATAAATTAAAATGAATCAATTAAATGTTAATAAAAAATTGGATGATAGAAGAAATGATAGTGTGTAAATTAGGTATTGACATTGACAATGTAAATTGTGATAGTTTGAATTAATTAGATGAATATTGTTTGGTTGGATGATTTCTTTGGTTGTAATTTTTTGTTATAACTGTTTGATTGCATATGATTGGTTTGTCATGTATTTGTGCTTTTGTTATGGTTTGGATTCAGAATGCATGTTTTATGGTCTATTGAACTCATTCATGTTCTGTATCTTATTATAAATGACTAGTATTCTAAATTGACTTGAGATAGGTACATACGAAAATCTTTTGAACGTATATATGGATTTAATATGCTTTTGCTTGCTTAATATGAGCGAACTCACTTGTATTAATAATAATAAGTACTTATCTCGGATTATGTATCGCACTTTTTCTCTATGGGATGTCTCAACATTGAGATGAGATGTATATTTGATATATATTTGGTTTATATATTGTATTGTAAATTTTTTCGATCGAGCCGTGCAAAGGAGACACTGCCAAAATTTTCCGTAAATCCGAATGTTAGAAAAATTTCGAAGTTTTTAAATTTTATAACTTGTTTCTATTTATAAATTGTAACTTTCGTAAAACCATTGAAGCGGCGTAGTAATGGTTTTGTAAATAATATTTTAATGTTTTATGAGTTGATTGTTTTGAATAAAATATTTCAAGTGTTAAATTCCGTACTTAATCCCTTTTCGAGGATGAAATTTTTTGAGTGGAGGTGAATATAACGATCCGTACTTTTTAACTATTTTAAATTTTAAATTTAATATGATTATTGAGTAGAAGTGGTTAAAAATTAAAGTTTAATGAATTATTAGTGTACTTATTGAATACAAACTTTAATAAAATTTTGAAATAAACAATTTCGAAGTTTTTGGCAATAACAATTATGGACGTGAAATTTTAGCTATTGAATGTATTTATAATCAATAACCGGGCTTGAATATAAATGTTGAATTATTTAGATGAAAATAGAACAGTTGTTGGTAATTAAAATCCAATTGAAATTTTATGATTTATTAATGTCATTTATTTTATAATTGAATTGTTTAAATTTAATATTGAAATTTTCACATAATTAAATCCTGAATTAAAAATGAATGAAAATGATTTTAAAAGTTGATGTCCGCAAGTAGTGGCGCAGTGGTAAGATACTTGCCTCCTGTTAAAGAGGTCGCGAGTTCGATCCCCGTCTGCCCTACTCCCACTCAAGGCGCGGAGATGGGTCCCCGTTAAACCCACAATTAATGGTAGGGGACATAAGTCTCTGTGCTGGGCTGGTCTAAATCCCAAGTGTCTGTGGTCGGACCAGGCACGAGGGAACTCCTCCTATCCCTTCGATTTCATCAGGGCTCTAGGTTGAGTTTTAAAGAAAAAAAAGATTTTAAAAGTTGATATGAATTCTACTTAAAGGAGAATGAAGATTGATTGTGTAACGACCCAGAATTTCTGTTAATTAAAATTTGTATATTTAATTGATTTTAAATATTAATAAGTGAAATTTATAAGTCGAATAAATTTTATTTCGAATATCTGTATTTAATTGCATAATTAAATCGATAATTTAATAGTTGAAATTATAGAAATAATTGAAAATTAGGTTTAGTATGATTGAAATTGATTTGTAAAATTTTATTTAATCATATTGGAGTTATAATGATGTTATAGAACTTTTAAAATTGAATTTAAAGTTAAATTGTTAAAATTGAATATTTTAATATTTAATTGACGAGTTAAAATAGCCATTTTTCAAACAGTCTCGGATTTTGACGAAACTAGTTTCGTCGGATCCGTAATGTGATATTATCATATGGTTTCAAATTTCATGTCAATCGGATTTACGGTTTGTCCGGGGCAAGCCAAAACGCATAGAAATTAGTTTAAATCGATTTAATTTAAATTTGATCGGTTATTTCCGTAACTCGCACAGATGATCGAATTAGCCTCCGAAACATATTCCATTGTGTCCAGAACACGGGGTGAACCCTAGAAACGCCAGTCATTGCGTGAGATTTGGAGTTCGGAAAATTCGGGATGAATAGTAATTTGGAAATTTTCTATAAAAGGCCCCCTATTTTCTCATTTTTCACAAAACAAGAAGAAACTAGGGTTTCTAACCCTAGCCGCCGGCTATGAAATCAATGGCCAGAAACTTCCTAACTTCTTCCTCGATTATCTCTCGATCCAGACCCTTTTAGCTTACGATTCCTAAATGAAAGTTGTAGAGCTTCGCGAGCTCTACGATGTGAACGGCTATGATCGCCTAATTCGTGACGTGGAGGTCAAAATCGAGCGTCAAAGTAGAGGTGTTCGTGCATGAATTCCGAGAGCTGGGGGGTGCCGAGCTTCGTGCCGTGGTGGCCGTGGGTAGCTCTTGTCGAGGCGTTCTAGGGGTGGTTGCTGATCAACGTGGAGATGCTTGATATGGTCGCGTGAATTAGGTTAAAGTGGCGGCATGGTGGGTTTCTCGACCTGGTGCGAACGAACGGGGAAGAAATGGACGCGGCCGAGATCTTCTGGGGGAAAATGGACGGCTCTGATTTGTTAGGTTAAAAATTTAAAATAAAAGTTGTAATTTAATTTATATTAAAATCGTTCAAACTTTAAAACCCTGTAACTTCTTTATACGAGGTCGAAAACGCACGAAACAAATTGCGTTGGATTCGTTTTGTCGAGCACTACGCGATGGGACTGGATTGGAGTCATTTGGAGCTAGTTTGAATTTCGGGTAAAATTAAACGCATATTTAATTTTATTCGAAATAAAACGCGAAAACTGAATTAAAAGCAAGGTGAGAACTTCTCACTCAATCAAAATTGTTTCGATTTAAATTTTAAATAGTTAGATTTAAAATTGTTGATTGTATGCATGGATGATAAATTATTATCTGTTGTTTTAAATTAGACATTATACGCCGTATATTAAGCGAAGGTTATTTATTAAAAACATATACCGCGATAATTTCACCGTAAAGTGAAATTGGTATTATATATGTACTTGGAGTTGATTTTCCTGCATTATATAGCGGATGAGACCCTATTGCGCCATATAATAGCGGATAATATTTTATAAATCCCATATACTGCGATATTCCGTATTGGAATGGAATTGGTATTGTGCTAACATCTGTGGATGCAGGGAAATAGGTTGGAGGGGTCCAACTGGATTCCTCAACTGTATTGATTTATTTACAGATATTGTGATATTTGTTGATTATCATATTGATATATGATGTTTTAATTATCGTGATTGATATATTGTTGCTGTTGCAGCATTGGCCTATTTTTGGAGTTTTAAAAATATTAAAGTAACGATTTTGAATTTAAAAGGATTTTAAAGCGATTTTTGAAAATATATGTTTTATTAAAATTTTGAATTGATTTATTTTAAGTAAATAAACATTATAATATTTAAAGTTATAAAAGTTATGATTTTTGAGAAATATAACCGAAATGTGATTGCTGAAATAAATAGTTGATTAATTTATAAAATGGTTTAAATTAGGATTTTTAAATTATCATAAATGGTTTATATAAAAGGATTTATAAAATTGATATTTATAAATTAAAATATAGGAATTATGAAACGAGTTTTATTAAGTGTTAAAAAGAAGTATTAATGGATTTCATAAATGAATGAAATTGATAGATTTATAAATTGTGAAGTTATAAAATGAATAGATTTTGTAAAATAGAAAATTATAAATAATTAACTTTAAAATTGAATCTTTGGCATTTAAATGAGATTTAAATGGAATTGGTTAATAAGGGATTTTTATAACTTGAAGTTTTTATAATATATAAATGTGAATTTATAAACATTGATTTATAAATTCAAGATTGATTAAATTTGATAAGTTAATTTTTATAGCTTATTAAAGGAGTATATTCACGATTTTGGGACAATGGATAATTTTTGAATTGAATATGTAAAAGTGTTGAATTTGGTTAATGATTTATATTCACGATTTTGAACAGTGAATGATATATTAAAGGAATGTTCAGGGAGTGATCTTTTAAATGGAATTAAAACGATTTGAAGTTGTTTTAAAATGTATTAAGTGTCGAAACCATAGATTTCAACATTCATTGTTGAAATAGACGTTTTCGAGAAACAAGGAAATAATGGACTATAATACTGTTGTTATAGTAAATGATTTCTGAAAGGAAATGTTTTATATAGTATTGGGATTTATATATCTATCTTAATTTCGAATCCCTATACTAGTGATTTTGGGTCGTCGTAACGATGTTTTACGCAACATTCGTTTTGACTCAAATAAATGTGTATAAGCGCACTTTTTCTTTAAAGAATGAAATATATACTTAATTTCGACTTAAGTATATTGAATATTCTCTAAATGTTGAAAATAAATGGATTTGTGAATTACTTATTATTAAATAAGTATGGAAATGTTTTCCAATATAAAGTGAATGTTTTGAGATTTTATATTTTAAAGATAAATTGAAAATGAATATTAGAAATCGATTTGGAAATCATATATTCATAGATATTTTGGAAATGTAAATTCACTATGGAATTTATAAAAGAAAGGGAAATTTGTTTAAAAATAAGCGTTGATTTATTTTTGAAGTGTGGAAATAAATTTACGGATTTGGAACGTAAATATAAAGTAAATGGTAAGGATTTACTTAATTAGTTTAAACTAGGGCTGTCAACGGATGCTTTCGGATACGGATAGTGCCATATCCGTATCCGTATCCGAAATCATTTTCGGATATCGGATATCCGTATCCGTTTAATTTTCGAATATCGGATATCCGTATCCGCTTAATTTTCGGATACGGACGGATATCGGATATTTATCCGCTCCGCCAATAATTGATAAATTTATAGGTATAAATGAAAAAGTTTAGATCAACATAGAACATTTTTTGTACTATTGTTTATAAAAAAACAAAGAAATAAAAAATATGGTGATAAAACATTGTTTTATACTAATATATGTATGTGTATCCAAAAATATTCAAAAGTTAAACACTCATAGCCCTATTTTCCTATTTTAAATTATATAAATATGCATCAGTTAATCGGACAGATAGTTTTCGGATACGGATACCACTATAACCATATCCGTATCCGAAAAGCTTTTCGGATATCGGATATCCGTATCCGCTTTTCGGATAACGGATATTTTTCATATTTTCGGATACGGATTCGGACGGATATCGGATTTTTCGGGTACCCATTGACAGCCCTAGTTTAAATGAACCATTTTGAAATGAAAATGAATAAAGATTTGTGAATATACCCTATGTAGGGAAATGATTTGATTTTTCTTTTCAAAAGTTGCAAAGGTGAAAAGTGATTTGATATTTGTTTTCAAATGGTTGAAGTATGGAAATTATATATCTTGTAAAGATATTTTTGGAAAATAAATAATTTGGAAAATTATTTGTAATCTGATGATGTTGTGCATACATATTGATAGTTAAATAACCGACTATCAATATTTACCTTTAAATGGGTATTTGTTGTGATTTGCTTGAATTTGAATGCCACACTTATTTTCAAAATAAGCGCTCACTATTTGGGTTAGCCAGGAAAGGACCTTTGGGTCGTATAACCCATTCCGAATATGTGATACGTCGTTATGGATTGCATTTGAAGACCGGATATTTTTGAAAACGAAAGGATTACCGTCGAATGACTCTGCATCGGCTGATCTCCGATATAGAGGTTTTATCACCCTTAGTGACGGGAAGTCCGGACGTGATTAGTGAATATCCGGATTGCAAGGGCTTCTTTGGAAGTGCCTTCGGTTCCGTTCGATCCCGGAACAGACTTGTATGGATGTGTGTATGACATTACAATTTGAGATGTAAAGCTGGTTTCTATCAAATATATTTCTGTTGGTGGCGGAGAATTTATTCTCTTAGCTTAACACCCTTCACTGAGATGTACGAGCTCAGAGGCTATGTAGTTGATGGTTACTAGTGATACATTACCAAATTGGTAATGTGGCATACGAAGTGCTATTGAGCATTTGATGATCAAAGCACAACTTTTGTATAAAGCGTGGCTTTGTGGACGAGACTTCGTCGGACCTCACACCTCGAAAATGGTCAAAACAGGAAGGATGCGGCAAGGTTATTAGGGGGTAGCGCCCCTTTAGTGTATGTCATTTCTTCTGGAATATCATGGTATGGAGCCCAGATACTTAACCTATGTTGTTGCTGCAAATTTATTACTTTGTGGTTGTTGGTATCGAGAATCCTCGGATATAGATCTGTTACGATCGGGGAATGACATATTCGTGTCAGTAGTTACCCAGTTTGAAGGGTAACCCGGCCTTGTGTTGGCAGAGATCTAACCGTAACGTTAGGTTCTCGGGTCGTCTTTTCAGAGGCGTACCCATGTGGCAATGGGAAGTTCCTTGGCCTGACCATTTGTTGGAAATCCAAATAAACTATACGATCTTGTATGGTTTTAGTTGTAAAACCAACCATTTACTTATGGTGGTCACCACTGTTTAGATGGTAGCTATAGTAGGCATAAGTACGAAATGCCTATGCTGGCTAAGATTTATATCTTTACTTTCGAAATGTTTTCTACACTATGCACTAGTAATAATATCAAATGCTTCTTTTTAATGCTTATCAAGCATCTTTGACTATCATAAGGAGAAATCTCCTCCGATTCTGCGTTTGCATTGTGTGTGTGTGCGGGAGGCCTTATGGTAGTCTCATTTTCTAAAAAGCATTGCGAATCTTTTTTAAAATTATCCCGTTCTTTGTTTTAAAGATAAAATATTTTAAGTTCTTACACCAGTCTCGTGACTGACCTGGAGTTTATTGTTTTCCTTCCTAAACTCTGGGTGCCCACCAATTTCTACACGGGCAGTCTAGAGTTAGGTTATCAGGTCATTCTGGATTCGGGAGTTGCTGTAGAAATCTGGAGGCAAGCTGGATGGCGTAGCATATTATTAGTATATGTTGTATTTCTTTTCCGCTGTTTGTTGTTGTACACTCTGATGATGTAATGTAATGTAATGTGATGTAATGTAATAACTGATATAGTCTTTTGTTTAAAGATTATTCATTTATCTATTATATGTTGTTTCGCTGCGATTGTGAGATTCTGATATTGTTTTCTATTTCTTTTTTTTCTTTCTTCTACCCTTTTCTTCTTCTTTAACCATAACATTTCGGTTTTCCGGCATTCGATTGCTCGGCAGTTGATACAGTGGACGTATTGATGTCGGTTTTCGAGCATCGAAAAATCGCATTCGTTACAGATTACTTTTAAAATTGAATTTAAAAGTGAATAATACAAACTGGAAATTTTATATTTTAATTAACGAGTAAAAATAGCCATTTTGGCCATTATCTCGGGTTTCGACGAAATCAGTTTCATCGGATCTATAATGGTGAATTATTAATAGATTTCAAGTTTCGTAGCGATCAGAGTTGTCGTTTGACCATGCGAGCATGAAACGTGTCGAATTTAATTTCAGGGTTTAATTAAAATAAATGGATTTTGAAATGCTACCTTCCGAATACGATCAAATAAGGCCTCAAGATTAGTACCATTATATTCAGAATGGGGTAAAACATTAAAAAAGTCAGGCGGCACACTTTGTTTGGAGCTCGAAAATTTCAGGCATTTATAGGTGAGATATTTCCAAATTATAATATATAGATATTTTTCCTTTTCCCAACATCTCGTACATACAACCTTTCCCTTGTCGACCCATACCTTCTCCCTTCCATCTTTCTTCTTTTCGTCGGCCATCGTTAAAAAAAAAAGAACGAACAAAAAATAAAAACAATCGTAGGACGAACGCGAGCTCGAGAGTGAGCAGCTGCTGGAGCTCGCAGCTGTAGATGGCAATGGGGGAAGTCGACTTCGGCTCTTGGGTTTGGATGCTTGCTGGAGCAAGGTGTTCGCGGCGACCAGGTTTTTTTGGACTGCTCGTGTTCGCACGTGCGGGGGAAAGGTTATGGTTTGGGCTCGAATTGCGTGGTAGCGGCGACGTACAGGGCGGCGTGGTAGGGGTTGAACGACGTCGATCGTTCATTGTAAAAAAAGGCAGCGGGAAGAAGTCACGATCGAAGAACGCGGGTCTGGGAGGAGTAGCTGCACATGACATGGTTGTGGGTTAGTTTTAATAAGTTTAACTATTTTGTTAATTATTCTATTGATTATAATTTAGTCATCGTTATGCTAATTAAATCATAAATTCTCCACACGAGGTCTGTTTCAAACGAAACGAGTGGCGCTGGGATCGTATCGACGAAAGCTCTATGTGGAATCGAACTGTAATTTTATTTAAAGCTGAAATATTTTTCAGTTTCAAATAAAGGTGAGTGTCTAAACACTCACAAATGACTGGATTATTTTTAATTAGATAAATTGAATCCTGAGGTGATTTAATTTTAGTGGTTGCTGTTTTGTAATTTAACTGACATAGAAATCGACATAGAAATTCATATGACGGGAATTTTGAGTTAACAGTTAAATGGAAATTTGAATTAAATGGCTAGTAAAATTTTGAGTTGTTGATAATTGGCAATTGTTGTGAATTATATTGACTGTTTGGATGATTGATTATGATATATGTTGTTAGTTGATATTTTGAATGATTTGGATGTTTATTTATTTTGATATATCCTGTTATCATCCTGTATATTATTTACAGTATATAAAACTGTAAAATGAATTATTTCAAATAAAATTAAGAAATAGATTGAAATGATACCTATGACATTTATTTTGCATTGAAATGATATATATCCATCCCTAAATTAAATTGAAATAACTTATTCGCGTGGCCATATGATAGAAATTTATATACGGACACCAGATTTGTTAAATTAAATGATTTCAAAAAATTTATTCGGAATTATTTAAATGATTTTGATTTAAAGAAGTAAAAATTGAATTTATGGAAATCGAATTATTTTCGAAATTAAACACAAAATGTTGGAATCAGAATTTGTTAAACGAAATTGTTTAGAAATGAAATTTGAGATTTTAAAGTTATAATCGGAATATGATTTGAATTTCGGAAACTGATTTGTATTAAAAAGATTTGAACTTTCATTCAAACTTTGAATTATTGCTAAGTAAAAGTAATATAATTGGATATATAAAAAAATTTGGACTCGAGAATGGAATTTATTTTAATGTTCGAATCAAAATTCGAAAATTGAAGTTAAATTTGAATTTAGTGATTTGAATTAAGTGATCTAAATCGATATTTTGAAATTGAACTCGAATTTATACAATTTTAAATGGTTTAAAATTGAGAATTGAATTGAAAATAATTCAAATTGGAATTGAATTGAAATTAATTGGAATTGAAATTGAATTAATGTGAAATCAAAATCAAAATCGATCTGAATTAAAATTGTAATCAAAATTAATTTCAGATTGAAATCGTAATTAAATCGATTTAAATTGGAATGGAAATTGAAATTGATTTGAACTGGATGATTGGGAATTGAATCAGTTTGACTTTGAAACTATTTTCAAACAAATTATTTTATTATATAAACTGTTTAAAAACCTATCTTTTTAAATGTTTAAATTACTTTGATTTTCCAAGCTATTTTACTGTATAAACCATTTTCAATACTTAAACTATCCTGTACTAACTATTTTTACTAGTTTACTATTTTAAAACTATTCAAGTTATTTTCAAAAATTCAAACTGGTCTGAGTGGGAATATTTATATTTAAATCTTGGATTTAAATACGAGTTGGGCTAAATTGAAGTTATAACCCAAATGGAAATTTGAAGCAATTTGAATTGGAACTGAAATCGAGATAATGTGGCGAAATTGGTTTTTAATTGAAATCATATATGTTGAGTAAATATGATGATTTCGAATTGAATTTGATTTTGAAGTGAATATGATATTTTGATATCAAATACGAATGGCTTTCGAAATGTAAAAGAACCAACCGGTGTGTAAAACGACGTTTGGTTGTTAAAGAGACTGGGGCCTCTTATTGGCATATTCTCTGTCAATATTAGAACAACTTTAAAAACTATATACATGGAGGAGACTCCAGAACGAAGTGGTTGGGCTTGGCATCGTTTGCCGGATTTGAAGAAAGAGAACGATGATGAATATATACCGACACTTGTGCCAATTTGAAATGAATAAAACCGGACGGCTTAACAAGGCCAAGCGGGCTAATTACCCCGACCGGACATCCATTCTTTGATTTTTCTTAGACTCGGCCATGTTATTACTCTTGTTGTTGGTTTCTATTGGTGCATCTTGATTTGGGATAGCCTCTCTTTGACTCAATATAGGATGGATGGACGTGTTGGGCGGTCGTAGCCATGATGTGTTACCACTAGCCCTGTGACCTGAACTGGTTGTATTCTACCTTGGACATTGCGTCATGTGCCATGTCATACTTTTATCTCTATACGAACCCATAAGATTTTTATTTAGTGTTGTCGTATCACGGCGATCCCTATCCCCCGATGTGTTACTGGGGCGTTATATGCAAACTGTACAACAATGCTTAAAAACGCGTTAAGGGTGATTAATGTAAAATCTTAACGCTAAGAAAAATATTTATTATAGTGATTAGACACTATATATATAGCGTATTCTACTATATATAAATAATTTAACCGATCCTTAAGAGATGGAAAATCCCGTAACGTCTCTTGAGTTATTACACGCACGTTGTACATTAGATAGGAGATGTGAAATTCCGTAAACATCTCTAACATTATTACACCAATATTATGTGATATCAATTTGACTCACATACGGATATTTTAGTTCTAACTCGAGTGTTGTCTTTTCATTACGCTTTGGTCAGTCCTGATTTTTCAACGCCTTGAAGCTTATTCTCTGGAGGACGAAGACAAAGATTTGGTATATTATTAATATTATTGTTCCCTACATCCATGTTGTTATGCTGCATTATATTTCATTTCTGTTGTATATATAACTCTGACAAATGTTGTATAAATTGTAATCAAATGTATAGTAAACAGCTTCATGGTCTGTTTATTTGATTATTATATTTTGTCATTCCACTGCATGATTCCGTGTTTATTTCCTTCTTTTTTTCTTATTTTTCTTAATTAACCCCAATGATTATTTATGATTATTTATGTTCTGGATTGTTTAAGTTTGACATGTGTGGATTATTGTCAATTTAAACCTTCTGAAATGTGGATCACCATATATGGATAGTTTCTTTGAGACATGAGAAGTTTTGGGAATGAGACTCAGTTTTAGAAAGGCTACTCGGGAATTGTTACAGTTGAAGAAAAGGTTGTTCTTCCCCAAGACGAGTGCAAAATTAAAAAAAGCGATCTTTCTAGCCAAAACAACCAAATTAGAGAAAGTCGTAAGATAGACCTCAGGTTCAATGGTATGCATGTGGAAAGAAAGGACATTACGCTAATAAGTGTAAGACTATGAGTCAAGGAGAGGTGAAGAAATTCAATAATTGTAATGAAGTGGGTCATATAGGTAAGCAATGTACAAAGTGGAAAAAGCAGACTTAGGAAAATATGCTTAGTGTAGAACACCCCAATTCAAGAACACCAGATAAGAGAAAACACGCTTCAGTCCTAGAATGTTCCATTTTGTGGAATGATATATTAGATTCTTTTTGATATTGATACATCGCATTCATTTTATTGAAAGAAGTAGTAGAAAATTTAAAATTGAACGTTTCCCTTCTTATTACTTATCATATAGTGGCTAATCTAGTTGGTGGGTGTGCTATTCTTGAAAAGAAAAGTAATGGAGTGGTGATTTTTTTATTTGGATATTCTTTCCTGTGTGATTTTTTTGTCATGGATTAGTTGAGTTACAAAATTATCTTGGGAATGGAGCAGCTTAAGTATTATCATGGTCGATTATTCTATGTTGAATGGTAATTATTCTTCAGCATTCCGATCACTTAGAAAGAGTCCATAAACCTTTAGTGTGAGAAAATGCCAATTCAGCTTATTCTTTATTTTCCTTGGAACCCAAAAGAGTTGAAATAAAGCATATTCTAGTAGTTAGAGATTTTTTAAAAAAATTTTAAAGTGGTTACTTGCCTACCTCCTCATCAAGCAGTTAAGTTCAGGATGGGCTTGAAAACCTAGTGAGGTGAAGGAGTTAAGATCTCGGATAGAAGATCTTGAGCAGAAGAATTTCATCAGGATGAGCTATTCTCCTTAGGGTGCATCGGGATTATTTGTTAAAAAGGCGGATAGCTCTCTTTGACTCTATATAGATTATAGAAAATTAAATGATTTCACCATTAGGAATAAATATCCATTACCGAGGATGGATGATCTATTTCATCAACTAAGTGGTGCGAAAGACTTTTCACCACCCAATCTAGCCATAGGTTTCTATCAACATAGAGTTACAGAAGATAGTATTCCCTTTGCACCATTTCAAACTAGATATAGTTCTTATGAATGGTTAGCAATGCCATTCGGATTGACGAGTGCCTTAGTTTAATCCGTTAATTTAGTGAATTGGGTATTTAAAAGTTATGTGGATAAGTTTGTTTTAGTTCTTATACATGATATTCTCATATATTCAAAATTGGAAGAAGAACATGTTGTTCACTTAAAGATGGTGCTAGAGACTTCGAGGTCACACAAACTCAAAATTATATGCTCTAAATGTCACTTTTGGCAGAAGAAGTGAAAATTTTAGGATGCATAGCCTTGAAGAAACGAGTTTCAGTTGACCCAACTAAGGTCAGAGTTGTTCAAAAGTGGAAGCGTCTCAAGTCAGTAACTAAAACCATAAGTTTCTTGGGGTTAGTAGAATATTTCTGAAGATTTATAAAATATTTTTCTAAGATATCCACTCCATTAACTGGATTGACAAAGAAAGGAGTTAAATTTATTAAACCGGACAAATGTGAAGGAGCTTATCGAATGTAAAATAATTACTTTGTAATGCTCCAATATTAATAGTTCTAGAAGATAGTCAGGATCTGGTAGTATACATAGATGCCTATAGAACAAGACATGGCATTGTACTTACAAAATGAAACAAAGTTGTACTTTATGCATTTAGATAGCTTAGACCTACTGAAATGAAGTATACGACTCATAATTTTGGGATAGTGGTTTTGGTGTTTGTTTTGAAGCTTGGGAAAAATTATCTATTAGGTGAATGGTTTTTCCTATATAGACCATAAATTGCTTAAACTTTAATTTTCCCAAAAAGACCTAATTTGAGGCAGCATCAATGGCTTGAATTTTTAGTTGCATATGAATTGGAGATTCGGTATACTCTTAGCAAAAAAAAGTAGCTGATGCTCTCAGTAGAAAGCATCAAGAATTTTTATCAATGATGTTAGAAGTATGGAAGGAATTAGAAGAATTATCTTCCTATAGTGTTCAAAACATTACCACCGCTATGTTAGCAAGTTTAGATATTTGATTGAGTACACTCAATTGAATCCAAGAAAATCAAGGAGAATATCCGATCTTAGCATATCGAATCAATATATTAAGAAATTAACATTTTTTAAATGACCTCTGCAAATTTGATCTTGTATTGAAAGGGTGTTTGAAGATATATAATGGAAGGCCATGTATTTACAATAAAGCCAATTTAAAGAAAGAAATTCTTGATAAATGCGATAGATCCATATATTCTATATATCTAGGAGGAATAAAGATGTATAAAGATATGAAAAGGATTTATTATTGGTAAGGTATAAAAAGAGACATCGAAGAATGTGTAAAACGAGGTGTCACAAACTAATTAGTAAAGGGCGAGCATCAAAAACCCAGTGGATTACTTTTTACCTCCACAATGGAAGTGGGAACATGTTCCCTTGGCTTAATTAATGGACTTTCCAGATTTTGACTAAGGAATGAAATATGTGATAGTCGATGAACTCACCATAAGGGCTCATTTTATTCCATTTAGCATGAACCGAACTATAGTTAGTTTAGCCAGATTATTTATAAAGCACGGTACGATTGCATCGACTTCTAAAGAATATAATATGCGACCGTGATCCTTTATTTACAAGTCAATTATGACAAGGTTTATACTCAGCTTTAGGAGTATAGCTCAATTTAAAACTGCATACCAACCTGAAATGGATGGACAGACTAAAACAGTGAAACTGGCTGTTGAGGACTTGCTAACGATGTGCATTTTAGAATACGGAGGTTCGTGGGAAGAATATCTCCATTTTGTAAATTCTTATATAGTTATAGTTTTCAAACTAGTATTGGCATGACATAATTTGAAACTTTGTATGAAAGGCCATGTAAAGCACTTGCTTGTCAGTTAGAAACAAGGGATAAATTAATATTAGGTCCAGATTTAGTAAAAGAAACGAATGACAAGATAGAATCATCCAAGATAGAGTGAAGACAGCTCAGTTAAGGCGGAAGAGCTATTCAAATAAGCATTGAAGAGATTAGAATTTACTATTAGGAACATAGTATTTTTGAGAATATCTCCAACTAAAGGCTTGGTCAGATTTAAAAAAGCAGGAAAACTTGCAACCCGATTTATTGGCCTTTTCCTATTATCGAGCAAGTAAGATTATGACAATCCACACCCCCAATGGGCCTAATTTCTTGCTAAATCAAAAACCTAAGTCCACCAAAGTATAATCGTTGATTTGGTATCCTGTAAATAAAATAATAATTGAATATCAAAGCACTATCAATATAACTCACAGCAGGATAACAAAGGTTTATAAAACATATAGTTACAGGCCAAGGTTGACATTTCCAATATCTAGTGTCCCTGTCGGTGCCAATCATGCATTAGAAAACTTGTCCTTCCACTATTCCCTCTTGCACCTATACCTATCCCACTAAAGCTATCCAGTGGGTTGTAATGAGGAGGAGGTCAAAACAACATTCTGGTGACCAGTAAATTATACATTTTACACGTAGCACTAGTTTATGTCGATTGACCTACATTACATGTTATGTCATTTTATTTTATTTAGTCGTCTCAACTCCATATATGCTTACGATATATGCCCCTTATACCCAAAGCAGATCATAACTACATACGTATATATATAAATATATAAGCACCACAGCCCTCCTTTGGACCAAGATACTATTCCCACTAGTATCCATAATCTGACACCTCATTAGGATCCATCATCGATGTTGTATCATATCTGTATGGAACTACGTCTCATATTACGACTATACGTACTCCAATTACACATTTGGGAGGGGAACTCGAAATATCGATCATCGGTGTGTCTCATTGTCTTTATCTGTGTCCATCTCTTAATGGTAGTTTATGCGTCATCCCATGGTGCCTAACAACGACGTCGCAATGGCTTAGCCGTCTTTTATCTTACCTTGGGGGTTTACTATTTATCTACTTCCTATTGTGGACTATGCTCCACAGACTATATAACACCCAGCTCCTCGGACTACCCCACTCGTTTTTGAAAAATCTCATTTATGGTTTAACAAGCCTTACTCTTAACAAACAAACTAGCAAATAACTGTGGCGGTGCATGACCTAGCGTGAACTACCCTAGTAGGAGGTGTTGCTTGTTAAATGTATCCTTATCTTTCCCGTTGACCGTGCATGGTCTATGACGTACTCATCTTATGTACAACTCCTGCTCTTAATTTGGTACCAACACATACTGACATATCATCGAGCCACTCACCATCCTATTTAGATTGTCTTATGCAATTAACGCAATACCCCTTCTAATTTATACGCGTGTGTATGTATATATCTTCATTCATTCTTGTTTAATTATCATGCCTCTACTGTTTACAATAAACAATATTTCCCTACTTCTTTACGTGTTTACGCCTTATTTAGTATAAGGCCGTTTACTGCTTTCTTTTTAAAAGATTTTAATACCTTTTCTCATTTATTTCCTCTTTTCTCCACTATTTTACTTTCTATTACTATTCCCTGTCTAACCTTTAATTCTCCATCTTGTTTTAGAGGACCATCCATACCCTTTTATATTTTAAATTATGACTTGCCTACTTTTCACTTCTTTTATTTCATTACCGTCTTATTTATACTGCACTTATTCTTAGATTGTTTTATTATCTATTTATACTCTTTAAATTAGTCTTTAGGGATTTCTGCATTTTAGTGTATTGGAATTACATTTCTCCTAAATGGAAAAGTTAACACTGCAAATATTTATATCTTACTTAAAGTAGAATTTGTGTTATGTTTGGAATTACAAGAAATTATCTTTTCGTAGTTATTGAAATAAATGGTACAAAATATGGTAAATATCCATATTTTATACTTCTTTCCTTTTAGATGTATTCCTTGTTATTTCAAACATTATATTTTTATTGAAACTTGATAATCTATAGAAATTCACATTGCAACATGCTATATTCCAATAAATTAAAATACTACTTAAATCCATACAATTTACCGTGATAATTTAATTTACAATTTTACTTGCATAAGTCATTTTAAGTTTACAAATCTAAAATCATCACATATATTATAAATTTCGAGAATTAATACTACTATATACTAAATTTAAGGACTGTTAATACCAAATATTTTCAGATTTACATTCATGCATTAAACAATTCTAGTTTCAATAATAGAATATGTAGGCATGGTTTATAATTTCAATTCACCTATTCGATTTTAGCCTACAACTCCAATATACATTTCAGGCTTACAAGAATATATTTACAATAATATAAATTTAATATTATGTAAAAATATATAATTTTTCACTCATCTTTATAGCTTTTTAAAACTCTACATCTAATTCCTGTTATTCTAGCTTGACTTCTTTTTATCCATATTTGAATACATACAACGCAAGCTTACATATAACTATCAAAAGTCAAGATTGGAGAAGAGATTTGGATTTTAATTTAAGTTCTAGATCCGGATTTACAGTTTACCTCGCTTGATGGTTTGATTCGACCTTATTTTTCTTTTCAATTATCCTCTACTATTCTTCACTTTATATATGTCTAAACTATAACTATTTTAAACAATTAATAATTTTGTGAAGAAGAGAAAATGGCAGAGCTTTGACGTCGCTCAGAAAAGATAACAAGAAAAATTATTCGTTAGGTCTGTATTTATTGTGGTTTGGAGTTAACATTGAGCGTTAGATTAACCTAGAGAATCTTTAATTTCATCCTAGCTGCACCTCAATTATTCGTAAGCAAGTAAAATATTACAGTTTGTCATGTTTGTCCATTTTTTGTTTGAAAATCACATTTTAACATGACAATCGGTCGATCATCGACCCCTACAGGTTGACCGCTAGCAGTGGACCAAAGTGACTTTGGGGTCAATCGGTTGTGTGCATTAAAGGCAATTGCTTTGCCATGTTAAATATGTTCAATTCGTTTTCCTTTGATTTGAGATCATTTGTTTCCTGGATGATTATCCTTAACGTTTAAGTAATGTTAATGTTGATAATTAACATTAGTTGATTTTATTTATTTTCTTAATTACATATGTAATTACTTCCAATTCTAAAAATTCAAATGTTATCAACTTTTTTGTTTGAACTTTGATCGTAAGACATTATATATGTAAATTGATCGAAAAATTACCACGAACCCTATTGTGTGAGTCTCATAGTCAAATTCCGACGTTCATAAAATTTTTGTTTTCGACATTACTATTTATTATTTAATTTCTTTTAAATTAATTATCGTAAAATTACGAGGTGTTACGTTCTTTCCCCCTTAAAAAAATTCGGGCCTCGAAATTCCTCATGGACTTAACAATGTAGCTAAACATACAAACATTCTTAGCTATCAAACCAATTAGTCTGCAACCAATTTAGCATCCAATAGTGTGCAAGTGCATGGTGTATCCCAATACATATGATATGTATGCAGAATAATTCTAATTGGTGCCTCCTATATGATAGCATTCTTTTAAACGGTTTTGAAAATATGGTACAAGCAATCTAAATATACAGGCATTTCTATATGTATGCATACTTTTAAAACCAAAAACTTGTTTTTGCATCCAAATTTTTCCGTACTTCTATGAAAAGAAGTATAGTTCAACTACTATCCAAAATCCTAGCATACCATTGCTAACATCTAAACTTTAGAAAAATCCAATTTTCTAAACCTATATTATTGTGCCTAAAAAGGATTTAGATGGAAAATTCCGTATTTACATCCTTCTCTTATATACCATTTTTCCACTATACCTTGGAACCTTCTCTCTTGCACCCAGTTCTCTTCTAACTTTTCCAAGTACAGTCTGCATAAGTAAATTTTAAATACATAAATATTTTGAAACCAGTTTAGTTCACCTACCAACAAGTTATGGAAAAAGTGACTCCCTAGTTAAATAGCCTTTCCCTTATCTTTAACCGTATCTTATTTTACTATCACTTCTGCTGCATAGTAAAATCCGTACTAGCTAACTCATCAACTATTACCCCATTTTAATTATGTGGCATTTCCAAAATTTTGAAAATTCCTTGTCTTTCTGTTCAAAAATATTTTTATATTACTTTTTGGAATATCTATAAAAAAATTAGATTTTAAAATATTTCATCATAAAACTTTCAAAAACTTTGCGCAAAGATATTTTTCTTTCCAAAAGTGTGTGTGTGTGTCCATATATATTTCAAAATAAATTATGCCACACCTCATGAAATCTGGTCTTAGTGAACTGTCTAACGTCTATAGTGGACTTTACCTAATTATGAAGTAAATTTTAAATTTAAACTTTTCTTTTATTTGTAATAACAGCCAGCACACAAGCTCATTTATAAATTTCATCTTTTAAGGTACATGGGTGTTGACCTATGGCTTCGCAATAAATTATTCTCTATCCTTCGCTCGCCAAAATTTAACTTCCCAAAGCTTTAGGGCTTTTGGGACTTAATTTTATTTTTATTTTATTGGGTAATTTAATAAATTCCCTAATTTATTTTTATAAACTTCCAACGTTTTGTTTATATATTTTGCATTAATTAAGCGTCTACACGAGATTTCCTTACACTGTTTTCCAATTATTATAGTACTCCATCCAGAAAACCAATTATCAAGAGGAACATTCCTCATGAAACCGAAGGCATTTAACAGAAACAACTAGTGCTTACAACCCAAGACTCAAAGAAACTTTTGCTAGAAGTTGCCCTTTAACATCAACTGAATAATGATTGTGGCCCTATCACTTCTTACTGGTAATTAAATGGACCTTTCTAGTGTGCAATCATTCTTCAATCCACATATCTTAATTTTCCTTTTCAACTTCTAACAAATAAGGTCTATCCATTACTTTCATTGCCACACCCAATTATGGAATAATGTGCATTCCCACACTATGATGGGTAAGAAATACAAACTATGCATATTTGGAATAACTTATTGGTAAATTGGCTAGGTAGAATAACTTTTCCACCATTTATTTTGGCTTCCTTAACTTTGAGTTTACCCATGTCTTCTGTGTGTTTGCTATCTCACTACCCTCTATTACCATCCTTTTTTAATCCAAATCTTGGTATTTAATTTCTTCATCCTTCTTTTAAGCATACCCTAAAACTCGTAGAAATATACTTTCATACCATTTAGCATTCCTTTGTCGGTTTTTCTTATGACTTGCACACATGTCTAACAAAATATTCCTAGGTTCCTACCGATATTCCTTACACTGTACGGGGATTTCTTATTGTTACGTCATGGGTAGCCATCACTATCATCTTCATAGCCTCGACTTTTACTCCGTCTTACCAAGGCAGTCATTTCAATCTATTCCATATTTAAAATTTTGATTTGGTCTTCGACAATGTTTTTCCAAAAATTAAAACTTAAATTTTTCAAAGAATTTTATACCAAACTCTTATCTTTAAAAGTATAATCTTAGAAACTTTTATTAACTTCAAAAGTAAATTGGTGTCTTTACTTTTCAAAGCTACAATTTAATTTTAGAAGGTTCTTTTCCTTTTTTAAAGACATTTTCAAATTTTGCTTCTTAAAAATTGGGATTTTTAACTCAAACCATTTATTAAGTTTTTCTTCTAAAAACTCAATTATTATGCCAAACCATTTCTATTCAAAAATGCACTTTCAATATTTCCAAACATCTTTCATTACTTTAAACTATAAAATTTAGAGTAGATAAGACAATTTTCATCCTATCATTCCTTATTAGTTATACTATCTCCACCTTCAACATTAGTAGAGGCTCCACTAGCATATTAGGGGGACTTCTAAAAGATACTTGCAACAAATGCACACAACAATGGAAAATGTCCATTATTCTTTGTTGTGCCTTTAATTTCCTATGTTGCTTCTAATTAGATTACTAACATTATTTTTAGTATAATCTCTTAACGTTATTTCTGATTATTAACATTATTACACATATAAATTTCTAACATTATTTCTTAATGTTACTACTATTTAACTTTCTTTTACCTAAATTGCTCTTATTTAAATGGCTTATATTTATATAATTCTACTCTCAATTTACTATCTTCTTAGATGAACCATTGTTGTGCGTTTATCTACTTTTTTTATTTTTAGGTTCTAATTTTCTTTTCCGTGCTTTTTACCCCATTTTAAACTTGTACCACTTTCTATCATCCACCCCTAAAAAGAATTTATCAAATTAAAAAAGATTCATCTTATAAAAGATCAATGAGCTACATATGCTCTACAATTTTTTTTCAAAATAATTAACCTTTTTATTAAAACCCATTTACTATTATAAATTAGGGTTTTTCTACCTCTAAATAATTCCCTTGAAAATCATTTCAAATATATTATATATATTTTCTCAAACTTTTATACTAAAATCATTTCAACTTTTATATTAAATTATTTAATTGGGGGACGGACTCAGAGTGGATTTTTAGTTGTCCATTGTTTTGGACTTTTCTTCTTTTCTACTTACATTTTCACTTATCTCCTTTTTTCAAATATTAAAATCCAACTGTCATCTTGTAGTGATTACTTCACACCTACCTTTGGGAACTCAATTGCTTTTGGTATCTTCATCATATTGACTCTTACTTTCCCCTTATCTAAACCTTGTATACATCATCAATCGGTTATGGGGATTGACAGTTATTAGGCTACTGAGGGCCCAACTAGAGAGTCATGTACTATCCAGCTTTAGGGATCTTCTATATGATACACTCATGCTCTTCTTCAGTCAATGCCTTCCCATACAACCTATTTCCTATAGGGTAATCGAGGTAGGTGTACATCACCAACTTCATATTTTGTTCTGACTCATAATCGACTTACCCATCTTTTCAGTGTATGGTTGCAACTACTCTATAGTTGAAATTTATGGGGTTTGGCATATAATATATATATATATATATATATATATGTATTTATTTATTTATAGGCAAAAAACAAATATGCCACTCAACGTTTTCTAGTTTTTTTCAAGATCGACTAACCTGACTCTAATGCCAAATGTGACAACCCGCTTCCCATTGGGCTTGAATATTTTCTAAATCAAAAGCCCTAGTCCACCAAAGTACCTATCATTGTTTAGGTATGTTGCAGATAAATAAATAAACATATATCAAAGCACTATTGATATAACCCATAGCGGAATTGTAAAGTATAATGAAACACAAGATTGATGCTTCCAATATCTAGTGTCCCCATCGTTGCCGAGCATGTATTAGGAAACTTATCCTTCCACTGTTCCTGCCATCCACCAGTACCAATCCCTCTAAATTTATCCTTTGGTTTGTAATAAGGAAGGTGTCAGAATAACATTTTGGTGATTGGTAAATTATTTATTTTATACATAACACTAGTTTATGCCGATTGTCCTCCATTACATATTATATCCTTTTATTTTATTTAGTGCTATCGACTCCACCTAGGCGTACGATACTCCCCATCTACTCAAAGTAGACCATAAATACATACATACATACATACATACATACATACATACATACATACATACATACATACATACATATATATATATATATAAGTGCCACAGTCCCCTTTTGGACCATGATACTAACCCCGCTTGTATCCGTAACCCGATACCTCGTCAAGATCCATCATCAACGTTATATCATGTCCATATGGAACTATGTCTCAAATTACGACTACACATAATCCAACTACTGATTGGGGAGGGAAACCCAAAATGTCGACTCATCGGTGTGTCTCATTTCTTCATCTGTGTCCACCTCTCAATGGTAGTTTATGCCTCATCCCATAGTGCCTAACAGTCGCTTCATAATAGCTTAACCGTATTCTATCTCGCCTTGGGGATTTACTACTTGTCTCTTCCTATTGTGGACTCATCTACATGGACTATAGAGAACTCAATTCCTCGTACTACCCCATTCGTTTTTGAAAAATCTCTTTTATGGTTTAACTAGCCTTGCCCCTAAAAAACAAACTAGCACACAGATGTGGCGGTGCAGGACCTAACATGACCTACCTAGTAGGAGGTGTGGTCCCATCTTTCTCGTTGACCACGAAGGACCAATAATGTACTCAACTTCTGTAAAGATCCTACTCCTGATTTGGTACCAACACATATTAACATAGCGTTGAGCCGCTTACTGTCCTATTTAGATCACCTAATGTAATCAAGACAATACCCCTCTAATTTATTGAAGCAGATTTTATTGAGAGTATTCCTTCACCTATACACAAGCGTATATATCTCCACTAGTCCTATAATTGGATATGTCCCACATTAGTATAATGTATACACAACTACTAGTATCTACTTGCGGCGGGTAGGCTTCTATTGCATAACACTATTGACCTTACATTCTAACCCATTCTAGCGACTATGTCATTTTTATTTACTAAGTTATTTACTAACTTTTAATAATCCACGTCCGTCATAAACGCATATTTAAGGCTACATGTGTATATATATCTTCATTTATTCTTGTTTATTTATTATGCCTCTACTGTTACTATAGACAATATTTCTCTACTTCTTTATGTGTTTACACCGCATTTAGTTTAAGGTCATTTACTGCTTTCTTTCTAAAATATTTAGCACCTTTTCTCTTTTACTTCCCCTTTCCCCCACTATTTTACTTTCTATTTATTATTACCTTTTTAACATTTAATTCCCTATCTTGTTTTAGCGGACTATGTGTACCCTTTTTATTTTAAATTATGACTTGCCTACTTTTCACTTCTTTTATTTTATTTCCATCTTATTTATGTTGGCATATTCTTAGACCATTTTATTATCCCATTTATATTCTTTAAATTAATCATTATGGATTTCTGCATTTTGATGTGTTGAAATTACATTTCTCCTAAATGAAAAGCTAACACTTTGAATTTCTATATCTTACCTAAAAGAGGAATTTGTGTTACATTTGGAAATACAAGAAATTATCTTTTCATGGTTATTAAAATAGAATGTACAAAATACAGTAAATATCAGTATTTTATACATATCTTTCTTTTTAGGTGTATTCCTTGTTATTTCAAACACAACATTTTTATTTAAAACTTGATAATCTATAGAAATTCACATTACAACATGCCATATTCCAATAAATTAAAATACTACTTAATCCTGGTAATTAACTGTAATAACTCAGTTTACATTTTACTTGCACAAGTCATTTTAAATTTACAAATCTGGAATTATCATATATATTATAAGTTTCGAGAACTACTACTTTATACTAAATTCAGGGACTATTAATAGCCAATATTTTCTAGATTTACGTTCATGCAACATACAATTCAAGTTATCACAGAATATGTAGGCAGCGTTATAATTTAATTCATGCATACAATTTTAGCCTATAACTCCAATTTACATATCAGGCATACAGGAGTAGATTTACAATGATATAAATCTAACATTTTATAACAATATATAATTTCCATTCATCTTTTTAGTTTTCCAAACCTTCACATCTAATCCCAGTTATTTCAATTTGAATCCTTTTTATCCCTATTTTAATACATACACCGCAATCGTACACATAATTATAAGAAATCTAGATCAGAGCAGAAATTGGAATTTGAATTTTAATTTTAGATCTGGATTTATAATTTACCTCGGTTCGATGGCTTGATTTGACCCTATTCTTCTGCTCAATCATCCTATGCTACTCCCCATTTGTATATATGTCTAAGCTATAACAATTTTTATGAATTTATAATTTTTTGGCGAAGAGAAAATGTCGAAGCGCCGATGCCACCTAGAAAAGATAAGAAGAAAAATGATGGGTTTGGTCCATATTTATAGTTGTTTGAAGTCAACATGAAGTGTTAGATTTAACCTAGAGAATCTTTAATTTCATCCTAGGCACCTCAATTACTTTCTACGCAAGTAAAATATTACAGTCCATCACGTTGATTCATTCATCGATTATAAAACACAATTTAACATGACAACCGATCGATAGTCGGCTCCTATTAGTCGACTGTTAGCGGTCGACTTGTTGCATTTATTAATGGCAATTGCTTTGCCATGTTAAATCTATTTAATTTGTTTCCTTTTTCTTTGATTTGAGATCATTTGTTTCCGTGTTGGTTATTCTTAATGTTTAAGTAATGATAACGTTGATAGATAATGTTAATTATTTTTATTTCTTTAATTATATATATAATTATTTCTGATTTTAAAATTTCTAGTGTTAATAACTTTGTCGTTTGAACTCCGCTCGTAAAACATTATATACGAAAATTAATCAGATAATTACCACGAACCCAACAGTGCAAGTTTCATAGCCAAATTATGATGTTTTAAAAATTCTATTTATGATTTTGCTATTTATTAATTAATTAATTTTTAATTATTTATCGTGAAATTGCATGGTGTTATAAGGACCACTTGCTTATAAATTGAAATTTCCTAAATACCTATCTGATATCCGTAATGTACATGTTTCGCAACTATGAAAGTGTATTCAAGACCTAGGCAGTATAATAGAACCAAGACATATCCCAAAATTGGAATTGCAACCATATATATCCTACCTTATAGAACCTTCATCAATTGTAGAATCGAAGATAAAGCGGTTATGAAACATGTAAGTTCTATTAGTCAAGTTCATGGTTTAGTAATCCCAAAGATTATACTTAGGAGACAGAGGAACAAATCAGAAAGACATATCCCGAGTTATTCGAAATTCGCTAGGTATCCATTTATCTAATTGTAGTGAGTCAAGGATATTTAAATTCCATTGATTATTATATGCATATATAGATAATACAGTATTATCTAATAAATTGCAAGGACACAATTTCTTTAAGAAAGGGACTTTATAACATCCTGATATTTAATTAATTATAATTAAATATATTTTGGAATTTATTTAAGGAATAATGATTTAAAAATTTGATTTTGAATTATATTTTTAAGGTCCAAAAGTTGTTTGAAAAATTATTTTGGCAAAATAAACAACATTTGTGAAATTTTGAGTTATTTTGGATATAAAACATTTATTTTATAATTGTTGAATTTGAAAAGTGATATTTTAATAAAAGAAAAATCGTTATAAGAATAAATAAAATTTTGATAAAATGCCTTGAGTAGATTTTTAAATGGATATAAAAGGATGGTTTGAAATTGGTTTGAGTTATAAAGCGATTAAGGGTATTGATTTCTTTAAAGAAATAAAAATAAAATGGAAAAATATTTATTGGATCATACTTTTTATACTTACCTTAATCATCATTATATTTTAATCTATTACTCTAAACCCAATACTATATAAACCCTAACCCTTAACCATTTCCTCCTTCACACTGGATCAAAACTAAGCAATGCAACCTCTTTCTTCTTCATTCAAGCTAGATCTTTAGAGCATCATCAACAAAAATATAGATGTGAGTATAATAAACCTATATCTATTTACAGTACGGTAAAATCTTAGATTGAATATACAGTGAAGTTAATGACTGTTTTGATGCTTCGATATATGTGTGTGTGCGTGTGTTTGTGTGTGCGTGCGTGTGTTTGTGTGTGTGTGTGTGTGTGTGAGAGAGTATAGATCCTTGGCTTGATTTTTGATACCATATATTTTTACTTTCTTCCTGCAAGTTCTTGAATACAATATATTAGACTTCTTAATCACACACATATATACTATTTAACGTTCATTTATACGTCGGTGTGCTTGATAGAAAATACGTATGTTATTCGGCATTCCAGCCCGGCAAAATTGAACTAATTGCACAAGTTAGCTTCGACGGCCGTTAAGATCGACGACTCCAGAGTGATGATTGTGGGGCCCAGAAGTCGAGTATAAGTGGTTATGAAGTCAGGATTGAATGGAGTTGATAAATGTGCATGTATAATGTTCAAAGCATGGGACATGGTTCAATGTATAAAAGGGATCAGCATAGTTTGGTGCCAACAAGAGGGATTGGCATACATAAAAGCACAAGAGCATTCTTGCTAATCAATATCTCGAGATCTACGAGTCTAAAGCATATGAAATTCAAGGAGCAAGATATAAAGACCTTAGGGAACCTACCCTAGGGATCACACATCAATAGGACAAAATTAGAGGGGTCGGTATACATCTTTGGTAGGGATCAGCATGAGGCAGCATTCAAGTCATGTTGAATTAGACATTAAGCTACAACTCGGGTTCCAATGATCCAAATGACATGAAAATTGGAGGCTAAGCATCTTTTAGTGGCTACTCCCTAAAATTTGACTAAAGAAAGGATCGGTACCGATCCCTCCTCTTTGGGAATTGGGCCTAGCAATCCCTCTAGTGGGCCATGTGGATTAGCGGATCCTTCAGCTGAGATTTCAAAGAGATACGTGGTCATCTTCATCTATTTATTGGCTTAATGGGTCATTTTGGGGATCTTTACACTGCTTTTTTACTTTAGACTCCATTGTAATCAGGCACTTGTTATTTTCTACTACTTCAATCAAATTTATAAGTGATTAATAAAGAATACTCTTTAAAGTGCACGTAGGCATACAACACTGAACCACTATAAATTTATGTATCTCTGATTATAGTTCATTCACCGTTACTTATTAATTCATTTACTCAGTTTAATTTTGTTTTGTGACCAATTTAGTTGCAAACATTTTTATGCTTTCACTAAGAATTTGATTCTTAGTTTATTAAGATCCCTTTATTGCTACTGGATTAGATAAATGCCCAAAAGGAAATATGCAGTTACCTTCAAGAAGTTGCTCAAAGTTATGGAAATCTAATCGAAGCTATCAATAATAGTGAGAAATGCTAGATCTATTTATTAGAACGTGGAAGGAAATGAGAATACTAGCATCTAGCAAGGAGACCTAAGTAATCAATCAATGAATGTGAATGCTGAACTGGTTGAAGTTCAAAATCCCATCGATTCTATTACAAGAGCTGGATTTCAAAATTTAACGAGGGAGCCGATGGAGAGCCGTCAACAATTAAACCAACAAATTTAGACCAATATCAACTTGATGAACCAACTGAATCAGCAGCAGCGGGGGAAAGCTAGGAGAGACCACACTCCTTACTTGGCATCGAAGAGTTCTAGCTCATCAGCTGAGTATCACAGGAATATGCATCGTAGAACAAACGAATATCATGGAAACATAGGGCATCAACTGGTAGACCATAATGGCCTGCCAGGATCAATCGATGTTGATCCATCCATAGGGATCGATATCGATCCCTCCACCAGAAGAGGGAATCCCCCTTTTCCTATGGCAATCAAGTTGGAGTTGCTTTAGTCAGTTTAGACGTTGGAGTTCAATTAAATGTTGACCAAGCCCTTCCCCGAAATGACGATGAAGTGAATTTATAAGGTACACATCAATTTCTAGATTCAAGGGAAAAACCGACCCTAGGAAGCGTATTAGAAGATGTGAATGGTTGATGGATTCTACATGAGTGGATGATGAACTAAGTGCAGATGCTTTCCCATAACTCGCTCTGGAATAGCAATGATGTGGTTTATAAGATTACCCCCATGATCAATTGGTAGATTCGATGATTTGGCAACAAATTTGTGGAGTAGTTCCAGATGCATGCAACTCGTCCCAAGGATATGATGTCCATGTCTAGTGTGATTCGGGCTCCAGGAGATTGGTTGAAAGATTATTTGGAGAGATTTCATAGAACTATTACATAAATCAGTAATCCAGATGACCATGCGATATTGATGGTCGTGACGAGAGGGATATATCAGAATCTAATTTTTGCGATTGGTTAGCTAGCAAGCCACCCACAACATTGGAGCATTTTATGCAAAGGCGGCACGGTATTTGAAAAAGAAGGAAGCCAGGTCCTCTAAGGAAAAAGAATGTTGCGGGACCAAGCTGAGAAGCAGAAACAAACCAGAAAATATTGTTGATTCCACGAGTGCATGGACATGGCACGAATGAATGTACGCATCTCCAAGACATTATCGAAAAGCTAATTCGAGAAAGGAAATTGCAGCAATTTTTCAAAAACCCATATAATGGAGGACATGGGACATTCTTCCCCAATCGAGGACAAGTACTACGCAGGGCTAAGGAGCTTGCACGAACTGACGGAAGATTGGTTATAAATAAAATCGTTAAAGGATCACACGTAGCAGATAACAATTGGCAATAAATGGAGCACCACGCTAGCGCGATTAGACATGTGGATTATGAATATTGTTTGAATACAGAAGATGGAGCTCCGACAAAACCACAGCATACAATGATAAATGATATCATGTTTAGTAATATAGATGCAGACAAGGTAGAGGCTCTGACGATTGACCCAGTGGTCATTTTGGCCATGATCGGTCTCGCTTTGGTGAGAAGGATATTGATTGATTGTAGAAGCTCAGTAAACATAATTTTCAATAAAGATTATGATCTAATGAAAATGAAAGCCAAGGACTCAAATCCGTCTAAAGCCCGCATACATGGTTTTAACAGTGTTGCAACTAAAGCCGTTGGTTATATGGAATTACCTATAGAGTTAGGAGAAGGTGACCGCAGGAGAGTGCGAATCTTGTCGTTTTTTATTTGGATGTTGACTCTGCTTACGATTTTTTTCTAAGGCGACCAGCCCTAGCTGAATTCCAGACATCCTTTGCCTTATGGTGTTTGTCTTTGAAGTTTCTAATAGATAATGGTGTTGGAGTTATTCTCAATGATCATGTGATTGGATGTGCCTGTTATGTAGCTAAGTTAGGGGATGCTTGGCATAGAGAGAAAGGTAAGGGTATGGAAAAGACTTTACGCATCCGAGCTACCGAAGATTAACACCTAGCGCTCGAGCCTTGGCTCGGGCGCCACAGTCGGTTCTACAGAGAATAGATTTGATAGATGATGAGGAGGAGCCCAAAGAGACCAAGGTTGCACCGGCTAAGCTGATGATTGATATCACAGTCAGCCACTACAACCCGTCATAGGTCCTAAAGATCGGATCACGGCTCAGTCCCTCGATGATGAAAGAACTTGCTAGTTTTCTCCAAGCGAATCTAGACGTGTTCGCTTGGACTTACTTTGATATATGTGGAATATCGCCTGCCATTGCGAGCCATGCATTGAATATTGACCCGAAGCATGTCCTGGTGAATCAAAAAAGACATGACATGGATCCAGAGAGATCTGCTACTCTCAAAAAGGAGGTGGATAGACTCAATGACAACGGTTTATCCACGATGCCCCTCTACCCTAAGTGGGTATCTAACCAAGATGAATGAGAAATGGAGAACATGCATTGATTACTCAGACTTGAATAAGGCGTGTGCAAATGATAGTTTTCCCTTTTCGAGGATCAACTAGCCGGTGGATTCAACTGTGGAACATGAATTACTATCTTTTATGGATGTGTACTCGGGATATAACCAAATCTTGATGCACATTTTCGACTAAGAGCACACTAGTTTAATTATCGATGTTGGATTATATTGCTATATGGCGATGTCGTTTGGATTGAAAAATGTATGAGCTAGTTACCAGCACTTAGTCAATGGGATGCTTAAAGATTAGACTGGAAAGACAATAGAGGTATATATGGATGATATACTCGTAAGGTCACGACGATCAAGCGACCACATTAAAGAGTTGGTAGAAATGTTCGGCATCCTCCGACATTAAAGATGAAAATTAATTCTTTGAAGTGTTCATTAGGTGTAGCATCAGGGAAATTCTTAGGCTTTATTGTTAACACCTATGGAATAGAAGCTAATCTCTAGAAGAATCAGGTTATCTGTGATATCCAAGTGCCAAGTCTATCAAATAATTACAGAGTCTAAATGGGAAATTTGCTGTCTTAAGCCGATTTATTTTCAGAGCTACCGACAAGTGCATTCCTTTCTTTAAATTATTAGGGAAGGGAAAACAAATTTTGAATCGACACAGGATTGTAAAGATGCATTTCAAGCTTTGGTGAATCATTTACAGAGAACCCCATCCATTCAAAGTCGGTGGATCATAAAGACTTGTACATTTATTTGGCCATGTCAATACACGTGGTAAGTGCTGAATTACATCATGAGGAGGATCGAATTCAGAGGCCAGTGTATTACATCAGTAAAAAATAGATAGGAGATGAAAGGAACGATCTGAAAAAAGAGAAACTAGCATACTGCTTGCCGATTGCATCACGAAAGCTTTGCCCATACTTCTAAGCACACCCAATCAATTTTTACACCAACCAGCCATTGCGACAGATCCTACAGCGACCTGAGATGTCTGGAAGGTTACTCAAGTTGAATATTGAGGTTAGTTAATTCGATATCACCTATCTTCCTCGAAGGGATATCTAGGGTCATGCATTGGGAAATTTTATAGCAGAATCCACTATATTAAATGTTTCCACGAGGAGTAGTGAAATCCCTACCATACAGTGGAAATTATATATTGATGGAGCGTCCAATGATCATTGTTATGGAGCTAGAGTTACGCTTGTAACTTCCAAGAGTGGTCGATATGTTATGCTTTAAAGATTGATTTCCCAGTGAGGAAAAATGAAGCTGAGTACGAAGCTCTGATTGCTGGACTTAACTTGTTAGAGAACTAGGAATAAAGTCTCTTGAAATCTTTTGCGATTCACATGGTAGTGTACCAAGTCAGGGGAGATTACCAGGCTAAAGGACAACGGCTTGCTCCATATCTTACCCAAGTCTAAGAGTTGTTGAATGAATTTGAGTACTATGACATTTCACATATTCCACCGAATCAAAACAGAGAGGCTGATTCATTGGTAGAGCTTGCTAGCACGGGCGACCCACAACAGATGGGTTTGGTTTTGGTCAAAGTATTAATGCATCGAGTACAAACATGATAGAAATCGATTGGACACTAGAAGCGAAGCCTGAGAGTGAATCATGGATGGCTCCAATCAAAGTCTATTTGCTACATGGAATCTTGCCAGATCAAAGGAATGAAAAGCGATGAATCCTTCGCAAAGCTTCGTGGCACGTCATGCAAGGAGCAATTTGTGAGAAATGCGGATTAAGGATCTTAAGGCTAGGATAAACACTAGAAGGGGGTGAATAGTGTTTTAGAGAATTATTAAATCTTTTTGAGTTTTTGTTAATTTAAACACAAATATATGCAATATTCAGACACATATATGATCACGGAAACAAACACAGATGCAGAAATAAAGTAAAAGCAGTAAAGGAAAGAACACACCGGATTTTATACTGGTTCAGAGTTACCCTACATCCAGTCCCGTACACAAGTACAGATTTCCTTTCAAAAGCAATTGTGTAATTACACCCTCGATTTCAAGGCAACGAGGTACACCCTCCAGAACCACAATCCTCTGGGTAGATACTTGATTTCCCAAGCAACAAGTTTACCCAATTGATTTCCAAGGGTACAATCACACCTTATCTCGCTTGATTAGTTTCCAAGGCTACAATCACATCTTTTCTCGTTTAATTGATTACAATGAAGCCTATAACTCTGAATAGCACTGAAGATCTTGTTGAGATAGTGATAGAGAATCAAACCAGAGATAATCTAGTTAGATTCAATGTTGATTCGGCAGAGTAATGGTAGGAATATGTATAAAGAAATGTGGAAAAAGAAGAGAAATGAAAACCAGAAAATATGATTGAAAATTCGTTGAAAACAACCCCTAGTTATAGAAGAACAACAGTCATGTCCATTCGTGAAGAGATATGACGAAGAGACACTTCTTTTGAAATTCAAATTTTTGAAGTTAACGTCACCATGTCGACATGGGTACCTTGGGTATGTCGACATGCCAAAGGAAATTTTGGTGATTTATTTTTTTTGAAAATAACTTCTATCTTATATTAAAACTATTTTAAACTTTATAAATATACTTAACTATAGTTAAAATACATAAGTAAATATAGAGAATAATATATAAAAAAAATTACTATAATTTTATATTTAAACCTGAGTATAAATATTAATATATTATTATTAAAAGATAGTTTAAAACTACGGATAATTTGATTTTGAAATTAAAGATTATTTTTAGGCTAAAAGTATTTGAAATCAGGATAGATGTTTTTGATGCTTTTAAAAGGAAGATTTTGAAATCATTTTGAAAACAAGATAATTTTTGTAAAAACATTTGAATAAAAGATTAGCGGATACAAAACAATGTTCCACTAGATTTTTCGTAGATTCCATCCTACTTAGGGTTCCATCCCTTTAACAGGCTCGAAGTGGATTCCATTCCACGAATAAATTGGATTTTAAAATGCCAGTGCTTTTCTAGGAGTTTTAACAAAATTTCGAATTAAAAAATTAAATTACATGAAATCTTGAACTCTTGATAATCTTGATATTCTTGATACTCATGAGTCTTCAATCTTGATATCTTGAATCTCTATACTATACAGTTTCATTCTTGGTACCTGTATGGTTAAATCCTACATATACGTATATTTCTAAACTATAATTTTAGTATTTATATTTTATAATCCTATTCTAAGGTTGTTGTCATCAAAACCATCATCTCACGGACTAACAATTTCCTCCTTTTTAATGATGACAACCTTTGTTTATAAAATATTACTTCTATCCTAATAACTCCCCTTAATCTATGTCTAACTATCCTATTTTATATTTCTCCCCCTTAGTCATCAACAAAAACTATCCTAAAAACATAAAACTATAAAACTCCCCCTTAACTAATACTAGAACAAAGTATGGTGAACGGAATGTGAAAGACATTAACATAATTATATTATTATTATTATTATTATTATTCAATACATAAATATGTATAAGTATATTTCAACACACTCATCAAAACCAATCATGTTAGACAAGTCAAATAAATCAATCAAGTCAAACATGCCAAACAAGTCAATCAACTCAAACATGTCAAATAAGTCAATCAAGTCAAACAAGTCAATCAAGTCAAACAATTCAAACAAGTGAAACAAGTCAATCAAGTTAATCAAAACATACCAAACAAATCAAAAATTAATAATTATATATTATAAGACAATTCTACAAACCCCCCCCCCCAAATAAAATACACTTGTTATGTATACATGTATGCAATATGTAGTTTGTAATGCAATATGAAACGATGATATATATACCACGGTAAGAGATATCAAGATTATAAGATAAACACGAGTGATAAGTAATATCTAATTGACAAGCATATATATGTATATGTATGTATATGTATATGTATATGTATATGTGTATGTGTATGTATGTATGTATGTATGTATGTATACATATATTAAACAATTTATTATAACTCGCTTTAAACAAACAAAGGTAATACATACCAATTACTAAACTTAGGTTAAGGAAACTAATGAATGAAACTAAAATAGTAATAAATACAAGAGTTTAAAGGTGATAAATTATATTAAAATTATAACATATTCATGAAAAGTAGTAATCAAATTCAATATCAAAATCAAATTGCTAAGAAATATGGATTTAACTATATATATATATATATATATATATATATATATATATATATATATATATATATATGATCAAATATGGTTTTTATAAAAATTAATATCCTACTTATTTAATTTATTTAAAATAATTATTTTAACTTGATTGTTTTTTTATTTTATTTACTATTTTATTTTTATTTTTAAGAATCCAAACTTCCATGTTTATAAAATACTTAACTTGCTAATTAAAACCTTTATATTAAATTATTATTGGTTTAAATATTTAATAACATGTTTAAACACCTTTTAAATTTAAAAAAATATCATAATGAAATATTAAATAAAATAATAAATATTGAAAAACTAAAATAAACATGTGTTATATTAAGGCCTCTTCCTCAAAAAAATTAATTAATTATTAAAAAAACATTTAAACATGAATTTAATTTTAAAATATTCTAATATAAGTTAGAAACTAACTCTAAAAAGAATAGAGAAAAATACTTAATTTAAAAATCATTTTTACATAGTTTAAAGTTTCATAAAGAAAGACAGCATTTAAAGAATGCTATAAAAAGTTTTTGTAGTAAAATATATTCGAAACTTTATAAGACTGAAACTGTAGCTTTTACCAAATGCTATATAAAGTTTCTGAAACTCTACAGCGTTTCAAAGCATAGAAATACTATAAAAATGAATTTGCAGTACTTACAAAACATTACAGAAGAAAAGAAGCATTTTAGAAATGCTATCTAAAATTCCGGTCATGTGATGTGGTGCTATCTTATTAATTGAAGAAACATATAAATAGAGCCTTATTCAATTCATTTTATTAATTTCCTAAAGATATAAAATTAGTATCTTAAAAGAAATAGAGTATGAGAAGTAAAAATAACATTAGAAAAGTTGAAATCATTAATGAAGGTATGATTTTCTACTTAGTATAGTTGTAATAAATTAATAGTATGATTTTATTCGAAATAAAACACATTTTAAAAGACTTTTTTTAGAAAAATTTAGACTGGTATATCAATATTTATACTATGGTGTGTTGATATATGGACCAAAATATTAAAACTTATAAAAGAGATAAATTTCTATACCTAAGTAAATGCATAAATATATATTCCTAAATGCAACAATAAAGATGAAATAATAGTAAAGCGTACCAGTTTGTGCACTCCATCTTTCTAATTTTGTTGTTCTTCCATTGGTGTGAACACACATTTAAATCTCTCAGAATTTAAAGACGAGATCTGTTCTATTGCGATGGGCTCGTTTTTCTGACCAGTGTAGTATATTTATTTTCTGAATTTGAAGACCGTACGAGAAAGATGCAAATGATTTAGTAGATTGACTAACTTGGCGCCAAAACTTTGAATTTGAGTTTTGAATGAATGGATACTTCAACCACTATAAATAGGCCCAACAGTCATCACTTTTCATAAAAGTTTCAATTCTTCTTTTTCTTCTCGTTTTTCTACTTACTATAAAACTACTAGAAGGCATATCTTCTTTGATTCTTAACGAAATTGGATGAAACCAGCGGAAAATCGAAGAGGAAGGCAAGGACTATGATCTAGTAATAGTTTGGTGTTGAATTTGAATGGTATTGTGAGGCAACAGGCTGAACAGTAGAAGAAATGTAGAAAATCCCGTACACGGTTTTTCAATTTTGGATAGCCAACTTCAAATTATCATATCTCACTCAATTTTGATCGGAATTTGATGATCCACCCATCAAAACGACCGTGATAACAAGAATTACAATCTGAAAAAGGAGTGGAAATAAAGTACTCAAACCTTTGGATGCAATTTGAAGAATACCTTTGACAGTTTTGCCTTCTTTTTCTCTTTGTTCACCAAAACTTCATTTGACCATAACTTGGTCATTTCTTAACGGATTCGCATGAAACCAGTGGCATTGTGAAGTAGATGGAGAGAAGTACAGTATCAAGTCAAGTTGTAGATGAGAATCAAAAGCTTTGTATTGATCTGGTAACCATTTCACTGTCGATTGCCATTATATATCCATTTGTTCTTCTTGATCGATGAATGATTATCTGGTATCTTTTAACCAATAGTCATTAGACATAACTCTTTTCCTGCAAAACAACATAACTTTTTAAAGAATCAAGTGAATTTTCAGAATACTAAATATAGTTTTAAACAACAGTATCATGATGATTCCGTGACATACTCATATGAAAATAGTGTTAACAATTTTATCAAAAAAAAATTCCATTTAAAATTTTTTCAAAATTCAGATTATGTAATCTTTGAAAACCTTGCTTTGATACCAAATGTGAGAAATGCGGATTAATGATCTTAAGGCTAGGATAAACACTAGAGGGGGGTGAATAGTGTTTTAGAGAATTATTAAATCTTTTTGAGTTTTTGTTAATTTAAACACAAATGTATGCAATATTCAGACACAGATATGATCACAGAAACAAATATAGATGTAGAAATAAATTAAAAGGAGCAAAGGAAAGAACACATCAGATTTTATATTGGTTCGGAGTTACCCTATACCCAGTCCCGCACACAATTATGGATTTCCTTTCAAAAGCAATTGTACAATTACATCCTCGATTTTAAGGCAACGAGGTACACCCTTCAGAATCACAATCCTCTGGGTAGAAATACTTGATTTCCTGGGCAACAAGTTCACCCAATTGATTTCCAAGTCTACAATCACTCCTTATCTCTCTTGATTGGTTTCCAAGGCCACAATTACACCTTTTATCGTTTAATTGATTACAAAGAAGCCTATAACTCTGAATAGCACTGAAGATCTTGTTGAGATAGTGATAGAGAATCAAACCAGGGATAATCTAGTTAGATTCAATGTTGATTTCGGCAGAGTAATGGTAGGAATATGTATAAAGAAATATGAAAGAGGAAGAGAAATGAAAACCAGAAAATATGATTGAAAATTCGTTGAAAACGACCCTATTTATGGAAGAACAACACCCATGTCCATTCGTGAAGAGATATGACGAATAGACACTTCTTTTGAAATTCAAAATTTGAAGTTAACTGTCACCATGTCGACATGGGTACCTTGGGTATGTCGACATGCCAAAGGAAATTTTGGTGATTCATTTTTCTTTGAAAATAACTTCTATCTTATATTAAAACTATTTTAAACTTTATAAATATACTTAACTATAGTTAAAATATTTAAGTAAATATAGAGAATAATTTATATATAATTTTACTACAATTTTATATTTAAATCTAAGTATAAATATTAATATATTATTATTAAAAGATAGTTTAAAACTACGGATAATTTGATTTTGAAATTAAAGATCATTTTGAGGCTAAAAGTATATGAAATCAGGATAGATGTTTTTAATGCTTTTAAAAGGAAGATTTTGAAATCATTTTGAAAACAAGATAATTTTGTAAAAACATTTGAATAAATGATTAGCGGATACAAAACAATGTTCCATTAGATTTTTCGTAGGTTTCATCCTACTTAGGGTTCCATCCCTTTAACAAGCTCGAAGTGGATTCCATTCCACGAATAAATTGAATTTTAAGATGTCAGTGCTTTTCTAGGAGTTTGAACAAAATTCCTAATTAAAAAATTAAATTACTTGAAATCTTGAACTCTTGATAATCTTGATATTCTTGATACTCATGAGTCTTCAATCTTGATATCTTGAATCTCTATACTGTACAGTCTTCATTCTTCGTACCTGCATGGTTAAATCCTGCACATACATATATTTCTAAACTGTAATGTTAGCATTTATATTTTATAATCCTATTCTAAGGTTGTTGTCATCAAAACCATCATCTCACGGACTAACACAATTATGCACAGAAAAGGTTTTTCTGTTCCCCTACTCTGGTGTGTTACTCATGCTGAGATAAAACGTGTCCTAAAAGAAGTTCATGAAAGGGAATGTGCTGATCACACTGGGGGAAAACTCTAGCAAAGAAAATACTCCATTAGGGGTATTATTAGCCAACTATCGATCGAGATGCCACCGACTATGTAAGATAATGTGATAAGTGCCAGATATATGCAAAAGTTCCAAGAGCTCTGTCGGTGAAAATCACTCAAATGGTCAGCCTATGTTCATTGTCCATGTGAAGTATAGATGTTATCAGTTCCTTGCCAATCTGTAAAGGTGGTACAAATTACATTATCGTCGCAATTGATTACTTCACCAAATGGGCCGAAGCAGAACATTTAGTCACAATCACAACCAAGAAAGTGATCAACTTCAATATCCAGAACATCATATGTTGTTTCAGTCTTCCATGAACTATTATCACTAATAACAGGACTCAATTCTACAGTGTAGAATTCAAATACTTCTGTCAGAGGAATGGTATTGAAAAGAGGTTCGCAGCATTCGCTTACCATCAAAATGGATAGGTTGAAGCTGTAAACAAAATCATAAAGTCCATTTGAAGAAGCATTTGGAAAAAGCTAGAGGCAAGGGGGTGGATGAACTCCCTACAGCACTATGGGCTTACAAGACCACCTCCAAGTACAAGACTGGCCATATCGGCCTTGCTTACGGTTTGAAATCATCATTCCTGTTGAGCTCGAAGTTCCTTTTCATCGAGTGACTTATTACGATCCCAAAACGAATAAATCTCCTCTTGGAACCTCTCTATTTTATAGATGAGAAGCGCGAGGAAGCTGATTTGAGGGCAGCTGCGCATCGGCACCGAGTCTCCCGATACTACAACATTAAAGTCTAACTTAAACTTTGAAATCGACGATCTCGTCTTGAAGCATGTTTTTCCTACCCCATCGCATATGAATCTAATCTGGGAAGGACCGTATGTCATTGAACAGAGGCTTGGAGTGGGAACTTTCAAGCTAGCGACTTTTGATGGCATCACACTCCCAAGGACGTGGAATAGCATGCAGTTATGATGCTATTTCACTTAGTTTATTTCCTTTTCATTCGGTTGTATTTGCTTTCATAATTTTCTTTAACTTTATAGATATGTAATAAGACAGACTATGTCATTTATTTTCCATTTAGCCAATAAAGTTTTGAACTTCCTTTATATTTATGTTTGCTGTAGCATTTTGTATTAACTACATGATGAAACTGATTGACGTCGGTATGTTCGAACAGGTTCTCAGACTTTGGAATTAATCAATTACGCTAGTTCCTAATAGGAATAAACCAGATAAGTTTGGTTCGATTATTCATTTGATAACTCTCATTCGTAATCCAATAGGCGGGATACACAATGAGGAATGGACATGAGTTGATCATCTGATGATCAAATAAATCCCGTTAAACGATGGGACTAAAATAAAATAAGAGCGACCATGACACGACCGATCGCTCGACAAATCAAACCCACGACCCTAAGGGCGAATCAATCAATTAAAAAAGTATGATCCGACTACTCTCTAAAAAAAATTCTAAGTCCCCAGAGCGTGGACTGTAGTATAAACATAAATAACTTTATGTCCCTAGAGTACGTATTGGAATATGAACATAAATCGGATGTGAGTCAACCACCCACGAAATAACTCTAAGTCCTTAGAGTGCAGACTAGAGTATAAACATAAATTGGATGCGATTCGACTACCCATTAACTTACACCTGTTCCTAGAGTGCGGATATGAGTATAAATAGATAAGTGAGCGAGATTCGACCATTCATTATTCCATGAACTCCGGCCTGAAATCGATAGGAAGAGTATAAACTCGCTTAGGATTGAATTTGAACATCCAACGTCTAACCCGGCTAATCTAAGCCTGGGGGCAGGACTATAAATACTCAAATCGCTGAATTCGATAGCGAAACAATAAGGGTCGAGCCTAGCATTTGTTGCGACTCAAGGCAAGACCACATGGAGGCCTTGGAATAGAGCTAATGGATTGTTACCAGAATTAATGAACAAAGAATTACAAATACATTAAATGGAAAGTAATAGTTCAACCACTCAAATAGCAGTTCACATGAGAGCTCAACAGAAAACAAAAACTTTTATTTATATGATAGGTTTCAAAAGTATGGTACAAGCTGTTTCAGAAAATCAGGAGTCATACCCGTATATGCACAACTAATAGAAGAAAACGACGAACATATAACTATGCAAACTATGTACATACCGAGTCGAAACGGTGACTATTTCTTTGATCTTTCTTCTTTTTGGATTTTTCGAGAGTGGCATTATCAGAATTTCAACTTTTCCTCTTCCATGATCCCTTACTGCCTTTGGCAGAAGAGCATTCGAAGCGTAGAGGGATTTCTATGGGGATCGACCCACCGAGTAGAATGGCTTATAGTGGGATAAGGTATGGATCATCAATGTCCACCTCGGTGGGCTCGGCTTTGGCATTTTTCTTCAGTAACTCCTCCTTCTCAATAAACTCATTTAGGATGATCTCATCGGTGCGTTTGGAGGTGCCGTTTGTCACAACATCATCGGATTTATCCATCAGTAGCACATCTTCAACCTTATCATTATTGGGTGCTCTGATGACTTGAGAATGGGGCACAGTACATCGATGGCCACTGGAATCTCTTATGATTTCACTTGTTGTCCGTAGCAGTGTCACTTTTAGGAGTTTGGCTGGGACCCGAAAGACCTACAGATTTGTTAAAACAAGGAGAAAACCTAAAACCATTAGGCATGAAGAATAAAACCTCTCATAAAGTGAAGATTATAATGGAATACCTACATGTGGCTGGCTCTCGGTGGTTGCTAGGGTGCCTTCTTCCAAAATAGGGGTCAACACTTTGAATTGATAACAAGGTTTATTAGGATCATAGCTTAAGTCCTACTCCAGGCTAAGAGAAAACGATGCTCTAGTCATTTGGAAAGAAGAGGTGCCCTTAGGATCCACTTCCAAGGATTCAAAAATATTTTTCCCTTATCGAAATGTGCTAAAATGTCGAAATATCGGAGTCTTGCGGCAACAAGATCTAGGGGTTCATTTCCGTGGAGGATCTCCTGCACCAATTTCTCTTTATCTAACTTAACTTTGCCCAACTGCCACTTTTTCATCTCGATGATGTACTCACAGCCTTTAACGAGTGACTCAAGATAACCTTCGCCAAGAAAATTCAAGTCGTTGTGGATGAGGACTTTAACATTGTATTCGATAATCAGTGGATCAAACATGTCCTTAATTTCATTCCGACTAGACTCTCTAGCATCTTCTACACGGATTTCAATTTATTCCATCATTTCCTTGAAGTCTTCTTCCCGTGCTTCCGCTTTAAGGAATTCTATTTTGGCAAATTGCTCATCAAGTTTGATTTTCGGGCTCCTGGCTTCAACAGCCTCTTCACATTACCTTTGTGATTCTTCTTGAGCTTTAATCTTCTCTTCCTTTTCTTTCTTAAGAAGCTCTTTGAATTCCTCAACTCAACGGGCCAATACATCCTTTTTCTTTTGTAAGAAATCCTTTTCCAAAGCAAGTGCGCCGTTGTCATTGAGGGCGACATTGAGTACTTTCTTATGGGAAGCTTCTAAGTGACTCACTTCCGTTGACGTTTCCTTGGCACTCTTTTATGCCTTAGCAAGTTTTGTTGTCAACTCCGATAGATCATTATCTTGGTGCTTAATTATGACTTTATCCGGATCGCCTCTAGCTTAAAACGATCTATTTCATATTGTCGTTCAATTGACACTATAGTTATTTTTTTTGCTAAATGCTTGAACGACTCATGCTACACGAAAACATCATTAAAATATGTGAGAGAGCTTACTTTGGCGTGCCCCGGATTATATAAATTATGGGAAGGAATTCAAGCCCGTCGAAACAGATCTTTGAGAAAGTGGCCTCAAGTTCAGCCAATTTCTCCACTATAGAAGTGTCATGAGTAGTGGTCGACAAAGATGGATCAGAAGTGGCAATTGGATGCTTACTTGTGAGATTGCCTAGAGCTAGAAGAACCAAAGTGCTGCTTATGTGATGTGGCAACTTGAGGGCTGTGGAAGTAAGACTGGTCTCTGCTATAAATAAGAAGATTGGGCTAGTTACCCTGGCGGGATGACTGAGACTGGGACTTACGCTTGGAAGAAGAAGATTCCCTTAAGTGATAGCTTTTCTCCCATCCTTCATTTTTTTTCCTTCGCTTGTTAAATTCTAAGTTGTGGCTAGATCCATAATGCGTCGAAGATCACTTTAGGCAATCAAAACCCCGAGACTTAGTCATTGCACCTGTAAAGACCAAATGAGAACATGTAAGTAACCATTATGCAAAGGAACGATGAAGAGCGTGTAGTGAAGTGCCTGTGGTTGTGAGTATCCTAGTGTTCCCCCAAAAAACCAGTAGCTATAGCCCTACTTATGGGTGTTTTCTCTTCTTTGTCGGTTGAAAGAATGCCTTCACTACTCCTAGTTGGAGAATTGAGCCCATTGATATTGATGTTTGGAATGTTGTAGGTCACAATTTTATTGGGAATCTGGAGATTTGAAAATCATTCAAGTGAACTTTGTAAGTGTTGGAAAGATGATTCTTTATTAATAGTAGTGATGACAAATTCTAGATCTGCAGCAGTTTTTCTTCTACGAAGTTTGTATGCTAGCTTCTTCCTTCTTTTGGTTGGCGTTTGGGATTACGCGCCTTGTGGCAGTTCGACCACAGGCGCCTTTCCGGGGCTTGCATCAGTGTCGTCGGGTTTATTGGCCTGGACATCCACAATCTTTCCTTCTTCAATATCATCCTGAGTCCCCTCGACTAGACGCATGATAGGATTGTTGACATCCTTTCTTGCTCGATGACATTTCTCCATAATGCTGCACATCTGGGGAGGCCAATTCTACGATCCTCTTCCAATAGCCTGAATAGAGATAATAACTCATCGGTTACGAGAAGTTTGATGCCCCTGTCTTCAACAAGGGTAGTGCAAATTACAGAGATCGCTCTTGAAAAATTAATGCCCTCAGGACATGGGTGGACACATGTAGACATTCAAGATGTTAGTGGATTCAAAATATGATTTAGGTTTACGGACTTAATAATGAAGTGAAGGCAACACTTACATCCTTCCAGCCTTTGCATTGCGAAGCTCGGTGGACACCGAACATAGAACCACTCATGTTTGAAAAAAGAAAGTTAATTCTATGCACCCGTTAAGACTTAGCAGTTGGGCGAAGGCTCAAGGAAGATATAGGAAGGATTTCTGATCGACGTTTAAAGTTGTAAATGAATCTTATGTCCTTAAGAGTTGGTGGGCGAAACAGAACGCTCATGAATAGTAGAAAATTTCCATGGAGGAAGGCGTAGCTTTTAGGGTGAAGTTGAGCAGGATCTATTCCAAGATATCCTTACATCACCCGAATAAATGAATCGAAGGGCGGTATGCATCCAACCCAGCACATAAATTTGTTGCACACTGTGTACCCTTCCGGAAGTAAGTGAGGCCTGTCGTTTATTGACGAACTAGAACTTCTAGAATGGAATTCCATGTATGGAACACAACCAGAGAAGGGAAACCTGACCAATTTGGGAGGCTTGAGAATCTATCAGGTTATCCAAGAGAATGGCCCCTTCTACTACGTCGGAAGAAGGACCTACATCCTTCGTCAGTAGGAACGGAACATCTAAATAAAGGTTGACCGATGGGCCAGAAACTTCCATTTGTTCGGCTTGATGACTAGAAGAAAGCCTGCCAAATATAATTGCGGAGCTCGATTTTTCTTTAGGATCGCTATGTTGCAGAGCCAGTTCAAAGGACACTATAGATAGACATTCTGAGCGTCTGAAGTCCATATTAACTGTATTCAGTAAACAATCAAGATTAGAAAAAATAACATGTTCCCCCATGCTAACTATGAACTAGTGCGGTTTAGTGTTGTATATATCATAGATAAATAACTTTAAATACGAAAATGAAGTCAAATCACGAGAATTTGAATTCCGACCACAGTGACCATCAACGCCGACCGTCTCAACTGGCAAAGAGATTGATCGGTTGTGAAAGCTTTGGGATCGACTATCGACATATCTAAGTGCAAAATCCATCGTTCAAGTACATGTGCCATGTTTAAGTTCATGTTGAAAGATATAAGGATTTGATTGTTCGAATCTCAACTTCGATGGTGAATATGCAAGTTCTATTTTTCATTGTCATCGTATATTTAAGTTCGTTGATGTGAATTGGTAGTAATTGTCCAGATGAGTTAGTTTGGATTTGTTTGCACCAAAATTGGGCACAACACTCTTAGGATGTGTTTGAAGAGATAAAATGAAGAAAGTAAATGAAAAATGAGACATATCTAATAAACACACCAATCAACAGATAAGAAGTACAAAAACACACAAATTTAGAGTGGTTCGACATATGGCCTACGTCCACTATGAAATGATTGATGTTTATTGATTATAACTCGCTGGCTACAAGTGGATTACAATAGTACAATCAAAGTACAATAGCAATTTCGACAGAGTATCGAGTAGAGAGGCCAAAAGTCCTCTTTCTGTAGGTTCAGGGTCGCTATTTATAGGCGTAGGCAGCAAATAACTTGCCCAGATCTCGGGGAACTTCTTCTCTCATGTGTGGGCCCACGGGATCGAGTTCAGGTGCTTTTGACTTGATCCTAGAGCGATACGAATGGAGTTCGTATCAATTAATAATTGGTCCTTTTGGGCTGAAATTGATCAGGTACATTCTTGAGGTTGTAGACAAGCTCCAATGAAAATTTGGTAGCATTTGGACTTGTAGATTTCGAGTTATGATCGATGTAGTTTGGATTTGCGATGGGTTGTCGAACTAGTATCACTCTCATCCGTGTCGTTCTCGTTCGTATCATTAGGCACGTGTTTGTTAGGTGACGTGGCGCTATCTTCTCGGATCGATCCACTTTTCATGCCCAGTGATCGAGTCTTCCACTTTTCGTGCTTTGTTCGTATTGATAGTTTGTAACTGCTTCGTATCACTACGAACTCATGTATTCTGTATCGATTCTTGCCCAAGCCTTTATATCTATCTGAGATGATTCTTTTCGTATTGTTACTAATTATTCCATTCGTATTGTTTACCTGAAGCTCCTTCATATCGATAGCTCCTGTCCTATTTCGTATCAATATGAACCTGCTCAGTTTACATTTATCTGCCATGAAATCCTTCGTATTGACCAGATGAGTGATCAATACTAACCAGGTTGCCACCGTTTTATGGATACATACTTAAGTTGCTGGGGGGACGGATACGAAATTGATGACTACGAGTCGATGGATACCAAAACCCCATGGATACGAACATGGTCTGCTTTCTTGGTTTTGATCCATCAATATCCTAAGCATACGAACTTTGATTGACCTGAAATTTGGAACGTTAGCTTCCATAGGTTTGCTGGTCGTATCATATCAATTGTAACTCGATCCGGACTTGGGAAAAATTTACCAGTATCCAAGTAGACCTGTGTATAACCGACCTTAGGGATGAACTGCCTTTGATCCCTAGTCGAGTTCTTGGTGTCATGGCCTTGCCAAAAGGCAGGGTAACATTTGCCCACCAAAGTACATCTTGTGTGAACATGACAACATTCTGCTTGAAAAGTCCTATCTGATTTGATGTATGGTTGTTGTCTTTTCATCAAGCGATGTAACCTTTGATTGTTTCTCGGTAATATAGACACTGAATTGTTGACCGCCGACGATTGAACTATGCATTGTTGTAACTACATGTTAAATGATAGCAATCTGTTGAGTTGAGCATTTTAATTCCTATGAATCTTGAAAATTAAATGTGATTTTGTTACACATAAATTATATGTCACCCTGACTCCCGTTAACGTTTGTACATTCACGAGTCGTTGTTAGTGTTCTCTTATCGAATTCCATATTGATCCTCTCCTAAATCGATGCAAAATTTGAGTTGTAACAACGCTTGGTGGTTGTTTTGGTGTATTTCTTCATATTGATCCTCTCCGGGATTGATTTGAAAAGTTTAAAAAACCATCTTTGTATCGATAATGAAGATACAAGTTGGTTGGGTTTTTTTGTACATACTTCATACCCATGGATACGAGTACTAGTGGACTTGGGTCGATGGATATGAACAACTCATTTATATCGCTGCATTTCCAATAAGTTTGAATAGTACCACTTAGCTTTGACCTTTCGCTTCATATCGCTGGTGCATGGATACGAGGAGTTGCTTCGACTCGTTGGTGTTGGAATTGCCTTGTTCAGACTTTGGATATGAACACATCAACCCGTATCGTTCAATAGTTGACCATTTCAAACGGTAGGAGTGACTGGGAGATGAACAGTCATTCCCTAGGTATATATAGGCTTGGTACTTAGAAATTTTCTTACTTTCCCATTTCCTTGCCTCCTGCCTTTGTATCGCTCTGAGTTAAAGGAAATCAAAACTATTTTTGCCTTCAAGTCAATCAATCCATCTAACTACTTGAATTAGGTAAATTGTCGAACAAAATCATCATAAAATTGACGAGGCTTTAACTCTCGTGTCTTTCCACTTGTGCCCATGGTTGATTATGGTGACAAGGAGGCCACGGATGGTTAGAATGAGGTTGAGGAAGGTCGGAGGTGGTGCATGAGTTGATTAAGGAAGATGAGGTGTGGAGGTATACGAAGTGCTCATGGAAGGGATGCTTAGCTTCGATTTCGTACCGATAGGAGAAAGGATGAAAAATTCTCTCATATCAATCTGGGACATGGAGTTCATGTTGACCCGGAACTGATGGATGGAAGGAGAAAATTCACATCGATTGGAGTCGTGGAACTTCGTATCGAACTAAGCCATCGATATGAAGCGTTAGCAACGCGATCGATACGAAAGGGGACTACGCGACCGATACGAACTCCATGTTGGCCATCTATACGAAAGGGAACTTTGCCATCGATATAAACCTACTGTGGGCGATCGATATGAGAGTGTTAGCCTTCAATCGATACAAAGCCTATCTTCCCTTGATCGATACAAAGTAGGTTTCTTGTGATTGATCCAAGTTTGAATCTTGATGGATATGAAATTTTTGCACACTTGAACGTTTTACTTCGACCAGCTTCTGCCTTGCATAACTGGACTTAATCGTTTCATTGCATATTTGACTGTCTTTCGAAGCTTTTCGGTGGAATTGTAAGTTAACAAAATCTGATGAATTTTAACTTGGATAGGTCTCTGAGGTCTGGACGGCATGGTTGTGACGGACAGCGATGACGGTCACTCTGGCTAAATCTGGAATCTTGTCGTTCAAATACTTCGCTAATTTTTATAGAATTTTCTTAAGTATCATACAACATTGCGTTGCACAACACACTCATGCACTTCACTTTGGGGAAAACAAGGGATTATTGTCAGTTAACAATGGTTTTTACTAAGTAGAGTAGCTACGGATCCCGGAAACTCGCAACAACAAGAGGCTCAAAGCCCACCCCTTCCAATAATAGAGATGCCGGCTACTGCTACCAAAGTTATAAGTTCTGCTTCGAACGAGCTACCAGGAGTAGTTTTCATTAGGAATCCGCAAGACTCGGTTCCGTCTAATATTTCTGAAGAAATGTTAGGAAGGATTTTCTTGAGGCAAAGGCTATCATTGAATGACTCAACTAGTTAGTAAGATGCTTTCTCCTGACCAGAAGCAAGAACTAAGAATTTGGCCAAAAAAGACAGATATCATGCACCATCCTGCTACCAAGGCCGAGCGATACGCCGTATACTCCTCAAGAAGGGTATATCGCTTTCAATAGATTTCCCTGCACAGCTGGGACACTCCCACCTTTCAATCAGTATATCCAGGATGTATTATCTTATTTAGGCATTGCCCTTTCACAGTTGCATTCGAACGAGTATGCTTTGCTGAACAGCCTATTCATCGTCTTCATGGAGCACCTTTTCCAGCCCTCAACTCCAGAGGAAGTCAGATTCTTGCTCAATATAAAGAGTCGGGGAGACAATCCCTCTTTCACATTCTTAGAGGGGGCCGGGAACTGTCCAATTGTGATTGGGACCTGGACCAAACTTGGCTACTTCAAAACCGAGTAGTTCAATGTTCGGTGCCCGTCGGTTTTCGCTAGACAATGGTTAGATAGACGTAAGTGTTTCAATTTCTCCGGTGACTAATTGGTTAATCCCCATTGACACTCAGCTTAATGTTATTTCCTATTTACTGCTTCAACTCCTGACCTGAAGGCGCTCAATTTAGGGAAATTGTCAGGATCCTTAAGAGGGGCCGGGCGAGTTTCGAGAGATCGAAGCGGTGCTTATGGGTGAAAATCTAAGGGTCGTCGGGCTGATTGATGGAGATCAGAGCATAGGGCTTGAAGGATCTTTCACAGCAGCTCCAGCAAGACAAGCTAGACAATGAGCGCCTGGAATTGTACTGGGCAGGGTGGCGAAGAGGATACGCCCACCGAAGATGAACCCGTATCCAGGGCTTCAGATAGCCCTCAACATTCAGAAAGGATAAGGAAAGGCAAGGTGGTTGCTCGTAAACTTTGCAAATCTACATAGCGGAAATCCGTGGTTGTCTCTCTGCCACCTGCCGGTGTTATAATTTCGAAGGCTCCTTCCTCACACAAGAATAACCCTTTGAAGGACTTGGAGATATTCCAATCCTGGACTATGTGTCGCTCCAAAAAGATACCAGATTGGAAGGGCCTCAAAGCGCATTAGATTTAGGCGGGCCAACTCCTTCGAGTACGCCGATATAACCAGTTGGTCTGGGTTTTAACACATACATGCATGCACTTCATGACATCATATGCTCAATATTCACGAGTTATTCAATCGCTTAAAATAAATAACTTTGCCTTTATGTTAATTTTACAGATCCAATGTCAAAGAAACCATCTATGCTCGGTAGTCTTCGTACTGCACGCGAATCTTCCAGTTCTTATAGGGAGTCTCATCGGTGTGACTCTGACTATGAACGCTGCCACTCTAGTCAAGAGAAGGATTATTATGATAGAGATAGAGCCAAGGAATGGGAAAGAGAAAAGAGAGGCAAGATAGACGTCGCTCTCCCTCTTTCTCCACCCAAGGTTTCGTTGCCACCTCCCAGTTTCGGGGACACAGATTGTTGCGACTTTGCGCCAACCGGTGCCTTCAGTAATTCCAAGACCCAGCAAACATCACCGTATAACTGGGACGAACCCCTCTATTGCAGCTACTTCGTCGGCTACAGAGTAGACAAGTGAAGGAGCCGCTCGGATAGCCCAATTGAAAAGAGATTTTCTGAACATATGCCTCAACGGCTTCAAATTTCCTCCAAATTTTATGGTGCTTAATATGGAGCAAAAAAAATCGTTCATGATCATGTCTATAACGGTTTTGGCCAATATAGAGAGTGAAAGAAAATCACCGAGAAAGTTTCAGCTGTGGCATTTGAGTGGGCGAAGAAAATTTAAGAGCATTAAGAAACCATCACCCAGAAGGATCGGATCGTCACAGTGCTGACTAGAGAGAATAATACTTTAAGGAATTTCGAAACGGAGCCCCTAAAAATGGTTGACGAGGATAACACGGAGTTAGAGCGAATGAGGCAGGAGCATTTGAAGATAGTAGATGAAATGGGCCATAGGAACGTCATAATCACTGCTAAAAAAGATAAAGCAGTCCAAGAGCTGCCAGAGCTTAAAGCCAAATACGATGAAGTCATTAAAGAAAAAGACGAAGTTAATAAGATCACTCAGGAGGCCTGCAACCAAACTGTAGAGGCTCGGAACGAGCGGGATGCGGTGGTGTTGAAAGCTCAGAAGGTCGAGGCTAGGGTTGAGGTTATGGCCAGGGCGGTTGAGGCCAGACTTGAGAGCGACATTGATGATCTTCTAATTACCTACAATGTTAACATTATGAGATACCATGACTTAAGCTGGCTCAGCGATTATCCAACGCACTTACATAGCGCCTAGCCACATTTATTGGCCGATGAGAAGGCAGAGCATCATACTGAATCCCTCGATGAATTTGTTCTCGAAACGAGTGTTGAATGAGGAAGAGAGGAGAATTCTCCATGACACAACTGTCGCATTTGAGACAGAGAAGCTCGCTACTCAACACTCGAAGGTTGGAGAGGGCTCTGGTGTTGAGCATCATGATTCAAGCTCTGAGATCCCTTTATCAACCTAACCTGAATCTGCTCCTGTAGTTGATCCTTTACCTGTGCCGGCCTATGATCCGGATCAGCCACAGCTAGCTTCAGCTCGCGAGCACGTGTCAGGAGGAATTCCAGCCCCTACCGCGAGCCAACCCGAGGAAGGTATTCCGAACACTTCTCGAACTCATTCAAAGTATGAAGTGCTATCAAATGAAATTCCTAACCTTTTCTCTTATCTCCATTCAGTTATATAAGCAGCACCGACCATGCCCCTGCAACTCAGGAACAAAATCAAGAGCAGGAGACTATCATAACGGGGGCTATGATGGCCACCACTACTGCTATGGCCCGGGAAGTTGATGTGAGCGCTTTCACTTTTAACGAGAAAATGATGGATGAGCTCATAGGCACCCACAACGATCCACTTCCTGACTTGCCATTTGTTATAAGTGGAAGTGCGTTTGTGGCCAGCTCTTCGGCTCCGACCGCCAGCGTTCTGCCTGATTCTCAAGCAGCTCATGATGACGCAATAATGCCAGATATTGGCACCGAGATGGCGGGCGCGAGAATAGGTAACATCATAGGAGGTGGAATGGCTGGGCCTGTCCCGTCCCCTTTACACATGATCTCTCCGGGTGGCACGATTATCGTTACTAGGGTTCCCCTCGTATCTCCTCACATGGAAAGTTCCCCCGTCCCTTCGACCACGTACTCTGAAAGTATACCAATTTTGGTGAGCTCGGAGGAGGAGACCATGATACTTCCCTCGGCCGGGGATAAGCCTAGTAAAGGCAAAAGCTCAAAGAGGCATCTTAGTGGAAGCTCCGATGGTTTGACTACAAAGGAGAAGTAGCATAAGAAGAACACGCCCGAGGAGTAGGAATGAATCTTGGCATCCCTTTTTTGGTAGATAGTTAGGAACTTTCTTTTCGTTCTTTTGGGTCGTGTATAGATGTGGGTTCGACCCCTACTAGTAGGATTATTTAGCATCGACTCTTTGTATCTATTTTTATTTTAAAGGATAAACGAAATAGAATTTCCTTTTGCACAACTCTGAGTTTATTTGTTTAAGTGTTGCATCACTCGAGTTTTCTTTCGACATACTTTCGAGGCATCAGCCTCTAGATCGGACTTATGTTTGGTTGTGAAGTCCTGGAGGCATGGCTTCGGGTCGTAACCAAACGTCAACTTAGTCTTCAACGTCGTACTATCTCAATTAGTAGTTCGTGCTGGAGTCATGCCCCCAATCCTAGGGATAAGTCGATGTAGCAGGACGGTGGTTGCTTTGCACCTTCAACATTTTTAGCTTCAATCAGTCAGAACGAAGTGGTAGAGAGATGAATTCGATTGGTCGGGTAACACTCGCTCACTTATTGACAATCGCATCCACACTCTGGGGATTAAACTCGCATGTGAGCGGTCGATCACACCTGCTTAATATTTAAAGTTACGTCCACACTCTGGGAACTTTAGTCATTTTTGAGGTAGTTAGTCACACCATTTTAATGATTAGGTCTGTCCATACTCTAGAGACTTAGGCGGATTTGTAGGCGGTCAGTCACACCCAATTGAAGTTCATATTTTTGTCTGTGCTCTAGGGACTTAGAGTTACTTATGGGTATTCAGTCACACCCAGTTGAAATTTACACTCCAGTCCATGCTCTACGGACTTAAAGTTAGTTAATAGATGGTCGATTGCATTTGTTTTGATTTTTAGGATTTCGTTCACACTCTAGGAACGATAGATTTATCAGGATCGTAAACAGTCGGGTCATATCCACCCTGAGTTAACAAGCGAGGTTGTTGGACGGATAGATCCATCATCCTCAGGCTTGGATTAAACACGAGCGAAGTTGTTAGGTGGAAGAATCCACCCTCTTCGAGCCCACATTTGCAAGTTTATACTCCAGCTTGCACTTTGGGTGCCGGAATTAGTTAGTGGATTGTCGTATATCAATCCTTTTTGGCTTCAGTGTGATAGCTTGCCCCTAAGCTCGGGTTTCACTTAGCGAGTGATCGGTCACATCACAGTTACTCCCTATTTGAATAAATCTCACCGTAGGATGGAACTTAGCTTTCCGTGCATTGTGATGGTTCTATGATTAATTTTAAGAATCACTGCTTTGGCTCGAAGATATTTCATTTTATTGCTAAAATAAGAAAGTATGAAAAAGGTAGTTGCTTTATTAAAATTCAAATTTTGAAATGCATAAACAAATTGCAAATGAAAAGCAGACTAAATGAATAAATAAAGCCTATTATGTGTAGTAGTGACGAAGACTCTCGCTGTTCCAGACTCTCGGCAAAGTGAGACCATCAACGGTCAATAATTTAAACGTTCCATCTCCGAGTCTTCTTTCAATAACATATGATCCTTCCCATGTAGGTTTCGTATGCGAAGGGACCAAGTAAATCCTCTTGAGCATGAGATCGCCAAGTTCAAAGGTTCGGGGTCGGACCTTAGCATTGTACAATTGGGCGACTCGACTTCGGTGCGCGGCTGCCCTCAAATCAGCCTCTTCATGCTTCTCATCTAATAAGTCCAGAGATTTGTCAAGCAATATAGCATTTGTTTACGGATCATAGTAAATGACATGATGAGAAGGTACTTCCAATTTGACTGGAATGAAAGCTTCTGATCCGTAAGAAAGTGAAAATGGAGTGTGGTCGGTCGCGGACTTGTGGGTTGTTCAATATGCCCATAGGGCCATAGGAAGTTCATCGACCCATATGCCCCCGGCTTTTTCCAATCGTTTCTTCAGAATGGACTTTGTAACTTTGTTAACAGCTTCGACCTGTCCATTCGCTTAAGGGTGTGAAACTGCAGAGAATTTCTTTTGGATATGGAATCGCTGATAGAAATTCTTGAACTCGACACTATCGAATTGGTTTCCATCGTCAGTGATGATGGTATTTTGGAGACCAAATCGATGGATAATGTTGCGTACCACAAAGTTGATTACTTTCTTCATCGTGATAGTAGCAAGGGGTTCGGTTTCCACCCATTTGGTAAAGTAATCAACTGCAACGATAGCGTACTTCGTGCCACCTTTGGCTAGAGGTAGAGACTCAATAATATCGATGCCCCATATTACGAACGGCTATGGACTGACCATCTGAGTTATTTTGGTAGGTGGGGATCTTGGAATCCGAGCATGCTTTTGATATCTGTCATATTTCGTGGTATAATCTGATGCGTCGCGATTTACAGTCTACCAATAATAACCATATCGGAGCACTTTCTTAGCAAGAGCTTGCCCCTAAGTGTGATTGCCACATTCTCCTTTATGCACATCATGTAATGCTCACTTAATTTCATTGTGGGAGATACATCGGAGTAAAGGAAAAGAGTATCCTTTCCTACACATGACTCCATTCTGAATAGTAAATCGCGGAGCCTTATGAAGAACTTATCTTTTCTCACTCTTCCGCACTCGAGATAGTTCATGAATGGAGTCATCCATGATTCCTTATCGGGTATGACTTCATGTACCCAGTCGATCTCCATTTGATCAATACTTGGGGAAGTCTCAATGGGAATGAGTCCCATTTGTTGTGCCTCACCGGTGATGGCTAACTTTGTCAAGGAATTGGCCTTCCGATTGTGTTCTCGAAGTATGAAATAGATGGCATAATAATCAAACTGATTCAATAATTCCTGGACCAGAGCAAGAGAAGTAGCCAGTCTCCTGTCTCTAGCCTGATATTTCCCCCGAACTTGACACACGACCACTTATGAATCATAGTAAATCTCCATAGCAATAATTTTCAAGTCTCCGAAGAGCCTGAGTCTGACAAGTAAAGCTTCGTATTCGGCCTCGTTGTTGGTCATACGAAAGTCAAACTTCAAATAATAGCATATAAATTGGCCTTCAGGAGTTTCGAGCACAATTCCAACGCCTGAGCAGTGGTCATTTGATGCGCCATTAGTATGCAGCTTCCAAATATATTTGAGAGATTCATTGGATTGGGGAAAATCTTTTAGGATAGTGAATTCGGCGATGAAGTCTGCTAGGACTTGTCCTTGAATAACTCTCCTCGGTATTTAAGTGATGTCGCACCGACTCAACTCGGTATTCCACTTGAGTAACCTACCAGACGTCTCAGGCCGTGTAAGGACCTGTTGTAATGGCTGGTCGGTGTATAGAGTGATAGGATGAGCCTGGAAATTATGGACAAAGCTTCCTCGAGGTAATGACAAGACAATAAGCTAAATTCTCCAACTTTGGATAATTTCTCTCTGCTCCGGTCGGCCATTTGCTGACGTAATAGACTAGCCGTTGTATCCGATCCTCCTCTCAAATCAAAGCAGCACTGATTGTGTTTTCTGACATTGCTAAGTAGATGTAAAATCTCTCGTGATCAATAGGCTTTGACAGAATAGGTGGTGTGGATAGGTGTTGAACCAGCGCTCGGAATGCACCTTCACATTCTGTAGTCCATTCAATGTTCTGTTTACCTTCCCTGATTAGGTCGAAGAAGGGGATGCATTTGTCGGTGGACTTTGAGATAAACCTGCTCAGCGCTGCTACCTTCCCGTTGAGGATTTGAACTTTCTTTGTGGTCCTTGGGGTCTCAAGATTCCTAATTGCCCAGATCTTCTCGGGATTGGCTTTGATTCCTCGAGCATTAACGATGAATCTAAGTAACTTTCCGGACGCCACCCCAAAGTGACACTGCAATGGGGTTGAGCTTTATTCTATACTCTCGAAGGGTGTTGAACATCGTTTCTAGGTATTCGATATGACTGGTGCAGAATCATGACTTTACAAGCATGTCGTCCACATATACCTCCATAGTTTTTCCGTTCTGGTTAACAAACATTCGATTAACGAGCCGCTGGTAAATTGCTCCAGCACTTTTGAGTCCGAATGGCATAACTTTGTAGAAGTAAAGTCCCAGATCGATGATGAAGCTGGTGTGCTCCTGATCGAGCAGGTGCATGGGAATCTAATTGTAGCCGGAATATGCAACCATAAAGGATAAGATCTCATGTTTGGTTGTTGAGTTTACAAGTTGATCGATCTGGGGAAGTGGAAAACTATCTTTGGGGCAAGCTTTATTCAAGTCTGAGTAGTCAACGCAAGTTCCCCATTTCCCGTGAGGTTTCCTGACAAGTATAGGGTTGAACACCCATTTGGATATAGCGCGTCTCGGATAAATCCGTTCGACTTGAGTTTATCTACCTCTTCTTTTAGGGCGACAGATCTCTCTGGATCCATACCACACCTTTCTTGCTTGACCGAGACATGTCGCGGGTCAATATTCGAGGTGTGGCTCGCGACGTCTAACGAGATCCTACGCATGTCAGAATGCATCTTGGCAAACACATCGAGATTTTCCTGGAGAAATTCAACCAAATCCTCCTTCATCCGTTGGCTTAGCTGAGATCCAATCTTCGTCCTTGCTTTCATTATCTCTTGGGTCATGCTCTCTTGGTAATTGGTTGTGGTGCCCGGGACTTAGACTAGGCGTTAACTGTCAATTATCTGCAAAGCGGATGCAGAGAGATTCCTCTACGTCCTTTTCTTTCTCTCTTCACTACACCTCCCGTAGCTCAGCAATATAATAGGCCCGTCCACCAGCTTATTCTCCCTGAACAACTCTGACTCCATTGTCGGTAGGGAATTTCAAAGTCAAACACTAAGGGGCGATAGCAGCCTTGAACTCAGCTAGGGCCGGTCGACCCAAGAAAGCGTTGTACGGTGAGTCAATATCCAGTACAATAAACTGCAGTATCTGGACACTACAGCACTCTTCAACTCCCAACTCCGTTGGTAACTCTACTATCCTAATGGGTATAGTCGCACTTCCATCAAAGCCATGAATATGAGACTAACTAGGGATCAAATCTTTCACTTCCATCTTCATTTGATCATAGGCTCGCTTAAAGAGTATGTTCACTGAACTTCACTGTCCATTAAGATCCTCTTCATCCAAGCAGGACCTATCTGAGATGAAATGACTAGTGGATCAATGGTAGGGGCTTCGATTCTGTTGGCATCCCTATCTCGAAAAACAATGTCGTCTGTCATCGTCTTCTATTGTTTGGCCAGAGCCTTGTCTTCTATGTTACTACAACATTCGAAGCTTGTATGTCTAATAGAGCTGGCATACGACTCCATTTCTCTCCAGCTCCGATCTGCTAGATGAGGACCACCAGTAATAGTGTTAATCACTAAACTTCTGCCATTACGTGCGAGTTTCTTCGGTCTAACCTAATTCGGTATTTGATTTTGATTTGATAGGCCTGCACCTCAAGCCCGCGGCACCCAAACGAACTGCTCTAACTTTCTTATTGGATCAACTTCTCGATAATATCTTTTAGATGACGACACTCATTCGTGTTGTGGCCATAACTACCGTGAAATCTACAAAACTTTCCAGTTTGAATCTGTTTCTCTAACGATTGCTTCGGAGCAGGTTTCTTATATTGGATAGTATTACAAGTTTGCAAGTACACATTCTCCAGGGATGTATCTAGAAGAGTACATGTGTCAAACATGGGAGATTTACCTCGCAGTTTGCGATTCTGATATTGCTTCTTACCCTGATTTCCATCGCCTTTCTGCCGAGTCTGCTTATTCTGTATATTTAACTGAACCTTTCCGGATCTCTCTCCAGTTTTTTTCACAACGACATTGTTTGAGATCCCTTCCATGTTGGGCCCTGCGTCATCCTTTTTCGTAGACTGTTTCGCATCCTCTCTTCTCAAGAACTGAGCTGCCTTGGAATAGAAACTTTCCAATGATGTAGGGGGTTTTTCGGCCAATCAATAGCTAAACTCGGAATAGGGATTGGTTCCTTTAGTCGGTGGCATCAGAATGGAGTTGTCATTAGGGTTACTAATCTCAATGTATGTAGTGTGGAACCTCTCCAGGAAACGTCTAAATGTCTCTTTGGGAGCTTGAGTGACACTGGACAAGGTAATAACATCTTTGGGCCTTGTGACACACATGTGAAACTGCTCAACAAACTTGAGCCAACTGGTCGAAACATGAAATAGATCGGGGTGGTAGGCGAGTAAACCACATAGTCGCGATGCCCCTAGGGAGATTGGGAAACTTTGGCATCTGACTGCATCATCAGCCCGTGCGGCATTCATCAACCATTTATAATTTAAAATGTGCTAGTTAGGATCAGAGCTCCCTTTATAAATAGGTAGAGATGGCATTCTAAATTGCAGGGGCGGTTCAGCGTAAAGGATGTCATTGATAAAAGGGGTATGACTCCAGGAGATTCCAACAGTCATCGTTGGTGGGGCCTTGTCTCTCACGGATCATCTGGTAGACCATTGTTGGGATGTCTGTCATCTGGACATTCTGGGCATGCTGGGCCAAGGTGTGGTCAGGTTCCACAATGCGAGGGTGGCTCGGGAGTGATTGACGGTCCATACCTCGCCTCCTTGGCTCTTGGCCTTTGATAACATAAGGTTCAGGGGTATAATTACGTTGGCGGTGGTTTGGATTCGTTCGGTTTCGAGTGTTAATTTCCAACTCGATGGCAGCGGCAGTAGCACGGTTGTCAGTGGTGTGATAGGGAACCATCCTTCCTCGGGAGGAGGGTCTGGTCTGGTGGCTGGTTAACGGAACAACTCTCGCTTGTCCAAGATTCAAAGTGCACTGATGTCCAGTACCCTATGTATAGCTTCCATCCAGCCGTGGGCGTGTGGATTTGTGATTGTAATCAGAGAAAGCTGAACTTTCAGTAGATGAGTAGGAAGCCTGATCCCTTCTAGCTCTCTTTTGTCTTTCTTGGTTTAGACGGTTGGTTATTCCATGTTGGAACGGAGTTGCTGGGTGAGCTACATGCGGGTTTGAGTCAGCTCTTGCATCAGTAGCTTGAACTCTTCCCTGCTGACAGGGACTTGTGGATCCGAAGGTCCAACAGCGTTTTGGTCTGCAGTGGGAAGTTTTGCAGGATTCTGCCTATTTTGTCCTTTTGGATCTACAACAGTTGAGGTAGTCCTAGTAGCGAGCGTGGTGAATAGAGAAGTTCTCTCCTAGACTTGGTGCAAATCTGAATGGGATGAGAGAATTTTTAGGCTTAAGATCTAGGTCTTCTCCTTAGATTCTCGCAATATGATATCGACAGTAGATCCAACGAGCAGGAGAAAAGCTGAATCCTCTCAGTGAAAGCACCAAAATGTTTATACCAAAATTGGGCACAACACTTTTTTGATGTGTTTGAAGAGATAAAATGAAGAAAGTAAATGAAAAATGAGGCAGATCTAACAAACACACCAACCAACTGATAAGAAAAAGTACAGAAACACACAAATTTAGAGTGGTTTGGAGTATGGCCTACGTCCACTATGAAATGATTGATGTTTATTGATTATGACTCGCTGGTTACAAGTGGATTACATTAGTACAATCAAAGTACAACAGCAATTTCGGCAGAGTATCGACGTAGAGAGGCCAAAAGTCCTTCTTCTGTAGGTCCAGGGTTGCTATTTATAGGCATAGGCATCAAATATCTCGCCCAGATCTCAGAGAACTTCTTCTCCCATGTGGGTGGGCCCATGGGATCGAGTTCAGGTGATTTCGACTCGATCCTGGAGCGATATGAATGGAGTTCGTATCGATCAATAATTGGTCCATTTAGGCTGAAATTGATCAGGTACATTCTTGAGGTTGTAGGCAAGCTTCTGTGAAAATTTGGTGATATTTGGACTTGTCGATTTCAAGTTATGATCAATGCAAGTTTGGATTTGCAATGGGCTGTCGAACTCTTATCGCTCTCATTCGTGTTATTTTCATTCGTATCGTTTCTAGGCACGTATTTGTTAGGTGATGTGGCGTTATCTTCTCAGATTGATCCACTTTTCTTGCCGAGTGACCGAGTCTTCCACTTTTCGTGCTTCGTTCATATCAATAGTTTGTAACTTCTTTGTATCAATATGAACTCATGTATTCCGTATCGATGCTTGCCCATGCCCTTCGTATCGATCTGAGATGATTCTTTTCATATCGTCCCAAATTATTCCATTCTTATCATTCACCCGAAGCTCCTTCGTATCGATAGCTCCTGTTCTATTTCGTATCGGTACGAACCTGCTCATTTGACATTGATCTACCATAAAGTCCTTCGTATCGACCAAATAAGCAATCAATATGAACCAGATTGCCCCTGTTTTATGGATTCACACTTAAGTTGCCGAAGGGACATATACAAAATTGATGACTACGATTCGATGTATATGAAAATCCAATGGATACGAACGTGGTCTGCTTCCTTGGTTTTGATCGATCAATATCCTGAGCATACGAACTTCAATTGACCAGAAATTTGAAACATTGGCTTCCGTAGCTTTGCTTGTTGTATCATATCAATTGTAGCTCGATTCAAACTCGGTCAAAATTTACCAGTATCCATAGTGGACCTACATATAACCAGTCTTCGGGACGAACTACCTTTTATCCCTAGTCGAGTTCTTGGTGTCATGGCCCTGCCAAAAGGCGGGATGGCGAGATTAGGTTTTGAAAATTCATATGGTATGTGTACCGACCCCTATATGCCAAACCGCTTGTATCAATCCCTATCCCAAAGTGTTGTTGTCGATCCCTCTCTATAACATAATCTTAGCGATCCCTTAACTTCTACAAATCTCACCGATCCCTCTCTCACACCAAAGACTGCCAATCCCTAATCCTACTGATCCCTCTACTTAACCCTCTAACATCAAGCCTCTATGCCAAGGGATCAGTAACCTCCAACACTGGTCCCTCCTCCACTCTATCTTTTTCCCCTTCCTCCTCATTCGTTTTGCCGAACCCCTCCATATCCAATATTCTCTCTTCCAAAAAAATTCGAACATTGTTCCATTATTGTGCCAAACTCCAGAATCCCTTATCTCATCATAAAACCAAAAACAAAGGGAAGAAAGCTCACCTATGTATACGTATGTATATTAAAGGAATTTGCAAATAATTCAAAGGAGATCGAGATGAAAGATATATAGAAGATGGTTTAAGAGAGTGTACTGAAGCATAAGGAGATTTTAGTTTGAAATTAAGGGAAGAATGAAGGAAGGAAGGTTCATTTTGTATAAAGGAACGAGAGGGTTCAGTGCCTTGGAGGACGATAAAGAGAAATAATGAAAGTAAGAGTGAAAAGACAATGAAGCGCTGACTTATATATGGGAACCAAGAGTCCGCACACATAAGTTGGGAGGGATCAGTAGAGAAATATGTCAACCCATATGAACCTTAAAATAAAGAGGAAGGATTTGTTAAACCTATATTGATCCCTGCAAATGTTTAAAACAAATAAAAAGGAGGGACGAATTGGCTAGGGGTATGCCGATCCCTGTAAACATAAGAAATGGAAGAAGGGATCCACACAATGTATGCCGATCCCTAAAGACACTTTAAACAAAATGAAAAAAACGATGAATGATAGGGATCGACTATAGCTATGTACAAAAATAAATATGGGCGTATAAATTATTGAAAGCATATGCATACACAACACCATGAAAATTGGCGATGACCATGAGTGTACGAACACGTCTAAGAGCCAGTAACAGAAGCGTATATGTAAGCATGCATGTGGGTGACCTAAAATTTCAATTTTTAAAATTGACAGGAATTGAAATCAAAACTAAAACCTCCAAGTTCGAGGATGGATCAAATGGCAAAAGCTTATTATTCGTGTGAAACTAAATATATATATATATATATATATATATCAATTGACAAAATATGGCTCTGGATTTATGCAAAGGGAAATCGACCAAGCGTCATGACGATCAATGAGAAATTCAACCCCTTGAAAAAAAATTTGGCAAGGGAATCACAACCATTAAGGAAGCTAGATGGATCTCTTCTCGACAATTCAAAGCACCTCATTTTCATTACAAGACGTACTTTGGGAGGAGGCAAGTATTAGTCAGCATTCTAGCCTGGCTATATTGAACTAATTGCACTAGTTAGCTTCGATGGTCATTCAGGAAGACGATTCCAAAGTGATGATCATGAGGCCTAGAATTCAAGTATATATGGTAATATGAAGCCAGGATTGAATGGAATTGATAGATGCAGAACATAGAACGTTCAAAGTATGGGATATGGTTCAATGTATAGGAGAGATCAGCATAGTTTGGCTCCAACAAGCGGGATTGGCATACATTAAAGTACAAGAGCATTCTTGTAGAAAGCAATCAATATCTTGAGATCTACAAGTCCAAAGCATATAAAATTTTAGGAGCAAGATATAAGGACACTATGGAACCTACCCCAAGGATCGCACATCAATAGGACAAAATTAGAGGGACCTGTATGCATCCCTTAGGAGGGATCGACATGAGGCGGCATTCAAGTCATGTTGATTAGAGATCAAGCTATAACTAGAATTCCAATGATACAAATGACATGAAAATTGGAGGCTAAGCATGTTTTTGCATAAAGAAGCCACCATAGGGATCGCTCCCCAATATTCGACCAAAGAAAGGATCGGTACTGATCCCTCCCTTTGGGAATTGGACCTAGTTGGCCCAAGTGTATTGGAGGGTCCTTCAGTCGAGACTTCAGAGAGATACGTGGTCAACTTCATCTACAAATACTGGCCTAATGGGTCATTCTAAGATCTTTATGCTTCTTGTTACCCTAGACTCGATTATAATCAATCACTTGTTATTTTCTACCGCTGTAATCAAATTTATAAGTGATTAATAAAGAATAATCTTCAAAGTGGACATAGGCATACAATGCCGAACCACTATAAAATTTCCATGTCTCTGATTATAGTTCATTCATTGTTACTATTAATTCATTTATTTTGTTTAATTTTGTTTTTCTTCACTTACTTCTTTACAATAACTATTCTTGGGTGTTTGTGACCAATTTATTTGCAAACAGCAAAGCCAAAATAAATATGCTATGTATACACAAACTTGAGCAAATGAATAACTAGGTATAAACATAGTTCTATATATACTTATATGTACATATGTATGTATGTATATGTATATATACATACGCATATATTCTCATTCAAAACTTCAATCCCTCATAACTTAAGATCTAAGATGAATTTGAGCATGCAATCAAAGAGGCATTATAAAGTGAAGTGAGACGAACAAATCGACCAACTTTCACCTTGTTTTAGAAGACCGCGGTAGTCGAAAATAACCTTGACAGTTTTGCGTCCCTATTGTGAATGATGCACTAGGGTTGGAACATAAGTTATCAATAAGGTCGTGTTGCATAACTGAGTGTAATGTTAGGCTCGGTTTGTTGTTGGCGGCCATGGGATGTGCAGCCTAAACAAATTTGGTTAGAGCAAGAAAAATACATACATATTTAAATAAACGTACTCTATATGGGAAGATTGCCAGAAGCAAGGTATTAGTGAAGTCGGGGAGAGGTTTGGCCAATGGTGGGATCATGGTGCTGAGTTATGGTCGAAAGTGACGTAGTTTGGTATGGTGTTTTCGATAAATGTGTGCATGATATCATGTATAGGAAGTTAAAAATTAATAGAAGAGAAGAAGGGAGAAAGGAATGATTCGGCAGTAAATTAAAAGAATAGAAAAAAAAGAGAAAGTGATAACATGGTAGTAAATTAAAAGAATAGAAAAGGAGAGAGAAATTGATGATGTGGCAGTAAATTAAAAGAAGAGGAATGGAGAGAGAGAGTGTGATTATGTGGCAAGGAGAAATGTACACATTTTATGTATAGAAATAAGTAATTAAAAGAAGAGCAAAGCAGTTTAAATATTCAAATATTTTTAATTCAAAAATATTGATGAAATTTAAGTTTATTAATTTAAAATTTTCAGAAAACATATTCAGCCTTTTTGAGATTAACTAATATGTTTCTAAATTGAATTTGAATTATTTAAAAATATATTGGGATTTAAAATGAAATAGATTATTAAATCTTATTTAAAGATAATTGAAAAAATATGGTTTGAATGATATGGATGTGTGATGATTCTACATGTGTTTGGGATGTTCTGCTAGTTTATTTGTATGTGAGTTTGAAATTACATCATAACTACAAAATATTAACTTTAACATGTCCCAAATGTACATTCGATGAATTTTCTGTGTCATGCTTTATAATTGTATTATTATGAATGATGTTGTAAAATGTAAGTTAATGCTATGATGCATGAACACGATACATGTATTTGATATAAAATGGGACACGATGTTATGTCAAGAATAAATGGTATTTTAGGGTTTAAATAAATATGATTTTGAACAAACTTAACCTATGGAGCAAACGAGATGAGGTGAGACTGCTAGATGCTAGAATACCTCCTAGCGGACATATTTGGGGTCGCACCCTGAATCGTAATAACCTGGTTCCTCATTGCGTATAGTCCAAATGATTTGTTCCGTTAACACAATTATGAGGCAAGCACAGTGCAAATGAGAGTGATGATAGTAATCACACTTACGGGTATCATAGGAGTCGAGAAGATGATTACATCACTATGAGGGGAAATAACAACAAGGAGGAAAGAAGATTGTGTAACTAATAAATCATGTGGGGGCTCCCACATCTTTTGGTTGAGGAATATACGGATGAAAAAGGCCATGATACTGGCTCGAGGAAGAGTCTAGTAAGAGTGAATACTGAGTAGGATTCACTAATAATTACAGACCTCGTATATGAATAACCTGAGTAGTGAAAAATTTATTGAATAACGATTGCCACTTCTAAAATGTGAATAAGATGTGATATCCCAGTTGATTAGAGTTTCGGCTATGAGTCATTTTAGATAATTCCATGACATATGCATTTAAACTAAGTTGATTTCTATTTTTTTTGCAAAGCAAGCCGGTTTTATAGTGGGCCGTCCACTTTTATTATGAAAGTAATAAAGTTGAAGTACAGGAGGTAAGTAAAAGCACCTACACTGCTATGGAAAAACAGAAAATAAAATACAGCACAGGTTTGTGGCAGACATGCCACAAAAGCTACGAAAATCACCTAGAACTAGGACTCCTCCGAAGAGGAAGAATCACCATCCTCTGGAGAAACCAAAGGGACATTCCCATGTAGTCCAGCAAAGGGACTGAAACGGATAGCAAGACTCGGATCATAACCTAAAACGTTCGAAGAATAAATGAATGAACGATCCCATGATTGATCTTGAAGCAAAGCAGAATTCCTACTCGCATCCACACCATCCATATCAAGAACTAAAGAATCATCAGACGGTCTGTAATAAAGGCAACGAAGGTCCTCCTGATCATCGGAAACAAATCTGAAATACGTGTCATCTGGGTTAAATCTCACATCAGAGATGAGATCAACCCAACAACTCTCTGACTCAACCCTAGCAATCCGGGAAGAATCAGGGGCCTGAATAGGAATAGCTGGGGCACCACAAGAAATCACAGGAACTGAAGGGGATGCAGGCCTAGATCCAAGAATAGACGGACCCATAACATGCGGAGGAAGGGGAGGGATCTGAGAAGCAGGAGAGGGAACCTTGGGAATCCAATTCCGAGGCGGGGGGCGAGGCAGAGGAATCTTAGGAGCAGCCGCGGTGTTTTGGTATGATGGCAAGAGGATTCTAGGTGACCAAAGGAGTGACAGAAGGAACAAATATCTGGAACCCAACCATAGTGAACACGAACCTCCGCAACATGACCAACGGCAAGCTGAACAGGTATAGAAGCAGGGAGAGGCTGGAAAGGGGTTATCTCAATCAGAGCCTTAACATAAATCAATTTATCTCGGGCTACCGTATTCGCGTCAAAACACTTCAATTTTCCAATGTTGCAAGCTAACCAATTCAACCCAAGCAAAGGCTGAAGCGCAGATGGAATCTGAGAAAAGTAGACCCAAACGGGAATGGAAAGCACTTGCTCGCGAGCACGTACCACAGAAGGAGACCAAGGAGTGATGATAAAGGGTCTACCATCAAAAAAAGAAGGCTCGGCACTAAGAACAAGACGGCGCTCCTGAGCGGAGGAAAACTTGAGATAATAAAAAGAGTCAACCAGCTTAACAGACAAATTACCACTCAGCTTTCAAGCCTTTCTCAAAATCGTGGTCGGATCACGAATACGGTGATTTGGTTCAAGAAAGAAACCAACCAAATATTCAGCCTAAAAATCAACTCCAACTTGGATAACATTTGGTGGAGGAATCTTCACTCCATTCTCCTCCACAATTTCAAATTCAATAGGGGTGTAATCACCTGCATTACGTGGCAATGATTTGAATAAAGATGTCTAAGGATTGGGGGCAAGCAAGCACAGCCGATGGAGGCCCATGACGAACCTCAACAGATGGCAGATCATGAGTAGCAACAGACAAGGGCGCATCCAAACAGCTAGCACTGGAAAAGGTCCACTACCGACAGTAGCATTTTTACAAACACTAGGCGTGCATCGATCATGCACAACTTTCTCAACCACGCCAACATTACAACCTGACTTACCACCTATAACATTCTCATTGACCATTGAATCCGACACTAGCTTGCCCATATCACTACTGAGATTTTCTAGGGTACACACATTGGAACCCATAGCAGGAAGAAGCCGCGACTCACCAAAAGGAGGCGGAAATGCTTCAGAATGAGCACGGGCAGCAACAGCAGAATCACCACTCGTGCAAGGGCGAGCAATTGGTTCACGGGGAGACAGGTTCAGAGCACTAAGAGGAGGAAATTCACTGGATGCGAAAAGGTTAGGAGCGACATCATCTGAAGACATAGGTCTGCAGCAACGACCTGATCTAGTAGAAGAGGGGGAGGGGAGACGCAGGGATGAGGGATGGATAGGAGAAGAGGACATGAAATTGGGGGGGGGAGAAGGAAGAATTACGGAGGGGAAGTGGAGAAAGCGGGGAGAAGAAATCGCCTGGAGAAGGACATTCTTTTATTATTACTTCTACCAATAATTCATTTTGAAAACTTTGGGGCCAAGGAAACTATGTTTGCCCTGACCTTCGGTTAGCCGGTTTTATAAGTGGTCGTGCACTATGTCTCATTATTGTGGCTGCTGGGATTCGAACCGGTGCTACTACAACCATATGTAGCAACTCCACTATGTCTTAACCACTGGACCACTAGAACTTGACGAAAGAAAATTAACCAGAAGCATGCGGCATACAATGTTAGTACGTGGCGAGTATGGATCGATCCGCATGGAATTATTTAGATTTTAAAATTTTCTATTCAATCAAATTAATCCAAGATTTGAAGTTGTGATTGTCTAAAAAATGTAAAACAAAAAGCTAGAACAAAGATGATTGAAAATACGAGATTAGAAAACAATTTAGAGGCAAATCCACTCTTATATTTTTGTAAATCGACACAAAAATATTCTCTGATCTTTCTATTTTGATCTTAAATGGAATTAGTGATATATTTATCATAAGTATGATTTATTTATATATTAATTAACATAACTTAAACAATCAAACTATAACACGATACATAAAACCTTTTATCAATTTCAATAAAAATGAAGTCAACGCAAAAGCTATTTTAAGTAGATCTATTTACTGTTGTATTTAGTAACATAGATGATCAAATTTTATTTTTACTTTAATTTCATAACCAAAAATCAATTAATAGAATGATGATGTAAATTGTGTTTATGTGGAGTAAGCTTAGCCCATTTGTGATTACAACATTGGCTATCAAATTCCCTTTTATAAACTTACATCAACATTTACTTTCATGAAGCATTAAAAAGAGATCATAATTGACAAGATATGTATAATTTACATACTTTTAGAGAGCTTTATTAACCCTAGATTAAAGGGGTTTAGCCACTCATTTGTGTTATCAAATCAACACATGTAAATTTCAACATTTAAACAAAGACAAGGAAGGTAAGAGCTATTGAAAATAGAAAAAAGAACTAAACTACTTGCATGAAAATAAAAATAAACTAAGTGCATGAAAGCGAATGCTAATCTAATAAAATGAGAATGAAGAGAGCATGTAAATAAAACTGAACATAAAATAAAAGAACATGTAGAAAAAGAATGAGACTTAGGAAGCCATTTTATTTTTTTACTTCATTTAAAGCTACAACTTGCATTCTAATATTATAAATAATTGAAAGAAGATCCATTACATGAACATAAGAGGGCTAGTTATACATGTACAAAATCCTAATCCATATTTTAGGAGGATTCCCAAAATACCCCTTAGGAAGTGTGTCCTCCAAATTATCATTAGTCTCTAATTAATATATCATCAAGTTTGCATGAAACTTTAACCTCCACTAGCTTGTGCATTAGCTCCTAATTGTAGATTAAGGTAAGTGGGTAGGTGGGATCCTCCATGATGCATAAGTTTGAATTATTTTCATCTTCATTACTTTGTTTCCATCCACGTGCATGCATATTTCCATGAGACACCTTCATATTTCCATCCAAAAATTCGTATAATTAAAAAGAAAACATGCAAATAAATATTCTTAAAATTAATTCATGCACAAAATTACAATTTTACACCTACATTGATGTATGAATGAAGATTTGAAAGCGTATTTGAAATTTGGTTTCGGACATGTAAAAATACCCAACCATGACATTTATTTAAATGAAAATAGATTAAATATGCATGTAAAAATATGCACATTTACGTGCACATCAAATACCCCCACACTTATCTTTTTATTCGTCCTAGAATAAAGAAAAACTAACATAAATCCATTTTCGTAGGAAACACCGTTGCATTGTGCATATGCAACAAGACATTGAACCTCTAGGTGTCCATAGTAGGACGAGTGTGGTCTCATAGGGGTTTTCAGCGAATACTACCCAAAAAATCCAAATGTAACATGATAAATTCCTAAATGCAAGATTTATTTACAAAGAGATGGACGCAATGAAAATATTTACAAATGAAGAATTTACTTTCAAATCGACACGAATAACTTAAATATAAGTTCTGGTCATTATCAAGAAATTTAAGTCCTTTTACTCCTCAAACTTCAAACAAAAATTAAATAATCATCATAATTAGACTCTAATTTGGCTAGTTGTTTCGGTTGATAACATATTGCAACTATGAAATAGTTCCTTAGTTCAATATCAAAGTTTTTCAAAGTGGTATTTTCATTTCTTTTGAATAACAAACCGAATCAAATAAGTGAAAATAGTGCTCCGATTTCAATTGCTTACTCTCTTTATTTTTGACAATTTTATTGATATTAACAATACTTACATATGCTTAACTCAGAAAACCGAGGCTAGATATTCCACCCATGCACTGCCATTCAGGCTTACGTGTGGGGAATACAGAGCGTGGCGAGTGAACAGACAAGTGTATACACCTATCAACTATAGGAATTATTAATTAAAGAATTTTTATATATATACACCTAACTTAGATAAACTGAGGCCGGATATATCGATCATGCACTGCCTTTCGGGCTTACGTAAGAAGGGTACAGAGTATAGCGAGTGTTCACACTTACGTATGAACACATGACTCTAGGCGTTAGTAAAATATATACAAATATACAAAAAATCATTCTTTTTTTTTCCTTTTTTTGTGAAGAGAGTGTTTTACAGTACCATCTTCGTATTACTTAACTTAAAAGATTTAAAATGTTATCGCCTTTACTTTAAATTAATCACTTACTAAATAAAGATTCCAATTAGGATATACTTCATAATTATCACCAATGAACCTTCCTATATACTAGTTAAACAATCGTTATTTGCAATCAAACTTTATTTTTATTTTTTTAAGACAAATAAATTTTCAAAAATTTCAATGTAATAATCAAAACATATGCTTGTCTTATAGTGTTTCTTCAAAAATAAATCAAGCTAAAAAGAAATTATTATTATTTTTTGGAATTTTTTAGAAACTTTGAGATTTGTAAAGAAAACGCAAAAATAAACCATGATGAAAAAATCTAAACCTTGAAAAACAAAAAATGAAGATGAGCCTCCCTCCACACTTAGTTTTGACTGTGTCCCCACAGTCAATGCATGATATAATGAGTGTAACGGGGAAAATTTTGTACATATTTACAAATTAGGGTTAACATTTCTTACCAGACATAGCATGGCTCATGAAGAATCATGAGCTCTGCCTCTTGGTTACTTGGCAATTCCAAGAAAGGTTTCAAATGATGACCACTGACTTTGAAAATCGATCCTTCTCTAAGGTTTTGTATTTTTATGGCACCGTGGGGAAAAACAGTTCGTACCACAAATGGTCCGGTCCATCTCGATTTTAGTTTTCCAGGGAATAAATGAGGTCCAGTACCATATAAAAGAACTTTCTGGTTTAGTGAAACTGTTTTTCTTAGGATTGACTTATCATGAAAAACATTTGTTCTTTCTTTGTAAATTTTTTCATTTTCATACGCATCGTTCCTAAGTTCTTCTAGTTTTTTTAGTTGTAGTTTTCAGTTTTCGCCAGCTTTTTCGAGATCAAAGTTTAAGTTCTTTATTACCAACAATGTTTTGTGTTCGATTTCAACTGTTAAATGGAAAGCCTTTCCGTAAACCAAACGAAATGGGGACATTCCAAGGTTTGTTTTAAAAGTGGTATGGTAAGCCCAAAGCGCGTCGGTCAATTTCTAAGACCAACCTTTTCGATTTTTGTTAACTATTTTCTCCAAGATTTGTTTTATTTAACGATTTGAATTTCAACTTGGCCATAAGTTTGAGGGTGATATGGAGTGGATAACTAGTGGTTACTACATATTTCTTCATTAAAGTTTCCAAAGAAAAATTGCAAAATTGATGTCGTTATCACTTATTATTGTGTGAGGTGTGCCGAACCTCGAAAACATGTTTTCTTTAAGGAATTTCACAACAATTCTATGGTCATTGGTTTTACACGGAACGGCTTCGATCCATTTTGAGACGTAATCAACAGCGAGAAGAATATACAAATTTCCAAAAGAATTGGGAAAAGGTCCTATAAAGTCGATACCCCAAACATCAAAAATTTCAATTATAAGAATGAGATTTAGAGGCATCATATTTTGTTGAGGAATTCTTCCAAGCATTTGACATCGATCATAAGTTCTACAAAATTCGAATGTGTCTTTGAAAAGAGCAGGCTAATAGAAACCACACCGAAGCACCATTTGAGCAGTTTTTCGAGGAACGAAATGTCCACCACATACTTGATCATGACAAAACAAGAGAACATTCTTGATTTCATTATCCGGGATGCAAAGTTGAATGATTTGGTCGGAACAGTACTTAAACAAGTACGGATCTTCCTAATAGATTGACTTGGGAAAGAAATTTATATTTGTCTTGTTTCCACCAAAATGAAGGAGTTTTTGTTGAATATGCGAGTATATAATTTTTGTTTGATGATAATAAACATATATATATATATATTCATTTAAATGTATTTGTTAATGTACTATTTTATTTTTCACATAATTAAACAAATATTCGGTGAATAAAATAAATAACATGGAATTTAAATTCAAACAGATATTTTATTCAAACAAATATTTATTACAATTTTGAATAGTATAAATTCAAACTCTCACTATACATATACAATTTTGATTACAATACAAATTCAATTACATCACAATCTTCCATTTACAAATGTCCTCACTACATATCGCTCATTCACTCATAATTTATCTTCAACTTTATTCCAAATTGAATCCATCATTTGAGCAATCTGCAAAAATAAATACTGATGCAGTAAAATTGAAAAGGAAATATTTTTGCAGTATAAAATAAAATGTAATTTTGAAAATATTATTTGCCTCGGTTTTTTATGTTGTTCGTCATCATTTGAATTCATCATACACGAACAGCTTGTGACATGCACAATGTATCACTGTACATGCCACGAGGTCGTGCACACCGTTATATACACTTGATAAAGTTACATGGACAGGTAAGCACAAGGTCAAACCCAAATCAAAAGCTGGGTTCAACTCAAGTGCAATAAAAAATAATGTCACAAGGTCAAAATCGAGCTCCAAGCTGGATTCAACTCAGGTGCACTACAAAATATCACAAAATCGTCGAGCATAAGGATTCAAGTACAGCCCATACAACACAGCCTCGACCAAAAATTCGAATGTACACTTGAAATAAAACTGGTATAAGAAACAAGTAATCAAGTCAAGCAAATGCAGACTGATAAGAATCAACATACAGTGAATCAAGTCACGGTTTAAACCATGAATGCAACACTGCTTCATACACGTGTAGTCAAGCTACATGAAGACTAACATTAAGCAGTGCCAAAAGCACAACAACCTAAATGTACAAGTGAACAGCAGGTGGTACGAGACCGAACCAGATGAACGGCAACACCAAGTGTACATGTACACAGTCAAACAACAATGAAATCAATATCGAATCAGTTAAAATGCAAAAGTGAAGCCACCAGAATTTCAAATCAAGTAAGATAGTGGATTAACATCAAAGACACAAATGACATGCAAATATCACAAAGGCACAAATGCACAGACCACATTCAAAAACAACTCAAGCTCAGTATAAATCCAACAATATATGCATAACATATACAAATGTATGTATGCACATATATGCAGACTTGAATAAATAGTTTAACAAAGAGAGCAATGCAATATGAATCAGACAGTACAAAAGTGAAAAATGAATGCAACTGTAGTTTAACTGCAAGTCAAAAGTGTATATGCATATTCAAGTGCATCTGAAATCAGACTCGACCAATGATACAGAGACTGGACCCAAATGAACAGGAATCTGACTCAAGGAAATGTATAATAAGGTGAAGAAATCAAGTGCACCAATACTAAAAGAAGCATGGCATGAATCAAGTTAACCAGAGACTTCAAAACCAAGACCAGACTACAATTACTACAAGCAACATGTGGCTGATTATATACATACGTGAGTATATATGTATATATACATGTGCAGGATACAAGTTCGAACAAAGACAGAGGAGATTTCAAAATGTAGCTCAAAGTAAAACCAAATTTAGTCTAACACAGATGATCAAAGACAAGCAAACAACACAAATACATGTATACACATACATATCTATATCAAATGAAACAGCATCAGCAAGTTCACGGCAGTGACCGAGCTCGAAGCATGCATATGGTCAAGTGCCGAAGACACAAAATCAATAACCAAGAAACAAAGTCGAACAAGTTCATATTTTCACAAAATCAAGTGACTGAAGTCATATGCAAGTATCAGTTTTGAACAAGACAGAGAAGCCGAAGTCAATAGAAAAATGAACAAAATCGAACTGTCAAAATTCGAAACCGTGGTGGACAAGATATCAATCACAACAATTCAAAGCCATGTCAATCAAGTATCAAATTATACGAAATTGACAAAGTCAAATAAGTCATCAACATCAAAACATAATCAAGTGGCTGAGACGAAGTCAAGCAAACTATCAGTCGAACGAAATTGTAGGGAATCAAACCCTATACAAACCCATTCATCATCGGCTACGAAATCATTGAGTTCAAGAAAGGAAAAACAGAAAAGCAAAAGTAACAATTCACATACCAGATTCGTTGATTCGAACTCAATACTAGAGGCAGCTGTGACTGAGCGCAAAGAGAAGAAAGCATCGATCGACAAAGCTAAGGGACGCAAATCATCATTCAATCGAGATAATAAAAGATGGCGGCTTCTAATCTCTCAAAGACCTAATTTCGAGCAAAGAAAAGGAGGAACCAGGTCGACATTTTTTACAGAGCAAAATGGAGCGACAAAATAAAGGAGATAACGGGGCCACATTTTTTAGTGATAATATTTTGGGCCGAGTTATATTAATAAGGCTTTAGTTTAAATTAGGGCTTTGATTTATTATTGCTTTAATTTTGTATTCCTTTTTAATCTCTTGTAATTACTAGTCGTGTGACTAGGGGACGAGCTACGGTGGTGTAGTTTGAGAATTCGCAACTCATTGGCTGAGTTGTGGTAGGGCTTTGAGCGTAGAGTTAAGGCTAGTCGATAGTGGGTGTCGCAAATTTACGTGTGTAAGCGTCTGACTGCTTAATTTCTAGTAGAAACCTTGGGGGGCAGCACGTAAGCAGGGTTTTGCCGAAGCTGGGTAAACTCCGTGTCGTTCTATTTCTATATTTATTCTGTTATTATCTGTGCTGCTATTATTTTGATATATCTTTGTTGAAATAATATTATAAGCTTCCGCAATAATTTTTATAATTGATAGTATCACCCTATTCACCCCCCTCTAGGGTGAAATCGATCCTACAGTTTTTATAGTGACTAGATAGTTCACTATGCCGGCATACCATGAATCGACAGAGACAAAACTAGATTGTTCATCGAGAAAGTTTTCATTGATTGGTAAACGTGATGGCGCTTCGGAAGACGAGACAAGTGGTCGGCTTTCACATTGTCGGGTCCTTTTTGTCCCTGATTGTAAGATCAAATTCTTGTAATAAAAGGTTCCGACGAATTAAGCGACACCAAGCACCCTTTTTAGCAAGAGGATATCGAAGAGTTGAATGGTCAGTGTGAACAGTAATGTGTGACCCTATCAAGTATTGTCGGAATTTTTCGAGCGCGAAAACTACTGCTAGAAGCTATTTATGAGTAGTTGTGTAATTGAGTTGAACATCATTCAGAGTCATACTAGCATAGTGGATAATGTGAAGGATCTTGTTAATGCGTTGTCCTAAGACAGCACCAACTGCAAAGTTCGATGCGTCACACATTATTTCAAATGTAAGATCCCAATTCAGTGAGCAAATTACTGAAGTAGAACAATTCATTTTTGAGACGTTTGAAAGAAGAGATACAATTAGAGCTAGTTTAATGGAACGTCTTTACCATGAAGAGTCATAAGAGGTTGAGCAATCTTGCTAAAATCTTTCACAAAGCCTCGATAAAATATCGCGTGTCTAAGGAAAGAGCAAATGTCTTTAACAAATTTGGGAATGAGTAGATTTGCGATGACATCAATTTTCGCTTTATCGACCTCAATGCCTTTATTTGAAATGACATGTCCAAGGACTATGCCTTAAATGACCATAAAGTGGCATTTTTCCTAATTTAGCATTAAATGTTTATCCTTGCATCGTTTAAGAACCAATTCAAGAAGGTGCAAGCACTCGGAAAAAGAGTTTTCAAAGATAGAAAAATCATCCATAAACACTTCAAGAGAACATTCAATCATATCAGAAAAGTTGTTGATCATGCATTTTTTAAAAGTAGCAGGAGCATTACAAAGGCTAAAGGGCATACGTCGATAAGAAAAAGTGCCAAAGGGATATGTTAAAGTTGACTTCTCTTAATCTTCGAGAGTGATTGGAATTTGGTTATAGCCGGAATAACCATCAAGAAAGCAATAGAATTCATGGCCAGCAAACGTTCGAGTATTTGGTCAATAAAAGGAAGAAGGAAGTGATCCTTACGTGTTGCGGGATTTAATTTTCGATAGTTAATGAAAAAGCGCTAGCCCGTTTGAGTACGAGTATGGATAAGTTCATTAGAATCGTTCAACAACGGTTAGTCCAGACTTTTTCCGTACAACATGAATTGGGCTAACCCATGAACGAGCAGAGATTGGGTAAATGATTCCGTTATCGGAAAGTTTGAGAATTTCGTCACGAACCGCATCCTTCATTTTTGGGTTAAGCCTTCTTTGCGCATCAAGAACGGGCTTGGCATCGTCAATCAAATAGATGCGGTGTTGAACGGGAGTGGGACTAATTCCCTTTATATTGGTGATCGACCATCCAAGTGCTTCCTTGTTTTTCGAAAGGATTGAAAGTAAGGAAGTTTCCTGATCAAGTGAGAGAGTCGTAGAAATTATGAGGAGAAACGTTTTGTTATCATCTAAGTATGCGTATTTAAGGTGATTGAGAAGGGGTTTAAGGTCTGTTTATCGATTCAATAATTAGGTTAAGATTCAAACTCAACTGGAAGCGATTCAAAAGTGAACGTGTATTCAATCTTGTTAGGGATTTCATGAAACAATTTTTCATACTTGGCCATGCGTTCATCGTTAAAGTCAATCGTGTCATTTTCAAAGTTATCGTGGATGGCATTAACTTCCAATGTTTGGTCAAAAGGTTCATTCGATTGGTTTTCAAGATTGAAAATGTTAAGATCCAAAGTCATGTTTCCAAAAAAAATTCATCGAACCATTGCGGTAATTGATTAAAGAATTTGAGGTAGCTAAGAATGGTCGTCCAATGTCAAAGGGATTTGACTCGTGGGGTTGGTCACAGATTGTGTTTCGAGAGTGATAAAATCAACAGGGAATATGAATTGCGCTAATCTAATGAGAACATCCTCAATTTCACCCATGAACTTCTTAATGGAACGATCAGCGAATTAAAGCATGACCTTTGTTGGTTTGAGCTCACCTAAGCTTAATTGTTCGTAAACAGAGTATGGAATCAAATTGACACTTGCGCCTAAGTCTATCAAGCATTTGTTAATTGTATTGTCCCAATTGTACACGAAATTATAGGGTAGCCAGGATCTTCGTACTTAATGAGCATGGATTGGGACAAGCCTTCACTCAAACTAGCCGCCATGAAGACTTTTTTGGCCGCTTGAGTGTGTTGCTTTTGGGTAAACAAGTCCTTAATAAATTTAGCGTAAGTTGGGACTTGATGAACGATGTCAAGAAGTGGGTGTTAACTTTCATTGGTTTAAAAAATTTCGACATCCTTTCCATTTGGTTCGAGTGTTTCTTTGGTCGGAGGCGACGTGGAAATGGAACATGATACTCAGTAGGCGGGTCTACTTGAGTAGAAGAAGAACTTGGATTGGAATTTGACTCAACATCTGGCTCTATGTTCTGTTTTGATTCATTCATTATTTTAGAAGTGTCGAGAGGGGTTTCCAGTAAAATTGTATGGACTTATGACTTGATTATCGATTTGTTTTCCAGAACGCAGAGTTGTGATAGCATTAATTGGGTGACTTGCTATTTTGAACAATATGGGCTTAATTTATATTCGTATTTTGATTTCATGGATTTGGAATAGGCTGGTTTGGGAATGTGCCTCGTTTGCGTTCACTTACAGATGTGGCTAGTTGACTCATTTACATTTCAAGTTTTGAAATGGACTGACTTGTGTTTTGCATATATGAGGTCAATAAATTTTGTAAATTGCCCCTTGATTGGAGGCTTTGAGTGGTTGCTTTAGTCAACGTTTTAAGACTTTTCTCAAGTGAACTTAGACATTTATCATCATTGGGAGAGGAAGTAGAATTTGGTTTAAAATTTGATTGTTGCGGTTGATTATGAGACAGACCCGCAATATTTGGTTGAAAATGATTGGGCTGAAAGGGAGGATTCGAAGCATTTTTCGGGAATGCTTGAAAATTGGGACGAACCACATTTGTGTTGGGATTGTTTTGGTTCCAAGCAAAATTCGGATGATTTCTCCAATCGGGATTGTATGTTTGGAGAAAAAGGGTCATTTTTAATCCTGTTGAAAGCATTGAGTTGTTCAGCAGAATTAGGCAACTGATCGGCTATGTAATTAGGATCGTTGAATTTATAACACATGGGTTGGGAAGCTCGATTCATTTGATTTGATGAGAATATGTTATCGAATTTATTAATCATTGCATCGATTTTAACTTCCAAGGCCAGAGATGATCCTATCGAGTGTGCACTCGATCGTGAGTAGATTGATTTTTTGTTCGAACATTCCCATTAGGATGACTTTTCGGCTAGGTTTTCGAGAAATTTCCAAGCATCATCGTGATGTTAGGCAAGAAAGTTGCCTTAGCATAGATTCGAGCATGGTTCGTGAGCTGTTTTCAAGTCCATCGTATAAGATTAGGCAAAGCATCCATTTTTCGAAGTTATGGTATGGACATTTTATCAAAAGCTCTTTGAATCTTTCAAAATATTTTCCAAATGGTTCTCCCCTGAATTGATGAAAAATTATGATTAAGTTTCGAATTTTAGATGTTTTTCCCACTGGGTAGAATTTTTTAAAGAAAACTTTCACTTTCCAAGTTTTAATCGAGTTAGATGGTTATACAGCCAGTTTTCAACATATTTCGTAAGAGCAAATGGAATTAATCGAAGTTTGATTCCATCATCAGAAAGTTGTTGGAGTTTCATGGTTGCCCAAACTTGTTTGAATTTTGTCAAGAAAATATACGGGTCATCGTATTCAAAATTAATAAATTTTAGAAACGTGGCAATATGGCTCGAGTGAATTTCGAAATGGTTGCCCGTAGGTGCGGATAACGTGATGCATGATGGAATAGAAATTCTATCGGGAAAGATTCTATCCATAAGAGTTCGAGGGGCATTCTCTTTTGCCATTTTAGGTGGATCGTTTTTCCAGTTAAATGATTAGTTGTTAATCGTGAGTTCAATGATTGTTGTTGTGTCACAAGTCCAAGGAGTCATACATAAGTGAAAGTCGAAAAGAGAAAGAAGTTAGAATCGAGTTTAGAGAATGAAATAAGATTTAGAAAATAAAGTGAAAAATTATTTTTGTTTTTTTATATTTTGTTTTTAAAAAAGAAGAAGAAAATATTTACCAAGAAAAATTTATTTTTCAAAAGAGAAGTTTGATTTTTGTTTGTTTTTTTGGCTTTTCAAAATTTTCATATATGTTTTTGTGTTTATATTTTTTTTTTTCAAATATTTAACCAAAGGAATTTTTGTTTGTGTTTCAAAATTTCCTTTTTTTAATATGTTTTTTGTTTTGAAAGGATTATATATATATATATATATATATATATATATATATATATTGGATTTTTGTTTTATTCAAAAAAGAAACTTAAGAAAAAACTTTTTTTGGATTTTTGATTTTGATTGAAAATTTTCGTAGGAAAGAATTTAAAAGGATTTTTGAAAAAAACTAAGTTATTGCAATTTTTTGTTTTGGATTTTTGATTTTTTTCTTTTTTCTTAAATATGCATGTACTAATGCAACTAAGTAAATGCAAAGGATTTAATTACAAACTTTAAATCCTTAGTAGCTCCTAACCCAAAATTGCACTTTATCTTAATCCAAGAAATAGTTCTCGACTAGGTAACGGGCAGGAGTTATCGGTGCACCACGAATCACCGTAGCAATGCAGCCTAAGGTTTAAATACCTTCAAAGAAACAACCACTATAGTATTTACGAATCACCGTATTATTTATAACTAGTTATTGCTCTACCGTAGCCTAAACACTAAGAAATAAAATTATTCAAAGAAGACAACCGTCAAGATACAATTAAGCCTTAGGTGAGTTTGCGACTCCCTTAAGTCAATTGTCTAACCGTTATTATTAATCAAATTATACGATGAAATGCAATTTATAGACCAAGGAAGGGGTGATGAAATCCTCCATCTTATCTGAATTAGAGTATTCCCCTTAGAAAATAAAACAAAATGAGATGAATGCAAAACAAGAATTAAACGTGTATTAACAATGCAACTACAGTTAAGTTTGATTTTTTTTGAAATTTTGGATTTTTGAAATATATATATATATATATGTGTGTGTGTGTGTGTGTGTGTATGTATGTATGTATATATAAATGCAAATGCAACCAACCAACAATGCAGATAAATAAAATTGAAAATGAAAGCAAGATACTAGAGCGTGCAGATTATTAGAAATTTTTTTAGCAAGAAAAGCAAGGCGATTTTCAGCGAGCTACTCCTTTCCTTGTGAATCTACTGCTTTTGCAACCTAAAATTTTGAACAGTATAATACAATTATACATACATACATACATATATATAAGAATGGAACTTAAAACAAATTAAAACAAAACAAAAAAAAAATAGATTTTTTTTTTAATTCCAAGAAGACACTAAAGTAAATGTACTAGAACAAACAAATCAAACTAAAACACATGAAAGAGGATCAAAGAAACTTAAATGAACTTGCAATTATCTTTCTTTTAACAAAAAAACTTAAATGGACTTGCAAGCCCACAAACCCACAAGCCACTAACCCGAAACGAGAACGAGCATCTACAAAACAAATCGATTTTCTTTCTTAAAACAAATTCAATTCCACAAACATTTCAACAAATCCTATTTCAAAAACAATTCGATCGCGTTTTCCTTAAACGAACAATTGACGGCGATAGTTCGTTTGGTCGGGTCTTGGATTTGGGTTGGCGATTTGGGTGGTCAATTTGGGTTTTGGCTTTTAGTGATGGAGGTACTAGAGATGCTCGATGTCAGAAACGTTGCTCCTAGTCGATGGCGATGTGAGGAGGTTGTTCTGGTTTCAGGCGATTGATTTTAGTTACAGGTGGTAGAAGTTTGCTATTTCGGGTTGTGGATGCAGTGGATTGTGTCTCTGGGATGTTATTGTAGCAAGTGTAAGAGCAATTGTCATGTGTTACTTGCTATTTTGAATAGAGGGAAAGGTGCTTGGTGCAATATTGTATGGTGACTGGAAGTATGAAGTGGGATTTCATTGACAGGGCTGTAGTGGTCGATGGATGATTCTGTTGATGGGTGATGTTGTGATATATGACAGTGATACGTATGTTTGAACAGTTGATGTATGGAAGTTTTAAAGGATAATGAAAGTTGACAGATGAAGGTTTGAGCAGTAAGGGTTGGAGCAGAGGTTGATGTTGCTTGCAGTGAGATATGCACAGTAGGGTTTGATGCTGGTAAGACAGTATTGACGGTGACAATGGTCGACGATGTTGTTTGAAGGGGTTGATGTTTGTATATGAAGAGGGAATTGTTGTGGCACAGGGTTGTATGAATTGGGTTTGTGTAGCAATGAACTTTGATGGTATTTATATGTATATGTGGCATATTCAAGGGTGATTAGTAGTGTGGTTGTATTTGGGGACAGAGGAGGGTTGAACTTGCAGGATGAAGTGTGGTTTGGGTGGTGGAAGTGTAGGCAATGTTGACAGGATGGTGGTATGTTCACAAGGAAGGACTTGTTTGCTGTGAAGTTGTAGAAATAAATAGGCAAAGATGGTTTGAAATTTATGTATGGTAGTTGCGTAACAGTTTTGTTTGGTTGGCAAAGTGGTTGACTGATGAGGCAGTTGTATGATGAAGTCAGGAACGGATGGTAGCAGCAGATGGCATCTGATAGAGGCAATGCATCAGTTTGTATGGGGTTGGATGTGTAACTTTTTGGTATTTGAGGAAGAAGTGGGGTTATGTTCTATTGATAATGTTTTGGTGATGATGGGTTTGTGAAGGTGCTTTGAAGTATTGGATATGGTCAGAGGGAAATATTTGACTGGGAGTTGTATATGTATGGTGTAGTTGGGTTTGGCACTGCTGATGCTCTGGTTATTATATGGTTTCAGGTTGGTGTGTAGGGGGGCAGTAATAGTGAAGATGGAAATGTTTGATGTGTTGTTTTGTATGTAGATATGTGTGAACAGTAATGCAAATATTTAAATTTGTAAAAGAAAGAGGAATTTGTAAAAGAACTTGTAAGTTTAATGCAAAGTAATAATTTTTTTAAATTGTATATTTTTTTAAACACACACACACACACACACACACACACACACACACACACACACACACACACATATATATATATATATATGCAAATGCAAATGCAATTAGAAATCAAGCACACAAATCAAATTGCTAACAAAAAATCACACAAATTGCCTTTCGACACACAAAATAAAAACACACAAAAATCAAACAACAAATAATTCGAAGAATAGAAATTTAAATCAAGACAAATCCCCAACAACGGTGTCAAAAACTTGTTTAACAGCTAATTTTCTATCGGTTTAGAAAATAGCCGAAAAAATTAAATTAAAAATGAGTCGCAAGCGCACGACGTACAATATTAATACATGACAAGTACAAATCGATCCACAGCGAATTGTTTAGATTTTAAAATTTTCTATTCAATCAAATTAAACCAAGATTTGAATTTGTGATTAGCTAAAAAATTGTAAAACAAAAGGCTAGAACAAAGGTGATTAAAAATATGAGATTAGAAAATAATTTAGAAGCAAATCCACTCTTATATATTTGTAAATCAACACACAAATAATCTATGATCTCTCTATTTTGATCTTAAATGGAATTAGTTATGTATTTATCACAAGTATCGTTTATTTATGTTATTAATTAACATAACTTAAATAATCAAACTATAATACAACACATAAAACCACTTATCAATTTCAATGAAAATGAAGTCAAAGCAAAAGCTATTTTAAATATGATCTATTTACTATTGTATTTAGTAACATATATCATCAAATATTGTTTCTACTTTAATTCATAATCAAATGACAATTAGCAGAATGATGGTGTAAATTGTGTTTATGTGGAGTAAACATAACCCATTAGTGATTACAACATAGGCTACTAAATTCCCTTTTATAAACTTACATCAACATTTATTTTCACAAAGCGTTAAAAAGCAATCATAAATGACAAGATATGTTGAATTTACATATATTTAGATAGCTTCATTACCCATAAATTGAAGAGGTTTAGCTACTCATTCGTGTTATCAAATCAACCAATGTAATTTTCAACATTTAAACAAAAGCAAGGAAGGTAAGAGCTAATGAAAATATAGAATAGAACTAAACTACTTGCATAAAAATAAAATTAAACTAAGTGCATAAAAGAGAAAGCTAATCTACTAACATGAAAATGAAGAAAGCATGTTAATAAAAATGAACATGAAATAAAAGAACACGTAGAAAAAGAAAGAGGCTTAGGAAGCCATTTTATTTCTTATTTGATTTGAAGCTACAACTTGCATTCTAATATCCTAGGTAATTGAAAGAATATCCATGTTTTAGTGGGGGCTTTTCAAAAAACTTGTTAGAATATGTGGCCACCAAGTTACCATTAGTGTCTAATTAATCTATCATCAAGTGTGTATGAAACTTTAACCTCAACTAATTTGTGCATTAGCTTCTAATTATAGTTTAAGGTAAGTGGGTAGGTTCTAATTGTAGTTTAAGGTAAGTGGGTACGTGGGGTCCTCCATAATGCATGTGTTTGAATTATTTCCATCTTCATTCCTTTGTTTCCATCCTCGTGCATGCATATTTTCATGAGACGCCTTTATATTTCCATCCAAAAATTCCTATAATTAAAAAGAAAATGTACAAATAAATATTCTAAAAATTAATTCATACACAAAACTACTATTTTACTCCCACATAGATGTACGAATGATGACTTAAAAGCATATATGAAATTTGATTTTAAACATGTAAAAATACCGAATTATGATATTTATTCAAATAAAAATAGATTAAATATGGATGTAAAAATATGCATATTTACGTGCACATTAGGATGTTGGCAGGATCAGCTTATGAAGTGTGTGGCATATTTATTTCTTTGTATACCACACACATAACCCGACACTACACAATTAGAGGGGTGTACGTATTTTCACTGAAATTAGGTTAATTTTCATTGTTGATACAAGGGCCCAAATCGAAGCCCATAGTTTGAATTATTTACAAAACAACATGCCCCAAAATACAAAAGCAAAGGAGAGAATACAATGTGATAACCCGCTTTTGGAAAGTGCGTAGTTCAAAAAATTAAATATAACTATACTTCTGACTCCCTTTGCCATCGGTATGTTCATAATCCTCGTTTCCTTCTTCTAAAGAAAAATAGAAAACCTGATCTATGGCGGCATATAATCAACTCCCTACTTCGTCGGAATTCGCAGATTCTCCGCCTCAGCACTAACGAGTACATTCATTTTGATTCTTTTGTAGATTTTTCTAAAATTAGTTTCAATCAATTCACAAAGTGCTCTTCCTTTCTCTATTTGTTTTGAAAAAATAATCTATTCCGCTCCTTCCATATGCGATAGACTGTTGTCACTGCTAACTGTTGAATTTGCTTGCTCAGACCCGAGCATCTATTGGCATTCAGGTAAACAATCTCATCTTCTAGCTCTTTGACCGCATGCAAGTTTCCATTCTTTAGTTTGGTCTCTTTCATGATTTTAGGACTGTAATCGAACTTGAAAAATAAATGTTTATGACTTTCGTTTTGTTTTCTACATAAGCTATAAGTCAGATCTATGTGCATGCCCCATTTAGATAATCTATTTGTTGTAGGCAATCTGTAGTTAATAGCCTTATAAGTTGTGACCGCCAGTTTTGGGTGATTTGATTTCTCCATATGTATGCTGCCCATGATTTAACTTCATGTTTCTACCTAATTACCTCCCATGCTGATTTAGTAATGAAATTTCCATCTTTTGTGTTCCCCACATCCATGAATTTTTTTCTCGATTAACATATATTGGGTTACATTCAAGTTATGGTTTAAAGCTGCATTCAAATCATATTTTCAGTGAAGCATTTGTTTTGAAATATTATCTTTTCTACTTTATTGTCATATCCACCAATGCTACCAGAAGTATCCCAACCCAATATCGAGATTAGATTCTGATCATTAAACCAAGGTTCTTTCCATAGGCTGGTATTTTCCCCATTGGCAATTCTCTTTTGAATGTGTTTCTAAGGTGTTCCTGCAGACCAATATGCTCTTCCACACAGCAGAGGCATTGTTATCACACTGAATAGTCAAGAAGTTGTCTTTGATGTATCTATTTATTATCTTCTTCGCCCAAATAGTTTCAAAGCTTATGATCTTCTAGGCTGGCTTAATGTTATATACCTTTTTAGTTCTCTGAGATTAATCTGCCAACCCCTCCTTCTTGTTTAGGTCTGCAAGGAATACAAAGCTAAATTTGTGTAGGCCTCACCTCCAAATAAAATTGTCCCAAATTGAATTTATCTTATCAATCAAACAATCTGGAATTTGATATGTTCGTACCTAAAATCTAATTTTAGCAGTCATGACTGTATGCACCAATTCAACCCTGAAGACAAAAATTTGGAGCTCACCCATTTAATTTCCCTCTAATTTTTGTTACCAATCACCATACTCTTTATCAGTTATTACATTTGAAGATAAGCGGACCCTAAGATATTTCGTATGCAAACTATCCTCTTTTGGTGCAAGGGTTTCAACTATACTATATTTCTCCTTGCATAATTTATTAAACTAGCATTTTGATTTCAAATTGTTCAATTTTAGACCTGCATGCTTTTCTAGATCGGTAAAATGTCTTTAATTCCTTGAGCTGCTTTAGAATTTGATTTCACCAATACTAATAGATCATTTACATAAAGGAGATGGTGTATATTGGGTAAGTTACTGTAAAGAGGTTGAACATCCCATTATGACTTGCTAACTCCCTTTTTAATGTAAATTACTCCATAGCTATGGAAGTATATATAGTGATGGAGGATCACTCGGTCTCAACCCTCTATTGCTAGTGATGTATCCTTTAGAAGAGCCATTTATCATTATGGAAAAAGTAGGGGTAGAAAAACATTCTTCAATGAGTTATATAGTTGATTCTAGAAACCCCATGCAAGCCAGCATATGTAGAATGAATTTTTTGTTTATTCTATGATAAGCTTTGTGAAGGTCCACTTTAAGGCATATTTTATCAGCTCTCTTCCTTTTGAAATTCCCGACGAACGCATAGGCTAATAAAGAATTTTAGAAATATGCCTCCCTCTAATGAATGTTGACGGAAATTTTAGTACTAAACTTGGTAGCATCTGTACCAACTTGTTTCATATGACTTTACTGAGTGTTTTGAAGACCATGTTATAGCATGTGATAGGTCTGCAGTCTTCAATTATGTTTGGTTTGCTAATTTTCGGTATTAGAGTGATGAAAATATGATTGATTTCATATAGAATTTTCTTACTTATAAAAGATTCTTGAACAACATCTAATTTTTTCCTTTTAACCATTCCCAATGCAGTTTGAATTACTTCGAGTTCCACCTATTAGGTCCAGGACTGGAATCCTTATGCATGGAGAAGATAGCTTCTTTGACTTCTTGCTCAGTAACAGTATCTGATAACAAATGAGCCCCTTCTTTATTAATCATCCTCATACAGGTAAATCTTCTATATATTTTTCATTGTACAAAAAAGTGAAAAAAGAGATTGCACTACTTTCGAATTGCTCCATGTCTGATACTGCTTCTCTGTTCTCTGATAAAGTACCGAGAAGATTGTTGTAATTTTTATTGTATGACAATTTCGTATAAATTTTTTTAGAAAATTTGTCTCCCTGAGTTAGCCACTTCTCCTTAGCCTTTTGTTTCATGTCCATAGCCTGAACTTGAAAAGCTGTTTTTAGCTAAGTTTGATTTTGATAATATTTCTCATTGAGTGTTGTATCAAGTGGATCCTGGTTTAGTAATTGAAGAATCTCTATGCATCTATCCTGAAGTGCTTAGATTGAGTCTGATAGTTTAGGTCTTAGCCTGTTCCGATTCTTCAACCTATTTTTTGTTGTTTTAAGGAAACAAATAAGACAATGCCAACAAATTACTTCAGTTGGTTCAGTAGACTATAAGTCTAAAGCACTATAGTAATCATCACATGAATGCCAATAGTTTACATACCTTAAACGAGCCTCCTTAATCTTTTTGTTGTTGTCATTAAATGTAATATAAAGTCGGCGGTGTTCACTGGTTGCACTTGGCAAAACTTTAACTTTTATGGTAGGAATTTTAGTTATCATGTTAGCATTAAGGAGCACTCTATCTAATCCGTAGCTAATTTTCTTTGACTCACCATTCCACCATGTGTATTTCAGGTCGATGTGGCAAGCTTTTAGCAGCTACTATACATATGTTAAACTCTGCAACTTGGGATAACTTTAATGCATAACCCCCTTTCTTCTCATTATTCTGTAGCACTGCATTAAAGTCCCCTAGAATCATCCACTCACGATGAATATTTTTTTAATAAATATATAAGTTTTTTCCCATAGTTTTCTTCTCACCGATGCCCAGTTATTCCCATATATAAAAGAACATATGAATTTAAGACCCTGACATTTGTAACTTCAACCATAATTTGTTGTTCATCCATATACTGTACATTCCAAATTGCTTTATGCCACATAACCATAATCCTTCCTTTAGATTGATTTAAATTATTATTTTTGTTTTTCCAAATCATTACCCAAAGATTATTCAAATATATTTGCCCAATCTAACCTAATTTTCGTTTTTAATTGCAACAATTAAAGTAGGGTTCACTCTATTTCTAATGTTAAAGAGGTCTAATTTTCTTGTATCACTGTTTAGACCTTTAAAGTCTTTGACAATCCGCACCTCCTGACACACCAATCCAAAGCCTAGTCTGACTTTCGAACTCACGTCGTGTCGAGAAATACGAGCTATTGGGTTTTATAACATTACAGTGACCGGCAACAAACAAATATAATCATAGATATACTACTTTTTTAGAACTGACAGCGGAAGAACAAAACATACAAGTACTGAAAAATATCTATATCAAAAAATATCCTAAAACAAAGTCATAGAAAATCAGTAAGTAGTCAAATACAAAGTACACATAAAATATCACTCCAAGTTTGATAAAGGAGATACAAAGTACTGATAAGATAGGTAGATACATGGAGAGTAAATATAGTGACAAGCAACTCCTATGATGGCTGTCCTGTCCACTTGTGGTAGGAAAAAAGAAAGGAAAAAAGGTGGGTTAGACTAAAGACGGGTGAACGAGTACAAGTTCAATATGTAGTGATCATGTGTAGTTAATTTTAATTCTACTCTATCTGTGCTAGAGTGTCCCTTAAGTGTTTGTACAATTCCTAGGGTTCAATGCTTAAGGTTTTATGTTCAACACACCCATACCTCTACGCTATAACTTGCGTAGGATACAACAAGGATCTGATGATGGATCAAAACTCTATGACTAATGATCGACCCTGCTTCTAGAACTACTCAATATGGAAATACCACCACTAAACAACTAGACATGGAAACACCTCCACTAGGCTATATGAGAATAAATTTCTCATAACTAAGACTATATGTAACCCTACTACACATCAAGAAAAACCCGAAATGCCAACTCGCCTAGGTGTCTCATCATCTACATTCGTATCGACCTCTCAACAATAGTATACGCCTCTTACTGCACATGTCGAGCTCTATCTGCTATACAGTATCACACCGCGTTAGAATTGTGCATAGAAGTGAGTCCCTTTGTGTCAGTCCCACATACTCATCAAACATCAGTCAATGTTGCGCTTTAACGTAGAACCTCCTATGAGTGTCATTTGCGACAAAATCACTCCTAGTTGAATAATCAACCTCCACTAGGTAAAGAGCATTAATCTAACATGCAAAGTCTAACGTCGCCTCATAGGGAACTAACTTCCCCACTATCTCTAACAAGCACACATATATGCATATAATAAGGCTATACATACAAATTATACATTTAATAATTTTATTACTAATCTGGACCTTAGGTTGAGGTTCGAATTCAACAATTCAGACCTTAACTGTTCGATCACTACACCCTATCGGTCGACTGCTTGAGATCCACCGCTCAGGGTAAGTGATCAATCTATAGTAGTACAAAAGTTAGGGTTTTCTTCGTTTTCAGATTCGATTTTTAATTATCATTATTATATTAATTAGGCGTATACAGTAAATCCTAAGCAATTTACAGTGATTAGTTTTCCTTTGGGATTCTACCCTATTTCCATTGGTTTCAAATCTATAGATTTTAACATGTTACTTAAATTAATTTACTTTAGAGTTAAAAAAAATTTAGGTTCTAATTCAATAGGAAAAAGGCTTAACTTGGATGTAAATGAGATTAGCTAATAGATAACAATTCTAGTTTTTAATACAGATTTCAGGTTTAGCAATTGGATTTAAGAAATAGGGTTTATAGTTTCCATATTTATTACTAATACCTTAGATTAAGTAGAATAGATTAAATTTAACTGTAATAAATTACCTTACTAAACCTATTTCCACTTATCTTAGATCCAAGCTCTAACTTCATTCCTCGCTCATGAATCGTCACCCATAAGCTTCCCCCTTCTGATCTGATCTATAATGCCTTTTTCTTTGATTTTATTTTATTATTTTGAAGAAAGTTTAAATGTGGAGAGGAAGAACTTCGTTAGAGTTTTAGTAGTCTGTAAACTTTCTAATGAATTTAGGGTTAGCCTAGGTGTTAATTTATAGAGGTTATGGATCACTTTAGAGCATTGGATTTGCCATGTAGAATTATCATCTCGAGCGCACATCAATAACTTGGCCACAAAGGAAAATAATTCAGACCATCTCAGTCATTCAAATGACGCTCCAAAAATCTCAAAATCTAACATGAATGGTCGACCCCTAATACCCTATGGTCAACCGCTACCGATCAACAATCAATCTCTATGGTCGACTGGTTATAGTTTAAATTTTGGGATTTTTTTATTTTAAAGTTTATTCTATTTTTAAAATTCAAACTTCCGTAACTTCTCCATACTAACTCCAATGTTAAAGTTGTTAAAGAATAAATTCGTCAACACCCAAAAGGTTGAACTAAGTGGCATATTCGAAGAAATTCCAAATATACTCTTTGGTTTTGTAATAATTCACAAGTTTAAATCGTAGTCCATAAGTTCAAAAGATAGAATAAGCAAGTCCAATAGCCAATAGGCAAGTTCATAAGTCATATATGCAAGTCTGTAAGTTATATATGCAAGCCCATAAGTCATATATGCAAGTCCATAAGTCAAATATGCAAAAAGGCTTAAGTCAAGTCCTTTATTCAATCATGAATATGGTGCAAAATTGCAAATATGCATTCAAGTCCTTATATGCAAAAGTTATATGTCCTCTTTCGTTGGGCATATGTCATTACAATAGTTCTTAAGCTCTTAAGAGAGCTTAGAAAAGTTCTAATCTAAATGTTAAGAGAGGGAAAGAAGTTAAAGGGCCACTTTCCATGAAGGGGTACCTCTATATTTATAGTGGTTGGAAGGAGGCCGGCTTGCTCCAATTGATGATGTGGGACTTTATGGTGTCATGGTGCATGTAATAAAATGTGAAGGCTTTTGAAGCTTTATGAAGGAAGGTGCACAAAATCCTCTTGAATTTTCTCTTGTAAATAATTTCATTCACCTTTCTTTTCGTGGCCTTCGACATGCTTTGGTATTAATGCTATGTAACATCAATAATCATGAAATATGGCTTTCATTAATAGCTTACGACATGCTTTTAGGAAACATCCTTTATGAACTTGATGGCGTGTGTAGTAGCTTCGCATCAAAATCCTTGACTTTGGCGTGCTTCATCATTGGCTTTGGTAAAGGAGTAAATAATGACTTCGATGACCTTGATTATTCTATGAGCTTGGTTTGTTTGATGATAATTGAAGAACATTGACGTTGCTTTAACAGGAAGGGTCTTTGAATGGCTCAACTTTGGCTTGCTTGGTATTGACAAGGCGATTCCAAACATCGACGAAGAGCGACATCGCCATTGGACAATGTTATATAGCATAGTATCGATGTTGATGATTCTTCACGTCAATTGGTGCTTCTCACCGGCTGTTGAAGTGGCATCGATTGTCACCCACCTTCATGGACGTCAACAACGTTCATTATCGACGTCGCAAAGGTAGATGGTGATGGAACCTAGAATTAGAGCGTTGGCTCGACATTGTCCTAGGTGCGACATGAATTAGGGTCGACATTGATGTCATAACATGGAAGAATGTCGACATAATTAAGAAGCGATATTGTCTTCTTCAGCATGTTCTTATAATCTTTAACATTTTGCTTACTTTTAGTATCATTTATTGGTGTAATATCAATAAGTTGTACGTCTTCGACATTGACAAGGACTTAGATGTCGACATTCATCTTTAACACTACCTTAGCATCTGATGCCTTGAAGCTCGACATAACTCTTCAGCTTCAGCATCGATTCCTTGGCTTGTATCCTTTGGAAAGTATATGAATAAAATTTAGCCTCCCTTGTATAAGAAAAGCTTTTTACCCTTTTGGGTAAAACCAAGAATTCCTTTGTATCGCTGATTCTTCATGGGTCTTTTCTTCTAACATCAGTTTTCCTGCAAAGAAAGTCATGATTTTTCATTATTAGCTTTTTAATTTTGATTATAGGCAAATCTTTCAGGATTTCGATAAGATCATATAGGATATTCTATTTTTAACTCAATGTTACTTTTGAAATCTATTGATTTACTTGAAAGACCAATAATTTATTTGGCGGCAGTTTTTTTAAACAAAATCCCATATAGGAAACTATTTGGAAATAATGATTTTATAAGTGAACTCTTATAGTCAAGGCCTTTGATGTATAGGAATCTCTTAAGGTCATGAGCCTTTGATGGTTGGGCTTTAATGGCCAAGGACCTCTTGCGGTCATGAGCCTTTGATGGCTGGGGCTTTTGATGGTCAGTGACCTCTTGTGGTCATGAAACTTAGACGATTATGGCCTTTGATGGCAAGGACCTCTTACAGTCATGAGCCTTTGATGGTCAGGAGCCTTTAATAGCTAGTGATCGGGTTACTTTTAGTTTTATATGGGAGCAAAGTAGTTCCATTCAGTCATTCAACAAAATAATTTCATTCAGCCATTCACCTGTTCAGCAAAATAATTCCATTCAGCCATTCGATCGTTCAGTAAAGTAGTTTCGGTCAACCGTTCAGCTATCCAGCTGTTCAAAAGTTTAGCAGAGTAGTTCCATTAGGCTGTTTGACCATTCAGCAGAGTAGTTACGCTCAGCTGTTTGGCTGTTCAGCTAAATAGTTCCGTTTGAATGTTTGGCCATTCAGTTGAGTGGTTCTGTTCGGTTATTTGAACCTTCAGCTAAGTGTTCCATCCAGTTGTTTAGCCATTCAGTGAAGTAGCTTCAAAAAATTCTTTGGAATATATATATATATATATATATGTGTGTGTGTGTGTGTGTGTGTGTGTGTTTTTTCTTTAATGATTCATAAATTATCCTTGAAATAGATAAATATATGTTTTCCTCGATCCATATGGTAGTTGATAATAATCTTTTTGATTTTAAAATATTTTATCAAAGATTTGTTTGGAAATTTTTTGAAGTAAAACTACTTGTTGAGAGGATTTTGAAACTTAGTCTTCGATGGTGAACATGAATGTTAGCATGGGTTTTTTGATTTTTGACATAGACCTAAACGTCAACATAAAGCTTGACCTGAATGTCGAAGTGAAGCAATACCTGAATGTCGATATGAACTTCGACAATAAAAGTTGAACTTCGACAATCATAAATGTCAATATGTTCTTTAACAATAAAAGTTGAATATCGATATAAGTTTTTGGACTTCGAAAATGAACTTGAAGATAGTGATTTCCAAAATGAATGACGTCCATTATGAACTTCGACATTAAACGAGATTGCTTAATCCTCGACGTCAGAAATGTTAATGGTACCAGCTACTAGCGATACCAAATGCTTTGCATTATCAATCTACTAACAACATCGAAATTATGCCATTAATGGCATCAAATGACTAGTGCATCAAATCTCAGTGTCATTCATCTGAAATTCAAATCAAACTCAAAATTCTTCAGATCTATAGATTCGAAGTCATTCGACTTCCTTTCAAGCAAAATTGAAGGCGATTAGGAATTGTTTGCTTTCCTAGAGATGAATTTGCTTGATGTTGAATCGCTTCTTAATAGTGAAGGAGAAGAGAGGAGATAATATGGAGTCATATTATGATTAATTTTGTAAATGAGAGAACAAAGTAATTGGATATAATAAAATTGAATATCGAAGTATGTGATCTGATTATGGTCAAGTAAGTGGCTATAGGACAAGATATCAATGCAAGCACATGATCTTGGTTGAGTAAACAAAACGAAAATTAATGTTGCTTCATGAAATACGCGATTGAGTTCATATAACTATTTTGCAGAGAATAAATTTAGTAGTTGCCAACAATAGCGTCGAAGCTGCTAATCAAATGTTGTTAATGAAGCCAGCCGCCTTTTTTTGGTCACTTGTAAATGTTCAAAAAAGAAAAGTCATGAGTTTTCAAATTTAAAATCCAAATAAGAATCGAATTTGAAAAATTTTCTGGTCTAGGGTATTTTGGTCATTTCGAATATTCGAAGGTTTAGACCATCCTTCTAGCGCTAAAATTCTAATGAAAAAATTCTTCAACACCCAAAAGGTTGAACAAAGTGGAATATTCAAAGAAATTCTGAATATACCACTTGGTTTTGTAATAATTCACAAGTTTAAATTGTAGTCCATAAGTTCAAAAAATAGCATAGGCAAATCCAATAGTCAATAGACAAATGGGCAAGTTTATAAGTTATATATGTAAGTCCGTAAGTCATATATGCAAATTCGTAAGTCAAATATGAAGATAGGCTCAAGTCAAGTCCCTTATTCGATCATGAATTAGGTATAAAAGTGCAAATATGTAATTGTTCAAGTCCTTATTTGCAAATGTTATATGTCCTCCTTCATTGGGCATATGCAACTACAATAGTTCTCAAGCTCTTAAGAAAGCTTAGCATTAGAATCCTTGACTTTGGCATGCTTCATCATTGGCTTCGGTAATGGAGTAAATAATGACTTTGGTGACCTTGATTGTGCTATGAGCTAGGTTTGTTTGATGACAATTAAAGAATGTCGGCACCGCTTTAGTTGGAAGGGTCTTTGACAGGCTCGCCTTTAGCATGCTTGGCTTCGACAAGGCGTTCAATCATCGATTAAAAGCGATGTCGTCACTGCATAGTGTTATATAGCATGGTATCAACTTGATGATTCTCGGCGTCAATGGTGCTTGCCACTGGCTGTTGAAGTGGCATCGGTTGTCATCCTACCTTCATGGATATCGATGACATTCATTATCGACGTTGCAAAGATAGATAGTGATGGAACCTAGAAGCAGTCATTGATAACAACCCATTCCCATAAGGCTCGACATTGTCCTAGGTGCAGCATGAATTAGAGTCAACATTAATGTCATGCATCGTGGAAGAATGTCGATATAGTTGAGAAGAGGCATTTTTTTCATCAACATGATCTTATGGTCTTTGATGTTGGCTAATCTTGATTTTGGCATTTACGGAGGCATGATCGCCTAAACGGTGTATCAAGAGCTAACTCATCTTTTAAGACTAGTCTTCTAATGGAATCATTATTGAATGGATGACACTATGCCTTTAAGGAATATTATGCAAAAGTTCATTGCTTGTCCTAGAATCATTGTACTCGATGTTCTTAAAGTTCATTAAGGCCAATATGCTTGACGTCCTCTAAAGTCATATGAGTCATTATGCTCAACGTTCTCTAAGGTCATAAGAGACGTTATGCTTAAGGTTTTCAAGGTTACTTCATATATATGAATGTTCGTTCATGCTTTTAGACAAAGTAATTCAAAAGTCCCAAGTCATATCATATGTTCAATAGGGACATATAAAATAAGTGACATGTTTGAGCTATAGCCAATTATGCATAATATGTTATATGGTTATGCACAATACAGCCCTATTCCCGAGGTCCATGATTCATATAATTATGCATATAGTAGTTTGTCATAGTCCAAGGCATCTCGACTAAGCTCATATCGAGTTTAGTCATGATGAGCTCATATATATGCAAGTCCGTAACAATAATGTCAACAATCAAAATCAATATGCATATTCAAGTCCATGTTCTTGTTATTCAGATATGATTACCGTCACATAAGGTTTGTCCCTAGTTCAATTTAAGGTTACAAGGCTTTGATTAAGAAGATAAAGAGAGAAATGAAAATCCGTCACCTTCCATGAAACCCCTAGGTCTATATTTATAGGGTTTGGCCAGTGACAAGCTTCAGCGTTAGCAGCATCGTCAATCATCAAGGTTGATATTTTAGCGGCTTCGATATTAACATCGTCCTCAAACATCAAAGCCAGCATTCTTGTATTCACATAGCTAAATTTTGGCATTGATTCAATAGGGTCGATACTCGGAATCTATAAATTCGACGTTGAGAGTTTCTTCTTTGTCGATCAATTTTCATTATCACCATATATTAACATTAATGAAAGGTGGCATTAGTAAAGCATCTGCAACAAACCTTTTGGGTGTATTGATGGTTCTCAGCATAAATATCGGCGACAACGACTCCATATCTTGAGACATTCTCTGATTAATGGTTGGTGGCATTAAACAGTGGTGGCATTGATGATCCTCGTCATTGATATTTAGTAGCTTACTAAATGTGGCATTAACCGCACTTGTGGATGTCGATGATGACCGTCTCCAATATCGTATATGTGGATATATGGTGCCTCCTAAGCATGTTCATAAGAGTCGATATTGTAATAGCATTAAACCTTGGCAACATTTATAACTTGTGTTTCCGTTTATAAGGCAGTTTCGATGAGCAGTGATGTTGGGATGGAGAACGCTATCAGTACTTAATAACTCTGATCACAAGCAGCATTAAGGATGGTTGACTTTGACAACATCGACATCGATAGGATATGACTTCATTCAGCATTGCCTCAGAAATCACGATTCTTGATGTTAATCATAATACTATTTGACAATAGTCATGACTCATGGAAGATGATGCTATTCTTCTATCTTATACCGGATGTCTTTAAATACAATATTGGTGATATCAACCTCATTAGTCCAATATGGTGCTGATGAATCACTATGTAGTAGGGCACGATGTAGATGAAGGGAAGTTTTATATGGAATTGATGCCATATTGACCAGGTTCAACACAGATGTTTACGATATGGAAGAATGTCGACTTAGTCGATGAATGGTATGATTTTATGTTCTTTGATGTTGGTTCGGTGTTATTTCTCTGATGTTGCTTCCTTATGTATTATCATTCCTTGGTGCAATGTTTATATCTTCGACGTCGATGGAGATTTTGAAGTCGACATTGATTCCTTAATGTTATCCTAGCATTTGGGGCTTCGAACTTCGATGTAATCCTTCAGCCACGACATTGACTTTCATGGTCCAAATCCTTTGAGAATTATATGGATAACAGAAGGTTATATATGAATATTGTTTAGAAAATTGCTACGAACGCAATGATACAGGTTTCGTAGTTAAAGTTGAACGTTTGTGAAAATACCATTTTAGCCCTTATTTTATTTAAATTTAATTTTCTCATTAAATTTTCTGCTAAATTTTCTTAGTGTTGTACATTCCAACATGGAATACACATTATAAAGAGGATGTGTTGCTCCTTGTCATAGGAACTGATGCAGTTTTTGACTGCGCTTGCTGTTGGTTCCACTTGCTAAATTGTTTATTAGGCTGTCTTTTGCAAACTTGCCTATTTTCACCACATTGTCTTATGCATCTAGGTTAATATTTATACTTTGAATTTCTTATATATTTGTAGGGTTATCTATCTTTGATGTCGTGTCAACAAGCTCCCACTGCACCTGCTGTGCCACCATATTATCCTGCTGTGCCACCACATTATCCTGCTGATTTACCAGTTGAACTGCCTTCTATGTATCAACTTCCTTAGCATTCAGCAGTTCCACCACCAAGGGTTTATCCTGGCCCTTATTGAACTTCTCCGAAGTAGTAATTATGTTGATATTAGTAGACTTTTCTGGGTATGTACTTAAACATCTGTATGCATATCCTCTTTGTTGGCGAGGTTAGCATGCCCTTGACTTTTTGTAATTACCGGTTCAATGGTGGTTGCATGCGTATGTACTTCTGTAGAGACTGTGCTTTCGGTGCTTTTTTTTCCATTGTTTGTTTGTGCTTTTTTTGGAATTAATCAATGAATGGTTCCATGCCTAAACAGTTGCAATCCTTGCATAGTGGGGGAATGAATGCATATTCAAATTATTGAAGATAGGTACACCCTAGCTTATCTTTAGCTTTGATTATCTTGTAAAATTTTGCATTTTCTTTGACTTGTATTAAGGCCCTTGCATAATTTAGCCTTTTGACCAGTTTGGTGTTTTCATCTATATCCACTAGCTTACCGATAATGCTTTCCAATTTTCTAATTCCTCTAGCATTCCACAACACCAGATGTAAATTTTTCAATCTAACCCAAATGGGGTAAGTCTCTAAAATGTCCTTTTCAAATTGGAAGTTAGCATCCTATTTTTTCATGAACATCAATCTACTGTCCATAAACCATGGGACACCATTACAAACCCCCAATCCATATCCATCTCATTCTAGCTATCATTGAGGTCCAGAATCAGAGGAGGAGAGGGCTAGATGAAAAGAAAGAGAGCGAAAAGTGGAAGATGATCGCCACACCAGCCGAGAGCATAAAAAGACGCAGACTAAAGAGAGCCTACCCAATGATTTAAGCATGCGCCAAAAAGATTCGCATGACTGCTGCGATTCCTTTTCCATCATTCCTCTGCCTCACTCGAGTCCCCAAATTCTTTTGCGCTAACATGCTCCAACTCCCACTCCTTAACCATAGCTGTATCTCCTCGCTCTAAAGGGATCTCCATTCCTCCACCCCTACTCCCGGGGCACTGCCTTACCTGCAAGTTGCTTATCCTGACCATTTTTATAGTGTGTCATGTTCCATCCTAATCTCCAAGACATTCAAAAGGAAGAAGATGACTAGGACGTTCATGGATATAAATGCACATCGACTGGGGCTATAAATGGAAAAAGCTCTTCTTCGCTCTCTCCAACGTCAATAAAATTAACTATACAAATATCCAGACCTTCGAGTTCGAGAAGAAAACCTACGACAACTTCATCAAGGGGTACAAAGAGGACTTGGAGAAGATGATGGTTGAGAGGGATTCCGTTGTGGAAGCTAAGGATAAAACTAATAGCCTGATGATCATGTGGTAGCTGGCGCATTCCAATGCAAAATTCATGCTAAAAGTCTTGTTCAGGACTTCTCATGAGGACAACACTGCTCTAAAGATGCAGATCGCTGATAAAAGCCTAACCCTCCTCAAAAGACGAACTATATATCCTATCCACGAACAATATCATTAAGGAGCATGCTACCAAGATCCAAAAACGTCGCTTGGAAGAAGTTAAGATTGAGGAGCGCTTATTCTTGGTGAAGGTCGAGAAGTTAGATATGGAGATTGATTAATCCTTTGCCATGCAGGAGCTGAAGGACCTTATGGCAGAACATGCTAAGGAGAAGGAAGAGCTAAATAATACTCTCTAGCACTTCTTTGCAAGCGCAATCCAATACAAGAATTTAAAGTGGCCAGGGAATACATATGTTGAAACTCTCGCCGACACTTGGAAGTGTCGCATCATTCTAAAGAAGCCGGTGAAGGCCTCATCAAGGAAGAGCAATTGCTAAGTACCTCGACATCGATAATATAGGAAAACTTAAGGATGGAAAAGCCATACTTTCCGCTGAAGATGCCACTGCAACTGTTGCTTCTGTCGAGGCTTCTGCTGGCCCAAACGCATCAGGTCTAGAGGATTCGTTAGCTCAAAATTCGAAAGAGCCTATGACAAGAACTTCTAAGACTGAAGGGGCTGGCTCCAAGGCCACTCAGTTAATTCTAGCATCCACAACGGTTGCTTACTGTAAGCCCTATATTCCTTCCGTCATTAATCCACCGATTAACATTCCTCGAGGAGGGTGAGATTTCTAAGTTTTCAAGAAACTTCAATTCTCGTGTGAATCCATCACACCATTAACATCCTGTTTGTCAACTTATAAGTTATTTACATCTCCCACTTTCGTAGCTACTCAAGGATTGGGAACCGCAGCTATCTTTACCACATCGTCCTCCATCTATATAGGAGTTGCTACTCCATCCCTGCAGTCTGGCTATGATTATAAAATGATTAGGGCCTTGGAAGGGCTGGAGGATGCTTCTTAGTCCCGAGGGAGGACGTTTCAATGACTGGCATTGCGGCCTTAACCGACCCTATTATAAAGGAGGAAAAATTGAATACCGAATTTCTAAGTTCAGGATTAAAAAAGGAGACCGAAATTGAGAAGTATGTCAGCTCCGTGCCTACAAGCCCCTCCACAAAGCTTCCCTCGATTAAGTTGAACCCTATATAAATCAAATACTCCGAGACCTCTGCCAAGAAGCCTGACGAGCCTCCAATCTTTGTGTGACACTCCCAAAGAAGGGAAAATCAAGGGCAGACGAAAACATAAGAGGCAACCCAGCATTTTTGGTGATACAGGTAAGCGAAGTAGGAAGAAAATATAAGGAATTTCTTAAGCCTGCATGCATGGTAACTCTTTTGTTATATTCTTAACTTTTCTTTCTTTTGCGAAGAGACCATGTTTATGCGAGATCAGCCCCTGCTACTCTTGTATATAAAAGTTGAAGTAATGAAAGATTATTTTTCTCGTGTAACCGTGCTTAGTTTTACTTTTCTACATTTTTATATACCGTATCTGTTTATGTATAACAAGGTACATACATATATAAGTGTATGCACTGTAACTTACCTACATTATACATACCTAATCCCATGTAATGCATTTATTTACTACAACTCTGTGCATTCAAATAAAATTAGTTTAATTGCTTTAAGTGTATCCCATTGTGTAGTCATGTTTATAGTTGCCAAAGTGTTCCATTTGGAAAAACCTAATCTAATTGAACCAGCTCCATGGTTTTCTCTTTCCTGGTTAGGTCGAGTTTCCTTCAATCGATCACTACCATAAATATTCCAAGTTCCGAATTGCTCCTTGTCATTGGGGAGCATCAACTGTAATATTTAATTTCTATTTACATATTTTCTCCGTGAACCAAATCCTATTCGTAGAACCTTCTTTTCCAAATGCCAAAATCAGGGCACAAGTAGGAGACAAACATTGCAAAGAAAATTATTCGATTGTCCCCAGTCCGATTGCGCTTTCCAAAACCCGATCCTAGATTGAAAGAGTCCGATAATACATCTCTTGGATTTTTAATGACTATACTCGCTTATCCTCGGGCAAGCGTGTCTCGCTAGGCCATCAGTGTAGTCATCAAAATCTAGTTCATACATCAGCTCTTGCCTTCGGGGAATGGTAGTTTAATTGCTTGATTTCGAGCATGCCTTTTTGATGCTGCCATGCTTCGAGCAACAGGAGATGCCTGCAAGCCGAGATTGAATCATCTGATCGACCTTACTTATCCAATCCTTATTGACGCTGCCGAATTCTGGACAACGGCAAAATCCTGAAAGGTGGGGTTAAATAATCCGATCAAACCCTAAATGGTCTTTCCTTCTTGACACCGCTAAGCTCTAGACAATGGAAAACTACTGAAGGTTCGGGTAAAAATTATCCAATCGACCCCTATATAGTTTTCCTTCTTGATGTTGCCAACCTCTATGCGATGGCAAATTCCTGAAGTTTGAGGTCGAATTATCTGATCGACCCTTATATGGGTTTTCCTTCTTGACATTGCCAATCTTCGGGCAACTGCAAATTCCTGAAGGTCTGGTCGACTCCTATATGGGGTTTCTTTCTTGACGTTGCCAATCTCCAAGCAACGGAAATTTCCTAAAGTTTGGGGCAAAATCATCCGACCGATCCTGAAAAGTGGGGTCGAATTATCCAATCAATCCTTGAGAGCATACTCTCCAACCATTATCTACGGCCAGAGGAGCATATTCTCGATCATATTACTAATCATGCAACACAATTTTTTGCTTGTATGAATATGGTTCTATCGGTTCAAAAAGCGAATTGCATTTATGAATGCAAAACATGGCAAGTCCTACCTTATTACATTTCCCACAAAATCCTTGGTGGCTTATCTGCGAAAATAAACTAAATAAAACTAAGTGTAGTAGTGGCACAGCAAGTTACTGCTCCATGCTCGGGGAATCAAGATTCCACTAACTGTATTTACATCTCCAAGCTTTCCCTTGATTGCATAAGGACCTTCTCAATTCAATCCTAACATCCCCATAATTGGGAGAGCCCATTTCAAAACATGATCCCTACCTCAAATGTAACGACCTGGAAAATTTTAGAGATTTAAAAAAAAAAAAAAATTACGCATTTAATTGAATAATTATGAAATTTTACAATAATTGGATTTTTAAATTTAAAATGTTTATATATTTAGAATACGTATATTTAAATATAGCGGATTGTAATTTTTCAGTTAAATTTATGGAAGTTTATTTCAGTGTGAATTCAATTTAATTCAAGCTAGCCAATTATTGCTGGTAATAAAATTTATTTCCAAGCCTGAATATTTTCTATAGGAAATTCCTAAATCCTCTTCTGAGTGAGACAACATCTTTCGTTTTTCCAAATTCGGACGTCTACTGCTCCGTTTACCTTATTTTGTCTGATAGCAGCATTTTGGGTACCGGTATCGATTTTTGATCGGATAATTATACCACTGATATCTGTATACCGTTGTGATCGTCTCGTCTTGCTGATCTCAATAGTATATTTATTTCTGTGTTTTGAACTCCGGTACACAACGAAATTCGCGGAACCGGTAACCATATCGGTACCAGATCCTTGACCTTTTGTTCTCTTTTGAATTTCAAACTTTTTCGTTATCAATCCGCAACAATCAATTGCTTTAAAACGCTCAGCTGAATTCAAGGAAATAAACGTTACCATTCCTTTTTCTCCTACCTTTCAAATTTGAACGTATAGGTGCACCGCATTAAAAAGTTGCTTTTATTTATTAACTAAATCAGCGGCCTGACTTCACCATCCCGCTACTTTTCATTTTTTTTTTTTTTACATTTCTCCAACGTTACAAAATCCAACAGTCACTTGCTGTTTCCATTTCATACCTGCTCTATTCTTGGTCTCGAATATAATTGTTTTATTTGTGCGTTACTTTCTCTCTGCCTTCCCTTTGTTTGTGACAGTATATACTATTTTAAAGCCGTGAAGCATATGCAGCTGTTCAAGCTTCTTCTCCCTACATCCCACACACACACAAAACCCACTACTCTCCATTCCTCCTCCCAGATCCTCCACCTTCGCCACAGCCAAGGCCGGAACCTCCCCGTCTCACCTACCGGCCACCAAAGCTTAATTCGCTGCCTTCTCCACCCTCCCTCACGGCAACAAGCATTCATCGGCCTTGAACCCCTCGCCAGCGCCCCGTGCAACCACCTGCTTCCAGCGATCTCTTCCACGCCCACGTGACCGATATGGCATCCACACCTCACCTCACGCAATCCCACTACCTTAGCCTTCACAACAACCACAGCAACCGCTCCTCCCTGTGACCACTTTTCACAGCAGCTCCTCCGCCCAAAACCCGAGCACCACCACCCTACCGGCATCAAAACGCAGATCCACCTCGTCCTTACCTCCTCCCATCCTTGCTCCAACCAGCAAACCTTAGCACTCCACAGCATAAACCCTCCGCCTCCTCTTTCCGTGCCACATGGCCCCGACCAAACTACTTGCTCTATCCACCTTTTCTCGCCTCATGCAGTTCCAAACCCAAGTCGGGTATATCTCATATAGGTATTTTATTTATCCTGCACATGTATTGTTGTTGTTATATTGGGTTTGATGAGTTAGGTGAAGATGTTTATAATACCGTGTATATTATAAAGGAATAGGTGTATTGTTTATAAGTTTACATGAGTTTTATACATTGATATAATTCACAAGGCAGAAGGTATATTGATTTGCATGACCATATTTAAGTTTACAGGTCTGTATACATATTTCTTTGCATGTGAAATTGTTTATAGTGGGTTCGCATTTTGAAGTCTGCATACATAATTAGTATTCGAGCACTATATGTATTATAAATTATTATGCCTATAGGTGTAAATTATATATTGTATTGTTACAGCAAGTTATAGGATGCTCGTGGTGTAAACTATAGGAATTTGATTTTTTTTTTTTTTTTTCGTGAATAATACTATGTTATGTTATATACTATATTACGTTATGTTAATAATATTTAAAACATTTTGATTTTTAAATCGTTATTTGTAGGATTTGGTGAACTACAGTTTTTATAAACATAAGACTTGTATATATTATTGTGTTTGTTTTAAGTATGTGTATATAGCAGTGGACATGCGAAATATGGATATATACTAGCTCTCATATACATTTAATTGAGTATTTAGTGTCTACATATAATTTTTCTTCGGGTCTGCATTTTTTTTAGATCAGATTCAAAGTATATTGTCATAGTTTAATGAGTAAGTGAATATGTATTAACTCGCATGATATTTTGGGTCGTCTGCATCATTTTAGAGACAACATAACATATGTATTTTGGTTAGTATATAGGTTTAAGCATTTTGACAGTTATATATATATATATATTTTTCTTTTTGTATATATTTGTTTGCTGATGTATATGTATTTTGTTTTGGATATATTCGTCTACTATTACATATATGGAAGTTTAAAAAGAAAAAGAAAAGAAAAGAAATTTATTACTTATAAACTGTTGTTTGTATATTTATGGGATAAATACATGTCTGCATGTAGTTGTATAGGTATAGGTGGGTTTTTAAAGCATGTCTGCATGATTTCTATATGACTTATATGGGTATTACATCTCATATGGTTGTATGAAATTTATGTTTGAGTTGGTTGTAAGCTATATTTGTAGATTTGTCTAACAAGAATAGTATATATATATGACATATCTGTGTCAATTCACTTATATCAATTATCTTCGTCAAATCCATCCTGATTTGATTTCGTCTATTTCCTTTTATCAGCCTTGATCGTCAATTCGTACCATTTCGCTCTACTTAGGAATTTGTGTTCGGAATTCGCAGCTCATCTTATTCTCGTTTGTCTCTAGCCTCGGAAGGTGAGCAATCACTCACAATTAACGTTCTTTATTTATTAAATTTGATTTCAATTGAAACGTCAATTGAAATATGATGCTGTTAGTTGTTTTACTATTATGACTGCTATTATCTGTATCTGTTCACCTATGACACCTGACACCATTATCGGTTAATTATTTATGTGATAATAATACAGATTGGTTGTTAATTGATTGTTTGATTTATTGTTGTTTAAATTGGATGTTTATTTTATTGTTAAGTGATAACTAGTTTGCTAGTTTGAGTTGGGGGTAGCATAGTTTACAAATTTAACGGATTATATATGACGGACCTTGATTTATTAAACCTGACCCCGCCATATGTTAATTTGATTAGTTAAATTTGACCCATTATTGTTGTAGAAATTGATAAATTATACTTTAAATCTTTGAACGTAGTTTGGATTAATTGTTGTAGTTTTTAAACTGAAATTTGAAAAGGGACGACAAGTGAAAAAACTGTAATGTAATAATCTTTAATCTACATGAAATGATAGTGTAGATTCTAGAAATAATTATACCTATAACAATGCGAAATAAATACGATTATTTCAGGGTTATTTGATTTATTTATTAAATTGTTATTGATTGTTGTTATTGCTTGTGTATTTACTTTGACACCATCCCTGTAATCACACTGCAAGTTCCCTTTGTTATGTTTGTTTTGAATTGAAACGGGTTGAATTGCTATCCACCCGTGTATGGATTAGAATGATAATATCCGTAACGATTGACCATATGAAAAATATTTGGTCTTATTAAATGTAAATTCTTAAATACATATGAAGGGTAATGATAAGTATAGAGTTAATTTTATCTAGTTTAGTCAAGATTTGATTAAATACATAAATTATGATAAATATTTATGTAAATTTTACTTCGAATAGTTTTTGCAATAATATTGAACAATTAAGATTGGGAGATAAATTTGGGTTATTTTAAATGGTTTTTAGATAACGATTTATTTATTTAAATCAATTTGAAATTTATCAAATGAGATATTTCACGTTAAATAATATTAGAAATATTGAGTAAAATGTAGTTTAAGGTCACTAAAATGATATTGAATCAAATAAGGAAGTGTTTAAGACTAAGTAATAATGATGTAAAAATCGAGAATCTATATGAAACTGTTAAATTTAAATTGTTATATTTAAGCTATGAACTATATCGTAATTTAATGGTTTAGAAATTTGGATATGTATTTGGAACCAAGATAGTTGAATTTGTTATTTAGATAACGAATTGAATTAGATATAAATTGAGGATGAACTAGATTGGAAATTTTATTTAGAGAACTAGATTGGGAAAAATTTAGTTGAAATGTTGAATACTTAAAGTATGGAAACATATTGAAATAAAAAGGGAAATTGGGATATCAAATCCAAATTTGAGATTTATAAAATTGAAGTGGTTATTTTAGGAAAATTTAAATTGATAAAATGAGATTTAATTAAATTTGAATGGGAAGGTCGGATTGATGTGAACGATTTGTTAAGTTAAGGAAATTGAATATACTTTACTGTATACATTACTTAATATATAGATACTAGTTTGGGAAATATGATTTTTGAAGTGAAATTGACATTGGGTTTGAAGTATAAATTAAGTGGATGGCCACGTTGTAATAGTGTATATTTCTACCCTGTAGATAGTTCTATGGACCCTTAGAGGATGGTCATCCCAAACATCCTTTAAGTTATATTGTATTTCAGTTGATATTTCATTTGAGTCGAATTTATTGATATAAGAATGTTAATCCTGACTCGAGTGTTTTGTGTTTTGCTTTACGCTCGGGTCAGACTGAGTAATACAGCATTAGAGACTCACCTTTGGAGATTGGAGCTTCATTTGGAGATCCAACTATCGTTCAGCTTTCAGTTTTCTAGTTGACTGGTTCAGAGAAGTCATCGGCTCGTACTGAAGACTTTTCTGTATTCAAGAGATTCTGATGTATTTTTACTTTAAACTCTGATGTATATAGTAGCTTCATGAACTACTATTTTCTATTCCGCTGCATTATATTACTCTGTGTCTGTGATCTGTGTTTGATTTATTTACTGTATATTTTAAGTTTTGCCAAATTAAATTTACAATTCGGTATTTTGAATTACTCAAGTCGGACATGTACGGTTTTAGTGTCGATTTGAATGGTCCAAAATAGCGGGTCGTTACAGCTGGTATCAGAGCCAGGTTCTAGGCAAATCTTAACATATATGGTAAATTTATTAACAGAATCACTTTCGCGCGAGTTGAATCTCTTCCTTTGACTCAATTTCCTTTGGATCTTGGAAGGCCCCTCGATTCCAAAATTCATTCTTGCCTCCCTCTATTTATGTTTTTGATCCGGGAGTATCCAATGACTCCACTGAATGTTTTGTAAAACGGATGAAACTCCGTACAATTGGCATTGATTCACCGAAGATTTCTGTACCCTCGGTTTACGATGCTGATATATCTTGATATGCCGAATTCTATATTTGGCAAACGAATATCGATTTGTTTTAGAATCCCGCATCGAGCATATCCCGGAAGTCACGGTTGACCCGGTTAAGGTCGCCCGCGATTTATAGAAGTATATCCATCTTCTATTTTGTATTTTGATTTTCTCAACTTTGTTGAGTCTATCTTCGTATCAGGATTCTATTGATTAGAGTTCCTCTAATTTAAATCTCCATCTTTGTTTGAAATCCATTCTTAATTTATCCTTTGAAAATCGGGTATGTTTGTATTTTGAAATTGCTTTATATATCAAAATTATATCCTATATATAAAAAAAAAAGAAATTGTTTTCAATAAGGATTATATACCTATATGTATAAAGCAAAGAAGATATGTTATTCTATATAAAAAGGTTTTGAAAGGATTTGAAATTTTGAAAAATTATAAGAAATTGATTTATATAAAAATGATTTATAACTGAAGGGTTAAATTTGAAATTCGAGAATTGAATTCCGGTATTTTGGAATTGGTTTTAAGATTTTGAAAAACATATATAAATAATACGATTTAAAAGTATTTTTCCCGAATAAGAAATGTTTCAAATGAGTTCAAATGAATTCCAATAATTTTGAAGAAATTTCAAAGAAGTTTTCAAGAAAATAGAAGTCCAGAACTCACTTATGTCGCTGGAAAATAATTTCGGTGATGAGTGCACGCATCATCGACATTGATTTTCGAGTTTCAGAGTGGGGGAGAGGCCACTTAATAGCTTCGCTATGCGAGTGATTTTGTAAACTATTTTGATTTCAAATTCCAAAGTATAATTGGATATTTTCGAAAGATATATGTATATATTTGAAACAATATAAAATGAGACCAGTGTTCAGTCCTCGAGTTTCGGATTTAATAATTTGGTTTATTGATTTATTGTTGATTTTCAACTCTTGGATTTGAAATTGATTTTCACCGACTATTTTGAAGGTTCGAGCACTCCCAAATTAAGGTTTAAAGGTTAAAGACTAAGAAATTTTGAAACGTATAAAATATTTGATAAAGCATATAAGTTGTGTTTTGTATGCTTAAGTTTGAAACCTTTTGTTTAGAAAATAAATATGACTGTTATACTAATATGGAATTTAGTTTGGAATATTGGAAAAATGATTGGTTTTAAATAATGGGTTTCAAAAAGGTAGATTGGATATTTCAAATAAAATAGATAGCTTAAAGGTTTTAAAGGGATAATTATAAATTTGGAAACCATTTTAAGTAATTGATTTTGAGAACACTTGGTTTTGAAATTAAATTAAAAAAAAAAAAAAAACCAGTACTTATATGGTGATATTGGAAATAAATTTGTTTGACTTGAATCAGTTTAATTTGGAAACTGGGATTATTTTATAAGCCTATTATCTTGGGGACTTCGAAATTTAGATATTTGATTTGGAAGAAAATTAGGTGAAATCATATGGGATCTTGAAATTGAGTTGATATTGAAATGATTTGAAATTGAGAACCTTATATTATTTAGCACTTGAATTGGGAGTGGTCGAACTTATATAAAATGAATTTGTATAAGTATGAAGTTGATTTGAAATCTATTGATTTGAAAGGTACTCAATTTGGAAAGAGAATTTTATATAATCGAAGTCTATATAAGTATGATTTGATATACTATTGATTTGGAAAGTATTCGATTTGAAAAAGGAATCCTATATATAGTGGACTTTATATAAGTATGATATTTGGAAGTATTTGAAAAGGTACTATATGATATATATTTTCCAAGTAAAGATATGGAAAGTGCCTTCTGCTTATATCCGCTTTGTGGCCACAGCGTGGATTCATTCTATCGATATTATTCTCTCTGATTTTGGTTTTCCGGATGTAATACTCGAGTGTTCCCACCGTGGCGTAACCCGCGGTTTCTTTTTCTCTCGTGAATGCACAGCGAAATTGCCTGGCTGAGTCTTGCCTAGGGGTACGGATTGTTTCCTGGGGGAACCAGGCGTAACCATTGTGTATCCTGCAATCTGTGTAGGTCGCGAATAGTAGCGCAAGTGCCTGGCTGAGTCTTGCCTAGGGGTACGGATTGTTTCCTGGGGGAACCAGGCGTAACCATTGTGTATCCTGCACTCTACTAGTCATCATGGCGTAACTCGCAGGGCTGTGAAAGCTTACGGATATGGATTGTTTCCTGGGGGAACCAGGCGTAACCATTGTGTATCTGCGAACCATGATCGGACAAAGGTTTGGTTTGTTGTTTTGTTTGGATCGTACTTTCCATATCTGTTTTTTTAAAGAGGTTTTTCAAGTATTTTCACTGGATGTTGAAATAGGTCTACTAAGTACTTGAAGAATTCTAGCTTTGCGCCTGATCAACGCATGGCCAGAGTCTGTAAGAACGAGGATAAACTTGTTGAAACATCGAGTTATAAGAGTATTTTCGAAGAAAAAAATTTATTTCGATATAATAATATTTTATTATAAAAGTATTTTTCCCAACAAAGAAATTTTGTATTAATCCTTGGAATTTAAAATTCCTTTGGGAAATTTACAAATCGTGCCCGATTCTTTCTTTTGAATCTACCCTATCTGCTCAGCTTATGTATTCACCTTGAGTATGTTGTCAAATCTACTTTCCTTCCTTGTGGGATTTATCCTTTAAAATATTGGCTAATTATATACTACTTTGTTTAATATAAAATTCTAGTGTTATAAATATTTTTTTTTGTTATTAATTAAATAAAACATTTTAAAGAAATGATTATTAACTTACTGATAATATTTGAAAGTGATCTTGAGATAAATTAAAAACTTCATAAATTTTGGATTTAATATTTTCAATAGTATTTGTAAATATAAATAATAATGTAAATAGTTGTTTCAAAAGGAGTTTGAAAGGTATTAAATATTAAAGAAATTAAATTGCAAATGAAGTTTCAAAGGAATATTTCAAGTAAGATTTATATAGTTCTAAATAAATTATCTACACTTGACCTTCAATTTACTTTATTTCTAGTTGTTTTATTCTCCTACCTCCTTCCTTTTCGGGGACGAAAAGTTTTGAGTGGGGGAGAGTGTAACGACCTGGAAAATTTTAGAGATTTAAAAAAAAAAAAAATTACGCATTTAATTGAATAATTATGAAATTTTACAATAATTGGATTTTTAAATTTAAAATGTTTATATATTTAGAATACGTATATTTAAATATAGCGGATTGTAATTTTTCAGTTAAATTTATGGAAGTTTATTTCAGTGTGAATTCAATTTAATTCAAGCTAGCCAATTATTGCTGGTAATAAAATTTATTTCCAAGCCTGAATATTTTCTATAGGAAATTCCTAAATCCTCTTCTGAGTGAGACAACATCTTTCGTTTTTCCAAATTCGGACGTCTACTGCTCCGTTTACCTTATTTTGTCTGATAGCAGCATTTTGGGTACCGGTATCGATTTTTGATCGGATAATTATACCACTGATATCTGTATACCGTTGTGATCGTCTCGTCTTGCTGATCTCAATAGTATATTTATTTCTGTGTTTTGAACTCCGGTACACAACGAAATTCGCGGAACCGGTAACCATATCGGTACCAGATCCTTGACCTTTTGTTCTCTTTTGAATTTCAAACTTTTTCGTTATCAATCCGCAACAATCAATTGCTTTAAAACGCTCAGCTGAATTCAAGGAAATAAACGTTACCATTCCTTTTTCTCCTACCTTTCAAATTTGAACGTATAGGTGCACCGCATTAAAAAGTTGCTTTTATTTATTAACTAAATCAGCGGCCTGACTTCACCATCCCGCTACTTTTCATTTTTTTTTTTTACATTTCTCCAACGTTACAAAATCCAACAGTCACTTGCTGTTTCCATTTCATACCTGCTCTATTCTTGGTCTCGAATATAATTGTTTTATTTGTGCGTTACTTTCTCTCTGCCTTCCCTTTGTTTGTGACAGTATATACTATTTTAAAGCCGTGAAGCATATGCAGCTGTTCAAGCTTCTTCTCCCTACATCCCACACACACACAAAACCCACTACTCTCCATTCCTCCTCCCAGATCCTCCACCTTCGCCACAGCCAAGGCCGGAACCTCCCCGTCTCACCTACCGGCCACCAAAGCTTAATTCGCTGCCTTCTCCACCCTCCCTCACGGCAACAAGCATTCATCGGCCTTGAACCCCTCGCCAGCGCCCCGTGCAACCACCTGCTTCCAGCGATCTCTTCCACGCCCACGTGACCGATATGGCATCCACACCTCACCTCACGCAATCCCACTACCTTAGCCTTCACAACAACCACAGCAACCGCTCCTCCCTGTGACCACTTTTCACAGCAGCTCCTCCGCCCAAAACCCGAGCACCACCACCCTACCGGCATCAAAACGCAGATCCACCTCGTCCTTACCTCCTCCCATCCTTGCTCCAACCAGCAAACCTTAGCACTCCACAGCATAAACCCTCCGCCTCCTCTTTCCGTGCCACATGGCCCCGACCAAACTACTTGCTCTATCCACCTTTTCTCGCCTCATGCAGTTCCAAACCCAAGTCGGGTATATCTCATATAGGTATTTTATTTATCCTGCACATGTATTGTTGTTGTTATATTGGGTTTGATGAGTTAGGTGAAGATGTTTATAATACCGTGTATATTATAAAGGAATAGGTGTATTGTTTATAAGTTTACATGAGTTTTATACATTGATATAATTCACAAGGCAGAAGGTATATTGATTTGCATGACCATATTTAAGTTTACAGGTCTGTATACATATTTCTTTGCATGTGAAATTGTTTATAGTGGGTTCGCATTTTGAAGTCTGCATACATAATTAGTATTCGAGCACTATATGTATTATAAATTATTATGCCTATAGGTGTAAATTATATATTGTATTGTTACAGCAAGTTATAGGATGCTCGTGGTGTAAACTATAGGAATTTGATTTTTTTTTTTTTTCGTGAATAATACTATGTTATGTTATATACTATATTACGTTATGTTAATAATATTTAAAACATTTTGATTTTTAAATCGTTATTTGTAGGATTTGGTGAACTACAGTTTTTATAAACATAAGACTTGTATATATTATTGTGTTTGTTTTAAGTATGTGTATATAGCAGTGGACATGCGAAATATGGATATATACTAGCTCTCATATACATTTAATTGAGTATTTAGTGTCTACATATAATTTTTCTTCGGGTCTGCATTTTTTTTAGATCAGATTCAAAGTATATTGTCATAGTTTAATGAGTAAGTGAATATGTATTAACTCGCATGATATTTTGGGTCGTCTGCATCATTTTAGAGACAACATAACATATGTATTTTGGTTAGTATATAGGTTTAAGCATTTTGACAGTTATATATATATATATATTTTTCTTTTTGTATATATTTGTTTGCTGATGTATATGTATTTTGTTTTGGATATATTCGTCTACTATTACATATATGGAAGTTTAAAAAGAAAAAGAAAAGAAAAGAAATTTATTACTTATAAACTGTTGTTTGTATATTTATGGGATAAATACATGTCTGCATGTAGTTGTATAGGTATAGGTGGGTTTTTAAAGCATGTCTGCATGATTTCTATATGACTTATATGGGTATTACATCTCATATGGTTGTATGAAATTTATGTTTGAGTTGGTTGTAAGCTATATTTGTAGATTTGTCTAACAAGAATAGTATATATATATGACATATCTGTGTCAATTCACTTATATCAATTATCTTCGTCAAATCCATCCTGATTTGATTTCGTCTATTTCCTTTTATCAGCCTTGATCGTCAATTCGTACCATTTCGCTCTACTTAGGAATTTGTGTTCGGAATTCGCAGCTCATCTTATTCTCGTTTGTCTCTAGCCTCGGAAGGTGAGCAATCACTCACAATTAACGTTCTTTATTTATTAAATTTGATTTCAATTGAAACGTCAATTGAAATATGATGCTGTTAGTTGTTTTACTATTATGACTGCTATTATCTGTATCTGTTCACCTATGACACCTGACACCATTATCGGTTAATTATTTATGTGATAATAATACAGATTGGTTGTTAATTGATTGTTTGATTTATTGTTGTTTAAATTGGATGTTTATTTTATTGTTAAGTGATAACTAGTTTGCTAGTTTGAGTTGGGGGTAGCATAGTTTACAAATTTAACGGATTATATATGACGGACCTTGATTTATTAAACCTGACCCCGCCATATGTTAATTTGATTAGTTAAATTTGACCCATTATTGTTGTAGAAATTGATAAATTATACTTTAAATCTTTGAACGTAGTTTGGATTAATTGTTGTAGTTTTTAAACTGAAATTTGAAAAGGGACGACAAGTGAAAAAACTGTAATGTAATAATCTTTAATCTACATGAAATGATAGTGTAGATTCTAGAAATAATTATACCTATAACAATGCGAAATAAATACGATTATTTCAGGGTTATTTGATTTATTTATTAAATTGTTATTGATTGTTGTTATTGCTTGTGTATTTACTTTGACACCATCCCTGTAATCACACTGCAAGTTCCCTTTGTTATGTTTGTTTTGAATTGAAACGGGTTGAATTGCTATCCACCCGTGTATGGATTAGAATGATAATATCTGTAACGATTGACCATATGAAAAATATTTGGTCTTATTAAATGTAAATTCTTAAATACATATGAAGGGTAATGATAAGTATAGAGTTAATTTTATCTAGTTTAGTCAAGATTTGATTAAATACATAAATTATGATAAATATTTATGTAAATTTTACTTCGAATAGTTTTTGCAATAATATTGAACAATTAAGATTGGGAGATAAATTTGGGTTATTTTAAATGGTTTTTAGATAACGATTTATTTATTTAAATCAATTTGAAATTTATCAAATGAGATATTTCACGTTAAATAATATTAGAAATATTGAGTAAAATGTAGTTTAAGGTCACTAAAATGATATTGAATCAAATAAGGAAGTGTTTAAGACTAAGTAATAATGATGTAAAAATCGAGAATCTATATGAAACTGTTAAATTTAAATTGTTATATTTAAGCTATGAACTATATCGTAATTTAATGGTTTAGAAATTTGGATATGTATTTGGAACCAAGATAGTTGAATTTGTTATTTAGATAACGAATTGAATTAGATATAAATTGAGGATGAACTAGATTGGAAATTTTATTTAGAGAACTAGATTGGGAAAAATTTAGTTGAAATGTTGAATACTTAAAGTATGGAAACATATTGAAATAAAAAGGGAAATTGGGATATCAAATCCAAATTTGAGATTTATAAAATTGAAGTGGTTATTTTAGGAAAATTTAAATTGATAAAATGAGATTTAATTAAATTTGAATGGGAAGGTCGGATTGATGTGAACGATTTGTTAAGTTAAGGAAATTGAATATACTTTACTGTATACATTACTTAATATATAGATACTAGTTTGGGAAATATGATTTTTGAAGTGAAATTGACATTGGGTTTGAAGTATAAATTAAGTGGATGGCCACGTTGTAATAGTGTATATTTCTACCCTGTAGATAGTTCTATGGACCCTTAGAGGATGGTCATCCCAAACATCCTTTAAGTTATATTGTATTTCAGTTGATATTTCATTTGAGTCGAATTTATTGATATAAGAATGTTAATCCTGACTCGAGTGTTTTGTGTTTTGCTTTACGCTCGGGTCAGACTGAGTAATACAGCATTAGAGACTCACCTTTGGAGATTGGAGCTTCATTTGGAGATCCAACTATCGTTCAGCTTTCAGTTTTCTAGTTGACTGGTTCAGAGAAGTCATCGGCTCGTACTGAAGACTTTTCTGTATTCAAGAGATTCTGATGTATTTTTACTTTAAACTCTGATGTATATAGTAGCTTCATGAACTACTATTTTCTATTCCGCTGCATTATATTACTCTGTGTCTGTGATCTGTGTTTGATTTATTTACTGTATATTTTAAGTTTTGCCAAATTAAATTTACAATTCGGTATTTTGAATTACTCAAGTCGGACATGTACGGTTTTAGTGTCGATTTGAATGGTCCAAAATAGCGGGTCGTTACATCAAAAGTACAGTTTAGGACATTAATGTTCAAATGTCATGCTACTCTCTTTTGGTGAGCAGCCAACCTCAATTCCACTTCTTCCTGTTTCTTATCAACCAAATCAAGGAATTCAAACAAGAGTTCCTCGTTTACCTTTGGATCGTAAAACCTGTTATGATAAGACAAGAATTCTAGTTCTATTGAGATCATTCCTTCTGATTCGTAAGCCAAAGTGAATGTTGATGTCCAGTTACTGACTTATTGGTCGCCTATATGCACATAATGCTAGTGGAAGCTCATCAATCCAATTTCCATTAGCTTTAGTTAGTCGCTTCTTCAAGGTGGACTTTATGAATTTATTCACCACCTCCACTTGTCCGTTCTCATAAGGATGTGTTGCCGCTTAGAAGCTCGTCTCGATCTTGTACTAGTTGCATAAATCCTTGAGCTTGGCGCTTTCGAACCGAGTCATATTGTCTGTGGTGATCTTCTCGGGTACTCCAAACCTACAAATGATGTTCTTCATCATGAAGTTGATCACCTGTTTTCTTATAATCATGGAATGCGGTTCCACTTCTGCCCACTTCGTGAAATAATCCATCTGCTACTATTGCATATTCAACACCTCCTTTCACCATCTTTAGTACACTGATAATGTTGATTCTCCAAACCGCGAATGGCTATGGGCCAACTATTTGCGTAAGGTCTATTGATGGGGCTCCCAAAATCTTCATAAATATTTGGCAACGGTCACGCCCTTTGTTGTAATCAGCTGCATCCTGCTTATTGTTAGCTAGAAATATCCATAGTGAAGTGCCTTCTTTACTAAAGTCTACCTCGGTGTGGTCACCATGGCTGTCCTTATGGATTTCCATGAGGATCTTCCTACCATCATGCTAGGTTACATAACAAAGAAGAGGGTGGAGAATCTACTTTTGTACAGTACTCCTTCCACATGAATCGAGGCATTTTTCGAAGGAGTTTCTTTCGTATGTTTCTGTCTCTCTATAGAGTCCCTTTAAGCAGATAGTCTTTTGTTTGGGTCATCTATGACTCCACTTCTTCCGCGGTCTCCAAGACCCAATCAACATTCATCTAATCGATACTCGGAGCTATCAAAACCTAAACTAGAATCAAATCCATCATCTATGCCTCCTTGAAACTAGCTAGTTTTTCAGTGAGTCGGGCTTTATATTCTCTTCCTTGGGAATATGCATGATTATATAGTTCTCTAAGTCTTCCGGTAGTTCCAATGATTTTGTCAGGTAGGAAGCAAGTCTCGCACCCTTAGCCTGATATTCCCTCCTTACTTGGTAAACCACTAGTTGGGAATCGTTGAATACCTACATCGTCCTTATCCTTGGTTCTTTTGCTATTCTCAATACCGCAATCAGCACCTCATATTCAGCCCTGTTATTTATTGTGGGAAATTCCAATTTCAATGCATAACTGATGTGCACGTAAATGTGCATATTTTTACCACCATATTTAATCTATTTAAATTTAATAAATGATCATATTGGGTGTTTTAACTTGTTTAAACCAGATTCAAATTATTTTCAAATTGTCACATATCATCTTCATATAGGGGCAAAATGAACATTTTTGTGCATATATTAATTGAGAAAATTTAATTGGAAATTTCTATATTATTTGTAGGAATTTAAACTCAATTACAAGTGGTTTTATGGTGAAATATGCATGCACAAAGAAGATACAAAAGAATGAAGATGGAAATAATTCAAAGTGAAGAACATGAAGGACCTCACCCACTTACCTTGATTTTCAATTAGAGGCCAATGCACATGCTTATGGAGTATATAGCTTCATGTACACTTAAATGTTGATTAGTAGAAGCTAATGATTACTTGGCCTCCACACTTTATCAAGGGCATTTTGGGCATTCTCCAAAAATATGAATTAGGGTTTAACACATGTATATACACCCCTTATGTTTCATGTAACTCTCTCTCCCTTAGTCCTCTTAGTTAATTAGTTTAGGCTCAAAATAAAAGAAAGCTTCTCTTTTCTTTTCATGGCTACTTAGCCATTTTTGTTTCATGTAATTTTTTTATGCAACTTTAAATATATGCTCTTTTTTTCTTTTCTTGTTTATATCTTTTCATGTTGTAGTGTAGATTTCTTTTAATAGAATAGTAGTTCTCCTTTCCTTTAGCTTTCATTTTCCTTTTCTTTTCTTTTTGCTTTCATGTTGCTAGCTACATTTGTTAATCAAATGACAAATATGAGAAGATAAACCCCTTCAATTTAGGGGTAATGAAGCTCTCTAATTATGTGGATTCAACTATTTGTTAATTCATGCTCTTTTTTTGTGCTTAATGACGATCAATGAAGTGTGTTATTTGTTGTTCTTGCTTTGAATTTGATAGCCTATATTGTTAACACCAAATAGGCTATGCTTAAACAATCACTAACACAAATATCTCTTCATCAGAATATGATTATGGCATAAGAAAGTAATTTGAAATTCAAATTTGATGGTCTATATTTCTAATCAATAATTAATAGGTCATACTTAAAATAGATTTAATTTTATTTTCTTTGTCAAGTTTCATGAAAGTTAGTAAGTGCTTTAAGGGATGTGTTATAGTTTGATGGCTTATGTTAGCTAATCAATAGCATAAATATGAAAAACCCCAACCAGATCAAGGGCCTCAAAACCAAAATAGTATTTTTGAAGTTCAATTTCACATTGATTCCTTCGCCACACTCCATATTTTGTCCCACGTGCATTCCCTATGCATTGGTATGACCCTAAACATCCTAGAGACCATTCATTGAAGTCCGATTCAATACTTATGGATCTCCCATCTTTTGTGCATCAAATCATAGAGCACATTGCTACTCCTTCAACAAGGAGACCCTCGACCACAGGATTTTCCATTACTTCTATTTCGCTCTGATGAGTGTTTGCAACCATTCAATCATACAAATAACATCCAAAAAGCATCAGCAATATTCAAAAATCACCCAAACTTGGAAGCATCCAACATAGCATAGCTAATATCATGTAATGTATCTACAACATTGCATATCAATTATAAAGGTAATTACACATCCAGATAACATGATTAACACACTTTAAATCATTTAAATCTCATTTTTATAGGTAGGGTTTCAAAACATAATTTTTAGTTTAAAAGTCCATTCAAAACATGTTAAAACCTTTATATATATATACACACATAATATGATGTGAGATAATAAATCACTCACCAAACAACAAAAAAATGAAAATTTGCATACAAATCAAGGCAAATGCAAGAATAAACAGTAAAGCGCAAAATTTTCCTCTTCAAAAAAGTAGATTTGAAAGTCTTTATCTAATCTCCTTGTTAATCTACCCTAGATCTAAGGATTTGGCATGATTTGGAAGAGCGTAGCGAAGATTTTGGCTAAAGGTAGATTGATGGAGTTTTAGATCTATTTTGGAATGAAGGAGAATGATCTAAGGATGACTATTTCAACCATGATAACCCCCCATCCTAAAATGGTTATTAGGCTTGCCCTCAAACCTCACTAATTATATATTAAGCTACCATAAAATTTATCTAAATTCAAACAGCCATATCTCCCAAATGCAATGTTCAAATCGCTATTATGATCTCTTTACAAAAAATAAAACCATCATATCATGCCAATGAAAGACACTTTAGGACCTGATTCGGCTCCAATCAAAAATCATAGTTGTTACAAGTTTTGAGAGGTGAAATCATTCGATAAAAATTTTCGAGGTCAAAAATGTCACTGCTTAGCATTTCTCGAAGTTATAATGCCATATAACCCAATATGAATTTCAAAATAATATTTTGCAACCATTCGATATGTAATAGATGAGTTGTTACAGAATGTCCCACCTCAGAGCTCCTCGACTCCTCATTGGCCCATTTCCTTCAGAAGCGAACTAAGTTCGATCCCATGGCTGACCCGGGGGTAGACATCACTTTGTATGAGATGGTATTGTGGAGGGAGAAACATGTGGGGGATAATTTGACCTTGGGGATAGTTTCCCTATATTGGGTTAAGAGAAGCGTCGAACATTTGTTGCTGGCCCTCATTACTGTCATGAGTCTATGAAAGGGGATTCTATGGAGGAACATTCCTAGTCACGACTCAATTGTCTAGCTTGCAAAATCATAGGGTCCACTACAAAATAAACAAAAAGAAGAGTTAGAAAAAATTTCAAATAAAACAAAGGCAAAATAACGAGTAATGGCTACAATCTTTAGATCGGTCCCCCCATCGCCTCCTGATAAAGGTAAACACGGGAGTCCCTATGATGCTTTTGCTAGGTTATGCATCGCTGGAAGCTTGTGTGCTGGGAAATGGTGTGTGTTACTTGGTGTGGTGATCCATAGACGGGAGGGGTCTTGCAGGAGAAACCCATGTTCATCGATCTGTCTGGCTCCCGTGTCCACATGCCCATCCTCTCTACCTCGAGCACCTTAGGTGTACTAGAGTAATTTGAAGTCTATGAAACCATGTGGTGAGGTACCCCACGTCCTCCAAAAACTTTGGATCGTAGGCCTCTCATTCGTCCTTATTACAACTTGGACCATTTTCAATAATCTCGTCTTCCTCCTCAATATCCACCATCATAATAGTGATCACTTATTGGATTACCACTCCCGTAGACCTAATCGGCTGTCTTGTTATAGCTTGGGTCATGTCAGCCCCTAGTGTGTGGTGTAGCCCAAACAGACCTATGCGGTGGAGGTTCTCGTCTGATAGGATTAAGGCAAGGTTCCTAGCCTCTTCAGGTATTTCCCTAACCCTTCACGGGTAATCCTCGTATGGAGCCACACCATTACTAGGCCAAAAAGATTAGCTGCAAACAATACTAAAAACTAGAAGGATGAGGGCCAGGCCTAGCTCTGTGCAGATCAAGTCCTCGAAGACTATGAATAGGCTGGCCAGTAAGCTGTTCAAGGAGAGTTGCCCAAGCACTATTTTGTAAGCATTGAGAAAGTGTGTGAACAAGGGATGGATAAGGAGCATCACCCCAGTACACATATAAGCTAGCGATCAATCGATATCAATAAATCAATAGGATGAAGCACTAAATTTTGGCAGGCCTGATATACAACAGGATTCCGCCTATCCAAATAATTTAATATCTATTAATCAGAACGCTTTCATCACATATAGAGTTATTACTGAAAACTCAATTTTAGCATATGAAATGGTGAGAAGGTTCAATAGAAAGTCTGCTAATAATATATGCATGAAATTAGATTTACAAAAAGCTTATGATAAAATCAATAGGAAATTCATATACCAAATGTTGCTTAATATGGGATTTTCTAATAAATATGCAAATTTAATATATGAATGTATATCTACTCCCACATTTTCTGTTCTCTTAGATAGATGCCTTCTAGGCTTCTTTAGTAGTAATGGAGGTATAAGATAAGGAGATCCATTATCACCTTTCCTTTTTTCCATTGAACTAGAATACTTCACAATTATACTAGACATGGAATACCATGAGGGGAATGGTAATATCACCTCAATTTTCACCATTGAACTATTACTGCTCGCCTTTTATACGCTAATGACATTTTAATATTCATGAAATCAAACAAATAAAAATGCAAATAGCATTGTAAAAATCATGGAAAAAATTAAAGAATATGCGGGTCTATACATGAATGAATAGAAAATCACATTTTGTTTTAGCAAAAGGGCAACATATAACAATCAAATCATTGATAAGCTCAATGTCTAAAGTGGGAATTTACCAGTCACATGTCATCGAATTCCCTTAACATAAAGTAAGCTGAAATCCAAAGATTTTGGAATATTCTAAGATAAAATCCATAAAAAAAGCAATAATTGGAAAAATAGGATTTGAATGTAGCCAGTAGATTCGAGTTAATCAAAAGTATGATATACCCAATGATTACATTTTGGACTCAATTCTGTCAGATACTAGCATCAAACATAAGCAAAATCAACTCTACTTGTTCAAATTTTGTTTGGAATCGTCCCAACGTTGAAGGTAGGCTTGGCTTACGAAAGTTACAAGATATCATGAGTGCTACTGCTTTAAAGCTCATATGGAGATTCTTACAACGTGATAGTGCCTAGGCCCAATGGATGAAGAATAAATATTAGAAAAATAAGAGCTTCTTGAATGTTAACATGGATAACAATGCCTCATATACTTGGAAACTATTACTAAACACAAGATCATATGCCAAAAACACTATGGAAAGGAAAATAGTCAACGGAAAAAACACAAATCTATAGTTCGATCCTTGGATTGGCGTACAATCAGCAAATAAACTTCTAGGAAGGGATTATCTATCAACTATTGGCAACCACAACATAAAGGTCTCATCTCCCATTTCCAACGGGATGGAGGGAGAAACACCTATTTCCCACCTAACATTAGGCAACATATTCTCAATATCCCATTAGAAAAAAGTTAGAAAGATAACTACAGGCAATGGAGACTACAAAGCAATGGGAAATTCTAATTTAAATCAGCATGGAACATGTCCATGAAAAAGGCAATAAATTTGGGTGGTGTGAACACATATGGAATAAATAAGCTCTTCAAAAATGTCACTTTGTGCACTACTAGCTAGAAAAAACAAACTTCATACAAAAGAAAGGATTGCAAGATGGAATACCAACGTAGATGCAACTTATGCATTATGCAAACAAGAACCAGAAACCAATGAACATCTTTTCTTCTGATGCACTTAGTCAAGTACAATTTGGCAAGATAAGCAACAAGCTGCAGCTCTCAATTACAAATAGCAATGGCATAGCTAATATTTTAGACCAAGTTTTCAACAATTCTAACTCAAACAAATCATGTAAGGGGCTAGTCGACAAAGCTATGACCACACTAATTTGGCATGTTTGGGTGAAATGTAATTCGAGAACATTTCAGAATACTAAAACCCTAGCTAATATCAGACATAGATTAATAATGGTAAATACCAAACAATTATTGAAACATTCTGGAACAAAAAGACATGGATATAAGGTAATTTACCTTCAACGAATTCGTAATTGACTCACTGCACTTATCCTCAATTCGAAGCTGACGCTTAACGTAATTGCAAATTTCCCAAACCGAAGCTGATACTTTGTGAAGCAATAGACGAAGGCCAGAGCAAGTAGGGCATTTAACCGACTTAACTGATTTAACCGACTAAACCAATCTTAACCGAACCGCATTAACTGACAAATTCGGTCAACCGAACATTCGGTCAACCGACCGACGTTAACCGATGAAAGTCGGTTCGGTTAATGGTTAACCGTATGACATATATCGATTAACCGTTAACCGAAAATAATTTTCTCTACTTAAATTAACTTCTTCGGCGCTTCTCTACAGCGCTACCTGGCCCATCGCAGTATCGCATAGCAAACCAAATAACCCTAAATTTTTAATGTGCCCTGGCCGCCTCTTTCAATTCATTGATTCAATACCTATCTATCTCATTCCCAAAATTCTCAAATCTACAAATTGTCTAATTTCCTAATCGTTCTCAGAAAAATCAAATCAAAATAAATTTTCAGCGCCTCCGTAGTCATCAATTGCTGAGTGTCGGTGGTTCGTTGTGCGTACGATGAGAAGATAGTGCCAGGGTTAGTGCTGCTCATGTCCATGTGATAGTATAATCGATTTTGGCAGCTATACGCGATGGACTTTGGAGCTAGTGAAAATGAGGCGCAGTGATTCTGGAGTTTTGGAAGGCAACGATGGTTTAAGGCACGAGATCAAGATGTGAAGAATAGCTGGTCCAAAAATAGAAGCAATGAAGCGATGGGCTAAGATGATTTTGTCTTAGCCAAATCATTTTGGTGAGTTAATTTATTTGGTTTTGAAATACATCATACATTTTCATAGTTGTTATCCTGCTGTGGATTAATATGCTATGAATCTAATAGTAAAAGCTAGTATATGAGTTGGTTTGCATAAAGATAATAGTGTCCAGTATATAAACAACACCATTATGTATAAGTGTGTGAATTTTCTATAAGTTCAACTAATGTAAATATTGTTTGGATAAATTCTATGCCTTTTCATGGTCTGATATGGTTTGACGTTGATATGCCAGTAATATATTTACAACGTAATGATTGAATCACTTTGGTGAAATTATATTGGTTCAAGCATATGGATATATGGTTTATATATATGCAAATTGAGGGTTAATTGAGCTTTGTGGTTAGATTTGATAATGATAGTTGATATGTGGTGAGCATAATGTGAATATTTGATTTTTTTTAAAATACGAATCATTGATTTTGCAGTTGTTATGGTGTTTAAATAGGTCGATAGGTTGATGTTGGGATCGATTTTGATGATGAAGAAGCTATATATATAGGTTTTCGAACTGTTATATCTTTATTTATAATTTTAGCTGTAATAAATTGTTATATGAAGTATGAACTGTTATATATTTAGCATGTGTGTATACTTAAGCATATCATTTTAGATCTATGCTTATGTAAATCTATACTTGTATAATAGTTCATATATCATGCTTTAACTGAAATATGAAGCAAGTACATATTTAAATCTATACTTATTTAATAGTTTACTTTTACTTTAAACTAATAAATATATATAACTTGTATAATAGTTTTAAATACTATAAACCAACAAATATATATAATGATATGCAACTGAAATTCGTCCTGTATTATCATCATCATATATTTTATAACTATTATAAAGCATTGGCATCATATTAATTATTGTAAATGATATGCAACTGGAAACATTGGCACTATTGTGATTTTATAGTGAAATATATGCTACACTCATTTATTGTAAACACTAAACAACTTAGTTCAATTTTGTGCCAATGTTTTCGGTTGCGGTAATATACCATGTATATTTCATTTCAGTATTATTATCATATATCTTTCATTTCAGTAATACACCATAAATCTATGCTTAAGTATATCTATATCATTTACACCGAATACATGAATTATTATCATATATTTTACAGTTTCTCCCATCTACATTCTTTTTTGGTTATTTTTACAGTGAAAGATATGCAATCCAGTATCAAATGATAATAATATGCAACTGAAATCAATCCTGTATTATTACATATATTTTATAACAATTATAAAACATTGGCAATATATTAATTATTGTAAATGATATGCAATTGGAAACTGTTAACTATGATATAAGTCGGATCATCACTATTACGTAACTATGATATGCAGTGATGTTGCATGAGACAAGCATGGTGGTGCGGGGGAGTTGTAGCCGGTGCTGTGTGGCTGCAAACTGATGCTGTTCATGGAGAGAAGGAGATACTGTAAGAATAGCTGGTGCTGTGTGGCTGCAACTAAGATCAATCCTGTATTAAATGATGTATGTACTATGTTGTATGTATGTAATGCCAGTAATGAGTATATTACTCTTAAAATATAATGTTGTATGTGTAATGCTGGTAATGAGTATATGAATTCAACGTGCATGTAATGCTATTAATTATAGTTGTAGGCTTGCTATAAAATGATTGCAGTCTCGAGTAGTTCTCAATTGGCTAACCGGTTAAATTAACCGGTTATCCGATTAATTTGAACGGTTAACCGATCAACGGTTAACCGGTTAAATTAATCGGTTAACCGGTTAATTTAAATGGTTAACCGCGGTTTAAGTTGACCGGTTCAATCGGTTATCTGGTGACTACCTTAATCGACCACCGGTTAACCGAACCGCTTAATAATTTCGGTTAACCGAAATTATTAACCGATTTAGTCGATTAACCGACCGTGCCCACCACTAGGAGCAACAACAACAGGCTGAACCATCACCGTAAGGCAGAACTTGGAGACTTGTGACGATGCTAGTTTCAACTTCACCAAGTCCCTTGCTTTTGATTTCCGAAGGAGATGCAATTGGTAAAACTTTTTTCCAAATCTGGTGCTTTTCGAAATGAAAAGAACTTTCTTTGTATGCATTTGACGTGACATGGGGATACGTGTTGCCTTGCTATTTTTTGTGGTTTTTGTATTTTCTTTCCTTTCTGGTGGGATATGATGTGTTATTTTTGCTGTCAAACTTTGGTTTAACGGGGAACATACAGTGGTTTTTGAGTAATCTTGACGTTGTAAAACTTCTACATAGTTTGTCCCCTAGCTGTTGTATCTTTCTATTCTAGTAAATAAAGTACCCGTTTCCATAAAAGTTGTTAATTTTATTCTAGATTTATAGTTGGATTGTAAAATGTTGGTATTAGTTTAGATTTTCCTAATTTGATTTGTAATACGAATTTCTACGTTTTAATTTATTGGGAGCGGGATACAATTTAGTTGAATCTGTTTTCATGTAATCTTCATAAATTATCCAATTTTATAATTATGTATAAAAGCGCATCGTTTGAAATAATAAGAAATATACTAAAAAGGAAAGAGATGGGTAAAACATGATTATTCTTCTCTATAGTTTGCACTATTTATTTCAATAAAAGAAATGGGATACGTACTTGTAATTTCAAACGAAGTAAAAGTCTCATTTTTGGGTAATTTATGGAGAACGCAGCGATAATTCATTTTGGGAATGATAACTCTAATAACTTAAAATGTGAAAATTAATATTGCGAAATTCCTAAGCATAGTAGTTAATGTGTGAGGAATAGGAATACATACTTGTAGAATCGTGCCTACTGATTAAAAATATAAATATACAGTGTAATATACGTTGATATTTATATTAGTTATAATTATGACGTCTAATTATAAATAGTATCATGAATTATAGGAGGAATAGATGAAAAAGAGATTAAATCCAAAATTAATAGGGCAATAAATGTGCAGTAAATAGAAAGTTACATGAATTAAATGAGGACAAAATTGTATTTAATAAGACTGGTTAAAGGATTTAATATGGCATTTATGGGAAAATGAAATAGGCATAATAGGATAAAATCGGAACAAGTAAATAAATATCATTAGATATTGTCCTATTTTGATATTAGTGTCCATTTATTATGGAAAATTGACATTTATTAGATATAAGAAGGAACTGAAGAATATAGAGAATAAGCGTACGAAATATGAATAATTACATAGCGAATAAGTAAGTGTTAACACTATTAAATTCATTTAGAAGGCAATATAATTTTCATGGTAGTAAATTATGTAGCCTTAATTATATGTTTAGCAACAACGTAAATTAGTGGGCCTAACCCATACTTAGGCTTATATGATTAGTTTGGTTTAGTGGGTTGAGATGCTTGGTCAGTATAGTTACACAATAGAAATCTTCCTTTCACCTAAAGACTACCAGAAGTTGTGTAAACTTACTACTAATATGGAACATATTCAACCATAGGACCTATAGGGAAGGGATATATGTTTTCCTATAAATGTGAGAAAATATACCAAGGGTTCGTCTTGGATTTGAAGTATTAAAAGGCTTAGTGCCTTAAGAGATGTTAAGGGGTTTACTTCGAGGTTGAGGTGTTAAATGGAAGTTGGATCTGCCTCCTCCTTATATAAGAAGTCTTAAATAACTTACGACGATACCTAATATGGAGATGGGGTGTGATTCATTTTTGACAAGAGTTATTAAGTAAATAAAATGGAAAATTTCCTTGACTTACATTAGATTAGCCTAAATGGGATTCGAATGTGGGAGGTCGGCAAACTATCTCAGTGTTGTTGTTGGATCGATATTTTGCAGTAGCGCTAGCATATATGCTTTGACCACCAGTGGCCCCGTATGGTCGTTAACTAAGACTCGGATTATACCCTAACAGATTTTGCTTCCTACTAATGTTGAATCCGTATAGGATACAAATAGGCCTCAAAGTTTTGTTTAATTGTTTGTTGTTTGTTTGGCAGAGGTGAACTATTTAGCCCTTAAATGAGTCTTTGAGATGCATTAGTCATACAGTAATTAAATTATAAAACTATATCTAAGGGTCACTTTTCTCTGTAGCTATCCTTATTATTTTAGTCATATTAAGTGGCTAGAGTTTTTAGGTAATACAATGTTTAGATATATATATGTATGTATGTATATAGGCATATATATAGTTATACCTCGGAGGAGGTTAGGCATATTGTACGTGCATATAGGATTAAATGAATTAGACATGAATAAGAGACATAACACCTAAATGGAAACCAATATGCATAAATTTGTGTTATGGGTAACGTATATAATTTTCTAGTCACTGGAACATTGTTCTAACCCCCCTCTACATTACAACCCATAGAACAGATTAGAGAAACAGGCTACTAGAGCAAGGTAGGAATGATAGAAGGTGAATTCTTCTCATTCATGCTCGGTGCTGTCAAGGCAATCAAATCATCAAGGAATAATATTGATTCCAAGGTAGTAGCCTTAGTCGGTATGTATGTTCTCTTATACTTTTCCGTTCCACTATAAGTTTATATTGATCGCTCTATGATATACTTATGTTTATTATAAGTTACCATAACCATTGATTCGTACCCTAATGGACTTGGGTTTTGATTTAGTCAAAATTCGGACCCATTAAGGTGCAGGTTGTTACAAACTATGAGTTTTTCATCAATATCGGGAAAAAGAATTGTTAACATCAGCAATTTCCTCAAACGTCAGTAAGCCATGAAGAGGATGAACTCTGCCATATTGCATTACGTATTGAATATATAATGAATTCCAAGTACGTTATCATAATACGACTTCGATACTTATCCCTAAAAGGGATATGATCCATCGGTTGAGAGTGTATCTTTATGGAGATTAATGCAGTTAAAATTTTATGATGTAGTGTTAACATTAAATCACTTCATCGATTTTAGGCATTCAAATCAATGGTGTAATTATTGCATAATTTGATTTCGGGTTTTATAATTCATATGTTGAAATAAAACTTCTAAATAATAATTTATAAGAGACTTTTTGTACATAATAACCAAAATGTCTCGAAGCAAGTGGGAGGAATAAAATGATTTGTATGTTTTGAATATGATCCAAAAGCAGACATAAGATGGCATGAGATAGGCATCGGAGTAGAACAAGTATTTTGGTATAGAAATCAAATTGCTTGGTTTTTAGTCAAAATGAAGAGGAATCATGTGTCCATAAGAAAGAACATTAAAGGTACTAAATATTTCTTAAATAATAAGTAAACAATAAACTTACAATTGTTAGATGTATCCATTTTAAAATAATTTTATTTTGGTTTTTTAATCCTGAATATTTGATTAGAGAATGACAACTTTTATAATCAGAATAAAAGGACGTCGAGACAAACCCATATGACATACATAGAAACCAAACTGAAATGTTTAATATGGAGTATACGAGATAGATTCCTTATGCATTGGCAATATGCATTAGCATATATTCTATGTATTTTACTATATCACATTTCACTTATATACCTGGTTCCTTTTAGCGAATATCAATCCAAATTAAATCATTAAATGGGAGCTAAGATTATTCTTAAGTACTTATGAAATATTAGAGAAAGGCTTGTATAAACTATGAACTCCTTATGAAGGGATATTCATACTCAAACTCCAGAAGTGATATCACGTATAATAGTCAATCCAAAGTTCTTGTTCTATCTTAGTTAAGGAGCTTTAAGTAGGAATTGTTCCAAAAAAAAGGTTATGGCTTATTAAACCAAAAGGCTAAGTACATCGCTTTGAATAATGCAGTAAAAAAAATTGTATTAGGCAGATTCTTCATTTAACTAATACTACTAAAGTTCTCGAAAGCTAGTTCCAAAAGGATGTAGGTAAATTAAATAAATACTTAAACTATGCAGAAATAAGTGCCGTAAGATAAAAGAGACACAAGATTTATAATGGTTCGGGACCGAGATCTTTACGTCCACTTTGAAGAATTTGTTTCTAGCTTTTTTTCCTCAATTTGGTGTAAAATATATCTGTGACCAAACCCACCATTAATGATCTTTTGATTAAAGCTTTCTAAAAGGATTAAGGAATATTGAATGATTGTAGAAAGTTAGAAAATCTTTAGCCATCCCCTTTTTAGTTGCACATGGTTCTCTATTTATAGCAAAATTAAGGTTCTTCCATTGGTGCAAGGGGTTTAATTGGATTAATGACCTGGCTTGTTGTAAGTGGCTTTGATTAATACACATGTCATCATCTAGTTGAATGTATTTTAATGCAGATTGCTAATGTAGTGCTTTTATACTTAGTTTTTGGACATCTTTCGTTTATCATAATCGTTGGTCTTGGTCTGGGCAATCTGAGCCATTAATTTTTGACACTTCCTGGAGCACCTTTGATTTAGACAGCTGCTACTCGCAGCGAAGCTTCTTGTCTTAGCTGGATAATGATCTTAATCTCATTCGACGATTTAGTTCATGCTCTTGGATGCTGAGTCCAGAACTTAAGCTCTTGTTGGAAACCAAATGATGGGTCTCAGAATTATAAGCCAAAGATTTTTTTTCCTTTCAATTTATTTATGATTTATACTTTTCAAAAATTATGGTGTAACATACGCCTCTCGAAGTTCGCCTCATATGATTAATATGAGTTGGACTTTGGAAAGAATAGCATTATATCATGTTTAATACTAGCTTGTTTATTCCATTCATAAAGTTGATCCTGGGCTTCCGAGTAAAGTACTTTCCAAAAACTTGTGGAAGCATCGCTTTACCAATACAACTAGTCTAAAGGATTTTGGAAATGTTTTGAAATCTAATCCTGTCTATAGGATTTTGAAAATAACTTGAAATAAAACCTTATCTAGTGGATTTTGAAATAATTTGAAATCTAACCTCATCTAGAGGGTTTTGGAAATAATTTAAAAGAGAGCCTAGAGGCAAAAATGCTCTAATACTATGCTCTAGTTATCTAGACTTTGTCTTATATATGTATTAGTTTAGAAAACTACTAGTGGCGGTATAATGCCTATACTATGCATGCTATTATAAGAATATGACTCACTATACAACACCATGCATGGTACTTTGGACCATGGCATACTCTTTGCATGATACGATTCAGCCATGGCTCACTCTTTTGCACAACACTTTGGTTGTGGCTCATTAGGTGCGTTCAGTACAGTTGACTTTCCCTGACTCACTCTTTGCACGACACTATCGGGTATGGCTCAATATTTTTGGGGATCTACCCAACATATGATTTTCCTTGAACTATGGCTCACTACAATAGGAATCTATACAATTTTCTAATCTTCTTGGGAATCTACCCAACTTATTAATCTTCTTGGGAATCTATCCAACTTCTTAATCTTATTGGGAATCCTTCTATTTCATGGTACTACTTGACAATGGCTCACTACATTGGGAATCTACCTAATTTTCTAATCTTGTGAATCTACCCTCCTTCTTAATCTTCTTGTGAATCTACCCAATGCATAGTATTACTTGGCTATGGCTCACTACATTGGGATTCTACCCAATTTTCCAATCATCTTGGGAAGCTACCCAACTTCTTATTCTTCATCGGAATCTACTCAATGCATGGTACTACTGGACCAGGGCTCATTGCATTAGGAATCTACTCAATTTTCTAATCTTCGTGGGAATCTGCCCAACTCTCTAGTCTTCTTAGCATGGTACTACTTGACCATGGCTTAGTACATTGGGAATCTACCCAATTTTCTAATATTCTTGGGAATCTACCCAACTTCTTAATCTTCTTGGGAATCTACCCAGTGCATTGCACTACTTGAAAATTGTTCACTACATTAGGAATCAACCTAATTTTCTAATCATCTTGGGAATCTACCCAACTTTTTAATCTTATTGGGAACCTACCCAATGCATGGTACCACTTGAACATGGCTTACTATATTGGGAATCTATCCAATTTTCTAATCTTTTTGGGAATCTACCCAACTTCTTAATCTTCTTAGGAATCTAGACAATGCATGGTACTACTTGACAATGACTTACTATATTGGAAATCTACCCAATTTTCTAATCTTCAATACTTTTCATAATGACAAAACCAAGGAATTGCTGTGAGGCAAAATCATTTGTTGACGAAGTTAAGCAATTGCTGTGAGGTGAAATCATTTACTTGGTGAAACTAAGCAATTGCATTGAGGCGAAATCATTTACTTGGTGAAACTAAGCAATTTCCGTGAGGAGAAATCATTTACTTTGTGAAACTAAGCAATTACCGTGTGACAAAATCATTTACTTAGTGAAACTAATTAATTGTCGTGACATGAAATCATTCAGTTGCTTAGGGACAAAAGCATGGCTTTGAAACTTACATGATGTTATTTGATCAGTAGTATCATGAATAAAATGTTTTGATTCACTTTTTAAAAGTTGCGTGATATTACTTGATCATGGAAATAATCATGGCAAAAACATTTGATGTAATGTTTGGAGGCTTAAAACTTTTAAAAGACCATAGTTTCGCACGGCATACCTGAGTCACGGCTAAGAGATTAATTATAATTCTAAACTTCTAATAAAGCTTTATGCAGATAGTAACCTTGTGCCATAATAATGATTCAGATGTTCGAAATACCTAGTCCGAGGTGTTATATTTCCGTCTGGCCTTTTTAATCTATATGTTCCCGGAGGGACGACGTCATGAATTATTAAGGGTCCTTCCCAATTTGTACCGAAAGGTCCTTCCCAATTTAGACCGAAAGGTCCTTCCCAATTTGGACCAAGAGGTCCATCTGTCAGATCCCAGGTGTTTGACATTATCTTTCGAAGGACGAGGTCTCCTTTTTCAATTTTTCAAGTCCGAACCCTTTGGTATAGTATCTAGTCAACTTCTGAATATACTATGCCGTTCTTAAAGCGGCTTGGTCTCAGAGCTTGGGTAACAAATCTAATGACACCTCTCGAATCTCTATATTCTACTGTGCATTATAATAATACCCTCGATGAGAGGCAATATCTAACTCAATCGGGAGCATGGCTTTAGAACTATAAACTAGAGAGAAGGAAGTATGTCCTTCGAGGTCATGTAGCTTGTCCTATAATCTCATAGAATGAAAGGCAATTCATCTGCCAGTTCCTCTGGCCTTTTTTAATCTTTTCTTAAAACATGCTTTGATAGTTTTGTTGGCTACCTATAGACCCCATTTACTTATGGATGAGCTGTCGAAGAAAAATTCTTAATAATACCGTGATCTCGGTAATATTCTACAAACTTTCAACTCTCAAATTGAGTTGCGTTATCCATGATAATCTTATGTGGAAGGGAAAATCCAGATAATATATTTTTCATCACAGACATTACCACTTTATGGGAGGTTATGGTAGCCAAAGGTTCGGTTTTGACCCATTTTGTAAAGTAATTGATTGCCACTATGGCATACCTTGTTCCTCCTTTGGTAGTTGGAAGAGGACCAATAAGATCAATGCCTCAAATATCAAATGGCCATAGACTCACCATTGGGGTGGGCTCGCTGGGAGTAGCTCTCAGCATTTTCACATAAAATTGTCACTTATTGCCATTTCTTACATAGTCTAACACATTTTGGTTTAGTGTCGGCCAGTAAAAGCCTTGCCTGAGTATTCTCTTTGCTAGCTCATAACCTCCATAGTGGTCTGTGCAAATTCTATCGTAGGCTTCTCTCAGTAATCGTTGAGCTTCCGAGATTGTTACACATCGAGAGTATGGAGTTGGGAATCCCATCCCATAAAGTACTTTATCTATAATGCTGGACATTGGGGCATTATATTTAATTCGTCATGCTTCGAAAACATCTAAAGGTAGAATGTCCTCGGTTAAATATCATATATACGATGATATCCAGTTTTCTTTAGTTATTACTGGCGTGGGCAGCCTGAGCTCGTATTATAACTAACACTTTCTCCAGTACCCGTATGCTAGATGTCTTTAGAATCTCAACTCGGATGAAATTAAACTCTCTTACATCCTTTGGGCTTGCATATTTTGCTAAGGCATAGACCCTAGCGCTTTGGTCTTTGGGAATGTTTTCTATATGATAACTTCCGAAAGCTTCAAGTATCTGCTTCACCTGTTTAACATAGAGATCTAACCTCAGGTCTCAAGCCTGGTAGTGACTAAAAATTTGCTTGAATACTATCAGGGATCGCTATATATTCAAATCTTCGAAATCTTGATGGAAATATCCATCCTTAATTAAGCAATCAAAGATTCATACTTGGTGGCATTATTGGTTGTTGAGAAGACAAGCTTGATTGTGCAATAAACTTGATGGTTGTCCTAGGTCACCAAGATATAGCCAGCACTTGCCCTTGTTCATTTGAGGCTCCATCAACATAGAGTTGCTAAGAGAGCTGTTTATTCTCGTTCTCCTCTTTTTCAGCTCTGGCTCCGAAACCAGTACATTTAGTAACGAAGTCAGCTAGTGCTTGACTCTTGATTGCCATCCTAGGTTCATATGATATCTTATACTGGTTAAGTTTTATAGCCCACTTAATTAACCTCCCTTCATTTTTGGGTTTACTAAAAACTTGTCGAAGTTGTTGATCTATAAGGACTTTAATAGGGTGGGCCTGGAACTACAACTAAAGCTTTCTTTCTATGAACACCAATCTATAGGCAAGCTTTTCAATTACTGGGTAGTGCTTCTCGGTTGGATCTAGCATTTTACTTACATAATATATGGGTCTCTAGATCCCATTATCATCTCACACTAATGTTGAACTTATGGCCTGATCTGAGGCAGCCAAACAGAAGAATAGAGTTTCTTCATCTATTGGTTTAAACAACACCTGGGGAGAACTTAGGTGCTTTTGTAGGTCTTAAAATGCCTTTTGGAACTCGTTGTCCATTTGAAAGTAGCATGCTTCTTTAAGAAGTTGAAGAAGGGAACATACTTGTAAGTTGATTGGCTTATGAACCTGTTCAAAGCAGCAGCCTTCCCGTTCAAGCTCATTTACCCCTTTCCATTAGTTGGAGCCTTCATGTTGGTTAAAACTTTTATCTGATCCAGGTTTATCTCTATCCCTCTATCACTTGCTATAAAACCCAGGAATTTCCTAGATTGTATTTTGAAGGTACACTTCCAAGGGTGAAATTTCATTTGATATTCGCAGAGAGCCTTGAATGTCTCGGCCAGATCCGGAACATGACTCTCTAACTGCTTAGATTTAACCAACTTGTCTTCAACATACACTTCCATGTTTTGACCTATCTGATTGGTGAACATTCGGTTGACTAACCTTTGATATGTTTCCCTTGCATTCTTAAGATCGAAGGGCATTACCTAGTAGGCAAACAAACCTATGACGGTGAGTACTTGTATGTTCCCCATCGGGCTTGAATATTGGAATTTGATTATACTCGAAATAAGCATCTGTAGACGAAAGAAATTGGTACCCATTGGTAGCATCTACTAACTAATTAATTCTCAACAGAGGGAAGCAGCTCTTTGGGCAAGCATTTTTTAAATCGGTAAAGTAAATACAAGTCCTCAACTTCCCATTTGATTTCTTTACTAACACTGGATTAGCGATCCATTTCAGATAGTAAACACCTCGGATGAAATTATTCTTTAGCAACCTTTCAATTTATTCTTGTAAGGCCATATATCAAAGCTTGTCTAAGGTCTCTTTTTTTCCTTAGGATAATAAAACTTGGATCTACATTTAAGCAACGGAAAATGATCGAGGGGTCGATTCCTACCATATCACCATAAGTCCAGGCAAATACATCTTAGTTATGCTTGCGAAAGGAGATTAGCTCTTCTTGTAAAGATGGATGAAAATAAGTCCTTATCTTAACTATCTTAAACTTGTCATTTTCATCTAGGCACGCTTCTTTTAGAGTTTCGACTACTGAAGCTGTCTCGGCCTCTTCTCTCGGATCGAGATCAAGCTCAATTTTTTATTCTCTTGGAATTTCCTGTGTAGCATGAATGATCTTCCTCTTTCCAAAAGACTTACTACTCTTCCCCCATTATATCTCATTATATTCTCTTAGATAGATTGATATGTAGCTTAATTCCTCAACCATGGAATCTTCTCGCCATGGAAAAATTGTTAAAGGTTTCCTATGGCTTTCCATGAATTTAGAACTCATGGCATTTGCTGTTTCCTTAATTTTGAGGGGAGTAGGCTGGTTAATTTTGAAATTGTTCTCATAAGATAAAGTTTTCCCTTTATTGATCATGTTCGGGCTTGCATGATATAATTTCCTTAAGATCCTCCGATCTCCTCTTACAAGCCTTCCTCTATATCGGTGGGAATCTTACAAGTAAATACTTAGTTGATACATACCCATCCGTAGCATCGACAGCTGGTCTTCCAAAGAAAGTGTTATTCATCGAGGGGATGTCCAAATAACAAAGGTGATTTCGAAGATCTTATAGTGAGGGTCACTTCCAATTTTAACTATCAGATTACACTCTCCAGGAGGCATAGTTCCTTCATAATTGAATCCATATATGGGAGCTTGACTAGATTTGAATATACTCTCGGTAACCCCATCTTATTGAAAATGTGCTTGAATATTATGTTAATAGTGGCTCTGATGTCAACCATTATCTTGCAACTTTCGAAAGTCCAATTGAAGTTATAATCACAAGTGGCATTATGGTGGTGGCATGCATCTCGCTTATTAGAGCACCAAATAGAATTTTTGACCCAACCTTCGGCTTTTTCTCAACTCTCTTCATCTCATACACTGAGATGTCCCCACTTTTGGCTTCATTAATGTAACTTCTCCAACTACCATTATTTTCCCCAGCAATATGTGGTCCTCCTAAAATGATGCCAAAAAAGTTTCGAGGGATTGGTAACTCGAAGCATGTGCTTAAGGTTATGCACTTTCATTTCCTACTAGAGTGACGACTCCTTGACTGTTAACATTCTGCAGAAACTCATTTAACCGTCCTTCTTTGATAAGCCTACTGATGAAGCAGATCAAAAACCAACACTGTTTGGTAATGTCCATTCTAGCTATAATATTTTCCTCCTTGGTACTTTCTGGCTCCTTTCCTCTTCATGGAGGTAATACGATTTGGTCTTGAGTCATGGAATAAATCTGAGCATATGAACGAGTTAGGAGATATGCTCCCATCATTTGAAGTTCCTTCTTAAATATTTCGGCCGAAGTAAACTTCTTGCTATCACCACTCCATTCTGGGTTCTTTCTGACAGTTCGCTTTGATTGCTTAATTCATATTTCTCCTTGAGCTTGGAAAAAGAACTAGTTTAGAGATTTGCACTCCTTCCTCAATTGATCATCCCAAAATGGTGTATTCTCCACAATCTTGATGTTATAGCAACCGAATTGTTTCCATCTATCATGCCCTTGCATCGGGTCGATATGTCATTAAATCTTTTACAATATTCCTTTAGGGATTCTCCTCTCTCTTGCCTAAAGTCAGCGAGTAAACTTAATCTTGTTCTAGTATCTTTCAAAGCAAAGAATTGTTTCAAGAATTCTATGTTTACTTGTTCCCAAGAGCTAAAAGAATTTGATGGATAGCTTTGGAACCATTTCAAAGTAGGTCCACTGAAGATCGCATGCAAGAATTTGCATTTGATCTTGTCTGAAACTGGGATTTCTTACATTTGAATTTCATATAAAGCGATGTGATCTTCAGGATCGGAAGTTCCATCATAAGAAACTTTCAAGATCTTAAACCCTAATGGCATAGGAGTTTTCATGATTTCTTGGGAAAAAGGTTGAACCTTCCAGAGCTTCATTTCGGCATCAAGACTAGATCAATCCTCTTGCATCTTTTGTACCTGCTATGATAATTTCATTAACAAGGCTTCCATTGCACGATCCCTACCGAGTCTTGGAGTTTTAGCTTCAGTATTTTGAGTTAATGGCCTATTTTGTTGCCTTCCTTTGAAGTTTACCCTTTCGGGAGTTAGAGTCAATGACCACTTGGAAGATCCCATTTTGGACATCTTTGCAGTCTCAACTTTTTTAGCGGCTTCCATGAATCCAGGTTCTAAGGCCTCATTAGCCATTGGTAATTTTTTGAGGTTTTAGTTGAAAGTCAAAGGGTTCTCGTCTTCCTCAAGCATAGCTGAAATCTTTTTCTCCAATTCAGCAAAATTATTTTCGGTAAGGGCTAGAGAAAGAGTGTCCTCAGTAACAGTTTGATTTATTTGGTACGCTTGATTTCCTTCATTCACATGCAATTCTTTGATTCCTTCATCCCGGGTAGCGGAGCGAGATGTCTTTCGAGAGGATGAGTTTAAGTTCATGATTGATTGAAAGGTTTGAGTTTGTTGGATTAGAAGAGATTGGAGGTTCGAGTGAGCCTCCTTCTAGCGCCAAAAATGTTAGGTAGATTTTTCGTCTGACTAACATCCCTAAAGTTTTCGAAAGCTAGTTCCAAAAGGATGTAAGTAAATTAAATGAATACCGAAACTATATAGAAAATAAGTGCCGAAAGATATAAGAGACACAAGATTTATAGTGGTTTGGGGTCGAGATCCCTACGTCCACTTTGAAGATTCTACTTCTAGCTTTATTCCTCAATTTGGTGTACAAATACATCTATGACCCAATCCGCCATTGATGATCTTTTGACTAAAGCTTTCTAAAAGGAGTAAGGAATATTGAATGATTGTAGAATGTTAAAATCTTCAATTAGCCCCTTCTCAGTAACACGTGGTCCTTTATATATAGCAAAATTAAGGTTCTTCCATTAGTGTAGGGAATTTTACTTGAATTGATGACCTAGCTTGTTATCAGCAGCTTTCATTCAAACACTTGTCATCATCTGTTTGAAGGTATTTTAAATCTAGATTGCTAATTTAGTGCTCTTATATTTAGCTTCTTGGACATCTTTCATTTATCTTGACCGTTGGTCTTGGTCTGGGCTATTTGAGCCATTAATTTTTTACATTTGCTGAACCACCTTTGACTTGGACAGTTTCTACTCTCGGCAAAGCTTCTTTTCTTGGCTAGATAATGATCTTAATCTCTGTCGACGCTTTGGTTAATGCTCTTTTATTACCTGCTCTTAGATACCGAGTCGGGTATTAAGCTCTCATTGGAAACCAAATAATGGGTCTCAGAATTATGAGCCAGAGATTTTTTCCTTTCGAGTATTTGTATTTAAACTTTGAAGAAATTATGTGTGACAAGTTGTATGCATATATAATGCACAAATTTGTAACTGAGCTAGGGAAAATAATGCTGCGATAAGGATCATAAAAGACCTAAAGTTCACTAAAAGTGAAGAAACATACTCTACAAGGTTCCACATAATATAGGCTGTTTATAAGAATCGGAGAGGGAGAGTTGATTAATATAGTAGATAATTAAGGCAATATAGCATATCCGTTTACTAAAGGACAAACTTGATCGTTTTTAGAAAACTGATCGAACGGATGAGGTTGAGATACCATAATTCACCCCAAGTGCATGTTGGAGAAAAACGGTATGCCTTAGGGGCGATTATGTAATTTGTTACATTTATATAACCCTATAACCAATCTTGTTCACAATTCAAGTGTTTAATTTCTATTATATACTTTGTTATATAGTGATATAATAAATTAAGTAATTAATTTGAAGTATGTAAATATAAAATTTTATAATTGTTCTAATTATAAGAAAATTATCATAACACAGAATAACATATTGTTTTAAATATTCCTGGTCAGCATGTTTCCGGAAAGGATATCTATACATCCTCTGAGACTAGACTGTGTAATGCTCTCCAAATGTTGGGTAGTGTATTACTCATGGTTGCTGGGGACACCAAGTGGTTACTACACATAGTTATTAGATAATCGTGGAATGATTCGTCTAAAAGTTTCTTGTTTGTTATTAATAACTATCTCAAACAAGAAATCTCAAGGTGAGGATGTTTCATAATTCCCTTGACTTGAGAATATTGTGGAGTTCAACGTTAATACTCCACTTTGATTATAGTTAAATCATGTCATGGTGATTCATCGATGACTATAGTTAGGTTTGAGTTGAAGCATGAAAGTGTGAAGCATTATTTAATAGAGAATTAGTCTCCTCAAATGTATAGCTCTAGTATCACGATCAACTATAGTCAACTCAAACTCAAAATCTTTGACAATGGTAGTATGATTAAAATAAATGTTAACCAAGGACTTTGTTAATGACTAACTAATTTGGATAAGGATGATATTGGGATTTTGAATAAAATCCATAATTCCTAAAGAGATAGTATTGATAAAGAGAATATGTGTAAGTAATTATTACTAGGTAATACCGCTTAAGAAAATGCGAAATCAGATTTACCCATACGATTTGTAAATGATGAATTTGGCCGAAATTTCACAATTAGCAAACGTGATGTGTAAATGTTAATATCTGAATATTTCAAAATTAATTATTGATTAAATTCGCACCTTTGAGTTTCACAACCGTATTTGTGAATTCTTCCAGAAACCACACGATTTAATTAATTTGTAAAAAATATTGTAATTTGGTTTTACTAATTATATTTGAGAAATATTAATATTATTTGATTTACTTGATGATTTTAGAGTTGTTTGCCATTTTTTGAATGAATATATTAACATTATATTTGTGCACATCAATATACGATACTAGTCTAATTTTAAACTGGTTTAAATATGAGATTATTTCTTAAAGGGATTTTGTAAATATTGCACCATATAGCTGGCAAAAATGGTTGTCCATATATGAGAAGAGAGAAGGGTAAAGTGAGAGAAAATTAAGAGAGTAATTAGGAATCTTTTAATTAAAAGTATGGAAAATGTTCTATTCTCTCAATTAAAACAAATCCACTGAAATTATTTACCTTGTTTATTTCATTTTTCATTCATTTTTTCTTTCCCATCTCCCCCTCTTGTTAGGTTGAAAATTCAATCATCCCTCCTAAAATCATAGCAACTACAAAATTAATTAAAACATTAAATAATTATAATGATTTTGTGGTTTATCTTTCTCCTGCAAAGTTGGATGTTGATTCAAGCAATCTAAGGAGAATTTGTAGATCAACATGTCATTGATTGGCTATATCTATAAGGCAAAATTCTGGAAACCCTAAGCGATCTTCCTCAGCCACCTTCTTCTCGTATTTTTTCCCATTCGTTCTCCTGAGACTACCTTGCTCGTCCACTTATCCCTATGGAGACCTCCCCTTCCTCCGATCAACAAACCCTCATCTCTCCTGAACCACCGCCTATAAACAAAGACACACCACCGGGTTTCCTGCATTGAACCCTTCTGAACCAGATAACAAGAACGGCTTCACTACTGTTTGATCAAAGAAATGGAGAAGGCAGAATAAATCTCTATAGCATGACTCTAACCCTAGATCCGTTACAATAATTCCCGAGTTTGAACTCATCGATCCCCTAGCGTTTTTCATACTCTAAATGACCTCTCTCAGAACTACAAAACCATTAATCTCTCCAGTCAGTCGGAGATTAGACACCCTACAAACAAATGGAATTTTTCTTCCACCTCTAAGCGGGCGTGGAATGAAGTAGTGAAAGGAAATAACATCCCCGTTTTCGTTCCATTGAAGCACTTCCAACCTCGCGAAATCAACTTATTAAAATGTGCTATAATGCCTTTAGAAGTTGTACAAGATGCAAAAAAACAATGGGACAATACTCTTGTGATTTACATTGTTGGACCAAAGCCCTATTATCCCTATTTCAAAGATTATATCATTAGAGTATGGAAACCCGAAGAAGACTTTGCTATATTCTCTAAGGAGAATGGTTTTTATGTGATGAAATTCAACGGTAAGAAGGATTATAATAAAGTCATCGAAGGTGTCCCCATACTATTACAGCAAAAAGCTATTGATGATGAAAAAATGGTCTTTGGGAATGCAACAAAATAAGGAACTCCTAAATTCTATCTCGATTTGGATTCGATTTCCTAATCTACCCCTTGACTACTGGACTGAGGAAGGTATTAGTCGTATTGCCTTGGTTCTTGGATCACCTATCAAACTAGGTAAATTCATGGAGGGTATTATTAAAATAGCTTATGCAAGAGTGTTAGTAGAGATCAATAATAGCTTTCAGCTTCTAGATAAGGTTCCTACAATCACAAAGAAGGATGAGATTAATTGGCAAGAAGTTTCTTATGAATGGAAACTAAATAAATGTTTTAACTGCTCAAGTTACGGTCACAACGAAACCAATTGTCAATTTGTTAAAGTGTGGAAACCAAAAGTTGCTTATAGTACGGAAAGGCTCTACTTGGGGCTATATGGAATCGTAGCGGTAGAAATCCACTATAAGATATAGCAGGGTTATAGCTGGGTAATAGCAGGGCATTAACTGCACAGCAGACTCGTCAGTTGCATATGTACTAGAGATTCATTTGTATTTGAGATTCTGTTGTATTTTGTTTCAAACTATGTGTTTTATAGTAGCTTCATGAACTACTATTTATCTATTCCACTGCTTATTGTTGTAGTGCTCTGTGTCTGTGATTCTATGATTAATTTATTTAATGTATATGCTGAGCTTAGCCGAATATAAATTAACATTTTGTTGTTTTGAGCAATTCAAGTCTGACATGAGAGGATGATCGTTGATTTGAACGGCTCTAAATATCAGGTCGTTACAAGTGGTATTAGAGCACTGGTAATTAATTTTAGAATCACCTTCGTTCGAGCTTGAATTTCTCCTCTTTGATTCAGATTTGTTTTGAATTCTTGAGCTATCCCTTCGTTCTGAATTCCTTTCTTGTCACTTCCTCTTCGTGTTCTTTTGATACTGGAGCATCCCATAGCTACCGTCAACCCCGTCCTTATATGTGACTGATTCCATCGACGGTCCCGCCAACCTTAGTATGAATTGTAAATGGGTTAAACTCCTTTACAACAAGCGTTGATTTACCGAAGATTTCTACATCATCGATTATGATGCTATAATTTCTTGAAAGCCCGAACTGTTCCTTTAGTAGATGACCAGGGTAATTATGTTGTGATTGAATGTTGATTGCTTTTAGATTTTGCAGGCAGTTTTATCTATTCACTTGATTCTCAACATAGTGATCTTGATTCCATCCTAATAGTCAGGGATTATCCTGATATTTTGGTAAAGTCACTCCTCCCTCTTAAGCGGGAAATTTAATTCTGCATTGATCTTATTTCTAGAACTCAACCTGTTGTCCTTCCTCCCGGAGAATGGTTTTTATGAATGGTTAGTCATGCCCTTTGGATTAACCATCGCTCCTGCCATCTTCGTCGATCTCTTGAATCGCGTTTCCGTGATGTTCTCATAAACTGATTTCCAATAACGATATCCTCGTCTCCTAAAAATCTCGATTGACCCGGTTATGGTCGCCCTAGATTAATATAAGTCTATCCAACTTCCTCTTTTGTAATTTAGTTATCTTATCATTCTTTCGAGCTATCTTCGTAACTAAAATTCTCTTGGGTTAGAGTTCCTCTAAATTTGAATCCATATCCTTGTTCTTGAATCTATTCTTGAATCATCCTGTGAGGGAGTGTATTTGTAATTAATACTAAAATGTTTATATTATGTTGTTTGAGTTGTTAAGTTTGAATTTTTGGGTTTCGATCGGTTCGTCTGGCCAATGCTACCGATAGGAATTCCAAAACATTTGAACAAAGCAAACTGACACAATACCGTTTTCGAAATTGGTAAATGAAATGATTTTTGTATGATTATATTTTATATAAAAGTGTAATTTTCTGAAATTAGACAGTTAAGTGAATTGGTTGTTAGAAATGATAATACTAGATTTTCATTTATTGTTGTCAACATTTCTAAACCATTAACTATTGTTATATATTATAAGGTGACGAGTTTGTTCAAACATGGTTTATAAATCTGAATTACAAATGAAATAAATTTAAATTAAGGATTTGAGAACTAATTTTCCGGTGCTTTTCAAATTTTTTTATTATAAAGTTTAGAGAAAATATATTATTTGAAGGTATTTTGAATGGAAATTGTTTTCAAAGAATTTACAGAAGTACTCTCCCCTACGTCGTTGAAAAATAATTTTGGTGATGACTTCAGCATCATCGACATTCATTTTCGAGTCTCAAAGTGGAGAGGCTGGTCAGTAGCTTTACTACACTTTTTTTTTGGGAAAATAGATTTGATTAGAGTTTCTTAAATATGATTTGAGATATAAAATATTTGAATATATTTATTTCAAAAAAATTTAAAGTGAAACCAGGAATTTACTCTTAAGTTCTACGTTAAATGATGGTTTCCAATCATTGAAATAAAGCAAAATTTTGAATAATTGGAGAAATGAAATTTAAATAACTTGACACGGTTGAACTAGGATAAATTAATTTGTATGGTACTCAATTGCATTCTAAAATATATATAGCTTACCTAAAATATTCAAAAGTTAAAATGAATGTGAATTTGAAATTGAAGGTTATATAAGAGAAATTTAAATGATAAAAATGTTTAAACTAAAATTTTGCCTAATAGAAATATTGTAAGTAAAAGAAAATTTGTATAGTATTTAATTAGATTCGAAACATTAATAAAACTTACTCAGAAAAGGGTTTGACTGTAATTGGATAATATACAATATAAATGTAAGTAATAAGATGTCCGAAAATGAAATTTTGTTGAGGGAAATTTAATAAAAGTTAGTTTTAGTGGTAACTGTTTATACACTCGGTCTATGTTATAAGAAATGTTAAGTGAATAAGATGAACAATAAATGAGCTAAATAAAATATAATTTGATTTGAAAGAAAATTTTGTAATAAATGCTAATAAATTGGAAACAAATCAATTGAATGAAAATATATTGAATTGAAATCAATCAAATGTGAACACAATAAATTTTATGGATTAAATAAAATGAATTGAAATCAATTAGTTGAATATAAACCAATTTAAAACAAAATGAGATTTATGTAGTTTAGAAGTAATTGTATTATTTTGTTTTTAAATCTATCTTTTCCTTTCTGGTTGTTTCTATTCTCCTATCTCGTTCCATTTCAGGGATGAAAAGTTTTGAGTGGGGAGAGTGTACCGACCAGGAAATTTTAACGGTTTTTATAACGTTTATTAACTGAATTTTTCATGTAAATTAAATAATTAATTTTAGCAATGATAATTTGGTATTTGGTATGCGTCTATTCAAACATAGAAAATAGCAGATTTTCGTTGATAAATATGGAAGTTAGTTTTGTTGTGTAATTTCAATTTCAATTTAAACCAGTTAAAATTGATGCAAATAAAATATTACTGAAATTTGAATATTTTTATATATTAGAAATGTAGAACATTTTCTGAGTGAGGCATTATATTCGTTTCGCCGAATTTGGACTGCTATAGCTCCATATATCTTACTGACATTTAGCAACATTTTGGCAGTAAAATATCAAATTTTGATAGGATGATCGTATCACTCGTATATGTCTACCATTTCAATCATCTCGTTGTGCTGATCTCCGAAGTATATTCAATTGTGTATTTCGGACTCTAGTATGTGGAGAAATCCATGGAACGGATAATAGTATCGGTAACCGTTTGATCCCTTTTGTTCCCCTGTGTCCCATGAAAAAACAAATGGCCATAATTTTTTATATTCCCACAATTCAATTGCTAACTTTCTCTATTCCCTGAATTTAATAATTAACTTTTCGCTTTTGTGATTCCACCTTTTCCATTTATATACTAGTTCACTCATTTTGGGGTCTCTTCCTTTTTGGGTTATCCATACTTTTTAAAAGTATAATAATATAATAATGTTAGGGTTATATTTGTTTTCCTATGAAGCCTCCTTTTTCCCATATTTTTGTTTCAGTCGAAACCACCTTCCACCACCTTTCGCCTAAGCCAAACCAAGCAACCCCATCCCACACCACCACTGCACCCACGTTTGACACCTGGCCTTCACCTCCCATCAACAAAAACTGCTCAGCCATTACCTTTGACATCCGCCGCCACATCTATACCATTAGCCGAAGGAAAAAAATAATAAAACCCACCACCTCACTCGCTTCCATTCAACTTCAACTTTCCACCTTTTCCTTCTCCACCCGCTTAGCCACCCAAGACCCGAACCTGAGCCATCAACTTCGCGTGACAGTCCCATATCCCCTCTCTCTCCTCCGATGCGATAGCAACCTTCCCTCCTATACAATTGCTACAACTTGAACCTTGACCGCCTGAAGCAACCTATCCCTTGATAGATCCTTCATCTCCATCACCATCTACGTGACTTGTCATAGCCACACACCTACCCTCCGACCTCATACCCCTCCAACAGCCCCAAGCCTGTGACCGCCTCCTCTTTTTATAGCCATCTCCACTTCGCTTATATATATAACCAAGTTTATACATACTTTTATATATGACCAGTTTTATCAATTCACTTTTTCATATATGAGTTATATAAGTTGTACATATTCTGTTGTTATATATATGTTATACAAGCTATATGATCTGTATTTATATATATAGTTGTTTGTGATGTATAAGTTATATGTAAGTTGTCTATTTATATATAAAAGTTTATATAAGTTATATATATATATATATATATATATGTTTATATAAGAATTCTACAAAGTTTTATGTTTACAAATTTTTGTTTATCAAATAATATGGTAAGCTATTTGATCTCTTCAGTTTATATTATTTACAGTTCTATATATATCCATGAGTATTCAATTTTAGTTATACATATTGGGTTTTTAAGTATGGAGATTTAAAATATAATGTGTGTGTGTGTATATATATATGATTTTTGTAAAAGAAAAAGGAAATATATGTTTTAAGAAACAATGGTTCTCGAAATATGATATGATTTAATATGTATAGTCTATATTTATATGTATGTCTTATATTCTGTTCTATGGGAAGGATATATATAATATAGGTATAAGTTTGTTAATTTTTAGTATATAGGTATAAATATGTTATAATAATAATAGTAATAACAAAGTATGTTTATATATATATATATACATATATATATACATACATATATATATACATATATATATACATACATATATATATACATATATATATATATATACATATACATATATATATATATATATATATGTTTTGAATTTTTGCTTTGGGGTTGTCTTGCTTTTATACACACACACACATGTATTTATAATAATAGTGATTTTAAAGTATATCTATATTTATAGGTTTTATTTTGAAATGTGTTTCAAATTTGAATATCGATTTTAAGAAAAAATGGAGATATATATATATATATATATATATATATTTGTTTTCCACCGGACCCGGTTCATCGATCTTTGAGTTGGTTTTGCCATTGTCCAAAATTGACCGCAGCAGTTAGTTGCTTCGATTTGTCGCTTATCTGTATGCTTATCCTGTTTTCTCTAGACTCGAAAGGTGAGCAATCACTCACGATTAATATTTTTATATTTAGTAAATTTAAATTCACATGAAATGACGATTGAAATATGCTATAAAATTTGAATTGTTAAGTTATTTAATTTTTAAATATGATATGCCATTGTCAGCCATTGTTTTCCTATAACATATGATACCATAATCAGTTGTATATATTATGTTTAAATTTGTTACTGATGATATATGCCTGTTGTTGATATGTTATATTATTATCATATTTGTTCCCACTCTGTAAGTTCTCTGTTAGTTTAGAATTCCCTATGGGTTGAAATGATACATACCCAAACGATATTATAGATTAGGGGAAAATCTTTATAGATTGAAATGATAAACCTAAGCGATTTTCATTGATTTTAAATTTTGGGATTGCTGGTTGAAATGATATATACCCGTAAATATTTAATTTGCAGAGTTAAATGATAAATATTCGTATCACCTGACCATAGGATAGAAAATTATATACGGACACCGTTGGTCTATAATTTTAAAATGATTTCCAAAGTTTGAAAGTGAAATATATGGGTTTTGATAAATACTGAATTTGAAATATAATATATATATATATATATATGCTATTTTTATACATGTATAAAAATTTAGATTTTAAAATAATATGTTTTGGAAATTTTAACTTATAAGATAGTTTTGAAAAGTATAAATTTTAAGATTTTACTTATAATTTTATTATTTTAAAAATATATAAAATAAGATTTAATAAAAATACATTTAATAATAAGGCTTAATTTAATAAATTTAATTTAATTAGTATATATAATATGTTTTAAAAATACATAATATATCATTATTTAATCAGATTTTGTGATAACTTTAAATAAATAAAGGTTGGGAGGATATATTAAATAAGAATTGATTTGTAATTTAAATGAGTTAATACTTGAATTTAAATAAGAATTGATTTATAATTAATTTTTTTTAAAACTGAACTTAAATAAGAATTGAATTTGAGATTTTAAAGATAGGATTTTATAACTTGATTTTGATAAAAGGTGATGAAATGAATATTTTCAAATTTAAAAAATTTAAAACTTGAATATTTAGTTTGATTTAAAGGTGTAAGTGGAGATTTTATTTAATTGTTATTAAAATGATTAAGTGAATATTTTTCAATTTGAATAAAATTAAAGTTAAATGTTGAAATATAAATGAAACTTATATTGAAAATGTTTGAATATTTAAACTTTGAATCTTATTGGAATTGAAATGATAGTGCAAACCTAGACTTGAAATCGACATAAATTGCAATTGCTTATTGAGAATTTGAGTTGAATCTTTAACCTTTTAAATTGAAATTGTTGAACTAGGATTTAGTTTAAATTGAATTTGGAACTAAGGTTGATTTGAATTGATTTGTGAAATTGGATGAAACAATTTTATATATAAACTATTTTAATATGTAATCTATTTAATAAATAAACTATGTTTAAATCTATAACCTGCTCTAAATATAAACTATTTTAGATTTATAACTATTTTAATACACATATACTAATTTGAATATTTCAACTGTTTAAGTTGGAAAGTGATATGAATTCAAAAGTGAATATAATTTTAGAAGTGTTATGATTTCAAAAGTGTTATAATTTCAAAAGTGTTATGATCTCAAAAATGTTATGATTTCGAAAGTGTTAAAAATTTGAAAGTTTTACGATTCTGGAAATGAATATTATTTAAAGTGCATAATGATATCAAACTAATTTGGTTTTGAAATGATTATGATATTTTGATATGAAGTATGAACTATTTGAAATGAAATGACCACGGTGTGAATTAAGCGTTTGGTTGTTAAAGAGACCTGGATCAGATATTGTCATCCTCTCTGCCAATACCGAAAACCACTTTAACAACTGTGTACGCGGTGGAGATTCCAGAACGAAGTAGGATAGTTTGGCGACCATTCTATATGAGCTTTTAGCGTAGCCTTGACTCTCGTGAGTCAGCTTGATGTGGCTAAAACAGGAGCCACGCCGGACCAAGTGTGGCCATTCTTTCGATCACGCACATTTCTTTGATACCATTCTATTACTTTGTGATTTGATTGGATGCACCTTTGATTTGGGAGTGTGTCTCGAGGTGGGCGGTAGGTTCTATGCGTTACCACTAATCCGAATCCCAAATTGGTGGAATCCTACCATGGGCATTGCCTCGTGCCTTGTCACATGCCTTATTGTGCCTTCTACGAGTTTGGTTTGTGTCGTACCTATGGAGTGCTCCCTAATAGCCCACCTGCGAGTGGAGCTTATAGTATCTATATAGACTACGACATTGTATGAAATGTGTTAAGGGGGATATGGGTAATGCCTTAACGCTATTTTAATACTTTATTTTACTGATAGACATATTATAATAGCGTATATTATTGCATAGTAGATAGTTCCACGGATCCTTAGAGGATGGGTATCCCAAACGTCCTTTAAGTTACTTGTATCATAGTTACATTTCACTTAAGTTAAATTTACTGACATAAGAATGTTAATCCTTACTCGTGTGTTTTGTGTTTTGCTTTATGCTCGGGTTAGACTGAGTGTCACAGCATTTGAGACTCACCTTTGGGGATTGGAGCTTTGTTTGAAGATCTATCTATCCAGCTTTTAGTTATTTCAGTTTATTCCAGTCATTTATGTTCAGACTCGTTAGTTACTTATGTACTAGAGATTCATTTGTATTTGAGATTCTGTTGTGTTTTGTTTTAGACTCTGATGTTTTATAGTAGCTTCATGAACTACTATTTAAGCCATGGATTGATAGTTTTCTGTATTTGTTATTCATTTTGGTTAACATTCTATCAGTGATTATACTACTATTAATATTAACCTCATGACCCAAATTCATAGAAAAAATAGAATACCTTTTAGATACAGCAATTCTTGGCATCGTCAGGCTGGATACTCTCAGGCCATACATGAAGCACTCTCAAAATCTTTCAAGGGCAGCCTCTTTATTGCCTCCCGTGTAGGCTAAAAGAGATCAAAAATGCATTGAAACATAGGAGAAATAATAAGCCTAACACATAAAACTTTATCACAATTAAAAGAGGAGGCCGATCAAATATATAATCTCATGGTTCACAACCCTTATGAGGACCAACTGATAAATTAGTACAACATGAAAACAGACCTGATATATGATATTATGAGGAAAACAGCATAAGAAAGGGATCAAAAAATGAAACTTAATTGGCTTATCAAGAGGGATAAACCAACTAACTTCTTTTATAACAAAATCAATATGACTAAACCTAATCGAAGAAGCGCTCTATCCTCTTCTCTAATGGTACTTAGACATTAGCATCAGAAAAAGTTACAAATGAAGCTATTAATTATTTTTCTGATCATTTTTCTGCATCTAAGGCCCACACCAATTCCCAGACATAATTTGTAAGAGAAATCTCTCTTTAAATGCTAGAGAAAACACAGGCAAGCCTTTTCAATGGGAGGAAATCAAAACTGTAGTCTTCTAAATCAATGACGATATCTCCTCGGGACCAGATGGTATTAATTCAAAAAAATTCAAATTGCATTGGGAACAAGTTAAAGAAGATGCATGGGATGCTATGAATAGGATTCTACAATCGGAATACCATTAAAAATATCGAGATTCAAAATAACATGCAATCTAACTACTAGCATTGGATCCCTGACAACAACGGGAAGTTCAGCACTAATTTAGCTTGGAATCATATCAGGTCTAAAGAAAATGAAATTAACCGGGCTACTATTATTTGGGGCAGTAAATGCGTACCCAAAATGTCTATCTGCACTTTATTAGCAAATTTAAATAGAATTCATACCGAAGACAAAGTCAGTAATTGGAACAACGCAACTGACAAGCGTTGTGTTCTATGCAACAACCAAACCGAAGATAGGGATCACCTATTTTTCAAGTGCAATTATTCCAAAAATTTGCTTGAAGAAACTATGCATAAGGCTAAGATTAATTCAGTAATTCACTAGAATTTAATCAAGTCATACATATGATTTGCACGAATCAATCCAATAATAAGTTTATTAATCAGGTCAAAAATATAGTTTTCACTTCTATCGTATGGAACATTTGGTGCGAAAGGAATAATCGTCAATGTAAGGGAATTGAACTCCCAGTTCAAGTTAGATTAGCTCATATATACAAGAATTGCAAGCAGTTAATGCAAAATAACTCCAACAAAGAAAAATCAAACAGACAAGCGGAAATTATCTTTATTAACTTCGGAGTTATTAAGGAGAATTAGTTGGACTTTCACCCTCCATGAAGATGAAGTTGTTTCCAGAATCTGAAGCCGCTCCTTCTATTTTGTTTTTGCTGTCGATTGACTCAAGTTGTGGAGATATTTTGTCTTCAATTTGGCCATTATTGAAGTGGATGTCTTTATTTTTGGTAAAGTTGGTTTCTAGCTTCGTTGCCTCTAGAAGATTTGGAGTTTAGTGTGACCGATGAAGACTTTCTTTTTATTTTATTCTGCTATTTGATGGTCACGTGACTTGTGTAGCTCTTTCACCTCTTCGTTGTGTTTTTGTTTTTAATTTTGTTTTTTAGACCCCAAGAAGATCGTATAGATGGTTTTGAGTGTACCTGTATCTATTTTACTCCTCCATCTATTTGACTTCTTGGGTGTGGTCTATCGGTCTTGTTGTATTGTTAATACATGGAAATGATATGTACTCTTTTTTCTTGCAAGACACTCATTTAGGTTAGAAGGGTTGCAAGGTTTTAACGAGCCATATCATTGAAGTATATGCTATTTTTATTATATATAAAGTACCTTTCTTCTAAAAATAAAATTCCTATTTATATTATTATAATTTCGCTGTATTATCCTTATCATGATTATATATATATATATTATTGTTTCGCCGTGTTTTTTAATTGATATCAAAATTTGAATGATTAATTAAATGAGTTGATTCAATTTTAATGCTAGTTTAAACTAATATATGTGTGCATATATGAAAAATCATAGTTTTAAGCGTGAATATGTTTTAGCATACTCCTATTGGTTTTCTATAATAATAAATAATTTTTTAATAAAATTATGCAAATAATTTTGTTTTTAATCAATCTTAAAACATTAAATATTTTAACATCTTGTTTAAAATTTGATGTATGATTTTCAAGTATAAAATTAGTTTTAAATGTTAAAAAAATATTTTTTGTTTAAATTATATGTTATATATATTGTATTTAAGTTGTTCATAGATATATGAATCTTATGTTTATATTAAAACAATGAATTGATTAAAACTATTTTTATATTTATAATTATATATATATATATGTATATATATATATGTATATATATCTTTGATATTATTGCTTAGTTAACTAATGGTCCATTTTATTTATCTGCTCCGATCTCAATTTAATTTGAATAATCCTTGCCAAATCAAATTAGATATCTTAACCTTTAATTTGAAGTTTGAAATTTAAACTGGTCAAATTTTGTAAGATTTTGTCAAATCCAATTTTATGAATACATTTTTCACAATATTTTGTAACCGTGCATATATCCTATGCTAAATAATTAAATTGAAACAACTAATATATACATAAATAGTGAATATATACATGAGACATAAAATCTCAGTATTGGCCATATTGTTTGTTATTTTATGCCTTTTGGCATGTTATTTTTATATATCATCCTTTAGTGTGATAATTGGGTATAGTGTTAATCGAATGTTTGCAAAAGAGGACCTCTTATCTCTTCCCGCTTTAGAACTTAATGTGTCTAAATCTAAATCTATTAATTGTATTCACGTCCTCTTTGAACATTAATCACTTACCCTTACTACAAATTTCATTTATAAGTCAAATCATTTACATATATGGATATATTAGATATATTCACATTTACCCATATATTATACTTAATTAGTATAGATAAATTGATTAAGAGTAAACAATTCAAATGGAACATGATTTAATTAAAATGACTAGATTGGATCTAGTGTTAAATTTTAGACTTCATAGGCCTACTATTATCCAAATAGAGAATTTTTTTAAAATTTAGCCATTTCACCCACTGATGAACAGGAAAGTTCCTTCAACTTTGACTAGCAATTGTTGCACCATCATGCCTTGATTTGATGTCAGACTACCACCACTCAATTCGACTTGGTGAGCTCCACCAGATCCACCCCCACCCGACTACTGTGATCGCCTGAATAAAGTCGTGCTATTTCCAAAGCATTAGGTTTCAAAATCCTAAAAATGAAATTTAGGCCACAACCTACACGGTGTAGAACCACAGATCGCCAACATTGGGCTCCCTTCATCATGCTTTGTAATCATGTAACTTCCATTTCACCGATTGTCACCAAAATCGAGAACGCCTAAATTGAACCCTAGATTTATGCCTTTCTAATTTTGGCCATCAATTTCTTTTTACATAAGCATGTTTTACAACAAATGACCACTTATACTTACAATCGATTTGATACATAATTTGATGGGTATCATACATTTTTGAGTATAAAATAGATTTTTTGTTGTAATTGTCTAACATTAGCATGTGATTAATGAATTTCAGGATTAGGGCAGAAAAATGAAGATGGACCAACGACTAGGATTCCATAGCTTCATTCGAATAGTCATTTAGTTATGTTATGGGTCGTGTATCCAGATCGATACGAAATAGTTACATACATTGTTTACAACTTGTAAAACCCCCATCTCCTAAACCTTGACTCCAAATTTAACAAATTTATAGTCGAAACTTATTAGCTTTGAAAGGCCTATGCAATGGTTATAGACATGATAACAAAAGCACCCTTAATAAAAATCCATTTTAATCAATTTAATATCAACAGTTTCAAATTTGTGGGACAGTACATATTTCAACTTGACGTTCTCTTAAGTACGTAAAAAGTTAGAATAGGCTTGTATTTTACTAAATTAAAATAGTAAATACTTAACACTTCACATTTATATATCATATATTTTACTATAGAAGATCGGTTTTAATTTTTTGGACTATGTTATTGAAAATTTTCCAAGCTCAAATGATGGTAAAGCAGATCAAAAAACATCATCTTTCTATAATATCTATTACTCTTTAAGAGAATGGTGGTTGTAGAATCCCAAACGAGAAAGTTATTATAGCGGCTGAAGTTGTTGGTATTTTTTATGGGATGAATGTTGGTGTTAGAAGATCTGATAAGAATGTTGTCAATGTTCCTCATACTCCCCCTAACATTCCTCATAATTGAACCTCTAGCTAAATGTTGTTCTTCTACACTCATCCAATCCTAAAATTTTACTTCCCTTGCCAAACTCACTCAGTTTATCTGACTCTTCCTTTGAAGAAGCGGTACAATTGATAATAAGGAAAAAGGAGAAAATGATGTAAACAATATTTTTGGCACCATAGAAAATTGATGAAGTTGAATCTAATGGACTAGGACAACATATAGATCGACTACATCCTTATGTTCTTATCTTGGTACATTAGCATATGAAATAGTTCCTATAAACATAAGCAGTTGGAAGAAAGTGGATGACCAATTGAAGAATGATTTATGGACATGTATTCAGGGTTAGCAAGTTATTTAAGAATCATTTTCAATCAATTTATATAATTGCAAGTCTTTAGGTTCAAATTAATGTAAATATTTGTTTTAAATTAGAATATAAAAATAATATTTCATTGACTACAATAATACTCAATATTTTCAGGGTCCAACAGATATATAGACCCACACATACACATTCTACGTGCATAGTAACACTACAAAAATTTAAAATTATAATCAAAAATTAATTCTTCCATTAAGTACAAAGTTTTACATGTCATAAGATCCTATGAGCTTCATCGTTACTTCTAGTGATTCCCTCGCCTCTCATGAAGTGGCTAGCCTTCTAGATAAGAAATTTTTATTAAAAAATAATTATTTTTTATGTAAATAATAATATTGTTGTTTTTTTTCCTAAAACAAGTGTACCTTATATTATATGGACAATTAGGTACAAAATTTTTGTCTGTGTTCCAAATAGGTGCATGAGTAACAACTTTTTTCACACAAAAACACCCGTAAGGCTAACACAAAATAAAGAGTGTAGTACACATACAACTCAAATTACAAAAGTATAGAGAAATTAAAGAAACGGGGGGATTTTCCAACTATTATCCATGCAAAGATTAATTCATGTCCTTGTAGAGTAAAATGAGAAAAGAGCGGTCAAAGTGGTCAATGTCTTTCCCCTCTTTCATGAAACGAGCACATTAACCTAGAAAATGGCTATTATTTAAAGCATCCCTTTACCTCCACTCTCTCCAATATGGAACCTACTACCTAGATCCACCATAGTTCTTCCCAACCGCGTTGTAGAATTCTCATCCCCAATGTTGCCAAAGTGAACAAGAGCTGTCATTGTGTCCATATGCTATTTTGGTTTGAAATTGGAGTATTTCGATAGATCTATTATTTTTTGAGTTGCTAAGGGTTGACAAATCCGGTATTGCATCCGAATTCCCTTGAAAAATTTGTTATTACACTCGTCCAAGATATGCCAAATGACGATTGATACTATTATTATGGTTTATAGTGCTTTTTTGTTTGCATGTAATGGTATTGCCTGATTAAAAACTTCATTGATATCGAATATACTGGTTAGAATTTTATCCCAAATCTTTGATTAGTACTCGCAAGTAAAAAATAAGTGGTCTTTATTTTCCACCTGAAGTTTGCACAATAAATAAGTTTGGTTAACATCATGATTCCATCTTACTAGCATGTCTTTCGTCTTTAATTTATCAAGCTTTTCCAACAGAGCAAAAATCAACATCTTCCATGCGCAATATTTGTTCCAAATGATTTTACACCAATCCAGTTCATTTGATTTAGGTCTGACAATATTCCAAGTAGACTTTAGTGAGAAAATTTTTGATGTGTCAGTATAACGACCCGTTATTTAATCACTTTTAAATCTTAATTTTTAATATATTTTTAAATAATTAATTAATAAATACTATAGCATAAATAAAAATCTGTTAAATAATAATAGGTGATAGAGAAATTATTTTCAAATTTTGTTTACAAAAATAATTAATCGAAGGAAAAATAGAAAATGTGACTCGAAATCGTTTCCCAAATTTTCGAATTTTCGTTATCTAAAAGTTTCTGGAAACGTCATGTACATTATAGTTAGTGTGCTGCTATTCACACCCCAGTTTCATCTTTTGGCCACCTTTAAAATTTGATGATTATTTTTTATCTACTTCTGGCCACCAATTCATTTCTTCTCACTCAGTCATTCACAGCCATTCTCCTTTTCTTCTCAGTGTAGGTATTCTCTCAAATATCAAACCCTAAACCCTAAGAAAGAAAGATATTTTTTTTCGTTGAATAGAGGATGGAAGATGAAGATAAAAAAGAGTTTAGTTATTTCTTTCATGTTGTATAGTGTTTCTGATATTTTTTAAAAATTTTGTTTAGGGTTTTCTATTGGTTAGAGTTTTCTGCTAATTTTCGTAGGAGATTTCTTCCAATCCCCTAGCCATTACAAGCTTGGAGGACATTAAATTTGATGACATTGTAATAGAGAATGATAGTGTAAGTTATTGATTTTTAGGGTTTTTTTAATCGTACAACATATATGTCCCGTTTTACAAAATTTTACAGTTAAGTTGTATTTTCGATTTCGTAGAAGAAGATTTTGAATGATAATAAAATTGAGAGTGCTCTTATTGTCTCAGCTAAGAACTACGTGGATGGTAGCAATACGATGCAAGATGATCGATCAAATGACTCAGAAGACATATAAGTTGATTTGACAGATCATTTTACAATTGATAAAGTATTCATTTAGTACTTAGTTTACAATCGGTAATGTACTTATAAAAATGAAGAATGCTAACTTTTTTTCTTAAACCATGTGATTTCAGGTATTTGATTCATAGAGCACATTGATCTGATGGTGTAAAACAATAGGAAAAAGTTGAATGCCATTGCCGTAATTCTAAAGTTTGATTAATTAGGGCCGGGAAGAAAACCAAGGTTACAATTGGGGTGTCAAAGGGCTGGAGTTTATCATAGTCATCAACCAAAGGCATCTAAAAGGAAAACACTATGAAATGACTTAGAGTTAGCGCTACTAGGAAAAGCAATTGTCCGTTTCAAATGAAGGGTGTGTATGTAGACGAAGATAAATGGAAAATTTCTATAATCAATGGAGTGTATAATCATGAACTTCCTCACTCTTAGAAGACATGAGTATTGCAGGCGTGGGAAAAAAATCTTAGAAGACATGAGTATTGCAGGCGTTCCTCCAAGAGAGGTATTACTAACCATTAAAAAGTCCTTTCTAGAAAAAATTTCAACTTTGAAGACTACCTACAACGCTAAGTATGAAATGGAACTGTCAGCGATGGAGTGTAAATTCGCGATGCAACATTTAATGAAATTGCTTACAGAGAAGCATTATGTGTATTTTGACTAGGCTGATGTGGAAACCGGTCATTTGGTAGATATAATGTGGTCTCATCTAGAGTTGTCTGTATTGTGTAATGTTTTCCATCAATTCTTTTGCTTGATTGTACATATAAAACGAACCAGTATAATATGCCTTTGTTGGAAATGGTTGGTGTGACTTCTGCGGGCCGAACATTTAGTGTTGCTCATGCATTTCTAGCACAGAAGAATGAGGAGAACTACGAATGAGTGACTAAAGAACTTAAAACATTTTTATTTACCCGATAAGAACCCGAGGTAATAGTTTTTGATAGAGAATGGGCGTTGATAAATGGAATCAAGAAAAAATTTCCGCAGGCAAAGTTGATGATGTGTTTATGGCACACGGGAAATAATGTCATTACAAATTGCAAGCCAGAGTCTCAAACAAATGAAGTTTTCGAGATGTTTTTGCAAAGTTGGAAGAAGATGGTTCATGCACCGACCGAAGATGAATTTTGGATGTACTGCAATGATTTTCAAAAAGATTAGGTAGACTATCCCAAAAGATTGATGTACATTCGTAATAAATGTTTGGAATACAAAGAGTATTATTCTTTTGCGTGGACAAATAAAATTTAACACCGTGATAATAGAGCAACTACTCATGCCGAGTCTTTCCATGCTCAGTTGAAAAAAACATCTCGGTACGTCTAGAGCACATTTGCCGTATTATGGTCAAAAATGGATAATATGTTGTTTCGACACCATACTGAAATAAAATCCACTTTTGAAAGAAGGTTAGGAGCTATTCGAATTGCATATCAAGTTCTATTGTTAAAACAACTATGAGGCAAGACATCTTTTTTTGCATTGGATTTGATTGTGAAAGAAATGGGAAAAATTAGTTGTGCTGCTTTGGACGCATTTGTTTGCGATCATTTGAATCAACTTGTGTATGGTCTTTTATGTGCACATGAGATAAACAAATATAACAGTGATGGCCTTCTAATCCCAATTGAAATCGTAGATGATCGTTGGAGACGGAAAAATTATATTCCACAAGTTGAAGAATCGCTCGAATTTGTCCATACAATTGAGTTTAAATACATTAAAAAATAATTTGATTCGAGCACTGCTGAGGAGAGGAAAGTTTTGCTACTGAAGCTAAGAGAAATTGCATTACTAGCCATGACATCTACCGTGGAACCAAGAATAAAGAAACACAAAGGGAGACCAAGCAGAAGTAAGAACAAATCAATTAGCAAATAAAGCAAACGTCAAAAATCTACAAAATGGGATCCCTCTACTTTTGAGAATTCTTTATCAAGCTAGCGTGAACAAGAAACTGCCTCCCAAATGGAAAAACTCCATTGTGAAGTTTGATAAGTGTGACGTGAAAAACAACAAATTCAAATTTTAAGTATTTAGCTTACCTATCGGCTTTTCTACACCAATATATTGATAACGTTGAAGATGTTATATGAGATGGCAACTATGGATTTCGTTGCATTGTTGAACTAGTTGACGAATTAAATTTCGATTGGAGAGAAGCAAGGAAGTGGATATTAGCCGAATTGATGAAAAATTAGGATTTATATGTTAGACGTTTTGACACAACAAACTACGAAGAATTAAATTCAGCTACCGATTGCAACACCGGTCCTTATTTTAAAGCTAACTAGATGATAATGCCTGAAATAGGATACTTGGTTGCAAATGCATTCAATAGTGTTGTGGTTTATATATCCAATCATCAAAGTTTGATATTTTTTCCGCATGAAAGAGGGCCAGGTCTTGGACACGAGCAACGGTTTATTATTTCTACAAATATTCTAGACTACCACTTTATCGAATTAACGCGTTTGGAAAATGCACCCATCCCACCGGTCGCTAGCTTTTGGAATAGATTGGCAACTAAAGAAGCTAAAGTATGGAGCGAACTACACGTTGATCGGCAAATAGAGTTTGTTAAACTGTGCCCATCGGATATGGCCACAAAGGATGATCACTAATGTAATGAAATGTAAACTTGAAAATTTTGTCATGCGATTCAAGTTGAATGCTACTTAATTTTGTACTTGGTGTTAACTTACATGCATTGATGTGGTTGAAATTTTATGTAATGAATGATTCAACTTTATGTAATAAACAAACAAGTTTAAATTTACGTAATATGGTTAGTAACATGTTGATATACACTGGAAATATATAAAACTTGATGTCCAACTTGTTTTGGTTAGTAGTAAGTCTAAATTTAAGTGATATAAATTCATGCGCATGGACAGTGAAAATGTATGAACATGTTGATACAGAACTTTGATATACAAACAAACAAACAAGTTGAAGTAATATGGTTAGTAGCCATGGAATCAAATTCATATACAAGTTAGTATACATAAACAAGATGATATACAAGTTAACATACAGATTACTATTCAAGTTCAGTGCTGTTTCAAGGAACAGACACTATAATGGTTGGTAACAACTGCCAAGTTTAAGCTCCAGGTGGCGTACCACCACCGAAAGATATAAACATTTATAGTAACTCTTCAATGAACGGCGTACCACCACCAAAGACTCAATGCAGGTGATGACTACTTATAGCCGCACGGTGGTGCATGTGAATAAACAGAGAAACCATTTGTTTTACTTGTAAAGTACAGTAGAAGTTTGGCAATTAGTGACTTAAGTATTAGGAAAATAGACGACACCAAGAGGCCGCACGGTGACGAACACAACCGATCACAGAAACCCTTTTTTTCAAATTAAACTACAACAGAAGTTTGGCCATCTAGAACCAAAAAAATGAGAAAACAACTGGTACTTGTAGGCCGCACGGTGATGATAACAACTGGATAGAGAAACCGGTTTTTTGAATTGAAATCAACAACAGAAGGTCGGCCAACAATAACTGAAGGAATAAAACACAAAACGACATGAATAGGCCGTACGGTTACGGTTTCCACTGACCAGAGACACCATTTATTCTGTTTATACAACAGAACATACTGTCGGTAGTAAATAGCTGAAGACGTAGGCAAACAAAATGGTCATTGAAGACCGCACGGTGTTTATAAAAACCGAACAGAGAAACCGGTTTTTGAATTCAAATCAACAATAGAAGGTTGGCCAACTATAATCGAAGAAATAAATAAACAAACGGCATGTATAGGCCATATAGTTATGGTTTCCACCGAACAGAGAAACAAAATTTCTGAGTTGAAAACATTAACAATTGGTCGGCTATCTTCTACCGAAGAAGGATGGAAATGAACGGATGTTATCGGCCGTACGGTAACGAGTGCCACCAACCAGAGAAAAGATACTTCAATTGTGTATGTGACACGTCGGTCATATGGTACCGAAACTGAGGGTAACAGCTTTTGTTGACCGAACAGTGGTTTTTGGGAAGAAATGTAAAATGAAGTAATACACTCGGTTAGTAATAATCGAACCCATAATGTGATGGACGAATGTTGATGGCCAAACAATGGTACAGATGCACAATGTCAGTCAATATCAGTTAATCTACAGGCATTTCACTCAATATCAGTCAATAGAAATACCGCACAATGCATTTCATTCAATAACAGTGGTATAAATTATAGAAATACTGCACAATTCATTCAATGTCAGTTAATCTGCACAATGCATTTCATTTCATTCAAGCACAAATAGAAATACTAACACAAAACAAGAAAAATTCCAATTTCAATTCATTTCAAGTCAGAACAACAATTTCATTTCATTCAAAACAACCTACAAACAAGCAAAATTCCGATTTCCATGTCAACATAACCTATAAACAACATAACCATTGTTTACAACCAACCAAATACATAATATCCATTGGATTTAAAGGGATACGCTGAGCAATTTACACTGAGCAATACTAAATTAACACAACACTCTATTGGGATATTTGCAATATCAAAACACAAAATCACGCCATTGTAAAATGCGACTTCAGGCAAGGGGTAACAAGATCTCACTGTATGGTATGGATCCCATCATACCTAAAAATAAACATGCCATTTACATTTGTATGATTTGCAAAAAAAGTATACATTAATTAATTAACTTACGTCCTGTGGAGATAAATTGTCTAACTGTTCTCAAAGCCGTATTATGGCCGAAGTCGTATCTCCGGATTGTTTCATTGGTTGCCATCTACACATCATTGGCATCGTAACATCATAATCTTTACTAGGAATAGCACTAGGAAGCATAGGAAAATGATCGTAAATCCAGGCCTATAGCAATATTAATTAGTAGTTATTTTACTATTGAAAATATTTAGAGAATAAAAGTAGAGACGACTTACCGTTAACAATGTCAAGTACCCAGCCACTTTCTTTACATCCCATCTTGAAGCCAACCCCAATCGATGGTACAAAAAGGCTAATGCTCCCATTCCCTAGGCTTGTTCATTCTAATGATTTGTGTTCTCCAAACATCTCAAATATTACACAGGAACCTTCATGCCCGACATATCATAGAATAAAGTGCAACCCAACAAATATAGGGTACATGCACGTGCAACAACTATGTAATCATCTTCATTTGTATCCTCTTTATTTGCCTTTTCTTTAAACGTTTCCAGTAGGAAGTTTAGCCTGATTGAAGTAGAATAATTGAGTTGTTCCTTCGCTACATCCCCGCCAACATCAAGATAATCAACTAATAGTAGAGTTGGAATACGATCATCCGCTTTTGCATAAATACAACAATCAATGACTGATATTTTTAGAATTTGGGTGACATTATCCAATGGTTTCATCATTTCTCCAAAAGGTAAATTAAAAGAATTTGTCTCGGGATGCCATCTCTCAATGAATGCTGAAGTAGTCACATAGTCGACATGCTTGTATGAGAATTATGCCAAAGTGTACAACCAGAAATTTTAGTTTTCTAAGCCTGCGCTCGGCATATCATCAATACTACGTTCTTCCAACTTCGCTGTGTGGGAAATGCATTTTAACGGGCCTCGCTCCTACAAAAACACAATAAAAATATATTATCATACAAACTAAGACTTTTATTTGATAAATTGAACATAATAATAACCAACTAACTTCGTGGTTATTCCAAACAAAAAACGCAATATGGGATTTGAAACTTTTTAATAAAGAAGTATAAACCGATGTATAATCAACATATTTTCTAGAAGTGGCATGCTCAAAGGACGAATAACTATTTGCAACTCTGCTTCTTCGTTACGTGCATCATTGCCATTTGATTCTTTACCCGGACCACTTTAAGATCCTCCTACCCTATAACCATCCTTCGACACACTAGAATCATCCCCCAAACCACTAGAACCATCCCTCGAACCATGTTCACTAGAGTTGATCCCCTAATCATCATCATCTCTATTTTCTTCTACATTCCCACCTTCTTCTACATCAGCCAGTTTCCTCTTCTTCTCTAATTCTACGGCCTGTGCCCGTCTTAACGAAGCAGTCATGGAATCTCAATCTTTTCCTAGAAACAACATAACATATCTTATACATATTCAATAAATTGCAAAGAAGTGTGAAAATATATTTACTTACTACATACAAAATTATAAAAAGTCAACCAAAATTTATTTAAGCTTAAATGTTTGAAGTGTAAATTAATTGTTTAGTTGAGAATGTCTCAACAATAAGTCTAATAATTCAACTTAACATAGATTCATTTAATTTAAAGTATGATACTTTTTGTGTTAACATAATCGAACAAACTTGCATGAAAATAGAACTATCAGCAACTATAAAAAGGGAGCAATAAGGTGAATAAATAGACTAGAAACCAACAATAAAAGGGTATCTTAAAAGGAAAATAAAACCAACAACAATAAGGTATCTGTGATAGGAGGCCGGCTATACAGAACTGAGTGTAACGGACGGAAGTTGGTGACCATACGGTAGTACAAACAGCCGAGAAGAAATGATTTCCAATTTCAACTTGTTTTAGCAACTAAATGGTAGACAACCACAGATCACCTACTGAGTTCTACGTTCAAACATCGCCGTGATTTATAACTATGTACACATGAACTATTTTAGTTGGTTGTATAGAGTTGAACATTGCTTAGTGGGAACCGTCGGTCGTCACCAAATGGACACAAAAATGAACATGATTAACATTTCGATGCCAATAACAATCTCTGAACCTATAGCGACCAAACTAGCGATTGTGTACAATAGAAAAACAAAGTAAAACTTGCATCGATTTCAGAAAAAATGAAAAAAAAATAGGATTAGAGACGTCGAATTACTCGGTTGTGTTGAGGATGACTTCTAGCTTCCTTTTATGGTTTAGGTTCGCAACTTCGTTCAATCGCTCACAAAACAAGCGAAATTAGGTTCGCTTGAGGACGAGAGCGGAATTGACAGTAAACGGATGAGAACAAGAAGAGAACGGAGGGCAGAGGAATTCAAATGAATTTGGGGTGCCACTTTAGGTTTAAAAATAGTGGATGGTGTAAGGAAGTGGAGAGGGGTAAAAGGTGGGATGGCCTTTAGTTAAGGTGGCCATAAGAGAAAATAGAGGTATGAATTGTAACACACTATAATTAACATATACAACTACATTTACTAAATAAACTATGTATGGTTAATAAAAATAAGTGGTAGATATTCATTTACTTAAGTGAAAAGGAAGGAGATGTGACATTTACTAAATATAAATAAAAATGAAAAAAGAAAAAGAAAATGTCACATCTTATGACACATAAGTACATGAGTTATTAAATGCATGTTGGCTAGAAAAAGGAGTGGACAAAGGTGATGCTGTGAGAAATTTGAATGGAGGGTGGGTACTTCAAGTGTAGTTTAGTAATTTGTTTATTTCACTTTATACAAAAACAATTTTCAAATTATTTTTCATTTCAATTTCATTTTTCATTTCAATTTCATTTTTCAAACCTTCGTTCAAGTTTTCTCTAAATTTTAATGGTTTCGAAAGTTGGTTTCAAAGTTTAAATATCCAATCTTTTCATTTCTTTCTTAAGTAAAATCAATAAAACAAATGTCTTTCTTCTATACATCACTTCACTAACCAAATCAAGACCTATACTCCTTAAAAAAGCATGATCGAGCCTTAAATCTCCTAAAGCTGAACCACATAGGCCTTATAATGCTCCAGAATTCCATCTTGTATAAGTTAAAGCTAAGATCTAGGGTCGATTAAAAATTCAGTGGAAGTTGGTGTCGTTTAAGTGAGCAAAATCTCATTTTTTTTCTATGAAGTTATTGGATTTTCTTTTGCTCATAATAGTGGTTGTTAGTTGCTTGCTTCTATATATTGTAAAGTGATGAAATTTGGTATGATTTCCTATTAAAAAAACATTTGACATCTTGGTAACTAGTTAGCGACTTAAAGTTAGTCGAAAAAGTTTGAGTATATAATGTTAGAAAATTCTCTACATGACATATAATTATTACATGCCTTTATATTTGTGTTCACCCTTACGTATGTTTGGTTGAATACATGATATGTGAGAGTGCTTATGAAAGTGTCCGTATAGCGACTATTGCTATATCGACACTTTGAAAATATTACCTTTTGAAATCTTTGTTTTAATCATGTGCATGGGTTCTATAAAGATAATTAATCATTAACATAAAGGTGTGATTAAAGTTAATTAATTATTTTGATAATGGTGTTTTAAAATTTAGTTAATCATTTTAAATTATGATGTTTAAGATTAACTAATTAATTAATAATGATCAAGACTAATTAATTAATTAGATAATAATGCAATTAAGATTAATTAATAATTTTATTAAAGATGTTTTAAAATTAATTAGTCATTTTAACTAATAATGTTTAGGGCTAATTAATTATTTAATTAATGATGTATTAAGGTTAATTTATAATTCTATTAATGATGTTTTTGGATTAATTATCACTTCAATAATAGTGTTTTAAAAATTAATTAATTACTTAAATAACAAAAAATTTAAAATCAATTGATTATTTTAATAATAGTGATTTAAAATCAATTAATTATTTTAATAAAGGTGCTTTAAAATTAATTAACCATTTTAATTAATGATATTTGAGTTTAATTAATCATTTTAATTAATGATATTTGATCTAATTAATCATTTAATTACTAATTTGAGTTTAATTAATCATTTTAATTAGTGATATATGAAGTAATTAATCAAGATTAAAGTTAATTAATTATTTTAAATGAAGATGTTTGAAGTAATTAATCATCGATTAAAGTTGAGTAACAATTTTAAGTGACTATTTTAATTATTATAAATGTGAAGGCCCAGCACAAGTTTGGTTTAAAAAGTAAAAATATTGATTCGATTATGGAAAAGAAGTTTCCGTAAACGATATCGCTTATATAGAAAGAATTTAGTCATGCTCCTTACAGTAAACGTCGATGTATGCAAACTTGTCACTATCTCGAAAGTTAAAAATATCATCAAGGCAACGCTTAGAAGTAACACTACCTTTACTTGCCCGACTTCATTTTTAACCAAGAAATAGTACGTGTTTGAAATCGACGAGTAGTGGTAGGAATATGAGATTTACCATCCATATACAACCATTTTTAATTATCCCTCATAGTTGTATTAACTATATGTTTAGCTTTCTTCATTTTATATCGTCAATCTAAGACGATTTGTTGCTCATTTGAGCTTTTTTTATTCTTTGTCGAAAATGACTAAACCCAAAAGCAAATGGGGGCAAAGTTATGTAGGGTTGCTCCCATCAGGTTATACTCACATCTACTCTAGGTTAGTTTCGGTTATACATGCACTAAGATGTGAAATACTCGGATAATAGATAAGGTTGGCAGGATCCGGCTTGGAGTTCTCGAGAGGTGTCATAGGAGAGAATGGCCCTATCGAGTATATTGGCTAAAGGTTTGCTTTTTGGTAAAGGGGATGCACCTTCCTAATCATTTGTTGGTAAATTTTCTTTCCTTCCTTTGATTCAAAATTTTAAAATTTACCTTGTTTCTTAATTGCATTAGAAAGTGTTCTGAGCACTTTGCGACGTTTAATTATTGATATCCATTGCTGTGATTGAATGTTGTTATTATGAGGGAAAAACCGCTATGGAGTTGACGGCGTGGTCTCATATATTGTATTTATTTCCACCTTTTTTTTAAATATTTGCTCATACCACACTTATTGTCTGACTTGAGTTGTTTGTTTCTATAAACTCTCAGGTACTCAATTATATTTGAGTAGTCCAAGAGTAGCAGGTTTTCTTTGAGCTCATTTGAAGACGATGGACGAACAGGAGGCTCCTTTATCTATCTAGCTATCTATTTCCAGTACATGATTATGTATGTGTTTTTTTAATCTAAAAGTGTAAAGGCAATGTATAATTGCTTAGTCCAATGGTTGTAGTACTTTAGTATAACTCTGATAACTCCATGTTTAAGAGTAACCTGATGTACTATATTATTTTGTATTATATTTGACCGTTCTGATGTGAGACTTTTCGTTCTATTCAAATCTATTATTTTGTTTTTATTCCACAAAACATTGCCTTTCGAATGCTTAGACAATGGCACACGACATCGAGAATGTGTTAAGTGTCATTCTTAAGTGATAGAAAGGTGGGTGGTCACAGTCGGGGATCCATTACCATGGTCTCTGATTCCCTCCATGTCAATTTTAATTTGTTATATTTTTGTGCTAATATAGGATGGAAAATATAAAGAATTCGTTCTATACTCTCCATTAGATTGAAGAAAAGAGACTTTTCTGTTGGGGCCTTCCATTATGGCCACAACATTCCACCCTAATTTATTGACTAAAGAGTACATGTTTATCTATGGTCCAAACCATAAACTAGTCTCATTTCCATCAGCTATTTGTTTAGACATACAACCTTTGCTTATTTTTCTTGCATTTATAAGTGTGTTCCAAATGATCGATGAGTTGTTGCCAGATTGAACAATGCAAAAAACTTTTTTTACAATACTAATTTTTGGTCCAGGTTTGCCCAGTGACTATCTGAAGATAGATATCTCCCTAGCAGTTTAATGGAAATTGTCTATAGTAAGTCCTCTAATCTTCTTAATTCTAAAACAATGTTATTATTGTTTTAAAGGGTAATTTAACGAAAATTGCTATTATTGATTAAATTATGATGCCTTGAGATATTTGAAGTAATAAATGTATAATAAAGAATTTCTGAAGTATATTATCATTTTTTTAGATTATTACTGTTTTAAGAGGAAATAAATAAACGTGATTTCATAATAAATAATAATAAAATGATTTTATCCTTAAATAGGACATATAAGTTTAAATAAATTAACTTTAATTGTTGTGGCTCATAAGTGTAAATTATTTTGAAATTATCATACATGATTGTTGTATGAAGTGAAATCACATTAGGACAAATTATGCGATATTTTTCCATTATTTCTAGTAGTGCATGGTTAATTATGATTTTTTTTATGTTTTTGCAACTCACATGATGAGTTAGTATGCATTTAATGATTTGATGTTTAGGTTACTAATGTAGAGGATTGGTATGCAATTTATGAGTTGATGTTTGTGTCACTAATATAGTGGGTAAGTACACATTTAATGCTTTGGCGTTTGTGTTACTGATATAATGGGTTAGTCATTTGGAAATTTGGTGTTTGTGTTACTAATATGGTGGGTTGGTATACATTTGATGAGTTGATATTTATATTATTAGCACTGGCGGTTTATACATATTTGTTTGGTTATACTTGCATTGATGATGTATTAATAATAGTTGATGACTAGTACTTATGTAAGTATATTTGTTGTTGATTTTTGGATGTTGAGTATCATCAAACTTGTGTGATGTTTAATAGTTATGTGTTGTCATCATTGTTGTTGCCACATATTTATAATGATTTATGGGAATGGCTTGGTAGGAGTAGTGTTTCCTAGTGCATTGGTTGCACGGATGTTATGGTTGCTATGTGCTAGTAATTATTTGATGTAGGGGAAATTAGAAAACATAACTAAGTAGGCTTGATCCTTGTAAAGGTATATAGATGCTTTTCGCTTTGTAATAGTTATTGAGCACCCGGCTGTAGTATATAGGATAAGGCGCATTTCAATCATAGTTGATGCTTTTCCCTTTTATATGTATGTGTGTGTATGTGTATATTTGTAAAGTCATAGGTAGAAGCAGAGAAGGGAGTGAAGGTCTAGATATATATTATAAGCATAGCATACTGGCTTGGTATATGTCCCTTGTAGTAAAGTTATATTGCTACAAATTAATGGTGATTAATATATTGAAAGTATGGATATAATTTGATGCATTAAATCTGTATGGTGTTTAATTGTTGAGATAACGTATACATTAATGTTTAATTCCACCGTGAGGTTTTTTGTTTATTCATAGTTTTAGATTTTTAAATTCATGTAACCAAAGGTCCAATGCTTATAATATCCGAAATTAGTTGCAAGCGTATTTTTACAGCATTAGTAATTGATTTACATGCTAAAAATAGTATGGTGTCATAGTCAGGTTATGTATGACTCTCCATACCTTATGTTTCTATTTATTACATCGACTTTTATAGTATCTTGAGATTATAGATCGTTCATACTAAACTATTGTTCGATTTGAGGTTTTATGTTTTTCTTCTTTCTATCTCGGGTACTCTTAAATGAGTAGGTTAATGATAGGAGGTATGAGATGGCGCATGGAGCTGTGCGGAGGATGAGTATATGGTTAAAGCTTTCATATACCCACTTTTGAGCTATTATATATATATATATATATATATATATATATATATATATATATATATATATATATAGTTTTATCTAGTGTTGTGGAGCTGTTTCAACATTTGAAGATTATTTGGAATAGTTTCCATTTTACTTTATTATTTGATGTATAGATTTTATTTCATGTTTTTTATAACTATGTTGAATCTACTATGCTCTAAGTGTGTAGTTCATTTTTAGCTATATTACTATCTTGCCTGGTTTATATTAATGCGATTACTATATATTTTATTATATGTGTTGTGAGATATATGATAGGTTTTTCTTTGAAGTGTTCTATTTTTTCCATGACTACCGCTATACATTTGTTGGGTATTGTTTTAGCGCACTATATAGGGATATGGGGTCTGGATGTGTAAGACGGTCGTCACAAGTTTTCTATAGATCTGCATGTTTGGAAAAAAAGAACGAGTAACTTTAAAGTAGTGAACATGGGAAGAGTTAAGAAATAAGAAGATATATAACTACGTAGAGTTATAATCACTTACAAAGTCATTAGCCATATCATTTATCATGTTCAATCCTTCCTCATATTACATTGATTCTTCAAGGACTAAATGACACATCTCGATGTTAATCTCACGTAAATTGCCGATAATGCTATGAGCGAGACTACGGATATGTCAAGCAAATGAGGAACATAGTATAAGATCTCTTCCAATCTAGTACAACTATCAACATGAATCCTATACAGAAGAGGAGAATATAACTTGGAAGAATGGTTCACCACAATAGACACGACAATGAGAGCCTGAATATCGACCTCAAATTAGAAGGACTAACAAATCCATGCTCTCGATTCGAACTACAACATCTAGCAAAGGACCCACATCTTTAGCAATAATTTTTCTATATGTGTTATAGTGTATGTCATATCCTTGGTAAATGCACTACTGGCAGTCATCTTGGTATTACACATTATGCATTTGCATAAGTGTCATTTGTCATTTTGTGAAACAAAAGAAGTAGTGGATCCATAGGAAGAGCTATAAGCCCTATCAACTACTGCATGCATCTCTCTCCTAGATATAACACACAAAAAATTGGGAGGCATAATCAAAGGAAATCTCTTCATGGATAAATTACGGGAAGCCACCACCTGATTTATATTATATGTGTTCCATGCATTTTAATTAATATAGACAACCTACCTTTGATGTGGTAATGTGTGCTAGAGAATAGATGAGCTGATATATCATTTGTTTTTGCTCTATTCCTCTTTTCTCATGCTAATTCGATGGTATGATGTCTTCTTAACGTTCTCTTTAATAATATAACCATAAACAATCATATACTCAAAATATCAGTACTATATATAGAAAAATAATATGTTAGATAAGCGAATAATTATTTGAATATGTCATATGCTTAAAATTTAACATGAAAATGTACGTAGAAAAATTTGATAAAACTCATAATATGACCTTTGGTCATGGCAACATCTAAACTTTAGTACAGATAAACAAGAATATCTAGACCATAATTATAGTGCTAAGCTATGTCCAAATCAAGTATCAACTCCAAATTCCCTAGTCTAACAATGTCATTTTTAGTGTGAGAAAAGAGCATATATCATATACAACACAGAATACTAGAATGTGGTCTATATCCTCCGTATTGTGCATTATATAGTTCTTATTAAAATATCTAACAAAATGAGATGGCGTAAAATTTCTTCCTTGCTATCAGACTAAGTTAGAGAGGGAGAATTTAAGGACGTTATTATGGTAACTCCAAGTCTTCTTATAGCAAATACATTGAGTGTTTGAGCCAATTATTATAGATGTCACAATGGTAAAATCTAAAGAGGTAAGCCTATCTCAGCATTTGCAAATAAAATTGCACATGTCGTAGGTCACCAATGCTCCACTATAGCATGAATACATCGATTGCTTGTATTTTTTAGTTCTATATCCACGCATTTACCCAATAATTTCACAATTGGATCTCTAATTTATGGATGTATGTTTAACTTTTCTGCCACTTAAACATTGTTGCAAAAGCTTGATGACATCTAATTTTAACATGATTCTAATTAAAATACAAATGTAACGTAGTGGTTTAAAAAATGTTTACAATAACTAATGTATTATAACGATAAAGATAGATATACCATGAACCCTTTTTTGGTCATAAAAAGGTGATATATCACTTCTTGTAGCATGGTGATTGACTGAAACGGGAAACGGTGAAATAACATTCTAAACACCAACTTCATAGCTACCACCATCTATCCAAAAAAATCTTTTTTTTGTTAATGTTTTTCATATATGATTGAACAAAACTAAATCCTTCTTCTTGAACATCTTCCATTTTCTTAGAACTATTGATTTTTGAATTTCCTCAAAACACTATAGAATAACAGGTAATTTGTAGAAGAGAGTGAAGAGAAGCTAAGATACTCCAAATCAATCAACTAAGGCGTATTTTTTATCAATGTGAATGGCAAAATTCAATAAAAATCAAAAGGGGGTTTAAGTCATAATTGTAGGAAAAGTAGGGAAAGGAAGACATAATGCTTCGAAATGTTGCTGTGTGATAATTGACTTCTATTCTATAAAAGAATTTCTTAAAAACTTCATAGACATAACGATTTTCAATAAACTGCATATATATATATATCCAACTCAAACTACTAGAAGGGTTAGAGGAATTACAACTTTTATTTGTCCTCCCCGCTCTTCAGATAACCTTCTTCTGGAGAAGCAATGACGCTAATAACCATACATTAATTCGTTATGTCATTCAAGTGCACAAGGACAAAACATAAACTCATTTACCTTATTTTAGCAACCTTTTTGAAATAATATATGTAAAATTATTTTGTTGAAGGGAACCTCTACACTAATCTAACAACTTATACAAATAATTGGTTGATAAACCAATAGAAAGTGATTGAAGCTAAAAGTTTTATAAAAACATCTTAAGATGAAGAATATACATATTTGAAAAATTAATTTAAATAACCATAATTCTAATTGTTTCCTTTGAAAAAAAAGACAGGAGCCAAGCATAAGTTATACCTTTTTGCATTTAAAGTGAGAATGATAAGTATAACTTATACTTGGTCTTAAACATAAAAGTGAAAACCACATGCAGTAAGTGGGTAATACTTGAACATTGGATAATTAGGAAGTAGACATTTGAAAGAAACTAGAACTCAAACTTATTGTTCTTCTATCTTCTCCATAAACCAATTTAATGAATTCACCCTATAATCAATTTGAGCACTAATTTGCATTTTCCATACAAATTGGTGGAACTAGAATTTTCAGTTTTTATGATGACAACTCCATTCTATAGTTTAAATTACAATAGTCGAAGAAATATCACTAGAGCTTCAAAAGAGAGGGAGAAGGAATCATGATAAAACTTCGAAAGATCGTTTATTGGAAGAGCACTTGAAGATTGCATAGCAATGAGTCATTTTGTGTTTAGATGTATGTTGTTAAAGCTCACAATAACCTCACACCACTATTTCATGCTCTCAAATGTCATAAAAGTGATTCTATAAAATATATATATATATATATATATATATATATATATATATAAAGAATTTTTTAAGCTTCTAAATTTTGGACTTAAAGTGTCCACCAATGGACCGGTAGAAACCCACCGATGCACCTTTGCACACATTAAATTCAAAATTTTAAGAAACTTTCAATATCTTTTCATCCCAGCAGTCCCATTTCATCCTTTTTTCCAAATGTGACTTTCTAAAATAGAGAGCAACCATGTCCTTTGATCAAACACCTTTAATTCTATAAATAATTTTGATTTCCACAAGTTTAATTTGTTTACTTGCTTAGTGATTTCTGATCGAAAATTTGAAACCTTATTATATTCTATATTCTCAAATCAATTATCATTCATCAAAATAATCAGTTTTCTAATTTTATTACCTCCTAAACTCATGCACATTCATGTACAAATTAGTTCTTGTGAGTTATATGAGATTGTACTATATTGGGCATATTTGTGTATTGCAAACATGAGTTCTACCAAAGATTGGTTAGTGTGAAAGACATGTTCAACGGCTTAGGAAAGTGTGCAGGTCTATTCCTCCAGGAAAAGTGAACGAGTTAGTGAGTTAAAGGAAGAATAAGAGATTCTAGGACTGGATATAGGACCGTGGTCCAAACCATTATAAAAGTCTGGTGTGTAAGCTCTTTACTCTATTTTATTTGCATTTAGCTTAATATTGTTTATATACTCTCATATATGTTCTAGCCATAAAGTATACGATCATGCTACTTTTATTTGGTATCGGGGCAGGCTATTTTAATAAATCGTGACACATTTATTGAACATATTAATATGACACATATAAGCACATTCGTAGATGGACAATTTACTGCATGACCCCTCTTATTTACTGATAGTGATTATAATTTCTGGTCAACTAGAATGAGAATTTATATGGAAACAAATGGTCTTAAAATTTGGGATGTCATACAAATTAAATATGAATTCCAACTATACCATTAAATGTGTAAACTCCTAAACAGAAGACTGCTACAACGAATAATTCAAAAGCTATGAACATTCTCTTTTGTGCTTTAGATAAAAATGAATTTAGTAGAGTTATGATATGCAAAACTGTTTATGATATATGGCACACTTTATAAGTCACTCATCAAGGCACAAGTAAGATAAACAATCTTAAATAGCTATGTTAAAAAGTCAATTTCAAAATTTTAGGATGAAGGATAATGAAAACATTTTTGATATATACTCAATTTACAAGACAATACACATGCACTAGTAGGGTAGGTAAAACTCTTTCAGAATTTTATATTGTTAGAAAAATATTAAACTCTGTACCAATGACTGTGAGAGAAAAGTATTAGAAACTGAAGAAGCTAATAACCACTCTCAACTCAGGGTTGAAGGGTTAATTAATAATCTAATGGCTTATGAAGTGAATTTGTAGGCTTAAAAAATTCAGAATCAGGAGAAAAGAACTACTGAATTCCAAGTTAAGGAGGACACTAAACTAGATGAAGACGATCATACCTAAAACCTATAGGAAATTCAAAGGGCAAGTAAAGAGAGGAAATAACAATAGTAATTATAACTCAGGACTTAAACGTTTTGGCTGCAATAAATTGGACGTATCATAAAAAAAATCCATTACGAAATAATAAAAAGAAGGAGTTCAAGAGTAAGAATATATTTAAAAAAATTGGCAAGAAGAAAAAATCTACAAACAAGCCACCTGGGATGGTTCTGACTCCTCATCGTCTACAAATAGCGATAGCGATATTGAACTCAACGTTTATTTATGGTCACAAAAGACGAGGTACAATCTGATATAACTTATGATGAATTATTTGAATTTTGTATAGAATTAGATGAATACTAGGAATTAAGAAAAACACATAAAGAAATTATAGTTAAATTAAACAAGGAATAACCAAAATAACTATATGAAAAGACGAGAAAACTATTTTGGAAGAAGTAATTGAAACTCAGAAACAATCGTTGGAAAATTTTGATTTTGAAAATTGATTAGAAATTTTATTTCAAGAGAAAATGAAGTTATCTAGGGAATATGAATTTATAAAGGACTCAAATAATAGTTTATATTTTAAGATAGATTATTTGGAAAAAGAAATTGATTCTCTAGAAAATAAAAATGCTAGTTTGTGTAAAATAATTGATGAATTGTAGAATTCACAAAACTAATCTGAAATTGTAATAAATAAAATTTATATGCTAGAAGTTGAAGTTGATTCATACAAAAACAAAAATATTGAATTATCAAAAAAAATGTGATGCGATTTCAAAATTAAAATTTACTAAATCTGAAAATTTAGAGTTTAAAGAAAACTCTAAAAAAAATCTACAAATGTTTTAAGATTTAATATGCAACTACCTGGATCTTCAGCCATCTGTTATTGAGATGATTAGCTAATTTTAATTATTGGAATATTTATTTTTATGAGTAGAATATATAAGTTTCTGATAATTGAAAATATCTAAATCTATAAATTAACTAGACTATATTAAATTTTAAAAATGTAAATTTCTGAATAAAGAAAATTAATTTATACATATGCATGTAAACTTCACCACTTTAAACTCAGGGTAAAATATCTATATATCCACATACAAATATATACAAGCTTCGTGATGACAAACTCCTAACTTATGATGAAATATACATATATAGGTAGAAGTAAATATATAAATGTATATATGATGGGGATATGTATGTAAGTTTATATATCTATACATATGCATGTGTGTATATATGCATAGGAATCATCATGTCAACATTAAATCAAACATACAAAACTTTTTATCAAGCACACACAAAAATCAAATCAACATACAATGAAATCAAATCACATGAAATAAATCAAATCAAGGCCGAAATCAAATCATCCAAATAGCAAAAGAAAAAGAAAAGAAAATAAATGAAAAACGAAAGCCTGTAAACATCTCCGCCTCTTCTTGTTAAAGTGTTCCCTTCCCATTCTCATATACATATGCATACCAGCTTGTCCTCTTGTTCATTTTTTCCCCTTCATGTATCATACATATAAAAAAAGAAACAAAACAAAAATATTCCATCAAACTAAAGAAAAGAATTTAAAGCTTAAAGAAGGAAGTCTCGCGGACTGAAGGCTGAAAAAACAGTGTGGATTGTGCAATATGGAATTATACTAACTAGTGCGGAAATAAACTAAAATACTATAGCAATGTGAATAAGTAAAATAAAACAAGCACACCAGGAATTTTTATACGGGTTCGAACTTCCCATTCTATGTCCAGTCCCAGACTCCTTCTGGAATTTCACTAACACAGCCCTCACTTAACCCAGAGGAACAGGTTTACACTACCTAAGCAACCGAACAGGACTTCACCCGCCTAATCAACCGAATAGGATTTCTACTGCCTGAGCAACCGAACGAGACTTCTTTTACAAATAACAAATGTATCTGACTGTAATGTGTTCTTAAATAACACTGATAAGTCAATTGAGTACAATCTTCCTATAATATTCTCCTTTGTGATATATAGTGTGATGTGCTTTGAGAATTGTGGAAGATAAAGAGATTAATGATCAAAGTATGTAAGCAATTTGAATGTAATTTGAAAGCTTGAGAATAGATGAGAACTCAAGAGTGCTAAAAGTAAATTCGGTGAGTTGTTTACTGAATTCTGTAATCTATTTATAGTATATAAAGAGTAGCATCTTTAAATGTAAAGTTATATTGAAAAAAACGGATGCTACTGTTGATTTTAAAAAAATTTCACTTGGTGAAGAGAAGTGTCTTTTCAAGAGAAATGGCATTGGAAATATTCAGACATATGAGTTAAAAATTTCAGACTTCTGAATTAGATTGAAACGCAAACAGCAAGCTTTTGGGCAATTTTTGACTATATTCAGACGTCTGAAAATTATCATTTAGACGTCTGAATATTGTGAAACAATATTCAAGTTTCAGCATTCAGACGTCTGAATGAATGGTTTCAGACGTCTGAGTTTGGACTTTTGTGCATGTGTGTGCATATATATATATATATATATATATATATATATATATATATATATCGTTTCAGGTGAGATTTTGACAAATTTCTAAGTAAAGTACAGACTCTAAACACACAATACTCAGCTTTAAACATCTGAAAAGGAATCTGCAATAAATCTCCTGCAAAGATGGTTAGTATACACATAATATTTTATATAGTTTGTCACAATCAAATTGAGATTCCAACATTCTCCCCCTTTTTGATGATAATAACTATATAATCAATAATAAACATTTAAAGTATTGTTACTCCCCCTGTCAATATCCATAATTTTAATCAATAATAAACATTTAAAGTATTGTTACTCCCCCTGTCAATATGCATAATTTTAAATTTCTAAAACTTGTCAATATGCACAATTTTATATTTCTCCCCCTTTGTCATCAATAAAAAGAGCATAGATAAAAATAGATAGTTCATTTGATTAAAGCAATCAGAGTAGTAGTTAATAATACATGAAGAAATAATAACTCAAAAATTTCTCATACAACTAATCAAGCAAAGTCATAAGAAAAACATAAGATAACAACTAAAATAGACAAAGATAATTAAAATTGGCTTGAAAGAGCGGATCATTGTGATCAGAACTCGAGCTTGAGGAAGTCCACTCAAATGGAGACGGATTGTAAGCTTGAGTGGATGTAGAGCCGGAACAAGAAGTTCGATCCCATACTTTATTGAAAAAGCCTTTGATAGAGTTGAATTTTCTTTCCGTCTTTTTCTCAAGTGCCTTAATTTCCCGATGAATCATTTATTGATTTCAGGAAAGAGTGATGATGGTTTGTCTTGAGGAAGTTTCCGGACCAATTTCTTGGATGATGTCATCGTCCTCCTCTTCTTCTTCATGTTGAATATGAGAAGAAGAAGCAATACTAGTGTCTCAAGGTTGAGGAACACCTTGTTGAACATTTTGCGACCATTGGTGGAAGGAAATAATTTGTTGAAGAGGAGGCCGCGTAGGAAGACCCATCAATCCTAGAGTTTTAGCGCCTAACTCACTAATGGTTGTGAAATTGGAGTCGAGCATTGGTACACCGACATTTAGGAGGATGCGCATAATATAAGCACCATAATGAATGGTTCTATATTTTCTTCCGATTGTGATGTCTTGAAATTCATCCAAAATAATTTTTCCCCAATTCACTTGTTGATTTGAGTAGATAGAATAAAGTGTTTGGAAGTTTTCTTTTTACACTTTTTCATAACAATAGTCCAAGTATATCTAGAAAAGTCATCAACAATTACAAACACATATCTACTGTGATTAATGGACTGCACTTGTGTTGGTCCAAATAAATCTATATGTAGTAATTCAAGTGGTTGTAAAGTTGAAATAACCTTTTTAGATTTAAAATACGACTTAGTTAATTTTCCTAACTGACACGCATCACAAATATGATCGATTTTAAAATTCATTTTTGGCAGACCTTTTACGAAAACATTTTTAGAAAGCTTGTTTATAGCTTTGAAGTTGATGTGATAGAATCGTTTGTGCCATAACCAAGAATCATTTTCTTTGGCTATTAAACACATATCTGAATTATGATTTATTTTCATATTCATAACGTAGATATTTCTGTCTCTATTTCCTTCAAAGATAAGATTTTGATTTTGATCAAAAATACTACATTTATTTTCAGAAAAAGTGATTTTGAATCCTTTGTTACATAATTGGCTGATACTAAGTAAATTATTTTAATTTTTTAACAAGTAAAACATTTTAAATAAGAGGTAAATTTGAAATACCATTGTTGCTCACATCGCCTTTGCCGATGGTATAGCCTTGGGAGTTGTCTCCAAATGCGACGGAGCCTCCATCCGAGTAAGTAATATTTGATAGCATATCTTTGTCTCCTATCATATGTTTTGAGCAACCACTGTCGAGTATCCATTTTTCTCTTTTCTTGAGTGGGACCTACAAAAAATATGAGATGACATTGATACCCACCTTTTTAATAGGGTCCTAAGAGTTAAGTCTTAGGAAACCAAACCCAAGAGGGTTCAGTGTCCCATTTGACAATGTAATCTTTATTTTTATGAACAGTTTCTAAAAAGGTGTTAATATATTTCTTCCTAATTAGACTGTTGTTTGTTTTAGGAACCCAAATTCTTATGTTTTTCGGGTAAGTATTCCTTTTCGACTGTTTTTCAGTAGGATTAATATTTCTCCTAATTTTCTTTTTAGGTGGAGTTTTTGTTTTCTTATCATACCCCAATCTTTTCCTACTTGAAATAGATTGAGAGCTATCCATAATTTTAAATAGAGTTTCTCTTCCTTTATTAAATTTTGAAACATTTTTGGTGATGCTACCTAACTTAGTTTTGAGACTAGTATTATCTAATTCTATCAATTTTACTTTTGTCTTTAATTCGTGATTTTCAAAAACAAGAGCGTTATTCTTTTCTTTTTGAGTTTCAATTTCTTGACTCAAAAGAGTGAGTTGATAATTAATATTAGAGTATGATTGTTGTAATTTTTCAAGTTCTTCCTCTAGTATTTACTTCTCATCTTTATGCATATCTCTTTCGAATTCTGCTTTGTTATGATATTCACGAGTCTCCTTATATTTTCTTTTGAGCTTTTTGAGAGTGTTAACAAGCTCCGAATTTATTTCTATCATATCATCAAAGGTAAAATTACTAACCTCGTTTTCGGTAGCCATAAAACAATAATTAACTTGCTCGTTTTCACTGTCACTGCTGCTGTCTGATGAAGATGTATCAGAATCATCCCATGTAACAGAAAATGCTTTCTTTTTCTTATCTTTTCTTCCCTTGTTGAAGTACTTTTTCTTTAGTTCTGGACATTCTTTCTTCATATGACCTTTCTTATGACAATTAAAACATTCTAGAACTGAAGATGATGGTCTGCTTGGAAAGTTCCTTTTTTTATTGTTTCTGTTGTTTTTCCGGAATTTCAAGAACTTTTTGAAATTTTTGGCAATAAATGCTAGATCTTCTTCATCTGAATCTTTATCCTTTTCTTCTTCAGCATGGAAAGCTATGTTCTTTTTGTCCTATGCTTGTACTCATTTTTCCTGCAAATTCACTTTATAGGACATAAGATTTCCTATTAACTCTTCAGGTTTCATGGTAGAGAGGTCATTAGCTTCTTCAATAGCTAAGACTTTTTTTCCCATTCATCCGTTAAAGAGCTTAGGATTTTTGATACAATATCAAAGTCAGCGTACTTTTCTCCTCATCCTAATAGTGAGTGATAAATATCTTGAAATCTTGAATACATATCATTGATGGATTCATCTTATTTCATTCTAAAATTTTGAAACTGATATTTGAGCATGGAGATTTTGGTTTGTTTGACTTTGTTAGATCCTTCGTGAGTGATTTTAAGCGTTCTCCATATTTCATAAGCAGTTTGACACATGTTAAAACGATTATATTCATTTCTATCCAGAGCATAAAATAACATGTTCATAGCTTTAGCATTGGCAGTAGCATCTAATTTTTGTGTGTTTTTCCATGTGGAGTATTCTCCTGTAGGAAGAGTGTATTCATTTTGAGTGATATTCCATGATTCAAAGCTATTTGATTGCATATAGATTCTCATACGAGTAGCCCAATAATTATAGTTCAAACCATTGAAAAATGGAGGTCGTGCAGTGGTTGGCCTTCTATAAAACTGGTGTTAGTGCTTATAAAACTAGTGCTAGTGTTATTATCCATATTAGCAAGGGATCAAATAACTATGTTATAGTTAGATGAAAACCTTGCTCTGATACCAATGGAAAAGAAAGTCCGGATCGTGCAATATGGAATTATACTAACTAGTGGGAAATAAACTAAGATACTATAGCAATGTGAATAAGTAAAATAAAACAAGCACACCAGGAATTTTTTTACTGGTTCGAACTTCCCGTTCTACGTTCAGTCCCAAAATCCTTCTGAATTTCACTAACACAACCCTTACTTAATCCGAAGGAACAGGTTTACAGTGCCTGAGCAACCGAATAGGACTTCTCATGCCTAAGCAACCGAATAGGACTTCAACTGCCTGAGCAACCGAATAGGACTTCTTTTACAAATAACAAATGTATCAGACTGTAGTGTGTTCTTAAATAACACCGATAAGTCAATTGAGTACAATCTTCCTATAATCTTCTCCTTTGTGATATATAGTGTGATGTGCTTTGAGAATTATGGAAGATAAAGAAATTAATGATCAAAGTATGTAAGCAATTTGAATGCAATTTGAAAGCTTGAGAATAGATGAGAATTCAAGAGTGCTAAAAGTAAATTCAGTGAGTTGTTAGTTGAATTCTGTAATCTATTTATAGTATATAAAGAGTTGCATCTTTAAATAAAAAGTTATATTGAAAAGAATGGATGCAACTGTTGATTTTAAAAATATTTCTCTTGGTGAAGAGAAGTGTCTATTCAAGAAAATAGCAGTTGGAAATATTCAGACGTCCGAGTTAAATATTTCTGACTTCTGAATTAGATTGAAATGCAAATAGCAAGCTTTTAGGAAATTTTTCACATGATGGAGGAGATTGCGGCGAAGACGTGGGTGAAATTTGGTGGTGGATGGTGGCTGAGGTGGTCGTGATGAGGCATTTGAAGGGGCATAGTCTCGTTCCAGTTTCGGTGGGAGGGCTCGATTTCGAACCCAGTGTTCGATCGTGGTTCCAGGTAGATAGACGAAGTGAGGGGGTCATGGGCGATCGAGGGGAATGTCGGCAGCGAGTGACTTTGGCCAATGCTTGTGTGTATGTGCACGTGTACGTGCACGATTATGGGTTCTCGAATGGATGAAAAGAAAGAGAGAAAGGAAGTAGGAGAAGGAAGAAAGCAAAAAAGAAGAAGGGGGTTTGGGTAGGCTGGGCCATGATTGGGTGGGCTGGGTTTAAAGAAGAAGTAAAATTAATTAATTTAATAAATCTAAATTTAAAACTCGATCTCTATCTAGAGACCCAATCAAAACTGGAATTTTTCACATCTGGACCCTGATGCTATGTTTTTTTATTTGAGTTAATGTTGTCGAGTTTTTATGCAGTGTAAAATTTAACATTTAAATAATTATAGTTAACAAATAAAAAATCTTTTATTTGATTAATTACTGTTATTAATCAATGGATTGTTTAACTTTAATTAATCAATGGATTTTAAATGGATCGTTTAGTTTAATTAATTTAAAATAAATCATTTTATTTAATTTTTCTAGTTAACGAGTAGTCTGGAATCAAAATGTAACTCATCCCAGTTAATTGGAATAAACTCAATCTTGAGTTGTAAACTGATTGAATATCAATTATAAATTGTCGATTGAATTATTAATCAATGTTTAGCTGATGTTGTTTTTCAGTTATCTATTGTCTGCACCATTAAGTAGCCAAACAAACTAAAGTAGTTAGAAAAAAATGTTGACACGTTTTATTGATAGTAAATCGACTCGTACTGATCACTATTCTAATTTTAGAAAAAAAATGAAATGGTTACAAGCAAATTAATGTCGACGGGTCTGTCATGATAAAGTAAACATATGGAGTGAATTTCCATATGTGAATGTTAACTCCATGATTGTGAAATTGTTGTTTAAAACGACTTGGCCTTTAAAATCTATTATTTGGATTTGATGAGATCGAAAATCAGATATCTGCATTATGCGAAACCACTTCGATCCAATAACCACACGAACCTTTACGGTTTTTATTGTAGAGCCTAGTACTAGATTTTAATTAATGTAACAATTTTCGGCCACTTTAATAAGTATTTATTCTTAGACACTATTATAATATCGTAGAATTTTCTATAAAAATGTTTTGGTTATCGTAAGAGAAAACTCGTTGTGTTTATGTGTGACGCAGTCTTACGAGATACCTTTGTTTCGAAGGGTTTTGATAACTTAAGTAATTCAAATTATGTGTGTTTACTCACATTAGTTTTCCAAACAGACTCGGATGTTACTTTATTATAATGCTCGGGTCAGATCGAGTATTATAGATTTAGATTTGGATACTATGGAGCTCAGGAGACGAGCTGGATGGCAGAGACGTATTGCACGTACTTGATTATATTCCATTGTGTAATGTAGGCTGTATAATCAACATTTGTGAGGGCAAGTTATAATAACTATCCAGATTTCTATGTTGATGGTTGCACTCTGATAATATGTATGTATATTGAAAGTTACAGTTTTCTTTGTATAAAAATTTATTATTATATATTATATTTTGTTTCGCTGTGATTGTGAAATTCTGTGTTGTTGTTATTTTTGTTTCTTCTTCCATCTCTTTTCTTCTTAAACCCTAACGATCTGGTGATTCCGACACCCGATTGCTCGACGCCCTATACAGTGAGCGTATAAGTATCAATTTTCGAGGGTCAAAAATTGGCCCGTCGTTACATGTGCTATCAGAGCTGAAGGTTAAGTGAGAACTTTAGCACTGGTAGGGATTACTCATTAGAGATAGGGTCAGTAGTACCCTAAAATGAGTTGAGTTTATGATATATGAGAGCGTACTTGTTATTTTCTTATATAATAATTTTAAAGGATAAACGATTGTAAAATAATTTATATATATGTCATATTCCAATTGGAATGTGAACATGTCGTCGGTCTTGGCGATTTTCTTGCCCCTTACTTTTTTTCCTTGTGACCTACCTTTCTTTTCCCATCCTTTCTTCGCCTCCGTCTGCCTCTTTTTTCCTCGCCCCTCCATAGACTCTCCCTTCTCATGCCTGCGTTCTCCTCCTCTTCCAAATTTGCCTCATCCTATAATAGATCTGGTCGCCATTACAACACAGCTGACCTCTTACGAACGATGCCACTCCTCCTTACCGAGTCCAACATCCATTCGTCGTGCTCCTCCTTGCCAAGTTCAACTGATCTTGCGACGACCAGTGGTCCTCTAGAAGAGCCAGTTTTAGGTAACTACCTATCATCTGCAAATGCCGCTAATACATCCTTGAATATGGTCGCAGATTGTGATGTTCAGTGTGTGGATGTTGGACCTTCGAACGTTAATGCCTCATTTGCCGTTGTTGGTGCGGTGGAAGGGTTGTCTAATCGTTCGGTTGCTACCTTGAAGATTGTTAACAATAGATGTGGAGTATGCCCATCTAATGTTTGTGTTAATGCCAAGGTGATTTTGGCAATGGAAATTCTTGTTTTTGCTTCTGTTGTCTCGTGTCTTGGTTACACTGGTGCTATTCAAAATGGTTGTAATCAATTGTTACATGCTGCCCTTTTTGAGTAGCCTGCTGCCCCTGCCCCCTACTGCTCAAAACCTTGGACATCACTATTCTTATCCCTTCCCCGTAATGCATGCATCTACAAACCAATTGATTTTGAAATTGTGAAGGAAAATGGTATGTTATGATTCCTCCACCTAGTGTGATGCAAGCAGGTTTAGACTATTGGTCAGGATATTTGGTTGGTTTCTTTTTGGATCCTAATCACGTCCTTCATGATGTGGCTGAAGTTTGCCGAAGGGCTTGGAAGCTTCGCGGTGATTTACAAGTTCTAATGTTTGACTCCATATATTATCTTTAGTTTTCCTCTAACGAGAAATGGCGTCATGTCCTAGAGGTTGAGCCCATTTTTTTGATGGAAAACCTTTTATAATTACTCCATGGACTCCAACAATAGCTCGTGCTCATGATAGGTTCTTTCTATTCCTGTATAGTTCTTCTTTTCGCATATTCCTTCTATTTTACAGCCGGTACTTGGTCTAAATTGGCTAGCATGTAATGTAAGCAAATTGAAATGCATTGACACGGATACTGTAGCATATGAGAAATTGGTGTATGCGAAGGCTCTAATAGAAATAACCCCAAATAAGCCCTTCCCTTCCTTCATTCCGGTTCAGTTTGTTGTTGGGCATGTTAAGGAGGTTCGTGTCCGTTATAGATGGGTTCCTAACATTTGTTCTACCTGTCATTCCTTTGGCCACCTTGCCGTCTCTTGTAAGCATATTGTCGTCTCTACCACAGCTCCTGAAATTCCTCTGTCTCGCCCTCCTCTTAGAAAATGGGGTCCTAACTCTTCTAGTCCTGCCTCTTTGTCAAACCTTCCTGGTTCAGTTCCTCCTCCTTGTACTGATGCTAGGCCTGCCTCCTCTACCACTATTGATTGCATCGTTCCATCTGATGCAATGATCATTTCTTTGTCTGTTCCCGATCGTATGCCGCCTCGGTTGTCAGTTGATTGGTTTATTCCGAAAGGTGTTGGGTGGATCTCATTTCAAATATGCGATATAACCCCGTGGAGGATTCTTTTTTTAGATTTGTCTCAGATGATGAGAAGGACCTCAGATGCCTCCGATACTGCATTTCTGGTGACTCTCTAGTGCTCTCTTCTGATGATCTTCATGCGACGTGGAATACTCACATGTTAGATGATACTACTTAGGATTGATCCTTCATATACTCTTCTGATTCCATGGATTATGACCCTTGCCTTGCTTTTCTTTTTCGTCCTTATGCACGATTAGTTGGCAACATTCCTTCGATTCCAGCCCATGTGAAGCGGACGATGGTATTCCTCATCCTCTAAGGGGACCTAGTTGTTAGGTGATTTGTTGTAGCTTTGGCATATCTATCACACTCAAGTGCTGTATTTTCCTTTTATTAATTGTTAAGGTGCTTCTACCTTACTCCTGTAGTAAATATTTTATTACGTTCATAATAAAAAGTGGACGGTCCATTATAAAACCGGCTAGCCTTGCCTAATTTTTTTTACATAGGACTATATTTTGATATAAAATGAAATAATTTTTCTAAAAATATACTGAGGTGATTGGTTGTAATTATTATAATCAAAATAAGATTATTAAAAAAATAAGTGGTTATATCTATATAACCAAAAATAGAAATTTGATAAGAATGAATTATACAAATGAGTTAAGCTAAAAATTGATTCAAACCAGAGTTAAATTTCGAAGATTTTCGAAAATGTCTTCCAAGGTCTTATCTTGATTATATTTTTTATATATAGGAATAATATTCTAGAAATTTTTTTATGGAGTATATAGTATGTTTGGTCTAGGTATGATAATATTGATTATTATCATATATCGATTGTTGTACCTTAAGAAAAGATGCTTATTACAAAATAAACAATGATATACCATTGTGAGATACTTTAAGGAAGTGAAATTATATAAGCACAATTTATGAATGTGACGTATAAATTAAAATGAATTTAAATTGAGAAGTTTTGAATCTAACTCTTAGAATTTTGAAACGTGTTTGAAAGCGTTTTGAAAAAAAACAAGTAATATTATTTTGAAATATTTCTGAATGAAAATTGTTTTAAATGGATTTTGAAAATGATAAGGCACTAAACTCACTATAGTCGCTGGAAAATAACTCTAGTGATGACGGCCCATCATTAGTGTTCATTTTCGATTTTCTAGGTGACGGATTACTTCCGTATTCATTTGATATGGAAATGTTTGTTTTGAAAACTATGGTTGTGTTGGGTAAAAACCAAGGTTGGTTTAAAATTTAAAAGTGTGATTTGGTATACAAATGGGATATATATGTATATGTATGTATGTATATGATTTCAAGGTGATTTGAAATAAATATTGGGTGTTTGAATTCTGGGATCCCTATTGAAATGAGAAGTAAAACCAAAGGAAAGTAAGTTTTTGAACTTATAATTGGGAAGTTGTATTAATAAAAATAGAATTTTTGGAATGTAAAAATTTAAATTGAGTAAGTTTGAATGGATTGAGCGAATTGGAAATTAACTCAGGCCAAGTTAAATAAGTTTGAACTTTTAACCTGAAATTTGAAATTCCAAGATAAATTTAGAATTTAACTTATGAAATTTAAATACATTAAATTGTAAAAGGGAAGGTATAGATTTGATAAAAAGGGAGAAAAGGAGAGGAGTTATGTATGAATGGCTTCGGAATGATTTTTGAAATAAAACGAGTTTCGAATTCTGGAAATTTGTAATGAACCGAGTTATCAAATTAGTGGATTGAATTTTAAAAATTTAAACTTGGATATTGAAATTTAAATTATGATAAGTAAACAAGGAAGTCGAAGGAAATTAGATTTATTTGTAAAGAATTAAGAAGGAATAGATGTGGACTTGGGTCATAAATAGAATTAGACTTAAAGGCTAGCAACTAAATATGTTTTGAATGTGTTAATGAAATGATATTTATGGTGAATTAAGATGAATAGATTGAATGAACTAAAAATTAAAAAAAAGGTTAAATATTTAGTAAAGAAATGGAAATCCGATTTGGATTAGAAAAAAAAGTTGAGCCCAAGTAAAACCCAAACGAAGTGATGTTGAGGAAACATCATATTTTGGAAGATGGAAATGAACCAATTGGATAAATTGATTAATGAATTGAATATTGAAATTGAGTTGGAGCTAAATGAAATTGAATTATAATTGAAATAACTCCATGAAATATTTATAGAATTGGGTTGCAGGAATCCAATCGACGATATTCTGGAATGGATGTATTTTTTGAACTTGCTAGTGCTGTAGTCAACCGATGTTGTAAAATATTTTTGGAAAAATTATGAATTTACATAAAATCACTTTTTTATTGATTTGAACGTAAATTTATAATTACTTCAACACAAAATGTGAAAATTTATTAGAATGAAGATTGAATAGTAACTATAGCTGAAAGTTACTTTATAAGAAGTAAGAAGATATTACAAAGTAACCGAACCTGGAAATTTTTGATTTGGCATAAATGAGATTTTATATGTTAGTTATATATTTAAACTACCTTGTTGAATTTATAACTAGAAGGAAACGATCCTTGAAAGGTATTTGAAAATACTAGATGGAGTTATATAAATATGAAGCGGATTCAGAAACTATTGATCCTAAAATTGTTCGAGTTGGGAAGAATAATCTTATATGTACATGAGAATGAAATTGAAATAGTTTTGGAACCTACTGATTTTTAAAGACATTTGATTCTGGCAAATAGTCGATTTTGGAAATGGGATAAAATGAATTCAAAACTATCGATTTTAAAGGGATCGGCTTTATATAAATAAAATTTATATGTGATGCTTATAAAGTGTATGATTTGAAGGATATTGTATATATATAATATGATATGTTTTGAAATCAAAAGTATGGAAAGGCACTCACCACGAGAGTTGAAAATTAAGAGTAGGAGATCCACTGGGTGGGTCTACCTTAGAATCCACAATGTGGTTCAATTAGAATTGGGATCTTGGAGGACATCCGGACAAAAACTAATGAGTTCTTGTTGATAATTTGTTTACATAGCGTAAATCAAAAGGTATTATATCGACAATTATGTATGATTTTGTTGTGATAGCAATGCAACCATTGTGTAACTGCGATCTACGAGAGCTGGTAATGTAATTCGAGAGGCAGGGATTGCCTATAGTTATGTATGGTTTTGCTAGGATAGAAACCTAACCTTTGTGTAATTGTGATTTATCATGGTTCCATAGCGTAATTCGAGAGGCATAGATTGCGTATAGTCTACATTTGGTTTCACTAGGATAGTGATGAAACCTTTGTGTAGCTGCGATCTATGTGATTTTGTTTTGTTTGATAGCATAATTCGGGAGGTAGAGATTGCCTACAGACTACTTACGGTTTCGCTGGGACAGTGAAGCAACCATCATGTAGCTACGGTCTATCGTGTTCCCACGGTGTAAATCGAGGGGTGTTGATGCCTATAGTTTACTTATGATTTTGCCGGGATGGCGACGCAATCATCGTGTTAACCGTGATCCATGGTGGTAAAGAAGGAAAGCGGGTGATACTTTCCATATCATTTTTGAAAAAGTTTTTCAAGTATTTTCATCGGGTGTTGAAATAGGTCTACTAAGTCCTTAGAGATTTTTAGTCCTATGCCTGATCAACGTATAACTAAAATTCCGTAAGAACAAGGATTGACTTGTTAGAACTTCGAGTTATGAAAGATATTTTTAAACTACCTTGGTAATGCTATGTGATTTAAAGTGTATGTATCTTAAGAGATATAATAAAAGAGTAAGGAGTTTAAAATGTTTAAAAGATGGTTAATATAGTAATATACGTCAAAATTCTAGTTCTTTCTTCGTTTTTTTCGAGGATGAAAACTTTTGAGGGGGGAGGATTGTAACGAGTCGGATTTTTAGCCATCTGTTATTGGGATAATTAACTAATTTTAATTATTGGAATAGTTATGTTTGTGAGTCGAATAAATAAGTTTCTAATAATTGAAAATATCTGAATCTATAAATTGATTAAACTATATTAAATTTTAAAATGTAAATAAATGAATAAAGAAAATTAATTTATATATATGCATATAAAATTCAGCACTTCAAACTCGTGGTAAAATATCTTTATATCGACATATTAATATATACAAGCTTTATGATGACAAACTCCTAACTTATGATGAAATATATATATATATATAGGTATATGTAAATATATAAACGTATATATGGTGAGGATATGTATGTAAGTGTAAATATCTATACATATGCATGTGTTTGTATATACATAGGAATCATCATGTCAACATTAAATCAAGCATGCAAAACTTGTTATCAAGCACACACAAAAATCAAATCAACATACAATGAAATCAAATCGCATGAAATAAATCAAATCAAGGCCGAAATCAAATCAGCCACAAAGCAAAAGAAAACTAAAATAAAATAAATGAAAAATGGAAACCTATAAACATCTCAGCCTCTTCTTATTGAAGTGTTCCCCTCCCATTCTCATGTATGTAGCCATAATTGCTTGTTCTCTTGTTCAGTTTTTCCCTTCACGTATCATACGTATAAAAAACAAAACAAAAATCTACCATCAAACTAAAGAAAAGAATTTAAAGCTTAAAGAAGGAAGATTAGTGGACTAAAGGCATGAGCAGGAGAGTAGATTAAGAGCAGCAATTGTTCATCTATTTGAAACATTGAGTAAAACATCTTCTTTTGTTCATTAGTTATCACCTATATACATATATATGGCAGTGATTATGATATGTGTTAAGTATATATGTATTTGTATGTGAATCTGTGTATGTTTGTATGCATTCGACATGTTAGTGTTTCTTCCTCAAGCTCTCTATTCATGTTCATTTTATAATAATAGTGAAACTTATCACTTTAAAAATCTATATCTCAAAGTCCAATTGGTTTTAAACCTTAATCCCAAAACAAAAGTCGATTGCTTTCGAGTATAGAATATTTTAAAATTTATTTCATTCGATTTCATCAAGTATAGGAAGAGAGAAACATATATTACAGTAAGTAGCTCAATCTTGGCCGAGTTTTGACTATCGAAATTTCACCCTTTGATTATATGGTTGTAAGTGTTAAGGAAAGGCAAGATTTTTTTAGAGTTGTTTGGGAATTTTTAACAACATATGGAAGGAGAAATTGGGAGTTAATCAAATTTGGGCATTTTGTCAAACTAAGGTGATGTAGTTGATTTGGGGGCACGGCGTTTGGCATGGAGGAGGCTTGGGTGGAGGTGCACCGGCAATAAATGTATATTTCTATGGCCTGTGGTGGCCAGGCAAGGTTGTTTTAGGGTTTTGGTGGGTTTCGTTGTGGGTCTCGGCTTCATGGAAATAGCAAAGAAAAGAGAAGGAGAGGAGCATGCGGTCCAAAGGGGAACGATGGAGGAGATTGTGGCGAAGACGTGGGTGTAATTTGGTGGAGGGTGATGGCCGAGGTGGTCATGGCGACGCGTTTAAAGGGGAATAGCCTTATTCCATCTTCGGTGGGAGGGCTCGATTTTGAACCCAATGTTCGGTCGTGGTTCCAGGTAGATGGACGAAGTGAGGGGATCATGGGAAATCGAGGCGGATTATCGGTGGCGAGTGACTATGGTCAGTGCTTGTATGCACGTGCACGTGTACGTGCACGATTATGGGTTCTTGAATGGATGAAAAGAAAGAGAGAAAGGAAGAGAAGAAAGAAAAAAATAAGAAGGGGTTTGGGTTTAGGTGGGTCGGGCTGTGATTGGGTGGGCAGGGTTTAAAGAAGAAGTAAAATTAATTTATTTAATAATTATAAATTTAAAACTCCATCTCTATCTCATTTTAGACCCAATCAAAACAGATTTTTTTTTTTACTTCAGGTCCCTAATGCTTTGTATTTTTATCTGAGCTAATGTAGCCAGCTTTTGATGCATTGTAAAATTTAACAATTTAAATAATTATAGTGAACAAATAAGAAATTTTTTATTTGATTAATTATCTGTTAATTAACCAATGGATTTTGAATGGATTGTTTAATTTTAATTAATCAATGGATTTTAAATGGATTGTTTAATTTAATTAATTTAAAATAATTTGTTTTATGTAATAGTTAACGAGTAGTCTGGAATATAAATGTAACTCGTCCCAGTTAATTGGAACCAACTCAATCCTGAGGTGTAAACTGACTGAATATCAGTTATAAATTGTCGATTGAGTTAATGATGTATGTTTAGCCGATATTGTTTTTCAATTGTCTATTGTTTGTACCATTAAATAGCCAAACAAATTAAAGTAGTTAAAATAAAACGTTGACGTTTTTTATTGAAAGTTAATCGACTCGTACTGACCACTATTCCAATTTCAAAAAAAAAATGAAATGATTACAAGCAAATTACTATCGATGGGCTGGTCATGATAAAGTAAACATATGGAATGAATTTCCATTTATGAATGTTAACTCCATGTTGTGAAATTGTTTTTTAAAACGACTTGGCCTTTAAAATCTATTATTTGGATTTGATGAGATTGGAAATCGGATATTTGCATTATCTGAAACCACTTCGATCCAATAACCACTACGAACCATTATGGTTTTGATTGTAGAGCATAGTACTGGATTTTAATTAATGTAACAATTTTCGGCTACTCTAATAAGTATTTATTCTTAGATACTATTATAATATCATGGGATTTTCTATAAAAACTTTTTGTTATCGTAAGAGATAAACCCGTCGTGTTTACGTGTGACACGTTCTTACGAGATACCCTTATTTCGAAGGGTTTTGAAAACTTTAGTGATTCAAATTAAGTGTGTTTACTCTCGCTAGTTTTCCAAACTGACTGGGTGTTACTTTATTGTAATGCTCGGGTCAGACCGAGTATTACAGATTCATGTAAGGATGCATGGAGCTCAGGAGACGAGCTGGATGGCAGAGACGTATTGCACGTACTTGATTATATTCCATTGTGCAATGTAGGCTGTATATTCAACATTTGTGAGGGCAAGTTATTATAACTGTCTAGATTTCCATGTTGATGGTTGTGCTCTGATAATTTATATGTATATTGACAGTTACAGTTTTCTTTGTATAAAAATCTATTATTATATATTATATTTTTTTCCGCTGCAATTGTGTGATTTTGTATTATTGTTATTTATGTTTGTTCTTCTATCTCTTTTCTTCTCAAACCCTAACGATGCGGTAATTCCAACACTCGATTGCTCGACACCCTATATAGTGAACGTATTAGTGTTGATTTTCTAGAGTCGAAAATCTGTCGGTCGTTACATAATAGAAGTCAAGGAAATTTATCAAATTTGATAAAAAAATTCTAGACCAATACACAATAAAAATGGTTTAGGTATTAAACGGGACAAGAATAAGAAAAATCCAAAGAAAAGTAGTTTTCTATATGCAAAATTTAAAAACTCTAGTAACTTTAAAAAGGTAAAAGAAAATTCTGGAAATATAACAATGTAAATATGAACTCTTAAAAACAACAATAATATTATTATAAAGAAATATTTAAATAAGTTTATCTTTGACGTTTATAATAATATTAATTATTACTTTAAAGGTTCTACCAAACCCACTTGTGTATGGTTACCAAAAACTTAACCCGAGGACCTAACATAGGACGTGGGTACCAATTATTATTATTTTTTGCAGGCATCCACTCATATTAGTAAGAAGAGAAGATTGATTCTAGATAGCGGATGTTCCAACCACATGACGCGAAACTTCGACATGCTTACAAATATCAAACCAACGGATGGAGATACCGTATTTTTGATGATAATTGAAATGGATACATCATTGAAATAGGGGATGTCAACGACGATGGTAATCCAAATTCACCCTTAGTTATTAATGTTTTTCTTTTAAAGTTTAAAGCATAATCTATTAAGTACTAGTTAGCTATACGATAAAGGATTATTAAATTTGAAAACGATTGTTGTAATATTTTTGATCAAGACGAGAGACTAATTTTCAAGGTATAAGAAAACAAAATATTTATATTTTGAATATGAAAGTTGATAACGATAGTAACTTATGTTCTATACCAAATTCCAATAATCCATGGATATGGCATAAACGGTTCAGTCATATTAACTGTAACATGCCAATAAAAATTTGAAAATAAATAAGAAATTAAAAATTATGAAGTTAAGAATAAACTTAGAAGTAAAATTTTCACAAATGTTTGAATTTTCTTATAGGACTTGCACTATTATGTCTGTGGTAATTTTCCGGACAATTTTCATACATAACTTATCGTGATTCGAGTTAGTATGAGAGAATTACGAAAATGAGAAGATTGAAAAAATTGTTAAAAGGGGGGGCAAGTCGACTCTCACATGCTCTTGATTGACCATAACCTAGGGCGGTCAATTTGACCCAAGGCAAAAATACAAGGTGCAATCCTACATGTCGCTTCATTTTACAGTCCAGATTAGTTGCTTTATGGCCAAGTTCAGAGCATATGGGCTAGATTGAACAGGGTTTTGATCTGATGACTGAGAGTGGTGAGTTTCGCCTATAAATAAGCAGCTAGGGTTAATCTAAATCGCTAGTTTTCCACCATTGTAGTGAAGCTTTGCCGAAATCTAAACTCAACTCTAACTCCTTTATATAACTTAATTACTAAATTTAATCCTGTTCCTAAAGTCAAACCCAATTCTCAACCAAAACTAAATCGAAGAGGAAATTAAACAATTGGAGGGGAAGCTAATTAAGATCTAATGGGATATTGTGCGGATTAGAGACCAGATCTAAAGCTCAGGACAGAGGTGAGTGGGCACATATTTGAAATAATGGTTAAATCAACTAGTTTTAAATTTATTTTAATTTGATTAGATTGTTAACCACCCCAATTTAAACTGTTGATCGAAAACTAAGATCTATCATCTTGTGCACCCAATTGATCAAACCCTAATCTGCTATTTAAATTATGAGATCCTAATCTAGACCCCAAATTAAACTAAAATTGATATGTTAAAATATGGATTAGGCTAGAATTAAAAATTAAACTAATTACTTCTGCTAATCGCATCTGGATTAATTAAATCGAATTAGTTTAACGATAAAATTAAACGCACAAGAGAAGAACCAGTACCCTAAAAGATGACCCAGATGGTCGATCGTGAGGTTCCCAAGTCGACTGTAGGCGGTCGATGTGGGCTTTCCAGGTCAACCGTCCAGCCTATTTAATGAAGGAATTGAACTTTGGGCTTAAAGCCCTTTTAGTGAATGAGTTTGATGAAATATAAAACTGCATATTACACTATTTTGAGGTATGTGTGAGAGAGTAGGAATTTAGTTTCCTATCTGAGTTGTAGGGCGGATTTACTTTGCTAACTGGATAAGATCTAGGAGATCCATAAACATAGATAATTGGACGGTCTATTTGGCAGCTGCAGAAAGAAGATTTTGGTAAGATAATGGCGATTTATTCGCATTAGTTCCAGGGAGTGTTACGTACAAATGGGTGCAGTACTAGCAGGAACACTTCCTGAGGGGGGGCTCGATCCTAACAGGAGATTCAAGTACAATATGTCTTCTTGCGCAATGTAGTACCAATGGATGCTGGAGCTAGACAATAAGTAGTCATAGGATTCGAGACGGTACTAGATGGAGCCCAATCCTGGAGGTGATTTGTATGTGGTGAACATTAGAGTGGGCAATAAGAGGCAGTTTGCCATTACAATCAATAGACGAGCATGGGTTGTATTCGATGAAATTATTTATGAGAGTGCATTTCATTTTCTCCCTTCCCAGGCATAATGGAGTAGATAAGGGATAAAAGAACTTAGTTTGGCCGATCGATAGTGGGAGGTTGACTTGTAAATTTGAGTTAGATAAATATCCTTTGGTATATGACCTTAGGAATGCACTAACACACTATGTACACTCTATAACACTTAGAGTAGATTTTGGACTAATTGTATTTAATCATTTTATCAGTCTTGTTCTCATTCACCAGAAAAAAGTCTGACCCATTCCTTTTTCCCCCTTTTCCCCACCATGGGTCGATAAGGTAGAAGGTGATTAGCCGATCATTGCTTTTAGACTATTTTGCTTGGAGTCTAGCTTTTCAGCTTTATCTTTTATCGTATATTTCTTTTCAGTCCGTTTATTTTAGTATTTGCTTCTGAGAGGTTACTTTTATGATATACTTTGATTTTGGGATTTTGAACTGATATCTTATAAGACTATAATATTATGATGTTTTTAGACTGTTATTACTAATTTCCTGAGATTATTTATGTCTATTTGATATTATATTTCTATTATAATGACGTTTGGATTAGATAGTTTATCTCTTTTTGATATCTTAATCTTTATGATACTATTTTTACTACAAATTGACGATCCACATTTCTTGATGTGATGATATTTAGGAATGTCAAGAGATGTGGGTTGTCACATGTATCAGAGCCTAGGTATCAATGTTCCTAGAATTAAGAGGGTATATGACCCATATATATATATATATATATATATATATATATATATAATTTAAAATAAAAAGGAAGGGTATCCAAAAATGTTTTCAAACTGGGATTTCAAAATGAATATATATGTAGGTATATTTTAAAAAATAAATCAAATAATCCCTCAAATTTCATGCCTAAATCTGTCTTAACAGTCTTGCCTGTATTAACTCTTGTCTTTTATTCTTGTTTGAGCTATTTATGGAACTAGCTTATTGAATCTTTACTATCCAAAGATAGAGATGGTTGATCCCACAGGATCAGGCTTTGGCGACTTCCCTGATATTCCTGGCATGAACATGCCCAGTTGGTTTCGTCGCTACTTACAGGCTAGGGGACAAGTTAAGCATCCGGTTAGAGAGCATGCAGATGCAGCGGCTGGTGGAATTCCTACCTACCCACCTGTTGCTCTTGACTTCGTAAAGATATGTAAGGACTTTTCTAGTTTGGGAGGCAAGCCATCCTTGGGAATAGAGTCTAATGTTGATCTAGAGCTTGGACCCAAAATTGCGAGCGGGTATTTGGACTTACGGGTTTAATAGATGGAGTTGTGAAGCATCTTGCTACTTGGTAGTTGACCGGGGAGGGTTTGAGTCGGTGGGAGGTTCTTGAGGTTGAGGATGATGGGGGAGAGATCTCTTTGGAAGAGTTATGTATGAGATTTGAGAGGAATTTTCCGTCACAGGCTAAGGAGGGCATTTATTTGGAGAAGTTTATCAACCATAGGCAGGATAATATGTCAACTAAGGAATATGTAAATCAATTTAATGAGCTTGCAAGATTTGGGATGGAATTATTAGTACTCCACACAAGAAGGAACTTAAGTTTTTGAAGGGTCTGAATTAGCCGCTTCAAGATTTAGCTGCGAGTTGTATTTCGATGGAAGCTACTTTTGAGGGACTTGTTGAGATGGCTTTGCTTACCTCTGTTGCTAAGAAGGAGGTGAAAGAAGAGGCTCCAAAGGCTGAAGTGAAGAATTTTCAGAAGGGTAAAAAGAAGGAAGGATTTGGGTCAAAAGGAAAGATTCGAAAGAAGGATATAAAGTGCCATAGGTGTGGTAAACTTGGACATTTTTCTAAGGATTGCAAGGTAGAGCATCCTGGAGTGAAGTGCTACAATTATGATCGGATTGGGCATTTTAAGCGAGCGTGTCCAGCATTACCTAGATTCTCAAGCTTCTACTCATATGTCCAGGCTTACGCTCTTGATGCTCTCCCTACTTCTAGTATGCAGCTAACACTCGATAAAAGGGAGAAGGTATGTTATTTGTTTTTGGTCTTTCCATTCGTAGTTTATTTGATTCAGAGGCTTCTCATTCTTTTATCTCTAGTAAACTTGTTAAGGACTTACACCTAGATACTAATATTATAACAGATCCTATAGTTGTGCCAAACAATGTAGAGGATCAACCTATTTTTCCATAATGTGTCGGGGTTTGAAACTGAGGATACTAGGGGCCAAGTTTGATTGTGATACCTATGTACTGCGATTTTCTAGATTTGGGTTGATCTTAGGTATGGACTGGTTAGCCAAGTATGGGGCTATATTAGGTTATGATAGGAAGGTTGTCAGGTTAGGCACTTGTAGTGGGCATAACTTAGAGGTTTTCTATGATCCATGAGGGTCAGTTATGTTAACTTTATTCCCAAGACCTATCATCAAACGATCTTGGTTCTATACCGCTAGTTAGAGATTTTCTGGATGTATTTGCTGAAGTTGCCGATCTCCTACCCCAGAGAGAGATGAGTTAAGGATCTATCTCGTTGAGAGTGGTCAACTAGTTGCCTTACCTCTAAGGTATATAGCTCTAAGAGAAAGATGAGAGTCAAATAAGCACGTGAATGTGTTATTGGAGAAGGGTTTTATTAGGATAAGTATTTCTGAATGGGGAGCACCATCATATTTGCTACTAAGGTGGATAGTCCTTTTAGACTCCGCATCAACTTTAAGGAGCTAAATAAACTAACAAAGAAGAATCGCTATCCCTTGCCCCGCATAGATGATCTCTTCGATCAGTTGTTTAGAGCTAGAGTGTTTTCCTAGCTTGATTTAGCTACCGGTTTTCATTAATTAAGAATAACTGATGATAATATCCAGAAGGCAACATTTAGGACTCCTGATGGGTTGTACGAATGGTCAATCATGCCCTTCGGACAAACCAATGCACCTGCCTATTTGTTGATTTGATGATCCAAGAGTTTAGGGGGGGTTCCTAAATAAGTTTGTGGTGGAATTTTTGGATGATATCTTGGTATATTTGAGGAGTAGAGAGGAGCATACTTTGCACTGTAGGAGGTGCTTAGGACACTCCATGCACATAAGCTTAAGGCTAAGTTTTACAAGTGCCACTTTTGGGGAGTGGAGGTTTTCTTTTTGGGATACATCGTCTTAGAGAGTGGCTTAGTTGTAGATCCAAGTAAAGTGGCAACAATTCAAGATTGGAAGATTCCAAAGAATGCTACGGAGATGCGGAGCTTTCTTAGTCTCGCAGGTTATTACAGAAAGCTCATTAAGGACTTCACAAGGACTTCTGCTCCACTAACCCGCCTTACCAAGAAAAATCTTGTCTTTTCATAGGATTCTAAGTGTGAGGAGGCTTTTGTTAATATGAAGGAAGCTTTGACTAGTGTGCTGGCATTACTGTTGTTGGATAGGACTAAGCCTTTTATAGTTTATACTGATGCTTATGTATGGGGTCAGGAGCAGTCTTGATGCAAGAGGGTAGAGTAGTGTGTTATGCGAGTAGGCAGTTGAAGACCCATGAGAGGAACTATTCGACACATGAACTTGAGTTGGCAGCTATAGTTTTTGCGCTTAAGTCTTGGAAGCATTATCTTCTAGAGAAGGGATTTGAGATTTTTACTATCGCGAGTCCTTGAAGTATTTGTTTTCCCAAAAGGGCTTGAACTTAAGATAACAGAGATGGATGGAATTTTGGCATCTTATGACTTTGAGATTTCTTATACCCCAAGTAAGGGTAATGTAGTAATGGATGCTTTGAGTAGATAGAGAGTGGCATTAAGTCCTCTATTTTTGGAATGAGACATTTGGAGTATATTTCTACTTTCGACCTCAGACCATCATCAGATATTACCCATGGATTACTGGCAGCTTTGGATGTGCACCCGACTTTGATGGAGAAGATTGGGTATAGGAAGAGAGAGGATGTTGGGATAGCTGACACATTAGTTAGGTTGGTTAGAGAAGAGTTGTCGAGTCATCTAAGACATTGCACCATAGACTCGAGAGGATGGTTGTGGAGAGATGGTAGGATTTGTGTTCCCCATATTGTAGATTTGATAGACGCGGTACTAGCAGAGTCTCACCGCACTAGGATGACCATTCATTTCAGGGGAGATAAGATGTATCATGATATGAAGAGAGTTTTCTTTTGTCCGAAATGAAAAGACAAGTGGTAGAGTACGTAGCTAAGTGTATGAATTTCCAAAGAGTGAAGGCAAAGCAGAACAAGCCTAAAGGGTTGTTACAACCATTGGATATTCTTTAGTGGAAGGAGAGAGAATTTCCATGGATTTTTTTGATGGATTACTGGTATCTAGGAGAGGGAATGAGAGCATTTGGGTCATCGTGGACAGATTGACCACGTGCACTCATTTCATACCAGTGAAGAGCACTAGGAGAGTAGCATCATTGGCGACTCTGCATGGGATAGAGGTTGTTAGACTTCACAAAGTTCCTACCTGTATAGTTAGTGACTGGGAGCTACTATTTACTAGTGAGTATTGGAGGAGTCTACAGGAAGCTTTAGGGACCGAGTTGAATTTGAGTACAACATACCATCCCTAAACTGACAGACATACAGAGAGGGTAAATTGGGTTTTAGAGGATTATCTAGGATGTGTATTATCAACTTTGGAGGTTCTTGGAAGGATCATTTACCACTAGTTGAGTTTGCCTATAATAATGGTTACCAGGCATGCATATGGATGACACTATTTGAGGCTTTATATGGCAAAACTTGTAGATCACCATTGTGTTGGTAGGACACGATAGATAGGACCATTTCTCGGACCTGATATGGTTAGAGAGATGTTTGAGAGTGTAGATCTAATTCATAGGAGGATGAAGGTGGCTTGGGTTAAGCAGAAGTCTTATGAAGATAGGAGGCACTCAGTTTTGGAGTTTAAAGTAGGGGACATGGTGTTTGTGAAAATTTCACCCCTGAGGCATGTGATAAGGTTTGGTAGGACATGGAAGTTAGCACCAAGGTTTGTTAGAACCTTTTTGATTTTGGCTTGGACTGGGAAGTTGGCATATAGGGTGGAGCTTCTGGAGAAGTTGGCTGGAATGCATGATGTTTTCCATATTTCACACTTCAAGAAGTACTTACATGATCCTGCTACTGTGGTTGAGCCTAGTCAGTTGGAGGAGGTCTAAGTGAAGCATGAGTCCGTTATTCACCATGCACCTACCCGCGCTCTAGAGCATGGCATGAAGCGACTCCATAATAAGGAGATTAGACTAGTTAAGGTTCAGTGGGGAGATGATCCAATAGAGAGCATATGGAAGCTTAAGGAGAAGAATCAAGCTTCCTATTCATATCTCTTCTCCGGTACGTCTTAGATTTCAATCTTTCTCCAATTAGAACCCTTAGATGTCCCTCGAGGGAGGGTAGACTATCTTAGGTAGAGATCTTTGGATGATAGTTATATTTGTAAACATGTCAATATGATATGTCATGGGTGATGGATATGAATGTTGTATTTCTATACACTAGGATATTAAATCCTTTAGGCACATATTAGAATGACTGACCATATAGGTACACACACTCATATCATGTGCATATTGTTTCTTGATTAGTTGCTACATATGGATATCGCATATAATTGTATGGTTAAGAATGCATGTAGAATTATTAGTCTATCATTAAGATCTTGCATACATTTGGATGCATGGCATGGGAATACTTGCATAAACATGAGGTCGAATGAATTAGTAGATCGACTACTCTTTGCATTAGTTTAGGTTCATATGCATTCCATGTTGCATAAATACATAATTACGTTAACATTAAGGACTGTGATTGCCGTGGATGATGGATGAGTAGAAGGATGCAGACTTTAGTTGCTAGTTGTTAGTTGCATTTTCTATCATTAGAGATTTCGGGGACAAAATCCTTTAGGAGGAGAGAATGTAACAACCCAGAAATTTTTCAAAAATAAATAAGAAATATAAAAGGTTAATAATGAACTAAATAGCTCACAAACATCCATATTTTCATACGGGACTAGCACTATTGTGTCCGTGGCAATTTTTCGGACAATTTTTTTATATAACTTATCACGATTCGAGTTAGTATGAGAGAGTTACAAAAACAAGAACGTTGAAGAAATTGTTTAAAAAAAGAAGGGGCCATGTCGACTTTTACTAGGTCCAGGTCGCCCATGGGCCGTTAACCATAACCTAGGATGGTCGACCCATCCCAAGACAAAAACATAGGGCACGATCCTGCATGTCACTTCATTTTATGGTCCATATTAGTTGCATGACGTCCAAATTTAGAGCGTATGGGCGTGATTAAATAGGTTTTTGATCTGATGGATGAAATTAGTGAGTTTCCCCTCTAAATAAACAACTAGGGTTAACCAAAATTGCTAGTTTTCCACCATTGTAGAGAAGCTATGCCAAAATCTAAACTAAACTCTAACTTCTCTTCAAATCTTAAATCCCAAATTAAATTATATTTCTCAAATCCAACCCATTCTCAACCAAAACTAAATCAAAGAAGAAATTAAACAATTGGAGAGGAAGCTAATCAAGATCTAAAGGGGGAATACGCAGTATAAAGACCAGATCTAAAGCTTAGGATAGAGATGAGTAGGCACAGATTTGATTAAATGGTTAAATCAATTAGTTTTAAATTTATATTAAGATGATTAGATTGTTAAACACCTTAATTTAAATTGTTAATCTAAAACTGAGATCTATCATCTTGTACACCCAATTAATCAAACCCCAATCCACTATTGAAATTGTGAAACCCTAATCTTGACCCTAAATTAAACTATATTCGATATGTTAAAATGTAGATTAGGCTAGAATTAAAAATTAAACTAATAATTGCTGCTAATTATATCTAGATTAATTACACCGAATTAGTTTAACGAGAAAATTAAGCACGCACAAGAAGAACCAAACCTTAAAAATATGACCAGGATACTCGAGCATGAGGTTTCCAGGTCAACCATGAACCTTCTAGGTCAATCGATCAGCCCATTTAATGAAGGAATCGAACTTTTGGGCTTAAGGCCCATTTTTTGAACGAATTCGATGAAATGCAAAAACCATGTATTGCAGCTGTTTTGAGATATGTGTTAGAGAGTAGGGAATTTACTTTCCTATCTGATTTAGGGTGGATTTACTTCTTTAAGTGGATAAGATCCAGAAGATCCATAAACATAGGTAATTGGATGGTCCATTAGGTGGATGTAGAAACTAAATTTGGTAAGATGAGGGCGATTTATTCGCATTAGTTCTAATGAGTGTTATTTGTAGGTGGCACAGCACTGGCGAAAACACTTCCTAAGGGGGCCGATCCTAATAGAAGATTTAGGTACGGCACGTCTTGCGCAATGTGGTACAGAGGACGCTGGAGCTGGACAAAAGTGACCATAAGATTCGAGATGGTACTAAGTGGAGCTCGGCCCTGGTAGTAATTCGACGCGGTGGACGCTAGAGTATAAATAAGAGGTAGTTTTACATTACGAACGAGAGAAGAGCACAGGGCATCTTCGATGAATTCTTTACAAGAGTGCATTTCATGTTCTCTCTATCTAGGCATAGTGGAGTAGATAAGGGATAGTAGATCCCGGTTCGGTCGATCAATAATATGAGGTTGACTTGTAGATTTGAAACAGTGAGTTAGATAAATATCCTTTGGTATACGACCTTAGAAATCACTGATACACTATGTATACTCTATGACACTTAGAGTAGATTTGCGACTAACTACATTTGATCATTTTATCGACTTGTTCTCATTCACTAGACATATGTATGACCCATTCCATTTTCTCATTTTCCCCCACCATAGGTGGACTGGGCAGCAGGTGATTGGCCCATCATTGCTTTTAGACCGTCTTGCTAGAAGTCTAGCTATTTAGCTTTATCCTTTATCATGCATTTCCTATCAGTACATCTATTTTAGTACTTGCTTCTGAGGGTTTACTTTTATGATATACTCCGATTTTGGGATTTTAAACTAATATCTTCTGAGACTATGATATTATGATGTTTTGAGACTGCTATTTCCGCTTTTTTGGGATTATTTAAGTCTATATGATATTATGTTTCTACTGTGATGACATTTGGATTAGATAGATTATCTCTTTTTGATATCTTAGTCTCTATGATACTATTTTTACTATAAACCGACGATCCGCATCTCTTGATGTGATGATATTTGGGCATGTCATGAGGTGTGGATTGCCACGTTAACCTTAAATTATTAAATAAACTAGCAAAACATGAAATTGTTAGAGATTTATCTAATACAAATTTCAAAACAAATAATTTATGTGTCGCTTATTAAAAAGGATACTAAACTTCTTTTAAATCTATTAATGAAATTTCTACTAATAAACCTTTGGAATTACTTTTGCTCCAGCTCAAGTAAGATCAATAAATCATAATAAATATGTTTTTATAATTATTGATGATTTTTTAAGATATACATAGACCTTATTTCCAAAACATAAGAGTGGCAACATAAGAGTGGCACTTTTGAAATGTTTAATCGTAAAAAGGATTCAAAATTTAAAAGATTTAAAAGTTGAAAATATTTGAAGTAATCATGGAGGAGCGTTCGTTAATGATATTTTATAAGCTTTTGTAATAAAAATGGAATTAACCATAATTTTTTCTTTTCCTAGAACACCACAACAAAATGGTGTTGTGGAAAGAAAAAATCGAACATTACAATAGTGTACTAGAACATTACTAACTAGAACCACCCTACCTTAGAATTTCTAGGCTGAAGCTGTTATTACTGCTGGCTATGTTCTAAATCACGTCTCGGTTTGTCCTCAAACTAAAAGTACTCCTTATAAATTATTTTATCACATAAAACTAAAATTTCTTACTTTAAAGTATTTGGTTCAAGATATTTTATTTTATACACTAAAGATAATCTTGGTAAGTTTGATTGTAAAGTCAATGAAGGAATTTTTATTGTTGTTCAAAAAGAAGGCTTTCCATATATTCAATAAAGAATTAACTTGATTAAAGAAACTTTACCATCTCTTTTGATGAAAATTTTGGCAAACTAGATGATGATACTGAAATAACCAATGTTTAATCAACCGTCAACGACTATTCAAATTACAAAATAGGACAAATCCAGTGAAGCTACTCGGGGAATAGTTACTCGTTGGAAAAATTAAAAATGAAGAAACCCCAAGAATTTTAAAAGATCATCCAATTAAAAATATACTATGTGACGTTGGAACTAAAGTATTGACTTGAAGACAACTAAATGAAATGAGTCGCTTAACATTCATATCTACAAGTAAACCCAAAAACTATAAAGAAGCATGAAAAAATGAATACTGGATTATAGCTATGTAGGAAGAATTAAATCAATTTGAACATAATAATATATGGAAATTAGTCCCAAGACCTAATGATCAAGCTATAATAGGAACTAAATGGGTGCATAAAGTAAAAGTGATGAAATTGGGGATATGGTTAGAAATAAAGCTAGACTAGTTACTCAATGATATAGTTAGGAGGAAGGAAAAATATCTTTGTTGAAAAACACACTTATTTAAACATAAAAAATATCCATGTCATATTTATAAACTTAAAAAGGCATTATCTGGTCTTAAAGAAGCACCTCGTGTTTGGCATGTCAAACTGAAAAGTTAATAAAATCTGGTTTTGAAATTGGAAAAGTTGAATCAACACTTGTTATAAAACATGACAATAATGATATATTAGGTGTTCAAATATATCTTGAAGATATTATCTTTGGTTCTACTAATGAAAACCTTTATACGAGTTTTTTTGAAATAACGACCCCACATGGGCAAGTTGAATTACTTACTTAGATAACAAATTAAACAATTAGAAAATGGTTATTTCACACGAAAAATATTGTAAATATTTAATTAAAAGATTTGGTTTCAACAATATGAGCAGTAAGCCAACGCCAATAAGTACCACTATTCATCTAGTTAAAGATAAGAATGGTAAGGATGTTGACCAAAACTTTATAGAAGTTCTATTCTTTAACTAACAACCCTTAATCTATATCTATGATTGGATCAATACATTATATAATAGCGATTCACCCTGATATAATGATGAGTGTGTGTCTTTGTGCTCGATTTTAAGCTAATCCAAAACAATCACACCAACAAGCTATTAAACGAATTTTACGATATCTAATTGGAACTTTAGAATACTTCTCCTCTATCTGAAAGGATGTCCAATCTTTATTTTCATGGTTCAGTGAGAAACAAACTTCGTATCCTTATTCCACATGTGAAGCAGAATATACATCGACTGCTTTAGATTGAGTTCAGGTAATTTATATGCAACAAACATTGAAAGATTTTGGTGTAAACTTAACTAAATCACCTACTTACTATGATAACGCCAGTACAATTGATTAAGCAAAAAATCTTATAAATCACTCTAGAACTAAACACATTGATATAAGACATCACTTCTTAAGAGATCATTTTTTTTAAAAAAAATATTCCTTTAGAATTTGTGAACACTGAAAATCAAATGTAGATACATTTACAAAACCATTAAATGGAAATACGTATATTAGATTACGTCGAGAATTAGGAATTTGTTCTATGAATGATGTAATTTAAAATATACAATTTTTTTTAAGAATTTAACCCTTTTTAACTTCCTTCTCTCCACTATCTTCGTTATTTCAGACTCAAAAATGAATTCAAAAACCTTAGCCCCTTTCAGCTCTCAGATCTTTCAAATTCCATTAAATGTTCAATTAAAAATCAAAACTTTGGTCATGGCAAGAGGAAAGAGGAGCATCTCATCAACCTCCTTTGGTTTTATCGATCAATTACTCACTGATGAGGTTGGATGCAAAATAAAAGAAAAAACATCAAGAATTCAAGGCTCTTATAATTAATGAGCACCTTGGTGGTCGATTAGTAAACTTGAACACTCTAAACTAGTACGATTTGCAATTTGTTTACCCATGTCGATTTAGTGAGTTTATTAAGTTGAATGGCAATTAAATTGATATATATCCTCGATGTACATCTATTTTTTATGCTAATTTGGAAGTTGGACATGACGATAATGGATTAATTTTATATTCTAGCATAAAGGATGTTGACGCTGCTTTTAATGAAAATGAGTATGGCGAAATATTGGGTATTTCATCCAAAGGTATGCTATCTGATGAGATAATTTTTGACGAAGAACTAATTTTGCACCAAATACTTCACAACACTAATGCAAATTGGACTACTTTAAACCTAACTCACCTAGCTAGTATTATCATTCTCATTCTTCAACACAATTTAATACAAAAGAGGAGCAGTTTTGATAAAAATATATTTATTGGTTCGTAAAGCAACATAAGCAATTTTGGAAAATATTCAGGTGAATTGGGTTAACGCTATAATGAATAACATGATGGAAAATCGATCGGGTGAAAAAAGAAGGATAATCCATATGAAAGTTTGATTACGATACTTCTTTGATGTTTTGGAGTTGTATTGATGATGAAAATCTGATTAGACATCCATATTCGAGTTTTTTTTATGATACGGTTCTAAAGACAATGAAAATACCATCAACTCTAGACGAGATCACAAATGAGACTCCAGCGCATTGATTAGCATAGGAAGACATCCAGGTTCGTCCTGTCCGCATTATACTTCTTCTATGCATACATCTATTTTTGAAGCTCATATTATTGTAAGTCCTAAGAGACAAGAATAATTGATCCAAACAATTCATAAGGAGCAGCTAGAGCAGAAGAGAGAGTTAAAAATTATTAGATCACTTCTCACGACTATGCGGATCTTTTCGGACTAAAGACAATGGAGTTGGTACTAGTAGTGAGGCTAGTACAACACTTCAGCCCCCATTAGTCTCTCAATCTTCATTTCATGATTTTCAGGCAGGACTACATAACTCTAGAGTAGTATGTCCTTCGTTTCATGCACCTGGACCAACCAAGATGGGATCTAGAGGAAGAGGACCTAGACCACATGCCACTGCCACTCATGCTTTATGACCTCCAATATGTTCTCCAACACCAAGTAAAGAGCACACAGGATTTACAGAGTCGGACCTACTCCTCCTTAAGGATATCATGACTTTCCCTGGTTTGCAGCCTCTTTGATACGGTATCACTTTATATTTCATCATTTGCATTGGTTTGTATGACATTAGTTTGACATTTGTTCTATGTTTGCATTTTTTCTTCTTGCATTTAGGTTGTTATTAACATTTTTTGCGCCTTGTATGTTGCTTTGTTCGTCTTCTGACTTTGACATTTGTGTAGATCTGCATGATATTATGACATTTGTAGTATTTTGTGATATATTCTATGTTTGTCATTATTGTGTATTTTGTGATATGTTCTGTGATGTTCATTCTATGATATCCACTATGTTGTACACTATTATTTTCCTTTTTGATGTGACAAAGAGGAAGAAATAATTGATCATATGCATACATTCAGAGGGAGTAATAAAATAAAATTATTAATACATTTTTGTGCATATGGTTAGGGTGGGTATTGCATTCGTACCATTAATAGTTCATATTTCTTCATGAATGCATATATAGTAGTCATCATAAAAAAAGGGAGAATGTTAAAACTAGAATTCTCAGTTTTGATGATGAAAACTTCGTTCAAGAGTTTAAATTACATTAGTCGAAGAAATATCACTAGAGCTTCAAAAGAGGGAGAAGGGATAATGCTAAAGCTTCGAAAGATCGTCTATTGGAAGAGCACTTGAAGATTGTGTACTAGTGAGTCGTTGTGTCTTAGATATATATTGTTAAAACCTCATAAGAACCTCACATCGCTATTTCATATTCTCAAATAATGTAAAGGTGGTTTTTATAATATATATATATGTGTGTGTGTGTGTGTGTGTGTGTGTGTGTGTGTGTATTAAAGCTTTTTAAGCTTTTGAATTTTGGACTTAAAGTGTCCACCGGTGCATATATTAAATTCAAAATTCTGAGAGGAATTTTTAATATCTTTCCATCCCAACAGTAGAATTTCTTCTTTCTTCTTCAGATGCGACTTTCTATAATGTTGAGCAATCATATTCTTTGACGTAACCCCTTCAATTCTATATACAAATTTGATTTCGATAAGTTTAATTACTTCGGTGCTAATATTTACAATGATTTCACAAATTCAACTGAAAATAATTACAGGGTGTTTCGTGAAATTTGTTTTAATTGGAAAAAAATTGCATTTCTACATTTTCAATTACGTATTGTGTTGTGAGACAATTAATGATAAGGAAATACTGTATCAAGGTAAGAATGTAGGATATGTATAAATTGGTGTCAATTCATGTAAGACTAACGACTAGAATTTTTTTGAAAATGTATTATTTATTGTACTATTTTCTTTCTAACTTGGGCTCTTAAATTATTAGGTTAAATAATATGTCAATGCACTCTTTGATAAAATAAGATTATAAACCACTAGTACCTATGCATGCTCATTTGGGCATTCATCTAGTTAATGAGTTATTTAGAATTTATATATAATAACATTTAAACCATCATTTTCAACAGCATGTTGTTTTCATCCCTTATTATAAAATATTTCATAATTTTATATTTATTACTAATGTTCCAAATGCTAATTATTCTCTTTCTTACCTCAATACTTCATTGTTATATTAATCTTTGACTTACTTTCTTTTTTTTCACAAGATGGACCAAAATTCTTGCTCAACATATGCAATTTATCTCTTCCACCAAGAACGTGGATAACTATACATAACATACATTAAATCTACCTCATACATTATAAATAAAATTGAATTCCACCTTATGCGTATATTTCAATTAACATGTTCTCATAGTAAAAGGGACAATAAATAACTAATTAATGCTCAAGCATGATGTTCAAGAAATACCATTAAATGAAAACGACAACACTACATTATTATTAATGTTTCCTTTTTTCCCTTGTAACTATTTTTTTCAAAATGTATGTAACCAATTTATATCAAAATTCTCCCAGAATAATGAATAAATTCACTTCCTTTCCAATTTTGTGCGGTTAAAAATGCAGAAAACAAAGGTAAAGAAAGAAAGAGAAAAACTGCATCTTCAAGTATATTTGTATGTGCTTCATTGTCTTTACAATTATAAGTTAGCCATCACTTCAACTTTACTGAACAAAATAATAGTTGATCAGCGAAGAATTCTTGGTATAGAAAAGTGAACATGAACATAAATATAATAGTTTGAGCCCACCAAGTGCACTTACATACATATTTGTGTGTACATATAAGTATATGTGTGTGCATGTGCCACTTTATGCATAGAGCAAGTGGTAGCATTTCTCGACATGCATAACGTGCATATTACACCAAACGGGTTTAGTGCTAGAAGAATAAATAACTCGGCGGTGTAAAGTCTGGAACCACGATTTTAATGAGATAAAACTTAGTATTATCAATTTCAGAAATAAAATGATTCCAAAGAGCAATGTATATGTATCAACTAAATGCAACAATCATAAACTAAGTAATTAAAATTACCTCTCTACATTGCTACTCATTTTGTTTAATAGTTGAGATGACCTACATTCTTCCTTTTGTTAGTCACTATTCTATGTGAATAAACTATATTTTTATATTAGAAAATTTTAGATGTCGGCTCATTACATGGAAGTAAATTGAATAGCTTTAAATCAAAATATTGAAACGAAATATAAAATCGCAGATACATAAGAAGTCAGTTGTCTGACAATAAAATTGTTATGCTCATATATGTAGGTTTAAGATTTGAGTATTAGCATCTACCTTAAGTTGCATCAATAATTTGTATAAACCAGAAATTATAGCCTATAACCTAGTAAGGAAGTTGATTTTTCAAGAAAATTATAGCGAGAAAACATAGTTATCAGACATAATTAACAATAAATTAAAACTTAAAACAATACCTTGGAGAAACATAAAAGATGAACTAGGAATTTTTTTTGATTGTTTGGCCATCTTCAAATTAAAGAAATATTGACTTCAAGTGCTTCAGTTTTGAGTTCTTCTTACAATTCAAAAAACATTAATTTTCAATCCTTTGTTCCTTAGTTACAAATAACTGTCAACTACAATCTCACACGAATAATTCATACTAACGAAACCTTAGTTTTACTTTTATTTTTCATAAACATGATTCTAAATCATACCCATATCAACCATTTTATCACTTCCAATTCATATTTGATATATCATTTGATTGCCTAATTTATACAGACGCGTTGCAATTCCATTGGATACGTGGAAACATTCTTTGTCTTCATTAAAGGCCTCATACTGCTTGTCAACGGAAAAGCATTTCATGTGATTTACATACCTTTTGAGACGATTAAGCCACATTTCTCTAAACAATTATATTGATCTCATATGAGAATTGTACAACTCTCTAACTTCAAAAGAGATAATTGATCCACTTCATAGAATATCATAAAATTCTAGCTACTATTATGACCATATATATAATTCAACGATACTTTCAATAGTAATGAATAAATGCAAATCATATTAAATAGTCTTAACTAAAACCTAAATCCCTATAATTTACGAAAGTTTCATTGTTGAAGAAACAAAATCAAAACCACTGTAAATAATAATGTGAACAAACTCAAAAAATTTCATATTTGAAATTCACACTTTTTAATATAAATTATTGACAACGATAATACCTGATAGATAAATCAGTTGTTTTAACTCTATTAGGAATATTCGGCAATGCATGGTGATTTTAGGTTTCTGCCATTCGAACATTACCACAGTCCTCTTCGTCGCCGATCAAATGAAAAAAATATATAAGAATTCAATATAATGAGATTGAGATATTCTTATATAATTACTACTGATTCAAGAAAGGTATATAACTTGTCCTCATTGAAATAATCTTCTTCTTTCTCGAAGACTTGTGGCCTCGAATCAGTTGCATTAGTGATGCTCTTTGTCTCACATTTCTCAAGTAACTAAGTGAAAGGTAAATTAAGAAAATATTTAAGCATAGAATCGTCATCTTCCAATGTGTAATATAGCATCACAAACAAAAAAGACGTTCAACTGCTCATCTTTTTAAAGGCTTGAATAGAACTCAAATGATCAAACTTCTTTAATTGATCCTAGAAAGAGTCAACTACATATGAGATAAGAATTGCAGAGCCCTCCTACACAAATTTAGCATGGTTCAAATAAACTGCAATCCGTTTAGTGCTATTATATACATATAAGTATTTAATAATAATACATTGCAAACAAATTCAAAGAGTTCTAGAACACCTGAGTGTTGCATATTATAGCGGTTACCATTCAGAACAGAGATCTCTACTACTGTTATGTAGCACATTTTGGTTCAAACATAAGTTACAGTCTAGATACCATGTATTATGATTAACCAAATGAAATTTGAATTTCGTATTTGGATTTAGATTCTAGACTTAATCATCAACAACTAACATGTTTATCATGTTATCTTATTAATTACTTTGCAAAACTAAGACACTCGAACAAATTTATAGATATTCTTACCTTACTTTAGGATAAAAGTGTATGGTACTTGGAAAACCATGTTATCTCACAGGCAACACACTTCTAGCTGCATATAAACTTTGGTCTCTTATTTCTTCATCACAATCACGATAAAATATTGGTTTCAACTTAGTAATGCTCAAGGAAACAACTCATCTATTCAGAAGAAAAAACCTAATTAAGATAAAATATTGATTTTAAGTTGAACAAAAGTATACCATGAGACTCTGATGATAATATCTACCCTTATCCGTGTAACATGATTGTCGGCACATTTTTGTAGAGAAAAAGTTTATAGCTTACAATGGCATATTTCTTAAAATCAAAACCTTATCCAAGCTAGTATTTCAACATACATATTGTCGACCTATTAACGAAGCAAAGGGTTATTTCAATTCACTAAACTTAGCCTTAAGAACTTACATAACAGAATGTATAGGGATTGTTTTATGTAGAAGCAAGCAAAATAACAGATGATTTTCAATAACATATTGCTCAACTCGTCACATACTAATATAGGTAGACCAAATAATTCATACTTATGATAGCATAAAGTGTATATGGAAGCTCTCAACTATAAGTTTGAGCATTTCATGACCAAATTATCTTGGAAAAAATTCATTCTCAAACTCTTTTCGATATAAATAATATATTGCATTGCATATCAAATATGATGATGTGTCAAATGCCGATGTAGGAACATTTTCTAATTCTCGGTTACATATGGCTATCAAGTTCAAAACGACAAATTGTTTAATCAAGGCATTAAACCCTACATGCACCATAAATCCACTTACAATTATTCAAATTTATAAACTATTGAGTTATATCGTAATTAGCATATCTGTCTGCCTGTTTATAGTTAAAACCTGAAGTTTAATGGCTAAATTTGCATGTACTATAATAAGGGTATAATCATTTTTTGTCAAATTTACTTATAATGAACACTTATAGCTCAGAGGTAGGATCATAGTTGCATTTCAGTTTTGCAAAATCAACCACGTACACACCTAACAAATTACTTTATGTGCAATTTCGAAATCAAATTCCTAAAACTCAGATAACCGATGCAAATTTGAAAACAGAAAGTAATTCTTACGATAATGAATAGGTAATTGGAGGTGACTATGAGTGGGATGTTCTCTGAAGATGTTTGGCTATATCCGACCTGGGCGACGGTTGAAAGTAATGAAAGTCGAGTTCGCTGACATTGATCGAAGGCGATGATGCTGAGGAAGTTGTTTGATAGTGCATAGCAATAGAGCGGGTGACGAAGGAAATGACTTGACAGTGATGTTAGCGCTAAAAGCTGATCGATGTTAGTTTGAACCAATTGTATTCGGGGGCTGCAAGAGGAATTAGATCTGGATTCGCATCCTTACCCCTAGTGTTTTTTTGGAGGTGCAAAGAGGATGAAAATTGATTTATGCGTTTCTGCAGTCGGTGAGTAAGAGATAGGGTTTACTTTTTATTTTGGGAAGACGTGGAAGGAAGGTACAGAGGGTATTATGGGTATTTCAAAAAGACACGGTTGAATTTTCATGAATGAAAATCTCTTTATTAGCAGCAGAGATGTATGCGTAGCACGGGTTCGCACTCCTTCGAAGAAAAAAATGTGAATAACCTTCGCAGCATGCACTTAATCATAATGCAGTACGAGCACGCATCTCTTCGCAGCATCCCAAGTAAAACTTATATTTGTTAAACATAAAAATGGGTAATACTTCCGCCTTCCCAAAAAACAAGTTTAATGAAACTATCACTACGATCAATTTCAGCAAAAATTTGAATTTCAATGTAAATAATTGTATTTTTCTGTAAATATTTGCATTGAAAACTGCAAATTTATTTAAAAATAATTAAAGGAGCGTTTTGTGAAACTTATTTTCCAAAAGGGAAAAGGTGTACTAAGAAATTTTCATATTACTGTTTGACAAAGCTGCCCTTTTCAGATTTTTTTTCTTACATTTTGACAACATTTAAACACTTTGTACAACTTCCACACATGCTATTTAAATCAAATTTGTGGAGAGATTTGAAATATAAGTTGACATGGCATGCATTTTCTGAAAAAAAATTTGCATTGAAGAACAAGAATAATTTTTGGGGATATGTAAACTAGAACAAAAAATATGTGTATTATATGTTGCCAGTAACAATCTTTTAACTGTCCATCCAAATCCTCTGTAACAAAATTATTACAAATTAATCAAATCTTTTTGCATCTGAACAATAAATGAAATCTTTTATTACAAAAGACTGAAAAAAAAGTGCTAAAAGAGATGCATGCTCATACTGCAGTGGAGTTTTCTGGCTTAGCATGCATCTACTTATGTTCTCTTTCTTTTAGGTGGTTGATACTGCAAAGTAGGAGATAAAACACCATCTTGATTTCTTGTATTTCTGCTACTTTTTTCAGAGAAGAGTGAAGGAGAAAGAGGCATCGAATGCACATTTTCAGGACAATAACCAACACAGTTAATGTTTTGATTATTTTGAAAGTTTGGCCTCATTCCATACTGATTTACATCAACTGTAGGCATGCTACTTGAATGAGGAAGTGGGAGTTGTACAGAAGAAGCACCCTAAAAGAAATTATGTAAAAAAATATTAATACAGAATAATGTTTATCTATCATAACACAACAATAATGGTTTTCCTATCTTTGTAGACAACATTGGGAGAAATATATGAGCAACTTATTTATGGTGTTTTCACTTATTTTTGGGCATCGCACAGTCAGTGACACAATGTAAATTAAGAGGATATGAGTAGAAAGAAGATACCCCTCCAGCATTCCCTATGTAAGCATTCAGATGGGATGAGTAGTCATACTGTGAGCCTATCGGATTGCTACTGTTGTTGATGTCTAAAGATGCACCTGCCAACTGTGGGCCTATCAAATTGCTACTGTTGATGCCCAGAGAAGTATTTGGCAACTGCTTATTATATTAGTTAAAACAGCATGCATTAGAAATATATACAAGGCAAGATTATCCAAAATAAAAATGCAATCTAAGATATAGGTTAGGAAAGTTTGTACCTGTATCAACCACCTTTGACTTGCATTCTCGTATCCTACTGAAGCTAACAAAGATATGGAACTTTCTGGTTTCACTGAGTTATTGTAACAATGGTTGTCAGCAAGAGTATCCATTATAGTTATGCCTTCTTCAACGTTACAGGTGTTGCTCTTTGGAGACAACATTTCCAAAAATTCAGCTGCAGTTGGACAACCTGAGTAACTGCATATTCTTACAGCAGCTTGCAGTTTCCACTTCTCTACTCCCCAACACAAGGCACAGAGTGATTTCTGCATGCATATTTCCTTATGTTTTAGATCTTGTGTGTATTATCACAAAGAAAACTAAGGACATTTAAGCTATTTGTATCTAGGTAAGATAGGTAAATGTTATGTACAATTAGTATGCTATATCTCGGATTGAGTTATGGTTTGACACTTTAAAAAGAGGTATTTTCATGAGCATGCATTGTAAAAACCAAGGTTTGAAATTCCGCTTACCGGTTCCGTTTCGGTCATCTGTAACTTTCAATATTTCGGTTCCGTTTCGGAAATTTCGGAAATTTCGTTTAAATTCCGGTTTATTAATTGCAGATTTTTTTCAATATAAATGTTTTAAAATATTCACTTGTAACCAAGATATTGATACAATTTGCATTAATCATATTTTATAGTTTTAATAAATATCTCATTATTCACTTCCTTTGGACCATGATTTGCTGAGCACATGCTCTCACTTTTTAAAGTACAAAGTCTGTAACCTGTAGCTGTAGTGTACTAGCCATACTTCATAAGTCCAACACTCGGCTTCTAGTTTATAACATTTCACTTTCTTTTTCTCAACTCAAAATAACCAGATCCAACTTCCAAAGAATTCTATCGTCCTTGCTCCTTCCCCCTCTCACTTTAAATAACCCTCAAAATCCTATCCACACTAAAAATCACTAAGAATATGAAATAGATTTTATTAATCAAGGAGCATAACAATGAAAATTGAAGGTAATTACCATGGACTTTTCATTTTTTCGGTTTTACAATGATTATTTAGAGAAAATTCCGGAATGGAAATTTCCTCGAATTCCGGCCCGGTCAGCACCGGATCCGGGACGGAATGGACGGAATTCCAGTGCACCGGCCGGAAGTTCAAACCTTGGTAAAAACATATATTCAGATGGATATTTCAATCATAATCAATTAGGCATTATCAAATAAAGTATATATAGTTTTAAGTTTTAATATTTTAAAAATACACCTCTTGCTATAGTGAATGGATGATCACACCAAACAAGTCCTATTTTTCATTACTTACCTAAAATAATATTAGAAAGGAATATACTAAAGAATAAGAAGCTAGAAACAAAGTTTCAGGAAAACCAAGATACCTCTTTTGTGGTTGTAGAATCCAATATGCGGGGTATCAGGAAAAAGCGATTTTCAACAACTATATCTAGAAATTAAATTTAAGTATTTATAATTTTTATAATATACATCAAGAAGGTAAACTAAATAGTTTGACCAAAGATAATTCCATTAACTCAAAGATAATTGAAATCATCTCAGTAATTATGCAGTAATGAAATTAAAAAAAAAAACACTACAGATTCTGTTTTTCCAGAAAAATACAAAGTTAAAATCGGAGTAATTTGATTATTGATAATAAGATATAAAAATACCAGTAAATGTGTTAAACGTATAATTTCAAAACATAGTTCTGTGTAGATCCCAAACTTTCTCTTCCCTTTGAAATGGTGGACGTTAAACAAAGATCAGCTTGGTGTTCACGATCAGCTTTCAATAACACAACCAAAATTTTTAATTTTTAATGACAATAAAATAGCGCAAAGAAAACCATTTTAATCCCCCTAATCGATTTTTATCCCACTTAACAGAAAACGATAGCAGTGCCTTCAATAATGCCTGTTCTTGATGTTTCAAAAATCAATACGCATAATTTTTCTGTTTATAGCACTGCATTTTTGTTCTTGGTGTTCACGAATCAGAAGGCATCCTTATTTAAATGAAATAGATGAATTCTTGAAGAGGATAAATGAAAAAGATGAATTCTTGAAGAAGAAGAAGAAGAAGAAGAAGAAGATAGCCCTCTGTGATTCCTAAAGAGGAGTAGATATAATATTTCCTATGACTGGAACAAGAAGGTACATTGTTACTATTTAAGTAAAGGAATACCATATCATAGATGCACCTCACGACTGTGTTCGGTGATCTGCACCGGTCGCAGATAAACGACCTGACATGTCGAGCAGAAGTAATGTTGACAGTATGCAAGCGATGGTCACAAGGAAGGCAGAGTCCTGAGTTATGCAATTGGCAGTACACCATGGCCTGTAGATCCATGCAAAGATGGCAAAGGCATGAATTCGGATCTTGATTATGATTTTGTGAGCTAAATGCCATTGATATCAATAGCACTATTAGTGGTGGTAGGGGAGATAATCACGTTATTAGTAGAATCTGTTAAGAAATATATTGACTGAAAGAATTTATGTTATCATTTGCACATTTTGCAAATCAATCCAAAACAATAAGTACCTTTATGGTCCGCTTAACTTTTTTGCACATAATTATAATGCATTTACATTATAACTTAAATGAACATAAAGATTCAAAGTTTCTTTGTTGTAGTATGATAATACAGTTCATGTTACATGATACATAGGTTCCTACAACGCATTATGGTACATTTCTAAAGCCACTGTTCAATGGCTAACTCACAATGCGCGGATTACTTGAGTTAATAATAATAAAAGATAAATATGCAATATAAACCATTTTTAACATGTATTTTTTTCATCAAAGTAGAGGATAGTTATTTTTTATAACTAATTTGAAGAAATTTCGAAAATTTAAACATTTTGAATTGTTTTGACATGTGCTAAATATATTAGAAGTCTTTTGCCAATGAATTTGCTAACATACTTCTAATGTTAAGGTGCAATTGATAGAAACAATATGCATATTTATTTTTTTCCAAAATAAATAAATAAATAAAATTTAACATAGCTCATTTAACAAAAGAATGACTAAAATTCATTGAATTAGAATTTAGAGGGTTAAAAGAAATCACATTACATCGATTTTGGCTACTTTCAAAAATACTCGACCCAATTCTTAAGTAACTTGCAAACTTCATAGTTTTTCACAAAAGGAGCTGCTCAAAGCTGATCAAGATCGGTGTAACAAAAACCTTCAGCGGAGCCTTGTGTCAATACTGTATACACGAGTTTCTTTTTCACCGATCGAACTGAAATGATATTTTCACTAATTTAATTGTTAAAACTTTAAATTTGTCCTTAAAAAATAAGGCTCATAGGACTCCAATTTTAAAAATATGTGATTCGTGTGCTCATATGAACAAATCTGGAAGGAACCAAATTCCATTGTGATTACCTAGTTATGTTTAAATGGGTTATCAAATACTTCAAATAGTTATGTTCATTAAATCATCGTAAAAAAGTAGAACCTAGTGTATGAGACTTCCACATAATGGCTGGCATTGTTTGTTAAATCGTTAGTATGAATAAATACTCTAGTAGCGACTTTGTTTTTTCTTAAAATAATAATGAGAGAGACTCACGTGAACATGAGAATCTAAGGTACAAGACTCTTACGGATCTATCTAGGATCATACCATTCGACCAAATATCATTAAATATACCTCCCCAAATTCACATACGCAAAGAGAATTGAATACGAAGAATTTGATGGTAATGGATGTAATTTTGGGCTTAGTAAATAGTACGTTTGTTATTTCATTCAGTTCAAAACCGCTGTTTAGGGAGAAGATAACTGCAAGAATTGATTGATTGTTCGCGGCCAAATAATCTTACAAGTTACAACCATATACTATTTTGGACAATAAATTGGTCATTGCAACGTCGTGAGCTTACGTTTTGGGACTAAGAAACCTAAAAAGGGATAGATAAAACATGCTTTTCATCCCATTTATAATATTAAAAAATTAATTTTAATTTTACTCTACAACGATTAATTAGATATTTATTTTCAATGTATCTCTTCATCTGCGACATCTTTTACTGGTCGAAATTTTGAAAGTGATATTAAAATTTTCATAAAGTAGGAAAGCAGTGATTCATTCAGCAAAGTCGTACGTATTTCCTTGTTAGCGAATAAAATTTTACGAATTGGTGTAATCACGGTACCCTCAAAATCTAGTGTATTGATTACTCAAAAGTGATGAAAACATTGTTCAATAAACCCTATATTTATTCTTAACATTTTAGATTGCAATGTTGGCTGAAGAAGACGAAGTGATTATAGATTATATTACTGAATTTATGACATGATGTATGTAATTTATTTTAATACTTTATAAATTTAAATTGAAAATTTCTCACTAGTTTTAAAAATCATATGAAGATATTTCCAAATATATATAAAATGAAAAAATGGTTTAATTGCACAGCTAAAAGGAATGCAAGATAAAAAAAATCTAACAATAGCATATTAATAAATACAAAAAGTACAATTATCCATTTCGTTGAAATGTGTCAAACTTTATAATTTAGATGAGTGGAGATTAGAAGTAATATGTGATGTGCATGATCATTCTACACTTTATAGTTCAGAAGATCACTCTTTTCTAGTAGACTAGCTGAACATGAGACAAAATTAGTAATTGAAATGTACAAAAGTATAGTGAAGCCAAAAGTCATTTTACATACTATAAAGCAAAATGTCCATATAATAGTACAACGACAAAAACTGTTTATAATGCCCCTTCTAAGCATAAGAAAATGGATAGAGCGGGTCGTTCTCAAGTACAATATTTTTAAGCATGCTTAAGGAGAAAAAATATTTAAAACGACATTGTAATACTTTACATGGAAGTGATGTAATAACTGACGGTTTTAGGCCCATCTTATGAGTACAGATTTGTTAAGAACATTTCCACATCTTTTTGTTATGGATTGTTCTTACCAAACGAACAAATATAGAATGTCATTGTTGGAGATTGTTGATCGCACATTAACAAATCAAACATTTTGTGTTGATATTGCATATCTTGTAACCGAATGTGAAAATTACTATCTTCGGGCTTTAAAATGTCTTCAGCTGATAATAATTGATTGTGATGTAAAAATCACGGATAGGGAGATGACTTTGATCAACGTCATTGACGTTGTTTTCCTCCAAGCAGCCCATATTTTATTCAAGTGGTATATTGGGAAAAATATTTTTGCATTTATTCAAAGAAGTGTTACTAGTATGGAAAACGAAGTAAGAAAAAAACATTTTTTTTTCAAGATTAGGTCAATTTACAAGAGTCCGAAAATATCAAGCAATACAAAAATAGTTTATAAGATTTGCATGTGAAGTATGATGAGTACCCAAATTAATAAAATATATTCATGAAAATGGGTTTGAGACATGGAAAGATTGATTTGTGCGTGCTTGGGTCAATAATTCTACACATTTTGACAAATACACATCAAATAGGTAAAACATTTATTTTATTTGTTTAATTGTTTTAATTTTTTTAGCAGTGACTTAATGTCTATTTGCTTTTTAGAGTCGAGGCTGATAGAGTTAGGGATATGTCATAGAGCTAATTCTGTAATTTACTATAAATTATTAACCATGTAATAAAATCTCATTCGAAATAAAAAGTATTTTCTTTTTATTATATACTTGGTATAATATGTTAGATTAATTAGTTAATCTAATTTAAGTATATTTAATAGAAAATCTATAAGCATATGTTTTGTGATAGTAATTAAAATATATTGTAATTATGAGAAATATACCACAATGAAAATAAATATATTGTTTTAATTATTCCTAGTCAAGATGTATCGAGAATGTATATCGATATATCTGTTGCCCTTTAGCACTAGAGTACGTAACACTCTAAATATTGGGCAGTGTATTACTCATGCCTGTTGGAGGAATCAAGTGATTACATACTGATAGTTATTCGATAACCACAGAATGACTTCCTCAATAATTTTATGTTGGTTGATAAACTAAGGTCAAACGGATATGAGAATATTACACAGTTTCCTCAACATGAGAATATGTTTGAACTTCAATGTGGAAAGTTCACTTTGATTATAGTTAAATCATGTCACGGTGCCCATCGAACGACTATAGTTGGGTTTGATTTGAAATAATTGTCGTGAAAAACTATTCAATAAAGACTTCATCTCCTCGGCTATATGAGGTTAGTATCACGGTCAACTTTAGTTAACTTAAAGTCAAAGCCATTAGACAGAGCAGCTTGTTTAATAGTAATTGTTATTATTGAACCAAGGACATTGTGTTTGGATTATATAAGTTACATGTGGATGATATTGGAATTTTGATCAATACCAAATTCTATAAGTCCTAATGAGATATAGTTTTGACGAAGAGAATTAGTGTAAATAATTATCACTAATGGAACCACTTAAAATAATAACCACTAACTAAGGTGATGTATGAATGTTAGTATTCAAATTGTTCGATACTAATCGCTAACCGAATTTACACCTAAGAATCACATGACTGCAATGTTAAATACTCTGAATATCGCTTGATTTAATTAAATTATAATTGTTATATATTAATTAATATTTTTAAAATATTACTTATAAAATTTTATTTATATTGATCGGTATTGAAAATAGTATGTATACAAAAGTTATATACGAACATATCAATATAGGATATCGATGCACACTTGAATTTGATTTAAATGTAAATTATTCGATATGGTTTGAAGAAGATTGCTAGCCTAGGCCCAAGGAATGGCCAGCCATAATATGCGGTAACAAGGGCCAATATTTGTGATATTTTAGGTTTGAATGAGTGTAGAAAAGAGAGTCTAAGATCCACTTTTTTTTTTCTCTCTCTCTCTCTCTCAATCCTTATTTAAACTCACTACCCATTCGTTTTAGAGTTAGATCACTCTATACTTCTCCCCTGTCTATAGGCCGCAAGCACTCCCCTCGTTGCTCCTCTCTTTTTCGAACCAAATACAAAACCAAACTAAATTATATTAAAGGATGTGTAGATTTCTTTGATTGGTAGCACTTTCTGGAGGATATCGGATTCGATTCAAGGAGTTCCAAAGATTCAACATTCAAGGTGTCATAATTAGGCTACATATAAGGCAATTCCCTTATTACTTTAATTTCATAAATGTGGTTGATTACATTATCATAGGATAAATTATGTCATGAATTCCTATATATGTTTATTGTCGATTTGTATATATGTAATAGTGTTATAAAAAATTGCATGGAAATGATCATTCTATTTTAGGTCATGTAAAAAAATTCAAACTTAAAATTTATTTTAAAAGGTTTAAAATTAAAAATTAAAATTTTTAAAGTAGTAGGTGTGTGTGTATAAATTAATACTAATATAAATCATTTTGAAAGTATAGAAAAATATATAATTTTGTATAATTTTATTACATGTGAAATTAATTATGAATATTTATTAATATAAAAATTTAAATTTAAATTGTTTATCATATACATATGTATATTATGTAAGCATAATGTTTTATGATATTAAATTTGTTTTATGGATTTTCAAATTTTGAATTAATAAAAGGAATTGAATCTATATGGTTTTAAACATTAAAAAAATGTTTTTGTCGAATAATTTATAACCGAAAATATATGTTCAAAATATATAAATTATTTGTATATATATATAATGTTATATTTTAAATACATATGTTTTTTATTTTATGTAATTCAAAATATTATATATATATATATATATATATATGTATGTATATTTTCAAATAAAAATTTATATATATATATATAATATGATTTTATAACCTATTCACAAATTCAACATTTAAACTTGAATTTTGATGATATTTTGAATCTAGATCTAGTTTTAAATTTGAATTTTAAAATTAACTTTTCACGTTTTGAAATTGTTTTATAAATAATGATTTAAGCATATAAACATGCATATATATAATAACTATTATAGTATATGTATATATACATAAATATAAATATGTTTTATAATATATTAATATTATATTTTTGATAACAAATATGTATCTAAAGGCTAACATGTTTATTGCGGTGTAAATCCAGCACTTAAATACGAGCATGTTAAACCATATACACTATATATGTTGCACTTGCATATATACGTACATTTATATATAAGACACATGTGCACAATATTATATATAATTAAATAAAATTCTTTTATTAATGAATTAAATAAAATTCTTTTATTAATGAATTAAATAAAATTCTTTTATTAATGAATTAAATAAAATAATGATTTTATTTAAAATTTATTTTGATTAGACAAAATCAATTAGACTTTATAGGCACAATAAGATCCAAAATGGTTAAAAAAATTGAAATTCCCTGATCTACTCCATTGCGTGTTGACCTAGTTCCAACAATGGTATCAGAGCCGTATTACCAACTAAAAAAGCTTATCCACTTAGCAAGATGACTAGAAAAATAGTGTCTAAGTTTAGGTAAAGGTACTCTACTCTGCCTAGCACTGGCCTGGCCCGAACGGATGAGGTAAGCCCAAAGGTTATCCCTAATATAAAGGTTGAAATTGATTTTGGGCCATGGACTAGTTTTCAAAACCTAATAAAAATTAAAATAAAATTTTAAATTTAAAAGTTTTATTTATAATAAATAAAAATAATATTTTAAATTTAAAACTATAAATTTAAAACGAGTAATGATTTTATAAATGTTATAAAGTAATTTTCGAAACTATTTTGAAAATAAAATAATTATTCAAAAAATATTATGTAACGACCCGATATTTTCGACCATTCGCATCCGCACATGTTGGACTTGAATTGCTCAAAATACCGCATTTTATATAAAATTTGGCAAATCTCAGAATATACATTAAATAAACAGTCACAGATCACGGACACAGAGTAAATAATAATGCAGCGGAATTAAAAGAGATGGTAGTTAATGAAGCTACTATATAAATATATAAGATACGTCAGTGTTAAACAAGATACAACAGAAGAGTAACAAGATATATCAGGTACAAATCAGAATACATCACTGAAATCACTGGATAGTGAAAGCAAAATAGATGGTTGGATCTTCAAGCAAAGCTCCAACTCCGAAGTTGACTCTTGAATACTGAATCACTCAGTCTGACTCGAGCATATAGAAAAACACAAAACACTCGAGTCAGGACATAAATACATATGAACTGTAAATCAACTCAAGTGAACAGTAACAAAAATGCATTAGTAACTTAAAGGATGCTTGGGATCGCCCATCCTTTAGGGATCCGTTAAACTATTTACTATGTAGTAATATTGTGCTATTATAATAGTGTCTACAATAAAATAAACTTATTTTAAAATAGCGTTAAGGAGTGACCCAATATTCCCCTTAACACATAATAATGTCAGTAGTCTATACAATACATGCATATCTCCTGATCGGAGACTATGAGAAGATACTCCATATGTACGACACAGATAGAAACTCATAGTAAGGCTCGCTATGGTAGGTGACATGGCACACGAGGCAATGTCAGGGTAGATATACCAATTACGCACATGGGCTGGTGGTAACGTAGCACCCACATAAGTCCACCTCGGAACACGCTCCCATATCAAAATCGGAGGATGGCCATCAAATCAACCACAAGCAAGAGTATAGTATCGAAGAAGTGTGTCCGACCAGAGGTGCTTCCCCTTTTGGCCCGAGATCGCTCCTGTTTTAGTCACCTTATGCCAACTCACGAGAGTTGGGTCCATGTAATATACCTCAAGAACGTCGCTACCGTCCTACTTCATTCTGGAATCTCCACCGCGTACACAGTTGTTAAAGTGGTTTTCGGAGTTGGTAGAGAGTATGACAACTTCTGATCCCTGTCTCTTTAATAATCAATCATTATTATAACGCCGTGGTCATTTCAAAATAGTTTATACTTGAAAAAATCAAATCAATTCAATTCAAAACTATATTCCTTTCAAAATAGTTTACACTTCGAAAACCAAGACCATTTTTATTTCAAAACTACATCCAAATCAATATGATATCATTTCCATTTCAAACATATATTCACTTTCTAAAATCATAATACTTTCAAAGTTATAATTTTTTCGAAACCAAAATACTTGAAATCATTACACTTTGAAAATCATAACATTTCGAAATCATACATTTGAAATCATGGCACCTTCCTTTAATTCTTTACATTTTTCAAATTTCCAATTTAATTCAATTCAAACCGTCAGTTTCAATTCAATTCAATTTCCCAACAAACCATTTCAAATCATATTAATTTCAAATATAGATTGGAACCACAAAACCAACTATTCAATCTTTAATATATTTTAAAACTTTAATATACCTCATTTCAAAATTAAATTTGATAATTTCAGATAACTCTGATTTAATTTCATTTTTACTTAGTTTTGAAATATTCATTTCATAAATCCAAAATTATTTAAATAAACTCAAATAACAAGTAAACCAAATATCCTTTCGTACTAATATAAACTTCAATTATTCAATTACCAAAATCAAATATCATTTCAAATTCACATTCTTTATCAAAATGAAGATTAAATCATTTCCAAATCATTTCAAGCATCAAAATATCATATCTTTTCAAAACCTCATTATCAAATCATTATTTGAATTCAAATTAAAATATTCAAATTAAAATTTCATTTTTTATGTCAAAGAAGTCATTCATTTATTATTTCAAATATCATTACCAAAACACATTTCAAAATTCCATTCAAAAATTTATTTCATTCCATTTAACACATAACAAAATAATCATCATTTAAATTCAAATTCAATTTAAATTCCTTAAAAATTCAAATTTAAATATTAAATTTTATTTAAAAATCCTTAAATTTCACAAATAATCAATTCCAAAAGTTAAATCATTTAACACTTTTAAAATCAAACTCAAACAGTGTTAAAATATATAACATTTCAAAACAATGTCAAAATGTAGCAACGACAGCATTTAAAAAGTGCTATCATAACTTATAGTTTCCAAAATAGTTTAGTTTAGGAATAACGGCAGTTATAAAATGCCGTAATAGATATTTAATTATTTCAAACATAGTTAAGTTCAAAACAACGGCATTTTAAAAATGTTGTCATAAAACTACAGCATTTTAGAAATGCTATTAATAAAATTCCAGATTTTATTATGACTTTTCAAAAACAATTAAACTTCAATTTCAGAAAATTTTAAACTTATAAATCATATTTTTAAACTTCAAAATTTCACATTTAAATCATTTTAACATATGATTTATCACAACAATTTTTTTAAATCAAATATCCAATTTAAAGCTCAATTCATTTGTTAAGTAAAAATTCACTGTTTATTAACTTATAAATTTAATAAAACTTAACGTTTTACTTTAAATATCATTTCAAAAATTTAAATTAAATTTCCATTATTTACTTACATTTTAAAAATAAAATTTAAAGTCAAAAATCACATTTACTTCAAATTTACATACTTAAATTCACAAATTCAAGACTTAATATTTAATTTTCTCAAAACCATATATATATATATATATATTTAAATCAAATTTCATACTTTTAAAAATACATATCTTAATAAAAATTATTTAAAGATATACCACGGGGTCTGTATATAATTTTCTAACCTAGGTCAAGTGATACGGATATATATCATTTCAATCCGTAGTTTACAAAAAAAATCAGGGTTCTATCATTTCAAACCCGCAATCTCAAGTAAATAAAAATAAATAAAAATCGCTCAGGCCTATATTTCAGCCCATAACAATTTTCCCTATTCTAAAGTCCGTTCGGGTATGTATCATTTCAACCCATAGTGATTCTATTCTAACAGGAAACTTGCAGTGTGAATATATGCATAAACAATATAAGCAATGTCAATGTCACAATATAATGTCATATATCAGATGTCAAGTGATAATTAACAGAGTTAACATAGTAATATAAAGGCATAACATATCATATAATCATCATTAACTTGCATAAACATTTAAATTACTAAACACTTGTCATCAATTCACTAGTTCATAAGTAAACATGTCAAAGTGAGAAAAACTCACATTTCAAGCTGGAGTTAGCAATTCAAACTACACGAATGAATCCAAAAGCATGATAGCACGACATAGCATAACATTGGATTCAAATGAGTGCAGAGAGCCTAGATGATCATCTTATAACAATCCGATAAGCACAAACAATATAACATATGAATATAAACTAAAACAATATTGAACAAATGGAAATACAAAGCAACAAGGATAAGACAAATTGACCTTGCCTTTATCATTCAAAAGCTTGGCCTAGGGGACTCTATCTGCTCGGCCATATGATGATATAGCTCAGATTTGGGTCAGGTATGGCATCAAAACTCACGGCAACATGAGTGTGAAGAAGCAGGAGAGTTGCAAAGTGAAGTATACAAAAGGTCAAGGCAAATAGGTGAGGTTTGGTTCAACTTTCGGCTCGGCTTGGTCATCCCATGGGCTCGGCCATGCTTAGGTCAGGTATGGACATGACAGGTGATGGCTAGAGCTGCGTCTAAAGGAGGTGAACTTGATGGTGGTGGTGGCTAAGGGGGTGGCCAAAGTGAAATAGGAAGGAATGGTGATTTCTAGGCATGTTAGGAAGGGTTTTGTGCAAAATTGGTGGTGCAAGCTCAAATGGAAGTCACGGCCTGGACTTGATCAGTGGAGGAGGAGAGGTTGTAGTTGTAGATGGAGGAGGTGATGGTTAGTGGAGATGGTGGAGAAGAGGGGACGAGCAAGCAAGAGGAAGAGGACGGCTAAATCAATGAAGAAGAGGGGAAAATGCGAAAAGAAAAGCCATTGTCTTGTTTTTTTTCTTTCTTCTTGGCCGTGAGTTGCAATGAAAGTGAGAAAGATTTCACGCGAAAACTGAAAAGGAATACACGGCAATAGGTAAGGAGTGAACGGCCAAGCAATGAAGTGAAGAGACAATTGAAAAATGAAAAGGCAAGCATATGCAAAGTCATAGAAAATGAAAGGGCTTTGTCCTTTTGAATTTCTTATTTCTTTTATTCAAATTAAAAAAATAAAAAGTAAGTAAAATAAAATAAAAAATGAAAAAAATAAAGTATAAAGGAAAATAAATAGATACTTTAGGAAAATATAAAAGTAAATAAAGAAAATAGTTATTAAATTGGAACTAGAATTAAAAATATAAACAATATACAATAAACATTTGAAAAATTATAACTATACTTTGAAAATGTTTCAAAATTAAAATATATATATAACATGTCATGTTACACATATATGCACAATTTAAAATATGAATATGACAAAAAAAATAGTATTTATACAAATTAAAATAAACAATTTTGTTAAATAAAACAATTTACATACAATATGGTAAAAAGCATAACTTTCACAATATAAATCAAATTTCACCGAAACGAAAAGCGGTATTCTTGAAATTTTATTTACTTTCATAATCAAAGATAAGATTCAAAAATTTAAATTTTTAAATTTTAAATTTAAAAGTCACTGTTTGACCATATTGACCAAAATTCACATTTCTGGAAAATATCCTATTTATTCATGTTTGAAATTCTAATTTACATTAAAATCAAAATTTATATTTAAAATAACAAAAATTATTCATTTTAATAAATAAAATAAACTTTTTTAATCAGGAATTTCTATTTAATAATAATTACAAAATACAGGGTTGTTACAATCTCCCCCACTCAAAACTTTTCGTCCCCGAAAAGGAATAAGGTAAGGGAAAGCACAGAAAAAGATAGAATGAAATAGGGTTAAGAGAAGATTACAAAAAGATTGCAATTATACCCGATAGCTGTTGTTATAGGTAAGTTTAATAAGGTGGAGATGATCTTCATAAGATCCTCTAGAATCAAGAACACAAGCACGAAAAAGATCTTCTAGAATCTGATTCACCCTTTCCACTTGACCGACGGTCTGTGGATGGCAAGCAGTGCTCAGATTCAAAAATGAGTAATAAAGATTATTAAAGATTATAGAAAGATTTCTAAACGGACTGGTATAAGCAATAGCCTCCCTATTCTATAGCAAGATAAGGGAAATAAGGACAACCAAAAAATAGTTTGAAAAACAAAATAAGATAATAAATTTGAAACCCTGAAAATTTCAATTTAAATTGAAAATTAATTTTACATAAGTTAAATGAATCTTAATAATCTCTAATTTTATTATCCTATCATCCAATTATCTTAATTAAACAATCTCTAAAATCATGGATTTGAAAAAAAATCATTTATTATACTCAAAATGTACCAAATAAAATTTAATTCTTCTTCATTCCTAATTAAAATTAAAATTATTTCCTCTCAGTATATTTTTTCACCTATCTTAAATATATTTATACTTATTATAACTGCTTTAAATTTATTCTTAGTTCCTTTAACATCATTTTATATTGTAAATTATTCCATTGCCCCTTTCTCTATTTACCTCTGTTAATCTTTTTATAATGTATATTATCCAATTACATTTTCAACTTATATATAATTTAGGTAAGTTATATTGGAATGAAATTGGGTATTATACAAATAAAACTATCAAATTTAATCATTTCAAACTTGAATATTTATCCAAATCTTGAAATTATACTTGAAATTATCCTTCAAGATAAAATTTAGGAATTAAATTTCCGATAAATTCCAAACTATTTAGAGATAAATAAATGCATATATACTATATATATATATCCATTCAAATTTTAAATCATATATCAGCATATGTTATAAATCCAGTCTAATTTTAGAAATTCAAATTAATTAAATTCACCAAAAAAACTATAGCAAGACTACAGAACAGTCTCTTCACTTCGAAACTCGAAAATGAATGTCGATGATGCTACAGTCATCACCGAAATTATTTTCCAATGACAAAGAGAAGAACACTAGTTTTAAACTTTAAATTTTTTTGAAACAAATTTCTATTAGAAAATACTTTAAATCATATATCCTTTTAAAACATTAAATACAAGGTTTGGAACCATCGGAAATTAAATTCTCAAATTCTTGTTTAAATTCATTTTAAATTTCCAAATAAATTTATAACCATGTTTATAGTTCAAATATTTATATATAAAACAAGGGATAATAATATATAAAAATCAAATATTATTTCTTAATCAATTCAATAAAATCCAAAAAAAGATTTATAATATAGTTACAAAATTTATTTCATTACTAGATCTGAAAAACCATATTGTGTCAGTTTGCTCTGTTCAAGTGTTTTAGAAATCTTATCGATAACGTTGATGTGACGAATCGATCTGAAACCCAAATCAACATCAACAACTCAAACAACACAATATATAATACATTTTAAATATTAATTTACAAATACATTTCAAGAATGATTTGAAGATAAGTTGGAAACAAAAATGAGATGATTAAATAACAGAATAGGAAGATGGATAAGCTTATATAAATCGCGGGCAACCTTAACCGGGTCAACCGTGACTTAAAGTATAAGATCAATTGGATTTCTGGGGTAAATGAACATTCGATCTCAAAGATACTAGCATCTAAACCGAGGATATATAATTTCCGCTGAATCAATGCTGTTGTAAAGGAGTTTCCCCCTTTACAAATCAATTTGAGATTGGCGAGACCGCCGACTCATTATAAAGATCGACTCATTCGAAGTAGAGTTATGGGATACTCCAGAATCAAAGAAGACGGATAGTGCGGTACAGGGATGAATTTTGGAACCGCATGGAATGTTTCAAAATTCAAAGGGATCGAGTCAAAAAGGAAGAGATTCAAACTCGAATGAAAGTGATTCTGCAAATACATTTACCATATATGTTGAATTTACCTAGAGCTACCAAAACTCTGATACCAAATGTAACGACCCGATATTTTCAACCATTCGCATCCACACATGTCGAACTTGAATTGCTCAAAATACCATATCATAAATAAAATTTGGCAAATCTCAGAATATGAGGTAAATAAATAGTCACAGATCACAGACACAGAGTAAATAATAATGCAACGGAATTAAAAGAGATAGTAGTTCATGAAGCTACTATATAAATATATAAGATAGATACAACAGAAGAGTAACATGATATATCAGGTACAAATCAGAATACATCAGTGAAATCACTGGATATTGAAAGCAAAATAGATGGCTGGATTTTCAAGCAAAGCTCCAACTCCGAAGGTGAGTCTTGAATGCTGAATCACTCAGTCTGACTCGAGCGTAAAGCAAAACACAAAACACTCGAGTTAGGACATAAATACTTATGAACTGTAAATCAACTCAAGTGAACAGTAGCAAAAATGCATCGGTAACTTAAAGGATGCTTGAGATCGTCCATCCTTTAAGGGATCCGTTAAACTATTTACTATGTAGTAATATTGCGCTATTATAATAGTGTCTACGGTAAAATAAACTTACTTTAAAATAGCGTTAAGGAGTGATCCAATATTCCCCTTAACACATAATAATGCCAGCAGTCTATATAGTACCTGCATATCTCCTGATCGGAAGACTATGAGAAGATACTCCATAGGTACGACACAAATAGAAACACATAGTAAGGCTCGCTATGGTAGGTGACACGGCACACGAGGCAATGCCAGGGTAGATATACCAATTACGCGCACGGGCTGGTGATAACGTATCAGCCATATATGCCCACCTTGGAACACACTCCCATATCAAAATCGAAGGATGGGCATCAAATCAACCACAAGCAAGAGTATAGTATCGAAGAAGTGCGTCCGACCAGAGGAGCTACCCCTTTTGGCCCGAGATCGCTCCTGTTTTAGCCACCTTATGCCAACTCACGGGAGTTGGGTCCACGTAATATACCTCAAGGACGTCGCCACCATCCCACACAGTTGTTAAAGTGGTTTTCGGAGTTGGCAGAGAGTATGACAACTTCTGATCCCAGTCTCTTTAACAATCAATCGTTATTATAACGTCGTGGTCATTTCAAAATAGTTTATACTTTAAAAAATCAAATCATTTCGTTTCATAACATTTCGAAATCATACATTTGAAGTCATGGTACCTTCCTTTAATTCTTTACATTTGAAGTCATAAAACTACAGCATTTTAGAAATGCTATTAATAAAATTCCTGGATTTATTACAACTTTTCAAAAACAATTAAACTTCAATTTTAGCAGATTTTAAACTTATAAATCACATTTTTAGACTTTAAAATTTCACATTTAAATCATTTTAACATATGATTTATCACAACAAAATTTTTAAACCAAATATCCAATTTAAAGCTCAATTCATTTGTTAAGTCAAAATTCACTGTTTATTAACTTATAAATTTAATAAAACTTAACATTTTACTTTAAATATCATTTCAAAACTTTAAATTAAATTTCCATTATTTACTTACATTTTAAAAATAAAATTTAAAGTCAAAAATCAAATTTACTTCGAACTTACATACTTAAATTCACATATTCAAGACTTAATATTTAACTTTCTCAAAACCATAAAATATATATTTTTAAATCAAATTTCATACTTTTAAAAATACATATCTTAATAAAAATCATTTAAAAATATACCACGGGATCTGTATATAATTTCTAAACTATGTCAAGTGATACGGATATATATCATTTCAATCTGTAGTTTACAAAGAAAACCCGGGTTCTATCATTTCAAACCCGCAATCCTAAGTAAATAAAAATACATAAAAATTGCTCAAGCCTATCATTTCAGCCCATAATGATTTTTTCTTATTCTAAAATCCGTTCGGGTATGTATCATTTCAACCCATAGTGATTCTATTCTAACGGGGAACTTGCCGTGTGAATATATGCATAAACAATATAAACAATGTCAATGTCACAATATAATGTCATATATCAGATGTCAGGTGATAATTAAGAGTGTTAACATGGTAACAACAAGGCATAGCATATCATATAATCATCATTAACTTGCATAAACATTTAAATTACTAAACACTTGTCATCAATTCACTAGTTCATAAGTAAACATGTCAGAGTGAGAAAAACTCACCTTTTCAAGCTGGAGTTAGAAAATCAAACTACACGAATAAATCCAAAAGCACGATAGCACGACACAGCACGACATTGAATTCAAATCAATGGAGAGAGCCTAGATGATCATCTTGTAACAATCCGATAAACACAAATAATATAACATATGAATATACAACCAAAATAATATTGAACAAATGGAAATACAAAGTAACAAGGATAAGACAAATTGACCTTGCCTTTATCATTCAAAAGCTTGGCCTAGGAAACTCTATGTGCTCGGCCATATGATGATACAGCTCAGGTTTGGGTCAGGTATGGCATCAAAACTAGCGGCAACATGAGTGTGAAGAAGTAGGAGAGTTGCAAAGTATACAAATGGTCAAGGCAAAAAGGTGAGGTTTGTTCAACTTTTGGCTCGGCTTGGTCATCCCATGGGCTCGGCCATGCTTAGGTCAGGTCTGGGCATGTTAGGTGAGGGCTGGAGCTGCGGCTAAAGGAGGTGAACTTGCTAGTGGTGGTGGCTAAGGGGGTGGCCAAAGTGAAATAGGAAGGGAATGGTGATTTCTAGGCATGTTAGGAAGGGTTTTGTGCAAAATTGGTGGTGCAAGCTCAAATGGAAGTCACGGCCTGGACTTGGTCAGTGGAGGAGGAGAGGTTGCAACTGTAGATGGAGGAGGCGATGGTCAGTGGGGATGGTGGAGAAGTGGGGCCGAGCAAGCAAGAGGAAGAGGAAGGCTAAATCAATGAAGAAGAGGGGAAAATGTGGAAAGAAAAGCCATTGTCATGTTTTTTTTCTTCTTTCTTCTTGGCCGTGAGTTGCAATGAAAGTGAGAAAGATTTCATGTAAAAACTAAAAAGGAATACACGACAATAGGTAAGGAGTGAACGGCCAAGCAATGAAGTGAAGAGGCAATTGAAAAATGAAAAGGCAAGCATATGAAAATTCATAGAAAATGAAAGGGCTTTGTCCCTTTGAATTTCTTATTTCTTTTATTCAAATTAAACAAATAAAAAGTAAAATAAAAATAAAAACTGAACAAAATAAAGTAGAAAAGAAAATAAATAGATATTTTTAGGAAAATATAAAACTAAATAAAGAAAATAGTTATTAAATTGAAACTAGAATTAAAAATATAAACAATATACAATAAACATTTGAAAAATTATAACTATACTTTAAAAATGATTTAAAAATAATACATATATATATATAACATGTCATGTTACACATATATACACAATTTAAATTATGAATATGACAAACAAAAAATTATTTATACAAATTAAAATAAACAATTTTGTTAAATAAAACAATTTGCATACAATATTGTAAAAAACATAACTTTCACAATATAAATCAGATTTCATCGAAATGAAAAGCAATATTCTGAAAATTTTATGTACCTTCATAATAAAAGATAAAATTAAAAAATTTAAATATTTAAATTTTAAATTTAAAAGTCAAAGTTTGACCATATTGACCAAAATTCACATTTCTGGAAAATATCCTATTTATTCATGTTTGGAATTCTAATTTACATCAAAATCAAAATTTATATTTAAAATAACAAAAATTATTCATTTTAATAAATAAAATAAAAAAATTTAAATCAGGAATTTCATTTTAAAAATAATTACAAAATACAGGGTTGTTACATATTAATAATTAATTAGATCAATTAATCTATTAATTAAAAGTTAATTAATTAAATTAAATAACATACATATAGTGATATATGAAACATTACCTTAAAATGTTAAGATAATTTATACGTACAATTTTCCAAATTAATTAAAAAAAATTAATTAGATAAATTAATTAAATAAATATATTGAAGATTATGAATCTTTAATATAAGTGTTGTTCTTTATCATTTATATATTAATAAATTACTTGCATACTCTTTGGTTGTCAAACAAACTCAGGCCAGAGAAGTTATATGCAGTATAATTAATATATTGACTAGATGAAATAAGATAACCGTAAGTAATTATTGAGCAAACTCAAGGTACATATACTATACTTAGGCCATTGAGAAAAATAATGTACAAGCAAATAATCTCTTTTTATTTGTTGAGCAAAGTAAAGGACGAAATGAGATTAGGACAAGGACTGTGGGTTAGGAGTTGTATATGATACAACCGATAAAGTGTTATCCATTGCTTACGGGCCTATGTTTTGTTAAGCAAACACAAGATAAGAATCCCAAGGCAAGCGAGTGCTAATGCCCACTAGAGAAATCGAAAGATTTCTATGTCTCTTCTTAGGGTTTTGAGTAACATAAAAGTCTAATGGGAGCCTTATTAGAAAAATGAAATGGTAACATTTAACATTTCTAATATTGTAACAACTCCTGCTATATAAATTAAACTAATCTAAATCGATAAATTTGTGAAACTAACATTATTGATGAAATATTTAACAATTAAAATATATTAATGAACTTGATTAAGATTAACAAATAGAATATAAAATATACTTAAATAATAATGCATGTTGACAATTTAAGCCCCATAAGCGTCAAATTATACGACTACTAGATATGTACATAACTTGGTCACATATGTATTTATTTGCCTTAGACTATGTATTGTCTTCTATGAGTTTAACACTCTAACACAATACAAGTATATGGATATTTGATCCATATTAAATCACATATAAATGTTGTATGGTGAATGGTCGTAATTTGTAATATATAAAACCTTAATGTAATTTGTAACGACCCCCTTTTCGACCCTCAAATGCTGACACTAATACATCCATGGTATTCATGTGTCGAACATTCAAGTGGAGAAAGACATATTGTTGGGATAAAATAAAAAGTAAACGAAATAGAACAAGCAAAAGAGCACAATATTAGAATCTCACAATGAAACGATAAGACATAATATCGAAAGACAGTACAAAACTTTCACTTTAAGATACAAAGCATTTTTGAGTTATAGTTCTAAATACTATCATCAACGTGGACAATTATAACAGCATGTTCTCACAAATGTCGATATGTACAATATAGTAATGCAGAGGAAATAAGAATAGTACCGTAGGTGAAACTTCCAGCTCATCTCCTTGAGCTCTAGAACATCCAACTAGAACCTACCTTACTCAGAGTACTTGAAAGAGCACACGAGGAAATTAGGAAAAACAAAAACCACACGTAAGACATAAGTCTAGTATGAGAAACTCAAGAAATATGTGTACAATATGTAATGGTACTTTTAAGATTGCACGAAATCCCCTTACGGTTGTTCCCTTAAAAGAACCACTCATCTAATAAGTACATGGGGTGTATATTTTATAATATCTAGGGTGAAGAATATAAATATATATCATAGCCAGAATGGTTATATTGATTACGTTCAACAACATATTAGGGTACAATCAAAACTGATAAGGTACGTTCGCATAATGGATATTCCACAGAGATCTTTTCGAAGAAGCCGAATCCAAACTCCATGCGCAAAGGTCAGAAAGTGCCTTCCAAGCATCGTATATATCTAGATAAAATATACCATTAAGGTAAACACAAGACGCCCATCTTTCGAACATAAACATGAACAACGTGAACCAAATATCATCAAATCCCGTTGGTCAACGATCGATAAGTATCTTTAGTTATGGAGTTGAAAATACCCTAACGCAGGTCAGTAAAAATCCTGGTTTTGCATCCTACTCTATTTTTTGTCATTTTCGATGTCGAGGTCACATTCGGCATTTTTCACATGAGTCTTTATCACTTAAACAAAATATGAATCCCCAATTAGATTCCCACATCTTGAACATATCTTGAAATCACACATGGATTCTAGCACCTCAAATAGATCCATTTCTATGAGATAGAACATGTGTCTTAGTCTTCAAGTGGTTTTGGATAAGTAAAATACTTATAGATCCCAGTCTATTCAAGACTGAATCAACGAATTTCGTCATACTCAAGAACGATGAGAACGATCGCATATGGAAACGAAGTCCCGTATACTTATCTAGTTTTTGATATTTTTATCTCACAACAACCCTCAGTCAAGAGTGAAGGAGGTAGATTAGAGCTTTATTGCTCATAACCCTACTCAGAACATCTTTCTTAAATCTCATAGATAGGCAAGCTTACTTCATCGGCTTTTGGTGCTAAGTATACAACTAAATACTCTCCACAAACGAATAATCATACAAAGCACGATCAAGTCACACAAAGCACGATTAAGTGACACAATCGACATTTAATCCCTTTTTTGTTTAATTAATACCTTTATTAATTAAAACCTTTTTTATTAGTAAAACTTCTTTTATCTAATAAAACTTCATTTATGAAATTTTTTTACTATTCATTTGTAGTCTTCCAATACTCCAAAAAGTATTCATATACTTATCTCAATACGTATATTCACAAATCAATAACAAGATTTCATACTTTAAACCTTTACCTTTTCTATCTTTTTTCAAAAGATTCCATACTTATACTTTCCTTCAAAATATCCATTTTAAGGATATAAGTACTATCACAAATCCATTCAAAAAATTTAAGACTAATGTCACTCAAACATTGTGACTACAAATCCAAAACCATTCCATACTTATATTTTCTTTAAAAACATTCTTTTAAAGATCTAACTTAATATTTTGTTAAGTTCGATAGTCGACTGATCGATTATCATGTTAAAAACAATCGCTTATAGAATCACGGTTCTTATAATTAACTCCTTTTCAGCATTTCAACCTATACTATCCCTGATTCAAAAGTGAAGCCATCTAAATTAAAGCATCGGTTTCGTATCAGAACCTTGCCTAAACACTCCATCCTTGAATCTCATAGACAGATAAATCTACGTCGTCGACTTTTAGTGTTAAGTGTATAATTAATACAATTCATAAATGAGTAAGACATCAACACGATTAACATGTTTCCAACATTCCTGACTTAACTATTCCACGATCAAGTGGGAAGCCCGATAAGTTAGAACACTGGTGGCATATCAAAGCTTTGCTTGGACAATTCATTCTTGAATCTCATAGATAGATAAATCCACCTCGTTGATTTTTAATGTTAAGTACAGTATTAATGACATCCATAAATGAGTAAGAAATTAACATTATTAACATGATTCTGACATTCTCGACTTAATTATTCCTCGATCAAGAGTGAAGCCAGTAAGTTAAAGCAATATTGCTTCTGTCCCTAGTCGAACGTCAATCTTAACTCTCACAAATAGATCAGCCTGTTTCGTCAGCTTTTAGTGTTAAGCATAATTAATTTCCTCTTTCAAAACTTATATATATAAATACTTTAAAAATAATTGTAAGTAGGTTTTAAATATCCATGTAAATTATTAAATGAAAATAACTAATTTATAATTTGATGAAAAATATGTTTTATATTTTAAAACCTCTTTACTTTGAAAACACTTATATGATTATTAAAAATATATTTTAACTTCAAACAAACTTTAAAATACTAAAAAATGTGATCTTTAAAAATATTAGGTAAATATACCAAATTTAGTTATCATTTTTAAACATATAAAACCAAAACAACTTACGATATTTATAAATACTGTTTAAAGTCCGTGTTAAAGAACAACATAAAAAAGCATGATCATTGTGACTAGTTTTCACCACTTTAACAAATGATTTAAGACTTGAAATTTTTACAGTAAGAACCACCCTTATGGTACTTAAAACCATAGAAAGAAACTCTTAAGACTATCTTTCAATTTATATAGAAAAATTCTCCAAAACGTGACATTTCAAAGTTCTTATATAGCGACCTTCTTCTCGCTATAACAATTTGCAACTTTGGTTCACAATTTCTATAACTTTCCAAACCATTCCTTTACTATCAAATATACCGAAATATGTGTATAGAGAAACTAATCAAATTATCCCATGTTAAGATCAAAATTCTTCCATTTTACACAAGTTAAAGTTAAAAGATATCAAAGTGTACTTATAGCGACTACTCTTGCTTCAAACACTTTCAAATATACTTCAATTCAACATACAATCTAAACAACCATTTAAACATCAAGTCAATGTCACACCACATGTTTAATAGGGTAATAGAATTGATGTTATACAATATAAAGTTGTTATTTGCTTTCAATAGCAAGAGGGGTTCAAAGTTGAAAACTTTACTTTGTTAATGTCACTTTAACTTTATATTTCAACCACACAACAAATATACACAATATATAAAAACAAGATAGTAAGATAACTCACTTAGATCGAAGCCAAACACATGCTCATGTACAACCAAACTCAAGAACACTTCCTACCATCTTCAAACGCATTAAGTTTCGACCTTTAGCACCTAATCATAAAACCAAGCTCTTCTCCTCCTTCCATGCTTATGGCCCAAGCTAGATCCCCCTCCTCATCACTTTTCTTCCACTTTGTCTTTAGATCCAAGCTTCTTATGATGTTCTAGTTAGAACCTCAATTGTTGGATTTTAATGACAACAACTATACAATTATGTCAAAGAATCTCTAAGCTAATTTGCAGGTACATGGGCATCAAAAAGAGATAATCAAATACATTCAAAACGAAGATACACGGTATAAAAGAATAAAAGAATGTATATGGAGATACAAGAAGAGATATATACGATAGAGACAAGACAAAGGTGACAAACAAAGTGTTATTAGTCATAGAGTGTCGTGTCCAGAGTTTACAAATGTTAAAATCTTCTCCAAATGGTATACACACATATACATTCATATTTTAAATGAAAAATCAAGTTTTCAAAAATAGCATGGAGCGAGACTTGAACTTGGGTCACTAGTTCAGAAGGCAAGTGCTCTAACCATTTGAGCTATGGTAATTTTTAGTTATAGGTCAAATTCAGACGTCCGAATTGACTATTTCAAACGTCTGAATCTGTAATCAAAACTAAAATTTCATACAATACTCAGACGTCTGAATTCGTAATTTCAGACGTCTGAATCTAGGCAAAAATAGCCTATTTCTTTTCTGATTTGCACGTTTCAAATTTCAGAAGTCTGAAATTTATTTTCAGACGGCTGAACTTCTTCAACTGCTATATTTTTGAAAGGACATTTCATTTTCATAAAGAGTTACAACCTTTTACTAAGAGATACATCCATACTCTTTCATGATAACTTTTCACGAATGATTACAACTCTTTGTACTCTATATAAACATATTAGAATTGTTTGCGTCAAAATTGGGCACAACATTCTTCGGGAGTCGTTGAAGAGATAATAGTCAAGAATGCAAGTTCAAAACAGACATTATCTAACAAAAACTCCAATCAACAGTAAAGAAAAATGCGTAGACAATCGATTTATAGTGGTTCGGCGTGTTGCCTACGTCCACTGTGAAGTTTTTTGATATTTTATCGATTCTCTTTCAATGTTTACAAGTTGTTACAGCGATCAACAGCAAGTTACAACTGGAGATTCGAAATCAACAATCAAATTATGATATAGGATGATGGAGATCTTGATCCGGCAGAGTCTGGGCGCTTGAGAGTCAGAAGATGAAGAAGCCCCTTTTTCTGCTGGCCCTGTGGCTCTATTTATAGGCGTAGGTTGCTGGTATCTCGCTGAAAACTCGGGAGACCACGTCTGGCACGTGAGGGGGCCCACACGCACGGTCTCAGGAAGTTTGGGCCCACTTTGGCATCGGTTCGAACTCCATTCGAACCGATCAAGAATTCATCCAATCGAGGTGCAATTTGGCGTGGACATTCTCCAACATGTACGCAAGCTTCAGTGAAAATTTCGTGGCATTTGGATCAATAGATTAGGAGATATGATGGATTCGAAATTGGGTTTTTGGCATAGCTGTCTGGTTCGAACCCATGTATTCGAAACGATGGTTTCGAATCCATCATGGCACACGGCTTCGTGGTGACATGGAGCGCAAACTTCGAATCGATCCGGACTTCACTCCGTGTTGACCGCTTCGACTCCATGTATCTCGGCGCATTCGAACCGATGGAAGACACGTCATCGTGTTTGGTTGACCCAGTGGGTTCGAACGAAGTTACACAGGATGGGTTCGAAGATGGTATCACAGATGGGTTCGAAGAAGGTCTCTGTGATGGGTTCGAACTTGTGCTCCTTGGATGCACATGAGCTCTGCAACCCCTCCATGGATACGAGGCATATGGATTCGAACACGATAGAGTCGAAGGTAATGGAGTCGAAGGTGAGGCGCTTTGATGGTTTCGAAACCGATGGGTTCGATGTCCTTCGGTTCGAAGGTGATGGTTTCGAGCGGTGCATGATGATGGGTTCGAAGACACCCATCATGGTGGGTTCGAAACCAGCATGTTCCCTCCAAGTTGAACCGATCATAGCTCGAGCATGCGAACTCGGATTGACTTGAAATTTGAAATGCTGACTCCTGTGGTCTTCCTTGCCGTGTCCTATCAATTATAGCTCAATCTGGACTCGGATAAAATTCAGTGATATCCATGGCGAAAGGAAGTACGATCAACCTCTGAGGCGAACTGTCCTTCGTTTTCGATCGATTTTTTGGTATCGCGGCTTTGCCGAAAAGCGGGATAACATTTTGCCCCCCAAAGTACGTATTGTGGGGACATGACGTGCTTTGAATAGCTGCCATTTCTCTCTGAACAGTCATTGCTTTCTTTTTTGTCGAAACTCGTATGCTGTACTGCTGTAACCTTGCTTTGATATGATTGATTGCTGTATAATAGTGCTTAGCCATTGGCTGTCGCATTTGTAACAGGATGAGTGTTTGATCCCTGTGAATATTCAAAATCGAATGTTAGTCCGACATGTATGCGCATATGTTAATTTGACCCTTGTTAACGTCGTGCGTCCACGAGTCGTTGTCAGTTCGGTTTGCTATAGAATTTCGTATCGATTCTCTCCTGAACCGATTTTGAAATTTGAATTGAGACAACGCTTGGTGGTTGTTTTGAAAGGTTCCTTCGTATCGATCCTCTCCTGAACCGATGTAGAAGGTTAAAGGGATCGAATTTGTATTGCGTGAGCGTAATGTTTCGAACCGATGCATTCGAGCATTGATGGGTTCGAAATCCACGTTTGTATGGACGCGGTACGCTTGCTGCTATGATGGATTCGAAATTGACATTCGAACCGGTCTGAAAGGATGGAGTATACTTGTGTTGTGATGGGTTCGAAACTGACATTCGAACCGATGTGAAAGGATGGTTTCGAGACTTTTGTTCGTGGCAGCGGTCCGTGTGCTTCACACGATGGAGCCTCAAACGTATGGGTTCGAAAGTGGATTTCGAAGCGGTTCTGCATTCTGACCTGTTGTAATCAGTCAAGTCTACCGGAACGCGAATCGACCCAGTCATCTCCAACCCCCCATATAAATAGCAAAGACCTCGGCATTTTTTCACTTTTTACTTTTACTCTTGCTTGCTTTTTACTGTGCTCTTCATCGTTTCGGAGCTCCAAAAGAGAAAACACTGTGTCGCGCTTTCGAATCATTCAAGATCTGAATCTTCAATTTCTCGAATTCATCATTCAAACTAGGTAATTAGCCTCGGATTCACACGGCGAATTTATTTCGAACCCGTTTCTTTTTATCGATTGCGTAGCCTCGAGATTGGCAAAACCAGGTCTGGTTTGGGAGGGATTCGAACCGATGCGTGGGCTCGAGTTCGAATCGATGACGGTGGCGTCTTTTTATTGGATTTCGAATCGATCCTTGGAATGTCCTTGTTGGGATGCGCAGTTCGCACCGATTGAGGGATTCGAGGGGTCCATTCGAACCGATGGGTTCGAACCCATAGGCTATCGTTTCGAAGTCCACAACTTCGTATCGATACGAAGTGGATCAGTTCGAACGTGAATGATGTGGAGTTGAGGTTTCCTTATCGGTTCGAACTCGCCATCTGTTTATCGGTTCGAATCGCGTCAGGATGGGTTCGAACGCATGGGTTCGAAGCGACGTCAGGATGGGTTCGAACGCATGGGTTCGAAGCGACGTCAGGATGGGTTCGAAAGAAGAGATGTTCGGTTGGGTTCGAACGAAGTCCTTGTGATGGTGTCGAACCCTATATGATGGATACCAAAATTTGAAATTTTCCAAGCATAACTCCGACGAGCTTCATTCCCGCATATTTGGACTTGAATATTAAACTGCATACATGACTACCTTTTGAAGCTCGTCGATGGAACCATAACAACTTCTACCCGAACCAACTTCCATCATCGGAACGGATTGGTGATGACGGTCAGCGATGACGGTCATTATAGCTGGACTCCGTAGCTTTGTCGTTTGCATATTTCTTTAACTCTGCAATATTTATTCAAGTAATGCACGTCACTGCACAACATACACTCATACACGCTACACTGGGGAACGCACGGGTTTTTGTCGTCTAACGATGGTTTCTCGTGAGTTAGCTAGTTATGGAATCGTCAAGTTCACAGCAGCAGGAGACTCAAGTTACAGTCTCTCCGAGGCTAGAGATTCCGGATATTGATCCTGAGATTATTGGTCCAGCCCCGGATGAACTTCCCGATGCGTCGTTCATTGCCAATCCATCAGATTCCGTTCCGTCCAATATTTCTGAAGACATGTTGGGGAGAATATGTTTGAGACACGGCCTGTCGCTGGATGATGTGATGTTGCCGGGGCCGAATGATAGACCGCATAATCCGCCGGAGGGATATACAGCATTTAATCGCCACGCGTGCGCGGCCGAGACACTTCCTCCGTTCAACGAGTATATAAGGGGAGTATTGTCGTTTTTGAGGATCGCCCCATCTCAGTTGCACCCGAACGGATATGCGTCGATCAATAGCTTGTTCATTGCATTTATGGAATATCTTCATCGACCACCGCTCCCAATTGAGATCAGATACTTGTTCAATTTCAAAACTCGGGGTGATTATCCCTCCTTCACATTCCTGGAAGCGGTGAGAAATTGCCAAGTGGTTACCGGGTCTTGGACCAGGTTGAGCTATTATAGGACGGAATGGTTTTATGTCAGATGTCCTCCTGGATTTGCCCGGCGATGGCTATTCAGACGTGAGTATAGCTGAGTTCGTAAATAATTACTACGGCAATTGCAGCTGAAGTGGAACTTATATTTTTATTCTTTTCTACAGCGGTGATCCAGCGACCTGAGGGCGAGCACTTTAGGGCGATGGTGCGAGTGCTTCGAGAAGTCCCGGGTGGAGATAGGGATATCGATGTGTTATTGACGGATAGGAATCTCCGAGCCTGCGGTTTGATCGAACAAGGGCAGAGCATAAGCTTCGAGGTGGCACTAAGGGTCGTCTCGAAAAAACGAGTCAAGCACAAGAAACCCAGAGTTACTACAGCTGAGGAAGCTGACTCCGAAAGAACCCACACCGATGATGATCCGCTGGCCGGGCCTACGGACGCAGTTCCGGATGTCGCGGAGCAAAGAAAAGGCAAGGCTGCCATGGTTAAGTCAAGTAAGAAGGGGAGATGGAAATCGGTTGTCACGGCCCGTTCTGCTCCCGGAGTTAGAATCTCGGGGACGTCTCCTCCGAGAACTGAAAATCTTTTTGAAGGGCTTGCCGATCTTCCAATCCCAGACGATGTGTCTTTTCAACATGATGCCGGGTTGGAGGAATTCCATCGCACTCTAGAGTTGAACGAGCCTCTTATTACTAGCGAGGTCGACACTTCCGGTTAGTCGGGGGGAATGCATATTCATACACATTTCACGACACTGCATAACCTTTGACTGTAAACTACCTGTTTTGAAAGGTGATTAATTCTATCTTATTTTGCTTCGCAGATATCATGTCTAAGCGCGGTTCAATGCTTGGGAGTCTTCGACATGCCCGCAAGCCTTCATATTACGACTCGCGCAGACGAGAGGGGGATAGAGGTTACGATCAGAGGCGTTCTGGGCATTATGACCAGGGACGTTCTGGGTATTCTAGTCACGAGAGACATGACACGGACAGGGGCTATAAGCGTCGATCGCGGTCGTGTACCCCTCCTCCTTCCAGAGATCCCGTACAACCTCCTGCTCATGTCCCTCACCCTTCCGAGTCTTCTCGATATACGTCGGTTTCTCAACCTTCCCGATCCGAGGTGATGACCCCGATAGTCGCAGAGCAGCCTCCTACAGAGATCTCGGGAGAAGGGGCAATTAGACTTGCGCAACTAAAGAGGGAGTTCCCGAATATTTGCTTCGATAACTACGTCTTTCCCCCGAACCTGAAAAGAATCCCGCCGGAGGCCGAGCGGTTAGCGCTCGACTATGTGCATGACTTTTACACCCAGTACAAGGCGTGGTATAGGGCGGCCGATAAGGCATCGGCGTTGGCCTTCGAACGAGCGGCTGCCATTGAAAAGCTTCAAACCGAGCTGGCTCAAAGAGACCGCATCATACAAGTGCTGAATACTGAGGCTGAATCGTCTCGAAAATCAGAGATGGAGGCTCTTACAAAGGTCGACGAAGCTCAAGCAGCCATGGATAGAATGAAAAAGGAGCACTATGTTACGGTGGAAGACATGGGCCACCGGAACACTGTCGTCACTGCTGAGCGGGATGCGGCGTTAAAAGAACTTAATGAGCTCAAGGCCAAATTTGCCGAGATTATTAAAGATAGAGATGACGCGCATAACACGGCGCAAGAAGCCTGCGAGCAAGCCGTAGTGCTTCGCGCTGAAAGAGATGTGGCCGTGGCCAAAATTCAGGCGGTCGAAGCAGAGGTGGAGGAGAAGGTTCAACATGCAGAGGCCAGGCTAGAGGCCGATATCGAAGATTTGCTCATAACTTACAACGCCAATGTGTTGAAGCACAGAAACTTGGGCTGGCTTCAAGATTATCCAGTTCACCTTCGTAGCGCCTGGGACCGATTGGTTGAGGAGGAAGAGGAAGCGCACCCAGGTAAAGCGGTCGATCGATTTGAACTTGAGAATCGGCTGCTCACAGACGATGAGAAGAAGGTTCTTCACGATGCTATCATCGCTCATGAGAAGGAAATGATCAGTGGTCGTTCCCTGGAAGTCGGAGAGGGGTCAGGTGTTGAGCACCATTCTGTTGTCACTGAAGTCGCCACACCATCTTCGTCGGTGTCTGTATCTGCGGTCGGTTTGCAACCTGTTCCTGCTTACGACCCGGAACAGCCGCGCTTATCTCCTATTCATGAGCGTACTACCGAGGCCGTTCAGCCGTCTGCGAGCCAAACTAGGGAAGGTATTCCGAAGTTATCTCAAGCGTTTTCTGAATAGAGTGTTTGTTTTGTAGTAGTTTTTGATAACTTCTTATTTTTTGCCTAGTGACTGGAGTTGCGCCGACTGTTGTGGCTCAAGAATCAAGTAGAGGAGATAAGGCCATCGCTACCGAGACTACTGTTGTAACCGCGGTATCTGCTGAGACGGTGCAGGGGGGATCCTTATCTGCTGACGAACAAATGGTGAGCGAACTGCTCGGTGAGCAGGGTGGTTCTTTCTCTGACTTGCCATTTATCATCGTTAGTAGCCTCCCGCCGTCCTCAAGTTCTTCGATGCAGGCCGTAGAAGCCCCCAGCCAAGCCCATGCGACTCGTGATGAGGAAATTTTGGCTGAGATCAACGCCGAAATAGAGGCTGCGGGGCATAGCGGTACCGTCGGTGGCAGCATGGCGGCGCAGAGTCCAGCACCTGCTACGGTAGCACCATCGGGTGGCACTGTCTCAACTTCCGTTACGGATCCAGTCCCCCCTACTCCTCCGGCAGGAAGCCTCCATGCAGACTCAAGCTCCGAGGAGGATATTGACATCATGCCTCCAGCTGAAGAGCCACCGCCGGAGAGGAGACATTCAAAACGAAGAATTTCTGTCTCTAGTGACACTGATGATGTACCACTAGTAAGAAGGACGAAAAAGAAGAAATAAATCGGCTTCTCAAGCAGATGTTTTGGTAGATAGGTACTTGTCTTCGTTTTTGTCAGTAGGTCGTGTATAGATGCAGGTTCGGCCCCTGCTAGTAGGCATTTTTTTTTGCGTGTAAGTCCTTGTTTTAAGTTAGTTGAAATAAAATTTAGTTTCTTTGTCCCAACTCTCGTTTTATTTGTGCTTAAGTACTTGCAATTTCTTATTCTCGGTCCGGTGTACTTGTGGTGTTTTTACCGTTTAAGTAGAGTTCGTCTCATTTGCCAAGTCTGAAGATCTTGGTCACACGTTGTGATTGATGAATGAGTTGAACTTCGGACATTGTATCACTTCGGTTAGTGATTAATATTTAGCTTTCGTGCCCCCAGTTTTGGGGAACAACACTTGTATTTTTGGTGGTTGATCGCACTTGTTGCAAGTCTTGAGCACACGTCCGCATTCCGGGGACTTAGAATAATTTGAGATCGATAATCTGGTTTGCATTCCAGGAATTCGAGAGTTATTGATGCTTGTGACACGGTTCGCGCTCCGGGAACTTGGGAATGATGTTCACATTCCAACTTGCACTCTACGAACTCGGAGTTAGTATTAACACTTTAGTTCGCACTACGGGAACTTTAACTTGGTTTATACCCCAACTCATGTTTTTGGGGATCTTGGAGTTGGTGTGGATAGGTTGGTTCGCTCAGTGGGAACGAATTATTGAATGTTTATATTCCAATTCGTGCTCCGGGAATTCGGAATCCGTTCGCACTCTGGGAACGAATTGTTAAATGTTTATACTCCAATTCGCGCTGTGGGAAGTTGGAGTCCGTTCGCACTCTGGGAACGAATTGTTAAATGTTTATACTCCAATTCGCGTTCCGGGAATTTGGAGTCCGTTCGCACTCTGGGAACGAATTGTTGAATGTTTATACTCCAATTCGCGCTGTGGGAAATTAGAGTCCGTTCGCACTCTGGGAACGAATTGTTAAATGTTTATACTCCAATTCGCGCTCCGGGAATTTGGAGTCCGTTCGCACTCTGGGAACGAATTGTTAAATGTTTATACTCCAATTCGCGCTGTGGGAAGTTGGAGTCCATTCGCACTCTGGGAACGAATTGTTAAATGTTTATACTCCAATTCGCGTTCCGGGAATTTGGAGTCCGTTCGCACTCTGGGAACGAATTGTTGAATGTTTATACTCCAATTCGTGCTGTGGGAAATTGGAGTCCGTTCTCACTCTGGGAACGAATTGTTAAATGTTTATACTCCAATTCGCGCTCCGGGAATTTGGAGTCCGTTCGCACTCTGGGAACGAATTGTTAAATGTTTATACTCCAATTCGCGCTGTGGGAAGTTGGAGTCGTTCGCACTCTGGGAACGAATTGTTAAATGTTTATACTCCAATTCGCGTTCCGGGAATTTGGAGTCCGTTCGCACTCTGGGAACGAATTGTTGAATGTTTATACTCCAATTCGCGCTGTGGGAAATTGGAGTCCGTTCGCACTCTGGGAACGAATTGTTAAATGTTTATACTCCAATTCGCGCTCCGGGAATTTGGAGTCCGTTCGCACTCTGGGAACGAATTGTTAAATGTTTATACTCCAATTCGCGCTCCGGGAATTTGGAGTCCGTTCGCACTCTGGGAACGAATTGTTAAATGTTTATACTCCAATTCGCGTTGTGGGAATTTGGAGTCCGTTCGCACTCTGGGAACGAATTGTGGAATGGACTGTCGTGTGTTGGTCCAGTTCAGCCTTCGATGTGTTGGCTTGCCCCCGAGCTGGGGTTTCACCTAGTGAGTGGCCGGTTGTAACGCGGTCACTCGCTATTTGAATAAATTCCATTGTTCGATGGAACTTAGCTCTTCGTGTGTCGTGATTGTTGAATATTGTATTCGGTGAATCACAGCTTTATCTCTTAGCATTTTATTTGCTGAAAGGAGAAAATGTGGCAAATTCAGTGCCTTATTACAAATTCAAAATTCAGAACGTAAAAGAAATTGTAAAGTATTCATGGATTGAAGGAGCCTGTCATGTGTGACAGTGACGAGGTTCTTCGTCGTTCCAGGCTTCTGAATGAGTAGGCCCGCCACTGATGGCGTTTATCACCAATCTCCCACGGGGACAAGTCGAGTCCTCCTGCCTCGGTCGATTGGGTTCATTGATTGGATTGGATGGGCCCGCATCTCTGGGTTGCGGTGTCCGCACAAACTGTTCCAGTTTCCCTTCCCTGACCAGTTTTTCAACAAGATCCTGTAAGTGACGACACTCGTTCGTATCGTGCCCGTAGCCTTCATGGAACCTACAAAATTTTCCCGTCTGGATTTGTCTCTCCGACGACGGTCTTGGAGCAGGTTTTTCATATTGAATCGCATTGCGGGTCCGTAAATACAAGTCCTCCAATGAAATATTCAAAGGAGTATAACTGTCGAACTTCGGATTCTTACGTTGCGGGCCGCGATTTTGATCTTGTTTTTTAAGTTGATTCACGCTCTCTCTTCGCCGAGCTTGTTTATTTTTAATGTTCAACTGAACGTTTCCGGAGCTCTCGCCGGACTGTTTTATTGCAACATTGCTTTGGGTTCCTCCCGCATTTGGTCCTGCGTCAGTTTGCTTCCTAGACTGTTTTGCGTCTTCCCGTCTCAGGAATTGAGCTGCTTTGGCATGGAAACGGTCCAATGACGTGGGTGGTTTCCCAGCTAGCCAATTGCCAAATTCAGAATCGGGGTCGATCCCCTTAGTTAACGCCATAAGGATGGAGTTATCGTTTGGATTACTAATCTCTGCACATGCAGTATGGAATCTTTCTAAGTAGTGTCTGAGTGTCTCTCCGGGAGCTTGTGTGACACTAGATAGAGTGTTGACATCTTTCGGCCTCACGACGTGCATGCGGAATGGCTCAACGAATTTTGTGGCCAGCTGGTCGAATGAGGAGACGGATCGAGGAGGCAATCGGGTGAACCACATAGTGGCGATGCCCCCTAGAGATATGGGGAAACTACGGCACTTCACCGCGTCGTCGGCTCTGGCAGCAGTCATCGACCATTCATATTTCAGAATATGTTGGTTGGGGTCGGAGTTTCCCTCATACATGGGTAGAGTGGGCATTCGGAATCGCCGTGGGGGTTCAGCATTAAGAATATCGTCCGTAAAGGGAGTGTGACTTCGGGAAATCCCCCAATCGTCGTTTGTGAACCCCTGACTCTCACGGATCATCTGACGTATCATAGTTGAAAGATCCGGCATTTGCGCCAGAGTATGGTCACATTCCATACTTTGGGTTTGAACCGGATATCGTCGACGGTTCACATCTTGCCTTCTCGGCTCATAGTCCTCTGGGACGTACGGTTCAGGAGTACGCCCGTTATGACGACGGTCTAGGTCCGACTGGTCTTAAGCGTCGACCCCTGGTTCAGCCGCAACGCTAGTGGTGCGGTATTCTGCGGCGTGGTGAGGAACGGCGCCTCCTCGGGAGGAGGGTCCGGTTTGGAAGCTGGCTGACGGACCAACTCTTATTTGTCCAACGATCAATGTTGGTTGGTTTCCAGCGGGTGGCATACGACTCCCATCTAACCGGGGTCGTGGAGGTCGGTTATGATAATCAGAAGATGAAGAACTTTCGCTGGAAGAGCGAGAAGCACGATCTCTTATGGATCTTTTTCGTTTTTGGCGATCCAGCTTGTTGATTAGCTCAGCGTTAGCGCGTAGCTGTTCTTCTAGTTGTCGCCGACTCTGGGTCAGCTCTTGAAGTAGCAACTGCAATTCTTGTCGGGTAACCGGACCCGACGGTTCTGAGTGCCCAGCGGCATCTTATTAGGTGGAGGTAGAGGGGCAGGATTCTGTCTATCCTGTCCTTCTTGATTGACGGCGTTCGAGGTGGTTCTTGTGCTAACCATCTTTAGAGTTGAGTTCCTTTCCTAGACTTTATGCAAATCTAAATAGAAGGGAAGGAAGTTGGATTTAACGATCTGGATCTCTCTCTTAGATTTATTCAATCCGGTATCGATGTCAGATCCAACGAGCAGGAGAAAATCTGGGTTCTCTTAGTGAAAGCACCAAAGTGTTTGCACCAAAATTGGGCACAACACTCTTCGGGAGTCATTGAAGAGATAATAGTCAAGAATGCAAGTTCAAAACAGACATTATCTAACAAAAGCTCCAATCAACAGTAAAGAAAAATGCGTAGACAATCGATTTATAGTGGTTCGGCGTATTGCCTACGTCCACTGTGAAGTTTTTTGATATTTTATTGATTCTCTTTCAATGTTTACAAGTTGTTACAGCGATCAACAGCAATTTACAACTGGAGATTCGAAATCAACAATCAAATTATGATATAGGATGATGGAGATCTTGATCCGGCAGAGTCTGGGCGCTTGAGAGTCAGAAGATGAAGAAGCCCCTTTTTCTGCTGGCCCTGTGGCTCTATTTATAGGCGTAGGTTGCTGGTGTCTCGCTGAAAACTCGGGAGACCACGTCTGGTACATGAGGGGGCCCACACGCACGGTCTCAGGAAGTTTGGGCCCACTTTGGCATCGGTTCGAACTCCATTCGAACCGATCAAGAATTCATCCAATCGAGGTGAAATTTGGCGTGGACATTCTCCAACATGTACGCAAGCTTCAGTGAAAATTTCGTGGCATTTGGATCAATAGATTAGGAGATATGATGGATTCGAAATTGGGTTTTTGGCATAGCTGTCTGGTTCGAACCCATGTATTCGAAACGATGGTTTCGAATCCATCATGGCACGCGGCTTCGTGGTGACGTGGAGCACAAACTTCGAATCGATCCGGACTTCACTCCGTGTTGACCGCTTCGACTCCATGTATCTCGGCGCATTCGAACCGATGGAAGACACGTCGTCGTGTTTGGTTGACCCAGTGGGTTCGAACGAAGTTACACAGGATGGGTTCGAAGATGGTATCACAGATGGGTTCGAAGAAGGTCTCTATGATGGGTTCGAACTTGTGTTCCTTGGATGCACATGAGCTCTGCAACCCCTCCATGGATACGAGGCATATGGATTCGAACACGATAGAGTCGAAGGTAATGGAGTCGAAGGTGAGGCGCTTTGATGGTTTCGAAACCGATGGGTTCGATGTCCTTCGGTTCGAAGGTGATGGTTTCGAGCGGTGCATGCTGATGGGTTCGAAGACACCCATCATGGTGGGTTCGAAACCAGCATGTTCCCTCCAAGTTGAATCGATCATAGCTCGAGCATGCGAACTCGGATTGACTTGAAATTTGAAATGCTGACTCCTGTGGTCTTCCTTGCCGTGTCCTATCAATTGTAGCTCAATCTGAACTCGGATAAAATTCAGTGATATCCATGGCGAAAGGAAGTACGGTCAACCTCTGAGGCGAACTGTCCTTCGTTTTCGATCTATTTTTTGGTATCGCGGCTTTGCCGAAAAGCGGGATAACAAGAATCATCTGTTTAACTTACCCGATTTGACAAAAAGCTTTCTGTTTATATACTACACTGATTCTAACATTTTGAGCATTCAAATTTCTATATAATCATTCATTTACTTCCATATTCTTCACATACACACATATATATCAAAAGGAGAAGATTATAGGAAGATTGTACTATCAAGAGACAAATTCGTTTTATTGAGAACACAACGTGTCATATACTTTCTGTATAAGTTAAAGTCCTGTTCTGTCGTTCAGGCAAGAGAAGTTCTCTTCGACTGTTGAGGCCAAATCCTGTTCTGCCGCTCAGGTCCCTTGTTCTCCTGTTCAAGGGTTGTTGTAAACCTGTTCCTCCAGGTTAAGTAAGGATTGTTGTTAGTGATATTTCAGAAGGAGACTGGGAATGGGCGTAGAACGGGAAGTTCGAACCAGTATAAAAATTCTTGGTGTGCTTGTTTTATTTTTTCTTATTTACTCTGCTACAGTAAATTTGTTTTATTTCTGCACTAGTATATTATAATTCCTTATTGCACGATCCATACCACCACTTTAAGTTCTAAGGTGTTGGTGAATGTTCGGTGGAATTTGGAGAAAACTGGAGTTAATTAGAGAAATTTAGTAAAGAACAAAGTTGATTGATTAGTGTTGATCTATTCCACCATTTTCAAGTTTTTATTACATTTCAAGCTTTCGTAAACTGTGAAACTCTTAAAGGTGTATTTATAGGTTTGTACAAGAGGTCATTACCATCTTCTACGTTAAGGTCAAAAGGGAGCCTCCCTCTCACATGTTACCTTTACACCTCATTTCCTTTACTTCAAACTTTCCTTAAAAGATCATTTACCAAATATCTTCTATGACATCACACATGACATCATAAAAATTTTATTTCCATAAATGGTAAAATATTTTTATTTCATATTAACGATATCCTAAGCAAATAAGTGTCTGTAAAAATAGTTTGAACCTTCTGACAAGTAAAAAGCTGTTTATCGGTAAAATGATTTTCGATTACATCGTCGATAAGTAACTATATTTTTAATTTCCAAAACAAATTTACCATCATTAGTTATGATTAGAAGGAACTTAACAGGGATATTAATCATTTTAATCACACTTAATCCAAGATTCAAATATTTAAATAATTCAGATATTTAAATACGAAGGGCTCGAAATTTCGGATCGTTACTTTCTTCCCAACTTAGAATATTTCATCCTTGAAAATCTGACGTAAGAAACAAAAGCAAACAATCACAAAGCAGTAATAACAATATTCAAAATTATTAGCAAATATAGCTCTCGGATTGTCCATTTCAAAAACCCTTCATCGCATAAGGATAATGAACAATCTACTAAGCGCACCTTACACTCAACAGCCTCAGATTATCACTTAGTCGACGATTCATAATACCTCATAACAAATCGAAGAGTCATCGCCCAAAATCTTCATAAGTCAATAAAAAATAGTATGCAAATATATTAAAGGCTGTATGGTGTACATAGATCATCCGTATGCAATATCAAATTTGATTACTTGCTCAATCACATAAATTGCACTTCCCAACCAGTATATATCACTTGACCTCTCTAGTGTGGACTCCGATTAGTTTCTATGATTAGAAATCCCTGTTCTCCTTACATAACTATATACTATAATAGAAAACTTTCGGATCATATCAGGAATCTGTATCAAGTGTTTTCCATCAAGAATCGAGTGAAAACCCCTTATATGGACCGGTGTAAATCACCTCAAAATCATGTAGTCAAATATTGGATCAAGAACAGTTATGTGAATAAAATGGATCTACATAAAACTTATATATTTATCTTATTGGCTTCTTAACTACATCAATATTCTTTTTATCACATTCATTTATCCAAAGAATATATCATTTCAGTACTAAAATTATTTATGAAGCATTTTATAAAAACATAACTTCAAGCTTATAAACATTTTATTACTTAAGTTCATATTAGTATATAATCCACTACATATTAAGAGTATATACAAAACATCAAATTCATTTAACATAACAAGAACGTTCAACAAATTTAGAACTTTTTTAACTTACTACCTTCTAAATTCAAGAGTTAGAAAAAACTCAACTTTTATATTTTAGCAACAACTCGAAGCTTCAAGCTCTATAACGATTTTCAGAAGTTTCAGGCTGTCCAAAATCACCGAAAATCTCATTTCATTTTAACAAATGAAAACTACCAAACAACATATCATATCATGATGCACACACCATATCGTCCTAATGCATAGGACACAATTATCCATAAAATAACTTATCAAAGTTTTATTTATTTATTAAAACTTTACCCGAAAAGGGAAAACATGAAAAGTTTTCAACATTTATTCCAGGTTATGCCACTACCACTTAGGAACCGTATAGAGTATACATATAAAACTTTTCTACACAAAAGTGCATATCAAACTTGTTTTAAAGAAAAACTTTAGAACTAAACACCGAGTTTTATTTCAAATCATTTGAAATAATATACACATAATAAAAATCTCTTTTACCAAAAATTCTTTGTAGCAAACTACTCTTGTAGCACCCCCACTTTGCAATCCAAAAATGAATACCGATGATGTTGCAGTCAGCATCAGAATTATTTTCAAGCGACAAAATCAAGTTTAGTACATCTAAACCATGCCTTCCAGACTTGACCAAAATCATTTTCAAAGAGTTATCAAATACTTCATAAATATTGTTAAGTTTCATAACCTCAATTTCATAAACCAATTTCCCAAATATATGCTTCCAAATAATACTACTATTATATTTTCAAAATCTTGAAAAACATTTTCAAAGACATTGGGATTTAAGTTCTCAAAATACCAGTTTAAATCCTCTTCATTTGTAAACCATATTTCATAAACCATACTTATGTAAAATTAATTTCTTATATAAAATCTTTTCACAAATGTTTATTTACAAAATAACTTGTCTTTCCTTAGATTAAAGTAAGCATATTTTCACCAAATTCAACTTTTATAAAAGTTAACTTCTAACTTAACATTATCATCAAAAGCCTTAAAGTCAAACTGTAAAACTCAGTTCACAAGGTGTTCGTTTCAATGTATCCACAAATACTATCTACCCAGCCTATGCATAAAACTAATCGAGCACAAATAACCAATCATCAAACAGTAGTTAATACTCACAAACTGATCGAGCATGATTAATCAATCAATAATTAATTACAATGCTCATAAATTGATCGAGCATAAAACTACTTATAAACTGTTCGAGCATAAATCAACAATCAACAAACAATAGTCAATGCTCACAAACTGATCGAGCATAACTAATCAATCAATAAATGATTACAATGCTCGTAAACAGGTTGAGCAATGTTAAGAAAGCAATTATATGAATGATTATAATACTCATAAACTAACGACATTTCAAGTCATTTTACAATGGATAGTAATGCTCATAAACTAGTCGAGCATTGCTAAACTAGTTAATGAGGGGCAATGAATGAACATCATTAATCCCTGCATTAATTGAACTACACTCCAACTTATACTTATATAAGTTACCCTATATAAGATCTTTAATTTTTGTAGTTATAATTACCATTAAGGTATACATTTATAATAATTACAAATATGCTCTCGCATGTATAACATCCTCAACACATGCTAGGGCATTCCATTATCCCATCCTTTAATGAGTCGTACCCAATCAAAGCCAAGGTTCTCGCTTAACCTATAGTTTTAATACTAAGTGTAACGAACCACCTTTTCGACCCTCGAATGTAGAACTAGTACATCATGGTATTCGTGTGTCAAACAACCAAGTGGCAAAAAGACATATTGTTAGGATAAAATAAAAAGAAAAGGACACAAAACCAGAAAGAAGGAACATGATATCAGAATCTCATAGTAGAACAATAAAACATAATACAAAAAGACAATACATAACTGCCACTCTACGATACAAAGCATTTCAGAGTGATAATTCTAAATACTATCATCAGCATGGAGAGTTATAATAGCCCGTTCTCACAAATGTTGATATGTACAATATAGTAATGCAGTAGAAATAAGAATACTATAGTAGATGAAACATCCAGCTCATCTCCTTGAGCTCTAGAACACTTAACTAAAAATTGCCTTTCTCAGTGTACTCTAAAGAGCACATGAGGAATTTAAGAAAAATAAAAACCATGTGTAAGACATAGGTCTGTTATGAGAAACTCAAGAAATATGTGTACATCATATAACAATGCTTTTTAGACTGCAAAAAATACCGTAACAGTTATCCCCTTAAAAGAGCCACTCATCTAATAAGTACATAAGATAATATATTAGATATTATTTTAGGTGAAGAATATAAATATATATCATAGTCGGAATGGTTACATTGATTACATTCAACAACATATTTAGGGTACAATCAAAACCGGTAGGTACATTCACATAACGGATTTTCCATGGAGATATCTTTGGTGAAGCTGAATCCAAACTCCATGCACCAGGGTCAGAAGGTACCTTCCAATCTTGTATATCTCTAGATAAAATAAACCATTAAGATAAACACAAGCGGCCTATCATCCAAACATAAACATGAAACAACACAAGCCAAATATCATCAACTCCCGCCGACCAATAATAGATAAGTATCTTAAGATATGGAGTTGATGATACCTCTATGTAGGTCAGCAAACCCTAGGTTGTGCATCCTACTCTATTTTCTATCATTTCCAATGTCAATATCACATTCAGCATCTTTTACATGAGTCTTTATCACTAGAACAAGACATGAATTCTCAATTCGATTCACACATCTTGTACAGATCTTGAAATTACATATGGATTCCAATACCTCGAATAGATCCTTTTCCAAGAGATTGAACACAATCTCAGTCTTAAAGTAGTTTTCGGTAAGTAAAACACTTACCAATCATAGTCTCTTCAGGATTGAATTGACAAATTTGGTCATATTCAATAATAATAAGAACGAATTCAAATTGAAACCTAGTCTTGTATACTTATCGCATTTTCGATATTCTCATCTCACACTATCTTGCAGTCTGGAGTAAAGCCGTAGATTAGACCTTTATTGCTCATATCCTACTTGAACATCAGTCTTAAATCCCACAGATAGATAAGCCTACTTCGTCTGCTTTTAGTGCTTAGTATATGACTATATAGTTTCCATAAATGAATAAACATACAAAGCACGATCAAGTCACATAAGTGATTTCTAATCCTCTTTTTATTTAATTAATACTTTTATTAATCAAAAGCTTTTTTATCAGTAAAACTTCTTTTATCTAATAAAACTTAATTTATGAATTTCTACTACTCGTTTGTACTCTTTCACTACCCCAAAAAGTATTCATATATTTATCTTAAATGGTATAAGTATATTCACGAATCATTAAAAAGAATCATACTTTAAACCTTTAATTTTTCTATCTTTTTCCATAAGATACCATACTTATAAGTTCCTTCAAAATATCCATTTTAAGGATATAAGTACTTTCACACATCCATTCAAAAGGTTTAAGGCTAATATTACTCAAACATTTGTTACTACAAACCCAAAACCATTCCATACTTATATTGTCTTTAAAAACGTTCTTTTAAAGATCTAAGTTAACATTTTGTTAAGTTCGACAATCGACTAATTGACTGTCCGATTAAAAGCGATCGCTTATACAAACCAAGGTTCTTATACTTGACTCTGTTCTAACATTCCAACTTATACTGTCCTCGTTCAAGAGTGAAACCAGATAAGTTAGAGTACTAGTTGCATATTAAAGCTTTGCCTAGACAATTCATTCTTGAATCTCATAGATAGGTAAATCTACCTCATTGATTTTCAATGTTAAGTATAGTAATAATGACATTCATAAATGAGTAAGAAATCAACATGATTAACATGTTTCTGACATTCCTGACTTAATTATTCCTCGGTCAAGAGTGAAGCCGGTAGGTTGGAGCACTATTGCTTCTATCCCTACTCAAACATCAATCTTTACTCTTACAAATAGATAAGCCTACTTCGTCGAGTTTCAGTGCACAGCCAATTTCCTTTTTCAAAACTTATATATATATAAATACTTTAGAAATAATTGTAAGTAGGCTTTAAATATCTGCGTAAAGTATTACGTGAAAATAACTAATTTATAATCTGATGAAAAACATGTTTTATATTTCAAAACCACTTTACTTTGGAAACACCTATATAATTATTAAAAATATATTTAAACTTCAAACAAACTTTAAAATACTGAAAAATGCCACTTATATAAAGATTAGCGAAACATACAAATTCAAATATCACTTTTAAACACTTAAAACCATAAGCAACTTACTACAACATTCATAAATGTTGTTAAAAGTCCTTGCTAAAGAATAACATAGAGAAGCACGATCCTTGTGACCAATTCTCACTAGTTAACAAGTTATTTAGGACTTGAAATTTTTAAATAAGTACTACTCTTAGGGCAATTAAAAAATATAGAAAAAAACCCCTACGAATATCTTTCGATTTATGTAGAAAAATTCCCAAAAACAGGACATTTTGAAGTGCTCATATAGCGACCTCCTTCTCGCTATACCATTTTGCAACTTTGGTTCACAATTTCTATAACTTTCCAAACCATTCCTTTACTGTTCAATACACAAAAATATGTGTAGAGAACAACCAATTCAAATTATCCCAAGTTAAGATCACTAATCTTTCATTTACACAAATTAAAGTTAGGAGATATCATAGCGTACTTATAATGACTATTCTCACTTCAAAGACTTTCAAACATACATCAATTCAACATACAATACAAACAACCATTTAAACATCTAGTCGGAGTCTACCCCACATGTTTAAGTAATTTTATATGATATAAAGTTGTCATTTTCTTTCAAAAGCAAGAGAGTTCCGAAGTATATAACTTTACTCAGTCAATGTCACTTTAACTTTATATTTCAACTACATAACATATATACACAATATATACAAACAAGATAGTGAGATAACTCACTTAGATCCAAGACAAACACATGCTCATGCATAATTAAACTCAAGAATACTTCTTACCATCTTTATACACATAAAGATCTAACTTTTAGCGCCAAAATACAAAACCAGTGTACCAAACAATCCATTCAACAACCTATTCAAGCACCGTATGATATAATTATAAATATTGTATAGAGATAAAGATGTAGAAACAGTGTGAGTGTATAACTCACTGAATCATCGAGCGAAGTCTTTATTGTCTTCTCCCTTCCTATATCGCATCTCCTCGTTATTGCCATGGATCATAGCCATCCATGCTCGAATGCCAGCCACCATCGCCTTGCATCGTGGCCTCCTCCTCTCATGTGTTGCAACATCACCTGTTGCTACCTGCATCAATGTCGCTCGCTACACCACCACAACACCAACCGCCATAGCGACTTCAACCTCCTACTGCTAGCCACCGCGGCTTCTATCCCCTTACTTGCATCATTCGGCGTGTTAGGACTCGTGTTATATAATAAAAAAAATCATGATTCGATTTATAATTGATGTAGGTTAGGGCAAAATGAAATAATAGGGAGTTTTGATTCAAGCTTAAGTTAGAAATAAGAAAGGAAGATTTTGGGTTTAATTTGTTTAAGCCTTAACTTCTAATTTAATTTAGTTTAATTAATTTCCTTCACATTTTAATTTAAAATTTAATCCTTGACATTTGTTTATAAATACATTTCAATCTAGTTTAGATTTATTGACACTTCATTCTACAAATTATGCTTCGATAATTGGATAATTTTATTCAATTTAACACTTATTTAATTTTATTAAATTATTCATTATATTAATGAAAAATAAATTTATTTTCAAATGTTTTTATCATTAAAAATTATTTACTACATAAAATATTTCAGATTTATTAATACATTTTATTCAATTTCAGTATATTGTCCAAAAAGAATTTATTATTTACTTTTTCAATTTATTAAAACAACATCATTTATCAAATACATTTTAATCAAGTAAAAATTCTATTTTAGAAATAATAACTATTAAAAATCAACTTGGAGTATTTTTATTTTTATTAAATTTATAGAAAGTAGGGTTTTACACCAGATATCCAACAAATTTGATACTTAAAGTGTTACCTCCTCAATTTTCCTAACATTCCAATCCTAAATGCTATAACTAAGCAAGCATCAAGATAAGAGAAATCTTATTTTATTCAGCCAATACAACCAAAATCCTAAATTTAACAGAAATCCTAACATAAGAAAAATTGCTAACCTAAGATAGTGACAAAGTTAAAAGAATCGACTGTATAATACATTGCCTACATGCAACTCACATGCAAAATAAACTTCATACCTTTTAAGTCATTATCCCCAAAGGATTTTTCTTTGAATAGGCAGTGTTCTTTAATCAGAGGAATGATTGGAAAGAATCCATCTACTCCTCTCTTAAAGTCGTATTCAAACCTCACAAATTACATTCCATAGAATTGCCTCCGCATCTTTTATGCATGCTAGCCATAATACATTTTCCTCGATCTTTCGAAATAAATTTCCATGGTACTTTCTTATGTTACTTCAATATCAATTTGATCAAGTATAGATTTTCTTAAATTTTCCTAAATCATATCTACCTATATAATTCCAAAGACTTTATTCCATATAACTCATATACTTGAATACTCTCCATCAAACTACAACCTTATCCTTTTACAATCGTAGTACAGAATTTATTTCGGGATACCCTTTAAAAGCAATAGTTCAAACTCGACATTCTTCACAACCAAAAGTTCAAGCTCAAATCATTTTCTAATAATAACCAATCAATGGTATCTTTCCTCATATATCACTTCACCACTTATCATTCTTCCATATTATGGATGAGATGACTCAATTGGGAACGTTGTCTCACCATATATATCAAATCAACAAAAAAACTAGCATAGTAACTTATTACGCGATAACCTATCTAGGAGCATCAGAAAAAGAGGTGATGTCCTAGCACGGTGAGCCTATCTATGAACACCAGAAAAGAGGGGATGTCCTAACATAGTGAATATGTCATCAAACTCATATATCAAATGTAAATCATATACTTTATTACTCAAGTAACTATCACCCCAAAACATAGAGCAAAACCACAATCACTTACTTGGATAACAACATCCATCCAACCCATATAACACAAATGGTGTAACACTACCTACAACATCAGACCAACGACACCAATTCGTGAATTCAACTCAAAAAATCTTCCTTTACAATGGCATTGATAAAACATACTAAATTTCATTCATTTTAATTTCTAATCATACCGCAATGGAAAAAAACAAAAGAGTGCGAATGTCAATTATTTCATTTATGCACTACAAACTCACTGAGTTACATTACATAGTAGCATCATTAGGTCACCGGAACCTTGTCCTAAAATAAATAAACTTTCGTATCTTCAATAAAAATCCTCGTCCACATCTTAAAATATTTTCAATCAATTGGTTAACAGGATCCATTTAATTGAAACACGTCTCTTGTACTAACCAATTTCAAAATTTACGCAACTACATTTTCAAAATTTCCAATATCTAATAATTACAGCTTTGGCCCAATTCTCTTCTAAATAAATCTAAATCAATTTATTTTACTATTTGGTAATCATCTTTTCTCTAATTTGCTTCAACACAATAATTAATTTCATTTACTTTACTTTTTTATAACCATAACTATAATCTTTATTTCTGTATCCAAGTCTGTGCGACTATTAGGATCATGACATAGGACAAAATCATGCTCGATCCACTAATTCTTATATAAGCGCCATTCTTATTTACATACAACATTATCCCATAACAAGTTATTCAATCGACTCGAAAATCAATCGATTCATGCACTATGTGAGACATATACTTAAATTACTTACCATCACATTCCTTATCCAAAACCATAATTCACCTCCTCTCGCAACCTGTTTTCTCTTCTTTATAAACATGGTAGCATTTTTGCACTTGGGACGGCTTCTAGTGCATAGCCTTTTTATTCCTTATTTTCTTCCTAACTCATCAAATGATTCTTAATTTACCAAATTTCAAATTCCAATTTTCATATTTTAAAGTAATTGTAAAACTATTTACTGATCGAAAATTCTTTACTGCATCAGTTTACTTTCAAAAACTTTCATTCACCTTTAAGATACATCATCACTTTTTAAAAATATTACTTTAGAAAAAATCTCCTTTACTTAAAATCATAAGATAAAATCTTTTCATCATTTGCTTCTTTTTAATATTTTAATTTTAACACCAATTATTTTCCTTAACTTCAATAATTTAATATCAACTACTTAAAATACATATAAATATTAAATAAACAACGATTGCTTTCTAAAATACTCTTGTTTTATTACAAAGTATCATTTTACATAATTTAAAGTCATTTTATTATATATGTATGCATTGATTTATTTTGTAAATAGAAAATTTCTAAACTTTTAAATTACACATCCTATATATATGAAAACATAATTTAAAATTCACTTTAGCTACTTACAATATTTATATAAATTTAGAAAACTATTTCCACGACCTTTAATCATATTTTACTAGAAACATGTTCAAAATTTTCGTTTTATAAATCCTTCGATTTCTTATTTAAAAATGAACATATATAATGACATTGGAATTCAATTTATACTGAGTTAAAACTCTGAATCTCTTTCTTAAAGATCATCCAAATATTCATTTTCTTATATAAATGCAGTATTGATTCATAATTTTTTTATAAGTGAAATTACAATTCGAATTTTCAAAACTAATTTTCTTTTCAATGATTTCTCTAAATTTTCACTCTAAAAAATAGTTTACTTTCAAAACTCAATCCCCTTATCATTCTCATTAGCTTCCTATCTGGTACATCAATCTAATCAAAACCAAACTATCACATATACTTTTATAAAGCTTTGCCACATCTCCACTGCAAATTAGGGTTCAATTCCAACATGATACTAAGAACTACTCCTCATACACCAGATGTAGGTACTATGGGGTTTACACTGGTATGATGCATCCCTTGTAGATACAGGTGGAATCGAACATGGACGTTCCACCATAATATCCTTAAAATCCACTCTATTACCATTCCAGTTTTGGTCTTACCCCACCAGTATCTATCTCGATCTAGTTACCATTCCTATATTCATCTTTTCCGCAGTTGGGATCATTTACAACTCCCTAACAGATAGGTAATTCAATTGGAACAACTACAAACATATTCGAATCATATATATTATATTTGTGTATTTAATAGAAAATGCAAGTACGTTCTCTTAATACTTTCCTAGTTCATATCCTAACTTCTCTCCTATGCTTCGATACCAAATATAACAAACCAACCTTTTTGAACTTCGGATCTTATGCTTAAACCAACGTCAATAACGTAAGAACCAAAAGGATGATTCATTAGGGTGATATTATACACACACACACACACACATATACACACATATATATATAAACACACACACACACACACATATATATATAGTAACAAACAAAAGCAAATACCAGATATAGTTCTAACCAATACTATCTACCATCACAGTCTTGCAGCGGAAAGAAATAAATATAATACATAAATAAATACCATAGTCACATCACCATAAGATTATCTATAATGTTAAATACATATGTCTGAGTAACATAAATATAGCCCAATCCATATACATAGTCAAATCCATGTCGCAACACCTATGTTGTTCATATGCACAATATATGAATGAATCTCTGATCTTGATACCATCTCATCTCCAAACTCCATCAACTTGGATATATATATATATATATATATGTATGTATGTATGTATGTATGTATGTATATGTATAAAGGAAAATAAGAAGGGGTCGGAAATAAGTCTAGTGAGTGAGCCATACTCTACTCCATATATACTACAAAGATAATTCAATAACATTACATAAGACTATCATCTGGCCACCATACATTCTGTTACCATATCTTATCTAACTACCTTATACATCTAACTGTATCGCATCGTATCTATATGGACTGACGCTCTGGTCTGGCTCATGCCCTACAGGGTCGTCTATTGCTTGACTCGCCTAAATCACATATAGGACTCACGTCCTTGGACTGAACGAAGCCTATAGGAAAGCCTGTTGTCCTAGTGATACCTAATTGGACTCATGCCCTAGTCCGCTTGAAGCCTACAAGTTCGCTTAACATCCACCTCCTCCCTGGCCTACCGTAGCACTACATGGGAGAAAATCGTCATGCCCGGCTCACCTACTAAGTGTTACAGGACCGCATTCGTATACACATACAACTTTTGGGCTACCTACCTATGTCCCAGACTCGTCCTCATCCATGTTCATCATCGTATAACATTTCTATATCATAACACCTATACATTTCCATGTCAAACAACAACCAAATCATTACACACATTTATTCACTACATAGCACTGTTACTAATCTCATCACATCTCAGATCAACTTCGAGAACATAATAGAAAACATAATTCGAATTATTTGTTAGTTACTCATATAGGTTTTTAAGGCCGTGGTTTAGGCTGATAATTTTAGTGTGCACCGGTGGAGCAGTTGTCATAGACTGATGCACCAATGTATGTGTTTCAAGCAGATTTTAGTTTTGGTATTTTGAAGTTTTTATCACTATTTATGCCTTCGGTCGCCACCACTTCGTCTTTGATTGTCGGGGATCATGCCTATAACTTAGCCTTACGTTCCTAAGTTTGATTTGATCATTTATTTCATCAATTCAGGCGTGATTCATCAAATTAAACATATTGATGTGAAACCTAGTTCTAACTTCATTGTTTATATACAAATCCCTTCCAATTCCCCTTTTAATCCTAATTTACTCATTTGTAAATGTTTTATCTACTCTATGTTAGTCAATATGCCATGACTATAGCAATATAATTATATTATAGGAAGGAAAGAGCACGAATCACTTATCGAAACTTTAAGGTTCCTCCTTCGTTTGTTGTTCCTCCATTTTTCCATCAGAAACCTTCATTTTTCACCCCCAAGTCCTTTTTCAGATTGTAATCTTTCTTCATATAATCATTTTGATATATGGATCATCGAATTTCATAAAGAAATGAAGGATATATGCAATTTTGAAGTTGGATGTTGAATTTTGAAAATGGGTTATGGGATTTACACCATTAACCCTTGATGTCTGGCCTACTGCTCTTCCATGCTCTAGAATTTCTCCTTCCAATCACTAGAGGTTCGTATCCCTCTCTAATTGCTTTGCAAGGCCGTTGATTTCGTAAAATTTTATTGAGTTATGAGAGAGAAATGGTAGTCTGATTCTATGTGGGACGAGGAGAAGGAGGAAGAAGAAGAGAAGTGATTGTAATTTTTGAAACTAAAAGTACATGATTTAGTTTTCTAAATTAAGGAGGGAAACTATCTACCCATTTCAAATTTGAATTCAAACTCCCATTTTGGTATCCGTTCAATACAACATTGTTTTTTCCATAATTTCTTCATATGAACTCTAAATGTAATAACACAATGGCGCTACTTTTTTATAAAATCCAAAGTTAGAAAAACGACCATTTTGCCCATCCTTATTTTTGAGTTATTTTGATTAGCTTATTTGATTCAATTATTTTCACATTATTATTTAATTAAAATATTTACCAATTTTCTAAGGTATTACAAATAGAGACCAATTCGAAGAAGACTGAAGCTATTAGGAAGATGAAAGTTCCAAAAAAGCCCAAATATGTGATGAGTCTAAACAGAAATGTGGCAGCTTTAAGAAGGTTTACCTTTAAGGCCATTGATAAATGCATTCCTTTCTTTGTTCAGATCAAGAAGGGAAGAAAATTCAAATAAACGGAAGAATGTAAAGCAACCATGAAGTATTATAAACCGCATACCCAGTCCGTCAATACTTTCAAAACCAGCCCTAGGCGAGGATCTATTTGTGTACTTACCTACAACAAATCAAGCTACGAGCACAACAATAGTACGAGAACAAAACGGTGCACAAAGACCAATATACTTCATTGAAAAGTGTTTGAAGGGAGTAGAATTAAACTACTCCATGATAGAGAAGCTATCTTACAACCTATTACTTACACCAGAAAGGTGCGACCATATTTCTAGGCGCATCACATCAAAGTATTAACAGACAAGCCATTAGAGAAAATACTGCAGAAACCAAAAATAATTTGTAGCCTCTTGAAGTGGGCTATTGAACTAAGAGAGTATGACATATCTACTACCCTCGAAATGCCATCAAAGGTCAGGCCTGGGAAGATTTCATTGTGGAATGCATAGCTTCAACAACACGACTACATGGGGAAGTGGAAGAGCCTCTACATGTATGGAAACTCTATGTTGATGGCGCATCTAATGGATAGGAGGTATGAATTGGGTATGTACTTATTACTTCTAATAACTAGAAGTTGTATGAGGTGGTTCAGCTAAAATTCAAGGCAACGGATAATGTTGTAGAATACAAGGAACTCATCATGGGCTTAAAATGGCATAGGTAATGAAAGTAACTCACATTAAAGTCAATAATGATTCATAACTTGTTGTAAATCAAGTGCGACGTAATTACCAAACTAAAGAACCAATTTTGGCCAACTACATGGCGCTTTCCAAAGAGTTATTAGCTCAGTTCGAACAATTTTGACATAGAGCAGATACCTAATGAAGAAAACCCTCCAACGGATTCTTTAGCTAAGTTGGAGAGTACTAAGGTTGCACAGGAAACGAAGGCAGTTCCAGTAGGACATTTAATAGAGCTAAGTATTTCTAAAACACATCGGATTCTACTATTGACGTAAGTTTAAGGAGCAAAGGTTCATGAGGTCGTAGGTCATGAAGAAGCAGGTGGGATTCAAGATAACCATGCCCTGTCGGTAATGAATCGGGAAGGAGCAGAATCTTAGATGACCACTATTTAGACATTAGGCTCCTTACTTTACATTCTTTAATGGGATAATTCATAAGAGGGGTTATTCAACCGCTATTTAAGACGTGTGACAAAAGAAAAAGGAACTAGAGTCAGGAGAGTGATTTATGAAGATAACATGGAGATCATTCAGGAGGAAATAAGTTAGCTAAGAAAATATTGAGACACTACTACTTCTGGCCAACTATGCAAAGTGAAATGAAAAAGTTCGTTCGAGAATGATGGGTGTCAAAAGTTTGCTAGTATCCCAAGACTACCATCACATGAACTTACCCCCATGACCAACCATGGTCGTTTGACATATGGGGAATTGGCTTGATAGCCTCACTCTTAATGCCCAATAAAGGAGGAAAATATGCAGTAGTGACGGTAAATTATTTTACTAAGTGGGTGGAAGCTAAACCACTTGCAACCATACCTTTAAAGAAGATAGTCACCTTTGTGGTTAGGAATATCATCACCTTAGGATGCTACAAAAAATAATCTCCAACAATGAAATGTAGGTCAAACGTAAAGAATTCTTTGACCTTTGTGAGAAAATAGCATGGTCAAAAGCTTCTCCTTAGTAGCTCACTCATGGGAATATGAACAAGTAGAAGCAGTACTATGACGGTTAGAAGCTGCTAAAAAAGAGACTCACGAAAGCTAACGGAAAATGGGTAGAGGAATAGCCCTTAGTTTATGGGCGCACCGACATTCACAAGGAATCCTACTAAAAATACCCCATTCTCCCTAACATATAATCATAAAGCAATGCTATCAGTTAAAGTACATGTGCCATCACATCAATATTTATCATATGTGATCGAACAAAATTCATGCTTGAAAGATGCTGCCTTAGACTTCATACAAGAAAGAAGCGATGAGGTAGCGGTTAGGTTTGTAGTTTATAGGCAAAGAATGATCGGGACTTATAATTTTCGACTCAGAGAAAGGAAGCTCAACAAGCGAGATCTAGTGCTAAGAAAAGTAATGGCCAACACAGATGACCCAATGGAGGGAGCGCTTGGATTGAGTTGGAAGGAACCCTAGGTAGTTGCTAAAACACTCTCAAATGGTATATATCGCCTCTCTAGACATTATGGGAACCTAATCCCACAGGCAAGGAACTCGAAACAACTCCGGCCTTACTTTGTTTAATATTTCTTTTCATGTAATGAAGTATGATGTACAAAGTTACAACCGAAAGAGATAAATAAAATGATAAACTAGATGTAGAGATATTAAACGGCCTGAACCAGTATAAAAATCTGCTTGTTAATTTTATCTGCTTGCATACCAAATATTCTCCTAGGGTTGATGAATGGTCAGTGTTAATCCAAAACCCCTATAAATATACACCTAACCTAAACCCTAATTACTAGAAAATTAGTCTGTATCCCTAAAATTCATCAATTTTTTTCTCCTCAATAAACCTAAAATTCTCCATAATAATATAAAAATAGAATAAAAGAATACTAGAGGATCGGATCAGAGAAGAGGCAAATAAAAGTAAGAAAATTTCAAAGTAGGGATTAGGAACAAAGCTTAAATTTTAGATGAGTGGGTTCACTTTTAATAAGATGGCTATTTGTAGTTAATTTAATATACACTATATGATCTAGGTTGTTATAAATTACATTGGAAAACTATATTGTTTAAATCTGAAATTAAGTTATAAATTGTGTTGGTATAAACTGGTTAATATAGAGATTAATCTAGACTAAACCCCTTGGTAACCCAATAGTAATTCTTATAAATTTGATAATATAACTTGAAGATATTAATGTTGAACCCTTGATTAAATTGATTACGAAAATTTATATACCATTAGGAGATGGAGAAATACCATTTTGAATTTACAGTAATTGTAAATACGAAATTGTAGTTTTATTGTTAAAATTTGAGAACAAATAGAATTAAAAAATAAATCGACATAAAAAACTATAACCCTATATTTTATACTGCGATCGGTCAACCGCTCTACTTGGAGTAGTCGATAGCAAGCGATCGACCGTCCCAGAATGTAGCCGTTGACCGGTAAGCGTTATCTAGCATAGGTCGAACCTTGGCCTAAGAATCATGTTATAGATAATAGATAATCTTTTAAATTATATATATATATATATATATATATATAGGTGTTAGAAATAGTAGGGAATTAGTTCCCTATGAGACAACGCTTGGATGCTGCAGACAGGGTAAATGCTATTTATCCAATGGGGGTCGATTATTTGACTGGAGGTGATTCTATCGAAAAAGACACTCACAGGAGGTTCTATAGTGGAGCACAACACTGGTTGATGTCTAATGAAGTGCGTGGGCCTGCCACAATGGGAGTGTAACAGTCCCACTGTCATACCCATATTACTAAAGAACAATATAAATAATGTTGTCTAATAACATGGAGAATACAACTTGTTAAGGGTGACCAAATGTGAATATATCTTTAAACTAACACCAACACTTCATACTTATTATTTTCTGAATATTTGGAATGAAATTTTTGACCTGTACAGTTTCATTCTAAAGTAATACTCACACCGATGTCTAATAATCAGAACAGCATATCATATAAATAACGGTCACAGATCACAAGTGATAATATACATCATATACAATACATATTGCGAGTCTACAAAAAATAGTAGTAGAATCACATAATTTACATCCCAAAATAAGTCACAATCTCAAATCATATATCCCATAATACTACATATATATATCCTACAGAAGATAAAGCTAAAATAACAAAATGATCTATCTTCTGCCAGTACACCTACCCAAAAGCCTGAGCGCCCTAAAACCTGAGAAGTCTCGGGTTGACCCGAGTATTAAAAGTAAATGGGTCAAACTATCTCTAAATATCCAAAAAAGGGTGAGAACAAGATATAACACAAGAATAAATGACATAGGTAAATCCAGATATCCAAGATATAACAAGTCATGGAATTAATTTACTCAGAATTTATCTCAAGGCATAAGGTGTATATATATATATATATATATATATATATATATATATATATGTATGTATGTATGTATAAGGCACAAATACAGATTAGTCACTAAAGATAGAATTACGGAATAAAGCAAAATATTCCTAACACGAAGAAACTAATTCCATACCATGGAAAAAAAACAATTGCGGTATCACTCATATCGATCTAATATCAAAGATCGGGAACTCAGAACCTCGACACAATCACTAAGATTGGGAAACATAGAATCTTGACACGATTAATAGAATAGGGGAAAACAAATAAAATCTTATACTTCTACCGATCACAAGGATCATGGAAAACCAAGTCTCGACCGATCACAAGGATGTGGAAAAAAAAGGATGTGGAAAAAAAATCCATAAATATAGTTTTAAAGGATCCATCGGCCTCGCCGACCACCAAAAGAGAGTAACTCTAAAGTGCCAAATACTATCAATTTTAGTAATCACAAGAACTTAAACAAAACATCTCATACCATCCGGTGAAATCCAAGTATTTACTATAAGCTATTAAATCTCACTCATAATGGATATCACTGGAAAACCTAAACTATATTCTCTTAAGGATATACCAGCCCCATGCCGAACAACAAAAAGGAATACAACCCTAAAGTGTTAAATACTTTCATATAAGCAATCACAAGAATTTGACACAAGTATCACATACTGCCCAGTGAAATTCAAGTATTCGCTAATGAGTTAGTAGATTCCATTCAAACATTCTATTCAATGAGTTAATACTCGAAGAAGCATTATCTGGAAGCAATTAAACCAATCAATAATACTAAGTCGATTATTAGTATTTCAGATTATAGAATTAAGGTTCTCAAAATATTTTATTTTAAAATCCAAAGGTCACATAAGAATGCCTAAAACGATGCAATATCCCAGATTTATTTCAAGTTTTGTTAAGTAATGAGAAATCGTGTTCTTAGAAAATCATTAGACTAGTTCTGAAAACCATATTGATATACCTAATTGGTCCAAATCACCATTAAAAGTTATCACATTCACAAATATATTCCAAAGGTCCATATATAGATAACCATTCATTTTTTATGAAATTAAAATTACTTATATTCAAAACCCGTTTTGGTATTCAATTAATTGTTTAAAAACAAATTAGGCTTATATCTTCAAATCCATACTTAAAAATCCTTAATCATTTACTAACAATACCTAATATATGAAATTTATTATAAAATCATTTACAAAAGAGAATTGAATTGTTTTGAAAATAATTATGAAATCTATAGTTTACAGTAATCTTTCTTTTATTAATTTATTGTTTGAATCTATATAGAGATATATAGTAAATCAACACCAAAAACTTGAACCAATTTGAATTCATTGAATTGGTGTATTTAACTCAAAAAACTCAGAAGATAAGTCACCAGAAAATCCCTAAAACCAAGCAAGCAATCATAGAAACAAGTAGCAAAACCAAGTGGAACGGCGGGACCTGGAACTTGCATTCCAAGTCCCTGATCGGTCGATCGGTCTACCATAATCGGTCGAGTAGTGGACCATCTGGAATGCCAGTTCCAGGTGCTTTTCTATGCACCATCGACGCTCCTACTCTCCAGTCCGACTCTATTTTGTTCCAAACATTCCTATTTGCACCATAGTCTATAATTTCAGCATGCAAACACCCAAATATAAACCAAAGCATCAAAACATTAAGGATAGGCAACAAACTAATTTGCAGTAAATAAGGTTTGACAAAGAAGAACAACAACAGACTGTCTCTACAGGAATACATATTACTAACAAATTCTCAACTCATTCAACTAGAAATCACCAAACATGCAATTGAATATCTAAAGCTAGGTGTGTTAGAATTAACTCACATTGTTTCTCTTATTTTCTTAGCTAAACAATCAAATTACTAAAACTTACTCTCTACTCAGCAAACCAGCAATTCTTTCATAATATACAATAAAAACCCAATTCAATTACTGAAACAATTAAAATTACTCAAATTAAAGATATAAAAAGATTTTAACTTATCACCTTGCTTGTTTATCTCCTAAAAGGATTTAGTTTACACTAGAATTGAAGAAGTTGAGTTGTAGGTTTAAAGAGGAACCAAACCTTCTATTTTCAGTGTTTCAATTTGTTGTAAATTGGAGTGTACAGTGAAAGAGAAAGAAGCTTTTCCCTTTAACTTAAAAGGTTTATTGGGTTTGGGTTTTAATTCAAACCCAATAAGAAATAAAATCCTATTTAAATTAAAAGAGCCATTTCTCTTTTATTTTATGAATTTAAACCTTGTTTACAATAAGTTAGAAATGAATCATTATAAATCCCAAATTAAAATGCACTCTCTCTTGATGTAGAGTTAAATTATTACAAATTTACTTCTTATTAACTAACATATTCACTAATTAGTTTTTACAACTAAAACCACATTTTCTTATTACTAGAAAATTTCTAAATAATTTCCTAAAAGTATCTCATTTTATTAGATAATTAAAATAAATCAATTTAAAACAAACTCAATTTTTACTTTCCAATTATTAATTTATTTTATTATCAAGATCTTAATAGTTAATCCATCAGTACCTTAATTTAAATTACAATCATCCCTATGAAATAATAATTCCTTTCTTTTAGTTAAATTAAATCAATTATTCAAAAACTGAATACAATCACATAATTAAATTTCAACAAGCACAAACTAGAATTATTAACCATAATTAAATTAAACTAAATTAATTAGGTAATCAACAGTAGGATTGTTACAAGAAGTTCCTTCGCATTCATGGATACTGACACGACGTGATACTATGTTTTGACAGATCCCGACAAGTGCAATAAAGGGCATACGCTATGATTAAGAGGTTTATATAGATGTAGATGATGAGACATTTCAGCGAGTTGGCATTGCGGGCTCCTCTACAATGCATAGTTGGGTTACATGTAGTCGTAGTTGTGGGGAATTTATTCCCATATGGAAATTGTTGGAAAACCTATGTGAGATAGTTACATGTAGTCGTAATGTGTGAGATGTAGTCCCATACGGGGAAATTATAGGATAATCCTATGTTGGAAAAGCTTTGGTAGCTATTAGCCGATCGTTGGTTAATGAGGTTCGGTCCGTAGGTCGATCCTTTAGAAGCCTGCATAAGTTGTTAGTGTATGTGCGTGTCAAGTTAAAACCCTTAAGTAAAGAACCCTGGTAATCCATGGACACTTATAGAGCATCGTAGGTCACATAGAGTAGAATTGAAGTCAACTATATATGATCACCATATATATATATATATATGTGTGTGTGTGTGTGTGTGTGTGTGTGTGTGTGTGTATGTATATATAGAGAGAGAGAGTACTCGTTCACCAGACTTTTGTATGTCCCATCCATTTTCCTTTCTTTTGCCCACAATAGAAGGACAAGGCAGCAGGTGACAGACTCGTGATTAGTACATAGAGAGGCAAGCTTATCATTGGATTTGCTTGTTATTTTTATTTTACTCTCTATGTAACTGTCTATCTTATTTAATACTTAGTATTTATCAGACTATGAGTTGTATTTTTGTGTACTCTTTATTTGACCATATACTGTTTTTGTGAGAATATGTTTTGAGAAGTTTTCTAAAATGATCATTTTCTACATTTATATTTTATTTTCTTCTATTATGACTTCTGAAAGTGTAGTATATCTTAGATCATATCTGTATATCTTTAGTCTATGAATTATTTAAAAAAACCTACCATCTTGCACTCCTCGGCATCAACGTGTGTCTGAAAGTCATCTTAGGTTTTGGATTGGTGTGTTGGAAGGTGCGAGTTGTCATAGATTTGGTATTCCCTGTCCAATTTTATCCCTCTGTGTTGAATCTAAATTTGCATTCTTTAATACTTTTGTATAGGTCTTACGTGAGTTTACAATTGGATTTTCTTATGTTGTAGGCCGGTTCTTCATCTTCTACATTTCGTTTGTTGAAGTTATTAGCAATAGATCCATTATGATCCATTATCAATGTCGTTAATTGATATAGTTTAAGAATAACACACACACACACACACACACACACACATATATATATAAGTATATGTTTCCGTGTGTGTGTCTGTATATGTATATTTCCGCTTAAATAATTAAATTAAAAAACTATTTTCCAGATCAAATCCATAAAATATTGTTTATATAACTTATTTATGATTTTATTGCAAAGTCAATATTTAGATGTAAATTCTGAATTTTAAAATCAATACACACAAATACATTGGGCCTATTCTAAAAATAATAATAATAAAACTTATGATTGTAGCAATTACATTAAAAAATTATTTATTTGTAATATATATATGTATGTATATATATATATATATTTGATAAGTCAAAGTATTTGAAATTTAAATTTTAAATTATTTATTGATCGTGGAAAATTATTATATGCGTGTGTGTGTGAGTGTGCATGCACGCGCGAGCCGTGCGTTTGTATAATTATTTAATGCATGTATCTATATATTATAATAAATATATTTTATAGATAATATTTTATACACACATTATTTAAATTAGATATGTTTATTAATAGATATATATTATGGGAAAATCTATTTAGACATAAAATGTAGACACAATTGATGACATAAAGAATTGGGGCTTTGCACCGAAGGTCCCTATTTTCGATGTTGTTGTAAGAAAAGTCCCTGTGATAATAAGTATGTAAATTAAGTCCCTGTTTTTTGCAAATCAGAAAGAGAAAACAATCTTGCGCTTTTCTTATAAAAGTGCAAGTTCAAAAATTTAAATTTTTTTGAAAATTTCAAAATTTAAAAAAAAATCAAAATAAAAAAGCGCAAACTAGCTTGCGCTTTTCTGATAAAAGTTGCAAGTTAGCTTGCATTTTCTGTCAGAAAAGTGCAAAACACCTTGCGTTTTTTATTTTTCAAAAAATAGGGACTAAATTTACATATTTATATATACAGGGACTTTTCTTATAGCAACATAAAAAACAGAGACCTTTATCTCGTTTCTTGTAAAGAATTTCCATCGTTGGATTGCCCCTAAATTCCACCTTCCCCACAGAGACAAAAAAAATTCAATAGTCGACATCTTCTATGTCATTTAATTTTGCGTTCGAATATTCCGTACAGGTTTTTATTTTTTTCCTCTCCCACCGGGAGAGAAATAGGCGATCTGCGATTTATGGTTTTTTTTATCCTTTATACGATGAAAAGCCTGAATATCCACCAATCCTTCATTCCCAAGTCGAGTTTCAAAGAATTTGATGCCGATTCATTCAATTTGACTTTCTATTTGGGGATCTACAAGCAACAAAGAATGCTTCAACCTAATTCACGATTAAGGATCTGGCAACCAGAATCAATGGCGAAACTGAGTATAAAATTATATGCCATATATGCTTTAATCCGAATCGTGAATTTAGTTACATCCCTGTAATTATTTCACAAGTTTTGGATTTTGGTGATTATTACTGACTTGGGATCTAGAAATCAAACAATGATTTGGTTAAATATCCTTGTGTTTTTCATAAAATTGGTAAAACTAAGCATTCTACGACTATATCAAATGCCAATTCGAAATTCTGGGTGATTTCTGGTGGCCCGTAAAGTTTCAAGGTATTAATTTTGGGCGTGTTTTGATATTGGAAGGCATAACATTGCTTTAAGTGGAAATTAGGTTGAAGGGCTTTTATTTACCGGGTAATAAGTTTTAAGGACAGCACTTCTGAATAATTAGTTTTAAGGACAATTTACAGCATAAAAATAAATTCATTTATCTTTTTAAGTTATACAGAAAAATGATAAATCCCTTTATCATTATTTCTGTATAACTAAAAATGATAAATTCTTTTATCTTTTTCCTGTAAAATGTCCTTAAAACTAATTTTCTAGAAGTAGTGTCCTTAAAACTTATTACCCTGCATAAATAAGCCCTTGAAGTGAAAATCCCCTTGCTTTAATCTATAGTGCCTATTTATCTAAATTATTTGAGGGATCTGCAAATCAAATCCTAATTTTATTGTTTCTCTTTGATTATGATTACAATATGTGTCATGGCATATGGAATTCATAGTTTCTATCTGTGATATATGAGATGATTCAATATATAGGATCTTCTTTTTGAAATTAGTTCGATCACATCCCTATGTTCATTTCTAACACCCAAGTCAGTAACGAGGTGGTAGGCTCTTTTTCCTTTTGGTGTTGTGCTCGGGTTTGAGTCATGGTAGAAGAGGCAGCAGTGGAGTTTTCTAGTTCGAAAAATGATAGGTTGAAGAAGAAGGAGATGATGGTGATTCAGTTACAGGAAATGAGTGACTTCACAACGCACATAGAAGTAGGTGAAAGAAGAATGACAATAGAGAAAGATACATGATTACAGCAGATAAAAGTAAAAATGATTTTATTTGATTTTCTTCATATATCAGTACAAGGTTGTTGCCGCATATTTATATACATTCTATCATTGACTAGTTCCAACTAGCCGTTAGAAGTACAGCTTACCCTTAATCATAAAATTAATTAGCAAATGGAAAAGGGAAAACATAGAATGGCTTTAGCTGTGCACGTTTCTGCTTCTAATAATCCCTTTCCAATCTTCCTCTAATACTTGCTTCCTCATGGTTCTGACTGCCATTAATGCTTCAGCATCCTTCATATTTAAACCAGAATTGTTAGAAGTTGAGTTGGCCATGGCTTCCCAATCTATTCGACAGTCTGTCTCAGGTGTTTGATGAAATGTCGGTGCGTAACAGTTCCCCTCCCCATAAAGAAGGGACCTTGTCTCATGGTCCAAAGTTGAAAACCTTTTCACAATACTCCAGTAATCCTCCTAAGTAGAATATGATTGTGGCTTATTCTTCCATTTGATCAAGCTTGTATGACAGGCTTATTGTTTCTTGGTATTAGCCTTCTATCAAGGATTTTTTCATGTTCATTAACTATTTGCTCTCTGTATGAACGAAAGCTATGTTGAAGAGTGATATGAGTGCCCAGTTTCTTTTTCAATTGACTAATGTGAAAAACTGGGTGAATTTGAGCATCTGTAAGTAATTCAAACTGGTATGTCACTTCTCCAATTCTTTTAATTATTCGAAATGGTCTATAGTATTTTGGAGATAATTTATTTATTTCAGTTGTGCTGATCGAAATTTGCGTGTAAGCTTGCAGTTTAAGATAGACCCAATCATTTACTACAAAATATCTCTCTGTCCTTTTGTTGTTAGTAAACTTCAGCATTCTTTCTTGTGCCAATTGCAGACTGTCTTTAAGAAATTGCACGGTTATATCTCTAGAAAATAAATGTTGTTCTATTTGCTCTACTTTTGCAGTGTGAGGAACATTGGACAGAAGTGTAGGTGGCTGCTTTCCATAGACAACTTCATATGGTGTTAGCTTTGTAAATTCTTTCTAGGAGTATTGAACCAATACTCTGTCGAGATGAGCCAATTGGTCCATTCACTATGTTGATGGGACACGAAGCAACGCAAGTCTGTTTGTAAAACTTTGTTTGTAACCGTAGTTTGACCATCTGTTTGGGGATGGTAGGATAAACTGAATTTAAGAGTGCATCCTTGAAGAGAAGACAATTCTTGCCAAAAGTTGCTTAAAAATATTGAATCCATGTCACTAACAATTGTTTTTGGCATTCCATAAAGCTTAAAAATTCCATCGAAGAAAATTTTAGCTACCTGCTTTGTTGTATAGGGATGCTGCAGGAAAAATAAATCCACGTATTTTTATAATCTATCAACCAATACATAGATTACTATAGCATTATTGCTCTTTGGCAAGTGTGTGATGAAATCCATTGATAAATCAGTCCATATGTTGTCAGGAATTGGTAGTGGTTGTAGAGACCAGGGTAGGCAATATTTTCTGACTTTGATCTTTGAAAAATATCACATTGTTTGACATAGGCCACCACTGATTTTTTAATGTGTTTCCATAAGAATGTTTTCTATAATTTCTTGAGTGTTTACTTTACTCCTACATAGCCACCTTAAGGAGATAAATGGAATTCATAGAGTATGGAGCTTATCAAAGGAGATTATGAATGGTCAAGTAGGATTCTACCCTTATAAAATATCAATTCTTCAATTAGTTGGTATTTGCTGGAGGGTAGAATGCCATTTAAAATCTGATTTTTCTTTAATGTGTAGAAAGGAGATTGATTTATCTGCCTTCTTTGTTGAGTTATCCAGTCAGGTTGTAATACTGACAATGCATTCACTTCTGTTTTTTCGTGTATTATGGAAAGACTATCTACAATGACATTCTCTCGACCTTTTTTATATTCTACTTGGTAGTCATATCCACGAAGCATTGCTAATCACTTGCATTGAATTCCAGTGGTCAACTTCTGAAACAACAAATGTTGTAAACTTTAATGAGCTGTACTTATAATAAATTTTCTTCCCAATAAATATTGAGACCGCTTCTTAGTTGCAAGAATTAAGGCCAGTAGCTCTTTCTCATATGTGGACAAATATAAGTTCGTCCCTTGTACCGATTGATTGATATATGCAATAGGTTTATTGTCTTAAAGAAGCACAACACCTATTCCTGAGCCACTAGCATCACACTCAACCACAAAATCTTTGCTGAAATCTAGCATTGGAAAAATAGGTGGATTAATCAAACAAGATTTTAATTTATAAAATGCATCAGTCGCCTCTTGAGTCTAGAAAAAAAAATTCTTTTTGAGCATTGCTACATGCGGTTTTGCTATCAATCCATGTCCTTTGATAAATTTCCTATAATAGCCTGCAAGTCCTAAGAGCCCTCTGAGTGCTTTGATGTTGTGAGGTTGTGGCCAACCCATTACGACTCTTGTTTTATCCTTGTCCACAGCAACCCATTTTCTGAAATAATATGACCCAGATATTTGATTTGATCCTCAGTAAAAGAGTACTTAGATAAGTTAATAGCCAGTTTATTGTCTTGAAGAGTTTGTAGGGTAATTTCCAAATGCTTCAGATGATCTATACAGCACCTACTACATATTAAAATATCATCAAAAAAGACAAGGATAAAATTTCTAAAATATATTTTTTAAATGTTGGTCATAAGAGATTGAAATGTAGATGGAGCATTTGTTAAACCAAATGGCATGACTAAAAATTTATTGTGGCCATCATGTGTTCGAAAGGCAGTTTTATGGATGTCATGCTCATACATTCGAATTTGATGGTAACCATATTTTAAATCTAATTTTGTAAAAAATTTAGAGCCATAAAGTTCATCTAATAGATCATCCATTAAGGGAATTGGAAATTTGTTTTAATTGTTTGTCTATTCAATGCTCTATCATCTACACATAATCTCCATAATCCATCTTTTTTCTTAACCATCATGACTGGTGCTGAAAATGAGTTTGAACTATTTCTAATAGTGCCTGAATTAAGCATATCAATGATTAATTTATCTAGCTTATTTTTTATATGATGAGAGTACCTATAGGACTTTAGACAGATTGGTTTTGATCCATCTAATAGTGGAATTTTATGATCACATTCACGAGCAGGTGGCAGTGAATTATATATAGAGGTTACGGCAGGGAATTCAACAAGTATAAGCTGAATATCTGGATGTATTTGTGACATATTGGGTGTTTGTGTAAGTGCAAAGAAAAGCATGAATTTCAGATGAGCTGATGTAAATTCTTTTGTGGTATGTTTATCAATTAGAGTTTGAAATCAAAAGCAACTAAGCCTTGCCATTTATATTCTTTACCATTATAATAAAATCTGACTTGTAATTTTTTAAAACTAAAGCAAAATTCATCAAGCACTCTCATCATTGAGTACCCAATACAATATCACATCCTTCCATAGCTAAGACTAATAAATCTATGAACATTTTGCATCCTTGACAAGATAATAAAACTTGAGAGCAAATGTCATTACCTTGGAGCTTTTGATCGTTAGCAACTTGAATCTCATACGTTGTTGTTTGTGTTTTCTACTGTTTTAGCCCTTGATCTAATTTGCTATTAGTAAAACTATGAGTGGATCCCAAATCAATTAATAATATAACATTTTTATTATTAATACTACTTCTAACCTTGATAGTATGAGAGTGGAAATCCCTAGAAGTGCATTAATAGATATCGAAAGCAAGATATTATCAGGGTTTAAATTATCATCTGGTATAGATAGTTGTAAATTGTCACTTCTAGAATCATCAGTCTTTGATTTGGTATTTAATTCAATTACACCTAAAATATAAATTTGTTTTGTTGTACACGTATGGCCATAGTGGTATTTCTTATTGCAACCAAAACAAAGATTGTTTTTTTCTGGTCTAAAATCTATACTGGAGTATGAGTTTTTATTTTTGCTTGTTTGGTAAAAGAATTTTCTTGATTATTTCAAAAAGAATTTTTAAAATTGACAGTATTTTTGAACTAATTTTGTTTAGCAATTTTATTGGCTAAAAGCCATTTTGTCTCAAACATTTTAGCAAGAGAAACTGTGGTACCAAAATCAGATGGGTTATTTGAAATAACATCATATTTAATTTCTTCTTTTAAACACCCTAAATTTTTTTTGTCTAAAAGATGAGTAGGGGTTACATGTTCAATCATGCTTTCAAGTTGTTCAAATTGATTCACGTATTGCATGGCTGATGTTATCTGTTTAAGAGAAGAAAAAGTATCATAGGGTATAGCGTACCTGATTGCTTTGTAGAAAACTGGCCAGTGATCATAATCTTGAACATTGTGTAAGTATCTATAAAACCATTGCAGTGCTTCCTTTCGGAGGTCATATGAACAGACATGTGCCCATTCTTGTACATCTGTTTTATTATATCTGAAGAAATTTTCTACTTGTCTTAACCAGTCTATAACCCTATCTTTTCTTGAAAAGATGGGAAAGTCGATCTTGATATTCAGCTTAGCTAACTCTGTTGCTGGAGTAGGTGAATATTCAAATGTTCTTGATGGAGAATTTTGATCATTGTGAATGTTATCTGGTCTAGCAAGTATAGGAGGTATGTTGTTAGGGGGGACATAAGTGCTTGATCTTACTGGAGAAGAAAAATGAGGTATAGATGAGGGTCTGTGATCATAATTTCTGTGATTCTTGATCTCATGAAGGTCTGGAAATTTTTTTCCATCATTTCCTGTAATTTATCTATCTTCTCATTGGTTTCTTGACTACTTCTTGATAAATTCTGAGTAGAAAGTGACAAATCTTGAGTTGTTTTTTCTAACTTCTTTAATGACAGAGTAGTCCTATTGTTGATCAAACATTGCTTCTACCATATTTTAGGCAGTGGCTCATCCATCGCAGATTCAATGGAGGAAGAATCCTTAGGATCAGATAAGATACTTGGTTGGTGAGGGTCTGTATTATACTCACCAGTTGGCTTCAATACCACTGTGGTAGGCTCTTTTTCCTTTTGGTGTTGTGTTCGGATTTGAGTCATGGTAGAACAGGCAGCAGTGGAGTTTTTTGGTTTCAAAAATAATAGGTTGAAGAGGAAGGATATGGTGGTGATTCAGTTACAGGAAATGAGTGACTTTACAATGCACACAGAAGTAGATGAAAGAAGAATGACAGTAGAGAAAGATACACGAACACAACAGATAAAAGAAAAAAATGATTTTATTTTATTTCTTTCATATGTCAGTACATGGTTATTGCCTTATATTTATATACATTCCATCATTCACTAGTCCAACTAGTGGTTAGAAGTACAGCTCACCCTTAATCATACAATTAATCAGCAAAGGGAAAAGGGAAAACATAGAATGGGTTTAGGTGTGCACGTGCACATGTGTACACCATGCACATTTCTGCTCCTAATAATCGCTTGCCAATCTTCCTCTAATACTTGCTTCCTCATGGTTCTAAGCTGCCATTAATGCTTCAACATCCTTCATATTTAGACCAGAATGGTTTAGGTTAGCAATGGCTTCCTACATTGTTCGATAGTCTCAGGTGTTTGATGAAATGTCGATGTGTAACACGAGGCGGCTACGATGTGAGACCAGAGGCACGCGCTTAATGACGGAAGTGGGTGAATTCACGCGATTCTTTCTTCGAGTTGAATGTGGTTTTTGTTTAGGCGGTTACCAAAACGTAGTTACGTGTTTTGATGACGAGGCTAAATGGAAGTTATTTTTGGATGCGAGAGAGTATAAGGTCTGGCTTTTAGTGGAAACATGCACACGAGTTAAAGGGCGGACTTAAGATAATTGGTATTATGTTTGTGATATGTACTGATATGTACTATGTATTATATAGGGATAAATTAGGATTTATTAATTAGGCCAGAATGGATAGATTGGTGGATATATGAGTCCGTGATTGAAAGCATTGTATTTTTTTTGTTTATTGCATTGTACTAATGCGTGTACTAAATTTGTTAGTTATTAAACCCATTTTCAATTTTTTTTTATAGATTTTAACTTAATTTAAATTTATAAAGTAATTTTTATTGGATGAATTATAATAATAATAAACTATTTATTATTTTTTGCTTCATGCATACCTAGGATAATTTAAACTAAAGTGTTAATTAAACTTTTTAGCCAACCTTGGAATTATGACAATGCATTTATATTAGCAAAGGCTACTTGCCAACACTAGGCTTAAAAATTGAAAATGAGGAGTAAGTAATTAAAGTGAAACAAGATGTATAGTGGTTTGTCTAAGCTTTCCTACATCCACTATGAAGATTTCTTACTCTATTAATATATATACACACACACACACACACACATTACAATGAATTACAAGAGAATAATAAGAAATTAAGAGCACTTAAGATCATAGTGTTACTAAACTCAAAAGCCCTTGTATTTTTTGTGCTCGAAATAAGTAACTGAATTCTTATGGAGTTGCATGGCAAGAGGCATTCATATTTGTTAAGGATGGGCTTTGAATGATTAAGATTGCGCAGTTGAAAGGCATGAATCACTCTAAGCCATCATTTTGATTGCATAGGCCGACGGATAGCAGTTGAAAAGGAAGTACTGTCATGTGGCTAAGGTGCGTGCTAGTTGGAGTTCTATAGTGGAGGCATGCTTTACAAAGAGCAGAGTAACATGACACAAGCGTGTGCATGCTTTTATTATGTATGCTATAGTGGACAAGTGGTTGGCACACACAGCAGCACCTTTGTTAGATGAACAGTGCTGTATACACTTTTCTAGGAAGGAAGGTTGGAGAGATGCTGCTTTTGCACAATAATGGTCGATTACTTATAGTTGAATCCCAAAGAGTAAGGACAAAGCAAAAGGGGATGAGGCAAGCCGATCATATTCTGATGAGACAAGTTGCATGGGAACGGGTAGAGGTGGGAAGAGATTAAGCTGGACCAAGGGCTGGTCACTTTTGAGCCAGGTCTAAGCAAATGAGTTGGTTATTAATGTCGTCTTCAGTTGTGCTGGTCCGTTGAGAAGAGAAGATTACTGTAATTTTGACGTGCTTATTTTTTTTTGGGTCATACGGATTGACTTGAATCAGGCCAATTAGATTGCTGACCAACAATTCTTTTTACTTGCGAGAAAATTGAGCAACATTTTATCCCCAAATTCATCTCTATGAGCAGGTCAGGCTTTTCAAGTCCTGGAGATCCTACCATTCAGTATGTCTTTGGATTTTATGCATGCTCCATGTGTCTTCACATGTTTAGTTTTTGAAAATTCATTTTTCAAATCGGCAACACAACGATTCAGAGTGAGAAGATTGTTGATGTGACAACACAACAATTAATCCTAGATAAATGGACTATCTTTTTTTTTGAATTGGACGGGTATGACTTAGGTGACGAATCCATAAATATCCCTCTTCTTCCCTTTCTTCCTTTTTTACTGAGACTATAAAGTTTTTTCCATTAAAAATCCTTTGAGTTTCCAAGCTTCTAACGCTTTCTCCTTCGAGCAAATAATAGTTCTACTCTCCATTTTGCTTCATCTTCATTTTTGCGTGAACATGGTTTGCTTAAACGCTATTCTTTTTGCTTGAACATGGTTCGCTCTATGCTCGAAGATGCGTTGTTGCTTGGACGAAACCCTTATTTTCTATCCATCCCTTGCACGTCGATCTGTCGATCGACTATTGATCGACGTCGGCTATCTTTTAGGTAACCTATAAACTCATTAGAGCCTTGGGCTTTAAGCTAGAAGAATAGTGTGAATATGGGGCATACGGCCCGTACTTGGCTTAGGAGAATAGTGTCAGTCATAAGCCAGCCTTCATAGGGCGTTGGTACTAACATACTATGAGGGAAGCTACCCAGTTTTTCCTAAGCGGGGCTTCCCTTGAGTTTAGCTAGGCGTAGCTATAGGGATATTGTAGTTAACTATGCTGCTTGTGTTTCAGATGGCTACTTCTGGCTCGACAATCATAGGCGCTTCAAGTCTTAAAGATTTAGAAATAGTTGAAAGTGGGATAAATCATGGTGAATGCCTACTCAGGCACAGTTGCAACATTAGGATGGTTTGATATCCCATAGCCGCAGACCGACCCGATCGTCCACCATTGTATTTTTTATGGGGCCTCTTTGCCTCTTCACCCTTTCCTATCTTTTTTTTGAATGCTTATGAGATTTCTCCCAGTCAGCTCACCCCAACAGCTACCTACTCTTGTGTGAAGTTTAGATTTCTTGCATAGACCTCCAGCTTCTAATTGCCCATATAATTAGCAAGATCTTTTAATTACAAATAGTGGCTGACTACCTGATTATTACTTAAAATCATTTGTAGGCTAGCCTTCTCTTTTTACCAGTGTTCGTAGGAAGGCTTCCATAAGCTGGATGGGGAAGTACTTCTTTGTCCCTCATGAGATCCACCTTGACCCGTGAAACATCAAGTCCTAAGCAAGTCATTTTTGCACTTTTTTCCATTCATCTTTCCTTCCTTCGTTTACTCACCCTTCATATGAAAGGGACCTCTCTTGATTCTACTAATCAGCTTCAGGGTGCTTAGTGAATATCGAGACCAGAGAAAGGGAGCTCCTGATGCTGTCAAACACTTAAAAACTATGCTGACCCATAAGAACCTTCACTAAGTCGAGCTCTTCGAATACTAAATTATGAAGGTGGTAGGGAAGGGTGCTCCGATAATAAAGCCGTCCAAGAAGAAGTGTTATCATGCTAAGACCAATTTCCTATACACCAATGTTGGACCAATCACTGATGAGAACCAAGGCTATGAAAACATAAGGATGATGGGATATGAGTATGGCAATACTGCAACTATAACAAGCTAAGCGATATTGTTCTAGAACCATAGTGGGAAACCTTTGACCTGTTAAACCCGGTTGACGTCCTTTTCTAATGACGTGAAACACCAAACATCTCATAGTATACCGAGGAGAGTTCTGAGGCAGGAATGCAGGGAGAAGGCCATGGGAACCAGGGGTTGATGGACATGAAGGTCCCTCCTACAGGCCCCATCTTGCTTATGAACCTTTGTATCCCAACTAAGATGTCGCTCCCTCAACTATGGATCATTCCAGGATAGGTTAATCCAGCCTAGGTAGCTCGATCTCATCATGCCCGCTCCTTGTCAGAAGGCAAGGTCGAGCAGTTCCAAATGGTTATTAGTTTAATTATGTTTTTCCTTCTTTTTCATGCACATGAAATAACCATTGTTTCTTGCCATATTTCAACCTCCAACGAGATTGACTTTGTTATTTTCAACTCTGCTTCCAAAAATGGTCTAGCTTCAGGGTCCGAGATAGTCAACATAAGCCGAAAGTTCACTAAGCTGCCTTCATCCCTCAACCATTACCCGTCTACTCTGCCAACGGTAGGAAAAAAGAGGCAACCTGGTAGAAGCGAGTCATGGTCCTCTGAGTTCTTTGTTCCTTATTCTAAGAAACTAAATATTTATGATGTGAATGGGCTAGCTAACCTAGCCAAGGTTGCGTCGGTAAGACAAGTATGTCTGGAGGTCGTTAAAGATCAAGATGCTGAAGATTTGGATCATGTACTGAGGAATTTACAGCTTATGGCCATTAAGACATTAACATATACTCACCGACTTAGATCTGGCTGGATCCAACACTCCCTAGAGGATGTGATGAACGCGCACACCCAGAATGCCCTACTATAAGCTTTTAATCTTGAATTTCCCTTTTAAACTGGTAATTCTCTTATATTGGTTGTGTTTTAGGATGCATACTGCTCCATCCACATTCAGAAGGAAAGTAAAGGAGCAGTAGAGGTGACCGGGAAGAAGGTGGAGGTAGATGCAGCAATAAGGGAAAAGGAGGAGAAGGAGGACCGGACCTTAAGTGCAATTTGACGAGGGCTGAAAGAGAGAGTAAAATCTCGAGGGGTGACCTGAGCAAACGCCTAGTAGGATGCTAGTCGGTTGAGGAAGCGGAGGCTACTAAGATGATGGAGGGAGATAAGTGGAATGCTAGGATGAAGAACATGGTTAAGTCCATATTCAAGTAAAACTACCACCATCCACTCTTCCTTAGCAGCCTCAAGGTCGAGAACCTTACCGAGACTCAGGTCGGTGTAGCAACCAAAATGTAGGATGAGGGATTGGCATGCTAGCGATTTTGACTATGGAGAAGATAGACACCCTGACCAGGTCGACTAATGGACCTACTTTGTAGATATATTTTCCTTTTGTAAGCTTAGTGGGCCGGGCCTTGTGCCCTATAATTTTGATGCAATGAATAGAATCATTTTTTGTACAACATACTTTTAAGTATTTCCACATTATCATTTCCTTTTTGTGCTTGATTAGTAGGGAGCGTACTTTGAGTAGGTAGCATAGGTCGTTTGTGTTATCTATGCTCAAGTATAATGTTATCGCAAGATAGATAAATAGTAAAGCGCATAATAATGAGCCAAGCAGTGAGTGTAGCCCATTCATATGAATCATGCACTTAAATAAATCACATTGTAAATATATGAGCTTAGCTTGATGATGGGTCGGGCTTGTAGGTGAGCTCAGGTATGAGCATTTGTTTTTTTATCTCGGTTGTAGTCTAACATGGAGGAAGGCACATGAAGGATAAGCCTGGTTGTATTTTACGATGTCAGGTGGTCCTGGCATGAACCAGAGCGCTGAACGGCTCAAGGGTTCTCCTAGGTGATACACAGAAAGATTCAGGATGGCGGGTGGTCTTGACATGGATCAGAGCATTGAATGGCTCAAGAATTTCCTAGATGACATGTGACAATATTTAGAGTGGAGGTCATTCTCAACACTTGCCAGAGCACTGAGTGGTTTGTGGGTTCTCCAAAGTTACACATGACTAGTTGATATGGTGCCTGGGTTATTTGTATGCAATCTTACTATGAATATCGACTTCGATGTCACTTGGGATAACGATGCCAGTCTTGACAACAGTAACCTATCCTAGGACGGGTGACATTATGGGTATGAGCATCAGGATCGTTGCAGTCGTGCCATCCAGTCATCAATGGACCTTGGCACAAAAGGGAGAGACATCTCACCCAAACTCAATGGGGTAGGTTGGCATTCCTCAAACGAGGAAGTGAATGCATGGTAATTCACTCTCATTAGATAGTCCTCTGGTAAGGAGGGGAGTGTTGAGTGTCTTGTGTGATCCTTGGCAGAGTAGATCGGTAGACCCCAAACAAAGAAGTAAGCACATGATAACTCACCCTCATTGGATAGCCTACAGTAGTGGCTATCCTCGGTATAGAAGAGAGCGCTGAGAAGCTTATCCATAGTGGATAGCCTTTCGACAAGGAGGGGAGCACTGAGTGACTCATGCAGTCCTTGACGGAGTGGGTTGGCAATCCTGGAGGGGAGGAAAATGTAAAGTAGCATGTCCCTTTTAAGCAAGAGAGGTTGTAATCATTTGACAAGATGACGCTAATGACATACAAACCTTCCCAATTTGGTCCAAGCACTCTTTTGGTTGGGTTCTTTGTATAGAACTAGATCACCGATAGTGAATTATCATAGTTTCACTCTGGAGTTTTAGTGCTTGGTTATCTTCCTCTTGTTGGCTTTAGTGTGGATTTATGCTTCAACTCTCCATTTTTCTAAGATGTTGAGCTAGAACTTGCGTAGCTCGTCATCTTGTTCGGACTTATCATTGAGACGTCGAGGAGAGGAGATGTCTACCTCGATGGGTAGCATAGCTTCATACATATAACAATGAATGAAAGGAGTGTGGCCCATTGACGTGCGATTGAAAGTGCGATAGGACTGGAGGACGTGTGCAGTTCCTCGGCCTAGTTTCCCTTGGCTTTTTTTAGGAATTTCTTGATTGTTGTTTTGATAGTTTTATTGACGACCTCCACTTTCCTATTTTCCTGGGGATGAGCAATATAGGAGAAGCATTTCTTTATCCATTCTTTAATGGAAGTCTTGGAAGAGGCCACTCTTGAATTGGGAGCCATTGTCGATGATGATCCTCTTTGGTAGGCCAAACCGACAGACGATGTTTTTGATGATAAAGTTCAAAATCTTAGGGTGATGACCCTAATAAGGTGCTTGGCCTTGACCCATTTAGTGAAATAGTTGATAGAGACTATGGAATGGCTATACCCTCCTATCAAGTTGATTCCATACACATCGTATGACCAGGGGAAAATCAATGGGGTAAGAAGGGTCGAAGAGGCTCTGGGGATTATTGGGAGTCGTTGATTCTCCTATCATATTTATCGACTCGAGTCCTTATTCTTAATAGGCCAGTAGTAGCCTTTTCGAGCGGCTTTGTTTGCTAGGTTTTACCCCATGGCATAATCCCCACAAAATCCTTCATGCAGCACTTCCAAAATCTAACTGGCTTTATCATCAGACATGCACTGCTAAAGTGGTGTGGAATACCCTTGTTTGTAAAGCACTTTTCAATAATTTTGTAATAGGAAGCCAAATAAAGGATATTTCGGGCATCTTTGTTATTGGTGGAAAGCTCTTAATTCACCAAGTACTTTGTCAGGGGAGTCATCCAGTTAACCATGGATGGTGTGTCAATCTCCATAGTTATTGACCTTCGCTAGTAGCATGAGACGCTCTAAATATCTAATGGAACCTAAGGAGTGGTTTCTTCTGGATTGCTTGCCGTCATGGCCATCCGGTCAACCTTGGAATTTTTATCTTCAAGTATCTGCTCCAGTTTGAACTCCAAGAAAGTGTTGATGATTTCTTAGCCTCTTCTGACATAGAGGGCCAACGTCCCGCCTTTAACCGGAAGCACTTGCAAATTTGATTGATGAATTGTGACGAGTCACTGAACACAAGAATGGAATCCACGTGAAACTCCTTTTCCATTCTAAGACCGGCCAAGACTGCCTTGTATTCATCTCTGTTATTGATTGCCTTAAAGCGAGGCAGACCACAAAACAAAGATATCTCCCTTCAGGGGTGACAAGGACCATGTCGGCCCCTACGCCTTTCTCGTTTGATACCTCGTCCACATATAAATGCTAAGATTGTTGACAGTCTTTGCTGCACCGACGTCCGAACTTGACACTCGATAATTAAATCAGCCATGGTCTAGCCCTTGATAGAAGCATGGGATGGATTAAATGTGATGTTGCCCAAGTTCAACGGACCATATAGGAGCCAGCTAATTGTGTCGGGTTAGCTAAGAATTTGTTTCGATGGCTAATTGGTCAAGACTTTGATGGGATGAGCTTGGAAGTATGGCTAGAGTTTCCAAGAATCCATTAGTAGGCAGAAAGATAGCTTCTCAAGTCTTGTATATCTTGTTTCTAGGCCTGACAACCTTTTGCTAACATAGTAGATCGGCTGTTGAACCTTCTCATCTTCTCTGATAAATGCAGCACTAATCTTGTGGTTAGTCACTGGAAGGTATAGACCTAAATCCTTTCCATCGATGGGCTTGAATAGTATTAGAGGAGTAGCTAAGTGCTATTTTAATTTTTTGAATGCCTTTGTGAACTCATCATTCTAAGCAAATGACATTCCCTTCTTGATAAGGTTGAGGAAGGGAAGACAATGGTCGATCACCTTGGACATGAACCGTCTTATGGTAGCTACTATCTTACTTATGCTTTGTACTTGTTTTATGGTTCTAGGGATATCTGCAGTTAAAGTGTTTAGCGGATCTATAGCTATGGAGGCATAAAAAGTTTTAGCGAGGATAAAGCAAGAGATATAGTGGAGGTGCAAAAAGCTTCATTAGACATAAAACCAAATATTTAAAACTAATTTATTCTCATTCTCACATCACTTGTGTACGAAAAAGAAATATTTTTTAATCTTATATAGAAAAACCAAAGAATATCATGGTTTATACAGAATATATTTGGTGAGTACAATAAATTTCTAACTTAAACCGAGCATTTATGCCTTAGAGTTAGGTCTTTACCCTAAATTTGTTAATTTACTTAAAAGAAAACTACTCTAAACAACATTTGTATGTTAATATTGCTAAAGCGGATGCTAAAAAGCCTTGATTTAGCGGGTGTAGTGGAAAATAGCAGGGCTTAAAGCGGACCTAATATTTAATAGCACTAAATTGAAATAACATAGTGGTTGAAGAACGTTATGCGCTATAGCAGGGATTTTGTTGGGCTTTAGCGGGGCTTTAACTACACAACTAGGGATTTACATATCTTGGGTGGCCATATTTTTATCGGCGTTGGCTTCAATCCAATTTGCACTTACTACACAATCAAGGAATTTTCTGGAACAAACGGCGAATGAGCTTTTCTTCTGGTCTAGCTTCGTGTAATACTGGCATAAAATATTGAAAGTCTCGACCAAGTTTGGTATATTCCCCTCGGCCTTCTCAAACTTTACCAGCGTGATATACATGTATACTTCCATGGAACAACCAATCTACTGAAAAAAGATGTTGATGAGCCATTGGTATGTTTCGCCTGCATTTTAAAGCCTAAATTGAATGGCTTGATAGCAGTATAGGCCATCATTAGTGATGAATGAAGTGTGAAATCATTTGGGTCATGCGTGGCAATTTGACTGTACCCAAAGTAAGTGCCTATAAAAGTAAGGAGCTCGTGTCTACTGTCTTTTGGGCTGGCATTATTGAAGTCAGAGAAGTCGATGCAAGTTCTCCAAGACCCATTTGGCTTTCTGACCCATATTGGGATAATGACCTAGACGGGTATTCTGCCTCTCGAATATAACCGTTAGCTAACAGCTTTCTGAATCTACTTTAAGAGATTAACACCTTTGTGGTCGAGCAGTTTAGTTAACTTCGGGTCTCACGATGAGTTTGCCAGTGTCAAAAGGGTAGGAGTCGCAATGTCAGATGTCCCCGCTTTCCAATGGGGAGTGACCTGCTTATTCCATGCTACGATGATGTTCTTTGAGGAGTGGCCAAGGAAAAATGATCCTTGCCATTGCAATCTTCAAAGTGGCGGATGGTCCCAGCACGAACCAGAGCATTGGTCAGCTAGAGGATTCGCTTGGGTGACATGCGACCATTTGATGTTGCTTCAATGCTTTTGGTGGTCCGAAAGGAACCGAAGCGCTCATAAACTCAAGGTTACTCCAAGGTGACACTGTTAGAAATGGTTTCTTTAGAGTTAGGGATGGTCCCGACATGAGTGGGAGCGTTGGTCGGCTTGAGCATTCTTCTGGGAGACTGTGGCTGATAGTTATGACTTCACCAAGTAGGTTATCTTGGATCCCGGCTTAAACAAGAGTGCTGGGGGATCATCTCTCATTATAGGGGAACTATCGATATGGATGCCCTTGCTCTAGAGTTAGGGTGGTATCGGCATGAATCTAAGCGGTGACTGGTTCGAGGGTTCTCTCGAGTGACTTTTCGTCGAGCATTGTGAGCCCTTGTTGAAGCATGAGGATACACTTCTTTGCTTGTCTAATGGAGGTCCTATAGCATATCCTAGCTTTTTGTTGGTCACCCCAGATCTCGCCAGCCCCAACTCTAGTGGGGAAGTTTTGACAAGCTGATTATATGAGACAATCACACATAGCTCTCCTAGGGCCTATTGTCATATAGTGGGTTATAAGTAGATGGGTACTCAACTACCATAAAGTTTACTTATATCTTCGCATCAAGGGATTCTTTGTCAAAAGTGGCTATGAAGGAAGTAGTCCCTATTGGAACAACGCCAATACCCCTAAAGCCGTAGATGCATAGACAATGTGCGAGGATAAGGGAAGAGGCAGGAAGCTTGAGTGTCTTGAAAACATGTTTGAACATGACGTTGACTAAGCTGCCCCTATCCACCAAGCTCTATGCAAATTTGAGTTTGCCATTGCAATGGTGATAACCACATAGTCATGATGGGGGTGAGAGACGACTTTTATATCCTTAACGGTGAATGTGATAGGCTTAGCCACATTTCGCCTAGATGCTTTGGGCACTTGGTGTTCCAACGAACAAACTTGACCGGCTGACTTTACTTCTCTTTGGTATCAGGATTGTGCTCACCATTTGCTTCCAGCCACATACAGGCCTCCACATATAGTCAGAGAGTAGTTATCACTATGACGTTGTTGTTGGCTTTCGAGGGTTGACCGGTTGGTTATTACAAGCCATTCTTTGGTCGATTTGGTGTCAAACATACTCCATAAGTGCTTTATCTTGGATTAGCCTCAATCTCATCCTTCAGTGCATGACGCTCATCGGTGAAGCAGTTGTTGATCTGGTGGAACTTGCAATATTGTTATTGACACGAGGTTCTTCCCATCTCCTACCTCTCCTAGTGGGTGATCTTTGCTAAGGTACCTGGTCCCTAGTTGTGAGATATATAGACTCCATATCTTGATTCAGAGAGGCATAATTAGTATACCTGTGCTTGTATTGTGTGTAATCTTATACATGCCTTTTGTTGATATTCCGTCGACCATTGCTTTGGTGGATGGCATTTTTACGCAAGGCGGTTTTATGAGAGGCTTGGGCCTCGTCTTCACTATTTGAGAGATCACCAACGTCCATTCACATGATTTTGTTCGCCCATATGATAGAAATCAGTTAAGGTCATGACTGGATGATTTTGAAGTTCTTTCCACATCCTCAACTTGTACCTTACTCTCGAGAAGAGTGCCACAACAAGGATGTTTTTTTAATACCCCTAGCCTGAGTGGGCTCCTTATTAAAATTATTAACATACAAATGAAGATTTTTAATCAACCCTAGCTTGATATTACCTAGCTCACCAGCTATCATAACATGATTTTTTGAATTAAAAGAACCTAGTCTTGTAATTTTCTTAAAACTGGGCCTAAGAATGAATGTTGCACACACAGATGTAGGAACAAGCAAGAGGCTGGTTCTGTGAAGGTGGAGGAGAAGAATAGACACTTTTTGGGGCCAAAAAGCTAGCTGTCCCATGTGATGGAATTTAAATCAGTGATGTGGTTTGATCAGTCGACACTTCCATTATATGTATCGTTACACAGCAAAGCATACCATTTACGGATGTGTGTATCTTGGATTTCTTCAAAGAATGACTCTCCATTCTCATTGTTAGATAATGCTTTGCCCTTATCATTTCGGGATAGCATTTTATTGATTTGCTGGCAAAGATGGGCCATTTCCTTTCGAAGGCTAGATTCTGCCTATTACGGATGTGCTTCCAATCGATGATGAACTCAACCGGCATCTTTATGGAGTGTGAGATCGATGATGATGATTCGAAGGAGAACGGCGATGGTGATAAGGGATTGGAAAGGAGGTTCTCTCTCTATACACAAAAGGCGACCGTGATTGCCTACTTTCCTTTCCTTTTAACTGGGCCTTCCTATAGGACTGGGAGTATGCTAATAGGGCCTTGTGCTCTCTGTCGATGGCATGAACATCACCACTAAGATGATCAAATCTCAAATCTCGAGCTCCATCTACTGCCTGAAGGAATTCAAAAATAGATGGTCGTTCCATTGAAGGGAGATGATAATTTCATTGTTCTCCGTACATGGCCAATTTGTATCAATAATATCAATAGCTTAACTAGGCTCGTGTACAACTTGCACTCCCTTTTGTAAATAGTGTAGGATCGATTACGTCCTAGAGTGGGGGTGAATAGGGCGATACTATTAATTATAAAAATTTAATGCAGAAGTATATAAAACAATCGCAACACTGATAATAGCATAATAATAGCAACACAGATAATAGACGAATATAAAAATGCCGAAATAGAACAACATAGATTCACCCAGCATCGGCAAAACCCTACCTACATGTTGCCTGCAAGGTTTCTACTAGAAATTAAGTAGTCAAACGCTTACACACGTAAACTTACAACACCCGCTATCGACTAACCTAACTCTACGCTCAAAACCCTGCTATAACTCAACCATTAAGTTGCGAATTCTCGAACTACACCACCGTAGTTCGTCACCTAGTCACATTACTAGACTTTACAAAAGTTTAAAAGAGAAATACAAAATTTAAAAAACAATTTAAAAGAAAAATCCTAGTTTTAAATAAAGTAAGCCCAAAGCTATTTAATCTGGCCTAAAGTAAAAGGAAGCAGTGTAAAAATGTTCTCCCCCTTTTCTTCGTTTATTTTTTTGGCCTTATCCTTTGAGAAAAATAAATGGCTGCAATCTGCTCATCCGTTCCTCTTTACTAAAATTAAGGCTTTGTGAACTTGAGCATGCCGATTCAATTATTGATTGAATGATGAACTATCCACAATTACTTCATCAATCAATTTGTAATTTTGATTAACTAGCGACTGCTTCGACGAATTGAGTTCGAATTGACTTGAATCTGGTATGTGATTTTCCTTTTTCTTTTTTGGTTAATTTTCTTGATCTTGATTGCTTTTTTGTGCCGATGATGATTGGGTGTTAAATAGAGTCTTGATTTTCGTTCGAATTGAATTCGTCTGATAATTTATTCTGCCATTCGGTTTTGCTTGAGTGTATACGATTTGTTTAGACTTGTTCAATTCATATATTTTACAATAGCTTGCTCATCGTCGCTTCATGAACTATAAATTGCTCCGTTCTTTATGCCGTTGACTTCGGCCAATTTGATTTTTGATAATTTTTACTTGTTTGATTCTGCCTTGGTCACCACGGCTTTGAATTTTCTAGCATTTGAACTTGACTTTGGTTTGAAATCCCCTGACATAGTATTTTGGTTTGAACTGCTGCATATCATTTATATACTTCTTTATACTTTGATTCTTATTTGAACTATAACTTTGTCATTCGAACTACTATTTAAATATCTAAATGTGTGTGTATATTGTGACTTATGCTGCACTGTGACATTTACTTTGTACATCGTGTTACTCTCTGCTTTTTTGGCTTGATCAATTTGAGAAATAAAAACTGCTTTGACTTGTATCAGTCGAGCTTGCACTTGCTTTTGTATGAATCTACCCTTATTTTTGTATAACCTGCTCCTGTTTTGAATTTACGTCATTGTTCACTGGTCCTGCACTTGGTAGAGATGTTGTATGGTTGTTCGAGTCTGGTTTCAATGTGTATGTATGAGCATGTTGTGTTTGCATTTACTTCACTTGAGTTTGCATTGGTTTGAGAGCATGGATTGTTTTTGATTTGAAACTTGCATTTGAGTTTTAGCCTCGAGCTAGTTTGCATATGAACTTGACTGCTGAGGCTTCATTTGATATCTCTTGCATCTGGTCTTCGAGCTAGTTCATTCGTCTACACTGTGCACTTTGTTGCATTGTACATTCCAGTGTGCCTTTGTTTGTGATCTGGTCTTGGCTATGGTTTCATATGAATGTGGTCTGTCATGATTGCTTGTAGTCTGAGTTTGTATTCATATGCTTGCATTTGAACTCGACTGTGCCATCTGCACTTGTATTCAGTAGATCTGTTGTCTCATTGTTTTCTAGTCATGTACATTTGAGTCTCTACTGTTGAGTTGTATGCATGCTGTCCACCAGATATGCGTACATTTTACCTGTTGAGGCTTGCTGAAGTTTCTTCCAGTCTTTGTTGTTTGAATCCATGCTTTATTGTGTTCCGATGTATGTATGTGTCACATTGTTGCACTATGTCCGGTTCAAGTGTGTTTGAGTTGGTTCATTGAGCTACTGTCATAATTTTGTGGGCTTTTGAATTACATGTGTGGTCTGATTAGTTTGTTGTTTCATATTTCCTCGAGTCTGAGTACGGCCTACTAGTTCACAATGTCTTCATGTGTAGTCGAGTCTAGTTGGACTGTTTAGCCTCTGCTTTCATGTGTACTTATTGAATTTTTGGTCGCGGCTTGTTTTATTTGTCTTAACCCATTGTTTTGTATTACATGCACCTGAGTTGAACCTAGCTCTGGATCGGGTTTGACCTTATGCTTGTATCGTGAATTTATTTGTATTACACTTGAGTTGAATCCAGCCTCGGCTCGGGTTTGACCTTGTGCTCACCTGTCCCTGTAATTTTGTCAAGTGTACATTGATGTGCATGACCTTGCAGCATGTATAGTGATACACCGTGCATGTCCCAGGTTGTTCATGTATGATGAATTCAAAATTAAACGACGACGAACAACCCAAATAACCGAGGCAAATACTATTTTCAAAACACATATTATTTTACATTGCATAAATATTTATTTTTCAATTTTACTGTGTTGGTCTATATTTTGCAGATAACTCGGATGCTGGACTCAATCTAGAATAGAGTTGAAGAGTAATACGAGTGAATGAGTGATATGTAGTGAGGTGCATATTGTAAATTATAAATTGTGATGTAATCAAAATTGTATTGTTACTGAAATTGCGTATATATATAGTGAGAGCTCAAATTTGTACTATTCAAATTGTAATAAAATATTTGTTTGAATAAAATATTTTTTGAGTTTTAACTTATGTGTTATTTATTTTATTCAGTAAATATTTATTTAATTATGTGAAAAATAAAAATAGTACATTAACAAATACATTTACATGAATATATATATATATATATATATATATATATCTGTGTGTGTGTGTTTATTATCATCAAACAAAAATCATATTCTTGCATATTCAACAATCTCCCCCTTTTGATGATAACAAACATATATTTAGGATTTTGAATTTGCTAAATGTATTTGATCATTCTATTTGCTTCCCCTATTTAAATTCTCCCTCTCCACAACAAATCTCCCCCTTCATATATGCATGAAAATAAATAAAATATGCAAATGAACCTGGATGCAAATAGAAAATACACAATAATCCCTAAGGTATCTCCCCCTCACAAAGTATCATCCTTTAGGCCAATTTCGTGTTGTAATGTTATATATAAATGTATTTCGAAAATTCTTGCAACTAGGCTTGGGTGTGTACTCCCTTCTCTTGTGTCTCACAACCAAGCTGCTTTCATCCCTTCAAGAAACATTATTGACAATGTTCTCATTGCTCATGAGTTGATGAAAGGATATGGAAAATGCAATGCCACTCCTGCTGCTGCTCTAAAAATTGACATATCTAAAGCCTATGATTCCATCCACTGGGAATCAATTATGAGGATTATGGCAACTATGGGCTTCCCCAAAATCTTTGTTTCATGGATATACACTTGCATATCATCCCCTTCTTTCTCTGTTATTGTTAATGGTAGGCATGTTGGCTACTTTGGTTGCCAAAAGGGTATAAGACAGGGTGACCCTATATCATCATTTATTTTTCTCTTAGTCATGGAAGTGCTCACTGTTCTTCTTAATATCAAATATTCTCAAAAAATGATTAAATATCACCCCAAGTGTTCACTGCATAACATATCCTCCATTATGTTTGCTGATGATGTGATGATATTTACTAAGCCTGAAGCATCATCTATAAGTGAAATTCTGAGTGCTCTTGATACCTTTCAACTTATGACTGGGTTATCCATCAACAAGGCCAAATCCTCCTTGTTGGTTGCTGGTATCAGTGATGTTCAGGCAGCTTGTCTGTATCAGCATAGTGGATTTACTAGTATGCATGATGATATGAGGTACCTTGGCTTGCCCATTATAACTAAAAGAATTACCATAGCTGACTGCCTTCCCCTTTTTAACAAAATAACTAGTGTTATGAATGCTTGGGAAAATCGTAGAATGTCTCAGAGTGGTAGGCTTGTGCTAATTAAATCAATTGTTTTCCCATCTTTGGTATATTGGGCATGATCTGTGATTCTTCCTACCAAGCTTCTACACCTTGTTCGATCTGCCATGATCAGATATTTTTGGACTGGTAGCATGTTCAATAAGAAACTACTGCCGTGTTCCTTTGCAAAATGTGAAACTTCTCTTAAATTGGGAGGTCTGGGAATTATTAATGCTAAAAACTGGAACAGAGCTGCTTTCAGTAAACACTTCCATGATGTAATAATAAAAAAAGACTGTCTATGGGTCAAATGGACATGGGCGTATAATATTAAGCATGGGCGTTTTTGGTTGATGGATATAGCTCAAGATTGTAGTTGGACATGGAGGAATATCCTCAAACTCAGGGATGATTTCCTTCCCATGATCCAATACCACGTTCATCATAACACTAGTACAAGTTTTTGGGGGTGAACCCTGGTTACAGACCGGTATGATTCTGTCTTCTTTTATTGATCATGCTATGATTATCCAATCTGGAGTTCATCGTGAGGCCAATGTTAGTGATTATTTAACTGATGGTAGAATAAACCTTCCCTATAATAGTAGCCATGTTATTAGGCAGCTGTGGAATACTATCCAGTGTGCTAGGTTTAGTACTGAACAAACTCCAATCGTGACATGGAATAATAAGCACCACAGTATTAAACTTGTGACTAAACTCTTGAGTAATGGCATTGAATACCCTGCCGCTAAGTGGTTCCCTGTTCTCTGGACTAATGATTCACCTCCGCGTGAAAATTTAATGTTCTGGAAGGTTGTTAGCAGTGCTCTACTAACCAAAAATGTCTTAATTAGTTATGGGATTAGTAGTACAACGGACTGTGTTTTTTGTGAGCAGCATGTTGAAACAGTTGATCATCTGTTCTTCGAGTGCCCTAGTTTAAGTCCTCTTGTTGCTTTGCTTCTGAGTAATCTTCAAAGAACAGTTGCTGCCCCCTTCTTAGCTTTTGTTTGGAATTTAATTCTGTAGGCTACAAAATGGAAGAACAGTGGTAACCGTATTTTAGTCATTTTCTTTAAAATTTATATGGATGTGGTTTGGAAAGAGAGAAACACCATTGTTTTTGAAAACAAGAGAAGAACTGTTTGTTCTCTATGGACTGACCTGAAGCATCGTGTGTGCATGCAATTGATTAGGAAGGTGTGCATGATCCCTGACATTGTGATTGATTGTTGGAGATAATGTAACTCCCTGTTTTTTCTTTGTGTTCTTCTTTGTTAATCCCTGTATGTTTTCTTTCTGATTCAAAGCCTGTTTTGAATCATTTTTTATTGTGTTGCAATAAACTGGTAGGGGACCAGTTAACCCCGCTGGCTTTGCCAAAAAAAAAATACACAATAAAATATTTGACCTTTATTTTTCAAAATCTTAACTTTTCTCTCCTCCCCCTTTTGTTATCAGCAAAAGGGTAATAGTGTTAGAAAAATAGAGATAAAGTGATAGATTTTAATCATTAATACCCAATCAAGTATAAATATTAAATTTCAATAAAAAATCAAATAAAAATCATAAATACTCTGTTTGACGCATATTCCACTTTAAAGTGATAGGGATGATTTTGGTATACAAAACCACATAGTTGTGTCTATTTGTAGTATATTTATATCAGGGATTTGAATATCTACCAACCATGCATAACTGTTATGACTTTTAAATGAGATTAGTAGTATTCTCAATTTAAAAAAAGGAATTCGGGTATCTTCTAACCATGCATAACCGTGAGGACTTTTAAATGGGATTAGAATCAACTTGTCTATTTAATCAGTCAATTTTGATATGCATTCCATGCATGCATAACCATAAGAACTTTTAAATGAGCATGAAAGCACATAATCAGAAATCCCAAGTAATTCACCCATGCATAACTGTGAGGACTTTTAAACCAGAGTGCATACTTTGGATGTTTTATTGCTAAAAAATAATAATAAAATGAAAAATGGATATTTTTCCATTTATAATATCACATACTGACATACTATATTGGATTTTGACGAGTGATGGTCGATAGAAATATGATAGAAATAGAAATGGTCATGGTCATGGAATTTTTACCAACAAAAAGTTTTTTTTAACTCTTGTTTAAATTTCTTAAGAAATTTATTAAGTATACTGTCTCAAGTTATAATATATGATTAATATCAACGCTCATAACATTTTCAATCACTATTTATCTTTTTGATAATAAGTAGGGAGTCTAAAATGATTAATTTGAAACAAGGTCAACATAAACTATTTTTTGGAAGGGGTTTTATAAAATAAAATGTCTACTAATTGAGAATTATTTGAAACGAAAATTATATAGATATTTTCTCTGAAAATGGGGTGCAACTAATGAATGTCTCCACATAAAACACGTTCCACTAGTACTATCAACTAGACTACCGGTGGAATATGCATTTGAATTCCCCATTAACTCAAGGTTATCATTTTCAAAAAATTAAAATAAGTGAAAATCAATTTTCTGTAAGGGTTTTTGTGAAAATGACTTTAAGTTGAAAATCAATATAAATAATTAAATTATTGCAAAAATGATTCAACATGAGATGATATAAGATACCACTTGTATTTGAGATATTCACAGTGATATATGGTGGTATAAAAAAAAGTGTATTCCTCAACACTTGAATTTGTTTTGAAATTTTTAGCACATCCATTTATATCAAGCACAAATAATCTAAATTGAGCAAAAACACATGTTCAGAAAAATTTGTCAAAGCCATTTTTCATGACATTCCAAAGTGAATCAAAAGTCAGAGAAGTAGCATTATCAATTAGCATTCCAAAACCTTCAACAATTTCACAAATCAAAGTTGAGATGATTAAGATATGACAAAAATACTTCAACAATGTCGATCAAAACATAATTAACAATATGTGAACAAAAAATGAGTTGAGAGATCTTACCTCACTTTCCTTCTATTCTGTGATATCGAAAATGCGATGAACTCCATCTAATCTTTATAAGCTAAGGAACGTTTAAATTTTCGTTTATCAATCATTTAGAACAACTCGAAATTTATCTCCATCAAAGTTGTTCCTTAGCCCACTTGTGTGTCTAAATTTTGCAGAAGGAAAGTGATCTAACTAAGGATGTAGGACCACTATTATTATCTATTGAACTCTTTACTACCCAAATTTGTCTATATAACAAACAGTTAGTATTTACAGTTGTACCCTTAGGAATCCAAATCTGTTTAATTTCAAATCATTTATATTCGAACCTTTTGGAATCCATATTTGTTTAATGGTTTTATGTTTGTATATATTTCGAAAATTATTCTTGCTATGTCCAATATTTCCAGACTCTACACATTTGTGTATCACATAATTTCCCTTGACAGTGTTATTAGTTGTTTGTTCATATTTTGATACTTTTCAAAACCAAGTTCTTTCATTTCATTCACAAAGAGTATATTTTCTAGGAGCATATTAAATGATTTTTCTCTAGGGAAAAAGTTTCAAGTAATCAACTCAAATTTATTAACTTTGGATTGCAGAAGTATATTTTCATTTATTAGCTTCGAACAACAACTAATAGTACTATCTCTCATTTCAAAATTCTTCATTTTCAAGTCCATATTTTTATTTTTAAGCTCTCTAATTTTAGTCTCAATTTCAGCATCTCAGTTTAAAAGAGTTCGAAATTTTTATATTTAATTTTTTCAAAATCCTTGAATTTTTCAATCTCCTTTTCAAACTCGTGATTTAATCTAATAATTTCAGAATGGCCCATAATCACGTTTTATTTTTTAAGGATTTTGAAATTTTTATTGACCTCGTTTAATTTCTTTTCAAAAATCACACATTTAGAAATTTCTAACATCATAAAGCTATCTAACTCTTTTTGCAAAATATTATTTTTACAGATCAACTTAGTTTTGTTATTCTCCCGTATTAAGATATCGTTTTATAACTTTTGAATTTTTTCATGAAAATAGATAAATACTTTTTCATAGTTCAAACACCTTTAGCAATTAGAATTTTCATTTGTCTTTATATTTTTAAGTTCTTTTTCCAAATCATTACTTTTCTGATGTAGTTTAGCTTGTTCCCTTTTCAACTTATTATTTTTCATCTCAAGAGCTTTATTATTTTCAGTTAATTTTCGACACAAGAAAAATTAAATCATTGAATGGAAAATCACTTATCTTATCGGCTATTGAATCTTCCTCATTGCTGCCTTTTGCCAATCTGGTTAAGCACATTTCTTTAACTGAGTCGACTGTGTAGGATTTCTCACTGTTGTTGACTTTTTCACCATATATTGCATCCAAAGTATTCCAGATTTCATGTGCACTTTCACAATGAGAGACGAAGTTAAAATTTTGTTGATTAATATGAGAATATAGTATATGCATAGCAAGAGCATTAATCAAAGTAATTCTTTCGTCTAGTATATCACATCCATTTTCAATAATATCTCAACATTTAGAATTAACAGGTTTAAAAAAAATTCCATTTTTAGTTTCCAATTCAAAAAAGTTATTCCATCAAAAACAGGAGGAATAATACTGGACCGACCCTCGGCAAAAGTATTATTCAAAGAAGCCATTTTAAAAATTCAAATTTGTAAAACAAAAAATGATTTTTTTTTAAAATCGAAATTTTAAAACAAAAATGGCTTTTGTTCCTAGCTCCAATACCACTTGTATGATCAATTTCACCCTAGAGGGGGGTGAATGGGGTGGTACTATTGATTATAAACATTTAATGCGGAAGTATATAAAATAATCGCAGCACTGATAATAGCAGAATAATAGCAACACACGTAACAACAGAATATAAAATGCAGAAATAGAACAACACAAATTTAACCAGCTTCGGCAAAACCCTGCCTACGTCCTGCCCCTAAGGTTTCTACTAAAAATTAAGCAGTCAGACGCTTATACACGTAAACCCACGACATTCACTATCGACTAACCTAACTCTACACTGAAAACCCTACCACAACATAGCACTGAGTTGCGAATTCTCGAACTATACCACCGTAATTCGTCCCTTAGTCACACAACTAGACTTTACAAAAGTTTAAAATAGAAATGCAAAATTTAAAAGCAAAACCCTAGTTTTAAATAAAGTAAGCCCAAATCTATTTAATCCGGCCCAAAGTAAAATGAAGCAATGTAAAAATATTCTCCCCCTTTTCTTCGTTTATTTCTTCGGCCTTATCCTTTGAGAAAAATAAATGGTGCTTTCTGCTCGTTCATTTCTCTTCATGAAAATTAGGGCTTTGCAAATTTGAGCATGCTGATTCACTTATTGATTGAATGATGAAATATCCACATTTGCTTCATCAATCAATTTGTCACTTTGATTCACTAGCAGCTGCTTCGACGAACCGAGTTCGAATTGACTTGAATCTGGTATGTGATTTTCCTTTTGTTTTTTTGGTTAATTTTCTTAAACTCGACTGCATTTTTATGCCGATGAAGATTGGGTTTTAAATAGAGTTTAATTCCCTTGATTTTCGTTCAAATTGAATTCGTCTGATAATTTATTATGCCGTTCAATTTTCCTCGAGTGTATACGATTTTTTTAGACTTGTTCAATTTGTATATTTTACAATAGCTTGCTCATCATGGCTTCATGAATTAGAACTTGCTCCGTTCTTTATGCTGTTGACCTCGGCCAATTTGATTTCTGATGATTTTTACTTGTTTGATTCTGCCTTGGTCACCACAGCTTTGAATTTGCTGGCATTTGAACTTGACTTTGGTTTGAAATCCCCTAACACAATATTTTGGTTCAAACTGCTGCATATCATTTATATACTTCTTTATACTTTGATTCTTATTTGAACTATAACTTTATCATTCGAACTGCTATTGAAATATCTAAATGTGTGTATATATTATGACTTATGCTGCACTGTGACATTTACTTTGTACACTGTATTACTCTATGACTTCTTTGGCTTGATCAATTTGAGAAATAAAAACTGCTCTGACTTGTATCAGTTGAGCTACCGCTTTGTTTTATATGAATCTACCCTGAATTTTGTAAAACCTGTTGATGTTTTGATTTCACATCATTGTTCACTGGTCTTGCGCTTGGTAGAGATGTTGTATGGTTGTTCGAGCCTGGTTTCAATATGTACGTATAAGCATGTTGTGTTTTCATTTACTTCACTTGAGTTTGCACTGGATTGAGAGCCTGGACTGTTTTTGATTTGAACTTGCATTTGAGTTTTAGCCTCGTACTAGTTTGCATATGAACTTGACTACGAGGCTTCACTTGATATCTTATGTATCTGGTCTTCAAGCCAGTTCATTCGTCTGCACTATGCACTTTGTTGCACTGTACATTCCAGTGTGCCTTTGTTTGTGATCTGGTCTTGGCTATGGTTTCATATGAATGTGGCCTGTCTCGACTGCTCATTGTAGTCTTAGTTTGTATTCATATGATTGCATTTGAACTCGACTGTGCCATCTGCACTTGTATTTAGTTGAGCTACTGTCTCATTGTTTTCTAATCATGTTCATTTGAGTCTCTACTGTTGAGTATATGCATGTCATGCACCAGATGTGTGTACATTTTATCTGTTGAGGCTTCTTGCGATTTCTTCCAGTCTTTGTTGTTTGAATCCATGCTTTATTGTGTTTTGATGTATGTGTATGTCACACTGTTGCACTGTGTCTGGTTCAAGTGTGTCTGAGTTGGTTCATTGAGCTAGCTGTCATGATTTTGTGGGCTTTTGAATTACATTTGTAGTCTGATCAGTTTGTTGTTTCATATTTTCTCGAGTCTGAGTACGGTCCACTGGTTCACGATGTCTTCATATGTACTCGAGTCTAGTTGGACTATCTAGCCTCTGTTTTCATGTATACTTACTGATTTTTTGGCCGAGGCTTGTTTATGTGTCTTGACCCACTGTTTTGTATTGCATGCACCTGAGTTGAACCTAGCTTTGTCTCAAGTTTGACCTTGTGATTGTATGATGACTTTATTTGTATTGCACTTGAGTTGAATCCAGCCTAGGCTCGGGTCTGACCTTGTGCTCACCTGTCCCTGTAGTTTTGTCAAGTGTGTATTGATGTGCACAGCCTTATGGCATGCACAATGATACACCACAGATTGCTCGTGTATGATGAATTCAAAATTAAAAGATGACGAACAACCCAAATAACTGAGACAAATACTATTTTCAAAACACATTTTATTTTACATTGCACAAATATTTCTTTTTCAATTTTACTGTGTCAGTGTATATTTTGTAGATAACTCAGATGCCGGATTCAATCTAGAATAGAGTTGAAGAGTAATACGAGTGAATGAGTGATATGTAGTGAGGTGCACATTATAAATTATAAATTGTGATGTAATCAAAATTGTATTATTGTTGAAATTGTGTATATATATAGCGAGAGCTCAAATTTGTACTATTCAAATTGTAATAAATTATTTGTTTGAATAAAATATTTGTTTGAATTTTAAATTTTGTGTTATTTATATTATTCAGCAAATATTTATTTAATTATGTGAAAAATAAAAATAGTACATTAACAAATACATTTAAATGAATATATATATATATATATGTTTATTATCATCAAACAAAAATCATATACTTGCAAATTCAATAAATAGGAGCTACTCCAGTCGGGTCTCAAGCACTAGCCTCTCCTAGCCAATATTAGTGAGATCGTAAGCGCTAGGGATTTTTGGCTGGGCAAGATTTAGATCGGCCACTTGAGGGGATAGGGAACCGAAGTTTATGATGGTCTCAATATCCAGCTTGTCCTTATCTCATTTACTTCATAAGCTACAGTTCTCATGTTTATTAAGCCTTGAAACACACTTCGCTACATGTCGTTCCTAAGTCTAGGGATGGGACAAGTAGCGCCGATAGCAGTGTTACCATTTGTGTCACGGTCATCCAAGTTGATACCTTCAGTATAACCATTAAGATTCATAGCTATAACTAGAAAAAAAATTATTAGAGAAGAAGTGAAGAAATTTAGAGAGCTTTTAAGGGAGGGCACTCTTAGCGCTAAAATGTTGACTAAGAATTTAGTCAACTTTGGAATTATGACAATGCATTTGTATTAGCAAAGTTTGCTTGCTAACACTAGGCTTGAAAATTGGAAATGAGGTGTTAGTAGTTAAATCGACACAAGATGTGTAGTGGATTGACAAAGATTGCGTATGCCTACCATGAAGATTTCTTACTATATTGATCTCTTACAATTACAAGGATTTACAAGAGAATAATAAGAAATTAAGAGCACTTAAGATTCATTGTTACTAAACTCAAGAGCTCTTGTATTTTTCTATGCTGGAAATAAGATTTTAACCCTAATGAAGTTGCATAAAAAGAGGTATTTATAGCTATTGAGATTGGGCATTGAATGGTTATGATTACGCAGTTAAACAGCGTTAATCACTCTGGGCCATTGATTTGGTTGCCTATGTTGGTGGAGGGTAGTTGGAAAGATGTCATGGTCATGTGGCTAAGGTGCACTAGCTGGTGTTACATTCTAGAGGCATGCTTTACACAGAGCAAGGTGGAACATAAGTGGGTGTGCTTTTGTTAGATATGCCATAGTGGACAAGTGGTTGGTATGCATAGTAGCACTTTTGTCAAATAAACAATGCCATATAGTACATTTTTCCAGAAAGTAAGACTAGAGAGAAACTTATTTTGCAAAGTAACAGTCAATTGCTAGTATTTGAAGCTTGTAGAGTAAAGATAAAGCTAACGGGACAAGGAGAGACATTCACGTTATGATGAGACCGGTTTCACGGGACCAACGGAGGAAGGTTGAGATTGAGCCAGGCTAAGGGTTAGCCACTTTCGATCCATAGTCAAATGTGTTATCTATTAATGTGATCTTGAACCGAGCCAGAGGTAAGCTGTATCTTTGATGCATATGTTTGCTGTTGATATGTTGATTGACTTGAATCAGGCCGGGCTAGATGTTCTAGCCGGCAATACCTTTTATTTTCGAGAAAATTGAGTAACATAAAAAATGTGTATATTATTAATGCGTGTGTATCACACTTAGACATCTTATTGACCGCAAACAAAGTGGTCAATTTCCACTGAACCCTAGATTATATTAAACATATATACTATTATAATGTTCATGGTGTGAATATGAATATCATAACACATTAAACATAAATTAAAATGAATGAATGAATGAATTAATTTTAAATTGAATTATTAATAAATTTATTTTAAACATTAAAATAAATTAATATTTTAATCAAACTAATTAAATTAAAAATATCTCAAATCTAGTTTATTTATCAAAATACTAAATTTGACTTGGCATCAACAAAATGTAATTTACACAAATACAAAATAAAGACCTTGTGCAATTTAATAAAAGGATTATTTTAGAATTCACCATTTTAAACCGCATATGACATAACTCTCACACATTAGGCTAGTGGCCTCTAGTCCTTTAGTAAGGCCAAAACCCGCTAAGTATGGTCATTAATGTAATACCACTATTGCGACATTTTACTACATCATCCAACACCTATAACCGTGTTAAACACAAATCGATATATAAGTACCAAACCACTATCGTCTATTTAACAAGAGGACTTGACAAGTAGCTCAAAGCCAATGACCTTTGCTATAAAGTAGCCTAAGGTTCATTGCATTTTAAATTATGATAGAACATCTTCATATCTAAATCAACGCAACCTAACATCGAGAAATCAAGAAAACTAAAACTTGTTCTACAAATGGTCTATAAATATCAAGCCAAGGAGTACAAGCTTAATACATATAAGAAAAATGGTAAGGAATCATATATTATGCTATCCTAGTCATCTCATATTGAAGCCACCGGAAAACTTTATAAAATCACCAAATGAATCAAATCGTGTCTAGAACCATCGCCATAGTCCCTATGTCACCAAGCATTCACTGCATATTTTTCAAGACTTGGTATACTGCTCCCAAGCTCGTCATATTGCTCTATAGTCACATTGGACCTTACGAGTATCACGTGGGTTGCAAAAACGAACACGAAGTCCCAAGATATCAAATTTCAAAACACAAATTGAATCTTTGAAGACACGTAAGTTTAAACGTCTAATAAAGGTATTTAGGCATTTGAGCCTTGTTTTAGAGTCTAACCATAAAATCAAGACGTCTGAGTATTCCAACCATATATAGGAATAATCCAGGGTAAATTTTCTTGAAATTTTAACGTTTAAAATTTGATTTAAGACGTCCGATTTTTCCAACTATATACAGGAATAATTCAGAGTAACTTTTCCTAAAATTTAAACGTTTAAAATTTGATTTTAAATGTCCAATGCCTGATGAGGCCGAGCCCGAACCATGATAGTAGAATTTCCTTAGCGGAAATTCATTCTATCTCTTTCCTATTCTTATTTCTTTATCTCATCTTTGATTTCCAGCTTTGTGTCACGAGGATACTTTGTGTTAACGTCTCTCGACCCGGATTCTCAACCTTGTTATAAGTCATTCGACCTTTGGGCCGGTATAACTTCATACTCAACGAACAACCTTGAGGCGCTAAACAGTATATTTTAACAACCGTTAGAGCCATTATTTCGCCTAAGTCATTTAATTCAATCAAAATAATTTATTTATTTTAATTTCTAAGTGTTAAAATATTATATGTTTCATATTCCGTAATAACTTTTCGGCAAATACCACCTTTTATTCTTAAAATAAAAACAATCAAAATGGTTTGAAATTTCTACACATTCTCAACACCATTTCAACACTTTATATGTTTATGCCATTTTCAAGTTTTTAATTATTATTAAATTATTTATTTACTTATATTCTAATTTAAACGATATATAATTTTGTTTAACATTACTACATAGAGTATGATTTAAATAACATTGAAACATAATTTTAATTTTAAAAATTATTATAGCTTAATTTTATTATTGAATATTATTTAAAACTTAAAAAATTATATAATTTATTATAATTTTAATTTAGTTGTATTATTTAAGCTTTAAAATAGTATACGATTTATCATAAGTAATTTTAATTTGTACATTTTAGTAAACATTACTAATTGAACATGTATTAAAATGACACCATATCCTCTATTTAAGCTTTTTACACAACATTAACAATTCTATACCGTTTTATTATGAGTATTCTGAATGTAAATAGAAGTGTCAGATCAAACTGATCTTTTCGATTATTAGACTTCTATCGAAAACGATTAGCTAGTTAGAACCAATAATCATCCTATTTACATTCTGAAATTTCAAAATACAAATATACAAATTCTCTAACATATATTAGATGAAAAGCTTAAAATAAATATATGAAGTGTACTATTATAACGGAACATAAATAAAATTTATAATAATTATTAATCAAATAAATTCATTGTGTATGCATGTGTGTACATATTCATATACATACACACACGAATATATATATATATATTCATGTGTGTATGAATATGTATATGTACACACACATGCATACACATTATAAACAGTAACATTCTATTAATGGTAATTTCATATTGATTTCTTGTGACTATATATATCACGCTCCATTGGTGATTTTATGGTAATTTCGTCTTTAGTATTTCAAATGTATTTATATTAGTATAAACTAGTATATGATTCATATAATATAACTAATTTGTAATATGTATATATAGTATAGAATTAATATACAATTTTAAATTTTTATTGGTACATAATTTATAGTATATCATGTTTATTTGCATATAGTTTTACGTTTGCAGCATTAATTCTTGCATTAATTTCATAGCGTAAATAAATATTACTTCAATTTCAAAATAGTACGTGGTTTATATACATTCTTGAAGAATGAAAATCATATTAAACAAAATTTTAATTAGTATCGAAGTCGAATATATTTATTCATGATGCAAAATTATTACGAAGAAATTTAAAATTTATTATATATTATTTCAAAAAATAAAAAGGTTTTCGACGCCTTTGCTATGCTTCGTCGCAAAGACATTGATGAAATTTCGATAAAATATGACGAGAAGTTGGGACAAAGTACAATGAGTGTCGTTCAAAAGCATATGCAATTACTGACAAACTACTGATGCTTTTGCAACCATTTCAATTTGTAGAATCCCACCAACAGTCGATGGGGCATCCATTGTAGAGAAAAATTGATGAGCAAGTTAGAATCTAGTTTTTTGCCTATTTGAATACAATGCGACTCAAACCAAATATAATATCACAAAAAAAATAGCAGAAAGAAAACACAGAAGATTTAACATGGTTCAGATTTGTTTCTACATCCATGGAAATCCTATAACCCTTTATTATTTCTTCACTTTGACAGAAAGAGTACAACCCGAAAAGAGTATAAATTACTCAATAAATTTCACTCACCCTAAAAAGGACACATACATAGGGATCTTATTGAGGATATTTTGGTGGAGAACATTCTTATTGATTTTGGGGAAAATGTCTTCATTTATATGGGTGCAAGGATGAAGACTGCATGGAGTTAAGGATGAAATCTTTTTGGATTTACCAAGTTTTATTTCGACACAAATTGAGCAAATTGGTGTTTATTTCCACGTATATTCTTATTTGATTGATTTCTCAAATCAATTAATATATTTTCGGGTATTAGTTGATTATCTTTCCTATTTGTTTCCCATATTTGATTGTAGGAATCAATTAATATATTCTCCCTTTTAAATTTGGAACAGATTTAAATCATCTAAATTTAACACTCCGCCTCAATTTTAATATATTCATCAATCAACAAAAAATGGTTGTCGAGTTAGCGCTCCATGTCGCTCAAGCAGCTGAAATCAAACTGATCAAGTTTGAGCAATGCCTAAACTTGTCCTCAAGAAGTGACTTGCCATCATATCTGAAAGATTACTCATAATACTCACCTTCACCAACTTGATCTTACTTTGTTCTTCCTCAAGCATAAGGAAAAATCCGCTGACATCAATATGCTTCGCCTAAGAACTATAAGCATGATTCTCTACAAGATGAGTCGCGCTCTGATTGTCCGAAAATAGCTATATAGTCCATTATCCCACAGAAAGATCATCCAATAGCTGAAGTAAATTCAATCCCTCCTTAATCGCTTTCACAATCGATATCAACTTGGCCTCGGTGGTCGATAAAGCTACCATAAACTGCAACTTTGATCTGTACAAAATCGAGCCTATGCCAAGTGTAAAAACATAGCCCGACACTGACTTCCATGTATCTCTATCCCCAACATAATCTTAATCACAGTAACCTCTAAGAGAGATGTTGCCAACTACTCCACTAAATAATTAGACAACTAAAGAAGTGCCACGAAGATATATGAGTATCCACTTCACTGCTTTTCAATGCTCTTTTCCTGAGTTAGACATATATCGACTCACAACACCACTGCATGGGGGAAAATATGGTTTCGTACACACTACAGAATACATGAGACTACCAACAGCACTAGAATAAGTGTATCAGCCATATACCTCTTGTCTTCATTCGATGAAGGAGATAAGTCTTTCGACAACTTAAAATGAGAGCCTAATGGAGTGCCAAACGGTTTCTCCATACCAAATTGAGCGAGCCCTTCTCGATGTACTACGCCCAAGTGAGTCTCAACTCTTGCCGTTTCCTATCTATGAATATCTTCATTCCCAAAATTCTTTGTATTTTTTTTTCAAATCTTTCATATCAAACTCCTTGCTCAGCTCGGCTTTCAATTCTGTAATTCTGACCATACTCCGAGATGCATCCAACATGTCATCGTCATATAACAAAAGATATATCACACCTCCTGAAATAAACATACTAGTCTTTGAAGCTTCTAGAGTAACCCTATAAAAGCATAAACTTATCAAACCTCATATACCATAGTCTAGGAGATTTCTATAGTCTGTATAAAGATTTGTTAAGTTTACAAACATAATCTGACCTGCTACTATCAATGAACCCCTTTGACTAATGCAAATAAATCTCCTCATATGGATCACCATGCAAGAATGCAGTTCTAACATCTAGTTGCTCAAGTTCCATATCATAATGAGCAACTAATTCCAAAAGAATACGCATGGATGTATGCCTTACAATTGGAGCATAGATATCATGATACTCTACCACTTTCTTCTGAACATACCTCTTTGCTACTGACCGTACTTTGTATCTGAAATCACCCGCCATCTTTTACTCTATGGATCCACTTACATCCAATAACTCTCTTGTCAGTGGGAAGAGGCATCAAATCTCAAGTATGATTTTTCTGCAAAGATTCAATCTCCTCCGCAATAGCAACTAACCAATTGGAGCTATCAACTGATACAATAGCTTCACTGTAATCACTGAGCTCATCATGGACAACATTCAATGCATATGATGCCATGTCATTGAAGTCAATGTCTTCGATGCTCAATCCAACAAAATCATTAAAAAAATTAGGATTCCTTCTCTCTCTAATATGCCTAGTCTCTAAATAAGCTCCACCTTGAGTCTGATCCTCTGTACCAACATTTGTACTATCCTTATCAACCACGGTATCATCGGAAACAACATCTGAACCTTTATGAAAAGAATCTGAAGATGGCTTATTTTGTGTTTGGTATTCTGAATCTGTCCTCATACTGTCATCGTATGAGGAAGGCTCCACCTTTCAACACAGCCTTCTCGTCAAAAGTCGCATGCTACTGATAATAATCTTCTTGCTGATAGGACACCACAACTTGTATCCCTTTACTCCTCTTCTATAACCTGGAAAGATACATTTAAGCTCTAGGTTTCATCTTTCCCCTACTCTCATATACATAAGATGGAGATCCAAACACTGTGAGAAATGAATAGCTAATAGGCTATCTTTTCCATACTTCTTCAGGGATCTTCATATCTTAAAAGGTGTGCGGTTGATGAGGAAAGGCACTATAGATAAAGCATTTGCCCAAAATCTCTTCTTCAACTTAGCAGTCAATCTGAAGGAACAAGTTCTTTCCAACAATGTCTGATTCATTCAGCAACTCCATTAGACCAAGGGTCGTTAGGTGTGGTGTAATACCTCTTAAAGCCTTCGGACTCACAAAAGTCGATGAATACCTATGATACAAATTCATCGCCATTATCCGAATGAAAAACTTTCAACTTCTTCCCTGACTTCTTTTCAACCATAGATTTCCACTTTTGAAACCTGGAAAACGTTTCACTCTTAGACAGTAGGAATTATACCCATACATTACGAGAGAAATCGTCTTTAAATGAAACGAAGTACTTGGCTCCACCCAAAGATGGGCAAGGGGAGGGCCTCCAAACATATGTATGAACATACTCTTGGACAACTTTTGCTTTATGCCCGCCAATACCGAAAGAAATCTTTGTATGCTTACCAAGAACATATTTTTCACAAAAGCCAAGCTTTGAATGCTTAACACATCAATCAAATCTCGCTTTCTCAACTCATCCAAACCGCGTTCGCCAATATGCCCCATCTGCAAGTGCCACAATATGGAAGAATCTGAGTCAACAGAAGCTAATTCACCAACTACAGTGGTGCTCTTCAATAAATAAAGATTTCACGCCCTCATGCCTTTCGTAACAATCATGCATTCCTTTAGTATCTTTATCTTTTCTCCTCAACTACAATCTTCAACCCAACCCTACTACAAGTTCCAATAGAAATTAAGTTCCTTCTCAAATCAGTTATACGTCTAACATCAATAATAATATCAATAACACCGTCAAACATTCTGATCTTGACACTACCAACATCAACCATATGACTAGAAGCATTATTGCTGATTAGAACTTCTCCTCCGTCAGTCTCACAATATGTAGAAAAACAGTTCCTATTAGGTGTCATATGCCTTCAGAATCAATACGCCATAAGTTGCTTTTTCCATAAGAGCCAGAAGCTGTAAACACATCGGTATCACTTTATGTATGTGATTTCTCTATAGTAGATGCTGAAGCTTGCTTTGGATCTTTTCTTCTTCCTTCGAGCTTGAGACATTGTGCTATAAAGTGCATCGGTTTCTTACAATAATGGCAGCTCAAATGCATAGGCCCCCTAGGCTGAGACATTGAATTATATCTACCTCTACCATTCTTTGGCTTACTTTGGCTTCTACCTCTCTGAACAGATAAGCCTTCTATATCACTATTTAAACTAATACTCGCCAATCTTCCTCTCAGCATTTCGTTATGGAAACCAGCCTTTACATCAGACAGACTAATCTTACTGTAACCGTATATCATGGAATTAACAAAAATATTACACTCCTTAGACAAGCAACATAAAAGGAATGCTGCCTGAGCCTCATCAGTAATATCAACATCCACTACATTCGGGTTCATAATCAAAGTGGTCAAAACATCTACGTGCTCCATAAGATCAGCTCTCATCTTTATCTTAAATGATTAGAGTTGTTGTTGAAGAATAAACCAATTCATAAGAGACTTGTATTGATATGCATCAGATAATACAATGCATAATTCATTCGCCGTCTACTTTTGGGAGAATAATCTAAGAACTTCATTTGAAAGATTCAACTGAATTGTTGTAAGAGCTTCCATCTCTTCCAAAACATCTGCTCCAACATCCTTCAATTTATCAGGTGCAGAAACAATCTTAAAAGTCTTGTCCTTCTACAACACCGCCTCCATCTTCATCTTTCAAGTTCCAAAATCTTCCTTTCCATCAAAACGTGTGACAACATAATTAACATCAGAGCTACCAATAGACTTTCCAGAAGTAGTCATTAATATCCAAATAGAACAAGAACACTAGTTATGATACCAAATTGTAGTGAAAAATTGATGAGCGAAAGCAAATTAATTAGGATCTAATTGTTGCCTATTTGAATGCCAATGCAACTCAAAATCAAATATGGTATCACAAAAAAAAAAACATATAGCAGAAATAAAAGACACGGAAGATTTAATGTGTTTTAGATTTGTATTCTACGTCCACGAAGTCTCAACAACCCTTTATTATTTCTCCACTTCGAGAGAGAGTACAACATGAAATAGTATGAATTACTCAATAAATTTCACTCGCCCTAAAGCAGACCTAGAAATAAAGTTCTTACTGATGATATTTTGATGGAGAACACCCTTGTTGGTTTTATAATGAAAAAAATGAACAAATGTCCTTATTTATATAGGTGCAAAAATGAAGACTGCATGGAGATATGGATGAAATCTTTTCAGTTTTACTTAATTTGATTTCAACACAAATTTAACATATTGGTGTTTGTTTCCACATATATCCTTATTTGATTGATTTTTCAAATCAATTAAAATGCCTTCTGATACTAATTAATTATCTTTTATATTTGTCTTTCATTTTTGATTAATTGCGAGAATCAATTAGTATCTTATTCTTTTTAAATTTGAAATAGATTTAAATGGTCCAAATTCAATATCCATAATATTCGGTGCAACTCAACCATTGTTGTAGGAGCGATAATACAAAACCTTCCCTAATGCCCGACATTTCAATGGGCAATGGTGGGCAAATAGACATTCACAATCAGCGGAAAGAAAAAATCGGCCATCGAATCGGTAAACCATCATTCAATCCTTTTCCTTCCTAAATTCTGGTCCATTAGAACGAGCCATTAAACAGCACCTTGAATAAAGCAGCCTAAAAGCAAAGCCTGCTTTATTTTAAAAGGCCCAGCCCATGAGAACGAGTTTCTCTGTTGAGATGTAAGGATATACCGTCAGGCACACAAAACTATAGTTTATTTTCTAGATCATGCTCGTTCTAGCGGCAAACCGAACTGGTTTCGTTTCTCTAAGGTTTGCTTTTGCTAGCTGAATTTAGTTTATCAATACCAATATCATTCTTTCTTATTAATAAGTCAACTTTTAACGACCCTGCTTCTTAATCACAATTCAATTAATTAGGCATAATAATGCTTATATTTTAAAAGAAAAAAATAAGGTGAATAAGAATGCTGTTAAAAGATATACTTTTTTTCTCACCTCGATGCTTTAAAATTTTGACAGAAAAATAAATAAATAAAGAGAACTCTTAGTTTGAGAGAAGCTGTAATTTCTCATATTGATCTCATTAAAATAACGCATTACCTTGTTTTCTCTTACATATAAATCATAAATGATATAGGAATAATCAAGGAATTCGTGATTTTGAGGAAGATTAAATTTCGGTATTTCGCATGATTTCCAGTTCCGATCAATTTTATACTTCACATGGTTTTGTATTATAGAGTGAATGTGATTTATATAGTGGACCGTGGATAGGATTTATTTATTTTTGCCATTCCTTTTTCAATCTCAGTTGGAAATGAATAAAGAATATATAGATGTATGTAGCACCCTTCTTTACTACATCCTAAAATATGACTTTATACATCTAGCACCCTTCTTTACTACATCCTAAAGTATGACTTTAGGATCGATGATGACTTGCAGTTCTAGAATTAAACAGGTCGATTTTTTAAGCAATAGTGGATGCACACGCATGCGTGTTCAAATTTCAGACTTAAAAGTGATTGAATAGTAGCTTTCAAATTATAGTTTTAAAAAAAAAAAAAAAAAATAGTTTCACAATCATAGTACAAAATAAAATAAGATCAGAGTTAAATATCTAACTACAACTAAAATCTGAAAACTAGTTCAACGAGCATACCTAATATTTCTGATTTAAAAAAAAACATAATATCAGCGAAGTTGCTATTCAACTATCTTAACTCAAAGCTACGCTTTCTTTTGCTCATTTCGGTTAGATAAATCATTTTTAAGGCCAATTAAAAGATATGTGAGGAAAGCAAGTGTTCCATCAACTACAACAATAAGACAAGTATAAAATATATCCACGATGTATGATATAATTAAATTTTCCCTTGGAAAAAAACAAGAATTTGGCCAACAGATCACATCGTTTGCTCAATACCAAACCAAAAATGCAGTCCTATATTTACTAATATTAATGGCAGATATGCAAAAATAATGAAACAGAAAAGATAACATCGGATTTTCAATTTCTTAAGATATTCAAGCGTGTCCATGCAATGCACACACGATTGATCTGTATATAAATCTTTAAAACTGCTTGCAGAAACGGCAGCATTAACTGATATCGAATTTATCATGTATATGTTCATTTGGATGGGAAATATAACTGATAGTCGATCAAACTCAATGCAAACATTTATGGATATTTTTGATAGCAGAATCGACAGAAGAGTGTTACAATGCAGGAGTGAAATGATTGACCATTCCATCTTCAATGCACTATTATATTTCTTACATGCAGTAAAAAAATATAACTTTTTTGTTACAAGTTTTTGCAAGACAAAATTATCATAAAACCTGTACCTGTACCGACGAAAAAAAGTAGTTGAATGTAAAAGCTTAGAGGTGAGATTTTGACAGCATAAGCCAGCTTAAAGCTTGAGTTTGAAAGATGTGAATTTAAACGTTTGATTAATATCATGTACAGTACAGTAATAACTGTTTAACAAAATTAATTAAAATGGATTTAAAGTTAAGAATAGTTTTTTAAAAGAGAAAAGCGCTTACATTAAGTATAAGTTCATAACAGTTTTTTAGTTAGCATTACATGAATTTTAGAGAGAATGTATCTAGCATAACAACATATTGCCAGTGAACAATTTTCTGCTGTCAATGCATAAGATATTTGATTTAGAAGAGAAATGAATGAGCGAGCATGATCGCGGACAAATGTCTGATGTAGATGAAGACAACATTTGTTTTCGTGTGAAGCCGGACTTTGTACAGTATCCACGTGTTGCATGCAAAATAAATCCGCGGTTCCAATGAATACAATTCACAGCACACAATGAAAAAAAGGAAGAAGAAAAAAAGAAATCCATTCAGTTATGGCTGCTTTTACAAATCTCTTTGATAATCCTATCTACAACCATGATCTTTGATCGGAATGAAGGGTTCTCTCAATCCTCTCCATCTCTTCCACTGAATCCATTGCCGCTCTCACCCCCGTCGACGATAAAAAAGGTTTCTGATAGTGATGAAAAAGTTTTTCAAGTTGTTTAGAATAGAGGATCAAAATGTTGAATAAAGAATCTGCTTCTCAAATGCAACGTGCAAGAATCGGTTTTTATCAGTTGAACCTGAAACAAGGCATTATGAATCAATCCAAACAAATTTTCAGAAATGCAATCAGAGAACATTCAATTCAAGAAATACTGTGAATAATAGAATCTCAATAAGAAATGTTGCAAGAACCAATCATCAAGTTATAAACTCAGATATCCATTTCAAAAATTTAAGAAGCAATTCAAGAATGACTCAAAATAATGGGAATTCAGTATCTCAAACCAGCACTAACCTGAACAAGCCTTTTTCATGGGGAGAAATGATCAAGAAAGGAGGTTCAAATAGTGAATTTGACCTTAAGTATGCCGCTCCTCTCTTCATTAATGAGAATACAATAGTGGTAGTGAGCACAGAGGCCAGCAAAAGGGTAGAAAGTAAATGGAATTTCTCACTATTTGCCTATGTTTTTTGCAACGGCCCCTCTTATCATCATTTCAAGGCTGTAATTGCTACATCCTGTAGACCCATGGGTAATTTCGAAATTTTTACTCGTAATAATGGATTCTTTTTAATCATATTTTCCAATGTTTCATATTGTGATAATGCTATTAATGGAGGGCCATATTTTATCAATGGAAAACTGATTATTATAATAAAAAAATGGTGCAATAAAATAAATCTTGACAGGGATTTACTTTCTACAATGCCTATTTGGATCAAACTGCCCGAATTAAACCTTAGACTGTGGAACAATGAAACATTAAGTGCAACCGCTAGTGTAGTTGACACTCCTCTTAAATTGGATGATCATACTGCTCAAGAAACTAGGCTTTCTTTTGCAGGAACACTTGTAGAAATTAAAGCAGATTCCGATCTGCCAAATGAAGCTACTATCTCATTACATGATGGTGAAAACTTAGTTCGAAATATTGAATATGAATGGTCACTCCTAGATGTAAAACATGTTAATGTTTTGGTCATTCTCTGAAAAATTGTGCCTTTAAATTGGTTTGGAAAGAAAAACAAAGCATGCAAGGAAAAGCTGCTGTCAACACCAACATCTTGTCAGGGAAAAGAAGTGAAATTGCAAAAACAATATTACTTATTGATAATAAGGAAAATACTCCTCAACCACTTGAAGATAATATTGGAAAGACTGTCAACATAGAAGATTCATCTACTGTGCAAGAATCTGCATCTGAAAAAGTTTCTCAAGTAGGCAAAAAAGATCGGACAAAGGTTGAAAACGAGGTTGTAATTTCTTTTAAATCATCAGAAATAACAGAGAAAATCAAGGAAAGCATTTCTGTACCTCAAACATTAAATACATAAGACTCGGTTATCCAAGCAAAAGACACAAAAATTCAAACAATAGAAGATTCCTCTGTTGCAGAAGCTATGAGTTTGGATGATGGTTCTTACATTAATAATATCCTAAGAAAGGAGCCATCAGAAAATCACATCAGTTATGTACCTCCACATCTCTCCACACTCACCAAAAACCCAGCTTCTGATTTCAATATTCAAAAAGCTATCAGTTTAGTTTCAAATTCTGCTTCAACCTCAAGGAAAAGTAAAAAAAAAAGACAAAAAAGAAAAAAGAAAAGGCAAAATGAAAAGCATAAAAGAGATTTTAGATAATGAAAGTTTTGAAGAAACAGAAGACAGTGATTTTAAAAGGAAATATGTCATCAAAAATTCCAAATGGGAAGATCAGCTGAAAGCATTAAACAAAACATCATGCAAAAAGAAAGGAATGAGGATAGAGACCTTCGAAGAAGAGGGCAGTCACAGTGCATCAGTTGTTACTGTTAATAGTATTCTTTTTAGTATCCTTTTATTTTAATTTTCTGCTATTTATATGACGATCATTTCTTGGAATGTTAGAGGTCTCAATTCTCCTGTAAGAAGATTAGACTTGTCTAATCTTCTTTTGTCTACAAATCCCAGCATTGTTTGTTTATTAGAACATAAATTAGATAATTCTAAAATTATTGATTATCAATTAAAAAATTTAAATAACTGGAACATTATAAATAATAATCAAATGAGGGGGGTGGGGATGGCAGAATCATGGTCATTTGGGACCCTAAAATTTAGGATATCTATCAACATTTTGTAAATTTTCAATTTATTCACCGTAAGTGCACTAATAAAGGTGGTTTTCAACTTGAAATTACTTTTGTTTATGCTTCTAAAAGTGAAACTGAAAGAGTTTCTCTCTGGAATAATCTTGAAATAATTAACTCTAACATGAATCATCCATGGATTGTTATGGGTGATTTTAACACTGTCATGCATGGTTTTGAAAAAAGGGGGAATTCCCATCCCCCTTCAAAAAATTAGAAAGATTCAATAAATTTTTTCCTCAAAATTGGTATATGTGAACCGACAATTTTTGAAAACAGATATACTTGAAAATCTGGTGTATTCAGAAATATTCATTGCAACTTAGACAGAATTCTAATTAACCAAAAATTTACAAATTATTTTACGGATTTCTAATGTCTTACTCTTCCTCAAGCTACTAAAGATCATACTCCTATTCAAATTTATCTTAATCAAAACAATAATATTAAAAAGAATATTCCTTTTAGATTTGTGAAGGTTGGTTTAATGAGGACAATTATAAAGATATTATCAAAATTGCCTTTCTACAAAGATTTAAGGCACTCCCAAATACAAATTTACTAAAGTGCTTCAAATTACAAAAGGGAAGTTAAAAATTTGGAATAAAAGCAAAACAAATAAGGATATTAAAACCCTTAAGGATGAATGTGAACTAAGGCAGAATGATCTAGATAATGATTGCTCGGACAGTGATAAAAAATTTCTTTGCCCAAAATAATCTGGCCAAATGTCTCCATGTGTAGTCTGTTAATTTAAGGCAGAAAGCTAAAATAGACAGGTTAAATCATGGGGATGAAGCTAGTAAATTTTTTTATGCTAAAATGTCTAGTAGGAAATACAGAAATGATATCGGTAAAATCATTGATGTTAAAGGTAATGTTATCAATAATATGTCTTGTATAGTGGAAGAAGCTATTAACTATTTTACTAGTCTTTATAATACCGATCTTTCTTCTAAAAATTTTCCAAATATTGAGTCTAAATTCAAATTAAATGACAATAGCCAAGATATTCTTCTACCTCCAATAAGAATTGAGGAAATTAAAAGCACCATTTTTAACTCAAACAATGATAAAAACGCTAGCCATGATGGCTTTGGACCAAATTTTATAAAACTCATTGGGATGAGATCAAAACTATTTTGTTTGATTCTAGTTTTGAACTTTTTAGGACTGGGAAACTTTTTTAAAAAAATTCTAAATCACACCTTCATTACTTTGGTTCCAAAAATTCTCATTCCCAATAGTTTAGAAGATTATAGGCCAATTGCCTACTGTAACTTCATATAACAAATTATTTCTAGAATTCTATATAACAGGATAAAAATATTTTTAAAATATTTAATTTCTGAAAACTAGTGTGCATTTATACCTGGCAGACTTATTGTTGAAAACACATTATTAGAACATGAATTAATTAGGAATTTTAATCATAATAATAAAAATATCATGTGTGTAAAAATAGATTTACATAAAGCTTTTGATAAAATCAATAGACATTTTATAATATGTACTATGAAACAAATGGGATTTTGTAATGAGTTTTGTGCCCTTATTCGTGAATGTATTAACAAAGTGTCTTTCTCATTTTTGGTTAATGGTTCTCCTAATGGGTTCATACATAGCCATAGAAGAATTAGGCAAGGAGACCCACTGTCTCCCTCCCTATTTACTATTGCTATGGAATATCTCTCAATTCTTATGGAAACTGAACTAATAAAAGAAAACATAAAACCCATTAATAAAACCAAACCGTACATTACACGTTTGTTATATGCTAATGATCTGCTTATTTTTTTAAAAGCAGACACGCAAAGTGCAAAACCTATAGAAAATATTTTTGTCAAATTAGAAGAACATTCTGATCTGAAGGTTAATGACTTCAAAAGCAAAATATATTTCAGTAAAGGCTGTACTAGAAAATTGGATATTTTAAGCATTTAAAATTTAAAGAGGGTAATCTCCCAGTCAAATATCTTGGATTACCCCTTAGTGCTAATCAAGTCAATGATAGAGACTACGCAAGCTTATTGGACATAATTCAAACTAGATTTGAAGGATGGCTAACAAACTTCTATCAATAGCCGGTAGAATCGAACTTACTCACACTGTTATCATTGCAATCATTGTGTATTGGATTTAAGCCCACAATAGCCCAGTGAAAGCAATTCACAAAATTGGAAAAAATTGTGCAAATTTCATTTGGAATGGAAACCATCACAAAACTGTTTAGGGCAAAGTGTGTAAATCAAAGAAATCTGGAGGCTTAGCCCTTAGGGACATCAACGACTTAAGGGAAGTGTGAAACTCAAACTATTCTAGATATTTGTAAATGGTAATTCACTTTGAACAAAATGGATGAAAGCAAAGTATCTCAAAAACAAGAATTTTTTGACCACTGGTATTGAAAATCACCGCTCTTTTATTTGAAAAAACATTCTTAACATCAGGGATACTGGTATTAAACTTTTGGAAAGAAAATTTAAAAATGGTAATCAGACTAGTTTATGTTTTGACCCTTGGATTCATGGTAAAACTTTAGCTAGTCTTGCGGGATGGAATAGCTTATATGTATTTGGAGAAGCCACTGGAAAAGTTAGTACCATCATTCAAAATAGCAGGTGGAATGCATTGACACATCCAGCTACATCTATTTTTAATTCTGCCATTCAACATATCATTATGGACCCAAACCTCCGAAAATATAAATGGAAATGGAAATTATCTACAAAAGGTATTTTCTCCTTTAATAAAACATTGGAGTATATAAAAGGCAACGAAACAGAGGTGGATCGACACAATGTTATATGGAATAAATCAAATTGTTCGAAAATGTCTAATTGTGCTTACTTTGCAATTATTAATGGACTTCCCACTAGAGATAGGTGCCTGAAGTGGAATAAAAAAGGAGAAACAATATGTCTTCTTTGCAGAAATGAGACAGGGAGTATCAATCATTTATTTTTTGATTGTATTTATACAAAACACATCTGGTACATTACCAAAATGAAGCTCAAAATCAATCAAAATCAGGCTGTACAAAGCATCAGAGAAAGCACCAAATATATTCAGCAAAAACTTCAAGGAAAAATCCAAGGATTTCAAAAAAGCAAGTATAATGCTCACAGCATCCATCTTTCATATTTGGAAAGAAAGAAATCAAAGGCTACACTCTCAAAAAGAAACAGAAAGCATTCAACTTTGGAAGAAAATTGAATTAGAAAGCCAAATTCTTCTCAATAAACATAGAAATCAAAGCACACATTTAGATAATTCAAACCAATACTACTGGTGCATGGATAAATATGAAGAGAGTTTAGAATAATTCTTACGAAGTGGGAAAATCATTAATGATTCTCCCAACACGGGACATGTTCATCACAATGGAGGTTATTGGATGGAAAAGCCTATAAATGATAATGGATCCACCCTTAAACCACTCAGAACTGGAAGAGGCCACTTTTACCATCGCAATAGGAATAATTCTTATAACATAAAGGGAAGTTATCTTAAAGTTAATACATTTTTTCCTAAAGATAATGAGTATTAAGCTCTAACGAATTATTTTGTTTATGTGATGAGGGTGAAAGCTGTCGCGCTCACAATATTGAGGATTCGGTGGACAATCATCTGTACTGGACAAATACTGGCAATTGGTCATCAATAATCAGATAATTGATGAGAATTATTACAAAAGTACATCAATAATTGGATCTATCACTCAACTGCTTGGAAGAAAGGGAAAGTAGCCACAACAATTGTAACTTGCAAAAGGAGTCGTCTTTATTCAACTCCGAAAGCAGCTACAACAATTGTAACTTGCAAAAGGAGTCGTCTTTATTCAACTCCGAAGCTCCAAGGATGCATCAATACATGGATCAGAGCCATACAGAGGATACTGATCAAAGATTTGATGCTGTCAACAAAACAAAAAACTATGGTTAAAAAGCTACTGATTTTGCTGTTTTTGTTAAGGATTCCTCTACTTCTCAGCTAGATGAAGCTCTGTTACACAAAGTGACTAACTTCATGGAAACTAAAATAAAAACAATTACAAAGAGCTATTTTTGCTCAGATCCAAGGGAAGTAGATCAGAGTAACATCGACATAAAGGAGTGGATGCCTCCCTGAAGTCCTTCTGTTTATTATTTTGTATTTTAAGGGATTTGTTTCTGCCATTACGTATTTCTTTTGAGACAAGAGAGTAGTGGAGGCGAATGCACCCTTAATAGAGTTAGGATTAGAAGTTTATCGTGTTTGTATGAGGCGGTTGGTTTGTTCTCGGGTATTTATCCGATGTATTATTCTCTATGGGCTTGGGCCTTTCTACAAAGTTTGAAAAAAAATCCATGGTTCCTGAATGAAAAGTTATTGACAAACAAGTAAGCTGTGTGCTTATGAGGACACATGTGAAGTGAAGTTCAAAAGCAAACATACAAACTCATGAAAAAATATCTTCAAAGAAGCCCAAACATTCAATGTGATTAGGTTGTTAGGGTAACGTTTTAGCTTACCATTATAGTTAAATTATTATCATTTTTGAGTTAAATCAACCATGACAATCGGTACGAAAACAGAAGCTTTATCCTTTTTAATAAATGTTGCTATTTATATCCACGTAAATATACTAATGCCACTTAAACATTTAGTAAAATTAAATTGTAAAAATATTTCAAAAACCCACCTGTGGGCGCAATATGGGTTTTTTGTTCGATCTTAAAGCAAATAAAAATGATTTTGTACAAATTTGGATTTTTGGTTCGACCTTAGGCGAATTTTCAAAATTCGCCCGTGGGCGAATTTTGAAAATTCACCAAAGGAAGCTTGCTGCTGCAAACAGAGCAGCAATTATAAACCCCCGACTACATCATATTACACAAAGTCATATAGCATTACCAATCCTAACAGCGTTAGTTTGGACCACACTCAAATAAAACACAACTACACAAATTCAACATCAATTTACAAATCCAAACAACAATAGTTTTTACATTACATATCACTTTCCACATCAACTATAACTATTCGCATCAAACAACATTACCAATTTAGTCATGAAGCTCATGAAATTCGCGCAGGCTTCTTCTTTGCCGATACGTTACCAGTGGTCTCGAACTGCTGCTGCTACTGCTACTCCTTTCTCGGAGCGCAGTGGAGGACGAAGGTAATGCGACCGTTGGTGGAGATGGGCCAGGAACAAATTCTTCGTGTACCGTTGCTGCTTATGACGAGGTGCCTTAGGACGATTAACCCACACCTCCTCTAGGACAACGTCGTGTGTACACAAGCGTTTGAGGTGGAGATGGAGGTCTCGTCCTATCAAGTTTATTGATGCATAATACAACATCTAAGATCCTTTGGATGTTAGTGCACATCCTCCTACCCTCCTCGTCAGTTTATCGTTTGCGAAGATTTTCTGTTTCTTTCTAAGCCCTGCTTTTACCAGCTGCTTGCAAAGTTGAATGAAAATTAGCATCACACATAACTATCATAACTAATTGATATATTACTTACAACATCAACTTACCAAGTTCCTCTCAAGTGGTGCTCTGGGAACGTACGGACTTCTATACACTATCTCTACTGGCGCCGTAAGAACATATGGTTGTGTTATGGTCATGTACCACCTTTTGTATTGCTCTAGCGTAATGGTGGGATCCCTCTCAATCTGGGTAGTTGTATGGCGCTCATTTCTCAACTGAATGTGGGTTTCATACTCATCTACATTGTACGTAGACATGCAGGGTGGCGCCTCAATCCGTATATGCTGCATCATACCGAACTGTCTCATAACCCTGTCGGGTAAGTGAAATGCGGTCTGGATGTAAGATATGAGTGGTACTCTCGCGGTCCACAAGTATCTAGCAGCTGTACACATGGCTGGATGCTGTGCTAGTACATCATGTGTGTACGGTGTCCATGTCACCTTGTCATCCTCTAGCACATCTAATTCGTTGTGGTAGAACTTCAAATTTGTCTTGAAGTTTGGCGCTTTTTTTTGTCCTGCCCACCTGTTATAAGATGTTAACAATTGAATATTACACATGAAAATTACATTGTTTAATTAAATTAAAATGATAAAAACATACCGAGACTCAAGCGGCATCGACTAATCGACAACAACATTTGTTACTAACAATCTTCCGATCGGAAGATAAGTCCACGACCAAAGCTGCATTTAAAAGAAAATATTACGACAAAAAATGAGTCAAATTATGTAAAACAGTAAACTATTGAAATTTGTTTCAAACCTGTACTGGTGTCAGACATCCACCAATAGATTTATTCTCCAAAAGAGAGAGCCTGGATAACTCCATATATGTATAAGATAACACAGCACTGCCCCAAGAAAACTTGTCATACTCCCTTAAATCAGCAATATACGGTAGTCATTTTAGATTTACCCAAGTCTTTATATGGTCGCACATCAATTGGGAAATAATGATGTGCAAAATAATAGCATGTGCTCGCTGCTGAATCTGAACCTCTTTAGCATCAGCAGGAATATCGTGCGACAATTGACGTCGATACCACATGACTTACACAAACATATTGCCCCTTGTTTGTTCAGTAAGTGGGTCAAGACCAAGTAAATCACAACACACTTGCATATAGTCATATATCGCTCCTCCATAAGCCACTGCATTGTCTTTGATAGGCAAACCTAACAACACTGCTACATCTTCTAATGTAATCGTCATGTCACCAACAGGGAAGGAAAAAGTGGAAGTCTCCGGTCGCCGTCTGTCTACCAAAACACTGATAAGATAATGGTCAAGCAGGATGTATCCCGACTTCATTATGTGTAAAAGAACCTACCCTCTCAATCTCAACCAATATTCCTGGATGGTTTAAAGTTACTTTTTTCAGCGAAGTTGAGTGATCTATAGTGGTATCTGAATCGTCACGCTGATCAAATAATAAATACATAATTAAAAAGCAGAAATTATACCAACTAACACAAAATTACAATTGTTTCTAAAATCACCTGCATCCATATGTCGGTAGAAGTACGATGCTGGGCTTGAAGAAACAATACCCTACCATCAATGGATCCGGGCTTCATCTCAACATACGTACTCTACAAAATACAAATATTAAAAATTAATTCATTTCAGATAAAAATTATACATTATCCAAAAATTGACAATCGCATAACCCACAAAGTAGTATGAATGCGCTTAAACTCCTTGTGTTTCATATAGATTGCTTATAAAAATAATCTTAAGTTGCTTTTAAGAACCTTTTTTAATATGCTTTTTATAAACTACTTCTAACCTAGTTTAAATTGCTTTTAGTCTAAGACTAAAATGTACACAAATATTTGTAATGATAGTATTGTAAATGCTTTATCAACATTGATATTAAACGCTTCACTTTACAAGCATAATTTTTTTTATGAAGAAATAAAGCAAAATATCCATGCCCTGAATTTGAAATAACAAATTATGAGTATAGGTTCATATCTTGTTCTATGCCAGATGTGTTTGTCATTGACAAATTTTGGAAAATTTCGATTAAAAATTGAAGAAATGGAAGTGGATGAAGGTTTTGGGGAATTTGGGGATGTTGGGCTAGGCCGTGAGAGAGTGAAAATGAGGATGGGGGTCTTTCTCTATTGTCTCTCGGGTTACCTTGTGTGCAGGTTTTTGCAAAGACGAATTTTGAAAATGCGCATTTTGTAAAGTCGCATGTTGGCGCATTTTGAAAATTCGTACAAAGATGCATTTTCAGAATGCGCCAACGTTTACCTGGCAAAAACAGATCTATGTTTGTACTTATTTTCACAAGTTGATTATTTCTGTTATTGTTTACAGAAAGGACCCATTTTAGCAAATATTCCTATATCTTATTATTATCAGCAACGATTTTATTGTTTCTTATTCATAATTCAACTTTTAGCAATCCTGCTTCTTAATCACAATTCAATTAATTAGGTATGCTAATGCTTGTGTTAAAAGAAGAAAAAAGGTGAATAAGAATGCTATTGAAACGTATAATTTCTTCTCTCACCTCAACACTTCACAATTTTGACAGAAAAATAATAATACCAATAATAAAGAGAACTCTTGAGAAAACCTATATTTTCTCTTGTCAGTCTCATTAGAATAATATACTACCTTGCTTACGAAAACTACAAAGTTAAATTTCATATTTTTAGTCAAAAAATATGTGAAAGAACAAATAATTGCTTACTCTTTTACTGCCTCTGTTTTCTGTTACGTATGAATGATACAAGAATAATTAAGGAATTCATGGTTTTCAGGAGGGTTACATTTCGATGTTTCGGATAGCTTCCAGTTTCGATCAATTTTGTGTTTTACTTGGTTCTGTATTATAGAGTGGATGCGATTTTTAGAGTGTATAATATTTATTAATTTTTCCTTATTTGAATGTAAGTTGGAAATAAATAAAGAATACATACATGCATATATCACTTTTGCTTGCTACATTCTAAAATATGACTTTAGAATTGATTGCTTGCAGTTCTAAAATTAGACTGGTCAACTTTTTAAGCAATAGTGGATGCACAAGCATGCATACTCAAACTTTAAGGTAATTAAACAGTAGCTTTCAAATTATAGTTTCACAATCATAGTACAAAATAAAATAAGATCAGAGTGAAATATCTAATTACAACTAAAATCTGAAAACTAGTTCAACGAGCATACCTAATATTTCTGATTTAAAAAAAAAAAAGTAATATCAGCGAAGTTGCTATTATATTTTAAGTCAAAAGATACGCTTTCCTTTGCTCATTTCGGTCAGATAAATCATTTTTAAAGCCAATTAAAAGATAAGAGAGGAAAGCAAGTGTTCCATCAACCACAACAATAAGACAAAGTATAAAATATATCCACGATGATGATGATATAAATTTTACCTTTGGAAAAGAAAAAAAAAAACAAGAATTTGGCCAACAGATCACATCGTTTGCTCAATACCAAACCAAAAATGCAGTCCTATATTTACTAATATTAATGGCAGATATGCAAAAATAATGAAACAGAAAGAGATAACATTGGATTTTCAATTTCTTAAGATATTCAAGCGTGTCCATGCAATGCACACACCATTGATCTGTATATAAATCTTTAACTGTTATCGAATTTAGCATGCATATGTTCATTTGGATGAGAAATATAACTGGCTACCGATCGTAGACAATGCAAGCATTTATGGATATTTTTGGTAGCAGAATTAACAGAGGGGTGTAACAGTGTAGGAGTGAAATAATTGAACGCTCCATCTTCAATGCACTATCACATTTCTTAAATGCATTAAAAAAAAAAAAAAAAAAAAAAAAAAAAAAAAAAGAAGACAAAAACATCATAAAACTTGTACCTGCAGTGATGAAAAGTAGCAGTAGATGAAGGAAAGCTTAAAAGTGAAATTTTGCTGGCTTGAGTTGGAAAGATGTAAATTTACACCTTTGATTAATATCATATACAGCAGAGTAATAACTATTCATAAAGAATAATTTAAATGGGGTTAAAGTTAAAATAGTTTTTTGTGAAAGAGAAAAGTGCTTACATTAAGCATAAGTTCATAACAGTCAATTAGTTAGCATTATTTGAATTTTAGAGAGAATGTATTTAGTTTTATAACATATTGCCAGCGAACAATTTTCTGCTGTCAATGCATAGGATATTTGATATGAACGCTGCTACAAGGCCCGAAACATGCAATTGCAGGATGTACGGTTTTGGAATTGGAAGGTAGACATGGGGGGGACTGCAATGTCGCATGGCCAGGATTGTTCGGGCGAATTCCCGGGCCTCGTAGAATTGTTGATTTGATTTAGAAGAGAAATGAATGAGCGAGTATGACTCTGAACAAATGTTTGACGTAGCTGAAGACAGCATGCGTTTACGTGTGAAGTCTGACTTTGTACAAATTACACGTGTTGCTGGCAAAATTAATCCTCTGTTCCAGAATGAAAAGATGTTGACAAGGAAGAGTTGTTTTGGTTCATTTTTTTTCTTTACAATCATACAGAATATTGCAATGATGCACGAGAAATATAAAATTTCAGACCATTGCGACGTCGATGGAGGAACGACAGAGGAGATGGACGGACATGGAAGTCAAAACATGAAAAACAAAATAAATTTGTCTTGTATTTTATATACTAGCTTCATTTTTCAAATCAGTTCTTTTCCAAAAAAAATACATATGTCGTATGAATTTTTTTTAATGAAAAACACAAAAGTAAAAATTGCAAACCAAACGGGGCCTAAGCTTTGCTCACGAGGACAGATGTGAAGTTCAAAAGCAAACATACAAACTGAAATAAAATCTCGAAGAAGCTAGAACATTCGACATGATGACGTTATTAGGGTAACGTTTGACCTCCTAATCAGTGTCTTTGGAACAAATATGTGCATAAATCTACGTTGAAAAGTTCAAAACACTTTAAAAATGACGAAATTTTCTTTGGAATCTCAAAGTTCAATTTCTTCGGAATTCGCAGGTCTAGTAGACTGCATAAACCTACTAGTTGACTGGTGTCAATGACTGGAAAATCAACGGCGCTCTCAATTTGAAAATAATAGAAAATTCCGTCTAATGGTAGGCTCGTCGGTCAATAGAAAATGAAAGAAAATTCAGTCGACTGGTGATTCTACTAGTAGACAAAAAGTATGTAGCCGGTGCTACAAACTTCAGTCTCTCCTTCATCTTTTATCTCTTAACTGCTTTGTCTTCTCTGCACCTCCACATTACGTCTCTCTACTTCATTCTAGAAATATCATATCATTGATCCTAAATCTCTATCTTGATACTATTTCCAAACAAGTCGTCCAAACTCAATCTATGACCTCAAGCTTCATACAATATTCAATATCACCATGAAGAAAAATGTCTTCATCCCAAACCTTTAACCAGCCTCTAAATTGAATAATGCTAGCACTACTAGAAAAACAGTAAATTCCAACGCCCCATTTCCAACGGCCGCCAACGGCATTTCCAACGGCTTCCAACGGCCCGTTAATTTTTTACGTAGCCGTCTGAAACCTTTAGAAACCGTTGGAAAAGAGCCGTTTGCGGCCGTTGGAAGCCGTTGGAAAATTTCCTGCATATTTCCAGAGACCGACCTTCAGCTCATTATTCATCTTCTCAACCGAAAATTACCCCCAAATCCACCATTCCATCATCTCCAATCTTCATTTGCCGGCCCAAATACCATCCCAACAACCTCCGACGCCATCTAGAAGCTACTCCGGCACATCTCCACCGTTCTAGCTCTTCAAATCGGTAATTTTCCTAAAGCTAATATTTAGGTTTTTTTTTGATTTAGGGTTTAATTTGAATGTTGATTGATTCCTACTTGTTAGTGTATGCATATTACATTATATTATCCTCTAATTGCAACCATTATAACATAATGAACAAGTTATTATAATTGATTGAAAATTTTGTAATTTAAGATATTGCATTAGTTTATGTTATTTGGTTAGTATATTAAACGTATGTGTGTGATAGAGTTTATTGCATTTGGAAGCCGTTAGAACGGATATTTCATATGTGCGAATACGAGCTTTGTATTTGTGTGAACACGCGAATTATTTTAGTTTATAAATGAATTTTGTGTACAAATTTAGCGTATAAAATGAATTTAGTACTTATGTAATAAAACGGTAAAATATAAACCAATATTAATTAAACGAATTATATATTCGAATTTAATATAAACAAATATTTATATCCTTAGATATTATTCGGCCCCGTCTGACAAGTGTTGTATATGATCGTTTTAGGGATATTCGTTTTTTACACAAAACGGACAACTCTATTCATCTGATACATCATTTGTCGGATTTGTCCCAGTATTGGACAAGTTACAAACACTATAAAGTAATTATATTCCGTCAATCATATCACTTTAAACGGTTCATAAAATTTCGACGGCATTTCCTTTACGTTCCTTGTGTACACGCATTTGTGTACGATACAAGGAACACGGGGGAAATGCTGCCGAAATTTTGTGAATCGTTTAAAATGATATGATTTACGGAATATAATTACTATTGTGTTTGTAATGGGAAGTAGGATGACCGACCATCAAAGAAAGACACATAAGTGGCAATGAAACAATAGTTGCTTATTTAAAATATTCAGTTTGTGAAATAAGCAGTTTGCGGCCGTTGGAAAATTTCGTGCAAAATATAAAATGAATGATTTATAACATTTTTACTCTATCATAGGTTTTCTAGTAGGGAAACATGGTCAATTACTTTAATGATCGGAGCTGGATGTATCAAAGAAGGGAAACTAGTGGCGCAATAAGCGAACATTTTCTAAAAGGGGTACAAGTGTTCATCGAATTTGCTATAAGTAATATTGCAAACGATGAAAAAATTCGTTGTCCGTGTAGTAGATGCAAATTGTTGAACTATTTAGAACCGAATATGGCTAAGGTTCATTTGCGCCAATTCGGTTTCGTACCCAATTATTTGCTGTGGGATCGTCATGGAGAAATTGTAGCCCCTAATAATCAAGAACAGTCGGTGGAGGTCATCAGCGAAAAAGGTAGTACGAATCTCATAGAACATATGGTCGAAGATGCAGCACGATCAATGTTCCCTACCGCTGTAATTGATAACGACGATGTTAACGTCGAAGAGGAACCAAATGTTGGAGCGAAAAAAATATACGATTTATTGGATCATGCTAAAAAAACCCCTTTGGAATGGATGTTTAAGCGGCTCTCAATTATCGGTAACTGCAGAATACATTGCAATGAAATCAGAATACAGCCTTACAGAAGCTGGATTTACGGCTGTTGTGCAAACTGCTAAACGTCATATGCCATCCGATAATTTAATGTGCGAAAATTATTATGAAGTGAAAAAACTTATGTTATCTTTTGGTTTGCCATGTCAAAAAATAAATACATGTCTAAAGGGTTGCATGTTGTATTGGAAAGAAGACATCAATCTTAGAAATTGTAAAATATGTAATCAGGAAAGATACAAATCTAGGAAAAAGAAGGCAAAAGAAGTTCCGTACAAGCGTATGCATTATTTGCCCCTCACCACTAGACTTCAACGATTATATGCATCATCTGTGACAGCGCATCATATGAGATGGCACAGTGTGAGAACACCTCAAGAAGTTACGTTGACACACCCAGCCGATGGAGAAGCATGGAAACATTTTGACAAGAAATATCCCGATTTCGCAGCGGAGAGCCGAAATGTTAGACTAGGTTTATGTACAGACGGCTTCTCACCGTTTTCTCAGTTTGGTTCTAAATATTCATCTTGGCCTATAATAATCACACCTTACAATCTACCTCCATGGATGTGTATGAAAACTCCATATATGTTTCTCACGATTGTCGTCCCCGGTCCTGATGATCCGACACAGGGCATTGATGTTTACTTACAACCGTTAATCGAAGAGTTGAAAATATTATGATATGAAGGAGTTGAAACATACGACATATCAAAAAAGAAAAATTTCCGGATGTTCGCTTCTTTGTTATGGACTATTAGCGATTTTTCTGCATATGCAATGCTTTCGGGTTGGAGTACGGCCGGTCGTTTTGCCTGTCCTTATTGCATGGAAGAAACACGAGCATTTTCTTTGCCAAATGGAAAGAAAATTTCATGGTTTGATTGTCATCGATGTTTTCTTCATATTAATCACTCTTTTAGAAGAGACAAAAAAAACTTCATAGCTAATAGACATGAGACTTTACGACCACCAACGGTTTGGTCAAGCGAGGATATATATGAACTTGTAAAAGATTATCCAAAGATACACGAGACCGGACAACAAGAAGAAATTTAAGGTAAATCGACGTTTCATAATTGGTGCAAATAAAGTATATTCTGGGAATTGCCTTATTGGAAAAATCTATTAATCCATCATAACATTGACGTGATGCATAACGAAAAAAACGTATTTGATAATGTGTTTTATACAGTTTTCAATGTGAAGGGCAAGACTAAGGATGATTTGAAATCTAGACGTGATATAGAGCAAATATGCAATCGTCCTGAGCTTCATATGACTCCCGACAATAAAAAACCCAAAGCATGCTATGAACTAGACAGCAACCAAGTTAAAGTACTGTTACAATGGGTGGAAGGATTACGATTTCCCGATGGAATTTCCTCTAATCTTTGTAGATGTGTCGACTATAAAAATGGGAGACTGAGTGGAATGAAAAGACATGATTGTCATGTAATGATGGAAAATTTGTTACCCATCGCTTTCAAAGAATTGTTACCGGTAAAAGTTTGGACGGTAATAACAGAACTTAGTTTATTTTACAAGGAGCTTTGTTCAACTACGTTAAAAGTTGACCGTCTACTTAAACTTGAAGAAGAAATTCCTATACTGCTCTGCAAACTGGAGAAAATATTTCCTTCGGGTTTCTTTAATGTAATGGAGCATTTACCTGTTCATCTTCCATATGAAGCACGTCTTCGAGGTCCTGTGCAATATGGATGGATGTATCCATTCGAAAGGTATGTTACTATATTGAGTATGTAAATGTTGATTTAAGTATAAATATAGTAGTTAATACTTAACCCAAATATTTTTTATTAGGTACTTAAATCATTTGAAGAAAAAAGTGAGACAAAAAGCTCGAGTTGAAGGTTGTTCGTCGACGGAAATTCTATCGGTTTAGAAAACCGTCTAACGAATTTAAATTTAAAAGTTTACCGCAAGCGCACGGTGTACGAATGTTGCACGCGGCAAATACGGGTCGATCCGCAGGGAATTGATGATTTTAAAATTCTATTCAATCAAATTATACCGAAGTCGAGAGTGAATAGCTAGAAATGTAAGAAACTAACAAAAACTAGCAAAAGAAAATGATAAAAATATGAGAGTTAAAAGAATAATTTAGAGATAAATCCACTCTCTATATCATATAAATCAACAAAATGAAGTTACGATCTCTCTTTTCTTGTCATTAGTGAATTAGTTGATGTGCTTATCATAAGTATGGCATATTTGTGCTATTAATTAGCTCAATATAAACCATCAAACTATAACACAACCACTAATACACATTTAACTCTCATGAAATATGACAACAAAGTTGAAATGAAAATTTATTTTAAGCATAGCCTATTAACTATTGTTTAGAAATATAGGCTATCAAATTTCAATTTCCACATTCACTTCTTTGCCATAATCATATTTAGATGAAGAGGCAATTTGTGTTATGTTTGTTTAAGCATAGCCTATTTGTTATGAACAACATAGACTATCAAATTCAAAGCTAAACAACATCATTAAACCACTTCAAGTGTTTCCATAAAAGCATAAAAAGAGAGTATAAACATCAAAATGTTGCATCTACATACTAGAGAGCTTCATTACCCCTAAATTGAAGGGATTAAGCTCTCATATTTGTTATCATATGAACAAATGTAGAAAACAACATTAAACAAGAAGAGAGAAAGAGAGCAAAATGAAAAGAAAAATTATTCTACTTGCATAAAATAAAAGAGATCTATACTAGAACATGAAAGAAAATAAACAAGAAAAGAAAATGAACATGTAATTAAAAGGAAACACTAAATAACATTGCATAAAAAAAGAATTACATAAGAGAAGAAATGGATAAGTAGCCATGGAAAGAAAGAGAGCTTTGTTTTATTTTCTAAACTAAAACTAATTAACTAAGAGGAAGATGGCTACATGAAACATAAGGGGTATTTATACAAGTTAGAAACCCTAATGCATATTTTTGGGGAGAATCCAAAATGCCCCTTAGGAAGTGTGGAGGCCAAGTTATCATTAGCTTTAATAATCCCCCACTTAAATATACATGAAGCTTTAAATGTCTTTTAGCATGTGCATTAGCCTTTAATTTGTACATTAGGTAGTGGGTAGGTGGGGTCCTCCATGATCTTCACTTTGAATTATTTCCATCTTCATTCCTTTTATATTCTTTGTGCGTGCATATTTCTTCATGAAACCACTCCTATTTGAGACCAAATTCCTACAAAAATATATATAAAAAAATTCAATTAATTTTTCTCAAAGAAATATATGCACACAAATGACCTTTTTGCCCCTATATGAAGATGGATATGTGGTAATTTGGAATTAATATGAATTTTGGTTAAAACAAGTTAAAATACCCAATATGATCATTTATTTAATTTAAACAGAATAAATATGGTGGTAAAAATATGCACATTTACGTGCACATCAAAGGTTCTATTTGCAAATCATATATCGAAGAAGAAGCTTCTTTCTTTTTCTCTCATTATTTTAAAGACCATGTGAACTTATCAATTGTAAGTGTTCCGCGTAATGACGATCAGGCCGTTGAACAAGCTTCTTCTTCTGAATCAGTATTATCTATTTTTAAACAATATGGCCGACATGCTGGCAAAAGTGAGGAAGTATGGCTAGATGATAAAGAATACCATGTAGCACACACATATATTCTTCTTAATTGTCCTGAAGTTGCACCATTTGTTAGGTAATTAGCACATTCCAAGTTTTGTTAAATTTAATACTACACGTGTGAATAAATAATAATGTAATATATCATGTTTGTGTTTGCAGTATTTATGAATCACAAAATCCAGGTGGCGATTTAAGCAAAGATTTCAGTATTTGGTTTTCGAAATACGTTTCTGATCCCACAAATAATGTGCTCGATAAAGGACTGAAACATTTGGCGTTTGGACCAAAAAGAAAAGTTAATACGTATCCAATATATTTTGTTAATGGATATAAATTCAACACCAAAGAATACGGTGCTGAAAAATTAACAAACAATACTGGTGTATTTGTTAAAGGCAGTGATGACCCTAATAATCATATAAATGATTTTTATGGCGTGTTAACTCAGATATTGCAGTTGACATATTTTACAAGACCCGTGGAGGATGTTTATTTGTTTAGATGCAACTGGTTCAGCAATGTTCCAGGTTCTGGTATTAACGTTCATCCAAAATATAATGTTATAGAAATTAAACATACCTCGCGTTATCAAAAGTACGACCCATTTATACTAGCCAAACAAGCCCTACAAGCTTATTATGCCCCTTATCCATCTCTAAAAAGGGATAAAGCAGATTGATCTGCGGTTTTTAAAACCAAAGCAAGATTTACGTTTGATGGACAAAATATTCCAGACGAACAAGCCTATCAAGCAGGTCTGGAGGAAAATGCTGAAATAGCAATTACAGACGATCAAACCGATTTTGGACCTTTAAATGATGAGACAAATATATTAGTCGAAGCATTTGAGAGTGTAGAGGAAAACGACATAGAGCACGAAACCGAGTCTGAATCAGAAAACGATGAGGACGACCGAGTAATATCCCGTAATTTTTAAAAGTATTCACATTACATTGATCTCTGATTAATAATGCATTTATCTAATTTATACAATTTTAATGACAATAAGTGTATACTCACACACTCAACACGTACACAACATGACACATTTGTAGCATATTGTATTACATTTTTTAATGGTTCATCATATCATGATTATTATAATGTGTATATGTATGTATATGTGGCAGGTATATATATTATGTCCGGTTCCGGTTCTGGTTCTGGGTCTCGACGACGTGGCTCTTCACGTCATATTGGAGAGAGTAGTGGTGAGCCACCAGCTCGGCCACTTGTTTACTTACAGCCTAAGGCTGATGAGACGTAAGTATCATAATTAGCGAGCATAGCATTTTAATTTTTTAATTGTACATGATATATCTACAATTGTCTAAAGTTCAATTTTATATTTAACGCAGTGGATTTGAGTTGGAGCCATCCAAAGTGGTTCTGAGCATTTCGAAGTAAGCGTACATGGCTAGGATGACCGATTGCTGGCCCAAGTGGGGCAAGATCCCCGACGACGTGAGAGAGACGATTTGGCAAGATTTTCTGTTAAGTTTATACCGCTTTAAAAGATGATTAATTAAATACAAATAAATAATTAGTAATATTTTCTCATTGTACAGGGCGCCGTAGATTTGCAAGAGTCTGACGTCAATTTAGTTCAGCGACACTGGAACTCCAGGATCGCGAAGAACTATAAAGAGACTATGTCGGAGATTAAAAAAGTAGGAAAGAAGCCCAAGTGGATGAGCGCGACTATGGGAGAAATGGGTTGATTGGTGGAACTCTGAGGAGTTCAAGGTAAATCTACAATAAATCTCAGCATTTTTTTACCGTTTAATAAATAATTAATCATTGTAAATTTACAGGAGGAGTCAGCTAGGAACTCGGCAAACAGGAGCAGGAATCCTGTATCACACCGTGGAGGCTCCAAATCTTTCCAGCATCACCGCGAAGATTTGGTAAATTTATCTATTATCACATTTGTATATTGATCAGTTCAGTAATTAGTTATGTACAGTTAAATTATCAAAATTATCAATTGCAGGAACGAGCTCGTGGAGGCTCTGTTGGCTTAGTGGACGTGTTTGCTCACACCTACGCGTCTAGGCAAGTAGATGAGGCTGGCAATATCATATATCAGTGGGGTGAGCAAGATAGGGCGACCGAGGCATATGGATGCATTTTTTAATTTTTAATACTTACACCGATAAGTTTATTAGTTTCTAGCTACGCAAAATAATTACATGCTACTATTTTTCAACTGAAATTGTTTTTTTTCATTATAGTCGAGGTTGCAGGAGGCACAGGCTTATGCGCTTGAGCAGTCTGGTCGTGATGCGCTGACACAGGAGGAGCAGGATAATATTTTTACCGCTGTTATGGATCCGGCGCAACGGAGTAGACGTTTTGGCTTCGAAAACCTTACGGTAATTAATCCTTTTACATATGTACAAAAAATCAGCGTTTAGATATATAATGTTATAATATTGTATATGCTGAGACAACCCTTTTGCTATTAATTTTATTTGCAGGCTCGACAAGCTCAAAAAGACCGAGACAAAGAAGAAATCAAGGAGCTTAGAGCTATGGTTGAGCAGCTACGGGAGGAGAATCGTCTACGAGTCATCCAGGTGGAGCAGTTGGATCAAAAGCTTACGCAGTATTTGCAGAATCATGGTACCCTTCCTTCGTCGTCTGGTGCTTCTGGAGGCGACGAGGATCCTTGAGGAGGTATGTTTTTGAGTATTTGTGTTTGAACAATGTATATATTGACTTGAAGATGTTTTGATGTTGATGGTGATGTTGTATATATTGGTACGGAGTGGGTGAGAAGTATTTTGATGGTATGATCATGGTTTAGTGACATTTGTTGATGGTATGTACGTTGATGGTATATTTTGTGATGTTTGATCGGTTTGGTTTGTTTATATTGGTGTTTTATTGATTTATGTGCGTTGTTTGTATTGATATTGATATATATATGTGGAATTGATTGGAAAGGGAATGGAAATTGAATGGATTGGAAATGGTGTGGTGGAAGGTAAATAAGCTTGCTGTTGTACAGCAAAATAAACCCAGTATTTCCAACGGCTTCCAACGGCATATTGGCCATTTTATTGTAACGGTTTCTGACGGTTTCCAACGGCTATAAGCCGTTAGCGGCCGTTGGAAATGCCGTTGGAAATGGTCCGTTGTTTCCGTTGGAAAGCGTTGGAAGTCGTGGGATATATTTCAATAGCTATTCCAACGGCTTCCAACGGCCGCCAACGGCTAAAAGCCGTTGGAATAGCCGTATTATCTTGTACTGTAGAGATATGCCTTAGCGGTATTTCTGTAGTTTATTGTAAATTATTGACTCAGTAACAAAATTTTGTTTGAAATGAAAGGTGTTTGTTTTTCATTATATATTCATTATATTGTGATATATTAGTTAAATAGTTAATTTAAATATATTTATAAATAGAAAATCCTTAGATAATATGTAAAGCGGCAGAAATTACAAAATATTGCGATCGTCGGAAATTTTTTACATTGTACGGTAACATATTATTTTAAATTTCATTGGCCAACATGTTTTGAGAAATTATATGTATACATCCACCGAGATCAAAGTAAGCAACGCCGTCCAAATGTTCGACAGTTTATTACCCATGGTTGTTGTAGGCACTAAGAGGTAACCTACTGATAGTTTGGATAACTATAAAATGACTCATCTGAGAGCTACCTGTTTATTAATAATAATTAGGACAGACTAGAAATCTCAAAGTGATGATATTATACAATTCTCTCGATTGGAAAATATTGTTAAACTTCAATATGCACACTCCACTTTGATTGTTGTTAAATCATGACATAGCAACCATCAAACGACTATAGTTGGGTTTGAGTTGAAGCATTGTGAGTGAAATACTATTCATTGTAGAATTCGCCTCCTTGGTTGTATAAAGTTGGTATTATGGTAAACTAGGTCAACTTAAAGTGGAAGTCTTTGATCAGAGCAGGACAAATAATAATAATTGTTATTATTAAACCAATGACTTTATTTAAGAAATAACCGAGTTGAATGCGAATGATATTGGAATTTTGACCAAAACTCAATTTCGTAAGTTTTAAAGTGATATAGTGTCGATAAATAGAAATGTAAATAATCGTTACTAAAAGGTACCGCTTGAAAATTTAAGATTGGATTTTACCAATGAAATTTATAAGTGATGAATTAAGTTAGACTGTCATGCCACTAGCTAAGAATGTGTTGTAACACTCTACAAAAATTAACCAGAAGTTTCATAAAGGAACTAAATTTAAATATAACAAGGTTCAAATGTACAAACGTCTAAATTTAGCTACGAGGCTAAATCGTTGCATTCGTAGCGAATTTTTGGACAATTTTCATACAATGTTTTATAATCAGAGCTAGTACGAAACAATCATTAACGTTTCAAAAATCGACATAAAAAATAATTAATAATTAATTATGAAAGAAATATTTTATTAAGGAAAGCTCCATCTATCTACGCCATGGATTGGACCGGTCAACACCTAGTGGTCAACCACTCCAACCCAAGCCGCCGACTGCTCGATGCTTCCAGATTAGGGTCTGGGTTGGACAATCGGCCCAGATTTTGTAATATTTGATCTAACAACAGAAGTTAGTTTCTACCCTTATAAATAGAACCCTAAGCTGATAGTCAGATCCCTAATTTAATCCGAACGTAACAAAACTCTATCTCTTTGAAACTCAGCCCTCTTTCTCCTCAAATCAAATTTCATCAAAAATAATAATAAACAAAAATTAAATTCAAGATATTGGAGAAGTAGGAATCAAATCGAATCAAGGAGAGTCGTCCTATACCAAGCGAAGGCGATTCCAAGCGAATTAAAATGGGGATGGCTTTATTGAAGTTAGTGGGTCCATAATTAGTAAGATGATTTACATGTAGTTAAGTTCGTTATACATAATTCGATTTACTCGTATTGAATATGAAATTAAATACGAAATTGGACACGAATATAAATCGTAGATTTACAGGTTAGGGTTACTGTAATGTGGACAATTATTAATTAACCAAGAAAACAAATGATAATTACAAAAAGGAAAAAAAATAAAATAACACCAACCAGTCGGCAGGCTCACTGGAGCCGATCAACAGTAAGTGGTTAACCACTCTAGTGACCAGAGTTCGATTGGTTAACGTTATAGGCGAGATTGAACCTCGGCTAAGGCCCATAAAATGCCAGTCAAAGGGAACTATCTTCGTAAAGGAAATAATAAATGATTTCGATAAGTTTGCCTAGAAATGAAAAAGAGTAATATATCATCCATGCACACTAATTAAAGCTCAAAAGAGAAAGATTGTGGATGATCATAATATGCCAATCCGATCCTACAAGAGAGTCAAATGGGAACAAAAGGCATTTTATCCTAAGAATTTTTTGATCTAATTTCTCGCAGTTTCTTACGAACATGTCTATCTTCTGACAAAGAGAAAATTGAATTATTGGCCTTCAAGGAAGAAGCAACCTAATATGAAAGGAACCTTAAAGGTGCTTGATGCTAATATTATCAAGCAAATGGATATGAAACCAATCAATGTCAATGATTAAAGGGAATGATCAAAGATTTCTTAATTAAGGAAAAGCTCAATGAGTTTGTAAACCAAGTTTAAGCAAATCCTCAATGAAGTAAAATTCTTAAGGGAAAGGATTCATGAAAGGAAAAGGCTAAATCATTACTTATAAGATAATAAGGGGTGAAGAAAGCCTTTAATTCCCCCAAAAAGGGCCAGGTCAAAGCACCTCTTAGAGGGAGGTCAAAGTAAGCCTCCAGTCCCGCCTATAAGGCCTGACCAGAGCACTGCAAGCCTTCGTTCTCGCCTACTTGGCCTGATGGGAGCACCTACTAGAGGGAGGACGAAGTAAGCCTTTAGTCTCACCTTAAATGGCATGGCCAAAGCACTGACCAGCCTTCGGTTAGGCCTGTCTTGAGCACCTCCTAATGGGAGGACGGATTAATCCTTTTGTTCCACCTAAGATGGTCCGACGAAAGCATTAAATAAGCCATTAGTCCCGTCTATAAAGCCTGACCGAAGCACCTCCTATAGGGAGGTCTGGTAAGATTTTGGTTATACTTAAGATGGCTAGCCAAATGCATCGGACAAAAGACCTCACTACAACAAAACAGCATTTTTACAACGGGCAATGCCCGTTGTAATATGGTTTTCGCAACGGGCATGTGCCCGTTGTAATAGGCCTCGTTGTAATAGATCCACCACATTTTACAACGGGCAAAACCCAATGTAAAAACCGTTGCAGTATACCTTTTTACAATGGGTTATGACCGTTGTAATAGACTCTAATACAACAGCCATAGCCCGTTGCAATAGACTAACCATACTAGTTGCATAGCCTTTTTCACAACATGCATTGACCATTGTAAAAAGCATATTTAACAACCCACATTGCCCGTTGCAAAATAAATGCAAATTTTAAAAAAAATTACAGCAGTATCCATGCAATACATCCATACAAATACAAAATATTGTCGTAAAATAATTAAAATCACATACGAAAAGACTAAAAGCTAGAGTCATAAAATTTTAACACTCCAAAAAGTTAGATAAGTTTACATGCCAAGTACATAAAGCGTTAACACATAACAGTCTGCTACAAATATCACGTTCTAACTACAATCATACTATACCACGGAGTTGAAGTCTTTATGCCACGCGACGGTTGATCCAACGGCCTCTTTGATAGTCTGCATGCTGTTGAGTTTATCCCGATTCTTTGATCATACATCATATTAACTGCAGAATAACACCCAGATAAACCACAAAATTATAACTCTCATAAACTAGAAAATTGGGTTCTATTTTTTCTACTTTTATTTGTCAAGATGACCCCAAAATCAGCTAATAATTTCCCCAGAGTAAAGAATAAAAGAAGAAGAAAAAAGCATCAGGCATCAAAGGCAACAACAATGAATCAGAAACTATGCATTTTTTACAGCAAGAACCAAGATGGAAAGATGCTAAAGCTGTAATTGTTTTTTCAAACACCAGCATTTTCTGTTAACTATCAAATGAATTAATTAGCTAAATAAATTTGTTAATTGAATGTGGGGATGGAGTTTAATTTGGTTAAGTAAATTGGATTATGGGTTAAAATTAAAATTGAATGTGGAACTTGAGTTATGTATTAAATTCGACTTAAAAAGTAAGCAAATCGAATATATTTGAATAAAATGGAAATTGTTTGAAAAGGTGATAACTCAAGTTATAAATAAATTCAATGTGAGTGTAAATAAATTGAATATGGCCTTGATATTATGAATCCGAGAATAAATTGGAGTATGGAATTGAAATTTGAAGTGGATTAAATGAATGAACTAATTGGATTTATTAGTAAATGAAATGGAACTTGATTGAATGAGAATTAACCTAAAAATTGAATTGGAATTTGATGGCAAAGGAAATAAACTCAAGTTATAAAGTTGAATTAATTGGAAATAAATGATTTTACTTAATTCAATAATTTTGGATGGAAGTTGATCAAATAAATTTGTGAAATGGTTATTTAATTAACATGGAATGATTCCAAGATCGATAAAATGGGTTTGGATGATGAAAGTGGATATGTATGGAATGCAAACTAAATTGATTGAGAATAAATTTGAAATGGAATAGAATTGAATATAAATTGATTTGGGAACAATTTAAAATCTTTATAGGCTTAAATGATTATTCTATTAAATGAATAGTGCCGAATTTGCATAGAAAAATTGTTGTTCGACGCAAACAAAAGTAAATTAAATTCTGTGAGTTAATAGAATGTGAATAAATTTATTTTTAATCAATTTGGAATGGATATGGGTTTGTTTGATATAAAATAAATTGCATGCAAATAAAGTTGGCTGTAAATCATTTCGGATTGAATAAAGTGATATATATGGATCGATTGAAAATAGTTAAATTGGTGTCGGACCTTGTAATTACTTATAAAAATATATTAGCATGCATTGCTTATGAAATTCATGCGTTAACTAGTAAAATAAATGAAATGTTATTGAAATTTCATGTTTTTGGTACTTATGTGTTTAAACTGAGTAAGTAAAGGTACCCGGAGCGCGTTTGACTAGATTTTGGTCACGCGAATTGCCAAATAAATAAGCCGCTTGCTTAAAAATGCTAAAATAAAGCACAATTTTAGATACTGCAAAACATATATATATATATATACACAAACACACACACACACACGTATATGTATATATATTGTTTTTCGACCTTGTGGGTCGATGTATATATATGTAAAATAAAATATGATATATCTTTGATAGTTAACAAAAAAAGTGGAAGAACTAATAACAGAAATATACAAAATTATTATTAATCTTCAGGAATTAATATGAATACCTACAATGTATCTCCAGCATTTTCTTTTGGCTTCAACAAAGAACACATCATCAAATCCACTTTATATATGATTCTATTTCTATGCACAAAAACCTGAACAACCAATCTCAAATCCACGCTACATGAATTTTTCTGTAAAAAAAATGCAACTAATTTCAATATTACACTTCACTAAAAAAATAAAAAAAATAATTAAAAAAATAAATAAAGTGCATACCTTGTTATGACAACGTTGCTAGCCATGGGAGATGAGAAATTATCAAAAACATAAGAGCTGGAATGAAATGATCTACTAAGACACACGTCAAACAGGCTGAAGTCGAGGCTTTGGTCTCATGATAGTTTCATCACTATGTCTGATTAGTTCTGATAATTTCCATGGTTTTTGCCATTTCCATTTAAATTGTAATACCTATTGTCAACTTATTTGTCGTTGGGAACTGACCAACATGTATCAACTGTTTAATTCAAGAAACAATCATTGAATGATGATCAGTTTCATTGCTTTAAGCATGTGATAATACGTTATCAGGCAGAACCGCGTCATATCATTCATATGTTTCATACCATTTTTCTAAGCAATGTACAAGAAACTATTCATTTTATCAAATATACAATTTTCTACTATATATTCAGGGCACACTAAGAACTCGAATAGTTATACATTTTTCTCAATAAATACTTAGAAGAGTTCAGCACTGCACGGTGTTCAGTTTTATCTTTGAATTCCATAAGAACCAAACTAAGACAAAGAATAAGCAAAAACGTTGAGAAAGAAATTGCACCTTCATAGGCTAAGCCTTATATTTTGTTAAACTAATGACAAATTGTAAATGCAAGAGTATGAAGATAGAATATATTTCTAATATGTGAGTTCTCTACCATAATTTATACCGAAATGGCCATAGGTTTATATTTCATGTACCATATAAGAGCTATATGATCCCATGTTATAACACAAGGTTTTAACAATGTGATAACACAAAAAAATAGTGATATACTAACTCTTGGGTTATGATACCCTCATAACTCATGCTATTTCATGATAAATAAATTATAGACTTACTTCATAAGGTGATGTAACCATAGCCAAGGCTTGAGACTGCTCTCTCAACTTATTCTGTTTTTCCATTTCTTTTCTTCTCGCTTCACTTTGTCGAAGTATGCCAACAAGCTTAGTCATTTGCTCCCTTAACTCCTTTATCTCAATTTCTTTCTCTCTTAGTTGGCATCTGTTTATGTATATACATTTACAGCAATTCAATTACAATAGTTTGTAATGTGTTTGTTTTCATGTCTCTAATGTACATATACATTGCATCAGCTGCTACATTGAATATGCACTGAAGTAAGCTTTTTGCATCTCCCATCGACCGCAATTGGTTCCAACGACCACAACCACTAAATGCTCTTTCTCTCTCCTCTGCCTCTGAAGGTTGGGAAGCCATGGCGGCAAGAGTATTTGATGAAATACTTGCCATATTCTCAAGTGTTGCTATTCTTGCCATTTTTGCATTTCCAGCCCTATATTTTCTATCGTTAGTGATGGTAAACCATAATGATTTTTTGGCAGAAACAGGGAATTACAATAGGGTTGTCCCGTCTCCCCTTACTTATTTTCAGTAGTCATGGAATATTTCACTACACTTGTGGATACTGAATACTTAGAAGGCAATATTTTCCTAACATATAAAAATGATCCAAAAATAACATATTTACTTTATGTAGATGATGATGATATCGTTGTAGTATCTAAATCAGATAATACATGAGTGCTAAAGCAATAAGCCATGTGATGAGCAAAATTTAGAGGCGAATAATGCAAACTCATAATGTACAACAAGGTGAAGTGAATTGCCTATAACTTACTAGACATTCCACTTTCCTCAAACAAGTAGAAGGCGGCATATTTTTGGACCACTCTAGGACACAATACTGGCTAAATTTAATTGTTGGCAGCATAGACTAAGACTACTCAATATAAGTGGGAGAATTGAGTTAATCAAAACAGTTACATATCCAATTATTATATTGGATGCAGTTTTGTCAAATAGGCACTGGCAACATTAATAAAATTCATTTTACGTGTTTTATTTTTTTAGGGAAAGGCAAAACTCATGGTATAAGTTGGGATGAAGTTTGAAAAGTGAAAAATGAGGGGGGCTTAGGCTTAAGAGACTTGAATGATCTTCTCAAGGCAGCTGCAATTAAAATGCTATGGAGATTCATCAATCAGGGCTCACTATGAGCTAGATGGCTGAAGACAAGGTACTACAATTGTATAAAAACAAAAAAATAAGGTTTAACCGAGATAGAGGGTCCTAGCACGCCTCTCTTTGTCCGGTCATTATTTCTATCCAACTTTAGGTTGAGGTAAAAAAAGGTCCAAATGTTGCAACCAAATATCCCATTAACTGCATTTATTCAAATAAAGACGCTCTTTCAATATCATATATCATCATACTATAAATCCAACTGGTACTACCAACCTTGATAGGGGACCCATGGGATTGGTTTCATCAAAAGTAAAAAATACAACAACTAATTTATTGCATAACGATTGTAACTATAAAAACCTACAAAACAGCTACACATTGTTAATAACTCAAAATTCATTACAGTAAAGATAAAACCATATAAATACCCCCAATTAATCATACACATAAATAAGCACACTTACTAAGTAAACCATTCACGGCCATAATATTTTATCTCCAGATAGCCCTTTAATTATATGGAACCAAACTAATAAAGAACCCATAAATTCCTAAATGGCAATCAAGACCTAAATTACTTCAAAATGTTGCCAATGGCTACCAGTAGCAGTGGTAACTCATTTAGCTGTGTAACTAAATATTGATGCAACTCTTTTTAACTGTGTATCCAAACATTGTAGTTGAATTCATATAGACATATATAAGAGCAAAGTGTAAAAAAAAAATTTTTTTGACTATTTTCCAATCTACAAGGTTTTGCTACCCCTAAGAAAGTTCACAACATATATGATACCAGCGTGACTAGCGAAAGAATCCACGTCTCCACTAGTATAATTTTGTTGCCGAGCATTAGGTGAATGTTGAAATAACATGGTTTAACTAGATAAAATAAACTAATATGATTATACTATATTTTTAATTTACTGAGCCATTAACCCTAACAGTTAATAAGTGTTATTTTAACATTCATCAGATACGCATCATGAAGATTGTATCAGATTCTCGCTATATTTCACTGCATCACCATAATACACCACTGCCACCAAGTATAACTGCACATCCACTCCCCACAACTGCCACTTCACCAAAATCTGAACCAACAAACTTCCAACCACCACTTAAACCAAACATCACTGCCTTTGCATTCTGTTAACATCAACCTTGCCATACAAAGCAACACAGTTCCACACCATCTCCCCTACTGACAATTTTCACTTACCACTGCAACAGTCACCAAACATCTTCCCTTAACCAAACTTCCCTGAACCACCTCGCGATCTCCAAATATGCCAACTCGCTGCCTAATCGAGCATAATCAAACATCGCCTGAAACCCACTGATGCTCCCCTCACTACTTCAACTTCATCCCAAAATCACTCGCGACCACAATCGCCTTCCTCACCAATCGCCTGAATCACTTCAAACCATCTCCACCACGACGACCATAATCCAGGCTTCGTCCTTAAACTGCAACGCCTCGCTCGAACCTTAACTATGCCAGTTTGCCTAATCGAACTCACAAATCAATTCAATCGCGAACCGCCAAATACAAGTCGAATCATCGATCGAGTTCAAGAATATCAACCAGAAAAGAAAAAGGGAAATAACATACCAATACAAATCGAACGCGATCGAGAAGCAGCCGGCTTTGAATCGGACATAATTCATTCTTCAATCAATCGACGGCTTCAACAAATTCGAAAGCCCTAATTTTTCAAGCAAAGAAAAGAGGAAAAGAGGAACGAGAGTATTGCTTCACGAAAAAGAGGAAAAGAGGTCCGGCTTCTATAATTTGTCTTTGGGGTCCTATAGTTTAAAAATTAGGGTTTTGTTTTATATTATTTGTGTTTAACTGGCACCTATTACAACGGGCATTTATAGCCCGTTGTAAAATTGGCACCTATTACAACGGGCAGTTTTAGCCCATTTTAAAATTGGCACCTCTATTACAACGGACATTGTGTGAACGTTGTAAAATTGACATCTATTACAACGGGCATGAAAAGACCGTTGTAATAGCATTCTATTACAATGGGCAATGACTGCCCGTTGTAAAAAAGGCGCTATATAAGATACTTATTACAACGGGCCTGAATTGACCGTTGTAGTAGCCTACTATTACAACGGGCAGCCAATGCCCGTTGTAAAAAGGACGTTGTAATAGAGTATTTTTGTTGTAGTGCCTAAATCATCACCTAAGAGAGTTATAAGGGGTTCGATCCAAGTTGAGATCATGACCTAAAGATGGTAACAAAGAAGTTAATCAAAGCCTGAATCACTACCTAAAAAGTATTAAGGGGGAATCTTCTAGAGGAAGACCAATGTAAAAGCAAATCAAACCCGATCCAAAAGAGATATTAATGCAGTCTTTTAGAGGAAGATCAATCAAATTTGAAAGCAAACCAAACTCTATCCTTAAGAAAGATCATGGAAATCTTCTAGAGAAAGATCAATCAAATGCAGAAGCAAATTTAACTTTATCCTAAAGAATAGATCAAAAGCCATCTTCTAGAGGAAGAACAATCTAACACATTCTGTTATGCACCAATGTAAAGGGTCAAGAGTTATCTACTGCCAAGAGTCGAAAAATTTAATGAGAATGTCTAAAAATTCTGATTTATTGTCTGGACTTAAAAGTTTTGCCTTCAAAACATGGATTTTTCAATCCTTGATTACTAGGTTGGAATCCATTGGAATTCGAATTATCAAATAATGGGAATCTCCATTAATAAGCAGATGGATTTTTGGTCTTCTTATAGTTGGGTTTCTTATTATTACCAGAATTGGTTTTTTGGTCTTTTCTTTAAAAGATTTATTAATGCCAGATTGGTTCTCTAGTCTTCTATTCAAAGAATTATGATATTATTACCAGATGAATTTCTAGCTTTCTATTCACCTTCTGGATTTCTTGTTTTTTTATTTAGATATCATTGCCATATTGGTTTTGTGGTCTCCTATTAATACCAGATTTGACCTTTTGCCTTCTTTTAATGCTAGATGATTTTTTTGGTTTTCTATTCAAGTGATATTGCTACCAAATAATTTTTTGGTCTTTTATTCAAATCATCATTGCCAGAGTGGATTTTCGGTCTTCTGATTATTATAGCCAGACAGTTTCTGTCGTCCAATGCTAATTATTACCAAACAGATTACTGATATTCGAAACAAATGATCTTTTATTGTCAAAAGATTTCTAGTCTTTAATACATGCAATTATCAAATGGACTTCCTGATAAATACTCTTTGAAGATTAAAAGCTTCAAACATCAAGCTCCAAAGGTCTAAGTGGTTGTAACAATCCTGCTTTCTACGCCGTATAAATAAATAAGTAAATTTAATTAAAATAAAATTATTTGAATTCGATATTTGGTGATTCATATTTTAAAATTAAATTTTATTTAATGAAATATTTTGATTTAATAAATTGAATTGTCATAATAAATTCTTATCCGATAATATACTAAAATTGAATAAATTGTTTTGATTGAATACAAAATATTCATATAAGCATAAATAATTGTTTGCGACTAAAATAGTGGAGAAGTAATAAGAAGGTAACAAATTTAATAAAATTGGACGGTTATCGAAATATATTCATCATAGTTAAGTATAAATTAATTTAAATGAAATAAAATTATTTACAAATAAATTTCAAGAGTTGCTTAAAAAGAAAAGTGGGAGACATAAATTAGTTTAAATAATGCCCAAAATCCAAATGACAGAACCTTTTTTCCTTTTCTATTCTAATTAAAGCTCCAAAAAACAAAAAGGAAAACTGCCCTGTTTTCTACTATTTTCCTTAATCCCCAATTCCAAAAAAATCACGATTAATAATAATACTAATGTAACGAGTGCGCACGAAGGCGCTTGAGCTTGTCAGTGTAGATGGGCGACGCAAAGCGGGGAGGCAGTGATTTTGAAGGCTGGTGACTGATTTGTGCTTGAAATGTTGTTGAGCTTGGAGGCGGCCGATTAAGGAGCCATGTCCTAGGCGATCAAGGTGGATGGATGACGCGGCTTTAGGGTTTGTGACTTGGTCAACAATAAGGCAAAGAAGCACAACCGCTTTGGCTGAAGTAATGGTGACACGGTTATGATGTAGCGTGGTGGGCTATTGTGCGACCTGGTCATTTGCTTAAGGGAGCAGCATTGGTGGTGTGGGAGTGTTGTTGCTGTTTTGGTTAGTTTGCGGATCATCGAGGTGAGTATTTTAAAATCACATATCTGTATTTAATCATCAATTTTTTTTATCTATCTTAGCTTATATGGTAGTATGAATGCTTGTACATGTATGTACACTTGAATCTATAACAATGTTATTGAATATAATTAAAATGATATAATTAAAATGATATACATACATACATATATATATATATTATTTAAATGATATAAATATAATTTTAAGAAATAATTAAGTTATATATTAGCGATTGAATAAAATATGTTATAAGAAGTATATATGAGTGTTTATTTATATACATGATGTATAATTAAATTTTTATTTAGAAACACTAAAATAATTATATTTATACTCATATATATTTTTATATAATATATGAATATAAAATAATTAAAAGTTTCATATCTAATAGAGTGAATTTAATAGTATCAACTGAATGGAAGGGAATTATGTAATATTTTTTAGTTAATATTCTATAATAATCAAAGTATAATATATTATGTATTATTCAAGTTTTAAAGTATTATACTGAATATATATATATATATATATATATATATATATATATTCATATGTATTAGGTTGTTTATGATTATTTCAAAAATAGTAATTAGTTATAAAAGAAAATGGAATGATTCTTATGTAAAGTTCTAGTAAATTATCGTTTAATTATCAAAAGATATTAATAAGACTTCTAATTTGATTAGTGTATATGAAATCACTATATAATACTATAAAAAACATTTGGGTTTAGTTAACTAATTATTTAATTACAGAGTATATATGAATGTTATCCATTCCTATTTACAGTCCTATATAAGATAAACGACGTAAATGATTTTTTTATTAAATATTGATTTGGTTGTTTTATAATTATTTAAAATAGTATTTAATTATACTAAATTATTAAATAATTCCTATATGTAATATCTAGCCGTATAAACTACTTATGAATTTAAAACGTAAGAATCGAATTTCAAATGTTAATTAATGAAAGTTTAACTATTGATTATTTATATATAATATTGGGGAATTATTTGTTTACTGTAAATAATAAGTTATAACTAAATTCAAATTTTTGTTAATCCTAGAACATGAATTTATCATTCATTCTTAAGTATTTTTATTATTATAAATGATTCACTATTGCATATTGAGTTTTGACTAATTTATTTGAATAATCTATTAATAGAATCGTTTTAATCGTTCTTCTCTTATATATTGAATTGATTTAAATGAATGATTCGCCGTTGTTATGGATTTGTTTAGTGTTTTAATGTGATACAGCGACGACATCATTCTGTGTGATTTCGTGGTATTTAATTCTATGCGGCGAGAAATATGAATAACTGGGGTTATAATACCGTTTGTGTTGCCACCAATTCTCACTTCAACCTTATCGAAACCAAGATGAATAGAAGAGAAGGAGTACAAGAGATGATAGCACCAACAAAGTCTTTCGAAGGAGTTGAAGGGATGCTACAGCCAAAAGTCAGATGTGTTATAAGCTTTCGAGGGGGTCGAAAGCACCATTTCGCTTCAATTGCTTCCTTTCGAAACAGATGCTTTCACCTACTTGAAGACTTTTCGAATAAGTGGAGGAATACCATTCAAAGGCAGCAAATAACACTTACTCACATGTGCGCCAAACCTTTCGAAGCTAAAGGTTTCGCCTTCATTCACATTTCACTGAAGGAAATTTCCACAAAACAATCTCTTTGAAAGCATGAACAAGCCTTTCGAACTAGTCGAAACCATTCACAATTAAGAAAGAGACCTTCCGCTTCAAAACCTTCAACGTCTTGACTCAAAGCTCAACTTGTCGACAGAGTCGAAAGCTCCTACCTTTTCTTACCTGCAACAACACAACAACACAAAGTGGAGAAGCACACCAAACCCTTTTGATGAAGTTGAAAGCACTCCAATTCATTCAAAAGCAATGAAGAAGGAAGCGCAAGTTATGAAAGCGACGAAAGGTCTCCAAGGCCACCTATCGACCAAGATGAAAGCACTGAGTCGAAAGGTGCCAACCTGTACCCATAATAAGACCTAGGGGGTCTAGTTTGGGGATCGAAATTCTTTCACTCCACTTTGTATTTTCTTAAAGCCGTAAACCCTAATTTTCAAATTAGATTGGAAATTGAATCGGTTTGTACTACTTGAGTTTAATGAAAGCAAGATTATGGAACTTTAGGATATTTGGTTGATTTGATATCTCTGTTAGATTCAGTTTATAATTTTCTTATGTCAACTTGATTGAAGGGTCACCAGTAGAGTGAGTCGAAACCCTTAGTTTAACCAAAAACCCTTATTTTAACCAATATCCCTAAAGCCTTAGCACCTATTCTCAAGTTGTCGAAAGGTTAGCTTCCAAAGAAGTCAAAACCTATCTATCCAACTCACATCCTTAACTCATTAAAGCCAACCTTAGGGTCCCCTCAACTGGTTCGACAAGGGGGTTTCGACGAAGCACTAAAGCAGATTTACCCATTCGAATGGAAATATAAGAAAGGCTTGCCATGTTTAATCTAAATCGAAAGGTCCAATAAGAAGAAGTTTCAACCATAATAACCTATACGAAAGGAAAGCTGAAAAGAATAAAATGGTTTATAGCCATCTTATCTTGATTAAGAACTGTCGACTACTTTCATCTTTTTGAAAGAAGGTCTCAAAAGAGTCATCTATACTTTGAATTCAACTTTGGGGCGTTGACAAGTTTTCTTGTTAACAGCTTGAAATGCGGCATTCAATATATTTCTTCGATTATTCTTTGGACTTGTTATATAGAATATAAGTGATTGAGTGTAATTTATAAGAAGTGAATACATGTTTGAGCATCACATAGTGGTATAGGACGCTATTGTAATATTTATTCAATTATTCAATGTAAGTAGATGGCACTCACGTGATGGAAATAGAGAGGATAATGTAAGGTAATTTATGGCTTTACGACTATAGTAAATGAGACTTCGAGCCTACATGTCACTATTATGATGAACTCCTACTATGATTGTTTGAGAGGACTAGATGGCCAGTATCCACCCTAGTGGCCTAATCGTGGGGTTGCGCCCCAAATCCGTGACACTATATTATCATTACATATCTTTGTGGTTAGCTTTGTGATTTCCCATGTGTCACCTAGGCTAATAGTCTGTTACCAATATGGTCACTTATGGTGTCATGACCGATTGGTCCTCACATTGATGAGCACATAGGTAGATAAAGGTCACGGTGACTGAGAGGTAACTAATACTATAGAGATGTTGTGACTCTGGAGCTTGCTTTTGCTATTAGTCTCTTTTCTAGTACTGATGAAGTAGTAGATTGGCATATATGATCGATACACCTCACTGTAGCATTGATATGGGACGAATACCACATACTATTATACAGATGTCTCTACTTGGGACTTCGTGTCTGCTGTACAACCATTTTCCCGTCACGATATTTATAGATTGATGTTTTATAAGGAGATGAGATTGTATTTGTGATACATATCTAGTGTATAGTGGATTCTCGGTATATGATGGGCAACCTATCCTATTTGATATGTATTGATGATTTATATAAAGATTGAGAGTTATATTTGGGCAATAATTCGTGCTAACCTGATTATACTTGGTGATATCTCCTTTTGTGATATTTTTAGACTTGATGATGTTTTTGGATATGTATGATTCACCTATTTGAATTAATTATTTGATTTTTGATTTGACGTGTTTCTATATGGATGATGACATCTTTTGATTTCAAAGCTTGTTATTTCATATGATTTGGTTATCTATATTAGAGTCATATTATTATTCTTTGACTACATTGTTTTACCTTTATTATACCCTTGATTAGACATATTCTAACCTATGTGTTATTTTATAATACTTGGGTTAGTCCGAGACATTTCGGAGGACAACATGACCAACTTATATTTTATTGGGCTTAAAGGTGGCTCATACTAGGGCTGTTATATGATGTTTATATAATATTGATTCATTGTGTGTGTGTGTGTGTGTGATATTGAGTTTCATATTGTTAATTTATAACCTTATAGTGAGATGGATATTATTTGAGACATTTTGTACCAATACAGACTTTTATGTTATATATATTATATGTTATCGCTGCAATTTATTCTGTGTTCACTATATGATAATGTATGTAATGCATTGTTCTATCGTGGAGGCGCACATGTTTATTGTTTTGTATCGATACTAGATATGTATAACCAAGTCATTTAACTATTGTTTTGATATGTACCAGTGTTAGTCCCAGAGAATATTCACGTGTGTACCGTGTATAACCTCATCCTCTGTATTATCTGATAGTATTACTCTACAATACTCTTAGATAGTATGGGTATAGAGGTTGGGTGTTTATAGTGATAAAGCCTAAAAACGAAGTTATTAAAAGCTTTGTTCCTTAAAGTGCTAAATCAAGTTCTCCTAGAATAGAGTTTAAGTATTCCAGTAACAAGAATCTTCGTTATTATATAAATTTCTACAAAAAAGGTTCTTCTAAATTTATGATCAAATGAATCACTAATATTTTTGTCAAAACAGATTCTAAGGACAAGATCTATATTAAGAAGACAGACCGTTGCTCAATCAAAGGATATGCATCATATAGCATCAAAAGAAAAATGTTTATCACAAAAAACTCGGCAAATTTAGAAAGAACACAAAGTTTATCCGAGGTAATGATTATTCAAATACAAATTTGATTACTTTACATATTATATATACAAAATTACAGGTAGCCAAAAAAATCCACCCAAAGATTCATAAGCGATTTTCCATTAAGTGACAAGCTTTTGCATCTCCTTTCTCAAAATTTCAACAACTGGAGAAGGTTATAAATAGCAATTCGGTAATGTAAAAATGAAGAAAGAAAATACAAGCTCAAAATGTCAATTGATTAAGTATAAATTTGTTACAATATGCAAAAAATGTAAATAGAAAACTAAGATCTCCCTAAGTAGGAGAGGGAGGTGGAGGGAGTGGATGGTATTAATACACTTTATCTTTCCCCTTACCCTCAAATACAAGAAGACATGGGTGGCTTTCACGTGAAGAAGCCCAATCTCTAAGCAAAACGGGAGGACCCTAATATATTTAAGAAAAATAGAACATCCATAAAGTAAGAAATGCTGATATCGTCTATAACTAGCCTCAGCCGCTCTGCTTAATCTTGAATTCATATCCGGACCTAGGAAAGAGTGGTCAATTTATAAACCAAAAGCAACTATTAATTCATGTAAACAATCAATGAGATAATCCAAAAAATAAGTCTCAAGTGACATCACTTTAATTATCTTTAATTAAGATTCAAGATCTTTAACTTTCTCTGTCAAAATTTTAATAGCAGAAGAAGGTTCAACAACATGGCAAGTCCCTATGTGCAAAAGTTTTTTAAGCTCATTTTCACTTTTTTGAATTATATTGGCATTATCGATAGAATTGACATGAGTCTCCAATGCACGTCTTAGCATTTCATTTGCTCCTAGAAGAGTTTTGATCTCGTTCTCTGATTCCTTGATCATCTGATTAAGAGCATATTTTTCATGCTCTAACCCTTTAATTTGAGTTTGTTAATTGTTCAAATATTTTGAAACATGATCATCTAATTTACCTTTCAAATACTGAAAGCACTTGTATTCTACCTTTTGGCGCTATTGGTTGATTTCTTCGCTATTCAAGCCCGGATTAGGGTTTAACCAAGAAAGGAATTTTTCTTTGACAGCGGCGGACTGGGATCTACTCCTTCTTATAGGAGAAGAAATGGGGGAAATTGATTCACCCCCACTGGTAATAATCCCCAAAGACTGGTAAGATACCTGACTTTTTAACAAATCTACTTCTAGATCTTCTATTCTTTGGTATAGTCGAGCAATCTCTATGTCATAATTAGTTTTTGGCTTGAAATATCAAAGTGGATTATGGCATCTGGGCGCACCTTCATCCTTTGGATACCTTCACTCGTCCTTTTAATTTCCTCTTCTACCTTTGAAGTCGTTTCTTTTACACCACTTAGTATTGATTTCAGTTTGTGGTACTTGGTATACCATTCCTAAGCATATAAGTTATTCGAAAACGGCCGGTTTGAAGCATCTTGAGAAGAATGTTCCTTCCCGGTATCTAATGCCAATTCAGTCTCAATATTTTTTAAACAGGAAGAGGAACTAAGGTCACGAGACACAAGCATCAGTCGACTTTTCTATTAAAAATAAGTAAAAGAGAGAATTATTATCATTATATGGTAAAGAGCATTCTTTAATACCAACAAAATTTACACAATATACAAAGGGTCGAACTACATTACTCAAATTTACACAATGTAAACCCTTTCTTAACAAAAATAGTGGGTTTCTTAATTAATAATTAGTAGATAATTTTAAATAAATAAAATTTTATACTTGTGAAGCTAAAGCTTGAGTTTTCCCTTTGTTTGCTGATGGGAAAAAAGGCATCTTTTGGAGGAATGTTTTCTTGCTAAACCTCCCAAGCACCTAGAAGATCATGGAAGTTTGCATTATAGGCAGATGAGTCAAAATAGTGACCACCTGATCCATCATCCCAATCTTTTGGCCCTCTAGGACCCTTACCACCATCACCACTATTTTGATCATTACCATCATTATCGTCATCATTACCACTCTTTCCTTTGTCTGAATCTTTACCACCTTTAAGCAAGAGGTCATCATAAGTTAACAAATTCTCCGAACCAATAGATTCCTCTAAGGGGAATTCATCCTGGAGCGATCCATCAGCTCTCCCCAATATAAGGTCGAACTTCCTTTAAATTTATTATTCAGGTTTGGAAGGGAAGGGAAATCCAAATCTAAACATTTGCCAATATTATCGCCATATGCTGCAAGGAGAGCGTCTTCATAGCACTTTTCCATAATTGAAGTAATAGCCTGGTCAAGAAAGAAGGAGACTTTCTCCTTAGCATCTTTTATGATGTTATTATCATAGGCCGAGACGGTGTACATATCTTCGACCTTATTTTCCACAAATTTCACTTCATTGGCTATTTTTTCCTTTTCTTTATTGGCCTTTCCGAAATCTGCTTTCAGGGTTTTCACCTCTTCTTCCAATAGCATTTTAGAATTCTTTTCCTCATCAACGGAAGAGGCAAGATTTCCCCTCTTGAGAATGGTGTTATCCTTTTCCACGGTAAGAAAAGAAATTTGATCCTTAAATTCAGCAATTTGATTAGAAGGCTCTAAGAACCCCGTTGAAGGAAAAACATGTGTTTGGCCACCTGAAACATATGGCAAACATAAGCTAAAATTAGGATATACAAGGTTAAAAGTCTAATTTAACCAAACAAAAGAGAAATTAAACTAGTAATAGCCACTAACAAATGACGTAAAAATGATCTTTCAAGAAGGTTGAAGATTGTAACGGCATAACAGATGCCAAAGTAAAAGATTGGTCAACCAAATGGAGGAGATCCTCAAAGCTCGTTGTGGAAGTCTGGGTAGGAACCTTCGAAGGGAGTGATACATTATAGAGTCGGGTCAAACCAAGCTCCTCGAAAAGGCAATAGAAACTAGATGGAGAAGTAGGAAATAAGATGTTTAACAATGGGATCGGGGTACGAACCACCTTTGCATGTCCGTGCGCATCCCGGTCCAGAGAGTATAAATCAATCACGCTAAGATCCTGAGCGGTCAAGGAAGTATCCACATTCGATTTCCTAGAAATGGTATCAAAAGTCTGGTTACCCCCAAGCGTAAGTTTTTTGCTTAGGGGAAAGTTGAAGAGTCAACAGGAACGTCGGTGCTTACTTTCTTTTTTAATCCATCAACAGCCTCAACAACATATTCCTCGACTAGAGCAGATTTAGTAGGTTTAACTAAGGCAGGAATGTGATCTCTGGCTTTCTTTTCCTTCAAATAAACAATGAGTGTAGATGAGTCAAAATCAAAAGGGGAATATCATAAGATAACAACACAAGAAATTCCATTTAAGCAACAGGAAAAACCTACCTGATGGTTCAAGTTCAACTAGAGAGGAAACATAGAATGCACTCTAGTTGCTGACAACCAACGATCGTTTCCCTTAGGCATTCCTATTCATCATCATAGATTATCCAAGTATTATGTGGTTGTCTAAAATCAAAGATTATTTATGGAGATTCGATTCCACCAAGAGGTTTATCCTATCTCCCATACTCTTGGAAGCTTGAGTCAAGGACTTAATGATATCAAGAGTGGAAGAACTAAGTTGCTTGGGAGCAGGATCTAAAGGAAAACGCTTATCATATGGAAGTGATAGATATAATATAGGAAATAGGAAAATGAAACTTATTGACTGCAGAAAAGGTTCCCCTGATCTTAGAGGAGTAACATTTGACATACAAAAATTGATTCTTCCGATCCTTTGTCTTATTATTTGGATGAGTGATCGAGCTTTTTGGGAAAGGAAAAGAATGGTACACCAGAGTAGGTAGCTGTTTATTTATGCTTACTAGATTTGCTATGGCATGAAGGGTCTCAGCGCTCAGAGAAGAAAGTTTAGTCACCCTGGTGAGGATTTCTAGACATCTCAAGTAAGGGTTGAGTTCGGGGTCAGCTAGATTAGAATAATTTTTAGATGTTCCAAGAATTGCAGAAGGAAGTTTGGGAGAGGTAAGTACCCTTAGTGCCAAATATGAATAGGTGTAAAGGCAAAAAAACCCTCTGGAGGATTGTCTATCCTACTAGAGGGACCGGCAGGCATAGCCTCTATGTTCAAGATTTCAAATTGCCGGAGTATGTGTTTACTTCTTTCTTAGTGGTAATGTAAGATTGGTTGAGATAATAATATTCTTTCTTGGTATATGGAGATGGTTTAGAGCTCTTACTTGCTTTCTTACTTTCTATTTTGCATGCCAGGTAATATTATACAAAGTCAGGAAAGTATTATTTATTTTACAAAATTTGGAGTACTCATAAGTGTAAAATAGGTAATTAAACGCGTAAACAAAAAATAGTTAGCTGATTGAAAATTACCTAAGTCATAGTGTTAGGATATTAAAATTCATAATTAACTATTCCATTTGCGACAAGCCAATAACCCATTAAGTAGTTTGTAATGAACTTGTGAAATATTTGAGAGATTCATAATTATACAATTGATAAATTTAAGATGATAAGTCTATAACTGGTTAAAGAAAGTCTAACCTAAACATCATCTTGAATGGAATATCGAATCCATAAATTAATGTCGCGTATTTATGAAATGCTGCATTAGTAATCAACATTAGAAACCACGAGAATGTCGTAACAACGACCTAATGTCGGATTGAGAGATGTCGAAGCGGTTTATATACTCTAATCAATTATTAAATTATAAAAATATCAAGTATATAAACAATTTATAAGTCTGCTCTACGATAATTGCATAACAAATTAATGATGTCTTAGAAGATTAAAATAAAAATATTAAATTGTCAACACTTTAAATAGCTGTCGAATAAGGGAAATAACCCATTATAGGGTTATTAAATCTATACGGCAACCCTTTGAAATGCATGTCAAATTCCTTAATGGTCGCCACACTTCTAATTGGATGACGACATTATAAGAATCTACATGTCAATAAGTTTTGAGCTAGTTGTTGAACTAATGGTTAAAGGAAAGAGTTTTTTTATGTCAACCATTATGTTAAATATTTAATTCTGTAAGACAATAACTTCGAAATCAAATGAGGAGTGATTCCTACAGTGAGTTTCGGGTCCCCCATAGTTAACCCATTCTTAGAAAACCCAGAAGGTCCCAATTTTTTAAACTGATGCCAACAATCTCTAATTAATTGATTAGGCTCCAAACGATATAATAATTTGATAATTAAATTCACCCATAAGCATAACAAATCTATGATTTAGCTTATAGTTGAAAAATCAATAACCAAAGCTTAGTTACTAAAACCTAATATCAAATCAAAATCGAAAATGCCCAAATAAAATCTTAGTTGTAATTTGAATATAGATTTTCTTAACCTAATTTGTCAACATGGTCAATTAAAATGGAAATCGAACCTTGACTTAAGCATTAATGCCGAGGGATTGAACGCTCTTGAGAAAAGTTTGAGAATTTAAAAATTTTCTAGGGGAACTGAGTTGTAGGTAAAAGTGAAAATGATGAAGAAAGATGAGTTTTGAAAAAGGAAAGATAAAGCACATGCACCATTGATTTAAGTTCATTTGAATGGCCGAATTTAGAAAGAATACCAATGGGAAGTAAGCGCAAAAATCGAAGAATTGACCTGAAAAGTCAATATTTTCTCTACACTAAGGGACAAAAGTTACTACAAACCATGATTCTGAAGATATGAAAGCATGTCAGCAATAAGGATGTCAAATAAAAGACAAGAAAAAATACAAGAGGAGATAACTGATATCGAAGACATGAACACAACATGTTGAAGTCTATGATTTCGAAGATAAAGCAAAGGATCATACAACAAATGATGACGCATCTCGGAGCGCCTTGAAAGGATCCCGAAAACTACAGCTAGTGATAATGCCACATACCATCGACTACGCACTTCACAAAAGCAACAAAAGATGTCGCATCCCATCAAAAAAGGGAATAAAAGCATATCGCAAATCACCAATAGGCATCATTTATTATCAATGCCACATCTTATCAATGTCGCATTTTATCATTGTCGGCTTTATCAATACCGCCTCTCAGTAATGTCTCAGCTCATCAGTACAGAAAGCCGGATGTCGTAAGCAGATGTCGCATGCCTAAAAGATGGTAAAGAGATTATATAGTCATAGTATGACTCTGTTATTGTAGATTAGCAACATTATGGAAGGATTGTCGCATATTAAACAACATCGTATTTGTAACGACCTGGTATTTTGTACCATTCAAATCGACAATCATCCACAAATGTCAGACTTGAATTACTCAAAACAATAGTTTCTAATTTTATATTTGGAAAAACTCAGCACATACGGTAAATAAATCAATCACAGACACAGAGTAAAATAACAATAAGCAGTAGAATAGATAAATAGTAGTAGTTCATAAAGCCACTATAAAACAACAGAGTCTAAAACAAGATACAACAAAAATCTCAAATACAGAGTAGTCTCAAAGACATAATCAAATGGAAAGTCTGAACATAATAGCTGATAATAGCTGAAAAGCTGAATGGATAACTCCAAGCAGATCTCCAAGCTCCAAAGGTGAGTCAAATGTTGAGACACTCGGTCTGACTCGAGCGTAAAGCAAAACTCAAAACACTCAAGTTAGGATTAACATTCTTATACAAGTAAATTCAACTCAAATGAAATATCAACTAAAATACAAGTAACTTAAAGGATATTTGGGATTTTCATCCTCAAAGGATCCATGGAACTATCTACTATGTAGTAATATACGCTATAATACGTTTATCAATAAAGTAAAGTATTAAAATAGCGTTAAGTGTTACACATATTCTCCTTAATGCATTTTATATATTTCTGTAGTCCACACAGTACCGTAAGCTCCACCAAACCAGTGGTTTACCCAAGGGCACTATATAGGTACGGTACAAAACAAACTCGTAATGGTATGATGAGACATGTGACAAGGCACCGAGGCAATCCAGGGTAGGATACTACCGTTTTACGGATCCGAACTGGTACTAACACATAGCATCTACTACCTCCCACCTCGAGACACACTCCCATAATCAACGGTGCACCCAATCAAATCACAAAGTAATAGAATAGAATCGAAGAAGCATGCTTGATCGGAGGTGCGACCTCACTTGGCCCGGCGTGGCTCCTGTTTTAGTCACATCAAGCTGACTCGTGGAAGTCAGGGCTGCGATTATACCTCATACAGAATCATCGCCAAACTATCCTACTTCGTTCTGGAATCATCACCACGTGCACAGCTGTTAAAGTGGTTTTTTGTATTGGCAGAGAGTGTGACAACATCTAACCCCATTCTCTTTAAAAACCAAACGCTTATCTCACACCATGGTCGTTTATATTTCGCACATTTCATAATTCATATTAAAATATCATACACACTTCAAAGTCATATCACTTTTGAAATCATATACAATTTCTAAATCATATCACTTTCCACTTAAACAGTTTAAATATTGAAAAGTTGTTTATATACATTAAAATAATTTATATTTAAAAATAGGTTATAGATAAAATAATTTATATATTAAAAATAGTTTATATATAAAAAATAGATTATAATTATAATTGTTTCTTTCAAATTTACAAATCAATTCAAATTCTCATTAAACCACTTTTATTTTATATCTATTTCAAATCTAGGTTCAATTACAAATTTGAACCACTTCCAATTCAACATGTTTCAATATTCAAGCAATTTACAATAACTAAATTTGATAAATTTCATTTATATTTCAAAATTCAACTTTGATTCTATTTAAATTTTGAAAATATTCACTTGATCATTTTAATAAGGTTTAAATACAATCTCAAATTACAAATTTAAATCAAAACTAATTATCTAACTTCAATTATATCAATTTGAAATTATTCACTTAATCTCCCTTATAAAATCAAGTTATTAAGTTATAAACAACATATCTTTAAAATCTCTAAATCAATAAATTTCAAATCAACTCTTATTTAAATTAAATTACAAATCAATTCTTAATTAAATTCAATTATTAACCAATTTGAATGGCAAGTCAACTTTAATTTAACTTTCCAACCTTTATTTATTAAAGTTATTACAAAATCTATTTCAAAATATTAATATAAATTTTAAATAAATATTTTTAAATTCAATACATATACTTATCCAATTAAATTTTATTAAATTAAATTTTATTATATGAAAATATAATTAAATTAAATCTTACTTTATTAAATCTGTTTTATTTTATATTTAACTATATTTGTATATTTAAAATAATAAAATTATAAGTAAAATCTTGAAATTTACATTTTTCAAAACATAACATATAAATTTAAAATTTACAAATATATAATTTAAAAATCTAAACTTTACACATATATTAAAAATAAAATTTTATTTTTTAAAAAAAATTAATAATTATTAAAAACTCATATATCTCCTTTCAAAACTTTGGAAATCATTTTAAAAAAATAGAACAACGGTGCCCGTATATAATTTTCTATCCTATAGTCGAGTGATATGGATATTTATCATTTCAATCTATAGTTTAAATTTAATATTTATGGGTATATATCATTTCAATCCGCAATCCCAAAATTTCCCAATCAAAGGAAATTGCTCATAACGATTTTCTTCTAATATATAAGATCGTTTGGGTATGTATCATTTTCGCCCATAGGAAATTCCTAACTAACAGGAAATTTGCAGTGTGAGAACAATAATAACATAACATATCAATCACAACATATATCATATCAACTATTTAAAAGCAATATGTACAACGGTGTCGTGTGTCAATTAACATAGGTAAACAAATTTAATATTAACATATCTTCAACAATTTAATCACTAACCATTCTACTTAACAACATATTTCAATCGTCATTTCAAGTGAATAAAACCTACTAAATATAAGAATGTTAATCGTGACTGATTGCTCATCTTTCGAGTTTAGAGAACAAGATGATGACATAGACACGCATACGGATACGTACACGAACTAGTGGAACGGTGACAAGCTAGGAATCGTTGCGACGAATTTGATATTGAGAAAGTCTAGATGGACTAGAGATCGACGAAACACAATATATGTTATATATATATACATATATATATACATATATATATATATATAATCAATTTTAAAACATGTATTTTCAAATCAATATTTAATTCAAAATACCATAGAATCTTTACATGTTATATTGCAAAATCATTATTAAATCTAAACACATTTAATTCCTTTCAAATTCTATATCATCACTATATTTAAACATATCAATATTCAAATTTAAACATATATATGTGTGTGTGTAAAATCACAATATATATATTGTATATAAAACAATATTTAAAATCAACATTTTCTTAAACACGTCAATTTCCTCTCAAAATTCTTCAAATAAAAATTTAACATGGTATATGTATATATTGGTTGTTACAAAAATCCAATTTAAAATATTAATATAAATTATAAACAAATATTTAAGACATATTGTATTGTGTATAATAGCAAATCAAGCTTCAGGCAGATATGATAACTACACTACATATATACGTATTTATTTTATATTTAAACTTACTTCTATATAAAAGAAGGTTGTGCTTGCTCAACCATGGGTTTGTGAGCTGCTGTTTTAGAGCTAAGGGCAAACTACGACTACTGGGTGATTTAAGAGATGGGTTAGCAAAGAGGATCTCAAGCAATGAAGAATATCCACTTCTTCTTCTGTCTGCAAAGAGGATCTTTAGCACCGCCTCGGATGGGCTAAAGATGGGAGCATGTTCGAACGAGGCCAAGATCTGGTCTGAGCTGAGTGGGAAGGAGGATGGGAAGTTTCGGTGATTCGGTGGTTGTGGTCGTTGGCTAAGGCGAAGCAAGGTGTAAGGTTTGGTGTCCTGGAAGGCTGAGGCAGATTTGGCAGTGGGCGTGGGTTCGGTGATGCTCGGCGGCCTGTGTGACGTGGTTGATGTGACTGGGGTGGCGATGGTGAAGGTGGAACGGCCAGGAAGAAGGCGTGGCAAAAGGGGTTAGGGCGGTCGTTGAAGCAAATGGGAGACAGGCTTACGTATGCTAGGTCGGTGGTTGGAGATAGGGAGGAAAGTTACGTAAAATGGATTCATGCGTGGGGAAAATAAATAAGCAGGTTGGGTTAAATGGAGGAGTTCGGAAATGCAACAGATCTGGGAAGAAATATATATAGGCTTTGATTATTTTATTATATATTCTTTTTGTTTCAGAACAGAGAGAGAAGAAAGGAAGGGAAATTGACAAATGAACAAACCAGTTATAAATTGGAACCACTGAATAGTAACAGCCAAGATCTTGAATTTTGAAATTATTTATGTCAAATGGATATTTGATTTATACGGTAGCAAATGAATGGACAAAGGAAACCAAAAGGTTCAAAAAGGGGTACTGATACGGTCACCATTTTCATATATTTCGCCGCATATCAGACTCCAAAACACATAAATGAATATATTACGGGGATCAGTATGACGAGATGATCAGAATGGTACATAAATGTAAGTAATAAAATCATTCTATCAAAAGTCGACATTCTCTGCCATCTACTGCTAGTTTGTTGAAAATAAGATAAAGGGGGCTATAACAGTCCAAATTTAACGAAACGAAATATGATCTCTCACTCAAAAAATAATAAACATTTTATTATATAAAAATATTTAGATTTCAAAAATATTTTATTTCCATCGATTTAACTGATTTTAAATTGAAATTGAAAATTAAACAACAGAACCAACTTTCATATTTTCTGATGAAAATCTGACACTCACTACGTTTAAGTAGACGTATTTCAAATATTAAATTTTCATTGCAAAGTTTTACCGTTTAATTCCAAAAAAAATTCATTTAATTACATTATAAAAATTGTTAAAATTTACGAGTCGTTATAATATTTCATCAATGTTTCATTTACACACATGAGGTTGTCATAAGCCAACAATAAGAGGGGATGTCGTAAACCATCAGCCATCACAAGGATGCTGCAAGTTGTTGATACTTAAAGGAATGATGGAAGACATTGAAGCAAATAATGAAGCCGAATGTCAGGCTTCTCGAAGGTGACGCATGGCAACCATACCGCCTATCTTTACCCCTATAAATACAGACCCAAGGTCATTCAAAAAGGAGCAATTAATTCTCTTATATCTCTCTTTCAATTTTAAAGTTTCTAATCTAAATCATTTGTGGATTTTTAGTTTCAATTGTAATTTACGACCTTTTTGCAAATAAAGGCTTGTACAATTGCAATCACATAGTATATTCAATAAAGAGACTTAGCTTCTGACTTATGTTGGACTCAGAGACATGTGGCATGACTTTGGTTGGTTCTTATGCATACGAAATGACTTTTAATACCTCACATACATACGACATAACCAGTACTTAAAACATGGATGCAAATTTCTCGCATACTTCTCGGAGGTTAACAAGAGGTTGATCAATCCTATAGTTAACCAAGATTTGTATATTCGAGATGGGCAAGAAATCTTGTTAATAGTAGGACTATTAGTTCACTAGGTTTATGACCCTTGGATGTTGCGGGACTGAATAGATGTGCACAAAGGCAATGAGGCCTAGATGCTATCTATTTGGAATGGTCAATATTCGATTGGGGCGATTTTATAGCAAATTGCTCTCATAAGGGATTCTATGGTGTATGCGCACACTGATGATAATGCTGGAAGAAGTGTGTGGCCTAGCACTAATAGAAGTTACTTAGTATGCACGGCGGCGCATATGTGATACTATGTTGTTGAAGGATCCCGACATGGTGCGATAAGTGGCATTACATTACCATTAAGAGTGGACATGGATGTAGCGGACCATAAGATGTCTTTGGCGTGAGACAGTATTGCGGACTCTACCTTAATGCATAAATACGACACGTGTAGTCATAATTTGGAAATGTTGTCCAAAGGTTAATAATGTAGTTAATCCTATATTGGAATAGTTCCAATAACTATTAGTCGATCCATAGTTATTTGAGGTTTGATAGTTGTTTGATCCAAAGTATAAGCATATACAATATGTTGGTATAGGTATGTTTAGGACTATGCCCCCCTTAAGTTAACAAAACCTACCTTAGTAAGTAGTTTGCAAATACAAGTAGAATACCATAGGTCACATATAGTACTAATGAAATTGATTGCATGTGATCGTCATATATTAATGATGTAAGTCATTCATCGGACTTTCATCTGACCCACAGGTTTCCTCTATTTGCCCCCCACCATAAGATGACATGATAGCTATTGTTTGAACATAATATGTAGAGAAAGGAGTTAAATGTTAGAGTTACACTATTCTTTGTTGTTCCCCGAGTAGTTGTATATAGTATTAAATGTCTATCAGACTTGTATTGTATTTTGAAAATAGTGCATATGTATTAAGTATTTTGGAGATCATTTTTTCTGAAATGTCAGTACTTATACTTTAATTTCTTCCGCGGTGAGATCTGAAAGTGTAGTTTGTTTTCGATGTTATCCTTATATTCTTAGTTTCTGTAATGTTTTAAAAAAACTGATAGCTCGTACTTCTTGGTACGGCGTGAGTTTGAAAGTTAACCTAGACTATGGATCAGAGTGTTAGGAGGTACAGGTTGTCTCATTTGGTATCAAAGCCAGGTATAGGGTTCCTTAGGGATTAGGTACGTATTGAGTGAACACACTTGTATAATTTGGAAAGGTTTTTCAAAAAAGTTCCAAAGGGATTCAAATATATGTATGTGTATGTGCGTATGTATATACATATGTGTGTGTATACATATATGTATGTATACATAAACACACACACTAGTACAAAATATGCCTATTGCCTCGCCATTCTTCGGTCTCATATAAACATTTGAAGCAATAGGCGCTTGCAAGGCAATAGGACATTCATTTGCTTCTGTTGTGTTAACAACCGAAGAAACAGACCTCTCATTTGCTTTGGTTGTCTTAACAACCGAATCAATAGATGGGCGCTAGTACAAAATTTCCCAGACGCCTTGCCTATTTGCTTAAATTGTGATATTAGGCGAAGCAAGTGTTATATGTTTCGGTTCCTCTATAACAACTAAAGCAATTAACACATGCTGCACAACTTTAGTCTATATGTATTATCTATAAATATATTATCTATAAATCAGTCTTTTGCCGCACAACTTTAGTTTGTATGCATTTATATAACAATTGATCGCCACTCCGAAGAGGTTCTAAAGTGTGATAACCCTATTTACGTGACAACCCTATTTAAGTGGGGATGTAGGGATAATGGCCCCGCTGATAACGATCGACATTATTTGCTTCAGTTATGATTTTGAAGTTTAGGATGAGTTAGAATATTATATAATCCTGTAACGACCTGGTATTTCAAACCATTCGCATCCACACATGTCAGACTTAAATTACTTAAAATATCAGATTGTTAATTTATTATTTGGCAAAACTCAGCATATATAGTAAATCAATCACAGAATCACAGACACGGAGTAATACAACATAAGCAGCGAAAAAGATAAATAGTAGTTCATGAAGCTACTATATAAAGAAGCTACTATATAAACAACAGAGTCTGAGACAAAGTACAACAGAATCTCAAATACAAATGAATCTCTAATAAATAAGCACCTGACGAGTCCGAACATAAATGACTATAAATTGGAATAACTGAAAACCGGATAGATAAATCTTCAAACAAATCTCCAATCTCCAAAGGTGAGTTTCAAATGCCGTGACACTCAGTCCCACCCGAGCATAAAGCAAAACACAAAACGCTCGAGTCAGAATTAACATTCTTATATTAAAAAATTCATCTCAAGTGCAATGTCAACTGAAAATACAAGTAACTTAAAAGATTTTTGGGATACTCATCCTCTAAGGATCTGTGGAACTATCTACTATGTAGTACAACACGCTATTATAATATTTCTATCAGTAAAGTATTAAAATTGCGTTAAGGCATTACCCATATTCCCCTTAATACATTTTTATATATTCTCATAGTCTATACAGTACCGTAATTCCTCTGTAAACTGGAGGGCTATCAGAGGGCACTCCATAGGTATGGTACAAACCAAACTCGTAGAAGGCGCTCTAGGGTATGTGAACACGGCACTTGAGGCAATGCCAGGGTAGATTTACCGATTGCCGAACCGAGCTGGTGGTAACGCATATCAGCTACTATTGACCACCTCAGAACACAATCCCAAAATCAAAGGTGCACCCAATCAAATCACAAAGTAATTGAATGGTATCGAAGAAGCATGTCCGACCGGAGAAATGACCTCACTTGGCTCAGGTACAATGCATGTTTTACTCACATCTAAGATGACTCACGGGAGTCAGGGTAACGTCATACCTTATATAGAAATCGTTCATCATGCCATCCTAATTCATTTCTCAAATCTCCACCACGTACACAGTTGTCGGAGTGGTTTTCGATATAGGCGGAGAGTATGACAATATTCGATCCCGGTCTCTTTCACAACCAAACGCTTATTTCACACCGTGGTCATTTCATTTCAAGTATTTCATACTTCATATCAAGATATCATATTCATTTCAAAACCATATCAATTCAATATCATTATTCAATTTAAATAATATTCTTTTCCAGAATGATAACACTTTCAAAACCATAACACTTTCGAAATCATAATAGTTTGGAAATCATAGCACTTTTGAAACCATTAAACTTTGGAAATCCTAACACTTCCGACTTAAACAGTTTAGATATTGAAAATAGTACACGTATTAAAATAGTTAAAAATTAAAATAGTTTATATATTAAAATAATTTATATATTAAAATGGTTTACATATTTTTTTAAATACTTTATATAATAAAATAGTTTCCTACAATTTCACAAATCGATTCAAATCAGCTTAAATTCCAAAAATTCAATTTAATTCAATCTCAGTTCAACACTTTCAATTAAAAGGTTAAAGATTCAATCCAAATTTCTTAATAAACCATTTCGATCTTTATCAATTTCAAATCTAGGTTTGAACTAGCTCTTCAGTTCCAATAAGATTTAAAGTTTAAATATTCAAACATTTTCAATATAAGTTTTATTTATATTTCAACATTTAACTTTACTATTATTTAGTTTTGAAATATTCACTTAATCAATCCAATAATCATTTAAATAAAATCTCACATTACAAATTTAAATAAAACTAAATATCTCATTTCAATTTTATTTAAATTTGAAAATATTCGTTTAATCTCCTTAAATCAAAATCAAGTTATAAAATCATATCTTCAAATTTTCCAATTCAGTAAGTTTCACATCAATTTTATTTAAGTATAATTCTTGAACAAATAAATTTTCAAATCAATTTTAATTTATCTTCCCAACCATAATTTATTATAGTTATTACAAAATCTATTTTAAAATATAATTTTAAATAAATACCTAAACATATTATATACTAATTAAATTAAATTTTATTGAATTAAATCTTATTATTAAATTTATTTTATATTAAATTTATTTTTACATATTTATAAAATAATAAAATTATAAGTAAAATCTTAAAATTTATAATTTCAAAACAACTTATAAATTAAAATTTCCCAAAACATATTATTTAAAAATCTAAATTTTATACATATAAAAATAGCATTTATATATTATATTTTTAAAAGTCAATATTCTATAAAACCCATTTATTTCCTTTCAAACTTTGGAAATCATTTTTCAAACATAGAACAACGATGTCCGTATATAATTTTCTATCCTATGGTCAAATGATACGGATATTTATCATTTCAATCCGCAAATTAAATATTTATGGGTATATATAATTTCAGTCCGCAATCCCACAATTCAAAATCAATGAAAATCGCTTGAGTATATCATTTTAACCCATAACAATCTTCCTCTAATCTATAATATCGTTCGGGTATGTATTATTTCAACCCATAGGGATTTCTAAATTAACAGGGAACTTGCAGAGTGAGAACAAATATGATAATAGTATAACATATCAACAATAAGCATATATCATCGGTAGCAAATAAAATAAAATATACATAACAAGATATGCTTTCATATATCACATGTGGACAATTGCAGATAATGGCATATCATATTTAACAATTAAATAACTAGCAATTCAATTTTAACAGCATATTTCAATTGTCGTTTCAAGCGAAATCAAATTTACTAACTATAAGAATGTAAATCGTGAGTGATTGCTCACCTTTCGAGCCTAGAGAGATAATAAGAAGCAAGATGGTGAAGATGGTGATACGGTCACGCACCCGGATACGGACACACCACTCAAATGCAGATCCGTAGAGCGATGAAGCTAGAAATTTGAGACGGTGGAAACGAATCAAGGCTAGTTTAAACGAAGATATGTATATTATTACTATACTATTATTTTGCTCAAAAATCAAATTTAAAACATATATTTAAAATAAATCTTCATATTATACTTTGAAAATGGGTATTTATTAAAACACCTATATTGAAAGCAATATATCTGTAAATTGTAAAAAAAAAAATCAATAAATAAAATCAATATATAACATCCACACTCTTATAAATGCAGACCATTTTACATATAGATTTATATGAATAAACAAACAGATTATATAACTTATATAAATTTATATAAATAAACAAATAGAATATATGTAACTTATAAAATTACATAACCAACAGATCATGCTAATGTAACTTATGCTTCATATACTCTCCTTTTTAAGATCTTTATATAAATCTAAATAAATACTTCAAACCCTTAATATATATAGATATAATTGTTCTTTCCCTCTTTGAATGCAACAACTTACAAAATATATAAGATTTTACTTTATTATATACATATATGTACAGCACCAAATTTACACTAGTCAAAAATTTCACTTTATATAAACTTTTATAACTGATGTTTTATAAACAACAATGATATACAGCTAGTATAATTTACAAAACATAACAACTTTATATATCTTTATATATATATATGTGTACACACAATACAAAATCAATAATAATAACAGATATCTTTCCTTCAAAACTTCATATATATGCACGTATATATATAAACTCAACAGATCTTATAGAAGCTTGTATATACCAACAAACATACTATATATATAACATATATAAATCTATATACATACAACATCATTTATAACTTATATATATATATATATATATATATATATATATATATATATATATATATATATATATATATATATATATATATATATAGGAAAGAGGTCTCGGCTATTGTGGGCGCGAGGAGGATTAAGCCAGGTTGTTGTGCGGCCACGCATGAGGAAGAGGATGGGGTTGTTGCGCTTAGGGGTGTGGGTCAGAGGTGGATTGATGGTTTGGACATGGATAGTGGGGTGGAGCAACTACTACTAGGTGGGCGAACAAAAGTGAAAGAAGCAAGGCATATACAAATTTGGATTCAAGAGGCAGGCTTTCAAGTTTCAAGCTTCAAGCTTCAGGCAGCTTGTAAATATATTTATAAGCTTTCGTAATATATTTTTAAGGAGAGGTGGCATTCGGCCATGAAAGAAATGAGAAGGAAAAGAGAAAAAAAATGAGAAGGTGAGCAAGCAAAGCTACGTGTGAAGGAGAAAAAATTGGAGACAAGAAAAGCTGATTCGTTTCTCAATTCATATATGCTAACGAAGAAATTGGAGATAAGAAAAGCTGATTCGTTTTTCAATTCATATATGCTAACGTATATGTTTATCTTCTTAAAAAAAACGAAAGATATCAACCAGATAGGAATAATAAAAGTCACCGATTGGATTGCTGGCAATATTAAACAAGTGGCCCTTGGATTCCACAGTGAAAAATGATAGGACACATAACATCAAATGGTCAAAATGTGGCGTTAAAACGGAAATCGTTTCACAGATTTCGACACATACCGAACGCCGAAATAAAGAAATAAATATACTATGGAGATCAACATGACGAGACAAATATAACGGTACACAAATATGACTGATATGATCATTCTATCAAAAGTTGATTTTTCGTTGCCGAAAATGCTGCTAAAACGCCGAAAATAAGATAAAAGGAGTTAGAGCAGTCCAAATTTGACGAAACAAAATATAACGTCCTATTCAGAAAAGGATTTACATTTATATTATATAAAATATTCAGATTTCAAAAACATTTAGTTTCCATCAAATAAACCGATTAATTTAAAATTTTGAAATTCAATAATTAAATTAACCGTCATATTATCAACGAAAATCTACCAGCACTACAACAAAACAGGCAAATCCTAACATTTATAAGTGTTACAAATAATTTCAGAAACACTTTTTAACTGTTACTAATGGACTGTGAGGAATGAAGCGGCTAAATTTGTAACACTTATAAGTGTTACGAACATACGCATTACTAATACTTATAAGTGTTGGTACAGAAATATACGATAATGTTTGTAAGTGTTGGTATAGAAATATATGATAATGCTTATAAGTGTTGGTACAGAAATATGCGGTAACGCTTATAAGTGTTGGTAGGAATATACGGTAACGCTTATAAGTGTTGGAAAATGATTATTTAGTAACACACATGTGTATTGTTACACATAAAATGCTTTTACAAATACTGACAACATTTATAAGTGTTGCAAATATAAACTTATGATTTTACATAATTTCTTGCAATATTAATATTAAAATATTTAAAGCAAAATGAGTATAAGATATCATAAACAGTGATCCCCATATCAGACAATTCATCATACAGATTGCAAAATTTAAAATGCTCCACAAATGGAGTAAATATGTCATAAAAAATTATTAAAGATATCTTAATATTACAATGTCATGTATTCTGATACAGGAAATTATTATCAAGGACAAAATTTTACAGCTTTTTAATCTTAAGGACAGACCTTCAATATTTTATCCTAAAGGACAACCTTTTGTAGGTATCAGTTTTTAGTTATTGATAGCAGTTTTTAGGTATCAGTTTGTAGTTATCGGTAGCAGTTTTTAGGTATCAGTTTTTCGCTCGGTATCAGTTTTGTTGTCCTTATGAATAATTTTGAAAAATGTTTGTCCTTGTGAATAAATTTTAGAAGAATGTTTGTCCTTGTGGTAAAAATATTGAGGTCGTGTCCTTGAGACAAAAAATATAGAAATTTTTGTCCTTTAAATTAATTCCCCCATTCTGATATTACAGCCATCATCGGTGTATCACAGTCCCACCAACATCCACATACTTCTACGAAAACAATTCATTACATTGCACATTGCATATCATATCACATTTCCATCATCCAACCTGTTCGAGCCTCAACCATCACCATATCCTACCAGATCCTCCTCCATCTCTGACAATATACCATCAACCATATCAATATTCTCCTCAGTTCAAACCCATCTTGCCACTGAAATCCACCACTTCAGAACACATTTCTAACATTCACTTCAACTGTTCAAACTCCTCCTTGCTAACTCACATATCCATTACATTGACTTCTGCCACAATTCAACACCTCACCACAAATAGTTCGTTGTCACATTTCAACTATATCTTTTCAAATTGCCATCACATTGCCTTCATCTCCACCATACTCACCACTTTGGCAACCACCATCCTCTTGCAAATCCACTTACTCCACAAGCCTGAAAACTGTCAATCCTGCTTGAAAACTGTCAACTGTTTCATCTTCAATCGCCGAACCACTGGCAAAATAGCGACTTCTCAAATCCTCAACATCACATCGACCGTAAATCTGTCAAACTTCAACATATCGGCAGCTCTTCCTAACTAACCCCTCACCATTGCCAGCAACCTTTATTACCGCATATTCATACAAACCACCAGGATAAACTACTGTCAACATTCTCACCTGCCATCCTGACATATCAACCATCGCCTTCAAGTCACCAAGGCAACAACACAACAGCTACCATTCAATAGCCCATAGCATCAGTCTCACTGTTCCTTCACTGACCACTGCCACGACTACAAGAGGACAATCCCCACTGCAGCTTTGACCACATAAAAAACCACTGTGACCTCCTCCTCTTATTTCTATCCCGACCTATCAGGACATCCCAAACAACACTGTCAAATATACATACTTCGGCTTCAACTGCCTTGACCGTCCTTCATCGACCAAAAAAACTAATAATAAAATCCCCAGTCGCAAGCAACAGCAACCGTTGCATCAACCACCACCGACCGCGAATCACCACCTAATAATCACCAATTGCTCAAAACAGTAAGCTTGGATCTATGCTACATGGACTAGACACTATTTAGCACATGTGTGTGGTTGTGATAATATGTAATGTGTTTTATATGATTTATATTAGGAGACTAATCATTTCCAACTTCAATTTTGACTGACAAAGCTTTGCACTATCCAGCTATAAAATTAAATAAGAAAATAAATGTTAAATCAATCTGCCAAAACCTACTCTCAAAGAAATCGATTTCCCAATAGGCCAGTGCTTCCAACATCAAACAACAGTAGCTAAGGCACCAGGATCATCAGCATTTGCCTCTGCTGTATTGAAGCACCTCCAAAATGCACTAGCCTATAAAAGTAAATAAATTTGAGTATATTAGCAAGGCGTGATAATAAAATGTTTGTATCACATAATATTTACTAGTATATAATTAAGAATACCAAATTTTGGCATAACCCAAGAGCATATGGTGCCATTTCTTCCCTGAATTTATCCACCATTGTCTCGAGCGTGAAAACAAAATTTTCATTCTCAATTTCATTCATAAGTTTAAAAAACTCTGTAGACAACGTTGGAATGTGTGAGAAATCAGATTCAAGAGGCCAAATTAATAAAAATGGGCTTACCATCAAATAATTGTGGAATGATTGGACGAATTTCATTTAGATCTGCAAGAGAAATTCGAATGAAAAATTATAGGATATTATTAGAAAATTATTTTATCACATTGGTCAAAACAAAAGGAAAATACACACCTTTACAAGCTTAAATAAAAGATCGCAACGCATAAACTGAATCAACTCGTACAGAAAGATCAAGATCATGCATCCCAGCAACCACAAATTGCAATGCTCTTCGGAAATTGTTTTGGCCAGCAAATTTTATGTATGCATACTGGCCTGCAACCCATGCTGCCTATATACAGTGACAACGATAATGCTGAATTCTATAAACTAATGTCTACAATTTAATTTACATTTTATTTGACAAGATATAATGCTGAATTCTATAAACTAATGTCTACAATTTGATGCTAATTTCGAATTAGATTTAATGAAATATGACTTGCTAAATAATGTAATGTAAAATAATTTAAGTATTTCCACACATGTTTATCTCTTGTATAATATTTTCAATTCAAGGATAATACTACAAACATTTATAGTGAAAAGAGTCATTTTGTTGTTAGGAAATAAGTGCACCTGTTAATGTTTACCAAAAGTTATTATTCCAAAGTGGAAATATTTTCCTTGGTACTTGGCCTTTTGGAAAGCAACACATTCTGTTTATTGGAAATTTCATATAATACTTTTGTTTATGAAAAGATAAAAAAACCATTACAAAAAATGTGTTTGTTTTTAAAGTAATAAGAAGCGCGTCATTTTACAAACTTTATAGTTATATGAGATTCGTATTTTGTTCTGCAAAGTGATAGTAATTTTATAGTCATCTTGTATTATTTGGTTTTCATAACAATAAAAATTCACTAGTCAATCATTTCGGAATGCAAATATCTGTGCATCTATATCCATTTTTCAAATTCGTATCGACTGTCTAGAAATTTGACGATTTGACTTTGTTTTGAAAATTCAGAAGTTTTGGTTAAGTTCCTACTACGGATTTTGCTGCTTCTGAAAACTTTATGGACATCTATCAGTTTACAGATATTTTCTTTGTAGACTTTTAGGCAGGGATTCAGTTGTATTTGGTGTAGGTTAAATAAGCTAGCTTGTAACTAAAATTTGAATCATATATCTTCTTATATTTTTAGTTATTCATAATCCACTTAATTTGAAAGCAGTCATCAACCAACAATGCTATTTTGATCGAAGGAAAATCGGGTATTTCCTGAGACTGACATGGATTATGGCCCAAGCACACCACGTTCTCAATTTTTCTTTTCACTCTTTTAATTTCTATTTAAAATCGTCCTCAATTATGGCCCCAAGCACACCACTCCTTATTCACATATACATATGATTCACAATGCATATACAATTGCCTAGAGTGTCAACGCACGAGCAGATAAAGCAAGACACTTTATCATGGAAATCTTAGATTAAGGGCATTGAATGCACTAATAAAATATCATCAACAATCAAGGAAACCAGAAAAACTTATCAAGCATCTAAGACAAGCAAAAGAATTCTCATTTTCTTTAGTTTTCAACAACTTAACACACTTTACGGCCTGTATATGCTGTGGCTTTGTAATTTCCAATTGCAACCTGCATTATTAGGAGTGCTAGCACTAGACAAACCTTAATATTTTAGCCATATTTTTTTTTCAACTCATGTGATATTATCAAACTTAAAAGTAGAAAAAAATAGGTGCATAACATTCAGCACCCATATAGCAAATAAGCAAAAGAAATCACAATTTGGTCTATGTTACCAATTTTACTAGAACTAGCATGACCTATTCCAATTTCAGAAAATGTAAAACCTAAAAGTCAAATTCCATTCCAATTATCTTAGTTGTTATCATATTAGATGTCAATAAAATATACGTTTTTATACGTTGTACAAAATAAACTGGCCTTCTACTATGCATACATTATAATACGATATGATAATCTTTGAAGTAGGAAAATATTATATATATTAAAGGGAAAATGATACTCCAATTCATATTGTATCTCTATCCTATTTGATTTACCAAAAAGCAAACGAACATACAATCATTCAAGAAAATTTTAAGTATCCATATTACGCATAAAACTTACTTTCATTTGACGACATGCATCAGTATATCAACCAAACTTTGCTCTATCCTCGCAATTCATATATTCCGTCAAGATATTCTCTTATCACTGCCTACACTTAATGAAATCAATAATAAAACAGATAAGAACTAGACATAACTTGAATTCCAGTTATTTTTTCTCTTTCTGGAGTTTGTAGTATCTTCCTCAAGGCTCCTCAATGTACTTTGCGTCCTCTATATTAAACCAGACATAAATTTACATGCACACTAAAGTTTATAGATTATTGATAAAGAAAATATGCACATTTTCAGTTGCCCCACATGGATCATTCCATAAATCAATGTCGATAAAGAAAATATGCACATTTTCAGTTACCTCTTGAAAACTGTTGCATCTTAGAAAGGAAACTACAAGCAGCAAAGACCAAAGTAGCAACCGTTTCAATTAAGAAGAATATTGAATCAAAATCAGTTAACTACTCAAGTAAAATTTAAGATTTTAATGCTATTAAAAAACTACAAAATTATTTTCCTTTACTGGATTCAAAGGATTGAAGTCTAAGGCTTGTATTTATGATGAATAAATAAGTTTAGATCTCTGATTAAAAGAAATGACAGTAAACAGAAAAAAAATCAAACGGAAGAACTATTGGGATACACTTAATAGTGATGAAAATTGCATTTGATAAATCAATTAATAGAGATTAATTCTGCATTAATAGAGATTCACTCATTACTAAACCATTCACAAAATTACTGCACACATTAAAATCAGTCAATTAACAATTTAAAAATCTATGTCCACGAACAAAGTAAAATATATTAAAGTTAGTGATGATCAAATATAAAAAGGAAAGAAAAAGAAATATAATCTCAAAATTAGTTATGATGTTCTTATAATCAAATAAAGAAGTTAAAGCTCTAATTTAAAAAAATATTTCAAGCACTCTTCATGTTGTAATTTTAAACAAATACTATCTTTCTCATCAAAACTTGCTCTGCAGGCGGTGTGGGAAAAGGTCAGTTTAAATTCATATTTAGATACATAGAAACTGCAATGAGCTCAAAATAACTTGAAAATTTTAAACCTAGAAACGAAAAACTGTATTGATTATTATCATTTCCTAGCTATATCTTTCAGTTAACCGACTTTTGTAAACTTTTATTTGGACTCAATCAATGGAACTAAATTTAATAGTAAATTAATTCACATGTAAGTATATCTTGGAAAGGCATTGATACCTAAACAAGTACCTTTAATATAGCAATAAGTAGTACTATAATAATGGCTTCTATCCATCAATTACAGCCTGCAAAAGATATCGGAGCAGAAGTTAAAGCACGTTCTAGATTATATTAAATTCCATCTGCCTACGTAATATACCATGTTAACCCATAACAAATAAATTTATTATGCCTTCGTAATATAATTTTACTTCAATATTTGCTAATATACCAAATTTCCTATGCAATATAAGTAGACTCTACTCACTTGGTATGGATACTTCAAGAGCGATTTTTTGTTAAAGCACTTTATTGTAGCCACTCCCTTATTGTTACCATGTCTAGAAGGGAGATGACTAGAGGGAAGAGGTGTTGCTTTTATGACATGCAAATAAGGAGTATTTAGATTTTATTAATTGAATTCTAGATCGATTCTTCAGTGTTCATAGTTACTCTAAACAAATTGTTCGTGAATCCTTGCAAGTTCTGCCCTAAGGGAAGATTGCCAAGGCAACCGTACAAGGCAACAGGTCTAGAGGGAGCAAAAACGAGGAGACCGTGACAATTGTAGTTATATAAGATAAAAGCAGAATTTGCATAATAGTGGTGTTATGTCTAAAGTTGTTTGTTCTTTTCTTAGCATAGTAGGTGACTAAAGTTCAAATCTGTCTTGTGAACTAATTTTTTTGGGGCATTATTTTTTGAAATCAACAGGGACTGCAAATTAACTCAGCCTGAATCCTTAACCTATGGAGGACTACCAGGTCCACCTTGTCAAATCTAGACTTTATGGACACCTAGCTCCCCACTCTGCCCGAAACATCAAATCAAGCCATATTACCAAGAAGAATAAAAACTGAAACAAAAAGTAAAACAAGGATCAAAGATAATACATAAGACAATTTAGCACCTGACAACACAATCGCAGAGTAGCAAATGACAAGTTTACTCCGAATCAGCTCCATTGCGCATAACAAAGCAAAAGCTACTCTTCCCGTAACAGTGAAATCAACAATCTATCATTAAGAGAGATACTGTCAACTCAAAGACTTGTATGTATAATAGGCTAGTTCAGGAATTTCTAAGTAGCATTCTTAGGAAAACTCTGCCCATATGAGAAACGAAAGTAAACTATCAAACTAACCGATAGTCGAAGACAGCACATGAAAGGGACATGAATGCGCATTCATCTTTTTAAGAAAGTAGGATGCAATTTAAACGGAGATGTCAATTTAATACACGAAAAAGGGTTCAAGTTTCCATTACCGATTAAACAAAAGATGGTTTCAATATTTGCAAATAACAGCCAAGGTATTAAAGATGATTCAAAATCAAAATCGAACTTAAGTCGATGTACCTGGAGATGACGCGCGGGATGGAATGGGAAATCGTTAGTAGGATGTAGAGATGAAGCGGTTGGGAAATCGTTAGTAGAATGGGAAATCGTTACCTGGAGAAGAAATGGAGGATGCGCGATTAGGAAAGCGGGAACCCTAATTAAATTAAAAATTAGGCGGCCGATATTGGAGATGGAAGGGAAAGCGTGAGAAAGATGATACATATACAAGATTACATAAGGGTCCAATTTTTAGTGAGTTATTTACAAATTTTCCAACTGTTCTAACACTTTTTTATATTGTAAATTTTAACTGATGTGTTGGAAAGTTTATAAAAAACATTATTTATATTTCCCAACACTTTTTTAGGTATCCTGACACTTTTTTATTGTCGGTAGGCTGTAACATTTATAAGTGTTGGAAATTAACAAATGGAAAATGTTGCAAAATCACCATTTTGTTGTAGTGTCTGCTATGTTAAAGTAGACGTATTCCAAATATCAAATTTATTTAAAACTTCATAAAAATTCAGTTAATTACGTTATTAAAACCGCTAAAATTTATGAGTAGTTACACTTTCCCCCACTCAAAACTTTTCGTCCCCGAAAAGGAACGAGATAAGAGAATAGAAACAACCAGAAGAAAAGATAGATTTAAAATATACAATATTAGATACAACAGTTAATTTTAAAGCCATATAAATTTTATTTATTTCAAAATTGACTAATATTTAGAAATTTGGATTCAATTCATTTTACTTATTCAATAAATAGTCATTATATTCACCCTTGATTGATTTCAGTTCAATATATTTTTCTTTTAATTGATTTGGCTTCAAATATTAACCTTTATTACAAAATTCCTTTTAAAACAAAATTTATTTTATTTAACTTAATGATTTTATCCGTTTTTCTTTAGTTACGTAAATTCTACCTCAACATTCAACTTCAGTTATTCTTAAGTTTATATTTATTTATTTAGATAGCAATTCCCTTTTGTTATTCAATTTATTACATAGACCTATCTTGAAATATAGGTTAAGTGTATAAAATTTATTATAATCACCTAAATTTTTATCTATAAATTTCCTAGCAAAATTCATTTTGGACATCTTATTTATTATTGTATATTATTTAATTACATTCAAACCCTTCCCAGTAAGTTTTATTAATGTCTTTGAATATAATTGAACACTATACAAATTTACCTTTTATTTATAATATTTTTATTAAGCAAAATTTAATTTGAACAATTCATTACCTAAGTTTCCTCCTATATAATCTCAATTACATATTCACTCTAACATTTTAACATTGTGAATATTTTAGGTAAGTTATATATATTACTGAAATTTATTATCACATAAATAAGTTTTATTCAACTTCAACTATTTGAAGTTGGTTTAGTTTCATTTATCATTTCAGATATTCCAATTATTCAAAAATTTCAATTTATTTCAATAATTGAAACCATTTCTTAATATAATACATAAAATTAAAATTCTGGTTTCACCTCAACTATTTTGAAATAATTATGTACATATATATTTTATAAATCAAATTATACACAAGGAATTTAAGTCAAATCCATTTTTCCAAAACAAAAGTGTAGCAATGCTACAAAGTGGTTTCTCCACTTTGAGACTCGAAAATGAATGTCGATGATGATGCCGTCATCACCAAAATTATTTTCCAACGTAAAAAGAGGAGAGTACAAACTTACTTCTTTTAAAATTATTATTTTGAGACAATTTCCATTCGAAAATACTTTCAAACAATATATATATGTTAATTCTCAAATCTTTAATTTAAATTCATTTCATTTGCTGATCAAACAAACCCTATTTATAAAGTTTCAACACCTTATAACATATAATAATAGAAAATGATTTAGTTGTGTTGACAAAATAACAAATAATATTCTAGTATTATCATTCCTAACAACCAATTTAATTTACTATCTAATTTCCTAAAAATTATACTCTTATATATAAAATATAATTTTACATAAAATTATTTCATTTACCAATTCAAAACAATATTGTGTCAGTTTGCTCTATTCAAGTGTTTAGGAATTCCTATCGATAGCATTGGCCAAACGGATCGATCAAAACCCCAATTCAACCTTAACAACTCAACAACACAATATAAAAAAATTTATATTAATTACAATTACACTCCCTTGCAGGATGATTCAAGAATGGATCATAAAACAAGGATAGAGATTCAAATTAGAGGAACCCTAATCAGAGAAATCTAACTACGAAGACCGGCTCGAAGGGAGATAGAATAACTAAATTACAAAGAGGAAATATGGATAGGCTCGCATTAATTGCGGTGACCTTAACCGAGTCTACTGAGATTCTAGGGATAAGATCAAAGCGGAATTCAAATTTCCCGCTTGAGGGGAGGAGAAGTGACTTCACCAAGGACATCCGAAAATAATTGGACAACAGAGGTGGAGTCGAGATCACTAAGGTGAGAATCAAGCGAAATGATAAGACTACCTACAAAATCCTTAGGCAACCGACAGTCAATCACTAGAGAATTTCCCTGGTCGTCCATTAGAGGAACGGTTCGGGCTTTTTAAGAAATAACAGCATCGAAACCGAGGATATAAAAGTATCCGATGGATCGACGCCTGTTGTAAAGGAGTTTCACCCCTTTACAAATCATACTAGGATTGGCGGGACCGCCGATGGAATTAAACACACACTAGAACAAAATTGCCAATTAAGGTGGCAAGATGAAATCAATTTATTACATAGTTCAACAGAAGTAGAGCTATGGGGATGCTCCAGTATCTAGAAGAACATGAATAAGAACTAATAAGAACGGATTTCAGAACAAGGTAGGGTTCCAAAGTTCGAAAGAAATCCGAATCAAAGAGGAAGAGGTTCAAGCTCGAACGAAGGTGATTCTGTAATTAATTTTACTCTATGTGCTTAGCTTTGCCTAAACCAGAGTTATGATACCAACTGTAACAACCCGGTATTTCGAACCACTCACATCCATACATATCGGACTTGAACTGCTCAAAATATCAGATTGTTAATTTATTATTTGGCAAAACTCAGCACATATAGTAAATCAATCACAGATTCACAAATACAGAGTAATACAACATAAGCAGCGAAAAAGATAAATAGCAGTTCATGAAGCTATTATATAAACAACAGAGTCTGAAACAAAGTACAGTAGGATCTCCAATACAAATGAATCTCTAATACATAAGCAGCTGACGAGTCTGAATATAAATGACTGGAATAAATTTGAATAACTGAAAACTGGATAGATAAATCTTCAAACAAAGCTTCAATCTCCAAAGGTGAGTCTCAAATGTTGTGACACTCAGTCTGACCCGTGTATAAAGCTAAACACAAAACACTCGAGTCAGGATTAACATTCTTATATTAAGAAATTCAGCTCAACCGAAATGTCAACTGAAATACAAATAACTTTAAGGATGTTTGGGATACCCATCTTCTAAGGATCCATAGAACTATCCATTATGTAGTACAATACGCTATTATACTATGTCTATTAGTAAAGTAAAGTATTAAAATAGCGTAAAGGCATTACCCATATCCCTTTAACACATTTTTATATATTCCCACAGTCTATACAGTACCGTATTTCCTCCATAAACTGAAGGGCTGTTAGAGGGGACTCCATAGGTATGGTACGAACCAAACTCATAGAATGCGCTCTAGGGCATGTGATCACGTCACTCGCAGCAATGCTAGGGTAGATTTACCAATTACAGAACCAGGCTGGCAGTAATGCTTAGCAACTACTACCGCCCACCTCGAAACACACTCCCAAAATCAAAGGTGCACCCAATCAAATCAAAAGGTAATAGAATGGCATCGAAGAAGCATGTCCGATCGGAGGAATGACCTCACTTGGCCTAGGTATAGCTCGTCACATCTAAGCGACCCATGGGAGTCATGGTCACGTCATACCTTATACAGAAATCGTTCGCCATGTCATCCTACTTCATTTCTGGAATCTTCACCATGTACATAATTGTCAAAGTGGTTTTCGGTATTGGCAGAGAGTATGACAATATCGGATCTCGATCTCTTTAACAACCAAACGCTTATTTCACACCGTGGTCATATCATTTTAAATAGTTCATACTTCATATCAAGATATCATATTCATTTCAAAACCATATCAATTCGATATCATTATTCACCTTAAATAATATTCATTTCCAGAATTGTAACACTTTCAAAATTAGAACACACACTTTGGAAATCGTAACACTTTTGAAAACATAACACTTTAGAAATCATAACACTTCTGACTTAAACAGTTTCGATATTGAAAATAGTACATATATTAAAATAGTTATAAATTAAAATAGTTTATATATTAAAATAATTTATATATTAAAATAATTTATATATATTTAAAAATACTTTATATAATAAAATAGTTTCCTCTAATTTCACAAATCCATTCAAATCAGCTTAAATTCCAAAAATTCAATTTAATTCAATCCCAGTTCAACACTTTTAATTTAAAAGGTTAAAGATTCAATTCAAAATTTCTTAATAAACGATTTTGATCTTTATCAATTTCAAATCCAGGTTTGAACTATCTCTTCAATTCTACTAAGATTCAAAGTTTAAATATTCAAACATTTTCAACATAAGTTTCATTTATATTTCAACATTTAACTTTACTATTATTTAGTTTTGAAGTGCTACTTAATCAATCCAATTATCATTTAAATAAAATCTCAAATTACAAATTTAAATAAAATTAAATATCCATTTCAATTTTATTTAAATTTGAAAATATTCGTTTAATCGCCTTAAATCAAATAAAGTTAGAAAATCATATCTTTAAAATCTCCAATTCAATCAGTTTCACGTCAATTTTATTTAAGTATAATTCTTAAACAAATAAAATTACAAATCAATTTCAATTTAGCTTCCCAACCTTAATTTATTATAGTTATTACAAAATCAATTTTAAAATATAATTTTAAATAAATACCTAAACATATTACATACTAACTAAATTAATTTTTGTTGAATTAAATCTTATTTTCAAATTTATTTTATATTAAATCTATTTTATATATTTTTTAAATAATAAAATTATAATTAAAATCTTAAAATTTATAATTTCAAAACAACTTATAAAATAAAATTTCCCAAAACACATTATTTAAAAATCTAAATTTTATACATATAAAAATAGCATTTATATATTATATTTTTAGAATCAAACATTCAATAAAACCCATTTATTTCCTTTCAAACTTTAGAAATCATTTTTCAAATATAGACCAACGGTATCCGTATATAACAAATATAGACCCATTTAAAACCCATAATTTTCTGTTATATTTTCCAATAACTAAATTCCCAACACACCCAGGGAACAGGGATCCTAAGTCTCTTCTAGGCCAATGACTCATGTCTTATATATACAATGTATTGTTCTGAACCTTACTCTGATACCAACTATAGTACCCCCACCTTTATACCCTTATTACCCAAAAGTATTATACAAAAATACTGTCGATAATAAAGTGAATAAGACAGTATCGGGTACACACATGAATATTCCCTTGGACTAATACCGGTATGCATTTAAAACTTATAATAGATAACTCACATATACGTACCCAACACATACACACACATATAACGGGGAGAACACAGAGTTAAAACGCAGCGATAATATACAATAGAAAGGTATACATAGATCAATAAACAACAAATATACACTACCAGTAAAACATTCAATACATGAATCCAAATACATATAAATAATGTACAATGATTATATAATAACATTTTAGTCTCTATCTATGCATAACATCCATAAATTGATCATCTCGTCCTTGAATTTGAAATGTCTCTGACTGACCCGAGTATTATAAATAACACACAGGTCAGACTATGTCTATAATGATAGCTGATATTGTAATATACAATGATAATATGAAAAGTATAAAGATGATGGCACTACAACCTCAAAATATCTCAAAACCACATTCAAAGTAGATCCACATAGGAACGCATCATCACCCATATAAATACATCAAATCAAAATCTACTAAATCCACATTGAATGTGTGAACCATCTATATTGTGAAATCACCATTAAAACCATAAATAATCAGTAATGAGATATCATCAATTAAGTCAGGCACTAACAAAGTAATGCCCACAATCTCTCTAAATCTCATATTTTAAAGTACCATTATCAAATTAATAAAATCAATAAGAAAGATTAAAGCTAATTCTGAACAATGCCCAAATATAATCGATAATAAGTAGGTTGTTTGCCTGTATAGAATATGCCATCTACCAAAGAAGGATATGACGTTGACCATACTTTGGACCTAGTCTCAGGTATAATCTCATCTAAGTATATGTCTATCTACCAACCACATATATACACATACACTAAAACCAGACAGGAGACTGACAGCACGTCTGCTTGCACTAGGAGCCATACGTGGTCCATACGATACGACTCCTATAGTCATCGATTACCATTACCTCTCCCCTCTTAGTATTGTGACAATGATCCACCATAGGCTCGATAACACATAGCCTCTTCAAGGACGATTAACGATATATGCCCCCACGATAATCGACTGCTGGCCTATGCAACACATGGGACAACCAAATCTAAATAATGAGCATCAAATATAATACAATAACAAAGGTGTCATGGATTGGAGGCGCAAACTCCTCGATCATGCCTCCAGGTTGGATTCTAGTCAATTTGGTTCACTCTCAAAACATAAAGGGAGATGGACAATTGTGGACAAACATAGTATGTATATAAAATATATGGCTAACAAGTACGTCCATATATGTTCACCACAGCGAGTCATACACACCGTATAAGCGTCATCCATATGCAAAGAATAACCGAATAAATAACACGATGGCATCCCATACCATCATGTGTTACTAGTCTATTTATTCAATGCTCACATATCGCACTCGCCCCTTCGATATTCTATATAACGAGTCCAAAGAATAATCAAAAAGGTATTACTGAAAGTACCTTACCGAATGGTATCAATAAACCATTTATTCAGATTTCTCCTTACAAAGAATAAATATCAACAAATAAAATAAAAAGATGTCATCACCGTATCATATTAAATTAGTATCCTCGGTGAATCATTTATATGAATAAGTTCAATATAAAAGAAAGGAAAATCGATAAGGCATGATAAAATAGATTAACCAAGAAATATGAAATTAAAAATATATAAAACAAACAATTTAATAATAAATAATTAATCAATTACAATATACACTCTAACTGTAATCAAATAAGTACCTAGAAATAAACAATCATTGAAGACAAATATAATATCACTTCCAATAAATAAATAATTTCTCAATCTTTTATATAATTAAATAGTAATTTAATGTTCACCAACAACCATAGAGAACTCATCTCTTTCTTTTGAAATCCTAAAATATTTATAAAACTAAGTATTACACAGAACTATTATTCCCTAACTTTCAATAATTAATACCACGTTAAAATAATTTTATAAAACATCCAAATCAATTTTTATAAATACAAAATCAATTAAATACATTTTTTAAACTAGAATTACATATTAAAACTCCATAAAATATACTTTGAAAACTAAAACATACCGATTGAGAACCATTTCATACTTTTCCATTATTAAATTTTTTGTTAAACTAATTTATTAAAGTTTAAACAATATTTATATTCATATAATATTTATTTTAGTTTATATAATATTTTATAATATATATATATATATATATATATATATATATATATATATTAGTTTAAATATATACAAATAGCTAATGTTTGTGCTCACACTCAGAATTGCGTACACACATGCACAACATTGCGCACGCGCATGCACAAGACTACACCTACACACAAAAGGTTACACACATGTCACATTGCACAAGAAAACACAAATATGTCCCATCGGTGCAATGGTTGCCTTTGATTGGTCCACCTGTGGACCTCGCTTGGAGCTGACCATGCTCAAGGTTGATCATTGCTCCATCGATTCTGGTCGTCTTCGTTGCTGTTAACACCACCAGTTCAAAGCACTTAACATTATATGTCCACACATCATTTTAATTCATGCAAATATGTACAAAATCATTAAGTAAAACATAGAATTAGCGAGTGAAACACTCACTTATTAACTATGTTACTTCATATTCTTCTTCCATTACGATCGCATGCACCAAGAATCCAACGCCTCAACAAAACTCTAATCGCTTCTTTACACACACATATATCGGTATCGAGAAGAACAGAATTGAAATTGAAATTTTATAATAATTTGCTCGAGTGTAGTATAATTATTAAACAAGTAGGGTTTTAGTGTTGAAATCATTTCTAAAGTGAAGAAAGTAAATGTGAGGGTTTTATTTATAGAAGGGGATGAAGAATCCAAAGAATGAAGATTCTGGATATAGAGAAATCAAAAAAATAAGGTTGGGTTCTTGGGTTTGTGTCATTTTGGACTTTGATTTTTTTTTCTATTCTTTCTTTGTTTTCATTAAATAATTATATACAAAGCCCAATTCTAAAAATCATTTCTTCATAAAATTACTTCCTAAATAATTACTTCATTATATATTTTAAAAAATTATCTTATATAATTTTATTTATTCGATTAAATATGTTATTTAAATCATTTCCTAATTAATTTCAAAACTATATTAATAACTTTATTTCTCTTATCAAATAACTTCCATATTCTACAAAATTTTGATTTGTCATCATCTCCCAAAATAATTGATTGATATTTTCCATATTCCAAAATAGCTAAACAATTTACTAAATCATTATTCTTTTATATTCAATTCTTACATATTTTATTAAATATTTATTGTCATGATTTTAAATTATCACTATAATTCCCTAATTAAAATACTTCACGATTCTTAAACACCCACTTGTTCTTAAAACTATTTAATTATAAAATTCTGATATGCTAGATAAATTCAAATTATTTATTCTAAATTTCCAAATACCCATATTTAATTATTTGAATATTTATTATTATTTACCCCAAAACCTGAGTTGTTACATATGGTATTGCGCTCTCTTTCAAAGGGATAAACGGTATTCGCTAATAGCTTGATTTATGACAGAAGCACGCTGACATTAGAAGATGTGAATATAGGACTCCTGAGTGAAGAGATGAGAGATCTGATGATGCTTATGAGCGAAAGTGGAAACGCTGGTACTTGTCAAGGACTTTTCGTAGAGAAAGGAAGAAAGGAGAAGAAGGAGAATAATTTCAAAGGGCATTCCAAGTCACGGAAGCTTATATGTGGTTAGAGAGGCAAGTCTAAAGACAACAGGTGTCATCATTGTAAGAAGCATGGCCACTGGAAGAAAGATTGTCCACATTTGAGGAAAAGAAATGAAGCTAATGGTTCTTCATCTATTGCACTGGAGAAGATTATTTCTGATAATGTGTTGACTGCGTCTATTCTGATGTATCAGATCATTAGGTGTTGGATTCAGGGGTGCCTTCCCATAATGACGCCTTGTAAGGAGTATTTCTAATCTTATGAAAGTAAGGAGGGAAGTACTATATTAATGTGGATCGTTGCTACTTGGAAGTCATTAGGAGAATGTTCACTGCATATTCGCATGCATGATGGTATAGTGTGCATTATCACTAGAGTCCGCTTTGTTCCAGGTTTAAGGAAATCTCTTCTCTCTTTGGGTTAGCTGGCGCCTTTTCGTTGTGGGATTACAGTAGAGTTGAATAGCTTGAAAGTGACACGTGGTGCTCTTATATTGATGAAAGGAGTAATGGTCCAGAATCTTTTTTTTTTGAAAGGATCTACAATTCTTGAGGAGTCATGTATTAGTGTTGATATTTTACGAGCTTTGGATGCCACCAGACTTTGGAATCTCAGATTGGGTCATGTTTCGAAGAAGGGCTTAGAGATTTTTTGTAGGAAGATGATCAAGGCTGAAAGCTCCAATCATTTAGAATTCTGCCAGGAGTTTGTATCAGGGAAGCAGATGAAGGTTTCTTTTGGTGTCGGAAGATATGAGTCTAAAGGAGTACTGGAGTATGTCCATACAGATGTTTGAGGACCAGTACTTATAGCTTCTATTGGAGGAGCTAAGTATTTTATCTCTTTTATCAATGAATACTCTCGAAAGTTTTTGATGTTCACGATGAAAGCCAAGTCGGAGTTGTTTGAAAAGTTCAAAACTTGGAAGGCACCGGTAGAGAATAATGTCGAGAGGAAGTTGAAGGTTCTAGAATTCGATAATGAAAATGAGTTTGTTTCTAAGGAGTTCACAAATAATTGTAAGCCACATGGAATTTAGAGACATTTCACTACACCTAGAGATCCACAATCAAACGAAGTCAATCAAAAAATAAATAGGATTCTACTAGATAAAACTCGTTGTTTGAGATTGATGAAGAGATTATCTAGAGCTTTTGGGCTGAAGTTTTATCGACTTCATCATATATTATCAATCAAATTCCATGCTCAGCCATTGGTGCGAAGATTCTAAAGAAAAGGTGGAAAGGTACATCTATACATATCGATTATTTTCATTTATTTTGTAGCCCTGTGTATGTTCACCATATAGAAAATGACAAGTTAGAGGCTATATCTATCAAGGCTTATTTTTGAGCTATACAGTAGGCATCAAATTGTATCATATTTAGAACCTTGTTGATAGGAAGATAGTATACTCGAGACAAGTCACGATCAATATGTCCGGTATATTCAAGCTGAAGGAGAATCTACCTAGTTCAGTAGATTCACAAGCCGAAAGGCCTGAGGAGATGGAGACTATTCCCACATATCAACCTAGTAGTAGAGTTAGAGATATAAAAGAAGTTAAAGTAATTGTAGTCATTGACACATCACAAGAAGGGTCATAAAATTCCTCTAGCAATGATGTTGATGGCCGTGAACATAGAGATGATTCGGCTTAAGGTGGAGTTGACAGAAGTTTAGGCAAAGTTACACATATACGGGCTAGATCTAGAGTCAGAAGGCCACCAAATAGGTATGGATACTTGAACTATGCAAATCTTAGACTTGATGATCAGTTTGACTACACACTGCGTATAATACAAGATGATCCTTTCGATCTTGAAGAAGCTACGAGTTCGAGTCCCAGCACGAAACGAATGCATGCAATGCAGGAAAAGATGGATTTGTTGAAGAAGAATCAGACTTGAGAATTGGTACCACTCCCTCAAGGAAGCCGATCCATAGGATGAAAATAGGTATATAAGGTGAATGATTATGGAAGATATAAGACTAGACTTGTTGCAAAAGGGTTTTCACAGATGAAGGAGATGAAGTATGAGGAGGTGTTTGCTTCGGTTGTTAGACATACTTCTATCCGAAAACTGCTAGCCATAGTTGCAACTCATGACATGGAGTTGGTACAATTAGATATAAAGATAGCCTTTTGGGATGGAGAAGGAGACTATCTATATGAAGCAGTTGGAAGGATTTATAGAGGATGGAAAGAAGGAATAGGTTTGCAAGCTAAAGAAGTCTCTATATGGTTTGAAGCAGTTGCCTAGGCAATGATACAAGAGATTTGACTCCTTTATGCTTACACTTGGTTTTGATAGAAGCATTAAAGATGCTTGCGTTTATTTTAATCATATCGATGATGGTAACTGGAAATATATACTCTTGTATGTGGATGACATGCTAATTGCTTTCATGGACAAACCTAAAATTTATAGGTTAAAATTGAAATTAAAATCATAATTCGAGATGAAAGACGTTGGTGAAGCAAATAAGATTTAGTGATGGAAATCCAAAGAGAGAGAAAGCTGAAGGTGTTGAGATTTACACGAAAAGATTATATCTAGAAAGTTCTTGCTCGATTCAGCATGGAGAAGGGAAAGGCAATTAGTACTCTCGTGCCTTTACATGTTCAGCTTTCAGAGAAGAGCTTTTTGATGTCTGACAAAGCTTTTATGGAGAAGGTACATTATGCTATTGTGATTAGAAGCTTGATGTATGCTATGATCTACACAAGATTGGTATTGCATAGGTTGTTAGTTTGGTTAGTCGTTATATGGCTAATCCGGGGTAATCATATTGGAAAGCAGTGAATTACATTTGGGGTATCTTAGAGGAACAATAGATTATGAGCTTTGTTTTTACGGCATAGAGAAAGATTTTAGCTTGGTCAGATTTTATGATTTTGATTATTCAGAGATAGAGATCGAAGGAAGTTAACCCTAGGTTACATCTTTACACTTGGAAAGAAAACTATTAGTTGGAGAATGAGCTTGTAGACTAAAGTTTCCTTGTCTACTACAAAGGCGGAATTAATAGCTGCTGTTGAATCGGCTAAGGGAAAAATGTTTTTTACTTCGGTAGTTCAAAGAACCGAAATAAAAGGTTCACCTTTTGCTTCAGTTGTTTAAACAACCAAAGCGAAAAAGCTTACTTGTTTCGTCAATCATCAAAAATAACCGAAGCAATTGAATATATTTTGCTTCAGTTGTCACATGAAAACCGAAGCAAAAATGAACTAGGTAGTTGATGCTGCACGTTCTTTTGCTTCGGTTGTCATGTCACAACCAAAGAAATTGAGGTTTTTTTGCTTCAGTTGTCACATGATAACCGAACCAAAATTTTTATTTTTTTAAGAAAAAATATTAACGTGCTAATGAAGCTTGATCCATTAGTAGTATTATTGAATATACATTGGTCGTAGTAGTATTATTAAAGGACATTGAAAAAGCTAACTGAAATCGCATTAGAAAAACGCTAAAAGAAACTTTGATATATAATGAATACCACCAAGTAAGACCTAAAAATTACAAAAATAAAAGTAAAAATGCTTTACATGCATATTGTGTTTTATTCTTCTTAAGCAGATCAACTGTAGGATACATTTCAGCTCCAGAAACTATACCAGGAGTTAAACCTACACTGATCATGGCCGACTTCTCTTCTGGAGGACGAAACCTCATCGCCCCATAGTTACATAAGGTTCAAAGTTAAAATTATATAAAATTGTACATATACTTTGTTAATATGTTTTTTCTTTTTTGTATAGCCTTATGCGACTGCATCTGGATATAACATTCTTGCTACATATAATGAAGCAGTAAGCCCTATATTACATACAAATGACATAAGACGTGCAAAGTTCAATTTATTATCAGGGACCTCTATGGCATATCCTCATATAGGGGTCTAGCAGGTATCCTTAAGGACATGTACCCTACGTGGAGCCTTGTTGAGATTAAATCAACCATCGTAACCACAAGTTCATGCTTTGTGACTATTTTCATCCTTTTTAGTATATTTACATATATAACAGAAGTAATGAACACTATTGTATTATTTTTGTTGCAACAAGAACTACGAACAACATAGGCAAACTAATCCAGAACTAAGTTGAAGCTGATAACACAAGTAAAGTACTCGGTGTGACAATCGATGGCAAACCAAGGAAATAAATGACACAAAATATGTCTTATTTTTTCAATATAAACATTATGAGCATGGAATTAAATCTAAAAATATGACTAAGTTTGCGCTACTCTAAAATATAAACATTTAGATTCGATGATCATCATAGTCACGTCTGATTCCCTAAGCATCAAGTAATCTAGTTATTATACCATTGATTGGCAAAACAGCTACTCCAGCATGGTATATTTACTTAGTTATACATATATTTTTATTCATTATATGTTAATGTGTTTACTAGAAACAAAGATGCAATTTCAAAGAATGTAGTAATCAAACTCGTTTCACTTTAGGAAAATGTCACATGAGCAAACATAATATTTGTTTACCCTTTCTCCTTGCAAAATATTTCAGGCCAATCCAAATCATTTATCTCAATGGTCATTTTAATACTCTTGACATTGTCTTTAGCATTTGTACTAGATGATCCACCACTGTATTTCTACTTAATCTTGCGTAGTTCCACAAGTTTTCTTAAAAGAGGTTAGCTTGTTATCAGATCCTTTTCATAGTATTTATGATCAGGCATTGCATCTTTTGCACATCTCCATTTCTTCCTATCTATTCTCCTACATATCCCTGGTTCTGGATCCATACTTCTTCATGCTGTATTTTCATTTCATATTTAAACAACTATATGTACAAAATAAAATGTGTATAAAGATGGAAATTTTTCCATAGTGAACTAAACTATTGAACAATTTAAGTGAGGAAAAATGCCTCAAACCAACTGAAAATTTTAAGTTTTGGCTATAATGAACTAACCTTTTTTGACAAGAGCTTGATATGGGAGCAATTCAGTTTCATACTATCAATCAGTCATCAATTTGGTAGACCCCAAGTATATCTATATAGACAAAGTGATAAAATATTAATTTGGTTTGTGCATCATCCAAAGTTTCATGGATACATGTATATGCATGGTTTCAAATAGTATATCGGGATCATACCTTATGGAATAAGGTTCATTAATCCAAACCTACATAAATGCACCCCAAAAGGAGTCATCAGAAGAAGGAAGAGCCATATATGTCGTATCATATGATAAATCATCAATAATAATAGCAAGGGAAACAACAAACCCCTTTGTCTCAATCTCGAAAGGAATAACAATAGGGTAAGCCTTAGGAACCCACTTTAAGATAGGATAAGGACGGGGTGTCCTATCAAAAAGCGGAACAAGGGAGACATCAAGAGAATGTTTACAAGTTTCCTTTGGGTGACCCGAAAGAGTGACATGACGTGCAGATGTCAGGTTTCCAACTATAATGGACGTCAACAACCGCAACGTTCCCTTCAACTATACGACCAAAAAATCTAGGAAGGCAAAGGCTTAATTGAAGAAATTTTAGTTACAGCTCTGGTATAAACTAATTTGTTTCGAGCTACAATATTAGCATCAAAACACTTGAGTTTCCCAACGAAACTGGCTAGCAAGTAGAGCCTATCATAGGTTGCAACACCAATGGGATGTTACTAAGGTGAGCGCAGACAAGAATTGAGAGATTTTCTCCTTAGCTCGATCTACCAAATGACTCCATGGAGTAATAATGAAAGGTTGATGTCCAATAACGGAAGGGTCCGACTCAAGAATACGCAGCCTTTCATTTTTTTGGAAAACTTGAAGAAAAATATAGAATTAGCAAAGTGTTATTTCCAAAATTAATAAAAAGTGACTGTGAACATCCTGATACGGGGGATTTGAATCAAGGAAAAAACCAACTAAATGATCCAACCAAAACTGATCACTAGCATCCAACACTTCGACAGAAGGAACCATAGCAACATCCATCCCCACAATTTCAAAATCGTGGGGAACAAACTAATTTGCATTTCTCGGCAATACTTTGAAAAAAGAAGACCACTTAGTACTAGGATTATTAGAAGCAACGTTATATAAGAAATTTGGACCGGAAGTGAAAGTAATTTTAGCATGACCCTCATCGACAATACTGCAAACACCTTGAGTGCATATGCCATCTTTTGCCAAGACATGCTCGGCCACTTCAATAACACCCTCAGTCACCACCTCTTCATTCATAATTCCACTAACATCATGAATCAAGTCCTCCCACGGCACAAGCATACAACAAAGGAGTGATAGGCGAGACCATACCTATAGCAGCAATGGAGTTAGATAGTCTCGATAAGAGAGGGCAATCTAGATCGATTGAGAGTAATGTATCTTCAAGCGAGGAGAAGGGAATTGCGGTTGTAACGGGAAAAACTGTGGCAACATGCAAGGCTAGAAAGGAGAAAGCTTCATAGGTAGAGGTGGAAAACTATAGTCAGAGACAATTAAGACAGGCAGAGGCGGAGAGACAACGGCCAGAGAAGGAGAAGCACTGAAGGAATAGTCGGATCTCGTTAAGGTTGACATTACAGACGAGAGTCATAAAGGAAGATTATTGGAGTTTGATATAAAGGGAAAGAAGGTGGCAAGCATGAAGATGAAGAAAATTAGGGGAAGTGAAGGAACAAGGAAGAAGGGAAATGTCAAATTTGGGGATTCGTCGTTATTAATGGTCGATTTGAAATTATACATACTAGTATGGGCCCGTGCTTCGCACACGGACTGTTTGTATTATTGTATCCGTTAATATTTTATTTGAGTGCAAACATGTAAACAGAAAGCAAAAGCATTTTTGGAATTCAAAAGGACACCGAGTGAGTTAATTTAACCAATTTCTTTTATTAGTAGTACAGATAATGTAAACACATCGATAACATACTACAACAAAATTTTCAAAATTCCTAGCGGTGACTTTAATATTAAACATACCGCAAGGATTTAATACCAATAACTACAAATTTATTATAAATAATCATTAACCAATACAAACATAAATAATTGAACATATAAGATGCTCAATGGAAAGCAATCTACACGTTGCTCTGTGTAACCTTATCACTAACGAACGAAAATTGTGACACCCCGTAATTTGGCTTATTTAATTGGTTTGTTTGTTAATTAATTAGGCTTCAAAAACAAAATTTGCGCATACGATGGAATTTGACTACAAAACTTGTACTAACGCATTCGTGGAGAAATTCCAAGCAATTTTCATATTTGGAGTTTTGCGATCGGAGTCCGAGCGAAGAAGTTACGGATGAAAAACGAATCCTAAAAGAAAATAATTAAATAAGAAAAATTTACGTTTATTAAGAAATCTCCCAGGCCCACAGGCCGACTTGTCATTAGGAGCGATCGACCCCTAGCGGTCTACCGGTTCTCCATGGGCGGTCGACTGGTCGCCTTCGGGCGGCTAGGGTTAGCCTAGGCCACAATGGCCTGGATATATTATTTTTAATCATATATTCTGTTTGATTCTAGCACATATAAATTCAGGTCCAGCCCTCCCTTTTCTTCTCATATTTTTACAAAGGCAGTAGCAAAGCTCTACCATTTCTTCTTCTCTACTTTCTTTCTAAATTATAAAGGGAAGAATTTATATCTATATTCATACAAATCGGAGATGGGGAGAAATATTATAAAAAGAAGAAGAGAACAGAATCAACCACATGCGTATTTGAGACAATTTATATATTTGTATCTGTTTTCTCTTCCTATCCTAAATCTCTTATCAGATTTGTAATTATGATGTATATATATCCTTTTATGCATATCTCTTAGATTAAAAATGATTTGGAGTTGAATTAAAGGTTTTACTTCATATTTAAAAATTGGGATAGCTTTTAAAAGAGGAGTGAGAAATTTTATAGATTGTTATAATATGAAAATTATCACATTGGTGTTTACCTGATTTTTATGCCTGATTGGATGATTGTATATGAGCTGCAGGAGACGAATTGAATATAATTTGAATATAATAAGTATCGCATACATATTCTTGCTTATGAATTGATTTAGAGTTATTTACAACCCGTCTGTAAATCAGTCCCAAAAGTATGAATTTAGAATATTGATTTGAATGAAATTTATTACAGATCTGAAACAGTTAGTACAATAATGTTATAAATTTGGATTATTACCTTAGTCTTGTTGGAATATAAACTTTTCTATATTTGGAATTGTTGGAATTTAGATCCGTTTAATATTTGTAAATTAGTTTGATTTCTTTCCCTTTTACAAAGATACAGCGTTAACAAGGAATATATGCAAATAGAAAAAGATGCGTAAAGTATGAATTCATTGTAGTTTACACGATTTATTTCAGTAATAAAAAGAAATGATTATTCCTTGTAATTTCAAACAATGTAATCTTTTAAAGTTAAATTTTTTGTTTTGGATTAATTTATGGAAATTATGGCAGGTAATCTTTTAAATATGATTCCAATAATTTAACATGGAAAAACAAAATTCTAGTGAAGGTATATAACTAGAAAATGTTTGATAAAAGTAAATATTTGTACGTAATTTACTGCGCTTATAATAATTAAATATAAAGCTAATAACAACGCTTGTACAAAATATTCGCATTGAGGATAATTAACCATTGGAAAAAAAATTAAAAAATTGTAACTCCAATAAATGGTAATAAATATCAAAGTTGGAATAATTTGATAGGATAAATGGATTAATGAGACTGATAAAATTAGAATAGATATAAAAGGTTGCTAATTTGAAATTAGTAATCACATATAAATGTCTTAGGAAATGTACGTTTGTATTTTACGGACAAATTGACATTTATGAAAATTAAACGGGGATTTATGGGTAGATAAATATTTGAGGTAAATCTTATTGCCTTAGTAAAAAGGGAATTAGTAAGCTAAGTCCAATGCCAACCTAAGATAATATAAGTAAAGACTTCGACTTAGTAGGTTGGTAATATGAGGTCAGTAGAGTCCCTCGATGGAAAATTGCCCTTCACTTTGAAGCTACCAACAATCGGGTGTACTTACTACTGATGTGATATATCACTAATCCTAGGACCCGTGACGACGTGAGAGACTGATCTTGCTTTGCTAATAAGAATAGTATTAAATGGTCAAAATTTGGAATTAGGAGCGGTAATGGATGTCTCCACAGGGGTTCGCTTCTGGTTTCAAGTCTTAAGTGGCTGAAGGATCTGCCTCTCTCCAAAATGAAAGTATTAATTAACCTTATGAGATTCCAAATAAATAAATATGGATATCTCTAAAAAGGGTTTACTTCAATGTTGAGGTCTTAAGTGGCTATAGGGTCTGCCTCCTTACTGAAAGAACTAACCTAATGAGATGCCATATTTATAATTAAAGAGTGAAAGTGGATATCTCGAGATGGGTTCGCTTCAGGTTTGGAGTCTTAAGTGATTGAAGGGCTCGCCTCTTTCCTATAAAAGAAGCTTTAAGTAGTCCAATGAGATTTCCAAGAAATATCGGTTAGATAATACCAGTGAGGAGTCCGCATTGGTGATAAGGCTTAAATGGTGGGGTCTGCCTTAATTGAGGTCTTAAATGACTAGAGTCCGTCTATTTTCTAATAAAAGGTATTAAGTGGCTTAGGCGTAGCCTCTCACATTGCTAAGGTCGAAATAACAATAGTACCATTTAGGAGCATGCCTTGGGGGTAGGTCCTAAATGATGGGGTCTTCTTTAATTATGGTCTTAAATGACCAAAGTCTTCCTTTTTTCCAATAAAAGGTATGAATTGACTTGGGTACCATTTATTACATAACTACGATTTTCTTAACGATAAATTCGGTAATTGTTGGACTTTAAATGTCGGAATCCTTAAATAGTGGTTAGAGGACTTATAGCTGAGACCCACCGACCATCGACAACATTGTTATGAAACCGCCTTGAGAAAAGGTTTTAAATGACATGGTCTACCTTGATTAAGGTCTTAGATGGCAGAATCTGCCAATTTCTCCTTTTAAAAGTCTTATAGAAGCCCGCTTCATACTTAGAATGTTAAGTGGAAAATGAGTTTGGAAGTATTGGGTGGTTGTAAGACTTCATCGGTATTTATAATTGCTAATCTTAATGGACATAACAATTAAATAGAAACCAATCGGTATAAATGTATGTTATAGATAATTTATATTTTTTCAGTCACCAGAACGTTGTTCTGACCCACCTCCTCATTACAACCCACATGATAGAATTTAGGGAAACAGGTCACTACAACTGGATATGCTTTGTTGTTGGAGAAGTCTTCTTTCTCTCATGCTCAATGCTGATGTGATAATCCGCTATCCAAGTAATACTATTAATCCCAAGGTATGGTCATCGTAAGTATTCTTATCATGTTATATTTTCCGATATGAGTTTATATTTCTATCATTCTCTGATAATTTTCATACTTATTTGCAGGTATCAAATCCAACGATCTGTGTTTTGATGGACTTGGATTTCGATTTTGTTGAAATTTAGGCCCATTAAGGTACGGGTTATTATATTTGGTATCAAAGCCTAGCTTATCATATTAGAGGAATTATGATAAATTGAGAGAACGTGTTCATACTTTTCTATCTAGTAATATTATATTCCTATACTAGATTCTAAGAGCTTCGATTATAGAAGTAGTTGTAGTTCCACTTCGAAGAAATGGACAAAGCAACTATGGGTTGGAAATATCTTAGAGTCAAGATTTTCACACCGGCCCTCAAGTACCCACGGAGTGCTAGCGATGCGTAAAGTGTTGTTGATGAAGAGCCCAAGTACGACATATGGCTGAATCCCGGAGACTGGAGGTGTTCGACTTGACGGTTAAGATTTTAGATACCTTATGATTTTGATTTTGAGCTTCAATCGGAAGCACATATTTATTCTAGATGGGCGGAAAACTAAAGTCTGTATGCCGCAGCTGTCCAAAAGCAAGTTTTTGCAATGGTGCATTCATTGAACACCTCTTTGATGGAAAACTGAATTTTTTAGTTGAATAGTTAATGTCAATTCCTTAGTCTAAAACCTATGAGAGAATTTTTATAAATTATATTTTGGAAATGCCTTTGATTTTGGAAAAGGGTTTTTCAAAGGATTTCTTTTCCCAAAAATTTATTTTTCAATTTTTTTTTGGGAAAGTTGAAACTTTAATATTCAACGTATAACACTAGGTTGGTTGTTCTAAGAAATTTGTGATTTATAAAAGATTAATTCTTTAAATCCTTAAATATTTATATGTATATATCAATAAAGGCTTGATATTGATTTTTGGTAAGAAAATTATTTTCCAATTTGGGAAATTTTTGTTTTAAAAAGGATTTTGGAAACCCTGAAATATTTTTATATATAAGTTTGACTTTTAAGGGAATTTTTGGTATGAAATGGTTTCTATTATTTATAAACAAGTATAAAGGAGCACATATTTAACTCGGCAATTTCTTGGTTTATAAAATCAAGGTTTTTATATTTACTTTCTTTAAGGTATAGATAAAATATGAATGACATTCAATTGTATTAGGGTATGTAGTTTGAAGTGTTGTTGTACCCACGGCTATTGGAAGAAATATTTCCGTATGAAGTAAGTAGGAAATAGCGGTTGGAATATTTTGGGTTTTTGGAAGTGTTGTTGGTTGCAACAGTTTGTTGAGCTATCACAATCTTACCAAGGAAGGGTGGATACCGTCGTGTGGAAGGTAGAATTTTTCTGGTCGGGTTAAGTTGAAGATGGTGTGTGGAACAGTCATCATAATATTAATTAATTTAACCGGCCCTATGGGTCGTGCTCAAATCTAGGCTAGCGGTCGACCAGTTGACCTAATACCGGTCGACCGCTAGGTGGATTCAGGTCGAACCCGAACCTGAAACGCGACTATAAGTCGCGTCCAAACCATCAACCGCTGCACCCCCCTCACTCTCTTGCTCCTCTCCATTTTCAACCAAAACCCATTTCCACCTCCCCTTTGATCCACTTAACCAAGGCCTCTCTCCTCCGTTCCATCACCAACCGAGGGCAAAATTCTTATGCATCCGATCTTGCACCACTACTACGCTGGATCTAAACCCTTTTCTCCCCTTTCCAACTGCCTCTTAGCCCATGGCACCACCACATATCAGCGACTCTTCCTCTCGTCATCCTGGCCTCACTCTGCAAGAAGCCGCTTGGCTTGACCGTAGCGAGCAGAAGATTGCCACCAATTTCCGAACGGTGGACTTTTATTTTCTCCATGGATTACCAATGAAATTCGGAGATTTCTCCGCTCGTGGGCTTGAAGAGCTTTTCGTTACAATAGGAATTGCATCAATCCTCCGCTTTGAGACTTATAAGCGAAAATATTATCCGTGGTGCACCCACCTTTTCGATGCACAGATGACACAGAATTTTGATGACGACAACATCTATATTGAGTTCGAGGTAAAGGGAGCTCGGATCGAGATGACAGATGATGATCTCGCTGAGATTTTGGAGATATATGCAGTAGGCGCAAATTTGGATGACATAAAGATGACTGATCCTAAGATTCTACAACGGATCTTTTTTGGAAATGTCGATGATTTGAGGACTGACAATTTGCGAAAGGTTGCCAGTCTCGTTTTATGCATCATTCAGCACATATCATTCCAAAGATGGGAAGCCTAAATCAGATCTATAACTCAATGCGGAGGGCCGCCTATTCTATAATTAACGGCATAGCCGTCAATTGGACTCGTGTTTTATGCTTTGTATGGTCGATCAGGGAGTTGGTACCCCCAAGGACTCACTTTTCATTTTTCCACTTGCTCACTCGAGTGTTTAGGCATTACGATGTAAATTTTAGTAGAGATCCAATAGTGAGGAACTTCCTCTATCAGCCAGACCACTATTAAGAGCATGAATATTCCTTTACCGCCTACCGCACCACCTGTACCAACAGCAGAGCAACAACACCAACATTAGGGGCTATCGTAGGACGCCGATGGTACTTGAGTCCTGAGCTTGTTGCTATCCATTAGGGTCAGGCAGAGCTCCGAGAGATTAGGGCAGAGCAACAATTCTAGGGGAGTGAGATTGGGTGCATAGTTGCCATGCTACAACCATTTTGCGGCCACGGTAATAGGCTCGAGCTCCAGCCGCGGAGCGAGACCTTCTCACAATTTGAAGGCGGTATTCTATTTAGGATTGTTGTATTTTTTTATTTCCATTTGTTCTTTCCTTTAGGTTGTTGGGTTGTAAACCTATTAGTTGTCTCTTATAAAAGGCACACACGATACTATGAGTTTCTATTCATTTTCTATGTTATTGTTCTGGATATGTGAACCACTCCTATATATATGCATAGTTGAGAAGCAATATAAATAAGAAAATTTCATAAAGATAGTTGACTAACAACAAATACAATATAAGACTGGAAGTTTAAAATAGCCGAAAATTTTAGCGAAAGGCATGATAAAGTTGTTTTGATATCACCGATCATTGCTCATGTTCGTTAAAAGCTAAATTTTTTGAATAATGGATGTATTGACATTTTTGAATATATGTCAAATTTTTGGTAAATGTTAGTTATGGAATTTTCGAATTTAGTTTTCGCATTTAGCGCATAACCAACTTCTGACTACGCTAAAATTGTGGCTTGATTTATAAAAACATTTGAAAATAAAATTATTTTAAGAAAATTCCCCATGATTTAAAAAGTTCCTTTTAAAAAAAGGAAAGAAAGAAAACGTTTTGTATTTTAATTATATTTAGAGTTTTTATTCAAAATTTTATTCAAGGGAAAATGTACGTCTGAACATTTTGAGATTTTATTCTCCAAAGACGTACAAATTTGAAAAGTGTGAAAGATTTTTTGTGAAAACTTTAATTTTTAAGGCCACATGCTAGCGTAGGAAAGACATACAGAGTCAGAGTTTACGAATTTAGCAGTTCATTAGGGTCGACGATGCTATAAATGCAAATGATATCAAGGGAAAAGCTATTTTAGTGTTGTAATTTCTATTTTCATATCTTGTTAATGATGCATGCAAGTCTATTTTTAGAATTAATTCTATTTTAGAACTTGAAAATAAGAGGTCTTATGCGTTTTGTACGTTGTAAATTTGGAGTAAATTCGGGACAGCGAATTAATTTCCACTATACTATGGAATAAGAAGATTATAGTATCATAAGAATGTTAAATTCTTCATCTAAATTCATTTTTCCAACATAGGAGTGAAGTCTAGAAAGTGATTTTTCCATGTATTATTGGATGGTAAGAAGTGGATGCAAAATTGGTTGTTTCATCCTTCATTTATGTGTGGGTATTTTTGTTTAAAAGATTTTTCAAAAATCTACATACATATAGAACTGCCAATATATAAATAAGTTGTTTGCAACATGTTTCCAAAAATGTTTTCAAAAGAATTGCATTCATACAGATGGAATTTAGAATAATTCAGTATACATATTTTCTACGTGGTGAAACGGTAATATACTATGCAACTATGCATGTAAGGTTTTAAAATTTGTTGTACATTCATTGCTTTTGTAGTTTAGGATAATTAAGAGCCAAAACTTTGAGTTAGTCATTGGTGAAATTTCGAGACCGAAATTCTTTTTAAGGGGGGAAGAATGTAACACCCTGTAATTTGATGTTAGTTATTTAATTAGTCAGTCAGTTAGTTTGGCTCCAAAAATAGAATTTGTTCAAATAATGGAATTTGACTACGAAAAATGCACAATTGCATTTGTGGTGAAATTCTAAGCAAATTTCATATTTAGAGTTTTGCGATCAGAGTCTAAGTAAAGAACTTACGAACGAAAAACGAATTCGGAACTAAAATAATTAAATAAGAAAAATTAATGTTTATTAATTAATCGTCTGGCTCTACAGGCCGACCTATCATTGGGAGGTCGAACCCTGGCAGTCGACCGGTGCTCAATGGACGGTCGACCGGTGCTCAACGGATGGTCGACCGGTAGCCTTTTGGCGGCTTGTGTTAGCCTAGGCCACAACGGCCTGGATCTAATATTTTAAATCATACGGTTCTTGTTAATTCCAGCGCCAATAAATTCAAGTCTAGCCCTTCCTTCTCTTTTCATATTTTTATATTGACAGTAGCGAAGCTTTGTCATTTCTTCTTCTCCACTTTCTTTCTAAATTATAAAGATAATATATTTGTTTTATATTCACACAAATCGAAGAAGAGTAGAAATCTAATAAAGAGAGAAGAGAATCAACCATATGAGTATTTGAGGTAATTTATATTATATATATATATATATATATATATATTTGTATCTAAGTTCTCTTCCTATCCCAAATCCCTTCTCAGATCTATAATTCTAATGTTTATATATATTCCCCATATATATATATATATATATATATATATATATATATATCTTGGATTAAAAAGTATTTGGAGACGAATCAAAGGTTCTACTTCAGATCTAGAGATTTGGATCGCTTTTAAAAGGTGAATGGAAAATTTTATGGATTTTTATAATATGAAAATTATCTCATTGGTGTTTGTTTGATTTTTATGCTTTATTGGATAGTTGTATATGAGTTGTAGACAACGGATTGAATATGATATGAATATAATAAATATCGCTTACATATTCTTATTTATGAATAGATTTTGAATTGATTACAAACCTGATCTAGAAATCAGTCTCAAAAGTATGAATTTAGAATATTGATTTGAATGAAATTTGTTCTAGATCTGAAATAGGGTGTATAATAATGTTATTAATTTGGATTATTATCCTAGTCTTGTTGAAATGTAAACTTTTCTATGTTTGAAATTGTTTGTAATTTAGATCCGTTTAATATTTGTAAATTAATTTGATTTCTTGCCCTTTTAGAAAGATAAAACATTTGATCTAACAAGGAATGGATGCGATTAGAAAGAGAAAGAAATGTGTAAAGTATCATGGTAGTTAGCACTGTCTATTTTAGTAATAATAAGAAATGGTTATTCCTTGTAACTTCAAATAATGTAATCTTATAAAGTGAAATCTTTTATTTTTGATTAATTTATGGAAATTATAGCGGATAACCTTTTTACTATGATTCCAGCAATTTAACATAGAAAAGGATATTCAAATGAAGATATATAACTAGAACATATTTAATAAAAGTAAATATATGTACGTAATTTACTACGCTTATAATAATTAATAAAAAGCCAATGACAATGCTTGCATGTAATATTCGCGTTTAGGATAATTAACTGGTGGAAAAAAATTAAAAGGTTGTAACTCCAATAAATGGTAATAAATATGGGAGTTGTAATAATTGGGTAAATGGATTAATGGAATGATAAAATGGAATAAATATAAAAGGTTACTAATTTGAAATTAGTAATCATACATAAATGTCTTAGGAAAAGTCCGTTAGGATTTTATGGACAAATTGACATTTATGAGCATTAAACGGGAATTTATGGTAGATAAATATGTAAGGTAAATCTTATTACCTTAAATAAAAAGGGAATTAGTGAGCTAAGTCCAATGTCCACCGAAGATAATATAAGTAAAGATTTAGGATGGTTAATTCGACATAGTACGTTAGTGATGCGAAGTCAGTAGAGTCACTCGACGGAAGAATGCCCTTCAATTTGAGGCTATCAAATGTCGGGTGTACTTACTGCTGATGTGAGATATCACTGATTCTAGGATCCATGATGACGTGAGAGATTGTCTGCTTTCTTAATTGGAAAGTATTAAATGGTCCAATTTTGGAATTAGGAGCGGTGAAAGATATCTCCATAGGGGATCGCTTCTGGTTTGAGATCTTAAGTAGCTGAAGGGTCCGCCTCTCTCCCAAATGGAAGTATTAAGTAACTAGTGAGATTCCAAATAAATAAATAAGGATGTCTATAACAAGGCTTTACTTCAGTATCGAGGTCTTAAGTGGCTATAGGGTCCAACTTTCTACCGATATAAGTAACCTAATGAGATGTCATATTATAATTAAAAAGTGATATTGGATATCTCGGGAAGGGTTCGCTTTAGGTTTGGGTCGTAAGTGACTCAAGGGTTTTCCTTTTTCATATAAAAAACAGTATTAAGTATCCCTTCTAAGCAATGTCAGTTAGATAGTACTAGTAAGGAGTCCGCCTTAGGTATAGGTCTTAAATGATGGGGACAGCCTTAATCGAGGTCTTAAATGACAAGAGTCTACCAATTTCCTAATAAAAGGTATTAAGCGGCTTAGGTACAATCTCATATTGCCAAAGCCGTAATAAAAATAGTACCATTTAGCAGCACTCCTTGGGGGTAGGTCGTAAATGATGGGGTTTGCCTTAATTAAGGTTTTAAATGACCAGAGTCTGCCTATTTTCAGTAAAAGGTATTAAGTGGCTTGGATACTGTTTGGTATATCTACAATTTTATTGGCAATAGATGCATAATAGTCGGACATTAAATGTTGGAAGCCTTAAATAGTGGTTAGAGGTCATGTAGCTAGAACCGCCTACCGTTGACAACATTGTTAGGAAACCACCATGAGGATAGATCTTAAATGATGGGGTCTACCTTGATTAAGGTTTAAATGGTAGAGTTTACCTATTTCTCTTTTTAGAAGTATTATAGAAGCCGCTTCATATTTAGAAGTATTAAGTGGCAAATGAGTTTAAAAGTATTGGGTAGCGGATAAAGCATCATCAGTATTTTATGCCTTGGGAATGGGTTGATAAGTAAATTTTTGTGCAATGCAAGGTTAGATTAGAATTGCTAACCTTAATCGACATAATAATTAAATGGAAACCAATCGATATACATTTATATTATGGACAGTTTATATTTTTTTTTCAGTCATCAGAATGTTGTTCTAACCCCTTCCTCATTACAACCCACAGGATAGAATCTAGGGGAACAGGTCACTAGTGCTGGATATGCTTTCTTGCTAGAGAAGTCGTCTTTCACTCATTTTCAATGCTGATTTGACAATCCGCTATCCAAGGAGTACCATCAATTCCAAGGTAGTGGTCATGGTCGGTATTCTAAATTTATTATTGTTTTCGTTGTGAGTTTAGACTTCTATCAATCTCCGATAATGCTCATGCTTATTTACAAGTACCAAATCCAATGATATGTGCTTTGATGGACTAGAATTTTGATTTTTATCAAAATTTAGGCCCGTTAAAGGATGGGTTGTTATAAGAATGAAATAATTTATACCAAGCTACCAAAAGTAAAACATTTTATATTTCATGCCTAATAAGTATTTGTAAAATATTTTATAAGGGTGGCTGGTTTTATAAGTATGTGGGTGGAGATGGGAAAAAAGACGATTATTTTACCATAATGAGGATGAAGGATTAGTTCTCACTGTTCTAGGTCGTATTGGTGATATGAATCATACTTTATTATCAGATGAAGCTTGTATAGGAAACACCTTTTTGCTCTGGTTTAGTGGACTTCATTCCTAACTTAGTGTTACTTTTTTCTAGTTATTCTCATGTCACTGGTCTTGAATCCTCTTATGATGAGAGTGGTTCTTCCTCTTCTAAGTGGACTAGGTTTTTTTTGTCTTTATTAGCTTGGCTCTTTTTGCCAACCTGATATGCCTTATTTTCATATAGCTGTTTGACGCCTGTGCCAAGCATATATTTCTTATTCATTTATGTATGTAGATGACCCACAATAAAGGCGGCTAGCTTTGCAAATTTTCTTTGTATAATGATTGTTTGATGGTATTTGAATGGTTGAAAATGATTTTTATATTGTAAAGAGTTATGAAAAATATTGAAATGTAAGAAAGTTTATGGTTTTGGTTTATTAATATATAGAGTAAGAAGTATGTTTTATGTAAATAAGAAGATGTTTTAATGAAAAGGACGTTTGTAGAATCTTCTTTTTCAAGAGTGGCCTTTGATTAAGTTTCATTTTAATGGACATTATTTATAGTTTGTAGTTATATAAATGTATACGTATAAGATATTTTCAAGTGTTTTTAAAAATTGAATTGTGTTAATTTGTCCGTTAGTGTTTCAAAAAATTCTGGTTGGTTCCCTTGATTAACGTTATCGATTAGGATTCCTAAACACTATAATAAGGCATATGGATATAGAGTTTTGGAAAGTATTGAAAGGTTTCAAAAGAAATTCTTAAATGCTTTGTATATTTTTATAAAGAGTTGAAATATTTTTAAAAATAGTATAATATTTTTAGAAAATTATAACTTATATTTTGTAAATTTCGAAAGAAAGATATGATTTATAGAAATATTGAATCATGATTTGAAGAATTTTGATAAAGTTTTAAGAAGTGAGATTAAATATTTTGATAAGATTTTGAAATAGAACTTTGGTAAAGCTCATGTTGTGAATATATGTTTGGAATTTTCAAGTTTTAGAAACTGTTGAAATTGTTTTAACTTGGAAATTTATAATTAAGTTCTAGTAATTTTATAGAAAATTTTATTGTTTTGACAATAATAGAACTTTATTTTCATATGTTTATGTGTGTGTATATACATATATATAGATGCATATATTTATATGATGATTGTTGCCATCAAGCATTAGTAGATAGCTAACGTCGATGGCAAGGCAATATTGATCACACGGTCAACACTGCAGCCAGTTGGCAATGTGAGCCACTAGAATTTCATAATGAGTCGTCATCAATATGACTTTATAATTGAATTTGAAAATGTTTGATATGTGATGCCGTGATGGTATATTTTCTATATGAATGATAATTTGCAATTCGGATGAATTACGTAAACAAATTATGTTATGATAATTGTGTTATATATATAATTTGTATATGCAAATTTTTAGTTTAAAAATGGTTTTATTTTAACCAATAAAGTATATGAAAAGTGTAATATTTTAAAGAAATTTATTTTTGTGATTAACAAATGTTTTGAGAATAGTTTTAATAACGAATTGAAATATATGACTAAAGTAAATTTATTTCTAAGATATTGGTTTGTTAGTTTATAATAAAGTGAGGTTTCGAATTGAATTAAGTAATAAGTCGTTAGGGAAAATAAGATTTGAGTTTCTAGATAAGAACCCCAAGAAAATGTTGTATATAATTTATTCAAGCATTAAAGGAGATTTTTCATTTTGAAATCATAGATTATGGTTTATGTAAAATGGATTTTAGAAATATTTATTGTTGATGGTATTATTGAATTAGAAATTTAGTTATAATGGCCAATAAATTTGTGTAGTAAATAATCAAGTTTTGAATAAAGAAGTAGTTTGGTATTTTGAATGAAACAATTTAACTTTATAATGATGAGTTATACTGAAAAAAAATTGTTTTGTGTTCACAGTAACAAACTACTATTTTGGAATTTGAGATTTTTAAGTATTGATGATTTAGAATATATATGAAAACATATATAGTCAAAATTTGTAAATAAAAGAAGGTTGAGAAATTTTATTTTTGAAAAATAAAATATATATTGGAAATTGTTTTGAATTATTTAGATCAATATTTTGTTTATATTCTAAAAAATCATATTATAGCTTGATTAAATATGGTTTTAGAATAGGCTTTAAAAATAAGTTACATTGTTTTTGTTTTAATACAATATTAAGTTTACAAATATTTTGAGTTTTCTATATCCTATGAATATAATAGTAGTATTACTGAAAAGTTTTATGAAGTAAAGTAAGAAGAATTTCTAGGGAAGAAGATCTACAAATTATGTTTTATCTCTATCCTTGGGAAAAATAGATAGCAACATGTTTCAGTATTTTGAAAGTTGTCATAGTGTTTGAAGATATTTATTGCAATTCTAATTCTTTTTTAATCATTGATTATAAATTTTAAATTGTACTATATTTTGATCATTTGTGGTTTTAGAAATTTTTGAACATAGAGTATAAAATTTTGCTTTAAGTGATTAATGAATTTCGAAATTGCTTTGTGAAACTAGAATTTGAAGTAGGACATTTAATTTGTAAAGATAATGGTTTTAAGAGTTTGAAATCTATATATATATATATATATATATATATAATATTTGGGTTTTTATATTATACACACATGCGCGTGCACACACATACACTTTCATGTATATTATATAGGTTTTGGGAAAATTTTATACAATAAGAAGAGCTTTGAAGAAGATAGTCTTATAAATTGTTTTATGTCATTATTTTGAGAATTGTAAATATTAACAAAATGTTTTAAATACTTGGAATAGTATTATGGATTTGTATTATAAAGATTTATTTGTTGAAGTAATGATATGGATTTATAAAAGAGTGTGTGTGTTATTTGAGTGTTGTGAATTTATAGAGAACTTTTGCACCATGGAATTTACTCCCAATTTTTTTGGGAACATGAATATTTGACTTGTATTTTGGTTGCAATTCATGGATACTATCCTAAGTGAGTTGTTCAACTCACAGCCCATGATCACCACGTTGGACATGGGATGACAAGTTGTTGTGTTTTGAGGCCACCAAGGAATTTATTAATTGATGTTATTTTAAATATTTTTGTCTTATTTTCCATAATTGAATGTGAAATATTAATTTGAGTGGGTGTAGTAAAGTAAATTATTTTAGCTTGTTATAGATTTTTGCCTATAGGAAATTGCAAGCCACAATTTTCTTAAGGGGAGAGTTGATAATTAATATATAATTAATTAAAATTGGGTTTTTGAAAATTCAAAATAAATAATTTGAATTTATTTAGCATTTCAGAATTTATAACTAAATAACTTAAAGAATAGCTGGGTGTTTTAATAATTGCGAAGCATTTTAATTCGGAAATAAAGAATAAATGGGTGCCTTAATAATTGTGAAGCATTTTAATTAGGAAATAAATTTAAAAGTATGACAACAACTATTTAATAAAATAAGTAAGAATTGAATATAAAAGATTAAAGATTTAATAAATTATTTAATTATTTTGGAATATGGAAAATATTAATAAGTATTTTGGGAGATGATGACAAATCAAAATTTTGTAGAATAAAAAGGTTATTTGATAAGGGAAATAAAGTTATTAATATAGTTTTGAAATTAATTAGTAAATGATCTAAATAACGTAGTTAATCAAATAAATAAAATTATATAAGATAATTTTTTAAAATAAAAAATGTAGTAATTATTTAGAAATTTTTTTTCGAAGAAGTGAATTTTGAAATTGGGCTTTGTATATAATTATTTTATGAAAATAAAGAAAGAATAGAAAAGAAATCAAAGCCCAACATGACACAAGCCCAAGAATCCAAGCCTAATTTCTCAGTTTCCCCATATCTAGACTTTTCGTTCTCTGCATTCTTCAACTCCTTTTATAAACAAAACCCTCGCATTTACTTTCTTCGCTTTAGAAATGATTATAACACTAAAACCCCACTCATTTTATAATTATACTAAACTTAAGCAAATTATTATAAAATCCCAAATTCAATTTTGTGTTTCTCGATGCTGATATATGTGTGCGCAAGGAAGCGATTAGAGTTTTGTTGAGGCATTGGTTTCATGGTGTATGCGATCATAATGGAAGAAGAATAGGAAAGAACGCAGTTTATAGGTGAGTGTTTCACTCAAAAATTATGTGTCTAGTCTTATGATCATATACATGTTTGCATGAATTAAAATGATGGTCGACTCCCTACGAGGTCTGGCCGGTGGACCGGTCATGGCATGGTCAGCTCAAGGCGATGTCCGACCGATGGACCAGTCATGGGTGACCGATGCACCGGTAGGACATGTGTGCATACAGCATGATGTGTGCTTGTGTGTAACATTGTGTGTGTAGGCGTAGTCTTGTGCATGTGTGTGCAATGTCATGCGTGTGTGTTTACACAATTCTGAGTGTAAGTGTGCGCACAAATATTAGCTACTTATATATATATAAACTAATATGTATGCATACACACAGATATATACATATATATATACATATATATATGTACATATACACAATATAAACTAAAATAGATATTATACATGAATATAAATATCATTTAAAGTTTAATAAATTAGTTTGACAATATTGTTTAAATGGAAAAATACGAAATGCTTCTTAATTGGTATTTTATAGTTTTAAAGTATATTTTATGGAATTTTAATGTATAATTCTAGGTTTGGAAACATATTTAATTGATTTTGTATTTATAAAATTGATATGGATGTTTTATAAAATTTCTTTAAAGTAGTATTTAATTAAAGAAAGCTAGGGAATAACTATTATGTGTGATACTTGGTTTAAATTATTTTGGGATTTTAAAAGAAAGAAATGAGTTCTCTAAGGTTGTTGGTGAACATACAATTATTATTTAATTTTATAAAAGATTAAGAAATTAATTATTTATTGTAAAGTGATATTATACTTGTCTTAAATGATTGTTAATTTCTAGGAACTTATTTTGTTACAGTTATAGTGTATGTTGTAATTGATTTATTATCTATTATTATATTGTTGTTATATATATTTATATTTTTTTGGTTAATCTATTTTATCATGCCTTATCGATCTTACTTTTTTTTATATTGAATCTATTCATACGAACGATTCACCGTGGATGTTGATTTGATTTGTGATTTGATGTGATATAGTGCTAACATCTTTTTCTTTGACTAGTAACATCGTCTGGTATGTGACTTTCGATAACATTTTTCAGTTCTTCTTTGAACTCGTTATACAGAATATCGAAGAGTCCGATGTGCAACCACTGAATAAATGAACTACTAACACGTGGTGGTATGGGACGTTGTCGTATTCAGTTATTCTTTACCCGTGGATGACACTCTTATAGGGGTATGTTGTATGTCACTCACCGCGGTGAGCATATATGAAGGTACTTGTTAGCTACATATTATATATTCATACAATGTCTATCTACCACTATACAACGCCCTTTATGTTTCGAGAGTGAACCAAATTGGTTAGTATCCACCCTGACGGTCTGATCGAGAAAGTCACGCCTTCGATCCACGACACCTTTGTTATTGTATTATATTTGATGTACATCATTGGATTTGGTTTCCCCATGTATTGTATAAACCAACAATTGGTTACCATAGGGGCACATGTTGATAGTAGTAGCCGAATATGCTACGTGTTGGCGAGATTATGGTGGATCATTATCACAATACCGAGAGGGGAGAGGTAATGGTAAACAATGACTGTAGAAGTCATGTCATGTGGACCACATATAGCTCCTGGAGCAAACAGACATGTTGTTAGTCTTCCGTTTGGTTTTGGTGTGTGTATGTATGTGGTTGGTAGACAGATAAATACAATGTTTATATGAGATTATACGTAAGACTATGTCTAGAGTACAGTCAACCTCATATCCTTCTTTGTTAGATGGACTATTCTTTAAAGTCGGACGACCTACTCATTACCGATTATACTTGGGCATTGTTCTAAGTTGGCTCAAATATTTCTTATTAATTTTATTGATTTGATAATGATACTTTAAAATATGAGATTGAGAGAGATTGTGGGCATTACTTCGTTATCGCCTGACTTCACTTGACAATATCTCAATATTGGTTATTTCTAGTTTTAATGGTAATTTCAAGGTATAGATGACTCACCCATTCGATGTGGATTTAATAGATTTTGATTTGATGTGTTTTTATGGGTAACGACGCTTTCCTGTTTGGGTTTGCTGTGAATGTTGTTTGAGATATTTTGAGGTGGTAGTGCCATCACCTTTATACTTATCATAATATCATTATATGTTATAATATTACCTATCATTATAGACATAGTTTGATATGTATGTTATTTATAATACGCAGGTCGGTCTAAGATATTTCAAATTCAGGGACGGGATGACCGATTTATGGATGTTGTGTTAATACTCTAGGTATTGATTTTGATAACAACAACCATATAAATGTTACTACTAACGTATCTTCGAGTTATGCAGTCATATCAGATATATTATGGAGACATTTACAAAAATTAACAAGAATACAGTGGAAGTAGATGAATTATAGAAGAATGTTAATCAGAGTAATTGAAGAACAAAACCCAATTAGATAAGAATGCTGAAGGATAAAGGTGTTTGAAGTGATGAGCAGTTAATCAATTCCATTTTAGTTAATAATGTGGAATTAGTTGAACAACGGGGTCTCAATAATGCTTTCACTGATTATTATAAAGATATCTTTGGCAATATTAATAAGCATAGAGTTAATGTTAGATGGAATGATCTTTACCCGTCCGTCTCTAATATTAATCTTTCTGATTTAGATGTTCCTTTTTTGAAGTGGAAATCCATAAAGCCATTTTTGATTTACCGGGAGATAAATCTCCGGGTCCGGATGGATTTCCTATTCTCTTTTATAAAACTTTTTGGGAGGTTTTAAAATTAGACTTAATTAATATGTTTAATGAATTTTATAATGGAAATCTCCAATTAGGTAGGTTTAATTTTGCTAATGTTATTTTATTACATAAAAAAGTCGGTGCTAATACTTTAAAAGATTTTAGACCCATTTGATTGATTAACTACTCCGTTAAAATTATTTCTAAAGTTTTAGCTAATAGACTTAGTTCAAAAATGAATGATTTAATTGATTGTTCTCAATCTGCTTTCATTAAAGGTAGAAATATCACTAATGGTGTAGCAGTTGTTCAAGAATACATTAATCTTTGTTGTAAAAATAATATTACTTGTGCTATTTTAAAATTAGATTTTGCTAAGGCTTTTGACTCGGTTGATTGGGATTTCCTTATTGATATTTTCCGTGCCAGAGGCTTTAGTAATAGATGGACTAACTGGATCATTAACTTGCTTAAAACTGGTAATTCAAGTATTATGGTTAATGGAATTTTGGGCAATAAAATTCAATCCAAGAGAGGATTGAGACAAGGAGATCCATTATCGCCCCTTTTGTTTAATTTAGCGGCTGATGTTTTTTCTAATATTATTAAGAACGCAGTTAATAATAATCTCTTGGGTTCTTTTGGTAATGATATTTCGAGTTTTGGTTTGTCTGTCCTTCAATTTGCTGATGATACTTTGCTTTTTTCCTCTCATCTTCCTAGGCACATCATTGCTCTTAAGTTTATTCTCTATAGTTTTGAACTTTTATCAGGTTTAAAAATAAACTTTGATAAAAGTTCGGTTTTAGTTTTAAATGATTTTGACCAAGTTGAAAATTTAGTTGCAAATACTTTAAATTGTAAAACTATGAGTTTTCCTTTTAATTATCTTGGTTTTGTTTTTAGACCTTCAAAACTTAAGCATGAAGATTGGTTGTTAATCATTGATAAAATTAAAAATAGGATTTCTAATTGGAATGGGAGATTCTTATCTAGAGCTGGTAGACTAGTTTTGATTAACTCTGTTTTATCAGCTCTCCCTATCTATTGGATGTCTATGCACCTCTTTCCTGATTGGGTGATAGAAAAAATAGATAAAATTAGAAAAGACTCCTTTGGAGTGGTATAATCCAAACTGTAGCATTAAATGTTTAGTTAATTGGGATACTGTCTGTAAGTCTAAAAATGAGGCTGGTTTAGGTGTCATTAATTTACGTAATATGAACTTGTCTCTTCTTAGTAAATGGTTATGGAAATTCAGAGATACGAGTGATAAGGCCATTCGGAAGGAGATTATTTCTAAATATTACTACAATGGTAGTTATAATCTCTATCATATTAGTCCTTCGATTTTTTATAAACTTTCTTTTTTTTGGAAATCCATCTTAAAATGTAATGTTATTTTCAACTTAGGTGTAAATACTATTGTTCATTCTGGTAATAACACATCTTTTTGGCATGATAGTTGGATTTCCGCTACTCCTCTTAAGATTGAGTTTAAAGATTTATATGATATTTGTAGCTTTAAATTTGCATTTATTTCTGATGTTTTTAACTCTGATGTGACCCTCCTTGGATTTTCAATTTTAATAGTATTTTAGTAGGCTCAACCCTTAGACAGCTTAATTTGCTTTATGCTAAGCTAAATCTTTACAATATTGACAATGATAATGATTATATTAGTGGGGAGTGGGATAAGAGTAAGAAATATTCTTCGAATTCCTTTTACAAATTTATTAACTTTTCGGGTGTTTCTGACAATTGTTTTAAATTTATTTGGAAAACTAACGCTCCTCCAAAATCTAAGATCCACATGTGGCTCATTATTCATGGCAAATTGAATACTATTGAACTTTTAAAAAAGAAAAATATTATTATTGATAATAAATGTTATTTTTGTAATACATACTCTGAAGATATTAATCATATTTATTACGAATGCATGGTTACTCATTTTATTCTTATTAAGACCCTTAATATTTTTGAGTTTAATATTAGTTCTAGAGTTACTGATTGTTTTTTCTATTGGAACTCTTTTAGATTTAAGTTCAATAAGAATATTAGATACTTGCTTGATTCTATATTTACAATTTCTTGTTGGTACATTTGATTTGAGAGAAATCAAAGGATTTTTAATAACAAAAATAATCACTATAATAAATTGATAATTTTAATTTCATCTTTCTGCTTGAATTGGATTTCAAATCCCAAATATAAATTAGCCAAAAATAATTGCTTTAAGGATTATCTTAACAAGGTTAGAAATAATATTAACTTATTCAATCTTAACTTCAATAATTTTGTCCCTAATAATATTTTTATTAATCCCTATACTGATTTAAATAATGTTCACATGATGCAGTATAATATTCTTCCTATTATAGGCCCTTAAAGTAGTTTCTTGTTTTTTTTTTATATTGTTAGTTTTTGGTTCTAGCTTTTCCTTGCTTTTATTTTCATTGTGGTTTTTATTCTCACATAGGTGTATATAAAATCTATTTGTATACATATATGTGATTCATTCTAACGTGGTTTCCTAGTTTTGTTTTAGCTTTGGTTTTGACAGGTTTCTAGTTTTCTCTTGACTGGTTTTCAGGATAGCTTGCAGCTTTGTACTGGTTGGCAGGATCGCTTTTCATAGGGATTCCGACTACGTTTTGCACTCCTTGGTGGCTTCTCAGTGTCTTCAGAGTAGAGTTCTTCTTTTTTGTTCGCCCCGTGGTGATCTTCTTTTTGGATCTTCTCTTAGTTTGTGGGTTTTGTATTTTAGTTTCTCTAGTTTTAGATGCCTCTAACACTCTATTATCGGGCGGTGGCCTTGCCGGAGCTCGGTATTAGGGTTTAATGGGCGGTGGCTTTGCCAGAGCTCATTTGAGGGGTATCTTCTTCTTTATTTTTTTCTAGTTGATAGTTTTGTCACCTACCAGGCATGTTGACAGCTCCTTTATATTTGTTATATATATAGCTCCATGTGTTCTCTCATCTTTTTTTTAGAGGATCACACATTTCTCTAAAAAAAAGAGTAACTGAAAAACAAAACCCAATTAGAGAAAAATACCGAAGGATAAAGGTGTTTGAAGTGATGAGGAGTCGGTTGAACCTTAGAATATCTTGTTAAAAATTTGATGGCAATTATACTTGAAGATCATTAACCATTGAGCTCAACCGAATCGCAAAAATCCATAAATATTAGGTAATTTAAAATGCTGAAAATTCGCAACACTTATTAGTGTTGCTGTTCATTTTGCAATACACATGTAGGCAAGGGGGTAAGGGTTTGTCGACATGCTAGCTGTTTTTCAGAATTTCAAATTTTAAATGAAGAGACATTTCCCTCCACCTCTTCACCAAAAGACATGTCTATTCAACCATTATATAAAGGTCTCTGAAAATGAATTTTAACATCGAGAATTCTTATTTTCTCTTACTCCTTCTTCTCCAAACATTTGCAAAAGAAATTCATTGCATATCCTTTCAATATCCTTGCAAATCAATACTGTTTCACTCCAATTCTTCACTGATTTGCAAATCAAACAATATCAGATAGTTATACTTTAATTCTATCATCCTCTCCCTGATCTCATCCTACTCCTCAAAGAATTCAAAGATATATTGCCATTGGAGGTCTTTAGGATCATTGTACCGAATCTGCAAGAATCTATATTGAAGATACAACTACTTGCCATAGTTTGTTGTTGGTGATAAGGAGAAGGTGTCTTGTAGCCTATAAAATCAAGAGGGTGTGTCTTGTAGTCCGTGAGACCAAGATTGTAAAGGTGTTCTTACCACCCGTGAAAAGCAAGCGATTATAGTGGGATTCAACACGATAGAGTGCAGGACTGGATGTAGGATTGGTTAATCCGAACCAGTATAAAAATCTGGGTGTTATTTATATTACTGCATTTTACTTTATTACTTAATTATTCTTTGATTACTTCTTTCTGTTTGCAATTTGAGTAAATACAATTTTATATTCATAAGTTAGTAGTTAATACACATTTCACCACTTCTAGTGTCTGGATAGCCTTAAGATCCAACATTGTGTTGTAGCCGCCCCAGTTTCTAACATTTGGTATCAGAGCATTGGTTTTCTTAAATTCATAACTTGGTTTTTGAAAAGTATAAATGGCTAATGACACCAGTAACACAATTTTTAACACTTTTGTAGAAGGGCAATCTACAACTAGACCCCCTCTATTTGATGGTAGTAGTTATGCATATTGGGCTTGTAGGATGAAATGTTATTTGCAGTCTAATGGTTTGGATATTTGGAGCATTACCCAATTAGGATACATGGAGCCTCAAACTGAATATTCAAAATGGACACTAGACCAAAAGACACAAGAACTAAATAACTCTAAGGTCGTGAACATTTTATTTTGCTCCTTAGATAGAAATGAATTTAATCGAGTGTTTATTTGTAATTCTGCATATGAAATTTGGAGAACTCTGCAAGTCACACATGAAGGCACCAATAAAGTAAAACAAACAAAGATATCTATGCTAACTAACCAGTTTCAACTCTTTCAAATGAAAACAAATGAGTCTATTTCTGATATGTAATCTAGATTTCAAGATATAGTACATGCATTAATATCATTTGGAAAGAAAATTACCGAAGAAGACCAAGTCAGAAAGTCTTGAATTCACTTCCTAGTGAATGAGATCAGAAGACTCTGGCAATCGTAGAAACCAATGATATTAGTACTATGAAAATCGAAGATTTTAATTGGCAACCTAATGTCTTATGAAGTAAAGTTGTATATTAGAAAAGAGAATCGGGCAAATGAGAAGAAATGACTAGCACTAAATGCTATGATGGACAAAGATGAACCAGATGATGATGTTATTGATGATGATATCGAGTTTATGACCAAGAAGTTCAAGAAATTATTGAAGTATTGGATAACAAACAAACTTCGAAAAACTAACAACAATAATTCTAGAAATGGAAATGTTGTTAAGTGTTTCGAATGTGATAAACCTGGTCGTTTGAAAAGAGACTGTCCCAAACTGATGAAATCAAAGTCAAACACTTTCAATAAGGAGAGGAAACATGCATTCAATGCAAAATGAGATGATTTAGATACACCATCAAGTGATAGTGATTCAGAAACAGAAAATGCCAACATATGCTTCATGGCAAAGGAAACCAGGTATGGAATTTTAATAAAGAAATTACTAATGTTTTGAATGATATGAATCAGGGATATAAAATACTTAGGAAAGAGTACAACAATAGTTTGGCAGAGATAGAGAGATTGAAAATATTTATTGAAAGGTTAACTAAAGAAAAACAATGTCTAAAAGATGAAATTGAAAGACTTAATGGGTATAATGATGAAAAGGATTTGACATTTGAAGTTTTGAAAAACTAAAAAGGGAAAATGAATCCTTAAAATTAGAAAACCTTTCAATGGAGTTAAAGATCACTGATCTGAATGACAAAATAACATCTCCGGACAATGTTATTCTTAACCATAATAAGAATTTTGACAAAATGAAAACTGATATTGATAAATTTAACAAAGGGAAGGATAATCTAGAAAAATTATTATCTGGACCTAAACACACTAGGAATAAACATGGACTTGGATGCACCCCTAAGGCTAAATCAAAGAAAAATAGTATTCAAAATACTAAGTTTGTTAAGGCTACCAAGTTCAAATCAAAACCTAGGAAATTAAAGTTAAAACCTCCAAATAGATTCATTAATTTATGGGTTTCAAAAAGGTTGGATGATATTGAAAAAGAAAAATATATTGGTAATTTTATTAATAAGGTTCATTCATCTAATGATTATATTTTGAAAGAACATTCAAACTCTTCTTGGGTTTGGCATTCCAAAACTTAACCCCATGGACCCCAGAATAAAAAGGGTACCAGTGTGCATATTTTATAATTTTTCAGGTACCAAACAATGTATATCAGATAGCAGCCGCTCAAAGCATATGACAAGAAATCTATTGAACATTGGATAAATATGAAAAGGATTTGTTATTGGCATTGGCAAAGTCGGTAACTCTAAAACTTATCTTATTATCAGATAAGTTTATTTCATATTTTGAATTGATTTGGTTTCCCCTCATGTATTTTATTTATAAGCATTTATCTCTATATACAAACTCTACATATTGTCTAGCAGTGATTTAAGCGACTCTTTTTCCCCCTTTTGTTGATGACAAAGGGGGAGAAAAGGCATAAATATACTAGGCAAAATTATATGGGGAGTACATAGAGTTAGAGGGAGTCAAATATAAAAATATTATCTCTCGAATATCTATATGGTTGTCATCACCAAAAAGGGGGAGATTGTTAATACTCTAGGTATTGATTTCGATGGCAACACCACATAAATATTACTACCAACGTATCTTCGAGTTATGCAGTCATATCAGATATATTATGGAGAAATTTACAGAGATTAACAAGATACAGTGGAAGCAGATGAATTATAGATGAAGGTTAATCAGAGCAATTGAAGAACAAAACCCAATTAGAGAAGAATGCTGAAGGATAAAGGTATTTGAAGTGATGAGGAGTTGGTTGAACCTTAGAATATCTTGTTAGAGATTTCACGACAATTATACTTGAAGATCATCAACCATTGAGCTCAACCGAATCACAAAAATCCATAAATATAAGGTAATTTGAAATGCTGAAAATTCGCAACACTTATTAGTGTTGTTGTTCATTTTGCAACACACCCATGTCGACAAAGGGGTAGGGGGTTGTCGACATGCGAGCCGTTTTTCATAATTTCAAATTTTAAATGAAGAGACATTTCCCTCCACCTCTTCACCAAAAGACACGTCTCTTCAACCATTATATAAAGGCCTCTGAAAACGAATTTTAACATCAAGAATTCTTATTTTCTCTTACTTCTTCTTCTCCAAACATTTGCAAAAGAAATCCATTGCATATACTTTCAATCTCCTTGCAAATCAATATTGTTTCACTCCAATTCTTCACTGATTTGCGAACCACACAATATCAGAAAGTTGTACTTTAATTCACATCATCCCCTTTCTGATTTCATCATATTCCTCAAAGAATTCAAAGATATATTGCCATTGGAGGTCTTTAGGATCATTATACCGAATCTACAAGAATCTGTATTGAAGTTACGACTACTTTTCATAGTTTGTTGTTGGTGATAAGGAGAAGGTGTTCTTGTAGCTTGTAAAATCAAGAGGATGTGTCTTGTAGCCCGTGAAACTAAGATTGTAAAGTTGTTCTTGCCACTAGTAGAATTCTGCACGGTAGAGTGCAGGACTGGATGTAGGATTGGTTAATCCGAACCAGTACAAAAATCCGGGTGTTATTTACATTACTGCATTTTACTTTATTACTTACTTATTCTCTAATTACTTCTTTTTGTTTACAATTTGAGTAAATACAGTTTTATATTCATAAGTAAGTAGCTAATACACGTTTCACCACTTCTAGTGTCTGAATAGCCTTAAGATCCAACATTGTGTTGTAGCTGCCCCAGTTTCTAACATGTTGGGCATAGACAAAGACTAGAATGTTAGTATATAGTAATTGTATATTATTGAGATGTATTTGGATTCATGTATTGATTGTTTTAATGGTAGTGTATATTTGTTGTATATTTGGTCCGTGTATACTTTCCTATTGCATATTATCGCGGCGTTTTGGCTCTTTGTTTTCCTTATTACACACATATACACACACGTATACACACATATATTGTATTGTTCTGTTCTAAATGTATACGTGTTTATTGCTTTATACTGATTCCATATATGTGTGTGTGTGTGTATGTGAGTTATCTATTATAAGTTTTAAATATATACCGGTATTGGTCCAAGAGAATACTCACGTGTGTACTACATATCCTCTCATTCTTCGTATTATCCGATAGTATTATAAAATAATATTCTTGGGTAGTATAGGTATAGGTGTGCTAGTGTTACAACCAACCATTGCCTTTTTCTCTTCGTTCATATTCAAATCAACAACTTTCATCATCAAGCCATCAAAGAAGTTAAGATGTGCTTTCAATGAAGTACCTTTCTGCATCTTGTAAGTGAAAAAAGTCTTCAACAAAATTAACATATTCGCGAATGACTTTTTCATGTAGAGGTCCTCCAATTTCTTCTATAACCTCTAGCGGTAGTTTTACTACAAATTTCTGGGGTGACGTTCTCACCCATGGCTAATTGAAGAGTAGTAAAGGCCCTTTTTCCATCTTCTTCCTTTCCAACTCTAGGATATACATCGGCAATGATTATGCTTCAAATACAGCCTAATGAAACGATTTCTTCTCAACACCACCTTCATCTTCTACTGCCACTTTTTAAAATCATTACATTCGTTCCACTTCTCTAAAGGAAACTGCGAATGGACGCTACATATGAACCCCTAGTGTAGGGTGCATACTCTTGGGAAGGTCTAACCTCACTTCCATCTCCAGTTCCCACCACCTCGTCGATCACCTTCTAGCCTTATGCTTCAATAACAACTTTAAAGCTCTGATACTAGACCTTGGGGTAATTTTACATAAATAACTGCAAATCAACCCAAATAAACGTGGAAGCAATAAGATCGTGTTGTAGCGAGATAAAACAAATAACAAAAAAAAAATACAAAACGATAAGTTACATAAAAATACAAATAAAGAGTTCATACATGAATTTATAGTGATTCCATTATTACGAGATAATATATCTACTTTGGAAAGAGGAAACTTATTACTCTCTAAGAAAATAGAAGTTTACAAGATTGATAATGGAGGCTAAATAGAAGAACAAGAAATATAAGTTGAGAGGATTATTCTAATCTTTATAGAATGATCATCTTTATATAGAGATTATTGCTTAGGTTTGAAATAATTGATTTATGATTATAACTCAACACTTGCACATCGGTTCTCTTATTCAGCCGAATAGGGAATTGTTTGATTATTTCAATCTTCCAAATCGTTCTTCTTCTCAAGAAGATAATTCATTGTTCTTTTTAACGCAATAAAAGACGAAATATATTTGAGTCATTATCTCAAATATTTTTCAAATCTTCTTTGCTCGAAAATATCTTATCACGAAATCAACGATGTCTTCCAAATCTTTTATAATATGGAAATATTGTATCACCGTAATCTAACGCAGTTTGCTCATCCCTGTTCGTTGCTCGTTCGGACCAATTTTTAGGAATTTTGCGGGAATTTTTCATAGCATTTTCTATCCTTTTTTTAGCTCAAAAATGTTCAAAAGAAAAAAAGAAAAAATGAAACATAGGTGAAAATAAGATAAATAATAACATAACGAAATTTTCCTCAAAGCTTCGATTGCTTTCTGCAAAATTGGACTTTTGATTAAATCTTCAGATTTTTTTGGTTTGTTGATGGTAATATAGATGATGATTATACATATGTGTTTTTTATCGTTTGAAGGAGGGGTTTGAAATCAACCATTTAGGTCAATAGTAACAATCCAATTATTTGCCCAACGGACCAAAAGAATGGGTCACATCTTGAACTTGCCTTGAGCACGACACGTTAACGCGAATGGAGCCTATGTAGGTTTTTGATATATTGATGATTAATTGTGATGATACTTGGTTCATGTAAAGCCAATACAAAGATATGAGTGAAAGGCTGTTCCATCAACCAAACCAACATGGGAAGGATAATATATATTCCGAAGGATATCCATCCCGTGCTACATCCCCTTAGATAAAACAAGAATACAGTCCTATATTTACTAATGCTAATTATAATACCAATTGCAGTGTATACACCATCTATATAAATATTAACAGAAAGGGCAGCCCCAATAATTAAAGAATTCGCTATACATACATACGTGTAGATACACGTTCATTTGAATGAGAAATATAACTGATTGTCGTTCACAAAAAACTAAAACATTCATAGATGTTTTTGATACACTAGATACTGCACTTCAATGCATATAAATTCGCTTTTAAAATTCTTAAATACTGTAAAATTTACAGGTTTTTGAAGCACTGAAATATCATAAAACTGGCACGAGTAGTGATAATAAAAAGTAGTAGTTGAATGACAGCATGAAGCACAGAGGTTTTGACAGCGTAAGCCAACCAAATTTTGATGTAATTTTATGGGCCACTCAACAATGTGATTGTATTCTCCACCCTTGTAGATCTGTGCTTATATAATCTAGAAAACGCAGAGATAAATATACGAGTGAATATAATTGCAGACAAATGTCCATTGTAACTGTAGACAAATAATATGTCCCGGTATGAAGTTGACTTTCTAAAGCCTCCACGTGTTGCATGTACAAAAAAACACAGTGGTTCCAGAAGAAAAAAACTCTTCGTAAACGGATGAGAACTAAAGTTAAAAGGCAAACCAACAAATTCAAAAATACAAAAATTACGAAGCAGCCAGAAAACATGCATACATATTTAGAATCCTCATGCATTTCACATTTATCACTAACGACAGATCTAAAACAACACAACTCATCTGGTCTTAAATGACCCACGTCATCTTTTTCACTGATTACATTATTTCTAATAACCACACCGTTATTAATCAATGATTCATCAACCGACGAACTCGTGCTTTCCACCGCCGTCACGTCATCGTCGGCCCGTACGGTCAGCCAGCTGTCGTCCCACGTCCATCTAGGCCCCGCCTTCGACCCGAAAAGCCCATCGATATCAACCGAATCAGGCCTCGAATCTACTATTTTTTCCGGCTCTTCTTCTTCGGACTCTGATAACGAATCCCAGAAGCAGCTCTCCAGAGTGCTTTTGGGCGAAACCCATTTGGACTCCGCACCCGAACCCAACAAGAACGGATGCGTCAACAATTCATCGACGCTCCATCTACTTTCCCAATCCCGATTCAGACATTTGTTTAGAAAATCCTTCCCCTGATCCGAAACCCAATCGGGCGATTCGGGCACGGAATCCGTAAACCCTACTCTGTACAGAAACGAACCGGCATCCGATACCTCGCCCCACGGCGATCTCCCCGTAGCCATTTCAATCATCGTACATCCAACGGCCCAGGCATCTGCCGCGGTGCCCTGTTCCTCCCCTCTCGCCACCTCCGGCGCCATGTACATAGGAGTGCCCATAAACTTCCCTTTATTCCCGAAATTGCCGTCCACGTACCTCGCGCATCCCAAATCCGCTATCTTCACCCTCCCATCGTCCACAATCAGCAAATTTTGTGGCTTCAAATCGCAATGCGCGATTTTGTTGGAATGAAGGTAGCTCAGTCCAAGCAAGACGTCTTTCACTATCGATTTGATTTCGCATTCTTCAAGCTTCTGCTTCTTAATCAGATCGGACACCGATCCACCCGAAGCGTACTCCAGAAATATATTGTAGAATTCGTGATCCGCTTCGTGCCCTAGATAAGAAATCACGTAGGGAGAATTGATCGAGGAATGGATCACTCGTTCCCGCTGTAAGAGACTGCAGTTTGAAACAGAGGTCGATTTAACGGCGAAGAATTCGCCTGAAGTTGAATCGGTTGCGAGATTGACGGTGGCGGTGGATCCGCGGCCGAGTATTTTGCCTCTTGTCCAGTTTGACATTTTTCTTTTGTTTTAATATTTTTTTTTTGAGAAATGGAAAATTTAATGACATGAGTTGTGCGCATGTAGAATATATATATAGGGAGAAGAAAAAGGAAGAGAGAAAGAGTAAAGAGGGAGGCAGCCGTCTAGAACGAGGAGAGGGGTTAAGGCCGCCACGTGTCGAATGATGAGAGGAGGAAGAAGAGTGTGTTTGTGCAGCAATTTGTATAAAAATTGGAATTATGGGTGGAACAAAAAGAAGATTAGTTTTGTGTGATATGTGGATGTGCTGCACGAAGTTTTAGTTGGATACGGCTGTGAGTTTTTTCTTGGTACAAGTATGAATTATCTTCGCATACTCTTATTTTATTCCATTGATCTATTACTCTATTTCTCCTTCATCGCTTCAATACCGTTTTAGTAATAATTCAAAAAAAAAAAGGAAAAAAAATAACTAATTTTCGAACAAAAATTAGGAAGACTATAAGTCACACACACATAACTAAATGTACCGCTGAGCTACTAAAGGTGCAAATCTCTATGTAACTAATGCATTAATTTTTCAATAAATGATCAATTGATGGTATCGTAATTATTGAAATTCTTAATACACATAACCATAAATGCTCAATATTTACAATTCTACTTCTTACAACGAATGTTATGGCATGCATTTCGCGTATGTATTATTTTTTTACAAATTATATACGTTTAACATCCTCAAAACGAATGATTTACTTTGGAAATTTATCATATTTTTACGATAAAATCAGGTGTCGTTAGTTTGAATTTTTATTTAATGCTTCAACATTTAATTTTTAGTTAGTTTAAATTTTTATTTCTATTATTAATTAATAAATATCGAATCTGTAAAAAAAAGTTTATTTGTTAGATCTATTTTTTAGATGATATTAAGATTTGGTTTTGTAGATTTGGACTTTGAATTGGTAAAGAAAGTTTATTTACTAAATCCTATGTTTATATGGTTGTGAGATTTTGTAATATTTATAAAATAGCATTTTGAATTGGATATTAAGTTTATTTATTAGATTATATTTTTAGATGATATTAAAATTTCGTACTATGTAGATGGTGTTATTTGTAGTTCACGTTTGCACAAAAAAGTATCGCACTAAAGGTATTACAATTATCATTAAAGATATAAAAAAAATGCATTATGCATATTTATGCTTATTAAACTTTTAACATATGATTAATAAATATCTATATTTATCGGAAATAAAGGCAAAAAGGAGAATATGGGGTGAAGTTAGGATCACCAAGCATATATGATTCTATAAGCTTTTGAATAAGGGTTTAGGTCATGGTTATGAAATTGCCTAAAGTGTACGCATACCTCACACTTAATAATGAACATAAAGTGGAGCATTATTGGCATCACATTTGCGATTATATGGATTAGAATAAACATACTATATAATATGTATTATTATATGTGGAAGGTGGATAACGTTGATCACTTATGAATGTCTAGGTGTTTAGTTCATAATTATCTTCCATTCTTTAGTTCTTCTACTAGAAAAACGCTATGTTACAAGAAACTATTGGGTGAATGTCTAAAGTTAATGTGAAATTTTAATATATGCGCTTAGCTTTTGATTATCGACACGTACGGTTCAAAGTTTCTTCTATGATTAGGCTAAATATACTTGTCCTATTTCTCGTTCGTTATGTGACGTGATCCATATGCCGTTATCTAAGTATCAATGAATATGATCTATTTTACATTTTATACCAAGTATTTCCGATTTTATTCTACCATTAAAATGAACGATAAAACTCATAACTAATCTAAAATGAACAAATATCATGAAGATAAAATATTTGACAGAGGCGCAATATCTTTTTCAATACATGCGTAACATTATCTTTACCAGATAAAAAATAAATTAATAAACAAAAAAGGCATGATATGTCTCTCATGCATTTAACGAGAATACACGGATAAAATGGACATATGGTACGAATAAGCAATTTGCATGCAATAAATGATAGAAATTGTTGATAGAAATGATCCAAGTTGTACAGCTTTGGATGCTGAAGTTTATGCCCTCGTGCCTTTTTTTAGACCATAAAACTATTTATAAAGAGTACAAACGAAGAAAAACATGCTATATATATTTTTTTATTTACCAACCAACCAATTATTTTCCAGTTCTAATTATTTATGTTTTTGTTTACGGGGAATGGTCCATGTGATCTAGACGGTTGGGTAAAGAAAATGTGAAATGCAAGGATCGTTTCATGGAAATTACGTCCTTTTTAATCGGTCGGTTCTATTAAACAGAAAAAAAATGTCGCAAAAAAATAAATACGCAGTCCAATATGTTGAGGGTCGGACGAAAGAACATGTAATTTACATATGATAACTGTACGTGTTAACCAATTTTCTCAGATAAAACATTAAGAATATCAGTCAATCTTTGTTCAGGAAAAAAAAAAAAAAAATAGATTTCGTGGGAGATTATTTGTTTTATTGGTCAGCAGATAAAACATCTTCCATGCGTACAGGTCTCGTTTAAGTGAGATATTTTTCTCAAAATATCTCTCGTATACTTACTCAGATATTCTCTCTAAAATATCTGTTCAATTAACTTTTGAATGTTTTAAAATATCTGGCATCTTCATAATCGAAATACTTCAAATCGAAGAGTCAAATGTGTACTTCAACCATCTTTTTCTTCAAATGTTGAGCAATGGTAACGACTCATTCGACTAGGATATTTTGTCAACAGTATAAATATACGGTTACCATATATAAGAATAACTGTTAAAGAATTAGATAATCATGTTTAATCGTACCAACCATCAATAATTGTTTTGTAAGTCAGTAATTTAATTTAAACAAATAAGTTTTACATTAATATTGGTTATCCTCATGAAGTGACGACGTATACATGCATATTTGTTGTTTTATCAATAAATAATAAATTTGAATAAAAAAAAGTTAGAGATATAATAATTTATATCCATCTACAACGGTTACCGTGATCCGCAGTAGAAACGTTTATATGCTTAATTTTGGTGCAAACGCAGAGACTTAACCATCCCTTTGGCCAGTGGCATTTTTATTTCCGCGTAGATACAAAAACGATTTGGTAAACAGTCGATGCACAATTAGAACAATAAAACGTGTCCAAATAATGATGTCATGAATACATCGTAGATGAGGGGCGAGCAACGCTGTTATACCAAATATATTGTTGAGGTTGGTTGGTGCAGTTGTTATATATTATTTTATAAATTCATATCTCGTGCAAAAAACTATTGTACCAACTTGCTTTTAAACCACCTATCTATCTATACATTTAATTTTAGTGAGTACATTTGGTTGTTGAAAGATACTTGACTTCAATATCAAAAGTCTTTAACCCCAAAATTATTAATTTCCACTTCAACAAATTAACGTTTGGCCAAGCTACGTCATATTATTACAAGCGTATGATCCAAGTTTATCCATCTGTATTTTATGTTCAAAAGAGAAGATGAATACTTGACCGACCATTTTACTCTGCCTTTCTAGAACATATATATTTGAAAGCAAATTATGCAGGTTTTCTTTTTATTTGCTTTATAACGTTGATGGAAAATCTGTTTTTCCACTTTTGGGTATGCTTTCACTTCAATTAACAACCATATTATTTAACTAATCATGCTCTTCACAAGCTATCGTTAAAGCTGGCTCGGAGGTTCTAGGTACTGTTTTTTTATTGGTAGCTACGACTTTTTGTATGTAATTAATTACGTTAATTTTATTTTTAATCTCATGTTACGTTCTTAGTTAAAAGTGGTAATTCGGCAGGCTTTTTGATCTAGATATCCTAGTGAAGGGTTATCATAACGTCGGTGCTTGTTTTTCTAAATCCATATGTTCGAAATTTATAATGCGTAAGGTCATAAAATTACGCACAAGAACAGTACAGTCCGTTATGACATACAACACTCAAGTTTAAAATCGTGGGAATTGAATCAGATAATAATAAAAAAAGCTCATAAAATCTGAATGGAAGTATGAATCTAACATATTTTTAACAAGCAAACTCATTGTTCATTATTAAAGCTCACCGTCGAACCCTACATAAATACAAACAGTAAATAATACACCTTGGAAAAAAAAAAAATTAAAGACCATCATTAGGGTACGACGCCAGTTATGAGTTATAAGTTGACCTGAGTAGAATGTCAACTCAACATAGACTTTGTTCAATTTCTACTCTGATCTCGATATATTGCGTTTTTGTTTTCGTCAAAAGTCAATCTCTAAAACATTGGTGGAAAGTCAACAGCGATAAATTTGGAAACCGGCAAAGGTGGACAAAACAGTTGGCGAGCCCATAATTTTATACGTACTTTTAGAAACTGCGGTAAAATAGCAGACGTATAAATATATTTAGCAAAAACCATATATCAAAAGCAAAGTTACGTACGTTAAAAGCAATATGTAGTTGTTAAAACCAAGCTGTAGCCTTTACAGAAATGAATAAAATCACATGTTTCATGCAGAATATGAAGTGTAGCAATGTGCTTAGTCAGTGCGAACAAAAAATGGCCGCCAGTGCGTTGCGTTGCGTTGCGTTTTCATGTATGATACGTACTGCTGTGTGATTTGTGTATTGGCTTGCAAGTCATTGCCGACTCAATACACGCTTTTGCTGCACGTGGAGTGCAAGTTATGTTTCTTTTATATTATTATCCGGTTTGTGCCAAGTGCATGCGTCTTTCTTTTTCTTATATACTTATACTTAGCATATTCTTTTCCTTAACTTATGATTAAGATCCGAATAAGCTAGTACTATTTCGCAATCACGGCAAAAAAAGGAAAAAAAAAAAAAAGGTGTTAATCACAAAAATGGTTGAAGGTGTGAAAAGCCAAATAAGCAAACAACGTTGACAACTTTAAACACGTTTCATTTTACAAATATCACAAACTTGAAGAGAACAAGCGGATTAAATAGTACTTGAAAGAAGATGAAAATTGCTTACATGTATTGGCCTTTATATCGTCAAATATTGAACACGGTATATGAATTAGTTACGTTAATTGTTTAAAATGAAAGGTCACGGCAAGGTTAGTTCTTTTTGCAAAAGATCATTAAGTCGGGAGTCATGTCCATTAGATAAAATTGTTTCGTACAATTCATTTTGAAGAAAAGAAGTGCCTAAACGAAGGAAGACGACTATCAAACACTACAACACACACACTGCATTCCAACGGCGGCGGGACGTTGGCGGCCGTTGGAAAGTCGTTGATGGACGTTGGAAACGCTGTTGATATACATTTCAACGGCGTCAACGTCAACCAACGGACCCACGCGCATATACCAACGTTTTCCAACATTCAGGTTGTCCACGTGGAAGATGATGTTAACCAAAATGGACGTTGGAAAGATGTTGGAAGACGTTGGAAGATCCGATGGAGAACGTTGAAAAACGTTGGATTAAACGTGCCAGTGAGCCGTTGGTGGACGTTGAAAATCTAGGTTTTTTTTTTACAGAACCAACAATGCATGCTTCCAGCCACCTCCAACATCGTATATCTCATAAAAGCTCAATTTCAAGCACATATACAACAGCATATCTCACGTATAATTAATCATAATAGTAAATCCAAGTAATAAGCATATATATTAATCAATATACGCAATACAAATCAATATAAACAACATAAACCATCCAACATCAACATCCAACAAAACGTCCAATCCCTACTACGTCAACATCTCAAAAATCACATCCAAACCAACATCCAAAACATCAGAATGTATCAAATCCTCACACTCTCCAAATATACATGTCCATAGCAAAACAAATCAAATCATACCTGAAATCACTCTCCTCCAGAACCACCAAAAGACGGAAACCAGTCGTATTGCTCCATAAACTCCGTAAGACGTCTGTTCAGCTCCTCCGTCTTGGCTTCAGTGCGGATATTGCGTTCCCCGAGCACGGCGACCTGGGCTCTGAGCCGTGCAATCTCCTCCTCATCTTGAGCCCTCTGATACTCAATTTGAGCCGTCTTAGCCTATAAATAAAATTTAAATTATTAGTGTTTAATAATTGTAATTCGTGTTACTATAATCCATCACAATGTGCAAAAGTTGTTTCAGAATAATTATTTTAAAATTTAAGTTAAAGTTATTACCGATTGATTCTCAAAACCATAGCGTCTGTCATGTGCCGCTGGATTTATGACAGACTCAAAAATAGCGTCATCCTCATCGGCGGTCAACTCGTCGCGCTCAGAGCCCTCGAGAATGGAAGTCCGTGCTTGATGAAACTTTTGCTGTTATGCAAAATAAGTTGAATTTAGATAACATTATTTTAATTAACTTATATAAGTGTTAAGTCATTATGTTACTTACAATGCGGACTGCGCTTTGGCATCGTGATCCCAAGAGTATGAAACGTTGCCCGCTTCGTCGACCTGGCTCAACGCATGAGTATGCGTGAAAACATCCCAGTAACTCACTGAAGCACCATCACGTTGTCTCTCTTGAAATATGTGCATATACATATATATTATATATATATTGTTACATTATCTACAACTTAGAACTTAAAATCTTTAAATTATTATCGTAATTAATAAATATACCAAGTCCGCTCGGTGATGCTGAAATGACTTGGAACCACAAGGATGTGTGACAGGGTTCTTGCCCCTATTGGCTAAGTTCCTCTCCGACTGCCTCTGTAGATTTAATTTAAAAACAAAAATTGTTTAACATTTCTAGTTAGTATTTGCGTAGAAGAATTTAAATTAAACATGTGATAAATTTACCCGAAACTCCTCGTTTTCCCACCACAAAATCATCCCACACAGCTGCGCTCATCCACTTAGGCTTCTTTCCCGCTGTATTTAAGCTGTTTACTGTTTTCCGATGGTTCTTTGCGACTTTGCTGCACCAGTGGCGATATACGACTGAAATATCAGTGTCCTGAATGTCCACTTCCGCCAGCACGTTTGACAAAATAAGAGTTATACAGCTTTTATAAATAATATAAACATGAATTGATATAACATGTTTCTAATATATAAAGTGGCATGCCAAAAAATCCTGTCAAATAGTCTCTTTAATATTATCTGGAATCAATGTCCACTTAGGCCAACATTCGGTCATACGACTCATGTACGCCCGTCGAGATATAGATAGAACTACCTGAGTCGGCTCCAAAGAGAAACCACTGTGTTTAAACAGAGAAAAAACATTTAATATTTCATGACTATTATATATTTTCAGAATAGATTGTACGAAAATGAAATTTAATTTTGAAATTTAATACTTACCTTTGATCTGCTTTTGGCTTTAGCCACACCACAGGACGTCGTAGCTCCTGTGATGGACCACCGCCATCACCACCATCCGGACGAGCATGCCCTCTCTGTGAGGAAGAGGGAGACCTAGAATGTCCACCGGTACGTCTACGTGACGACATACCTATATAACACATGTTACAAAGAAACATTATAACAGAAAATAAAATGGCTATATATAAAACATACAGTATGACGTAACATAAAAACGAAATGTGATACATAACATATATTAGCATACCATTTCATTTTTAATGAAAATAGGATAATGTTTAAAAAATATATAAATTTACCTTCTCAAAATGTAGATAGTTGATCAGTCCTCGTCATTTTCGGATTCAGACTCTGTTTCGCACTCTTTATTTTGTTCATCTATACTCTCAAATGCTTCAATTAATGCATTTGATTCATCGTTTAGAGGTCCAAAATCTGTTTGATCGTCAGTTATCAGTATTCCTCTATTTTCCTTGATATCTGCTTGGTAAGCTTGTTCTTCGGGAATATTCCGTCCATCAAATGTAAACATTGCCTTTGTTTTAAAAACAGCTGACCAATCTATTTTATCTCTTCTTAGATATGGGTAAGAAGCATAATAAACTTGAAGAGCTTGTTTGGCAAGTACAAAAGGATCGTATTTATAATAACGCGAAGTATATTTTATTTCTATAAGATTATATTTTGGGTGCACGTTGATTCCAGAACCTGGAACGTTGCCGAACCAGTTGAATTTAAACAAAAATACTTCTTCTACGGGTCGTGTGAAATACGTCAATTGCAAAACCTGGGTTAACATGCCATAAAAATCATGTATATGATCATTTGGATCATCACTACCTTTAACAAATACAACAGTATTGTTAGTTAATTTTTCGGCACCGTATTCTTTGGTATTAAATTTATATCCATTGACAAAGAATATTGGATAGGAATTCACTTTCCTTTTTGGTCTCATAGCTAAATGTTTCAATCCTTCGTCTACAACACAATTTGTTGTATCAAAAACGTACTTAGAAAACCAAGAAGCGAATCCTTTGCCGATATCGCCGTTAGGATGTTATGATTCGTAAATACTGCAAATTATATAACAAATGTTGCATTATGATTAAGATACACGTGTGTGCATATATTTGTGTATACACACATGTTGATGATATATATATATATAAGTAAATTACCAAACAAACGGTGCAACTTCGGCACAGTTGAGAAGAACATATGTGTGTGCAACATGATAATCTCTATCATCCAACCATACTTCTACACAAGCACCAGCAGGCCGACCTTGTTTTCTTAAAAAATTGTTAAGGTCGTTTGACAACCATATTGAACAATGCCTTCATCATTACGCATAGCACTTTCAAATGATATCTTCACATGGTCACTAAAATAACGAGAGAGAAAAAACGAAGCTTCTTCTTCGATGTATGATTTGCAAATCGAACCTACAACTCGAGCTTTCTGTCTCACTTTTTTTTAGATGATTTAAATACCTTACAAATGGATACATCCATCAATATTGCACAGACCCTCGAATACGTGCTTCTAATGGAAGATGAATAGGTAAATGTTTCATAACATTGAAAAAACTTGGAGGAAATACTTTTTCCATTTTACAGAACAATATCGGGATTTCTTCCTCAAGTTTATGTAGACGATCAACTTTTAATGTAGTAGAACAAATCTCTTTATAAAAAAGACTAAGTTCTGTTACAACAGTCCAAACTTTTACGGGCAATAGTTTTTTAAAAGCGACGGGTAATAAATTTTCCATCATAACATGGCAATCATGAATTTTCATCCCGCTAAGTTTATTGTTCTTATAGTCGACACATCTACGAATATTAGAAGATATACCATCCGGGAATCTTAGTCCTTTCACCCATTTTAAAAGTACTTTAACTTGATTATTGTCTAGCTCATAGCAAGCTTTTGGCTTTTTTGTGTCATTTGGCTTTATATGAAGCTCAGGACGATTACATATTACTTCGATATCACGTCTTGATTTCAAATCATCTTTCGTATTCCACTTGACATTCAAAAGTGTATTAAAAACATTATCAAACACATTTTTCTCAGTATGCATTACGTCAATATTATGACGAATCAAGAGATTTTTCCAATAAGGCAACTCCCAAAATATGCTTTGTTTGCACCAGTTATGAATCGATGATTTACCTTGAATTTCAATTTGTTCTCCGGTTTCATGTATCTTTGGATAATCCTTTACAAGTTCATAAATATCTTTGCTTGATCAAATCTAGGTGGTCTCAAAGTTTCATGTCTATTAGCTGTAAAGTTTTTCTTATCTCTTCTAAAAGGATGATTAATATGAAGAAAACATCGGTGACAGTCAAACCATGAAATTTTCTTTCCATGAGGTAAAGAAAATGCTCGTGTATCTTCCATGCAGTACGGACAAGCTAGACGACCAGCCGTACTCCAACCTGAAATCATTGCATAAGCAGGAAAATCGCTGATTGTCCACATCAAAGAAGCATACATGCGAAAGTTTTTTTTGGAAATATCGTATGTTTCTACTCCTTCGTACCATAGTGTTTTTAATTCTTCAATCAAAGGTTGTAAATAAACATTGATTTCTTGTGTCGGATCATTAGGACCAGGGACGACAACTGTGAGAAACATGTATGGAGTTTTCATACACATCCATGGAGGTAAATTATAAGGTGTGACGATTATAGACCATGATAAATATTTAGAACCAAACTGAAAAAATGGTGAAAATCCATCCGTACATAAATCAAGTCGAACATTACGACTCTCGGATGCAAAATCAGGATATTTGTGGTCAAAATGCTTCCATGCTTCCCCATCAGCTGGGTGTATTAACGTACCTTCTTTCCTTGTTCTAACACTATGCCATCTCATATGTTGCACGGTACAGAAGATGCATATAACCTTTGAAGTCTACGAGTAACTGGTAAAAAATGCATACGTTTATACGGGACTTCCTTTCCTTTTTTCTTTCTTGATTTGTACCTTTCCTGATTACATATTTTACAATTTCTAAGGTTGATATCTTCTTTCCAAAACAGCATGCAACCGTTTAGACATGTATCTATTTTATGATACGGTAAACCAAAAGCTGACATCATTTTTTTACTTCATAATGATTTTCGCACATTAAATTATTAGGAGGCATATGCCGTTTCACAGCTTGTACAACAGCTGTAAATCCAGCTTCTGTGAAGTTGTATTTAGATTTCATCGCAATGTATTCAGCAGTTACTGATAATTGGATTCCGCTTGTGCAGCCTTCCCAAAGGGGTTTCTTTGCGGCATCTAATAAATCATATATATTTTTTGCCCCAATATTTGGTTCTTCTTCAGCATTACCATCGTCATCAATTAATTGAGAAACAGGAAACATTGACCGTGCAGCATCTTCAACCATATGTTCTACGAGATTCATCATATCAATTTCAGTACACACTGCCTCCTCAGCTTGTACATGATTGGATGCTAACGGTTCTCCATGACGATCCCAAACCAAATAGTTCGGCACGAAACCGTATTGACGCAAATGAACTCTAACCATTTCTGGTATCAAATGCTTTAACATTTAGTACATGGATAACGGATTTCTTCGTCGTTTCTGTAATTACTTAAAGCGAAATCAATAAATACGCGAACACCGTTATTAAACTGTTCACTTATTGAGCCTCCATTTTCGACCCTTCTTTTTTTGTACATCCAGCTTCAATCAGTAAAATAATTGTCCATTTACCTACGTATAAATTAAAAAGTACGATATAAATTTAAAAAATTGATATTTTATTAAAAAAATATTATTGGTGAATTTTATATTAATAGATCATTGACACTTTGTCGATGGGTCATCCTACCTCCCATTACAAATACAATAACGTAATTAAATTGCGTAAATCATTTCAATTTAAGCGATTCAACAAAATTTCGGCAGCACTTCGCTTTAGTTCCCTGAACAGTACACATTTGCGTGTATACAGGGAACATAAAGGAAGCACCATGAAATTCTATGAACCATTTAAAATGAAATGTTTTACGAGATTTAATTATGTTATTATGTTCGTAACTTGTCAAATACATGGACAAATCAAACAAATATTGTATACGATGAATATAGATGTCTGTTCTGTTAAAAAACGAATATCCACATAACGATCATATACAATACTTATCAGATGGGGTCGAAAGACACTCTAAGGGTTTCATGAATGTAAAATATCGTTTTTGAAATTTTCTAAAATACATAAACTAATTGTATGCTCACTAACAACTAACGTTTTCAAACAAACCTAAAACTAATTGTATGCTTACTAACAACTAACGTTTTCAAACAAACCTAAAACTAATTGGAGCAAAATTGGGAATTGGAGGGGGGGTAAATTTGTTTCAGCCGAATGGGGAAGAAGAAGCCGAGTTTCAGTTTTGCTCGCGGATTTCCAACGTCTTTCAACGGCCGCCAACGTACAGATTCCAACGTCCTACGGTTTTAACTAATAAAATATACGAGAAAACACTTGACGTTGGAAGACGTTGGTCAATGACGTTGGAGGCCGTTGGAAGGCTCTGTTGGAATAAACTGTGTGTCTTGTAGTGAGGAAATGTTGTCCAGAATACTAAATATATTTACCTACCTACTTTCTAGTTTCTGGTTGCAAGAAATTAGAGCTAACAAAATCTATCAATTTCACTGCAAAAAGAAGGTTATTTACCAAAGTTAAAAAGGCATCGGTGCAGCCTTAGTGAACGATGTACCCACGCCTCGCTAATGCCTTTTTAGACTTCAGTAAAAATATGTTACAAAATTTTTTTCGATGCCTTTAAGACACATCGCATGATCTTATTACTGATGCCAAGACGGCGAAGGCGGACGTCATACTGCCATACTGCTAACGTTATTCCAAAGTCATGTTGATTACTTTTAAAATTATAAAAATTGGATTTTCCGACGTCATGTAGACACCTTTCCAACGTCGTTATTGAAGCATATTTCGGTATTTTTGCTACATTTCTCACGTCAGTTATACATTCAAATATATACAATAAATAATCACACATAACAAATTCATATAGCTTAAATCAATCACATACCATCAAAATCATATACCAAGCCATATTACCCAACCATCGTAATATCATAAATATCAAACCATACAAACACAAATGTCAACAGTCATTCAAATAACCTTACAACCATACTTATAATTATAGGAAATTAGAAGAGAATAATAAGAAATATACCACTCAAGACTAGAAAAGTTAACTAATACAAGGTACTTAGATGTACAAGAGAATAGTAAGAAATATATATGAAATATATCACGTATTGAATTTAATGGGCATTAAATGCTAACGGCAGGCCATTGAGTAAGTGTGCTTCCAACCGCTTCATTACAATTGAAAGTGACCAAGGATCGTGCTGTTAACGATTTTTCGGGATCACTACACAATTAGATTTAGAAGAGAAAATAGTGAAGAAAGAAAACAAAATTAATTCCCAAAAAAAAACATTTATTGATTCAAACAAGAAAATCAAAAGAGACTTAAAATTGAAAGAAATCTCAATCCCAAATACACAACAAAATACACTTTCCACGCCTCTCTTATCAACCCTAGACATGTCTATTTATAATAGAATTGACAAATATCTTCTTCAAGAATCTATTGAATACTTCCGTTAATCTTTCCCTTGTAGATAATTTGTTGTCTTCTCTAATGCAATAAAAGAGGCAACTAATCACTCTGTCAAATACACAAAATCTCTAAAAAGTGCAATTAATCACTCTCTAAATTCTATCAAATCTGTAAAATAGGCAATGAATTTGAGTCATAATTCCACATAGACTCAAATATCTCCAAGATCTAATTAAGTATGGAATATTATATCACTAAATTCTAACAATCTCCACCTTGATATAATATTTCATAAATGACATCCAAGCTTCTCCTCGAACCTCAACTTCAAACAATATATCCAAGAAAACATATGTCTTCACCTAAATCTAAACCTTCCTCCAAACTATGCATGCCCGCCAATAGAACATGCACATCATCAATAGATCAGAATTGCTTGTAATACCACAAAGACCTCCAAGTAGGCTTTGTGGTTTTCCGTTGTTGGTTCCACCTTGATTTAGATAGATTTGTCTCTCCAACTTCACTTGTATAAGAATTTGCAGTCTTTAAGGTTTTTCCAAGTAATGAATAAATATTATTGTTTTTCCTCTTCGCGCGCAACACCTCCCTATTACCCTTCCAAACCCTAGTTACTCCACCTAGAATCGAAAAGTTACAACCTTTCCCTTTCAGCAGTCCAACAGATATAAGATTCCTTTTAATTTCTAGGATATGCCTAACCCATGTAAGCGTCACCAACCTTCCAGTATCCATCTTCAACATGACAGAACCCGTGCCTTGAACTTGTAGGTCTCCACCATTAGCGGACTCCACTTTGCATGCTTCCTCCTTATAATCAGTGAATGCTTCCCTTTGATTGCAAATGTGGAAACATGCACCAGAATCTCGCACCCACTCTCCTCCCATACTCATATCAACACAAAGAACATCATTGCTAATACCAAAGTTTATCTCCTCATCACGGTCTACCTCCAGCTTATTTTTGTTTCCTTCTTGAGTTTTCATCCTCTTTTTATCCTCTCTTAATTTATTGCAAAATTTCAGGTGATGGTCTGATTTTTCACAGTAATAGCAAATGAAGTCTCGATCCGTATTTGGTTTGAATGAGCGTCTTTCTCTCTTTACAAAGTGGACTTCTACCAATGGATTTGTAGTTTTCTCTTCTCCAGTGGTCTTTCCTTTTGATGAATTTATCCTCCGCATCTCCTCATTAAGAATGCTGCTAACCACAGTCTCCGTGGAAACAACACCACTAGAATTTGAATTGTTCAATGCGACCACTAGAGTTTCCCAACTTTCAGGCAATGAGCTCATTAATATTAAAGCTTGAGTTTCGTCATCAACTTTGAAGCTTATCTCCGCCAATTGGTTCACAATCGCTTAAAAGCTGTTGAGATGTTCGCTAATCGACTCGCCTTCGATTAGTTTTAGATTGACCAAGTTTCTCATCAGAAATGCCTTATTTGTCGCAGAATTTTTTGCATAAATTCCTTCCAATTTCTTCCATATGCCAAAAGAAGAAGTTTCACAGGGAACAATATGAAACATAAAATTCTCTATAAAACACTGAATTGCTGCAGCTGCCTTTCTATCCAAAATTTCCCACTTTGCCTCAGTTATTCCATTTGGCTTTTCCCTTTTATTTTCCAAGGGTTGGTGAAGATCATTAATATAGAGATAAACTTCCATCTTCGCCTTTCATAACCCTCAGTTCCTTCCATTAATCTTTTCAACACTTATCTTCTCCATAGCCAAAGACTCTTCCAAAAATTTGTGTAGTTGGCTCTGATACATGTTAATGATTTTCCGGGATCACTACATAATTAGATTTAGAAGAGAAAATAGTGAAGAAAGAAAACAAAATTAATTCCCTCAAAAAACAAAACTTTTATTGATTCAACCAAGAAAATATAAAAGAGACTTAAAATTGAAAGAAATCTCAATCCCAAATACCCAACAAAATACACTTTTTCTCACACCTCTCTTATCAACCCTAGACGTGTCTATTTATAATAGACTTGACAAATATCTTCTTTAAGAAGCTATTGAATACTTCCGTTAATCTTTCCCATATAGATAATTTGTTGCCTTCTCTAATGCAATAGAAGAGGCAACTGATTACTTTGCCAAATACACAAAATCTCTAAAAAGTGCAATTAACCACACTCCAAATTCTATCAAATATGTAAAATAGGCAATGAATTTGAGTCATAATTCTACATAGACTCAAATATCTTCAAGATCTAATTAAGTATGAAATATTATATCACTAAAATCTAACACGTGCAATATAGAATATTAACTAAACTAATTACTTGTGCAGAATATAAATATAAAACTAAAAAAGTAAATGATATCAGAGATTTTTATACTGGTTTGAGCTTCACGTTCTTCGTCCAGTCCCTAACTCTTTCTAAAATTTAACATCAACCTTCACTTAAGCCGGAGGAACAGGTATTACACCGTCTGAGCAACCAAACAGGACATCAACTGCCTAAGCAATAAAATATGACTTCAATAATACAGAGAATTGTCTTGACTGAATGTGCTCTTTTAATGACACATATAAGTCTTTAGAGTACACCCTTCCTATAATCTTCTCCTTTATGATATATTGTATAATTCATGAAGACAGGAAGTTTACTAAATCACTAATGAAATATGCTTGAATGAACAAGTGATCAGAATGAAGTATTGAATGCTTGTAGTTCAAATAGCAAGATAGATTAGAAAGTAAGAATAAGAATTAGAATTAGTGATTAAAATAATGGAATTCATAGCTATTTATAGAAATTAAGAGTAGCATTTGTTTGTGAAAGGTAGCCATGAAGTGATATAGAAGCAACTCTTGAATCAAGAGTTGATTCTGTTCATTGAATTGAAGTTTCTTTTGAAAATATAGCCATGAAGATTCAGCAGTCTGAATGGATCAACTCAGCCAGCTGAATGGATTTAAAAACGAACCAGCAAGGAAATAATGTTAAATAGACATAATTCAGTCGGCTGAAATAACACGGTCACCCGGTTGAATATTCAAAGTTATTTGTGAACATGCACAACATTCAACCTCTGAATCAAGCTATTCAGCCGGTTGAATTTTGTGTTTTCTGGCATATCAACAATCTTTTGAAAAACTTTAAATTGTGTGCGTGCATATAGCACTTCAGAGAGATTTTAACATATATATTTACTATTAAACACAGACCTTAAACTTAATACTTTGCTGAAGCTTCAATTTGGAATCTAGTCTACAAGTTGTTAGACTATTTCTCGAGTAAAAACAATATCTTCTCCTACAAGTATAGTCAGTTCATATAATATGTACTTATATAGTTGTCATAATCAAAACATCAAAATTTTAGGTTCTAACATTCTCCCTCTTTTGATGATGACAATTATGTAAGTTTTTTTAAATATATAGAGTAATTTTCTCCCCCTGATTGGATACCACCCTAATCAATCATATTCTCCCCCTTTGTCACCGACAAAAAAATTGATATGAGAAATAATATAGACGCACAATTAACAACGACATATAAACACATAGACATGAGACACACAATTAAACATAGAAAATGATATTTATGATTGAAAAAAATACCACAAACTCATAAACATCATAAAAACAAGTCTTAACCAAACGAAATAATAACATTACATATTGTCATGAATTAAATATCGTCTAGATTCATGTTGGCATAGAATAACTTAATCAAAAGATGGTTGATTTTAACATTATTAGAATCATACCGAGTAAGTGAATCGAAACCATGAGCTTCAGCTAACTCTCTAATCGCGTATCCATTGAATTTCGAAATTTTCATAAATGCTCCTTCGAAAAGCTTCGAATTTTTCATGTTATTGAATCTATCAAATGCTATATCGTTATATAACCATGCTCGAATTTGACTTTCAGAAGGTTCGGTTGTTGATTCTCTTGCTTTCCTTGACCATGAAGCCATTTTATTTTATGAAATTGGAAGAAAAATTGAATTTTTTGAAGAAGTTAGAGTTTGCTTTTGATTTTTCCTAAGTAGTGAATGGTTGGGTAGTTTGAAAATGAAGGGGTAGATGGTAATAAAAAATATGTTAGATTGGATATTTGCATTGAAAAACGTGCAGGTCTATTTTAGAAAACATAAAATAGATGAACCAGCTGGCTGGAATGAAGAAGGCGGTCGGTTGAAATTGGGAAAATAAGAACCCGTAAGAAATTAGTTGAAAAATGGTATGACTCAGTCAGCTGAAATAGGGGGTTCGGTCGGCTGAATTTTGGGTTATATTTTTGTACATTTGAATATTCTGTCGGCTGAATCCTTTGAGTTAGGCGGCTGAAACTGTTGAATTTTTGAGATGTAGCTTATTTTTAGTTCATTCTAATTTAGTTAACAAACAAGATATATATATATATGTATGTATGTATGTATGTATATATATATATATCTGTTTTTCGAGCTTTATTCTCATGTTAAAAGAATATAATTATATTTCAACAAACCTGTTACATATTCAAATTACAATATCAATTTCATAAATATAAATTTATAAAAATGTAGAATTATTTTTCAGAAGTCTTGGATTCGTCTCAAGAGGAAACTTCAAACGAGTTTGGTTTAACTTTTGTGACATCACGTGATGGATTAATAGGAGACCAAACGTTACGTTGAGCACCTTATTTCCAAGAATTTGGAGATACGTGAAGTCGTTGAGGAGATGGATTGTGCACAACTTGCTTAGGAGTCATCCCATAGAATTTGAGAGTGAACTGTTCATGAAAGTTTAAACGTCAACCATGGTGTTTTTGCTCATAATACATCTCACATTGTACACTTAAGGTTTCACACTAGTAGTGATGAATATCATCGATTTTCTCCTTAATAGAAGGTGATTCAAAATCTAAGGTTTTTTCCTAGCTCGTTTGTCGTTTGGTGTATATCTGGTATGGTGATTAGAAGATGGAGTAATCTTTACTTGAACATACACCGGAGTAGATTTAATTGATGAATCCGAAGTTAGGGTACCGAAAGCAATTGATGAAAGATCAGAATTTTCTTGAGACGACATTTTATAAAATGATATATATATATATATATATATATATATATATATATCTACTTAATGTTAGTTTTATATGAATTAAAAAATTTCTTCATGTATATATATATTGGTTTTATTTTCTATTTGTGAAGCTTTTAAATTTTTAACAGTGATTACTAAACTCCAGCCAATCATTTGTTATCTATAACTTATAAATAGCAATAAGTTTATAAGGTAAAAAATATAAAGGATTATTACCGTACATAAAATAGAAAGAATGTAAGGTCTTAATGCAAATAACACAATAGAACATTGGAGTGCAGAGTTCGAGTGTCATCATCTTCAATTTTTTTCCAATTAAAATTTTATTTGTTTTATAACTTTTTATACTTTAATATCAAATTATAAATCATATAATGACATAATTCCTAGTTCACGTCTTAATTTAAGAAAAATATTTCCATTTAAAGGTTTTAGAAAATATGTCTACAACTTGATTTTCTGATGATACAACATCAAGAGAAATATTACATTTTTCTATGTTATCACGAAGAAAATCATGTCGGATATCAATATGTTTAGTTCTAGAGTGGTTTATAGGTTTTTTCTATAAATTTATAGCACTTATATTATCACAATAAATTGTTGATTTAGAAAGATTTATACCAAAATTTTGAAGAGTTTGTTGCATATATAATATTTGAGCACATGCCAAAGAAGTAAAAATATATTCTGTTTCACACGTCGAAAGTGAAACACAATTTTGTTTCTTACTAAATCAAGATACTAAAGATTGTCCAACGAAATGACATGTACCACTTGTACTCTTTCGACCCTTTTGACATCCCCCAAAGTTAACATCACTATATGATACCAACTCAAAAGGACATTCTTTCGGCTAAAAGAGGCCATAGTCTTTAGTTTTGTTTAAGTAGCGTAAAATTCGTTTCACTGCTCGCAAATGTGACTCTTTGGGATTTGCTTGAAAATCGTGCACATAAGTAAACACTCATCATTATATCAAGACGATTAAGTAAAATAAAGATCCAATCATACTTTGATATAGGTTTTGCTCAATATTTTTGCCATTTTCATCTCAGTCGAGATGTATTGTAGTACTTGTAGATGATGGTTAAGCAGAAGTATTTTGCATACCAAAATGATTTATAAGATTATTACAATACTTTCTTGATTAATAAAAATTCCATTATTCAATTGTTTGATTTCACTACAAGAACAACAATGATTTCTGATGTCAACTAGCCATCGGCGGCTATCGAAAACCTTAAGAAGAGCCGTCGGTATACGACCGAATCTCGTTTCGCAATGACTTCCTACGGCCACAATGACGAATTTCCAATGGCCAACAATGATAATCTGCGACCGCTTCCGATGGCAACGTTGGCCACGTGGCAAACCTGAATAACCAAATAGCCGTCCGAGGCCGTCGAAAACGGTCGGAATTTGCCGTAGAGCACCGTCGGTAGTCGTTGCAAGGTCATAACCAATAAGCTGTCGTAGCCGTTGAAATTCTAGATGTTTTTTTCTTCTGAATTTGAGCATGCCGCCTTCTAGCTACTACGCATCCACAATACACATAACAGCTCCTTTTCGAGCATATATAAATCACTAATTATATAAATAACCATACATAATATTCCATGCAAAAAATCCATAACCAAATCCTACATAGTCCAAAAAATCAACATCCAAATTCACATAGAATAATATACAATTCATCAAAATGTATCAAACACATCCTCACCCACTTGAAGTGTATATACAAAGACAAAAAAACACAACAGAACATACCTAGCATCTCCCATCATCCCTTGCAGAACCACCCGATGAAGGAAGCCTCTCATGCTGCACCATGTACTCCGCAAAACGTTGGTTCAGCTGCTCCATCTGCGTAGCACGACGGTGATCATGCTTCTGCAGCTCGGCAATCTCAGCTCGTAGCTCTGTAATTTTTTCTTTGTCTTGAGCCATCTTATACGCCTTCTGCGATGTCCTAGCCTACGAATAAAAATAAATTGTTATACTTCCTCCAACATCATAAATGTATTTTAATAACTTTAGTTGAAAAATATACAATATTTGATTTTAGTTTATACTCTGAAAATTTCCCTTTGGTTCCCAAATCCATAGCGCCTGTTGCGGGATGGTGGATCCGTGAAAAACTCGAAAATAGCGTACTCCCCATCAGTTGTCAACTCATCCTGTCCTGTTTCAGCTAGAAGCTATGCTCGTGCTACTTGAAACTTTTGTTGTAATGAAAAATACGATTTAATAGACTAATCGTTATACTAATTAACAAAATGTTGAAATGGTCACTGGTATAAATAACACCAAATAATATATCTAAAATGTGTACTTAGTTAATTAACTGATAACTTACCTAGAACTCTTCATTGCCCCCACCATGCAACCCTGGTCTCCCACGCGCTAGCACTCATCCAATTCGATTTTTTTCCCGCTCTTCTTATATCGTACATTGTATCCCTATAATTTTGACAATTTTGCTGTTCCAATGGCACTGCACCAGGGAGAGATCAGTCTCTTGTAGGTCCATTGAACCCTACACGTTGAGAAAATGAAAGTTATACATTTTTTTAAATAATCTACAATATATAAAGTGGTCTAGGATCAAATAGAAAATGCGAAATATAAAATTACACTTACCAGAAAGTCCTGCCAAATGCTCTCTCTGACATTATCCGGTATCTTACTCCACTTGGGTCAGCAGGCCGTCATCCTGCTCACATATGTCAATCTAGATATAAAGAGCACTGTAGCTGATGGCTTGAGCTCGAGCCATCTGTGTTAAAAAGAAACAGACATTTAATAAAGCAAGACTAATATATAATAGATCGTACAAAAAATATTGTTAATACTAAAATAAATTTAATACTTACAATCCATCAGCTTTGGCCTGCAACCAAACCGTAGGAACGGCTACCTCCTGTGATGGGCCACTACCATCACCAGTTGGAGGTGCGCCAGTCCCTCTTTGAGAAGAAAAGGGAGATCCTGCATGGAAAGAGCTACGTCTATGGAGAAACGACATATATAATACCTGTTACAGACATATCATATATGAGAAATATATCATTTAATTATGTGATACATACATTGTGGTAGAACATAAAAGGATTATGTAAAACAGATTATGACTAAACATATCATTCGCAGAACACATCATTTTCAATGAGAAAATGTAACGTATATAAGCACAGAAATTACTTTCTCCTGATAGGTAGATTATTAATCAGTTCTCGCCGTTTTCTGACTCAGACTCTGTTTCGTACTCTATGTTTTGTTCCTGTGTAGACTCAAATGCTTCTATTAATGCATTTGATTCATCGTTTAGAGATCCAAAATCCGTTTGATCGTCGGTTATTATTATTCTAGTATTTTCCTCGATATCTGCTCGATAAGCTTGTTCGTTTGGAATATTCTGTCCATCTAATGTAAATCTTGTCTTTATTTTAAAAACAGCCGAACAATCTACTTTACCTCTTCGTAGAGATGAGTACAGAACGTAATAAACTTGAAGACCTTATTTGGAAAGTATAGAAGGATCGTACTTATAATAATGCGAGGTATGCTTTATTTCGATAAGATTATACTTTGGTTGCACGTTAATTTCAAAAATTAGAATGTTGCTGAACCAGCTGTATTTAAACAAAAAAACTTCTTCTGTAAGTCTTGTGAAATATGTCAATTGCAAAACCTAGGTTAACATGCAATAAAAATCATTTACATGATCATTTGGATCATCACCACCTTTAACAAATACACCGGTATTGTTAGTTAATTTTTCAGCACCGTCTTCTTCAGTGTTAAATTTATATCCATTAACGAAGAATATTGGATAGGTCTTGACTTTTCTTTTTGGTTGCATAGCTAAATATTTCAAACCTTCATCGACCACAGAATTTGTTGTGTCGTAAACGTAATTTAAAAACCATGTAGCGAAATCTTTGTCGATATCTCCATTTGGATGTTTTGATTTGTAAACACTGCAATTACAGAAAAAATATTGCATTATAATTAAAACATACGTGTGCATATGTATATATACGCATTTGTTGATGACATAATGCATTAAGAAGAATATACGTACATTACCTAACAAATGGTGCAATTTCAGCACAATTGAGAAGAATATATGTGTGCTACATGGTAATATCTGTCATCCAACCATAATTCCACACGTTTGCCAGCAGGTCAACCATGTTTTTTAAAAATAGATAAACTCGCTTGAAAATCATCTTGATCAATGCCTTCATCATTACGCGTAGTACTTTCAAACGATAAGTTCACATGGTTACTAAAATAATGAGAGAAAGAAAACGAAGCTTCTTCTTCGATATATGCTTTGCAAATCGAACCTTCAACTCGTGCTTTCTGTCTCACTTTTTTCTTTAGACGATTTAAGTACCTATTAAGAATTATTCCAAATTAAAATTTATTTATACACAAATTAAACTAATATTTAATGTACTAAACATTAATACCTCTCGAATGGATACATCCATCCATATTGCATAAGCCTTCGAAGACGTGCTTCAGATGGAAAATGAACAGGTAAATGCTCCATTGCATTAAATAAACCTGGAGAAAATATTTTCTCTAGTTTGCAGAGCAGTATGTGGATTTTCTCCTTAAATTTACATAAACAATCAATTTTTAACATAGTAGAACAAAACTCCTTATAAAACATACTAAGTTTGGTTACAACCACCCAAACTTTTACGGATAATAGTTCTTTAAAAGCAACGGATAACAAATTTTCCATCATAATATGACAATCATGGCTTTTCATCCCACTAAATCTGTTATTCTTATAATCGCAGCTACGAATATTAGAAGAAATACCGTCATCAACAAATTATGCAGTAGAGAACATTTAACGTGCTGCATCTTCAACCATATGTTATACGAGATTCGTCGTAATAATTTTACTCACTACCTCCTCTGACTGTGCAGGACTAGGTGCTACAAGTTCTCCGTGACGATCCCATGCCAAATAGTTCGACACGAGACTGTACTGACGCAAATAAACTCTAACTATTTCTACTATCAAATGCTTCAAGAATTTACACCTACTACATATACAATAGATTTCTTCGTCGTTTCCATTATTACTTAAAGCGAAATCAATAAATACGTGTACACCATTATTAAAATGTTCACTTATTAAACCTTCAATTTTCCTTCGTTGTTGATACATCCAGCTTCGATCAATAAAATAATTCATCATCTCTCCTACTATAATTAAAAAATATGATATAAATGAAAACCACATTGACAATTTATTTTTCAACACGATTTTACAGTTTAATGTTTTATTTTAATTGATCATTGACATTTTATTGCTGGGTCATCCTACTTCCCATTACAAACACAGTTACGTAATTATATCTCGAAAATCATTTCATTTTAGACGATTCAACGAAATTTTGACAACATTTCTCTTTTGTTCCCTGAGTCGTACACGATTGCGTGTGCACATGGAACATAAAGGAAGCACTGTCGAAATTTTATGAACCATTTAAAATAAAATGATTTAGGAGCTGTAATTACGTTACTGTGTTTGTAACTTGTCCAATACAGGGACAAATCCAACAAATGTCGTATATGATGAATGTAGATGTCCGTTCTGTCAAAAAACGAATACACACTTAACAATCATATACAATACTTACTAAACAGAGTCCAAAAACACTCTAAGGGTTTTATGAATAAAGTATATTAAATATTTTATATTTTTTATAAAAACCGGCTTTCGGCGTTTACATTAACTTGATTAACATTTAACTTAAGTTAAACTATCCTATACGATAATTTATCACATATGCATATTTTAAAACTTTAATTAACTAATTGCGCGTATATAGAATTAATTATCGTTTTCAACGTTTTAGAAAATGCATAAACTAAATTATGCTCATTCACACTAAAGTATTCAACTAATGCATACTAATTTCTTATCGCACAAACTAAACTAATTAGTATTCAATCCTTATAGGATAATAACAGTAATTAACATTCAATAAGCTATACTACACAATCAATGAGACTATATAAACAATTAAACTAAAAAATTAATCCTAAATTAACAAATTCATGAAATTAGGGTTTAGGAATAATACCTAAAATAGAGGAGATTGGGGGTTTGGAGGAGATGCGATTCCGAATCGACGAAGCTGGAGTTGATTTCGGTAGAATTTCGATGCTTGAAGCTAGAGGGGAAAATGGTGGAGGAAGCTTTTGTTGATTTGGGGTGAGGCAAAATGTTTCTAGTTTGGCCCGATGAAGAAGGTATGCGCAATTTTCCGACGGCTACCAACGGCCGCAGACGCCAATATTCTAACGGCTTCGGACGGTTAATTATTTTATTCGTAACAAAGTCCATAATATACTAGTCATCTGAAGCCGTCGAAAAAGAACCGTCGACGGCCGTCGGTACGTATTGTCGGAATATACTGTTGTTATTGTAGTGTTTGTAATCCAAGAAAATATGAAAGTTCTTTCATATAAGACATTTCAAATTCTCTTGTCATAATATTTGAAAATTCTTGACTTAATTTTTCGTTCGTGGAACCAAAAATGATGTCATCTACATAAATTTGCATTATTAAAATATAATTTTTATCTTGTTTATAAACAAAGTTTGATCTATTTTCAATTTGAAAACCAGAATTTATATGATAGCTATTAAGACGATCATATCAAGTACGAAGTGCTTGTTTTAAACCGTATAAATCTTTCTTTAAATTATAAACATGGCATGGAAATTTTTATGTGTAAATAGAGGTGGTTGTTCTACATACACATTTCCTTTTATAAAACCGTTTAGAAAAATACTTTTTACATTCATTTGATATAGTTTAAAGTTATGAAAACATGCAAAGACTAATAATATAAGTAATGCTTCTAGTAGGGCTACATGAGCAAATGTTTCTTGGTTGTCTATTCCTTCCTCTTGATTGTGACCTTGAGCAACTAATCTAGCTTTGTTTCGAATAATATTTCCTGCTCATCGGCTTTATTTTTGTAAACCCACTTAGTAACGATGACTGTTTGATTACTAGGTTTGGGAACTAAGTCTCCAACTTCGATTCGTTCAAATTGATTTAACTCTTAAATGAGGGCTTGTTAAATCATTTACACATTTCATGTTGCATGGACACATACATATACATGTGCATTTGATATATATATATATATATATGTATATATATATATATGTATGTATGTATGTATGTATATACATATATATATGTATATATGTATGTATGTGTATATATATATCTATATGTATGTATGTGTATATATATGTGTGTATGTGTGTGTATATATATATGTGTATGTTTATATGTGTGTGTGGGCGCGCGCCCGTGTATTTTATATCATTTGTATTAACAAATATAACCTTTTTTATTAATCGATTAAATAAAATAATAATTTTATTTAATTTTTTTTAAAGATTTCATCTGGATTAATTTAGACTATACAGGCCCAAGTCCAAAATAGTCAAAAAACTTGAAATTCACCGATTTAACTTACTACATGCTATCCAGTTCGAAAAAAATCTTTATTACTTACCATTTTTATATGCTTATGGCTATAAAAATTTATATTCTTATTCAACCTAAACAGTCATTGCCTCCTCATCTCCATCGAAAGAACTCACATACACTATCTCAAAACAATATTAGAAAATAAAATTTTCAAATACTTAAGCCACAAAAATCTTTTTTTTTTTTTTTATGTAATAGAGAAAGTCAAATGAAGATTTAGTGAACGATTCTAATTTTAATGAACATAAAGAGGTTATTTTATTTTTTTTATTCTTAAAGTCTAATTTTCTTCTACATATCAATCTTACATTTATTATTTAGGATTTTTTGTTATTATTTTAAAATCAATTTAATGATTCCCTATGAGCGTTCTCTTTCTGAGAGGATCGCTCATTCTAATTAAAAAAAAGAGAGTTTAATGATCGCATAGCTAATACAAATCTGAAGCATATAAAATATAATGATGTTATAATTGAAAACATTCACGTATATTGTTGAATCGTTATGTTTTGTCATATAATTTTTTCTTATATTTTTTGTTAGATGGAGGATATTAATCACAGTAAAATTGATAATGTACATGTTGTTTCGAATTAAAAAGTGTTTGATAGTGAAAACATGGAAGACAACATGGAAGTTGATTTGACAAATCAATTTCTAGTCTATTAAGTATGTATTTAAAATTTTCATCATCCTAAATACGGTTGGAAAAATAAATTTTATTATTTTTTAGTTTTTGTGTATGTTCTGTTTTTTGTGTTGCGTTTTCAAAATACTTGAATTTGGTTTAGAAAATAGGAGGAATAATTGTTGTGCTTTAAAATATAGGAGTGACTGTTTACCTACAATAAAATGATAATTGGGATTAAGAAGCAATAGCTTAGTTGATCAGGGTTGTCTAGCGATCATGGAACAAAGTTCCTTTAAGTTGCGGGTTTGAGCCATAGAAAGCTGTGCTGTGTAATTCTTAAAATGTGGGGCGGTTATGCCTAAAAAAAGTGAGAATGTTTGGTGAATTGATGCTCTGTGTTGGATTGGCTAAAAAGAGGAGTCAATTGTGATGGATCATCTGTATCCTCTAGCTATATACTTTTCGGATTAGAGTTGAAAAAAAAACCGAAGAAGAATGAACAGAAAACAGAACTTTGTAGGATAGCCTTTAGTTTTGAAGGTGATAAACATGTTTTGGATGACATTAATAGTACACTTTCTAAGAAAGAAACACAGATAGGGCATTTTTATCCTATTTTTACTGAACAATTATTTCGGATTCACATAGAATTGGTCCATTTTTATACATTTGTGGAACTATATGTCAAAAATTAATGCAACCAATCAGGTACATAAACATTTCATAAAAACTTATCAAAACCGTTACTTTAAATTAGGGCTAAAATTGATATTCTCCTCTTACTGGCTACTAGAACTCTAAAGAACATGAGGTTAAAATATGACTAAACGTGAAATGCCATGGCTATATAATGAATCAAATGGTTAAAAATAACACAAGTGCTCTGACATGCATTAATGAAAGCTAGATAAAAAAAGACCACCGATCAAACTAGAGATGGCATTCTGTTTTAAATCATCATGTATCACATGAAAGAAAGATAATTGCTCAGATTCGAACTGCGATCCATTAAAATCGGTGTGTAAGGCAATGTATATTCCTGTTGCAAGCTAATTTGCAGCTGGCCTAAATTCCTTTGCTCTATTTTATAATAACAGTTAGCTTCATAGTTCCAGGAATCTATATTATTATTTTTAATTATTTCAATCACAAGTGGTTAATCATAATATCTCATGTGCATATCATCGGCGCTTGATTATATGTAACTGTGTATATATTCTCATTCGGCGCTTAAATGGAACTAATTTTGCTTAATTGCGTTATATATATACAATCTTCTACAATATTACTTTAAAAAAAGAAAAAGAAAACCACAAGTTGCACTCTATGTGCAGTGTTTAAGAGAACGTGAAAAATATACTATTACTAACCTTATGATCATCATTGACCAAAGCCAACTTCTTACGAAGTCAATAATAGTTTATTTTTTTGACAAAACAGAGAAGTTCAAACATAATTAAATACTAGCTCTTCCATAATCAAATGCATGTACCTAATCCACTTGTTTTACATCTTTGAACACTTGTCCTACTTGTTATTATATATTAATTCATGAATTTCATTTGATATTAATAGTGATTTTGGTAGATACAAATGCATCTAAATTTCTTCAAATATTGGTTGCTTCTTGACTTTGCATTTTGCATTAGAAAATATTTGTGGATTAAGTACGACATTCTCAAATTTCAGTTATGATTGACTTTGAATCAAAGATAATAACAGGTTGGTTGTTTAGTCTTGAAATCATATTAAAAACGACTCTGTACTTTTCTACATTCGCAAAATATAAAATTAAGAAACAAAACATATATCATACTATATATTTTGAAGCAGTTGCGACTTTTTTCTGCTTCAACTGAATCAAATTCATGCGTTAGTACTATTGTGACTTCTAGAAGTTATATATACATAACTTATTGTAGCGTCTGACTTAAATATATTTCAGTAAACAGGCCGGTTTCGATCCAAGTATTTTAAAACACAGACCTGAGCCTGGTTACACTAATCAAAATCTAAGTCCAGCTTTATTCATTGGCATTTCAAATTCAACAATCGAGCTCGATCCATTGAGCTTTCCAAATTCAGTGCTTGATACCCGTATATCCAACCCGTAATATTTATGTTAAAAATCATATTTTAAATTCTTAACTTTTGTATAAATTATAATAAAATAGTTAACATTCAAATTGATGGTATTTGAGCAAAATTCACAGTAAAATTTTTTAAAAGTGTGTACATCCAAACAAACGAAATGGTAAACCAATAATGTATTACATTTTAATGCTATGGAAAATCAATAATGGAATCGAGTTGGACGGATTCGAACCGGATTCGGACAAACCCATACCATAGACGGGGTTACTCCCAGTGTACCTTTTGGAGGCAAAATGCGTAATCAAATAGATGATGACTTTGTTGCACTTTTCAATTATAAAACATTTTCATCTGAAATAAAATAACATCAATTTTTCTTCTATATAAAATTTCAAGTTTCTGCAATAGCAGGAGGGAATGTTAGCTTTCCGTCATCAAAAGCAAAGAAAAAGAACAAGGAACAAAGATAAACTCACCCAAACAGCTCACAAAACAAGAATCTGATACAATGTAAAGCAGTAAACAATGCTCAAGCATATTTGAGCATTCAAGCAAAGAACATAATTGTAGTATGTTCGAATTATATATAGATAGAACAGGAATAGCTAATCCATATACATCGCACTTTTATTTTCATATTCATATCAAATACCAAAAATTAGTCAATAATTTCAGCAAATGGCGAACGAGCAATTAAAGCCCGTTGCATCTCTTCTTCTTGTTCTCAACTTCTGCATGTATGCAATAGTCGTTGCAATCGGAGGGTGGGCTCTGAACAGAGCCATTGATCATGGCTTCATCATCGGTAATATTATTAATTCCACACTTAAACAGATGAAATATTACAGTTTGTATTGCTTTTGTAGCATTAATGTTATTAAAAAAAATTGCAGATTCAGGACTTGAACTTCCAGCGCATTTTACACCAATATATTTTCCTATTGGGAATCCTGCAACTGGCTTCTTTGTGGTATTTGCACTGATAGCTAGTGTAGTAGGCGCAGCCTCAGCCATTGCTGGACTAAACCATATTAGAATATGGAATTATGATAGCATGCAAGCTGCAGCTTCTTCAGCTATTTTGGCTTGGTCCCTTACTCTTCTTGCCATGGGGTATGTGTTTCTTTTTTAAAGTTAAATAATAATAAGAGACAGGGCCGGCCCTATAATTCTGTTAGCCCATTCCGTTTTTGATTCCTTCTGTTTGTGAATAAAATTATATAAAAGGCAATGTAGTTGATAAAAATATTATCCTAGTCTGAATTTTGAACTCAACTTTTCCTCAAACGAAAAAGTAACAGCCATCACTTTGACTCTCTTAATACTCAGTAAACTTGTTCAAATTTAGTGCATATAAACATTCTTTAAACATTAAGTTTAGTGTTAGGAAAGTGCTAGCCTTTCACTTTTCTATTTGTGGATATAGATTGAACACGCCCACATCATTTATATATTAAAGAAGTAAAAAATTGTTGTAAAATTTTGAAATAAGTTTTGAGGCTTTGGGTTATTATTTGGAAGAGAAGAAGGAAAAAAAAAAAAAGATGGTCTAGAAAATCAAAAACTATATTTGTATAAATATAGCTTTGAGAGAAGTCATGCAACACCACACGAGCGCCGTCGGGGTTTGGGTTCGGATCCGAAAATATTTTTGGATCATATATGAACGGGTCAGAAAATTCCTGAATTTGAATAAATAGCGGAAAATTTGTAACTTTTTCTTAACGTTGCAATAAAAATTAAATAGACGCGACGTTTAAATATTGAATAGATAAAGCCGTTTGTAATAGTTGTGAACCGTTGCAAACGGTTGTGACGCTTAGCGAATATGCACCTCTTTACCACTATAAATAGTGACGTCCAGAAAACGTTAAAGATAATTTTGAAACATCTTCTTCTTCACAGAGCAGTTTTTGCGACGCCAAAAAGTGTTGCTAAACACTGCGCTACCATTGCTCTGTTTTGTGACGCCTCCAAGTTGTTGCAAACTCATAAAACGTCGTAGAATTGCTCTCTTCTTTCTCTTCGTTCTATTCTATACAAATTGCATCATCAGAAATTATTACTAAAGTGTTCTTGCTCGGATCAAAGGCGTACAAACTTTGAATCCGATTATGCTGTTATAAGGCTTTATTGAATCCTGAAAGTCGATAGTTTGATAACCCTTTTGTACCTGGTGGGTTGAACTATTGTCTGAAAGAATCTATTTCATAGATCCTTAAAGTCGGAAGTACAACATTATCTTCTTCGCAGTCGCCATCAAATTTGTTGCAAAATCCCCAACAAAAATTACAAATTATTCTATAATACTATTAAGTATTAGCTTGCAATTCTTTTATCATGCTTTCTTTTAAGTTTCCATTAAATTTTTGACAGGTTGGCTTGGAAGGAAATTTACTTTGGAGGAAGAAATGCGAAATTGGTAAGATCAAGTAATATGTTTAATATCCTCAATTTTTAGTTTTCTTAAATATTGTTTATAGAAGGTTCTTTTTTTCCCTTTTCAGAGAACAATGGAGGCATTTACTATCATTCTTTCTTTGACCCAATTTTTATACATCGGTGCCGTGCATGGAGGATCAAGATCACCAATTTAAAGAGTTAAACTCTGTTGTGTCCGTGTTTGCTTGTTCATATGTTTCATTCTTTCGTTATGATTTGTGTTTGCTTATTGGAGTAAAGGGATTGAGTTCTTCAGAGAGATCGTGGATTGTAAATTTACATATTGTTAATTCATTGGTTGTGTATATATAAACAGAGTATACTTTCTTGTGCACGTTTGAGAAACAAAATGCATAAACAAAATTAAACGAGTACTTTATGTTTCTGATAATGTATCACATATTCACAAAATTAACTTCTTTTGCAGCAAAAATTTCAGTCTTCAATTTAACTGAACCTGAAAAGTTTGCCTGTTTTATACATGTATTTATCAGCAAACCAACTTCTTCTTCTTTTCTTTCTCCTTTTTATTATTTTTTATTTCAGTTGTCATTTTTGAAGAAATTGTTTTATGAGAAAATAATGTATACTTGTATACAGTGATATCTTGTTGACATCAAGCCTGGGCAAGTTTTACAATATATACCATGTAATTTTTACAATAATCAATCAATCGTGCAAATAAGATAGATAAAACTTACAAAATTCCTTTGGAGTAAGTTGGGAAATGCACACACATCACCAAATCATTCTTAAGTTGCTAAATAATATATCCTTTTACAGAAACAATGTTTACAGCAAGTCTCTGAGTGTAGTAGTAACCTTTGCTTTTGGCTTTTCCTGCATCATTTATCATGTACTAGAAATTCAGTTTTACCAAGAGAAAGGCGAAACCATACAATAACACAGATGAAAAGAAATTTTTGAGTTCACTATGTATCAAACAGTAGTAGCCCAAAATTTTCTTTTACAAGGTACAAAGTGCCTTAAATTGGATATAACTTGTTTTTTCAATCGACCTTCGAATGAACTAAGTTTGAATAACTGCTGTGTCATTGGCAGCTAATATGAGGCAAAATTCAAAAGAGGTCAAAATTTTGGTTGATAAAGGATCAATTTCATCATAAAAAACATACTAAAAATGCTTAATTAAACAACCAAAGAAGCTACTTTCTTTAAAACACACCTGTTGTTGAACTGAAGCTCTACAAGGAAGAGGATTGCTCTGAATAGGACGACCACGCTCATCGTACAAAATCAGTCCACTGAACTTAGGAACTTCACATCTCTCTCCCATCATAATCTTCCTTTGCCACAAAGGTGGAGTATTTGCTATATTTGCATTGTTGACTTCCATCCTTAACACTACTTTGCCTTCTACTTCTCCACTCTCGCTTCCACAATGCACTAAACTCGAGACCATTTTCTTAATCCTTTCCCACCATGACATAGTCTGAATATTTTCACTTTGCATCACATCTGTGCTGTTCTGATCATGCACATTGTTTCTTTTTTTCATAGTAAGAGTTGCACAAATTACTATGGTGATTACTACAGCTAGCAGGAAGAGAATGAATACTCCATATGTTGGTGTAGCTGTATCCATGCTTTCTTTTTTATTTTCTTTTAAGCTTTGCGTTTATCCAAGTATGATTTAATAACTTCTATGTGAAACGAGAAGTATTTTCTGTTGATTTCTTTTGTGTAGGCTACATTTGAAGCAAGACGATGTAGAAATAAATGCGATTTTCATTGTTAGGTGAGGAGCCTGTGAGTATTGAGAGGTGAGATTGATTGCATTTTTTGCTTTTGGTTTTTTACTTTATGAGACTTGTCTGAATTGGATAAACTAGCCGTTGGAAATGGGCATTTATAGAAGGTTTAATTTTGAAACAGAATATTTGTTGTTATTGTTGATATATTTATTATTTAGCATGGTTGGCTGGTACTAAATGTTGTGAGGGTATCTCTTGTTGAGTTGCTAAGCATTCTAACTTTTTGTTCTGACAAAGGATATGGGATGTTGGAAATGGGCATTTATAGAAGGTTTGAATTTGAAACAAAATATTTGTTGTTATTGTTGATATATTTATCATTTAGCATGGTTGGCTGGTATTAAATGTTGTGTATCTTTTGTTCAGTTGCTGAGCATTCTAATATTTTGTTCTGATATTTCAGATTTGCGCTAAATATACCATTTTAATCAAATAATCAGATATTTCACGTTGTTGTTTTGAAGTTTTTAGTTGATATTTATCACTAGTTATATATGTGTTACTGTTTCAGAATTGCATTTTAATTTTTTTAAAGAACTCAAAACACTCTGGACCAAAACCAAACAAGTCTTAAAGAGTTAAAAATACTGGAATTATATTCAATATATGTTCAGAAATGGATACATACAGTACAACATCAGCATTCAGCACATCAAACCTAAATATTAAACTGTAGCATCCCTTATACTCAGGCCGCCTCCGCAAAACCAACTCTGGAGTTTCCATAATCGAACACTGTGTGATAGACTCCCATGAAGACATCTCCAAGTATCCTGCATATATGAAAAATACAGGAATAAATAATTTACTTCACATTTTTGGGAATCAAAGCTATTAAGAAAAATGTGCAGAAAATCAGAGTGTTAATACCAAAGTGGACCACGAGGTGGTGGTACATCCAAGGCAGTGAATCCACTGATGCATTGTGCTTCAGCTCCCTCCCCAACTTTAAGCACATACTGCGAGAAACATGACGTTTTTTATTAACATATACGCTTATCTCTAGAGTAATAAACTGAGTTAAAATGAAATATAAGAAAGTGCAAATGAATGAATATATTATTAACAATATAAGTTTAGAGAAAAAGGAAACTTCAGCACATGAGAAGAAAATGAACTTGCTGCATATTTCACCAAATTATATTTCTATTTTGGGTATTTTTCATCAGAATTCAAACTTCTGGAATACTTCAAAACTTCTTTTATTTATATTTTCAGTATTCCACTCAAATTAGTAATATAAGTTTTAAAAAGGCGATAGTTAATAAAAACAAATAAAAAAAGGTTGCTTCTATCCAAACTAATATTTTTCGTGAATACCTGCTCTGGTGTGAGATCGAATACTCTCCCACCAATTGTGAAAGAAACACGAGGCATTTTGGAAAGATTGTTGCAGTCGATAGTTGATTCTCCCAAAGAATTTGGCAATTTCTCACATAACTACACATAAGACAGATATATCTTTAGATAAGGTACTATATCAAATTATTTACAACAGTAATTCAAGATAATTTATACCTCGTCCACATAATTTAAAACAATATCTGATGTTTTATTTTCAAGAAGCTGATTTTGCATCCATGTAACTGCCATTTCGCAAGAGGAGCACATTGCACTGCTTATGCCATTTGCGTATTTGTTGTTATCAACTACACTTTCAATGCCCATACTGACACCAAAATATAACTTAAGATTGGTAAATAAATAGGCTTAAATGGCAAGGGTAAAACAATTAAATAAGATTAAGAGGTCAGTTGTTGTCAATTTTAGTTTTGTTAACTGTATAAAAAATCATTTGCTTGGAGCACAATCAAATTTCTATGAATTTAATACCAAATTTGATGGAAAATACCTAAAATAGGATGAAAAAAGGGGTAACATGTCACTTAATAAAACTGATACTGTCAATAGCAACTCTCTGAAGTTAAGAGGAATGAAATGAATGAGACGGGTGTCTAACCTTACTCCTCGGGTTCCATCAAAGGTGCAAAGGCCAATGTTGGAACAAACCTTTTCGGGTTTTTCCTATAAATTTAAGGAAGGATCAGTGTATAGCACGATTACATTATATACAGTTAACTAGTCTTTATCTGTAAATTGAAAGCTGATTACCTTCTTAACCAACATACTAAGAATTTGCTGCCCATATTGTGACATGACGGCCTTACACTCTTTGCTAACGACACCGGAGCCACCGATTTTTTGGTTGATTTCTGCGATGGTTGACTATATAAAATATGTTAGATAGAGCAAATAAGAAGATTTCAGAACTATTGTAATAGAAAAAGTATAAGCGTATGAATATGTACGACAACTGACATAACACTTCCAGGCTCTAAGTCAAGCATGAAGTCAAAAATTTAGTGTATAAAAAGTATTATTAAGAGGTATTATTAAGAGGATCAGTGTCATTATAAAAAACTAAAGAGTGGGGTAACACATGCGAAAATGATGTTCTAGTCACCATATGATTGAATTATTATTCTTAGCTCGCATTTTTAGAAGGTTTGAGTAGCTTTAGAGTAGTAAAATATTTAATGTCATCCTACAAATCAAATGATTAAAATTCTAAAGCAAGTAATCATACCTAAATATTTTTAAACAAATATAATTAAAAAACAATTATCAACACTATAAAATGCCACATACAGTTGGGCCTGCGATAAGCGATGTTCCAGAATCAGCGATTGCTGCACATCCTCCAGAACAGTACCCTGAAAATCATATGATTTTATAATTAAGATCCGAAAAATTAATAATTTTATCATCAAACTTGAATACTATAGTGGCAAACGGAAAATTAGTTACCAGTCTTCTTTCCATCTACCAGCACATCTCCCATATTGAACTGCAACCATCATCAACATTATCATTGTTAACAAATTAGAAAAGGCTAGGGTAACCATACAAAGAAAATAGGAACATAGGTAACATCCATTAAGTAAGGTACAAACTGGCATTAGTTTCTCTTTCTTGGTAAAATAAAAGAATAAAAATATCAAATAAGCGTTGGAGTTACCTGCCAATAGCCCTTCTGAGTTACATGAGCATAAACATGTTCACCCTTGAAGTGTTTTGGATCCGAGCCTCCGAACACAAGTTCTCCTCCCTCGCCATCTTTGGCATTTCTGTTCATCCAAAATGAGAATACAGGTTCTTTCACAAGTCCTTGGCTCATCATGTTATACCTGGAATAGTTTGTCTTTTTTAACTATGCCATACCCATCCATACAATTGGTATATCAAACTGAACCCCAACAAAGTTTATTTAGACCTACTCTCCTTGCACTAACCAAGGTTTTCAAAATGCGATACGTGAATTGTGAAATTCAAACCTTAAACTGAAAATAGATTTAAATCATGGATCCTATATTCAAAAGGTTCATTTTGTAATATGCAATATATGCTAGATGGATAGCAAATGCCATTTATGTATCTTCTCAAATGAATTTTTTTTGGTTCATTGTTTTTTGAAACAACTAAATATGAAATGAAGGTTCAAAAACAAGTATCTCGGTCTCTTATCTCCCTAATTCCCTCAATCTAGCGTGCGTGCGCACGCGTGTGCGCGCGCGCGCGCCTGTGTGCGCGTGTGCACGCGTGTGTGTAAGCAAGTATAGTCCTAATACAGAACAAAATCTTACCATACAGGAACAACATTATCAACAGATATTTCTTGATAACCTAATCCAAGAATTCCATCGAATTTCGCTGCCAAGAAAGTGAGGCCAGGTTCTTTGGTCGCTTCAATGAAAACCTGCAAAGATCTAGTTTTTATAAGTACTACATTTTGACATGATAAATTGAGAAGTTGATTTTCAATATCCAAACCTGATCCTTGACAACCAAATCACCAACTGTAACATGATCCTGGCTTAGAAAGCCAGAGATCGATCCAGTTCCATATTGAATCGCAGCGGATTTTCCTGTTATATGATATTATATGACAAAATTGGAATCAAGTCATGATTGTATATGCAATGCATATGAAAGATCAAAACTATATGTGAAAAAAATGATGTTATACGAAAATTACCAGTCATGGAAAAAGGAAAACATAATAAAAATTGTGGACACTAGCATTTTTCAGACTGTAGTCTTTTCTTCTCAGTTGAATTTGTACATCATAAATATCACCCTACTTATAAATAGCAGTTAGAAGTTAGAACCTAATATAATATTTTAAACTTCTGGCATGTAATATCTTTTGATGGAGAAAAAAAGGATCATGGTCTTTTGACTCAAGGGCTAGTGGTTATGCTTATTAGGAATCATAATTAAGAGAACTGGATTTCGATGTATGTACACACATATACACGAGTACACCTTATTTTGGCTACACCTCAAATCTTCTAATTTCCACCGCACATTCCCATTTAATTAATTATTATTTCTCTATTCTTTCCCTTCATCCTGTTATTCACGTTGTCATTTAATGGTTTTAGTTTGGCTTGCCACCTGGTTCCAATATTCTCCATTGTCCATTGAAATTCACCTCTACGTTTACTAATATTTTAAATTTTAATAATTAAACATGTTACTAATGAATGATGAAGATTTATTAATTGGCATATGGAACACCACATTACCACCAGAGCATTTGCTCTCAGTTTTTTAATACATACCCTCATTTCCAACATAACAGTGGTAATTGAGCTAAACATGCCATCATTTGAGCATACCTACATATCATTGTATCAAGCTAGATTTAACAACACAACTCACCATTGGCCTTATAGGTGCTTGATTTACCCGAACTGTACTTGGAATGAAAATAACATGCAATCTGCAAATAGCCAAATCAAAACCCTAATCAAATTAACAATCTGCACACAAAAAATCACCAATGCACTAAAATCAATATGACAAAACTTACAGATAACAGACATCTCGAAGATGGCACCCACAAATTCGAGCTTCCGGTATCAAAAATCACAGTAAACTTCTGCTCAGGCGAACCAACCCCGATCTCACCAAAATACTGTGCATTCATATAATTCTTCAACCCAATAATATCCTCGCTTGTCCCCGCATTGTCAAAATTCGATCTTGGTTCATATTTCTGCGAATGCAAAGGCCGAATCGGCCCGTCCAACGGCCTTTTCTTCAAATTTACACGTACCAAGTCCGATGACGCTTCAAAAACGAAAATCTGGATTAAAAGTATGATAAATACAGGGAGGAAATTAGCCATTTTTGACATAACTTTCGGGTTATGTAAATCGTGAATGAATCTAAAGAGAGACGTTTGACGGATTTATAGGGAAAGTGGGTACACGATTAATTTGTGAATAGAGAAAGCGTACAAGATTCAAATTTCCACTGAATATGGGTTGTGCTATGTAGCTTGGGTTGTTTGCTAAGTTACTCATTAATTATTGGCCATTTCTACAAGCACTGGCAATCCACATATTTCAATTAAATATTGTAACATTTTTGCTATGGTACAAGATTCAATATCTTTATCAATCATCAGAGCTTAACATTTGGCATATTGGTAGCGTTCTTGATCAAATGCAGTGTAAATATATACTACTTATTCTTATTATCTTGGTGCACTAGGATGCAATTATTTAGGCTGTACCTATCTTCTTCATTACATGCTTCCTCAGATGTCCAAATTTCTACGCAAACTAAAAGCATCTTTGCACTTAGAGATGAATCTCAAGCGTCTAAATTTCTTTATTCTATTTGTATAATATCATCAAAGCACAATTAAATGGTGATTTAGTCATATACTTGAGTGAACCTTTGTTCTCATGTTGATACATGATGCAGCACGACCTACGGAAGCACAAGGCTTAGGTCGTTCACGAGTTAATAAAGGTCGGCCCCGATCTAACGGGTCACGTGAGGAGGAGGAACGACCTAACAGGTCACATGGAAAGGAGCAACGACTTAACCAAGCCTTAAGTCGCTCGGCATATTTAGGTCGTCTACGACCTATAGCTACAAGCGCTAAGAAAGAAGACTTAGGTCGGCAACGACCTACTGAAGATGTTTTAGGTCGGCTACGATCTAGTGGGATTTCGCGACTTAATGAAGAACGAGTCAACTTGATAAATCGTTCGGAGTTAGGTCGTTACAAGGAAGGACGTTCAGATAGCTACCAAGTGATAGGTCGTTGTAACGACCTACGACCTAGTTAGGTCGTATGAAGAGGATCGGGAAGAATTCTGGTTATAACTTCTGTAGGTCGCGAACGACCTAACTCATAAGTCGTATCATTTTAAGTCGTCTTATGTTGAGTCGTTTGTAACAGTTAAGTTGTTGTTGTGATGTATTTTCTTAAGTCGTAACTCGTGTTGTAAATATGGTTGAGTCGCTTGATGTTGTGGCGTTGTAATGTTGATGAGTCGTAACTCGTAGGTCGTCTTGTATTGAGTCGTTGTGTGTGTGTTAAGTCGTGTAATCAGTTGAGTCGTATATGGATAGGTCGCTGGCGACCTAAGTTGAGTCGGCATTGGGTTGTAACTGATAAGCCGTGTACGTTGAGTCGCTGCCGATATGATGAGTCGTAAGTCGTGAACGACTTAAGGCACCGGTTGTGAAATGCTATAAATAGGGAGTGTATTGTACATTTTGAGGAGTTGATTGTTGAATAAAAACTTTGTTTGATTACTGTGTGCTTTCATCTAAATTGGTAGTTGAGTGTGATCTCCTATCTCCACTTTCGGTTATTCGAGTGCGCTCGAATCAACGATCGTTGAAGCCAATTCACGGTATCAAGTGCGCTTGATCAACGTTTGAAGAATTATAGATCTTCTTTTACGGTATCGTGCGCGATCAACGTGTCGAAGATAGCTAGAATTCGGTATCTTTGTGATCAACGAATTTGGGCATTTCAGTATCTTCAATCCACCGTTTACTACTTTCATCGATCTATATCGTTTTGTTAATATCCGCTGCGTCAGTTTTGGTATCAGGGCTAGACTTAGCCAATCATAGCTAAGTCGGAACATGGAGCCAAGGAGTTTGAAGTTGGTATTCATCGTGTTCATTTTGAAGTTGAAACAAGTTGGGTGTTTTCGATCCATTTTATTTTGGATCAAAGTCCGGAAAGTGTTTGAATTTTTGGAGAAAAGTTTGAAAGGTGTTTGAGTGAAGGCCGAGCATAACTCTGTGTTAAGTTTGGATCGTGCATCAGTTTGGTATCATTAGTTGAAGTTAGGGCCGAACTTGTGCATATTGTTCGAGCTAGTGGTGGCCGTGACTTGTTGTTCAAGTTTGAGTTGAAGATTTGTGAAGTTTTGAAGTGATTGTGTTGATTCAATCATGCCACCAAGGAGAGCTAATCATCATCAAAATGTTGAAGCGTTGTATAGAAGAGAAGAAGCCGAGCAAATGGAACAACGAATTAATGAGAAATTTGATGAAGGTATTGGAAAGCTAGAGAAGTTGATGAATGATTTGAATCAAAACCAAAGGAGGAGATCACCAACCTCGAACCATGGAGGAAACAGAGTTTCATCATCGGTTACGGAAGCGAGGAGGGTATCACCGCAATCTTTTAGAGAAAGAAGAGAAACATCAATTTCATCAAGAGGAGATCACCATGACTATAGAGATGAAGAGAGATATAGTAGAAGAGACATGCGTGATCAAAGGGATGTTGATGGTCGAGATCGATATAGACATACATTTGATTTTGATGAAGATGGTGATAGAGCTAGCATTCATTATCGAGATCGTGACCAAGTTCGAAATTCATATCGGGATGTAGATGATGATCGTCGATGGGAATCGGGTATGAAGATGGAAATTCCAGAGTTCAAGGGTGGAATGGTAGCTGAAGAATTTCTTGATTGGTTGTCTAATGTTGAAGAGATCTTTGATTTCAAAGAGGTTCTGGAGAATCGTCGAGTGAAGTTGGTTGCTACTAGGTTGAGTGGTAGAGCTTTAGCATGGTGGCAGCAAACTAAACTTACAAGGGAGAGAATGAGAAAATCAAAGGTTGAGTCTTGGGATAAGATGAAGAAGTTGATGAGAGCTACATTTTTACCTTACAATTATCAGTCACTCATGTATCAGAGATTGCAGAATCTGAGGCAAGGGACGAAGACTGTTAATGATTATGCTGATGAATTTTATCAACTGATTGCTCGAAATGACATTATGGAGACAGTGGAACAGCTGAATGCTAGATTTGTTGGAGGATTGAGGATGCAGATTCAAGATATGGTGAATATGTTTGATCCTAGATCTGTAGCAGAAGCACATCAGAAAGCGTTGGCTTGGGAGAAGCAGGGAAGACGAGGTGGTGGTGTGTTTACAAGTTCCAATATTCAGAACAAGGATGCTAGTGTGAGTTCCAATGTTTCTAAATCTGTCAGTAAACCAGTTGTGAATGAAGTTGCGAAGGTGAAGGTCAACAACAGTTTCAAATGTTATAATTGCCAGGAAGTGGGTCACAAGAGTAATGAATGTCCGAAGCCGAAGAAGCGAACTATGATTGTTGAAGTTGAAGGTGAGGATGTTGGGGAAGGTTAATCTAGTCCAGTTGAGGAGGATGAACATGATATTGCGTCAGGAGATGAAGGATGTAATCTAATGATGAGGAGGTCTTATTTAATACCGAAGCAGGAAGAAGAATCTAGTTGGTTGAGGAGTAACATCTTTCAGTCAACATGCACTATTCTGGGAAAGGTTTGTAAGTTTGTGATTGATGCAGGAAGTTGTGACAATATTCTTTCTACTGAAGCCGTGAGAAAGTTGAAGCTGAAAACGGAGAAGCATCCAAATCCTTACAAGTTAGCGTGGTTGAGAAAAGGAGGAGAAGTGAAGGTGGACAGGCGAGTTCGAGTTCCATTTTCTATTGGGAAGAAGTATAAAGACGAGATTTGGTGTGATGTTGTGGAGATGGATGTTTGTCACTTACTTTTGGAAGACCATGGCAGTATGATCGAGCAGTGCAACATGACGGTCGGACCAATAGCTACAGCTTTATGTTTGAAGGTGTTAAGATCATTTTGGTTCCAAAGAAGAGACAGCAAGGAGAGAGCAAATCAGAGGAGATTGAGGAGCTGAAGTCTTTGTTGACTTTGAAGGAATTCATCGAAGAAGTAGAGGAGAGTCCAGAGATGTTTTTGTTGGTTGGACAGGAAGCTACTAAATCTGTTGAAGTTCCAGAGGAAGTAAAACCGGTATTGGAAGAACTCAGTGATGTGTTTCCTGAAGAGTTGCCAACGGAGTTAGCACCATTGAGGGATATTCAACATCAGATTGATCTTGTACCAGGGTCAGTTTTACCTCACAGACCACATTACCGGATGAGTCCCAAGGAGCATGAAGAACTGAGAAGGCAAGTGGAAGAATTGTTAAAACAGGGGCGTATTCAGGAGAGCTTGAGTCCATGTGCTGTGCCAGCCTTATTGGTACCGAAGAAGGATGGGACGTGGAGGATGTGTACGGATAGTAGAGCTCTGAACAAGATCACTATGAGATATAGATTTCCTATGCCGAGGTTTGATGATTTGATAGATCAGTTGAGTGGAGCTGTTGTGTTCTCAAAGATTGACTTGAAGAGTGGATACCATCAGATTCGTATTAGACCAGGTGATGAATGGAAGACTGCTTTCAAAACCAGGGAAGGTTTATACGAATGGTTGGTTATGCCGTTTGGTTTATCGAATGCACCAAGTACTTTTATGAGAGTGATGAACCAGATTTTCAGACCATTCATTGGGAAGTTCGTGGTTGTTTACTTTGATGATATTTTGATCTACAGTGGGAGTATGGAAGAACACATCCAGCATTTGCGAGAAGTACTGTTGATCCTACGACAAGAGCAGTTCTATGCAGCAGCAAAGAAGTGCGTGTTTATGACGGACAGTGTTTTATTTCTGGGGTATGTTTTGTCGAAGGAAGGTATTCAAGTGGATGACAATAAAGTGGAAGCTGTCAGGAGTTGGCCACAACCCAAGACAATTACTGAAGTGAGGAGCTTTCATGGATTGGTATCTTTCTATCGAAGGTTCATTCCACATTTTAGTAGTGTAATGGCACCTGTAACCGATTGCATGAAGGGAAAGAAGTTTGAGTGGTCAGAGAAAGCAGGGGTTGCTTTTGAGAAGATCAAGTCACTATTGACGACAGCGCCAATTCTAGTTTTACCGGATTTTCAGTTGTTGTTTGAATTACATACTGATGCATCGAAGGTTGGGGTTGGTGGAGTTTTGAGTAAGAAAGGAAGACCAGTTGCTTATTTCAGTGAGAAGTTGTCTGGATCTAAGTTGAGATATAGCACTTATGATGTTGAGTTTTACGCAATTGTTCAAGCAGTGAAGCATTGGAGACATTATCTGTTTCAGAAGGAGTTTGTTCTCTATACGGATCATGAAGCGTTGAAGCACTTACAAGGGCAGGATAAGATTTCAGCAAGGCATGCATCGTGGATTGCTTATCTGCAGCAATTTATGTTTGTTGTGAAACATAAATCGGGAATTACGAATCGTGTAGCAGATGCATTGAGCAGAAGGAATCACTTGTTGACTACAATAAAGGTTGAGATGACAGGGTTTGAATTGTTGCCAGAACTGATTGAAGAAGATCCTTACTTTATGAACTTTGTTGAAAGAGTCAAGGAGGGGAATGCTGATAAGTTTGTATTGGTGGATGGTTTTCTGTTTAAAGGAAATCGTTTATGCGTACCGGATTGTAGTTTGAGAATGAAGATTATAAAGGAGCTACATGAAGAAGGCCATGTGGGTAGAAATCGTACTTTGCAGTTAATTTCTCAATCTTATTTTTGGCCGTCAATGAGGAAAGAGGTGGAAAGGTTTGTGGAGAGACGTCATATCTGTCAGATTTCGAAGGGAGCAACGACCAATGCCGGATTGTATATGCCATTACCTGTACCGACTAAACCTTGGGTTGATGTGAGTATGGATTTTGTTTTGGGAATGCCTAGAACTCAAAGGGGTAACGATTCAATTTATGTGGTGGTTGACCGGTTTTCGAAAATGGCGCATTTTATTGCCTGTAAGAAGACGGCGGATGCTGTTCGTGTTGCTCAGTTGTTCTTTAAAGAAATCTATCGTTTACATGGGTTGCCGGAGTCTATTGTTTCAGACAGGGATACCAGATTTTTGAGTCATTTTTGGCTAAGTTTGTGGAAGATGGTTGGAACGAAGCTGAAATTTAGTAGCGCTTACCATCCGCAAACCGATGGGCAAACGGAGGTGGTTAATAGATCATTGGGAAATTTGTTACGATGTTTGGTGAAAGATAATCTGAGAAGTTGGGACATGAAGTTATGCCAAGCAGAGTTTGCACATAATCATGCGATTAATAGAAGCACAAGTTACAGTCCATTTCAGATTGTATATTCAAGTTTGCCAAGGGGACCGTTGGATTTGGCGGTAGTACCACAACCGAAGGGGACGGTTAAACGGGCTGTTGATTTTGTTGATGAATTAACTGAATGTCATAAAATCGTTCAGGAACGATTGGTGGTGGCAAATGAGAAGTATAAGCGAACTGAAGATTTGAAGCGACGAAGTGTTGAATTTAACGAAGGTGATTTGGTTTACGCAGTGTTGACAAAAGATCATTTTTCGGCAGGAACGTACAATAAATTGAAGGCGCGGAAAATTGGTCCAGTTGAAATTCTAAAGAAAATCAATGAGAATGCATATCAATTGAAGTTACCAGAAGATGTTCATACTTCTGATGTTTTCAACGTCAAATATTTAATTCCGTACCATGGAGCTGAACTTGTTGTGGAAGAAGATGGTGAAAATTCGAGGTCGAATTTCTGTCAACCAGGGGAGGACGATGCAGCACGACCTACGGAAGCACAAGGCTTAGGTCGTTCACGAGTTAATGAAGGTCGGCCCCGACCTAACGGGTCACGTGAGGAGGAGGAACGACCTAACAGGTCACATGGGAAGGAGCAACGACTTAACAAAGCCTTAAGTTGCTCGGCATATTTAGGTCGTCTACGACCTATAGCTACAAGCGCTAAGAAAGAAGACTTAGGTCGGCAACGACCTACTGAAGATGTTTTAGGTCGGCTACGACCTAGTGGGATTTCGCGACTTAATGAAGAACGAGTCAACTTGATAAGTCGTTCGGAGTTAGGTCGTTACAAGGAAGGACGTTCAGATAGCTACCAAGTGATAGGTCGTTGTAACGACCTACGACCTAGTTAGGTCGTATGAAGAGGATCGGGAAGAATTCTGGTTATAACTTCTGTAGGTTGCGAACGACCTAACTCATAAGTCGTATCATTTTAAGTCGTCGTATGTTGATTCGTTTGTAACAGTTAAGTCGTTGTTGTGATGTATTTTCTTAAGTCGTAACTCGTGTTGTAAATATGGTTGAGTCGCTTGATGTTGTGGCGTTGTAATGTTGATGAGTCGTAACTTGTAGGTCGTCTTGTATTGAGTCGCTGTGTGTGTGTTAAGTCGTGTAATCAGTTGAGTCGTATATGGATAGGTCGCTGGCGACCTAAGTTGAGTCGGCATTGGGTTGTAACTGATAAGCCGTGTACGTTGAGTCGCTGCCGATATGATGAGTCGTAAGTCGTGAACGACTTAAGGCACCGGTTGTGAAATGCTATAAATAGGGAGTGTGTTGTACATTTTGAGGAGTTGATTGTTGAATAAAAACTTTGTTTGATTGCTGTGTGCTTTCATCTAAATTGGTAGTTGAGTGTGATCTCCTATCTCCACTTTCGGTTATTCGAGTGCGCTCGAATCAACGATCGTTGAAGCCAATTCACGGTATCGGGTGCGCTTGATCAACGTTTGAAGAATTATAGATCTTCTTTCACGGTATCGTGCGCGATCAACGTGTCGAAGATAGCTAGAATTCGGTATCTTTGTGATCAACGAATTTGGGCATTTCAGTATCTTCAATCCATCGTTTACTACTTTCATCAATCTATATCGTTTTGTTAATATCCGCTGCGTCAATACACAAGTTTCTTCTCTGCATTGTATGGCGCCTTTCCTATTTGTTACTGTTAACCCACCTTTTTGGCAAGGCCGCAGACAGACAGATTCAACTAAATTGACTTCTCGTTTGTCGAAGTAGGTTTATGACGAATTTAATCAACTGGATCGATGGATGATCAATCATGAATAACAAGCACGGTTAAATAGTCGGGATTCGGCATAGTCGATGGACGATGTCATTGGATACTTTAAACTTGGGTTTCGATGAGTCGCAAGTCGCCCTGGATTTGCTTCGAGTCGTATGAACTCGAGCTTCGAGTCGTATGGATGATTTCTTCGAGTCTTCTATGTGGCTCGGCATAAGTGGCTCGGCATGGGTGGCTCGACATGGGTGGCTTGGCTATGTTAGTGGCTCGGCCATGTTGGTGGCTCATCATGGAAGGTGGTTCGGCCTAGTTAGATTGTGGCTCGGCAATGTGGTTCGACACTGTGGCTCGTCAGGTGGCCCGGTCGTGGATAAGGTAACAAGGTGGCTCGATCAAGTTGTGGGTCGGTCGAGCTGGCTTCGTGACTTCAAGCTACCTGCTTCGAGTCGGCCTCTACACTACAAGGAAAAAGACATTTTCCAATGGTAGAAAACCGTCGGCGGCCGTCGGAAGCCGTCTGAAAATGCCGTAGGAAAATAAGGCGTCGGGGTGCAGTATTTCCGATGGCTTTCGACACATCTCGCCGTGACGGATTTCGACACTTGTCGGAAGCCGTCAGAAACCGTTGGAAAAATTGATTTGAAAAATGTCGGAAGCCGTCGGAAATCTACTGCATTTTTTCATATTTCTGCTGCAATATAGCCTTCCATCCACATTTCCCATACAAACACTATTCTACCAATACTACAGAATCCAATATATAATATTCCAACCAAATATCAAAAACTAAACTATACACAATTCACCAAACAAAAAAATACATAATCATCACCCAAACTAATATACAATACATAATAATATCCACAACATCAAATGTTCTATCAATTCATACATCCACAACATCCCCAACATCCACATAGTTATACAATAATACAACTAAGTGTATCATAATATAGTACATAAATCAACAACTACCTCCACCATCTACCAAATCATACAAAACAGAAAAAAACATACCGACCAAAGCAATCAATCAATCTCCTTCAGAACCTGAGCCAGAAGAGGAAGGGAAGCGGCCACCATACTACTGTATGTAATCGACGATACGCTGGTCTAGCAACTGTGTGGTCTCTATGGCCTGCTGACGGTTCTGCTCGTCCAGCTGCGCCACTCTAGCCCACAAATCTTCGATCTTTGCTAGATCGATCCGAGCTCTAGTCTGCCTATCCCATCTCTGACTGCTAGCCTGTAATAAATATTTAATTTAGACGTGTGATCTATGTAAGTGTGTGTGCAGGTATGTGAATGATTAGCAATGTGATGATGTTATTTAATTTAGTTTATGCATGTTTATGTAAGTGTATGTGCATGTTGATAACATATTAGATTGTGGTAACATCAAATAACTATAGTGGCAAGATTGTTGATTTATATTTTGAAATGGTATAACTTTGGAAAATTTTAGCATAAGTAAAGTAACTATAGGGAAGGATGAGACAAATTTATTAACAAAAACAATAGTACGTTACATTACGAGATATCACTGCTTTTGATCTCTTTAACAATAAATGTGACAAATTTATGCATGTGTACAGCATATATCAGGCAAATTAAATTAAAATAACATGTCTTTTTCATTTTTTTTGAAATGACATTCAAGTAATGAATTAATATATTTTGGTAATGCATAATGCTTTCATAACGAAGTGACTCAAAACCAATGTACTAAATTTGAAAACTTATATGATACCTAGTATATTATTTACTTACCACTTGATTGCCAAATCCGTATAGTCTACCATGCTCCGATGGATCCATAACTGACTCAAAAATAGCATCCTCCTCATCCGCCGTCAGCTGATCTCGACCCTTATCAGCAAGGAGTTTCTAGCGCTGCTCCATAAATTTTTCCTGCATTAATAAATTAATATCATCATATCTTATTTCATTATATTTTAACAAGTATAATATTGATAGTCGGTTATTTAACTATCAAATAACATCCACAAACAACCATCAGGCCTTAATAATTTCCCAAATTATTTATTTCAAAATATCTTCGCAAGATATTTTTCCACACTTCAACCCTTTGAAAAAATAGTTTTCAAAACACTTTTCTTTCGCGGAATAATTTCCCACCCAATTGTTTTATTTCCACTGAAAATCACCAAGTTTTAATACTTAGATTTTTAAAAAAATTAAATCACTTTATCCAAAAATATATACTTTAAAACATTTAAAATAAAAACTACTTAAAAGACTTGTTTAAAATAAAAGTTAAGAAATTCTATACTGAATTCCCAAATAAAAACTTTAGCCAGACTAATTTTTAAAATAAAGCTACTTTATAAAATATAAATATTAATAATTATCTTTTAAATCATAATACCAATTTAACCTTTAAAATAATTTACTCATATAATTAGCTTAATAAATATTTACTTTTAAAAATTTTAAAACCACTAAATAATAATTTCTTTCAAAAACATTGTTTTAAAACCACTTTAAAACCTCTAACTTATACTTGAAAATCTTTCTTTGAAAATATACTTATCATTTCAGGGGAAATACACTTTTCATCCCAATATAATTTGTTTAATCAGTTAATAAATCCTTCTCGATTTATCCCAATTTAATTTACGTCCCGATCCCGTAAATTTCTTTCAACACTTTAAAAATAAAACCACTTTTATTTTTAAAACACATTTCCATCTCTTTACAATCATTTTAAAAAATATGTACTTAAATTATTTACATTAAGGCTACTAAAATTACTTAAATAAAATAATACCTAAGAAATTCTATAAGAGTTTCTGAGTAAAACTTAAACCAAAATTCCCTTTTAAAATAAAGCTATTATATCAAATATTTTTGTTAAAATTCCTTTTAAAAAAATCATAATACTTATTGACCTTTAAAAATAATTAACTACCTTAATTAACTTAAATAAATATTTACTTTCCACTTAAAAATAATTAAAATAATAAATTTTCTAAAACATTCAAAAAAACATTTTTACACTTCTAGTTTATACTTTGAAATCTTTTCAACCTTTAAAAATAAAAGCACCTTTTATTTCTAAAATGAATTGCACCTTTTCTTATAAATTCCACTGAAATCCGTACCTTCAAATTTATCCACTGATAAATATTCCACTTCATTTATAATCCAGTTACAAATTTCCATTTCTCATTTTCCTTTAATCACATTTTCTAAAACATTAAATCGATTTCAAACAGAGTTTATGGTTTAAATTCCCTTTTAAAATTTATTACTCTATTTATCCAATTTTCAATAATTATTTACTTAAGAATTTACTTTTAATTTCCTTTAAAAATCCAAACTTAATATATACATTTTTTTTCATTTCTCAAAATACCCATATATATTCAGCCAAGCATAGCATTCAATAATTTCAATCCCCAATATAATCTATCAAAGATCATCAAATAAATCACATCGCTGAATATAAAGTAAATTCAACGTTTTGAGGAATCCAGTTGGATCCCTCCAACCTGTTTCCCTACATCCACAGTATAGCACAGTATATATTAAATTCTAATAAAATAAAAAGATTTTCTTTCAAACCTACATATATTAAATAAAACGAAAATGTTTTATCTGTCTTACCGTACAATATTTATTTTCATTACCTTCTGTTTTTGTAACATATTCATATATATGCGCTTTTATATTTAAATTAAAACATATACTTACTACTATTATTAATACTAACATCTATATACTTATATATAGAATTTAACAGAATAAATAGAAAATACCTCACTATTCCTAGCTTCGCACACAGCAGAATCGCGATAGAGTACAACACACTGCGACCCTCTGCTTCGTCGAGTTCGCCTCTTCCACGACCATGAACCGAGTCGTCGACACCACATCGCGTGCGCGCACCCAAGCACCGTGATTTAGGTCTCGCTTCGATCGATGACCTTCGATGTATGGGTTCGTGACGCCTCTCCGATGTATGGGTTCGTGAATCTGGAATGTCGAACGAGGCCCGCCCTTTCTTTTGATGTTGTCGAACTTTTATAATGAATCGACTTCGATTTGTTGGATTTGGATCTGAAAGAAGGAGGCCATTTTTCTTAGCTTCGAGTTTATTTTTATTTTGAACCTCGGCTGTTTGATTTTTTTGGTTTTCGAATTTAAAAAGAGGAGGAGGGGACGCATGTTAACAGGGTGGACACGCGTTATACTGGGGGACACGTATTTGAATGAAGAGAAAGGCCGCTGAGAAAACTTTTTTCAAAACAATTTGAATATAAATATTATTTATATCTAAACCGTCTCGAATTTGCAACTTAATTCTCGACCTCCTACCGAGACGTGTTGCCAGGCGTTTATAATGTTATACCCCTATTACGAACATGATGAAAAAGGTTTCGAGTCCTAATTCAATTGTATGGAGAAGATAGCTTTTTGGACCCAGTTATTATATTGAATTTTCGATATATATTTCAGCGCGTTTACCTACCGTACGGCCATACGATAACTCCAAGCATTATGAAATTTGAAATCCAGTAATAATACACTATTATAGATCCAATGGAACTGGTTTCGTCAAAATCCAAAACTGTGTCTCAGAAGACTATTTTTAAATATCAATTTAAACAATATTTTTTAAAACTAAACAAATCACTTTTAAATTCAATTTTAAAACTTTTATTACCTTTAGTATTATCAATATAAATTTTACAATCCTTCGAAGTATTTTTAACAAGCTCGAAACTCCCGATTTCATATTTTACCCAATTCCCAAATTTTAAATCCAATAATTTATTTACAATAAATGGAGATATTTGAAATTTAAGTTAAAAGTTAACATTTTAAATATTTAAAATCAATTAATTATTCCAATTTCAAATATCCAAAAATTCCAGGTCGTCACATTCCTCCCCCCCAAAAGAATTTTGTCCATGAAATTACTAGTTAAGATGAATGATCCAATACCCGCGTACTATTTCATAAAACCAAACAGTTTTCAACAACTTTCCAGAACAATCTCTTTTTCCTTATTAAAGACACACTGTCACTCTTACTAACTTTCTAAACTCATCCTTAGATTACAGTCAATATTATTGACTCAACCATTCAAATTATAATTTAAAACTAAATTTTAACATATCACAATGTTCTTCAAAAAATTTCTAACTCCCTAAATTTTCGAAAATTTTCGCCAAAGTCTCCTTTGTGCGGCTAGCTTGGAACAACTACAAAATGCCTCTACGGGCCCTAAATTCAAAAGAAAACAAAATGCCAAGTGGCTAGACCAGAAAACCATCAAAATACATACCTTTTTGTGGGGCCATTAAATTTTATCTTCTGAAATCCAAAAACACTAATTTCCTTTCCTTTAAAACACCTGTATCCTACTAATAATATCCAATTGTACAGTTCAAAATCATTTCATACATTTTCTGTTAAAATTTTCAATTTCCATTTCATTCAAGCCCATAAGATGTCCGTATATCATCCGTATGCAATACCGAATCCGATCGCTTACTCGATCATACAATTTCACTTTCGAACTAGTATCGTCCACCCGACTTCCTAGTGCGGACTTAGATCTGTTTCTTGATCGAAAACCGTCATTCTCCTTGCATAGCCACAAACTATGATAGAGAATTTCCAGAATCGATCAAAATCCATAACCAGGGTTCGCCGTTGAAAATCGAGTGAAAAATCCTAACTCGGATTGATATGACTATCTCGAAATTCTATATTCGAATTTGGATCAAATCGTTATGCGAATAAAATAATATATATATCCTACGTATTTATCTCAATCGATTATTAGCTATATCAATTCTCTTTTATTCACATTTATATTGATTTCGATTCACTTATTCACAAATATAATTTCTCACCCCTTTACTTAAATCTTCATTCAAATATTAACTTAGAATATTTTTTCCAAAAACCAAATTTACTTGAGAATTTCACCATCCCTTTCTTAGGTGCAATATGAATGGTTTGTACACTTCTTATATTTATTTCACCTTACTACTTAGCTCTATTTTATTTCACTTAAATTTCCAATTTCATTTTGAATTCAATTTACCTTCCACTTTTAAATATTGAATTATATCAACTATCTTCCATTCATATTTGATCCATATAATTATTTTAAACTAGTCCCATTTAATAATTTATTACAAATTCCAATAATTTTTAGTTCTTAGAATTTTGTTCTTTTAGTCCACTCAACGAAAATTTTCAGTTCCACTTTACTCAACATATTCAAATTGATTCCAATATTCAATTTCCAATTTATTTGCTTATAAATGTAAATTCATTTATTCCTTCACAAATCTATTTCCAAATTATATTTTTTTTTATTTCAATGTCCATTTCATCTAACCAACTTAGACACTTTCCTCAAATTCATTTTTATTTAACTTAATTTAGTTATATTTCATTTCAATTCAGATTTTTAAACCTTTATAAGTCTTCTAACTTATTTACATTCCATTCACAATTTCTTTAATTTACTTCATTTAATTGGCTCACTTTTCTAACTTATCTCGTTTTCACACTTATTTTAATTTAACTCTTCTTTAGGTTAAAATTTTCTATTCTAACAAATTTCAAATTTTATATTTACCAAACCTATTTATATTTTCATAAGCATTTTTAATAAGATTCCAAAGTCTTTTTAAACAATTACTCAACATTTCAAAATCATTTTTTGAAATCAGTTATATCCAAATTTCTTTGGTATCAAATTATCTTTTGAATTTTAAAACCAAACCCAGTTTTGTAAACAATTCCAATTTAAAACATTTAGGTAGCAATTTCTTCCTTGGAAACTCGAAAATGAACACCGATGATGTCGAGATCATCATCAGAATTATTTTCCAACGATAGAAAAGAGTTCAGTGCTTTTATCTCTTTAAAACATTTTCAAATATTTTTAAATCCAAATCCCACCATATTTCATATCCAACTCAAAAGTATTTTCGAATAATATCACTATTATACCTCCAAAACCTTTGAAAACCATTTTCAAACCCAAAGGAATTTAAACTTTTTCCAAAATTTCAAATTTGAAATTGTTCTGATCTATATTCAAACATTACTCTGGAATTTTTTCATTTTCAATTATAAATCACATTTATAATTCATATTTTCAAATTCCTTTTTGTTATATAATTATTTCCCTTAACTTTAGTTATAATTTCAGTTCTTTATTCAACTTCCATAATACAATGATAATAATTTGATATTATCACTTCCTAACGACCAAGCAACCATACATACTATAATAATTCCTGAAAAGTTATTTCTTTTATATATACAACTAATTTAGATAAAATTATTTCATTTACCCTATTTCAAAACAATGCTGTGTCGATTTGCCTAGTTTAAGAGTTTAGAAATCCCCATCGATATAGTTGTCCAGACTGTACCAACTAGAATTCATAAACACTCAACGGATAAGCCAACACGATTTAAAACAATTTTTATATTCACTAACAAATACACGCTTGTATCTATTAATACACTCAAACTCATTCTAGAGTACTACAGACTCTACATCTAATGAATACTTCCCACCAGAGCCAAGGTAACCTTCAGCTCTGGTACCACTGTAACGGGCCACGCTAGTGGCGATCGGTAGGCTTTGCAACCATCTTAGCCCCACCGTGGCAAACAGTGGTACCTCGAATTTTCTTTTACGTCCAGCCTCTCGACTCGCAACCAACCCTCACAGGGACATGTAGGGGAAAGATTCTCCTGCTCGCCACCAAACACGAAGCGAGAACCCCCTATCATGCTGTAATAAAGCAAATCTGATTCCGGTCTCTTCGAAACGATCAACGCATTGGTCAATATTGATAGCCTGTTATTTAGCTATCAAATAACATCCACAAACAACCAGCAGGCATTAATAATTTCCCAAATTATTTATTTCAAAATAATTTCGTAAGATATTTTTCCACACTTCAACCCTTTGAAAAAATAGTTTTCAAAACACTTTTCTCTCGCAGAATAATTTCCCACCTAATTTTTTTATTTCCACTAAAATTCACCAAGTTTTAATACTTAGATTTTTAAATAATTTAAATCACTTTATCCAAAAATATATACTTTAAAACATTTAAAATTAAAACTACTTAAAAGACTTGTTCAAAATAAAAGTTATGAAATTCCGTACTAAATTCCCAAATAAAAACTTTAGCCAAACTACTTTTTAAAATAAAGCTACTTTATAAAATGTAAATATTAATAATTATCTTTTAAATTATAATATCAATTTAACCTTTAAAATAATTTACTTATATAATTAACTTAATAAATATTTACTTTTAAAAAATTTAAAATCACTAAATAATAATTTCTTTCAAAAACATTCTTTTAAAACCACTCTAAAACCTCTAACTTATACTTGAAAATATTTCTTTGAAAATCTACTTGATTTTTCAGGGGAAATACACTTTCCATCCCAATATAATCTCTTTAATCAGTTAATAAATCCTTCTCGATTTATCCCAATTTAATTTACGTCCCAAACCCGTAAATTTCTTTCAACGCTTTTAAATAAAACCACTTTTATTTTTAAAACACATTTCCATCTCTTTATAATCATTCTAAAAAATATATACTTAAATTATTTATATTAAGGCTACTAAAATTACTTAATAAAAATAATACTTAAGAAATTCTATAAGAGTTTCTGAGTAAAACTTAAACCAAAATTTCCATTTAAAATAAAGTTATTATATCAAATATTTATGTTAAAATTCCTTTTAAAAAAATCATAATACTAATTTGCCTTTAAAAATAATTAACTACCATAATTAACTTAAATAAATATTTACTTTCCACTTGGAAATAATTAAAATAATAAATTTTCTAAAACATTCAAAAAAACATTTTTAAACTTCTAGTTTATACTTTGAAATTTTGTAACCTTTAAAAATAAAATCACCTTTTATTTCTAAAATGAATTGCACCTTTTCTTATAAATTCCACCGAAATCTATACTTTCAAATTTATCCATTGATAAATATTCCACTTCATTTATAAACCAGTTACAAATTTCCATTTCTCATTTTCCTTTGATCACAGTTTCCAAAACATTAAATCGATTTCAAACTGATTTCCTAGTTTAAATTCCCTTTTAAAATTTATTACTCGATTTATCCAATTTACAATAATTATTTACTTAAGAATTTTCTTTTCATTTCCTTTAAAAATCCAAACTTAATATATACATTTTTTTCCATTACTCAAAATACCCATATATATTCAGCCAAGCATAGCATTCAATAATTTCAATCCCCAATATAATCCATCAAGATCATCAAATAAATCACATCGCTGAATATAAAATAAATTCAATGTTTTGAGGAATCCAGTTGGATCCCTCTAACCTGTTTTCCTACATCCATAGATGTTAGCACAATATAAAATACCAATCCCACTTCGAGGGGGGTATCGCGGTATATAGGGTCATCCGCTATTATGCGGGCTCATAGGGTCTCATCCGCTATATAATGTGGGAAATCAATCACTCCAATATATATATATATATATATATATATATATATATATATTATAACATCACATTCATCTAATATTAAATTATTAATTCAAGAAAACGACCAATAATTTAAATTTAACTATTTGAATTTAAATGGTAATCCAAATGAGTAAGATTAACTCATCTTTGATTTGTTTGCAATCCGATTCATCCCGACTAGTTTTCTTCAAGATTTCAGACCTTGTATAAATATTATATGGTGTATTAACATTTGAACTAATCGAACAATTAATTACCATTTATCAATCTAATTAACTAGGAATTTTATTTAAACTAATTTTTCTTTAATAATTTATTTTTAATGACTAAAATAATTGAGTAAGCTAATTAAATAAGTTAACCACCTTAATACTTATCTTTAAATTTAAACAGCAAGTCTATATATATATATATATATATATATATATATTCTTTCTTTTCTTTTGAAACAACACATATACTTATAAAATAACTTATATAGATTCAAGAATCAAAATTTTTAAATAAACTCTTCATGTTTTAAAGTTCCTATATATTTTCCAAAATTATATATATATATATATATTAAATTCTAAAAAACTAAAAAGATTTTCTTTTAAACCTATATATATTAAATAAAATGTAAATGTTTTATCTGTCTTACTGTACAATATTTATTTTCATTACCTTCCATTTCTGTAACATATTCATATATATGTGCTTTTATATTTAAATCAAAACATATACTTACTGCTATTATTAATACTAACATCTATATACTTATATATACAATTTAACAGAATAAATAGAAAATACATCACTGCTCCTAGCTTCGCACACAGCAGAATCGCGATAGAGTACAACCCATCGCGACCCTCTGCTTCGTCGAGTTCACCTCTTCCACAACTATGAACCGAGTCACCGACACATCGCTCGCACGCACCCAGGCACTGTGATTTAGCTCTCGTTTTGATCGATGAACTTCGATGTATGGGTTCGTGAATCGCCTCTCCAATGTATGGGTTCGTGAATCTGGAATGTCGAACGAGGCCTGCCTTTTCTTTTGACATTGTTGAACTTTTATAACGAATCGACTTCGATTTGTTGGATTTGGATTTGAAAGAAGGCGACCATTTTTCTTAGCTTAGAGTTTATTTTTATTTTGAATCTCGGCTGTTTGATTTTTTTTTTCTTCTAGTTTTCGATTTTAAAAAGGGGAGGAGAGGACGCGTGTTAACAGGGTGGACACGCACTATACCAGGAGGACACGTGTTTGAATGAAGAGAAAGGCCGTTAAGAAAACTTTTTTTTAAAACAATTTGAACATAAATATTATCTAAATCTAAACCGTCTCGAATTTGCAACCTAATTCTCAACCTCCTACTGAGACGTGTTGCCAGGCGTTTATGTTATACCCTATTACGAACACGATGGAAAAGGTTTCGAGTCCTAATTCGATTGTATGGAGAAGATAGCTTTTTGGAACCAGTTATTATATTGAATTTTCGATATAGATTTCAGTGCGTTTACCTACCGTACGGTCATATGATAACTCCAAACACTACGAAATTTGAAATCTGATAATAATACACTATTACGGATCCAACTGGTTTCGTCAAAATCCAAGATTGTGCTTCAAAAGGCTATTTTTGAATATCAATTTAAACATATATTTTAAAACTGAACAAATCACTTTTAAATTCAATTTTAAAACTTTTATTACCTTCAGTATTATCAGTATAAAGTTTACAAGCCTTTAAAGTATTTTTAATAAGCTCAAAACTCCCGATTTCATATTTTACCCAATTCCCGGATTTTAAATCCAATAATTTAATTATCCAATAAATGGAGATATTTGAAATTTAAGTTAAAAATTAAACTTTTAAATATTTAAAATCAATTAATTATTCCAATTTTAAATATCTAAAAATCCCGAGTCGTCACACGCTTGCTGCATCAACTAACTGATATAACCTTCGGAGTGGATACTAATCTTTTGGGCATGCCTTATTTAAATAGGTGCAAGTTCTCCATTTTTCGTTGGATTTCTTAACTAGAACTGGGTTGGCTAACCACTTTCGATAAAGCACCTCTCGGATGAATCCATTTTCAAGCAACTTTCTAACTTCCTCCTTTAAAGCTTTAGATCAGACTTTATCGAATTGCCTTTTCTTCTATTGGATTGGCGTGAAATTTGGATTTATGTTCAAAGCATGGCATATAACGGTTGGGTCTATCCCTACCATATCTAAATGAGTCCAAGCGAACACGTCCTTGTTGGACCGAAGAAAATGAACTAACCCCCATTTTAATTTGCTATCTGTTTCTTTTCCAACTTTTACTATTTTTGCCATGTCAATTAGGCCTATGAATATTTCCTCAAGCTCCTCGATGGGTTTTATCCTCTCTTGGTCACCCCTATAATCAAGTTCAGTGATAATCTCCTCTCCTTCTACCCCTTCATCCACTAGATTTACGTTTTTTCTCTTTCTTTTCTTTTCTTTTCTGAAAAGCTAAATTTCCTACATGTACGTCGATTTTTACTACATGCTTTTGCCCTCGCTTTGAATGATTCGTTGCATGAAACTTCATTCATAGGTTGAGTAATTTTAGTTTGGATTGACTTACCTTGCACTGTGTCATAACAAGTAATGTAGTTTCGCTCATATTAATCATGCATGGCAAAATACATTTCACGGGAGCTAAATTTTTCTCCTCTCACTATTCACTAGCCACTCTTAGTTAGAAACTTCACAATTAAGTATTTTGGTAACGCGAAAGCATAAACCTCATCCAGGGTTGGCCTTTAGAAGAACGCATTATAATAGGATGGCTGATTAACTATAACAAACAAAGTTTTGAAACTCCTATAGTGTGGCGGAACCTCCATCTGTACCAGCAACATTATTTTCCCTACGAGGGTTGTCCCCTTATTGTTGAATCCAAAGATAAGCTCCAAGCTCGGCTCCAGCCTCTCCTCAATAATTCCCGTTTGATTAAAGGCATGCTTAAACATTGACTGCGCTTCCAGTGTCAACAAGAATTTTCTTCACAACTGAAAGCCCGATTTGAGTAGTTATCATGAGTGGGTCATTATGGGGATGACAGAATCCTTTTAGCTCATGTGGAGTAATGGTTAGGTTATGCATCTAAATCTAATCCCTAGGGGTTTTTGTGTGGTGGTTCTTCCTGGATCGAGACAATTCCTTCCTTCACTTCTTTGATGTAACAATTTCTGGCATCCTTGCTATTTCCAGCTATATGTGGACCCCATGGATCACTTCAATTCTATTAAGAGGTGGAATGAAATCAGGCTGGATATTTTCTTCTACCACATTTGTAGTGTTATTCTGGAGTTCTAAATTACTCTTCTCTAAATGGGCACTTTTTTAGTTATCCTTGACAAACACCTTTAACTGTCCTTTACGAATCATTCGTTGGATTATTCCACACTCGACATCATCTATCTTGTGTCCATTGGAATTGTGATAAGAGCAATATTCTCCTCCATTCCTTGGTTCTAGGTTAGTCTTTGCCTTATAAGAAATCAGAAAATCACCATTCCCTTTCACGTAACACACACACACACACACACACACACACACACACACACACACACATATATATATATAAGATATAGGTTTATTTAAAGCAACATGGCTTGCATTTGAGTCTTCTTTCCACCTCGACGTTTCATGGTTACAGTTGTGATTAATCTTTCTAGTTTTCCTTCTGAGCCGAGCTTTCTTTTTGGCATTGTATAGTTCATCCATTTGGATGAACTTATCTGCTTAAAAATGAAAGTTTTGTAAATCTTTGCACCCATGAATGTATATCTCTCGCTAAAATGGGGTTTTCTTGATTAGCTTCGAGTGTACTACCACTAACTTATCTCCATCAGTCATGGTTTTCAAAGCTTTTGCATTAAACCTTTTAACATAATCTCCTAATAGCTCTTTTGGTCTTTGTTTGATGTTTGATACTATAATATAATCAATGGTAGGATCTTTGCAGATGCAAAATTGAGCTGAAAACTCATACGAGAACTGATTCCAAAAGTATATAGTCCTTTCTCGATACTGCCGATACCATTTGGCTGCTGCACCTTGGAAAGTGGTCGAGAAAAGTCTACACCGCATACCGCAAATGCATTATACAGTCCATTTGACCCTCAAAGGCCAATAAATGGTTGTCCGAATTAGTTGTTCAGTTGTATCCAATTGATGGGATCTTAATGTAAGATGGAATCCTTGCAAACATAATTTCATCAAAGAATGGAGCTTCTTGCTGATTATTATTGACTCTCTCATCTTGAGTCCTCTTTTCTTTGGCATTGAGGATATCCTTTTCCATTTTTGCTGCCATATCCCTCAAGTAGTCTTCATCGGTATGATAATTGCTTCTTTTGGGTTTATATCCCTCTGAAGTAGAGCTTCTAGAATGTTCATTGGATTTTTCCTCCATCCTTCCCTAATAATCTGCCTTAGCCTGCTAGTTACTTTTCTTTTTCTTTGGAGTTATGGCAAATTTTTTTCCCTTTATTCCTAAGTTGGGAAGCATTTAAGTTTCTCCTTGGAGATTCTGCTTCATTTCCTCTTTTAAGCTCGGTAGTCTTTGAATTTCTGAGCAAACACTTCCTCTAAGAATTCTTTCATCATCAGTAGCTGTTGCTCAAAGTTTTGGATTTTTACCTCATTACTGTTCGCTGCAGTAGTTGTGATTGTTGCCCGTGCTCTGTGTTTCCCACATTGAAATTAGGAGTCACATTATCTTCTAGTATCATTGTCTATATGACTTCTTTCGTCTGAGCATTGAGTCTTTGTGATCTCATTGTCCTGAAACAAAATTCACTTTAAATTCACTTAATTAGTTTATATGATAAGGGAATTAAGCAAGTCGGAGGTTCAAAACCTCCTTCTAGCATCAAAAATGTTAGATCAAAAAATGGAATAATACTTCAGATGCCAAGTGCAGTAAGTTTTCACTTGATTTGAATATTTACGAAGACATGATGGGGCATTAGTTAATCTTATCGACTTGATTACACGAAGACATGATCATGAATAAGTTGATCATATCAATATGGTTAATGCAGAAATGAGGTCTTCATATCGACATGATTAATGCATCAAGGTTTAGCTTACTACTTAGGACTAGTCTTATGATAGAAACACTCATGATTGAAAGTTAAATGGCCCTTGAGATAAAGTTCATTTTGTTACGATTGATCTATATACTCGAAGTCCTCTAAGGCCATTGTCGTATATATGAATTCATATCAGCTATTAAATAAGATAATCCAATAGGCCAATGATATGTCGTATGTTAAATGAGAGTAGAATACAAGGCATTGAGATGCAGTAAATTCCATTATGTATATTAATGGACTATTCATCCCGTTCTTATGTTTGAAATCCATAGTTCATTGTCCATGGTTCATATAAATATGCATATATAAGTTCATCATGGTCAAAGGCATCTGGACTATGTTCATATCGAGTTGGTAATGATAAGATCATAATATGCAAGTCCCAAACAATAATGTTCAATAAGGTTATAATTGAAGCTAATATGCAAAGTTAAGTCCGTGTTCATTTAATTTGAATATGATTACAGTCAAATAGATTTATCCCTAGTTTGATTTAAGGTTACAAGGCTTTGATTTTAGAAGAGAGGGGGGGAAATAAAAATCCAATCCCCAAAATGGTACCACTAGGGTCGTATATATAGAGGTAAGCGCCCCCCACTCCGTATCTTACATCTTTGACAGGATGGACTTCGACGGCTTTCAACTTCAACGGCATTGCCCTATTTCCACATCTTCGACATCATTGACTATCATCACTAATGTGAGACGGTATCATCAAAGCGTTGTAGTAAGGGTCCCATCTTTATGCTATGTGAAGGTCTTTGTGTTGGTTGATGATGTTATTAGCGATGTGCATCAAGCAACGTAATTCCTTATAAATGACGAAGTGCGTCAATGGTTGAAGAGTAGTGTATCGATGAGCTTGCTTTGATCATGACGATTGAACATCGGTGCTTCTAATGCCTTCGATGTGTTATACAATAGTGATGTACGATGTGATTATTGATAAAATGTGATGCAACCTCATTTAACATGTATACTTTTGAAGTGCATGTAGGATGAGATGCCGCCATGGTATTAGTAGTTTCTTTGATTATTGACGATGTGCCTCTTAGATATCAATCTATCACTCATACTTATCACCTTCGAAGTCATTTGAGTATGGTGTTGGTAAATGAGCGGTGTGGTATTCCATCGAAGAAGGATCATGTCAAAGTGGTGAGGTGCGACGCGGTACATCATCAAAGATGCACGTCTCTAGTTTCGAAGAGATATGTTGGTGACACAGTGACGAAGTGCGAAGAGATACTCTTAAAGATATATGTTGTTGACGGATGTGGTTTTATTCTTCAATATAGAACTCAGTAGCTTCAATCCTTTTATAATGTCACAGTTTATCGTGTCATTCCCGATATTGGAATTATATGAACAATAGTTTCTAATCAAGATTATTTTCTTCCTTCTTTCTAAGAGCCCGTAACTTGTTGAAATATATATTTAAAAAAGGGTTGGAGACTTGAGAGAAGAAACTTGTTCTCACAAATAATGCTTTAATATTATTTTTCCTTTGATAGATTGCTTGATTACAAATGAGGGGAGAGCTCCTCTATTTATAGTCCCTAATAGATCATTCTAGAATTACTTTTTCTTGATTACAAAGAAAACATAATTCTAGAAATACTTTTACTTGGTTACAAAGAAAACATAATTCTAGAAACACTTTTACTTGATTACAAAGAAAACATAATTCTAGAACTCTCACCCCCCTTTAAACATAATACAAGAATTCTCTAGAAACCAATAAATCAAGTTTATATTCCAACACCCTCCTTTAAACTTGATTTGCCCCCCTTTGAGCTAAACTTTTACGCATACCAAGTTTCTTCTTTAACTCCTTGAAAATCTCCAACTTCAATGGCTTCATTAAAATATCGACAATTTGATCTTGCGTCTTACAATGCTTGACAACTACTTCTCCTTTCCCAACCAAGTCTCGAATGAAATGATACTTGATTCTTATATGCTTGCTCCTCCCATGAAAAACTGGATTTTCGGTGAGTACTATAGTAGAATTGCTATCACAATATATAAGTGGACTTTCTTTTGGAGTATGCTTAAGTTCTTCTAGCACCCATTTAATTTATAAAGCTTGACAACTAGCTAAAGATAGTGAAATGTATTCTGCCTCGACGGTTGAGAGAGGCACAAATTGTTGTTTCTTTGACATCCACGTGATTGCACTTGATCCAAAGTAGAAAATATTTCCCGAAGTACTTTTACTATCATCAACACTTCCGGCCCAATCACTATCACAATATCCAAGCACCTTAGGATCATTTATCTTTTGATAATAAATTTCATCCCCAAGTGTTCCATGCACATATCTCAAAATTCTTTTTCTGGCATCCCAATGTGTCTTCTTTGGTTGCTCCATGAACCTACTAATCAAGCTCACACCATATGCAAATGTCCGGCCGAGTGGCTGTCAAATACATCAAACTCCCAACAAGACTTCTAAACAATGTTGGATCAACATATTTAGAGTTGTCATCCTTACTTAGTTTCAAGCCAACTTCAACTGGAGTGCTAATTGGCTTTGCCTCTTCCACTCTAAACTTCTTCATCAAATCTTTTGCATACTTTTCTTGAGAAATAAATATACCATCATTATCTTGCTTTACTTCAATACCAAGAAAGTAATGAAGTAGACCCAAGTCGGTCATCTCAAATTCTTGCATCATACTTTTCTTAAATTCTTCAATATTATCAAGACTATTTCTCGTAAAAATCAAATCATCCACATATAAGCCAATGATGAGAATGTTACCTTTGTTCTCCTTGATGTAAAGAGTATGCTCAAATGGACATCTCTTGAATCCCAACTTCACAAAATAGTCATCTATGCGACTATACCATGCACGAGGGGCTTGCTTAAGGCCATACAATGCCTTCTTCAATCGATAGACTTTATGCTCTTTATCCTTTATCACATAGCCGGAAGGTTGATCAATGTACACCTCTTCTTGTAGTACTCCATTCAAGAAAGCAGATTTAACATCCATTTGATAAACTTGCCACTTATTTTGAGCAGCCAATGAAATTATCAAACGAATTGTTTCAAGACGTGCCACGGGAGCAAAAACTTCTTTGTAATCAACACCATACTTTTGCTTGTAGCCTTTCACAACTAATCGTGCCTTATGTTTTTCAACTTCACCTTGTGCATTCAACTTTGTCTTGTAAACCCATTTGACTCCAATGAGTTTCTTCCCTTCAGGTACTTCAACCAACTCCCATATTTGGTTCCTTTCAATTGCATCATTTTCTTGATCCATGGCTTGTCTCCATTTGTCTACCTTGGCGGCTTCTTCAACTGGATCCGCAGTTGCATATAAAGCAAAATCAACAAATTCATCTTCTAAAATTCTTCTTGTTTCTCCATAAACCTCCGTAAGAGGTCTTGTCCTTCTAGGTGTTGATTCTGAACTTGATGATGATGAGCTTGGAGGAGAATTAGATGGTGGAGTAGGTGGAGTCGATCCTTCTTCTTCAATTGGCTCAAATGCATCATTATCAAGCAAGATACTTATACTCTTTTTCTCATTTTTCCATTCCATGCTTCTTCCTCATTGAAAATTACATCATGACTAATAATAGTCTTCTTTGTGATGGGGTTATATAATTTATATGCCTTGGATCTTTCACAATAGCCAACAAAGATGCACTTTTCAGATTTATCATCAAGATTTTCTCTCTTTTCATCCGGCACATGAGAGTAACAAATGCTTCCAAAAATTCGAAAGTGGGAGACACATGGCTTATGACCGCTCCATGCTTCTTGTGGAGTCTTTCCTTGAACACTTTTAGTTGTCGCACGGTTGAGAACATAGCATGCACATGCTACAGCTTCGGCCCAAAATATTTTAGGCAATCCTTTTGTCTTCAACATACTTCGAACAAGTTCCATGATGATACGGTTCTTTCTTTCGGCCACCCCATTTTATTGAGGTGTTGAGTGGACCGTTAGTTGATGATGAATGCCATGATCCTTTAAGAAATTTCCGAATTCTTCCGCCATACATTCTCCACCACGATCGGATCGGAGCGTCTTTATAGAAAAACCACTTTGCTTCTCCACAAGTGCTTTAAAATTCTTGAATACTTTAAATACTTGAGATTTTTCTTTGAGAAAGTAAATCCACATTTGCGACTATAGTCATCAATAAAAGAGAGAAAATACCTATTACCTCCAAGAGAGTTTGTGCGCATAGGTCCACATAAATCCGAATGCACTAACTCCAAAGGATTCTTTGCTCGCCATGCCTTTTCTTTTGGAAATGGATCTCGATGGTGCTTGCCAAAAACACAACTTTCAGATAAATGCTCATTCCTTGAAGTAGCTTGCTTGGAATACCATGAAACTTGGTAGGCAACCCTAGAAAACGTATTAGATCATGATGTAAGTGGGTAGGAGGATCCATGAGCAGCCCTTATGGATCGCTGGCAGTCCATCATCTTGGTCAATTTTTGGTTTCGTTTTCTTGAGTCTTTCTTAGTTCCTTTTTCTAGTCATTTTGGTTGATTCTTGAGTTGTCCTGACTTGGTGTAGATATTCTGTCTTCCTTTGAATTCCATTGGGTCAAAAACTCGGATAACATTTGCCTCTCAGAGTATGTTTTCGTTGAAAATAAGGTATGATTTGGAAGTAACTGCTTATGCATCCTCACTTTGTGAAGTTTAATTGATCACGTTGAGGCTATCATATGAATTTGGTTTTGGTTATCCAACTGTTTGTTGAGTTCTGACGTGAATCATCGCTACTCGTTATAATAAATCAATTTCAATCCCACAACTTTCAAGATGCTTGCAAAAGATACTTAGATCATGCTTGGTGAGTATGGAAAAGTTTGGTTGCAATTATATGGATCGCTAGCAATCCATAGTCCATGGATCGCTAGCGATCCAAGGCCTTAGCATATTTTTCTTATGCATTGTCTTATTTAGTTCGTTCGAGCCGACTATCTTCATATCTTCATTTGCGACTCAATTCTTTTGCCTTGCCACCCAAATCAAGGCATTCAAACCATAGCCTTACCTTTGTCATCGCCATCGCTTATCTTTGCCACCGGAACTTCTCACCATCGACTACCTGACCTTGCCATCGCCTTATCCTAGCCCCTAGCTCACATTGCTTCGTCTCTTGGATCATCGCTGAGCCTATCGCCTTGGATCGTCGTCGATCATCCTGCTTCAGGTTGCCAATAACCTAGGTTCAACCATGTTCTCCTTTTGATTCTTAACTACAGGTGGGTACTGAAGAATTTGGCATTTGTCTAGCAATTTGACGATGAGAGTATTGGTGGTGATTGTTACGGAGAATTCAAGTTGATTGCAATTTTATGGAAGAAGATAGTAAATCGAGTCTTGAGTTCTTAACGAAACGAAATTTGGACCTTACCCCGGTGCTTGACATATTTTGCTATCTTCGTTCATAGAATCAGAATTAACTTGTACCGATTTACATTGTTAATCCGACACGACATCTTACGGATTGGTTTTGGTTTTTTGGGGGGTGATAATAGCTTAGGGTAACATCTCGTGTGCAGCTTATGCTGTTATCACCTTCTATAGAGCCGAAGCCGACTTATGCTGAGAATTCTCTGCTTGATTTAGACCCATCAATCTATAATTTCTCACTTCGAATTGGTCATATTATTACACAATCGGTGTACCTGGAATGGGAAGAGCTTCCCGCATCGCTTCGGACAGCGGATCCGTTATCGATCAATCGATAACAAGTAAGTGTAGGAGAAATAACTTCAACAAATGATACAAGAACTCTTTTCTTTCTTCACTGCGAGTGAGCTATCTACATAGGATAGAGCGTTTACAGTGTTCAAGACACCAGGCCTATCCTACATAGATAACACACTGCGCTTGCCCCAGTCAACATTTGGAACCTGATGTGTCTACATAGATCGATATTATTTTTTGAAGATCAAGTGTCGTAAGGGGACTTTTAGTCAAAGATAGAATTACCAGACCTCATTATATACAAGTTCTATTGTACAGAATGAAGCACCCGTCATCTCGTCATAAGTCCATTGGAGGAAGTCCGACAATTTCAGAAGTTGAATCATCATCAGTTGCACCTTCGTAAACGTTTCAGTAGCGCATACTTCTTCAGTACCGTGAGCTGAATACGGTCAACTAGTTTTGGTTTGTTCGGTTGGAGAATGGACTCCTCCAAATTTTAGAGTTCTACTCAATCCTTTGGAGATAGCTTCCTTCAGAGTTTCTGCTAAAGTTTCGCATAACATTTTCTTACAACACAGCATTCTGGACAATGACCTGCGCCTTCCATCGAAGAATGAGTTTGCACATATGCCGCCTTTGGGGTACACCACTTGCCACTGGTATATGTGCTTAAATGGAGCAGTGCCCCTCTTAAATTACTTCTTGAAAGAAACTCTTCTAAACTTGGGAATTTCTCCATTTCAAAATCATCCTAATGGATACGCAGTCTTAACTTTCCTTCACGTCTTGTTTATGCGGACATTCCCCAAGTTTCGATGAGTTGAGATATTTTCTCTCATTCAAGAAGAGAGGTGAATGCCCATCCTTCGTTGTCATCGAGGCCTAAAGAAACCGCAAGATCATGCTGTAGCTTCAAAGCAACCTATCTCAATTCAAAACCCATTATTTCTTCGTTAGGTGTCCCGAGGGATTTGATCACCTTTGGACGATGGAGGGTAAGTTCTCTCTTTTTCTTATTGAGATTTAATGCATCACTATGGGATTTTTGATAGGTTGAATACTTCTTGTAGTTATTCCGTGGCCGAATCACTTGATCCGATTTCCCATACTCTGAAGGCCATAGATGCCAAGGAGAGATCAGTCAAGTTTTTGCTAATGGACGAGAATTTTCTTCGATATGGGCTGTTTCATTCCAAGAGGTCTGCAGTAGCCGTTGAAGTTCCATCTCCTTCTCGTTCCAGAATTCAAACACGTTCCACTTCTTCATCACGCGGCTCCGAAGAGAGTGGTCTTCCAGAAGGAGAAGGTCCATCCGATAGGTCGACTGAAGAAATTAATAAAGGAAGGGGTGTTACGACTGAAGCCAGCCGCCCGCTAAGGATGCCCCTGATTTCGAAGGAGGAGGAAGAAGAATTCAAGCAGCATGAGGGTAAGGATGCCATGACAATAGAAAAGGAGGAGCATGAAATTGAGGGCAACAACAGTTATGATTCCTCCTCTAGTGATGATCAATTCAATGCAAGTTCCAGTGATGGAAACTTCGAATCGTGTGATGAAACTTTGAGAACGAGTCCCGTTCACCCATATTTGCCTCCCCAAAAGAATTGTGATAAAGATGCTCCCCCAACAGTCGAGCGACTTCATGATTCCCTGCTTAAGGAAACCGGTATTTACTTTGGGGATTTGAGCAACGTTTACATGGATATCGATGAACTCATGGGAGAAGATTTTGAATTCGAGGGATCATCTCCTCATCCCAGTTATATTGTGTCTAGATTCAGCTCGATTTCTACTATGACGACTTTCCAATCCAGTTTGTGACGTCCTTTTAGGCCACCTATGACATGTTACACATTTCACTAGGGTCGCGTTGACTTACACATGCATTATTTAGGTCCATTTCTTGTCGCTAAATCTCCTTATTTATTTTTTATATTAGGTACTATGAGAGGCCATGGACTTTACGAGGATCTTAAACAATTCACTAATTCGCAATGCTAGTCAAGACAGTCTTTAAGCCGCTATCATCCCCGTGAAACCGAGGAAGAGCAGATAAGACATAAAGAGTTCGAAGCCAAAGTACGCCGTCGGGACAACAATTGTAATGACCCAGAATTTACGATCCAGAAAATTCCATATAGTTAGAGAAAAGAAGAAAGAGATAGAAGAAGAAAAAATAGAAAACACAACATAGGTTCTCACATTCGCAGCGGATCAAAATATAATGTCAAATAATAACAGTTTACAAAAGAATATTGTATCTGTCAATTACATTTTAATACATCAGAGTTACAACATTTCACAAAACACTGTACATATATACGTATCAACATGTCCTAGATGACAGTAATATATCACAGTGGAAATACTCTATACGTTCCTGCCATCCAGCTCGCCTCCTGAGCTTCAGAACGCCCTTACCTGAAAATCTGTAGTACTCGGTCTGACCCGAGCATTACATCAAAGTAACACTCAGGTCAGGCTGGAAACCAGCATGAGTAAACTCATCTAACATGAAATTCCAATGCATAGAACTTATTTAAAACCCGGGGTAACTCGATCATTACTACAAGTTCACTATTTGCTATAGTCAATACTTATATTCATAATCAATCTCTAAGTACCTTTACTTAGTTTTAAATAGTCCGGTCATTTAAACTATTCCATTTCAGCCTATTGATTTCACATATCAATCTATTAAGAATTATAGAAGATTCTAAATCGAAGTGGTTTCGGGTATTTACTGATACCCGACCCCGGTCTCTTCGAGTCTCATGTCATTCTTAACCCAAGTAATTCAATTGAAATACAATTCAAACTTAAATAAGATGTCACTTATGCATAGCAATTTATTATCGATAAATAACTACATTATCACTGTCACCAAGTCATATTATATAACAAAACATTTCATATCAGAGATATTAACCGATTCAAGGGATTACATCATTCAATCATTCATAAGCAAGTTTAATCACTTCCAAAATTAATTTAATTTATCTCTAATTAAATTAATTACTAATCTTTAATCACTTAGATTATCCTTTCTTAACATTAACTAATTACAAACAAATTAATTAATTGTCCTTTAATTATCCATCTTAATTAATCAAACTTGATTAATTAACCTTTAATTAAAATAAGTAATTAACTCTTAATTAATTACGCAAATTAATTACCCTATAATCACTTACATTGATTGATTATCCTATAATTAATCATACTCATTAATTAACTAATACTTGGTTAGTTTCCTTAATCAACCAATCCTTAAATTAATTACACTAAGTAATTAATCCTTAATTACTTCCATTAAGTGATTATCGTTCTTTTTAATTACATCAAAATTACTTCCATATTCAATTAATCACGTCCAGTAATTACTTATCAATTACTTTACTAAGTAATTGTATTCTATTAATCACATTTAGCAATTATACTCAACCAATCATCCAGTGATTATCTTAAATTAATTAACTTAAACTAATCACATTAATTAATCATTTCATAATCCTCAGTTAATGATCTTCATTAACTATTAACAATTCTCTAATTACTTCTCTAAGTTATTAAGCTTTAAATTAACCATTATTAATTACAAGATAATTAATTCTTAATTACCAGCCAATCCATCTCTAATTACTCAATTAATTAAGTGTTTAACTATAACTTAATTAATCTTTAATTAATTAATTTCTAATAATTAATTAAAAGTCTTACTTATCTAATTAATGATCATTAATTACAATTTAATTTACCCTTAAATTACTTAATTAATTAACACTAAATCATTAATTAATTAAATTAATTAATTACCCTTTTATTTCCTTACTAATTTAATGAATCTCAATCATTGAATCTCTATCAACTTTAAGATAAAATATTTTCCTTATTAATGACTAAATTGTCATTAACATGTTCATTAAAAACATTACACTTTTAAATTTTACTTTGAATTTCATTTTCAAATTTCAAATTTAAAATCAATTAACAAATTTGACTTTAACAAAATTTAATAAAATTTACAAACCCTTTAAATAAAATATCAAGAAACACTTTTCTTATATAAAAGAAATTTATAAGAGTTTTTAAAAAAACCAAATTAATTCAAATTCAAAATCATGTCTTATTTTTTTTTTAAAAAAAACCAGAGAACCATTCACTTCCTTCTACTCGAGTCACTCACGTAACTGCTTCAAGAATACCCTCAGGCTACACGAAATAACCCTGAGGAACAACTTCTTCCCAAACCCACTTCAAATTCCTGACACCCAGAATTGCACCGTGCGCATGCACAGTGGCTCCGACCTCCTATAGTCAACGTCGCAACCTACCCCAAGTCGGCCATTCCATCCTCTGACTATCCAAACCTCAACTTCCTCGATTCATCAGCGAAATCGAAAACGAACACTTCGGCCCTAAGCAGGAGCAAATCCGGTCGAACAATGTCACCCCAAACCACCACCTCATATCACTAGAACACCTGCCGACCCACCTGAAGCTACCCCATGCTCAGACGAACCAAAATTCCCTATCGCGATTGCTTCCGGTGATCGTTCATCGCTGCATGAAGTTTCCAAAACGCTTGACCTAGAACACCCCTTCAAACCCTAAATCGCCACTCCTCGGCCACAACGTCCATCAGAAAAATTTACCAACATTTTTCCTGGAACCATCCTCCTACAAACTAACTTCGGCCAAAATCTCTACTTTGATCAACTCGCCGATCGCCGTGAAATGGAAATAAACCCAAAAACCTCCAATTCGATTAGCCCAGAGATTACCAAACTAAAAATCTTGATTTCACTTCTAAAAGTCAAGCTTATAGATAAGATTTCAGATTATAAACCCGAATTAAGAAGTTTGAATTTTTACGTAACTCTAGTCAGCCTGTTCTTTTTTTGGTTTCCAGTAAGATTTCAAACTAATTTTAACTTAAATAAATTTTAAAACCTTCTTTATGATTAAACAAACAAATTTTGTTTAAATTCCAAGACCTATCAGAGATTAGATCAAGAGAACATGAATTTATGTTGAAAATCTTAGTTTGAACTAAAAATAGTGAAGTCACAGATACAACAGGCATGCACACAATCATACATCTATATATACACAGAGAATTCAGATATACAAAACATGCTTTGGAAAAGAGTCACTCACCTTTTAAAAGAACAGAGGACAGCCATAGGGTTTTAAGTTTAAATCTGGAACTTTGTTAGAAGCTTGTTGTTGAAACTTGAAATCTTTGCATTTGAAACAGAAAACTTGATCTTTAAAACTGAGATGATCAAAGTTATTGAAAACTGCATGCTAAAATTGCTTCTTTGATTTATAAACTAAAATTTCTTGTTACATGAACTTGTTGAAGAGATGGCTTAGTTCTAAAACAATGATGATCTGCTTTGATTTATCTTAGGTTTGCTTGCAGGCTTTGTTCTTGATATTGAAAATGTACAGTTTATTGATTTTGTTTCTGGTATGAGGAAGTATTGATTATAGATTGTTTTGAGTTATTTTTCAGGCTGAAGTTCTCTTATCTTTGAATTGAAGAGAATAGAAAAAGAAATGAAAATAAGGAAGCATATGTTTATATAAGTTAATTTGTGATTTTAATAAAAAGAAGAATAAAAAATGAAAATTTTGAAGGACACTTGTTAAAGGTTCACCATTTGTCATTTATTATAGCTTATCATTTAACACTTTTTTTAAACAAGCTTTCATGTATTTACACATGTCATTTAAGTAATTCTTACTTATCTTAATGTTAAATAAAAGCTTTTACTTAATTTTATAATTATCTATCTAAATATATATATATGTGTGTGTGTGTGTGCGTGTGTAAACTTCTTTAAAGAAAATAAAACCAATTATATATAAATAAAAGCTTATACATATTTTCTCTCTCTTTTTTTATCCAAAAGATATTAAAATATCTATCCTTTGAATTTAAAAATTAAGTCCAAATTCAAATTCAAAAAAAAAATCAATTTAAAATCAACTTACATATATACATGTATAACATATTAATTTGTAAGTAATAATTCTATTTTAAAATCTATTTATATCTATATTTAAATAATTTATAAAGAAGATTATCGCATTTATTTGTTCAATCCATAAATCAGTATTTTCAATAATTAAATCAGATAATTATCCAATTATCTGATGTCCGAAAATCCGAGTTATCACAACAAAGAACGTTGTAGATTTTATGAGAGTGGTTATGAGAAGATAAAAACTCCCGATGGCCTAGAAGAGCCGCCCAAGAAGCCGAAGGTAGAATCGTGGTTCTCATCCCTCTGAGCACCAAGCTTTTTCCCCAGCCCAAGTTCTGTCAGAATTGAAGTTCTGGCTTCCACTGTTCAAGTTTCACCTTCATCCCAAGCTCCATCGACTCACTTGGTGCCTGCTTCTAGTTCTTCACACCTTGCAGGTGGTCGACTTATATTCTTTCGTCTGTCCCCCTAGACTCGAAGCTGTACTCCTTGGGTGGTTTCTAAAGGGAGTTAAGTTTGACCGTGACCTGCGCCCAATCCGTAAAGATTCCATATGCCTCATCTCCAAGTGATTCAAAGTTATTTGGATCAAGATGAAGGATGGGAAAAGTTATTCAAGCAACTGGAAGACACGAACCACAACAATTATCATGGGATCCTTTCCTTTGAATCAAAAAAGGACGATTATGAGAGGGGGTTAGCAGAACATGATGCTAGAATCGAGCAATTAACAAAGGAGAGGGACGCTGAACTCCGAGAGAGTAAGAGCAATGCTAGCTTGCTGATGTAATTGAAAGAAGCCCACACAAAAATAGAGATCGTATTTCGAGACGAAATCAAAAAGGTCCACGCGGATGAGGTTATTCTGAAAGAGGAGCTTGAAGCCCGTGATGAGATCATTAAAACTTAGAAGAAAACTATCGCTAATCATGACAAGTTGTTGAAGCATATAAAAAGATATTGCTGATTATGCAGAAATGGTGGAATCCCATGACAAGTCTGTTTTTGATCAAACTTAAATGATTGCTTCGCTCCAAGAGAGAGCCGCGTAGCTTAATATTGAGAAGACCTGAGTTGAAGTTGAGAAGGCCGCCATGATAGTGGACTACTTGGAGTTGCTAGATACTTTTGAAAAGATGGAGAAGATGGATGGCACCATCTTAAATTTTCGTGTCACCTTGCTGCATGAGGGGAGCCTCAGCTATCTGGGCCTCAATTCCCATGTACTCTTGTTGTGGTTTAGGAAGAAGTTCTAGCCCATTTTCGAGAGAACGAGGATGTATACACGAGCAAGATTTGGTGGATTCCTATCTCAATGAAGAATTGAAGAAAGCTTTAATAGAGGGTCGGGAGATCATTCGAATTGAGAGGGAATAGGAGGCCACTGATGCTGCTGTGACTGCAACTTCTAAAACCATGCCAGAACTTTCCATTTTTTGACCTGGCGAATGATCAAAACAGCCTCACGTTCAGTTATCGAGTTTGGCCGGCGCTGCCTTATTATCTGCCCCTTTGGCGGCTATCTTTAAAACTTCGGGTGGTCCTGAAACTTTTCTAAAGATCGTGCAGCCATCCAAAGAAGGAGAAGGTGGGGAGTATGAGATTAAGATTCTTGGCCATTCTTCTGATGCAGGTAACCTTCTTGTTTCCCCCGAGTTTGAGAATTTTCAGCTCACGCCACATGTACAAGATGAACTGGATTCTTTCATTTTTTGATCTTATAGGTCCGTCTTCTTTACTTACCGGTCTACTGATTTCTCGATCCCTGGGCTTGCTATTTCATCTGCCTTGATGCTTGTTTTCGTAGCCATTTCAATTGCTTCACTTGTGTCTGGCTCACAATCAGGGCCGGAATCCGAGAAGATTGCTGCATTGCACGGTCTAGACGACACTTCCGCATCTTTGGAGGGCGATTTCACGGCAATTGAAGCTTGAGAGTAGGAAGACCAAATTGACCGGTTAAATAAATCTGAACAGCAGATGGTAGCCGTTAAGAAGGAAAAGATCGATAGAGAAAATCTTCAAGGAGGTCCCACAAGTCCTGGAAGCACAGGACCATGGGGGAGTCTTTTCAGAAGTCGAAGAACAGGGAGAAGATGCTGGCATGGAGGAGATAGTTAATATTTCAGGCAGCAAAACTACTCCTGGTAGGGATTCTGAGAGGAAGAAGAAACTTATGACTAATGGTGGAAAAGGGAGCTGTGGAAAGAAGCATCGACAGGCTCGAGCAACGGTGGAGCCAGATCTTGGGACATTCTGTTTTGTCTGAAACATGTTTTGTACAAGTGTAGAGTCTGCACTTATTGCTTTGATTGTTCTTGCATCTGCATTTTCCTTTTTTATTGGTTAATATTGTATAGGTACAACCCCCATATTTTGACTTTATATAGAAAATGCTGTAAGTAATACAATGTTGACATTTTGATTGTAACTTTATATGTCTACTTATCTACGTTTCATGCACTTATGCCAATTTTTTTTACTGCTATTTTATCTAGTCCTCTAATTACCGCCAAAATTCTTTGTTTGGAGTAACAAAACTGTGAAGTATTTGATTTTTTTTCTAAGCATCGGTGTGTGCTCCCCCAGTTCATGGGGCTGTTTACTTCAAACACTTAACGAACGACCAGTTGATCCGTGTGATTCTTCGAAAGTTTGTAACCAAGTCTATTTTGTGGTTTCTATCTTCGAGAACTTGCAATTTGAGCGTCTCGATTCTAGAGATTTTGTCGGTAAACAATTGGGATTCTTTGTCGATTCGTAACCGTGCGACATTACGGGATTCATGCCCATTATTCCTAATAGTGGGTGTGGATTGATTCTTGTTAGTCCTATACTAGATGAGTTTATCAACACTACTGGGACAATGCCGGTACATAAGAGTATACGTAGCTTTGAAAAGTATGCGCAACTTATGAGATGTGCGGCTTTTGAGAGTGTGCGCCACTTATGGGATTCACGGCTTTTGGGATCGATATGACCCATTGATCCGAAATGGTTTGGAATCTCCCGACGTTACCAATGTTTGGGCAACGTGAGGAGTTCATGTTTCGCAAGCGTGGTTCCATGACTTAGGAATCAATGTGCGGCTTATGGGGGTGCGCGGCTTTGATTGGGGACCTCCTAGTGTTGTTGAAGCAACATCGATTCTTAGAAGGTAGGGTCAAGTTGCGTCGATCCAACAGTTTGAGTCTATTTTCTTCCGTCGACCTAGCGGGTAGATGTGGCATACTTGAGCATGATTCCACTATCTTAAGCAGCAATCGGATGGTTTTGAGTCGATTTGACCCCATCGACCTGGCATGTTACTTTTGTGAAGACAATTTTATTGGTTCAGAAAGCGAAGAAATTTTATTAATGAAAGTTGGACAAGTTCTTCCTATTTATAATGCCTCCAGTATTCCGGGGTGGCTTATTTGCTGGAAATAAGAAATCCATAAGATTGTCTTAGATAAAGTAAGGACACAGCGATTCACTATTCCATGCTTGGGGAATTTAGGCTTCATCAACAGTTGTTAGCTTGAATGTGTCATCCTCTAACTTCTGACCGATCACATAGGGTCACTTCCAGTTTGGTCCGAATGCTCTCGGTACAGGGTAGACCTCCTTGAGGATAAGGTCTCCCACTTTGAAGGTACGGTTATGAACTTTGGAGTTAAAGTACCGTGCACCTTGTTTTGATGAGTGGTAGTCTTTAATTCGGCTTCTTCCCTCTTCTTATCGACCATATCGAGTGACTCTGTCTTGATGGTCGAAGTTTTTCCTGCGATGAGAAGGGACTTCTAGCTCAACCAAGACCATTGCTTCTGTACCATATGCTAGGGCGAATGGAGAGTGCCTAGTTGCAGATTTGTGCGTTGTCCTGTAGGCCCATAGTGCGAGTGGAAGTTTATCGACTCAATTTTCTTTTGCTTTAGTTAGCCGTTTTTTGATGGTGGACTTGATGCTGCTTTTACTTGCCCGTTTTCCTACGGATGTGCGACATTGGAAAAGCTTTTCTCAATTCGAAAGCGTTTGCAAAGTTTTTGAACTCGGTGCTTTTGAATTGAGTCCCATTATATGGCGCCCCAAACCTGCAAATAATATTTTTAGTAATAAATTTAATGACTTTCTTTGGGTAATATCTGCCAGCTGTTCTTCTTTAGCCTATTTGGCGAAATAGTCAATGACAATGATAGCATATTTGGCTCCTCCTTTAGCCATTGGTACTACGGCAATCAAATCGATTCTCCCGATTGCGAACAACCACGGGCTGACCATCCATGTTAGCTCCATCGAGGGGGTTATTTAGATCTTTAGAATCTTCTGCATTGATCACACCGTTTGGCATAATCTGTTGCGTTGTAGTTTGCTGTTGGCCAAAAGTACTCATAACGAAGAACTTTTTTGCAAGGGTTTGCCCCATGATATCATCTCCGCAGTCGCCTTCATGAACTTCTTTTAGGATCCTTTGAGCTTCGTTATTAGTCACACATCTGAGCCATGGGGTAAAGAAACCCTTTTGGTAAAGTATGCCATCCTGTATTACAAATCACGGTGCCTATTTGATAAGCTTTCTCCATTTGTTCGTGTCAGTGAGGAGAGCTCCTGTGACCAGGTAATCTTTGATCGGCGTCATCCATGTCTCTATTTCCTTGGTTGTGACGAATGAAAAATCCGTATCCTTTGAATCGACAATAAACTACACATGTCCGATCCAAAAATCATAGACCGTTGGAAAGTCATGATAAAGAAAAGAAAAGAGAAGACGAGAAGAGAAGAAAGAGAGAAGAGAAAACAAAACTGAACAATACAGATCTCACATCGCAGAGGAAAACATATAATATCATATCAATGATCTTTACAAAAACAAAAACTGTATATATACATACAACAGTCGGAGTTCAACAATCAATCACTAGTTATTAGCTTGGACAGTTATAATAACCTATCCTCACAATTGCCGATAATATAAACAACAACTAAGCAGCGGATAATCAAAACAGATACATGTATACGAAAATGAAGATCTCCAGCTCGCCTACTGAAGATCCAAAAGCACCAAAACTAAACCTGTAAATATATTCGGTCTGATTCAAGCATTAAAAGTGAAAAATGCCCGGATCAGTCTAGTAAACGAACATGAGAAACACACTCAACTGAATTTATTAAATTACCAAACTTTTCCTTTATCAAAAAATAGAAGTATCTCGTAAGACAAGTCTACACATACAGATGGACATGTTTTTACCTTATGATAACTAAAACATTCCATATAAAATCATCTGATATAATACTAGTGTCTAGTATACAAAAAATATTAATCATAGCCGAAATTGTCACAACGATTAAATTCCAGCATATAGTCCAAAATGGGTAATAAAATCAAAATGGCAGGTACATAGTGGAGTTTGGATTTCTACACAAATGACCAGGTGAAGGGACTACCTTCCAGCCGTACATCTCTAGAGGAATGTTCCGAGGGCCATCACAAAGGATCCTTTATCAACACAAGACCGACCCACCTCTATAACTAGATGGTACCAAAAATATCATCCTCCGATCGTTACCAATCTTTTCCGAGTGCCCTCAGCATACAAACCACAATAATCAGATACACGACGTTATAGCGTGTAAAGATATATTTAGAAAAGGATGATCATACCCTACTTGGGAGCGACCCACTTAGCCTTTCCACATCTAACCCTATTTTGGTCATTTCCGGTTAATGAAGCCCAAGGTAATGATTACCTTTCACAATCACATATCACATCACTTTGAAATGCCACACGGCCATTTCCATTGACTACTAATTGTCTTCTACAAAAATACAACCCTTAAGCTCATACGTCATAAGGAGGGTGTTAAACTAAGAGAAGTTGCCTTCTCCGCCACCACTGATGTACATTTGTAAAAACCAATGTATGTAATCTTTAGTAATGCAATGTCAGACAAACATCCATACAAGTTGTCTAGGAAAAGAACAAACCGAAGGTACTTTCCCATCACATCCTGTTGGGAAATCCCTATGATAAGTAGCGAATAGTCCTTGCATTGGATATTTCATAATGAAGAGACCACTGCTACTGGATGTATATTGGAATTTTAACCCCAAACGATCAACAAGCAGTCCCCATTATGAAAATCCGGAATAACAATATCATGACAACCAACCTGCACAATCGTCGCATATACGTTGGTCCGAAGTGGTTTTTAGACAAATCTAATCCCGGTCTCTTTGCACCAACAACGCAAAAGCGTTTCTCAACCTCACACAGAAACTAATCTCATAGGCTTATCATGTATCCAACTTTCAACTTGCTATCCTTCGGGCCAATAAAGTAGCTCGATAGATTGGAGTAATACTCCACACTATACGAATCAACATCCTCAACACAAACGATAATCAAGCCTACAAAGAAGGCTGTGTACTAAGTGTACGACTAAGTAGTTCCCACACCAAGTCAAGGAACTAAAATGGCCAAATACGATAGTCGGTTATTGAACTACCAAAGCAAACAAACAAAAATTTAGCAAAATAACAATCACTAGGTCCATTTAATTAATCTTTTATTAATTAAATTACATGTCAAATATTCATTTCAAATTATCTTTTACAAGATATATTCTCAAAACCATTTTAATATTAGAAAACATTTCCATATACTTATTTAATAACAAGTAATTCACAAATCAATTTATTTTCAATACTTAGAAAATATTCCATATACTTAAATAACGATTAAGTATATATTTATTCTTTAAGGAAAACATTCTCTTTAAACACATTTATTTGGGTCAAAACGAATGTTGCGTAAAACATCGTTACGACAACCCAAAATCATTAGTATAGGGATTCAAAAATAAGATAGATATATAAATCTCATATACTATACAAAAACATTTCCTTTCGAAAATCATTTACTATAACAACAGTGTTATAGTCCATGATTTCCTTATTTCTCGAAACGTCTATTTCAACAATGGATGTTGAAATCTATATATTCGATACTTAACACATTTTAAAACATCTTCAGACCATTTAGCTCCATTTAAAATATCACTTTCGAAAACATTCATTTTAATTTAAAAGATTATTCGCTGTCCAAAATCGTGAATATAGTTCATTTACCAAATCCAACATTTTTACACATTTATTTTAGGGATTATCCACTGTCCAAAATCGTGGACATAATTCCTAACCAAATTCTTTATTATTGCAACATTAAATTTAAAGGATTATCCACCATCCAAAATTGTGTATATAATACCTTTAATAAACTTCTATATTTAACTTATCAAATTCAATTCATTTCAGATTTATAAACAATGTTTATAAATTCCATATATATTTTGTAAAAACTTCAATTTATAAATTCCCTTTATTAGCCAATCTCGTTTGTAACTCAATTATATGTCAAAATCCAAATTATAAGTTAATTACTTATAAATCTCTTATTTACAAAATTCATTCACTTTATAACATCGTTAATTATAAATCTTATTTTACTTATGAAATCCATTTATAACTTCATTTTAACATTTACCAAACCCCTTTATAATCCCATTATTTTTATTTTATAAAATATCAATTTTATAAACTCATACATAAACCATTAATAATAAATCAAAAATCTCAATTTAAACAATTTTACCAACTAATTAATTCCATATTTCAAAAATCATATTACAATTATATTAACCAAGCATCATAATTTTTATAACATAAATTTTTTAACATTTATTTATTTAAAATAAATCGATTTCCTTTAACAGTTCGAAATTATATACTTTCAAAATCACTTGAAAATCCTTTTTAATTCGAAATCACCACTTTAATATTTTTAAATTACTAAAAATAGGCCCAATGCTACAATAGCACAAAATACATCAATTACGGCATCCAAAACATCAAATATCACATGATAACAGCACATATATATATATATATATATATATATATATATATATATATATATCAATATCTGTAAATAAACCAATACTGGTGCGCAATCTAGTTGGATCCCTCCAACCTATCACCTGTAACAAATATACATATTAGAATACGTGTACAATGTCCACTTCGAGGCAAACGCGCGTACAATGGGCCATCCGTTGATACAAGAGAACGTATAGGGTCTCATCTGCTCCAATAGGCAGGAATATATCCGAATACCAATCAATATATAGATAATATGTCATATATCATCCAAACAATCATCAATCATCACAAAATAAATTTATTCTCACTTATATAAAAATATCAGTGAGTCAGAAAGAGTGAGTTGTACTCACATTGTTTCCAATAGTAGTTGCAGAGTCTTATTCCGAATAAAATTAAACAGCCGTTTAATTTTACCCAAAATTTACACTAGCTCCAATCAACTTCAAATCAGCTCTAAAATGAAATGCTTGTTAATACGGACCCAATGCAACTTGTTTCGTCAAAAACGGACCTCGTATGAAGAAGTTATGGTATTTTAAAGTTTATACGAATTCATATATAATAAAATTTATAATTTATTTTTATTTTTATAACCCTACATAAATCACAGCCATTAATTTTGATACCTTAGAATCTCATCCGCATCTCTTTTCTTCTCCCTTCCAAGGAAAATTCGAACGTAACCATACCCATCGGCCGCCGTATTTCATTGAATTTTCACTCGACGTACGATGAACTATACGACGATCGGCGACTATAGTTTTGAAGCCCCTTACGCCTGCCACCATCGGCTAAGGAACGATCATGTTCAGCCTCTCCCCTGCCTTGAAAAACATGCACGAACATGTTGCCTTCAAGCTTGATTTTTGGCCACATCGTTGCTCGAAAATTCATCATCACCGTATAGATCTGAAGATCTCATCTGGCTCTTCAATGTTGTAGTTGAAACGTTTTCGTAAATGTTTATGGATTAAGAGATATTGAGGAGAGGAGAATTGAATAATTTTGGCCATCGAAATGTTTAGTGGCGGCTAGCCCTAGCTGCGATTTGGTTTTGTGAAGAATAGAAGAAATAAGGTCCTTTTATATAAAATTCCACGACACTATTCATCATCAAATTTTTCGAACTCGAAACGAAGCGTGCCACCTGGCATTTATAATGTTTTACCCTTATTCCAAACACTGTGGAATATATATCGAGAGTCAATTCAATCGTATTTGGAAGATAGATTTTCGAATCGACTTATTTAAATTTAAAATTTACTTAAATGAATTTTTATGCGCTTTAGCTTGCCCCGGATAAACCGTAAATCCGATTGATCTTATAATAATATAACATTACAGATCCAATGAAACCGGTTTCGTCGAAATCCGAGACCGTTTGAAAAATGGCTATTTTCAAACGTTAATTAAATATTAAAATAGTCAATTTCTACAATTTAACTTTAAATTCAATTTTAAAAGTTCTCTAACATCATTCTAATCCAAATAGAATTTAATTCAACTTTATAACCCATTTTTATTCACATTAAATCCAAATTCCATTTATTTACACAATTTCAAATATTAAACTAACAATTTAGTTATCCAATTAAATCACTATGTTCGATATATAAGTTATTCAGCTTATAAAATTAACTTTTGAATATTTAAAATTAATTGAATATACGAATTTCGAATGACTAAAATTCTGGGTCGTTACATTCTCCCCTACTTAAAAGAATTTCGTCCTCGAAATTTCTAAGTAAGAAAAAGTCACAAAATCCATTATCTTTTCAAAACTAATTCATACCGTTTAACTCTCACTCAATATCAAAAAATTTAGTTATCAAAAATTTTCCAAAATCTCAAAAAATTTCCAATGCCTCAAATTTTCAAAAAAATTCGCCAACGTGTCCTTTACGCGGTTCGATCGTAGTAGGATCACAACATATATATATATATATCACAAATATACATCTCATCTTCGAGAATGAGGCATCCCGTAGGGAAAAAGGTATAAAAGTACGATATGTAATCCGAGATATGTACCTTATATATTATTAGCGAGCATATACGGCTAATATAACGCGAAAGCGAGCTCCAAATGCGAAGCAAGCGCCATACGCACCGACTAAACACTCAACAATAATGAGAAACATGTATATATGAAAAGTAATATCAATATACAACATATACCAATACAACAACTATATATGTCAATATAGCAAATGCAATCAAAAACAACAAATCTAACCATCAAACAACTATCATCCAACTAACATCCAACAAACCATATCTATCCAATCAATCCATAACCAAACCAACATACATTCATTTTTATTAATATTCATTGAATTGGTTTTTCAATTTATTCACATATGATTCATTAACATTGGATTTTAATAACATTCATTTATTCAAATTCAATTAGTTTACATTCACTAATTTACATTCAAGTTAGTTCACTTTCAATTCAAATCAAATTCAATTCTATTTAGATTTACTTACTTCTAATTTAAATTCAATTATTTAGTTTTCAATTTTACTGATTTCAATTAACATTTAATGAATTTCTACACAATCGACTAACATCTATCTAACAACCAATGTATATTCAACATAACCAAGTTTATTTAATTTGCTTCGTTTACCTTCAATTTAGTTTAACTCTTTTATTTCCCCTTGGTTTAATATTGAATTAGCTTTAAATGAATTAACACTTACACCCATATTCCATATCAATTTATTTACATTCGATTGATTATCATTCATTAATTTAATTCAATTTCTAATTCATTTTTCACTTCAAGTTGAATTTCGTTATATAACTCAAATTCATATTCATTTAACTACCTCAGTTCATTAACTTCTTATTATTCAACTTTACTTTGCATATTCATTTTATTTATCAAATATCAACTTGATTCAACATTACATAAGTTATTTTATTTAACTTTTACTTAAGTCAAATTCCCTATCACCATTCAAATTCAGATTTTTGTTTTGCTTAACAAAATTGTTTAACCATTTTAACAATTAATTTTACTTACATTTTCTCGCTTTATAAGTAATATAACCTATTTATTCAAACTTCCAAATTCATATTATATAATCACTTAAAATTTTAATATCCTTTTCAATAACTTATCTAATCTAGTTCAAATTATTTAACCTTCCTTTAGTTAAAGTTCAAATCATATATTTATTATGCTAACTCAAATTTTCAATTTACTATTGGTAGCAAATCCAACACATAGAAACTCGAAAACGATATTGATGATGCTGCGGTCATCACCCTTATTATTTCCCAGTAACAGTAGTGAATTCAGTGCTTTATATTCATTTCTAAAATTTTCTTTTATTTATAAACCGCATTTATAAATCTTTTACTTATATAATTTCACTATTTCACTTTACTTATATAAGATCATTCCAAGTTCTTTTATCTTATTTAGATTTATAACAATATAACCTCTTTAAATTTGAAAAATAACTTTCAAAATAATTGGGATTCAAATTTTCGTTTCTTAGTTTAAATTCATTTTCATTTACAACTCATATTTATAAATATATTCATATAGTTTCACCTCTTATATGTAAGATTATTTCACAATTGTAAATCATATTAATTATAATTCCATACTTATAATTCATTTGCTTATATAATTTCATTCTTTTACAATTATTGACTTTTATTTAGATTGTCCAAACAACTTTTATTAGCTTGTATGTATATATTTTCATTTTCAAACAACCAAACAATCAATTTATATAACTTAATAATTTCTGAAAAATTAGTTCTTTATATATAAAATATAATCGAGGTAAAATTATTTCATTTACCCAATTTAAAATAATACTATGTCGACTTGCCTCGTTTAAGTGTTTAGAATCTTTATCGATAACATGGCGTCCCACGTACCGACCAGAATTCATAAACAACTCAACGGATAAGTAAACACAATATAAAACATTTTATAATAACTAACAAATACACGATCATATATATAATACACTCAACTCAATCTAGGATGCTACTGTCCTAATCTATACCGAGTACACATCAAAGCTTAGGAATATACAAAATCTAAGCTCTGATACCAAATGTGACAAATCACAAATCTGTACCCTTTGAATCAAAAATAAATCATACATGTCCGATCCAAAAAGCCAGACCGTCGGAAAGTCATGAGAAAGAAAAGAAGAGAGAAGAAGAGAAGAGAAAGAGAGAAGAGAAATCAAAATAGAACAATATAGAATCTCACATCACAGCGGAAAACATATAATATCATATCAATGATCTTTACAAAACAGAAACTGTATATATACACGCAGCAACCAGAGTTCAACAATCAATCACTATTTATCGACCTGGATAGTTACAATAACATGTCCTCACAATTGCCGATAATATAAACAACAACTAAGCAGCGTATAATCGAAACAGATACGTGTATACGAAAATGAAGATCTCCAGCTTGCCTGCTAAAGCTCCAAAAGCACCAAAATTAAACCTGTAAATATACTCGGTCTGATCGGAGCATTGAAATGGAAGAACGGCCGGATTAGCCTGGTAAACCAGCATGAGAAACACACTCAACTAAATTTATTAAATTACCAAACTTTTCCTTTATAAAAAACAAAAGTATCTCGTAAGACAAGTCCACACATAAACACGGACATGTTTTTACCTTACGATAACTAAAACATTTCATATTAAATCATCTGATATAATGCTAGTGTCTAGTATACAAATAATATTACTCATGGCCGAAATTGTTACATTGATTAAATTCCACCATATATCCCAAAATGGGTAATACAATTAAAATGGCAGGTACGTAATGGAGTTTGAATTTTCATACAAATGACCAGGTGAAAGGACTACCTTCCGATAATACATCTCTAGAGGAATGTACCGAGGTCCATCGCAAAGGATCCTCTACCAACACAAGACTGGCCTACCTTTATAACTATATGGTACTGAATATATCATCCTTCGGTATTATCGACCTTTTCCAAGGGCCCTCTAGCATACAAACCATAATAATCAGATATATGACATCATAGGTGTAAAGATATTTATAGAAGAGGATGATCATACCCTACTTGGGAGCGACCCACTTAGCCTTGCCAAATCTAACCCTGTTGGTCATTTCCGGTTGATGATGCCTGAGGTAACGATTACCTTTCACAATTACATATCACATCACTTTGAATGCCATACGACCATTTCCGTTGACTACTAATTGCCTTCCACAAAAATACAACCTTAAGCTCATACGTCTCAAGGAGGGTGTTAAGCTAAGAGAAGTTGTCATCTCCTCCACCACTGATGTACGTTTGTAAAAACCAATGTACATAATATTTAGAAATGCAATGTCAGACAAACATCCATACAAGTTGTCCAGGAACAGGACAAACCGAAGGTACTTTCCTATCACATCCTGTCGGGAAATCCCTAGGATTAGTAGCGAATAGTCCTTGCATTGTATATTTCATAACGAAGAGACCACTACTACTGGATGTATATTGGGATTTTAACCCCAAACGATCAACAAGCACTCCCCCACTATGAAAATTCAAATAACAATATCATCACAACCAACCTGCACAATCGTCGCATATACGGTGGTCCTAAGTGGTTTTCAGATAAATCTGATCCCGGTCTCTTCGCACCAACAAGGCAAAAGCGTTTCTCAACCTCACACAGAAACTAAGTCTCATAGACTTATCACGTCTCTAACTTTCAACTTGCTATCCTTCGGGCCAAGAAGGAAGCTCGATAGATTGAAGTAATACTCCGCACTATACGAATCAACAACTTCAACACAAACGATAATCAAGCCTACATAGAAGGCTATGTACTAAGTGTACGACTAAATAGTTCCCACATCAAGTCGAGAAACTAAAATGGCCAATTCGATAGTCGGTTATTTAACTATCAAAGCAAACAAACAAATATTTAGCACCACAACAATCACAAGTCCCTTTTAATTAATCTTTTATTATTTAAATTACATGCCAAATATTCACTTCAAATTATCTTTTGCAAGATATATTCTAAAAACCATTTCAACATTGGAAAACTTTTCCACATACTCATTTAATAATAAGTAAATCACAAATCAATTTATTTTCAATACTTAGAAAATATTCCATATACTTGAATAACGATTAAGTATATATTTATTCTTTAAGGAAAACATTCTCTTTAAACACATTTATTTGGGTCAAAACGAACGTTGCGTAAAACATCGTTACAACAACTCAAAATCATTAGTATAGGGATTCGAAAATAAGATAGGTATATAAATTCCATATACTTTGCAAAAACATTTCCTTTCGAAAATCATTCACTATAACAACAGTATTATAGTCCATCATTTTCTTATTTCTCAAAATGACTATTTCAACAATGGATGTTGAAATCTATGTATTCGATACTTAACACATTTTAAAACATCTTCAGACCAATTAAATCCATTTAAAATATCACTTTCCAAAACATTCATTTCAATTTAAAAGATTATTCACTGTCCAAAATCGTGAATATAGTTCATTTACCAAATCCAACATTTCTACACATTTATTTTAGAGATTATCCACTGTCCAAAATTGTGGATATAATTCCCAACCAAATTTTGTATTATCGCAACATTAAATTTAAAGGATTATCCACCGTCCAATATCATGGATATAATACCTTTTAATAAACTTCAAAATTTAACTTATCAAATTCAATTGATTTCGGATTTATAAACAATTGTTTATAAATTCCATATGTATTTTATAAAAACTTCAATTTATAAATTTCCTTTATTGGCCAATCTCGTTTATAACTCAATTACATGCCAAAATCCAAATTATAAGTTAATTACTTATAAATCTCTTATTTACAAAATTCATCCATTTTATAACATCGTCAATTATAAAGCTTATTCACTTGTGAAATCCATTTATAACTTCATTTTAACATTTACCAAACCCCTTTATAATCCTATTATTTTGATTTATAAAATATCAATTTTATAAACCTTCTATATAAACCATTTATAATAAATCAAAAATCTCAATTTAAACTATTTTACTAACTAATTAATTCCATATTTCAAAAATTATTTTATAATTATATTACCCAAACATCATAATTTTTATTACATAAAAATTTTAACATTTATTTATCTAAAAAAATCCATTTCCATTAACAATTTGAAATTATATATTTTTAAAATCACTTGAAAGTCCTTTTTAATTCGAAATCACCACTTTAATATTTTTAAATTACCAAAAATAGGCCCAATGTTGCAACGGCACAAAATACATCAATCACGGCATCCAAAACATCAAATATCACATGATAATAGCATATATGTCAATATCTGTAAATAAACTGATACTGGTGAGGATTCCAGTTGGATCCCTCAAACCTACCACCTACAACAAATATACATATTATAATATGTGTACAATGTCCGCTTCGAGGCAGACGCGCGTACAAAGTGTCATCCGCTCATACGTGGGAACATGTAGGTTCTCATCTACTCCAATAGGCAGGAATATATCCAAATACCAATCAATATATAGATAATATATCATATATCATCCCAACAATCATCAACCATCACGAAATAAATTTATTCTCACTTATATAAAAATATCAGTGAGTCGGAAAGAGTGTGTTATACTCACATTGTTTCCAATAGCAGCTGCAGTGTTTTATTCTGAATAAAATTAAACAGCCGTTAATTTTACCAAAAATTTGCACTAGTTTCAATCAACTTCAAATCTGCTCTAAAATTTAATGCTCGTCAATATGGACCCAATGCAACTTGTTTCGTCAAAAATGGACCTCGTATGAAGAAGTTACGGTATTTTAAAGTTCATACGAATTAATATATAATAAAATTTATAATTTCTTTTTATTTTTATAACCCTACATAAATCACAGCCGTTGATTTTGATACTCTAGAATTGCGACCGCGTCTCTTTTCTTCTCCCCACCCAGGCAAATTCGAACGTAACCAAACCCATCGGCCGCCGTATTTCATTGAATTTTCGCTCGACTTACGATGAACTATACGACGATCGACGACTATAATCTCAAAGCCCCTCACGCATGCCACCATCGGCCAAGGACCGATCGCACTCGGCCTCTCTCCTGCCTTGAAAATGTGTGCGAACGCGTTGCCTTCAAGCTTGATTTCCTACCACATCGTTACTCAAAAATTCATCATCACCGTATAAATCTGAAGATCTCATTTGGCTCTTCAATGTTGTAGTTGAAATATTTTTGTAATTGTTTATGGATTAATAAATATTGAGGAGAGAAGAATTGAATAATTTTAGCCATCGAATTGTTTAGCGGCGGCTAGCCCTGACTGCGATTAGGTTTTGTGAAAAAAAAAAAAGAAATAAGGTCCTTTTATATAAAATTCTGCGACACCATTCTTCGCTAAATTTCTTGAACCCGAAACAAAACGTGTCGCCTGGCGTTTATAATGTTTTACCCCTATTCCTGCACAATGGAGTATATATCGAGAGCCAATTCGATCGTATTTGGAAGATAGGTTTTTTGAAGCGACTTATTTAAATTTAAAATTTACTTAAACGAATTTCTACGCGTTTTAGCTTGTCCCGAACAAACCGTAAATCTGATTGACATGAAATTTGAATCTTACAATAATATAACAATACAGATCCAATGAAACTAGTTTAGTCGAAATCTGAAACTGTTTGAAAAATGGCTATTTTCACACATTAATTAAATATTAAAATATTCAATTTCTACAATTTAACTTTAAATTCAATTTTAAAAGTTCTCTAACATCATTCTAATCCGAATAGAATTTAATTCAACTTTATAAATCATTTTTATTCCCATTAAATCCAAATTCCAATTATTTACACAATTTCAAATATTAAATTAACAATTTAATTATCCAGTTAAATTACAATATTCGATATATAAGTTATTCAGCTTATAAAATTTACTTTTGAATGTTTAAAATCAATTAAATATACGAATTTTGTATGACTAAAATTCTGAGTCGTTACATTCTCCCTTACTTAAAAGAATTTCGTACATGAAATTACTAAGTAAGGAAAAGTAACAAAATCTATTATCTTTTCAAAACTAATTCATACCTTTTAACTCTTACTCAATATCAAAATTTTTAGTTATAAATTTCTTTCCAAAATCTCAAAAAATTTCTAACGCCTCATATTTTCAAAAAAATTCGCTAGCGTCTCTTTTGCACGGTCCGATCGTACTAGGATCACAACATATATATATATCACAAATATATATCTCATCTTTGAGGATGAGGCATCCCGTAGAGAAAACAATATAAAAGTACGTTATGTAATCCGAGATATGTACCTTATATATTATTAGTGAGCATATAAGACTAATATAGCGCGAAAGCGAGCTCCAACTGCGAAGCAAGTGCCATACACACCTACTAAACACTCAACAACAATGGGAAACATGTAAATATGAAAAGTAATACCAATATACAACATATACCAATACAACAACTATATACGTCAATATGGCAAATGCAATCAAAAACAACAAATCCAACCATCAAACAACTATCATCCAACTAACATCCAACAAACCATATATATCCAATCAATCCATAACCAAACCAATATACATTCATTTCTTATTAATATTCATTAAATTGGTTTTTCTATTTATTCACATTTGATTCATTAACATTACTACTTCAGTTCATTAACTTCTTATTATTCAACTTTACTTCGCATATTCATTTTATTTATCAAAATCAACTTGATTCAACATTACTTAAGTTATTTTATTTAACTTTTAACGAAGTCAGATTCTCTATCACCATTCAAATTCAGATTTTTGTTTGCTTAACAAAATTGTTTAACCTTTTTAACAATTGTTTTTACTTACATTTTCTCACTTTATAAGTTATATAACCTATTTATTCAAACTTCCAAATTCATATTATATAATCACTTAAAATTTTAACTTCCATTTCAATAACTTATCTAATCCAGTTCAAATTATTTAACCTTCCTTTAGTTAAATTTCAAATCATATATTTATTATACTAACTCAAATTTTCGAATTACTATTGGTAGCAAATCCATCACATAAAAACTCGAAAACGATACTGATGATGCTGCAGTCACCATCCTTATTATTTCCCAGTAATAGTACTGAATCCAGTGCTTTATATTCTTTTTAAAAATTTCCTTTTATTTATAAATCACATTTATAAATCTTTTACTTATATAATTTCACCATTTCACCTTACTTATATAAGATCATTCCAAATTCTTTTATATTTTTTAGATTTATAACAATATAACCTCTTTAAATTTGAAAAATAAATTTCAAAATAAACGAGATTCAAATTTTCAATTCTTTTTTTTTAATTCTTAGTTTAAATTCATTTTCGTTTACAACTCATATTTATAAATATATTCATATAGTTTCACTTCTTATATATAATATTATTTCACAATTATAAATCATATTAATTATAATTCCATACTTATAATTCATTTGTTTATATAATTTCATTCTTTTACAATTATTGATTTTTAGTTAGATTATTAAAACAACTTTTATTAGCTTATATATATATATTTATTTTTTGTTTCAAACAACCAAACAATCAATTTATACACCTTAATAGTTTCTGAAAAATTATTCTTTTATATATAAAGTATGATCGAGGTAAAATTATTTCATTTACCCAATTTAAAATAATACTATGTCGACTTGCCCCGTTTATGCGTTTAGAAATCCCTATCGATAACATAGTGTGTTGATACGCGAAGATTTTGATCAATGACAATGTGCTTTTACAAACAAGGAAGAAATATATGCAAATGCTAAAGGAAGATAGATGAAGACCAAACAAGCTTAAAGTATGTTTTTACATGTGTCTTAGTCTAGATATATTATTAAAATCTATCCTCAAGAAGCTTGCACGAGCACTAGAATTTTTTTGTTAAACTTCATTTTTTAATTTAGTTTTAACTATGCAGATTTTATAAGTTCAGTCGACTGAACAGGAACAGTCAGTCGACTGAAACTGGAACAAATTTATACACATGCACAGTTTCAATCGACTGAATTTCCTGCACAGTAGACTGAATTTGGTCCCGAAAATTTTACTTCATATTTTCAATTGACTGAATTCCCTGCTCAGTCGACTGAATTTGAACCTGTGAATTTTCTCTGAAAAGACACCTTCTTCCTCCCAAGAGTTGCAACCATTCATCAATGGAAATGGAAGCATCTCTTGTTCACAACCTTTGACAACATTTGCACCTCTTCTACAAGTATATATACATGATTCTAACATCATTTAATTCACCGAATTCTCTTGTTTTAATCTAACTATTCTCTTGTTCATACTTTCTAGATATTCTCAAAGCATTCGCTAATCTATTGCTTGAATCATTGTTTTTGTTTATAACATTCTTTTGATTCATAGCAATTCACATTTCCTAAATCTTCACAAACACATTGCATTTTCTCGAGGATAAGATTATAGGAATATTGTACTACATTAGACTCATTAGTGTTGACAAGAACACAACAAGTCGAATATTGTATTTTAGTAATTGAGTTGAAGTCCTCTTCGGTAGTTGAGGCAAGAAATCCCGTTCGGTTGTTCGGGTAAGTTGTAAACCTATTCCTCCAGGTGAAGTGATGGTGTTAGTTAGTGAAATTCCTAAGTGAAGCTTAGGGACTGGACGTAGGACGAGAGGTCCGAACCAGTATAAATCCCGGTGTCTCCTTGCATTTACCTATTTTATCTACTTAGACTATTCCGTTATTCCATATTACACGATCCTACCATATAGCCTCTTTCAATTGGTATCGGAGCAAGGTTGTCCTATAACTATAACACCGTTATTAGACATATTGATAATATGGAAAATAACGGAAGTACAAGCACAACATCTGTTTATAGTTCCACATTTGCGGAAGGACAATCTACCCAAAGACCCCCCCTATTCAATGGACTAAACTACAACTACTGGGCTACAAGGTTGAGGATTTATATGCAAGCAACAAGTTTCGATGCCCGGAATGCTACTCAAGCAGAGTTCGTTGTGCCCACAAACGATTATCCTACATGGACACAAATTCAAAAGAATGAAGCTAGTGCAAATGCCAAAGCTATGAATATGCTATTTTGCGCCCTGGATAGAAATGAATTCAACCGTGTTAGCATATGTACTACTGCATATCAGATATGGGAAACACTCAAAGTCATACATAAAGGCACAAACAAAGTTAAACAAACAAAGATATCCATGCTGAAGAATCAATTCCAAAACTTTAGAATGCGACAAAATGAATCCATCAATGACATGTACTCAAGATTTCAAGACATTCATCATGCTCTAATTGGACTAGGAGAAAGATACACGGACTTTGACATTGTGTCTAAAGTTCTAAATTCACTCACTGATGAATGGGAGAGAAAAGTACTAGCAATCGAGGAAGCAAATGATCTATCTACAATGAAACCAGAAGAATTGATTGGAAATCTTATGTCGTATGAAGTAAATATGCAAGCTAAGAAAGATCAAGCTCAAGAAAGAAAGAATGTTGCTTTTCATGCGGAAAAGGAAGAATTAGAGTCTGAAGATGAAGATCTAGCATTTATAGCCAAAAATTTCAAGAAATTCTTAAAGTATAGAAAAGGAAACAAAAACGGATTCAAAAAGAATTTCTTGAACAAACCTTCATCCTCAAATATAGAATGCTTCAATTGTCACAAGAAGGACACATGCAAAAAGATTGTCAAGAACAAATATAGGAAAATCAGAAAAACTTCAACAACAAAAACAAGAAGGATAAATTCAAAAAGAAGGCATTTTCTGTAACATGGGACGATTCAGATTCATCTTCATCGGAAAATGATAGTGATAGCGACAATGAACAGGCAAATGTATGCTTCATGGCTCAAGAATCTGAGGTAAATAATTTAACTTTCGACGATTTAATTGAAGTAAATACTAAACTTTTAAGCACAATAAAAACTCTTAAAAAGAAACTCGTGAAAATCAAAACAAAGCTGAATTTGAAAGGGATATGTTAAAAGATGAAAATAAAATCTTATAAGAAGAACTTGAAAAGGTTCAAGAATCTCATTCAAATTCGGAAACTCAATTATCACTCTTAAGTCAAGAAATTGAAACTCAAAAAACAAAGAATGATATAATTGTTTCTGAAAATCATGAGTTAAAAACTAAGATTAGGCAAGTTGAGTTAGAAAATAATAGTCTTCAAGCTAGATTAGATAACATCACCAAAAATGTTTCTAACTTTAACAAAGGAAGAGAAAATCTATCTAAGATTTTAGAAAATTCTCAATCCTCGACAAGTAAACATGGATTAGGATATAAAAAGGAGTCAAAAATTTCTAAAAAGAAAAATACAAATTTTAAGAAGAATATGGATTCAAAACAACATATATTGCTAAAGAAACCTATTAAAACAAAAGTAGAAAACAAGGTAGTTAAAATTTGGATACCAAAGACTAACAATGTATTAATAAGAAATAAATACATTAAAACATTTATGGATAATGTTCATCATAATGAAAACTATATTTATAAAAAGGATACTAAACCAAATTGGGTTTGGTTTCCTAAACTCTAACTTTTTAGGACCCTATTAAAAGGTGGGTACCAATAATTTCATATTTATTTCCAGGTCCCACTCAAAAAGAAGAAATGGATATTAGACAGTGGTTGTTCAAAACACATGACCGGAGACAAGGATATGCTTACAAACATCACTTACTTTGATGGTGGCTCGGTTACCTTCGGAGACAATTCAAAAGGGTATATCATTGGCAAAGGAGATGTAAACAATTACGGTACATCAAATTTACCTTTTATAACAAATGTTTCATTAGTTTAAAATTTAAAACATAATCTACTTAGCATAAGTCAACTGTGTGACAAAGGTTTTAAAATAACTTTCTCGAATAATAAATGTAGTATTTTTGATCAAAACCAAAATTTTATTTTTGAAGGAAATAGAGATAGAAATATTTATGTTTTAAATATGAATATTAATCATAATTCAGATATGTGTTTACTTGCCAAAGATAATGATCCTTGGTTATGGCACAAAAGATTTTGTCATATAAATTTTAAAACTATTAGAAAACTTTCTAAAAATGAATTAGTAAGAGGATTACCCAAAATAAATTTTAAAATAAATAATTTTTGTGATGATTGTCAAAAAGGAAAATTAACGAAATCATCTTTCAAATCTAAGAAAAATATTTCAACTTTACAACCATTAGAATTAGTACATATGGATTTATTCGGACCAACACAAGTTCAATCCATCAATCATAATCGATACGTATTTGTAATAGTTGATGATTTTTCAAGATATACATGGACTATTTTTAAGAAAAATAAAAGTGACACTTTTGAGCATTTTAAAACATTTGTCAAAAGAATTCAAAACACTAAAGATTTGAAAATTAAAAATATTCGAAGCGATCATGGAGGCGAATTCGAAAATGAAATTTTTGAAACTTTTTGTAAAAAGAAAGGAATAAATCATAATTTTTCTTTTCCTAGAACTCCTCAACAAAATGGAGTTGTAGAAAGAAAGAATAGAACATTACAAGAATGCGCAAGAACATTATTAAATGGATGTTCTCTACCAAAACATTTTTGGGCAGAAGCCGTTGCTACTGCATGTTATGTATTAAATAGAATATCAATTAGATCATTAACTAAAAATAATTCTTATGAACTATTTAATAATAAAAATCCAAATATATCTTATTTTAAAATATTTGGATCAAAATGTTTCATTTTAAATACAAAAGATCAATTAGGAAAATTCGATTCAAAGCTGATGAAGGAATTTTCGTAGGATACTCAGAACGAAGTAAAGCATATCGAGTTTTTAATAAACGAACAAACTTAATTGAAGAAACTTTGCATATATCTTTTGATGAAAATTCTAATAAAAATTTAAATATAAAAGATGATGAAGAGTTAATAAATATAGAAGGAACAAACCTTGAAAATAATAATAATGAACTAAGATCTCCTCCTAGAATATTACGAGATCATCCAACGTAAAATATAATAGGAGAAATAAATTCTCAAGTTAGAACCAGAAATCAACTAAACCAAATGGGTCATGTAGCTTTCATTTCATCAATAGAACCTAAAAATCCAAAAGAAGCATCAACAGATGATTATTGGATTATCGCAATGGAAGAAGAATTAAATCAATTGAACGTAACGACGTTTGGGAATTAGTTCCCCGTCCTAAAAATCAATCAGTAATTGGAACAAAATAGATTTACAAAAATAAAGCAAGACTAGTAGCACAAGGGTATAATCAAGAAGAAGGTATTCATTTTGAAGAAACATTTGCTCCCGTTGCAAGACTGGAAGCAATACGTATACTATTAGCCTTTGCTTGTTTTCACAATTTTAAACTTTATCAAATGGATGTTAAAAGTGCATTTTTAAATGGTTTTATTAAAGAAAATGTATATGTAGAACAACCTCCTTTATTTATACATGAAAAATATCCGGATCATGTATTTAAATTAAAGAAAGCACTATATGGTCTTAAACAAGCACCTCGTGCTTGGTATGAAAGACTTAAAAGTTATTTATTAAACTCGGGATTTAAAATTGGAAAAGTAGATCAAACACTTTTTATTAAAAATACTGCCAAAGATATTTTAATAATTCAAATATACGTAGACGATATTATTTTTGGTTCAACAAATGAGAATTTATGTAAAGAATTTTCAAATATAATGACTAATGAGTTCGAAATGTCTCATATGGGAGAACTATCATATTTTCTCGGACTTCAAATCAAACAATTAACAAATGGAATTTTTATAAACCAAGAAAAATATTGTGCTAATTTAATTAAACGATTTGGCATGGAAAACACTTCTGCTAAACCTACTCCTATGCGTACCACTACACATCTCGATTAAGATGAAAATGGCAGAAGTGTAGATCAAAAATTGTTTAGAAGTATGATAGGTTCCTTACTTTACTTAACCGCTAGTAGACCTGACATAATGATGAGTGTTTGTTTATGTGCACGTTTTCAATCTAATCCTAAAGAATCATATTTAAGAGCGGTAAAACGAATTATACGATATCTTAACAACACTAAAGATTTCGGTCTTTCTATCCAAAGGAATGTTCATTTGAGTTAGTGTCATTCAGTGATGCTGATTTTGGTGGATCTCGAACGGATAGAAAAAGTACAAGTGGTACTTGCCATTTCATTGGAAACTCACTTGTATCTTGGTTTAGTAAGAAACAAAATTGTGTCTCGCTTTCCACATGCGAAGCACAGTATGTATCAGCTGCTTTAGCTTGCACTCAAGTTATATACATGCAACAAACACTTAGAGATTTTAATATAAATTTAACAAATTCTACAATATACTGTGATAATACAAGTACAATAAACTTATCTAAAAATCCGGTTAATCACTCTCGTACAAAACATATAGATATTCGTCACCATTTTTTACGTGACAATATCGAAAAAGGAATAATTAATTTAGAACATATTTCTACCGAAAATCAAATTGTCGATATATTTACTAAACCTCTATTAGAAAACACCTTTATAAAACTTCGACGAGAATTAGGTATAATATCCTTTAAAAAATATTAATTAGTTATACATTAAAAATATTTCCATATTTCAGTTCGACTAAAATAAATTGTTCAGTCGACTGAATAATAATTTTAAATATTTTCAATTTTTGTTATATGTTACATTATATAATTTATAGACCACACATTTGTAAAACTGAATTATTAAATAAGAAACATACATTTTAACAAAATTCTCTTTACCACTAAATCTTTATATGGTTAAAAATTCTTATTAAATTATAACCATTATTTGTTTAGTAAAATTTCATTATAAATAAACTCTTAAAAATATGTTTATTTTCATCTTGATTTTACGAATAAAATCTTAATTCGATATAAAATGTCATCCAACAACTCCTTCTCTCCAATCAATATCACCTCATCAGTTGATAACACTCCAACGTCACCAAAACTTCCCACACCAACACCAGCACATGAACCGGTTTACAAATGGGAAAATTATCGTACTGGTTTCACACCAGAATCAAAAAAGGCGAAACGCGGACTCTTTATTTCACCTGACACAAAAAGAAAGATTGATGAAATTCATCACTTTCAACAACAACAGATAGATCTTCAACGAGAGCTATACTTCGAGCAAAAAGTTACGGTTAGATGATTAAGCTTTCTAGAGCAAATTGGTTTACGATTCTGTGGATTAAAGAAAAACGAAGTGGTTGAACCTCTACCTCGCCCTGTTAGCTCACCTGATCCGTCTTCATCTTATCGTACACCAGTCGATCCCGTGAATCCTTGGATGTCTCCTAAGACTCCTCAATATTGTCTGAATTCATGGGATATAAATTACATGAAGAATGAAGGAAAGAAGACTCCAAGTCCATCCCAAATAAATAGTTGAATTTCGAAATATTTGTATATCAATATTTTTAACTATTTCTTTAAATAAATTGTTTAATTTCAAAACCTAACTGAAACAACGAAAATGCATGTTTCACTCGACTGAAAGCCCCTGTTTAGTCGACTGAAAATATGACAGAAAACAATATTTACATAGTTCAGTCGACTAACATGATCTGCACAGTCGACTAAAAATTCAACAGAAAATTTCAGCAAACAAAATTCAGTCGACTAAATGCACTGCTCAGTCGACTGAATCTATAACAGAATACTTCGGCCTTTGATTCAGTCGACTGAACAGCATATTCAGTCAACTGAACGCTACTTTCTAGGCAAAATTTCCCCTTTTAACCACCAGATTTTACACTACCAATTCACTTTTACCTCCTGCAAACCTTCTCCCCTAAATTAATTTCGAAACCCTAGCCTCCAAATTCCTCAAAATCAAATCAATTCTCACCCAAATGGCACCAAAAAGAGCAAGAGCTTCATCTTCTTCATCCTCCGGCCAATTGATGCTCAAATAGCACAATGGCTTTATGATGGCACCGCTATCACTCGATGGAACAAGATGAAGAATTCCCGAATTTTCGAGCATTCTTTCGTTGATTTTCAAAGCTTTCAAACCTACAACATCCAAGCGTTAACAGATCCGGCAGGTTTAACTTCTCTTTTAGATTTGAAAAGAAATGACTATGCCATTAATCATGTAATGGTAAAATTATTTTATGCTAATCTTAATTTTGGACACCAAACTCCAAGGAATCCAAACAATAATGTTTGGAGTATGGTGTGTGGAAAGAAAGTTTGGTTTTCCTTGGATAGAATAACACACATTTTAGAGTCTCCAAATATCGGAAGAAAGCTAGAGGAGATAGAATTCAATCCACGCATTCGCGACAACATCAACCATCGATTTATGGATGATAATATCAACTTTAGGGATTTTAAGTCCACCTCCCTTTGACCTATGGCAAGAATCCTCCATAAAGCCCTAATGAGAACGATTACTCCTCGCACAGGCTCGTACGAAATTGTCTACCCAAATAACTATCGAGTTCTATATGCTATTTTTGGCAATATACAAGTTAATTGGGTACAACTTATTCTTGATGAGTTGCTCACTTTCAACAATGGCAAAATGCGCACTATTTACTTTGGAGAATACATCATGCGACTTCTCCTCAATGTCAATACGCCATTACCTGAGTCGGAGAATACAATGGTCCATCAAATTAACCACCGGACCATAAGCCTAATGCAACTCCCATCTCGACCTCCTCGCATAATATCACTCGCCGAATGGGAAGCAAGGCATCAAGAACAACAACAACAGCAACAACAACCTCCTCAATCTCGCCACGAAGAACATCTCGGGAAAGATGATGAAATTTGTATTGTTGACCCAAGCTTCACTACCAACCAATCCTTGAGGATATTGTCAAGAAATCAACAAATTCTTGACACTCGTCTTAAAAAGGTAGATCATAAGCTTGACAAAATTAAAGGATTCTTCAACAAGCTTTGGGATGCAATCTCGTGCTCAAGCACCACTACTGCTTCGACATCTCGCGGCAAACGTCCAGCCCCTACGTTTGCATGGACGACATCCGAAGAGCATACAAGTAGCAGCGCAAGCGGAGCTAGTTGTAGCCAAGGAGGAAGAGCGCACAGACCACCAACAGGAGGACCCGCCATACGTGAACCAACAGGAAGAGAAGGTTCATATGACTGGGATAAGGATGAGTAATTTTGTTGTTTTGATGTGTATTTTTAACTTTCTAATGGCTTGTATAAATAGACATTTTATGCTTGTCTGTCACAACATTTTTATTTCTCTTAATTCATGCTTATGCAAATATTCTCTATGATTCAGTGATTGTTTTGATATATTATTACTGCTGTTAATTCTTCCTTTTTGTCGATGACAAAGGGGGAGAAAATCTATGGTACTAACTTTGTTTTGTAGGAAAGATAGTGCATACATTCAGGGGGAGAAAGTAAGTAAAACATCTCTAGAATAAATCAGTATTGTCATCAATCAAAAAGGGGGAGAATGTTGATACGCGAAGATTTTGATCAATGACAATGTGCTTTTACAAACAAGGAAGAAATATATGCAAATGCTAAAGGAAGATAGATGAAGACCAAACAAGCTTAAAGTATGTTTTTACATGTGTCTTAGTCTAGATATATTATTAAAATCTATCCTCAAGAAGCTTGCACGAGCACTAGAAAATTTTTGTTAAACTTCATTTTTTAATTTAGTTTTAACTATGCAGATTTTATAAGTTCAGTCGACTGAACAGGAACAGTCAGTCGACTGAAACTGGAACAAATTTATACACATGCACAGTTTCAATCGACTGAATTTCCTGCACAGTCGACTGAATTTGGTCCCGAAAATTTTACTTCATATTTTCAATTGACTGAATTCCCTGCTCAGTCGACTGAATTTGAACCTGCGAATTTTCTCTGAAAAGACACCTTCTTCCTCCTAAGAGTTGCAACCATTCATCAATGGAAATGGAAGCATCTCTTGTTCACAACCTTTGACAACATATGCACCTCTTCTACAAGTATATATACATGATTCTAACATCATTTAATTCACCGAATTCTCTTATTTTAATCTAACTATTCTCTTGTTCATACTTTCTAGATATTCTCAAAGCATTCACTAATCCATTGCTTGAATCATTGTTTTGTTTATAACATTCTTTTGATTCATAGCAATTCACATTTCCTAAATCTTCACAAACATATTGCATTTTCTTGAGGATAAGATTATAGGAATATTGTACTACATTAGACTCATTAGTGTTGACAAGAACACAACAAGTCGAATATTGTATTTTAGTAATTGAGTTGAAGTCCTCTTCGGTAGTTGAGGCAAGAAATCCCGTTCGGTTGTTCGGGTAAGTTGTAAACCTATTCCTCCGGGTGAAGTGAGGGTGTTAGTTAGTGAAATTCCTAAGTGAAGCTTAGGGACTGGACGTAGGACGAGAGGTCCGAACCAGTATAAAATCCTGGTGTCTCCTTGCATTTACCTACTTTATCTACTTAGACTATTCCGTTATTCCATATTACACGATCCTACCATATAGCCTCTTTCATAGCGTCCCACGTACCGACCAGAATTCATAAACAACTCAACGGATAAGTAAACACAATTAAAACATTTAATAATAACTAACATTACGCGCTCACATATATAATACACTCAACTAAATCTAGGGTGCTACCGTCCCTGTCTATACTGAGCACACATCAAAGTTTAGAAATATACAAAATCTAAGCTCTGATACCAAATGTGACGAACTGCAAATCCATACCCTTTGAATCGACAATAAACCACACATGTCCGATCCAAAAAGTACAAACCGTCGAAAAGTTATGAGAAAGAAAAGAAGAGAGAAGAAGAGAAGAGAAGAAAGGGAGATGAGGAAACAAAACAGAATAATACAGAATCTCACATTGAAAGGGAAGAACGCCTGGATCAATCTTGTAAACCAATGTGAGAAACACACTCAACTGAATTTATTAAATTATCAAACTTTTCCTTTATCAAAAACAAAATTATCTCGTAAGACAAGTCCACACATAAACACGACATGTTTTTACCTTACGATAACTAAAACATTTCATATCAAATCATATGATATAATACTACTTCTAGTATACAAATAATATTAATCATAGCCGAAATTGTTACATTGATTAAATTCCAACATATAGCCCAAAATGGGTAAAACTGTGATATCCCGGAAATTTCATGCAATTTAAAAGTGATAATCTCCTTTATAAATTATTCAAAATTGGTAAAATTATTATTTTCAAGTAATTATAATAATGTGTTGTTTTATAAATAGATTTTAAGTAGAACTATTATTTATAAATTGAATTAATGTTTGTTTATATATATATATATATATATATATATATATATATATATATATTTGAGTTGAATTTGAATTTGGATTACAATATTGAAATTCAAAAGATAGATATATATATATATTTTAAATATATTTTGAATTTTAAAATATATTATTTGCGATTTTATTTAGAATATAGTTTGTTTTATATTATTTTCTTTAATAGGATTTTATTTATATAAATTAAGATATGTATTTATTAATTAGGAAATTAGACTTTAAAAGCTTTATAACCATTTAAAAATTCATGCAAAATTACATGTGTTAGCTATTATTCTCTTTAATAACAAGTGTAAATGAATTAACTAAGGTAAAAGACAAGTGTTAAATGCAAAAGATATGTGTCATTATTTTATTTTCATTTTCTTTTATTTTTAACAAATCCTAAGTTTAATCTTTATAAACTTATATCTTTTCTCATCATCTTTCTATTTCCTATCTTCTTATTCAAAAGCTAAACAAAAAGAAAAAGAGAAAATCTGTACTCAAACTAGAAAACAAAATCAAAATAATTAAATCTGAAGCAACATAGACAAGCAGATCATCTCAATACCAAGCTTCAGCCCAAAAAAAATTTCAAAACAAAAGTGGATTCAACTCAAAAAATAGTAGCAAGCAATCTCCAGTTTTCAGAGTAAAAGACCAACTAAGTTTCCGGTTTTAAATCAAAGAAAACCAGGCCTCTCCATTCAAAGCAAGTAAGTAAACTTATCTTTTGAAAATTGAACCTTCTTACATATATGTGCATGTAAGATTTGATCGTAGAATGCCTTGATTTCTGCATGCATGGATGAAATAAATTGCCTGGTATAAAAATTTGGTTTGCTGTGAATATGTATGTTTTTGTTCTTTTAATAAGTTGAGTAAACATTTTATGCTATGATTTATGAGAAAATTAGTGAAGTAAAGTTATAATTATGTTGTAAGAAAATATGTCGTTTATATATATACATATATGAATATGTATATGTATGTGTGCATGCTGAAGTAAATGAAAAGCTTGTCTCTGTTGAAGTAACAGACTAACCAATTTCAATCTAAAATCAAATTCTCTTGCTCAAATTCCTTTCAGGCTTTGATTTATAAAAATAAAATGTGAGTAAGATGTAATTTTATTTTTAAAAGTTATTTCAAGTGGAATAATTTAGTAAATATTTCAAAAAAAAATATTTTCAGTAAAAATCTATTTTTAACAGAGACATCAACCCTTTTAATTTTGAGACTGGATCACATAACCTGGTTCATATTAGTGAATGATGAATTTAGGTAGAAAGATCTCGATTTTTAGGATTGTATATGGTGAGTATCGAGATGATCGAAAATGCAATTTATGCCAATTTTCGACGTTAGGCAAAGAGTTGGTCATCGAATTTTGAACTGTAGGTAGTGGAAGGCACGGGAATTATGGGAAAAATAGGTGGAGATTTTTCTGGTGATCGAGGCGGCGAGGCGGAGGCAATTTAGGGTTTAATGGTGGATTTTGTTCGTCGTTGTTGTCGAGGTTATCCTGACGTGGGTTATGGACCGGGCTCGATCGCGATGGGGGGAAACGAGGCAGTAAGTAGTGGTTAGCCTCTGGTTGATGGGCGAGGGATCTCGTGGTCGAGATCATCGGAGAGGGGAGATTTTCTCGATCGAAGGTTACTGTTTCTGTTCGACTATTTAGGCTCGATTTCAATTTCGAGCTTGATGATCGAGTTGGATGGTCGGAATCGAAGGTGGGGTTGGTCGGTGACTTGTCGATGGCAGGAGGAGGAGTTAGATCGCCAGCGGCCACCTGTGTACGTGCACAGGTGCGCAATGTATGAGGTGAAGATGAAAGTTTGGGGGAGAAGTTGTTGCCTCGGGATGATCTCGAGAATTTTGAGGGTGACTCGAAGTAGATGGGATTGTACGAGACTCAAGAATTTTGTAATATGGCTCGGGTATTTTCATTAGGGAATCGAGTCTGCTTTGAGATTTCTAAATGTTTTAAAACAAAGGAAATTTGTAGCCAGTTTTCAAAGCAAATAGAAATGAAAAAATTTTCAAAGCCATTATAAAACAGGTTTCGAAATATAAGTATATTAGAAATTAATTATGAGGTGTTTGACTGAATTAATTTCAAACTTTTCAATACAAATAAGTTTAATAATGAAACTAAGTAATTAATTAAAGTATATGGTTTATCTTAATTATTTAAGATTTTACAAATTGAAATATAATTTCTTAATGTAATTAATGGATAGTTAATTACTTAGTATAAGCCATTAAAGAATAATTATTGAATGTAACTAATTAGAGGATAGTTAATTACTTAATGTGATTAATTAAAGATTAATAAATGGATGTAATTAGTTAAAGATAATTAACCAGTGAAAGTGATTAAGGGTTAATAAATTAACTTAAGTGACTATGGAATAATTACTTAATGAAATAATTAAGAGATAATTAAATTACTTAAATAATTAATTACTTAATATAAGTAATTAAAGGATAAATTTGCTAAGGGTTAATTAATTTAATTATTGATTAATGATCAGAGGTTAATTAATTGAGGATAATTAACCAATAGGATAATTACTTGATGAAAGTTATTTAAGGGAAATTACTTAATGGAAGTAATTAAGGATTAATTACTTAGTGCAATTGATTAAAGGATTTATTAATTTAGGAAATTAATTAAGGGTTAGTTAATAAATGTGTGTGATTAATTAAAGGATAATTAATCAATGTAGGTGATTATAGGATAATTAATTTGAGTAATTAATTAAGGATAAGTGTAATTGATGTGAATGGTGAAGATTAATTAATGTGAGTGATTTATTAAAGACTAATTACCTTATGTGATTAAAGATGATAATTAAAGGATGCTTAATTAATTTATTTGTAATTAAATAATGTTAAGTAAGCAGTGTTTAAAGGTAATTAGAGTAATTAATTTAATTTATTTAAATTAATTAGAATGGTGTGACTAATTAATCTTGTTATGGATGATTGGATTATATGAAATGCCTTGAATTGGTTGATATCTTTGATATAAAATGTTTGTGATATGATTTGTTAGGTTGTACAGTGATGATATGGTTATCTATCGATGATGAATTGCTGTATAAGTGACATCCTGTATTTAAAATTTGAATTGTATTCACTAATAACTTGGGTTAAGAATGACATTGGATTCGAAGAGACCGGGGTCGGGTATCAGTAAATACCCGAAACCACTTCGATCTGTAATCTATAATAATTCTTTATGGATTTGATTTTGAAATAAATAGGCTGGAAAGGAATAAATGATGTAAATTTGGTCATTCAATCTGAGTAATAATGCTTAGATATGATTGTAAGATGTGTCTGGAAAGTTAAGAACTGGTAGTAGGGTACGAGTTACCCCGGGTTTTTAATAAGTTTTATGCATTAGTATTTCATGTTAGTTGGGTTTACTCATGCTGGTTTACAGCCTGACCCGGGTGTTACTTTGATGTAATGCTCGGGTCAGACCGAGTATTATAGATTTTTAGGTGAAGACGTTCTAGAGCTCATGAGGCGAGCTGGATGGCAGAACGTATGGAGTGTATTCCGCTGCGATATATTGTTATTTATCTGGGACAAGTTATTTTAACTGTCCAGTGATTGCAAAATATTGTAACTCTGATGTATTGATGTAAATTAACTGATACAGTTTTCCTTTGTATAACTGCTATTTTATTTAATATTTTATTTTGATCCGCTGTGAATGTGAGAATCTGCGTTTTGGTATATCTGTTTCTTCTTCTTTCTCTTTCTTCTTTTCCTAACTATCTGGAATTTTCGAAGACGAAAATTTTGGGTCGTTACATTTGGTATCAGAGCTGAAGGTTAAGCGAGAACCTTGGCTCTGGCGGGTTTACTCATTAAGGATAGGGTCAGTGGTACCCTAGGATGAGTTGAGTGTATATTTATATATGATAGCGTACTTGTTATTTTCTAATATATAGGTTTTAAAAATAGTTTTAATGAACGATTTTTATAAAAGCTTATATTTTATATATAAAGCAATAATTGGTCGTTGGATATTGAAATTGAATAAGAATTAAGTGATAAAAATATCTATATATCAAAATGGGTATTGAATAGAATGAACTATACAAATAGGATGAATTAGAATTGGATACAAACCAGAAATATAAAATGGTTATTGTGATGATTGTTTTCTAGCAAAATGAAATGTGTTAAGGAAGTAACAATTTAGATGAGTATGACTTGTAAATTGAAGTGGGTTTTAAATTGTGAAATTTTGAATTCTAAGTTTAAAAACATTTGAAATTGTTTTCAAAATGTTAAAAGAAATGATAAATTATTCTAAATATTTTTGAATGTAATCTTATTTTGAAATAAGAGTTGTTTGAAAGTTTAAAGGAATTTGTTTGAATTAAACCCAAAGGTGGTTTTAAATTTTAAAATAAGACTTGGTGGGCCAAGAAATAAATATGTATATATGTGTGGATACACATAGTATCAAAGATGATTTGGAATAAACTCTAAAGTGATGTGTTTTGATTTTCCCTGAAGTGTGGTGTAAAAGGTTAAAGTGAAATAAGTTTTGAATTTTTAAGTAAGAAAGAATATTGATAGAAATTTAAAAATTTAAAATGGAGAGTTCAAATTTGAGTAAGATTAACATGATTAAATTGAATTTAACTTGGAGGAAGTTAAATAAGTTTGGAATGAACAACATCTATTGAAAATTTCAAGATGAAATTGAGATTTAACTTAGGAAAGTTAAATGGTTGATGTGGAAGGAAGTTATTTAAGATCTCAAACGGGTTTGAGTTCTGGGAATGGGTGACAGATGTTTTAAATAAATTGGGTACTTATTTATCCTAATATCATCCAGTTATTGTCAATAATTTATGAACTGTGAATTGAGTTGTTTAAAATGAATTAAGAAGTGGATTGAGGTAAAATATGAATCCTTTTCTGAAAATAAAACCTTATTTTAAAGATTTTGATTTTTTGAAATAAAATTGGAATTAGAGAAATGGAATCTCTTTGGACTTGAGATTTGGGTGTTTAAGATAGAATTTCAACTGAAATTGTTGAAAATTGGTTTTAAGGTTGAATTTGGGTAATAAATTGGTTTTTAAAAGATTAAATTGATTAAAAAGATTTGAACTACTACTTGAATCTAGAAATAAGTTTATGTGGAAGTGAAGGTAATTCAAAATGAAATCCTGAAATTTGGACTTAGAATTAAATTTTTTAAAGGCTTTAAAAATAAAGGTTAATTTGGTTTAAGAGGTTAAACCAACATTTGAAATTTTAACTCGAATTTATATAATTTGAGATGATTTAAAGTGAGGTTGAATTTGAAATTAGTTCAAATTGGAATTCGGTTTGAATAATTTGGAGTTGTGATTAAAGCTGAATAGTTTTAAATTCAAATGGAATTTAATTTGAATTTGGAAAGAAATCAAGGATTAATTCAAGTTGAATTGGGATTGAATCAATTTATTGGAATGGGAAATTGATTGAAATGGAGATTGGGAAGTTGAACATTTTGGCTTTGGTCAATTTTCAAATAAATTGTTTTAATGTAAACTTTCTTAAATCTATTTTTCCTAGCTATTTACTATACCATCTTTTCTTTTTAAAAACCTAAACTATCTTATACTTATATTACAACTATTTTTAGAACTACTTAACTATTTTACAATCGTTTCATAAACTAATTACTATTTTTCAACTACTTTATAACAAATTACTATTTTACAACTATTTCAAAATTATCTAAGTATTATACAACTATTTGTCTATTTCCAACTATTTTATAACTACTTAACTATTTTATAGCTATTTTACAACTAATAATTATTTTTTAACTACTTAAGCTATTTTTAATTTTTCAAGCTATTTTCTACAATTAAGCTGGACAGAGTTCAAACTATTTATGATTAAAATACCAATTGAGATATGAATTAAAGTGATAATCCAAAAGGGGATTGTGGCAAATGTGAATAAGTGAATGGAAATCAAAAGTGAATATGAATAGAAAGGGAATTGATTTAGCTAATAATCAATGAAGATAAATACGTAGGATGTACGTATATTATTCTATTCCCATAGAGATTTGATCCAGACTCGAGCATAGAATTTCGAGATAATATGTCGACCCGAATTGGGATTTTTCACTCGATTTTCGATGGCGAACCTGTGTATGGATTTTTTGATTGGTTCTGGAAATTCTCTGCATAGTTAAGACTATGCAAGGAGAATGACGGTTTCTGATCAAGAAACCATATCTGAGTCTGCACTAGGAAGACAGATGGACGATACTAGTTTGGAAGAGAAATTGTGTGATCGAGTGAGCGATCAGATTGATATAGCACACAAATGATATATGTACATCATTAGGGTTTGAACGAAATTGATATTGAAAATTTATGGATAAGAACTGTAAAATGGTTTTTGAAATGAAAGTATATTTTGTGAAATATATGATGAAATAAAGTGGAAAATTGGATTTTTCTTTGGTAGAAATTTATTTTATGGAAGTAAGTAATATGATAAGTGACTTTATAGAGTAATCAAGCTTGAATATTGATTTGGCATAAACAAAGTTATATATATAATTGATAAACTCCCCTTGTTGAATCTATAGCTAGAAGAAAAGGATTTTTGAAAGTATTTGAAGTATAAAAAGGGAATTTACACAAGTATGAAGTGATTCAAAGATTTTTCAAGGTTATACATATCTATGTATATATAAAGGATTTTATGAGAATGATTTTGGGAAAAGGTTTTTGGAACCTTTGGATTTTGAAAGGCTTTTGATTTTTAGGGAAAAATCAATTTTGGAAATTGGAAAAGCCTAGTTTGAGAATTATCAATTTTGGGAAAATCGATTTTGAGAAAAAGGAGATTTATACGAGATTCATACTAGGTGTATGATTTGGAAGATACTATATGTGTATAGTATAAAGTGTTTTGAAAATGGCTCTGGAGAAAAAGGCGCTCCCTTGAAATGAACTTCTTAGAAGTACCATAGGTTGGTACTGCCTTGAGCCCTATGGGGGGTTCTGAAGTTGATCCCATGAGGAAGTCCGGACAAACTGAAGGTCCTGAGGCTTATTGGGTAGCGAAAGTCGAGGGCGCTGACGCCTACAGAGGCATTTAGCTTATGCTGTGACGACAGTGTAACTCGATGTCGCTGCGATCTACTGTGGACCATAGCGGAAATCGTGTGGAGGTGAGTATCAACGGTCTGCGCTTGATTTTGCCGAGAAAGCAACGTAACATCGGTAGACTGCGATCTATGGTCGAGTGGAGAAGTTTCGTTCTTTTGGCAGCGAAATTCGAGGGCGCTGATGCCTACAGTTATATGGGTTTTTGCTGTGATAGCAACGTAACCCCAGATGTAGCTGCGATCTGTAGTGGGTTCCATGGTGTAATCGAGGGGCGCGGAGTGCCTACAGTTATCTATGGATTTTTCTGGGATGGCAACGTAACCATCGGGTTAACTGCGACCATGGATGAGGGTGATGATTTCCAGAGCATTCTCTCCAAAGATGTTTCCTCTATTTTCAAAATGTTTTCTATATTTTCAATAAAATATTTTTCAAGCATTTTCACTGAGTGTTGAAAATGGATCTGCTAAGTACTTATAGATTTTCAGTCCTACGCCTGATCAACGTATGACCGAATTTCTGTAAGAACAAGGACGGACTTGTTGAAACATCAAATTATAAAAGTATTTTTATAAAAACTATTTTAGTAATAATATATAGATTTTTTTTAAAGTGTTTTTAAAATGATCAAAGAAATTTATCAGATTTTAAGCATTTTAATAATTCTTGTTTCGCTCCTTTTCGAGGACGAAAAGATTCTAAGGGGGGAGTAATGTGATATCCTGGAAATTTCAAGCAATTTAAAAATGATAATCTCCTTTATAAATTATTTAAAATTGATAAAATTGTTATTTTTAAGCAACAATAATAATGTGTTGTTTTATAAATAGAATTTAAGTAGAATTATTATTTACAAATTGAATTTATGTTTGTTTAAATATATATATATATATATATATATATATATGAGTTGAATTTAAATTGAATTTGAATTTGCATTAGAATATTGAAATTCAAAAGATACATATATATTTTAAATATATTTTGAATTTGAAAATATATTATTTATGATTTCATTTAAAATATAGTTTGTTTTATATTATTTTCTTTAATAGGATTTTATTTATATAAATTAAGATATGTATTTATTAAATAGGAAATTAGATATAAAAAGCTTTATAACCATGCAAAATTACATGTGTTAGCTATTAATCTCTTTAATAACAAGTGTAAATGAATTAACTAAGGTAAAAGACAAGTGTTAAATTGAAAAGACATGTGTCTTTATTTTATTTTCATTTTCTTTTATTTTAATAAATCCTAAATTTAATCTATATAAACTTATATCTTTTCTCATCATCTTTCTTTTTCCTATCTTCTTATTCAAAAGCTAAACAAACAGAGAAAAAAAAGAGAATCTGTACTCAAACGAGAAAACAAAATCGAAACAATTAAATCTGAAGCAACATAGACAAGCAGGTCATCTCAATACCAAGCTTCAGTCCAATTTTTTTTTCAGAAAAAAAAGTAGATTAAACTCAACAAATAACAACAAGCAATCTCCAGTTTTCAGAGCAAAAGACCAACTAAGTTTCCAGTTTTAAATCAAAGAAAACCAGGCCTCTCTATTCAAAGCAAGTGAGTAAACTTATTTTTTGAAAACTGAACCTTCTTATATATGTGTGCATGTAAGATTTGATCGTAGAATGCCTTGATTTCTGCTTGCATGGATGAAATAAATTGTCTGGTATAAAAATTTGGTTTGCTGTGAATATGTATGTCTCTGTTCTTTTAATAAGGTGAGTAAACATTTTACGCCGGATTTATGAGTAAATTAGTGAAGTAAAGTTATAATTGTGTTGTATGAATGAAAATATGTTGTTTATATGTATACATATATGAATATGTATATGTATCTATGCATGCTGAAGTAAATGAAAAGCTTGTCTCTATTGAAGTAACAGACTAACCAATTTCAATCTAATATCAAATTCTCTTGCTCAAATTCCTTTCAGGTTTGATATATAAAAAGAAAATGTGAGTAAGAATGTAATTTCATTTTTAAAAATTATTTCAAGTGGAATAATTTAGTAAATATTTCGAAAAAAATTTTTTTCAGTAAAAAACTATTTTTAACAGAGAAATCAACCCTTTTAATTTTGAGATTGGATCACATAACCTGGTTCACATTGGTGAATGATGAATTTAGGTAGAAAGATCTCGATTTTTAGGCTTGTATATGGTAAGAATTATCGATGATCGAAAATGCAATTTGGATCAATTTTCGACGTTAGGCAAAGAGTTGGTCATCGAATTTTGAGCTACAGGTAGTGGAAGGCACGGGAATTATGGGAAAAATAGGTGGAGATTGTTCTGGTGAACGAGGCGACGAGGCGGAGGCAATTTAGGGTTTATTGGTGGATTTTTTTTCGTCATTGTTGTCGAGGTGTTCCCGATGTGGGTGATGGACCGAGCTCGATCGCGATGGGGGGGAAAACGAGGCTGTAAGTAGTTGTTAGCCTTTGGTTGATGGGCAAGGGATCTCGTGGTCGAGATCATCGGAGAGGGGAGATTTTTTCGATCGAAGGTTGTTGTTTCTGTTCAACTATTTAGGCTCGATTTCGATTTCGAGCTTGATGATCGGGTTGGATCGTCGGAATCAAAGGTGGGGTTGGTTGGTGACTTGTCGATGGTAGGAGAAGGAGTCAGATTGCCGGCACCACCTGTGTACGTGCACAGGTGCACAATGTATCAGGTGAAGATGAAAGTTTGGGGGAGAAACTATTGCTTCGAGACGATCTTGAGAATTTTGAGGGTGACTCGAAGTAGATGGGATTGTACGAGACTCGGGAATTTGCTCGAGAATTTTGTAATATGGCTTAGGTATTTTCATTAGGGAATCGGGTGTGCTTTGAGATTTTTGAATGTTTTAAAACAAACAAAATTTATAGCCAGTTTTCAAAGCAGATAGAAACGAACAAATTTTCAAAGCCATTATCAAACAGGTTTCGAAATATAAATATATCAAAAACTTTAATTATCAGGTGTTTGAATGAATTAATTTCAAACTTTTGAATTCAAATAAGTTTAATGATGAAACTAAGTAATTAATTAAAGTATATGGTTTATCTTAATTATTTAAGATTTTACAAATTGAAATATAATTTATTAATGTAATTAATGGATAGTTAATTACTTAGTATAAGTGATTAAAGAATAATTACTGAATGTAGTTAATTAGAGAATAGTTAATTACTTAATGTGATTAATTAAAGATTAATAAATGGATGTAATTAGTTAAAGATAATTAACCAATGAAAGTGATTAAGGGTTAATTAATTACCTTAAGTATTATGGAAGAGATAATTAAATTACTTAAATGATTAATTACTTAATGTAAGTAATTAAAGGATAAATTTGTTAGGGGTTAATTAATTTGATTATTAATTAATGGTCGGAGGTTAATTAATTGAGGATAATTAACCAATAGGATAATTACTTAATGAAAGTAATTTAAGGGAAATTACTTAATGGAAGTAATTAAGGATTAATTACTTAGTGTAATTAATTAAAGGATTGATTAATTTAGGAAATTAGTTAAGGTTTAGTTAATAAATGAGTATGATTAATTAAAGGATAATTAATCAATGTAGGTGATTATAGGATAATTAATTTGAGTAATTAATTAAGGATAAATGTAATTGATGTGAATGGTGAAGATTAATTAATGTGAGTAATTTATTAAAGACTAATTACCTTATGTAATTAAAGATGATAATTAAAGGATGCTTAATTAATTTATTTGTAATTATATAATGTTAAGTAAGCTGGGTTTAAAGGTAATTAGGGTAATTAATTTAATTTATTCAAATTAGTTAGAAATGGTGTGACTAATTAATCTTGTTATGGATGATTGGATTATATGGAATGCCTTGAATTGGTTGATATCTCTGATATAAAATGTTTGTGATATGATATGTTGGGTTGTACAATGATGATGTGGTTATCTATCGACGATGAATTGTTGTATAAGTGACATCTTATATTTAAAATTTGAATTGTATTCACTTAAATAACTTGGGTTAAGAATGACATTGGATTCGAAGAGATCGAGGTCGGGTATCAGTAAATACCCAAAACCACTTTGATCTGTAATCTATAATAATTCTTTATGGGTTTGATTTTGAAATAAATAGGCTGGAAAGGAATAAATGATGTAAATTTGGTCATTTAATCTGAGTAACAATGCTTAGATATGATTATAAGATGTGTATGGCAAGTTAAGAACTCGTAGTAAGGTACAAGTTACCTTCGGGTTTTTAAAAAGTTTTATGCATTATTATTTCATGTTAGTTGGGTTTACTCATGCTGGTTTCCAGCCTGACCCGGGTGTTACTTTGATGTAATGCTCGGGTCAGACTAAGTGTTATAGATTTTCAGGCAAGGACGTTCTGGAGCTCAGGAGGCGAGCTTGATGGAAGGAACGTATGGAGTGTATTCCACCGTGATATATTATTATTTATTTGGGACAAGTTATTTGAACTGTCTAGTGATTGTGAAATATTGTAACTCTGATTTATTGATGTAAATTAACTAATACAGTTTTCCTTTGTATAACTGCTATTTTATTTGATATTATATTTTAATCCACTACGATTGTGGGAATATGTGTTTTGGTATATCCATTTCTTCTTCTTCTTCTTTTTATTTATTCTTTTACTAACTATCTGGAATTTTCAGAGACGAAAATTTTGGATCGTTACAAATACAATCAAAATGGTAGGTACGTAGTGGAGTTTGGATTTCCATACAAATGACCAAGTGAAGGGACTACCTTCCGGCCGTACATCTCTAGAGGAATGCACCGAGGACCATCACAAAGGGTCCTCTGCCAACACAAGACCGTCCTACCTCTATAACTATATGGTACCGAATATATCATCCTTCGGTTGTTAACGACCTTTTTCGAGGGCCCTTGGGCATAGAAACCACAATAATCAGATACACGACGTTATAGCGTGTAAAGATATATCTAGAAGAGGATTATCATGCCCTACTTGGGAGCGACCCACTTAGCCTTGCCGCATCTAACCATGTTTTGGTCATTTCTGGATGATGAAACCTGAGGTAACGATTACCTTTCACAATCACATATCACATCACTTTGAATGCCACACGACCATTTCCGTTGACTACTAATTGTCTTCCACAAAAATACAACCCTTAAGCTCATACGTCTCAACGAGGGTGTTAAGATAAGAGAAGTTACCTTCTCCGCCACCACTGATGTACGTTTTTAAAAACCAATGTACGTAATCTTTAGAAATGCAATGTCAGATAAACATCCATACAAGTTGTCCAGGAACAGGACAAACCGAAGGTACTTTCTTACCACATCCTGTCGGGATATCCTAGGATTAGTAGCGAATAGTTCTTGCATTGGATATTTTATAATGAAGAGATCACTGCTACTGGACGTATATTGGGATTTTAACCTCAAACGATCAACAAGCAGTTGCCCACTATGAAAATCTAGAACAGCAATATCATCACAACCAACTTGCACAATCGTCATATATACGTTGGTACGAAGTGGTTTTCAGATAAATATGATCCCGATCTCTTCGCACCAACAACGCAAAAGCGTTTCTCAACCTCTCATAGAAACTAAGTCTCATAGACTTATCACGTCTCCAACTTTCAACTTGCTATCCTTCGGGCCAAGAAGGAAGCTCGATAGATTGGAGTAACACTCTGCACAATACGAATCAACATCCGCAACACAAACGATAATCAAGCCTACACAGAAGGCTACATACTAAGTGTATGACTAAATAGTTCGCACATCAAGTCGAGGAACTAAAATGGCCAAATTCGATAGTTGGTTATTTAGCTATCAAAGCAAACAAACAAATATTTAGCACCATAACAATCACTAGGCCCTTTTAATTAATCTTTTATTATTTAAATTACATGCCAAATATTCACTTCAAATTATCTTTTACAAGATATATTCTCAAAACTATTTCAACATTAGAAAACATTTCCATATACTTATTTAATAATAAGTAATTCATAAATCAATTAATTTCAATACTTAGAAAATATTCCATATACATAAATAACGATTAAGTATATATTTATTCTTTAAGGAAAACATTCTCTTTAAAAACATTTATTTGGGTCAAAACGAATGTTGCATAAAATATCGTTACGACAACCCAAAATCATTAGTATAGGGATTCGAAAATAAGACAGATATATAAATCCCATATACTATAAAAAAACATTTCCTTTCGAAAATCATTTACTATATCAACAGTGTTATAGTCCATCATTTCCTTATTTCTCGAAATGTCTATTTCAACAATGGATGTTGAAATCTATGTATTTGATACTTAACACATTTCAAAACATCTTCAGACCTAACTCCATTTAAAATATCACTTTCCAAAACATTCATTTTAATTTAAAATATTATTCACTGTCCAAAATTGTGAATATAGTTCATTTACCAAATCCAACATTTCTACACATTTATTTTTAAGGATTATCCACTGTCCAAAATTATGGATATAATTCCCAACCAAATTCTTTATTATTGCAATGTTAATTTTAAAGGATTATCCATTGTCCAAAATCGTGGATATTATACCTTTAATAAACTTCTATATTTAACTTATCAAATTCAATTGATTTCGGATTTATAAAAAATGTTTATAAATTCCATATATATTTTATAAAAACTTCAATGTATGAACTCCATTTATTCGACAATCTCGTTTATAACTCAATTACATGCCAAAATCCAAATTATAAGTTAATTACTTATAAACCTCTTATTTACAAAATTCGTTCATTTTATAACATCATCAATTATAAATCTTATTTACTAATGAAATCCATTTATAACTTCATTTTAACATTTATCAAACCCCTTTATAATCCCAATATTTGATTTATAAAATATCAATTTTATAAACCTTATATATAAACCATTTATAATAAATCAAAAATCTTAATTTAAACTATTTTACCAACTAATTAATTCCGTATTTCAAAAATCATATTACAATTATATTACCCAAACATCATAATTTTTATTACATAAAATTTTAACATTTATTTATTTAAAATAAATCCATTTCCTTTAACAATTCGAAACTACATATTTTCAAAATCACTTGAAAATCCTTTTTAATTCAAAATCACCACTTTAATATTCTTAAATTACCAAAAATAGGCTCAATGCTGCAACAACACCAAATACATCAATCACGGCATCCAAAACATCAAATATCACATGATAACAGCATATATATCAATATTTGTAAATAAACCGATACTGGTGAGGATTCCAGTTGGATCCCTCAAACCTGTCACCTGCAACAAATATACATATTAGAATATGTGTACAATGTCCACTTCGAGGCAGACACACGTATAAAGGGTCATCCGCTCATACATGAGAACGTATAGGGTCTCATCTGCTTCAATAGGCAGGAATATATCCAAATACTAATTAATATATAGTAATATATCATATATCATCCAAACAATCATCAATCATCATAAAATAAATTTATCCTCACTTATATAAAAATATCAGCGAGGTAGAAAGAGTGAGTTGTACTCACATTGTTTCTAATAGTAGTTGCAGTATTTTATTTCGAATAAAATTAAACAGCTGTTTAATTTTACCCAAAATTTACACTATCTCCAATCAACTCCAAACCAGCTCTGAAATGTAGTGCTCGTCAATACGGACCCAACGCAACTTGTTTCGTCAAAAACGGACCTCGTATGATGAAGTTATGCTATTTTAAAGTTTATACGAATTAATTTATAATAAAATTTATAATTTATTTTTATTTTTATAACCCTACATAAATCATAGCCGTTGATTTTGGCACCTTAGAATCTCGGCTGCGCCACTTTTCTTCTCCTATCACAGGCAAATTCGAACGTAACCAAACCCATCGGCCGCCGTATTTCACTGAATTATCCCTCGACCTACGATGAACTATACGACGACTGGCGACTGTAGTCTCGAAGCCCCTCACGTGTGCCACCATTAGCCAAGGACCGGTCATGCTCGGCCTCTCCACTGCCTTGAATAACATGCACGAACGCGTCGCCTTCAAGCTTGATTTTCCGCCACATTGTTGCTCGAAAATTCATCATCACCGTATAGATCTGAAGATCTCATCTGGCTCTTCAATGTTGTAGTTGAAACATTTTCGTAATTGTTTATGGATTAAGAGATATTGAAGAGAGAAGAATTGAATAATTTCGGCCATCGAAATGTTTAGTGGCGGCTAGCCCTAGCTGTGATCAGGTTTTACAAAAAATAGAAGATTTAAGGTCCTTTTATATAAAATTCTACGACACTATTCATCGCCAAATTTTTCGAATTCGAAACGAAGCGTGCCCCTGGCGTTTATAATGTTTTACCTTTACTTCGAACACAATGGAATATATATCGAGAGCCAATTCAATCGTGTTTGGAAGGCTGGTTTTCGATTCGACTTATTTAAATTTAATATTTACTTAAACGAATTTCTATGCGTTTTAGCTTGCCCTTGACAAACCGTAAATCCGATTGACACGAAATTTGAAATCTTACATTAAGATAACATTACGGATCCAATAAAACTAATTTCATCGAAATATGAGAGTGTTTGAAAAATGGTTATTTTCGCACGTTAATTAAATATTAAAATATTCAATTTCTACAATTTAACTTTAAATTCAATTTTAAAAGTTCTCTAACATCATTCTAATCTAAATAGAATTTAATTCAACTTTATAAATCATTTTTATTCACATTAAATCCAAATTCCAATTATTTACACAATTTCAAATATTAAATTAATAATTTAATTATCCAATTAAATCACTATATTCGATATATAAGTTATTCAGCTTATCAAATTTACTTTTAAATATTTAAAATAAATTAAATATACGAATTTCGAATGACTAAAATTCTAGGTCGTTACATTGGTTATCTCAAAAATCGAGTCGATAACCATTTCACTTATGCTCGGAGTGGCCGAGATTTCAATTGGGACTCGCCCCAATGGCTGACCTTCTTTGAAACTGGCCAGTTTTGCTAGATAATCCCTATTCATGTTTTTCTTTCTCAGGATATGAGTTATGGTGTAATGCTTGATGTCGTTCAGCAGTTCCTGCACTTTAAATAGATACGGGGCGTGGTTCTCCCCGCGAGCCTGGTGTTCGCCTTTCATCTGACAGACGACTAGCTGAGAGTTGTTATAACTGTGTACGGATTTTATCTCGAGTTCCCTTACAATCTTTTTCCCAGCTATCAATGCTTCGTATTATTTCTCGTTATTTGTTGCAGGGAATTCCAAGCGCAAGGTATAGCAAACGGACCGTCCTTCGGGAGTCTTGAGTACTACCCCAGCTCTCGAGCAGAAGTTATTAGATGCCCCATCGACGAATGACTTCCAACAGTTCTCCACTTCTGGATTCATTCCTTCCTTATTATCTCATATTGTAAATTCGGCAATGAAATCTGCGAGCGCCTTCCCGTTTATCGCCTTTCGAGGATGGTATGTGATTTCATACTAATAATTTGATGTTCCATTTGATAAGCCATCCAGAGGTCTTAGTGCAGTATAACACTTGCTTCTAATGTTGATCTGTTAGCACTCTGATCGGGTGTGCCTAGAAGTATGGTCATAACTTTCTAGATGCGATCAAGAGGCAATATGCCGGTTTTTCTACTTTTGGATAGTTCTTTTCTATTCCAATGAACAATTTACTGATGTAATATACGGATCATTGGATCTAAGTTTCTTATCGTACGAGTGCGACATTCAATGCATATGGTAAGACCGCTAAGTAGATGTACAAATCTTCTTTGTCTATCGGCTTTGACAGGATTGGTGGGGTTTTCATATGTCGTGGTAGCTCTTCGAACGCTATTTGACAAGCTTAATTCCATTCGAAGTTTTTCTTTCCCTTCTTTAGTGCATCAAAGAACGATATACATTTATCGATTTATTTTGAGATAAAAGTGCTCAGTGCTGCAACCTTCCCAATCAATCTTTGTAACTATTTCCTATTCCTCGAGGCCTCAACTTCCCGCAAAGCGGTTATTTGCTTGGGATTTGCTTCGATGCCTTTGGCGCTTACTATGAATCTAAGAACTTTCCAAGGCTATCCCGAGATGGCACTTAAGTGGATTGAGCTTCATTCCATATTGTGGAGTATTTTGAACATTTCGACTAGGTTGTCCAAGTGATTTGCAGCTATGCGTGTTTTAACCGACATATCGTATACATAAACTCCCATTGTCTTCCTAATCTGATGTTTAAACATGGCGTTCACTAGTTGTTGGTAAGTTCCCCCAGCATTTTTTAAGTCAAATGACATCACTTTGTAGCAATATAGTCCCAGATCAGTAATGAAGCTGGTATTTTATTGATCGAGCTCGTGCATCATGATCTAGTTGTATCCTGAGTATGCATCTATAAATGATAGCAATTCATGTCTAGCCGTCTTGTCTACAAGCTAATCGATTCTAGGAAGAGGAAAGCCGTCTTTCAAGCAAGCTTTGTTGAGATCTAAGTAGTTGATACAAGTTTTCCATTTTCCGTTGAATTCTTGACTGAAATCGGGTTAAATACCCATTCAGGATAGGTTACATCGTGGATAAAACCATTCGCTATTAGCTTGTCCACTTCTTCTTTTAGCACTTTGGACCACTTGGTCTCTAGGCTGCCCCTTTTCTGCTTCACTGACGTATACCTGGGATCAATGTTAAGTGTGTGGCATGCTATCTCTGGCGACACCCCGCACATATCGAAATGCATCCATGCGAATATATCCAGATTGGCACGAAAAAATTTGATGAGTTCCAGCAGCATCTTGTTTCCAAGATGCGATCCAATTTTGAGGACCCGTGTTGGATCATCCATATCAACTGGGACAGACACAGTCAATTCAGCCAGTGTTGCCCGTCCCTCCCCTGGACTCTTGTTTCTAGGATCCAAAACCTTATCGAGTCAGCTATGGTACTCGAGCCAGGGGCGGCTCTATAGTTGCTATTCAGCAGGTTCATGTGTGGAGATCTCTTCCTACATTCTTCCCCTTTTCTTTTCCTTCAGATTCGTGTAGTTATGCTATATAGCATTCTCTAGTGGAACTTTAGTGTCCCATGATCAATCTGACACCATTTTCCTTCCGAAATTTCAAAGTTAGACGCCATTGAGCAAAAGAAATCCTAATATCCACCAATGCAGGTCGCCCCAGGAAGGCATTATAGGCGGAAATTTCATCTATGATCATAAAGTTTTGGATGAAGGTGACTATTCGGTCGCCTTCTCCGAGTTCTACGGGTAAGTTAATCGTTTTGACAGGTTGTTTAGGTTCATCGGTGAATCCCTAAACCTTTTTTTGACATGTGGATACATCTTTCATACTGATCTTCATCTGATCAAAGGTGCATTTGAAAAGGATATTCATAGAACTACCATTTTGTACAAATACTCATTAGACCATGTTTTTTTGATTCCTACTATCACGACCATGGGGTCAAGAGTTGGTTGGAGCTTCTATTCTTTTAGTGTCTCGATTCTGGAATACTACATTTTCGATCAGGGTTCTCTGCTGCTTTAGCAGGGGTTCCATCTTCGATCGTGAAGCACACATCTTTCAGAGCGTGCTTTAATAAGGTCACATACCACTCCATTTCTTCCCAACTCTTTTCACGGGATGGGGCCCTCCAGATATCATTCCAATGATGAGTCTCTGGTTACTTCGTTTGGGTCCCTCTTTGTTGGTTCCAGCTTGATTCCCATTATCTCTAAGAGCTTGGAGCGCTACGGATTGGTTAGGATTTATTGGCTTTCCTCATATACTACAGGAGTTTGTTTTCCCAAATTAACTCCTCAATCAATTTCTTCAGGTGACGACACTCATTCGTGTTGTGGCTATGTGTCTCATTGAAGCGGCAGTACTTTCCAAAATACTTTTGCTGTTCAGTTGCTTCCTTTTTAGGCAGCTTCTTTACTCTTCTGTCCCCTGCGTTGCGAGATAGATGTTTTATAGAGTATCGTTGAGTGGGGAGTATTCTTTAGGCCACAAACTTTTGATTCACTTGCTACTTCCGTTTCACTTGTTAGAATTTTGGTTCTTCCTTTTCTTATTCTTTTTTCCTTCATTCCCTTCAGCATTCCCTGAGGTTTTTATATCTTGTTATCGCTATACTGCTCTGCCCAACGTTGGTCGGTTGCAAGATAGCAGATTTACCTTCTAATTACTGTGCCTATCCCAATATCAAGTACTGGCTCGCCTTTTGGTTGAAGTCCTTTTTAGTGGTAGGTTATTTCATTTTGATCCATTTCCTAAATCTAGTTTCAGGATGGATTGCGTATTCTAAGGCCACGAAAACCATATCCTCGTTCGGATTACTTACTTCTATTATCGTAATGTTGAACCGATTCATGAAAGACTTCAGAGATTCATTCCGTCCCTAGAATAGGCCGGATAATGACATCACATCTATTGGTTGTGCCGTGTGAAGTCTAAATTGATCGAGGAATCTTGTTGTTAGTTGATTGAAGGCAGAGATAGATCTTGGCGGAAGCCTGGCGAACCACATGGAAGTAATTCGCTCTAGAAAAATTGGGAAACTTCTACATCTAATAACAAACAAAGCATTCGCTCCATCCACGTACTAACCGTACTTATACAAGTGGGGTTTTGGGTCTCTCGTTTTGTCATAAGACGGAATATTCGACATAGTGAACATTTCGGGGTACCGCTTGTTCAGAATGTCATCAGTGAAAGGAGTCTGACTTCGAGCGGATACCTATTCATCATCCCTTCTATCCTTACTTTCGTCCATTAGTCATTTGACCATGTCCACGATATATGTCTAAGAAGTCTAGTAATCTGGGGGTCTGCTGCCAGTGACTACACCAAGTGTTTGATTTTCGAAACGATCTTGGTGAGTGGGCTAAAGCCTAGGTTCTCCTTTATTTGGGAGAGCTATTCTATTTGGGATCCGGTGGCTTGCATTGGTCTACTGGGGCAGTTTGGATCACCTTGGCGTCATTTAATGCATTGGTATTTCCTTCCAACTTGTCACCATCAAGTCGCTCATCATCTTCTAAGTCGGATAGATCCATGACTATATTTCTGTGGGGTTTTCTCTCCTAGATTCAATTTTGTAGCTGGTTGCCTCGCAGTTGGTGGAGTGTTTGCGTTTCCTTTCATATTGATTCCTACGGTTCCACCTATCACTCCTTTCTGTGAATGCTTTCCATTTCTCTTGCTCATGCCAGAGATGGAAGAATTTTCTTGTTCCATGGCAGCCATGGGCTTTGTCATGGTTCTTGGAGCAGCATGTGACTATAAGATCAACAGGGCATTCAATTTATCCATCAAAACCCTTTAGCAGTTTTCCATTTTCTAATTAATTTCATCAACCATTTTATTTAATTCATCTCTAGTGACAACTTCACAATGAATAAAGGATTCTAAACCTCGATTTCCGAAGTTGCTGCCTAATTGTAGATTGTTGGGGTTGTTGACATTAATCCATCGAGGGTTTGTTTCTTCTCCAGAAATGGTAGCTCCTATGAATCTTCCGAAAGTAGTTCTCCTTCTTCCTGGCCTAACTTATGCTTAACCCCCTAACTTGACAAAGAAGAATTAGCTATTCGCACTTCAAACTTCTCACAGAGGGAGGAAGATGTTAGAACCTCCATTCTATTATTTCAATGACAATAACTATACAATCACATATATTATATCTTATCAAGATTACATGTATATATTACAAGAGAGTGCTCAAAGATATTAAGACTCGGAGATAAACAAAGACTTAAGGGCCATGTTATGATTAGTAAGGTTATACTGGTGTTTTAAGAGTCTTCGAAAAACATTGTAAGTTCTCCTCGAGTATATATGCACACACGAATTCATATATTCAACTTTGGCATTAAAAACCGTGCTAATCAAATAAGCCCGCCCACAAACGTCTGTATGAAAGACACAGACATCTGTGAATATTTTTGGGAAATCATTCCCCGAAGTCATAGGCATTTGTGGAAATACGTCTATGGGAAAGCCACAGACATCTGTGAATATCTTCATGAAATCATTCCCTGAAGTCACAGACATCTATGAAAAATCCACAGACGTTTGTCATATAACAACTACTTTAATTTGAAAGGATGTTCATATTGAATAATAACTTCTCTTCTTCAACGATTGCAGCCATTAAAACAAATAGATTTTGTTTAATAGTAGCAACTCCTCATATGCATCTATTCAAACCTATGTATACACTTCAAAGATTGAGAATTGGGATTAATTATTATTGTATTTTTTTCATTTCTTATTAACTTTAAATTTACAAATTTTTGTATCTCTTGCTTACATAATCTCAATCTATCATAATCAAAATACCATTTTGATTAAACTACTTCCTACAACTTAAAGTACTTACATTCACAAACTCAAAAGAGATCATAGAAAGATTTGTACTATCGGTCAAAATCCATGTTATTGAAACACACGATTGTCAGAGAATTACTTTTGTATTAGCCTATTCCTTTGGGTGAAATGAGATTTATTTGGTCAAAAGTAATACCAAAGGGGAACTTCGGACTGGATGTAGGATGGAAGGTCCGATCTAGTATAAAATATCTAGCGTGCTTGCTTTTATTATCTTTCTTATTTATACTCTATTAATTTACTGTACTTAGCATAATTATCAGTACATACTTTTTCATTAGTATATAAGTTGCATTATATAAGATCCTATAATTTTCATTGGTGTCAGAGCATGGTTATTTCAATCCATAGTAACATGTAGTTGAAAAAATCATTAATATAGCAAATACTTTTCAAGAAGGTCAATCAAACTGCACAACCTCCACTAATTACCGGTACTAACTACGCTTACTAGTCAACTCGTATGAGAATTTTTATGCAAGAAAATAGGTTAGGAACGTGGCTAGAAATTCAAATCAAATATGAAGCACCTTCCATCGACATTACACTTGGACCAATGTACAAAAAGCAGCGGCATCTAACAATGCCAAAGCTATAAATGTACTATTTTTCTCACTTGAAAAAAAATGTGATTTCACGTGTCATGCTTTGTATCACTGCATATGATATATGGCGCACTTTATAAGTCACACATGAAGGAACAACTACAGTCAAGCAAACTAAAATCTCGATTTTACAAAACCAATTTTCGTCTTTCAAAATGAAAGCAAATGAATCAATTATTGATATGTATGCTAAATTTGAAACCATTCATCACGATCTCATGGCACTTGGAGTCAAATTCACAGATTTTTATTTAGTCATACGAATTTTAAACTCTTTAAGAAATGAATGGGAAGAAAAATTTTAGCCGTCGAATAAGCTAATGATCTTTCTCAACTCAAAGTCGAAGAGCTAATAGGAAATCTGATGTCGTATGAAGCTAACTTGCAGGCTAGAAAGGATCAAAATCATGAAAAGTAAAACATAGCATTCCAAGCAAGTAATGTAGATTTGGACTTAGACGAAGATGAGATTGTTTTTATTGCCAAGGACTACAACAAATTCAAGAAGTTCAAGAAGATGACCAGATTTCAAAATGGTGGTAAACCAAAACTCCTCAAATCAAACATTGATTAAATGCTATGAGTGCGAAAGATTTTGCCACATAAAGAGGGATTGTCCACGGCTCAATAATGATAAAAGGAAAAGAAAGTTTGAAAAATTCAAGAAAAAGAAAAGAGCTTTTCAAATAACATAGGATGATTCGGATTCATCATCTTCATCTGACAGTGATAGTGAAAGCGAATCGGAACGAGCAAACATGTGTTTTATGGCTAACACTAATGAAGTACGTCCTGAAATTACTTATGAGGAGATAATGCAAAATAGAATTAAATTAGATGATTAATATAGAGAGTTAAAAAAATTAAACAAGTAATATGTTGGAAAGTTAACTAGAGCAGAATTAAAAATTGGATTATTAAAAGATGAAAAAATAATCTAAAATGAAGAATTAGAAATTATTCAAATAAAATGTGCAATGTTTTTATCTCAAAATGACGTCTTATTACACGATAGAAAATTATAAGTTATAAAAGGTTAATAATGCAAAAGAAAAACTAGAATTACAGACAAATTTAAATTCTAGCAATATTGAAACTGGTGATCTTAAAAGTAAGTTAGATAAAATAACAAATAATGTGACAAAATTCAACAAAGGAAAACGAAATTTAGAAAATTTGATTAAAACATCTAAACCTTCCGGAAACCAATATGGATTGGGTTTTAAAAGCAAACAAAATACAAAGAATTATAGCACATTATACACAAAATTTAGAAAGCCAAAGTTAGAAGCTAAGATTAAGAATTCATATACAAATATGATCAAAATATGGATTTCTAAAACAAATAATAAACTAAATAGATAAAATTATATATATGAATATATGAAGAAAGTCGTATATAACAATAATTACATTTCTAAAGGAACCAAATCCCCATGGATATGGCTACCTTCTTCCACTAACACGTAGGACCCTAAAAAAATATGGGTACTAATTAAATTCTTCTTATTTTGTAGGTACCCAAAATTAAAATAAAAAGTAAAGATAAATGGATACTTGATATTGGTTACTCCAAGCACATGACTAGAAATTCTCATATGTAATCGAGTATAACATATATCGATAGTGGCACTGTGACATTCAAAAATAATTCAAAAGGATTTGTCATCGGCATTGGATAAGTCCTCAATATCAATATTTCTAACTCTCCTATTATTGCTAATGTTTTATTGGTAGAAAATTTAAAACATAACTTATTAAGTATAGGTCAATTATGTGATAAATGATTTAAAAATAATTTCAAGAAAAACATATGCAATATCTTTGACCAAAATAAAAATTTAGTTTCTGAAGGATTTAGAAATTGAAACATATATGCTTTAAACATGAATCTAAAAAACAACACACAATTATGTTTAGCCGCAAATGTTGATGATCCATGGTTATTGCATAAACATTTTTGTCACATAAATTTTAAGAATATCAACGAACAAGCAAAAAATGAATTAGTCAGAGAATTACCTAAGATCAACTACAAGGTCAAAAACCTGTATGATGCTTGTCAATTTGGTAAATTAAAGAAAAGTTCTTTTAAATCTACAAAGAAAATCTCCACAAAGCAATCTCTCGAACTACTTTATCTAGATTTATTCGGACCGGCTCAAGTACGCTCAATAAATCATAACAAATATGTTTTTGTAATTATCGATGATTTTTCAAGATATACTTGGACATTATTTTAAAAACATAAAAGTGATACTTTTGAAATGTTCAAAATTTTTGCTAAACGAATTACAAATTTGATGAACTTAAAAATTAAAAGTATACGAAGTGATCACGTAGACGATTTTGAAAATGAACTACTTACAAATTTTTGCAACAAAAAGGGAATTAGTCATAAATTTTCATTACCACGTACACCTCAACAAAATGGGTTTTAGAACAGGAAAATTGAACTTTACAAGAGTGTGCACAAACCTTACTAAATAGTGGTAACCTACCAAAAATTTTTTGGGCTGAAGCTGTTGCTGTCACATATTATGTATTTGATCGTGTAACACTTAGGCCAATGACTAAAAACACATGTTATGAAATATTTTTCAAAGGAAACCTAAAGTATCGTATTTTCGAGTATTTGGATCAAAATGTTTTATTTTAAACACAAAAGACTATCTAGGAAAATTCGATTATGAAGCTAATGAAGGAATTTTTTTGGCCATACGGATCGAAGTAAAGTATATAGAATTTTGATAAACAAACAAACATTATAGAAGAAAGTCTTCGTGTATTATTTGATGAAAACTTTGCAAACAATAAAAATGATGGCGATGAAGAAGTTATAAATAAAACTAATATACTTATACATGAAAATAATAATAATAATAATAATATCAATAATAATAATGATAATGCGATAACTTCACCACCTAGGATATTGAAGGACCATCTTGTTAATAATATTATCGGTGATTTAAATACAAAAATATCAAACCGAAAAAAAGTTGAATCAAATGAGTCATGTTGCATTCATATCAAATTTTGAACCTAAAATTGTAAAGAAGCATCAAAAGATGATTTTTGGATTATTGCAATGCAAGAAGGACATAATCAATTTGAAAGAAATGACATATAGGATGTACCAAGACCAAACGATCAATCTGTAATTGGAACAAAATGGGTTTTTGCAAATAAAGCGGATGAAAATGGAAACATTATTCGAAATAAAGTAAGATTAGTATGTCAAGGATATGATCAAGAAGAAGGAATTGATTGTGAAGAGACATTTGCTCCGTTAGCACGTCTCGAAGCAATACGAACTTTACATGTTTTGGCAGGTCATCATAATTTTAAACCTTTTCAAATGGATATAAAATGTGCTTTTCCAAATGGCTTTATAAAAAAATGTTTATGTTGAACAACGTCCGCTATTTGTTGATGATAAATATCCCGATCATGTATTTAAGCTTAAAATGACTCTACACGGATTAAAACAAGCACCTCTTGCTTGGTATGAAAGATTAAAAACTCATTTAAAAATTTTCAGTTTTCAAATTGATAAAATAGACTCTATTTTATTTACAAAATGAGAAAACAGTGACGTATTAGTTGTACAAATATATGTTGATGACATCATTTTTCGGTCAACTAATAAAAATTTATGCAATGAATTTTTTGACATTATTAAAAATGAATTTGAAATGTCACATATAAGTAAATTGAATTATTTTTCGGTTGCAAATAAGACAAATAGAAAATGGAATTTTTATAAATCAAGAAAAATACTGTCGAGATTTATTAAAATGCTTTGGAATGAAAATATCTCAAGTAAACCGACTCTGATGAGTACTACTCTACATTTTGATAAAGATGAAAATGGAAAGATTTCGATCAAAAATTATATCGAAGTATGACAGGATTTCTATTATATTTAACGGCTAGTATACCGAATATTATGATGAGCGTATGTATATGAACAAAATTTCAAGCACAACCTAAGGAGTCACATCATCGAGTAGTTAAAAGAAATTCTACAATACTTAACCCACACCAAAGAATACTGACTTTTCTATCCTAAATGCCGCTCTTTCGAACTTGTATCATATAGTGATGTAGATTTTGATTGTTGCAAGACAGATAGAAAAAATATGAGCGGCACATGTCATTTAATTGGTTAATCTTTGGTTTCATAGTCTAGTAAAAAAAAATTGTGTGTCTCTCTCAACATGTGAAGCTGAGTATATATCAGCAGCTTTAGCATGTGCACAAGTAATACATATGCAACAAACTCTTCAAGATTTTGGTAAAATCATAACAAATTCTCCTATATATCATGATAATACAAGTGCTATAAATTTATCAAAAAAATCTTATTAATCATTCTTGAACAAAAAAACTTGATATTTGTCACCATTTATTAAGAAATAATGTTGAAAATAGAATTATATCACTTGAATTTGTAAATACCGAAGATCAAATCGCGGATAGTTTTACCAAAACGCTAGGCAAACTAACTTTTATAAAATTAAGACAAGATCTAAGAATATGTTCTTACAATGAATTGGTAAACTAAATATTCTTTTATCTAACTCATTTAAATTGCACAAAATAATTTCTGTAAATAATTTTATCCTCGTAAAAAGTAACTAACTTTTGTTAAAATTATATGGTTAAATTTTTTTTAACAAATAAACTTCTATATACGGTAAAAAAAACTTTTATATAAACCAATTTTTTTGCAAACTAAATAATATTTTACCAAGCTTCATTTGCAAACCATTTCTACTTAAAATGTCTTCCGATCACGACTCCACCGATTCAACTATCAACTTTAGCTCACTTTCATCGAATATCACCTACGTATCACCAACTAAATCTACACCTCTATCAATGCGATCAGCCTCTCTAAACATTATTGTATAACCTAAATATCACACTTTCTTTTCTTCTAAGGAAAAGAAAGTCAAACGGTCAATTGACCTACAATCAACATCTCTCAACAAAAAAGTTGATGAAATATATCACTATCAACAAGAAATGATTAGAGCTCAATGATAAATGTATTATGAACAACGACATCAAGGATCTCATGTTAACTTTCTCAAAAAATGCATTCTAGCAATTTGTGGGTATTCACCAACAAAAAATTGCATACATCAAAAATCTCCTCGTTTAAAAGAAACTCTTGTCAAAGCTAATAACATTACTCCAAGAAATTTATGCAAGCCAGGACCATCAAACTAAGACTGGATTGATACTCCAACTCATCCAAGTTGGTCTCCACTAAAGCCTTTAGTTGAAGAAACAAAGGTTGATCCAAATTCATGGAATTTACAACAAATTAAAAAATCCAACCCCTCTGACAAAAAATAATCTTATGATAGCATTTCGTCTAAAATATTTACTCGATATTGTAATTACATATATATATTGTTGTATGAAATGTTTTAATACAAGTTAAACATTTTTAATTTCGAAGCAAATATATTCTGCACAGACATGCACAAATAACTGTGGATAAAATCACAGACTTCTGTCACTGATTTTAGGAAAATATTTACTGAAACCACAGACATCTGTGAAAATCCCAAAGATATTTATAACTGATTTTGGAAAAAAATTCTTAAGACTACAAACGTCGGTGATTCCCCCGCAGACGTCTGCCATCAGCCTCGGGTTCAATTTGTTGCAGCTCTACATGTTCATTTTTTACCCCCTTTCAACCATTTACCAAATTATCTTCCAATCTACACTAAAGTCCTAATTCCTAAAGCTCAACTTGCTTAAAAATGGCTCCCAAGGCAAAGATTCCCATTAACAAAAGATCGAAGAAAGATCAATCTTCATCTTCTCAAACTCCCCTAGTCACCGATGCCCACATTCAAGAGTGGCTTCGAAATGGCACGATTTATACAAAGAGATTTGAAGAGCTATCACAAAAAAAGCTTCATCCCGACCCATTCTATAGATTATGTAAGTTTGGTGAATATGGAATTCAAGAACTCACCATCGCCTTCGGCTGTCGAGATTTAATCAATTTTGATGAAAATGAGGTAAAAATCAATCAATTGGCAATTTTCTTTTTTACGCCAACTTATGTAGTAATGATATCTGGACACCTGAGAATGATGACGGTTGGTTATGGACAAGTGTTTACGGTCGCGTTCTGAAAATAAGTGTTAACACAATTGGTCGTATATTAGATTGTTCCTCGTCCGGACTCAATGTAGAAGAAATTCCCGATCGGAGAAATTTTCCATGTGATGAAATAACATATCAAATTTGGAAGAAAGAATGCCACAGTGAAAATCTGTTTTCTATTGTCCAAAGGCTCGGTTATTAAATCGTATGATAATCAATACGATAATTCCCCACTTAGGAAGTTATGAACAAATATACGAGATCACAAAGCCCTCTATGCTATATTTGGTGGAATACAAGTAAATATGGCTAAGTTTATTCATGGAGAAATCAAAAGCTTTTGGTCTCATCACTGATGCACAATTATATATGCACCATATATTATGCATCTCATACATAGTCTTGTGGTACCTTCTTATATTTCTTATTTTGAAGAAATCCCTATTAAGGAGAGCAGTATAAGTTTTTTATCCTTAATGCACCTTCCCAAACGACCACCTCCAATTGTCCCGCTGGCACAATTGGCCATGCAACAACAAATGCATCTAGGTCCTCAACATCCTCCTGCTCCTCAACAAACTCATTCAATGCGTCCTTCTTAGCAACCTGCCTCCTCTAGTCATACTACCGAACACTATTCTGATTCGGAGATTCAAGAAGCTCGCATTGAACCAATGCAAAATGAATCGATCCGTGATTTAACACTTAAAAATCAATAGTTAATCATGGTCAACCAGTGGGCTTTGAACAATAAAATGACTGGCTTGGAATAATCTTCTTCAACATGAATGACTAAGATAGAAAAAAACTTTAGAAAAAGTCATCTCCATTTTAGACAAAGTGATGAGAAAAGCACGTGGCAGATCATCCTTTCGATCATCATCTTCTCCGTTACCTACACCACCTTCTAAAACTCAAACATCGATTTACCATGCTCGTACTTCTCATGAAGGAACTTTTTAAGACAAAGGGAAGACAATTGAGCAAGAACAACCTGAAGAGGAGAAAGAAGAAAGTGATGATATGTCCTTGTCCGACCCTCGCCAATTTCAATATCAACCTTACATGGCTTTCCAAGGCTTTCCATTTAATAAAATGAAGAGTATAACGATCAAACTAATTGGCCAGTAGCACACAAGCAAAATCCTTTAGCGTACGAGTATTATGGAAATTATGGCGGCTTTTCTATTTTTCAAATCAGTATAACTAGCTTCATTCATTTGCTCTTTTTCTTTCTTTTATGAACTGTGTTGTTTAGCTACTATTTCGTTTTGTATTACTTATGTCTCTTGTTAACACTTTGTCTTATGTTCTATTTTTGTTTGACATATCTATGATTATATATTTATTTTATGTCTGCATAATTTCTTTTTTCTTGTTTTGATAATGACAAAGGGAGATACATATGTGCATATACATAGGGGGAGATAAAATTAAGCGCAAGTTATTTTTATAACTAACGATTGTATACTTGTCATCATAAAAAAAGGGAGAATGTTAGAATCTCCAGTCTATGGTTTCAATGAAAACAATTATACAATCACATATATTATATCTTATCAAGATTACAGATATATACTACAAGAGATCATCATGCTCAAAGATATCAAGACTCGAAGATAAACAAAGACTTATGGACCATGCTATGATCAGTACAATTATACTACTGTATCAAGAGTCTTAGAAAAACATTGTAAGGTCTCCTTGTATGTATGTGTGTGTGGCACACATGAATTCATATATTCAACTTTAGCATAAAAACCGTGATAATAAAATAAGCCATCCATAGACATCTGTGGAAAAGCCATAGACGTCTATGAATATTTTTGGAAAATCATTCCTTGAAGTCACAGACGCTCGTAGAAAATCCATAGAAATCTGTCATATAACAACTGCTATAATTTGAAAGGATGCTTCATTTCATATTGAATAATAACATTTGTTCTTCAATGGTTGCAGCCGTTAAAACAAATAGATTTTTTTTAATAGTATCAACTCCTCATATGCATCTATTCAAACCTATATATACGCTTCAAAGATTGTGAATGGGGATTAATAACTATTCTATTCTTTTGATTTCTTATTAACTATCAATTTAAAAATTCATACATCTCTTGCTTACATAATCTCAATCTATCATAATCAAAATATCATTTTGATTAAACTACTTCCTACAACTCAAAGTATTCACATTCACATACTCAAAAGAGATCATAGGAAGATTTGTACTATAGGTCAAAATCCATGTTATTTGAAACAAACGATTGTCGGAGAATTACTTTTGTATTGGCATATTCCTCTGGGTGAAGTGAGGATTATTTAGTCAAAGAGAACACTGAAGGGGAGCTTCGGGACTGGAAGTAGGACGGAAGGTCCAAACCAGTATAAAATATCCGGTGTGCTCGCTTTTATTATCTTTCTTATTTATACTCTATTAATTTACTCAACTTAGTATAATTATCAATGCATACTTTTACATTAGTATATAAGTTTCATTACATAAGATCCTATATATTTTTAGAAGATGTCATCTGCAAAGAACTTGGAGTCTGACTAGGGCGCGCACCACGGTAGTTTGTGTGTGGTTTGCTGAACTTGATTATTCATTGTTTTTGTAATAAACATATGAATGTACTACTTCATAGTATATTTTTGTAATAAACTAAATAGAAATTTGTAAATTGCACATTTACCTTGTGCTTTCCATAGATCTTTATTTTCTATCTTCTCTTTAGCTTCATGTCTTATTCAACACGTGTTGCGTATAATGCATGTATATATAGTTTACCTCTATATGAGATGTTTATTGTACTTGGTCCAATTATTGTTTGTTAACATGTTCTTTGAACATTGTCCTTGGAATTTTTATTTTGACATGTAGTTGGCACGGTCTGCTCTATTTATAGTGCAGTCGATTTTGGATTGTGTTTGACCGTAAAGTTAGACTATGTGTTTACATCCTTTTTTCATGCGTATGGTTTTATACTGGTTCGGGCCATCTAATGTCCCAACGTCCAAAGAAATTTTGGTTGAAAAGTCTGGTTACATATTTACAACCCTTAAATTTGTGTGTAAGCAGATAATGTTGGCACATATTTTTATATTGGTTTGGGCCGTCTACTATCCCTAAGCCTAGTTTATAATTTTATTAATTTTCATGATTACAGCTTTATACATTACATTTTTTAATGATACAAATGTACAAAATATGGCCTTAGATGTGCTAAATTCCATGTTCTTGGAATAAGATTTCGATCTAGTTTAGACAGGCAGTATGCACCATCAGCCAATGTTTATACGGTAACCCCGGGTCCATCCTAATTTGGTCATAGCGCACCGTCAACTAGATCCGTTGTATTGGCCATTGCTCTCTAGGTCACGTTTGCAAAAATTTCTTTCTCGAAGCTTCAAGTTGTAATTTTTTTCCCATCATTTATCAATGGACTGCAAACCTAACTGCTTCTTCATCTCTTCATTCTTGTATAAAGTCCAAAGTAGCTTCCATGAGGTTTTGATTCTTCTCTGTTACATATGATAAACGCCAGTGCGAAGGCACATCTATTTCGACTAGAAGCATAACTTAATAGTTGCATGTCAAAGAGAACGAGGTATGCCTGGTGGGAGATCTGGTGGAGGTCCTATATACCCATAAAACTAAAGGTAGCTCCTCTACCCATTTTCTTTCCGCCTTTATAACCCTTTTATTAAGCGGTTCTTAATCACTTTGTTTACTGCTTCGACTTGACCATATGCCTAAGGTGAACTTTTAAAGACAAGCTTTCGACTATGCCATTTTTCTCCCAAAGTTCGGTAAATTATTTACTTTCAAACTACGATATAGTTATAAGAAATTATCTTATGAGGGATCCTAAATCTAGTGATTATATTTTAATTATTGAGGTAGCTATTTTCTTCGAGGTTGAGGTTGGTAGTAGTCAGACTTCTATCCGTTTTGTGAAGTAATATATTGCAACTACTACATACCTTGTTCTCCCTTTAGACATCGAAAGTGGCTTTATTGGGTCAATTCCCATATGTCAAATGACTATAGGTTGATCAAAGGGGTAAGTTCATGCGATGGGAATCTTGCAATACCGACAAAGTTTGGCACCGGTTACATCTGCGGAAAAATTCTTATGCATTATATACCACAACCGACCAATTATAGCACTATTTCTGTATTCTCTTAACCAATTTTACATCTTTAGAGTGACCTCCGCAGCATCCCTTGTGAACTTCCCTCATAAGTCTGATACTTTCTTCTTTGGTGACTCATCTATGATAGGGAGTTGGGAATCCCCTTTGTAAAATATATCATAAAATTAAGTAAAGTGTGGTTCTTGATATCTGGTCTTTCTTAATGTGTTCTTGTCTGTTGGAAAACTTTCTTCTTATAAGAACTATTTGATGGCGGTAATCTAAGATTCCAAACTACCTTTTTTCACCAATGGCACGATTTGGCTATCTTGGGTGAATCTGGCTCTTTTTGGTTTGTTGCAATTTGATTTCTTACACGTTGGGCTCATGTTAGAACAAAAACTTGGGAGTTGCTTTTGAAATGCTGGGTTCAGCAATGTGTCCCATTGGAACCGCTTTCATCTCTTATATGACTTTTGCGCTTGAAAGTTTAGCTGGGGAACCTATAGAGGAATTTTCTTTCTTAGGATTTTTTCAATACTAATTTGCTCAAATTGAGCTTGTAATTCCTTGAACATCTCCATATATTTTGCTAAGGTAGGTCTTTGGTTTCGTAATTGCCCTGTATTTAATTTACAAAGTTGGGATTCGCTATGATTTGTAATATGTGTTACATTCATTACCTACGCCATTTTGATCTCAACTATGAGTGCTTCGTACCTTATGACGTTATTTGTTACTTTGAACCCTAGCTGAACTCTATCATACAATTTCTACCTAGCTAGTGTAATTAGCATATATCGAGTGCCTGCCCCCTATTAGTTTGACGCTCCATCCACATACAACTGCTTATTTAGTTTGTTGTTTTGATGATGTAGTACATTCCACTATGATGTCAACTAAGGCTTGACCTTTGATCGCATTCCATAGGAAGTAGGATATGTCATGTTGGCTGAGTTTGATGGTCCACTTTAATAAGCGGCCCAATGTCTCTAGTCTTTGAAGTATTTGTTTCACTGGTCTATTAGTTAGAACTTTGATAAAATGTGCTTAGAAATAGAGATGTGGCTTCCTTGTTGTGATTAGTAAGTTATAAGCTTTCTTTTCTATCAAGGAGTAACTTATCTCCCCAGATAAGTGTTTCGTGGTTGATAGATTGATTAGTTATAGCTAAATATACAAGCATGTCCTCACCTGGTATCACTTCTGAAAGTATGGGTGGACAGACTAGGTGATCCTTCGGTACTTTTAACGTTTCTTTACATTCTTCTAGCCATTCGAAGTTTTATTAATTTGGTCTAAAATGGGATGCATTTATATGTAGCTTTCGAGATGAACCTGCCTAGGGTAGCCACTTTTCCATTCAATCTCATGACACCTTTCGGTTTTTATGGAACCTTCTTTTTTCTGATAGCGTAAGTTTTTTAGGGGTTTACTTTGCGCTTATTATGTAGACAAGGAATTTTCTTGATTATATTGCAAAGATACATTTCAAAAGATTCAATTGTTGTACCGCCTTAACGTGGCAAAGGTCTCCTCCAAAAACGGCACGTGGTTGGAGGCTGCTTTTGACTTTTTGTAACAATCCACCCTGAAACGAGCCTAATTTTTGATCCAATAAAAGCTCATTGAACCTTAGACCCGTTGGCTGCTTTTGACTTTTGGTAACAATACACCCTGCAACGAGCCTAATTTTTGATCCAATAAAAGTTCGTTGAACCTTAGACCCATTTCAAAGCTGGTTGTTGGTTGGTAAAATTGATACAATGAATCATATACAGAACTATCTACGTAGGCTATTATCATCTCGTAGGGAAAAGGATAAAATGTGATATCAAAAATAAGCATCTATCTCAATAAAAATCCAAGTCTCAGAAATACAACATATCATCCCAAATATCCAAAATATAGTATCTCAAAACACAATAACATGTCCGAAACTAGGTACATCAAAAAACATTAAAAATATAAATAGATAGATAACTGCTGCATGACTTGGCCTCCCCCTTCCTCTTTTAAGTCAGCGTCATCTCTCCTAATTTATGTGTACTAATGAGGTGGGGGTCAGAACAATAATGTTTAGTGAATGAAAATCTTAAGCCTTACCATAATAGTAGTTTGACAGTTTCATTTAAATAAGTAATATGTCTTACACATCCTATATTACATCCTACATAAGATACCTCCAACCGTAAGCGCAAAGGCTCTATCAATCCAACCGTACAACTTACACTCTTCCCGTCTAACTCTATTATTTACCTTCATCCGCAGGCCAAAGGCCCTTTTATATCCCATGCAACTACCATCAGTCATGTCCTAAAAAATATGAGAGAAAGTACCCAAGCCATTTAATACTTTCGTAATGGGAATTAGGCAGACTTTGACTATTTAATACCTGCAATGTAACTATAACGACCCTGACTCGACCTTCAAAAATCGGCACCAAATACATCACTCGTATTCGAATGCCGCAGATTCAAACGTCAAATCTGGTTCGCCCGGGATTATAACACATTAAGTACAACAACACAGCGGAAGAAAAATGAATATGTCATTGATACACAATAGCTGATTACAACATCATGATACAAATGATACCAATATCAGAGCATAAAATATATACAACAGTGGAATACAACACAACTGGATGGTCTAAACTTTGCTCATCAACATCGGAAAGATAATTCCAATAGAATTTCCAAGGGATAGAAAGAAGGATAGAATCCAAAACTACATCTCCATCTCCAATTGCTCCAAACCATAAGCTCGAACCACCATCATTATTGTATTAAGCAAATCCGGTCCAGAATGTTGAAAAGAAGCTCAAATAGATACCAAAATCCAAAGACTTCCAAGATATCGAATCTACATCTACTATTTGATTATCTGAAAAACCTAACACTAGACTGTCCATGTGAAAAATTATGGGCACCCAGAGTTTAGAAATGGAACAATAAACTCCAGGTTAGTCATGGGACTGGTATGAGCAAACAAAAATAGTTTATCTTTAAAACAAACAACAAAAGAAGTAAAAGAAATCCACAATGGTTTTTGGAAAATGAAAGTACCATAATGCCTTCCACCGCACACACAATGCAAATGCAGAATTAGATGAGATTTCATCGTATGATAGTCAAACATGCTTGATGCACAAAAACCTTTTGATATTATTATTAGTGCATAGTGCAGAAAACATTTTCGAAAGTATAATATTAATCTTAGCCAGTATAGACATTTCGAACTATGCCTACTATAGCTACCATCTAAACAGTGGTGACCACCATAAGTAAATGGCAGGTTATACAACTAAAACCGTACAAGGCGCGTATTGGATGATTGGATTTTCAACAAATGGTCAGGCAAAGGAACTTCCTGCACCAAATGGAACGCCTCTGGAGGGACGTCCCCGAGAACCCAACCGGATCTCTGCCAACACAAGGTCGGTTACCTCTGTAACTAGGTAACTACTAACACGAGTATGCCATCCCCCGGTCTTTACCAACCTTTATCTGAGGCGTCTCTCAACCCACAACCACAAAGCCAATAAGTTTGCAGCAACCACATAGGTTAAGTATCTGGGCTCCATACCATGATACCACCTTTTATCCAAAGGAAAATAGACATACCCTCAGGGGCGCTACCCCCAAATAACCTTGCTGCAACGATTCCTGTTTCGACCATTACCGGGTTGTGAGGCTCGACGAAGTCACGTCCACAAAGCTACGCTTTTCACAAAAGCCATGCTTCGATCAACACATGATCAGCAGCACTTCGTATGCCACATTACCAAATTGAAAATGTATCACTAGTAACCATCAACTACATAACCTATGAGCTCGTACGTCTCAGAGATGGGTGTTAAGCTAAGAGAATAAATTCTCCGCCACCAAACAGAAACGTATTTGATAGAAACCAGCTTTACATATCAAAGTGTAATATCAGACATACATCCATACAAGTCTGTTCCGGGTTCGAACAGAAACGAAGGCACTTCAAAAGTAGCCCTTGCAATCTGTATATTCAAAATCCCGATCGGACTCCCCATCACATATGGAGATCTCTACATCGACGCGACTCAGTGTAGAGACATTCGACGGGTAATCCTTTCGTTCTCGAAAATACCCTGTCTTTGCCACTGGTCTTCAAATGCTATCCATCTTGTCATATCACTATTCGGAATGGGTTATATGACACAAGGTCTACTCCCGGCTCAACCGAATAATGAGTGCAATATTTAAAAACATATGGATTTTGGGATCCTTGTTAAGTCATGACTTATTACCCAAAACCTTTTCTTCAAATGGTTTGAACAAATTACCATTTTCAAATCTTTAAACAAAAAGATTTACTTCACAAAGTTCACCAATCTTCCACAAAGATTAATTAATAGCTTTCAAAACTATTTACAATTCCAAATCTTTTATATAAAAGATACACCCTCAAGATCCTCTTTAATTTGGAAACAAAGTTCACAAATCTTTCACAAAGATTCAATTATAGATTTCAAAAACAATCCCCTTTCAAATTTGAAACCCTTTTTTAACAAAACTGTAAATCCTTTCTTTCTTTGAAAGCTATTATCATTTGAAAACTAAGAGTTTTCTTTTCGGGAAAATACAATTACACTTGCTCAAGTTAAAGCCTTTCAAGTATAAACTTGGGTTGAATTTAAATTCTCAAAATAATATATTCAACATACTTGAAAGATGGTTTAAAAATACATATATATATATATATTATAACTTGTATAAACCTTTCAAACCAAATTTCCCAAAACAATTTCAAAACTTAACAAGATATTATCTTATTCAAACTAAATTTTAATTTCAAATTCCTTTCAAAAAGCTTTTCATATTCAACCCAATTACATTTCCAAAACCATTGGGATTCAAAATTCAACTTTTTAAACAAATAATATCTTAATTCAAAACATCAGTGACTTAACCGATTTCCTGTGAAATCCATATTTATGTGCGTATGGTGTAGTTCAAGGGTTTCACACAATAGTGCAACATCATCAATCATCACAGATTCAATCATATCAATATCGATAAGCGGTATAATCTATAACGCTTATCTTCCATTCACAGATTCACAGATAAATAATATAAAATTTAATACAGATAAATAAATTACATTCATCACAACTCAAATCAAAATAATGCACACAAAGCATCACACATTAGGGATATCAAACAATTCAACATTCAATAGAATCCAAACATCCATAAGTAAGATCAATTAATTATCTGATTAATTTAAATCAGATTAATTACTTATGAATAAATTACTAATCCTGGTTAATTAATCATTAATTAATTACAAACCATTCTGATTAATTGTCCTTTAATCATTTATTAATTAACCATTGATAATAAATTAATTAACCTTTAAATCATTAAATAATTAACCTTTAATTATTTAATTATTTTTTAATTAATTTTTTACATTAATTAATTAATCCTTAATTAATTACAATTTAATTCATTATCCTTACGTAATAATTAATTATCTTAATTATAAATTAATAAATCCTTAATTGATAATTAATTATCCCTTAATTATTAATTAATTAATCCTTAATTATAAATTAATTAATTTTTAATCAATATTTAATTAACCTTTGTTCATTCCTTAATCATTAATTAATTAATCTTAATTATTAATTAATTAAATTAATTACCTTGATTTATTACCCTTTAGTTAATTGCAATAATTAATTAATCATATTAATTAATAAATCTTTAAGTAATTAAATAATTAATCCTTAATTAATTAATTAACAAATCAACCCCGTTAAATTATTAAATAATTAACCTCTAATCACTTAATTAATCAACCTTTAATCATAATCAACAACCTCAATTACCCACATTGATTACTTTTAATTAATTACATTAAGTAATTAGCCTTTAATTAATTAAGACCTTAATTAATTTAAAAGATAAACCACTTATCTTCATTAATTACTTAATTTCATTATTACACTTTGAAAACACTTGGGATTTTAAACAAAAGTTATTTTAAATCCAAATCAACAAATTTTAAAAACATTTAATCTTTAAAATTTAACCTTTACACTAAAATTTATTATTATTAACCCATAGATTAACTTAAACCTTTAAGTTAATTAACAATTTTGAAAACATTTGGTCTTTAAATTTACCTTTAAAACCTGTTTAAAGAAAACTTGTTTTAGGATAAATCTTGAAATAATTTTTTTTTTCCTTCACATTTTTAAAATTTGATAACATATTGAGCAACCTGAGCTAAATTCCTATTTACCCGAGCTCAACTTCGGGTTATCCCACATCTTCTTTTCCCCGAGCTTCTTCATGTAATTCATCGAGCCGAACCCGAGTTCAACTCTTCTTCTCCAAACCTTTAATCAACATCTGATACGATCGTGCACCGTGCACCCGCACGAGAACTCCAACCATCTCCGGTCATTGCCACGACCACTCACACAACGATGATCACCCATTCAAACTCCCCGATCAATCAACACCCTAATCGACGACGAAATCGAAAACAACCCACTCGATCGATTTTCTAGAACCCAAACCCGTTAACTAAATTGCCTCGCTCCGATGTTACAGACCACCGGCGACCACGCGATTTTGACCCAAGCTTCATCGACGACCCATGAAGCTTTTCCCCTGGGTGCGATCGAACTCGGTGCAACATCGATGATGCCATTTCCTCACAAACGCAATTGAAAAATACTGGTCTTAAACCCTAGATCAACTCCGATCACCATCCACGATGGATGATAAATTCATCATACAATTTTCTCAAGTTTGACGACCACCCAAGCACCTTTGGAAGGAACCCCGACACCCAACAGTTCGCCGATCACCAGAACTTTGTCAAAACCCATTTTTCGATCAACTACGAAATTCCCGCGATTTATTGAACTAAAAAATGTAATTTTTCTTTTAAAAACTATCATTTTCGAAGGCAAATCACATTATATAATTGATTAAAGAAATTAGGATACTTGTATTTGACATGGGTTTTGATTTCCCTGTAATTCTTCTTTCCAGAGAAAAACTGTTTTCAGATTTATATTAAATATTTTTTTAAAGTTAGATCTTCATGTTATAAACACATTTCTTTTAGATCGTAAAATCTAAAATGAATCAAAGGGGTAAAGTTTAATGTTTGAACAGGTTTTGAATTTTTTGAAACCTAGAACAAAGCAATTTTTTATGTGTACAGACATGCACAACTTATCTACAATTATATATATCACATGCAGACATATACAACTACTTTTCACAACCACATTCAAGTATTAATCATAATCATCAGATATAAAAATTGGTTCAAGCGTCTACTTACAGTGTTTTACAGTGTTTTAAACAGAGAAGCAAAATATGGGATTGTTGAGCTATTGATCTGGTTGCTTGAACCAGACTTTGATTTCCAAGATTGAAACTTGAATACTGTGTTGATCTGAATTTACCTACTGCATGCTTGATCTTGATGATCTTTGCTTCAGATTTGATTTGAATTTATGTTGAAACAGTTTGAATCATGCTTTGGTTGAAGGTGCTATTCGATCTGGATTTTGCTTTGATTTTAAAACTGAGTTGAACTTGATTTTTATTTGTTTCTAGGTTTTGTTTTGTTTATGTTTTTCCAGGCTGAAGATTTTCTGGTTTGAGAGTTTTTTTTGAATTTCTTTCTGTTTCTAGGTTTGAGCTGTTGCTTTTGATTTTGTTTGAAGATGAAGAGTAAAAGGATGGAACTGAAAATGAATGAATAGGTTTCTCTCATTCTTAAACATGATATTAAATTTTAAATTTAACCAATTTGCCACTTGTTAAATTATGTTAACACTTGTACAAAGTCCTATTATTTTTCTTACACTTGTTAACATATTTATGTTTTAAACCCTTATTCATTATTTTCTTATGTTTATATTTTAAACACTTTATATTTTCATGTTAATAATATTTAATTATAACTTTATATTATATTTTCTATTTAAACAAATACATTTTCCTTTTATAATTATATATATATATGTATTATTTTAAAGAGAAAGATCATTATCCCTTTATTCAAATTATATTTATCTTATTAATTTTCAAAAGATATGTATATTTATATAACCTTAAGAAAAATAATTTGAAATCAAGTTATACACTTATTAAATAATTACACATATATACAAATTTTATAAATTTAAAATATAGTGTTTTTTTCAAATTCAAATTATTTATTTTAGGATATCAATTCCAAAATTCAAACTAAAAATCTATTTACATAAATATATAAATAACAATACATATCTTTATTAATTTTGAAAAAATTCAATTTAATTCATAATTTTAATCCAAAATTTATATTAATTTCCAATTTAACATTGGCTTCAAAATCAAGATCGTTATAGTAACGATCCGTATTTTGCAATCAAAGGATCATAAACTATATTTATTTAATACGTATGAAGTCGTATGACTCTAAAATTTTAGAAAATAGCTCTTAAAGACATTTTCCACATCTATGATTTTTGCCGAATTTCTGTGTGACCATTTTAATCCTGAAAATTTTGTAAGAACTATAACTTTTGATAAGAGCCGAATTACGGTCTCGGACCACTTCCATTGCTTTAGAATTGTAACATTTGAAGCACGGGAATATGAAATATTTTAAACACAATTTCAAAGCAACCTTTCATATTTCATTTCAAAGATAATATTCCATATTCACTACATAATCCCAGACGTTGCCCAAGTTCAAATAAAATAATTATTTTTAAACACTCCAAGAGTGATATATGAAGATACCCCTTGGTTGATCAGAGTTTATTACTAGATAGTTATAACATCTTTCTTTACATAAACTTCAACAAGATAACTTCAACACAACGGATCAATAATATATAAAGATAGACTCCTAAATAGCTAGCTTTGCCTCCTGCACGTCTCTAGATGCTTTATTCGTCAAAACCTACTTAACCTGCAAACCCTTACTTCCATCCCACTCAAATCGAATTTTGAGCACCCAAGAGTTTAAGGGGAAACATAAACTTTGAGTTAGACAAAAAGCCTGCTATGAACAATAATATGTCATCTCGATTTTATAGATATCTAGTGAGACCATGCCCCAAAGCAAAACTTGTTTTTCCTTCATTGATATCCGTTTTTAAAATATGTCTTCTGCAAAACAAAATCCTACAACCATGATGGTTAAATAAACGATATAAATGATTATGTGAATGCATGCTACATGGGTAATCATAACTATCCGTCAAATTAGTGGACTATCCATCCCAATGTTTAATTTTCGTCGGGTAACTACCAATCTACATGGCTGACTTGGGCTGACTAGATATACGAAATTTCCTAACTGACTATTAGAAGAAAACTTAATGGTTTGCTAAATACAGTTATCTTAGTATTTACCTGACTATCTATCAATCTCATAGTTTTGCTAGGCTTACTATAAACCTAAAGGTAGGCCAACCTACAACCTATCTTATTGTTATGTATTCATTCATGTACGTAAACCTACTTTTTGTCTTACCATTGAAAAAGCCCTATGGACTAGAATTTTGGACTTATATCAGCTAGGGGCTAACAGTTAAAGTATAGGGCGCTACCCTACACCAATCCCATCTAGTTTTCTAATCTTCGAGTAGATTCATCATATAACAATCTATCCAAAAGTGAAAATAATAGCGAACTCTTTAATAAAAATCCTTAGCTAAATACCCTTTTCTATTTCCTTGAAAACAAAGCCTTTGCAAATGATTAACCCTTGAAGTCATACTTTGAAATAAGGAAAATATAGCCCTTTACTTTATCCTAAATATTTATACCATGGCAGATGCTTTTATAGATTATATTGATGAATCTCAAAACCACTTGGAAGTTATATTACTTCAAAACCATAGGCTATAAAGCCCAAAACAATATAAAACCTTTATGTTGATATAAGGCAGCAAGGATATAATCGACGAGGGTCTTCGCCCCTCAAACCATATTAAAATCTTTTATTGGTAAAAAAAATAAAGGTATAAAGTCAAAGTTAACCACTTATTTTAGTATATTATAAAATCATAGAAGATACTCGACGACATTGGTGAATCTCGACATCAATGTCTTAAGAAAAATAAGCGGCATCATTAAAGGCGAAGTGATAATAGGCGGCAACTTAGCCTTCTTCGAAATAGGTGTTAAAGATTAAAGTCGGTAATCATTAAGGTCGAAATGATAAAACATGGCACTATATAGCCAAAGTGACAAGACGCGGATCCACTATCGTCGTTATAAGTCTATTTAAAAGCAATAGGGTCGGTGACGCTATATATATATATATATATATATATATATATATTTTGCAACATGCCCTTTATATAAAATGCATCTCAAGGTCAATGCCTATATTTGAAAAAATGTGGCATCGCTCTCATCGAAGTCCATAATGTCAACATCAATGTCGCGGTTCCTACTTCGACCAAGCCGATCCGTTCTATATCAACTCTAGTTAATATCCTATATATCACACTTGATTGACATCGAAAACCATAGAGGCGGCACGATGAAATGCGGTATCGTCTACCGTGGTGTGTCAAAGCCGTAAATAATAGAAAAACAGTTTTATTGCTAATAAAAGTAATTTCTTTTCACCAACTCTAAATATTTGTCAAATTCTTCTTGGTTAACAAAAACTTTATTAATTTTCTTTTCCAAAAATCTGCACTAAAGCATGTCTAGCGATTCCAAAATCATTTGCAAACCTTACATCTTATATTTATATTTTAATATAATAATGAAGCTTCTTTAGCCCAAATAATTCATTATAAATTATAAACACTTGCAAAAATCTCTAAAAATCACTAAAATCAGATTTATTCTTCTCTTTAGCATATAAAATTTTCGAGGCCAAAAACTTAATTAATTATTTTTACTAATTAAAACCCAAAATAACCAATTTTCTTCCCTTGATAAAATCATAAAATATTCATACATTATCAAAAAATTATGAAATTTAAAACCCATTTCTAAATAATGTTTCCAACATCATGTCCTAATTTCAAGTTTTGTTGGTGTCATATAACAGGTTTTCCAACTCAAAAATATCAATAAATTCCATAATAAATCATATAAATTCATCAAATAGCATATAATCATCCAATTATTTAAAATATGACATAATAACATCAAAATATTTGGATTTAGACTTAAAACTAAAAATAGTAATTAAAACTTGAGATGCTTAACTATTATTCATCTTGAATGGTTTACGAAGTTTAGATTTGTATTTGATTTGATTACCTAAAGCTTTGATCTTTCTTGTTGGCTTTTCTTCATCCTCTTTGCTCTTAGTGATGGCCGGTTTTAGTTTTTAATTTCGTTTTTATGAATAAAGTGAGGGAGGAATGAGAATGGGAAGGTTTATGTTAAGGAAATGTGCTCTTTTCTATTTTTCCTCCTCATATAACCTCGTTCTTATTATTTTCCAAGATAATCCCATTAATTCATTAATTAAGGCTCAATCCATATTTATTATCAAATCTCAATCTCCTTACCATTTTATTTTATTTATGCAATTTAGTATCCTAAATAATGTTAATCAAAATTAGGGTTGTAACAAGAATAACGGTTTCTCATTTCGTAGAGTGGTTGTAATAGAAAAACGGACTTTCCCATTGAAAGTTGTAGTTGTTTTAAGATTTGGCTGCTGTTGGCCTGTGGTAGTGGATAATTAACTAACCCATAGTTAGGCCCACTAACCTATCTCAAAAATTGTGCTAAGGGGAGGTTGTAGGAACCGATCTAAGTCATTTCCATCTTCTTTAAAATAGCTTTAAACTCCATTAACCCTAATTTCATCAAAAATCACACCTAGTCCTTACTAATCTTAGCCTAGATTATAATTGGAGGGATAATTAGCATCTATGGGTTGGAGACTATCATTTTTGCTGATTTATGTTCGTCTTCTTTGTTGTCCACTTTGGATATAAGGAGAATAACTGGTATTTTGGATACTTGGTGAGTGGTTCTTGACCCATCACTATATTATGCATGTTTATATAGTAAAAAATTGACGTTTTTAACATGATTTTGACTTCAAATCATTTTCTAACTTTAATCACATGTTGACTTTGAAGATTTTAAAGTGGTTTTGTAAACCCATTTGTTTTTATTCATATGCTTGTTTAAAAGTTAGATCTTGGTTAGGGTTTTCTTGATTATCATATTCTTATGTATTGCATGTATGAATGGATGTATATGTATGATATTCCACGTTTATATGTTATGCTTTGACTTGGTTTGCTAATGCTTTTAGGTAGTTAGGTAAGAGGTGGCGAATTTGGCAAATCGAAGGCAAACATAGTCGGAATGGGGTTAAAATTGGAGGAAGGGCTTTGGAGCATGGGAGGAACCCAGGATTCAAGTCACACCAAACTTGGAGCTAAGTAGAGGAATTGATACTGAGAGCTTGTTATCGGCATTGAGATTTTTTCTTCTTCATAGGAATCATCTCGGTGGGAGGTGCTGCTTCAGGTCAAGGCTATGGGTGATGAGTGAAGGTCAAGTGCAAGAATTTGGCTAAGTACTGTACTTGATATTAAGAGCTTTGGAGGGCATGGAAACAAGAGTTTTTGGATTTAGCACCAAGAGATTTGGAGTTGATGCCGAAAGCTCTTAGGTGGAGTGGTTGAGGTCTAAGCACTTAGCAGATGGAGCACTAAAAGAAGGGAACGAACTTTGCCAAAATTGGCTAAGTATAATTGTCGGTACTGAGAGCTAATTATCGGTACCAAAAGCTTATTATCGGTACTGAGAGCTCCACTTTGATGGGATCGGGGTGGAACTTCTAGTATGGAGGGTGGAGGCCCTACAGGTAGTGCTAAAGGTGTTTGTTTATTCGCTTGGGTTTTGATGGCGATGAAGTAGCACGATGATAGCTTCAGAACTTCGATGATGGAAACTTGAAGGTAAATGAGTTAGGTTTTGATAATGGTGGCAAGATATGGAAAGGAGTCATGAGAATGTTTGTCCACAAAGGGCAGGTTCTAGAGGGTGACCCGTGGATAGGACGTGAGAATGATTCTATCGTGAAGGGGAGGAATATCGATGGTCCCTCAAGAATGATGGAAACTGGATGGAGTAAGGAAAGGGCTTGGATACGCGTGCTAAGGGATCGTTGATACTCAGAGTGTTTTCTATTGTACTTGAAAGTAGAGGTATTATGACTGCACTCATGTGTACTTTGAAAGGTTATCTTGGATCATTTGAAAAGATTCGTATACCCTAGACCAAGGGAAAGGGTCTAGTAATAGCTTTGGACTGAAGACGGGTACACTGAAAATCGGGATTTCCGTTAGTCGTTGGCATGGGAAAGGCCATACGAGTAATCATATATCTAGAGCATATTGAGTGATAGTGATGATTATTTGATGGATGCCATGGTCAGTTTAGTTGTTTTCTTCCGCAGTCTATCACTCTAGGGATATCAGAAATAGGTATTGGGGATAGGGATACCTAGAAACCCTCACCATAGTTAGTTTGTAGTATGTCGTTACTATATTCGTAGAGTAGCATATTATATTTGTTATGTGTTAACTCTTTTATTGCAGGGATAGGTTGGGTATGGTTCATATACCCTTGTTCCTTACTATATCGACTTGTATATTATTTTAAGATTCATTTAACGCTCACACTAGACTATTGTCGGACCCAAGGTTTTATGCTTTGCTTCTTATTATCTCGGTACTCTTAAATGAGTGAATTAGTTAGTAGGTCTTGGTGCGATGCCGAAGCTATGCAGAGAACGAGCTAGATTGAGCTATCTCATATGATATATGGATTTCTATGCTTATTTCGTTATACAACATTGTGGAGCCTAGATAGTGCTTACTTATTACATTATTATGAGACATTTATTCGAGTTTATTTCTGTTTAGTATAAACTCTACTACTTGTTGTATAACTCTACAAATTTGTACTCTAATATTTGGATTATTTAGCTATTACTGTCTCTTCTGGTTTATATCTATGATGTATATTATATTTTATTCTATGTGTTGTAAAATATACGACGGGTTCTATGTGATGTTTTATTTCTTTTTCAACCCTTGATGATCATCCTACATCAACTGGATACGTCATCAACGCATTACATAATTATATTGGGTGTCGACAGTGTAGGATGGTCGTCACATATAACCTAAGAAAATCCCCATCATTTATTACCTAACCCAAGAATGACCCATCTCTGGTACTCCCTAACTGACATCACACAAAATCTCATTAGGCCACTCAATAATTCTTTATGGTAAGAGGAAGACTTTACAATAGCCACTTAATACCTCAACCCCGAAGCAAACCCCTCAGTAGATTCCACTACTACACCTAAACGATAATCTCGATTGTTTAGTACTTCTTAAGTGGGAAGGAGGTGGACCTTACAACAACCACTTAATACCCCTGACCCAGAAGCAGATCCTACGTGTTATGATTCGTAACCCAAACTATGACGTCTCACATTAGTCGAGTATTCGTAGGCATTGGTAGCCAGATTAACTGGCAATCTTACCCTATAGAATTCAGACTACACTCGCATCCACCATGGGTACTTATTATAGACGATGTCTCACATCAGTTTCAAAGTCAAACAACTGGTAGCCAAATTAGCTAAGCAGAATTCTGTGTGCTTTTGATTAATCTCACATCCCTTTAACTTAGTCATAATTCCACTTTTCTAACATGCTATCATATATACTCCATCGCATTTCACATTAGGGTCATATAAGGAAAAATCCTTATTTCGTCTTTAAATTTGGATTAATTTCCATTGTTATCCTTAACTTCATTCCTGTGGATTTTAATGCTATTTACTAACCTATGTATTTTGCGTGATTAATATGTTATTAATTATACATTAATAATATATCTATGCTAATATATTTATATGCTAATATATCAATACGTACGTAATATAAGCTAACTGATATTCCTAAAGAAGTCAGATGGATCTTTACGAACGTGTATTGATTACTGAAAGTAGAATGAATTGACAGCAAAGAATTGTTATCCATTACCCAGGTAGACAACTTGTTTGATCAGCTCGAGTGTTCTTCCAGCTAGATTTGGCAACGGGATACTATTACACCCATATTCCTCTAACCTTGTTAAAGGAAAGTCGAATGAGGCACAAAGCCCATAAATCTGCCTTCATAAATAAAGTCGAGATAAAGAGAAAAGAAGGTGAAACGATTCGGTTTACATTGCACAAAAAGAAATCAAAAGTTGCAACTAGTTATAAGAAACTACGGTCAATTACTCAATCAAAGTGTTAGTAGTGCCGCCAAAAATGGCTATAAAGCAGAGCCAACCTGCAGTTGCGATGTTTGATTCGGCTATCAGAGCTGCAGCCAAAAAAGCATGATGTTGCAACAAGAGGTATATTTCTCTTACAAGTCAGGGTATAGAGATGATGGATTTGCACCAATGATTTACATCAGAAAGCCAACATGATGCACCGCCCCAAATTGATTAAGGAATGCACTGCCATTAGGACGAGTTGGTCAGGAATGTGTCACCATTAGAACAGGTTAATAAATAAACGTGCCGCCATCAAGGCATAACAAATGAATAGGCAAAAAGAAAAGGACAATAGAAGTAAACTGTTCTGCAACAAAAGGATCCAATAAACTCAATTATCATTCTTAAAATATGCATTACAAACTCTTTCAAATATAGATTAACCCTACGATCATTGAGGACTCTCTAACCAGTACCATGAGGAATCAGAGGCATTCTAAGGGTTTTGCATAGGGTTACCCAAACATCACTCCACTATGGATCTATACTTGTTAAAAAAATAGCAAAGAGATAAGAATCCAACCTTGGTAGCTTGTGCATCCTCACACCAAGAGCAGTTCGAGACAAGTGCAATCCTATATTAAGGTGCCACGGTTTAATCCAGGCAACCCAAACGATTCAACTCTAGCATAAAGCCAAGCGAATGTTACGAGTCAAGCAAGACAATAAAGCTTCAATCATCCCAACGCAGAACCACTTGGCAAGGCACAACAGACATCATATGTCAACCTCCTAAGTATCAACAATGTCTAAGGCATAATAGGGGCATGGCTCTCGACACCATCACAACATAAATGATAAAGGAAACATAACTTATCCTACAGAAAAAAGGAGAGTGCATATCAGGTAAGAAACCCATTTGAATTTGAAGTCTCCTTTATAATTTTAAATGTTCCAATTTCAATTTCAATCTTACCTCCAAAACCCCTGATTTTAACAACTCAAATCAGAGTTTCCTGCCAATGACATGCCAGCAATCCACATGCATCAAATAGGCAATGTGGATGGAAGACACATGACATGATCCAAAGGAAGAAACAAAATGGTGGAAGAAAGATTGTGGCAATCCACGTGCATCTCTATACTATAAATAGAAAAGCCATTGTAGCAAGAAAGGTACTTTTTTTGAGTTATTATTTTTAAGGTTTAAAAAGTAAAACCATCGTACTCCCTACATTAAAATATGTACCAAGAAACATAAAGAAGAAAGCGACATCTTTAACATCCGAACCACATAAATTCTCTGTATCTTTTACTTTTCTGCACTTTTGTTTATTTTTACCTAGATTTCAGTGTTAGATTTTGTTCGGTTTATACTTAAATTAAATACCGGTACGATTTAACATTTTAACAAATAGTTAAAGCGCAGCCACCTAATTTTGCAAGCTCCCAACAACATAATTACTACTTAAAGGCAAACTTAATATTGTTTAAGTTTGTTAATTCAAATACATGAAAGTACGCTATTATTACTCTCGTGACTAGTTTAGGTGTTGTGAGATGAAAAATCTAACCAACAGATTCCATCAACCGAGGGTGGCAGAAGATAGTGTTCCACTGACCACATTTCGAATAAGATATAGTTCATTTGAGTGGTTACTGATGCCATTTGGACTGACCTATTCCCCTGCGTTCTTCGTTGATCTTATGAACCAAATCTTCCACGATTAGTTGGACATATTTGTTTTGATCTTCATTGATGACATTTTTGGTATATTCTAGATGAGAGAGGCCATAAAGTCTATCCTAAATTGGTGTTGGAGATGTTGGGACAGCATAAGTTGAAGGAAAAGTTTTCAAATGTCATTTCTGGAAATGAGAGGTTAAATTTCTGGGGCATGTTATTTTAAAAATTGGATTAACAGTGGATCCATCGAAGACAGAAACCATTATTAGCTGGAAGAGGCTAGAGATGGTCACAGCGATGAGAAGGTTTTTGGGATTGGCCAGTTATTATCATAGATTCATTAAGGAATTCTCGCTCTAGCAGCACCTTTAACAAAGTTGACCAGAAAGAAAGAGAAGTTCATGTGGACTGAAAAGTGTGAAGATTTATTTCAAGAGTTAAAGAAGATATTCATGAATGCTCCTATCTTGATTGTGCCTGAAAGAAATTAGGATCTAGTGTTGTATATCGATGCATATGGGAAATGATTGGGAGCAGTGCTGATGTATAGAGGGCAAGTGATAGTTTACGCGTCAAGGGAGTTGGGACCATATGAGATTAGGTATCTGACTCATAAAGAGTCAACAGTGGTGGTGTTTGCGTTAAAAATTTGGAGACATTACCTTTCAGGAGAGTGGATCAAGTTGTATACGGAAAATAATTATCTTAAGTATTTATTCTCTTGAAAAGAGTTCAATATGAGGCAACATAGATGATTAGATTTCTTGGTGGCATAAGAATTTGGTATAGAATACACGCTAGGAAAGGGGAACAAGTTTGTCGATGCTTTGAGTATGAAGCATAAGAATGGGCTGTTAACCATGATTGAGGAATGGAAGATATTGGAGATGTTAGTTATAACAACCCTCCTTTTCGACCCACAAAAGTCGATGCTAATACATCCATGGTATTAACATGCCAAACATCCAAGTGCTGGAAACACAGATTGTTGGAGGAAAAGAAAAAGAAGATAGAACATAATCTTACATCATGACAAATAATATATAATATACAACAAATCTTTACAAAGGAAAATCGAAATATACATACATTAAATCTGAGTTCACTAATCTATCATCAGCCTGGACAGTCATGACAACCTGTCCTCATAATTTCTAATGAATACAACCAACAAATGCAACAAAAACAAATATATGTAAATACGTCTCGGGGCATCCAGGATTGTCTCCTGAAGCTCCAAAGCATCCAAACTAAATCTAGAAATCATGCTTGCTATAAGAAAATAATGTCCAAATTAGTTTGCTAAACCAACGTGAAAAACACACATCATATGGATTTTATTATTATAAAAACCTTTCAAAATAAAGGTATCTCGTAAAACCAAACCACACATAAATACGAAAGGGGTTTTACCTTACGGTAACTAAACCATTTCGTATGAAATCTTATTATATTATAATAATATCTAAGATTTAGAATAAATATTAAATCTAGCCAAAATGTTTACATTAATAACATTCCAACATAAAATATACCTCTAGAGAAATAAATATAGTAAGGGTCCACCTTCCGTACAATATACCTCTAGAGAAAATGTATCGAGGCTGCCGTAATTGCACCTCTGCTACTCAAAACCGACCTACCCCATACTGGGTAGTACCGAATATTATCACCTCCGAGTTAACTTGACAAACCATTTACATGGCCATAAGCATACATAATCAATAAATGTCAATCTAGATACAATTAATGATCATACTATAACGGAAGCGATCCACATAGCCTTCCTGCACGTCCCTACTTTAGTCATTACCAGTTATGAGATCCGAGGCTATGTTTTACCTTTTTAGCAAATCCTGTCGGAATGCTAACACTGCCCTCTAGGCAATAATGCAATGCCAATATTCATCCAAACAAATTATTCTAGGATTAAACAAACCGAAGGCACTACTTATACTATATCCTTAGGATTAGTATCAAGTAGCCCTTACACTTAAAAGAGCTCCTTCTTCGATTCCATCGTCTTGAAGATGTCTCCAATTCTAATACTTATGTCAGTTCGAAGTGGTTTTCGGATAACATATCTGATCCCGGTCTCCCCGAACTGACAACGATTGTTTTAAAAACCGACTAAGATTTGATAATCGGTTATATAACTATCAATAAAAAATAATTCAACCAGAGATTTTATTAAGCATGGTTAAGAAAAAATCAACCACTAAGCCTCTTTAATTAATCCTTTCATTTATTAAAACCATTTTGTAAATTCTTTTATTAAAATCATTTTACAAAGATATATTCACAGACCCCCTCTACTCTTTTCAATACTTGAAAATATTGATATACTTATCTCAACTGTATAAGTATACCTATGAAACATTCCAGTTTCTAAACTTAGAAAACTTTTTCATATACTTATATCGACAGTATAAGTATATTCATGAAACACTACATTTCCAATACTTAGAAAGTGTACCTATATACTTATCTTAATGGTATAAGTATATTTACAAATCTTAAGAAAGATTTCATTTTTCCAAAACCATATTCAATTGGTTTAAAATAATCATTTATAAACATTAATAACAATAAACCCAAAAACACTTTCCGTTGGTGTAAGTAAATAGATTGTATAGAAATTAGATCAAATATAGTTACCATTACTTTTCGATTTCAAACAGTACCATTCCACGATTAACAATGTTGCAACGACTCGAATTTTCGGACCAGTCAAAATCATCGAGAACCCGTCCGTTTTAAAACTAACAAGTGACAACTTCCAATTTAATACACAATAAGATATAATCAATATTCAGTTCTACTAAATGTATAGGATACAACCTTCAATTATACAAGTTATTAGAGTAATCATTTATTCTACAGGTGTGCTTAAATACAAAGAAGACTCAATATACAATAAACCAACCGCTGCATAACTCTGATGGGAAACAAAACAATATCCTATTCATGCAAACTCAATAAACATATCAAATGCGAAATAAAATAATAAGCATAAAAGAGATATCAACACATGATAATAGCAAACAATAAACGAATAAACAGGAAAGGGTTACATTTTTATTGAGGCTGCATCACTACCACTTATGACTGTCGATGTACCCCAATCTATTTGGGTACCCAATTAGATACAGAATCAAACCAACGTAGGTCCCATACCATAAATAAGACTCCATAGGAGCCTGCGATGCAACAAACAATATGCAATTCCCAAAACTGCCCACTTAGGCTTAATCTTCACGTTTATTTTCTCAAATCTAATTAACTTTATTATTTTTCAAAAAGTCTCTTTTGAAAATACTTATTCGAAAATAATCTCTTCGAACTAAATTCTCGGTTTTATGTCAAACCCTTTGAAATACTAATATATGCATCTTTTGTATCAAATTATCCTTTAATTCAGGATATTAAAACAAATCACTTTTGAATATTTATTTGAGAATCTCAAAATACTACTATAAAAACATATCAAAATATATGCAACCAAATCGGGAGGTTTCTCCCAATAACAAGGCAGCCTTCTGAAAAAAATAGATATTTATGTCCCTCTGTTTGTCGAGCGGACTATACCAAGGCTACAAAACATCTGCACCTCCCTTGCATTTTAGTTATGGGTTACCTGAATCATCGGTAATATAATAAATCATTTTGTTTCCGAAGTGATAAATCGTTTACACTAATAATCACAAATAATTTCAAACACAGTATTTTTATTTTCCAAAATCTTTTGAAATCATTCTCAAATGCTGGGTTTTTAGTCCTCAAAATTCTCTTCATTTATAAAACACTTTTATACTTCTTTATATAAATCATTTTATTATCACTTCAAAATATTTACTTCCAAATATCTTCTTTTCTTTAAACATTTCATAACACTTTCATTTATGAAAACCAACTTTGAAAATAATTCTATTGACGTAAAATTGTTATAACTAATTATAACAATTAAGTGAACCAATATTATCGCTAAACACCCTATAGCCAAATTGCGAGATAAATCACAAGGTGTTAGCCTACAAATGTTTACTACTCAACCCGTGTGAAAATAAAAGAAAACGATTATTGCTCATAAACTGACCGAGCACAAATCACACAATTAATCAACAAAAATATTAAATAGAAAACACATCAATTTATTTAATAATTAACAACCAATATCTAATAGATCAATTTATCAAGCAATAATTAATTTACACTGTTTATAATAGCAGAATGAGGGTTCATTCTGCTAATTTAAATATCACTAATGAAATATAATTATTTAATTATGTTCATCATAATTAAATTTAATCCCTAACAGTTTATCAATATTTTCTACTTCGTCAAAAGAGTTAAATAATTATTCTAATGTTTTTTATTAGTTAATACGAATCTAGTGTTGAAGACTGCTGGTTAAGTGGACTTCGTAAGGATGATATATTGATTTTTAAATTGTAAACATATTTTAAACTTATAATTAAATAACATATTTAATTAACTAAATTTTTGTATCCTTACTTACCCAACATCCAAAACAGTAAAACCCAATCCCACTTACACATATCCAAAAGCTACTGTGTACTTTTAAATTGTTTAAACTAATTTAAACTAACTAAGTAATATATACCTAAATTTATAAACTAAACTTAAATGTATAAAAATAAACAAACCTTTCTTACCCAACATCCAAACGCATGCACAGATCTCTCATCTCCTTCCACATCTGCTGTAACGACCTGTAAATTTTGATAATTAAAACTATTAAATTTAATATTGTAACGATCCGCCATTCATCTCCACAGAATGACACATCATTAATAAGAAAGAAAGAGATAGAAAAGAGAAAAGAAAGAAGAGAAAAAAGAAACAACATCAGAATCTCAACAGCGGAACGAATAAATTATATTAATAACATAAGATATTACATAGTATCATATACAACATCTATCAGAGTTACACAGATTATACAACACAAACTAGACAGTTATAAACACCTGTCTAGTTATACAACTCAATACAACTCAAGGAAAACATAGAGATATCAAACACAGCGGAATACTAAACATATCTACAACGCCGAAGCCTCCTGCTCCATTGCTCCTCCACAAATCGTCAAAGCTAACCTGAATACCTTGGCTACTCGTAAAAATTTTGAGTACCCAAGAGTTTAAGAAAAACAGAAATAAACTCCGGGTCAGACATGGGTCTGGTGTGAGTAACAGGTTAAGGTTGCTTAACTTTGAAAAACCTTCGAGAGAAAGGGTATCACGTAAGACTTCCCACACATAAACATGGAAAAGTTTTTACCTTGCGCTAACCAAAACATTTGATAGGAAATCCAATGATATTATAATAGGTCTAGGGTTTTCAAGTAAATATGAAATAGCCAAAATTGTTACATTATTAAATTCCAGCTACTAGCCACAAAAGTGGGTAATACAATCAAAACCGTTGGCACTTATTGGATTTTGGATTCCATACAGTGGCAGGGCTACTAGGGTACCGCCCGTCACAGTATGTGGCCTTGATCACCGTACCGAGGAGCCACCCTAACTCCCCTGCAATACAAGGCCGGAACCATCCCTAATTGGACAGTCCCGAACAGGACAACTCCGCAGTTGGCGCGCGTATCCAACTGCCCACTAAGCCGAAATAAAAGGGACCTCTAGACGGGGAAAATCTCATCCTACTTAGGCATGACCCACTTAGCCTTGCTGCACCTCCCCTGTTTTAGCCATTCCCGGTTGATGAGGCTTGAGGCTACGATTACCTTTATAGAACATATCTATCTTAGAATGCTCATCGTCCACCTGACGATGTTCTGAAAGCATTCAATCCATACAAGTTCGTTCCGGGTTCGAACGAAACCGAAGGCATTATCTCGTTACACTCATTTTGGAATCACCTTCAGAGTTAACGATGATAACCCTTGCATTCTGAATCTTCATCTCGAATCTGAAAGTACTACCGCGTTAAACTCATATTGGAATCACCCTCATAGTTTTAACAACGAATAGCCCTAACACCTCGAGTCTTCACTTTTTACTTGAGATTCACGACCTATCGTTAATTTGGATCGATGTGGTTTTCGGATATCCAAATCTGGAAACCCGATCCCGGTCTCATCGAAATCCAAAGCGTATCTTTTAAGGCTAAGTTGTTTTAGAGTTTAAAACAATTCAATTCTATTATCTATATACACACAGATAGATAATTCACAGATTCACAATAGATAACCAACATTATCATCTCAACGGATAATCCATATTATCATTAAAAGATAATCCATATTATCATCATAATGCAACCAATGCATCCATATCACACAACATTTCTTATCTCATTTCTGAGATTTCAAACCATTCAAGGCAAATCAATATCATCCATTCATAAGCAATGATCTATAATCACACCAAAATATAATTAATTTAAAATGAATTAAATTAATTGCATCATTTCTAATTAATTTAAAGTGAATTAAATTAATTACCTCATCAAATAAATCTTGCTTACATAACCATTAATTGATTACGAATCAATTAATTAATTATCCTCAAATTATCGACCTTAATTAATCACCCTTGATTAATTATTATATTCAGGTAATTATCCTTTATTTATTTTCACAAATTAATTAACCTTAACCAAAAGTAGTAATTAACCTTTAATTACTTCCTTAATTAATTAACTATAATTAATTACATTGATCCTTAATTAATTACATTAATTAATTACCTTTAATAACTTATTATTGATTAATTAATCTTAATTAATCAATCTTAATTACATCATTAATTAATGATCCTCAATTAAATTTAAATTAACTACTTATTTAAATTAATTACACTAAGTAATTAGTCTCAATTAAACCATAATTATTAATCACCTTTGATTAATCATATTCTGTAATTAACTACCTTAATTACTTCATCAAATTAATTACTCCTTAATTTATTATCTTTAAATAATCCCTTGATTAATTATAAAGTAATTTAATCCAAATTACTTCCACAGTCAAACCACCTTCCACTAATTACATCCAGTAATTATCATTAATTACTTCACTAAGTAATTACATTCCACTAATTATATTAAGCAATTATTTATCAAAGCATCCAGTGTTTAAATTAATTAAACTTAATTAATTAACTCAAACTAACCACACTAATCTCAATTAATTACACTGAGTAATTATTTTTTTAATTACTTACATTAAGTAATTATACTTAAACGATTTCACAAATGATTATCATTAAATTAATTAATCTAATTAATTATTAAAATTAATCATATTAATTAATTGTTAAATAATCCTTATGTTAATGACCTTCATTAACAATTAACCATTCTTTAATTACTTTTCTTAAGTAATTAACTTTCATCAATCAATATTAATTATAAACTAATTAATCTTGAATAATCAATTAATTGACCTTTAATTATTAAATTAATTAAGTGTTAACCATAACTTAATTAATTCTAAATTACTTGATTAATTAATTACTAATCATTAATTAAAATCTAATCTTATTTAATTAACAATTCTTAAATTACAAGTTAATTATTCCTTAATCAATTAACTTAAACCTTAATTAATAATTTAAAACCCTTAATTACCTTAATTAATTATCCATTCCATTAATTAATTAAATAAATAAATTATCCATTTAATTACCTTAATATTAAATGAAATTACAAATCATTAAATTCTAAATTTACTTTAAGATCAAACTTTGTTCTTATTAAGGATCAACTTATCATTTACAAAGTATTTTAAATCAATTTACTTTAAATTTATTTTTAAATATCATTTTAAAATTTAAAAAATAAATAAAATGAATACAAATTTATTTTAACAAAGTTTAAAACACATTGTTAAAACCCTTTTCATTTCACAAGTTAAAGAAATACTCATTTAATAAAGAAGTTTAAGAAATTTAAATCCAAATTCACATTTAAATTCAAATCAATTTAAATTACACCTTAAACTTTCAAAATTATTTTAATCATTTTAAATTTAAAAACTTTCCTTCAATTCAAAACTGGAATACATATTTAAATTTGAATTCAGTTAAATCTTTAGATTTTAAAACTCTACCTACATTTTTAAACTTTATTTTTAAAATTCAAACTACTTAAACATTTCTAAAGTAGTTAAATCAATTCAAATTTCAAAAACTTCATCTTATTTGAAAATTGAAATTTAAACTTAAACTTGAAATTCCAGATTTTATAAACTAGGTTTAAAACTTATTTAAAACCTTGCTTTACATTTAAATTTCAGTTTTATTAAAAAATATAGAACAAAACATTACAGGTTTCTCAAACCTGTAACCAAATCCCTATACACGAGCCACTTACCATTTTGCTTCGGGCCAAAATCAAGCTGTCTCGAGAAAAACTACCCAACCCTTCGAGTCAACACAAGTTAACTCAAGAACAAATTAAAACCAAGACCATCAGAACAACAGTGCACCGTGCACATGCACGGTGCCGTTGATCCTCTCTGGCCACCTCCGGTGGTCTTCCCACATCGTCCAACACTCAATCGTCACACACGATCATCAGATCGAACTCCAACTCTCGAAATCGAGTTCGAGACTTCAACCCCAAACCTGGAACAACAGAACGACACTAACCCCAAAACCTGTCATCACCTCGTCCAAGAAATTCCGACCATCTGAACGCCTGCACCTCCGGTCACTCCATCGTCGTCTCATCTACTTCAAATCCCCTGAGTTAAGTAGCATTCGATCCACTGAGGAGGTCGATCCAATCAAAAACACTATCCAGATAAAATTTAGGGTTCTAAACTTCAAAGTTCAATCATACTCAACCCCAAGCTACGATCACTGTCCAACCATTTTTCCCACCATCACTGATCACTCTTCCACCTCCAGGAAGAACCCCTACCTCCACACCCAAGTGGATCACCAGAAAGTCCTAATTTTCCCTTTTAAGTTCATTCCAGAACTTCTCTTTCAACCTTAGTTTAAAATTTTGGATTTTAGTTTTAAAAATCTTTATTTTGAATGAGATTCCAGATTCTAAGCCTGGAACATCAAATTATGATGTTTGAAAATTTGACAATGCTTACACATTTATGTTCTTATGGCTTCCAGAGAATTTCCCAAACTTATTTTTACTTAAATAAATTTTTAAACTTTAATTCCTTAATAAACAAACCATCTTTTTTTATAACTCGAAGCCTAAAAGTTACTAAATTGAGGGATAAAGGATTATGTTTGAATTCTTACCCTTTGAAACTAAGCACAGTCAAACCCAGATACCACAGCAGTACCCAAATTGACACATTCATATTTCTGGGTAGAAATTTCAACAATACAAATAATCATACCACAACATACATTCCAGATTTTAGCATGCAACTAGAATTAATTTAAGATTTTAAAAAGGTGATGTTACTCACTTGAAACTTGATGAGAAAAGCACTTTTTATTTGAATAGCCATTGATCTTAAAAACTTGAAACAGGAATACTTCTTTGCCTTAGAAAACTTGAGTTGCTTACTGTAGTTCTCATATTTGCTTGCAGAAGACAATTTCCAGATTTCACTTAAACTTGTATCTTTGGTTACAGACTTTGGAAAAATGCTTTGACAGGTTTACAAAAGAACAGGCTTTGAAAATCTCTGGCTTTAAAAATGCATGCAGGTTTCAAATTGATTGATTTATAGGGAAATGATCATAATTTGAAAATGGTTACAGGAGAAAATGATTTTGGAGATGATGACAAGTTATTTGTTTCTGGAAATTTGAAAGTGGTATGCAGGCTTGATATTGGAAGTGGATTACAGGTTTTAAATGTTTCAGGTTTTAAAAAAAAATGAAGATGAAATTCCAAGCTTTGCTCTTATTTCTGGTTTTGAGGAGGGTTTCGGCTGAAGTTTTTCTTAGTTTTAGATTTAGAAAAATAGAAAAAGAAAGGGAAGGGAAGGAGATTTATAAAAAAAATAAGGCTGAAATTGTTTAAAAATCAAAACAAAAGAAAAACTAAATTACAATTGCCACTTGTCTTCAAATTTTAACATTTGTCATATAGATATGTTAATTAGTTAACACATGTCTTTAAGGTAAATTAGTTATAATTTAAATGTTAATTAGTATTTAGTTAATATGTTAAATGTAGTTTATGCCTAATTAATTAGTTATATGTAATTAAAGTTTTAATATAAGAATATGCTTAAGTAATTAGTATATAAGGATATATATATAGATAAATTTAAAAGGAATGAAACAACTATTTATATAAATAAAAATTATACAAATATTATAAAACCCAAAACAATTTAAGTATCTACACTTTGAAGTTCAAAACGCTAAATTTAAATTTAAATCAAATTCTAAAATTCAATTTGAAATCAAGTTATATATATACATATATAAACACATGATTCAATTTTGAAAAACAAACTATTTTTATCAAAATTTATTTGTTAAAAACAATACCTTATTATTATTGTTTAAAAACAACTCATTATCAAATTAAAATAATTATAAAAGAATTATTTCTTTATCAATAAATTATTTATTTTATCATACTATATTTGAAATGGAAATGGAAATAACCTTATTGTTAGTTTATTTAAATTTAAACTCAAAATCAATTTAAGCAAATTAAACTTTTAACTTAAGAATTTAAAACCATATAGTTATTTATTTAAATAGCTTTGAAAAACTTTCTATTAAATAAAAACAAATTTCCAATTTACCAAAATATTAGAATTAGACAATAAAATTTATTTATTTATTAAATTTTAAAACAAGGCTTATCTATTTACTATATATACATATTCTATATACATTATAAATAGAAAACAATTTATTAGCTTTTAAAAGATAAAATCTATCAATTAAATATTCATTTAATTGGATTATTAAATTAATTCAAATTTTATTAATAAAAAGTATCAAATCAATTTAATTTTTAATTCAGATTATTAGACTGATATTGTCTAAAATTTCGGGTCATCACAAACATGATTTTAGAATTTAATCTCGGATGAAATTAAAATTTATGATTTATTAATGAGAAAACAACTAGGATGTAACTTACTAATGTTGATTTAATGTAATTGATAACTATTCTAAGGTCATTTCAATCAATCGAAATAATTGTAAAGTTAAATTGGTTAGAAATTATAAATAAGCAATGAATTAAACGTTGTATTAATAATGAATTTGTATGTTATTTTATTTAATTGGTTTTACTATATAATGTGAAATCAATTATTTGTACATAAATTTACTATCTTGTTGTAAACAATGAACTTATAAAAGTGATTAAATTACATAAGAGTAACAATTGCTTATTTATTGTCTTATCGTTCAATTCGTTAAAAGTAATTTGGAGATTAATAAAATTAAATGTAATTATATATTGTATTAATATGGTAAAAGTTGATAACCATAAAATGTGAATGCAATAAAATGCAACTAATGTTAATTATATCCATAAGGTAACAGATGATTATATAATAAGAATGTAAATCGAAATAAAAGAAATTGTTTGGATTTAATATATAATTAATTGGAATTTTTATTTCAGTTGCAATAGAACACTGAAATTCAAGTAATAATTAAAAATTGGATTTAACAAGAAAAATTTATCATAAAGGATTATTAATTTCTGTGTAATCAGAAACGATGAAAATGATTAACTTTTAATTTTGAATATAAAAGTGATTAAATTAATTTAACAATATTTTATTTAATTAAAGTGAAAAGAGCCATTTTGTCCACTGTCTTGGATTTCGACGAAACTAGTTTCATCGGATCCGTAATAGTGAATTATTATAGGATTTCAAGTTTTGTAGCGATCGGACTTATTGTTTGATCGTACGAGCGCGAAACGCGTAGAAATCAATTAAAAGGATTTAAATGAATATAATTTGATTTTGAAAGCTAAATTCTATATACAATGGAATTAGAGTTTGAAACTAGTTCCATTGAGTTCAAAAATATCGAAAACATCTATTTTGACATATTAGATGACCAATTTTCATTTCGGAACGAAACGGGCTTTTCAGGTCGTTCTCTTTTTGACCAATTCAATCTATACCATTCATTTCTTATTTATCATTGTCAATATAAATAGATTTTGTTTCTCTAACCCTAGCAGCCTTTTAGTTTATTTTGTACGTACATCATCTTCTTATCTGTTCCTCCTTCTCAAATGATAGAAAACCTAATTCCCAAATTCAATTGCAAATCAAAATAAATTTCAAAATTCAAACTCTCCAAAACTCTATCATATTATATATCGTGGGAAAACTCTCGACGAGCGCAATCCACTGCTATAGTTCTTTTTTACAACTGGATCATTGTTTGTCCATAAATTGGCGATCATTTTCAAATGTCCGTTGCTAGGGTTTTCGATTTCAATGGTGGATTGTCGACCGTTTGATGATTGGGGAGAGGCACTAGGTAGAGAGTCGAAGCACTGTCGATCCATATGGTTGGTTGTCACGATCATCGTCCTGGGTCACTAGAAATTGAGGACGAATGGCCGGTTTTCGCTCATGTCTAGGTGATTGGCTGTTTCTTGTGGGGAGGTCGGTCGAAGGCACGAATTGTAGTGGGGAGCAAGGCGAAGATGTCAAATCGTGGATTTGTGGGTTGTAGTGGCGGCGATCTAAAGGTTTTGGGTGGTGGTTGGGTTTACTATTACGAGGTCGAGTTCGTGATCGCATGCTAGGGTTCTCAGAAGTTTTGGTGATGTGTGTTTTTCTTTTTGTTTAATTAATTATTATAATTTTAAATTTTCAATCATTCTAACATATATAACTTTTTCATACGAGCTCAGATTCACGGACGTTTTTCTCCTTTGCGACCGTATCGAAATTCTAGACATTATGAAACTGGTTTGGCTGCATTCTGAAACCATTAGAATTTCGGGCTTTATTTGGATTTTAAATTGTCGAAAAATCAAACGTAGGTGTTTTAAGCCACTCACAACTACTAAATCGTCTTATGTTAGTTAAATTTAAATTTACGGTGTGATTAGAAATTTATTGATGGTTATTTGGTATATTTAAATTGTCGTTAAAGTTTAATTTTAATTTAATTGTTATTTGAATTAAATATTGAATTTAAATTCCTAGTTACATACCGTTAATTATAACCAGTTAATTGTTATTATTTATTGGTTGATTTGAATGATGATTGCGATGGATGTTCAATTGTTGATATTTGGATGATTAGATATTTTATTTAATTTATATGTTGTTATCACACTGCAAGTTCCCTTAGTTAGACGTGATATTTGGATGATTGGATATTATATTTATTTTATATGTTGTTATCACACTGCAAGTTCCCTTAGTTAGACGTAGGGAAAAATAACTATGGTTTGAAATTATATTTTTTTTGAAGAAAAAGGTTCTATTATTAATAACGATAAGAACCATACAATAGCAAAATTCGCCTCCTTAAAAAACTTTACCATCGTGGCAAGGAAAAAGAGCACGACATCCTCTATTAAACATCTCTAATATAGAAGGAACAAACCAAATACGAAACACAAAATAAAATACACAAAAAACCAATATAAAATGATTAAATAACAGGCCAACCCAAGAGGGTAACAAACACTACCGCTTCCGGGTAAACAACCAGACCCGGCCCATAATCACCCGCGAAACCCTACCACAAAACCCTACCTTACAGCCGTAATATCAACCAGTATCTCCTAGCTCAATCCCCCATCTCAAAAGTTTATGTCTATTCGCCGTCGATAAGTGATGATAAATTACTCTTCTCTGGGTCTGCAATTGAACATCTAGTTCAATCAACATGCATCATTGCTCCACTGAGCAGAATTTTCCATCAAATCACCGTCTTACCCTCTCCAACCAAATATGTTGAGTGGTGGTAGCCGCCACAACATAGGCCAATTATTGAGCAGCTATTTTAGATGCGAAGCTACTTCATAAAACCAGCAACTGATGTTTGCAGTGAGCATTTGACCATGGGATGGAGCTCCAATTTGCTCATCAAAGCCTTCCAAAGATAAGTACTATAATCGCTTTCTGTAAATAAGTGTTGGTGCATCTCGTTATGTCTGTTGCAAAAGGTACAACGTGGATCTACATTCATACCCCTCGCAATTAACCTGTCTGATGTTGGAAATCGATGCATGTAGGCCATATATGTTGTATAGAAAAACTATCTTGCAGTCTTGTTATACCATATAAGTTTGTATATGTCATCTTTTTTCACCTGTAGTGTATTTCATTCCACATAGTAGAAAACCTAAAGTGTTTCTGATCAGCAATGGTTCAATAGTCCATTGGCTGCTCAGTAGATAATGTAACTTGCATAATGTGAGAAGTTGCTTCCTTAGACTCTGCTAATTATTATGGCTGCAGCTGTCCCCCCCTTACAATACAACTGACCTTGTTGCTTGCAGTACTACTGATGAAACTTCTGCTCCATCCAATTCAATCCACCAGGGATTTATGGTTGATCCATGGATCATACCATAAATCTGTCTGCTCTCATCAAGTATGATTCTGGACATTATTTTAGCTGCCACATCTCGTTGTCGTATAATGGATTTCATCGTACCTGAGAAGTTGTTATTAATAAGGATGGTCTAAAATTGTGTTTTTAAATATTTGGCATGCATCCAATAGCCCATAAACAGTCCGATGTTAATAGCTTCCATAACAGTTTGAGTCCGGTTATTGTATTTAAATCAGTGAATTTACGAAGCCCTATGCCACCTTCCAATTTCGGCTTGCATAAAATATCCCAAGATATTTTATGTAACTTGCCTTTCCAAAAGAAATTTGCGAAATATAATCAATTTTCCTCAAAACAGAGGAAGGTAGATGATAAATAAGTACCCAGTACATAACCACGGGTGTTATATTTCCTTGAATCAGCTCTGCTCGGCCTGCAGTTGATAACAGATTGTTATCCCAGCCTTTTAATTTTGCGTTAATGTTGTTTAAAAGGAGGAACAGTGAGAAGCATGTATGTAGTCTGAAGACAGTGGGACCAAGAGATATTTAACATGTAATTCCTTCTCTTGTATATGTAGAATAGTAGTAATTTTAGATTTTCAAAGAGCTTCTTTACTGAAAAAGACCTGTGATTTAGGTTGATTAATTTGTAGGCCAATGGTTTCCTCCATTCTTGCAAATATACCTAAATGGACTCATAGATCAGGGAAAAATCGTCATAGGTTGAAATGATAAACTCGAGCGATTTTATGGATTTTGAATTTTAACTCAGGAATGTGGGTTAAAATGATATATACCCGTAAATTTAAATTATTGTAGGTTGAAATGATATATATCCGTATCACTTGACTATATGGTAGAAAATTATATACGGACACCGGATTGGTTAAATTAAATGATTTTAAATCCTTAATTTTTGAATCCACTTAAATGATATTTTGGAATAAAATTTGATTTATATGAATTGAATTGTTTTCAAAATCCAAGCTTTGAAATGTTGAAATTGAAATTGGTTTAAATGAATTGTTTATTGAATTTAAATTGAAATTTTAAAGTTGAATTTTGAGATATAAATAAAATTTATTAAAATTGAGTTATTGTAAATGTTTGAATATTTAATCTTTGAAATCTATTGAATTTGAGGTGGTTTAAAATTTGTAGTTCAAACATGGATTTTGAAATCGATATAAATTGAAATGGTTTTTAGTGAGAATTTGAATTGAAACTTTTCAGCCCTTTGAATTGAAATCGGTGAACTGCAAATGTTTTAAACTGAATTTTGGAAATAAAGTTGATTTGAAGTGATTTGTGAAATTAGGAGAAACAATTCTAGTTTGAAACTATTTTTTATACAAACTCTTCTAATATACAAACCCTTTTAACTTATAAATTATCTTCTCATATAACCGTTTCAATATATATAATATTTTGAATATATAAACTATTTAATCTATAACCTATTTCTAAATTATAAACTATTTTAATACATTATTTTTAATTTATAAACAATTTTTAATATATGTATATATATATATATATATTAAAATATAACCTATTTTATATACGTAAACTATTTTTAATATATAAGCTATTTAAATCTATAACCTATTTTTAAATTATAAACCATTTTTAATGTATAACTATTTCAATATATAAACTACTTTCAATATTCAAACTGTTAAGTTTGAACTGTTATGATTTAGATTTAATTGATTTAAATGCAAATATTTTGATATGATTATTTAACCTTTTTCGTGGTTATGATTTTGGAAATGAATACGATTTAAAGTGAATAATGATTTCGAAAAGGAATGTGATTTCGAAACGGGATATGATTTTTAAAGTGGATATGATTTTGAAAGTGATATGATTTTTGAATTGAATATGATATTTTGATATCAATATGGATTGGTTTTGGAAATGTAAAAGAACCAACCGGTGTAAAATAAGCATTTGGTTGTTAAAAAGACCGGAATCAAATATTGTCATACTTTCTGCCAATACCAAAAACCACTTTAACAACTGTGTACGTGGTGGAGAATCCAGAATGAAACAGGATGGTTTGGCGAACCCTACTGCATGTGGTATGAACGCAGCCCTGACCCTCTCGGTTCAGTTTGATATGATTAAAACAGGAGCTATACCGGGCCTAGTGAGGTCGCTTCTCCGATCGAGCATATTCTTCAATACTATATTTGTTGCTTTATGATTGATTTGGTGGCCACCCCTCGATTTGATTATGGTAGTGTGTTCCGAGGTGGGCGGTATTAGATACTATGCATTACCACCAGTCTGAGAGTGCAAATAGTAGAATCCTACCCTGGCATTGTCCCGCTTGCCTTGTCATATGCCTTATCGAGCCCATTACGAGTTTAGTTTGTATCTTACCTACGGAGTGCTCCGTGAGTATCCTACCGGTTTGCTGGGGCTTACAGTATCTGTATAGACTACAATATTTGTATAAAAATGTGTTATGGGATATGAGTAAAGCCTTAATGCTATTTTAATGCTTTACTTTACTATAGATATATTATAATAGCATATTGTACTATGTATGTAGATAGTTTAACGGATCCTTAGGAGATGGAATCCCGAACATCTCTTAGGTTATTGCATGCACGTTAGCAACCGAATAGGAGATGTAAAATCCCGTAAACATTTCTGAAACCGTTACACTCATATTTACTTATTTTGATTTAACTCACATAAGATCTTTTAGTTCTGACTCGAGTGTTTTGTCTTTTCATTTTGCTCGGGTCATTCTGAACTTTTCAGTGTATTGAAGACCATTTTATTTGGAGGATGAAGACGGAGAGTAGTCTTCTATTTATTTTATTTATTCCACTGCATCATGTTGTTCCGCTGCATTATTTATTTATTTTTGTTGTATGTGTAACTCTGAATGTATTGTAAAGTATAATCAAATGTTATTTGTAAAATAGCTTCATGAACCGTTTATTTGATTATTATAATTTTTTTCATTCCACTGTGAGATTATGTGTTTTGTTTTTTTCTTCCCTTATTTTTCTTATTTACCCCATAGCAATCCTCCATTTTGAATAGTTTGGATTCGACATGTGTGGTTTATTGTTGATTTAAACCGTCCAAAAAGGCAGGTCGTTACATTTCGTATTAGAGCTTTGGTTTAGTGATAACCTTCGCTTTGTGAGGTTTGAATCATTATAGATAGGGTAGTAATACCCTAGAATGAGTCTGAGTGTGTGACGACCCGAAATTCTCTCCATAGAAAGTCACATCATCTTTAAGAAAGAAAGGGATAGAAAAGAGAAAGATAGAAAAGAAATAATAGAAACAACATTAGAATCTCAACCGCGGAACGAATAAATTATATTAATCACATAAGATATTACATAGTATACAACATTTATAAGAGTTGCACAACTTACAACACATACTAGACAGTTATAAACTCATGTCTAGTTATTACAACTCAAATACAACATAAACAATCGACTCAGAAATCACACAGCGGAACACTATATATATCTACAACGCTGAAGCCTCATGCTCCATTGCTCCTCCATAATTCGTCAAAGCTAACCTGAATCCCTCGGCTACTCGTAAAAATTTGAGTACCCAGAAGTTTAAGAAAACAGAAGATAAACTCCAGGTCAGACGTGGGTCTGGTGTGAGTAACAGATTAAGGTTGCTTAACTTTAAAAATCTTTGAAAAGAAAAGGTATCACGTAAGACTCCCCACACATAAACATGGGTGAATTTTTACCTTACGCTAACCAAAACATTTGATAGGAAGTCCAGTGATATTATAATATGGTCTAGGGTTTTCAAATAAATAAGAAATAGCTGAAATTGTTACATGATTAAATTCCAACATACTAGCCACAAAGTGGGTAATACAATCAAAACCGTAAGGGCACGTAAGAAGAATGAGTTTCCATCAATGCAGGGCTACTGGGGTACCGTCCGTTAAAGTACGTGGCTTAGATCGCCGTACCGAGGATCCACTCTAAATCCCCTGCAACACAAGGCCGGAACTATCCCTTACTGGACAGTCCCGAACAAGACAACCCCGCAGTTGTTTGCAACTAACTGCCCACACAGCCGAATATAAAGAGACCTCTAGACATGGGTAAACCTCGTCCTACTTGGGTGCTACCCACTTAACCTTGCTGCACCTCCTCTGTTTTAGTCATTCCCGGTTAATGAGGCCTGAGGCTACGAATACCTTTAGAGAACGTATCTCTTAGAATGCTCATCGTCCACCTGACGATGTTCTGAAAGTATTCAATCCATACAAGTTCGTTCTAATTTCGAACGAAACTAAAGGCATTATCTCGTTACACTTATTTTGGAATCACCCTCGGAGTTAACGACGATAACCCTTGCACTCTGAATCTTCAACTTCACTTGAGATTCACGACCTATCGTTAATTTGGATCGATATGGTTTTCGAATATCCAAATTTGGAAACCTGATCCCGGTCTCATCGAAATCCCAAGCGCCATCTTTTAGGTCCAAGTTGTTTTAAAGTTGAAACAATTCAATTCATTAATTATATACATATAGATAGACAATTCACAATATCACATTAGATAGATAATTCACATTATCATCACAAACAGATAATCCACATTATCATCACAAATCAACCAAAGCACCATATCACACAGCATCACTTATCTTGTATCTGAGATCTTAAACCATTCAAGGCAATCAATATCATCCACCCATACATAAGCAAGGATTAATTACACTATCCCTAATTAATTTAAAATGAATTAAATTAATTACTTCCATATGTAATTAATTAAATTAATTACTTTTATCACATAACTCTTGCTTACATAACTATTAATTAATTACAATCCAATTAATTAATCATTCTCTAAGTATTCATCTTAATTAATCACCCTTGATTAATCATCCTCTAATTACTTTAAGTAATTAGTCTTTAATGAATTACACAAACTAATTATCCTTAACCATTTATAGTAATTAAACTTTAATTAATTAATTAATTAATTAATTGATTGATCCTTAATTAATTACATAAATTAATTACTTCATTGATTAATTATTCCTTAATTAATCAACCATTCATTACATCATTAATTATATTAATTAACGATCCTCTAATTACATTTTCGATCAATTATTATATTTAAATTAATTACATTTAATAATTAATCTTAAATTAATTATTTTTCATTAATCAATCTTGATTAATCACGTTCAGAAATTAACTACCCTTAATTACTTCATTAAATAAATTAATTACTCCTTAATTAATTACATTTAATAATTAATCTTTAATTAATTATATTTATTAATCACCCTTGATTAATCTCATTCAGTAGTTAACTACTCTTAATTAATTACATCATTTAATTATCTTCAAATAACTTTATTAATCAATCCTTAAATTAATTGCACTAAGTAATTAATTATTAATTACTTTCACTAAGTAATTGTCCTTCATATTAATTATACCAAGTAATTTATCCCAAATTACCTCCATTCTTCAATTAATTACATCGAGTAATTTCCCATCTTAATTACTTTACAAATTAATTATTCTTCATTAATTACATTAAGTAATTATAATTAACAAATCATCCAGTGATTATCTTAAATTAATAACTTAATTAATTAACTTAAACTAATCATATTTATTTAATTAATTACATTGAGTAATTAATTCCTTTAATTACTTTCATTAAGTAATTATACTTAAACAATTTCACAAATGATTATTTTTAATTAATTAATATAATTAATTATTAAAATTAATCACATTAATTAATTATTTATTAATCCCAAGTTTATGATCTTCATTAACTATTAACCATTCTTTAATTAATTCTCTTAAGTAATTAAACTTGGATTAATCATTATTAATTAAACTTATCTAATTAATGATCTTTATTTTCAAATTAATTAACCCTAATTAATTAACTAACAACCTTTAATTAATTAATTCTAACCATAAATTAATCAAATTAATTAATTACTCTTAAAATTATCTTATTAATTTCAAATCATTGTATCTTAATTAACTTTAAGATAAAACATTTTTCTTATTTATGACTAAATTGTCATTAACAAAAGCATTTGAAAACATTTTACTTCCAAACTTACTTTTAAATTTCATTTCAAAATTGAGATTTAAAATGAATACAAATTTAACTTTAACAAAGTTAAAAAAACAATTTAAAAACTTTTAAATCACATGTTAAAGAAATACCTATCTTATAAAAGAAATTTAAAAGAGTTTAAACCAAATTCATTTTAAATTCAAACATTAAAAATATACTTTAACATTTAAAGTTGTTAAAACATTTAAATTTTCTAAAACTTTATTTATTTAAAACTAGGATGCAAAAGTTAATTGAATCCTCTTCTTAAAATTTGGTTTTAAACTTTGTTTAAAACACTGCTTTCAAATTTAAATTCAAATTAAGGTTTTAAAACAAACAGATTTTTAAAAACCTGTAACCATCTACTGACTCGAGCTAGAAAAAAAAAACCCCGAGTCAACCCTTTAAAAACTACGAGCAAAACATGAAACAACTCGAATAAAAACTCGAGTACTTATCCCCTGCTTCAAACCAACATCACCAGGCACAAAAAAGCACTGTGCATATGCACGGTGGCTCCGACCACTACTTGTCATCTTCGCGACCCTCCCACAGTCGGCATTCATCTCCTCAGACGAACCAAAACCCAAACCCATTGATTCACACTCGAAATCAATATGGAGTACCCTGGACAAAAACTGGAACAAACCACCAAAGCCTGAAACCATCTCAAACTCACGCCTCCGACCACCTGCTTGTCTGAGACTCCTGCCTCGCCTTCGCCAACACTCCAGCTGTCATCTCCTTGAGTTCTGTTGAACTCGATCATCCTGGGAAGTCGTACCGATCAAAAATGTCCAACCTATCCAAACTATGGTTACAGACTTCAAAGATCAACCACCATCGCCACTGTCCCTTGATCGCCTTCCTGATATTTTTCTTTTACTTTCCGATCATTCCACTACCATCACTGAAGATTACAACCTTCCAGACCATCGAGATCATCAGAACTTCCCCAAAACACCATTTTTGGTCAAACCAGAACTATTCATTCATCCTCAAACTAAAAATTATGATTTTAGTTTTAAAAATCATGTTTTAGTTTAAGTATTCAATTTTTATTCCTATATTTATAAATTAAGATGTTTGAGTTTTCGCTTTTATTAAGCATGCATTATTGTTTTTAGTTACAGAGACATTCCGGTTTTAATTTGACTTAATTAAATTTTTAAACATAAACCTATGATTAATCAAACAACTTTTGTTTATATTCTAAGTCCTAACAGTTATTAGATCAAAAGATAATTATTTTCGTATGCAAATCTGGGTCTTGAAATCAAAGAATAGAGATATCATAAATGAAACAGACATGCACACATTTATCATCCAGATATTCATAGATAAACATATCTATACACACAACCATACTTTATTCCAGATATGAACATGCAAACAGATTTCATATACTTAAACTTTTAAAAATGTGTTGTTACTCACCAGATTCAAAAATGGACAGAGCCTCTGAACCAATTTGAAACAGCTTTAAACTTTAAAACTTGAGGAGTTGTAGTTTTCTTTTATGATTTTAAAACTGCATGCTTGCTTCCAGGTTGAAAAGAAAATGCTCAAGCTATTGATTCGATTTTGATTACAGATTGAAAAGAATGCTTGCTGGCCTTGATTCCAGGTTGCTCAAAAAGATTTTCAAAGTTGAAGAAAATGCCTTGTAGTCTTTTGTTGTTCTTAGATTTGGAAAATGCAAACTTGAGGTTTGAAAATGAAATTACAGGTTTCCGCCTTGCAAATTTTTGATTCCAGGTTATAAGAGAAAGCTTGCATTTGAAATTGAAGTTGCTTGCTTTTGTTTAGTCTCAGGTTGAAGAATGAGTTCAGGATTTTAAGAAAAATGCAGGCTTTGATTTACATTTGCTTTGAGGAGGAATCTTAGATTTTTGATTTGAACATGATTTCTGGTTGTAGAGGGGTTTGATTCACTGATTTGTGAATGTTGATTACCAGATTTTAAAATGAAGATAGAAAAGAAAATAGAAGAGAAGGAGAAATGTTTTATATATAGGCTGAATTGATTAAAAAAACAAAAGAACAATTAAATTAAATGTGACACTTGTCAGTAGTATTATCAATTACATAACACTTGTTTTTACTCTTTTTATTAAATTTACACATGTTATATTAGGCTTTAATAAAATAACACTTTTCCTTTAAATATTTTATTTATTTATTTTTAAATGTTAAGAAAAGCCTTTTTTACTTAATTAATTAGTTTAAAAATACTTATTTATATATATAAATAACTTTACAGAAATAAAACCAATTATATTTATAAATAAAAGCTTATACAAATATCTTTAAAAATCCAAAACATTTTAAATATCTATCTTTTGAATTTCAATTTTAAATCCAAATTCAAATTAAATTTTAAAAATCCAAATTTAAAGTCATCATATTAAATTTGAAATAACAATCCCATTTTCTTATTGAAATCTTTTTATATTTGTATTAAAAAATAATACATTTTTATTATTGTTTAAAAGTAACAAATTGGTAAATAATTTATAAAAGAGATTATAAATTACTTTTATTACCAAATGAATAAATATATCATATGTAAATTACATTTTAAACTTTAAGCTAAAAATATATTTTCAATAATTAATATTTACCTTAAGTGTTTTAAAACTATATAATTATTTATTTAAATAGCTTTAAAAAGTTTTATATTAAATTAATCAAAATTTCCAAATTGCCAAATATATTTTAGAATTTGAAAACAAGATTTTATTTATCAAATTTCAAACCAAATTTCTTCTATTTACAATATGTACAAATATATACATTAGGAATAGAAAACTTTTTATTAGCTTTAAAATTTACCAATTTAAATATTTATTTGCTTTTAAAAGAATAAATTTTCCAGTTTAAATTACAATTACAAAAGACAATTATCAAATCAATTTAATTTATAATACAGATTATTAAATTGATATTGCCCAAAATTCCGGGTTATCACATTCCTCCCACCTTAAAAGAATTTCGTCCCCGAAATTTAAAAGCAAAGGTAACTTAATAATCTATTTAAGATTTTAATTTTAAATCACAAGCATATCTTATCAACCATATGCTAACAACCACAGCAACCAGTTCATTCAATCAAATAAATCTAACTATCCAGACAAAATTATGGATAGAACTTCCTACAGTTTCCCAAGTATAAATACCGGAATACTCGCTCTACAAAATCCAAACTGTCTACACTACTAAGCTACAGAGCTCTTACCCATCTAGATCTACAAAATTGAACAGGATATCAGACTACAGAAAAGTCTGACTCAACTACCAAATCCTCCAGAACTGCTGGTTCCACAACCAGTGATAGATCATACATGTACTCCCTCGGAGATATGTGAAGCACATCAAATCCTAGTCTTACCAAATCTTATAGCTCCTTTGACCGGAGAAAACTTATGCAAAATCAAATCTCTGACTTTGGAACCCAAATTCCTTCGTCTCTTATCCAAAAAACTCTTCGGACAATCCCGGGCTGCCTTCATCCTTCCTGATCAGCTCAACCTTCACTGATGACTCTAGAAATAGACTGGACCAAACAACCCAACAAAATGATCCTCTCAAGATCAACCAAAATCAAGAACACCAACTCTACTATCATCAGTAGAAAACTAACTTCTCCTATCCGAACAAGACAAAACAGGAGCACTCGCCAAACTTGCCATAGATCTTGAAAAATTCTTGTAGAAACCCTCTAATCCAAAGCACTTCAACTTCCCGGTTGCTTCCACTCTAGAACAGATGCTACCACGCTTCCGCTACACAACTCTGATCTGGAATAGATGAGAATGTTGATGATGAACATGAGCACAAACTTGACCGACACATCTCAGAAGACACAGTTCATCAAATCCATAAAGAGAAAACTCAGAAGTTCCACCTGAACCTGAGCTGCTACACCAAACCCTCTTTCTGGGAACCATCCTTCTACAAATTGAACCACCGGTACCACTCCTAGAATCCTAGTCAATACGGAACACAATCTCCAGATTGTATGGCAGACCATTGACCTCTTGAAGACATCTGAAAAAATTTCTGACAAACCAAGAGAACACTCAACTATCGCAAGTCACTTTTGCGATCAACCCAGCCTAATATCCAAGGAAACTGTTCTCTCTTTACCAATCAGAATAGCTTATACTAATCTAGCCAATCCATTGAAGAAATGGATCCACTCAGCTGCTTCTGAATTCCACCTTAAGAAAACCATTGACAGATGACCTTCTTGCAGGCACACATAACAATCTGAGCTGCAACGCTGCCACTGGTGCCAAAGACTTCCTATCTAGAAGCTCCTCGAGAAACTCGGACCTCAAACACAAACATCCTGCTAGACTCAGCCACATCACCGAAGCAGACCTATTCCTTACTCTTGTTCCAAAGAAACATCTTCGGACACTTCCATAATCACCGTGTTTCATCACGCAGCTATTACTCCTTAAGGTTGCCAAGATACCATCACACGCTTCTGCTTAACCGACAGATCCAAACTCTACTCATCCAAACTGCACTTCAAAAATGGACTCCGAACCTTATAAAAGGTTTCCTTCAAAGATCGATGAAATCCTTAGACCACGGCCAAAGTTCACTCGAGACGGTATTCGGTCTACAGTATCGAAAGATACACTTCCAACCTCAACATTCGGACTCTTACCATTGGTAGTCGTGTTACACACACCTTTACCCTCTCCCACCTCTAGAATTTATATTGGAAAACCCGAACATGTAATCCAACAAATAGGTAGAAATATATATATATATATATATATATATATATATATACATTTAAAATTACACATATGCTCTCTTAAGAAGAAATCTACTCCAAAGCCTAGGTATTCACTCAACCTAGCGCTCTGATACCAACTGCGACGACCCGACTTTCTCTCCACAGAAAGTCGCATCATCTTTAAGAAAGAAAGGGATAGAAGAAAGAAAGATAGAGAAGAAAGATAGAGAAGAAAGAAAAGAAACAACATCAGAATCTCAACAGCGAAACGAATAAATTATATTAATCATATAAAATATTACATTGTATACAACATTTATCAGAGTTACACAACTTACAACACATACTAGACAGTTATAAACTCCTGTCTAGTTATTACAACTCAAATACAACATAAACAATCGACTCAGAAATCACACAGTGGAACACTATATATATCTACAACGCTAAAGCCTCCTGCTCCATTGCTCCTCCACAATTCGTCAAAGCTAACCTGAATCCCTTGGCTACTCGTAAAAATTTGAGTACTTAAGAGTTTAAGAAAATAGAAGATAAACTCCGGGTCAGACATGGGTATGGTGTGAGTAACAGATTAAGGTTGCTTAACTTTAAAAATCTTTGAAAATAAAAGGTATCACGTAAGACTCCCCACACATAAACATGGGTGAGTTTTTACCTTACGCTAACCAAAACATTTGATAGGAAATCCATTAATATTATAATAGGGTCTAGGGTTTTCAAATAAATAAGAAATATCTGAAACTGTTACACAGTCTCCCGTTCGCCACCTAACGCAAAGCGAGAACCCCCAATCATGTTGTAATGTAGCAAACCCGATCCCGGTCTCATCGAAATCCAAAACGCCATCTTTTAGGTCCAAGTTGTTTTAAAGTTAAAACAATTCGATTCATTATCTATATACACACAGATACATATTTCACAATATCACAATAGATAGATAATTCACATTATCATCACAAATAGATAATCCACATTATCACCACAAATCAACCAAAGCACCCATATCACACAGCATCACTTATCTTATATCTGAGATCTCAAACCATTCAAGGCAATCAATATCATCCACCCATACATAAGCAAGGATTAATCACACTATCTCTACTTAATTTAAAATGAATTAAATTAATTACTTCCATCTGTAATTAAATAAATTAATTACTTTCATCACATAACTCTTGCTTACATAACCGTTAATTAATTACAATCCAAGTAATTACTCATTCTCTAAGTATTCATCTTAATTAATCACCCTTCATTAATCATCCTCTAATTACTTTAAGTAATTAGTCTTTAATTAATTACACAAACTAATTATCCTTGACCATTTATAGTAATTAAACTTTAATTACTTTATTTATTAATTAATTAATTACATTAATCCTTAATTTATTACGTTAATTAATTACTTTATTGATTAATTATTCCTTAATTAATCAACCATTAATTACATCATTAATTATATTAATTAATGATCCTCTAATTACATTTTCGATTAATTATTCTATTTAAATTAATTACATTTAATAATTAATCTTAAATTAATTATTCATTAATCAATCTTGATTAATCACATTTAGAAATTAACTACCCTTAATTACTTCATTAAATAAATTAATTACTCCTTAATTAATTACATTTAATAATTAATCTTTAATTAATTATATTTGTTAATCACCCTTGATTAATCTCATTCAGTAATTAATTACTCTTAATTAATTACATCACTTAATTATCTTCAAATAACTTTATTAATCAATCCTTAAATTAATTACACTAAGTAATTAATTATTAATTACTTTCACTAAGTGATTATCCTTCATATTAATTATACCAAGTAATTAATCCTAAATTACCTCCATTCTTCAATTAATTACATCCAGTAATTTCCCATCTTAATTACTTCATTAAGTAATTATTCTTCATTAATTACATTAAGTAATTATACTTAACAAATCATCTAGCGATTATCTTAAATTAATTAAACTTAATTAATTAACTTAAACTAATCATATTTATTTAATTAATTACATTGAGTAATTAGTTCCTTTAATTACTTTCATTAAGTAATTATACTTAAACAATTCCATAAATGATTATTTTTAATTAATTAATATAATTAATTATTAAAGTTAATCACAATAATTAATTATTTATTAATCCCAAGTTAATGATCTTCATAACTATTAACCATTCTTTAATTGCTTCTCTTAATTAATTAAACTTAGATTAATCATTATTAATTACAAATTAATTAATCTTTAAAAAGCAATTAATTAATCTCTAATTATTTAACTAATTAAGTGCTTAACTATAACTTAATTAATCTTTAACTACTTGATTTATTAATTTCTAATCATTAATTTAAAATCTTAACTTATCCAATTAATGATCTTTATTTTCAAATTAATTAACACTAATTATTTAACTAACAACCTTTAATTAATTAATTCTAACCATAAATTAATCAAATTAATTAATTACTCTTAATATTATGTTATTAATTTAATTAATTTCAAATCATTATATCTTAATTAACTTTAAGATAAAACATTTTTCTTATTTATGACTAAATTGTCATTAACAAAAGCATTTGAAAACATTTTACTTTCAAATTTACATTTAATTTTCATTTCAAATTTAAGATTTAAAATGAATACAAATTTAACTTTAACAAAGTTTAAAAAAAAATTAAAAACCTTTTAAATCACATGTTAAAGAAATACCCATCTTATAAAAGAAATTTAAAAGAGTTTAAACCAAATTCATTTTAAATTCAAACCATTAAAAATATATTTTAACATTTAAAGTTGTTAAAACATTTAAATTTTCTAAAACTTTATTTATTTAGAACTAGGATGCAAAAGTTAATTTGAATCCATTTCTTAAAATTTGGTTTTAAACTTTGCTTAAAACCATGCTTTCAAATTTAAATTTGAATTAAGGTTTAAAAACAAACAGATTTTTAAAAACCTATAACCATCTACTGACTCGGGCCAGAAAAAAAACCCCGAGTCAACCCTTCAAAAACTTCGAGCAAAACACGAAACAACTCGAATAGAAACTCGAGTGCCCATCCCCTGCTTCAAACCAAAATCACCAAGCACAAAAATGCACCGTGCATATGGACGGTGGCTCCAACCATTACTGGTCATCTTCGCGACCCTCCCACGGTCGGCGTTCATCTCCTCAGACGAACCGAAACCCAAACCCATTGATTCACACTCGAAATCAAAATCGAGTACCGTGGACAAAAACCGGGAACAAACCACCCAAGCCTGAAACCATCTCAAACTCGTGCCTCCGACCACCTGCTTGTCTGAGACTCCTGCCTCGCCTTCGCCAACACTGCAGCTGTCATGTCCCTGAGTTCCGTTGAAGTCAATCATACAGGGAAGTCGTGCCGATCAAAAATGTCCAACCTATCCAAACTAAGGTTACAGACTTTAAAGATCAACCACCATCGCCACCGTCCCATGATCACCTTCCTGATATTTTTCCTTTACTCTCCGATCATCCCACTACCATCACTGAAGATTACAACCTTCCAGACCATCGAGATCACCAGAACTTCCGCAAAACACCATTTCTGGTCAAACCAGAACTTCTCATTCATCCTCAAACTAAAATTTATGATTTTATTTTTAAAAAATCATGTTTAGTTTAAGTGTTCAATTTTTATTCCTGAATATATAAATTAAGATGTTAGATTTTTCACTTTTATTAAGCATGCACTATTCTTTTTAGTTTACAGAGACATTCATGTTTTAGTTTGACTTAATTAAATTTTTAAACATAAACTTATGATTAATCAAACAACTTTTGTTTATATTCTAAGTCCTAACAGTTATTAGATCAAAAGATAATGATTTTTGTTTGCAAATCTGGGTCTTGAAATCAAAGAACAGAGATATCATAAATGAAACAGATATGCACACATTTATCATCCAGATATTCACAGATAATTCATATATATACACACACAACCATACCTTATTCCAGATATGAACACGCAAATAGATTTCATATACTTAAGCTTTTAAAAATGTGATGTTACTCACCAGACTCAAAAATGAACAGAGCCTCTGAACCAATTTGAAACTGCTTTAGACTTTAAAACTTGAGTTGTTGTAGTTTGCTTTTATGATTTTAAAACTACATGGTTGCTTCCAGGATGAAAAGAAAATGCTCAAGCTATTGATTTGATTTTGATTACAAACTGAAAATAATGCTTGCTGGCCTTGATTCCAAGTTGCTTTAAAAAGATTTCCAGAGTTGAAGAAAATGCCTTGTAGTCTTTTGTTGTTCTTAGATTTGGAAAATGCAAACTTGAGGTTTGAAAATGAAATTACAGGTTTCTGGCTTGCAAATTTTTGATTCCAGGTTATAAGAGAAAGCTTGCATTTGAAATTGAAGTTGCTTTCTTTTGTTTAGTCTCGGGTTGAAGAATGAGTTCAGGATTTTAAGAAAAACGCAGGCTTTGATTTACATTTGGTTTGAGGAGGAATTCTCGGATTTTTGATTGAACATGATTTCTGGTTTTAGAGGGGTTTGATACACTGATTTGTGAATGTTGATTACCATATTTTAGAATGAAGATAGAAAAGAAAATAGAAGAGAAGGAGAAATGTTTTATATATAGGCTGAATTGATAAAAAAAAAACAAAAGAACAATTAAATTAAATGTGACACTTGTCATTAGTATTATCAATTACTTAACACTTGTTATTACTCTTTTTATTAAATTTACACATGTTATATTAAGCTTTAATAAAATAACACTTGTCCTTTAAGTATTTTATTTATTTATTTTTAAATGTTAAGAAAAGCCTTTTTTACTTAATTAATTAGTTTATAAATACTTATTTATATATATAAATAACTTTAAAGAAATAAAACCAATTATATTTATAAATAAAATCTTATACAAATATCTTTAAAAATCTAAAACATTTTAAATATCTATCTTTTGAATTTCAATTTTAAATCCAAATTCAAATTAAATTTTAAAAATCCAACTTTAAAGTCATCATATTAAATTTGAAATAACAATCCCATTTTCTTATTGAAATCTTTTTATATTTATATTAAAAAAAAATTATTATTGTTTAAAAGTAACAAATTGGTCAATTTTAAATAATTTATAAAAGAGATTATAAATTACTTTTTACTAAATGAATAAATATATCATATGTAAATTACATTTTAAAATTTAAGCTAAAAATATATTTTAAATAATTAGTATTTACCTTAAGTGTTTTAAAACTATATAATTATTTATTTAAATAGATTTAAAAAGTTTTATATTAAATTAATCAGAATTTCCAAATTGCCAAATATATTTTAGAATTTGAAAACAAGATTTTATTTATTAAATTTCAAACCAAATTTCTTCTATTTACAATATATACAAATATATACATTACGAATAGAAAACTTTTTATTAGCTTTAAAATTTACCAATTTAAATATCTATTTGCTTTTAAAAGAATAAATTTTCCAGTTTAAATTAAAATTATAAAGGACAATTATCAAATCAATTTAATTTTTAATATAGATTATTAAATTGATATTGTCCAAAATTCCGGGTCATCACAGAATGTATACATGAGAGAACTTATTAGACAGTGTTATAAAAATATTGTGTTAATTTGTTCTGTTTAGTATTTATTCTTATCGGTACATAGGTCGCTATGGCATCAATAGGGATTTCTAAACACTTAATAGGGCAGACCGACACAATATTGTTTTTGAAATGTAGGTAAGTGAAATAATTTTACCTATTATTATATTTTATATATAAAAGAATAAATTTTGTAAATGGATATAATTGTATGTGATATACTTGTTTGTCGGAAAGTGAATTTTTAGAAATATTGGTTGTAATTTTTTTTACAAATAAAGTAAATATGGATAAGAAATTTGAGAACTTAAGTTCCAAGGTTTTGAAAATTTGGTTTTCAAAGATTTTGGAAATAATGATAGTAATATTTGGAAGTATTTTGATAGAAATATTTATTTGAAAGGACTGTTTTAAAGGAATTTTTAAAGGAAATAAGTTCTGTACTCTCCTCTTCTGTCGCTGAAAAATAATTTTGGTGATGACTGCGCAGCATCATCGACGTTCATTTTCAAGTCTCAAAGTGGGGAGGCCACTTAGTAGCTTTGCTACACATTTGATTCGATAAACAGATTTTGATTTAAAATTCCTACGTACTATTTTACATATAAAAGATATGAAGATACATATTATTTCAAAATGATTTGAACTGATAACTAGTAGTTTTCAGTTATTGTAAGGGAAAGAAATCTTAACTATTTTAATAGTTAGAAACTTCTAAAAATGAAAAATAAGAAACTAGATGCTAAGTGATTAATGAAACATATAAGAAATTGGACAATTGTAACTTGTGAATCAAATGATATGAAAATTTAGAAGATGTAATTATTGAAAATTTAGTTAACTAAAATAAATAAGATAAACTTGTGTAACATTCAATTACATTCAATTACATAAATAAGATAAACTAATATATATATATATATATATATATATATATATATATATATATATTACCTGACATGTTTAAAAAGTTGTAATGTTAAATAGGAATATGTAATAGATTATTATACAAGTAAAACTTAAGTAGTGAAAGTGTACAAATGGAATTATTTCTATGAATAAGAGTTTTGATGTAAAAGAAATGATTATAAACTTAAGTTAATGTTTGAAGCTATTTATAATTAAAGTGAATTGTAAAAGTGAATAATATATTAAGTAAATGACTTTAACTTCAGAAAATGTTGAAATGATTCAGAAATAGATTTAATATTCAATAATACTATATATGAAAGAAATAAATTTGAAAAAGAAAAGAGTTAAAAATATAAGTATGAGTTGATTCACAAATTAATATTGATATTAAAAGGAAATCAAAGAAAATAATAATTGTGAATTAAATTGCAAAGAAACTTATATAATATTTTAAGAATTGAATCATGGATGACCTAAATAATTGAATGGAAATAACTTATGTAAGTAAATGAACATAATTGTTGGAAAAATAACATTGTATGAATGGATGAAAATAAATGATGAAAAGAAAGGAAAAAAGAGAAGAAACCAATCGAGAAAACTTAAATAATGTGTTGAATTCTTTTTTTGGCTGATGGGATGTTTGGGAAATGATATTTCGATTTGTTTGAGGCTGTATGAATAATCTATTAAGGAATTACCAAAGGCTGTTGAGCATAAGGAATACTTGGTAGTTATTTATAACCATTGAACAATGAGAAGTTCTAAACCTGAACAACCCATTAGTTTTGGTTGCTATGGATGTACGGTTGATTTCTTTGTTTGCATATAATGGTTGTATTATTTTGTTTACGAGTGACTGTTGTTATGTTGTGTTGGTTGTGCTATTAGTTTGAAACAACTAAAATATTTATCTTGTACATAATTCTCACTATTTTGAATTTTATAAGTAAAATACAGGTTTATGAAAGTAATAACTACTGCTTTTGGTTTCATAAATAAAGTTGTTTGCCCGACAAATAGGTACGTTTTCGGATTACGGTTTTGTAATGATATTTTATTGTTTTCCCCATGGTTCAGGATGTTTTATTTTTGAAATATGATACATATTGTTATTGTTAATATTATTATTTTCCAAGTCTAACAGCGCAAAGGAAACTCTGCCGAATTTTTTTGTGAATTTAGGACGTAGAAAATTTTGTATAGGTGAAAATATTTTCAAGATTCTATTAAACTTGGATGTGGAAGATTTAATTGTTTATAAATTTATATATTTTATTTAAAATACTTAATTATGTAAATTTAAAGTGTTTATAAATTGATTATTTCGAATAAAATTTTATCAGGTCCTTAATTCCTTCTTTTACCTTTTCGAGAACGAAAAGTTTTGAGTGTGGGAGAGTGTAACGACCCGTAAATTTTGACAATTAAAACTATTAAATGTACTATGATTTTAGAATTTAATCTCATGAGAAATTAAAAATTTATGATTTATTAATGAGAAAACAATTAGAATGTATTTAATAATATTGATTTAATGTAATTGACAATTATTTTAAGGTAATTTCAATCAATCGAAATAACTGTAAAGTTAATTTGGTAAGAAATTATAAATAAGGAATATATTAAACATTGTATTAATAATGAAATTGTATGTTATTTTATTTAATTGATTTTAGTATATAATGTGAAATTAATTATTTGTACGTAAATTTATAATCTTGTTCTAAGTAATAAACTTACAAAAGTGATTAAATTACGTAAGAGTAACAACTGTGTATTTATCGTCTTATCATTCAATCCATTGAAAGTAATTTGGAGATTAATAAAATTAAATGTAATTAAATGTTGCGTTAATATGGTAAAAGATGATAACTGTAAAATGTGAATGTAATAAAATGTAATTAGTGCTAATTATCAGTTGATTAAATAATAACAATGTAAACCGAAATAAAAGAAATTGTTTGGATTTAAAATATAATTAATTGGAATTTTTATTTCAGTTGCAATTGAACTCTGAAATTTGTGCAATATTTAAATATTGGATTTAACAAGAAAATTTATCTTAAAATATTATTAATTTATGTGTAATCAGAAGTGATGAAAATGGTTAACTTTTAATTTTGAATTTAAAAGTGATTAATTTAATAATATTTTATTTTATTAAAGTGAAAATAGCCATTTTCACCACTGTCTCGGATTTCGACGAAACCAGTTTCATCGGATCCGTGACAGATTATTGTAGAATTTCAAGTTTCATAGCGATCGGACTTGATTGTGCGAGCTCGAAATGCGTAGAAATCAATTAAAAGGATTTAAATGAATATAATCTGATTTTAAAAGCTAACTTCAAGATACAATGGAATTAGGGATTGAAACTAGTTCCATTGAGTTTAAAAATATCGAAAACTTCTATTTTGACATATTAGATGACCCATTTACGTTTCGGAAGCGAAACGGGCTTTTCGGGTAGTTGTTGTCATTTCGACCAATTCAATCTGTACCATTCATTTCTTATCTATCTTTGCCTATATAAATAGATATTTTTTCTCTAACCCTAACATCCTTTCAGTTTATTCTGTATGTTCATAACTTCTTATCCATTCCTCCTTCTCAAATGGCAGAATCCCTAATTCCCAAATTCAATTGCAAATCAAAATCAATTTCAAGATTCAAACTCTCCAAAACTATGTCATATTCTATATCTTTGGAAAGCTCTCGACAAGCGCAATCTACTGCTGCAGTTCGTTTTTCAATTAGATCATCGTTTGTCTAAAAATTGGTAATCTTTCTCAACTGTCCGTTGGTAGGGTTTTCAATTTCGATGGTGCATCGTCGACCGTCTGATGATCAAGAAGAGCTACTAAGTAGAGGAGGCAAAGCAGTGTCGATCCATACGGTTGGTTGTCGTGATCATCATTGTGGGTCGCCAGAAATTGAGGATGAACGGCCGGTTTTCGCTCGCGTCTTGGTGACTGGCGACGGCTCGTGGGGAGGTCGGTCGGAGGGTGGAGGCATGGCTGGTGATAGGAGCAAGGCGGAGATGTCAGATCGTGGATTCGTGGGTTGTAGCAGCGGCAATCTAAAGCTTTTAGGTGGCGACTAGGTTTACAGTTGCAAGGTCGAGATTACGATCGCATGTTAAGGTTCTCAGAAGTTTTGGTGACGTCTTTTTTTATTTTTATTTAAATAATTATTAAATTTTTAAATTTTTAATCGTTCTAACGTATATAACTTTTCATACGAGCTCGAATTCACGCGTTGTTTTCTCCCTTGTGATCGTATCAAAATTTTAGATATTATGGAATGCATTTGGCTGCATTTTGAGACCGTTAGAATTTCGGGCTTTATTTGGATTTAAATCATCGAAAAATCAAAGGTTAGTGTTTTAACCTTCTCACAACTACTAAATCGTCTTATGTTGGTTAAATTTAAATTTACGGTGTGATTAGAAATTTATTGATGGCTGTTTGGTATATTTAAATTGTCATTCAAGTTTAATTTGAATTTAATTTGAATTTAATTTGAATTTAATTGCCATTTTGAATTAAATATTGAATTTAAATTACTATTCAAATACCTATTAATTATAACCAATTAATTATTGTTATTTATTGGTTGATTTGAATGATGATTGTGATGAATGTTTAATTGTTGATATTTGGATGATTGGATATTATATTTATTTTATATGTTGTTATCAGACTGCAAGTTCCCTTAGTTTTCTATTCGGGAAAAATCACTATGGGTTGAAACAGTACATACCCGAATTGACTTATAGATTAGGGAAAAATCGTGTATGCACTGAAATGATAAACTCGAGCGATTTTATGGATTTGAAATTTTACTCGGGATTGCGGGTTGAAATGATATATACCCGTAAATTTAAATTATTACGGGTTAAAATGATATATATTCATATTACTTGACAATAAAGTAGAAAATTATATACGGACACCGGATTGGTTAAATTAAATGATTTAAATCCTTAATTTTTGAATCCAGTTAATTGATATTTTGGAATAAATTTGATTTTATATGAACTGAATTGTTTTCAAAATCGAAGCCTTAAAATGTTGAATTTGAAATTGGTTTAAATGAATTTTTTATAGTATTTAAATTGAAATTTCAAATTTGAATTTTGAAATGTAAATGAAATTTATCAAAATTAAGTTATTGTAAATGTTTGAGTATTTAAACTTTGAAATCTATTGAATTTGAGGTGGTTTAAAATTTGTAGTTCAAACATGGACTTTGAAATCGGTATAAATCGAGATAGTTTTTAATGAGAATTTGAATTGAAACTCTTTAGCCTTTTCAATTGAAATCGGTGAACTGAGATTGTTTTATATAGAATTTTGGAAACAAAGTTCATTTGAAGTGATTTGTGAATTAGGAGAAACAATTCTAGTTTAAAACTATATTCGATATAAACTCTTTTGATATACAAACCCCATATAAACCATTTTAATACATTAATAATTTTAATAGATCAATTATTTTTAAAATATAACCTATTATATATATAATTTATTTTTAATATATAAACTATTTAATCTATAACCTATTTTTGAATTATTAACTATTTTAATGTATTATTTCAAATTTATAAACAACTTTTAATATATATATTTTAAAATATGACCTATTATATATATAAAAATTATTTTTAATATATAAACTGTTTTAATCTATAATCTATTTTTAAATTATAAACTATTTTTAATATATAACTATTCCAATATATAAACTATTTTCAATATTCAAAATGTTAAGTTGGTACTGTTATGATTTAGATTTATTGATTTAAATGCGATTATTTTGATATGATAGTTTAACCTATTTCATGGTTATGATTTTGGAAATGAATATGATTTAAAGTGAATAATGATTTCAAAAATGAATATGATTTCGAAAGGGATACGATTTTTGAAGTGGATATGATTTCGAAAGTGATATGATTTTTGAATTGAATCTGATATTTTGATATCAATATCAATTGGTTTTGGAAATGTAAATGAACCAACCGGTGTGAAATAAGCATTTGGCTGTTAAAGAGACCGGGATCGGGTATTGTCACTCTCTGTCAATACCGAAAATCAATTTGACAACTTTGTACGAGGTGGAGAATCCAGAATGACATAGGATGGCTTGGTGAACGCTCCTGCATAAGATATGAATGCAACCTTGACCCCCTCGGGTCAGCTTGATATGACTAAAACAGGAGTTGTGCCGGGTCAAGTGAGGTCGCTCATCCGATCTGCCACATTTCTTCGATACCATATTTATTACTTTGTAATTGATTTGGTAGCCACCCCTCATTTGATTATGAGAGTGTATTTCGAGGTGGACGGTAGTAGCTGCTATACATTACCACTAGTCTGGGAGTGCAAATGGTAGAATCCTCCCCTGGCATTGTCTTGCGTGCCTTGTCATATGTCTTATTGATCCCATTACGAGTTTGGTTTGTATCGTGCCTATAGAGTGCACCCAGAGTATCCCACCGGTTTGGTGGGGCTTACAATATCTGTATGGACTATGGTATTTATATATAAATGTGTTAAGGGGGATATGGGTAACACCTTAATGCTATTTTAATACTTTACTATAGACATATCATAATAGTGTATTGTACTACGTAAGTAGATAGTTTAACGAATCCTTAGGAGATGGAATCCCAAACATCTCTTAAGTTATTGCACGCACGTTAGACACTGGATAAGAGATGTAAAATCTCGTAAACATCTCTGAAATCGTTACACTCATACTTACTTATTTTAATTTAACTTACTTAAGATCTTTTAGTTCTGACTCGAGTGTTTTATCTTTTCATTACGCTCGGGTCAGTCTGACCATTTTGGTGTATTGAAGACCATTTTATTTGGAGGATGAAGATGGAGAGTAGTCTAGTATTTATTTTATTTATTCCACTGCATCATGTTGTTCTACTACATTATTTATTTATTCCTGATGTATGTGTAACTCTGATTGTATTGTAGTGTAATCAAACTTTATTTGTAAAACAGCTTCATGAACAGTTTGGTTGGTTATTATATTTTGTCATTCTGCTATGAGATTCTATGTTTTGTTTTTCTTTCTTCCCTTATTTTTCTTATTTACCCCATAACAATCCTCCCTTTTGAATGGTTTGGTTTCGACTTGTGTGGTTTATTGTCGATTTAAACCGTCCAAAAAGGCAGGTCGTTACATCTGCCTTCCGCTTAAAGCTTGAACTTCCTTACGCATGTACACAAAGCATGCATGAATGCACCAATCTTCCCAAAACCCACTTCCAAACGGCCCAAAATCCTCCTTTCCCCTACCGTGCACGTGCCTGCTACCTCCTCTCCCTTCCTACTTCATATAGCAAAGAACATGCAACATATGCACATGTGAATGCATGCATCCCACTCACACACACACTGTTATATTCGCGTACACATGCAACATGCAAAATGCACAGCCACTCATATATACACACACATATTAATATACACCTGCAACTCACGAACATTCAATTTGCAGAAAGAAAAGATGGAAATCGGTGTATATATTTGATTCATTTTCATGCTACTGTGTTTTCATTTTCGCAAAGAGGGGAAAGAAAAAATATGTCTATCTTTGTGTGTTTCTCCCCTCTTTTCGTGCCTTGTTGTGTACAAATATAAAAATAAAATTTTCTTCAATGCTAAGGAAAGGAGTATAAACAATTTAATGCCAAATAAACAAAGTCTTAACATTAAATGCAAAGGAAAATAAATTCAAGGGCAAAGGACACGAAAAGATAATGGAAAGATTGTGTTTAGATGTAATAAATTTTAGGTTTGGGTTAGATTTGACGGCACCCCACCACACAAATCAATAAATTATTTAAACACAAAACAATAATTTATACTACTATATAACATATAGCAATCATTCCGATGTGAGACAATTTGCTGAAATTCCAATTGATGCTTAAGCGTTCGGTTTGAACTAAAATCAAAAGGCGTTCGATTTTAATCCAAAATTCACTAGCTTCAAATTCAATGGAACCAATTCTAGCACATAGCTATCACGATTATGAGCGCAATGACCTCATACGAAGAAGTTATTGGTTTAATAAGATTTGAGATTAAATTATTAATTAATTACTTAATTAACATTAATTACCAAATAAGTTTTTTAAATCCTTCTTCCCTCCTAAACAAAAACCTATACACGCATCAAAACCCATTCCAATCGTGCACCAATTTCAGTGATACAAAGAACTACTCGATGATTCCACGACTTCACAATTGATCTTTTGTACACAAGTGCCACCTCCTTGATCCAAAAACTTTGAACTCGAATGCCTCCTCTCCATCGCGACCTGGTCACCTCATGTCACGACAACTCCTGTGACGCCCCACTTTGAGACCCACATTAACAAAGAGTGCTACTGGGTAACACTGTCTGCTAATGCGAATAATAGGACTGGTTAGGAGCGACCATACATAGCTTTGTCTTAAACATCTATTGAATACGTCAGTTAGTGCTATTTTTTTTGATATCTCAAGTGGATCGACATATCCAATAAATGCTTAATACAAAACTACAGGTGGCTATAGGATCTATAAGAACAAAATACAATAACTCAAAGCATAACATGTCACAGAAAAACAAACAGATATATATATATATATATATACATACATACATACATACATACATACATATATACTGATACATCCTAATATAATACATCATAAGTGGTATGACGACCACAATATACACACGAGTCAAAACAATATACATATTAGAGTAGCGACAAAAAGACTACAATAAAAAGTGCTAGCAGATAAGTCCGTGCGGAAGTATAAAAGTCTAAGTCCATAAGGGTACCTAACCTGAAACACCTCGGTCTGACCCGAGTATAAAATACACAGATCAGTCTAACTAAACATATCAGTTTATAAGGATAAGCGATAATATGAGCACAGGGTAAGGTGATAATCTTCTCAAGTGAGAATGAATAATTCGAGGGTATAAGATTACTTCACATGACATAACTAAGTAGGTATAGTAATTTCAAGTGATATAAGGATATCACTAAATATGAATGCAACTCAAAGGCGATAAAACTTGATAACAAATCTCATAATAAAAGCATGCCTCATCTCATCAGCGTATCACAAAACATCAAATATGGTTTAGGAGAAAAAAATAACTCCAAAGAGAAGAAATCCCAAACTCGACCTATCGGCAAACTTAAAACAATCTCAAAGAAATCACCATCTCAAGATACGCCATAAGACAATCAAATATAAATCTCCAGCATAGGAGAATATAATCCCAAATAAACACCAAAAGGAAAATCTCATATACTAACGCCAATAGGCAAATCTCAAATAGTACTCCAAATGACAAATCTCAAATAACGCCAGTATAGGCAGCTCAAATCCTCATAAGGTAATATGTGTGTGTGTGTGTGTGTGTGTGTGTGTGTATATATATATATATATATAACGGCTTGAATGGACAACCATGGAAAAGGCAATATACTAGGGAAATCACAATAATCAATTAAATCATCTCAAAAGTTTTGCACGTGCTTTTGCCCGAAGCCTACCAAGTACTAATCTCTAAAAATAGGTACCTCGCCCGAAGGAAAATATGCCACAATGACAAATACGCCATAATGGCAAATACCCCGCAATGACAAACATCTCGAAGACAAATACCCCGCAATGGAAATAACCCGAAGGTCCAGTTTTGGCAATACGCCGCAAAGGAAAATGTGTACAAAGTCTCGGATAGGAACCCGAACAGTATTAACATATTTCTCATACCACACGTTCGCACTAAAAGGTTTACTAACGCTAGTAAATTTCATATTTAAAACAGTAAAAAGTTTATCTCATCTCATCGGTAAACTCGACCCGAAGGTCAAAACGATCAAACGGACAAGTCGGAAATTAACCTGTAAGATAAACGCACGTGTCCTATACCATGTATTTTACCAAACCATTTAATTCTCCTTCTCATTCGCTCAAATAGTGCAAAAACGTATATTTTATATATAAAATAATTTACTTGAGAAAACAAGCTTTTAAAACCAATTTCGAATTCAATTTTGAAAACTGTATTTGAAAATTCACTTATTATAGAGAATAAATAGATTTTATATTTAAAATTATTATATAATAATTATTTGAAATTCCCATTTATTTTAAAAATTATTTCAAAGTTGTTTGGAAAAATCCATGTTCGAAAACGAAGAAAAACAGAGAAATTCACTAAAACCGATATTCAACTTTAAACTCAATTCAAAATAATTCAAAATTTGAATTTCAAATTCTCTAAAATTTGGCTAGCTTATTGATAGACAACACAGCCTTCAAAAACAATCAAAAACATTACAAAATATAAAAAGAAAATGAAGTGAAACGGGTTGAAAAACTCAAAACAAAAGAGCAGAACAAAGCAGGCAAATGCATGTACCCAGGTCGACCAAGAGTTCGAGTTGGGGATCGACCGTGCCCCCACTATGGTCGACCGACCGGTCCACCATAGCAGTCTCTAGGTCGACCTGCATGTCGACCCAGAGAAGAGAGGGGTCGACCTCTCATACACGATTTCTTTTAGGTCGATTTCAGGGTTTTCTTGCTGACAGCATTTCTTTGCCGAAATCAAAAGTCATAGGCTTTTAAATTTGCGACATGAAACTGATTTTGAACGGAGAAAAACAACAATAGAAATATATGAACTGAAGCTAAATTTTTACAGTTTGTTGCAATTTTGTGCTTGGCTCAGCTAGGATTTGTGAGTGTTACAACTCACCTTGCTGTAGTTGTGCATACCCGGATTTTGGCTGAAAGATGGAAGCTTTGGTGGTGAAATAGGCCTTTAGGAACCTATAAAGTAAGAAGAAATAGCATGCAAAGAAAGACTTACAGTAAATTGGAAAATCTTATCTGAAATTAGGAATTTGATGAACCTAAAAGGTTTGGAGTTTGATTACCTTTAGATTTATATTCTAGATTGAAAAAGATTTTGGTCTGTTGAATTAAATTGTAGAAATTAGCTTGAAATAGGAAATTTGTGAAGAGGTGGGTTTCTTTTTCTTATTCTCAAGTTGAGGAAGAAGAAGGCAATTATTTTGAACGTACTGTAAACTTTTTTTTTCTTCTTTCCCAATATCAGGGAAGTACTAATGGGCTTTGGACCCATCAGTTAAAAGAAAATAAATTGTATTAGGCTAATTTAATTAACATCAAGCCAAATGTACTCATATTTACACTATGTAAATAAATAAATGTCATTTTCTTTCAAATTTTGACACAACAAAGTATGTAAATTTACATACTTAAGAAATAAAGTATTTTACACTATATAAAAGATAAATTTATATTTTAAATCACTTTTATTATTAAAATCCTTTATTTAACAAAAAATCACTATTTACTCAAATAAAAGAATAAACCATATTTTTAACTTCTAAAATTGCACAAAATACTTTTCTCACTTAGAAAAATGTTTTAAACCATTTTCTAACTTAATTTATAGCGAAAACATATTTTAAACCACTTTTCACCTTTTTATTTAAATAAATCACCTCAAAAAATCTTTAAAGGAGGTAGACATTTCTTTTATTCATTTATTTATTTGCAGAGATGAAAAATGAGGAAAGGAAGAAAGTGGGCGTGTTGAATTTTCTAAGTATTTGGTTTGGTTTATATTGCAATTTTTGCCATCTCGATACACAGAATTTCATTCGCGTACGGACTGCAAATGACAAAACAAAACTATGATTGTGCATAAAAATATGACGCGATCTCAAAACAATAATAATACACATTGGTTACCTTGTTTTGCAAAATCAAAAAATACACCGTTTGCTGTAAAATACGATCGATGATATAAATATTTTCCAAATTAAAAATTATGAAAAAATCAAATAAATAAAATTATAAATATTACAATAAAAATCGAGTCGTTGTGTTAAAATTGATTTTCTTATTATTTATTAAATTCGATTCAAATCTGAATATTTAAGTAAATTAAATATTCCTGTTCAAATATCAAAAGTTTTGGGTCGTTACATTTGCCTCTTGTGGAGTGCATTATAGGCCGAATACTAGATCAAGTAAAGATCTGGGTGTATTAGCAAGTTTTGAGGTATGACTTGCACTTGTGATAATAATCGCTGCAAAGCAAGGAGAGGACCGACGATCAGAGATGGGAGTGGATGGTGAGGATCTAAAAGGATATAGTTAGACTCAAAAGGATGGCTGAGAAAGAAAGAGGGACTGTGTGTCTCAAACATGGGAAATCTTCGGAAGGAGGTCTTGGGAGTAAGTCATCGATCTAATTTACCATTATCCTAGGGACACAAAGATGTATCAAGATATGAAGAGAAACTTCTTTGGAAAAGGGACGAAGAGAGACATAGGATACCCTGTGAAGAAGTGCTTCACATCAACCAAGTAGAGGTTAAACATCAAAATCCGAGTGGTTTACTTCTACCTTTGGAAGTACCGACCTTGAAGTGGAATTCAATGTCATGGATTTTATTGATGGATAGCCTAAGTTGATAATGGAAAATGATAATAATTAGGTACTGGTCGATAGATTGACTAAGAATGCCCACTTTTTCCCAGTAAAGTCGACAAGAATGGTGCTAGCTTAGTAAAGTTATACATTAAGAATATGGTGAGAGTGCATGAGATTCCAAGCAATATAGTCAGCGATATGGACCTATTGTTTACTAGTGAGTTCTGGAGAAGTTTGTAGAGTGCACTGGGTATAGAGTTGAACTTGAGTATGACTTACCACCCATAGACTAGCTACTTCATCCCTAGACCTGAAATGTCTTCGACAGACCTAAGTATTATAAAAATAATGAACGGGTAAGACCATTTCTAAAATGTAATACAATATGTAATAATAACTATCATAGCATATCATATAATCTCAAGGTGCTACAAGATCAGCACAAATATAAAGGCTTATCGCACATCATGCACCTGCATCAGCACCCCTGTCATATAAGAAAAACAATGCATCATATGGAACAGTATCATAATGGGAATCAACTATAATGTGAATAAACTAAATCAACAATAATAAGACAGGTTAGCACATAACAAGTTTGAATATAGGTGTGTGAATTCACACCAAGTTATACACGAAAAATATCACATAACGGAAACAGTTATAGATAAGCATCACAGCAAGTCTCATAACCCAATGGCTTCTGCCATGGTAGGTTCAATCAAGTGAGGTACGCCAAATATAGTATCATATGTCTATGTATTGAAATCACACTTTCTGAATGGGAGACTACCATTCACACTACACTACTCCAAAAGTCTACCCACAACACACATAACATTCCGCGATCTTCAATTATTCCTGGTCATCATGACACTTTTCCATCTGCATGCCATATCATGTTGCAAGCGTACGCTATGCATGATCACGAGCCTAATGCCTGGGGCATATTTGCACATAATCACTACCAACACACAACTAGGTATAAGCACATAACGCATATAATAGTGATGCCACAGATCCGAGGAGTGACCTCACGATCAGCCAACTAGAGTGGACACTAGTCTATCTTGACTCACAAAACATAACACTAATGGGTACACAACAATTGGACATACTTAACCATATAGCATAAATCACGTATCACGTCATAGCAACACACGGTTACCCATACTTCTTATCAGTAACGAGTGATATTCACATTTAAGAAGTAATCAAATAAATATTGGTTGGAGCGTCCCATACCATTTAGTGTTATTCACATGTTTAACAAATGTCTGTACAGTCCACTTTACCGCACATGATATTCTACGCAACGACCCGTATTTTTAACTATTTTAAATTATCAAATTTAATATAATTATTGAATTAAAATGGTTAGAAATAAAATTTAATGAATTATTAAAATAGTTTATTGAATATGAACTTGAACAAAATTTTGAAATAGACAACTTTGAAGATTTAGACAATAACAAGTATCGAAATGAAATTCTATGTATTGAATGTGTTTATAAGCAATAGCTGAAATTGGATAATAAATGTTGAATTATTTAGATGGAAATAAAATGATCATTGATAACTAAAATTCATTTGAAAATTTATGATTATTAATGTAACTTATTAGATAATTGAATTATTTAGATTTAATATTGGAATTATTTAAATAATTGAATTCTGGATTTAATATGAATGAAAATAATTTCAAAAGTTGGTTTAAATTTTATTTAAACAAGAATGAAGATCATTTACTTTTAAAATTGAATTTAAAAGCGAATAAATAGTAATTGGAAATTTTATATTTTAATTAACGTGTAAAAATAGTCATTTTGGCCACTATCTCAGATTTCGACAAAACCAGTTTCGTCGGATTCGTAATAGTGTAGGATTTCAAGTTTTATAGCGATCAGACTTATCGTTTCATCATGCGAGCTTGAAACGCGTAGAATTTAATTTCAAAATTAAATTAAATTAAATTAATTTTGAAAAGCTATCTTTTCAATATGATAAAATTGGCTCCTGATATTAGTCCCATTATGTTCGGAATATGGATATAACATACAGAACGCAAGACAACACGCTTCGCTTGGAGTTCGGAATTTCATGCGTCGATCGGGTGAGATATTTTATAATTAAATAATATATTTACTCTCCTTTATACCAACAATCATTCGCTCAGCCACCATTATGTCTGTTCTCGTACCTTCTCCTTTTCCTACATTTTCAAACTTTGCAGATCGAATAAACAAGGAAAAAAACAAAAGAATCGCGTTCGAGCGCGTACGATGGACAGAGGGTCGTGGCCTGGTGGCGAGTAGGGCGTAATAAGCGAAGTCGCGCGTTTAGGGTTTTGGGTTCATGCGATTTTGATCAAGCGTGGCGGCCATGCATAAATGTGCGCAAGTGTGGGAGAAGCTAGTCGCATGATGGTGGTCGCAGTGGAAGGGCTTGATGGTGGTCCGATCGTCTCCGGAGGCGTGCTTACGTTGGTCAAGTGATGGGTTCTTTTGTCAACAGGGAGGCATTGTGTTTGGGAAGGAGGATACGAGAGGCCTTGTACACATACAGTAAGGTTAATTTGAGATTATAAGTTTTATTAATTTTGTTAATTAGGTTTTATATATACCGTTATATTAATTATCGCGTAATATTTGCATACGAGGTACATTTTAGACGAAACAAATTGTGTTGAAACCGTATTAATGTCGTCTATAGCTTGGAGTGGAATTGGAATTTCTTTGAAGCTGAAATATTTTCAGTTCAAATAAAGGTGGGTGTTTTAATGCTCACGAATGACTAAATTATTTTTATGTTAGTTAAGTTGAAGTTGTGAAGTAATTTAAATTTATTGGTTGTTGTTTCGTAATTTAACTGACATTTAATTGACACCTGAATTGAACTGATATGAATTTAAATTAACAGTTCAATTGGAATTAGAATTAAATTGCCAGTTAGACACCCGATGTTAATAACCAGTAAATTGTTGTGATATTCGACTAATTTAGATCTTGATTCTGATGTCTGCTAGTGATTGATAGTTTGGATGATTTGGATGTTTATTTATTTTTATATATCCTGTATCACCCTGTAAATTATTTTATAGTATGTAAAACTGTTAATTAAATTATTTCGAATAAATTAAGAAATAGGTTGAAATGATATACACATATGACATTTATTTTGGATTGAAATGATATATATCCATCCCTGAAATTAAATTGAAATAACCGATCACTTAGCCATAGGATAGAAAATTATATACGGACACTGGATTGCTTAACGATTTTAAATTCTTGAATTTGAATTTATTAAATGATTTTGATTTAAAGAAATAAAAATGGAACTTATGAGAATTGAATTATTTCGAACACGAGTTGAAATGTTGAAATTGAAATTGTTTTAAAGAATTTAATTTGAAATTTGAAGTTATGACTGAAATATGACCGGAATTATAGAAATTAAATTATTTTAAATGGTTTGAACTTTTACTTGAACTTCGAAGTTATCTAAGTAAAAGTGATATAAGTTGATATTTCAAAATTTGGCTCAAAGTTGAATTATTTTTAAAGTTTGAACACTGAATTAAACATTGAAGTTAAATTTGATTTATAGGATTTAAATCGATATTTGAAAATCGAACTCGAAAATGATGTAAAATTTAAATTGGTTAAAATTGAGAATTGAATTGAAATTAATTGATTTGAAATCGAAATCGAGATTGAAATTAATTGATTTGAAATCGAAGTTGAAATAATTTGAAATTGAATTGAATTGAAACTGAAGAAAATTGGAATTGAAATCGAAATTGAGTCGATTTGAACTGAATTGAGATTGAAGATGATTTGAATTGAAAAGTTTGGAAAGAGATAATTTGACTTTGAAACTATTTTCAAATAAATTATTTAAATATAAACAGTTTAAAACCTATCTTTTTAAATATTCAAATTATTTGATTTTCCAAACTGTTTTCATATAAACCATTTTTAATATCTAAACCATTTTATCAAACTATTTTAACTTTTAAAACTATTTTAACTTTTAAAACTATTTTAACTTTTAAAACTATTTAAAATTCTTTTCAAACTATTTTTTTAAAATTCAAACTGGCCAAGGCTGGAATGTTTAAATATAAATCATTGTTTCAAATAAGAACTGGGTTAAAATGAAGTTATAACCTAAATTGAAATCCAAAACGATTTTATAAGCGAAATCGAGATATTGAGGCGAAAATGATTTTTAAGTCAAATAGTATATTTTGAGTAAATGCTATGATTTTGAATTGAATGGTATTTTGAAGCGAATATGATATTTTGATACTAAGTACGAATCATTTTCGAAATGTAAAAGTACTTACCGGTGTGTACAACAACGTTTGGTTGTTAAAGAGATCGGGGCCTCTTATTGGCATACTCTCTGTCAATATTGGTACAAGTTTAACAACTGCGTACACGGAGGAGACTCCAGAATGAAGTGGTTGGATTTTGCGTCAATTGCAGGATTTGAAGAAAGAGAATGATGATGAATAGACCCCGAAACTTGTGCCAATTTGAAATGACTAAAACAGGATAGCTTGACAGGGCCAAGCAGGCTAGCTACCCCTTGCGGACATCCCTTCTTCGATTTTCTTCTTAGACTTGGTCCATACTATTAATTTTGATGTTGGATTCGATTGGTGCGCCTTGATTTGGGATGACTTCCCTTTGACTCGATATGGGATGGTTGTACACGGTGGGCGATCGTGACTACGATGCGTTACCACCAGCCCTAAGACCCGAATTGGTAGTTTCCTACCTTGGGCATTGCCTCACATGCCTTATCATACTCTTATTCCTATACGAGACCCCTACGATTTTGGTTTAGTGTTGTCGTATCACGGCGCATCCCTATCCCCCGACATACTACTGGGGCGTTATATGCAAACCGTACGACAATGCTTAAAAACGCGTTAAGGGGGATTAATGTGAAGCCTTAATGCTAAGAAAAATATTTATTTTACTGATTAGGCATTATATATAAGCGTATTCTACTATGTATAAATATTTTGATGGATTCTTAAGAGATGGAAAATCCTGTAACATCTCTGAAGTTATTGCATGCACGTTATACACTGGCTAGGAGATGTGAAACCCCGTAAACATCTCTAACGCCACTACACTCGTGTTATATGCGATATCGATTTCACTCACATAAGGATATTTTAGTCTTGACTCGAGTGTTTTGTCTTTTCATTACGCTCGGATCATCCCGTAGTATTTCAACGCATTGAAGATCATTTTGTAAAGGACGAAGATGAAGATTTGGTATATTATTACTATTATTATTTCCTCCATCATGTTGTTCTGCTGCGTTATATTTTGTTTCTGTTGTATATACAGCTCTGATAAATATTGTATAGATTATAATCAAATGTACAGTAACAGCTTCATGAACTGTTTATTTGATTACTGTATTCTATCATTCCGCTGTGAGATTATGTGTTTATTTTTCTTAAATAACCCCATTGATTATCTATGTTCCGAATTGTTTAAGTTGGACGTGTGCAGATTATTGTCGATTTAAACCTTCTGAAATATGGGTCGTCACATTCTATATAACAAGTTCAAGGAACAACCATAGAAATATTACCGAAAGTCTTATACTAGTTAGTATTACAGCTATAATTATTCAATATCCTCGTTATAAGATATCACAACTACTTAAAATTATTTATATATAAAAATTTATTATGGAAAAGTATATTTACTTAGCTTAATAACTTTTATTTAATTTTTCTAGTAAAAATATAACTCTCCCTATTTATTTAAAATCCAAAATAAGGATCTTTAGCATAGACATAAATTTAAAGTCCTTTTCTACTTTTAAAAATCATGAAAAAATCTTTTACAATCATGTTATATTAAACTAAAAACGTTATATAATTTTCTATAACTTAACTTGATTTTTAATTAAATTTTTTAAGCCCAAAATCAATTTCTGTTTAATTTTAAACTGTTAGTTCTTTCCTTAATTTATTCTTAATGAAAGTAAATCTTTTTCCACAAAATAGCTTTATATTTGGAAAATGTCATTTTCTACTTTTCATATCATTTTTTTGATTTATTTTTTGAAATAAGTTTTTAAAAAAGGATATTATACACAAATAAAACCTAGAGCTTTATGCTCTAGGTGCAACCCAAAAGGTCAACTGCCCATCATGAGCGATCGATTGCTCATGACCATTGGTTCGACTATCAAGGATTGGCATAGAGCGTGAAGCTCTGATTTTTACCCCTTTTCATCATCGATCTCTTATTCGTTCTCCTTTCCGCTCGCACATAACTTCGTGCACACATCATAACATCCATTCAACAAACAATAGCACATCATAAGCAATACAAAATCAATGTACAACGAAATGGGAAATAGGCATGAATGGGTTTAGTTATCAATAGTGAGAACAAGCAATGATCATGTGATTTTTGTACTATTATACTATCACCAACACAAAATTGGTCACATAGTTATGTTAGTGAAGGTTCACTCGCCTTAAATAGTATCAACCAAATTCTTCACTAAGCTCTTCAACTCCTTCTCCTTCTTCACTCACTATAATGCATGAACCTGGCTCGGAGAAAATAAAAAAATGAACTTGTAATCTGCTAGCGGTGTATAAACATATTGAGAAGAATATATTTTAATTTGAAAATTTTTGGAATTTTTTTAATTTTGCTTTGATTATATATATGGAAGCCACGGTATATTTTTTCCAAAAGAAGAAAATTAGCTATAGTATTGAAGATAAGTTACAGGATAACGTATTTAAAAGTATAGTGGAATATTCTAGAGTTGTTAAGATAAATGAAGAGAAGAGAGATATTAGCTGATTCAATTTCTAGGGTTTGGGCCTAACTGGGCTATAAACACTTCAGCAATTGATGTGCACATAAAAATGTATATTTTTAGTCTCATACTTAATCTTCTTCTATTAAAATAAAGGACGTATTAGGGTATTTTTACATGTTTTGACAAAAATATAAAAGTATTTTTAAATCATCATCCACTCATCTACATTTGGGCAAAACGGTAATTTTGTGAGTATGCATTGATTTTGAAAAAATTTATTTGCACATTCTAATTTTGTTTTGTAGAAAATTGAGTGCAAATTGAAAGAAGTTCCATGGTGTATGCATGCACATATTTTGAAAGTCAGAAGAAAGAAATAATTCTTGATGGAGGAGACCACCTACCCACTTGCTAATGGACCACAATAAAAAAAGCAAATGTTAGCAGAAATTAATTAATCATTAATGATTATTTTGAGGCCACACAAAGTTAAGGGTAGTTTTGGTAGCACCCTAAAATATATTAGGGCTTTAAACTTGTATAAATACTCTATCATGTTTCATGTTTTATATGCATATAGTTGTAGCCACAAAATTATAAATGAAAAGCTCTTCTCTTCTCTTTTTTAATGGTTTCTTAGCCTTTTACTCTATGCACTTTATTTCCATGTTTTTTACTTTTGCTTCTCTTTTGTGTTATTTCTATTTCATGCTTCATTTTTTATTTAATGAAAGTAAAGTAGATTTTCTTATAACAAATTAGTGTAAATTTACTTTCATGCAATTAATTAGCCCTATTTCTCTTCAATTAGCATTTCCTTTCTTTTTATTAATGTTGAAATCCAGTTTAGTGAAATGAATTCAAGGATGAGAGGGTAAACCCCTTCAATTCATGAGTAACGAAGCTCTCATGAATTATATAAATTCAACACAACCGTTTCATTTATTATTTCTTGTTTTTGTGTTAATGTAAATGTAGATGCAGATGGAAGTTTGATGTTTATAAATGAATTTGATAGCCTATATTGTTAATCACAAATATGCTATACTTAATAAAATATAGATTGAAGTTACATCTTAATCTAACTATTTGATTTTGATAATGAAGTTAAAAGCGAAATTAAAATTTGATGGTCTGTTTTACTTAATCTAAGATGGTAAATAGATCATGCAAAAAATAAATTTTACTTCTAACTTCATAATCATTTTCATTAGATTTGATAAGTGGGTTTGGTTGATGTATTAAAATTTGATGGTCTATGTTATTTTAATTAATATCACAAATAATCCATACTTAAAATAAATACAATAAGTGGGTTAAACCAACGCACCCATCCTTCGATTACTACTCAATCGCCGACCTCAATTGTGTTTTTATTTTGTTTTAATTTCTAGTTCAGGTTTTTCTTTCTTTTGTTTTAAACAAAGAAAATGGATTAGGGAAAAGTCATTTGTAGTGCGTATTGGGCTTGGCTAGGTTGCGTGAGGGCTGAGTTAATTTTTTTTTTGGGAATGTTATCCCATCTTTTGGTAAGGCCGTGACACCAAGGACTTGACTAGAGAATGAAAACAATCCGCCTTAGAGATCGGTTATCTACAGGTCCACGATGGATGTAGGCAAATTTGGTCCGAGTCCGAATCGAGCTACAATTAGCATGGTATGACAAGCAACGCTATGGAAGGCAACATTCCAAACTTCAGGTCAATCGGAGTTTGTATGCTTGAGTTATGGATCGATCAAAATCCATGTGAAACATGTTCATTTCATATCCATTCATTGGTAACCATCAATTTCGTATACATAACCATCGATACGAAGTAAGCACAACTCCATCATTCGGCATCCATCCATTTCGTATCCACCAAGATTTCAGTAGTCTTCAACATTCCATGGATCGATCACACTTCGTTCAACCAACGGCTATGCATTTCATATTGATTAGCTACTTGATCGATACGAAGAGAGGGCCAGAGATCGATAGGAAGGAAGGAGTTCAGCGTCGATACAAAACCATAGGCAAAGCATCGATACGAAAGCAAAGACATAGCATCGATACGAGGAGCAATGTATAGGATGGATATGAAGGAAGAGGTCAACTCAAAGGAAACAATCTCTCAGCATGAAATATATCTCCACTGAACACTCGCGCCACGTCATCGATACGAAGAGTATCGATACGAACCCATCGATACAAAGCCTTCAGCCTCCCTAGCAACCTCAACCTTAGATCCATTGTATCTCTCAAACTACAAGTCCAAATGCCATGAAATTTTCACAGAAGCTTGCAAATCAACTCAAGAGCCTCCATGATCGATAGCAGCCAAATTGGACCATTTCTTGAATGATACGAAATCCACATGGATCGATCATGTGGGCTCACCTATGCATGAGAAAGGGAATTTTGAGGTTTGAGGCAGATATTTTGATCCCTACGCCTATAAGTAGCACCTCAATGCCATCTAGAAAAGGACTTTTATGCTGCTGCCTCTGTTGAAAATCCATTGTAACTTCAGTGCTAGCCATTGTACAGTTGTAATTCAGTTTATAATCAGCAATATACGGCAAATCCTTCAAAGTTTACTTAGGCTACAACGCCGAACCACTATAAATCATTGTCTTCTTTTAATACTGCTTTTTTTTTCTTAGTGTGATTGTTAAATTAGCTTCGTTTTTTCATTTCATTTCTTCATTCTAGTCTCTTCAATTACATCCGAAGAGTGTTGTGCCTATTTTTGATACAAACACTTTGGTGCTTTCACTGAGAACACTTTGCTTTTTCTCCTGCTACGTGGATCCCCTTCCGTCGTCAGATTGCCAAATTTTGAGGAGATCCAGATCTGTTTTCCAATGGTTCCTTCAATTCACTTCAGACTGTTCTAGATCTAAGAAGAACTATATTCAACATGGTGCGCACTACCAAAACTCCTTCCATTGCTGCTGATCCGGAAGTAATGGATAGGAAGAATCCTGCACAGTTGGCCACAGTAGGCCAGACCTCACTTAGAGTTCCAGATTGTAACATTCCTGAATTTTAGTTAGAAATAATTTGATAATTTATTTAATCTTTGTAATTAAACTTTGAAATAACTGGTAATTTATATAAAATTTTTTGGATTTAATTGTGATGTAAATTCCAGAATAAAGAAAAATATGTATTTTAAATAAAATGTTGAATTGGAATTCAAAAATAAGTATTTTATGAAATTGTATTTGAATTTTTCAAATTTAATAAGATGTATGTTTATCTATTTATATAAATAGATTATATAAGTTAATTTGAATTTTATTTGCATATAGAGAGATGAATAAAGACTTGATTTCTAATTTTAATATACGATATATATGAAAGTTATATTTTGAAATAAATGTATATAGGTAAATGTTTATTTAAAAGTATAATAGTTTTAATTTAAATAAGATTTGATAAAAAAATGATTTGTAAAACTAAATTGAAAAGATATATGTATATATGATTATTTGTTTGGATATAATTACATTTTAAATCATTTCTTTAAAAGTTGTACAATTATAAATAAAGAAAAGTATTGTAAAATATCATGTAAAAAAACTATACGAATGCAAATTTTAATAACATAAGATTTAAGATAAAAAACTTATAAATAAATAAGATTTGAATAAAGTGATTATAAAACTAAATTGAAAATATAAAATATATGTAAATATAAAAGTAAGGCAAGGTTAAACATAAATTTATAAATGAGAATGGAATGTGGGTTTAAAACACAAAATGCTAAATTATAAACAAGTGTAGGCTTATCATCTTATGCAATTACATGTGTAAGTTAATATGATTTGAGCCTTAACAAGTGGCATTATGGATTTCTTGTAATTTGAAAATGTAAATAAATAAATAAAAAGGGGAAAAACTAAGTTATTCTCAGTTTTAGACTTCCAAAACAAAAGAAAAAAATACAGATAACAAAATCATATCCCATTTCAAAACTAAGATCAAAACTCAAATTTGAAAAACAAACCAAAATCAAAATGGAATTTAAACCCGAAGCTTCAATCTGAAAGCAACTACAAACAAGAGAGAAAGCAAGGCAGAAATTAAAAACCTGGAATGATCAACTCAGCTTCCAAAAGTAAAGGAACTGATCAAGTTCAAGATCAAAATAAACCTGTAAAAGCAAATGCAAGATTCAAACCAAAAATAGAAATCTAGAAGCTACAACCTGAAGAGCAAAGATTATTTCAATATAGTTCAAAAAAAAAAGAATCAAGTTAAATCAAAAACAGATTCAAAGATCAGTTCGTCAAGCTTCAGAGCAACTCAAACAAATTAGATGGCAGAACAAAAAAAATTCAAATTCAAATTACTTTCCAGTTTTCAACATTCCAGGCTCTGTGTCCCCTCTGCTCAAAACCAAGGTGAGCAAACCCTTAACCTTATACACATTTTGATTTGCATGCAATTAGTATTGATGAATGTTTGTGAATAAGTTTGCATATGTTATGAAATGTGTTGAATATTGATATGAATGTGTTGTACGTGTTTGGAAAACAGATACAAGTATCTCTGTTTCAAAGATTTACAGGATGCAAACCTGTTTAAAAATCAAATCCTTATCCTACAATCATTTATAGACTTTGATGTCTAAACAAAACCTGTTTGAAATTTTAAAAATACTGTTAAGTATAAAATATATATGGATTTACTGGAAGGAAGGATAACACAGTAAAACTTAAAAATATACAGTAAACCTTAAGAAATGATAAAAATCAACCATTTTAATTTTGAATTTGGATTTCATAAACTAAATTGCATGAAAAAAAGATGAATTTAGGTAATAGTTTCAAGGTTTTTAAATTCGTATATAATGGGAATTGTCGAATTTATTGAAATTGGTCTTTTATCAATATCTGATGAACAGAGAGATGATAAGCTTCGAAATTTACGTCGAAGATAACTCGAGTGTTGGAAATTGTTAGAAAAATGTTCAAATATTTTTTAGTTGAGTAGAGTGATGGATCAAGATCAAAGTAGGGTTTAAAGCCTAGTTTGGGTTACCATAGTTTTCGAAATAATTCCATCAACGTTGGCGCGTCGGAGTTAATGGGGCCGAGGGGAAGTGATGCGTGGGAAGGTGGCACCGTTTTGGGTTCGATGGCGTGGATAATATTGATTGGGATCGTCGTCGGCGAGGCATTTTGCAGTGATTAGTTTTTGGTTCAGATGTTTCAACCTGCTCAATTTTGTTTCGGTGTCGTATTGGATCATCTAGGTGGTCGGAGATGCTTAGTGGGTTGAAGGTGACGTGCTGGAGGTCATGGAGATGGTCGGCGATGATCCAATCAGGTGTACACGTGCACCTTGTATCATTGAGTATTTGGGTTGATTTTGGTTTGGGGGAAGAAGCAAAGGATCTCGGGGGTGGGCTCATGAAAAATGGTAAATGTCTCGAAGCAGGACGAAGGAGAAAAGGCACGGGTTTTGGCTCGTGTAAAATAAGAAAAGACTCGGGTTTAAAGCTTTTAAACTAATTAGTTTTAAATTTTGAATAAAACAAGTTTAAATTTTTTTTCTTAAACAAATTTCATTTATATAACAAAAGTTTATTTAAATTTTGGATCAACAAAAGTTGTATAGTTATTTAACTTAAATTTATTAAGTTGATTTCTTAAATTTATTTTGAAAAGAAAATAAAAATTTAATAAATTTAGAATCTGATTTAGAAGATAATAGTTTATCCTAAATGATGTTGTTGATTTGTCATTAACTTGAAAATATTAAGTGAATTAATATGTTGATGATGATCTATTTCAAGAATACAAAAATAAGATTTTCAAAGATTAAATGGTGCATCTTGAAATAATGATTTTTATTATAAATTGACTTAAAAAGGTTTAAGTTGAAATTGTATGAAATTAATTAAGATAAATAGGTTATCTTAAGATTAAAGGATTATTAATTTTGAAATTTAATGATAATTACTTAATCAGAGTATAAATAAGTATTAATTAAAGATCCATTAATTTGTTAAGAGCTAATTAATTAATGATCAGTAATTAAGGGTAATTAATTGCTTAAAAGGGAAATTACACAATAAAAGTAAAGAAGGATAATTAATTAAGGTGACTAATTAATCTGAGGTTAATTAATTAAATTTAAAATTAATTAATAAATTAAAGTGATTAAGGATAATCACCTATTATAAATTTATTAATTGGTAATTAATAAAGGGTTAATTAATTTATGTAATTAATTAAAGATAATTAATTAAAGGATAATTACATAATTAAAGGTTAATTAATTTATCGGCGATGGTTAATTAATGATTAAAGGATAATTAATTGTAATGGGTTGTAGTTAACTAATATTAATTAACCAGGATTAGTAATTAATTTAATTTAAATTTATCAAATGATTAATTGATCTTACTTATGTATGTTTGGGTTTATGAAATGCTTTGAATTGTTTGGTATCCCTGATATATGTTGCTTGGTGATATGAATCATTTGAAGTTATATACTATGATGTAATTTATTCATATGTGACGTAATTAATTATTTGTGATATAATTTGTTATATGTGATATATATCTGTGATTTGTAAATGAAAGATAAGCGTTATAGTTTATACCGCTTTTCAAATATGTTGTTGTATTTGAATCTGCGCTGATTGATGATATTGTTGCACTATTGTGTGTAAAACCCCTAGACCACACTATACACACACAAATATGGATCGCACGAGGAAATTGGTTAATTCATTGTTTTTGAAATGGTTTTAAAATCGAATTTCGAATTCTAATAGTTTTTGAAATGGAATAGGATTAAAAATGAAGAGCTTTTGAAAAGGGATTTCAATGATAAAAATTATTTTGAATAACTTGATAAAGTTTTAAAATTTTAAATAATATGATTTAAATTTGAATTCAAGATTTGAAATTGAATTCTATGGTTGGAAATTATGGCTTAAAAAGGTTATACAAGTTTATATGGGTTTTAAACCATTTTTAAAGTGTTGTTTTGGGAATTTGAATTTAACCCAAAGATTTTAACTTGTACAAATGAAATTGGATTTTTCCTAACTGAAAACTATTTGCTTTCAAATAATAAAAGCTTTCATATAAGAAATGAATTTTCCAATTTGTGTTAACGGGATTTCAAGTTTGAAATGAAAATGGTTTTCCAAGTTATGAATAAATCTTTGGAAAAGGATTTGAAAACTACAAGTTAAATCTTTGATTTAAAGATTGGATGAGTTAATCCTAATTGAATGGAAATTTTTTTGAAATCTATGAATGGATCTTGGTGAAACTGGGTGAACTCTGTGAAATGTATCTTTTTGTTTAAAAGATTAAAATGGTAATTTGTTTAACCATTTGAAAGAAAAGTTTTGGGTAATAAGTTGTGACTTAACTGAGATCCCATTATCCATTTGATTTTAAATATTGCGCTCATTATTCGGTTTAGCCGGGAGAGGACCTTGTGTCATATAACCCATTTCGAATAATGATACGAGGATATGGATATCATTTGAAGACCGGTGGTGAAGATCAGATATTTTCGAAAGCGAAAGGATAACTCGTCGATATGTCTCTGCACCGGCTGATACCCGGTATAGAGATTTGATCATCCTTTGTGATGGGAAGTCCAGACGTGATTAGTGAATATCCGGATTTGTAAGGGCTTCTTTGGAAGTGCCTTCGGTTCTGTTCGAACCCGAAACAGACTTGTATGGATGTGTATTTGACATTACACTTTGAGATGTAAAACCAGTTTCTATTAAATACATTTCTGTTTGGTGGCGGAGATTTATTCTCTTAGCTTAATACCCTTCTCCGAGACATACGAGCTCAGAGGTTATGTAGTTGATGGTTACTAGTGATACATTCCCAAATTGGTAATGTGGCATACGAAGTGCTGCTGATTATTTGTTGATCAAAGCATGACTTTGTGAAAAATGTAGCTTTGTGGATGAGACTGCATCAGGATCTCACAAACCGGAAATGGTCGAAACAGTAAAGATGCGGCAAGGTTATGAGGGTCGCGCCCTTTATGATATGTCATTCCGTTCTAGAAAAAGGTGGTATCATGGTATGGAGCCCAGATACTTAACGTATGTGGTTGCTACAATATCATTACTGTGTGGTTGTTGCTTTGTGATTGAGGGCCCTCGGATAAAGGTCGCAAACGACCAGGGGATGGCATATTCGTCTAGTAGTTACCTAGTTACAGAGGTAACCAGGCCTTGTGTTGGTGGAGAGCTGGTTAAGTTCTCGGGACGTCCCTCCAGAGGCGTACCCATGTGGCAATAGGAAGTTCCTTAGCCTGACCATTTGTTGGAAATCCAATCATCCAATACGAGCCTTGTACGGTTTTAGTTGTAGAACCTGCCATTTAACATGGTAGCTATAGTAGGCATACTATAATGGTACGTATGCTGGCTAAGATTAATATTACACTTGCAAATGTTTTCTGCACTATGCACTTATAATAATATCAAAATGGTTTTCGCATATCAAGCATTTTTGACTGTCATAAGGAGAAATCTCCTCCAAGTTTGCGCTTGCATTGTGTGTGTGGCGGGAGGCCTTATGGCAGTTTCATTTTTCAAAAAGCATTGCGATTTTCAAAGTTTTAAATCTTTTGTTGTTTGTTTTAAAGATAAAACTATTTTTTTTGTTTGCTCATACCAGTCCCATGACTGACCCGAAGTTTATTGTTCCCTTCCTAAACTCCGGATGCCCACAATTTTATTCACTGGCAGTCTAGAGTTGGGTTTTTCAGATAACAGATATCGATTTAGTAGCTTTCAGCTTTCTCTTTGGAATTATTTGAATACTTTGGATATTGAAGTCTTTGGTTAGGATGATTGACCTGGATTTCTTAGCTTGGTACAACTAGATGGTGGTTCGAGCTATCTATGGAGACTGCTGATATTGGTGTTTCTTCTAGAGTTTCAAGTTATAGTTGTTTCCGCTGCTGGTTCCTTGGTGTTTCCGCTGTAGCATTTCATTGTATCTCTGATATTGATCATTGTTGTATATTTGGATATTGTATCATTTGAGTGTATATGATATATACTATTCATTTCTTCCGCTGTGTTGTACTTAATGTGTTATAAGCTCTGGCGAACCAGATTCGGCATTTGAATACTGGTGAAGTATTCGGTGCCGATTTTCGAAGGTCGAGTCAGGGTCGTTATAATTGGTATCAAAGCTGAAGGTTGAAACTTTAGCTCAGGAGTATAAAACATTAGGTAACTCATTAGAGATAGGGTGAAGTATACCCTAGAATGAGTATATCCCTAAGATATCCGTCTGTATGCCTCAGTAAATTCTCTTGCTATCCACTGATAGTAAGTATGAGTGCAAGAAGAGGACGAGGTAGGGGACAGGGGAGTACCAGTACAAATGGTCAATACCCTATAACAATAAGGAAATAACTTTCTCTATCAATCTCCTTTGTTAATCATCTAATTTCAAATTCTTTGACTGCTTCGTGGTAGCTCGAGGGAGAAGCTTTGGTGTGGTGGCCCTGCAAAAAAATCGGGTAGATAAGTTCCTATCTTGAATTCTCGTTATCAGCTTATCAACTTATTATTTCAACTCTAACAAAATTGAAATCTAAATTGAAATAAATGGTTAACTAAAATATGAAGCTAAATTGGATTGTACCGATAAAACGATTTCGATTAAACCAAATTTGAAATCCTATTGTGATTTCTTGTGAGTATCAAAGAGCGAAGAGGGACAAGTTAATATATAATTTAGGGTATTCCAACTTGAGTTTGATATCCATATCTTGTGTTTGAGAGTTATGGAGGATTAAATCCATTTATCTATTGTCTGGGTCTCAAAATATTCTACGAATGATTAGATATCCCTTCGAACTAATCAATGCCCCTCTATGTTTCTTAGATCGGGTGACCCGAGTATCCTGTATGAGTTTATTCTCGTATCTATTGGTGATATTCTGATTTTGTAAGCCAAATGCAGAATAGATGTTCAGTTTAATCTGAAGGAATCATTTGCTATCTTTGTGTATCCATCCTTTGTTGTCTCCCTTGCAAATTTCGGGGACGAAATTTTCTTAAGGAGGGGAATTTGTAACATTCCTGAATTTTAGTTAAAAATGATTTGATAATTTATTTAATCTTTGGAATTAAACTTTGAAATAATTGGTAATTTATATAAAAAATTTGGATTTAATTGTGATGAAAATTCCAGAATAAAGAAAAATATGTATTTTAAATAAAATGTTGAATTGGAATCCAAAAATAAGTATTTTATGAAATTGTATTTGAATTTTCCAAATTTAATAAGATGTATGTTTATCTATTTATATAAACAGATTATATGAGATAATTTGAATTTGACTTGCATATAGAGAGATGAATAAAAATTTGATTTCTAATTTTAATATATGATATATATGGAAATTATATTTTGAAATAAATGTATATAGGTAAATGTTTATTTAAGAGTATAATAGTTTTAATTTAAATAAGATTTGATAAAAAAATGATTTGTAAAACTAAATTGAAAAGATATATGTATATATAATTATTTGTTTGGATACAATTACATTTTAAATCATTTCTTTAAAAGTTGTACGACTTGTAAAATATCATGTAAAAAAAACTATACAAATGTAAATTTTAATAACATAAGATTTAAGATGAAAAACTTTTAAATTAATAAGATTTGAATAAAGTGATTATAAAACTAAATTGAAAATATAAAGTATATGTAAATATAAAAGTAAGGCAAGGGTTAAACATAAATTTATAAATGAGAATGGAATATGGGTTTAAAACACAAAATGCTAAATTTTAAACAAGTGTAGGCTTATCATCTTATGTAATTACATGTGTAAGTTAATATGATTTGAGCCTTAACAAGTGGCATTATGGATTTCTTGTAATTTGAAAATGTAAATAAAAAAAGGGGAAAAACTAAGTTATTCTCAGTTTTAGACTTCTAAAACAAAAGAAAAAAATAAATAGATAACAAGATCATCTCCCATTTCAAAACTAAGATCAAAACTCAAACTTGAAAAACAAACCAAAATCAAAATGCAATTTAAACCTGAAGCTTCAATCTGAAAGAAACTACAAACAAGAGAGAAGATCAAGCAAGGCAAAAGATAAAAACCTGGAATGATCAACTCAGCTTCCAAAAGTAAAGGAACTGATCAAGTTCAAGATATAAAAATAAACCTGTAAAAGCAAACGCAAGATTCAAACCGGAAATAGAAATCTGGAAGATACAACCTGAAGAGCAAAGATTATTTCAGTATAGTTCAAAAAAAAAAAAGAATCAAGTAAATCAAAAACAGATTCAAAGATCAGATCATCAAGCTTCAGAGCAACTCAAACAAATTAGATGGTAGATCAAAAAAAAATTCAAATTACTTTCCAGTTTTCAACATTCCAGGCTCTGTATCCCCTTTGCTTGAAACCAAGGTGAGCAAACCCTTAACCTTATACACATTTTGGTTTGCATGCAATTAGTGTTGATGAATGCTTGTGAATAAGTTTGCATATGTTATGAAATGTGTTTGAATGTTGATATGAATGTGCTGTACATGTCTGGGAAACAGATACAAGTATCTTTGTTTCAAAGATTTACAGGATGCAAACCTGTTTAAAAATCAAATTCTCATCCTACAATCATTTATAGACTTTGATGTCTGAACAAAACCTGTTCGAAATTGCAAGATCGAAATTTTAAAAATACTGTTAAGTATAAAATATATATGGATTTACTGGTGTAACGACTCGAAAATTTTCGATTTCGAAATTTTCAGATAGTTAAGAAAAGAAGGAAAGAGAAAGAAAAAGAAAACAGAAACAAGACACAGAAACTGGCATTCGCAGCAGATCAAAATATAATATCACATAAATAATAATTATACAAAGGAAAACTGTACTTGTCAAATTACACATTAATATATATCATAGTTACAGCATATTTACAAGCATAGGACAGATAAATCAATCTATTTCAGATACTATAATATATCACAGCAAAAACTCTCCATACGTTCCTGCTCTCCAGCTCGCCTTCTGAGCTCCAGAACGTACCTACCTAAAAATCTGTAATACTCGGTCTGACCCGAGCATTACATCAAAGTAACACCCGGGTCAGGCTGGAAACCAGCGTGAGTAAACCCATCTAGCATAGAATACAAAAGCATACAACTTACATAAACTCGGGGTAACTCGTTATTTACTACGAGCTCACATCTTGCTATAGTCAACACATATTTCCACAAGCAATCCCTAAGTACCTTTACTTAGTTTCACATAGTCCAGTCATTTAAATCATTCCATTTCAGCATGTTGATTTCACATATCAACCCATAAACATCATTGTAGGTTACCAATCGAAGTGGGTTCGGGTATTACTGATACCCGATCCCGGTCTCTTTGAATACAAAATTATCTTAACTCAAGTGAGTCGAATGAAATACGATTCAAACTTTAAGTACAGAGTGTCACTGTTTAATCCAACGTATCATATCACATAGCATCACCATCACATACCAGGGATATCAACTAATCGAAGGTACACAATACCATTAATCATTCATAAGAAAGATTAATTAACCATACCATCTCTAATTTATTCAATTAACCGACATTGAATTCAATCAATTACTTAAATTTCTTTTAAAACCTGCTTATTAATTAATTGCAAACTAATTAATTAATCATTCAATAATCATTCATCTTAATTAATCCTCCTTGATTAATTATTCTTAAATTACACTAAGTAATTTATCTCTAAATTAATCACATAGATTAATTATTCTTAACCATTCACATTAATTAGTCTTTGATTAATACATAACATTCATTAGTGATCCTAAACCACTTCTAGTAATTTCTCTTTATTCATCATCTTCAATTTAATTTTCATTAATTACTCACAACTAAAATAATTTAAAGACAAATTCTTTATCTTTATTTAATACTTAATTACATCATTATACTTCCATTGGAAACATTTTGCAAATTTATTCTATAATTGAAAGATTTGGAAACATTCATCAAATCAATTATACAATCAAAAGTTTATAACATTTTCTTTACAACAAAACAATTTAAAACAATAAATTTTAATTATTTAAACTTTGTAACTTATTCAAAATTGTTTAATAAATTCTTATTCTTTTAAATCTTAATTAACATTCTATTAAACTTTCACTTTAAATATATTTAAAGTTTAGTTAAACATTCTTTATAAAACTTATTTATTCTAATATTCCTTTAAACATGTTTAAACACATTTTTTTCTTTGAAACACATTATTTAATAACCTTAAAACTTTTAAAACTTTAGAACTTGTCTGCAAACATTTTGCTTTATCCTTCACCTTGATTTTCTTTACTTAAAGCAAATCTGGTATAAGTTCATTTTAAAAACATGCATTTGATTTTACTCAAACTTTTAAACCTGCATTTTAAGAACCGATACAGGTTCTTACCTAAAACCAGAAATCTCATCACAAAAACAGAGAAAAACCCGAGGAACCTCTCCAAAATCCCCGAGTAATACATGAGGACCCTCACCTCCCATGTTTACTTCGAGTTCCACAAGGCCCTACGCGAGAGAGAACTCGAGTTTCACCTCATCACTTTAAACTCAAACGCTTTCAGACTCAGGTGGCACACGCGTGCACATGCACCGTCACCAGAAGCCACTCCGACCATCGACGAACTCTTCGGCACGTCACTCGTCGCTGCGGCAACTAATCCCCATTCTCAAAACACTAGCGCAAGCTGCAGATCGAAAATTGAACCATCCAGTTGAAAATTGGAACTTGAATCCATGACCAAATCCACCTCGATCTCGCACCTCCTACCACCAGTGCCTTCCAAACTCCGACCACATTTCCATGATTCATCCATGCAGCTACCTTTCAATTTCCAAGCAACTCGATGCTTTAGAAACGACACAGCATCCATTAATGTAAGATCGACCAAAACTAGGGTTTTAAACTTTTACAACCCACCGCTGCCGCCACGATGGCCCATCCACCCACCAACCATTTTTGCCGAACACCCCACTCATTCAGCTAGCTCTAGAAGGAACCCCAATAATCCAAACTCTTTTGATCACCAAGAAACTCTCGATAACCCATTCCCAGACATCCTTGAATTACCCATCCAAATCAATATTAAAAATCCAGATTTTAATTTTAAAAATCTTAATTTGGAAATGGAATTCGAATTATATACATAATTTAACAGATCATTGTATTTGATTTTAACAAATACTTATGCTTCTCTGTTCTTTTTCATTCTTCCAGAAAATATTTATATTTATTATTCTTGAAAATATTTTTAAAACTTAGTTTAGTTTTTAAACAAACAATCTTTGTTTAAATACCTCAGCCTAAAAGATTTCAGTGTGAAGAATATAAATTTGTAATCTAAGTTTACATCTCTGAAACTTAAAACAGAGAAGCATATCATGTCAAGACATTTACACACCATCTACATACCATAAACATGATTTAGGATCATAAAACCATCACGAAATCTTATTTCAAACATACATAACATATTTAATTCAACCATATGTCACATGCGTCGAATCTACATATGAATTCTGGTTTTACAGATTAAAGGCAAAGGGTTGAACTAAGTTCAGAGATTTAAAAAAAAAAAATAGGCATACTTTTTTTAAAAAAAATTCACAATACTTTCACATACACATACATGCAAAGCAATCATCACACAGTAATTCATAAGTTACTTAAGTTTTTATATAAAAAAAAAGTTCACTCACCTTAAAAGATGATGAAGAACAGAGCTTCAAATTTGAAGCTGCTGGAAATGTCCTTTCCCTTTGAAAACTTTAAACTGAAATGCCCCCAGCTTCTTGTTTTTGATTTAAAACTTAATATTGCTTGTTGTTTAGATTTTGCATGCAGGCCTGATCTTGCTTCAGATTCCACTTCTTTAAAATTCAGGTTGAAAAGATTACAGGTTACAGCTACAGGTTTGATTAAGAATGAAATATTGTTGATGATTGACTTAGCTGCAGATTGTAAAAATGCTTTAGAGGCTTTGCTCTTCTGTTTTGAAAATTTGTTTCCAGGATTTTAGATGAAGAAGATTTTCTTTTGAACAAAAGTGTGTGGAGAAAAATGAGCAGCCTATATTTTTTTTCCAAATTTCTTTAAATGCAATCATCTTGCCACTTGTTTATCTCCATTATTATTATCTCACACTTGTTGTTTAAGCATGCTAAATTTGTTACAAATGTTTAAAACCTTGCCTCTAATTTATTTATAATTTATGTTTAAATCCCTACTTAATTCTTATTTGTTTATAAATTATTTATTTTATATTTACATATGCGATGTGTATTTTAAATAGCTCTTGAAATTGGTTTCTATATATAAATATTTTAAATAGAATTTAACTTTAATTACCCTTTGAAAAATTATTGAATTCAAAACAATGCCCTCTTAATTACTGTACATATACATCCATATATCTATATATACTTATATACTTGTATGTATATATATTTGAATTTTCTAACATTATAAAGTTTGCCTAAATTTATATATATGTTAATTTCCTACAAGATTATCATTTTCAAATATTTAAATTTATAGATTCAAATTCATTCGTATACATATCCAGAAAATTATCCAATTATTAGATGACCAAAATCTGGGTTATCACATTCCTCCCCCCTTAGAATCTTTTCGTCCTCGATAAGGAACGAAGCCAGAATTTATTAAAATGCTTAAAATCATATAGATTTTCTTTGATCATTTTTAAATCACGTTTAAAATCTATTTTATATTATAAAATAGTTTTTATAAAAATACTTGTTTTTTATAACTCGATGTCTCAACAAGTCCATCCTCGTTCTCATAGAAATTCGGTCATACGTTGATCAGGCATATGACTGAAAATCTATAAATACTTAGCAGACCCATTTTCAACACCCAGTGAAAATGCTTTGTAAAATAATTTTATTGAAAATCTTGTGAAAATATAGGAAACATTTTGATAATAGAGGAAATATCTTTGGTGAGAATGCTCTGGAAATCATCACCCCCATCCATGGTCGCAGTTACATTCCAGGGTTACGTTGCCATCACAGCAAAAGTCCATGTAACTGCAGGCTCTCCACGGCCTCTCGATTACGCCATGGATCCCACAACAGATCGCAGTTACACTCCAGGGTTACGTTGCCATCGCAGCAAAGTCCATGTAACTACAGGCTCTCTACGGCCTCTGATTTTCGCTGTCAAAATGAAACTTCTCCACTCCTACATAGGTCGCGATCTGCCGATATAAAATCAAACGCAGACTGTTGGCTCTCAGCAGCACACACGACTTTCGCTATGTTACCATAGGTCGCAGTCTACCGTTATAAAATCAAACGCAGACTGTTAGCTCTCAGAGGCACACACGACTTTCGCTATGGTATACTCTACTCATAATCCCCAGGGACTAGTTTTGTCCGGATTCCTCACAGGATCAACTTTAGAAACCCCCTCTTGGGGCTCAAGGCAGCACCATCCGGTGGCACTCCTGAGAAGTTCATTTCAAGGAAGCGCATTTTTCCCCAGAGCCATCATCAAAACATTTTATATTACACACATATAGTATCTTCAAATCATACACCTAGTATGATCTCATACAAAGCTCCTTTACACAAATCGATTATTCCAAAATCGATAATTCTCAAACCAGGCTTTCTGAATTCTCATATTGATTTTACCCAAAAATCAAATGCCTTTTCAAATCCAAAGGTTCCCAAAACCTTTAATAAAATCCTCATAAGATCCTTTATATATATATATATATATAATTTTAAAACATTGGATCATTTCAAACTTGTATAAAACTCCTTTTATACTTCAAACATTTTCAAAAACCATTTTCTTCTGGCAAAAGATTCAACAAGGAGAGTTCCATCTTTATAAAACAAAGATATTTAACTTTGTTTACTCAAAATCAAATATTCAAATTTGATTACTCCTTTTAATATCATTTTCATTCAAATCCGTACGATGTACACATAACATCCGTACGCTATACCAATCTGACCGCTCACTCGACCACACAATTTCACTTCCGAACTAGTATCGTCCGCCCGACTTCCTAGGGCAGACATAGATCTGGTTTCTTGATCAGAAACCGTCATTCTCCTTGCATAGTCATAACTATGATAGAGAATATCCAAAACCAATCAACAATCCATATCCAGGTTCGCCGTCGAAAATCGAGCGAAAAATCCCAACTCGGATCGACATATTATTTTGAAATTCTGTGCTCGAATCTGGATCAAATCACTATGCGAATAGAATAACATGGGTACACTCTACGTATTTATCTTTATTAGTTATTAGCCAAATCAATTCCATTTCTATTCACATTTACTTTGATTTTCATTCACTTACTCACAATTGCTTCAATCCATTTGGTATTTAACCAATAACAGTTTGAACTCCGACCAGTTTATTTAGCAAATAGCTTGAAAATTTTAAAAATAGATAAGTAGTTGGAAAGTAATTACTAGTTTGTAAAATAGGTGTAAAATAGTTAGAAAATAGTTAAATAATTATAGAAATTTTAGATAATTGCATAATAGCAGTAAGATAGTAATTAGCTTATAAAACAGTTGGAAAATTGTTAAACAGTTCCAAAAATAATTGTAAAACAAATATAAGATAGTTTGGATTTTAAAAGAAAAGTTGTATATATATATAAAAAATAGCTTGGAAAAATAGGTTTATATTAAAACAATTTATATTAAAAATAGTCCAGAGTCAAAACTGTCCACTTTCCAATTTCCATTCTCATCAATTCAATTTAAATTTCCACTTCCATTTAAATTGACCCAATTCCAATTTAAATAACTTCAATTTCCATTGAAATAGATTCAACCCCAATTCAAGTTGAATTAACCTCAGTTTCCTTCCAAACTTAACTTTATTCAACCTTGATCTCAAATTCTACTAATTCAAATAAATTTCAATTGAACTAGTTCCAATTTCAATTCATTTCAACTCCAGTTTGAATTAATCCTAATTTCAAACTCCATTTCCAAATCAAGTTGAATTATTCTTGATTTCCTCCCAAATTCAATTCAAATTCCATTTGAATTTTAAAACTATTCAACTTTTAATTACAAATCCAAATTGTTCAAATCAATTCGGACTAATTTCAAATTGAACCCACTTTAATTTCAAATCGTTTCAAATTAACCCAATTTAAAAGTTTCCATTTGAATTTTATACTTATACATCTTCAATCACAATTTCAATTAATTCAAATCAAATTCAGTTTGAACTAATTTCAAATTTTAAATCCACATTCCAGAATTTCATTTTAAATCAATTTGATCTTTCAAAAACCAATTTATTATCCAAATTCAACCTTAAAACCAATTTTCAACAATTTCAGTTGAAACTCTATTTTAAACACCCAAATCTCAAGTCCAAAGTGATTCCATTTCTCTATTTCCAAACTAAAGTTAAATTTTCTTTTTATCTCAATAATAAATATATTTACTACAGTCCATTTTCTCCATTTATCAAATCCAATTTCATCTTAAAGATTATTAATAACAATGGAATGGTATCATTCAAATTATTTTAAAACATCCATCCATTTCCAATTTTCAGATTTCAAACCCATTTGAGATCACTCAAACTTCCTAATTCAAATCAACCATTTAATCTTCCCAAGTTAAATCTTAATTTCATCCTGAAATTTTCAAATCAGGTTGATCATTCCAACTTATTTAACTTTTTCCCAAGTTAAACTCAATTCACTTAATCCAGTCAACCTTACCTAATTTGAACTTCCATTTCAAATTTTAAACTTCTCATAAATAATCTTCCCACTTTTAAGTTCAAAAACTTATCACTTTTGGGTATCACTTCTCATTCCCAATTTAAAACTCAATATTTAGAGTTTACTTCAAATTATCCTTGATATCATGTATATCCATACATATATACATATTTATTTCTTGGCCCTCCTAGCCATGCTTTAAAATTTTAAACCATCTTTGGTTTTAAATTTAAGTCCAATCTTCAAACAACCCATTGTTTTTTTTTAATCCAAAACAAATTCCTTCTAATAATTTGAAAACAAATTTCAAATATTTTTAAATCTTAAGATTCAAACTTCACAATTTAGATCAACTTCAATTTCAATTTATAACCCATACTTACCTAAATGGTTTGCTTCCTTAAAACATTTTATTGTTTATTGGAAAACAATCATGCCATTATTAAACACAATAACCATTCTATTTCTCCGGTTTGAAACCAATTCTAATTCATCTTATTTAGAAATTCTTCCCTAACTTCAAGATTTAATTTTCGGTTTGAATCCATTTCAAACTTATCTTTATTTAATTTTAATTTCGTTGTAATTCTATTATTACTTAATTTAATTCAGTAATTTAACAACCAATTCCCTTAATATTTATTAGAAAGAAATATTGCTTTACATATATCAAAATATATTTTTATATAAAATCATTTAGAATATTTATATAAGAAAATAACAAGTACGCTCTCATATATATATATATATATATATATATATATATATTCACTCAACTCATTCTAGGGTACCATTGACCCTATCTTTAATGAGCAATCCAACCAGAGCCAAGGTTCTCGCTTAACCTGGCTCTGATACCAAATGTAACGACCCGATCTGTGATACCAGAGCCAAGGTTCCCACCAGAATCTTTAACGACTATACCAATTGCCTTGCAGAGGGTTGAACTAAGTTCAGAGATTTAAAAAAAAAACAACAGATAGGCATACTTTTTAAAAAAAGTTCACAATACTTTCACATACACATACATGCAAAGCAATCAACACACAGTAATTCATAGGTTACTTAAGTTTTTATAAAAAAAAAGTTCACTCACCTTAAAAGATGATGAAGAACAGAGCTTCAAATTTGAAGCTGCCGGAAATGTCCTTTCCCTTTGAAAACTTTAAACTGAAATGCCCTCAGCTTCTTGTTTTTGATTTAAAACTTAATATTGCTTGTTGTTTAGATTTTGCATGCAGGCCTGAACTTGCTTCAGATTCCACTTGCTTTAAAATTCAGGTTGAAAGGATTACAGGTTACAACTACAGGTTTGATTAAGAATGAAATATTGTTGATGATTGACTTAGCTGCAGATTGTAAAATTGCTTTAGAGGCTTTGCTCTTATGTTTTGAAATTTTGTTTCCAGGATTTTAGATGAAGAAGATTTTCTTTTGAACAAAAGTGTGTAGAGAATAATGAGCAGCCTATATTTTTTTTAATTTCTTTAAATGCAATCATCTTGCCACTTGTTTATCTCCATTATTATTATCTCACACTTGTTGTTTAAGCATGCTAAATTTGTTACAAATGTTTAAAACCTCGCCTCTGATTTATTTATAATTTATGTTTAAATCCCTACTTAATTCTTATTTGTTTAAAAATTATTTATTTTATATTTACATATGTAATGTGTATTTTAAATAGCTCTTGAAATTGGTTTATATATATATATATATATATTTAAATAGAATTTAACTTTAATTACCCTTTGAAAAATTATTGAATTCAAAACAATGCCCTCTTAATTACTGTACATATACATACATTTATCTATATATACTTATATGTATAATATTTGAATTTTCTAACATTATAAAGTTTGCCTAAATTTATATATATGTTAATTTCCTACAAGATTATCATTTTCAAATATTTAAATTTATAGATTCAAATTCATTCGTATACATATCCAGAAAATTATCCAATTATTAGATGACCAAAATCTGGGTTATCACAACTGGAAGGAAGGAAAACACAGTAAAACTAAAAAATATATAGTAAACCTTCAGAAACGATAAAAATCAACCATTTTAATTTTTAATTTGAATTTCATAAACTAAATTGTATGAAAAAAAAGATGAATTTAGGTAACTGTTTCAAGGCTTTTAAATTCGTAAATAATGGGAATTGTCGAATTTATTAAAATTGGTCCTTTTATCAATATCTGATGAATGGAGAGATGATAAGCTTCGAAATTTACGTTGAAGATAACTCGAGTGTTGGAGATTGTTGGAAAAATGTTCAAATATTTTTTAGTTGAGTAGAGTGATGGATCGAGATCAAAGTATGGTTTAAAGCCTAGTTTGGGTTATCGTAGTTTTCGAAATAATTCCGTCAACGTTGGCGCATCGGAGTTAATGGGGCCGAAGGGAAGTGATGCGTGGGAAGGTGGCGCCGTTTTGGGTTCGATGGCATCGATGATCTTGATTGGGATCGTCGTCGACGAGGCGTTTTCCAGTGGTTAGTTTTTGGTTCAGATGTTTCAACCTGCTCGATTTTGTTTCGGCGTCGTATTGGATCATCTAGGTGGTCGGAGATGCTTAGTGGGTTGAAGGTGATGTGCCGAAGGTCATGGAGATGGTCGACGATGATCCAATCAGGTGTACACGTACACCTTGTATCATTGAGTATCTGGGTTGATTTTGGTTTGAAGGAAGAAGCAAAGGATCTCGGGGGTGGGCTCGTGAAAAATGGTGAATGTCTCGAAGCAGGGCGAAGGAGAAAAGGCATGGGTTTTGGCTCGTGTAAAATAAGAAAACTCGGGTTTAAAGCTTTTAAACAAATTAGTTTTAAATTTTGAATAAAACAAGTTTAAAATTTTATTCTTAAACAAATTTCATTTATATAACAAAAGTTTATTTAAATTTTGGATCAACGAAAGTTGTATAGTTATTTAACTTAAATTTATTAAGTTGATTTCTTAAATTTATTTTGAAAAGAAAAGAAAATTTTAATAAATTTAGAATCTAATTTAGAAGATAATAGCTTATCCTAAATGATGTTGTTGATTTGTCATTAACTTGGAGATATTAAGTGAATTAATATGTTGATGATGATCTATTTCAAGAATATATAAATAAGATTTTCAAAGATTAAATGGTGCATCTTGAAATAATGATTTTTATTATAAATTGACTTAAAAAGGTTTAAGTTGAAATTGTATGAAATTAATTAAGATAAATAGGTTAGCTTAAGATTAAAGGATTATTAATTTTGAAATTTAATGATACTTACTTAATCAGAGTTTAATTAAGTATTAATTAAAGATGCATTAATTAAGGGTAATTAATTGCTTAAAAGGGAAATTACTCAATAAAAGTAAAGAAGGATAATTAATTAAGGCGATTAATTAATCTGAGGTTAATTAATTAAATTTAAAGTTAATTAATAAATGAAAGTGATTAAGGATAATCACTTATTGTAAATTTATTAATTAAATGGTAATTAATAAAGGGTTAATTAATTTATGTAATTAATTAAGGATAATTAATTAAAGGATAATTACATAATTAAAGGTTAATTAATTTATTGGTGATGGTTAATTAATGATTAAAGGATAATTAATTGTAATGGGTTGTAATTAGTTAATATTAATTAACCAGGATTAGTAATTAATTTAATTTAAATTAATCAAATGATTAATTGATCTTACTTATGTATGTTTGGATTTATGAAATGCTTTGAATTGTTTGGTATCCCTGATATATGTTGCTTGGTGATATGAATCATTTGATGTTATATACTGTGATGTAATTTATTCATATGTGACGTAATTAATTATCTGTGATATAATTTGTTATCTGTGATATATATATATCTGTGATTTGTGAATGAAAGATAAGTGTTATAGTTTATACCGCTTATCAAATATATTGTTGTATTTGAATCAGTGTTGATTGAAGATGTTGTTGCACTATTGTGTGTAAATCCCCTAGACCACACTATACATACACAAATATGGATCGCACGAGGAAATTGGTTAAGTCATAGTTTTTGAAATGATTTTAAAATTGAATTTCGAATTCAAATAGTTTTTGAAATGGAATTGGATTAAAAATGAAGATCTTTTGAAAAGAGATTTCAAAGATAAAACTTATTTTGAATAACTTGATAAAGTTTTGAAAATTTAAATAATATGATTTAAATTTGAATTCAAGATTTGAAATTGAATTCCAGGGTTGGAAATTATGGTTTAAAAAGGTTATACAAGTTTATATGAGTTTTAAACCCTTTTTAAAGTGTTGTTTTGGGAATTTGAATTTAACCCAAAGATTTTAACTTGTACAAATGAAATCGGATTTTTCCGAAATGAAAACTATTTGCTTTCAAATAATAAAAGCTTTCATATAAGAAATGAATTTTCCAATTTGTGTTAATGGGATTTCAAGTTTGAAATGAAAATGGTTTTCCAAGTTATGAATAAATCTTTGGAAACGGATTTGAAAATTATAAGTTAAATCTTTGATTTAAAGATTGGATGAGTTAATCCTAATTGAAATGGAAACTGTTCTGCAATCTGTGAATGGATCTTGGTGAAACTGGGTGAACTCTGTGAAATGAATCTTTGTGTTTAAAAGATTAAAATGGTAATATGTTTAACCATGAAAGAAAAGTTTTGGGTAATAAGTTGTGACTTAACTGAGATCTCATTATCCATTTGATTTTAAATATTGCGTTTATTATTCGGTTTAGCCGGGAGAGGACCTTGAGTCATATAACCCATTCCGAATAATAAAACGACGATATGAATATCATTTGAAGACCGGTGGTGAAGACCGGATATTTTCGAAAGCGAAAGGATAACTCGTCAAATGTCTCTACATCGGCTGATCCCCGGTATAGAGATTTGATCATCCTTTGTGATGGGAAGTCCGGACGTGATTAGTGAATATCCGGATTTGCAAGGGCTTCTTTGGAAGTGCCTTCGGTTCTGTTCGAACCCAGAACAGACTTGTATGGATGTGTGTTTGACATTACACTTTGAGATGTAAAACCAGTTTCTATCAAATACATTTCTGTTTGGTGGTGGAGATTTATTCTCTTAGCTTAACACCCTTCTCCGAGACATACGAGCTCAGAGGTTATGTAGTTGATGGTTACTAGTGATACATTCCCAAATTGGTAATGTGACATACGAAGTGCTGCTGATCATTTGTTGATCAAAGCATGACTTTTTGAAAACTGTAGCTTTGTGGACGAGACTGCATCAGGACCTCACAAACCGGAAATGGTCGAAACAGGAAAGATGCGGCAAGGTTATGAGGGTCACGCCCTTTAGGGTATGTCATTCCCTTTTGGAAAAAGGTGGTATCATGGTATGGAGCCCAGATACTTAACCTATGTGGTTGTTGCGATCTCATTACTGTGTGCTTGTTGCTTTGTGATTGAGAGCCCTCGGATAAAGGTCGCAAATGACCGGGGGATGGCATATTCGTCTAGTAGTTACCTAGTTACAGAGGTAACCCGGCTTTGTGTTGGTAGAGAGCTGGTTAAGTTCTCGGGACGTCCCTCCAGAGGCGTACCCATGTGGCAATAGGAAGTTCCTTAGCCTGACCATTTGTTGGAAATCCAATCATCCAATACGAGCCTTGTACGGTTTTAGTTGTAGAACCTGCCATTTAACATGGTAGCTATAGTAGGCATACTATAATGGTACGTATGCTGGCTAAGATTAATATTATACTTGCAAATGTTTTCTGCACTATGCACTTATAATAATATCAAAATGGTTTTCGCATATCAAGCATTTTTTACTGTCATAAGGAGAAATCACCTCCAAGTTTGCGCTTGCATTGTGTGTGTGGCGGAAGGCCTTATGGCAGTTTCATTTTCCAAAAAGCATTGCGATTTGTCAATGTTTTAAATCTTTTGTTGTTTGTTTTAAAGATAAAACTATTTTTTTTTGTTTGCTCATACCAGTCCCATGACTGACCCGGAGTTTATTGTTCCCTTCCTAAACTCTGGGTGCCCACAATTTTCCACACGGGCAGTCTAGAGTTGGGTTTTTCAGATAATAGACATCGATTCAGTAGCTTTCGGCTTTCTCTGTGGAATTATTTGGAGACTTTGGATATTGAAGTCTTTGGTTAGGATGGCTGATCTGGATTTCTTAGCTTGGTACAACTTGATGGTGGTTCAAGCTATCTATGGAGATTGCTGATATTGGTGTTTCTTCTGGAGTTTCAAGTTATAGTTGTTTCCGCTGCTGGTTCATTGGTGTTTCCGCTGTAGCATTTCATTGTATCTCTGATATTGATCATTGTCGTATATTTGGATATTGTATCATTGGAGTTGTATATGATATATACTATTCATTCTTTCGCTGTGTTGTACTAAATGTGTTATAAGCTTCGGCGAACCACATTCGGCATTTGAATCTGCGGCATTTGAATACTGGTGAAGTATTCGGTGTCGATTTTCGAAGGTCGAGTTAGGATCGTTATACATATCCACTTGGTCTAGTAACTAGAGAGGAATTTGGTTATTAATACTGTAAATGTACACGATTTATTTCAAACGCCATCGGTACACATTTCATTGCAAAAAGTAACTGGTCGCATTTAGGTGCTGCCAGTTTGTGGCATTTCAGATGCTGCCCTGTTTTATGCTTCCTGTTTAAGACAACCCCCTCTTTCATTTACCACTCCACCCTCAAAAACCCAAAACCCCAAATCCGAACCCAACACTACAATTTTCCCAAAATCAATATTTTCACTCAAAACTCATTAAGTCGGGCTAGAAATTGAAGAACGGTTTCCACATCCTCTCAAGTACCTCCTATAGGTTTGTATTCTTCCAATTATAAAATTTAGAATTTTTTATTTTAGGGTTTAGAAGAAAAAAATTTAGGTATAAATCTATGTTTGTAGACTACAATGAAGTAGTTTGTGCACGTAGAACATTTGTTTGATAGGTTCATGATTGTATATAAGGATTGCTTAGATTATAAATTTGATTTAGTTTTGTTATTGTGGTAGAATATGAAAAAATGGCACCTAGACCGATTGATGATAGCGTTCTTTACTTACAAGCTCAACACCGCACTAGCAACAACGATTTAATGGAGGTACATATTGATATAATTTTTCTTGCATTTTGCAATATGTTAGTAAATGACATAATATCTTGTATTTTTTTTTGTTTTTTTTAATTTCCGACAGGAGGTTGAGCCAGACGGATTCGTTGACCATTCTTTGGCCTTAAAGCTGTCACTCAGCGCATCCTGGTGTGTTGAAACTTTTAGATAGGGTCGTATTAGGTGTTATTCATAAGTTGGGATACATACAGCTTGATTGTAATCTTCTGACAGCGTTGATCGATAGATGGAGATCTGAGACATCTACATTTCATCTTAGAGTAGGAGAGATGACCATCACATTAAAAGATGTCGTTGTGTTGCTTGGATTGCTGATTAACGGGGATCCCATTATAAAACCGAAATTACCACCTAATTATATGGATTTGTCTGAGCCCTTACTTGGCCTGTCTCCTTCAGAAGACGTAAGATGTGGGAATGAGTCGATAGTGGCTATTTGGTTTAGGGAGCAGTTGGCCGATGATATTCTCCGTCGTGCCTCTCCAGTGCAGATCGCCTAAAGCTCCCACGCTATTATTTTGCACATCATCACTCAACGTCTTTTTGCGATCGATTGAAGACTCGAGTGGCCATTCAATGGCTCCCGTTGTTAAAAGACTTCAATTCTTGTCGGCAGTATTCATGGAGCAGTGTAGTGCTAGCTTTCACTTATACAGAGCTTACTAGAGTGGCGTTGGTACAACAACGATCTACCGGTGGTTTTATGACTCTAGCTCAGGTACGGTCATAGTTATTCATTAATTCATATTTGTACATGTCGTACTTATACTCTTGCAGCTATGGTCTTGGACTTATCTTTTGGTCGGTAGTATAACTATGAAGAGAGCAATAATCGACAATTCGAAACCATATGGATCAAGGTAAAATATTTTTAGTTGTATGGTTGTATCAACTTATACGCTTCGAACAGTTTGTATAAATTTTTGCTATTTTAGGTAGATTGGTCCAAAGAATACCAAAATGACTCCAAGATGGAATTTGGCATTCTACCAAAATGAGTTTAATGTCATGGACTATAATGCAATTACATGGACTCCATACACTGAGGTAGAGCTTGATGCTCTTCCGGGTTTGTGCACTGAGGCGAGGCAGTTATAACGGGCAAGACCGATGATATTTTGCTTTGGTGATCTAGCATACCATCTTTCAGATAGAGTGAAGAGGCAGCTTGGTCTTCGCCAACACTTACCATATCCTGCTCCTTATTATACTCTTCCGTATGGTGAAGATGAGTTTGAAACGATGATATAGTTATGGAATAATCGGTTCTTAACTGAGATCACGCTGACTGATGAGGAGTACAATAGTTGGTATTGGAATATCACTCGTCGTTATGTGTTAAGAAGACGGGAAGAAGTGCTTGAGCAAGATGTTGCTCCTCACACTCCAAGAGCTCCGCTTGAACGAAATGTGGTATGTATTTAAATTTACAATTTTTAAGGTAGCTGTAAAATCAATAATGGTATATGTTATATGCAGGCGGATGATATGTATCATATGTTAGACATAGTCGATGAGCTCGTGGAGGAGGTTCTCGAAAAAAGTAAGGCGAAATGCTTCTCGCTCAAACAAATTGTACGATCATGTTTGTCGAAGAATAAAATGACAAGGCCAAACCCATTGCCGCCTCCCCCACCTCCTGCAATGCCACCCCTTATTGAGGACATTGCATCTGCCGCACCATTTGAGGATATTGCATCCGCCCCACCGGCCTCCAAACCTAAGAGAAAGTATCAAAGTCGAAAGAAAGATATGGGTGAAAGCTCCGAGGCAATAGCTTCCCAACATACGCATCCGGTTGGACCGTCACAACCCCCTATGGAAGGAATGCAAGAAGGGGGCGGTGAAGAAGTTTCGCCTATAGAGGAGGAATTCATGCCGTAGCCAAGAAAATCTAAAAAGCAAACTCCTCGCGAACTAAAAAATTTGAGATGATAGTGTAGTTTGGAGTATTGATTGTACTGTTTTTATGTTTGTAATGTTGATTGGGTTGAAAACCACTATCGATTGCAGTATTGTTTTTCGTTGTACTTTAGTTCATAGTGAATATAGTTGTGATTCTTATGTAAATGTTTGTCGTGTAATTGTGTAGCATGCGTAATGGGGATGTTGTTGCTATGCAGTAGATAACTAGCAGAGCGACATTTCAAATGCCCCCCTTATGCAGTATTTCAAATGCCGTCTAGTGTGTAAGTAACATAGCGGCATTAGAAATGCCGCTCATGCTTTTTCTCTACATTGCAATAGCTACTAACTCCTACCTACCCCACTCTTACTTTACCAAAACTTCTTTATCAAAAACCACACTTTTCGATTTCTCTCAATTTTCAATTTATCTCAAATTGTAACTTACTTCAACAAGTCGTATATAAGATAAGTATGATATCAATCTCTATTAATTTCTTTCAAATTCTATTTTCTCTTACTTTGTAATCCCAAAACCCCATCATCAAAACCAAACTTTCTATTTTTTGTGTTGTATAGTTTGATTATATTTATAGGTTGATAATGGACAAAAGATTAATGTTGAAACAATGATGAAGATTTACGACGAATTTGAACAAAAGAAAGGTAATAGGACCGAAAGTGGCACCAACCTTGATGTGGATTTTGTGTCAGAGACATAAGTTGAAGAATTGCCGCCGACTGTGGATAATGGAACATCAATAATAGATGTCGCCAATGAAAGGCTGGAGCAACAATCACTACATGCATGCCTTTTAGGCGCTCTTGGTCGTAAAGTCTCAATCGTGCTAGTTCAAGCGTGCAACCTCCGTGTGTACTTAGTTACTATGGAGATGAATGTGACGTAATAGAGGTATGTTACAAGGTAAGTGCTCTAATAGAGGTATGTTGCACGTACATGAGCAAGTGTTACCGTTGATCAGTACTTTGAATTCATTACCGAAATAGTGCGCAACTTGCCATTCAGCTTAACTAAAGCAAAATTTTCTTGTACGCCTTGCTTCATTAGATTTATCGACAATCTTTACTTCCCACTTCGGAGTAAGATGGGTTGTAAGTTTTCCTGCTGCTTCTCTTCTTTGACAAAAATAATCAACCGACCTAAAAAGGTTGTGTGCAACCAAAGCTTTAACGGGTAAAGACCTAAATCCTTTAAGTACACCATTGAAATTTTTTACGCAGTTAGTGGTCATGACATGAAATCGACCGCCATCATCTTTACACAATGCCTAATTTTCCTCTTTCCCTCCCAAACTTCTTTCTATCTAGTTGTGTGCCATACTGCTTGAAGTTTTGATTTCTTCTCGGATTTTGTTGTACTCGGCTTCCTCTACAGTACATGCTGCAGCATAAAAAAGGCCTATCAGTTGTTTTTCTCTAAATCCCGCAGCTTGAAAATTGGCCTTCAGATGTCTAGCACAGAAGCGATGTTTATGAGGCAAATCCCATTTCATTTCCAATGCTGTCGATATTCCTTTCATTCGATCAGAAATGAAGGTAATTCGTCGATTGTTACAACTATGAATGAACCGCCGCATGCAAGCAAAAAACCACCCCCAATTATCAACAAATTCTGACTCTACAATTGCATAGGCTAAAGGGTATAGATGGTCATCCGCATCAACAGTAATGGCTAAAAGTAATGTCCCTTTGTATTTTCGGTACAAACATGTGCCATCAATACATAACAACGGACGACAATAAACAATACCTTCAATACAAGGGCCAAAGGCCCAAAAAGCTCGATCAAACACTTCATACTCATCCGTAGTAATGTGTCCAACGCTTTCCGGTTTCGTTCTAGCAATTTCTGCAAAATATTGTCTTAGAGTGTATATGATTCTGCCCAATCACCATAAATCATTTCCACCGCCTTACCGAAAGCTTTCCAAGCCTTCACGTGACTAACTTTCACAAACAATTGTTCTTCCATCAATACTTGCACTGTCCCGGCTGTTATATTCAGATCGACTTTCACGAAATGTAAGATCTTTGATACTAGAAAATTAGAAGTCGCTTGCTTGTGAGTGGAGTTCATTGGGTTAACACAATCGTGGTTGCTCGGATATTTCCTTATAATCCACCAGTTCTGCTCGGATTTTTTGAAACATAGCATGAATTCTCCATAGATAGATGACATTTATATTACAAATGACAATGTATTTGGTTTTATTTGATTTTATAGCTTTAAAAGACACGACATGTAGATTTGGCCATTCGCTCAACTGCTGTAACAATTTAGCTTTCGTCTCGAAAATCATACCAACTTTAAAGCCACTCAGAACGCTAATGGTTGAAAATAACTCATTGTTGAACTCAAGATTTGCAACAATAGACCTAGCCATTATTTATGCATTGCACAGATCATCATCTAAAGGTACCTCCATTTCCACCTCATCACTGTCTTCGGGAATATTGTCTTCGACCACAAAATCATAGGTCAAAGCATCATTGTTCACTTGCATATTATTAATACACGACACGTCATTCTCCGTCATATTCACTACGTCCATACTATTTACAAGGGGATCGTCATGTACATCTTCACCTACAACAATGTCCATTTCGGTATCAACATCTGCTTCATTTGCAATTACGTTTACATTCTCCACTTCGACAGTAGATTGTGTCGCAATATCATGTGCGGAAAATCTGTAATTCACAAATATGTATTAATTTAAACATCGTATCAGAAATAACAGCTAAAAAAGATTGCATATTCTAAATAAATATCTCTGACTTATATCATATAACTCAGATGGAGTTGGATATATATAAGAAGACATATGATAATTTGATTGTCCGGCAGTACTTGACAGTGTTGGTCGATAAGAAAGATAACTGCATATAGGATGACAAAACTTTCAACTATTGCACAACTTACATTGTAATACGACATAAAAATTATAAATAAATGTTTCGCCTTTCAAGCAAATATGAAAAGCTGCGTTGACTTGGAGATGAAAAGTTATATCGAATGCCTAGTTGATAACTCATACACGACGGATATCCAAAAAGTGATTGTTGTTGACCGTAAATCGCTGTCATAGGTGGATTACTAAAACTCGGAGATGCAGTTCCATGACTAATACTTACTGTCTCAACCCTTCTACGATAGTCTTCAGTTACATTGTTAACTACCTCTCGTACGGGTTCTTCTTCTTACAACCGCCTACTTTTCCCAACAAACAGCTCTATTGATTTTGATGTCGCTGAACACATTAACTCCATATCGTCATCATCAGCTATTTTAATGGCTTTCGATCCTGAATCCGTATGTCAATTACACACTAACTCTATATCAAATTCATCGGATTTTATCTTAGTCGCTTTATAAATCGATTCTTTTAACTGCGCCAAAATACAATCTTTCAATACTTTCACTGATTTACACGACCCACCAACATATTTGCCACAATTAAGTTCGTCAATAACCAGTTCACCATCATAATAACAAATAGTTTGGTACACACTTGAAAGTCATTCTACCTGTTAATTAATCATCTTTTTTATTACTTTCATAAATTACCAAACGATGTATGATAACATAAACAAACAAAAAAGCTAGGGTTTACAAAATAACATACCATAATTGTTCAAGAGGAAGTAATAGGTGTTGCTCCTCAACTATAGCTACTTTTGATCAAAATTTAACTATAATACATATTCTACAGTCCTTAGTTTGAGAAATTTTTTGAGATTTGGGTTTTTAAAAGTTTTGGGTTTTTTAGGGTGAAGTGGTAAATGAAAGAGGGGGCTATTTTAAACTGCAAGCATACAACATGGCGCATTTGAAATGCCGCAAGGTGAAATGCCGTCAGTACACGTGGCGGTTGATGCGGTCAAAAAGTACTCTGGTTTTGTAATTAATTTTGAAACTGATCTAAATTTGTAATAAGTTTGTAAAACAGATAATTAGGCAGGAGGAACAAGTTGCAAAAAAAATTAGTCTCAAGGATAGCAAGTTTACTTTTTAGTTTGAAGGACACTTTTTAGTGTAAACTGAAAATGATAGTTACAACTATATTTGTAATAAGTTTGTAAAACAGGTAATTAGGCAGGAGGAAGAAGTTGCAAATAAAATTAGTCTCAAGGATAGCAAGTTTACTTTTTAGTCTGAAAGACACTTTTTAGTGTAAACTGAAAATGATAGTTACAACTATAATTCTGTGATTTACACTAAAAAGTGTCCTTCAGCCTAAAAAACAAACTACTTGTCCCTGAAATCTAACTTTTTCCTTGAGCCTAAAAACTTCTTTGCAAAATTAGCCTAAACGCAAAATTTATCCTAAAATAAACTGTTGGAGAAAATAAAGGCGTCCCACCGATCCAAAACCATAGGATCTTACTGAATGTTATCAGCGTTATTTTCACGTTTTTTCGAACAAAATTGCTCTCGACTTTGACGTACAAAAAATATGCAATTACTGATTCGATGGATCTGACTACCTTTTCGTGGTATCTTAAATTAAAACTGTATTGCAATTATATTAGCTAACAATAACTGGAATATAAATTTTGCTAACATATATTTAGCATAATGATACTGTTATTCCAGTTTACATATAACAAAATATATATAGCATAACGTACTGATATTCCAACTCATAGAGAGTGCGCACACATACTTAGCATAATTAAGCTACCTGAGATTATGGCTTTTCAACCAACCTTTTCTTTGGGGTTATATTTTGGAATTCCATAGGTTCATTTTCATCTAACTTTCTTCTAAGGTTATTTAATTTCTCTTCCACAGAAACTGAATCACAGGGGAGATTCAATGAATATGATGCTCCCATTCTTCTTTTACATTCCTTGCTAGCCAAATTATGATCAACCACTGTGTCAACACCAAAAACATAAATTTTAGTAATATATGTAGAGGCATAATAGGAGCAAAATCTATCATTACTTGTTTATCATTTGATATTGCTATCATTTTACCTAGTCAAGTTTTCTCACCTAGTTGAGCAAACTTTTTGGATATAATTTATACGTTCAAATGAACAAGTATGCAGAGTGATCGATCAACACGTGGAAATAAAATTTATTTGATATTAATTTAGACCAATGTAAGTTGTATGCAGGCAATAATTTAATCATAAAAACTATAGAAAGATAATATAAACATGCAAATTACAAATATTTATACAGTTCATATCAATGCTGACTTTTTTGGTGACTAGATTAAGATGATTTTATCAAGAATGAATTTAATAAGGAGTTTAAAGATTAACCACTTCAAAGATGGCAAAAAAACAAAACCTGGCTTGGGATAATCAACTCCAATTATGCACTTTGCTCTTTGTTGAACACTTAATGGGGCCGTCCAAGGCTCATATATATACTCACTTGGCATGTCTGCAACCAGTAGTACCATTTAATAAATTCCATATAACAGCTGAACATAAAACATGCTATATATACTAGGTTGTATAGATACCTTTCAGCATTGGGAGAAAATGACGTATGTACTTCCCAGATGGATCATACTTTTTACCAAAAGTGATCGGTGAATAGATACGATGATACTGTGAAAAAATAAATATGTAAGGGACATAAAATTTGTTAACCAAAATATTGAAAATGTTTTAGGCGATTCTTACCTGATAGAAAAAGGATGAACATGAGAGCCACAACCAGTTACCATTATTTATAGCCCAATCAGAATCAATCAACAGCCGTTCAAAGACATCGCGTCCTTTTTCCCAATGAATAAACTATGACATAATCAAAATGTTAATGAATGTACTTTGAAAGAAGCTAGCACAGTTGACAATTATTTTATTGCATTCATACAAGCAGAGAGTTGAAATTATATAATAATACTCGTTTATTTTGTCTAGTACCACCTTTTTCATGGGTACAAACACACATGCAAGGATGAAAGTATGATTTCAGATTAGGATAAATTTTCATTCTGGACTTAAAAAAGAAAAAACTTATTTCAAATTTAGACATCGTTCGAAACTTATTATGAAAACAAGTTTTCCGCTTTTCAGCATTTTACACTTGCGCATTTTAAAAATACACAATAACAAGTTTTTTATTTGTATTTGCATAGATCCAAAGTGTGCATATATATATTTATATTTTTTCATTCCAAGATTTGAGAACTCGTTTTGGGTCATTTATTTATTTATTTAATTTTAATAACTTCTGTCAAATTGTATTTCGGTATTTTCAATCATTAATAAAATAATACAATCAACTAAATTAAACAACTTAAATAAAATTAAGTTAAACTTAATTAAACTAAATACAATTAAACCCTAAAATTTTGAATCTTGATCCACTTTCTACATCCTAAAATTATATATCCCTCTAAAACCTCATTTTATCCTCATGTCAACATAATTGGGATCGTCTCACTAGTGTAAAGCAAGCAATGAAAAAGAGAGAAGAAATTCACTATCTGAAGTCGAAATCGAGAAGAAGCTTGAATCAATTAAGGAGACTCTGATTTTGCTGAGGTAAGAAGGCAATCCGACTCTGATTCTGCTAAGGTAAGAAGGCAATCTTTGATTTCTTTAGGAATTTTGCTACTATTTGTTTTTTTTGTTGTACAGTCCGAAACCGGATGTCTCGGTCTGTTCCGGACCGATGTTGATCAGTACTGGTACCAGTCCGGTACCACCAAAATATCAGTGTATACTGGTGCCTTGGACCATGATATTATCCTTCATTCCACTCAACAAATGTTTGATCATAAGAAAAGACGAAGAAATATTGACAAACACTATATAGGAGTTGAGTGTATCAAAAACATTAGAAATCAAATGGATTATTGGGTTCATGTGTTCATTCATGCTAACACTAACTAAGGGTTGGGATCATTCAATTATGCAAAATGGGTATTGGGTTCCATGTGTTGAAAATTGATGAAGGATTAGTAATGAATAATCAATATGCCATTTTATGTGCCATGGACGGACCACTAAATTGAAAGCGAAATTCGACTCGATTACAATGCAATCGACAATGTTGTCCAATCTGCAAGGTTCCCACAATGATTCTTTGAACATGTGCACTCAAGGTTGGAAAATATAGAGATATGCAAAAACTTTGCGAAAGTTTGAAAAGCATTAGCAAACTATTACTTGGGATAATTTCACGAGAAGAACGTGGAAGATAATTTCATATGATATATTTGAAATAGAATTTAGTTTTTTTCTTCCTCAAACTAATGTATAAACATCTTGAAGAAACAGTTATAAAATGCAGAAGATCGGATAGACAAACAGACATCAGTTTTAGATTTAAATGAATTTTGTTGTAGTTATCTGAAATCCCCTGCTAACCAAATGAAAATTCAAAGAAGATGAGTGAAAATTAAGTTGAGAAAAATGAAAGTTTCATACGTACGTACCAATATCTTCCACTTGTTTGATACATAAAAAAGCAATGATATAACTTAGTCTAAGCAATAAATTTTGCTTGAACTATAGAAATTTAGGTTGAATCCACGTAATAGATTTCTGCAAACTCCACGATACATAACAGATGCGTTTTTAGTGGTCAAACGCACACCTTGGGAACTCTTGAGTGATATTAAGAACTCAACTCTCATAAAATGAGATCTATTTTCACATCCAAGTAGATAGGTTCATCAGGTTTCTTTCTAGCACCACCATATATGGCTATGGACACATTAAAAGCAAAATGTTCAATTTCAAATCAATCAACAAAATCCATCAAATGTGTCTTAATAACAACATCAATGCTAGTTATCGTTTATATAAGAGCAATAAGGTAAAAACCTTATATAAAACAATGATATCAACTAAACGTGTCTCAAAAGTACCACCAATGCTTGTTATGGATTCGACATTAACAAAAAGGCTCAAGCTAAGATAATCAATCAAATTCATCAAGAACGTTTCAAAAGCACACCATGATTGCTTATGGATTATATAAGAGCTAAAAAGCTAAACCACACATCAAATAACATTAAGCGTGTCTCAAAAAACATCGCCAAAACTGGTTATGAGTTCGATAAAAGCATCTATTGTAAAATAATCTGTCAAGTGCATCTCTAAGACATCGCCAAGCCCATGGATTCAATATGAGCATGAATTTCAAATTTAGGGTTATCACAAATTAACTCAACAAGTGCATTATAGATTATGGTTTCGTTTGACCTTGAACTAGCATCCACTACACTTTACTTTTCTCTGGGCTTGAGGCTCTTCACTCTCGAAGAATTAAGGGCTATTTTCCTTGACAACCCATTCTTAAGAGTAGGGCTATCAATGAATATCTAAAAAAATCGAAATCCATCCGCGTACATATTAGAAAAGTGTATAAATATCCAATATCTGTAAAAACAAATGTGGATGTGAATACATAGACATCCCCATCAAAAATTTACCCATACGGTATTTTTCAAGGTTATGTGTATTTTAGTATAATGAAAGATTTTTATTTATTATTTTATTAAGTCAAAATTCATATAATACGCACTAAATGCATATTAGCTGCTCAAAATTATTTATTATCATCGTATTTATTTATTTTTACCACTTTAATAATTAATGGGGTTGAAAAAAATTATGTTAAACTAAAAGTTTTCATTTATGTTTCTTGATTTATCAATCGTTAGCGGATAGTTATCTGATATTCGTCCGCATCAGCGGATGCGGATATCCGAAAATGATCTTGAATACGGATACAGATATGTCATTATCCGCATCTGAAAATATCCGTTGACAGACCTACTTAAGAGGATGCATCAAGTTCCCTTCAAATCTTACATTTTTAAATGAGATGACTTTTATCTAGCAATTCTAATTGCTTTTAGTTTAGCATAGAAATTGCCTTCTCTTTTATTATGTATGTGGTTCATAGCAATTTCAATGTTCATCACTGAGATCATGAGTGTCCCTTCTTAGCAATTTATGAGGAACATGATGCTCCCTCTAATTTTTTAAGATGTATGGTAGAATCAGAGCGAGATCATGAAATGACACAACGAAACATTTAATCTTTTTTCCAAGATTTTCTTCATGTTGTAAGATTAACTTAAGGGGAAAACATGTTCAATTTTTTATTTATTATAATCCCTAATATCACATCAGCCTATCATGATATCTCTTCAATTTGCTATTTGATTGTATTATATAGATATAATAAATACAAGATCAGCCAATATGATTAGCTCAGTTGGTTGGTAGTTTATTAGACTACAAGATTAAACGTCATGAGTTCGATCATCGAGATCGACACTTGTTGGTATTAATGAACCATATTCAAAAAAAAAGATCAGTTATTCCAATTACTAAAGGTGTTGAAAACAAATTAAATTCATCATTCCAAATTGAAGTATTTATATGTCGAGGATCATCTAAACAATTTTTTTCAGTTGGTAATCTTTATAAAACTTAATTTAGTCATACACAAACAAATCTATATTTCCAAATATGAGCTTCATTCGTAATTGCAAAGATCCATTGCTATTAATTTTAGTAAAATGCTTACATTTCAAAATTAATGAATTTATAAAACTTTGTCATCAAATGTTTGTAATAATAAGAAGTTAATTTATACAAATAAATAGAAACTCACGGAACACAATTTCTCATTTCAAACCAATTTTTCTAACTAATTAAGATAATAGAACAAGAAGAGACCACTATATAGAATTAATGTCATTCTTAGTGCCTTAAAGCTTTTCTTTTTCCTTTAGTTAATCCAGAATCATCAATGTAATTTCAATCATGTTTAGTAATAATACATATACACTAATTTAAAATTTTTGTTACATAATAACAATGTCTAAGTCTTGTTATCTTCCATAATAGTTTGCATTAATCTAAAATGCATGCTACACTACTACAGTTCCTAATTTGGTACATAAAAAAAAAATACTTACATAGGTATTCCATATGATTATGCATCTATCCCCAAGTTTCACCTTCACCATCACTTCATAATTATTTTTATCACAAACTAATATTTTGTTTCAAAATTTTGGCACCGTAGCACATTCAAAATCTACATTACTCCGCTTAGCATATATATCGCCAACCAAAACTAGTTCTTATACCACTTATCATCCTCAAGAATATCGATGAAATGATATTACTGTCAAAACCCAAAAACAATTCAAACAAAAAGACAGAAGGAAATTACGGGACATACCTTAGCATTATCTTACTATTCTTCTTTCTACTATAGTGTTTTGGAAATATCATATTTAATTTAGTTTTGTTCAAAATCCTTATTTTTCTTATCCAAATGCATCAGCCATCACAATAGTCCTATTGTGAAATTCGGACTCGAGATCACTCTACTCCAAACTCCAAACGCCGCGGAAACGAGATCGTTGTAAGATATGTAAAAACAACCAATCGGTAACTCGATCCTAAATCCCAATCCAATTCAAATAATACCAAATCACAATCACCAAACAAACAATAAACAAGAAATAACGAAAATAAATTACACACAGGATTTATAATGGTTCCACTAATGTCTTGTTAATGTACATCTACTTTGAGGAGAACCTTTTATTAATACCAATGAAAGTGCACAAGAGACTGATTACAATAATCACAAAATTCTTAGAGAATTTGATTTGTGAAAATGAGAATTGAAGAAACTAAGTTTAGAAACTCTAAGCCAATTTCATAAACCCACATTTCTCTTTGAATCCTGAAAATAGCTTACAGGGAGAATTTTCGTCTAAGAAAATATCCAAAATGCCCCTTGAAGCCTGCACAACCAATACGTAGCAAATCAGGTCAAAATTGTCATCAAACAATATATCAAACGTCTGGAATTTTCCCCTCAGATGTCTGACTCAAACAAACGCGTTTTAACAATCAATCAACCAGACGTCTGGATTTTTATCCAGACGACTGGCTAAACATTTGTATTGACCAGAGACATCTGGGACTTTTCTTTCAGACATCTACATCCACATACAGACGTCTGGGACTTTTCTTGCAGACGTTTACTTCCACAAACAGATGTTTGGATCTTATCTTCCAGACGTCTTGATTCCTGAGTCACCATGTGACACTGTCAACTTCAAATTGCGCTAAACTCTAGCTTCCAAGCTCCGTTTCACGAATTGTTTTTTCCATTACCAAATTACTTTCGACCTCTTTAATTCTACATATAAAGTCGCCAAAATTCAACAAGTCCTATGTTTGCACCAAAAATCCAAATAGCCTAATCACCATGAAGGATAGATTTAATTTCCCCATGAAAGATGGATTTAATTAAACTAGAATCATTAATGCAATTTTAATCATATTGAGTAATGTTAGCGTAAAAAATGACCCCAAACACCCAAATAATATGAAAGCACCACCAATCCAACAACTAACTCCAAACAGAATGAAATAGAAAATAAAATATGAAGAATAGAAAATTAAAATAGTAAGAAATGAACACAAGAGTTTTTATAGTGGTTCCGCTGACTCCAGCCTACGTTCACTCCAAAGATTTTTTTTATAGTGCTGATTACACTTACGATGATTTGAATCCGAATAATAAAAATGGCAAAGTGTAGTCAAGAGAGAAATAGCCCCCCAAATGAGTGTCATGCCCACTGTATTTATAGGGAAAGACGGACAAATATCTAGCTAAACATTCATACGCTGAACCTCCATACCAAGTCTACCCCGCTCCTCAAAAATTAGCTACATTGGGTCCACTTTGGGGGATATGTGCCGACCCCTAATGTGGGGGAGTGGGGCCCAGCGATCGGCCATAGGAGTCCCTCATGGCATTCGCTTTCTGTTTCTTGAGTTGTTTGTGTAGTTCCCCAAGTGTTTCTGGAGTAATCGATCGATCTTTGATGAGTTGATCGGCTGAGTTAAGTGTCAATATCCATAGTGATCCGATCTGATCCTCTGTATAGAGGAAGTGCCAATCCATACTTGACCAATTCTGCGATGTCATTCGTTTGAATCCGCTTGACTATCATCCATAGCCTTGTATATAACCGATTTCTGAACCTGATAATCATCACTCCAGACTTCCTACCTTGATGATCACGAAATTCTTTTAACCAAATTCGTGGTATATTGCCTTGTCAAAAGGCAGGTTAACAAGTAATAATATGCTTCATTAAATTTTATGTTATACAAATGTCTAATTCTTTATTGTCTTCCATAATAGTTTGCGCTAATTTAAAATGCATGCTACACGATTGAAGTGCCTAATTTAGTACATCAAAAAAAAGCTTGTGTATATATTTGACATACTAATGCAGCTATCCCCAAATTTCACCATCATCTTCATAATATTATTTGAATCACAAACTAATATTTTAGTTCAACAGTTTGACACCGTGGCATGTTCAAAATTTAAGTTATTCCAACCAAAATTTAAGATGGATTTACTTTCCCATTAAAGATGGATTTAATTAATCTAGAATCATTAGTGTAATTTTAATCATGTTTAGTAATAATATACTTAATTAAATTTTATGCTACACGATTACAATGTCTAATTCTTTATCGTCTTCCATAATAGTTTGCACTAATTTAAAATGCATGCTACACAATTACAGCGCCTAATTTAGTACATAAAAAAATACTTGTGTATATATTTGATATGCTTATGCATCTATCCCCAAATTTCACCATCATCTTCTTAATATTTTTTTTATCACAAACTAATATTTTAATTCAACAATTTGGCACCGTAGCACATTCAAAATTTAAGTTATTCTGATTAGCATACATATCACCAACCAAAACTAGTTCTCAAACCACTGTACATTCTCAAGAATATCAATGAAACGAGATTACTGTCATGCAAACATAATTCAAACAAGAATGTAGGAAATTATGGGACATACCTTAGCATTATCTTACTGTTCTTCTTTATGTTATAGTATTTTGAACATATCAGATTTAATTTAATTTTGCTCAAAATCATTGTTTTTCTTCTCCAAATGCATCAGCCGTTGCAGTAGTAATATGTTTGCTCCAAAAATCCAAATTAGCTTAATCCCCATGAAAAATATATATTAAATTTCGCTTTCAAATCATCGGAATTAATGAACGATTGGTAAAAAGTAGTTAATATGACATTGTTGTGTTGCACATGGGCCAATGTCTTGAAAGCGAAATTCAGTGCGAGGTGCAATTGATGGTGTCGTCCGCTTCCCAATGTGAACATAACAATCTTCAAGCTTGTACACTCAAGACCGAAGGATACGGAGATGTGTAGAAACTTTTCCAAGTTTGGGATTCACTTGTGAACTATTTATATGAGACGTGTTTAAAGGATAATTTCATGTGAAGAACGAGAACAATTTCATAAGACATATTTGGAGATATGCAGAAACTTTGCTAAGTTTGAAATTCATTTGCAAACTATTTACATGAGAAGTATCTAGAGAATAATTTTCATGAAAAATTTCGTAAGATATAGTTGGAATAAAGTTCAGTTTTTCCATATCTTCTCTCAAACTAATCAAGTTAATATATAAGCATTTTGAACAAACGGTTACAAAATGCAAAAGGTCGGAAAGACAAGAAAACGCTAATTTTAGATTTCAGTGATAGTTATCTTATACCATGGACACGGTAGGAGAATTTATCTTTGATTTATTATCAAAGTTGATCTTCCACCATTTTCTTAGGATGGATAAAACCCATTATAGTTTATGTTAAGACATAAATATAACATTGTGCCTTACATATTTTTCCAAAGGTTTAGTAGTCACTATAAGTTTTGAACTATACTCGTGATTTTCAAATTGTATCAAAATTACAGAATGGTATGGAAATTGCATAAAGAGAGAATGCCCAATTTTCTCCTAAGTTGCCTATATAGACTAAAAGCATCAGTCAGTGAAGGAAAAGCCATTATAAACATCTCACTGAGAGAAAATTATACCAGATCGCCTCGTGTCAAAAAGCATGCCACTGAATGTCGCGCTAAATGATGCATCCATCCCCACTCCTTGAGCTACTTTGGAAAACAAGAGCAGGCATACAACATTGTAAACGGTGACAACAAAGTTAGCGTAGATGCATGTCTAAACAAACGTAACTTTACATACAAAGGCATAAATACAAAGCATCATTTGAGTAAGAAAACCTGAATCATGATAGCATCAATCCAAGGATAACCTGTTCGACCTTCTCTCCAGGCAACAAGCAATTCTTCATCATTTTTCCAAGCAATCTGTTTTACACATCGGCAAACTCAATGAAGATGACTAGGTAAGTTATTATTACAAACTTTTACATTTCGCAAGCAATGACAAAATTCAAACTATAGATAAACATGTTTCTCCAGGTACATCACATCACATAGATTTAATCATTATCAAGTTGTATGAATTTCAACAAATCAACCTAAAACTTATAGAATATACCACCTGTTTTATAAACAGAGCACAGCATGAACAACATGCCTCATATTATTTTGGTTCACAATATAGTTCCAAAAGGGTGACTTGATAAAATCCGTAAGGGTAGAACTTCACATATCTCAAGCATGTTTGTCTCACCTAAGAATTTGTTTCCTCGGTGACTATTAACAACTACTTTTGAGTTTTCGACATGCAAGTATAAAAATGTAGTGTGTTTTAGAAATAGATGCTGCAAAAAAAAATTATTCGAACTTTTAAAAGATTGAATTAACTTTTGTGTGCAGGTAATCATTATACTAATTAGCCTTTTGTGTATATATACAATAAGAAGAGAAAATGATTCTGCATGTGTCATTAGAGAAATGACTCTCCACTTAATGTGGAGCCAAGTCTTTATTCCATGTCCACTATCATGTTTGAGTCTCTCATGACACAGAGAACAATCTGCACCATTTAAGTGTATGGTCATTTTTCTCAATTAAGAAAAGCACCGATTTTTACTGTTAATAACTGGAAACACAATTTCAACCGTGGTCTTTTGAAATGATATCTGTTTGCACCAAAATTGGTCACAACACTCTTCGGGAGTCGTTGAAGAGATAATAATGAAGAATGTAAATTCAAAACAGATACTATCTAACAAAAACTCCAATCAACGGTAAAGTAAATGCGTAGACATGCGATTTATAGTGGTTCGGCGTGTTGCCTACGTCCACTGTGAAGTTTTTTGATTTTTATTGATTCTCTTTCAATGATTACAAGTTGTTACAGCGATCAACATCAAGTTACAACTGGAAATTCGAAATCAACAGCAAAATTATGACGTAGGATGATGGAGATCTCAATCCGGCAGAGTCTGAGCGCTCGAGAGTTGAAAGATCCCCTTTCTGTTGGCTCTGGGCTCTATTTATAGGCGTGAGTTGCTGATATTTCGCTGAAAACTCGGGAGACCACTTCTGACACGTGAGGGGGTCCACGCACCCGGCCTCAGAAAATTTGGGCCCACTTTGGCATCGATTCGAACTCCATTCGAATCGATCATAAAATCATCCAATCGAGGTGAAATTTGGTGTGGACATTCTTCAACATGTATGCAAGCTTCTGTGAAAAATTCGTGGCTGGATCAGTAGGTTGAGAGATATGATGGATACGAGATGACGTTCCTCGAGAGGCTGTCTTGTTCGAAACCATCCCTTCGAACCGATGGTTTCGAATCAATGGTGGCACGCGCCCCTGTGATGACGTGGAGCGCAAACTTCGAACCGATCCGGGTTTTGCTCCGAGTTGACCACTTCGACTCCATATATCTTGGCGCATTCGAACCGATGAAAGACACGTCACCATGGCTACTTGACCCAGTGGATTCGAACGAAGCTTCATTGATGGGTTCGAACAAGGCTTCAATGATGGGTTCGAACGAGGCTTCATCGATGGGTTCGAACGACCGATGCTTGCTAGATACGAACCTGTGTTTCTCTGATGGATACGAGCTTTGTAACTTCTCTATGGATGCGAAGTCAATTGATGCGAACTTGAACCCTTCGATGGATTCGAATTTGATGGAGTCGAACCCGAGGTACTTCAATGGATTCGAAGGTGATCGATACGAAGGCGATCGGTTCGAAACAGTGTTTGGTGATGGGTTCGAAATCTAGGTTTCTCCCTTCAAATTGAATCGATCATAACTTGAGCGTATGAACTCGGATTGACATGAAATTTAAAATACGGACTTCTACGATCTTTCTTGTCATGTCCTACCAATTGTAGCTCAATATGGACTCGGACAAAATTCAGTGATATCCATAGCGAAACGAAGTATGACCAACCTCTGAGACGAACTGTTCTCCGTTTTCGATCGATCTTTTGGTATCGCGGCTTTGCCAAAAAGCGGGATAACAATATCAACACCCCCATGCATCTCTTCCATTAATCTACATCTATAGACTATACTGGTAATACTCGGGATCCGCAATTTCAACCGTAATCTTTTGAAATGACACGATGTCCCCTACATTTCTTTTTCACTAATAAAAATAATTGATTGTATAGAATTCACACCTGTTCACCATTTCCGTTATCGAAGTTACACATAACTTTTCAAATTTGCATATTCTATTTTATTTCTATGTTGCGTTCATGTGTGCGCACATCATGCTTGTCATAAGTTAGTTATCTTAAAACTAACTAACCAACAATGTAAGCTTATTGTGAAGAATGGTCACTTAATGGTAATTTAAATCGCATTATTATTAACATTCTGATGTGACATTTCTAAAACATCCTTTTACTTGTGTCATTTATACCAAGTAATGTAAACCACGCATGGCAGTTATTGCTTAAGAAATGGATTGAGCACAACTCTAATACCATATTAGATCATCTACTATCACACACACAAAAAAAAAGTCATTATGGAAGAGTAATCTATTTATATTATAAAGGTCACTATTTTATTAATAGTTTAATGCGACACTTTTCCTAATAATGTATCTCTGTTTTTCAAACTCATTGTTGAAAATAATACTTTTGTAAATTGGCATTACTTACGAAACAAACGGACACTATCAAAAACAAAATATTATGAAACAAAGTAAAATATTTACAGTGAAATGATAATGGTAACTTTATACGTCGAGTCAAGTACAAAACTCTCCTTTTAATGCTCATGCATCATGCAACGGCTTTTCGATTGAAGTGGGCGTAAACCTTATAAGGTATAACGGCGTTTCATGATTGGTAGAAAACAGCAAACCTATTTTCAGTCTCATAGACTCATAATAATGTTGTGCATATAAAAAAAATAAAAAAAATAAAAAAACCAATATGCAAGACCTTTTTCGAATTCTTGATTCTGTAAATTTGAAATAGAAAGTTTGTTTATTGTCAGTATAAAGCTTGTCATAAAATATCAAATCAAAAACTTTAACAAATGACGTGTCTTTAATCTCTATCCATGAATGGTAGATATGCATATGACTTTACAAAAGAATATACTCTCTCATCAGTGAATTTATAGGTACATTTTTGGCTTCGAACCTTTCGCAGTGAAATACTGTAGAGTATACTTGCCAATTGGTAAACATGTCTTGATCTATTGCCTTTTCTTTCATGTGTATTGATTGATATTTCAACATTGCCTCCATAGTTTTTTCTGTTTTAAAGTGAGAAGAAGAGGGAAGAAAGAATAGTATCACATCTTGAAAAATATGATTCATCATGAGAAGGTTGGGCTTTTTGGGTACCGAAATGTTTGCTTTGTCGTGAGGAGGAAAGTCGTGCATAAGCATCTCAGCCAGATTTTACGACGCCTGTACGGTGTTGCAAACGTGGAAACGTTGCAAATCTATTCTCTTCTTCTTCTCCATTTTATTCTCTACAAATTTGCATCATCGGAAACTATAATAAAGGGTTGTTTGCCAGATCAAGATCGTACAAATCTTGAATCTGGTTGCGCTGTTCCAAGACTTCATTGAATCCTGAAGTCAATAGATTAATAACTCGTTTGTACTCAGTAGGTTGAACTATTATCAAAAAGAATCTATACTCTAGATCTTTGAAGTCAAAAGTACGGCATTATCATCATCTTCCTCGTCTCGAACCACAAATTTTAGACAACATATTTCAACCATGGAAAGTCCGAGCGTCCTACAAATCATATCAACACTTAACTCAATTGGAGCATTTTGATGGAGATAATTTTACTCGTTGGCAAGAGACGAAGAAGTTCTTCCTTGTCATCGTTAAATTGTTCTACATTTTGAAAGATGGCTTAGAGGTAATACCAGAGGAAATTGCAACAGATGATGCTGCTTTAAAAGCGAAACGTGCAAAGTGCAAAGAAGATGATTTTCTGTGTAGATGGCATATTCTGAATGCACTGTCTATAACGCACATAAGACATTGGAAACTGCAAAGGCTCTTTGGACTGCACTGGAAAGCAAATACCACATATCAGAGGCGAGTAACAAAAAATTTATTATTTTCAGTTTTATGGATCTCAAAGTGCTTGCCAATAAGTCCATAATATGACAACTGAAATCTTACCGTTGGTGAATCAACTTAAAAATACTAAAATAGATCTCCATGAAGCTTTGATGTTGGAGTCATAATTTTTAGCCTCCCTAATTCTTGGAATGATTATAAGAAGGAAAAAAAAGAAAACATGTGGAAACGGATTATGATTTAGACGGTTTACAGCGTCATCTTCGTATTGAAGAGGACTCTCGTAAACGAGAACTAGATGATAATCTGCAAACTGAGTCTCATTCTAATTCAAATAATGTTAAAATAACTGACAAGTTAAAGCCTAAGAATAAGACACATTTAAAAGGAAAAATCATACCAAGAACAATAAAAAGAAAGGTGTTTATGATTTCTGTAACAAACCTGACCACCATGCCTGAGACTGCGTCTGTGGAAGAAACAACAAAAAGTGAATGTGATCGAAGACTCGTTTTTGGCTGTAGTGCAAGAGGCAAACTCCGTTGGTGGTATAGATAATGATTGGTGGCTTGATACTGGAGCAACCATTCATATTTGCAAAGGCCGTAGTTCGTTTAAGACTAATGAAGAAAACAAAGGAGAATGCAAACAAGTTACTGGAGCAAATAAGGTTTCAAGTAAAGTTATGGAAAAAGACACGGTAGAACATCCACTCACTTCTAGAAAAGTTATTACACTAGTCAATGTATTTTATGTACCAGACATATGTAAGAATTTGGTCTCTGAATACATTCTTAACAAAAGAGGATTCAAGATGATGTATGAGTCTGATAAGTTAGTGTTGTTCAAGAATGACAAATTCATTGGACATGGATATTCTTGTAATGTCATGATTAAGTTGAATTTAACAAAAAAATCTTATGCTTATATTGTTGATTCTTTTAGTTTATGATATGGTAGATTATGATATGTTAATTATAATTTCCTTAAAAATATGCATAAATTAGGATTAATTTCTGATTGTGAAATATGTGTTTAAGCAAAAATATTCCAAAAATCTTTTAAATCTGTAGAAAGGAAAACTGATTTGTTTGATTTGGTATATAGTGATGTGGGTGACTTAAAAGGTCATATCACATATGGTGGTAACCAATACTATATTACATTTGTTGATAATTATACTAGATATGCTTATGTGTATCTATGAGAACTAAAGATGATGTTTTTGATAAATTTAAAATTTACAAAGCTAAAGTAGAAACACAATTAGGAGTTCAAATCAAAGTATTACATTCAAATCGTGGGGTTGAATATTTTTCAAATGAATTCATATTGTTTTGTAAACAACATGATTTTGACCTATGCATTGTCCCTAATACACCACAACAAATTGCTAAAAGAAAAAATAGAACTTTAGTATAAATGGTTGATGTCGTGCTTATAAGTTTAAATTTATCTAATAACTGATGGAGTAATGCTATGTTATTTGTATGTTATTTTTAAATAGAGTACCACTTAAAAAGAATCATGTTTCCCCTTATGAATTATGGTTTAATAGGAAACTTAATCTTACAAGACTTAAAGTTTGAGATTGTATAACATATGTTAGAAAACCAGACCATAAACGCTTAAAATTAGGTAATATGACATTTAAATGTGTTTTCATTGATTATTCCCAAATAGTATAACTTATAAATTCCTAATTCTTGACACCTTAAAAGTTATAGAATCTGTAGATATAGAATTCTTTAAAAATCAAATAATTGAGATTCCATTGAGATCATCTAGTCTAAAACCTAATACGACTAATGATATCAATGACGATGACAATGCTTCTGCTCAAAACAACAAGTATGTATTAGTACCTGATAATAGCACTGAACAAAGAAGTAAAAGAGCAAAAATAGAGATGAACTGTGGTCCTGACTTCATAACTTATCTTGTAAGAGGCAGTAAAGACGAAGTCCTTAATTTGACTAGATATGCAATGAATATGGATGATGATCCTAAAACTTATTCTGATGGTGTGAATTTCAGAGATTCCATTTCTGAAAAGATGCTATTAATGATGAAATGAGTTTCATACTGTCAAACCAAACCTGGGTTTTAACTGATTTACCTCCTAGACCTAAACCTATATGATGTAAATGAATATTCAAGAAAAAATTAAATACAAATGGATCCATCGATAAGTTCAAAGTCGGATTAGTTGCTAAGGGTTATAAGCAAAGACACGGAGTAGATTATTTTGATACATATGCTCCATTTGCTTGCATATCTTCTATATGTTGTTTAATAACACTTGCATCCATTCATAAATTGGTCATACATCAAATGGATGTAAAGAACGATTTTCTAAATGGAGACTTAAAAGAAGAGATATATACGAAACAACTTTAAGGTTTCAAAACCCCATGCCAAGAAAAGAAAGTTTGCAAATTAGTAAAGTCTCTTTATGGCCTGAAGCAAACTCTCATGCAATGGAATGAGAAGTTTGATAAAGTAGCATCGACATATGGATTCATTATTAATGATGCTGATAAATGTATTTATAGCAAATCGGATAACACTGGTTACGTTATAATATATTTATACATTGATGACATGCTAATATTTGGTTCTAATATATCCTGTGTAAATGAAACTAAGACGTTTCTATCTTCTAAGTTTGATATGAAAGACTTAGGAGAGACTGACCTAATTTTAGAAATTAAAATAATTAGTAAAGAGGGGAGTTGTGACTAACCCAATCTCATTACATTGAGAAGTTCCTCAAAAAGAATGATCATTATAATGACAAACCAGCACCAACTCCTTAGATCCCAGTATTAAATTAATAAAAAACACTGGACGTACCATTTCTAAACTTGAGTATTACAGTGTTATTGGGAGTCTTATGTATGCTATGTATTGCACTAGGTCCGACATTGCACATGCTATAAGCGTATTGTGTCGATTTACAAGTAAATTCAAGTTACGAACATTGAAAAATAATTTCCAAAGTTTTAGCTTATTTAAAAGGAACCATTAACTATGGTATATCTTATAAAGGATATCCAGCTGTAATAGAAGGATATAATGATGAAACCTAAAACAATGTAGAATGTAAATCCAAGTCTACGACTGGATGGATCTTTACATTAGGAGATGCTGTTGTGTCTTAGGGTTCTAAGAAACAAACTTGCATATCTGACTCAACAATGTTGTCAGAGTTGATTGCATTAACAGATGTATGTAAGGAAGCATAATGACTTAGGAATTTATTAATAGAAATTTCACTATGGAAGAAGCCATCTTCAGAGGTCTTGATTAACTATGATAACCAGACTATGATATACAATGTCTCTAATAAGACATAAAATGGGAAGTTTAGACACGTAAGTCTAAGACATAAAATGATAAGACAATTACTTAAAAGATGAGTAATAACCGTTGACTACACAGAACAAAGAAAAACTTGACTGACCCACTCACTAAGAGTCTTTCAAAGATAATGGTTTCTATAAAATCGAAGAAAATGGAACTATAGTCTGTGAATGAAGGTTGACCATCCTTAATAGAAACTCAACCTATGTTTTGAAAAGGATAAATAAGATTCAATGGGTACCAGCAAGTTAAGAGAATGATTATGAAACACTAAATCAAAAATTCTCATTATGTTTAGTATTGGATTCTACAAGAACAAAGGATGAATAAAATATCCTTAATTAGTCTAGGTAACTAAATGATGTATCGCAAAAACACCTAAAAGACTTACCTACATAAGTATTGAAATCAGATCGTTTTCTAAGAAAGTAAGACCGCTTTATAAAGTAGACTCATGAACTCGGGATTAAAAGCACATGGTCATTAATGTGCTAAGCGATACAGAACACTTCACCTAAAAAAAATCAACATGTGTGATTGTTCCAGTTTTATCATTAGGGATACTTGATTCAAGATTCGTTCACCATAAAATCTCGATAACGCTTTAAATGGTTTACTCTAAGTGAAGGTTTAAATTCAAAAAATACATTTCATTTATGTGTTGGTTTTCACGATGATGCAATTCGTTGACTTTGAACTACGTTAGGCTTGATCTCACTTGGATACATAGACAATCACTCAAGTGATGTAGCCATTCTGTTTTTAAGCTTAAAATATTTTAAAATATTCAATTTTGAAAATAGGGTGAATGTTGGAAATTTTCAACATTGTCTCCATATTTTTTTTCTGTTTTAAAGCAAGAAGAAAAAGAAGAATAGTCATACATCTTGGAAAATGTAGAACTATATTTGTTTAAATATGGAACTATATTTATTTAAATATAGATTTCTCAAGAGAAGGTTGAGCCCTTTGGGCACCGAAATGTTTGCTTTATTTTGAGGAGAAAAGTCATGCATAACCACCACATATGCGTACGCCGCTGCCGTTCGTCCGATCGAACCGGGCCGGATTCGGGTTTGGATCTACATTGACATGATTAATTTTTTGTTGAAACGGGTCAGATTTAAATTCAAATTCAAACTGACAGATTTGGCTGGAGATGCGACGGTTAGTGGTGGCGGAATATTTGAATGAACGCACACGACCGTCAGCAACAGTTTTGAACCATTGGAAAGGGATGCAATGTTTTGAACAAATGCATCTCTAGACGAATAGGCATCTCTCCAACACTGTAAATAGCGACGTCCAGAACCGTTGCTATTTCAACAAAAACAGCAACAATTCTTATCTTCTTCTTCCAGATTTTGCAACGGCGGAAAGTGTTGCAGAACACTTTCATCGGAACCAGATTTTGTGACGCCTTCAAGGTGTAGCAAACGCAGAAACGTTGCAAATCTATTTCTTCTACTTCTTCATTCCGTTCTCTACAAATTTACATCATCAGAAACTATAATAAAGTTTTCTTGGCCAAATCAAGTATAAATCTTGAATCTGGTTATGCTGTTCCAAGGCTTTATTGAATACTGAAGTCAATAGTTTAATAACCCGTTTGTACTCAGTGGGTTGAACTAATATGAAAAAGAATCTGTACTCTAGATCCTTAAAGCCAGAAGTATGACATTATCGTCATCTTCCTCGCCTCGAACCACAAATTTTGCAACATGTATACATATAACTGGATTATTCTTATTTAATTTGCATTTTAGACAGTAGTCATCCTAAGTTCCTAGTTCAGTCGAATAACCATTTTGAGTTTGCTGGAAAGTGATCCTCAACTTGCTTGGTGACACAACGTTTTGGCTGTATGAGCGAACCTTTGAGCTTGCCTTTATGTATATAAAGTTATAAGCTTATAAACACAATTGCTGTTATGCACCAGAATTCACAACTGCCATTAAAAAGGCACCAAACTGCAGATTACCAGATTCCGGCCAAAGTTTGTCAGAAGAGGTGCCTGAGGTTGTCAGAGGGGAAGTCAGCAGCCATCAGGAAGGAGGGGCAATCAATGGTGATGGAGGTTAGGCCTCGGGAAGATTGAATGAGAGGAGTATCAGCTGTGCACGTTTACATGTGCACAAATATGCACAGGATGATATATGCCTGAGTTTTGTGTATCTGTATATTAGGATTAGAAAGTTAACTTTAGGGTTAGTTTGAGACAGGTGTAAACTACCCTATAAATACTTAGTATTGTGAAGAAAGCGGGTTGTAGAGTTGTTAATCAAATTAATTAAACCCTAATTTTATTTCTCTAATTTTCTTATGCATGTTCTTCCCTGTGACTGTGTACATTTCCTTCTTCTTGCCACTGTGTTTTCTTCCTTTGTTTCTTAACTTTTGTATACGAATCTGAAGCTATATCATCAACCCCATTCTATCACCTTAATTCAATCTTCACGCTACAGTAATCCCTCAACCTCTTCATTTTCAAACTTATTCCCTCCCATTCTCATATAAACAACTTCAGCACCCTCAAAACTGTCTCCCACAACAGCAATTTTAGCCATGACCATAACAAGGAAACAATCAAAAGATCATGGGCTTATCAATTGCATTCACAAAACTTCTCTTCTATAATAGTAGTTAGTATGTTGTATCTATATTGACCATGAACATTGATAATTCAATAAGCGCATTAAAGAATTTAGTCTTCGCGATGCCTATGGAAGCGGCCTCTTCACACTCACATAGATGATATCTTACTAGGTCATAACCGATTTATATATTTTTATAAATCTTTCCACGGAAAGTCACAACAAATTTATTCGTTATTTTCCTTTCATGGACACACACACATTTCATGATACTCTCGCTCTTACTTTATCATCATTTTTCTTTCTCTTACATCATCATAGAATAAGATCACTTATATATATCAAATCCAGTAGCTAAATTGATGGGCTAAAATTGAAGGGGATATGGATCCATCCTAGTATACGTTTCACACCTATAATTAATTTGTTAATTGTCAAACAAACTCAAGACATAAAAAGAGATTAAGCCTAAGTTAAATTACAATAAAAAAAACCCCAAAATTACCTGTTTACATATTCTGTTTCCTCTCATTCTGTCAAAATTTGGTGTTCCAAATGCTACAGTATAAAAGAAATCCCTCCATAGTAGCTGTGAGAACAGCATATGTACATATTAGTTTGTGCATGTTTTACAATGAGCCAAATGACATTATTTTCTCTTCCTAATTCTATCCACCGCTTCATAACTTCCTCTCTTCTTTTCTTTTGTGCATATTGAATAAAAGGAACTGACCTGACCAGCAAGCGAAACCGGTGGAGATGTGTGTTTTTTGGCAGTTCTATACACATCAGTAAGACACTGATAAAAGTACCTTGATGAAAGACATCCAAACTGAAACCAAATAAGTTAAAAATGACCAACAATACCCAAACATGTCCTTGAGGAATATTAAACCTTACTTTCAAATACGGAGATAACGTGGTGGTTGCCGGTTTTAGAAACGCAGAAGGATCGCCCTTGGGTTTCTCAAATTTTGCCACCCATTCCTGCATAAATCAAAAGGATCAAGCATGCATCCCAACTACATATAACTGTAGTTGTAAAAGGCATATGCAGATGCATCTCTTATGGCATGATGCATATGAGTACATGATCCAAATGCATATGTTGCAAATGGTACACATGTTGCACGGCGAAACCTGTTTTTTTTTTAACAGTCTGTGGGGATGGGGAGGAGGTTTTTTGTGTGTGGGGTGCTTGGGGATCTTTTCCCAAGCCCAGGATAAGAAAACAAATCTTTCTGAATGTAAAGAACGTTTGTATTATAACAATTGTGTTTTTTCACTCAGATTTTATTCTTTTTTGGGATTCTAAAGAATGTAAAGATAATCTGTATTATCTACAGCTGAAGTCACATCAAATGATGCATATATCACAAATGGTACACATCAAAATCAACCAAACTACTAAAGGATGTTAGTAAATGTTTTCTGATTTATGACGATTGTTTAAAAAAAAGGACCATTTACAGTAAAATGAGAACTTGCTTTCATGTAGTTTTATTTACTCTCGGCTGGTTAGTTTCTACATCAATGTATAATTATTAATCAAAATGTCCTTTGTTTTCTTACTAATTTCTACTATTAACTACAGATATATGAAAAAGAAACTGAATTGTTGTATGTATCCTTTCGTTAAACACATTTATATACATGTGTGTGTATGCATGCATGCTCCTGTTTATATGTGTATAAAACCTTTTTAGGACAAACATTGATTTAATGTCGGTAAAAACCTCAATTTATCAAATATTATGATAAGAGTTTTAATCAATAATGTTATGGGAATGTACAAATTTTGAATTTTTTTTTGAATTACCCAGAGAATCAAGCGCCGCCTGTAAACTCAGGGGAAGTATATGCCTACCAAACACATAATCCAGGTTATAAAGTTATCAATTTCATGTTCGAACTCGTGATCTCTAGTCTTGCGGTCTGGACCATCAACCAGCTGAACCAACTCCATTGGCAATTTTGAAACATTTATTGAATTAAGTTCTAATTTGAGAATAATTATTATCATATTTCCTCAACATAAAAATAAGTTTCAAGCAACTCAATTAAATCATAAATGCATGCACCTATTAGTACTATCTTCCGTTACAAAATAATTTACTACCCTTTTTTTCTCACAAATAAAAAAATCAACCTTTTGTTTTCATTCAAATAATTTGTTTATCAACCAGCTCTTTCCTAAACGATGAAGCAAATCATTAGATCGTAATATATATTATGTAAACTAGTATGGGTCCGTGCTTCGCACACGGGTTGTTTGTATTATTGTATACGTTGGTATTTTGTTTGAGTGCAAATATATAAACGGAAAGCAAGGGCATTTTTGGAATTTCAAAAAGACACTGTGTAAATTAGTTCAACCAATTTTCTTTATTAGTAGTAGAGATGAATTACATTCTTTTTACTTTATTTGGGCAAGAATTGACAAACCGTGTTATTTTATTTCAACATATTTTTACCGTACAGTTTAATATAAAAATAATGATAAATTAACCAGATGGGGCATAATAGTTTCCACCTCATTTTGTAGTTTGACTTTTATTGAGCTTTATTGACTTAACATTGGATACCAATTTTCTGTCTACTTTTATTTTAACATGATTATCAGATATAAAAATTTAAAGAATTTTTAACATAAAATTCATATTTTAAACATTATTCATGCCGGTTATAAATTCTTTCTTCTTTTTTTTTTTCCATGTAACCGTTGGTGATGGAAAATACGTGGACTAAAGATTGTAGAATAAACTCTATGGCACTATCAGTAAATATTTCTAACATCAGTTTTAAACAACATTTTTGGGACTTGATATCGGCATCCCCTTTTATAACACGATAAGTTTTGACTTTCCATGTTAATATGCTTACAGTCTACTCTGCTTAATATCTTAATACCTTTTATAGCTATAGGTTTGGCTTTTTGCCATTAAATAAGAGAATTCAAAAGACAGTAATTAACAAAGGTTAGCACTAAGTTATACCTTATGTGTTTCTAAAATCAAAACTGATCTCACATATGTCAACAGTAAAGTGCATTAATATTCAATAAGCTTTAATTGGCATCAGCCAAAATGTTTAAGTTGTACCTTGTTTTCAAGAGATTCTTTCAATCTTTTAAGAGCTTCAGATTCCCCTCCCCTGAAAGGAGAGAATTCCTGAGGTTCATATATAAACCTTAGTGGGGACATAATTCAAAATATAGAAGTACTATAGTATGGTAAATTACAAACCTGATCTATACTTGTATACCCAAGATCATAAATAGTTGGAACAGTTGAAAGTTCATATCCATTTAATTCTCCTACAGGAGGAAGCACAGAGTACGTATGTGTCTGTGGAGCTGGTGGTTCTCCAGCGATCTTCAAAAATGATTGATACGTCAAGGGTGGCTTTCCTCCATTCTTGTGAAGATAAAATTGAATAAGAAAAAAAGATGATGTGTTAATATGTACTTTAGAATGGAAGGATAATAAACTAAGAAGTGAGTAGAAAGAGCCATAAGGTGGAAGGCTCATCCTGGTACTGATAAAAGCAGGCACCCTTTCATCATTTAGTTTATGCAACCCGAGCTTCAAAAGATTTCAATTCATAGATGGTCGAAATTGTTATGAATAAGTTGTTAGATTTATGGTCAAATTTTATTTTAGGGGGTGGTGCAAGGTTTTGTGATAGTACCGATGTTATGAAATATGGCTATGGTATTTTTGGAAGTATCAATATCAAATTATTCCACATAGCGATAGTAATGTACCCACACAAACAAAACCAAACTAAGCTGAACATTGACTAGCAATGAAAAGTTTTACTTTTTACTAGGAGTGCTTCAAAAACCTAAGGTGATTAACTGAGACTACATCTCAATGTAATAAATCTCCCCATAGTATGCAACTCTACTCCTAAATGCAGTGGACATGTAGCAATAACATACAAGAAAAGTCTATCTTTCTAATTTAATAATACGAGAATTTTTTTGCATCGTTGCCACCTTTTGTATGATTATAGCTGGATCAAAGAGTGTGTGGCTAGTTGGAGTAAGCACCCTGATTCCACATTGCGAAGCAAAGCCCTAAACAGACAAAATATGTTATTATAGTGATAGAAGAAATATTAGCTCAATATTTCAGTTGTGCAAATGAATGTCTGCAATTCAGTTCCATTAGTCCATTGGTGATTTTGTATATTAATCATTTCTACTGATAGGAAATTTCCAATAGGGATCCACATCCCCACTTTTTTTTGCATCCTCGATTGCACCCCGACTCGGATATCTACTTGTCTGAGCTGAACAATATTTTAAAGGCATGGTTTACTTATCAGAACATCATTTCTGCAAAAAATAACCTTATTCTGGTACACAGTCAAAATTACTCTTGCAATATATCATACATTAAAAACAGTGGAAATTTGGTACTGCCCCCTATTTTCAGAATTGATATGTGAAAAATCCTTTCGAAAACCATGTTTTAAATTACATCCATATTTTTAATTTCCGTAAAAAAAATCGTTTTTTATCGGAAATTAAATCTGAATAATAATAGCATGTTTATATGATCAAAATGAATTATTTTGAATTTATTTTTAAAAAATGCAAATATTTATATGGAAATCTACAAATATTTGCAGAATTCTATGCAAATATTTACAGCGCAGAAACTTCAAATATTTGCAGAGTTGTATGTAAATATTTATAGTTGTTTTCTGCAAATATTTGCATAGTTTTCCACAAATATTCTAAAAAATAAAAATAGGTGTTCTTTATAATATGTTTTTGGGAGGGAGTGGTATTTTGAAACTTAAAGAGAGTGTTTTACAAACTTTCCCTTGAAAATAATTTGTTATAGTCATTATTTTAACGTATTAACTATTAATGTTTAGTGGGCTAGAGATACCACAATAAGGTAATTTTTTGCGCAAATGATGCTGATGATACGTAGATTACGCTTAAAAAATTGTTAAATTTTGATAATTGTAGATATCGAAAAATGAATCGAACACAAATCGGGGATGTTGATCCCCTCTATGTGTGTGTGTATGTAATATATATGTATGTGTCTGTATAAACACTTGTGAGTGTGTGCCCATTTTCATCAAAAAATAACCGTGTAAAGGTGTTTTAACTACATGGTCCAATAATATTTCATATTGCATGTAGTATGGTGATTTATCATGTAACATCTCGTATATTGGAGTGTCATAATATGAGATTAATTAATTAAATATTGATTAAGTGATAGTTAAAGACAATTAAAAGAATAATTTCAACATAAAGGATTAAAGGAATATAGGAAATGTTATAATAAAGGAGTTAAAGAATTAATAAGAATAAGCAAAAGTAAATTTTAGCCCAAGCCCAAATTATCAATCCTTATATCGCTAAACACGTATCGTTCTCTTCATTCTCTTCGTTCCTTTTCATTTAAAATAATAAAAACATAAAGCTTTGGCAGCGATTATAAGGAGAGGAAGACAAAAACCAAACAGGAGAAGATTTAAGCTTTATTTCTTAAGGAGAAGAGATCCGTTAACGACTACTAGCTCAAGTGGTTAGCGGTACGTCGCTCTAGATTGAGATTCTAGAGGTCATGGATGCAAACCACCGAGACATCAAAATGAGTGTTTTACTTGATTTAAGTACCACATTTATTATAAAAAAGGAGGAGGGATTTTAATCAAACTTTTAAATCTAAGTGGGTAATGTTATCCATATTTTATGTCCAAATTTGTTTGGATTTGGATTTCATATGTTTTGCTATTTAAAATGATGAAAAACATGTTTTGATGATGGTAGATTAATTCTATATAAGTCTGGTTATTAAATGACATAGTTTATGACATTTTTAAAAGTAAAACGTGAATTAATCACCTCCAAATGGATTGAAATTTTGATATGACGGTTATAAAATTAAATCAAAGATGTGATTTAATTTTATAATTTTCGAATGAGAAAATAATTTATTATAAATTTTCTAAGATGAAAATGTACATTTTTGGTTGTAAATTAATATTTGAAAACATTAATATTTAACATTTTGATATGAAATTTTTACAGAAACAAAGAAAAGTGTTTTTATTTTTAGTGAATTTTTGGTAATTTCCCCATGATTTTTTGAATTAATATGAATTAAGTGGCAAAATAGAATATATCCACAATTAATGAGATAATTAAGAAAAATAATTAATTAACGATTAAGTAAAGGAGAAAATTATGGTTGTCCCTAAAATTTCTGCTACAATCCAAAAGTAGTGAATGAGCTAATGACATGTGTAAAGATTAAGTCAAAAAACTAGATACCTTACTAAGGAAAATACCACTTTTCTAACTTAATTACAGTTTTGCCATCCATAAATTTGATAGCTTGACATGCTATAGCTTTACCTTAAAAGCTCGATAGCTTAGACATTCAATAGCTAGGCATCCGATAGCTTTACCATAAAAGCTCGAAAGCTTAGACATTCAATAGCTAGAGCTCACTAGCTTAGACATGCGATAGCTTAACCTAAGAAGCTCGATAGCTTAGACATTCGATGGCTAGAAACTCGATAGCTTAGGCATGAGATAGCTTAACTTTAGAAGCCCGATAGCTTAAACTTAAAAGCTCGATAGCTTAGACATGCGATAACTTTACCTTAGATGCTCGATAGCTATACATGCAATACATGCGATGACTTAATCTTAGAAGTTTGTTAGCTATATATGTCATGGCTTAATCTTAGAGGCTCGATAGCTTAAATATGTGATAACTTTACTTTATAGGCTTGATAGCTAGATATTGGATAACATAAGCGTACTTGGAAAGCAGTTCCATAACGTGTAGTTAAATTTTTATTGTACATATTTATGATGGTGTAATGCCTATGTGGCAACCTAAAATGTTGAAACATAACATTACCTGGGGACAATATTCCCTGTTGAAACATAACATCAACCTAAAATTCGCATCAATACATAATCTTGAATGCCTGATAGAAAATCTTAATAACAGACTGCAATATGAAATTATAATAATATACCCTAATTTTAAATTTCAATATTCAAATAGAGTTTCATAATCGACTGTGGACGGTTTTGATCGATAGAAAAATGAAATAATTATATTATTAATGAAATATAATGACAGAATTAAAAATTTAACCTTAAGATTTTGGTAAATAAATAGACTTTTCTCATTTTCAACGCTTCAAAACATAATTTACTGAAAAAAATTATTTTATGATTTTCAATGCAATTTTCCAATAAAAATCGGTTTGGTATACCTAAAGTATAAGGCAATATATTGCTATCACTATTGTAATCGATATGTTACAAAACATTCGCTTAGCGTCGATATATGTATACCGGTAATATTACTCAATATTATCTGAAATTAACTACATAGAGTAAACCCTTTGATCTGAATACATACTATTGAGGCTGTTGCATTTACATCTCCATTATTTATCCTTTAATCACAAGTCTTCCTGTCACTTTATTTCAAAACGGGCTTCAGTTTTCACTTATAATATAAAACGAGTCCCTGTTTTTTTTTTTTTTTTTTTTTTTTTTGGAGGTCACAACTTAAAACTTCAGTTATCTTGTCTTTCTTTTAGATCACACTCAAAGTTATCGTTTTCTACAATTTTGCTGGTTTTTATAGTGTATTTATAATGCAAACTGCTATAAAATTTTGAAATCATTTACTTTCACTACTACGTTTTGTATTATGTGTGAACATAAATGGTACGGAACGTTCTTAGCCATATCCATTATGCAATTTTGATTACTCTTATTGTATCTTTTACCTCTACAATATGCGCCACCGTATTTTTTTCAAATTACATGGCATATATTATACAGATCAATGATAAGTAGTATTAAATTTCAATTCATGACTATTACTGTAATTTTGATGATTTGTCGTCATGAAGTTTCTACATTCATTTGATTTTCCAAATAATTTGTAGTATATTATAAAAGTGATATGTTTTTATACATATAAATCATGTAAATTATTTGATATTTAGATATTCAAAATAATGTCAATTTGTGCATTTCTGGTAACTTTAGTGTACATTATTTTAAATAGTACAAACAACCTGATATGATATAAACTTTGTCATTGCACTTAATTTGAAGGATTTGTATTTGGATTTACAATTTAGGTTATTAATTATTGATGGCAATGAATTTGTAGTGATTTATTATTTGTTATTAAGGATTAAATATAGAATATGAAAAAATGAGTCTTCTTATGCTGATATGAAAAGCGGTAGAAGTTTTTCCACAAATACTATAAATAATATGGACATAAAACAAAACACACCATTGCTAAAACAAGGTAGCTTAAAGGAAGAAAACGACTAGCGCCAAAAAGAGAAATCGCTCGAACTATAAGTCTCTAAGATGTATGTACTAACAGAAAGTATTTTTAGAACACACCAAAAAAGTAACATGTCAATTACTCACCATGACTTTACTATCTCGGCATTGCGCATATGGTTCTGTATCAGATTCAAAGCACAGCTTTCCAATGTTCCACTGGTTATTAACAAATTAGCATAACGATCAGTTGGAAAAGGTTATAGCATAAACTTATCAACAATAAATCCTCTGAAGGCACAAAATTATTTATAAGGGTTTTTAGTTAAAATGTATAGTACAAATTTGCAACTATTACTACAACAATGACAAAAGTATATGTTGGTTAATGAAATGAATATAGAATTATAATATCAATGATTATTAAGACTAATACTGCAACTGAAAGTTTTAAAATTTAAAGAGGAACATAAGAATAAGATTCAAGGGGATGGATGTTGGGGCTTGTTTCACTGACAAAACATGGGTAGTGGGAACAAAGAAGAATGCCAGATGGGAAATGAAGTTTCTCTATGGGTGCTAAATTATGTCAGATCAGTATATCTTACAAATGTACATTTATTCCGAAATGTGATGGCTCAAATCAAGGAAATTTTAAGCAGGACAACCCCACACTGCACAACCCCTATCCAACTCAACCATCTCTAACCATCTTTGTCACATGGATGTATCCAACTTGCAGTTTTTTCTTCCATGATAAATGATACTCACTATGTGCCAAGATTATCGTTCAACTTAGCAACTTAAGTATATTGCTTCGAGGTTGCTACAAAGTCCTTTATAGCTCTCATGCTGCACGGCTATTTAAAATACATATCATATAACCACCAAACATTGTACATGACCTCATTCCACGTAATAGGAAAAAACCTACATTCATCTGATGCCAAACAGAAAATGAGTATTAATTTTTATCCATTTCACCTGGATGGTTGAAATGATAGATTCAACCAATACTGGTTATGGATATTTGAATACATCAATCAAATTAGAAGAAAAATGCCACACCAATTATTTGAAGAGTATAAACCCAGATATCGCAATGTCACCAAATTAAATTCAGGAAACAACTCTGCTTAACCATGCAAGAGTTGTAATGTATGTAATTATGTAAACTTAGAAATAATAAAATAGGAAATATATTAGTACTCTGTACACATTATTCAAATAGAAAACAACAACAAAAGTAATACTTCAAACGTAAAACCTCACGTCTTTCAAAATCTTTGAAACAACCCCAACAGGCTCCCCTTTAAGGACAATCAACCTTGACCCAAGCCTTCTCAAACTCGAATCAAGATCCAGTAAGCTCTCTAGCAGAAACTGAATCCGATTAATTCCAACTAAAGCAGAGCCAGGAGAAAACGCTGTCGGATCTGGATCCAAATAGTGCGGGTCCAGAACGAATACCGGGAAAAGAAACTTGGATCCACTTATAGCGAATTCAAGCGCTGGGTTGTCGTGGATTCTTAATCCTTTCCGAAACCATAGCATTGTGTTCGATTCCATTTGCTTAATATATGTATTAATTGTTAAAGAAATTTAAATTAGGGATTCAGAAATAACTTCTTACTGTTCCTAATTTTCCCGCAATGCGAGAGGGTTTAGGGAAGTCAACGGCAAATTTGAAATAGGAGGTAACGGTTAGCTTGTTCCCACGTATGCGCTGATGTGTCAGATTTTGAGTCAAACGAGTAACGCTATGTCTGGACAGACAAAGCGGGCCGGGTATTGGTCTGGGGAAACTGGATTCAAGCACTAGCCATAAAATACTAAATTGTAAACATTTATTACACAATTCTTTAGTTCGACCTTGAAGTTTTAGAAATACCTTTAGATGCGAATAAGAGATAAGAAGTTTGAATCACACTAAGAACAAAAAATTAAGATCATCTGAAATGAACAATAGCTTGCATAAGAACAAGTTTATATGCACATGTTGTATGGGAGAATACATACGCATTGATACATACATATATCTCACACACATATATATACACAGATTTTTTATTAATAGTTGGAATAGAAAGACACTTTTTGTTGTTCGACGGCAAAGTTCCAAAAATACCTTTATACACAAACAAGAGGTCGGGAGTTTGAATAGTTGAATTCCACCGAGAACAAAAAATTAACATTTATTTCAAATGTAAATTTTGGAACGTGAAAAAGATTGCAAGTTTGAAACCTGGTCTAGCACAAAAATCATACTTTTATTTTTACTGTTTTTTTTAGTTTATTTTTATCAAAACTGCATAGAAAAATTAAATTTAATGCTTTTATACAGGTTTTTTTATATGCAAGTGAGTTGCACGTGTCATAAAATCTCGTGATAATAAATTAAATTATTTCAGTGGTGTAATAATTTAATATATCACTCGTTTGGACTTCTCTTTCGCGCAACAATGGTAAGAAACATTAGCGGAAAGATAATTTATCCACTCAACAAAGTAGTAGAAAATTCTTAATAAAAATGCTACGTGCATCAAAAAAGAATGAAAGTGTGCATAGTAAACGTTCATCGGATTTAGAACTTTCATTAATCATCATTCATTTTTCTTCTTTTCAAGTCAAGAACCGTTACACTAACATATGTGTATTCCTTAGAAGAAATACGATTTCTTTTTGAAGTTGATAGACTTGCATCTTGGAATTTTTAAGTTCGGCTATGGTGATTGGAAGTGAGCAAATATTTGATTCGATTTGAAATGATAAAAAGTATCGAAACTGAATCATTCAACAAACATAAACTGAACCAAATCAAAACGATATCTTTTAGAATCTAAATTAACCGAATCAAAATTTGATATGGTTTGTTTAATTGGTTTATCGTTAAATGAACTATATCGTCTAGTGCTAACGTAAATATATGAATGAATTATTTTATTGAGTCCGTATTTATATGATGATGAGATGATCATTATATAATGTTGTCGTATACATGATGATTTGGACATTAAGTAATTGATTACTAGAAATTTAGCTTAAAGAGAGGAAAAAATGTGAAAATATTTGGCGTTTCTCTCTTCTTCCAGCTTTGTTTTTCTCCAAAACTAAGAAGTCGTTGACATAGAGATCAAAACTTCAATATCAATCAGGTTATTAATTTTATTCTTTTTTACTTTTATTTGTTAGATTAATTGTAAACAATTATTTTTGATAATCAGTATAAAGGGTGGTTAGATAGAATCTTATGTATTAGTTCTTTTTGATTGATTTGTGTGTTTTGGCACTATCATCACTATTCTTTATGTTCAAATATTATTATTTTTATCCAATATTATTTATTAGAAACTTGGATTATAAAAACCTTTAGATAGTCTTTCGCAATGTATTTATCCTTTGTTAAGTTACGTGCAACAAAAATCTTAAAAAATGGTATTGGAGCTAGATCATCGCATGACTGAGGATAATTTTGGATTTAGATAATTGTTGAAATGCCATTTTTCTTCTCAAATGCTGTTTCTTTTGAATGCAAAAAATTAGAGTGTTTGGAAGTCTACGTTGGAGGATGTATCATACCTCAAAGATCTTCGTGGGTTAATTGAAAGTGAAGGAAAGCCCTCGAATGTGGAAAAGGGAAGATGGAAGAAGATGGATATCAAGGCAATCGTGTTGATTGGCTAATACCTTAATGATTAGGTTTTCCACCACGTGGTCGTCAATAGGAAGCAAGTTGTACTTGAGAGCCTAGTCCATAAGTAGGTGGAGAGGTTACCGAGTGCACTGCGATGATCGTGTTATTGATCATATACTCGGTAGGTGTCTTCATGTTGATGATGCTTGAGAAATTGATGGTGATCTTGTAAGGAGCTTGGATCAACTGGCAGACATGTGTCGAGTTGGAAAATCCACGAAGATTATACGGGGGCCTTTGTGGTATTACAAGCGCATTTGAGGTCGAGCGTTGTGGTGCATTTTAGAGTAGGAGATGCATTACATGTTGCGGTGGTAACGGCTATGATCTGGTGTGATTGAGAAGAAGGGAGTTCTGATTGGTTTAAAGGTGGTAATCTTGGTGTGTTGATAATTTAATGGGGTCACTTGCTTATTTTTTGTATTGAAGTGGCATTGAATGGTGATTTGGTCAAAGGTGGAGATCGTGTGTATGTTGGAGATATGTGATTTTGCATCAAGATATAGTGTTAAATTTATGTGATACAAAATCACATTTATAAGAGGAAATACATATACAAAAGAAGGAAAGAGTAAATTTAGACTTTTCTCAATTAATAGGCGTATATGTATACACATATTTCTCTCTCTAATTGGATTAATCAATTTATATGTCCTCATATATATGACTTGGAAATCAAATATTAATTATTATAAATATAGCTTAAAGAGGGAGTGGAAATATGCAAAAATGTTTATCATTTTTCTCTTCTTTCAACTTTGTTCTACTTTTTCAAACACTAAGAAACCATTGCCATAAAGATTAAGACTTCATTCTCAGTCAGGTTATTGATTCTTTTTTTGTTTTGTTTACTTTTATTTATTAGATTAATTGTAAACAATTATTTTTTAGACAACATAAAGAGCGGTTAGGTAGAATTTTATATGTTGGTTCTTTCTAATTAGTTTTGTGTTTTGGAATTATCAACACTATTGTTTGTGTTTAATATAATTATTTTTATCCAATATTATCCCTTGGTGACTTGGATGATATAAGATCTTAGGATAGTCTTTCGCAACATATCCATCATTTTGTTAGGGTTTTGTTAGTCCTTGAGAAGGATGGTTTTGATGACAACAACCTTAAGACTTACTATAAAATATAAATACTAACATTATAGTTTAGATATATATGTATATGCAGGATATAAACATGCAGGTACCAACAATGAAGATTGTATAGTATAAAGATACAAAACTGATGAATTTAAAGATCAATGATATCAAGATTGAAGACTCATGAGTATCGAGATATCAAGAGTTCAAGATTTTAAAGTACAAGATAAGTATTGAGTCTAGAATTATTGTGACGACCCAGAATTTTTGGTATTCGAATTTGAAATTATTTAGGTGATTTTAAATATTTGAATGATGGTTTAGCTTGAATTTCAAAATTAACTATGAATTTGGCAAATTAATTATTGAATTTAACTATAGAAATTTGGGTAAAAAAATTTGAATCTTCAGTTTTAAGCTGATTAAAAATATTTCAAAGGCTTGTAAAATTCATATTGATAATACTGAAGATAATAGAAGCTTCAGCATTGAAATTAGAACTATTTTATTCAGTTTTGAAATTATACCGTTTGAATCGATATTTAAAAATAGTCTTCCGAAGCACAGTCTCGGAATTCGACGAAACCAGTTCCATTGGATCCGTAATATCGTATTATTATTGGATTTCAATTTCCGTAGCATTCGGAGTTCTCGTGTGATCGTACGAGATAAAAACGTCTAGACAAAAATCAAATCACAGCCGAGATTCTTTCGTCTCAGCCGACCTACTTTCTACTTCATCACGTACCCTTCTTTGCTTTCCTCAGAAGCTTACATCGAAAATCAAAATAAATCAATGGCCGAAGCCCCTATCGTTTGAAATAAAAAAAATAAACTATGCTCGTTCTCATTCAAATCAACCATGGCCGCTTCCTCATATCAACGAAATCAGATCGATATTCGAATCCAAACAACGCGAGTGGCGGCTTGGCGATCGTCGCTTAGGGAGGCAACTGGCGATCAACATCGAGGCGGCGAACCTCGCCGGGGGGGGGGGGTCTGGAATCAGAGGGCAGCGATGGGCAGCGATGGCCGGACTTAGGTGCTTGCTAATATGACGACGAGGGTGCGAAGAGATGGGAGGCGCGACAAGTGGAGCTGGCGAAGTTGAAATTTGAGTTTTGGCTTTCTTGTTTGTGATTAGAACGATGACAGTGCTCTCCCTGTTGGTTTGTCATTTGTGCTGGAAACAAACGACGTGGATGCAGCAATGTCAACGGCAGTGGCAAGTGTGGTAGAGGTCGTATTTTATCTGGGAAGTTCGGTGGTGTCTACTCGATCGAAGAGGAGGTATAAGTGTTAATATGAATAAGTTTTAATTTAGTCCAGATGTGTTAATCTGATATTAGTAAACAGGACAAGAAGAAAAAACAATAGATATATATATTCTTAACTTACCAAGTTAATTTAAAAATAATAAATATGGTGAATTATCTGTTTACTAGTCTATTTAATTATTTTAGTTGCTAAAAAAATATTTTACTTAAAGGAATTGATTTAAAATAAAAGTATAGTTTAAAATAAAATCACAGGTTAATTTAATTTATTAAAAGAAAATAAATTGTTTGATTTATTCCGAATATTAACCAACTGTATAATATTTATACAAGGTCAAAACCGTGAAGGAAACAAGTCTGGATTGGAAAATGGTTGCATGCGTAAATAAAAGGTGAGATCTTCTCACTCAAACAAAGGGTTTTATTGATTTTAAATAGTTAAATCTAAAATTGTTGATTCTGTCGATTGTTTGCTTGAATGATAAAATTATTATCAATTGTATTGAAATAGACCCTATGCGCCGCATAATATCGGAGGTTATTATATTTAAAACCATATACCACGATATTCCACCTCGAAGTGGAATTGGTATTATATATGTATTTGGAGTTGATTTCCCGCATTATATAGCGGATGAGACCCTATTGTGCCGCATAATAGCGGATGATATTTTATAAATCCCATATACCGCGATATTCCACCTCGAAGTGGAATTGGTATTTAATTGTTGTGCTAACGTCTGTGGATGTAGGGAAACAGGTTGGAGGGATCCAACTGGATTCCTCAAACATTTGAATTTGTTTCATTTGTTGTGTGTTAAATTATTTATAATTCCTGTGTGATTACATTGAAATTAGAATCATTGTAGGCTAAAATTTAGCCAAATATATATTTTTGGTGTTGTAAGATACCAGAAATAAATAAAATATGATTTTTGAATAGAAAAATCATAGTGAAATCCTATTGAATAAATTCCAAAATATGGAGAAAGATTTTAATAAATGAGTTTTGAGAAATGTTGCTGAGAAGTTGAAGGATTTATTTAAAAATTCGGATTTTAAGTAGTTTAGAAAAAAATAAAGGGATTTATTTAAAAGATGATAAATTTGGAAATCCATTTGAAAATTGATTTTGGTATTTGAAAATAAATCCGTGGGAATCAAATTGAAATTTGATTCGATGTTTGAAACAAAATTTAGAAATCAATTTGGAAATTGATTTTGGTGATTGAAAATAAACCTTTAGGAAATCCATTTGGAAATTGATTTAAGGTGTTTGAAACAAATTTGGGAAATCAATATGGAAATTTGATTTGGTGTTGAAAGTGAATAATTAGGAAACGATTTGAAAATCGTATATCAATGGATATTTGAAAGTTTGAATTCACAATGGAATCTATAAAGGAAAGGGAAATTGCTTTAAAAATAAAGTTGGTTTATTTTTAAAGTGTGGAAAGTGATTTACGAATTTGAAATGTAAATTCGAAATAAATCAAGAAGGGTTTATTAAATTGGTCTAAGTGGACCCTTTTGAAATGAAAGTTTATTTTCCCTGAGAAGCCGAGTATATTTTGAAAGTTGCTTTTAAATATAAATTTTAAAGTTCTAAAATGGTTTGTAAAAGAATATTTGGGAAGAAAATATTTTTTTTGTAAATTGTTTCTAAATCTTTAGAGTAAAGATTTATTTGAGTTAATTTTTAGAATTTTGACTGGTTTAAAAGATTTAATTGATATTTGTTTTAGGAAGTAGTTATTTAAAACAATTATACTTTATTTTCTCATTTTATTTTAAAAATTAGTTTGCACTTGAAGTTTTATATGAGATCATCGTATAATATTTTTGTAACAAATATTTTAAAATAAAGTGTTTAAAAATAATTTTACTTTAAAATATTTCCAAGTATATATTTGAATAAGTAATTTAAATTATTTTAAAATATTTGAACTCGGCAGACTTTCAGTGGAAATAAATAATATCGGGAATTTTATTCCACGAGTGAAAAGTGATTTGAAATTTGTTTTCAAACGGTTGAAGGGTGAAAATATATCTTGCAAAGATATTTTTGAAAAAAAAATAACTGGAGGAAAATTATTTGAAATCCAGTCATTGTTGTGAATGTTGATTGTTTGTTAAATAACCGACTATCAATATTGGCCTTTAAATGACGTTTTAATTTCGATGCGACCGGGGGTCGGATTCCAAGTGGATATCCGGAAACCACATCGAACCTTTGTGATTGTGATAGATCTTTTATTTAAAAGATCAAAGTGGAAATTGTTGTGATTTGTTTGAAATCTGAATGAACACTTATTTTTAAAAATAAGCGCTCGTTATTCGGATTAGCCGGGAGGGGACCTTTGTGTCATATAATCCATTCTGAATAATGGTACGACGAAATGAGATTTGCATTTGAAGACCGGCGGTGAAGACCGGGTATTTAAGAGAATGATAGGATGACCTATCGATTGTCTCTGCACTGAGTAGCTATGGTATATAGATTCCCTAAGTGATGGGAAGTCCGATCGGGATTGTGAATATCTAGATTGCAAGGGCTTCTTCGGAAGTGCCTTCGGTTCTGTTCGAACCTGGAACAAACTTGTATGGATGTGTGTCTGACGTTACAAATTGAGATGTAAAGCTGGTTTCTATCAAATACATTTCTGTTGGTGACGGAGATTTTATTCTCTTAGCTTGACACCCTTCTTTGAGACGTACGAGCTTAGAGGTTATGTAGTTGATGGTTACTAGCGATACATTCCCAATTTGGTAATGTGGCATACGAAGTGCTGCGGATCATTTGTTGATCGAAGCATGAATTTTGTGAAAAGCGTAGCTTTGTGGACGAGACTTCGTCGAGCCTCACAACCCGGAAATGGTCGAAACATGAATGTTGCGGCAAGGTTTTTAAGGGGTCGCGCCCCTAGGGTATGTCCATTTTCTTCTGGATAAAGGGTGGTATCATGGTATGGAGCCCAGATACTTAACTCATGTGGACACTGTAAATTTATTACTGGGTGATGTTACTTTATGGTTGAGGATCCTCGAATAAAGGTTGGTAACGACCGGGGATGGCATACTTTTTTGTGTGGAGTTATCAAGTTACAGCTTCATTGCACCCAGAAGCGTGTGGTAACTCGGCCTTATGTCAGCAGAGATCCAGTTAGGTTCTCAGGGGCATCCTTCCAGAGGCGTACCCATTTCGGTGTAGGAAGTTCCTTTGCCTGACCATTTGTTGGAAATCCAAAGAAACAATACGAGCCCTGTACGGTTTTAGTTGTATAACCTGCCATGGAATATGGCGGTACCTGCCATTGAACATGGTAGCTGTAATAGGCATACGACGAAACGTTGTATGTTGGCTAAGATAATATTATACTTTCGAAATGATTTCTGCACTATGCACTATAATAATATCGAAATAATTTTGTGTATTAAGCATTTTTGACTGTCATAAGGAGAAATCTCCTCCAAGTGTGCGTCTGGATTGTGTGTGTGACGGGAGGCCTTATGGCAGTTTCATTTTTCAAAAGCATAGCGGATTTCTTTTTATTCTCTTTGTGAAAATAACTGTTTTTAACATCTCACACCAGTCGCATGACTAACCTGAAGTTTATTGTTCCCTTTCTAAACTCTGGGTGCCCACAATTTTCCACACGGGCAGCCTAGAGTCAGGTTAGCAGTTATTCGGGAGCAAAGTCAAGAAGTTGCTGTGGAGATCAGGAGTTGGAGCTAGATGGCGAGACGTATCACTTATATATGTAATATTTCTTTCCGTTGTTTGTTGTTGTACACTTTGATAATGTAATGTGGTGTAATCTAATAACTGATATAGTGATTCTGTTTAAAGATTATTCATTTATCTATTATATTTGTTCCGCTGTGATATGTGAGATTTTGTTATTGTTTCCGTTTCTTCTTCTTCTACCTCTTCTTTAAACCCTAAAGATTCGTAAGTTTGATCCTCTTTGTGCTGGATTGTTATGGAATTATGCCAACTCAAAAGGGTACGGATTTGCGGGTCTTTACATGTGGTATCAGAGCATTTGGTTAAGCGACAACCTTGGCGCTGTTGGGTGTTGCTCATTAGAGATAGAGTCAGTAGTACTCTAGAATGAGTTTGAGTCTAATTATAGATATGAGTGCGTATTTGTTAGTGAATATAAAATTGTTTTGTATTGTGTTGACTTATCGGTTGATTGTTTATAGATTCTGGTCAGTGCAGTTTGGCCAACTGTATCGATAGGGATTTCTAAACTCTTAAACAAGATAAATTGACACAGTATTGTTTTAAAATAGGGTAAATGAAATAATTTTACCCAAAATATTTTTGTATATAAAAGAAATAATTTTTCATTAATTATTATAATATATGGTTGCTTGGATGTTAAGTAGTGATAATATTAAATTATTATCATTGTTATTGAATAAGGAATTGAAATCATAACTTAAAGCTGAGGAATAAAATCCATATACAAATGGAACTTGTAAATATAAATTGTAAATGTGAATTCTAATTTGAAATGGAATTCCAGAGAAATGTTTTGAAAAGAATTTGAAAATTTTGGAGATTTGGAAAATATTTTTGAAGGGATATAATTGATTTCAAAGTTGGTTTTGAAATGTAAATAATTGTTAAAAAGATTTTGGAAATCTTTAAAATGTTACGATATCTAAATAAGTTTGATAACTCATAAAAATATTTGAAATTTGATTGGAATAAGATTCAAATTGAAAAGGGATAAATAAAAGTAAGTGTGGAATAAATTTGTGAATGAACAAATGAGTTAACATTTGTGAGTAAATGAATTGGAATTGAAAAATGGAATGAGTTTGACTTGGATCAAGTTGAATAAAAATTCAAACTTTGGAAAAATAAAGATAAAATGGATTGAATCCAAGTAAATTAATATGATAATTAATTAATTCATGAAATAAGGAAGTTGAATTAGTTAAATTAAAACTTGAATTGTGAGTTAAATAAAAATGGTCTGAATTTGCATATAAATTCAAGTCAGTAGAAATAAATTAAAAAAATTTCCTTGTTATTGATAAAATAAATTCGAGATGAATTGAGAATGAAAAGTTAAAATCTAAAATGGATAAGTGAGTAAAACTAATTTCATTAAATTAGTAGATGGAATGAATTTGATAAATGAAAATAAAATCAAGGATTTAAATTAGGAAGTGTTACAAGGAAAAAATAAATTTGAGTTTTGAATTGAAATAACTTGAAGAAAATAAATAACTTAAGTAAATATTGGATGGAAGCTCGACTTGAATAAAATTGTGAAATGGTGGTTGTCAAGTTGTATGGAATGCAAAATGAATCGAACAGAATCAATTGGAAATGAAATGGAATAAAGAATAAATTGAGTTGGCATCAATTTAAATTAGTTATAAACTAGATTCAATATTCTATTAAGTGAATATCTTCGAATTTGCATAAAAATGGTTGTCGTTTGACGCAAACGTGATTGCATAAAATTCTATGAGTTAATGAAAGCCAATAAAATTGATTTTTGAATCAATTGAAACGGATATGAGTTCATTTTGGTTAAAAAATGAATTGAATGAAAGAAAGTATGTTGTAAACCATTAAAATTGAATGGAAATGATGAGTGATTTAGTTGTAAGCAACTAAAAATTGTATCGAAACCATATAAATTGCTAATGGAAATAATTTTGAATGTTTTGCTTGTGAAACTATGTGTTTACTATTGAAAATGAGTGAAATGTAAATGAATTTCCTATATATGTCACTTATGTGTTTAAATTGAATAAGTACAGGTACAGGGGGCCGTTTGGCTGGATTTGGTCATGCTAAAATGCTAATAATAAACCGCTATGCTTAAAAATGCTAAATAAGATACGCCTACGCAATAAAAATAGGAAATATGAACTGTTTTTGTTTTTTCCGACTGAGTAGGTCGATGTATATATATTTATATCTTTTGTCAAATTGCAAAAGCTCCTCCGTACAAAGGGGACTCTGCCAAAAAATTTCGAAAATTTTGGGAGTTAGAAATTTTTGAAAAAGAAAAAATTTGTTAGCGACAAACAATTTCAAATTGAAGTAAATTAGTGAATAAAACTAATTTAAAATAATGATATGAATCAGTTATAATTAGAAGATAAAAATTCAATATTCAGAATAGTAGATAAATTGAATTCAAATAGAATTGAAATTGTGAATTGAATTCAAATAAAATTGAAAATGCAAGATTGAATGATAATGGATATATAACTTCAATAGTAAAGTGAAGTAAAAATGGTATAAGAAGTATGCATTGAAATTCCGTAAAGGAATGTGCAAAATAAATTTGAATGTTGGAATTGGACATTATGGATATCAGTATATACAGGTATGTTAAAGACAAAGGGTAAATTGGATTTTGATTTTGAAGATAAAATTGAATTGCTTGACAAAAAATTATGTATTTAAATTTCAGTATGAAATTTGATTGGGTTTTTGGTCTAGCCACTTGGCGTTTTGTTTTCTTTGGAAATTGGGAGCCCGTAGAAGCATTTTGTGGCTGTACCGAGCTAGCCGCGCAAAGAAGACGCTGGCGAAATTTTTTCGGAAATTTCGAGAGTTAGAAAAATTTTGAGGAAATTTTGAAAGTTTGAAATTTGAATTTAAATTCAAATTTGAATTTGTGAAGTAAACAATATTGTTTGGAAACTATGGAAGATTTTTGAAAGTTAGTTAAAATGAATCTTTAATAAAAACATTTGGATTGATAAATTGATAAAATTGTTTGGGTTGGAAAATATTAAATGGGTTAAGGATCATTCTTCCTAATTAGTAATTTCGGGACGAAATTCTTTTAAGGGGGAAGGATGTGACGACCCAGAATTTTTGGTATTTGAGTTTGAAATTATTTAGGTGGTTTTAAATATTTGAATGATGGTTTAGCTTGAATTTCAAAATTAACTATGAATTTGGCAATTTAATTATTGAATTTAACTATAGAAATTTGGGTAAAAAAATTTGAATCTTCAGTTTTAAGCCGATTATAAATATTTCAAAGTCTTGTAAAATTCATATTGATAATACTGAAGATAATAGAAGCTTCAGGATTGAAATTAGAACTATTTTATTCAGTTTTGAAATTATATCGTTTGAATCGATATTTAAAAATAGTCTTCCGAAGCACAGTCTCGGAATTCGACGAAACTAGTTCCATTGGATCCGTAATATCGTATTATTATTGGATTTCAATTTTCGTAGCATTCGGAGTTGTCGTGTGAGCGTACAAGATAAAAACGCCTAGACAATAATTATCGATTTAATTTAAATATCTTTATCTGATCAAAAATCAAATCACAGCCGAGATTCTTTCGTCTCAGCCGACCTACTTTCTACTTCATCACGTACCCTTCTTTTCTTTCCTCAGAAGCTTACATCGAAAGTCAAAATAAATCAATGGCGGAAGCCCCTGTCGTTTGAAATTAAAAAAAATCAAACTGTGCTCGTTCTCATTCAAATCAACCATGGTCGCTTCCTCATATCAACGAAATCATATCGAGATTTGAATCCAAACAACGCGAGCGGCGGCTTGGCGATCGTCGCCTGGGGAGGCGACTGGCGATCAACATCGAGGCGGCGAACCACGCGGGGGGGGGGGGGGGGGGGGTCTCGAATCAGAGGTCGCGATAGCGCGTGCTGCACGAGAGGGCAGCGATGGGTCGCGATGGCCGGACTTAGGCGCTTGCTAATGTGACTACGAGGGTGCGAAGAGATGGGAGGCGCGGCAAGTGGAGCTAGGCGAAGTTGAAACTTGAGTTTTGGCTTTCTTGTTTGTGATCAGAACGATGACAATGCTCTCCCTGTTGGTTTGTCATTTGTGCTGGAAACAAACGACGTGGATGCAGCAATGTCAACGGCAGTGGTAAGTGTGGTAGAGGTTGTATTTTATGTGGGAAGTTCGGTGGTGGCTACTAGATCAAAGAGGAGGTATAAGTGTTAATTTAAATAAGTTTTAATTTAGTCCAGATTTGTTAATCTGACATTAGTAAACAGGAAAAGAAGAAAAAAATAATAGATATGTACATTCTTTACTTACCGAGTTATTTTAAAAATAATAAATATGGTGAATTATCTGTTGACTAGTCTATTTAATTATTTTAGTTGCTAAAAAAATATTTTACTTAAAGGAATTGATTTAAAATAAAAGTATAGTTTAAAATAAAATCACAGGTTAATTTAATTTATTGAAAGAAAATAAATTGTTTGATTTATTCCGAATATTAACCAACTGTATAATATTTATACAAGGTCAAAACCATGAAGGAAACAAGTCCAGATTGGAAAATGGTTGCATGCGTAAATAAAAGGTGAGATCTTCTCACTCAAACAAAGGGTTTTATTTATTTTAAATAGTTAAATCTAAAATTGTTGATTGTTTCGATTGTTTGCTTGGATGATAAAATTATTATCAATTGTATTGAAATAGACCCTATGCGCCGCATAATAGTGGAGGTTATTATATTTAAACCTATATACAGCGATATTCCACCTCGAAGTGGAATTGGTATTATATATGTATTTGGAGTTGATTTCCCGCATTATGTAGCCGATGAGACCCTATTGCACCGCATAATAGCGGATGATATTTTATATATCCCATATATTGCGATATTCCACCTCAAAGTGGAATTGGTATTTAATTGTTGTGTTAACGTCTGTGGATACAGGAAAACAGGTTGGAGGGATCTAACTGGATTCCTCAAACATTTGAATTTGTTTCATTTGTTGTGTGTTAAATTATTTATAATCCCTGTGTGATTATATTGAAATTAGAATCATTGTAGGCTAAAATTTAGCCAAATATATATTTTTGGTGTTGTAAGATACCAAAAATAAATAAAATAGGATTTTTGAATTTAAGTAGAAAAATCTATAGTGAAATCCTATTGAATAAATTACAAAATATGGAGAAAGATTTTAGCAAGTGGGTTTTGAGAAATGTTGCTGATAAGTTGAAGGATTTATTTAAAAATTCGGATTTTAAATAGTTTCTAAAAAAAGGGATTTATTTAAAAGATGATAAATTTGGAAATCCATTTGAAAATTGATTTTGGTATTTGAAAATAAATCTATGGGAATCAAATTGAAATTTGATTCGATGTTTGAAACAAAATTTAGAAATCAATTTGGAAATTGATTTTAGTGATTGAAATAAACCTTTGGGAAATCCATTTGGAAATTGATTTAAGGTGTTTGAAACAAATTTGGGAAATCAATATGGAAATTTGATTTGGTGTTGAAAGTGAATAATTAGGAAACGATTTGAAAATCGTATATCAATGGATATTTGAAAATTTGAATTCACAATGGAATCTATAAAGGAAAGGGAAATTGTTTTAAAAATAAAGTTGGTTTATTTTTAAAGTGTGGAAAGGGATTTACGAATTTGAAATGTAAATTCGAAATAAATCAAGAAGGGTTTATTAAATTGGTCTAAGTGGACCATTTTGAAATGAAAGTGTATTTTCCCTGAGAAGCCGAGTATATTTTGAAAGTAGCTTTTAAATATAAATTTTAAAGTTCTAAAATGGTTTGTAAAAGAATATTTGGGAAGAAAATATATTTTTTTGTAAATTGTTTCTAAATCTTTAGAGTAAGGATTTATTTGAGTTAATTTTTAGAAGTGACTGCTCTAAAAGATTTAATTGATATTTGTTTTAGGAAGTAGTTATTTAAAACAATTATACTTTATTTACTCATTTTATTTTAAAAAATTAGTTTGGACTTGAAGTTTTATATAAGATGATAGTATAATATTTTTATAACTAATATTTTAAAATAAAGTGTTTAAAAATAGATTTACTTTAAAATATTTCCAAACATATATTTGAATAAGTAATTTAAATTATTTTAAAATATTTGAACTCGGCAGACTTTCAGTGGAAATAAATAATATCGGGAATTTTATTCCGCGAGTGAAAAGTGATTCGAAATTTGTTTTCAAACGGTTGAAGTGTGAAAATATAACTTTCAAAGATATTTTTGAAAACAAATAACTGGGGGAAAATTATTTGAAATCCAGTAATTATTGTGAATGTTGATTGATTGTGAAATAAACGACTATCAATATTGGCCTTTAAATGACATTTGAATTTCGATGCGACCGGGGTTCGGATTCCAAGTGGATATCCGGAAACCACATCGAACCTTTGTGATTGTGATATATCTTTTATTTAAAAGATCAAAGTGGAAAATTTTGTGATTAGTTTGGAATCTGAATGAACACTTATTTTTAAAAATAAGCGCTCGTTATTCGGATTAGCCGGGAGAGGACCTTTGTGCCATATAACCCATTCCGAATAATGATACGATGAAATGAGATTTACATTTGAAGACCGGTGGTGAAGACCGGGTATTTGCGAGAATGATAGGATGACCTATCGATTGTCTCTGCACTGAGTAGCTACGGTATAGAGATTCTGTAACAACCCGCATATTTATCGAGTTTACATTTAAATATTTTTATTTAAATATTAAATCGTTAATCGGATTTTGGTCCGAAAAACTACTTTTTGCAAACGGTCAAATTAGGACTCGAGACCACTTCCATTGAGTTCGAAATGTCGTTTACAACTTTTTAAGTATAAACATCGATAGGTTTGGAGTTAGTGAAATTTCACTAACTTTTCCCGCTTTGGACTTTGGGTTAGTTTAGCCTATTAAGCCCAAGTTCCAACCCTCTTCTCCTCACTCTTCATAAATTTCCTAACTAACTCAAGCTTTAGCATTAATGGTGAAGAGAATGGGAAATTAAAACTCCAAGCTCAAATTCAATTGCAACTCCATCATTCAACTCCAAATTCAAGTAGAAGATATTGGATTCAAGCTTTGGATTGCTTCTCCTTGCTTTCAAGCTTCATCTTCATAAATTTTAGTGCAAAGGTGAGATTTTTATCTCACAATTCTAGCCTATAACTATATTGGACTGTTGGGAATGATTCCCCATCACTTTAGCATGTGCATTTGCATTTGGTTTGGATTGGATTGGCGAAAAACTCCAATTTTTAGCGTTTTTGACAAAAAAACTGCAGTTAGGTCGCACTGCCTCGGAGTTAGGTCGTTCTGGCCTTAAGTCGTTTCTGGCCATCGCTAAGTCGTCCACGAGTTAAGCCTAAGTCGTAAGTCGCGCGCGTTGAAAAGTCACCGCCTTTGTATTTCTGTTCGCCTGTGTTGAGTCGTTCACGAGTTAGAGTGCTAAGTCGGCTGCGAGTTAAGAGTTAAGTCGTTCGTGTGTTATCTCGTAAGTCGTCTCCGACCTAAGCTCCAGTAAGTCGTTCGACCCCACTAAGTCGTAGGTCGCCTCCGACCTTACCCTTAGGTCGTATGACCTGTTTGTTAAGTCGGCTGTCCTTAAGTCGTTCGACCCCACTAAGTCGTAGGTCGCCTCCGACCTTACCCTTAGGTCGTATGACCTGTCATCCACTAGGTCGTAGGTCGTATCCGACCTAAGACTCTCTAAGTCGCGAATTGTTAAGTCGGCTGTCCTTAAGTCGTTCGACCCCACTAAGTCGTAGGTCGCCTCCGACCTTACCCTTAGGTCGTATGACCTGTTTGTTAAGTCGGCTGTCCTTAAGTCGTTCGACCCCACTAAGTCGTAGGTCGCCTCCGACCTTACCCTTAGGTCGTATGACCTGTTTGTTAAGTCGGCTGTCCTTAAGTCGTTCGACCCCACTAAGTCGTAGGTCGCCTCCGACCTTACCCTTAGGTCGTATGACCTGTCATCCACTAGGTCGCGCCACTTAGGTCGTATCCCTTAGGCCGCGAACTCTTTAGGTCGTTAGACCTCATTTTGCTTTAGGTCGTAAGCCGCTTGTCTTCACTTAGGTCGTACCGTGACGGGGCGCTGCCCCGCACCCCGCCGGGGGCGCTGCCCCCTGGACCCCCGCGACCTGACCGGGCAGGTCGAACCCCGTATAACTCCAAGCTCAAACCTGACCGGGCAGGTCGCGGGGGTCCAGGGGGCAGCGCCCCGTCCAAAACGGTACGACCTAGTGAAGGCAAAAAGGGGGTCTAACGACCTAAAAGTATTCGCGACTTAACGGGTTATAGGCCTAACTCGTGAGCGACCTACGAGATAGGCAAGTGGAATGACCTAAAGATGAATGGGTCGAACGACCTAACGTGAGCACAGGTGAAGCGACCTATCGGTCCAACGACCTAAGGGGAAAAGGCAACCTAGGTCTAACGACCTAACTGCTCGCGACCTAAGGGTCTAAGGTTATGCGACCTAAAATAGGTTCGCGACCTAACACTCAAACGACCTAAAGAAAATAAGGGGCCGAGCGACCTAAAAGAAGCAGCGACCTAAATAGAATCGAGGTCCAACGACCTACGAGTTAGGTCATGCGAGTTAAGGAGGTCAACGACCTAACAGAGACACACGACCTAATAGAGGAACGCGACCTAAAGGCACGCGACCTAGCGACCTAAGAAGGAAACGCGACCTATAAGGGACAAGCGACTTAAGTGGTTTACGCGACCTAGTGGACGAACAGGTTGAGCGACCTAAGAGGTTCGCGAGTTATCGGTTTAATAAGGCAGAGCGACCTAATGAAGGAACAAGGCCGAACGACCTATAGGGCTCGCGACCTACGACCTATAGGGCTCGCGACCTACGACCTAAAAGGCTTGCAACCTACGACCTAAAACCGAGTGAGTCAAATACGAAGGCCGTGACTTTTCCACCCCGAGCGACCTAATGAAGACAGAACGACCTAAGAGCAGTTTTTCACCAAAAACACTAAAAATTGGAGTTTTTCGCCAATCCAATCCAAACCAAATGCAAATGTGCATGCAAAAGTGATAGGGAATCATTCCCAACAGTTTAATATAGTTATAGACTAGATTTGTGAGATAAAAATCTCACCTTTGCACCAAATATCAATGAAAATGAAGTTTTAAGCAAGCAAGAATCAATCCTTCTTCTATCTAAGCACAAGAAGCTTGAATCCAATGTCTTCTTCTTGAATTTGGAGTAGAAAGATGGATTGCAATTGAATTTGAGTTTTGGAATTTTAATTTCCCATTCCCTCCACCATTAATGCCAAAGCTTGATTAGTTAGGAAATTTATGAAGAGTGAGGAGAAGAGGGTTGGAACTTGGGCTTAATAGGCTAAACTAACCCAAAGTCCAAAGCGGGAAAAGTTAGTGAAATTTCACTAATTCCAAACCTATCGATGTTTATACTTAAAAAAGTTGTAAACGACATTTCGAACTCAAAGAAGTGGTCTCGAGTCCTAATTTGACCGTTTGCAAAAAGTAGCTTTTCGGACCAAAATCCGATTAACGAGTTAATATTTAAATAAAATATTTAAATACAAACTCGATAAATATGCGGGTTGTTACAGCCTTGTTTCACACTTTACTGCATTCGAACTAAGTACAACAAAAAGATAAGCAACACTGCCACTAAAACAACTCAACTCAATAGAGATCATCAATAAAACAAAAGCAAGTAGCAATTTCAAAGCCAGTATTCTCTGTTCAAAGAAGGTGAGTGATCTGACCTATTTTACTTTGTTCTTTTTTTAAATGCTTGTGAATAAACCCAACTTAGTTTAATTTTGAATCTGGATGTATGGATGAATCTTAGAAGCTTGATTTAAATTGTTGCATGATGATGTATTGTGTATAGATGAATGTAAAACTGTGTGCCTATATTAAGGGATCAGTGTTCTTCTCTGTTTAAAAATACAGAGTTCAACAATTTAGATCAAAATCCAAAATTCTTTTAATCTAGTCTATGATAAGCTTGGGTATTTAAACAAATTATGTTTATCAAAACATAAGCTAAAGTCGAAAATTTATTTTAGAGTTAAATCAGTTTGTTGATTTCTGGAATTTTGAATTCTACAGTAAAACTTAGAATTTGTTAAAATTTGATTTTAATAATTTAACGCGTCATATATATATTTATTCTGAATCATCATCAAAATCTAGGATTTTTGAAATTAAAAACATGATTTTTAGGCTTCGGGTTGTGAAGGATTTTTGAGATGACCTGAAAATGAATTTTCGTCTATTGCCGACGAATGGAGAAGTATCAAGGGTCGCAATCAAGGTGGAAGGTAGTGTGCAGTTGGTCGAATGTGGGAAAAATTGTGGTAGGGCTTATTATCGGCCGTGGTAGTCGAAGTTTTGAAGAATAGGGTTTTGACACTGATTTGGGTGGTCTGTGATCTCGAGACTGGTGCATCCTCGTTTTATCATCGAGAACGATCACGATAGGAGAAATAGGTGCTCAGTGTCGAGACGATTCGATGGTGAGGACGACAGGTCAATCAGGGATCGGGTTCGCCGGCGTTGGGATGCTTACCGTTCGAAAGCTGGTTCTAGTAATGGCCTTCGTGCTCAAATTTCGATTGCGAAATCATGTTAATGTTCTAGGTGATGCGATGCTTGGTGAAGTGCTTCGTTGATGTCTGGGAGGACTTAGTGACGACCAGAGGTGATGGAGATGGTCGTGCATGTGCATGCGTGCACATGCATGCGTGCACATGCATATATGGAATTTGGGTGGGTTAGGTTAGGCGATGATTCTCGTGATGATCTCGAGTGGTTTTCGTGGATTACTCGAAGCAGTTGGGTGTGATGTGCTCGAGTGTGGCTCGAGGATGGATTGGGTTTTTCCTCGATTTGCTCGGGAATTATTATTTTAGGCCAGAATTTTTGTAAGCTGGGGTAAATAAGAACGAAAGCTTAGCAAAAGGTGGGAATGTTTCAAAAGTAAACATAAACCAGTTTTTTTAAAAAACAACGAGGTATTAGCAAAATTTTAAACAAATTTCCAAAGTTTAAAATGTAATTCAAATTTGTTGTTTTAAGGTGAACTAAAGTTGTAATTAAATAATTGTACAAATTATTTAATATATTAGGATGGATAATTGATTAATTAATTAAAGTGTAATAAATTTGTGAAATCAAATTTTAAAAATTGATCACTTAATGCAATTAATTAATGATAATCGCTGTAGCTTAGAAATAATTGCTTAATCTCATTTAGTAAGGTGGATAATTAATGATTTATTTCTAAGGAGATTTCTTACTTAAAGTAATTAAAAGATTTATTAATTTAATTAGTAATTAAAGGTTAATCACTTAATTAATCAATGATAATAATGAAGGTAATTACTTAATGTCATTAATTAAGATAGGTAATTAATGGGTACTTACTAAAGGTGATTTATTTAATGGTAATTACTTAATGGGAGGAATTAAGGGTTAATTACTTAGTATAGTGAGTTGAAAGATTGATTAATTTGTGAAATGAATAAGTGTGAATTTATCAATATGAATGTCAAAAAATAAACTAATGTAATGGGTTTTAGAATAATTAATTTGTGTAATTAATTAAGGGCAAATTACTTAATGTAATTAAAGAAAGATTATTCAAAAAAAGATTAATCAAGATGAATAATTAAGGGATGATTAATCAATCAAATATAATTAATTAATGTCAAATAAGCAAGATTTATAAGTATTAAGTAATTAATTTAATTCATTGGCAGATAATTAAATTGATTAGGAATGGTATGACTAATTTATCTTGCCTATGGATGATTGAATGATATGTGAATGCCTTGGATTAATTGTTATCTCTAGTATGTGATCGTGATGCTATGTGATATGAAATGCTTCTGTATTATGATATGTTGGGTTGAACAGCGATAATTTGGTTATCTATGATGAAATGCTGTGTAAAGTGACATCCAGTGTTTGAAAGTAAATGGTATGCACTTGATTAACTTGGGTTAAGGTGACATTGGATTCGAAAGAGACCGGAGTCGGATATAGTTAATATCCGAAACCACTTCGATTCGTTATAAATGGATATGTGGAATCAATAGACTAAAATGGAATGATTTGAATGAATTGGACCATTTAATTTAAGTTTTGGTACTTAAAAATTGATGTGTGAAATAAGCGATGTCTATAACAACTTGTGAAGTTGTAAATTTATACAAGTTACCCCGGGTATATAAGTTGTATGCTTTTGTATTCCATGTTAGATGGGTTACTCACGGTAGTTTCCAGCCTGACCCGGGTGTTACTTTGATGTAATGCTCGGGTCAGATCGAGTATAACAGATTTTCAGGTAAGGACGTTTTGGAGCTCAAAAAGCGAGCTTGATGGTAGGAACGTATGGAGTGTATTCCGCTGTGATTTATTGTAGCTTATCTGGGACAAGTTGTTATCACTGTCCAGTGGTTGTATAAATGAATGCAACTATGTTGTATTTAAATGTAATTAACTAATACAGTTTTTCCTTTGTATAACTGTTTAATATTATATCTTGATCCGCTGTGAACGTGAGAATCCGTGTTTGGTGTATTCTATTTTCTTCTTCTTCTATCTCCTATTCCTTTTTCTTAACTATCTGGAATTTTCGGGATCGAAATTTCCGGGTCGTTACATTTGGTATCAGAGCGGAGGTTAAGCGAGAACCTTGGCTCTGGTGGGATTACTCATTAAGGATAGGGTCAATGGTACCCTAGAATGAGATAAGTACATATATGTATGAGAGTGTACTTGTTATTTTCTTATATAAGGATTTTAAATGATTTTATATAAGCTTATATTTTGATATATATATATATATATATATATATATATATATATATATAAAGCAATATTTCTTTCTAATAAATATTAAGGTAATTGGTTGTTAAACTATTGGAATGAAATTTAAGTGGTAATAGTAATACAACCAAATTTAAATTAAGATAAATTTGAAATGGATTCAAACTGAGATTAAAATCTTGAATTCGAAGAAGAATTTTCAAAATAAGATAATAAGAAATGGTTTCCAGTTGTAATAACATTGGTTATTTTCCTAAAATGATGAAATGATTGTTAATGATTTAACAAAAATAAAATGTTTAAGGAAGTAAATATTTAGGTAAGTATGACTTATGAATTGAAATTGAAAAAGGGTTTAAATGGTGAAGTATTAAATCTAAGTCCAAAAAATTTGGGAAATTTGTACCAATGTTAAAAAAAATAAAACATAAATAGTATTATTTGAATAAAAGAGCTTGATTCAAACAAGAGTCGTTTGAAAATTATAGGAATTTGTTTTGAATTGAAACCAGGGTGGTTTAAAATTTGAAGTATAACTTGGTGTGTAAAGGAATTAATATGTATATTTGTGGGTATACATAATATCAAAGATGGTTTTAAATAAGCTCTAAATGTTGAGTTTTAAATTTGGAATGAGATGTGATACCCAAAGTGATAAGTTTTGAAATTATAAGATTATTAATGTGAAGTTTAAAATTTGAAAGGGGAATTCAAATTGGGTAAGGTTGGCTGGATTAAGTAAATTGAATTTAACTTTGGAAAAGTTAAATAAGTTAACAAGCAACCTGAATTGGAAATTTCAAGATGAAATTGGATTTAACTTGGAAAGTTAAATGGTTAATTTGAATGGAGAGTTTGTGTGATCTCAAAATGGGTTTGAGATCTGGAGTTTGAAAATGGATATTTTAAAATAAATTGGATGATATCATCCTATTGTTATTAAAAATCTTTAAATTGCAAATTGGATTTGTTTAAATGAATGAGAAATGAAGTGTGGTAAATATATCTATTATTGAGATAAAAGGGAAATTAAACTTTAATTTGAAATTAAGGATATGGAATTACTTTGAACTGAAAATCTGAGTAACTGAATTTGCAAACTAAAATTGTTTAAGAACTGGTTCAAAACTGGAAGATAAAATTGTTTTGAACTCTTATTTGAACTTTGAAATAAGTAAGTAAAGATAATGTACAATGGAATTTTGAGAATTGGAATCAGAATTAAATTGTTTAAAGATTTGGATTATTGATTTAAAAATAAAGGTTAATTTGATTTAAGGGGGTTAAATCAACATTTGGGAATTTAACTCGAATTTATATAATTCGAGATGGGTTAAAGTTGAGGTTTAGATTTAAGTAGTTCAAATTGAATTTAGTTTGAATTAATTAGAATTGAAGATGGATAAGTATAAACTTTAAATGGAAATTTGAATTGGATTAATTTGAAGTAAAATCGAAGACTGAATGAGTTCAAATTCAAATGGGAAATGGGGATTAATTCATATAGAAATTGAAATTATTTGAAATTGAAGTGGATTCAATTTGAAATTAGTCTAAATTAATTTGAATAATTTGAAATTGTAATTAAAGTGAGTATGTTTAAAATCAAATGGAATTTGATTTGAAATTGGAAAGAAATTGAGAACTAATTCAACTTGAATTGCGATAAATCAATTCAACGGAAATTGAAGTTATTTAAATTGGAATTGAGTCAATTTAAATGAAAGTGGAAATCTAAATTGAATTGATTGGAAATGGAGATTGGGAATTTAACAGTTTGGCTTTGAACTATTTTTTCCAAATAAATTATTTTAGTATAAACTGTTTTAAATCCATTTTCCTATCTATTTACTATACAACTTTCTTTTCTAGAACCCAAACTATCTTATACTTGTTTTGCAACTACTTTTGGAACTATTTAACTATTTTACAATTTTTTAACTGTTTTACAGATATTTTGCAAACTAATAATTATTTTTCAACTACTTATCTATTTTAAAATTTTCATGCTATTTTCTAAACTCAAGATAGTCAGAGTACAAACTGTTTATAATTTGAGTAATAATCCATTTGGGATTGACGAAATTGCGGATAAGTGGATAGAATTAAAGAAAATGTGAATAGAAAAGGAGATTGATTTGGCTAATAATCAATAGAGATAAATACGTAGGAAGTACGTATATTATTCTATCCGCATAGTGATTTGATCCAGATTCGAACATAGAATTTCGAGATAGTTATATCGATCTGAGTTGGGATTTTTCCCTCGATTTTCGACGGTGAACCTGGATATGGATTGTTGATTGGTTCTTGATATTCTCTATCATAGTTATGACAATGCAAGGAGAATGACGGTTTCTGATCAAGAAACTAGATCTGATTCCACACTAGGAAGTGGGATGGACGATACTAGTTCGAAAGTGTAATTGTGTGATCAAGTGAGCGATCAGATTGGTATAGCGTACGGATGATATGTGTACATCGTACGGATTTGAATGAAATTGATATTGAAAATTTGTGAATAAGAAATGTGAAATAGTTTCTTTTGAAATGAAAGTATATTTTGTGAAATATATAATGGATAAAAGTGAAAATTGGATATTTTTATAATGATAAGTAAGATGGAAACAACTTTATAAAAAAAAGAAAAAAGAGTAATCAAATTTGAATATTTGATTTTGAATAACCAAAATTATATATCTTTGTTATATAAGATAAATCTCCCCTTGTTGTATTTATTGCCGGAAGAAAAGGATTTTGAAAGTGTTTGAAGTATAAAAGGAGTTTTATACAAGTTTGAAATAATCCAAAGTTTAAAAAAAATTTATATATATATCTATACATATATATATAAAGGATCTTATGAGGATTTTGGAAAAAGGTTTTGGTAACCTTTGGATTTGGAAAGGCTTTTGAATTTTGGGTAAAATCAATATCGGAAGTTGGAAAGCCTAGTTTGAGAATTATCGATTTGGGATAACCGATTTTGAGAAAAGGAGATTTATATGAGATTCATGCTAGGTGTATGATTTGAAAGATACTATATGTGTATAGTATAAAGTGTTTTGGAAATGGCTCTGGAGAAAAAGGTGCTCTCTTGAAATGAACTTCTCAGGAGTACCATAGGTTGATACTGCCATGAACCCTAAGGGGGATTCTAAAGTTGATCCTGTGAGGAGTCCGGACAAAACTAGTTCCTGAGGATTTTTTGTAGTGTGTATCGGAAGTCGAGGGCGCTGATGCCTACAGTGGCATTTGGGTTATGCTGCGACAACAGTGTAACTCGATGTCACTGCGATCTACTCAGACCATAGCGGAAGTCGTGTGTGCTGCTGAGAGCCAGCAGTCTGCATTTGATTTTATATCGATAGACTGCGACCTACGGTAACATAGCGGAAGTCATGTGTGCTGCAGAGAGCCAACAGTCTACGTTTGATTTTACATCGGCAGACTGCGATCTATGTGGGAGTGGAGAAGTTTCATTTTTGACAGTGAAAATCGAGGGCGTTGATGCCTACAGTTACATGGAATTTTGCTGTTATGGCAACGTAACCCTGGAATGTAACTACGATCTATTATGGGTTCCATGAAGTAATAGAGGGGCGTGGAGTGCCTACTGTTACATGTACTTTTGCTGCGATGGCAATGTAACCCAGGATGTAACTGCGACCATGGATAGGGGTGATGATTTCCAAAGCATTCTCACCGAAGATATTTCCTCTATTTTCAAAATGTTTTCGATATTTTCAATAAAATTATTTTTCAAAGTATTTTCACTGGATGTTGAAAACGGGTCTGCCAAGCACTTATAGATTTTCAGTCATACGCCTGATCTACGTATGACTCAATTTTTGTAAGGACAAGGATGGACTTGTCGAAACATCGAGTTATAAAAGTATTTTTATAAAAACTACTTTGGAATAATATTATATAGATATTAAGGAGTGTTTTAAAGATTTCTAAGTAAAAAGAGTTTTAGTTAAAATTTGATCAAAGAATAATTTAACTGACATTAAGTATTTTAATAAATTTTGGCTTCGTTCCTTTTCGAGAACGAAAAGTTCTAAAGGAGGGAGGAATGTGACTACCCGGATTTTTGGATATCTGTTAATCGAGAAATTAACTGACTTTATTAATGAAATATTAAATTTTGATAGGTCGAACAAATAAATTTATGATAATTAAAATATCTGAATATATAAATCGATTGAAAACTATTATAAGGATTGAATTATAAAATCTCTAGATAGGATAGATCTTACAGAAAATAAATTATATATATATATATATATATATATATATATATAAACTCCACCCTTTAAATTAAGATAAATACCCATAAGTTTATATACGTAAATATATACAAGCTTTATGGTTGTTTGATAACATACACTAGTAAATAAGTAATATATATGCATATATGCCAATATGAAGAAATGTGTATAGAGAGTGTTTACGAGTTACACAAAAAATGCATATGGAAAAATAAGATATCAATTCATATAAAAATGTTTGTAAACACAAAAGGAGACAACTTCATAAATGTATATCATAATCAATGTCAAAATAAAATCATAGTCAATCATAAAAGAATATCTCTCATGAGAAATCACATCATCTCTCAAAAATCAAATCAAAAAGAAGAGAAGAAAATTTGTGAAACATTGTACACAAAACACCTCAGCCTAGCTTCTTCTATACACCTCTATTCTATGTATATATACATGTATCCATCACTACCTTGTTTCACACTTTACTGCATTTGAACTAAGTACAACAAAAAGAAAAGCAACACTGCCACTAAAACAACTCAACTTAACAGAGATCATCAACAAAACAAAAGCAAGTAGCAATTTCTAAGCCAGTATTCACTATTCAAAGCAGGTGAGTGATCTGACCTATTTTACTCTGTTCTTTTTTTTAAATGCTTGTGAATAAACCAAACTTATTTTTATTTTGAATCTGGATGTATGGATGAATCTTAGAAGCTTGATGTAAAATTGTTGCATGATGATGTATTGTGTATACATGAATGTAAAACTGTGTGCATATACTAAGGGATCAGTGTTCTTCTCTGTTTAGAAGTATAGAGTTAAAAAATTATATCAAAATCCAAAATTCTTTTAATCTAATCTATGATAAGCTTGGGTATTTAAAAAAAAAATTGTTTATCAAAACATAAGCTAAAGTTGAAAATTTATTTTAGAGTTAGATCAGTTTGTAGATTTCTGGAATTTTGAATTTTACAGTAAAACTTAGAATTTGTTAAATTTTGATTTTAACAATTCAACGTTTCATATATATATTCTGAATCATCATCAAAATCTAGGATTTTTGAAATTAAAAACATGATTTTTAGGCTTCGGGTTGTGAAGGATTTTTGAGATGACCTGAATATGAATTTTCGTCTATTGCCGACGAATGGAGAAGTATCAGGGGTCGCGATCAAGGTGGAAGGTAGTGTGCAGTTGGTCAAACGTGGGAAAAATATTGGTAGGGCTTATTATCGGTCGTGGTGGTCGGTGTTTGGAAGAATAGGGTTTTGATGCTGATTTGGGTGGTCTGTGATCTCGAAACTGTTGCATCCTCGTTTGATCATCGAGAACGATCACGATAGGAGAAATAGGTGCTCAGTGTCGAGACGATTCGATGGTGAGGACGACAGGTCAATCAGGGATCGGGTTCGTCAGCATCGGGATGCTTTCCGTTCGAAAGCTGGTTCCAATTTTGGCCTTCGTGCTCAAATTTCGATTGCGAAATCATGTTAATGTTCTAGGTGATGCGATGCTTGGTGAAGGGCTTCGGTGATGTGTGGGTGGACTCGGTGACGACTAGAGGTGATGGAGGTGGTCGTGCATGTGCACGCGCGCACCAGCATATCTGGAATTTGTGTGGGTTAGTTTAGGCGATGATTCTCATGATGATATCGAGTGGTTTTTGTAGGTTACTCGAAGCAGTTGGGTGTGATGTGCTCGAGTGTGGCTCGGGGATTGATTGGGTTTTTCCTCGATTTTCTCTGGAATTATTATTTTGGGCCAGAATTTTTGTAAGCTGGAGTAAATAAATACGAAAGCTTAGCAAAAGGTGGGAATGTTTCAAAAGTAAACATAAACCAGTTTTTTTTAAAAAAAACGAGGTATTAACAAAATTTTAAACAAATTTCCGAAGTTTAAAATGTAATTCAAATTTGTTGTTTTAAGGTGAACTAAAGTTGTAATTAAATAATTGTACAAATAATTTAATATATTAGGATGGATATTTGATTAATTAATTAATGGTTAATAAATTTGTGAAGTCAAATTTTAAAAATTGATCACTTAATGTAATTAATTAATGATAATTACTGTAGCTTAGAAATAATTGCTTAATGTCATTTAGTAAGGTGGATAATTAATGATTTATAACTAAGGAAATTTGTTACTTAAAGTAATTAAAGATTTACTGATTTAATTAGTAATTAAAGGTTAATCACTTGATTAATCAATGATAATAATGAAGGTAATTACTTAATGTCATTAACTAAGATAGGTAATTAATGTGTACTTACTAAAGGTGATTTATTTAATGGTAATTACTTAATGGGAGGAATTAAGGGTTAATTACTTAGTATAATGAGTTAAAAGATTGATTAATTTGTGAAATTAAGAAGTGTGAATTTATCAATGTGAATGTCAGAAAATAAACTAACGTGATAGGTTTGGGAATAATTGATTTGTGTAATTAATTAAGGGCAAATTACTTAATGTAATTAAAGGATGATTAATCAAAAAAAAGATTAATCAAGATTAATAATTAAGGGATGATTAATTAATCAAATATAATTAGTTAATGTTAAATAAGCAAGATTTATACGTATTAAGTAATTAATTTAATTCATTGGTAGATAATTAAATTGATTAGGAATGGTGTGACTAATTTATCTTGCCTATGGATGATTGAATGATATGTGAATGCCTTGGATTAATTGTTATCCCTGGTATTTGATCGTGATGCTATGTGATATGAAATGCTTCTGTATTATGATATATATGGTTGAACAACGATAATTTGATTATCTATGATGAAATGCTGCGTAAAGTGACATCCAGTGTTTAAAAGTGAATGGTATGCACTTGATTAACTTGGGTTAAGGTGACATTGGATTCGAAAGAGACCGGAGTCGGATAATAGTTAATATCCGAAATCACTTCGACTCGTTATAAATGGATATGTGGAATCAATAGGCTGAAATGGAATGATTTAAATGAATTGGACCATTTAATCTAAGTTTTGGTACTTAGAAATTGATGTGTGAAATAAGTCATATCTATAACAACTTGTGAAGTTGTAAATTTATACTAGTTACCCCGGTTATATAAGTTGTATGCTTTTGCATTCCATGTTAGATGGGTTACTCACGCTGGTTTCTAACCTGACCCGGGTGTTACTTTGATGTAATGCTCGGTTCAGACCGAGTATCACAGATTTTCAGGTAAGGACGTTCTGGAGCTCAGGAGGCGAGCTTGATGGCAGGAATGTATGAAGTGTATTCCGCTGTGATTTATTGTAGCTTATCTGGGACAAGTTGTTATAACTGTCTAGTGGTTGTATAAATGAATGTAACTTTGATGTATTTAAATGTAATTAACTGATACAGTTTTTCCTTTGTATAACTGCTATTTTATTTAATATTATATCTTGATCCGCTGCGAATGTGAGAATCTGTGTTTGGTGTATTCTGTTTTCTTCTGCTTCTTCTATCTCCTGTTCCTTTTTCTTAACTATCTGGAATTTCGAGATCGAAATTTCCGGGTCGTTACACTTGTATTGATCTTTTATCATGTTATGAAGTATCTCTTATATTAGCTCATCTATCTATAAATTTATCTATCTTATGTTTTTCTACCTTATCGTGTCTCTGGAATAAATGATAGTATAGCGTGTGTGTGTATATATACATACTTATGCATAAAAAAAAGAAGACACATAAATCAACACACCCATGTCGACATACCCCAACATCCTATGTCAACATATAACTGTCCGATTTAGTTTTTTTTATTAAATTTTGAATTTAAAATAGCTAACTTGTGTCGATTCATTTTAAACGAATTCCTGCCTATTTAAACACCCGTTTCTTCCATAAATTGTAAAATCTTTATTTCTACTCATCTATATTTGCATCTTTTAACTATTTATCAAAAATGGCATCCTCTTCTAAAATTCTTAGTAAAAATCTTGAAGAAAATCTCAAGTCATTCAAAAATATACTTACTTTTATTCTCCGCAATCAAAGGCACTTAGAACTAAGTCAAATGCAGATGATAAAAGAACAAGAGAAGCATTTCGATGCCCTCCGTTGGATGATTTCTGCATTAAACAAAGATGATTTCAAACCTGAAGGAACTTTGATTCAAGATAATGAAGATTGGAAAGATATTAAAAAGGACTCTATTTTTGGAGAAGAAGGATGGGTTGAAGTTCCTAAAATTATTTGATCTCCTTATGGTTTGAATTACTTGTTTTTGAATTGTTTGATTTTAATTGTTTGATTTGACTTGAATTGTTTGATTTGATTTGAATTGCTTGATTAGAATTAATTTGGTTTGAATGGAATGTATAAAAATTATATGAAACATAATATATGGTTATTGGATTTTAACTATCACATTTGTTATATTTTCATTAATTAACTCATGTTATTATATATATAATATATTCCATCTTAATTTGTCACAGGCACTCCAGTATTAGATTACGGGGGAGTTATATTAGTGTTGGATTAGTTTTTGTTGATGACAAAGGGGGAGAATTATAAAATAGAGTAGTTAGAGTAGTTATGCTTAGATTAAGGGGGAGTTATTAGTTTTAGGGGGAGTTATAGTAAAGGTAAAATACATTTTATAAACATAGTTTGTCATCATCAAAAAGGGAGATTGTTAGTCCTTTAGAAGGATGGTTTTGATAATAACAACCTTAGGACTTATTATAAAATATAAATACTAACATTATAGTTTAGATATATATGTATATGCAGGATATAAACATGCAGGTACCAACAATGAAGACTGTACAGTATAAAGATACAAAACTGATGAATTTAAAGATCGAAGATATCAAGATCGAAGATTCATGAGTATCAAGATATCAAGTGTTCAAGATTTCAAAGTACAAGATAAGTATTGGGTCTAGAATTATGTTAAAACTTCTTGAAATCACATACATCTTTATTCGAAATTTATTCGTGGAATGGAATCCACTTCGAGCCTATTAAAGGGATGGAACCATAGTGGGATGGAACCCACGATAATATCTAGTGGAACATATAGTGGTCCTATTTTGATATCCACTAATTTTATGAAAATGCTTTTCAAAAATATATCTCTTATTTCATAAAAAGTTTTTCAAAACCTTCTTTTCAAACATCTCTCCTGTTTGAAATACTTTAGCCTTAAAATTATCTTTATCATTTTTAACATTTTTGATATCAAAATTGCCCTTGATTTTAAACTATCTCTTGTTTTAATATTTAGTTTTTTAAATATTTATATACTCAGATTTTAATCACTTTATAGATTAAGATTATATATTAAAAATTACTTTCTAAACTCTTTGATATGTTTAAACTATATTAGAGTATATCTATAAAAGTTTAGATATTGTGTTTAAAAATTATAGAAACCAATTTTAATAAGAAAATCAAAATCACTATTTTTGCCTAGAGCATGTTGACATACTCCTACCCCCCATGTCGACATGGTGTCCGTTAATTTTCAAATATCAAATTTTCAAAAGAAGTATCTATTCATCGTATCCTTTCACGAATAGATATGGCTGTTGATCTCTATAAATACCAGTAAATTCTAAACGAATTTTTACCAGATTTTCATTCACTTTCTCTCCTCTTCATCTTTCACATTTATTCTAAAGAACCTCAAACTATACTCTACCGAAATACCAAGTGAATCGAACTTTATTATCTCTTATTTGATTCTCTGCCACTCTCTCCGTAAGATCCCAGTGATATTCAAAGTTATAGGTGTTATCCCGCTTTTTGGTAAAGCCGTGATACCAAAAGATTGTTCGAAAACAAAAGACAGTTCGTCTCAGAGATTGGTTGTACTTCACTCCGCTATGGATATCGATGAATTTTTTCCGAGCCCGGATCAGGCTACAATTGATAAGACATGACCAGCAAAGCCATGAAAGCCAGTGTTTCAAGTTTCAAGTCAATCCGATTTCGTATGCTCAAGATATGATGGATTCAATGTGAGAGAAATGAACCTTGCTCGGTTCGAATCCATCACCCTTTCACTAGTTCGAAACCGTTAAGCTCGAATCCATCGACTCCATCTCCCTCGAATCCATCCAGACCACCTAGCTTCGAATCCATCGACTCCATCGGCCTCGACTCCATCTCCCTCGAATCCATCCAGACCACCTAGCTTCGAATCCATGATGCTACCTCTCTTCGTATCCCTCAAGGTTAAAAGGTTCGAATCAATGGAGTTGCTATATTTCGAACCCGTCCTGCACCTTGCCTCGAATCCATACCCTCGAGTCCATCAAAGAAGGATCCCTCGAACCCCCATATTGAAGCAACTTCGAATCGATCCACAATCACGTATTTGGATCGATTCGAATGAGAACCGGCTCCATCGATTCGAAGCATTCCTTCGAATCCAAACCTTCGAACCCACTTGGTCAACGCAGCTAAAACCTAGGACTCGACTCATTCAACTCGGAGAGATAGGTGGATCGACACGAAGAACGCGCGCCACGTCACAGGAGCATGGATTCGACCCTATGGATTCGAATTGATCGATTCGAACGAACCCATAGGATCGGTTCGAAGCAAACAACGTACCGAAGAGCACCATCTTGAATCGATCATAACTCTCAATCCCTTGATCCAAATGCTATGAAAATTTCACAGAAGCTTGCGTATACATAGAAGAATGTCCACACCAAATTTCGCCTCGATTGGATGCTTTTTTGGTCGATTCGAACCTTACTTCGAATCAATCCCAAACTGGGCACGAATTCCCTGAATGCGGGCCTATGGGCCTCCCTCACGTGCCAAGCGGCCTACCCTGGTTTTAGGCGGGATTTCAGCCTTCCACGCCTATAAATAGAGCCCCTGGTCATTCAGAAAGGAGGTCGGAGAATTGGGAGAGAGAAAGCATGTCCAGACTCTGTTGAATTCAATTCTATCCATCATCATCGCTGTTGTATTCAGATTTCATAGCTATCATCAACTGTAATCCATTGTAATTGATTAATATCATCAAGTGAAGCAATAAAGAGAGAACCTTCAAAGTGGACGTAGGCACGAACGCCGAACCACTATAAATCCTGTGTTGTTTATTATCTGTGATTTGTTGTATTTACTACCTCTTAGATCTGAGTTTTGTGGTTGTTATTGCTGATCTGTGTTGATAAACGGGTGCTTTCACGGTATTGGGTGTTTGTGACCAATTTTGGCGCAAACATTTTGGTGCTTTCACTGAGAAGGGGCTGATTCAGGAGAAGTTGAATTTAGAGACTTAGGAATTCAGATCTAAGAACCATGACGAGACAAACAAGTAAGAAACAAAGGCCAGAGAGAAGTGAACACCAAGGAAGTCAAGAGGCTTCTTCAGGAGCAAACCAAGCTTCAATCTTCATCACTAGGGACGAGATGGAGACAATGATGAAAAAATAGGAGGAGCCGATCCAGAGTTTGTTCCAACAGATAGGGCAACTTGGAGCACAGAATCAAGGAGTAACCGGAGTTCAGAACGGAGCAGGACCATCCAGCGTAGCACCTGGAGTAGGGGGCGCACACATGGAGAATGTTGATCCAATCCCCGAGAGAGACAGAGATGCATCTACCCAAGCAAGGAGTAGCAGAGAAGTGAACGCTCAGTCAAGGGGGAAGATCCCAGAATTCCCTCATGGACTCGGGGGGCAGGTTGAAAGTAATGAACGAAGATTGCATTTCGGAGACGATGACAAGTTGGCAGAAATGGTTAGAAGAGCTATGAGAGGCGGCTTGGTAAACAAAGATTTGGAAGACGTTAATAGGAGTCCTTTTACTCCAGCAATCAGACGAGCTAGGAACCCACCGGATTTCAAATTACCATCGTTGGCCATGTATGACGGGAGAACGGATCCCACGGTTCATCTAATGAAGTATATGAGGCATATGGAAGTGCTGGGGGCATCAGAGGAGGTTATGGCCCGGTGCTTTCCGTTGTACTTGGCGGATATTGCAGCATTGTGGTTTAGACAATTGGAGAGTGGATCCATCGGAACATGGAAGGGTTTAATTGAGAGATTTATGAGGCAATTCAGGGTTCACATTACGAGACCCAAGAATGTGATGACTTTGGCAACCCTAAAGCAGAAAGCCGGAGAGACCTTGAGGAGTTATCTAGCGCGATTCAATGCAGCAGCAGCTTCGGTGGATCGAGCAGATCCATCTATGGTGGTGATGGCAGCTGTGTCCGGAGTAGCTGATGGCACAGAGTTCAAAAATTCGTTGACTAAGGATCCATCCATGGATCTAGAGGAATTCTACAACGAGGCAGAAAAGTTTCTACGGTTAGAGGATGCGAATGCAGAAAGAGAAGAAGGAGAGGGAATAGAAGTTTACGTGCTTAAAGACAGAAAGCCTCTCGAAATGGACTCAGGCAAGGATAAAGGAAAACGAAGGGCTGAGGATTATAATGACAGGTCAAAACGGCAACGGAGGGAGCCGCGATTCACTAACTTACACCGAGCTGACTGAGAGTTTGAAGCGGATTTATCAGGATACCAAAGAGCAGGTTCCCTATCGTAAACCGATACGAAGGGATCCAACTTCTGACGAAAGGAGATCAGATAAGTTTTGTGTATTTCATGAATTAAATGGTCATAACACTAATGATTGTAGGCATCTGAAGGACGAGGTGGAAGGGCATATCAGGAACGGTATGCTCCTTCAATATGTGAGGAGGCGAGCTTCAGCGGTGGAGCCAGAGCGGCCACCGTTTACATCAGCTAGGGGCAACCCTGAACCGGGACACCGTTTGATCATCAATTAATTGAAATAACGATGAACAAGTAGTAAACCTCTCACTAACGTGGGTTAATCATTTACACATGTACAAGATCGCGAACGGTCCACGGGCATGCTCTGAATGGCTATTAACCCTATCGTTGTGAGAATTTACACTTTGACATCCTTGCTTTGCTCTTGTTTCATTTTTATTTGGACATTTGAACTTGGTTTGTTTGGACATTTCTGTTTTTAAAATTCACTTGTTGAATAGATATTTGATTCTGATAACTCTGAAATGGCTAAGCTGCTTGCACATGTACGGGGTCACGAACGGTCCTTAGGCATGCTCTGAGATAGTGATATACCCTAACAAATGATCCAGGGACCCACTCGAACGTGAACCTGGTATCAACAGTACCAAGCCCCCATGGGCACACTTATTCGCCTCCAACAGGCACACGAACAATCCAGGAACTCACCCGAACGTGACCCTGGCATCCATAACATCAAGCCCTCACGGGCACGCAAACTCGCCTCGAACGGCATACGATCGCGAACGATTACAACTCGCCTCGAACGGCACCCGACTTCGAACAGTCACCACTCGCCACGAACGGCACTCGACTCCGAACAATCACAACTCGCCACGAACGGCACCCGACCTAGAACGGTCACAAAAATGCCTCGAACGGCACACGATCGCGAACGGTCACAACTTGCCTCGAACAGGCACAACTCGCCCCGAACGGCACAACTCATCTCACCTCAAATGGCTCGATCGCGAACGGTCGTCATTTGAGGTCCACCACTTGACCGCGCACTGTCGCACTTTACCTCGAATGACTCGATCCCGAACGATCGTCATTTGAGGTTAAGCGCTTGACCTTGAACGGTCACATTTCACTGCAGATGGCTCGATCCCGAACGATCGACGCATGGATTTATGCGCTTGACCGCGCACGGTCGCACTTCACCTCAAGTGACTCGATCACGAACGATCGTCATTTGAAGTTAGGCGCTTGACCATGAACGGCCGCGCTTCATCCCGAATAGCTCGATCCCGAACGATCGTCATTGAAGGACATACGAAACTATCAAATTATTTACAGATTGGTGATAGGATATGAACATCCAACTCAAGGCATTGCAAAACACACCTTCCTACCGCAAGGCATGTTTTGGGGGGCAAATGTTATCCCGCTTTTTGGCAAAGCCGTGATACCAAAAGATTGTTCAAAAACAAAACACAGTTCGTCTCAGAGATTGGTTGTACTTCACTCCGCTATGGATATCGATGAATTTTTTCGGAGCCCGGATCAGGCTACAATTGATAAGACATGACCAGCAAAGCCATGAAAGCCAGTGTTTCAAGTCAATCCGAGTTCGTATGCTCAAGATATAATGGATTCAATGTGAGAGAAATGAACCTTGCTCGGTTCGAATCCATCACCCCTTCACTAGTTCGAAACCGTTAAGCTCGAATCCATCGACTCCATCTCCCTCGAATCCATCCAGACCACCTAGCTTCGAATCCATCGACTCCATCGGCCTCGACTCCATCTCCCTCGAATCCATCCAGACCACCTAGCTTCGAATCCATGATGCTACCTCTCTTCGTATCCTTCAAGGTTAAAAGGTTCGAATCAATGGAGTTGCTATATTTCGAACCCGTCCTGCACCTTGCCTCGAATCCATACCCTCGAGTCCATCAAAGAAGGATCCCTCGAACCCCCATATTGAAGCAACTTCAAATCGATCCACAATCACGTATTTGGATCGATTCGAATGAGAACCGGCTCCATCGATTCGAAGCATTCCTTTGAATCCAAACCTTCGAACCCACTTGGTTAACGCAGCTAAAACCTAGGACTCGACTCATTCAACTTGGAGAGATAGGTGGATCGACACGAAGAACGCGCGCCACGTCACAAGAGCATGGATTCGACCCTATGGATTCGAATTGATCGATTCGAACGAACCCATAGGATCGGTTCGAAGCAAACAGTGTACCGAAGAGCACCATCTTGAATCGATCATAACTCTCAATCCCTTGATCCAAATGCTATGAAAATTTCACAGAAGCTTACGTATACATAGAAGAATGTCCACACCAAATTTCGCCTCGATTGGATGCTTTTTTGGTCGATTCGTACCTTACTTCGAATCGATCCCAAACTGGGCACGGATTCCCTGAATGCGGGCCTATGGGCCTCCCTCACGTGCCAAGCGGCCTACCCTGGTTTTAGGCGGGATTTCAGCCTTCCACACCTATAAATAGAGCCCCTGGTCATTCAGAAAGGAGGTCGGAGAATTGGGAGAGAGAAAGCATGTCCAGACTCTGCTGAATTCAATTCTATCCATCATCATCGCTGTTGTATTCAGATTTCAAAGCTATCATCAACTGTAATCCGTTGTAATTGATTAATATCATCAAGTGAAGCAATAAAGAGAGAACCTTCAAAGTGGACGTAGGCATGAACGCCGAACCACTATAAATCCTGTGTTGTTTATTATCTGTGATTTGTTGTATTTACTATCTCTTAGATCTGAGTTTTGTGGTTGTTATTGCTGATATGTGTTGATAAACAGGTGCTTTCACGGTATTGGGTGTTTGTGACCAATTTTGGCGCAAACAATAGGATCATTTGTAAATCAAACTATTGAGTAAAAGATGAGGTTGAGCTTTGAAATCAATTAGGTGTGATTGTTGCCCCGGAAATCGATTAGGTGATCTTGTGGCCTGGTAAATCAAGAGAGTTTGCTCCGGACTCGAATACAAGAGGGTGTACCTCGTGCCTTGAAATCGAGGGTGTAATATGAGAGATTATTTTGAAAAGAAATCCATACAATTGTACGGGACTGGATGTAGGGTAACTCCGAAGTAGTATAAAATCCTGGTGCATTCTTTCCTTTGCTGCTTTTATTTATTATTTGCATCTGTGTCTGATTCTATGATTATATTAGTGTTTGTGTATTGCATGTTGGTGATTAAATTACATAAGTTTCAAAAAGATTTAATAAATCCACAAAATACTATTCACCCCCTCTAGTGTTATTCTAGACTTAAGATCCGTAATCCGCATTCCTAACAGTTTTGTGCAACAAAAATCCTAACAAACAGGTACCGGTGCTAGATCATCGCAAGCTCATGGTAATTTTGGATTTAAAATAGTTATTGAAATGGAAAACATAAATTCCTTATTGAACATTGTTCCTTTAAATAAAAAATTAGATATTTGGAAACTACGATGGAGGATCTATCATACCTCAATAATCTTCATGAGTCAATTGAAGGTAATGAGAATATGCCCTCGAACGTGGAAAAGAAAAAATAAAAAAAAGAATAAGAAAACGATTGTGTTGATTCGCCAATACATCAATGATTCGGTGTTCTGCGGTGGTTCTCAATGGGAAACAAGTGACAGTTAGAGAGCTTGGTCGACATGTAGGTAGAGATGTTGATGGGAGCACTGCTTGTGATGATCGTGTTGGACATTGTATTTTTGATAGGGATTTTTATGTTGATAATGCTCAAGGTATAGATGGTGATTGTTTATGGAGCTCAAATCAAGCTGTAGATGAGTATCAAGCTAGGAAATCCATGAAGACTGTCTGAGGGTCTTTATGACATTACAAATGTTTTTAAGGCTAAGTGGTGTGGTGTATCTCATGGTGGGAGATGTATCACTTGTTGACGGTGGTAGCCATTGGAGCGATCTACCAACACCATAGCATTGAGAAGTAAACTGTAGAATTTACAAGTGTAATAAGAAAGTTTTCCTGAACGCTGGATGCGTAGGCTGAAAGTTGTAAGAAAAATAAAGTGCTAGAATGTAAAAACAAAAGGATTCATAGTGGTTCAGGAGTTGGGTCACTACGTCCACTACTGAGAAGTCCTTTAACCAAATAGTCGGAATGGCTAAGTCTGCATGTTGCTCAATTTTTTCACAAGTAAAAGATTAGCCGACAAACACATGTCTGCCCAGCCCGACTCGAACCAACTCCCAAAGCAACAACACGCAAACATCGCACCCACTCTTCTAAGACGACCGACCCCACATCATACCAACAGCCAACTCATTCGATCAGACTCAACTCAAAAGAGACCAGCCCTTGGCTCGGCTTCTTCTCAACCCGCCTACGACCGGTCCATTTCAGTCTGTCTCATCACAACATGAATGGCTCGTCTCGTCCTATTTAGTCTTATCTTTACTCTGCAGTTTGTAGCTACAAATTGCTGATCGTCAGTATGCAAAAGAAGCTTCTCTTCAACCTTGTTTTCCAGAAAAGTACACTACACGATACCATTCATCTGTCAAAAATGCCACTGTGCATAACAACTACATATCCACTATGGCAAAAGCTCACCCACTCCAGTGCTATGCAGTCTTTCTCTACGCAAAGCACGCTTCTGGCATGGAACAACAGCTAGCATGCATCTTAGCCATACGATCGCATCACCTTTGCAGTTTTTCCTCCATCAGCCTAAGCGACCAGATCAAGGATCCGGAGTATTTCCCGCCTTTCGGATGCACATTTTCATAAATACCCTTTGCTATGCAACTTCATAAATGTTCAGAATCATATTTTAACATAGAAAAATGGTAGAGTTCTTAAGTTTTCCCCTTGTAATATTAAATGCTCTTCGTTTCTTATTATTCTCATGTAATTACTTGTAATATAAGAGATCAACATAGCAAGAAATTTTCAAAGTTGACATAAGAAGCTTAGTCGAACTACCATACATCTTGTGTCACTTCACTTTAATTGCTTGCTTATTCCTTATTTTCAAATTTTAAGCCTAGTATTAGCAAGTAACCTGTGTTAATAAAACCGCGTTAACATAATTCCAAATTGGGTATTTTAGGCTAAAGGAAAAAGTTGTAGAAAAATTTAGTTTCAAGGACAAGAAGTTTGCTTGTTAGGACGAAGGACAATTTTTATGTAAATCACAGAATGGTAGTTGTAACTATCATTTTCTGTTTATACTAACAAACGTCCTTTAGACTAAAAAACAAACATGTTGTCCCTACGACTAAATTTTTTCGCAACTTCTTCCCTACGCCTATTTTCCTGTTCCAAATTTGACTAAATTTTTTGTCAACATTTTAGCGCTAAAAGGCGGGCCTTCCCTTAAAAATCCTCATATTTCTTCGCCTTTTCTCTGTTAAAAAATATATTCTGGTTACCGCCATGAATCCTATCTGTAATAATGAAGGCAACAACTCTAATGACCGTGACACTAACGGTAACACTGTTTCCGGTGTCGTTTGTCCTATTCATGGGCTTGACAACAATGTGTGGCGAAGTGTGCTTCAAGGTTCAACAAACATAGGAACTCTACACTATAAAGTGAATGAGCTAAGGACAAGGCTAGATACTTAGACAACCATAAACTTCGGTCCTCCAACCCCTTCGGCTACTAATCTAACCGTGCCCTACCTAGTGTCCCTAGCGCTTACAATTTTATTAATACCACCCAAGAGAGGGTGGTGCTTGAAACCCTGACCGGGGTATCCCCTGTACATAATAGGGGGATGCTTTGTATACGAGCCAAGTCATACTATTGATGTTATGGACACAAAATTGACTATTTGTAGAGAAAGGAATCATCGTTTCCCTTTGACGGAACGACCATCTGCTTTTGAATGCCTTCGGGCGATTGACGAGCTCGTGTCTTAGCGGTGGTGTTCATGCCATCAATAGAGAACACAGGGCCCTCCTTGGCACACTCCCGGTCCTATCATTGAGAGGTGGTCATGCCCGGATCAAGAGATAGGGAGCCAGGCAATCACAGTCACCTTGTGCATAGAGAGAGGTCTCCCTCTCTAGTTCATTGTCACCATTGCCACTCTCCATCGTATCATCATCGTTGGTCGCAACGCAAAGAAGTATGGAGTATATGTCTTATTTGATAATAACAAATATGTTTTTATATTTGATTTTGCTTTTAGAGTATGTTATAGTTTAAAAATCATCAAAGCACAATTTTATTTCTAATTAAATTATCATCAACTACATCTCATATACCTAATTTACACGTATTACTTCTCAAACTCATCTATTTTATTTAAAAAATAATATTATTTATTATTATTATCAAAAAGGATATATTGTCAGGTATTGCAGCTAATTTCTGTTTGGTAATAATAATAAATATATGTTATATTTAATGTGTTTGTCTAAAGTTTTATATTTAGAGGTTTTTGTTATAAAATATTGTTCGTGGAGAAGTTTCCTTTCAGTGCAATAAAAGGCCGCATATACAACGAAAAGGAAATAAAAAAAGATTTAAAGCAGGTAATATATCCGTATGCAATCATAGGCTATACATACGAAGGAAGGGAAATAAATAAGGATCAAAAGCAAAGGAATATATACACAATCTGACATTATATTTTGGAAGATACAACTTAGTCTATTTCATATAACATAAAGATTTTATTTTGAAAATAGGAAACAAACTCTGACAAATCGTCCTCAATATCTTCTTTCATGTATTTTCCATACATACACAACTTCTCTTTGAGCCTATATGTGCTCAAGTACTCAAAAGAAAAAAAATCATCATATTACACAACACTACTCAAAAAAATTTGAAAGTTATTCTGTCTCCATATCAATCAATCCGATCAATAGGCTCCTAGCAACAATATTCTTACACAAACTTTGAACATCACTTCCATATTAAGAGCATCTTCAACCCAGCATTAATTTTGATGTAATGTCAAGCCACATCAGCAATTGAAAAAAGTCTTTTGAAATACTTTCTCCAATGCTAATGTAGTTTCTAATTTTAAGATGACTTTGTGAAGTGCAATGTCTAGTTTTGGACATTGCACATCACAATGTGAAGTATTAGATTTAAGTAATAATTAATAAATTATATAAAATATTTTAATTGTCTACGAATAACAGTATGACATGTGTGTAAAAAATGATCATTTTTGACATTTGCATTGGAGAGAAATTGTAAATGTCATTGTCGATTATGAAAATATTGAATTAACATTGTCTACAATCTAATGAGACCTAAGCTTTACATCACATTATGGGTGAAATGGGTTGGAGATGCTCTAACACATAAGAAAAATGGAGGTCAATCATAAGGCAAGAAATTCAGCAAGTATCCAACTCAAACACAAGTAATCTCAGTCACAACCAAACACAACCACGACAAATTTCTATCAAAACTATATCCAGTACCACCACCATCATCTTCGAGCACCATCCCTAAGACAGCAAGTAAAAAAGAGCAGTGCTTTTTCTCCTTATTAACAACAATCGAATTTTCGAGCATCGAGCATCGAAAAACCAACCAAACCAGATAGCATTTATCTCCAACAACTACTATGGATCCAACCCAGACAATATCATCGACAGCAATACTACTTCAAGGCACACGAAACGACTTTGATTCACGCATCAACGACCCAACATCGAAGTTTAACTTTATCACTATACTCAGATTCGAGGCGTACCTATTTCATTAACTGCGTATTAAGGCCCGGCTAAATTCGTTCTCGAAACCCAAGGCAAAGCGCCCTGCAATCTCATCACGGTAAAAAAAGAAGGCACGAATCAGATCTTCTGGCATTGAGTTCGGCAATGCAAGCCCTTTAAGTTCGAAATGAAATCAGCAGCAAGCGGAGGTGCGACATAGAAAACGGCAAGCGAAGCTATCTCAAGTTGCGGCATTGATTTATTTTGGGGGACAAGGCAATTTTGAAAAGGTGATTTTGAAGATGGTTCTTTTCTGAAGGAAGAAATTAAATGTAAATATAAGGAGAGAGAGAAAGTGTCACGTGCACGTGATAATTCTTTTAAAGGGATGTTTTTGTTTATTTTCATTTGACTTTATATTTGTTATCAATATCTACGAGTTTACGGTTTGTAAGTGTTTGAATATTTGACTCTAGTAAGCATTAGGCTGAATCTGGGTATGTCACGTGTCTTTTATTTTCTGCATTTTTGTTTCTCCACTTTATTTTATCTAAGAAATTTTTAAATACCATATTCACCACCTATAAAGTATATTGCATGATCCTTACAAGACGTCGATTAACCCCATCGTCGGTTGGAGGCCAAACACATCCGCAACAGGCGGAAGCTGGCTTCCGAGAGGAGATAACCCATCTTTGCCAACAACTCAACAGAATGCAAGCTCGGAATGCCAAGAAGAAAGCTCTATCTGACGACGAAAATGGAGAGCTATTCTTTGAAGAAATCTTAAGTACGCACATCCTCAAGAGGTATGCTTTGCCACACATTAAGAAATACGATAGGAACGCTAACCATCAGACCACACCACTGCCTTTAGCTCTATCTCTCGGGTCGGACAACTCTTCGTCCCCGCAAACTACCTATTCTTTCTCTCCTGTTTCACAAGATCGACCCTCCACTGGTTCCTACATCTGCAACAAAGTAGCATTCATTCTTGGGCCCAGCTTTGTGCAGATATAATGACCAGGTTCTTTGCTTCAAAAATCCATGTCATGGTATCTAGTGAGATGGGTAACATCAAATAGGAGCCAAAGGAGAATCTTTGGTCATATGTAAATCATTTTAACAAGAAGTTCACCTAGGCTACGGATGTTGGTAAGAGCAGCTCGGATATGGCCCTTTGCTAGGGGTAAGGTATAAGTCAAAGATATGGAAAGTGCTTCAAAGCAGCCGACCACCTCCTCAATCAACTTCTATCAACAGGCGAGGGATATCATGTGGATGGAAGACACCGATCTCTCAAATAGTGAAGACGGGCCCCAATGCACTCATAAAGCCGACCCTTGAAAAAAAAACCTATTGCTGAATAATGGTTGGCGGAATAACAACAAAAGGCACATGAAAGACGACACACAATACAATTCTAGATATGCAAACTATGCCACTTTGAATTAAGATATGGAAACTATATATGTCTTACAGCCAAGGCCATGTACCATACCAATGATCGCGCCTACTACAAGAAGCGGGAGAAGGGAGAAACCTCATGTCAACTACAAGTATTGTGAGTTCCACCAAATCAATGACCACTCCACCACACAGTGCCATGTACTGAAGGATGAGATTGAAAGGCTGATCCGAGAATAAGTGTTTATAGAGTATGTTCGACACCGAGTTGACCAAAGAACGACTTGGAACAGCCAGTCGGCTCAGCCTCAACAACCTAATAACAATGTCACAGCTGTAACTAGCATTTTGACTATCTATGGGGGCCCACATGTGGTGAGAAGAAAATGGAGGCACATTCCCGGTATTAGAGGAAAATGGGTTCGGCTGGCCAAAAATATTCACTGGAACATTAAGCGCCTAAAGCACCTAGGCTAGAAGTAGATAATCCCATTGCATTCACAGCCTAGGGCAGGAAAGCTTTCTCTTAACCATACCACCACCTCAGGTCATCACTATTGTAATGGAAACTCAAATGTGAATAGAGCTTTTATGAATAATAGTAGCTCAGTCAATGTCATGATCAAGCATATCTTTGAGGCACTCAAACTTCCTACATTCAGCCTCACCCCCGTGCCTTGCCCATTTATGGCTTTGGAGGCATAGGCATCATACCAATGGAGACCACTTCCCTCTTGACCATTTTTAGCAAAGAACCCCTTATTGCAAAGATACAGGTAAACTTTGTAGTAGTTGATTTTTCATTTGCTTATAGTTTACTTTTAGAACGACTGGCCTTGGTGGAGCAAAACATGATCGTCTCATACAATAGCTCGCCATGAAATTCTTGATAGAGGTGGGGTCGGTGAGATCTGGACCGACCAACAAAAGTCTAGGGTGTGTTATGGGATCTCCCTTAGACAATAAAAGAATAGTGCCATCATGCTTCAACAAGAGATTGTAACGCTCAATGGCAAGTCACTTGAGAGAACCCTCAAGCCAGCCCCTTTTGGTTCGTGTCGAGACCACCCCTGACTCTAGACTAGAGGCATCCACATCAACCGATCCCCCATAATGAGTGATCCATTAGGGGTCTTTTCCAAGCCGAGGGCTAAGACAACTTACCTAGTAAAGGCACAACTATCAGTGACGTGTCACCCAAGAGAGTGCTTGTAACAACCCTGCTTTCTATGCCGTATAAATAAATAACTTAATTAAAATCGAATTGTTTGTATTTGATAATTAGTATTTGAAAATAAATTTTTAGTTAATTAAATTTATTTATTAAAAGATTTTGATTTAATAAATTGAATTAACATAATAAATTCTTTTCAGATAATTTATTGAAATTAAATAAAATGTATTAAATTGAATATAAAATATTTTAAAGTATAAATATTTTATATATATAAGTGGAATAGTTGAAAATAAGTTTATTTTGTAATAGTTTAATGAATGATTAAATAAATAAGCGGACATCGGATTGAAGAAAGTTGTGTAGTTATCTAGATATATCTTGTAAAATGAAGTGTAAATTAATTTGAGCTAGATTGAATTATATTTATAAATAAATGCTAAGAATCAAATTTAAATTTGAATGGAAAATAAAGTAAAAAGTATATTGAATTAAAATTTAAGGCTTTAATGAATGAGTGTCTTACCCTTTTCCTTATTTAACTTCTAACACTAGCCCATGACCCTTTATCATATTCCATTTTTGCCCTAACCCCTTTCTAGAATTTTTGAATTCAAATCACGACCATCTAAAAAAATAAATGAACATAGAAGCATTCTTGTATTGCATCATCAAAGATGGATAAAGAGGGAGATGCCTCGAGCGGCTGGAGTAATGGGACAGGGTGTGTGCATGATTATGTTGAGCATATGACGAATGATGGCATGCATGTGTGACCAAGAGGAGGAGGTTGAGTTATAGACGTGCATGACCTAAAGCTTAGGGACGTTGGCGAGGATGATAAAGATGGCAGTTTGATGGTGGTGATGTGCGTTCAGGAAGTGGAGATGCATTTGCCGATGATGGCTGTTTGGGTACGGATTTGAGAATTATGGTTGAGCTTGAGCATTGCGGTTAAGCAAGCGTGCGTCATGGTTGAAGTATGGTGGAAGGCTGAAGCAGTGTCGGTGGTGTGTGTGTTTGGAACCAATGGTGGTTGAGACAATAGGGCTTTAGGTTGAACGAATTCATTCTTCCTGCATCGTTTTGGTGAGTAGAATTCTTTTACTCATGACTATTATCTATTACTTTGTGCATTGTTGCTTAATCGAAATTGCTTGAATTATGATATGGTATTAAATGGTTGACTGGGTTTGTTGGCATTGTTTGGGTGAGTTATCTTCTATGATTCTATTTTTTATGATTTCGCTAATTGTTTGATGATGTGTTGTTTGTTGGTATGGGTTGAATTAGGTGAAATAGAATTGCATATTTTTGATTAATTGTTACTTTGATGAGATCACATTAGTAATTGATCAGAAGGGAATGAATAAATTGAAATGGAAGGTTTTGAAAGAAATGAAATATTTTTGGAAATAAATAGGAGTTTTGGAATGATTTTTATTTAAAATTGGAAATATTATTATTGATAAAATATATTTTAGTGGATTGTTTTTAGAATTCTATGAATAGAAATTATTTGAAAATGATGATTTCAGGATTTTATCAAATAAGAGAATTTTTTATTTTTTATTTTTTATTCATTTATCATCGACTATAAAAGTATTTAAATGATTTTGTACACCGAGTATTTGATTGATTTTGATGTTTATTAAGTTTAAGTTTTGATATCTTCGAAGGCCTAACAATCGGAAGTTATCACTTCCATTAGGATTGTAGGTCAAGATAATTATTTGGATATTGCTTTTGGTATTTTGTATAAGTTGTGTTTTGGTTGAGATTTGTGTTTCTTGCTATCTCCAAGGACTGGCAATCAAAAATATTTACTTCCATCAGGATTGAAAGTTGAGATAGTATTCTTGGATATTAATTTCTGCATTTTATATGCATTTTGGTTCTATTTGGGTTCCACATTTCATGATTTTTCTTTTAACAGTCATAAGTTATTAATTCCATTAGGGCTGTAAGTCGAGATTTGATGCTTTTATTGTTTATTTGGGATAAAGCCTTTCTTGATTTATATTTTTAAGGCTTGACAGTTATAAGCCTTTACTTCCATTGGGACTATAAGTAGGGCCGTCAATGGAATGGGTCGGGTCGGGTCAAGTCGGGTTCGAGTAGATTTTAAATGGGTCGGGTCAACCCGTTTATTAAACAGGTCAGAAATAACTCAACCTGAACCCGACTTGATTACAAACGGGTTGACCCGACCAGACCTAACACATATAACCCGATTATAAATGGGTCGGGTCATAAACGAGTCGTAAAAGGATCGAGTCAACCGTATAAGTTATAAATGAGTCATAAATGGGTCGTCAATGGGTTATAAACGGGTCAAATTCGGGTTCATGGGTCGGGTCTGGTCAACCCATATAAGTATAAACAGGTCAACTTCAGGTTCACGGGTCAACTTAAAACCCACTAGTTTATAAACGGCCAAATTCGGGCTGAGCCAATAAAATTACCCGCGCATTTAAACGGGTCGGGTTAACCTGCTAATTTCTGTGTAATCTTTGGGTCGTGCTGGAAATTGACAGCCCTAACTGTAAGTGAAGATAGATATTTTGGTTGTCGACTCTTATATTTGGTATGATTCGTGAGTCATTGCTTTATTTGTGGTTTTTGTGGACATGTTGTGTGCTTATCCATGGTATTTTAGGATTTCGATGAGTTTGAATATTTTCACTCGATTTATAGATGTCATGATCCTTATTTTCTTATATGTATTTCATGGGCGATTATTGAAGTAAGTGACATAGTATATTATTATAATGCTATATTGGATATTACATTGTGTCTTTTATGTGCTATGTTTTTTATTTACTATGCTTGCTATTACATTAGGATTTAGATACAGTCTTAACCCTTTATTATTTATATACACCAAGGTCAGTCTAAGTCTTTTCAAGTACATGTATATTAACTATTTTGGATGATTGGACTTTAGAGGAGACAACATATATTTATTATATCAAAGATGAGTATGTATATGTTCTACCCTCTCAATGCCAACGGACTCATGCATTAGACCCTTGGGCGAGGTAAGCCCTTCAACTCGAGCATAGATGTCTTTCTTGGTCGAAGATGCTATGGAGAGCATGATTTACATGCTGGACCAACGTGATTTGGAAATAAGCTCAAACCTCAATGACGACCCATTGTACCCCAGCGTTGGAGAATCAAACTCTTATGATGGGCTGACAACTCCACTTGAGTGTGTGTGTGTGTAGTATCGACCTTAACAAGTTCATTTAGATCGGGAATGAGTTCTATTCGAGGTTAGAGATGAGCTAGATAAATTATTAAACCAAAGCAAAGATGTCTTCGCTTGGCACACACTGATATGATCGACATTAATCCAAGAACCATTTGCTATGCAATGAATATTGATCCAAAGGAAAATCTTGTACATCAAAATGTAGACTCCTCGACCTAGGAAGATATCCATTTCTCAAAGAAGAGGTGGAGAAGTTATTAGCCAATGGCTTTGTCTAGGAGACAGAACGCACAATCTGGATAGCCAACCCGATTCTGGTCAAAAAATCAAACGAGTCTTGGAGAACTTACGTCAGCTTCTCAAACCTCAACAAAGTCTACCCTAAAGATAATTTTCCATACATTAATTAGCTAGTGGATGCGACCACTAGACATGAGCACTTTTCTTTCATGGACACTTGCTTTGAGTACAACCAAATTGCTATGCATAACCCAAACAAAGAACACACTTCCTTCTTCGCAAATGCTGGCTTATATTGGTATCAAGCCATGCTAATTAGGCTTCAAAATGCATGCATAACCTACAAATGGCTCGTCAATCGTATGTTTTTTGAGCAGATCGACCGATAATGACATTTTGGTGAAGGCTAGGGGACATATACATAACCTAGTCGAGACATTCAATATACTACACCGGTACAACATGAAGCTAAACGTAAAGAAGTGCCCATTTTCCATTTGGTCGGAAAATTTCTTAGTCATGTGGTGAGATCTTAAGGGGTTGAGGCCAACCTCGATAAAATTTAAGCTATCCAGGACATGCAAATCGCTAAAATCATAAAGCAAGTGCAAAGACAAAATGGGTTAGTGGCTGTGCTAAGCCGGATTTTGTCGAAGGCTACCGATCGATGTCTTCCCTTCTTCGATCTCACCAAGAAGGGAAAGTAATTTATTTGGGACAATGAGTGTACAAAGCGTTTAAAGAATTGAAGCAGCACTTTGCTCCTCCTCCGATACTACCCATGCCCGTCGATAGGGAAGACTTATATTTATACCTTATGGTGACTGATCATGTGATCAGCGCCGCATTGATAAAAGAAGATGAGAAGGTTCTATGGTCGATCTACTACGTCAGCAAAAGATTCTCAGGCCGGAGACAAGGTATGCATGACTGGAAAAGCTAGCTTTTAGCCTGCTGTTGGCGGCTCAACTCCAGCATATTTTCAAGCTCACTCCATCAAAGTCCAAACCAACCAGCCATTAAAACATATTCTTAGTCGACCTAACATGGTGTTTCAACTCATAAAGTAGTACGTTGAACTTGGACATCATCATATCTCCTTCCATCCTCATGTAACTGTTAAAGGACAAGCTGTAGTAAATTTCATTATTGAGTGCTAAAGCCCAAACATGGGCGAAGAAAAAACCATTGCTAGTTAACAAATTTGCTGCATGTACCAGGATGGGGCGTCAAATGAGAAGGGAGCAGGGCCCACACGGTCATTGTCATCCCTAAAGGAATAGAGCTTTGTTTTGTGGTTCGCCGTACTTTTAAGGCGACCAACAATGAAGCCGGGTATGAGTTTGTCTTGGCCGATCTTAGGATAGCAAAAAAATTTCACATGGATTCATTTATATATTCATTGACTCGTCACACGTCGTTAATCAAGTGCTTTAAAGTTAAAAGCAAAACACCAATCTTGTATGCTATAAAAGCCAAGAAAATAATCAGAACTTTATCGAAGTTCAAATTAGAGCTGATACCCAAGGATTGAATTGCTAAGACCGACCAATTGGATTTGGCAGCAAGCTATCCAGAAGAAGCCACTCCCTAGGCCCCATTGGAGATTCAAAGCACCCCTTGCTACAAGCTGGAGGCAATAGCTTTGGGTATAAATACACCATCCACGAATAACTAGATGAATCCCATGATGAAGTACTTGATGAATGAAGTGCTTTAAGAAGACTGCAAAGAAACCCAAAAGGTCCTTTACATGGCTTCTCGTTACACTGTCATGAACGGAAAGCTTTATAGATGAGGGAATTTTACACCAACTTCAGCGATGTGTGTTAGCAGATGAAGTCAATTGAACTCTAGAAGAGTTGAATGAAAGATTTTGTAGGGATCATGTCAGGGGAGGGGCAAAGTTTGAAGAAGACAGCCCCAGATAAGGCTATTATTGGCTTACTACAATCATGGACTCAACGAACTACATCATGAAATGCGATCAGTGCCAACAGTTTACAATGATCCGTTAAGCCTCCCCTGCTTTTCTCACCCTTATGACTTTCCATGGTCGTTCGATACACGGGGAATCATATTGATAGGAAAGCTACCAAATGGCAAAGGGGATACAACCATGCCATAGTCGCCATTGACTACTTCACTAAATGGATCGAGGTCATACCCCTTATTAAGATCACCGCCCTCAAGATTTCGAACTTCATCATCAAAATAGTATTCACTGATTTAGTCTACCAGAAAAGATCATCACCAATAACAACACTCAGTTTGAGAGTGGCCTCTTCCAGGACTTCTATGAGAGAAACAGAATCGAGCAGTGCTTCTCCTCTATTGCTCTTCCCCTAACAAATGGAAAGGTGAAGGCCATCAATAAAACCATCAAATCAACACTCAAGAGGCGACTCGCAAAACCCAAGGGAAAATGGATTGAGGAGCTGTTGGTCGTCCTTTAGTTCTATCTCACTTCTAGCCACACTTCAACTGACAATACTCCCTTCTTGCTTTCTTATGGTTATGAATCCATGCTACCCATTAAGGTGGACATCCCCTCTCCTAGGCGTTTCACCTACAAGCATAAACAAAATGACGAGCTACTCAAGCTTGGGCTCGACAGCGTAACACCCCAAAATTAAATAGATAATTTAATAAAAAAATTATATTTAAAATATAACAAGGGCAAAAACAGATTTTTCTAGATGATTTTCATATATAGCATTTTGAAATCAGAATAACTATTTAGAAGTTATAAATGTATGAATATTTGTAGTTGAAAATAATTAAATATATAAATTTGGAAAAAAAAAATAAACGTTAGGAAATTAATTAACAAAAAAAAAAGCAGTTGACACTCTATGGGGTCGTCGGTCGACACACAGCGGTCGACTGGTTAATGTTTCAAGTGACAATTCAGAGCGGATAGTGACCCAGATTTAATCTAATTTTTTTACTTAGCGACAAAGTAAATAATTAGCATATAGAATGAGAACAAAGATTCTATAAGAGTTTATTAGCGGTACGTATCAGTTTAAAACCTCTAAAAATACACAGCCAACCTAAACCCTAATTCATTAGAAATTTGTCGGTGCAATAAAACGCTGCCAAATTCTTTCGACTCCAAACCTAAATTCTTCAAAATAAATAAGAATGAAACAAAGGAATATTAGAAGAGTAAATCAAGCAAACAACCAACGAACATGTGAGGTGGGGGAAGGAGGTGTAACGCCCCATAAAATTTAGTTCAATAATTACTTAGGCTATAAAAACGGAACTTGAGTAAACGATGGAATTTAGCCGTGAAACTTGCACTATTGCATTCATGTAAATTTTCTGAGCAATTTTCATATTTGGATTTTCACGATCGGAGTTCAAACTAAGAAGTTACAAGTGTTTAAAAAATTCAAAATGAAAATAATTAGAAAATAAAATATACTAATAAATATAATAATTCATCGAGACCCATCAGTCGGCCGCTAATTGGGGTGTCGTCGACCAATCATGCAAATGGTCGCTAGGGTTGAACCATGGCCAACGACCAGGATTTAATATTTTTAATTGAATGGATACAATTAATTCGAGCGCCTATAATTTCAAGCCTAACCCCTCACTTCTCTTCTTGTATTTTCCGATTCAAGCAGTAAAGCTTTGTCATTTTCTCCTCTTCACTATTCCTCCTAACTATAAAATAATTTGTAGAAGAGCATAAAATAATAAAAGAAGAAGAGAAGAAGCGAACCAGCGTAACACAGTAACATGGTAAATTTTAATATTATAAATCTTTTCTCCTTAACCCCAAATCTCTTCTCAGATCTATAATTCTAATGGTATATACTCTTCAATACATATTTCTTTGGATTGAGAAGGAGATGTAGTTGAATCAACGAATCAGATTCAGATTTGGTGATTTAGAAAGCTTAAAAAGGCGAGTGAGAAATTATGTAATTTGTTTGTAGCATTGGAATTTATTTCGTTGGATTTCTATTTAAATTCTTATGCCTAAATAAAGATATAAGAGTTGAAGGCTCAAATTTAATGCATAAAACATTGCCTACATATTCTGCAATTTGAAAATATTGAATAGGAATGTTATTTATACCCAAATCTAGAAATCAGTCCCCAAGTTATTAGAAGTTGAATATGAATAAAGATGTAAAGTTTATTCCAGATCTACAATGACATTATAGAGACATTAGGATGATTTAGATTTGCTCTCGTTTCATTAGAATGTGAATTTTTGTATTTTAATTTTTTAGAAATATCATCCATTTAAACCTCCATAAATCTTACTAATTTCGTAATTACATAGAAAAAGTGCAGCGTTTGATTTGATAATGAATATGCATAAAAGAAGAAAGAGATGTGTAAAGTATGAATTTCTTTTCTGTATTACACCGTTTATTTCAATAAAAAGAAAATAAATAATTTTTTTGTAATTTCAAATGAAGCAATTCTCTTATTTTAGGTCAACTTATGGGAAATTATAATGGAAAACCTTTTTAGAAGGATAATTCTAACAGATTAAAATACGGAAATGACTATTCTAGCTAGAAATTAATGACTAGAAATATAAAAGAAACAAATATATAAGTACGTATAACCGTGTTAAATATTTGAAATAAAAATATAATTAATAGAGTGTAATAAACCTTAAAATTTGCATTAGTTATGATTAGAATGTCAGAATAAAATTCACAACAAAAGATAGGATTAGGAAGTAAAGATAGAATGATTGTAACTCCAAAAATGAATAGTCAATATATGTGCAATAAACCAAGAGTTACAATAAGTTATAAATGTATGAAATATGACTGATTAACGAAATTGGTAAGTTAACCGTGAAGAGATAAGGAAGGATCAATAGATGAAATATGAATAAGTAAGCAAATGTCTTTTGAAAACGCCCATTAAGCTAATAGTCACTTATTATGGACAAATGAGACATTTATAGAAATAATAAATAAAACATGCTAGATAGCAATTAAATATTGTAAGGCGGTATAATTACCATTAGATTAGATTATAAAGCTTTAAATATGCAAGTAGAGATTAGTGGGCTTTGTCCTAAAAGTTTAGATTTAGTGGGTTGGGATGTGAGGTCTTTAGAATTACACAACAGAAGTTCGCCTTTCACTCAAACGCTTACAGCGTCCCTATCCTCACCCCATTGTAATCCTCCCCATCGCAGGGTCGTCCCTGTTTCCATTGCAGGTTTGTTAGTAGAATCGACCGCCCTAGTTTCCGCTGTAGTCAGTGGACGTCAATTGGTAGCCATCATCGCCAGCAGCCCTTTATCCTCGAAGTTGTTATATTGACTACTTTACCCCGTCATTAACCATGAGGGATTTGCTTTTAGCAACAGAGTTTCAATGGTCAAGTAAAGCTAATATTGAACTTCAAGTTTGTGTACACTCTGCATGGACGAATAGACTATTGCTAATTTTTTAACTTCAGTTGTTATCAACAATGAAATAAGTCAGCGCATAAATATGTCAGTGCATGATGCCTTTATTTCAAATGTGTATTTAATTGAGGTTGAAGTTTTTCATTTGGAAGTATCTTTTAAGTACTTACCATGATGCAAAATGCCTGTACTTATAGTTATCTTGAAGGACAAATCAATATAGTTAATTAGTTTGAAGGACAAATATGATACCTAGATGGACAAAACTATCATATCTACTCCCATCTCTTCTCTAAATCATGACTGAATCATTCATAATCATTGATCTAAACACTATATCTAGGTATCTCGAAAACTAAGATTCATCATACGTTTGAAGCCTATCATCTGAAAACTGTATCATTATGTTGATTACAATGGTGGACATCGATGGCAACTATGATTTAAATTGAGATTCCATTTGGCTAGAAATACAATGGTTGATTTTGGTTTTCATCCAATTAAGCTCTTATACGATGTGCAGGTGCTTTTGATTGTTTAGAATCCAGGACGACCACTGCAAGGGGAAACGTGATTTCCGACGGTTGAAAACCGTCGGCGGCCGTCGGGGGCCGTCGGGAAAAGCCGTCGGAAATGACGGCATCGGGGAGCAGTACTTCCAACGACTACCGACGGGGGCTGCCGTACAGATTACTGACGGCTTCCGACAACTTCCGGCGGTTTCTGACGGCTTCCGTCGCCCGTCGGAAGCCGTCGGAAACCGCCGGAAATCTGAAGCTACAGACCGCCGGGAATCGTCGGTAGCCGACGGAAATTTCGACCTGTAAGCCGTCGGGAGCCGTCGGAAATCTGCTGTTTTTTTTTAAAAAATCTGCTGCAAATAGAGCCTTCCAACCACATTTCTCTTCCAAACACTACAATATCAATACTGCACAATCCAATAAACAATAATCCAACCAAACATGCAAACCAATACTCCAAAATATTCAATAAACACAGAAATAAAAAAAATTAGAATAAAAATAAAATACAAGATATACATAACATTCCAACATTAACAATAATCCTAACAATAACTGTTCTATCAATCATGCATATCCTGATACAGCTACAGAACCAAGTGTATTATACATAATTATACATATCAACAATTAATTGTTCCGTCTACCAAATCATTCTAAACTAAAACAAAACATACCTGCACGAACGAATCAGAAAGCAATGAATCAATCTGCTCCAGATCCAGAGCCAGCCGATGAAGGGAAGCGGCCACCAAACTGCTGCATGTACTCAAATAACTGTGCCGTCGGCATGGCCTGTTGGCGGTTCTGCTCTTCCGACTACTGAACTCTAGTCTGCAATTCTTCTATACGTGCTAGCTCGCTCGGAGGTCTACTCCGCCATCCCCTACTCTGACTACTGGACTGCAATAATTGAAAAATAAATAAAATCAAAGTTTATTGTTTTGAAAAGGTAAAAATATCATATTTTAAGTTTTTAAGAAAAAGTAAATTATTTACCGCTAAATTGCCAAATCCGTATCGTCGACCATGCTCTGGTGGACTCATAACAGACTCAAAAATAACGTCCTCTTCATCGGTCGTCAGCTGCTCTCGACCCGTATCAGAAAGGAGTTTCTGTCGCTGCTCCATAAACATCTCCTGCATCGACAAATTAATAATATCATATCTTATTTCATAATAATTTGACAACTAAAACAATTACTAATACTGAATAAAATGAAATATGCTTACATGGCTTTTACTGGATTTATCGTCCTGCCATGTGTACGAAACAGTCCCGTCTAGATTAACATGCTCGACAGCATGCGTACGGGTGAACGTCCATATAGCTGACAGGACCATGTGCCTCGGCTTCCTGAAGTTGATTGTTACATACAATTATTATACATTTAAAATCATATAGCATAAACTATTTACATTTATTATTCAGTAAATTTACCAACTCCTGCCGATACTGCTGAAACACTTCGATCCTCCGCGATGAGTGACGGGATTCTTATTTCTATTTGCAGAGTTTCTATCTGACTCTGCCTGTACATTCAAAATTTGATACATTATTTTCCAATCACGTTAAATTAATAATTCAAAAAAAATTAGTATACTTGCCTTCGCCTCGTCCGTCTCCCAGTAACTCAACCAAGCTTGCCACACGCTCTCCCCCATCCACCGTGGTCTCTTCCCGGATTTCTTAACCTCAGATATCGTGTCCCTGTAGTTCTTTTGCATCTTCCTCATCCAGTATGCTCATGCCAGCTGCATATCATCTGTCTGGATGTCTATCTCAGCCTGTGTTAAAAAAAGATTACACTTTAAACGATAAACGGTAGAAAAACGACAAAAACGAATTAAAAATGGAAAACATAAAAATTACACATACTAGGACATCCTGCCATATGCACTCTATGATGTGCGGAGGGATGGTATCCCACTTCGGCCAGCACGCACTCATCCTACTACGATATGCTGCTCTGGAGACGTCCAGCACTACCTTAGTGGGTAGTAGCTCGAACCCCCTGTTTTTAAGTACGATACAGATAAGTATGTACGTATAGTATAGAAAAAATAAGATGATGAATAAAATTTAATTTTTACCCATCTGCTTTGGGGACTAACGATACAACTGGACGCTGTGGCGCTTGCGATGGGCCAATGCCATCGCCTCCTGAAGAACGGGAAGAGCTCCTCCCTCTATGTGACATAATGATAAACCTGTGACGTTTACACTCATTATATAAGAGAATAAAAACATGATAATGAAATATATTTCATATGAAAATGACATCAACGGTATAAATTGCTTAATTATAATGACTGAAATGGAAATAGAAATGTAAGTTTGTTATACCTGATTCATAATGGGTGTACTCTTCCTACGATAAGCAGAGTTCATTGCATTTTTAATAAAAATTGCTAAATAAATGACAAATTGAAATAACATAAAACAATAGTAAACAGATTTAGTTTCATAGTTACATCAATTTCATAATACATCAAGAATTCAACATAGTTACATCAATTGCAAAAAAACAGATTCAAATTTATATCAGTCATCATCGTCTTCTGATTCAGATTCGGTCTCGTTTTCGATGATATTTTCCTCTGCACTGTCAAACGCTTCTACCAAAACATTTGATTCATCGATCAAAGGACCAAAATCTGTATGATCATCTGTAATTATTATTTCGTTATTTTGCTCAAGATCTGCCTGATAAGCTTGTTCGTCCGGAATATTTTTCCCATCGAATGTGAATCTGGCCTTTGTTTTAAAAACTGCAGACCAATCTGCTTTATCTCTTTTTAGAGACGGATAAGGAGCGTAATAAACTTGCAATGCTTGTTTGGCTAGTACAAAAGGATCGTACTTGTGATAGTGCGATGTATGCTTTATTTCGATAAGATTATAATCCTTGTGCACATTAATTCCAGAACCTGCAACATTGCTAAACCAATTGCATCTAAATAGAAACACCTCCTCCACGGGTCTTGAGAAATATGTCAGTTGCAAAATTTGTGTTAGAGCGCCATAAAAATCATTTAAATGGTTTTCTGGATCGTCACTACCTTTAACAAATACACCAGTATTATTTGTTAATTTTTCTGCACCGTATTCTTTGGTGTTAAATTTGTATCCATTGACGAAATATATTGGATATGTCTTGACCACTCTTTTTGGTCCCATTGCAAGATGTTTCAACCCTTCGTCAACAACACAAATTTTCGGCTCATAAACGTAATTTGAAAACTAACGGGAAAATTCTTTACTGAGATCTCCGTTCGGATGTTCCCGTTCATAAACACTGTTTATATAAACAAATTATTACATTAGGTTATACACGCGCATGCATTACAGAAAAGAAAAAAACGAAAATTATTATTTCAGATTACCTAACAAACGGTGCAACCTCGGCATAATTTAGAAGAATATAAGTGTGTGCTACACGAAGATCTCTATCGTCTAGCCATATTTCCACACATTTTCCAGAAGGCCGACCATGTTGTCTAAAGATTGATAACATTGCTTGAGAGGACTCTTGTTCGTCGCCTTCATCATTATGAGGAACACTTTGAAATGAAATATTCACATGGTCACTGAAATAGTGAGAGAAAAAGAACGAAGCTTCTTCTTCGATGTAAGGTTTACATATCGAACCTTCAACTCGTGCTTTTTGTCTCACTTTTTTCTTCAGATGATTCAAATATCTATGCAAAATTAATTTATATTAACTTCTTCTTTCAAATGCAATTAAATTACGTTATAACATATTACATACCTCTCAAATGGATACATCCATCCGTATTGGACAGGACCTCGAAGTCGTGCTTTAGATGGAAGATGAACAGGTAAATGTTCCATCACATTAAAAAATCTGGCGGAAATATTTTCTCTAATTTGCAAAGCAATATAGGAATGTCCACTTCAAGTTTACGTAAACGTTGCACTTTTAAAGTAGTCGAACAAAGCTATTTGTAAAACATACTAAGCTCCGTTACTACCTTCCAAACTTTTAACGGCAGTAGTTCTTTGAACATAACGGGAAATAAATTTTTCATCATTATGTGACAGTCGTGACTTTTCATTCCGCTCAATCTACCATTTTTAAAGTCAACACATCTACAAAGATTTGATGATATCCCATCAGAAAATCTTAACCCTTCCACCCATTTTAACACAACTTTAACTTGATTATTATCTAATTCGTAACAGGCTTTTGGTTTTTTACTGTCATTTGGTTTCATATGAAGCTCGGGACGTTTGCATAATTCTTCTATATCACGTCTTGATTTCAAATCATCCTTCGTCTTCCCTTTCACATTCAAAATTGTGTTAAACACTTTATCAAATACATTTTTCTCATTGTGCATCACATCTATGTTATGGCGAAGCAGAAGATGTTTCCAATACGGCAACTCTCAAAAAATAGTTTGTTTGCACTAGTTATGAACAACTGATTTGCCTTCAATTTCTGTTTGCTCCCCCGTTTCATATATCTTTGGATAGTCCTTAACAAGTTCATATATGTCTTCGCTTGACCATATCGTCGGTGGTTGTCTGGTTTCTACTCTATTAGCTAAAAAGTTTTTCTTGTCTTCTCTGAAGGGATGATTTACATGGAGAAAATATCGATGACAGTCAAAACATGAAATTTTCTTACCATGAGGTAAAGAAAACGCTCGTGTTTCATCCATGCAATATGGACATGCTAGACGACCGGCAATACTCCATCCCGAAAGCATTGCATAGGCAGGAAAATCACTTATAGTCCACAACAAAGAAGCAAACATACGAAAAATTTTCTTCTTTGACACATCGTATGTTTCTACTCCTTCGTTCCACAGTATTTTTAACTCCTCAATCAATGGTTGTAAATATACATCGATTCCTTGTGTCGGATCGTCGGGGCCAGGAACGACAACAGTAAGAAACATATATTGCGTTTTCATGCACATCTATGGAGGTAAATTATACGGTGTGACGATAATGGGCCAGGATGAATATTTAGAACCAAATTGAGAAAATGGAGAAAAACCGTCCGTACATAATCCTAATCTAACATTTCGACTCTCCGCTGCAAAATTTGGATACGTTTTATCGAAATGCTTCCATGCTTCTCCATCGGCCGGATGTGTCAACGTACCCTCTTCCTCCGTTCTCACGCTATGCCACCTCATATTAGACGCAGTTACAGAAGATGCATATAATCTTTGAAGTCTTGGAGTTATGGGTAAGTAGTGCATACGCTTGTACGGAACTTCCTTACCCTTCTTTTTTCTTGATTTGTATCTCTCCTGGTTACAAACTTTACAATTTCTAAGGTTTGCGTCTTCTTTCCAAAACAACATGCATCCTTTTAAACATGTATCTATTTTCTGATACGGTAAACCAAAAGCCGACATAAGTTTTTTAACTTCGTAGTGATTTTCACACATTAGATTATCAGGCGGCATATGTCTTTTTGCAGCTTGTACAACAGCCGTAAATCCAGCTTCAGTGATGTTGTATTTTGACTTCATCGCAATGTATTCTGCGATTACTGACATCTGCGTGCCGCTTTTACAACCATCCCAAATAGGTTTCTTAGCTGCATCTAGTAAATCATAAATTTTCTTAGCTTCAATATTTGGTTCTTCAATATTTCCATCATCGTCGTCAACTTCAACCATAGGAAACATTGATCGTGCTGCATCTTCGACCATATTTTCTATACGGGTCGTTGAAACTATTCCGTTAACGACACTTTCAGACTCTACAGAAGTATTTGCTACAACTTCTCCATGCCGATCCCAAACATAATATTCGGGTGTGAAACCGTGTTGGCACAAATGAACTTTTACAATATCTGGTAACAAAAACTTCAAATGTCTACATCTATTACACGGACAACGAATTTCTGGATCGTTTCCGTTATTACTTAAGGCGAATTCAACAAACACGTTTATACAATTATAAAAATCTCCTTTTATTGAGCCCCTCAGTCCTTTTCTTTGGTACATCCATCTCCTTCGATCAACAAAATAATTAATCATTTTTCCTATTTGACAAAATGAGAAGTTCAAAATTTAATATTTATTTTGAAGAATACATATTCGAAAAAGATTATTTTCATGTTCGTATAATATTTTGAATTTAAAGAACAACTTCACAAATTCAAAAATATTTTTAAATAGGGCACATTTCATTTTTTAACGTAACGATTTAAATATATATATAATTTTTTTTTCATTGGTCAGGCATCCTACTTCCCATTACAAACACAGTAAGCATTTACATTTCGTATATTACTTCGTCTCAAACGATTCAACAAAATTTCGGCAGCATTTCCCTTTTGTTCCCCGCATTGTACACAAATGCGTGTACGCAGGAAACAAAAAAGAAAAGTTAGGCCGAAATTTTATGAACCGTTTGAGACGAAATAGTATACAAAATGTAAATTCTTACTGTGTTTATAACTTGTCCAATACAGGGACAAATCCAACAAACATTGTACCAGATGAATATAAATGGTCGTTTTTCGAAAAAAACGACTATTTATACAACGATCATGTACAACACTCGTCAGACGGAGCCAAAAACTCTCTAAGGGACATTTGTCAGTTACATGCATGCATTTTACGAAAAAATACAGTTTTACTCACTGTTCACATTTACAAAAATATATATTAATTTAACACAGTTATTCGACGTATTACGCATCAACTTAAGGCTGTTTTAACATTTTTATCATTTTTCAATACACACAATTGTAATTTAGAGTAATGCATTTTTTTGTTTCATAAGTAAATATGTGCACAATATAATACTCCTAGTTCATTCAATCATTTTATCTTATTCCAAATAACGTATACAATCGCCGAATCAAGGCATACACAACAATTTACATATACATGAACAACCCCAAATTATAGGTGTTTTTCACAATTTCACGATAAAAGATGAAATCGGTATACCATGTGATGCTATAAACCACTATTACGCTATTGGAAACAATTGCAATCGCTAATTCGCCCTAATTTACCAATTTATGCAAATCTAGAAATAGGGTAAAAACTGAATTTTTTACAAAAATAAGAGATTATACCTGAGATGAAGAGTAATGGAGTTTGATTAGGCAGCCGTGGAGGATCCGAAAGCTCGAAATCAAGGATTGGAAGCTTGAAGAGGGAAAATGGGGGATTTTGAAAATAATTTTCGTATGGTTTGGGAAAGAAGAAGAGCTCTCGGCTGAAGGTATAATCGCAGTTTTCCGACGGCTTCCGACGGCCGCCGACGGCCCATCGGAAGCCGTCGGAAAAAGGCCGTCGGTAGCCGTCGGTCTATGCTGTCGGAATTGAAGCCTTTTCTAGTAGTGGACATATCAGATTTATAAGATTCCAGGGAAATATTTTATATCACCTTAGAAATAAATTCAACCTTAATAAATTAGTTAGTATGCAGGATGGAGTAAACTTTTAGGTGGACCATACCGCCCTCTCTTAGCTAATACAATCGCGTGTAATTTATATACTATTCTCTCCTGACCTAAATATATATAAAGATATGTACAGTGATAAGCAAGTCTAGTTTTTATTCTTCACCATGCCATGACATGTACATTGATTTACATACACACAAACATACACATATATCCACATACACCGAATGCCCAAGTCTTTTGCAACTTCTGCACATTTCTGAAATGGTACGAGAAAGTCATTAATATAAATCATAGGCATATTACCATTTTATTTTATGCGTTTTTCACTTAATTGGTCTACAAAAATCAAGCATCAGCGACATGGATGCAATCTCTGTCATTATTTATTTTTGGAAGAACTATTTGAAACATCACAACAAGAAAAGTTTAGGCCCTGTTTGTTTTCATTTTTAGTTTTTGATTTTTGGTTTTTGAACCTCATTTTTAGTTTTTCATTTTGATTGTTTTTAATTCTTTTGGAAAATGTATTTGGTTCTAGAGTTTTGAAAAATAGATTTTAAACTAAAAATAAAAAATGCTAAAAAAAAATTGCCAATATCAAACTTGGTTAGAATTTGATCATTAAATATGGAAATGAGAGGAGATAATTAATGAGACTAATAAAAAAGTCACGAAACTGGAAAAATCATAAATTGACAAAGATAACAAAATGATAATGACTACCAATATGTGAACCATATCAAAACGAGATTAACTCATGTCATACTATAAATTAATCATATCTCAACTCAAAATCATTACAAAATATATAAGATATATCAGTTATATCACCATAGAATGAGAGAAAAAAAATTTTGATGTATCTGATAGGCAAGTAGTCTTTGCTTTGTTTAAGTAGATCTTCTTCCTCATGCTAGGCCTTCTCTTTTCTGACAAATACAGATATAGAAGTATATCAATATATATATATATCAGCAACATGAACTTTTTGAATACTTGATTGCATCTATTATTTCAATATGAAGGGTAATATATTGTTCAAATACCATATTCTTGAATGAGTATTTGTGTGAAATGAGCGTCCAAGGCATGTTCTCGGAGGATAAAGTTATGTATTGTGCAACAAGAAATAGGAATTTGTCTTTGCCTACAAAGTGGATAATTAGCCATTAGTCTTAGAATTGAAAATCTTGCTTTTAAAACACCAACACAACGCTCAATTATGTTGGAAATAAAAACAATTTATGTTGAGTTTTACAAGCATGTGTGTATTATGATTTATTTTATTCATATATATTTCATTTCTATAACACGTTTGCATGCTATGGTTTAACAAGTTTATGAAGATATTGTAATTATTTTATTTATATTAATTTATAAGTAATTCACATAGTATGATTCATACATGACATAAATAATTCATATATAATTTGTATAATATATAGGTGCATAATTTACAAATATGTAATTTAAGTGAGTATATTACATGTTAAAGAATTCCTATTACAATACTAAGGTTGTTATTTAGTATATTTGAAATTTGGTTGCTGAGAAGCAATACAAAAATAAGTGTATATCCCAAACAATGCACTATTTATAAGGGAAAAGAAAATATGCATTAACTGTATATGATAAGAATATGATATGATCTCAGCATATAATTGATAGAAATATCTTTTGTGGTTTCAAACAAGTGTACTTTGATGAACATGCAATAATTGTATATGATGTCAGCATGTATAATAATATATATACGTAGTGTATGGAAGTAATGAATGACAAAACCTTGTTTAAATACTTTCGTCTAAGAAAATACCTTGTGCTCAAAAGAGAGAAGAAAATACACCCACATGTACACTTGGAACTTTGATTGAAGTAGAGCTATGAAGTTGATCCAAATAGAGCTACCAAGTTAATCAAATAATGGGCCCTGGTTAATGAAGAATGCGGTAAACTACGACAGTATACCATCAAAAAAATGATAGATATCAACCAAAAAATAACCTTAAATTCATGCTCAAACATAGCCACAACATTCACAAGACAAAATAGAACTACATGCTCACATGCATGCATAATAGCAAGACATAACTGGGATTAAAATACAACTCGCATGCATGCATAATAGAAATACAGAATTCATAAGAGTCAATTAATTATCAAATACGGTTGTCCAGGATATTACAATATCATGTTACAATATCAAATACAGTTGTCCAGAATTCATAAGAGTCAATTCATTCTCAGATCAATCCATTTAAGAGTTTAAGTTAATTTGCCTATAACAAATAGGATATTACAATATCATGTTATATGATTTAAATTATCATTATAAAGATGAAAAGACAATACATGCACGTACTTTTTATTCATAACTTACCAACCATACATCATAGAAGTACTATATTCAGACATGACATAAGTTACAACATCATATTAATGTATACATATTCTTACTTGATAACCCACTAATAGTCTATAATCTCATTCCTGTCATAATAATATACAATATTATATTATTTTCTTCTCAAAAAAATATAGTAGCTCGTAGATTTCCATTCCAACCCGGAGAAATCCTCATTCTTTGCAAATAATTATTTTGTGTTGATTAAGTTATGTAGTAATTGTTATCATTTTTGTTGCAGTACATGACAATATCTACTGGCACAATTTAAAAAGAAGTTTTCAAGTATTAAATAGCGGTAGGCCAAACATCGGTGAGGATCAATTCACTTGAACACCCAATCATCTTAGCATTAAAGACAAACAAGACGGTGAGCATCAGCAAATAACGGTTTATTAAGTTTAAAAAAGAATTTAAAAGGCAGTAGCTCTACATAAATCCAGATAAACATGCCAAAAAACAGTGTTTAAAGTAAAGCTCGACTTAGCTAAGGTCATGGAGCAATATTTTTCTCTGCATAAAATCACAGCACAAATAATATTTCTGCAATTGAATAAAGGTGAAGTTGAAATTTAACAAAAACTCTTATTGCTTGATTATCGGATAAAAAACCGAGAACAAAATTACCAGTTTAACCGGAAGCACTAATAACCGATTTACCCGATTCACAAAAACCCAAATTCAAAGAAATAAATCAAAGGATGAACAAATCATTCGTGCTTAAATCTAAGTTTGAAGCAATCAAGAAAACTAAGAAATAAAAATCAAAATTACCCGATTTTGAATGATTTTGGGATAAAATCGGAAGAAGAAGGAGATTTCGCCCACGACCTAAATTCAGATTAGCGGCCGTAAAACAGGAGAAGGTTTTGAACGCGTTTGACATGGGTTTGAGTTTTGGGTTTTCACGATTTTCATTCTGGGCTGAAAAGTTGGAAAACAACAAAAAATAGTTTTCAATTTTACTTGTTAAGTCCATTTTGAAAAATGACTATTTTCGAAAATGAATTTTAGAAAATGATAAAGCAAACAAGTTTTCATTATTTTGCAAAATTAAAAACTAAAAATACTTTGAAAATCGACAACCAAACAGGCCCTTGTTTTCTTAGAATATGGGTACGGCATTTTTAAGTGGGCTGCTGTAAAAAAAATATAATTTATCGGTAAATTGTTCTAACCTAACGTCGTGCATGCTTTGTGAAATTAAAGGCAGTAAATTCATTTCCTTCTCTCCATTTCTACCAACTCCTTAAACAAAAACTTCTCCAAAATTTCAGTTTTCCCATTCAAATTAATTATTCTTTCCTTCCAAAAATAATTCCGCGTGTCCCTTGTAGGCTCGTTCTTGTGTCCCTATCCCCGTTGCAGTCCTCCCCATTGCAGGCTCGTCCTCGTCTCCATTGCAGGCTCGTTAGTGGAAGCGACTGCCCTAGTTCCCGCTGCAATCAGTGGACACAAATTGGTAGCCATCATTGCCAGCAGTCCTTTGTCCGCCAAGTTTCATAGTAAGTTGTAGCCGATTGGCTTTTGCCTAATTTTATATTCTTGAAAAGTTATTTAGAAGTTGTGAAATGCTTTTATTTACTGACTAAAATACTGAGTTATACCTATATTAGATCACATGCTTTTAGTATTAAAAGTTTACTTTATGGTAAAGGCTAACTAAGTCAACATTATCATTTAAAGCGATCGACTACAAAAATATAATATGGATTCGTCATGGTATAAATTACTAAAAAAGTGGCCATATGATAATACTGTTGTTTTTGGTGTCAACATCCTATGCAATTTTTGTTGGCTCTTCACTAATTTATGATATGATTAACTTGATTATAAACTTGATGTAATTGCATTTTTTACGAAGGCTTATGGGGGTTGTGATGTCATAGATAATTTGTATCATAGATAATTCTAAGGGGTTTTAATTCATGAACACTTTAATTTTCATAATTCTAGTCCTGATATACTCAACTATTCATCATGCGTCGACATTTACTTTTTGAAGCTTGGTACTCTTTGAAGTTATGCTTTTCATTTAATCACATTGTTACATCAATCCCTTGGTTAATTTGATAATTCAGCTTGAAAGATTCATTTAATAATTGATCATTATATATTATGACAAATTTTATCGAGAATATTATCATATATATTTTTTATACTGTGCATATATAATCCCAAACCTCAAATGGCCATGCCTCAAATTTGCTTAATTTGTATCTTATATAACCCCAAACCTCAAATGCCCATATAACACAAGATAATTAGCAACAATAAATAAAAGCCTTTGATTAACTCTACCTGGGCAATGCACCAACTTTTGTAGCTGCTTTAAGGTTCTACGATTAATCTTTTCTTGTTTTTCAACCCCCGCTTCTTTTCAACCTTTCTTTTTGCAAAAGGGTCCTCCCCAGGCACTAGGATACATAGAAAGTAATTTGTTGATAAGCAAATATTTAAAGGATAAGAACATCTCTATGGATATTCTACTTGCTGCAATAAACTAAACATGGGATGACACTAAATTGATGAGTTAGCTGCAGGAATACCCTGACATGTATGGGTTATAGAAATAGTCATTTGGTCTGACAACTGTTACTGTATACGACTAGCAAATACGTCATGTTTGTTGTTATCATTCTAAATAAATGCAATAAATGATAGGTTAGAATGACCATGAATGAATTATTCCTCTCTCTTTCACGTTATACATTATTTATGTGCCATTATTTATGTTTTCACATTATGTGTTTACATATATAGTACTCATCACTGTAAAAAGGGAGATTTTTTTCGTTGCTTCTTCGTCATTTGGTCTGATAACAGTATATATCACCTTATGGGTTTACATATGCAAATCACACATATTTTCACATCTACTTCTTTGCTTGAAATTAATAACTAGTTGTTACTTTGATTTTTAGATGTTTGCTCGTTTTCATATTGAATTGGTGATGGAAAAGACTGGGTGCATTTACACGGGTAATTGGATGATACTTAACCGAAAACTTAAAAAGTCTCATATTAAAATAAATATTTATATTGTCTATTTTTCATCATAGTACTAGTATTGAGTACCGGCAATGTGCATGGAATTTGTGTAGGTCACAAAGAAAAATTTAGTAACTACGGAAATTTTTTATGTCCTTGTGTAGATTGTCAAAATCTTAGACAACACTATGACAAGATTGTCTATGAGCATTTAATTATAAAAGGAATGAATATTAAGTACAAGTGCGATAGGTGGTATAATCATGGTGAGCAAATAAATATAGTCGAAGAAACAAAGTTGAGTGACACATGTGATTTATTCCAAACCATTCACTTGAAGATTTTGTCAATCATACTTTTTTTGCCGATGATAAAGAAAATGATGGTGCACAAAGACGAGAAGATGATTTACTTAAGAATTTGGAAGATGCAGAAAGCTCATTGTACCCTGATTGTGCAGGCCAGATAAAATTATCTGCAATTACCACTTTGTATAATCTTCAATGTGAACCTGGATTATCTGATACTGGTTTTGATAAGTTATTAAATGTGCTACAAGTGTTATTGCCAAATGATAATGTACCTCCCAAGACTATATATGAAGTTAAAAAATTTCTTAAAATATTTGATATGAGTTTTGAGAAGATTTAAGCTTGTAAAAACGATTTTCCCTTTTTTAGAAAAAAGTACAAAGACTTGAATAAGTGTCCGAAATGCGGTTCTTCAAGATGGAAGAAAAATGAGACTACAAATGAGATTATGCAAGGCATCCCTTTTAAAGTGTTGAGATATTTTTCAATTATTTCAAGATTTAGTAGAATATTTAGATCTCAAAAGATGGCAGAAGATTTATGATGACATTATTGCAATAAAAGCAACGATGGAAAAATGTGTCATCCTATGAATTCTGTAACTTGAAATGTGGTAGATGAGAAATGGAAATTGTTTTCAACCGATCCTCGTAATTTCAGGCCTGGTCTTGCTACAAATGGTTTCAATCCATTTTCCATTAAGAGTTCTAAATATAGCCGCTGATCAGTAATGCTTGTGACATATAATCTTCCACCGATGTTGTGCACGAAAAAGGAAAACATTATGTTAACATTGGTGATTTCTGATTCAAAGCAAGCTGAAAATGATATTGGTATATGTGTATATATATACACACACACATATATATGCATGTATACATGTATACATATATATGCATGTATGTATGTATGTATGTATACATATATATGCATGTATACATACATCTATGTATGTATACATGTATGTATAGATACATAGATTTACACACACACACACACGCACACACACACATATATGGTGCCATTGGTAGAAGACTCACATTACTTGTGGAGTGACGGTGTTGATATTTATGATGCATTTAGTAAAACACTTTTTAATTTAAAAGCTATTTTACTATGGAAATCTTGCTGGATGTTGTGCAAAAAGTAAAAAAGCTTGTCCATTATGTGGTGTTAACACTTATCGTTGTTGGTTGAATTATAGTCGGAAGAATGTGTATATGGACCATAGAAGATTCTTACCCCCTTCAGATTCATTGAGGAAACAAAAGACTTGGTTTGATAATACCATGGAGAAAAGTACCAAGCTTAGATTTCAAACAGGTAGAACTATTTCTGCTATTTCGAAAGATTTTCTGAATGATTTTGAAAAAGATAAGAAAGAAGAAACAGAGAAAGGAATGAAGGTGAAGAAGAAGAAGAGACCAAATAAGGAGCAAGAAAGAGAGTGGGTAAAAAAAGAAAGTGTCTACAACAAAGATGAGAATGATGATCCCGTAAAAATAGAATTATCGAAATGAAAAAATGATCATTTTTTTGATTTACCATATTGGGTGGTTAGTATTTAATTTTTTTCCACATTGGTTTAACAGTAAAAAATAATCATGCTAATATGTCATACTATTGATGTTTATATGAATTTTCATTGTGATACAATTTAGACTTAATGCACATCGAGAAAAATGTTGGAGAAAGCTTTTTGGCACAATATTGCATGATAGCAAATCAAAAGATGGAACAAATTCCATAAGGAATTTGGAGGATTGGGGAATTCCACAGTCTTTTTGCACAATCTCTTGAAAGAACACATATTTTCCACGGGCTCTGTATGCATTGTCAAATCATAAAAAATATTTTGCAAAGATTATATGATTTCAAGGGATCCTATGGTTATTGTTCAAATCTCATAAGCTGTATATCATTGGAGGATTGCAAAGTTAGTGGGTTTAAGTCTCATGATTATCATGTTCTAATGCAGCAAATGTTGTCGGTTGCAATGAGTGGATTGTTGCCAAAGAAGCCGAGGAAAACAATCATCCTCTTATGTTCATTTTTCAATAAACTATGTCAACGTGTTCTTGATAAAGAAAAGTTGCCGCAAGTTGATGATGAGATCACTATAATATTATGCAAGCTCACAAGATATTTTCCACCTTCTTTTTTTGGTACAATGATATATTTAACAATTCATCTTGGAATGGAAGCTTGACTGGGCAGACCGGTCCATTTTCATTGGATGTACCGCTTTGAAAGGTTGACGCTTAAAGATTATGTAAGGAACTATACACGAGCTGAAGGGTGTATTGCACATTCCTATCTTGTAGAAGATTCCAAGAGATTTTGGTGAATTTATAAAGAAATCATCACAAATTGGGGAAAGACAAGGTCGAAATGAAGATTATGAAAACTATGCAATGCTCGAAGGACATCCAATTTAAAAGCTTGAGGCAATTACATTGTCATCTAATGAGAAAGAAAGTGCGCATTTGACTGTACTGATGAATAAATGCAATTAAAGTTTGGATCGACATTGCAAATGCTTCAAATGCACGTCTATGGAGGACAACATTCGACTTACCAAACATTGAAGATGTCATTAGTACTGTAATTGCTTGGCCTTGCTTGGCCTGTTGAGAAAGTTATAGCAGATGCAAGTGCAAATAAGTGTATTTAACTTAATATAATCATCTTTGCAAGTTCAAATATTGGCCATGCCTACACTTTGATTGCTTGTACACTATATATGTCACCAATAGCAAATCACTCAAGCATTCAATTTTCCCTTGGTCATAATGCATAGTTCTGCAGATGCAGATGGAAACTATCTTACAATATAAACATTTTGAATTGTTTTTTATAGATCCGAGTGAGATGATTATTTGTTTTCTACACTTTAAAAGTCGACAAAATGCAAAAAAAAATTATGATCTAGTAGATCACAGACTACTATGACAAATTATTGGACGTTTCTTGCAAGTAGCAAATTTGATTCCTTTACTACTCTAAAATTCAAACTACTAGTGTGTATTAACTACGATTACAGAATAGAATGATATTTGTGTATAGATCAATAACTAGAACAAAATTTACTGGTAAATTACAACTGTTGTGTTACATCTTGTTATAAGCTGATAACGTGCAAGTTCTTTTGTAGCCTTCTTTTGACCCAAAAAAGCATCCATGTTAAACTCTACATATTCTCTTGCTTTCTTTTGCCATATTATATTCTCTTGCTTTCTTTTGCCATATTAAAACCTACTTGAGCCACACTTATTTTTCAAATAATGAATCTGTGAAAAAAAAAAGGTAGCTCTAGAAACAGATACTGGCAACTGATATTATACAGAATAATTCATGGAGCCTTGACTTAACCATCATGTTTCTGCAGTTAAAGAGAAACCAATATAATGATGAAGAAGCCTTCCAAACGGTTGTCTAAATTCCAACAAATGCAAATAACATGTATTTGAAAAAAAAGCCTTTTATAATTCATATTTCATAGCTACAGTTGGATAGTAATCAGTGAGTGCTAAACAGCTATAGGACTGCACTTTGCTTTATAATAAACATGAGCTGAAATGAGTTATTTCTATTTTGAAATGGTGAAGACCAGAAACAGATCGTATATACATTGATTATCTGAATCATTTCTGCTCATCTTATATATATTTTTACTGCTTTTATATACAACGTGGGAGTTGACATTAGGTTTAGAAAAACTCAAATAGGTAGTGTTCTGTATGATTATACCAATTAACTGATTGTTGCTTCTTATAGTTTGATTGAAATTCTTTATGTTCTTCGGAACTGGAGCCATAAACCGCACTTATGGTATCCTTGTAGAATCTGCATTATAGACTGTACATGAACAAAAATATGAAACAACAGAAAATAATATCCTCATCACCTATATATGATATAAAATTTGTCTATGACTCATGAAAAATCAAATATGTTGGTAATATTAATTAAAGAGATTGGACATAAATTTGAAATTATCATAGTATCAACCAAAGAGTGTTTTTGACTAGAAGTTCTAAATTGTGCAGTGTAAGTAATATAAATTATGCCTTGAAAATTCTGAAATTATAAATGATTGACAATGATTTTGTTATTATGTGATGTAACTAGTTTATTTTTTGCTTATGCATGTTATACACTAAGATATGGAAATAGGAATAATATTTAGACTTGGCCTTATGCTATGATGAAATGCATTTCGTCCATAGCTTTGTCTTATTTAGGGCCAACGTGTTTGACATTTGATACGACAACTTCATTCATGCTATCTTTCATTTATTTTATGTGAGGTTTTATGTAACATCCCGCCTTTTTGTATGCTTTAAATCGACGAACGTCAGACTGGAACCATACGGAAAGGCGGATTGTTATTGGGGTGAATTAAAAAAAGCAGAGAAAGAAAAAAACAAAACAAAATTTTGCAGCGGAACGACAAAATATAATAATCAAATAAACAGTTCATGAAGCTGTTTTACAAAACATTTGATTATGCTTATACAACACAGAATCAGAGTTACACATACCACAGAATAATAAATAACAATGCAGCGGAACAATGTGATGCAGTGGAACACTATAGTAAATAATAGTAATACAATCTTTGTCTTCGTCCTCCAGAAGTAAGGTCTTCAACTCTGAAATGCTCAGGCTGACCCGAGCAAATTGAAAAGACAAAACGCTCGAGTTAGAACTAAAAGATCTTATGTAAGTTAAATCAATGGTAAACAATATGAGTAGAACAGAGTCAGAGATGTTTACGAGATTTGAGATCTCTTATCCAGTGTCTAACGGGAGTGTAGTAACTTAAGAGATGCTCGGGATTCACATCTCCTAAGGATCCGTTAAACTATCTACTATGTAGTAATATACGCTATTATTATAATGTCTAAAAGTAAAATAAACTTACTTTAAAATAGCGTTAAGGGGTTACCCATATAGCCCTTAACACGTAATAGTACCAATAGTCTATACAGTACCGTAATACCTTCTGATCGGGAGGCTACCAGAGAATACTCAATAGGTACGACACAAATCAAACTCGTACAAGGCGCGGTAGGGTAGGTGACACGGCACAACTAGCCAATGTCAAGGTAGATATACCAATTACGCTTTCGAACCGATGGTAACGCGTAGTAGCTACTACCTCCCGCCTCGAGCCACACCCCCAAAATCAAAGGGCCCCAATCAATCACAAAGCAATAGAATGGTATCGAAGGAATGTGTCCGATAAAAGGAGCTACCTTCTTAGCCCGTCAATCGCTCCTGTTTTAGCCACCTTATGCCAACTCACGGGAGTCGGGTCCATGTATACACCTCAAAGGAAGCGCCGCCACCATCCTACTTCATTCTACAATCTCCACAACGTACACAGTTGTTAAAGTGGTTTTCGGAGTTGGCAGAGAGTATGAAAACTTCCGATCCCGGTCTCTTTAACAACCAAACGTTATTATTACACCACGGTCATTTCAAATAGTTATACTTTAAAATCCAAAATATCATTGCCTTTTCAAAACCATATCAATACGATATCATTTCCAATTCAAAACCAAATAAGATATCATTTTCAAAATCATAGCATTTTCAAGGTTATAACACTTTGAATCCAACACTTGAAAATATAACATTTTCAAACATAATGCTTTGAAATTCATGGCTTCAAAACCATAACTTTCACCACTTAAATGGTTTAATATATTAAATTCTTTACATAATAAAATAGCTTCTTCAATTTCACAAATCAATTCCAAAACAATTCGAATTTCTAAATTTTAAATTAAACCAAATCCCATACCATAAATTTCAATTCAATTCAGTTTTCAAATAAACTATTCCAAATTATATTGATTTCAAAACAGATTTGATCCATAGAATTAACCATTCCAAATTCAATATGTTTTAAACTTTAAGTATTCAACAATTTTAAAACTAAGTTTGGTAATTTCATTTATATATATATATATATATATATATATATATCAAATTCTATTATTTAGTCTTGAAATATTTTACTTAATAAGTCCATTATCGTTTAAATAAATCCCAAATTACAAATAACTAAATATTTCCTTCAATTTATTTATACCTGAAATACTCATTTAATTGACTTTAACCCAAAATCAAGTTATAAAAATCATACCTTTTAAAATTTCCAATTTAATAAATTTCACATCAAACTTATTTGAGTTTAATTCTTAAATAAGTTCAATTCCAAATAAATTTTCAATTTATCTTCCAACCTTAATTTATTTAAATCATTATAAATTATATATTAAAATATAATTTAAATACTTAACCATATTATCTTTAATGAAAATCAAACTTATTATTAAGCTTATTCTATATTAAAACAAATTTATACATAGCTTAAAATCAAGAATAAGATAACAATTATATAACATCTAAAATCACTATTTATATAAAACCAATTATTTCTTTATCAAAATATTTTTATATATATAGACCACGGTGTCTGTATATAATTTTCTATCCTATGGTCAAGTGATACGGATATTTATCATTTCAATCCGCAATTTAATATTTTACGGTTGTATATCATTTCAAACTGCAATCTCGAAATAAATGAAAAATCCAAACAGAACTTGTAGTTTAAAATTTGCAGTTTACAATGATATAAAATAAAACATCCACTCATCCAATATCAACAATCAAACATTTATCATAATCATCATCCAATTCAGTCAATAACATCAATATAGGACAGATAATAAATAGCGGGTATTTACTGGCAGTTTATATTCAATAATAAATTAATTAACTATTTAATCCAAATAAATTCAAATTAACTGAGATGATGATTCAAAATATGCCAAACATCATAAATAGATTTTTAATCACATCATACATCAATTTAACAAACATAAGAAATTTTAGAAGTTGTGAGTGGGTTAAAACACTCACCCATTGAATTTAAATTGAATTTAAATCCAATTTAAATCCAAAATTTGAACAGTCTCAGAATTCATCCAAACTAGCGCCAAAATGTCTAGAATTCTGATACGATCCAAACAAAAGAAACCGCGTCCAAAATTGAGCTTGTATGTAAAAGTTATCAAAGTTAGAACATTTGAACAATTTTAAATACACAACATATAAATTAGTCAGAATAACCAATAGCTACCTGCCACATCACAGCACCATCCTCGTTCACGCTATCCTCCCTCCTAGGCAATCGAACCCACGAAGCTAAAACGTTGACCATCGATTACGAGCGCCGCCGACCACTCTATCATCGCCGATCACCCCTACGGCCCCGACTCCTTCCGCCGCATCCATCTCTACCGCCGAAGTTGCCTCCGATCACCAATTTTGCCGCGTCGCCACCTGGGTTTCAAAACCCTAATCAACGATTTGCCTATGATCAAGCCAGCGATTCGAAAAACAGCTAGCATGGATGGACTACGTACGACAATCTCCACAAACCCATGTTGTCGATTCGACGATCAGACGTAGTTCATCGACGCGTGATGAACGGCCGTGAACAGTTCCTTAATTTCTGGACAAATTGAGCTTCAAATCAAAAAAATAATTTGAAATCTGAGATGCGCTCGTCGAGGGCTTCAGATCGATATATAATTCGATATTATTTGTGGAGTTTGAATTTGAGTTGAATTCTGAATTGAAATTGGATTTGGAATTTTGGTTTTGTCTGCCATTGGAATGAGGAGGAGCAACTGGAATTGTATGTACAGAATAATAAATATAAGAAATATGCTAGGGTTTATAATGAGGTATATATAGGCAAAGCTGAAATTAGAATGGACCGGATTGATTTGGATTGAAAGTTGAACGACAAATGGCCCGAAAAGCCTATTCTGACTCCGGAACGAAAACGAGTCGACCCATATATCAAAATAGATGTATTTGAATATTTTAAATGCAATGGAACATGTTTCAAGTCCAAATTCCATCGTATGAAGAAGTTTTTCTAAAATCAAGTTATTTTAAATAACTTTTCAATTGATTTCAATTAAATTGATTTCTAGGCGTTTCGAGCCCGTACGATCAAACGACAAGTCTGATCGTTACGAAACATAAAATCCTATAATACTTTACCATTACGGATTCGAAACTGGTTTCATCGAAATCCGAGTCAGTGGCCAAAATGGCTGTCTTCCAGGTTAATTAAATATTTAATATTAAATTAATTAATCGCTTCTTCAATTCAAATTTAATTATCTACCATTTCTATCATTTCTGATTACAAATAAACTTATAATTCATTAACCAAAATTTCCATGTCAATCAAGTAAGGATTTATTGCAAAATTTATAGTGGTTACCTTCAATTTAAGTAAATTCAAATAAATAAATTCAATTTGTTTTCAATCTCTTTATTCAATCAATCATCATCTTATGGATAAATTTAACATTAGTATATATCCCATTACCCTAATATTTTTACAACCATCAACTAAATTCATATTAACGTAGTTTTTAATTACGTTTAATTCCAATGGCAATAAGTTAAATAAATGGGTAAACAATTAATAATTATCACTATTTGTCTAATTTAATCCCATTCATACTTTATTATCAACCAACGATTATTATAATTACTTATGTAGCATTGATTCTATTAAATTACAATTTATTACGCATTATTTCATCAATTAATATAACTTTGAATTTATTTCCCAATTTACTAATTACAATCAATTATAATCTTATAATTGTTTCATTTAATTGGGACTACACTAAATTAGTTATTTATCAACTTGCATTAACATTATTAACTTAATTTACGTTCAGTTGCTATTAATCAATATATTATCTAATTGGTTAATTCAATACTTACTTTTATTTACTTATTTTCAATTTTATAACCAAGTGCAACAATTTACACTATTTCATTATTGGGATTTCACTCCAATTGTCAATAATTAATTTTAATTACCATTGCTACATTTCATTTCTAACATTCGCTTTATTTTAAATTATAAAGTTTTTATTTATTTCCAAATTTAATTACAAAAATCTTATAAAATTAACCAATTTAATTATCGAAATTTACGGGTCGTTACATTTAACACAGTCAAACCTTTACAACTCAATCTATTTCAGTCGAAAATTTTGTAGTTATAGTTAATTTTATTTTTATGCCAGTGGTAGTGTCAACAATATTGAGAATTAGCTACTTAAATGTTTCAGTCTTTTAAATCATAGTCAAGTACACATAGCTAAATAACTTTTACTTTGCACGTGGATAAATATATTTGATGGAAAAAAGTAGTAACCTGCCGCAACTAGTTATAGATTCAGAGTTACTTTTGATGTCATAACTGCATTTTGGTTTGTATGCTTTTATGTATTACAACTTTTGGTCACTAGCTGCGGCTTGTTCTACATTATGAAATATTATGGACATGTTAAATGAATTTGATGTAAGAATATTGCTATGTTTGTTATGCAGTGTTACAAGTTGATTAAAAGATGTGTGATTAATATAATTTGTTGATTATAAAATGTGTGATTAATATAATATATGTTCAATATGAAATATATGTGTTCATATAAACTGTGTTACATATAAATTGATGTTGCATATCAAACTGAAACCTACCATCTATTGGTTAGGAACTGGGCAAATACGACAACATTTATAAAATGCCATGAAAATATTTAACAGCATATCTGAATCACTGTAAAAAGGTTCAGCATTGTTTAGTAAACTCTATAGAAAGTTTCAACAGCATTTAACACATTTTTCTTACAACGACAAAAACTTTCACAGCAAACCTAAGAATTTTAGAAAATGCTGCAGATACTCATCATAACGACAACATAAATGCTGTAATAAGAAATCACAATGAAGACAACCTTGTAAAAAGTTAATATGGATTAGTAAAACCGATATTAAATATATTTCTAAGTGCGCTAGGAAAAGAAATTTGGCTCATCAACAATATGCTATAACATGTATTGTTGTACGCCTCACCTCTATGCTCACACTAACCAAGGACAATACGAGTAATGCCATCAGCTAGTGCGAAGAGTAAGGCTGTTGAGGAGCGACCAACTATATAATTGATTTGAGCGAGTACCGATATGTCAGGTAGTATGTCATGCATTTCAGTTCAAGAGGATATCTTACATATCTAATCCAAACTCAAAACTACTACACAGTGGCTAAATGACATTCAAAAACATTATAAAATAATCACAACATAAAATCAGGCACAAATATTAATATCACTAGGGCGGAAACATATATGAATATAATACACGGAAGTGAACATCATAGTAGTGGTCATCCAAGATCCACTACATTACAAAAGAATAAGTACATGTACTTCACAAAAGATTATGTATACATCAAAGAGTCTCTATCTCGAACACATGATGGATAAAACTACCAAACTAAAGTAGTTAGCCAAAAGTCAGAAGCTAATCCCGTCTAAGAACTCAAGTGGAAGCACTCGAAACAACTCGGTCTGACCCGAGTATTGTTTAGGAAGAAAAATAATAAACGGGTCAGTCTAGCTATAATTATCTTATAAGATGAGACAGTATAAGAGATGACAAATATATATTATAACAATAAAAATCATACAATATCTCAAGTTTTCTCAAACACCTAAAAAGATGTGACGACCCGGAATTTTGAGCAATATCAATTTAATAATCTTTGTTAATAATTAAATTGATTTGATCATTTTATATTATAAATTGACAAGTTAAATCTATTTTAAAGGTTAATGATAACAATTTGTTAATATCTATCAATAATTTTCTTAACAATATAAATAGGCAAGATTAATTCTTTTGAAAGCTAATAATAAATTGATTTAGAAATATTTATTTTGATAAATAAGAAGTTTTTAATGTAATAAAACTTTGTATTCAAATTATAATATATATGAATGTATATATTGTGATTTGATATTTGTTTTAAAATTTAATTTGGAAATTAATAAATTTAATGTTAGAATGTTCTATTTGAAATGTGTATATATATTTGTATATATATGTTTGAAATAGGAAAATTATTAATTTGAATTTAATAAGAGTTTTCAAACTTGAATATATTTAGTTTTGAATTTAAAATGATAATTTGATTTAATGACTTTGAATTGATAATTGAGATTTAAATTTAAAATAATAAAAGTTAATTCCTTATTTATGATAAATATGTACTTTAAGTTTTTAAATAAGAGTTAAATTTAAAATAGAGTTTCAAACATATAAACATTTAATTGAATTAAAAATGTAAGTTACTTGAATGAATATTTTTAAAAAGATAAGTATGCATATTTTACAAGCATATGAATATTACATATACATGTATATTAGACTTAAATAAATCATTAAAGATAAATGAACATTTGTAGAACATTTTAAAACATTTAATAAGCATTGAGAAAATACTTTAGTAAATATTAATTAAACCCTAAGGACACATGTAAGTATATTAATGTATGCTAAAAACACTTGAGAAGCATTGTGCATATGTGTAAGTTAGCTAAGATTTTGGAATGACAAATGTCTTTCTTTTGTGTAATAAAATTTAAATTTGTAAAACAAGGAAAAGAGTTTATTTTCAGTTAAAAACAAAAGTTTTTCTTCAGCTGAAAAATATTTTCCTCAAACTCAAACAAAATACAAATCTTCAAATCATAAATCAAGAAACAGAAAATCTGGAAATCAATCCTGTAAAATGCAAGCTCTTCATCAAGCAATTCAAGAAATTCAGAGGAAACATCAACATGAAGAATTGGAAAATGCAGCAGCTAGATCTAATTCAAGAGCATGCAAATGAATTTAAAGATAAGAAACAAAATATGCAACAAAATGAAGAAGTCTGGAAATTTATCAACATGCAGTACTGACTTCTTCCATTTCAGGTGAGTAAATGAAATTAAAAACAGTTTAAACTCTAGTTTTCAAATTGTTTTTATGATTGAATATTGTGATATTACTTGAATGCCTCGGTTAAAACCTAAATGCATGTTGGAATGATTGAATATTTGATTTATCATGCTGTTGAAATGGACCCTGTGTGATATAAACAGACTTGGACTTCTAAGTAAATTCAATAATTCAATTTTGAATCCAAATTTGTTTATGAAGTGTAAATAAAGATTGTTTGAAATTGTATAAGCTATCATGTAAAAATAATTACAAGACCTTAAATTGAATGATTTATTCTAAATAGTAAAATTTACAGTACATTTCAAATTTGGGTCAAAACTTTTGTATTCAAATTCAAGTTTTGATATTATAATTGGTTTACCATTGTGAAATCATGAATTTTAGTGCTCGAAACATGATTTTTACTTTATTAGTTTAAGAGAATTTTGGGATTTTCTGTTTTGGGCATTTTGGTTGATTGGGGGCGATCGGCGGCAAATTGGTTGGCGTGGATGAGCACGAAGGTCGAGGTGACGTAGGGGACCATCAGAAAAATGCTCCTTGATTTTTCTATTGAGTGTGATGGCCGATAGTTGAAGAAGTAGGGTTTTTGGTTGCTGTAATTACCGATGATGTTCAATGGGCTACTGCATCATCATGTTATTACCGAAGGTGATCGCGAGTGTTGCTGAGGGGTTGGTGGGTTGCGATGAAGCTTGGGAAGTAATGGTGGGACTTCTCGAAGTGTGTGATGCCGTGGATGTTGGATTTACCGGTGATGGTGTCTCGAAAAATTTGGGTTCGACAGTCATTCTTCGGAGCTTGATTGAATTGGGTTTGCTGGAGGTTGCGTGCTGTTGTCGAGGGCGTTTGTGACTTGGTGGAGGCCGGAGAGGGGATCGCCGTTGACCAACGGCGATGTGCACGTTAACGTGCACAGTTCGTGTTTCAATGGTGGGTTGTGGGGGAAGATGGATTGAACACGAAGCAGGCATCGGGGGTTTGTGGATATGGCTCGAAGCAGTGGGGGTAGGAAGGGGAACTCGGGGTAATCACTGGGTCTTTGGGTAGTTTACTCGGGTTTTTGGTCAGGGATTAGAACTAGTTGGGTAGGTCGCTAATGCAAAGAATATTTGTTTTAGAAATTTAGTTTTTAAATCAAAGGTTGAGCAAGTTTCAAATTTGTTTCAAATTATGTTTTAAACAAGTTTATATATTTTAAAATATGGAAGTTTTTAAATATAATAAGTGGATTTAAATTTAAGTTTATATTAAACTTTAATAAATAAATTTGGGAAAGATTTTAAAAGATTTCAAAGTTCAACTCAAAATATGTTTAAATTTAATTTATTTCTAAATCATTATATTTTATTTAAATTAAGTTTAATAATTTAGAATTTGATAATCAATTGAAATAAAGATTATCTTTAGTAAGTTTGAATTTTGATTTATTTAAAGATAATTAAATTTGTAAAGATAATTGAGATAATTAAATCATTTTTAATTATCAAGTTTTAATTATGAATAAATGATTTAATTAAGATAAGGTTTCTTAATTAAGAATCTTTTAATATAATAAGATAAAGAATCATTTAATTAATTTTAAATGATTAAGTTAAATAGTTAATTAAGTAATTAACTTGTGATTAATTAAGATAATCACTTTGGATTAATCTAATTACTTAGGGAAGTAATTAAAGTAAATAAGAGGTTAATTACAGAAGGTAATTAAGTAAGAGTTAATTACTTTATGAAAAGTAATTAAGTAAATGTGATTAAGAAATAATCACTTTAGTTATTAATTAAAGAATTAATTAATAATTAGTTAAAGGTTTAAATTATTTGATTAATGATTAATTAATAAAAGATTAAGAGTAATTAATTAAGTTATTAATTACTTGTTTAAGTAATTAATTAAGATAGAATTTAATTAATGATGTAATCATTAATTAATGAAAATAATTAATTAATTGTTAATTAATAATTTAAGAATAATTAATTTATAATTAAGTTTTAATTACTAAATGTAATTAAAGTAATTAATCAAGTGTGATTAATTAAAAGTGATTAATCAAGTGTAATTGATTAAAGGGTAATTAAGGAATAAATACCAGAATAATTAGAGAATAATTAATCAAGGTTGATTAATTTAGAAAGTAATTAAGAGGTAATTACTTAGAATAATTTGGAGTAATTAATCAGGATGATTAATTAATTTGGTAATTAAGTAATAATTACTTAAAGTAATTAAGTGATAATTAATCAGGAAAGATTAATTGCAATGGATAATTAAGTGATGTTAATTAATTAATTTGTAATTAATTAATAAATAGTATTGGATTAGAGATAATCCAAGTATTTAATTAAGGATTAATTTAATTTAAGGATTAATTAAATTAATCAAGGTTGAATCAAATTTGTTTATGAATGGTTAATGATTGGATGATTTATATATCATTGGATGAGTTAATGATATTGATTGTTGTTGGATGATATTGATAGATGTGATGATGTGATTATGCTATATGTGATTGTGACATATATGCTGCTTTGTGATATGTATAGATGCATGTTATAATAGATGCTTATCTATCTGTGTTGTGAATACATCCATTTATGTTAAGTGATATTTCTGAATATCTATCGTTTAAATCCCTTAAGTACAACTTGGACATTAAAATGGCGTTTGGTTTCGATGAGACCGGGATCGGGTTTCCATATTTGGAATCCGAAAACCACATCGATTCCAATTAAACGTTAGGTCGTTAATCCAAGGGGAGCAAGTGAAGACTCGAGGTGTAAGGGCTATACGTCAGTATAACTCTGTGGGTGATTCCGTAATGAGTTTGACGGAATAGTGCTTATAGATTCGAGATGGAGATTTAGAGTGCAAGGGCTATGGTCGTTGACTCTGAGGGTGATTCCAAATGAGTGCAACGAGATAGTGCCTTCGGTTTCGTTCGAACCCGGAACGAACTTGTATGGATTGAATGCTTTCAGCACATCGTCAGGCGGACGATGAGCATTCTAAGATAATTGGTCCTATAAAGGTAATCGCAGCCTCAAGCCTCATCAACCGGGAATGGCTAAAACAGGGGAGGTGCAGCAAGGCTTCGTGGGTCGCGCCCACTGGAGAGCAAGATACATCCCTGTCTAGAAGTCCCTTTATATTTCGGCTGTGTGGGCAGTTGGTCTGCAGCCAACTGCGGGGTGGTCTTGTTCGGGACTGTTCAGTAAGGAATGGTCCCGGTCTTGTGTTGCAGGGGATGAAGGGAGTAATCCTCGGTACGGTGATCTAGGCCACGTACTGTGACGGGCGGTACCCCAGTAGCCCTGCCATTGTTGGAAACCCATTTTCCCTACGAGACCCTACGGTTTTGTTTGTATTACCCACTTTTGTGGCTAGTAGCTGGAATTTAATCATGTAACAATTTCGGCTATTTCATATTTATTTGAAAACCCTAGACACTATTATAATATCACTGGATTTCCTATCAAATGTTTTGGTTAGCGTAAGGTAAAAACTTTTCCATGTTTATGTGTGGGAAGTCTTACGTGATACCTTTTCTTTTCAAAGGTTTTTCTAAAGTTAAGCAATCTTAAACCGTTTACTCACACCAGACCCCTGTCTGACCCGAGTGTTTATTTTCTGTTTTATTAAACTCTTGGGTACTCATATTATATATGAGTAGTCAAGTGATTCAGGTTATCTCTTGACGAATTCTGGAGGAGCTTTGGAGCAGGAGGCTTCAGCGTGTAGATATATTATGATTAGAGTTTCCGCTGTGTTGTTGTCTATATGATGTCTTGTATTGTATTAGACAGAAATGATATAACTGTCTAAATTGAGATGTTTAGTTGTGTACTCTGATGTATATGATACTCTGTATATGTTCTATATTATATTTAAATCGTTCCGCTGTGAGATTCTGATGTGTTGTTTTCTCTTTCTTCTCTTTCTTTTCTTCTTCTATCCCTTTCTTTCTTAATTAGTGATGCGATTTTCCGGGAGTGGAAAGTTGGGTCGCTACAGTTGGTATCAGAGCATTAGGTTGAGTGAATACCTAGGCTCTGGAGTGGTGTCTATCTTGAGAGAGCGTACTTGTAATTTTTATATAAATATGTATTTATATAACTACCTAATCTGTTGGGTTATCTGTTTGGATTTTCCAACATAGGGTATAAAAGGTAGATAGGGTAGGAGTGTGTGGAACACGACTACCATTATTGGTTGAGACTCATATGTTGTGGTTGGAGATGTGTCTGTCGGGATTGTAGATCTAATACCGTCTCGAATAAGTTTTGTGGATTGTAGAAAGGATTTCTTTGAGTCCAAAGGAAGTCTTTTTCAAGAATTGGAGTATATTCTTGAAGTGTGAGGTTGATTTGCTCTCGAGTGAGCGGGATTTCCTTGAGTTGAGTTGTCAGCTGAGCCGAAGCTAGTGGTGGTATCTTGGTGGCTTCAAGAAGGAATAGCTGTGTGATGAGATGCAGTATCCACAGATGGTTCTGAAGATGTTTCTTTTGGAGTCAGATTTAGATGGTGTTGGAAGAGCATTGATGTCTGCTGCAGGGAAGGTTCAGATGTTTAGAGATTTTCTGGATCTTAAGTAAGGGTATCTTATTTTTATTGAAGTAGGAAACTAAGGTCGATGAGTTACCTCATTTCGGACATGGTCTCATTTGTTTTCTTAAGAAGATAAGTGGTTGGTGTTTGGTTTTGAGCCGAGTTTCTTTGAGGAGATGTCTACTCGTCTCAAGGATGTTTTAGAGGAATTGGATGTTAATTTTGAGTTTCAAGGAGCTTTTGGTTAAGGATGATCTTTTGGTTTAGCTGTATCATTTGAGTGAAGTTTGGAAGTAGCAGCATGGGTCTATTTCTTCGATGATTCAGTAATCTTTGGGATTCTACTATCAGCAGACCCGGCAGATAGTGAAAGCTTATTTTTCTTTGGGAAGGCTCAGCAGAGCGGGATATTTGTTGGAAGTGATCTATCAGTTTCTGATAGGTGAGCCATTCTTGAAGATTGGTCTTGGAAAGGAAAAGCTGTTCTGGTTGGGAGATAGTTCTTTGGAATCTGAACTGAGTGGATCGCAAAAGTGACTTGCGATTAGTTTGGGAATCTTGGAGCATTCCTTGGTTTGATATTGAGGCATCTCAAGTAGAGGTGGAAGCTATGGAAGTAGTCGGAGGTTCTCTAGATGTTTTTGGGGAAATCTGAGGTCTACCTGAATCAAAGATTGAGATTTCTTTTCGACTTGGATTCTAAGAGCAATATTGATGGTCTAACCATATTGTGGGATGACTCTTAGAGCGAGAAGAGTTTGGAGAGGCAGCTCAGGGCTCTTTGGAGAAAGGATTGATCATCTTATTCTAAGTTGAAATTCTGCTAAGATATTTTGACCAAGTGAATGGTCGTTGAGATTTTTATGAGTCGAATGAGCTGTGTTTGGTGGTAGATTGTGTTTGTATTCTGTGATAGCATTCTTATCTGCTCTAGATCAGAGTTGTGCAGCGGAAGCAAGTTGGCAGCTATTCTAGTATGGGAGCAACCGGATGTTGCAGTAAAGGAATTTCTACAGGAAATTCAAGTATGAAGGAATTTTCTGGATTTGGTAGGTAGGTTGTCAAGTACAACTGTTTGGCTATTCAGATAGGAGATATAGGTTTGAAGTCCATTGATGTTTGTGGTATAGAGTTGTATTTTGGATTTCAGCAGATTATTTTTGGAAAGGCATTTTGTTGAGTAGGACCTGGAGATTTGATTTAAGTTGATGCTGTTGTTTCTTGAAGCAGTCAGCAAGGGTTAGGCTGATCAGGAATATTGGAGGTGACTCAGAGCATCTGAAGAGTTGTGCAGTTAAGAATTGTGAAGTTTTGGAATGTGCAATTAGAGTTTGGATATTGATTTGGTTTTATCCAATCAAAGGAGATATAAGAATGGGTAAAACTGGAGTGTTAGCTTTGAAGGTATTTGGAGTTTTATCTGTGATCTCTAGGGATTTGATTTTGATCTACAGGATTGAATTGCCAGTTTGGATAGCTGGAATTCATTGTATTTCACATATCTCTGAGAAATATGTGTATGATTCTTCGAGTGATAGAATCAGCAGTTCATAAGAAATCTGGTGGTTGTGCTGGTTTTGAGTTAGTCTGATGGCTTGTTCAGATTTGAAGAATCAGGTGAGGGAGTTCTTGGTTTTAGTAGTGTAGTTAGTTAAGATTTGTAGAGTGAGTATTCCAGTATAGGTATCTGGAAACTCTAGATAATATTAGGAGGTTCTATTCAGAATTTTGTCTGGATAGATAAATTATTTGTTTGAATTGGTTGCTATGATTGGTAGTGTATGATTGATTGTTTGATTGCTTATAGGAATTTAAATTCTTTAGCTGGGTTATTAAATTATCTTTGCTTTTAATTTCGGGGACGAAATTCTTTTAAGGGGAGAGGAATGTGACGACCCGGAATTTTGAGCAATATCAATTTAATAATCTTTGTTAATAATTAAATTGATTTGATCATTTTATATTATAAATTGACAAGTTAAATCTATTTTAAAGGTTAATGATAACAATTTGTTAATATCTATCAATAATTTTCTTAACAATATAAATAGGCAAGATTAATTCTTTTGAAAGCTAATAATAAATTGATTTAGAAATATTTATTTTGATAAATAAGAAGTTTTTAATGTAATAAAACTTTGTATTCAAATTATAATATATATGAATGTATATATTGTGATTTGATATTTGTTTTAAAATTTAATTTGGAAATTAATAAATTTAATGTTAGAATGTTCTATTTGAAATGTGTATATATATTTGTATATATATGTTTGAAATAGGAAAATTATTAATTTGAATTTAATAAGAGTTTTCAAACTTGAATATATTTAGTTTTGAATTTAAAATGATAATTTGATTTAATGACTTTGAATTGATAATTGAGATTTAAATTTAAAATAATAAAAGTTAATTCCTTATTTATGATAAATATGTACTTTAAGTTTTTAAATAAGAGTTAAATTTAAAATAGAGTTTCAAACATATAAACATTTAATTGAATTAAAAATGTAAGTTACTTGAATGAATATTTTTAAAAAGATAAGTATGCATATTTTACAAGCATATGAATATTACATATACATGTATATTAGACTTAAATAAATCATTAAAGATAAATGAACATTTGTAGAACATTTTAAAACATTTAATAAGCATTGAGAAAATACTTTAGTAAATATTAATTAAACCCTAAGGACACATGTAAGTATATTAATGTATGCTAAAAACACTTGTGAAGCATTGTGCATATGTGTAAGTTAGCTAAGATTTTGGAATGACAAATGTCTTTCTTTTGTGTAATAAAATTTAAATTTGTAAAACAAGGAAAAGAGTTTATTTTCAGTTAAAAACAAAAGTTTTTCTTCAGCTGAAAAATATTTTCCTCAAACTCAAACAAAATACAAATCTTCAAATCATAAATCAAGAAACAGAAAATCTGGAAATCAATCCTGTAAAATGCAAGCTCTTCATCAAGCAATCCAAGAAATTCAGAGGAAACATCAACATGAAGAATTGGAAAATGCAGCAGCTAGATCTAATTCAAGAGCATGCAAATGAATTTAAAGATAAGAAACAAAATATGCAACAAAATGAAGAAGTCTGGAAATTTATCAACATGCAGTTCTGACTTCTTCCATTTCAGGTGAGTAAATGAAATTAAAAACAGTTTAAACTCTAGTTTTCAAATTGTTTTTATGATTGAATATTGTGATATTACTTGAATGCCTCGGTTAAAACCTAAATGCATGTTGGAATGATTGAATATTTGATTTATCATGCTGTTGAAATGGACCCTGTGTGATATAAACAGACTTGGACTTCTAAGTAAATTCAATAATTCAATTTTGAATCCAAATTTGTTTATGAAGTGTAAATAAAGATTGTTTGAAATTGTATAAGCTATCATGTAAAAATAATTACAAGACCTTAAATTGAATGATTTATTCTAAATAGTAAAATTTACAGTACATTTCAAATTTGGGTCAAAACTTTTGTATTCAAATTCAAGTTTTGATATTATAATTGGTTTACCATTGTGAAATCATGAATTTTAGTGCTCGAAACATGATTTTTACTTTATTAGTTTAAGAGAATTTTGGGATTTTCTGTTTTGGGCATTTTGGTTGATTGGGGGCGATCGGCGGTAAATTGGTTGGCGTGGATGAGCACGAAGGTCGAGGTGACGTAGGGGACCATCAGAAAAATGCTCCTTGATTTTTCTATTGAGTGTGATGGCCGATAGTTGAAGAAGTAGGGTTTTTGGTTGCTGTAATTACCGATGATGTTCAATGGGCTACTGCATCATCATGTTATTACCGAAGGTGATCGCGAGTGTTGCTGAGGGGTTGGTGGGTTGCGATGAAGCTTGGGAAGTAATGGTGGGACTTCTCGAAGTGTGTGATGCCGTGGATGTTGGATTTACCGGTGATGGTGTCTCGAAAAATTTGGGTTCGACAGTCATTCTTCGGAGCTTGATTGAATTGGGTTTGCTGGAGGTTGCGTGCTGTTGTCGAGGGCGTTTGTGACTTGGTGGAGGCCGGAGAGGGGATCGCCGTTGACCAACGACGATGTGCACGTTAACGTGCACAGTTCGTGTTTCAATGGTGGGTTGTGGGGGAAGATGGATTGAACACGAAGCAGGCATCAGGGGTTTGTGGATATGGCTCGAAGCAGTGGGGGTAGGAAGGGGAACTCGGGGTAATCACTGGGTCTTTGGGTAGTTTACTCGGGTTTTTGGTCAGGGATTAGAACTAGTTGGGTAGGTCGCTAATGCAAAGAATATTTGTTTTAGAAATTTAGTTTTTAAATCAAAGGTTGAGCAAGTTTCAAATTTGTTTCAAATTATGTTTTAAACAAGTTTATATATTTTAAAATATGGAAGTTTTTAAATATAATAAGTGGATTTAAATTTAAGTTTATATTAAACTTTAATAAATAAATTTGGGAAAGATTTTAAAAGATTTCAAAGTTCAACTCAAAATATGTTTAAATTTAATTTATTTCTAAATCATTATATTTTATTTAAATTAAGTTTAATAATTTAGAATTTGATAATCAATTGAAATAAAGATTATCTTTAGTAAGTTTGAATTTTGATTTATTTAAAGATAATTAAATTTGTAAAGATAATTGAGATAATTAAATCATTTTTAATTATCAAGTTTTAATTATGAATAAATGATTTAATTAAGATAAGGTTTCTTAATTAAGAATCTTTTAATATAATAAGATAAAGAATCATTTAATTAATTTTAAATGATTAAGTTAAATAGTTAATTAAGTAATTAACTTGTGATTAATTAAGATAATCACTTTGGATTAATCTAATTACTTAGGGAAGTAATTAAAGTAAATAAGAGGTTAATTACAGAAGGTAATTAAGTAAGAGTTAATTACTTTATGAAAAGTAATTAAGTAAATGTGATTAAGAAATAATCACTTTAGTTATTAATTAAAGAATTAATTAATAATTAGTTAAAGGTTTAAATTATTTGATTAATGATTAATTAATAAAAGATTAAGAGTAATTAATTAAGTTATTAATTACTTGTTTAAGTAATTAATTAAGATAGAATTTAATTAATGATGTAATCATTAATTAATGAAAATAATTAATTAATTGTTAATTAATAATTTAAGAATAATTAATTTATAATTAAGTTTTAATTACTAAATGTAATTAAAGTAATTAATCAAGTGTGATTAATTAAAAGTGATTAATCAAGTGTAATTGATTAAAGGGTAAGTAAGGAATAAATACCAGAATAATTAGAGAATAATTAATCAAGGTTGATTAATTTAGAAAGTAATTAAGAGGTAATTACTTAGAATAATTTGGAGTAATTAATCAGGATGATTAATTAATTTGGTAATTAAGTAATAATTACTTAAAGTAATTAAGTGATAATTAATCAGGAAAGATTAATTGCAATGGATAATTAAGTGATGTTAATTAATTAATTTGTAATTAATTAATAAATAGTATTGGATTAGAGATAATCCAAGTATTTAATTAAGGATTAATTTAATTTAAGGATTAATTAAATTAATCAAGGTTGAATCAAATTTGTTTATGAATGGTTAATGATTGGATGATTTATATATCATTGGATGAGTTAATGATATTGATTGTTGTTGGATGATATTGATAGATGTGATGATGTGATTATGCTATATGTGATTGTGACATATATGCTGCTTTGTGATATGTATAGATGCATGTTATAATAGATGCTTATCTATCTGTGTTGTGAATACATCCATTTATGTTAAGTGATATTTCTGAATATCTATCGTTTAAATCCCTTAAGTACAACTTGGACATTAAAATGGCGTTTGGTTTCGATGAGACCGGGATCGGGTTTCCATATTTGGAATCCGAAAACCACATCGATTCCAATTAAACGTTAGGTCGTTAATCCAAGGGGAGCAAGTGAAGACTCGAGGTGTAAGGGCTATACGTCAGTATAACTCTGTGGGTGATTCCGTAATGAGTTTGACGGAATAGTGCTTATAGATTCGAGATGGAGATTTAGAGTGCAAGGGCTATGGTCGTTGACTCTGAGGGTGATTCCAAATGAGTGCAACGAGATAGTGCCTTCGGTTTCGTTCGAACCCGGAACGAACTTGTATGGATTGAATGCTTTCAGCACATCGTCAGGCGGACGATGAGCATTCTAAGATAATTGGTCCTATAAAGGTAATCGCAGCCTCAAGCCTCATCAACCGGGAATGGCTAAAACAGGGGAGGTGCAGCAAGGCTTCGTGGGTCGCGCCCACTGGAGAGCAAGATACATCCCTGTCTAGAAGTCCCTTTATATTTCGGCTGTGTGGGCAGTTGGTCTGCAGCCAACTGCGGGGTGGTCTTGTTCGGGACTGTTCAGTAAGGAATGGTCCCGGTCTTGTGTTGCAGGGGATGAAGGGAGTAATCCTCGGTACGGTGATCTAGGCCACGTACTGTGACGGGCGGTACCCCAGTAGCCCTGCCATTGTTGGAAACCCATTTTCCCTACGAGACCCTACGGTTTTGTTTGTATTACCCACTTTTGTGGCTAGTAGCTGGAATTTAATCATGTAACAATTTCGGCTATTTCATATTTATTTGAAAACCCTAGACACTATTATAATATCACTGGATTTCCTATCAAATGTTTTGGTTAGCGTAAGGTAAAAACTTTTCCATGTTTATGTGTGGGAAGTCTTACGTGATACCTTTTCTTTTCAAAGGTTTTTCTAAAGTTAAGCAATCTTAAACCGTTTACTCACACCAGACCCCTGTCTGACCCGAGTGTTTATTTTCTGTTTTATTAAACTCTTGGGTACTCATATTATATATGAGTAGTCAAGTGATTCAGGTTATCTCTTGACGAATTCTGGAGGAGCTTTGGAGCAGGAGGCTTCAGCGTGTAGATATATTATGATTAGAGTTTCCGCTGTGTTGTTGTCTGTATGATGTCTTGTATTGTATTAGACAGAAATGATATAACTGTCTAAATTGAGATGTTTAGTTGTGTACTCTGATGTATATGATACTCTGTATATGTTCTATATTATATTTAAATCGTTCCGCTGTGAGATTCTGATGTGTTGTTTTCTCTTTCTTCTCTTTCTTTTCTTCTTCTATCCCTTTCTTTCTTAATTAGTGATGCGATTTTCCGGGAGTGGAAAGTTGGGTCGCTACAAAAGAATATCATATTTATTTTTTTATTCACCAAATCACAAATATTGACATATCTTATTAATGCAAATCACAATAATTGGTGAAACACAAATTTCAGAAAACACAATAGGGGGAAGGCCTATCACAAACGGAAGCATGAAAACTCACCAACACGTGTTCACATACGGGATGCTATCCCATGGATCGTTAACCCAAAATGACCCGAAGCTCCACAAATGGCCAAAAGACCATGGGTCGTTACCCCATAAAAATGAGTCGAAGCTCCACAGAAGGGGGTACAGTCCTCCACGCGGACATTGAGCCGAAGCTCCACAGAATGGGGTACAGTCCCCCATGCGGACAAAGAGACATCGCACATCGCAAGTCCAAATCACAAAATGATCATCATTGATCAATAAGTGTAATTTACACTAAGCTGGTAAATAAATGAGTTTAGACTCATATCCCATAACCACTGGCTTAACTTAAATATTTACGAACAAATTGTAAATTTCCACTCGAAAATTATCACGATATTTCAATCGAACAAGTCCAAGAATTAACCAATGATGTAAGCATAAGCGTTTCATACCACTTGTTTTACTAAGTCGTTTAATTGGATTTCTCATCTGAATGAGATAAAAGTTTGTATATACTTATAGATTGGAAAATAGTTTTATAATCGAGCTTTGAATTAAAAGTAGTGTTGAAATCATTTTTGTGAACGAGTTTTAGTATTTACTACTAGTATAAAACCTTTGTATTTAAAGTGGCAAACCATATAAACAATTGTAAAGACAATATATTATAGAAATCAACATTTCTATAACGTGAACTAAAACCATGGAAATCGATATCAAATCTATCAAATGGAAATACCCAAAAATCCAAACAAGAAATCGTCAAAGTTGATTTTGATTGACAATAACCATACGAATCATCAAAAATCGATAAATCGAAAATTCACATAAGAAATAACCCAAATTTCAAAAATTGACAGCCATAAACGTCTGTAGGAATTTCACATACATCTGTGATAGGAATTTGGAAATTCATTCCTAAACCCTCATACGTCTATGGATAAACCATAGATGTCCGTCCCTCTATTTCGAAAATTTTCAATCCAGGGCCACAGAGGTCTGTGGATAATCCATGGACGTCTGTCGCCTGTAGCGGGACAGAATTATCAAAGCCAAAAATGGACAAACCAACCTAACTTCATTGATTCAGACACGACTGAATGAGCAACTGCAGCTAGGGATTCATGCCTAACAACAACCCAGCCCTAATGGCTCTTCAATACACCCAAACAACATGTCTAAACACCCATACCAGGGTTTTCATAAATTTTGACTTTAAAATACCAAAATTAAAAAAAATTCACCAAACCAATTCAATTCAAAAGCAATTGAATAAGAAATAGATGTTAGGAATTCATAGCTAACAACAATAAAGCTATACATAGATGTGAGTTCAAGAATTCACCTTTAACTCAAAAATAGAAAAGAGAAGCTCTAAAACAAACTAAGATTGATTCCTCTTCTACTTCACCTTAAAGATCTTCTATTTATTATTACATGCAAAGATTTTCCTAAGTTAGGTTATAGGAAAAATCCAGAGTTGAAGAGAAATCGAGATGGAGAAGATAAAGGGGATGCTTACCTAGCTTCTCTTCGATTTTATAACTTGAAGTTGAATTTCTTAAGAAACTATGGCTTAGAAATTTTAATTTTTCATCTTTTCTATCATTTTTCTTTTAGATTTTACTGTTAGGAAATTGTGAATGGAATGAAGGAAGAGAAGAGGGGTTAGGGGTATTGGTAGAAGAGGATTGGGTTAATGAGCTAGAATAAAGCCCAAAGCCTAACTAAAAATACCAAAAGTCTACTCAACCCCAAACACAACAATGTTTATATCTAAACAAGTTGTAAACATTGATTTGAACTCAACGAAAGTAGTCTCGAGTTCGGATTCGGCTATATACAAAAAGTCACATTTTGGACTTTAATTTCAACTAACGTTGCTATATTTGAATAAAACATTAAAATATATAATCGTAAAATATGCGGGTTGTTACAGACTCCTCTCCTTAAAGAAATTGCGTCCTCGCAATATTTTAAAACGTAACAAAAGAGTAACAACCATTCTGTGACATCACAACACAAAAAGGAGGAATGAAATGAGAAGTTCACCTGAAGGAGCACGAGAGTGTAAATCAGGATGTGTTCGCTCGATGAATTCTTTGGATTCCCAAGAACAATCCTTGGGATTTGCAGACCATTGAACTTTCACATGTGGAACGTCTTTATTACGAAGGCATTTAACCTCTATGTCAATGATGCGAATAGGATGTTGCTCATAGGTCAAATTAGGTGAAACCTCAATTTCTTCAATAACACTAGGTTGAAGAATAGAATTGGAATCTCTAAGGCATTTCCATAGCTGAGAAACGTGAAATACGTCATGAATGGCGGAAAATTGAGCTGGTAATGAAAGGTGATAAGCCACGGAACCAATGTGTTCGATGATGGAAAATGGGCTAATATATCGAGGTGTTAATTTTCCCGATCGACTGAAATGCGCAACACCCTTTATAGGTAAAACACGAATGAATATCAAATCTCCCACATAAAATTCCAAATTCCTTCTTCGGTTATCGGCATAGGATTTTTGTCTACTCTGAGCTTCTTCCATCCTATGACGAATATGGTCAATCTTTTCTATGGCATCATGAATATAATCTGGACCTAAAACCAACATAGAGGAGATCGACATGGCCTTCCGTAGAGTGCCTCGAAAGGTGCCATTGTTAGAGCTGTTTGAAACAAAACAAATACTAAATAATGGAGGAAAGAAGCTTTTGTCAAATCTTTTATTAAGCGAACAAACTATGACTTGATATAACAGCCATACAAAACAAAAAACAGATAAAACTGCAACCGCTGTCACATGACCAGCTGTTGGTAAAGTTGTTTCCTAATAACAAGGATCTTATTACTAAACAACAGGAAATAAAACACCATGTCCTAAAGACTTAGTTAGTAAGTAACTAAAAATGTGCAGTAACAAAATAGAAGCTCCAACAAGTCCTCCCTTAAAATGCGTTGCATAAGCAATCAGTTTACCCATTAGGAATTTTGCATAATCCAAGCAAACTTCTCAAAATCATCAAACTTTAATGGTTTAGTCATGAAATCTGCTATTTGATTCTTTGAACTGCAATACACTAACTCTACCACATTATTTTTACACAGGTCACGAATGAAATGGAATCTAACATCTATATGTTTGCTTCTTTGATGCATGATAGGATTTTTGGATGTTTTATAGAAGTACTATTGTCATGAAAAATCACAGTGGGTTTACTTTGACTGCAACCAAGCTTTTCAAGAATCCTTCTCATCCACACACTTTAACATGCACAGTAAGATGCTGAGATGAATTCAGCCTTTGTGGTAAATAGAGTAATGACTGATTGTTTCTTCGAAGACCATGCCACAGCTCCATTGCTTAACATAAAGACATACCCGATGCACTCTTGAGATCATCAACATCCCCTGCATAATTGATGTCCGAAAAAGCAACTGATTCTTCACAATTTGCAACATCAGTTCTGTAGCAAATTCCTAACTGCACTGTACCTTTCAAATACCTCATAACCCTCTTAATGACTTGCATATGTAGCTCTGTTGGATTCTCCATATAGAGGCTAACAAGACTCACCACATACATAATGTCAGACCTTATAATAGTCAAGTACATCAAACTACCTACCATTTGTTTGTACTGAATTGCATTTACTCGAGCTTCTCCTCCATCTTTTGAAAGTTTGAACTTGGCACAATCGGATTTTGTATGTGATTGGAGTTGTTCATACCACACTTCTCTAGAAACTCATTTGCAAACTTCCTCTAGCTTAAGTAAATCCCTTCATTGTTTTGCACAATCTCAATGCCGAGAAAATACTTCATCTTGCCCAAATTTGTCATTTCAAACTCTGCCATCATAGAAGCTTTAAACTCTTTGAACATCTTAGCATTACTTCCCGTAAATATCAGGTCTTCTACATACAGGCTCGCTATTAACATATTATCTTCTCCTTTAGACTCGATAAACAAAGTATGCTCATACGGACATCGTTCAAAACCTTTTGTAATGAAGTATGCCTCGATTCTGCTGAAGCAAGCTCCTGGAGCTTGCTTCAGCCCATAATGCTTTCTTTAACTTGTAAACTTTCTCCTCCTCTCCCTTCTTCACATATCCTTCAGGTTGATCAACAAACACATACTCTTCTAGCTTTCCATGTAAGAATGCACTTTTCACATCTAGTTGAAAAACACTCCATTTTCTTTGTGCAGCTAAGGCTAAGATCATTCTAATTGTGTCCCACCTAGCAACCAGTGCAAATACCTTATTATAGTCAATTCCATGTTGTTGTGCATATCCTTTTGCTAGGGCCTTAAAATTTTCAACCTCTCCCTTCTCATTGAGCTTTGTTTTGTAGATCCATTTTACTCCGATTTTTCTAGTTCCAGTTGGCAGATCAGTTAGGCTCCATGTATCATTCATTTCAATTGACTTTAGTTCATTTTCCATTGCTTTTCTCTTGTGCACACTCTTTGATGCTTCCTCATAAGAACTTGGATCACCAGCTGAAGCGCAAAAGAGCAAATTTTGCATTTCTTCTTCCTCTGATAATCCTTCACCAGTGACATAATCTTCCATCCAATTTGGTGTTCTTATGTTCCTCTTTTCATGTTGTACGGGATCATCAGCAGAACCATTTCATAATGAACAAGTGTTTTCATCTTGAGCAGCTTGTCCACTTTCTTCTTCGCTATCACCATGCATATCATATTTTTTCAATCGTTCATCATCACCCCAACTGAGTACATTATTCTTCTCTTCCTCCTCACTTCTATTCCAATCCCACCTTTCATTTTCTTCAAAATTTACATCTCTACTAACCACATTCTTCTTTATTACCGGGTTAAACAATTTATATGCTTTTGAACACTTGCTCAAACCTAGCAGCACACATTTCATGCTCTTATCATCTAGTTTGGCTCTGCTATTATCATGAATAAGAACATGCCTTATGCATCCAAAAACTCGAAAGTGCTCCACATTTGGTTTGTTCTCAGTCCATGCCTCCTCAGGAGTCACATCTCTAACAACTTGTGTCGGACATCGATTAAGGACGTGAACTATCCAATTGACTGCATCAAGCCAAAACTCTTTTGGCATTTTATTTTTAGAAAAATACACCTTACTAGATTCATAATAGTTCTATTTTTCCTTTCGGAAACTTCATTTTGCTGAGGGGTAAAGGCAGTAGTCAACTTTCTTTTAATGCCATTAGCAACACAGAATTCATTAAACTCGCTCGAAGTGACTTCACCACCCCTATCCATACGCAAACAATGCACGTATGCTCCAGCTTCTTTTTCAACAAGTACTTTGAACCTTTTTAAATAAATAAAAGTCTCACTCTTCTCCGATAAAAAATACATCCAACACTTTCTAGTATAGTCATCAATGAAAGTAAGCATATACTTTTTGTTGCTATTTGATTTTGACCTTACAGGTCCGCATAGATCTGCATGAATAAGTTGTAATCTTTGAGTTGCTCTACAAGTGTTCTTCTTAGGAATATGCTCCCTGTGTTGCTTTCCAACTAGGCATTGTTCACATAACTTCTTCTGAGCTTGTATTTGAGGTTGCCCCTTCACCATCCTTTTAGAAATTAGGCTTCTCAATCCTTTGAAGCTGAGATGACTAAAACGACGGTGCCATAGTTGTGCTTCTCGTTATTTATGGCATTAAAGCAAGTTGAATCTCTTGCTAGAAGTTTGGCGAATATCACAAACATTCGATTAGTTTTCATTGCAGTTTGAGATATTAGACCTCGAATAGGATGAAATATCTTTCACATTCCTTTATGAATTAGTATGTCTATCCCCTTTGCTTGCAATTTTCCTATACTCAGTAAATTGAATCTGAGTTCAGGAATGTAAAAAATTTCACTGATTACTTGAGTTATTCCATTAATGTGCATCCTAACAGTCCCTTTACCCATTACGGCCATCTTAGCATCATTTCCAAGTTTAACATGATGTCTAAATCCTTCGTCTAGTTTCGAAAACCAAAATTTATTACCACTCATGTGATTGCTGCAACCAGAGTCCAAAAACCAAATCTCTTCTCTTTTTGAGTTTGAAGCTCGACATGGGACATAAGAAGCATCTCTTCTTCTTCGTCCAATCATACATAGTTAGTATTCTTCTCCCATGTAGGACATTCGTATTGGTAATGCCCTAACCTATGGCACTTGTAGCACTCGATAAGAGGCATGTCGGGTGCTTGTCTACCATGGCCTCTTCCTCTACCTCTATGACGTCCATAAGATCTACCTCTTCCTCTAAATTTTTTTTCCTCCCTTGCTCCAAACCTCTCATCAGTCATGATCTTCAGAGCTTGCTCCTCATCGTTGTTCTTTCGAAATTTCTGTTTGTGCAAAAATAATGAACTTTGCAACTCATCTTCAAAAGACAGTCTATGTCTTTTGACTCCTCGATTGAACACACGATGTAATTGAACTTATCAGTGAGAGTACCCAATATTTTTCAACAGTTTTTACATCTTGCATATCTTCTCCAGCATTCCTTGTGTTATTGGCAACCACCACCACTCTTGAAAAATAACTAGTCACAGACTCTCCCTCCTTCATTTCTAAAATCTTGAATTCCCTGCGAAGAGTTTGAAGTTAAGCGCGTTTCACTCTAGTGTTCCCTTGATATTTTATTTTCATGGAATCCCATAACTGCTTAGATGTACTCTTTTGGTGATTGTCTTTAAAATAGCCTTGTCGATTACTTGAAAAAGATAGTTTTTTTCCTTTAAATCCTTTAACTTTAACTCCTCTAAGCTTTTGTTTTGTGCAGCTAACAAAATTTCACCTGTTATAGGTTCAGTGTAACCTGTTTCGATGACAATCCATTATTCCTTTGACCTCAGTTGATTTTTCATCAGCATGCTCCAATGATCGTAATCTCCATCAAATATGGGAATGCATGGTTCTTCAGTAGCCATCACTTTCTCACTCAACTAGGATCTTTTGTGGTGCTCTGATACCACTGCTAGAGCTGTTTGAAACAACGCAAATACTCAATAATGGAGGAAAGAAACTTCTGTCTAATCTTTTATTAAGTGAAAAAACTATGGCTTTATATAACAGCCGTACAAAACAAAAAACAGAGAAAACTGCAACCACTGTCACATGAACAGCTCATGGTAAAGTTGTTTCCTAATAACTAGGATCTTATTACTAAATAACAGGAAATAAAATACCAAGTCCTAAAAACTTAGTCAGTAAGTAACTAAAAACATGCAGTAACAAAATAGAAGCTCCAACAACCATACCAATACTAGATTAGAAGCTGTTATTGTAAGAAAACTCAACAAGCAAATATGATCTTCCCAACTTCCATCAAAATCAAGAACACATGCACGAAGGAGATCTTCAAGAGTTTGATTCACACGCTCTGTTTGCCCATCGGATTAAGGATGATAAGCGGTGCTAAAATTAAGCTTTGTTCCCAAATCTTTTTGAAGACCTTTCCATAATCCACTAGTAAATAGTGGATCATGATCGCTAACAATAGAAGTAGGAACTCTATGAAATTTAACAATTTCTTTAACATAGAGTTTGGGCAAAAGAGGTACAGTCCAGCTGGACCGAATAGGAAGAAAATGGGTGGATTTTGTAAGTCTATCTACAATCGTCCATAAACTGTCATGACCTAAACGTGAATAGGAATGACCATCGATAAAGTCCATGGAAACTTGATCCCACTTCCAGATGGGAATGTCTAAAGATTGCATTAACCAATTAGACCTTTGATGCTCGACCTTTACGAGTTGGCAAGTCATGCAACGCTTAATAAAGTTAGCAATATCAGATTTCATTCCATCCCAACAGTGATGCCGCTTCATGCCCGCATACATTTACTATTACCGGGATGAATTGTAAATTTAGAGCGATGAAAATCTTCTAAATTGTCTTTACTGAGATCACTAATATTTGGCACAGTAAGTCTACCAAATTTTTGAATGCCTTCACGAGAATTGATTTCGATGTCTTTCAAACCATCGATATTATTTTTATCTCTACGACTCTGGCTAAGATGAGTCAATTTAGGATCATGCTTTTAAGCTTCAAGGATGCAGTCTAAAAGAGAAGGATGAGCCTCAAGGTTACATAAAACAAAATATGAACATGAATCGGAGTCACGATCTCGAATCTCACATGTGGACAAAGTCTCGAGACATTCCGTTCAGATATCATCATGGAAACAACCGCTTGTTGCTTACGACTAAGGGAATCAGCAACACAATTTCCCTTTCCAGGAGTATAAAGAATATCAAGATCATAAGATGCAAGGAATTCGAGCCAACGCTGTCGACGCAAATTAAGTTCCTTTTAGAAGAATAAATACTTGAAAAATTTATGATCGGTGTAGAGAATAAATTTCTCTCCCAAAAGATAATGATACCAAATTTAAACGGCGAAAATAGTAGCTGCGAGCTTTAAATCATGAGTGGCATATCTAGTCTCGGCAGGCTTCAACTGCCAAGAAGCATAAGCGACAACACGGTCCCTTTGCATGAGAACGGCTTCCAAACCAATACGACTAGCATCGGTATAAACAATGAAGTCTTGGCTCCCTTCGGGAACCACAAGAATACGAGCATCAGAAAGGAATTCTTTTAATTTTTGAAAAGCAGCTTCACATTTTTCAAACCAAATGTACTTAACTCCCTTCTTTATCAAACTTGAAAGAGGTAAGGAAATTTTAGAGAAGCATTTTATGAATCGACGGTAATAGCCCGCTAATCCAAGAAAACTACGAATTTTCGTAACACTCCCCGGTCTCTTTCAGTTTTGAATTGCCTCAATCTTTGAAGAATCCACTGAAATTTCGGATTTATAAATAATATGTCCTAAAAATTTCACACAAGATTTCCAAAATGGCACTTAGAAAGTTTTTTTTTCAATTGATTACTCTTAAGAGTTTCCAACACAATTCGAAGATGTTTTTCATGCTCTTCCTCGGTTTTAGAATAAAAAAGAATATCATCGATAAAGACATCGATCGAGGAGATCTTTGAAAATTCAATTCATAAGGACAATGAAATAAGCTGGAGTGTTTGTTAAACCAAATGGCACATAACGAGTACGGAATAATGTCAAAGGAATACTATCCAATGAAATTTAAAGCTGATGAAAACTGGTTGCTAAGTCTAACTGTGAAAAGACTCTAGCACTACAAAGTTGATCGAATAGTTCATCAATCCGAGGCAAGGGATATTTATTCTTAATAGTAAGATCATTAAGCTTGCGGTAGTCAATACAAAGCCTGAGTGTACCATCAGATTTCTTTACAAAGATAGTTGAAGCTCCCCAAGGAGATGAACTGGATCGAATAAACTGTTTTGCTTCCAATTCGAATAATTGTTTACGCATCGCCACATTTTCCTTATTGGACATACAACAAGGAGGACGAGTGATAGGTAGAGCTCCAAGAAATTAGATTAATTCTGAACTCAATTGCTCTCTTTGGTGGTAATCCTAAAACAGGCTCAAAGATATCGGAAAAGTCACGAACAGCGTGAATAAGGGAAATAACATCTTCCTCATCATCATTATTGTCATCATGCAGGTTTAGAGAATATCAGGATGCCACCAAATTGGAATCAGAATCATTAAGAACAATAGAAATCTTCTTAACAGATTGGGGATGTCGAAGATGGTTAGTTCTCTCAGGAAATAGGATATGGGCTTCATAACGATTAAGTCAATCCATTCCAAAAATCATTTTGAATCCTAGATAACGCATAATATGCAAATCGACACGAAAAGCATGATCACATAAAATAATCTCATCATCCTTACAAAATAAATCGAGTGTTACAGATCCACCAATTGGACTCTCAATTGTCAGTGAAGTCATCAAGCCCATAACATTTAAAGACAAAGTATCCATAAGTTCTTTTGATATAAAAGAATGAGATGCACCCGTAACAAAAAGAATTGAATAGGATGATTACGAAACATAATAATGTCATCAATGATAGAATGAGAAATATATACCTTGGCCAAGAGAAGGCTACTAGAAGCTTGAACAACATTCAGCTTTTCCTCCTTATTTTGAAGTTTGGGGCATGAAGATATAGGATGACCTGAATTTTTGCAATAGCAGCAAGTAAGGGACCTCAAACACTTATTTACATAGCGGTCCTTAGAACTACAATTTAGCATTCTCCATGACCAGGGGTAAAAGTCTTCGCTACCGAAGTTGTTTGCTCCCCTTTCTTGTTGGGATTAGAGCTTTTAGACTTATTATCGGGATGCCTCTTCTTGTTGAAATTATTCTTGGCACCCCCAGCATCACCATCGCTTTCTTTATTGGCCTCTTTAAGTCAAACAGTAATATCTACAAGCTGATTGAAAGGTACTTCTAGTTTCAGAAGTAAAGCCTTTTTGAGGTTCTTATTCAAACCATAGATAAACCTTTGATTCTTCTTCAAAGGGGTATTAATATACTCGACCCCATATTTAAAGAGGGATTCAAAAGATGCGACATAATCCATCTCAGGAGATTCAAGTTGAATAAGATCAATAAAGCGTCGAGCTAAAGTTACCTTTTCTGCTTCAGGCACAAACTTTAACTCGAATATTTCTTGGAATTGCTTACAAGGAAGATCCTCTTCTACAATTTTCGTAATCAAAAGCTCATCCAATATAATGCTCTCTCCTAGAGCATGCTAGAAGCCACTTGGACTCGATGTAAATCCAAAAGATTCATGCGAGAAAAGATGCGATCGTATGTTCTAAGCCAAGCCTGGACTTCCATAACGCTTTTGGAACCTTTGAATAATTTTCCACCTAAATGGGTGTAATCACTGCACAAATGTGCAAAACAAGATTTAGGATGAGTAGGCTCAAGAATGAGACCGGCAGCTTGGGCACTCTTTACAAGATCCAAAAGCTGTTGAGCATACATGAATACGCCATCCTGAAGAGGATCATTGGATCGACCAGTGCTAGGATGGCCAGTTCTAACTATATCTTTTCTTAAAAAAAAGAAAGAAGAGGAAAAGGTTAATCTCAGAATGAATTCAAATAAGCTTGGTGGATAAAACAAGGCATCATAAAATAAGATAGGACATAAATGATCCAATGGCTTCAATTAAATCCTAAGGCACAATTCCTAAGAGAGACTTAGGACAATAATCCTCGTCATCATATCCTATATTGTTCTGAAGTTTTGCTCTGACAGCAAGTTGTGGCGCCCCACCTCCTTGCTTACACTAACCAAGGACAATACGGGGTAATGTCGTCGGCTAGTGCAAGAATAAGGCTGTTGAGGAGCGATCAACTATATAATTGATTCGAGCGAGTACCGATATGTTAGATAGTATGTCATGCATTTTAGTTCAAGAGGATATCTGACATATCCAATCAAACTCAAAACTACTACAAAGTGGCTAAATCACATTCAGAAATAATATAAAATAATCATAACACAAAATCAGGCACATATATTCCTATCACTAGGGCGGAAACATATATGAATATAAAATATAGAAGTGAACATCATAGTAGTGGTCATCCAAGATCCATTACGTCATAAAAGAATGGGTACATGTACATCACAAAAGAATATGTATACATGAAAGAGTCTCTATCTCGGACACATGATTGATAAAACTACTAAGCTAAAGTAGTTAGCCAAAAATTAGAAGCTAGTCCTTGCTAAGAAGTCAAGCGGAAGCACCTGAAACACGTTGGTCCGATCCGAGTATTATTTACGAAGAAAAATAATAAAAGGATCAGTCTAGCTATAATTATCATGTAAAATGAGACAATATAAGAGATATGACAAATATATATATTATAACAACAAAAATCGTACAATATCTCAAGTTTTCTCAAACACCTAAAAAGAATATCATATTCTTTATTTTTATTCACCAAATCAAAAATATTGATAAAGCTTATCAATGCAAATCACAATAATTGGTGAAACACAAATTCTATAAATCAATAATTAGCAATCCAGAAAACATAATGGGGGAAGACCTATCATAAATAGGTGCATGAAAACTCACCAACACATTTATCATAAACGGGATGCTATCCCATGGGTCACTAACCCAAAATGAGCCGAAGCTCAATAAACAGTTAAAAGACCATGGGTCGGTACCTCATAAAAATGATCTGAAGCTCCATAAAATAGTGTATACTCCTCCATGTAGACATTGAGCCGAAGCTCCACAGAACGAGGTACGACCCCCCATGTGGATAAAGAGACAGCGCACATCGCAAGTCTAAATCATAAAATGATCATCATTGATCAATAAGCATAAATTAGACTAAGCTAGTAAATAAATGAGTTTATCATCATGTCCTATAACCACTGGCTTAACTTAAATATTTACGAACAAATTGTAGATTTCCACTCGAAAATTTTTATGAGATTTCAATTGAACAAGTCCAAGAATTAACCAACAAAGTGAACGCAAGTGTTTCATACCACTTGTTTTACAAAGTCATTTAATTGCATTTCTCATCCGAATGAGGTAAATGTTTGTATATACTAATAGATTGGAAAATAGTTTTATAATCGAGCTTTGTATTAAAAGTAGTGTTGAAATCATTTTTGTGAAAGAGTTTAAGTATTTACTACTAGCATAAAACATTTGTATTTAAAGTGACAAACCATAGAAACGATTGTAAGACAATCTATCATAAAAATTCACATTTCTATAACGTGAGTCAAAATCACAGAAATCAGTATCAAATCCATTAAATGGAAATACTCAAATATCCAAAAAAAAATCACCAAAGTTGATTTTGATTGACAATAACTGTACGAATCATCAGAAATCAATAAATCGAAAATCCACATAAGAAATAACCCAAATTCCAGAAATTGACAGCCACAGACGTCTATGGGAATTTCATAGACGTCTGTGATAGGGTTTTGGAAATTCATTCCTGAACCCTCAGACGTCTGTGGATAAACCATAGATGTCTGCCCCCCTGTTTCGGGAATTTTCAATCCAAGGCCACAGATGTTTGTGGATAATTCACAGACATCCGTCGCCTATAGCGGGACAGAATTTGCAAAGCCCAAAAGTGGGCAAACCAACTTAACTTCATTGATTCGGAAGCGATTGAATGAGCAACTGCGGCTAGGGATTCATTCCTAATGACAACCCGACCCTAAAGGCTCTTCAATACACCCAAAACAACATGTCTAAACACCTATACTAGGGTTTTCATAAATTTTGACTTCAAAATACCAAAATTAGAAAAAATTCACCAAACCAATTAAATTCAAAAGCAATTGAATAAGGAACAGATGTTACGAATTCATACCTAACAACGATCAAAGCTATAGACATAGATGTGAGTTCAAGAACTCCCATTTAACTCAAAAATTGAATAGAGAAGCTCTAAAACAAGCTAAGATTGATTCCTCTTCTACTTCACCTCAAAGATCTTCAATCTATTATTACATGCAAAAATTTTCTTAAGTTAGGTTATAGAAAAAATCAAGAGTTGAAGAGAAATTGAGATGGAGAAGATGAAGAGGATGCTTACCTAGCTTCTCTTTGATTTTATAACTTGAACTTGAATTTGAATTTCCTAAGAATCTAGGGATTAGGAATTTTTATTTCCCTTCTTTTCTCCCATTTTTCCTTTAGATTGAGTGTTAGGAAATTGTGAATGAAATGAAGGAAGAGAAGATGGGTTAGGGGTATTGGTAGAAGAGGATTGGGTTAACGGGCTAGAACTAATCCCAAATCCCAAGTAAAAATACCAAAACCCCACTCGACCCCAAATACAGCAATGTTTATATCTAAACAAGTCGTAAACGTCGATTTGAACTCAACGAAAGTAATCTCGAATCTGGATTCAATTATATACAAAAATTCACATTTCAGACTTTAATTTCAACTAAGAATGCTATATTTAAATAAAACATTTAAATATATAATCGTAAAATATACGGGTTGTTATAAGTAAAGACATCAATTAAACGCTATAAATATTTTGATTCTATAGTGTTTACTGTATTGCTATGGTATATGTATGATCTATAATGGCTTCTTAATAAGCATCGCAGTTAAAAACGTCGTTAAAGGCTTTTATACCGTTTCTGAATTGCTTTTATAGGTACATTTTGTTGTAGTGAATCTTAGGACCTACAGGAAAAGGATTTACGTTGCGGATAGATTAGGAGGAAATATGCCCCTGGTTCGCCTTGGATTTGAAGTATTAAATGCCTCAATATCTTTTGGGAAATGAGGTCTGCTTCATATCCAATAAGGGGTAGTTAGTAACTAAAGGGGGTATTTTCCTTGACTTAACTTACATTAGTCTAAACCAGGATATCAACTGGGAGGGCCAATGGGCTATGTTAGTGGTTGGTACCAATATTTAGTAGTAGGTATGTCATATAGGCATGGACGCCCAGCAATCCCAAACGAGCGGTAGTAAAGGCTTGGGTTACACCCTAATGGATTTTGCTTCCTAATAGTGTAGAATCCGTATGGTATACGCAAGGACCTCATAGTAGAGTTGGCTGAAAATTTTATTTAGTAGAGGTGGGCTGACTAACCCTTAGATGAGTCTTTGAATGGCAATAGTAGTACGATTATTAAATTATATATTATATAATAAAGCCGTATTCGGGAGTCATCGATCTCTATGGCTAGGACCGGTAGATTAGTGATGACAATGCGCAACGCTTGCTTCATAATTAAGAAGTGTTAAGTGGCCAGGATTTTGGGTAGAGAATGGTTAGAATGTATTTATATGCATAGACATATAAATGTGCAGTATACCTTGGGAATGGTTAGTGTAGATATGTCGTATGAACATGTATTAAATTAAATAGATTTTCCATAAATAACAGACACGATATTTAAATGGAAACCAAACAGTGTATATTATGTTGTGGATAATGCAATTTTCCAACCACCAGTATGTTGTTCTCACCCATCCCCATTACAACGCACATGATAGATTTAGTGAAACATGTCACTGAAGCAAGATGGGATGGTTGATGGAGAAGTCTTCTTTTTCATGTTCAGTAGTGACAAGGCAACCTAATGTCTAAGGAATACTATTGATTCTGAGGTTGTGGCCTTAGTCAATATTTATCTCCTATTATATTTTCTGTTCCATTGAGTATATTCTGATCGATCTCTGATATACTTATGTTTATTATAGGTTACCAAAACCAACGATCTATATCCTAGTGGACTTTGGTTTTGATTTTGTTGAAATTCGGATCCATTAAGATGTGGGTTATTACATTTAGTACATAGCCTATGTTAGTCTATCATAGGGATTAGGATATTCTAAGAGTACGTTTTCGTATTTATCTAGCTATATATATTAGGGGAAAGCATTCTTTGGTTAACCAAATAAACCAACTAAACCAATTTTTTTCGGTCGGTTTGGTTTGGTTTCAAAATTAGATTTGTTTCTAATCGGCTCGTAAGAAAATTATTTCGGATATTGGTTTAACCAAATTAACCAAACTTTTATTATATTCTCGAAGTTACCAATGGTATAGTGAATTTTTTTATATTATTTTAGTAGTCTAAATAAATTCAATTTATCATATATCTGTTAAAATTACTATTACAAAGCATAAGAATACTAAATAAGAATACTTTAATCTTACATTTATGTTTAATTTTCTAGTATAATGAATATTTTAAACCTAAAACACAAACCATTTTCATTTTGGTTAAATCAGATAACCAACTAAATCAACCAAACTTAATTCAATCGATTTGGTTTTCGTTTTTATTGGTTTCTGATTCGGTTTAACAGTTTTCACGATTGGATCAACTGAACCGACCAAACGTTTACCCCTAATAAATACATATTATACACCAAATCTATAAACTTCGACTATGAAATAGTTGCGACCATATTCCAAAAAGGATGGACGAAGCGAATATGAGCAAGGAAAATTTTATAGATTAAAGATTGCGCATCTATCACGATTATCCCATGGAGCATTGGCTGCACATAAAGTGTTAACCTAGGAGAGCATGAATACGACAATTGGAAGGATACCAAAGACTGGATGGTGTTTGACTAGATAGTTACCGTATGATTATGGATTTTGAAGGATTGGTAGTTGAGGATGCACATTTTATCCACAAATGGTAAATAAGAGTCTATATGTTGCATACATTCGAATTTCAGTTCCCGTAGAGAATGTTTATCGATCACCATAAGATGATGAACTAGATTTTATTAAGGATTCATTTTTGAGTTTGTGTGTTAGTGAGAGAATTTGATAAGATATTTCGAGAAAGCCCTAAAATGTTTGAGTGGTTTTTTCAAAGAGTTTCCCTTAAAGGTCTTTTTGGAAACTGTTGTTTTCAAAAGTAAGAAAATTTTGGAATTTTATCTGGCTGTGCTAAAAAGTCTTGATTTAAAAAGAGAAAGTTTTGAAATTCTTACATATATATATAAATGTAATAAATAAAAGTTTGATCTTGGTTTGAAAAAGTTTTTGGGTGGAAAAGAGTTTCTCCTTTTGTTGAAACAAATTGAAATGAGCATATGTATAGCTCGACAATTTTATCTACTTATAAAAATGAAAGTTTCAAAAATTTCTCTCTCTCTTTAAGGGATTGATAAAATAGAAATGACATATAACTTAGTTGGGTTCTTTAATTAGGAAGTGTGTTGAATGCTCACCAGTGAATAGGAGGAATATTCTTGTGTAAAAATAACATGGAGAATAGTAGCTAGAATAATTTCGGGTTTTCGAAGTTGCTGATGGCACAACAGTATAAATTAGGAATACTATGGATAATTCAAGAAAAGATTTGAAGAGCAAGACGATGAGATAGGCCTATGGTGAAGAGGGCAAGAATATTCTGGATCATTTCGAACTGAAAAAACGACGCGATGTGATAACTATTGTTATTATAATAAACTAACTCGACCCGAATAGGGTCCAGGTTCATCCTGGGCCTGAAATTCGATATCTGATCAACCCCTATCAGTCGACCGACAACCATAAAGTGGTCGACCAGTTAACATGTTGAGGCATGATCCAAACTTGGAACACGACTTATAAGTCGCATCCACTGTAGCCGCCTTATTTTAGTTGATCCCCTTCCTCTTCCTTAACCGAATCCCTCACCTCCTCTTCTAATCAAATGCCGCCACTCCTCCTCCTTCCTCTACGACGAGTGATGCACCACCTCCTCTCTAGCAGTAGCTAGTTCCCCTCCCAAGTGCTATGTTTTTCACACCAGATCTAACCCCGCCTCCTCTCCAAGTCTAAACCCAATCTCCCCTCTCTGTCCCCTACTCAGTCTATTGCACCACCTCGAACCTCCAGCTCTTCCACACGCCATCCGGGTCTCACCCCTTAAGAGATCGCTTGGCTCGACCGGAGTGAACAAAAAATCTCTGTTTACATGGCCTCAGTTAATTTAACCTTTCTTCTGGGACTGCCAGTCAAATTTGGAGATTTCGCCGTCTTCGGACCCGGGGAATTATTCGTGGTGGTAGCATTAGCACCAATCCTCTGCCATGACGCTTTTGAGCGGGAATGCTACCTGCATTGCATATGTTTATTTAACGTGAATCTGGTATACAACTTTGATGAAGGCGTCAACAATCTCCTATCTAAAGTGAAGGGAGTCGAGATTTGTTTGTTTGACGATGATTTGGAGAAGCCATGGAGGAAGCAGATTCGGATGATATAGAGATGATCGATCTAGAGATTTTGTAGCAGATCTTTTCTAAAGATATCGGTGTTTGTAGGTCAGACAATTTGATATCTACAGCCCACCTCATCGTTTGCGTAGCTTAGCAAAATATCATTCCGAAGATAGGGAGTTTCGATCAGACTTATCCGTTCATGCAGAAGGTCACATGTGCCATCATAGGTGGTATGGTTGTCAATTGGTCTCGTGCTATCATGAGCAATTGTATTAGTCCTGAAGTTGGTACTCCTTAAAGCTACTTTTCTTATTTCCACCTCTTTCCTCATCTCCGTAGGCAATAAAAAGTGAACCTCTCTGGATAGCTGGTCCAAAAGAAGGTTTCCTCCTTATCCGACAGAGTCTCCTTAGTAAGATGGGGATCCCTGAGCCCCCAGCTAAGGTTGCAGCACCAATAGCAGAAGAGCCCGCAACAGGCGGTAGAGCAAGGACAGGGCGCTGGAGGATACTAGAGCCACGAGCTATTCAATATCCGACAGATCTAGGCCGGGATTCGAGATATTCAAGCTGAGTAGCAGCGCTAGGTCCACGAGATTGGTGTATAGCCGCTATGCTACTCCCATTCCCGGGGTCACAGCAATGGCTCGAGCTCCCACAGAGGATTGGGACCATCATATAGTTTGCAGGTAGTATTTTAGGTTTAGTAGTGTTGTTATGTCATCTCCCTTCCATTAATTTTTTTCCTTTAGGTTGGTTGGGTTGTAACCGTTGGTTGTCTCTTGTACAAAAATTTACGTACGATATATTATATGAAATATTTCCATTTATTCATTGTGCTATTGTTTTTGGATATATAGACCACTCTTGTATGTGTTTTTGGAAGAAAGAGTATAGATATGAAAATCTCATAAAGACATTTAGCCAATGGTAAATGCAACGTAATACTTCATGTTTATAAAATATGAATTTTAACGAGCGAAGGACAGGCTAATATTTTTATGAAATCTTGGGCCATTCTTCATGTTTCTAAAAGATAAAATTTATAAATAGGTTAATTTGCCATCAATTTAAAATAAATGAATAATCAAAAGTAAGGAAGTAAGTTTTAATTTCTATGATTAACTGCGAAACGCTAGGATAGAACATGTGCATTAACTCATAATTGAATTCCGCTTACATCGAAATGTGGCTTGAGTTATTACAAACATAAACGGTGAATGTTTGAAATTTTTTACGTTCAATGAAAAAAATTGATGTTCAAATAATTTTTGGAATTTTTGCCTAAATTGTTTTAAGAAAATTAGCATTTCAATGTATTTGAAAGTAGATTTCTCAAACCATGTATAGATTTATTGAAAGAGGGAAAAGATTTCTATGGATTTTTTGTTTCAAATGCTGCATAATAGTAGGGAAGATAAATGAGTTAATAATTATGGAATTAGCGAAGCATTAAGGTTGACAATAAGATAAATCTTAGACGATAACAAGGGAAAAACTATTTCACCCTTGGAATTTCTTTTTCCATACCTTTTCGACAATGTTCGAGAGTCCAATTTTGGATTCAATTCCGCTTTAGATCTTGAAAACAAGTCTGCTTATGCGTGATATACGTGGAAAAATTGGAAGAAAATCCAGGGAAACGAGGATTTTTTAAATGCACAACGGGATTAGTACCTAATAGAGTTGTAAGAATGTGAAATTCTCCAACTAGTTTACTTTTCCAGCATAGGAGTGAACATCCAGTGAACAAAAATTTGACGCATTAGATTTATGGATGGTAGAAATTGGATTTAAAATTGGTTGAACAATGCTTCTATTCATAGGAGAATGGAAAGTGTTGTATGATGAAGATATTTCAAAGCTTGCATATGCATAAAAATGCCAGTATATAAAGGTTGTTTGCATCATATTTTCAAAAATATTTTTAAACGAACACACTCATATAGGAAGGTCCGATTTAGAATCATTCTGCATATATGTTTCTATGTTGTGATACACTATGTACTTGTACATGTTTGGCTCCAAAATTGGTTGTACACTAATTGGTTGAATAGTTTGGGATTGTTACTGCATTACACCATGATTTAATCATTGGGGTAATCTCAAAGGCGAAATTCTTTTAAAGGAAAAGAATGTAACACCTTGTAAAATTTAGGTTAATAATTTAATAACTAATTAGGCTTCAAAAATGGAATTTGAAAATTGATGGAATTTGACCATGAAACTTACACCACAACCTTCATGATGATTTTCTTAGCAACTTTCATATTTGGAGTTTTGCGATCGTTGTTCAAACGAAGAAGTTACAAGTGTTTAAAGAATTCGAAATGAAAATAATTTAAAACAAAATAAACTAACAAATATAATAATTCACCAGGACCCACCAATCGACCCTCCTCTATGGGCTGGTCGACTGCTAGCTGTCAACCGTTTGTGCAAATGGTGGCTAGGGTTGAACCTCGGCCAACGGCTTACATTTAATACCTTTAATCGAACATATACGATTAATTCGAGTGCCTATAAATTCAGGGCCTAACTCCTCACTTCTCTTCTTATATTTTCTGATTAAAAAAGCGAAGCTTTTCCATTTTCTCTTCTTCACCATTCCTGTTTTATGTATTTATAGAAATTAGAGAAGTGTAGAAAATAGTAAAAGAAGAAGATAAGAAGCGAATTAGCATTGCAGAATAACAAGGTAAATTTCAATATTATAAATCTATATCCTCATTAACCCCAAATCTCTTCTCAGATCTGTAACTCAAATGGTATGTATGTACTCTTTTATACATATTTTTTGGATTAAGAAGGAGGTGGAATTGAATCAAGGAATCAGATTTAGACTTGGAGATATGGAAAGCTTAAAAAAGTGAGTAAGAAATTATATAATTTGTTTATAACATCGGAATTTATTTCTTTGGGTTTTTATTTAAATTCTTATGCCTAAATAAAGATCTAAGAGTTGTAGGCTCAAATTTAACACATAAATAATTACCTATATATTTTGCAATTTGGAAAAATTGAATAGAATGTTATTTCACCCAGATTTGGAAATCAGTCTCAAGATATTAGAAGTTGAATATGAATAAAGATGCACAGTTTATTCCAAATCTACAATGGTGTTATAGAGACGTTAGTATGATTTAAATTTGCTCTGATTTCATTAGAATGTAAATTTTTGTATTTTAATTTGTTGGAAATATTATATGTTTAAACCTCCTTAAATATGTCTAATTTCTTAATTATATAAAAAATGCAACATTTGATTTGATAAGGAATATACATAAACAAAAGAGATGTGTAAAGTATGAAATTCTTTTATGTAGGTTAACTACACCGTCTATTTCAATGAAAAAGAAATAAGTAATTTCTTATAATTTCAAATGAAGCAAATCTCTTATTTTAGGTCGATTTATGGGAAGTTATAATGGAAAACTTTTTAAAAGAATAATTCTAACTGATTAGAATATGAAAAGGACTATTCTAGTTAGGGATTAATAACTAGAAATATAAATAAACAAATATTTAAGTATGTATAACCGTGCTAAACATTTGAAATAAAAATATAATTGATACAAGGTAATAAACGTTAAATTTCATGTCAGTTATGATTAGGACATTAGAATAAAATTCATAACAAAATATAGGATTAGAAAGTAAAGATGGAGAGATTGTAACTCCAAAAACGAATAGTTAATAAACAGGTAATAAATTAGGAGTTAAAATAATTTAAATAAGTTATAACTGGATGAAATGAGAATGATTAATGAAATTGGTAGGTTAACTACGAGAGATGATTTAAATAGCTAAAATTTAAAAAAGTATATAAATGTCTTTAGGAAACGTTTACTAAGATAATAGTCATTTGCTATGGAAAAAATGGACATTTATAGAGATAATAAATAAAACATGTTAGGTAGTAATCAAATATTATAAAGTAGTATAATTGTCATTAGAGTAAATTATATAGTCTTGAATATGCAAATAAAGGTTAGTGGCCTTTGCCCAATGTCAAAGCTTAGAATAATTAATTTGATTCAGTGGGTTGGGATGCAATGTTAGTAGAGTTACACAACAGAAGTTTGCCCTTCACTCAGAGGCTACCAGCAGTTGTGTACGCTTAATACTGATGTGGGACATCTCCAATCTTAAGACCAGTGGGATAGGGATTTAGATTGCTGATTAATTATGAGAAAATTTGCTCAAGGATTTGCCTCGGCTTTGTAGTATTAAATGTCCTAGTACCTTTTGGGAAATGGAGTCCGTTTCCTATCCAATAAGGGGTAGTAATTAACCAAAGGGGTTATTTTCCTTGACTTATGTAGGTTAGTTTAAATAGGGATGTCAAATGGGAGGGTCGGCAAGCTATCTTAATAGTTGGTACCAATAGTTACTAGTAGGTCTGGCATATAGGCTTGGATGCCTAGGGATCCCGAACGATCGGTAGTATAGACTTGGGTTACTCCCTGATGGATATCGCTTCATACTAGTGTAGAATCTATATAGGATACGCATGGACCTCATGATAGAGTTAGTTGAAAATTTTGTTTAGCAGAGGTGGGCTAGTTAACCCTTAGATGAGTCTTTGAATGGTGATAGTAGTACATCAATTAAATTGTATATTATATAGTAAAGCTATATATATGAGTCACCGGTCTTTGTAACTTGGACCGATAGACTAGCCATGATGACGCGCAAGGCTCGCTTCATAAATAAGAAGTATTAGGTTGTTCGGGTTTTGGATAGAGAATGGTTAGAATGTATATATATGCATATATATATATATATATATATCTGTGTGTGTAGGTATGTATACTATACCTTGGGAATGGTTAGGGTAGATATATCGTACGCACATATATCAAAATTAAACGGATTAGCCATATATAAAAAAAATGGCATTTAAATGGAAAACGAACGATGTAAATTATGTTATGGATAAAGTATGAAATTTTTCAATGACTAGAACATTGTTATGACCTCCTCCTAATTACAAATCATAGGATAGATTCAGTGTAACATGTCACTAGAGCAAGATGGAATGGTTGATGGAGAACTCTTCTTATTCAAGCTCGGTACTGACAAGGCGATTGGATGTCCAAGGAATATCATTGATTCTGAGGTAGTGGTCGCAATTCATATCCTATTATATTTTCTTTTTCCGCTATGAGTTAAGTTTGATCAATCTCTGATATACTTATGTTTATTATAGATTATCAAAACTAGCGATCTATACCATAATTGACGTGGGTTTTGATTTTGTCAAAATTCGGGCCCATTAAGGTAAGGTTGTTATAGGTGGGAGACTTTCAAATGGGATTTAAAGGAAAGCATAGATTTGAGGTGAATGGGTATATTTTAATAAGATTATTTATAAGTAGTTAATTTTAATATATCCTATCTGTTTTAAGTTGTTAGAAAGTAAATTGTGGATCCTATTGTTTAGATCTGAGATTTAATAACAAACTAAATAGATGTAAACATGTTAAATAAGAATTATTCTAATATTAAAACCTCTTTCTAACCAAATAGAAATTCCTATAACCTATGAATATGGATGTTAATAGTAACCCTAGGTTGAACTATTTCTCTGTAAATTTGTAAACTGAAATCGAACAAGAAACTCAGTGAATTACAAAAGTTGGTTAACTATAATTTCTCTATAACTCGCTAATTTTGGAAAGAGCATAATGAACTAATAATTAATCAACCAAACGAATGAAAATCAAACACTTAAAAGCCCTAAATGATGACAACTGATCGACTGTACTATCTTGGATGGTCGATAGCAAGTGTTTGACCGCTTCAGAAGCCGGCGGCCGACCAGTTGGCATTTCTTGAAGCAATTTGAACCATGGCCTAAGGCCCAGGTTGTAAATAAAATTATTAATAGTGCGTGCGTGTGTGTGTGTGTGTGTGTGTGTGTGGACGTAAGGAGTAGGGAAGCAAGTTCCCTATGAGGCAACACTAGGACGTTATAGGGTTGGGTAAATGTTTTTTTATCCAATAGGGGTCGATATTGGACTAGGGGAGATTCAGTCACAAACGACACTCATAGAAGGTTCTACAATGGACATGGAACACTAACAATTCCTGATGAAGTATGTCCTGGCATAACAAGAGTTCCTTGGTATTTACGGATACTGACATGACGTGATGCTGTGTTGTTGTTGTGCCTTGGCGCATGCAATAAGAGGCGTTACGTTACCATTAAGAGGTGGACATAGATGTAGACTATGAGATACTTTGACGGGTCAACATTGCAGGCTCCTTCTTAATGTGTAATGGGGGTATATGTAGTTGCACTTATGGGAAACTTAGTCCCATGGTAGAAATTATAAGAAAACCTATGCATAATTGTTACACTGGTCGTAATGTGAGAGATGTAGTCCAATAAAGAAAATTGTAGGATAACTCTTTATTAGAAAAGTTATAGTAGTTATTAGTCGATCGTTAGCTATCTACAGGTTCGATCAGTTATCCAACCTTAATAATAAGCATGCGTAAGTAGTTTGTGTAGGTGCATATTGTGTTAAACCCCTTAAATAAAGTAAAAAAGTGATTCAAGAACACTTTTAGGACAACCTAGGTCACATAGATTATTATTAAAGTTAACTGCATGTGATTATCATATATTAATAGTGTACTCATTTACCAGAGTTTTGTCTAACCTACCCCTTTTCCTTTCCTGTCCCAACCATAAGAGAACTGGGCAGCAAGTGATTGGCACATGATTAGTACGTGGAGAGGCGAGCTCATTGATGTGCACGTAAATGTGCATATTTTTACCACCATATTTGTAACGACCCTGACTCGACTTCGAAAATCGGCACCTAAATTCATTACCCGTATTCGCATGCCGCAGATTCAAACGTTAACTCTGGTTCGTCGGGTGATAACAACACAGTGGAAACAGAAGAATAGTTTTATTGATACAAAATGGATACATCATGATACAAATGAAATGATCAACATTATGAGAGATAGATACAACATCGGAAATAAACACAACAGAAAACACCAACAATAGCAGTGGAACAATAATGTCTTCAATGCCAAAGCTCCAAACCAAAAGCTCGAACCACCATCACGCTGAAGTGAAACACAATGCGATCGCCAAACCAAAGTTTCCAAAGATTGCCAAAAGCTACACCTTCTATCTAACTTTCTAAAAATATGACTCTAGGCTGCCTGTGTAGAAATTGTGGGCACCCAGAGTTTAAAAAGGGAACAATAAACTCCAGGTCAGTCACGGGACTGGTGTGAGCAAATAAATTTTTTTTATCTTGAACAAAACAAACAAAAAGAAATAAAAAGAAATACTCTATGCTTTTGGAAAATGAAACTACCATAAGGCGTCCCGACATACACACAATTCAATCGCATACTTGGGGGAGATTTCTCCTTATGATAGTCAAACGTGCTTGGTACGCAAAAACCTTTTGATATTATTATTAGTGCATAGTGCAGAAAAATATTTTGAAAGTATAATATTAATCTTAGCCATCATACATACCATTATAGTATGCCTACTATAGCTACCATGTTAGATGGTAGGTTCTACAACTAAAACCATACAGGGCTCGTATTGAATGATTGGATTTCCAACAAATGGTCAGGCTAAGGAACTTCCTCACCGAATAGGTGCGCCTCTAGAGGGACGCCTCGAGAACCTAACCGGCTCTCTGCCAACACAAGGCCGAATTACCTCTGTAACTAGGTAACTACTAACACGAGTATGTCATCCCTCGGTATAGACCGACCTTTTCCGAGCGCTCAACACCAACAAATTCCAACAACCACATAAGTTAAATATCTAGGCTCCATATCATGATATCACCTTTTATCCAGAAGGAAATTCATATACCTTAAAGGACGCGACCCTCATAACCTTGCCGCATTCTTTCTGTTTTGGCCATTTCCGGGTTGTGAGGTTCGACGAAGTCTCGTCCACAAAGCCACGATTTTCACAAAAGCCATGCTTCGATCAACAAAGGATCAGCAGCACTTAGCATGCCATATTACCAAATTGGGAATGTATCACTTATAACCATCAACTACATAACCTCTGAGCTTGTACGTCTCAGAGAAGGGTGTTAAGCTAAGAGAGTAAATTCTCCACCATCAAACAGAAATGTATTTGATAGAAACCAGCTTCACACCTCAAAGTGTAACGTCAGACATACATCCATACAAGTCCATCCTGAATCTGAATGGAACCGAAGGCACTTCAAAAGAAGCCCTTGCAAATCCGGGTATTCACAATCCCGATCGGACTCCCCATCACATATGGAGATCTCTATACCGACGAAATTCAATGCAGAGACATTCGACAGGTAATCCTATCATTCTCGAAAACACTCGGTCTTCACCACCATCTTCAAATGCTATCCATTTCGTCGTATCAGTATTCGGAATGGGTTTTATGACACAAAGTCCTCTCCCGGCTAAACCGAATAATGAGCGCTTGCTTTAAAAAAACATATGGATAAATTGGGATGTTAGTTAAGTCACAACTTTCTTGCCCTTATTTCACAAAACCTTTCCTTTTGAATGGTTTAAACAAATTTTCCACTTTTAATATTTTAAATAAAAGATTCACCCATGAAGATCCTCTTCAATTTAAAACAAGGTTCACCAATCTTTAACAAAGATTCATTCATAGTTTTCAAGACTATTTTCAATTTGATTCACCAACAACTTGAAATCTGGAAATTCTTTCTTTATATGAAAGCCATTATCATTTGAAAACAAATGCTTTTCATTTCGAGAAAATCCGTTAAAATTTACTCAAGTTATAGCCATTCAAAGTATACATTGGAAAATCAGCGAACTGCCGTATTCCCGGCAAGTTCTATTTGAATTAAATTCAAATCTCCAAAACAATTTATTTAAAATGGATTTAAATCCGTATTATATATATTGTATAACTTATATAACCCTTTCAAATCATAATTTCCAAAATAATTTCAAAACTTAAACATGACTAAATTTCAATTTTTGAAACTTCCTTTTCAAAAGTTTTCATATTTAACCCAATTCCATTTCCAAAACCATTTGGATTCAAAATTCAACTTTTAAAATTTTCACCATTTGAATAAAATAATATTAAATTCAAAATATCTATGACTTAACCAATTCCTTGTGAAATCCATATTTGTGTGTGTGGGGTGTAGTCCAGGGGTTTTACACACAACAATAACATATCACAACCATCATCAATTCAAGTACAACAATATCAATAAGCGGTATAATCCTATAACACTTATCTTCATTCACAGATTCACAGATAAAATATGTGAATTCATCACAGATAAATAAATCACAGTTCACAACTCAATCCACACAATTCATATCACAGAACATCACATATTAGAGATATCAAATAATTCAAAGCATTCAATAGAATCTAATCATCCATAAGCAAGGTAAATTAATCACATATTATAATTAATTTAAACCAGATTTATTACATATAAATAAATTACTAATCTTGGTTAATTAACATTAATTAATTACAAACCACTTTAATTAATTATCCTTTAATAATTAATTAATCAACCTAAATTAATAAATCAATCAACCTTTAATCATAAAAAATTAACCCTTAATTATTTAATTATTCTTTAATTAATTATCCTTAATTAATTACGTTAATTAATTAACCATTAATTAATAAATCATCCCTTAATTACTTTTCATTAATTAATTAATTATTCTTGAATTAATTACCTTAATTAATTAATTACCTTAATTAATTAATCACATTAATTAATTAACCTTTAATCATACATAAATTAACCTTTAATTAATCAATTAATTAACTTTTAATCATTAATTAATTATCCTTAAATGCTTTCATTAAGTAATTATCTTTAAGTAATTAACTACCCTTAATTTATGACACTAATTAATCTTAACTAATTATCCTTTAATATAATCATAATAATTGATTAGCCTTAAATTAATTACAAAAAGTAATTGGCTTTAATTTAACTACACAAAGTAATTATTCATCAATTAACTTTAAAAACATTTAATCTTTAAACCTTTAATCTTTGAAACAAAAATTATTATTAATCCATAAATTAACTTAGATCTTTAAGTTAATTAACAACTAAAAACATTTTATCTTTAGATTAACTTTTTAATTACAACATTAACTCTATAAACTTAAGAATTCATTTAAAATAAAGAAGTAAAACATTTGAACTTAATTAATTTAAAATGATTATTTTTAAAACTTTAACTAATTAACCAAAACTAGTATCAAACATTTATTATTAATTAAGAAAGTGTTTAAAACTTGATTAGATTTAATATAAAAAAAAACTTGTTTTATTTAAAAAAAATCAAAAACTGTTTTTAATACAAACCCGAGGCGACTTCAAACTACCTGTGTCAAACTCCAAGTAAACCTACAGAATTCCCGAGTAAAAGCCTAATCTACCCGAGCCTTTCCTCCTTTTTATTTTACTTTGTTTTATTTTTAAAAACTTTAAAAACCTAGTAACATGCTAAACTATTGCGAACCCACCCGAGAATACCCTCGAGCCAACTGCTCAATTTCCCGAAATCGACTTCGAGACAATCACCTTCTTCCCCAAAACTCAACCTCACTGACATACTCCTGACACCGTGCACATGCACAGGTGAACTGGCCACCTTCGACAACGTTCAGACCTTCCACACATCGGCGACGATCTACACAAACCTCACGGACCCCCATAACTTCGAATTGACGACGAACTCGAGATCAAGCTATATAGGTTCAATTGGAAACTAAAATGGATCCCCCAAATCCTCCTCGATACACTGCCACCGGCCATTTGAACCCATGCCACTCTGACCAAAGCTTTGCCATTCAACTACGCTCCGATTCCCGTACACGCGACCAAGTCCGATGCATTGATGATGGCAAATTTTCTTCTGAAACTTCGTCGACCACAACAGGGTTTAAAACCCTACAAAGCCATCGTGCCACCACCTCGACCAACTATAAATGCTTCGAGCATTTTTCCTAAGTTCCCCCACCTACAACCCACCTCTGGCCACAATACCGAGACCTATTACTTCGCCAATCACCAGAAATTGAATAAAATCCAAATTCTGATCATCCCATCATTTCTCTCAAATTACCATCTTAAAAATCTTTATTTTATCATTAAAAATCATATTTTTCAGTTTCGAAGAAGATTATATAAGTGAATCAAGAAATCATGGTAGTCGAATTTTTATGAATGTTTAATTCTTACTGTATATTCATTTTTCCCAAATAATCAAAAATGATTTCACTTGAAACTATTTTTATAATTAAAATTTTGCTAATTTGAACATATTTTATTTAAGCATCCAAGCCTAAAAAGGATTATGGGATGAAATCTTGAATTTTGAATAGGTTTGAAACCTAAAATCTAGAACAGAAGCATGCGCACTCAAATTCTATATGTATGGCAAGCAAAATTCATCTATAACAACTTTTCACAACACATTTTCAAGCATCAATCACATATAAACAAGATATATTAGCTTCCAAATTTTATATGGGTAGTTCACTCACCTAGATTTTTAAAGCAGGAAGCCTGGAAGTTGATTTTGAATATTTGGAAGTTGTATTTGATCTGGAACTTGTTTTATTGATTTGTACTTGATGTTTGAGATGGTCTACTTGTTTTGATTGTTGTCCTTAAATCTGAAACTTGAATTTTGATCTGCCACTTTGTTTTAGAATGCTTTAGGTTGACTTTGTTTGATCTTGAACCTATTTTCAGGTTTTCAGATTTTGGAAGATTGTTTTGAGTTTGATCTTTAACTTGCTTTTGATTTGATTTTGTTTTTCTGGTTTGTATTATTTTTCTTTGCCTGGTTTTGTTTTCCCAGGTTTTGGTTTTTTTCAGATTTGTGAAAATGAAGATAAAAGAAGATGAGAGGGTAGGAATGGAGATAAATATACATAGCCTTGAATTCTCTTATTATTTTCAAAATGAAAATAAATAACTTGACACTTGTCTGTATGCAAGATAATTTGATTACAAATGTTTTAAATGCATTTTAAATGGTTTACACTTGTAAATTCATATGTTTATAATACTTACACATGTATAATATCATGCATAAATGTTTTATATTTAATATCTTTTTATATTTTTAATTTATCTGTATATATATTTATGTATCTCATGGTTTTAATATTTTCTATTTTAAATAAATGCATTTCCTTTTATAAATATTTATAACTTTAAATAAATTTGATTTTAAAATCTAATTACACATTAATAATTTAAACATGTATATATATTTTAAAATTTAACCGTAAATAGCTTTTGAAAATTTATGATTTTTAAATATAACTTCCAAAATATTTATACATAAATATATATTATAATTAGAATTTTTTTTATTAATTTAAAATATAGAGTATTTAAAATCCAATTTATTTTCAATATATTTATATTTGAATTTTAAATCCAAATTTCAAATCATAATCCATTTATGTATATATATTTATATATATATATATACATTAACAAACACAAATTCTATTTATTTTTGAATTTCAATTCCAAAATTCTATTTACAATCTATCTATATACATAGATATAAATAACAAACATATATCTTGTTTAATTTTGAAATTTTTTAAATTAGTTCACCGATTAATCCCTCAATTTTTATATTTAAATTACAAAATTAATTTTGACTCAAAACCGGAATCGTTACTGATTCCCTCTTAAGAAAATTTCGTCCCCAAAATTTGCTAGAAAGGGAGACAACTAAAGAACAGATAAATATACAAAGATATAGCTTTCCAGATCAAGCTGAATATTTATTCTGCGTTTGGCTTACCAAATCCGAATATCATCAATAAGTACGAGATCGAATCTATTCAATAATTTACGAAACACTCAGGTCATCGGACTTACGAAATATGCAGAAGCATTGGTTAGTTCGAAAGGATAACTAACCATTCGTAGAATGTATAGAGACCCTAAAGAATAGACAAACGGATACAACTTAATTCAGTTTCATATTTTGTTAACCAATTTATTTCAAATAAAATTTCAAATTCATTAAAGTTAAAAGCGAAAAGCTGATAGGAACTGATGAAGAGAATACGAAATAGAAACTTATCTACAACGATTAGTAGGGCCACCATCACACCAAAGCTTCTTCTTGTAGCTGCCACAAAGCCATCCAACAATCGATATCGGATGATAATCAAAAGAGATCAATGGGAAGAGATTGTTTCCTTGTTGTTACAGGGTATTGACCATTTGTAGTGGTACTCCCCTGTCCCCTATCTTGTCCTCTTCTTACACTCATACTCACCATCAGTGAATAGTAAGAGAATTTACTGAGGCATATAGACAAGATATCTTAAGGATATACTCATTCTAGGGTATTCATATCCCTATCTCTGATGAGTCACCTAATGCGTTATACTCCTGAGCTAAAGTTCTTACTCAACCTTCAACTCTGATACCACCATAACGACCCTGACTCGATCTTCGAAAATCGACACCCAAATACATCACCCGTATTCGAATGCCGCAGATTCAAACGTTAAGTCTGGTTCGTCGGAGCTTATAACAACATTAAGTGATAAAAACACAGCGGAACAGAAGAATAATTTTATTGATACACAATGGATACAAATGAAATGATCAACATTATCAGAGATAGATACAACAGTGGAAATAAACACAGCAGAAAATACCAGCAATAGCAGCGGAACAATAATGTCTTCAATGCCAAAGCTCCTAACCAAAAGCTCGAACCGCCATCATGCTGAAGTGAAACACAATGCGATCGCCAAACAAAAGATTCCAAAAATTGCCAAAAGCCACACCTACTATCTAACTATCTGAAAACTTGACTCTAGGCTGCCCATGTAGAAAATTATGGGCACCCAGAGTTTAGAAAGGGAACAATAAACTCCAGGTCAGTCATGGGACTGGTGTGAGCAAACAAAAGTAGTTTATATTGAACAAAATAAACAAAAATAAATAAAAAGAAATTCGCTATGCTTTTTGAAAAATGAAACTACCATAAGGCCTCCCGGCACACACACAATGCAATTGCACATTTGGAGGAGATTTCTCCTTATGATAGTCAAACATGCTTGATACGCAAAATCTTATTGATATTATTATTAGTGCATAGTGCAGAAAAACATTTCGAAAGTATAATATTAATCTTAGCCAGCATACGTATCATTATAATATGCCTACTATAGCTACCATGTTAGATGGCAGGTTCTACAACTAAAACCGTATAGGGATCATATTGGATGATTGTATTTCCAAAAATGGTCAGGTTAAGGAACTTCCTCACCGAATGGGTACGCCTCTGGAGGGATGCCCCGAGAACTTAACAGGCACTTTGCCAACACAAGGCCGGGTTACCTCTGTAACTAGGCAATTACTGACTCGAGTATGCCACCCCTCGGTCCAGACCGACCTTTTTCGAGCGCTCAACACCAACAAATTCCAACAACCACATAAGTTAAATATCTGGGCTCCATACCATGATACCACTTTTTATCCAGAAGGAAATGCACATACCCTAAAGGGCGCGACCCTCATAACCTCGCCTCATTCTTCCTGTTTCGAGCATTTCTGGACTGTGAGGTTCGACGAAGTCTCATCCACAAAGCTACGCTTTTCACAAAAGCCATGCTTCGATCAACAAACGATCAATGGCACTTTGCATGCCACATTACCAAATTGGGAATCGCTAGTAACCATCAACTACATAACCTATGAACTTATACGTCTAAGAGAAGGGTGTTAAGCTAAGAGAATAAATTCTCCCCCACCAAACAGAAATGTATTTGATGGAAACCAGCTTTACATCTCAAAGTGTAACATCAGACATACATACATACAAGTCCATCCTGGGTCTGAATGGAACCGAAGACACTTCAAAAGAAGTCCTTGCAAATCCGGGTATTCACAATCCCGATCGGACTCCCCATCGCATATGGATATCTCTATACCGAAGCAACTAAGTGCAGAGACATTTGACAGGTAATCCTATCATTCTCGAAAACACTCGGTCTTCACCACCATCTTCAAATGCTATCCACTTCGTCGTATCACTATTCGGAATGGGTTTTATGACACAAAGTCCACTCTCGACTAAACCGAATAATGAGCGCTTGTTATAAAAAAATATATGGATATATTGGGATCTTAGTTAAGTCACAACTTTCTAGCCCTTATTTCACAAAACCTTTCCTTTTGAATGGTTTAGACAAATTTTCCACTTTTAATCTTTTAAATAAAAGATTCACCCTTGAAGATCCTCTTCAATTTAAAACAAGGTTCACCTCTCTTTAACAAAGATTCATTCATAGTTTTCAAAACTATTTTCAATTTGATTCACCAATAACTTGTAATCCTTTCAACGAAAACTGAAAATTCTTTCTTTATATGAAAGCCATTATCATTTGAAAACAAATGCTTTTCATTTCGGGAAAAGCCGATTGAATTTACTCAAGTTATAGCCTTTCAAAGAGTACATTGGAAAATCAACGAACTGCCGTATTCCCGGCTAGTTCTATTTGAATTAAATTCAAATCTCCAAAACAATTTATTTAAAATGGTTTCAAATCCATATATATATATATATATATATTGTATAACTTATATAACCTTTTCAAACCATACTTTCCAAAATAATTGAAAACTTAAACAAGACTAAATTTCAATTTTCAAAACTTCCTTTTCAAAAGCTTTTCATATTTAACCCAATTCCATTTCCAAAACCATTTGGATTCAAAATTCAACTTTTAAACTTTTCACCATTTGAATAAAATAATATTAAATTCAAAATATCTTTGACTTAACCAATTCCTCGTGAAATCCATATTTGTGTGTGTGGTGTAGTCCAGGGATTTTACACACAACTATAACATATCACGACCATCATCAGTTCAAGCACAACAATATCGATAAGCGGTATAATCCTATAACGCTTATCTTCATTCACAGATTCACAAATAAATATGTAAATTCATCATAGATAAATAAATCGCAGCTCACAACTCAATCCACACAATTCATATCACAAAACATCACACAATAGAGATATCAAACAATTCAAAGCATTCAATAGAATCCAATCATCCATAAGCAAGATAAATTAATCACATGATTATGATTAATTTAAACCAGATTTATTACTTATGAATAAATTAATAATCCTAGTTAATTAACATTAATTAATTACAAACCACTTTAATTAATTATCCTTAAATCATTAATTAATCAACCTAAATTAATAAATCAATCAACCTTTAATCATAAAAAAATTAACCCTTAATTATTTAATTATTCTTTAATTAATTATCCTTAATTAATTACATTAATTAATTAACCCATAATTAATAAATGATCCCTTAATTACTTTTCATTAATTAAATAACCTTTAATTAATTAATTATATTCTCAAATTAATTACCTTAATTAATTAATCACATTAATTAATTATCCTTTAATCATACATAAATTAACCTTTAATTAATCAATTAATTAACCTTTAATCATTAATTAATTATCCTTAATTTCTTTCATTAAGTAATTATCTTTAAGTAATTAACTACCCTTAATTACTTACATTAATTAATCTGAACTAATTATCCTTCAATATAATCATAATAATTGATTAGCCTTAAATTAATTACACAAAGTAATTAGCTTTAATTTAATTACCCAAAGTAATTATTCATGAATTAACTTTAAAAATATTTAATCTTTAAACCATTAATCTTTGAAACAAAAATTATTATTAATCCAAAAATTAACTTATATTTTTAAGTAAATTAAAAACTAAAGACATTTTTTCTTTTCGATTAACTTCTTACTTATAACATTAACTTTATAAACTTAAGAATTCATTTAAAATAAAGAAGTAAAACATTTGAACTTAATTAATTTAAAATGATTATTTTTAAAACTTTAACTAATTGACCAAAACTAGTATAAAACATTTACTATTGTTGAATATGCGCTTATATGATTTTTGTTTGATGATAATAAACATATATATATATTCATTTAAATGTATTTGTTAATGTACTATTTTATTTTTCATAGATTAAATAAATATTTGTTGAATAAAATAAATTATACAGAATTTGAATTCAAACAGAAATTTTATTCAAACAAATATTTATTACAATTTTGAATAGTACAGATTCAAACTCTCACTATACATATACAATTTTGATTCTAATAAATTCCTCACTACATATAACTCACACTCGTAGTTTATCTTCAACTTCATTTCAGTTAGAATCCAGCATCTGAGCAATCTGCAAAAATATTCACTAACGCAGTAAAATTGAAAAAGAAATATTTTTGCAATATAAAATAAAATATGAATTTTGAAAATATTATTTGCCTCAGTTATTTGGGTTGTTCGTCATCATTTACATATGAATTCATCATACACGAACAATGTGACATGCACAGTGTATCACTGTACATGCCACAAGGCCGTGCACACCGATATACACTTGATAATGTTACAGGGACAGGTGAGCACAAGGTCAAACCCAAAATAAAAGGATGGTTCAACTCAGGTGCAATATAAATAAAATCACGACACGAGCACAAGGTCAAACCCGAGTTTTGAAACTGGATTCAACTCAAGTGAAATTTCAAAAATCAACATGAAATGATCAAGAACCAAACAAAGACCAGAAGTACAAAATGACCACCAAGTATGCTAAAACAAAATCAGGCCCAAACCAGTTGCAACATCACTAATACTAGTGAAACAGAATCTCAAACCAGAACAAATGTCACTGCAACATGAATACAAGTGCAGGACAAAGCATCCAGTTTTTCAATATGATGTATAAAGTCTCAAAGTAACAATAAAGGATGCATCAATGACAAAAAGAGCAGCAAAACAATACTGCAACTCCAACAGATCAAAGCCAAAGTAGATAACCAAATCTGAAGTCAGTAATGCAACAGTGACATGCACAACTACCAAAACAACACAATGCAAATGAATTCGACAAAGTATGTACACAAGTAACCGAACTACAACAAGCACAGACACACATGTATATGAAGTACACAAGTGCAACAAGCAGCAATGTGCAAGTGCAGACCATAAAGACAAATGCACATGTCAACGGCACATGAAGGCAACATGAAGCATGACGAGCTCAATACAACCCAGTATCAACAATATTTGGAATGAATAACTATATGAAACAGTGATGAAACTGGAACATGACAAAGCCTCAGTGATTAAACCTGAAAGCAAGCATGGTTCAAAACAAATACAGTATGATACAAGATGAACTAGACGGTGATGCAAATAGTGAACAACCAGACAACATCAAAATACACGAATGCAATGCTCAAGTGGAGTTCAGGTTAAACCAACCAGAGAAGATGGCCAGAGACGAAGCTCACAGGGGCCAGAAAATCAAAGCCATAATTCACAGTGAAGTCGAAAGCAATAAACAAGCTATAGTCGAAATCATGGAAGCATACAGAAGTCAACAAGGAAATTCACGAAAAAAATAATTGATCGAGATCAAAATGTTAAACAAACTTGAGGTCAAGTGATAAAATTCATGTTTAAAAAGTCAAGTGCCAAAGTCCAGGTGTAATGAAGTTGATGCCAGAGAAATCGAATTCGTGAACGTATACTGTATAAAAATTCAAGCGCGTATCTTTGAAATAGTCAAAGAAAATCAAAAGAGGAAAGATTGTTGCCGTAGGACTCAAGAAAAATCAAACGCTGCATAATCAAAGACGTGCGCATCAAGTCGTAAAGATATCAGGAAAGCAAGAATTAGGAAAGTGTCGAATTGATATATATACACCCAAAATCATCATCGGCTGGAGTGAGAAAGAACAATCGAAAATTCAAGTAATCGAATCCTGAAAAGAAAAAGGAACGAACAACGTACCAAAGTAGATTCGCAATCAATCATCTCGAGGCAAGCAGCCGATCATTAGAGGAGAAAATCAATCGACAGAGCAACAAAATCAATCGGCATCATCGAATTATCAGAAGCCCTAATTTCAGTTGCAAAGAGGAACGAAAGCCGCCATTTTCAGAACCCTAAATTGCATCAAGAGGGAAGTGGCCATGTTTTGTTTTTGGGTCGGGTTGTTTTGTTTAAGGGCAAAAATTTGTACTATGAGTTTTTATTTATTTTTGCTCTTATTTTTATTTTTGAAGTCTGTACTTTTCGAATCAAATCTTGGTAAATCACCACCTAGGATTTAGGTCGTGTCAGATTGTCTAGTTAGGATTAGTTCAGTAAGCAGGATTTGCGAGTTTGCAAAACTCTATAGGCGGTAGCAGGGTTTGCGAGTCTGTTAGAGTGTTTGTAAGCGGGAGACTGTTTGTTCTAATAGAAATCTAGGAATGCAGCAGTAGGCAGGGGTTGCCGAAGCTGGGTAAATTTTGTGTGTGATTTACTTTTTAGCATATTTACTTTTCTGCAGTTTGTTTTTGCGTTTAATTCGAGAAAATTTGCTATAACCCTATTCACCCCCCTCTAGGGTTATCTAGATCCTACAACTGTTAATTAAGAAAGTATTTAAAACTTGATTAGATTTAAAATTAAAAAAAAACTTGCTTTATTTAAAAAAAATCAAAAACTGTTTTTAATACAAACCCGAGGCGACTTCAAACTACCCAAGTCAAACTCCGAGTAAATCTACAGAATTCCCGAGTAAAAGCTTAATCTACCCGAGCCTCTCCTCCTTTTTATTTTACTTTGTTTTCTTTTTAAAAACTTTAAAAACTCGTTAACATGCTAAACTATTGCGAACCCACCAGAGAACAACCTTGAGCCAACTACTTAATTTCCCCAAATCGACTTGAGACAATCACCTTCTTCCCTAAAACTCAACCTCACTGACATACTCCTGACACCGTAAACATGCATAGGTGAACTGGCCACCTTCGAACAACGCTCAGACCTTCCATACATTGGCGACGACCTACACAAACCTCACGAACCCCTGTAACTTCGAATTGACGACGAACTCGAGATCAAGCTATATGGGTTCAACTGGAAACTATACTGGATCCCTCAAATCCTCCTCGACACGCCGCCACCGGCCATCTGAACCCAAGCCACTCTGACCAAATCTTCGCCATTCAACTACGCTCTGATTCCTACACACCCGACCGAGTCCGATGCATTGACGATGGCAAATTTTCTTCTAAATCTTCGTCGATGACAACAGGGTTTAAAACCCTACAAAGCCACTATGCCACCACCTCGACCAACTATAAATGCTTTGAGCATTTTTCCTAAGTCCCCCAACCTACAACCCTCCTCTGGCCACAATCACGAGACCTATTACTTCGCCAATCACCAGAAATCGAATAAAATCTAAATTCTGATCATCCCATCATTTCTCTCAAACTACCATTTTAAAAATCTTGATTTTATCATTAAAAATCATATTTTTCAATTTCGAACAAGATTATATAAGTGAATCAAGATTTAATTCCATGTGGGATCCATTAAGCCTTTATAAATTAATATTTCATTGATTAAATCTCTTTTAAATTATTTAATTCAAAATACATTCGCAGAAAAATATTTTCACAAACCCTTATGCTCCTCTCAATACTTGGAAAAACATTCATATACTTATCTTACTGATATAAGTATAGTAACAACATTATACTTTCAATACCAAAAAAATATATCCATATACTTATCTCAATGATATAAGTGTATTAATACAACTTAAGAAGGTTTCCTCTTTTCCAAATATATATTTAAATGGGCGAAAAACAACTATCATTTAAATCATTACTTACTCTAAACCCAAATCACTTTTCTTTCGGTGTTAACTATGGAAAGAATGCTTCCATACCACCATAATTAAGAAGGACTATTTTTCAAGACCAAATCCCATTCCTTTCATAAAATCCCCTTTTTATAAATCCATTCCATATTTATGAATCCTAATATAAACTTCAAATTATATTATAAAACTTCTTCTATAATCTCTAAAATTATTAAAAACTTCTTTTTTAAATATTCTCTAAAAATCTATTTATAAAACTCCTTCACTTGACATGTTTTGATATTTCAACTTACCATATCCCTCTCAAACTTTGGTTCCAGATCTCATAAATAGAGGATCAATCTACTCATCAGCTTTTAGTGCCTAGTATTTGACTACTAAATTTCCATATACTAACCATTTAAAACAAAGCATTATGTACCAAACTTCTTTAACCACTTTCTAAAATCTTTTACTATAATTAGAATATTATTGTCTCTTTAAAATCCCACTTTAAATCCTTAAAATAATCCTTTAAAATTTCCAAGATCTCCTTTCAAATTTATAATCTCCTTCGATAAATCCTTTTTGTAAAGTAAAATTCCTTTTTATTGAACAATTTATTATTTATAAATACCTTTATTGAATTAATTAATTATCTTAAACATCATAATCAAAACTATTAATTACCTTTAAACCTTATTCATAAAATAACTAATTAACTTTATAACATTATTAATAAAATAATTAATAATCTTTAAAACATCATTTATATAATAATTAATGATCTTTGAAACGTCATTTATAAAATAATTAATTAACTTTAAAACATCGTTAATAAAATAATCTTAAACAACATTAATAAAATAATTAAACATTTTGCTTCAAATTATCATAAAATTAAAGTTAATTTAAGTCCTTATCCTTTTAAATTCGAAAGGAGGTTTAACGACCTCAATGGTATTTGAAGAAGCTACCATTTATTTGAATATAACTTTTCAAGCCATATTATGGGTATTTACATAGATAAGCATACACGTAAATAATACATTGGACCATATTGACATGTAGGTCTAGTTCTTGGTCGTTTAAGTGGCAAGGATTTAGGCATTCATATGACCGTAGAGCTCCTTAACTATTGAGTATTCGTTGACTTTATGATGGTGGTCATTTGTGTCATCATATGTCCATAGTTCAATGCTCTTATGATGTTGAGTATCAATTGGTACCAGAATAGATGAATGGTTCTAAATTTTCCAACTGGCAAATGGGATTGGCAGTAGAGGATTGATGCAACAACAAATGGGTTGATGACCATATTATTTTGAGGATATAGCCATAACTAGGCCCATACGGAGAATTTTTCCATGAATAGGCACATTTATTGTTTTACAGATCCATTTCTCCTTCTTTATTGCATTAATAAGTACTTAAATAAAAAGTGTATGGGTACCATATATTATTTTAGGTCCGTAGGGTTAAGTTTTGGGAAGCCAGATCCAAGAAGAGTTTGAATACCCTTTGAAAATTTACTCATTTGATAGATGAATTTCATCAATAAAACCTGTAATATATTTATCCTTATTATTACCATCTAACCTTATATGAACACATATATTAGTGGATTTATTTGGATATTTTGATTTAATTTTCTTGGTTTTTGATTTAACGTGATAGCCTTAACTAATTTAATACTTTGAGTACTATTGTCCTTTGATTGACTTAGGTGTGTATGCAAGTCCATGTTAATTATTTGGGGGTTAGATGTAGATAATAAATTTACTAAATTTTCATTCCTTTTTTCTTGAATTTATCAAAACCTAAATTTTATTTTATCCATATCCTAAATACAACTAGGAATAATACTTCCTATAGAAATTATTTTTTCATTCAGAATAGTGATCTTTAATTTCATTAATTGACTTTCTGATCTAAAGATCATTTTCACTTTTCATTTTTTTTCAAAACTTTCCTGTTTTGAATCCTTTACATCATTAAGTATTGTTAACCAAATTTATGGTCAACACCCCAAAACTATTCTAGCTAATATGGGTAGTTTGGTTTGAATAAACGGCTTGACAGCCTTAAGGATTGCCTTTGTAATTTGCTTGTATATATCTTTCGAATCAGATCTTTTGATGTCGTCGAAAGGTTACTTGTTGAGTTTGATTCTTTTCGTCCTAGTTAAACTTGTATGTGGTCTCCTTTGTGGGCTAAATTGAATTCTGTTGAGTTTATCCTTTTAAGGATGGAAGCTACCTTAAGGTTTAAGCTGGTTATCAAATTCCTTATTGAATAGGCATCAACTTTTGACCTTGTCGAAAGGTTCGTTAGCTTGTATGAATTTGGATTCAACCTAGTCGAAAGTTTTGTGAATGATCTCCTTAAATTTTGACCCTGCCGAAAGGTTTGATGGATGGGATTATAATTTTGAAAATATATTGGAATTGTTATAGTAAAAGAGCCGTTGACCTGGTCAGAAGGTTTGGGGCTCTAAATTAACCACATCGGAAGGTTGATGTTAGTATTTGGACTAGATGCATTATCAATCTCATTGAAAGGTCTAGTCCTTTGATTCAATGATCTTAGAAGGTTTATTGACTATTGAACTGATTTGGTCTTCAATTTAGTCACAAGGTTCTGGTTAGAGAGTTGGAGTCCTCAAAAGGTTGAAATAGTTACATATGACTGAAGTATTGTTGATCCTGTCGATAAGAACCTTCCGCAGAGGTTTAACCTGAAAATATGAGTTAATCCAACAAAGATTCAAGTAAATAGAAAAGTAATTAACCAAGTTTAAGTCTTCCCTCTTTATCCAAGAAAAAAAAATTATTTATTAAATTCCCCAAATCAATATTCAATTACTGTTGCAATGTTCTAATTAAGAAGATACAAGACTAGAATGGAAGAAATCATATCCCCAACACTGGACCCCTTGGGTCTTATTTACAGATGCAGGCGGGCCTCATTTCAACTTCATGCTCTCAAATGGATCGGACGGTTTCCCTTTTATATGCCACCATAGACCTTTCGTCGTCATCGAAAGGTTTGCTTTTTTATCTTCTATTATGAACCTTTTGGCTTTGTCAGAAGATTTGTTACTCTTATGCCTCCATGATCCTTCTGCCTTTACCAAAGGGTTTGTCCTCTTTATATTGTTTATTGTGAACCTTTCAACATTGTTGGAAGGTTGCTCTTCTTCAAGGATGTTGAAAGGTTGTCTTTCATCCTTTGTTGACTTATGAGTGCTGTTTTCTTCATAAACCTTTCCTCATTGTCGAAAGGTACCTTGGATGTGCTTCAAGCAGTTTGAAAGGCTTATTATGCTTTCGAAAAGGTCATTAAATACTTACTCACTCTTGCTTTGACTTCTTTATCCTCTTCGGAAGATAAGGACACTTTGAATGCTGAGGAATGAAACCTTTTGACTCCTTCGAAAGGTCTGGATTTGCTATACACTGTTGACTGCATCCCTTTGACTCTTCCGAAAGGTTTGAACCGAACTCCTTTTCTTTAATCTTTGTTAAGAGACCTTTCGTCCTAGACAGAAGGTTTATTTTTGGTGTAACATTGCCCCCCCCCCCCATTCGAAGGGAGGCTTTTTACTTTTTAAGTCATCTTTGTCGGCAGTTGCAAAATTTTCCCGCCGCTTGACCTTCCCGTGCTGATTTGGAACGTCCGTTTAAACTTTGATCTAGCGGTTGAGAATTTAGGAAATTTTTCTTATATTATACGCTTCTTCTCTTTCCTCTTCTTTTACCTAAAATCAAAATTATCATGCACGAGTAAAAGAGTTCACCAAAATTTCCCAGATCTCATTTCAAAACAATAAGGTAATCTCTTGAATTTGATTTGTAAATTTTTGTCTAAACTTCACCCTTATCGATTTTTATTTGAATTTCCAATTTTTATTTCCAAAATTTAGATTCAATTTCAGATAAGTTCTCTGAATTTTTTTTCAAACTAGTTTCTAGCAATATTCGTTTATGGTTTTGGATTTGAAGTCATATGGTGTCTTTTCGATTTGTTGATAGTTTTTGTTACTTTTCGAAATTGGATTAGATTGCTTTCAGACAAAATCGGTTTCATTAATGGATTTGTTTTACTTATTTTTCAAGAAACATTTGAAAACTGCATTTATTATCGAGTTTGGGTTTGGTTAAATCCAATATGATAACTTGGAACCTACCCGCGTCAAATTAGATTACACAAAATGAATTTTCTACCCCTACGAAAGAGATTAAGGCAGCAATAATGAATTTTCCCACTTTGTACCTTTTGATGGGGGTCGGAAGGTATTGTGATGCTAATTTTACCATTTCTGTTGAAAGGTTAGATAATTAAATGACCTAATCTTTTGATAACAAGCTCTCGACAAGGTTGAGGAGTTTCAAACCTTTCGACTGCCAGCTTTCAACAAGGTTGGAACTCTTCCACCTTATAACTGCTTCCACCATCCTTGTCGAAACGTTCAAAGTACACATGAATCAAACCTGAAACCTTCCGACTTCGATGGGTTGTACGTGTTTTAACAATATTAACCAGACCTTTCGACAACATCAACAGCACTATTATTTTTACTTTGGAACTTTGAATTATTTTTTGACCGTCTCGAAAGGTCTTTCTTTTTAACCTTATATTACATTCGAAGCATATCTAGGCTTCCATAGAGCTTTCGACGTTGTCAAAAGGTGATGAATAGATTAATATTTTTCTTTTCTTTCGACTTTGTCGACAACCTGTGGAATTCATATTGTTAACTAATTATTCTTTAGGCCCTCAACAGTATTGAAGTATGATAACTTAGGCCGATGCTATCTTTTTTCCGACATTATTGAAAGCTTGGGATGCTAACCTTTCGAGTTTGTCGGAAGTTTAAATTGTTGACCTTTCAATAATGTCGAAAGCTCAAACTACTTAGTATTTTCACAATTTTTAAGATTACTTGTATATTTTCATACTTGAGCTATTTAATTTTTTTTTTTGAATTCATAAATAATTAAGAATTTTGATCAAAATATTTTCACCTGGCAGAATCATTAGTTCTCCTAAAGCTGAAGCTATTGCCAAGCATTCTTCTATCATACCCTAGGATAAAGTCGATGCTATTCTGAAAGATTTTGGCATTACTGGAATCGAAGCCATCCCTTCATGACCAACTTATACTATTGATAACTCTCCAGAAGGATATTTCACTTATACAGCTATCAAGATTCGGCATGGTGGATTTCTTCCCTTTCCGGAGTTCTTGCTTTCCTATCTATCTCATGTTGGAATTGCTCCGATACAATTATCTCTGAATGTTTACACTCACCTCATATCCTGGAAATGCTATCATTAGAATCTGGACTTCCTTCGCTTAATGTTGAAGAGAACTCCCCGACCAAGTTGGCAAGGTTAAGTAATCTCAACAAGCAAATTTTCAAAGTGAATGAGTACAAGAAGCTTATTTCAGATAGTATTAACAAGTTCAAGGACTGAGAGAATCAGTTCATATTTGTCAAGTGCTTTGCTGGTGTTTGTAGGACTTTTGTCTTCACCCGTAAGTCTGTTTTAATGACATCTTCATTTTTCTCCATGTTTTCTCTGAAGCAATCTCTGATCTTTTTTAGGTGAGCCTCTTAAACCACTTCGCGATGCAAAACAAAGAATCATCAATTCTTTAATGGCCACTCCAGGACAACTTAGGAGTAAGTTAATGCTCCTAACTCTTTCGAACCTGAGAAAACATTCTTTGCTTCCAACTGGCCAAATGATTCCTGGCACCCAATCAGTTATTATGCACAATTCTTGAGGAAATCACTTCTTCTCCTCGGCCGATGCTGAACATTTTACTTCACTATCGCTGTTTCGTTTTGAAAATTTAGGTATATTGCTAGTTTATTATTATTCTCCTTTTTTCTATGTAATTCTTGAATGGCTCTGACTGATTTTATATTTGTTTGAATTTGCTTTAGCTCCTCCAAAAGCCACTATTTCTTCAAGCAATGCTACTCCTCCCTCATCATTTTTTGATGTTTCCTTAGTCTTGAAGGCTTTTGCTAGTTCTAAGAGATCTTTGAAAAGAAAACTGATAGTGCTTCCCGAAGATGCACTCTAGCTAAAGTGGCAAAGATCACTGATGTAGAGGAGGAAGTAGAGTGTATGCATCTTGAAAAAGATTCAAGGAGCCCAACTGTTGAAACTCCAAAACGCACGGTGGAGCCAACTCCACCTACACCTGCTTCTCTTTTGAATATAACTATTTTAGACTTTCCATCTGCTTTGGCATAGATGCAACTTGCTCTTTTTGGGACTCCTTCTAAGTCTCATGCCCGTTCGAAGTCATCTTCTTTTGCTCTTCTGCCATCTAATTTTGACGAACTTATCAAGCTCATTCCTCATTCAAAATCCTTAACTCATTCCTCTCTGCCATCTTTTAGCCCAAATTTGGCACAAAATCACCGCTCTCTCATGGAGCAACAACTCATGGTAAGTTCTTGTCCAATTAATCCTATCATCGCTGGATCTTTTTAATTGGTAACCTGTGCGTCTTCTCTTGTTGCAGATTTTCAAGAACTGGATTTCTCTTAATGAACATGTCTCCAGGCTCTCCTCTGGATCCTCCAAGCTGCAGGAGGAGAATTTAAATTGAAAAGTCAGCTAGCCTCATTGATGGCTACTCAAAATACTACTTCCTCTGAACTAGATCGAACTAAAGCTTCCCTTGCTAGGGCCGAGAATGATCTTGAAACAGAGAGGCGAGCCCATGAACTTACCTTTGATGGGAAACTCACAATAGAGCTTGCCCTAAAAGACTCAGAAGACGAGAAAGCTCGTTTGATTTCCAAAATACTCCAATGAAAGATAAATTCAAAAGGTCCAGAGCATTACTTAAGCTAGCTGTTCAAGCCCTTTCTAACTTCCAAAAGCATGTCTGGGACTTTGTCGACACCACCTTGAGCCCCATGATGCTAAATCATTACGAAGATGCCCTCATGCTCGCCTATGCCGACAATCATGACAAATGTCCTGACTTTGGTTTTCCTTCACTTGACCCAATTCTAGTTAAAAGAGTTATGGACAAATTTGAGTGAGTTAGGCAGGGTTCCGAGCTCAAAGGTGAAGAGGAGATTGTTGATTTCAAGGAAGCTCTTTCTTTTGACATCTCTTCTTTTGACATTGTATCGGATTCTGAAGAAGAGGATGATAAGATAAAGATCCTAAAGAGAAGGAAGATGATGACGGACTCAATTGGGAAAGTGACTATGACGATGATAACAACGATAATCCCTCTGAGGGTCAAGGCCATAGTGGAGATAAGAGGGGCCCTTCAAGTGCTTCAGGGATGGATAGTGGAGATCAAGGTAATGCTCTCGAACTAGAGCAATCCCCCCAAAAGATATGCCACTAACATCTCTTGGTTCAACTACTCCTCAAGAGGGGGAAACTACTCCCACACATCCCAAAGACCCACAAGAGAGGGAACAAGCTCCTCAGGCTTTCATTATAGTTCCATAGGTATGGAGTTCCCTGATTAAATGTCTTATACCTCGAAGATAATAATTAGTGATAAATCAATTATCTTAGATAAAGAAGAAGTCAAATCTTCCTTATAGAACAAAACTTGAATGAAAACAGTCGAAAATTAACAAGTTACATGGGGAGTTAGACAAATTAATAAAGGAACACAATGCTTTATCTCAGAAATATCATAATTTGGATAGGAGCACTTCTATTCTATCATCTTTTAATTATCAAAGGGTGGCTCCTTTATTAAAGAAAGCACGCCACCGATATGACAACCTTTTAAAAGAAAATAGAGAATTAATAACTCTATTATGGATAATGATGGAAGAGAGAGACATTTTAGTCATTTTTTTATAAAGTATATTGTAAATATTCTATCATAGATTTTTCATACTTAGATGAATTCAGTGGGGGCCTACTTAGACGTTTCCATAAAATATATTTAGATGAATTTGGTTCTGACCCGCATCCTGGAGCCTGTTGGAACTTACCGCGGGTCAAATCAATTCCTCAATATCTCCCTGCTGAAAAGCTTAAGCATTATAAGAATAATTTTTTTTTTGAATTCTTTTCTAAGTCTATTCTGTATGAACCAAATAAATGACTGTAAATATGTAAGAACTAGTTGATTTTTGAATATGTGTTTTTGCTATGCTTTCTATGCTTATTTTATTTTTACTATGCTATTTTAGAATACTGATTCTTTATGTCAGGTTGTCCTAAGAGATCACTTAAGTTATATGTTAACCTAAGGAGAGTTTACTCAAAAACGGACCAATTTTAAGGACTTTGAAGTTAGCACGATATCGCTTTCTTATGGATTTGCAAAATTGTACTTAGAATACCCCATCACCGCTTTGACTTCCTCGATGAAGAAAAGGAATTATTATTAAAAGAATCCAGAACATTACATTCCAAATTAATTTATGGTCGTGATAGTCCACCAGCCAAAAAATGAGAATATAGTAAATGTTCACCAGTTATAATTCCTGAAGGGGTCACTTTACCTTTTTACTCAATGGTCATGCTTTCAATAAATACCTTAGGAAAAGTTAGGAATGCTGTCTTTCAACATTAGATGTGATGAGTATTGTATCCCTTGACTTTACTTCTATTTTGAGTTGTAATCCGTTACTACAGTAATAAAGATATATTACTTCTCTATCTCAATTCCAATTTTAATTTATTCCCTTTCTTTAATAGGATCCATAGTCGTCTATAACTTCTCTTGCTCAAAGCTTAATATCCTATGTCGATGTAATCAGAGAGAGATTATTGAAAGAGAGTGGAAAAACTGTGATTCAGGATGAAGTATTATTGGAACGTTTTGGCGTTAATGTTGGAGCCGTAAAATGGCATAAATGATACCTTATCCAATAAACCATAGGCAGCAATCATAAGGATTGTATTGACTATCTTAAGACTAAGATTAAGAAAAAATATGAAGTGATTACTATGCTAAAATGACAAGTGGAGTCGAATCCTACAATCGACTTCAATAAAAAAATGTCCGAACTTATCCAGTGGATAAGCGATTTAGAGCTAAAATTAAGAGATAGTCAAGCCTAATGTGCCTTTTTGGAATTCCTCGTAGGGGAAAAGTCTCCAAGCATTGACCTTCCAGTCCCTCATACAACTCCTTCAATTGTCAAGCTTACTAGGTCAAAACTTGTCGTGGCTTAGAAATTTCTAACCATGCTGAACCCTCCTCCAGGTTTAGGCGATAATGTAGTTGGAAACTGGTGGTGGAGGGTGCATTTTGAAATTGCCAAATATTTTGATGGGAAGCAGAAGTTAAATTATTCTCAGATTATCTATAACTACGCCATAAAGAATTAAAAGCTTGAGCGTAATATTTATTTCCTCCAAAAGCATGATGCTAAGTTTGAAAGGGAAAACAAGACTCTTAGGCTACAAATATGGCCTTTAGCTGTGCTTTGAAAACTAACATCGAGGCAAGTGACGATGAGAATACAATTAGAAGAAAGGATAAAAACTCAAAAAAATTCTTCGTGCAGTAATTGACCATGTAGCTAATCCTTCGGTGGCGGAGACTCTTAATAAATCATCTCAATATTTGTAATTTATTTACGTATTTGGGCTATGTAAATATATCTAGTACATAACTTTGTTGATTTTAAACAACTACATAACTCACATAAATTATAGAAATTTTGTAAATGTCACCTGATTTGTGATCCTCTTCTGTGATGTAACCTTTGATATACTTTTGAATTGCTCATTCAGTGACTTTTATGCTTGCTAAGTCCTTTACTATTCCTTGCAATTCCGACTTCCCTACGTAATAGGTAGAAAACAATGCTTCCAATTGTTAGCTTTTAAATTGAAATATTTGTCTATGTATATGATTCGCCTAGATCAGCAACTCATTTTGCCTTTGTATGAAAAATAATTTAGTCAAAATGTTAAGATCTCATCTTTAACCATGATGAGAAATAATCATGGATTTAACTCCTTCCATTTGTTCGGAATGCTTAAGACTTCTTAGAAGTAGATCCGTCCTTATCGTATGGTAATGAATGTTAAAATAATAGCTTTCATTAAATGAAGAACCTGATTCAGGGGTTCATGCTTGAACTTTTGAAGTAGTAACCTTCTCATCCATTATTTTGACATAGTTAGAAGCTTGAATTCCTTATTCAGGAAGTCTTAACAATATTCTCTTTTATAATATTCTTTGGCCCAGATTTGAGCACTCGAGACGAATAGAAGTTCATATATTATTGTCCCTAGACTAGTGCTTAACTAAACAACATTCTTGATATCCAGATTCAAATATAATATATTAGAGATTGATAATGACTCAAAATACAGATTCAGGTATTCAGATGATGAGATTATATATAGAAGACTCGGAACTCATGTTTGAGTTTTAATAGTGAACTTCTGAAATGAGTGTCACCGAAGCCGGATTTGGGTATTAGATTTTGAAGTTCATATATGTGTGAATCTTGAAGCCCAGAATACCCTTTTCTGGTAATGAGTGATAAGAGGTTATAAATCCATATCTATTAATCTGGTATTGACAACAGAAGACCAAAAGACCGTTTTCGGCCATAAGTAATAGAATATCAGAGAATCAATCCGGTAATAAGCAATAGAAAACCACAATACCATTTTTGATAATAAGTAATATAAGACCCGAATACCATTTATGGCAATAATTAATGGAATACCATCCCTGGTAGTAAGTTATAAAAGACCTGAATACCATTTCTGATAATAAGTAATAGAAGATCAGAATACCATTTCTGATAATAAGTAATAAAAGACCAAAATACCAATCTGGAAGATGTTCATGAGAAGAAGTCAGTGAATTCTTTCTAATTCTCTTGTTGAATGCGCCATCTTCAGACTTTGATGATATTTTGGATGTTTTTCCTTTCTCGAGCTCAAGTTTCTATACTCATTTGTTTTGGCCTATTTCAAGCAGGGGCTCTTTTGTCCAGTTCTTGTGCTTACTTAAGTAGTTGTCATTGTGGCCGATTTTTTGTAGTTGTCCATTTTAGGCAGGGACTTTTCATTGTCCATCGGACATTTCATCTAGGTTTCCGATGCGCTTGGCTAGCTTATTCTCAAGCAAGTCCCGAGGACTTACACAACCTCCCTCTAGGAGACGCCTTAACCTCGCTATAGCATGATGCAGCTAAGGGCTTGTTGGTACCGTGGCTAGGCCATAGCCGGGTGGGACCAAGGGATTACTAGTCCTCCCTCTAGGAGGCACCTTATCCTGGCCATAGTGTAACGTGGATAACGGCTTATGATGCTTTAACCTGACCTTTTCTGACTTTGGCGCGGCTAAAGGCTTACGCCCTCCCTCAAAGAGGTGCCTTGACCTGGCCATCTTGGCACAACCAAGGGCTTTCTGCCATTATTGGTAACCTACCATCTTAGGTTGTCCAAGTTTAAGGAGAATTTTACTTCCGACCATATAGACTTTCTTATTTTGAGAATAGTAATTTTATTCCAGATTGTTGAATTCTTTACAAACTTTTTAAGTTTTCCTTGTCATATGAAGTGTAGGACCATCTTTTCAAGCACCTTGCGATGATTTGTATCATGTCCATTTATTAGATGAAAGTTGCAATATATTTCCTTAAGTTTCTTTTTATCAGATCCCAGTTTCCTTTTCTGAAAAGGCCAATAATTCAGTTCTTGTTTGGTTTGGATGTAGATGTCTTCGATCGAGGTATTAAGATTATATTCTCTAAGAAGTCTTGAATTTTGAGCCGTCTTTGACTAGAGTTGAATTATTTTGTGACTTGGTTCAAATACTTCTTCTTGAGGATTAGATTTCCTTTTTATTGTTCGTTGATCCTCTTTCAAGGGCCTTTCTTTCAATCTTGACGTTTCGGTCGAATTTTTTTTGGTAATCTTTATATTTCCACTTGGTAATTCCTTTACTATCCTCAATTCTTTGGTTAAGGATTTTTCTATATGTTCATGATTTCGCTTTGAATGGTGTGCCTCATTTATAATCTTACTCCATTTATATGCAAAACTATCACAATCCTTTATCATTTCCTTTTCAGAGGTAATCCCATGGGAATATGACTGAATGGTCCTTCTTATTTGTAGAAATAGGTCTTCTTTCCTCGAATTCTCCTTTTCGAGAGCAAAGATTAGGGTTGATCCGAAATGGAACGGGTTAATACTCCATTTCAAATGGTCATAGGGCATAACTTGTCTTTTCCTCTTAATGATTTGTAGAGCTTGAACCTGAAGGGTTTGCTCTTCAAGTAAGTGCGAGCTATAATCCAGCTGATAATTAGACCTTACTTCCAAAGGTTTCGTGAACTCTTGAATTGATTTTCCTCTGCAAAAACTTTCTCTTTTTTCGAACATTGAATCTATTCCTTGTCCTTTAAATGTTGTTAGAAGAACTGTGAGTCTTTTATCAAAATAGATTTCTTGTTCAAAAAGAGGGGTTGATAAGTTTTAAAAAATTTATCCAAGTAGAAGAGTAGGTGGGGAACTCAACAAGGTCGAAGGTTCAAGCCCTCCTTCTAGCACCAAAATGTTAACCAAATTTATGGTCAACACCCCAAAACTATTCTAGCTAATGTGGTTAGTCTGGTTTGAATGAAGGGCTTAATAGCCTCAAGGATTGCCTTTGTAATTTGCTTGTATATATCTTTCGAACTAGACCTTTCGACACCGTTGAAAGGTTAGGTACTTGTTGAGTTTGATTCTTTTGTCCTAGTTCAACTTGTATCTAGTGTCATTTTTAGGCTAAATTGGATTCCTCTGAGTTTGTCTTTTAAGAGTGGAAACTACCCTAAGATTTAAGCTGGTTATCAAATTCCTTATTGAATAGGTTGCAGCTTTCGACCTTGTTGAAAGGTACGTTAGCTTGTATGAAGTTGGGTTCAACCTAGTGAAAGTTTGTGAATGATCTCCTTCAACTTTGACCTTGTTGAAAGGTTTGATGGCTGGGATTATTATTTCGAAAGGTTATTGGGATTGTTATAGTAAAATTGTTGTTGACTTAGTTGGAAGGTTTGAGGCTCTAAATTAATCACTCTGGAAAAGTTAGTATTTGGACTGGATGCATTATCAATCTCATCAAAAGTTCTAGTCCTTTGATTCAATGATTTCGAAAGGTTTAATGACTATTGGACTAATTTGGTCCTCAACTTAGTCACAAGGTGGATTGGAGAGTTAGAGTCTTCAAAAGGTTGAAATAGTTACTTATGACTGAAGTATTGTTGATCCTGTCAATAAGAATCTTCTGTAGGGTTTAACCTGAAAATATGAGTTAACCCAACAAAGATTCAAGTAAATAGAAAATAATTAACCAATTTTAAGTCTTCCCTCTTTATCCAAGAAAAAGCTTATTTATTAAATTCTCGAAATCAATATTCAATTAGGGTTACAATGTTCTAATTAAGAAGATACATGACTAGAATGGAAGAAATCAGATCCCTAATACTAGACCCCTTAGGTCTTATTTATAGATGCAAGCGGGCCTCATTTCGACTTCAAGCTCTTGACTGGGTCGGAAGGTTTCCCTGTTATATGCCGCCTTAAACCCTTTGTCATCATCAAAAGGTTTGCTTTTTTGTCTGCTATTATGAACCTTCCGGCTTTGTCGGAAGTTTTATTACTCTTATGCCTCCATGATCCTTTTGCCTTTGCCAAAGGGTTTGTCCTCTTTATACTGTTTATTGTTCACCTTTTGACCTTGTTGAAAGGTTGCTCTTCCCTTTTTAACCATAAACCTTTCTACATTGTCGAGAGGTTGTTCTTTTATTGTTTATTATGAACCTTTCGACCTTGTCAGAAGGTTGCTCTTCTTCAATGATGTCGAAAGGCTGTCTTTCATCCTTTGTTGACTTGTGAGTGCTGCTTTCTTCATGAACTTTTCATCATTGTCAGAAGGTACGTTGGATGTGCTTCAATCGGTTCGAAAGGCTTATTATGCTTTCGGAAAGGTCATTAAGAACTTGCTCACACTTGCTTTGACTTCTTCATCCTCTATGAAAGATAAGAACATTTTGAATGCTAAGGAATGAAACCTCTTGACTCTTTCGAAAGGCTCGGGACTGGTATACACTATTGACTGCATTCCTTTGACTCTTCTGATAGGTTTGAACCGAACTCCTTTTCTTTAATCTTTGTTGAGAGACCTTTCATCCTAGATGGAAGGTTGATTTTTTGTGTAATAAGTACTTTAGGTCATTCATTCTTATCTTCTAGACATTATTTTTCTTTTATTAGCATTTCAATAAGCATTTTAAATTATTTGTCCCTACTAAATTATTTTTATACCGTTTTCTAAGAAATTAATTTCTGTTATACATACCATTTCAAAAATTCATGGCTTCTTTATTACAATTTCTTACCACGTCATCTTATAACATAAGGAACATGTTGGCTTTTTTGATTTTTGGCTCACTGCCACTTGATGATGTGTCTAAATCATTCCAAATTGCATTGTAAGCTCGCTTCCTCTTCTTGTTGAATGTGTCATATTCACAAAGTACTTTGATTTCTTTGATTTAGGGCAATCTCTTTATAAATGATCGATTTTATCACATTTGAAACACTTAACAACATAAGGTTTATGGTATAATTTTCAGACTTCCAAAGTTCATTCATTTTGGTATATTATTCTAGAAATTCTTAGTTATGAAATTTGATATCGTTAATATCATCATCTGATCCATGATTGTCATTTGTAGCAATGAGTGCTAGAGATTTCATCTTATTTGATTTATTTTATTTTTAACATGTAATTAAACCTCATAGGATATCAGATTACCAAATTAATTTTTTTTCACAGTACTAATATCATTAGTTTCTTCGACCACCAAAGTCATTTGATCCCATCGAGACAAAGTAAATTCAAGATCTTTCTGGCTTGGTCCTCTTTAACAACATTCTTACTTTATGATACTTGTAATGACCCACCTTATTGGATGGTTCAAATCGATAACAAACCACACATGTCAGAATTAAATTATTCAATAGGGAGGATTGTTAATGGGATAAATAAGAAAAAACAAAACACAGAATATCGCAGCGGAACGACAAAATATAATAATCAAATAATAATTCATGTAGCTGTTTTACAAATAACATTTGATTACACTTTTACAATTCAAATTAGAGTTATACATACATCAAAAATAAACAAATAATGCAGCGGAACATAGAATGTAGTGGAATAATAAATAACAATAATATACTGAATCTTCGCCTTCTTCCTTTAGAAAATAGTCTTCAATACATTGAAAAGCTCAGTCTGACGCGAGCATAATGAAAGGACAAAACAGTCGAGTCAGAACTAAAAGATCTTATGTAAGTTAAATCAAAATAAATAAAATATAAATATTAGTGCAATGGTTTCATAAATGTTACGGGATTTCATCTTCTATCAATTGTACAACGTGAATATAATTATTTAAAAGGTTTCAAATAATTCAAAATATCAATCTTAATCATCTAATTAAAACAAATTTGAAGTTTAAATTAACTTAAACCCTTCAAATAATTCAATTCCAATTAAAAATCCAAATTCAAAAAATTATATGGGTATATGTCATTTCAACCAGTACCAAAATCAACATTTTCAAATCAATGAAAACCGCTCGGGTTTATCATTTCAACCTATAATGATTTTTCCCTAATTTATAAGATCATTTGGGTATGTATCATTTCAACCCATAGGGATAGCAGAGATATATACATCAATAACATCCAACCATCCAAAATATCAACCAATAACATCCATCCAATCAACCAAATATAACAATTGAACATACATCACAATCATCATTGAAATCAACCAATAACAACCAACAATTTACTGGTTATCATTAACAGGTATTTAACTGGCAACTTAAATTTCAATACTAAATTAAATGGAAATTAAATTCAATAAAAGCCAGATTTAACTTGAATGACAACTTAAAATATACTAAATAACAACCAATCAATTTCTAATCACATCATAAATTCAATTTAACTAACATAAGAAAATCTAATAGTTGTGAGTGTTTGCTCACCTTTCGTGGCTATGAAGTGATGATGAAAATAGGGTAATATGGAGATTCCTAGCAAAGATCCAAATGCAAAAAAAATCCAACAAAGCTTAGACACAAACATGAATCAGTAAACATGTTTCAACTGCTTCCAACTTCCAATCAACCCAAGATCCAAGCTACAGACAAACCTGAAACTAGGTCATCTTTAGGAAAATATTCAGACTACAATAATACGGAATATGGTTACAAATTATTTTCTCCCCACTTTCATAGAAAGAATCAATCCAAAATCTTCAGTCTTGAGGAAGTTATGATCAAAACAAATAGAGGTGTTTTCTAAGTAGGAAATATGAGTTCAAAAATACTTCGAAAAGATTTGAGTATTTTGGCATACCAAATTAAGGAATTTGAAGAAATGATCTAAAATAAAGATGAATCCATTGGAAAATAAATGGTTTGAATAAAATAATCACAAAATATAGTTTATTTTTGAAGGAGATATGATTGATACATGATGTGCACGTAAATGTGCATATTTTTACCACCATATTTATTCTATTTAAATTAAATAAATGATCATATTAGGTATTTTAACTTGTTTTAACCAAAATTTATATTAATTCCAAATTTTCACATATTCATCTTCATACAAGGGCAAAATGGCCATTTGTGCGCGTATATTAATTTGAAAGAATTTAATTGGAAATTTCTATAATATTTTGTAGGAATTTAGCTTCTCATATTAGTAGGTTCATGAAGAAACATGCATGCACAAAATGGATACAAAGGAATGAAGATGGAAATAATTCAAAGTGAAGATCATGGAGGAGCCCACCTACCCACCTACCTTAATGTACAAATTAAAGGCTAATGCACATGCTTTTGGACTTAATGGCTTCATGTACACTTAATGGGGGATTAAGACATGTTAATGGTTACTTGGCCTCCACACTTCCTAAGGGGCATTGTGGGCATTCCCCAAAATATGAATTAGGGTTTCATACATGTACAAAATACCAATATGTTTCATGTAGCCTCCGCCCTCTTCTCCTTCGTAGGCTATCTCTTCTTTTAGTCTCTCTTAGGCCTCCTTCTCTTTAGTTTAGATCAAAAATAAAATGAAAGCTCCTCTTTCTCTTTTCATGGCTACTTAACCATTTTTATTTTATGTAATCTTTTTTTTATGTTATTAATACATGCTCTTTCCTTTTACATGCCTCTTTTTTATATTGTAGTGTAGATCTCTTTTCTTTTATGCAAGTTAATTGGCTTATCTTTTCATTTTGCTCTCTTTTTCCTCTTCATTTTGCTTTCATGTTGTTAGCTACATTTGTTAATAAAATGACAAATATGAGAAGCTAAACCCCTTCAATTTAGGGGCAATGAAGCTCTCTAATTAATGTAGCTTCAACATTTTGTTAATTCATGCTCTCTTTTTGTGCTTAATGATGATGATAGAAGTTGTTTTATTTGTTGTTTTTGCTTTGAATTTGATAGTCTATATTGTTGCCACCAAATAGGCTATGCTTAAACAATCACTAACACAAATGCCTCTTCATCAATATATGATTATGGCATAAGAAAGTGATTTGAAATTAAAATTTGATGGTCTATGTTTCTAATCAATAGTTAATAGGCCATGCTTAAAATAGATTTCATTCTCATTTTCTTTGTCAAGTTTCATGAAAGTTAGTAAGTGTTTTAAGGGGTGTGTTATAGTTTGATGGCTTATGTTGGCTAATCAATAGCTCAAATATGCCATACTTATAATAAATACATCAATTAAAACACTAATGACCATAAAAGAGAGATCATGATTTCATGTGTTGAACTACATGATTTAGAGAGTGGATTTATTCTCTAAATTGTCATTTAACTCTCATATTTGCATTTCTTTTCTTTTTGTTAGTTAGTTCATATTCTCATTTTCTAGCTTAAAGACACTCTCGACTTTGGTATAATTTGATTGAGTAGGAAATTTAAATCAACAATTCCCTGTGGATCGACCCGTATTCGCCGCGTGCTACATTCGTACACCGTGCGCTTGCGGTTATTTTTATTTCAAAATTCGTTCGACGGTTTTCTAAACCGATAGAATTTCCGTCGACGAACAAGTTTTTGGCGCCGTTGCCGGGGAATTTGTTTTGATTTTGACTTTCTACTCTTCGAATTATTTTCTCTTGATTTTGGTGTGCTTATTTTTTATGTTTGTTTGCAAATAAAAAAAAGTGTGTTTGTGTGTGATTTGTGTTGCATTTGATTTGTTGTTTGTTTCTTTTAGTTTGCATTGCATTTGAATATTTTAAAAAAAAACATCAAAAATTAGAAGAAGAAAAAACACATAAACATTTTATTTCTTCTTCATTTACGAATTTCATTTTGTTTACAATTTTTCTTTCCTCTTTCTGCTTCTCACTCTCACTCTCTCTGTTTACAATTCATTCCCTGAGCAAAAATCCAAAAACCTACACTGCCTTCTATTCACTGTTGCACAGCAGCAACAACAGTCACTACTGTTCACTCTGCCTCAACACCACCTCTTCATTGCTTGCTGCCATACTTCCACTACCACTCAACTACCATACTAATACAACTAACACTTCACCTTGCTTTACATCCCACTGCACTTCACCGTGCCACCATATACATCAAATTGAAAAAGAAAAAAGAAAAAAAAACATACTCAAGCACAAACAACCATTCAGACACAACTCAATACTTCCACTGCCAACAACAACTCTCCTTCTCATCCACAATACTCCCCACTACCCGTTGCCTTGCTTCTCTCACATATAAAACCACCATACCATCTGCCAATTGCTACTGCACAATTTACATTCATAAACTCCTCATTTCCCATCATCATCAAAACATTCTGAACCACTGCAAATATACAATTCAGTGCCATCATCCAACCTTCCACAAACAACAGTGCATATAAATCACAGCAGCCACCGACTTCTGTTTCACCATAACTACAAACATCACCAAAACTTCCTCCTCTACATACAGCATTTTAGCTACATACAGCAACTAAACCGCCTCATACATAACCACAACTATCCATTCATCCTACCACAACAACTTGGCAACACCATCTCTGCCTTGTGCCTTGCTGCCCTCACTGCTGAACATCATCATCATCCCCGCCTTCAACACTCAACATCATCCTCACTGCCCTTCACCATTCACATTAAACCAACCTCACTGCCCTTCACCATTCACATCAAACCAACCTGACCATCACCGCCCTTCATTCACAACAAATCCCGAATCCCTTCAATCAAACATTTCCAGCATCCAACACCCCTTCCATTGACCATCTAACTATCTCCAACTACCATCCAACTACCACTGGCCATCCAATAATTCTGCAACCCAAAACAGCAGCAACTTTAACATCTAACTATCTCCAACTACCACAGCCATCCTATCTCTACCATATAATTTCATCTCAATATCCGTTCAACACTGCATATCTACCACACACATATTTCTGCCCCCTGCATCTGTTGAGCCACCGGCCACTGCCCATTGTACATTACAGCCTGCCACCACATTCATCGTACTTTCCCACATACATTGTCACTACAAGTTCATCTCCATTCTGCCAAGACTTCGACCATCCAATCATACAATCTGCCTGTCCACAACCCACAGCCAATTCAACAACCATCTTCCTTGTTGCCAACCACTCCGCCCACAACTGCAGTCGCCACCCACCAAAACAACTCGCGACTTCATCACCCTACTGTAATACATCTTCACAGACCACTGCCCTGTAAAGACTGCTGCGCCCCTTTCCAATCAGTATACCACCATTTCTACACATAAACAACTCTTCCACTCATTGCTACCATTCCACCAGTGGACACCAGGGGAACAGTCACAACAGTAATCACCTCTTGCCAATTCATCACCGCAAATTCTACCACTCGCCGCTTGCACATCACTCGAGAAACCCCCCTTCACCACGAATCGAACTCAACCATTCACCTTCAGCAAACGACGTCCTTCCATCACATCACATAGCCATCTGGACCACCACTTCTATCGCGAGCCTCTCCTCCAATCTCGTCTGAGCAACCACAAACAGACGCTCCAATTCAACTGCCTCATACCCGAAACCACTTCAACTTCAATTATTGCAACCATTAACCCAATCGCTGATTAGATCTTGTGAATTGAGAACAGACGAAAAGAGGAAGAGACTCATCGAATTTCCTTGTGAATTGAATTTTTTTTTTTAAAAAAGAAGAAGAAGAGAACGAGATGATTTTGTGGCAATTGGATTATCGGCATTGAAAAATATTAAACGGAATTAATCCTGGTTTGGCTTTGAGAATACACGAAAATGGCTTGGGCTTTTAGTGGGCAGTGAGTTTTGTAATTGGGCCTGGTGGGTAAATTAGGATTTTGAGTTTTGCAAATTATTTGTTTCGTGACCTTCTGTATTTCCATCCTTCTAAAAAAACTCGCTTTACCAAAAAAAAAAACCAAGAAGTTTATTTTTATAAATAAAAAAAAGCAAAGTGTTTTCAATTTGATTTAGTCTCTTCTAAAAATTAAAAAAAATAATTCTTAGTTTAATTTGTTTAAATTCCATCCATATTCAAAAAAAAAAAATTTTTAAGTAAAACCCTACTTTTAAGTTTCCTTTAAAAAAAACCACAAAAGAAAAAATATATTGTATATATCTTAGTTTTTAATTTTCAAGTTGCCAAAGCAGGAAATAAAGGAAGAATAGCTTGCTGAAAATTGCTTCCTAAGCTAGCCAAAATAAATTGCTCTGCTTGCTAAAAAATTCTGCTTTCATTTCTAGTTTTATTTGAATTGAATTATTGGTTGCTTGCATTTACATTTTAAAAAATAAAAAAAATTCATTCGTAGTTGCATTGTTAATACACGTTTAGTTTCTATTCTGCGTTTCATCCTAGATTTTGATTAATAATAACGGTTAGACATCGATAACACTTAATTGTATATTGACAATTTGTCTTTTTTTTTGAACAATTTAATTTCTTGGTGTCTAGGCTACGGCAAAGTAATAACCATTTATAAATATTACGGTGATTCATAAATATTATAGTGGTTGTTCCTCTGAAGGTACTTAAACCTTCGGCTGCATTGCTACGGTGATTCGTGGTGCACCGATAAATCATGCCCGTTACCTGGCTGAGAACTATCTTGTTTATCTAAGACAATTTGTGAATATACAATTTTGGGTTAACTTAGGATAAATCATTTGTAATTAACCTTTGCATTCATTTAGTTGCATTTGTTCATGCATATTTTAAAAAAAAACAAAAACAAAAACAAAAATTAAATATTCCTTTTCTTTTTCTTTGAAATTTTTAAATCATTTTCCTTTGAAATTTCAAAAATCCATAAAAATTAGAAAAACAAAAATCCAAAAAAAATTTAAAAAATCTTTTCAAAAGCCAAAAAAACAAAAAAAACTGAAAATTCAAAAACAAAACAAAAATCAAATTTCCATTTTGAAAAATAAATTCTACTTGTAAATATTTTCTTTATAAAAAAAAACCAAAAAAAAAAGAAATCTTGAAAATGTCCAAGTTTCCTTTTTCTTACTCACTAGAATTTAACTGTGAAAATCAATATAATCCATATGAGTTTACTCCAAATTTGTATGGATATTTTAACAACAAATTTTGTGTGAGTAATTCAAATTTCGAGCAACAAAATTTTCAAAACGATGACCAACCTTCGACTCTTGAAAATAGCATTGAAATGATTTCATCTTTACTCGAACTTTCTACACGAAAAAATCAAGAGATAAATGATTTATGTAATTCTTATTTGTGTAATAACTCGATTCAAGGATTTCAAAATTTGAATTCAATTCAAAATTCAAACGATTACGATTATAACCCGTGCCAATTTAATTTCGAACTCCAAAATGAATTTCAAACTCAACCTGAAAATGGGAACAACTTTTCAAACGAATTTGGCAATGGGAATAGTTTCAATTGCGATATGATTGAAAACTTTGGTTATCAACAAATTCAAAGTGAAAATTTTCAAATTAATAATCATGAATTTGATTTTGTTGACGAAATGGAAAAAGATAACGGGGATTTATTACTTGAAAAATACAAAAATTATCGTGAAAATCATAATCAAATCTCAACCCACAAAGAATCAAATAATAATCTACCGTTTATCGAAATTGACAATTCTTGTTCTCAACAAGTCCAAATCGAAAATTTTCAAGTTAATAATTACAAATTTGACTTTGTTGAGCAAATGAATGAAATTTACCATGATCACACGAATTTGTTGATTAAAACATTGGAAAATTTTCGTGAGAAACAAAATCAAGTTTCAATGTGTGACGAGTCAAACGATAATCCATCTTTTACCCAAATCGATGATTTTCAAATAACAACTTTTGAAACTGAAAATGATGATCTTAACGAAGTTGTTGAAAAGACGGTAATTGTGTTGGATTTCAATTCTTTTGAGGGTGAGAAACTCGATTTAAATTTCGATCTTCCTTTTTCTGAAAATTAGAATACACCAACTTTGAGTTTTGAACTTGAGACATGTAATAAAGTTGTTGATAATCCAATAAAGGAAGACGAGTTTAATGAATATGAATTTTTTGGACTTTTGGATGACGAGTTGTTAAATTCCGAAAGGGAAGATGAAAATCACCATTTTGATTTTGAAATCAATAATTGTGAAAATGTTTTCAATGATAAGCTTGAATTTCAAATTGGTGAAAATAAAATTGAACTTCAATCAATTGTTTTGTCGACCCTGAAAATCATCGAAAATAAAACAACTCGTACGATTTTTAATAAAACGACATTCGTTTTTCCAAATCGACAATCAACTTCAAATTCTTTTACGATTTGGTTTTTCGTGCTTAAGCCATGTCTCACACATTTGACGAGACAAACGAATTGGTCTTTGGAAGACCGTTTCATTTACTTTTTGACTATATACTTTCTCATCTCTTGTAAATAATAATCTTTCATGTAAATATAGGATTTTTATTTTATTTTTCTCCTTTCATTTGGGTTGACGTGGGGACACAGTAAAAATCAAGTGTGGGGGGGGGGGGGGGACTCATCTTCATTTTTTTTCATGGTTTATTTTTGCTTTAAAATCAAAAAAAAAATCCCAAAAACAAATTTTCTTTTGATTTATTTTTAAAAGAAACACTATAAGATAAATATATGGCTTTGGTTTATTAAATTGAATTTTTTGAAAATTTATTGGTCTTAACAAAAATAAAAATGAAGTTTGATTACAAATAATAATGGTTTAACTAGTATCTAGGAAGATTCATATGTGTTAATTATGAAGTGCATCCTAATTAAAAATCTTTGTTTTAAAAAGTGGTTGATTTAAAGTAAAGGATATAACATTTTTTTTGTCTTCTAAGTTAAATGGTGCTAAGATGATTTTGCAAAACTCCCTCTCAAAAAATATAAAAATAAAAAATAATAACATCCAAGTATTCACTCTCATTTAAAAGTCCTCACGGTTATGCATGGGTGATTACTTGGAATTTTTGATTATGTGATTTCATACTCATTTAAAAGTCCTCACGGTTATGATGTATGGAACACATGTAAAAAAAAAGACTTAATAAAAACCACCTACGGTCGATAGTGTATGCATGAAAGTATGTGCACTCACCATGCTCTGTACTCCCCTCACATAAGCCCGAAAGGCAGTGCATGGGTGGTATATCTGGCCTCAGTTTATCTGAGCTAGGTGAGTAATTTTTCTTGCAAATAATGAGAGAGCAAGCAATTGAAATCCTAGCACTATTTTTACTTAGTTGATTTGATTTGTTATTGAAAAGAAATGAAAATACCACTTTGACAAACTTTGATAATCAACTAAGGATCCATTTCATAGTTACACTTTGTTATTAACTAAAACAACGAGTTAAACTATAGTCTATTTGATATGATAACTTGATTTTTGTTGGAAATTTTGACGAGTAAATGACATAAATTTTCAAGATAATAACCAAAACCTATATTTAACTTATTTGTGTCAATTTAAAAATAAATCCTTCATTTGTAAATATTTTCGAAAATTTGCATTCATCTCTTTGTAAATATATCTTGCATTTTGTAAATATTTTCATCCTGCATTTGGATTTTGTGGGTAGTATCCGCTGAAAACCCTCACGAGACAACACTCGTCCTACTGGGGACAACCAGAGGTTTAACGGCCTGTTGCATACGCTCAATGCAATCGTGCTTCCTACGAAAACGGATTTATCTTAGTTTTAGTTTATTCGAGGACGAATAAAAAGATAAGTGTGGGGGTATTTGATGTGCACGTAAATGTGCATATTTTTACGACCATATTTATTCTTTTTAAATTAAATAAACGATCATATTGGGTATTTTAACTTGTTTTAACCAAAATTCATATTAATTCTAAATTTTCACATATTCATCTTCATATAAGGGCAAAATGGCATTTGTGCGCGTATATTAATTTGAAAGGATTTAATTGGAAATTTCTATAATATTTTGTAGGAATTTAGCTTCTCATATTAGTGGGTTCATGAAGAAACATGCATGCACAAAATGGATATAAAGGAATGAAGATCATGGAGGACCCCACCAACCTTAATGTACAAATTAAAGGCTAATGCACATGCTTTTGGACTTAATGGCTTAATGTACACTTAATGGGGGATTAAGACATGTTAATGGTTACTTGGCCTCCACACTTCCTAAGGGGCATTTTGGGCATTCCTCAAAATTTGAATTAGGGTTTCATACATGTATAAATACCCATATGTGTCATGTAGCCTCCACCCTCTTCTCCTTCTTAGGCTATCTCTTCTCTTAATCTCTCTTAGGCCTCCTTCCCTTTAGTTTAGATCAAAAATAAAGTGAAAGCTCCTCTTTCTCTTTTCATGGCTACTTAGCCATTTTTATTTTATGTAATCTTTTTTTTTATGTTATTAATACACGCTCTTTCCTTTTACATGCCTCTTTTTTATGTTGTAGTGTAGATCTCTTTTCTTTTATGCAAGTTAATTAGCTTATCTTTTCATTTTGCTCTCTTTTTCCTCTTCATTTTGCTTTCATGTTGTTAGCTACATTTGTTAATAAAATGACAAATATGAGAAGCTAAACCCCTTCAATTTAGGGGTAATGAAGCTCTCTAATTAATGTAGCTTCAACATTTTGTTAATTCATGCTCTTTTTTGTGCTTAATGATGATGATAGAAGTTGTTTTATTTGTTGTTTTTGCTTTGAATTTGATAGTCTATATTGTTGACACCAAATAGGCTATGCTTAAACAATCACTAACATAAATGCCTCTTCATCAATATATGATTATGGCATAAGAAAATGATTTGAAATTAAAATTTGATGGTCTATGTTTCTAATCAATAGTTAATAGGCCATACTTAAAATAGATTTCATTCTCATTTTCTTTGTCAAGTTTCATGAAAGTTAGTAAGTGTTTTAAGGGGTGTGTTATAGTTTGATGGCTTATGTTGGCTAATCAATAGCTCAAATATGCCATACTTATAATAAACACATCAATTAAAACACTAATGACCATAAAAGAGAGATCATGATTTCATGTGCTGAACTACATGATCTAGAGAGTGGATTTATTCTCTAAATTGTCATTTAACTCTCATATTTGCATTTCTATTCTGTTTGTTAGTTATTTCATATTATCATTTTCTAGCTTAAAGACACTCTCGACTTTGGTATAATTTGATTGAATAGGAAATTTAAATCAACAATTCCCCGTGGATCGACCCGTATTCGCCGCGTGCTACATTCGTACACTGTGAGCTTGCAGTTATTTTTATTTCAAAATTTGTTCGACGGTTTTCTAAACCGATAGAATTTCCGTCGACGAACAATACATTATGAGGTACTTTCGGCTAAAATTGGATCCGAGAAAGGACCTAGAAAATGTAGTTTTTGTATAGAAATATTCGAAATGGGAAGAAGGGTTAAACAACAAAATTATTGCCATATATATTATACACGGTTTAATAAAATAAATTATTTGATTTGAAGTAGTTTAGTGGAATGTAGAAGCCATGGAAATAAAGGGAAAAAAGAGAAGGGAAAAGAGAAGGGAAAAAAGAAAGAAGACAAGAGGGAAGGTGGGGCTTTGGCCATGGGTTACTGCCATGGGTTGTGGATGGTGATGAAGGTGGATGGCGGCTGGAGGTGGGTGGTAGGCTAGGGTTTTGAAGGAGGAAGGATGGAATTTGATTTGGATATTTAGGAGTTTTGGGGTTTGGAGTTTTATGTAGATATGAGCAATAAGAAGAAAAAGAAGAGTACGCAGAAAGTTTCTCAAATGAGAAATTTCTGTACGTACTTGGTTTTAGTCAGATAGGAAATAGAAGGTCAATGGGTAGGAAAATGAAGGATCCAAAGCTTCTTAGGGTTTCTAGGGTCTCTTGGTTTACTAAGGAACCCATTAGTCTAAAACAAACTCAATAAGACCTAGTCAAAAAAAAGAACACAAATATACACTGCAAATGAAAGAAATAAGCTGCAGATTATTTAATAATTAGGAAATGAAGGTGGAGAGACAAAAATAAATGTCACGTTTTATTTTGAAAGGTTCAGGCATTACTAATGTATAAAGAAATGTACGTAGGAATGGAAAAGTTTGCAAACCAAAGGAAAGTGAAATTCTGTATGCGCGAAAATGAGGTGGCAAGATTAAATACAAACTAAATGTCTAGGCTTAGGTATTAAACAGAAGGGGAAATGAACGGATCAAGTATTAATAGTAAGATAACTATTTTAAAACGTACATGCAATAATTAGAAACGAAAGAAATGAAGGGACCATGTACACCGCACAACCTTTTGGAATTCAGTTAGTGAAACGTAACCAAATTAACTTCATTAACTCAAATAATATTCAAATTTGTACGCATTTAGTTTTTTATCTGTACATAATAAATAAAATTAGTTAACTTAAAAAAGGAAACGTTCAATTTGGTTTTCCCAAATTGATCTTTTATTTCTATTAAAACATCCTTTCTGTTTAACACAAAGGTGCATTTCTTTTATTAAATCTATTAATTGCAATCAACGTCTTCTTCCATTCTAGATTGAAATATTTCAATAACAATAATTGCAATTACTTACAAAGTTAAATTTCAAAGCAGACAACTAAAATGGATGAAAAATAGAATAAATATTTCTTTTAGTCATTTAAACACTTTTATGAATTTGTTGTTTATACAGTAGAGTAATAAATAACTTACTTAAATAAATTATTTTCCTACTCTTGTAATCCATTTGTATGCTAAAACACAGTTCAAATATACATATTTCTTCCTTTAAATCAATCATTCTATTCTTTATTTTATCTACATTCATAAATGAAACATTCATTTTATTTGATAGAAATATTCTTCTCATTAAATTAACTTTCTTTATATTTTCACAAAACATAAGCTAAGTTTAATTACACCTATTGATTTATGATTTGGAGTCCACTCTTTTATTAATTGAAATTTATTCAATTGCATTAATTTCAATTATTTACAAAGGTGAAATTCTAAATGGACAAAATAAATAAAATGATAAATAGAATAATTACTTCTTATCTAATAGTAATTTAAACATATTTATACACTATTGAATACAAACATGAATTATACATTTCTTACCAAATAATAGTGTCTCATCTCTACAATCAATCTTTAAGCTACCAAACATTTCAAATAAACAAACATATTATTTCTTCTGTAATAAGTAAAAAATTATTATTCTTTATTAACATTTATTATTCCAATCAATTGAAAATTTACCTTCAGACAATTGTTAATTTCATTCAAACCAATGTTATCAAAATACACACTAATATTTGTTATCATCCTTACAATATTGCAAATATGTGTCACTAATAGAAATTTTACTTATGCTCATTACTTGTATTATAATTTAATTTGTATCAATGAAATCTTAATTTTTTTTATTTCTGACAATTTTTTTCAAAAATCTTTTTTAATTTATAAATGTTTAAAAATACAGGTCATTACAATCTCCTGTACTCAGAACTTTTCGTCACCGAAAAGAAACAAGAACGAATCCAAAACTTTGTTGTATTTTATTTAAAATAGTCAATACATATATAAGTTTAATAAAATTTTAAAATAACTCAAATTCTACAAAAAAATTCTAAGTCTTAAATTTTCAGCAGAGTCTCCTTTGCGCTGATATGTTTGGAGAATAATGATATCAATAATTACAATATATGTATATATAATATTTCAATAATAAATAGCTCAAATCGTAATATGAAAACGTACTTATTTATCGAGAAACGAACTTTACTTATGAAACCAAAAGCAGTAGTTATTGTGTTACGAACCAGAATTTCAGTCATTTGAAATTTATATATTAAATTGGTATTAAATATTCAAATTTATAAGCTGAATAAATTATATTTCAAATATCACGATTTAATCGGATAATTAAATTATTAATTTAATAATTGAAATCGCTGAAATAATTGGAATTTGGATTTAATATGAATAAAAATGATTTATAGAGTTGAATTAAATTATATTTGAATTAAAATACTGATAGTAAAATTTTGAAATCAATTAGATGTTAAATTGAAGAAATTGAATATTTTAGTATTTAATTGACGAGTAAAAGTAGCCATTTTTCATAAAGTCTCGGATTTCGAGGAAACCAGTTTAATCGGATCCGTAATAATAAGATTTCAAATTTCATGTCAGTCAGATTTATTGTTTGTCCGGGGCAAGCTAAAACGCATAGAAATCTATTTAAGTAAATTTTAAATTTAAATAGTCGATTCGAAAACCTATCTTCCAAATATGCTCGAATTGGCTCCTGATATATATTTCATTATGTTCGAAATAGGAGTAAAACATTATAAACGCCAGACGACATGCTTCATTACGAGTTTGGAAAATTTTCGGATGAATAGTGCGCGTAAATTTTCTATATAAGACCACACTATTTTCTTTTTTCACTCAATTCATAATCATTAAACCCTAGCTGCCACATATCATTTCAATGGTAGAAATTTTGAATTTTCTTCCTCCATTATCTCTCAATCCACAAACAATTAGCAAAAACGTTCAACTATAATATTGTAGAGCACATCGTGATCTTCACATCCAACGGTGATGATCGAATATGGCGCAACGAGAAGGAGGCTAGGGGACTGCGTTTTGGGGGCTATTTTGAGCGTGATTTGGTGGCTATAGCACGTCGTGGGAAGGCTAGTTTTTAGGCATTGGTAGTGGAGTTGATGAGCTACGTTGTGGAGGTCGTCGATCGGGTTCAAGTGTATCGTGGTGGCCACAATAATTCGAGAAAAAACGACGGCAATGGGTTCATTTGTGCGTAAGTTAAACGAAGGGGGATAAGAAAAAAGAACGGCCTGATTTCTCCATAGCAAAGTTAACGGCCAGATGTAAAGTAGGGTTTAAAAATAAAAATAAAATGTTAATTAATTTATATAATAATTCGTGTGATATTAAAAATGTCATAACTTCTCCATACCAGGTCCATTTTTGACGAAACAAATTAGATTGGGTCCGTATTGAAGAGCACTACATTTTAAAGCTTGTTTGGAGTTGATTGAAGCTGGTATGAATTTTGGGTAAAATTAAACGGCTGTTTAATTTTATTCAGAATAAAACACTACAACTGTTATTGGGAGCAATGTGAGCACAACTCACTCTCTCCGTCTCAGTGATATTTTTGTATAAGTGAGAATAAATATTATTTATGATGATTGATGATTGTTTGGATGATATATGATATATTGGTTGGTATTTGGATATATACCTGCCTATTGGAGCAGATGACCCTATACATTCTCATATATGAGCGGATAACCCTTTGTACGTGCGTTTGCCTCGAAGCGGACATGGTACATATATTCCAATATGTATATTTATTGAAAGTGACAGGTTGGAGGGATCCAACTGGATTCCTCACCAGTATTTATTTGTTTACAGATATTGTTATGTATACTATTATCATATGATATATGATGTATTGATGCCCTGGTTGATGTATTTAGTGCTGCTGTAGCATTGGGCCTATTTTTGGAATTCTAAAATTGTTAAAGTGATGATTTTCAAATTAAAAATGATTTTCAAGTGATTTTGAAAATAGATGTTCTATTAATTTTGAACTGTTAAAACAATGAATTTATTTTAAAGAAATAAATGTTATAATTTTTATGTTATAAAAATTATGATTTTTGGGAAATATAATCAAAATGTGAATTTTGAAATACGGAGTTAATGATTTTATAAATAGTTTAAATGGAAAATTTTGATTTATTATAAATGGTTTATATACAAAATTATAAATTGAATTTGTATAAATCGAAATAATGAAATTATAAAGGAGTTTTTATAAGTGTTAAAATGAAATTATAAATGAATCTTATAATTGATTAAGATTTATGAATTTGTGAAGTTATAAAAAGAACGAATTTTGGAAATAAATAATTTATAAGCAATTAACTCGTAAATTGGATTTTTGAATGTAAATAAGATATATATAGAATTTGTTAATTACGAATTTTATAAGTTGAAGTTCTTATAAAATAATAAAGGAATTTGATTTTATATATGGAAGCTTTATAAAAATATATATGGAATTTATAAACATTGTTTTATAAATCCGAAATCAATTTAATTTGATAAGTTAAGTATAGAAGTTTATTAAAGGAATTATATCCGCAATTTTTGACAGGAATTATGCTTTAATAAATATGTAGAAGTAACGAATTTTGAAAGAAGATATATCCATGATTTTGGACAGTGGATATTTAATAAATGTATGGAAATATTAGATTTGGTAAATAGATTATATTCACGATTTTGGACAGTGAATAATAATCATTTAAATTGAATAAATGTTTTGCGAAGTGATATTTTAAATAAATTTAAATGGTTAAAGGTGATTTTAAAATGTATTAAGTATCGAATAAATAGATTTCAACATTCATTGATGAAATAGACGTTTTGAGAAATAAGGAAATAATGGACTATAATATTGTTGTTATAGTAGATGATTTCCGAAAGGAAATGTTTTTGTATAATTTTGGGATTTATATACCTATCTTATTTTTGAATCTCTATATTAGTGATTTTGGGTTGTCGTAACGATGTTTTACGCAACATTCATTTTGACCCAATAAATGTGTTTTAAGAGAATATTCTCCTTAAAGAATAAAATATATACTTAACCCTGATTTAAGTATATGTAATATTTTCTAAGTGTTGAAAACAAAGTGAATTTTGAATTACTTATTATTAAATAAGTATATGGAAATGTTTTCCAATATTGAAATGTTGAAATTGTATGAGATTATATCTTTTTAAAGATAATTTGAAGTGAACATTTGGCAAGTGATTTAATAAATAAAGGATTAATTAAAAAGGGCTAGTGATTGTGAAGGCTTGATTATCGCTTGTGTTAAGGTTGTTGATTCGTGTAGTGCGGAGTATTACTCTAATCTATCGAGCTTCCTTCTTGGCCTGAAGGATAGCAAGTTGAAAGTTGGAGACATGATAAGTCTATGAGACTTAGTTTCTGTGTGAGGTTGAGAAATGCTTTTGCATTGTTGGTGCGAAGAGACTGCTTTTTGGGGACTGCTTGTGTAATCTACGATGATAATGATAATCAGGATTTTCATAGTGGGGGATTGCTTGTTGATCCTTTGAGTTAAAATCCCAATATACATCCAGTAGCGATGGTCTCTTTGTTATAAATTACCCAATGCGAGGACTATTTGCTACTAATCCTTGGGATTTCCCGACAGGGTGTGGTAGGAAAGTACCTTCAGTTTGTTCTATCTTGGACAACCAGTATGGATATTTGTTTGATATTGCATTTCTACAGATTATGTACATTGGTTTTTACAAACTTACATCGGTGGTGGCGGAGAAAGCAACTTCTCTTAGCTTAACATCCTCTTGAGACATATGAGCTTAAGGGTTGTATTTTTGTGCAAGGCAATTAGCAGTCAAACGGAAATAGCCGTGTCGCATTCAAAGTGATATGATATGTGATTATGAAAGGTAATCTTTACCTCAGGCCTCATCAACCGGAAATGACCAAATCATTGTTAGATGTGGTAAGGCTAAGTGGGTCGCGCCTATTAGGGTATGACCATCCTCTTCTAGATATATCTTTACACGATATGACGTCGTGTATCTGATTATTATGGTTTGTATGCTTCAAGAGCTCTTGTTAAAGGTCAGTAACGACCGGAGGATGACATATTCGGTACTATCTAGTTATAGAGGTGGGTCGGTCTTGTGTTGGTAAAAAAACTTAGTTATGGTTTCTCGGTACATTCGGTACTATCTAGTCATTTGTATGGAAATTCAAACTCCACTACGTACCTGCCATTTTATTTGTAGAGCCTATATGCTGAAATTTAATCAATGTAACAATTTCGGCTATGATCAATATTATTTGTATAATAGACACTAGTATAATATCAGATGATTTGATATAAGATGTTTTAGTTATCGTAAGATAAAAACATGTCCGTGTTTACATGTGGACTTGTCTTATGGGATTCTTTGTTTTGATAAAGGAAAAGTTTGGTAATTTAATAAATTCAGTGTGTTTCTCATGTTGGTTTACCAGACTGATCCGGGCGTTCATCCCTTTCAAAATTGGGTCAGATCGAGTATATTTATAGGTTCAGTATTGGTGCTCTTGGAGCTTCAGTAGGAAAGATGAAGATCTTCATTTTCATATACACGTATCTGTTTTGATTAATTATTATCCACTGTGCATAGTTGTTTATATTATCAGCAATTGTGAGGACATGTTATTATAACTGTCTAGGCTGATAATTTGTGATTGATTGTTGAACTCTAACTGATGTATATATAAACAGTTTCTGTTTTATAAAGATAATTGATATCATATTATTGTTTTCCGTTGCAATGTGAGTTCTGTATTGTTCAGTTTGGTTCTATCTTCTCACTTGCTTCTCTTCTCTTCTTCTCTCTTCTTTTATTTCTCTTGACTTTCCAGCAGTCTATGCTTTTTGAGTTAGACATGTGTGGATAGATTCAAAGGGTACGGATTTGTGGTCCGTGACATTTGGTATCAGAGCTTAGATTTGTATATTCCTAAGCTTTGACGTATACTCAGTATTGGTAGGGACAGTAGCACCCTAGATTGAATTAAGTGTATTATATATATAAGCGCGTATTTGTTAGTGATATAAAATGTTTTATATTGTGTTTGCTTATTCATTGAGCTGTTTGTGAATTCTGGTCGGTGTGTGGACGCCATATTATCGATAGGGATTTCTAAACACTTAAACGAGGCAAGTCGACATAGTATTATTTTAAATTAGGTAAATAAAATAATTTTACCTCGATTATATTTTATATATAAAGGATTAATTTCTCAGAAACTATTAAAGTGTATATAAACGGATTGTTTGCTTGTTTGGAAATTTAAATATATATATGAGTTAATGAAAGATGTTTGAATAATTTTAATAAAAGCAAAAATTATAAAAGAATAAATTATATAAGCAAATGAATTATAAGTATGGAATTATAATTAAAATGATTTACAATTGTGAAATAGTATTATATATAAGAAATGGAATGACCTGAGTATACATATAAATTTGAGTTGTAAATGAAAATGAATTTAAACTAATAAGTTGAAAATTTGAATCCTGTTGATTTTAGAAGTTATTTTTCAAAGTTAAAGAGATTATATTGTCATAAATCTAAATAACATAAATAAATTTGAAATGATCTTATATAAGTAAAGTGAATAGTGAAATAATATAAGTATAAGTTTGTAAATGTGATTTATACATAATAAAAAGAGGATTTTTTAAGAGAATATAAAGCATCGAATTCACTTTTGTTACTAGGAAATAATAAGGGTAACGACTACAGCATCATCAACATCATTTTAGAGTTTCTGTGTGATGGATTTTCTACCAATAGTAAATTGAAATTGAATTTTTTTTGTGATAAACATATTTGAATTTAAAATCCAAATTGGAACCGATGAACATAAGTGAAATGAGTTTTGGACTTATAATGTGAAATAATAAAAATTTAACTTGGTAAAGTAAAGAAGTTTGAGTAGAATAATAAAATGTATGATTTGAAATTTAACTAAGGAAAGGTTAAATAATTTAAACTAGATTAGATAAGTTATTGAAATGGAAATTTAACTGAAGTGGTTAGTGATTATATAATATGAATTTGGAAGTTTGAATAATAAGTTGTATAACTTATAAAATTGAGAAAAAGTAAGTAAAACCAATCATTAAAATAGTTTGTAACGACCCGGTAAATTTCGATCTCGAAATTTACAGATAGCTAGTGAAAAGAAGAAAGAGAAAGAAGAAGAAACAGAAAACTCAAACTCAGAATCTCTCATTCGCAGCGGATAAAATATAATAACAAATAATAATATCAGTTATACAAAGAAAACCGTATTTGTCAATTTACATTTATATACATCAGAGGAACAATATCCCATACAACACTGGATAGTTTAACAACTTGTCCAGATAACAACAATACTATATCCGAATCCACTCCATACGCTCCTGCCATCTAGCTCTCGTCCTGAGCTTCAGAACGTCCTTACCTGAAAATCTGTAATACTCGGTCTGACCCGAGCATTACATCAAAGTAACACCCGGGTCAGGCTGGAAACCAGCGTGAGTAAAAGCATCTAACAAAGAATACAAAACATACAACTTATATAAACCCGGGTAAGTTGCATCAATATACAATTTCACAAATTGTTATAGACATTACTTATTTCACCTATCAATTTCTAAGTACCCAAACTTAGATCAAGTGGTGCAATTTCACTAAAATCATTTCTCTTCAGCCTATTGATTTCACATATCAATTTATAAAGAATCGAAGTGGTTTCGGGTATTTACTAATACCCGACTCCGGTCTCTTCGAATTCAATACCATTTTATCCCAAATTATTCAAGTGAAACACACTTCAACCTTCAAATACAGAGTGTCACCCATATTAATTCATCATCAATAGATAACTAAATTATCTCAGTTTAAACCCAACATATCATATCAGAAAGCATTTCCAAAACACATATCCAAGATATTAGTCAATCTAAGGCATGAAATATTATTCAATCATTCGTAAGAAAGATAAATTAGTCTTACCATTCTAAATTAATTTAAACAAATTAATTTAATTATTTTAATCACCCTTAATCCTGCTTACTTAACATTAATTAAATTTAAACCATTAATAAAACATGTCTAGATTATCCTTTCTAATTTCATTAAGTAATTAACCTTTAATTAATCACACAAATTAATTGATCTTTATCTATTCACATTAATTACATTAATGCCTAATTAATTACTCAAATTAATCACTTACAATGATTAATTAACCATTTATTGACCCCACTTATTAATTAACTATCCATTAATTAATCTCTTATTCATTATATCCCTTAATTGATAACACTAGGTAATTAATCCTTCACTGCTTCCCTTAAGAAATCTTCTTAAATTACTTTCATCCAATAATTATTCTTTTGGTTGATAATCCTCAATTAATTAATCTCTAGTCATTAATTAACTTAACTTTTTATTCTTAATTAAATAAGTTAACTCCTAACAAATTATTCTTAAATTGCTTACATTAAGTAGTTAACTATTTAAGTAATTAACCTCTAGTTACTTACACTAAATGATCACTAATTACCAATTAATTAATCTCAAATTAATTAATTTATAACCCTTAATCATTAATAACTTAATTTCTCTTTAAATTTCTTAATTTTGTTAATCTTTAATCTTCAAAGTCCTTGATTTACTTAAAGATAACCCATTTATCTAATTTATCATTTAATCTTTGATAACACATAACTTAATCCTTTAAATTAATTTCTTAATTACATACTTTAATTAAGTTTTAAATAACTTAAGAATCAATTTGTTTTAAGTAAAACCTATTATACACCTTCTTAAACCAATAATAATAACACTATAACACAAAGAATTAATTTTTTTAACAACTGTAGAACCTGATTACTAAAATTTTGAACTACCCTTATTTATAAAATATGTAAAACCTTGTTCTTCGGGTTCACCCCTGAAACCAACCGGAGTCTTTCCCATAGTTCACCCCGAGTCACACGCGTAACTTCCCACTTCGAGGCAAAACCCAAACTTACTCGAAACAGACCCGAGGATACAACGTCTTCCCCAAAACAACCATCAATTCAGACTTGATTGCGCTGGTGCACGTGCACCTACACCGGCACCTCCTCCAACCAGTGATAAACCTTCCTGCATATCCAACTTTATCGTGGCAACCCATCTCAATCACCAAATCGTAAGCACAAGCCTTAAGATAAAATCGAGCAGTGCAAATGGAAATAGGGAATCAACATCACCAGAAAAACATCTCGAATCTACGCCATCGTTCACCAGAATTTACTACGATTCCAGCCTTGGCTCCGCGCATCATCGATGCATCCATCACCCTAAATCCATGCGACTCGATGCCTTAGGAATGACGCAGTTCCCACTTTTGCAGTCTTGAAAAAAATTAGGGTTAAAACCAAAAACATCACCCCGCCGACGACGCAGCTGATAATCGCCTCCGCCATCATTTTTCCCAACATCCATGGTCTACATCTAGCTTTATACAAAAACCCCGAGCCCTCCCTACCCCTCTATCGCCAGTGGTAGCCCCAAATAATACTTCCAGTAAAAACCAAAATGCTACCTTAATGCTTAATTTAAAATTTTGATTTTTGTTTTAAAAATCATAGCTTCCTAGATAGATTCGAGTTACAATCTGGAAACCATAAACATTAATGTTTGAATTTCAACATAATTTAAAATTTGACTGCAAATTTAAATTCCTTCCAGATCTTCCTTTGTTTAACTTTGAATTGGTTTAAAATTTTAATCTTATTAAACGAACATCCTTAGTTAGATTCTACTATCTGAAATGAATTAGAGAATTTAGGATATGATTGATTTTTTTTTCTTTCTACAAATCAGAACCTGTAATTCTGAAAGAAAAAGAAAAAAATAATTTCCTTTTTCTGATTTTCAGACATCTACATATATTTAAACATGATTTGAAATCCTGAAACCATCATGCAAACCCCTTTTAAATCATAAATCAAAAGTTTTATTCAAGCTTAACTCTTGCATCCAATCTAAAGGTGGTTCATTTTACAGATTATAAAGCAGTGACTTATGATGAGAACAGAAATGCCTTAAAATCAGCAGACAAACATACCCTATAAACACACAGAAGCACACATATATACATCCACGCAGATCTATCATCAATCAAAGTAATTCACATGCAACTCCTATTTGATTCTTAAGTTTTAGTTCAAAGTTTACTCCCAGTACATTGATAAAACAGAGCTAATTCATTTTGTTAGCAGACATGCATGCAATATTATCATACATGTATATATGTTTTCATCCCTAAGCAAACAACTACCTATCACAATTTCAAGGTCTTTTTTTTTTCAAGCATTCACACAAATAGGCAGGTCAAATTTAAAGATGAAAGTTACTCACCACTGTGTTTACAGAAATCAGAGGAGTAGCTTGTAAACTGGAATTCACTTTGGTTATTGAATCAGGTGTTTAATTTGATTTGTAGCTTGGTGTTCGCTCCTGCATAATATTTGAGATGTACTTTGTTGTGAATTTGTTCTTGACTTTATTTGAGTTTTGCTTTCAGCTGCAGTTTGTATTTGGAATTGCTTAACTTCTGGCTTTCAAAATTGTACAAGGTGTTTATCTAGTTTGAATATTTTTGACAGATTTTGATTTTCTTTAGATCAGTCTTGAAAAATGAGAAATGGCCTGGTTATCTTTTCTTCACATTCAAAGGAAAAACTTTGCCACTTGTTATCATAAGTTAACATGTGTTTATTTCCTATTTCAAGGTTTTGCAAATGTCATTTGCTAAATAAATTTGTTTAAGTCCTTGTTTAAATAAATTTTAGAACTTTGTTTTTAAGCACTTACCTAAATTTCATTAAATTTTTAAACTTTGCCCCTTTCATTTAATCAATTTATGAACCATGTTCTCTCAAAGGTTTATACATATACTAAGAAAATGTACTATGGTTTACAAGTGTATGTTAAATCATTTATCAAATTCTTATTCAAATTAAAGGAATTCATAATGCCACTTGTCTATATTATTAGCACTTGTTTCAATTCTTAAGATAAATGATTTACATTAGTTTCTTAGTGTGTTAAAGTCTTAACACTTGTCTTTAGCATGAGAATTTTTTTTATTATATAATGTATATATTCTTTATGTTACTTATATTATATTTATTTATTTATATTGTATACTTCTCTTTTATTTGTATTTATACAATCTTTAAGAAAATAAATTTGAAACTACTTTATGCATAAATAAATTATCACATTCTCATATATGTATTCAAATTCAAGTTCATTCCAAGATATTTATCTTTTGAATTTTCAATCTCAAATTCAAATTAAATTTAAATTCACTCCTACATATTTAAACAAACACATATTACATTTATTTGAAAATAATGATTTTGCAAATTTTAAATAATTATATTAGAAGAATATCAAATAAATATTTATCCAAGTATAAATATTTATCATCATATTTATTTGTTAAATCAATATCCTATTAATTAACCCAATTATTTATCAATTACAGATGTCTAGAATTCCGGGATATCACATTTCTTCCCCCTTTGAATCTTTTCGTCCTCGAAAAGGAACGAAGCCAAAATTTATAAAATAATTTAAAACCAGTTGATCATTTTAGAACACTTTTTAAAATCTGCAATACTGCCAAAATAGTTTTATATAAAAAAATACTTTTTATAACTCGATGTTTTAACCAGTCCATCCTCGTTCTCACAGAAATTCGGTCATACGTTGATCAGGCATAAGACTGAAATTCTATAAGTACTTAGCAGACCCATTTTCAACACCCAGTGAAAATACTTGGAAAATAATTTTATTGAAAATATAGAAAGCGGTTTTTGAAAATAGAGGATATACTTTGGTGAGAATGCTCTGGAAATCATCACCCCCATCAATGGTCGCAGTTACATTTCAGGGTTATGTTGCCGTCGCAGCAAAAGTCCATGTAACTGCAGGCTCTCCACGGCCTCTCGATTACGCCATGGAACCCACACAACAGATCACAGTTACATCCAGGGTTATGTTGCCGTCGCAGCAAAAGTCCATGTAACTGCAGGCTCTCAGCGGCCTCTGATTTTCGCTGTTGAAATGAAACCTCTCCACTCCTACATAGGTCGCAGTCTACCGATATAAAATCAAACGCAGACTGTTGGCTCTCAACGGCACACACGACTTTCGCTATGTTATACTCTACTCATAATCCCCAAGAACTAGTTTCGTCCGGACTCCTCACAGGATCAACTTTAGAACCCTCCCCTCCCCTTGTGGCTCAAGGCAGCACCACCCGGTGGTACTCCTGAGAAGTTCATTTCAAGGGAGCACCTCTTTCCTCAGGGCCATCATCAAAACATTTTATACTATACATATATTGCATCTTCAATCATACACCTAGTATGATCCCATACAAAGCTCCTTTACACATAATCGATTATTCTAAAATCGATAATTCTCAAATTAGGTTTTCCAAATTCTCATATTGATTTTACCCAAAAATCAAAAAGCCTTTCCAAATCCAAAGGTTCCCAAAACCTTTTCTAAAATCCTCATAAGATCCTTTATATATATATATACAGATATATATAATCTTTAAAACTTTGGATTATTTCAAACTTGTATAAAAATCCTTTTATACTTCAAACATATTCAACATCCCTTTTTCTTCTGGCAAAAGATTCAATAAGGGGAGTTTCATTTTATAAAACAAAGATATTTAACTTTGTTTACTCACAATCAAATATTCAAATTTGATTACTCTTCTTAATATCCTATTCATCCAAATTCGTACGATGTACACATATCATCCGTACGCTATACCAATCTGATCGCTCACTCGATCACACAATTTCGCTTTCGAACTAGTATCTCCACCCGACTTCCTAGTGCAGACACAGATCTGGTTTCTTGATCAGAAACCATCATTCTCTTTGCATAGTCATAACTATGATAGAGAATATCCAGAACCAATCAACAATCCATATCCAGGTTCGCCATCAAAAATCGAGTGAAAAAATCCCACTCGGATCGATATATCTATCTCGAAATTCTGTGCTCGAATCTGGATCAAATCACTATGCGAATAGAATAACATACGTACACCCTACGTATTTATCTTTATTGGTTATTAGCCAAATCAATTCCATTTCTATTCACATTCACTTTGATTTTCATTCACTTACTCTCAATTGCTTCAATTCATTTGGATTATCGCCTCTATTCTTATCTCGATTGAGTACTTAACCAATAACAGTTTGAACTCCGACCAGTTTATTTAGAAAACAACTTGAAAAATTTAAAAATAGATAAGTAGTTGGAAAACAATTACTAGTTTGTAAAATAGGTGTAAAATAGTTAGAAAACAGTTAAAATAATTATAGAAATTTTAGATAATTGCAAAATAATAGTAAGATAGTAATTAGTTTTGTAAAATAGTTGAAATATAGTAATTAGTTTATAAAATAGTTGGAAAATTTGTTAAACAGTTTCAAAAATAATTGTAAAACAAATATAAGATAGATTGGCTTTTAAAAGAAAAGTTGTATATATATAATAAATAGCTTGGAAAAATAAGTTTATATTAAAAATAGTTCAGAGTCAAAACTGTCCACTTCCCAATCTCCATTCTCATTTCAATTTAAATTCCCACTTTTATTTAAATTGACCCAATTCCAATTTTAAATAACTCCAATTTCCATTAGACTTGATTTATTCCCAGTTCAAGTTGAATTAATTCTCTATCCCTTTTCACATTTAAATCAAATTCCATTTGATTCTAAACATATTCAACTTTAATTACAATCGCAAGTTAATCCAATCACTTTGGACTAATATCCATTCAATTGAACACACTTCAATTCCAATCCATTTCAACTCCAGTCAGAATTAATCCCAATTTCAAACTCCCTTTCCAAATCAAGTCGAATTATTCTTGATTTCCTCCCAAATTCAATTTATTACCAAACTTAAATTTTTATAACCCAACCCTTGAAGTTTTACCTTAAACATTTCAGTCTTAAGTCCAAAATGATTCCATACATTAATTCACTACATATTAGTAGTTCTTACATTACATACATTAATCCAAAATAAGAGTCTTACAGAAGTCATAAATCCAGATGCTTTCCTATTATCTAGAGGTTTGGGAAGAACAGAGCCCTAATGCTCCTACAAGTATCCTTCCTATGGACTTCCCTTCAAAGGGCAAAGCCCAAACATACACTTCTCAACAGGGTGTCCCCACTTATAACATTTACTACAAAATGTTACTACCCTGTCATCAATCTGGATAGCCTTCACGCCTCCAACAGTACGTTCCACAGCCTTACTCTTCTTCTGCCTCTCAGAACATTTCCTAGCAATGTGTCCCGGCTTCTTACAATGATAGCAAATAGTCGACTCATTAACCGGTCTAACTGGCTTACGCTTCGCCTTCCTCACTTCAGGGCAATGATTTAGAAAATGTCCTTTCTTATGACACTTAAAGCACAAGACTTCAGAGCGAAACCGGTGGAACGTACCCTTTAATTCCTCACTTGTTTTACTACACTTGGCTGCGTAATGACCCTAATTAAAACATCTGTAACAGGTGACATTATCATATGGTCCTGGTTCAGCCCTTCCCTTAACCGGATTCTCATATTCTTGAATATTTTCTTCACGATCCCTACGTGCAGCTACTCCTTGCTCTCTGCGTCTAACCTTCCATTCTTCACCCTTAGTCATCTCTCTCACAGACTGAATTCTAAGGGGATTCCTAACCTATAAATTAGACTTAATTATAAGAATTCAACCTTTACTCTTATATCAATTTGCTTACCAAGATATACCTTATGTTTTAACATCTTTGGTTTTAAATTTTCAAACAAAGTTTCAAACAACATCTTATAAGATTACTTTCAAAACTATCCTGAATAATAATATTATTTATCATTCCCTTTAACAATTTGAAACCAAATTTAATTTCTAATGTTCCTTATATGAATGGTACATTCTATTCAATTACTACTCGGATACATAAATTTACCACTTAAATTCTTATTAAATTTCAATAATTTAGCATCCCATCTAATATTTATTACAAAGAAATATTGCCTTATATATAAAAATATATTCTTATATAAAATCATTTAAAATCTTTATATAAGAAAATAACAAGTACGCTCTCTCATATATATATATACACACACTCAACTCATTCAAGGGTACTATTGACCCTATCATTAATGAGTAATCTCACCAGAGCCAAGGTTCTCGCTTAACCTTTCAGCTCTGATACCAAATGTAACGACCCGGTAAATTTCGATCTCGAAATTTACAGATAGTTAGTGAAAAGAAGAAGGAGAAAGAAGAAGAAACAGAAAACTCAAACTCAGAATCTCTCATTCGCAGCGGATAAAATATAATAGCAAATGATAATATTAGTTATACAAAGAAAACCGTATCTGTCAATTTACATTTATATACATCAGAGGAACAATATCCCATCCAACACTGGATAGTTTAACAATTTGTCCAGATAACAACAATACTATATCCGAATCCACTCCATACGCTCCTGCCATCTAGCTCTCGTCCTGAGCTCCAGAACGTCCTTACCTGAAAATCTGTAATACTCGGTTTGACCCGAGCATTACATCAAAGTAACACCCGGGTCAGGCTGGAAACCAGCGTGAGTAAAAGCATCTAACAAAGAATACAAAACATACAACTTATATAAACCCGGGTAAGTTGCATCAATATACAATTTCACAAATTGTTATAGACATTACTTATTTCACCTATCAAATTCTAAGTACCCAAACTTAGATCAAGTGGTGCAATTTCACTAAAATCATTTCTCTTCAGTCTATTGATTTCACATATCAATTTATAAAGAATCGAAGTGGTTTCGGGTATTTACTAATACCCGACTCCGGTCTCTTCGAATTCAATACCATTTTATCCCAAATTATTCATGTGAAACACACTTCAACCTTCAAATACAGAGTGTCACCTATATTAATTCATCATCAATAGAAAACTAAATTATCTCAGTTTAAACCCAACATATCATATCAGAAAGCATTTCCAAAACACATATCCAAGATATTAGTCAATCTAAGGCATGAAATATTATTCAATCATTCATAAGCAAGATAAATTAGTCTTACCATTCTAAATTAATTTAAACAGATTAATTTAATTATTTTAATCACCCTTATTCCTGCTTACTTAACATTAATTAAATTTAAACCATTAATAAAACATGTCTAGATTATCCTTTCTAATTTCATTAAGTAATTAACCTTTAATTAATCACACAAATTAATTGATCTTTATCTATTCACATTAATTACATTAATGCCTAATTAATTACTCAAATTAATCACTTACAATGATTAATTAACCATTTATTGACCCCACTTATTAATTAACTATCCATTAATTAATCTCTTATTCATTATATCCCTTAATTGATAACACTAGGTAATTAATCCTTCACTGCTTCCCTTAAGAAATCTTCTTAAATTACTTTCATCCAGTAATTATTCTTTTGGTTGATAATCCTCAATTAATTAATCTCTAGTCATTAATTAACTTAACTTTTTATTCTTAATTAAATAAGTTAACTCCTAACAAATTATTCTTAAATTGCTTACATTAAGTAGTTAACTATTTAAGTAATTAACCTCTAGTTACTTACACTAAATGATCACTAATTACCAATTAATTAATCTCAAATTAATTAATTTATAACCCTTAATCATTAATAACTTAATTTCTCTTTAAATTTCTTAATTTTGTTAATCTTTAATCTTCAAAGTCCTTGATTTACTTAAAGATAACCCATTTATCTAATTTATCATTTAATCTTTGATAACACATAACTTAATCCTTTAAATTAATTTCTTAATTACATACTTTAATTAAGTTTTAAATAACTTAAGAATCAATTTATTTTAAGTAAAACCTATTATACATCTTATTAAACCAATAATAATAACACTATGACACAAAGAATTAAATTTTTTAACAACTGTAGAGCCTGATTACTAAAATTTTGAACTACCCTTATTTATAAAATCTGTAAAACCTTGTTCTTCGAGTTCACCCTGAAACCAACCAGAGTCTTTCCCATAGTTCACCCCGAGTCACACGCGTAACTTCCCACTATGAGGCAAAACCCAAACTTACTCGAAATAGACCCGAGGATACAACGTCTTCCCCAAAACAACCATCAATTCAGACTTGATTGCGCTGGTGCACGTGCGCCAACACCGGCGCCTCCTCCAACCAGTGATAAACCTTCCTGCATATCCAACTTTATCGTGGCAACCCATCTCAATCACCAAATCGTAAGCACAAGCCTCAAGGCAAAATCGAGCAGTGCAGATGGAAACAAGGAATCAACATCACCAGAAAAACATCTCGAATCTACGCCGTCGTTCACCAGAATTTACTACGATTCTAGCCTTGGCTCCACGTATCATCGATGCATCCATCACCCAAAATCCATGCGACTCGATGCCTTAGGAATGACGCAGTTCCCACTTTTGCAGTCTTGACAAAAATTAGGGTTAAAACCAAAAACGTCACCCCGCCGACGACGCAGCTAATAATCGCCTCTGCCATCATTTTTCCCAACATCCATGGTCTACATCTATCTTTATACAAAAACCCCGAGCCCTCCCTGCCCCTCTATCGCCAGTGGTAGCCTTAAATAATACTTCCAGTAAAACCCAAAATGCTACCTTAATGCTTAATTTAAAATTTTGATTTTCGTTTTAAAAATCATAGCTTCCTAGATAGATTCAAGTTACAATCTGGAAACCATAAACATTAATGTTTGAATTTCAACATAATTTAAAATTTGACTGCAAATTTAAATTCCTTCCAGATCTTCCTTTGTTTAACTTTGAATTAGTTTAAAATTTGAATCTTATTAAACTAACATCCTTAGTTAGATTCTACTATCTGAAATGAATTAGAGAATTTAGGAAATGATTGATTTTTTTTTCTTTCTACAAATCAGAACCTGTATTTCTGAAAGAAAAAGAAAAGGATAATTTCCTTTTTCTGATTTTCAGACATGCACAACAACTACATATATTTAAACATGATTTGAAATCCTAAAACCATCGTGCAAACCCCTTTTTAATCATAAATCAAAAGTTTTATTCAAGCTTAACTCATGCATCCAATCTGAAGGTGGTTCATTTTACAGATTATAAAGCAGTGACTTATGATGAGAACAGAAATGCCTTAAAATCAGTAGACAAACATACCCTATAAACACACAGAAGCACACATATATACATCCATGTAGATCTATCATCAATCACAGTAATTCATATGCAACTCCTATTTGATTCTTAAGTTTTAGTTCAAAGTTTACTCCCAGTACGTTGATAAAAAAGAGCCAATTCATTTTGTTAGCAGACATGCATGCAATATTATCATACATGTATATATGTTTTCATCCCTAAGCAAACAACTACCTATCATAATTTCAAGGTCTTTCTTTTTTTCTCAAGCATTCACACAAATAGGCAGGTCAAATTTAAAGATGAAAGTTACTCACCACTGTGCTTACAGAAATCAGAGGAGTAGCTTGTAAACTGGAATTCACTTTGGTTATTGAATCAGGTGTTTAATTTGATTTGTAGCTTGGTGTTCGCTCCTGCATAATATTTGAGATGTACTTTGTTGTGAATTTGTTCTTGATTTTATTTGAGTTTTGCTTTCAGCTGCAGTTTGTATTTGGAATTGCTTAACTTCAGGCTTTCAAAATTGTACAGGGTGCTTATCTAGTTTGAATATTTTTGTCATATTTTGATTTTCTTTAGATCAGTCTTGAAAAATGAGAAATGGCCTAGCTATCTTTTCTTCACATTTAAAGGAAAAACTTTTCCACTTGTTATCATAAGTTAACATGTGTTTATTTCCTATTTCAAGGTTTTACAAATGTCATTTGCTAAATAAATTTGTTTAAGTCCTTGTTTAAATAAATTTTAGAACTTTGTTTTTAAGCACTTACCTAAATTTCATTAAATTTTTAAACTTAACCCCTTTCATTTAATTAATTTATGAACCATGTTCTCTCAAAGGTTTATACATATACTAAGAAAATGTAATATGGTTTACAAGTGTATGTTAAATCATTTATCAAATTCTTATTCAAATTAAAGGAATTCAAAATGCCACTTGTATATATTATTAGCACTTGTTTCAATTCTTAAGATAAATGATTTACATTAGTTTCTTAGTGTGTTAAAGTCTTAACACTTGTCTTTAGCATGAGAATTTTTTATTATTATATAATTATATATTCTTTATGTTACTTATATTATATTTATTTATTTATATTTTATACTTCTCTTTTATTTGTATTTATACAACCTTTAAGAAAATAAATTTGAAACTACTTTATGCATAAATAAATTATCACATTCTCATATATGTATTCAAATTCAAATTCATTCCAAGATATTTATCTTTTGAATTTTCAATCTCAAATTCATTCCAAGATATTTATCTTTTGAATTTTCAATCTCAAATTCAAATTAAATTTAAATTCACTCCTACATATTTAAACAAACACATATTACATTTATTTGAAAATAATGATTTTGCAAATTTTAAATAATTATACTAGAAGAATATCAAATAAATATTTATCCAAGTATAAATATTTATCATCATATTTATTTGTTAAATCAATATCCTATTAATTAACCCGATTATTTATCAATTACAGATGTCTAGAATTCCGGGATATCACATGGTTAAACAATTTTGTTAAGCAAAACGAAATCTGAATTTGAATAGCGATATGAATTTGACTTTAGTAAAAGTTAATATTGAATTTCAATTAAATTAGAGTGAACTTTAGTTGTATAGTCGAAGTAAATGCAAGTGAAAATAAAATCAAATTTAACTTAAGTAGTGTCGAATGAAGTTAACTTTGGTATCGAAGTAAATTAACAATGTGAGTTAATGAAATGAAGTCATTAAATGAATATGATCTTGAGTTATGTAATGAAATTCAACTTTAGTTGTAAAATGTGAATGTAGTGAATACTAGAATTCAATCAAAATTGAATATTAAACCAATTGGAATTAATGTGTTAAACCAAATTGAATGTAAAACGAAGTAAAGTGAATTAATTTGGTAATGTTGGTTATGCATTGGTTGTTAGATGGTTGTTAGTTGATTGTACAAAAATTCATATGCAATTGAATTAATGAAATTGAAAGCTAAAGTAATTGAATCCAAATTGGAAGTGAAGTGAATCTAAATAGAACTAAATTTGGTTTGAATTGGAAGTGAACAAACTTGAATGTAAAGTAGTGAATGTAAACTAATTGAATAAATGAATGTTAGTAAAATCCATTGTTAATGAACCAAATGAGATTAAATTGAAAATCAATTCAATGAATATTAATGAGGAGTGAAAGTGTATTGATTTGGTTATGGAGGTTAGTTGGATGATAGTTGTTTGATGGTTGGATTTGTTGCTTTTTGTTGCATTGCTATATTGGCATATATAGCAGTTGTATTGGTACATGTTGTATATTGATATTACTTCTCATATATACATGTTTCTTATTTGTTTGTTGAGTATTTAGTAGATGCGTATGGCATTTGGTTCACATTTGGAGCTCGCTTTCGTGCTATATTAGCCGTATATGCTTGCGATTAAAATATAAGGTACATATCTCGGATTACATATCTTTTATACCTTTTTCCCTACGGGATGCCTCATCCACGAAGATGAGATGTATATTTGTGATAAATATATGTTGTGATCCTACGATCGAACCACGCAAACGAGGTGCTGGCGAATTTTTTTGAAAATTGAAGGCGTTAGAAAATTTTTGAGAAAATTGGAAAATTTATGATAACTAAAATTTTGATTTTGAGGTATGAAGTTAAACGATATAGTTGGTTTTGAAAAGAATAATTAAGAATGGATTTGGAAAACTTAGAAAAGTTTGTATAAGAGTTTAACTATTGAAATTTTGAAAAAGTTAAAAAGTTTAAATAAATTTGATATCTAATTTGAACGAACTGTTTTGAAAAATTAATAGATTTTGTGACTTTTTCTTACTTAGTAATTTCGAGGATGAAATTCTTTTAAGTAGGCGAGAATATAACGACTTAGGATTTCAGTCATTTGAAATTCGTATATTTAATTGATTTTAAATATTCAGAAGTTAATTTTATAAGCCGAATAAATTATGTTTCGAATATCTGGATTTAATTAGGTAATTAAATTATTAATTTAATATTTGAAATTGCTGAAATAATTAGATTTGGATTTAAAATGAGTAAAATGATTTATAGAGTTGAAGTAAATCATATTTGAATTAGAATAGTGATAGTAAACTTTTTAAATCGATTTAAAAGTTAAATTGAAGAAATTGAATATTTTAATATTTAATTGACGAGTAAAAATAGCCATATTTCATGCAGTCTCGAATTTCGATGAAAATAGTTTCATTAGATCCATAATATTATATTATTGTAAGATTTCAAATTTTGTGTCAATCGGATTTACGGTTTGTCCGGGGAAAGTTAAAACGCGTAGAAATTGGTTGAAGTGAATTTTAAATTTAATAGTCGATTCGAAAACCGATCTTCCAAATACAATCAAATTAGCTCCCGATATATATTCCATTATGTTCGAAATAGGAGTAAAACATTATAAACGCCGGCGGCACGCTTTGTTTCGAGTTCGGAAATTTTTTGGATGAATTATGCGCGTAAATTTTCTATATAAAGACCACACTATTTTCTTTTTTTCACTCAAGCCCTAACCATTGAACCCTAGCACCACATATCATTTCAATGGCCAGAAATTTCAAATTTTCTTCCTCCATTATCTCTCAATCTATAAACAATTAGCAAAAACGTTCAACTACAATATTGTAGAGCACATCGTGATCTTCACATCTAATGGTGATGAACGAATATAGCACAACGAGAAGGAGGCTAGGGGGCTCATTTTGGGGGCTGTTTGAGCATGATTTGGTGGCTGTAGCACATCGTGGGGAGGCAGGTTTTTGGGCATTGGTAGCAGAGTTGGTGAGCTACGTCGTGGAGGTCGCCGATCGGGTTCAAGTGGACCGTGGTGGCCACGACGATCGAGCAAAAACGGCGGCTACGGGTTCATTTTGTATGTAAGTTAAACGAAGGGGGAGAGGAAAACAAAGCACGGACCGATATCTCCATAGCAAAATCAACGACCAGATGTAAAATAGGGTTTAAAAATAAAAATGAAATGTTAATTAATTTATATAATGATTCGTGTGATATTAAACATGTCATAAGTTCTTCATACGAGGTCCGTTTTTGACGAAGCAAATTGCATTGGGTCCGTATTGACGAGCACTACATTTTAGAGCTAGTTTGGAGTTGATTGGAGATAGTGTGAATTTTGGGTAAAATTAAACGACTGTTTAATTTTATTCAGAATAAAACACTGCAACAGCTATTGGGAGCAATGTGAGTACAACTCACTCTTTCTGTCTCATTGATATTTTTATACAAGTGAGAATAAATATTATTTATGACGAATGATGATTGTTTGGATGATATACGATATATTGATTGGTATTTGAATATATACCTACCTATTGGAGGAGGCGACCCTATATGTTCCCGTGTATGAGCGGATGACCTTATGTACGAGCGTCTGCTTCGAAGCTGACATTGTATATATATTCTAATATGTATATTTGTTGCAGGTGACAGGTTGGAGGGATCCAACTAGATTCCTCATCGGTATTTATCTGTTTACAAATATTGTTATATATGCTGTTATCATATGATATATGATGTTTGGATGCCGTGGTTGATGTATTTAGTGCTGTTGCAGCATCGGATCTATTTTTGGAATTTTAAAATTGTTAAAGTGACGACTTCCAAATTAAAAAGGATTTTCAAGTGATTTTGAAAATAGATGTTTTATTAATTTTGAATTGTTAAAATAATGAATTAATTTTAAAGAAATAAATGTTATAATGTTTGTGTTATAAAAATTATGATTATTGGGAAATATAATCAGAATGTAAATTTTGAAATATAGAGTTAACGGTTTTATGAAATAGTTTAAATGGAAAATTTTGATTTATTATAAATGGTTTATATGTAAGATTTATAAAATTGAATCTTTATAAATCGAAATAATGGAATTATAAAGAAGTTTTTATAAGTGTTAAAATGAAGTTATAAATGAATCTGATAAGTGATTAAGATTTATAAATTTGTGAAGTTATAAAAAGAACGAATTTTGAAAATAAATGATTTATAAGAAAATAACTTATAAATTGGATTTTTGAATGTAAATAAGATATAAATAGTATTTGTTAATTAATGGATTTTATAAGTTGAAGTTGTTATAAAATAATAAATGGAATTTGATTTTATATACGGAAGCTTTATAAAAATATATATGGAATTTATAAATATTGTTTTATAAATACGGAATCAATTGAATTTGATAAGTTAAGTATTGAAGTTTATTAAAGGAATCATATTCGCGATTTTTGACAGGGAATTATCCTTTAATAAATATGTAGAAGTAATAAATTTCTAAAGGAGATATATCCATGATTTTGGACAGTGGATAATTCTTTAGTAAATGTGTAGAATTACTGGATTTGGTAAATGGACTATATTCACGATTTTGGGCAGTGAATAATAATCATTTAAATTGAATTAATGTTTTGGGAGTGATATTTTAAATGAAGTTAAATGGTTAAAGATGATTTTAAAATGTATTAATATCGAATACATAGATTTCAACATTCATTGTTGAAATAGACGTTTCGAGAAATAAGGAAATGATGGACTATAACATTGTTGTTATAGTAGATGATTTTCGAAAGGAAATGTTTTTGTATCATATTGGGATTTATATTCCTATCTTATTTTCGAATCCATATACTAGTGATTTTAGGTTGTCGTAACGTTGTTTTACGCAACATTCGTTTTGACCCAAATAAATGTGTTTTAAGAGAATATTTCCTTAAGGATTAAAATATGCACTTAATCCTGATTTAAGTATATGTAATATTTTCCAAGTGTTGAAAATAAAGTGAATTGTGAATTACTTATTATTAAATAAGTATATAGAAATTTTTTCCAATATTGAAATGTTGAAATGGTTTGAGATTATATCTTTTTAAAAATAATTTGAAGTGAATATTTGTCAAGTGATTTAGTTAATAAATGATTAATTAAAGGGGCCCAGTAATTGTTATAGTGCTGAATATTTATTTATTTGTTTTGATAGTTAAATAACCGACTATCAAACTTGGCCATTTTAGTTCCTTGACTTGATGTGAGAACTATTTAGTCGTACACTTAGTACATAGCCTTCTGAGTAGGCTTGATTATCGTTTTTGTTAAAGATGTTGATTCGTGTAGTGCGGAGTATTACTCCAATCTATCGGGCTTCCTTCTTGGCCCAAAGGACAGCAAGTTGAAAGTTAGAGACGTGATAAGTCTATGAGACTTAGTTTCTGTGTGGTTGAGAAACACTTTTGCATCGTTGGTGCGAAAAGTCCGGGATCAGATTTATCTGAGAACCATTTCGTACCAACATTTATGTGACGGTTGTGCAGGTTGGTTATGATGATATTGATGTTTAGGATTTTCATAGTAGGGGACTTCTTGTTGATTGTTTGGGGTTAAAACCCCAATATACATCCAGTAGCAATGGTCTCTTCATTATGTAATATCCAATGTGAGGACTATTTGCTACTAATCCTAGGGATTTCCCGATAGGCTGTGATAAGTATCTTCGGTTTGTCCTGTTCCTGGACAACTTGTGTGGATGTTTTTCTGACATTTCATTTCTATAGATTACATACATTGGTTTTTACAAACGTACGTCCGTAGTGGCGAAGAAGGCAACTTCTCTTAGCTTAACACCCTTCTTGAGACGTATGAGCTTAAGGGTTGTATTTTTGTGAAAGGCTATTAGTATCCAAACGGAAGTGGCATGTGGCATTCAAAGTGATGTGATATGTGATTGTGAAATATAATTGTTGCCTAAGGCCTTATCAACCGAAAATGACCAAAACTGGGTTAGATGAGGTAAGGCTAAGTGGGTCGCTCCCGTTCGGGTATGATCAACCTCTTCTAGGTATATCTTTACACGCTATGACGTCGTGTATCTGATTATTATGGTTTGTATACTTCGAGGGCCCTCGGTAGAGGTCGATAATGACCGAAGGATGACATATTAGGTACTATCTAGTTATAGAGGTAGATCGGTCTTGTGTTGGTAGAGAAACTTTGTGATGGTTTCTCGGTACATTCTCCTAGAGATGTACTGCTAGAAGGTTGTCCCTTCACCTGGTCATTTGTATGCAAATCCAAACTCCACTACGTACCTGCCATTTTATTTGTAGAGTCTATATGATGGAAATTAATCAACGTAACAATTTCGGCTATGATTAATATTATTTGTATACTAGGCACAAGAATAATATCGGATCATATGATTTAAGATGTTTTAGTTATCGTAAGGTAAAAATATATGTCCGTGTTTATGTGTGGACTTGTCTTATGGGATACTTTTGTTTTGATAAAGGAAAAGTTTGGTAATTTAATAAATTCAGTTGAGAGTGCTTCTCACGCTGGTTTACCAGACTAATCCGGACGTTTTTCCCTTTCAATGCTCGGCTTAGACCGACTATATTTATAGGTTCAGTTTTGGTGCTTTTGGAGCTTCAGTAGGAGAGTTGGAGATCTTCATTTTTGTATACACGTATCTGTTTTGATTATTGATTATCCGCTGTGCATAGTTGTTTATATTATCGGCAATTGTGAGGACATGTTATTATAACTGTCCAGGCTGATAATTTGCGATTGATTGTTGAACGCTGATTGATGTATGTATAAACAGTTTCTGTTTTATAAAGAGCATTGATATGATATGATATTATATGTTTTCCACTGCGATGTGAGATTCTGTATTATTTTGTTTGGTTTTATCTTCTGTTTCTTCTCTTCTCTTCTTCTCTCTTCTTTTCTTTATCTTGACTTTTCGTTCGTCTGTGCTTTTTTGGGTCATACATGTGTGGATTATTGTCGATTCAAAGGGTACGGATTTGCGGTTTGCGACATATCGCTTCCATAACCTGTATTTCACTTATATTTCCAAAGAGTTAAAATTATGTGAAAGAATAATATTTCAATTGCTTCAAATCAATAGCAAAACAACATACAATATATCATAATCATATGCAAACAAAACTATACAACCATCATAGACAAAAAAGAATCAATCACACATCCATAGCAACCAAAACCAATGGTTGTTCGGGTTCAGAAATTTTAATCGTACAAGGATGATAAATAAACTAATAAGTGTACCTTATGCTCAACAGCCTTAGGTAATTACTTAATGGATTATTCATAAAACCTCAAACAATTAGAAGTATTCTTTCCCAAACTTCCCATCAGCCAAACAACAAGAATTTTAAATTTACTTAAGTTTGTTCCTCTGTTTTTTCCTCATCATTTACCTTCCATTCATGTAACAAACCAAAATTTAACCTGTAATAATAAATTCATTAGTTAATTAGACAATAAGTAACTTTGCAAAATTATCAGAATTAAGCCACGATAGTTGCACCATTGTGTCAGCGGTAATTTTATAATCAATTTCCATATATTATACATCAGAATCTGAGTTAATATGAGATAAGAATGAAATAACCAATGAAACGAACAAAAAAAATATAGATTGACCGACCAATCGGCCTGGGCAAGGGGCAGTCGACCCGCTTTGCTTTTCGGCAAGTGAACGGATGTACGTTCGAACGAATCAGTAGCGATTGAACACGTATTTTGCATTGTTTTAACTGATTTGGTCCCTTCGTTTCTGCATCCGATGGCCCCTATTCAGCCTATGACGTAGTTGCATCCTATTCAATCTTCAAATCCAATGATCCGAGATCCACTTCTACACGTATAAATAGACCCCTAGACCTAACACTCATTCTCATTCCAGGTTTTCTCCAGTTCGGTTCACCTTTCTAGAAAGGAACCTAAACAGAATAATTTCTCTAAAGGAGCAAATCGTTATAAGTTAAATTATTTTACAACTCCAAGTGGATCTAGGAAAACAAAAGGAAGAGCTTAGGACCGAAGGTGAGTGATTGTAATTATTTTAAGATTTCTTTAAGTAATTTAAAATAATAGGGTTTTCAATAGTTGTAGTTTTACTACAATTTTTACAATAGCCTTTTCACTAGTTTATTTATAGTTTTTAGAATTTTTTCAGTTTATTTCCTTTTAGCTTTTTTCAGTAAATTTAATTCATTTCTGTTAATTATAGCTTTTCATTTATTTACAGTTTACTAGCATTATTTTAGTTTATTTACTGTTATTTATACATATTCTTTCTACGCTTTGGATTTTCTTCTGTTTTCTTTTATTCCTCCTTCTTCTTTGCATATATATTAGAATAGGATTAACGCGAATACAGATGAAATTGTAAGAAAACTGAAATAACATAATATAAGATGCAAATTTCAAAGATTGTAATATAAATGGAATTGGACTGAAATTACACCTAATTATGACGTTAATTGAACCAAATTAAAAAGATTGGCCTAGTTATAACTTAGAATTATAATAAAAAAGAGTTAAAGATGAAAGGAGCTTATTTTCACACTTAGACCTTGGGTTAAGTAATAAGCATGATTATAACGTAGGTTATAATAAGAAAAAGAACAGAATAAGGCTTATTTTAAGACTTAGGAGAAATTAATAAGCACGGAAAGAAGAGAAAAATGTAAAGAATTATTTAGATAATTTACCTTAGTTAATAAGCAAAGATGAGAGTAGGACGTGTACTAAATAACATTCCCTATTAGACAAAATGGTGAGCCTAGGGCACACTTATGCTAAGAATGATAGTAATTGGTCAAATAGAAATCCAAATCACAGGGGATTTGGAAAAGGGGCACAAATAGATATTGTTTGGATGAAGGGCCAGTACTAACAACATTTCCCCTATAGATTCTACGGACACACGATGATCTCACGTTAGCCTGAAGTAGGATGAGCGGCACCCTTATGCTAGAGTTAGAGGTAATAAGAAGACCTAATAGGTAGACCAAAAGGTAGCACGGCATGGTGGCAGTTACGCATGCGACTTCCATTCGGGTGCTCATAATAGCTATTGGTTCCAAGCGCTTAGTATGAGTGTCCTGTCTTTCGTAGATACCGTTTCCTTCTGTGTAGGGAGCTATATATGTTGTCCGGATCCACAATGGTTGCTCTGTGCATCTTTTGTAGATACCATTAGCTGCTATGTAGGGAGTTATATAGCGGTTGGTCCGTAGTAGGGTCTATGGAGTAGCAGATCGATCAAAAAGGGTAGAATTAGGGTCATCCTAATTACAGGATTACAAATTCAGCCTAATCAAAGCAGAAATCTAGGACAAGTACAAGCAATCAAAGTTAACCTCTCTTATAAATTGAGCAATATTTAATCGTACTTATTTCTAGTTTACCTCTTTCCTATTTCCTTTATTATCCTTATTTATGCTAGCACCGTTGTAGATCTATAACTTTTATTTTGGTTAAAGACTCTAGTAATTACCACCATTCACCAGACTTTTAGTCTGACCCACTCCTCTATTGTCCCCTTCCCCCCATGGACAATCAAGGGAGAAGTCGGTAGAATTGCTGCTGCTTGGCGGTTTCTTGGAGGAGCTCTCTACTATGTATTTCTTTTATTTCATCTTTAGTTCTTTCTATGTACTGGCTTATTATGAGAGATATTATGCACTCTGATTTTGAGACTATGAGTTTTTGTTTCATGAGACATATTGGATTTATGGACATGTATGTGGTATTTGGTATTTGACTTATTTATGAATCAATTATGAATCTTTTTTTAATTAAGTTATTATTTTAAGTACCGCTCTATTTTGTCTTGCGAATCCCAATCTCTATTAGTTTCAGTTATACCTACAACTCGCCACACATTTTAATGTGTCTTTTTGGGTATAATAAGGGGTGTGGGGATGTTTCACTTTGTGTCAGAGCCTAAGATTATAGGATTTCTAAAAACTTATTTTTGAAAGTAAAGTATTTTTCAAAATAACTTGTTTTAAAGTATTTTTCAGGAAAGAACTTTTAGAAATGATTTTTTTAGTATAAAAGGAATTTTTATAAAAGTTCCCTCAAAATTCCAGTTCAATCTCCTTGACTCTTTCCTGGACTATCCTTTTCTTTTTGTAGAATGGCTGATGGCCCGAATCTTCCCAAATGCATTCCAGTCCTAGCCTGGTTTTGTAGGTACTTACAAGCCACGGCTTCAGAGGTGCACGGGCCAACGCCCAATCCTGCACCACGGGTGGGAATCCCATCAACCCAACTGCCGCCATCAATTTCTCTAATCTTTGTAAAGATTTTACAAGTATGGGCGGAAGACTTTTTGTAGCAAGTAGACTATTGTGGAGGTGAGAGCATGGATTGGGGACACAGAGAGGATTTTGGGTCTTTTGAGATTGGATGGTCAGCAGCGAGTTCAGCTAGCCGCTTGGCGGCTAAAGGACGAGGCATCTTATTGGTGGGAGGTGATCTAGTTGGAGGGTAGAAATGTAACTTGGGATGGATTCTGGGAGTGATTTAATAGAAAGTTTTTATCTTAGGAGGAAGAGAGTGTTATTCTGGAGAGGTTTATCAATTTGAAGCAAAGGAGGTTGTTTGTTAAGGAATACATCAATTAATTCAATGAGCTATCACGATTTGGTATGAATTTGGTGAACTCACATCACAAGAAAGCTATGAAGTTTGCGAAGGGGTTGAATCAGCTCCTTCAGGGATTATTACCGACTTATGTACCGATGGAAGCACTTATGAGTCCGTGGTCGAGATGGCACTGATGTGGAGTACAGTCAACGAGGAAGAGTCTAAAGAGAAGGTTAAGTCAAAAGGTTCAAAGAAGAAGTGGTGGGAAAAGAATATGAAGAAGAAGAAATGTGATGGTCCTCGGAAGTAAATTAAGAAAGGAATAAAGTGCAATAGTTGTGGGAAGATTGGACATATGACATGGATTGCTGGAAGGAGAAGATGAAGGGTAAGTGCTATACTTAAGGCTAACCCGATCATATGAGAAGGAGTTGTCCCTAAGGAACGAGTGCACCAGTTACGCAGATTCAGACGTTAAACGCACCACCTTCTAGTAGTATTCCAGATAGAGGTAGGAAAGTCACAATTGAAGGTTTGATTTCTATATCTGATTTTCCCATTCAGACTTTATCTGATTCTGAAGCATTACATTCTTTGATATCTAGTTCTCTAGTAGATTTTTTACACTTGGACATATCATTAGTAGTAGACTCCATTATTGTTTAAAACCCCATAGGAGGATCGGCACACTTATCCATGGTTTGTAGGGGTTTGAAATTTTTTATCTAGGCATAGAATTTGACTGCGACGCCTATGTTTTGGGATTCTTGGGGTATGAGATGGTCTTAGGGATGGATTGACTATCCACATATGGTGCTATCTTAGACTGCGAGAGGAGAGTCGTTAGACTTGAGACTTGCAGTGGTAGGACTCTAGAGGTATCCTGTGTCCTGCAAGGGTCATCATGTTGAGTTTTCTCTATTCTCTCGATTCATCATCATCAGAGTTTCATTCTGTTTCTATCATCATAGAATTTGTAGACTTATTTGAGAAGGTTAGGGGACTACCCCCTAAGAGAGAGATTGACTTCAGGATTTATTTGACCGAGAACTCTAAGCCAGTAGCGTTACCTGTGAGACACATGACACCTAAGGAGAGGAAAGAATTGAGCAGGCAGATTCGTGAGCTTTTGGAGAAGGGATTCATAAGAAGGAGCATATCAGAGTGGGGATTGACAGTCGTCTTAACAACTAAAGCAGGTGGTTCTCTCCGACTTTGCATAGATTATAGAGAATAAAATAAGCTCATCAAGAAGAAATGATATCCACTCCCTAGGATTGATGATCTTTTTGACCAGTTGGTAGGTTCTTCAGTTTTCTCTCAACTTGATTTAGCCATGAGATTCCATCACATTAGAGTCATTGATGACAACATAGATAAGACTGCCTTTCAGACACCGGATGGATTTTTCGATTGGTTGGTTATGACTTTTGGGCTAACCATTTTTCTAGCATATTTTATTGATTTGATGAGCCGTGTCTTTAGGGATGTTCTAAATAGGTTTGTGGTGGTATTCGTGGATGATATCTTGGTACTTTTTCAAGAATATGGAGGAGCATGCTATCCATTTGGATGAAGTTCTTTGAATACTTCGTAGTCATCATTTGAGAGCTAAGTTTTCGAAGCGTCATTTTTGGGGAGAGGAAGTTCGTTTCTTGTGGCATGTAGTATCGAAGGAAGTATGGATGTTGACCCCACTAAGGTCATTACAATGCAAGATTGAAAGGCCCCCAAGAACGTTACCGAGGCTAGGAGCTTCCTAGGATTGATTGGCTACTATAGGAAGTTCATTAGAGACTTTTCCAGGATTTCGACGCCACTCTTGCACCTTGCTAAGAATAATAAAGCTTTCATGTGGGACGTGGATTATGAGGATTCCTTCACGAAGCTTAAGAGAGCCCTCACTAGTGCATCAGTGTTAGTTTTACCCGATGGAACTAAGCCTTTCATTGTATACATGAGTGCATGCGGAATGGGTCTACAAGCGGGGTTGATGTAAGAAGGGAGGGTAGTGTGTTACGGTAGTAGGCAATTGAGGACGCATGAGAAGAACTACCATACTCATGATTTGGAGTTGGCTGCCATAGTTTTTGCACTTAAGTCTTGGAGGCACTATTTTCTTGGAGAGAGGTTCCAGATTTTTACTGACCATAAGTCATTAAAGTTTTTATTCTCGCAGAAGGACTTAAACTTGAGGCAACAGAGGTGGATGGAGTTTTTAGCCTCGTATGATTTTGAGATATCTTATACCCATGGAAAGGGTAATGTGGTTGAGGATGTATTAAGTAGAAAGAAAGCAACCCTTAGTCCTTTGTTCGTAGAGTGGAGGAGCTTGGATTTTAGTTCTACTTTTGATTTCAAGCCCTCTGCAAGCATTACTCCTAGACTGTTGGCAACATTAGAGGTGAGGCCTACCCTTATGGATCAGATTGGCTCGAGATAGCAGGAGGATTCAGAGCATGGACATTACAGATCGGATTAGTTGAGGAGAGATCTCAAGACATCTCTAACGTTATTCCATTGACAGTAGAGGGTGGCTTAGGAAAGCTAGGAGGCTTTGTGTTCCACGCAACACTAACTTGTTGAAAGCAGTTTTGATAGAGGCGCACCATTCCCGTATGACTATTTATTCGGGTGATGACAAAATGTATCGGTATATGAAGAAGATGTTCTATTGAGGTGGCACGTAGAAGGGAGTAGCGGAATTCATAGCTAAGTGTCTCATATGCCAAAGGGTAAAAGCGGAGCAGTAGAAGCCTGGTGGATTACTTCATCCCTTAGACGCGCTGAAGTGGAAGTAGGATAGTATTTCTATGTATTTCATTGTTGGTTTACCCTATTCTAGGAAATGAACACTAGCATTTGAGTGATTGTTGATAGATTGACCAAGAATGCTCACTTCATCCCAGTTAATAGTAAGCGTACGGCTTCATATTTAGCATCCTTGTATATTCGAGAGATAGTCTGTCTGCATGGTTCCTTCTAGCTTCGTTAGTGATAGAGATCCTATTTTCACTAGTGAGTTTTGGAGAAGCTTACAGGAGTCGCTAGGGATGCAACTTAGGTTGAGTACGACCTATCACCCCCAGACTGATGGCCAAACGGAAAGAGTAAATATGGTGCTTAAGGATTTTCTCCGGATGTGCATTTTGGACTTTGGAGGTACTTTGAAGGAGCATCTTCCATTGATTGAGTTTGCGTGCAATAATAGTTACCAAAAAAGTATAGGAATGGCACCATTTGAGGCTTTATATGGGATACCTTGCAAGTTCCCATCATGTCGGGTAGAGTCTACGGGGAAGTTATTACTTGGACCCGATATAGTTAGGGAGACTTCTGAGAGGGTGGATTTGATTCGGTAAAGGATTAAAATGGCTCAAGACGGACAAAGGTCGTATGCGGACAGGTGGAGGAGATACTTAGAATTTGAGTTTGGAGACTTGGTTTTTATCAAAGTATCCCCGCTTAGAAAGGTGGTAAGATTCGGATCTAATGGAAAGTTGACACCTTAGATTTGTTGGACCATTTCCTATCACAGAGAGAGTTGGGAAGATGGCTTACCGAATGAAGCTACCAGAGAGGCTCATAGGAGTACACGATGTTTTCCATGTTTTGCACTTGCTAAAATACTTACATGACTCGGCGGAAGTGGTAGAGCCTAGTTAGTTAGAGGAGGTGGAGGTAGAAAGGGAAGCTTTTGTTCAGCGTATTCCCACGAAGATTGTTGGAAGAGACATCAAGCTATTAAGGAATAAGGAGCTTCTACTGGTGAAGGTGCAATGGAGAGATGATGTTGTAGACGCCACTTGGGAAGCAGAAGCGAAGATTTGTACTTCCTATCCTCATCTTTTTGATAGTAAATTTTAGAATTCCATTTTCCATCTTTAGATTTGAATAGGTTCTTTCCTTTATTATCCTTTGAGAGGGTACAATGTAGGATTTAACATAGGGATGGTAGGATTTGATGTAAACGTGTTTTATAAACATGTTACGAATGATGTATGCTAGTGGTTGCAAGTGTTTGCTAGTGGATGCTATGGACACATTTAGGTACACCAGGCACTACTATTGCTTAGGGATCGGCCTAACTAGGACACAAGATCATATGCATATGGATGTGTGCGCATTTTTATTATATTTTCATGATTGCTATAAATGGATGTTTATCACATGATTTTTTTATTTGGATGATGTTTGTAGCACGCATATAGAATTATCAGTATCATTAAAAATATTTGCATTCATTTGGATACATGACACGGACATGATTGCATAAAAGGAGGTCAACTGAATCAGTAGACCGTCTAATCTTTTGCATTAGCTAGGGACATTTACACTACACTAATTGCATAAGTATCATAAATTGCATTAGAAAACAAGAGGTCATGGTCATAGCGAATTTCCATCTCCGGTTGGTTGATGAGACCAGTCTTTTATTTCTAGGAACCAAATGATTCAGGGATCAGCCTATTAATATACTATGCATCCAATAGGGAACCTAAAATTTAAGGAAAATGGATGAATGATATATGATTGAGTAGTTGGTTGTACAATTGGATGAAACATTTAGTACATTCTTTTATCCTTGGAGATTTCGGGGACGAACTCCCTTGAGGGGGAGAATTAACAACTTGAAATTTAACCCGTAATAATTACTTCGCTAATTAATTAGATAGTAAAATAACTTAGTGAAATTATCAGAATTAAGCCAAGGAAGTTGCAACATTGTATCCGTGGTGATTTTCTAGTCAATTTCCATATATAGAACGTCAGAATCCGAGTTAATATTAGCTAAGCACGAAATAATCAACGAAACGAAAAAAATACAGGTTGACTGGCCATTCGACCTGGGCAAAAGGGCGGTTGACCTCCTGGTCGACCCGCCTTGCCTTTTGGCAAGCGAACGAACATTCGTTCAAACGAATCAGCATCGATTGAACACATATTTTGCATCAGTTTAACTGATCTGATCCCTCCATTTCTATATCCAATGACCCCTATTCAGCCTATGACGTGGTTGCATCCTATTCAATTTCTAAATCCAACGGTCCGAGATCCACTTCTACCCCAATAAATAGACCCTAGACCTAACACTTTTTCTCATTCAAGGTTTTCTCTAATTGGGTTCACCCTTCTAGGAAGGACCCTAAATGGAATAATTTTTCCAAAGAAAAAAATCATTATAAATTAAATTATTTTACAACTCCAAGTGGATCCGGAAAGACCAAAGGAAGAGCTTAGGACCGTAGGTGAGTGATTGTAATTATTTTAAGATTTCTTTAAATAATTTAAAATAATATTGTTTCCAATAGTTGTACTTTTACTATGATTTTTAGAATAGCCTTTTCAGTACTTTATTTATAGTTTTTAGAATTATTTTCATTCTATTTCCCTTCAGCTCTTCTTTTTAGTAATTTTAATTCATTTATGTTAATTATATCTTTTCCATTTAATTATAGTTTATTTACAGTATTTTAGTTTATTTGCTATTATTTATATATATTTTTCTACGCTTTGGAATGTCTTCATTTTTCTTTTATTCCTCCTTCTTCTTCGCGTATGGATTAGAATAGGATTAATGCGAATACGAATTAAATTGTAAGAAAACTAAAATAATGGAATATTAGACGTAAATTTTAAAGACTGTAATATAAATGGAATAAGACTGAAATTACGCCTAATTACGACGTTAATTGGACCGAATTAAAAAGATTGGCCTAGTTATAACTTAGAATTATAACTAAAAAGAGTAATTGATGAAAGAAGCTTATTTTCACACTTAGACCTTGGGTTAAGTAATAAGTATGATTATAACATAGGTTATAATAAGGAAAAGAAAAAAAATAAGGCTTATTTTAAGACTTAGGAGAAATTAATAACCATATATAGCACAGAAAAATATAAAGGCTTATTTAAATAATTTAGCTAAGTTAATAAGCAAAGATGAAAGTAGGACCTGTACCAAATAGCATTCACTACTAGACAAAACGGTGAGCCTAGGGCAGGCTTATGCTAAGAGTGGTAGTAATTGGTCAAATAGAAATCCAAATCACAAGGGATTTGGATAAGGGGCGGAACTAGATATTATTTGGATGAGGGCAAGTAAAAATAGCATTTCCCCTATAGATTCTATGGACACACAGCGATCTCACATTAGCCTGAAGTAGGATGAGGGGAGGTAGTAAGAAGACCCGATAGGTGGAGCAAAAGGTAGCATGCGAATGGTGGCAGTTACGCATGCGACTTCCGTTCGGGTGTTCAGTAATAACTATGAGTTCCAAGCGCTTAGTATGGGTGTCTTTCGTAGACACCGTTGCCTTCTGTGTATGGAGCTATATATGTCATCCAATTCTGCAGTGGTTGCTCTGTGCATCTTTCGTAGATAACGTTTGCTGTTGTATAAGGAGTTATATAGCGGTTGGTCCGCAGTAATGTCTATGGAGTAGCAGGTCGATCATAAAGGGTAGAATTAGCATTACGTCCTAATTACAGGATTATGAATTTAGCCTAATCATAGCAGAAATCTAGGACAAGTGCAATCAAAGTTAACCTATCTTATAAATTGAGCAGTATTAATTGTACTTATTTCTAGTTTACCTCTTTCCTATTTCCTTTATTATCCTTATTTATGGTAGAACTGTTGTAGAGTCTATTACTTTTATCTTGCTTTAAGACTCTAGTAATTACTATAATTCACCAGACTTTTAGTCTGACCCACTCCTCTATTTTACCCTTTCCCCCATAGGCAATCAAGGGAGAAATCAATAGAATTGATGCTGCTTGGCTTTTCTTGGAGGAGCTCACTACTATGTATTTCTTTTATTTCAGCTTTAGTTCTTTCTATGTACTGGCTTATTATGAGGGATATTATGCACTCATATTTTGAGACTATGAGTTTTTGTTTCATGAGACATATTGGATTTTTAAACATTGTATGTAGTATTTGGTATTTGACTTATTTTTGAAACAATTATGAAGCTTTGTTTAAATTAAGTTATTATTTTAAGTTTTCGATATTTTTATCTATATTTTTCTTGTGAATCTTAGTCTCTGTTATTTTTGATTATACCTACAACTCACCACGCCTTTTAATGTGTCCTTTTGGGTATATTAAGGGGTGTGGGGTATTTCAATTCATTTATTTATATAAAGATCAATCACTTACATAATTTGTTTTCCATTAAAGAATTAAGTCATTAAAGAATCGTTTCATAAAATATTAGTTAAGCTCCTACCGTCTTACCTGAGTTTATAACTTAATTCTGTTATAGAATAAAAATTTAAGTTTTTGGTATTCGCTCTTGAAGAGAAAAGAATATTTGACTGTATCTAAAATTCAATTAAAACATTTAACTCATTCACTTAGTAAGAATATAAGATATATTTATAACATCCTCATAGCATTTTGCAAGGATTTTCCAAAAATGTTTAAACAATGTTAGAAGTTTATATCAAAACATATGATAAGCATTTAAAAAAAAGGTCCTTAAATTCGATATTTTATTAGACTCATTATTTAAAAATAGGTATAAAATATAGATTATTAAACTAAAACTAATAGTATACTCATATCTTACATTAAATATCCAAATCAAAATATAAAATTTCATATCTTCATAATTAATTTTACTCACTTGTTTTAAAATGAATACCAAATCATGGAAAACATTTATTATGGTTGAATACAAAATTCGAATAGTAAATAAACCTATAAATTTACTATTAGTGCTTCCAAATCAAGTAAATTTTCAACCATACTTCCAAAATAGAGATTCAAATTTATTTTTCAAGTATATTACTATAAATAAACTTCGCAAATCAATTTTTTCACATTTATATAATATGTTTAAATAATACATTCAAAGAAACGTATATAAATTTTACTTGAAATATTCATTTGAAAACTTCATTTGCAAATAAATCATCTTTAATACTTTACGGAAAAATCCATCTGTAAAATTTTTGCTTCAATTATAAATACCATTTAAATTTTTTAAATAACATCTTTATAAATATATGTAAACTATTTGAAAATAATTATTTACATAATTACTTATATTTGAAAAGAAGTTATTGAAAACCTTTAATCCATTATTTATAAATTTTATTAGTTTCAAATCTCAAAATTCTTTTAAACATCATTAATAACTTTAAATACATTTTATTTAATTAATAACTTCTCAAAATATTTACAACACTAATAATTTACTATTAAACCTTGTTGTACATCAATAAATAATATTTTAAACATTTTAAAGTATTTAGAAATGAAAAAAATGACCAAAATATCTTTTATATAATACTTTAGCAAAATACGTTTATAACTCGATGTTTTAACATGTTTATCCTCGTTCTTGCAGATTTTGGTCATATGTTGATCAGGCATAAGACTAGAAATATTCAAGTACTTAGTAGACTTGTTTCAACACCCAGTGAAAAAATACTTAAAAACAGGTATGAGAAGTACCGCTGAATATCTGATGTCAAACGACGATGTTACGATAGCAGTGGCCCGCTGCTGATCCATTGTTAACACAAAGTACACAAAACATTCTAGAAGATCCTTCCACCTTCCGGATTCCATAAAAATATCGCAGCCATTTCATAAACAAAGGACCATCAACTCCTACTGCAGTGGTAACTGCTGATTCAGCCATTTAAGCAATGGATGCACTTCCTTCCCGGAAGGTCCATAATCAACATATCCCAGGATCAAAAGCGCCTCCATTGGATAAACAAAAGAACCATCTACCCCAAAAAAATATCAAGGAACTCATGAGTTTAAGTCCGGACAACCATATCGACTAAAATCCATTTCTGAAATCACCCATGTATATTAAGGTTTATCGGTCGATTCCACTCTTGGATTCCCAAGTCCATCTGGGTCAAAGCATATCATACTATACTTCTTCGCAGTGGATACTTCTCCATACCACATACTTCAAAGTATAACATACCATATATAGTACCCTTTCAAAATCATAGCTTCAAATATCTAACTTTACATAAATTCCATTATATATAAGATTTCATTTTCAGATAGAGTACTTTTTAAATCAATAATCTCGAATATATCAAATCATTCTTCTATAAATTCCATTATATATAAGATATGCGTCTTCAGATTGAATACCTTCCAAAATCAACAGCTTTCAAAATCACGTATACTTATATAACGTACATCTTATATAAGAACCAAAAAATTTCCAAAATCAATTTTGCTGTATGAAAATTCATATGGGATTGAACTCTTTACTTTATAAAAGATTTTGAATTTAGAATAATTTTATATATAGAATATGTTTGTAAAATAGTTTATAAATAGTATTGTAAATAAAATAGTTTGTAAATAAAATAGTTTGTAAATAAAATAGTTTGTAAAGTAGTTTTGTAAATAAAATAGAATAAGATAGTTTGTATAAGAAAAGTAAAAGAAAATGGTTTTGTAAAATGGTTTTAAATTAATAGTAGTTTTTCTTACAAGAAAAATTCCAATTCAAATTACAAAGATATCTAACCCAACAAATTTCAGTTTCAGCGTCGAAGCATATCAATAATATTAGAAAATAATATGTACATATGTCATCATTTCACAAAATCACATTTGATCGCTCGTTCAATTACACAAGTTCGTTTATAAACTAGTATTTTTCATTCGACTTCCCTAATGTGGACTTCGATAAGGTTTCTTAACTAGAAATCATCATTCTCTTTGCATAGCCATATACTATGATAGATAATTCTAGAATTAAATCAAAAATCCATATCAAATATTTGCCATCGAGAACCGAATGAAAAATTCTAACACGAAGTGGTGTAATTCACATAGAACTTGTGTACTCGAATCGAGATCAAATTAATTTTGTGAATAAAACAACATACATACAACTTACGTAATTATTCCAATTTGTTTCATCACAATTACATTTCAATTAAATTCATTATTAATCACGTTTATTAACAGTATCACTTCATACTTTAATATTGCTTCACATAATTTCTCTATTCAATATAAAACATTAACATATTCATTCTCACAACATTGCCTATATTTCTCTATATTTTAAATTGCATTCACTTTCACATGTAATATTTCTCATTTAATACCACATTTATTTGTGAATCATTTCATAATAAATTTCCTTTAGTTTACAACCAATTTATAAAAGCTTAACTTCTTTTATCAGACATTATTCGAGTTTAAGGTTATCACAACCTATATTATAACCATTTATTGCAACATTCATTTATTTCATAAACAATTTACAAGTCATGACTTTATTTATAATCATTTCACTTTTAGTTCATATTTTCTTATCAAAATAGTTTCACCTTTACTTTTCAAATTTATTTATGACACATATCACAAGTTTAATTAAGTTTATAAACATGTTTTATCCAATTTAATCCCATTTACAACATTTCCTTAATCACAATTTCAATTTAAACATCCCAAGGCTTAAAGTCCACATTTATATATTATTACATTACATGGCAATAACGTATGCAAAAAATTCTATTCATTTACTAAACATAGATATAACTAATTTAACCTTATTTCACTTGCTTTCAATTTAAGGTTACCGTATTCAACTGCGTAATTCAACAAAATTTCTACGTTTCAATTTATATATTAATTTAGAAGTTTTGAATATCCATATATTTAATTTTAATTCAATAGTTGAAACTACCGATCAACAAACAACAAAATTCACAACAACATTTCAATTTCATAAACAAATATCCTAACTATCCATTTTATTCTCTTTAATTCACCATTATTAAACTAGTGTTTAGTCCATAAATTCAATCAACAATAATAGCCAATGTTTTAATTTGACTAAATACAATAAGTTAATAATAAATGATAATAATTAAATATTACCATTTCATAAAACAATCACATTACAAATGACTATATTAGTTATAAAATTTTCCTTTATATATAACATATAATATTAGGAAAACTATTTCATTTCAAAACTTATATAAAACATTTTTATAACACTAACAAATGCGCACTCTTGTATACATATACACTCAGACAAACTCATTCTAGTATATTACTACCCTATCTCTAACGAGTTAACCCCAATAGGCTTAGATATGTCTAAACCAAAGCTCTGATTCCAACTGTAACGACCCACCGTTTTGGACGGTTCAAGTCGACAACAAACCACACATGTCAGACTCAAACCATTCAAAAGGGAGGATTGTTAATGGGTTAAATAAGAAAATAAGAAAAAAAATAAGAAAAAAACAAAAAATAGAATCTCGCCGCAGAACGACAAAATATAATAATCAAATAAACAGTTCATGAAGCTGTTTTACAAATAATATTTGATAACACTTTTACTATTCATATCAGAGTTATACATACATCAGAAATAAACAAATAATGCAGCGGAAGACAGAATGTATTGGAATAATAAATAGCAATTATATAATGAATCTTCGTCTTCGTCCTCTAGAAAATAGTCTTTAATACACCGAAAAGCTCAAACTGACCCGAGCATAATGAAAAGACAAAACACTTGAGTCAGAACTAAAAGATCTTATGTAAGTCAAATCAAAATAAATAAAAAAGAAATATTAGTGAATGGTTTCATAAATTCAATTTAACTAACATAAGAAAATGTAGTAGTTGTGACTGTTTGCTCACCTTTAGTGGCTACGTAGTGGTGATAAAAATGGAGTAATATGGAGATTCCTAGCAAAGATTCAAATGCAAAGAAAATCCAAAAATTCTTAGACATGAACACAAATCAATAAACAAGTTTCAACTACTTCCAACTTCCAAACAACCCAAGATCCAAACTATGGACAAACCTGAAACTAAATCATTTTAAAAAAATATTCGGACTAGAATACTACTGAATCAGTAAAGGTGACTAAATAGAAAGTTGTTACAAATTATTTTCTCTCCACTTTCAAAAAAGAATCACTCAAATTTCTTATGCCTTTAGGAAGTTATTGTCAAAATAAACAGAGGTGTTTTCTGAGTTGAAAACCTGAGTTCAAAAATACTTCAAAAAGATTTGAGTTTTAGGCATAGCAAATTAAAGAATTTGAAGAACTAATCTAAAACAAAGTTGAAGCCACTGGAAAAATAAATGGTTTGAAAACGGAATTAGATGATTTTGTTCATTTCTTAAGGAGATATGATTGATACAATATGAGGTATTTTTGGCCAAAGTTGGACCCAAGAAAGGACTTGAAAAATGGAGTTTTTATATAGAAATATTCGAAAAGGGGAAGAGGGGTTAAACAACAAAGTTGTTGCCATTGATATTATATACATTCTGAAAAAATGAATTATTTGATTTGAAGTAGTTTAGTGGAATATAGAATCCATGGAAATAAGTGGAAGAAAGAGGGAAAAAGGGAAGGAAAAAAGGGAAAAAGGAGAAAGAAGAGGAGAGGGAAGGTAGGGCTTTGGCCATGGGTTACTGCCATGGGTTGTGGATGATGATGGAGGTGGGTGGCGGCAAGAGGAGAGTGGTAGGCTAAGGTTTTGAAGGAGGAAGGATGAAATTTGATTTGGATATTTAGATGTTTTGGGGTTTGGAGTTTTATGTAGATATGAGCAATAAGAAGAAAAAGAAGAGTACGTAGAAAGTTTCTCAATTGAGGAATTTCTATACGTACTTGATTTTAGTCAAATAGGAAATACAAGGTCATTGGGTCGAAAAATGAAGGATCCAAAGTTTCTAAGGTTTCTAAGGGTCTCTTGGTTTACTAAGGAGCCCATTAGTCTAAAACAAACCCAATAAGGCTTAGCCAAAAAAAGAACACAAATATACACTGCAAATGAAAAAATAAGCTGTGGGTTATTTAATAATTAGGAAATGATGGTGGAGAGACAAAAATAAACGTCACATTTTATTTTGAAAGCTTCAGGCACTACTAATGTATAAAGAAATGTACGTAGGAATGGAAAAGTTTGCAAACCAAAGGAAAGTGAAATTGTTTATGCGAAAATGAGGTGGCAAGAATTAAATACAAACTAAAATTCTAGGCTCAAGTATTAAACAAAAAAAGAAATGAATGGATCAAGTATTAAAATTGAGATAACTATTTTAAAACGTACATGCAACAATTAATAACAAAAAAAATGAATGGACCATGTACGTCGCACAATCTTTTTGGAATTCAATTGGTGAAACGTAACCAAATTAACTTCATTAACTCAAATAGTATTCAAATTTGTAAGCATTTAGTTTTTTTATCTATGCATAACAAATAAAGTTACTTGCCTTAAAAATAAAAACGTTCAATTTGGTTTTTCCAAAATGATCTTTTATTTCCATTAAAACATCCTTTCTGTTTAATACAAAGGTGCGTTACTTTTATTAAATCAGTTAATTGCAATCAACGTTTTCTTCCATTCTAATTGAAATATTTCAATAACATTAATTGCAGTTACTTACAAAGTTAATTTTAAAACAGACAATTAAAATGGACCAAAATTATAATAATTGTTTCCTTTAGTCATTTAAAATCCTTTATAAATTTGTTGTTTACATAACAAACTAATAAATAACTTAAATAAATTATTTTCCTACTCTTGTAATCCATCTGTGTGCTAAAACATAGTTATATATATATATATATATTTCTTCCTTTAAATCAATCATTATATTTTTATTTTAATGAAATTCAACCTACATTCACAAATAAAACATTCATTTTATTTGATATAAATGTTATTACATTGAATTAACTTTCCTTATATTTTCGCAAAACATAAGCTATGTTTAATTACACCTACTAATTTACAGTTTGGTGTCCTCTTAACCATTACTTGAAATTATTCAATTACATTAATTTCAATTGTTTACAAAGGTGAATTTCAATATGGAAAGTATAAATGTAATGAGAAATAGAACAATCATTTCCTATCTAATAGTAATTTAAAGATATTTATATACTATTGGATACAAACATGAAGTATACATTTTTTACAAAATAATGTTTCTCGTCTCTGCAACTAATCTTTAAGCTACCAAACATTTCAAATAAATAAACATATGATATCTTCTTTAATAGATAAAAGTTTATTATTAATATTTATTATTCCAATCAATTGGAAATTTTACTTGAGACAATTGTTAATTTCATTCAAGCCAATGTTATTAAAATACACACTAACATTTGTTATCGTCCTTAAATTACTGCAAACATGTGTCATTAACAGAAATTTTACTGAAGCTCATAACTTGTATTATATTTAATTTGTATCAATAAAATCTTAATATGTTTTATTTCTAACAATTTTATTCAATTTTTTTTTAATTTAATATTTTTAAATGTTTAAAAGTACGGATCATTACAATACTAATGAGTGTGACATGTATTAGAATCTAGAGTAGATGTTAAATATGGATTCATTTTGTTTCATTTAAAATTTTGAAACTTGTATGTCAACATAGAATTTCTTTTATTTAACTTCACTAGTTCCTTAATGTATGATTTATAGAATCCTCCACATTTAATATGCACTTTTGCAAATAGATGTTAAATTCATTTTTATCTAAGGCATAGAATAAGATATCCATAACCTTTGAATTATTGAGCGTTTGTATCTTTTGGTCACTAGTTCATTGTACATAAACTGTTTGTCGCTTATTGTACTCAATTTTTGTTATATTTTAAATGTCTAAACCATTTAGATGTAAATAAATTATCATCCTACTAGACTAGTATGCATAATTACTACCATTAAATATCGGGGGAGGGGGGAGGGCTCTAGCAATGGACTATCCTTCTTCAAATACGTTAAAGAGTGCTTTAGCCGTTTAAATTTTCAAAAATTAGATAATGAATTTTTGAAAACTATGCACTCTAACACCAAATGGGAGTCCCTTAATATACTTAGGAAGATGAATCTTAAGGCATTTATTACACTAGAGGGGGATGAATAATGTTTGTCAACTATGTGAAGTTTAATTTTTAAAATTAATGTTTATCTATTCAAATGAATAATCAAATCACAAAAAACACCAAATGAGAATAAAGTAAGTGACATCGGGAATTTTTAGACTAGTTCGGATCCAATCTTACACCAATCATGTACTCCCGTACAGGATTTCCACTATAACAACTTGTTTTTCACGGTGGAAAATAACCCTTTACAATCTCGCAATTCCTTGGGTTACGAGGTATACCTTTCCTCTTGACTTTTCGTGGAGAAAAGAACACTTTTCTCTTTACAAACAATAGTAGACAATGGCAATTTGTTGTATTGAGAATATATGTTCTTATAGATTCAGTAAAATGATCCTATTCACCTCCAATATCAATATAACTTTGAAATATTTGAGGAATAGGATAGGAACAAAGAGAGAATGATTGAGTGTTTATGCAAAAACTCTCTGATCTTGTGTGGTCTTGAGAATTGGAGTGAAAGAGCATGGATTTGCAAAGAGAATGAAAGAATATTTAATGGATCTTTTTCATAAAAGCATATAAACAAAAGAATAAGACAAAATGAAAAACTTATGTGTAAAAATAGGTCTTCCAGAGCTTTTATATAGAGAATGAAGGGAAACGACTTTTGGAAAAAGCATAAAGAGAAGTGTTCATTCATTTAAATTTGAAAAACTATCCAATGGCTAGTATGTCGACATACCTTCATAGGTATGTCGGCATGTCCATGTTAATTTTTTGAAAACTTCTCAGCGGAAACAATCTTATCGTCTTTATTGTCATTATTGCCTTTGCTTTATTATCATTATGGTTCTCTCCTTAGTACATTCATCTCCATCATTTTTTCAATGCCTACAATTGCCAAATTATGGTTTGATCGTCATGTTAACTATGTAAAATTATATTAATTTGGGTTCATAAGCTATCTATAATCGTTTACCTAAAGTAAATTTATGTACAGCCCATTTATCTATCTTTCCTTGTTCATCTGCTTCCTCTTATCTTAATCCAAGGTCATAACTTACTAATAATAGCCAATAACAATTCCTATTATCCAATCCAATATCACTATACAAACATCAAATATAATATCCTTCTCCTTCGATGTCCATATCTTGCCCTAAACTCCAAACTCAATGAATATGTTTGATTTTTGTATTTGCTTATTACATTCTCCCTATAGCCTTTAAATTTGTTAAGTTTGATGAAAATTTGGTTCAGAAATTTTAGATCTAAGTTTTTAGTTTATGGTTTGCTTCATTTGAGATGAGAAAGAAGAAATATTGTTAGTACAATTTTTTCTAAATCTGAAAACTAATTAAGATCACATTTGGTACTAATTGGTCTTGGGGCTCCATTTAGCCCAATTCTAACCCAAATATGAATTTAATTATAACTCGTAGTCCATTTATCTGATTGAGACATTCTTATAAAGCAACTTGATCGGAAAAATAATCTATGCAATGATACAAATTTCATTGCTTGATTCATCTATTTATAATTTTTTTAACCATTTTCAAAATTACCAACTTTTCCTTTATTTAATATTTACTTAAGTTTTGTGGAGTGTTGCATTCTTCACCTTTAACAAATTTTGTCCTCAAAATTCCAAAGGACGAACAGTGTAATTTGCTTTCTTTTGCATAACACTCATCTTACAAATAAATAACACACGTCCTTCAAAAATCCAATCAAATATACATACTTGTCAAGTCAACATACATAAATGAAAATGAGTGATGTATATGCAATGACACCAATATGAAAAAAAATGCAACAATCTGCCTTCTACGTGCAAGTATCATGGCATATAGGCATGTATGTAAAACAGTGAGAAATAATGAATTTGACTTTTACATGAATGCAAGTCATACATCACATCATAAAATCAAAACAGTATATAATTTCCTATGTAGCTAATCATAGTCTAGGATACTATAACGTACTAACAACCATGCACACAACTAACACAACAAATCCAAAATAATTGCACAAGACAATCAATCACGCAAAGAAATTAGCCTAAGAAAAATAATATAGACTAGTTAAATGGAAAAATACCGATAAAAATTTCATACGAGAAGCGCGAATATTTTCCTCTAGTTTCCAAGTGCTCTCCACTGGATGGTTTCCCATGGTATTCGGACTAACTTCACTTTTTGTTTTGGAGACTTTTCACATCATGTCCTATAATAGGAATTGGTCCATGGGATGCTATAGACTCTGAATCTACTTCCACATCCTTCGGCTAATTTGGCTTGACAATTATAGTTGAACCTTTAGTACACCATGTAAATGTGATGCTGTGAAAAAATTGAGAACTCTCGATAACTTTTTAGGAAGATCCACCCGATAAGCTAACTTTCCTACTTTCTCTAATATCGAAAAAGGTCTGACAAATGAGATACTAACTTTCTCAAATTTCCAAAATGTATAGCATGCTTCAATAGTTAGACCTTCAAAAATACTATATCACCCGCTACACACTCAAACTCTATACGCCTCCTGATATGATTTATGTTTATCATGTGCCTGTCCCAACGATGTTATTCATCTTTGTAAACGGGATTCACTAGCAGCTCCGTAAGAGAGTAAACATAATTAGAATTAAAGTGGTCTGCCTATACACACACAAAAAAGCACACACTCTTTGTGCGTTCTTAGGCTATAAAAATTACGTAACCTATGCTCTAGTACCAAACCTATAAACCCACCATTCACTATCCTATTTATCCTAAATCCAAAACTATGAGGTAGTAAATGGTGGACTATTAGGGTAAAAATTATGTAACACTAACAATACACAAAACTATGTACTTTCAACTACATTTTCAAAACTCAAAGCGGAAGGAAATGAAATCTAATATAACATAAAATAACTATAGGGACATACATCAAATAAAGTGTTGTGGCATCTAAAACCAAAAATACCACTTCATGGTACATAGTTCAACACAGATATACAATACTTGAAGTCGTAGATAACTAGATAAGTTACATTGATAATATGGAATTATAGAGTTTTTGTCGTTATCCACCCACCACATACGTTTCCAAGACCCTATCAACTTATTATATATAAGTACAAAAAGAGAGGTATAAAGAGGGTCAGACATAAGCCTAGTGAGTAAGAAATACACACACACACACACACATCTAAGTATATATTTGAACCAAAAATAGCACCACCACCCAATACAAAGTAAAAGAGAATAAAAAGTGAAGAAAGAAAATTGAAACAAGCAAGAAATGTACACACAGAGTTTTATAGTGGTTCGACAAACTCTAGCCTACGTCCACTTAATGATTTTATTGCTTACTTTTGACTTAGGGCTGGAAGTTCTTAAGGATCGGTACAACTCCGACACTTAAATTTTCAGAATTGTAGGAATATAGAGTTAAATAGAGTTAGAGCCAAAGGATCTTGAAAAATGAGTCCCCCCTTTCTATTCATAAAGGTACGGAACCTAAAATCTCATCCAAAATATCTCCAGGTCTTTACCCAAGATTTAGACCAATTCTACATGAAAATTGGGTGTCACATCATCAAGCTACAGGGGGTCCATACTTATCCCTAAATTACCTAATTGAATGTCTTGAAATCTTAGCTTCGGCTCATCACATGGATAGCTTTATGATTCCATAGTTGTTTGCATCAATAATAACTTGTTTCCGAGGCCAACTAATGGAGTTTTAGAAGGATAAAGTTGTTGATTTTGGAGTTCATAGGGATCGAAATAGAATTGCATTGAATAAGCAAACCAACTTTGGAAGTGGGGTCCTGACACCAAGATGCATCCATGGGAGGAAGATGGTGTCCAACTGAGGTTGAATCAGGAGTCGGTACCGACCCCACACTTAGGACGCTTATTTCCCAGTGTTTGTGTGGTGTTTTAGTACTTGTGTTATGATCTTGTTTGTATTCTTGGTTGTGGGCATCCTGGTCTCTTTCTGGGCATCTTGTCTTGATAACTTCAAAGTTTAACTTGTCGAGTTTGTATGTATACTACCTAGACAAAAGACGGAATCATTTGCCCACCAAAGCACACCTTACGAATGGAAGGTATGCTTTGTTCAAGAACAAAATGTGATGCCAATCTTCAACAGTTGAGCTCTTTGGCTACTTCATTCTTGGTGAATCGTCCAGTTCCTTTGGATTCTCTGATCAATCACTGGTCTTTCCAAACCTGTTATAGCCTAAGACTTTAGGATCTGCCAAAGTGTTACCCGTACATCATCACAATTCCGACTTCATTCAGAGTTATTACATTACATATCATAACCATCCCATGTTCCTCTAAGAATCATATCATTATCATTCTGATTTCATTCATAGTTATCACATAACAAAATCATCCCGTATTCGTCCGAGATTTATTTATTTCATTTTAATTTCAAGGCATTCAAATCCTTTTATCAAAATCAAATCTATTTTCATTCTCAGGTTCGATCTCTCTGGATGTTTTTTATTTAGTTTAATGCATGATCTCTTCGGATCGGTAATCAAGTTTGTGACCATTTAGGGTTGATAGTTAAATCCATTGTTGTTCGAGGCTGGTAGCCACTCGAGGCTAGTAATTAAATTCGTTATTGTTTGGGACCAATAATCAAATCCTTAGTCATATGGGATCAATAATCAAATCTGTGGTTGTTTGAGATTGATGATCAGGTTTATGGTTTTCCCGGACTGTCTATGGCCTCCTCGGATCCTTGCTAAGTCCAATCCGCTCGCTCTTTGATGAGGAGACTTAACGATGAGCAAGCCCATTCAGTCACTCTTTGGTGAAGTGACCAACCTCTTACACTTCGGTCCCAACTCTTTGGTCAAGGCATAATGCGATTCTTGCTAAGCCCAATCCGCCCGTTCATTAGCTAATGGACTCAACGACATGTAAGCCCATCCACTTGCTCTCCGACAAGGTGACTTATTCCTTGCACTTCGGTTTTTTTTCTCCAGACATAACATAATGCAACCAAATCCATAATCTCTCCAGACCCTTGCTAAGCCTAATCCGCTTGTTCTCCAATAAGGGGACTAGACGACAAGTAAACCTATCCACTCACGTTTCGGTGAGTGGACTTACTTCTTGCCCTTGATCCATGACCATTTTGATTCACCACGGATGGTTGTTGCTCCCGTTCCGCCATCGCGGTTCGATTTCTTACGTATTGTTGTAACCATTTATCTCTTACATATTTCTCTATTAGATCCCATAAATGCCTACAATCGTTTGTGTTATGTCCATCTAGCTCGTGGAATAGATAGTACTTTCTAGATGTCCTTCCATGCTCTGTAGGTTCTAGCCTTGCTGGCTTTTGGTATGGGAGTTGCCCCTAGTGTCCAAGTGGATTCGTTACAGGGTTTCGTTCAAATCCATTTATGTAGAAAACTTTGCTTCCTTCCTTTGCCGCTTTGAACCATCATAGCCATCATCCATTTTCCGCTTTCCTTTATCTTTACTGGATCCAGCCCCAGGCAGTCCTCCACCATCAAGAGCATTAACCTCTTTCTTATCAGCTTCGACATCCTCTTGCTGTAGAAACCTTCGACCTCGTGATAAAATTCAACGAGATCCATCGGTGGATTCCATTTTGAAGCAATTTTAAAACTGGCCTTGTCTGCTACTCCAAATACCGTCGCTATGAAAATCACTGACGGATCCTGTCAATCTGCTATGGCAACCGCTACATTAGACCTTGTCAAAAAATTCCTAATGGACTCTTTGGCTCTTTGTTTCACAGTTGATAAAGTCATCACATTCTTAAGTCATGAGGTGTGGACCCGAAACTGCCTAATAAATCTATCCACTAACTCGTTCCACTTGCTTATGGAACCGTTCTCTGGCTGCTTGAACCATAACATGGCCAAATCTGTCAAATACAAAGGGAAACATCGCCCCATAACTTTCTTAAATGCCCTTAGCACCTTCATCTGCTGGATGTCTCACATAAAATTAACTGTCAGGTCTGACTTTCCATCGTAGTCTCTAATGTTAGTAGTTTGAATTCTGATGGATTCCTAACGTATCGAATGTTTAGAGTAAATGGACTCATGTTTACGTCTTTTAAGCTTCTATTAGATAATCCGCCTCTCATAGCTCACCTTGTCATTTCAGCAAATTTATCGTTGTCATCCAGAGATAATCTCTTGGTGCATTTTTAACCTGCACCCTAACTTTATGAGGGAATTCTAGTACATACTCCTCTGGTTATGCTCCAGCATTTTGATCCGTAATTAATTGCTCTGGTTCAGCTCCAAGGTTCGCATCATTCCTTCCAAGTCCAGGGTGGCCCATGCCCCTATGGAGTCGGTACCAACTACTAAGGAAAGGTCGGCACCGTCCCCTACATTTGGGCCGATGTTTACCTCAGGTCGTCCCACTTCAGCTCCAGCCTCCTAAGCTCTGATTTATAGTCATTGATTCTAATTTTCTACAAACCCAACTATTCTTGCTTGTCCCATCTTCCTAAAGAAGTTCTCCAACATCTCCTCCCAACGAGCCATCATCCTCTCCTGTAGTCAATTCATCATAGTTTCCATCTCATCCCTAGTTATGTATATTAATAAAGTGAGATCCTAAGGATGCCCCCTGGCTGCTCCCTTGTTGATTTCCAACTGCAATAATCCTTCTAGTCGATTGTCTAGCCATATTCAATCTCAAAGTTTTCAAATCAGCGGATGCAAGTATTTCTAAATAAAAGAACCAAAATATTTGAATCAAAAATAGCACAAACACGCACCAAAAAGTAAATGAGAATAAAACATGTAAGAAATGAACACATAGAGTTTTAAAGTGGTTCGAAAAACTCTGGCCAACGTACACTTAGAGGCTGAAGTTTTTAGAGGTCGGTACAACTTCAACACTTAGATTTTTAGAATTACATGAATATAGGATATAGTAGACTAGAGCCACAGGATCTATAAAAAGAAGCCCTACCTCTCTATTTATAGAGGTAGAGAGCCTAAAATCTCATTTAAATATCTTCAGGTCATTACTCAAGATTTAAACCAATTCTCCATGAAAATAGGGTGCCACATCATCAGGCTGCTAGGGGTCGTTATGACTCTAAGTTAGGGGTTGGTACTAATCCCTAAAATGGCCAAATTGGACATCATGAACTCTTAGCTCCGGCTCATCTCATGGTTAGCGTTGTGTTTCCGTAGTTATTTGCATTAATAATAACTTATTTCAAAGTCCAAATGATGGAATTATATAAGAACAAAGTTGCTGATTTGAGAGTTCATGGGAATCAGAAGAGAATTGCATTGAATTAACAAACCAACTCTAGAAGTGGGGTCCTGACACCAAGATGTATCCATGGAAGGATGATGGAGTCTACCTAAGGTGGAATCAGGAGTCGGTATTGACCCCTAGGGATGGGTCGATACCGACCCCACACATGGGACTCTTAGGTTCTTGTATTTGTGTTGTGGTTTGGTAATTGTGTTGTGATCTTGTTTGTATTCTTGGTTTTGGGTTTCATGGTCATCTTTCCGGGCATCCTGCCTTGATAACTTTGAAGTTTAACTAATTGAGTTTATCTGTATACTGCCTAGTCAAAAGGTGGGATAATAGTATACGATACTAACATGCTAATAAAACACTCATACAGACTACTCCAACATTTTTCATTATAGGGATTTATCCATCATTATCGACATAATTTATTATTCATAGAATCGTCTTTAAATAGTATCATTTCCCATGACCAAAATTTCATACTAAATCCATCACACAGTATTGATACACTTTATAATATTAATGTACCATGATCCCATTGATTTACTTTACATATTAACATACCCTTAGAGCTTTACTTTACCTTTGACATGCTATACAATATAAATGCACACCAATCCTACTGATATGCTTTACATACAATCCAACACAGCTTTACTTCATAATTTGATACACCTTACAATATTAAAATACCATGATTGTAAAATCCTTTTCTGAAGCGAGCCTAATTTTCAACCCAACAGAAGCCCACCGAACCTTATGTTCATTACGGAGCTAGTTGTCGGTTGGTATAATTGATAAAAAAAATACAAAGCTATCTATCTATGCTTTCAAAGTCTCGTAGTAGAAGGAATAAAATATAATAATAATATAAAGTACCTATCTCATAAAACCAAATCATAAAAGTAAAATGTCTCGATAGTACATAAATATGTCTCATACAAAATTTGGGTATATCATAACAACATAAATAGATAAAAAGAGCAGATAACTGCCTATAGAATGTAACGACACGGGATTTTGGGCAATACCAATTTAATATCTGTATAAATAATTTAACTGGTTTGATAAATTTTTCTTTATAATTTTAATTTAAACTGATAAATTTATTCTTTTTAAGGTTAATAAATATTTAATCTGATAATGGTGATCAATATCTTTCTGACAATTTAAACTGATAAGATTTATTTTTCAAAGCTAACCAAATTTTATTTTATTTATAATATATACATTTGATATATATTGTGAATAGGAATATCTTTTGTTTTAAATAAAAGATTAAATTTCCAAATTGTAATATATATGTTTGCATATGTTATAATTTGAGTTATTTTGAAATTTAATTTAATCAATTGATAATTTATAATGTATGAATACTATAGATTGAGGATTTGTTTTAGAATTAATGTTTTTAAAAAAGTTAATTTGAGCTTAATCTAATTGTTTTCAAGATATAAGATAATTGTTTGTTTTTAAATATGATAGTTTAAAAGGATTTAAAACAAGCTTTGTTTTGTTTTCTTTTAAAATGCTCAAATTAAAATGGTTATAAATGCATATGTATAAGTTTTAGATTTTTAAAATACATGTATAAGAAAATATATTTGTACTATAATTGGTTTTAGAATATTTCCTTTAAAAAGTAAACTTATTTACATATATGTAAGTATTTATTACTTAGTAAATTAATATGTTAGTTTATGTTTTCATTTAAATTAAATGAAAAAAATTAATTTAAAAATACTTAAGACAAATGTAATCATATTAGTCACTTTAATAACACTTGTAAACTTTTTAGATCATGTTGAGACACTTGTTTAATTTCATAACAAGTGGCATACTCGTTTAAATTTTAATAAAAGTATTAAGAAGAAGATTAGTTTTCTTTTTCAAACATTTTCTCTTCTTTGTTTTCACTTGTTAACTCTATTCAATGGAAGCCTGTAATTCTTTTCAAATTTAAATATTTTGAACACAAAATCAAAATATGAAGCAAATTTAAAATCTGAAAAACTGCAACTAAATGGAGGTTCTTCAAATCTGCTGCAATTTCAAACTGTATTTCAAATGGAACAAGGATCAAACCTGCAAATATCAACTACAACCTTCAACCTATTTTGAAGATCAAAGCTGCATTTTTAAAGCTGCAACTAAAAAAAAAGTAAAACCTGCAAGTTCATCCTGCATGTCAAAAGGAAGATCGAGATCTGTTCAATCTTTTTAAAAACAATCAATCTGTAAGCATGCCTGGTTTAATTTCTCAACTAGCAAGATCAGAGCGCAAATTTTTTTCAAATTTAAAGTTGTTAAAGCCTGGACATCAAAACTGCTCTGCTCTGCATATTTTAAGAGGTGAGTAAATCCTATTTTAAAAATAGTTTTTGACTTAATTTTTGATGGAATGATTGCATGCAAATGAGTTTGCTTTGATAATGAATTTTGTTACCTGAATGCATGTTTATAAAAAAATATGGAACTGCCTGAGAAAAAAAATATATGGTTACAGTGTTATTAGAAATAGTCCAAATCCTTCATAAATCTAAATAATTTGATTTTTATCATGAATCGGACAGTGGTATGTTAATGAAAGTTATTTGTAAACACATAGTATATTAAAAATAATTATAGGATTTTAAATTGAAGGAGTTACTCAGAATTTTCAAATTACAGTAAAATACTGTTACATATGGAAAATAAATAATCTTGTTTGCTGATTTAGATTACATGAATGAATTAGTGATTAGAAATCATGAATCCTAATAGAGATTTCATGATTTTTAGTTTGATAAATCATGAGAATTTTGAGTTTGATCGTTTTGGGAATTTTTGTGTACTGCCAATGATTTATCCAATAATTTGATTTGATTCATTGGTTGAAGCTTACTTGCATGTTAGGGATTTAGGGAAAAATACAATTAAAATTTTTAAATGGTAGAATTTTTCGAATTAGATTAAACTGGGGTTTAGGTTGATTCTTTTTGTTCGGCCTGAATATTGGAGTTTTGCGTCATGAACTTTTGACCGTAAGTTATCGCGATGGTGCAGAGACGTAGCTCATGGTGTTCGATGATGGGGACGACGAGTTCAACGGCGCCGAGGTGTTTGGCCGTGGGGGAACTTTGGAGGTTGGTGTTTTCTGCAGTTTCGTGCCTGATGTTCGAATTTCGATTCGAACAAAATTTGTTGGATCTGGGTTCACCTTCGTGCTTGCGAGTGGTTTTGGGACTGTGGTGGATCGTCGCGATGAATGAGTAGTCAAGTGTTTCAGGATTGCCTGACGAATTTTGGAGGAGATATGGAGCAGGAGGCTTCGACGTGTGGATATATTATGGTTCCCCTGTGTTTGTTGTATCTGTATCTGTTGTTCTGGAATTGTATAGTTAGACAGAAGTTTATAACTGTCTAGTATCTGTTGTTTAAGTTGTGTACTCTGATGTAATATGATACTATATAATATTTTATGAGATATATTATATTTCATTCATTCCGCTGTGAGTTATCTGTTGTTGTTGTGTTCTTCTTTCTCTTTCTTTTCTTCTTCTATCCCTTTCTTTCTTCAAGATGATGCGATTTCCTGGAGATAGGAAGTTGGGTCGTCTCATTTGGTATCAGAGCATTAGGTTGAGTGAATACCTAAGCTCTGGAGTGGTGTCTTCCTTGAGAGAGCGTATTTGTAATTTATATATATATATATATGTATGTATGTATGTATATATATATTTATATCTACCTGATCTGTTGGGTTATCTGTTCGAATTTTCCAACATAAGTTTTAGATGTGGATGGAGTAGTGGTGTGTGTGTGTGTAACACGACTACCACTGATGGAAGAGGTCCATATGTTTGCGGTTGGAAGTATTTGACGAGACTGTAGACCTAATACCATCTCGAGTGAGATTTGTAGTTTGGAGTAAGGATTTCTTAGATATTCGAATGAAATCTTTTGAAGATTCGGAGTTCATCTTTGAAGTGTAAGTTTGGATTTCGCTCAGGTGAGCGAATTTTTCTTGAGTTTGAATCTGTCGGAAGTGCAGATGAAAGTGATTGTATCTTGATAACTGCGTGATGAGATGCAGTATCCTTGGATATTTTTTGAAGGTGTTTTCTCTTGAAGCAGTTTTAGTAGTTGTTGAGGAGCAGTCTTTACCTGCCTCAGGGAAGACTCGTCAGTGTAGAAGTTGTCTGCATCTTTAGCATCGAGGTTGGCTGTTTTGGAATATGAGACTAAGGCCTATAAGTTATTTGTTTGGCATGGTCTCATTTTTTATTCCCTAAGGAAAGCGAGATATGGATGCTTAGTTTGGAGTCCAAGTTTCTTGAAGGGAGGTTTGCTATCTCGAAAGTCAGTTATGTGGTTTGTTGATGGTTTTGGAGTTGAGAAGCATTTGGATTAGAAGTCTTTGGTTAGCTGTGGTAGCAGTTTCATTCGAAGTGTTCAGTGTGCAAACGAGAAGATCTTTTAGCTTCGCAGTATCATCGAGGTAGAGTTTGGAAGCAGCAGTGTTGTTTGTTTCTCCGATGATTCAGGAATCTTGTGGTTCTCTTTCAGCAGTCCATGCTAAAGGTGGTGATGTTTTCTTAATGGGTTAGCTTTGTTTGGAAAAGTTTAAAGCTGTTCTAATTGGTAAAGAGAGGACAGTTTCTTTGGAATCCGAATTAAGTTGGATCGCAAAAGTGACTTGCGATTAGATTGGAAATTTTTCTTAGGCTATCTTTTGTTTGAGACTAAGGATTCTCATGAGAGGCAGGAGCTACTGAGGTACTCAGAAGGTTGTCTGCATCTGGAGTTGAGTTCCATATTGTTTGGTTCCAGAAGCAATTTTGGTAGTTAGCCTGGTAGTAGGATGGTTCTTGTAGTAGGAAGAGTTGGTGTAGCAGCTCGGAATATTTTTGGAATTGGATTTGGTCAGATCTAGTTTATGAGTTTGGATTTCTGCTATAAGGATGTGTGACTGAGTCAGATGAGTCACTCAGATTTTTATGGATTTGATGAACAAAGTTTTCCGAAGATATTGGATAAGTTTATACTCGTGTTCATCAACAGTATTTCCATCTATTTTAGAATCAGAGTTGTGCAGTGGAAGCAAGGTAGCTGCTGTGCAAGGAAGGAAGTAAGTTCAGTTTGCTATTGCTTGGCAGTAGAACTTGAGTTCTGGATTTTGACGGATTTTGGAAGACTTTTCTGTTGAATAGGATCTAGGAACTATTTGCTTTGGTCTAGTTGTTTCTGGAAGTATCAGCATAGGTTGAGCTGATTAGGAAAAGATTGGCAGCCCAGGATTGTCTGTTGAGTTATACAGATATGAGATAAGGAGTTTGAAATTCGAAGTTGGAGACTTCAGTGTTGTTAAAACTCTCTGGTTAAAAGAACAGATATTGAATAAGATTGGTTGGTTAGTGCTGAGGCATTTGAGATTTCTTATCTGTGTTTTTTATAGGATAAGATTGAATTGCCAGTTTGGATAGCTGGAATTCATTATATTTCACGTATCTCTGAGGCAATACGTGTATGATTCACCGATTGGTTGTTGAATCTGTAGTTCAGTTGGATTTTGGAAGTTGTGCTAGACTTGAGTATAGTCTGATGTTCTGTTCAGACTGATGGATCTAGAGATAAGGGGAGCTCTGGATGTTGGTAGTATAGTTGGTTTGTTGGCTTTTGTTGAGCGAGTCTCCCAGTGATTTATACTTGGGAAGCTCGAGATAGTATTAGAAATTTATTCCGAGTAGTGTCAGAATAATTAGACAAGTTTGTTTCTTTATTTGATTGTTATGGTTGATAGCAACTGGTTGCTAAGTATGCTTTGCTATTTGAAATTAAAATCTTTGCTGAGTTATTAAATTACCTTTGCTTTTAAATTTCGGGGACGAAATTCTTTTAAGGGGGGAGGATTGTAACGACCCGGGATTTTGGGCAATATCAATTTAATAATCTGTATAAATAATTTAACTGGTTTGATAAATTTTTCTTTATAATTTTAATTTAAACTGATAAATTTATTCTTTTTAAGGTTAATAAATATTTAATTTGATAATGGTGATCAATATCTTTCTGACAATTTAAATCGATAAGATTTATTTTTCAAAGCTAATCAAATTTTATTCTATTTGTAATATATACATTTGATATATATTGTGAATAGGAATATCTTTTGTTTTAAATAAAAGATTAAATTCCCAAATTGTAATATATATGTTTGCATATGTTATAATTTGAGTTATTTTGAAATTTAATTCAATCAATTGATAATTTATAATGTATGAATACTGTAGATTGAGGATTTGTTTTAGAATCAATATTTTTAAAAAAAGTTAATTTAAGCTTAATCTAAGATATAAGATAATTGTTTATTTTTAAATATGATAGTTTAAAAGTATTTAAAACAAGCTTTGTTTTGTTTTCTTTTAAAATGCTCAAATTAAAATGGTTATAAATGTATATGTATAAGTTTTAGATTTTTAATATACATGTATAAGAAAATATATTTGTACTATAATTGGTTTTAGAATATTTCCTTTAAAAAGTAAACTTATTTACATATATGTAAGTATTTATTTACTTAGTAAATTAATATGTTAGTTTATGTTTTCATTTAAATTAAATGAAAAAAATTAATTTAAAAATACTTAAGACAAATGTAATCATATTAGTCACTTTAATAACTCTTGTAAACTTTTTAAATCATGTTGAGACACTTGTTTAATTTCATAACAAATGGCATACTCATTTAAATTTTAATAAAAGTATTAAGAAGAAGATTAGTTTTCTTTTTCAAACATTTTCTCTTCTTTGTTTTCACTTCTTAACTCTATTCAATGGCAACCTGTAATTCTTTTCAAATTTGAAATATTTTGAACACAAAATCAAAATCTAAAGCAAATTTAAAATCTGAAAAACTGCAACTAAATGGAGGTTCTTCAAATCTGCTGCAATTTCAAACTGCATTTCAAATGGAACAAGGATCAAACCTGCAAATATCAACTACAACCTTCAACCTATTTTGAAGATCAAAGCTGCATTTTTAAAGCTGCAACTAAAAAAAAAGTAAAACCTGCAAGTTCATCCTGCATGTCAAAAGGAAGATCGAGATCTGTTCAATCTTTTTAAAAGACAATCAATCTGTAAGCATGCCGGGTTTAATTTCATTAACTAGCAAGATCAGATCACAAATTTTTTTCAAATTTAAAGTTGTTAAAGCCTGTACATCAAAACTGCTCTGCTCTGCATATTTTAAGAGGTGAGTAAATCCTATTTTAAAAACAGTTTTTGACTTAATTTTTGATTAAATGATTGCATGCAAATGAGTTTGCTTTGATAATGAATTTTGTTACCTGAATGCATGTTTATAAAAAAAAATGGAACTGCCTGAGAAAAAAAAATATGGTTACAGTGTTATTAGAAACAGTCCAAATCCTTCAGAAATCTAAATAGTTTGATTTTTATCATAATTAGGACAGTGGTATGTTAATGAAAGTTGTTTGTAAACACATAGTATATCATTTAAAAATAATTATAGGATTTTAAATTGAAGGAGTTACTCAGAATTTTCAAATTACAGTAAAATACTGTTACACATGGAAAATAAATAATCTTGTTTGCTGATTTAGATTACATGAATGAATTAGTGATTAGAAATCATGAATTTTAATACAGATTTCATGATTTTTAGTTTGATAAATCATGAGATATTTGAGTTTGATCGTTTTGGGAATTTTTGTGCACTGCCAATGATTTATCCAATAATTTGATTTGATTCTTTGGTCGAAGCTTGCTTGCATGTTAGGGATTTAGGGAAAAATACAATTAAAATTTTTAAATGGTAGAATTTTTCGAATTAGATTAAACTAGGGTTTAGCTTGATTTTTTTTGTTCGGCCTGAATATTGGAGTTTTACGTCATGAACTTTTGACCGGAAGTTATCGCGATGGTGCAGAGACGTAGCTCATGGTCGTGGTGTTAGATGATGGGGACGGTGAGTTCAACGGCGCCGAGGTGTTTGGCCGTGGGGAAACTTTGGTGGTTGGTGTTTTCTGCAGTTTCGTACCTGATGTTTGAATTTCGATTCGAACAAAATTTGTTGGATCTGGGTTCACCTTCGTGCTCGCGAGTGGTTTTGGGGCTGTGGTGGATCGTCACAATGGATGACGGAGGCCGGCGGTGAAGGTGCATGTGCACCATGAATTGGTTGTGCACTGGAAGTGTCAGGTCGGGGGAAGACGAGTAGGCTCGGGTGGGTGCTCGCGTGTGTCTCGGGGGTGACTCGAATTTTTTTGGAGATGGGGTGCTTCGGTGTTGACCCGGGATGAATTGTTGTTTGCTTCGGGATTTTGGTTGCTGGTCTGGTAGTTAGGTATAATACTAACTTGAGTTGATTAAATTTAAAAACCAAGCAATTTATTATAAACAAGTTTTATAAAGGAATTAAATGCTAAGTTTAAACTAATTGGTTAAAATTAAATGTTAATCAAACTTTTAAAGTATAAGTTGAAAATTATTTATTTTATTTTACTTTAAATTTATTTAAAGTGACTTCATTTGAAAGTAATTTAATTACATTTTGGAGTTTAATTTAAAAGAATATTTTGAATTTAAATATTAAATCAAAGTTAAGTTTAAATGTTAAGTAATAATTCAAACCTAAGATTTCAAATTTTTATTTGAAATAAATAAGACTAATATTAGATGTTTTTAAAGTATTCTAAAATTTGAAATTTGTTTCTAAATTTCCTATTTCCAAGTAAGATTACTATTATGATTTTATAAACCAAGTTTAATAATTTGTCTTTGAATAAATAAGATTTAAATAATTCAAATAATTTTTTTATGGAAATAAATAAGGTTAAATTATTTGGATAATTAATTTAAGCATACTTATTTAATATGAGTTGTTAATAAGTTAAGTTTGATTTAGATTTATGGTTTTCTAAATTTATTAAAGATTTTCTTTAATAAAATAAGTTGATTAATTAATTGTTTAATTAATTTTAAATAATTGGTTAATTGTTTATTTAAATTTAAATAATCACTTAATTATGGATTAATTAAGTGTAATTACTTAATAAAGTAATTAATGGTTAATTGTTGAATGTAATTAAGGAAATTAATTACTTATGGAAGTAATGAATGATAATTACTCATGGGAGTATTTTAATAGAAGTGATTATTGGTTAATCATTTAATGATATCAATTAAAGGATTGATTAATATAATTATTATTTTTTGAAATTAATTAACTATGGGGTATTTAATTAATTAATGAATTAAGGATTATTTAATAATGGAATTAATTATTTGTTAAGTAATTAATTAAGAGAGTAATCGAGATTTATTAATGGAAGTAATTAGAGATAATTACTTATGTAAGTAATTAAGAGTTAATTACTTAATTATTTAGTTAATTAATTAATATGATTAATTAATTAATTAATTAATTAATTTAAGATTAATCACTAAGTGTAATTAATTAAAATTGAAATTAATTAATAAAGTAATTAATTAAGGATTTATTTATTAATTTAATTGTTTAATAATCACTTGATGAAGTAATTAAGGATTAATTAATTGGATTAATTAATCAAGGATTAATATAATTAAATTAGAAATTAATTAATTAAGAAGTTAATTAATTAAGATAAGTAATTACAAATTGTTAATTACTAATTATAATTAATGAGTTGATTAATTATAAGTTAATTAGTTAATTAATTAAAGAAATTATTAATTAATAAGGATCATTTGATAATTAATCAAGGTTGATTAATATAAGTGATTAATTTAGGTTTGATTAATTAATTGTAATTAATTGAGGTTTAATGCAATTAATTATAGTTAATAAATGGAAGTAAATGGATGATCATTAATTATTGTAATTAGTGATAGTAATTAAAGGTTAATTATTGAATATGGTTAAGGGTGATTACTTAAATGTAATTAAATAACTAATCAAGGAAGATTAATTAAGGAAGATCATTAGAGATGATTAATTTATTTTATTTGGAATAATTAGTAATGAAGACGGAGTATGGTAATCAATTGATTAAGAGATAATCAATTCTGTTTGGATGATTGATTTATATGGGTTGACTGATTAATATTGGTTAATTGAATGATATTGGATGATCAATATTTGGTGATTGATATTGGGTGTTTGGTGATATTGGTTAATACTGGATAATTTGGATACCTATGATGTGTGATATGTTGCTTTGTGAGATGAATATTGATATGAACTATCTATTGTGATAATATGATTCATCTACCTGTTTACATATCATCTTGAATATGAATTAGATTGTTTAAACCCTTAAGTACAACTTGGACATTAAAATGGCGTTTGGTTTCGGTGAGACCGGGATCGGGTTTCCATATTTGGATATCCGAAAACCACATCGATTCCAATTAAACGTTAGGACGTGAATCCAAGTGGAGCAAGTGAAGACTCGAGGTGTAAGGGCTATACGTCTGTATAACTCTGTGATGATTCCGTAATGAGTTGACAGAATAGTGCTTATAGATTCGAGATGGTGCTTTAGAGTGCAAGGGCTATGGTCATTGACTCTGAGGGTGATTCCAATAATGAGTGCAACGAGATAGTGCCTTCGGTTTCGTTCGAACCCGGAACGAACTTGTATGGATTGAATGCTTTCAGAACATCATCAGGTGGACGATGAGCATTATAAGATAATGTGTCCTATAAAGGTAATCGTAACCTTAAGCCTCATCAACCGAGAATGGCTAAAACAGGGGAGGTGCAGCAAGGCTTCGTGGGTAGACCCCACTTGAGAGCGAGATTTACCCCTGTCTAGAGGTCCCATTATATTTCGTCTTAGTGTGTGGTTGGTCGCGCCAACTACGGGGTGGTCTTGTTCGGGACTGTTCAGTAAGGAATGGTTCCGACCTTGTGTTGCAAGGGAGTGGGCGTACTCCTCGGTACTGTGATCTAGGCCATGTACTGTGACGGGCGGTACCCCAGTAGCCCTGCCATTGATGGAATCCAAAATCCAATAAGTGCCTGTACAGTTTTGATTGTGCCCAACTATGTTGGAACGTGAGATGTAAGCATTCCAGCTATTTCTGTATTTTATTTTGAAAACCCTAGACACTATTATAATATCACTGGATTTCCTATCAAATGTTTTGATTAACGTAAGGTAAAAACTTTTCCATGTTTACGTGTGGGAAGTCTTACGTGATACCTTTACTTTTCAAAGATTTTTCTAAAGTAAAGCATTTTTAACCCGTTTACTCACACCAGACCCCTGTCTCACCCGAGTGTTTATTTTCTATTTTATTAAACTCTTGGGTACTCATATTATGTATGAGTAGTCAAGTGTTTCAGGATTGCCTGACGAATTTTGGAGGAGATATGGAGCAGGAGGCTTCGACGTGTGGATATATTATGGTTCCGCTGTGTTTGTTGTATCTGTATCTGTTGTTCTTGAATTGTATAGTTAGACAGAAGTTTATAACTGTCTAGTATCTGTTGTTTAAGTTGTGTACTCTGATGTAATATGATACTATGTAATATTTTATGAGATATATTATATTTCATTCGTTCCGCTGTGAGTTATCTGTTGTTGTTGTTGTTGTGTTCTTCTTTCTCTTTTTTTTCTTCTTCTATCCCTTTCTTTCTTCAAGATGATGCGATTTCCTGGAGATAGGAAGTTGGGTCGTCTCAATAGAATCTCTACCTTCTTCTCTACAATCATCTTATTTATAAACTATCATTTATAACTTTATAACAACCTTTATTATCTTGGAAGATAATAAATCAATTTAAAATATCTTTACAAATTTAAAGCATCAATAATCATCTCTAAAGATAAGTAATATAACTCTTTTATAAATTTAAAACCACATTAATTATCCTGAAAGAAAATTAATCCAATTTGTAATCCTTTTTATAAATTTTAAAGTAACATTAATTATCCACAAGGAAAATAAATCACATTTATAATCTTTTTATAAATTAAAAAAACATTAATTATCCCGAAGGAAAATAAATTACATTTATAATCTTTTTATAAATTTTAGACAATATAAATTATCTGGAAAGATAATTAATCAAATTTATAATCTTTTTGTAAATTCAAACAACATTAATTATCTGAAAAGTTAATTGATCAAATTTACAATCTTTTCATAAATTTAAAACAACAATAATTATCTCGAAAGAAAATTAATCAAATTTATAATCTTTTTATAAATTTAAAACAACATTAGTAACATCGAAAGATAATTAATCAAATTTATAACTCCTTTTATTAATTTTAAACAACATTTATCCTCATTGGCAGCAAAATTGGTCACAGCACCCAATTATGTAAAAGTAACAATATCCAATCAAATCACATAATATGAAGTGAAATATATGAAGAACAAAATTAAAACAATCAGAAAGTAAGTAAAAAGAGACAAGATTTACAGTGGTTCGGCTAACTCTGGCCTATGTCCACTCCTAAATAATCCTTTTTATTATACAAGTTTGTCTACAGTTACAATCCGAAATCAAGAACAAAATTGGCAAAAAGTGGCTTAGGTTGAAGATAAAGAGAAGGAGAAAGAAGATTCTTTTTTTGATGCATGCATATTGTATTTATAAGGAAAGACATACATGGATCGGGCTAAAACTTTGACAAAATGTCCGGGAGACCAATACAAGGTAATCCAAAAATTTATAGACCAATTAGAGCCCACAATAGGGATCGGTACCGATCCCTATTAGCGTGTCCAAGTGAGCTGTGATCCTTTTGCAGGATGCCCCATAATGTTCGCTACCTACTTCCCAAATTTCGTGTAATTCCAACAAACAGTTTTTAGATATCGCATTTTCCATGAAATAGCATAACTTGAATTCTGATTTCTACCGATCTCTCTATTGGGATAGATACCAATCCTTCCAGTCTCTTCCAAATGCCATGCAATCATTGAACGAGCTTCTGCATGTTGTATTATGCTTAGCCTCCAAGTTTTATAGCAATTGGATTAATGAAACTCAAGTTATTAATCAATCTTTGTTGCAATATGTTATGAAGGCTGATTATAGTCGATCCCTATAGAGGGATAGGTATCGATCCCTTCAACTTGATCCAAATGATATGCATTCCATATAGGATGTTCTACATATTGTAGTTAGCTTGTCCTCTAAGTTTCATATCAATTGGTTGTGTAGATGTTGAGATATTGACTGATCTTTGCTATAAATTTGGGTTTAGCCGAACCATAAGAGGGAAGAGGGCCGATCCCTCTTTCTTTATCCTTTTGATTTGCGGTCCCCAGGGTAGGCTTCCTAGGGTTCCCATATCTTGCTTACAAAGTTTCATATGTATTGGATTTATGGATTTTGAGATATTGATTGTTTTCCATTAAGTTGTACTTGCTTGTCTGAAATATGTCAATCCCTTATATACCGATCCCTTTTTATACTATCCCTTTCTTAGGTGAAGTAATTTTCTCATAACTTGCGCATACAAACTCCAAATGACTTTATATTTCAAATGTGGCCTCGTGTGGGAGTTCCTTGTCGTTCCATATCGACCTCAACCAGTTCGAGACAAAAACCAGGGACAACTACCGATCCCCTAGGGAAGTGTTAGTTGCATCAGACTATCATGCATAGCTTTAAATATAACCGGCTTCCAATCCAAACAATCACATCTTTAGGAATCTTGTCTTGATGATTACAAAATCCATTAGGTTAAATCCATCTTTGCCAAAAGTGGGTTAGCATTTTGCCTCCCAAAACATATCTTGGAAAGGAAGATGCATTTTGAATAGTTGTAAATCCAAAGTCCAGAATCCATAATCTAATCATAAATCTAATCCATTTCCAGGCCGAACCCATGTCCATCCATATCCAATAACCAAGTCTACATCCGAATCCGTATCCAATAGCTAAATCCATATGAAAATCCATGACCTCTATGGTTCCATGTCGAGCATAGTCCATACTTAACGACCTGATTAGGTTGATCCGTTCACGTTTAGGCGAAGCGACCTACCCCTGCTAGGCATAATCTATACCTGACGACCGTGATTTCTCTGGAATCTTGTTGAGCATAGTCCATACCCGATAACCTGAGTAGGTCGGTCCATCGCATTCAGGCGAAGGGACCTGCCCTATGCCAGGCATAATCCATACCTGACGACCTTGATCTCTTCGAATCCTTGCTAAGCATAATCCATACCCGATGACCTTAGCTGGTCGATCCATCGCGTTCAGGTAAAGCGAGCTACCCCTCACCAGGCATATCCATACCTGATGACCTGTGTTATCTATTACGTTGATCCAAATTTAAACATTCCTACGTCCGTTTGCCAAAGTACAAAATAAGAATCTATACAACCAATAAATTAGAGTTCAATGAAATCAAGAAAAAAGAAAAACTAATTGTACAAACACGAGCACTATGGTTTATCATCATCTCAAAGCATGCCTAGGGAGCTTTGTTAATCCCATACATGAATAAGTGACTTAGCCATCCTACTGTGGAGTTTATTACTTATTCCATGCCATCATGATCAACTAATGACAAGTTGATCTTGTCCGTTTTCATTCGAGGCAGACTGTTGCCACTCCAGTTCCACCACCGCAGCCCAAGTCCTTTCATATTGTTGTTATTGACCATTCCTTATATGTTCCTCAATGATATACTTAAAATGCCTGCAGTCATTTGTATTATGCCCATCCAGCTTATGGAATAGCAGCGCTTTCCTGATGTCCGTTCACGTTTCAAAAGATTCCCTCCTTGCAGGCCTCCAATGTGGAAGGCGCCCTCAAGCATCCAGATATATCTGGTCTAAGGTTTCATTTATGAGTAAGAAGATAATTTTGGTTTTCCCCTTTGCCGCTTCGATCCATTGAAGCTATGGTCCATGTTCCATTCACCCTTGTCCTTTCCTAAGCTCTCACCGAGCATTTCTCTACCCTGTACTGTATTAACTTCTATTGCCTCTCCATCAACTTTCCCATCTTCTTATTGCGGAAATATGTCTTCTTCATGGTAGAATTCCACGAGATCCATTGGTGGATCCCATATTAGTGATATCTTAAAATTTGATTACCTGCAAATCCCGACACTCCCGCCATGAAAACCATCGAATGATCTAGTCGATCCATCGAAATAACAACCGCATTGAACCTGGTTAAGAAATTATTGAGTGGTTCTCCTGCCCACTGCTTTATTGATGTCAATGTTATCACATTCTTGGGTCTCATATTATGAACCTGGAATTGCTTTATAAATCTTTCGACCAATTCCGTCCATGTGCTAATGGAACCACTTTCCAACTGTCTAAACCATACCATGGCTACATCCGTTAAGTACAGGGGGAAGAATTATGCCAAGACTTCTTTCGATGCTCCAGGACTTCCATATGTCGTATATACCTCATTATATGCATAGTTGGGTGCAACTTTCCGTCATAAACTTCCAATGTTGGAAGTTTGAATTATGGTGGATTCCTAGCATTCCTGATATTAGTAGCGAATGGGCTTCTATTTATATCTTCTATATTCCTGTTCACTAATCCTCTATGCATAACTCGCCTGATCATCTCTATAATGTTTGTCTTCTAGTGGTAGTCTCGTATCATCATGTCCAAGCTACCTCCTGAGTCTGCAAGGGAATTGTGGAATGTATTCCCTTGGACGAGCGTCAAAATTCTGATTCGATCCAAACTCCATGAGAATGGCTGCAGATCCCCCAGCATCACAGTCTACCAGATCCGAGGGCATGTACCAATGTCATTGGGGATTGGTGCCGATCCCTCTTAGATGGCGAGGGACTGCCCTCAGCTGCTCTGTTCCACTCCTTTGTCCAATAGCTTTGTCTTTATGCTCCTTGTTCTGATTTCCTGCGAACCTTACCACCTCAACTCCTTGATCCATAACCCCAGTAGTCCCTATCGTTCCAACTCCTTGGTTTTGCATTCTAGCAGCTTATATGGCTCTAGCCTTTTCGAACTATGGGGTTATGGGGTAGATTCTGCACTCCTATATTTTCAGCATTCGTTCCTGCATAGTGTCCATCATTATTCCTATTTCATCTCTATGATGTAGATAGATGTTTGATTAGCTCTAGCTCTTGAAGAAGCCTCATGAGTCCCTTTATAATGTCTTTTATCAACTACTTGTCTCCTTGTTGATTGTCTCACCATTGCTCCTAATCCAAGCTCTCTAATTAATTCCAAATCTGAACACCAAATCCACAGGAGCTAGCTCTCTAAATGAAAGCATCAAAATATTAGCATCAAAATTGACCACCAACACAATTATGTAAAAGTACCAAAATCCAATCCAACCATAGAAATATGAAGAGAAATAAATGAAGAACAAAATTAAAATATTCAAAAAGCAAGTAAAAAGAGACAAGATTTATAGTGGTTCGGCTAATTTTGGCCTACATCCACACCCAAATAATCATTTTTATTATACTGAAGTTGGTTTACAGTTACAATCCGAAATCAGGAATAAAATTGGCAAAGTGTAGCCTAGGTTGAAGATAAAGAGAAGTAGAAAGAAGATCCTTTTTCTAAAGTCATGCCTGTTATATTTATAAGGAAAGACATGCACGGATCGTGCTAAAATTTTGACAGAAGATTCAGGAGACCAAGATGAGGCCCTCCAAAAATTTATAAACCTATTAGGGCACACAATAGGGATCAATACCGATCCTTAGTAGTATGTCCAAATTGGCTATGTTCCATATGAGGGGTGTCCTATGATGTTCTCTACCCGCTCCCTAAATTTTGTGCAATTTCTACGTACAGTTTGTGAAATATCGAATTTTTCATGAAGTAGCGTTGCATGAATTATGATTTCTACCGATCCCTCCAATCTCTTTCAAATGCATGCGATCCTTAAGAGAGCTTCTCCATGTTGTATTATGCTTAGCCTCCAAGTTTCACGCTAATTGAATTAGTAGAACTCGAGTTATTGATCAATCTTGATTGTAATATATTGTGAAGGTTAATTATAACCGATCCCTATAGAGGGATAGATGTTGATCCCTCTAACTTGCTTCAAATAATATGCGATCCCTATAGGGTGTTCTAGCTTGTCTTCCAAGTTTCATGTCAATTGAATGTGTAGACGTTGAGGTATTGATCGATCTTTGCTATAAAGCAGGGTTTAGCCGATCCCTAAGAGGGAAGAGGGCCGATCCCGCTTTATTTATCCTTTTGATGTATGATCCTAAGGGAAGGCTCACTTAGGTTTCCACATTTTGCTCACCAAGTTTCATACGCGTTGGACTTATGGATTTTGAGATATTGATTGTTTTCCATTGAGTTCTACTTGCATGGCTGAAATATGTCGACCCCTTTTATACGGATCCCTTTTTGTACAATCCCTTTCTTAGGTGAAGTCTTTGCCCATAACTTGTACATACAAACTCCAAACAACTTGAGATCAGAAATGTAGCCTCATGAGCATTCCTTATCGTTCCATATCAATCTTAACTAGTTTGAGACAAAAACTAAGTATAGCTACCGATCCCCTAGGGGAGTGTTAGTTCCATCCGACTATCGTGCATAGCTTTAAATATAACAGACTTCCAATCCAAATAATCACCTCTTTGGCAGTCATGTCTTGTTGATTACAAAATCCATTGGGTTAAATCCGACTTTACCAAAAGGTGGGCTAACAATCCTTTATTTCAAAATTCTCAAAAACACTTGAAAATTAGTTTAAATAACTTTCAAAATGAAACCAAACATTTATTTTGTAAAAATACAAGCATGATTTCAACACATACATAGGTTTAAAGAGATGATATTTCATAAGTGACGACATATCGATAACCACTATGAAGGCACTTATATAAATCAATATATTTTGTCACAAATATTTCAACCAAACATGAATGTTAGCAACATAAGAATGTAAGTAAATCAATATTGACAAGAAACCCTATAGGGTTTCTTTACAATGCCCCGTGTAGATCACACATATGTATGAGTATTTTGAAGTGCTTCGTAGGGACCTATTCGCTGCGTACACTTCGACTTCCTCTTGCTTTTGTTCCCTGCAAAAAATGGTTATATATACCTTCCAAGCAGGAATCACATCAAAACAACTAATCAAATAATAATACAAACTATCATCCAAGCATTCAACAATAATCCGTAGCAACATAGATATCATATAGTTTATTTAAAGGTGAGTAAACTCACCGAAATTCCAATTGATGCTTTCACATTCCAGTTTGATTTAGCATAAAATTCTACTAGCTCTAAATTTAACGAATCTAACTCCAATGTGTAGATAGCATTGATACAAGTCTAATGCAAAAAACAGTGTCAAAATCCGACCTCGTATGAGATATTTATCGAGTTATAAAATTTTGTAAAAATCAAATTAATTAATTAACAAAACAATCACCTTAAACTAAATTAAACCCCATCTTCCCCAATATGATGTCCATGCCATGCATATGTACATGCATGTACAATAAAAACCTAAAAATGTCGATCCTTTTCTCCTCCCTCTCTAGCTCGTTTCTCAATGAAATTGATTCTCATCATCTGTAATGAACTACACTACGCGAGAACTTTGCAACCGATCTAACCATTTAACACTCGATTCCCCACACAAGAATGTGACCTGAACAGTCGAATGCAAACCCTAAATTCGCCTTTCACAAACGACTTCTCTTTAAACAATTTTAGCAAAGTAAACACCACTTGACCAATCGTGGTCCCAATCTCCAACCAAGCTAAGCCCTACACACGACAAAACTGCCGAACTCGACCATAGAATTACCATACATGACTACAAGCATATAGATTAGAAGCCTATGCTAATGCAAACTCAACGAATCTAGTTTCACAATTTTTCATCGATTAAAACATTTGATTTTGGTTTGGATGTTTATTTTCCTTTTAATGTTAATATGGAATAGAGGGAACTTGAAAAGTAAAAGGGCGAAAAAAGAATAAGGAATAGTCTTATGTTAGGTTTAGTTTAATCTACAATTTCTGGTATGTCACTAGATAGAATTTCATTCGCGTACGAACCACAAACGAAAAAACAAAATTAATATCGTGCATAAATATACGACACGATCTTAAAACAATATTAAAATACACTGGTTATCTTATTATGTAGAATTCCAAAAATACCACTGTTTAACGTAAAATACGTCAAATGAAAATTTAAATATTTTTCAAATTAAAATTTATGAAAAAATCATATAAATTAATTTCAAAACACATCATTAAAAACCAAGTCATATTATTAATAATTGCTCTTGTTATTTATTCGAACAATTTATTATTGTAAATATATTTACAAAACGAGTTTACCATTAAATAACTAAAAGAAGTTAAATAAGGCTATTAAATCCATTTAATTAATATCTAATTAATATTTAATTGAAAATTTGAATTTTTAAATAATATCTATATTCGACTACAAGTTATTTTTTGGGAAGTTACATTCTCCCCCTTAAAAGAATTTCATCCTCGAAATTCCCAAAGGAAGAAAATGTCCTCTAACCTTTAGGCTTTTCATGTACTTCATATTACGGAAAATTTCGACAACACCTCCATTGCACCACTAGATCCGAAAAACTACAAGTTTCCACAACTGACCCAAATCAATAAAGAAAACAAAATCCCAAAAGTGGCCTACCATATCCGGGGCATAAAATCATCAATCAGTCACCAATTTCTAAATAAATAACATACCTCTTTTGCATTTGATTTTTGGTAAGCAACTTACTATCTCGAAGAAAATGCAGGTGCACAAGTAATAAAATAGCAATCTCATATTTCTCAATACCTATCTTATGTTTCATAATTCAAAAGAGAATCGCGCTAACAAAAGAGCAATGCACAAGCTTTTTCTACCACAAGCAATAGCAACATAAGCAATATAATATTCATATGCAACGCGTTAATATGATGCAGCTTATAATAATGATGTAACTCTAATGTGATATAAAGCTACATGCAACCAAAAGCAATATAACAACCATATGCAATAGAATTACAAAAAATACATTGTAATAAAATACTAAGCATCCATTTTTTAAAAGATAAATTTAGAACTAAATGCCTGGTTTTTATATTTTAAAATATATTTTTCAAATTCCTCCAAAGAAAGGTAAAACAAAACCAAAATTAATTATGAAAAGGAAGGGGTTCCTCCTACTGAAGCATGGTATAACTCTAGAATCAAAACAACATGGAGCATCCAACAATATTATAGTTCCTCCTAAAACAATAAATGGAGTAAAGAAATATACCTAGCTGGTCTCCTAGATCGGAAATCCCCCAATCGTCTTACTTTAGTTAGAATGAAAGTGTTGGAAAAATAACTTCACATAAACCTTTTTTAAATATTATAAAATAATAATACTTCACCAAATTTTTCAAAATATTATTATTTCTTTCACAAATTCTTTCGAAATCACTTTTTCAAAAGCACCGGGATTTAAGTCCTAATAAATAACTTAAAAGTCCTTTGCTTATAATATCACACAATCAATCATCCATAAAGGAATAAACTACCATTTAACATCATTTAAATTGTTAAATGACTAATAAGCAAGATTTAGAATTTTGCTTAGGTTCACAACATTCTCGATCGTCCAAGGATATATATAATTTTCTAAGCGTACCATTACTCTCATCAGCCTTTGGTTATTGCTATGAGGATTATTTCAGCTCCCTCAAACAATATTGAAAGCCACTCCTCATAATCTCCTAAGCCATAAAATAAAGAAAATAAATATATTTAAGCTCGTATGATGTACTTAGATCATTCGTACGCAATATCTGATCCAAACACTTGCATGGATACATAGACTTTACTTCTGAATTAGTATCGCTCACGCGATCCCCCTAGTGTGGAATCTGATCAGGTTCCTTAATTAGAAACCTTTGTAATCCTTACATAGCCATATACAATGATAGAAAACCTCGGCATCATATCGAGAATCCAAATCAAGTGTTCATTGACAAGAATCAAGTGAGAAATCCTTTTTCAGACTGGTATGTCCGAAGTTATGTACTCGAATCCTAGATCAAGAACCATGCGAATAATATGATCTATGTATAACTTACATACTTAATCCAATTGGTTTCCTAATTACACCAATCTTTTTCTAAATCACTTTCGTTTTCACTTGTATCTTTTTATCTATAGTATTTCATTCAACATTAAAATTATTTATGAATCATTTCATAAATTTCACTTAAGTTTATAAATATTTGATAAAGACATTTCTTTATAAAACTTCAAATAAAAATTACTCCACTTTTATTTACATGCATAATACTCTTCTACATCCTAAGGGTATATATAAAAAGTGTCAGTTGTATTTTATTTATTTATTATTTATGTTTATTTTTTTAAAATTCAAATGGATCCCTAAACAAAATAGGGTTTTTAAAATTGAGTCAACTTTTCTACCTCTTTACCTTAGAGTGCTAAGGAAAGATGTTTACTTGTTGGCTTAATAACATCAAATAGTTTACACAAGTTAGACCTTTAAACAAAATTACGGTTTTAATAAAACAATGCTTATTAAAACCTTTCTATCAATTTAACACTTTTAAAAACTTGGGTTAAATTATCTCCTATCCAAGAATTTAAATTTTTATTTATGAAATTAATTAACAAAATACCTTTTTATTTTAGATCAATTTCCTTTACCAAAACTTAAGAACTAAATACTCGTTTTTTATTTCAAAACTCTTTTGTAATCTACTACATATGTTTCTATACATAAAATAATTTTAACAATTGATCGCCACACTCACTATGGGTTCGTTCGGATTTGAATTAATTTCGATCGCACAATGATAAAGAGAATAATTTACTAAGTGCACTACAATGTTCGCCTAAGCAACATTCTATCATCACTTAGAAATTTATCCAGATTACAACAAAACTAATCAAGATGTTTTTCCCCGAACTTCCATAGAAAAATATATCTTTCTAAAAAATTCTCTTCGAAATATTTATACTTATGAATACTTCCAAGAAATACTATTATTCGTTCTCTCAATAATCGTTTTGAAATCATTTCAAGCAACACCAGGATTTAAATTCTCAAAAACTCTTTTTATTATTAAAACACCCCTTATGAATTATATAAATCATTTTATATATTGTACCTATATAAAATGTACCTTTAAAATCACCTTATATTATAATAACTTTCCTTTATTATAGTAAACTTTTCACAATTATTTATCCTCTAAATGTCTTATCTTCCCATTTAAGTTATATTAAACAACTTTATTAATAAATGAATTTTAACTTAACATTTTCACTGAACACCTTATAGTCAAATTGTAATACTTAATTTACAAAGGGTTCGCTTTAATGTACTTACAATCATCAAAACAATAAATGCACATAAACTGGTCGAGCATAAATCAACAATCAATAAACAATAGTCAATGCTCTTAAAGTAACTGAGCATGACAAATCAAGCAATAATGATAATAAAGAAATATTATCTTTAACAAACAAACATAGTAAATAGCTATATAAATATGAAAATTAATCCTTTATATATGAAAAATATATAATCCAAGATAAAATATTTCATTCACCAATTTTCAAAGATCAATATTGTGTTCGTTTGCCTTGTTCAAGAGTTTTGAAATCCCTACCGATATCGTGGCATTCCAAACTTGATCGAAATTGAAAATTAAAAACTAATAGACCAATTAACACGATATGTTTTATATCAATAAAAATACGCTCTCAGATATATAATACACTCAACTCATTCTAGGGTGTCACTTAATCTATCTCAAATGAGTTTACCCCCCAAAGCCAAGGTTCTTACTTAACCTTCAGTTCTGAAACCAAATGCAATGACTCGCCTTTTCGACCCTCAAAGGTCAGCACTTAATACAACACAATATTAAAATGATGAGAATCCAAGTGCTTGAAAGGCAGATTGTTATGTAAAATAAAAAAAGAACAGAGGGAACATAATCTGGTAGTGGAATGACAACATATAATATAATAAAGAGAGTAAAAGCTGCCACTCTAAAATACATGGTATATTCGAGTGAAAAATAACCTCATCAGCTTGAACAATTATGACTTCCTGACCTTATAATTATTGATGGGTATATATAATCATACAATAGAAAATAAAAATACTACTATAAGTGAACATCCAACTCTAATCCATGAGCTCCATTTTCCATAAACAACAACCTAGAAAAACTCGGTCTGACCCAAGTATTATAATAGAATAATACTTGGATCAGTGTGAAAAACTAGCATGAAAAAACTCAAGAATATGGGTAACATATAATATTTCTATGAGACCACACAGCTAAACACGAACGGGTTTTACCTCACAAGAACAACATCCATACATGAAGGAATAGAAACAAATTAGGAAAAAACCCAAACTTGGAAGAATGGGCATAAATAATTAAATATCGCGGAGAATGCAAGCCATTTCCCGATGTAATTAAGAAAGAATCAATTCAAAGGTTTGAATCAAAAATAAGACAAGGGAAAATTTCCAACAATGACTAGGATGATGCACCATCTTTAGTGAAAGTATACCCCTAGAAAATATACTTGAGAACTATGATGGCTCTTGGAAACATCCAAGCCGGATCCTGCCAACCTTACCGAGTAACCGACTATTTCACATCTCTACATGCATAAAACTAAAACCAATCTAGAGTAGATGTGACAATACCTTAATGGAAGCAACCCTACGTAGCTTGGCCCCCACTCGCTCTTTATTTAGTCACTTTCATCAAAGGATGTCAAAATCGGTAGTCGATGAATCAACTATCGGAAACAAACTAGTACTACCCCAAAGAAAACTATGAAGTTGGGAAAGTTATGGCAGTGTTGCTTCCTATCTTGACTCGATAGCATTCTTAACTTTGAGAATAGCAAGAGTTTAAATGCCCCGAACAATCAAAAAATATCTTGAATCAACGAACATAAAGAAGATAACAAAATCGATAGTCGATATATCAACTACCGGGAAAAACAAAATGATCATATATGAAAATTAAATCTCTTAAAACAATGGACTCACACATGTGCTTTATTTTCATATCATAAATTTTTGTAGAACAATTTACAAAAACTCTTTAAAAAATCCTTTTAAAGAGCTAATTATATTTCTAAGTGTATTTAAAGAGGGGTCTAAAACAACTATCATTAAAACATCGTTTACTATAAACCCAAAACAATTTACACTTAGCTTTTTTTAACATTCCTTTTTAAAGATTTTCTTATTTATAAACTATCACTTATAGCTTTAAAACAACCTTTATTATCCCAAAAGATAACAAATCACTTTAAAACATCTTCATAAATTTAAAACATTATTAATCATCTCGAAAGATAAGTGATGTAACTCTTTTATAAATTTAAACCCACATTAATTATCCCAAAATAAAATTAATCCAATTTATAATCCTTTTTATTAATTTTAAAGCAATATTAATTACCCCAAAGGAAAGTAAATCACATTTATAATCTTTTTCTAAATTTAAAACAACATTAATTACCCAAAGGAAAATAATTCATATTTATAATCTATTTATAAATTTTAAAACAACATTAATTATCTCGAAGGAAAATAAATCACATTTACAATCTTTCTATAAATTTAAACAACTTTAATTATCTTGAACGAAAATAAATCACATTTGTAATATTTTCATAAATATAAAACAATATTAGTTATCCTGAAGGGAAAATAAATCACAATTATAGTTTTTTTATAAATTTTAAATAACCTTAGTTATCTTGAGGGAAAATAAATCACAATTATAATCTTTTTATAAATTTAAAACAACATTGATTATCCCAAATGAAAAAAAATCACATTTGTAATATTTTTATTAATTTTAAATAATATAATTATCCCGAAGGAAAATAAATCCATTTATAATCCTTTTATAAATTTAAAAAAAATTAATTATTTCGAAAGATAATTAATCAAATTTATAATCTTTTTATAAATTTAAAGAACCGTGATTATTCTGGAAGATAGTTAACAAATTTATAATCTTTTTACAAATTTAAAGCCCAATAAGTTACCCCAAAAGATAATTAATCAAATTTATAATCTTTTTATAAATTTAAAACAACATTAATTATCCAAAAGATAATTAATTAAATTTATAACTCCTTTTATAAATTTTAAACTACACTTATCCTTTATTTCAAAATTCTCAAAAATACTTGAAAATATAGTTAAAACTACTTTCGAAGCGCAAAAACACGACCAAACATTTATTTTGTAAAAATACAAGCATTATTTCAACACACACAAAGGTTTAAGGAGGGTATATTTCATAAGTGACGGTAAGCGATAATCAATATAACGACACTTACACAAATCAAACAATATATCACGAATATTTCAACCAAACATCCATAGAAACAACATAAGAATATAAGTAAATCAATATTGGCAAGAACCCGCATAGGGTCTCTTTACAAAGTCGCGTGTAAATCACACATTTGTGTGTGTATTTAGAAGTGCTCCATAGGAACCTATTCGCTACGTACACTTCAACTTCCTTTTACTTTTTTTCCTTGTAGAATAATGGGTAGTTATACCTTCCGCTTCCAAGCGGGAATAACATTAAATAAACAATCAAACAATAATATAAACTAATATCCAGGCATTCAATGGTAATCTATATCAATTCAAATATCATATAGTTTATTCAAAGGTGAGCGAACTCACCAAAATTCCAGTTAATGCTTTTGCGTTTCAGTTTGACCTAAAATCGAATGTTCGATTTTAGTCTAAAATTTTACTAATTCCAAATTCAATAAATCCAACTCCAACGTGTAGATAACATTGACATGAGCCTAATTCAAAAAACCGCGTCCAAATCTAACCTTATATGAGATATTTATTGAGTTTATAAGATTTCGTCAAAATCAAATTAATTAATTAACAAACTAATCAACTTTAATTAAATCAAACCCATTCATCCCCAACTTGATTTCCAGGCTGTGGACATGTACATGCTTGTATAACCAAAACCCAAAAATGTCGATCCCTCTCTCCTTCCTCTCTCGCTCGTTTCTCAACATAACCGACTCCCGTCACTTGCAACGAACTACACGACACGAAAGCTTTGCAACCGACCCCACCTTTTGACACTCGATCCCATGCACGAGAATGGGACTTGGAATAGACGAATGCAAACTCTAAATTCACCTTTCAACAGAGGTAATCGACCCTCATCTAATCGGCACCAAACAACTTCTTTGACCAAAATTAGCAACCGTGCACACCGCTCGATCAACCATGGCCCCAATCTCCAACCAAGCTAGGCATGGAAAAACTACCGACCTTGACCACACATCACCGCATATGACTTTGAGCATATAGATTAGAAGCCTACGCCAATACAAACTCAATGAATCTAGTTACATAATTTTTCGTTGTTTAAAATATTTGATTTTTGAAGTTGGATGTTTATTTTCCTTTTACTGTAAATGGAGAAGGAGGGAAGTTGACAAGTAAAAAGGTGGAAAATAAGAATGAAAAATAGTTTTATGTTAGGTCAGGTTTATTCTACAATTTGCCGCACGTCGCTACATAGAATTTCATTCGTGTGCAAATTGCGAACGACAAAACAGAAATACGATCGTGCACAAAATTATGGCACGATCTCAAAACTACAATAAAATACATTGATTATTTTATTCCATAGAATTTCAAAAACCGCGTCGTTCAATGTAAAATACAAACGAAAATTTAAATATTTTCTAAACTAAAAATTATAGAAAAATCCTATAAATTCATTTAAAAATACATCATCAAAAATCAAGTCATTTTATCAATAATTGATTTTTTTTGTTATTCAATCTATTTATTATTGTAAATAAATTTACAAAATGAGTTTACCATTAATGTTTATAAATTAAAAAGAGTTAAATAAGGCTATTAAATCCATTTAATTAATATTTAATTAAAAATTCGAACATTTAAATATTCCTTATATCTGAATTAAGTTATTTATATTTTTCCGTGATGTTACAAACCTCGTGTCCTGCGTGGGTACTTATTATAAGCAATTTCTTACATTAGTTACAAATGTCATACCATTGGTAGCCAGATTAGCTGGGTAGATTTTTGTGCCCTTCAACCTGACCTCCCATCCCTATAACTTAGCCATATTTCTACCCTCTAACATTTAAAGTAAAATTTCATCAACATATACATACACACATATAATACACACACACACACTCACTTTACCTATATTTACGCATTAAAGGCCTTATAAGGGAAACTCCTTATTACGTTTTTATTATGAATTAATTTCCATAATTATCCCTAACTCATTTTGCTAGGTTGATTATTAATTGTTAATTACCATTTATGTGTCGGTTTCTTTATTTAAAGTCTTAATAATTATATATGATACAGGTTGTAAAATTTCTGGATCTCAGAAATCTGTAAAGAAGACCAAACATTTTAGAATGAAAATCAACCTCTTAACTCTATTACAACACAGAAAAAATATATAGAAGCTGTACTCAAAAACTAAAATGGGCCGAACAAAAGAAAGTGGGCCAAATCAAAAAACAGACAAAGAAAAAATAAATACAAACTGTAAGAACAAAGCAATACTAAAACATAAAAAATCACCACTTAACAGCCCCCTCTCAAGATGGACTTGGCTTCGAAAAACAAGGCCAATCTTGAACAGGAACCTGATTCACCAACCCAATCCGAGAAGAAAGAAATCTGTGCTGATCTGCACCCAATGGCTTGGTCATGATATCAGCAAGTTGTAATGAAGATTTTACATGCTTACAAATAATAAACCCTGTTTGCACATGTTCTCTGAGATAATGAACATCCAATTTCTGGTGTTTACTCCTTATATTCTTAGTTTTTTCATGAAAAACTGGATTTTCAGCAATATGTTGAGCAGAAATATTATCATAATATAAATTGATAGGAGTAGGAATAGTTATACCCAATTCAGTAAGGAGTTCTTCAAGCCAAACAATTTCACAGTTGTGTAGCTCATACTCCTATATTCTGACTCTGTAGTACTCTTTGAGACAGATTTCTGTTTTTTTGTTTTCCAAGAAATTAAGGAATTACCAAGGAAAATACAATAACCACTTAAAGATCTCCCTGAATCTGGACAAGTATCCCAATCAGCATCACTATATGCTGTTAATACTAAATCTGAATTTGCAGAAAAATAAAGTCCAACATTTAGAGTACCCTTAAGATATTTGAGAACATGAATAGCTGCTTTATAATGTGGTATTCTTGGAACAGTCAAAAATTGACTTAATTGTTGAACGGCAAATGAAATATCAGGTCGAGTAAGGTTTAAGTAAAGGAATTTACCAATAAGCCTTCTGTAAACTTCAGGATCTTCTAATACTTCACCATTAGTAAAGCTAAGCTTTAAACCCTTTTGCATTGGAAAAGCAGCAGGCTTGCATCCTTCCATTTGATTATCTCGAAGCATGTCCAAAATGTATTTTCTTTGATTTAAAAGTATACCAGATTTTGATCTTGAAACTTCTATTCCAAGAAAATATTTCAGTGTGCCTAAATCTTTGATTGTGAAAGTGTTATGCAAATCATTCTTCAAATTATTCATGACTGTAGTATCATTTCCAGTCAATAACAAATGATCAACATATATGACAATAACTGTGAAAGAACTACCTTTGCGCATGAAAAACATTGAATAATCTTGCTTAGACTGAGTAAAACCCCATTCAATCAAAAATTTAGTTAATTCTTTATTCCAGCATCTACTTGCCTGTTTCAAACCATAAATTGGTCTTTCGAGCTTACAAACTTGACCTGGTTTAACCGTTTTATTCCTAGAGGAGGAGTCATATATACTTCTTCATTAAGATAACCATGAAGCAATGCATTATTAATATCCAATTGCAGAATATTTCATTTCTTTATTGCAGCTACAGCCATTATTAACCTAACAGTGCTTAATTTTGCTACTGGACTAAAAGTATGTTTATAATCTTTACCAGATATTTGTTTATCACCTCTTGCAACCACTCTGCCTTTGCATCTCTCAAGGTCACCATTTGGTTTAAACTTAGTTTTATACACCCATTTAGACCCAATGGCCTTTTTACTAAAAGGTAAATCAATCAATTCCCATGTACCATTATTTTCAAGTGCTTCCAATTCTTTATTCATTGCTTCTACCCATTCAGGGTGATCCTTTGCTTGATTATAAGAAGAAGGCTCATAAGCTACCAACACACTATTCAAGCTATGTAAATTTTCATTATGTAAATTAGCAAGACAAGGTTCAGCATAAACATTGAAAGAAACAGAACTTCAAGAATCAACATTTGGAATGACTCTTGTAGCTGGTTTTGTCATAACAAAATCATCAAATTTCTTAGGTAATTTGGTAAATCTTGAAGAGAATCTAAGATTTTGTGTTTCAGTAGCTTGAGGAATAAGACTTTGAGTAGTAGAAGGAACAGTAGGATTGTTATCAACATTTCCAGAAAAATCAGAATGTTGAAAAGAGGCTTCAGTATTATGTTGAGGAAGTTGAACTAATTGTTGATCATTATTTTGATAATTTGTAGGATAATAAAGACTTTGAATATCAAAAGCAGGATTAACCAAAGGAAGTGAAGTTTCTTGTAACGACCCTAGATTTTAATTTAATTTAAATTGATAATTAAATGAAATTTTGAATAAAAATTTATAAAATTAATTATAAATGGAAGCGAGTTTCCCCGAGTTCAAGTATATTCTATATAAATCATTTAAATTTTTAAATATTATATATATATGTATATATGTGAATATATATCTGTATATGTATATTTGGATATATATGAGTCAATTTGAAATTATAAAATCTTGAGTGTATATATATATATATTTTGATTTGAATTTAAATCTTAGATGCATGATTTAATAAATATTTGGGTTATAAAATAAGTTAAGAAAAGTATATATATATAGTAACTCATAAATAAATTTTAACAACATGTTAAAACAGAAGTTATTCATACTATAAAGTAATAAAACACAAACATAAACAAAACAAAATATCTTTTAAAATATAAACTATTGAAATAAATATAGATAGAAAGATACAAAACAATTTGTATGTAAGATAAAATAAATACTCAAGATAAAAATAGAAATGTGTAGGCTAACAAAAGAAAAGAAATAAAATAAATAAAAACAATAAGTATAAAACAAATATTAACAAACAAATTAATCAAAGTAACATATAGCTATATGCAAACAAATACAAATACAAACTTGGTAATGCAAATAAAAGCATTCAAACAAATAAATAAGCAAAGTAAACAATACAAAATAATACAAATAAGATTATACATACCTGTGTACATGAAGTATAAAGTAAGTAACTATAGCAAAACAAATAAATATATAAATATGCAAGCTAAAGTAAGCTAAAGAAAAGAAGGTACAGGTAAGTATGGATTGAAGTAAGGCAAGTAGTATGTAAAAGCAAAAGCAAGGCAAACAAAGTATGTAGCCTGTAGGCAAGTATGCAGGCAAGAAGAATACTTAAAAACAAATAAACATGAATACACAAAGTACGAACAAGATATTTCCTCTAGCATGTATAAGATCTTCCAGCCGAGATCTGCAAATGAACAAACTCTATAAAATAATATTTCACCCTGTACAAATAATACTGTACTCAACTTCTTTCCTTATATATCAACTTCCTCATTAAGCTCATCCATTCTAAACTATGCAAAACTGAAGTAAAAGCTTGAAAGACCCTTAACCCATCTCAACATCGAACATCAAGAATAAACTTTAAACAAATGAAACCAAAGATTTAAGGGGGGGACTTCACTTCAGCTCTGAAAATTCAAAACAAGTTTCAAAAAGGAAGCTCTGTTTTTTATGAAAAATCATGTGAGTAATCCTTCATTCAAAACCCCAGAATCTGTTATATCTGAGTTGTTTGTGATTGACATCTGAAATTTGTTGTGAAATATGCTCGAGTAGATGTTAAAAATGCATGTTTGTTCATATATCAATATGTATAAGCCTATGCCTGTCCATATGCATATATCCCTGTCATGTTACAGAAACAAAATTTAAAATTTAAATTCAATTGCTCCTTCTATGATTGATTATACGTTATGATTCCCAAATGAAAGATGATTAGAAGAATATAACCTCATTTTTTTTTTAATATTTTCAAAATTTTGTATTAGGTAATCATTTCAAAATTTAAATTTTACAGTAAGATATCTTCATACTTGAAAATTCAAAAATTTGATTATAGAGTTTTGGTTATACAAATGGATTTGAGTTTACAAACGATGATTTTTAAGATGAAAAACAGAATTTTTAGTTTCGATTCGAGATGAAATTTTCAAGATGATGGGAAAACCCATTTTCGTCAATTCTCAGTAATCAATGACGAATTGAAAGGCGTGCTTGTTATCGAATATAGTTTGAGGGATGTAGATCATCAGAAAATTAGTTAGAGAATTTGTAGATGATCGTGGATGGCGAACATGGTTGATTTAGGGTTTAACAACCCAGTTTGTTCAACGAAGTTTTGAAGGGGAGTTCGTCATCAATATGGCATCGGAGTTGATAGATCTGGGGGAAGTTGACGCGTAAGGTTATGGCGACGTTTTGATGAAGTTCCGGTGGTCTCTGGTGATCTTGGTTGTTTGAACGAGGAGTTTTTCGAGAATGGTGATTTGGTTCCAGTAGTCTCGAGTAGTTCGATTTTGATACTCCAGTGTTCTCATCAATTTAGGAGGTCGGGGGAGTTAGGTGGGTCGGAGATGATGTGTCGGTGGTCGTAGAGTTGGTCGACGATGTTCGATTCAGATGTGCACGTGCACATGTTGAAGTTCGTGCATCAGGAAATAATATGGGATGGGGAAGAAGAAGGGGACTCGGTGTCGAGTAGTTTGAACGTTTGGCTCGGGAAAGTCTCGGGTTATTTGGCTTTTTGCTCGAAGCAGGAAGGTAATTAACCCGAAGCAGTTTGCTTTGGTTTCAGGTAAGAGTTGTATTGCTACAGGTTGTACAAACTGCCTGTACATTTAAATTTAAACTAAATTTAAAGCAAAATTTAATGTATGTTAGTTGAAATCATGATGCAACTGAATTTAAGTTGTCAACTAAGATTTAACAAAGTCTAAATCTAATCAGAAGTATGAATTCAAATTTATGTTTTAAAATCTAAAATGCAGTTTTAATACTAAAATAAGTTTCAGGTTTTAATACCTAATTGTTTCCAGATTTTCAATGATTAGACCTGAAACAAAATGTTGCAGCAGTTCCATTTGAATGTTTAAAGGTATTGATTCAAATGATATTTGAATTTTAAAGTTTAAAATGGATTTGGATGTGAAAAGTCAGTTTTCAATTCAAGCTTTTGTTTAGGAAGTTAAATCAAAAGTTTGATATCAAAGATAACTTGATGGAATTCAAGATTTCCTAGAATTCAATCTGAAAATTTAAATCAGTTTAAATATGAATGTTTTAAAAATAAATTCAAATAAAATAGTTTTGAAAGGTAAATTTGTTTCAATAAAAATTAACTTGATTTTGAGAATTCTTTAATTTAAAGATTTTTAAATGAAAAGCAAATAAATTGTTTAACGTGAGATTTGCAAGTTAAATATTAATGTATTTTGGAAAATTAAATTTGAATTAAGATTCAAGTAGTTTAATTTAAAAGATTTTCTTATATAAGTTTATATGTAAATAATAAATGTTATTTACAAGATTTTTTAAACTGAATTCAAGTTATAATCATTTTGGATCTTCAATTCAAATGATATTTGAATTTAAATTTGAAATGTAATGTTAATGAAGTCATTAATAATGAAATAAATTATCTTAAGAATAATAGGGTAATTAAGGAATGACTTATGTATTTAAGTTAATAATTTAAATTGATTTATAACTAAAGATCAATTAAGAAGTAAATTAAGAAATGTTATTAGTTAATGTAGATAATTAACTAAGGATTTTTTTATTAATTAATATATATGATTTGGAATTAATAAATCAGAATTGGATAATAAATGCATAAGTAATTAATTTAATTGGAAATAAATTGAATTACATAGGATTAAATAATTAATAAATCCTGTTTATAAATTTTTATCAAATGTTTGACCTTACTTATGAATGATCGTATTATATGTGATGCCTTAAATTGATTTCCTTATCTGATTTGTGATACTTTGTACTGTGGATTGAGCTGTGTATGACTCATTCATTTATTTACATTGTATATTATCTGTGAATCTGTGAATGAGCGATAAGCTTATAAGTTATATCGCTTGTCAACTATATTTCTATGTTTTAATCTGTGATAATTGTATGATGTTGCACTATTGTGTTAAACCCCTGGACCACACTCATACACACACAAATATGGATTTCACGAGGAAATCGATTAAGTCGCAGATTTTTGAAATAGTTAAATTTGAATTTTTAAATTCAAATGTTTTGGAAATGGAATCGGAATAAATATGAAAAGCTTTTGGAATGGAATTTCAAAATAGAATTTATTATTTTTAAATTACTTGATTAAGTTTTGGAATTTAAATAAGTTGATTTAAATTTAAATTCAATACTTGAAATTAAATTCTGTAATTTGAAATTAGGGATTAATGATATTATACTGGTCATTTTGAGTTAAACCATTTTTAAAGTATTATTTTTGGGAATTTGAATTTAACCCAAGGATTTCAACTCGTATAAATGAATCAGATTTCCAAAAGGAAAACTGTCGTTTTCAAATGATAAACACTTTTAGATAAGAACTGAGATTCCAGTTAATTAGGGAAATTTCAAGATTGAATAGAGGAATGATTTTCCTAAAGTTATGAATGAATTCTTTTTGAAAGCTATGAATTAAATCTGTTTATTTTTGACAGATTTAAATTGATGATGTGTTTAAAACAAATTGAAATGAAATTGTTTTGAAGGCTATAAGTTAAATCTTTGATTTAAAGATTTAACGAGATAATCAAATTGAAATGAAAATTGATTTGGAAAAATCTGTGAATGAATCTTTTGTTTAAAGGATTAAAATTGTTTAAACCGTTAAAGGTTGTGAAAATGAATCTTTTTGTTTAAAGATTGAAATGGTAATTAGTTAAACCATTTGAAAGAAAATTTTGAATTATTAAATTGTGACTTAATTGAAATCCCATTATCCATTTGTTTTTGAACTATTTCGCTCACTATTCGGTTTAGCCGGGAAAGGACCTTTGTGTCATATATCCCATTCCGAATAGGTGATATGTCGTTATGGATAGCATTAGAAGATCGGTGTTGAAGACCGGTATTTGCGAGAGCGATAGGATGACCTATCGATTGTCTCTGCACTGGGTAGCTCCTGGTATAGAGATTCCATAAGTGATGGGAAATCCGATCAGGATTGTGAATATCCGGATTTCAAGGACTTCTTTGTAAGTGCCTTCGGTTCTGTTCGATCCCGGAACAGACTTGTATGGATTGTATGCCTGACATTACAAGTTGAGATATAAAGCCGATTTCTTTCAAATATATTTCTGTTGGTGGCGGAGAATTTATTCTTTGCTTAACACCCTTCTTTGAGACGTACGAGCTCAAAGGTTATATAGTTGAAGTTATCAGCGATATATTCCCAGTTTGGTAATGTGACATGCTGAGTGATGCTGAAATGATCATTGTGTTGATTATTTGTGATAGGATCATTTATTTGATCGTCTATCTTAGTGATCATTGTGTTGATCATTTGTTGACCCAAAGCACGGCTTTTTGTACAAAGTGTGTTTTTGTGGACGTGAATTCGTCGAGCCTCACATCCCGGAAATGGTCAAAACAGGAAAGATGCGGCAAGGTTATTAGGGGTTGCTGTAGCTCCCCTTAGGGTATGTACATTTCCTTCTGGATAGAGGTTGTATCATGGTATGGAGCCCAGATATTTAACCTATGTGGTTACTACGAGTTTATTACTTTGTGGTTGTTGGTTATCGGGATCCCGTGAAAAAGGTCGTTTACGATCGGGGAATGGCGTGCTCGTGTCAGTAGTTACCCAGTTAGGGGTAACCCGGCCTTGTGTTGGTAGAGTTCCGGTTTGGTTCTCGGGGATGTCCATCCAGAGGCATTCTCAGTGGCAATGGGAAGTTCCTTGGCCTGACCATTTGTTGGAAATCCAAAGAAACAATACGAAACTTGTACGGTTTTAGTTGTAGAACCTTCTTCCTCAGGAGGTAGCTATAGTAGGCATAATATAATGGTACCTATGCTGGCTAAGATTTATATCTTTACTTTCGAAATGATTTGTTCTACACTATGCACTAGCAATAATATCAAATGTTTCTTTTTAATGCGTATCAAGCATCTTTGACTAACATAAGAAGAAATCTCCTCCAAGTCTGCGTTTGCATTGTGTGTGTGGTGGGAGGTCTTATGGTAGTTACATTTTCAAAAGCATTGCGAATTGATTTTAAAATATATTCCTCTGTTTTGATTTTAAAGAAAAATAAACTGTTTTTGTTGCTCACACCAGTCCCACGACTGATCCGGAGTTTATTGTTTTCTTTCCTAAACTCTGGGTGCTCATTATTTTCTACACGAGCAGTCTAGAGTTGGGTTTTACAGATAGTTAGATATAGTGGATTATCTGGAGTTGGTTCAGTCTTTGGACCACACCAGTCTTGCTGAGCTATTTGATATGTTATTGGGAGTTCGAGCTTCTGCTGGATTAGTTTTTGGAAATGGAGTTGCAGTTATTTCTAAAGTTCTTCCTTGAAGACTATCTTAGAGTTATTTGTTCCGCTGTTAAATGTTATCTATTTTCTTTCCGCTGCTATTTTATTGTATCATCTCTGATGTATATTGATATCTATTGGATCATCTGTTGTATCAGATATTGTATCAAAGCTGTATATCAATGTATTATTCTTTTATTCCGCTGTGTTATTTACTTAATGATTGTTATAAGCTCCGGCGAATCGGATTTGAACGATTGAATCTATGGCATTCGAGTACGATTTGAAGTATGGATGTCGATTTTCGAGCGGGCAAAATCCGAGTCGTTACATTTGGTATCAGAGCTAAGGTGAAACTTTAGCTCAGGAGTGTAACACATTAAGTAGCTCATTAGAGATAGGATGAAGTAAATCCTAGAATGAGTAATCCCTAAGATATCCGTTTGAATGCCTCAGTAAATCCTCTTACTATCTACTGATAGTAAGTATGAGTGCAAGAAGAGAATGAGATAGAGGACAGGGGAATGCGACTATAATTAGTCAAAACTCTGTAACAACAGTGGGAACAATCTCTCTATATCTATTTTCTTTGATTCGATTTCGATTCTTTTGATTTGCTTCGTGACAGCTACAAAAAGAAGTTTCGGTGCGTTGATGCTCTACGATTCGTTATAGAAAATCCTTATCTTTATCGATTCTTATCGGCTTTTCGATTTAATCCTTAATGAATAAATTGGAAATTTTAAATTGATTAATAGAATATGAAGAATGATTAGAATTGTATCGATAAAATGATTTTGTTTAAAAATTAAATTTTAAATTCTATTGTAATTTCTTGTGAATACCAAAGTCCGAAGAGTGACAAATTGGTATGTATTCTGAGATTTTCCGACTTGAATTTGGAATCCATATCTTGTATTTGAGAAATTGTAGAGATCAAATTTGTCTATCTCTGTGTTGTTTTCGTGCCTGCGAATTTCGAGGACGAAATTCTTTTAAGGAGGGAAGTTTGTAACGACCCTAGATTTTAATTTAATTTAAATTGATAATTAAATGAAATTTTGAATAAAAATTTATAAAATTAATTATAAATGAAAGCGAGTTTCCCCGAGTTCAAGTATATTCTATATAAATCATTTAAATTTTTAAATATTATATATATATGTATATATGTGAATATATATCTGTATATGTATATTTGGATATATATGAGTCAATTTGAAATTATAAAATCTTGAGTGTATATATATATATATATTGATTTGAATTTAAATCTTAGATGCATGATTTAATAAATATTTGGGTTATAAAATAAGTTAAGAAAAGTATATATATATAGTAACTCATAAATAAATTTTAACAACATGTTAAAACAGAAGTTATTCATACTATAAAGTAATAAAACACAAACATAAACAAAACAAAATATCTTTTAAAATATAAACTATTGAAATAAATATAGATAGAAAGATACAAAACAATTTGTATGTAAGATAAAATAAATACTCAAGATAAAAATAGAAATGTGTAGGCTAACAAAAGAAAAGAAATAAAATAAATAAAAACAATAAGTATAAAACAAATATTAACAAACAAATTAATCAAAGTAACATATAGCTATATGCAAACAAATACAAATACAAACTTGGTAATGCAAATAAAAGCATTCAAACAAATAAATAAGCAAAGTAAACAATACAAAATAATACAAATAAGATTATACATACCTGTGTACATGAAGTATAAAGTAAGTAACTATAGCAAAACAAATAAATATATAAATATGCAAGCTAAAGTAAGCTAAAGAAAAGAAGGTACAGGTAAGTATGGATTGAAGTAAGGCAAGTAGTATGTAAAAGCAAAAGCAAGGCAAACAAAGTATGTAGCCTGTAGGCAAGTATGCAGGCAAGAAGAATACTTAAAAACAAATAAACATGAATACACAAAGTACGAACAAGATATTTCCTCTAGCATGTATAAGATCTTCCAGCCGAGATCTGCAAATGAACAAACTCTATAAAATAATATTTCACCCTGTACAAATAATACTGTACTCAACTTCTTTCCTTATATATCAACTTCCTCATTAAGCTCATCCATTCTAAACTATGCAAAACTGAAGTAAAAGCTTGAAAGACCCTTAACCCATCTCAACATCGAACATCAAGAATAAACTTTAAACAAATGAAACCAAAGATTTAAGGGGGGGACTTCACTTCAGCTCTGAAAATTCAAAACAAGTTTCAAAAAGGAAGCTCTGTTTTTTATGAAAAATCATGTGAGTAATCCTTCATTCAAAACCCCAGAATCTGTTATATCTGAGTTGTTTGTGATTGACATCTGAAATTTGTTGTGAAATATGCTCGAGTAGATGTTAAAAATGCATGTTTGTTCATATATCAATATGTATAAGCCTATGCCTGTCCATATGCATATATCCCTGTCATGTTACAGAAACAAAATTTAAAATTTAAATTCAATTGCTCCTTCTATGATTGATTATACGTTATGATTCCCAAATGAAAGATGATTAGAAGAATATAACCTCATTTTTTTTTAATATTTTCAAAATTTTGTATTAGGTAATCATTTCAAAATTTAAATTTTACAGTAAGATATCTTCATACTTGAAAATTCAAAAATTTGATTATAGAGTTTTGGTTATACAAATGGATTTGAGTTTACAAACGATGATTTTTAAGATGAAAAACAGAATTTTTAGTTTCGATTCGAGATGAAATTTTCAAGATGATGGGAAAACCCATTTTCGTCAATTCTCAGTAATCAATGACGAATTGAAAGGCGTGCTTGTTATCGAATATAGTTTGAGGGATGTAGATCATCAGAAAATTAGTTAGAGAATTTGTAGATGATCGTGGATGGCGAACATGGTTGATTTAGGGTTTAACAACCCAGTTTGTTCAACGAAGTTTTGAAGGGGAGTTCGTCATCAATATGGCATCGGAGTTGATAGATCTGGGGGAAGTTGACGCGTAAGGTTATGGCGACGTTTTGATGAAGTTCCGGTGGTCTCTGGTGATCTTGGTTGTTTGAACGAGGAGTTTTTCGAGAATGGTGATTTGGTTCCAGTAGTCTCGAGTAGTTCGATTTTGATACTCCAGTGTTCTCATCAATTTAGGAGGTCGGGGGAGTTAGGTGGGTCGGAGATGATGTGTCGGTGGTCGTAGAGTTGGTCGACGATGTTCGATTCAGATGTGCACGTGCACATGTTGAAGTTCGTGCATCAGGAAATAATATGGGATGGGGAAGAAGAAGGGGACTCGGTGTCGAGTAGTTTGAACGTTTGGCTCGGGAAAGTCTCGGGTTATTTGGCTTTTTGCTCGAAGCAGGAAGGTAATTAACCCGAAGCAGTTTGCTTTGGTTTCAGGTAAGAGTTGTATTGCTACAGGTTGTACAAACTGCCTGTACATTTAAATTTAAACTAAATTTAAAGCAAAATTTAATGTATGTTAGTTGAAATCATGATGCAACTGAATTTAAGTTGTCAACTAAGATTTAACAAAGTCTAAATCTAATCAGAAGTATGAATTCAAATTTATGTTTTTAAATCTAAAATGCAGTTTTAATACTAAAATAAGTTTCAGGTTTTAATACCTAATTGTTTCCAGATTTTCAATGATTAGACCTGAAACAAAATGTTGCAGCAGTTCCATTTGAATGTTTAAAGGTATTGATTCAAATGATATTTGAATTTTAAAGTTTAAAATGGATTTGGATGTGAAAAGTCAGTTTTCAATTCAAGCTTTTGTTTAGGAAGTTAAATCAAAAGTTTGATATCAAAGATAACTTGATGGAATTCAAGATTTCCTAGAATTCAATCTGAAAATTTAAATCAGTTTAAATATGAATGTTTTAAAAATAAATTCAAATAAAATAGTTTGAAAGGTAAATTTGTTTCAATAAAAATTAACTTGATTTTGAGAATTCTTTAATTTAAAGATTTTTAAATGAAAAGCAAATAAATTGTTTAACGTGAGATTTGCAAGTTAAATATTAATGTATTTTGGAAAATTAAATTTGAATTAAGATTCAAGTAGTTTAATTTAAAAGATTTTCTTATATAAGTTTATATGTAAATAATAAATGTTATTTACAAGATTTTTTAAACTGAATTCAAGTTATAATCATTTTGGATCTTCAATTCAAATGATATTTGAATTTAAATTTGAAATGTAATGTTAATGAAGTCATTAATAATGAAATAAATTATCTTAAGAATAATAGGGTAATTAAGGAATGACTTATGTATTTAAGTTAATAATTTAAATTGATTTATAACTAAAGATCAATTAAGAAGTAAATTAAGAAATGTTATTAGTTAATGTAGATAATTAACTAAGGATTTTTTTATTAATTAATATATATGATTTGGAATTAATAAATCAGAATTGGATAATAAATGCATAAGTAATTAATTTAATTGGAAATAAATTGAATTACATAGGATTAAATAATTAATAAATCCTGTTTATAAATTTTTATCAAATGTTTGACCTTACTTATGAATGATCGTATTATATGTGATGCCTTAAATTGATTTCCTTATCTGATTTGTGATACTTTGTACTGTGGATTGAGCTGTGTATGACTCATTCATTTATTTACATTGTATATTATCTGTGAATCTGTGAATGAGCGATAAGCTTATAAGTTATATCGCTTGTCAACTATATTTCTATGTTTTAATCTGTGATAATTGTATGATGTTGCACTATTGTGTTAAACCCCTGGACCACACTCATACACACACAAATATGGATTTCACGAGGAAATCGATTAAGTCGCAGATTTTTGAAATAGTTAAATTTGAATTTTTAAATTCAAATGTTTTGGAAATGGAATCGGAATAAATATGAAAAGCTTTTGGAATGGAATTTCAAAATAGAATTTATTATTTTTAAATTACTTGATTAAGTTTTGGAATTTAAATAAGTTGATTTAAATTTAAATTCAATACTTGAAATTAAATTCTGTAATTTGAAATTAGGGATTAATGATATTATACTGGTCATTTTGAGTTAAACCATTTTTAAAGTATTATTTTTGGGAATTTGAATTTAACCCAAGGATTTCAACTTGTATAAATGAATCAGATTTCCAAAAGGAAAACTGTCGTTTTCAAATGATAAACACTTTTAGATAAGAACTGAGATTCCAGTTAATTAGGGAAATTTCAAGATTGAATAGAGGAATGATTTTCCTAAAGTTATGAATGAATTCTTTTTGAAAGCTATGAATTAAATCTGTTTATTTTTGACAGATTTAAATTGATGATGTGTTTAAAACAAATTGAAATGAAATTGTTTTGAAGGCTATAAGTTAAATCTTTGATTTAAAGATTTAACGAGATAATCAAATTGAAATGAAAATTGATTTGGAAAAATCTGTGAATGAATCTTTTGTTTAAAGGATTAAAATTGTTTAAACCGTTAAAGGTTGTGAAAATGAATCTTTTTGTTTAAAGATTGAAATGGTAATTAGTTAAACCATTTGAAAGAAAGTTTTGAATTATTAAATTGTGACTTAATTGAAATCCCATTATCCATTTGTTTTTGAACTATTTCGCTCACTATTCGGTTTAGCCGGGAAAGGACCTTTGTGTCATATATCCCATTCCGAATAGGTGATATGTCGTTATGGATAGCATTAGAAGATCGGTGTTGAAGACCGGTATTTGCGAGAGCGATAGGATGACCTATCGATTGTCTCTGCACTGGGTAGCTCCTGGTATAGAGATTCCATAAGTGATGGGAAATCCGATCAGGATTGTGAATATCCGGATTTCAAGGACTTCTTTGTAAGTGCCTTCGGTTCTGTTCGATCCCGGAACAGACTTGTATGGATTGTATGCCTGACATTACAAGTTGAGATATAAAGCCGATTTCTTTCAAATATATTTCTGTTGGTGGCGGAGAATTTATTCTTTGCTTAACACCCTTCTTTGAGACGTACGAGCTCAAAGGTTATATAGTTGAAGTTATCAGCGATATATTCCCAGTTTGGTAATGTGACATGCTGAGTGATGCTGAAATGATCATTGTGTTGATTATTTGTGATAGGATCATTTATTTGATCGTCTATCTTAGTGATCATTGTGTTGATCATTTGTTGACCCAAAGCACGGCTTTTTGTACAAAGTGTGTTTTTGTGGACGTGAATTCGTCGAGCCTCACATCCCGGAAATGGTCAAAACAGGAAAGATGCGGCAAGGTTATTAGGGGTTGCTGTAGCTCCCCTTAGGGTATGTACATTTCCTTCTGGATAGAGGTTGTATCATGGTATGGAGCCCAGATATTTAACCTATGTGGTTACTACGAGTTTATTACTTTGTGGTTGTTGGTTATCGGGATCCCGTGAAAAAGGTCGTTTACGATCGGGGAATGGCGTGCTCGTGTCAGTAGTTACCCAGTTAGGGGTAACCCGGCCTTGTGTTGGTAGAGTTCCGGTTTGGTTCTCGGGGATGTCCATCCAGAGGCATTCTCAGTGGCAATGGGAAGTTCCTTGGCCTGACCATTTGTTGGAAATCCAAAGAAACAATACGAAACTTGTACGGTTTTAGTTGTAGAACCTGCTTCCTCAGGAGGTAGCTATAGTAGGCATAATATAATGGTACATATGCTGGCTAAGATTTATATCTTTACTTTCGAAATGATTTGTTCTACACTATGCACTAGCAATAATATCAAATGTTTCTTTTTAATGCGTATCAAGCATCTTTGACTAACATAAGAAGAAATCTCCTCCAAGTCTGCGTTTGCATTGTGTGTGTGGTGGGAGGTCTTATGGTAGTTACATTTTCAAAAGCATTGCGAATTGATTTTAAAATATATTCCTCTGTTTTGATTTTAAAGAAAAATAAACTGTTTTTGTTGCTCACACCAGTCCCACGACTGATCCGGAGTTTATTGTTTTCTTTCCTAAACTCTGGGTGCTCATTATTTTCTACACGAGCAGTCTAGAGTTGGGTTTTACAGATAGTTAGATATAGTGGATTATCTGGAGTTGGTTCAGTCTTTGGACCACACCAGTCTTGCTGAGCTATTTGATATGTTATTGGGAGTTCGAGCTTCTGCTGGATTAGTTTTTGGAAATGGAGTTGCAGTTATTTCTAAAGTTCTTCCTTGAAGACTATCTTAGAGTTATTTGTTCCGCTGTTAAATGTTATCTATTTTCTTTCCGCTGCTATTTTATTGTATCATCTCTGATGTATATTGATATCTATTGGATCATCTGTTGTATCAGATATTGTATCAAAGCTGTATATCAATGTATTATTCTTTTATTCCGCTGTGTTATTTACTTAATGATTGTTATAAGCTCCGGCGAATCGGATTTGAACGATTGAATCTATGGCATTCGAGTACGATTTGAAGTATGGATGTCGATTTTCGAGCGGGCAAAATCCGAGTCGTTACATTTCTGGTACTCGAGAAACAGAGGAAGGAATCATATTAGGATCATCCTTGAATGGAAAATAATTTTCAACAAAATAAACATCTCTACTGAAAACCTCTTTATGAGTATTGAGATCATATAATTTGTATCCTTTTATAGCACAAGGATACCCTAATAAAATGCATTTCTTTGATCTAGGAGCAAACTTATCAGGTAATTTCTGAGCAGAGAAACACAAACACCCAATAACCCTTAAATGACTATAATCAGGCTGCTTCTTCATAAGTAACTCATAAGGGGTTTTCCATTTCAGAACAGAACTAGGTAACAAGTTTATGATATAAGTTGCAGCCAGCAAACAATCACCCCAAAATTTATATGGCGAACCAACATGAAATCTTATAGTTCTAGCAGTTTTAAGAAGATGTTTATGCTTTCTTTCTACCCTACCATTTTGTTGAGGATTTCCTGGAATACTCCTTTGATGAATAATACCTTTATTTGCAAATAAAATTCAACATGATTCCTGAATAATCTCAGTCCCATTATCACTTCTAATCACTTTCACCTTCTTGTTAAATTGAGTTTGAACATACTCAAGAAAAGCAACAATATTAGGATAAACTTGAGTTTTTGAATGAATCAAATGAGTCCAAGTAGTTCTAGTATGATCATCTAGAATTGTCAAAGAATATTTAGCACCAGACAAAGAAGGTCTTGAATATGGACCCCAAAGATCTATATGTATCATGTCAAAAAAATCTTCCGCATATGAAACTGATTTGAGAAAAGGCATTTTATGGTGTTTACCCAAAACATAAGCTTCACAATTAAAATCACAATTATTATTATTGTTGCCTGATATGGAAACTATCAAATGTTTCATATGACTAGCAGAAATATGACCTAGCCTAGCATGAATAATATCTATACTAGGCTTTACATTAGCAGCAATAGTATTATTTGCATAAGAAAAAGAAGTATTAGTAATAGCAAATTCATAAGAACTAACTGAAATGCATGTAAGAAAGTTTGAAGAAGATTTGCAGAATTTGTATAAACCAAAATGCCTTGCTCCAACAACATATTCTTTCTTAGTTGAAGGGTCCTGAAAATAACATGATTTTTTTTTAAAATTTTGCAATTAGATTATTATCATCTAATAATATGCCAACAGAGAGCAAATTATGTTTAAATTTAGGAATATAAAAGACATTCTTGAGAATTATTCTAGAATTTAGATCAACTGTGCCAACATATTTAACAATTTCAATAGTTCCATCAGGCAATGATATTTTAATTGGATTATTAAGTTGTTTAAGTGAAGCAAAAAATCCCAAATTAGACGACATATGATTTGTCGCCCCTGTATCTATGATCCAATTATCACAATCAAGTTTCTTCATTATACAGTCAAAATTTGAGGCTGAAAATATACCTGCAAAGTTTGCAGCAGTATATAGAGGATTATCTTCAGATGTAGTTGCCTTAGAATTTTGTTGAATCATCTTGAGAACTTCATTATAAAGAGCAGAAGCCATAACAGGATCAACCAATTTATTTGATGTACTTGACTCTTAAATTTCTTGTGGTCCTCTTCCCAGAATTCCATCACCATTATTCTAAACATTTCCTGCCATTTTTGAATTTTTCTTCCCTTTTAGAGTCGTCCACCATTCGGGATATCCAACCAGTTTGAAGCATTGTTCAATTACATGCCCTTTCTTCTTACAATGTTCACATACAATCTCACTTTTCTGCCTCTTAACATCTTTCTTAACAGTTTGATAAGAAGGCTTAGGAAAAGTTTTTAGAACTTGAGCTTGTAATGCACTCATGTCATTTACAGCAGTAACATTATTAAGTTTATTTTGTTGCTCAACTTGCTGTAAAATATAATAGGCTTTATGCACATTTGGAAGAGGATCAGAACTTAGTATATTTACTTTTACCTGATCAAATTCTTTGTTCAGACCTGAAAGAAACTGCATCAATTTATTTTTCTGATCTATCTCAAGAAACTTCTTAAGAATTCCACATCTACAATTATTCATAACACCACAAGAACATTCAGGAAATCCTTCTAATAGCTGTAATTGATCCCAAGCACTTTTCAATTTACCATAATACTCTACTATTGAATCTTCATTTTGTTGAGTTGAAGTAAGACTCTTATGTAACTCAAACATCCTTGGTGCAGTAGTCTGACCAAATCTCTCATTCAATTCTTTCCACAACTGATGAGACGAATTGACGAACATAAAACTATCAGCCAAAGTTTTATCCTTTGAATTTAAAATCCACGACATCACCATGTAATCATTTCTTATCCATTTCTGAAAATCAAGAGAAGATTCGGCAGGCATCAGAAGAGAACCATCACAAATTGTAACTTGTTTCGAGCTACGAACGCTATTTTAACAGTTCTACACCAATTCAGAAAATTTTGGCCCATGAGAATATGATTACCGAGTTGCATACCTGGATGATCAGAATTAGAGAGATAGTAAGGATTGTTGAAGTCAATTCTAGATGAATTAAGAGCAGAAGAATTGTTCTGAGAAGTAGAATCATCCTCGTTCGTCATTTTAGGGTTTAGAGATTTGAAGCAGAGAAGATTCGGGAACAAATGCAGCTGAAGATCTTGAACCTAATCGATCAAAAAAATCACTTCAACCTGGGGCTCTGATACCATGTAAAATTTTTGGATCTCGGAAATTTGTAAAGAAGACGAAACATTTTAGAATGAAAATCAACTTCTTAACTCTGTTACAACACAGAAAAAATATATACAAGCTGAACTCAAAAACTAAAATGGGCCGAACAAAAGAAAGTGGGCCAAAACAAAAAAACAGACAAATAAAAAAATAAAATACAAACTGTAAGAACAAAGCAATACTAAAACATACAAAATCACCACTTAACACAGGTGTGCAATTTTTATTGTCAATTTTGAGGTTTTAATGATTGTGTTATTATTATATTTATGCCTAATATCGAATTATACCTAATTAGTTTTATGCGTATTTAGGTAATTTGTCCGATCCTTATTTGGAGTGTTATTATTTTAATGATCACAATTAAAATTACTGCACAAGTCTAATTTAATACAACAGTCACATAAAAGTCAATATCATAAATAAATTAGCTACACAAAAATAGACTTGTATACCTATTCAAAATGGTATCCAAAATATACAATTTGTTTTATGTTAGTATAATAGAATTACGGTCCTTCTTTTTGAAGAAGAAGATTTTTTTTATTTGGCAAAGCCGGCGGGGTTAAATGACCCCTGTATTATTATTACCAAAGCACCATATAATAGAGGAGCAAGCGAAACAGCCCAGACTACTTCACAAAGAAAAGTACAAAATAAAATCCAAAAAAGGGAAGTTTGAAACCCTAAATAATACACAGTATGCATCATTCAGGCTTTTAAATTTGGCCAAATAATTTCTTGATAAACGAACATAGCATCCTTAGGTCTCTTAACACAAGTAAAAAGCCTAGTATTTTTCTTTTCCCATATATAGGTTACGAATTTCTTAAGGACCTTTAGCAGCAGCTTGCCCTTCATAGTTCACCAACGAGTAGCTCTGAAAATTATGTGCCATTCTGATTTAGAGTCAATATGTTTTTCCAAATTAAGCAAGTGAAATCACATGAAAATACTAAATGACTGGTATTCTCGGGTCCAACATTGCATAGTAATCAAGTTGAAGTTTGAAGCATACCCTTATATTTCAAGTTATCCTGGATGTGAACTGCATTACAAATAATTTTCCATATAGCATAGTGTTTTCTTTAGGAGAACCTCCAGCTTTCCGAATTCTTGTATGCCAAAGGAAATGAGCTAAGTTTTGGGAATTAGAGAAAGCTTTGTACACAATGCTAATAAAATGAAGTTTTGATGCCTATAAGCAGTGATAATCTGAATCGTAAGTTGCAAAGGAAGCTGCATTAAACCAAACATCTCTTATAAAGTACGAACGTAAGTAAGGCAAGTTGAGCCTACCAAGGTGAATGAAGCTTCTCAGATTTGCGAATTAAGGGATACTAGAGATGCTCCTAAGGTTGTGTTCTATGAAATTAGAGAGAATCGCACCTTTTGCAGGCCAAGGTTCATGCCAAAAAGAAATAGTGGATGCATTCTTAATGGAGTTAAAATATAGGGAGGACTTTATTTGTCATCTTCAAAATGCTTCTTCGGACCCAAGGGATTTGCAAAGTCTAGAAATTAGAATTCTTTACTAGATTGGACCTGATCCAAGTTGCCCATAAGTTAGAGCGAGAACTTAGCAATTTATTAATCAATGTGGTGTAGGAAGCCATGTTCCAAAGTTTAAGATTCATAACGCCCAATCCTCCTTGTTCAAAGGATCTCATGACTTTATTAAAAGTAATGGGAATAAGCTTTAAAGAATGAGGATTACCATCCCAAAGTTAATGATTCAAAGCCGAGTTAACCTAGCTTATGAATTTCAAAGGAAGAATATAGATTCTAGCATAATATGAGCACATAGAAGTGGCTATGGATTTGACTACTACAAGTCTTCCTACAGTTGATAATTTAAGGTTGAGCCATGAGGATAGTTTACCTATTATCTTGTTCAAGAGGAGATCCTGTAAGTTATAAGAGGCATCCTCAGGTAAACTCATTAGCAGGAAGAACTTGAAATGATGAGATGCTGATTAGGTCATCAAGTAATTTTTTTTTCCGGAAATGGGTTAAGATGGGTAAGCCCATCAATTATTACAAATAATCGGCCCGCTAGAGTTAAATACCCATACATCTTTCACACCAATCTAAACCCTAGCCGAAAATTTATTCTCATAGAAAATAAAATAATGGAGACGACCTCGTCTCTATGCCCCTTCCTTGCCAAAAATCGATCAGCTCTTTAATGAAGTATTTGCTGCTTGATTATTCTGTGCTCCAACATTATGCCGAATCATGTTGGCTTCCAGACTTTCGTATTCTCATTTAATCTGTTCTTAGAGTTCCTTGAGGCAGATCAGTTAATCAAAATAGTAGATTTGTCCTCTATATCGAAGAAATTTCTTGATTTATCATAAAGGGTGTTGCTTTCCTTCTGACCTTCATTTTTGTTGATAAAGGCACTTCCTTTGTGGTTCCAATTGCCGTTTTTGCTGCTTTTTTGATTTTTTGATTCATTCAGAAGATCAAAATTGCAGTGCGGCTTGTTACTTTCATTTTCGTTGGCAATCCAGTGGTCTGTTTATTGCAACCCTTGTTGCTTTCGCCCTTTTCCCATATAGATTAGTGATAATATTGCCGTTGAGCTTGTTGATGTAATTATGTTCGCCAATTCTTTGCAAGTTGTGGTCTGAATGCTTTGTTTTATTTTGATACAGGAGGGGCTTCTGCTTCATTTATTCCTTGCTTGAAGCGCGGTAGCACCTGCTAATATCAGGTAACACAATATTAGTGAAATTAACTTGATTGCGATTTAATGAGTAATTATTTAAACTACAGCCCTATTTGGGTTTACTTTTCACAAATTCCTTCTGGTAAATTGAAATGTTTTGAATCTAATACAGTTGTGCGTGAAAAATTGATGGACGCCAAGGCTCTAATTGAGATATCCCCTTTTAAGCCTCTCCCTTCCTCTATTCCTGTTCAGCTTGCTGTTGGGCACGTAGTCGAAGTCCGTGTTAGATACGATTGGGTTCTTGATATTTGTACCACCTGTCACTCCTTTGGTTACCTTGCTATCTCCTGCATGCACTCCGCTATTACCGCGGCTGCTCCTAAGATCCCTCTTCCTCGGCCTCCGCTCAGGAAATGGATTCCTAAGGTAACTTCTCAGGTTGCTCCTCCTCCTGTGGCTCTTATTTCTATCCCGGTTCCGCCTACTTGTTTTGACGTTCGACCTACCTTATCGCCTTCTCGACCTTCATCCTTTGCCGTTTCTGTGGTCCCTTGTATGGTTTCTGCAGTCCCTTCTCTTGTTCTGGTTCAGCCTCCTGGTGCTGCACCTGTTCCTGGTCCGCCTTGTCCCTCTATTGTTTGGGATGATGATGAGAGGTGTTGGGTTAATCACATTTCTGACATGAGATTTAACCCCTTGGATGATTCTTTCTTTAGATTTGTTTCTGATGATCATTTAGACCTACGATGCCTTTATTATAGACCATCTGGTGACTCATTAGCTCTTGTTTTGGACGGTTATTTTTCGAGATCGAATTCTATCTTGCTTGCTGATTCATCCTTGGATCGTTCTTTTGTGTACTCTTCTGACTCTATGGCTTACGATCCATGTCTTGGTTCCTATTTCCTCCCTATGCGGGTCTGTTGGGGAATGTTCCTTTGGAGCCCTCTTAGGATTTAGTGGATGATGGTGACGCTACCTTTTCGGAGGGGTAGTTGTTTTCGATATTCTTATAGTAGTTGTGTTATGTCTATCACACTCCTGTGCTGTATTTTTTTCCTTTTCATAGTAGTTAAGGTGCTATTACCTTTCTCCTGTACTTCAAATTTTTATTACGTTCGTAGTAAAAAGTGGACGGTACACTATAAAACCGACTGGCCTTGCCAAAATTGGTTATTAATTAATCCTTAATTAATTAACTAAACCTTTAAATTAATAAACCTTATATTTATTAATTAAATTAGTTAATTATAATTAAATTAAATTAATCACTAATCATTAAAACCTTAACTAACTTTCAAGATAAATCATTTACTTTAATTACCTAACTTTAATTAATACATGTTTTTTAAAAAAACATTTCATTCTTTTAATTTATACTTAATTACTTTTGATAATTAAGTTTAAAAATACTTAAGCATTTCTCAAATTTATATTAACAAATCATAAAACTTCTTTGATCAAAACTGATTAAAACATTTATCATATAATAGTTCAAACCAATTTTTAATTTTAATTTAAAATTAGCTTTCCAAAACTTTTTAAAAACGTGTTCAAACTCTGCTTCGGGTTCGACCCGACCTTGGCTTGAGACCTGACTCGAGTTCTCATCTTTTTTCTTTTTAGAAAAAAAAATTGGTTTAAGTTTTAAAAACAGGAAAGGCAACACTCACGAACACGAGCTCATCCCCGAGCCAAACCCCTTCCCACTCGAGTATCTCTTTGAACAAACACCCACACACGAAAAAGACGCTGTGCACGTGCACAGTTCAACCATGCCGCCGTGACCATCGACGAATCGCCCCACACGTCGACGTTCAACCTCTTGATTGATTCCGACCCTCGATCATTCGCCACGAAGCCCAAATCAAAATCGAGCTTTCTAGTCGAAAACTGGAAGCCCATCCTCATCAGAAACCAGCCTCGACAAGGCCATTCCGACCACCGGACCCTCCGTAGCTTCATCAACATCTTCGTCCACGACTCCAGCACATTTCCTCCACATCTTGCCTGGCTCAGTGCTCCAAGGACGACGGACCATCCCAAAACCTGACCTCGTCTCGTTTGGGTTCTAAAACCCTAGATCCATCAACTGCCAACACCACAACGAATGATCACCACCTTCGCCATTTTTTCCCACGTCCCCAATCACCAAGCAAGCTCTGACCAAAACCCGATCCATCAAAAGTTCGTTGATCGCCAGAAAATGGTCAAATCCAATTTCTGTTCAACATCGAACTACACCTTCAATTCCTAACTAAAAATCGAGATTTTCGTTTTAAAAGTCATAGTTTGAAAGGGAGATTCAGAATATATATTTGAACTAATATATTATTTAGTTTGATTTCAAACCATTTATAAGCTTTCACTATTGTTTCCCATTTTCCAGTAAAATTTCAAACTTAATTCATATAATTAAAAATTTAAAAACTCAATTATGTTTAAATAATCAGATTATGTTTGAAATTTAATTCCTAATAGTGATCACGTAAGGTGATTTTGAATTCAAGTTTTGTTTTAAACTCTGTACTTTGGAAACAGAGAAGAACAAGCACAACCAACATGCATAGATCAAAACACACAGGCACACACATATACACATAGAGATTCACACACACACACACACACACAGATATATATATATATATATATATATATATATATATATATTCACATGCAAGCACAATATAATCCGATAATTACATACACATTTAGTTCTATTTAGGCCTTTTTAAAATATATGTTTACTCACCAGAATGATGTGCAGAGAAAGTTAAAGTAGCATTGATTTTGAAACAGGAAAGCTTGCTTTGAAAACTGAAACTGGAGTTGATTGACTTGATTCAAGGCTTTGATTTAATTATTGAAATGGTTTGCTTACTGATCTTGCTCTTGTTTGCTTTCAAATTGGAGTGGTTGTACTAGAATTTGATTTTGCTTGTAGACTTGAATTTGCAAAGAAGATTGCTTGAATTCTTGGATTTTTCTTTTTTTTTACTGGATTTTGTTTTGCAGGTTATTACTTTTCTTATTTTTTAGAATATGATGATAGAAAAAGGAAATGAAGAAGAAAGTATATGTTTATATAAGTTTTAAATTAGGTTTTATAAAAATAAAATAAAATTAAAATAAAAGTGACACTTGTTAAAAGATTTAACACTTGTCTTTAAGCTTATTTAATTTGCTAACACATGTTATTAGAGAGGTTTATAACTTAACACATGTAAATTTGCATACATAAATAAATTTTTAACAAGCCTTTAAAATTGATTTCCTAATTAATAAATGCATAAATAAATAAATTCCTTTAAAAAATAATAATAATAAAACAATTTATGTTCTAAATAAAATCATATAAAATACATTTTAAAACCAAAGAATAATTTAAGATATATATTACATCTCTAAAAATCAATTTGATATATATATATATATATATATATATAATAATTTCATTAAAATATACACACGCAACATATTATTATTATTGTTTTAAAAACAAATTACAAATTTTAATAATTTATAATGGGGATTATCACATTTAAATTTACTTGAAATTTCCGGAGTATCACATTTTTCAGCATGATAACGCTTTTTTAACATTATGAATCATTATCCTTTCGAGCGCTTTTCCGATGCGCTTTTCGTGTGTGCCCGTCCAATGTCCTTTTAATGTGTGCGGGCCAAAATAACGTTCCCTTGGTCTCTCAAAGAATAACGGGAAAATAAGCAGAGATCTGAGATGTGATTGGTAATGGTTTTTGTTGTATTATCGGACGTTACTCACAACAGACAAGAGATCGCATCTCGAGTAAATGCTCAACTAAACTAATTAAGTTAATTACTTGTACGGGTGTCCTTTCTTCTTCTTTATATCTTGCGCTCTACCTTACAACCACACAAAACTGCTCTCCAACTCCATTCTGCTGTCTTCATTCTGCTGTTTTCCATTAATCATGAGCATCGAAAATATCATCAACAGCTCAAAATCTGATCACTATGTTCTAGTACCACTCATGGCCCAAGGCCACATGATCCCTATGTTCGACATAGCCCGAGCACTCGCTGACGCCGGTGCCCATGTCAGTTTCATCACTACGCCCATTAATGCGATCCGTATAAATCCCCTACTCAGTAACATCAAATCCAATAACGAACTCATCAATGTTGTAGAGCTCACTTTCCCTTGCAAAGAGTTTGGTCTACCCGAAAGCTGCGAAAACATGGATCTGATAACATCAGCCGACGACTACAAACCCTTCTTCCAGGCAGCTATCTCCCTTGTTGAGCCTCTCAAACTTTATATAAGAGAAGCAACTCCAACTGTCGCCTGCATCATCTCCGACTACAGCTGCTTCTTCACAGCCGAGGTTGGTCGGAGTTTAAATATCCCACATATCATTTTTCACGGACCATCATGTTTGTTCACCCACGCAACACATAGCATACGCATACATAATTCATTCCATGGTATACCCGAATTCGATTCAATTGTCGTTCCCGATTTACCCAAAAAGATTGAAATGAACAAACTACAATCATGGGGTTGGTTCTCTGAGCCAGGCTGGGAAGATTTTCAAGCTAAGGCTGTGGAATCCGAAGCATCTTCTCACGGTGTGATTATGAACACATACTACGAGTTAGAGCCAGAGATTATTGATCGGTATAAAAATCTGATCAAAAAAAGAGTTTGGCCTATTGGACCTTTATGCCTTCATGGTAACGACACTGGTTCTATGGGTGACCGAGGTAAGAAATCATCTGTAGACGAAGCTCAGCTTCTGAACTGGTTAGACTCTAAACAGGCCAACTCGGTCGTATATGTAAGTTTCGGCAGCCTGGTTCAGACCAAGACTTCGCAGCTTATAGAGACCGGTTTAGGATTGGAGAACTCGAAGGTGCCTTTCATTTGGGTGATCAAAGAGATCGAGAGAACAGTTGAATTTGAGAAGTGGATGTCTACTGAAGGATTTGAAGAAAGAACTAAAGGAAGAGGTATCGTGATAACGGGTTGGGCTCCGCAAGTGGTAATATTGTCACATGGTTCGGTCGGAGGATTCGTTACACACTGTGGATGGAACTCGGTGATAGAAGCTGTGTCCGTTGGTGTTCCAATGTTGACATGGCCGCATTTTGCTGATCAGTTTTGGAATGAGAAGTTGATTGTGGATGTTATTGAAACTGGAATCGCGGTTGGGGTTACTACGCCTTACTTTTATTTGCTTGAATATGAAGTGGCGGTGAGAAGCGAAATAATGGCAAAGGCTGTAGCAAGATTGATGGATAAAGGAGAAGAAGGCGAGGAGAGGAGGAGAAGGGCAAAGGAGTACGGTGATAAAGCTAGGAAGGCGATGGGTGATGGTGGTTCATCTTGGAAGAATTTGAGGTTGTTCATGGAATTTATATCCCAGAAGGTGTGACAATTATGTATCGAACATTACAAAAGAAGAGAGTTCACAGGTATGATTGTTGCCATTATACATCAGTCATGGAGCTCTTATATATTGTCTTCTCTCTGTTTCAGAATCATTGGATTTCCCCTCTTCTTTTTTTTTATTTTTTTCCCCTTCCTAGACATTATGGTCGGTCAAAAACCGCTGAAGCATCAAGGCTGCACATGGTGATTGACCGCCGACCATAGTGGCCACAAACACAAAACTGGATGCTGAGCACTACAGTTAAATTAGTTGATCTATGATTTTCCACTTTTAATGTAGTTCATATTTTTGAATTCAGTACGTAATTCTATGACGCATTTTATATGTACAACAAACTCTGCATTTACCATCATGTGGTCAAATGTCTAGGTCAAAAATAAAATAATATCTGTAAAACCGAAAATCACCCATAAAAATGTAAAGATGTTTACAACGCTTACAAATCAAGGTTTGAATTTTCAGTTTTCGATTCCGTTTCGTTCATCTGAAGTTATATAGAACTCGGTTCCGTTTCAGAAATTTCGGAAATTCCGTTAAAATTCCGGTTCCGGATTTTGATATTTTTTAGCATATACTTTCATTTTTATCATGTCCAATACATATCAAAGTCAATCCATTGTACTCAGTCTTCTTTATTTGTATGCAATAAAACAAATTTTAAAAGCCCAATTAACACATCAGCCTATCTGCATACAGCCCAATTAACACATTTTTGCTTACAGTCAAATAACGACCAAACTCTCACAGTAGCCGCCTCCAAACTCAAAACCCTAAATCTTTTTCAAAATTGTTATTTGATTTTATGTTAATGCACTAAAAAGGAAACTATTCGTTCAGACAGATGCTCCTGGTTTTGTTCGAAAACCCACCGTTCCCATGCTCGAAGCCTCAAATTATACTTTCTAGGCTTTTTTTGTTGCTTTAACATGCTTTGAAGCATCTTCTTTTTGCTTATTTGAGCTAGTATTCTATAATTCTTTTTGTTTAAAACTTTTCTTTTTCTTTTTATTTAATCTTGATCCGGAATCGGAAAATTGAGTGTATTCCGTCTCGGGCAGCAACGGAAACGGAACGGAATGACCGAAATTCCAACGTGTCGGACGGAATGTCGAACCATGTTACAAACACGCACTAAGAGCATCTTTCAATAATCTTCATTAGTCTTCATATTTAGCAGGCAACACCATATTCAGAATCAATTCCAAATTATAAATTTGTCACGAACATTTATTTAATAGACGTCCAATAATAAACGCCTATTAAATAGACAATCAACATTGAACATCTATTTAATAAACATATAATAATTGGACGTCTAAATGGACATTCTAAAACCAATTGTCTGTTATAAACACCTATCTTCGAACGTTTATATAATAGATACTTAGATTGAATATTGGTAAAATCCCTTAACTCTAAGGTGATTGAATATTAAACCATTTAATCGACGCAAATGCTTTAGCTGTTACTCTCAATTTAAATGACCATAATACCAATAAAAGAAAAGTGTAATATTGCTTTGTAAAACATTAGTTGCTGGATTTTTTTTCTTTTCATAGGTCAACCTTATTCATGCGCGATTTTTTAATATACACATACATACACATACATATACAGTTTCATATTGCTTTGTAAAACATTAATTGTTGGATTTTGTTCTTTTTATAGGAAAAAAATGACTACCTCAACCTTATTCATGCATAATTTTTAATATATATAATGTATATGTATATATGTATGTATGTATATTCATATTGCTTTGCAAAACATTAATTGTTGGATTTTGTTCTTTTCATAGGTGGCTTCCTCAACCTTAATCATGCATTTTTTTAATATGTGTGTGTAACTTTGTTAATAAACGCTTCAAATTTGAATTAGCCCAAAAAATTCTTTCTTTATAAGTTCATTTGATGAGCTTTCATGGCTTGAAATAAATTTTTCATGGTAATTTGTAAAATTACCCTTCAAACCCATTTTCTAACCCTAAAACGCTAGAAACTCTTTAATTTTAGAAAACGAGACCCGACCATAAGCCCAACTAAATAATGAATACTCTTTTGCAAAACCTTCCTCTTCAACATACAACCGTCCCAACATAGAATTGTTCTTCTATGAACGCAAAATCCCTTCAAGTTCATCAAATCAAGCTCAATTCGTAGACGGTTAGTGCTCGAATTTATTTTTTCACATTATAGCCACAAAATCCCTTAACGCGGAATGATTTCAAGTCCTCAATTTGTAGACGATCAACACCTTGGAGTAAAGTTGCTTGTTCAAATCAAACACATGTTTTTCTCAATTATTTATGATTTAATTCTATTGATTCTTCTACTTCTATGCTTCAATTTGATGTAAATAATTTTTTTATTTTTTTATTATGCAAAATTCATTATGTATTAATGTCTAAGCTGGATCAGATTTTTTTTGCAAGTTCTAATTTGGTCAATGATGAAACCGGACCAAAATAGTCGGAGTTCCGACGTATCGTTCGAAACTTCGAACCATGGTTTAAACAACAGAATAAAGTAGCAATATTTCTGCTTTACCTGGAAATTAATCACAACAATTACCGTAAGCAACAGCAGTGGCCAACTTACAATTTTAGAATTCTTAATTATAAAGCATGATGAGATGTTAATGTATAAACTTGCTAAAATTAAGGATTCGGTATCAACCACAACCACAACCGTCGATCGAATCTCAACCATGGATGAGATGTTAATGTTAATGTATTAATCCCAATTACAACCGTGGATCGAACCTCAGTCTTCGAAGATATGAAAATGTAGTTCAAATACAGTTGTTGTTGCTGTAACGACCCAGATTTTGGTCGTTTGATTTTGAGTATTCCAGTGGTCTTAAATATTGAATTTGGAATATAACTTGATTTTTAGATATGAAGATTTTAATTGAATAACTTTGAAATGAATTTAAAATTCCAAATATAGCGATGTAATTAATAAATTAATTGTTGAGTTAATAATTGAAAATCATTTAAATAATTGAATTGGAGCTTAATATGAAACCGAAACGATTTCTAATGTTAATATAAATTCTAATTGAATTATAATTTAGTTAGTGAGATTTAAAAAAAACTGGATTTCAAGTGATTTCATTAATTTTTGAAATCGTCGATTTAATCGACGAGTTAAAATAGCGATCTGAGGCACGGTTTCGGAATTCGACGAAACAGTTTCATTGGATACGTAATATTTTATTTTTATCGAATTTCAAATTTCATAGTGTTTGGAGTTATCGTTTGATCGTAAGGGATAGAAACGAATTGAAATTAATATCGAAATTTAATAATAATTTGGTCCAAAAAGTTTTCTTCTCCATATAATCGAATTAGGACTCGAAACTTTTTCCATTACATTCGAAATAGAGGCATAACATTGTAAACGCCTGGCGGCACTCCTCGATAGGGGTTCGAACAAAATATCTGGATATTTTGGAAATTCATCTATATATATATATATATACATATATATTATTCCATTCTCATCAGCCGCTATAACGTCAAAGGTCAAAGCTTCTGAAACACGCCACGCTTCCCTTTTCAAACACATGAATTCCCTTCTTTTCCTCTTTTTCTTGACTGCACGAGTCGAAATCACTGGGTTGAAAATCAAAAGAAAAATGAATTCGACTTAGTCGCGATCAAAATCTGGTCATACGAGAGCGAGCAGAAGGGGAGGGCAATGGAGAATGCGTGCGACTTGAGAGGCGGAGGTATCTTGTTCCTCGCGATCGACATATAGGGCTCGCGGTTGAGTAAGGGGAGTGATGACAGTGTGGGCGTGGCCAAAGGCGAACACGCAAGGCGTTTCTGGTGATTTCTGGCGTCGTGTTTTCTGTATGTTGTCTGGTCGAAGGGGGAGCTAGGGGCAGGTCGCGTTTGATTTGGTCGGGAAGGGGAAAAAAGCAGTGTCGAATTTGTAAAGGGGATCCCGGTTTGACCATTTAGGGTGAGAGCTTCGAGCTCAAACTCGATGGTGATGGCAGCTGCTGTTTCCATATTTATTCAATGGGAAGGAGCAGTTCATGGTAGGATGGATACGAGCTTGAGTTGGGGAGGCTGTTGCTTGGTAGGAAGTAAGGTATTACTGTAATTGAATTAAATGATGTATTCAGTTGCTTAATTAGGAATTTAAAATTTTAAGTAGCTAATGAAAGTTTAATAAAATTGCATACGAGGTCCAAAAACCATGAAAGAAGTCGAGTTGGGTTCGTAACCGTGAATTGGAACGGATTTGCAAATTAAAAATCAAAGATGAGTAAAATCTCACTCATTTGGATTTTTGATATAATTAAAAAATGTTGAATTTAAACTATTGGTTGATTGGATAAATTTATAAATTATTATCAGTTTGGATGTGTGTGTATATATATTAGTATTTGGAGTGATATTTCCGCTCTTTATAGCGGATGAGACCCTATACGCCCCGCATAATAGCTGATGACTCTATATACTGCGATATCCCCTCGAAGTGGGATTAGTATTTTTATTTGTTGTAATAACATCTGTGATGCAGGAAAACAGGTTGGAGGGATCCAACTAAATTCCTCAAAATATTGATTAATTTTCATATATGTGATATATGAAAAGTGTGAATAATCTGTATAGATTATTGATATGATATTGAATTATTAAATGTGAAAAATGGCAAGGACCTTAAATTTGGTATTTTAAATGCCATAACTAGTTATTTATGAATCTGAAGGAAATAAAAGAAGATTTTGAATATAAAAATTTATATAGGGAATTTGGATTATTTTAAAAGAAATTAAGTGAAAGGAATATATATATATATATATATATATATATATATAATTTGATTCAGGTCATACTTAACTATTCGTAAATTTGTTTAAATAGAGGTTTTTGAAATAAAATTATATAAAGAAATTTGAAAATGATATTTTGAAAAGTGTAGGAAGGAATGGAATCGATATTAAAAATAGGATTGAAATTGAAATAGGATTTATTGGGGAAGGGATTTATAAAAATGAAATTTTTATAAATAAAATTGGTTTTATAAAGTTTATAAATTTATAAATGAGGGAAAATGATATCGGTAGATAGATTGGAATATAAGTTTACGGGGTAAATTTATATCGAGTTATGGGAATCGTTTTGGAAAAGAAATAGTGGGATCCATTTATGAATGTGAGAATGGTGATTAAATTAAAATAATTCGTTGTGATACAAATCAAGAGGGATTGTAAATTGAAATTGGCAATATTGGATTTCTAAAAATAGATTTTTGTCGAGAGATTGAGAAATTGTATAAAAAAGGATTTTCAAATTTCTATACTATGTAACCTAAAACTATTATTTAGATTTAGAATATTCCAAAAAAGGTTAGTTATTTTAATATTTAATATTTATTGAAATAAATTCTAATTTTATTAATCAGCTTTGTAAATTTATCATTTATTTAAAAATGTTTTGATATTTTAAATTTACTTAAAACATATTTTAAAAATAAACTATCATCCTTTAAAAGAATACTTATTTTGTATATATAGTTTTAAAGATTGAAATTTATTTATAAATCCTCTCGAGATTGCGAACGAATTTAATTAACAAAAATGATTTTATAAAGGAAAAAAAATCTTATAATAAAAATTCTTGGAACTTAAGGGAGGTTTTGAGGTATTAGGAATAAGAAATTCGAGGTTGAATCTGAAGTTATAGAGAAGTTATAAATAGATAGAAGAGATTATAAGGAGATATAATCAATTTTGAAAAGGAAAAACAGAATCAATGTAAATTTCGAAGACTTATGAGATAAGCCACGAAACATTCTCTTAATTATTGATATTTGAAAGGATTTTGGAAAATAAGACTTGTAATATTTTCCTAAGTATAGAAAATGGAAATTTGAGAATATTTCTAAGTGTTGGGATGTGTAGGAGTAACATGTTACGGATCTAAGTATGTGAAAATTCTTTTCAAATGTTGGAAGGGTTTGAATAAATAACTTATAAAGATATTTTGGAAATATTTCTTGGAAAATTATAATAATGGCCAGATGATTTTTTATGGATGTTTTATTGATAGTTAAATAACTGACTATCAATATTGACCAATTTCGTTAATCGTTTCGAAGAGATTGAGATCGGATTTAATTGTCCAAAAACCATTTCAACCCTATTTGAATGTAAAGAATGAATACCGTGAAGATGATGAAGACGGTAATTCAGTTTGTCCAGACCCAGGACAACTTATATGGACGAATGCTATCAGGACATCGTCATTAGAGGACGATGAGCATTCTAAGTAGAATTGTTTTCTTGGAAGGTAACGCTTAGCCTCAAGCCTCATCGAACGGGAATGACTAAAACAAGTGAGATGCAGCAAGACTAAGTGGGTCGAATCCAATTAGGGTAGGTTATCACCTTTCTATATGTCCTCGAAAGCATATTATTTATGGATATGGTTGTGCATGGAAGGAGCGCTCGATAGTAAAGGTGGGAACACCCAGGGTGATAACATATTCGATCTATCCAGGTTAGGGATAGGCCGGTCTTGCGTAGCAGGGGATCCCAACAAGGTCCTCAGTACATTGTTCTAGAGGTGAACCGTGATGGACGGTAACCCAGTGGACCAGTCATTCATTGAAATCCATGCTCTAATACGAGCTTACGGTTTTGTTTGTAGACCTAGTATGCTGAAATTTAATTAATGTAACAATTTCAGCTATTTGAATAAGTATTTTTATTTAGACACTATTATAATATCACTAGATTTCTATAAAATGTTTTGGTTATCGTAAGGTAAAAACCCATCGTGTTTATGTGTGGCGCGGTCTTAAGAGATACCTTTTTTTTCAAAGGATTTTATAACTCTAATAATTCAAACTGAGTGTGTTTTCTCATGCTGGTTTTCTAGACTGACTCGGGTGTTATTTTATTATAATGCTCGGGTCAGACCGAGTATTACAAATTTAGGATAGAATGTTATGGAGCTGGGGAGACGAGTTGGATGACAAAGACGTATCTCCGTACTGGGCTTATATTTCCGCTGTGTAAGGACAATTTATATAACTGTCCAGTTTGATGTATTGAGAGTTGTACTCTGATGATTGTCAGTATAGATCAGTTACAGATTCCTTTGTATAAAAATCTGTTATTATATATTATATTTTGTTCTAATGCGATTGTGAGATTCTGTTGTTGTTGTTCTATTTTTCTTCTACCTTTTTCTTCTTTACCCTAGTTATTCTCTCTTTCGTGCATTTCGGGTTGAGCGAGGAGAAATTATTATCAACTCAAGAGGTACGGAAATGTGGGTCGCTACAATTTCCATTTGAAGGACTAGAATACTTATGAAAGCATTTATGTGGATCGAAGAAAAATGAAAGATCTGATCATACTTAAGTTGAAACAGGGAGTTAAAATGAATCATATATGTGGAACTATTGTCCCACATCTTTTGTTAGTTCTCGATGGTTTTCTTATAATTTTTTTTTGGCTAGCGATAATTAGGAAGATGGACACAATTGCTTTTAGTAGTGTAAACTGACATTTGGTATTATGAAAGGAGCTTCTAAAATTGATTAAGAGTATACAGTTTTTAGCCTTAACCACGCTTCAAAAACTCATTTTACACGACTGCTCAAGACCACTCTTATAAATCTATTTATAACGGGAATACCTCAAAATGAAGCATTATTTACTAAATTGTTCTTGCGTTTTTAACTCTCAATAATTAAATAAGTCAATCACTACAACAGAAAAGACTTTTTACAGCACAGAATAAACACTGTGAAAAGCTATCATAACGTTTTGATAAACATTGTCTAGCGACATGTTGTCATAAGTAACTTTTAACAGCATAAATAAAACGCTGTAAATTGTATTACAATGTTTAATAAACACGAAGAAGAATATTCTACAATGTTTATTATATGTTGTTTTAAATTTTCTATAGCATTTAATTATTACTTGGTATCTTTTACTGTTAATTTTATGTTTACAGCATTTTTTATATGTAGCTATTTGTACATTACATTGTGAAACTCTTTTAAAATTACAACATATAATAAATGCTGTCTTTTTTTATTTATTGTTGCTAATACTTTCACACACCAATCTCACTTTTGAATATATATATATATATATATATATATATATGCATGCATGCATGCATGTATGTATATGTATGTATGTATATAGACACACACACATACATACATATACACACGTAAACCGATGTCCATAATATACATATAATATATGTAATATATAATATACATATGTAATAAATTAGCCGATATCCATAACATATTTAAATCAAACAACAATCATATCTAAAAAATCATGTATATTCAAAAGCCAAACAACAACCATATACTACAACAAAATACCCCTTTTACAACGGGCAATGCCCATTGTAATAGGGGTTCCGCAACGGGCCTAGGCCCATTGTATTATGCGATGTTGTAATAGAATGGATGAATTTTACAACGGTTATTGTCGCTTGCAATAGAGGTATTTTACAACGGCTTTTGCCCGTTGCAAAAGGGTCATTTACAATTATTTTTCCTATTGCAATAATCCATTTATAAGTGTTTTTTGCTCGTTGCAAAATGGTCTTTTGCGACTGTTTTTGTACGCTGTTAAAAAAATTCAAATGAAAATAAAAAATAAAACTACTACAATGCATATGTAAATTTTAAACTAACTTGAATTGAAACAAAATTATTATACTAATGACAATCATATTTATTCATATTTACTAAAAATAGCAAAAGAAATTCATATTTCATAATAAGAAAAAGTTTATCTATTCACATCATCCGTAAAATTTTACATAGTTACAAAACATCGAATACAACCCTAAACTAACATAACACGTAGTACATACAAATAATAACACAAGATTTAAAATTTAGACCGAACCCTAAACTAACATAACACGTAGTACATACAAATAATAACGCAAGATATAAAGTTTAGACCGAACGACATTGAAGCAAACCTTGAACCATAATATTTTAGTTAATAAAAACGCAAATAACACCTTTTTTTCTTTAAAAATTCCTTTGCTTCCGCTATGTCCTGCAATAAATACAGAGATAATGTAAATTACATACATACATATATTCTGAGTTAATTTGTTTTTGAATTTGTGAAATCAAATTTATAGATTTATTTGAATTTATTTTGATTTTGGGACATTAAACATTTTTTTCCTCGTATTTACATTGAAACCTGTAGAATCAAGCAAGGGAGATATATAAAGCACTCATTAATACTGTGATTCAATTTTCAGAAAAATAAATGTGTTGTACTTATAACTTTACTGGGAATAAGTTTTGATAGAATTAGCATACCAAACATCCCATCCACTTGTCTGGCTAAGCGTTAGCATGATTCAAGTAATGTGCTTTGCATGATAAACTATTTTCTACTCTAGTTATTACTCCATATTAGTTTAGCTAGTCTGAAACCACATTTGGAAATATAAGGTACAGTTAAAACGATGAATAAATAAATACTAACAAGAGAGAAATTATATTATGCGAACATAATGTCTTATATTGCGTTTTTTAGTTTGCAAATACATATTCAGAATTTGCAGTAAAGATATAATGTAAAAAATACCACAAGATGATTTACAAATAGTGTTTCTGTTATACTTAGATATGGAGATCTTTCAAATTCCCAACTATAAATAAAAATCAGGAATATGATGTGATATCCATGAATGCAACTTTGAAGACAAATTCCCAACTATTAATAAACAAAAATCTTATTAATGAAGAAAACCTTACTAACAAAAGTTTCATTTTCTCCCTGACATCTCACAGCAGAATCCAAAGTTTCATTAAGAGATTTTCCATTATACTTAACTCCTCCAGTAACCTGGCAGGACAAAAGATGACAACCTATAGCTTTAGATTATATGTGAAAAACAATTTAAGTAACAACCATTTAAATTCCATGCATTTCTTTTTCTTTATTCTCGCTAAAATTTTGGCAATGTAATTATGCAAATGATAATCTCACATTGTTAATAATGTAACTTTGATGGAAAATTGCATTGCATTCTTAACTTTAAACAGCTACAAAAATGCGTTGTGCTTCAAATTCAACTGCAATATCCAAAAAAATTACAGAGCTATTTTCGAACAGATGTGTAAAACTGATAAACATGCATTTCAATGCTACTTTTATTTACAAACACAATCATTGCATGTATCGTAAACAATTAAGGAAGTTACCTCAAAGAAGGCTGTTGTTGTGTATCCTCCACCTCTGACATCAGTCTCTCTAAGCCATCAAGGACCTTAATCGGATCAGTTCTGGTTAGGCTGCAAGCACAAACTACATGCTCATAGTTGGTGTAAAGAGGCTAAGCAATGTATTACAGACATAGCCTCCAAATCAATATTGTAGTTAATGGGCAGTTGTAATGAAAATCCTGCAAAGAAAAAAAAGGGCATTGAGAATTATGCCATCTATTTGGGATACAAACAGCGATAACAAATTATGCAGTAATATAGGATCATTAAGTTTGCCAAACTACTTAATGAAACCAGTGTGACTGTAATTCTGCATCATATCGCAAAGTTACTGACCAAGAGCAGCAATAAGTTAACTATATAGCATTGCTTACTACCAACACGTTGATGACATTGTACATACACAGATGCCAAAATTTTCCGGTGAACACAAATAAATACAACATTAATCAATCCTGTCATACACATGAAATTTTATTATTCATTGTATAGGTTTATAGTAGGTATCCGAAATATAAGAAGCTCTCATGGTAAATAATGTTTTAGATATTGACGTGTTTTCTACTTAATTAAGGACTCACAATACTCAAGTGTCTGCTACCGACTTTTCATTCATCTGACACATATTTTATTAATGACACAAGTTGTTGGATGACAAACTCATTGATATATCAACTTTGGCTTCAAAAATGTCCAACAATATAAGAATTTGTAATGGTGCACCTTCAACGGCCTAGAAATCTAAATAACATCAGTTTTATAGCAAAAATATAACTATAGATGATACTCAATTTCATTGAAAAGACTAATATTCCACATATCATGACCGACCAACATATATCTTTAAATACCACCAGTTTCCTAGCTTAAAATTTTACATAGTTAACCTAGATTTTAATATTAGATACTAATAAATTAAATCAAATTAGTAGTAAAGCTACAAAATATAGAGTACTATATTTCAAAATAGAGAAGGAAATACCGACAGCAATGTGGCGACTCAAGAAGACCACTTCGGAAACTGACTTGTCGGTAGCCTCATCCCATCAAAGATCCAGATCGTATTTCGCTACGCTGCTGAGGTTGTACTTCAACAACCAAACGTCGGCATTGGAGAAATTGGGAATCACGTTAGGAATAGTAGGGCTTGGAAACCATTCTGGCATCAAGTGGAATGTAGAAGCGGGACCATAAAAACTAGGGCAATCATGGCTAATATTACCAGTCTTGCCATTTTTGGACTTTTTGGCAATGTGGATTCAGGATCAAAACGTGGTCGAGCTGGATTTGGCGTGCGTGCGGTGGACCTAAATGTGCCTATAGTGGTTGCGATGGTCGGAAACAACGTGCGCGGTGGTCCAGACTCCCGTATAGCGTGTGCCGTAGAGATGATACTGGTGGTACGCTAGTTGAAGGTGGCTTTTGGTACTAATTGGGATCAACAGTTTGGGAATTTAGGGTTTTAGAGAGAACTAGAGTGTTTGGAGGTATGGATGAAAATTACGAGGGAAGTTGTAGTCGGCTTAAAATTTTACTGGATTATTGTTCCAAGTTTAAGCATAACTTACTAATTACTAGAAATTATTAACATAAATTATTATTTATAAATCATTAATTATAATAACTAATTAATTTTAAATATGTTAAATCATTAATTATAAGTTAACATTGGTATTTATTACAACTGGTAAACTATAAATATTGTAAAATATAACTTTACAACTAGCAAAAAAAAGTAGTAATAGTTGACATCTATTGCAACGGGCTGAAAAAAGTAGTTGTAATAAGCATCAAGTACAATAGGCGGAAGGGAATGAAAACCGATTTTTGAGTGCCGTGTATGAATTTTGAGTGCCAACATTTGTTAGTGTTTATGGGCTTTAACGTATTCTTACCTCATTTTTGTTTGGATAAAATTAATATTAGTCCTAATTAATTATTACTTATTAAGTATCAATTAATACCATAATGAAACTATTAAGTAAAGAAAAATTTACGACTAATGAAAATAATCGTGAAAAATATTTATTTAATCGTAATAATTAATTAGTAAAAATTGATTATTAAATGTTACTTCATATTTATTAACTATATTTAATGTTAATTATTAACTATTAATTATTAACTGTTAATTATTAACTATTAATAATTACTATGTATATATTATTAACTTTTAATTTTTAATATTAATTATTAATTTTTATAATTATTAATCATAAATTATTAATATTTTTTATTAATTATTATATATTTATTATTAATTACTTGATATTACTTACTAATAACTGGAAAGTAAAATTAAGGCCGTTGGAATACTGATTATACATAATAATTAGTTATAATTGGTCATTATTTATTAATAATCATTAATTATTATAAGTTATAAATGATTAATACAATATTACTAATGATTAATTATTAAATAATAAATAATATAATATTATCAATGATTAGTATTTAGTAATATAATATTATAATTAGTAATTAGTGACATATGATTAATATAATATTATTAATAATGATTAATTATTAAATATTAATAAATAACAAATATTAATTTTAAGAAAGCATTGTAATTATTAATTATTGATTGTCAAAAATTGGCAATAGACATTTATTACAACAGGCATTTTATGATCGTTGTAAAATTGGCTCGGTCAAAACGGGCATTTTATGACCGTTGTAAGATTGTCATCTATTAAAACGGACATTATGAGCATTGTAAAATTGGCACCTCTTACAACAGACATTTGTGACCATTGTGAAATTGACATCTATTACAACGGACATTTTGTGAACATTGTAAAATTGACATCTATTACAACGGGCTTGAAATGACCGTTGTAATAGCATTTTATTACAATTGGCTATCATCGCCGTTGTAAAAGGGCGTTGTATAGGGCATCTATTACAATGGGTCTGAATGGACCGTTGTAATAGCCTTCTATTACAACATACAGCCATTGCCGATTTGTAAAAAGGACGTTGTAATATGGTATTTCTGTTGTAGTGATATCATATTCAAAAATCAAAATCATATCATCACATCCAAGCTTTTACATATTCAAAAACCCAAGTTCATACAATTCCATAACCATGGATTTGAGAACAAGAACAGCTTCTTCCTTGGCACAGCTTTCACAACATCCATTCCAGTTTTAACATACACCAAGTTTTTAGAAAATGTACAAAGCCAAAAAACATCATTGCTTACTACAATAAAAGGAACTTCAACATCTTGCTACTTCTTTGCACCCAAATCTTCATTTACCTATAATAAATAAACAGAAAAATCAGCGATCAAATACCGATTAGCGATAAAAAATGATTCAGATTTTGCCATGTCGTTAGGTTTGCAAATGCCTCAGTTTTACGGATTAGCGTTTTGACGTGTCAAATGCCTCAGAAATCTGAGGCAAACTGTTAAATGAAAAATGTAAACAAAGCTTTACTGGAATACATTATATTTAGATTTCTGAATGGATAATACTTAGTACATGAGAGATGCAATTCAAAACAAAGAATGTATGCAAGTATTTAAAGCTACGCTAATCATCTAAGATGGCGGCTAAAAACCAGGGAGACCCTCTGATTTTTTTTCAAGCTTTATTCTACTGGAATCCAAACAAACTACTACTTCTCTTGACCTATTCCCACTGCGACATACACGCCTGACGTGCTGATTTATTCAAATGAAAAATAAAACAAACAAAATGTTTAGATTAAATCCAACATATTCCCCTTCAATCTAAACTCGGTGAAGCTCCTAAACTCCCAACAGTTTCCACATCTTCTCGAACTTTGATGCAGACAACGCCTTGGTTAGAATATCTGCACGTTGCTCATTTGCGCCTACATGTTTAATGATTATCAGACCTTGCTCTACACATTCTATGATGAAGTGATATCGAACGTCTATGTGTTTACTCCGACCATGAAACACTAGGTTTTTTTCTAAATCAACAGCAGACCTATTATCAATGTATAATGTAACAAGACCAGCTTTCACATCTGAGATTTGATTGAGAACTCTCTGCAACCATATTCGTTGACACGCAGCCGCTGTAGCTGCCATGAATTCAGCTTCACATGAGGACAAAGCAACACACCTTTGTTTCTGAGAAATCCACGTGATCAAGCTGTCATTCAAATAAAAGGCCATTCCACCTGTGCTTTTCCGATCATCCATATTTCCAGTAAGTCGCTATCTGAGAATCCGGACAGTAGATAGTTGCCTCGTCCCTGTGTATACCAAGTCGAAATTCAGAGTACCCTTCACATAGCGAAGAATTCGCTTTGCTGCACTCAGATGAAGCATGGTGGGTCTTTCCATATATCTGCTAACCACCCCAACAGCGTAAGCTAGGTCAGGTCTTGTATGTACCAAATATCGCAGACCCCCTACCATTGATTTAAATTGTGTTGGGTTCACTAGCTCTCCACATTCATCCTTGTGCAGCTGTAACTTGTGCTCCATCGGATATTTTATAGGATTGCAATCACTCATTCCTGCCTTCTTAAGAATTTTTTTCGCATATGCGGTTTGTTTTAACTCAATATATCCTTTGCCCTGATCAACCTCCAATCCGAGATAATACGATAGCTTTCCTAAATCGCTCATATCAAACTCTCTGCTCATCTGCTCTTTAAACTTGATTATGTTTGACACACTAGTACCTGTAATCAACAAATCATCAACATATACTCCAACGATCAAAGATTCATCTCCATCCCTCTTGGTGTACACAGCATGCTCGAATGGACATTTAATAAAACCCAGTTTTTTGCAGACACTTGTTAAGCTCAGCGTAGCAAGCTCTTGGTGCCTGGCGCAAGCCATATAACGCTTTCAGTAACCTGCATACCTTCAACTCTTGTCCTTCTTTTACGTATCCCTTTGGCTGAGACACATACACTTCCTCCTGCAACTCCCTGTTCAAGAAAGCAGATTTGACATTAAGATGGTGCACTTCCCAGTTATTTTTAGCAGCAAGGGCCAACAATAAGCGGACAGTTTCCATCCTTGTGACAGGAACAAAAACTTCCTCATAGTCGATACCATGCTTCTGAACATACCCCTTTGCAACAAGTCGCGCCTTATGTTTTACAATCTCACCACCTGTATCCTTTTTTATTTTAAACACCCATTTCAAATCGATGGCTTTATGTCCATGCGGCAAGTCAGTTAATACCCAGGTCTTGTTCTTCTCTATAGCATCAATTTCACTTTGCATTGCTACCTTCCAGACTTTATTTTTTATAGCTTGTTCATATACAACTGGCTCGTCAATACCCAGCAGCAGCAACTCTTCTGCCAACTCAATTTCTTCTGTGTTATCGTATGTATCGCTGAGTGGTCTGAACCTTCTTGGCTCACTGCTGTTACTTGATATCTCAGACCTGGTTTCTCCGTCTGTCTCAGAACTGTGTGTAACTGACTCTTGTGACTGTGGTGTGGCCATGTTTAGACTGGAGCTTATGTTCGACCTCTGCGATTTTGGCGTCGACATTGCAGCTTCTTCAGTTGACATAGTATCACTCTCCGATTCACCACCTTCCCGTGTCTCTACTGCAAGACCCACTATCGTGAAGCTTCCTGAAGTAACATTACCAGTTTCTGCAACATTCCAAGGCCAGCCTCTTGCTTCTTTGAATACAACATCTCGACTTACATGTACAGTGCCTGTAATTGGATCATACAGTCTATACGCTTTCGTGCCTGGCTCTCTTCCAAAGTGCACAACCTGTTTGCTTCTATCATCTCATTTCTTGACATGAACACTAGGAATCTTCATATGAGCAAGACATCCAAAAACACATAAGTAATCAACATAAGGTTTCTTGCCAAACCAGGCCTCATATGGTGTCATTCTCGATAGTGAGCGAGTGGGCAACCTGTTCAATACATACATAGCGTGCCTAATTGCTTCTCCCCACATCTGTGATGGAACCTTTCTTTCTTTCAGCATACTTCTGCCCATGGCCACCACCGTTCGGTTTCGGCGTTCTACAACGCCATTTTGCTGTGGAGAGTATGGTTCTGTATAGCGCCTTAGTATCCCTGTATCTTCACAAAAATTGTTGAACTCATTTGAACAAAATTCTCCGCTTCGATCTGTTCTGAACATTGGTATTCCCTGTTTTGCACATTCTCGACTAAAGCTTTGAATTTTTTAAACACCAACAGAGCTTCATCCTTAGTTTTATCCATATATACCCACATCATACGTGTAAAATCATCAACCAACAACATAAAATATTTATTTCCAGCTGGTGTGGCCGGGGAAATTGGACGCCAAAGATCCCCATGTATTAACTCTAAAGCAACTTTTGTAGTAAAATTAGACTGAGAAGGGAAGGGCTTAAGTGCGTGTTTAGACAAGAGGCATCTGTTGCAGACTTCCTTAGGTTCAACCGGATTGGGCAGACCATGTACCATCTTGTTTTTTGACATCAGCTGTATCGCCTGAAAATTCACATGACCAAACCGGACGTGCCATAACCAGGCTGCTTCTTCCGTCTTTGTCAACAGACATGTTCCTCTACTTTCTTGTATGTAGAGTTTGTACAATTTGTTTGAAGCACTCTTGACCCTTATAAGCAGCTTTCCACTCGCATCATATACCCACAAGATATCACTATCGAGTACAACTTTGTTTCCTTCCTTGGATAACTTCCCCAAGCTGATTATGTTGCTGTGAAGTTTAGGTATAAAATACACCTTCTTTAATTCTCGATCTTCTCCATTTTTACACACCATTCTTATTGACCCTTTTCCTTTAATGTGTACCAAGGAACCGTCCTCGAATTTTACTTGGCCTGTGATGGTTTCATCCAGCTCTTAAATTTCTCACGATGTCCGGTCATATGATTACTGGCGTCGTTGTTGAGATACCAAATATTTGCTTCATTACTTTCTCTACTCGCACAAGATGTCTTTTCTACACTCCCAGCATTATACAATCTTTTATTTCCATCTGCACTATTTTTATACTCCGCCACCAGTAGTGCAAGCTCGTCATCATTTATCTGAGTCAAGTTTGCTTCACCCTTTTGCTCTCTGTCCCGTTTTGGTTTACGGCACTCTGTAGCAAAGTGTCCGTAATTGTGACAGTTGAAGCACTTTACTCGGCTTCTATCACGAACCACACGACTGTCCTTGCTACAATAATCACCGCTGCCACCAGTTCCTCCCTTGTTCGTCTTATTCAACCATTCATCCCTTGTGAGTAGAAATTTCACTTCACTGCCTTCACGTTTCGACCACTCTTCTTCTGTAAGCAAGAGTTATTGTCCACCATTTGTTTCAATTTTCCCGTGGAGCCTCTCCTCATGAGCCTTGAGAGACCCTCCAATCTCTTCCATAGACATTGTCTCCAAATTTCCAAATTGCTCGATAGCTGAGGCAATTTGCAAAAATTTTGCAGGCACGGCTCTCAATAGTTTCTTGATGACATACGCCTCCTCAACTGTCTCTCCTAAAGCCCGGATATTCGTCACCAGACTATTCAACTTCATGCAGAAATCGTCTAACTGATCTGTTTCTTTCATGCTTAGAGATTCAAACTCAGCTTTAAGAGTTTGTGCCCGTGCCTTCTTCACCTTGTCAGCACCCAAACAAACTATCTTGATCGCCTCCCATGCCTCACTTGCTGTCTTTTTCTCCTCCAGTGAGTATGTCTTCGAGAATTCCTTGATAAATTGCAGCCACGACAATTTTATCGGTTCTATCTTCAACAACAGTCACGGGGTCCTTTGGTTCGATTGCCTCCCATACGCCATGAGCATGCATGAAGACTTTCATTTTTAGAGCCCAAGCTGTGTAATTGCTCTTTGACAACATTGGGTAGCTTAATCCGAGTGACTGCTCTTTGCTCTTGGTTGGCTCCATGCTTGTGGATTTGGCATATATTTGGGCATTCACCAGAATATTGATCTAATACCAGATGTTAAATGAAAAATGTAAACAAAGCTTTACTGGAATACAGACTTGATATTTAGATTTCTGAATGGATAATACTTAGTACATAAGAGATGCAATTCAAAACAAAGATTATATGCAAGTATTTAAAGCTACGCTAATCATCTAAGATGGCGGCTAAAAACCAGGGAGACCCTCTGATTTTTTTTCAAGCTTTATTCTACTGGAACCCAAACAAACTACTACTTCTCTTTACCTATTCCTACTACGACATACATGCCTGACGTGTTGATTTATTCAAATGACAAATAAAACAAACAAAATGTTTAGATTAAATCCAACACAAACGCCTCAGTTTTTCTGAGGCAAACGCCTCAGTTTTATCTGAGACATTCGCCTCAGATATCTGAGGCGGCATTCGCCTTAGATTTCCGAGGCATTCGCCTCATGAAATCTGAGGCAACTGCCTCAGTTTTACTTCCACTCTTTCAGATTAGTTATCTGATGTTCATTCAAAATTCATAATATATAATATATGAGAAAACAAATTGACAGCTAGTTCTAACAGCACTTGACTATGTAGTCATTCGCTAGTATTTTGTTGGACTGCTATTCACTAGCATTTTATTCACTAGTAGTCAGTCAATTATTGAGAAATGGAGCAGAAATGTTATTCACTAGTATATGCTTCATTTGCTTTTTTGTCCAACATGCAAAGTTTACATGACGTTGAAGTATTTAATGTATGTGGATTAGCCTAACCTGAAGCTGACATGCTTGACTTTAAGCACTTAACCAAATATTAATAAGTAAATTTATGCATGACTTTAAGCAATTTTTACATTACTGTATAAATGTGTGTGCTGTGACGACTAATGGTAACCATCATTAGTGATAGCTTTTGAAAAAATTAGAGTGTTTTCGCTTAGAAAAAAAAATACTTACCAAAAGTCGAGTCCATTATGACGTTCGTAGCAGTCCAAGCTACTGTCGAACTGCAATCACTACAAGAAAGGCTTCGATTTGCGACGAAAGGGGGCGACGGCTTGCGACGGCTAAAAAAAGGGGCCGTCGCTAGCCGTCGCAAATCGCAGTATACAGGTCCTGGCCGAGAGCTTAGATTTCATTCTCCTCCTTCCCCAAATCTCCTCCGTCGCCCCCCGTCGCCCCAGCCGGCGCCCAACCCTTCAAATCCTCCAAATCACCCAAATTTGTGTCGGTATGCTTCTAATCTCTTGTTTGAATGTAAATTTGATGTTTTTAAGTTTAATTTAAACCCTAATTCAATTATGATTTGTTGTAAAATTTAAATTTGTTGTTAATTTGAGTATTTGTAGTGTAGTTAAATTAGGTTTTAATTGTGTTGTATGTTGATTTGGTAGATTAATTAGTTTGTTATCATGAACTTGAATTAAGTACATATTAATTATTTCATCATGATGAAGTTGATTAAATGGTTGATGTAGATAATTAGTGTTGGCGATTAACATAGTTAGTTGTTTTAGCTGAAAAAGTAGTGTATATTAATGATTAACTTGGTTATTGATAAATTTACATGAATGTATTTCATAGTTTATGAAATTGATAAATTATAAATTTAAGTTGTGAAGTAAATTTAAATTGACAAATTTTTATTAAATAATTAGTTTTTTATTGTTTTCTAATCATCTATTTGATAATTAGAATTTGTTGTTTTCTAAGTATATTCGTTGATAATTGTTTTATTTACCCTGTTGATTGAGCGACGGCTAGCGACGGTTAGCGATTGCCATTTTGATAATTTTAGCGATGAATCGCGACGGCTAGCGACGGACAAAATGCAAAAGGTTGTATATATTGTAAAAAATAAAGTTTGTACAAAAAATTAAAATTTAAATACACAAATTTAAAAGAACAATAGTTGAAACAAATTTAAAACTTACAAATTTAAATACACAAATTTTTGAAATAAAATATAAATAGTTGAAACATTGTCAAAATTTGAAAAGAACAATAATATTTGATAAAATTTAAAGAAATTTATTTATCCCTTAGATTATCTTTGGCCCCGTCTGGCAAGTGTTGTATATGATCGTTATATGGATGTTCGTATTGTAACGGAACGGACATTTATATTCATTTGATACAATATTTATCGGATTTGTCCCTGTATTGGACAAGTTACAAACACAATAAAGTAATTATATATTATAGATCAATTCATTTTAAACGGTTATAAAATTTCGACAGCACTTCCTTTACGTTCCCTGCGTACACGCATTTGTGTACGATACAGGGAAGATAAGGGAAGTGCTGCCGAAATTTTGTTGAACCGTTTAATCTGAAATGATTTATAAAATGTAATTACATTATTGTGTTTGTAATGAGAAGTAGGATGACTGACCACCGAAGTGAAAATCAAAATACCCAAAAATAAAAAAATAAAGTGAAGTTTATATTTTGATTTTCCTGAAACGATGAACTTTTTACAATGGAGAATGGTTGTAAATTAATCATTTAAATTGTTTAACATACATTTTCAAATCAGGAAAAATGTTCAATTATTTTCTCGACCGTACGTGGATGTATGAAGTCAGAACTGGAAAGAAAGGATCAATAAAGCAACATTTCTACAACGGTGTACAGGAATTTATTAGATTTGTTAAATCTAATAACCGAAACTATACAGAAATTCGTTGCCCGTGTAGTAAGTGTCAACATTTGAAGCATTGGAAACCGGATATAGTTGAAGTACATTTGTATCAATATGGTTTCGTGCCTGATTATTATTTCTGGGATCGTCATGGAGAACTTGTTGAACCTACACCTAATACTGAAGTTTTAGAGGACGGTAATATGATGACGAATCCGATAGAAAATATGGTGGATGATGCAGCACGATCAATGTTTCCTACAACGGAAGCTGTCGATGAAGACGAAAATGTCGAAGAAGAACCGACTGCGGGAGCTAAAAAAATATACGATTTGTTGGATTCTGCTATGAGGCCGTTGTGGGACGGATGTAAAAGCAGAACCGAACTTTCAGTAAGCGCCGAATATATAACTATGAAATCAAAATTCAACCTTACGGAAGCTGCATTTACAGCAGTTGTACAAGCTGCAAAACGACACATGCCACCCAACAATCTGATGTGCTATAGTCATTATAAAGTAAAAAAATTGATGTCCGCTTTCGGTCTACCGTACGAGAAGATAGATGCATGTGTGAAAGGTTGCATGTTGTATTGGAAAGACGACGTCGACCTCAGAAAATGCAAAATATGTAACGAAGAAAGATACAAACCAAGAAAGAAGAAAGGGAAAGAAGTCCCGTACAAGAGAATGCATTATTTACCCATCACTCCCAGACTTCAAAGATTATACGCGTCTTCTGCTACGGCCTGTCATATGCGATGGCATAGTGTGAGAACAGCGGAAGAAGGAACTTTGATACATCCATCCGACGGTGAAGCATGGAAACATTTCGATAAGACTTATCCCGCATTTGCTGCGGAAAGTCGTAATGTCAGACTTGGTTTATGTACGGATGGATTTTCACCATTTTCACAGTTTGGTAGTAAATATTCATCCTGGCCAAGGCAGTGATGATCTAGATGAGCATTTAAAAGATTTTTACGGCGTCTTAACACAGATTCTAGAATTGACATATTATGTTGAACCTTTAGAAAAGGTTTTTTAAATTTAAGTGCAATTGGTTCGGTAACGTTCCTGGTTCCGAAATCAACGTGCATAAAGAGTACAAACTTATTGAAATAAGGCATACATCACACTACTATAAGTACGATCCTTTTGTGTTAGCCAAGCAGCGTTACAAGTATATTTTGCTTCGTATCCATCTTTGAAAAAAGATAAAGCGGATTGGTCCGCTGTTTTCAAAACGAAACCAAGGTTTACGATTGATGGAAATAATATTCCAGATGAAGCAGCATATCAAGCCGATCTTGAATCAAATACAGAAATAATAATAACAGATGATATTGATGTAGGGACTTTGAATGATGAATCGAACGTCCTATTTGATGCATTTGAAAGTACCGAAGAAAATGAGATAGAATACGAGACTGAATCTGAATCAGAAAACGATGAAGACTGATCGTTATTGAGTTAATTGTTATGTGATAGTGATTGAAACATTCGATGTAATAGTAAATTTCTGTAATTGTTCTGTGATGATCATTTAGTTAATTTTTATCCATGTTTTGTACTAGTAAATTTTTATAATTGTTCTGTGAAAGTGATTGAAGCATGCTATGTAGTAGTGAATTTCTATTATGGTTCTGTGATGATTATTTATATAATTTTTATCCATGTTTTGTACTAGTAAATTTTGATAATTGTTTCTGTGAAAGTGATTGAAACATGATATGTAGTAGTGAATTTCTATAATTGTTCTGTGATGATATTGTTTTTCTATAGCAGATATGTCTGGCAGGAGACGGAGTGGAGGTGGTGGTGGCACGCCATCCCCATCTCCCGGTGCAGGTGGTAGTGGCACTTCACCGGACTTACGTCCGATTGCAGAAGTTGTTCCTAGAAGTGCTGGGTAAGTATCAATTTTATTTAAAGTATAAGTTTTAAAATCCACTAAACATGTATATCATAACTTTTGCAGTGGCTTTGAGGTGGAGCCATAAGATTATATTTTACAGGTTTCGAGGAAGGCTTTTCAGAGCCGGATGCATGGTTGTTGGCCTCGCTGGGACGACATCCCCCCTCATGTCAAGAACGCCATACAAGCCGATTTACTTGTAAGTAGTAGTTTGAATTTCAGTTGTAAATTAATATAATCTTTATAACTTAAAATTTACAGGCTGCAGTCCGCGTCGACCCTGATGACTTGGACATTCTTTTAAATCATTGGAACAAACGAATGAGAAAAAATTACAGGGATACACTGTCCAAGGCAAAAAATTCAGGGAAAAAGCCGAACTGGAAGGGCGAGGGTGTATGGAATGATTTTCTTCAGCTTTGGGACAGTCCGGCTGCAAGAGTAAGTAATATATGTTTGCTTTGTTATTTAAATCTAATATAAATCTCGCAAGATGTATACGTGATAATTTATCTTAATTTGTAGGAGCTATCTGCGCGGAACCGGGCAAACAGGAATAAAAATCCTGCATTGCACCGTGGTGGCTCCAAATCCTTTCAGGAGCACAAGAGAGAGCTGGTAATTAAATTTATAAACTGTTTTTACATTTTATTACAATATTTTATAATCAGATTAGCAATAATATTTATATATTTTCAGGCCCCAAGATACAACCGCGAGCCCACTATGGCCGAGTTGTTTAAGGCCACACATGCCGTGGAGAGGACTGACGAAGAGGGCAATGTTTCGTACGAGTGGACGGATGACAAATCACAATCTGTAATGGTAAATTAATTTACTGTTAATAACAATATTTTCTCTTATTTTATTTTCAACATTTTGAAATTCGGTTTTTATCGTGTAAAACAATTGTTTGTAATCGCAGGAGAGGTACGAAGCAGAGCGGGCTCTTGTAGCACAGTCCACTGGTCGGGAAGAGCTTACGTTGGAGGAGGAGAACCATATTTGGGATGCTATTATTGACCCGCCTTCTCGGACCAGTCGACGGTATAGCTATGGAAATGTGGAGGTAAATTTTGACATGTACTAATATATAAATTTAATAATGCATATGAATAGTTTAACAATTTTAATAATATTATATATATACTAATATATAAATAATTATGAATTATTTTATAGGCCACGAGAATGCAGAGTGCATACAGGAGGTCGCAGCAAGAGGCGGAGATTGCTCAGTTGAGGGCGACAGTTGAAGAAATAAATGATTGGAGGAAGAGTTTCTTTGAGCAACAGCTGGATGAGCGGATTGCGGCCTATTTGCAACAGCATGGGAGGATGCCTGGAGAGGACGGCAGCGATGGCGAGGAGTAGGTATGTTTGTTTGCTGATAGTTTGGTATATACACATTTTAGTTGGTATGGTGTATATATATTTCAGGATATTATGTACATATATTTTGATGACTTCTAGTTGCTGGATTTGGTTGGATATTATGTATATATCTGTCGGGATATTATGTAGAAATTTCGGTTTACTATTTACATATTCCGAGTAGTGGATTTAAAAATGAGATTTGGTTGGATTTTATATTGTTTGAATGTATAGTTATGTGTATAGTGGTTGTTTGGTTCAGATTGGTTGAGGTGTGTATGGGCTGTGCATGTGCACTGAAAATTTACCCAGGTTTGCGACGGCTAGCGACGGCTAGCGACGGCCAAATTGCACAGATTAGCGACGGCTTGCGACGGCTAGCGACGGCCAAATTGCACAGATTAGCAACGGCGAGCTACGACTAGCGACGACATTTAGACGTTGGAAAAATTTCCACGTGGCACATCTGCAGTCGCTAGCCGTCGCTATTTTGGTGACGGAGCCGTCGCTAAAGCCGTCGCTACACTATTGGGCGACGACAAATATAGCGACGGCTTTTAGCGTCGGCTAGCGACGGCCGACGACGGCTTAAAGCTGTCGCTAACTGTTGCCGTTCTTGTAGTGACTGTGCTTGAATCTGTAGTTAGGTAACAGCGGTCTTTCAAGTGCTCGCACCGGCTCTCTTGCATGGCACCGGTTCTCCTAGCTACATACAAATATATAATTTTCTGCACTGCGCCCCAACCTAAAATCTGCAGTTTCACATGTCGTCGTCCAAAGCTTGCTGCAGCATAACACATTATGCAGGAAAATTCCACTCCCTCATGCTGAAGAGCTAGCGCATCAAATTCCATGCACTATCTGCATCATCCCTTTGCATTTGCATATCAACCAAGTGCATTAGGCCACCATGTAGTTGATAGTGTTTTAATCCTCTTTCAGTTGTGTAGTCTCTAAGTGTGTAACGATCCGAAAATTTTTGAAGCCGAAAATTTCAGATAGTTATGAAAAAGAAGAGAGAGATAGAAGAAGAAGAACAGAAACAACAACAACTCACATTCGCAGCGAATAAAATATAATAATAAGTAATAACAGTTTACAAAAGAATACTATAACTGTCGATTTTATTTTAATACATCAGAGCTTCACATAAACACAGTCACTGAATATACACAATTATCATCTCACTGATTTACAATAATATAGCACGGCGGAAATACTCTATACGATAATGCCCTCCAACTCTCCTCCCGAGCTCCCAAACGTCCTAACCTGGAAATCTGTAATACTCGGTCCGACCCGAGCATTACACCAAAGTAACACCCGTGTCAGGCTGGAAACCAGCGTGAGTAAACCCAACTAACATGGAATACCAAAAAAATTAACTTATAATTACCCGGGGTAACATATATCAATTTAACAAAATTCGCAATTTGCTATAGACAATGCTTATTCCACACATCAATTGCTAAGTATCAAACTTAGGTAAAATAATCCAATTTACTTAATCATTTCATTCCGGCCTTATTGATTTTCACAAAATCAATTTACTAAAAATTCAAAGTGGTTTCGGGTATTTCCTAATACCCGACTCCGGTCTCTTCAAAACTCATGCTATCCTAACCCAAGTTATCCAATGAAATACACATACATTTCATATCAGTGATATCCACTCATTCAAGGCATTCAATAACATTCAATCATTCATAAGCAAAGCTGAATCACTTCTAAAATTAATTAAATTAATCCTGATTGAATTACTAGCACCATTCCCCAGATTCCTTCATTCAATATTAAGTGATTTCAAATCAATTAATAAATCAACCCTTCATTATTCATCTTAATTAATCACATTGGATTTAATTATCTTTCAATTGCATTCAAGTAATTATCTTTAATTAATCATCACGATTTAATTCTTCTTAACCAAATCAATAAGTAATCTAAATTACTTCATGAATTATTATCTATTTTTACTACGTTAATCCTTAACTACTTATATTAATTTATTTCTCACAAGTTAATTATTATGGATTAATCAATTTTAATTAATCGGTCTTTAAATTACATCATTAAACATCTAAATTAATTATATTAATTAAGCCCTCAATATTAATCATTTTAATCATGCTTACTTAACAATAATTGGTTACACTCCATCAACTTATCATTCCCTAAATATCCATCTTGAATTTATCACTAGTGTAATTGTTTTAAAGGATAGTTAATTTTTCTCTAATTAATCTCCTGATAAATTTACCTTCAATTACTTCAACTAAGTACTTACCCTTCTTATCAATTTCACCAAGTAATTTAAATCTAATTTACTTCCATTTATTAATCATCCATTAATTTATTACATCTAGTGATTTCGAGTATCACCAATTACCTTTCCAAGTAATCTTACTTAATAAATTACATTTAGTAATCATGCCTACCAAATTTCACGATTGATTTCCTTAAGTAAATCAATAAAATTTATTACCTTAAATTAATCACATTATTAAATCAGTTAATAATCCTTAACTAATAATCTCTTATTAGCTATATTCTTTAGCCGATCCTTTAATTACTTCTCTGAGTATTTAACTTTGATTAATCACTTAATTACAAATTAATTAGTTCATTAATTCTTAATTACAAATTATCTAATTTCTAATTAGGTAATAAATTTCTAAAATTTAATTACATTTATCCTTCATTTTTCGATTAATTAATTTTAATCATCGATTAACAATCCCAACTATGTAATGAACAAATTTTTTTTCCCATTTAATTTGACATTAAATTAGTGACCTTAATCCAAATCATTAATTTAGAAACCTTAATAACTAAATTAATCTATACCATTAATTAATTAACTTATTTATTTAACTCTTAATTTACCTTAACAAATTTGTGAATTTTCAATCATTAAATTTCTAATTAACTTAAGACCAATATTTTTACGACTGATTTACTGATCATTCTCAACACAATTGGAAATGTTTTCCTTCCAATCAACAAGATAGATAACAGTAATCAAATAATAGCAACTCAGATTATACAGGTCGAAGATTTACTCACAAAATCATGACGCACGAAGTCCTAACGTCCTCCAAAAATTGCGCTGCCCTATCACCTGTCGCACTCGCTCGAATCGAGCATAAGTCGCCGCCTCGATTAACTCGCCATCCTCAAAACCTCCAAAGCTTCGACCTTCCCCTCGAGAATCCCCAAATCGCGACAAGACAGATGCCTAAACCTTCGTTCGAAAACCCTTCTCCCCCAATAACACTGCGCGACGATACAACCTCCTGCTGATTGAACTTGCATCCACTTACTACACATCCGGTCGTGCCTCCACTTCTATACGAGCTCGAGCCGAACGGCTTCCATCGAAGGCGAGTAGGGTGAGGCGATTAGATCTGGGAAGAAGATTGTTCGGCCCCTCCCCCTTTTTTTTATAAAACGAATTGGTATTTGGAGATGAAGGAAAGAGGGGTTCGGTTCATCTCTGTTGAAAGAATAGAGGACAGAAAAATATATTGATTCGGGGAATTAGCTTCTGGAGTACGCTTCCATAAAATAATTTAATATTGAAAAATATCTCGTTGCATAACGCGAAATTCCGAACGCTGAAATAGACACGCCGACAGATGTTTATAAGGTTTTACCCACATTCCGAACCCACTGAAACATATTTCGGAGGCTAATTTGATCGTATGCGCTAGTTACAGAAGTAAAAGTTGAACTCCGATTGCTACGAAAAGTTGAAATCCGATAATAACTAATTATTACGGATCCAATGAAACTGATTTGGTTGAATTCCGAGACTGTGCCTCGGAAGGCTATTTTTAAATTCCCATTTAAACGATATATTATTAAAACTGAACAAAACACTTCCAAACTCAATTTAAACACTTTCATTACCCTCAGTGCTAACAATATAAATTGTATGAGCCTTCAAATTATTTTTAACAAGCTTAAAATCCCAGCTTCAACATTTTATCCAAATTTTCAGTTTATATAATTCAATAAATTAATTACCAAGTAAATATTAGTATCTTGAATTCGAAGTAAAATTAACTTTTAAATATTTAAAATCAATTAATTATTCCAATTTAAATTGTTAGAAATTCCGGGTCGTCACATTCCTCCCACCTTAAAAGAATTTCGTTCTCGAAATTATTAGATAGGAAGAATGGACCAATACCCGTTTTCTCTTTCCCAAAACCCACAATCAACATCCTACCAACTATCTTTCATTAAAGACCCATTATCATCTTAACCAACTTCCCAAAACCTTCTATAGATTCAAACAATACCCTTTTGTTCAATTATTCAAATTTCAATTTAAAACCAAATTTTGAATTCTCAACACTTTCTCAAAAATTTTCTAACTCTTTAAATTTACGAAAATTTTCGCCAGCGTCTCTTTTGCGCGGTTAGCTCGGTACTACTACAAAAGGCCTCTACGAGCTCCCAAATACCAAAAGAAAACAAAAGCCAAGTGACTACATCCAAAAATCCAATCCAATTTCATACAGAAATTAAAATACATACCTTTTTGTCGGACAATTCACATTTATCTTTTGGAATCAAATCCAATTTTTTTTCCCCTTTTTAATACCTGCATATCTTGTTTAGAAACAATATTCAATCGTAACTTTACAAATCATTTTATACATTCTCTTATATAGGTTTTCATATTTACTTCCATTCAAATTCGTTTTCCCCACTTCTATACGAATTCAATTTACTTTAAATTTTGAATGTTGAATTTAATCTTTTATGTATATCTGATTCATATTAGTTTCATTTACTAGTTTACTTTAATTCCCAATTTGAAATTGTTTTGTCGTTAACCAATTTTATTTTATTTTCAAAAAATTTCTAACTCCCAAAATTTCCGGAAAATTTTGGCAGAATCTCCCTTGTACGGAGGAGCTTTTGCAATTTGACAAGAGATATAAATATATATACATCGACCCACCCAGTCGGAAAAGCAAAACCAGTTCATATTTTCTATTTGTATTGCGTAAGCGTACCTTATTTAGCATTTTAAGCAAGCAGCTTATTAATTTAAGCAATTAGCACAATCCAAACCAACCAAACGGCCTTCAGGTACCTGTACTTACTCAATTTAAATATGTAAGTGTCATATATAGAGAATTCATTAGCATTCCACTTACTTTCAATAGCTAAACATATACATTATTAATCATCAAGCACCAAACACTTCTTATAAACAATTTATATGCTTTAAAGCTAATTCATATGTCGTTTCATTTAAGTTTTAATGGTTCACAACTCAATTTCTGACATTCCATTGATTTATAATCCAAACAAGCTCATATTCACTTCAAATGATTGAGAATCAAATTTATTTAATCTCTATCAACTCAAAGAATTTTAATTATTTTTGAACACGCCAAAGGACAATTATTTTATGAAATTTCGACGATATTCGCTTTATAGAGTATTTAATTTGAGTTTATAACTACTTTTAAATTAATTTCAACTCATTCTGTAATTAATTCCACTTTATCTCTAATTTATTCACCAACCATTCGTTGCATTTCATTTCATTTCCGCAGTTGTTCCATTCAAAACACTTTATTAAGCTTGGCACATCCAATACTTATTAATTAATAACCATTTCCCAAATTAATTCAATTCAAGTTTTTATTGAATGGCTTTCACCCTTATTCAAAGCCAAGCTTCCATAAATTTTAAACTCAAGTTAATTTCCTTTAATTTATTCCAACATCAAACTTGAGTTTACTTCGATTTGATTCTCATTTAATCAAATCCCATTAAATTTAGTTAGCCCATCCACTTTAATTTTAATTTTAATTTTAATTCACCTTATCTATTTATCAAAATAGTAATCAAACACATACTTAACTCATTTGAACTTCAAATTAATAGGCCACCGAACTTAAGTTCAGACTGATAATCTCATTCCAATCACATCTTTGATTTAGTTTTTTTTTTCAATCAAACTCCATCCATTTATTTCTTCAATCAATTAACCCATTTCTTTACCCATTTTAAATTTTCGAATTCATCTACTTAACTCATTTCTAATTTATTTTATTAATACGGAGTCATTTTCAATTTATTTCCATTCACTTGGGTTTTGTTTTTGCAATTCAAACTATTTCTATTACAATCACTTCTCTTATATCAATCTACTTGCAAATCTCATTAAATATTATTCAAATCACTCTTGAATTTTATTTATAATTCAAACCATCACATTTTTTTTTCAATCCAACCCATTTTATTTTTACAACATCTCTTCTAATTTATTTCATTATTAAATCCAAGTCGAGTTCTATTTACAATTTGAATTCATTTCCAAACTCCATTATTAATTTACAATCCATTTATTTACCAAAGTTAAATTTTATTAACGTATTCAATCAAACAATTATTTAACCAATTAGCTTATTTTCAATTTCTAAATCAATTTTCGATTTTAATGACAAAGAATCACTTCTTAAATTTCTCGAGTTTCAAATTTTATTTTATAATTCCAGTTTGGGTTTCCTTATTTTTCAAAATTCCAATATCTTTATTTAAAAATTTTAGAAATGCTTTTAAATTCACATCATACTATTAAAATAACTCTTTATAAAAAAAATACTTTTTATAACTCGATGTCTCAATAAGTCCATCCTTGTTCTCATATAAATTCAGTCATACGTTGATTAGGCGTAGAACTGAAAATGTATAAGTACTTGGTAAACCCGTTTTCAACACCCAGTGAAAATACGTGAAAAATAATTTTATTGAAAATATAGAAAAACAGTTTTTGAAAATAGAGGAAATATCTTTGGTGAGAATGCTCTGGAAACCATCACCCCCATCCATGGTCACAGTTTCATCCAGGGTTACGTTGCCATCGCAGCAAAAGTCCATGTAACTGTAGGCTCTCCGCGGCCTCTGATTACGCCATGGATCCCACACAATCACGGTTACATCCAGGGTTACGTTGCCGTCGCAACAAAAGTCCATGTAACTGCAGGCTCTCTGCGGCCTTTGATTTTCGCTGTCGAAATGAAACTTCTCCATTCCTACATAGGTCGCAGTCTGCCGATATAAAATCAACCGCAGACTGTTGGCTCTTAGCGGCACACACGACTTCCGCTATGTTATAACATCGGTCGCAGTCTACCGATATAGTAGACTGTTGGCTCTCAGCGGCACACACGACTTCCGCTATGGTATACACTACTCATAATCCTCAGGAACTAGTTTTGTCCGGACTCCTCACAGGATCAACTTTAGAACCCCCTTGGGCTCAAGGCAGCACCACCCGGATGCACTCCTGAGAAGTTCATTTCAAGGGAGCGCCTTTTTCCCAGAGCCATCATCAAAACACTTTATACTATACACATATAGTATCTTCCAAATCATACACCTAGTATGATATCATACAAAGTTCCTTTACACAAAATCGATTATCCCAAAATCGATAATTCTCAAACTAGGCTTTCCAAATTCCAATATTGATTTTACCCAAAAATCAAAAGCCTTTCCAAATCCAAAGGTTCTCAAAACCTTTTCCAAAATCCTCATAAGATCCTTTATATATATATATATTCAAAAATATATATAATTTTTAAAACTTTGAATCATTTCAAACTTGTATAAAATCATTTTTATACTTCAAACACCTCCAAAATCCTTTTTCTTCCAGCAATAGATCCAACAAGGGGAAAATATATAACAAAGATATAACTTTGTTTACCCAAAATCAAATATTCAAATTTGATTACTCTTCCAATATCAGTTTCCTTTCTATTCACATTCACTTAGTTACAACTGTCTCAATTCCATTTAATTATCACTTCAATTCTTATCTCAGCTGGGTATTAAATCCATAACAGCTTGAACTCCGACCAGTTTATATTTAGATAAATAGCTTGAAAATTGAAAAATAGATAAGTAGTTGAAAAATAATTATTAGTTTACAAAATAGCTAAAAAATAGTTAACTAATCGTAAAATAGTTGAAAATAGCTGAACAGTTTCAGAAATTTTAGATAATTGTAAAATAGTTGTAAAATAGTAATTAATTTGTAACATAGTTGAAAAATAGTAATTAGTTTAGAAAATAGTTGAAAAATGGTTAAATAGCTTCAAAAATAATCGTAAAACAAGTATATAAAATAATTTTGCTTTAAGAAAGAAAGGTTGTATATATTTAATAGCTTATAAAAATAAGTTTATAATTTATATTAAAAATAGTCAAGAGCCAACTGTTCACTTCCCCAATAATTCAATTTAAATCTCCATTTAAATTGACCCAATTCCAATTCAAATAACTCCAAACTCCATTGGACTTGATTAATTCCCAATTCAAGTTGAACCAATCTTGATTTCTTCCCAAATTTAAATCAAATTCTAGTTGATTTTAATCCTGTTCAATTTTAATTATAATTTCATATTATTCCAATCAATTTGAATTATTATCAATTTAATTTCAGAATCCAAATCACTTCAATTTAATCCAATTTTTTCCATTTAAAATTTTAAACTTATCCATCTTCAATCACGAATCCAATTAATTCAAATCAGATTCAATTTGAACTAATTCAATTCCAATCCCAGGTTTAAACCATCTCGAATTATATAAATTCGAGTTAAATTCCCAAAGGTTGATTTAACTCTTTAAACCAAATTAACTTTTATTTAAGGTTTTGAAACAATTTAATTTCTGAGTCCAATTCTCAAAATCCCATTTAAAATTATCTTTACTTATGTATTCCAAGGTTCAAATAAGAGTTCAATACAGTTTTATTTTAAAATTTTAGTCTATTATTCAATTTTATCTTCCAGTTTGAAGCCAGTTCTTAAACAAGTTTAATTTACAATTTAATTATTCAAATTTATTTTATTTATACAATACCATTCTCAATTTTAAAGATTTTCACTAACAATAGGATGATATCATCCAATTTATTTTAAAACGTCCATCCATTTCCAATTTCCATGTCTCAAACCCATTTTGAGATCACACAAACTACCAATTCAAATCAACCATTTAACTTCCCAAGTTAAATTCCAATTTCATCTTGCAATTTCCAATTTAGGTTGCTTTTTCTACATTTATTTAACTTTCCCAAAGTTAAATTCCAATTTACTTAATCCAGTCAACCTCATTCAATCCTTAAACTTCACAATAATAATCTTCCCACTAACAAACTTGTATCACTTTGGGTTTTATTTATTTATTTATTTATTTATTTATTTTTACATCACACTTCGGGGAAAAATCAAAACTCAACCTCTTAGAGTTTATTTCAAATTATCTTTGATATCATATATATCCATACATATATACATATTTATTTCTTGGCCCTTCCAGCCATGGTTTACAATTTTAAACCACCCTTGGTTTTAAATTCAAGTCAAATTTCAAACAGTCCATTGTTTGCGACAAGTCCCATTTCCTTTTTATAGTATCCTTATTTCTATAACTTCAAGATTAAATTTCAGTTTGAATCCCATTTCAAACTTACATTTATTTAAAGCTTTTAAATAATTTAATTTCTGAATCCTAATTTTAGAATTTCATTTTCAATCCATTAAATTTTTAATTTGGTTGTATTTTTGTTTCTACTTAATTTAATTCCACTTCAAGACTTCAGTTTGGTTGTATTATATTTCTTCTAAATTTTAAATTTCAATAATTAACAACCAATCACCTTAATATTTATTAGAAGGAAATATTGCTTTATATATCAAAATATACTTTTATATAAATTCATTTAAAACCTTTATATAAGAAAATGACAAATGCGCACTCATATATATATATATATATATATATATATATATATATATATATACATACTCAAGCCATTCTAGGTTACTACAGACCCTATTAAATGAGTAATCCCCACCAGAGCCAAGGTTCTCGCTTAACCTTCAGCTCTGATACCAAATGTAACGACCCGAAAATTTTCGAAGCCGAAAATTTCAGATAGTTATGAAAAAGAAGAAAGAGATAGAAGAAGAAGAACAGAAACAACAACTCACATTCGCAGCGAATAAAATATAATAATAAATAAACAGTTTACAAAAGAATACTATAACTGGAGATTTTATTTTAATACATCAGAGCTTCACATAAACACAGTCACTGAATATACACAATTATCATCTCACAGTTTTACAATAATATAGCACGGAGGAAATACTCTATACGATAATGCCCTCCAGCTCTCCTCCCGAGCTCCCGAACGTCCTAACCTGGAAATCTGTAATACTCGGTCTGACCCGAGCATTACACCAAAGTAACACCCGGGTCAGGCTGGAAACCAGCGTGAGTAAACCCAACTAACATGAAATACCAAAGAAATCAACTTATAATAACCTGAGGTAACATATATCAATTTAACAAAATTCGCAATTTGCTATAGACAATGCTTATTCCACACATCAATTGCTAAGTATCAAACTTAGGTAAAATAATCCAATTTACTTAATCATTTCATTCCGGCCTTGTTGATTTTCACAAAATCAATTTATTAAAAATTCAAAGTGGTTTCGGGTATTTCCTAATACCCGACTTCGGTCTCTTCAAAACTCATGCTATCCTAACCCAAGTTATCCAATGAAATACACATACGTTTCATATCAGTGATATCCACTCATTCAAGGCATTCAATAACATTCAATCATTCATAAGCAAAGCTTAATCACTTCCAAAATTAATTAAATTAATCCTGATTGAATTACTAACACCATTCCCCAGATTCCTTCATTCAATATTAAGTGATTTCAAATCTATTAATAAATCAACCCTTCATTATTCATCTTAATTAATCACATTGGATTTAATTATCTTTCAATTGCATTCAAGTAATTATCTTTAATTAATCATTACGATATAATTGTTCTTAACCAAATCAATAAGTAATCTAAATTACTTTATGAATTATTATCTATTTTAACTACATTAATCCTTAACTACTTAAATTAATTTATTTCTCACAAGTTAATTATTATGGATTAATCAATTTTAATTAATCGGTCTTTAATTACATCATTAAACATCTAAATTAATTATATTAATTAAGCCCTCGATATTAATCATTTTAATCTTGCTTACTTAACAATAATTAGTTACACTCCATCAACTTATCATTCCCTAAATATCCATCCTGAATTTATCACCAGTGTAATTGTTTTAAAGGATAGTTAATTTTTCTCTAATTGATCTCCTGATAAATTTACCTTCAATTACTTCAACTAAGTACTTACCCTTCTTATCAATTTCACCAAGTAATTTAAATCTAATTTACTTCCATTTATTAATCATCCATTAATTTATTACATCTAGTGATTTCGAGTATCACCAATTACCTTTCCAAGTAATCTTACTTAATAAATTACATTTAGTAATCATGCCTACCAACTTTCACGATTGATTTCCTTAAGTAAATCAATAAAATTTATTACCTTAAATTAATCACATTATTAAATCAGTTAATAATCCTTAACTAATAATCTCTTATTAGCTATATTCTTTAGCCGGTCCTTTAATTACTTCTTTGAGTATTTAACTTTGATTAATCACTTAATTACAAATTAATTAGTTCATTAATTCTTAATTACAAATTATCTAATTTCTAATTAGGTAATAAATTTCTAAAATTTAATTACATTTATCCTTCATTTTTTGATTAACTAATTTTAATCATCGATTAATAATCCCAACTTTGTAATTAACAATTTTTTTTTTGTTTCCCATTTAATTTGACCTTAAATTAATGACCTTAATCCAAATCATTAATTTAGAAACCTTAACAACTAAATTAATCTATACCATTAATTAATTAACTTATTTATTTAACTCTTAATTTACCTTAACAAATTTGTGAATTTTCAATCATTAAATTTCAAATTAACTTAAGACCAATATTTTTACGACCGATTTACTGATCATTCTCAACACAATTGGAATTGTTTTCCTTCCAATCAACAAGATAGATAACAGTAATCAAATAATAGCAACTCAGATTATACGGGTCGAAGATTTACTCACAAAATCATGACGCACAAAGTCCTGACGTTCTCCAGAAATTGCGCTGCCCTATCACCTGTCGCACTCGCTCGAATCGAGCATAAGTCGCCGCCCCGATTAACTCGCCGTCCTCAAAACCTCCAAAGCTTCGACCTTCCCCTCGAGAATCCCCAAATCGCGACAAGACAGATGCCTAAACCTTCGTTCGAAAACCCTTCTCCCCCAATAACACTGCGGGGCGATACAACCTCCTGCCGAGTGAACTTGCATCCACTTACTACACATCCGGTCGCGCCTCCACTTCTATACGAGCTCGAGCCGAATGGCTTCCATCGAAGGCGAGTAGGGTGAGGCGATTAGATCAGGGAAGAAGATTGTTCGGCCCCTTTTTTTTTACAAAACGAATTGGTATTTGGAGATGAAGGAAAGAGGGGTTCGGTTCATCACTGTTGAAAGAAGAGAGGACGGAAAAATATATTGATTCGGGAAATTAGCTTTTGGAGTACGCTTCCATAAAATAATTTAATATTGAAAAATATCTCGTTGCATAACGCGAAATTCCGAACCCTGAATCAGACACGCCGACAGACGTTTATAAGGTTTTACCCGCATTCCGAACCCAATGAAACATGTTTCGGAGGCTAATTTGATCGTATGCGCGAGTTACAGAAGTAAACGATCAATTATAAACTAAATCGATAAAAATAGTTCTAAGCGTTTTGAGCTGCCAGGGTCAAACGACAACTCCGATTGCTACGAAAAATTGAAACCCGATAATAACTAACTATTACGGATCCAATGGAACTGATTTCGTTGAATTCCGAGACTGTGCCTCGTAAGGCTATTTTTAAATTCCAATTTAAACGATACATTATTAAAACTGAACAAAACACTTCCAAACTCAATTTCAACACTTTCACTACCCTCAGTGCTAAAAGTATAAATTTTATAAGCCTTCAAATTATTTTTAACAGGCTTAAAATCCCAGCTTCAACATTTTATCCAAATTTTCAGTTTATATAATTCAATAAATTAATTACCAAGTATATATTAATATCTTGAATTCGAATTAAAATTAACTTTTAAATATTTAAAATCAATTAATTATTCCAATTTAAATTGTTAGAAATTCTGGGTCGTCACAAAGTGTATATTGCAGTACATGTTTTGGCTTTCTACTTTTTGGATCATCTATTGGATCATCTCATATATTGTTTTAATCATCTATGGAATCACAAAAGAAGAGGGTCAATTTTAGAGTTCCATATTTTGCATTTTCAATATCATTCCAAGAGATAAAGTGGGAAAAGTGGAACAAGGAAGATAGTTTTTTATATTTTCCAAAAGGCGAAAAAACAAGAAATAATTATTCAGTTTTATAAGTTGCAACTATTTAACAAATTGATTGTATCCCATCATATTGTCATCTCCAGTGCATTTTGATATGCATCTTGGAAACATAAAATTTATTCCCAAATCAATGGGATCGAATACTCTCAGCACCTCAATGATGAATTTTTTAAAACTTAATTTTTAAATATTTAGTTGTTTTTATAAATTTATTTAATTTTTATAAAATTTAGTTATCTTTGTTAATTCTTATACAAATTATTAACTTTTAGAAAACATCGTCAACTTAGTTGAATTTTTACAAATTTATTTACTTTTTATAAATTAATTTAATTTTTATAGAACTTAATGACTTTCTATAAAACTAAGTTAACTTAGTTAAATTGTACATAACTAAGTCGATTTAGTTAATTCTATAAACTTGGTTGAATTTGTTAAACATGATTAATTTTTAGAAACTTATTTACTTTTAATTATGCTTGGTCAACTTAGTTAATTTTTAAAAATTTTGGTTAACTTAGTTAATTTTTAATCAAGATTTTTAAAAATGGGGAAATTAATTTAAAGGACAAAAATTTGTATATTTTTAGCCTAAAGGACACGACCTCAATATTTTAACACAAGGACAAATATTCTCCTAAAAATTAATCATAAGTACAAACATTCTTTCAAAACTGCTACCGAACTAAAAATTGATACCTACAAACTGCTACCGATGGCTACAAACTAATACCTAAAAACTGCTATCAATAGCTAAAAAACTGATACCTAAATAAAGTTGTCTTTCAACTAAAAATACTGAAAGTCCATCCGTAAGCCTAAAATGTTGAAAAATTTTGTCCTTAACAATAATTTTCTGTTTTTATAAATACTAGTTTTGGAAAATTTACTAGAAAAAAAATACAAAAAAAAAGAAACTTAACTAAGAGAAGAAATTAACAGGACTAACCTGCAGGCAAGTAAGGACCGTTTTTATCCATATGTTCTCTGACTTTTCTGTCATCAAGGGAAAATTGCCAATGTACATATCACAACTTCAGCTATAGTTCCTTTCTCGCGCATTGAACCAAATAGTTTTATTGCTTCTTGAACCAACCCATCTTTACACAATTCATCAAGCATTACTGCATCATATGTAATCAAACCAATCTTCTTCATTTTCTTAAATATTTCATCTGCTTCTGCAGATGGTTCAATCTTCAAGTGAAATGGTGTCTGTAGCATCTTTCATAGCAAATTCAAAAGTTTTTAATCCTTTTTATTCCCTCTAGTTAAACTATTATAACTATATAAATATTGATGCAAAAGCTTTGCACGTACCCTTTTTTTGGCTTGACAGCAATCATATGTATGCATAGCATGTAATGGTAATGAAATATCATCTGCTTGATTTGAAGACTTCTCAATGTTTGAACTTAGCCTTAGAAGCACCATGAGAGCGACCTTGAAATTTAAAATCTCTATATCTTTCATAGATCTGATCCATCATATGTATGCATAGTTCTCAACACATCTTTCTTTGTTATTCCATACGGAATCATATTCTCAGGGCACTTGCCATTCAAATAAAACATTTGAGTAATTGATTTAGTTTTCTTTTTCAATGCAACTTTGTTCTCATCATAAAGTCCTTCTAGGTGATACTTATGTTGTGAAAAAAATGGCAGCGCTTTGCGGAAGCTTATATCAACGGATCTTTGTCACCCAAATCACAAAGAGATAACGTGGATTAAAAATAAGACGTAATTGAAATTAAAAGCAATAATACAAGATATTCCATCCAACCACCCACTTTATTGATTCACCAAAATTTTTGTTTACAATTAATAGAACAAAGCTAAAATAAACAAAATACCATTGAATCAATAACCAAATTGAGAAAGGGAGCAAATATCTATATGGCTAAAATTGTTGGAAAAGAAAAACAAAGATGGAGAACAGAGAATTAGCAAATAGATTTTCCACCATACATTTACCCTCTCTTCTAGTCTCTATTTATATAATCAATTACTTAATGCCCAAGTTAACATTAGATGGCAAAAAATAATTTGATTAGCCAATTAGAGAAAGAAATAAACATACTCAATATGCCTATTAATTAGGGGAAACAAAATCTTCTGTTTCTTTGTTTTGCATATTTCTTCCCTCTATTTGTGATTTTGTATCACCAAAATTTAAGACTCCACCTTGATGCAAAATCACATATCTCCAGCATATCAAACATGCCATATCTAGATCTATCACAACTCCCTATATCTCAATTATACCAAATTACAAACTTCTACCAACGACTGCAAATGATGCATCTCCCACATGAGGTGCACCACACAAATCCGGTCTCAAAAATATTTGTAATACCACAAAGATCTCCGTCTTGTCTTTGTGGATTTTGCAACTCGACACCCGTCTATCACTCGATCTGAGCTCATTACCTGATCACTATCGATCCCCCGAGCATCATCAACATGAAGACCCCTGTCTAAAATATGATCCTCAATGCTAGAATCATAAGCAGTGACCACATTAACCTCTCCACCTTGCTGTAGACTAGGTTCTTCAACCGTCACCCGCTTTCCATAGTCGACTACAGAACCAACCAAGCTATAAAGGTTTCCTTCTTCCAATACTCCTCTCATCCTTACACGACCACCTTTCTTCACTCTCAAAACTCCACCTTGAGTCTCATAAGTGCAACCACGGCGATCCAACTGACCGAGAGAAATAAGATTATGCAAACAAGTGGATACATGTCTCACTCCAGAGACTTCTCTAACCACGCCATCATGCATACGAAACCGGATAGATCCAATACCACAGATCGGTAGCTCTTCTCCATTGGCCGTCCTAATTATGTCGACACTCTTCTCATAAGAAGAAAAACGATTCACATCTCTACAAATGTGAAAACTGGCTCCCGAATCCATCTTCCAAGGCTTATTTTCACTAAAGAGGACATCATAAGAAGCATCACTATCAGTACCTTCAGCAAAACCTGCATGTGCATCACTACTAGTATCACCGTGCGTAGCCTTTTTCTGATCTCTTTTATAAGCATAACACTTGCTGTGTATGTGACCTTTCTTATTACAATAATGACAAGTGATAACACATTTACCATTAGCATCCTTCTTCTTTCAAATTGTATCTTTCTTCAAGTCCCTTGCCACCGTAGCCTCACTTTGAATTGATTTCATACCCGAACCTTTTCTTCTAAGCTCCTCATTCAAAAGACTGCTTCGAACAGTTTCCAAAGAGATAGTTCCATTAGCATTGGAATTACTCAATGAAACAACCAAAGTTTTCCAACTTTATGAAAGCGAACTCATCAATAAAAGAGCCTATAACTCATCTCAATTCATTTATTACATCCTGAAATTCATTTAAATGCTCTATAACAGACTTCTCTTCATCTAATCTCAGTTGTACCAACTTTCGAACTAGAAAAGCCTTACTAGTAGCACTCTTTGACTCATATAAAGATACCAACTTATCCCACAAAACCTTTGCGGATTCACAACTAGCCACATGATGGAAAACTGAGGCATCAAGATATTGGCGAATCAAAGCAATCATCTTCTTATCCATCTTCTTCCATTTTCCCTCATCTACATTAGAGGGCTTCTTTCCATCTCCATCAATCGGATCATGAAGATCATTGAGGTACAGAACATCCTCCATCTTAGGCTTCCAAATACATCAATTCTTCCTATCCAAAATAGCCATCTTGGAAAACGAAATCATATCCGACATCAATAATTTTTCAATCCAAAATTACTCTAAGCTTTGCGATGATCTGTGCTTCGATACCAATCTGTTGTGAAAAATGGCAGCGCTTTGCGGAAGCTTATATCAACGGACTTTGTCACCCAAATCACAAAGATATAACTTGGATTAAAAATAAGATGGAATTGAAATTAAAAGCAATAAGACAAGATATTCCATCCAACCACCCACTTTATTGATTCACCAAAAATTTTGTTTACAATTAATAGAACAAAACTAAAATAAACAAAATACCATTGAATCAATAACCAAATTGAGAAAGGGAGCAAATATCTATATGGCTAAAATTGTTGGAGAAGAAAAACAAAGATGGAGAACATGGAATTAGCAAATAGATTTTCCACCATACATTTACCCTCTCTTCTAGTCTCTATTTATATAATCAATTACTTAATGCCCAAGTTAACATTAGATGACAAAAAATAATTTGATTAGCCAATTAGAGAAAGAAATAAACATACTCAATATGCCTATCAATTAGGGGAAAAAAATCTTCTGTTTCTTTCTTTTGCATATTTCTTTCCCTCTATTTTTGATTTTGTATCACCAAAATTTAACAACTTAGGCCTCATCTTCAATTTTAAAAAGTTTTCAAAAGATCAAATAAACTAATTAGTTAAATAACTTTTTTAAACGAAGAGAAAGTGATATGAAAGCACAGTGAAAACCTCCAAATATGATATAATTCAAATTCCACAATAAATTCCTAATATCAATTTGAACCTCCAAATAATTCGAAAGTTCATAAATTTTACTTACTCGCCATTCTCCCTATAATAGATATACATGGTGCCGACTGAGGAAGTCGAGCCAGTCTGTGACATATGTCCAGATAGCTCAGGGGTGCCTTGATCAAGATCACGACCATCCGAAGGGGTGGGTTGTTGATCGACAGAGGGTGGTGCTGGTTCGATCAAACCCAAACCACGTCCACTATCACTACGACCACCACCACTACTACGACTTCCACTACTACGACGTCCACCACCACGAGAACTCATATCTATTACATGAATACAACATTTGTCTATTGTTTATTTAATCGAACTTTCCATTAGAACTGTTTATTTATGGGCTCAGTCAACCTACTTCCCATTACAAACAAAACTTTGTTTTTACATTTCATAAATCATTTCGCCTCAAGTGGTACAACAAAATTTCGGCAGCACTTCCCCTTATTCCCCGTATCATACACCTATGCGCGTACACGTGGAACAAAAAAGAAGCACTCTCGAAATTTTGTCACCACTTGAATTGAAATGATTTATGTAATGTAAAAACTTAGTTTTGTTTGTAACTTGTCCAATACAGGGACAAACTCGACAAATACTGTATTAGATGAATATTGATGTCCGTTTCACAACAAAACGAACATCTATATAACGATCATATACGATACCTGTCAAACGGGGCCAAACATTAATCTATGATGAACAATTTTTTTAATTAACTTCTTTGAATAAAAAGTTAAAATGGTTTAAATTTTAAACAGAATATTCGTTAATAAAACATAAAACATGCTTTATTATTTGGGATCTCTGCTAGTAAAATATTTGGACTTACCTTTGAGCTCGAATTAAATTAATGATATGGACTACACAAGATTATATGACATAATAAAGAGTAGATTAGAAGGATAGCATAGCAAATTGTTGTCCTTAACATTTAGATTCTAGCTAATGCATATAGTAGCCACTACTATAATTACCTATTGGATACAAACCCACAACATCCTAGCTAAAGCAATTCATAAAATTGAGATAATGTGTGCAAACTTTATTTTAGAAATCTGAAGCAGTAAAAGGGCGACTCAATTTTAGAAAATTAGACAACTCAAAACAAGAAATTCGCATACTTAGCAGTGGCAGTATAAAGAGACTGTAGCAGGACTTCAAATCAGCAGTAGAAAATATCGCGTAGGAGGCAAGGATGAGCCGACGAGGGCTGCATAGAAGGCAAGGATGAGCCGACGATGGCAAGGATGAGCCGACGATGAGCCGACGATGGCTGATGGAATAGCCGAGTATGCAGCGATGATTATTTAAAAGGCGTTGATTTTTGAAACCCTAGTTTTTTGGGTTCAGGCGTTGCCAACATGGAGATTGCTATTGAGCTGTAGCTTTGAAGTAAAACAGTTTTTCCTTGGGCTGGTGGGCTTTTACAAATATCTCTACGTCCATATTTTGCAAATTTATGTTAACCAAGTTAAAATTTAAACCAAGTATAATCAATTATCAAAAGGAAAAAAAGACTTTTACAATAATATAGAAAAACAATAACTCATTAAAAATGTCACATTTCTAACAAAAGCAGATTTTCCGCAAAGTTTAATCGGTTTTATTTTTAAGTTTAACTGAATTTAAATTTTTTTTATATACTGTAAATTTCTTGCTTGCTTTTCTTGAATCATAATTTTCATATTTCAGACTATTAACTTGGTATTTCAACTTATTAAATTTAATTATTATTCTTTTTTAGTTAATTAAACATCTAAAAGTTAATTATTACATATAATTTTATTTTAGTTTCGAAAGTTAATACTATTTATTGACAAATTAAATTATATATTTTTATAACATAATTTCAAGTTAAACTACAAAAGTTAATAATTGTCTGGCGTAGGTAAAGCGTAGGGAAATTCCAACCTCTTTCCTCCACAGGCGTAGGGAATGCGTAAGGAGAACAATAAGGTGTATGGAATGGGTAGGCAATTCCCTACACATTCCCTACGCCATGGTCAATTGTTGGAGAACCTGGTGCGCGTAGGAAATGTGTAGGGAATTCTCTACGCCGTCCCTACCCCTTCCCTATGTTTCCACGTTTTCCCTACGCCGCGCCTACGCGGCGTAGGGAATTCTGGGTTGGAAAACAGCCCTCTTTTTTGTAGTGGGACATGGTTTTACTTATAATAAAATAGTTCTAGTTACATGTCTGCAATAAGAATAGTGCTTAATAATTCATGTCTTAATACTTACACCATGGAGACGTTTTAGATTTGATATCCATGTCTTAATACCTATATATCCATCTTCCAGGTATATTTATTTGCTTACCGCTTGCTATTTCCGAATGAAAAGTGGAAGGCATCCTTAAATAAGAATAGTGCTTAATAATTAGAAAATGCAAAAATTTCCAAAGAAAATAAAAAACCAAAATTTAGATTAGTTAATAGACAATTATTTCTGAAGTATAATTGATTTGAAAGCACATGATAATTTCATGTCTGACAGAAATGGGTTAGAAAACAAGCACAGATCAAAAGTGACTTAGTTGGAAATCACTACAAGAGTTTAAGTTAAGTTCCCAAATAAGAATCACTACATGTGTTGTTGAACTTCTTTATATCCAATTGAAGTATAAAATAAAAAATATAGAAGCTTGCAGAGAATCTCCATTTGTGAGAAGTTTATTAACCATGACATTAGCACTAGTCTTATATTTATCAAACGTGTGCTGGTTATATACCTTAGAAATGTCTTGGTTGTAGGACTTCCCATCTCAAAATTTAATAACTTATATATGTCAGCCTCCTTTTTTACAACCTGGACATACATTTTTACCCATTTATTTACCACAAACTAAAAAATACATCTAGGTATTTGATGAAGTACATACCTTAAACCACAGCCGACCTATCGCCACTTCAGTTACGACCCACGACTCATCCCCCACCGCGACCTACGACTCACCCCCAATTCCCTCCCACGACTCACGACTCATCCACCCATCACCGACTCACGACTCATCCACCCATCACCGACTCACGACTCATCCACCCATCACCGATTCACGACTCATTCCATCACCGACTCACGACTCATTCCATCACCTACTCACGACTCATTCCATCACCACGACTCATTCCCTCACGCGGCTTCGTCACTCGCGAAACCCTACATCGATTCCAAAACCCTAGGTCGCGACACCGCCATAAGTCGCGAACGACTTACCCTCCCCCGCCTCCTCCATATACCGCGCGCGAGCTACCCAGAGTTCGAGCGACCTATTCATGACTCGCGAGTTAATCCTAAGTCGCGAACAACTTATCTTCAGTCGCGTGTGATTTCTTTAGGTCGCCAAGGTTTGAATCGCGCCAAGTTTTAGGTCGCAGACGACTTATCTTCAGTCGCGTGTGATTTCTTTAAGTCGCCAGAAGTAAGTCGCCGAAGTTCTGATGAAGATTTTAAGTCGCGAAGTTTATTTTAGGTCGTTACTTTTTTAAGTCTTAAGTCGTGTACTATTGTATAGATCGTATTTCTTATGTCGTGTGCTGTTTGTCAAGTCGTGTACTATTTTGTGTTGTAATTTTTTCAAGTCATTTGTGTTGTGTTGTAAACCCTATAAATAAGAATGTAATGTCATTGTAAAGGGTTGTTGAAAATTGAATAAAATTTTGCTTGTGAAGCTTTGTGCCTCCATTAAATTGGTAGTCGAGTGTTAACTCCTATCTCAACTTACGTAATTCGAGTGCGTTCGAATTAGCGATTGTTGAAGCCGATTCACGGTATCTAGTGCGCAAGATCAACGTTGAAGAATCGTAGATCTCTTTTCGCGGAATCGTGCGCGATCAACGTGATAGAGATAGCTAGACTTCGGTATCTTCGGATCAACGAATTCGGGCATTACAGGATTATCAATTCACCGCTTGCTACTTTCATCCATTTCATTTGTTTTCGAATATCCGCTGCGTCAGTTTGGTATCAGAGCGAGATCGCAAGGAGTTGGCATCATTTGGAGACTTGGGTTTCGAGAATTTGAAGTTTGGAGATCGTATTTGCAATTGTTGAGAAGTTTAGTGAACATCGTGTTCATCGTGAAGTTGCAACAAGTTGGGAATTTCGATCCATCTCACTTTGGATCAAAGTTCGGAAAGTGTTGGATTTTTTTTTTGAGATTGTTTAAAGCTCAACCATGCCTCCGAGACGAGCTCAACGTCATCGAAATATCAATGCTTTGTATGGAAGAGAAGAGGCCGATGAAATGGAGCAACGAATCAACGAGAGTTTCACTGAGAAGTTGAATGAAGGAATTGGTCGATTAGAGAGAATGATGCTTGAAATGAATCAAAGTAGAAGAAGAGTTTCACCTGAATCGAACAATGGGGGAAGTAGAGCTTCGATACATTCAGATCGAGAGAGAAGAGAAGATCAAGATCATATAAGTGTTGGCAATCGTGATAGAAATGTTGATCGAAGGAGTGGTAGTAGAGATGTTGGAGGTCGTGATCGACATCGATATACTTCAGATTTTGATGAGGAGTTTGATGGTGATAGGGGAAGTGTTCATTACCGAGATAGAGAACCAACACGACGTCAGTATCGAGATGTAGCGGATGATCGTCGATGGGAATCGGGAATGAAGATGGAAATTCCAGAGTTCAAGGGTGGAATGGTTGCAGAAGAATTCTTGGACTGGTTGTCTAATGTTGAGGAGATCTTTGATTTCAAGGAGGTTTCGAAAGATCGTCGAGTGAAGTTGGTTGCTACTAGGTTGAGGGGAAGAGCTATGGCATGGTGGCAGCAAACCAAACTTACACGAGAACGGATGGGGAAGTCGAAGATTGTTGATTGGGAAAAAATGAAGAAATTGATGAAAGCTACATTCTTACCTTACAATTATCAATCACTCATGTATCAGAGGTTGCAGAACTTGAGACAAGGAACGAAGACTGTTAATGATTATGCTGACGAGTTTTATCAACTAATTGCTCGAAATGACATCATGGAGACAAAAGAACAGTTAACGGCGAGATTTGTTGGAGGTTTGCGAATGCAGATCCAAGATATGGTTAATATGTTCGATCCACGATCTGTGGCGGAAGCACACCAAAAGGCATTGGCTTGGGAGAAGCAGGGAAGGCGTGGAGGTGGTGTGTTTACTAATTCTAACAATCAAGTGAAGGGTGTTGGCGGAAGTTCTAATGCTCCTAAAGCTGTTACAAAACCAGTTGTGAAGGAGGGTGAGAAGGCGAAGGTTAGCAATGGGTTCAAATGTTACAATTGCCAGGAGATAGGTCATAAAAGCAACGAGTGTCCGAAGCCGAAGAAGAGAACTATGATAGCTGAAGTTGGAAGTGAGGATGCTGTTGAAGGTGAAGATAGTCCAGTTGAGGAGAATGAACAGGATATCGCGTCAGGAGATGAAGGGTGTAATCTAATGATTAGAAAGTCTTGTTTAACACCCAAACAAGAGGATGATGCTAGTTGGTTGAGGAGCAACATTTTTCAATCTACATGCACTATTCTGGGAAAAGTTTGTAAATTTGTGATTGATGCAGGAAGTTGTGACAATATTATTTCTACAGAAGCGGTGAGAAAATTGAAGTTGAAAACGGAAAAACATCCAAATCCTTATAAATTAGCGTGGCTGAGAAAAGGAGGAGAGGTGAAGGTGGATAAGCGAGTTCGAGTTCCATTTTCTATTGGGAAGAAATATAAAGACGAAATCTGGTGTGATGTAGTTGAGATGGATGTTTGTCATTTGCTTTTGGGAAGACCGTAGCAGTATGGTCGAGCAGTGCAGAATGACGGTCGAACCAATAGCTATAGTTTTATGTTTGAAGGCGTTAAAATTATTTTAGTCCCAAAGAAGAGACAGCAAGGTGAGGGCAAATCTGAGGAGATTGAGGAGCTGAAAACTCTATTGACTTTAAAAGAATTTGTTGAAGAAGTAGAGGAGAGTCTTGAAGTGTTTTTGTTGATTGGACATGAAGCTACTGAATCCATTGAGATTCCAAAGGAAGTAAAACCGATATTAGAAGAATTCAGTGATGTATTTCCAGAAGAACTACCAAAGAAGTTACCGCCGTTGAGGGATATTCAACATCAAATTGATCTTGTGCCAGGGTCAGTGTTACCTCATAGGCCACATTACCGGATGAGTCCGAAGGAGCATGAAGAACTGAGAAGGCAGGTGGAAGAGTTACTTGAGCAGGGACGTGTGCAGGAAAGTTTGAGTCCATGTGCTGTGCCAGCTTTGTTGGTACCGAAGAAGGACGGGACGTGGAGGATGTGCACTGACAATCGAGCATTGAATAAGATTACTGTGAGATATAGATTTCCAATGCCGAGGTTGGATGACTTGCTAGATCAGTTGAGTGGGGCGACTATTTTTTCGAAGATTGATTTGAAGAGCGGATGTCATCAAATTCGTATTAGACCAGGTGATGAGTGGAAGACTGCTTTTGAAACCAGGGAGGGTTTATACGAATGGTTGGTTATGCCATTTGGTTTATCAAACGCGCCTAGTACGTTCATGCAGGTGATGAATCAAATCTTTAGACCATTCATTGGGAAATTCGTGGTGGTGTATTTTGATGATATTCTGATATACAACAGGAGTACGGAGGAGCATGTTCAATATTTGAGGGAAGTGTTGATTATTCTTCGTGAGGAACAATTTTATGCTGCTACGAAGAAATGCGTGTTTATGACGCACAGTGTTTTATTTTTGGGTTATGTTGTTTCAGGAGAAGTTATTCAAGTTGATCAGAGTAAAGTTGAGGCAGTTAGAAATTGGCCACAGCCCAAGACAATAACAGAAGTTCGGAGTTTTCATGGGTTGGCTTCATTCTACCGAAGATTTATTCCACACTTCAGTAGCGTGATGGCGCTTGTTACCGATTGCATGAAGGGTAAACAATTTTCGTGGTCAGAGGAAGCCGGGAATGCTTTTGGAAGGATCAAGGAATTGTTGACGTCTGCACCAATTCTAGTTTTACCAGATTTTCAGTTATTGTTTGAGCTACATACTGATGCATCAAAGGTTGGAATTGGGGGAGTATTGAGTCAGAGGGGACGTCCTATTGCGTATTTCAGTTAAAAGTTATCAGGGGCAAAGATGAGATATAGTACATATGATGTGGAATTCTATGCTGTTGTACAAGCCATTAAGCATTGGAGACACTATCTATTTCAGAAAGAATTTGTTCTATATACTGATCATGAAGCGTTGAAACATTTACAAGGACAAGACAAGATTTCAGCGAGACATGCATCATGGATTGCCTATTTGCAGCAGTTTACTTTCGTTGTGAAACACAAATCAGGGGTGACAAATCGTGTAGCGGATGCTTTGAGCAGGAGGAATCACTTGTTGACAACGCTGAAGGTTGAAGTGTCAGGATTCGAATTATTGCCAGAATTGTTTGAGGAGGATCCTTACTTTGCAAAGTTTGTTGAGAAAGTTAAGGATGGGAGTACTGATGAGTTTGTGTTGGTGGATGGTTTTCTGTTTAAAGGGAATCGTTTATGCATACCGGATTGCAGTTTGAGAATGAAGATTATCAAAGAGTTACATGAAGAAGGCCATGTAGGCAGAGATCGTACATTGCAGTTGATTTCTCAGTCTTATTTTTGGCCATCAATGAGGAAAGAGGTAGAGAGATTTGTGGAGAGATGTCATACCTGCCAGGTTTCGAAAGGAACTGCGACCAATGCTGGGTTGTATATGCCGTTACCTATACCAGTTAAACCATGGGTTGATGTGAGTATGGACTTTGTGTTGGGATTGCCGAGAACGCGGCGTGGCAATGATTCTATATATGTGGTGGTTGGCAGATTTTCAAAAATGGCACATTTTATTGCTTGTAAGAAGACGACAGATGCTGTTCGTGTTGCTCAGTTGTTCTTTAAAGAAATCTATCGTTTACATGGGTTGCCAGAGTCTATTGTTTCAGACAGGGATACCAGATTTTTGAGTCATTTTTGGCTAAGTTTGTGGAAGATGGTGGGAACGAAGTTGAACTTTAGCAGCGCTTATCATCCGCAGACGGATGGACAGACCGAAGTTGTTAACAGATCGCTGGGGAATTTATTGCGATGTCTTGTGAAAGACAATCTGAAGAGTTGGGACATGAAGTTATGCCAGGCAGAGTTTGCTCATAATCATGCAGTAAATCGTAGTACGGGTTTCAGTCCATTTCAGATTGTATATTCAAGCTTACCGAAGGGGCCGTTGGATTTGACAATAGTACCACAACCGAAGGGGACAGTTAAGCGGGCTGCTGATTTTGTTGATGGGTTGACGGAATGTCATAGAATCGTTCATGAACGATTGGGAAAGGCAAATGAGAAGTATAAACAAATGGCAGATAAGAAACGAAGAAGCGTTGTCTTTAAAGAGGGTGATCTTGTTTATGCCGTTTTGACGAAAGATCGTTTTCCAGTTGGAACTTACAACAAGTTGAAAGCACGAAAAATTGGTCCAGTAGAAATCTTGAAGAGGATCAATGATAATGCGTATCGATTAAGATTGCCGGAAAATATTCATACTTCTGATGTTTTCAATATCAAACACTTAGTTCCATATTATGGGGAGGAACTAGATGAAGATGACGAGAGTGTGAATTCGAGGACGAATTCCTTCCAACAAAGGGAGGATGATGAAGTACATACCTTAAACCGCAGCCGACCTATCGCCACTTCAGCTACGACCCACGACTCATCCCCCACGGCGACCTACGACTCATCCCCAATTCCCTCCCACATCTCACGACTCATCCACCCATCACCGACTCACGACTCATCCACCCATCACCGACTCACGACTCATTCCATCACCGACTCACGACTCATTCCATCACCACGACTCACGACTCATTCCCTCACGCGACTTCGTCACTCGCGAAACCCTACATAGATTCCAAAACCCTAGGTCGCGACACCGCCATAAGTCGCGAACGACTTACCCTCCCCCGCCTCCTCCATATACCGCGTGCGAGCTACCCAGAGTTCGAGCGACCTATTAATGACTCGCGAGTTAATCCTAATTCGCGAACGACTTATCTTCAGTCGCGTGTGATTTCTTTAGGTCGCCAAGCTTTGAATCGCGCCAAGTTTTAGGTCGCAAACGACTTATCTTCAGTCGCGTGTGATTTCTTTAAGTCGCCAGAAGTAAGTCGCCGAAGTTCTGATGAAGATTTTAAGTCGTGAAGTTTATTTTAGGTCGTTACTTTTTTAAGTCTTAAGTCGTGTACTATTGTATAGGTCGTATTTCTTATGTCGTGTGATGTTTGTCAAGTCGTGTACTATTTTGTGTTGTAATTTTCTCAAGTCATTTGTGTTGTGTTGTAAACCTTATAAATAGGAATGTAATGTCATTGTAAGGGGTTGTTGAAAATTGAATAAAATTTTGCTTGTGAAGCTTTGTGCCTCCATTAAATTGGTGGTCGAGTATTAACTCCTATCTCCACTTACGTAATTCGAGTGTGTTCGAATTAGCGTTTGTTGAAGCCGATTCACGGTATCTTGTGCGCAAGATCAACGTTGAAGAATCGTAGATCTCTTTTCGCGGAATCGTGCGCGATCAACGTGATAGAGATAGCTAGAATTCAGTATCTTCGGATCAACGAATTCGGGCATTACAGGATTATCAATTCACCGCTTGCTACTTTCATCCATTTCATGTGTTTTCGAATATCCGCTGCGTCAGTATTGATGATGTACAAACAAGCTTAAGAAAATTACCTCCACCTTTGTATACGTGTTATCAGTTACATAACAGAAATCGTGTACTTTTGGCGGAGCAATCTTCTCGTATTTCCTGCAATAATTCATCAGCACTCAGTATAAAACACAACAATTACTTCTAACAATAGTGTTTAATTGTCAAAATGCTTAATGGAGGATTTCACAAATCTCAAAGATAATCGAATCTTTAGCCTTGATCAGATTAGGGGTCTTCTCCTTCTTCCTCATCCCTTTCTCCTCCTCCACCGCATCCTATTCAGCATGCACGATCAATTTCCTCAAAATTTGCTGAAGAGGGATTTCAGATTGTACAGCCTAGAAAAAGCAGAAGTGAAAATCAAAAGAATCGACCCGAAATTGGTTCAAATCAACTGAGCCTAAATAAGAAAAATACAAACCACTCAAAACAATTCATCAGACATTATAATAGAGATTTTCTCAATTCAAGATTCACAGAGAATTCAAGGAACACGGCAAAATATGTTAAAAACCATTCTCAGACTAGTATGAACTCAGTTTCACAAATCAAAAATCCAAGAAACTATCCAAGAAACAGCTATATATCAAATATTTTTGATTCTCAATTCAATACTAACCTGAATAAAGCCTCTTCAAGTACCAAAGACTAGCCTCCGCTGGCTTTTCAGGTTCTCCAAGTTTCGCTAGTGAGACTTGGAAGCACATGCAATCGATCAAATCTTTCTCTGACTCTCACGGAGGCCTTTCAGGTTGGGAAGGTGGTTCGTTTTCCATTTTCAAAGCGTGGAATCTACTCGTACTCCGGCTCCGGTTATCCCTATTTCCTCTTTCATTTGGGACTCTAGAATCCCTCCAAAAGTGTCTTTATTCATGTGGCGAACCCTTCATAAGGGTTTGCCAGTTGATGAGAACATTCAACGGATTGGCATTCCATTCGTATCCTGATGCAGGTGCTGCGGTAACGGGGTATCCGAATCTTCTGATCATTTACTCTTCTCGGGTAACACTGCACGAGCTTGTTGGAATTATTTCGGAAATCTGATTGGCATCCGAGGGAGATACGGCTCGCCGGTTGACTTACAGAGCACCTGGTGGAACGGTATCTCGGGTAAATCCTTACGCTCTGTCGTCTTTCGCTTGATTCCGTGTCTGATCTGTTGGCACCTTTGGTGTGCGAGAAATAAGGCAATATTTGAGGAATCTCCCATGGATCCCGCTTCCATTATTCATCGGGTTAGGAATGATGTTTTTTAGGCTTTTCGTGGTAGACCTTTCAAGGGAGCGATTAGTTCCCGATCTGGCCCCCTTGTGCCCTTGCTATCTATTTCCTGTACTCGGTCTTCCGCTAGAGAGGGAATTGGATGAGGCCCGGTTGCGAGCCAGGTGGTTCTGGCTTTCCCTTCCCCGTTCCCCCCTTTTTTTCTCTTATTTCGTTGCTATTGGTTTCAGGTCCTGGATGTTCATGTTTGGCCGGAGCTGGTTTTCCACTCTTTCTGGTTATGCGCGATGGATTGCTCGGATCGCTTTCTTTCAGATCTCTGTTCCTCTATTGTTACTGGGGTTCGACCGGTTTTGCTTTTCTCTATGTCTGGCGTCTTCTGATGTTCCCCCGGTTTTGTGGTTTTCGGTTTTATTTTTTATACTGTTAGTTCTGGTTTGTTGGTTTTCTTCTCTTGGTTACCTGTCAGGCATGTTGACGGCTTTTGGGGTTTATTAATAAAATTCTTTTCTGAAAAAAAAAACTGAATAAAGCCTCTTCATGGGCTGATCTGATAAAGAAAGGAGGTGCAAACTCTGAAGCTGATCTAAAATATGTTGCTCCTCTCTCAATCAATGATAAGAAAATTGTAGTTGTGAATGCAGAGGCCAGCAGAAGAGCAAAAATGAAGTGGTGTCATTCAGTTATTGCCTACGTTTTTGGCAGCAGACCCGCCTATCATCATTTCAAGACTATCATAGCAAAATCTTGTACTCCCACGGGTAATTTTGATATATATACTCGCAACAATGGGTTTTTCATAATCAGATTTACAAATGCATCTGATTGTGATAAAGCTATTAATGGAGGTTCTCATTTTATAAATGGAAAACTCATTATTATGAAAAAATGGAATAATAAAATTAATCTTGATAAAGATTTGCTCTCTTCAATGCCAATTTGGATTAGACTTCCGGAATTGAATCTTAGATTATGGGATAAAGAAATTTTAAGTGCTATAGCTAGCATTGTGGGCATCCCTGTTAAATTAGATGAACATACAACTAAGGAATCAAGACTTTCTTTTGCTAGAATGTTAGTGGAAATACAAGCAAATTCTGATTTACCAAATGAAGCTTCTATTTCAATGCATGATGCGGAAAAGTTAATACAAAGCATAGAATATGAATGGATTCCCCCTTAGATGCAAAACATGTTGTTTTGGGCATTCCATTGAAAATCGTGTCACCAAAATGGTCTGGAAAGAGAAACTGAAAATTCAAGAATATGATGCTGATAGCAATTTCACAAAAGAAAAGGGAGATGCATTGATAGTCAAAGCATTGGAAGCAAATAATGGATCCATCTGTCCATCCTTGAATGAAAAGAATAACAGTATCAATAAAACTTTTACTGTTTAGGAATTAACACAATAAATGGAAATTCAAGAAGGCAATGAGGCACAGAGTCTGGGAGAGAGAAATATAGAAACAGAAAAGAGCATCTCAGAAAATCCTTTTGAAGCAAATGCAAACAGTAAAAGTGCTGCAACTCAATTCAGAAAACAAAACTCGGTATCAACAATCATGAGCATTGATGATGGTTCATATATATCCGCTATGCTCAGCGAAGTACCGCCTAAAAACCCCAACATTAGTCATGTTGCAACCCACCTTTCCTCTATTACCACAAATCCAAGTTCGGAAACCAGTATAAAAAAGTTAATCAATTTAATGGCAAACTCCTCCTCAGCATCAAGGAAGGTCAAGAAAGTTAAAAAGGAAAAAAAGAGACAAAATGGAAAGCATCAATAACATTGTCACTGAACACAACAAGGAAGATACTAAAGACAGTGACTTCAAAAGAAATTACATCTTAAGAAAGTCAAAATGGAAAGAACGGCTCAAAGCATTTAGCAAAACAACATATAAGAAAAAGGGAAAAAGGCTTGAGACTTTGGTGGAAGAAAGCAGCCATTGTGCATAGCTGCTCTTTTTTATATCCTTTGAGTATCCTTTTTAATCATTCTATTATTATTATGTCGATAATATCATGAAATGTTAGAGGTCTAAATTCTCCAGAAAGGAAATTAGATCTATATAATCTCCTTATGTCTTTTAAACCAAGTATAGTGGATTGCTTGAACAAAAATTGGACAATTCTAAAATTGCAGATTTACAGATTAAAAATCTATATAATTGGAAAATTATTAATAATAATCAAATGGGAGGTAATGGCAGAATTTTGGTTCTTTAGGATCCTAACATATGGAACATCCTTCAATATTTTATAAACTTTCAGTTTATTCATTGTAAATGTGTAAACAAAGGTGGTTTTCAATTAGAAATTACATTTGTTTATGCTTCCAACAGTGAAACTGAAAGAATATCTCTTTGGAATAGCCTTGAACAAATTAATTCCAATATGAGATTACCTTGGATTGTAATTGGTGATTTCAATACTATCATGCATGGTTTTGAGAAAAGGGATGGGAATCCTATCCCTTTTAAAAAACTTGAAATGCTTCATAATTTTCTTCTTAGAACTGGTTTATTTGAACCAACTATGGTTGGTAATACTTTTACTTGGAAATCTGGAAAATTCAGAAATATCCACTGTAAATTAGATAGAGTTCTTATTGTTAGCATATTGGGCTTTTTAGCCTTTTTTCTTGTTTATGCTTTCTATCTATACAAACCTATCTCTGTAACCCTAATGTAATCAATCTCTTTTTTGCTCAGCCGTCTTGCTGAATAATATGAATTATCTTTTTCTTCTTATTTGCTTATACAAACGTTTTAGAAACGTTTACATGGTATTGGAGCCTCGTTCCTGTTTCTACCTGCTGCCTCGTCGTTGCCTCGTCGCTGTCTAGTCTTCCTGCCTCAACCCGAAACCCTAGCCTGGTATCATCATCTGCTCCAAACCCTAGCACCTAGCCTGTCGTCGATTTTGTCCCAAAATCTCAGAGCCCCGTCCCCAAGTCCCCAGCCTACTGATGTCCCTGCCTGCCCCCAAGTCCCCAGCTGCCGATCTGCCTGCCCCAGCTGCCGATCTCCCTGCTGAAACCCTAGAACCCCGAAACCCTAGCCTTTCGATCTCCCTGTCCCGAAACCCTAGCCTGCCGATCAACTCGAAACCCTAGTTCCCCAAAACTCTAGCCCAATTGATACCTGTCTCGACCTGAAGCAGTTGCTGACTTCAAAATATGGCAGGAGGTGATGATTCATTACAGGCTATTAGTGTTCGTTTAGATGGAAAAAACTATTCTTATTGGAGTTATGTCAAGAATTTGTTTTTGAAAGGAAAACAGATGTGGGGATATATTTCTGGTGTTATTGTGGCTCCTAAAGCTACTAATGTTGAATTGATGGAGAAATGGGATACTAACAATTCAAAGATCATCACTTGGATTAATAATTCTGTTGAAAATAAAATTAGTATGCAATTGGCTAAGTATGATACTGCTAAGCAAGTTTGGGACTATTTGGAGCGACTTTTTGTGCGTTCTAACTTTGCCGTTCAATATCAATTAGAGGCTGAAATTCGGTCATTGTCTCAGAATGATTGAAATATTCAAGATTTTTATTCTGAAATTACTGCTCTTTGGGATCAATTGGCTATGACTGAGGTTGCTGAGCTTAGGTCATTTGCTCCATATATCGCTCGTAGGGAGGAGCAACGTCTTGTTCAATTGTTGATGGCTCTTCGACCGGAGTACGAGCATTGTCGTGCGTCCATCCTACATCGCACTCCTTTACCTTCTGTTGATTCTTTTCTACATGAATTATTAGCTGAAGAAACTCGCTTGAAGTCTCAAACTGAGAAAGTTGCACAGACTTCTTCTGCATCTGTTTTTGCTACATGGATTTTACCAATCCCATCTCAACGCAACAAGGTAAATATCAATAATGGTCGTGATTGTAATTATTGTAAACAACCAGGCCATTGGAAAAATCAATGTCCTGAATTGTTGGCTCGACAAAAAAATCAAAGTTTTAAGCCAGGTGATAGATCACAACAGCAACGACGTGGTAGCCAACAACAGTCCCTCTCTACTGCACAAGGACATGGACAGTCACGACGTAATTCCCAGCCTAAGACTGCTGCATTGGTACATCCTTCTGGTGAATCAGTTGTGGATTCCTCTATGGACTCTCTTGCAGAACAATTTCAGAAGTTCCTTGCTAGCTAGTCTTTGTCTCAAAACATGACTGCTCCTCAATCTCAGCACTTTGCCGTGTCAGCTCCCTCCATATCAGGTTTGAATTCTCCTTTGCGGATTTTGGATTCTGGTGCCTCATATCATATGTCCCATGATTGTTCATCATTTATATCTATGTCTTTTGATTCTCGCTCACCTTCTATTTTGACTGATGATGGCACACCTTTGCCATTAACAGGAATCGGTACAATTCAAACCACACACGTTTTCCTCCCAAATGTTTATTGTATTCCTAAATTAACTATGAATCTTGTGTCGGTCGGACAACTTTGTGATCTTGGATATCTTGTTCATTTTTCTTCTACCACTTGCTCTGTGCAGAATCCTAACTCCAAGAAGTTGATTGGGACAGGCCGTAGGCAGGGCGGTCTCTATGTTTTGGATGACTTGCACATTCCAAGTCATGCCGCCGCTGCTAGTATTGACCTTTCTTATTTTCATTTAACTCCATTGTCTTATAAGTTTTATTTGTGGCATTCTAGACTTGGTCATATTTCAAGCTCTCGTCTTAAATTCTTGTGTAATTCTGGTGCTTTGGAAGATTTACGTTCTCATGATATTTCAGATTGTAGTGGTTGTAAACTTGGAAAATTTTCTGCTTTGCCCTTTAATCAAAGTGTTTCTACTTCCACTGCACCTTTTGACTTAGTTCACTCTGATGTTTGGGGTCCAGCACCCATCCCCAGAAAAGGTGGGTGCAGATATTATGTATCTTTTATCGATGACTGTACTCGTCATTATTGGGTTTTTCTGATGAAACGTCGTTCTGAGTTTATTGATATATATATATTGCCTTTCAAGCATATGTTAAAACACAACACTCTGTTATAGTTAAATGCTTTCATTCTGATTTAGGGGGGATACACTAAGGGAGACCTTTCTAACATATTCACGGTTGATGGTACTTTGCATTAGACTTCCTGCACTGATACCCCGCAACAAAATGGTGTTGCTGAAAGAAAACATAGACACATTGTTGAAACTACCCGTTCTATGATTCTTTCAGCTAGCGTTCCAAAAGAATTTTGGGGAGAAGCTGTTCTTACTTCCGTTTATCTTATTAATAAGATCCTGATTTCTCATAACTCTAGTTTTTCTCCTCATGCCAAGTTGTTTGGTCAAACTCCTGATTACTCTCACCTAAAAGTGTTTGGTTCCACTTGTTTTGTTCTTCGTCCACACGTAGAACGTACAAAATTATCTTCACGTGTTGCTATATGTGTTTTTCTTGGGTATGGTATTGGACAAAAAGGCTATCGCTGTTATGATCCTTCTTCAAATAAACTATATGTTTCTCGTCATGTTTCCTTTATTGAACATATTCCCTTCTACTCTATTCCAACTAGTTCTCATAGTATGACTAAGTCTGATCTTATTCACATTGATCCATTTCCTGCTGATAACTCCTCTGATTCGCCACCTCTTACCATTGATACTGCGTCATCCATACATTCTGTTCCTCCTCCTTCTACAGGTGACACTTTATCCCCTACTACTACGACTGTTCAAACACCTCCTGTGATGACTGATCCTGTTCAACCTCGCTATCCCACTCGCACACGTAAATCTACTCAATTATCTGATTTTGCTTACTCTTGTTACTCTCGGGCTTTTGCTTCATTTCTTGTTTCCATTGACACTTTCTATGAGCCTTCTTCTTATTCGGAGGCTGTTCGTTCTCCTGTATGGCAACGTGCTATGTCTGAGGAAATGTCTGCTTTAGACAAAACTGGTACCTGGGATCTTGTATACCTTCCTACTGGGAAGAAAACTATTGGTTGTCGATGGGTGTATAAGATTAAAACCAAGTCAGATGGTTCTATTGAGCGATACAAAGCTCGTTTAGTTGCTAAAGGGTTTGCCCAAGAGTATGGCATGGATTATGAGGAGACATTTTCTCCTGTGGCTAAGATGACATCTGTTCGGGTTCTTATTGTTGTTGCATCCAGTTGTCATTGGGACATCTCTCAAATGGACGTTAAAAATGCTTTTCTTAATGGAGATCTTAAGGAAGAAGTTTACATGGTTGCTCCACCTGGTGTTTCTCATGCTCCAGGTCAGATTTGTAGGCTTAAGAAAGCTCTATATGGTCTTAAGCAAGCACCACGCGCTTGGTATGAGAGATTTTCGATTGTAGTTACATCACTTGGTTTTACCTCTAGTCCCCATGATTCAGCACTTTTTGTCAGATTGACTTCTGCAGACTGTATTCTTCTTCTACTATATGTAGATTATATGATCATTACAGGTGATGACAGTAATGGTATTGTGAGTATTAAAGCCACATTGTCTCGTTGCTTTGATATGAAGGATTTGGGTCATCTACGTTATTTTTTAGGCATTGAAATAGCTTCCTCAGAAAAAGGCTATCTTCTTTCCCAGTCCAAATACGCCACTGACATTATTCATCGTGCTGGTCTTACTGATACATGTCATATTAATTCACCACTTGAGGTAAATGCCCGATATACTCCGACCGATGGGAGTCCTCTTTCTGATCCCACTTTATATCATTCTATTGTTGGTTGCCTTGTATATCTGACCATCACTCTTCCAGATATTGCCTATGTTGTTCACATTGTTGGCAAGTTCGTATCTTCCCCTACCTCTGTTCATTGGGCTGCTGTTATGCGCATTCTTCGTTACTTGCAAGGAACACTTTATCAGAGTCTTTTATTCCCATCGACCTCATCTTTGGAGCTTCGTGCCTTCTCTGATGCAGATTGGGCTAGTGATTCAACGGATAGAAAATCCACAACTGGCTTTTGTATATTTTTAGGAGATTCCCTTATTTCATGGAAGAGCAAGAAATAGGATGTTGTTTCTCAGTCTTCCACTGAGGCAGAATATCGTGCTATGGCCTCTACTACATCTGAGATTATTTGGTTACGTTGGCTGTTGGAGGATATGGGTGTTTCGATTTCTTCTCCCACTCCTATGTATTATGACAATAAGAGCGCTATTCAAATTGCTCACAATACTATTTTTCATGAGCGCACCAAACATATTGAGATTGACTGTCATTTCACTCGGTATCACTTGCTACATGGAACTATTTCTCTGCCTTTTACTTCGTCATCGACGCAACTTGCTGATTTCTTCACGAAGGCTCACACTATCGAACGTCATAGATTTTTCATAGGCAAACTCTCGATGCTTCTTGCCATACCATCGCGTGTTTGAGGGGGGATGTTAGCATATTGGGCTTTTTAGCATATTGGGCTTTTTAGCCTTTTTTCTTGTTTATGCTTTCTATCTATATAAACCTATCTCTGTAACCCTAATGTAATCAATCTCTTTTTTCCTCAGCCGTCTTACTGAATAATATGAATTATCTTTTTCTTCTTATTTGATTATACAAACGTTTTACAAACGTTTACACTTATAAATAATATTTGTATAAATTATTTTAAAGACTTTAAATGTTCTCCCTTCCCTTGGCCACCAGTGATCGTACTCCAATCCAAATAGAACTCACTCAAAATATTAATAATAAAAAGAACATTCCATTCAGATTTGTTAATGGCTGGGTTTATGAAGATGGCTACAAAGACTTAGTCAAAAATTGCTTATCCACAAAAGTATTGGGCACTGCCCAATTCAAATTCAATAATCTTCTCCATATTACCAAAGGAAAACTGAAAATCTGGAATAAAAACAGAAGAAACAATGAAATTAAAACCATAAGAGATGAATGTGAGCATAGACAGAATGAGTTAGACAAGGATTGCTCAGACATTTATAAAGTCAACAATTTTTTACTAGCCTAAAATAATCTAGTCAAGCCCCTTCACGTGCAGTCTATAAATTTAAGGCGGAAAGCAAAAATAGACTGGCTTTTGTATGGAGATGAAGCTAGTAAATTCTTTTATGCTAAAATGTCCAGTAGGAAACATAGGAATGATATTGGAAAAATTATTAATGACAAGGGTAATGTTATCAATGACCTGGATTGTATTAGGAAAGAAGCCATCAACTATTTTTCTAATTTATATAGTACCAATCTTTATTCTAATTCCTTTCCTATTATAGAACCTAGATATAAAGTTAATGAAAACAGCAATGATATTCTTTTAGCTCCTATTAGACTTGAGGAGATTGAAAATATCATTTTTAATTGCAATAATGATAAAAGTCCTGGACCTGATGGCTTTGGTGCCAGATTTTATAAAACCCACTGGGAAAAAACCAAATCTTTTTTGTTAGATTCTATTTCTAAATTCTTTAGGACTGGTAAAATGTTATAAATTTGAATCATACTTTTATTACACTAGTCCCAAAGGTTCACATTCCCAATTGTTTAGAAGACTATAGGCCTATTACCTGCTGTAATTTCATCTACAAAATCATTTCAAATATTCTATGTAATAGGTTAAAAATATTTTTGAAACATCTTATTTCTGAAAACCAAAGTGCTTTCATACCTAGTAGAATAATTGTTGAAAGCACTTTGCTAGCACATGAATTAATAAGGAACTTTAATAACAACAACAAAAATCTCATGTGTATTGAAATAGATTCACATAAAGCTTTCGACAAAATAAACAGACATTTCATTATTTACACGATGAATACATTTTGTGATTTTATTTTTGAGTGTATTAACAATGTTTCCTATTCTATTTTGGTTCAAGGTCCTCCTTATGGATTTATTCAAATCAATAAGGGAGTTAGACAAGAAGATCCACTTTCTCCTTATTTATTTACTATTGCAATGGAATATTTCTCAATTCTTATGGAAATTAAGCTTTTAAAAGGAGATATCAAACCAATAAATTGAATCAAGCCATATATTACACATTTATTATATGCTGATGATTTACTTATCTTTTTGAATGCAGACACACAATGTGCGAGATCCATTGCAAACATATTTGACAAATTAGAAGAGCATGCTGGGTTAAAAGTCAATGAATTCAAAAGCAAAATTTATTTTAGCAAAGGTTGTTCCAATAAAATGGACATCTTAAATAACTTAAAATTCAAGGAAGGAAGTCTGCCTGTTAAATATCTAGGTCTTCCTATTAGTGTTAATCAAATCAATGACAGAGACTGCACAGGATTATTAGATATCATTCAAAATAAGTTTGAAGGATGGGCTAGCAAATTTCTGTCTTTAGCTGGTAGAATTGAACTAACTAAAACTGTCATCATTGCAATCATCATACATTGGATTCAAGCTCACAATATCCCAGCACAAGCAATTCACAAAATTGAAAATATTTGTGCAAATTTCATCTGGAAAGGAAAACAACATAAAATTGCTTGGGAAAAAATTTGTTTAGCAAAGAAAGCAGCAGGTTTAGGTCTAAGAGACATTAATGATCTCAGAGAAGTATGTAAACTCAAATTATTCTGAAAATTTGTAAATGGCAACTATTTATGGGCTAAGTGGATGAAAGCAAGTTATCTTAAAAATAAAAACTTTTGGACTACTGGAATTGAGAATCATCACTCTTTTGTTTGAAAAAATATTCTCAGCAGCAGAGACACAGGAATCAAGCTTTTAGAAAGAAAATTTAAAAATGGAAATCAGACTAGTTTATGGTTCGACCCTTGGATTCATGGAAAAACATTAGTTAGTCTTGTGATATGGAACAACATATATTTGTTTGGTGAAATTCATGGTGAAATTCATAGTGAAATTCATGGAAAAGTAAGCAGCATTATTCAAAACAGCAGGTGGAATACATCTCTGCATCCAACTACCTCTATTTTCAATACTGCCATAAATCAAATAACAATTGATTCTAATCTTTCAAAAGACAAATGGGAATGGAAAACATCTATGAAAGATTCTTTTTCCTTCAAAAAAAATTTTGGAATTTATAAAAGGGCATGTAACTGAAGTGGATTGGCATTCTGTTCTTTGGAATTTATAAAAGGGCATGCTTATTTTGCAAATATTAACAGACTCCCTACTAGGGATAGATGTTTAAAATGGAATAAAAATAAGGATACAATATGCCTGTTATGCCGAGAGGAAAAGGAGAGTATCAATCACTTGTTTTTTGATTGTACTTATACAAAACATATATGGTTTATTGCCAAAACAAAGCTCAAAATCAGCCAAAATCAGGCGGTTCAAAAAATCAGAGAGAGCATCGACTATATCCTTCAAAACTTCAAAGGAGAAACCAATGAATTCAAAAAATCCAGTATTATGCTTACTGCAACAATATTTCACATCTGGAAAGAAAGAAATCAAAGACTTCATTCTCAATCAAAAATAGAAAGCATTCAACTTTGGAAGAAAATTGAATTGGATTGCCAAATCCTCCTCAATAAAAACAGAAACCAAAACAAATTTTTAGAGAATCCATATCATGCAAACTGGCACATGGATAACTATGAAGAGAATTTAGAATACTTCTTTTAGAATGGGAAAATCACTTCTGATTCTCCCAATACGAGACCTCTTCATCACAATGATAGTCACTGGATATTAAAGGCTTTCAGTAAAGTTAATGCTTCCCCCAAATTAGTCAACACTCGTGGCGGCTACTTCTACCATCACAATAGGAGTTGCTCCTATAATAATAAGGGAAATTTATTTAAAGATAATTCATTATTTCCTACAAATAAGCATCATTTGAGCACTAATAATTATCATCACAAACCTAGTAGGGGCGGAAGCTACCGCACACTCAGTCCTCATGATCAAATGGGCAATCATCTGAGCATCGACAAAGATTGGCAACCGACAGTTAATATCAATTATGTTTCTAACACTCCTTGCTCAGAAGATAATAATATGTTTTTCAACAGACACTTATCTGTTGAGGGTTACAATGACCGAACATGCATCCACTCTAGCAGCTCCCTCCGGAATAATGAAATGTCAACTGTTAACTATAAGGGAAGTATCAAGGCTCTTATTAATTTTAAAGATATTAATTTCAATATTTCAAATTGTAAGGAATTTTTTTACATACCTGACAGTTCTGGAGGTTACCGTATGAACTGTAGCCTTCGTGAGCATAACAAAAAGCTCCAATGGGCTATTGAAGAGCAAAGACTAGGATACAATCATTACAGAAGTTAAATTAAAAATCATTTCTTTCACTTATGTACCTGGGGGAGAGGAGAAAGCAGCTGGATGATCAATTTTGCAAACACAGCCTCTATTGGACATAAAAGCAGCAAAGGCAGCAAGTCTATAGCTCGCTTTATTGAGGAATCTGGAGGCTCACATTCACCTAATTATACCAGTCTCCTCTCTGAGATTAAGCTTGATAAAGCTCCAAGAAAATCACATGACGAAGCTGAAGAAAAAACCAATTTGAAGAAGGATTTTCGCTTCACATCAGAGTTTTGAGAGGAACAAAGATCAGATACGATGAACCGGAAGCCTCCTTAGGCCATTTCTATGGCCAAAGCGAGTTGATTTTTTTGTTTTAACCAAATTCACCCTTGGTTGATCGCCATTTTTGATACTTTTGTGTTTCGTAGTTGAAGGCGCAGAATGCCCTAGAATTTTAGGGTTTGTGAGTATGTAGTGGGATGTCGGGTATTCCCTTTGTTACCCGCTCTTTCATTTTGTATTTTATATGGGCTTGGCCCTTTTATTATTTCAAAAAAAATGGTGTTTAATTGTATGAAACTTATGCAGCAAATAGCATTGCAGAAACACCTAGAAGTTGTAACTTGTGCCTTATATCTGATTCACAGACAAAAATCTATCAGTTTATGAAAAAGTGCAATATTAAGTTAAACCAGTTTTATTCATATTTGCATTTCTCATTCAAAGAAATATCTCTTTTAAACTTAATATTGATTGGAGTCTGATACAATGATGGAATGAAACAGTATTCATAATGCATATATGATTTATTTATCTAACTTACATCTTGCAGAATCAAGATGAACAATATCTACGAATCAAAATTCTCGTAAATGCTGAAGAGCCCTTCATATGTAGCTAAAAAGCAAAACTTAAGAAAGATGTTCTAGAATTTCAGAACCCCTAAAGCATCTGACTTCAGTGTAAACGTCTATAACATACATCAAGAAGATTACATAGGTATTAATTTAATGCTTTTATGAAATTTAGTTTATTTTTATAATTCAAACTAAAATGCTCCATATTCAATATCAATTCTAGGACAGAAGGAAAACATGCCAGGGTCTTTATAAAATTAGTTCATTTTGCAAAATGCTCCAAAAATGAACTAGAGCAGAAGGAAAACAAGGTAAAAATGAGTGATGCATTTTGCACCACATAAAATTTTTGTATAAGGTTTGCCCTTAAAGTACCGAAAAAGTGCAATCCTAACACTTTTGTATGATAATTCCATTTCTCATTTTTTTTCATAGTTGATTTTAAAATTTAGCAACCTTAGTGCATTTTTATAAACTTAGTTAATTTTATAAAACTTGATTAACTTTTAGAAATTTATTTAATTTTTATAAAACTTGGTTGATTTAGTTTATGAAACTTAGTTATATTCTATAAAAAAATAGTTAATTTTTATAAACTTAGTCAACTTAGTTAAATTTTATTTATAAACTATTAATAGATATGAATGCTATACATTATAAAACTTGGTTGATATAGCATTCATATCTATTAATATCAACACAATATAAAGCAATTTTATATTCACTAACACATACGCGCTCATATCTGTTAATACACTCAAACTCATTCTCGAGTACTACTGACTCTATCTCTAATGAGTAATCCCCACCAGAGCAAAGGTTATCGCTTAACCAATTGCTCCGATACCACTGTATAACTATCCAATTTTTCGACTTTCGAAAATTGACATCAATACGTCTATTGTATCAAACGCCGAACAATCGAATACTGGAAAACCGAACCGTTAAGGTTAAAGAAGAAGAAGGTAGAAGAAGAAAACGGAAACAATATCAGAATCTCTCGTTCGTAGCGGAACAATGTATAACAGATGGATGACTAATCTTTAAACAAAAGAATTTTATCTGTTTATACATACATCATCAGAGTATTACAACAGCAAAACACGACATTAGGCATTTATGACAACTTGACTAAATGAAAATTGAATTTGCAGCAACCCATACGCAGCAGTTACTACATAATATAAGTGATACATATCGCCATCCACCTTGTCTCCTGATCTCCACAGCATATTTTTCTGACTTTGCTCCAGAACAACCGATATCCTGACTCTAGGCTGCCCATGTGGAAAATTATAGGTACCTAGAGTTTAGAAAAGAAATAATAAACTCCAGGTCAGTCATGGAACTAGTGTGAGATCTTAAAACAGTTATTTGCACAAAAGAAAAGGAAAAGAGATGCGTTTTTCTTTTTGGAAAACGAAACTACCATAAGGCCTCTCGGCACACATAAAATACAATCGCACATTTGAAGGAGATTTCTCCTCATGATAGTCAAACACTCTTGATACGCAAAAACCCCCTTTTGATAATATTATTAGTGCATAGTGTGGAAAACATTTCAAAAGTATAATATTAATCTTAGTCGGCGTACGTACCATTATAGTATGCCCACTTTAGCTACCATGTTAAATGACAGCTTCTACAACTAAAACCGTACAAGGCTCGTATTTGGTGACTAGATTTCCAACAAATAGTCAAGACGACGGAACTTCCTTCTCGAAAGGGTACGCCTCTGGAGGGACGCCCCGAGAACCTAACCGGCTCTCTGCCAACACAAGGCCGGGTTACCTCTGTAACTAAGTAACTAACTGTCACGAGTATGCCACCCTCCGGTCTAGACCGACCTTTACCGAGGCGCCTCAACAACCAACAACCACATAAGTAAATAATCTGGGCTCCATACCAGAATACCACTTTTTTTATCCACACAAGTTAAATATCTGGTCTCCATACCAGATACCACTTTTTATCCAGAAGGAAATGCACATACCCCGAGGGACGCGACCCCTATAACCTTGTTGCATCTTTTCCTGTTTCAACCATTTCTGGGGTGTGAGGTTCGACGAAGTCTCGTCTACAATGCTACGCTTTTCACAAAAGCCATGCGTCGATCAACAAATGATCAACACTTAGCATGCCACGTTACCAAATTGGGAATATATCACTAGTAACCATCAACTACATAACCTCTGAGCTCGTACGTCTCAGAGAAGGGTGTTAAGCTAAGAGAATAAATTCTCCACCACAAACAGAAATGTATTTGATAGAAACCAGCTTTACATCTCAAAGTGTAACGTCGGACATACATCCATACAAGTCCATCCTGGGTCTGAATGGAACCGAAGGCACTTCCTCCAACACTACACCAAAAAACAGTTTCAGCCACCCCTCCATCCGCCTTCTTAGATATGGCTTAAAGCTGTATCAAATATGATACAACTCCAAGCCCTACCTAATTGTTTGGACACGGCTAATAGCCGTATCAAATGTGATAAGGCTTGCAGCCGTATCCAATTTCGTGCCTACTATTGGCAGAAACTTCTACACCCAAAATGCATGGTTCCCTCTAAATTAATTCGCTTTCCCTGTTGTTTAGGTACGGGTCTTAGCTGTATCATATCTAATACGGTCTTTAGCCATATCACTTGTTGTGCCTATTTTTGGTGCAAAACTTTTACAGGCAAAACATGCCCCATACTTATCGTTTTCCCTAAATACCGTTTCTTCCACAATAGGGTTGCTGGCTCCCCAATTCATATCAATCTCTTCGTTTTCCCAATTCATATCAATCTCGTGCTCTCTAATCCTATCGCAAATCGTTGCTGGCTCCCCTCAATCCACCTGCTGATATCTCTATCTGCAGGTAAATTTTTTGGATTTAAATTCGCCTTTCTCGCTGTAGTCGATTGGCGCTTGACCCTGTTTGGTCTCATCCCCGTCCCCGTAGCAGGCTCGTTAGTGAAAGGGACCATTAGCCCTAGTTCACACTGTAGTCAGTGGACAAGAACTGGTAGCCATCATCGTCGGCATCTCTTTGTCCTCGAATTTTCAGAGTAAGTTTTAGCCGATTGACTTTTATCGTTTGTTTTCTATTTTTAGAGTAAGTTTCAGATATTGTATATATTGCAGTAACTAGGTAACTTGTTTGTGAAATAATGTGAACAGTAATAATATGAGTTTGTTTTTAGAATATTTCAGACCTAGAAATTAATAATAATAAGAAATTGAAGGTACCTTGGAACGGAGAAGAGAGCGACGTTCATTTGAAACAGGAAAGAATGGCTTTTGATGTGGCAATAGAAAATGTAGGCAGTTTCAAATTTTAACTGTCCGATTTTGATCTGTGAAAGGCAGCTGAGATTTGTTATGAATGCAAGGAACTATCATAATGATACAACCTGAATGATCAAACAGTTTTAATACCATTTTTCTATTTGAGAGCTTATGGAGTTCATAAATTTAGCATTTGAGTTTGCATACAATCAATATTTTTATTTGTAGGATAGAAGTTTAAATGAAAGTAGGATTCAAAACTCATTTATTATGTCGATATGTATGATGTTATTAGAATGATATTTATAAAACTAGATGCAATTGAATGCATTTACCAGGATCCCGTTATGAATATTAGGAATGAAGATTTTTTTTCATGTGTTGTAGATGGTCAGCGTGTTAATATTAGGAATAAAATTGTTGTTAATGGTGCAAGCCAAGTCAGGAGAGGGGTGATGCATAGGCATTACTTCAGTGCTACAAAATAGCGCCGTTGTAATGGCAAAAATTTTGGAAACAGTTTGGTGCTAATGTTAACTTTTACAGAAATGCTATTTTTATAATTAAGAGTATCATAGAAAATAGTCTATATCAATATACTTCACACATATGAAAACATGACCCTTACCTTACAATGTGGGACTATTCACTTCTCGTATTTTTAATAATTCATTTCAATTCAAAAAATTTCCAATAATTTCCCACTTGAATTTTTCAAAATTTTTCTTTTCAAGCAATTGGAACGAGGACCCATTGAAGGGCAAGTCTCATGTTCTGTTATATATGATATAGGAGGGCAGTATGTCTTTCAGCATAGACAAACAATGGATAACTGAATCAGATCTAAGATCTACATACTATATAGACGGGGTGCAGAAGTTCATTAGTTTTGTTGAAGAAAACGATGGTAAGAAAGGAGTGTATTTATGCCCTTGCACCCAGTTCAAAAATATGAAGACGGTCAAATTAGATGAAATTCATTTTCATTTGCTTAGATAGGGTATCATCTAATCATGTATAGTGAGGTATTTTCATGGGGAAAAAAGGGCGGAGATGGAAAAACAACAATTAGTTAGTCATGACACAACTACTGATGAGTCTGAACATATTAGGATGGAAGATCTGGTCAAGGATGCAGATAGATTTCATCATTTTCAACCTACAAATCCGTTACCTGATCATGCTAATGCTGGAGAGTAGTCTACTAATTATCCAGATTGGAAGGCCAATGAAAGTAAGAAGTATAAATCACTTTTTGGTAGTGTAAAAGAGCCACCGTATCCTTCATGTTCAAATGGGATTACGAAGCTGTATGCCATTGTGAAACTGAATAGCTTGAAGACCCAATATGGCTTTTTAGATAATGGTGTGACTTTTCTCGAACTAATAAAGGAGTTACTCCCCGAAGGTAACACGCTACCGACAAAGTACTCCGATGTGAAGAAGATCATTAAGCAAGTTGGGATGAATTACAAAACTTATGATGCGTGCATCAATGATTGCATATTGTACAGGAAAGATGATGAAAACAAAGTTTCTTGTACAAATTTCAATGAACCTAGATATATGACATCATTAAACGAAGAGAGAAAATGCACCAAAGTACCTCGAAATACATTAAGACATTTTCCTTTAATTTCTAGATTGAAGAGACTGTATACAGTACCATGGATAGCAGATGCGATGACCTGGCATGGTAATTTATATCCATTTTCATTCATATGCTTTAGTATTCACTGTATCTACATTCTACGTACACATATCTACATGTGTACAAACATCAACTATTTTAATCAAATTTGTACTTGTATTGCAGATCGCTGCTAGTCTATCAACAAATATCAGTCGTCGTCAAGTATGGAAGAAGACACACAGGAAAAAAGATGGTAGCATATCAGATGCCACTTCTTCATACTCTGTAAGTTAAACAAATACTAATCAGATGCTAAAATATGCGTATGCCACTTCTTCATACTTATTACAAATACTAACTTGCATATTCTTTAAAATTCCTTATTCATATAAGTATTATCATATTTCAGGATCAAATTGTGAAAGCGAAGGAAAAGATCACTGATAGTGATGAAGAAAAATTGACAGTGGATGAAGACATCTTATCACAAGTGCTTGGTAAGGATGCAAGGGGTAGGAGCCGCGGTGTTGGGACCGTTATACCAAGGACTAAAATTAAGCCTTGTGCCATTGCACAGAAATGACTCAGACATGTTCATGGAGAGCATGATGAGTTGAAAACGAGGGTGGGAAGTTTGGAGGGTATGGTGGGAAATTTGTCTGGGCAAATGGAGGTTCTGATCAACATGGTGGGAAACATCGAACAGGGAATTCACGCACCAGTCAATTCTTCTGATGGAGGACGCGCCACATAATTCAATGCTCCTGAATTCGTTGCTTCGCAGTTCCAGAATTCGATCGATGTAGCGAACAATCAAAGATGTGAAATCCTCAACTCTGATTTAGACATAATAGCAAAAGGTATTTATTACAAGATTTCTATTTTTAGTTGCTTTCGAGAAGATATTTTGTTGGATAGATCTAAACATATTTATTGCAACAGGTATTGTATGTCGAGATTCTACATCGTCCAAAATCCATGGGAAATCTGTACCACCCACACATGAAAAAGTGGTGTTGGACAACATACTGCTACTAGATAAGAGAACCAGCAAAATAAATCATCAATTTGCAGAGACCTTTGCTGAAGTTGGAGTGGGTGGGTATGTGTGCCATCCGAAGGGTCTTATTCAATTTCTTTAGACGTTGGAGCAGGTATATTTTCTGTTTATGTTAATATTTTACTATGTATTGTTTTTTGAAACCTCTTCCACTATATACATGACATGTCCCATGTATATTTTCTTCCTTTCCTAATTGGCACCATCTAAATATTTTTCCATTTCAAACTTGGTGTTAATTTTGTTAAATCTCAGAAACCTAATATAGAAGGTTGTGAAGGATTTCTTCAACTTTCTCCTACTGTATGGGAATACCAATGTGTTTAGCTGTCATGTGTATAATTGAACCATATATTAATTGTTAGCTGAATAAGCAGAATACCACATGTTGTTTTCATCTTCAGAAGTTAGAGGATTTAATCAGGAGGATTTTTCACTTATATATTTAATACTATACTTTTCAGCTTTTATGACATGGTTAGAAAAAACGGATATTATAAACGTACTTTGTAATTAACATGTATGTGATTTGTTTTAGTGCTTTAATATTGGTACTTATGTACTACGAAAACAAGTAAGTTTGAATTATTGCATACAAAGTTACAAACAAAGTTTGTTAAATATTCTGTTAGCATTGCTTACAATCTTTGTATCAAAATGCAATGAGAATTGGTTCAAAACCTTGGATACCAGACTTTTAGTTTCAAAATTTGCACCACTGTGGTTCTTTCTCGTAAATATTATAACCTTTATTATATTTTATTTTATTTTATTTGTAAATATAGACCATTTAATTGTTTTACTTATTAGGTTTTTATTTAATTAATTTGATGTACAGAAACAGAATGCTGCCCACAAATTTTAGAAACAGCAACTTGACTAACCTAATATGTCCAGATGTCCAGAATAGTTATACACTTATTTTAGTGATATAACTATTTTATCTTTCTATTAATAAAGTTTGACAGTGCACATATGTTCATGTGCAGTTTAAGATAGAATGTGCAGCTATACACTTGCATAATACATATTGAATGTGCTACTAAGTACTAAATGTGACAATGTAAGTGGACTTACTTTGCTTATGCACTATTATAGTTAGTCAGATAGTGGAATTATACACTATCATGAAATTATAAATGTCGTCGAACACAAATCAATCGACGTTGGTAGTAGTAGTTCAGAGTAATTGGTACCAAAAAATGAAAACTTGTATTTTGCAGTGTGTAGTAAGAGGCACATCCTTTAAGGTTTTATCGTTAATCCATGGATTAGTGCATATCATAGTATTATTGCCATTGAATGTTACTCTTTTGATGCATTTCAAGCTGTCAACTCTATGTTTAATCATATTCTTCATGGTGCTTGACATGTTGTCGTTATACTATAATTGCCAAAAAGTAATGTGTTTGTAGTACTTGTTATTCATTTATTGTGACCACATATTATCTCTGAAGTGCAGTTGTCAAATTAACTTTAGGAATGTTGTAGTTCAAGGATTTGTCCTTAATGTGTCTTTTCACCAAGTGTAATTATGGGCGGACTTGAATAAATTATGGTTTTTTTAGTTCTAAAATCAAAAACAATTTATTTTGGCTTTCAAAAAAATAAAAATAAATGATTATACATAAAATGATTATTGTCAGACACTTTAAAGCTGCTTACAAATTTGTTCAAATTGGTCTTATTTGAGCAGGATTAACAAAAATGATTATAGATACCAATTTTAATTAGCTTTTCTAAATAACCCATGTTTGTAGCATGGCTCCGCAGTATTCTGTTAAATTAGCTTAAACTGTCTCACTTTTTATATCTTTCTTTTTTCAATTATAGTTAAATGTTGATGTTCATTTTCATTAAAGAAACGGACACAAATCCTAGCCTGATTAGTGAAATAAATGGGCCGATGATATCTGGACGTTATAAAATACGAAAGTAGACACAGTTGTTTGTTTGCAAAACATTTAATTTTATGCAGAATATTCAACCCAACGAAAACACAATATTCCTTCCATGGATAACACAATGTTGTCCCAATTTTGAACACGTCCATAACTCTTTGAAAATGACTAGTGCAATCTGAGTAGTGTAAATAATTGTTAGAAATTAACACATGCAAATACTTAACTGGACAGAATAACTCTTGAAATTGTAGGATATGTGGTATCTCATTTTTGTTATTGCATGTAACGACATAGCTCATAGTTATGCTTAACATAGTTTATAGTTATGCTTATATTTTGCAATGAAAGGGATGGACTTGGTCACTTGAAGCTCAGGCTAAGCTATGGAAACTTGGAAATTTCAATCTCCAAACTATTTGTATTAAGTTATTAATGTATTATTAAACTATGAATGTAATTAAATGATTTAAGAGACTATCTAAAATCTAGAATTGTAAACTGTATGTATTAAGCTATTTGTATTAAGCTCAAGCTCAGACCGTGTGCTGAAATATGGTAGAATTGTAAACTATCTAAACTATGACTGTTGGATTAATGTTGCTAGAATTGTAAACTATCAAAACTATGCATGAGATCTTTGTTGTGCTTAATGTGCCTATATGTGCCGAATATACGGTTAATCCCAAATCTAGAATTAGTATCAAATTAAACAGGTACGTAGGAGAAGGTCATTAGGCACGGCTTAAAAGCCGTATCCAACTAACAAGTTAGACACGGCCATCAGCCGTATCTAAATGACCTACAAGACGCGGTTCGAGGTTCACTTAGGTACGGCCTTAGGCCGTACCTAAATGGACAATTAGATACGGCTTTGAGCGGTATCAAAACTATAAGCTCGCCAAATTTTGATACGGCTATAAGCCGTATCTAATCTTATTAGATACGGCTAAAAGCCATATCAAATTGTCATTTATGGTATAGTGCAATTAAGGAAAGAAGTCCTTGCAAATCCGGATATTCCCTAATCACGTCCAGACACCCCATCACATAGGGTGATATAAATCTCGATACTGGAGCAATTCGGTGCAGAAACATTCGACAGGTAATCCTTTTGTTTTCGAAAATACCCGGTCTTCAAGACCATCTTCAAATGCAATCTCATTTCGTCGTATCATTATTCGAAATGGATTTTATGACATAAAGTCCTCTTCCGGCTTAACCGAATAATGAGCGCTTATTTTTTAAAAAAAAATTCAAGTGCCGTCGTAAAGACCAATATTGATAGTCGGTTATTTAACTATCAAACAACATTCACAACAACCATCAAATTTAAATAATTTTCCTAAATTATTTATTTCAAAATATCTTCACAAGATATAAATTTTCTACACTTCAACCCCTTTTGAAAACAATTTTCAAATCACTTTTCTTTCGCGAAATTAATTTCCGAACATTATTTATTTCCACTGAAAATTTTCCAAGACTAAATGCTTTTGATTTTAAAAAATAATTTAAATCACTTTATTTAAAAATATAAACTTTAAAAAACTTAAAATAAAAACTACTTAAAACATTTTATTAAAAATACCAGTTATGAAATTAAATAATAATTTTTCATGAAAACTTAAGCCAAACAAATTTAAAAATAAAGTTATAGAATTCTATACGAACTTTCCAAATAAAAACTTTTAGCCAAACTATATTTAAACTAGAATAATTTTATATTAATAATTATCTTTTTAAAACATAATTACCATTTAACCTTTTAAATTATTACTACTATAACTAATTTAATAAAATATTTACCTTTAAAATTTTAAACAAATTAAATAATAATTCCCAAAAACATTCTTTAAAACAACTTTAAAAACTTTTAACTTTTACTTAAAAATCTACTTGAAATCGTACTTGGCTTATCTGGGAAACACACTTTTCTTTCACACTTTTAAAAATAAACCGCTATTTATTTTAAAAACAAATCACCCATTCCATTATAAAATCCATTATGAATTTAAATTTCCAAATATACACTGATATACAATTTTCAAATCGATTTTCCAAAATTTACTTTCAAACACCAAATCAATTTTTCAAAAATTTATTTTTAAACACCAAATCAATTTTCCAAAAATTTATTTTCAAACACCAAATCAATTTCCAAATCGATTTTCCAAAAATTTATTTCAAAGCACCAAATCAGTTTCCAAATTTATTTCAAAAACCATTAATCCAATATTCGCACTTTTATTTAGATTTTAAAATCCGAATTTTTAAAATAAATTCTTCAACTTTTAAACAATACTACCCAAAATCCATTTATTTCTATTTATTAAAATCTTTTCCCCATACTTAGAAGTTATTCGATAGGATTTTCAAAAATCAACTTTTACCCTTTTTCAAATTTCTTCTTTACAGTTTATCAAATTTTATAAAATTATTTTACTTAAAATTTTCTACTTTAATTTTCAAAAATCCAATTGTATATTTCTGGTATCCTACAATACCAAAAATATATTCTGCCAAATCATAACCTTCAATAATTTCAATCACCAATATAATACCTCACATATTATCAATAGATCACATCACAACATATGAAATAAATTCAGACATTTGAGAAATCCAGTTGGATTACTTCAACATGTTTCCCTACATCCACAGATGTTAGCACAATATAGAATACCAATTGTACTTCGAGATGGAATATCACAGTATATGGGGTTATATCATCTCATCCGCTATTATGCGGCGTATAGGGTCTCACCTGCTATATAATACGGAAAATCAATCACTCCAATATATATATATATACATTCACTACTATATAAAATAGCACCGAACAGATAAATTATCAAATTCATCCAAGCACGTTCAATAATTTAAATTTAACTATTCAAATCAAACAAAGCAATTCGATTGCGTGAGAAGATTTCACCTTTGCTTTTGTTTTTGCAATCCATTTCAATCCCGACTTGTTTTCTTCACTGTATTAGACCTTGTATAAACATTTATACAATTTATTAATATTCAAAATAATCGAACAAAGAATTTTCCATTCACTAAATTTAATTACTAATGATTCAATTTAACTTAAAGATTTAATTTTAAGCTAATAATTTTCTTTTAACTAAATAATTCTTCCCTTTAAAATCCTTTTAGTAACTAGAATAAATTAAGTATGTTATATTAACAATTTATTCATCAAATCCATTATTTAAAATAACAAGTAAATGAAAATACGTATATTATTTTATATTTTCCACTTTGAAAATAAGTTTTGGATTTCCAAAAATCTATTTTTTTATAAATTTCCAAGTATTTCAAAATTACCAAAAAATATATTTTTGGTTTACTTATATATATATATAAACTAAATTTTAACAAAATAAAAATCCCTTTCTAGCCTATATACACTTTTAAATTTCAAAACAGTTTTGTCTTTTAAATCTCACTGCAAATTTAAAATCTCAATGATATACTTTTATCTGCATGCATATATATTTCTTAGTGAAAAATCAATTTCTTTACTGTAAAATTTCTTTCTAGTAATCTAAATATATATATATATATATATATATATAATTTAGTAAAATAGAAATCTGTTTTCTTTTCCTGTACTTAACAATAGTAACTTTATTTTACTATAAATATATGCATATATAAATAAACTGGATATAATTCTCTTCTACTTTTAAACTTTATATATATATATATATATAAATATTATTTCTCAAATCCGTGTACATATTTTTAAAAAAAATCGAATTACCTCACCGACATACCCCTGCCACACACCTCGTCCTCGACATCGAGGAACCCAAACGCGGTCGCACCTCACCATGCCACTGCCATGCCTCGTCGACTCGATGTCGAGAAACGAAGCCTTCGACCTCGATCCAGAAACCGATCAAAACCACCGCAATCGCGAGCGTCGGTCTTCAACCTCACCTCTGTCCTAATCCAATGCGACTTCGAATGACCACGCACGGCCTTGCGTCCCCGCTTTTGGCCATACGAATCGAGCAAGGAGGCGGCAATTGATTTGTTTAATTTTACTTCGAGAATGAAAGAAAATCTGATTTGGTTTTAGAATTATCGGCCGTAGATTTTTGTTTCAAAGGAGAATCGACCATTTTTTATTTTTTTGAAGCTATTAAGTTGAATTTCGAATGAAGACGAAAAAAAAGTTTTCGTTTATTTTATTTTTTTTTCTTTTGTTGATTGCTCAGTCAAGTTTTAAAAAGAAACGCAGAAAAAAAATGATGTGTGCTAAAAAAGATGACATGTGTTTTTAAATTTCTGAGACGTATTGCAAAAGTTTTGAAATGTAATTTATCATTTATTTAAATTTAAATTGAAATCGTCTCGATTTTCGCAATACAAGATCTCGATCTCCAATCGAGACGTGCCGCTAAGCGTTTATAATGTTAAACCCCTATTCGAAACGTAATGGAAAAAGTTTCGAGTCCAAATTCGATCGTATGGATAAGATAGATTTTTGGACAAAGCTATAATATTAAATTTCGATATAAATTTTAGCGCGTTTATCAACCGTACGGTTACACGATCACTCCAAACACTACAAAAATTAAAATTTGATACTAATATACTATTATGGATCCAATGGAATTCGTTTCATAGAAATCCGAGGTTGTGCCTTGGAAGGCCATTTTAAATATCGATTTAAATAATATATTTTCAAACTGAACAAAACAATTTTAAATTCAACTTTTAAAAGTTTTATTATCTCCAATATTATCAACATAAATTTTATAAGCCTTCAAATCACTTTTAACAGGCTCAGAATTTCAGATTTCATATTTTACCCAATTTCATATTATTAAATTCAATAATTTAATTGCCAAACAAACTGTGATATTTGAAATTCAAGTTAAACTAACATTCAAATATTTAAAATCAATTAAATATTTCAATTTCAAACACTCAGAAATTCTGGGTCGTCAAATTCTTCCCGCTTAAAAGATTTTCGTCTCGAAATTACTATTTAAGAAGAATGATTCATAACTCGTTTATCATTTTCCCAAACAAATAGTTTTCAACAAATTCCCCAAAACAATCTTTCTCTTAAAGACACATTATCATTCTTGCTAACTTTCAAACTCTCTTCCATAGGTTCCAAACAATGTTGTTCTCTCAACAATTCAAATTTAAATTTAAATTCAAATTTTAAATTATCCAAATTTCACAAAAGATTTCCAACTCTCTAAATTTTCGAAAAATTTCGCCAGCGTCTCCTTTGCGCGGCTAGCTTGATACGACTACAAAATGCGACTACGGACCTTCAGATTTCAAAAGAAACAAAATGCCAAGTGGCTAGAACAGAAAATCATCAAATTTCATATAGAAATTTAAATACATACATTTTTGTCGAGCAATTAAATTTATCTTCTGAAATCAAAAATCTCATTTCCTTTTGCTTTATAACACCTGTATATCATACTAGCAATAATGTCCAATCATAGCTTTCAAAATCATTTTATACATTTCATTACAAAAGTTTCAATATTCATTCAAAACCGTATGATGTCCGTATATCATCTGTACGCAACACCAATTTCGATCGCTCATTCGATCACACAATTTCACTTTCAAACTAGTATCGTCCATCCGACTTCCTAGTGCGGACTCAGATCTGGTTTCTTGATCAGAAACCGTCATTCTCCTTGCATAGCCGTAAACTACGATAGAGAATTTTCAGAATCAACCAAAAATCCATATCCAAGGTTCATTGTCGAAAATCGAGTGAAAAATCCCAACTCGGATAGATATAATTATCACGAAATTCAGTGCTCGAATTCTGGATCAAATCGCTATGCAAATAAAGTAATATACGTACATCCCACGTATTTATTCCAACTGATTATTACCTGTATCAATTTTATTTTCTTTTATTCACATTGATTTTCATTCCCTTATTCATAATTACCATTTCACACTCTTTTTGTTAAAGCTTCATTCAAATTTTAATTGAGAATATTTTCTCCAATACCAATTTTGCTTAAGAATTTCACACTTTATTACTTAAATTCAATGCAAATATTCTATATACACCTTATATTTAATTTCATTTCAGCACTTTGATTTTATCTATACTTTTATTCAAATTTTCCATTTTCAAATTTATTTGAATTCAATTCATTTCAAGCCATATTAATTTGTCGTTTCTTCAATTAGTTTCACTTACTAATTTTATTTCAATACTTTATTACATTTGGCCCAACTTGACAAATTTTACATATCACACAATTTAAATTTAACTCCAGTATCCAATTTCCAATTTCATTTACTTAGAAATGGAAATCCATTTGTCCATTTACAAATTTATTCCACACTTTTAATTTAATTCAAATTTTTAACTTCTAAAAGTTTGCCAACATATTTTCATTCCAAACAAATTTCCAAATTTAATAAATTATCAAATCCTTTATGATTCCATAAATATTTTAAATAGGATTCCAGAATCTTTTTGAAATTTCAAAAATCATTTTCTTTGAAATCAATTCAAATTATCTTTTGAATTTCCAAAACCAAATCCAGTTTTGCAAACAACTTCCATTTAAAACATGTTGGCAGCAATTCCTCTCTTGGAAGCTCGAAAATGAACATCGTTGATGCTGCAGTCATCACCGAAATTATTTTCCAGCGACCGAAAAGAGTTTAGTGCTTTTATCGCTTCAAAAATATTTTTTCAAATATTTTTAAATTCCAAATTTCACCAGAATTCAAATCCAATTCAAAAGAAAGATTTTTCTCAAATAATTTGTTTCTTTTTCCTCCAAAATCTTTGAAAACCATTTTCAAATTCAAAGGAATTTAAATATCCCAAATTTCCAAATTCCAAATCCTTTCAAAAACATTTTCAAATATTTCTTTGGAATTCTATTTCAAATTATAAATCACATTTACAATTTATATTTACAAATCCCATTTTTATATGAATTCATTTCATAGCTTTTAGTTATGATTTCAATTCCTTATTCAATTTCACACTTAAATGATAATAATTCAATATTATCACTTCCTAACAACCAAGCAACCATATATATACTATAATTTATGAAAAATTATTTCTTTTGTACATAAAAATAATTGGGCAAAATTATTTCATTTATCCTATTTAAAACAATACTGTGTCGAATTGTCCAGTACAAATGTTTAGAGATCCCTATCAATAACGTTAATTACTCGCATTGTCAAGAATCCATATGCTACTAAACAAACCAATAAACATAATATAAAACAATTTTATATTCGCTAACAAATACGAGCTCATATCTATTAGTGCACTCAAACTCATTCTAGAGTACTACTGACTCTATCTCTAACGAGTAATCCTCACCAGAGCCTAGGTTATCGCTTAACAAATTGCTCTGATACCACTCTATAACGACCCAATTTTCGACTTTCGAAAATCAACATCAATACGTCCACTGTATCAAATGCAAAACAATAGAATGTCGGAAAACCGAACCGTTAGGGGTAAAGAAGAATGTAGAAGAAGGAAACAGAAACAATATCAAAATCTCACATTCGCAGCGGAACACTGTATAATAGATGGATGACTAATCTTTAAACAAAAGAATTTTATCTATTTATACATACATCATTAGAGTATTACAAAAATAAAACACGACACTAGGCATTTATGACAGCTTGACTAAATGGAAACTGAATTTGCAGCAACCCATACGCAGCAGATACTACATAATATAGGTGATACGTCTCACCATCCAACTTGTCTCCTGATCTCCATATCATATTTTTTTTACTTCGCTCCAGAAAAACTAATAACCTGACTCTAGGCTGCCCGTGTGGAAAATTATGGGCACCTAGAATTTAGAAAGGGAACAATAAACTCCAGGTCAGTCATAGGACTGGTGTGAGATCTTAAATGTGTTATTTGCATAAAAGAAAAGGAAAAGAAATCCGTTATGTTTTTTGGAAAATGAAACTACCATAAGGCCTCTTGACGCATGCACAATGCAATCGCACACTTGGGGGAGATTTCTCCTTATGATAGTCAAACATGTTTGATACGCAAAAATCCCTTTTTGATATTATTATTAGCGCATAGTGTGGAAAACATTTCGAAAGTATAATATTAATATTAGCCAGCATATGTACCATTATAGTATGCCTACTATAGCTACCATGTTAAATGGCAGGTTCTACAACTAAAACCATACAGGGATCGTATTTGGTGATTGGATTTCCAACAAATGGTCAAGGCTGAGGAACTTCCTTTCTAGGGTACGCCTCTGGAGGGACGCCCCAAGAACCTAACTGGCTCTCTGCCAACACAAGGCCGGGTTACCTCTGTAACTAGGTAACTAACTATCATGAGTATGCCACCCCTCGGTCTAGACCGACCTTTACCGAGGCGCCTCAATAACTAACAACCACATAAGTAAATAATCAGGGCTCCATACCAGAATACCACTTTTTTTATCCACACAAGTTAAATATCTAGGCTCCATACAAGATACCACTTTTTATCCAGAAGGAAATGCACATACCCTGAGTGGCGCGACCCCCATAACCTTACTGCATCTTTTCCTGTTTCAACCATTTCCGGTATGTGAGGCTCAACGATGTCTCATCCACAAAGCTACGCTTTACATAAAAGCCATGCATCAATCAACAAATGATCAACACTTAGCATGCCACATTACCAAATTGGGAATATATCACTAGTAACCATCAACTACATAACCTTTGAGCTCGTACGTCTCAGAGAATGGTGTTAAGCTAAGAGAATAAATACTCCACCACCAACAGAAATGTATTTGATAGAAACTAGCTTTACATCTCAAAGTGTAACGTCAGACATACATCCATACAAGTCCATCCTGGGTCTTAATGGAACTGAAGGCACTTCCTTCAATTAAGGAAAGAAGTCCTTGCAAATTCGGATGTTCCCTAATCACGTCCATACTCCCCATCACATAGGGTGATATAAATCTCTATACCGGAGCAACTCGATGCGGAGACATTCGACAGGTAATCCTTTCATTTTCGAAAATACCCGGTCTTCAACACCATCTTCAAATGCAATCCCATTTCGTCGTATCATTATTCGGAATGAGTTTTATGACATAAGTCCTCTACTGGCTTAATCGAATAATTATTTTAAAAACAAATTCAAGTGCCGTCATAAAGGCTAATATTGATAGTCGGTTATTTAACTATCAAACAACATTCACAACAACCATCAAATTTAAATAATTTCCTTAAATTATTTATTTCAAAATATCTTCGCAAGATATAAATTTCTACACTTCAACCCCTTTTGAAAACTATTTTCAAATCACTTTCCTTTCGTGAAATAAATTTCCAAACATTATTTATTTCCACTGAATATTTGCCAAGACTAAATGCTTTGGATTTTAAAAATTAATTTAAATCACTTTATTTAAAAATATATACTTTAAAATACTTAAAATAAAAAAACCATTTAAAACATAAAACCAGTTATGAAATTAAATAATAATTTTTCATGAAAAACTTAAGCCAAACAAATTTAAAAATAAAGTTATAGAATTCTATACAAGCTTTCCAAATAATGACTTTAGCCAAACTATATTTAAACTAGAACTATTTTATATTGATAATTATCTTTTTACAACATAATTACCAATTAACCTTTTAAATTATTACTACTATAACTAATTTAATAAATTATTTACCTTTAAAATTTTAAACAAATTAAATAATAATTCTCAAAAACATTCTTTAGAAACAACTTTAAAAACTTTTAACTTTTACTTAAAAATTTACTTGAAATCGTACTTGGCTTATCGGTGATATACACTTTTCTTTCACACTTTTAAAAATAAACCGCTATTTATTTCTAAAACAAATCACCCATTCCATTATAAATTCTGTCGTGAATTTAAATTTTCAAATATCCACTAATATACAATTTTCAAATCGATTTCCCAAAATTTACTTTCAAACACCAAATCAATTTCCAAATCGATTTTTTGAAAATTTATTTTTGAACACCAAATCAACTCCCAAATCGATTTTCCAAAAAATTGTTTTCAAACACCAAATCCATTTCCAAATTGATTTTCCAAAAATTAATTTCCAAACACCAAATCAATTTCCAAATTTATTTCAAAAACCATTAATCCAATATTCACACCTTTATTTAGATTTTAAAATCCGAATTTTAAAATAACTTCTTCAACTTTTAAACAATACTACTCAAAATCCATTTATTTCTATTTATTAAAATCTTTTCCCCATACTTAGAATTTATTTAATATGACTTTCAAAAATCAACCTTTACCCTTTTCAAATTTTTTCTTTACAATTTATCAAATTTTCTAAAATTAATTATCTTAAAATTTTCTACTTTAATTTCCAAAAATCCAATTATATATTTATGGTATCCTATGATTTCAAAAATATATCCGGCCAAACCATAGCCTTCAATAATTTCAATCACCAATGTAAACATTCACAGATTATCAATAAATCACATCACAGCATATGAAATAAATTCAAACATTTGAGGAATCCAGTTGGATCTCTCCCACTTGTTGTCCTGCATCTACAGATGTTAGCACAATATAAAGTACCAATTCCACTTCGGGGCGAAATATCGCGGTATATGGGGTTATATCATCTCATCCGCTATTATGCGGCGCATAGGGTCTCATCCGCTATACAAGATAGGAAATCAATCACTCCAATATATATATATATATATATATAGAATATCACCCAACAAATAAGCTATCAAATTCATCCAAGCACATTCAATAATTTAAATTTAACTATTTAAATCAAACAAAGCAATTCGATTGAGTGAGCAGTCTCACCTTTGCTTTTGTTTTTGTAATCCATTTCAATCCCGACTTGTTATCTTCATTGTATTAGAACTTGTATAAACATTTATAAAATTTATTAATATTCGAAATAATCGAACAATTAATTTTCCATTTTGCTAAATTTAATTCCTAATGATTCAATTTAACTTAAAGATTTAATTTTAAACTAATAATTTGCTTTTAACTAAATAATTCTTCCCTTTAAAATCTTTTTAGTAACTAGAATAAATTAAATAGGTTATCTTAACAATTTATTCACCAAATCCATTATTTAAAATAACAAGTAAATTAAAATACGTATATTTATTTTATATTTTCCACTAGGAAAATTAGTTATGGATTTCCATAAATCTATTTTTTATAAACTTCCAAATATTTCAAAATTCTCAAAAAATATATTTTATGTTTACTTATATATATATATATAAACTAAATTTTAACAAAATAAAAATCCCTTTCTAGCCTATACACTTAAATTTCAAAACAGTTTTGTCTTTGAAATCTCACTGCAAATTTAAAATCTCAATTATATACTATTATCTGCATGCATATATATATTTCACACTGAAAAATCAATGTCTTTGCTGTAAAATTTCTTCCTACTAATCTAAATATATATATATATATATATATATATATATATATATTTAAAATTTAGTAAAATAGAAATCTGTTTTCTTTTCCTGTACTTAACAACAGTAACTTTATTTTACTGCAAATATATGCATATATAAATAAACTGGATATATTTTTTTCTGCTTTTAAACTTTATATATATATAATTTCTCAAATCTGTGTATATATTTAAAAAAAAATCAAATTACCTCACTGACATACCCTTGCCTACACACCTCGTCCTCGGCATCAAGGAACCCAAACGCGGCCGCACCTTACCATGCCGCTGCCATGCCTCGTCGACTCAACATCGAGAAACGAAGCCTTCGACCTCGATCTAGAAACCGATCAAAACCACCACAATCGCAAGTGCCGGTCTTCAACCTCACCTCTACCCTAATCCAACGCGACCTCGAATGACCACGTGCGGCCCTTGCGTCCCTGCTTTTGGCCATACGAATCGAGCAAGGAGGCGGCCATTGATTTGTTTAATTTTACTTCGAGAATGAAAAAAAAAATCTGATTTGGTTTTAGAAGTATCGGCCATAGATTTGTATTTCGAAGGAGAATCGACCATGTTTTATTTTTTTGAAGCTATTTTGTTGAATTTCGAACAAAGACGAAAAAGTTTTCGTTCATTTTATTTTTTTCTTTTGTTGTTTGCTCGGTCAATTTTTAAAAAGAAATGCCAAAAAAACGACGCGTGTTAAAGAAAGATAACACGTGCTTTTAAATTTCTAAGACGTGTTGCAAAAGTTTTGAAATGTAATTTATCATTTATTTAAATTTAAATTGAAAATGTCTCGATTTTCGCAACACAAGATCTCGATCTTCAATCGAGATGTGTCGTTAGGCGTTTATAATGTTAAACCCCTATTACAAATGCAAGGGAAAAGGTTTTGAGTCCAAATTCGATCGTATGGAGAAGATAGCATTTTGAACCCAGCTATAATATTAAATTTCGATATAAACTTCAATGTGTTTATCAACCTATGGTTACACGATCACTCCAAACACTAAGAAAATTAAAATCCGATAATAATATACTATTATGGATCCAATGGAACTGGTTTCGTCGACTGTGCCTCAGAAGGCTATTTTAAATATAAATTTAAATAATATATTTTAAAATTGAACAAAACAGTTTTAAATTCAACTTTTAAAAGTTTTATTATCTCTAATATTATCAATATAAATTTTACAGGCCTTCAAATCATTTTAACAGGCTTAGAATTTCATATTTCATATTTTACCCAATTTAATATTATTAAATTCAATAACTTAATTGCCAAACAAACAGTGATATTTGAAATTCAAGTTAAACTAACATTCAAGTATTTAAAATCAATTAAACATTTCAATTTCAAATATTCACAAATTCTGGGTCGTCACACAATATGTTTACAATAAGATTATAGTCACACTTTCAACGGTAAGTTCAAGCCATGTTAGTATTCACTGATTAAGAGTCCTTTAGTAGAAAAAAATCCTATAGCTTCAAAATTCTACTCATCATAAATAATTGGTAGAATATTTTGGCTTCTTTTCGAAGGATAACCGGACCGAGTATTAAATATATGTGTCTAAGTCGATGAGTTATCATGATTTAGATTAAACCTTTATAAAATGGAATTTCTTAAATTATAAATGGTTTAGTGTTATCCGACTGCTTGGCCAAGCTAAAAGGTGATAATTACAGAGGTTTTGATTGAATCAAGATGAAACTCGAGCCAGTGAGAGGTTGGAAATATAAAAGATTGATCTGATTTGAGAAGTTCAGCATATATACATCGTTCGGCCTATACACACGGTTCATCTGGTATATAAGTTCGGCTTGTATACATGGTTTGGCCTACAAATATGGTTCGGCCTGTAAATATGTTTCAGCCTATATGTATGGTTCGGCCTGTATACATGGTCGGCCTGTATATAAGGTTGGGTCTTTAAACGCGGTTGGCCGAAGAAAAGATAGCGTGTGTTGCTCGGCTGAAGAAAAGAAGCTATAGGAACACAGTACATATCGCTCGATCAACGAAGGGAGAGCGAGATGACTCGGTCGAGATGTACAAAGAGAGGTCGCTCAGCAAGGGTGGCTCGGCACTCGGTGGATCGTTCCAAGTGGAATTGATTCGTTTGGCTTTGCATTTGGTGGCTCAGCATTGGAGCGTTTGGCATGAATGCCTTAGTCATGTTGGCTCGGCTATGTAGGTTCGGCCCTGTCAGGTCAGTCAAGGTAGTTGCTGTTAAAGTGGTGCATCTGCCTTTCCTTGGCTACAACTCATACCACAACTTCACTAGAGTTAAGTGACGACACACTTTGAGTTTCCAATGAAAATATTCGAGGTTGGCCAGGATCGTTTGGCAACCCTCGCTCGGCAACCAACGTTTTGCATTGGTGGCTCGGAATGCATAGCTTGGTGAATGCGAATTACCAAGTGGGCCGAAGTATCCTGGTCATGGGACTACGCACATGGACCAGCCTATCTTCGTCTATAAATGCAAAGGCGGGGGACAGTTGAAGGGACTTGTTTTGGGAACTCCAGGGATACTCTGCCATTTTTGGTACTTGCTTCTTTTAGTTCAAACTTGTATTCAAGTTATTTTTTTACGGGTTGTATCTGTATTTAAGTCTTTGAGAAAAGCAATGAAGATTGCATAAACAGTGGACGTAGGAAGTTATGTCGAACCACTATAATTCTGTTGTTCTTGTTTCTGCAGTTAGTGTTGCATACATTCCTCTGTTTTAATTTAGTATCTTCATTAATATCTCTACATAAATCTTTTTTTGAGTGTTAGTGACCAATTTTGGTGCTAACATTTTGGTGCTTTCACTGAGAATTACATTCTCAGGCTGTTAGGATCTACTTTGTCCCTGCTGGATTGAAGAAATCCTCCAAAGAAGATCCAAGTTCATTCATAAGAAGTTCATAGATTCTACTCAGAGTTCCAACCGGTAACTCTACAATGGGAAGACCACATACCAGATCAGCCTTCCACAATGTTAATGTCAATGAGACCGCTACCGTCTAGCAAGTAGGACCCAACAATCAACAAGCTAATCCAGGTGCAGGGACCGCCACCGTCATAAACCAAACAGAAGTTTTCACTAAGAACAGAGTTCAACGAGCTGATGAGAGAACTCGTGGAATGCAGGAGACAGCTTAATGAGCACATTCAATCTAACACCAATCTCATGACCCAGCTTACTCAACAACAACATCAGAATATTGAAGGAAGTCCCGCTTCCTACTCATCATCTGACAGCTCTGCTTCATCTGATGAACATCCCAGGCGTAGACGCTATAGAAATTAAATGGCGCAAGCAGGCGCAGTAGATCAATCCAACATGAATGGTCCAGGTACCCTACCTTGAGTCGTGGCCCCTCACTTGCACTTGGAAAACTACACTCAATTTGGAATGGGAAACTTACGATCTGGAGCACGGGTTGAAACTAACCGACCGGCTCACCAGGGACGCAATAAAGCAGGTCCCTAGGACACTCGTTTGGGAGATCACCAATCATGGAGGCATCAGCCGGGACGGTTAAGCAGGACGGAGTACAACTTGCCACCTCCCATCCAGACCCCGGATTTGTTAGCCATGGTTAGACAACTGATGAGAGAAAATCACGGCTTGTCTAACAATGATTGGGCACAACTAGGAGTCATTCTCCATTTACAGATGCTATCCTACAAGCTGAGTACCCTCGGAAGTTCAGCGTGCCGACTATTCTAGCCTATAAGGGAAGACAGATCCCCGACAGTATATAATGAGATACGAATGGATGATGGACTCAGCCAGGGAAAATGATGCGACTAAATGTAGATGTTTCCCGATAACCCTATTTGGAATCGCTACCATGTGTTTTACCAGACTTCCTCCACGATCGATCTCCGAATTCAATGGGTTAGTGATGAAATTTGTGGAGCAGTTCAGAATTCATACCACTCGTCCAAAGGACATGATGTATTTATCCAGCGTAATCCAGGCTCCAAGGGAGTCCTTAAAGGAATATTTGCAAAGATTTCACATTACTGCTACTGAAGTTAGCAACCCAAATGGCCACGCTATTCTCATGGCCATGATGCGAGGGGTAGATCCAGACTCGGAGTTTGGTGATTGGCTGGCAGGAAAACCTCCGGCTACCCTGGAACGTTTTTATTCAAAGGCGCACCAGTTCATGAGAAGGGAGGAAGCCAGGTGGACGAGGCGAAGTAGTGGGCCCGGGCCTTGCAAAGAGATGGTGCAAAGCAACATTGTGATAAAATAGGCTGGCGATAATTCTACAAAGGTCTAGGTTAATGTTCTAAACAAGCCCAAGCAGTCTAAAGCATATGGAGGGGAAATTCAAAAATAAAGAGGGAAGCCGAAAAGTGGAAGCCAAGGAACCTGACCTACAACAAATACACTCATCTGAACACATCTCTGGAGAATATTTATTTTTCAACTTGTAACACCTTCCAATACCAAAAGCCGCGCCCATAAGAATCCACTGAGGAACAAAAGTAGACAAGGAAGTACTGTCGGTTTCATGAGACCTACGGGCACAACATTGTAGACACTTCCATGATGCTATAGAAAAACTAATTCGGCAAAAGAAGTTACAGCAGTTTCTTAAGAATCCATAGGAAGGTGGATAAGGAACGTCCGATCCCGGTCGCAGGCAGGCTCCACATCGTCCTGAGGAACCTGTTCGAACCGTAGGTAGACTAATCATAAACATGATAGTCCGTTGGCCTCATCCAACAGACAAAAGTTGGCAAGAAATGGAACACTATGCTAATTCCTTTAAACACGCGGACTTTGAATGTTGCTCGAAATCGGGGGATGGGACACCAGCGAAACAACAACGAATGATGACAGATGATATAGTGTTCAGAAGTAGAGATACCGATCAGGTGGAGGCACCTACCATTGACCCGATGGTCATCTCGGCCACGATTGGGCCAGCATTTGTGAGAAGGATATTGATTGATTGTGGAAGTTCTATCAACATCATATTCAAAAAGGCATATGACCAAATGAAGATGGAGGCGAAAGATCAAAAACCATCTAAAGAAAGTATTCAAGGTTTTAATGGTGCAGCAGCTGATGTAGTAGGTTTTGTTGAATTACCGATTGAGTTAGGAGAAGGTGAACGTAGGAGGGTATAGATTCTATCGTTCATTGTTTTGGATATTGATTCTCCGTATAATGTTTTTCTGGACCGACCTGCCCTAGCGGAGTTTAGGGCAGCTTTGGCCCCGTGGTGTTTTACTTTGAAATTTTTGAACAATAGAGGAGTTAGTGTTGTGCATGGCGATCAAGCGACTGGTCGAGCATGTTATGTGGATGAGCTGAGAGAGGCCCAACGAAGAGAGATGGGAAAGGTTGCGAACGACTCTGTCCACATCCATGTTGCTCAAGACAAGTAATGCCCAAGTCTTGGCTCGGCTAACAGAGTCGGATCTACAGAGACATTGATCCGAGAATGATGATGAAGAACCTAAGGATTCTAAAGTAGCACCGGCTGAATTGATGATTGACATTCCAGTCAGCAATGACGACCCATCACGGGTGCTGAAGATTATATCATAAATCACCCCCTCGATGGCTGAGGATCTTGCTGATTTCCTCCAAGCGAATCTGGATGTTTTCGCTTGGACACATTCTGATATGTGCAAAATTTCTCCCGCCATAGTGAGTCATATATTGAACATAGACCCGAAATACGTGCCGCTGAAGCAAAAAAGGAGAGGTATGAACCCGGAGAGGTCCGCTGCACTTAGAGAGGAAGTGGAAAAACTCAAAGCCAATGGGTTCGTCCGTGACGCCCTCTACCTAGAATGGGTCTCTAACCCCGTATTAGTGAGAAAAGCGAATGGGAAACGGAGGACTTGTGTTGATTATTCAGACTTGATTATTCAGACCCGAACAAAGCATGCCCTAAGGATATTTTCCCTTTACCATGAACTGACCAGCTGGTTGACTCAACAGCTAGACATGAGTTATTGTCATTTATCGATGCGTATTCAGGATACAATCATATCCCGATGCACATTCTAGATCAGGAACACACTATTTTTGTCACGGATGTCGGACTGTACTGTTATGTTGTGATGGCTTTTGGGTTGAAGAACGTAGGAGCGATTTATCGGCGCTTGGTAAATCGGATGTTTAAAGACCAAATTGGTAGAACAATGAAAGTCTATGTGGATGACATGCTTGTGAAGTCACGACAGTCGAACGACCACATTCGAGACTTAGCAGAGATGTTTGATATACTTAGATACTATGGAATGAAAATCGATCCACTAAAGTATTCCTTTGGTATTGCGTCGGGAAAGTTTTTGGGCTTTATTGTCAATGCATGGGGAATTGAAGCTAATCCAGAAAAGATTCAGGATATTTGAGACATAAAGTGCCCAGAACTATAAAGCAAATACAAAGCCTAAATGGAAAGGTCGTCGCATTAGGTCGATTCATATCCAAAGCAACCGAAAAGTGTATTCCCTTCTTCGATGTGATAAAGAAAGGGAAGAGAACATTTGAATGGACGCCCGACTGTGAGGATGCATTCCGAGCTCTAGTAAGATATTTGGAAAGTCCTTTGGTTTTGTCAAAGTCTGTGGGCCATGAAGTGTTATATGTATGCTTGGTCGTGTCTCGGCATGCCATCGGTGCGGCCTTGGTTCGCGAGGAGGATCGAATTCAAAGGCCAGTGTACTATGTTAGTAAACGTCTAATGGGGGCAAAGAGAAATTATCCTAAAATTGAGAAGCTAGCCTACTCTTTGGTGATTGCATCATGCAAGCTTCGTCCATATTTTCAAGCATACCCGATCAGTGTTTATACCGATCAGCCTCTGTGATAGGTGCTCCAACGACAAAAAACTTCTGGAAGGTTGTTAAAGTGGAACATTGAGTTGAGTCAATTCAATATCACCTATCTACCACGGAGGGCTGTCCAAGGGCATGTGCTAGCGGACTTCATTGTAGAATTCACAGTATAAGACAAGCCAAGGAGTGATGATGTTATTCCCCTCATTCGATGGAAACTATACACCGATGGGGCATCCAACGACTGTCGCTCTGAGGTTGGTGTTATTCTTATAATTCTCGAAAACCGACCAATTTGTTATGCTTTGAAGCTCAATTTCCCAGCTATGAATAATGAAGCTGATTATGAAGCATTTATTGCTGGCCTGAAACTTACCAGTGAACTTGGAGTAAAATCGGTTGAAATCTTTTATGACTCACAATTGGTGGTGTACCAAGTGCAGGGAGACTATCAAGCAAAGGGGCAGAGACTTGCCCCATACCTTGCTCCGGTTCAAGAGCTGTTGGCAGACCTTAAATAATATGATATTTCACACATCCCACGTGAACAAAATGGGGAAGCCGATTCATTGGAAAAATTCGCAAGTACTGATGATGAATAGCAGATGGGCTTGGTTCCCGTCGAAATCTTACATTCTTCGAGTATAAATGAGATGGAAGTAAATTTTGTGTCAAAAAAGGAAATTGAGAAGGAGTCGTGGATAACCACGTTCAAACAATACCTGTTACATGGGACTCTGCCCGAGAGAAGGAACGAAAGGCGACAAGTCATTCGCAAAGCTTCGCAGTACATAATGCATGATGGAATAATGTATCGAAAAGGATTCTCAGTTACCTTACTTTGGTGCATTTCCCACGACGAGATAAAGCGGGTCATGAAAGAGGCTCATGAAGAAGAATGTAGAGACCGTATTGGGGGTATACTTTAGTGAAAACGATCCTCCGCTATGGATACTATTGACCAACCATGAATTGGGACGCCGCAGACTATGTAAGAAGGTGCGTCAAATGTCAAAAGTATGCCAAAATCCCGATAGCTCCCCCAACAGAACTCACACAAATGGTCAGTCCCTGGCTATTGGCTATTTTCAATATAGGCGATCGATATAATCGGTTCCTTGTCGATCTCCAGAGGTGGTGCAATATATGCAATTGTTGCGGTCGATTACTTTACCAAGTGGGCGAGCAGAGCCCTTAGCTTCAATCACCACCGAAAAAGTCATTAATTTCGTTGTGCAAAACATCATATGTCATTTTAGCCTTCCACGAACTATCATTACGGACAACGGAACTCAATTCGAAAGTAGGGAGTTCAAAGAATTTTGCCAAAAATATGGCATTGAGAAAAGGTTCGTGGCAGTGGCTCATCCTATAGCCAACGGACAAGTTGAAGCCATAAATAAAATAATCAAATCAATATTGAAGAAATGTTTGGAGAAGGCTAGAGGCAAGTGGGTGGATGAACTTCCGACAGCACTCTGGGCTTAGAGAACCACCCACAAGTCCACGACTGGCCATACTCCCTTCACTTTGGCATACGACACTAAAGCTATTATACCCGTGGAACTTGAAATTCCTTCTCATCGGGTAACTCATTATGATCCTAAGATGAATCAGGATCTCTTACTGGATTCGCTGGACATTGTCGACGAAAAACATGAAGAAGCTGATTTAAGGGCAGCTGCATATAGACACTGAGTCGCTCGATATTATAATAAAAAAGTTCGATCGTGAATCTTTGATGTGGGCGACTTCATTTTGTAGCGAGTTTTTCCGATCCCATCACATATGAATCCCACATAGGAAGGACCATACGTCATCGAATGGAAGCTTGGAGAATGAACTTTCAAGCTAGCGACCGTCGATGGCATAACGCTCCACCGACCATGCAATAGCGAGCATTTGCGCCATTATTACACTTAGCCTATTTCATTTGCGTTTTGGTAGCTATTGTTTTCAGTATATGTTCTTTTGTTGTTCTTTTTTTGGGCATGTAATAAGACAATTCAAATTGTTCCCATTTGTTATGATCAATAAAGGCTTGAAGCAGTTTTTCTGTGAACTGATGATGTTCCATGTGTTATATTTCCATGGCAAAAATTAAACTACATTATTCTGTCCGGCGTATGAACGCACACACAAAATTAAAAGTCAATCGATAAAATATAATCTCTATGTCCCCAATTTATGGACTCGGGTACTCTGAGTCCCTAGAGTGCGGACTAGAGTATAAACGACTTAAAAATCTCTAAGTTCTCATCATACGGACTAGAGTACTCTGAGTCCCCAGAGTTCAGACTAGAGTATGAATGACTTAAAAATCTCTAAGTCCCCACAGTGTGGACAAGAGTACTCTAAGTCCCCAGAGTGCAGACTAGAGTATAAATGACTTAAAAATCTCTAAGTTTTCAAAGTGTGGACTAGAGTACTCTGGGTCCCCAGAGTGTGGACTAGAGGATAAACGACTCAAAATTTTGTAAGTCCCCGAAGCGCGGACTAGAGTACTCTGAGTTTCCAGAGTGCGGACTAGACTATAAACGACTTTAAATCTCTAAGTCCATGGAGCGCCGACTAGAGTACTTTGAGTCCCCAGAGTGTGGACTAGAGGATAAACGACTCAAAAATTTGTAAGTCCCCGGAGCACGGACTAGAGTACTCTACGTCCCCGGAGTGCGAACTAGAGCATAAATGATTCAAAAATCTCTAAGTCCCTGGAGCATGGACTAGAGTACTCTGAGTCCCTGGAGTGCGGACTAGAGTATAAACGATTCAAAAATATCTAAGTCCCTAAAGTGCGGACAAGAGTACTCTAAGTCCCCGAAGTGCGGACTAGATATAAACGACTTAAAAGCCTCTAAGTCCCCAGAATGCGGACCAGAATATTTATGATTCAAAAAAATTTCCAAGCCATATGGAAGCAAACCGCAGTTTATGTAACCCACAAGATTTCGAATTTCGACTACAAGTTAGACAATAAGCTAAACAGTGAGAATCGTGGAAGACAAAGAAACAAATTTTAGTACTAAGCCAAAATAAAGTTCCATTACAACTTTTTTGTAGTTTGGAGCAAAAGATTATTCACAACGACTATAAAGTAAATAGAAACAACTACATGATCAGAGTTCATTCAGGCTGAACGAGGCATGGCCGGATAGCTACCTTTTTTATTTTTTTTCTCCTTCTTCGACCTCTCTGAAGGCTCCTCACCTGAGCATTTTCTCTTGGACGCCTTGCTTCCTAGTGAGGTGATGCTCGAAGAAGAAGGAGGAACTTTTAGTGGTGTGGTGCCCTCGAGAAGAATGACCTTCAATGGCCCATTCAGGGGATTATCCAATTCCACCACTTGAGGCTCAGCCTTAATTTCAAATTTCTTCTTCCCCTCTTCCATGATTTGTTCCTTCATGCTCAGTTTTGAAGTGTGTTCGGAGGCGCCCGTAATTTCAACTTTATCATGTTCTTCTATAGGTGAGGGGTCCTTGAGTTTGTCCTCATCGAGCGCCCCGATCATTTGAGCATCGGGTCCGGGAGCATTCCTAGTGTGAGATGCCTCTCCCAATTTCTCTTCCTTATCCGTAAAGGCATCGCTCCTTGGAGTTGGTTCGGGATCAAAATGGCCTACACGAAGTCATAAAAAACAAATGTTAGAATACATCTATTTCTCGGCAAGAAGCGATGGTTATTAGAAATCTAGAAAGAAAGGTTAAGTACCCGTCTTTGGCTGATTCTCAGCTGTTTTGGGAGTCTCGTCCTCTGGAATATGGGATAGAATGTGGATATCAAGCGCGGGCTTCTCTGGATCGTAGCCGACAGGCTGTTCGAAAGGATCGAGTGGAGAGCGACCAGTCGGCTGAACAAAATGAAGAACTGGAGATTCAGTCCCGATGGACCAGCAACTTCATACTTCCCTTTTGATGAGGATGAATCTCTTCCACAAAGGGCTTTGGCTGTAGATAAGTCGGAAGGCTTGTTTCCTCGAAGTAATTTATTCACAAGAGAACCCTCATCAACCTCCTCGGTACCCAGCTCTACTCATTTAATTTTTATCACGGTATCCCATGATTCGGCTAATGATTCGAAGTAACCCTCACCCAAAAAAGATAGATCTTGATGCATGAGAACCCATGTGTTGTATTCAACAATAAGCGGATCAAATTTGCATTTAATTTCTTCTCTCCTGGCTTCAGCAGCTGTCTCAAGGCGAGAGTCAATTTCTGTCATTGCCATTCTTTTGCCCTCTTCACGGGCTGCATCCTTTAATCTTAAGCTTTGGAGAGCTCCTCGTCAAGCTTTGTTTTTAGAAGTTGTGTAGCGACAATCTCATCGAAATATCGTTGTGACTGCTCCTGAGCAGCAGTTTTTTCTTCCTTTTCTTTGAGGAGTAGCTCCTTCAATTCTTTAACTCGTTGAGCGAGGCATCCTACTCTTTTTGAATGGAGTCTTTTTCTAAGGCTAAAGTGCCACAGCATTGAACCGCCTCATCAATTTCCCTTTTGTGAGTGGCTTCCACTCGATCGAAGTGGTTTTCGGAAAATTAATCCCGATCCAGGTCACTTCGAAATGATCAGCGTATTGGCCAATATTGATAGTTGGTTATTTAACTATCGTATAACTTCCACAAAAAACCATCAAGCCTTAATAATTTTCCAAATTATTTATTTATTTCAAAATATCTTTGCAAGATATATTTTCACTCTTCAACCTTTTGAAAATAGTTTTCAAATAACTTTTTCTCTCACGGAATAAATTTCCACCCAATTGTTTTATTCCCACCGGAAATCCCCAAGTCTTAATACTTTAGATTTTAAAATAATTTAAATCACTTTATCCAAAGATATATATATATATACACACACTTTAAAAAACTTAAAATAAAACTACTTAAAATACTTTATTTAAAATACTAGTTTGAAATTTTATATCAATTTCTCATGTAAAACTAAAGCCAAAACTAATTTTAAAATATAAATATTTCTATAAGGTATAAATATTAAATAATTATCTTTTAAATCATAATACTAGTTAAACCTTTAAAATAATTACTACTATAATTAATTTAAATAAATATTTACTTTAAAATTCTAAAATAATTTAGAATAATAAAATTTCTCTAAAACATTCTTTTAAAACCACTTTAAAACCTCTAACTTATACTTGGAAATCTTTCTTTGAAAATATACTTGGCTTTTCAAGGAAATACACTTTCCTTTCCACACCTTTAAAAATAAACCACTATTTATTTTTAACAAATCACCCTTTCCTTATAAATTTCCATCCTGAATTTATACTTCCAAATTATCCTATGATAAATATTTAACTTTATTTATAAACCCTGTTGATAAATTTCACAATCTCATTCTCCTTTATTCACAGTTTCAATACTTAATTAGTTTTCAAATCGATTTCCAAAACCAATTCCATTTTAAAATAAATTCCTTTACTTATCCAAATTTATTTCAAAACCCATTTATCCCATGTTCACACCTTTATTTATGATTTAAATTCTTATTTAAATCGAAAATATCAATTTCATACTTTATCTCAAAATTCTCCTTTTATTTTCCCAAACTATTTTAAACCTCGAATTAGAAAAAAATATTTCTTCGTACTTAAAAAAAATATTGCTTAAGTCCTTATTTTAAATAAAAATACTATTTTCCCATTTATTAAAATTCCCTATTTTTCCAAATCTATAATAACTTCTATTTACCTATATATGCATATACATTATATAAATCCATAAATTTAAGAAAATAACTTGTTTTATAACTTATTATTATACATTTTTTTCTGTTAATCCAAACTAATTCAAATGCTCAGCTAAAAACAAAGATTATACCTGATTGTCTAATTGGATGAAAATGTACAAACGCTCGACACCCACTCTCTCGTGCTCGCGCCTAAATCGACATCCACGTCTCTACACTAGGACTGCCTCACCACAACTTCGCGTTTTCAGATCTTGTATAACATTATATAATTTATTAATATTTGAACTAATCGAACGATTTATAGATTTAATTAACTAATCATTTAATTTAAAACTTAATTCCTTTAATAAATTATCTTTAGTAACTAAAATAACTAAATAAGTTAATTTAAAACTTTATTCACCAAATCCATTATTAAAAAAACAAACTAGCAAATTAAAAATATGTAAGTGTATATTTATTTTATTTTGAAATTTTATATATACTTATAAGAAATAATTAATATAGATTAAAACTCTAACTTTATATAGATTCTTTAATGTTTAAAACTCTTATATTTTCCTTTCTGCTTTACACAAAAATTTATCACAGCAACCTCTTTCTATATAAATTATTTTTCTTTTAAATTAAAAATACAAATTCAAATTTAAAAACACAGGAAGAAAACCATACCTAAAAGTATGGATCCGGCTAAAGGTCATCCCGGTCTAGATGTCCCCCCTTCTCCTTCTTTTTACTTAGCCAAGAAAAGAAAATAAAATCGTTGTTCAATGCTAAAACTAAATCGAGCAGTTCAAATTCATTCGAATGAAAATCAAATCATGTCTCTCCTCTCCATAACTTTGATACTAAGTGCAATGACCCGCAAATCTGTACTACTTTGAGCCGATAATATTCTCCAACGGTTCAACTCAAAGTGGATGGAAATACAAACCATTAGGGTTAAAGAAGATGGAGGTAGAAGAAGAGTTAAATTAAAATTGGGATAAATCGAGAAGGATTTATGAATGATCAGACTGAGTATTATAGAGTACAGATTCTGGATGGATTGCTATGGAGCTCAAGAGACGAGCTGGATCGCAAGACGTATCACACGTACTTGAAGTATTTTCCGCTGTGTAGTGTAAGCTGTATAGTCAGTTTTTGTGAGGACAAGTTAATATAACTATGACAACCTCGGTTGTATCTTTAGCGTTTTGTTGGGCAGCTTCAAGTTGAGATTTGTATGAGGGAAGCTCTTCATCCTGGGCTTTGGTAATGTCTTTATCATGGACGGCTTCAAGTTTCAAGCGATCGATCTTATACTGACATTCCATAGAAACTTCCAAAACTTTTTCTGCCAAGTGAACAAACGCATCGTGTTGGACATAGACATTGTTATTGCAGGTGATGGCTCTTTGCTTTACATGCCCTGAAATTGGGTGAACTGTAGGAAGACATTTCAGTCCGTCCATATCTTTGGAAATGTAGCTTTAAGCTCAGCTGATCATTCGGCTATCGACGGATCATGTGCAGAGATTGGAGCGGTTTGCTTAGCCGGAGCCATAGACTTTTTATGAGGCTCACAAGATTGCTTTAGGCTAGACGAACCAGAGTGTTGGTCACAAGGAGCTTCAGATTGAGTCCCCTTCTGAGCCCCATATCACCTGCACAGAAATCAAGAGAGGACGAGTTAGCGAGAATAATATGATGGCTAAAATTTAAGTGCAAGGAGAAGTGTGAGTGTTTGTGTGTATCCTAATGTTTCCCTTCGATAGACCAGTTTCTTTTTCTTTACTTATTAGAGTTATCTCTTTGTGTTGACCAGCCGGATCGCCTACATCGCCTCTTGTGGGCGAATTAAGTCCCATATCTCCTGGGTCGTTAAAGCCATAATTTAGTACGTCATCGCGGATGGTCAGGTCTGAAAGACCTTTTAGTAAATCCTCTGGATGTTGGGGTGACGAATTTTTCTCAACCGCAGTGATTGTAACTTTAGAAGTTCCACCTATTGTTTTCTTTTTCAATTTATAAGCTAAGATTTTTTGCCTCTTCGAAGGGGTAAGTCACTTGGTGATGCCAGGTGCGTCCATTATTGGTGCAATATCGAAACCTAAGTTCTCGTCGTTCGTTTTTGGGCATATGACCTCCTTTATTTCGCCTTCCTTGGATATATCAGGGGTTCCTTATGTAGAGGGCATCGAAGGCCCAGCTTGCCCTTTTCCATTTTTCGAGGCAGATTCGGTTGTAGTGGCGCTAGTTGGGAGACTTGTTCGACGACCTTCCTCCAACAATCCAAACTTTAAAAGCAATTCATTGAAAATAACAGATTTGATCTCCCAGTCTCCCAAGGGAATAGTTCGAATGGCCTCGACGGCCTCAGAATACCCGTTGCCTTCAGGACATGGGCTGATACCTGTAAAAGTCGAAAAAAGTTTAGAAAGAATGCACTTTGTGCCATAGATAAATATTGGTCCGAAAATGGAAATTACTCCCTTCCAGCCATCTTCTTGCAAAGCTAGTGGGGCAGCTTACATAAAACCATTCCTGCTTATATTAGGAGAATTTATTCCATGCCCCCACCAGGATCTGACACTTGGAGTGTGGCTTAAGGAATATGAAGGATGGACTGTCAGACCGTCTTTTGAAGCGATAAATGTAGCGGACATCACCGGGAGTGGGAAGCCTAAACAAGATGCTCATGAAGAGAATACAAGTGCCATAGATGAACGCATGACTATTGGGATGTAGCTGTGTCGGGGTGATCCCGATATACTGTAACATTTCACGAAGAAAGGAGTTTAAAGGTGGCATGCTACCAATCCAGCACATGAATTTATTGAACGCTGTATATCCACCTGGGGACAGGTAAGGTCGATCTTGCTTCGATGGAACTAAAACATCATCGAAAGGGATCCCATGAACTGTACACAACCGACGAAGAGCGGTCTCGTTGATTTTTGAAGCTTGTGAATCAACAAGATTATCCAGAATGACTGCTCCGTCTAAAAAATCAAGGGTTGGGCCAATAACTACAGCTGATGGATCCGGAATACCTTGTGTAGGAGTTGTCGGTGGATTCGAAGTTTCTACTACCTCCTACCGAGAACTTGGCTTAGGCTTATTGGAAAATGTAGCAGAGCGGTATCTTATGGACATCTTCGACGAGCGTTTAATATGGGTAGATACTTATTTGAACTATACTTGAAAGACAATCAATATTAGATATAGCGACAGAAATATCCCCTCCCCCCTCATGTGGTGTGTGGACTAGTGCAATCATTCGAGCATAAGTATAAAATAATTAAAGATTTAAAGACCAATGAAGTGTGATTGAGCATTAAAATGTCATCTTCGAAGACGTCATCTCTAATCGTCTCCAAGAGCTTGTCCTATGTTCAGTAGTATGGGTCTTGTAATCGAACATTGGCATTGTATGTTAAAGGCTGTTATTTGCTTTTGTTACACTGAACTTGTGTTTATAGATCTTAAAATTATGGAGTCATTAGTCAAAACTAGTTCCACATGCTCATGTGCTTAAGTTCTTGTCATTATTCATTGTTCTACGGCTAGGCATGGAAGTATGTGGTCTTGACATATGCAATGTTTAAGTGGAGATGATTTTGATTGTCAATGCCGATCCCAAGGCCCGAAGCCGATCGACTCTCTAAGCATACATACCGAACCTCTCACCTACAAACTACTGAACAACCACACTTGGTCTCTTACTGACCCACCAACCTAACTTCCTACCGAACCGTGCTCTCCTTCGAGGCCGATCGACTTCCTCGATCGGGATGCCAAACTGCTCCTCTGGATTTTGACCGACTCGCAACGTCACAAGCAACTACCGAACCACACTCTCATCTCAAAACGTGACCAACCCGTGTTTACTCTTGAGTCATTCATTGCGGGACACTTTCCCTCTTCCACCTAAGTCGTAACTTCTGAATTCTAAAAACTACGACTACTAAGCGACTGATTCATCAAATATCTACGGCGGTCGAAGCTCTAACTTAAAGGCCAGCCTTCTTCGTGGTTTATCTTTCCCTCTCTCCTCAATTATACTCTACCCGATCCTATAACCCGAGAAAAGGGAAAGCCACCCACTCGAGTAATGAAACTTCGTATGCAATCTCGTGTACTGATAAGAGGTTCATACCTATGAAGAAGGCTTGGGATTTCTGGCAGATTCGAGGTGTTGAATTGAGGAATCGATTAAATTCGGGAACAGTTGGAACCGCGAGGGGATAAATACGATGTTCGACGATAAACAAGAGGTTAGTTTTAGGAAGATAGGAAGAATAAGGGCTAGTGAGAGTAGAATAAGAAATAAGGAAAGGAGGAAGTAGAAAATGATGAGGCTTTTATATGGTAGGAAGAGAAGAGAAACGGGCCTTACATTGTGGAATCGGTTAAAGTGCTTCGATGGTCCGGACTTAGATGTCAGACGGTTATCATTCCGAATGAGCTAGCTCCTAAAAACAAGGACCGACTGCCGATTCAAAGCGCGTCATGTTGGTTCACGCAACACACTTTAAGGGGCAAATGTTACCCGACTGCTTGGTCCGGCTACAAGGTGATAATTATTTTGATTGAATCAAGATGAAACTCGAGCCATTGAGAGGTTGGAAATATAAAAGATTGACCCGATTTGAGTAGTTTAGCATATATACATCGTTCAGCCTGTACACACGGTTCAGCCTGTAAATAAGGTTCGGCTGTATACATGGTTCGGCCTGTAAATATGGTTCGACCTATATGTAAGGTTCGGCCTGTGTACATGGTTCGACTTGTATATAAGGTTCAACCTATACGTATAGTTCGGCCTTTATACACCGTTCGGCCGAGGAAAAGATGGCGTCTGTCGCTCGGCTAAAGAAAAGAAGCGTAGGAACACAGTGCATATCGCTCGGTCAATGAAGGGAGAGCGAGATGACTTGGTCGAGACGTCCAAGGAGAGGTCGCCCGACAAGGGTGGGTCGGCACTCAGTGGGCCGGTCCCAGTGGAATTGATTCGTTTGGCTCGGTATTTGGTGGCTTGGCATTGGAGCGTTCGACATGAATGCCATAGTCATGTTGGCTTGACTATGAAGGTTCGTGCCTGTCGGGTCAGTCAAGGTAGTTGCTATTGAAGTGGTGCATCTGGCTTTCCTTGGCTACAACTCATACCACAACTACCCTTGAGTTAAGTGACGACGCACTTCAAGTTGCCGATGAAAAGACCCGAGGTTGGCCAGGATCATTTAGCAACCATCGTTCGGCAACCCTCGCTCGGCAACCATCGTTCGGCGTTGGTGGCTTGGAATGCACGACTCGGTGAACGCGAGTTACCAAGTGGGCCGAAGTATATTAGTCATGGGCCTACGCAGGTGGACCAGCCTATCTTCGTCTATAAATACAAAGGCAGAGGCATAGTTGAAGGGACCCTTTTTTGGGAACTCCAGGGATACTCTGCCATTTTTGATACTCACTTCTTTTAGTCCAAACTTTTATTCGAGTTATTTGTTTACGGATTGTATCTGTATTCAAGTGTTTGAGAAAAGCAATAAAGATTACATAAACAGTGGACGTAGGCAGTTACGTCGAACCACTATAATTCTGGTGTTCTTGTTTCTGCATTTAGTGTTCTATACATTCCTCTATTTTAGTTTATTATCTTCATTAATCTCTCTATACAAATCTTTTCTTGAGTGTCAGTGACCAATTTTGGTGCTAACACTTAGTAACTGTAACGACCCGGGATTTTGGTCATTGTTTTCGAACATTTAATTTATTTTTAAATGTTGAATTTGAATTGTTAATTGATTTTGAATATGGAAGAACCAATGAAATTGTTTAAAATTCAAATATAGTGATTAACGGAATCGTAAATGGTAATTCAATATTTGAAATTCGGCAAATATGGGAATTTGGATTTAGATGTGAGTAGGAATGATTTCTAAGTTGTTTTAAACTCTATTTGAATTAGAGTGATGGTAATAGACTTCTGAATGGAACTAAAAGTCGATAAATTTAAAGTTTGAAATTTATACATTAATTTAATTATAGAATTAACGTATATATATATATATATATATATATATGGTAATAGTGTAGATAATAGAATTCTGATTTAATATGAATCGAAGTGATTTCTAATATGGATATAAATTCTTTTTGATTTATAAAGGAGTTAGTAGGTTTTGAAAATTTGAAATTTCAAGCGATTCCGTAGATTTTGAAAATCGCTCGATTTAATCGACGCGTTAAAATAGCCTTCCGGGGCACAGTCTCAAAATCCGACGGAACCAATTCTACTGGGTTCGTAATAGTGCATTATTATCGGATTTCAAATTTTGTAGCATATGGAGTTACGTTTGGTCGTACGGGGTAGAAACGCGTTGAATTTAATATAGAAAAATTAATATTTTGATTCGATTCGAAAAGCTATCTTCCACATACGGTCGAATCAGGCCCCGAACCATGTTCCATTGTGTTAGGAACAAGGGTAAAATATTATAAACGCCAGACGACACATCTCGTTTGGAGTTCGTTCGGGAAAGCATGTTAATTTTGAAAATAATATTAAAATAATTCGTATACGCCTATATATACCCATTCCAACGGTAAACCCTAGCAGAAATACAACGCAGCCGCCTCTGTCTTTATTAATGGCCAAAAACCATCGAATTTTTCCCCTTAATCTCTCTCAATCCATCATTTTTCATAAGAAATCACCAACATGACAACCGAAGAGCTTGTCGAGCTGTATAATATGAACGGCTGTGATCGAATTTGGAGTGGTGGATCGACGACAGGAAGGCCGCGTTCGTGGGTTGTTGGCTGGAGAGAATCGAGGCGATAATGGAGCTTTGTAGGTGCGGTCTCTGGCCGAAGGTGCATAGGGCCTTGCTCTCTGGCGTGGTGGTCCCTGATCGATGTGTAGATGGTCGTGGAGGCCGCTGCGATGGATGGAGTGAACGACAAGTTAGGTTCTTGCGTTCGTTCAACCTGGAAACGAGAAGATGAAGAAGAGTAACAGCATGTGGCCAGATTTCTCTATTTCGAATTTGAACAGCAGATCTGAGGTTTCAAAATAAAATGTATAAAAAAGAAATTTATTTATAATCTACATTCAAAACTTTAAAAATCCGTATCTTTGTCATACTAGGTCGAAATCGGACGAAACAAGCGGCGACGAAATCATGGCAACGAGCACAACGCTCTGGAATAGATCTGGAGACGTTCGAAGTGAGTTAAAATTTTGAGTTAAATCGAACGCGTTCGATTTAATTTAAAATTTAAATGTTTGGCGAATTGAAAACTCAAGGTGAGTTAATCTCACTCAATTTTAGACTGCTGATATTAATTTTTAATAGTTAAAATTAATTTATGATTGATTGGTCGAATTAATACATTTTTATCGGTTGAATTAATACATTTTTTTAGTTGAATGTGATATTATATATAGCAATATATATATTGGAATGATTGATATTCCTAGCGGACGAGACCCTATATACTGCGATATTCCGCCTCGAAGCGGAATTGGTATTTTTATGTTGTATTAACATCTATGGATGCAAGAAAAACAGATTGAAGGGATCCAACTGGATTACTCAAAATGTTGAATTATAATTTCATATATAGTGATATATGTTTTGTTGGAATAATCTGTGACAGATTATTGTGTGATTTGAATTAATTGGACGCTATAATAATTTTGGCCTAGATTTTGGTATTTAAAAGATACCAACAACATATGGTTTGAATTGGAAAATAATTTTACAGGGATTTCTGAAGTAATATATTTATATAGAATTTTGATTTAATTGATTTGATAAATTAATGGTTTTGAAATTTGCACTTAACTAATTTGGGATATTGTAAATAGAGATTTTGGAATAAAGTATACAAAAAGATTTTTGAATAATAAAATCTTAAGTGGCACTTGTTTAAATATAAAACGATTAAAAATCGTTTTTTAATAGATTGGAAGGATAGAAGTGAATTTGTAAATAAGTATAAAATTGATTATACTGGAGCTCAAGTAAGAATTTCCAAATTTACGAAATTAAATTAGAATCGAGAAACTAGGCTTGTTTTAAAAGAAGGATTTTATTTATTAACTAGATAATTCTAAAAGCATTAGAAATATTCTAGAAACTAATTGTGTAACTATTTTAAATTGTTTAAAGCATATTTAATTATTAATTAGTTCCTTATAATGATTGTTAAAGATTTGCTATTATTTAAGAATTAGTCAGCATTGTTGTTTTAACAGATAAATTATTAAATATTAATATAGCTTTGTTTAATAACTTTTATTTAAGTATATGATTCCTAGACTAAACTTGAAAAATTATTTTAGAACTTATAAGCATTATTTTGAGATAATTTTTAAATAAAGTTTCGGGAAGTAATGGTATAATCGCATGGCGTAATCGGAGGCAGCGAGTGCCTACAGTTAAGTTTTGGATTTCTCTAGGATTGAGGTGTAACCATTGAGCTGTGAATCCATGGTTTGATACCGCAGTGGTACTTTTCATATTATTTTAAAAGGGTTTTCAAATATTTTTAAAAAGGATAATTTATAAATATACTGAATTCGATATGATAAGTACATACTTTTAGATAAAGAGATTTAATTTATTAAAAATTTGAATTAAATATAACTTTGAGTTTTTCTTTGGAAAATGGAATATTTGTGTGAATCATTGTTTATTTGATAGTTAAATAACCAACCATTAAATCTGGACCCAAAATATAACTTTGGGATTATCTAGGGGAAACATGGGAATTATATGGTACAGTTACCATTCGAGGTGCTATACTGTATGTATAAACTCATTTCGTTCTACTAGGACGATGATAAGAAAATCCACCCACTAATGGTTACGAGGTGATCTCCTATCTTATCTTCATCTGGTTATTTCCTAAAGAACCGGGGTAGAGTTTACCGAAAATATCGAACGTTATTTCGAAGAGACCAGGATCAGGTAAGTTATCCGAAAACCTCTTCGATCCAATGAGTACATTTTTGAAATGAAGACAAAAGCATGGTGTCGAAGATGCAATAGTGAAGTACAAGGGCTAACCGCTACTAATCTTGAGGGTGATTCCTAAATGGATGTAGTACGAGTAGTACCTTTGGTTCAGTTCGGACTTGTATGGATGAATGCTATCAGTACATTGTCATTGGAGGACAATGAGCATTCTAAGTGAAATTTCCTTGAAAAGGTAATCGTAGGCTCTTGCCTCATCAACCAGGAATGACTAAAAAGCAGGGGAGATGCAGCAAGCTAAGTGGGTAGCACCCAATTAAGGTATGTTTATGACCTTTATAGATACCCTTGGGTATTATTACTACGATTCATGGAAGGTGCTCGAAAAGGGTGGGAACACTCGGGGTGATAACATATTCGGTCTATCCAGGTAAGGGATAGTCCATTCTTGTGTAGAAGGGGATCCCCGCGTGGTCCTCGGTATACTATTTCTAGAGGTGCACTATGACAGGTGATAACCCAGTATCTAGTCATTAGTATGGAATCCATTCTCCAATAAGCGCCATACGGTTTTGATTGTGCCCAACTATGTTGAAACATGAGAAGCAAGCATTTCACCTATTTGAATAAGTATTTGTACTTAGATACTATTATAATATCAGATGATTTTGATATGAAATGTTTTGGTTATCGTAAGGTAAAAACCTTTTGTATTTATGTGTGGCGTGGTCTTACAATATACCTTTGATCTTTAAAGGATTTTGATAACTTTAATAATTCAAATTGAGTGTGTTTTCTCACGCTGGTTTTCCAGACTGACTCGGGTGTTATTTATTATAATGCTAGGGTCAGATCGAGTATTACAAGTTGAGGGTAGGATGCTATGGGACTCAGGAGATGAGCTGGAGACGGAGATGTATTCTTGTGCTTGTTTATTCCGCTGTGGTGTTTGTTGAAATTACCAGCAATTGTAAGGGTAGGTTGTTATAACTGCCCAGTCTGGTAGCTATTGATTTGTGTACTATGATGTGAGATATGTATATTACAGTTTTGATTTGTGTAAAGAACTATTTATATTGTATGTTATTAAGTCCGTTGTGAGATTCTATTTGTTTAGTTTCTTCTTTCTTCTATCTATTTTCTTTTCCCTCAACAATCTGTCATTCCGGCACTCGATCGTTCAGCATGTTATACGATGAGCGTATTTATGTTGATTTTTGAGGGTTCAAAGGGTGGGTCATCACAGTTGGTATCAGAGCATAGGTTGGCGATATACCTAGGCTTTGGTGGGGATTACTCATTAGAGATAGAGTTAGAAGTACTCTAGAATGAGTTTGAATGAATTAATAGATATGAGCGCGTAATCATTAGTGAATATATAATATTTTTATATCATGTTGACTTATCGATTCAGTGTTTATGAATCTGGTCGACATGGGAAGTACAACCATATCGATAAGGGTTTATAAACTCTTACACAAGATAAACTAACACGGTATTGTTTGAACTGGGTGAATGAAGTAATTTTCCCAAAAATATATTTTGTTATAAATGAAATAATTTTCTAGAATTATTATACTGTACATGCTTGGAATGTTGGTTGTTAATATTATAATCAAAAAAATATCATAAAATTTGGAATGGGTTATATAACTAGATAAAAGAAGTATATAAGTATGATTATACATATGAGTTGTAACTAAAAGTGGATTCAAACAAGAATTTGAAATGTAAATCCCAAAAATTTTGGGAAGTGTTTTAAATGAATTTGAACTAGGTATTTTGAATTTTTAAATTTTGAAAATTTTGGAAATGTTTTCCAAAGGGATTTGGAAGGAATAACGGGGTATTGTTTTGTGACATTTTTGAATAGAAATTGTTTTAAAATGAATTTTGGAAGTAAGGAAGCACTGAACTCACTTCGGTTGTTGAAAAATAATCGTAGTGATGATGGCCGCATCATCAGTATTCATTTTCGAGTTGTAAAGTGACTTATTGCTACCGCAGTGGTTGGTTGTGATTATTTGTTTACACTTATTTGATAAACAAGTTCGTTTTAGAAATTCCAAAGGGAAATCGTTTTTGGGAAAAAAACCAAGTTGTTTTGAAAATCCAAAGGTATGATTTGATATACCAGGGGAATATATTAATATTTATGATTTCAAAATGATTTGAAATAAAAACCGAGTGGTTGAATTATGGGGTTTCCATTTAAATGACTTGTAAATTTAGAGAAATCAGTTATTGAACCTATAATTTGAAGTTAATATAGATAAGAGAGGAAAGTGTGAATTTTAATCTTGGAATTAAAGTTTAACTTGAGTAAGTTAAAATGAATGATATGAGTTGAAATTTAACCTAAGATAAGTTAAATAAAATTGTATGGGATTGATATGAATTGAATATCAATTTTGAAATGTAGAATGATTATGTAATTGTAAGTTATAATTGTTAAATGGGATGGTCAAACTGAAGCTATAAAGTGGTATATATAATCCAGAGTTGTGATTATAAAATGTAAATGGACTCAAGTAAGTAATATGACATATTAAGTAAATAAGTTTTTGAACTTGTGAATTGAAAAGTGAAATGGTAAAACCATAATGGACAAAAAGAATGGAAATTCAAAAAAATTGAATTGTAAATGGAGGGTGAATTGAAATTTCATAAATTGAATGTAAATATGAATTGTGGAGTGATTATATAACTATATGTTATAAATATAGAACGTGGATAAACTTAAGTGGAAAATTCGAGGAATTGTGAATAAATTAGTTGTAAACTTATTAAACCGGGAAGGTGAAAAAGTAGAACCAAGTCAAATGGTGAAAAAGTACAACCAAGTCAAATGGTTAAGTAATTTATAAGAAGAATGAATTCAATTTAAGAGTAAATGAATTGAATATGATTTTGGAATATGGATTTGATAAGTTTGAGTGTGAAATTAAGTTTTAAAGCTGGATTTAACTTAAGCAGCGATATGGAATGTTTATAGTAAACCTTAGAAATAAATTTGTGAAATGGTTTATAAATTAATTAGCATGGAATGAAATGTCGTTCACTATAAAATGAAGGGAATAGCACTAGGTAAATTAAATGAAGCGAATGGAAAGAATGTGAAATAAGTTGGAAGTAAAGTTAACAGAAATGTAAGTCCATGAACCTGAGCTAAAATGAATGAGATAAATTTAAAAAGAAATGAAACTTGGTTGCCATGGAAACTTAACTAAGTGATTATTTATGAAATGATTCATAAATAAGTTAACATGGATTGGAATGTTGTTTAATACAACATAAAGCAATCAAGGTTTGGTGAATAGCCTAAAGATGAATCAAATGGAAATTAGAAAAATTGATTTAGGGTCAACTTAAAAAGGGAATAAATTAAAGGTGATAAAATGGATTTTCATATAATGAGAGTGAATAATGAATGGAATGCAAATGAATTGATTCTGAATCAATTTAAAATTAAATAAAAATAAATTTATGCAAGTAAAGCACATATAAATCAATTTGAAATGAATATGGCTTTGTTTGTTGTAAATATGAATTGAATGCAATAAATTTGGTTGTAAATCATTTCGAATTGAATGAAATGATATATGGATCCATGGAAAGGAATTAAATTAGTGTTAGAACCTTAAAATTGCTTGTAATATATGATTGGCCTATTCGGGTTATGAAGTCTATATGTTTAGTTAGTTAAAGGAATGAAATGTTATAAAATTTCATGTTTATGAAAACTAATGTGCTTAGTTTGAGTAAGTGCATGTATAGGGAGTTGTTGGATAGATTTTGGGTTGCGTAAATGCATATAAATAAGCCGCTCGCTTAAAAAAGCCAATATAAGGTACGCCTACGCAATGAATAAAAGAAATGAAAATATATTGATATATATTTTGTTTTCCGACCTTGTGGGTCAATGTATACCTTTTTATTTCTCTTTTCATATTGCAAAAGGCTCTCCGTACAAAGGAAACTCTGTGAAAAAATTTCAGAAATTTAGTGTGTTCGAAAATTTTTGGAAAATTTTTGCTAACCAGAAATTGTTTTTGAATTGTATTAGAAATCAAGGCTTTTGAATTAGAAATGAAAGCTAATTATTTTAGATAAAACTAAAAGGGTTTAGAGAAGTGAATGTAGGATTTGAAGTAAGTGGTTTTAGAAAAGTTAATAGGTTTGGGTAAGTAAATGGGCTGGAGCACTTTCCCAACCTTAGCAATTTCGATGACGAAATTCTTATAAGGGGGAGGAATGTAATGACCTGGGATTTCGGTCATTGATTTCGAATGTCTAATTTATTTTTAAATGTTGAATTTGAATTTTTAATTGATTTTGAATATGGAAGAATCGGTGAAATAGTTCACAATTTCAAATATAACGATTAACAAATTCAGTAAATGGTAATTTAATATTTGAAATTGGGTAAATATGAAAATCTAGAGTTAGATGTGAATAGGAATGATTTCTAAGTTGTTTTAAACTCTATTTGAATTAGAGTGATGGTAATAGACTTTTGAATGGAATTAAAAGTTGATAAATTTAAAGTTTGAAATTTATATATTAATTTAATAGTGGAATTTATATATATGGTAATAGTGTAAATAATTGAATTTTGATTTAATATGAATCGAAGTGATTTCTAATATGGATATAAATTCTATTTGATTTATAAAGGAGTTAATAAATTTTTTAAATTTGAAATTTCAAACGATTCCATTGATTTTGAAAATCGCTAGATTTAATCGACGCATTAAAATAGCCTTCCGAGGCATAGTCTTGGAATTTGACGGAACCCTTTCTATTGGATCCATAATAGTGTGTTATTATCGGATTTCAAATTTCATAGCGTTTGAAGTTACCGTTTGGTCGTACGGGACAGAAACGCATTGAATTTAATATCGAAAATTTAATATTTTAATTCGATTCGAAAAGCTATCTTCCACATATGGTCGAAATAGGCCTCGAAACATGTTCCATTGTGTTTTGAATAGGGGTAAAACATTATAAATGCTAGGCAGCACATCTCGTTTGGAGTTCGTTCGGGAAAACATGTTAATTTTGAAAATAATATTAAAATAATTCATATACACCTATATGTACACATTCTATAACGACTTGATTTTTCGAAATCATTCGCATTTGCACGTGTCGGATTTGAATTTCTCAAAACAACAGATTGCTAATTTATATTTGGCAAAACTTAGCATATACAGTAAATAAGTCAATCACAGAATCACAGACAGAGTATTACAACAATAAGCAGCGGAATAGGTAGATAGTAGTTCATGAAGCTACTATAAAACATCAGAGTCTGAAACAAAATACAACAAAATCTCAAATACAAATGAATCTCTATACATAAGCAACTGACTAGTCTGAACATAAAAGACTGGAATAAAATGAAATAACTGGAAGCTGGATAGACAGATCTTCAAACAAAGCTCAAACCTTCAAAGGTGAGTCTCAAATGCTGTGTCACTCAGTCTGACCTAAGCATAAAGCAAAACACAAAGCATTCGAGTCAGGATTAACATTCTTATATAGTAAATTCAAATCAAGTGAAATGTCAACTAAAATACAAGTAACTTGAAGGATAGTTGGGATTTTCAACCTCTAAGGATCCGTGGAACTGTCTACTATGTAGTAATATACGCTATTATAATATGTCTATCAGTAAAGTAAAGTATTAAATATAGCGTTAAGGCGTTACATATATCGCCCTTAACACATTTTTATATATTCCCGTATTCTATACAATAACGTAATTCCTCCGTAAACTGGAGGGCTATCAGAGGGCACTCCATAGGTATGGTACAAACCAAACTTATAGAAGGCGTGATAAGGCATGTGAAAAAGCACACGAGGCAATAACAAGGTAGATATACCGTTTGCACTCCCAGACTGGTGGTAACGCATATCAGCTATTACCGCCTACCTCGTGACACGCTTCCAAATCAAAGGTGGACCCTATCAAATCACAAAAGCAATAGGATGGTATCGAAGAAATGTGGCCGATAGGGGGAATGACCCCACTTGGCCTGATAGGGGGAATGACCCCACTTGGCCCGATATAGCTCTTGTTTTAGCCACATCAAGCTGACCCATGGGAGTCAGGGCTGTGCTAAAACCTCATATAGAATCGTTGCCAAACCATCCTACTTTGTTCTGAAATCTCCACCACGTACACCATTGTTAAAGTGGTTTTCGGTATTGGCAGAGAGTATGACAATATCTGATCCCGGTCTCTTTAACAACCAAATGCTTATTTCACACCGTGGTCATTTCATTTCAAATAGTTCATACTTCACAATCAAAATATCATATTCATTTCAAAATAATATCAATTCGATATCATTATTCACTTTAAATAATATTCATTTCCAGAATCGTAGAACTTTAAAATCATAACACTTTTGAAATCATCACAGTTCCAACTTCACGGTTTAGATATTAAAATTAGTGTGTGTGTGTGTCTATATATATATTAAAATATTTATAAATTAAAATAGTTTATATAATAAAATAATTTATGTATTAAAATAGTTGTAAATTAAAATAGTTTATATTTATTTAAAGAGATTATACTGAAATAGTTTCTCAATTAGACTTGTTTCATCCAATTCCACAAATTGATTCAAATCAACTTAAATTTCGAAATTCAATTTAAGTAAATCCTGTTCAACGCTTTAAATTTAAAAGGTTAAAAATTCAACTCAAATTTTCAATAAAACATTTCAATTTTTATCGATTTCAAATCCAGGTTTGAACTATCATTTCAAGTTCTATAAGATTCAAAATTAAATATTCAACCATTTAACTCTAATTTTATTCAAATTGGAAAATATTCACTTAATCATTTTAATAAAATAAAATCTCAATTTATAATTTTCATCAATACTAAATATTCAGTCTCAATTTTATTTAAAATTGAGAATATTCGTTTAATCACCTCTTTATGAATCGAGTTATCAATCATATCTTTCAAAATCTTAGAATCAATAAGTTCAAATCAATTCTTATTTAAATTCAACTATTAACCAATTTAAATTCCAAGTCAACATTAATTTATCTTCCCAACCTTTATTATTAAAGTTATAAAACATCTATTTTTAAAATACTAATATATATTTAAATACATACTTAAACATATTATAAACCAGTTAAATTAAAATTTATTAAATTAATTCTTATTATACATATATTTTTTTAAATAATAAAATCATAAGAAAAATCTTAAAAATTATATTTTAAAACTAACTTATAAGTTTAAAATTTCCAAAACATATAATTTTAAAAATCTAAAATTTTCACATATATTAAAATAAATTCTTTATATTATAATTAAAAATCTATATTTAATAAAATCCATATATTTCCTTCCAACTTGGAAAACATTTCAAAATATAGACAAACGGTGTCGGTATATAATTTTCTACCCTATGGTTAATTGATGCGAATATTTATCATTTCAATCCGCAAATTAAATATTTACGGGTATATATCATTTCAACCCGCGATCCCAAAATTTTAAAATCAATGAAAATCACTTGGGTTTATCATTTCAACCCATAACGATTTTCCCTTATTCTATATTATTCGAGTATGTATCATTTCAATCCATAGGTAATTCTAAACTAACAAGGAACTTGCAGAGTGTAAACAAGTATAATAATAATATAACATATCAACAACAGGCATATATCATCGGTAACATTTTAAATATAATATGTACAACAGGTTATGGTGTCATGTGTCATAGGCGAACAATGGTTAATGATGGCATATCGTATCTAACAATTGAATAGCTAACAATTCAAATTTAACAGCATATTCCAATCGTCATTTCATGTGAATTAAATTTACTAAATATAAGAAGGTTAATCATGAGTGATTGCTCACCTTTCAAGGCTAGAGAACGATGGGAATAGGAATAGTGACACAGACTCGCACAAGGATAGGATAGGGCTAGAGAACTACTGCAACAAAATTGGATATTGAGAATGTAAGTCAAGATGGACAGGAGATCGATGCAACAAAATATATGTTATACAAAAAAATAATAATTCTAAAATCAATTTATAAACATATATTTGAAAACCAATATTTAGTTCAAACGCATGTAAATTAAATCTCTATATATATTTGAAAACCAAACTTCTATATACTTATCTATATAAACTAACATATAAACATATATACTTAGACAAAAACAATATTTATTATAAAATCAATATAAATTTACTCTATTTCAATACATATAAACCAACATATATACAACCGACGTAAACTTTTTATATAACTAACACACACACACATATATATATATATTACTAACATATAAACCAACATACATACACTGATGTAAAATTTTATATATAAATAACATATTATATTAGATACTACATATATATCTATATTAAAATCGAAATGTATATATACACTTTATATTTTAAAACCTACTATATTTAAATTAAAGTACATATGATATATGATCTAAAACCAATATATAAAATTTCCAGAGAAGCAAAGGAACCTGAAAAGCATGCGAAGGTGGAACCAGAGTGAAAAATGAGGAGCAGGCAACCAAGGCAATTTGCACATACGCCTAACAGGCGAAGCAATATATATAAGAATGAACTTGGACTTAGAGCACAACTGTTTCTTTTTCTTCCCATACATTATCATGCACAATGCTATAACTAAAGCAAGAGCAAGGACCTTCTTCTAGTTATATAAAATGTCCATCTTAGTACTGCCAGAACAGTTTCTATGCCAACTTTTTTTTATAAATAGGAAGAGAACTAGCAGGAGACACGGTATACGGGTTCTGCCAAGGCAAGCTTTGGAGGTTGGGTGGAACAGTTCGGCGAGCTTGGTAGGGAAAAGAGGAGGTCATTGGGTTGGTTGGTGTTTGTGGGAACATGGAAGGCCTAGTTTTCTGGCCGTGCTCAACTACGAGAGGAGGAGGAGGTTTGGGTGTTATGGGAGGCGACGGGTCAGAGCGGGCAGTGGTTGCGAGGTGGTGAAGATAGTCGGCTCTAATCTCAGGCGGGTGGGCTGTGTGTATGCATGGAAAGTGGATGTAGCATGGGTATGGGTTGTTGGTCGAACATGGGTGGCGATTGAGGCCGAAGTGAGAAAAAGGAAGGTGGCGCCCGAAGCAGCAGTCTGGTTGTGGGAGGGCATGGATCTCGAAGGCAGAGGGCGATGGTCAGTGGGTGACTCGGATGTCAGGGACGAGAAGACAAGGCAGTGGTTCAGGTGAGGTGAGCATTCAGGTCAGTCGACTGTGGGGAGGATGATGGTGGAGCGGTGCTGCTGCTTCGGTGGGGTCGGGTCGTGGACCAAGCCTGGTCGGAGCTCGGAGGATAAGGCAGTGGATGGTGGTCGAGGCCATGAGAGCAAGAAAGGGGGCAGTGGGAAAATGAAGAAGCAGGCTCGTGATGATGGGATGCAACAACTTCAAATAAACTTGCTTCATTATATTTCAAAAATATAAAAAAAAATCTTTCTATGAAGCAACAACAGAGAGATGAAGAGAAAGGCAGAGAGAAAGAAATGAACGAACCAAAATGAAGGTTATAGCAATTATAAGTGATATACAGGGAATAGTGACGGTTAGGCACTTTGAATTCTGAGGTAATTAAAAGTAGATGGTAATATGGTTTAACACAGTGGAAATTGAAAGGACAAAGGAAAACCAAAAGTTTTAAAACGAGTACCGATACGGTTACCCATTTTCGCAGATTCTGCACCGTAACGGATTTCGAAACACACAAACGAATATATTGCGGAAATCAGCACAATGAGACGAATAGAATGGTACATAGATATCTGTGATTCGTTCATCCGACCAAAATTCGATATTTCGCTACCACACTACTGCAATTTCGTCGACAATAAGGTAAACGGGAGTAGAGATATCCAAATTTGACCAAACGAAATGTGACATCTCACTTAGAAAATGTTCTACGTTTTTGTTATTTAAAATATTCAAATTTCAATAATAATTTATTTTCATCAAATTAACTGATTTAAATTGAAAATTACACAACAGTAACTTTTATATTTTCTGATAAAATTTACCATTTTCTATGTTTATGTAGAAGTATACCAAATATAAAAAATTTATTGCTAAATTTAATAGTTTTAAATTTCACAAAAATTCAATTAATTATGTTATAAAACCGTCAAAATTTACGGATCGTTACACTTTCCAACAGTAAACCCTAGCACAAATATAATGCAGCCGCCTCTATCTTTATCAATGGCCGAAAATCATCGAATTTATTCCCTTAATCTCTCTCAATCCATCGATTTTGAGAAGAAATCACCAATATGATAATCGAAGAGCTCGTCGATCTCTACTATATGAACGACTGCAATCGAATTTGGAGTAGTGGATCGACGTCAGGAAGGCCGTGTTCGTGGGTTGTTGGGTGGCGAAAATTGAGGCGATGGTGGAGCCTTGCAGGTGCGGTCTCTGGCCGAAGGTGCATGGGGCCTTTCCCTCTAGCTTGGTGGTCCCTAATCGATGTAGAGATGGCCATGGAGGCCATGGCGATGGATGAAGTGGACGACGAGTTGGGTTTTTGTGTTCGTTCAACCTAGAAACGAGAGTATAAAGGAGATGGATAGCGTGCAGCCAGATTTCTCTATTTCAAATTTGTACGACAGATCTGAGGTTTCAAAATAAAATGTACAAAAAAGAAATTTATTTATATAATCTATATTCAAAGCTTTAAAAATTCATATCTTTGTCATATGAGGTGAAAATCGGACGAAACAAGCTGCGACGGAATCATGGCGATGAGCACTATGCTCTAGAATAGATCTGGAGACGTTTGGAGCGAGTTAAAATTTTGAATTAAATCGAATGTATTCGATTTAATTTAAAATTTGAACGTTTGGCAAATTGAAAACTCAAGGTGAGTTAACCTCACTCAATTTTGGATTGCTGATATTAATTTTAAATAGTTAAAATTAAGTTATGATTGACTAGTTGAATTGATACATTTTTATTAGTTGAATGTGATATTATATATAGTAATATATATATATATATATATTGGAGTGATTGATATTCCTGCATTTATATAGTGGATGAGACTTTATGCGCCCTGAATAATAGCGGATGACCCTATATACCGTGATATTCCACCTCGAAGTGGAATTGGTTTTTTTATGTTGTATTAACATCTGTGGATGCGGGGAAAATAGGTTGGAGGGATCCAACTGGATTTCTCAAAATGTTGAATTTTAATTTCATATATAGTGATATATGTTTTATTGGAGTAATCTGTAATAGATTGTTGTGTGATTTGAATTGATTGGATGCTATGGCATTTTTGGCCCAGATTTTAGTATTTGAAAAATACCAATAATATATGGTTTGAATTGGAAAAGAATTTTAAAGGGATTTTTGAGGTAAACTATTTATATAGAATTTTGAGCTAACTGATTTGATAAAATAATAGTTTTGAAATTTGTACTTAACTAATACGGGATATTGTAAATAGAGATTTTGGAATAAAGTAAATAAAATGATTTTTATATAATAAAATCCTAAGTGGCACTAGTTTAAATATAAAAGGTTTAAAAATTGAGATTTTTAATAGATTGGAAGGATAGAAGTGAATTTGGAAATAATTATAAATTTGATTATACTAGAGCTCAAGTAAAATTTCCAAGTTTAGGGAATTAAATTAGAATTGAGAAATTGGGCTTGTTTTAAAAAGAGGATTTTAATTATTAACTAGGTAATTTTAAAAGCGTTAAAAATATTCCATAAACTAGTTATGTAATTATTTAAAAGTTTTTAAAGCATATTTAATTATTAGTTAGTTACCTTATAACGATTTGTATAATAACTTTTATTTAAGTATATTTACCTAGATTAAACTTGAAAATTTATTTTAGAACTTATAAGCATTATTTTGAGATAATTTTTAAGTAAAATTTTGGAAAGTAATGGTATAATCGCATGGCGTAATCAGAGGAAGTGAGTTCCTGCAGCTAAGTTGGATTTCTCAGGGATTGAGACATAACCATTAAGCTGTGAATCCATGGTTTGATACTCAATGGTACTTCTCATATTATTTTAAAAGTGTTTTCAAATATTTTTTAAAATGATAATTTATGAATATACTGAATTCGGTAAGACAAATACATACTTTTAGATAAAGAGATTTAATTTATTTAAAATTTAAATTAAATATCACTTGGAGTTTTTCATTGGAAAATGGAATATTTGGATGAATGATTGTTTATTTGATAGTTAAATAATCGACTATCAAATCTGGACCCAAAATATAACTTTGGGATTATCTAGGGGAAACACGAGAATTATATGGTACAGTTACCGTTTGAGGTGCTATACTGTACGTATAAACTCGTTTCGTTCTGCTAGGACGATGATAAGGAAATCCTTCCATTAACGGTTAGGAGGTGATCTCCGATCTTATATTCGTTTGAATATTTCCTAAAAAACCGGGATTGAGTTTACTGAAAATATCGAACGTTGTTTCGAAAAGACCAGGATTGGGTAAATTACCCCAAAACCACTTCGATTCAACGAGTAAGTTTTCAAAATGAAGACGGGAGCATGGTGTCGAAGATGGAGTAGTGAAGCACAAGGGCTAGTCGCTACTAATCCTAAGGGTGATTCCAAAATGGATGTAGTAGAGTAGTGCCTTTGGTTCCATTCAGACTTGTATGGATGAATGCTATCAGTACATTTTCATTAGAGTACAATGAGCATTCTCTGTGAAATTTTTTGAAAAGGTAATCGTAGCCTCTAGCCTCATCAACTGGGAATGACTGAAAAGCAGGAGAGATGCAGCAAGGCTAAGTGGGTAGCACCCAATAAGGATATGTTTATCACCTTTCTAGATACCCTCGGATATTATTACTATGATTCATGAAAGGAGCTCAGAAAAGATGGGAACACCCGAGGGGATAGCATATTTGGTCTATCCTGGTTAGGGATAGTCCGGTTTTGTGTAGTAGGGGATCCCGGCGTGGACCTCGGTACGCTGTTTCTAGACGTGTATTGTGATAGGTGATACCCCAGTACCTAGTCATTCATATGAAATCCATTCTCCGATAAGCGCCGTACGGTTTTGATTGTGCCCAACTATGCTTAAACGTGAGATGCAAGCATTTTAGTTATTTGAATAAGTATTTGTACTTAGACACTATTATAATATTAGATGATTTTGATATGAAATGTTTTGGTTATTGTAAGGTAAAAACCCATCGTGTTTATGTGTGGCGTGGTCTTATGAGATACCTTTGATCTTCAAAGGATTTTGATAACTTTAATAATTCAAATTGAGTGTTTTTTTCTCATGCTGGTTTTCCAAACTGACTCGGGTGTTATTTATTATAATGCTCGAGTCAAACCGAGTGTTACAGGTTCCGGATAGGATGCTATGGGGATCAGAAGATGAGCTGGAGACCGAGACATATTCTCATACTTGTTTATTCCGCTGCTGTGTTTGTTGAAATTACCAGCAAATAAGAGGGCAGGTTGTTATAACTGCCTAGGCTGGTAATTATTGATTTGTGTACTCTGGTGTGAGATATGTACATTACAGTTTTGATTTGTGTAAAGAACTATTTATATTGTATATTATTCAGTCCACTGTGAGATTCTGTTTGTTTAGTTTCTTCTTTTTTACCTATTTTCTTTTCCCTCAACAATCTGTTATTCTGGCGCTCGATCGTTCGGCATGTTATACGACGAGCGTATTTATGTCGATTTTCGAGGGTCGAAAGGACGGGTCGATGCAGTAACTATGGTTCAAAACTGCATATATTGTTACAACTTACAAGGTAAGAAAAAATTGGAATGGTAACAATTTGAATGAAAAAGTGTAAAGAAAAAGAACTCACAATCGGTATCTGTATTATTTCATAACTACAACCGAATCAGCTTGAGACCGAGATTCTATCAACTGTGTATTGCATCTGCTTGAGATTGAGTTTTTATTAGCTATTTTATAAACTTCATTTGTGCAAAAAAATACCAATCGGCATGGTAAGAATTGATACATGGATTTTAAGATTTCAAATGGTTGTACAAACAACAGAAAAATCAAACTGAAAAAGGTAGTATATATATATATATATATTATACATCGCCTTTCAAAAAAAAGAATTCTACTACTTTGATATCATCATGGCCAAAAATGATACCATCAACATCCCCTGCTCTTTCATATCCCCATCAGAAACTGTCCACTAACGCATAAAAAGCATTTTGTGGACAATAGCAATGATCTTAAAACAAACAATACAAAATAAAAGTACCATAGATATGGCTTTATGCAAATGTCATGGTAGTAACTCAAGCCTCCACGTAATTCCCAATAAATGGTACAAAAATTTACCCATACAAATTCAATGTATAAAAGAAAAAAGGCCATACCAAAAAATACCCAATAAACATAGGACTAATTACCCTCAATATGGAGCAAAGATAACTGGTTTTTCCTAAAACAAATAAAAGTTGTATGTTGAGGTTATACAAATAAAGAATAAAGTACACTTAATAGAGAAATTATATTAAATCTTATCACTACACAATAGTTGCAAGGAAATCACATAATAGGTTGTAATCAATATGTTGCTCATCCATATATAACTAGTATGTTAATAACTTCAAAATGGTTTGAAATGAAAATACGAAGTTCAAATATTTAATTCATATCATTAGAATGTATTATTGATCCAAGTTTGTAATTCGACATTATATCGATTAAGAATTCATAATCAAGAATTATTTCTATATGTAATGATAAATAATAATGTCTCTGAAATAGATAATAACTAATCTGAAATTCTGTCAAAGGTGACATTGTCCATCTCTGTACGTATTTCTGTTCCAACTCTATACGTATTTCATTTTAAAAGAGTGTACTCGAATCATTATAATACTTATTTATGCAATAGATTTTCATAGGTCCCGTTGTATAAGATAGACAAAATGCAGTTATATATTTACCTTTATATAAATTGAAATAAACTCAAACTGAAAATCAATCATCAAGAGCAAAGAGATTTACCAGTTGATTTGTGTGGCAGCAAACTATTGAAGAGCATCAAACTGCATGAGTCAATGGATGATTGAAGGTGCCAAGTAAAGCATAACTGGGTGACAGAAGGTGAAGCGAAATGATAGATCATAAGATTTTATCGAAGTGTGAGAGTATGGGTTGATAGAATGTTTTAGGGTTTTGTTTTGGGTAAAGGAGAAGAGAGAGTGGGTGTGAAAGAGATGTGAAGTGGGAAAAAAATAAAGAGGGCATAACCGGGAAAACAAAAACAACGTGCAGGAAAAAGTTTTAGGTTTTCCGTAAAATATTGGACAACGCCGTATTTGGTATTTGTGTTAAAACAACAGTAATAAGTGTTAAAACGCTATTTTTTATGTGTTGAAAACAATTTTTCTTGTAGTGAGTGTTTTTGAACTTTACGCGTTCCTATAACATCATTTTTCACCATATCACAACATCTCACACAAATTTATTGTATTTTCTATTTTCTTTATAACTTTTATAGTTTATTAAGGAATAAATTAATAATAATTGGAAAAAAATTTACCAACCAATCAACAAATAAAAGTGAAATTCATTGGAAACCTTACTTTTTATTTCTCTTATCGTAGATTTGTTCTTAGCCATTATAAATTTAAAATTTCTCATCAGGAAAAAAGGATAATAATTTAAACTATCAAAGTACAACCGCAAATATATTTAAGCAAGAAGGTCATTATTTATGCGTATGACCACTATTTCATAGTAAATAGTTTTTAGTTTTCTTTGGACATGTCCAATTGACGTGTCAAACATACTATAATTAAAAAAGAGAAATTTTAGCATACATTCTTATGATTGTAAAAAATTAGATTAGGTCCCTTATAATTTTCTTTTATACATTACATCCTTGATTTTTTTTAAAAGGTAAAATTCACAAGGTTATTTGGATAAATTTACTAATCTTAACATGCGCTATTAGGATTCATAACCGCCGTAATGCAAGTTGGAGTTGCCGCTTTTAAATATGAAAACGAGAGAAATAAAAAAGAAAGAAATTCAAAAAAAGATGAATGTAAAAAATAGTTTTTAAAAAAGAAATAAGTTAAAAAAGGTAAAAAAAAATAATTTAAAAAAAAAAGATGTGTCCCTAGTTTCCAAAAAAAAACTCATTTTACACTTGATCTTTATTTTTTCTACACGTAGATATAAGTAAGTTAAAAGGTATTCCAACTTATTAGAGGGGGAGTTGGAGATTTGTACACCTCTTTCACTTATCCTCCACCACTCAGAGATGCTTTGATAAGCCACACATTTTTTCTATTACTTATTTAAATATTTGTCAACCAACCTTTTCACTAACGTTACAAATTCGTCGTCTTAAACACTAGAAAGAATTTTTATGTTATGTGATTTACGTTGAAAAAATAACATTATTTACCGACGTCAAAAGGACACACGCCGTCGGTAAACATAATTCCGACAACATGCTGATGTCGTATTAGGCATCGGTAAATCATTTTTTGACGCCTTTACAATGTCTTCCCTACCGATGGCTTATCGACGTTATATCAATGCCCTACTAAAGCTAAATAAAAATGCTAAAATTGGATTTGTGAACGCCCTACTGATGTCTTACCGACGCCTTTGCTGAAATATTTTTTGCATCATTTCTATTGTATTTTTCATCTCGATCACAAGTTCATGTATATTTGATATAAAATCTTACTAACTGTTGAATCAAAAAATGGCAAAAAACCCAAACAAACTGAAATGAAGAGATCTAGTAAAATAAAATAGAAAACACAGAATTTTTATAGTGGTTCGGAAAATTGAAGCCTATGTCCACTACAATTTTATTGCTTATAGATTTTGGTCATCAGCACAGGTATTTTACCGATCTAACTACCTAGAACAACAAGGTGGCTTCCATTGTGACTAGGGTCGTATAGAAAAAGAGATTGAAGAAGATGAAGTGTCAAAAGTTCTTTTTCAAATGCTACAAGCCCTGTATTTGTAGGAAAATCATCCAACAAAATCGTTAGATCTTGATATGCCAAATGAATTCCAGATCTGAGAATGTAAGAGAGGAAGGCGAAGTCCTCTAGCCAACAAAATCATCTCGGTATCGATCAAAATGATCGATATCGATCTGATTTCTTATTGGCAAGGTGTGTCATCTTCCTTCCTTTGGCTTTCTATCTTTGATCTATTGAACCCTGAGTACTTTTCCTTAGAAATCATGTTATTTCCAAGAGGTTCTGATATCTTCGGTACTAGTCCTCCATCAGAGCTTCCTTGGAGTTCTACTTCTTCAGAAATGGACCCTAGAACAATCACTTTTGCTAGCAGTCCATTATCCATAGCTCTAGAAGTTAACAAGATGTACAAAAAGTGCTTGTACCGATCTAAAAGTGGTTTATACCAATCTTCTCTCTTGGCTCCAATCGCTTTTCAAACTACCCTTTGAAGAATATTCCTAAGTCTTCGAATCTTTTCATTTTCATCATGACGTCTAGATTCGACTGAAAGTCATTTTGGTCAAAACTCGGATAATGCTTGCCCCTCGTAGTATGCTATATTGGAAACCAAGCATGCTCTGGAACAAGATAAGTGTAATCTGTTGTCCATGCAAGCTGATCGATTATATACGAGTTGCTTCAAAGCATTGTCTCTATTCTGCAGATATTTGTTCAATTTCTTTAAATAGCAGAAGTTCCATTCTCCCTGTTAATGACAAGATCAACATTTCAAAGATCATTCAATTCTTAACAAATTACGTACATCCTTTCCACTTTCCCCTCGTTTAACTTTTGGCCTAAAGTTCATCCCGGTACTGACCTGATTTGGTCAGTACCAAGTACTTTTGCTGAGTCACCAAGTTCTCTAAGTTTCCCATACTTAGAATTTTTTTCCTTCATGCTTCAAAACTTTCGTTTGCCTTCAAGTATTCCTCCAGTGTTGATTTCCCTCTAGCTAATCTCCTAAGACCTAAACTCTCATCGTCAATCAAATCGAACCACCACCGCTTGCTTCTTACCGTCACCATCATCCGAACCTTGTTTCAATCACCATTGTTTCTCAAAAAGAAGCTAGTCCCAAATTATTGTCAAGCCCAAGATCCAGATTTGAATTAAAGGTAGGTTCTTAAATCATTGTGACGGTTTTTGCATCACTATCGGCTGTGGCTTGAAATCGTTGGTGCTTATTAAGGATGATGGTCGAAACATGTGATCCGTCATCTCTATGTCATGGCAAATTCTAGGTTCCTTTCGGCCTTATCCAAGCCTGACTGGACATGGGCATTCTTGATATCCTAATCTCCAACTTCCTTGTGTTGACTTGACGTTAGAGCTAGTATCACTTCGGGCTACTTAAGGCTTTCCCAGTCTAACCATAACCTAACACTCTAGTGTTCTAAAGTGTTTGCATCACGTCCCATCAAAGTTTGGTCACGTCCCATCAAAGTTTGGTCAATCACTAGTCGATATGGTAAATTCTGATGAGACAGTTCTCTCGCATTCGTATTTCGACATTCGAATGAGTCCATTACATCGTACATCCAAATACTGCAGGCCCCATATTCCTACAAAAGAACACTCCACGTTGCTCTGGACATTGGTTTTGTCATCGATTATCCAACGATAATGGGTAAAATTCGATGCACGGTTCCATCGTGCGATATGGCTGATTTTTTTAACACGAGCAAGCTATCTACGCATAACGGTTCGTTCATGGTGTGTAGGGCATAGGAATTATACTATTGATTCTAAGATGGTATCCTTATTTGGTATTTGTGTTCTATTATACTTTTCTATTCTGCTATGAAATTATATTGATCGTTCTCTGATACACTTACGATTTTTACGTGTTACTAAAACCAATGATCTATGCCCTAATGAACTTTAGTTTTGATGTAGTCGAAATTCGGACCAATTAAGATATGGGTTGTTACGCAAAGAGATACGAGAGTAGAATGATTTTTGATATAGTACATTATTCTTTTTTGACTCTTCAACAGGAACTTGAAAGTTGGTCGTTTCTTGAACGTGTCCAAACAAATTACAGATATCTGATCCAGTTGGTTGTGTTTGTATTTGATACGCACTATGTTGCTGCATGAATTGAGGTTACATATTACATTAAGTTTCTGTTAAATACGCATTAAGTAGATACATGAAATGTAAGATTTGATTGGTAAGGTTTTTTGTATATGAATGTACTTACAATATTTGAAGATACACATGGACCACTAAGATAAAAAGATTGGATTTGAAATAATTAGTCAACTAAACTAGTTACGTTAATTAATTATACAAGTACCATGTCTTCTCCTTTCTATTATATCTTGAGCTCTTCCTTGGAAACCACACAAAACTACTCTCCAACTCCATTCTGCAGTCTTTAACCTGTCGTTTTCCATTAATCATGAGCATCGAAAATATCACCAACGGCTCAAAATTCAAACACTATGTTCTATGACCACTTATGGCCCAAGCCCACATGATCCCTACGCTTGACATAGCCCAACTACTTGCAAATCGTGGCGCCATTTAAGTTTCATCACTACATCTATTAACACAAACTATGTAAATCCCGTACTCAGTAACATCAAATCCAATCAACGTTGTTGAGCTCGCTTACCCTTGCAAAGAATTTGGTCTACCCGAAGGCTGCTAAAACATAGATCTGATAACCTCGGTCAACCACTACAAACCCTTCTTTCACGCAACTATTTCCCTTGTTGATCCTGTCAAATTACTTATAAGAGAAGCAACTCCATTCGTCACCTACATCATCTCCTACTACAGCAGCTTCTTCGTAGCCGAGGTGGTCAAAGTTTAAAAATCCCATATATCATTTTCCACGGACCATCACGTTTGTCCACTGATGCAACACACAGCATATGCATACATGATTCATTCCATGGTATACTCGAATTTGGTTCAGTTGCTGTGCCTGATTTACCCAAAAAGAACGAAATTAACTGTAACAGCAAGGGGGTGTCAGCCGTGATTTTAGAGAAGAAAAGTGATCATCTGCTTCGGAAAAGTGATAACATGGATGGAATAATGTCAAAGCTACCCATGCTGATCAATGTTTCATCAGAGAAACCTCTAGAGGCTGCCAGTAAAGTGTCAGAGATGAACAAGGTGGAGATTGAAGACAGAGCAGTGGGATAATGAAGTGTAACAGTTTGTGCATGTGTGCACGTCCACAGCTGAAATGCTTAGAATGTTGGTATGGGGAGCATTGTAACAGTGTCAGTGTTTTGTTAATCTGTGTTGTACTGGGCCATATATGATGTTTGGGCTTGAATAAGTTGTGTATGCATATTATCTGTGATAATGCCTGTGTTGTATATATATAGTGTGGTGTTGATGGTTGAAAAAAGGTGAAGAAAACTCAGAAATAAAATTGCTTTTCTGTTCATATTGATACTATTGCCATTGTGTGATAATTGTCTTCTTCTTCAATTTTCGTATTGCTCGTTCTTACGCTTATACCCATATGCTTATTAAATAAAGAAAGCAGTATATTGGAATAAGATATAATATGGGCCGAGATACATATGATAGATGTAAGGGTTACAAGGGCACTTGTGTAATTTCACTGAGCAGTATAGTATGTTATAAATACAGAGTGCATATGTAACGTTATAGTTAACTTTTGAATACAATCAGTACATTCTTTCTTCTCTTCATTCAATTTACAATCAGTTTCTATTTTGGTATCAGAGCCAATTGCCAAATGGCAGATTGAAATTGAAACCATCATCCATCTGATCAAATGGTCAACACTTAGATGATTGAGTAATTCATACTCTCCTCAGATTGTAATATCATCACCGAAGAGTACCCCTCGCTGATCAAGTGCTCTGTTCATCCAGTTCTGCATTACTGCCTCGCCTGAATCCTGTTAGCATTCATCATCCAGGACAGGCTGCAGTACATCTACTCGAATTTGTCCTCATCAGATAAGATTATCTTAGGTTTTGTTTAACAGTTTTTCAAATCAAGAATCAGATTCTTGATTTAAAATACAGTTAAATTTTATCAATAAAGGAAAGAATCTCTTATCTGGCTGCAGTCACAAGGACTGCCTCGCCATAATTTTTGGTTTCATTCTATCAGTGAAGATTCAAGACATTTTCTATGGCAAACACTGCTAAAAGTAATTCTGAAACAACATCTCCCATAAGAAGGAAACCATCAAACTCAACTCAAGAATCAACAAGTCTGTACATAATAAAGCCAAAGAGTCAACTATAAGTTCAATTAGATGAGCATAATTACTTGCTATGGAAATATCAGGCAGAAACAGCAATAAGGGGTTATGGCTTAGAAAATTATGTCAATGGCACATTAGCAATACCACCAATGATGACATGTGACGGCAGTGGAAAATTGGTTCCAAATCAAGATTTCATAAACTATCAAAGGCAGGACAGTCTCCTAGCATCTTAGTTAATGTCATCTATTAGTGTCAACTTTCTGTCTCAAATTTTAGGGTGCAAAAGTTCACAAGAAATATGGTAAACAATTAATCAAATATTTTATTCTCAAACTGCAGCAAGAATTCTACATTACAAAAGGACAGTATGTCAATGCAAGAATATTTGACTAAAGTTAAAACATATTGTGACCTATTAGAGACAGCTGGCCACAAAGTAGCAGATACAGAGCAGATTCTTACCATTCTTAGCGGTCTAGATGAGGAGTATGAGTCAGTTGTTGCAATAATCTCATCAAGAGAAACTTTACCATCAATTCAATATGTTCAGTCTACACTCCTTGCTCAAGAAGGTAAAATTGATCGAAAGAAATCACTGAATGCAGATTTATCTATAAACTATGCATCAAACAACAAAGGGAAAGGTCAAGAAAAATCAATCAATAGCAGGCCTCAACAAAATAACCAGAGAGGTGGTCAGAATTACAGAGGAAGAGGCCGTGGAAGGTGGAACAATTCTAACAGACTTAGATGCCAGATCTATGAGAAATTTGGACACACTGCAAATCAAGTGTTATTTCAGATTTGATCAAAGTTTCAGTATGAATCTGCAGAATAATGTTCATAGAAGCAACAATCCAAATATTAATATTACTTATACAAGTTTAGATGCATGACAGCAAGGTAGCAATTTAAGAATTCAATCAGATGCAGACCAACAAACAAAGACTGATGATCTACAGTTTGAAGAATGGTATCCAGATTCTGGTGCAACAAATCACATCACTAACAATCTTGACAATCTCAATCTTGGAAACATAGAGTTAAAGGTACGCAATCTATTTTTATGGGTAATGGAAAATCAATTCAAATAACTCATACTGGAAATGCCAGAATCAGAGGAAATAGAGAGTTACATCTCAATAACTTACTTAGAGTTCCACAACTGAAGAAAAATTTATTGAGTGTATCTCAATTTGCCTATGAAAATCAAGTATATTTTGAATTTTACCTAAAATTCTGTTTAGTTAGGGATTTACTGAGTAAAGAAATCTTGTTACAGGGTAATGTGCACAATGGTCTTTACATTTTCAATATGTTGAAGAAAACTAAGTCTGCTCATAAGAGAAATTGGTGCAATTATACTATATGTGATTCAAATGTCGAAAATGGAAGGATGTTTGATCTGTGGCATAATAAACTAGGTCACCCCAGTGTGGGTGCTGTAAAACATGTATTGAAAAACATGAATATAAAATTTGCAAGTATATCTAGACCATATATGTGTACATCTTGTCAAATGGGAAAATGTCATAAGCTACCATTTTCTAAATCATCAACTAGATACACAAAACCACTAGAAATGGTAGCAGTTGACTTATGGGGTCCATCCCTAATTGACTCTGATTATGGGTTTAAGTATTATATTTCTTTTGTAGACTCATTTACTAGATATACATAGATATACTTTCTCAAATCAAAGGCAAAAACCAAAGATGCAGTAATGAAGTTTATCAATCAAGTAGAGAGACAAACAAACAATGAGTTAAAGATAATTCAAACAGGTGGAGGAACAGAATTCAAAACTTTGAAAGAATATTTTATTAAGAAAGGAATAATACATAGACTTACCTGTCCATATACATCTGAACAGAATGGACTTGTTGAGAGGAAGCACAGACACATAGTGGATACTGGCCTAACATTATTGGCTCATGCCTCAATGCCTCTGAAATTTTGGCCTGAGTCATTCAACTCTGCTGTATTCCTCAACAAAAAAATGCCTACGAAGGTGTTGAAAAATAAAACACCACATGAGAAACTATTTAACATATTACCAAATTATACTTTACTTAAAACCTTTGTTTGCTTATGTTATCCATATTTAAGACCATACAGTTCACACAAGCTAAGTTTAGATCTTTACCATGCACATTTATTGGATATCCTATCAATCAAAAGGGATACAAGTGCCTTACCAGCAATGGAAAGATAATTGTTTCTAGACATGTTGCTTTTAATGAACATGTCTTTCCCTTCTCTATGAGTGAGTTGAAAACTACGCATAAGGTTTATGATGCTAAATCATCCATGCATTCTGTTCAAAAACATTATGTTCCAACTTACTCAAGTGAGCAGATAAAAAAGACTCAAACCGATCATCTGATAAATGAACACACACAAGACATATCAGATGATCAGTTAGAGCTCAATGAATCAAAAGATCTAGACAACCACTGTCAAGTCAGAGATTCATCAGATTCCAATATGGACACTTCATCAAGTATGGATACTTCCTCAAGTCCAGACCAAGTTGATCAATGTCAGTGGATCACCATCCCCTGCAAAAGAAGGACATCACATGATGACAAGATCAAAACATGATATTTTCAAACCAAAAATCTACTCTACTGTACTGAAACAAGATGAACCAGCCAATTATGAAAAAGCTCTTACAGACAGTAATTGGAAGACAGCCATGGATGATGAATACAATGCTTTAATTAAAAACAAAACTTGGAGCATTGTGCAAGCACCAAAAGACAAAAACATAATTGGATGCAGATGGACTTATAAACTTAAAAGGTCAGCAGATAGGAAAGTAGTTAAATATAAGGCAAGGCTAGTAGCTAAAGGCTACTCACGGCAGAGTGGCTTTGACTTCGCAGAAACCTTTTCACCAATAGTGAAACCAACTACAATCAGAGTAATACTCACAGTTTCTCTACACAATAAATGGGACATCAGACAATTGGATGTCAAACAATGCTTTTCTACATGGTGAACTACAACAAGAAGTGTACATGCAACAACCACCAGGTTATGCTAAAGGCAGTGACAAGAAAATGGTATGCAAATTACATAAAGCCATCTATGGAATGAAGCAAGCCCCTAGAGTGTGGTATGAAAAACTAAAATCTACATTGATCAGTCTTGAATACAAGCTAATCAGGTCTGACAACTCACTTTACATCAAGATAAATGATAGTAGTACTACTTATATTCTTGTGTATGTTGATGATCTCATAATTACAGGTAATAGTAGTGATGAAATTAAACATGTCACTAGTCATCTACATCAAACTTTCTCTATCAAAGATTTAGGCAACCTGAGTTACTTCTTAGGAATAGAAGTACACAGAAAATCACAAAGTGAACTTCTACTATCCCAAAGTAAATATATTTCTGAGATTCTTATTAGGGCAAATATGAATAATGCAAAGCCTATCCCAACCCCAATGGTATGTAACTTACATTTGTCTAAATTTAAAGTTGAGCATATAGATAACATAAAATAGTACAGAAGTATAGTAGGTGCCTTATAATATGTTACCATTATAAGACCAGACATATCATTCAGTGTAAATAAGGTCTGTCAATTTATGCAGGAACCTCTAGATTAACACTGGAAGGCAGTGAAGAGGATCCTGCGATAATTAAAGGGGACAATTAATTATGGAATATGCATTAAAGCTAGCAAATCTCTAAATATTCAAGGATACGCAGATGCAGATTGGGCATCAGACTCTGACGACCGAAGATCAACAACTGGTCACTGTATCTATATGGGTGGCAACCCAATATCGTAGTGCTCCAAAAAGCAGTCAACAGTTTCTCGATCAAATACCGAGGTAGAGTATCGCAGTGTTGCAAGTGCTACAGCCGAGATAATGTGGCTGGAATCACTTCTTCAAGAAATAAAGATTACAAACAGCTCAAAAACCGTAATATGGTGCGACAATCTCAGCACTGTATCTCTCTCTGCTAACCCTATTCTTAACTCGCGAACGAAGCATATGGAAATTGATCTCTACTTTGTTCGTGAGCAAGTCATCAAAGGGAAGCTCAGCATAAATCACCTTCCAGCTACTCATCAGAAGGCTGACATACTTACAAAACCAATCTCAAAGAATAATTTTATAAGGCTTCGATCAGATCTTAAAGTCGAGGAAGATCCAGATAGTCAGAGAGAAAGGAAAGCCTCACTTCTGAGATCAGAGACTTACGCAAACTAGATCTCGCAGCCAAAACCACATGAAACATGTAATTTTGGCCGTGATCCTCAAAATCGAGTATCTCATCGAATCTCTCAAACTTCCAAGTGTAATTTGCTCGCTTCAGATCTGAATCACTCTTAAGTACTCAAATACTTCATCAAATCAATTTATTGAGAAGAAAAGCACAGATCTGACAAGCGAGATGGCGAAACGTATTTTGGGGATAAAAGGAAGAAAACCCTAGCCGACATTGTCGGGGGGAAATAAAGAAAGCAGTATATTGGAATAAGATATAATATGGGCCGAGATACATATGATAGTATGTAAGGGTTACAAGGGCACTTGTGTAATTTCACCGAGCAATATAGTATGTTATAAATACAGAGTGCATATGTAACGTTACAGTTAACTTTTGAATACAATCGGTACATTCTTTCTTCTCTTCATTCAATTTACAATCAGTTTCTATTTTTCTTTCTTGCTAAATTAGAACTGCTCTGTTAAGTATAGTTTTATGCTTATAGATTGTTTCAATTTTCATATATTTTCTCTTATTTGCTTTGATCTTAACTGCTCTTGATCATTCATTTGCAATATGCTATTATTATACTTCTGTTATTAGTTGTTTCAGATCTTGATGCATTATCTCATTTGGCTATTAATTGATTTCTATTATTCAATTAGAATTTAATTCTTGTTCAGTTTGTATGCAAATATCATGAGCGGTTAATTCTTGTGCTTATCTTTTCTTTTTGCTTGTAAACCTCTATAAATCTGAATCTTTGTTCCATATACTTGCTAATATATATCATTCTTTGGTGAAGTTTGGTACCAGTTATAAATCTTGATCATTCTTTTGCAATATATTTCTATTCTTGAATCTGATACTCTAAACTTCATATTTCTTGATCCATATTCATATATTGATCTGTTCCTTTTCAAGTACAAACTCAAATTAACATTTCTTGATTCAATTTTACTGCTGCAATACAAAGCACATCCAAACAACCATTTCTTGTTGTGTGCATGAAAATTGTGCATAGTTTCTTGTATTAGTGTGTATAAATTTGTTCAATTCTTCTTCTTCCTCCCAAAAATGTCATTTAACTTCTTCTTCCTCAAGAAATCCCCTCACTTCAGACCTTTGTAATCACAACTATCTTCATATCTTTATTTTCTTTCCGCATGTTAATTCACCACTTCATCAAACACCTTATTCATCATCAGTAAATTCATCATTCCATCATGAGCAAAGATCCAGACCCACTATGTTCTTCCAATTTGGTATCAGAGCAATTCAATGGGGAGGAAACCAAACCCAAGTCGATCCAAACCTCAACAAAAACAATTATTATACACATCCACCATTTCTTGATCAAGAACTACTATGGCAATGGCAAGGAGAGTTTAATGAAAATATTACCCAATCTTTAACTCAACTAGAGCATAGCAACCGAAAACTGGAGCAGACCTCGCATGACATCACCACCAGATTCGAAGGATTTCACAATGTCCTTACTTCCTTTGCCAATGATTTACAACAAATGAAGTTCAAATCTCAAGCCCCGCCACCTGCCCCCCCCACAGCCCCTCCACCAATGCCTCATTTTCATCCACCAATCCCAAACGATGAAAATCTTCCTTATATTGCAACCACCGGTACAAGAAATCACCAACCACTACCCCAAAATGATCCTTATCCATTGAATCCAGACCCTCCTGCTCCAAGAAATCCATGTCAAAACTATCCCAATCCTCATCCCAATTATTCCAAAATGCATTATCCCAATCCCATGACCTTTTATAAACTAGATTTTCCTAGCTTTCCTGGTGATGAAGGAGTGGCTGACTGGTTGAGACAAGTAGAACAATTTTTTAGATTTCAGCATACTGAGGAGCAGTATTGGGTAGAGATTTGTTCTTTTTATCTAAAGAAGGAAGCACTGCAATGGTATCACTGGTACACCAATACAGTTCTTAATCATGAATTGTGGCCGGTTTTTAAAGAAGAGATTTTAGTGAGATTTAACACGGAGGAGATGGAGAGACCCTATGAGACATTATCCAAACTCAAACAACACACTACCGTGAGAGCTTACCTTAGTCGATTTGAGCAGTTACAAGCAGTAATTGAGACCTTACCTCCTAAATTTTTGCTTGATAGATTTATTGGAGGGTTGAAGGAGGAAATTTGATATGATGTTATGACTTCAAGGCCAGTTGTTTTCAAAGAGGCGGTAGCATTAGCTAAAATGTTTGAAAGTAAATACATTCAGACCAGAAAAAGCCATAAAACTTCTACTGCGAGCCAGTCCAATACTCCTATCCCTAAGCCTACCTCCTCCCATCCTGCCACTGCCTATGTCAAACACTCAACACATAATCAACCTAACACCATATCTCGGGGTAGCAGCAACACCACTGTTGAAAGTATAGCAAGAAGTAGAGGATTGACTCCAAATCAGATTGTGGAAATGAGAAGATAAATCTGTGTTATGGGTGCAAAGAAAAATGGTCAAAGGATCATAAATGTAAGAATTCCCATGTTTATGTTTTGGAGGGATTAATGTCACTTAAGGAAGAGGAGGATGCAGAGAATAATTCTTATGATGATTATTGTGAACCTGAAGAGGAGATAGTGGCAGAAGAGGCACTATCCATTACTTTGCAAGCAATGTGTGGAATTACTGCCTTGTTTACCATTAAAGTGAAGGGGATCATCAACAGGAAGCTAGTGCAAGTTCTCATAGACTCAGGATCGACACACAGTTTTATTAGTACATATGTTGCCAAGAGGTTAGAACTGACTATTGATGAATCCAAAGTTTATGAAGTGACTGTGGCCAATGGTGAAAAACTAACTGGTTTGGGTATACGTAGAAATGTAATGCTAAAGTGTCAGGGATGTAAAATGTCGGTTGATCTGTTATTACTGCCCTTGGAAATTTGCCAAGTTGTGTTGGAAGCTTAGTGGATGAAAAGTTTGGGTGTTGTAACTTTAAACTTGGAGCAATTGCAAGTTAAATTTCGATATAATAACAAGTATTATGTTTGGCAAGGACTTAGTCAAGAGGAGATGAAGATTGTAGATAAAAGGGCTATAAATAAAGAAAATGCACATGGTTAGTTGAGTATGCTATTATGCTGCCAAGTTGATATGAAAGAAGAGCAGACTCCATCACTACCCTCAGCCATCCAAGCATTGATTGATCAATACCCTGAAATTACTTCCAATGATCCGTTCCTACCCCCAAAAAGAGAACATAATCACAAAATTCCTCTCCTCCCCAATACTAAACCGATATGCCTTAAACCATATAGACATTCGTATCACATAAAAAATGAGTTGGAATAAATTATAAATGAGTTGTTAGCAGCTGGAGTTATCAAGCATAGCAGTAGTCCATTCTCTTCGCCTGTGGTTATGGTAAAAAAAAAGATGAAACGTGGAGATTGTGTGTTGATTATAGAAACCTAAATGCTTGTACCATCAAGGATAAATTTCCCATACCTCTGATTGATGACCTGTTTAATGAGTTACAAGGGGCCGCATATTTTTCTAAGTTGGATTTGAGATCAGGGTACCATCAAGTTCGTTTGTGTGAAGAAGATGTACACAAGACAGCTTTTAAGACACACGAGGGACATTATGAATTCCTTATGTTGCCTTTTGGACTAGTTAATTCTCCATCCACCTTTCAATCCTTGATGAACCAAGTGTTTAAACCCTATTTGAGGAAATTTGTTTTGGTATTTTTTGATGACATCCTGGTTTACAACAAGAACTGGGAAGAACACATTGATCATCTCAAGATTACTTTTCATAAGTTGCTACAAAATATGATGGTGATTAAATTGTCAAAATGTAGCTTTGCTATGCAAACACTGGAATACTTGGGCCACATTATTTCAAATCAAGGGCTGGCTGTTGATCCAAGCAAGGTTCAAGCAGTCATGGAATGGCCATTGCCCAAAAACTTATGAGGATTTTTGGGATTAACTGGCTACTATAGAAAAATTATTAAAGACTATGGAAAAATTGCTAGTCCACTTACAAACATGCTTAAGAAGAATGCCTTCATATGGACCAATCAATCAAGAGAGGCTTTTGAGAAATTGAAGCAATGTCTCACCAGACCTTCTATATTATCTATGTCAGATTTTACTCAACCTTTTACTCTCGAGTGTAATGCTAGTGGCCACGGTGTGGGAGCATATTACTTCAGAATAACAGACCTATAGCATACACGAGCAAAGCACTACATGGAAAAAATTTGTTGCTGTCTACATATGAAAATGAATTACTAGCCATTATTTTAGCTACCAAAAAATGGGGTCAATATCTTTTGGGAAGGCAGTTCATTATTAAAACCGATCACCAAAGCTTAAAGTTTTTATTGACTCAGAAATTGCATACATGGCTGCAACACAAGTGGCTAATTAAATTGCATGGCTTTGATTATAAGGTAGAATATGAATCTGGGAAAGATAACATAATAGCAGATGCATTGTCAAGGAAGGAAGCAGACAATTGGGATGAAGTAGAAACACAAGCTATCTCTATGGTACAAACTTCATGGTTGCAGGAGCTTAAACATACTTTACATTCATCTGATTGGTATCAGGGGCAGATCAAAAATGTTCAGGATAAAGAACTCAGCAGTAGCAAGTATAAAATAGTGGATGAGTTGATTTTTTACAAAGGGAAAATTTTTATGGATCACCACCTCAGCAGGTTGCTACAATCACTGATTCAAGAGCATCATTCAACACCTCTGGGAGGGCATGCTGGAATTAAACCTACTCTAAAAAATTTAAAGCAAGTATTTTCTGGAAAAAAATGATAAAAGATGTGGAAGTTTTTGTGAGGGAGTGTGAACAATGTCAAAGGAATAAAGGCGAGAATGTTTTGCTACGTGGATTTCTACAACCATTACCCATTCCTGAAGTGATCTGGACAGACATAGCTATGGATTTTATCACTGGACTACCAAAAAGTGACAAATACACTGTTATATATTTGTTGTTGTTGATCGGCTAAGCAAGTATGCCCACTTTTTTCCTCTCAGCCACCCCTATACTGCTAAGGATGTTGCTACTGTGTTTTTTAATGGTGTATTCAAATTACATGGCTTACCCAAAACCATTGTTAGTGACAGGGACTCTATATTCACAAGTAAATTTTGGCAAGAACTTTTCAAATTGCAAGGCAGTAGCTTAAAGTTAAGCACTGCCTATCATCCTCAAAGTGATGGCCAGTCAGAAGTAATTAACAAGATATTGGAAGGGTATTTGAGATGCTTCATCTGTCATAAGCCTAATGAATGGAGTAAGTGGATAACACTAGCTGAGTATTGGTATAATACTACTTGGAAAGTTTCAACCAGCACAACTGCTTTTAAGGCTGTATATGGTATTGAACCTCCCACTCTTCTCTCCTATGTCCAAAACACAGCAAAAGTAGAACAAATAGAGGAAATGTTGTTTACTAGAGATATAATGTTGGAATATATGAAGGACAGTTTGAGATTGGCACGTGAAAGAATGAAAAAGTATGCGGATCTAGGAAGGTCAGAGAGGAAGTTTGAAGTAGGAGATGGGTGTTTCTTAAGCTTCGGCTTTACAAGAAATTGACAGCAAGAAACCAGAAGACCTGCAAGCTTTCACCCAAATATTATGGACCATATGAAGTAATTGAAAAAATAGGAGAAGTAGCCTATAATTACTAGCCACTGCAAAAATACACCCTATTTTTCATGTCTCTCAATTGAAGAAAAAGGCTGGAAGCTCTGTGATTGTGCAAGATGATGTTCCTAGTTTTGTGGAAGAGATTGTAGAACAGCCGGAATATAAAATTGATAGAAGAATAATACCCAGAAATAATGAGGCTGTGGTTTAGATTTTGATTAAATGGAAGGAGAAACCCATAGAGGAAGCTACCTGGGAGGATTATTGGCCAATGATAAGAAAATTCCATACCTTAGACCTTGGGACAAGGTCTCTTCTTGAAGTGGAGGGGAGATGTAACAGCATGGTGGTGTTAGCCATGATTTTATAGAAGAAGAGTGATCATCTGCTTCGGGAAAGTGATAAAATGGATGGAATAATGTCAAAGCTACCCATGCTGATCAATGTTTCATCAGAGAAACCTCTAGAGGCTGCCAGTAAAGTGTCAGAGATGAACAAGGTGGAGATTGAAGCCAGAGCAGTGGGATAATGAAGTGTAACAGTTTGTGCATGTGTGCACGTACACAGCTGAAATGCTTAGAATGTTGGTATGGGGAGTGTTGTAACAGTGCCAGTGTTTTGTTAATCTGAGTCTTCTATGTTGTACTGGGCCATATATGATGTTTGGGCTTGAATAAGTCGTGTATGAAGATTATCTGTGATAATGCCTGTGTTGTATATATATAGTGTGGTGTTGATGGCTGAAAAAAGGTGAAGAAAACTCAGAAATAAAATTGCTTTTCTGTTCATATTGATACAGTTTCCATTGTGTGATAATTATCTTCTTCTTCAATTTTCATATTGCTCGTTCTTATGCTTATACACATATGCTTCTTTCTTGCTAAATTGGAACTGCTCTGTTAAGTATAGTTTTATGCTTATAGATTGTTTAAGTTTTCATATATTTGCTCTTATCTTCTTTGATCTTAACTGTTCTTGATCATTCATTTGCAAGATACTGTTAGTATACTTCTGTTATTAGTTATTTCAGATCTTCATGCATTATCTCATTTGGCTATTAATTGATTTCTATTATTCAATTAGAATTTAATTCTTGTTCAGTTTGTATGCAAATATCATGAGTTGTTGATTCTTGTGCTTATCTTTTCTTTTTGCTTATAAACCTCTGTAAATCTGAATCTTTGTTCCATATCCTTGCTAATATATATCATTCTTTGGTGAAGTTTGGTACCAGTTATAAATCTTGATCATTCTTTTGCAATATATTTCTATTCTTGAATCTGATACTCTAAACTTCGTATTTCTTGATCCATATTATATACTGATCTATTCCTTTTCAAGTACAAACTCAAATTAATATTTCTTGATTCAATTTTACTACTGCAATACAAAGAACATTCAAACAACCATTTCTCGCTGTGTACATGAAAATTGTGCATAGTTTCTTGTATCAGTGTGTATAAATTTGTTTAATTCTTCTTCTTCCTCCCAAAACTGTCATTTAACTTCCTCTTCCTCAAGAAATCCCATCACTTCAGACCTATGTAATCACAACTGTCTTCATATCTTTATCTTCTTTCCGCATATTAATTCACCACTTCAACAAACACCTTATTCATCATCAGTAAATTCATCATTCCATCATGAGCAAAGATCCATACCCACCATGTTCTTCCGTTAACAAACTAAAAGCATGGGGTTGTTCTCGAAACCAGGATGGGAAGATTTTCAAGCTAAGGCTATGGAAGCAGAAGCATCTTCTTTCAACGTGGTTATGAGTACTTACTACGAGTTAGAGTCAGAGATTATTGACCGGTACGAGAAGCTTATCAAGAAGAAAGTTTGGCATATTGGACCATTATGCCTTTACGGTAACGACACTGGTTCTGAGGGTGACCGAGGTAAGAAATCATCCGTAGACGAAGCTCAGCTTCTGAAGTGGTTGGACACTAAACATGCTAGGTCGGTCATGTTGGAAATAAACTTGATTTTGATTTACTTGATTATTGTGGGAAACAAATTATTCTGGATAATATTAAATTTTTTTATTAATGGACAGAATTATGCTACATTGAAGAATTTAGCATGGAGAAAATTCTGCAGTTATCTAATAAGGAATTTGAGAGAAGCATAGTGAATGGATATGTCAAGAGAGCTGAAGAAAACACTAAAGAGTATTTATTATCCATATGGTTAAATTTATCTCTACCATCCATACAGGAAATGTACAACTATAATTATGAATGCTTTTTCCTTTTGTAGCCAAGCAAATAAATGAAATTGTAAGCAAGCAAAAAAAGAAAAGTTTGAAGAAAATAAAGTTATTTCCTCCTTCATAAAATATTCGCTCAATCTCCATTGGAAAATTAGGATTTACTTCTCTCTCCTTCTTCCTATAGAAATTTCCCAACAGTGATATCTGAGCTAGGTTGCCAATCCAGGTTGATAGCAAGGAAGAATGTCAACTGGATGAGTTTCATAAAAATTCCCATGCTCAAATAAGAGTTTTATGACAATTGGAGAATTCGCATGAAGGCGATGCTTGAATCACAAGATGTATGAGATGTCGTAGAAAATGGCTATGAAGAGCCTGTCGATATCACCACTTTATCCCAAACTAAAAGGAATAATTTGAAGAGTTTGAAGAAGAAGGATTTACAAGCCCTAATTATCATCCATCAAGGTTTGGATGATGATATGTTCGAGAAGATAACAAACGCTATACTAGTAAGGATGCATGAGAGATTTCTTGTAGTGCCATTACCTTATCTCTTAATGAGTTGCATCACCAAAGCCAAGGTTCTCTCTTAACCTTCAACTCTGATACCAAGTGTAACAGCCGAGATTTTTGACCCTCTAAAATCGACAGTAATACGTCCACTATATTGCATGCCAAGAAACTGAATGCTAGAAAACCTGATTTTTGGGGAAAGAAAGAGGAAGGAAGAAGAGAAGAAGAGAAGAAGTAGGGAAAAGAAAACTGAAAACAACACATAATCTCACAATTGCAGATATAATATAATATCAATGATCTTTACAAAGAGAAACTATTATATATATACATCCATCAGAGTACAACAAATAATCACAATCATCAACCTAGACAGTTATAACAAGCTGCCCTCACAAATGCTGATGATTTTAACAACGAAACAGCGGAAAACAAATATATACTCAAATATTTCTCTAGGCCTCTAGCTCGTCTCCTGAAGCTCCAAAGCATCCAACTAATTTGTAATATGCTTGGCTTGGCCCGAGCATTATAATAAAATAACACTTGAGTCAGTCTGGAAAACAAGCATGAGAACACACACCCAACTGGATTTTTAAGTTCTAGAAAACCTTTGAAAATCAAAAGTATCTCATAAGACCACACCACACATAACCCCGAACAGGTTTTTACCTTACGATAACCAAAACATTTTCTATAGAAAATCCATTTATATTATAATAATGTCTAAGGGTCAAAGTATAATACGAATATACTTGCATCTCACGTTTTAACATAGTTGGTCACAACTAAGTTCGTATGATACTTATTGGAGAATGGATTCCATACAATGACTTGGTTACTGGGGTATCACGCATCATGGTGCATCTTTAGATAAAATAACACTGAGGACCTCGTATGAATCCCATGCTAACACAGGACCGAGCTACCCCTTACTGGATGGTACCGAATATGATCACCCCTCCGTTGATGGGTCCTAAAGCATACAAATGAAAGACACTATCGACTTCGAATAAGGATGGTCATACTCTACTTGGGACCTACCCACTTAGCTCTGCTGCATCTCCCATATTTCAGTCATTCTTGGTTGATGAGGATTGAGGTTACGTTTTATCTTTTTTGTTGCACTTCCCACTTGTAATTCTAACGCTGCCCGTCAGGCAACAATACAATACCAGCGTTCATCCATACAGGTTCATTCTAGGACTGAAAAAACACTTGACAGCTTCGTCTTCAATTTCCATCATCTTTAATATGTCTTCACTTCGAAACGCTCTAGTTGCATTGAAGTGGTTTTTGAATAACATACCCAATCCCGGTTTCCTCGAAATAACTTTTTGATAATTTCCGATAAACTCAACCCCGATTCTTTAGGAAATAAACAGTCAAAGACAAGAGCGGAGATCATCTCCTAACCATTAATGGACAGATTTCCTTATTCATTATCCTAGGAGAACGAAATGAGATTTATATGCATAGTACAGCATCATAGGAGAAGACTGTGCAATATAACTCACGTGTTTCTCCTATATATTTCAAAGTTACGTTTTCGATCCAAATTCGATTGTCAATTATTTAAATATCAAATAACAACATTAAATCAGGAATTTAATTCCATCGGGAGAACAAAAATGGTTAAGCACACAAGCAACCACTAACCTCCTTTTAATTAATCGTCCATTGATTTAAATTCGCTTTGTAATACTTGAATAAAAATTCTTTTTACAAAGAAATATATATTTATATACACCTATAAATCCCTATTTCTCGATACTTAGGAAAATATCCTTATATTATCTCAACAGTATAATATATCTGCCAAAATTTGGGAAGATTCCCCTTTTTATTTAATTCTAAAATCATTTAAACTCCATTGTAAATCCACAAAACCATTTATAAACCTTCTTTTATAAATCTATAAATCCATTTCTAAAATTCTTTTATAAATATCTAAAACCATTTATAAAACTCTGTTATCTTGCAAACAATCTTCCTTTACATTTCCCAAAACATGTTATAAGATTCCTCTTATAATCCACTCTGCTTATAAAACCCTATTTATAAATCTTGAAAACATTTAAAATATAAATTCTAATAATTTACTTAAAAACACTATTGTATAATAGTAAACATTATAAATAAATAAATAAATATTGACTTTAAAATATTTTAAAATAATAATTGATAAATTAAAAAACCACTTGAATAAAACAATAATAATTTGTCTTCAACATTTTATAAATACTAATAATTAATTTCCAAAACTTTATTGACAAATAATTATATTTAATTTCAAACCATATTAATAATTTTAATAATAATTTCTCAAAATATTAAAATATTGATAAACCACTTTCAAATAATATTAATATAAATAAACAACTTTTATAACATAATTATATTTCCTTAATAAAAATCCGTACTTAACTTCCTACATGATCAATATCCTTCTCTTTTATAAAACTTCCTATCATAAAATCCCTTTATTTATAACCCCATTATTAACTCTATTTCCTTTTAGAAACCTCAATTTTTTTCATAACTCCGATTTGAAAACGTCAATAACCACCTATTTTTTATGTTGCCCCTATATAGTTAAATTCCTTTTATAAATTCTTTTCTATTTACCAAATATCGTTTAACATTCTCAATTTACCCTCACCTTCAATTTCCAAATTAAAGTTAACTATTTTCGAAAATATCATTCCACCTCTTATAATAAATCCACGGTTCGATTTATTTCACCAATTATTTAAATGATGATAGTTTCTTTTAATATATAAACACTGTTTATAAATCCATATTTTTATTACAAAAATACGATTTTACAAATCTACACTTCATTTGTAAAATATCACTTCTATAAATTATCACACTTATAAATCTCATATTTTAAATAATATTTAATATATGTATACACACACACACATATATTCCTTTATAAAATGGTCAATAAATATTTATATCAAAATATTTCTATTTTCCTTTAAAAACATATCCCTTTATTATAAAAGACAGACTTATTTTAAGATTTTAAAAATCTTTATTTTATAGTTCGAAAATCTCTATTTAAAATATTTTATAAAACTATTAATTTATAATGTCCAAAAATCATACTTTTTATTTTTAAAATAAATTACCTTTTCAAATAATTCAAGAATAATTATATAAAACACATATGATTTCCAAAATCACTATTCTTTTTTAAATTCAATCGCTATTTTATGGTATTTTAAAATACCAAAATATAAGGCTCGGTGCTACTAAAGCACTAAATAAGATCATATCCATGTCATCAAACGTAGAATCCAACATATTATATACCTAATTATATGAGAATAAAAACAATAATGTGAGGAATGCTGTTGGATCCCTCTAACATATCTCCCTGTATCACATACAGTATATAACCAAATAATATAAATCAACCGCTTTGAGGCAGGATCGTATACAAAGGGTCATCAACTCTTAACGGGAAAGTAATAGGGTCTTATCCGCTTCAAGGGCGGGGATATGTCCAATCCATCAATATAAAATAGTAAATCATCCAACAGTCAATAACAATAAAAAAATATCCACGCATCCAATAAATAATTTTTATCTATTATATATCATACTAGTTAACCAAAATGGTGAGTTTAACTCACATTGTTTTCAGTTTCATCAAAACGTTCCAGTTTGAATCAAAATTAACAGGCGTTCAAGTTTAACCCAAATTTCTATGATCTCCAAATCCATCCAATCTAATTCCATAGCGTGGTACTCGCTGATATGAATGCAACACAACTTGTCGCATTCCTTTTGGGCCTCGTATGAATTCGATATGGATTAATGAACTTTTGAATTAATAAATTTATAATTAACTTAAAATAAATAAATGTTTAAAATCAATTTACCCTTTCCCTCTCGTTCTCCCTCATGCATGCGAACTCAAACCCAACACAAGTGCGACTTCAACCATTGCCGTGCCTCCATCAATTCGCCGTAGACCTACTGAAGCATGCGCCGACCTCCTCGTGCCTCCACGACACCAATCGCATTGCCAAACTCCACTCCGCCACCGTAATTTTTACCACAACCTATGCCAACTTTGAACACCAATCACCGCCACCTCGATGAACTCCATGCTAATCCAACTGGTCGTTGGCCACATCTTGCCGAGGTTTACAAGTTTGCTTTGGAAGTCGAAGGACGAAAATGAACGGAGTGCCTCCGATCGATTTAGGCCATTAAATAGAGGGTTTGGCTAATGGCGGTTGTTGAAATTTAGGATTAAGGTTTTAACAAATGAAAAAATTAAGATCCTTGTGTAGGAAATTTCAAAACACTATTCACTCGCTAAATTTTCGAACTTCAAACGAAGCATACTGCCTGACGTACTATATGTTATACCCTTATTCAAACGCAATGGAACTAGTATTGGAGCCCAATTCAAGATAGCTTCTTAAACCCAATTATTGTATAAATTTATGGAATTAATTTCTATGCATTTCGATCTCGCATGCTGAAAAATATTTCCAATCATCACGAAATTCGACAGCATACAATAACTCACTGTTATGGATCCAATGACGCCAGTTTCATCGAAATCCGAGACAACGCCCTAGAAAGCTATTTTTATATGTTAATTAAAACGAATTATATATATTAAATTTTAACTATCTTCATTATTATTTAAATAAAATTTACCTCAACTTTCGAAATCATTTACATTCATATTCAATTCAAAATTCAATTATTTAAACAACCCAAATATTAAATTCATAATTTAATTATCAGATAATCGCTATATTTTAAATTCAATTTATTTAACTGATAAAATAAACTTTCCAATATTTAAAAGCAATTAAATATTCCAAATTCAAATAACTAAAAATCTGGTCATTACAAGTTCCTTTATTAGAAACATCTGCTCTATTTACGTAGCCATATACTATGATAGAAAACTTTAAAATCTTATCAAAAATCTATATCAAGTGTTCGCCTTCAAGAATTTAATGAAAAATCCTTGTTTGAACCAGTGTAAACCACATCAAAATTATGTACTCGAATACTGGATCAAGAACAGTCATGCGAATAGAACGATCTATATACAACTTACGTATCTGTCCTATTGATTTCTTAACTATACCAGTATCTTTTATCACTTTGCTTTATCCGAATAGTATGTCTCATTCATACAAAAATTGTTGATGAAACATTTCTTAAAACATAACTTCAAGTTTATAAATAGTTATACAGCTTAAGTTCATATTCGTATAATATTCTATAACATCCTAAGAGTATACACAAAACATCAAATTCATTTTTACTTAACAAGCATGTTTAACCAATTAAACTTGTTTTAACTTACTAACTTCTCAATTCAAGTGTTATATAAACTCATCTTTATATTTTCACAAAACACTAAGTTTCAAATTCTATAACAATTCGGAAGTTCCCAACTGTCCGTAGATTGAAAATCCTGTTTCATTTTAACAAATGAAATCTACCAAGCAACATATCATAACATGATGCACATATCATACAATTCTAATGCATAAGCTACATGCGTCGATAATATAGCTTAAAAATTTTCAATAATTTATTGAAAACACTTTACCCAAAAAGGAAAAACCTATAAAGTTCCAACATTTACTCTGGGCTATGCAACTACCATTCGGGCACCCTACGTATTTAACTTTTCTTCATCAAAGTTTCATATCAAACATCTTTTCCAAAAAAAAAACTTTAGAACTAAACACCGGGTTTTATTTCAAATCATTTGAAATAATAATACATACCTTTTGTATAAAAATCATACTTTTGAAATTTAAATCAGAATCTATTTTACTAAAACAATCTTATAGCATCCCCTACTTAGAAACCCTAATGTTGACATTCAATTCATGCTAGGACGTCCCATTACCCTATCTCTTAATGAGTCGTACCCACCAAAGCTAAGGTTCTCGCTTAACCTTCAACTCTGATACTAGCTGTAATAACCCGTCCTTTCGATCCCGGAATGCCGACACTAATACATCCACGGTATTCATGTGCCGAGCATCTAAGTGCCGGAAAGATAAATTGTTAGGGTAAAATGAAAAGAAAACGAACAAAAAAGAAGAGAATTCAATATCATAATCTCATAGTGGAACGAATATAATATCAAAGGAACAGTATAAAGGGTTACTCGAATATAAAAATTTTAGAATTACCAAAACTAAGTACTATCATCAGCCTAGACAGCTATAACAACCTGCCCTCGCAAATGATGATACATGAAATAATAATGCAGTAGAAATAGGAATACTACTGTAGGTGAAACATCCAGCTCGTCTTCTCGAGCCCCAATGACATCAACGAAAAACCCGCCTTTCTCAAACTACTCGAATGGGCATCCGAGGAATCTTGGGAAATCAAAAACCAAGTGTCAGATACAAGTCTAGTATGAGAAACTAAAGAAATATGTGTACATCATGAAACAATACTTTTAAGACTGCATGGAATGTCATATCAGTTATCATCTCAAATGAATCACCATCTAATAGGTACATAAGGTGATATAATATATCTATGGGGTATAATATAAATATTATAAGCTGGAATGGTTACATTGGTTACATTCAACAGCATATTAGGAGTATAATAAATCTGATAAGGAACGCTCACATAATGGATTTTTCTATGGAGATCTCTCCGATGGATCCGGATCCAATCTCCAGCACAAGGGTCAAAAAATACTTCCGAGCGACGTATATATGTAGATAAAATATAACATTTAGGTAAACACAAGCAACCCAGCGTTCATACATAAACATGAACAATGTGAACCTAATATCATCAACTCTTGTCAGCCAATAATCGATAAGTATATCTAGAGATGGAGCTGAAAATACCTTGACATTGGTCGCTAACCCTAAGTTGTAAGGCCTACTCTGTTTTTAGTCATTTTTAATGTCGAGGTCACGTTCGACATATCCTACATGAGTCTTAATCACTCGAACAGAACATGAATTCCAAATTGGATCCTCACATCTTGAACAGATCTCGAAAGCATGTATGGATTCCTATATCTCAACAGATCTTGGAATCACATAAGGATTCGCACATCCTAAATAGATCACGAACAAATACATGTGTTCAAGCATCTTAAACATATCTCTAATCTCCACATAGGTCACTAAATCTCGAACAAATCCACTTTCAATAGATATAACATGTATCTCAGCTTTGAGGTGGTTTTCAGTAAGTAAAACACTTACCGATCCCAGCCTCTCCAAGACTAAGTCGACGAATTATGGTCATTCAATGATAATGAGAACGATCACATATGGAAACCAAGTTTCATATACTTATCACATTTCCGATATTTTCTTCTCATACTATCCCTCGATCAAGAGTAAAGCCGATAGGTTAGAGCTCTATTGCTTATAATCCTGTTTCAACATCGATCTTAATTCCCATGGATAGGCAATCTTATTTCATCGGCTTTTAGTGCTAAGTGTATGACTCATTCATGAATATCTACTATTTATTTGTACCTTATCTATTTCACATTTATTCATACACTTATCTCAAATGGTATAAGTCTATTCACAAAACCATTAATGATATTCCTTACTTAAATTTTTTACCTTTTTATGCTTCAAAACGTAAATATACTTATCTCAAATGGTATAAGTATATTCACAGAACATTAATAAGATTTCTTATTTTAAGCCATTGCTTTTTCTATCTTCTTCAAAAAGTATTCATATACTTATCTCAAATGGTATAAGTGTATTCGCAAATCATTAATAACATTTCTTACTTTAAAACCTTTACTCTTTTATACTTAAAAAAGCATTCATGTACTTATCTAAAATGGTATAAGTGTATTCACAGATCATTAACAAGATTTCTCATTTAAAACCTTTACTCATTTTATATTTCAAAAATCATTCATATACTTACCTCAAATGGTTTAAGTATATTAACAGATCATCAACAAGATTTCTTATAATTTCCTTTAGAATATCGATTTTAAGGTTTTAAGTGCTTTTACAAATCCTTTCAAAAAGATTTAAAACTAATGTCATTTAAACATTATCACCACAAATCCATAACCATTTCACATATGCTTATCTTTAAAATATTTTTTTAAAGATATATTTACATACATAAGTATAATGAATTTTTTTTTAAAGAAGAATGTTATTAACACATTGTCACAAGGAACCCAAACCATTTTACGTTTTCTTATCCTTAAATAATTCTTTTAAAGATTTATTTTTATCCCTAAGTGTAATTAAAAAGGGTTAAAAATGAATGTGATTAATACATTGTCACAACAAACCCAAATCATTTTCCTACTTGTTATTATCTTTACAAACCTTTGTTTTAAAGATTTAAGTTCGTATTTGGTTAAGATCGATAATCGACTAATCGATTATTAACTCAAATACCATTGCTTATACAAACCAATGTCCGTATACTTAACTCATTTCCGGCATTCTCGACTTAACTATTTCTTTCTCAAGAGGGAAACTGGTAGATTAGAGCTCTATTGCTCTGGCACTACTCGACACCAATCTTAACGATCATAATTAGATAAACCTACTTCGTCGGCTTTTAGTGTTAAGTGTAATATTAAATGTTTCCATAAATAAGTAACAAACAACCTTGATAACCAGTTTTCGATGTTCCGGACTTAACTACTCCTCGTTTAAGAGGGAAGCCAAGTAGTTTGAGCTCTATTGCTTCGTTCTTACTTGGCATCAATCTTTAACTCTCAGAAATAGATAAACCTGCTTCGTTGACTTTTAGCGTTAAGCTAAGTTAGTTACCTTTTTAGACAAGTAGGTAAACAACAAGATTAACATGTTTCCAACATTTCAAGTTATATCATTTCTCATTCAAGAGTGAAGCTAGGTAAGTTTGGGCACTTGTTGCTCCAAACCTTGCCTAGACACCTCATTCTTGAATCTTACAAACAGACAAGTCTACTCGTTGGCTTTAAGTATTAAGCCTAGTCAATCACCTTTGTCAAACTTATATACATAATAATACTTTAGAAATACTTGTAAATAGGTTTTAAATATCTATGTAAAATATTACTAGAAAATAACTAATTTGGAAGTTTGATTAAAAGCATGTTTTACATTTTGCAGCATATTACTTTCAAAATTCATAAATAATCATTAAAACTATATTTAAACTTCTATTCCTTTTTATGCTCAGATACATTTTATAAGAACTTCCATAGAAAGATTTTATAAAGAAAAGAATTTAAAAACCATTTAAATCATGAAAAAGTAGCTAAAATGTCGCATTTTAAACACTTTAGATAATAAGTGACTTACTACAACATTTATAAGTGTTGTTAAAAGTCTTTATTAAAACAACGTTGAAAAGCACAATCTTTATGATTAGTTTTAACCACTTAAACAAATGATTTAAGACTTAAAATTTTATAGTAAGTACTAACACTAGGGTACTTAAAAACCATAGAAAGAAATCCCAAAGAATATCTTTCCATTTATTTATAAAAATTCCCGAAAATAAGAGATTTCGTAGTGCACTTATAACAACTATTCTCGCTCAAACACTTCCAACCTTACTACAATTTAAAACACTAGTTAAACAACCATTTAAATATCAAGTCAAGGCCACGCCATATATTTAAGAGGGCAATAGAAGTGGGGTTATATAATCACTGTAAGAAAATCTGTTTTTATCACCAATATATAGTAGCTTTTAATAACTCTATGCAACCATTGATGTAAAAAATTAAATTAAATTAAAAAAATGTTATACTACTAATCCCGCCCAATATTTAAAGAAGGCGGTGAATCATTTTTTCCTTGCTTGCTTTCCTTTTCGTTTTTTCATTATCTTATCTTCTGTGAAACTCATCCAAAACCCTAAATTAAACTTCTCCTAACACGAAACAAAAGCGAATTCTTTTAAATATTCTTTAAAAAACATACCTTCTTCGTCTTTGGCTTAGAACCTCATCCCATCACCACTTGAGTATCCAGCCCAACTATCGCTTTCACAACATCACTTCACTTCTCAGCCTCCCATAATACATTACATTAGTGAGCTTTTTAAAGATTCATGGATTTTTCAAATTTGATTGAGATTTGAATTCAGAATTCTAATTGATGCTTGTTAGATTTGATTTAATTTTACTTGCTATAATATTTGGTTCAACTTTGATTGTTATAAGGTTGGAATTCAAATTGAGTTTAATTACTTCTGAGACTAATTAGAACTGGTCTACTATGATAAATTGAGACATTTTGATATATAAATTATAAGTTAAACTAATGATAATATAGATGTTAGTTTTCTGATATTTTTAATCTTATAAACATTAAATTATATGAAGATGCATTTTCAGTGTAAAAATTAGTAAGCTATTATGACCAATAAGAATCAAGAAAATGGCAACCAGTTCTAATCAGATAATAGCCACTCAATTCATCATAACTGAGCCTCCTCCTCTTCTCCCCCATTCTCCTTCCTCTAACCCAAGGAGGTGCAATCTCAATTCGACGGTGAGGAGTTTCAAATAGTTAGGAACCACCGTTCTAGAGGGAAATCCCTTCATCAATCAAAATCAACCCAATATAGCAACAAGAATACACTACAGCGTTACTACAATGGTTACAGAGAGCCAAGAATCAACAATCAAAAATACAATTCATGTCAAGACTCTCGGAACCCATCGAAATCTGCAACTTATTTACAGAATAATCAAAATAATAATGGTGAAGCAACAAAGCCAAACAAAGGGACTTTCTCGCATAAAGTATCTTCTTGGGATGATTTGATTAAAGAGGGAGGCCTCAAGCATGAATACGATCTGAAATATCAAGCACCTATAACCATTAACAACATGAAAATGGTTATAATGAACGAAGGGGTTAGCAGAGGAATAGAGACCAAATGGGGCCGCTCGGTGATAGCTTATGTATATGATAACAGGCCCTTTTATCATCATTTTAAAGCTTCTATGCAAAGAACTTGGAATCCCACAGGTAATTTTGAAATTTTTGCAAGAAACAATGGTTCCTTTATTATCAAATTTGCTGTTGAAAGTGATTGTGAAAAAACAATTAGTGGAGGTCCTTATTTTATCAACGGAAAATTGATTATTCTTAAAAGATGGAACAACAAAATTGCTTTTGATAAAGATCTGTTGAACAAAATTCCAATTTGGATTCACGTACCAGAGCTCAGTTTATGGGACAGAGAGGCTTTTGGAGCAATTGCAAGTGTAGTAGGAACTCCTCTAAAGTTGGATGAACAAACAACAAAAGAACCTAGATTAAGTTATGTACGAATCCTTATTGAAATCATTGCAAAATCAGATCTCACAAAGGAAGCATATATTACAATGCACGACGGAGAAAACATAGTATAGAAAATTAAATATGAATGGATCCCTCCAAAGTGTTTAATATGTGAATGTTTTGGACATAATGTAGAAAGTTGTTCATCAAAAAAATTATGTAAGGAGAAAGTAAAAGGTTCAATGAGCAATAAAGAAAAGGAGTTTACAATGAAACAAATTCAAGAAACAATCAAAATTGCAGAAAACATTTCTAATCAAAATTGTGGGTATCAAGAGGCCTCCACCTCTGAAGTACTGGATAACTCCCTTTCTGGCAAAATCAAATTTTTTGAAAACATTAAAATCAAGGTTTCTACAAAAGAGTTGAATGTAACAGTGAATAATCTAGAAGTCTACAAACAATTAAAAGCCTCACAAGGGAAGGACTTAGTAGATCAAGAAATGGCAGATAATACAGAGGAAAATACAAATCAAACACAACAAAATGCAAATTTATCAAATACAACAGACAGACGGTTAATAAAGGATCCTGGTGCATAAGTTATGCACTCCTCCAGTGTAGATGACTTCGCGATTGTAGATGAAATTATGGAAGTTAACATAAACGCTGAAGAAGAAATTATCAATTTTGCTAATGGGAAAGAGCTCATAAATTAGAATGCAAATTTAAGAAGTTCACAGCAAAATCTATCTAAAGCTATGGTCCAAAAATCCGTGAAGCTTATTCCTAAGCCTTTTTCTTCAGAAAAAAAGAATACTAAAGAAAGGAAAAAAGGCAAGACAAAAAATCTACATGATATTTTATCATAAGACAATGAAGGCATCAGTGAAAAAGATGACTTTCAGAAAAAGTATATAATAAAAAATCCAAAGTGGACTGAGTATCTCAAAATCCAAGACGGAAAGTCACTTAATAGAAAAGGATACAAAAACTCAAAGTATATGGAAGAGAAGAAAGACACAGAGTACTCGGAGAAATTCAACTCCAGTCTCTCAATATAGCAGTAGAGTTATCCTTTGTGTATCCTTTATATTCTATTTTTTATTTTTAATTATGTCGATAATTTCTTGGAACATAAGATGGTTAAATTCTCTAGAAAGAAAATTAGATTTAAACAATTTAATGCTTTCAAATAGACCCAATATTGTTGGTATCCTTTAACACAAGCTTGAGGATACTAATATTCTTAACTTTCATGCCAGAAATTTTAAAGATTGGCGTCTAGTTAATAACAATATTATGGGGGGTAATGGTAGAATTATGGTGTTGTGGGATCCTAATATTTGGAGTTTAACTCAACATTTTATGAATAATCAATATATTCCCTATAAATTTTCTAATAAAGGGGGTTTTCCATCAGAAGTGACTTTTGTTTATGCTTCAAATAGTGAAAATTAGAAATTCCCTATGGAATGATCTTGAGTCTCTTAATAAAAACATATCCAAGCCTTGGATTATAATGGAAGATTTCAATATAGTTTTCCATTCTTTTGAAAAAAGGAGTGGAATTCCAATTTCTTTTAGAAAATTGGAGTTTCTTAATAATTTTTTCCTTTAAAATGGTCTTATCAAACCCACTATTTTTGGGAATAAATTTACTTGGAAATCCGAATTTAGAAATATTCACTACAAGATTGATAGGATTCTTATTAATCTTAACTTTGAAAAAACATTTTCTAACTTTCAATGTTCAACTCTTCCCCAAGCAATTAGGGATCACACTCCAATTCATATCTAATTCTCTAGTAAGAAAACTTATAGAAAAACTATCCTACTTAGATTTGTAAATGGCTGGACTTTTGAAAAAGATTATATGGATAATGTGAAAAACAATAACCTAGCATTCTAGGCTCTGCCCAGCATAAATTCAGATGTTTTTTTAAAACATAAAAGAAAATCTGAAACTTTGGAACAAAAACAGAAATAGGAATGATATAAATCTCATTAGAAAAGAATGTGAGTCCCTCCAAAACATTATTGACTTAGATAGCTCAGACAATTCCCTTGTTGGTAAATTTTTCAAAGTCAGGACAAATTAAGAAAAGGTTTGCATGTGCAAGCTATCAACATGAGGCAAAATGCCAAGGTGGACTGGCTTACTAATGGTGATGAGGCTAGCAAGTTTTTTTATACCAAAATGTCTAGTAGAAAGAAAATCAATAACATAGGAAAGCTACTAGACAATAATGGAAATATCATAAACGTTGTTTCTCAACTAGAGCAAATGGCTGTAAATTATTTTGCCAATTTATATAATACTAATTCGTATAAGAAAGATTTCCCAAGTTTTGAAAAGAAATTTCTTCTAAATGATAATAGTAAAGACATTCTTCTTGTCCCTGTTTTCTTAGAAGACATTAAAAAAATTGTCTTTGATTCTAATATAGATAAGAGCCCAGGACTTGATGGGTTTGGGGCTAAATTTTACAAAATTCACTGGAAGGATATTAAATTAAATTTTTTTGATGCTGTAAATGAATTTTTTACTACTGGAAAACTTTTGAAAAGTTCGAATCATACATTTATAACTTTTATTCCTAAAGTCAAATTCCATCAGGGTTAGATGACTACAGGCCTATGACCCGTTACAATTTTATATATGGGATTATTGCTAATATTCTGAGTGATAGAATAATTTTCTTTTCTAAAATACTTGATTTCAGAGAATCAATGTGCATTCATCCCAGGTAGGTATATAATAGAGAATACCTTTTTAGCCCATGAGATTATAAGAAATTTCAACAGGGGCTGTAAAAATAAAGTTTGTATCAAAATTGATATTCACAAAGCTTTTGGCAAAATCAATAGATATTTTATCATACACATGATGAGGCAAATGGGTTTTCATGAAATTTTTTGCAATTAAGTTAAAGAATGTGTTGATGCTGCTTCTTTTTCCATTCTAATTAATTGATCATCTTGTGATTTTATTAATAGTAATAGAGGAATCAAATAAGGTGATCCCCTTTCTCCTTACTTATTTACAATTTTCGTGGAATTATGAACTCTACAAATGCAAATAGAACAAATCAAAGGTAATCTTAGACCACTTAATAGAAACTTGCCAAGTATAACTCACTTATTATACGCTGATGACTTGCTTTTATTTATGAATGCAGACTTTAATAGTGCTCAAACCATAGTAAAAATCTTTGAGTACTTAAAAGATTTTGCAGGTCTTCAAATTAATGAGAGTAAAAGAAAACCATATTTTAGCAAACATTTTGAAAACAAAAGGGAATTTCTTCAAATTCTTAAAATTCAGGAAGGACAACTGCCAGTCAAATACTTGAGGGCTCCTCTTAGTACAAATCAATTAGAAGACAAAGGTTGTTCTAGACTTTTCAACATCATTCAAGACAAATTGAAAAATTAGTCCAGCAGGCTACTATCTATTGCTGGAAGATTGGAACTCACATACATTGTTATCATGGATATTATAATGTATTGGATCCAAACCCACAACATTCCAAAATCAGCCATTCATAAAATAGAAACAATATGTGCAAATTTCATATGAAAAGGAAAATATCATAAAGTCTCATGGGATATGGTTTACAAATCAAAAAAGGCTGGAGGCTTGGGGTTAAGAAATATTAAAGATTTAAAGGAAGCTTGCAATATGAAACTCTTTTGGAGATTTGTAGAATGCAAAACATTATGGTCAAAGTGGATGAAAAGTAAATATGTTAAAAACAAAAAAAATTGGACCATGCCAGTAGAAATTTACAACTCCCACTCTTGGAAAAGCATCTTAAAAAGCAGATATAATGGCATCAAATTATTGGAAAGAAACTTTAAAGATGGGAAAAACATCAGTCTTTGGTTTGATCCTTGGATCAATGAAAAGTCTTTAATTAGTTTATTAGGATGGTCCAACCCTTTATATTTTGGTGGTGCTAATTTAAAAGTGGACAGTATCATACAAAATAACATTTGGAATACAAGCCTCCATCCGGCAACCTCAATTTTTAAAGCAGCTATAGAAAGCATTGATATTGATTCAAAAATAGCTGCAAATTGCTGAAAATGGAAATTCTCAAAGAAAGATAAATTTTCCCTCAAATCTACTTGGGAATATTTAAAAGGGTTTGAAACAAATATGGATTGGCATTCTATTATTTGGAACGGAGCTAATTGCCCAAAGATGGCACATTGTTCCTATCTTTCTCTGTTGAACAGATTGCCAACTAAAGATAGATGTAGTAAATGGAGCAAAAATGATGAATTAAAATGTGTCCTGCGCAAGAATGATAATGAAACAGCAGAGCATTTATTTTTTGATTGTAATTTCTCAATACACATCTGGTTTATTGCCAAAAACAAGCTCAAATTCAGTCAAAAAGCTCCAATTCAAAGCATCAAAGAAAGCATTCATCACATTCATCAAAACTTCAAAATCAAATCAAAAGAATTCAACAAGGCTATCATCATGCTAACAACTGTCATATACTATATTTGAAAAGAACGGAATGCTAGGCTGCACACAAAAAGGAAACAGAAGCCATTCGAATTTGGAAATGCATCGAAACAGACTTTCACATTCTAAATCAAAAAGCAAGCAGCAGCAACCATTTTCCACACCAACCATTTTCAGATACCAATGAGTATGAAGATTTTGAAAGAAGTGTGGACTCATACTTACAGAGTAGGAAATTCAAAATTGATATTACCCACGGCAGACATTTTCAGACCAACAATCATTGGCCTCTATCCCTAAGGAGAAACTCTAACAACTTCAACAGAACAACTGCTAGAGGCGGCCATTCCAGTTCGAATACCAGGAGAGACTCCTACAAGGGAAATAAACAAGGATATATTATACTTAATTCTTCACTTAATAATAATCAGGCTAATTTAAATAACACTTTACCTGATATTGGTAGGAGTTACCGCTCAATAAGCAAGGATCCACTGAAGCAGAAGTCTCCTCTGATTCAAAGCAAAACAAAGCATTTAGACCACAACTTGCAAAGGATTGGAAAAAATCACTACATTAGCAAGCTTAATGGAAACATATATCACTTATCTATGTGGGAAAAGGACGATAGCAGCAAAACATCCAACAAAGCAGACTTTTGGGTAGAACACGATACTTAAAGCAGCAAGATTTATTGTGATTTTAACCTTCTGAAAGAATCAGAGAATCAAAGCAACCATAAAAGCAACCGTAAAGGGCATGACTTTATCAATAAAAGTGAAGATCTGAAGGAAAGGATCACTCTTTATGGCAAATCGACCGAGCTTTTAGACATTGAGAGCAGATGTACAAATTTGATCAACAACTTAGACTTGAAAGATGCTGATAATAACCATAAAGATGCCACAAAAGTATGGAAACCACCATAACAAGATATCGCTCATGGCGGTTCGCCATTTTTGTGTTTTTTTCTGAGTTGTAGTTGGAGGCGATTTGTTGCCCTAGGAGTAATTAGGATTTGTGTTATAGTGGTTTGATTTTGGGTATATTATTAGTTTACCCGACATATTGTTTTCTTCTGTAAACATATTGGGCCGGGTCATTTTATCAATTTTTCAAAAAAAGTAAGGTATTATGAATTTGCAGGTCATGTAGTTCATTCTTCTATATACTTGACAACCAGGGCCGGCCCAGAGGCAAGGCAAGCGAGGCCTTCGCCTAGGGCAACAACGCCAAACAAGGCTAAAGGGGCAACAAAATCCCCGATGTGAAATAGCGGGGCAACTTTTGACAAAAATGACTAGTTGTGCATTGGTTTAACTTGTAAATTTCAACCTTACAATCAAGGTTTAAGTACTGCCATTACAATTTTTTTCCCCAATCTTTTTATGCTTCATGTTTTCTACAGTCCTGCCTAGGGCTGATAGGGCCGACATTATTGGCAACGAAACTAAAAAATGTTTGTCAGTGTAGTCCAGGTGCTAGCTTACACATACCAAATATAACCAAAATGCTACAGTATAAATGAACAGGAAAAATGGTTTCAGCTGAGTAGGATTGCCGCACATAACGAATCTAGCCAAAATGCTGAATTTGCACATAATGAAGTTAAAAAGAATAGAGTCACAACCCTGTTTGCTAACATAACATTCATATAGGCCATGTCTGCAATCTTCCTTACTTCCTTCTAAGCTACAGTATGACTCTCCAACAACCAGAGAGAAGTGAGTCCCCACTGCAAAGTACACGCTCTTTGTTGTGCTACTTGGTATGTTTATTACCGATCAATCCCGGACGGGTTGGTACTCATATCTTGGCTCATGATAGTCATTGCACCACCCTTTTGGAGTATGGATTGATTGCGCATCAATTGTGATCATCAGCAACATTATCAATATAAGTACACCAACATGCTGAACTTTGCTTACTGCCGTTTTAATGCTTGCTTGATTAATGTGTACGTGTTGATTATATAGTGATATGATGCTTGGTTGGTCCGTTTTCCTACATTGGCTATGCTTTATGTTGTTATTACTATGCTATGTTTACATCTTTTTCTGGTTGACAAATTATGTTGCTTTGAAAATACCTTTTTAACATAGTTGTTGCATGTTTATGTATATAACAAACAACTGAAGGGTCTAGTATATATTTATGCTGATATCTAATTTTCTCAAAATGTATATGATTTAACTTGAGTTAATGGTATCAGAGCATGGTTTTAGAATCCATGATTATCCATCAATATATAAAACAAAACTAGCATAGATCTATGATGTGATGTTTGTAATTTTACAATGATGACGATAATGATTATTAGTGTTAATATGATTCAAGTTTAATATTCATATTATTTAAGTTTCTATAGTAATCATGATTATCAATATCGTTCTATTTACTGTATGCTTAGATCTGGATCTGAAAAGTTTATATTTCCGCAAAAGTTAATTTTTTCTACTTTAATGTTTGACCAACTGTACAATATGGAACAACTTATTGTATGCGAATACTTTTCAGAAAGTATACATATTGAAAACAATTGTTTCCTAGTTTGACATTAAATTCATGATCTGAAACTTACAAGATAATTGTTTATATATGATTTGCAAAATAATTGTTTATATGTTAAATTCATGTATGGAATTTACTTGGATTACTTGAAAGAATGGCAAATGTTTATGCGAAAAAAAGAAAAAAGAGGTGACCACCTGGTTTGATCTGGTTTCCCTCTTTTCTCTCTTGTTTTAGTTTTTGCTTCCGTGCTTAATTTCCTTGTTTCCTCTGGTGTGATGCATGCAGTCCCGTCCACAGGCGGCTGCTGCTTGCACAATAACGCATGAAACATTAATGTTTATCATTCTTTCGTGAGTATGGTTCTACTGCCTACCCACAGGAGGCGCTAAACCTAACCTCTTATTATGACATGCGTTTTATTCTAATAAAGAAGCCTACATTTCTTTTATATCTGCAGTTGCAATACCCTCAAACCTTAATTCGTACGCTACGTCTATCGTCAGACTCAATGGAACCAACTACTCAGAATGGAAAGAGCAAGATGAGTTTTCTTTGGGCGTACTTGAACTAGACATACCTCTCCTTGAGGAAAAGCCATCCCCACTTACTGACACAAGTACGCCAGAGGAAAACAAACTCCATGGTGATTGGGAACGATCTAATAGGCTCAGCATGATGTTTATGCGAATGGTGATTGATACCAACATCAAATCCTCCCTACCCAAAACTGAAAGCGCAAAAGAATATTTGCAATCCATTGAAAATCGGTTCAAGACTGCAGACAAATCCCTTGCTGGAAAATTTATGGCAGATCTTGTAACCATGAAGTTTGATGGTTCTCGTTCAATGAGCGCTCATGTCATTGAAATTATTAACCTTGCTGCCAAACTTAAGAACTTGGGATTGGTTATGCACGATGCTTTTCTCATCTAATTCATTCTCACTAGCTTACCTCCGCAGTATGAACCATTCAAAATTCATTACAACACTATTATGGAAAAGTGGAGTCTAAATGAATTGACTAACAAACTGGTTCAAGAGGAGTCTAGGAAAGGCTCTCAAGGCATTAAAGTTGCTTATTTCACTCAAGGGGTTGGAAAACAAGCTGGCAAAAAGAACAACTCACAGCGTAAAAGAGCACCACCCAAATTTGATGACGCCACTCAACCATCCAAGAAGAAAAAGAAGGATGATTTCTGCAAATTCTGTAAGAAACCTAGACACTTCTAGGCAGATTGCATTAAGCACAAATCATGGTTCGAAAAGAAAGGTAACCCAATGGGTTTCGTAAATCATTTCGAATCAAATCTTACTAATGTACCTTCTTCTACTTGGTCGATTGATACTATTGCTAACGTTCATGTTTTGAATTCTATGCAGGGATTCATTACGATCCAAACCACAAACCCAAGTGAGAATTTCATTTTCATGGGGAATAAAGATAAAGCTCAAGTTGAAGCTATTGGAACATTTTGTCTTATTTTAGATAGCGGTTATCAGTTAGATTTATGTCAAACTCTTTATGTTCCGTCTATTTCCCGTAATTTGATTTTTGTAAGTGTACTTGATAAATTTGGATATTCTTTTAAAGTTGGAAGTGGAAATTTTAGTTTATTTACATATTCTAGTCTTATTGGTTTTGGAATATTAATTGATGGACTTTATAAACTTCATCTTAAACAAAATGTTGAAATCCAACTCACCCTGCATGGAAAAGAAACTAAAGGAAAGTCATCCAAGAATGATCTTACTTCTTGTGGCATAAAAAACTGGGTCATATATCCAGTGAAAGAATCAAGAGGTTAGTGAAAGATGGTGTCCTACCGGACCTAGACTTCGCTAACATTACAACATGTGTTGATTACATTAAAGGAAAAACAACAAAATACACAAAGAAAGGAGCCACAAGAAGTACACAACTTCTTGAAATAATACATACAGATATTTGTGGACCTTTTAATGTTCGAACTTTTGGAGGAGAGAAATATTTCATCACTTTTTATCAATGATTTTTCAAGTTATTGCTATCTTTATCTGTTGCATGAAAAAATCTCAGTCAGTGGATGTTGTACAAGTGTCCATTACTGAAGTCGAAAGACAATTAGAAAGAAAAGTGAAAATCATTAGTCAGATAGGGGTGGTGAATACTATGGAAGGTAAGATAAAATGGGACAACATCCTGGACCTTTCGCTAGACTTCTTCAAAAACTTGGAATTGTTGCACAATACACAACGCCTGGATCTCCATGGTAGAATGGTGTAGCTGAAAGGCGAAATCGTACATACATGGAAATGATTAGATCTATGATGAGTCATGAAAATTTACCTATATCATTATGGATGGATACATTATGAACAACTGTCTACATCTTAAATAGAGTTCCAAGTAAGGCCATTCCAAAGACTCTTTTTGAACTTTGGAAAGTATGGAAACCTAGTTTAAGCATCTCCAAATTTGGGGCTGCCCAGCTGAAGCTAGACTGTACAATTCAAATGAAAAGAAATTGGATTTTAAGACAGTCAGTGGTTACTTTATAGGTTACCCAGAAAAATCTAAAGGATATAGATTTTATTGTCCTAACCATAGTACAAGAATTGTTGAAACCGGCAATGCCAAATTCTATGAGAATGGTGAAATCAGTGGGATTACAAAACAACAAGAAGTGGTCATTCATGAAATAAGGGTACCCATTATATTACCCTCTATTTCGAAAGATATTAGGAATCATCCCATTGTTTAACCTGTTCACAATGAGGAAAACCCAATAAATGATCAATAACTCCATAATGAAATTATCACCAATCATAATATTGATGAAGTACCACAGGAACTAGCATTAAGAAGATCTCAAATACAAAGAAGATCAGCTATTCCTGATGATTATATGCTTTATCTAATAGAATCTGAAGGAACTACGGGCCCAATTTCTTATTCACAAGCCATTAAGGATGTTAATTCTATTAAATGGATTGATGTCATGAAAGATGAACTAAAATCTATGGATAATAATCAAGTTTGGGAAATCGTTCAATTGCCGCAAGGACATAAAGCAGTCGGTTATAAGTGGGTCTTCAAGACCAAACGTGAATGCAATTGTAGATTTGAACGATATAAAGCCAGACATGTTTTCAAAGGTTTTAATCAGAAAAAAGGCATTGACTATAATGAAACTTTTGCTCCTGTTTCCAAGAAAGATTCTCTTTGAATTATCATGGCATTAGTAGCTCATTATGATCACGAGTTACATCAAATGGATGTGAAAACAGCCTTTCTAAATGGAGAATTGAAAGAAGAAGTCTACACGCGTCAACCTAAAGGCTTCATAATTAAAGGACGGGAAGACATGGTCTTCAAACTCAAGAAATCAATATATGGACTGAAATAAGCTTCTAGACAATGGTATCTAAAGTTTCATGAAATCATTAACGCTTTCGATTTCACAGAAAACATAGTTGACCCTTGTATATACCTCAAGTTCAGTGGGAGCAATTTCATATTTTTGATTCTGTATGTTGATGACATATTATTAGCTAGCAGCGACCTTGGTTTAGTACATGAAACTAAGGATTATCTCTCAACGAACTTTAAAATGAAAGATATGGATGAGGCTTCCTATGTAATAGGAATAGAAATATTCTGTGATAGATCACAAGGAACTCTAAGGATTGTCTCAAAAAGCATATATTGACAAAATTCTTTAGAGATTTGGCATGACGAATTGTTCCTCTAGTCCTGTCCCACTGCAGAAAGGAGACAAACTTGTCCTTAAGCAGTGCCCAAAGACTCCTATGGAACGAGAAGAAATGACCAAATATCCTTATGTATCTCTTATGGGGAGTTTGTAACGACCCGGTATTTTCAACCATTCGCATTCACACATGTCAGACTTGAATTGTTCAAAATACCACGTTGTAAATAAAATTTGGCAAATCTTAGAATATACAGTAAATAAATAATCATAGAATCACAGACACAAAAATCAGAATACTCGCAGCGGAATAAAAATAACTTGGTGGTTCATGAAGCCACTATCACATAGTCTCAAAAAGTAAAAATTACATAGTTTTTAAAACCAAATATAGTTTGAATCAACCACAAAAAAATCCAAATTTATTTGTCTCCATTACATAAACTAAGATAAAGAACTGAAAGGAACTTTGACAGCAGCTTGAAAAGATGATCTGCAGAAGCCTAGCTCCGGGGATAAAGTCCGAACTGAAACTCAAGCTGACCCGAGCGTAAGAAATAAACACAAACACTTGAGTCAGGACATACATACTTATACAGTGTAGGCTAATACAAGTGAACTGTAATATAAAGGCAAGTAACTTAACTTAAAGGATGCTTGACACCGCCCATCCTCTAAGGATCCGTTAAACTATTTACTCTGTAGTAATATTTCGCTATTATAATAGTGTCTATTAGTAAAATAAACTTACTTTTTAATAACATTAAGGCTTTACATTTTCCACCTTAACACATAATATATTCTCATAGTCTATACAGTACCGTAATCTCTCCCGTACTGGGCGTCGTCAGAGGGCACTCCCTAGGTATGGTACAAAACCAAAATCGTATAAGGCTCGCTAGGGTAGGTGACACGGCACAACTATGCAATGCCAGGGTAGATATACCAATTGCTATCCGGGCCGGTGGTAACGAATAGCTGCTACTACCACCCACCTCGAACAACACTCCTAAATTCAAAGGTGCGCACCAAAAAATCACAAAGTAATGGAATGACATATGAAGAAATGCGTTCGATCAAAGGTGCTACCTCATTAGCCCGAGAATCGCTCCTGTTTTAGCCACCTTATGCCAACTCACGGGAGTCGGGTCCACGTACATACCTAAAAGAACGTCACCACCATCCTACTTCATTCTGGAAACTCCACCGTGTACACGGTTGTCAAAGTGGTTTTCGGTATCGACAGAGAGTATGCCCATATCCGATCCCGGTCTCTTTAACAACCAATGTTATTATTACCCATGGTTATAATTTTCAAAATAGTTTATATTTCAATCAAAATACTATACTTTAAACTATTTAACAGTGAAGTTATTATTCTTACAAAATCCACTATAAATCCCAATGGTTTAGCCTTAATTCGTTTGTATCAACTACAGCACTTGCAATGTGCGGTAATATCTTTTACAATAGATTTGAGTAAACTAAATTTTCAGACCTCAATAAAATTTCAGCAAAATTTAAACCTTTATTTAGACAATTAACTTATAAAATCAAAACTTCCACTTTGAAATATTCATTTAAATTTACTCAAAAATTTAAGATTTTTATAAATTTTGCAAGTAAATATCAAACTTCTCTATACTTTACTTATCAAAATCAAGTGCAAAGTTTTTATAAATTTTTACTTAACAATTAAGTTTAATTACCACTTCAAAAATAGAATTATTTCCAATTTAATTCTTAACTTACCCTTTCTCTTAAACCAAACTTCACTTTTCTCAAGTTTAGTTATATTCAAAAGTTTATTTTTATATATTTAATTTATAAACCTTTTAATTTACAGAAAATTTAAATAACTCCTTATTTATTCATTTAAATTCAATTTATATCAAATTTATTTATTTTATTTACTTAACTTGAAAATTTTCCTTTACAAAAATCAAATTAAAAAATAAATTTATATTCCAAATTCCAACTTAACCCTTTATTTATTTATATATATTCAATTTGTATAACATTACAAAAAGCATTTTAATTCAATTCAAATCAAAATAATAAATATACAAGTTTAAATTACTTAAATTTTTCCAAATATATATATATATATATATATATATATAACCACGGGTCTGTATAATATTTTTTACCCTAGGTCAAGTGGTACGGATAATATATCATTTCAATCCGTAATTTACAAAAAAAATCTCGGGTTCTATCATTTCAAACCCGCAATCCCAAGTTAAATAAATGATTAAATAAATAAATAGATAAATATCGTTCAGGTCTATCATTTCAGCCCGTAACGATTTAATTCTACAGGGAACTTGCAGTGTGATAAAAACAGTAATTAAACAAATAGTATAACAGCATAAATATAACAGTATATAATATAACTGATGATGTGTAAATTTAAAATAGGGTTTCTAACATCATAAAATTTATCACAGGCAATTAAAATATAAAATAAAATCATTTTACAATTTCACTCGTTATTAATTTACAGATCTGTAAGTATGTTTGTCGGGTGAGAATACTCACCTCTATGCTGTTGAAGATTTAGATTTAAAACTATGATAACCACACCGGAAGCAGCGTACAGAAGGCACGATAAAATATTGGAAGATGAGACAAACTGATTCCAATCTTGAAATAAGGTAAATATATAAAACTAAGTGTTCTAATTTATTTAAGATCATAGCAAATTGAAAAAAAGATTGAATTAGAGAAAATTTGACACAAATGGCTCGACCACTCCGCTTCCCGACTCGACCCATCAATACAAAGGCTCGGCCTGCCCATTTTATTTTACAAATCAAAATTTACAAAATAAATTTATACTTTAAATTCTTGACATTTATTTATTTACATATTTAACTTTGTATAATATCCCTATACTTATAAAAATCCCCCTCTTTTTTTTAATCCAATTTTAACAAAATATTATAACATTCTAATTTAAAGAAATATGCAGCATGCATGTTACGACAGTGGACAAATGACCCAAATCATGCACAAGTGGCTAAAATTTCATAAATGGTACTCGTCTTTTTTTTTCTTTAATAGGCATATGCGCTGTGATAAAATACAAGGCGGCGCATGCCTATATTTAATTTTTTTTCTATTCTCTGAAAACAAAAGTGGTGAAGGTAAAAGTTTGATTGGTTTGAACCAAGGCTTAAGGAGGTTTTGCCATGCATGCACACACCCAAGCCAGTGAACAACTGCTATATGAAATCAGTAATATGGTTTAAGTGAACAGTTTAAACATCATGGCTCGACTATGCATTGATATTGGAATAGGCACGTCAGTGCTTCTAAGGGTTTAGAGGTGGTGAGCTGCTCAAACTCACGGCCAGATCAGGTGTATTAAGGGGAGGGGAAGAGTTTGTATTCGAGTGGTGGCGGAGGTGTGGAGTTGGTCGTGCCAAGGTGGTGGAGGCACTTGTAGATAACAGTAAATGTGAACAAAGAAACACGCAAAAAGAAGAAGATAAAAGAGAAAATCGGCATACCTGATACACACGCAAGGAGGAAGCAAGGAGGAAGCAAGGAGGAAGAAGGTTGAAGCCAAGATGCAGTGAAAATTTTGAGGTGGTGAATTATGTGAACGTGAGTCTTTATTTATAGTCTGAGTTTCGCAAATCACGTGTAAAAGAAACTGACAAGAAATTTTATTTGATTGTGCGGAAGAACGGCAAGTAATAATGAAATTTTCGAACGTGTTTTAATAATTAAAAACTTGCGTTGATTAAAACGCAAGAAAATGATAAAGTGGAAAATGCGCAAATCAGGTTTTGCGAAATTTTAAAGTATGAAAGAAACGAAATTTTGAACGTGTTTGCATTTCAGAGAAGATGCGCTTTATAATTAAAAAGGAGTAATAAATGAGATTGGAACGGTTATGAGATTCATTTCTTTCCCACTTGGGATTGTATGGTTACTGATTAATTTATTTATTTATCTAAGGTAAGAAATTTTTAGAATGCGTACAAAAGACGCAATACTTAAATCAAACACACGCCCAATTTCGTAACAAAAGTAACGCTTTTAAATTTATACGTTTTCTTATGTAGTAAATATATGTTAAAATATTCCATCAAATAACGCGACATTTAAACGCGGAATTAAACAGCTTATTAATACACTATTTATTACTTAATTTGAATTTTAAATTTGTTTATATTGGTTTGATTTACTTAACATTTAACAAATAGACTGATGTATACACGTAAAATTTATTTCCTTTCACAATATTTATTACTTACTTTAAAAGTATACAACCAATATCAGTAAAATAACCGCACTTGTATATTTTACATAAAAGGTTTGATTTTATTAGCTAAGGTGTGAAATTTATGAGCGCGTACTGGATGCAAAATTTTAATTGAACGTACGCTCAAATCATTGATAAAAGTAACGTGATTAAAACTATTCGTTTCTTATTTATTTCTTTTATCCAATATTAATTTCTTAATTAAAAAGGTATATAACCAAATTTAAAAGAATCAAAGTGGAATAAAATGTTGTTACGAAATATATTCAGTTAAATTTAAAGATTTAGAAGTCAGAGTTTAAGATTTAAAATCCCAATTAATGTTAAACTTTAACCCAAATAAGAATTATAAATTTGCTTATATTTACAAAATTTTGGGTGATGATTTAAAGAAAAAAAATGGAAAAGAATTAAAGAAATAGTTTATTAAATTGAAACAAGGCTTAAAATTTTGCATACAAAACTCCTAGCTTGGAAAAATTTCTACCACACCTTAAAACAAATAAAAATCAGTGAATAAAATAAAACAAACTGAAATAAAGTGAAAAAGATAATAAATAATTATATTTTAGGAAAATAGAAAGATAAATAAAGAAAATAGTTTAATTGATTGAAACTAGCTTAAGAAAATTGCAAATACAATTCACCTAACTTTGGGAAATCAATACTCTTCTTAAAAATGGTTTAAAATAAATCTTTGAGAAACAAAATAAAGTGAGAATGAGAATAAAATAATTTCTTAAGAAAAATATAAAATAAATAAAGAATTTCTTAAAATAATTGAAGTTGGAAATTAGAAATTGTAAAAAAAATACAACTGACATTGGAAAATGTCAATAACACTTTTATTTTTAAAACATTTTAAAACAAAAATATATACAAAACAAGTTATTTTACCCCTGAAAACATAAATTAGAACATTACATGACTAAATAAAATATTATCTATATAATTTAAAGTAAACAATTTTGTTAAATACGGCAAATTACACACAATAGTTAAAAAGACATAACTTTCACATTATAAATCAGATTTCAACGAAACGAAATGCAGTATTCTTAAAATTTTATTTACTTTCAAAATAAAATATAAAATTCAAATTTTCAAACTTTTAAATTTTTTAATTTAAAAGTCAAAGTTTGACCATATTGACAAAATTCACATTTTCAGAAAATATTCTATTAATACATGTGTGGAATTCTAATCCATACCAAAATTATACTTTAAATAAAAATTTATCTAAATTAAATAAATAAAAATTTATTAAAAATTTTGATTGATACATAGATGGTTTGGATGGCAAACAAAGTGAGAATAAATGCTAAGAAACAGAAAATGCATAAGTTAAGGAGAAATAAACGTACATATGTTTTATTCTTAAATGCAAATGAAAATGAGGAGTTTTGAAATGAGAAATAAATCTTCTTGTACATGATTTGCCAATGAGAAATACATGGCTAGGAAAAGAGTTTGTATGGCTAAAGCAAGAAATAAAGAGGCCATGTAGAAAAAGGCAAGAAATCAAGCAATGACCTGATGGATTTAATTACTTTCCTTTGTATTAACAGTTGTTCTTAATTATATTGAATTTGTTAAATGTGTACATTTATTATGATTAAATCCTCAAATAAATTCATTCAGATATGTTTCATTCTTTTATATTACCTTATGAATAAAATATGCATTTCCACTTTAACATTCCTCCCTTATTTTAGTACAAAGTTTATTTTTCTTCATCTTAAATTACCAATATTTTATCAATTTAACAATTTTAATTATTAAAAATTTATGGGTCGTTACACTCTCCCCCATCCAAAACTTTTCGTCCCCGAAAAGGAAGATGGTAGGGGAATAGAAACAACATGAAAGAAAACTAAATTGAAATAGAATTATTAATCTAACCATACAAATTCAATTTTAAATTAATAATTGATTCATCTACTTAATTTCACTTAAGTTAAATTTAACTATTTCAAATTTCATTACTTCATCTTCCAATTATCTTAAAATAAAATTTCTAAAATCATAATTTTGAAAATCATTTTTTATACTCAAAAATGTGTTCAATAAATTAATTTCTTCTTTATTCCTAATTATAATTAAATCTATTCCTAATTATAATTAAATTTATTTCTCACATTATATCTTTATCATCTATGTTAAATATGTTTACACTTATTACAACTGCTTAAATTTATTCTTAGTTCCTTTAACATCATTTTATTTTGTAAATTATTCCATTACCCTTTTATTCTATTTACCTTTGTTAATCTTTTTATAACTAGAATTTAAGTGTATAACATTTATTACATCCTCTCAAATTTTATTTATAAAATCTTTTTATATTGTATATTATCCAATTACATTGTTATCTTCTGAAAATCAAGGCAAGTTATATTGAAAGGCAACTAATTATTATACAAATAAAATTTTCAAATTCAATTATCTCAAGTTTGAATCATTTATTCAAAATTTTGATTTTCTTTTTATAATTGAAATTATTCTTCAAGATAAAATTTAAGAATTAAATTTTTGATTCCCTTAAACCATTTAGAGATAAATAAATATATGTACATAATATGTCAAATCAAATTTAAATCATATATCTATATATTATAAATCAAGTCATATTTTAGAGATTCAAATCAATTAAATTCTCAAGGTAACACTATAGCCAGACTACAGAATGGTCTCTTCATTTCGAAACTCGAAAATGAATGTCGATGATGTTGCAGTCATCACCGAAATTATTTCCCAGCGACAAAGAGAAGAACACTGATTTTTAAACCTTAAAAATTCTTTGGAAACAAATTTCTATTCGAAAATAATATATCCTTTTAAAACTTTAAACACAAGTTTTGAAACCATCGGAAATTGAATTCTCAAGTTCTTGTTTTAAATTCGTTTCTGTTTCCAAATTAATTTATAACCATTGTTTATAGTTCACTTATTTATATGAGATAAAACCCATGGTTTACAAAACTATAAATAAAATCAAAGACTATTATCTCTTGACAACTAGTTAAATTAATAATAAATTCTGAAAATTATACTTATATATAATATTAGATTTTTTTTCCCAAATATAGGAATAAAATTTTCAAAACAAGGATAGAGATTCAAATTTGATGGACTCAAATCAAAGAGAATTTTGATTTAAAGATAAGTTGGAATTAGAAGATCCGATGATTAAATAACAGACTAAGAAACTGGATAAGTTTATATAAATCGTGGGCTACCTTAACCGGGTCAACCGTTACTTAAAGAATAAGATCGATGTGGATTTTCTGGGGTAAATCCACATTCGATCTGCAGAGATAGAGTTCGGAATAACCAAAGATGCTAGCATCTAAACCGAGGACAAATATAAATCTCTGGTGAATCAATGCTAATAGTAAAGGAGTTTTACCCCTTTATTAGAATATTGGCGAGACCGCCAATTCACTATAAAGATCATCCGAGGTGGAGTTATGGTATACTCCAGAATCGAAAGAAGATGAATAGTGAGGGACACGAATGAAATTTGGAACCTCAGGGAACGTTCCAAAATTCAAAGAAAATCGAATCAAAATAAAGAGAATGAATGAAAGTGATTCTGCAAATCAAATTTACCATACATTCTAAGTTTTGCCTAGAGCCAAAGCTCTGATACCAAATGTAACGACCCGATATTTTTAACCATTCGCATCCGCACATGTCGGACTTGAATTGTTCAAAATACCGCGTTGTAGATAAAATTCGGCAAATCTCAGAATATACAGTAAATAAATAATCACAGAATCACAGACACTGAAATCAGAATACTCGCTGCGGAATAAAAATAACTTAGTGGTTCATGAAGACACTATCACATAGTCTCAAAAGGTAAAAATTACATAGTTTTTAAAACCAAATATAGTTTGAATCAACCACAAAAAAATCCAAATTTATTTGTCTCCATTACATAGACTAAGATAAAGAACTGAAAGGAACTTTGACAGTAGCTTGAAAAGATGATCTGCAGAAGCCCTAGCTCCGGGGACGAAGTCCAAACTGAAACTCAGGCTGACCCGAGCGTAAGAAATAAACACAAACACTCGAGTCAGGACATACATACTTATACAGTGTAAGCTAATTCAAGTGAACTGTAATATAAAGGCAGGTAACTTAAAGGATGCTTGGGACTGCCCATCCTCTAAGGATCCATTAAACTATTTACTATGTAGTAATATTTCGCTATTATAATAGTGTCTATTAGTAAAATAAACTTACTTTTAAATAGCGTTAAGGCTTTACATTTTCCACTTTAACACATAATATATTCTCATAGTCTATACAGCACTGTAATCTCCCCCGTACTGGGCGTCATCAGAGGGCACTCCGTAGGTATGGTACAAAACCAAAATCGTATGAGGCTCGCTAGGGTAGGTGACACAGCATAACTAGGCAATGCCTGGGTAGATATACCAATTTCTATCCGGACAGGTGGTAACGCATAGCTTCTACTATCGCCCACCTCAAACAACACTCCCAAATTCAAAGGTGCGCACCAAACAATCACAAAGTAATGGAATGGCATATGAAGAAGTGCGTTCGATCAAAAGTGCTACCTCATTAGCCCGAGAATCTCTCCTGTTTTAGCAACCTTATGCCAACTCACGGGAGTCGGGTCCACGTACATACCTAAAAGAACGTCACCACCATCCTACTTCATTCTGGGAACTCCACCGCATACACGGTTGTCAAAGTGGTTTTGGGTATCGACAGAGAGTATGCCCATATCTGATCCTGGTCTCTTTAACAACCAACGTTATTATTACCAATGGTTATAATTTCCAAAAATAGTTTATATTTCAATCAAAATACTACACTTTAAACTATTTAACAGTGAAGTTATTATTCATACAAAATCCACTATAAATCCCAATGGTTTACCTTAATTCATTTGTATCAACTACAACACTTGCAAAGTGCGGTAATATCCTTCACAACAGATTTGAGTAAACTAAATTTTCAGACCTCAATAAAATTTCAGCAAAATTTAAACCTTTATTTAGACAATTAACTTATAAAATCAAAACTTCCACTTTGAAATAGTCATTTAAATTTACTCAAAAATTTAAGATTTTTATAAATTTTGCAAATAAATATCAAACTTCTTTACGCTTTACTTGTCAAAATCAAGTGCAAAGTTTCTATAAATTTTTACTTAACAATTAAGTTTAATTACCACTTCAAAAATAGACTTATTTCCAATTTAATTCTTAACTTGCCCTTTCTCTTAAACCAAACTTCACTTTTCTCAAGTTTAGTTATATTCAAAATTTTATTTTTATATATTTAATTTATAGAAAATTTAAATAACTCCTTATTATTCATTTAAATTCAATTTATATCAAATTTATTTATTTTATTTACTTAACTTGAAAATTTTCCTTTACAAAAATCAAATTCCAAAATAAATTTATATTCCAAATTCCAACTTAACCCTTTATTTATTTATATATATTCAATTAGTATAACATCACAAAAAGCATTTTAATTCAATTCAAATCAAAATAATAAATATACAAATTTAAATTACTTAAATTTTTCCAGAAATATATATATATATATATATATATATATATAACCACGGGTCTGTACAATATTTTCTACCCTAGGTCAAGTGGTACGGATAATATATCATTTCAATCCGTAATTTATAAAGAAAATCCCGGGTTCTATCATTTCAAACCCACAATCCCAAGTTAAATAAATGTCTAAATAAATAAATAGATAAATATCGTTCAGGCCTATCATTTCAGCCCATAACGATTTAATTCTACATGGAACTTGCAGTGTGATAAAAAGAGTAATTAAACAAATAGTATAACAACATAAATATAACTGATAATGTGTAAATTCAAAATAGGGTTTCTAACATCATAAAATTTATCACAGGCAATTAAAATATAAAATAAAATCATTCTACAATTTCACTCGTTATTAATTTACAGATCTATAAGTATGTTTGTCGGGTGAGAATAATCACCTCTATGCTATTGAAGATTTAGATTCAAAACTATGACAACCACACCGGAAGCAGCGTACAGAAGGCACAATCAAATATTGAAAGATGAGACAAACTGATTTCAATCTTGAAATAAGGTAAATAAATAAAACTAAGTGTTTGAATTCAATTACGATCGTAGCAAATTGGAAACAAGATTGAATTAGAGAAAATTTGACACAAATGGCTCGACCAATCCACTTCTCGACTCGACCCTTCAATACAAAGGCTCGGCCTGCCCATTTTATTTTACAAGTAAAAATTTACAAAATAAACTTATACTTTAAATTCTTGACATTTATTTATTTACATATTTAACTTTGTATAATATCCCTATGCTTATAAAAATCCCCCTCTTTTTTTATCCAATTTTAGCAAAATATCATAACATTCTAATTTAAAAAAATATGCAGCATGCACGTCACGGAAGTGGGCAAATGACCCAAATCATGCACATGTGGCTAAAATTTCATAAATGATACTCGTCTCTTTTTTTTTCTTCAATAGGCATATGCGCAGTGATAAAATACAAGGTGGCGCATGCCTATATTTAATTTTTTTTCTATTCTCTTAAAACAAAAGTGGTGAAAGTAAAAGTTTGATTGGTTTGAACCAAGGCTTCAGGAGGTTTTGCCATGCACGCACGCACCCAAGCCAGCGAACAACTGCTATATGAAATCAGTAATATGGTTTAAGTGAAAAGTTTAAACATCAAGGCTCGGCTATGCATTGATATTGGAATAGGCACGTCAGTGCTTCTAAGGGCTTAGAGGTGGTGAGCTGCTCAAACTCACGGCCAGATCAGGTGTATTAAGGGGAGGGGGAGGGGAAGGGTTTGTACTCGAGTGGTGGCGGAGGTGTGGAGTTGGTCGTGCCAAGGTGATGGAGGCACTTGCAGATAACAGTAAATGTGAACAAAGAAACACGCAAAAAGAAGAAGATAAAAGAGAAAATCGGCATACCTGATACACACGCAAGGAGAAAGCAAGGAGGAAGAAGGTTGAAGCCAAGATGCAGTGAAAATTTTGAGGTGGTGAATTATGTGAACGTGGGTCTTTATTTATAGTCCGAGTTTCGTAAATCACTCGTAAAAGAAACTAGCAAGAAATTTTATTTGATTGTGCGGAAGAACGGCGAGTAATAATGAAATTTTCGAACGTGTTTTAATAATTAAAAACTTGCGTTGATTAAAACGCAAGAAAATGATAAAGTGGGAAATGCGCAAATCAGGTTATGCGAACTTTTAAGGTAAGAAAGAAATGAAATTTTGAACGTGTTTGCATTTCAGGGAAGATGCGCTTTATAATTAAAAAGGAGTAATAAATGAGATTGGAACGGTTATGCATTCATTTCTTTCTCACTTGGAATTGCATGGTTACTGATTTATTTATTTATTTATCTAATGTAAGAAATTTTTAGAATGCATACTAAAGACGCAATACTTAAATCAAACACACGCCCAATTTCGTAACAAAAGTAATACTTTTAAATTTATACGTTTTCTTATGTAGTAAATATACGCTAAAAATATTTCATCAAATAACGCGCCATTTAAACGCGAAATTAAACAGCTTATTAATACACTATTTATTACTTAATCTGAATTTTAAATTTATTTACATTGATTTAATTTACTTAACATTTAACAAATAGACTGATGTATATACGTAAAATTTATTTCCTTTCACAATATTTATTACTTACTTTAAAAAGTATACAACCAATATCAGTAAAATAACCGCAAAATAAGTATTGTACACATATATATTTTATATAAAAAGTTTGATTTTATTAGCTAAGGTATGAAATTTATGAGCGCGTACTAGATGCAAAATTTTAATTGAACGTAGGCTTAAATCATTGACAAAAGTAACGTGATTAAAACTATTCATTTCTTATTTATTTCTTTTACCCAATATTAATTTCTTAATTAAAAAGTCTGTAACCAAATTTAAAAGAATCAAAGTGGAATAAAATGTTGTTACGAAATATATTTAGTTAAATTCAAAGATTTAGAAGTCAGAGTTTAAGATTTAAAATCAATTAATGTTAAACTTTAATCAAAATAAGAATTATAGAATTTGCTTATATTTATAAAATTTTGAGTGATGATTTCAAGGAAAAAATTGGAAAAGAATTAAAGAAATAGTTTATTAAATTAAAACAAGGCTTAAAAATTTACACAATATCCCTAGTTTGGAAAAAATTCTACCACACCTTAAAACAAATAAAAATCAGTGAATAAAATAAAGCAAACTGAAATAAAGTGAAAAAAATAATAAATAATTATATTTTAGCAAAATAGAAAGATAAATGAAGAAAATAGCTTAATTTATTGAAACTAGCTTAAGAAAATTGCAAACACAATTCACTTAACTTTGGAAAATCACAACTCTTCTGAAAAATAGTTTAAAATAAATCTTTGAGAAACAAAATAAAGCGAGAATGAGAATAAAATAATTTATTAAGAAAAATATAAAATAAATAAAGAATTTCTTAAATTAATTGAAGTTGGAAATTAGAAATTGTAAACAAAATACAATTGACACTGGTAAATGTCAATTACACTTTTTATTGTTAAAACGTTTTAAAACCAAAATATATACAAAGCAAGTTATTTTACCCCTGAAAACATAAATTAGAACATTACATGACTAAATAAAATATTATTTATATAATTTAAAGTAAATAATTTTGTTAAATACGGCAAATTACATACAATAGTTTAAAAGACATAACTTTCACATTATAAATCAAATTTCAACGAAACGAAAAGAAGTATTCTTAAAATTTTATTTACTTTCAAAATAAAAGATAAAATTAAAACTTTCAAACTTTTAAATTTTTTAATTTAAAAGTTAAAGTTTGACCATATTGACAAAATTCACATTTTCGGAAAATATTCTATTAATACATGTGTGGAATTCTAATCCATACCAAAATTATATTTTAAATAAAAAAATTATCTAAATTAAATAAATAAAACATTTATTAAAATTTTTGATTGATATATAGATGGTTTGGATGGCAAACAAAGTGAGAGTAAATGCTAAGAAACAGAAAATGCATAAGTTAAGGAGAAATAAACGTACATATGTTTTATTCTTAAATGAAAATGAAAATGAGGAGTTTTGAAATGAGAAATAAATCTTCTTGTACATGATTTGCAAATGAGAAATACACGGCTAGGAAAAGAGTTTGTATGGCTAAAACAAGAAATAAAGAGGCCATGTAGAAAAAGGCAAGAAATCAAGCAATGACCTGATGGATTTAATTACTTTCCTTTGTATTTACAGTTGTTCTAAATTATATTGAATTTGTTAAATGTGTACATTTATTATGATTGAATCCTCAAATAAATTCATTCAGATAAGTTTCATTCTTTTATATTACCTTATGAATAAAATATGCATTTCCACTTTAACATTCCTTCCTTATTTTAGTACAAAGTTTATTTTTTTCATATTAAATTACCAATATTTTATCAATTTAACCATTTTAATTATTAAAAATTTATGGGTCGTTACAGAGTTTGATGTATTCATAGGTCTGTACAAGACCTGATATCAGTCATGCAGTTGGTATGCTGGGTAGATTTCAAAGTAACCCCGGAATCGCTCATTGGAAAGCTGCAAAGAAGGTACTGAGATACCTAAAGGGAATAAGGAATTACATGCTCACCTATAGAAAATCAAGTTACCTACAGGTAACTGGTTATTCTGATTCAGACCTTGCTGGATGTCCTGACACTAGGATCTGTACTCTTGGCTATGTGTACCTCTTATGTGGAGGTGCAATATCATGGAGAAGCCAGAAATCTGAGATGCTTTTCGGATCCACCATGATGGCTGAATACGTCGCATGTTATGAGGCTTCAATTCAGGGAACATGGCTGCGTAATTTTGTCTCACAATTTGGCACTTTAAGTTTTATGTCAAAGCCACTAACTGTCTACTGCGAAAATTAACTACAACCTTTTTCTCCAAGCATGATAGGATAACCAAAGGTTCCAAACACATGGACCTAAAATACCTACTACTGAATCAAGATGTTAAACTAAAGAAAATTGTTGTTGAATCGATAAGTATAGACTTACAAGTGGTAGACATATTCACGAAAGGACTACCTCCAAAGACCTTTCAGAGACATACTGGTAGCATGGGTCTTACAGATAGTTCCTAATTATCTTCTTATTATGCCATTTATTTTGTACTTAGCGAGACATAACAATGATTGAGCTCTTAATAATTTGGACATCTTTTATTTCTGTTTTATAATGCGTACACATTTATATTTAGATAAATGATAACAGAAACAGTCTTTTGCTTCAATACATTATGTGACCATTAAGTTGTGCTCATCTACGGTCTAGTTATGAAAGTTGTCAATGTCATAGTACATGGAAGTAAGCATGCTGTAGAATAACATGTACACGTCATGACTTCCACTGACCACTAGATTAGCCAAGACACTTATGATAACCGACTAAAGAAAAGTTTAGCATATCATGCGCGCCTTATGACCTTAATACGAAAACATTAATGGACTTTACTATTGACCAAGTGGGAGACTGTAAGGAAATTTGACCGTTTTGTAAGGAAATTAATACGAAAACATTAATGGATTTTTCTTCCTTATTTTGTAAGGAAATTTGACCATTTCCTTCCTCAAACGTTTCGTTTCTCATTTTGTGGTCAACAGAATCTGAAGGGTTTTTATATTAATATGCTAATCAGTTAAACGGTTGTAATCTAGAGCGTTAATTTCTCTCATCTTGATCTTGATGGACGATCAAGACTAAGTCTACAAATCTCGAAATTTGGTCATCTCTCTACCTATAAATATTAACCTTTGCCCATCACAAAGTATATAGAAAAAACACATAAAGAAAGATATGGGAAAAGAGAGAGAAACCATTTACTTTATCCATTGAAACAGCTTTCGACAACAACCATTGTTGATTCGTATACGAAATGTCTGGAGGTATGTTTTATTGATTCATTACATATGTGATAATCATGTAATTCTAGATCTTAGGGTTTATGTTATTCGCAAGATATAGATTACATGTTAGTCATAGCATAATTACTTTTCTTTTTATTGAGCGAATGGAGTTTTATGTGCAGCATAAACTGAAAATATGTGGATATATACATAAAACATCATAAACAAAATATCTATATTATTATATTATTACCGAGTTGCAACGACGCAGAAACCTCTCTCACAGTTTGGTGAAATGAACCGTCCCTTTTTTTATTTCCCTCTGGTTGTTTCCCTCTCTACCATTCTTCCATATAGGCCCATATTAGGTTTTCCCCCTATTCAATGCTTCTTTCCCCTTCTTCCTTTTTCCTCCTCTTCAATATCCACTACCCCTAAATATAATTTGCAACAGTGGCCGTCAAATTAACACTGTCATTGCTGATCTTGGTCTAAAGAACACTGGAGTAAGTAATTTTTTACATTTTAATTAAATTGACCAGTCAGCATTCTGCTTTCTCCGTCAAAATATTCTCCCCTCCCGCGTCTTAACCCTAAATCAAAGAGAAGGAAAAGAAGGTAGAAATTAGGTAGTTTACCAAAGTAAGACCCTATGAAGATTGATTTCTATTCATGACCATTCCATTTATGATGTTATTGTAACCTATTACATCATATCCAAATGTAGAAAGAAAATTATATGATACTACATTATGTGCTCAGATTGATATGTTAACTAACCCGTCATAAGTGTTAAACATGCAACCATTCATGGTCAAACTATTATTTTCCACTATAAAGTGAATGATCAATGCCATTCATATTAATCGTTATTATGTAAATTGATAGAACTAAATTGGTCCAAATACAGTTTTCACTTCCGACCAAATTTTTTAAAAAACGAAATTATTAATAGATGCATAGCAGCGTTATTATTCCATGCATAAAAGCTTTATTATTGCATGCATGAAAGCTTTACCTGTATTTTTAATTTTTTCGTCCTCACCTCTCCACATGGGGCTCTATACTTAAAAATCTTTTGTAGTCTGATGAATATAAGAGAACCTTCGTCGAGCTTAATAACTCACAGAAACTATTATTTTCCACTTCTCGAATTCAACCGTCCTCTCTATCTCCTTGATCACCCAAATGAAAGGCACCTTCAAGTTCTTCAATCCTAAACCAATCTCTATTAGCTATGAAGTCTTGGTCCGGACCAGACTGCCAAAGCTTACATATAAAACCGACTTAGCCTCTTTTGATTCTAACCAATTCAAAATCCGAGCTTCATCCACGGACGACTTCTTCCCTCGGTCACCCTTTAAACCAGTGTGTGTACCGTAAAGGCATAAAGGTCCAATAGGCCAAACTGTCTCTTAATCAGCTTCTCGTACCGGTCGATAATCTCTAACCCTAACTCATAGCAAGTATTCATAACCACGCCAGGAGAAAATGCTTGTATGCATATTTCAATCTTTTTGGGTAAATTGGGCCCAACAATTGAATCAAATTCGGCTACATCATTGAATGAATTATGTATGCATATGCTATGAGTTCCGTGGATGAACAAACATGATGGTCCATGAAAAATGATACGTGGGATGTTCAGACTCTGACCAACCTTGGCTGTGAAGAAGCTGCTGTGGTCGGAGATGATGCAGGTGACAGTTGGAGTTGCTTCTCTTATAAGTAATTTGACAGGATCAACAAGGGAGATAGTTACGTGGAAGAAGGGTTTGTAGTGGTCGACTGAGGTTATCAGATCTATGTTTTCGCAGCCTTCGGGTAGACCAAATTCTTTGCAAGGGAAAGCGAGCTCAACAATTTCACCATTTTTTCTATCTCAAAAATCAAATCCGTTTTATTTCTGGTTGATTCTTCTTTTTCCAAAATCATATTTATATTTGTTATAAAAATGTAAGTTGAATGAATATATTTTTATATATGACGAAGATTATAATTGGTTTTATAATTACTGTTTTAGGCGTAGAACATTTGATCGCATGATGCTAAATGCTGATTTTGAAGCGCATATAAACTACATCATGAAATTATGCACTAAACTAAAAAAATGTAAAGTAAACGAGGAGTTGAAAATTCTTGGTCAACTAAGTTCAACACTCCAAATTTCTCAAAGAAAAACTTAAATACGGAAGCAAGAATTTAGTTTAGAGAAATAAACTTCCTTGATGACCAAGGCACGATTGAACAAATTAATTAACTTTTATGCCAGGAAGAAGAATCAAAGATATTAAAGATCTTATAGAAATGAATCTGATCTTGAAACAGAGAGAAGACAAATATATTTTTATTTGTAACAATGGTAGATTGATACAAGGAAACCTCTTCTTTTATAATGGTCGATCGATACATAATTTTCACACACTGCGAGACATAAAATCCATGAACAAACTCAGATTCATCCAAGATGAACCACCTTCATCCATCGCCTTCCTACCTTTATCACCATACTGTTTTGCCCTTCTCCTCCTCTCCTCACCTTCTTCTCCTTTATCCATCAATTGTAGTACAGCCTTAGACATGACTTCACTTTTCACTGCCACTTCATCTTCAAGCAAATAATGGTAAGGCTTATTAACTCCAACGGCTACTCCCGTCTCAATAACTTCAACAATCAACTTCTCGTTAAAAAACTGATCAACAAAATGCGGCCATGTCAACATCGGAACACCAGCGGACACAGCTTCCAGCACCGAGTTCCATCCACAGTGCGTCACAAACCCTCCAACCGAACCATGCGACAAAATTACCACTTGCGGAGCCCAACCAGTTATCACAATGCCTCTTCCCTTAGTTCTTTCTTCAAATCTTTCAGTCGAAATCCACTTCTCGAATTCAACCGTCCTTTCTATCTCCTTGATCACCCAAATGAAAGGCACCTTCGAGTTCTCCAATCCTAAACCAATCTCTATTAGCTGTGAAGTCTTGGTCCGAACCAGACTGCCAAAGCTTACATATAATACTGACTTAGCCTCTTTTGAATCTAACCAGTTCAAAAGCTGAGCTTCATCCACCGTCGACTTCTTCCCTCGATCACCCTTTAAACCAGTGTGGTTACCGTAAAGGCATAAAGGTCCGATAGGCCAGACTCTCTTCTTAATCAGCTTCTCGTACCGGTTGATAATCCCTGACTCTAACTCATAGCAAGTATTCATAACCACACCAAGAGAAGATGCTTCTGCCTCAGCTGCCTTAGCTCGAAAATCTTCCCAGCCTGGATCAGAGAAACAACCCCATGCTTGTTGTTTGTTCATTTCAATCTTTTTGGGTAAATCGGGCACAACAATTGAATCAAATTCGGCTACACCATCGAATGAATTATGTATGCGTATGCTATGAGTTCCGTGGATGAACAAACATGATGGTCCATGAAAAATGATACGTGGGATGTTCAGACTCTGACCAACCTCGGCTGTGAAGAAGCAGCTGTAGTCAGAGATGATGCACGTGACGGTTGGAGTTGCTTCTCTTATATATAATTTGAGAGGCTCAAAAAGGGAGATAGCTGCGTGGAAGAAGGGTTTGTATTGGTCGACTGAGGTTATCAGATCTACGTTTTCGCAGCCTTCGGGTAGACCAAACTCTTTGCAAGGGAAAGTGAGCTCTACAACGTTGATGAATTCGTTATTGGATTTTCTATCGTCTAGCAAGGGCTTTATACGGGTTGCATTAACAGGAGTAGTGATGAAACTGACCCAAGCACCACGATTGGCAAGGAGTCGGGCTATGTCGAGCATGGGGATCATGTGGCCTTGCGCCATGAGTGGGACAAGAACATAGTGATCAGCCTTTGAGGCCTCAGTTTTACTTTTTATGCTCATGATTAATGGAAAAAAGCGGACTGAATACTGCAGAATTGTGGTTTTGAAGGAAGAGCGCAAGATACAAAGGAGAAAGAAGAAGACAGGGTAGGGTACCTACTGAGTACTACTATACATACAGTTGACTTATTAGTTTAGTTGAGTAATTATTTGAGATGCAAACTCCTTGTCTACCGTGGATGTTGAAATATCGTACGTCCATCATTTGACATGTGATTATATATAATTTATCTCCCTGTTTACTTTTCTGTTCATTACCGTTATCTGAGCAAGCATATCATCATGGCCGGATGTACCTACCAGTTGTCAGACTCAACGCTGAATTGGGACAAAAATAAATCTGCAGTCGTTCGATTAAGGGATAGAAATAAGCTGAATGTTCAGGATTCAATTCAGAATTCTGAACTTGGCTTGAGCGTCCATTAAGTGGGCGCCCAAGCCCCCACCTTCCAACCCACCCCGCCGTTTTCCAACGGCTATAACCAGCCCCTGCATTTGAATTCCAACAGCTAAAAACGGTCATATTTTGACCCCAACGGCTATAAAAGGTCATATTTAAAATTACAACGGCTATAAACGGTCATATTGAAAATTACAACGGCTATGAACGGTCATATTTATGATTTCACTACATATATCGGAATAATATTCAGATTGTAATACACACATCTCTTCTTCTATTACAATTATATTCTTAATTCGTTAATATTGAAAGTATGTCTCATCCGTTTCAATCATATACCGAAGCGATGAATATGGATAGCTGAGATTTAGATTCTCAACCCTTTCAAAATATTCATCCCCAAATTGCCCCCCCCCCCTCCCCCCCCTCTATCGTTCCATTCTTCTGCTCCATGGTCTGGCGATGAAGATAAGGATTTGTGTTATATTTACTGTCATTTTTCTAACGAATCGGTAAAGGGGAACGACCAAAGTAGAGAGGCGTTTTGGGCAAAAGTCATGACTGCGTACAATAAAAAACATGTTGAAAAGACGAGGTCAATGTCTTCATTCACGGCTCGTTTTGGGAAGATTAATCGACAAACACAATTCTACGAGTCGTAGATCCACAAAATAAGAACAGCAAATCCAAGTGGAATGGGTGGTGAAACTGAATTGGTAGCGTTTTGTAAAATATGATTTTTAATTTACATTCATTTCTGATCACTTTGTTAATATATGATTTTGTGTTTCTGTTTTTGTAGAAGAGAATGACGAACGATCAATTTTTGAAATTATTTCCAAGAGAAAATGGTACAAAAAAACCCCACTACTATCAGTTTGCAAATTGCTATGACTTGCTTGTTAGTCAACAAAAATGGAGCTCAAACACCGCAAAATGCTTAAGAGATGTCCAGACGAAGTCGAAGGGGAAGAAAAAAAACAAGTAGATCTAATTACAATTCTAGCCCATGCAATTCTTCTCATATGAACTCAAATGTATGCCCAGATAACGAAGACGAAGAAGCAGTACCCGCATTTGATGAAGACGCTAGAACGATGGGGCAACGAGCAGCTAAGAAGAAAATTGCTGTTCAATCTCAAATCGATTCTCGTTTAGCCCTAATGCATGAAAAACATGCAAGAGAAAATGCAGAATGTCAAAAGGAAGTGCAGAAAAACTTGTCGTGTTAAAAGAATTGACTGAGATTGAGAAGGGCCGCTTTGAGCTAGAGCTACAACGCCCAGAGACCTTAGTAATGGAAAAGGATGTCACCGGAATGGACTCAATTATAATGCAATATTGGATGAAGTACAAACAACGCATTGTTGAGAGTAGATCTGGAACAAAACATATGTAGTTGACGTATTAATGTGATATTTTTAGTTATTGCAGTTTAAATATCCATGTACCTTCAGTTCATATTTGCAATCAAGTGCTATTTTCAGTTTTACAATATTCAACGGTATATCATTTTTTCGATGCATTATGTAGATATCAATATAGATTTACTTCATCAAATATAAATGATATTACAAACATAAAAATTGAAGCATTCTACACTTCGTTACAGAAATAAAAATGCAAACATATGTAATTAAACAAAGATCCACCATCCCCAACTACTGATTTTCATGAGAATTCCAAATATGCTCCATTAAATCCCTTTGGAGTCTATTATGAATAGTTGCATTACGATATACTTCATGATAATTGTCATGAATTGTGTATTGTCCTTCATTTCGTAACGTGGCTGTGCGAAACAACTCAGGCGGTTGTCTTGCCCCCTCATATTCGAAATCAGGATAATCCATATCGCATTCATCTTCAATGATCATGTTATGCAGAATTATACAACAGAACATAATTGTAGCCATTTTTGATCTCTTCCATAATCTACATGGATTGCTGACTATTGCAAACCTTGCTTGTAGGACCCCAAACGCCCTTTCTACGTCCTTCCTTTGTGTTTCCTACATTGCAGCAAATTGTTTCTATTTTGCCATCATTGGGTTTGCAAATGTCTTTACAATTATACTCCATTTGGGATAAATTCCATCTCTTAAATAGTATCCATGCTCATATGTGTTATGACCAGGAGTAAATGATACGGGAGTTGACTTACCTTGCGTCAAATCGTTAAACAAATGAGATCGTTCGACAACGTCTAAGTCATTAAGAGAACCTGGCATTCCAAAGAAAGCATGCCAAATCCACAAATCATGAGAGGCAACTGCTTCTAAGATGATAGTTGGTTTTTTTTCTTTGCCGTTATATGCTCCATGAAAAGCTTTTGGAAAGTTCTTCCACTCCCAATGCATACAATCTAGACTTCCAAGCATTCCAGGCCAGCCCTTGCTTTCATGCATTTCACGCAAGCGCGTTACATCTGCCTCATTTAGTGAACGAAGATATTCCGACCCATAAATGTCCACAGCTGACTGACAGAAGTGATCTAGGTTTTCCAATGCTGTACTCTCTGCAATACGATATGCGTCGTCAAGGGCATCGGCAGGTGTACCGTATGCTAACATCCTCAAAGCTGCGGTCATCTTTTGATGGCCACTCAAACCTTTTTTTTTGCAGTGTCCTGCTTAAAAACAAAATAATTATTATTCTGTTGAATACTTTCGAGAATTCTTATAAATAATGGACGACTCATTCTGAATCGTCGTCTAAACATCTCTGGACCGTAAGTTGGATCACGGGCAAAGTAATCTTGCATAAGTGTTTTTTGAAATGCTCGCTGGTTACGGTTGATATATTTCCGACCCACAACGGAACCACCATGTTTTCCAGAAGTTGATCTGTATGCTTCACGGTATATCTCCATCAGTTCCTCCTCTTGTTGATGCGCTAACGCGTACGCTTCTTCTTCCGAGTCGCTGTCGCATAGCAATATAGCTTTTAGTAAACTTTCAAACATTGTTTGATATTTGAGGATAGTTGTTTGATATTTGAATGTTTTGTTAGACTAAATTGTGGTGAACAAGTATGACATCCATATGGTTATATATATATGACTAATTCTTGAGTGGAGAGAATGGGGGTCGGTTTGCGGTCACCATCACGTACTGTAGCCACGTTAATTTGTCGGTCAAGAATCTCTGCTTTATTAAGTGGAGAGAAGGGGGGTCAGTGTGCAGCCAAATCGCGTACTTTGCCCACGTTCATTTGCCGGTCAAGAATATCTGCTATGTTGAGTGGAGAGAAGGGGGTCAGTATGCGGTCAAATCACGTACCGTAGCCACGTTTATTTGCCGGTCAAGAATTTCTGCTATGTTGAGTGGAGAGAAGGTTGATCAGTGTATGGTCAAATCAAGTACTGTAGCCACGTTCATTGCCGGTCAAGATTCTCTACTTTGTTGAGTGGAGAGAAGGTGTGTCAGTGTGCGGTCAAATCACGTACTGTAGCCATGTTTATTTTTCGGTCATGATTCTCTGCTTTGTTAAGAGGAGAGAAGGAACATACATTATATAAATTTTCAAATCGTTATATGTTTAAATCATTTTGAAACCTAACATTATTCAAACTACATTGTCCAACACGATATTTACGTCTCATGAATTGAAGTTGCTTATGCAGTACTACATTCAAACCGATGAGATATGCGATAATCAGGAGTCAATGGTAATTAATTTTTGAGACACTCTGGCTGAACTCTACAACAACGACGTGGGCTCTCAAGTCAAACGTACGACTCAAGAGGTCAGGACTGCATACAGAAACTTTACCAGGGCATGCACGCGTTATACAAAGATTATTAATGAGGTAATATTGGAAAATATGTTTGAGACTACACATTCGACTTATGACGGTCGATACAATTTAAAATATCGCTTGCCCTTCTTAGCCCATGATGCGTACTTCATACGTCAAAACTGGCTACAAAGATTTGGATGGCCTTAAGATAACAGTACTGCTAGTTGGTTATGTAACGTTCGTTAATGTGTCGGCTGTTGTTATTGTCAAAGCTAATGCCTATGTGTAATATTTGTTTATATATGCCCTTGTGTATTGTATGTTGTCAGATCAAAAAGTAGTGGTAGCACAAGTGTAATGTTTATTTATATATTCTCTTTCTGGCTTACTTATTCATCAATCATAATCAGCTTCTTCCTCACTCACAACAATAAATTCTTCAACGCAATGTCTTCTTGGCCTTCTTCTATCGGTTCAGATGCAGGTTACGTGCCTACGGAAAGTCCACATACTGATGGGGATTGGCTTATCGATTATCAAGAACAACACTATGAAGATGTCCGCGGTCAGTTTCAAAACCTTGAGCAGTTGAGACTTCAGGAAGTGGTTGAACCGCCATACGAACAACATGTTGTTCGTATGGCATATGAGCAACCTGAGAACCAGGATCAAGTAGTTCAACCTCCCACCGAGCAAGAAGTTGAATCGCACCTAGTTTGTTGTCAGTGCGGGTATGAAGTTGAAGTTGTAGTACGTGCGGATGGAGAAAATATTGGTCGTCGAATCCAACTATGTCAATTCTGGCCAAATGGTTGCAATTACGCGGAATGGTTGGATGATCCTTTATGTCCAAGGGGCATAACCTATGCAAACGAACTAGAATAGGAGATAAGACGTCTTAGACTTTCTATACATGAGTTGCAGTTTAATTGTCACGTCTAGTTTCTTCATATTTGTGGTCTATTATTACTGTGTCGTTTTTTATCAGTGTTCTATATTCGTGCGCCTTACTAGTAGTTTTTTTATGTCACGGGTAGGTTTTTATAAGTTTTCTATCTACTATCGCTATTGGTTTTTTTGTATGTTTATATGTAACTAGTTAGTGCTTATAAGTATACACAAACATATAGAATTCACATTGTTCACCAACATATATAATTCATAGTTAAACAGACATATACAATTCACATTATACACCAACATGTATAATTCACAGTATACATAGACATATAGAATTCACAGTATACTCGAGCATTATAATCCAAAATCCAAGAAAGTGAAAGTATATAAACATAAAGAATACACAGTATACTCAAACGATGACATAAGTACATAAGCTATAAGAACTGCAACATATAATAAAACGTCTACTACACATAAACTAAAAGGTATACAGCTAAAGGGATGCAACGTCGTCGTTGTCAGCATCATCACCATCATCATCATCTCCATCATCGTCATCGTCATCATCATCATCTCCATCACCATCATCATCTCTATCACCACCATCATCATCTCCATCGTCGTCATCGTCATCCCCATTACCATCATCCCCCTCGTCCTCATCTAAACCACCAGCATCATACCCACTGGGACCAGCATCACCTCCGCCTTTTGATCACAGAAAGGCTCATATACAGCAAGACTAGCCGATAAATGATCGATCTGCGCCTCTAGCATCTATGTATGCTGCATATACATATCATGCATGGTGTATGTATGTGCAAAAGTCATATCGCGAAATACACCAAGTGAAACTCTATCCTGGTCCAATCTAGAAGCATACTACATAAAGATGATATTTGACATAATAAGAAACCAATCAGAAAATAAAGAAAAAATGACAATAAACAATAAACGTACCTCATACGGAGGATATAACCCGACTGAAGGTACACCAGGATAGTCGGGGTGATCTAGAAAGACTAAAGGCTTCTCAATCAAAGTACATGTCACGTCATATGCTCTAAAAGTAGTATCAGGCTCCAACTGCATGGGAGTCTGGGAGAACTGTGACGGAATCGGGTCAAATGAAACCTGCGGTACCTGAACTCTACCGGTTTCCAGATGAGGTCCTATATGATCAGAGTTGACCCCACGAACATAATCTGGTACGATGAATCTACGGGGTGCTACTCTAGCCCAATAAGCATCGTAATCCCCATCGATGAAGAAAGTACTACTATCCACCCATCCAGCCTGTCATAGAGCATCTAAGTACTGATCGCCGATCACCCTATGTCTACCAAACATGTCCTCATAAGATAAAGGATCATATGGTATACGATGATCACCCGTAATCTGATAAGCACATCTCTCTCCCAAATACCACATAGGCATAAATGCAGGTGTATGCAAAGCAACCCTACGTCTAGATAGTGAATACGCAACCATCAAGGGATGGTCGTCCACCAGAAGACCTGCATCTCCTAGATGAGTCCAATGTGAGGCCCAAGGAGTCCGAATGATGTTACCTCGACTACGCATATCAAGCTGTGACCTAGCCTCCATCAAGTCATGTCGTACACCTAAGGGGACATGATGTACATATTGCATAGTCTCCCATCGTCTTATCCTAGGGAAGTAATGCTCAGCAGCCTGACTAGCCGTGTCCTAGATGCGGGGATGCATGATTGCCGTGTACTCGTAGTACCATAACGGAAACATATACCTAAAAGCATACATCTGTCTGACATCTCCAAGCGCAAATGAATCTAGAGCGGTATATAGGGTGCCTAATATCGTTGTGCCCTAGTCAATAGTATGAAGCTGGTCTAATCTGGTAAGAGATGCTAAATAGCCTAGTCTAACCGTACCTTTTTGGTTCGAAAAAAGGTCGAACCAAACAGGTACAATAAAAATGCTCTAGTAACTGCATCCATCATATCGGCTCTAGCTATATAACTGGTGATGTACTGCTACAAGTAAGTCAACTTAACAGAACCACTAGTTACGCAGGTAACATCTATCAGTGGTAAAAAAACTATAAACAAATTGGGCGACTCGTATAAATCATCAAATGGAAAAGGTCGAAGACCATGTCGTCTAATCTCAATCCCAGTAAACATGTAGAAATCAACTGGAGTGATACCAAGCTTAAAATCTGAAAAATGAAACGTATGCATGGTGGACCACCACCTCTCAGCTAATGCCTGAATGAGAGGTCGATCAAAGGACTGAACAGGTCTAATCGACAAAAATAGACCAAAAGGACTAGCCTGTAGCCTCTCAATAATAGGACCGGGAAGATGGTCATAAAACTGGGTAATGCACTTAGCCCAACTACTCCGACAGTGAATGTAATGGTCCTATAGATAATTTATGAATTAACAATTTTTGATACAGTAAGGGTTATTTAATATGAGTATGTAATGTACATAATAAAATAACAAGTTATAGTAATTTGAAATTTATACTTGTATGGTCGTCAAAGCGTTTTCGGCTCTATGCCGATAACCATCTGGCAGCTCATGTAGAACACGTAGATCGTCAGGTGAAACTCCAAGTGGTGGCGGAACGTGTAATGGTCCAGCTTGCTCCCTGGATGTCTGTGAACCGTTCTTCGGGCGATTTTGGTTGGACGTGGCGACATTTCTTTTAAATTTTTTAATTTAAAAAAAAATTAGTCCGAAAAAATTGAGAGAGAAGTGAGGGGGAAGGGTGGCGGTGCCCATCTTATGGGTGCCTTAGTTCAGGCGCCCATTAAATGGGCGCCTGGCCACTGGGACCCCAACCTGAATTACGGGGCTAAATATTCAGCCCATAATCCATAGGAGATTCCCTAATGGAGAGAATAGACTTTTATTTTGTATAAAAGCTCTGTATTTTGATTGGTTTGAGGTACGGTGGCAGTAGGCGTTTGGCCATCCCATTATTTGACACACTAAATATCTAATGTCCAAAAACATCACAGTAATTTTAAACAAGCACGTGCATAGTACAAAAATCATGGAAGTACACTAAATATCCTGTTCACTAGTACAGCAGGGACCAACTTTTCTATAATGGACAGAGTTAGCTGCATATGTGCAGCTGTAACTATTATGTAGTAAATTCTAGATGTTTTGTTGAACCGGTTGAGATTATAGTCCCACATCAGTCAATTTACAATATGAATTCTGCATAAATACTAAGAGACCTCACTTCACATTACCAATTAGTTTTGTGATAATATATGGTTCTCTAATATGATATCAGAGAATAAATGCAATATTCTATTAGAATCAGATTTTCCTATCTTATTTGGTTCACAAACCCACTACAAACTCATTAAATTATAGCAAAATTGTTAGAAATTGGAATATAGGATGATCGGAAAACGAGATGGCTTAGAGCCATATACAAAAGTAAACACTATCTTCAACATGGTATTCACTACCACCGAAAGAGAATATGTTATAGAGTTCAAACAAATACTTTTCTTAATATAGAGCAAAGAAGAATGTAGACAACAATTTTGAATTTATCAATGTAGAAATTATCCCAGTATACAACAGTAAAACAAACATGAACATTACAACATGCGAAGTGCTAGAGCAGTGCGTTTAGAATTCATGCGTACTTACGCGCTTCTTGCTCATGCCATGCTAATGTTGAAATATTAAACTTGATTTGTTATGATTAATTTCTAGGAACTTCTTGTTATTATAGTTTCTAGAGTCTTCTTGCATTTATTGTATTTTGTTGAGAACTCTTGAATTTTCTAGTAGCAATAAGAATTATGTATGAAGTCATGTTTCTAAAATGGTTTAGTGAGTCATGTTTCTAGAATGGTTTAGAGAGCCATGTTTCTAGAATAGTCTATGGAGTCATATAAATAGAGGAGCTTTCTCATCATTTTATATCAAGAAATTAAGAAAGAAATTTACCATCAATAAAAGAAAAAATTTCAACAACAAAAAGGCCACTTTCTTATATTCTCTCCCTATTTTTCATAAAAAATATTCACAAAGTGGTATTGGAGGTTTAAGATTCTTTCAAAAAAATAGAGATGACGAATAACAGCGTTCCCTTACAAGTTCTAATGCTCACTAAGAACAATTATGACAATTGAAGCTTAAGAATGATGGTTCTCCTTGGAGCACATGACAATGAGAAATAATGGAGAGGCTATACTGAACAAGGAAATGAAGGTAGCTTATCTCAAAGTAAAAGGGATAGTTTGAGAAACTCAAGTACAAGAGACAAGAAGGCTCTCTATCTAATCAATCAAACATTGCATAATGATACGTTTGAGGAGGTTTCGCGATCGAAGTCAGGAAAAGAAGCATGGGAGAAACTTCGAACATCTTGCAAGGGAGTTGATCAAGTCAAAAAGATACATCTCAAACTTTAAGAGGAGGGTTTGAAACTTTACATATGAAAGAAGGTGGCCTTGTTTCTGATTACTTCTCAAGAGTTTTAGCGGTTAATAATAATCTAAAAAGAAATGGTGAGAAGTTAGATGATGTAAGAATTATGGAGAAGATTATTAGATCATTAGATCCAAAGTTCGAACATATTATGGTCATCATTGAAGAAACAAAAACTTAGAGACCATGACAATAGAGGTGTTATTCTGCCTTTTGGCAAGGCCATGTTACCAAAAGATTGATCGAAAACCAAAGATAGTTCTCTCAAAGATTGGTTATACATTGCTTCGCTATGGATATCAATGAATTTTGTCCGAGTCCGAATCAGGCTACAATTGACAAGACATAACAAGCAAAGCTATGTAAGCTAGTGTTTCAAATTTCAGATTAATCGGAGTTCGTATGAATGAGATATGATCGATGCAAGTTGGAGAAAATATGCTATTCGTATCCATCTGATTGACCGGTTCGTATCCATTAAATTCATATCCATCAGAAGGTCAAGGTGATGGTCCACTCGCACAGATCAGATTCGTATCCATCAGGATGAGTCTGCCTTGATCAATTCAAATCCATCATGTTCGAATCGATCAGGATACACCATTTCGTATCCATCAAAGGAGTGCGCTTGCTCGTATCGATCTACCCAAAGTCATTATTCGAATCCATCGAAGCTCGTTAGTTCATGTCCATCAATCGTACCCATCACGTTTGATCGATACGAACAGGACCGATGTCTATCGATACGAACAAGCGTGCTTCCATCAATACGTGTTGGCAACTGTTATCGAATCGAACAAGGCGACGGTCATCGATACAAACGAGGCGAAGTTCATGGATGCGACACGGTCAACTCGGAGCAAAAGGCAGATCGATGCGAGATATGCACGCCATGTCGCCGCGTTGTCACGTGCATCCATCGATTCGAATACATGGATTAGAAGTGATCGACTCGAAGCAAACAACCAACCGAGAAACTCCATCTCGTATCGATCATAACTGAAGATCCACAAGTCCAAATGCTATGAAATTTTCACAGGGGCTTACTTGCAAGCTAAAGAACAATCCTGCCAAGTTTCAGCTCGATTGGATCATTTTTTGATGGATATGAAATTGCTTCGTATCGATCACAGATCGAGTCGAAACTTGGTGAGGTCGGTCGCGTGGGCCCACTCACATGCCAGAAGAAGTCTCCCGAAGTGTGAGCGCAATATCAACCTCCTACGCCTATAAATAGCCCCTCCCGAAGCCTACAGAAAAAGGAATATTTTGGCGATTCAACGTCCAGACTCTGTCGGATTCAATCCTACATCTTTCTATCACCATTGTATTCGAACTTCAGAGTTATAACCTACTGTAATCTGCTGTAACAAGATCGAAATCATCAAGTGAATCAATAAAATCATAAACTTCAGAGTGGACTTAGGCAAGACCGCCGAACCACTATAAATTCTGTGTTGTTTACTGCTTTTTTGTGAATATTTTGAATGATCTGCATCATTATTCCTATACTTGCTTGTTAGTTGTAATCTGTGACTACGAACTGGTGCTTTCATTGGAAATTAGGTGTTTGTGACCAATTTTGGTGCAAACATTTTAGTGCTTTCACCGAGAAGCTAATTCAGGAGTTCTATCATTTGAGAGTTGAATCAGAAGGTTTAGAGATTCAGATCAGAAGAATCATGACGAGGCAAACATGTAAGAGAAAAAGACCAGAAAGAAGTCAGCACGAAGGGAGTCAAGAGGCTTCCTCGGGAGCGAACCAAGCTTCAATCTTCATCACCAGGGATGAGATGGAGGCAATGATGAAGAGACAAGAGGAGTTGATCCATAATTTGTTTCAACAGATTGGGCAACTTGGAGCGCAGAATCGAGGAGCGAATGGAGTTCAGGATAGAGCAGGACCATCCGGCGTAGCACCAGGACTAAGGACAAACACTTGGAGCATGTTGATCCAATCCCGGGGAGAGAGACAGGGGCATCTGAGCAACTTGGTGGTGTGGAGGGATGAACGATCAGCCAGGAGGGAAGATTCTTGAAATCTCTCATGGACTAGGGGGCAGGTCGAAGGCAATGAATGAGGACTACATCTTGAAGACAATGACAGATTGGCAGAGATGGTCAGGCGAACCATGAGTGGCGGATTAGTGAACAGGGATCTTGAAGACGTGAAAAGGAGTCCTTTTTCTCCTGTGATCAGGATGGCTAAGAACCCATCAGAGTTCAAGTTACCAACAGTGGAGATGTATGATGGGAGGACGGACCCCACGGTCCATCTGGAAAAGTATACGAGGCACATGGAAGTGCTGGGGGGCATCACAGGAAGTCATGGCCTGGTGCTTTCCATTATATCTGACAGATATAGCAACGCTATGGTTTAGGCAGCTGGAGAGCAATTCCATTGGAACGTGGGCTGATTTAGCAGAGAGGTTCATGAGGCAATTCAGGGTTCACATCGCAAGACCCAAGAATGTGATGAGTTTGGCCACTTTAAAGCAGAAAGCTGGGGAGTCTTTGAGGAATTTTCTGACGTGATTCAATGCGGTAGCAGCATCGGTGGATCGACCAGATCCATCCATGGTTATGCTGACAGCTGTGTCCAGAATAGCTGATGGCACAGAGTTTAAAAATTCATTAACCAAAGATCCTCTTATGGATATAGGAGAATTCTATCATGAGACGGAAAAGTTTTTGCGATTGGAAGATGCTAGTGCAGAAAGAGAAGAAGGAATCGACGTTTACGCAATCAAGGGCGAAATCCACCTCGAAAAGGTGCAGAGATTGGTAAAGGGAAACGAAAGGTCGAGAATAATGATGACGGGTCAAAGCGGCCACGGAGGGAGCCGCGATTCACCATTTATTCTGAGCTGAATGAGAGTTTGGAGCGAATCTATCAGGATACCAGAGAGCAAGTTCCCTATCGTAGACCAATGCGAAGGGATCCAACCGTTGACGAGAGGAAATCAGACAAGTATTGCGTATTCCACGAACTAAACGGTCATAACACGAACGAATGTAGACATCTGAAGGATGAGGTGGAAGGGCATATCAAGAACAGTAGGCTACTTCAGTATTTGAGGAAGCGAGCCCCAGCGGTGGAGCTAGAGCGACCACCGTCTACATCAGCTAGGGGTGACCCTGAACCGGGACACCGGATGGTTATCAATTGATCGATTGATTGAAATAATGATGAACAAGTCGTAAACTTCTCACTAAGACGGGTAAATCATTTACACATGTATGAGATCGCGAACGATCCGTGGGCATGCTATGAATGACTACTAATCGCTTCATAGTAAGAGTTTACACTTTGACATCCATGTCTTGCTTCTGCTTTGTTTTGGTTTGGACATTTGGACTTAGTTTGTTTGGACATTTCTGTTATGAAATTCATGTGAGCATTGTTTTAGTATTTGCAATTCTGTGAAAGAATTTACTTGTATACCCATTGGATCGTGAACGGTCCACAAGCACACCTTGTATGGCGATGAACCGCCAAAGTCATTAATTCAGAAATTCACCCGAACGTGATATCTGACTCTAGTAATGCCATGTCCCCCTCAATATTCGACCGCGAACAATCACAATTTGCCTCGAATGGCACTCGACCTAGAACGATCGCGATTCACCTCGTGCGGCATTCGATCGCGAACGATCGCATTCTGCCTCGTGCGGCACCCGACCGCGAACGGTCACAATTCACTTAGTATGATATCCGATCGCGAACGATCAAATTCTGCCTCATGCGGCATCTGACCGTGAACGGTCACTATTCGTCAAGAACGACGCCCGATTGTGAACGATCGCAAATCGTCTAGAACGACATCTAATCTCAAACAGTCGCCTTCGTTTGAAGAGGTATCCCAACCGCGGACGGTCACCATTTGCCACGAATGGCATCTTACCGCGAATGGTCCCATTTCACCATTTGCCGCGAATGGCGTCCGACCGCGAATAATCCCATTCCATCATTTGTCGCGAACGACATCGACCACGAATAATCCCGATTCACTTCAAATGGCATATGATCCCAAACGATCGTCATTTGAGGTCATATGAAACTATCGAGTTCTTTATAGGTTGCTGAGGGGATATGAACATCCTGCTTATGGCATTACAAAACACACTTTCCTATCGCAAGGCATGTTTTGGAGGGCAACTGTTATCCCGCCTTTTGGCAACGCCGTGATACCAAAAGATTGATTGAAAACCAAAGACAGTTCGTCTCAAAGATTGGTTATACATTGCTTCGCTGTGGATATCGATGAATTTTGTCCGAGTCCGGATCAGGCTACAATTGATAAGACATGACAAGCAAAGCCATGAAAGCCTGCGTTTCAAATTTTAGGTTAATCGGAGTTCGTATGAATGAGATATGATCGATGCAAGTTGGATAAAATATGCTGTTCGTATCCATCTGATTGATCGGTTCGTATCCATTAAATTCGTACCCATCAGAAGGTCAAGGTGATGGTCCACTCGCACTGATCAGATTCATATCCATGAGGATGAGTCTGCCTTGATCAATTTGAATCCATCATGTTCGAAATCGATCAGGATACACCATTCCGTATCCATCAATGGAGTACGCTTGCTCGTATCGATCTACCCAAAGTCATTATTCGAACCCATCGAAGCTCGTTAGTTCGTATCCATCAATCGTACCCATCACGTTTGATCGATACGAACATGGCCAATTTCTATCGATACGAAAGCGTGCTTCCATCGATACGTGTTGGCAGCTGTTATCGAATCGAACAAGGCAACGGTCATCGATACAAATGAGGTGAAGTTCATGGGTGCGACACGGTCAACTCGGAGCAAAAGGCGGATCAATGCGAGATATGCGCACCCCTTCGCCGCGTTGTCACGTGCATCCATCGATTCGAATACATGGATTCGAAATAATCGACTCGAAGCAAACAGCCAACCGAGAAACTCCATCTCGCATCGATCATAACTCAAGATCCACAAGTCCAAATGCTACGAAATTTCCATAGGAGCTTACGTGCAAGCTAAAGAACAATCCTGCCAAGTTTCAGCTCGATTGGAGCATGTTTTGATGGATACAAAATTGCTTCGTATCGATCACAGATCGAGTCGAAACTTGTTGGGGTCGGTCGCGTGGGCCCACTTACGTGCCAGAAGAAGTCTCCCGAAGTGTGAGCGCGATATCAGCCTCCTACGCCTATAAATAGCCCCCTGAAGCCTACAGAAAAAGGGATCTTTTGGCGATTCGACATCCAGACTCTACTGGATTCAATCCTACATCTTTCTATCACCATTGTATTCAAACTTCAGAGTTATAACCTACTGTAATCTGCTGTAACAAGATTGAAATCATCAAGTGAGTCAATAAAATCATAAACTTCAAAGTAGACGTAGGCAAGATCGTCAAACCACTATAAATACTGTGTTGTTTACTGTTTTTTGTGAATATTTTGAATGATCTGCATCATTATTCCTATACTTGCTTGTTACTTGTAATTTGTGACTACGAACGGGTGCTTTCATTGGAAATTGGGTGTTTGTGACCAATTTTGGCGCAAACAAGAGGAACTTTTAGGCTCATTGCAAGCATATGAAGAAAAGAAAAGGAAGAAGGAAGAGACCATGGAGCAAGTTCTTAAGTCACGGATTGATTCAAAAAAGGAAGAAAATAACCGAAGCCACAAAGATAGGGTTATGGACGAGAAAGAGGAAGAGGTCGTGGATATGGACATGGACGAGGTTGGATGCCCAATAATGAAAACAATAACAGCAACAACAATAAAAGAGGAGAAAGTTCAACAAGAAGTCGTGGAAGAGAAAATTTAAGGTAAGACAAGTCACACGTTAAATGCTACAATTGCGAGAAGTTTGGACATTGTGCTTCCGAATGTAGAGTTCCAAGAAACTATAAAATTGAAGGGAAGACAAATTATATTAAAGAAAAAAGTCAAGAGGATGTTGCATTACTATTGGCTCACAAAGAAAATGAAAAAGGTGAGCAAAATCAATGGTACTTAGATAGCGGTGCAAGCAACCATATGTGTAAAAGAAAAAACATGTTTGTGGAGCTTGATGAATCGGTGAAGAGCAACGTCGCATTTGGAGATGAATCAAAAATAGTAGTGAAAGGTAAAGGAAAAGTTCTTATCCGATTGAAGAATGAATAGCACCAATTCATTTCTTATGTTTATTATGTGCCAAACACAAAGAGCAACATTTTGGGCCTAAGACTACCCTTAGAGAAAGGTTATGATATTCGATTAAAAGATAATAACCTTTCTACAAGAGACGGTGCAAGTAAATTCAATGCTAAGGTACTAATGTCAAGAAATAGAATGTTTATGCTCAACATTCAAAATAATGTCGCACGATACATTAAGGTGTGCTACAAAGATGTCTCTTGGCTTTGGCATCTTCGTTTTGGACATCTTAACTTCAGAGAACTAGAATTGAACTCCGAGAAGGAAATGGTAAGAGAATTTCCATGCATAAGACATCCTAATCAAATGTGCGAAAGATGTTTACTTCGAAAGCAATTCAAAATGGGCTTTCCAAAGAAGTCATACTCAAGAGCTAAAAAGCCGTTGGAACTCATACATACAGATGCATGTGGTCTGATCAAGCTAAGTTCACTTGGTAAGAGTAACAATTTCCTTCTTTTCATCGATGATTTTTCAAGAAAATCATGGGTGTATTTTTTAAAGGAGAAATTAGAGGTTTTTAAGAACTTCAAGAAGTTCAAGGCCCAAGTTGAGAAGAAAAGTGGCCTTCTGATTAAAGCCATGAGATATGATCGTGGAGGAGAGTTTACATCAAAAGAATTCCAAAAGTATGGTCAAAATAATGTAATCAAACGACAGGTGATAGTGCCTAGAACCCCCAGCAAAATTGTGTAGCAAAGAGGAAGAATTGGACAATTCTTGAGATGGCAAGGAGCATGCTTAAAAGTAAAAGGCTACCAAAGGAACTTTGGACAGAAGCTGTGGCATGTGCGGTTTATCTATCAAACTGAACTCCAGCAAGAAGTGTGTGGAGAAAAACACCACAAGAAGCCTATTATTTCATGTCTAAGAGTCTTTGAAAGCATAGCTCATGTACATACACCGGACGAGAAGCGAAGCAAATTGGACGAAAAAAGGGAGAAGTATATTTTCATGGGTTACCACATTATCTCCAAAGGCTATAAGCTTTACAATCCCGATACAAGGAAGATAATAATTAGTCGAGATATTATATTCGATGAAGAAGGAGAATGGGAATAGAGATCACATAATGACAATTACAACTTCTTTCCATACCTTGAAGAAGATGAAATGCAACAACGAAGATCGAACAATAAAGCAAGGAGCCTATGTCCCCGCTAGCTTCACCAACCATAGGGTGTCAAGAAAATGAGAGCTCAAGTGAAAGGGCTCCATGCTTTAAAGGCCTTCAAGAAATTTATGGTAATAGAAAATCAAGAAAGTTGTCTATTTTCGGATTGTGAGCCTATAAGAGTTGGAAAATTGCTATGGACGAATAAATCAAGGCCGTCAAGAAGAATGATACATAGGAGTTAGCTTCACTTCCAAAAGAACACAAGGCGGTTGGTGTGTAGTGGGTGTACAAAGCAAAGAAAAAGGCCAAAGGAGAAGTCGAAAAATATTAGGCAAGATTGGTGGTAAAAGGCTATAGTCAAAGAGCTGGCATTCACTATGATGAGGTATTCGCTCCAGTCGCTCGACTAGACGCTGTTAGACTAATAATTTCTTTAGCAGCTCAAAACAATTGGAAGATGCATCTGGATATGAAATCTGCCTTCCTATATGGAGTTCTTAAGAAGAAGTTTATATCGAGCAACCATAAAGCTACGAAGTCAAGGGAGAAGAAGACAAGGTCTTGAAACTAAAGAAGGCACTTCATGGGTTGAAACAAGCTCCAAGGGCTTAGAATTCTCGAATTGATAAGTATCTCCAAGAAAGAAACTTCATAAAATGTCTATGTGAGCATGAACTCTATATTAAAATCCAAAATAGTTACACATTAATTGTATGCTTGTATGTAGATGACTTGATCTTCAAAGGTAGCAATCCAAGCATGTTTAAAGAGTTTAAGAAAGAGACGACGAATGAGTTTGAGATGAATGATATTGGACTTATGTCTTATTACCTTGGAATTGAAGTAAAATAAGAAGATAATGGCGTCTTAATCATTCAAGAAGGTTATGTTACGAAAGAGGAAGTTCAAAATGGATGACTCTAACCCAGTTTGCATGTCGATTGAATGTTAAATCAAGTTATCAAGGCATAAGGAAGGAGAAAACTTGGACTCAACTGTCACGACACGATTTTTCGAAGCCAGAAAATCGACATCAATCCGTCCATTGTATCAAATGCCGAACAATCGAATGTCGGAAACTAGACCGTAAGGGAAAGAAGAAGGAGGTAGAAGAAGAGAAAAACAAAACAATATCAGAATCTCACAATCACAGCGGAACAACGTATAATAGGAAAATGTATGATCTTTATACAAAAGGAACTATATCTATTTTGTACATTACATCATCAGAGTACAACACAATCAATAGCAAAATACTAAACAGTTATATTAACTTGTCCCCATAAAATCTGACTATACAGCTTATACTGCACAGTGGAATATACATCAAGTACGTGTGATACGTCTCGTCATCCTATCCTGTATCTTATAATACTTGGTCTGACTCGAGCATTATAGTAAAATAACACCCGAGTCAGTCTGGAAAACCAGCGTGAGAAAACACACTCAATTGGATTATTAAAATTTCAAAAATCCATTAAAAAAACCAAACGTATCTCGTAAGACCACGCCACAAATAAACATGTCGGGTTTTTACCTTATGACCACGCCATAAATCCGGTCTTGTGTATACTTATTATGCTATGATATTATCGTAGTCTCTATATAAAAATACTCATTTAAATAGCCTAAATTGTTACATTCATTAAATTCCAGCATAATAAGTATACAGACAAGTCTGAAGGCACTTATTGGAGATTGGTTTTCCATCAATGGTAGGGCTATAGGGTACCGTTTGTCACAGTACGTGGTCTAAATCAACGTATCGAGGATCACTTCCGATCCCATGCAACACAAGACCATAGCAACCCCTAACTGGATAGTCCGAATAAGATCATCCCGCGGTTTGGATCAGCAACCGCCCACACAACCGAATAAAAAGGGACATCTAGACAGGGATGACCTAACCCTAATTGGCTGCTAGCCACTTAGCCTTGCTGCACCTCCTCTGTTTTAGACATTCCCGGTTAATGAGGCTCGAGGCTATGTGTTACCTTTTTAGCACACATACACTTAGAATGCTCATCGTCCCCCTGACGATGTTTTGATAGCATTTGTCCATAAAAGTCCGTTCTCGGTCCGAACGGAACCGAAGGCACTACTCCTACTACATCCATTTTAGAATAACCTTCAGGATTAGTAGCGATTAGCCCTTGCACTTCACTGATCCATCTTCGACTCCAAGCTCTTGTCTTCCTCACGAAAATGTTCAAACCGGGTCGAAGTGGTATTCGAGAAATTAATCCCGATACGGTCTCTTCGAAACAATCAGCGCATTGGCCAATATTGATAGTCGATTATTTAACTATCATATAACGTCCACAAACAACCATCAGGCCTTAATAATTTCCCAAATTATTCATTTCAAAATATCTTCGCAAGATATTTTTCTACACTTCAACCCTTTGAAAATAGTTTTCAAATCACTTTTTCTCTCACGGAATGAATTTCCACCCAATTGTTTTATTTCCACTGAAATCACCAAGTCTTAATACTTTACATTTTTAAATAATTTAAATCGCTTTATCAAAAAATATACACTTTAAAACACTTAAAATAAAAACTACTTAAAACACTTTACTTAAAATACTAGTTAAGAAATTTTATAATAACTTCTCATGTAAAACTTAAGCCAAAATCTATTTTTAAAATAAAAGTTATTCTATAAGGATAAATATTAAATAATTATCTTTTAAATCATAATACTAGTTAAACCTCTAAAATAATTTACTTATATAATTAACTTAATAAATATTTACTAAAAATTTAACAACCACTAAATAATAATTTCTTTCTAAAACATTCTTTTAAAACAACTTTAAAACCTCTAACTTGTACTTGGAAATCTTTCTTTGAAAATATACTTGGCTTTAGGGAAATACACTTTCCATTTAAATATGACCATCCAATCATTTATAAATCCTGCTCGATTTATCACAATTTAATTTACGTCCTCATCCAGTAAATTTCTTTTCCAAACTTTTAAAAATAAAACCACCTTTTATTTTTAAAACAAATTGCCATCTCCTTATAAATTCCCACCGTGAATTTATACTTTCAAATTTATCCACTGATAAATATTTCACTTTATTTATAAACCCAATTTATAATTTACATACCCTCATTTCCCTTTAAATCACAATTTTCAAAACACTTAATCGATTCCCCAATCGATTCCCTAAATTACTTCCATTTTCAAATTATTTTGATTTATCCACTTTAATCCAAAATCCGTTTATTCCATATTCACTCCTTATTATGATTTTAAATCCCATTTAAATCTTGAATATTAATTTCATACTTAATTTCAAATTTCTCCCTTTATTTCTCTCAAACCAATTTAAATCCTGAATTTAAAATAAATTCTTCAATTTTTAAACAATAAAACTTAAGTTCTCAAAATTCATTTATCCCATTTATTCAAAAATCTTTTCCCATACTCGGAATTATTTGATAGGATTTTAAATCAACTTTTATCCTTTTCCAAATTCATTATTTTAATTCATCCAAACTCACTATAATTATTTACTTAGAAATCCTCTCGTTAATTGCCTTCAAAAATTCAATCTTTATGTTTTTGATATCTCAATATACCCAAAATATTCAGTCAAAACATAACATTCAATATTTTCAATCCCAATATAATCCATATAATCTATCACAGATTATCAAATAAAATATATCACCAAACATGAAAATAACTTCCAATATTTTGAGGAATCCAGTTGGATCCCTCCAACTTGTTTCTCTGCATCCACATATGTTAGCACAATATAAAAATACCGATCCCACTTCGAGGGGGGATATCGCGGTATAAAGGGCCATCCGCTATTATGCGGAGCACATAAGGTCTCATCCACTATATAATGCGGGAATATCAATCACTCCAATATATAGACACACACACACACACACACACACTATTATATATATTATCACATCTGGTCAATTCAATCATTCAACCAATAATTTAAATTTACATATTTAAATTTAAATGGTAATCCAAATGAGTGAGATTAACTCACCTTTGATTTTTAATTTGCAATCTGATCCACACCGGCTTGATTCTACATGATTTTTAACCTTGTATAAACATTATATAGTTTATTAATATTTTAAATAATCGAATAGTTAATTTTCCATTTGATAATTTTAATTAACTAATGATTCAATTTAACTAGTAATTTTCTTTTAAAAAATCTTTTAGTAACTAAAAATAATTAAATTAATTAATTAAACAAGTTAACCCTCAAAATCTATTATTTTAAAATAAACTAGTGAGTGACAGTATGTGTATATATATTTTTTCAAACAAGACTTGACCATATTGCAAAATACATATTTTCCCTTTTTCTACATATTTTCCCTTTTTCTTTTTTTTGTAACATGTTCATATATATGTGTTAGTAAATTTAAACTGAAACATATACCCTTCTGTTAATCTCAGACAAGTGAAATAATAATCCTTACTGTAAATTAAAGTCTTATCATCTATATATTTCCTGTTTTTCCTCTAATATGTATATATATATACTAACTTATATATATATTCTCATATATATATATATATATATTAGATTAAATTAAACAAACTTTTTAAATTGAAAGAAATAAGTTTCGCATACCTCACTAATTCGATCGAATCGAGATATCCAAGCCCTCAACACCACGCCTGACCAACATTGCGAAACCAAGCCCTAGCCGAAATCATCAAACCACCACACGCTGCAACTTTCGCTAGCGTCTCATCCCTACTCTACCGTTGAACTCATCTCCTACGACACACAGGCTTCTTCCTTGACGCGAGATGTTCAGCCACACTTTGTCGCGCCTTGCCTCGTACGCGACAGCCAAACCTCACTGACTCAATCGAAGGCGAGCTCCAGGTTGTTACTTTTTAAGGAGGAAGAACGAAGCTTTTAATTTTTTTTCGAGTTTTCGATTTAAGCAAGGAGAGAACTGAAATTTTATTGGCCATTAATCTTCTTCTTCTTTTTTGCATATTTTTCTACTGTTTACGTTTTTTTTTAAAGTATAATGGAAACAAGAAAAATGCATGTGTTAGAAGATGCAGGAGACGTGTTAAAAAAACATGATACGTGTTTGAAGACAAGATGGGTAGTTGTAACGACCGGTAAATTTTCGTCAGTTAATTTTGTCATTTTAATAGGATTAGATAATTTAACTTTAGAAAGAAGTAAAGATTTATAATTTATAATGAAGCATATGTTGAAAAGGAAATGAAACCATAGGAATTTAAGCTAAGTATTATCGGTTGATATAAAATGACGAATAAATTTGAAGTAATGCAAATGGTTATACTAGGATAAGAAGAGAATATAGGGAAACAAGGGTAAGTTGTGAATTTATTTAAATGAATTAATATTAATATATAGTACATTGAATTAAATCAATGTCCTGTAGAGGTTGGAGTATGGTTAGTAATAAAAGCTTTTAAAGGAAAAACCTTTAATTTATAAATGAAAATCAATGCATTAAATTAGGTGTAACTGAATGCATGTAAATAATTTTGTAAGAATAAGTTAATAAACAATTTATTTGTGCATACCCGATTTAATTGAAATAACAGAAAAGACAAGAACTTGAATTGCCTAGGTATACATATATTGATAAACTATAACTAAATAGAAAGTTTGGTAGTAAATAGGATATAAGAAGATAAAGGCAACTAGTAAATTAATAAATGAATTCATAATAATAAGTAGTAATTAATGCATATATATTTGGCATTAGTGATAATTACAAAACTTTACCATTTATCTAATTTATTTAATTAAATCTAAATCTATGGCAACATTGTTGTAATGATGGTTGTAAGTGAATTTGAATGTAAAAGGGTAACAATTATTTAGGTTAACCATTTTGAGTATGTTAAGTTAAGAATGGCAATCGATTGAAATAAATCTAAATTAATTATTTTGTTTTGGTTAATGTGTTCTAGTTAATAAAGGGGAGTTTATAAGAAATGAAGCATGCACTAATGACATGTGTTATAATTCAAATGTTATTTGTACCCATAAAATGTCTATTTACTGAATAGAAAGATTTTAAATCAATAAGCGAATTTATTGAGGTTCCAATTTTTAATTTATAACATTTAATGTAGACTCAATTACAATTAATTGACTTAAATCGTGCAGTTAGCGTAGATTTGTTTTGTAATTGGAGTAGTTAATCCTATAAGATGAAGTTAATGTTAATTCTATTTATAATTGGACCATTTGTTGATATAGATTATAGAAAGCAAGATGTATAAATTTAATTAAAGTATCAACATTCAACAATTGTAATTATTGAAAATTAAAATGGAATTTGAGAATAATAAGGTGAAACCATGAACAAATGTTAATGCATCCTTATTACTGGTAAAAGATGAGTATATAAAAGTTTGAAAATCAAAAATAGGTTTTTGAAAACTTAATTTATAATTTCTAAATAAAAGGAAGTGGAGAAATTAACACTGCAATGGATAGACTTATCAGCTTTTAATTTACATCTAAATTTGTTTACATCAATTTGGAAATTAATAAAATTGTGGACATATTTTGAAACGTAAACGAAACGTCTAGATTTACATTTGTAAATACGTTTAAAATAAAATGTAAATGATAAGGAATTTATTTATTTCCTAAATCCGTAACGTGTGTAATTAATATTATTTATCTTTTGGGACCACTTCCGTTTGCACGTTAAAATTCGTGCACACCTATTCTTTTGCGATCTATCTATAAATAGACGATCAAAAACCCTAGCCTCCATCTTCTATCATTTGTCTGTACGTTCTTTTCTTCAACTCCTTCTCCTCCTCAAATGGATGCAAACCTAGATCTATTTCTATTCAAATGAAAATGAAAATTCAAACATCTCAGAAAAATTCCAAAAAAAAAATATGTTGTAGATTTCATCCATACGAATCTACGCGCAGTCTCTGTTTTCGAAATCGATACTCGAGTCAGCGGCAAATCGCGGTCAAAATCAGGAAATTCGAAACCTAAGTCAATTTGGGAGTTTTGATTTGGAGCGACTATTTGCAAATTGGTTTCAGGGTATTGGTGAGCTCAGCTAGGGAAGTCGTAATGGTGAAGGCGCGTCACCATCTGGTGGCCTGGGGCGGTCTAAAGGCACGGTCAAAGATGGGGAGGGCGTGCGTTGAAATGGGTTCATTCCCTGGACGAGCATACGTGAGTTGAGAAGAAGCTTTATGACGTAGCAAGCTTTAATTAGGTTGTTGTTTAATTTTGTTTTATTTAATTTTTTTTTCAGCTCATTAAAATTGAACAACTTTTTCATAAGTTACCCGTTTCGCGCGAAATTTCTTTTGTTAGGATCGTAATTAAATTCCGGATCTGATGACGCTGGTTTGGACAGATTTGGAGACCGTTGGAATTTTGGGTTTAAATCGGATTTAAATTTGATTTAAATTCAAAAGGTGAGTGTTTTAACCCACTCACAACTTCTAAAACTTCTTATGTCTGCTAAATTAATTTTAGATATGAGTAGAAATTTATTTATGACTATTTGACATGTTTTATTCCTTATCTCTGTTAAATCGCATTTATTTAATTTAACTGTTCATAAATTTTGTTACTGCGTATAAATTGACAGTTATAGTTATTTATTTGCATATAAACTGTTAGTTTAATAGTTGTTAAATCCATTTTTGAATATAACTGCCAGTTATTACCTGTTATATATTATCAGATATATATTGATATTGATTTATTATTGGATGATGATTGTGATTTGGATGATGGATGATGAATGATGAATGGATGTTTTATTTTATATCATTAAACTGCAAGTTATCATGCATTTTTCATTTCATTCAGGATTGTGGTATGAAATGATATACAACCGCAAAATTTTTATTTTAAATTGCGGATTGAAATGATAAACATCTGTATCACTTGACCATAGCATAGAAAATTTTATACAGGCACCGCGGTAAATATATATAATTATTTTTGGAAATGCTTTTCTATGGTTTTGTAAAGTTATATATATATGGTTTATGAGATATTGATTTGGTTATTGATAAAGGCTATTATATATATATAGTAATTTTCGGTTTTTAAGCTTTGTATAAATTTGATTTGAAGTTTAAATAAAGTTTGATTTTAAGATCAAATAAGATTAAACATTTATTTAAAATTTAATTTCTGGAGTTTTAATGACTTAAAAGAGAACAAGGTTGGAAGATGAATATTAAGTTAAATTGAAATTTAATGAAAAGTTAGAATTTTAAAAGGATATGATTTTATAACTTGATTTTGTGTAGAGTGATTTAAATGAATATCAGGTTGATTTAAATGAATATAAAATAAACTAAAAGATTTTCCAGTCATGTGAAGTTAAAAGTTTCTTAAAATTATATTGAATTCATTAAGTAAAGATTTCAAGTAAAAAAATAAAATAAATAAGTAATTGAATTTAATATATATGGATTTGTCAAATGAGTTGTTTTTGAAATGGTGAAATATTTAAAGCTTTGAAACATAAGAATTGAAATGGTATTTGGAAGTTTAAATCGATATTTGAAATTGACTTGTGAAATCTAAAGAAGCTATTTGGTTTATAAAGGTAATTTAATATTTAACCAATTAAGAAATGGAAACTTGTTTCAAAGTTATGATTTTCAAGGTAGTATAATTTGAAAATATTATATTCAAGAGTTTTGGTTTCTAAATATTTTACTTTGAAAATCCTATGATTTTGGAAAAGAATATATGGGAAAATAAAGATGATATCATATTGTTTTGTGTTTTAAAAGGAAATGATATCATATTTATATGGTTTTGAAATGGATATTTTATTCTGGTTTTAAAATATAAACTATTTTGAAAAGATCGCAGTGTTATAATAACGATTGGTTGGCAAAGAGACCAGGATCGGATATGGACATACTCTCTGTCGATACCGAAAACCACTCTGACTAACCGTGTACGCGGTGGAGATTCCAGAATGAAGTAGGTTGGTGGCGGCGTTTCCTTTAAAGGTAAATACGAGGACCCAACTCCCGTGAGTTGGCATAAGGTGGCTAAAACACAAGCGATCGACCGGTTAATGAGGTAGCACCTCTGATCGGACACTTCCCTTCGATACTATACTCAGACTTTGGATTTTCGGTGGCCACCTTCACTTTTGATTTCTTTGATGTGGGGAGTTTGTCCGAGGTGGGCGGCAGCTGCGCGCTGCACGTTTCCATCGGCCCGGAAGCGTAATTGGTATATCTACCCTGGCATTGCCTAGTTGTGCCGTGTCACCTACCCTAGCGCGCCTTATATGATTTTGGTTTTGTACCATACCTATGGAGTGCCCTCTGACGACGCCCAGTACGGGGGAGATTACGGTACTATATAGACTATGGGAATATATAACTGTGTTAAGGTGGAAAATGTAAAGTATTAACGCTATTTAAAAGTAAGTTTATTTTACAAATAGACACTATTATAATAGCGCAATATACTACATAGTAAATAGTTTAACGGATCCTTAGGAGATGTAAATCCCGAGCATCTCTTGAGTTACTGCACTCATATTTATTTCTGTTAATTTAACTCACATAAGATCTTTTAGTTTTGACTCGAGTGTTTTGTCTTTTCAATTCGCTCGGGTCAGTCCGAGCGTTTCAGGATTTGAAGTTTATCTCTGGAGGACGAAGACGAAGATTGTAGTATTACTATTATTATTTATCTAGTGCACTACACACTGTTCCGCTGCATTGTTATTGGTATGTGTAACTCTGATATGTATTATTGTTTGTAAACAGTTTTATAAACTGTATATTTTATTATTATATTTTATCCTTCCGCTGTGAGATTCTATTTTGTTTATTTCTTCTCTGTTTTTCTTATTTACCCCATAACAATCCGCCCTTCAGTATGGTTTAAATTGACATGTGTGTCGATTTGAAGCGTGCGAAAAGGCGGGATGTTACAGTAGTAGGGTGGCTGGAGAAAAGAAGAAAGGAAGTGGATGTGAATTTGGTCATATATTATATTTAAATTTAAAGTTTAAATAGTTTCGAATTACGCAACTCAAAATCACGACCTCCTATTGATGCATGCCGCTAGGAGTTTATAATGTTATACCTCTATTCCGAACACATTTGAAAAGGTTTCGAGTTCTAATTCGATCGTATGGAGAAGATAGCCTTTTGAACCCAGTTATTAAATTGAATTTTCGATATAAGTTTCAGTGCGTTTATATATCGTACGATCACACGACAACTTCGAATGCTACAAAATTTGAAATCCAATAATAATACTATATTACGGATCCAATGGAACTAGTTTCGTCGATTTCTAAGACTGTGCCCCGGAAGACTATTTTTAAATATCAATTTAAACGATATATTTTCAAAAACTAAACAAATCATTGTTAAATTCAATTTTACCACTTTTATTATCTTCAATATTATCAATATAAATTTTACAAGCCTTTGTAATATATTTAACAAGCTTAGAATTGTAGATTCAACATTTTACACAATTTCCAATCATTAAATTAAATAATTAAATTATCTAATAATTTGTTATATTTGAAATTCAAGTTAAAAATTAACTTTTAAAAGTTTAAAATCAATTAAATATTCCAATTTCAAATGTCCAAAATCCCGAGTCGTTACATTCCTTCCCCCTTAAAAGAATTTCGTCCCCGAAATTACTAGTTAAGAAGAATGGTCCAATACCCGTTAATTATTTTTCCCAAAGCTAAACAGTTTTTGAACAACTTCCCAAAACAATCTTTTTATTAAAGACACATTACTACCCTTACTTCTTAAACTCATCTATAGCTTTCAAAACAACATTATTTACTCAACCATTCAAATTGTAATTTAAACCAAATTTTAAATTTTCAAAATTTTCTCAAAATTTTTTCGACTCCCTAAATTTTCGAAAAATTTCACCAGCGTTTCCTTTGCGCGGCTAGATCGGTACAACTATAAAATGCCTCTACGGACCCCCAGATTTCAAAAGAAAACAAAAAGGCCAAGTGGCTAGATCAGAAAATCATCAAATTTCATATGACAATTAAATACATACCTTTTAGTTGGGCAATTCATATTTATCTTCTGAAATCAAAGACACCAATTTCCTTTCCTTTCAAAACACATGTTTATCCTACTTAGCAGTAATATCCAATCACAGCATTCAAAATCATTTTATTTACTTCTTTTACAAAATTTTCAATATTTGCTTTATTTAACCCCGTACGATGCACATATATCATCCGTACGTAATACTAATTCCGATCGCTCACTCGATCACACAATTCCATTTCCGAACTAGTATCGTCCACCCGACTTCCAAGTGTGGACTCAAACTGCTTTTTTGATCAGAAACGGTCATTCTCCTTGCATAGCCACAACTATGATAGAGAATTTTCAGAATCAATCAAAATCCATATTCAGTGTTTGCCGTTGAAAATTGAGTGAAAAATCCCAACTCGGATCGGTATAACTACCTCGAAATTCTGTGCTCGAATCTGGATATGCGAATAAAATAATATACGTACATTCTACGTATTTATCTTAATTGATTATTAGCGATATCAATTTCCTTTTATTCACATTTATTTTTGTTTTCCACTCACTTATTAACAAATATCCTTCTCACCACTTCACTTAATCTTCATACATATATTACTTAGAATATTCTTCAAATGCCAAATTTTTACTTAAGAATTCCACCATCCATTTCTTAAGTTCAATAAAATATTTTATACAACTTCCTTATATTAATTTTCACTTCACCTCTTAAGCCTTTATATCTTTCCATTTAACTTACGTTCCAATTCCATTTCGAATTCAATTTACCTTTCATTCTTAAATATTGAATTCTATTCATCTTATCTCAACTCATGTTTAATTAACCATTTCTTTAATTAGTTCCACTTACTAATTTAATTTAAATCTCAAACACTTTTCATTTCCAAACCTTTATTTTCTTAGTCCATTTCGAACTAATTCTCCAATTTTACTTTACTTTACACAATTTAAATTGAATCCCAATATTCAGTTTCAATTCCATTTACTTACAAATGTAAATTCATTTTGTTCATTCGCAAATTATTTCCAACAAAATAATTTTATTCCAATAACCATTCTATTTAGCTTACTTAGATTCGTTTCCACAAATTCACTTTTATTTAACTAGGTTCAATTACATTCCGGTCCAATTCAAATTTTAAACTTCTATAGGTTTTCCAACTTATTTACATTCCGTTCACTAATCTCCTTTAATTTACTTCATCTAATTGGCTTACTTTTCTGACTCATTTCGTTTTCACACTTATTTAATTTAAGTCTTCTTCAAGTTAAATTTTTATTTTAACAAATTTAAATTTTATAAGTTCCCAAACATTCGTATTCCATAAACATTTTAAATAAGATTCCAAAGTCTTTTAAACAATTACTCAATATTTCAAAATCATTTATGAAATCAAATATATATACATAATTCATTTGCATATCAAATTAGTGTGACAGCTCGCAAATCCGTACCCCTTGAGTCAACACCTATTCTACATCAATTAACTCAAGTGGAACAGAAACACGAACCATTAGGGTTAAAGAAGAAGAGATAGAAGAAGAAGGAACTAAACAATATCAGAATCTCACAGTCGCAGCGGAATAAAATATAATAGTAAATATAGAACTTTACACAAAATGAAAACTATATCTGTTTTATACATCATATAATTAGTATATCACATACGTCAACAATTACTAGTCAGACAATACAATACAGTTACAAAACGGATATATATAAGTACGGATAATACGTCTCGGACTCCAGCTCCTTCCCTGCTCCAAAGCATCCTAACCTGAACATATAATACTCGGTCTGACTCGAGCATTATAATGAAATAACACCCGAGTCAGTCTGGAATACTAGATGATAATAATGCATCCAAATTGATTATTAAAGTTTCAAAAATCCTTTGAAAACAAAAGCATCTCGTAAGACTACGCCACAAATAAACATGTCGGGTTTTTACTTTACGATAGCTAAAACACTTTTTATAGAAATCCTCTGATATTATAATAGGGTCTATTTACAAATACTTATAAAATAGCCGAAATTGTTACATGATTAAATTTCAGCTACTAGCCACAGAGTGGGTAATACAAACAAAACTCGTACAAGGCTCGTAGGGAGGATGGATTTCCAACAATGACTAGGCACTGGGGTACCACCTGTCACAGTATGGGGCCTAGATCACCGTACCGAGGACCACGCCAGATCCCCTGCAACACAAGGCCAGACCCATCCCTTACTGGATAGTTTCGAATAAGATCACCCCACGGTTGGGATCATAAACTGCCCACTAAGCCGAAATAAAAAGGGACATCTAGACAGGGATGACCTTACTCTCAAGTGGCGGCTACCCACGAAGCCTTGCTGCATATCCCCTAATTTTCAGTCATTCCCATTTGATGAGGCTTGAGGCTAAGCGTTACCTTTTAGAACGTTTCACTTAGAATGCCCATCGCCCACTTGACGATGTTCCGAAAGCATTCGTCTATACAAGTCCGTCCCAGGTTCGAACGGAACCGAAGGCACTACTCCTACTACATCCATTTTGGAAATATCCTCAGGAATAGTAGCGACTAGCCCTTGCACTTCACAGCTCCATCTTCGACTCCGAACACGTTTTTCGCACGAAACGTACAAACCGGATCGAAGTGGTTTTCGAGAAATAAATCTCGATCCCGGTCTCTTCGAAACGATCAACGCATTTGTCCAATATTGATAGTTGGTGATTTAACTATCAATTTATATTCACAAACATCCATCACACAATAAATAATCTCACATTATTTATTTGCCTCTGATATCTTTACAAGATATATTTCCAAATTTTCAAAACTCATTTGAAAACAATTTCCCAAAATTCTTCCTTTACAAGGTAAATCCTTTATCATTAATTTCCATTGGAAATAACCAAGTTCAAAACAATTAAGATTTTTAACAAGTAAAGCGCTTTATTCTAAAATATACTTTAAAATATGGAAATTTACTACTAGTTATTGCTCAAAAATATGATTTCAATATGTAAAGTAAAACCATTTATTTTGATATAAACTTTTATTATAAATAAGGGTTTTGTTAAACTAAATTTAAAAGTAGTGTTTTAAAGAGACTAATATTAATTTCAAAATAACGTAAGTCAAAACCTGCCTTTAAATAAATCCATTTGTAAAAATAATTATAAATGTATTCTTAAATCATTTCTATTGCTAATTTATTAATTTGTTACTTTAAAATAATAATTTTCAAACACTCTTTAAACAAGTTTAAACTTTAAACTTTCTTTTAATAAAAATCTGTTTAAAACTCAAATTTGGTTTTCCAGGGAAACACACTTTCCATTCCAACATTCCAAAGAATTCATCTTATAAATTCAGCCGTTTTATTACCATTAAAATTCATGTTTTAATAACATAAATTTCCTTTCCATGCTTTAAAAAAAATAACTTCTTTCGAAGCCTAAAACATAGTTTTCCATTTCCTGGAAATTTCCTTTCAATGTTCGGGTTTAAAAATCCTTTAAAATAAACCTTTGAGAATTTATTAAAGGAAAATAATACTTATGAATTACTAAAATAAAATCCCATTGGTGAAAAATGCATTTCAAAGTATTTTATTTACATTTAAAACTGTTAATTTATATTCGGAAAGCCTCTTTTAAATATTTTATTAAATTTCCAGGAAAACATCATCAAATAACCCCATCGTTATTTTTAACCATTTATAATTTCTATAGAATTTATTCCTAGAAATCTATACTTTTACATTCTTTATAATTAACCCCATCTACTGATAAATTTCCGCTTCGTTTATAATTCCAAATTTACAATTTCATTCTTCACCCAAACCAAATTCCCAATTTTATTTCTTTAAATTCTTTATTTAACAATTTCTTTTATTTCTTTAAAAACCCCAATTTATTCCCTTTATAATTAAATTCTGGATTTATAATTTATCCAACAACATCACAGTACAGTTTAAATTTCTAATTTATCAATCATAACATATAAACAGACATCATTACCAATTATACAAATAATTACTACATCGTGAGGAATCCAGTTGGATCCCTTCAACCTGTTTTTCCCTGCATCACAAATATTAGCACATCACGTATATAAATATCAATCCAGACTGATAACAATAATTATATTCAACCAATCACACAGATATTTAAAAATTGACTATTTAAATTGTCCAGCATCCAGATGTGAGTGAGAATAACTCACCTTGAGTTTCGGTGAGCGTTTGAAATTTTAAATAGCCGAAATTGTTACATGATTAAATTCCAGCTACTAGCCACAGAGTGGGTAATACAAACAAAACTCGTACAAGGCTCGTAGGGAGAATGGATTTCCAACAATGACTAGGCACTGGGGTACCACCTGTCACATTATGGGGCCTAGATCACCGTACCGAGGACCACACCCGATCCCGTGCAACACAAGGCCGGACCCATCCCTTACTGGACAGTTCCGAATAGGATCACCCCGCGGTTGGGATCAGCAACCGCCCACTAAGCCGAAATAAAAAGGAACATCTAGACAGGGATGACCTTACTCTCAAGTGGGGGCTACCCATGAAGCCTTGCTGCATATCCCCTGATTTTCAGTCATTCCCATTTGATGAGGCTTGAGGCTAAGCGTTACCTTTTAGAATGTTTCACTTAGAATGCCCATCGCCCACCTGACGATGTTCCGAAAGCATTCGTCCATACAAGTCCGTCCCGGGTTCGAACGGAACCGAAGGCACTACTCCTACTACATCCATTTTGGAAATATCCTCAGGATTAGTAGCGACTAGCCCTTGCACTTCACAGCTCCATCTTCGACTCTGAACACGTTTTTCGCACGAAACGTACAAACCGGATCGAAGTGGTTTTCGAGAAATAAATCTCGATCCCGGTCTCTTCGAAACGATCAACGCATTTGTCCAATATTGATACTCGGTGATTTAACTATCAATTTATATTCACAAACATCCATCACACAATAAATAATCTCACATTATTTATTTGCCTCTCATATCTTTACAAGATATATTTCCAAATTTTCAAAGCTCATTTGAAAACAATTTCCCAAAATTCTTCCTTTACAAGGTAAATCCTTTATCATTAATTTCCATTGGAAATAACCAAGTTCAAAACAATTTAGATTTTTAACAAGTAAAGCACTTTATTCTAAAATATACTTTAAAATATGGAAATTTACTACTTGTTATTACTCAAAAATATGGTTTCAATATGTAAAGTAAAACCATTTATTTTGATATAAACTTTTATTATAAATAAGGGTTTTGTTAAAATAAATTTAAAAGTAGTGTTTTAAAGAGATTAATATTAAGTTCGAAATAACGTAAGTCAAAACCAGCCTTTAAATAAATCCATTTGTAAAAATAATTATAAATGTATTCTTAAATCATTTATATTGCTAATTTATTAATTTGTTACTTTAAAATAATAATTTTCAAACACTCTTTAAACAAGTTTAAACTTTAAACTTTCTTTTAATAAAAATCTGTTTAAAACTCAAATTTGGTTTTCCAGGGAAACACACTTTCCATTCCAACATTCCAAAGAACTCATCTTATAAATTCAGCCGTTTTATTACCATTCAAATTCATGTTTTAATAACATAAATTTGCTTTCCATGCTTTTAAAAAAAATAACTTCTTTCGAAGCCCAAAACATAGTTTTCCATTTCCTGGAAATTTTCTTTCAATGTTCGGGTTTAAAAATCCTTTAAAATAAACTTTTGAGAATTTATTAAAGGAAAATAATACTTATGAATTACTGAAATAAAATCCCATTGGTGAAAAATGCATTTCAAAGTATTTTATTTACATTTAAAACTGTTAATTTATATTCAGAAAGCCTCTTTTAAATATTTTATTAAATTTCCAGGAAAACATCATCAAATAACCCCATCGTTATTTTTTACCATTTTTAATTTCTATAGAATTTGTTCCTATAAATCTTTACTTTTACATTTATCTACTGATAAATTTCCGCTTCGTTTATAATTCCAAATTTACCAATTTCATTCTTCACCCAAACCAAATTCCCAATTTTATTTCTTTAAATTCTTTATTTAACAATTTCTTTTATTTCTTTAAAAACCCCAATTTATTCCCTTTATAATTAAATTCTGGATTTATAATTTATCCAACAACATCACAGTACAGTTTAAATTTCTAATTTATCAATCACAACATATAAACAGACATCATTACCAATTATAAAAATATTTACTACATTGTGAGGAATCCAGTTGGATCCCTCCAACCTGTTTTTCCCTGCATCACAAATATTAGCACATCACATATATAAATATCAATCCAGACTGATAACAACAATTATATTCAACCAATCACACAGATATTTAAAAATTGACTATTTAAATTGTCCAGCATCCAGATGTGAGTGAGAATAACTCACCTTGAGTTTCGGTGAGCGTTTGAAATTTTAAATTAAACCGAGTCCTTGATTTAATCAAAAATTTCCACTGGCTTCGATCGTCACTAGACCTACGCTGCAGCGTAGAGCGCGTTGCTGCGATTCTGTCACCTCTTGTTTCATTGAATTCTGACAATACATGTAAGAGATATTCATTTTAAAAGGTTGTGAATAAATTTTAATAAAACAATTTCTTTATTTTAATTTCCTTTACCCTCAACCGTTCAATACTATAGAGAAAATCACGGCCGTTCAAAAGCTTCTCCATCACGTCGTTCGTTCTGGTGCAAGGCCGAACCCAAAAACGAGTTCTAGGGTTTACACACGCGACCACCACAGAGCCATCCATCTCGATCGGAGGCCATCACTATGAAGCTCACCACGTCCTCCATGCTCGACCCAAATATAGTGGAACTCGGCTCCCTCCTCTCATCTGAAAACGCGTGCGAACGGCGGCGACTTCGACCCATATTCTGGCTCCATACGGCGACAACGCTCAAGATCCACTGTTGGATGGCTAGAGCTCTCCATGATCTACGACCTTCCTTTAGAGAGTTTCAGGAATTAGAGCACGGATCAAGAGATTTTCGAGGGGAAACAAAATGAATTTTCAGCCATGAAAATGAATAAGTGGCGGTCGGTGAAAATGGTTTAGGGTTTGGCTGATTTGCGTGAATATATACGTATATATATATATATATATATATATATATATATATATATATATTAATTTAATATTAAATCCAGTTTTAACTAGCGTTTACAAATAGACTCCAATTCACACGTGCCGACAGACGTTTCTAACGTTTTTCCGCATTCCGGACACAATGGAACAAGCTCCGGAAGCTAATTTGATTGCATGTGCGAGTTACGGAATTAAACGATCAATTTTAATTTAAACCGATTAAAACGATTTCGATGCGTTTCGAGATGCCACGGTCAAACGACAACTCCGATTGCTATGAAAATTGAAATCCGATAATAACTAATTTTTACGGATCCAATGGAACTAGTTTCGTCTAATTCCGAGACTGTGCCCCGGAAGTCTACTTTAACTCGTCTATTAAATCGAGCGATTTTCAAAATTGTCGAAAACGCTTAAAATTTTACTTTTAAAATTTTACTAACTCTATTATAACTCGAATAAAATTTATATTCACATTAGAGATCATTTTGGTTCAGTTTAAATCAAAATCTGATTGCTTGCATTATTATATTAATAAATTCCATTATTAAATTAATATAAAATTTCCAATTCAATTCTAATTTCCATCCAATGGTCCAATATTACTATTTAAATCAAAATAAACTTAAATAACTTTTTAGAAACCATTTTTATATTTATTTACACTCAGATTTACCAATTACCCCAACTCTAATATTAAGCTATTATTATTCAAATTCCAATTAAATTCCCGTATTTGAAATTTAACTAATTTTATTTACTTAACCAAAGTCTTTTATTTAAAAATTCAAATTATAATCCATATTCAACATTTAAAATGAATTAAATGTTCAAATTTAGCGACCCAAAATTCCGGGTTGTTACATTATCCTTTGAATTTTAAAACCAAACCCAGTTTTGCGGACAACTCCAATTTAAAATCTCCAGGCAGCAATTCCTCCTTTGGAAACTCGAAAATAAACATCGATGATGTTGCAGTCATCACCGAAGTTATTTTCAAGCGACTGAAAAGAGTTCAATGTTTTTACTCTTTTTAAAAACATTTCAAATATTTTTATATTCCATATCTCACCAGATTTCATATCCAATTCAAAAATATTTCCCAAAAGTATCACTATTACTCCTCTAAATCTTTTTGAAAACCATTTCCAAACTCAAAGGAATTTAATTTTCAAAATTTTGAATTCCAAATCCTTTCAATTCATACTCAAATATTACTAAAGAATTTTTATTTCATTTTCAATTATAAATCACATTTAAAATTCACATTTACAAATCTCATTATGTTATATAAATTATTCCTTAACTTTAGTTATAACATTATTCCCTTATTTCAATTTCCACACAGAAATGATAATTATTTAATATCATCACTTGCTAACAACCATGCAACGATATATATATATATATATATATATATATATATATATATATATACTATAATGATTTCTAAAAAAATTATTTCTTTTATATATAAAAATAATTTTGAGCAAAATTATTTCACTTACTCTATTTTAAAACAATACCGTGTCGAATTGTTCTATTCAAGTGTTTAAAGATCCCTATTAATAACGTCGATTACTCGTATTGACTATAATCCATAAACCACTAAACAAACCAATCAACACAATATAAAACAATTCTTATATTCACTTGCAAATACACGCTCACATCTATTAATACACTTGGACTCATTCTAGAATACTACAGACTCTATTTCTAATGAGTAATCCCCTACCAGAGCCAAGGTTCCCGCTTAACCTTCAGCTCTGATACAACTGTCATGACTCGATTTTTCGACGCCCGAAAATCGACATCAATATGTCCACTATCAAAAGCCGAACAATTGAATGCCGGAAAACTAGACCATAAGGGAAAGAAGAAGGAGGTAGAAGAAGAGAAAAACAAAACAACATCAGAATCTCACAATCACAGCGGAATAATATATAATAGGAAAATGACTGATCTTTATACAAAAGGAACTATATCTGTTTTATTCATTACATCATCAGAGTACGACACAATCAATAGAAAAATACTGGACAATTATATTAACTTGTCCCGACAAAAGCTGACTATACCGCTTATACTACACAATAGAATATACATCAAGTACGTGTGATACGTCTAGCCATTCAATTCGTCTCTTGAGCTCCACAGTATCGTATCCTGTATCCTATAATACTCGGTCTGACCTGAGCATTATAGTAAAATAACACCCGAGTCAGCCTGGAAAACCAGAGTGAGAAAACACACTCAATTGGATTATTAAAGTTTCCAAAATCTTTTAAAAAAATCAAAGGTATCTCGTAAGACCACGCCACAAATAAATATGTCGCGTTTTTACCTTACGATAACCAAAACATTTCTTATCAAATCCTCTGATATTATAGTAGTGTCTATATAAAATTACTTATTCAAATAGCCGAAATTGGTAATTCATTAAATTCCAGCATAATATGTATACAAATAAGTCCAAATGCACTTATTGGAGATTGAGTTTCCATCAATAGCAAGGCTACTGGGGTACCGCTCGTCATAGTACATGGACTAGATCAACGTACCGAGGATCACTTCAGATCTCCTACAACACAAGACCGGAGCTACCACTTACTGGATAGTCCGAATAAAATCATCCCGCGGTTGGGATCAGCAATCGCCCACACAACCGAATAAAAAGGGACATCTAGACATGGATGACCTTACCCTAATTGGTTGCTAGCCACTTATCCCTGCTGCACCTCACCTGTTTTAGCCATTCCCGGTTGATGAGGCTCGATGCTATGTGTTACCTTTTTAGCACACATGCACTTAGATGCTATCACCCCCCTGACGATGTTATGATAGCATTCTTCCACACAAGTTCGTTCTCTATCCGAACGGAACCGAAGGCACTACTCCTACTACATCCATTTTAGAATCAACCTCAGGATTAGTAACGATTAGCCCTTGCACTTCACTACTCCATCTTCGATTCCAAGCTCTTGTCTTCCACACGAAAACTTTCAAGTGGATCGAAGTGGTTTTTGGAAAATTAATCCCGATCCCGGTCTCTTCGAAATGATAAGCGCATTGGCCAATATTGATAGTTGGTTATTTAACTATCATATAATATCCACAATCAACCATCAGGCCTTAATAATTTTTCAAATTATTTATTTCAAAATATCTTCATAAGATATTTTTCTACACTTCAACCCTTTGAAAGTAGTTTTCAAATCACTTATTCTCTCGTGGAATGAATTTCCACCCAATTGTTTTATTTCCGTTGAAAATCACCAAGTCTTAACACTTCAGATTTTTAAATAATTTAAATCACTTTATCCAAAAATATATACTTTAAAACACTTAAAATAAAAAATTACTTGAAACATTTTATTTAAAATACTAGTTATGAAATTTTGTAATAACTTCTCATGTAAAACTTAGGCCAAAATTAATTTTTAAAATAAAATTTATTCTATAAGGTATAAATATTAAATAAATATCATTTAAATCATAATACTAGTTAAAACTTTAAAATAATTTACTTATATAATTAACTTAATAAATATTTACTTTTAAAAATTTTAAAACCACTAAATAATAATTTCTTTCTAAAACATTCTTTTAAAACCATTTTAAAACCTCTAACTTATACTTGAAAATCTTTCTTTGAAAATATACTTGGCTTTTTAGGGAAATACACTTTCCATTTAAATATAGCCATCTAATCATTTATAAATCCTGCTCGATTTATCACAATTTAATTTACGTCCCCATCCAATAAATTTCTTTTCCACAATTTTAAAAATAAAACCACCTTTTATTTTTAAAACAAATTACCATCTCCTTATAAATTCCCACCGTGAATTTATACTTTCAAACTTATCCGGCTGATAAATATTTCACTTTATTTAATTTCCATACCCTCATTTCCCTTTAAATCACAGTTTTTAAAACACTTAATCGATCCCCGATCGATTCCCTGAATTACTTCCATTTTAACATTATTTTGATTTATCCAATTTAATCCAAAATCCGTTTATTCCATATTCACTCCTTGTTATGATTTTAAATCCTGTTTAAATCTGGAATATTAATTTCATATTTTATTTCAAAATTCTCCCTTTATTTCTCCCAAACCATTTTAAATCTTGAATTTAAAATAAATTTTTCAATTTTTAAACAATAAAACTTAAGTTCTCAAAATTCATTTATCCCCATTTATTCGAAAATATTTTCCCATACTTGGAATTATTTGACAAGATTTTAAATCAACTTTTATCCTTTTCCAAATTCGTTCTTTTAATTTATCCAAATTCACTATAGTTATTTTACTTAGAAATCCTCTCTTTAATTTCCTTTAAAAATCTAATCTTTATATTTTTTTATATCTCAGTATGCCCAAAACATATCCAGTCAAAACATAACCTTTAATATTTTCGATTCCCAATATAATCCATATAATCTATCATAGATTATCAAATAAAACATATCACCAAATATGAAAATAAATTCCAACATTTTGAGGAATCCCGTTGGATGCGTCCAACCTGTTACCCTGCATCCACATATGTTAATATAAAAATACCAATCCCACTTGGAGGGGGATATCGCGATATAAAAGGTCGTCCGCTATTATACGGGGCGCATAGGGTCTCATCTGCTATATAATGCGGGAATGTTAATCACTCCAGCATATATACTATTATATATGATATCGCATCTAGTCAATTCAATTCAATCAATCAATAATTTAAATTTAACTATTTAAATTTAGATGGTAATCCAAATGAGTGAGATTAACTCACCTTTGATTTTTAATTCGCAAACTGATCCATACCGGCTTGATTCTTCATGATTTTTGACCTTGTATAAACATTATACAGTTTATTAATATTTTCACTAATTGAATAGTTAATTTTCCATTTGATAATTTTAACTAACTAATGATTCAATTTAAACTAATAATTTTCTTTTAAAAAATCTTTTAGCAACTAAAAATAATTGAATAAATTAATTAAACAAGTCAACCCTCAAAATCCATTATTTTAAAATAAACTAGTGAGTACAGTATGTGTATATATATTTTTTTCAAACAAGACTTGACCTTATTGCAAAATACATATTTTCTGTTTTCTGTAACATGTTCATATATATATGTTAGTAAATTTAAACTGAAACATATACCCTGCTGTTAATTTCAGACAAGTGAAATAATAATCCTTACTGTAAATTATAGTCTTATCCATCTATATATTTCATGTTCTTCCTCTAATATGTATATATATATATATACTAACTTATATATATTCTCCTCTCTTTATATATTTATTTATTAGACTAAATTAAACAAACTTTTTAAATTGAAAGAAATAAGTTGTGCATACCTCCCCGAATCGATCGAATCGAGATATCCAGGCCCTCAACACCATGCCTGACCACCATCGCGAAACCAAACCCTAGCCGAAATCGTGAAACCACCACCTGCCGCAACTTTCGTCCGTGCCTCGTCCCCACTCTACCGTCGAATTCCTCGCCTTTGACACACAGGCTTCTTCCTCGACGGGAGATGTTCAGCCACACTTTGTCGCGTCTTGCCTCGTACGTGACATCCACACCTCATTAACTCAATCGAAGGCAAGCTCCAGGTTGTTGCTTTTTGAGGAGAAAGAACAAAGTTTTTTTCCGGGGTTTTCGATTTGAGGCAAGGTGAGAACTGATATTTGATTGGCCATTAATCTTCCTTTTTTTTTGTATATTTTTCGACTGTTTTACTTTTTTTTTAAAGTATAAAGGAAACAAGAAAAATGCACGTGTTAGAAGATGCAGGAGACGTGTTGAAAAAAATAGGATACATGTTTGAAGACAAGGTAGGTAGTAGGGTGGAAGAAGAAAAGAAAGGAAGTGGATGTGAATTTGGTCAAATATTAAATTTAAATTTAAATTTAAATTTTAAATCGTTTCAAATTAGGCAACTCAAAATCTCGACCTCCTATCAATGCGTGCCTCTAGGTGTTTATAATGTTATACCCTTATTCCGAACACATTAGAAAAGGTTTTAATTCCTCATTCGATCGTATGGAGAAGATAGCCTTTTGAACCCAATTATTAAATTGAATTTTTGATATAAGTTCAGCGCGTTTATATATCATACGATCACACGACAACTCCAAATGCTATGAAATTTGAAATCCGATAATAGTACTACATTGAGGATCTAATGGAACTTGTTTCGTTAAATTCCGAGACTGTGCCTCGGAAGGCTATTTTTAAATATCAATTTAAACGATATATTTTTAGAAACTAAACAAATCAAATTAAATTTTATCGCTTTTATTATCTTCTGTATTATCAATATAAATTTTATAAGCCTTTGAAATATTTTCGATAATCTTAGAATTCTAGATTCAACATTTTACCTAATTTCCAATCATTAAATTAAATAATTAAATTATCCAATAATTTGTTATATTTGAAATTCAAGCTAAAAGTTAACTTTTAAATATTTAAAATCAATTAAATATTCCAATTTCAATTGTCCAAAATTCTGGGTCGTCACATTAACACTATTCAATAGCTTGATTGGAAGTTTGCGATATTTAACGTGCACAAGACCCGACATTCTATATGCGATAGGAGTTGTGAGGCGATGCATGAAGAATACAACAACAACTCATTTGAAGGCAGCAAAGAGGATTTTTCGCTATGTTAAAGGCACAACAAACCTTTTCTTATACTACACTTTTTTTGATAATTACAAGCTTGTTGGATATAGCGATAGCAATTGGAATGGAGATATGGATGACCTAAAAAGCACAAATGGCTTTGTATTCTACATGGGAGACACAGCCTTCACTTGGATGTTGAAAAAACAGTCGATAGTCACTCTTTCCACATGCAAAGCGGAGTATGTAGCTGCTACTTCATGTGTTTGTCATGCGATTTGGTTATGAAATCTACTAAAGGATTTGAAATTACCACAAGAGGAGTTGACCAAGATTTCGTGGACAAGTCAGCAATTGCTTTGGCAAAGAATCCTATTTTTCATAATCGAAGCAAGCATATTGATACATGCTATCACTGTATTAGAGAGTGTGTCACCAAAAAGGATGTGCAACTTGAGTATTTGAAGACACATGATCAAGTAGCTGATATGTTCACCAAGCCTCTTAAGCATGAGAATTTTGTCAGGTTGAAGAATCTACTTAGAGTCACAAATCAAGTTTAAAAGGGGTGTTGAAATATGAAACTTGATTTGTTATGGTTAATTTCTAGAAGCTTCTTCTTATTATAGTTTCTACAGTTTTCTTGCATTTACTATAGTTTTTTGAGAGCTCCTAAATTTTCTAGTAGAAATAAGAACTATGTATGGAGTCATTTTTCTAGAATTGTTTAGGGAGTCATGTTTCTAGAATGGTTTAGAGAGTTATGTTTCTAGAATAGTCTATGGAGTCCTATAAATAGAAGAGTTCTCTCATCATTTTTATCAAGTAATCAAGCAAGAAATCTATCATCAATCACTACGCCATAGATGGTCTTCTGCAACATTTTTGCAAGGTGTTGCCAGGTAAAATGTTGCGATAGCTATACAATTCTGGTCCTACTGCAACGTTGAATTTTTGGTGTTGCCTTAGCCATAAAAATGTGTTGCTCTAGCTAAACAAGTGTAATTGATGCAACATTTTTTTATAGTGTTGCTATAGCAGACCTTTGCATATCTTTCGCACTGATCCACGCCAATCTACCAAGGCAAATCCTACGTTGGAGAACGTGACACCTCATCAATCCGAACACCACTCCTTGATCTTTTAGAGCCGCAAAGAAAAAAGTCCTCGCAAATAACTTTTTATTTTCATTCTTCTCTGTCTTCTTACAAAGGTTCAAGGAACATTCTTAATTTGGGGTTCAGCGATTTCAGTTCGATTAGGGCTTCGATTCAATTTTTAGAATCAAAATTCACAAATCAAAATTCAATTTTTAGAATCAAAATTCACAAATCGAACCCAATACGTGTTCGGCGATTGTTGCTAAGGGATGGTACTTGTCGATGGGAAGGTTATCGACGAACGATTTGGTTTATCGATATCGCAATTGACTGAGGTTGCATCGGCGGATTGGGAGTGGGAGGAGATGTCGCGTTTGGTGGTTATTGGGTCACAAGTTGCAATTGCATTTGGATTTGAGGCATTTGGATTCGAGGCGATGGTTGTAGATTTTGGGAGTTCGATGATTTGGGGAGTTTGAGGTTGAGATGCGGTGAGAATTCTCATTCGAGGTTGGATGATTTGAGAGGTAGGGCGAAGCAGTGGTTTGTGGCAAGTCGCGACTGGTTACAGGTGATTGGTGGAGGTCGTGATTAGAGATGGAGGCAATTGCATGAATTGAATGACAGAGGTAGAGGTAGTCTCTGTTTGGTTGTGACTTGTTCTTCCAAAGAATCATTCGGTAAGTAATTTCGAATACTTTCTTTTGCCTGCAAGATTGAATGTATATTGATTTTTCCTTGTTATTTTTGTCTAGTTTGTGCCTTGGAATAATAAGCTGGGTTTTTTAAGAGCAAATTTTGAAGTTTTTCCTTTGTTGCTATTTTAAGTGGCAGCTTGTTCAATGATTTTTTACTTTGTGAAACTCATGGAATTACTAAAACGTAAATATGATTTATTAATTTGTATCATCCTTTCTACATGTATATTATATATTTCATTGTGATAATATTCTGTTGTTTCCAAATTATGTGAGTTTGTTGAATGCACTGCTGTAGATTTTGTAATATAAACTGCACAAACTGATTGATTAGGGTGAGTAGCATCTGATTTCTAGTTTGTGTGTAAATTGCATGATATACTATATTCACTTGCCAAGGTAATTTGTTGTCCACGCTGTGAAATAACTCCCTAACTGCCTCACTCGGTAAGCAAATTCAAATTCTTTCATTTGCTTGCAAGGATGAATGTATATTGCTTTTTCCTTGTGGGTGATTTGTGTTCTGAAGTAATAAAGCTAGGTTTTTTAAGAAATTTTTTTCCTTTGTTGCTTTTTTAAGTAGTAGCTTCAAATGATTTTTTGATTTGTGGAACTTAGTTTGCATATACTCAAAAAACACCACCTTCCCCACCAAAAATTAAAAACTTTGTTTCCATCAATCGCATAAAATCCTTCATTCATTGTAACTCCTTCAAACACTCTATAAACATAAGATCTACAAACTGATAAGTATACAACTTCTTCTAGTTCATTTTGTTTGAGTTTAAGTGGTAAAAATCTTCATCATATACATGCTGTATGTTATAGTTAAGTTTAACACCCTATTCCTTCAACTTTCCACATATTTTTTAGGCCATAATTAAGGAAAGAAAAACTCTACCACTCACAAACCTTACATTTTTCTATTATCATGATATAGGTTATGAAAATTTGTTACTTTGTTTAACTTTTGAAAATGTTAACTCATGGGTTATAATTTGGTGAAATGTTATTTTTTCTGAAAAACGATGGGTTATATTTGCATTCTATCACCTCTACATCTTTCCATAGTCAAAATGAAGGATGCTGCATTGAAAGACTTCAGGTTCTACAAAATTATGCTTCCTGGTTTCATAGAGAAATCGGTATAATCATCTTCTTTTTTTCAACAATGAAATTTCATAGAAATACTCTCTTATACTTAATTATCACAGCGACTTCCATGCAAGTTCTCTCTTTATACACGGAAATAAAAGGAAAAAGGAAAACCAGAGCAGCCGTTTTGGCATGTCCAAATGGTAAAACTTGGCATGTTGATATTTATGAATACATGGAGAAAACTTATATAGGAGGAGAAGGTTGGAAATTTTTTGCATATAGCAACGACATAAAATTGGGCTATTTCCTCTTGTTCCATTATGAAGGCAATTGGAAATTCAACATCAAAGTTTTCAACTTGAAACTATTGGAAATTGATTACACAGATATCAGCATGGAGAACGTAGAGAGTGAAAATGAAGAATCTAGTAAGCCTTGGTTTTATTCATCCATACTAAATACTTGGTTATTTTTTCCCTTTCAACTGTGAAATTTATTTTGGGTGCAGTTTCAGCACCTACAAATGAATATGGTGGACGTCGCAAAAGTTGTTCTCGGTTTAAGATCATTGTGGATAAACGTCATCTCAAGGGAAAACGTGTTTTTGTCGTAAGTGTTATTATTGACTTAAAATGTGTTTAATCACTTAAAGCTCGTTTAACTTTTAGGTAGAATACTTAATATACATTGAAATTGCGATAGACTTAGTTGTATAAGTTGAATTAAGTCTTAAGCAAACATTTATGGATTATAACTTATCAACTTAGCTTCTTATGAGTTGTTGGCAAAAACATGGATAGTATTGCAACTTAGAAGTTGTTTTAATTGCATGTAAGTTATTGCCAAACATGCTCTTAATGTAATTTTTTTTATGTTATTAAAATTGGATGCAGCGTATGCCAAGCCGCTTTATTAAATCGAATGGTTTGGAAGAATTTTCAGAAGTCACGTTGCGAGATCCAAAGGGCAGGGAATGGAATGTGGGACTCTACCATAGCTTTGTCTCTGGGGCAGTTAGTTTTGCAAGAGGTTGGTTGGCATTTGCTACAAAAAATAAACTAAGGGAAGGGATCAAATGCATTTTTAAGCTTAGGTCCAAGGTAAACGATAAGGTCGTTATTAAAGTCAAAATTAGGGGATGAAATGCTTCAAAAGTTTTAAGATTGATGGGGGGAATGTATTATTGAAGGGGTTATGTATTAATATCTACTTTGTCTTATGAGGGAATGTTGCTAGTATTGTGATTACTAAACACAATGTAATATGGTTCAGCTATCAATCTATTATACATAATAGCTCTGTGTAATGTACATACCATTACCTGATTACTTAAATCTTCAGAACCAGGTGGTTGTTGCTCAAGAACTACTTGTAAGTCACCATTAAAAACATTATTATATAAATTTTGTTGCAATATTTATTCTAACTGAAGTATGCTTAACTACTGGTGAGGATGTCTTAGGGAAACCAAAGCCGAAGTACTTCTGTCGCCGTTAGCAACTTATCTTTTTTTATATTTTGCTATTGTATCATCAAGATTTCTTTTTAGCTTGTAGAACAAGAGAATGTCGAATACTTACTCAGTAGCTTCTTCATCCTACCAGCTTTTCTTAAAGGTTTTGAAGGTTTGACAGTTAGCTTTGAATTACTGTAATTATTTTTGACATCGCTACTGTTGAGTATGTCAGAATGGTATTTAAATGGTGTTACAGGGTGTATATCGGAGAATGATTACTACAGTTGTGGAAATGAGGTCAGTGTGGTTGCTGTAAATGTCGTGAGGCAGTGGTGATAATGTTCGGTGATACAAAGGTGCAGTATGAATGTAAGTGCAGTATGAATGATGGATGATGCTGCAGTTGAATGGTTGCAGGCAATTTGTTAATTCGCGGAGGCAGTGTGAATTTGATGTTTTTGTGAATGGAAGTTGTGATGAGTTAGGGGGATGCAAACAAGAATGGTGTTGTTCTGGAGGTCAGGGATGGAAAGGGTGGTTGTATTGGCTTCAATGAGTGCTGTTATGTTGCGGGTGGATGCAATTATGTGCTGCAATGTAGCTGTTGTATTATGAATGCAACTTTGTGGTAGAATGGTTTAAGATGTGATATGGTGGAGTTGAAAGAGTGGTGGATTATGGGTTCAGGTATGCTGAATTGTTTGTAGAAGGCAGACAGTGAGGAACAGTGATTGGTAGTAGGCGACTGTTGGTGGAGTATTTTGCAAAGGCAGTTGCCACTGGTGGATGATGATAGTGTGTAGGTAGGCGTAGCAGTTGTTTTGTGTTGTTTGATATGATATTGTGGAATATGCTGAATGTATGTATTTAACAGGGGTTAGTGTAGATGATGTTATCAAGGGATGTTGTCAAGGCAGATGTTATGAAGGGATGTTGTAATTTATGTTATGAAGGGATGTGATTGCAAAACTGGGTGGGCAGTGTATGAAGTGGAGTTGAACTATGGCCAATTTGTAGAAGTTGGCAGAAATGAGTTAATGAAGGGGAAGTGAGGGACTGATAATCTGACTGGAGGCACCAGCTCTTAAGTCTCATTTATGAATTGTTATGTGTACCGGATATTTTGGAGTAGCGTTGTAGTATTTTGGGGTAACTGGATATTTTGGGATAACTGACATGAATTGTGATGTGTACTGCTGTATGAATTGTTATCTGTACTGTGTATTATGATGTGTATTATGCAAGTGTTTTATGTGATATTGTATTGTGTATTATGCAAGTGTTCTATGTGATATTGTACTGTTCTATGTGCTCTTAGTGTCTCTTCAGTATAGTGTTGCAGTAGCTTCAGTATAGTGTTGCAGTAGCTTCAGAATAGTGTTGTAGTAGCTTCAAAATAGTGTTGCAGTAGCTTCATAATAGTGTTGCCACCGGGCTATAAATGTTGCTTAAAATAATGTTGCAATAGTCATTCAAGGTGTTGCCATAGGGATGGACCCAGTTGGGTTGTGGGCCCCACATTGTGGTCCCCACAAGATGTGGGCCCCACAACTTCAGAAAGTTAATATATATAGCAACATTTTTGGAATGTTGCTACAGATACCTATGGGTGTTTCCATAGACCCAAATAGGGTTCTATTGCAACAATATTACTTGTGTTGCCTTAGATAGTCAAAATGTTGCCTTTGAGGTCTAAAACAACGGTAAAAATTGCATCACCCTAAAAGCGTTGCCATAGACCTATGGCAACATTTTTCGGGCCTGAGCCAACATTTTTTTTGTGTTGCAGAAGGCCATTTATGGTGTAGTGAATAAAAGAAAGGTTTTCAATAACAAAAATGTCTATTTCTTATATTCTCTCCCTCTTTCTCATAAAAAATATTCAACGGCCAACCCATATTATGTTACCTGTTCAATTAATACGCAAATTAGCGGTATATATACGAAATTATCTAATAGGAATCATCATACACATCATGTTGTGTAATAGATCGAAGTACGCTTTTTCACTTGGTGTATTGAGCAAATATTAAATCTGAGTTAAAATCACTTGATGGTAGTTAACTTTATTCTCAGATATTTCTGAAATAATAAACAATTACCTATGAAAACAATAAACTCCTTATGATGGAATATTCAAATGTCATAAGTGATACCAAATATAATAAGCTAGCATTATATTTCATGTTTACCATTGATAAATGAGCTATAAGTTGGAAATGTTCCAAACGTGAGATTGTGGGAGATTCAACTATAATGGTAAGTACATTGCTTTTAGTATGTATATATATATATATATATATATATATATATATATATATATATATATCTGTTTGTATGCGTGTATGCAAATTTATAAGAAATCTTGGGATGGTTTTTTGGTGACCCCTTTTATTTTTAACCCAACAATAATTTTTTTTTTTTTAAATAAGGAATTTATATATATATATATACATAAATTCCATGGAGTTAAGTTTGAATATTTGAGAAAATTCATTGATTCTTTTTCCCAAGATCCTGAGTTACCAATATAGTTATATCAGTTCACAATTCACCTTATAATAGCTCTACATATTTGATGATATGTTTGCTTCTTTTATTTTTGAATGGGATGATATTTACATCAGACTCTAAGCATATAGGTTTGGTGGTGCAAGTACAGTGCACCTTTGCAATTTTTTTTTTAATTTAATTTCCTACTCTTTCTGCCTATACATGACTACTGACACATAATACAATATTTAAGTATTAAGAAATATAACTGAAAGGAGTATAATTGTTAATATGAACATACAAATTTGTTTTCACAATCACATTTTCATTTCAGGTTGCACAATTGTATTTGCTCTACATTTTTCAGATTGGTTGAAAATGCATACTGGTTTGCTTCGAGTTTATGTTTCAAAAACTCGGAGTTTTTCAGTTACTTTCTTCGGGTTGGAAACACTTGCACAACATAAATTGCAGAGAAGTGATTCCAGGCTATAAGGATCCGACACTTAACCATCTAGGTTGGTCATGATCCCATTCTTACAATATTCAGGACCATATTTCTATGTAAATCAATTCCACAAACATTCTTTCTTATCACCAGTTTGCTTTTATCTTATAAAAGTTTTTATGAGAATTTGTTTTCCCCAGGTTTTTAGTCACAAAACAAAAATGTTTCCAAATCCATTTCTTTAAAACTCTTTCTGTTTTAAAATCAATTGCATAAACATAAGTCATGCTTTTTCTCAGAGATTATACACCACCCAATGTTCATTACAGTTCTTGCATAATTTATCTTGTTCAAGATTCACAAGCTTATTTTGTTTTTCTGAAGAATCTGTTACACTTGCCAATCTTAATTGCCATTATTATAACACAAATCAGTTTCAAACAAAAGAACCAGGGACTGACATGCACACATGTTATATAGTTATGATATATATATATATATATATATATATATATTAGTTTTCACAGTCCCCAAAAGATAACCAAACATTTCATAAGAGCATCATCTAGTTACTTGCCATAAGAATTCATTCATCACAGTTTTAGTTAGATACATGTCATAATCCAAGCACCCAGAAAAACATCCTCACTATTTAACTTTAGTTACTAATAATAATCAGGTCTTTCACTACAAGCAATCTGCAAATACAAGCAATGTTTCTCTTATTTATACTAGCAGCTAATGCCTCCTTCATCCATCATGTCACTTTTACTTACCTGCATGCAAATCATTGAGCTGCCCCATTTATTTGAGACACCCAGATGTTTGCAAGGCAACCAAAAGGGTCAGTTTACACTGGTATGAACATTAATAAATTCTATACAAATTTACAAATCTTATGAACTTTTATCACTTGCATAATCCAGCAGTTTATAAACTAGGCACATCAGCAAAGTTGCTAGATAACTTCAAGTATACAACCATTCATTCAACATATATGCAACAAGCCATGCATTATTCACAACATCATAAATAAATCCAGGTTATATTCTCCCAGTTTCTCCCAGCAGTTCATTAAGGTCATCACATTAAACCTTATTTAATTTATACCTTTGTTCAGATATTATAACCCAGAGATTTTAAATCTCATACCCCATTTTTATTATGGTCTAAATCCCCCTGTCAAATGAACACAAGTATGCATTGTGAAGGAATCTCCCAGTTAGTCTTATTTATTCCAACACACAAAGGCCTCAGGGTGCACTTGTACCATGCATATACTTTCCCCCACCTGAAGAAAGTAGATCATTGACTAACCCCAAATGACCTATTTTATTTCCTTTTACTTAATCATAGAGTTTATTAATTTAATAAAACTCCCCCTCAGTTTCCTGCTTAACTTATTAAGTCCCTGCTTATAACTCATTCATAAAAATCTTCACCCCATTCATGTTTCAGAAAAACATAAATACTTTCTGGTACAATCTTTTCTTACTGCAGAGATTTACAACATGTGTGAAATCTTTCCAAAAATTACTTAAGCATTATGATCCTATTATTTTATTGTAGAAATATGGAAAGAGGTGTTTGTTAATAAAATTCATCAAAAACTCAAAAAAGCCTCCTACCTTATTATTTAGAATATAAACATGAGCTAGATCTTTATCTTGCTGCCTATGTTCTAAATAATTTAGATCCATACTTAACAATAATAAAAACAGAATTAAAAATGCTCAAACCATCTTGGCTTGGAAAAACTATCATACAAGACTCCAAACAGAAATACACAACAAACATCCATTTCATCCATATCAAACCATTTCAAAGATTTAAATACTTCTTATAATACTTTTTAGGCTGCCTACCAGAGGACTTAATGCCATTGCATAAAATGAATTAATGCTCACCTATTATTTTTCTTTTACTATCTTGCTCCTCTACCCAGCAAATTCCTTCAGAACTGCATACCTATTTTTTCTTCTATTTTGTTCTATATATATATATTTTTCTGAGAGGATCATGATGATCCTTATGGTGTGCAGGTTTTATAAAGTTGTTTTTAGGGTTTAAGGAAATGGGTAATTCCTTTGATACCCTTTTATTTTTCATGCACAGTTTACACTTATGCATGGTCCTCAATTGGAATTATACCCACTTGATTTCCTTTAGTAGTTATTTCGGGATTTCCAATACTTTAATTTCTGCATACTATTTCCATGATCTCATCCTATTCATGCCATATGCATGCGACCTTTGTACATTTTTATTTTCTGCTCTATCCTTATAAAAACTGTAACCTTCTTGCATTTTCTACCTAGCCACCTTTTCCATTAAATCATGTACACCATCATATATAATTATGTGATGTAAAAATTATTCATACTATATTGTTTTTATTCCACCCCTTAAAACAGCAACTCATATATATATATATATATATATATATATATATATATATGTGTGTGTTATAAAAATTATACACACACACACAAGATTATTTATTTTTCCCTTCTTTCAGCATGATTACATAAGTCATTTAAAACTTCATAAATTTCTATTGCATTTTGCTTCTTAAATTAAACAGGAAATTCCCTATATTTTAAATACATATATTCATATAATTCTTTAGTCATGAAACTATTTGTTTTAAGTCCAAACAATTTTTTTTATAACTTCTGAAATTCTTAAAATGAATATAACTTTCATTTTATTTTTGTTTAGGGTCATTACATACCCTCCCCCTTAAAGGAATTATGTCCCCATAATTTCTTCTAATTTCTCCAAATAAAAATATTAATCCATAGCCTGTTTTAATTCCATAACCCCATACTCACATTTTATGAAAGCAAGCAATGCATAAGAATATTCAGAGAATTATTATAAACTACTTAAACATACCTCTCCATCAGTAAACAAGTTGGGGTATTTAGCCCTCATTTTGTCCTCCACCTCCCATGTACAATCATTGGTGTCCAAGCTCCATTGAATTTTTACCAGTTTGATCACCTTGTTCCTCAACTTTTTCTCCTCCTTAGCAACTATCCCCACTGGTTCATTTGCATAGACCAAATTCTTTTGGACTTGAATTTGAGTGGGTGACTCCAGTATTGCTCCTTCATCATGCACCCATTTTCTCAATTGAGAAACATGAAACACAGGATGTACACCACTCAACTCCTCAGGTAACTTAAGTTTATAGGCCATAGCACCAATTACTTGCATAATTTCATATGGCCCTACAAATCTTGGTGATAACTTACCAGATTTCCCAAACCTGAACACCTTTCTCATTGGTGATACCTTTAGAAAAACATACTCTCCTACCTTAAACTCCATTGGCTTCCTCCTTTTATCTGCATAAGACTTCTGTCTTGATTGTGCTGTCTTCATTCTATGTCTAATTAACTCAATCATGTTGGAAGTTTCTTTAACATGATCTGGTCCTATTAGTATACCCTCTCCCATATCCAACCAACAGGCAGGGGATATGCAGGGTCTCCCATACAAGGCTTCAAAGGGTGCCATTCCTATGGTTGTCTGGTAGCTATTGTTATAGGTAAACTCTGCCAAATGAATGTGATCCTCCCAATTACCCCCAAAGTCAAGCACACATGCTCTTAATAGATCTTCCAATATTTTATTTACTATTTCTGTCTGCCCATCACTTTGAGGATGGTAGGCAGTACTTAAACATAGCTGAGTTCCCATTACTTCTTGGAAGCTTTCCCAAAATCTTGAGGTGAACAAAGTGTCTCTATCACTTACAATGGTCTTGGGTATGCCATGTAGCCTTACCACTTCCTTAACAAATAATTGTGCAAGCTTAGATGCATTTCTATCTGACCTGACAGGGACAAAGTGAGCTGATTTGGTTAGTCTATCAACAATTACCCATATACTATCATTGCCTTTCTTAGTTCTAGGCAAACCATCCACAAAATCCATGGAAATACTTTCCCATTTCCACTGAGGTACCTCCAAAGGTTGCAACATGCCAGAGGGCTTTTGGTAGTCTGCTTTAATTTGTTGACAAGTGAAACACTTTGCCATATATCTTGCCACTGCTTGTTTCATTCCTGGCCACCACTAGCTTCTTTTTAAATCATGATACATTTTAGTACCACCAGGGTGTATGGTGTACTTGGTTTTGTGATGCTCATTCATGATTTCTTCCTTCAACTCTGCAATGTCTGGTACACACAGCTTCTCATTCTTCCTCAAATACCCCTTGTGATCTATTTTAAAATTTTCCAACTCAATGTTTCTAAGTAACATTTCCTTCTTCTCCTTCAAATCCTTATCTTGGTCTTGCATGCTACCAATTTTCTCCACTAGATTGGATTTTACTGTAATCAATCCTAGTGTACCATATTCTACCATATCATTATGCTCACTAAAATTCTTTTCATTCTTACTATATATATCTGCCTCCCCAAGCATTGCTAGGTTTTTAAATTCATCAATCATTAGACTTGCTAACCTAACTTGATGCCTACTCAAGGCATTTGCCACCCTATTGGCTTTTCCAGGGGTGTACAAAATATCTAAATCATATGCAGCTAGAAATTCCATCCACCTTGCTTGTCTCATATTCAAATCTTTCTGAGAAAATAAATATTTCAATGCTTGATGGTCGGTAAATAATTCAAATTTTGCTCCAAGCAAATAATGCCTCCAAAGTTTTAATGCAAACACTATTGCAGCTAATTCCAGATCATGAGTTGCGTATTTGGTTTCATTGGGTTTAAGTTGTCTTGATGCATATGCCACTACCTTGCCATGCTGCATAAGCACTGCACCTAACCCAGACCCACTAGCATCAGTATATACAACCATTCCTTCATTTTCTTTTGGGATTTGCAAAACAGGAGCTTCTACCAGTGCTTGCTTCAATCTCTCAAAAGCTTGTTCACACTGCTCAGTCCACACATATGGTTGGTTCTTTTTTGTCAACTTGGTCATTGGTGTGGCTATTCTTGAAAAATCCTTGATGAACCTTCTATAATACCCTACCAATCCCAAGAATGATCTCACCTCAGTCACTGTTCTGGGTCTACTCCATGATTGAACTGCAATCACTTTGCTTGGATCCACACTTACCCCTTGCTGTGACACTATGTGTCCTAAGAATTTTACTTCATGTTGCCAAAATGTACATTTTGAATACTTGGCTTTTAATTCATGTTCTCTAAGTCTGGATAATACTAAGTGTAGATGCATAGCATGATCATCTTCTGTCTTGGAGTAAATTAATATATAATCTATAAATACTAGAACAAATTTATCCAAAAAGTCTCTGAAAATTCTATTCATTAAATCTACAAAATAGGAGGGAGCATTGGTCAAGCCAAATGGCATTACTAAAAATTCATATAGGCCATATCTTGTGTTAAAGGCTGTGTACTCAATGCTCTCCTCTGCAACTTTCATTTGGTGAAATCCAGAGGCTAAATCTAATCTTGAAAATATTCTAGCTCCATGCAATTGATCAAATAGATCATCTATTCTAGGCAGTGGGTACTTATTTTTAATAGTTACCTCGTTTAAATCCCTATAGTCTACACACAACCTCGTTGTTCCATCATATTTCTTGACAAAGAGCACTGGGGAACCCCAACTAGAACTACTTGATCTTATGAATCCTTTCTCTTCTAATTCTTCTAGTTGATGTTTTAATTCTACCAGTTCTTTTGGACCCATCCTATAAGGCTTTTTAATGATTGGATTTGTTCCTGGCATTAACTTTATTTTGAATTCAACTGGTCTATTCTGAGGAATTCCTCTCACTTCTCCAAACACATCTATGTATTCATTAACTACTGGAATTTCCTCTATTTTTAATTCCTTTTGAATTTCATTTATACTCCAAATTTTATTAAAACATGTGTTCTTTGCTATTTCACTTAGAACTGTAATTCTTTTACCTTCATTTGTCTCCAAAGAAATAGTAAGATTTTCTAAATTTAAAATTGCTTTATTTTTCATTAACCAATCTACCCCCAATATAATCCCAATACCAGGATAATTTAAAGTATATAGATATGAATCAAAACCATAACCCCCTATAATTAATTTCAGACCCATACACTTCATTCTTAATATACAATGACTCCCTATGGGACTGTGTATAGTTAAGGGCTGTTCAATAGAAACACAAGCAAATGCTAACTTCTTTACAATTTCCAAAGATATCAGTGAATGTGAGGCACCAGTGTCATATACTACTGATATTGGTTGGGTATTGATTAGAATTATACCTTCAAGTTGTCCAACATTTTCAGTGGTGTTTGTTGCCAAAGCTCCTACCCTTGCTGTTTTCTTATGAGTCTCTGGGCAGTCCTTCTTTAAATGTCCCATCTTCCCACAGTTATAGCAGCTTCCTTTTGGTATTTTAGGGTCAGGGCATTGGTTACTGTAATGTCCAGCTTTTCCACAGTTAAAACAATGAGTAAATTTCTTGCTTTCAGGTGCTATTGCTCCTTCCCCTTTCTTAGCTCCTTTACTTGCATTTCTCTTATCATAAGGTTGCACTTTGTTCTGGCCTCCCTTCTTCTTATTGAGCTTCATGTTCCTGAATTTCTCTCTTGTGGTATCATGTTGCTCAAAAGAGAGAGTTAGATCAATCACTTGATCAAAAGTTTTGTCTTTATATGGCAACATTGCCCTGGATAAATTGGGGTTCAAGCCTTGAATGTACCTTGCATTCTTTGCTTCTGCATTCCCTATCAACACCATTCCATACTTGGATAATGCTTCAAACTTCTGAGTGTACTCATTTACACTCATGCCTCCTTGCCTTAATCTAATAAAGTCTTCAAGCAGTGTGGCTTTGGCAGATGCTGGAATAAATCTGGCCTCAAGCATGACCTTGAAATCATTCCAAGTGATATCATTCTCTGGCCTTCCTACTATCACAACCTCCCACCAATCCAGTGCAACCCCCTTCAATTTCCTTGAAGCTATTTGTCTTTTCCTTTGGTCATTGATTTGCATATCTGTAAAGACCCTTTCCATAGTCCTTATCCACATTTGAACACCCATAGCTCCTTCAGTGCCTTCAAAATCCTTTCCTCCCAAATTGGTACAAGTCTTGAGCAGTTTGGAGAGCTCCTCATGAGGATTATCTTGCCTTGGTGCCATTCCATCCCTCAAAGCCCTCACAAAATCTTCCATGCTTATCATAGGTGGCTCACGTGATGGTCCTGCACCTGTGTGATGTCTGGGTCCTACCATAATGCTATAGATATAGTTTTTAAGTTAGTTTATTTACCTCCATTATTTTTAATATCTTTACTTTGTTTATTTATTTGATTTAGGTGTACTCTATACATGTATCTCAAACATACATTTCATTCAGTCATACAAAAACATTCAACCTTAAGAATTTAATCAATGCATTCAATCATCCATATACATACAATAATGTTTACTATGTTATTTAAAACATAGCTCTGATACCAAACTGTGGTGACCCCTTTTATTTTTAACCCAAAAATAATTTTTTTTTTTACATAAAGAATTTATATATATATATATACATAAATTCCATGGAGTTAAGTTTGAATATTTGAGAAAATTCATTGATTCTTTTTCCCAAGATCCTGAGTTACCAATATAGTTATATCAGTTCACAATTCACCTTATAATAGCTCTACATATTTGATGATATGTTTGCTTCTTTTATTTTTGAATGGGATGATATTTACATCAGACTCTAAGCATATAGGTTTGGTGGTGCAAGTACAGTGCACCTTTGCAAATTTTTTTTAATTTAATTTCCTACTCTTTCTGCCTATACATGACTACTGACACATAATACAATATTTAAGTATTAAGAAATATAACTGAAAGGAGTATAATTGTTAATATGAACATACAAATTTGTTTTCACAATCACATTTTCATTTCAGGTTGCACAATTGTATTAGCTCTGCATTTTTCAGATTGGTTGAAAATGCATACTGGTTTGCTTCGAGTTTATGTTTCAAAAACTCGGAGTTTTTCAGTTACTTTCTTCGGGTTGGAAACACTTGCACAACATAAATTGCAGAGAAGTGATTCCAGGCTATAAGGATCCGACACTTAACCATCTAGGTTGGTCATGATCCCATTCTTACAATATTCAGGACCATATTTCTATGTAAATCAATTCCACAAACATTCTTTCTTATCACCAGTTTGCTTTTATCTTATAAAAGTTTTTATGAGAATTTTGTTTTCCCCAGGTTTTTAGTCACAAAACAAAAATGTTTCCAAATCCATTTCTTTAAAACTCTTTCTGTTTTAAAATCAATTGCATAAATATAAGTCATGCTTTTTCTCAGAGATTATACACCACCCAATGTTCATTACAGTTCATGCATAATTTATCTTGTTCAAGATTCACAAGCTTATTTTGTTTTTCTGAAGAATCTGTTACACTTGCCAATCTTAATTGCCATTATTATAACACAAATCAGTTTCAAACAAAAGAACCAGGGACTGACATGCACACATGTTATATAGTTATGATATATATATATATATTAGTTTTCACAGTCACCAAAAGATAACCAAACATTTCATAAGAGCATCATCTAGTTACTTGCCATAAGAATTCATTCATCACAGTTTTAGTTAGATACATATCATAATCCAAGCACCCAGAAAAACATCCTCACTATTTAACTTTAATTACTAATAATAATCAGGTCTTTCACTACAAGCAATCTGCAAATACAAGCAATGTTTCTCTTATTTATACTAGCAGCTAATGCCTCCTTCATCCATCATGTCACTTTTACTTACCTACATGCAAATCATTGAGCTGCCCCATTTATTTGAGACACCCAGATGTTTGCAAGGCAACCAAAAGGGTCAGTTTACACTGGTGTGAACATTAATAAATTCTATACAAATTTACAAATCTTATGAACTTTTATCACTTGCATAATCTAGCAGTTTATAAACTAGGCACATCAGCAAAGTTGCTAGATAACTTCAAGTATACAACCATTCATTCAACATATATGCAACAAGCCATGCATTGTTCACAACATCATAAATAAATCCAGGTTATATTCTCCCAGTTTCTCCCAGCAGTTCATTAAGGTCATCACATTAAACCTTATTTAATTTATACCTTTGTTCAGATATTATAACCCAGAGATTTTAAATCTCATACCCCATTTTAATTATGGTCTAAATCCCCCTGTCAAATGAACACAAGTATGCATTGTGAAGGAATCTCCCAGTTAGTCTTATTTATTCCAACACACAAAGGCCTCAGGGTGCACTTGCACCATGCATATACTTTCCCCCACCTGAAGAAAGTAGATCATTGACTAACCCCAAATGACCTATTTTATTTCCTTTTACTTAATCATAGAGTTTATTAATTTAATAAAACTCCCCCTCAGTTTCCTGCTTAACTTATTAAGCCCCTGCTTATAACTCATTCATAAAAATCTTCACCCCATTCATGTTTCAGAAAAACATAAATACTTTCTGGTACAATCTTTTCTTATTGCAGAGATTTACAACATGTGTGAAATCTTTCCAAAAATTACTTAAGCATTATGATCCTATTATTTTATTGTAGAAATATGGAAAGAGGTGTTTGTTAATAAAATTCATCAAAAACTCAGAAAAGCCTCCTACCTTATTATTTAGAATATAAACATGAGCTAGATCTTTATCTTGCTGCCTATGTTCTAAATAATTTAGATCCATACTTAACAATAATAAAAAAAGAATTAAAAATGCTCAAACCATCTTGGCTTGGAAAAACTATCATACAAGACTCCAAACAGAAATACACAACAAACATCCATTTCATCCATATCAAACCATTTCAAAGATTTAAATACTTCTTATAATACTTTTTAGGCTGCCTACCAGACGACTTAATGCCATTGCATAAAATGAATTAATGCTCACCTATTATTTTTCTTTTACTATCTTGCTCCTCTACCCAGCAAATTCCTTCAGAACTTCATACCTATTTTTCTTCTATTTTGTTTTATATGTATATATTTTTCTGAGAGGATCATGATGATCCTTATGGTGTGCAGGTTTTATAAAGTTGTTTTTAGGGTTTAAGGAAATGGGTAATTCCTTTGATACCCTTTTATTTTTCATGCACAGTTTACACTTATGCATGGTCCTCAATTGGAATTATACCCACTTGATTTCCTTTAGTAGTTATTTCGGGATTTCCAATACTTTAATTTCTGCATGCTATTTCCATGATCTCATCCTATTCATGCCATATGCATGTGACCTTTGTACATTTTTATTTTCTGCTCTATCCTTATAAAAACTGTAACCTTCTTGCATTTTCTACCTAGCCACCTTTTCCATTAAATCATGTACACCATCATATATAATTATGTGATGTAAAAATTATTCATACTATATTGTTTTTATTCCACCCCTTAAAACAGCAACTCATATATATATATAATATATATATATATATATATATATATGTTATAAAAATTATACACACACACACAAGATTATTTATTTTTCCCTTCTTTCAGCATGATTACATAAGTCATTTAAAACTTCATAAATTTCCATTGCATTTTGCTTCTTAAATTAAACAGGAAATTCCCTATATTTTAAATACATATATTCATATAATTCTTTAGTCATGAAACTATTTGTTTTAAGTCCAAACAATTTTTTCTTATAACTTCTGAAATTCTTAAAATGAATATAACTTTCATTTTATTTTTGTTTAGGGTCATTACATACCCTCCCCCTTAAAGGAATTATGTCCCCATAATTTCTTCTAATTTCTCCAAATAAAAATATTAATCCATAGCCTGTTTTAATTCCATAACCCCATACTCACATTTTATGAAAGCAAGCAATGCATAAGAATATTCAGAGAATTATTATAAACTACTTAAACATACCTCTCCATCAGTAAACAAGTTGGGGTATTTAGCCCTCATTTTGTCCTCCACCTCCCATGTACAATCATTGGTGTCCAAGCTCCATTGAATTTTTACCAGTTTGATCACCTTGTTCCTCAACTTTTTCTCCTCCTTAGCAACTATCCCCACTGGTTCATTTGCATAGACCAAATTCTTTTGGACTTGAATTTGAGTGGGTGACTCCAGTATTGCTCCTTCATCATGCACCCATTTTCTCAATTGAGAAACATGAAACACAGGATGTACACCACTCAACTCCTCAGGTAACTTAAGTTTATAGGCCATAGCACCAATTACTTGCATAATTTCATATGGCCCTACAAATCTTGGTGATAACTTACCAGATTTCCCAAACCTGAACACCTTTCTCATTGGTGATACCTTTAGAAAAACATACTCTCCTACCTTAAACTCCATTGGCTTCCTCCTTTTATCTGCATAAGACTTCTGTCTTGATTGTGTTGTCTTCATTCTATGTCTAATTAACTCAATCATGTTGGAAGTTTCTTTAACATGATCTGGTCCTATTAGTATACCCTCTCCCATATCCAACCAACAGGCAGGGGATATGCAGGGTCTCCCATACAAGGATTCAAAGGGTGCCATTCCTATGGTTGTCTGGTAGCTATTGTTATAGGTAAACTCTGCCAAATGAATGTGATCCTCCCAATTACCCCCAAAGTCAAGCACACATGCTCTTAATAGATCTTCCAATATTTTATTTACTATTTCTGTCTGCCCATCACTTTGAGGATGGTAGGCAGTACTTAAACATAGCTGAGTTCCCATTGCTTCTTGGAAGCTTTCCCAAAATCTTGAGGTGAACAAAGTGTCTCTATCACTTACAATGGTCTTGGGTATGCCATGTAGCCTTACCACTTCCTTAACAAATAATTGTGCAAGCTTAGATGCATTTCTATCTGACCTGACAGGGACAAAGTGAGCTGATTTGGTTAGTCTATCAACAATTACCCTTATACTATCATTGCCTTTCTTAGTTCTAGGCAAACCATCCACAAAATCCATGGAAATACTTTCCCATTTCCACTGAGGTACCTCCAAAGGTTGCAACATGCCAGAGGGCTTTTGGTAGTCTGCTTTAATTTGTTGACAAGTGAAACACTTTGCCACATATCTTGCCACTGCTTGTTTCATTCCTGGCCACCACTAGCTTCTTTTTAAATCATGATACATTTTAGTACCACCAGGGTGTATGGTGTACTTGGTTTTGTGATGCTCATTCATGATTTCTTCCTTCAACTCTGCAATGTCTGGTACACACAGCTTCTCATTCTTCCTCAAATACCCCTTGTGATCTATTTTAAAATTTTCCAACTCAATGTTGCTAAGTAACATTTCCTTCTTCTCCTTCAAATCCTTATCTTGGTCTTGCATGCTACCAATTTTCTCCACTAGATTGGATTTTACTGTAATCAATCCTAGTGTACCATATTCTACCATATCATTATGCTCACTAAAATTCTTTTCATTCTTGCTATATATATCTGCCTCCCCAAGCATTGCTAGGTTTTTAAATTCATCAATCATTAGACTTGCTAACCTAACTTGATGCCTACTCAAGGCATTTGCCACCCTATTGGCTTTTCCACGGGTGTACAAAATATCTAAATCATATGCAGCTAGAAATTCCATCCACCTTGCTTGTCTCATATTCAAATCTTTTTGAGAAAATAAATATTTCAATGCTTGATGGTCGGTAAATAATTCAAATTTTGCTCCAAGCAAATAATGCCTCCAAAGTTTTAATGCAAACACTATTGCAGCTAATTCCAGATCATGAGTTGCGTATTTGGTTTCATTGGGTTTAAATTGTCTTGATGCATATGCCACTACCTTGCCATGCTGCATAAGCACTGCACCTAACCCAGACCCACTAGCATCAGTATATACAACCATTCCTTCATTTTCTTTTGGGATTTGCAAAACAGGAGCTTCTACCAGTGCTTGCTTCAATCTCTCAAAAGCTTGTTCACACTGCTCAGTCCACACATATGGTTGGTTCTTTTTTGTCAACTTGGTCATTGGTGTGGCTATTCTTGAAAAATCCTTGATGAACCTTCTATAATACCCTGCCAATCCCAAGAATGATCTCACCTCAGTCACTGTTCTGGGTCTACTCCATGATTGAACTGCAATCACTTTGCTTGGATCCACACTTACCCCTTGCTGTGACACTATGTGTCCTAAGAATTTTACTTCATGTTGCCAAAATGTACATTTTGAATACTTGGCTTTTAATTCATGTTCTCTAAGTCTGGATAATACTAAGTGTAGATGCATAGCATGATCATCTTCTGTCTTGGAGTAAATTAATATATCATCTATAAATACTAGAACAAATTTATCCAAAAAGTCTCTGAAAATTCTATTCATTAAATCTACAAAATAGGAGGGAGCATTGGTCAAGCCAAATGGCATTACTAAAAATTCATATAGGCCATATCTTGTGTTAAAGGCTGTGTACTCAATGCTCTCCTCTGCAACTTTCATTTGGTGAAATCCAGAGGCTAAATCTAATCTTGAAAATATTCTAGCTCCATGCAATTGATCAAATAGATCATCTATTCTAGGCAGTGGGTACTTATTTTTAATAGTTACCTCGTTTAAATCCCTATAGTCTACACACAACCTCATTGTTCCATCATGTTTCTTGACAAAGAGCACTGGGGAACCCCAACTAGAACTACTTGATCTTATGAATCCTTTCTCTTCTAATTCTTCTAGTTGATGTTTTAATTCTACCAGTTCTTTTGGACCCATCCTATAAGGCTTTTTAATGATTGGATTTGTTCCTGACATTAACTTTATTTTGAATTCAACTGGTCTATTCTGAGGAATTCCTCTCACTTCTCCAAACACATCTATGTATTCGTTAACTACTGGAATTTCCTCTATTTTTAATTCCTTTTGAATTTCATTTATACTCCAAATTTTATTAAAACATGTGTTCTTTGCTATTTCACTTAGAACTGTAATTCTTTTACCTTCATTTGTCTCCAAAGAAATAGTAAGATTTTCTAAATTTAAAATTGCTTTATTTTTCATTAACCAATCTACCCCCAATATAATCCCAATACCAGGATAATTTAAAGTATATAGATCTGAATCAAAACCATAACCCCCTATAATTAATTTCAGACCCATACACTTCATTCTTAATATACAATGACTCCCTATGGGACTGTGTATAGTTAAGGGTTGTTCAATAGAAACACAAGCAAATGCTAACTTCTTTACAATTTCCAAAGATATCAGTGAATGTGAGGCACCAGTGTCATATACTACTGATATTGGTTGGGTATTGATTAGAATTATACCTTCAAGTTGTCCAACATTTTCAGTGGTGTTTGTTGCCAAAGCTCCTACCCTTGCTGTTTTCTTATGAGTCTCTGGGCAGTCCTTCTTTAAATGTCCCATCTTCCCACAGCTATAGCAGCTTCCTTTTGGTATTTTAGGGTCAGGGCATTGGTTACTGTAATGTCCAGCTTTTCCACAGTTAAAACAATGAGTAAATTTCTTGCTTTCAGGTGCTATTGCTCCTTCCCCTTTCTTAGCTCCTTTACTTGCATTTCTCTTATCATAAGGTTGCACTTTGTTCTGGCCTCCCTTCTTCTTATTGAGCTTCATGTTCCTGAATTTCTCTCTTGTGGTATCATGTTGCTCAAAAGAGAGAGTTAGATCAATCACTTGATCAAAAGTTTTGTCTTTATATGGCAACACTGCCCTGGATAAATTGGGGTTCAAGCCTTGAATGTACCTTGCATTCTTTGCTTCTGCATTCCCTATCAACACCATTCCATACTTGGATAATGCTTCAAACTTCTGAGTGTACTCATTTACACTCATGCCTCCTTGCCTTAATCTAATAAAGTCTTCAAGCAGTGTGGCTTTGGCAGATGCTGGAATAAATCTGGCCTCAAGCATGACCTTGAAATCATTCCAAGTGATATCAATCTCTGGCCTTCCTACTATCACAACCTCCCACCAATCCAGTGCAACCCCCTTCAATTTCCTTGAAGCTATTTGTCTTTTCCTTTGGTCATTGATTTGCATATCTGTAAAGACCCTTTCCATAGTCCTTATCCACATTTGAACACCCATAGCTCCTTCAGTGCCTTCAAAATCCTTTCCTCCCAAATTGGTACAAGTCTTGAGCAGTTTGGAGAGCTCCTCATGAGGATTATCTTGCCTTGGTGCCATTCCATCCCTCAAAGCCCTCACAAAATCTTCCATGCTTATCACAGGTGGCTCACGTGATGGTCCTGCACCTGTGTGATGTCTGGGTCCTACCATAATGCTATAGATATAGTTTTTAAGTTAGTTTATTTACCCCCATTATTTTTAATATCTTTACTTTGTTTATTTATTTGATTTTCATACAAAAACATTCAACCTTAAGAATTTAATCAATGCATTCAATCATCCATATACATACAATAATGTTTACTATGTTATTTAAAACATAGCTCTGATACCAAACTGTGGTGACCCCTTTTATTTTTAACCCAAAAATAAATTTCTTTTTTTTTACATAAGGAATTTATATATATATATATATACATAAATTCCATGGAGTTAAGTTTGAATATTTGAGAAAATTCATTGATTCTTTTTCCCAAGATCCTGAGTTACCAATATAGTTATATCAGTTCACAATTCACCTTATAATAGCTCTACATATTTGATGATATGTTTGCTTCTTTTATTTTTGAATGGGATGATATTTACATCAGACTCTAAGCATATAGGTTTGGTGGTGCAAGTACAGTGCACCTTTGCAATTTTTTTTAATTTAATTTCCTACTCTTTCTGCCTATACATGACTACTGACACATAATACAATATTTAAGTATTAAGAAATATAACTAAAAGGAGTATAATTGTTAATATGAATATACAAATTTGTTTTCACAATCACATTTTCATTTCAGGTTGCACAATTGTATTTGCTCTGCATTTTTCAGATTGGTTGAAAATGCATACTGGTTTGCTTCGAGTTTATGTTTCAAGAACTCGGAGTTTTTCAGTTACTTTCTACGGGTTGGAAACACTTGCACAACATAAATTGCAGAGAAGTGATTCCAGGCTATAAGGATCCGACACTTAACCATCTAGGTTGGTCATGATCCCATTCTTACAATATTCAGGACCATATTTCTATGTAAATCAATTCCACAAACATTCTTTCTTATCACCAGTTTGCTTTTATCTTATAAAAGTTTTTATGAGAATTTTGTTTTCCCCAGGTTTTTAGTCACAAAACAAAAATGTTTCCAAATCCATTTCTTTAAAACTCTTTCTGTTTTAAAATCAATTGCATAAATATAAGTCATGCTTTTTCTCAGAGATTATACACCACCCAGTGTTCATTACAGTTCATGCATAATTTATCTTGTTCAAGATTCACAAGCTTATTTTGTTTTTCTGAAGAATCTGTTACACTTGCCAATCTTAATTGCCATTATTATAACACAAATCAGTTTCAAACAAAAGAACCAGGGACTGACATGCACACATGTTATATAGTTATGATATATATATATATATATATATTAGTTTTCACAGTCCCCAAAAGATAACCAAACATTTCATAAGAGCATCATCTAGTTACTTGCCATAAGAATTCATTCATCACAGTTTTAGTTAGATACATATCATAATCCAAGCACCCAGAAAAACATCCTCACTATTTAACTTTAATTACTAATAATAATCAGGTCTTTCACTACAAGCAATCTGCAAATACAAGCAATGTTTCTCTTATTTATACTAGCAGCTAATGCCTCCTTCATCCATCATGTCACTTTTACTTACCTGCATGCAAATCATTGAGCTGCCCCATTTATTTGAGACACCCAGATGTTTGCAAGGCAACCAAAAGGGTCAGTTTACACTGGTATGAACATTAATAAATTCTATACAAATTTACAAATCTTATGAACTTTTATCACTTGCATAATCTAGCAGTTTATAAACTAGGCACATCAGCAAAGTTGCTAGATAACTTCAAGTATACAACCATTCATTCAACATATATGCAACAAGCCATGCATTGTTCACAACATCATAAATAAATCCAGGTTATATTCTCCCAGTTTCTCCCAGCAGTTCATTAAGGTCATCACATTAAACCTTATTTAATTTATACCTTTGTTCAGATATTATAACCCAGAGATTTTAAATCTCATACCCCATTTTAATTATGGTCTAAATCCCCCTGTCAAATGAACACAAGTATGCATTGTGAAGGAATCTCCCAGTTAGTCTTATTTATTCCAACACACAAAGGCCTCAGGGTGCACTTGCACCATGCATATACTTTCCCCCACCTGAAGAAAGTAGATCATTGATTAACCCCAAATGACCTATTTTATTTCCTTTTACTTAATCATAGAGTTTATTAATTTAATAAAACTCCCCCTCAGTTTCCTGCTTAACTTATTAAGCCCCTGCTTATAACTCATTCATAAAAATCTTCACCCCATTCATGTTTCAGAAAAACATAAATACTTTCTGGTACAATCTTTTCTTACTGCAGAGATTTACAACATGTGTGAAATCTTTCCAAAAATTACTTAAGCATTATGATCCTATTATTTTATTGTAGAAATATGGAAAGAGGTGTTTGTTAATAAAATTCATCAAAAACTCAGAAAAGCCTCCTACCTTATTATTTAGAATATAAACATGAGCTAGATCTTTATCTTGCTGCCTATGTTCTAAATAATTTAGATCCATACTTAACAATAATAAAAACAGAATTAAAAATGCTCAAACCATCTTGGCTTGGAAAAACTATCATACAAGACTCCAAACAGAAATACACAACAAACATCCATTTCATCCATATCAAACCATTTCAAAGATTTAAATACTTCTTATAATACTTTTTAGGCTGCCTACCAGACGACTTAATGCCATTGCATAAAATGAATTAATGCTCACCTATTATTTTTCTTTTACTATCTTGCTCCTCTACCCAGCAAATTCCTTCAGAACTGCATACCTATCTTTTCTTCTATTTTGTTTTATATGTATATATTTTTCTGAGAGGATCATGATGATCCTTATGGTGTGCAGGTTTTATAAAGTTGTTTTTAGGGTTTAAGGAAATGGGTAATTCCTTTGATACCCTTTTATTTTTCATGCACAGTTTACACTTATGCATGGTCCTCAATTGGAATTATACCCACTTGATTTCCTTTAGTAGTTATTTCGGGATTTCCAATACTTTAATTTCTGCATGCTATTTCCATGATTTCATCCTATTCATGCCATATGCATGTGACCTTTGTACATTTTTATTTTCTGCTCTATCCTTATAAAAACTGTAACCTTCTTGCATTTTCTACCTAGCCACCTTTTCCATTAAATCATGTACACCATCATATATAATTATGTGATGTAAAAATTATTCATACTATATTGTTTTTATTCCACCCCTTAAAACAGCAACTCATATATATATATATATATATATATATATATATCTGTGTGTGTTATAAAAATTATACACACACACAAGATTATTTATTTTTCCCTTCTTTCAGCATGATTACATAAGTCATTTAAAACTTCATAAATTTCCATTGCATTTTGCTTCTTAAATTAAACAGGAAATTCCCTATATTTTAAATACATATATTCATATAATTCTTTAGTCATGAAACTATTTGTTTTAAGTCCAAACAATTTTTTTTTATAACTTCTGAAATTCTTAAAATGAATATAACTTTCATTTTATTTTTGTTTAGGGTCATTACATACCCTCCCCCTTAAAGGAATTATGTCCCCATAATTTCTTCTAATTTCTCCAAATAAAAATATTAATCCATAGCCTGTTTTAATTCCATAACCCCATACTCACATTTTATGAAAGCAAGCAATGCATAAGAATATTCAGAGAATTATTATAAACTACTTAAACATACCTCTCCATCAGTAAACAAGTTGGGGTATTTAGCCCTCATTTTGTCCTCCACCTCCCATGTACAATCATTGGTGTCCAAGCTCCATTGAATTTTTACCAGTTTGATCACCTTGTTCCTCAACTTTTTCTCCTCCTTAGCAACTATCCCCACTGGTTCATTTGCATAGACCAAATTCTTTTGGACTTGAATTTGAGTAGGTGACTCCAGTATTGCTCCTTCATCATGCACCCATTTTCTCAATTGAGAAACATGAAACACAGGATGTACACCACTCAACTCCTCAGGTAACTTAAGTTTATAGGCCATAGCACCAATTACTTGCATAATTTCATATGGCCCTACAAATCTTGGTGATAACTTACCAGATTTCCCAAACCTGAACACCTTTCTCATTGGTGATACCTTTAGAAAAACATACTCTCCTACCTTAAACTCCATTGGCTTCCTCCTTTTATCTGCATAAGACTTCTGTCTTGATTGTGCTGTCTTCATTCTATGTATAATTAACTCAATCATGTTGGAAGTTTCTTTAACATGATCTGGTCCTATTAGTATACCCTCTCCCATATCCAACCAACAGGCAGGGGATATGCAGGGTCTCCCATACAAGGCTTCAAAGGGTGCCATTCCTATGGTTGTCTGGTAGTTATTGTTATAGGTAAACTCTGCCAAATGAATGTGATCCTCCCAATTACCCCCAAAGTCAAGCACACATGCTCTTAATAGATCTTCCAATATTTTATTTACTATTTCTGTCTGCCCATCACTTTGAGGATGGTAGGCAGTACTTAAACATAGCTGAGTTCCCATTGCTTCTTGGAAGCTTTCCCAAAATCTTGAGGTGAACAAAGTGTCTCTATCACTTACAATGGTCTTGGGTATGCCATGTAGCCTTACCACTTCCTTAACAAATAATTGTGCAAGCTTAGATGCATTTCTATCTGACCTGACAGGGACAAAGTGAGCTGATTTGGTTAGTCTATCAACAATTACCCATATACTATCATTGCCTTTCTTAGTTCTAGGCAAACCATCCACAAAATCCATGGAAATACTTTCCCATTTCCACTGAGGTACCTCCAAAGGTTGCAACATGCCAGAGGGCTTTTGGTAGTCTGCTTTAATTTGTTGACAAGTGAAACACTTTGCCACATATCTTGCCACTGCTTGTTTCATTCCTGGCCACCACTAGCTTCTTTTTAAATCATGATACATTTTAGTACCACCAGGGTGTATGGTGTACTTGGTTTTGTGATGCTCATTCATGATTTCTTCCTTCAACTCTGCAATGTCTGGTACACACAGCTTCTCATTCTTCCTCAAATACCCCTTGTGATCTATTTTAAAATTTTCCAACTCAATGTTGCTAAGTAACGTTTCCTTCTTCTCCTTCAAATCCTTATCTTGGTCTTGCATGCTACCAATTTTCTCCACCAGATTGGATTTTACTGTAATCAATCCTAGTGTACCATATTCTACCATATCATTATGCTCACTAAAATTCTTTTCATTCTTGCTATATATATCTGCCTCCCCAAGCATTGCTAGGTTTTTAAATTCATCAATCATTAGACTTGCTAACCTAACTTGATGCCTACTCAAGGCATTTGCCACCCTATTGGCTTTTCCAGGGGTGTACAAAATATCTAAATCATATGCAGCTAGAAATTCCATCCACCTTGCTTGTCTCATATTCAAATCTTTTTGAGAAAATAAATATTTCAATGCTTGATGGTCGGTAAATAATTCAAATTTTGCTCCAAGCAAATAATGCCTCCAAAGTTTTAATGCAAACACTATTGCAGCTAATTCCAGATCATGAGTTGCGTATTTGGTTTCATTGGGTTTAAGTTGTCTTGATGCATATGCCACTACCTTGCCATGCTGCATAAGCACTGCACCTAACCCAGACCCACTAGCATCAGTATATACAACCATTCCTTCATTTTCTTCTGGGATTTGCAAAACAGGAGCTTCTACCAGTGCTTGCTTCAGTCTCTCAAAAGCTTGTTCACACTGCTCAGTCCACACATATGGTTGGTTCTTTTTTGTCAACTTGGTCATTGGTGTGGCTATTCTTGAAAAATCCTTGATGAACCTTCTATAATACCCTGCCAATCCCAAGAATGATCTCACCTCAGTCACTGTTCTGGGCCTACTCCATGATTGAACTGCAATCACTTTGCTTGGATCCATACTTACCCCTTGCTGTGACACTATGTGTCCTAAGAATTTTACTTCATGTTGCCAAAATGTACATTTTGAATACTTGGCTTTTAATTCATGTTCTCTAAGTCTGGATAATACTAAGTGTAGATGCATAGCATGATCATCTTCTGTCTTGGAGTAAATTAATATATCATCTATAAATACTAGAACAAATTTATCCAAAAAGTCTCTGAAAATTCTATTCATTAAATCTACAAAATAGGAGGGAGCATTGGTCAAGCCAAATGGCATTACTAAAAATTCTTATAGGCCATATCTTGTGTTAAAGGCTGTGTACTCAATACTCTCCTCTGCAACTTTCATTTGGTGAAATCCAGAGGCTAAATCTAATCTTGAAAATATTCTAGGTCCATGCAATTGATCAAATAGATCATTTATTCTAGGCAGTGGGTACTTATTTTTAATAGTTACCTCGTTTAAATCCCTATAGTCTACACACAACCTCATTGTTCCATCATGTTTCTTGACAAAGAGCACTGGGGAACCCCAACTAGAACTACTTGATCTTATGAATCCTTTCTCTTCTCATTCTTCTAGTTGATGTTTTAATTCTACCAGTTCTTTTGGACCCATCCTATAAGGCTTTTTAATGATTGGATTTGTTCCTGGCATTAACTTTATTTTGAATTCAACTGGTCTATTCTGAGGAATTCCTCTCACTTCTCCAAACACATCTATGTATTCATTAACTACTGGAATTTCCTCTATTTTTAATTCCTTTTGAATTTCATTTATACTCCAAATTTTATTAAAACATGTGTTCTTTGCTATTTCACTTAGAACTGTAATTCTTTTACCTTCATTTGTCTCCAAAAAAATAGTAAGATTTTCTAAATTTAAAATTGCTTTATTTTTCATTAACCAATCTACCCCCAATATAATCCCAATACCAGGATAATTTAAAGTATATAGATCTGAATCAAAACCATAACCCCCTATAATTAATTTCAGACCCATACACTTCATTCTTAATATACAATGACTCCCTATGGGACTGTGTATAGTTAAGGGTTGTTCAATAGAAACACAAGCAAGTGCTAACTTCTTTACAATTTCCAAAGATATCAGTGAATGTGAGGCACCAGTGTCATATACTACTGATATTGGTTGGGTATTGATTAGAATTATACCTTCAAGTTGTCCAACATTTTCAGTGGTGTTTGTTGCCAAAGCTCCTACCCTTGCTGTTTTCTTATGAGTCTCTGGGCAGTCCTTCTTTAAATGTCCCATCTTCCCACAGTTATAGCAGCTTCCTTTTGGTATTTTAGGGTCAGGGCATTGGTTACTGTAATGTCCAGCTTTTCCACAGTTAAAACAATGAGTAAATTTCTTGCTTTCAGGTGCTATTGCTCCTTCCCCTTTCTTAGCTCCTTTACTTGCATTTCTCTTATCATAAGGTTGCACTTTGTTCTGGCCTCCCTTCTTCTTATTGAGCTTCATGTTCCTGAATTTCTCTCTTGTGGTATCATGTTGCTCAAAAGAGAGAGTTAGATCAATCACTTGATCAAAAGTTTTGTCTTTATATGGCAACACTGCCCTGGATAAATTGGGGTTCAAGCCTTGAATGTACCTTGCATTCTTTGCTTCTGCATTCCCTATCAACACCATTCCATACTTGGATAATGCTTCAAACTTCTGAGTGTACTCATTTACACTCATGCCTCCTTGCCTTAATCTAATAAAGTCTTCAAGCAGTGTGGCTTTGGCAGATGCTGGAATAAATCTGGCCTCAAGCATGACCTTGAAATCATTCCAAGTGATATCATTCTCTGGCCTTCCTACTATCACAACCTCCCACCAATCCAGTGCAACCCCCTTCAATTTCCTTGAAGCTATTTGTCTTTTCCTTTGGTCATTGATTTGCATATCTGTAAAGACCCTTTCCATAGTCCTTATCCACATTTGAACACCCATAGCTCCTTCAGTGCCTTCAAAATTCTTTCCTCCCAAATTGGTACAAGTCTTGAGCAGTTTGGAGAGCTCCTCATGAGGATTATCTTGCCTTGGTGCCATTCCATCCCTCAAAGCCCTCACAAAATCTTCCATGCTTATCACAGGTGGCTCACGTGATGGTCCTGCACCTGTGTGATGTCTGGGTCCTACCATAATGCTATAGATATAGTTTTTAAGTTAGTTTATTTACCCCCATTATTTTTAATATCTTTACTTTGTTTATTTATTTGATTTAGGTGTAATCTATACATGTATCTCAAACATACATTTCATTCAGTCATACAAAAACATTCAACCTTAAGAATTTAATCAATGCATTCAATCATCCATATACATACAATAATGTTTACTATGTTATTTAAAACATAGCTCTGATACCAAACTGTGGTGACCCCTTTTATTTTTAACCCAAAAATAAATTTCTTTTTTTTTTACATAAGGAATTTATATATATATATATATATATATATATATATATATATATACATAAATTCCATGGAGTTAAGTTTGAATATTTGAGAAAATTCATTGATTCTTTTTCCCAAGATCCTGAGTTACCAATATAGTTATATCAGTTCACAATTCACCTTATAATAGCTCTACATATTTGATGATATGTTTGCTTCTTTTATTTTTGAATGGGATGATATTTACATCAGACTCTAAGCATATAGGTTTGGTGGTGCAAGTACAGTGCACCTTTGCAATTTTTTTTTAATTTAATTTCCTACTCTTTCTGCCTATACATGACTACTGACACATAATACAATATTTAAGTATTAAGAAATATAACTGAAAGGAGTATAATTGTTAATATGAATATACAAATTTGTTTTCACAATCACATTTTCATTTCAGGTTGCACAATTGTATTTGCTCTGCATTTTTCAGATTGGTTGAAAATGCATACTGGTTTGCTTCGAGTTTATGTTTCAAGAACTCGGAGTTTTTCAGTTACTTTCTTCGGGTTGGAAACACTTGCACAACATAAATTGCAGAGAAGTGATTCCAGGCTATAAGGATCCGACACTTAACCATCTAGGTTGGTCATGATCCCATTCTTACAATATTCAGGACCATATTTCTATGTAAATCAATTCCACAAACATTCTTTCTTATCACCAGTTTGCTTTTATCTTATAAAAGTTTTTATGAGAATTTTGTTTTCCCCAGGTTTTTAGTCACAAAACAAAAATGTTTCCAAATCCATTTCTTTAAAACTCTTTCTATTTTAAAATCAATTGCATAAATATAAGTCATGCTTTTTCTCAGAGATTATGCACCACCCAATGTTCATTACAGTTCATGCATAATTTATCTTGTTCAAGATTCACAAGCTTATTTTGTTTTTCTGAAGAATCTGTTACACTTGCCAATCTTAATTGCCATTATTATAACACAAATCAGTTTCAAACAAAAGAACCAGGGACTGACATGCACACATGTTATATAGTTATGATATATATATATATTAGTTTTCACAGTCCCCAAAAGATAACCAAACATTTCATAAGAGCATCATCTAGTTACTTGCCATAAGAATTCATTCATCACAGTTTTAGTTAGATACATATCATAATCCAAGCACCCAGAAAAACATCCTCACTATTTAACTTTAATTACTAATAATAATCAGGTCTTTCACTACAAGCAATCTGCAAATACAAGCAATGTTTCTCTTATTTATACTAGCAGCTAATGCCTCCTTCATCCATCATGTCACTTTTACTTACCTGCATGCAAATCATTGAGCTGCCCCATTTATTTGAGACACCCAGATGTTTGCAAGGCAACCAAAAGGGTCAGTTTACACTGGTATGAACATTAATAAATTCTATACAAATTTACAAATCTTATGAACTTTTATCACTTGCATAATCTAGCAGTTTATAAACTAGGCACATCAGCAAAGTTGCTAGATAACTTCAAGTATACAACCATTCATTCAACATATATGCAACAAGCCATGCATTGTTCACAACATCATAAATAAATCCAGGTTATATTCTCCCAGTTTCTCCCAGCAGTTCATTAAGGTCATCACATTAAACCTTATTTAATTTATACCTTTGTTCAGATATTATAACCCAGAGATTTTAAATCTCATACCCCATTTTAATTATGGTCTAAATCCCCCTGTCAAATGAACACAAGTATGCATTGTGAAGGAATCTCCCAGTTAGTCTTATTTATTCCAACACACAAAGGCCTCAGGGTGCACTTGCACCATGCATATACTTTCCCCCACCTGAAGAAAGTAGATCATTGACTAACCCCAAATGACCTATTTTATTTCCTTTTACTTAATCATAGAGTTTATTAATTTAATAAAACTCCCCCTCAGTTTCCTGCTTAACTTATTAAGCCCCTGCTTATAACTCATTCATAAAAATCTTCACCCCATTCATGTTTCAGAAAAACATAAATACTTTTTGGTACAATCTTTTCTTACTGCAGAGATTTACAACATGTGTGAAATCTTTCCAAAAATTACTTAAGCATTATGATCCTATTATTTTATTGTAGAAATATGGAAAGAGGTGTTTGTTAATAAAATTCATCAAAAACTCAGAAAAGCCTCCTACCTTATTATTTAGAATATAAACATGAGCTAGATCTTTATCTTGCTGCCTATGTTCTAAATAATTTAGATCCATACTTAACAATAATAAAAACAGAATTAAAAATGCTCAAACCATCTTGGCTTGGAAAAACTATCATACAAGACTCCAAACAGAAATACACAACAAACATCCATTTCATCCATATCAAACCATTTCAAAGATTTAAATACTTCTTATAATACTTTTTAGGCTGCCTACCAGACGACTTAATGCCATTGCATAAAATGAATTAATGCTCACCTATTATTTTTCTTTTACTATCTTGCTCCTCTACCCAGCAAATTCCTTCAGAACTGCATACCTATTTTTTCTTCTATTTTGTTTTATATGTATATATTTTTCTGAGAGGATCATGATGATCCTTATGGTGTGCAGGTTTTATAAAGTTGTTTTTAGGGTTTAAGGAAATGGGTAATTCCTTTGATACCCTTTTATTTTTCATGCACAGTTTACACTTATGCATGGTCCTCAATTGGAATTATACCCACTTGATTTCCTTTAGTAGTTATTTCGGGATTTCCAATACTTTAATTTCTGCATGCTATTTCCATGATCTCATCCTATTCATGCCATATGCATGTGACCTTTGTACATTTTTATTTTCTGCTCTATCCTTATAAAAACTGTAACCATCTTGCATTTTCTACCTAGCCACCTTTTCCATTAAATCATGTACACCATCATATATAATTATGTGATGTAAAAATTATTCATACTATATTGTTTTTATTCCACCCTTAAAACAGCAACTCATATGTGTATATATATATATATATATATATATATATATCTGTGTGTGTGTGTGTGTGTGTTATAAAAATTATACACACACACACAAGATTATTTATTTTTCCCTTCTTTCAGCATGATTACATAAGTCATTTAAAACTTCATAAATTTCCATTGCATTTTGCTTCTTAAATTAAACAAGAAATTCCCTATATTTTAAATACATATATTCATATAATTCTTTAGTCATGAAACTATTTGTTTTAAGTCCAAACAATTTTTTTTTATAACTTCTGAAATTCTTAAAATGAATATAACTTTCATTTTATTTTTGTTTAGGGTCATTACAGGTTTCCATAATTGAGCATCCAATTGTATTATGATAAAAGTTATGCAGTATAGATTACAATAGGAACTGACAGGTTGATAAAAAGTCGAGATACGTTCTTCGTAGTTAACATGTGATACAATAATTTATTAGTGATGAAGAAGTATGATTGAAAAGTATATGCTAAATAGTAATACTACAAATCCACTCAATAGGGTCATTTCTTAGTTTTGTCTAGGAAAACCGATAGAGGAATATGGTTAAGAGTCACCATAATTGATCCTAAGTAGAAGTGGGAGAATGATAGAGTTAAGGGTGTGCCCCAAGGGTAATTATGTAATCTTATTATATAACATAACTCTTATCACGAATCTTGTCTGACCGAAATTAAGGTTTTGACATTTATTTTCTATTTTAAATATTGGTATATTGGGATATAAACAATGTTATATATACAAGTAGAAAACCTTTAGAAAAGTTAATCAATTGCAATTATGAATGTGTGCATATACATGAATGTTGAATCAAATAAAATAAATATTTGCCCTTAAATTTTGTAGTTAAGATGTATCGAGAACAAGATGTTGATATATCTGTTGTAACTAGTGTCTATAACACTCTCCATTTGAAGGATGGTGAATTGCTCATGACCATTGGGGCAGCAAGGGTTTACGTATATGAAGTAGTTTGAAACAATTACAGAACGGTCCACCGATTATTTTATAGGTTAGAAGTCAAGTAGAAGATCTTATGTGATGATGTGTACTAGCCTGCTGACTTGAGAATAATAGCTACAAAAATAGCGCAATTTACCAATGCTAAAAAATTGTTGGCGGGGAGTCTGTAAAAGCCCTATCACATTGCAAAGATGTGCTTTCAAACCTCGTTAAAAAGTAGGTTACAAAATGTATTTCAATGACTAGAAGATGTGCTTTCTGATGACTTTCCGATGGCATTTTTGAAACGCCACTGCGATGCCCTGCTGACTACTATAAAAATTGTGTAACTTGGATTTTCCAATGTCATTTCAATAACTTTTCAATGGATTATTAACACCCAATTAGATTGTTAAAATTGGAATTTTGATGCCTTTTAAACGCCTTACCAACTCCACTACCGAAACATATTTGCAGTATTTCTGCTGAATCTCTAACCTCATTCACATATTCAAAAATATACAATATACATTCACTTTAGCATAACATATTGATATCACAAATTTATATACCATACTATCACATACCACCAAGTTCAAATACAAAAACATATTATCCAACATCATAATATCATAAATACTTTCTGATATTATAATATCCATACCATAAAAATACAAAACAAATATCCAAGCAATACTATTATAGTACAAACCAAATGTCCAAGTAGTATCATCACTTATGCTATATTTTACGTATACTCGAAATATTGTCTAGTTGGGCTTATGATCTTGTCCTTTAGTGATGCATGTTATCTCCTTCGTAGGATCACCATTCTAATATATATATATATATATATATATATATATATATATATATATCCCACTCACTTCTCGTGCTCTCCTTCCAAAGAAACTAAAACACCCACACCGGTTACACGACATATGACAGCATGGTAATATCGATAGAATGAGTTATCTGAAGACTTGTGTGGCTGTATTGTTATAACTGGTAGTGGTGGTTAAGGGGGTGCTGGTGGTGGAATGTTACCACTGGTGGTGAAAATCACCATCACTAAGAGTCATTGACTCTAATGTTAACACCATCACCTCTAGCAATATCCAAACTGACCACCATTCAGTTATAACGACACTACTACTATGATAATCTGCACTTTTTGACACATCAATCCAAAGTCTAGGGTGACTTTTAGACTCTCGATATGCCTAGAAATACAAGCTATCATATTTTTATAACATTACATAGACTAATAGTGAATAGATATAAAGAGATATGACCTAGATATATTACACTTTCAGAACTCACAACGGAACAAAAAATATAAATGTTGAAAATAACCATCTTACAATGGAACAACGAATGTAAATACAGAAAACATCCATCTTAGAAAATATCCCAAAACACAGTCTTAAAAAAAAGTACGTAGTCAAATACGGTGTTCCTAAAAATACCACTCAAGGTCTGATAAAAGAAATGCTAAGAAAGGTAAACAGTTACATGGGGATTAAATTAAGGATAAGCAACTCATGTGATGAGTTTGCCTCTCCATGTACTGAAATCAGGCATTCGACTGCGGTCTTGTCCTACCGTGCTGGGAAAGAAAGGATAAATATGGATCAAACAAATGTCTGGTAAATGAGTATAGGTTTAATATATGTTGATCATGTGCAGTTAATTTTAATTCTAATGTAGGTGTTCGATGGTGTCTTACAAGTGACAGTTTATTCCTAGAGTCCATTACTTAAGGATTTTATGCAACACACACCTACATTACAACTTGTGCAGGTTACATGAAGGATCAAACTATGGATTAAACCTCAATAACTAGCGACCGGCCACTGCTTCTAGAGCTACTCAATATGGACACATCGTCACCATCCTACTAAATATAGAAACGCCACCACCAGACTACTTAATATGGAAACACTACCACTAGGCTACATCGGAGTAAATTTCTCATAACTACGACTACACTTAACCTAACTACGCATCAAGGGGATCCCGTAAATGTCGGCTCGCTGGAGCGTCTCATTGCTTGCATCTGTGTCCACCTCTCGACCATAGCATCCGGCACTTATTACCTTGACGGGATCCATCTACAACACAGTACCATGCCTCGTTAAAAATCGTGAATATCAAGGACTTATGTTGTGTCGGGCCCATACACTTCATAATGTATTAGTCAGTGTTGCACGTCTACCGTAGTGTCTTCTACGAGTGCCATTTGCGATAGAATCGCCACTAGTTGAATAATCGAACCTCATTAGGTAAAGTGCATTTAACCAGTTCCGCTAAGTCCTAGCGTCATCTCATTGGAAACTACCTTCCCTACCCCCTCCAACTAACACATATGCATCTAATATGCTTATACAACCAATTAATAATTTATGTTAATTTTATTTCCAACTTGGGCCTTATATTAAGGTTGGATTCGACGATTTGAGCTTCAACAGGTCGACCGTTACACCCTAATGGTTGTCCGCTTGCGGTCGACCGCTTAGGGTTAACCGTCGACCGGTCACGTGGTAAAATTTAGGGTTTTTAAATTTCGCTTATGTAGATTTTTTTACTTTCTAAACCTCTGCATTATATAGTGATCCATAAACAATGACCAGTTTATATTTCTAGTTCATAGACTTACACAAATTTAATCACACTTATTTAGCCCAGATTTAGCAAATTGAGAGTTTAGATTCAATAACGGAGGCGTTTAACTTAGGTAAAAGTTAAATTTATCAATCTACACAAATTTTAGTGTCTAATTCAGATTTCAGGTTTACAATTACGGTTTACAGTTCACAGTTTAATTTCTAACATCCTAAATCAGATAGAACAGATTAAAATTAACTGTAAATAATCAACTTATTAAACTTGTTTCACTCACCTCGAATCTAAGCTATAACAATATACTCCTTTGGAGAATCTTCAACCGTTAGTATGCCCTTTCCTAGATCAAACTTTTAGCATGCTCTTGCTTTGATTTTAATTTATTTTTTTGAAGGAAGTTTATAAGTTGAGAGAAGAAATTTTGGTAGAGTTTTAGTATGCTATTGATTTCTAATGAAATTATGGTTAGCCTAGGTGTTAATTTATGGTGGTTAGAGACTGGTTTGGAGCATTGCATTTGCTATAGAGAATCTTCGCTCTCTGGAACACACATCAGAAACATGGCCTTAAAGTGAAATATTCGATGCAATCTTGTTCATTCGATCACATGCTCCAATCACTAAATTTACACTTTAACGGTTAATTGCTTATGACCACCGTTCGACCACTATTAGTCGACCTTCGAACCTCATGGGTCGACCGACGTAGTGTTGATTATATTTTATCATGTTTTTTCCAAATCTTCAGACATCCGTAATTTCTTCATATTAACTACGACTTTGAAGGGTTATATATAAAATTCGCTGTGAATGCAATTGTGCTAGTTTTGTAGCTAAATTCGGACATTTGTGAAACTTTCATTTTAAGTCCTCCGTTTATTTAAATTTAATTATCTTATTAAATTTTCAGCTAAATTTTGGGGTGTTACATTCTCCCTCCTTCAAGGATTTCATCTCTGAAATCTCTAAGGACAGAAAAATGTAAACCCTACAGACAACAAATAACAGTTACAACCATCTACTCATCCATCATCCATGGTATTCATTGCCCTTAGTAATTTTTCTAATGCAGTATATATATATATATATAACTCGGTTCATTAGATCAATAAATTAAGCAGGTGCACTAACCAGTCTGAAGAGCATGACTAACCACTCATAAAGTCCGTTGGGTGTACAAAAAGCAGTCTTTTGGATATTATCTTCAGCTACATGCACTTGTGGAATCTGGTAGCCAAATCAAGTTATGAAAAATCCCTCAATCCAACCAACTGATCAAAGAGATCGTCTGTATGAGGAAGTGTGTACCAAATCTTGTTTGGCAGTTTATTCAGCACCCTATGGTCAATGAAAAGTCTTAGAGAACTATCTGCCTTGGTAGTAAAGATAACTGGTGCTCCCCACTCTAAAATGCTATTTTTAATGAATCTCTTCTCCAATAACTCATTTACTTGCTTATTCAACTCGCATCTCTCCTTTAGAGCCATATGCCTCAAGGGTAAGGCAAGAAGCCTGGGGTTTGCCACAAGATAAATTTGGAACTCGATTTCTTTCGGTGGTGCAAGACTGGTAGCCTTGGAAAAGACATATGGGAAAGCTCTAACTACAGGCAATGTATTTAGCTCAACATGAATTAGGTCTAGAGAATATAAACAGCTCAAATTACCCAATCCTCGATTATTGCAATAAATCTCTAAGCTATGTCCACTTCACATACTCAACCTAACAACCTTCCTATCACAATCTAATGTAGCCTCATACATCATCATCAAATGCATACCCAATATCAACCCAAACCCTAAAAATCCTATGGAAAAAGCATCAAATCGAATTCGACCCCAAAAATGAATAATTTCAAACCACTACACACCATAGACAAATATGTCTATCCTCCTATAGGGTTTGACACAACAACAAGGTTCATAACTATGCTAGTGGGTGTAGGTTTAATTCATCCACAAGCCTACTAGATATAAAAGAGTGTGATGCCTCTAGGTCAAATAAAGTACAAATAGATACTAGATAAATTCAAAACACCTTCGATCATGGCCTTCTTTCCATTATCAACAAATGGTGGTGCACTTAAGCTAGGTATTACATCCAATGCATGTGTTGTAACTATCTGGGTAGAGGTCTTTGGATGTGTTTGTAACAACCCTGGTTTTGGAGATTACCTGTTAATATTAAATTATAATGGGATTATAATTTAATATTGAGAATTCAAATAAATTAGAGATTTTTAAATTGTTTATTTGGAATAAACAATAAATTTTAGAAATAAAATGAGAAAAATAAAGTTTGGAACTTTATTCTATTTGTTTGGGTTATTAATGATTTGAAAATGGTTTTTATCAAAATGCAATAATTGTATTAATCATTGCTAATTACTTCTTCAATTATTTTTAAAAAGAAGTATGTGATTTTTATAGGTTTTTTTATTTAAATAGGAAGATGGAAATTAGTTTTAAAATGTATTTTAATTTTAAAGTTGAGTTTAAGATGGTTTGTAATATTTTTCTGAGTAAGAAAATAATTTTTATGGAATTTTAGAAGTTAAAAATGTAGAATTTTACTTTTAATTGTGAAAATAGAGTATTTTTGTAAAATAAAGGATAATAATAATAACAATGTTTCAAAAATATTAATCTTTTTATATGTTGGAAATATTTTATTTAATATTAAAGTTTGTTTACATATTTTATTTGTGTAGAAAACATTGAAAGAAAGTGACATTTATTTTATAACTTATGTGTATTTGATTAAGTGTTGTATTAATTCTCATAGGCTTATTTAATTTTCTTTATAAATTCTTGGGTCCAAAGCCCACTTAGTCTTAGCCTAAAAATGAGAAAGGAGAAAAACTTTGTACTGTACATATAAACATTCCTCTCATCTTCTCCAGAAAGAAATGGAAGCCAGTAAAATGAAAGTTCACCATTTTTTAATTCTAAGCTTACAAAAACTTAATTTTTTTCAATAAATTGCTGTTATTATCAAATCTAAAGAGAATTAAATGGTAATTCCACTCTAAAACATCACTATTTCATCAAAAAAATTGTTTTAGAAGTAGTTTTTCTAATTTACTGTAAAACTTCTTTTGCAGGTCTGTTTAAGGAATTCTATAGGGTATTGGAAGCTTTCTTTTCCTCAAAGCTTAATCCTTTCAGCTAATTATTCAGATTTTTACTCAAGTACAGTAAGGTGGGTTTGTTAACTCACAATCTCTAGCAAGCCAAAGTGGAAAATTGCTTGATTATGTGAAAAACGAGTGACTGTAATCATTTTCTGTTTATACTTTACTTCTCTATGAAAAACAGTTTTATGTTGTCTCTTTGAATGACTGTAACTTGAGATTTTAGCAACAAAATGCAGTCGGATTTCTTTCATTTGGTAGCTTAGATGTTTTATTACATGCATGTCGAATTTTATAGAATTTCATATTCATTTGATAGGTCAAACTGCTACTTGAAAATCAGGTTCGAAGGTGCTGAAACTAACTGGGCAAGCCGTGCCGTAGGTCGACCTGCATGTCGACCTAGGGATCGACCTTCAAGCTATCTAATTCGACCGTACGGTCGACCTATAGGGGAGTGAGGTCAACCATGAGGTCGAACTTCATGTCGACCTTTAAGGAAATTTTTGCCAAGGCTTTTTCTCTTGTGATTTGTATGTCCCGATGCTTGTTTTGCTCTCTATCTTGTTCAATTTTGATGATGTTTTCGAGATGTTTTGAGAGCTATGATGCTTATCAATAGGCTCGCAAAATTTTGGGAATTTGAAATTTAAATTTGTATTGATTTTGAATTGAAATTTGAATTGAATTCGAGCCATCGGTTTTGAGGTATTTTCTTTGTTTTTCATTGTTTCCAAGCACGAATTTCTCTAAATGGTTTTGAAATAATTTTCAAAATAAATTGGCTTTTAAAATTATTATTATTATTATTATTATTATATTTTTAAGTATTTTTAATTTATAAATCTATTTATTCTCTATAATAAAGGAATTTCAAATAATGGTTTCAATAATCGTTTTCGGTAAATAATATTAATAGCTAGTTTTCTCTAATAAATTATTTTAAATATAAAATACATATTTTTGCACTACTCGAGCATATGAGAAAGAGAATTAAATGATTTCGTAAAACACGTGATGTGGGACTTGTACATTTACTATTTGGTTAATTCCGGACTTGTACGAACGAAACTATTCGAGGCTTTTGATTTCTGAGTTGATTGCCATTTTAATGGCATGTTTTGAATTTTATAATTCCTATTTATAGGAATGTTCTGAGATGGCTAATATTTAACGAGTTTTATGGTTTAGGATCACCTATCTTAGGAGGATGGTCGATGATAATCATCATGATGTATTTTTATACTCGTTGATGAGACGAGTTGAGTCTTGAGTTGAGATCTCCCAATTTCGAGAATTATGGTTTATGAGAAACCATTATGAGATTTATTTGCACTTGCCGATGGGTCGAGGCAATATATGTGAGAACTTTGAGATTTTTGAGATTTATGATTTGTTTTCATAATGTGGAGTTGACTAGCGGTTAGTAAACCGTTTAGTGCGAGCGTGTGGTATGGGACGCATGTTAACACTTTTCGGGTTCCTATCCGAGAGTTGTGACACATCCACGAGTATGCCAGTGCAATAGGCGTTCGGTTGATTTGAGTATGTGAATTCGGTCACCACGAGTTATGGGACTTCGGTCACCACGAGTTATGTGACCGAAGTCACCACGAGTACGACCTTCAAGTCCACGAGATAGGTACTTATTTTATTAAAAGCACTGGAAAAGAGTTTAGCACGCGCAACATTGTTTCGGCTTTACAATCGGGGATCTAGCCAATTTGGGTTTTTTGAGCTTTCTGTTTTATTATGATTTACCATTTTAAGATGTTTTATTACATCGAAAGCCTAGTGCTATATGAGATGTTATATACATGGTGATCTCATTTATGATGTTTTGAACCCTTATTGAGTTTCTTGAGTTGTGAATTTTGATGATTTCATGATTTTATAGGATATTCTCGGTTTTTCCATTTTGGCGAATTGAGTTTGGGTTTTATATACATTTATACCAATAAGATGATATATAATTGAATTTGGAGATTCTTCTATATCTGAGATTTATATTGCCATTCTATGGCATTCTGAGATTTTGTCCATGCCAATGAGATGCGGCAAATTTGAGTTTAGGATTATCCTATTTGAGAATGTTTTATGTTTGCCATTTTGGCGAGTGTTTCAATTAATAATTGTCCTATTCAGGATATATGGTTCATCAAAACCGTTGCTGTTATCTTAGAGATTTCGCCGATGATATGAGGCAATTATGATGTTTAATAGAGTTTTATCAAATGTTTCTTCCTTGAGGTTTCATAAACTTAAGTGATAGTGGTCCACTTAAGTTATGAACTTATACTTCTGGTTATTTCTTCTTATTCAAGAAGTATGAACATTCTTTTGTTAATGAAGTGATATCACACTCTTGGTATGGTTTCCCCTCGCTAGAAAGGATACTTTACCCTTTCCTCATGATTCTTTTTATCGTCTATCCTTATTAAACTGATGTTTTTGCTAGACTAACCAGAGTATTTTATACTCAGGTCAGACCGAGTTGTTTTAGGTTAAGCTTGTACCTTTGGACTTAGTATGGCTTTGAAGCTCCCGCATGACTTCTTTTTATCACTATTTGTGACCATAGTCTCTTTAGAGCTGTATTTCAAGATGTGTATTCATTTGACTTGTGTATATAGAGTGGTCGTCATACAAATTTGATGTCTTATTTGTATTGTATTGATATGTATCAATGTATGTGTGTGTGTGTATCTGTAGCTGTTCTGTGATGTGTGTTCATTTAGTAGATGTTTTTTGTTCTGATAGATCTGTTAGCCACCTATATTGTTGTATTACGTATTTATCGGATATGTCGATCCACTTGAGTTTGAAAAAATAGTATAACATTTATTGACTTATTCAATAGATATTTAAGGCAAGGCTATAGATGGTCGCTCCTAACCAACTCTGTTCTCCGCATTAACAAACAGAATTACTAAAAAATTCTCTTTGTTAATGTGGGTCTCAGGGTGGGGCGTCGCATTATTGGACCCAAACTAAGTGCAATTATAGCACTTGACTTTTGAACCCTTCGATCTACACTCCTTCATGAAATGTCCTTTATTGCCACACTTCCTAAATGTATATCCTACTTCTTAATCTTTCCCTCGGGTCCAAATCCTCCCTTACGCTAATTCTACTACTGTGCTTTTCCTTTTGTCTTGCTGGGATCTTCCTTCGCTTCCTCTTTAGAGATGGTATTCAACAAAGTCATCTCTACTAAACCCTTATATGTAGCACCCGTGAGAATATAACTTAGAACTAAACCTTGAAGAGGTTGGTTCAACCCCTTAGTAAACATTAAACCCTTCTTATATGGGGTATCGATTAGTCCCATCCTAAATCTAGCTAGCTCATTGAATTGGTTGACATAGTCCTTTAACGACATGTCTCATTGCTTTTAGTGAATAGACTTCTTTAATTGTCCTCCTTCCTCATCTCTCAAATGAAATTTCATCTCAAAGCATCTTTGTACTCTCCTAAACTGATATCTCTTCCCTTAGCCTCTGCCTCAATATACAGTTAAAGCACTTAAGGGGTCTATAGTGGTGGAGGTGCAAAAATTTATAGCGAGAATATAGTAGAAAATAACGGATATGGAAAAGGATTCATTAGATATAAAAAAATAATGAAAGTTAGTATATTCTAATTCTCACGTCATTTGTGTACAAAAAATAAATACTATTTAACCTTGTAAAACAAAATAAAAGAATATCATGGCTTGTGAAGACTAGATTCGAGGACTATAATATATTTCTAGCTTATGTTAAGCAGTCATGCCTTAAAATTAAGCTTCGCCTTAAATTATGGATTTGGTACAAAAGAAAAGTAGTCAAATCAATCTTTATATATTAATATTTCTAAAGCGAATACTAAAAATCCCTAATTTAGCGGATGTGGCAGATAATAATGGGGCTTAAAGCGGATATATTGCTTAATAGCGCTGAATTGAAATAACATAGCGGTTGAAGAGTGTTGTGCGCTGTAGTAGAAATTTTGCGTGGCTTTAGCGGAGCTTTAACTACACAGGCCTCAACTACCTCCCACCAACTAAGAGCTACACCTTGTAACTACCAAGTAGCTAACTGTCTCCTCATCTCATCAGCAAGACCCATAAACCCAAAGATCCTCTCCCACGTATGAATCCAAGTCGACGAATATATAACTCACTCCTCATACACGTTCCTTCAAGGCTTGCAATTTTTTTACATAAATCAGCAAAATCTACGGCAAGTGGGTGGACAGGAACTGCAATTGTCACTCTCTTAGTTGTTCCACTAGTGGGATTAAGTTCTGCCTATCTCCTCACTTGATGATACCGGCATAACCAAATCAAAATGTTCACGCTCAGAAACTTGACTACATCGCCTACACCTGAATCTACAAAATCACCCTTCTTTTATCGGTGATTTTTAAGAATTTTATTAGCAAATTTTCACAGATAGTATAGGCAAGAATAAGAGGTAGCATAGACACGAATAAGAGAAAGAGAGACTATGCTATATCAAATTTTCGAAAAACTTTTTGAAAACTTTTATCTATACACACTCACTGTAAACTTAGTTTGAAAACTTTTTGGAAAACGTTTTCAAAATCTTTTTGAGAAACCAATTTTTTTTTAAAAAAAATTCAAGTACGTTATCTCAATATACTCCTAATCCCTAAGGAACTTTGAATCTGGCTTTGATACCAAACGTGACAACCCGTATTCCTGACACATCAGTCCAAAGTTCAGGGAGACTTTTGGGCATGCATAATGCCGAGAAATACAAGATATTAGATTTTATTACATTAGAGAGACTAATAGTGAACAAATACAAAAATATTTAATTTAAGATATATTTCAAAAAATTATAGTGGACTAACAAAATATAAATACTAAAAATATCTATCTCGGAAAATATCTCAAAACGTAGTCTTAGAAAAATAGTAAGTGGTTAAATACAAAGTACATAGAAATATCATTCGAAGTGATAAAAGAAGTACTAAGTACCAGAGAGAAAACAATTACACGGAGAGTAAATTAAGGATAAGAAACTCCTGTGATAAACTCGGCTCTCCACGTACTGAAATCAGGCTAAATTAACTGTTGTCCTATCCTTTATTGGTGTAGAAAGAAAGGAAAAGGTGGGTCAGTCAAAAGTTCAGCGAACGAGTACAAGTTTAATATATAATGTTCATGTGTAATTAACTTTAATTCTGCTTTTGGTGTCCTAAGGTGCCTTACAAGTGTCTGTGCATTCCTAGGATCCATTAGTTACGGGTTTTTATCCAACACACACCTACATTACAACTTGTGCAGGTTACTACAAGGATGAACAATGGATCGATCCTCATTAACTATCGATCGACCACCGCTTCTAGAGCTACTCAATACGGAAACACCACTACCAGGCTACTATATATTGAAACACCGCTACTAGGCTATTGAATATAGAAACACTACCACTAGGCCACATGGGAGTAAATTTCCTATAACTATGACTACATGTAATCCAACTATTCATCAAGGGGATCCTAGAATGCCAACTTGCTGGAGTTTCTCATCGTCTACATCTGTGTCCACCTCTCGATCATAGTATCCGCCATTTATTTCATGCGCTGGGATCCATATACAACAAAATATCACACCGTATCACAATCTCACTACAACAAAAAAGACTTTTCACAGCGTTTGAAAAACGCTATTAAAAGTTTTCACAGCATTTTTAAAAACGCTGTATAACGACATGCGGTCGTTGACCCTAAAGTTTTAACTGCAAAATATAAACGCTGTCAAAAACCAACTTTCTACAGCGTTTTTTAAAAGCTGTTAATAATTTTTCTACTACAAGGTATAAACGCTGTTAATAGTTTTCTACTGCAAGGTATAAACGCTGTCGTAGGTATATGCATTTTTTTCCCAATGAATTGACAGCAATGTATAAACGCTGTCATAGGGATATGCATTTTTTTTCCAATGAATTGACAGCAATGTATAAACGCTGTCGCAGGGATATGCATTTTTTTCCAAAGAATTGACAGCAATGTATAAACGCTGTCGTAGGGATATGCATTTTTTTCCCAAAGAATTCAGAAAATGCTCTATACTCAGTACATTACAATTACAATACTTTGTGCAATTCAGTTCAGATAGTACTCACTCCCCAGTTCAACAATAATACATATAGTACAATTCAATTCAAATAGTACTCACTCCCCAGTTCAACAATTATACATATAGTACAATTCAATTCAGATAGTACTCACTCCCCAGTTCAACAATAATACATAATACAGATTTTTAATGTGCAGATGCTAAGCAAATCTTATTATTTACCACATCGTTTCCTAGATGAGAGGCTGTGAAGGATAGTAGACACGGTTGGATATTGTATGTAGCTTAGGTGATTATTCCTTAGTTGTCTATCTTGGAACGGTTACAAAACACTGTCTTCACATGTTTCCAAACAGAAGACTTAACTGACATCCCATACACGGTTGGATATTGTTTCGCATTGAACAATAAGATAGAATATTCTACCACTTTGAAGATAGCCTAAGGCCGAAGGGGAGAGATCAACTGAATCCAATATTTTCTGTATCGACGTACCCTATTGAATAGTATTTGACACATGATCATGTATTTTGCAAAAAAAAATCCATTACATTTAGAGAATGCACATTTAAAAGTCTGTAAGTTGGTTGGCTTGACACACAGACACATCTCAGTAACAATAAAACCATGATACAAAAAGATGTATCAAAATTTAGATACATCTCCCTTTAAATTCCTTCATGCGTATTAAATTGCAAATATTTGAATCACTTACATCTGTAAATCCTTATTCTTGCTCACCAGAGTGTTCTTTCCCTTTTTTTGGAATGGAATCAATCATAGTAGACTGCTTCTTGTTAACAACACTTAGTATCAAACTAGTTTGAAACCTTTAGCTTACGCTGTTCTTGGACTTTGCCCCAGTCCTGCGTCTATGCCCAAGTTCTACCCGACCACTCCATTAGCACTCCGGACAGCAACTTCTGATGCTTTCAGCTGGTTTTGATATACTTCTTGATTCAACTAACAATTTAGCAACTTCTCGCCTACTCAGTTACGGTTTCTCCATCCCAGTCCGGTTTAAGCAGACGTCCATATTCCAGTCCAGCTACTTCAAGTCTTCATGCTGCACATTAACTCTTCGCTCTGCACAACATGCAACAACAGCAAATGCAATACTAATGTATCTGTTTCAATATGGCATACCTCAATCTCATCGGCTCTGTCTAAAGGACGCTAATTACATCGGTTCCAATTCATTTTAGCCAGCGGACTTCATATGGACTGGACAACCAAAACAAGAGAAATCAATTCCAAAAATCATAAGCAGTTCAAAGATGGCGTACCTTCATCGATTCAATTCCAGTTCAAGCTTTTACTGATGAAGAACCATGTCACTTATGTATTTGACTAGCCAACTCAATTCCAGTTCAAATATTATCTGACATAGCATTAATAAAAGCTCAGAAATATTAACATTAAGAAAAATGCTTAACATTAAGAAAATCCTCATGAGTGAAAACATGGTTAGCATAGTCAATAGAAGAATTTTTTTTTATAGTTAATGCTTAACATCATCTATATTAGTGATGATCCTCTAATCTTTTTCACAAGTAATGGATGGAATACAAATTCAATAGAGGTAGAAAGTGGAAAAAGAATAGATGGAGGGGATAAATGCAAATGTTCATTCAAATAAAGAAGAAATAAGTATATGATCTTAGATTGAATGAGAGCAAGGGATACAAACAGTCACATATTATTTTTTAACATGATAGAATAGATTAGAGTGCAGGTGATATTTTTTACATACTTCAGCAAATATGTATATAGATATGAAAATGGCATTGGTGTTCCAATGGTAGTACACAAAGCAGAGTACAAAAAATTTAGGCTATACTTACATCAAAACACTGTTAATAAATGTAATTAAAAGTAAGATTTGTTGTAGTGGCATATACTATGGACAACCTGAGTTGGTTCAGATGGTTTGATACGGTAAAGACGCGAATTAATATCATCTAAAGGGCAGTTAAAAATAGAAGGTGATCTTTTGAGACTTGCTGATCAATATTGTGATTAATTAAAGAAGAATTTACAACTACGATCTGTGATACCTCTTCCTATATCTTAACACAAAGTAATTTCCATTTTTAGCAAACTACACTTTATGTCAACATGGTTGCAATATAGCGCACATTTAATCTGAAAAGGAAAGGGCAGAAAGAATGGCAGAATAAAAATAGAAAGGGTAAAGGAAATAATGCACTCAATCATTAATTAACTTGCTACAAATAATTGAATGAAGAAGGCCTAAACAGAGGTTAACTACAAACTTTTCTGTTACCTTTATACGAGTTTACATTACAAACAAAAGCATCCATGTGACAGGATGTTGAAGTTTTTCTAATCCTCTGATCTCTCCATTATTTGTTCTTACTCGACTATGCATGTAAACCTAGCACAGTCAATGTTCCAATTCACATGGTAATATATGTATACATTTGCTATTCATGATTTTATACTTTTGGGTATGAGTGTGACTGCACACGTTGTGGCAGTCTTCACATTGTTTTATGCAAATATCAATCAGACATGTATTTTGAAACTTATTGTTGTACTCATTCCAGTAGTAACAAAAACTCTTTTTTTTCTTCAGAAAAATCATTAGTGTGCAGGTAAGACCTTGAACAGAAGACTAGTCGTAATTAAGACTTCATTTTCGCCTTTGTACGAGGCCAACTCCACCACTCTAAGCATATTCCTCATTTCACTGAATTATTCACGTCTCCACAAAATTAAAAATATTGTAAAAAGATGTAGGTATGCATATTCTATATAAACAAGAGATCCAATAGAATGTAGAAACTGACAACTAGAAAACAAAAAAGATAGGTAGATACTGATAAATAAAGAAAAGGCATGCATACGTGTAAAGAAGTGATTATGTTCCATTTGGTATCTTGATAGAGGAAATTGACATTCACATATATGTATGAATATATCCAAAAAAAGGCGGCGCCTTTTAAGTGCTTTTTTATGCACTTTTTACTCAACTTTTGAATGTCTATAGCTCACTTGTGTTTGTCATGAAAAAGTGTGTGGGCTACATATTGCCCTTGCCATTACTTAACATTCAGTCCCCTTTGTATGATCACCAATGATACAAAATTTGAGTCTCATGAAATCTCTTTAATAGATATAGTTAGTTTGTTATATAAGTCGATGGACTTAAATACACATACACACATAGATATATATATATATATACATACACACATAAATATATACATACACACACACATACATATCAGCGGTGGAGTTGCTACTTCAAGGACTTAAGTTGATATTCTGTGGTAAAGCAGCAGTTTTTGAAACACTTGTAAGCTAATTGTATCAATATCAGCAGTAAGTGTTCAGCCACTTTCCATTAATTGTTATTCTAAATGCTTCCTTCTTCTCAGTCACAATATTTACTTTTTACAATTTTATTTCATTTTGATTGACCGGTCTCTCTAACTCTATAAACAATTTCATCTTACAGTACAAAATTTTACATTGTTAACAAAGTAACATTGAGCAAAAAATTTGTTTAGAAAGTCACATTGGATAGAATTTCAAATCAAGTTCACAATATTTTTTACCGAATAGAAATTTCATCTTTTGTAAAACTTAGTTTAACTTTATAAACTTTTATTATTTATATAAACGTTGTGAACTTTAATATACTTGGTTATGTTTATAAACTTAATTAATTTTTTTAAACTTAGTTAATTTTTATAAATTTATTTAGTTTTTATAAAATATATTTAATTTAGTTATTTTTATAAAAATTTATCAACTAGTTAATATTTTTTACAAAACTTAATTAATTTGTTTAATTATTTTAAAACTTATTTAACTTTTATAAATTAAGCAAATTTATTAAAAACTTAATTAATTTTTATAAACTTGGTTACTTTTATAAACTTATTTAATTTTTATAAAACTTAGTTACCTTAGTTAAATTTTACAAATTAAGTTAATTTTATAAAACTTAACAAGCTAAGTTAAATTTCTATAAAAATTTGTTACTTTATTTAAGTTTTATAAAACATAATTAACTTAGGTAATTTTAAAAGATGTATTTTATTTCAGAAAAAGTAGTTATTCTATTTATTTTTTGTACAACTTGGTTAAATTAGTTATTTTTTTACAAATCGAGTTAATTTTTTTTAACTTCGACTAATTTTGATAAACTTGGTTATTTTTATAACCTTTTTTTTAAATTAATTAATTTTCATAAACTTAGTTGTTTTTATAAACTTACATAATTATTTTTAACTTGATAAATTTATATAAACTTGTTTAAATTTTACAAAACTTAGTTAACTTAGTTAATTTTATAAATCTAGCTCAATTTTGGCATGATTATCAAAACAAAAGGGCGGAAACAACTGAATACATGATGTATTGGCATGGTATTTGTGCTATAAAATCCATAATTTTGATAGGAAAATAATCTATATAACAAACATAGATAGAGCATTTTTCAAATCATGCCATATTTTTTTGACTGTAGTGGTCAAAAAGTTACAGCGTTATAAGTCAGCAGTGTTTCATGTACATTTTTTTTGCAAACATGTTGAAACTATTACATTTTGGGTTGTTTTTTAAAATTATTTGAGTAACCATATCAAACCTTATTTATTATTAGTCATGAATCATTGACTACAAACATTACGATTATCCTTAGGCTTGTCATGGGTGAAATGTATTACAATTGGCCTTAGGCAGGTCATGGCTCATGATGGTTTTACATGAAAACTAAAATAATTTCAAGTCGCTGGAATAAGTAGGTCGTCTCTATTACCATATCGTTGTCACAAAACCTCATGACCAATAAACTTATGCCATGAATCTATATACATTAAAAATGATGTCGCTGTAAATAATTTTACATGTCTTCTTAAAATTGCCAGGGCACAAGGAAACATTGTTAGGATCCTGTTACTTATTATTAAAAGGCATGATGGTACATTACAATGTAGCCTAAACCTACAATAATAAAGGATATATTAAATTTTGGCTTACGTTTTTTCGAGGACAATGCCCTTGGCAAGAGATTAGCCAGCAAATGGTTCTTCCACTCATTACCAAGATGGCTCTTCTTGTAAGACTTGTGTGCCCATCTCTGATTTCTTCTATGAGTCTTTAGCTTGCGTCCAACTCCCATACCACGTATCTTTCTATCAAATATTTCAGATTCACGGATATAGACCATGAGAATTGATTAACATAAGACACTAACGAATAATATAATAAACAAATTATATGTGTACACTACAGATGAAAAATATTAAACCTTCAGTACATATATTAACACCCTTCATAATGTAAAGGTTAAAAAACATTTAAAAACTAAAAATATTCCATATTTGATAGAAAAATAAGACTATAATAGGATAAACTTGAGAAGTCTTTGCAGATTAAAGGTTCCCAAAGCAAAGAAACTAAGGGTCGGTTAAATTGTGCATTATCTTTATTTTTAAAACACCAATATCATATAATCTTAATCGCCTAAAAGTTATAAAAGATCTTGTTTATAGGTGAAATGTGGGGTTCATTGTATACTTTCATAAAGTACAAAGAAGTTTAGTCTACATAATGACACTCTCATCAATAAATTCATCAATTTCCAAAAAAAATAATGGAAAAGAAGAGTTAAAAAAATATTAAAAATATTAACACTATTGATTCAATTCCTAATTTTTCTACATATCAAAAGACTGATCTGAAATTAGCAAATAATTTACACTGCACTTGTTCAAGTATTTATTTATTCAACCATAAATTAACTTAGATGAGTATTGATCTCATGTAATAGTTGTTCCTAGAGAACTGTAAACTCATGACAATGCACATTTGAGATGGACCATGTGAAAAAAGCTCTCTTGATAACCTATGCATCAAAATCTCGTGATAATACACAAAATTAAGTACCTGAAGTATGAAAATTGGTATCGACAATCGAAATAAACCTAATACCCGACTAATCCATTAAATCCAAACACAATGAATTATGGTGATTAGTTTACAAAGGAGCACCTGAGAATATTAATGGTGAATCGAAGCAGTGACAGCCAAGGAAATAGAAGAACAAGCAAAATCTAAGGGAAATCAAATTGAGGGAAAACGAAATAAAATGGGTAGAGGGAGGGTTTCTAGGGAAAGAGGGAAAATGAATTTTTTGGGTGAGTACGATGAGAGTGGCGGCAAATATTTCGATGGTGGAAATTAGAACCCTACTTTAGTCTCAGCGTTTGCTCATGAATATTTTTACTTCCTAAATAACTTCTACTGCGTTTATGCTATGAACGCTGTGAATAGATGCAGTAAAAAGCTAGATTTCTTGTAGTGTCTTGAATACTAAAGAGCCCCGTTGTGCTAGGTCCACACATTTCATCAAACATCAGTCAGTGTTGCACATCTACCAGAGAACCTCTTGTGAGTGCTATTTGCGCTTGAATCTCCCCAATCAAATAATCGACCCCACATTACGTAAAGTACATCTACTCAATTCCGCAATGTCCAGCGTCATCTCTTTAGCAACTAACTTCCCTACTACCTCTAGAATATACATATATGCATGTAATATGCTTATACAACCAATTAATAATTTATATATATTTTAAATCCAACCTGGGCCTTAGGCCAAGGTTCAAATTCTACAATTTGGGCCTTAATCGATCAACCGCTATGCCATAATGGTCGACCGTTTGCATTTGACCACTTAGGATGGACGGTGAACCATAGGGTTTTTAAATTTTGATTATGTAATTGATTTTTTTTAGTTTAATTTCTCAAGTTCTACATTACATAGTGAACCCTAATTAGTGACCAATCTATATTTCTAATTCACAGATTTATAAGATTTTTATTACACTTGTTTAATCTTAGTTTAACAAATTGAGAGTTTAGATTCAATAAAAAGGGAGTTTAACCTGATTAAAAAACAAATATTTACACCAATTTCAGTTTCTAATTCAGATTTCAAGTTTACTATTAGGGTTTGCAGTTCATAGTTTAATATCTAACTTCCTAGATCAGATGGAACAGGTTAAAATTAATTGTAAATAATGAATTTAGTAAAGTTGTTCCCACTCACCTTGGATCCAAGCTCTAACAACATGCTCCTTTAGAGAATCATTACACGTTAGCTTGTCCCTTCCTAGATCCGACTTCTAGCATGCTCTTGCTTTAATTTCAATTTATTTTTCTGAAGTAGTTCACTTTTGGAGAGAAGAAATTTTGACAGAGTTTCCGCATGATGTTAACTTCTAATGAAATAAGGGCTAGACTAGGTGTTAATTTGTAAGGGTTGGAGACTGGTTTGAAGCGTTGGATTTTCCCCAGAGAATCTTCACTCTCATCTGGAACACACATTAGAAATGTAGCCCTAAAGAATAATATTCGATGCAATCTTTCCATTCAATCTCACACTCTAGTCACAAAATTTATACGTTAACGGTTGACTGCCTACGGCACCGGTTGACTGCTACCGAGCCACCTTCGAACCCCATCGGTCGTCCCCAGTGTTATTTTTATTTTGTTATGTTTTTTAAATCTTCAAACGCCTGTGACTTTTCCGTACCAACTCTAATTTCGAAATGTTATGTATAAAATTTTCCAGAAAATCGCTACAAACGCAATGATATAAGTTTTATTGCCAAATTTGGACATCCATGAAAATTTCTTTTTAGTTCTTTTTTTATTTAATTTTAATTTTCTTATTAAATTTTTCGTTAAATTTTCGGGTTTTACAACTCTGCAAGCCCCGGTGCCTCCTCTATTAATATTACCATGTTGTCATGTCGAGTAGCCGAGGTAGTGACCGAAGACATACGTGGTAATGCTGTTATTACTTGTGATGGTGGATGGCAAAGTGCTGATGGAAATACTGCTACCATTGGTGGCGATAATCACTATTAAGGATGATCAATGACTCCAGTGTTAACAAAATCCATCACCATTTATAACAGCCCTACTATGCATGCCCAACGACCACCGCTATGGCTTTTGACCATCTTCATTATTAAGCATCTAATACAATGATTGTTTTTTCTGATGATGAAATTCGCTTCATTTTGCATATTCTATCAATCATTTTATCATATATGTACTATCATCTGATGGATATGATCAAAACACTGGTAGAATCTATGAAAAAGGGGCAACGTCCATCATTAGAAAAACTATCATTGTATTATATGGTGAAGAACCATCTAAACCGTCATGTCAATGGAATCATTTCTACATGTAAACAAAATTTACAATATCTTTCACACAATATTATTAATAATTCAAAGTGCATAATACAAGTAAATATTGATTTATAATATCTAAATCTTCAAGTGTAACATCATTAAGGCTGAATTATGTGTAGTCTAAGTAAATATTTATTTCTTTTCTCAAATTAAATACTTTAAGTGATAACAAATTGCATGCATCACCAGTACTATAATCATCTAGAACATATCATGTCCATCCATTCATCTAAAACTAATAAGAAATTTAAACTCGTAATGTACATGTTAAGAAATGTATTAATTTTTAGAAATAGACACCAAAACTAAAGACTTGATCAACTTCCTCTATTGAAAATAAACTATAGCTCTTGTGTTAATTAATTTATTCATAAATTCTTGTATTAATTATAACTTAATTAACTTCTGAGTTCCAAGATTGTATGTCTTCAACAATGCTACAAGTGCTAGGCTTAAGGTGGAGAGCTTGAATATACGACAAATGATTTTTTTTTTATTACCATCGTTTTTCTAGTTATTAAACTTCATGAACCATTTTGGTTTTGGTTAAATATAAATAACATACTTCGAAAAATTTCAAAACACATAATGCTCTATACATAAACAAAATTTACATTATCTGTAACATCCTGTAAAATTAACAAGGATCAATTAAGAAAAATCAATTAATTAATAATAACACTAAAATTGGAAATTTAGCAAATGTTAGAATTTGGCCACAAAACTTAGACCATTGCGTATGTAGTGATCTTCTAAGCATCTTTCGAATATAAAGCTTTGTGATCGGAGTTCAAATGAAGAAGTTATTGATATTTGAAAATTGCAGATCGAAAATAATTCAAAAATCATTACGAAAATAAATATTAATAAATTTAACGTAAAATAAAACATTAACTAAAAACTTAACATTTAAGTAAGCGTTAATAATAATGCTTTAAGGGACCACCGGTCGACCATCCATTGGGACCGGTCGACCACTAGCAGTTTACCTCCCATGTGGAGCGGTCGCCCAGTTATTGTTGTGACAGCTAGAGTTTTCCCTAGCTATAGTGACATGTGATATGATAGCTCCGGATGAACATGGAATGATTATGATTTATGACTAACACTTAAGCAAGGACTAGAGCTCTTAGATATAAGGCTCTGGAAGAATCTCTGATTTGCAGGTGAATCTGAAGGAACGTAATGTTTCACTACGGCCAGTCCACTAGACTGCCAAAGTGCTTGGATATAGATGATTTGTTGACTTCGATACTTGTTCTTAAGCAAAGCACACATTACATTCATAAGACAAACTTTAGGGTAGGGCAAGTGTTAATGCCAAATTTCAATAGTCATAGAATATGCTCGAACGGATGGATTGGACTTCAGAATAATGAAAGAATAGATCGAGAGATTTAGAAACAAGCTTAGGATGGCTATGGAAAAGGCTTCATGAAGTTTGGAGTTGATTGCACTCAGAAAAAGAGATCTGTATCGACATGAAAAGAGGTCGGTACCAACCACTTTTTATGCATATTCATAGCTTTTAGAGTGATGGTCAAAGAGTGATTAGATACACCTAACATCATGGAGCTCATTTCTAAAGAAACAGTTTAACAACCCAAAAAAGCGTAGCCGAAAAAGGCCAAGTATTAGATATGTCAGAACTTCTCGGTAAGAACTTGGTTTTCAAGGGTAAAGTAATTGGAACTTAACGAATCAAAGATAGAAGATGGAATAAAGGAAGAGTGGATGATTTGCAATTAGCCAATCAGATCGGTACCGACTTGATTTTGGTTGATACCAATATTATTTTACAGGACAAGGGGCTACGTCTTGCTTCCTACTTTCTCGGATTTGAAGTTTGACCTGTATTTTGTGATCTAGCAATTGCAGTAGGCAATTCTTCTATAAATAGCAAGCCTATGGCAAACAGATAGGGACTTTTTTCCTTTAGACTTCTTATTTTTGACTTTTGGCACTTAGAAACTTTTCTTCTTCTCTATCAAACCTTCATAAATCCGAGATCTACTAGATTGCGGTGGGATTTGAGTTGTGATCTTTGTATTCCGGAGAGGTAACATAAGATAATAAAATTAAAGTGGATGTAGGCCGAAGAATATGCCGAACCACTGCAACAAAATTTGAAAACCAAGTAGCGAAATCTTTGCCGATATCGCCATTTGGATGTTGCGATTCGTAAACATTGCATTTATAGATGAAATATTGGATTATAATTAACATACATGTGTGTATATGTATATATATGCATATGTAGATGATATAATGCATTAAGAAGAATATATGTGTATTACCTAACAAATGGTGTGTGCTACATGGTAATCTCTATCGTTCAACCATAATTCCACACATTTACTAGCATTTCGGCCATGTTTTTGAAAAATAGATAAACTCGTTTGACAATTATCTTGATCAATGCCTTTATCATTAGGCATAGCACTTTCAAATGATATGTTCACATAATCACTAAAATAACGAGAGAGAAAATACAAAGCTTCTTCTTCGATATATGATTTGCAAATCAAATCTTCAGCTCGTGCTTTCTGTCTCACTTTTTTTTAGATTATTTAAGTACCTATTAAGAATTATTCCAAATTAGAATTTATTTATACATAAAGTAAACTAATATTTAATGTACTAAACACTAATATCTCCCGAATGGATACATCTATCCATATTGCACAGGTCCTCGAAGACGTGCTTTAGATGGAAGATGAATAGGTAAATGCACCATTACATTAAATAAACCTGGAGGAAATATTTTCTCTAATTTGCAGAGCAGTATGGGAATTACTTCCTCAAGTTTACGTATAAACGTAGCAGAACAAAGCTCCTTATAAAAAAAACTAAATTCTGTTACAACTGTCCAAACTTTTACAGGCAACAGTTCTTTAAAAGCAACCGGTAACAAATTTTCCACCATAATATGACAGTCATGGCTTTTCATCCCTCTAAATCTTTTGTTCTTATAGTCGATGCATCTACGAATATTGGAAGAAATACCATCAGGAAATCTTAACCCTTCGACCCATTTTAAAAGTTTTTTAACCTGGTTATTGTCTAGCTTATAGCATGCTTTTGGTTTTTTATGTCATTTGGCTTGATATGAAGCTCAAGGCGATTACATATTGCTTCGATATCGCGTTTTGATTTCAGATCATCCTTCCTCTTCCCCTAAACATTCAAAATTGTATTAAAAATATTGTCAAACACGTTTTTCTTGTTGTGCATCACGTCAATATTGTGACGAAGTTGTAGATTTTTCCAATACGACAACTCCTAAAATATACTTTGTTTGCACCAATTATGAATCGTGGATTTACCTTGAATATCAATTTTTTCTCTGGTCTCATGTATCTTTGGAAAGTCCTTTAAAATTTCATATATATCTTCGCCTGACCAAATCATTGGTGCTTGTGAGGACTCGTGTCTATTAGCTGTAAAGTTTTCTTGTCTCTTCTAAAAGGATGATTAATATGGAGAAACGCCGGTGACAATCAAACCACGAAATTTTCCTTTCATGCGGTAAAGAAAATGCTCGTGTTTCCTCCATGCAATAAGGACAAGCTAGGCAACTGGTCGTACTCCAACCTGAAAGCATTGCATATGAGGAAAATCACTAATAGTCCACAACAAAGAAGCAAACATATGAAAAATCTTTTTTTGAGATGTCGTATGTTTCAACTCCTTTGTACCACAACGTTTTCAACTCTTCAATCAACGGCTGTAAATAAACACCGATTCCTTGTGTCGGATCATCAGGGCTGGGGATGACAATTGTGAGAAACATATATGGATTTTTCATACACATCCATGGTTGTAGGTTATAAGATGTAACGGTTATAGGCCAAGATGAATATTTAGAACCAAATTGAGAAAATGGTGAAAATCTATCCGTACATAAACCAAGTCTAACATTACGGCTCTTCATTGCAAAGTCGGGATATTTCTGATCTAAATGCTTCCATGCTTCTCCTTTAGCTAGGTGTGTTGACGTACCTTCTTCCTACATTCTAACACTGTGACATCTCTTATGATGCGCAATTACGATGCATATAACCTTTGAAGCCTAGGAGTAATAGGTAAATATTGCATATGTTTATACGGGTCTTCCTTTCCCTTCTTCTTTCTTGGTTTATACCTTTCCTGATTACATATTTTACAATTCCTAAGATTGATATCTTCTTTCTAAAACAACATGCAACTGTTTAAACATGTAACTATTTTTTGATGCGGTAAACCAAAAGCCGACAGAAGTTTTTTCATTTCAAAATGATTTTCGCACATTAAGTTGTCGGGAGGCATATGCCGCTTCGCAGCTTGTACAACAGCTATATATCCAACTTCCGTGAAGCTGTATTTAGAATTTATTGCAATGTATTCTGCAGTTACTGATAATTGGGTACCTTTGTACAGCCTTCCCAATGGGGTTTCTTCGCGGAATCCGATAAATCATAAAAAAATTGCTCCAATATTTGGTTCTTCTTCAACATTAACGTCGTCATCAAAAAATTGTGCAATATGGAACATTAAATGTGCTACATCATCAACCATATGTCCTAAGATATTCGTCATAACAATTTTATTACTCACTACCTCCTCTGACTGTACAAGGTTAGGTGTTATAAGTTCTCCGTGCTGATCCCTTACCAAATAGTTCAACATGAAACCATACTGATGCAAATGAACTCTAACCATTTCTGGTATCAAATGCTTCAACAATTTACACCTGCTACATGGACAACGGATCTTTTTGTTGTTTCCATTATTACTTAAAGAAAAATCAATAAATACGTGTACACCATTATTAAAATGTTCACTTATTGAGCCTCCAATTTTCCTTTGTTGTTGATACATCCAACTTCAATCAGTAAAATAATTCATCATCTCCCCTACTGTAATTAAAAAATACGATATAAATAAAAACCACATTCATAATTTATTTTTTAATACAATTTTACAGTTTAATGTTTTATATTAATTAATCATTGATTCTTTGTTGCTGGGGCATCCTACTTTCCATTACAAACACAGTAACGTAATTACATCTCATAAGTCATTTTATTTTGAACGGTTCAACAAAATTTCGGTAGCACTTCCCTTTTGTTCCCTGAGTCATACACGATTGCATGTACATAGGGAACATAAAGGAAGCATTACCAAAATTTCGTGAATCGTTTAAAATGAAATTATTTATGAGATCTAATTACGTTACTATATTTTAATTTTTCCAATACAGGGACAAATCCAACAAATATTGTATACGATGAATATAAATGTCCGTTCTGTCATAAAATGAATACTCATATAATTATCATATACAATACTTATCGGATGGGGCCAAAAAACACTCTAAGGGTTTTATGAATAAAATGTATTACATATTTTATATTTTAAAAATAATAATTGGCTTTCGTCGTTTACATTAAATTGATTAACATTTAAGTTAAGTGAAACAACCGTATACGATGGTCTATCACATACGCACAGTTTAAAACTTTAATTAACTAACCATACATATATAAAATTAATTATCGTTTTCGACATTTTAGAGAACACATAAACTAAATTATGCTCATCCGTACTAAATAACCCAAGTAATGTGTAAAAGCACTAAATTATTCAACTAATACACACTAATTTATTATTCCACAAACTAATAAATTAAACTATACTAACTAACAAATTAAACTAACAAACTAACATTCAATAAACTATACTACACAATCAATGGGACAATATAAATAATTAAACTAACAAATTAACCCTAAATTAACAAATTCATTAAATTTAGGTTTAGGGATAATACCTAAAATAGACGAGATTAGGGGTTTGGAGGAGATGAGATTCCGATTTGATGAAGTTGGAGTTGATTTCGGCCGAAATTGATCGTTTGGAGCTGGAGGGGGAAATGATGGAGGAGGGTTTTGATTTGGGGAGGAGTGAAATGTTTCTGGTTTCGGCCGGGAGAAGAAGATACACACTCCTATGGTTATCAAAGGCCGCAAACGGCAATTTTCCGACGGCTGGTGATGGCTAATTATTTTAATCATAATAAAGTACAAAAAATATATGTCGTTAGAAGCCGTCGATACTCTAGAATATACTATAGTTCTAGTAGTTCTAGTAGTCAGGACCAAATAAACCAGGACGATTAAGAGGAATGAGAAGGGATATGACCTTCACCAAGACAATTTGGTAACATGTTAGGGATAAACAAACAACTCAAATGCAAAAAAATATTCATGATTATAGGCGATGGTTCAAATGCTAGTGAAAAATCAGGTACTACAATTTCAGTTACCATATCCACTTTGTAATTTTAACTATGCTGAAATTTTATCTATGTAAAATAGTATCTAGATTACTTCACTACAATGGTAATTATTTTAGCTTTATTCCGAAATAAAAAAATAAACAAAAAAATAAACGGACAGTTTGTAAGCAATTTCAAAATAAAGAAAAGAGACCTATTAGAATAAGAAATATTCAAGCCATCAAATTGTCAAAAATAAATATTTGCATAGATAACTATTAGAGAAGCTAATTATTAAATATTCTAGTTTATTACCAAATTATCAAATTATGCTAGAAAAAGAAATATTTCTTCAGAAAAAAGATGTACTTTTTACATATTATTACCAAATTATCAAAACGAGATTCAAATCGTAACCCATAAATTTCAGTATGACATTAAAACTAAATTTAATTGTAAGTCGTACACTGAGTAAATTCACCGTGTTATATACATATTGTAAGCTGATAGATAAGCTGTTCAATGTAGGTTTTCAAATGATATTCGAATGCGAGAAAGGATAAAACCTTTCTTAAAAGTAACAGCTCATGTATTTTTAAATTGACTGGAATACATGACTTCTATAGTTTAAATCTAAAATTTAAGTGGATGAAAAGAACAAAAAAGTTACGTTACACGATTTCCTAATAGTAATAAAAAAATGTCTATGTTTTGAACGATTAACTTATACAATTTTTTTTATTATCAATGCATATTTCCATCTTGTTTCTGAAATTAGACTTTTCCAGTAGCAATGTCTCCATGTTTTCCTACTTGCATGTTCAGATTTGGAGTTTTAAATTACTTCACCACTAGTTTAGGTAATTTGTAAGATATTAACAACTTTCATTAAAATATACACTAACGGCTATTTCCATGGACGCTCTTCTCTGACGAATTAGCAATTTTCTTACTGCTTTCTCTACCTCTCTTCAATCGCTCTCTCCCTGATACTGCTGTCTTCTTCACAGCGTTTTAGTACTGATTTGTTGGTTATGTTGCCGTTTATGGGAGGCGAAGGAGAGTTCTCACTTGTCGGCTCTTTCGTTTGCCACTGCCCTTCGTTCGCCGCGATAGGCGAAGCCATTCGCGCGGTGGCCGCTGGTCCTATTTCTGTGGTCTTGACTGGTGAATGCTCGGTTGCGATTAGGGTATACTACCTGTCCACTTTTGGGGATCTTGCCGGATCTCGTTTCTTGTGGGTTGAATCCTGTTTTATGGAGATTCTTCCGGTCTCCGATGATGGTATTGTGTGCTGCCCTCCCCCCAGTAGTCGTATTTGGCAGTTCGATGATGTCTTGGTGGTGTCGTCTCTCTCAGTTGATTCCTCTGATGTTTCGATAAGGGATTTCAACTGCTTATTCGAACCACGATTATCTTTCTCTGTCAACTGTGAGATACTGCCTATTGGGGAGGAGGCACTGATGGTGGGTTTGGTGAGTTGCGGCTCTTGCTCTGGTATCGATTCTTTGGACGAATGGGATTTCATCACCCAATTCGCTCCATCGGTTATTTTCTCTGCTGCTTGTGAGATTTTGCCCCGTGGCGAGGAGTCGCTAGTGGTTGGCACGGTTCCTTGTGATTCTAGCTGTGGCTTGAATCTTTTGTTGGAAGGGGATTTCATCACCCCTACCATACTTGAAACGTTGGTCCCCTCCCCTCCGGCTTCGTTCTTCGTCGTTATGTGGTTTTGGGGATGGACTTGGACGTTTGGCAGTGGTTACCATTGCGTCGTTGGAGTTGGGCTTGGGATTTTGTGTTAGTGGTGATGGGTATGGCGATGAGTTTGATTTGTTGGTCGTTGGGTTCTCTGCCTATCCATCCTCTCTGGATGGGATGTACCTCATCCCAATGTCTTCGCTGTTGATTTCTGACTCTTGGGTTGGCTGTAGCGGTGTGGCGGTGAGTTCTTTTGTGGTTGATTTTGGAAGGGTGGTTCCTTCTTGTCTTTGTGTTCGATATTCTCGAACCTGTTTGCTGGGTGCGCTGTTGCGTGTGCAATTCTTGGTGGGTTTTTCTGTTGGTTTCCTTGTCGAGCAGCTGCAGGTAAGTGCTCTGGTGGCCGGCCAGGTGAATGCTTTGTTTGTGCATTTTCTCTTGGTCGTTGATAGTGGGATTTTGATATATTGTCGGCTTGGGTCTGTTGGTTTGTTTTTTATGGTATTGAGCCTTGGCGCGCTTCGGCGTGTGCTCCCTGATATTGTTACCCTACTGATGTTTGGTGACGTGTCAGGTCATGTTGGCATTGTGATCTCCGCTTGGAGCGAACAATGTGGTTCCCCCTGTTGGTATTTTATCCTAAGCCATAGCGAGGCTTGGTCAGTGTCGTTTGTGGCTTATAGTCTATCTCTTCTGGTTGGTCCCCATTGGTCTCTACGGAGAAATTACCCTGTATGGGTCGTTTGGCTATGGCGGTGTTCCATTCCTGATTGCATAGTGTACCCTGACGCGGTTCACTATGTGGGCAGACTGGAACATTACCAGTCAGTTGCGACCCGATCGGGTGATATTTCTGCTAGGGCCACCCTGCGAACCTCACCTGTCTCGTGGGGCTGTCTATCCAGTGGCAGTCCGGCATGGGTTAGGTTCCTATTGCAACGTGGGATGCGTATATTTAGCTCCCCTACATTCTCTCATTATACTCTATCTGTTCCGGTTTCTCCTGATCCTTCGACTCTTTCATGCTCTTCCCGGTGCTCTCTTCCTTCTTCTTCTTGTGCCTTATCGATCGTCATCCGGATGCTATCTGTTGAGGAAATTGCGTTGATAAACGAGCGGCTTTCTCGTCTTACCGATAACTCAGCCCCTTCCAGTTCCTCTTTCCCTCTGTCCGATTCGAAAGAGATATTAGGTGTTGCTTCGGTGTCCGAACCTTTGCGTCAGCCTCTTCGTAGATCCTCTCGTCGTCGAGCGCGTGGGGCTTCCGTCATCTCCCGCACCATCTGTACTCGCTCTATAGCGGCGACAGAGCAGATTGATAGATCTGCTCTATCCTCCTTGTATCGTATCTGATTTTCGTCTGTACGGTCTCTTCTGGCTTGTCTCCTTTTCTCTGACTGGTGTTGGCTCCATGTCGAACTTTCTCTTCAGGAATATTCGTGGTATTGGCAACGAAGCATCTTCTGCTAGGCTAAAGCGGATTGTCCGTAAACATTCCATTGGCTTGGTGGCTATTTTAGAACCTTTTGTGGGTCCCGGCGAGATTACCAAGGCGATTTTGTCGCTAGGTTTTGGAGGTGCTTTATCTAATGTTTCGGGAAAGATCTGGATTCTTTGGTCGAAAGAATGCGCTGTTAGCCCGGTTTTTGACTCGTCTCAACTATTATCTGTCTTGTGTTCTTCTTCCTTATCCCCGTATCCGTTCCTTTTTTCCGCGGTATACGCCAAGTGTGACCGGGTAGATAGATTATCTCTTTGGGATGACATTATGTCTCTAGCTGCTTTCGGTTGCTCGATTTCAGTGGTGGGTGGCGACTTCAATGTTGTTGCAAGCCAGGCTGAAAAATTAGGCGGGGTGGCTGTCAATCGTCTGTCGGTTACAGATTTCAATTCTTTCATTGTGAGATCTAGGTTATCTGAAATCCCCTTCGTTGGTTCTGCTTTTACTTGGTCTAACAACCAGGAAGGTCCGAACCGGATCCTCTCCAGGTTAGATAGGATTTTTGGGTCTGCTGATTGGTTCAACCTTCCTTATACTTTCTCTATCTCCCATCTTCATCGATCTTGCTCTGATCATGCGCCTCTTGTTTTACGATGCGCTTCGCGATCTTTAACGGGTCCTTCCTCTTTCCGCTATCTTAGTATGTGGAGTTCCCACCATAGTTTTCTGCAAGTGGTCGAGGAATCATGGTCCACTCCCATTGAGGCTGCTCCCATGGGGGCTTTTTCTTGGAAACTGAAGCGTCTTAAGGCTTGCCTAAAGACGTGGAATTCCCTTGTTTTCTGGAATATTTTCGATCATGTGCGAGCGGCAGAAGAGTCCCTGATTCTTGCCGAAGCTTTGTTCGACGAGAGTCCTTCGGCGGAAAACAAGGAGCTTTGGGCTTGCGTCCAATTGGCTTTCTTTTCGGAACTTCGTATTGAGAACTCCTACCTTCGACAAAAGGCGAGGATCAAGTGGGTGGTAGAAGGCGATACGAATTCCAAATTCTTCCATTCTTCCATTCGTAAGAAAGCTAATTTGCTTTCTATTCGCGAGATTGTGAGAACAGACCATTCTGTGGCTTCGACTCCGTCCGAAGTCATAGAGGTGCTTGTTTCTCATTTTCAATCTTATCTGGGTTCTCTCTCTGTGTCTGATCCGGTCTCGGACATCCTTTCCTTCATTCCTCGGATTGTTCCAGCAGAAGGAAGTGAAGGTTTAGCTTCCCCGCCTTCGACAGATGAGATTCGTGCCTGTGCCTTCGCTCTTAGCAAAGATAGTGCATGTGGGCCGGATGGTTTTAACGGGTCCTTCTTTCGATCTACATGGCACATCATCCAGTCTGATTTATGCATGGCAATTCAGCATTTCTTTTCCGAGGCCGCTCTCCCCGTTAGTTGGTCATCCACTAATTTGGTCCTTATTCCAAAGTGTGATAATCCTCGGGCGTGCTCGGAGTTCCGCCCCATCAGCCTTTGTAATTTCACTAACAAAGTGATCTCAAAAATTCTGGCCACTCGGTTGGCTCCTTACCTTGATCGCATTATATCATCCTCTCAGGCGGGTTTTGTTAAAGGTCGTTTGATCACTGATAACGTCCTTTTAGCCCAAGAACTTGTTTCTCAGATTGACCGTAAGGTCAGGGGTTCTAACATTATTTTCAAACTTTATATGGAAAAGGCATACGATCGTATGTCCTGGTTTTTCATCATCAAGGTTCTCCGTGCTTTCGGTTTCCCTGAAACCCTTATCGATTTGGTTTGGAGACTCATTTCCAACTGTTGGTATTCTGTTCTCATTAACAGATCGGCCAATGGTTTTTTCAAAGCCGGAAGAGGTATCCGTCAAGGCGATCCTCTATCTCCTTCTCTATTCGTTATCGCGGCCGAGGCTTTCATTCATGGCATCCACTCTTTAACGATATTTGGTCAAATTCAGCGTTTTGGTCTTCCGAGTGGCTGTCCGCTTGTCTCTTCTCTGTCATTCGCGGATGACATTGTCATTTTCTCCAATGGTAATCGGTCCTTTGTTCGCCGCCTCATTCGGTTCATTAATCTGTATGAGAGGTGTTCGGGCCAATAAGTCAACTCTGCGAAGAGTTGCTTGGTTCACGCGAAGGATATGGACCTTGTGAGAGTTTCTTGGGTCGAATCTTTTACAGGGTTTAGCGCTGCTTCCCTTCCCCTTCCTTATTTGGGTATTGTTCTATACAGAGGTAAGAAACTTAACGCCCTATTCGATCCTCTTACGGACAAAGTAAGGGGAAAGATTATCCGTTGGAATGCGTCTCTTCTGTCTCAAGCTGGTAGACTAGTGCTCATCCAATCGTTTCTGAGCTCTATGGGTACTCATATTTTCGCCGCTATGACCCCTACGTCCTCTTTTTTCCGCTCGTTCCAATCTTTGGCTTCCTCTTTCTTCTGGGGTTCGAAGGGTGACAATCGCCGACACCACTGGGTTTCTTGGGATGTTATCTGCCGTCCTAAGAGTGAGGGTGGGTTAGGATTGCGTAATCCGAAGGACATCTGTTCGGCTTTCGCTTGTAAGTTGTGGTACCGGTTTGGTACTAACGACTCCTTATGGGCGAAGTTCCTTCATGCTAAGTACCGACGATTGGAGTCTTCTGGATATGCAGGTTCTCCTTGCTACACCAGTGAGACTTGGAAGCATATGCAGTCGGTCAAATTGTTCGTTGATTCTCATAACGGCCACTCGGGATGGGATGGTGGTCCGTTCTCTATTCTTAAGGCCTGGAGCTCTTCTCGAACTCCCAATCCAGTCCTTCCTCTTTTTTCCTTCATTTGGGACGTTCGAATCCCTCCTAAGGTCTCTCTCCTCATGCGGCGAACCTTCCATTATGGGTTACCGGTTGATGAGAGCCTCCAGCAGATTGGCATTCCGTTTGTTTCCCTGTTGTCTCTTTTTTGGAACTAAAATAATATTAACGCATTCAAACATAAAACTATAACTATTGGTCCGACCATCATGTTGCACCGCTCGATCATACTGCCACGGTCTACCCAAAAGCAAATGACAAACATCCATCTCAACTACATCACACCAAATCTCGTCTTTATATTTCTTCCCAATAGAAAATGGAACTCGAACTCGCCTATCCACCTTCACCTCTCCTCCTTTTCTCAGCCACGCTAACTTATAAGGATTTGGATGTTTTTCCGTTTTCAATTTTAATTTTCTCACCGCTTCTGTAGAAATAATATTGTCACAACTTCCTACATCAATCACAGATTTACAAACTTTTCCCAATATAGTGCATGTCGACTGAAAGATGTTACTCCTCAACCAACTAGCTTCATCTTCTTGCTTTGGTGTTAAACAAGACCTCCTCATCATTAGATTACACCCTTCGTCTCCCGATGCGATATCCTGTTCATTCTCCTCAACTGGACTATCTTCACCCTCAACAGCATCCTCACTTTCAACCTCAGCTATCATAGCTCGTTTCTTCGATTTTGGACACTCATTGCTTTTATGACCCATCTCCTGGCAATTGTAGCATTTGAAACCATTGTTAACCTTCGCCTTCTCACTCTCCTTTACTACAGGTTTACTGACAGGTTTAGAAACATTATAACTTCCGCTAACACCCTTCACTTGATTATTAGAATTAGTAAACACACCACCTCCACGCCTTCCCTGCTTTTCCCAAGCCAACGCTTTTTGATGTGCCTCTTTCACAGATTTCGGATCAAACATATTAACCATATCCTGGATCTTCATTCGTAACCCTCCAACAAATCTAGCAGTCAATTGTTCTTCCGTCTCCATTATATCGTTCCTGGCAATGAGTTGGTAAAACTCATCGGCGTAATCATTGACTGATTTCGTCCCCTGCCTTAGATTCTGCAATCTCTGGTACATAAGTGATTGATAGTTGTATGGTAAAAATGTAGCTCTCATCAATTTCTTCATTTTATCCCACTCTACAACCATTGACTTCCCCATCCGTTCTCTGGTAAGTTTAGTTTGCTGCCACCACGCCAAAGCTCTCCCCCTCAACCTAGTAGCAACCAACTTCACTCGACGATTCTCCGGAATCTCCTTGAAATCAAAAATTTCTTCAACATTAGACAACCAATCTAAAAATTCTTCAGCAACCATTCCACCCTTGAACTCTGGAATTTCCATCTTCATTCCCGATTCCCATCGACGAACATCATCTACATCACGATTCTGACGTCGTGTTTGCTCTCTATCTCGATAATGAACACTTCCCTATCACCATCAAACTCCTCATCAAAGTCTGACGCATAGCGTTGTCGTTCACGACCTCCAACATCTCTACTACCACTCCTTCGATCAACATTCCTATCACGACTATCAATACTTCTATGATCTTGATCTTTCCTTCTCTCCCGATCTGAATTTATCGAAGCTCTACTTCCCCCATGGTTTGATTCAAGTGAAATTCTTCTTCTACTTTGATTCATTTCAAGCATCATTCTCTCTAATCGACCAATTCCTTCGTTCAACTTTTCAGTAAAGCTCTCGTGGATTCGTTGCTCCATTTCATCAGCTTCTTCTCTTCCATACAAGGCATTAATATTGCGATGACGTTGAGATCGTCTCGGAGGCATGATTGATCTTCAAACAAATAATTCAACAAATCTCCAAACTTCAACAAAGCAAAACCTCAACAAATTTGACTTCAAAAATCTTCAAACAAAACAATTCCAAAACTACAATTCAAATCAACTAGCACGGCTTCAAGCTTGCTTCGAATTTTACTTTGGCGTGCAAACTCTCCCACGCAAATTCAAACACCTTTTCCACACTTTGATCCAAATGATTATGGACCAAACACCCCAAACTTGTTGCAACTTCAATATGAACACGACGAACATAAACTTCAAACTTCGAATACTTGGCTCCAAGACCCGATTTAGCTATGATTGGCTAAAACAAGCTCCGATACCAAAACTGACGCAGCGGATAAATCAAAACAAACTTCAATCGATGTAAGTACAATCGGTGAGTTGAGAATACTGCAATGCCCAAATCCGTTGATCCAAAGATGTCGGATTCTAGCTATCTTCGTCTCGCTGATCGCGCACGATACCGAGAAACAAAGATCTACGATTCGTCGACGTTGATCAAGCGCACTTGATTCCGCGAATCGGCTTCAACAAACGTTGATTCGAGCGCACTCGAATGACGTAGGTGGAGATAGGAGATTTCACTCGACTACCAATTTAATGAAAGCACAAAGCTAACAAAAGAAGAATTTTATTCAAATTTTCAACCACCTTTACAAATGACACTACATCCCTATTTATAGGGTTTATGACTCAACACAAAAACTTAAGAAAATTACAATACAAACCATACACGACTCAGTATTGACTCGGCAACGACTCAACAAAACTCGCGACTTAACAGAAGGCTGAAAACATCTCTCGCGACTTAAAAACAACTGGATCGGCCGCGACTTAGCAAGAACTAGCAGCGCCTTAATGAATGTCTCGGCAACGACTTAAGGAAGAATTGGTACGCGACTTGGGATTTAGGTTATCAGCGACTCACTGGAGGAAACTCGCGACCTAGGGCTTCACGAGAGAACGCGCGACATATGGCTTCGACTCCTGGGAGCTTTGATTACTCGGTGACGATTCATAGGAGGCCGCGATGACTCGGTGACGAATTATGGCTTTGCCGCGACTTAAGGCGGAGGGAATGAGTCGGTCGTGACTCAAGGAGAAGGGAATGAATCGATCGCGTGTTATTGGAAATGTCGCGACTTATAGGATTGATGGAAAAAGGTTTATCTCGTGTCTCGGTTATATGATTGAGGGGGAGAAGATAAGTCGTAGGTTGCAATTGGAGATGAGTCGGTGGAAGGTGATGTGTCGTTCGCGACTTAGGGTGGAGGGGATGAGTCGGCAAAGGGATGAGTCGTGAGTTATTGGTTTCGAACGAGGTAACTTCATCATCCTCCCCTCGTTGGATAGAATTCGTCCTCGAATTCACACTCTCGTCATCTCCGATGAAATCCTCCCCACAATACGGAATTAAATGTTTGACATTGAAAACATCAGAAGTATGAACATTTTCCGACAACTTTAACCGATATGCATTATCATTGATCTTCTTCAGGATTTCTAATGGACCAATCTTTTGTGCTTTCAACTTATTGTAAGCTCCAACTGGAAAACGATATTTCGTCAAAACCGCGTAAACCAAATCACCTTCTTTGAAGACTACACTTCTTCGTTTCTTATCCGCCTTTTGTTTATACTTCTCATTTGTCTTTTCCAATCGTTCCTGAACGATTCTATGGCATTCCGTCAACCCATCAACAAAATCAGCAGCCAACTTAACTGTCCCCTCCGGTTGTGGAACCATCGTCAAATCCAACGGCCCCTTCGGTAAGCTTGAATATACAATTTGAAATGGACCGAACCCTGTACTTCGATTATTTGCATGATTGTGAGCAAATTCAGCTTGACACAACTTCACATCCCAACTCTTCAAATTGTCTTTCACAAGACATCGTAACAAGTTTCCCAACGATCTATTCACCACCTCTGTCTGCCCATCTGTTTGCGGATGATAAGCACTACTAAAATTCAGCTTCGTTCCCACCATCTTACACAAACTAAGCCAAAAATGACTTAAAAATCTGGTATCCCTATCGGAAACAATAGACTCTGGCAACCCATGTAAATGATAGATTTCTTTAAAGAACAACTGAGCAACACGAACAGCATCTGCCGTCTTCTTACAAGCAATAAAATGTGCCATCTTCGAAAATCGATCAACCACCACATATATAGAATCATTACAACGCTGCGTTCTCGGCAATCCCAACACAAAGTCCATACTCACATCAACCCATGGTTTAGCCGGTACAGGTAACGGCATATACAACCCAGCATTGGTCGCAGTTCCTTTCGAAACCTGACAGATATGACATCTACGCACGAACCTCTCCACCTCTTTTCTAATTGTTGGCCAAAAGTAAGATTGAGTAACCAAATGCAATGTACGATCACGGCCCACATGACCTTCCTCATGCAACTCTTTGATTATTTTCATTCTCAAACTACAATCAGGTATGCATAAACGATTTCCTTTGAACAAGAACCCATCAACCAACACAAATTCATCAGAACTTCCCTCCTTGACTTTCTCAACATATTTCTTAAAGTAAGGATCTTCTTCAAGCAATTCTGGCAATAGTTCAAACCCTGTTGCCTCAATTTTCATTGTCGTTAATAAATGACTTCTCCTACTCAAAGCATCAGCTACATGATTTGTTACCGCTGATTTGTGTTTAACGACAAAAGTAAACTGCTGCAAATAAGCAATCCATGATGCATGTCTCGCGGAAATCTTGTCCTGTCCTAGCATATGCTTCAATGCCTCATGATCAGTGTAAAGAACAAACTCTTTCTGAAATAGATAGTGTCTCCAATGTTTAATAGCTTGTACAACAGCATAGAATTCAACGTCATATGTACTGTATCTCATCTTCGCTCCTGACAACTTTTCACTAAAATATGCAATAGGACGTCCCCTCTGACTCAACACTCCACCAATTCCCACCTTCGACGCATCAGTATGCAATTCAAACAACAACTGAAAATCTGGTAAAACAAGAATCGGTGCTGTCGTCAATAGTTCCTTGATCTTCTCAAAAGCAACCCCCGCTTCCTCTGACCATACAAACTGTTTCCCTTTCATGCAATCAGTAACTGGAGCCATCATGCTACTGAAGTGTGGAATGAATCTTCGGTAGAATGACGCTAGCCCATGAAAACTTCTCACTTCCGTAATTGTCTTTGGCTGTGGCCAATTCCTGACTGCTTCAACTTTATCCTGGTCCACCTGTATACCTTCTCCTGAAACGACATAACCCAGAAATAAAACATTATGCGTCATAAACACGCATTTCTTTGTAGCAGCATAAAATTGTTCCTCACGAAGAATAATCAACACTTCCCTCAAATGTTGAACATGCTCCTCCGTACTCCTACTATATATCAGAATATCATCGAAATAAACCACCACAAACTTCCCAATGAATGGTCTAAAGATTTGATTCATCACCCGCATGAATGTACTAGGTGCATTTGATAAACCAAATGGCATAACCAACCATTCGTATAACCCCTCTCTTGTCTTGAAGGCTGTCTTCCATTCGTCTCCAGGTCTAATCCCAATTTGATGATAACCGCTTTTCAAATCAATCTTTGAAAAGATAGTAGCCCCACTCAACTGATCTAGCAAGTCATCCAACCTCGGCATTGGAAATCTATATCTCACAGTAATCTTATTCAAGGCTCGACTGTCAGTGCACATCCTCCATGTTCCATCCTTCTTTGGTACCAACAAAGCTGGCACAGCACACGGACTCAAACTCTCCTGCACTCGTCCTTGTTCAAGCAACTCTTCCACCTGCCTTCTTAGTTCTTCATGCTCCTTCGGACTCATCCGATAATGTGGTCTATGCGGTAATACTGCTCCCGGAACAAGATCAATCCGATGTTGAATGTCTCTCAGTGGCGGTAACTCCTTGGGCAACTCCTTTGGAAATACATCCTCAAATTCTTTCAATAATGGTTTTGCTTCTTCTGGGATTTCAACCTCTTCACTACAATCTCGCCCAATCAACAGGAATACTTCAGGCTCCTCTTCAACTTCCTTAACAAACTCTTTCAACGATAGTAAAGTTTTTAGCTCTTCAATCTCCTCAGATTTACTCTCTCCCTGTTGTCTCTTTTTTGGAACTAAAATAATCTTAACGCCTTCAAACATAAAACTATAACTATTGGTCCGACCATCATGTTGCACCGCTCGATCATACTGCCACGGTCTACCCAAAAGCAAATGACAAACATCCATCTCAACTACATCACACCAAATCTCGTCTTTATATTTCTTCCCAATAGAAAATGGAACTCGAACTCGCCTATCCACCTTCACCTTTCCTCCTTTTCTCAGCCACGCTAACTTATAAGGATTTGGATGTTTTTCCGTTTTCAATTTCAATTTTCTCACCGCTTCTGTAGAAATAATATTGTCACAACTTCCTGCATCAATCACAAATTTACAAACTTTTCCCAATATAGTGCATGTCGACTGAAAGATGTTACTCCTCAACCAACTAGCTTCTTCTTCTTGCTTTGGTGTTAAACAAGACCTCCTCATCATTAGATTACACCCTTCGTCTCCCGATGCGATATCCTGTTCATTCTCCTCAACTGGACTATCTTCACCCTCAACAGCATCCTCACTTTCAACCTCAGCTATCATAGCTCGTTTCTTCGGTTTTGGACACTCATTGCTTTTATGACCCATCTCCTGGCAATTGTAGCATTTGAAACCATTGTTAACCTTCGCCTTCTCACTCTCCTTTACTACAGGTTTACTGACAGGTTTAGAAACATTAGAACTTCCGCTAACACCCTTCACTTGATTATTAGAATTAGTAAACACACCACCTCCACGCCTTCCCTGCTTTTCCCAAGCCAACGGTTTTTGATGTGCCTCTGCCACAGATCTCGGATCAAACATATTAACCATATCCTGGATCTGCATTCGTAACCCTCCAACAAATCTAGCAGTCAATTGTTCTTCCGTCTCCATTATATCGTTCCTGGCAATGAGTTGGTAAAATTCATCGGCGTAATCATTGACTGATTTCGTCCCATGCCTTAGATTCTGCAATCTCGGGTACATAAGTGATTGATAGTTGTATGTTAAAAATGTAGCTCTCATCAATTTCTTCATTTTATCCCACTCTACAACCTTTGACTTCCCCATCCGTTCTCTGGTAAGTTTAGTTTGCTGCCACCACGCCAAAGCTCTCCCCCTCAACCTAGTAGCAACCAACTTCACTCGACGATTCTCCGGAATCTCCTTGAAATCAAAAATTTCTTCAACATTAGACAACCAAACTAAAAATTCTTCAGCAACCATTCCACCCTTGGACTCTGGAATTTCCATCTTCATTCCCGATTCCCATCGACGAACATCATCTACATCACGGTTCTGACGTCGTGTTTGCTCTCTATCTCGATAATGAACACTTCCCCTATCACCATCAAACTCCTCATCAAAGTCTGACGTATAGCGTTGTCGTTCACGACCTCCAACATCTCTACTACCACTCCTTCGATCAACATTCCTATCACGATTATCAATACTTCCATGATCTTGATCTCTCCTTCTCTCCCGATCTGAATTTATCGAAGCTCTACTTCCCCCATGGTTTGATTCAGGTGAAATTCTTCTTCTACTTTGATTCATTTCAAGCATCATTCTCTCTAATCGACCAATTCCTTCGTTCAACTTTTCAGTAAAGCTCTCGTGGATTCGTTGCTCCATTTCATCAGCTTCTTCTCTTCCATACAAGGCATTAATATTGCGATGACGTTGAGCTCGTCTCGGAGGCATGATTGATCTTCAAACAAATAATTCAACAAATCTCCAAACTTCAACAAAGCAAAACCTCAACAAATTTGACTTCAAAAATCTTCAAACAAAACAATTCCAAAACTACAATTCAAATCAACTAGCACGGCTTCAAGCTTGCTTCGAACTTCACTTTGGCGTGCAAACTCTCCCACGCAAATTCAAACACCTTTTCCACACTTTGATCCAAATGATTATGGACCAAACACCCCAAACTTGTTGCAACTTCAATATGAACACGACGAACATAAACTTCAAACTTCGAATACTTGGCTCCAAGACCCGATTTAGCTATGATTGGCTAAAACAAGCTCTGATACCAAAACCGACGCAGCGGATAAATCAAAACAAACTTCAATCGATGTAAGTAGCAATCGGTGAGTTGAGAATACTGCAATGCCCAAATCCGTTGATCCAAAGATGCCGGATTCTAGCTATCTTCGTCTCGTTGATCGCGCACGATACCGAGAAATAAAGATCTACGATTCTTCCACGTTGATCAAGCGCACTTGATTCCGCGAATCGGCTTCAACAAACGTTGATTCGAGCGCACTCGAATGACGTAGGTGGAGATAGGAGATTTCACTCGACTACCAATTTAATGAAAGCACAAAGCTAACAAAAGAAGAATTTTATTCAAATTTTCAACCACCTTTACAAATGACACTACATCCCTATTTATAGGGTTTATGACTCAACACAAAAACTTAAGAAAATTACAATACAAACCGTACACGACTCAGTATTGACTCGGCAACGACTCAACAAAACTCGCGACTTAACAGAAGGCTGAAAACATCTCTCGCGACTTAAAAACAACTGGATCGGCCGCGACTTAGCAAGAAATAGCAGCGCCTTAATGAATGTCTCGGCAACGACTTAAGGAAGAATTGGTACGCGACTTGGGATTTAGGTTATCAACGACTCACTGGAGGAAACTCGCGACCTAGGGCTTCACGAGAGAACGCGCGACATATGGCTTCGACTCCTGGGAGCTTTGATTACTCGGTGACGATTCATAGGAGGCCGCGATGACTCGGTGATGAATTATGGCTTTGCCGCGACTTAAGGTGGAGGGAATGAGTCGGTCGGGACTCAAGGAGAAGGGAATGAATCGATCGCGAGTTATTGGAAATGTCGCCACTTATAGGATTGATGGAAAAGGTTTATCTCGTGTCTCGGTTATATGATTGAGGGGGAGAAGATAAGTCGTAGGTTGCAATTGGATATGAGTCGGTGGAAGGTGATGTGTCGTTCGCGACTTAGGGTGGAGGGGATGAGTCGGCAAAGGGATGAGTCGTGAGTTATTGGTTTCGAACGAGGTAACTTCATCACTCCTTATAAAACCAGACTGTTATAATCAACAACAAAAGCAACATCCTATTTCAAGTTCAGATACAGGCTATTAAATCAAATTTTCTATTCAAATATTAATTTTCAATTTTGCATCCCTGGCATAGTATGTAGGAGAATATATGATTTTTTTCCTTTAACTACTATATTGTGTAACTGGAACTTTTAGACTTCTAATATTTTTACTATCTTTAGCTTTATTATTGGTTATTTGATGAAACTAATATACAAGGTTACTCATGTTGGAGCAATATTATTGGTTTGACAAGGTAAACAAAGTTGGGGAGGAGCCAGCACACATCACAAGGTGAAAGTAAATTATATTAATATTGTGATGTCATTTAAATTTTAGTTATTAATTCCATAACCACTACAATTTGCTTTTGGTCAATTGTAGGGCAAGAATAACAAGAACCATGATAAATGTGATTTATTGAATTGGTGTAGGGCAGATGAAATTGTTGTAGAAGGAAGAGTTCCGTCAAGTGATCTAAAGGAACTTGTCTGTAACGACCCAAAAATTTTAACGATTTAAATAACGTAATTAACTAAAAAATTTCATGAAAATGAACAATGAAAATTTTAGCAATGAACATTTGATTTTTGGTATGCGTCTATTTAAGCATAGCAAGTGGCAAATTTCTATTTGAAAATATGAAAGTTTGTTTAGTTGTGAAATTTCAATTTAAAATTTATATCAGTTAAATTTGTTGGAAATAAAATATTTATGAAATCTGAATATTTTTATATAAGAAAAATGTAAATCAATTGTTGAGTGAGAGTCACATTTCGTTTCCCTAAATTTGGACTGCCCAAGCCTCGTTTATATTATTTTCGACGTTTTAGCAGTAGTTTGGCAGAGAATCTCAAGCTTTGGTAGGTAGGTCTCGTCTTTGATATCAGTGTATCATCTTGTTTGTCTCATCGCGTTAATCACTATTGGATATTCATTTGTGTATTTCGGTGTCTGGTGCACGGTGAAATCTGTTAAACGAATTGCCAGTAACCGTAAATATTTCCTGAATTCAACAGCTGGTTTTTGCTTTTCCCTTGGTTGATTTATATTATTCAAGTTCATTCCTTTTCATTCTCTCCATTCTTCTTTTGGGTATGTTCATTTCTTCTAAAAAAATGATATATAAAGCTTATATACAGAGAAGTGAAGTCATCCACCTTCATTTTCGAATCACCTTTCCACTCAAGATCGCAACCAATCCCCTCCAACCTCCGCCTTTAGCCTGCTCAAACTTGTTCCGTGACTGCCTCCGGCCCTCACCCATCAGTTCCACCTCCTTGCTCGCTGAACCCCATACCACCGAAACCCAGCCAGCCTTCCACCCCGACCACATCCACTTCCCCCTTGACAGCCTCCTCTACCGAATGCCAGAGCCCGCCATCACCGAGCACGCCTCTCCATGCAACTGACCCCGTGATGCAGGGCATACCTTGATTCGAACAAGTCAAGATCTCCGAGATCCCTCCTTGAGCCGCTTCTCCATGAGTCGCCCCACCGTGAGTCGCGCGACCGCCTTGAATCGCTCTGACTCCTTGAGTCACGCCACCATGAGTCGCACCAACACCTTGAGTCGCGCGGCTCCAATAACTCGTGAACGACCTAATTCCACAGGCGAGCGACCTAACTCCGCCATGAATCGCGAAGGATTTGAACCGCGACAAGATCCATATGCCACGCGCGAGCTACCGTGTGTCGCGAACGACCTACCTTCAGTATCGATGAATCACGCAACGACTCATCCCAGTAAGTCGCGAAGACCTCCTTGTCGCTTTCTCTTAACCCGTACGAAGAGTTAAGTCGCGTGAATCATTTCGAATGACCTAACATTGAGTCGCTGAAGTTCCCTATGTCGCGAATTAATTGAGCCGTTGCCGAGTGAACATGAGTCGTAGCCGATAGCATTAAGTCGCTGCATATCTTCTTTTCTTTAAGTCGTGTAACCATTGTGTTGTAATTTTTTTAGTCGTATTGAGTTGTAAGCCTATAAATAGGCAAGTCGTGTCATTTGTAAAGGGTTGTTGAAAATTGAATAAAAATTTTCTTGTGAAGCTTTGTGCCTCCACTAAATTGGTAGTCGAGTGTTAACTCCTATCTCCACTTACGTAATTCGAGTGCGCTCGAATTATCGTTTGTTGAAGCCGATTCACGGTATCTTGTGCGCAAGATCAACGTTGAAGAATCGTAGATCTCTTTTCGCGGAATCGTGCGCGATCAACGTGATAGAGATAGCTAGAATTCGGTATCTTCCGATCAACGAATTCGGGCATTACAGGATTATCAATTCACCGCTTGCTACTTTCATCCATTTCATTTGTTTTCCGAATATCCGCTGCATCAGTTTGGTATCAGAGCCAGATCGCAAGAAGTTGCATCATTTGGAGACTTGGGTTTCGAGAATTTGAAGTTTGGAGATCGTATTTGCAATTGTTGAGAAGTTTAGTGTTCATCGTGAAGTTGCAACAAGTTGGGAGTTTCGATCCATCTCACTTTGGATCAAAGTTCGGAAAGTGTTAGAAAATTATTTTTTGAAGTTTGTTTGAAGTTCAATCATGCCTCCGAGACGAGCTCAACGCCACCGAAATATCAATGCTTTTTATGGAAGAGAAGAAGCTGATGAAATAGAGCAACGAATCAATGAGAGTTTCACTGAGAAGTTGAATGAAGGAATTGGTCGATTAGAGAGAATGATGCTTGAAATGAATCAAAGTAGAAGAAGAGTTTCACCTGAATCGAACCATGGGGGAAGTAGAGCTTCGATACATTCAGATCGAGAGAGAAGAGAAGATCAAGATCATAGAAGTGTTGATAATCGTGATAGAAATGTTGATCGAAGGAGTGGTAGTAGAGATGTTGGAGGTCGTGATCGACATCGATATACTTTAGATTTTGATGAGGAGTTTGATGGTGATAGGGGAAGTGTTCATTACCGAGATAGAGAACCAACACGACGTCAGTATCGAGATGTAGTGGATGATCGTCGATGGGAATCGGGAATGAAGATGGAAATTCCAGAGTTCAAGGGTGGAATGGTTGCTGAAGAATTTTTAGATTGGTTGTCTAATGTTGAAGAAATTTTTGATTTCAAGGAGATTCCGGAGAATCGCCGAGTGAAGTTAGTCGCTACAAGGCTGAGGGGGAGAGCTTTGGTGTGGTGGCAGCAAACTAAACTTACACGAGAACGGATGGGAAAGTCGAAGATTGTAGATTGGGAGAAAATGAAGAAATTGATGAGAGCTACATTTTTACCATACAACTATCAATCACTTATGTACCAGAGATTGCATAATCTAAGGCAGGGGACGAAATCAGTCAATGATTACGCCGATGAATTTTACCAAATCATTGCCAGGAATGATATAATGGAGACGGAAGAACAACTGACTGCTAGATTTGTTGGAGGGTTACGAATGCAGATCAAGGATATGGTTAATATGTTTGATCCGAGATCTGTGGCGGAGGCACACCAGAAAGCGATAGCTTGGGAGAAGCAGGGAAGGCGTGGAGGTGGTGTGTTCACAAATTCCAACAATCAAGTGAAGGGAGCTAGTGGCAATACTACTGTTTCGAAGGCTGTTACTAAACCGGCTGTGAATGAGGCTGCGAAGGCAAAGGGCAACAGCAGTTTCAAATGTTACAATTGCCAGGAAGTGGGTCATAAAAGCAATGAGTGTCCAAAACCAAAGAAACGAACTATGATAGCTGAGGCTGAAGTTGAGGATGTTGGTGAAGGTGATTCTAGTCCAGTGGAGGAAGATGAACAGGATATCGCATCGGGGGACGAAGGCTGTAATCTAATGATGAGGAGATCTTGTTTAACACCGAAGCAATAGGATGAAGCTAGTTGGTTGAGGAGTAACATCTTTCGGTCGACATGCACTATATTGGGGAAAGTTTGTAAATTTGTGATTGATGCAGGAAGTTGTGACAATATTATTTCTACAGAAGCGGTGAGAAAATTGAAGTTGAAAACGGAAAAACATCCAAATCCTTATAAGTTAGCGTGGCTGAGAAAAGGAGGAGAGGTGAAGGTGGATAAGCGAGTTCGAGTTCCATTTTCTATTGGGAAGAAATATAAAGACGAGATTTGGTGTGATGTAGTTGAGATGGATGTTTGTCATTTTCTTTTGGGAAGACCGTGGCAGTATGATCGAGCAGTGCAGCATGACGGTCGAACCAATAGCTATAGTTTTATGTTTGAAGGCGTTAAGATTATTTTAGTTCCAAAGAAGAGACAGCAGGGAGAGAGTAAATCTGAGGAGATTGAAGAGCCGAAAACTTTGTTAACTTTGAAGGAGTTTGTTAAGGAAGTTGAAGAGGAGCCTGAAGTCTTTGTGTTAATTGGACGAGATTGTAGTGAAGAGGTTGAAATCCCAGAAGAAGCGAAGCTAGTTTTGAAAGAATTTGAGGATGTATTTCCAGAAGAGTTGCCCAAGGAGTTACCGCCACTGAAAGACATTCAACATCAAATCGATCTTGTTCCGGGAGAAGTATTACCTTATAGACCACATTATCGAATGAGTCCGAAGGAACATGAAGAGTTAAGGAGGCAGGTGGAAGAGTTACTTGAGCAGGGACGTGTGTAGGAAAGTTTGAGTCCATGTGTTGTGCCAGCTTTGTTGGTACCGAAGAAGGACGGGACGTGGAGAATGTGCACTGACAGTCGAGCATTGAATAAGATTACTGTGAGATATAGATTTTCAATGCTGAGGTTGGATGACTTGCTAGATCAGTTGAGTGGGGCGACTATCTTTTCGAAGATTGATTTGAAGAGCGGATATCATCAAATTCGTATTAGACCGGGTGATGAGTGGAAGACTGCTTTTAAAACCAGGGAGGGTCTATACGAATGGTTGGTTATGCCATTTGGTTTATCAAACGCGCCTAGTACATTCATACGGGTGATGAATCAAATCTTTAGACCATTCATTGGGAAGTTCGTGGTGGTGTATTTTGTTGATATTCTGATATACAACAGGAGTACGGAGGAACATGTTCAACATTTGAGGGAAGTGTTGATTATTCTTCGTGAGGAACAATTTTATGCTGCTACGAAGAAATGCGTGTTTATGATGCACAGTGTTTTATTTCTGGGTTATGTTGTTTCAGGAGAAGGTATTCAAGTTGATCAGAGTAAAGTTAAGGCAGTCAGAAATTGGCCACAGCCCAAGACAATAACAGAAGTTCGGAGTTTTCATGGGTTGGCTTCATTCTACCGAAGATTTATTCCACACTTCAGTAGCGTGATGGCGCCTGTTACCGATTGCATGAAGGGTAAACAATTTTCGTGGTCAGAGGAAGCCGGGAATGCTTTTGGAAGGATCAAGGAATTGTTGACGTCTGCACCAATTCTAGTTCTACCAGATTTTCAGTTATTGTTTGAGCTACATACTGATGCATCAAAGGTTGGAATTGGGGGAGTGTTGAGTCAGAGGGGACGTCCTATTGCATATTTCAGTGAGAAGCTGTCAGGAGCAAAGTTGAGATATAGCACTTATGATGTAGAGTTTTACGCGATTGTTCAAGCGGTGAAGCACTGGCGACATTACTTGTTTCAGAAGGAGTTTGTTCTTTATACTGATCATGAGGCGTTGAAGCATATGCAGGGGCAGGATAAGATTTCAGCAAGACATGCATCGTGGATCGCATATTTACAGCAGTTTACTTTAATGGTGAAGCACAAATCAGGGGTAACAAATCGGGTTGCTGATGCTTTGAGTAGGAGGAGTCATTTGTTGACAACAATGAAAGTAGAAGTAACAGGTTTTGAATTATTGCCAGAACTGTTTGAAGAAGACCCTTACTTTGCAAAGTTTGTTGAGAAAGTTAAGGATGGGAATACTGATGAATTTGTATTGGTTGATGGATTCTTGTTCAAAGGAAATCGATTATGCATACCAGACTGCAGCTTGAGAATGAAGATTACCAAGGAGTTGCACGAGGAAGGACATGTGGGCCGTGATCGTACATTGCAGTTAATTACACAATCTTATTTTTGGCCGTCAATGAGGAAAGAGGTAGAGAGATTTGTGGAGAGATGTCATATCTGTCAGGTTTCGAAGGGAACAGCTACGAATGCGGGGTTATATATGCCGTTACCTGTGCCTACTAGACCATGGGTTGATATCAGCATGGATTTCGTTTTGGGTTTGCCGAGAACTCAAAGGGGGAATGATTCTATATTTGTTGTGGTGGACAGGTTTTCGAAGATGGCACATTTTATAGCCTGTAAGAAGACTGCTGATGCCGTCCAAGTTGCTAAATTATTCTTTAAAGAGGTGTATCGATTGCATGGTTTACCAGAATCCATCGTTTCTGATCGAGATACTAGATTTTTAAGCCATTTTTGGTTGAGTTTGTGGAAGATGGTAGGAACGAAGCTAAATTTTAGTAGTGCTTACCATCCACAAACAGATGGGCAAACAGAGGTGGTGAATAGATCGTTGGGAAATTTGTTACGATGTCTTGTGAAAGACAATTTGAAGAGTTGGGATGTGAAGTTGTGTCAAGCTGAATTTGCTCACAATCATGCAAATAACCGAAGTACAGGTTTCAGTCCATTTCAGATTGTATATTCAAGCTTACCAAAAGGGCCGTTGGATTTGGCAATAGTACCACAACCGAAGGGGACAGTTAAGCGGGTTACTGATTTTGTTGATGGGTTAACAGAATGCCATAGAATCGTTCAGAAACGATTGGAGCAAACGAATGAGAAGCATAAACAAATGGCGGATAAGAGACGAAGAAGTGTTGTCTTCAAAGAGGGAGATTTTGTATATGCCGTTTTGACAAAGGATCGTTTTCCAGTTGGAACTTATAACAAGTTGAAAGCTCGAAAGATTGGACCCGTAGAAATTATAAGACAGATCAATGAAAATGCTTATAAGTTGAAGCTGCCAGAGAATGTTTATACTTCTGATGTGTTTAACGTGAAGCATTTAATTCCATATTATGAGGAATAACCTATCAAAGATGACGAGAGCATGAATTCGAGGACGAATTTCTTTCAACGGGGGGAGGATGATGCAGGGCATACCTTGATTCGAACAAATCAAGATCTCCGAGATCCCTCCTTGAGCCGCTTCTCCATGAGTCGCCCCACCGTGAGTCGCGCGACCGCCTTGAATCGCTCTGACTCCTTGAGTCACGCCACCATGAGTCGCACCAACACCTTGAGTCGCGCGGCTCCAATAACTCGTGAACGACCTAATTCCACAGGCGAGCGACCTAACTCCGCCCTGAATCGCGAAGGATTTGAACCGCGACAAGATCCATATGCCGCGCGCGAGCTACCCGTGTGTCGCGAACGACCTACCTTCAGTATCGATGAGTCGCGTAACGACTCATCCCAGTAAGTCGCGAAGACCTCCTTGCCGCCTTCTCTTAACCCGTACGAAGAGTTAAGTCGCGTGAATCATTTCGAATGACCTAACTTTGAGTCGCTGAAGTTCCCTATGTCGCGAATTAATTGAGCCGTTGCCGAGTTAACATGAGTCGTAGCCGAGTTAGCATTAAGTCGCTGCATATCTTCTTTTCTTTAAGTCGTGTAACCATTGTGTTGTAATTTTTTTAGTCGTATTGAGTTGTAAGCCTATAAATAGGCAAGTCGTGTTATTTGTAAAGGGTTGTTGAAAATTGAATAAAATTTTTCTTGTGAAGCTTTGTGCCTCCATTAAATTGGTAGTCGAGTGTTAACTCCTATCTCCACTTACGTAATTCGAGTGCGCTCGAATTATCGTTTGTTGAAGCCGATTCACGGTATCTTGTGCGCAAGATCAACGTTGAAGAATCGTAGATCTCTTTTCGCGGAATCGTGCGCAATCAACGTGATAGATATAGCTAGAATTCAGTATCTTCGGATCAACGAATTCGGGCATTACAGGATTATCAATTCACCGCTTGCTACTTTCATCCATTTCATTTGTTTTCCGAATATCCGCTGCGTCACCCCGCAACTCCACATCGCCACATAATCTGCCTCCACAGTCTCTCCACCCACTGACCTCCCTTCGCACCCTCCATATCAACCCTCAGCTCATCTAAACGCCCGTGACAGCCGCCTTATGCTCCAAACCCTTCGCTTCCTCCTACTGTGTAGCCATCTCCCACCACAACACCTTCCTCCACAGCCTCTCCATCCTTTCACATTCCCTTCCTCCCTCCGACCACACCCTTGCACCACCTCCAGACCCGCTTCTCCCCTCACCCACCTGACTTCGCCACCCAACAACCCAAAAACCCTCTGGCCTTGCTTCCCTGCCGACCAACTCGAGCTGTAAACCCTAAGCCTTCCACTTCTCTATTTAAAAAAAAAGAAAAAAGAAAGAAAGAGCAATTGCTATTACAACTGGCAAGGCTTGTTTGATTCCTTGAACATGCCAGTCAAGTCTTGTTCATTAAGTGCTGATTCAAAATATGTTAAGGAAAGGAAATATACATATGTATGTATGTATGTATGTATGTATGTATATGTACGTATATTGATTATAGAATTCTAGTTCTCGTTGCTTTCCTTACCGCTGTCCTGCCTATAGTCACAGCAGCTCATTGGCTTGTCGTTTTCCTGCTTTCTTATCGGTGTCCGTTTTCTTGTTTTCATTGTTTCTCTAGCCTCGAAAGGTGAGCGGTCACTCACGATTAACATTCTTATGTTTGGTAAATTGATTTCACATGAAATGACGATTTAAAGATGTTGTCAAATTTGAATTAGTTAGAAATTACATTGTTGAATATGATATGTTATTATTTAATTTTTTACTTATGACACCATAACATCTTGTAAATATATTTTTAATTATGATATATGTTGTAATTGATATGTTACGCTATTTCATGTTATTATTCTATTGTTCTCATACTGCACGTTTCATGCTAATTTAGGAAATCACCATAGGTTGAAATGATATATACCCGAACGATATTTTAGATTAGGAAAAATCATTGTAGGTTGAAATGATAAACTCAAGCGATTTTATTGATTTTGAATTTTGGGATTACGGGTTGAAATGATATATACCCGTAAATATCAAGTTATTGCAGATTGAAATGATAAATATCCATATCATTTGACCATACATTAGAAAATTATATACAGAAACCGTTGGTCTATCTTAAAATGATTTACAAAATTTTGGAAAGAAAAATATATGTGTTTTGATTTTAAAATATAATATAAAGGTTTTATTTTAATTTTAATATGTATAAAATTTATATTTTTAAACTTTTATGTTTCAAAATTTTAACTATAAGTTAAGTTCGGAAAAATGTAAATTTTAATATTTTACTTATAATTTTATTATTTTTAATTATATATAACAAGATTTAATTTAATAAAATTTAATAAAAGTTTAATTAAACGGTATATATAATAAGTTTTAAAATATTTATTTGAAATTTATATTAATATTTTGAAAATATATTTTGTAATAACTTTAGTAAATTAAGGCTGGAAAGATAAATTAAAATTGATTTGTAATTTAATTTGTTTAAGAATTGTACTTAAATAGGAATTGATTTGAACTTATTAATTTTGATATTTTAAAGATATGATTTTTTTATACCTTGATAACTGGATTTTGATTAAAGGTGATTAAATGAATATTTTCAAATTTAAACAAAACTAAAATTGAATATTTAATGTTAATTTAAATTTGTAATTAGAGATTTTATTTAAATGTTATTAAAAATGATTAAGCGGATATTTTCAAATTTAAATAAAATTGAAGTTGAATTTTGAAATATAAATGAAATTTATCAAATTGAGTTATTGTAAATGTTTGAATATTTAAACTTTGAAAACTACTAAACTGGAAGTGGTTTAAATTTGTAGTTCAAACTTGAATTTGAAATCGATATTAATTGAAATGGTTTTAATGAGAGTTTGAATTGAACCTTTAACCTTTTTAATTGAAATCGTTGAACTAAGATTGATTTAAGTTGAATTTTGGAACTAAAGTTGATTTGAATTGATTTGTGAAATTGGAAGAAACAATTCAAATTTGAAACTATTTCTCGATATAAACTCTTTTAATATGTAAACTATTTTCAAAATATATAAACTATAGTATATATTATTTTAAATTTATAAACAATTTTAAATAAATATATATATATATATATTGATATATAAACTATTTATAATATATAAACTATTTTAATCTATATCTTATTTTTAAATATAAACTAGTTTTAATGTATAACTATTCCAATATATAAATAAATTTCAATATTCAAACTGTTTAAGTTAGAACCGTTATGATTTATATTTAGTTGATTTAAATGCGAATATTTTGATTAATGGTTAACCCATTTTGTGGTTATGATTTTGATGTGTATATGGTTGTGAAATGATTATGATTTGGAAGTGAATATGATTTTGAAATGATAATGATTCGAAAGTGAATATGATTTTGAAGTATAGAATGGTTTCGAAAGTGATATGATTTTGAAATGAATATAATATTTTGATATGACGCATAAACTATTTGAAATGTAAAAGAACCAACCGGTGTGAAATAAGCATTTGGTTGTTCAAGAGACCGGGATCAGAAATTGTCATACTCTTCGCCAATACCGAAAGCCACTATAATAACTGTATGCATGGTGGAAAATCCATAACAAAGAAGGATGTCTTGGCAAACGTTTATATGAGGTATGAACGCAGCCCTGACCCCCTTAGGTCAGCTTAATATGACTAAAACAGGAGCCACGTCGGGCAAAGTTAGGTCGCTTCTCCGATCGAGCATGCTTCTTCGAAACCATATCTACTACTTTGTGATTTGATTTGCACACCTTTGATTATGGGAGTGTGTTTCGGGGTGGGGGGTAGTAGCTACTATTCATTAGCACCCGTCGAGATCCGCAAAATAATAGTATCCTAACCTGGGCATTGCCTCACATCCCTTGCCAAATGCCTTATTGCGCCCACTATGAGTTTGGTTTGTGTCGTACAACATGGAGTGCCCTCTGATAGCCCTCCATTTTATGGACGAATTACGGTACTGTATAAACTACGATATATATATAAAATGTGTTAAGGTGGATATGAGTAACCCCTTAGCGCTATTTTAATATTTTACTTTATTGTAGACATTATCTATGTAGCGTATTGTATTATGTATGCAGATAGTTTCATGGATCCTCAGAGGACGGGAATCCCAAACATCCTTTAAGTTATATTGCATTTCACATGAGTTGATTTACTTCGTAAGAACGTTAATCCTGACTCGAGTGTTTCGCTTTACGCTTGGGTCAGCCTGAGTGTGGCAGCATTTGAGACTCGCCTTTGGAGCTTGGAGCTTTTCTTGGAGATCTATCTTTATCTATTCATCTATTCAGTTATTTCCAATTGTTTACGTTCAGACTTGTCACTTGCTTTTGTATTGAAACTTCTATGTATTGGATTTCTGTTGTATTTTGCTTTAAATCCCGATGTTCTGTAGTAGCTTCATTAACTACTATTTATGTAACAACCCGAAATTTAACCTGTAATAATTAATTCGTTAAATAATTAGATAATAAAATAACTTTGTGAAATAATCAGAATTAAGACATGGAAGTTGCATCATTGTGTCCGTGGTAATTATCTGGTCAATTTCCTTATATAGAATGTCAGAACGAGTTAATATGACCAAGTTATAAAATAAACAAAATAAGCAGATAAAGAAAAAGGAAATATATACATATATCGGCAGGTCGACAGGCCGGTCGACTTGGGCACCAGGCAGTCGACCGCCCGGTAAACCCGCCTGCTGTTTTGGGGGCGAACGAACGAATTTTCGTTCGTTCGAATGATGGTATGTTTTTTTTACCGACTGACGCGTTTTACATTCTTCTGACCAATCCGGTCCATCTATTTTTGCATCCGATGGCTCCTATTCAGCCTATGACATGGTTGCATCCTATTCAATCTCCAAATCTAAAAGTCCGAGATCCACTTCTACCCCTATAACTAGGCCCCTAGACCTAACACTTTTTCTTACAGATTTTCTCCAATTAGGTTCACATTTCTAGGAAGGACCCTAAATGGAATTATTTTTTCAAATGAGAAAATCGTTATAAATTAAATTATTTTACAACTTCAAGTGGATCCACGAAGACCAAAGGAAGAGCTTAGGATCGGAGGTGAATGATTGTGATCATTTTAAGATTTCTTTAAATAATTTAAAATAATCGGGTTCCCAATAGTTGTAGTTTTACTATGATTTTTGGAATAGCCTTTTTAGTATTTTACATATAGTTTTTAGAATTATTTTCAGCCGATTTTCTTTCAGCTATTCTTTTCAGTAATTTTAGTTTATTTCGGTTAATTATAGCTCTTCCATTTATTTACAGTTTATTTATATTATTTTAGTTTATTTATTGTTATTTATATGTTATTTACATCTTCTTTCTATGCTTGGGATTTTCTTCCATTTTAAGTTTTCTTTTTTATTCCTCCTTCTTCTTCGCGTATGTATTAGAGTAGGATTAACGCGAATAGGGATTAAATTGTAAGTAAAATGAAATAAGGGAATATAAGATGTAAATTTCAAACCCTATAATATAAAGGGAATCGGACTGAAATTATGCCTAGTTATAACATTAATTGGACTGATTAAAAAGATGGGCCAAGTAATAACTTAGAACTATAACTAAAAGGAGTAAAAGATGAAAGAGACTTATTTTCACACTTAGACCTTGAGTTAAGTAATAAGCATGATTGTAACGTAAATAATAATAAGAAAAAGAACATAATAAGGCTTATTTTAAGACTTAAGATAAATTAGTAAGCACAGATAGTAGAGAAAAATGTAAAAACTTATTTAAATAATTTACCTAAGTTAATAAGTAGAGACGAAATAGGACCTGTACTAAATTGCATTCCCTAGTAGACAAAACTATGGTCCCACATTAGCCTGAAGTGAGATGTGGGCATGCTTATGCTAAAAATGATCATAGTTGGTCAAATAGAAGTACAAATCATGGAGGATTTGGGTAAGCAGTGCAATTAGATATTGTTTGGATGATGGGCCAGTACCAACAACACTTCCCCTATTTTCTATGGACACACGGTAATCTCGCATTAGCATGAAGTGGGATGAGGGGCACGCTTATGCTGGAGTTTAAGGTAATAAGAAGACCCAATAGGTGGAGCAAAGGTAGCATGGACATGGTGGATATTACATATGCAACTTCCATTCGGGTGCTCAGTAATCGCTATGAGTTCCTAGCACTTAGTTTGGGTGTCTATCATCGACACCATTGTCTTCTATGTAGGGAGCTATATATGTCATCCAAATCCACAATGGTTGCTCTGTCCATCTTTCGTAGATACCATTGGTTGCTGTGTAGGAAGTTATATAGCGCCTGGTTCACAGTAAGGTCTATGGAGTAGCAGGCCGACAAAAATGGTTAGAATTAGGGTTACATCCTAATTACAGAATTAGGTATTTAGCCTAATCAAAGCAGAACTCAAGGACAAGTGCAAGCAATCAAAGTTAACCTACTTTATAAATTGAGCAATATTTAATCGTGCTTATTACCGGTTTGTTTCTTTCCTATTTCCTTTGTTATCCTTATTTATGCTAGAACTGTTGTAGAGTCTATTACTTTTATCTGCTTAAAGACTATAGTAATTACTATCATTTGCCAGATTATTAGTCTGACCCACTCCTCTATTTTTTCTTTTTTCCCCATAGGCAATCAATGGAGAAGTCAGTAGATTGTTGTTGCTTGAAGTTTTCTTGGAGGAGTTTCTACTATGTATTTCTTTTATTTTCAGCTTTTGTTCTTTCTATGTACTGGCTTATTATGAGGGATATTATGTACTCTGATTTTTAAGACTATGAGTTTTTCTTTCATGAGACATATTGGATTTTCAGACATGTATGTGGTATTTGGTATTTGACTTATTTACGAAGCAATTATGAAGTTCTATTTTATTTAAGTCACTATTTAAAGTTCCCGCTGTTTTTATATATTTTTGCTTTGTGAATCTTAATCTTTGTTAGTTGAAACTGTACCTACAATGCACCACGCCTTTTAATGTGTCCTTTTGAGTATATTATGGGATGTGGGGTGTTTCACTTGGTATTAGAGCCTATGGTTACAGGATTCCAAAAAATTAATTTTTAGAAGTAAAGTAGTTTTCAAAATAACTTGTTTTAATAGTACTTTTTAGAAAAGAACTTTTAGAAATGATTTTAAGCATAAAATAGTTTTTATAAAAATCCCCTCATAAGTCCATTTCAATCTCTATTTGACTCTTTCCTAAACTATCTTTTCTTCTCGTAGAATGGCTGATGCCATGAACCATCCTTATGGCATTCCAGTCCCAACCTGGTTTCCCAGGTACATACAAGCCATGACTCCAGAGTTTCACGGGCATGTGCCCAATCCTGCACCAACGAGTAGGAATCCCATCAAGCCACCTGCCGCCATCAATTTCTCTAAGCTTTGTAAAGATTTTGCGAGTTTGGGCAGGAAGACTTTTTCTGGAAAGAAGGCTTTTGTAGAGGCAAGAGCATGGCATAGGGACACAGAGAGGATTTTTCGTCTTTTGCTATTGGATGGACAGCAGCGAGTTCAACTAGCCGCTTGGTAGCTGAAGGAGGAGGCATCTTATTGGTGGGAGGTGATAGAGTTGGAGGGTATAAATGTTAATTAGGATGGATTTCGAGAGCAATTCAATAGGAAGTTTCTGTCTCAGGCGGAAGAAAGTTTCAGCTGGAGAGGTTTATCAATTTGAAGCAAGGGAGTTTGTCTGTTAAGGAATACATCAATCAATTAATGAGTTATCGCAGTTTGGTATGGATTTAGTGAACACGCCGCATAAGAAAGCTATGAAGTTTGCAATGGGATTGAATCAACCCCTTCATGGATTTTGCTAACTCATGTACCGATGGGAACTACTTATGAGTCTTTGGTCAAGATGGCACTTATCTCGGACACAGTCAAGGAGGGAGAGTCTAAAGAGAAGGTTAAGTCGGGAGGTTCAAAGAAGAAGTGGTGGTAAAAGAATAAGAAGAAGAAAGGTGATGTTTCTCAGAAGTAGGTTAAGAAAGGAATAAAGTGACATAGTTGTGGGAAGGTTGGACATATGGCCAAGGATTGCTGGAAGGAGAAGATGAAGGGTAAGTGCTATACTTGCGGGCAGTCCGGTCATATGAGTAGGAGTTGTCTCCAAGGAGCTGGTTAGGAAGCGAGTGCACTAGTTGTGCAGATTTAGGCATTAGACACAACACCTTCCAATAGCATTCCAGATAGAGGTAGGAAAGTCACAGTTGAAGGTTTGATTTCTATATCTGATTTTCCCATTCAAACTTTATTTGATTCTGGAGCATCACATTCTTTTATCTCTTATTCTCTAGTAAAATGTTTGCACTTGGACATATCATTAGTAGTAGACCCCGTTATTGTATCAAACCTCATAGGAGTATCAGCACACTTATCTATGGTTTGTAGGGGTTTGTAAATCTTTATTCTAGGCGTAGAATTTGATTGTGACGCCCATGTTTTAGGATTCTAGGGGTATGGGATGATCTTAGTGATGGATTGGCTATTCACATACGGAGCAATATTAGACTGCTAGAGGAGAGTCGTTAGACTTGAGGCTTGCAGCAGTAAGATTCAGGAGGTATCTTGCGATTCGCAAGGATCAGTCATGTTGAGTTTTCTCTATTCCCTCGATTCATCTTTGTTGAGTGGCATTGGTTCCTATCCTTAAAGATTCTACAGATGTCTTTGAGGAGGTTAGGAGACTATTCCCTAAGAGAGAGATTGACTTCAGGATTTATTTGACCTAGAATGTTAAGCCAGTAGCATTATCTGTGGAACACATCGCACCTAGGGAGAGGTAAGAAGTGAGCAAGCAGATCCATAAGCTTTTAGAGAAGTGATTCATAAGGAGGAGCATGATGTTCATTTGGAAGAAGTTCTTTGCACACTTAGTTCTTCACACACTTCGTAGTCATCATTTGAGAGCTAAGTTTTCGAAGTGTCATTTTTGAAAAAAGGAAGTTCATTTCTTGGGGGATGTAGTCTCGAAGGAAGGTTCGGCCATTGACCCCGCCATGGTCATTGTAGTGCAAGATTAGAAGGCCCCTAAGAACGTCATTAAGGTTAGGAGCTTCCTAGCATTGGCTGGCTACTATGGGAAGTTCATTAAAGACTTTACTAGTTCACCAGTGTTAGTTTTACTCGCCGGAGCTAAGTCTTTCACTGTATACACTGACACATGCGGAACGGGTTTAGGAGTGGTGTTGATGCAAGAAGGGAGGTTAGTGTGTTATGGTAGTAGGCAGTTGAGGACGCATGAGAAGAATTACCCTACACACGAATAGGAGTTAGCTGCCATAGTTTTTGCACTTAAGTCTTGGAGGCACTATTTTCTTAGAAAGAGTTTTGAACTTTTTACCGACCATAAGTCTTTGAAGTACCTACTCTTGCAGAAGGACTTGAACTTGAGGCAACAAAGGGGGATGGAGTTTTTAGCCTCGTATGTTTTTGAGACAGCTTATACCCCTGGCAAGGGTAATGTGGTTGCGGATGCATTAAGTAGAAAGAAAGCAACCCTTAGTCCTTTGTTCATAGAATGGAAGAGCTTGGAGTTTATTTCTACTTTTAATTTTCAACCCTCTATATACATTACTCTCAGATTGTTGGCGACGTTAGAGGTGAGGCCTACCCTTATGGATCAGATTGGCTCGAGGCAGCGGGTGGATTCGGAGCTCATGGACATTATGGATAGGATTAGCGGAAGAGAGGTCCCTAGGCATATCCAACACTATTCCATAGATAGCAGGGGGTGGCTTAGGAGAGATGGGAGGCTTTGTGTTCCACGTGCAAGTGACTTGTTGAGAACAGTTTTGGAGGAGGCGCACCATTCTTGTATGACTATTCATCCGGGTGGTGATAAAATGTATCAGGATATGAAGAAGATGTTCTATTGGGGTGGCATGAAGAAGAACGTGGCGAAATTCGCAGCTAAGTGTCTCATATGCCAAAGGGTAAAAGCAGAGCAGCAGAATCCCATTAGATTACTTCAGCTCTTTGACGTGTCGGAGTGGAAGTGGGACAGTAGTTCTAGGGATTGCATTGATGGTTTACCCCGTTCTAGGATGGGGAACGCTAGCATTTGGGTGATTGTTGATAGATTGACCAAGAGTGCTCACTTCATCCCAATTAAGATTAAGCGTACGGCTTCATATTTGGCATCTTTGTATATTCGAGAGATAGTCCGTCTACATGGAGTTCCTTCTAGGGTTGTTAATGATAGAGATCCCATTTTCACTAGTGAGTTTTGGAGAAGCTTACAAGAGACGTTAGGGACGCAACTTAGGTTGAGTACGGCCTATCACCCCCCGACAAATGGCCAAACAGAGAGGATAAATAGGATGCTTGAGGATTTCTATGGATGTGCATTTTGGAATTTGGAGGAACTTGGGTAGAGCATCTTCCGTTGTTTGAGTTTGCATATAATAATAGTTACTAAACAAGTATAAGAATGGCACCATTTGAGGCTTTATATGGAAGACCTTGCAAATCACCATCATGTTGGGTGGAGTCTACTTAGAAGTTATTAATTGGACCCGATGTGGTTAGGGAGACCTCTGAGAGAGTGGATTTGATTTGGCTAAGGATGAAGATGACTCAAGACAGACAAAAGTCGTATGCGGACAAGCAGAGGAGAGACTTGAAGTTTGAGGTTGGAGACTTAGTTTTTATCAAAGTATCCCCACTTAGGAAGGTGATAAGGTTCGGATCAAATGTAAAGTTAGCGCCTAGATTTGTTGGACCATTTCCTATCACAAAGAGAGTTGGAAAGATGGCTTACCGAGTAAGGCTACCTGATAGGCTCGCAGCGGTGCGCAACATTTTCCATGTTTCACACTTGCAAAAGTGCTTACATGACTCGGCGGAGGTTGTAGAGCCTAGCTAGTTAGAGGAGGTGAAGGTAGAAAGGGAAGCTTCAGCTCGGCATATCTCCACGAAGATTATTGGAAGAGACATCAAGCGACTATGGAATAAGGTGGTTCCCCTGGTGAAGGTGCAATGCGGAGCTGATGTTTCAAATGTCACTTGGGAAGTAGAAGAGAAGATTTGTACTTCCTATCCTCGACTTTTTGATAGTTAGTTTTAAAGTTCCTTTTTCCATCTTCAGATTTGAATAGGTTCATTCCTTTATTATCATTTCGGAGGGTAGAACTTACGAATTAACCTATGGACTGTAGGATTTGATGTAAACATGTTAATAGAACATGCTATGAATGATGTGTGCTAGTGGTTATAAGTGTTTGCTAGTGGATGCTAATGTATGCATATAGGTACACTAGGCACTATTATTTTTTAGGGTTCGGCCTAACTAGGACACTAGAGCATATGCATATGGATGTGTGCATATTTTTATTTTATTTTCGTGGTTGCTATAAAAGGACATCTATCACATGATTATTGCATTTGGATGTTGTTTGTAGCACGCATATAGAGCTATCAGTTATCATTAGAATTTTTTTGCATTCATTTGGATACATGGCATGGACATGATTGCATAAAAGGAGGTCAACTGAATCAGTTGACCGCCTAATCATTTGCATTAGTTAGAGATATTTACACCACTAATTGCATAAGTATCATAAATTGCATTCGAAAAACTTAAGGACAATGGATGAATGGTTGATAATTTAGTAGTTGGTTGTAGAATTGGATGAAAACATTTATTACATTCTTTTATTCTCAGATATTTCAAGGAAAAAATCCCTTAAGGAGGGGAGAATGTAACAATCCGAAATTTAACTCGTAGGAATTAATTCATTAATTAATTATATAATAGAATAACTTTGTTAAATTATCAGAATTAAGCCACGGAAGTTGCACCATTGTGTCTGTAGTAATTTTCTGGTTAATTTGCAAATATAGAACGTCAAAAATCGAGCTAATATGACAAAGTTATAAAATAAACAAAATAAGCAGAAAAAGAAACAGAAAAATATGTGTATATATATATAGGTCGATCGACCTGGGCACCAGGCGGTCGACTTGCCTGCTGTTTTAGGGGCGAATGAATAATTGTTCGTTCGAATGATGGTATGTTTTTTTAACCGATCGACATGTTTTGCATTCTTCTGACCAATCAAGTCCATCTATTTTTGCATTCGATGGCGGCTATTCAACCTATGGCATGGTTGCATCCTGTTCAATCTTCAAATCCAAAGGTCCCAAATCCACTTCTACCCTTATAAATAGACCCCTAAACATAACACTTTTTCTCATTCTAGGTTTTCTCCAATTGAGTTCACCTTTCTAGGATGGACGCTAAACGGAATAATTTTTCCAAAGGAGAAAATCGTTATAAATTAAATTATTTACAACTCTAGCTGGATCCAGGAAAACTAAAGAAAGAGCTTAGGATCGAAGGTGAGTGATTGTAATTACTTTAAGATTTCTTTAAGTAATTTAAAATAATAGGGTTTCCAATAGTTGTAATTTTACTATGATTTTTGGAATAGCCTTTTCAGTAGTTTATTTACAGTTTTTAGAATTATTTTCAATCTATTTCCTTCAGCTATTCTTTTCGGTAATTTTAGTTTGTTACTGTTAATTATAGTTTTTCCATTTATTTGCAGTTTATTTACAATATTTTAGTTTATTTATACATTTTTTACATCTTCTTTCTATGCTTGGTATTTTCTTCCATTTTCAGTTTTCTTTTATTCCTCCTTCTTCTTCACATATGGATTAGAATGGGATTAACGCGAATATGGATTAATTTGTAAGAAAACTGAAATAAGGGAATATAAGATGTAAATTTCAGAGACTATAATATAAATGGAATTGAATCGAAATTATGCCTAATTATGACATTAATTGGACTGAATTAAAAGATGGGCCTAGTTATAACTTAGAACTATAACTAAAAAGAGTAAAAGATAAAAGAGGCTTATTTTCATACTTAGACCTTGAGTTAAGTAATAAGCATGATTATAACATTGGTTATAATAAGAAAAAGAACAAAATAAAGCTTATTTTAAGACTTAGGATAACTTAATAAGCACGGATAGTAGAGAAAAATGTAAAGGCTTTTTAAATAATTTACCTAAGTTAATAAGCAAAGATGAAAATACGACCTGTACCAAATAGAATTCCCTATTAAACAAAACGGTGACCCCACATTAACTTCAAATGAGATGAGGGAACGCTTTTGCTATGAATTGGTCAAATAAAAGTCCAAATCCTAAGGGATTTGGATAAGGGGCGCAACTGGATATTGTTTGGATGATGGGCCAGTACCAACAGCATTTCCTCTATTTTCTATGGACACAAGGTGATCTCACGTTAGCTTGAAGTGGGATGAGGGGCACACTTATGTTGGAGTTCAAGGTAATAAGAAGATCCAATAGGTGGAGAAAAAGGTAGCATGGGCATGATAGCAGTTACGTGTGTGACTTGCATTCTGGTGCCCAGTAATCACTATGAGTTCCAAGCGCTTAATATGGGTGTCTTTCATAGACACCATTACCTTCTGTGCAGGGAGCTATATATGTCGTCTAGATCTACAGTGGTTGCTCTATGCATCTTTCTTAGATACCATTGGCTGTTGTGTAATAAGTTATATAGCATCTGGTCCGCAATAAGTTTTTGGAGTAGCAGGCCGTCCGTAAAGGGTAGAATTAGGGTTACAACCTAATTACAGGATTAGAAATTCAGCCTAATCAAAGCAGAACTCAAGGACAAGTGCAGACAATCAAAGTTAATCTACCTTATAAATTGAGCAATATTTAATCATGCTTATTTCCAGTTTATTTCTTTCCTATTTCCTTTGTTATCCTTATTTATGTTAGAACTGTTTAGAGTCTATTAACTTTATCTTGCTTAAAGACTCTAGTAGTTACTATCATTCACCAGAATTTTAGTCTAACTCACTCCTCTATTTTCCCCTTTTCCCCCATAGGCAATCAAGGAAGAAGTCGGTAGATTGATGTTGCTTGAAGTTTTCTTGGAGGATATTTCTACTATGTAATTCTTTTAATTTTCAGCTTTTGTTTTTTCTATGTACTGGCTTATTATGAGGGATATTATGTACTCTGATTTTTAAGACTATGAGTTTTTGTTTCATTAGACATACTAGATTTTTAGACATGTATGTGGTACTTGGTATTTGACTTATTTATGAAGCAATTATAAAGTTTTGTTTTAATTAAGTCATTATTTTAAGTTTCTGCTTTTTTTTTATATTTTTATCTTGTGAATTTTACTTTCTTTTAGCTTTAGTTATACCTACAATGCACCATGCCTTTAATGTTTCATTTTGGGTATATTAAGGGGTGTGGGGTATTTCACTTTATCTATTTCCGCTACTTATTCTTGTATTACTCTGTGTCTATGATTCTGTGATTACTTACTGTATATGCAAAGTTTTGCCAATATAAAAAATAACAATCTGTTGTTTTGAGCAATTCATGTCTGACATGTGTGAATTATTGTCGATTTTAATAGCTCGAAATGGCAGGTCATTAAATTGTCTAACAAAATCCTTTAGGGTCAGATATAGACATTTCGAGGAAACCAATTGCTTTTTTATAGAGGCCTACACTTCGTTTGACATGTATTGGAGAAGATGAAGGTGAGATAGTAGCGTGATCAGTTGCAAAGTTGTTTTTTGCAACGTATATCACTTTGAGAAAGAAGAAATTTTGAATTATTTAGTAACTAACATTCAATTTGAATACATAAAAGTTTTACTTCTTTAATATATATTTTTTGTTTAGTAGAGTAAAATTAGCAGCATATATCATAAATGCAAGTTGTATGATTGGAGTAGAAACGAAGAAATAGTTGCTAAAGGGCAGCTGCACTCGAGTAATCCAACAAAATTTGTGAACGATCTTACTTTCGGACCATCTACAATGACGATTTGGGTAGATAATCCAAAAAATGGAGATGCTTATTTACGGAGGCCGATCATTGGTTTGACACGAGTTGTAGAAACGTTGGTATGAAAGTGGCATGACCTGAATAGAGATGTGGAGCAAGTTAATATTGTTGCATCTTCTACTCATACGGGAAATACTGATATTGTCGAAAAGCTTTACTTACTTATAATTAATTAATTTATTCATCTTACCAATTGTATAAACATATAATAAAATAGTCTTTTTTTAACTTATAGAGTGCAAATTCAATGATAAATGACAAGCGTAAGCTGATCGGTTTGGATCAAAAGGGAGAAATTGTAGCTGAAAGACGTGTCCCTTCAATCGATCCAATTGTGTCGGTCCATTTTGTTCCTCTAGGAATAAATGTAGTTAAACTTTAGGTTGATGATGCAAATGTTCCAGATCCATTTGGACAACATCCGACTTACAAAACATTGAAAATGCCATCGGCACTGCAATTGCTTGGCCTGTTGAGAAAGTTATAACAGATTCAAGTTCCGGTAAGCAGGGCCGGTCCTAGAAGTTTTGCGACCTAAAACCAATTGCAAAACTAAGGCCCTATACAAAAACTAATGCTATTATCGTTAATTAACCCATCAAAATAATTTATGTTGTTTGTAAATAATGAAAAGGGGAAACAAAGAAATAACTTTATTTTTGAAAATAATTCAAGTTAAACAGCAAAATTAATATTAATTTTTTATGGACGTTTTCCTAGCCATCCGACTTGCAAAATTACCATAATATTTTCATATTAGTATAAGTATTAAAAATTAAAAATTGATGGGTTAATGTCTTTTTTCACTAAATTTTATAATTTTCTATCCACAAACAATTCTTCAAAATGAATCTCAAAATAAAATATATGCATTCAAGAAAATGAATTTGTCCAACCATTTAGGTCACTGGTATTTGAAAAGAAAGTTTAATTGACTATCTTATTTATGAGTTATGTTTTATCAGAATCATTTACACAAAATAATTTGCAATAAAAATTCTCATTTACTATTCGATCTGATTTTAAAACATAAACTATAAATTTTACAAACTTGTTATTTATCAACAAATTTTATATTAGCTAATTACCATTACAAAAACTAAAATAAACTATTACTTAAACCAAAATATTGATCCAAATTTATAGAAATTTGATCCTTAGAATTATACGAATTCAACATTTCAACAAACAAATCATAAATGTAAACACACTTTCAGAAATATAGAAATCATAAACTTTAATTGGAGTTTACAAAAAATTAACAGCACACCTGTTTTAGGTCCTCCTTTGCATTTCAACTTAATGTCCAGATCCAGTCCACAATCCACGATTTACAAACAAGATTAATAACATCAGATAACTTCTGCCCGTAGCCCCGCTTGCCCTCGTCGAAGTCTAAGACTCTGATTGGAGCAAATATCGCCTACAATCCACGATTTACAAACAAGATTAATAAAATCAGATAACTTCTGCCCGTAGCCCCGCTTGCCTTCGTCGAAGTCTAAGACTCTGATTGGAGCAAATATCGCCTGTTTGGGTCACCACCAAGTCGCCGTCCATTGGAGAGGATAGCCGCCATTCTGATGTGTTGTTGTTTAGAATCCTGTCGACTGTTGCAATTCTGGAGTTCCACCTCCATGTCCGATTGGCAATCACGATTCCTCTTTCTTTTATTTTGCTGCGCGAAAGTTTTAAATGAGTTGTGCCCTAGTTTTTTATGAGGCCTAAAGCGGATACTTTTCCCGCTTTACCCAAAGGTCGGCCCTGCCGGCAAGTGCAATTTAACTTAATATTATCATCTTTGCATCGCCACCTCCTCTTGAAATATGCATCTGTCACTTGTACTGCAATACTGTCCTATTGTCATGCACGCAATGCACCTATATGAACCATGCCTATATGTTACACCAAACCATATCGCTAATGCTGCACTTTGGTTGCATGTGCACTGGCATTTTTCCATGGCCTGTCATCTTGCTCCAGTTTTATATCTTACCAAAGGTCTAAAATATCAATTGACTGTGCTAAAAATAATAGCCTCAATTTGGTGTATAAGACCTTGAGTTAAAAAATGTTTTCTTGTTTTATCCTAAATAAATACCTATGAAGTATTATCAAGAGTACATACTAGGCTGCTAGCTTGCAAAATGAACTGTTGGTTCTCTGTGCTCGTTAACGGGTCCCCTCATGAGTATTTCAGGGGGGAAGGGGTCTGCGTCAGGGAGACCCTCTCTCGCCTTCTCTTTTCGTCATTGCGGCTGAGGCATTCATCCGCGGTCTTCAGTCTCTGACAATCTACGGTCAGATTCAGCGCTTTGGTATACCGAGGGGTTGCCCTCTTATCTCCTCCTTATCATTTGCTGATGACATTGTCATTTTCTCTAATGGTGGTCGCTCGTCCATCCGGCGGCTGCTTCGTTTTCTTCTCCAATACGAGAGGTATTCGGGCCAACTCGTTAATCCTTCCAAAAGTTGTTTTGTCCATGGCAAGGACTTGTCCCCCTCTAGAGCTTTTTGGATCGAGACCACTTCTGGTTTCAAGGAGGTTTCCCTTCCCCTTCCTTATTTGGGTATCTCTCTTTACCGGGGTAGAAAACTTAACGCTATCTTCGACCCCTTGACTGATAAAGTGAGAAACAAGATCATCCAATGGAATGCTTCCCTCCTGTCCCAAGCGGGTAAACTAGTTCTCATTAAGTCGGTTCTTGACTCTATGGGCACCCATGTTTTCGCCGCTATGACCCCCACCTCTTCCTTCTTCCGGTCCTACCGATCCTTGGTTTCGTCCTTCTTCTGGGGTTCCAAGGTCAATATCCGACGTCACCAGCGGATATCGTGGGACACCATTTGTCGTCCAAAGAACGAAGGTGGCCTGGGGCTGTGTAATCCTAAGGACCTTTGTGCGGCTTTTGCTTGTAAGCTGTGGAACAGGTTTGGGGCTAACGACTCTTTGTGGGCGTCGTTTCTCCGTGCTAAATACCACAGGCTTGCGGGCACTAATTTCTCTGGTTCTCCGTCCTATGCTAGTAAGACCTGGAAGCACATGCAGTCGGTAAAGCCGCTCGCTGACTCTCATAACGGGCTATCGGGTTAGAATGGTGGTTCGTTCTCCGTTCGGAAAGCTTGGTCTTCTATTCGCTCATCCAATCCTATTCGTCCTTTGTTTTCCTTCATTTGGGATTCTCGAATTCCTCCCAAGGTTTCTCTGTTGATGTGGCGTATCCTTCACAACGGGTTGCCACTGGACGAGAACCTCCAACTTATTGGCATCCCTCTGGTCTCCCGTTGTAGATGCTGCTGAGATGGAAATTTGGAATCCCTGTCCCACTTGTTCTTCGTTGGTCGCTCAGCCATAGCGTGCTGGAATTACTTCGGCAATCTAGTCGGAGTTCGTGCCTTATCCGCTTCCCCCCTCGATCTTCAGTCTTCTTGGTGGGCTGGGATGACTGGTAAATCTCTCCGCTCATGTGTTTTCCGTTTGATTCCCTGTCTGATCTGTTGGCACCTTTGGTGCGCATGAAATAAAACAATCTTTGACAGCACCCCCATGGACCCCCCGACTATTATTCGCCGTGTTAGGAATGATGTTTTCCTAGCATTTTGCGGTAGACCTTTTAGGGGTCGCGTGGGCTCCCGATCCAGGAACCTTGTGGGTCTTCTCTCTATTTCCTCTGTCCAGTCTACCTCTAGACAAGGCATTGGCTGACTCATGTCCTTGAGCAGATGGCTCTACCTTCGCGTTCCTGTCCCCACGCCCATCCCCCCACCCCCCCCCCCCCCTAATCTCATGGGTTTTCTTGTTTGCCAGATCAGGTGACTATGGACTCTTCATCGGCCAGTGACCCTCTTCGCTTGGTTCTGTCTTAGATTTATTGGTGTTGCTTTTTTGCGGCTGTACTACTCTTCCCGCTTTCCCGTGTTGATTTTCTGTTCATCGGTCTTGGAGCTGTTCGACTGGTCCTGGATCTTGCTTTTCCTGACCATTAGCCTGTTTCTGCTATGGTGCTGGGCTGACTGCTTCCTTTTGTAGTTGTTCTCGCTGTATTTTGGGTTTCTTCCCATTTTCCTATTCTTTTTTTCTGTTATTTGTAGTTACCTGTCAGGCTTGTTGGCAACTTTTGGAGCGTGTATATATATTCTCTGTTTTAGCTATATAAAAAAAAAAAAAAAAGAATTTTGGGAAACATTGAATCAAGAAGAAAAGGCAGTTTTTTGATAACAAATAATATATTAGGTTTGCAATAATATAAGTGGACTAGCTGAAATCCATGTTTAAATTATCTTCTTTCATTTGTAGAAGTAGCCAAGTTAAATAATCATATTTCTTTTAGGCTAGGATTCAGCCCATTTCCCTGGAATGCTGCCCAGTTTACCGAGATCTAGGTCTTCGTGTGAAAATACTATGATTTTTGTTGATAATGCTAGCCTAAAAAACATTCCACCATGTTCCCAAACTACATAGTCCATCCCAATAGCCTATCCTCGAGCCAGCCCCTTTTTTAATTCTCCCTGTGTTGATTTTATAAACTTAACTCAAATCCCCTGCTTGCTGATTTTATACTCCAAGCTCAAATACAGGCCGTAACCATAATAAATAAAACAAGTTTTCCTACCTTAATAAGCTCGGCCCGACCCATTCAACCCCATTCTTCTTATTTCTTTCCACAATCCGGCCCATAGCTTGGCACAGCTCTCCCTTACCTGAAATAGATGACGTTCACTACACTGTCAGTACGATGCCCTTGTGATTTGAAGGCTTTGCTTATTTTGGTGGCTGCCCTTGTGATTGCTACCTTTTTTCCTTCTTAGCATTATGTATGATACTTAAATATTATTCTAACAGTACTGCATTGACTGCTGTATGATTTTGGTCTGTAGACCTTTTGATGTTATTCCAAATTGTATATTTTACTGTTATACATATACAATCAGACATTTTGATGCTTCTGCCCTTACATTTTTTGTGTATTGTTGTTTTTATCTGCAAAATATGTAAGTTTTGCAAGCTTTGTTAAAGACCAAAAGGCACTTGATGAATCCTTGCATGTAACGGGGAGATTTGATCACTTTTCATACCGTAACGTATAGAATAAATTACTCAATCACATATTAAAATAAATTGCATGGCATGTAGACGTCTCATATAAAATATGATATCAATATCTTATAAAATGTAATTTTATTGTATTTTTGATTTTTTTGCTAACTTTTTGACTTTTGCTTTACGGGTAGGTGGATATCTTTGATGCAAAAAAATATCGCAACAAGTTATGCATTGAAGTTAATTTTGCTGCAAGAACTACATTTTGATTTGTACACTTGTATGTATTACTACTTTTGGTTACTAGTTGCTACTTGTTCTACATTGTTTATAAATATTATATATGTTTGATGTAAGAATATTACGTATTTTGATTATAGAATTTTATATGTAGAGTATGAATTGCGCGATTAATATAAAATGCTGATTATGATATGTGATATTGATATAATATGTTGACTTTGAAATGCGCATGTGGATTTTAACTATGGTAGTATATAAATTAGGACTAATGTGTATCAAGATGGAACCCATTCAAGGGAAAACAAAAAATCCTAACTGTCCATCAACGGGGTTTTTAAAATGTTGTAAAAAGTTACCATAGCCTTTCAAAAACGCTATGATAACTTTCAACGACATTTTAAAAACATCGTGAAAGTCTTTTTGAAATTTGAAAATCAAAAAAAGAACGCCCATAGAAACAAATAAATGTTGTAAATAAATATCATAGCAACAAACAAAACGCTGTAAACAGAATTCACAGCAAAGGAAACATGTCGTGTATGTTTAACACAGTAAAGAATTAAATGCTATAAAAAAATTATCTTCGCACAGGATAAATGCTATGAAATAAATTTATTGGCATAAATAAAATGCTAAAAGAAGTTTTAACTAATCAGCATAAAGCTATAAAATTTATAGATAACATCAAGAAAATGCTATTGAAGACAACTTTTTACAGCGTTTATCCAATGATAGTATGTTCCTGATATATAATAGCATGTCGGTACACAGCGTATTAAAAACACTGTTAATACCTTTTACAGCATTTTTTAAATGCTATTAAAGGTTTAGTTTTTTGTGATGTATGGAAAGATTAATTAGACTTCCCATAACTCCAAAGTAAACGTCCCATCCAATGGTCATAAAGTAACATCGTCATAATGAGTGAGGTAGAGACTCAAAACTCATCTTACACCATCATGTTACATCCCATGTTATAAAATATAGTTTTATCATCCTCGGTCAAAATTCCCAAATATAACATCTTTTAATACCATTATGACAAACATCTCCAAAGTTTGTCTTTCAATTAAATATTTTAAATTGTTTTTTTTTAAGAGTTCTCACTAGCTAACAAGGTACAATTAACTAGAATATTTTAAATTCTATACAATTATCAAAATAATTTTCTCTTCCTCATAACAAATTATTAATTGAATATTCTTCAACTCTCATAGAATGTATTATAAAACATTCTTTAATAAAAATATTTCTTTTCAAATATCCCTCAACTAAATAATTTTCCAAAGCACTTCAAATCATAATGGGTTACCACGTACCCTTCAAATATATCTTTTCAAAGGGTGTTACCAAATTAATTTTTTTTATCTCACTAAAATATTTCTATGAAAATAAAAGATTATGCGTATCAACTACGTTATGACCAAACACTTAACTCCTCCTATAAGTGTTCACCTTATCTCACTTCTACATTATTTATCTTCCATGTCAGGATCCTCATAAGAAAACATCATTTTAGGGTGAGGCAGTAGTGGTTAAACAAACAATGCACACATAAAGCATACAATCATCAATCAAAAAGCTCACTCATTCTATATTCTAAACCAACCTGAGCTATAAATTATCATGATCTAACTGTCAAACCTACACACGGCTCAGGGAATTGCAAAACCTATATTTTGATATCAAATGTAACAACCCACTATTTTTAAAATATAAAATTAATTATAAATGATGTTGAATACGCTTACAACTAATTCCAAAAATTAAAACAGTGGCCATGGGTTGATAAAAAGATTAAATTTTTCAAAAACAATGAAATAAAAGAAAGTACCTCACAGCGGAATTTACATATAATCTCATATTAATAATTAAAACATTACAGAAATCCGGTTCATCAAGCATTATATATATTTCAATACATCAATTATCATTATGATATAACCATGTCATAGAAGAATATGCCAAATCAGCTATCCACGATATAGCACAACAATCATCATCTTCCATTCTCTAGTCTACTTTTATCTGCAACTTTAAACCTGTACAGATATAAGATAAAAAAGGAAATAAAAGTTTCAACTATATTTTGGACTGCGCCTGACCCTATACACTATGGTCATAGGCTCGATAGCAATTGCATAGGAAAAGACTGCCAACGTACCCGTTTTGGATGATCAAGTCCAGATAGTTCTATTTCTCGCTCTTCTCCTACATCCAAATAGTTGTTAGTATGTTTCAACCATAGAATCATTACAACCATTACAACCATCGCAATAATGCAACCATTGCAACCATTACAACTGATGCAACCAATATGGATAGTTAAAGCAGAAAATAGTATTTCTACTCATCCATCTTAACAAATAAATATATATGGATGATGATGATGATAATAATAATATTACATAGCCTCGATCATCAACAACGTCCACTACCAATCTCAATCATCAAACAAGGGGATACTTACAAACATACTAATTATCCATTTAGTAATGCATTACCAATGTAAGTGTAAATCATTAAATGTGTGCTAATCACCACAAAACACTGATACAAATCAATCGTCGAATGTGTTCTAATCCAATCAACATTAGTAACACAATATATATCATCAAATAACCGTAATTAAAAACCCATTAACTAGTAGTAATCATGGTAAAATATCGCACACTCCTCGAAATGTGACACCACTGTTAAGTATCAAACATATGTAATAATTACAACAATCAACCATACAATCTGTAGGCATAAAAATAATATTTTCATCCATTATTCTCCAACTATTAAATCATTTTATTTTTGTTTATTATAAAATCACCTTTTATTTATCACAATTCAATAATAATTCTTTTGAAAACGATTATATACTTCAAAATACTTTATTGTGAACATATTACTTCAAATCTCTCCAAACATTATATTTAATATCAAATATGGTAATTTCACTAAATTACCTTTCAATTCAATAGTGGTATTATTTTACGCTAAATTAATAATATTCATATATGCTCCAAAATCAGTATATTTCTATTTATTTCAAAATAGTATACGTCATTTCCATAAAACCATATTATTATTATTCATAAAATCTCACTTTGTTGAATAAGAATAGTAAACATTTCCACTCAAGTTTAAAATATATTCTCTATTATTATTATTTATGGATTTCACCATAAATTCATAAATAATGACCTTATTGAATTTCTTCAATTGACATCATTTTATTTTATTCAAACACTGTTACTTATATACATCACACATAAACTATAAATAATCACGTCAATCATTTATTTCACTTATTTTATCCTTATTACATAATGCTTCATTTTATTTTAATGAATAATAGCCATATTTTAAATTCATAATTAATTACGATTAAAAATCCAATAATACAACAACCAGTAATAAACAATCAACTCAAGGCTCAACTTATCTGAAACGTCTAAAATATCCAAAATATCATCAGTACATCTCAACATGGATTAATAGTTATAATTTTTAATCAATAGATATCTATTTTACAATTTAAATTCAATTAATTAAATTAGATAAACCATAGCGATGTGCTCTTTCCAATAGTCTCCAAACTCAACAAAACCAGCTCATATCATCAGGATTTTTGCATGAGTCTAACAGAAGAAACCACGCATGAACCAGAATTCATATATGTTGTAATTATGGCGATTAATGCATAGTTTGAAATTATTTAATTTGGACACAATTAAAATAATAAAATAATAGCAAAATAAAGTAATGCACCAATTCTTCTCCTCTTCCATTCATATACATGCAACTTAACTCATCATGCCGTGCATTTTGTCCGCTACCACAACACGCCATAGGCCGCCAATGACCAAACCGAGACCACTACCACATCCGCTACACCTACCTCCACCTCAGTCAATCTTGCCGCCGCATCTTACCACCCCCTTCACCTAAGATTAGATGCCAGCCATCACCATAATTGCCAAATAATTACGAATATATACGCTTTTAACTCGATCTGACAATATGGATTGCCTCCATTCGACGCACTCTATACCCAAGTAACATTCGATCGTCTAATTATCGCTAATTTACCGTTGATTTTGAAACCTTAAAACAAACGGTTAAAAGAAATCACCAATTTCTAGTCAATCAGAGCCTTAGATTGAAAAACAAATTTTAGACACCTCTTCATCTTGTCGAGATCTTTCTAATGATATATAATTCGACGCGGTTTAGGCAATTTGATTTTTTGTCAGTTTTAATTAATTTGCTAATCGCTATTAAACAGTAGTTAGGGTAACTTTAGGGATTAGGGAATAAAACTAAGAATAGAGATGGCGGCTAAGGCTTCATAGTCTCACTTATATAATTGTTAGGCTGGATTATGAGCTGTGTATCCAGTTCGACCCGAAACAGTTACATACGTTGTTTAAACACTATAACATCTTTGTTTCACAAACCATAATTCCAAACACATCAAAATTATATATCAAATAGATCATCTTGGAATAAATTTCACAGTAGTTATAGATATAATACTCAATTCATCCTTTTATTAAAAATTCATTTTTAATTAATTTAATATTTTACAGTGCTGAAACTATTGTTGTTATAGGGTAAAAGGATAATTTGCTAAGGAAAATGAGGTGTAAGGTTAAAACATGCAAGGCACATAGAGGGGGGTATTTTGGCCGGCCAAAGGGGCTAAAGGAGAGGATTTAGGCATGTTACAATTCATAAATTCAAAAGAATCAAAGGTATAAAAAGAATAAAAAATGGTGGAAGTGGATTAACACTAATCCACTTTGTTCTTCACTAACCTTTCTCTAATTAATTCAAATCCATTTCAAACTTTAGCAAAATTTCACCAACACCTTAGAAAACCTTAGGAAGCATGAATATAGAGTCAAAATGGAAGAAATTTGAAGAAAATGGAAGATCCATTTAGGTCGTGCGTTCCTGAAAGAGAGGGCGGAGTGTTGCCTTGGTTTATTGGTGCTAAAGGTTGAATCTTTGGAAGTTTCAGTATGGCAGGAAGTGTTATTGGATTTTTTTGTGATTGGACTTATGTTTGGCCTAAATTTGGATAGTTATCTCACTATCTCGTATGTATATATATGCTTGTGCAAATATAAAGTTAAAGTGACATTAGCTAATTAAAGATATAAACTTTGGACCCTCTTGCTTTTGAAATAAAATAACAAATTTATATTATTTAACATCAACTCTATTTTCTTTTATAATATATGGCATGACCTTGACTTTATTTTTAAATGCTTGTTTGGATTGTGTGTTGAATTAAAGTATATTTGAAGCAAGAATAGTCGCTATAAGTGCACTTTGATATCCCTTAACTTCAACTTGTGTAAATGGAAGATTTATGATCTTAACTTGGTATAACATGTTTTGATTGTACTCTACACATATTTTGGTGTATTGGACCGTAAAGAAATGGTTTGAAAAGTTATAGAAACTGTGAAATAAAATTGTGAAATTTAGAAGCGAAAATGCTATGGATGCACATTGAAAACGCCTTATCTTCGGCAATTTTCAATGTTCGGAAATTTTCAATATTCGGCAATTTTCAAAGTCAAATTTGAATGACATCCTAAGGGTTTATTTGCATTTTTAATAGGTACTGTAAGTTTACTTATTATAGGAAAAATATTTAAAATTGAATCAGTAATGAACATGTGAAACAAAGTTGCAAAATGATACAGGGAGAGAAGCTTGCTATATGAACACTTTGAAATGTCTCTTTTTTTGAACTTTTGTAATAAGACATCCTCAAGGATTTCTTTAAATTTTTAATAACCATTATACGTGTAGTTATTAATGAAAAAAATTAAAAGCTTAAAAGATTTTAGAACTGGTCAAACAAAGTGGTTGAAGTTAGAACAAAAAGGTCGTTCACTTTAGTAAATAGCCTTTTCGAAAAAAATTATAAATAAATTGAAAGATATCCTAATGGGTTTATTTCCATTTTTTTAAGTACTCCAAGATTAGTGCTTACTGTTAAAATTTCAAGTCTTAAATTATTTTTGTAAGTGGTGAAAACTAGTCGCAAAGAGCATACTTTTCAATGTTGTTTTTGGTAAATGACTTTTAACAGTATTATAAATGTTGTAGTATATTGCTTGAGGTTTTAAGTGCCTTAAGATGATATTTAATTCTGATATATTTCTCTAACATTTTTAGAGATTTTTTCTAACATATATTATATTATTTTAAAGTTAGTTTGAAGTTTGAAAATATTTTTAATAATTATATAAGTATTTTTAAATTAAAGGGTTGTAAACTATAAGCGTGTTTTTTTTATCTAATTATAAATTATTTGATTTTAGGTAATATTTTACACAGAATTTAAAATCTATTTATAAGTATCTTTAAAGTATTAATATATATAAGTTTAGAAAAGTAATTTGGGTATTTTACAAAAGAACAAGAGATAGTTTTGGATTATAACACTTATGTTATAATAAATAGATTTACAAAGTTATTAACAAGTATATTTCCTTGTTTAATAAGTATAGACATACTTAGATCTTTAAAAGGATATTTTAATGGTAATAACAAGTGCGGAGTGGCTTTGGTTTTGTTGTGACAATGTGTTAACAACATTTATCATTAACCATTTTTATTATACTTATGAATATAATAAGATCTTTTAAAGAATGTTTTAAAGATAAATATAAGTGAAATGGTTTTGGGTTATTGTGAAAATGTTTAAGTAACATTTGTCTTAAACCCTTTTGAATAGATTTCTGAAAGTATTTAAATCCTTAAAATGGATATTTTGAAGGAAATAATAAATATGGAATCTTTTGGAAAAAGATTGAAAAAAGTAAAAGTTTAAAGTAAGAAATCTTGTTGAAGATTTGTGAATATACTTATAAGATTTGAGATAAGTATATGAACACATTTTTAAGCACTGAAAGAGTATAAATAAATAGTAGAAATTGATAAAAAGAGTTTTATTAGACAAAAGAAGATTTTAGTAATAAAAGAGGTTTTAATTAATAAAAAAAGGGATTGGAAGTGACTTACGTTACTTAATTGTGCTTAGTGTACTTAATCGTGCTTTGTGTGTTTTCTCATTTTTGAAAAGTATTTAGTCGTGTACTTAGCACTAAAAGCTGACGAAGTAGACTTGTCCATATGTGAGAGTCAAGAACAAAGTGTCTAGGCAAGGCCTTAATGCATCCAGCTGTTTAACCTACATGGTTACACTCTTGAACGAGGGATGGATTGATACAAAAAGGTCGAAAACATGATAAGCATAAGCGACTTGGTTTCCATATGCGATCATTCTCATTGTTGTTAAATTTGACCAATTTAAATTAGGTAGTATCTAAAAGCTTCACTGTTTTATACGATTTGAGAACCCTTGAGGAGAAATATTGATATGAAACGTCTATAGCATTGACAACTTAGACATACGAGATCCCTTAGAGAGGACTCCTCTTTATATATTGTTTGCTTACTTCTAAAAGAACCGGAATTAAGTTAACTGGGAATTCGTTGATTTAGTTTTGAAGAGTCTGAATCGATAAGTATTTTACTTACCGAATACCCCTTCAAAACTGATATACGAGTTATATGTTTTGGAAGCAGATGTGAAGTAGAATGTTATAGAGTTGAAATGTCTATCCTAAGGTTAAGTCCAAGGTAGAGGTCAGCGATAACATTCGTCGAATGACTTATGCTGGAATCTATGTGAAGATCCAAGATCTTTTCGAGATCACTACAAGAGAAACGTCTCTTTCCAACGGCGGTCGGCCATTGGTGGCCGTTGGAAAGCCGTTGGAGGCCGTTGGAAAAGCCGTTGGTATACATTTCAACAGTTTCCAACGGCGTCCAATGACATCAACGAGTTTATACCAATGGCTTCCAACGAAAAGTTTGCCAACGTGGCAAATCCTGTTGACCAAACTACCGTTGGAAGCCGTTGGAAATCTGGGTCAATTTGGCCGTTGGTCGTCGTTGGAGATCTGGGTATATTTTTTTTATAAAACCAGCATTGCTTGCTTACAGCCACACACAACCACAGTTATATCAAAACAGCTCCATTCAGAGCATATATGTATAACACCTATATCAAAACATATCCAAACATATATATATATATAACCAAATCATGCATATATTTCAACATAAACCAATATCCAAACATAACCAACATCAAAAAATCCAAACCAACGTCAACAAATCCAAACCAACATTCACAACCAAACCATCAGAATGTATCAAATCCAAATATACACAGAAACTATCAGAATGTATCAAATTCTCACCGACTCCAAAATATACATGCCAATAACAAAACATACCTAAATCACTCCACACCAGAACCACCAGATAAAGGAGGCTGTCCATACTGTGCGATGAACTCCGCCATATGCCGGTTCAGCTCCTCCGTCCTTGCTTCATGCAGCAAATTGCGTTCCCGCATCTCGGCAAGCTCGGCTCGTAGCTGCGCAATCTCTTCCTTATCTTGAGCCTTTTGATATTCTCTTTGGGCTGTCTGAACCTGTAAACGAATTTAAATTATCAACCACACTAAAAAATTAGTATGAAAATAATTGCAAATTAAGTAACTTATGTATGTTCACTAACAAATTCATAAAAAAAACTAAATCATGATAGTTCAAAATATGAATGGAATACACTAGTATAAGGATATTTACTAACTTAAACCCGAATTCAAGCCAATTAAAGAATTGATTAACACACACTAATAATTAACGCACACATATGATTAACACACTAATTAATCAAAATATTTATTTTAAAATTTAACTTAAAATTACCGATTGGCTTCATATCCGTAGCGTCTGCCGCGGGTCACTGGATACATGACAGACTCAAAAATGGCGTCCTCCTCATCGGGGGTCAAGTGAGCTCGTCCCGTCTCCTGAAGTGAGGCCGTCCGCGCTTCCTAGAACTTTGCTGTCATGCAAAATATAATTGAATTTAGTTAACGTTATTTCAATTAACTTGTAAGTTTTAGTTACTTATGTTATACTTACATAGGCAGCACATGTCTTGTCATCGTGGTCCCAAGAGTAAGAAACTACACCGGAATCATCGACCTGAGGCAAGGCATGCGTATGGGTAAACACATCCCAATAACTAACAGCCCCCCACGTTGTCTCTCTTGAAATATGCACATATAAATATACATTATTTATATTTTAACAAATTAAAACTTAAAATAATTAACTATTTATCTTATTTAATAATTATACCAAATCTTCCCGGTGATGCTGGAAAGACTTGGAACCACCGCGATGTGTAACGGGGTTCCTGTTTGCAGAATTCCTCTCGGACTGCCTCTGCAAATTTAAATTGAAAACAAAAATTATTTTGACAGTTTTAATTATTTATATATTATTTGCCTCAAAAAATTTAAATTAAATATATGATAGATTTACCACAAAATCCTCGTTGCTCCACCAGGTGGCGAACTCATCAAAGACAGCTTCACTCATCCAATGAGGCCTCTTTCCTAATGTTTTGATGTTGTTTATTGTTTCGCGATAGGTTTTTGCAAATTTGCTGCTCCAATGGCGCCGGACAACAAAAACATCAGAATCGGCCAAGTCCACTTTCTCCTGCACATTTGAAAAAATATAAGTTATACAGTTGCTATAAATAGTGCAAACATGAATTGACATAATGTACATGACTACATAATGCAATAATTGATATACCACACATACCAAAAAGTCCTGCCAGATAGCCTCCCGCACCCCCTCTGGTATCGCAGTCCACCTCGGCCAACACGAGGTCATACGAGCCATATACGCCCGTCGCGAGATCGTGAGCACTATGTTGGAAGGCTCCAACGAAAACCCACCGCTATGTAAAACGAGGAAAAAAAACATTTAATATTTCATTACTACTATATATATTTGATAAAAGATTGTATGGAATAAAATTTAATTTTGAAACTTTATACTTACCTGCCATCGGCTTTAGGTTTCATCCATACCATAGGCCGAACACCCGGCTGTGAAGGGCCAGCATCATCACCACTCTGTGAGCGGGAAGATCCGGAGTGTGAACGTCTGCGTCTCGACATACCTATATGAAATCATAGTATAAAGAAAAACAAGAGTAACATTGATTAATTTAATATGCAAATGGTGTCAGAAAAATGAACATGGCGTAAAATACATTATGGCGTAGCATAAAAGAGACTATGTGATACATATCATATAAAACTACTTTGGAAACAGAAAAACGAAAAAAAATTACCTTCTCAAAATATTGATTAGTGATCAATCCTCGTCGCTTTCAGATTCAGACTCTTCTTCGCACTCTATATTTTGTTCCTCTATACTCTCAAATGCTTCAATTAATGCATTTGATTCATCGTTTATAGGTCCAAAATCTATTTGATCGTCGGTTATTATTATTCCTCTATTTTCCTCGATATCTGCTTGGTAAGCTTGTTGTTCAGGAATATTCCGTCCATCAAATGTAAACCTTGGTTTGGTTTTAAAAACAGCCGACCAATCTATTTTATCTCTTCTTAAAGATGGGTAAGGAGCGTAATAAAATTGAAGAGCCTGTTTGGCAAGTACAAAAGGATCGTACTTATAATACCTTGAAGTATGTTTTATTTCTACAAGATTATATTTTGGATCCACGTTTATTCCAGAACCTGGAACATTGCTGAACCAGTTGCATTTAAACAAAAATACTACTTCTGCGGGTCGGGTGAAATATGTCAACTGCAAAATCTGGGTCAGCACGCCATAAAAGTCATTTATGTGATCATTTGGATCATCACTACCTTTGACAAATACACCAGTATTGTTATTTGATTTTTCGGCACCGTATTCTTTGGTATTAAATTTATATCCGTTGACAAAGAATATTGGATATGTCTTGACTATCCTTTTTGGTCCCATAGCTAAATGTTTCAATCCTTCATCTACAACATAATTTGTTGTATCAAAAACGTAGTTAGAAAACCAAGCAGCAAATTCTTTACCGATATCGTTGTTTGGATGTTGTGATTCGTAAATACTGCAATTATAGAACAAATGTTGTATTATGATTAAAATACATGTGTGCATATTTGTGTATACATATGTGTAGATGATATGCATGTGTAGACGTATGTGTATATATATTACCTAATAAATGGTGTAACTTCGGCACGGTTGAGAAGAATGTACGTGTGTGCTACTTGATAATCTCTATCATCCAACCATACTTCCACACATTTACCAGCAGGCCGACCAGTTTTAAAAAAAATAGATAAAGTCGCTTGACAATCGTCTTCATCAATGCCTTCATCATTATGCGTAGCACTTTCAAATGATATGTTCACATGGTCGCTGAAACAGTGAGAGAAAAAAAAAACGAAGCTTCTTATTCGATGTACGATTTGTAAATCGAACCTTCAACTCGAGCTTTCTGTCTAACTTTTTTCTTTAGATGATTTAAATACCTAGCAAAAATTATTTTAAATTAATTTTTTATACATTAATTAAACCAATATGTAATAAACTAAATATTAATATACCTTTCAAATGGATACATCCATCCATATTGCACAGGCCCTCGAAGACGTGCTTCAAATGGAAGATGAATAGGTAAATGCTCCATAACATTGAAAAAACCTTGAAGAAATATTTTTTCCAGTTTGCAAAGCAATATTGGGATTTCTTCCTCAAGTTTACGTAGACGATAAACTTTATAATGTAGTTGAACAAATCTCTTTATAAAACAGACTAAGTTCTGTTACAATAGTCTAAACTTTTACGGGCAACGGTTCTTTAAAAGCGACGGGTAACAAATATTCCATCATAACATGACAATCATGACTTTTCATCCCGCTAAGTTTATTGTTCTTATAGTCAACACATCTACGAAGATTAGAAGACATGCCATCTGGGAATCTTAATCCTTGCACCCATTTTAAAAGTAATTTAACTTGATTATTGTCTAGCTCATAGCAAGCTTTTGGCTTTTTGTGTCATTTGGTTTTACATGAAGCTCGGGACGATTACATATTACTTCGATATCACGTCTTGATTTCAAACCATCTTTCGTCTTCCCTTTAACATTCAAAATTGTATTAAACAGATTATCAAGCACGTTTTTCTCATTATGCATCATGTCAATATTATGACGAATCAAGAGATTTTTCCAGTAAGGCAATTCCCAAAATATGCTCCGTTTGCACCAGTTATGAATCGATGATTTACCTTGAATTTCAATTTGTTCTTCGGTTTTATGTATCTTTGGATAATCCTTTATAAGTTCATAAATTTCTTCGCTTGACCAAACCGTAGGTGGTCTCAAAGTTTCATGTCTATTAGCTGTAAAGTTTTTTTATCTCTTCTAAAAGGATGATTAATATGAAGAAAACATCGATGAGAGTCAAACCACGAAACTTTCTTTCCATGACGTAAAAAAATTTCTCCTATTTCTTCCATTCAATAAGGACAAGCTAGACGACCAGCCATACTCCAACCCGAAAGCATTGCATATGCAGAAAAATCGCTGATTGTCCACAATAAAGAAGCATACATGCGAAAGTTCTTTTTTTGGAAAATATCATATGTCTCTACTCCCTCGTAACACAATGTTTTTAATTCATCAATCAATGGTTGTAAATAAACATTGATTCCTTATGTCGGATCATCGGGACCAGGGACGACAACTGTAAGAAACATATATGGAGTTTTCATACACATCCAAGGAGGTAAATTATAAGGTGTGACAATTATAGGCCAGGACGAATATTTCGAACTGAATTGAGAGAATGGGGAATATCCATCCGTACATAAACCAAGTCTAACATTACGAATTTCGGACGCAAAATCAGGATATTTCTGGTCAAAATGCTTCCATGCTTCCCCATCAGCTGGATGTTTTTTTTTTGAGAGAATGGGTGTGTAGCGTGAAGCTACACAGCCGATTAGCATAATATCATATAAATAAAGGTCGACCAACAAGCCTGGTCGGTGGCCAAAAAAAACTTGATCATAGCATATAGTTGCAGTTCGCTGATTGATAACAAAAAGTAATAATTCAGCATTAGTACATTAAACATAACTTCACACAAAAACCTAAAATGAGACACAACATCTAACTGCCTTCGTGTGTTGCTGAGGAAGCACTGCCAACAGACTCATCAGAAGGGGATCGAGTTGCAGGTAGACGAAATCTGAATGATTCAGAGGAAGACGCCCCTGTCCAATATGCAAAAATATAAGAAATTTTATTACATAAACCGATGGCAGAACTGGATGGTTTGTCGAAAATGATGGCATTCCTTTCCTTCCAAATAACCCAGCTGAAGATAGCCAGGAGCGAATCCAGAAGACAATTCCGAAATCCATATTGCCAGTATTCAAAAAAATCATTTATCAAGTGAATTTGACCGAGATTGTGAGCACAAACCGAAACCCAAATATGGAAGGAGATGTCGCATTCAAAGAAGAGATGGTGAATAGATTCAGTTTCTGATTTACATAGGACACAGATCTGATCAGACGTGCTATTCAACCGCATAAGCCGGTCTTTAGTGTTAACGTACCTTCTTCCTGTGTTCTCACACCGTGCCATCTCATATGTTGCGCAGTTACAGAAGATGCATATAACCTTTAAAGTCTAGGAGTAATTGGTAAATAATGCATACGCTTATACGGGACTTCTTTTCCCTTTTTCTTTCTTGGTTTGTATCTTTCCTGATTACATATTTAACAATTACTAAGGTTGATATCTTCTTTCCAAAACAACATGCAACCCTTTAGACATGTATCTATTTTTTGATACGGTAAACCGAAAGCCGACATCAGTTTTTTTACTTCGTAATAATTTTCGCACATTAGATTATTAGGAGGCATATGTCGTTTTGCAGCTTGTGCAACAGCCGTAAATCCAGATTCCGTAAGGTTGTATTTGGATTTCATCGCAATGTATTCAGCAGTTACTGATAATTAGGTTCCGCTTGTGCAGCCTTCCCAAAGGGTTTTTTTTGCGGCATCTAATAAATCATATTTTTTTTTGCCCCAATATTTAATTCTTCTTCAGCATTACCATCGTCGTCAGTTAATTGAGGAACATGAAACATTGAAGTGCAGCATCTTCAACCATATGTTCTACAAAATTTGTCGTACCAATTTCATTACTCACCACCTCCTCATCTTGTACAGGATTAGATGCTAACTATTCCCCATGACGATCCCAAATCAAATAGTTCGACACAAAACCGTACTGACGCAAATGAACTCTAACCATTTGTGGCATCAAATGCTTTAACAGTTTGCATTTACTACATGGACAATGGATTTCTCTGTAGTTTCTGTTATTACGTAAAGCAAAATCCATAAATATGTTAACACCATTATTAAAATGTTCACTTGTTGAGCCTTCAGTATCGACCCTTCGTTTTTTGTACATCCAGCTCCGATCGGTAAAATAATTGTCAATTTACCTACGTATATAATTAAAAAGTACGATATAAATTTGTATTGACATTTTTTAGTAAAACAATTTTATAAACATTCTTCTTATTTTTGTTATATCTGTTAAAATAATACTTAAATCTTATTTTGAAATGAACATTATATTCTATTTAAACAATTTTATTAGCGAATTTGATATTAATTGATCATTGACACTTTGTTGATGGGTCATCCTACCTCCCATTACAAATACAATAACGTAATTAAATCGCATAAATCATTTCAATTTAAACGATTCAACAAAATTTCGACAGCACTTCGCTTTAGTTCCCTGAACAGTACACAATTGCATGTACACAAAGAACATAAAGGGAAGCGCTGCCGAAATTTTGCGAACCGTTTAAACTTAAATGATTATTTGATTACATTATTGTTTTTCTAACTTGTCCAATACAGGGACAAATCCAACAAATACTGTATACGATGAATATAGATGTCCGTTTTGTTAAATAAACGAATATCCACACAACGACCATATACAATACTTATCAGACGGGGCCAAAAACACTCTAAGGGTTTAAATTTTAAAATTAGCGATATAAAAGTTTAAATTTTCATAAAATTTAAACTTTTATATCAATAAACAATTTGTTGAATCAATGCGTATATAATGATTTTTTCCAAAAAAAATCCAGTGTGTGCGCGCAACGTATAAAATAAACAAACAATGCTGTACATATAATCGCATCACAAATCACATCCAGTCATGCACAAAATGCATCATGTATATATCGTATCATAACATGTCAAAAGTGAACTATTTATATGTCAATATCATCACATTCTATGTACGCTTTTACGCAATTCAATCACCAATATAATAACAAGTGAGGTTCATGCTTAGGTTAGTAACAATTATTAAGTTTGAAACTAATTTAATAATAAACCTAATTTAACAAATCACAGTTAGACATGCAATAATTAGTTTAATAACAATAATTAAGGTCCAATAGACTACACTACACAAACAATAGCACAATACATACACAACAATTACCAATGTAACCTAAAATTAAAAATTTAACAAAATTAGGGTTTTAGCAAATAATACCTGATTTTGGAGGTTGTGAAGCTTGCAAACAAAGATGGGGATGCTAGAACGTGTAGAATGGGATAAAATGGGGTTGGAAATTTTTTAGGGTGGGAAAATTGGGGTTTTTGGATTTGATTTCGAGTGAAAGGTCAATGAGGAGGAAGAAGATTGATCTGCAGGTAAGTCGCGGTTTTCCAACGGCGTGCAACGGCCGCCAACGGTAGTTTTCCAACGGCATATGTTTTTTGTTATTAAAAAATTCCAGGAAAAAGTTAGCCGTTGGAAGCCGTTGGTCAATGGCCGTTGGAGGCCGTTGCACCTCCCCCCCTCCGTTGCTATAAACAGTATTTCTTGTAGTGGATGTTTGAATCCATGTAGAGGTTCGTGATCTGCTCGAGATGTTGTAATCCATTTGGGGATTAGTGTTCAGTTCGAATGATGAAGATTTTTTTGAGAGATGCCGCACGTGACCTCAACATCGAAAATGATAGAAAATAGAGTAGGGGCATAGCTTAAGGTTTTGCTAATTCATAACACGGTACATCAACTCCATATATAGAGTATGCTTTCATACGTTGCGGGCAGGAGTTATGGATACTTGGTTCCACAAGGTTCGTACTATATTCGAGCATGGAACGACTATGTTTTCTTTATTGGTATATTCTATTTAGTGATATACGACGCTTGAAGGTAGTTTCCGACCTTTGTGCAGGAGACTGGATTCGGCTTGACCAGAGAGATCTCTATGGAAAATCCATTATGCGTGTATACCTTAGAGGTTTTGATTGTACTTCAATATTGTTCTGTCGTGAGATGCGAATGCCACAACTATTTTCTGATTCATATTCTTCACCCTAGATATTATCTATTATATCACCTTATGTACTAATTAGATGGTGGTTATTTTGTGAGGATAATCGTTATGACATTCCATGCAGTCTCAAAAGTACTATTATATGTTGGTCATATATTTCTTAAGTTTCTTATACCAAACATATGTAAGACTTCTGGTTTTATATTTCCCTCATTTTCAAGGATGCTCTTTCGAGTAGTCTGAGAAAAGTAGGTTTTCGTTGATGTTCTTTGGAACTCAAGGAGACGAGTTGGATATTTCACCTAGTGTAGTATTCTTAATTATTTCCACTGCATTATGTATATATCAGCATTTGTGAGGATATATTGTTATAACTATCCAGGCTGATAATGGTAGTTAGAATTGTAACTCTAAAATGCTATGTATCTTAGAGTGACAGCCTGTATTGTCATTTGATATAATATGTTACTATTCCGTTGTGAGATTCTAATATTGTGTTCTCTTCTTACTTGTTATGTTTTTTTTCTATTTTACCATAAAAAACTGTGTTTCCAGCAAATAGGTGCTGACACATGAATACCTTGAATGTATTGGTGTTAATTTGGGGGATAGGAAAGACGGGTCCTTATAGTAACTCCTCGTCGACCCCTTTAACATCGACACCGCCAAGCCTTCGATAATTTTGTATAGGTAATGACTTACCTATGACTTACCAATGCCTTACCAGCGCCTTAAACAATTGCATCGGCGCGACATTGGTAGTGTCCAGTGGTTAAATAGAAAGTTTTCTAGTAGTGTTTGTCCATCAAAATTTGCAGGTTCGGATCCCCACACTTATTTGTCGTATAGTCAACCACATTTTATTTGGCATCCTTAAAATTTGCGTTGTTATTCTCCTAAACAAACCCAATTTCCCTTTCTCCTCTCACAATCTATTGCCGTGTTGACCTGCAATGTAGACTCTGGCTCTAACACGTTAACTTGTATTGCGGAAAGAGAATATATAGCATCGGCATCAGTGTCAATTTAGGGATTAGGGTTTTGGAAGAGGAAAAGGAAATTATAGGAAAATGAACAAATTAGGGCAGGATCGAAGAGAAAAATAGTCCGTCAAAACACGCTTAATCACTGATTTAAGGTTTAACCATCGGTCTAGATAGGGAGGAGGCCTAAATCAATACCTGACCGTCGTGGGTCAAGGTTCTTTTTGTGGTTGGATCATGGTCGGGTCCGATTATGAAAACTATGTTGCCAAATTTTTCATTTTTCTAGTACCTACATAATTTTTTTAATAAAATACCCTAATTCTTCAAATTTGCAATAGCGGATGACTTCAACCGTTTGACCAATAGACCTTCAAAGCCTTCAAACATCAAAAACTAAGATTCGATTCACTATGATGGTTGGAGCTATTCCACTCAAGTATATTTAAGTAAAGATGTCGATTGGTATGGAATCTTTGATTTTAGCATGATATTACATTAACATCTCATGACGTGCACTCTATATTCAAACCGACCGTTAGGGAGTTTTGTCTACTGTCAGTGAAAATCAATTTCATCCGAAGCCAAAAAGAACACGCTCCCTTCCTCTCGGTTGTTCCATGCTCCATTTCTCTCCATTGTTCTGTTGAATCTCAGTTCTCTTGATTTTAACTTGTTTTCTTCCAAAAAAACCATTTCTTAAACCCTAGCCCCCAACCGCCATCAGCGAAATTGCCAATCGTGTTTACAACCACCATTGGGAAACTGGCAATCGTGTTTACAAGCACCGTTGGGAAACTGGCAATCATGTTCACAATATCATATTCGGGCTAAACCCTTGGTACGTTTCCTTTAATTAATTTTTGTATTCTAATTCAATTGAATAAAATTTCCTTATTCAATTCCCCATGCTTCTATTTAGCTCATTTTCATAGTTTATTTGCAAAAACATGAAATTAAATCGTCAGCAAAATCATCGTCTTCTTCGTATTTTATCCCCAAATCAATGAAATTAGGTAAATTCGAATTTCATTTCTTATTTATCTCGTTTGTTTCAATCTAATACACTACAAGAGAAATGTCTCTTTCCAACGGCGGTCGGCCGTTGGAAAAGCCGTTGGTATACATTTCAACAGTTTTCAACGGCCTCCAACAGCATCAACAGGTTTATACCAACGGGTTCCAACGACAAGTTTGCCAACGTGGCAAATCCTGTTGACCAAAATATCGTTGGAGGCCGTTGGAAATTTGGGTCGATTTGGCCGTTGGTCGCCGTTGGAAGCCGCTGGAAATCTGGGTATATTTTTTTATAAAACCAGCAGTGCTTGCTTCCAGCCACACACAACCACAATTATATCAAAACAGCTCCATTTCGAGCATATATATATAACAACTATATCAAAACATATCCAAACATATATATATATATATAACCAAATCATGCATATATTTCAACATAAACCAATATCCAAGCATAACCAACATAAAAAAAATTCAAACCAACGTCAACAAATCCAAACCAACATCCACAACCAAACCATCAGAATGTATCAAATTCAAATGTACACAGAAACCATCAGAATGTATCAAATTCTCACCAACTCCAAAGTATACATGCCAATAACAAAACATACCTAAATCACTCCGCACCAGAACCACCAGATGAAGGAGACTGTCCATACTGTGCGACGAACTCCGCCATACGCCGGTTCAGCTCCTCCGTCCTTGCTTCAGGCACCAAATTGCGTTCCCGCATCTCGGCAAGCTCGGCTCGTAGCTGCGCAATCTCTTCCTTATCTTGAGCCTTTTGATATTCTCTTTGGGCTGTCTGAACCTGTAAACTAATTTAAGTTATCAACTACACTAAAAAATTAGTGTTAAAATAATTGCAAATTAACTAACCTATGTATATTCACTAACAAATTCATAAAACAAACTAAATCATGATAGTTCAAAATATGAATGGAATACACTAGTATAAGGATATTTACTAACTTAAACTCGAATTCAAGCCAATTAAAGAATTGATTAACATACACTAATAATTAACGCACACATATGATTAACACACTAATTAATCAGAATATTTATTTTAAAATTTAAATTAGAATTACCGATTGGCTTCCATATCCGTAGCGTCTGCCGCGGGTCACTGGATCCATGACAAACTCAAAAATGGCGTCCTCCTCATCGGGGGTCAAGTGAGCTCGTTCCGTCTCCTCAAGTGGGGCTGTGCGCGCTTCCTGAAACTTTTGCTGTCATGCAAAATATAATTGAATTTAGTTAATTTTATTTCAAATAACTTGTAAGTTTTAGTTACTTATGTTATACTTACGTAGGCAGCACGCGCTTTGTCATCGTGGTCCCAAGAGTAAGAAACTGCGCCGGAATCATCGACCTGAGGCAATGCATGTGTATGGGTAAACACATCCCAATAACTAACAGCCCCCCTCACCCCCTCGGCTTGTCTCTCCTGAAATATGCATATATAAATATACATTATTTATATTTTAACAAATTAAAACTTAAAATAATTAACTATTTATCTTATTTAATAATTATACCAAATCTTCCCCGTGATGCTGGAAAGACTGGGAACCACCGCAATGGGTAACGGGGTTCCTGCTCCTGTTTGCAGAATTCCTCTCGGACTGCCTCTGCAAATTTAAATTGAAAACAAAAATTATTTTGACAGTTTTAATTATTTATATATTATTTGCCTCAAACAATTTAAATTAAATATATGATAGATTTACCACAAAATCCTCGTTGCTCCACCAGGTGACAAACTCATCAAAGACAGCTTCACCCATCCAATGAGGCCTCTTTCCTGATGTTTTGATGTTGTTTATTGTTTCGCGATAGTTTTTTGCAATTTTGCTGCTACAATGGCGCCGGACAACAGAAACATCAGAATCGGCCAAGTCCACTTTCCCCTACACGTTTGAAAAAATATGAGTTATACAGTTGCTATAAATAGTGCAAACATGAATTGACATAATGTACATGACTACATAATGCAATAATTGATATACCACACATACCAAAAAGTCCTGCCAAATAGCCTCCCGCACCCCCTCTGGTATCGCAGTCCACCTCGGCCAACACGAGGTCATACGAGCCATATACGCCCGTCGCGAGATCGTGAGCACTATGTTTGAAGGCTCCAACGAAAACCCACCGCTGTGTAAAACAGAAAAAAAACATTTAATATTCCATTACTACTATATATATTTGATAAAAGATTGTATGGAATAAAATTTAATTTTGAAACTTTATACTTACCTGCCATCGGCTTTAGGTTTCAGCCATACCGTAGGCCGAACACCCGGCTGTGAAGGACCGGCATCATCACCTCTCTGTGAGCTGGAAGATCCGGAGTGTAAACGTCTGCGTCCCGGCATACCTATATGAAATCATAGTATAAAGAAAAACAAGAGTAACATTGATTAATTTAATTTGCAAATGGTGTCAGAATAATGAACATGGCGTAACATACATTATGGCATAACATAAAAGAGACTATGTGATACATATCATATAAAATTACTTTGGAAATAGAAAAATAAAAAAAAATTACCTTCTCAAAATATTGATTAGTGATCAATCCTCATCGCTTTCGGATTCAGACTCTTCTTCGCAGTCTATATTTTGCTCCTCTATACTCTCAAATGCTTCGATTAATGCATTTGATTCATCGTTTAGAGGTCAAAAATATATTCGATCGTCGGTTACAATTATTCCTCTATTTTTCTCGATATCTGCTTGGTAAGCTTGTTGTTCAGGAATATTCCGTCCATCAAATGTAAACCTTGGTTTGGATTTAAAAACAGCCGACCAATCTATTTTATCTCTTCTTAAAGATGGGTAAGGAGCGTAATAAACTTGAAGATCCTGTTTGGCAAGTACAAAAGGATCGTACTTATAATACCTCGAAGTATGTTTTATTTCTATAAGATTATATTTTGGATTCACGTTTATTCCAGAACCTGAAACGTTGCTGAACCAGTTACATTTAAACAAAAATACTTCTTCTACGGGTCGGGTGAAATATGTCAACTGCAAAATCTGGGTCAGCACGCCATAAAAGTCATTTATGTGATCATTTGGATCATCACTACCTTTGACAAATACACCAGTACTGTTCGTTGATTTTTCGGCACCGTATTCTTTGGTATTAAATTTATATCCGTTGACAAAGAATATTGGATATGTCTTGACTATCCTTTTTGATCCCATAGCTAAATGTTTCAATCCTTCATCTACAACACAATTTTTTGTATCAAAAACGTAGCTAGAAAACCAAGCAGCAAATTCTTTACCTATATCGTCGTTTGGATGTTGTGATTCGTAAATACTGCAATTATAGAACAAATGTTGTATTATGATTAAAATACATGTGTGCATATTTGTGTATACATATGTGTAGATGATATGCATGTGTAGACGTATGTGTATATATATTACCTAATAAATGGTGCAACTTCGACACAGTTGGGAAGAATGTACGCGTGTGCTACTTGATAATCTTTATCATCCAACCATACTTCCAAATATTTACCAGCAGGCCGACCAGTTTTTTTGAAAATAGATAAAGTCGCTTGACAATCATCTTCATCAATGTCTTCATCATTACGCGTAGCACTTTCAAATGATATATTCACATGGTCGCTGAAATAGTGAGAGAAAAAAATACGAAGCTCCTTCTTCAATGTACGATTTGCAAATCGAACCTTCAACTCGAGCTTTCTGTCTAACTTTTTTCTTTAGATGATTTAAATACCTAGCAAAAATTATTTTAAATTAATTTTTTATACATGTAATTAAACCAATATATAATAAACTAAATATTAATATACCTTTCAAATGGATACATCCATCCATATTGCACAGGCCCATGCAGACGTGCTTCAAATGGAAGATGAATAGGTAAATGCTCCATAACATTGAAAAAACCTGGAGGAAATATTTTTTCCAGTTTGCAAAGCAATATCGGGATTTCTTCCCCAAGTTTACATAGACGATCAACTTTTAATGTAGTTGAACAAATCTCTTTATAAAACAGACTAAGTTCTGTTACAACAGTCCAAACTTTTACGGGCAACAGTTCTTTAAAAGCGACGGGTAACAAATTTTCCATCATTACATGACATTCATGACTTTTCATCCCGCTAAGTTTATTGTTCTTATAGTCAACACATCTACGAAGATTAGAAGATATGCCATCTGAGAATCTTAATCCTTCCACCCATTTTAAAAGTAATTTAACTTGATTATTGTCTAGCTCATAACAAGCTTTTGGCTTTTTAGTGTCATTTGGTTTTATATGAAGCTCAGGACGATTACATATTACTTCGATATCACGACTTGATTTCAAACCATTTTTCGTCTTCCCTTTACCATTCAAAATTGTATTAAACAGATTATCAAACACGTTTTTCTCATTATGCATCACGTCATTTTTATGACGAATCAAGAGATTTTTCCAATAAGGCAATTCCCAAAATATGTTCTGTTTGCACCAGTTATGAATCGATGATTTACCTTGAATTTCAATTTGTTCTCCGGTTTCATGTATCTTTGGTTAATCCTTTACAAGTTCATAAATTTCTTTGCTTGACCAAACCGTTGGTGGTCTCAAAGTTTCATGTCTATTAGCTGTAAAGTTTTTTTTTATCTCTTCTAAAAGGATGATTTATATAAAGAAAACATCGATGATAGTCAAACCACGAAACTTTCTTTCCATGAAGTAGAAAAATTGCTCGTGTTTCTTCCATGCAATAGGGACAAGCTAGACGACCGGCCGTACTCCAACCTGAAAGCATTGCATATACAGGAAAATCGCTGATTGTCCACAATAAAGAAGCATACATGCGAAAGTTCTTTTTTTAGAAAATATCATATGTCTCTATTCCCTCTTACCACAATTTTTTTAATTCATCAATCAATGGTTGTAAATAAACATCGATTTCTTGTGTCGGATCATCGAGACCAGGGACGACAACTATAAGAAACATATATGGAGTTTTCATACACATCCAATGAGGTAAATTATAAGGTGTGACAATTATAGGCCAGGACGAATATTTCGAACCAAATTGAGGGAATGGGGAAAATCCATCCGTACATAAATCAAGTCTAACATTACAAATTTCGGACGCAAAATCAGGATATTTCTGGTAAAAATGCTTCCATGTTTCCCCATCAGCTGGATGTGTTAACGTACCTTCTTCCTGTGTTCTCACATCGTGCCATCTCATATGTTGCACAGTTACAGAAGATGCATATAACCTTTGAAGTCTAGGAGTAATTGGTAAATAATGCATACGCTTATACGAGACTTCCTTTCCCTTTTTCTTTCTTAGTTTGTATCTTTCCAGATTACATATTTTACATTTTCTAAGATTGATATCTTCTTTCCAAAACAACATGCAACCCTTTAGACATGTATCTATTTTTTGATACGGTAAACCGAAAGCCGACATCAGTTTTTTTACTTCGTAATGATTTTCGCACATTAGATTATTAGGAGGCATATGTCGTTTCGCAGCTTGTACAACAGCCGTAAATCCAGATTCTGTGAGGTTGTATTTGGATTTCATCGCAATGTATTCAGCAGTTACTGATAATTGAGTTCCGCTTGTGCAGCCTTCCCAAAGGGGTTTTTTTCGCGGCATCTAACAAACCATATATTTTTTTGCCCCAATATTTGGTTCTTCTTCAGCATTACCATCGTCATCAGTTAATTGAGGAACATGAAACATTGAACGTGCAGCATCTTCAAACATATGTTCTACAAGATTTGTTGTACCAATTTCATCACTCACCACCTCCTCATCTTGTACAGGATTAGATGTTAACTGTTCCCCATGACGATCCCAAATCAAATAGTTCGACACGAAATCGTACTGACGCAAATGAACTCTAACCATTTGTGGTATCAAATGTTTTAACAGTTTACATTTACTACATGGACAACGAATTTCTCTGTAATTTCCGTTATTACGTAAAGCAAAATCCATAAATACGCTAACACCATTATTAAAATGTTCACTTGTTGAGCCTTCAGTATCGACCCTTCGTTATTTGTACATCCAGCTCCGATCGGTAAAATAATTGTCAATTTATCTACGTATATAATTAAAAAGTACGATATAAATTTGTATTGATATTTTTTAGTAAAACAATTTTATAAACATTCTACTTGTTTTTGTTATATCTGTTAAAATAATACTTAAAGCTTATTTTGAAATGAACATTATATTCTATTTAAACAATTTTATTAGCGAATTTGATATTAATTGTCATTGACACTTTGTTGATGGGTCATCCTACCTCCTATTAAAAATACAATAACGTAATTAAATCGCATAAATCATTTCAATTTAAACGATTCAACAAAATTTTGACAGCAATTCGCTTTAGTTCCCTGAACAGTACACAGTTGCGTGTACACAAAGAACATAAAGAGAAGCGCTGCCGAAATTTTGCGAACCGTTTAAACTGAAATGATTTACGAGATTTAATTACGTTATTGTTTTTGTAACTTGTCCAATACAGGGACAAATCCAACAAATATTGTATATGATGAATATAGATGTCTGTTCTGTTAAAAAAACGAATATCCATACAACGATCATATACAATACTTATCAGACGAGGCCAAAAACACTCTAAGGGTTTAAATTTTAAAATTAACGATATAAAAGTTTAAATTTTATTTTCATAAAATTTAAACTTTTATATCAATAAACAATTTGTTGAATCAACGCATATATAATGATTTTTTCCAAAAAAAATCCAATGTGTGTGCGCAACGTATAAAATAAACAAACAATGTTCTACATATAATCGCATCACAAATCACATCCAGTCATGCACAAAATGTATCATGTATATATCGTATCATAACATGTCAAAAGCGAACAATTTATATATCAATATCATCACATTCTATGTACGCTTTTACGCAATTCAATCACCAATATACTAACAAGTGAGGTTCATGCTTAGGTTAGTAACAATTATTAAGTTTGAAACTAATTTAATAATAAACCTAATTTAACGAATCATAGTTAAACATGCAATAATTAGTTTAATAACAATAATTAAGGTCTAATACACTACACTACACAAACAATAGCACAATACATACACAACAATTACCAATGTAACCTAAAATTAAATATTTAACAAAATTAGGGTTTTAGCAAATAATACCTGATTTTGGAGTTTGTGAAGCTTGCAAACAAAGATGGGGATGCTAGAACGTGTAGAATGGGATAAAATGGGGTTGAAAATTTTTTAGGGTGGGAAAATTGGTGTTTTTGGATTTGATTTCGGGTGAAAGGTGAATGAGGAGGAAGAAGATTAATCTGCAGGTAAGTCGCGGTTTTCCAATGGCGTGCAACGGCCGCCAACGGTTTTCCAACGGCTTCTAACGGCATGTGTTTTTTGTTATTAAAAAATTCTTGGAAAAAGTTAGCCGTTGCTCGCCGTTGGTCAATGGCCGTTGGAGGCCGTTGCCCCCCTCCCCCCGTTGCTATAAACAGTATTTCTTGTAGTGATAGTAGCTAGGGTTAAATATTCGAATGGTTTGATGATCTAGAATGATTTATTTATTGTGAATTAGGGTTTAGCTTCTTACATATAGTTCATTTATATACTTGATGGTACGTGCTTACAATTTATTTAGGTTGTGGTATGTAGATTTATCATGCTATTTAAGATGATTAAGAACATCATATTATACTCCCTCATTTAGCATGTTCACAGCTGTCACATTATTTTTGGAAATGGATAATTTTACACCTTCTAATTGTAGTTTATGGCTGTTGTATACGTAGTGGCCAAAATGGTACATAAATACATCAGATTTGAATCCATCATAAGTTGTTAAAGGAAACCTTTTAGCGAGCAAAAAAATTACGTAATGCATTTATAGCTTTAGTATACTTAATTTTGTTGTTACAATGATATCAATATACTTCAACTATTTACATTTATAGGTTTAGTGTAGTAAATATTCCGTGACTGAACTCAACTTTGTGTTATGCATGACAACATTTAAATTTGAATAGTCATTAAATAGCAAGCATGTGAGAAAATATCAATAACTAGAATGGCTAATGCACTGTGTTTTGAACTGGAAATGGCTGATGCATTAGAAAACGAAACACCTAACTTTTGTTTTTGCTATTTCCTAGATTCATGCTCTTTTAAAGTAGTATGCAAAAATGTGTTCAATTTTGTAGGTAATTAAACAAATAAAAAGGAATGGATAATAGTAGCAAAGTTGATTGCTGCAAAAAGGTAAAGAGGTTGCCTGATTATGAAAATAGACCAGCCTAATAGACATTCTAGATGATAGATTTAGTGGATATCTGATCAAAATACATTAAGCAAAGTTGGTTGTATACAAAAAAGTATAATAAGCTATAACGGTTAATGTAGGTGCAAGAATACTTGGTAAAGTTTATATTTCAAGCCATCCATACTTGAATATACATGCGATTCTTGCTTGAGATTCTTTTTTGGTTGCATGATTGATTATGCCATTTAATTACGGTCTAAGTTCTGATATGGATATATAGATATTGTTACATTTACATTACCATTTTAAGCTAAAAATGTATGTGATATGAGTACGATTGTTTTCTAATTTACATAATAATGTGCATGATTTTGTTTATGTTGTACATCTATTTCAAAATATTGATTTTGTTTCTTGATTGCTTAGAGCTATGTGTAGTAAGGACAAGGATTAAAGTGATCATTTCAGTGTTTATTTCATTTTTTGATGTGAATTCTCCCTTTTTAAAGCAAAAAAAAAAAAAAAAAAAAAAAGAAAAAAAGAAAAAAATGGGAAGAGGCTAGTGGTGAGGACTTATAGGCATTTGCGCTTTCATAACAAACTTCCAACCAAAATATAGTATTTGTGAATGTGAAAAACGTATAATTTGTATGCTATGCTTTTCAGACTGTACTCACTCAAGTATGACATTTATTTATTCAATTGTAACTTTGTAGGTTATACTAAAATTTTAGTTCACCGTGTTTCTTAATTATGTCCACTATTTGTTCCTAAATTGTGGTATTTTTTTGTTATATTTTACAGTTTTTCAGTTGCACCGTCATATGGACATCAATAATTGAATCATTAAAGGTTATGTAAGGTGACTCAGTAAATCACCAACCAACCATTCATCTTTGAAAACCTACATGTTCATCATAGACAACTAGCCTTTCACCTTTGATAATCAACCATTCCTCACGCTGCAAGCATCGACATCCTAATTTCAGTTTTGAGTCTCGACTGAAATCTTAAGGCCCGTTTGGTTTCATTTTGTATTTCCGGTTTTGTGTTTTCAACTTGTACTAAGAATTAGCAAAAAATTAGAGAAGAAGATTTGTAATTCTTAGCCATTGCGACGACCAACGGACGACGAAGGAGTTTGATTGTTCTCCGTGCTTTTGTTATCTCTCAAAACACGAAAAACAAAATAAACATGTTTTCTATTTTACATGTTAATTTCATTTTTCAAAATTGTATGTTTCTCAACATTGCATAAAACGGTCGGACTTTTGTATAGACGAAAACACAAAACTAAAAAGACAAACCAAACGGGGCCTTATTTTCTGGTTAGTCTGGTTTTCACTTTGAATTTTGTACCATTTTTTATTCCCATAGGACAAAAATTTAGAAACTCGTGCCAAAATATACATTGGAACAATTGTCAAGCTTGCAGTCAATTTTTTCTAGATTTATCCATTTCATCAACTTCATGCTCTAATTGTTATACCGATAAACCATAACATGAGGTAAAATTTTAGAGTTGTGTAATTATAGTAACCATTAATGTATGTAATAATGTTTGTATAATGCAGATGTATTATGGTAATGAAAATAATGATTCATCCGCTGAAGCTTGGATTACTGCTTTCAATGAACCAACAAAGAAATCATAGATTGCAGTTTTGATGGCCTTTATAAGATTAAGAATGGGGAATTTGAAGATATATACCAACAAAAACTAAAGGAGCTATTATGGGTTCCTCATTCTTTCAAGGTTGGTATTGTGCAGATTGAATGGAAAGAAAATAAAAGATCCGTTGAGGAAAATCCCTTCAGTTGATATGTCTAAGGTAATAAAAAAACCCAACGTCGTGGAAAACAAACTGGATCGTGATTGTAGTAAGACGAAACAAATAAAGATAAACACCAAAACAGACAGCCACAGATCTATGCAATGCAGAGAAATAAATAACACCGGCATTTATAATGGTTCCACTACAGCGAGGCGGTGTACGTCCACTTGGAGAGAGGCGATTTTATTAATCAATGAAAGATTAGAGTTAAAAGATTTATTCAATTTTGGAGGCTATACATAAGAAGAATTAACAGTATAGACAAAATTCTATAAAGTATCAGCTCTCTTAGATGGCTACCATTGTTTCCCAGAAGCACCATTATTTATAGAATGAAGAATTAAGGAGGGGTGGCTGCTATATAGCAGCTCAGGGTTTTGGTTCGGCAAACACCAAAAATTGGTCCATCACACATTTGGTTCGGTATGTACACATCTGGTTTGGCATCACTTTGGTTTGGTCAACTTGATTCGGTGTCCATCTGGTTCGACACTCAATGCTCGAACAAGAAAACTGGACCAACACTCATTTGGAGCGGCACTATTTGGTTCGACATGCATCTGGTTCGGTGCATCTGGTTCGACATCACTATGGTTAGGCAAAGCCCAATCTGGACCGGCATGCTTTTGGTTCAGTGCATGCAATCTGGACCGGCATTCTCAAACCACCGAACGAAATATTTCATTCAGTCTTTCCCAAATTACCACACCAAACACTTTACCTCTTCACCGAACGAAACTCTCATGCCCTAACCTTCCAACCGACAGCCTCCACCACCGAGCCAAATATCTGGTCCGGTCCCCTCTCTATCACCAGCGCTCCAACTAGAGAGGCAGATGTGGCTACCACCGGATGAGATCTCTCGTCCGGTCTTCCCACTTCACTGAGCGACCTTTAGTCCTCCACGATTTCACTTCTATGACTAGGGCTTCAGCAGCTCCACCTCGATCTAGAGTTTCTGCTACTGCTAGCTTCATATTCTCCTCCATCGAAGCCGGAACATTAAGCCATAGCTCCGCTGCTTCAACGTCGTCGAGCGCTGGCATCTCAAAATTTGGTATCAAAGTCCAACAATCTCCACCTTGATACCAAATTTCACACTAGCCTTCCAATTCCATAGACCACTATGCTCTAAGCAATAGGTACTTACCCAATTATCTTCGACAATGCCATCACTCATTACACTCTGTCAACGAACTCCGGCAAGGCTATCGTCCGTCAATAAAGTGTTCGAAGTACTCACTCCATGTAAAACAGATCAATCTCCACCATAAAAACAAACGTCTTCATGGACCATCTCAACTCTCCACCCATGCCACCTCGTGGCACCTAGCACTTCATTAAGTGAATCAAGTTCAAGCAATGCTTGAACTTAGCAACATGCAACGACTTGGTAAACATGTCTGCTGTATTCTCCTTTGTGTGAACTTTCTGAAGACAAACTAGCTTCTCTTCACTTATCGATACAAGAAATGACTCTCTCACCTCAATATGTTTCGCCCTCGAGCTGAATGCTAGATTTTTAGCTAAGTAAATTGCACTCTGATTGTCACAGCACACATCTACGCCTTCATATACGAAGCCCAAATCACACAACAGTCGCCTCAAATAAAGCGTCTCCTTAGCTGCTTCAATGCAGCTATGAGCTCTGCCTTTATAGTGGATAAAGCCATAATCGTCTGCAACCTCGCGCTCCAACTGATCGCTGTCCCACCAATGGTGAACACGTATTCGGAGGTTGACTTCCTTCGATCTCTTTCACCGGCATAGTCGGAATCACAAAATAAAACCAAGCTGAAATCTCTTCCTTTACCACCAAAGGAAAGTCCATGGTTTGAAGTTCCTCTAAGGTACCTGAAGATACGCTTCACTGTTTCCCAATGCGTCTTTTCTGGATTTGCCGTGAACCTACTCATCAATCCAACCGCCTGTTCACGTACTCAAGTACTCGCGTCGATCTATGAGTCCAACTCCAAAAGAGACTTTAGTTTTCTTGCCTAACACACACTCCTGAAAAAAGTCCATCTTGTCGAAGTTTCCTCCTTTGATCATCTTCCATCTTCGAAGCAACTCTAAGTCCCTCTTTGAAATATGAGCCAACCTAAGATGCCAAAGCTTTGTGGCATCTAATGCATGAGAACTATCTACTCCAACACATGACTCTCCAAGAACTGTGGTTACTTTCAGAAAATATAATTTTCGAAACACATCTCCTTTCATAAGAACTAGTGCACCACTCGAAACCTACAGACTATCATTCTCGATAGTTACCTTGCATCCCAAAGATGCCAATTATCCTAAAGAAATTATGAACTTCCGAAGACCTAAAACATACCGGACACTTTCTAAAGTGCGTATCACTCCGTCAAACATCCTGATCCTCACTGTACCTTCATCCATTGCTCTACAGCTAGCATCATTACCCATAAGAATGAAGCTTCTCTCTCATCCGACGAAAGAACCGAATTAATCCTTATTGGGCGTCATATGGAAAGATACCCCCGAGTCTAGCACCCAATGGTCTAAGACATCCGACACTGCTGCAGACAACACATTGTCAGATATAGACTTCTCCACCACAAACGATGAAGATCCATCTTCTTCCTTCTTCTTTAAATATGGACAATCCTTTTTTCAATTATCAAGTTTCTTGCAAATAAAGCACTTTACATCCGTAGATTTTCCTCTCCCGCCATTACTGATCTTCCTAGACTTAGAGCGCCCTCTAGAGTGCCAATTCCTCTTACCATCTATTCCTCTTTCAGAAAACAGGCTGTGACTACTACTTCCATCTCTACTTCCTTTACTTATCTCCTTCACCTAATCTCTCAAGCCCTCAGATAGAAGACCTGAATTCACATCTTCCACTGTCAATGTGTCTCTAGTGAAGATAAGGCTGTTAACAAAACCTATGTAACGCTCCGAAAGAGAACATAAAAGAATCATTGTCATTTGCTTCTCATCCATCTTCAAGTCAACATTTTTCATCTTCATCACAAGATCATCAAAAAAAAAAATATGTTTCTTCACTGAAGTACCCTCTCTCATCCGCATGGTGAAAAATATCTCCAGCAATATCAAACAGTTAGTCAGAGATTTCTTTGAGTAGAGATTTTCTAGCTTGGTTAAAATGCACATAGCAGTGATCTCACTGCTATTCTCTGAGATAACATTCTCTCCCATAGCTAGTTGTAAAGTAGTAAATGCACATTTCTCTATCTCCTTCCTTTTTGCGGTCGAAATGTCAACAGTCAACTCCTCAAGGGCAAACACTACTAGATGAACTTCATTCCTCATTAAAAAGACTTCATCCTCCATTACCACTTCTCAAAATCTTCATCCCCGTTTCATTTCTCAATAGCCAATAGTGGTCGTAACATGATATATATTCCTCAAGTATAGGGTCTTGTAACAACTAGAGTCACTTCATCTTCTGCCATAGCGTCGAACACTCATCAGTCAACCTTGCAGCTCTGATACCAGACTGTTGAGGAAAATCCCTTCAGACAATTAGTCTAAGGGAATAAAAAACCCAATGTATCGGAAAAAACTGGATCATGATTATAGTGAGACGAAACAGATAGAGATAAGCACCAGAACAGACAGTCACAAACCTATGCAATGCAGAGAAATAAATAACACCAGTATTTATAGCGGTTCCACTACCGCAAGGCAGTGTATGTCCACTTGAGGAGAGGAGTTTTACTAATCACCGAACGATTAGAGTTACAAGATTGATTCACTTTTAGAGGCTATACATAAGAAGAATTAACAGTACAGATAAAATTCTACAGAGTTTCTGCTCTCTAGAATGGCTACCATTGTTTATAGAAGCTCCACTATTTGTAGAGTGAAGAAATGAGGATAGGTAGCAACTATATATCAGCTTAGGGTTTTGGTTCGGCAAACACCAAAATCTAGTCCGGCACACATTTGGTCCGGTATGTACACATTTGGTTCGGCATCACTTTGGTACTGTCAACTTGGTTCGCTGTCCATCTAATTCGGCAATTGCATCTGGTCCGGCACTCATTGCCCACACAAGAAAAACTAGATCGACACTCATCTGGAGCGGCACTATTTGGTGTTGAATATGCCAGTATATGATTTTTGTTTGATGATAATAAACATATATATATATATATATATATTCATTTACATGTATTTGTTAATGTACTAATTTATTTTCACAGATTAAATAAATATTTGCTGAATAAAATAAATAACACGGTTTAAATTCAAACAAATATTTTATTCAAACAAATATTTATTACAATTTTGAATAGTACAAATTTGAGCTTTCACTATATACGTAATTTTCAAACAATACAATTTTGATTACATCACAATTTTTCATTTACAAATGTCCTCACTACATATCGCTCATTCACTCAAATTTTTATCTTTAACTACTCCAGACTGAATCCAACATCTGAGCTATCTGCAAAAATACACACTAACGCAGTAAAATTGAAAAATAAATATTTTTGCAGTATAAAATAAAATGTGATTTTAGAAATTTTATTTGCCATTGTTATTTGAGTTGTTCGTCATCATTTAATTTTGAATTCATCATACACGAACAGCTTGTGACATGCATAGCGTATCACTGTACATGCCACAAGGCCGTGCACACCGACATACACTTCATAAATCTACAAGGACAGGTGAGCACAAGGTCAAATCCAAATCAAAAGCCGGTACAACTCAAGTGCAATAAAAATAAAGTCACGATATCAGCAAAAGGTCAAACCCGAGCTTTAAAGCTAGATTCAACACAGGTGCAATTCAAATGTACACATGAATGTTATGATCAAAGTATGCATATATACATGTCAACCAGGCAGCAAACAAAGTCAACAAAATATGCATCACATACATGGCAACCAAACTAAAGTATAGAGCGTAAGCAAGTCACGGTCAACTTGAAAATACGATCTGCCTCAAGCAATAATAGGTACAACATGTATACATGCAATGCACAGTGAAGACTAACAGGCACAAATCGACAAAAGTTCAATATGCATCAGTTTCAAGTCAAATACAGTTTCAATTTTACAAGACCAACAATGCAACTGTATGCAAACTGCCTCGAATGGTACAAGTTAAAGAATGCAACACTACGGCAACTACAACTGACAATGTCAAGTCGAGTCAAAACTAATACATCAACTCAATTCACAACCAAAGACAGAGAAACCAGAATGCAAGCAGTATCACTGCAACCTGAACCAGAATACACAATGAACCAATAGTGAAACAAGTGAACCAGTGAAAATACAGCATAATGAAAGTGTACAAACGATGGTGAATGCAGTATACACAACGATATGGATTAATACAAGTGCAGATAAACACATCAGTAATGAAGTACAGTGCATAGCATATTCAAGTGCGCCAGACCAACATCAATGTACAATGAACACTGCAACTATCAATCAATGGTTCAAATGGTCAGGCAAAATGCAGACAATGTCAACAAGACCAGACTTCGAGTCAAGACAACGTATACACACTAGACTTCAAGTCTGACATGAACCAAGTGCAACTGGAAACTCAAAACTGCAAAATATGAAGACTGCAGCTCCAAAACATCACATACACATGCAGTATCATCAACTAGACTAAAAGCTACACTGATACCAAAGATCATAAGTACACAAAGCCTCACAACATCTATGTAACAGTGCAGATTCGAACCAACAGACTATGCAACACAAAGATGGAGGCAATGAATACACACACACGTGAACATATATATAGAGGAGTATAATATGGGCAAAGTACATAAAACAGTGAAAAAGTGGCTCAAGATCAATATGCAAGAAATCAAGCGACAACATATACACCAAGCAGATTGTACATGAAGCAAATATGCAAGACTGGACAACATGAATGTACAGACAACATGAACACATGAGTCAATGCTACAAAGATGAACCAGACAAGAAATGACAACAATAGACCAGCAAAGCAACAACTTAAGTGAAACAAGTTCAATCTAGCAGTGAGCAGTGCACATGTCATGGAAATAGTCAGTGCCGAAGTCATAGCATAAAGTTCGAACCAAAAATAAGATCGCAGGAGATTACAAACAAGAATCAAATAATGTCAACAGTAGTTTCAAAGCCGATATTGAACAAGTCAGTGCCGAAGTTGAACAGGTCAGAAATCGAAGCCGTGGTGGCCACGAAAGAAATCAACACCGTGTCAATCAAGAAACAAAATTATACGAATTGAACAAGTCAGAAGTAAATCACGGCATTCATGCAAAATCAAGTGGCCGAGATAAATCTATAAACGAATTCAAGTAAATTCAAACGAACGAAAAATATAGGAATTCAAATCCTATAAAACCCGTAATCATCATTGCTAGCAAAGGCATTCGAGTTCAAGCAACAAAGAACAATTATTCAACTCGAACCATAGTTGAGTATAGTATAAATCAAAAAGGAACGAACGTACCAATTTTCGCAAAAGATAAACTCGACTCAAATTGAAGGAGCCGTAAGCAAAGTGAAGAGACGGTCGATTGCAATCGACTTACAATTCTCTAATTGAAATCGACTTACAATCAATCGGCGACGTCAATTCTCCAAAGCCCTAATTTTTGAAGACGAACGAGAATCGAACGAGCAGGCATTTTTAAAAGATTGAAGAACAAGGAGTCGGCTGAATAATACAAAAGAAAAAGGGGAATTAACTTTATCACTGTTTTATTTTTGGGCCGGCCTTGTTATTAAGGCTTTAGTTTAAAATTAGGGTTTTATCGTTTAATTTGTATTAATTTGTATTTCTCTCTTTTAAACTTGTGTAAATTCTAGTCGTGTGACTAGATGGCGAACTGCGGTGGTGTAGTTCGAGAATTCGCAACTCAGTGGCTGAGTTATGGTAGGGTGTTGAGCGTAGAGTTATGGTTAGTCGATAGCGGGTGTCGCAAGTTTACGTGTGTACGCGTCAGACTAATTAATTTCTGGTAGAAACCTTCAGAGTAGCACGTAGGCAGGGTTTTGTCGAAGCTGGGTAAACCTATGTGCTATATTTACTGCTTTTATTATTCTGCTATTATCTGCACTGCTGTTACTCGACTATTATCTGTGCTGAAAATATTTTTTACACTTCCGCAATAAATTTACATGATTAATAGTATCACACTGTTCACCCTCCCTCTAGGATGAAATCGATCCTACATTTGGTTTGACATGCATTTGGTTTGACGCATCTAGTTTGGCATCACTTTGGTTCAGCAAAGCCCAATCTGGACCAGCATGATTTTGATTCGGTGCATGCAATCTATACCCGCATTCTCAAACCACCGAACGAAATATTTCATTCGGTCTTCCCCAAATCACCGCACCGAACACTTTACCTCTTCATCGAATGAAACTCCCATGTCCTAATCTTAATCTAACCAACAGCCCCCACCATCGAACCAAATATCTGGTCCGGTTTCCTCTCTATCACCACCGCTCCAACCGAAGCGGCAGCAGTGGCTACCACCGGACGAGATATGTCGTCCGGTCTTATTACTTAACTCAAGGTCTAAGCATTGTTGTTTTATTTTGTTGATCAGACAAAACACGATTTCATATTATTATTTTTGATCAATTCCCTCGTTGTTATATCCGGTTAGTTGAAATAAGTGAAAGTCTTCAATGAATAATTTCCTTTTTATTTTATTCATAGGATGAACCGCTTAATTTTCCCTTGTTGTGTAATTCTACTAGTCAAAAAACAGCAATACCAGCTAGTGAATATAATAATCAAACCGACCGTTAGGGAGGTTTGCTTACTGTCACTGGCCAAAATCAATTTTTCTGAAAGCAAAAAACCGTGGATCTTGTTTTATCGCGATTTACCTAAAAACGTGAATCTTGTCTCATCGCGGTTCGCCTAAACTTCCTCCTTTTATTTCGCGCATCAAAGATTCCAAATTCAAATCTATTATGATTTTCAAATTCTAAAATTTCAATTTCAAATCGACAATTTTAAATGTTTTGATTAATATTTAAATTTGAAATTCATATTTTCAGATTTAAATCTCAATTTATTCTTTTCCAACATATTATCACTTAATGTTTAAGTAACATTAACAAAAATTTTAAATGTATATTTCTTATCAAAGTTATACAATCGAGCGGTCGGTTTCTTCACCGTTGTGCGGTTATACTAGTTATTTACATTTTAATGAAAAGTAATGTTATTAAGTGATTTGTGTTTTCACGTGGCTTTGTTAATTTCAAATGTTACTTCCGGTAATTTTATACATTCTAGAAATCAGGATATGAATGGATTGGTTAATATAAAGCTGTAGAAAGAAAGAAACGCAAAAACGAAGAAAGTATTATCAATCGATATTCATTTTTGTTTTATGCTCATACAAAGACATAATCAAGTAATTTAACTTTCGTTGGACATAGTTTTTCTATTTCTGCATGTATTGTGGCTGTACATGAAACATTCAGACTGAAACGAATATTGTCCATTTAACTGACCCACCGGCAGCCCTTTACCACGTGTACCGCATGCTCCTTATTTTATTTTTTCTCGTGCTGCTCATGTACTCCTTAAATTATATTAAAGCTCACCTATCTTTATTTCGCTATACTATTTTACAAATCAATTTGGTTAGTATACTGTGTTCGTAGAAATGGAGCATAGCCCCATTTTAGGTACGAGTTCATCCATGATTAACATTTCGAATTACAAGATCAGTTCCGTGTGGTTAAAAAAATGTCGCATTGTTTTACAACCTTTGCATTTTAAGTCGACTTTTGACCATGTCGATGATCCCATTTGACGATTCTTAGACCATCTCTGATAAAAAGGAAATTAAAGTTGATTCTTAGGTCACTTCACCGAATTACACTTAAATCCGATCATTAATTTCCGGGTAAAATGATAATATTGTTATTTTATTTTGTTGTTGAAACCTGTTTTAAACTTGGCCTTGAACCATAAGTGCCCGAACCATGTTTTAAGAATTGACTTGAAACATAATTAAGTAGGTTAGAAAAAAGTTTTTCCACCATGATGCTAAATGCTGAGTTTGAAGCTCATATAAACTACATCATGAAATTATGCACTAAGCTGAACAAATGTAAACTAAACGAGGAGTGGAAAATTCTAAGTCAACTAAGTTCAACATTCCAAATTTCTCAAAGAAAAACTTATATACGGAAACAAGAATTTAGTTTAGAGAAATAAACTTACTTGATGACCAAGGCACGATTGAACAAATTAATTAACTTTTATGCCAGGAAGAAGAATCAAAGATATTAAAGATGTTATAGAAATGAATCTGATCTTGAAACAGAGAGAAGACAAATATATTTTTATTTGTAACAATGGTAGATTGATACAAGGAAACCTCTTCTTTTATAATGGTCGATCGATACATAATTTTCACACACTGCGAGACATAAAATCCATGAACAAACTCAGATTCATCCAAGATGAACCACCTTCATCCATCGCCTTCCTACCTTTATCACCATACTGTTTTGCCCTTCTCCTCCTCTCCTCACCTTCTTCTCCTTTATCCATCAATTGTAGTACAGCCTTAGACATGACTTCACTTTTCACTGCCACTTCATCTTCAAGCAAATAATGGTAAGGCTTATTAACTCCAACGGCTACTCCCGTCTCAATAACTTCAACAATCAACTTCTCGTTAAAAAACTGATCAACAAAATGCGGCCATGTCAACATCGGAACACCAGCGGACACAGCTTCCAGCACCGAGTTCCATCCACAGTGCGTCACAAACCCTCCAACCGAACCATGCGACAAAATTACCACTTGCGGAGCCCAACCAGTTATCACAATGCCTCTTCCCTTAGTTCTTTCTTCAAATCTTTCAGTCGAAATCCACTTCTCCAATTCAACCGTCCTTTCTATCTCCTTGATCACCCAAATGAAAGGCACCTTCGAGTTCTCCAATCCTAAACCAATCTCTATTAGCTGTGAAGTCTTGGTCTGAACCAGACTGCCAAAGCTTACATATAAGACTGACTTAGCCTCTTTTGAATCTAACCAGTTCAAAAGCTGAGCTTCATCCACCGACGACTTCTTCCCTCGATCACCCTTTAAACCAATGTGGTTACCGTAAAGGCATAAAGGTCCAATAGGCCAGACTCTCTTCTTAATCAGCCTCTCGTATCGGTCGATAATCTCTGACTCTAACTCATAACAAGTGTTCATAACCACGCCAAAAGAAGATGCTTCTGCCTCAGCTGCCTTAGCTCGAAAATCTTCCCAGCCTGGATCAGAGAACCAACCCCATGCTTGTAGTTTGTTCATTTCAATCTTTTTGGGTAAATCGGGCACAGCAATTGAATCAAATTCGGCCACACCATCGAATGAATTATGTATGCGTATGCTATGAGTTCCGTGGATGTACAAACATGATGGTCCATGAAAAATGATACGTGGGATGTTCAGACTCTGACCAACCTCGGCTGTGAAGAAGCTGCTGTAGTCGGAGATGATGCAGGTGACGGTTGGAGTTGCTTCTCTTATATATAATTTGAAAGGTTCAACAAGGGAGATAGCTGCATGGAAGAAGGGTTTGTAGTGGTCGACTGAGGTTATCAGATCTATGTTTTCGCAGCCTTCGGGTAGACCAAACTCTTTGCAAGGGAAAGTGAGCTCTACAACGTTGATGAATTCGTTATTGGATTTTCTATCGTCGAGCAAGGGCTTTATACGGGTTGCATTAACAGGAGTAGTGATGAAACTGACCCGAGCACCACGATTGGCAAGAAGTTGGGCTATGTCGAGCATGGGGATCATGTGGCCTTGCGCCATGAATGGGACAAGAACATAGTGATCAGACTTTGAGGCGTCAGTTATACTTTCTATGCTCATGATTAATGGAAAAAAGCGGATTGAAGACTGCAGAATGTGTGTGTTTTCGAAGGAAGAGTGCAAGATATAAAGGAGAAGACGGGTTAGGGTAGCTACTAAGTACAACCTATACAGTTAACTTACAAGTTTAGTCGAGCCATTATTTGAGATGCAAACTTCTTGTCTATTGTGGATCTTGAAATATCGTACGTCCATTATTTGACCATGTGATTATATATAATTTATCTCCCTGTTTACTTTTCTGTTCATTACCATTATTTGAGCGAGCATATCATCAGAGCCAGATGCACCTAGCTAATGGAGAGAATAAGACTTTTATTTTGTATAAAAGCTCTCTGTTTTGATTGGTTTGGTGCACGGTGGCAGCTGACATTTGGCCATCCCATTTTTTGATACACTAAATATCTAATGTCCGAAATCATCACAGTAATGCTAAACAAACACGTGCATAATAAAAAAATCTTGGAAATGCACTAAATATCCCGTTCACTAGTACAGCGGGGACCAACTTTTCTATAATGGACAGAGTTAGCTGCATATGTGCAGATGTAACTATCATGTAGTAAATTCCAGATGTTTTGTTGAACCAGATTTTCCTATCTTATTTGGTTCACAAACCGATTCTGAACTCATTAAATTATAGCAAAATTGTTAGAAATTGGAATATAGGATGATCGAAAAATGAGATGGCTTAGAGCCATATACAAAAGTAAACATTGTCTTCAACGTGTTATTCACAACCACTGGAAGAGAATATGTCATAGAATTCAAACAAGTACTTTTCTCAATACATAGCAAAGAAGAATGTAGACAACAATTTTGAATTTATTAATGTAGAAATTATCCCAGTATACAAGAGCAAAACAAACATGAACATTGTAGCATGCGAAGTGCTAGAGCAGTGCGTTTAGAATTCACACGTACTTACGCACTTCTTGCTTAAGCCATGTTAATGTTCAAATATTAAACTTGATTTGTTATTGTTAATTTCTAGAAACTTCTTGTTATTATAGTTCCTAAAGTTTTCTTGCATTTGTTGTAATTTGTTGAGAGCTCTTAAATTTTCTAATAGAAATAACAATTATGTACGAAGTCATGTTTGTAGAATCGTTTAATGAGTCGTGTTTCTAGAATGGTTTAGAGAGTCAAGTTTCTAGAATAGTCTATGGAGTCATATAAATAGAAGAGCTCTCTCATCATTTTGTATCAATCAATCAAGTAAGAAATCTTTCATCAATAAAAGAAAAGTTTTTAACAACAAAAAGGCCTCTGTCTTATATTCTCTCACTCTTTCTCATAAAAAAAATATTCAACAAAGTGTTACCAGAGCTTTAAGATTCTTTCAAAAAAAAATAGAGATGACAAATAACGGCGTTCCCTTCCAAGTTCCAATGCCCACTAAGAACAATTATGAAAATTGGAGCTTAAGAATGATGGCTCTTCTTGGAGCACATGACGTATGAGAAATAGTGGAAAGGCTATACTGAAAAGAAAATGAAGGTAGATTATCTCAAACTAAAAAGGATAGTTTGAGAAACTCAAGTACAAGAGACAAGAAAGCTCTCTGTCTAATCTATCAAACATTGCATGATGATATGTTTGAGAAGGTTTCGCGATCGAAGTCAGCAAAAGAAGCATGAGAGAAGCTTCGAACATGTTATAAAGGAGCTAATAAAGTCAAAAGGATACATCTTCAAACTTTACGAGAAGAGTTTGAAAATTTGCACATGAAATAAGGTGAGCTTGTTTCTGGTTACTTCTCAAGAGTTTTAGTGGTTAATAATAATCTAAAAAGAAATGGTGAAAAGTTAGATGATGTAAGAATTATGAAGAAGATTCTTAGATCATTAGATCCAAAGTTCAAACATATTATCGCCATCATTGAAGAAACTAAAAACTTAGAGACCATGACAGTAGAGGAACTTCTAGGCTCATTACAAGCGTATGAAGAAAAGAAAAGGAAAAAGGAAGAGACCATGGAGCAAATTCTTAAGACACGGATTAATTCAAAAAAGGAAGAAAATAATCGAAGCCAACGAAGATGGGGTTGTGGACGAGAAAGAGGAAGAGATCGTGGATATGGACATGGATGAGGTTGGAGGCCCATCAATGAAAACAACAACAGCAACAATAATAAAAGAGAAGAAAGTTCAACAAGAGGTCATGGGAGAGGAAATTTAAGATATGACAAGTCACACGTCAAATACTACAATTGTGATAAATTTGGACGTTATGCTTCCGAATGTAGAGTTTCAAGAAACAATAAAGTTGAAGAGAAGACAAATTACGTTGAAGAAAAAAGCCAAGAGGATGTTGCATTACTATTGGCTCACAATGAAAATGAAAAAGGCGAGGAAAATCAATGGTACTTAGGTAGCGGTGCAAGTTACCATATGTGTGAAAAAAAACATGTTTGTGAAGCTTGATGAATCGGTAAAGGGCAACGTCGCAGTTGGAGATGAATCAAAAATAGTAGTGAAAGATAAAGGAAAAGTTCTTATCTGATTGAAGAATGGAGAACACCAATTCATTTCTAATGTTTATTATATGCCAAACACAAAGAGCAATATTTTGAGCCTAAGACAACTCTTAGAGAAAGGTTCTGATGTTCGATTAAAAGATAATAACATTTCTATAAGAGACGATGCAAGTAAATTCATTGCTAAGGTACTAATATCAAGAAATAGAATGTTTGTGCTCAACATTCAAAATAATGTCGCACGATACCTTAAGGTGTGCTACAAAGATGTCTCTTGGCTTTGGCATCTTCATTTTGGACATCATAACTTCAGAGGACTAGAATTGATCTCCAAGAAGGAAATGGTAAGAGGACTACCATGCATAAGACATCTAATCAAATGTGCAAAGGATGTTTACTTCGAAAGCAATTCAAAATGGGCTTTTCAAAGAAGTCATACTCAAGAGCTAAAAAGCCGTTGGAACTCATACATATAGATGTGTGTGGTCTGATCAAGCTAAGTTCACTTGGTAAGAGTAACTATTTCCTTCTTTTCATCCACGATTTTTCAAAAAAAACATGTGTGTAATTTTTGAAGGAGAAATCAGAGGTTTTTGAGAACTTCAAGAAGTTCAAGGCCCAAGTTGAGAAGGAAAGTGACCTTGTGATTAAAGCCATTAGATTTGACCATGGAGGAGAGTTCACATAAAAAAAAATCCAAAAGTATGGTGAAAATAATGGAATCTAACGACATGTGACAATGCCTAGATCCTCCAGCAAAATTGAGTACCAGAGAGAAAGAATTGGACAATTCTTGAGATGGGAAGGAGCACGCTTAAAAGTAAAAGGCTGCCAAAGGAATTTTGGGCAAAAGCTGTGACATGTGCGGTTTATCTATCAAACCGATCTCCAATAAGAAGTGTGTGGGGAAAGACACCACAAGAAGCATGGAGTGGAAGGAAGCCTATTATTTCATGTCTAAGAGTCTTTGGAAGCATAGCTCATGTACATACACCGGATGAGAAGCGAAGCAAATTAGACGATAAAATGGAGAAGTATATTTTCATTGGTTAGGACACTAACCCCAAAGGCTATAAGCTTTACAATCTCGATAGGAGGAAGATAATAATTAGTCGAGATATTATATTCGATGAAGAAGGAGAATGAAAATAGAGATCACATAATGACAATTACAACGTCTTTCCATACCTTGAAGAAGATGATATGCAACAACCAAGGATCGAACAATCAAGCAAGGAGCCCACTTCCCCGCTAGCTTCACCAACCACAGGTTTTCAAGAAGATGAGAGCTCGAGTGAAAGGGATCCACGCTTTAATAGCCTTCAGGAAATTTATGAGGTAACAGAAAATCAAAACAAGTTTACTCTTTTTTGTCTATTTTTCGGATTGTGAGCCTATAGACTTCCAAGAAGCTTTGCAAAAGAAGAGTTGGAAAAATGCTATGGGCGAAGAAATCAAAGCCATCAAGAAGAATGATACATGTGAGTTAGCTTCACTTCCAAAAGAACACATGGTAGTTGGTGTGAAGTGGATGTATAAAGTAAAGAAAAACGCCAAAGGAGAAGTTGAAAAATATAAGGCGAGATTGGTGGTAAAAGGCTATAGTCAAAGAGCTGGCATTGACTATGATGAGGTATTCACTCCAATCGCTCAACTAGAAACTATTAGACTAATAATTTCTTTAGCAGCTCAAAATAATTGGAAGATGCATCAAACGGACGTGAAATCTGCCTTCCTATATGGAGTTCTTAAAGAAGAAGTTTACATCGAGCAACCATAAGGCTATGAAGTCAAGGGAGAAGAAGATAAGGTCTTGAAACTAAAGAAGGCACTTCATGGGTTGAACAAGCTCCAAGGGCTTAGAATGCTCGAATTGATAAGTACCTTCGAGAAAGAAACTTCATCAAATGTCCATGTGAGCATGCACTCTATATTAAAATCCAAAATGGTTATACATTAATTGTATGCTTGTATGTAGATGACTTGATCTTCACAGGTAGTAATCCAAGCATGTTTAAAGAGTTTAAGAAAGAGATTGCGAACGAGTTTGAGATGACTGATACTGGGCTTATGTTTTATTACCTTGGCATTGAAGTAAAATAAAAAGATAAAGGCATCCTAATCACTCAAGAAGGTTATGCTACGAAAGAGAAAGCTCAAGATGGATGACTCTAACCCAGTTTGCATGTCGATTGAATGTGAAATCAAGTTATCAATGCATGGGGAAGGAGAAAAGGTGGACTCAACACTATTCAATAGCTTGGTTGGAAGCTTGCGATATTTAACGTGCACAAGACCTGACATTCTATATGCGATAGAAGTTGTGAGGCGATACATGGAGAATACAACAACAACTCATTTGATGGAAGCAAAGAGGATTCTTTACTATGTTAAAGGCACAAAAAACTTTTTCTTGTACTACACTTTTTTTGATAATTACAATCTTGTTGGATATAGCGATAGTGATTGGAGTGGAGATATAGATGACCGAAAAAGCACAAGTGGCTTCATATTCTACATGGGAGACACAACCTTCATTTGGATGTCGGAAAAAAAGTCGATTGTCACTCTTTCCACATGCAAAGCGGAGTATGTAGCTGCTACTTCATGTGTTTGTAATGCAATTTGGTTATGAAATCTGCTAAAGGAGTTGAAATTACCACAAGAGGAGCCGATCAAGATTTCATGGACAAGTCAGCAATTGCTTTAGCAAAGAATCCTGTCTTTCATAATCGAAGCAAGCGTATTGATACATGCTATGACTATATTAGAGAGTGTGTCGCCAAAAAGGATGTGCAACTAGAGTACTTGAAGATGCATGATTAAGTAGCTGATATTTTCATCAAGCCTCTTAAGCATGAGAATTTTGTCAGGTTGAAGAATCTTCTTAGAGTCACAAATCAAGTTTAAAAGGGGTGTTGAAATATGAAACTTGATTTGTTATGGTTAATTTCTAGAAGCTTCTTATTATTATAGTTTCTATAGTCTTGCATTTACTATAGTTTGTTGAGAGCTCCTAAATTTTCTAGTAGAATAAGAATTATGTATGGAGTCATATTTCTAGAATTGTTTAAGGAGTCATGTTTCTACAATGGTTTAGAGAGTCATGTTTCTAGAATAGTCTATGGAGTCCTATAAATAGAAGAGTTCTCTCATCATTTTGTATCAAGTAATCAAGCAAGAAATCTATCATCAATAAAAGAAAAGTTTTCAATAACAAAAAGGCCTCTTTCTTATATTCTCTCCCTCTTTTTCATAAAAAATATTCAGCGGCCAACCTATATTATGTTATTTGTTCAATTAATACGCAAATTAGCGGTATATATACGAAATTATCTAATAGGCAATAGGAATCATCATACACATCATGTTGTGTAATAGACCGAAGTATGCTTTTTCACTTGGTGGAGCGAATATCAAATCCGAGTTAAAATCACTTGATGGTAGTTAACTTTATTCTCAGATATTTATGAAATAATAAAGAATTGCCTATGAAAACAATCAACTTATCATGAAGGAATTTCAAACTCAAACGTCATAAGTGATACGGAATATAATAAGCCATCATTATATTTCATGTTTACCATTGATAAATGAGCTATACGTTGGAAATGATCCAAACGTGAGATTGTGGGAGATTCAACTATAAAGGTAAGTACATTACCTTCAGTACATATATGTGTGTGTGTGTGTGTGTGTGTATGCATGTATGCAAATTTATAAGAAAGCTTGCGATGGTTTCCATAATTGAGCATCCAATTGTATTATGATAGAAATGATGCAGTATAGATTACAATAGGAACCGACAGCTTGATAAAAAGTCGAGATATGTTCTCCGTAGTTAACATGTGATACAAGAATTTATTGGTGATGAAGAAGAATAATTGAAAAGTATATGCAAAATAGTAATACCGCAAATCCACTCAATAGGTTCATTTCTTAGTTTTGACTAGGAAAACAGATAGAGAATATGGTTAAGAGTCAGCATAATTGATCCTAAGTGCAAGTGGGAGAATGATAGAGTTAAGGGTGTGCCCTAAGAGTAACTATGTAATCTTATTATATAACATAACTCTTATGTCGAATCTTGTCTGACCTAAATTAAGGTTTTGACATTTATTTTCTATTTTAAATAATGTTACATTAGGATATAAATAATGTTATATATACAAGTAGAAAACCTTTCGAAAAGTTAATCAATTGCAATTACGAATGTGTTCGTATACATGACTGTTGAATCAAATAAAATAAATATTTGCCTTTAAATGTTTGCAGTTAAGATGTGTCGAGAATAAGATGTTTATATATCTATTGAAACTAGTGTACATAACACTCTCCATTTGATGGATGTTGAATTGCTCATGACCATTGGGGCAGCAGGGCTTTCGTATATGTAGTTGTTCAGAACGGTCCACCGGTTATTTTATAGGTTAGAAGTCAAGTAGAAGATCTTACATGATGATGTGTACTGGTCTGCTGACTTGAGAATAATCACTACAAATATAGCGAATTTACCAATGTTAAAAAATTATCGGTGGGGCGTCTGTAAAAGCCCTATCTATGTTGCATAGATGTGCTTTCAAACCTCGATGATAAGTAGGTTATAACATGTATTTCGATGACTGGAAGATGCCTTGCGTGGGGTGGTTACCGACGCCATATAGACTCCTTTTTTTGATGACTTTTTGATGGCATTTTTCAAACACCATTGCGACTCCCTGCCGACTACTATAAAAACCGTGTAACTTGGATTTTCCGATGTCATTTCAACAACTTTTCAATGGATTATGACACCCAATTAGATTGTTATAATTGGATTTTTGACGCCTTTAAACGCCTTACCAACTCCACTACCGAAACATATTTGCAGTATTTCTGCTGAATCTTTAATCTCAATCACATATTCAAATATATACAATATACATTCACCTTAGCATAACATATTGATATCATAAATTTATATACCATACTATCACATACCACTAATTTCACATACCAAAACATATTACCCAGCTTCATAATATCATAAATATTTTCCGACATTATAATATCCAAATAATACCATGAAAATAAAAAACAAATATCCAAGAAATACTATTATAGTACAAACCAAATATCGAAGTAGTATCATTACTTATGCTATATTTTACGTATGCTCAAAATATTGTCATAGTTAGGCTTATGATCCTATCCTTTAGTGATGCATGTTATCTCCTGCGTAGGATCACCATTCGAATATATATATATATATATATATATATATATCCCACTCACTCCTCGTGCTCTCATTCCTAAGAAACTCAAACACCCACACCGGTTACATGGCATATGACAACATGATAATATCGATAGAATGAGGTATCTGAAGACTTGTGTGGCTGTATTGTTATAACTGGTAGTGGTGGTTGGGGCGGTGCTGGTGGTGGAATGTTACCACTGGTGGTGAAATCCACCATCACTAAGAGTCAATGACTCTAGTGTTAACAACATCACCCATAGCACGATCCTAACTAACCACCATTCAATTATAACGACACTACTTCTGTGATAACCTGCACTTTTTAATACATCGATCCAAAGTCTAGGGTGACTTTTAGACTCGCGATATGCCGAGAAATACAAGCTATCATATTTTTATAACATTACATAGACTAATAGTGAATAGATATAAAGAGATATGATCTAGACATACTACACTTTCAAAACTCACAACGAAACAACAAATATAAATGATGAAAATAACCATCTCACAATGGAACAACAAATATAAATATTGAAAATATCCATCTTAGAAAATATCCCAAAACACGGTCTCAGAAAAACAGTACGTAGTCAAATACGGTGTTCCTAAAAATACCACTCAAAGTCTGATAAAAGAAATACTAAGAAAGATAAACAATTACATGGAGAGTAAATTAAGGATAAGCAACTCATGTGACGAGTTCGCCTCTCCATGTACTGAAATCGGGCATTCGACTACGGTCTTGTCCTCCCCAGGTGGGGAAAGAAAGGAAAAATATGGGTCGAACAAATGTTTGGTAAATGAGTATAGGTTTAATATATGTTGATCATGTGCAGTTAACTTTAATTCTAATGTAGGTGTTTGATGGTGTCTTACAAGTGACAGTTTATTCCTACAGTCCATAACTTAAGGATTTTGTCCACAACACACCTACATTACAACTTGTGCAGGTTACTTGAAGGATCATACTATGGATCAAACCTTAATAACTAGCGACCAGCCACTGCTTCTAGTGCTACTCAATATGAAAACACCTCCACCATGCTACTAAATATAGAAACGCCACCACCAGACTGCTTAATATGGAAACACTACCACTAGGCTACATGGGAGTAAATTTCTCATAACTACGACTACACTTAACCTAATTACGCATGGAGGGGAGCCCGCAATGTCGGCTTGCTGGAGTGTCTCATCACTTGCATCTGTGTCCATCTCTCGACTATAGTTTACGACACTTATTACCCTGCCGGGATCCATTTATAACACAGTATCGCGCCTCGTTAAAAATCGTGAATATCAAGGAGTCATGTTGTGTCGGACCCATACACTTCATAATGTATTAGTCAGCGTTGCGCGTCTACCGTAGTATCTTCTGCGAGTGCCATTTGCGATAGAATTTCCGCTTGTTGAATAATCAAACCCCATTAGGTAAAGTGCATTTAACCAATTCCGCTAAGTTCTGGCGTCATTTCATTGGGAACTAGCTTCCCTACCTCCTCCAACATCAGATATGGAACTAGCTTCCCTACCTTAAAGTGAAATATTCGATGCAATCTTGTCCATTTGATCGCATGCTCCAATCACAAAATTTACACTTTAACGGTTAATTGCTTATGGCCACTGTTCGACCACTACTGGTCGACCTTCGAACCCCATGGGTCGACCGACATAGTGTTGATTATATTTTATCATGTTTTTTTCCAAATCTTCAGACATCCGTAATTTCTTCATATAACTCCGATTTTGATGTGTTATGTATAAAATTCGCTATGAATGCAATGGTGTAAGTTTTGTAGCCAACTTCGAAAATTTGTGAAAATTTCATTTTATTCCTTCTTTTATTTAAATTTAATTATCTTATTAAATTTTCAGCTAAAATTTTGGGGTGTTACATTCTCCCTCCTTAAAAGGATTTCGTCTCCACGGACGGAAACATGTAACGCCTACACACAACAAATAATAGTTACAACCATCTACTCACCCATCATCCATGGTATTCATTAGCCTTAGTAATTTTTCTAATGCAATATATATATATATATATATATATATATATATCTGTGTGTGTGTGTGTGTGTCTATATATGTGTGTGTGTGTGTGTGTATGCAAGCGTGAGATGCACGTGAACCTATACTAATGCAAAGAGTAGGCAATCTCCTAATTATATATATGCAAGCATGAGATGCACGTGAACCTATACTAATGCAAAGAGTAGGCAATCTCCTAATTTTGTCAGCCTCCTATCATGCAAGTGCTTATTTCATAAATCTAAAATGTATGCAACATCCTAAGTAAACATACTTACAATTCTACATGTATGTGTAACCGTTTAATCCATATGCATAATGCTCAATAAGATAAACAACAAACAAGAGATGACATGAATGTGTTTGTACTATCTAGAGGATATACCATCCTAAATGTGTAACAGATCAGTCCAACTAATACATCCATTAGCATCCATCATCCATAACATGTCCTAATGACACGTTTACAACTATCCCTACTAACCAATGGTCTTTACCTTAAGGGTATACCAAGCTAAGTTCTAATGCCTAAGTAACCTCTACTTATTAACTTTAAATTTAAAACATACCATAAAAGTGTTATGGGTAGATTGATTGGATCTTCTCGTCGGGCTCCCATACACTCTCCACTGGATCATTTCCCTATTGGACCTTAATGAGTTTGATTTCTTTGTTGAGGAGTCACTTTATACCATGCTTAAGAATATAGCTATGTGCATGGCGAATAGATGACTCCCTCTCTACCTCCACCTCCTCTAGCTAACCCGGCTCGACTATGGCAGTTGAATCATGCAAACCTTTTCGCAAGTGCGACACATGGAAAACATCATGTACTCCTACCAACTTCTCAGAAAGCTCCACTCTATATGCTAACTTCCCTATCCTCTATGTAATGGGAAAATGTCCTACGAACCTTGGTGCTAAATTCCCCAAACTACTAAATATCATGACGTGTCTAAGCGGTGAGATCTTTACAAGCACCATGTTTCCTACTACGAACTCTAACTGCATATGTCTCATGTCAGTATAATACTTCTATATATGTTGTGCCGTTTTCATTCTTTTATGGATCAAGTGTACTTTCTCTGATGTCTCCCTCACCATATCCGACCTACGAATATTCCTATCAGTATTGTCCCACTAACACGATGGTGATCTATAATGTCTACCATATAGTGCCTCAAATGGTGCCATCCCAATGCTCATCTGATAGTTGTTATTATATGTAAACTCTACAAATGGTAAATGGTCCTTCTAAGAGCCTCCAAAATCCAAGATACACATCTATAGCAAGTCCTCCAAAACCCAATTCACTCTATCCGTCCATCCATCCATATGCGAACAATAAATGATACTTAAACTCAATTCATTGTCCAAAGCCTCATATAGACTATTACAAAACTCATTGATGAAAAGCGAATCTCGATTGCTATTACGTTCTTATGAACTCCCTGACCTAACAAATTCCCTAACGTATAGAGTTGTTAACGATGCTGTCGTCGTCGTACTCCCAGCCGAAATAAAATAAGCGTGTTTGGTCAGCCGATCGATTATGATCCAATACTCCCATTTTCTCTCCTATTCCTCGGTAAACCATCAGTGAAATCCATAGAAATACTCTCCTACTTCCACTGAGGAATATTCAATGACTGTAACAAACCACACAGCTTCTTCTGCTCTACCTTTACCCTCTAACAAGTGATACATCAAGCCGCATACTCTACTATTTGCTTCTTCGTATCTGGCCAATGAAAGACTCTCCTTATATCACAGTATATCTTGTCTTCGTCTGGATGAATGGTCATCCTTAATGATGAGACTTCTCTAATACTAAGTCAATCAACTCCATAATGAGAGGAATACACAACCTAACACCTCTCCATAGCTATCCCGTCGAGTCAATGGCATAACACCTCAAATGATTCGAATGCTCTCCCTATCAAGCTTCTCTAAAATATCTACTAGTACCTTATCTTGCTTCTGATCGAACCCAATATGCTCCATAAGTGTAGGCTATACATCTAAAGGTGCTAATAATTCCAAGATAATATCTAATGAAGGTCGGAAATCAAAAGTAGAAATGAACTTCAAATGCCTCTACTCCAAGAACAAAGGATTTAATACTACATGTTGTCTACTCAAGGCGTCAGCCACTACTTTGGCCTTGCTTGGGGTATATGAGATATCGAAATCGTATGATGCCAAAAATCCATCCACTTCTTCTGCCTCAAAATCACGTCCTTATGGGATAACAAATACTTCGGAGACTTGTGATCCGTATACATCTCAAACTTCTCTCCTAAAGATAATGCCTCCATGACTTGAGAGCAAAGACAATAACCGCTAACTCAAGATCATGGGTTGGGTAGTTTCTCTTGTAAACCCTCAACTATTGACTATCTTAGCTCACCGTCCTTCCTTTATCGAGACTGCACCAAACCGCATACCACATGCATCGGTACATACTGTAAATGTCTTGCACCATCAGGGAATACCAAACCGGTGCACTAATCAACGCCTCCTTTAGCTTAATAAAAGCATTGTCGTATTTCGCATCTCATGCGAAAACTAGATTCTTATTGGTGAAGCAGGTCAGAGGGGCAGATATCTTCGCGATGTCCTTAATGAACTTGCGATAGTAGCTCGCCAAACTAAGGAAACTCCTCACTTCTATGGCATTCTTCGGTACATGCCAATCCTGAACCGCAGCAACTTTAATGGAGTATATTGAGGATTCTTCCAAATGCTATGCATGCTCCTCCTCGCTCTTCCAATAGACCAAAATATCATCCATAAATACTATGACGAACTAGTTAAGAAACCCTCTGGAAACTCAGTTCATTAGATCAATAAAGTAACCAGGTGCATTGGCCAGTCTGAAGGGCATGATTAACCACTCATAAAGTCCGTCGGGTGTACAAAAAGCAATCTTTTGGATATTATCTTCAGCTACATGCACTGGTGGAATCCGATAGCCAAATCAAGTTGTGAGAACTACGTCACTCCAAGAAACTGATCAAAGAGATCGTCTGTATGGGGAAGTGGGTACCAAATCTTCTTTGGCAGTTTATTCAGCTCCCTATGGTCAATGCAAAGTCTTAGAGAACCATCCACCTTGGTAGCAAATATAACTGGTGCTCCCCACTCAAAATGCTCCTTTTAAAGAAGCTCTTCTCCAATAACTCATTTACTTGCTTATTCAACTCGCATCTCTCCTTTAGAGCCATATGCCTCAAGGGTAAGGCAAGAAGTCTGGGGTACACCACAAGGTAAATTTGGAACTCGATCTCTTTCGGTGGTGGGAGACTGGTAACCTCGAAAAAGACATAAGGGAAATCTCTAACTACAAGCACTATATTTAGCTCAACATGAATCAGGTCTAGAGAATATAAGCAGCTTAAATTAACCGATCCTCGATGATCGCAATAAATCTTTAAGCTACGCCCACTACACATACTCAACCTGACAACCTTCCTATCACAAATCTAATATAGCCCCATACATCATCATCCAATGCATACCCAATATCAACCCAAACCCTGAAAATCCTTAGACAAAAGCATCAAATCGAATTCGACCCTAAAAATGAATAATTTCAAACCCCTACACGCCATAGACAAATATGTCTATCCTTCTATAAGGTTTGACACAACAACAAGGTTCGTAACTATGCTTGTGTGTGTAGGTTTAATTCATCCACAAGCCTACTAGATGTAAAAGAGTGTGATGCCTCCATGTCAAATAAAGTACAAATAGATATACTAGATAAATTCAACACACCTTCGATCATGGCCTTCTTTCCATTATCAACAACTGATGGTGCACTTAAGCTAGGTACTACATCCAGTGCATGTGTTGTAACTATCTGGGTAGAGGTCTTTGGAGGTATTTGTGACAACCCTGGTTTTGGAGATTACCTATTAATATTAAATTATAATGGGAGTTATAATTTAATATTGAGAATTAAAATAAATTAGAGATTTTTAAATTGTTTGTTTGGAATAAACAATAAATTTTGGAAATAAAATGAGAAAAATAAAATTTGGAACTTTATTTTATTTGTTTGGGTTAGTAATGATTTGAAAATGGTTTTTATTTAGAGAAAATGCAATAATTGTATTAATTATTGTCAATTACTTCTTTAATAATTTTTAAAAAGATGTATGTGATTTTTATAGGTTGTTTATTTAAATAAGAAGATGGAAATTGGTTTAAAAATGTGTTTTAATTATAAAGTTATGTTTAAGATGGTTTGTAATATTTTTCTGAGTAAGAAAATAATTTTTATAGAATTTTGGAAGTTAAAAATGTAGACTTTTTCTTTTAGTTGTGAAAATAGAGTATTTTTGTAAAATAAAGGATTATAATAATAAAAATGCTTCAAAAATATTAATCTTTTTATATAATGGAAATGTTTTATTTAATATTTAAGCTTGTTTACATATTTTGTTTGTGTAGAAAACATTGAAAGAAAGTGACATTTATTTTATAACTTATGTATATTTGATTAAGTGTTGTATTAATTCTCATAGGCTTATTTAATTTGCTTTGTAAACTCTAGGGTCTAAAGCACACTTAATCTTAGCCTAAAAATGAGAAAGGAGGAAAACTTTGTACTGTACATATAAAGATTCCTCTCATCTTCTCCAGAAAGAAATGGAATCCAGTAAAAGGAAAGTTCACCATTTTTCAATTCCAAGCTTTCAGAAACTTAAATTTTTTCAACAAATTGATGTTATTATCAAATCTAAAGAGAACTAAAAGGTAATCCCACTCTAAAATATCACTATTTCTTCAAAAAAATTGTTTTAGAAGTATTTTTTCTAATTTACCGTAAAACTTCTTTTGCATGTCTGTTTAAGGAATTCTATAGGGAATTTGGAGCTTTTTTCTCCTCAAAGGTTAATCCTCTCAGCTAATAATTCGGATTTTTACTCAAGTACAGCAAGGTGGGTTTGTTGACTCACAATCTCTAGCAAATCAAAGTGGAAAATTGCTTGATTCTGTGAAAAACAAGTTACTGTAATCGTTTTCTATTTGTACTATACTTCTTTATGAAAAACAGTTTTATGCTGTTTCTTTGAATGAATGTAACTTGAGATTTCAGCAATGAAATGCTGCCGGATTTCTTTCAATTGGTAGCTTGTATTACATGCTTATCAAATTTCAAAGTATTTCATATTCATTTGATAGGTCAAACTGGTGCTTGAAAATCAGGTTCGAAGCTGTTGAAACTAACTGAGAAAGTCTGTGCCCTTGGTCGACCTGCATGTCGAGCTAGGGGTCGACCTGCATGTCGACCTAGGGGTAGACATTCAATCAATCTCAGTCGACCGTACGGTCGACTTAGAGAGGAGTGAGGTCGACCTTGAGGTCGAACTGCATGTCGACCTCTGAGGCAATTTTTGCCTGGGGCTTTTTCTCTTATGATTTGTATGTACTGATGCTTGTTTTGCTCTCTAACTTTTTCGATTTTTATGATGTTTTCGAGATGTTTTGAGAGCTATGATGCCTATCAATAGACAAGCAAAATTTTAAGAATTTGAAATTTAAATTTATATTGATTTTGAATTGAAATTTGAATTGAATTCGGGCTATCGGTTTTGAGGTATTTTCTTTGTTTTTCAATATTTCCAAGCACGAATTTCTCTATGTGGTTTCGAAATAATTTTCAAAATAAATTGGCTTTTAAAATTATTATTTTATATTTTCAAAAAATTTTAATTTATAAATCTATTTATTCTCTATAATAAAGGAATTCCAAATATTGGTTTCAATAATCATTTTCGAAAAATAGTATTAAAAGCTAGTTTTCTCTAATAAATTATTTTAAATATAAAACACACATTTTTGCACTATTCGATCATATGAGAAAGAGAATTAAACAATTTAGTGAAACCGTGATATGGGATATGTACATCTACTGTTTCGTTAATTCCGGACTTGTATGATCGAAACTATTCGAGGCTTTTGATTTCTAAGTTGATTGTCACTTTAATGGCATGTTTTGAGTTTTATAATTCCTATTTGTAGGAATTTTCTAAGATGGCCAATATTTAGCGAGTTTTATGGTTTGAGATCACCTATCTTAGGAGTATGGTCGATGATAACCATCATGATGTATTTTTATACTCGCTGATGAGATGAGGTGAGTCTTAAGTTGAGATCTCCCTATTTCGGGAATTATGGTTTATGAGAAACCACTATGAGATCTATTTACACTTGTCGATGGGTCGAGGCAAGATATGTGAGAATTTTGAGATTTTTTAGATTTATGATTTGTTCTTATGATGGGGAGTTGATTAGCGGTTAGTAAACCGTTTAATGCGAGCGTGTGTATTGGGGCGCACGTTAACACTTTTCGATTTCCTATCCGAGAGTTGTGACACATCCACGAGTATGCCAATGCTATAGACCTTTGGGTCATCTGACTATATGACTTCGGTCGCCACGAGTTGTGGGACTTCGGTCACCATGAGTTATGTGACTTCAGTCACCACCAGTATGACCTTCGGTCCACGATATAGCTACCTAATTTATTAATAGCACTAGACAAGAGTTTAGCACATGCAGCATTGCTTCGGCTTTGCAATCGAGGGTCTGGCCTTTTTGGGTTTTCTGAGTTTTCTGTTTTATTATGATTTCACCATTTTAAGATGTTTTATTACATCTATAGCCTAGTGCTATATACATGGTGATCTCATTTATGATGTTTCGAACCCTTATTGAGTTCCTAGAGTTATGAATTATGATGATTTCATGATTTTATAGGATATTTAGGGTTTTTCCATTTTGACGAATTGATTTTCAGTTTTATATATATTTATACCAATGAGATGAGGTATAATTGAATTTGAAGATTCTTCTATATTTGAGATTTATATTGTCATTCTATGGCATTCTGAGATTTTGTCCATGCCAATGATATGAGGCAAATTTTAGTTTGGGATATTTGAGAGTATTTTATGTTTTCCATTTTGGCGAGTGTTTCAATTAATGATTCATTTATTTAGGATATATGGTTCATCAAAACCGTTGTAGTTATCTTAGATATTTTGCCAATCACATGAGGTAATTATGATTTTTAATTGAGTTTTATCAAAGATTTCTTCCTTAAGGTTTCATATACTTAAGTGATAGTGGTCCACTTAAGTTATGAACTTGTACTTCTTATTATTTCTTCTTATTCAAGAAGTACGAACATTCTTTTCTTAATGAAGTGATATCACACTCTTGGTATGGTTTCCTCTGGTTCGAAAGGATATTTTACCCTTTCCTCATGATTCTTTTTATCGTCTATCCTTATTAAACTAATATTTTTGCAAGACTGGCCCATGTATTTCGTACTCGGGTCGGACCGAGTTTGTTTCAGGTTAAGCTTGAACCTTTGGACTTAGTATGGCTTTGAAGCTCCTGCATGACTTCTTCTTATCACTGTTTGTGACTATAGTTTTTTTAGAGTTGTATTTCGAGATGTGTATTCATTTTGACTTGTGTATATAATGTGGTCATCATACCACTTTGATGTATCATTTATATTGTATTGAGATGTATCAATGTGTGTGTGTGTGTATCTATAGTTGTTCTGTGATGTGTGTTCATTTAGTAATTGTATTTTGTTCTGATAGATCCGTTATCCACCTACAGTTTTGTATTAAGTATTTATTGGATATGTCGATCCACTTGAGTTTGAAAAAAAATATAGCATTTATCGACGTATTCAATAGATATTTAAGGCAAAGCTATAGATGGTCGTACCTAACCAGCCCTGTTCTCCACATTAACAAACAGAATTACTAAGAAATTCTCTATGTTAATGTGGGTCTCGGGGCGGGGCGTCATAGTGTTGGACCCAAACTAAGTGCAATTATAGCACTTGACTTTTGAACGCTTCGATCTACACTTCTTCATGAAATGTCCTTTATTGCCTCACTTCCTATAATGCATATCCTATTTCTTAATCTTTCCCTGAGGTCCAAATCCTCTCTTGCGCTAATTCTACTGCTATGCTTTTTCTTTTGTCTTGCCGGGTTCGTCCTTCGCTTCCTCTTTAGAGATGGTATTCAACAAAGCCATCTCTACTAAACCCTTATATGTAGCACCCATGAGAATATAACTTAGAACTAAACCTTGAAGAGGTTGGTTCAGCCCCTTAGCAAACTTTAAACCCTTCTTAGGTGGGTTATCGATTAGTCCCATCCTAAATCTAGCTAGCTCATTGAATTGGTGACATATTCCTTTACCGACATATCTCGTTGCTTTTAGTGAATAGACCTCTCTAAATATACTACTTCCTCGGCTCTCGAATGAAATTTCATCTCAAAGAGTCTTTGAAACTCTCCCTAACTGATATCTCTTCCCTTAGCCTCTGCCTCAATCTATACAGTTAAAGCACTTAGGGGGTCTATAGTGGTGGAGGTGCAAAAAGTTATAGCGAGGATATAGTAGAAAATAACGGATGTGGTAAAGGCTTCAATAGATATAAAAAACAAATAATGAAAGTTAATATATTCTAATTCTCACATCATTTGTGCAGAAAAAATAAATGTTGTTTAACTTTATATAACAAAATCAAAGAATATCATGACTTGTGAAGACTAGATTTGACGACTATAATATATTTCTAGCTTATGTTAAGCAATCATGTCTTAAAATTAAGTCCTCGCCTTAAATTATGGATTTGGTACAAAAGAAAAGTAGTCAAATCAATCTTTATATATTAATATTTCTAAAGCGGATACTAAAAACCCCTAATTTAGTGGATGTAGCGGATAATAACAGGGCTTAAAGCGAATATATTACTTAATAGCGCTAAATTAAAATAGCATAGCGGTTGAAGAGTGTTATGCGCTGTAGAAGAAATTTCGCCAGGCTTTAGCGGAGCTTTAACTACACAGGCCTCAACTACCTCCCACCAATTAAGAGCCACACCTTGTAACTACTAAGTAGCTAACTATCTCCTCATCTCATCAGCAAAAACTATAAACCCAAAGATCCTCTCTCAAGTATGAATCCGAGTTGACGAATATATAACTCACTCCTCATACACGTTCCATCAAGGCTTGCAAAATTCTTACATAAATTAGCAAAATCTACGGTAGGTGGGCGGACAGGAACTGTAATTGTCGCTCTCTTAGTGATTCCTCTAGTGGGATTAAGCTCTTCTTATCTCCTCACTTGATGATACCAGAATAACCAAATCAAAACGTTCATGCTCGGAACCTCGACTATATCGCCTAAGCCTGAATCTGCAAAATCGCCCTTCTTTTATCGGTGATTTTTAAGAATTTTATTAGCAAATTTGACAGATAGTATAGGCAAGAATAAGAGGTGGAATAGACACGAATAAGAGAGAGAGACTATGCTATATCAAATTTTTTGAAAACCTTTTTGAAAACTTTTATCTATACACACACACTGTAACTCATTTAAAAACTTTTTGGAAAATATTTTCAAAATCTTTTTGAGAAACCAATTTTTTTCAAAGAAATTCAAGTACGTTCTTCCAATATGCTCCTAATCCCTAAGGAACTTTGAATCTGGCTCTGATACTAAACGTGACAACTAGTATTCTTGTCACGTCAATCCAAAGTTTAGGGTGACATTTGGGCATGCGTAATGCCGAGAAATACAAGCTATTAGATTTTTCTTACATTAGAGAGACTAATAGTGAACAAATATAAACATTTATAATTTAAGATATATTTCAAAAAATTATAGTGGAGGAACAAATTATAAATACTAAAAATATCTATCTCGGAAAATATCTCAAAACGCGGTCTTAGAGTAATAGTAAGTAGTCAAATACAAAGTACATAGAAATATCATTCGAAGTGATAAAAGAAATACTAAGTGTTTGCGCGAAAAGTTGGCAAACACCTCCAAGTCGTGAGATTTAATGGGTTTTATGTGATTCTTAATGATTTAGATGAGTTATGTAAATATGAAAAAAGCAGGGACTGAAATGTAAAAGACACACAAATTTATAGTGGTTCGGCCAGAACGTGCCTACGTCCACTTTATATGTTATTATCTTCTTTCTTTCGGATTACAAGTACAATGCTTTATGTACAAGTATATGAAAGTAGTTTGAAAGTTCCTTCCGTGCTTGAGCTCTCAAACTTGTCTGCCATTGTTGTACCCCTGCCCCTCTATTTATAGAGTGAGGTAGGGGGCAGGGGTCTTGGATGTATATAGCTGCTGGTGGGCCTGGGTTGAAGCAATCTGGCCTGGCAGCGTTCTGGTTCGGCGAAGCCTTGGCTCGCCCGTGCTTGGAGTGTAGTGGACCGGTGGAGCTTTGATTCGGTGGTAGAGGCCGCTCCGGTGATGGGTGATGTCTTGGTCCGGTTGCGGCCTTGGTCCGGTGGAAAAGGATGGTCCGGTATTAGTAGGGAGAGATGTTGGTTCGGCATATGGTGGTTCGGTTGTGGCTTGGGAGTTGGTTCGGCTAGGAGTGGGGAAAAGGTTGGTTCGGTGAAGGAGGTTGGTCCGGTGTGGTATGGACCGGTAGTCTGTTGGTTTGGTGGTGAAGTGCTGACCGGATGAAGCTCGACCGGATGAACTTGTGCCTGTATTGCCGACCGAACATCTACTTGGAATACCGAATGGACTCATGCTTGTATGGAGCCTTTTGTTCACCAAATGAAGAGGAGGTTGCGAACCCGGTTGAATGACACTTCTGGGTCTCGAGATCTCCTGGGTGAGAATTCGCCCAACATTTGCCCCCCAAAGTGGGGCACGTGCTTGCATGTGTTGCGCTTTGTTTCCTGTGGTAGGAAGGCTTGTTTTGTAATGCCATGGACTGGACGTTCATATCTTGTCGGTTTCCTGCAAAGGAATTTACAGTTTTAGTGTGATTTCAGGTAACGATCGTTCGGGATTGACATATTCAAGATGAAGTAAATTGTGTCGTTCGGGACGAGAGAGTGTGCCCCGAGGGGGCTTAGCATTATCGATGCCAGGTTCACGTTAGAGTGGGCCCCTGGATCGTTTGCCAAGGTGGTTTATCGCCAGCTCAGAGCATGCCTAAGGATCGTTCGCGACCCTGTACACGTGTAAGTGGCTTAGCCATTTCCTAATTATCAGAATCAAATATCCATTTAACCGATGAGCTTAAAAAGGAATGTCAAAGTGTAAATTCTCACGATTACAGGGTTAATAGCCATTCAGAGAGTGCCTATGGACCGTTCGTGGTTGCGTACACATGTAAATGATTAACCCATGTTAGTGAGAGATTTACGACTCATTCATCGTTATCATATTCTTTATTTTATTAGTAAGCTCTGGAGTTCGGTACTTATCTGAGTGAGGCGCCCTGCGTGCCCCCTGCTTCTGGTTTCTGCTGGTAGAGACAGTTTCATTCGGCTCCGAGTAGGTATAGGTTTTCATTCGGTTGGAGGTTGGTCCGGTATGCCGAACCATCTGGTCCGGTGGTGTTCCTCCAGTCTATATATAGGGGCTGCACCCCCTTAGGTTTTCTTCACCGAATCAACAAGCGCCGAACCAATACTATACCGAATCAACAATCTTGCCGAATCAAACGAAAGCCGAACCATTTCGTGCCGAACCAACTTGCTTGCCGAATCAGGTATACACTTATTGCCGAATGGACTTACTACCGAATGTGCCTAATTTGCCGAATACATACGAAGGTCCTCGTTTTACCGAATGGGCCTTAGGCCTTAGTGCCGAATGGATGTATCCCGAATGAACTCTTAGTGCCGAATGATATGTATACCGAATGAACTCATGTATTTGGACTTTGAGTGGAACTCTGGACTTATGCATTCTTTTTCGCTTACATCTCTGTACTCCTTGTTCTAACAACCTGTCTTTTCACTTTTGTGTATGTAGATAAATGTCTCGCAAGGCGGAAACACGATCAGATAGACGGAAATCCAAGGATGGAGGCGAGTCTTCCTCCGTGCCCCCGGCCCAACCAAGATCCGGGCAGCATCGACCTGTTCCGAGGTCGTTAGTGGACGGATATGGTCCACAGGAACTTCTAGTCTCGCCTCCCGATTGCTTTCCTAGCTCCCTAAAGGAGGAGCAACTTGATGTCATATCTCGTTCATTTGGGATAGACAAGGCTCTTATGCTGCTGCCGGGAGATGGAGTGATGCCGTATAATCCCCCCGAAGGTTACTTTGCTTACAGCAGGTACCATTGCATGTGTGGTGCTATCCCTCCTATCAATGCCTGGATAGTCAGCTTTACCACATATTTGAAAGTGGCTCCATTCCAGCTTCAGCCGAACTCTTATGTCATTCTGGTAAGCCTTTTCGTCATCTTCCAGAGGAGGTACGGGCGCCCTCCTTCTAACCGGGAAATTCGATATTTGTATAACCTGAGAGGCTACAAGAAGGGGTCTCCGTATATTAGTCTGGAAGCGGCCGTGCCCTTCAAACCGGTCTTGGACTTATATTCAAAGTTCACCATGTTCAAGAAGGAATGGTTCTTTATCAAGGACGATTCTGTTTCTTTCCGCCTTTTCACTTCCGGCTGTAAGATGAATTTCATTTATATTTTCCATGTTCTAACTGTTGTGCTTCTTCTGACACGCTTCTGTTTCTTGCTAGCGACAGGTGGTATTGCAGTCGTGGAAGATGATTCTTTAACGCGGATGGCTGCTGAAATAAAGGCCATTCCGGCACGGGACAGGTCGGCTTCTTTCCTGATCAGGAACGCTACCCTCCTGGAATACAACTTGATCCTGCCGCACCAGTCCGTGGTTAAGCAGAGGGACACGGTTGAGGAGAAGGCCGCTAAAGCTAAGGAGGGGGCCACGGTGAAGAGTGGCAAAAGGAAGCCCTTTGCACAACACCCAGTCGTGGGGGGTAAGAAGCTCAAGGAGTCTGATGGCCCCTCTCCTAGTACTCGCCCGATCATCCCGGAGGGGGAAGGTGTGGAAGAGGGCGAAGGAGGCGATGTGGGAGGAGAGTCAGGAGGCGGAGGAGATGGCGATGGAGATGGTGATGGTGATGCTGGTGCCTTAACCTCTGGGAAAGATCCTGAACTGGATGAGGCCCTCCGTCAGGCCTTTGGGGAATCGGAGGAAGAATCGGAAGCGGAAAAGGCAAAGGAGGCGGGCAAGGCTGTGGCTGGTGCCGATCCATCCCCTAAAGGCTCCTCAGCTAGGGTAACTTCGGCGGTGCAAGGTGAACTTTTGTCCTCTGTCGATTCCCTTTTCGATAAGGACTTAGAAATATTTTATGGTTCACTTCCGTCCTGGAATGAGATTCAGGACTTATTGCAGTACCCCACTCCTCCGCAGGGTTTGTATAATAGACGTGCCTTCACACTTTTCTTTCTTTTTACTTAACATGTTTCCTGAATTGGGGACCATTGTATGTTCGTAACACTTGTTCTTTATTCCAGGGGCAGGCCAGGCGGTTAAAACGTCAGACGTTCGACACCGCCTCGAACAGTTCAAGTTGATGAAAGCTTCTGCGAAGCCTCCCACTGGTCGTACTGGGGACGTGGTCAAATACCGTCCTCTTCTTGGGGTCATCGAAGAGAGCATTCAGAAAAAGAAGAGGAGTCGTTCTTTATTTGAGCCTTCCCCTGGTCCGTAGCTCCCTGTTCAGCCTCCTCGTGATGCCACGGAGGAGAGCATGGAGTTTATCCCCCCTCCACCTCCTTCCAAGAATCCCACGGTTATCCGTATAAGGCGTCCTGACGTGCCTCGTGACCCCTTTGCCGGTCATCCTGATTTAGATCCAAGCTCTCGGGATATTTCATTTGATGAGGCCACGGGTGAACACCTCCTTCCCCGCAACCCCATGGTACGAGTGTTAGACGAGGCTAAGTCCCTAGATCTTGATCTGCTTACCACTCGGGTAGTTACCATGGGAGACGAGGCCAAGGCTAATATCGATCGGGTGGCTGAAGAGACCAAGAAGTTAATGAAGTATCATGCTCAATTGGTCAAGGCCGGGGAGGAGATTGGGAGCGCTAATATTCGGTTGAGGCTGAAGGTCGCCGATCAGGCTGAACAGCTTGCCGGTCAAGCCGTTCTGATTTCTCAACACGAGGATGCTTCCAGGCGGCTGAAAGAGACCATGGAAAAGGCTAGTAGGGCAGAATTACGGAAGATGGAGGCCGCCTGTAAGGAGCGGATCGACATGGCCATTGCGACAGTGGATGAGGTTCGGATTGCGGATCTCGAGCAGGTAGAGGAGTTGTCTGGAAGGCTTGAGGCCGCGGAGATGGCTCAAGTCAAGCTAAAGGAGGAGATGGAGGAGATGAGGAGGTCTCTCCAGGCTGACTGCTTGAGATACCGATCAGAGAGGGATGTCGCTGTCGCCAAGTTGCAGGCTTCCGAGGCCCGGGTGAGGGAGTTCGAGGAGAATGAGGGGATGATGGACGAAATGCTGCAGGACATGTACTTCCGCACTTGGAAGGAGGGCAGCTTGTCTTGGATGGATGACTATCCCCGGGTCATGGCCAAGATATATCTTCGGGCTTTAGAGGAGGCCAGGGTCAATGCGGGTAAGGAAGGTGGAGTGGCTTTTAGCCTGGATGTGGTCACTGCTCAGTTCTCGAAAGAGGAGCAAGCGGCGGTGAAGGAGGGGATGCGGTTGCTTGCTGCAGAGGAAGCGGGTGTGCGACTGGAGGATGAGGATCAAGCGGCGGACGTTGGTGAGTTATTCTTCTCTTTTCCTTTTCTTTCTGGGTTTCCATAACTTGATCGTTTATCGTTTGTTTAATGGATTCCTCTTCTGAATTGGACAGGTGGAACTTCCGATCAACATGCTGGGGGTTCCGGCCCTGCGGCCAAGTAGGCTTGGGAAGTTGGTGATGGAGTGCGGACGCAGCTGGTTACTTGTCCGGATTCGGCCGCTTTTTATTTCTTTTTACTGTTGTTCACGTTAGTCCAAAACATTGATGTGACTGTAATAATATTATTTGCAGAGAATAACTTTGTGTGATTTTATAATATAAGCTGATTTTGTTATGTTTAAATGTTGTTGTCATTTTGATGTGCTGCGTGAGAAGTATAACCATGTATATGCCTGTGATTTTAGTTGTGTTTGATGTTAAGCCTTTGCTTGAAATATAATTTCATGTTTTGCAATGTTGGTGTGACGTATGAATAAGCTATGGTTATGTATTTATGTACAAGAGAAGAGGGTACTGCTCTTCATGTTTTATTTGCAGGCGGCAGCTTCGAGCTTCTTGTGTAACTGATCATGGATATCTCTGAGTGCCTTGCCACCCAGTACGCAGCCTTAGATTCTCATGACTGAATGCTTCCTATTTGGTTTCCTGTACTTTAGAGTTTGTTATACAGGATAGGAGAAAAGTATTTAAATGAAATGGAAATATAGAAAAAGTAAAACTTCCAGTCACGGAAGGCCGTCGATGTGCTTAAGTTCGTGGCAAACGGGTTTTGTAGTCACTTTCCCTAGCTGTGGGTCTTGGAGACATTTGTCACCCATCTTACGCCTCCGCGGGGAGTTTTCTTTTTTACCACAGCCCCACTTAAGACACATTGGAGCCGAGATCGCGCACGGTAACTACCCGAACCATTATGGTCCGTAATCGTGGGTATTATTCGATTTACCGTGGCCGGCTAGCGTGGGTGCCGTTGGCCGTGAACTACCCCTGGCTGGCCACACCTTATGTTGGGGCTTAAAGTAGGTTCACAGTTGCCGGCGAGCCGAACGCCGTAATGAGCTGCCATCGGCTATAGTCGGCCTTTATGATGACTTATAATCGGCTCATTACAGTTGGCTTTGAGGGCAGGCGCGAGCAATGAGTTGACCCGCAGCAGAGGGATGCTGGAGCAAAAGAGTCTCATTGGCGAGTGCGTAGAATCGTAGCGTACCTATTAGGCCTTGTCCAGATGAGGCCGTGGTGCGTCTTGAGTGGAGATGCCATAAGATTTTGTTCAACAGAAAAGGATAAAGCTTAACAAGCAGCCAAGATATAAAGGAACAAGTTAAAAAGAGACAAGATTTTTAAAGTGGTTCGGCATGAAAACGCCTACGTCCACTGATTCTCTTTGTTAATTCACTTCATATGGGCAGTACAAGTTAAGAAAAGTATCGACGGAGGTGTCGGATGTTCCATGCCCTCTGGAACACCTCTCCGTCCACTGTTGACAAAATATAAGCTCCGTTGTGGAGATCTTTATGAAGTACATATGGTCCGTCCCAGATGGGGTCCAGTGCCCCGGGGCGCGGAAAGATTCGCCTGAGGACAAGATCTCCTTCTTGTAAGATGCGATGTTTGACTTTGGAGTTGTATAGTGCCGCCACTTTTTGTTTGTGAGCTGCTGCTTTGAGTGCTGCATCGTTTCTCCTTTCCTCAATCAGATCCAAAGACATGAGGAGGAGTTCTTCGTTTTCTTCTGGATTATAGTGGATCCTACGGTGGGAAGGAACAATAGTCTCAACAGGGAGCATTGCCTCCGATCCGTATGCCAAAGAGAAAGGAGTATGTCCCGTTGATGTTCTGAAAGATGTGCGGTAGGCCCAAAGTGCCGTAGGAAGTTCGTCCACCCAAGCGCCTTTTGACTTTTCAAGTTTCTTCTTGATTAGGGTTTTGAGAATTTTGTTGACAGCTTCGACTTGTCCGTTTGCCTGAGGATAAGCTACCGATGAGAAGCTTTTATGAATTCCATGCTCTTGGCACCAGTCGGCGAATTCTTCGCTGTCAAATTGGAGTCTGTTGTCTGATATGATCTTGAGTGGTACTCCGTACCTGCACAGAATATTTTTGATCAAGAAGTTGATAACTTTTGCTGAAGATATTTTATTTAGGGGTTCCGCTTCCACCCATTTGGTGAAATAATCGACTGCCACTATAGCATATTTGGCTCCGCCTCGGCCCGTTGGCAGTTCGCCAATTAAATCAATTCCCCATACAGCAAAGGGCCAAGGCCTGGTTATTTGAGTAATCTCATTTGCGGGTAGTCGAGGAATCTTGGCAAATTTCTGACATCTGTCGCATCTCTTGACGAAGTCTAAGGCGTCTTTGTTTAGTGTGGGCCAGTAATATCCATATCGGAGTATCTTTTTTGCCATAGTTTGCCCTCCGGTGTGATCTCCGCAACTTCCTTGATGGATGTTGAATAAGATTTCCTTGGTTTCCCTTCCAGCGACGCATCTGAGTAAGGGGCTAGAGAAGTCACGCCGGTAGAGGATGCCTTCTTGTATTGTGTAGTGGGGAGCTTTCCTCAAAATTCTCCTGACTTCATCACGTTTGTCTGGTAGTGTGCCATCCTGCAAATATTTCCGGATAGGAGTCATCCAAGTTGCTTCTTCAATTGCAGTTATCAGATTCACTTGTTCGAAACTTGGGGCTAGCTGCCTTGAGATGGCTAGTGCTCCGGAAATGGTGCTATTCTTCATACTAGCTTGCTTTGCTAGTTCATCGGCCTCTTGGTTATCTTCTCGAGGAATGTGTTTGATTAGATAATGGTCCAATTGGTCGAGCAGCAGTTTGGTTTTGTTTAGATATGCTGTGAGTCGTTCTCCTCGTGTCTGGAATTCTCCTAGTACTTGGTTTACGATAAGTTGAGAATCACTATGAAGACATAAAGAATTGACTCCAATTTCTAAGGCAAGCTCCAATCCCGCTATTACTGCCTCATACTCCGCATCGTTGTTAGTGGTCGCGAATTCCAACCTTAATGCATAGTACAGTTTTCTTCCCCTGGGGGTGATTATCACAATACCTGCCCCCGAGCCTTGTTCGTTTGATGCTCCATCTACAAAGAGGTTCCACTTGATGTTTTTTGCTATTTCAAACTGATCCTTGCCTTCGTTGGTAGTGAATTCGGCAATGAAATCGGCCATGGCTTGCCCCTTGATAGCGGTGCGAGGATGGTAGGTGACGTCATACTGACTTAGTTCAATGCACCATTTGAGGAGTCGTCCAGAAGTGTCGGGACGATGGAGCACTTGCCTTAGTGGCTGATCGGTTAGAACTCTGATGGAGTGAGATTGGAAGTAGTGTCGCAGTTTTCGTGACGCGATCAATAAACAATATGCCAATTTCTCAAGTTTAGGATATCTGGCTTCTGCCCCTGTAAACCTCTTACTTATAAAGTACACCGGGCGTTGTGTGCGGTCTTCTTCTCTTACCAGGGCAGCGCTTAGAGCATGAGATGATACAGCGAGGTATAGGTATAGCTCTTCGCCTTCGTTTGGAGTCGAGAGTACTGGTGGTTTCTGAAGGTGTTCGATCAGGTTAAGGAAGGCTTTTAAGCATTCATCGGTCCACTCGAACCTTCCTTTGTCTTTCTTGAGAGCTTCTAAGAAAGGGACGCACTTGTCAGTTGCTTTGGAAATGAATCTGCTTAGGGCGGCCACCTTTCCGTTTAAGCTCTGCATTTCTTTTCGGGTGGAAGGTATCCTTATTTCTTTTAGAGCCCGGATTTGTTCAGGGTTTGCTTCAATTCCTCTGGAATGGACAATGAATCCTAAGAATTTTCCCGATGACACTCCGAAGGAGCACTTTAGAGGATTCAGCTTCATTCCATATCGGCGAAGTACCTGAAACATCTCGCTCAGGTGGCTTACATGATCGTCGGCTTTCCTGGACTTTACCAACATGTCATCCACATATACTTCCATAGTTCGTCCTATTAATTCCGCGAACATCTTGTTGACGAGGCGTTGATAGGTAGCTCCGGCATTTTTGAGTCTAAAAGGCATGACTTTGTAACAATATAATCCCCGGTCAGTGATGAAGCTAGTGTGGTCTTGATCGGGAGCGCGCATGGGAATCTGGTTGTATCCGGAGTATGCGTCCATAAAAGATAAAAGTTCGTGCCCGGCAGTGCTGTCCACGAGTTGATCGATTCGGGGGAGCGGGAAGTAGTCTTTCGGGCAAGCGTCATTTAAGTTGGAGAAATCAATGCATGTTCGCCACTTCCCATTAGCTTTCTTTACTAGTACCGGGTTAGCTATCCATTCGGGGTAGATGGCTTCTCGTATGAAGTCATTAGCAAGTAGGTTCTTTACTTCCTCATCGAGGGCTGCTGATCGTTCTGCTCCCGTGCTTCTCTTTTTCTGCTTTATCGGTACCTTGGTGGGATCGATGTTCAGCATGTGGCATGCTATGTCTGGGGAGATTCCTGTCATATCGGCATGTGTCCACGCAAATACATCTAAGTTGTGGCGGAGAAAGTCAATGAGTTGATCCTTCAATTCTGTTTTTAGCTGAGATCCTATTTTTAATAGTCTTCTTGAATCATGTTTGTCTACAGATACGAATTCCATGGCCTCTACAGGCTCAGCGGTAGCCTCCTCCTCCTTATCCCTGGGGTCTAGTTCATTGAAAGGATCGCTGGTGTATCGAAGAGGAGGGGCTTTCTTTAGTTGCTACGCTTCCAAGCTTTTCATGCAGTGAGTAGTCTCTGCATCTTTCCCTTTATTCTTTCTATGGTTATTGCGAAGTTCAGTTACATAGCAATCTCGAGCGGCGTCTTGATCTCCTTCAACTTCTCCTATTCCGTTATATGTTGGGAATTTCATCTTTAGGCACCACGGGGCTAGGACAATTTGGAAGTCAGATAAGGCTGGTCTTCCCAAGAAGGCGTTGTAGGCCGAGTGGTTTTCTATTAGTACGAACGTTTGTTTTCGCACAACGGAGCGGGGATGACTTCCTATTTCGACGAAGAGGTCAAGTTGCCCGAGGGGCATTTTCGTATCTCCAGTGAAACCGTGTAGGGGCTTGTTGCAGGGAGACACATCCTTCATTGACAGCTTCATTTTGTCGAAAGCATGCTTGAACAGGATATTTACGGAGCTTCCTGTGTCTATTAGAATTCGGAAAACTTTAGCTGGACCGAACCAGGCAGAGATGACCATGGGATCCATATGCGGATACTGTCTTCCTTCTAAATCACGCCCACTGAATACGATGTCGTCACTCTCTCTCCGTTTCGGGTGGCGTTCTTCCATAATGGAGTTAACATAGCCTTCAACATTTCTAAGTGACTTGCCGTATCTTTCCATCTCTGCCCAGCTTCTGTCGGCGATGTGTGGTCCTCCCGAGATGGTATGGACCACTATTTTCTCTTGACTAGAGCCACTGGTGTTGCGATTCCCTCCGCCTACTTCTGGGAGGGGTCGCTTTGAGTTCTCATTGGCAGGAGTTGGAGTCCTGTTCTGACCTTTCACATAGCGTTCCAGCCTTCTTCTTCTGATGTGTTCTTCGATCAAGTCCCGGAGATGGTGGCATTCATTGGTGTCATGTCCCTGGGATTCGTGGAAGCGGCATAACTTTCCAGACTTGAGTGCGTTATCAGATTCTTTCTTGTGCGGGGGGCGCTTGTATCCGAGTTCGCCCTGAGTCGCTAGAAAGATGTTTTCGATTGTTTCATTCAAAGGAGTGTAGGAGTCAAATCTTGGTCCTGGTCTATATTGGCGTTTTTCAACCTTCCTGCCCCCAGCATTGTCTCTAGATTCATTTCTTCGAGTGTCCTTAGCTGCAGCGGGAACCTTGTCCGAAGTTGTCTTACCTTGTTGCCCTGACTGCCTCTTAGTGGCGGCGTCTTCAAGTCTCATATACTTTCCAGCTTCATGGAAGAAATCAGGTAAAGTAGCTGGTTTTTCCTTAGTTAGTCTTCTAGCGAACTTGGTATCTGGGTGTACACCACTACAGAGGGCCATTAGGGTGAGCTTCTCATCGGCATCTTGGACTGCGGCCGCTGCGGCGTTGAACCGAGTTAGATATTGTTGCAGTGTCTCTCCAGATTTCTGTTTGACATTGGATAGAGAATAAGCATCCTTGGGTTTTTCTACATGGATGCGGAACTGGCTAATGAACCTTTCTTTCAACATCTCCCATGAGCTGATAGATCCTTGGGGTAGATGGCAGAACCAGGAGGTAGCTAGATCTGCTAGGAATAGCGGAAAACATTTACACAGCACCCCTTCTGTTGCTCCGCTCATGAGCATATGCTGGGTGTACCTCTGTAAGTGTACGATGGGGTCGGAAGTTCCCTTGTAAGGTTCCATGGTTGGCATTTTCCACTCCCGGGGCTGGTGACCCTAGCGCCTATTCCTCGGTCCCTTTGCTCCCGTTGGACGCATTCTCTGAATAGTCGTGCCATTCTTTCATCAGAATTTGGAGCGGATAGAAATGAACTTGGTTCTTCCCTGCGGGATCGATCTCGTCCAGATGACCTGTAGGGATGGTATAGTCTATCACTTCTGACGTTATCCAGTGGTTGCCTCTGGCTGCTCGGATGCATGCTAGGACCAGCTACAGTTGCCCCCTGCCTTGATCTTCCCCTGTGGGGTTCTGTTTCGGGCATTTCCATGGGGTCAACTTCGGGCTGGGTTCTAGCTCGGCTCCGTTCAGCGGGGTTTCTATGATTAGGTGGCATGACTGGCTCAGCTACATCCGACCCTCGCCTGGCGCCTCCCCCACTGGGTTCGGTTCCAAGCGCTTCCTCGAGTCGGAGTTCGGGCTGAGTCCGGGCGCGGCCCCTATCATTGTTGTTCCTGTTGATGGCTTCCTCGAAGAGGGAAGACCTTTGCTGTCTCCGAGATCCTCCAGATTGAGATTCATCCCATGATTCAGTGTTGTGGTTGGATTCTTCGACATCCCTCAAGTGTGACATGAGTTGGTTCACCAAAGCTTCTTGTTGGGATGCGAAGCGGTTAGTCACTTCCACCACAACTCTGTCTAGGTCCGCTCTAGTGATTACTGCCGGTTGTTCCACGGCAGAGGCTGTTGGAATTGCCTGATCTACATGTGGCACTGCTGCCGTAGTGGGATGGTTCTCTTGATCTGGATCCACTGGATTTGGAGCGCTGCTAGTTGCAGCGTTCTTTCCCTTGTTGGCGTCTTTTCTTGGCCTGGAAGTCATGTTTCCTAGGCAATGAAGGGTGCTATTGGGAAAGAAGGTTGAATGAGGGAAGCTGAAGCTTCGAGTTCGAAGTTCTCAGTGAAAGCACCAAAAATGTTTGCACGAAAAGTGGGCAAACACCTCCAAGTCGTGAGATTTAATGGGTTTTATGTGATTCTTAATGATTTAGATGAGTTATGTAAATATGAAAAAAGCAGGGACTGAAATGTAAAAGACACACAAATTTATAGTGGTTCGGCCAGAACGTGCCTACGTCCACTTTATATGTTATTATCTTCTTTCTTTCGGATTACAAGTACAATGCTTTATGTACAAGTATATGAAAGTAGTTTGAAAGTTCCTTCCGTGCTTGAGCTCTCAAACTTGTCTGCCATTGTTGTACCCCTTCCCCTCTATTTATAGAGTGAGGTAGGGGACAGGGGTCTTGGATGTATATAGCTGCTGGTGGGCCTGGGCTGAAGCAATCTGGCCTGGCAGCTATCTGGTTCGGCGAAGCCTTGGCTCGTCCGTGCTTGGAGTGTAGTGGACCGGTGGAGCTTTGATTCGGTGGTAGATGCCGCTCCGGTGATGGGTGATGTCTTGGTCCGGTTGCGGCCTTGGTCCGGTGGAAAAGGATGGTCCGGTATTAGTAGGGAGAGATGTTGGTTCGGCATATGGTGGTTCGGTTGTGGCTTGGGAGTTGGTTCGGCTAGGAGTGGGGAAAAGGTTGGTTCGGTGAAGGAGGTTGGTCCGGTGTGGTATGGACCGGTAGTCTGTTGGTTTGGTGGTGAAGTGCTGACCGGATGAAGCTCGACCGGATGAACTTGTGCCTGTATTGCCAACCGAACATCTACTTGGAATACCGAATGGACTCATGCTTGTATGGAGCCTTTTGTTCACCAAATGAAGAGGAGGTTGCGAACCCGGTTGAAATGACACTTCTGGGTCTCGAGATCTCCTGGGTGAGAATTCGCCCAACACTAAGTACCAGAGAGATAACAATTACATGGAGAATAAATTAAGGATAAGAAACTTCTGTGATAAGCTCGACTCTCCACATACTGAAATCAGGCTAAATTAACTGTTGTCCTATCCTTCATTGGTGTGGAATGAAAGGAAAAGGCGGGTCAGTCAAAAGTCCAACGAATGAGTACAAGTTCAGTATATAATGATCATTTGTAGTTAAATTTAATTCTGCTTTTGGTGTCCTAGGGTGCCTTACAAGTGTCTATATATTCCTAGGATCCATTAGTTACGGGTTTTTATCCAACACACACCTACATTACAATTTGTGCAGGTTACTACATGGATTGAACAATGGACTGAACCTCATTAACTATCGATCGACCATCGTTTCTAGAGCTACTTAATATGGAAACACCACTATCAGCCTATTATACATAGAAACACCGCTACTAGGCTACTGAATATGGAAACACTACCATTAGGCCACATGGGAGTAAATTTCCTATAACTGCGACTACACGTAATCCAACTATTCATCAAGGGGATCCCACAATGCCAACTCGCTAAAGTGTCTCATCGTTTGCATCTGTGCCCACCTCTCGACCGTAGTATCCGCCACTTATTGCACGCGTCGGGATCCATCAACAACACAATATTACACCATATCACAATCTTGAATACTAAGGAGCCCCGTTGTGTCATGTCTACACATTTCATCAAACATCAGTCAGTGTTGCACGTCTACTAAAGAACCTCTTATGAGTGCTATTTGCGATTGAATTGCCCCAGTCGAATAATCGAACCCACATTATGTAAAGTACATCTACTAAATTCTGCAATGTCCAACGTCACCTCATTGGGAACTTACTTCCCTACTACCTCTAGCATATACATATATGCATGTAATATGCTTATACAACCAATTAATAATTTATATTAATTTTAAATCCAACCTGGGCCTTAGGCCAAGGTTCAAATTCTGCAAATTGGGCCTTAATCGGTCAATCGCTACGCCCTAACGGTCAACCGTTTGCGTTTGACTGTTCAGGATGAACGGTGGACCATAGGGTTTTTAAATTTTGAACATGCAATTGAATTTTTATTTAGTTTCTCAAATTCTACATTACATAGTGAACCCTAAGTAGTGACCAATCTATATTTCCAATTCATATATTTATAAGATTTTTATTACATTTGTTTAATCTAGTTTTGGCAAATTGAGAGTTTAGATTCAATAACAAAGGAGTTTAACTTGATTAAAAATCAAATTTATCAATTTACATCAGTTTCAGTTTCTAATTTAGATTTCAATTTTACAATTAGGGTTTACAGTTCATAGTTTAATTTCTAACTTCCTAGATTAGATGGAACGGGTTAAAATTAATTTTAAATAATCAATTTAAAAGCTCTAACAATATACTCCTTTAGAGAATCATCACACGTTAGCTTGCTCCTTCCTAGATTCGACTTCTAGCATGCTCTTGCTTTAATCTTAATTTATTTTTCTGAAGAAGTTCACTTTTGGAGAGAAGAAATTTTGATAGAGTTTCAGTATGATGCTGACTTCTAATGAAATAAGGATTAGACTGGGTGTTAATTTGTAAGGGTTAGAGATTGGTTTGAAGCATTGGATTTTCCCCAGAGAATCTTCACTCTCATCTAGAATACACAATAGAAATGTAGCCGTAAAGAATAATATTCGATGCACTCTTGTCCATTCAATCTCACACTCTAGTCACAAAATTTACACGTTAACGGTTGACCCCTATGGCCACCGGTTGACTGCTACCGGGCAACCTTCGAACCCCATCGGTCGACCCCCGTGTTATTTTTATTTTGTTATGTTTTTTTAAATCTTCAAACGTATGTAACTTCTCTGTACCAACTCTAATTTCGAAGTGTTATATATAAAATAGTGCAGAAAATCGCTATAAATGCAATGATATAAGTTTTATTGCAAATTTGGACATCCATGAAAAATTCTTTTTAGTCCTTTTTTATTTAAATTTAATTTTCTTATTAATTTTTTCGTTAGATTTTTGGGTGTTACAACTACGCAAGCCTCAGTCCACCTCTATTAATATTACCATGCCGTCATGTCGAGTAGCCGAGGTGGTGACCGAAGACATACGTGGTAATGCTATTATTACTTGTGATGGTGGATGGCAAAGTGTTGATAGAGATACTACTACCACTGGTGGTGAAAATCACTATTAAGGATGATCAATGACTCTAGTGTTAACAACATCCATCATCATTTATAACAGCCTACTATGCATGCCCAATGACCACTGCTATGGCTTTTGACCATCTTCCTTCTTAAGCAATACAATGATAGTTTTTTCTGATGATGAAAGTCACTTCATTTTGCATATTCTATCAATTTATTTGTCATATCCGTACTATCATCTGATGGATATAATCAAAACACTGGTAGAATCTATGAAAAAGGGGCAACGTCCATCATTAGAAAAACTATCATTGTATTATATGGTGAAGAACCATCTAAACCGTCAAGTGCAATGGAATCATTTCTACATGTAAATAAAATTTACAATATCTTTCACACAATAGTATTATTAATTCAAAGTGCGTAATACAAGTAAATATCGATTTATAATATCCAAATCTTCAAGCGTAACATCATTAAGGCTTAATTATGTGTAGTCTAAGTAAATATTGATTGCTTTTCTCAAATTAAATACTTTCAGTGAAAACAAAGTGAATGCATCACTAGTACTATAATCATCTAGAACATATCATGTACATCCATTCATCTAAAACTAATAAGAAATTTAAACTCGTAATATACATGTTAATGAATGTATTAATTATTTAGAAATAGACACCAAAACTAAAGACTTAATCAACTTCCTACTATGCAAATAAACTATAGTTCTTGTATTAATTAATTTATTCATAAATTCATGTATTAATTATAACTTAATTAACTTCTGAGTTCTAAGAGTGTATGCGTTCAATAATGCTACAAGTGCTAGGCTTAACGTGGAGAGCTATAATATATGACAAATGAATTTTTTTTATTAACATCGTTTTTCTAGTTATTAAACTCCATGAACCATTTTGGATTTGGTTAAATATAAATAACATAATTTCAAAAACTTTAGAACACACATTGCTCTATACATAAACAAAATTTACATTATCTGTAACACCCTTTAAAATTAACAAGGATCAATTAATTAATAATAACACTAAAATTGGAAATTTAGTATATTTTAGAATTTGGCTACAAAACTTGGACCATTGCGTATGTAGCGATCTTCTAAGCATTTTTCATACATAAAGCTTTGCGATCGAAGTTCAAATGAAGAAGTTATTGATATTTGAAAACTACAGATCGAAAATAATTCAAAAATCAATATAAAAATAAATATTAATAAACTTAACGTAAAATAAAACAATAACTAAAAACTTAACATTTAAGTAAGCGTTAATAATAATGCTCTAAGGCACCACAGGTTGACCATCCATTGGGACCGGTCGACCACTAGTAGTTTGCCTCCCATGTGGAGCGGTCGACCGGTTATTGTTGTGACAGCTAGAGTTTTCCTTAGCCATAGTGACATGTGATATGATAGCTCCGGATGAACATGGAATGATTATGATTTACGACTAACATTTAAGCAAGGATTGGAGCTCTTAGCTATAAGGCTTTGGAAGAAACTCCGATTTGTAGGTGAATCTGAAGAAACATAACGTTTCACTACGGCTGGTCCATTAGATAGCCAGAGTGCTTGGATATTGATGATTTGTTGACTTCAATACTTGTTCTTAAGCAAAGCACGCCTTACGTTCATAAGGCAAACTTTAGAGCAGGGCAAGTATTAATGCCAAATTTTCAATAGTCATAAAATATTCTGAATGGATTGGACTTCAGAATAATGAAAGAATAGATCGAGAAATTTAGAACAAGCTTAGAATGGAAGTTTGGAATTGATTGCACTCAGGAAAAGAGATCGGTATCAACATTAAAAGAGGTCAGTACCAACCACTTTTTATGCACATTCATAGATTTTAGAGTGATGGTCAAAGAATGATTAGATACACCTAACATCATGGAGCTCATTTCTAAAGAAATATTTTAACAACCCAAAAAAGCTTAGTCGAAAAAGCCCAAGTATTAGACATGTCAGAACTTCTTGGTAAGAACTTGTTTTTCAAGGCAAAAGTAATCAGAACTTAACGAATCAAAGATAGAAGATGGAATAAAGGAAGAGTGGATGACTTGACATTAGCGAATCAGATTGGTACTGACCTGATTTTGGTCGATACCAATATGATTTTACAGGACAATGGGCTACGTCTTGCTTCCTACTTTCTCGGATTTGAAGTTGACCTGTATTTTGTGATCCAACGATTGCAGTGGGCAATTCTTCTATAAATAGCAAGCCTATGGCAAACAGATAGGGACTTTTTCCTTTAGACTTCTCTTTTTGGACTTTTGGCACTTAGAAACTTTTCTTCTTCTTTATCAAACCTTTGTAAATCCGAGATCTACTAAATTGTGGTGGGATTTGAGTTGTAATCTTTGTATTTCGAAGAGGAAACATAAGATAATAAAATTAAAGTGGACGTAGGCCGGAGAATATGCTGAACCACTGTAAAAGTCGTGTTCTTTTATTTGTTTACTTTGATAGATCTAGATTACTAGTGTCTTCATTTTATATTGGGGTGTCGTATCAACTTTTTGTGTAGCAACAAAGTTTATAACTTGTGATCCTTAGTATTGAATAATGTATATATTTTTATTTATGATGACAGATAGATAAAATGAAGTCTTTTCTTTAATCATGTTTGGTACATATCATTTATCGTACCTTCTAGGACATAAAATCCATGAACACATCAAATTCTTCCAGGATGAACCACCATCATCCATCGCCTTCTGATTAACATAAAAGTGTTTACTTTTATGCTCATATATTATCCTGATTGTTTATAAATAAATGCGACGCTGGGTATTTTGAGTGTTTTTACAGATAGATGAAACAAAGTTTTCTTCACCTCAATAAAAGAGAAATTGTGAAAAAAAAAATGATGCTTTTCCATATCAATGTCAAGACTCATGCTCTAGAGTATCTTGTTCAAAGGAAGTTGTAGTCCATTGGTAAAGACGAAAAAATTTATCAAGCAGTGCTAAGTTCGATCCTTGGAAGTGCATTATTTTTTATGGAAACACGAAAGACCATATATTATGCATTTACCGCTATGAACGACCAGTGATATGTGGATATATGTGTGTATACTATGTATACATATATAAATATGTTTGTTTGTATGTATGTGTATATACATACACAAATGAAGATAATTGATAATATATACATATGTTAATTTCTTCCTAAAAAGATTATAATAGTTAACATCTACAAATGATTCATCATCTTATCTGCCATAGACTTGAAGGTTTTACAAGATATTTTGATGGAAAGAATCCCTAATTTCAGGTAAATTCATATCAAATAGCATATCACCTTTCAACATCTATCATCGATGCTGCCACATGTCAAATATCGAAAGGCAAAAATCTTGGCTTGAACTCTCAAATCCACCATAATGAAGAGAAGATACTTCTTTTTGGCAAACTGAATATACAAAAGGATTTGATAGAGCCATATATGCATATACAGAGACGACCTCATTCACTATAAATACCTAATGTATTCATTTTAAATGTATGCTTGAATTTTGAGATTGTCTTTAATAGAATTCATTTTTCTTTCCTTTATTTTATTCGCATTTTCATTCATATTCAATTAGATTTGTTAGAACACAATTACTATTTTATTTTCATTTATTATTATTAATTAACAGTACAATTAGTTTTGGTGGTAATCCTAATTTATATATTTATTCCGTTTAATTTTCTTTTTGCTTTGTTTAATTTCACCGTGCATTTTTATATTCCGCAATTCCAATATTTATTTTATTGTTCGTCTACTTCCATTTCACTTTCAAGTTGATTTGATTTAACTTTTGTATTGGAAAAAGTCTGGCAGTTTAATTTATATAATAATCTTTTCTGTTTAGATTCAAAAAGATTGGAAATTCAAATTAGTTCTCTTTGAATTGATAATTATATTTTAATTTTTTTATTAAATTAGGTTTGTTTCAAGATAAAATTCAATTTCAGTTTCTAATACAAATTTTTCACGATCGTCCGAATCGTTTATCACCCGGCTAAGAATTTAAAATTAATTTTTTACTAAATTTCAGCCAAATCCCTGTGTACGACTTGCATAGTACACATCTGCACGCTTGCAGTAATTTATCATAGTTTGCACTTTTCTAACTTAATAAAAAGGTGCAAGCAAGTTTTTGGCGCAATTGCCAGGAATTTGTGCTTTAAGTTTTAAAATTTTATTATAAAAATCTATTTGTTTTATTGTGTTTTTATCCACTTTCATGTAAACAAACATTCTTGATCGATAGATTTCGGAAATTTATCTTCATTACGTGGGCAATAGATATTTTCAATTCTAGAACAAGACGAAAAGAACATTAAAATTTTGTACTGATTCCTGTTTTACGGTTTTCTAATTGGATAATTTTTTCTCATATCCCTCTTTTCAAAAAAATTAGACATGCATCCCTCCAAGTTAAGCATTATAAATTTAGTACCTTGTAAGTTATACCGTACCGCTCAGGAAAAATTTGCCATCATGAGCAATTTAAATTGCAATATTAAAAACATGATATCTTTCAGTAGATTTATCTGATTTCAGTTTCATTTTCACTATTAAATCACAAATTTATTATCTTCCTATTATGATCCATATATGATATGTTTTGATATTATTATTTTCAATATTCAGTGGCAAATATTTGAGTATTTTCCTAGCAAATTCAAGTAAGCAAATATTTGTCACTCCACCTTGTTCAAAACCCACTCTACCTTGTTCAGGCCTACTCCACCTTTGACGTTCTAATGCATGTCTACAATAGAGAATCTTACTGGCATTTACCAAACAAATATTTTTCTTACTTGAACATTTGCTTAGAAAATGGAAAATATTTGCCAGGAAAATTCAAGTAAGCATGTTAAGGATCTACTCCACCTTGTTCAAGGACCTACCATACCTTGTTCAGGGACCCGCTCCACCTTGTTCAGTACCCATTCCTTTAAAGTTCTCATGCATGTCTATGATACATGAATATTTGCTTGGCAAATATTTACCATGCAAATTCAAGTAAGAAAATATTTGTCACTCCACCTTGTTCAGGATCCACTCCATCTTATTCAGGACCTACTCCACCTTCTTTAACATCCACTTCACCCTTAACGTTCACATGCATGTCTATAATAGAGAATCATACTTGAATTTACCCAAAAAATATTTGCACTCTAGTTTAAAAAAATTATCAACGCATATCATATATGAATTTTAATAGAGAGATAATAAAATTTATGATTTAAAGGTAAAAACGAAATTGAAATTCGATAAATCTACTAAAAGATGTCACGTTTTTAATATTGCAAATTAACTTCTCAATATAGGAGATATTTATCTAGATTATACAATATAAATTATAGGGACTAAATTTATAATGCTGCGTTTGGAGGGGATAAACTTACATTAGTTTTGAAAAGTATGAACGTGTCCTCAATTTCCACTTTCCAATTTTCCTTAAAAACATATTTGATTTTATTATTCCTTGAAATTTTTCCTCCTCGACATCTTCCTGCACCTCCCCTTCAACTTCAACCACATCATCAGCCGCAGTCCTCACTATCACCGCATCCACCACCTTCAGCAAAAGTTGCATCTATCTTTGCTCTTCTAGAACTTCACGCCACTTGCGACACCCCAAACCCCAAATTTGCAACCAGCCACAATCGCAAATGTAACATCCCCTCGTCATGAACCACATCAATACACATCCATCGTCTACCTAAACTCCCCCTCAACTTCATGCCACTGCACAGTCAAACTTCTCAAAACCAGAGCCCTAAAAGACCATATCCATCTCTTAGCTGCACTGCCAGAAACCCCATTATCCTATCACCTTCGACCTCCCACATCTCCATCACCGAGAATAACCAAAGCCAAGCTACCATCAACTTCTCCCCTCACAGCCATCACCTTGCTACTCCGCACATCACCGCTCAAATCAATACGTCACCCGAACCAATCCAAATTTCGAGCAACCACAAGTCGCAATACCCGAAAACCACAAATTTGCAACTTACTCTTCCACCACCGAATCAATCACTACAGCCACCTCGTTTGACTCAATCACCCAATAGAAATCTCTCCTTAACAAGTTCAGCCGATGTGATTTTTTTAAAGAACCTGCGTCTATGTTCTTAAAACTAGGTTAGAGTTTTTTTTGTTTTGTGTTGAGAAATAGGGTATTTGTACTTCAGTTAGAGCATTCCAAGCAGAGTAAATCCATGGTAAAATGGGAGCTATCCCCGCTCCTGTTCTTCCTAACAGTGTAAATTCGAGGAGAGGAACGAAAAGTGAGGATCGGCCCCATTTTTTTAAAGTGGCGACCGTTAAATGGTTTTCTGAAAACCGTTTAGGGCCTAAACAATTTTCAGAAAACCGTTTAAGGTTTAAAAGGTTTTCAGAAAACTGTTTAATTTTTTTCTCATACTTAAATGGTTATATGAAAACCATTTAGGCATTAAATGGGTTTTCAAAAAACCATTTAACGACATTTCTTTTAATTAAAAAAAGAAATAGCCCCTCACTCGCTGCTGGCCGGGTGGGGATTTTTACCATTTTAATTCTTCCGACCGTTCGTGAAATCCCCTTCATGCTGGGAATGCTCTTACGCTAAGCATTCGTATTATTTTTCTTGCTGTTTCTCATATTTTTTTTACAACGGCATATTTTTATTTATTTACAAGAAAAGAGAAGGACCAAAGGAAAAGAATTCGAGCAAGAAGAAAGGATCCAGGGGTCGAGCGATTGCAAGCGGTGGAGTTTGAATCGCTACCGCTACTTAGTTGCACTGTCCAGACTGCCATACCCCATTGTAAAATTTCTTTTGCCTACAGGTGCTCTACATTGAAAGAGAATCACTGGTATGCAGGTGGCTGGAATTGGAAAAATAATGAGTCACTTGTACAATTTCTTTTATTTGCAATTGATATTTGATACCTTTGGTTGCAAATTTTTGGAATATTTTTATGGTTGCAAAATTGTAATAATTAAAAATTTGTATTTTGTGAAATTGATCTTCTAAAAGGGTTGGATTGTGGGTATAAATTAGAAATTTATAAAAGTCCTACAAAAATCTCAGTAATTCTCAAAACATAATAATCAGACTACTAGAAAAGGAGGTTAGATACTGACCATAAAAAAATAGTCGTATCCCTTTGTGAATGGCTAAGAGACCCCATCCCCCTTCCAATCGAGATTATCGACTAATATAATACTAGCATGAACTGTGCTTCGCATATGGTTATTTGTAGAAAGATTGATCTGCAATGGAAATCCAACGATGCAAACCGTGACTACTTACAACAAATTTATATAAAATTATAGGAAAAAAATGGATTTTTTTTAATTCTTTGAAAAATAACATTTGTAGTCCATGATAATATTCGTAATCTTATTGATTCCTTTTCAGCAAATTTTAGGAAATTGGCGCAACTATTTTGAAGATGTAAAATTGGAGGTCGAAAAGAATATTTATTGGGTATAAGCTTAAACTTTTAAACAATTGAGGAAAGAGAGATAGAATAGTAATAATATGTTAGTTTGCTACTTTAAAACAAATGTATCATATTAGAAAACAACAAATGAAATCATTTTTAGTTCAATAGAATACTGCATATATTACATAAAATAAATAAATGTTAAGCAACCTCATCCCTACGAAGGCAATAATGAATGAAACAAAAATTATAGAAACTACCGTTGAGTTCGATTGTAGAGTTACAACTCAATAAAGCATTATTAAAGCAATACTCACACAAGTTTTTTCTTTATGTGAATGACATTTCTGTTTATCTGTTAGAAGGACATTGGTCGATCGAATTTACCCATATCTACTTCTTTGTGCAATCTATTAAGTTGGGATATTAAAAACCTTTAAGTTTAATAATAATAAAAAACATGTTATCATGTCATGTCATTAGAAAAAATGGTTATTTGATAAGAATTTACACGAATATATCCTACCTAAAAATTGATTATGCGAGGTATTATAATTTTTGAAATGCAATTAAACTAAAACAGGAAATTAACTATTTCATACATGCAATCATTTGTTATTTTTTTTTTCGAAACTAGGGAAAACCTGGTCAATCACTACCGACATGCGGTTCCTGAACAGTAAACCTAGGGAATAGATGGAAGGCCCGCCACAACCACTATTCCAGGCTAGCCAGACCTTTCGGTTGACTTGGTGCAAGAGGCGCGAAAGTGAAACAACCTCCCATGTGAAAGGCATTTCTCCTCCCACACAAGGTGGGACTCGAACCTGAGACCTCCCACTTGGGAGGCGTAACACCCCACCACTGCACCAAGCCCACAGACGAAAAAAATTCGATGTTATGTTGTTATCTTGTTAATGAAGATACCTTATTTTTTGCAATGACATTATGTTTTTTGATGTATTAGAATTGAGTTCCTTTGGAAAATGAAGCGTTGTTAAGTACTGGTGAATGATTGATTTCTACTCAAATATGTGGTGTATTGATTCATGAATTTTGAAGCGAGAAAAGTTCAACTGATTTTTGTAAAAATCCATTTTTAGCTCAATAATGATTCGCGAATTACTTTTTTCCTTGATCTTCGATTTCTTTCATTAAAGTGTTTTATTTTACACGAGTTGGATCCTTCAGAAACATGAAGTACCAAATCCTGAATGAATTATTTCAAAATTATTATTTCAAAATGTGAACAATTAAACATGGAGAGCAAAATTATGAATACCTTATCTTATAATGGTTTCCTACATATACTTTTATATGGTAGACATGTACTTTGGAATTTAATATATCTTCTTAAATTTTAAGCTCATAAGTCTGTATAATTTCATTGAAAGCTTGAACATCCATGTAGCATAGGTTCCAGTGCATTAGAATGTCGATATCTATATAGTATCACGAAAGTTTTTGGTATCACCATGCATCATTAAATTGGCATCCGAATAGAATCACTAACTTTTTAGTGATGATCAGTTTTTGGTATGAGCTTTTGATATCGCTAATTAAATTAGCAATGGCATAACAATGCCAAAAGCCCATTATAAAACTATAGGTTTGCAGTAATGTATAGACCAAAACAGCGTTAAACTTTCAATTCTGACACACAAAATTAAAAAAAAATGAAAACCCCTAACAATTAGCAGTCTAATACATATACTACACCGGTTTATTCTATGCTAAATATTCCCAACCATTTTTTATTCTAATTATTAAAAATTGTAGGGGAACAAAATTGTTTGACATTGAAAATAGTGAGCAACAATTTTTCACACTAATATGTTAAAAGTAATGAATGTAAAAATAAGAAAAGTTATATAGAAAAAGAACGATGCATTACAAACTAAAGTCGTCACTGCATAGTTTATGTAAATAAACAAAGTACCCCTCTTCGATAATTTATGTAAATCAGGTCCATGTTCATTGACATTCTTTATTACTAACATATATTCTTATACCCATTTTAATACTTCACATCTATATAGATTTCAATTACTCAAAACGCAATAACATTTTCTAGAAACATCATATTGACAAACAATTTTCATAATTAAATCAACATCAGCATATTTATGATCTTTTAAATGGTATGTGTTATGCATAGGTAATATCCAGTCCTTGATATTTTTTTTGAAAAATTGTACCTTTCATATTAATGTTGTATTTATAACTACATTACTCAAAATGCAACTAACGATTTAAATCAATATGCACAAAATTAATAAATATGCACTTAAAGTCAATTTCAAATTTGGTGTGCATTAAAATTATAACTACATTTTCATACTGCTGTTAAATTACTATCCACAACATCAGATAAAATCATCGACTACAGCCGAAATTAGCAGTGCATCATACAAATGCAATTAAAATATTCCAATGCAACAATAATCGCATAATTTTGAAAACATTATAAAATAATAATCGCTTTTTCTTAGTGAATTTAAATTATATCTACATTAAGCTCGAATAAATCATCGAGTAAAACCCAAATTATTACTGCATCATATAAATATAGTTGAAATATTAAGTTGCTACCATGCATAATTAAAAATTGTCATTAAATTATAATTTCATTTTCTTAATGTAGTTAAAATTTAATTGTATTAAGATTGAATAAATTTATGAAATGTTGCCAAAAGTATTACTATATCAGATAAATGTGTATAAAAATCTTTAAATATAGTTAAATTAATCCAAAACTTGCAGGTAAATTATAACTGCATTTTCTTAATGTGGTTAATTTATAATTGTTTAAGATTGAATAAAATTATCAGATATAGTCAAAATCATCAATACATCAAATAATTACTGTTATAAAAAATTCAATATAGGTAAATTAATTCAAAAAAATGCCTATAAATCATAACTCCATTTTCTTGATGGTGTTAAATTGTAATTGCATTAAGTCTAAATAAATTATCAAATACAATCAATATTATTACTTTATTACATAATGTAGTTACAATATTTAAAGCAACCATAATTGCATAATTCAAAAACAAATTCCTTTCAAATATGTTAATAGTAGATAACTGCATTATAATAATATAGTAAAAACTACTATATCATGGTTATAATCATTCATCATAATGCTGTTACAAAAACGCAGTACACAATGGTGACACAAAATAACTTGATTACATAAATGTACTTAAAACTGCTACATAAACTTATGATTTAATTTTTTTATTTTTAGCTATCAATAATGGATATCATTGGAAAGCATATTAAATTGATGTTTCATAGTGAAAAAGATTCTTAAATCCAATTAATGTAGAAAAGTTATCACATTTCAAAGTTTGGAACTAAATCATTTAGCGAATGTTAATTTTGGTTTAGATGTGTCGGTAAAGTAACAGGGACCAAATTTATAAAAAAAAAAGGACCTGCTATACATTTAGAACAACAAATATGGACCTGGATTTAATATTCTACTCCTTATTAACTTCATACAGATGAAAAATATAAACAAAATAATTTAGTTATAACAATTATTTTTATAAAGAAGTAGATTAAAATATTTAAATTAAACTAATCAACGGTGCTAATTCAGCAAAAAAGGACCAAACGTATAATACTTTAAGCATTCTCATCAAAATAGTTGTGTTTTGAAAACAATAGAGCTTATTAAAAGTAAAAAAATTATCATAAAGAGATTGAATAACTTGCTTTTAATTAATGAGAAGTGGAAAATGCATGAACCAATGAGAGAGCTCATAGAGATACTCAGTTTTAATAGTATAATATAGATTTTAAAAAATTTATTTTTAACTATCAACAATGGATATCATTGCAAAGCATGTTGAATTTGAGGTTTCATAGTGAAAACGATTCTTAAATCAATTAATGTAGAAAACTTATCACATTTTAAAATTTGGAATTAAATCAGCTGGCGGATGTTAATTTTGGTTCTGGTGTGTCGTTAAAGTAGTATGGACCAAATTTTAAAAAAAGGACATACTTTACGTTTAAAACAACAAATATAGACCTGAAGTTAATATTCTACTCTTTATTGACTTCATACATGGATGAAAAATATAAACAAAATAATTTAGTCCTAAAAATTATTTTTATAAAGAAGTTAATTAGAATATTTAAATCAATCTAATATATGGTGCTAATTCAGCATAAAAAGACCAAAAATATAATACTTCAAGCATTCTCATCAAAATAGCTAGGCTGTAAGACAAAAAGCTTATTAAAAGTAAAAAAAATTATCACAAAGAGATTGAATGTCTTGCTTTTAATTTGTGAGAAGTGGAAAAGCCAGAATAAATGAGAGAGCTCATAGAGGTACTCGGTTTTAATACCATAGTATAGATTATTGAGTAAATTATTTTGTTTTGAAATAAGAGCTAAAAAAAATTTGACCACAAGCATAGGATTTTCTTTGCTCGGTTAATTGAAAATGCGAGAAAATGGCTTAAGCAATCTTAATCCACATAGGGATCTCAAATAAATCCAAAATTTTCAAACGATATAGACTAACTTAATCCAATGAATCAAAATTTCCAAATTCTCAACTTAAGGGAGAACATACCCTTATCACTTGGGGATCAATGTTATCTAATTAGGAACGTTCAACCTTTGGTTATAATCTTTCTACCAGTCGAAAGAAATAATTTTGAGCTAAAACATACTTTTAATTAAGGGTACCAAAGTTTACCAAATGCTTATGAATTTCTTAGCGAATTTGAATTGTATGCATCTACAACTAAAATGCAACAATTATCTAATGAGTCAATCAATCTACAACTGATTCCATTTTCGCTTCTAGAGAGTGCAAAAGGATGGCTAAGTTCTCTTCCAAAACATTCAATACGAAATTGGAATGAATTAATCACTGTATTTTGAAAAATCCCCTTCCTACAAAACTCTGAAAATTAGAACTAAAATAAATCAGTTCCATCAAAATGAAGGGAAAGTTTTTCGAAAATACTTTAAGAGGTTGAATCAATTATTATATAGTTGATCTTATCATGCAATCGTTAAGCAACATTTATGCCAAATGTAATATAAAGAGCTAAACCATCAAACAAGAACCCAACTTGAATCAATGTGTAAAGAAGAGGTTAAGTTTAAAACATTTGATGAAGTTTGGGAGTTCTTTGATGATTATTCTAAAAAAGACATGCAATAGGAATCAATTCATGTCCATATCCATGTTTTTACTAGAGGAGTCATGTCGTAGATCTAATTCATCTTCCCTTAGATACTTAAACTCCTCAAATTGGAGAAGGACTACCCTATTATTACACTTAAGAACGAATTAATGCTATAGCTCAAAATACTTATTTATCCACCTATAACACTAGTTCGAAGAATCATCCAAATTTTTCTGAGACAAGTCTTAATAATTTGAATAATCCATCTCAAATGCAACCCATGATACTGAACCTGAATTATCAAGCTCCAGTTTGTAGTGCCCAATTGCAAGTTGCACCTCAATCTAAATCTTCAAACCAACATATAAGCATCCTAATTCCATTCATCAACTCAGCCTTCTTGGTCTTCTCAACCTTCATAAGAAATCGACTAGAAAAACAAATAAATAATCAAGATGATAAAGTTGAAAAAATGATGAATATGATGAAGGAAATAATGAAAGTATTGAGAAGGAAAATTGTCTAGACAACCCGAAGTAAATCTAAAATACAATTCTCGAGTTGTGAATTCTTATGAGGACGAAAACTACTATCAGGTCAACACTAATACCACTCATAGGTCTGTAAAGAAGGTTGATAACAACGTCAACAATCCTAATAACCCTTTAAAGCAAACCCCATATCAAATTTCGATGCTTTTCCAATGATTACCAATGTCGATTCTTTCAAATCTTCACCTTCGTTAAATGTTGGGAATCCCAACATATCTTCTTTTAACGTCGGCAACCCCAACACATCTTTACTATTTGATGTTGGCACTATCAACATTCAACCTCCTTTACCCCGTCACATTCTTTTGCAAGTGCAATGTCTTCTTCTTCAATGAATGATAAAACCACTGAAAGAGTCTATAAACCTGTAGGCCCATTTCCTCATAGACTCAACAATAAGAAGAAAGACGTAAATTTTGACAAAATTCTTGAAATTTTTAAACAAGCTCGGTGTCATTATTCCAATCTTGGATGGCACTGAACAAATCATTCAATATGCCTAATGTCTTGAAGAGCTATGTACTTGAAAATGTGCCACAATGTTCCTAAAACCGCATTTTTTACTACAAATACTGATTCTGTTCTTTCAAACCCTACCCTAATCAAGTATAGAGACCCCGACTGCCATATAATGGGTTTCAAAATAGGCAACACCAACATTAGTCATGTCCTACTTGATCTTATCACAAGTGTTAATTTACTACCTTAAACTGTTTACTATCAACTTGGACTAGGGGAGATAAAACCAACCAACATCACAATTCGACTACCATTGATCTGTTAAAAAGCTATTGGATATCATTGAAGATATTTAATTCAAATTGAACAATTTTACTTCCCTACTGATTTCACGGTCCCCAAGAATGAACTTATTTTAAATCCAAATGGACAAATTCCCTTGATATTTGGTCGCCCCTTCCTAGTAACCTCAAACGCTATCACAAACTATAGGAATGGTCAACTTCGAGTTTCTTTTGGGCATCTAACCAATGAATTAAATATTTTCAATCTTAATACACAATTAAAGGATTTTAAGATAAAAGAAGTCGAGATAATTCAAATACTCGTAGAAGATACATTTAGTGATACATTAGAACTACCTGTTCGGAAAACTTCTCTTACTTAAGTAGATCTATGTATTATGTCGTTGAAGAACTATTGGAAAATAAACTTAATTTTACAATGAGCATGAATCAAGGAAATGTCTTGAAGATGATATTAGTTCCATGTCATCAAAAAGAATTTTGCTTAAAAACTTAGACTTATGGGATTACAATGATTATTATTTGAATTGTATAAATCACCGTTAGCATAAATTCTTCGTGCAGAGGATTTTAACTAGGGAATTTATGGACATGTCTTTTGTACGTCACAAATCTAGAGATAAGAACTCATCATGCATCATTTTTGTAATGACTTACCTCCTTGCTCCTTAGAAATCAACACTAAAACATCCTTGGCATTCACGTAATGAAAATCCAAGTGCCGGAGAGGCATATTATCATGGAGTAAAATGAAAATAAAGACAAAACAGAATCTCACAAGAATGGAATAACATATATATATATATATATATATATATCTTTACAACGGAAATTTTAATTATGTTTATCAAAGTTAAACATGGATAGTTATAAATATTCGTCCTTACAAATATGGAATAAAATAGTACATAAGTGCAGTAAAAAGAGGTAATAGTCTACTGAAGAATCTTCTAATTCCATGCTCCAAGCTCTTTCAGCTTTCTTCTAACTAAACCTGACTACTAAGCTGCCCGGAAAAATAGGGCACCCAGAGTTTAAGGAAAAATAAAATAAACTTTGAGTCAGTCATGAGACTGGTGTGAGAAACTCAAAATACTAATATTTAAAAACAAATGGTATCTCATAAGAACACGCCACACATAAACACGGGGGGTGTTTTACCTTATGATAACCAAAGCATTGGTTATGTAAAATCTAGTAATATTATTTTTAATAACATTTTTTGAAAATACTTTTCAAATAAACTTATGAATCTTAGCCAAAATTGTTTCATTGATTAAATTCCAGCAACTAGCTATAAAGTAGGTCCTACATTCATATCCGAAGGCACTTATTGGAGAACGGATTTCCATATAATGGCAAGGTAAGGGACTGCCTTCCTTATGATACATCTCTAGAGGAATGTACCAGCGATTAGCATCTTCGAAGCCTCTAGGAATAAAAACTGGCCTACCCATAGACCCATCTTATGTGGATAGGACTGAATATGACATCATCCCTATCATAATCGACCTATCCATGGCCACAGCATACACAACATACTCGACGTATAGAGACTAATCCAAAAGGGTAATGATTATACCCTTATGAGACTGACCCACATAGCCCTGAAGCAACATTGCTTTAGCCATTACCGATTAATGAGGCAGATGTAACGATTACCTTTCAAATAGCACACGTTCCACTTTGAATGCCATACTCCCATTCCATTATCACACAACTGATTTCTACAAATGTATAACTCCTGAGCTCGTATGTCCTAGGAAATGGTATTAAGCTAAGAGAAGTTGTCTTCTCTACCTCTAAACGAATGATACGTTTATAGAGATTAATCAATGTGATTAGAAATGCAACATTAGACATTCGTCCATACAAGTTGTTTAGGAACATGACAAACCGAAGGAACTCTGCTACAACATCCTGTCGAGATCACTCTTAAGGTTAGTAGCAAGCAGCCCTTGCATCGAAGATCAAATGATATTGCCACATATACGTGATATGTGAAATTCCCCCCGAGGGTCAGTGACAAGCAGCCCTTCATTCTATTCACTATCATTACATCTTTACTTTGAATACGTAAATTGATTTGATGTGGTTTTCATATAAAAGTCACTCAAAGCCGACTGCGGTTCCTTCAAACCAATCATCGATAAAAGGTATTAAGTAAATAGGTGCTTTTCATTTGATTAATTACTTCCTTTTTATCAAAAATATCTTCTAGAGATATCTTTAAAACTTTTCTTTCCGATATATACAAAATCATTAATCCTCCTTCTAATTTTGGATATTCCAAATCAAAATCATTTCTTGTAAATCATATTGCAAAACATTATCGTATGAAAAGGATCGATAGAAATTATACTTATCCTACTCAACATCAATTTCCATATTCAACCTTTACTATTCATCGAATAATGGTGAAATCACCTTTCATATTCACATGGATAGCACAGGTTTCCTCCTTGGAATTTAATACCAAGTATAATAAAATTATCTCCATTCAATCCAAGTTGTATTTTATTTGGAAAAAAAATATCTTTTATACTTATCTCATTTTCGACATTTCGGTCTTATCTATTCCTCGTCTAGGAATGAGGCCAGGTGAGCCAGGGAACTGGTTGCTCCTGAACATCTCCTTGGTTTAATCACCTCACATCCGGATCTCATGAATAGAAAAATCCAGTTTTCTCATCGGCTTTTGGAGCCAAGATTAAATCATTTGATTTTAACAGCTTTTCTTTAAATCATTCATTTAAAACTAAATAAATTATAAAACCTTCAAAACATCTTTAAAATACTTAATTATTTTTTTGAAAACATTTATAAAATTTTTGGAAAAGAATTTTTAAGTTTAAATCCATTTTTCAAAAGTTATTAAAAAGTGTTATGAATAGTGTTTTCAAAGCTTCTTTAATTAAAAAGACTTTTCTAAATTTTGAAAATTCATTTATATAACTCAAATCTCTTTTAGAAAATTTTAAAAGATTTATAGAATTTATCTCATATTTTTAAAGAATTAAAAATATCATTTATAAAGAATTTATCGCTTTGGTTTTCGAACTGCCAAACTGCAACTATTTTGAACACTTGTTTTGCTCATATTTCAAAATTTTCTAAACAAAATCTCGATCCTTTTCTTTTATTTGAAAACTATAATTATAAGTGTTTATAAAATTCTTAATACAAAGAATTCATACTCTGAATCCGTCGTATAAATGGATTTAAATTTCTATAACGAAAAATCACGAACAGCCATTACACGATGCGCCTATTATAGAGTCAATTTTTATAACTTATCAAAATTTCACCAAATTGGATTTTAGTGTTTATAGACTTATAAACCATTTTAACCATTTTCAAGAGGTTTAACAGTCCCATATACACCAGTTCATTTATTAAAGGAAAGTGATTTCCTTTATGATTTTTGACATGTATTAAATGTGACTTGTTAATACAACCAAACGGTCGTATCATCATCCTCCAAACATGATAAACAATCATCTTTACAAAGCATACCCAAATATATATATATATCATCAAATATGTCATGTTATAAATATAGCTTTCCACCTTCATTTGATGATGGAATAACTAGATTTGACTATAGTTTCGTTAACTTGAACTCAAAGCTCATGACACTTGCTCGTTTCCTTCCTAGGTGGCTCGATCTTAGTCCTTAGAGGTCTAGGTGCTCACGGACTAGGTGTGGAGTGTGATGACCCACCTCCTCGACTCTCAGAAATTGACACTAATACATCCTCGGTATTCACGTGCCGTAAATCCAAGTACCGGAGAGGCAGATTATCATGGGGTAAAGAAATAATGATAGAAGATAGACAATAATAGAATCTCACATCGTATTCAACAAATAATTTTACATATGAGTAGTACCAGCAATTACTCCAAATTATTCCATCAAGGTTATGACAGGTACTACGCAACTATGATAGTTATAACGACCTATCCTTACGGTGTTGGTAGATACTAATATATAATACAAACACAGTGGAAAGTGATAGATGACTTCAACAAAAGACCCAAAATGCTCCATGCTCCATTCCAAAATGCTCCAAGCGTACCTAACTAGCTATCTGCCCAAGAAAATAGGGCACCCAGAGTTTAAGGGGAAAAGTAAATAAACCCCGGGCCAGTCATGGGACTGGTGTGAGAAACTCAAATTACAATATTTGAAAACAAAAGGTATTTTATAAGACCATGACACATATAAACACGGAATGAGTTTTTACCTTATGATAACCAAAACATTTGCTATGCAGAATATGCCAATATTATTTTTAATGACATTCTTTTGAAAACACTTTTCAAGTAGGTATACATAATCTAAGCCGAAGTTGTTACATTATTAAATTCCAACATAGTAGGCTCTACATTCAAATCCGAAAGCACTTATTAGAGAATGGATTTCCATACAATGACAATGTAAGGGACTACCTTCCGAATGTACATCTTTAGAAAATGCACCTGAGGCTCCAACCTCTACTAACACAGAACCGACCTACCTTTACCATAAATAGTACCGACTAAGTCATCACCACGGTTGCTCTCGACCTACTCGAGTGCTCTCCTTTCATGCACCATGTTAATTTAAAACCCAATGTCATAGTAGGAATAAGTATATCTAGAAAGGCGATGACTATACCCTAATGAGAGCGACCCACTTAGCTCTGCCGCATCTACCTTGTTTTTGTCATTTTCGGATGGTGAGGCTCCAAGAATGATTACCTTTCTCATAGCACATTCCACTTTGAATGCAACATTTCCAATCCATAATCACAAAACCAGTTTCTACAAATGTGTAACTCTTGAGCTCGTATGTCTCAGAAAAGGGTATTAAGCTAAGAGAAGTTGCCTTCTCTGCCACCAATCAGATGATACAGTTCATTGAAATCAACCAATGTAACTACAATTGCAACGTCAGACATCCGTCCATGCAAGTTGTCCAGGAATAGGACAAACCGAAGGTACTCTCCTACCACATCCTGTTGGGAGTTACTCCTAGGATTAGTAGCGATTAGTCTTGCATTGGATATTTCATAATGAAGAGACTACTGTTACTATATGTATATTTGGAATTTATCCCAAAATGATCAACAAGCAGTCATTCATTATGAAAATCCTTAATATCGTATCCATGTCTTCACTTCGAATACGAAAATTGGTTCGAAGTGGTCTTCGGATAGGAATTACCCAAATCTGACACCGGTTCCTCCAAATCAATCATCGATTAAAAAGATGTTACGTTCATATGTAATTATCAATCATCATTCAATTTAATTCATATTTCTGTTCATTTATCGAGATATCTTAGAGATATATTCATTAAAATATTTCTTTATCTTTCTCAAAGTATATGGAATCATCAAGCCACATTTATCATATCCTTTTGGTTAATTTAAACCTTTTTAAATCGTGGAATAATTCCAAACCCTTTCATATTTCACTTATAAAAATATTTTTGATTCATTTCATTTAAATCTTAACAAATATTTCCTAATTCAAAACTAATAATTTTAATTTGGTTAAAAGCATGTTATCTAGGATGTTAATCCAAAACTAGTAAATGTTAAGTGGGCAGAATCTATAGGAATCATCAAATTTTACTCAATATCAATTCCTGTATTCAACAAATACTATGACGGAATAATGGTGGAAGCACCCTTTAAATTCCATAAATAGTATGAGTTTCTTCTTTGGGCTTTAACATCAAGTACAAGAAGATTATCTCCATATAATTCAAGTTATTTATATTTGGAGAATCATATCCTTCAACTATAAAAAATTGATCTGAGTAAACCAAATTTACAATCCCATTCGTCGAGCCAGTCCGGATAGCCAGGTAGAGCAGAAAACTAATTTTCCAAACTCAAGCCTAGGCACTGTCTCTTTGGCACCCACAAGGCGGTCAAGTAATTTGATCGACTCTAAATCATTAATATTTAATAATTACATAAATCCTTCAAATCATCTTTAAAATTCTTTATTAATCATTTGAAAATATTTAAAAAAGATTCGAAAATGAACGGTTTCGTTTAAAACAACATTTCAAAAGTTACACAAAAGTGCTGTGGAAAAGTGCTGCGGAAAGTGCTTTTGAAGTTATATTGATCAAAATGACTTTTTTTTATCATTTGAAAATTAATTTTTATAACATAAATCACCTTTAAAACATTTTAAAATATTTTTAGAATTTATTTCATATTTTTAAATAATTTTTAAGAGGTATAACATTCCATATACACTTTCATTAAATAAAGGAAAGTGGTTTCCTTTGTGCTTATCGACGTGATTTCTATGACTTGCATATATATTCAACATTCATATTAAACAACAATCATCAATAATCATAATTAGACATATATAACATCCAATAGCATATAATACGATAGTCTAGGAGTTTACTCACCATGTGTTTAAACTACCAACTAAAAATTGGCTATAGCTTTGCTGTCTCGAACTTTTAGCTCACGATCACTTGGATTATTGCTTCTAGATGGCTTGGCCTATGGATGAGAGGATGGCAGTGATGGAAGCCATTAAAGTAAAGGTGAAGAAGAAGAAGAAGATGGAATGAGATGTTTGAATTTGTGAAGCCTTAGGGTCTTATTTATAGCCTTTTGAAAATGTGACAAATTACTAAATTACTCTTAGATATTATCAAAATATCTCTTGCACCACATCGCTTCAACATCAAATCCTTATCCCCATACTCAAGTGTATACATTAATAAGATGTAATGTGATAAGACATATAGCAAAAATATCTTAAGATGGAATGACATGCATTAATGGTGGATTTGATGTTTGCTTTCCATGTCTTAATGGTGATTAGATGTTACCCTTTTCACTTACTTTTTATACAAATATCTTATATATCTTCCTTAGCTTTGATTAGATTAATTGTGATACACATATGTATGTATATGTGTATGTGTGTGCATGTATAAACAATTTTGGAAAAACTTAAGACAATTTCCATTTGTCAAACCATTGAGATCCAATTTCAAGTCATACTTTTCAGTTTTTAATTCAAACTATTTATTTATGTAAACAAACTTAAAATTAAATTTCTTATCATCTTTAACAAGATAAACAAGTTCATTCAACTTATAAAGCTATATTTAAAATTAACTAAATATTCCATTTTCAAAGTGGTAAAATTTTAGGTCGTTACACGAAACGTAACCGAAATCCGATATTTAAAACCTTGATGGAAGTGGTAGTCCAGTTTTGTGTTGGTAGGGAGAAGCGGAGATGTGCATGTAACGACCCGATATTTCCAACCATTTGCATCCACACATGTCGGACTTGAATTGCTCAAAATATCGGATTGTTAATTTATATTTGGCAAAACTCAACATATATAGTAAACAAATCAATCATGGAATCACGGACATGGAGTAATGTAAAATAATGCAGTGGAATAGATAAATAGTAGTTCATTAAGCTACTATATAAACATCAGAGTTAGAAATAAAATACAGCAAAATATCTCAAATACACTAAAGTCTCGGATATAACAGATGATATCTCTGAACAAATCAACTGGAAAAGCTGAAAGTGGAATTGATAGTTGGATCTCCAAGCGAAGCTCCAAACTCCAAAGGTGAGTCTCAATGCTGAATTACTCGGTCTGACCTGAGCGTAAAGCAAAACAAAAAACACTCAAGTCAAGATTAACATTCTTATATCAATAAATCAAACTCAAATGAAATATCAACTGAAATACAAGTAATTTAAAGGATGTTTGGGATAACCATCCTCTAAGGATCCGTGGAACTATCTACAATGTAGAAATATACATTATAACACCATGGTCCTTTCAAATTAATTTATACTTCAAAACCAAAATATCATTTTCATTTCAAATATATCTATTTCCTAAAATAGTGTGTATATATATTAAATAATTTATCAAGTAAAGTATTTGTAATTTCCTCAAACTTCACAAATCGCTTCAAAATCAACTCGACTTTCCCATTCAAATTTAATTCAATCTCAATTTATCAATTTCCATTTGATTCAGTTTCTGACTAAACAAATTCAAATTTTGTCGATCTCAAATACAGATTTGAAGCACAAATAAACTATTAAAATTCCATATATTTCAAAGCTTTAAATATTCTAAAATTTCAACTAAATCCATATATATATATATATATATATATATATATCAAATTCAATTTACTATTATTTAGTTTTGAAACATTCACTAAATAAATTCAATATTATTTATGTGACCTTAAATTACATTTTATATATATTACCTTCGATTTCTTCAGACGTGAAATATCCATTAAATTACTTAAATCAAAATCACATTTGTAAGATCTTATTTTAAAGTTTCAAATTCAATAGCTTCAAATCGATTTAATTAAGCTTCAAATCGATTTAGTTAAGTAAATTTCTTAATTAATTGCGATTTCGATCAATTCAACTTTATCTTCCTTAACTTATACAAATCATTGAAAATCTATTTAAAAATATAATACTTAACATATTATATTAATTAAGTCAAAATTTATTAAATTTTAGTTTATTATCGAGTCTACCTTATATTTAAACATATTTATATAAAATATTTCAATATTAATTAATCCATATATATTCCCTTTCAAAACCATAGAAATCATTTTCAAAATATTTATATATAGACCAACGGTTCTCGTATAATTCTCTATCCTATGGTCAAGTAATACAGATATTTATCATTTCAATCCGCAATTTAATATGTAGGGTATATATCATTTCAACCCGCAATCACAAATTCAATGCAAATGAAAATCGCTTGGGTTTATCATTTCAATCCATAACGACTTTCTCCTATTCTAAGTCCATTCGGGTGTGTATCGTTTCAACCCTTAGTGAATTTTATACTAACAGGGAACTTGCAGAGTGATGACAAATAGGATAATAATAATAACAGGCATATATCATAAATAACAATATAATATAAACAACAGGATATGATGTCATATCCCACAGGTGAATAGTTACATAATAATAAAATATATACCACAATTTAAGATAACTAACAACAGCATATTTCAACTGTCATTTCAATTGAAATAAAATTTAATAAATATAAGAACGTTAATCGTGAGTGATTGATCACCTTCTGAGGCTAGAGAGTACCAAAGATGACACGGATAGACACACGGATACAGACATTGAAATTTGATTTACGAATCCAAACAGAGAAAAATTGGCACGAATTTGACGAATAGAATCTGATAACAGAAATTGATGGGGATGGATCAAATTATCTTGATATAAAATTTATACAAGATGTATTTTATATTATTATTTCACTTAAATCCAATATTCAATTTTAAATACATATACATTTTAAACAAATCTTAAATTTAAATATATATATATATACATTGAAATCAAACATATATACACATTATGTTCTTAAATCAATATATATATATGCACACACTTGTTAAAAATGCCAAGTACTTAATTAATTAATCAAATATATAAGTAGTGTACATACAACTGAAACTAGAATATAAAAATATTTATAATGTAATATGGTATACATCTAATACTGTCAAGGAGGAGACTCGACTGCTTTTAATATACATGTGCGAAAGTCACTTTTAAAATAAACATATACGTACTTTTTTTTCCTTTCACGCAACACATACTTATAAAATTTTAACTATCATATTAACGTATATATTATAAAATGAAATATGCATAAACCTTGAACCAAAATCTACATTCTCGTATATATATATATATATATATATATATATATATATATCTCACAGTATTACAAATCTATAATAAACTAATATTTATCACTTTGATAGCTGAGTAAAACTAATACTCTATATATATATACTAACTTCATCAACATCATGTAAACTCACGCAAATCTATATCATAATTTTTTCTCAGATTGAAATAAATTATAAGATGAGGAATGTCAAATTCCTATTGTTGTACATATGTGTACTTTGAAAACCATTATCTAGCTTAACTTTTAAAACAAAATTTTAATATTTAATCTAAAAAAATGTACAGCCTTTGTATAGCTTCTGATATATATAAACTAACATATATATACAAAACCAATATATTACTTTATAAAATATAGATATATTACAATATGTTACTTTATAAAATATAGATATATTGCTAAAACAAATCATATATAACATAAACCAACAAAATATAATATACCTTAACAAAATGGTGTACAATATACATGAAACGTGCATACCCATCCAATAAAGGAGGAGGCCAAGCATGGAAAGTGGGGAAGGCGGTGGGTAGAGAGGCCGAAGATGGTCTGGGTTGCATGCTCGTAGGTCGAGCTAGGCACTTGGCTGTGGAGGGGTGTGAACTGCGGTTGATGCTCGGCTAGTAGAGGCGAATTGGTGGATGGATGCACGTAATGCGGGGTGGTGGCGTGGCCATCATGGGCAGGGGTGGAGCAGCGGTTTAAGGGGAAGGTCGGTGCGGGATGTGAAGGTGGAATTGTACGATGAGGTGGGTACGCGATCGGCTATGGGGCGTAGGCGCAAGGAGGTGGGTAAAAATTTTGGGATGAGGTGGTTACATCCATGAAAGGGATGACAAAAGGAATTACGAAGGTAGACGTTGGCTTCAGGAAAGAAAATGAATATATATCAAACAAGATTTTCTTTAAGGGAAAATGGGCGAACGACAATAGTTATCAATGGCTAGGAATAGTGAAAGGCAGGGAAAGAAACGCTGCAATAAATAATGGTACGTTGAATATTTAAAACAATTTATTTTACGTTTCCTTTTCCTGCTTTATTCGTAGGATCAATCCACAACCTCTCCGAGTAAAAAAAAAATTGTTCTTGGTTCATTCCGCCATCCCGCCTGCTCAATCATTTGGATTCTTTTAAATAGAATCCTATATAGTCACAGGTTTCATCGTTCCTATAGCTTCTCCATTAATGATTAGGCCTGAACTCTGCAATGGAGCTCTCAACAAAATCTGTTTCCGAGTCAATCTCCTCAGTTTCTATTAACCGGAAGCTCTTTATTATTTATATATCATTCATTATTTATATATCAATCGATACAATATTAAACAATATTAAAACAATATGAAATTAATGCTTTATTACACTGCCTTTTATTTATATGAGGTAATTCATAGACCATACATATTGGAATTATATATCATTGATATTTTTATTCTCTCTTTCTATCACCTTTCCATTTATCCGCATCCCTTTATTTTTATTTCAAATCCACAATCATATTTTTTTGTTATGGAACAATTCCAGTTGTTACAACTATATGATTGATCCAGTCATATAGTGACTGTTTTGGGGATCTCGACAATATGAAGCAATAAGTTAGTTATTAGTTTTTTTTTTATTTTTATATAGTAGTTGTAGTTATTGAATTAATATTAGGGATCAGTCTTTTTTTGATCCTACTAAAAACTATAAAGAAAAAACTAACGAGTCACACACTAAGCATAGCAATTATAAAAAAAAAAGGTTAATTTCTTTTTTATTCAACCTTATAGAATTCGAATTATTTTATTTTTTTGATTTAACAGAAAAACAGAAAAAGTTTCTAGTTTTTTGTTCTATATATCACTATATTACTGGATAGAATGACAAGATAAATAAAGGTCTATTATTCTTCATCCACAAATATCCAAATTTTGAGGCCTAGTACTCCATAGATAGTTCGAATTGTATAGGAACAATGATCAATTTTAGCGCGAATTGTTTGTAGAGGAACCCTACCTTCTCTGATCCATTCGACACGTGCAATTTCTTTTCCGTCAATACATCCTGCAATTTGTATTTGAATTCCTTTTGTATCTGTTTGTTCAGTTAATTCAATAGCTCTTTTCATTGCCTTTCGAAATGAAACTCTATTTCTTAATTGAGAAGCCATATATTCTGCAAGAATATTGGGGTCTCCATAAGGTTTTTCTATTCGTGTGATAGCAATGTTGATTCTTCGGTTCATAGAACGAAATTCTTTTTGTACATTCATCTGTAATTCTTCGATTCCTCGTGTTCGGCCCTCTATTAATAAATTTGGGAATCCAATATGAATTATAACCTGGATTAAATCAATTCTTTTTTTAATTTCTATACGCGCAATTCCAATTCCTTCGAAACCTGAGGATATTTTTTTATTTTTTTGTACATAGTTCTTTATACAATTCCGTATTTTCTCATCTTCTTGTAGACCTACAGAAAATTTTTTTGGTTGTGCGAACCAAAAGGAATGATGATTTTGGGTTGTACCAAGTCTGAAACCAAGCGGATTTATTTTTTGTCCCATATTTTTTATTATATTATCTTTCCATCTATTTTTTTCTAAATATGAATCTAAATCTTAAATTCATCGAAAGATAATTTTGATTTATCTTTTAATACAATTGTTATATGACAAGTTGGCCTTTTTATCGGATAACTACGTCCTCGAGCTCTAGGTCTTAATTTTTTCACAAAAGAACCTCCATTGACTTCGGCTTTACTAATGAATAAATCGGTTTCGTTCAAACCCATATTATGACTAGCGTTTGCTGCTGCGGAATAAACCAATTTTAAAATGGGATAAGATGCTCGATAAGGCATAAGTTCCAATATCATAAGCGTTTCCTCATAAGAACGCCCGCGAATCTGATCAATTACTCTTTGCGCTTTGAAAATAGACATACATATATGTTGAGCTAAAACTTTTACTTCTCCACTCGAATTTGAGTTCTTTTTCTTTATCATAAGGTTATCTCCCGCCAATGAATAATAAGTATCTATTTTTTTTCCAAATTAACGACGAGATTTATTATCGTTTCTCGCATGTCTCGCGAAAGTCAGAGTCGGCGCGAATTCTCCCAATTTGTGACCTACCATACGATCTGTTATATAAATAGGTAAATGTTCCTTTCCATTATGAATAGCGATTGTATGGCCAATCATTTTGGGTATAATGGTAGATGCCCGAGACCAAGTTACTATTATTTCTTTCTCCTCCCTCATGTTGAGTTTTTCAATTTTTCTTGATAAATGATTAGCTACAAAAGGGTTTTTTTTTAGTGAACGTGCCACAGCTGATTACTCCTTTTTTTACATTTTAAAGATTGGCATTCTATGTCCAATAGAATATCTCGATCTAAGTATGAAGGTAAGAATAAATACAATAATGATGAATGGAAAAAAGAGAAAATCCTTTAGCTAGATAAGGGGCGGATGTAGCCAAGTGGATCAAGGCAGTGGATTGTGAATCCACCACGCGCGGGTTCAATTCCCGTCGTTCGCCCATCACATTATTTCAAATTCAAAAAATTCTATTTTCAATATTCCTATTTACGGCGACGAAGAATAAAACTATCACTATATTTTTTTCTTTTCCGACTTCTTCTTCCAAGCGCAGGATAACCCCAAGGAGTTGTGGGTTTTTTTCTACCAATTGGGGCTTTCCCTTCCCCACCTTCATGGGGATGGTCTATAGGGTTCATAACTACTCCTCTTACTACAGGACGCTTACCTATCCAACACTTCGATCCGGCTCTACCCAAACTTTGTTGATTCACCCCAACATTACCCACTTGTCCGACTGTTGCTAAGCAGTTTTTGGATATCAAACGGACCTCCCCGGATGGTAATCTTAATGTGGCTGATTTACCCTCTTTTGCGATCAGTTTCGCTACAGCGCCCGTCGCTCTAGCTAATTGTCCACCCTTTCCAAGCGTGATTTCTATGTTATGTATGGCCGTGCCTAAGGGCATATCGGTTGAAGTAGATTCTTCTTTTAAAAACCTCTTCCGAAACTGTACAAGCTTCTTCCAAAGCATACGGCTTTCTAGATGTATATGATGATATCTAGACAGATGGATCTTTATCTTATATGAATCGTATGATGAAGTACCACATGAGTGGATATATAGGAATCCAAATCTGCCAAATCACTCATGTATGATCTTCTACATCCTAGGTCTCCCCGTTCCATCATCTGGCTTATGTTCTTCATGTAGCATTCAGACCGAATGACTCTATGAAATTACGTCGATACTTCCACATATTACGGGTAACGTAGGAGACATCTCTATTTTTCCCCGGGGGATCTTTATAATTACCACTGCTTAGCTTTCAATTCGCCTCTGACCATCAAATTAAATGTGAATAACCCGTCCTCCTCTCTTTGAAACAAGGGGCACTTCCGGTTCTGTGCGTGCTTCAAACAATTTTGTCTTCTCCATATTACCATATCTCTAGAGTCAATAATTTTCTATGAGGAACTACTGAACTCAATCACTTGCTGCCGTTACTCAACAGTTTTCTGTTGAGGTCTATCCCATAGAGGTACTCAAATTGGATCAGTGATTGATTTCTAGGTTTCATCGTAAACCTAATTGGTTACTTCCAATTACGTAAATCAATAGTTCAAACCGCACTCAAAGGTAGGGCATTTCCCATTGATATAGGGACTTCTGTACCAGAAATAATGGTATCTCCAATTATAGCCCCTCTGGGGTGTAAAATATATCTTTTCTCGCCATCCCCATAATGTATGAGACAAATGTATGCATTTCGATTAGGGTCATATTCTATGGTTACGATTCTACCAGATATGTCTTTTTCATTCCCTCGAAAATCGATTTTACGGTATAGACGCTTATGACCTCCCCCTCTATGTCTTGCGGTAATGATTCCTCTGGCATTACGACCTTTACCACAATGATGCTGTCCACAGATCAAATTATTTCGTGGATTGGATTTCATTTGACTGTCTATGGCTCTATTACGTGTATCGCCGTGTTATTAAGTATTTTGCTTTAAGTTCTTTTCTCTATAAGAGGTGGAATAGAATAACCCGGTTGAAGCGTAATGATCATACGTCTGTAATGCATTGTATGTCCCATAATAGGTCCTATTCTTCTACCCTTTCCTGGGAGTCGATGACTATTCATAGCTATTACCTTGACACCAAAGAAGAGTTCGACCCAATGCTTTATTTCTGTCCTAGTTGATCCTGATTCGACATTAGAAGTATATTGATTGTTCCCCAATAACCGAATACTTTTTTCTGTAAATACTGCATATTTGATTCCATCCATAACTCCATTTTCTTCCCTATGAGTTCCAGTATCGATAAGAATTCTAGTTCTTACTGTTCATATGTTATGGTATGAATATACCATACCAATTCGTTATGTATGGATGATGAGATTCCATTGATACAGAGCCAATTCCAATAGACTTATTGAACGTTCCCATTGGCGTGCATCCAGCAGGAATTGAACCTACGAATTTGCCAATTATGAGTTGGGCGCTTTAACCATTCAGCCATGGATGCTTAACAGGGCTCATTGTACATCGTGAATAACCAAATTCCAATTGAAATGAAATCTTTAGGAGGAATCAATGAAAATCTTTAGGAGGAATCAATGAAACGATATCAATTCAAATCCTGGATCTTCGAATTGAGAGAGATATTGAGTGAGATCAAGAATTCTCACTATTTCTTAGATTCATGGATCAAATTCGATTCAGTGGGATCTTTCACTCACATTTTTTTCCACCAAGAACGTTTTATGAAACTCTCTGACCCCCGAATTTGGAGTATCCTACTTTCACGTGATTCACAGGGTTCAACAAGCAATCGATATTTCACGATCAAAGGTGTAGTACTGCTTGTAGTAGTGGTCCTTATATCTCGTATTACCAATCGAAAGATGGTCGAAAGAAAAAATCTCTATTTGATGGAGCTTCTTCCTATACCTATGAATTCCATTGGACCCAGAAATGAGACATTGGAAGAATCTTTTTGGTCTTCCAATATCAATAGATTGATTGTTTCACTCCTGTATCTTCCAAAAGAGAAAACCTACAAAGTATGGAAAGGTGTCTATAACTTCTCCCCCCGGACCTATCCCCCAACCTAGAGTAGCTAGGTGTGGAAGTAAAATCAATCCTTGTTCATACATGGGTTTCTCTGGTACGAAATGAGCCACTTCAAATAGGTTCATTGCTCCGGCCCAGAATACGATTAATCCGGCATGGGCTACGTGAGCCCCAAGTAGTTTACCAGATAAATTGATAAGTCTGGCATTCCCGGCCCACCAAGCGAAACCGGTGGTTTCTTGGTCACGACCAGCTAAAGCTAAAGTTCCATTAAAGAGCGTTTCCACGGGGTAGAACCTCCTCAGGGAATATAAGGTTTTTATGAGGCTGATCCTGAGCTGCCATCCAAGCACGAATACCTTCGTTTAATAAAATATTTTTGGTGTAGAAAGTCTCAAATTCAGGATCCTCCGCTGCGCAGATTTCTTGGGAAACAAAGTCATAGGCACGTAGGTTCAAAGCCAGACCAACTACCCCAAGAGCACTCATCCATAAACCGGTTACTGGCACAAATAACATAAAGAAATGTAACCAACGTTTATTGGAAAAAGCAACCCCAAAGATTTGGGACCAAAAGCGGTTAGCAGTGACCATTGAATAAGTCTCTTCAGCTTGAGTTGGGTTAAAAGCACGGAATGTATTTGCGCCGTCACCATCTTCGAATAAAGTATTTTCTACGGTAGCACCATGAATAGCGCATAGCAAAGCAGCGCCTAATACTCCGGCAACTCCCATCATATGAAATGGGTTTAATGTCCAATTATGAAACCCTTGGAAGAAGAGAATGAATCGAAATATAGCTGCTACACCAAAACTAGGTGCAAAGAACCAACCAGATTGACCCAATGGATAAATAAGGAATACAGAAACAAAAACAGCAATTGGACCAGAGAATGCGATTGCATTATATGGTCGCAGTTGAACAGATCGAGCAAGTTCAAATTGGCGTAACATAAAACCTATTAGTCCGAAAGCACCATGGAGGGCAACAAAAGTCCACAGCCCTCCTAATTGACACCAACGAGTAAAATCCCCTTGTGCTTCAGGTCCCCATAGTAGTAATAAAGAATGTGCTAAACTATTTGCAGGGGTAGAAACCGCAGCAGTTAAGAAATTACAACCTTCCAAATAGGAACTGGCCAATCCATGAGTATACCATGAAGTTACAAAAGTTGTACCTGTGAACCAACCCCCTAAAGCGAAATAAGCACAAGGAAAGAGCAATAGGCCGGACCAGCCTACAAAAACAAAACGGTCCCTCCGTAACCAGTCATCCATAATATCAAATAAATCATTTTCTTCTTTGGTAATTTTACCAAGAGCTATAGTCATAGTGATCCTCCTATTCAACTACTTCAACCATTTCCGAACACGTCATCTCATTTTCAGGGCATGCAATAGTTCAATTATGTATGGACGATTCGTTGTTCCATGCCCTTTAGAATACAATGGGTTTCGAAAAAAAAAGAAGAATTATTTTTTATTTTCTATTGGTTGATAAACCGACCTAGGTAAATCCATGAGTGCAATTCGACTAATCTTTACTACGACTAATCTTTACTATATAACTATTTGAACCCTAAATTGTCCTGTAACTCAGATTCCAGAGTATATCTTTTAACGAGTCCAACAAAAAAAGGAAAATTTCTTTTTTCCTTGCCCCTAAATGAAATATTAAATGAAATAATGATAAACTGGAACTGAAGGCCCCTTTCTCGCGTTCGTTCTCTATTTGCATTGCTGAAACAAAACAACAAAACAATATGGGAATCAGATTTTTAAATTAAGGAAAGATATTGAAAAATGGATTTTTCAATATATTATATATATATTATATGTATCGGAAAAGAATATATTATATGTATCGGAAAAGAATAGCGATTTATTCCTATAGAGCGTCCATTAACAAGAAAATCAAATCATAAATATCGACAAATTCTTGTCTTTTGTGATCACAAATTCTTGTCTTTTGTGATCTAAGAAACTAAAAAAGGAAATAAAAAACCCGCTTTCTACAATTTAATATATATCGAATTTAAATATCAGAATAGCCAATATAGTCATGATTCAATGGGTCAGGTCCACTTACTTTTTTTTTTAATTACCATTTTTATGGTAGGTTCGGTGGGAACAATAGGGAAGTAGGAATATTTTGGTTTGTGATTAATAAATAGGGGTTGGATATCTAGAATATTTATGTTATGTTTCCTGGAATATTTTAATAAATAATAATAAGATATAAAGAGGACTATTATGTCACTACTATGTCACTACAGGCTAGAAGCCCCCACCCACTAAGTTCAATTAGTCAATATAATAATAATTAAATGTTCAACTTTTTAATTATTAATTAGAACTCAAAATAAAATAATAAGAACTCATTATATTATAAATAATACAATAGTGTTTGCCTTTTTTTTATTATCAAAAATATCTGTATTCTTCGATGAAAAACGAAGACAAAGACTCGAGTTTCATGAAAAAAGCCCTTTATCGGATTTGAACCGATGACTTACGCCTTACCATGGCGTTACTCTACCACTGAGTTAAAAGGGCCTGCTCAATTCATGACTTAGCCATTTTCCATTATGAGTCTACTGCATATATGTATATATGCAGTAGACTCATAATGGAAATAATGGAAAAATAAATTCTATTTACCTGGAAAAGGGGTAAAATTTTTATCGTTTTTGAATTTTCTGACTTAATGTGAGATAGTGCTAGGCATATTTTATCTGAACAAGAAACGAAGCAATGAGTTAAAATTGAAGAAAAAAAAACGTTCAATTCAAATTCAAATCCTATGGAATCAGAATATAAAAAGACTGTTCGAATCTAGCCATACCATTAGATTATATTGACAATTCCAAAAAACTATTCATAATATCATTATAGTATGATGACGGTCGGGCGAATATGCCCCCATCGTCTAGCGGTTCAAGACATCTCTCTTTCAAGGAGGCAGCGGGGATTCGACTTCCCCTGGGGGTAGGGTACTACGAAAGGAAGTTGATCATGGATTATCAATAAGCATATAAAGAATTCTTCCTGGGTCGATGCCCGAGCGGTTAATGGGGACGGACTGTAAATTCGTTGACGACTGTCTACGCTGGTTCAAATCCAGCTCGGCCCAAGAATTCACCGCCCCATGAGTAAGATATAATTAATTTATCCTATAGGAAAGAAGAAAAGAAAGGGTAATGCCTGCTTCGTAGAGAAAGAAAGAAAAAAATTTCTCTATCTTTTTTTTTTCATCTCATTGAAAGATTTATTATTTTTATTTAACAATAAAATCAAAAATCACTAGTTACTAATAATCCGTCTCACTCTCACTAAAGCCCGTGTTTATGTGGATATAATATCAATATAGCATTCGCATATCTGTTACGTTCCAACATGACGAGTAGAATATTCTTATAAAATCCTAAGTATATGTATGCTATACACATCGCCGGGATTGTAGTTCAATTGGTCAGAGCACCGCCCTGTCAAGGCGGAAGCTGCGGGTTCGAGCCCCGTCAGTCCCGAACTAGGATCTCATGAATTGAGAAATGCATTTCTCTATTTTTGCGAAGGGAAGACGAAGAGCAAAATGGAATCAAACAAATTCGCACCGTGGAGATTATTTCTTTTGTTTCGCATGTCTCATCAGATAAATATGGGAAGTTCCATTTCTTCCCCAGTACTAATTGATAAGGAAAAATATATGTAGATTTAGTACAATTGGTGCTATATTCAGTATTTAAAGTTTAAGACACTTTTTTTTTCAATCATTCTGCTCTTGATCAATGAAATGGAATAGAGTGCTCAGATTTTTAGGGGGGTACAGACACAAAATAGCTTTGTTTATTATATTTTGTTTATTATATGATATACAATGAACTTAATCTTCATAGAATTTAATTCTCCGGCAAAGTACTTTTTAGGTTAAAGCACATCTTTTCTAAATCTAAATTTTTTTAGCCTCAATTATGACTGCTGATTTGAAACAATTTATTTCATTCTCATTCCAATTTTATATTGAATTTTTGATGTATACGTTCCAACTCCAATCCAACAAAACAAAGAGTATACTAATAAAATAACATAAAAAAAAAGACCAACAAAACCAAGTAGGGCTCCTTTCTTTTCTTATTCTTAGTAAAGGTAAAACTTGAATAGTCGATTTTTTAGACTTAACCTTACCTTTTTTACATCTCACTTATACTGTTCGTCTCTCTGTATGTCCTAGAGAATACCGCTTATATAATACCTTATAATTCTATATACAAAATCCTATGTATATGTATAAGTAGAAGAATTGTATAAGGAAGATAAGATGCTAGGTTATAGAAAAGAACAAGTGGAAAAAGGATGAAAACCTAATGATAGGTATTTATGATCTAATCAAAAATGGTTTTTTGTATGGATAAAAGATCTCCCTATGTTATACTATTCAATTCTCAACAAGAAATTGATTTGATAGATCAGAAATTTTTATTCATAATATTGATCTGATTCAGTATCATCAAGATACAATTCATCCCATTGAATTTACAGGAATCAAATTTATCATCTCTATGGGATTAGATCCCGAGTTAAGTTATTGCGAAAAAAAAAGATTAGATTATGGAAGTCAATATTCTCGCACTTATTGCTACTGCACTGTTCATTTTAATTCCTACTGCTTTTTTACTTATTATCTATGTAAAAACAGTTAGCCAAAATGATTAATTTGAATGAAACTTTAATTATCAGTTCTTAGCAGTTCAATTCAATTCAATTCAATGATTCAAGAAATGAAAGAAAAGAATTCAAACTCTAAGTCTTAAATGAAATGATTGCGCTGAGCTGGAATCAGAGCAGAAGTAGCTTATTAAGTATCTAAGCTAGTGTGATAGAAAGAACTATAATATATAGTTCTTTCTATCACACTAGATAGTATTGTATACTAATATTAATATAGACTTCATATAGATAAAATTTAGATAAAATTACAATATGTATATAGTAGATGTACATATAGAATAGAAAAAATTACAATATGTATATAGTAGATGTACATATAGATAAGATAACACTTTTTTCTATTTCTTTTTTTTCATCTCAAGAAGTCATTGATTGAATAATTAATGGATGATTCGCATAGTTATATGATAACTTCTTCGGATTTGGAAAAGGGGTTAGAGTAAACCTGGTCGTTTTTCATGTTTAAACAAAACATGAGATGGGTCAAAAAAGTATAATTTCTAGAAGTTTAAAACAAATGTGAAATGTGTGATATGTAAATAGCCTAACGGAAGAAGGATCTAATTTTATTATGTGTAGGACCTCTTTGGACAATCACTAATCGTTTCGCTTACAGTGGAAAGAAAATATATAATGTCATAATAACAGAATATTTTTTTTCTAAAAGAAAAAAAATATAGACTATTTAGTCAAATTAGTCAAAATTCGGTTGGAAAGAATCTTCTATTATGCGTAGATTTGAGTTGCAAAATAAAATTATGATAATGATTTATTACTCTATTCCAGTACAATTTTGAATACTTTTTTTTAAGGCAAGGCTTCGCAAAACGATTAATAAAGAATTGATACAGTTGGATTGAGCAATCGATTACTCAATTTAGTATTTGTAGTGTCCACAGCACTAGAGTCCACTCCTTCCCCATACTACAAGTGAAAGAGAAAATGTAAAGACGACCATTAAAGCAGCCCAAGCAAGACTTACTATATCCATGTGAATTATGTCCCTTATTTCTATGAAAGAATTATTCGATTATTATTTAATAATCATAGTGGAATCAATGGCACAGAGTCAAAATAGGATTCTGACTTAAGACTATTGATGAACCAAATCAATTCAATGAATACATTTGCAACAAGTTTCAATATTTTAAGATTTCCGGTAGAATCAGGAAGTATTAAGTACAAGATGATACACGCGCCTTTTCTATACACAACTATATATCAGATACCTCTATTTTCTATTTGATCTAAGCTTACTGTCTTTCTATGAAAGAATCGGTAGAACCCACTGCCACTATTACTACATACATATATTCTTTTTTTTTTCAATTTTTACCTTTACTCTATATTATAAAAGTCGACCAACTATTCTGATTCTATGTCTGAGCACTCATAGCCTTTCGTGAGTTTAAATACAAAGTATCTTCGTGCCTTTCTACAAGCCCTAAATTTATTTCCCATCATTGTATCCAATCTAATTTAATACCCAACAGAATCATGAGACGCTACTTAAAATTAAAAATTGTTTAAGAGATTTTGATATGCTAGTCTTTTATATAATCTTTTATTCTAGTAGTAAAAATGGGGTGCCTCTTAGGAATCTTTGGATATCGAGATTTCCGATCTTAGTTCTTAATTCCATTCTGGAATTGATTCTTACCATTTATTTCAAAATTGAAATAAATGGTGAGAATCAATCATTACCAATGATTAAATTAATAATTGAGGTTTTTGCTTCATCCCTATTACTGCCGATTTGATTTGGGCTAGACTAAGATTTTAAGAAAAAAAGTTACAGTCTTTTCTAAAACCTATGCTATAGTTTATAAAAATCAAGTATTGACACGTCCATGCCTCCACTTCTTGCGGAGCAATAATTCATCGAATTAGATCGGCAGAATAAGAAATAAAAAATCTTTGGTTGATCAGGCGACACCCGGATTTGAACTGGGGATAAAGGATATTTTTGAAACGCGAACGAAAAAGAAAGGTCACGGATCCGGTACCGATACGGTTGCTAGTCTCGCAGATTCCACTGTATACCGGACTTCAAAACCCAGAATTGAATATATTGTGAAGATCAGCACGATGAGACGGATAAGTGAAAATAGAAATATCTGTGTCAGGACCTTCCTATCAATAGTCCATACGGACACCGATATACGTTTCCATTACTTATAGAAAAATTTAAACGGAGCTAGAAACGTCCGAATTTCGCGAAACGATTTCCGCAGTCTGATTTAGAGTGTTCTAAATAAATTTTTTCATGTTGACATATTTAGGTAATACTTTTAAATTCAACTGTTATTAACTAATTTGAACTAAATTTTTAACGACTGATAGAACATCTGCATTATTCGACGAAAATTTGTCATTTGTTATGTTTAGATGGATGCATAGCAAATGTCAAATTTCCATCATAAAATTCTATTGTTTGTTTAAATGGTGATTTCAGTTTATTATATTCAAAAGAAATTCACCTTTATTTAATTTCAAAATAAACTATATTACAAATTATTTGAATTGAATATACCGCAGAGATCAGCATGATGAGACAATTAAAACGGTATACATATATTAGTGGTATGATTGAATTATAAAATTCGAATTTCCGCTAGCGGAAAATGTAGCAAAAACGCAGAATTTAAGATCGACGGTGCTACAGAAGTCCGAATTTGAGGAAACGAAATTTGACGTCTCAACCAGAAAATGATTTACAAATTTTCTGTATAAAAATATTCAGGTTTGGAAAACAATTTATTATCATCAAATGTTAACTGATTTAAATCGAAATAAAATTACACAATAAAATAAAAATTCGTATTATCTGATGAAAATTTACCAGTTGTTATGTTAAATAGACGTATTCCAAATATCAAATATATTTTTCAAAATTTTATCATTCTAAATTTCACAAAAATTCAGTTATATATGTTATAATATATTTTTATATTTACGGGTCGTTACACTCTCCCCCATTCAAAACTTTTCGTCCTCGAAAAGGAAGGAAGTAGGAGAATAGAACAATCAGAAATAAAAGTAGATTGAAAGTCAAGATTAAATAATTAATTTGAAACTATATAAATTTTACTTGAAATATTCATTTGAAGACTTCATTTGCAGATAAATTATCTTTAATACTTTGATACCTTTCAAAACCTATTCGTAAATTTCTTGCTTCCTTTATAAATACCATTTATATGTTTAAATAACACTTTTATAAATATGTGAAAACTATTTGAAAACAATTATTTACATCATTATTTATATTTACAAAAAGGTTATTGAAAACATTAAATCTATAATTCATAAATTTAGATACCTTCAAATATTATTAATAAATCAATAATCATTTTCTTTAAATATGTAATATTTAATTAATAACTTCTAAAATATTTATAACACTAAAATTTTCTATTAAACCATGTAGTATATAGATAAACAATATTTTAAACATTATGTATTCAAAAAGGAAAAGAAGGTAGATTGGAAAACATAATATAGGTGAATAAATAAAGCTGAGCAGATAAGGTAGATTCAAAAGAACAGTATCAGGCATGAATAGTTAATTCAAACCAAAAGAATTTCAATTTAAAATATTAATACAAAATTTCTTTGTTGGAAATACTTTTATAATAAAATACCTTTATAATAAAATACCTTTATAATAAAATACTTTTATATGGAAACAAATTTACCTTTCGAAAATGCTTTTATAACTCGATGTTTTAACAAGTTTATCCTCGTTCTTGCAGACTCTGGCCATGCGTTGATCAGGCGCAAAGCTAGAGTTCTTCAAGTACTTAGTAGACCTGTTTCAACACCCAGTTAAAATACTTGAAAAACCTTCAAAACCGACATGGAAAGTACAATCCAAACAAATCAACCGAATCATGGATCGCAGATACACAATGGTTACGCTTGGATCCCCGAGGAAACACCCGTACCATTAAGCAATCACTGCCTTGCGAATTTCGCCATGATAACCAAAAACCCTTGGACCGCGGATACACAATGGTTACGCCTGGATCCCCCAGGAAACATCCGTACCCATAAGAAATCTCTGCTTTGCGGATTACGCCACGACAACAAAACTGGTAGACCACGGATACACAATGGTTACGCCTGGATACCCCAAGAAACATCCGTACCCTTTAAGCAATCTCTGCCTTGTGGATTACGCTACCACAACAAAACCGGTAGACCGCGGATACACAATGGTTACCTCTGGATCCACCAGGAAACATCCGTACCCTTTCAGCAATCTCTGCCTTGCGGATTACGCTATCAAAACGACTATGGATAACGCCATGGAAGGACGCTCGAGCATCACATCTGGAAAACCAAATCAGAGAGAATAATATCGATAGAATGAATCCATAATGTGGCGATAAAGCGGATATCAAGCAGAAGGCACTTTCCATATATTTACTTCAAAAATATGTATTATATAGTACCTTTTCAAATCAAATTTCAAATATCATAATTATATAAAGTCCATTATATATAAGATTTCATTTTCAAAACGAATACTTTCCAAAATCAATAGTATATCAAATCACACTTATATAGACTTCGATTATATAAGATTTCGCTTTTCAAATTGAGTACCTTTCCAAATCAATGGTCTTCAAATCAACCTCATACTTATACAAATCAAATTTATATAAGTTCGATAACTCCCAAATCAAGTATTTAGTAAAATAAGGTTCTCAATTTCAATTCGTTTCAACATCGGTTCAATTTCAAAAAAATCATATACGATTTCACCAAATTATTTATCCAAAACTAAATATCTTCAGTTTCAAAGTTTTCAAAATAATAGGTTTAGAAAATAATCCTAATTTCCAAATCAACATAATTTAGGTAAAACAGATTCATTTCCAAAATCATCATATAAATACTAGGTTTTAAATTCCAATCTATTTTCGAAACCAAATATTTTTCTCCAAAATCAATTATACCCGAAAATGATTACCAAGTTTATAACCATCCCTTTAACCTTTAACCTATTAATTTCTATTTGAAAGATCCAAATTACCTTTTGAAAATTATTATTCTATATATATATATATATATAGTTTTATAAAAGATGTTACTAAGTTAAAACATTTAAAAATAAATTTCATATTAGTATAATTAAAATAGTCTTATTCATTTACTTAACAAAACAGTTTCAAACTAATTTAAATAATATTAGTTCATACTTAAACATTCAAAACTAAACTTTATCAAATAATTTATACTTTTCGAAATTAATTAGATTTGATAATTAAACCTCGATTTGGAAGTGTTCGAACATTCAAAGTAGTAGGAGAAATCAAATTTCAAATCCAAGAGTAGGAAATCAGCAATAAAGTAGTAAATCAATTTTAATAGAAAGGGTTATACCAAATCAAATTCGAATCTCAAGGACTGAACACTAGGCTCACTTTAAATCGTTTCAAATATATATACATAAATCTTTCGAAAATATCAAATCATACTTCGGAATTTGAAATCAAAATTGGTTTCACAAAATCACTCGCATAGCAAAGCAACTAAAGTGGCCTCTCCCTCACTCTGAAACTTGAAAATCAATATCGATGAGGCGTGCACTCATCACCGAAACTATTCTCCAACGACATAAGTGAGTTCTAGACTTCTATTTTCTTGAAAACTTCTTTGAAATTTCTTCGAAATCATAGGAACTGATTTGAAACGTTTCTTATTCGAAAAATACTTTTTAAATCATATTATTATATATTTTCAAAATCTTAAAACCAAATTCAAACACTGGAATTCAACTCCTCGAATTTTCAATTGAAAATCCTTCAGTTATAAATCATTTTAAGACAAATCAAATTTCTTATATAATTTTCAAAATTTCAAATCCTTTTGAAATTTCAAATTCTCGTTTTTAAAAGATATATAATCCTTATCGAGAGCATTTTCTCTTTTATATATAGAATATAATCATACTTATCAAAATAATAATTTCGGTATATAAAACAATTTCTAAAATACAAACAAATCCGGTTTTTTTCAAAGGATGATTCAAGAATGGATTTCAAAACAAAAATAGTGTTTCAAATTAGAGGAACTCTAATCAAATAGAATTCTGATTTGAAGATAGACTCGATCGAAGATGAGATAATTAAATTTCAAAATAGGATATGGATATACTTACATAAATCGCGGGCGACCTTAACCGGGTCATCCATAACTTCAGGAACAAGATCGACACAAACTTTCAAGGAAAATCAACATTCAATCGCAAGAGATAGCGGCATCTAAACCAAAGATATATAAATCTTCAGTGAATCAATGCCAATTGTAAAGGAGTTTCACCCCTTTACAAATCTTTCAAAGATTGGCTAGATCTCCGATTTTTATAGAGATCATTCAAAGTGGAGTTATGGGATACTCCAAAATCAAGAAACACGAATAGGGAGGGAAGATAATGGATTTTGGAAACGTAGGGAATGTTCCAAAGTCCAAAGGAAAACCAAATCAAAGAGGAATAGATTCAAGCACGAATGAAAGTAATTCTATGATTAAATCTACTACATATGCTAAGTTTTGCCTAAAACCAAAGCTCTGATACCAACTGTAACGACTTGATTTTTCCAACCATTCGCATCCACACATGCCATACTTGAATTGCTCAAAATATTAGATTGTTAATTTATATTTGGCAAAACACAACATATACAGTAAATAAATCAATCACAGAATCACAGACATAGAGTAATGTAAAATAATACAGCGGAATAGATAAATAGTAGTTCATGAAGCTACTATATAAACATCAGAGTTAGAAATAAAATCCAGCAGAATATCTCAAATACACTGAAGTCTCGGATATAACAGATGATATCTCTGAACAAATCAAATGGAAAAGCTAAAAGTGGAATCGATAGTTGGATCTCCAAGCGAAGCTCCAAACTCCAAAGGTGAGTCTCAATGCTGAATTACTCAGTCTAACCTGAGCGTAAAGCAAAACACAAAACACTCAAGTCAGGATTAACATTCTTATATTAATAAATCCAACTTAAGTGAAATATCAACTGAAATACAAGTAACTTAAAGGATGTTTGGGATAACCATCCTCTAAGGATCCGTGGAACTATCTACAATATAGAAATATACACAATAACACTGTGGTCCTTTCAAATTAATTTATACTTCAAAACCAAAATATCATTTTCATTTCAAATATATCTATTTCCCAAATTAGTGTATATATATATATTAAATAATTTATAAAGTAAAATATTTGAAATTTCCTCAAACTTCACAAATCGCTTCAAAATCAACTCGACTTTCCCATTCAAATTTAATTCAATCTCAATTTATCAAGTTCCATTTGATTCAGTTTCTGACTAAACAAATTCAAATTTTGTCGATTTCAAAAGCAGGTCTGAAGCACAAATAAACCATTTAAAATTCCATATGTTTCAAAGCTTTAAATATTCCAAAATTTCAACTAAATCCATATATATATATATATAGCAAATTCAATTTACTATTATTTAGTTTTGAAATATTCACTAAATAAATTCAATATTATTTATGTGACCTTAAATTACATTTTATATATATTACCTTAGATTTCTTTAGACGTGAAATATCCATTAAATTATTTAAATCAAAATCACGTTGTAAGACATATTTCAATGTTTCAAATTCAATAGCTTCAAATTGATTTAATTAAGCTTCAAATCGATTTAATTAAGTAAATTTCTTAATTAATTGCGATATCGATCAATTCAACTTTATCTTCCTTAACTTATACAAATCATTGAAAATCTATTTAAAAATATAATACTTAACCTGTTATATTAATTAAGTCAAACTTTATTAAATTTTAGTTTATTGTTGAGTCTACCTTATATTTAAACATATTTATATAAAATATTTCAATATTAATTAATCAATATATATTCCCTTGCAAAACCATAGAAATCATTTTCAAAATATTTATATATAGACCAACTGTGCCTATATAATTCTCTATCCTATGGTCAAGTAATATAGATATTTATCATTTCAATCCGCAATTTAATATGTACGGGTATGTATCACTTCAACCTGCAATCACAAATTCAATGCAAATGAAAATCGGTTGGGTCTATCATTTCAACCCATAATGATTTTCTCCTATTCTAAAGTCTGTTTGGGTGCGTATCATTTCAAGCCATAGTGAATTATATACTAGCAGGGAACTTGTAGAGTGATGACAGATACGATAATAATGACAACATGCATATATTATAATAAACGATATAATATAAACAACAGGATATGGTGTCATATTCCACAGGTGAATAGTTACATAATAATAGCATATATACCACAATTTAAAATAACTAACAGTGGCATATTTCAATTGTCGTTTCAATTGAAATCAAATTTAATAAATATAAGAACGTTAATCGTGAGTGATTGCTCACCTTCCGAGGCTAGAGAGTACCAAAGATGACAAGGAGACACACACTGATACGGACACTGAAATTTGATTTACGAATCCAAACAAAGCAAAATTGGCATGAACTTGACGAACAGAATCTGATAATAGAAACCGATGGGAACGGATCAAATTAGCTTGATATAAAATTTAGACGATATGTATTATTATTTCACTTAAATCCAATATTCAATTTTAAATACATAACAAATCTTAAATTAATATATATATACACATTGAAATCAAACATATATACACATTATATTCTTAAATCAATATATATATATATACTTGTTAAAAATGCCAGGTACTTAATTAATTAATCAAATATATAAGCAGTGTACATACAACTGAAACTGGAATATTAATAAATAAATATATATATATATAATATAATATGGTATACATCTAATACTGTCAAGGAGGAGACTCGGCTGCTTTTAATATACATGTGCCAAAGTCACTTTTAAAATAAACATATGCATACTTTTTTTCCTTCACGCAACACATACTTATAAAAATTTAACTATCATATTAACGTACATATTATAACACAAAATATGCATAAACCTTAAACCAAAATCTACAAACCCGTGTGTATATATATATATCTCACGGTATTACAAATCTATAATAAACTAACATTCATTACTTTGACACCCGAGTAAAACTAATACTCTATACATATATTAACTTTATCAACATCATATAAACTCACGTAAATCTATATACATAATGTAACAACCCGCATATTTTACGATTGAATATTTAAATATTTTATTTAAAATAATTCATCGTTAGTCAGATTATTGTCCAAAAAGCTACTTTTTGCAAACAGTCGAATTAGGACTCGAGACCACCCCCATTGAGTTCAAAATGACATTTGCGACCTTTTTGAGTATAAACTTCGATATGTTTGGAGTTAGTAGAATTTTGCTACTTTTCACTTAGGGCTTTGGGTTGGGTTTTAGCCCATTAACCCCACTTATCAACCTAGCTCCAACCCTCTTCTCTTCATTCATTCATAGTTTTCCTAATACTCAAGCTTTTGCAATAATGGAGAGTGGAATGGGAAGTTAAAACTCCAAGCCCTAATTATCTATGCAAAATCCAAGCTTTAACTCCAAATTCATAGAAGAAGCTTTGGTAAGCCTTCTCTTCTTCTTCAACTCATTCTCCTTTATATTTCAGAAATTTCTAAACCTAACTTAGGAAAAATTTCTCTTTTAAGCTTAGATTCAAGCTTTTTGAGTTGGAATTGAAGTGTGATTGTTCTTGCCATTTCTCTATAGCTTCTTCTTCATTGTTTTGAGTAAAAGGTGAGATTTTTATCTCACACCTATGCCTATATCTATCTTTGTTGTTAGGTATAATTCCTAAAACTTATTGATGTTCATTTGCTTTTGATTTGGATTGCTTTGGTGTATATTCCAATTTTTAGTGCTTTGAAGTCAAATCTTTAAAAATCATAACTTTGATGTTTGATTATGCTTTTGGTGATGCATCGAGGAGCCTATAGGGCTAGATAGCTGATTCGCGTAAACTCCTAGTGTCGTTGCTCGAACGATTGCAATTTGGTATAGATTAGCCTTCATGTAGATAGGCTTGGAAGTGCTGGAATCAGGTTTTAGTCGACTGGAACTTTGGTCCAGTCGACTGACCTGCTACCAGAACACTTCCTTGGCTATGGTCCAGTCGACTGGCATACTGAGTCCAGTCGATTGACTAGCATCCCGTGGATTTTTCAGGACTGAGTTCAGTCGACTGAACTCAGTGAGTCAGTCGACTGACCTGCTTGTTTTTGCCTAATTTGCCTACTTTGTGTTGATTTTCAATTTTTATCGATTTGTGTTGATCCTATTTGTTGTTATCGTTTATTATCGACTGTGATGACTTCTCTTTCGGGATTTTTGTGAATGTCCATTTTGATGGAGTTGGTATCGATTTCTTTGGTTTTGATTCACGTCTTCGTATGTGAATTTTGATGATTGATTGTTTCTACAATCATTTTTGTGATTTGTCACTTTAAAAATATAAAGGTTTTCTATACTAATAGTAAATATCAAAACGATTTCAACACTATTTTATTACAAAGCCTGTTTCTCAAACCGTTTTCCAATATATTAGTATATACAAACCTTTACCTCATTCGTATGAGAAATCTAATTAAACGCTTAGTAAAACAAGTGGTATGAAACGCTTACGTTTACATCGTCAGTTAATTCTTGGACTTGTTCGATTGAATCTCTTGTGACAATTTTCTAGTGGAGATCTACAATTTGTTAGTAAATATTTAAGTTAAGCTAGTGGTTATGAGACATGAAGCTAAACTCATATATTTACTAGCTTAGTGTAATTGACACTTAACCTCGAATGGAAGTCTACAATTTGTTCGTAAATAATTAAGTTAAGCTAGTGGTTATGGGACATGAAGCTAAATTCATTTATTTACTAGCTCACACTTATCGATCAATGATGATCATTTTGTGATTTAGACTAGCAATGTGTGATGTCTCTTTGTCTGCGAAGGAGACTAAACCCCGTTTTTAGTGGAGCTTCGGCTTGGTGGGGTAGCGACCCATGGTCTTTGGACCATTTTAGTGGAGCTTCGACTCAAAGGTCTTCGGGCCGTTTTAGTGGAGCTTCGGCTCAAAATTATTGGTTAGCAACCATGGATAGCGTTCCGTTTTATGATACACGTGTTGGTGAGTTTTAATGCTCCCGTCTTATGATAGGCCTCTTTCCCCCTTTTTGTGATTTCAGGATTTCTATTGATTGATCTCTAGAGTTTGTGTTTCACCAATTTTTGTGATTACATTGATAAGTTCTATCAATATTTGTGCATTGGTGAATTTGTGTTTCCAACAACTTTTACAATTGGCATTGTGATGTTTGCCAATATTTGTGACTTCGTGAATAAAACTAAAGAGTATGACATTCTTTTGATCTTTGAGAAGATTCTTGTGATATTGATTAATCTCTAGTTGATTTTCAATTACCTATTTATCACAATATGGCTTTATGGTTATCATACGTTTTTGTCATATCTCTTATTCTATATCATTTTATCTGATATTTATAGCTAGACTGATCCGTTTATTATTTTCTTATTAAATAATACTCGGGTCAGACCGAGGTGTTACAGGTGCTTCTGCTTGACTCCTCACCATGGAGTATTATCCGACTTTTGGCTAACTACTTTAGATTGGTAGTTTATGTTGTTATACATTTGAGATAGAGACTCCTTAATGCATATATATTCTTTTGTCTTGCACTTGTATCCATTCTTTTGTGTTATTGTGGATCTTTTTGACCACTACTCTGTTGTACACTTTTAAGTGTTATATATTCATATCTATTTCCGCCTTTATGATATGAACTTCTGTGACTGATTTGTGTTATGTTTATTTCTATATTTGTTTTCGAAGATTATATAGCCATTATGTAGTAGCTTTGAGTTTGTATCGGTGTGTCGGATTCCCTCTTGGAATGAAATGCATGTTTTACTATCTGACATACCGGTGCTCGCACAAAGCAATTACACGGATGGTCGGTCCTCAACAGTCTTATTCTTCGCGCTAGTTGACGGCACTACTCCGTAGTGCCCTTGGCTAGCACGAGTATAGAGATGGGGCGTCACACATAATGTTTTCTCAGATTGAAATAAATTTTAAGATGAGAAATGTCAAATTGCTATTGCTGTACATATGTGTACTTTAAAAACCATTATCTAGCTTAACTTTTAAAACAAAAATTTAATATTCGATCTAAAAAAAATGTACAGCCTTTGTATAGCTTCTGATATATATACACAAACATATATATATATATACACACACACACACACACACAAAACCAATATAACTAACCTATACCTTCATATACACAATATAATTTACTTTATAAAATATAGATATATTACTAAAAAAGATCATATATAATATCAACCAACAAAATGTAATATACCTTAATAAAATGGAGTACAATATACATGAAACGTGCATACCCATACAAGAAAGGAGGAGGCCGGGCATGGAAAGTGGGGAGGGCGGTGGGTAGAGAGGCCGGAGATGGTCTGGGTTGCATGCTCGTGGGTTGGGCTAGGCACTTGGCTAAGGAGGGGTGTGAACTGCGGTTGATGCTCGGCTTGTAGAGGCGAATCAATGGATGGATGCACGTGATGTGGGGTGGTGGCACGGCGAGCATGGGCGAAGGGGTGGAGCAGCGTTTTAAGGTGAAGGTCGGTGCGGGATGTGAAGGTGGAAGTTGTACGATGAGGTGGGTAGGCGATCGGCTACGGGGCGTAAGCGCAAGGAGGTGGCTGAAAATTTTGGGCTGAGGTAGCTACAGCCATGAAAGGGATGTGAAAAGGAATTACGGAGGTAGAGGTTGGCCTTAGGAAAGAAAATGAATATATATCAAACAAGATTTGCTTTAAGAGAAAATGGGTGACCAGCAATGGTTATCAATGGCGAGGAATAGTGAAAGGTAGGGAAAGAAACGCTCCAATAAATAATGGTACGTTGAATATTTAAAACAATTTATTGTATGTTTTAGATTTTTGAAACGCAAACGAAAAAGAAAGGTCACGAATCCGATACCGATACGGTAGCTGGTTTCGCTGATTCCGCTGTGTACGGACTTCAAAACCCAGAATTGGATATATTATGAAGATCAGCATGATGAGATGAACAAGAGAAAACAGAAATATCTATGTCAGGACCTTCCTATCAAAAGTCCGGACACCAATATACGTTGTCATTACGTATGGAAAAATCCAAACGAAGCGAGAAACGTCCGAATTTCGTGAAACAAGTTCCGCGGTCTGATTCAGAGTGTTCTAAATAAATTTTCACATGTTCACATATTTAGGTAATACTTTTAAATTCAACTATTATTAACTAATTTAAACTAAATTTTTTAACGACTAATAGAACATCTGTATTATCCGACGAAAATTTTCCATTTGTTATGTCTAGATGGATGCATAGCAAATATCAAATTTCCGTCATAAAATTCTATTTTTTGTTTGAATGGTGATTTCAGTTATTATATTCAAAAGAAATTCACCTTTATTTAATTTCAAAATAAACTATATTACAAATTACTAGAATTGAATATACCGCAGAGATCAGCATGACGAGACGATCAAAACGATATACAGATATTAGTGGTACGATTGAATTATAAAATTCGAATTTCCGTCAGTGGAAAATGCAGCAAAAACGTAGAAAATAAGATCGACGGAGCTACAGAAGTCCGAATCTGATGAAATGAAATTTGACGTCTCAACCAGAAAATGATTTACAAATTTTATGTATAAAAATATTCAGTTTTGGAAAACATTTTATTATCATCAAATATTAACTGTTTTAAATTGAAATAAAATTATACAATAAAATAAACATTCATATTATCTGATGAAAATTTACCAGTTGCTATGTTTCCAAATATCAAATATATTTTTCAAAAATTTATCATTCTAAATTTCACAAAATTCAATTTAGTATGTTATAAAAATTATTAAAATTTACGGGTCATTACAGTGCCTCGGTACGTTCCTCTAGAGATGTACTATACGGAAAGTAGTCCCTTACTTGTCATTGTTGGAGATCTGTTATCCAATACGTACCTTTACGGACTTGATTGTATACCTAAATATGCTGTCGAATTTGACAAATGTAACAATTCCAGCTATTTTATTATGTTATTCGAAATGATTTTCAAAGCAATGTCATTAGAAATAATACCAAATGATTTGATAAAAATGTTTTAGTTATCATAAGGTAAAAACACATCTGTGTTTATGTACGGCGTGGTCTTATGAGATACCCTTCTTTTCAAAGGTTATATTTGGCATCAAAGTCAATCTGTGACACTATCATGTATATTTATGATTTGTGTTTATCACGCTGGTTTGCCAGACAGATCCAGGTATTATTAATACTTGGGTCGGATTGGAGTAGTTTCAGGATTAGCTGAAGATCATTGGAGTTTTCAAAGGAGAGCTGGAGATCTTCATCGATGTATGAACATAGTTTACTTTTCCACTGTGTTTGTTGTTTTTCAACATTTATAAGGACATGTATTTATAACTCCATTTATATGAGGTTCTGATCCGTCTTCCTTTTCTTTTTTCCCTTAACGATCTGCCTTTTCGTTTAACAAGGGTTGGACATGTGTGGTTTATTGTCAACCTAAACTATATGGAAGTGCGGGTCATCACATGAACTAACAAATTATGGAAATAACTTTATGAATTAATTCATCATTTGGATACAAATCCTGGTTTTAAATGAAGTTTTGGTAATGCTTTGTGGAACATATGTTGTATGCATTCACTTGGTATTAAAACTTGTTACTAAGAAAGATAACTATTTAAACTTAAATAGTTAAGAGTTTCAAAGTATCATGAAATTTTAATTATGACTTTATTGATTAATTTATCTCTTGGATATTAGTTAAAATGTTAAGTGGAAATTGATATACTCCTGAGAAGAGGCTAGTGAATTGAATCCGGGAGGTATATATGTATTGTGTTTGTCTATACCTATATATCGATTCAACTTAAATTAGGTAGTGTCTAAGGTTTCAAACTTTCACTAACAAAAAGGATTTATTTAAAAATTAAAATAATCATAGAAATATTTTTGGGAATTTCAAAAGATGAGAAACTGTAAATGGAAAATACAAGGATGAGAATTGAGACTAGATTTATAATTTTTGATTTTTACCCAATATAAGCTTTGTTGGATATTGAGATAGGTATATAATTAAGAAATTTGGATATTTAAATCTAAATTAAAATGGAGTTTGGAAAATTAAGGTAGGAGTTCATGTAAATGATTTTCTAATGAGAAAACGAATTTTGGAGACTTGGTTATTATAATAATAATTCTTGGGAAGCTAATTCTTTTATTTTTATCATAAAGAAAATGGAAAATTTTGTTAGTAATATATTAAATAGGATAAAATCTAATTGGAGGATCCTGCTGATTTATATTCATACTATGCAATAAAGGTGTAGTTCATAGGTAAAAGTAATGGTTGAACTTTAAGGGCTTTAACTATAAAATCTCTTTTGGAAAATCTTCAAGTTTTCAAAACTTAACACTAATTTTATAAATAACTAAAGGAAATTTATTTATTTGGGTAATAAGTTTTAGCAAAGTAAAGTAATTGAGATTCCTTTGTCAAAAAGTAATCTTCATTCTTTTTAAATGAAATTTTTAATGTAAGACTATAAAGGAATTTTTCTCTCGATTTATCTCCTTTTTGATCTCCAGGGCTATCAAGGACATTTAATTAAATGACGTGAATACTTTAGAAGGAGTTATAACATTTGAGTCTTTCAATTGAAGCCAATTAAGGGTTTATTTAATATAGAAATGAGTAGGATGAAAATTTAAAAGGTAAATAATTTGTAACAGGGGTTTGCATGAGCTTTTGAAAAAATTGAAAACCCATAAGGATTACTAAAAGATAAATTTATATTATGAATCTAAAAGTCATATCAAGAATAAATCCTGGAATTAACCCACAACTCTTGAATATGATTAATCAAACGTGTATCTTAAAACGTTAAAAATGTTAGGTATTTTGAATAGAGAAAATACTTTTTGTAAATTGAGATGTGAAAACTAGTTTAAAAAATTATTTGTAAATTTACAACTAAGAACCTCTTTTGGGTTATAACCTTTGTTTGATTGGATGTTAAAATTTGTAAAAATTTTATTGCTTCAAACAAATTATAGGAGTAACCTATAGTGAGATCTAAGAATGAGATAACTAAGAAATTTTTGGAAGTAAAAGATCATAAAATTTTTGGGAACTCAAACCAATGATTTGAGATTATCTCAAATAAATAATGAATGAAACATTATCTTATGGGAAAATTAAATAGAGAACTCCTAGTGGTTTGGATGTAGATAAAAATCTTAAAAATCTACCTCAAGATTGTATTCTTGACTTTGGTAGCATTAGAGGATCATGTTTGCTTTGATTAAATTTTCCTATTATTGATAGTTTCTAATCCGGTATCGGTATGGCTCCCTTTGAGACTTTGTTTAGGAGACCTTATTGATCACTTTCTTGTTAGCTTAAGTCGGAGAAAGGTACTTTAAGTTCCGACTCTATTACCATGTGCCTCGAAGATGAACACATGACTCTACATGGTAATTTTTATTAAAAATATATTTACATATACCTAACTCAGGTAAACAGAGGCCAGATATACCGATCATGCGCTACCTTTCAAGCTTACGTGAGATAGGTGCAGAGCATAACGAGTGTACACACTTGCATGTGAATACATAATTCTAGGTGTTTACGTTTATAAAAACCATTTTTTAAGAAGAACAAACACAAAATGAACACAAAATAAAATAAACAAAAATAATTCGTAGATTAGAATCAAAATTAAATTGCAATTCCCAGACAGTGGCGCCAAAAACTTGGTGGATAATGGAGGAATTTTCTATCGGTTAGAAAGCCATCGTTAAAAATATATCATTAATAAACTGCAAGCGTACGATGTACAATTGTAGTACGTATGCGAGTACGGGTCGATCCGCAGTGAATGAATTAAATTCTAATAATACTCAATCAAATAAGCCTATAGTTTTGAAGCGATTTTGAAGTAAGAAAAATTGCAAAAATTAAACTAGAGCAAATGTGAATAAACTATGATAATAAGAAAAAATTATCCACTTCTAATCATTCACATGAATCAACACAAAATTCACTTGTAACCTCTCTTTAAAAATAATAAGTAGAAATTATTAATGTACTTATTATAAGTATGGTTTAATTGAACTATTATTTAGCACAACTTAAACCATCAAACTCTAACACATCATTCAAATCCATTTATCAACTCTCATGATTATAACATGAAACTAAAAATAAAATCTATTTTAGGTACGATCTATTTACTAATTAGTTAGAAACATAGACCATCAAATTCTGATTCTAGCTTAACTTTCACACTAAAACAAATTAGGCGAATAAACGAACAAGTATGCTTTAAATGGAGTTAAACATAGCCTATTTGAGATGTCAACATAGGCTATCAAAATTCACAAAAGAAGCAACATAAACCATCGATCATTCATAATTTAATTGAGCATATGGAGAGATCACAAATGAAATCAATATATTAATTTAATATGTTTAATGAGAGCTTCATTACCTCTAAATTGAAGGAGTTTTGCTACTCATATTTGAAAACATGTTAACACAAAATGATTTCAAATAAAAAGAGAAGGAAAATGAGAGCCATTAAAATAAAAGAGAGTTAACTACTAACATGAAATAAAGAGCATAAGAAAATAAAAGAGCATAAGAAAATAAAAGATCATAAAAGAAAGCATAAATAAAAATTGCATGAAAGTAAAAGCAAACCTAAGAATCCATAAAAGAAACTTTTATTTATCTTTGATTTTATGGCTACAATTTGCATGAAAGGTAAGAAGATAATTACATAAGATATAAGAGTTATTTATACATGCTTAAAACCACGATTCATAATTTAGGGGACTACTTAAAATGCCATTTAGGAAGTGTAACCTCCAAGTAATCATTAGGGAATTAATTAATCCCTACTAACATGCCTTTAAACCTCCATTAACATGTGCATGTGCTTTTAATTGCAGACCATTTGATAGTGGGTTAGTGGGCTCATCTATATTGCATGAATTCATTTATTTCCATTCTTCATTTGCCTTTAACATATGTGCATGCATTCTTCCATGAACCCTCTTTATATTTGCAATTCATTTCCAACAAATAAAAACAAAAATGTGCAAATGAATTTTTTCAAATTAAATCATACACAGAATTATCATTTTACCACCCAAATGATGATGAATAAATGAATATTTGAAAACAATTTAAATTTTGGTTTAAACATGTAAAATCCCGAATGTGTTCATTTATTTAAATAAAAGTACATTAAATATGGAAATAAAAATATGCACTTTTACATGCATATCAAGCTCGGAGCATGGAATTAGAAGATTCTTCAGTAGACTATTACCTCTTTTTCGTCACACTTGTGTACTATTGTATTTTGCATTTGTAAGGATAGATATCTATAACTGTCCATGTTTAACTCTAGTAAATGTAATTGAAATTTCTGCTGTAAAGATAGAGATATATATATATATATATATATATATATATATATATATATATAGAAATAATATATGTTATTTCATTTGTGTATAATTCTATTCTGTATTTATTTTCTTTTTACTCCATGATAATATGCCTCTTTGGCACTTGGATTTGCAGCACGTAAATGCGAAGGACGTATTAAGGTCAATTTCTGAGTGTCGAGGAGGTGGATTGTCACTTTGGTATCAGAGCTTAAGTTGAGCGAACACCTGAGCCTGATAGTGGTAAAAGTCTCATTAGAGATAGGGTTAGTAATACCTTAGCGATGTGCACATAAATGTGCATATTTTTACCATAATATTTAATCTATTTAGGTTAAATAAATGATCATATCGGGTATTAACTTGTTTAAACCAAGTTCAATTTATTTTCAAATTATCACATAGTCATCTCCATATATGGGCAAAATGGTTATTTTTGTGCACATATAAATTTGAGAAAATTTAATTGAAAATTTGGTAGGAATTTGACTTCATATACAAGTGGCTTCATGAAAATATATGCATGCACAAGAGTGAATACAAAGGAATGTAGATGGAAATAATTCAAAGTCATGATCATGGAAGACCTTACCTACCCACCTTCCTTCATGTACCAATTAGATGCTCATCCACATGCTAATGGTCATTACACTTTCATGCACACTAAATAGGTGATTATTAAAGCTAATGGTAACTTGGCCACCACACTTCCTACAAGGGCACTTTGGGAATTCCCCTAAAAAATGGATTAGAGTTTCATACATGTATAAATACCCCTTATGCTTCATGTAAACTCTTCTTACTCTTAGTTAGTTTTTAGCTTAGGAAATAAATCAAAGCTCTTCTCTTTCTTTTCATGGCTACTTAGCCATTTTTTATTTCATGTAATTTATTTCATGTAATTTATTTTTTATGCAACTTTAATACATTGCTATTTTCTTTTCTTGTTTATTTCATTTCATGCTAGTAGTGTAGATTTTAATGCAAGTTGATTTGTTTTATTTCTTGTTAATGGCTCTCTTTTTCTTTTCTTTTTCATTCATGTTGCAAGCTACATTTGTTGATTTGATAATAAGTACGAGAAGCTAAACCCCTTCAATTTAGGGGTAATGAAGCTCTCTAATTATGTAGTTTTAACACTTTTCTAATTATTGCTCTTTTTTTTGCTAAATGGAAAATGAACGTGGATGTGATTTATTGTTTCATGTTGAATTTGATAGCCTATATTATTCATAACAAATAGGCTATGCTTAAGCAATCAAAAACAAAAGTTACATCTTCATCTACATATGATTATGGTAATGAAGTGATTTTAAAATTAAAATTTGATGGCCTATATTTCTAATCAATAGTTAATAGGCCATGTTTAAAATAGATTTTATTTTCAACTTCATTATCATTTTTCATGAGAAATAAATATGAGTGTGTTATAGTTTGATGGCTTATTTGTGCTAATTAATAGCACAAATATGTCATACTTATAATAAACACATCATTTAAATTCGCTAATGATCCAAAAAAGAGGGATTATAATTTCATAATTTGTTGAACTATATGTTCTAGACAGTGAAAATTACCGCTAAATTGTCTTAACACTGTCATATTTTTATCAATCCTCTTTTGTCATTTTTCTCATTATTTTAGCTAATCACTCTAAATCTTTGGTTAATTTGATTGAACAGAAATTTAAAATCAACAATTCCATGCGGATCGACTCGTACTTGCCACGTACTAACTTTTGTACGTCGTGCGCTTGCAGTATAAATTTTATTATAAATTTTTCGACAGTTTTCCAATTCGATAGAATTTCCGTCGTTGAATAAGTTTTTGGTCCCGTTGCCGGAGAATTTGCTTTAATTTTGATTTTCTATTTTTCGAATTATTTTTGTTTGAGTTTTGTGTGTTTTTATTTCATGTGTGTTTGCATTAAAAAAATTGTTGTTGTGTGTTTGTTTTGAGAATTTTGCTTTCATTTTGATTGTGTGTTTGTGGTTGTTATATTTCTATTTTCGATTGCATATTTCTATAATAAAAAAACACAATTTCGCAACAAAAATCAAAATTATTTTATTTCCTTGTCGTTTACAATATTACATTTATATTCGTACTATAGCATTTTTCTTTTTCCATTTACATTCAAAATAAAAAACAAACAAAAATTACATTGCACTGTTGCTACTGTTCCCTGTGCAACAGCTCTGTGCACATTTCAGTTCTCTTCTACCACATTGCAACTCCACCACATACATTTCCACACTGCAACTGTTTCAAATATACCCATCTACTACTTAAACCTTCTTGCTGCCTGAATCTCACCACATACCCCTCTGACTTCATCTCATCCACTGACATCAAGCAATTGCCGCTCTCCGAACATTGCTAAAATAGTCACAACATCGCCTGTTCGACTATGCATCTCCCTGCAACACCACCATACATTGCCTCAAAGTCACAACTTCTAAAACATTCCCTGCTGTACACCACCAAACAACATTCACTGCAACCTCCTACAACAGCTAGCTCCCTGCATCACAACAGCGAGCTCAATCAAAACTGAAGTTGCAAAAACTGAAGTGATTCATCACATAGGCCTTGCCTTCTTCCCCCACAACCAGACCACTATCGACACCCAACCACCAATCGTCAAGCATCGTAGAAATCGACACAAGCTCCTCTACCTTACTTGCTTCATCCCACAAAAAATAAAATCATACCCCAAAATTTGCATATACAGTCCACTGCCTCCCCCCTCATTATCATCATCTAGAACCACCACCACCAACTCTGCCTTGCTTCGATCATCACAGCAGCAATTTGAGCTTTAACAGCCACCTATCTCTGCCTCATTACAATATCTTCCACCACTCAACTGTCAAACATATCTACGAACCCAATCACGGCCATCATAACACTCTTCTGACCAATACACACTCCTTCATCGGCTGAATCGTCTTCGCGACCTCACCTCACCAATCGAAGTCACATCAACCACTTTCCCAAACCCATCGGCTTCACCCAAGCAAGCCGCAACCTAATACAAGCCCATCACCTCAGCACAGCGACCAACTCAAAGTACTACGACATCGAACTCCACCACGATTTTCCAAACCAAGAATCACCATCCCCAACCATCACAACTCCAATTCACATCTCCCCAAATCGACAATCCCCAAATCAATTCCGTAACCTAAAATCCCACTGCAAGCCTTGAATCACACCCTCCCTCTCTTTGCAATAGCAACGGAGTGCTTTCTTTCTTTTTGATTTTGATCGTGATTTTGGAAATTTAGGCTATGACATTTGTGAAAATCGGCGAAGTGATGACGTGATTTCTCGAGCCTTTAGTTATTAACGTGGTTTTGAAGTGGGCGCGGCTTGTTAAAAATAACAAAAAAAGTAAAAAAAAAGTAAAAAAAAAAAAAAAGAGTGTTTCCTTTGATTTGTCTAATTTGGTTTGATTTGTTTTGTTTCCTTTTGTTTTCCGTCCCTCCTAAACAAATTAAAAAAAATTGTTTTGTTTTAAATTGTTTTTAGTTCCATCTTAACTTTAAAAAAAACAAGTTTCAATTTGTTTTGTTTGTTTTATTTTGACTTGTTTGTCTTGTTTTGATTTGATTTCTACCTGATAAAAAATAAAAATAAAAATAAAAATAAAAACCGTATATATCAGGTTGCCAAAGCAAATTGGTAGAGTCGCTTGCTTCGCTTGGCTTGCCAAAAATAATTGCTCCGCTTTGCTTGCCAAATAAATAAATAAATAAACCGCTTGCTTGCTATATCGATTGTTTTCATTTACCTTGCATTGTTGTTTGCTTGCATTTTATTAAAAAAAATTCAAAAAAAAATTCCATTCATAGTTGCATTGTTAATACACGCTAATTTCTGTTTTGCATTTCATCCCAGAATTTTGATTAATAATAACGGTTAGACATCGATAACACTTAATTGTATATTGAAAATTTGTCTTCTTTGGACAATTTAATTTCTTAGTGTCTAGGCTACGACAGAGTAATAACCATTTATAAATATTACGTGATACGTAAATATTATAGCGGTTGTTCCTCTGAAGGTACCTAAATCTTCGGTTGCATTGCTACGATGATTCATGGTGCACCAATAAATCCTGTCCGTTACTTGGCTGAGAACTATCTTGTTGATCTAAGACAAAGTTTAATCATACAATTTTGAGTTAACTTAGGAAATATCATTTGTAATTAACCCTTGCATTCATTTAGTTGCATTAGTTCATGCATGTTTAAAAAAACCTTAAAAAATCCAAAACTAATTTTTTTTTTATAAATATTCCTTTTTTTTTTTTTAAATCCTTTTCCTTTGAAATTTCAAAAATCGAAAAAAGAATTTGAAAAACAATATATATATATATACACATACATACATACATACATATATATATATATATATATAATTTTTTCAAAAACCAAAATACAAAACAAAAATCAATTTTCTATTTTGAAAAATAAATTCTATTTGTAAATATTTTTCTTTATAAAAAACCAAAAAATTCTTGAATATGTAATTTTACAATAGTTGTGAAAATCAATATAATTCATATGATTTCACTCCAAATTCGTATGGATATTTTAACAACAACTATTGTATAAACAATTCAAATTTTGAACCATAAAATTTTCAAAATGATGAACAACCCTCGACCCTTGAAAATATCATTTAATCTTTACTTGAATTCTCTACATAACAAAATCAAAGTATAAATGATTTATGTAATTCATATTTGTGCAAGAACTCAAGTCAAGGATTTCAAAATTTGAATTCAATTCAAATTCGAACAATTTCGATTGTTACCCATGCCAATTCAATTTTGAACTCCAAAATGAATTTCAAACTCAAAATGAAAATGGAAACAACTTTTCAAATGAATTTGACAATGGGAATAATCTCGACTACGATACGTGTGAAAATATCCGTTCTCAACAAATCCAAATCGAAAATTCTCAAGTTAATAACTATAAATTGGATTTTGTTGAGCAAATGAACGAAATTTACGATGATCACATAGATTCTTTATTTGAAATATATATGAAAACAACGTGAAAAACCAAATCAAATTCCAACGTGTGACGAGTTAAGTAATAATCCACCTTTTACCCAAATCGACGATTTTCAAACAACAACTTTTGAAAATGAAAATGATGATGATGATCTTAATGAAGTTGATGAAAAAACGGTAATTGAGTTAGATTTCAATTTTTTTGAGGGTGTTAAACTTGATTTAAAATTCGATCTCCCTTTTTCTGATTTGGCCAATTTGAATACAACAACTTTGCATTTTGAAAATGATATATGCAATGAAGTTGTTGATAATCTAATAAAGGAAGATGAATTTAACGAAAATGATTTCTTTGGAATTTTTGAAAATGAGTTGTCAAATTCGGATGGGAAAGAGTTACATAACCATTTTGATTTTAAAATCAATAATTTTGAAAAAGTTTTCAAAGGTAAATTTGAATTTCTATTTGGTGATAATAAACTTGAATTTCAATCAATTATCCTATCAACCCCGAAAACTATCGAAAAGGAAACAACGTGTAAGATTTTTAATAAAACGACATTGGTTATCCCAAATCAACATTCAACTTTAAAATCATTTGCGATTTGATTTTTCGAGCTTAAGCTGAGTCTCGCATGCTTGACGAGACAAATGAATCGGTCTATGGAAGACCGTTTCATTTACTTCCTGATGACATACTTTCTGATCTCGTGTAAATACTGTTCATTTTCATGTAAATATAGGTCATCATTTTATTTTTATTTTATTTTTCTCCTTCCATTTGGGTTGACTGTGGGGACATAGTCAAAATCAAGTGTGGAGGGGAGACTCGTCTTCATTTTTAAATTTTCATGATTTTTTTTGCTTTTTCCTTTAAAAAAACTCAAAAAAATCCCAAAAACAAATTTTCTTTTGATTTATTTTTAAAGAAACACTATAGGATGAATATATGGTTTTTGTTTATTAAACAATTATTGAAAATTTATTCATCTTAACAAAAACAAAAATGAAGTTGGATTACAAATAATAACATACGTGTTAATTATGAAATACTCCTTATTGAAAATCTTTGTTTTAAAAAGTGGTTGATTTAAAGTGAAGATATAACAGTTTTTTGTCTTCTAAATTAAATGGTGCTAAGATGATAGTGCGAAACTCTCTCTTCTGAAAAAAATAAAAATAAAAAACATATTTCTTGTATATAAGTTATATTTTTTAACAAACACCTAGAGTCATGTGTTCAGACTTGTGTTCACTCGCTATGCTCTGTACCCTTCTCACGTAAGCCCAAAAGGCAGTACACAATTGGTATATCTGGCCTCAGCTTATCTAAGTTAGGTGTGTGTGTATAAAAAATTCTTTTATTAATAACACCTATAGTCAATAAGTGTTCACACTTGTGTGTTCACTTGCCACCCTCTGTATTCCCCTCACATAAGTCCGAAAGGCACTGCATGGGTAATATATCCAGCCTTAGTTTATTTGAGTTAGGCATATGTAAATATTGTTAATATCAATAAAATTTTCAAATTAGAGAGAGTAAGCAATTGAAATCCAAGCAATATTTTAACTTATTGGATTAACTTGTTATTCAAAAGAAATGAATATACCACTTTGATAAACTTTGATAATCAACTAAGTATCCATTTCATAGTTGCACTATGCTCAACCTAAACAATGAGTTAAACTATAGTCAATTTGTTATGATAACTTCGTTTTGGTTAAAAAATTTGACAACTAAAAGGTCTTAAATTTCTTTTACAATAACCGAAACTTATATCTAACTTATTTATGTCAATTTAAATGTGAATCCTTCACTATAAATATTTTCAAAAACTCGCATTCATCTCTTTGTAAATAAATCTTGCATTTTGTAAATATTTTGAACCCGCATTTGGATTTTGTAGGTATTATCCGCTGAAAACCCTCACGAGACAACACTCGTCCTATTGGAGACACCCAAAGGTTTAATGGCTTGTTGCATACACTCATCCTATTGGAGACACCCAAAGGACGAATAAAAAGATAAGCGGGGGTATTTGATGTGCACGTAAAAGTGCATATTTTTAACATCATATTTAATCTATTTAAATTGAATATATGATCATATCGGGTATTTTAACTTGTTTTAACCAAATTCAAATTTTTATTCATCTCCATATAAGGGAAAAATGGTCATCTTTTGGCATATATTAATTTCAGAAAATTCAATTGGAAATTTCTATATTATTTGTAGGAATTTCGCTTCATATACAAGTGGCTTCATGAAGATATATACATGCACAATAGTGAATACAAAGGAATGGAAATGGAAATAATTCAAAGCCATGATCAAGGCGGACCCCACTAATCCACCTTCCTTCATGTACAAATTAGAAGCTAATCCATATGCTAATGGCCATTACACTTTCGTGCACACTTAATGGATGATTATTAAAGCTAATGATAACTTGACCACCACACTTCCTACAAGGGCACTTTGGGCATTCCCCTAAAAAATGGATCAGGGTTTCATACATGTATAAATACCCCTTATGCTTCATGTAACCTCTTCTTCCTCTTAGTTAGTTTTTAGCTTAGAAAATAAATCAAAGCTCTTCTCTTTCTTTTCATGGCTACTTAGCCATTTCTTATTTCATGTAATTTATTTTTTATCCAACTTTAATACATTGCTCTTTTATTCTTTTTTTGTTTATTTCCTTTCATGCTAGTAGCATAGTTTGATTTTAATGCAAGTTGATTAATTTTATTTCTTGTTAATAGCTCTCTTTTCCTTTTCTTTTTCATTCATGTTGCAAGCTACATTTGTTGATTTGATAACAAATATGAGAGGCTAAACCCCTTCAATTTAGGAGTAATGAAGCTCTCTAATTATGTAGTTTCAACACTTTTATAATTATTGCTCTCTTTTTGTGCTTAATGGAAAATGAATGTAGATGTGATTTATTGTTTTATGCTGAATTTGATAGTCTATGTTGTTCATCACAAATAGGCTATGCTTAAACAATCACAAACAAAGGTTACCTCTTCATCTATATATGATTATGATAATGAAGTGATTTTAAAATTAAAATTTGATGGCCTATATTTCTAATAGGACATGCTTAAAATAGATTTTATTTTCAACTTCATTGTCATTTTTCATGAGAATTAAACAGTGGTTTAAGGGGCGTGCTATAGTTTGATAGCTTACGTTGAGCTAATTAATAGCATAAATATGCCATACTTATAATAAACACATCATTTAAATCCACTAATGACCAAAAAAAGAGGGATCGTAATTTCATAATTTGTTGAACTATGTGATCTAGAGAGTGAAAATTACCTCTAAATTGTCTTAACACTATCATATCTTTATCAATCCTCTTTTGTCATTTTTCTCATTTTTTTATCTAATCGCTCTAAATCTTTGGTTAATTTAATTAAATATAAATTTAAAATCAACAATTCCTTATGGATCGATCCGTACTCGCCACGTACTAAATTTTGTACGTCGTGCGCTTGTATTATAAATTTTATTATAAATTTTTCGAAGTTTTCTAATTCGATAGAATTTCCGTCGTTGAACACCTAGGATGAGTTACTCATTAGAGATAAGGTTAGTAACACCCTAGAATCAGTTGAGAGTGTATTATTTTAGAGTCTATATTTGTTAATGATATATATATATATTATTTTGTTTTGAATTTATGGTAAATGAAATAATTTTACCTAGGATGACATTTTGAATAAAAAAAGGATATCTTCGAAAAATTTAGTATTGGATGATTAAAAATCAATTTTGGTAAAAGTAATTATAAACATTTGTGATTTGAATTTCATAGTTTGGCTGTAAGATATTTATAATAACACTGAAAGTATAAATAAGGAATGAAAACTAATAAGTTAAGGAATGTACAGAAGACCGAAATTAATGAAAGTGAGTTTTCAAAAGACTTGAAATAGTATATTTGGAATGTCATTTGTTGACAAAGGATTTCAAAAGGATTTTGAAGGAGGTAAAGCATTTTGATTGAAATCTCAATTTGGTTTCAAAGATTGGTCTGGGGGAAAATAAAACCAAGTGCTTGGAAAATCCTTTCCCTTACAAAGGTATAGTTAGGGCTGATTAAATTAGGATATGCCTAAGTAAATAAGATATTAATAACGTGACATTAGAATGAGTTAGAATAAGTAAAATGCTTAGTTCCTATATTTAGGTGGTTGCGTTTACATTTGTAGAAACCATATATAAGAAAGTATTCCAAGGGTGAGTCAACATGGGAAAATTGGGGTGAAAAGGATAATCACATTATCCACTTAAGCGGTGAGGAAAAACCATCAAGCAGTCACCGAGCATCGTTTGGCCTGGGATTAATGAGGAGTGTCTCTCGTGCACCAAAAGGGATGAAGGTGGGTATCCAATGGCGAAAAGGCTCATCCTACCCGATACTCTAGAAATAATCGTTATCTCCAGTGATGACAAGTATGCATGAGCCCGAGAAGGAACATGGATAGCAAATCCAGCTAGTTCTAAATTTGAACCCATAGCAGAATTAGAGCCTATGGAGGAGAATCCAAACCTACAAAGGAGGAATCCGAACCCATGGTGGATCCGGAAACCATAATATCATACTATAGTTGCATAAATAGTAATGTTATTTAGGAAATGGATGGAGAACACATTACTTGGCAAGAAGAATCATCTAATTCTTACATCAACTGGGATGAAATGGAAAGAGATGAGGGTGAAATATCTGAGGAAAAAGCTAAAGTGTTTCAAAACCGGTGGGAGGTGGAGATGCAAGGACTCGAAAAAATAGCTGAAGGTGAAGTAATGCAGGAAGTACCTGTTGGTCTCGGTCATGTTCCATGGAACCAACCATGGCAATTTTATGTTGAAGGAGAGATACAACAACTAAAAGATGGGAATGATGCGGATGATGACCAAGAGAGTGACGAAGATAGGATTGGAGAAGATATGATAGGTTTCGATTATTGGAGCGCCCCATCCGCCTTCAGTTCATAAGAATGAGGAAGATGATGAGTATGATAGTTGAACACAGTTTTTATCTATCTTTTTAGTTTATCTATATACAGTTTATGTATGATGTGAGATTATATGTTGTGCTGGTTGATAATGGATAGTATTAGTGTTATGTATCGTACTATGCACCTAGTTAGGAGTTGTATGCTTTAGGTATGACATATGTCAAATTTGAAATGTTGATGTTAATTTTGAAGTGTATAATATAAATATGCTATTTCGTTTTCAACTTCGCTCATTGCAATTACATAAATCTCTTAAATGAATCAATGATAATTCTTGATTAGAGAAGCAAAATTTAAGTGGAAAATCTACTTTTGAACTCGAAATGGGATTTTGCTAAACATTTTGAAAAATATATATTTATATATACATGTAAAGGAAGTTTTATTTAATAAAGAGGTATCAATTAAATAAGTAAGTTTTGATTAACAAAGAAGTTTTATTTAATAAAAGCATTGCAATTAATATTGATTTAAAAGAAATAAAAGATAATATAAGTGGTTTATTATAATAAAAGGTAAGTAATCTTTTAAATTGAATGATTTCTTGGAAAGATTACTATATATAAAGTATGTAGATTATTTCATCGCATAATTCTTATCCAAGATTCTCAGGACTTTGAAGTGTTTAACTAGTCGTAAAAAGATTTATCACTCAATTCTTGACAAAAAACATTGATGGGGGTTTGTGGTTGGATACTTAAGTTCTCTACCATAGTTGAGGGTTATGCAAGGAAAACTAAAATTCTGATTCTGATCGAGAAACCTGATCGGAGTCCGCACTAGAGGATCGAGGGATCAATACTAGTTCAAAAGTAAAGTTGTGGATTCGAATAGTAGATCGAATCAGACATTATATACGGATGATCTATATATATCGTACTAGTGTAAGTTTAAAAATAAATATTTTGGCAAATACCTTTGGGTTTTGCTTTGAAATTTCGAGGACAAAATTCTTTTAGGGGGAAGTATGTAAGAACCCTTAATTTGATCGCTTCAATTAAAGATATTTAAACTATTTTAATATTCAAATATAGATTATTTTAAAAAAATAATTAATTTTTAAGTAATAAAGAATGATAATGAAATTATTTTGGAAAAATGTTCTCAAAATAACTACTTTGAAAAAATATCGATAAAATGATCGACAATCGTTTTATCAATAAATAGCTCTATAATTATCCGAAATTTTGCATGGTGCTAGATACATATACTTATTTTTATAATTGAACAGGAATATGAAATAAAATAGTTATTTTATTTTTAGAAATTAAATGTATTTATGACATCATCAACAATTCCCTTATATTTAATAATTGATTAATGATTTGAAATTGAGATTTAATGATTTAATAATTATTATAATTATTCAAATAGTTGTTTTTAAATGATAATAATTTGTTTTTATTAGTCATGAATTGATAATAAATTATTTATAATAGTTTTATAAAGATATATACTTGATTTAAAAATATAAGAAAATTCATGTCGCTTTATTGATATAACAGCTTTTTTGTAAACTATTGTTTAATATTAATTTCTATGGTTTTATAAATAAAATGTAATCATTTTAATTAGTTAAAAATTATAATAAATGAGTTTTAAACTTTTATTTACGTTTATATGTCAATTAATTTCCAAGTGAAAATACGATCGATAATCGGCTTTTCGATTTTCAACGGTTTAACGAACGGCGATCAACGTTTTTTATATGTCACGTTCACAAATATAACATACACATGCACACTCTAACATGCACATGAACATATATATACATACATATATACATATACATTTAAATATACACATATTACAAAATATCAAGGTATTTTCCTAAAAATTTAATTCTTAAGCAAGCCAAAAGCATCCATCGACTCACCTTACACCATATCACCTCATGCACATGAAGGCAAAAGAAGGGAGGCTTGCCGTGCATTTAGAAGGGATAGAGGTGGTGTGGGCAAGGGATAGAGGCTTACCGTGGATTTACGACACGTGAATACCGAGGATGTATTAATGTCAATTTCTAAGATTCGAGGAGGTGGGTCATCACATTTGGTATCAGATCTTCTGGGTTGAGTGAATACCTAAGCCTAGATGGGGTCAACTCATTAGAGATAGGGTTAGTACTACCCTTGAATGAGTTTAGTCTGAGAGAGCGCATATTCGAAACTTTTAACCGAATAAGTTTGTTCAAGTTTATACAAATTCCCTAAAATGATATCATCTATATTTTTAAGAGATATTCCCTTACTGTATGAAGATAGTAGAAGATGAGTAATAGAAGAGGACAAAGGGGAGGTAGCAACACTACGACCACTAATGGTCGATTAAATGCTACAGTAACGGAGGAAGCAGTAATTCCCATGCCACCTCAAATTAACTTTTCCACTCTTTACAAAGATTATACCAGCTTAGGAGGAAAGCCATTTCAAGGAAAATAATCTATTATTGATGTTCAAGCCTGGCTTAGATCATGTGAAAAAATCTTGAAAGGATCAGACATTAATGATAATCGAAAGAGGTTCTTGGCCTCCTGGCAATTGAAGTATGGGGCTATAGCTTGGTGGAAGTCTGCAATCCGAAGATAATTTCTCTTGGGCAAGATTTAAAGAAGTTTTGGAAGAGTAATATATGCCCGTTGCTGGCAAATCCTGCCTCTATAGAATTTTCATGGATCTAAAACAAGAAGCGATGTCTGTGAAAGAGTTTTGCACAAATTCAATGAATTGTCTCGCTTTGGGCCTGGATTGATAGACACTCCTCTGAAGAAAAATGAGATGTTCATTTCTGGGATGAAGGAGCAGTATTAGGATAGGATGACCGCCCATGTAAAAGGAACCTTTGTGGATTTAATAGATATGGGTTTTCGTTATTAAGCTTTGGATAAGAGGAATCCAGTCGCAAGCCAAAACAATAACAAGTGGAAGTTCAATAACAATGAAAAGAAGTCATGGCAAAGCAAGCCCGAAGGAGGATCTCGGGAAAACTGTTTTAAAGATATTTAATGTTTTAATTATGGAAAGAAAGGACGTTATTCAAAGTATTACAGGAGTCCCAAGATTCAAAGGCAACAGCAAGGAACCGTCTCTCCTATGGTGCAGAAAAGCCTCTACCATAACTGCCATCAACCCGACCATTGGAAGAACAAGTGCCTGTTAATGAAGAAAGGAGAGCAGGTTAAGGTCTATGCTATCAAAGACGAGCCTTCAATCCCTACTGATGTAAAAGGGAAGGGAGTTCTTGAAGGTAATATTTATGTCAATGATGATTTAGTTATAGTATTATTTGATACTAGGGCTTCCCATAGTTTTATTGCTAAAAGATTGGTTGATAGATTGAAACTGATCACAAAAATAGTAGATACCCCTATTTGCGTGTCAAATCCCATTGGTGGTACAATTAATCTCTGCATAATTTTTGAAAACGTCCGAGCTACTCACCTCATCCATAAATTTTCATGCCACCTATTTGTTCTCGACTCTATTGGGTTTGAAGTTCTGCTCGATATGGATTGGTTATCCAAGAACTGTCCTTGATTGTGTTTAAAGGACAGTAACTTTGTGGAGCAGCTTCGGGAAGTTTATAGAAATATCTTATGAAGAACCTAGTCCGATAAGGGATAGTTTCATGTATGCACTAGACTCATCTCAAAAAGATTTAGAGACAATATCAGTTGTCAACGAATTTCAGGATGTTTTCGAGGAAGTTAAAAGTTTGCCCCTACATCGAGAAATTGAGTTTCGAATTGACTTATTCCTGGTGCAAGACCCATTATTCACTCTACTCGAAGGATGGCCCTAAAGGAAAAGATCGGGTTGGCAAACCAAACTGATGAGTTGTTAAAAAAAGGACTAATTAGACCTAGTCGCTCAAGTTGGGGTATAGCGGTAGTTTTTGTAGCTAAATCTGACGGCTCCCTAAGGCTTTGTGTACACTATCGAGACCTAAATAAGCAAACGATTAAAAACAAGTATCCTCAAACCTGAATAGATGACTTATTTGATCAACTTCATGGTGCCCAAGTATTCTTATAAATAGATTTAGCCACAAGTTTCCATCAATTAAGAATAGCCGAGGATGGCATTCCATTAACTACATTTAGGGGTCCCGGTTGCTTTTACAAATGGTTAGTTATACCTTTTGGGTTGACTAATGCACTCGCCTAATTTGTAAACCTTATGAATAGAGTATTCAAAGATGTGCTAAAAAAAATCATATTGGTTTTTATTGATGATATTCTTATCTATTCCAAAACCAAGGAAGAACACGAAAGGCATTTGGAGATTGTGTTGGAAATATTACGGAGAAATGCACTTAAGGCTAAATTCTCGAAATGTCACTTTTGGGAGAAATAAGTAAGATTCCTTAAGCATATTGTGTCACGAGAAGGGATCTTAGTAGATCCAGAAAATATTTTAGCTATACAAGATTGGATGCAACCACAAACCCCTTAGGACATCCGTAGCTTCTTAGGATTGGGAAGATATTACCAGAGATTCATTCAAGACTTCTCCAAAATTTCCTCCCATCGAACAAAATTGACTGTGAAGGATGTTAAATTTGAATGGACACCAAAATATGAAGAGCATTCAAGGAACTCAAGAGAAGTTTAACTACCACTCCAGTCCTAGCTATTGCTGATGAAGGCGGCGGTTTAACTGTATATACTGATGCTTGTAGGGAAGGAGTAGATGATGCTTTGATGCAGCATGGAAAGGTCATCGCTTATGCAAGCAGACAACTAAAGACGCATGAGAGGAATTATGCAACACACAACTTAGAAGCCATTGTGTTCGCATTAAAAATATGGAGGCGTTATCTACTGGATGAAAAGTTTGAGCTCTTCATAGATCACAAATCTTTGATGTATCTTTTCACTCAAAAGGACTTAAATATGAGACAACAACATTGGTTAGAATTTCTCGCATCATATGATCTTGATATCTTATACACACCAGGGAAAGCCAATGTAATGGCGGATTCGCTAAGCAGAAGGCATGCCGTTATAGCTTAATTAGTGGTGCATCCAACCTTGATTAATCGTATAAAAGAGAATCAGCTCAAGGATCCAATCATTTTAAGAACAGCTAGGGAAGTAGGGGAGAATATAATACCGGGAAGATGGATAGGATTTAAAGTAGACGAGCAGGGAATCTTAAGAATGAATGGAAGGATATGTGTTCCTAATGTCGATGGGATAAGGCAAGAATTTTTAACAGAATGTCATAATTGTCGACTTTCTGTACATCCCGGAGTTACTAAAATGTATCGAGATATGAAGAGAACTTTTTGGTGGGATGCCATGAAGAGGGATATCTCTATCCATATTAGCAGATGTGCAAATTGTCAACATATGAAAAGTGATCTGCAAAAGACCGCTGGATTACTCCAACCTCTTATAATCCGACTTGGAAATAGGGCCAAATATCGATGGATTTCATCGATAGCTTACCCCAATCAAGAAAGGGAAATGATGGCATTTGGGTTATCATAGATCGATTAACCAAGAGTGCACATTTTATCCCAGTAAAACCAACAAGAACTACTACAAGTCTGGCAGAAATATATATGAGGGAAGTAGTTCGATTGTATGGTGTCCCCAGTAGTATAGTCAGTGATCGAGACCTTATCTTTACTAGTAAGTTCTGGAAAGCATTGCAAATAACTTTAGGAACTAAGCCAAACATAAGCACCGCATATCACCCCCAGACCGATGGGCAAACTGAGAGAGTAAATCGAGTGTTGGATGATCTTCTAAGAGCTTGCATATTAGATTTTGGAGGTTAATGGGAAAGCTACCTTCATCTGACAGAATTCTCTTACAATAACAGTTATCAGACTAGTATTGGCATGGCCCCGTATGAAGCTTTGTATGGTCGTCCGTGTAGATCCCCATCATGTTGGATCGAGACCAGAGATCGATTAGTACTAGGTCGTGACAAGATTAGAGAATATCTATAAAAGGTTGACATAATTAGAAAAAAAATGAAAGAAGCCCAGAGTAGGCAGAAGAGCTATGCTGATCAAAGACAAAGAAATTTAGAATTCTCAGTTGGAGATTTTGTATTCCTAAAAGTTTCTCCAATGAGAGGAGCGGTAAGATTTGGTTAGGCAGGGAAGTCAACACCTGGATTTATTAGACCTTTTCCTATTCACGTAAGGATTAGCCCATTAGCTTATCGTGTGGAACTGTCCGAAAGGTTATCTGGTGCATACAATGTCTTTCACGTATCTCACCTACGAAAATATGTGCATGATCCGAAGCAAATTATAGAAACAACCGCTCAAGAAGATTTAGAAGTCGAACCTAATTTGGTGATTATCAGGCGACCAATGCGAATCGTAGATCACGACAAGAAGCAATTAAGGAGGAATATTGAAAGATTAGTTAAAGTCCAATGGAGTGGTGACGTATCAGACTGCATGTGGGAGACAGAGGAAAGAATGCGTAAAGCCTACCCTGAGTTTAGAATGGATACATAGTTGTATGTGTACGGTGTACTCACCGGCTTGTGGTGATGCCACCTCCTATATCTTATACCTGTGTATCACATCATTATATACATATATATATATATGTGTCTTTGATTTATCTAGTTCTTATCCTTAATTTCGAGGACGAAATTCTTTTAATGGGGGAAGTATGAAACGACCCGAAATTTTATCACTTCAAAAATGGAATATTTAATTAATTTTAGATTAGCTTTATAAGTTAAATGAACTTGTTTTAACTAGTTAAAGATGATAATAAATTTATTTTCAAGTTTTATTTAAATAAATAAATTATTTGAATTAAAAATTGAAAAATATGACTGGAAATTGGATCCTGAAATCTCAATGATTTGACAAATGGAAATTATCTTAAGTTGTTCCAACATTGTTTGTACATGCACATGCATATACATATACACAATATGTGTATCATAATTAGTCAAATCAAACCTAAAGAAGATATCTAAGATATATTTACAAAAATTAAATGAAAAATGTAACATCTAATCACCATTAAAACATGGAAAGCAAATATCAAATCCACCATTAATGCATGTCGTTCCATCTTAAGATATTTTTGCAATATGTCTTATCACATTACATCTCATTAGTGCATGCACTTGAGTATTGAGACAAGGATTTGATGTTGAAGTGATGTGATGGGAGAGATATTTTCATAATATCTAAGGGTAATTTAGTAATTTGTCACATTTTCCTAAGGCTATAAATAAAACCCTAAGGCTTCACAAATTCACACATCTCATTCCATCTTCTGCTTCACCTCCACTTTAATGGCTTCCATTACCTCCATCCTCTCATCCATAGGCCGAGCCATCTAGAAGCAATAATCCAAGTGATCGTGAGCTAAAAGTTCGAGTTAACAAAACTATAGCCAATTTTTAGTTGGTAGTTTAAACCCGAGGTGAGTATACTCCTAGACTATTGTATTATATGTTATTATATGTTATATATGTTTGATTATGATTATTGATGATGATTTTTTAATCTGAATGTTGAATATATATGCAAGTCACGAAAATAATATGCAAGTCACGAAAATACATGTCGATAAGCATAAAGGAAATCACTTTCCTTTATTTAATGCATTAGTGTATATGGAATGTTAAACCTCTTTAAAAAAATTTAAAAATATGAAATAAATTCTAAAAAATTTATGATGTTTGAAACTCAAAATATGATGTTTGAAAATAAAAGGACACCTTCGAATATGATGTTTGAAACACCCTGCTCAGTCGACTGAATTTGTTCCTGAAAATTTTACTTCATATTTTCAGTTGACTGAAATCTCTGTTCAGTCGACTGAATTTGAACCTGCGAATTTTCTCTGAATGGACACCTTCTTCCTCCCAAGAGTTGCAACCATTCACCAATGGAAATGGAAGCATCTCTTGTCTGCAACCTTAGCCAACAGATGCACTTCTTTTGCAAGTACAAATACATAATTCTAACATCTTCAATTTACCGAATTCTCTTGCTTTAATCTTACTATCTACTTGAACATATTATCTAGATATTCTCAAAGCAATCACAAATCTATTGCTTGAATCACTGCTTTATTTTTAACATTCTTTTGATTCATAGCAATTCACATTTCCTAAATCTTCACAAGCACATTGCATACTCTCGAGGATAAGATTATAGGAATATTGTACTACATTAGACTCATTAGTGTTGATAAGAACACAACAAGTCGAATATTATTTTTTTAGTAATTGAGTTGATGTCCTCTTCGGTAGTTGAGGCAAGAAATCATGTTCGGTTGTTCGGGTAAGTTGTAAACCTATTTCTCCGGGTTAAGTGAGGGTGTTAGTGAGTGGAATTCCTAAGTGAAGCTTAGGGACTGGACATAGGACTAGAGGTCTGAACCAGTATAAAATCCTGGTGTCTACCTTTCTTTTACTTACTTTATCTACCTAGACTATTTCGTTATTCCATATTACACGATCCTTCCGCATAGCCTCTTTCAATTGGTATCAGAGCGAGTTGTCCAATAACCATAACACCGTTATTAGGTATATTAATAATATGGAAAATAACGCAAGTACAAGCACAACATCTTCCTATAGTTCTACATTTGCGGAAGTACAATCTACCCAAAGACCTCCTCTATTCAATGGACTAAACTATAACTATTGGGCTACAAGGATGAGAATTTATATGCAAGCAATAAATTTCGAAGCCTAGAATGCTACTCAAGCAGAGTTCGTTGTACCCACAACCGATTATCCTATATGGACACAAATTCAAAAGAATGAAGCTAGTGAAAATGCCAAAGCTATGAATATGCTATTTTGCGCCCTGGATAGAAACGAATTCAATCGTGTTAGCATATGTACTATTGCATATCAAATTTGGGAAACACTTAAAGTCATACATGAAGGCACAAACAAGGTTAAATAAACAAAGATATCCATGCTGAAGAATCAATTCCAAAACTTTAGAATGCGACAAAATGAATCCATCAATGACATGTACTCAAGATTTCAAGACATTCATCATGCTTTAATCGGACTAGGAGAAAAATACACGGATTTTGACATTGTGTATAAAGTTTTAAATTCACACCGATGAATGGGAGAGAAAAGTACTAGCAATCGAGGAAGCAAATGATCTATCTATAATGAAACCAGAGGAATTGATTGGAAATCTTATGTCGTATGAAGTAAATATGCAAGCTAAGAAAGATCAAGCTCAAGAAAGAAAGAATGTAGCTTTTCATGCAGAAAAGGAAGAATCAGAGTCTGAAGATGAGGATTTAGCATTTATAGCCAAAAATTTCAATAAATTCTTAAGATATAGAAAAGGAAATAAAAACGGATTCAAAAGAATTTCTTGAACAAACCTACATCCTCAAATATAGAATGTTTCAACTGTCACAAGAAAGGTCACATGCACAAGGATTGCCTAGAGCAAAATAAGGAGAATCAAAAAGCTCTCAACAACAAAAACAAGAGAGAGAAATTCAAAAAGAAGGCATTCTCTGTAACATGGGATGATTTGATTCATCTTCATCCGAAAGTGAAAATGATAGCGACAATGAACAGGCAAATGTATGCTTCATGGCTCAAGAATCTGAAGTAATTTAACTTTCGATGACTTAATTGAAGTAAACACTGAACTTTTGAACACAATAAAAACTCTTAAAAAGAAACTCAAAGGAACTCGTGAAAATCAAAACAAAGCTGAATTTGAAAGGGATATGTTAAAAGATGAAAAGAAAATTTTAAAAGAAGAACTTGGAAAAGTTCAAGAATCTTATTCAAATTCGGAAACTCAATTATCACTTTTAAGTCAAGAAATTGAAACTCAAAAGACAAAGAATGATATAATTGTTTCTGAAAATCATGAGTTAAAAATTAAGATTAGACAAATTGAGTTAGAAAATAATAGTCTTCAAGCTAGATTAGATAACATCACTAAAAATGTTTCTAACTTTAACAAAGGAAGAGAAAATTTATCTAAGATTTTAGAAAATTCTCAATCCTCTTCAAATAAACATGGATTAGGATATAAAAAGAAGTCAAAAATTCCTAAAAAGAAAAATACAAATTTTAAGAGGAATATTGATTCAAAACAACAAACGTTATTAAGAGAACCTATTAAAACAAAAGTAGAAACCAAGATAGTCAAATTTTGGGTTCCAAAGACTAACAATATTTTAATTAGGAATAAATATATTAAAACATTTATGGATAGTGTCCATTATAATAAAAACTATATTTATAAAAAGGATACTAAACCAAATTGGGTTTGGCTTTCTAAGCTCTAACTTTTTAGGACCCTATTAAAAGGTGGGTACCAACAATTTTTTATTTATTTTCAGGTCCCACTTAAAAAGAAGAAATGGATATTAGACAGTGGTTGCTCAAAACAAATGACCGGAGACAAAGATATGCTTACAAACATCACATACTTTGATGGTGGCTCGGTTACCTTCGGAGACAATTCAAAAGGCTATTTCATTGGCAAAGGAGATGTGAGCAATTATGGTACATCAAATTTACCTTTTATAACAAATGTTTCATTAGTTGAAAATCTAAAACATAATCTACTTAGCATAAGTCAACTTTGTGACAAAGGCTTTAAAATAACTTTTTCGGAAAATAAATGTAGTATTTTTGATCAAAACCAAAATCTTGTTTTTGAAGAAAAAAGAGATAGGAATATTTACGTTCTAAATATGAATATTAATCATAATACAAGTGTTTGTGCAAAAAATGGCCACAAACCCCAAATACCGTGAAAGCACCAGTGTATGAATACAAATCAGCAATATTCAAACACAAATCACAGATCTCAGCAAATAACCCAAGAATGCTTGCACAAAAATGGGCAAACACCTCCAAGTCGTATGATTTAGTTGATTTTATGTTATTCGTAGTGATTTGGGTGGTTTATGCAAATACGTAAAAAGCGGGGACTAAACTGTAAAAGACACACAGATTTATAGTGGTTCGGCCAGAATGTGCCTACATCCACTTTATATGTTATTCTCCTTTTCCGATCCGATTACAAGTACAAAGCTTTGAATACAAGTATATCAAAGTTGTTTGAAAGTTCCTTCCAGGCTTGAGCTCTCAAACTTCTCCCCCATTGTTGTACCCCTGCCCCTCTATTTATAGAGTGAGGTTGGGGGCAGGGGTCATGGATGTTTATAGCTGCTGGTGGGCCTGGGCTGAAGCAATCTGGCCTGGCAGTGCTGGTTCGGCAGCACCTTGGTCCGGCGGTGAGTGGTATGTTGTTTGGACCGGTGGTAGGTAGGGAATGAGTTTGGTTCGGTGGAAGGTTGGACCGGTAGTAGCGTAGAGATGGAGCTGGACCGGTAGTAGCATGGTTCGGTAGAGGCTGGTTCGGTGGTGATTGGAGGTAGGTTGGTTCGGCAGTGGAGCGTAGAGGAGTTGGTTCGGCAGTGGCACTTTGGGTTTGATTCGGCAGGTAGTGGAGTGGTGAGGTCTGGTTCGGCTATGCTTTGGACCGGCCTTGCTTGGAGAGGGTTTGGATCGGTGGTACTTTGATTCGGTCTCGGTACTACCGAATGGATGTTATACTGAGAATGCCGAATGATCCCTTGTGTTGGGAATGCCGAATGAGCCTTCATATTTGAGAATGCCGAATGAGCCATGTGGAGTTCGAATAGTATGTCCCTCCTACCTTGCATCGATCATATCTCCTTCATACGAACTCTGATTAACCTGAAATTTGAAACATAGCCTCTCCTAATCCTCATCATCATCTCCAATCAATTTCGTCCTGATCGGAGCTTAACCCCGACATCCAACATTCCTTACCAATTTGTTGATATTCCAGTTTTGACCAAAAAATGGGATAACACTTTGCCCCCCAAAACATGCCTTGTGATAACAAGGCGTGTTTTGAATAGTTCCGAGTCCAATATCCAAAGTCCATAATCATATTGCCTGAGTATGTTATCTTTGACTGCTCCGAGTCGATGTCCAATTCCAAATCCAATAACCAAAGCTTGAGCCAATTCCATGTCCATCCGAACTCGGCAAACCGAGTCCCAATTCATCCTTATCCAATAGCCAATAACCGAATCGAGGACCTCTTTGGGTCGATATCCAAGTCCATAACCTCTCCGGGTTCTAGCCAAGCGTGATCCATATCTGATGACCGTGGTCCAGTGTCCCTGGACGTTGAGCTAACCTCTCCGGGTTCTTTCCAAGAGCAATCCATACTTGATGTCCTTGGTCCAGTGTCCCTGGACGTTGAGCTAACCTCTCCGGGTTCTTTCCAAGAGCAATCCATACTTGATGTCCTTGGTCCAGTGTCCCTGGACGTTGAGCTAACCTCTCCGGGTTCTTTCCAAGAGCAATCCGTACTTGATGTCCTTGGTCCAGTGTCCCTGGACGTTGAGCTGACCTCTCCGGGTTCTTGCCAAGCGTAATCCACACTTGACGACCTTGGCCCAGTGTCCCTGGGCGCTGTGCACTACACCAGAAAAGACTTTTGGTAGCGTCAAAAAAACGCTACCATAACTTATGGTAGCGTTTTAGAGAACGCTGCTATACGACATGCAACTAAAAGTCTAAAACTTTTTGTTGCGTTGTAGTAAACGCTACAAAAAGTCACTTTTAAATGCAACTATAGGTATTTTCTGTAGGATTTAAAAAACGCTACCAAAAGCCACTTTTAAACGCAGCTATAGGTTTTTTCTGTAGGGTTAAAAAAACGCTACCATAAGTCTTCGTTTTTTGGTTATTGGTTGTTTGGTAGCATATGTTAAATGCTACTATTTACGGTTGATGGTTTATACCATTTCCAGTAATCGCTTATATACTATTCATATTAAAACGAACGATCAATCGCATAATTTTCATATATTCAAACAAACAATTAAATCACATAATTAGCATATACAAACAATCAATCATATGATCATCATATTCAAATAACTGCAAAAACATACTAATCTCACAATCAAATATAATATCCATAATCAATTCGATAGTAGTTTTTCAACAAAATAAGTTGCATACTACAAGCATTCACAGACAAGTTTCCACAAATGGTACTAACAAAATACGACAGCATATATAACAATTAAATTCATGTTCGTTGCTTGATTACCAATAGTTCTTTGTTGTCGACAATCTTCGCTTCGAAATAGCTAATTACCTGCAAACGAGTTTAACAATCAACAATATATATATGTGTATACATATATATGTATACATATATGTGTATATATGTATGTATATATGTATATATATATATGTATGTATGTATATGTATATATGAAAATCATGTAATCTATAACTCGATATTCTATATTAACACATATTAACAAAAATTGTTCTATTTTTATATGCATCCTATATAGTTCCTCAACGAATACACAATTTTCAATTTACACAGATATTCAGATCAAAACTGGGTTAGAAGTCTGACTGGATTTCATACTATGTGCAGATTGTGTATTCAGTACTATGGGCAGATTGTGTATTCAGTACTATGGTCAAGTTAAATCTTATAAAATATGAAAAAGTATCCGGAACGTCCGTAATCCATCGATGATGCATCCATCTTCTAATTGATTTAACTTATATTTTCTTTACCCTTGTCGTTTTCTATCAATTGGGTTCTCTAAAACAAAAATATTCCCTAAATTCACATTGCCATAACTGTATTAGGCAACAACTGTAGTGTCAGTTACTTCCATTTATTTGTGTTAGCCCTCTTGTATAACTACATTTGTGTAATACATGTGCAATGACATAACGATTAATCTGAGTAGACAGTTTTAGGAAAAATGGTTTATTTAAGCTTTAGTTTCGAGTGTATCAATTGTTGTGGCTCTGCAGATAAACACGTTTACCATAGAGGATATGTGCTGAAATGTTGTGGCTTTGCAGATAAATAATTAAATGTTGTGATACGGATTTTTATTTTTTTAATACCCGAATAAACAGAACTAAAACTTAATGTTGAGATATGATGTACTGAAAAATAATACTTACAAACTTTACTGAAAACCATGAATTTATCGTTCTTTCATGAACCGAAACAGGTGTCTCAATATACTCTACTTCATGGAAATGTTTTTGCTTTTGTTGTACAACTAAAACTATTTGTAGCTAGCGTGTTATATTCTTTTAGGCCAGGACCTTTTTCTTATCAAGCATTAATTGGATATGAAACTCAATGACGCAATGGTTATACAGTCTTAACTATCGAACTAATATATTATGATGAGCTTTGGATATTCAAAAGTTCATCGCAATACTTCATAATTTAAAAATTATATTGTTATTCATTGGCATAAGTTTTTGGCATACACTATATCCCATTTTTAGAACTAAGGAATCTTTTCTCTAGTTTTCACTGAACTTTCTACCCAATAGTTGGGATCAAAGAACAAAGTATAATTTCTTTCCAATTTTTTGGCATACAATACAGTGACATAAAAATATTCTTTTGAAGGAAAAATATCTAAACATATGCAAAAAAATAGTATGACTTTGTTAACATATGCATACCTGTAGTACAATTTGACAGCATAGATTAACCGCATCTTCACTAGTCTGGTTATAAAGCAAACTAACATTAACATGCGTGGTAAACTCAATTAGTTGCATTAGGCAAGGAGAAAGCAGGGTCCAATCCATGTCACTAGAGATCTAAATTGGATCAAGAATGGTTGGAATGCCATATGGTGTGTGGATGCATGTCAGGATTCGAGTCGTGTTTGCCTTTTGACGTTTTAGATGGTTGCGCTATGCCTGATGTTTGACGTTTTAGATGGTTGCGCCATGCCTGATGTTTGACCTGTCAAGTAGTTGCAAGCTGCTCTTTTAAGACTGAAGTTTCCACAACCAAAACACTACATAGGCTTATATTGAACTGAATTGAATATAACCAATCAATCGCTTTGGGTGTTATGTGTGCACAAAGATTTATACTAAAAATTGAAAAGAAAAGGAAGGGATGATCAAACCATGTTGCAAAATGTAGCCAGTGGTTGCTATGCCTAAGATATGATGTGCTTTTCCGAAAAATATTTTTGCATACGTATATGATATCTCCTATTATAATAAGCTGAATATTTCATGCCCGTCGTAGATACATTTAAAAACTTTAAAAATCATACGCATATGGAATTTTGTTGTCTTTGAAACCAAATATGAATATGTAATAAATTTCTTCCAAGTAATCGATTTTCCCAAAAAAATTATTTCAGCAAATCTCTTCTTTTCGGACTCAGTTAAAAATTATTTCCAAAATTGACACATGAATTGCAAAGTTCAAAACTTAATACTCTTAAAAACTGCTGTATACACTCATAAATTTGATATGTATATATATGAAACAATGTATGCCCATCATATGCTTAATATGTATTCTAAGGCTTAGCCCATTTGAAATCATGTGTGCTTTTATATGAAACTAATATGCTTAAAGATCGTCATGTAAAGCTGTTTTACCCAAAACCAATATATTCAGTAATCTGATGCACTTTGCAAGTTCACAAGGGAAACTATAAGTACCTCTTGTTTTCAAGACTTAAAGCCACACATATGCATATTACAAGATACTGTTATATGCGTATATTTGAAATCCTCCAAAATATTTCTGTTATACATTTGAAAGCTATATTCATTAAGATTTGAAACTTCGTATATTTGGAAAACTAGTATGCATTGAATGTTAAATATCTTATGAAACTTCATAATTTGAATTAAATGTGTATAAATCTATGCGTATATATACTAAGAAACTAAGTTTATCAAAATAGCATATTATAAAACTGAAACTGTGCTTATTTAAAAGCTTAAAAAGCCCAGATGTTCAAAATCTTCACATTTGAGTCTATCCACATACCTGAAACTCGGAATGGTGCACTTTAGAGATCCTAAGTTCATATATATGTATAGAAAATATTCAAGGCTTTGAAAATATGTAATTTTGAAGCTGCACATACGGATATGTATAGTTGAAACGGTACATACTCAAAGTCCATGTACAAGTGAAACAGAGTATTCATATATCTGAAACAAAATGTATGAATACCCGATGCTTCATTTATTTTAAAATCTATAACTTGCTGAATGGAAGAGGTTAATGGACTCTAATTACAATTAGTGTATGATATCATATAACTTGCTGAATAGAACAGGTTACGAGATTGCAAATAAAATGGATCTATTAACTATGGTTGACTGTTAAAAAGGTTTGACTTGAAATACTGCTGCTTTTTCCTTATGGATTGACTTAAATCTCCAAATTAGAAACAACAAACATTGTTAGTGTAAGTTTGCAATTGCAATAGTTTTGCTCATTGCAAATATTTTCTATCAATCTGTGGAAACTTTGTTAATTTATGTTATAACCATGTACTGTATTAATAAATTTTTGAAGAGCATCACGCCTTATATGTTCCACATATATCCAAACATAATCCAATAATCATAAAATTTTATTCAATACAAATCTCATTCAAAATTATTATGGATTAATTTATTTAATTTTTCCAACATGCGTTTATTGTGTATTATCAATCAAGGTAGATTTATTAAATTACATTAATGATCGTATTCAGTAGCAACGTATTCTGTTACTGCCATGTATTCACATTTTGTAAGTTTGCTAATCATTCATTCTAAAAGTCTCCAAGGCATGACAAATTTCTTTTTTCGAAAAGCTTCAAGTGCAAAAGATTAGAATATGAACAGTATTTTCTATCACAATTTTTCAAGTAATAAGTTTCTACAATCACAAAGTTCAGAAGTTCCCATGTGACAAGCACTGGTTAAATGCTAGTTAGCTAATAGAATTAATACAGTTGTCCCAATCATTGTAACATAATTGATTATGCTTTCAGCTGCTACTGTAACCATATGCACTATTTGCAGTCCATCTTCGTTCAAGAATAATATGCATGGATCCAATGCGATTGTTTTAACAAAATCAGTTAGTCTATTAGGGACCTTTGTGCATTGTTTTGGGTTGAAGGTGGTATAACCATATCACAATCCAGTGAACTTAAATCAGACCATGTCAAACCTAACCGTATCAAATTGACAATCTTTTTACAGAATAAGCATTGACAATCTTTTCACTGATTGTGCACCCATATGAATTAAACACAAACATACAGTTAAGTTACCTCTAATCAATGATTTCAGAAACTAGAAAGCATTAATGCCAGCTGTTCATCAGAAACAATAACTTCCTTGTGTGCACCCACTGCCTCTGCTAGTTTAGCTGCCAACTGATGCTTGCACTGAAAAGGAAGAAGCAAACATCCAGTTATATAACTAAATATAAAGGCTTCAAACATGAACGGCGGTAAAGTGTACATACACAAAGTTTCTCTCCCTTTCTCACAATGTCATAAAAGAATGAGTAACAATTACAATGGTGATCCGGAAAGCAAGTGTACTCTTTCTTCCTCCTTGATTCCCCAACCACCTGTTCATTTTATTGCCACAAAAGAAATATCAAGCCAAGTTCTAATTTTGTTTTAAAGGAAAACGAAACCTTTTTAGTTGCAAGAAGTTCAAAAGCAGAACTGGTATCTAAGTTTTTCTTTGAATAAATTATACAATGATATTTGTTGTTCAGTGGGCATTACTCGAAAGGGTTAATCGATAACGTAGTTGAAAATACAGGGATTTTGCGCAAATATTCCAAAAGAAGAAGAAGAGAGGAACAAACCAGGAAAAAGAAGCGGCCACTGGGAGAAGCGGAAACCTTACGAACACAGCCTTGATCAACTATCCTAGTCACGCGCTCAAAATTCGTGCCGAACAACAAATGTAAGCTGAGTATTCAGATCAAATTCGAAATAAAGTAACTTCGGTATAAGTTCATGTGTGAAAAAGAAAATAGAATGAAATAAAGTACTTACATGGACAAATGATCGTCTGAAGCTGTTAGATTGAAAATTAAATCAAAACTAGGGCTGTGAAGAGAACGATAAAATAGAACTAAGACAAGTGAAGAAACTTACTAAAACGAGATGATTTGATTGATTCCAAATCGAATTGGCGACGGAGATGGAGAATGACGAAGAACTACTGCTACTCATTCAGAGCTCATTAACATCATTAAACCGACCACGAAAAAACGGAAACAACAATACACGACAATTAACATAAAGATTAAAAAAGAAATTCTTCCAAAAAGAAACCTAACGAAAAATAATTAGATTGTTGAGTAGAAGTACATTACCTAGAAACATACTTCGAAAATCCATAAAGTTGTACTTAACAGATGGGAACTACCTCGTTGTCAATTTAGGGCTTGTGAAAAAATCTCTAGGAAGGGAGCAGCTTGAAGGAAGTGTGGAACGAAGTGAAGGGGAGCAGATTAACAAAGATAATTGGCACGAGACGGAGATAAGTGGCATGAGACGAAAGAGAGAGGAATTTTGTTGAATGAGGGTAGAAATGTATCAATGGAGGAAAGGAGATGGAAAAAACGAAATGATTTTTTTAGTATTGGCGGGTATGGCGGCAAAATTTGGCAGCGTTGGAATAAAACAAAAACAAGTTAAAATAAGGGGTATTTATTGTAAAGGACAAAATATCCAAATAATTTATCCTCAAGGACACATGCCTATAATTTTATCCTCAAGGACAGGCCCAAAGCCCATTTTTTCTCAAATGCACAAATCTCTCTTCCCCGTGCCTATTCAATCCCGTTTTCAGCTCCGACCACCTTATCCTGCGTCAACGCCATCTCCTCACCAGCGCCGCCGCCTCCTCACCAGCGCCACTATTGCCACCTCCTCCTTCACCCGTTTTGCAGCAACCACCTTGTGCCACCTTCTCCACCCGTTTTGTGTTCACCATCGCCGCAGCGTCACCTCCTCACCAGCGTCGTGCAACTACCCCATGTCATCTCCTCCACCCGCCAACGCCACCCCCTCACCAGCACCATGCTCTTAAAAGCTGATACTGATACCAGTTTTTAGGTATCAGTTTTGAAATTTTAGGTATCAGTTTTCAAATTTTAGGTATCAGTTTTTAAATTTTAGGTATCAGTTTTGAAATTTCTTCTGATGCAAACCCTACAAATCGCTTCCAAATACCACACACTATACCACCACCTTCACAGTTTCGTCAAACCAATAACCCATCAGAAATTTTCCACCACAAATCCATACTATTTCCTAAACCACCACAAATCCACTGATACCACATCGCATACAAAACTGATACCCAAAACTGATATTATGTTATTTTATTAAAACTGATACCATCGCATACAAAACTGATACCCAAAAACTGAACACAGTAGAATGATTTCCATCCTCTCGTCATCGCTTCCTCCTCTCGTCCACGGTCTCCTTCATCGTCTTTTCGAAATCCTCACTCACGTGCTTGATCTCCATCCCTAACTTTTCATAGTCGCTCTCCGCTTCCTCACGTGCTCTTTTCTTCTCCGCAAGCTCCTTCATCTCAGATTTTTTCACAGACTCCATCTTCTTCCGAATTCGTCTCTCGAGCTCGAACTCCGCGCGCAGGTCCTTGATTTCTACCAAGGTGTTGTCGAGATCTGAGAGGTCGACGTCTCGGTCGGAGTTTATCGGGTTGGAGAAGGAAGCGATGGTGTGGGTTTTGTAGCAAGATGTGGAGTTGGAGAGGCAAGTTGCAGTGATTTGTCCTTGAGGATAAAATTTTAGCGGGCTGTCCTTGTGATTAAAAAAGCCCTAATTTTTGTCCTTGAGGAAAATTTCCTGTTAAAATAAATGGTAAAAATAACATTGGTTGCATTCACACTATAAACGCTACCAATAAATGCAACTAAAAGTAGGTTTTCTTGTAGTGGTGCTAACCTCTCCGGGTTCTTGTCAAGCGTAATCCACACTTGACGACCTTGGCCCAGTGTCCTTGGGCGCTGTGCTAACCTCTCCGGGTTCTTGCCGAGCGTAATCCACACTTGACGACCTTGGTCCAGTGTCCCTGGACGTTGTACGATGCCATGGCTTAAGTCCTAAGCCGAATCCTGGTCTCTCCGGACCCTTGGCGAGCATAGTCCATACTCGACGACCTGAAAATAACAATTGATAATAGAAGGCCTAAGTCCTAGGCCGAATCCCGGTCACTCCGGACCCTTGCCGAGCATAGTCCATACTCGACGACCTGAATGAGTCAATTTACCACGTTCGGGCAAAGCGACTCACCCCTTGCCAGGCATAATCCATACCCGACGACCGTTTATCAAAAATCAGATAAAAATTCAATCCAAATTCAATCCAAAATCCAAATCCAAAATCAGAAAACCAGAAATCCAAACCAGCATCCAAAACCGAAAACAATCATCCAAAGGAAAATCCAAATCAAAAAGCAAGAAAAACCAAGAGCTCAATCCAAGCTCCAAAACTGAAAATCAAAAAGTAAAGCAGTGTCCAATCCAAAAGCAAGAGATAAATTTCACAAACCATAGCATTGCAGTTTATCATCATTCAGAGCATGCCTAGGGGCTATCTCCGTCTCCGTACATGTGTAAATGACTTGGTTGCTTGCCAATAGTTCGCTACTTATTTCATATTAACCTGGTCAATGGATGATCAACCGACCATTATTCCTGGGTCTCCCACCATCGTAGCTTGAGGTAGGCAGCGGTTGCTCCTGCCCCGCTGTTGCATTCCGAGGTCCAACATATTGTGGCAGTTGTCCATTCCTTACATGCTCCTCAATTATGTCCTTTAAGTGCCTGCAGCTGTTGGTGTCGTGTCCATCCAAATCATGGAAGAGACAGTGCCTTCCTGATGTCCTTTCCCGTTCTGTTGGTTCTCTCCTAGCCGGCCTCCGGTAGGGAAGGCGATTCCGAGTATCCAAGTATATCCGCTCCAGCGTCTCGTTCAATCCTGTGTATGTGGAAAACTTTGAATCCTTCCATTGCTTCCTAGCATTTCCAGAACCATCTTCCAACTTCCTTTTTCCTTTGTCTTTATCCAAACCTTTGTTGGATGGTCCTCCAACCTCAACTGCATTAACCTTTTTCAACTTTAAATCTGTACTCGCATCTTCTTGCCGAAGGAACCTTTCTGCCTCGTGAAAGAATTCGTCGAGATCCCGTGGGGGATCTCGTATCAGAGATACCTTGAAATCCGAATTCTCCCTGACTCCTGATACTGCTGCCATTAAAACCATCGATGGATCGGGCCGATCCACCGAAGCAACTGCGGCACTGAATCGAGTTAGAAAAGTTCTAAGTGATTCATCCATGCTTTGCTTTACCGATGTCAATGTCATCACGTTCTTTGGTCTCTTGAAATGAACCCGAAACTGTCCCAAAAACCTTTCCACCAATTCCCTCCAAGTCCTGATAGATCCTTCTTCCAGCTGCCTAAACCACATCGCAGCTAAGTCCGTCAAGTACAAGGGGAAGCATCGGGCCATCACTTCCTCCGATGCCCCCAGCACCTCCATGTGTCTGGTGTACCTCATCAAGTGATCCTTAGGGTCTGCCTTGCCATCATATACCTCAACGCTAGGTAGCTTGAACTTAGGTGGATTCTGAGCCATCCTTATTTCCCGAGTGAACGGACTCCTGTTTACTCCTTCCAAGTCTCCGTTGGTCAAACCACCTCGCACAGTCTTCCTAATTATATCTACCAATCCAGCGTTGTCTATCGGGGGTGGCCCCCGAGGGAATTTCGGTACATACTCTTCATGTGGCTCGCTAGCAGCAACGTTGGTTCTAGCCTGTTGAACTCCTTCCAAAGGTCCTCCTGTGTTGGATCCTGCGGGCCTGCCCCCAAGCCCTTGTCGATTGCCCTCTGGCTCTGCACCCTGTCCTCCATTGGGTTCCATAACCCTAGCTTCTTGTCCTACATCCACGGCTGGTGTAGCTGTTTCTAAGTTCTGGGTCCCTACAGCTCTCATTTGCTCCAAGAAAGTCTGCATCATCTCCTGTTGACTCTTCAACAACCTCTCTTGCAGTGAATTTGTTATGGCTTCCATTTCATTCCGGGTTATGTAGATCGAAGCTGGTACTTCCTCACCTCCGGAGGATGCTTGTTGACTTCCTCCATGTTGGCTTCTCTCAGCCCTTAGCCTTCCACTATTTTTCCTAGTCATTGTCTTCCAAATCCAAACTTCTATCCGATGTAGCGGGTGCTGGTTGTTCTCAGTGAAAGCACCAAAATGTTTGTGCAAAAAATGGCCACAAACCCCAAATACCGTGAAAGCACCAGTGTATGAATACAAATCAGCAATATTCAAACACAAATCACAGATCTCAGCAAATAACCCAAGAATGCTTGCACAAAAATGGGCAAACACCTCCAAGTCGTATGATTTAGTTGATTTTATGTTATTCGTAGTGATTTGGGTGGTTTATGCAAATACGTAAAAAGCGGGGACTAAACTGTAAAAGACACACAGATTTATAGTGGTTCGGCCAGAATGTGCCTACATCCACTTTATATGTTATTCTCCTTTTCCGATCCGATTACAAGTACAAAGCTTTGAATACAAGTATATCAAAGTTGTTTGAAAGTTCCTTCCAGGCTTGAGCTCTCAAACTTCTCCCCCATTGTTGTACCCCTGCCCCTCTATTTATAGAGTGAGGTTGGGGGCAGGGGTATTGGATGTTTATAGCTGCTGGTGGGCCTGGGCTGAAGCAATCTGGCCTGGCAGTGCTGGTTCGGCAGCACCTTGGTCCGGCGGTGAGTGGTATGTTGTTTGGACCGGTGGTAGGTAGGGAATGAAATTGGTTCGGTGGAAGGTTGGACCGGTAGTAGCGTAGAGATGGAGCTGGACCGGTAGTAGCATGGTTCGGTAGAGGCTGGTTCGGTGGTGATTGGAGGTAGGTTGGTTCGGCAGTGGAGCGTAGAGGAGTTGGTTCGGCAGTGGCACTTTGGGTTTGATTCGGCAGGTAGTGGAGTGGTGAGGTCTGGTTCGGCTATGCTTTGGACCGGCCTTGCTTGGAGAGGGTTTGGATCGGTGGTACTTTGGTTCGGTCTCGGTACTACCGAATGAATGTTATACTGAGAATGCCGAATGATCCCTTGTGTTGGGAATGCCGAATGAGCCTTCATATTTGAGAATGCCGAATGAGCCATGTGGAGTTCGAATAGTATGTCCCTCCTACCTTGCATCGATCATATCTCCTTCATACGAACTCTGATTAACCTGAAATTTGAAACATAGCCTCTCCTAATCCTCATCATCATCTCCAATCAATTTCGTCCTGATCGGAGCTTAACCCCGACATCCAACATTCCTTACCAATTTGTTGATATTCCAGTTTTGACCAAAAAATGGGATAACAACAAGTATGTGTTTACTAGCCAAAGATAATGATCCTTGGTTATGGCACAAAAGATTTTGTCATATAAATTTTAAAACTATTAGAAAACTTTCCAAAAATGAATTAGTAAGAGGTTTACCCAAAATAAACTTTAAAATAAAAAATCTTTGTGATGATTGTCAAAAAGGAAAATTAACGAAATCATCTTTCAAATCTAAGAAAAATATTTCGACTTTACAACCATTAGAATTACTACATATGGATTTATTTGGACCAACACAAGTTCAATCCATTAATCATAATCGATACGTGTTTGTAATAGTTGATGATTTCTCAAGATATACATAGACTATTTTTATGAAAAATAAAAGTGATACTTTTGAGCATTTTGAAATATTTGTCAAAAGAATTCAAAACACTAAAGATTTGAAGATTAAAAATATACGAAGTGATCATGGAGGCGAATTCGAAAATGAAGCTTTTGAAACATTCTGTAAAAAGAAAGAAATAAATCATAATTTTTCATTTCCTAGAACTCCTCAACAAGATGGAGTTGTAGAAAGAAAGAATCGAACATTACAAGAATGCGCTAGGACATTATTAAATGGAAGTTTTCTACCAAAACATTTTTGGGCAGAAGCCGTAGCTACTGCATGCTATGTATTAAATAGAATATCAATTAGACCGTTAACTAAAAATACTTCATATGAACTATTCAATAACAAAAAGCCAAATATATCTTATTTCAAAATATTTGGATCAAAATGTTTTATTTTAAATACAAAAGATCAACTAAGTAAATTTGATCCAAAAGCCGACGAAGGGATTTTTGTAGGATATTCAGAACGAAGTAAGGCATATCGAGTATTTAATAAACGAACAAACGTAATCGAAGAAACCTTACATGTATCTTTTGATGAGAATTTCAACAAAGAATTAAGTATAAAAGATGATGAAGAATTTATAAATATAGAAAATACAAATCTTGAAAATTGTAATAATGAACTAAGATCGTCACCAAGAATATTACGAGATCACCCTACTCAAAACATAATAGGTGAAATCAATTCTCTAAGACAAGAAATCAATTAAATCAAATGGGACATGTAGCTTTCATTTCTACAATAGAACCTAAAAATCCTAAAGAAGCATCAACAGACGATTACTGGATTATTGCAATGCAAGAAGAATTAAATCAATTTGAACGTAACGATGTTTGGGAATTAGTTCCCCGTCCGAATAATCAATCTGTTATAGGAACAAAATGGGTTTACAAAAATAAAATAGATGAACAAGGTAATATAACTAGGAATAAAGCTAGACTAGTAGCATAAGGATATAATCAAGAAGAAGGTATTGATTTTGAAGAAACTTTTGCTCCCGTTGCAAGACTTGAAGCAATACGTATTATATTAGCTTTTGCATGTTTTCACAATTTTAAACTTTATCAAATGGATGTTAAAAGTGCATTTTTAAATGGTTTTATAAAAGAAAATGTATACGTAGAACAACCTCCTTTATTTATACATGAAAAATATCCAGATCATGTATATAAATTAAAGAAAGCACAATATGGTCTTAAACAAGTACCTCGTGCTTGGTATGAAAGACTTAAAAGTTACTTACTAAATTCAGGATTTCAAATTAGAAAAGTTGATCAAACGCTTTTCATTAAAAATACTACTAAAGATATTTTAATAATTCAAGTATACGTAGATGATATTATATTTGGTTCGACAAATGAAAATTTATGTAAAAAAATTTCAAATATAATGACTAAGGAATTCGAAATGTCTCATATGGAAGAATTATCATATTTTCTCGGACTTCAAATTAAACAATTGACAAATGGAATTTTTATAAAACCAAGAAAAATATTGTGCTAATCTAATTAAACGTTTCAGAATGGAGAACACTTCTGCTAAACCTACTCCTATGAGTACCACTACTCATTTCGATTGAGATGAAAATGGAAAAAGTATAGATCAAAAATTATTTAGAAGTATGATAGGTTCCTTATCTACTTAACCGCTAGTAGACCGGACATAATGATGAGTGTATGTTTATGTGCACGTTTTCAATCTAATCCTAAAAAATCACACTTAAGAGCGGTAAAACGAATTATGCGATACCTTAATGATACTAAAGATTTTGGTCTTTTCTATCCAAAAGAGTGTCCATTTGAGTTAGTATCATTCAGTGATGCTGATTTTGGTGGATCTCGAACAGATAGAAAAAGTACAAGTGGTACGTGCCATTTCATCAGAAAATCACTTGTATCTTGGTTTAGTAAGAAACAAATTTGTGTTTCACTTTCCACGTGTGAAGCGGAATATATATCAGCCGCCCTAGCATGCACTCAAGTTATCTATATGCAACAAACACTTAAGGATTTTAATATAAATTTAACTAACTCTACAATATATTGTGATAATACAAGTACAATAAATTTATCTAAAAATGTGGTTAATCATTCTCGTACAAAACATATAGATATTCGTCATCATTTTGTACGTGACAATATCGAAAAAGGAATCATAAATTTAGAACATATTTCTACCAAAAATCAAATTGCCGATATATTTACTAAACCTTTATTAGAAAACTCCTTTATAAAATTACGACGAGAATTAGGAATAATCTCTTTTAAAGAGATTTTATAGAGAAAGTTATCAAATTTTTTTTTACAATTCAGTCGACTAAATCTATATGTTCAGTCGACTGAATGAAGAAAACTATGACTTTCAATTTACATTTTCAAAATAATGATACGTTATAAATAATAATATGAGGGTTATCTCTAATCCATACATTTCTAACTGATTTATTTTAACCGTTAAATCTTTAACTTTGATAAATTATCACCACAATATTTTTAGAATATTCATCCAATAAATACACATTTAACTTATTTTCATTTTCATAACTCATTTTCACTTACAAATTGAAAATTTGATATAAAAATGTCCTCAAACAACTCATACTCCCCAATCAACATCACCTCTTCGGTCGATAACTCACTAACATCACCAAAACCTCCTACTCCAACACCAAAGCTTGAGCCAATCTATAATGGGACAACTATCGAACTGGATACACACCGGAATCGAAGAAGGCTAAACGTGGTCTTTTTATCTCACCAGATACGAAAAGAAAGATTGATGAGATTCATCACTTTCAACAACAACAAATAGATCTTCAACGATAATTATATTTCGAACAAAAAGTAATGCTAGACGATTAAGCTTCTTAGAGCAAATCGGTTTACGTTTTTGTGGCTCAAAGAAAAACGAAGTGACCGAGCCTTTACCTCGGCCAGTTAGTTCGTATGATCCATCTTCGTCATACCGTACACCAGCCGATCCCGTGAATCTTTGGATGTCTCCAAAGACTCCTCAGTACAGTCCAAATTCATGGGATATAAACTATATGGAGAATGAAGAACGGAAAAAGAAAAATAGTCCATCTCCAAAGAAATGATTATTCCGGTGGCCAAATCTTGTTATTATAATGTATTATGTCTATACTATTGTAATTATTTATTGAAATATTTTTAAAAATTTTAGATTTCCAAAAACTCAAGGTTCGGTCGTCTGGACCTTCCTGCTCAGTCGATTGAACACTAGGCAGAAAACAAATACACAATAATTCAGTCGACTAAAAACTCTGTTCAGTCGAGTGAATTTAACATAGAAAATTTCGGCCAAAATTTCAGTCGACTGAACAGACTTTTTCAGTCGACTGAACGCCAATTCCCAGGCAACTTTTCCCCTCTTATCAACTAGTTTTTACCCTTTTACCTTCACTTTTTACCTTCCAAAAGTTCTCTCTTCCCCATTATTTTCCAAAACCCTAGCCCCCAATTCATAAATTGCTCTCAAATCTCACGACAAATGGCCCCAAAAAGATCAAGAGCTTCTTCTTCTTCATCCTCCGAGCCAATTGATGCTCAAATTGCACAAGGGCTCTATGATGGCGTAGCTGTAACAAGGTGGAATAAAATGAAGAATTCTCGCATTTTCGAGCACTCCTTCGTTGATTTTCAAAGCCTTTAGACATACAACATTCAAGCATTAACGGATCGGGCAGGTTTAACTTCTTTTTTGGATTTGAAAAGAAACGACCATGCAATAAACCATATCATGGTCAAATTAGTTTATGCAAATCTTAATCTTGGACATCAAACTCCAATAAATCCAAATGATAGCGTTTGGAGTATGGTGTGTGGGAAGAAAGTTTGCTTCTCCTTAGATCGAATGGCACACATCTTAGGATCACCTAACGTAGGGAGAAAGCTTGATGAGGTAGAATTCAATCCACAAATTGGAGATAACATAAATCATCAATTTCTGGATGATAATGTTAACATTCGAGATTTTAAGTCCACTTCCCTACGACCTAGAGCTAGAATCCTTCACAAAGCTCTTATGAGAACAATTACTCCACGAATGGGTTCATGTGAACTTGTCTACCCAATCAATTATCGAGCTCTATACGCTATTTGGGGCAATATTCAAGTCAATTGGCTCCAACTAATCCTTGATGAGTTTATCACATTTAATAATGGAAAAATGCGAACTATATATTTTGGAGAATATATCATGAGACTTCTCCTCAATGTTGATACGCCATTACCCGAGTCCGAAAATACAATGGTCCATCAAATTAACCAACGGACAATAAGCCTTATGCAACTCTCGGATAGACCTCCTCGCATTATATCTCTTGCCGAATGGGAAGGTAGGCATCAAGAACAACAACAACCTCCACAAGCGCAACAACCTCCACAAGCTCCACATGAAGAACCTTTCGACCGAGAAGATGAAATTTGTATCATTGAGTCAAGTTTGACTACCAATCAATCGTTAGGAATTTTATCAAGAAATCAACAAATTCTTGATAATCGCCTCAAGAAGGTAGATCACAAACTTGATAAAATTAAAGGATTCTTCAATAAATTATGGGATGACATCTCATGCTCAACTTCCACTACCGCTTTAACATCACGCGGTAAGCGTCCTGCACCTACTTTCACACGGACATCGTCCGAAGAACATATAAGCAACAGCACGAGTGGCACTAGTGGTGGTCAAGGAGTAAGTTACAGACCTCCCACATGTGGACCCGTTATCCGCGAACCAAGGGGAGGGAGAGAAGCCTCATATGATTGGGACAAAGACGAATAAACTCTTTTGTAGCTTTTTATTATAACAAGGCTTGTATAAATAGCCTTTTATGTTTCACTCATGCTACATTTTATGTTTTATTCATTCATGCGACATTCTATATTTTATTTCTCATGCTACATTTTTATGCTATATTCTATGTTACATTCTTAGACAATAGACATGCATATCAGTGATTGTTTTGACAATATACTTCTGTGATTATTACTTCCTTTTTGTCGATGCAAAGGGGGAGAAATCTATGTTATTAACCATGTTTTTGTAGAAAAGATAGTGCATATATTCAGGGGAAGGAAATAATCTCTACACACATGAGTATTGTCATCAATCAAACACATGAGTATTGTCATCAATCAAAAAGGGGAAGAATGTTGATACGCTAAGATTTTGATCAATGACAATGTGCTTCAACAAAAAGGAAGAGATATGTGCAAAGCTAAAGAAAGAACGATGAAGACCAAGAATAAACATAAGTATTATTTTTATATAGGTCTTAGTTTAGATTTATTGTTAAAATCTATCCTCAAGAGGCTTGCAAAAACACTAAAACACATTTTATAAATTTCATTTCTTAATACACATTCACTGTGCACAATTTAATAGTTCAGTCGACTGAACAGGGATGACCAGTCGACTGAACCTGTTACACATATACAAACATGTACAGTTTCAGTCGACTGAAACACCCTGCTTAGTCGACTGAATTTGTTCCTGAAAATTTTACTTCATATTTTCAGTTGACTGAAATCTCTGTTCAGTCGACTGAATTTGAACCTGCGAATTTTCTCTGAATGGACACCTTCTTCCTCCCAAGAGTTGCAACCATTCACCAATGGAAATGGAAGCATCTCTTGTCTGCAACCTTAGCCAACAGATGCACCTCTTTTACAAGTATAAATACATAATTCTAACATCTTCAATTTACTGAACTCTCTTGCTTTAATCTTACTATCTACTTGAACATATTATCTAGATATTCTCAAAGCAATCACAAATCTATTGCTTGAATCACTGCTTTGTTTTTAACATTCTTTTGATTCATAGCAATTCACATTTCGTAAATCTTCACAAACACATTGCATACTCTCGAGGATAAGATTATAGGAATATTGCACTACATTAGACTCATTAGTGTTGATAAGAACACAACAAGTCAAATATTGTTTTTTTAGTAATTGAGTTGATGTCCTCTTCGGTAGTTGAGGCAAGAAATCCCGTTCGGTTGTTCGGGTAAGTTGTAAACCTATTCCTCCGGTTTAAGTGAAGGTGTTAGTTAGTGGAATTCCTAAGTGAAGCTTAGGGTCTGGACGTAGGACTAGAGGTCCGAACCAGTATAAAATCCTGGTGTCTACCTTGCTTTTACTTACTTTATCTACCTAGACTATTTCGTTATTCCATATTACACGATCCTACGGCATAGCCTCTTTCAAACACTACCACTTCAAACTCTTCTTCCTTCTGTGGCATATGGTTTTTAGGTGATCCTTTTTCTATTCCTTCTCATCACTAGAAAAGATTATTAAGTCATCCTTTTCTCCCCAATTTGCTGCTGAGAATTCTCCTTTGGAATAATTCATACGTAATTGAAGGCTCCTACAATAGACAACAAAATACTTAGAAACATATACTAAGCCTTTTAACAATTTTAACCTGAATCTAATATCATATTTTGACAAATTTCTTACTAGCCAAACTTATCGAACTTTCATCTTTATGAAACATCTTATAGTCAAACTATGAAATTTTAATCATAAGATGTTCCTATTATGTCTTTTAACCAATCCATGGCAATAACTGAATATTATTATCCCATAATTTACTATATCTTTTTGAAAAGATGACCCTTTTATATTCAAAATATAATCCTAGGTAAAATTATTTCATCTACAATTTCAGAATAAAAATCATTTTTGTCTAACATTAACAAATAAGCGTTCATATATAATATGCTTAAACTCATTTTAGTGTGTCACTTACCCTACCTCTATTGAGTAACTCATCCTAGGTTGTGACTAACCTATCTCTGATGAGACTTTAGCCCTACCAAGCTCAAGTGTTCACTTAATCTAAGCTCTGATACCAACTGTGATGACCCGCACTTCCATATAGTTCAGATTGACAATAAACCGCACATGTCCATTCCAAATTGAACGAAAAGGTGGAATGTTAAGGATAAAAAGGAAAAGAAGATAGAACAGAATCTCATATGAATGGAATAACAAGTATTATTTCAATAATCTTTACAGTGGAAAAACTTTTAAATACATATATTAGAGTCTATCCTAAGCTCAGCCTGGGGAGTTATGAATACCTGCCCTTACAAATGCTGAGAAAACAACAAACATAGCAGAAAAGTAAACAATGTCCATACGTTGATGAAGATCTCCAGATCCCCTCTGAAAACTTCAAGCGTCTTCAGGTAATCCAGAAACTACTCGGATCTGACCTAAGTCTTAAAAATACTCTGATCCGTCTAGCAAACCAGCGTGAGAAACGTATGACAATGTCATAGATTGATTTTGATGCCAAATAAAACGTTGGAAAAGAAGAGTATCTCATAAGACCACACCTCACATAAACACGAATGTTTTTTACCTTATGATAATTAAAGTATTTTCATCAAATCATTTGATATTATTTCTAATGACATTGCTTTGAAAATTCCTTTAAATAACATATTAAAATAGCCAGAATTGTTACGTTGTTAAATTCAACGGCATATTCAGGTATATAATCAAGTTCGTAAAAGTACATATTGGTGAATGGATCTCCAGTAATGACAAGTAAAGGACTACCTTCCATACAGTACATCTCTAGAGGACCGTACTTAAGCACAGCCTCGCTGCCCTTTACCAACACAAAACCGGCCAACCACTACCATAGATAGTACTGAATATGTCATCACTCTGGTCGTTCCCGACCTATCTGTGGCTACAACATTCACAATATACTCATTGTATAGAGGGAAAACTAGAATGATGATGATCATCTCCTAATAGGTGAAACCCACATAGCGCTGCTGGATCTACCATGTTTTTTTCATTACTAATGTGTGAAAGTTTGAGGTAACGTTTTACCTTTCTCAAAACAGCAAATCCCACTTTGAATGCCATATTACCATTTCTGATGACACGTTAATTAGTTTCCAATATAGTATAACCACCGAGTTCAGATGCCTTAAGGAAGGGTGTTAAGTATAAAAGGGGTTATCTCTTATACTACCAAAGAGATGTATGTTTGTAAAAACCAATGTACGTAGTCTTAAAAATGCAATATCAGACATTCGTTCATATAAGTTATCCAGAAACAGGACAAACCGAAGGTACTCCTACAACATCCCATTTAGGAATCACCCCTAGGATTAGTAGCGAGCAGTCCTTGCATTGAAGATTTCAAAGTGAAGGTAATACTACCACCATATGTATATAATATGAAAATCACGAGATTAAGCCGCCCTACATTATGAAGATCTCCATCTTCAAAATTATTGTCTTCAACATGTCTTCACTTTCAACTGCGTATATTAGTTCGAAGTGGTTTTCAGATAGGAATCATCCAAATCTGGTTCCAGTCTCTCCGAATCAATTATCGATAAAAGATGTGTACATGTGTATACATAAATGTTAAACCTCTTTCGTTAAATCATCTTTTCTTCTTACACTCAAAATATTATTTAACTTTGAAGATGTCTTTTTATCCAATAAAATATCTTTTAGAGACATATATCTTTTAAACATTTTTGTTTCGGAATATATAGAATTATTAAACCTCTTTTTAACTTTGAAAATAACAAATCATTGCTTTTTAATTACTTAAGAAAAATATTTCCATATTCTATTATTAGAATAATTAATAAAGATTTCATTTTCCGAAACATGTTTTAAATGGGTCAAAAATAATGTTATTTAAGATATTTTTTATTGTAAAACCCAAAACTCTTAGTATTGAGTAAAAAGGAATCATGGATTTTAGATTAATTATACTAAATGCTAATTTCCATATTCAATCTGTGATATTCGTTGAATAACGGTGAAATCGCCTTTTAAATTCATGCGGATTATATAAGTTCCCTCCTTGGAATTTAATATAGAGTTTGGCTAGAATGTTTTATTTACCATCAAAATCCAATTTCAATTCTTGTTTAACCATTTCAAAAAAATCCAAATATTTTTTCTTTTTCTTAATAAAATGTGATCCAAGTAAATCAAATTACTATCCTCTCCGTCGGGCCAGTCTAAATAGCTAGGCGAAGCACACAACTGATTTCCCAAACTCCAGCCTAAAGACTATCTCTCTGTCACCCTAAAGATGGTCAAGTTATTTAATTGACTCTAAAATATTAAAATTATTTGATTTATCACTTGAAAAACATTTCAAAAAGATTCGCGCTAAAAACCCAAGTTCAAATCATTATTCAACGGTTACCAAATTCCATTGCTAAATTGTCGGTTAATGGTGATTTCAAAGCTTTATAGATTAAAACACAAGTTATATTGTATATGTGCCCATTTTTATAATTCATATTCCTTATAAAACAATTTAACATATTTATGGAATTTATTTCGTATTTTTAAAGATTTAAATACATCCATTTTAAACAGTTGAAAATAATAGTTTATGAACTGCCAAAACATGATGATTTTGATAACTTGATTTAGACATATCTAAAATTTTACTCAATGAAATGTTTATTTTTATTTTTCATTTGAAATAATGCCCACAAGGGTTCAGGGAATTCTTTTTTCAAAGAATTCCAACTTATATTTTATCCTACACATCCTTTTAATTTGTCAGGTCGTGAAGTTGCAATCTGCCAAAACGTAACATGTTTATTTTTAATCTTTTAGTCAAATTTTATAAAACTTTCCCGAAAAACTTTTTAAATCGTTTTAATAACTAATAAACTATACTAAACCAATTTTTCACTATTATACTTTGTTAAAATCTCATTTTCACTTTATTCCATATCTTTAATACTATATTATTATAATATACAATTTTTATATTTTTAATTTAAAAATCTTTTACATTAAACCATATGATATTTTTTCATGTATTTTCCACCTTTTAAACTATTATTTTTAAAATCAAACCGTTTGATTTACTTTTTCCCAACTAATTTAAATACTCCTCTTTACTTTTGCAAAACCATTTCTATTTTCCAAGAACGATATCTTTTTGATTTAAAGTTCAAAAGAGGCTTGATACTCCTTATACACATTATTTCACAATATAATAGGGATTATTTCTCGTGAATTTACCATGGCTATTCAAAATGATCATTTAAAATCTTATGGATATGATTTTCACATTATTATCAAAATAATTCTACTCAACTTAACCAAGTCAATATTTGATTAACATAAGCAACCAATCAACCAACAATCAATCATTTTAGCACCCAAACCATGCTAATCAACCAAGTATACTTTCATAGAACTAATCGTGGATAATTTTAAGATAGAAACAGTGTTCTCACTTTTATACGATCCGACTCTAAGTGTTTTTTAATAGACCATACCAAAGCTTATAGAACTTTCCCTTGGACCTTAATGATGCTCGGCCAAGCTTGTTGGAAGGTGAAAGCTTGGCTTTGAGATGGTGGTGTTATGGGCCATGCAATAGAGTGAGGAAGAAGCAGAGTCTGGCTAACTTTTTGAAGCAATTTGATATCGTATGTGGATGGAAACAATTTTAGCAAAACTTTGACATGGTGTTGAAATATTTTTACTATTTAGGAAGCCATTGAAGAAGAGTTATTAGAGAACTCTAGAAGAAGAAGAAGAAGAGAAGTGAATTTTTGAAGAAAGGAAGAGGCTATGCATTTGTATTTATAGGATATAAATTCGTGTGTATGAAATTACCAAAATACCCTCTACCCATCATAGCTTCGGTTGAACCCACTCTCTCCCTCCATATGATTGTCTTCTCCTGACTGAGTGATGGAAAGTTTGCTTGTTGAAGTTGCATTTGTTTATACATAAGGAGTTTATATGTATAATTATTTACATATTTCTTAGTTTCAATTTGGCTAATTGTGATACACATTTTTATGTATATGTACATGTATATGCATGTGTGTGCATGTTCAAACAAGGTGTCTACAACTTAAAATAATTTCAATTAGTCAAACCGTTGTCAATCAAGAATTCAATTTTGGCACATATTTTTAGTTCTTAATCAAACTATTTATTTATGTAAACAAACTTGAAAATAATTTTTTTATCATCTTCAAATAATTAAAACAAGATTATTCAAGCTACAAAACCATATTAAATAGTATTAAAATCGATTGATAAAAATACGACGTCGAACTGCCAGAATATGAAAAAGTTTATATTTATAAAATAAGTTTATATATTTATAAAACCATTATAAATCACTTCTATCATTATAAAATAATAAAAATGGATTATTTATCATTTAAAATAATCAATTTAAATTTAAAATTAATTAAATATTCCTATTCAAAATGATAAAATTACGGTGAATTATCTCGATATATGTAAGTAAATTTACAGTCACTATGAACCACGGAATATACAAGAACTACATCTCATATATATACGTAAATATGTACATTTAAATGAGTCTAAACTAGATAGAAAATACAACACTATATGAATATGTATACATATACAAGATAAAGGTAAGATGAATGATAATTAGATAACTGGAGTGAAATCCTCTCTAGAGCTATCAATTTGGGGCACCTAAAATATCTCAGTCTTACCTGAGTATAAAATAATAAATGGGTCAGTATAGATTATAATGAATGAGTTAAGCAAGATAAATAATAGATGCAAGGAGATAGATCTCAAATATAAACACAAAGCCAAGTATTGGAAAACATCAAGAATGCTTGAATAACTCCAAGAATATAATCATCAAATACCAAAATCCAAGATAGCTTCTAAAAGCAAAGTTTGTGAAACTATTTGGTGATAACACAAATAACTTATAATCTAGAAGTCATCGGTAGAAATCCAGTAATCACAATAAAGGGGGGAAGGCACCAAAACTCCAAGATTGATGAGTTAATTCGCCTACACACATGTAACTTCAAGATAGACATATGTGTCTATAAAACTCCAAGATGGGTAAGATTCCCAGAGTACCTTCAAGATAGAGGCATATGCCTATAAAACTCCAAGATGAGTAAGATTCTCATAGTGACTTCAAGGTAGGCGAGAGCCTATAGAACTTCAAAATAGGTGCTAGACCTACAAACTCCAAGATAGAAACAAGTCCTATAAAGCTTCATGATAGGTACAAGACTTATAAAAACTCCAAGGTAGGTACTAAATGTAGAATACAATAGCCTATGATTTTTGTTCGATGATGATAAACATATATATATATTCGTTTAAATGTATTTATTATTGTACTATTTTATTTCTCCACATAATTAAATAAATATATGTTGAATAAAATAAATAACTCGGAATTCTTATTTAAACAAATATTTTATTCAAACAAATATTTTATACAAATTCAAATAGTACAAATTTGAGCTCTCACTACATTTACACATATTCAAATACAATACGACTTCTATTACAACACAATTTTCACTATAAAATTTTACATACAAGGTTCACCTCACTGCATAATTCACTTATCACTCGTATTTGATCTTCAACTCTATTCCAACTTGTATCCAGCATTTGTACTATCTGCAAAGTAAACACCGATTAGTAAAATTGAAAAAGAAATATTTTACAGTGCACAATGAAGTTTGTGTTTTGAAAATATTGTTTGTCTCATTTATTTGGATTGTTCGCCATCTTTTTTTCCATCTTACATGAACAACTTGTGACATGCACAGTATATCACTGTACATGCCACAAGCTATGCACACCAATATAGACTTGCTTGTTAAAATTGCAGGGACAGCTGAGCACAAGGTCAAACCCAAGGCAAGAATGAATTCAACATAGGTGCAATGCAAAAACAAAACAACTCAGCAATCAAATTCAACTAGACCAGTCATCATAACCCAGGCAAACCATGGACAAAAGTGCACCATCTTCAACCAAATGTACACATGGTCAGTCCAGGCAAACCATGAAACAAAATGAAAAGCAAATCAACATGAAACCGAACCAGAATTCAAGTGATTAAGACATAGCCAGTAAGTCTAACAAGCACAGTGCAGACCAACCAAGTGCAACATGACAACAAGTTATAGTTTCAACATGTACAACAAAGTGCAGCAGACCAGACTTCAAGTGGAACAAACTACAACAAAAAAGGCAAGCAACATGCATGCATTCAGGCATGGAAAACACTTGAATAACAAGTCCATATGCAATCCAGTACAAAGCAAAATGTTCAAGCAAAATTGATATGCAAGCATTCAGTTTCAACAAGTATAACATGAGGAACCAATTAACATGAACATGAAAACAAGGCAACCGAACAAGTAAAAGCATAAAAGTATGTATTCAGGCATGTACATACATGAAGACTTCCAATGGAAGGAGACTAAAATAACAATGGCACAAGGAACCAGACTAGTCTACAATTCAAAAAACACAAAGATCACAAGACATGTACAAAAGCAGGAACCACACATGAAGATCCACATGAAACATGACTCGAACAGATTTAATAACAAAGGAAACAAATTGAACCGGACTTTAAATTTTAAACAACCAAATGCTCAACTAGACCAGATCCAAGCAACAAAGCTTTAAAAATGCTCATGTACCACATAATGCAACCAGACTCCAAACAAAAAATGAACATGTTCAAATGTATATGGATATGCATGTATACACATATCAGTTCAGGTATGTACATGAATATATGCTTGATTTTCATAATCAATGAGCAAATGCAGAAAAACACAATATGCACATAAGTTCAGAGGCAAGCAGGTTCAAATACAAGGGCAATGCATGCGGTCAGAGAATACCAATTCAAAATGCAAAGTGCACAATTATACACATATATGTACATGGTAAGCAGTAAGTATGCAAATGCATAGGGGGCAAGTAAATTCGAGCATATCACAATGCAACATAGGGTGAAATGATCAAATCATAGGATGAGAGCAATGAAATGACAGTGAAGCAGTTTACATGTTTCATAATACAACAAAAAACTGTGATGCCATGGATCATAAATCGGTCATAAGGAAACAAATTCAGAAAATTATAGAAAAAGTCACAGTTGATAACATGTTGAATAAGTCAGACTTCTGGAAGTCAAAAAATTATCTCAAATTCAAATGCCAAGCTGGAAGAGAACGATGGACAAGTCATAGGAGAAAAGAATGGAATAGATTCAAATCAATTCAACCAAATTCTTATACATTAACTGATGGTCAGAGATGAAGAAGTCAAAAAATACATAACCATTCGATTACAAATCAACGTATGAACTAGAACATCAAGAAAAATTAAAACCAAAATATATGAATGAAATAATAGGGTTCGATCCCTATAAATTGAACCCAGTTCATCATTGATAATCATTAAGTTCGAGTTCAAGCAAATCAACAGGAAAATAAAGTAAAAATTACATATCAATTTTACACCATTCGAACTCGACATTAAAGAAACCATAAGCAAATCGAAGAATACTGATCGAAGATCAAAAGCATGCCAGCAATTAATTCGAACTTCTAATTCCAAGCAACGACTTCAATCGAAACCCTAATTTTTGAAGAGCAAAAAGAAACGGCCGGATTGATTATACGAACTGGAGAAAAATAAAAAGGGAGAGTTTTTTTCACCGATTATACTGGGTCGGTCTACTTTTTAATTATATTGGGCTTCATTTTAAATATAGGGTTTTGTTTAGTTTTTTCGTTTTATTTTTTAGTTTCTTTTTTAAAATTGTGTAAATTTCTAGTTGTGTAACTAGGTACAAACTACAGGGCGTAGTTTGAGAAATTGCAACTCAGTGGCTGAGTTGTGGCAGAGTTTTGAGCTTAGAGTTGGGTTAATCGAGTTAGCGGGTATCGCGAGTTTATGTTTTTGTAAGCGATTGATTACTTAATTTCCAGTAGAAACCTTGGTGTAGAACGTAGGCAGTTTTTGCCAAAAAGGGGTAGAACTGTGTTGCATTGCTTTCTGTTTTTATTTTTATTTCCGCATTACTTTTTAGTAGACCTTATTCACCCCCCTCTAGGGCGAAAACGATCCTACAAGTGGTATCAGAGCTAGGAACAAAAACTTTTTTTTATAAAAAATGTTTTTTTTCAATTCAATGGCTTCTTTTAATAATGCTTTTGCTGAAGGTTGGTCCATAGTTAGACCACCAAGTTTAATGGTGAATATGCATATTGAAATACTAGAATGAATTTTTTTTAAAACCATAGATGCATGGAATAATGTTGAAATGCAATATAGCACACCAACATTAATGGTAAGCAATCAAGAAGTTGATAAACCTATGGATCAATAGACAGATCTTGAAAATAAACTGCAAACTACCAATACTAAAGCTATGAATTCTATTATTTGTTCATTAGATTAAATTAAATTTAACCATGTCTCACATTGTCTAACTGCACAGGAAATCAGGCACACACTTGAAGTAACTCATGGAGGAACCTTCCAAGTTAAAGAATCTCGCATTGCTATGCTTAGTATCGAGTACGAGAACTTCACAACGGGAAAGGATGAAAGTGTCAGACAAAAGTATCGATGACTTTCTAATCTTGTATACAAATCAAAATCCCTAGGAAGACCATACACAGAACTGGAAATAGTCCAAATGATCCTCGGAATTCATCCACGAAATTTTGAAGAAATGGTGACTACCATTCGAGAATCAAAGGATCTAAATCAATAACTAAGAAGCAGAATCGTTAATGTTCTAGACAAATCAGAAAAACAAGAGATCATCTGTCACAAGTGCAATAAACCTTGTCATATCAAGCCAAATTGTCCTCAAAATCGATTCAGCAAAGGAAAGAAACTGAAAAGGAGAAGTTTTGCAGCAACTTGGGATGAAAGTAATGAAGATGATGATGAAAACACCGGCGGTAAGAGTGAAAAAGCAAATCTGTGTCTTTTAGGAGAAACAAGTGACAGCGATGATGATGAGCCCAACGAGGTATCAAAACTCACTCACTCACAATTACTTATATATTTTCATGAAGTAAACGGCTGTTTTGAATCACTTAGAGAGAAGTACGCTAAAATTGAATTGCAAACGATAGTTTGATAGAACTAAATAAGCTGCTTGATCAAATGGTTCAAAACTATAGAAAAAAGAGCCATAAGTGTGATAAATATCCATCATTAGAAGAGGAAATAAAAAAATCAGAAACTAGAATTAAATCACTTGAAAATGAAATTCTGATTTTGAAAGAAAGTGAAAATACTAGGAGAAAAATTCTATCAAAAAGTACACTTTGTTATTGAATGAAAATGAATCTCTCAAGTCACAAGTCCAACAGCTATCTATAACTTTAGGAATATTCTCCAAAGGAGAAAGATAACTAAATATGCTATTAGGGAAACAAACTGTTAATACTATCAGACAAGGACTTGGGTATGCTCAATCTGAAAAAGATAGAAGTGAAACTAATCATGTCAATTCCAAGTGCACGATTTGCAGAAAAATTGGACACAATCAAAATAATTGCTGGTAGAGACCCAAACACACGATAATCATACCAATTTAGGTTCCTAAAGGCATGAATGTAAAATCCCTTAAAATAAAATAAATCTGGATGCTAAAAGGAACTAACATAGAATATCTTGATTCCATGTAAACTTGTTTTTCTAAATTCTTCGTTACTAACTATCATGGACCTATAAAAACAAATAGGTCACTAGAATCTTTCCTCGTGTAGGCGTGTTGGCAAGCTAAGGAATAACAAGAGTGGCACCTGGATTCTGGCTTTTCCAAGCACATGACAGACGACAAATCAAAGTTCCTTAGCTGAGAGAAGTACAAAGGTGGCAAATTCACAATGGGAAACAATGATAAATGTAAAATCATCGGTAAAATGATCAGTTGGGAAAATTTGAATCAAAAGCGGACAAAGGCATGTTCATGGGATACTCTTCTAGAAGCAAAGCTTATAGAGTATACAACAAGAGGATGAGAACAATCGTGAAGTCAATCAATGTGAAATTTGATGATCAAAGCAAGGAAACAATCAAAAGTAATATCAAAGAAGAGAACGAAAAAGATGAAAGTGAAAATCCAGAATCAGGGAGATTGAAATTCAAAGCGGATCATCCTCTAGAATTAGTAATAGGATTTCAAATCAAACAAAGCAAAAAAGGTACATTCATCTCTCAAGAAAAATAAGAGAGCTTGTCAACAAATTTGGATTGAAAGATGCTAAACCTGCAAAAACTTCCATGAGCACAACCATTAAACTCGAGAAGGATGAAAAAGGTATGGTAGTTGATCAAAAGAAATACCATGGTATGATTGGATCACTTCTTTGTCTTACTGCTTCTAGACCAAACATTGTTCTTTGTCTGTTTATGAGCACGGTTTCAATCAAATCCAAAAAAGTCTCATTTAAAAGCTGTAAAAATGATTATAAGTTCAATCAAATCCAAACGAGTCTCATTTAAAAGTTGTAAAAAGGATTATAAGGTATCTGATGCACATCCCACTGTTTGGTCTATGGTATCCAACTAATGATAACTTTGAGCTAAAAGGATATTCAGATGCAGGCTATGCTGGTAGTCTAGTTGATAGAAAAAGTACTAGTGGAAAGTCTTTTATGTTAGGACATTCGTTAGTTGAATGGTCAAGTCGAAAACAAAATTTTGTTGCATTATTTACCACTGAGGCAGAGTATATTACTCTAAGCGGTTGCTCTGCTCAAATTTTATGGATGATATAAACTTTGCAAGACTATGGTCTAAATTTTAAACGAGTTCCACTTATGTGTGATGGCAAAAGTGAAATTGACCTCACAAATAATCCTGTACCTCATTCTCGCACCAAACATATAGATGTTAGACATCATTTCATCAGACATCATTGTGTTATTTTATTTCTCCACATAATTAAATAAATATTTGTTGAATAAAATAAATAACTCAAAATTCTTATTTAAATAAATATTTTATTCAGATAAATATTTTGTTACAAATTCATATAGTACAAATTTGAGCTCTCACTACATTTACACATATTCAAATACAATACAACTTCAATTACAACACAATTTTCACTATACAATTTTACATACAAGTTTCACCTCACTACATAATTCACTCATTATGCGTATTTGATCTTCACCTCTGTTCCAGCCTGTATCCAACATCTAAACTATCTACAAAATAAATACTGACGTAGTAAAATTAAAAAAGAAATAATTGCATTGCGTAAGGAAGTGTGTGTTTTGAAAATATTGTTTGTCTCAGTTATTCAGGTTGTTCGTCATCGTTTTTTCATCTAACACGAACAACTTATGACATGCACAGTGTATCACTGTACATACCACAAGGCCATGCACACCGATATACACTTGCTTGTTAAAATTGCAGGGTAGGTAAGCACAAGGTCAAACCCAAGACAAGACTGAATTCAACACAGGTGAAATGCAAAATAAAACAACTCGGCAATCAAATTCAACTAGACTAATCATCATAACCCAGGTAAGACATGGACAAAAGTGCACCAGCTTCAACCAAATGTACACATGGTCAGTCCAGGCAAACCATGGAACAAAACGTAAAGCAAATCAACATGAAACCGAACCAGACTTCAAGTGCACAAGACATAACCAGTAAGTGTAACAAGCACAATACAGACCAACGAAGTGCAACATGACAGCAAGTTATAGTTTCAACACGTACCACAAAGTGCACCAGACCAGACATCAAGTGGAACAGACTACGATAACAAAGGCAAGCTACATGCAGGAATTCAGGCATGGAAAACACTTGAATAACAAGTTCATATGCAACCAAGTATAAAGCAAAATGTTCAAGCAAAATGGATATGCAAGCATTTAGTTTTGACATGTACAACATAAGGAACCAGTCAACATGAACATGAAAATAAGGCATCCAAACAAGTAATAGCATGAAAGTATACATTCAGGAATGTACATACATGAAGATTTCAAATGGAACCAGACTAAAATAACAATAACACAAGGAAACATGCCAGTCTACAGTTCAGAGAACATAAAGATCACCAGACATGCACAAAAGCAGGAACCACACATGAAGATCTACATGAAACATGACTTGAACGGATTCAATAACAAAGGCAATAAATTGAACCAGACTTCGAATGCAAAGCAACAAAATTCTCAACTAGACCAGAACCAAGCAACAAAGCTTTAAACATGCTCAGGAACCATACAATGCAACAAGACTCCAACCAAACAACTGAACATGTTCAAATGTATATGGATATGCATGTATACACATATCACTTCAGGTATGTACATGAATATGTGCATGATTTTCAAAATCAATACGCAAATGCAGACAAACACAATAGTGCATAGAAGTTCAGAGGCAAGCAGGTTTTAATACAAGGGTAATGCATATGGTCAGAGAATACAAAATCAAAATGCAAAGTGCACAAGTATACACATATATGTACACAGTAATCAGTAAGTATGCAAATGCAAAACTCGAGCATATCACAATGCAACATAGGGTGACATGATAAAAGTGTAGGACCAGAGCAATGAAATGGCAATGAAGCAGTTTACATGTTTCATAATACAGCAAAAAAATGTGAAGCCGTGGATCATAAATCGGTCATCAGGAAACAAATTCAGAAAATTGTAGAAAAATTCACAGTTGATAACATGATGAACAAGTTAGACTTCTGGAAGTCAAAAAATTATCTCAAATTCAATTTCCAAGCTGGAAGAGAATGATGAACAAGTTGTAGGAGTATAGAATGGAACAGATTCAAATCAATTCAAGCAAATTCAAATATATCAACCGATGGTTAGAGATGAACAAGTCAAAAAATCACACAACCATTCGAATACAAATCAACGCAGGAACTAGAACATCATGAGAAATTCAAACCAAAATATACGAATGAAATAATAGGGTTTCAATCCCTATAAATTGAAGCCAATTCATCATTGGCAATCATTGAGTTCGAGTTCAAGCAAATCAACAGAGAAAGTAAAGTAAAAATCGCGTACCAATTTTACACCATTCGAACTCGACATTGAAGCAACTGCAAGCAAATCAAAAAACACTGATCGAAGATCGAAAGCATACCAACAATCAATTCGAACTTCTAATTTCAAGCGACGGCTTCAATCGAAACCCTAATTACTGAAGAGCAAAAAGGAATGGCCAGAGTGATTATACGAACTGAAGAAAAAAAAAGGGAGATGGTTTTTTTTCTTTGATTATAATGGGCCGGTCCACTTTTTAATTATATTGGGCTTCATTTTTAAATATAGGGTTTTGTTTTAGTTTTATTTTGTATTTTCTTTTTTAGAATCGTGTAAATTTCTAGTTTTGTAACTATGTACAAACTATGAGGCTTAGTTTGAGAATTCGCAACTCAATGGCTGAGTTTTGAGCTTAAAGTTGGGTTAATCGAGTTAGAGGGTATCGCGAGTTTACGTGTTTTTGTGAGCGACCGATTACTTAATTTCTAGTGGAAACCTTTGGGGCAACACATAGGCAGTTTTTGCCGAAGCCGGGTAAAATTGTGTGTGATCTTTTCTGCACTGATTTCTGTTTTTATTTTTATTTCTGTATTAATGTTAAGTAGACCATATTCATCCCCCTCTAGGGTGAAAACGATCCTAGACTAAACCTATAGAACTCCAAGGGCGAGTCGTAAAATTGTTGATATATGTGTCATGTACTCTCAAATTGCAACAGAATAGGTAATAACCATGCGTTTCATACCACACGGGTTTACATAAATGTTTCTATAAGCTAGTAAACTCCACTTGTGTGTCTACAGGGTTTAATCGAACAAGACCAGAAATTAACCGATAAAATGAACGTAGGTGGTCCATACCACTCGTTTTCCTGAATCGTTCAATTAGAATTCTCATCTGATCGAGTGCATGTGATTTTTATAAAAATACAGCTTTGAAAACCTTCCTAAAAAACTATATATTAGTTTACACGCATATATATATATATAAAGGAATTTTTAAACTTTTAAATACATAAATATATTTAGATGTTGTTTTGTAAGCTAATACCTATTGAAAGGCCTTTGCGGAATCTCTTTAGACATATAAAATGGCCCATATCAACTAAAAACCATTATCATAATATATATACACAAACACACACACACACATTCAAACATACTTATTATAGAAAATAAGTCGTATTTGAAAAGATTCGGATAAAACACTTTAATTTGAAAATCGGCCTTTTGCAAATTCTGATTGAAATTATGCTAGAAAAATTATGTATAGTCCATGCACCCATAGAGCATTTTTGTGGTATAATAACTTCAAAATGAATTTTCAAATTCATAAATAAAAATTCATAAGTAAAATTGAAACCTGCATGGAAAACAACATCAAAATAAGTAAATTGGTCCAAGCGATCAAATGGATAAATGGAGGGTCGAACATGTGCGGCCAAAGAGCCAGATGGCTTAACCTGGGACTCAGCCGAGGTCACCACCGGTGGTCATGCCTGGACTGAGTTACAGGCGGCTCCGGTGGCACTCCGACGACCCATTGTTGCTCGTTTCTTTATCGTTGATCAACTTGAGGTCTGGGGTACTGAATTAACATTCGAGCAAGCATGCAAGAATGTAAAATTTAATGCTAATTGAGATCATAAAGTAAAGGTTTTAGAGGGAAAAAATTGCATAGCAAAAGATATGAACAAAAACAAAGTTTAAGATCAAATCAGTGCGATAATCCATCCAAATGACCAGCAACAACATGCATTCAATATAGACTAGAGTGTGAGTATTGCTGGCCTAAAAGAACTTGAGTTAGTGCTTAGAATTTGGATTCACCTAGGCTATCACTTCTTAGCCACAAAACCTAGGCATATCTCAAAAATTAAAGAAGAAAAATTACAACCCTAAGCCAAAAACTGAGATTGATTCATGAATAAAACATACTAAAAGTTGAAGGAGATTACCTTCATTTGATTTTTTTAATTACTAGCCAAAAGTCCCTTGATTAACTCTCAATTTGGGGAAAAATAGTCAATAGGGTTTTGAGAATAAAGGGTTTCTTAGTTTTAGATTTTTGAGTTGAGAATAGCGTCAGAAGGAAAATGAACGTAACTTTCATTTTCTCCTTACTAATATTACTACACGGGCCAAAGTGGATACCTTATACCCAATAAGGAAATGAATTATTATTTCCTTCTAAATTCTCATTATAAAACACTAATTTAAAGCTTAAAAATGTTTTATAAGAGCATAAATTGATTTCTCAAAATTTTCAAAACTAATCAACATCTTAAAGATTCTCATTTTAATATTGAGGTACTTTATAAAATTAAATAAAACTTTTGAAATTAAAAGTTATTCACATTATTTTTAACCAAATAAGCTATTAATTGTAAAGTATCATTTTAGATAATAAATCTCAATATTACCATTTAATTATATTTACAACATTTGTTGTAATAATTTCAAATGGATACTATTTATCATAAATCTCCATTTAAAATAAATAAGTGAATAAACCTAGGAAAAACTCGCATTTTAAATTACAAAATTACATTTATTTTATTTACTATTATTTTCTAGAAGGTTATTCTTATATTATCAAAAATAAGAAGTTAAATTACATTGTTTTTAATATTAAATAAATTTTCCCAAATTTATTTATTATCATATGAGAAGCCATTTTAATTTGGAAATTATAGCTAATAAAATTTCTCAAATTTATCTTAAAATTAATTAAGATGATTATAAATCATACTTTAGAGTTAATTCCAAGTAACTTCGACTAGGTTTGCTACATTATTTATCAAAATCAGATCTCATCGCTTTTATAAAAATCCCTTTTATATAAACTCATTACATATTTATAAATCCTTTTTTAAATCTCGAAATTAAGTTATACAACTTCTTTTAAAAATCTCCAAAATTATTTATAAAGTTCCTTTCTATTTATAAACCTCTTTTCTATTAATAAAACTCTTTTATATGTCTCCCTTAATAAACTCCTTTATAAAAATATTTTATAAAATCCTTTTATAAATTTAAAACCCAATTTATAAATTTTATATACTTAGCACAACTTTTCGTTATTTTAAAATACCGCCTATAAATCCATCCTTTCATATATACATTACCATTTATAAATCTCTCATATATTTATAAAATCCAATTTATAAACCTCTCTTGCAAAATGTCTCCTATAAAACTCCTTTACAAAAATATCATTTATAATCTCCTTTACAAAATATCATTTGTCTTTTTATAACTCTATTTATTATTCATAAAAACCTTCAATAAATTACATTATTAACTTAAACACAATTAAATAAATGGATTAATTACCGTGACGTAGCTGTCACGTACCTGTGCTGTTTTTCTGTATTTTAGTAGTCAAGGTGTTTATACCTTACTCCTGTACTTCAAATTTTATTACGTTCGTAATAAAAAGTGGACGGTCCACTATAAAACCGGCTTGCTTTGCGAAAAAAATGGATTAATTAACTTTAATCATCATTAATTACAACGATTAATTAACTTTTAAATGCCATTAATTAAATAATTAACTACCTTAAAATATCATTAGTAAATAGTTAATTAATTAACTTTAAAGTAACATTAATAAAATATTTAACATAAACACTATTCATTAAAATAATTAATTAACTTAAACATTATTAATTAAAATAATTCATTAACTTAAACCTCATTAACAATATAATTAAATAAATTTAAACAAAATTAATAATATAATTAAATGACTTAAACATCATTAATAAAATCATTCACTAACTTAAAACATTATTAATGAAACAATTAAGTAAATTATACATAACAAAATAATTATCTTAAACATCATTAATAAAATAATTATTTAAGTTAAACATGTTTAATAAAAAAATAAAAATCGTCTATAATTAAATAAACATTTAACTTTAAATAGTTATAAAATCGAAGCTAATTTAAATTCATAACCTTTTAATTCACTATTCAAGTCATATCACTAGTGTTTACATAAGCAAGCAGATATGTAAATAAGATCAATAATTAACAATCGTCTACTAATACATCACTTATCCAATACTAATTAATCCACATATTAATTAACTTGCATAGGAAAAAAGTCCAAATAAATATAATAAATATGAATTTATTCTACTAAACAAATGTCATCAATAAACTATTCGATTATAACCGAACGGTGCTTTATTCTGCCAAACAAATATTCAAAATAATTTATTTCATTTATAACAGCAGAACAATGTTTTTATTTGGCCAAGTAGCGTGAAACATACTTAATTTAATATGTTATTGTTTACACAATGTAATTAAATTCAATTACTGTTATAGTATCATAAAATTATACTTCATCGCCGCCTTGGCCACCAGGCCTCACGTTGCCACTACTATCATGGACCGCCATTACTCCCCATGCCCCCGGTCGCCTCAACGTCAAACTCGCTGCATCCATCTGGTGCTAGAACGTAGAAACACGAGTCAAAATCACACAGACCCAGAACCCTAAAACGATTCGTTGCCACTACAATGGTCCACCGGACCTCTTGTGACTACCACCTCGCCTCCGCCTAGCCCCGACCCACCTCACAGCACCAACGTCTAGTCCCTAGTCCCTCCGACCACTGGTTTGCCAGGAAAAAAAAGTTCATCGGAAAATGATCAAAAATCACCCACGGCCAACATCGACCACCTGGCAATCTGGGACCATCACCAAAAATCTCCACTCGACGATACAAACGCACACGTACCTTCTAATCTCCATTCCGTACCCCAATATTCATCCATTTACTGTAATCAGACAATTTCGACCACTCCGCTTGACGAAATGGCAAGTGGTCATTGTGAAAAAATATTAGAGGTGGAAATGAACAACTTTCATGTTGAATATTAGGTGTGGAGATATGGATTTTTGAAGTAGAGGGGGAGTTTGTTTACTTTTCGTTTTTAATAAAACAGAGAAGAGGACGGAAATGGAATGGAAGAAATGTTGCATTTATTTGGGCAGCAAGCTCAAAAAATTGACCACAGTCCAAATCAAGATTTCAACCAATCAAAATCAAATCAAATTGCTTCAAACTCAAGTTAACAAAAGTTTACACTTCATCATAAACAACAAATCAACTTTGTTAAATATCTTCTTTTAAGATTTGAATTTTTAAGAGTTTGGAAAGCATATTTGCTATACTCTGTTACACAATATCCCGTTCGTGCATGGGCCACGAACGACATAAATAAAAATTTGATCTTGCACAACACTGCGATACGATCTCAAACAACAACAAAATACACTGTTTTTTTTTACTCTGTTAAGTTTCAAAAATAACAACGTTTGCTGTAAAATACGTCAAACGATAATTTAAATATTTTCTAAATAAATTTATTAAAAAAACCATAAAATCATTTAAAAAAACATTAATTATAAATCAAGTCATTTTATCAATTTTGATTTTATTATTATACATTTATATTCGAATCAAATTTGAATATTTAAATAAATTAGATATTAAAATTAAATGTTAAAAATTCAAAGCCGTTACACACTACAACTTCAATACTTCTCTAGAAGCAGATATTACATTGGGAGACCAAAACTATAAAGCTTAAATTTATTCTTCAAATTTATAATAAAACCATATTGTGCTCTAAATTTATTAAAATTAAATTTCAAACGTATGTAACATGACTAGGTTTAAAATGCATCACAATCAAATAGGAAATTTTCTAGCAAAATAAAATCCTATTATTAGAGAAAGAGCAAGAAAAAAGATTACAATTCACTTATCGTTTCATATATTAATGTCAAATAGTCAACTATTTATAATCTACGTACTTATCCTTTTCCAAAAAGAATGGGTATTTTCCTTATATGTGAAGTGGCACATATATTTGAATAATACTAATTGTTCATTATCGTATAAGTAGATACTAGTAATTAAACTGTTCCATCTAGTACCCACTAATGTGCTATTATTCCATTCATTGGTTTGCACGTTTATGTATACATAACCAATAATTCTAAGTAATACAATTTTTGCTCTTCTAAATAATGCAATCCTTACCATTTTTGATAGATTAAGAACTTTGGTGCATGATATTTATGGGCTGACAAAGTTCGTCCACTTTCTTTGTTTAGTTACATGGACTCATATTCAGCTACGAGCAAAATTTTCACACTGAAGAATTGATCGATTGATTATAAAGGGTATAATCTTCTTAATCAATTTGATCATATCAACAATACTATGATCTTACGCCTAAAAGTTAAAAAACTAGAGAATATGTCATCTTAATAGTCAAATCGAAGCTAACTTATTAGCATAAATTAAATAATTTTGGAAGTGCAAAAAAAGGATTAAAAAACTAAAATAATAATAACCAAAAAAACTATAACCTGAAAAATTATAACCTCAAAATAGTTTTGGAAATGAACAGAGAGTTAAAAATTAGAGGTATTGGGCTAAAAGTCCTCATTCTCAAAGCTCATACACAACAAATCCCTACTCATAAACCCATATAAATTAGGTTCTTATTTTGTTACTTTTTACTAGAATGTCCCCTCCCAGAAAATCGGTCCAACATCGAAATCGGAGGCAAAAATAACATAAATTACACTACACCAAATCAGTGATTTTACAACAGTTTATATCTAATAATTGCTTACACTTATAAATGTTACAAACTCCCAACAGTATAAAAGTGTTAGGATACCTGAAAAGTGTTGGTGAAAATAAATACTTTTCGTAATAAACTTTGCAACACAAATAAGTGTTACTCTAGTAGGTAAAAATGTAAATAATTTATTAACAAGAGGTGCCTTCTGTAAATTAAACATATACGTTCTCTTCTCACACTTACCCATTCTCAAACATTTCGGCCGCATAAAATTTAATTTAGGGTTTTTTCTCCTCGCCAAAATCAACGTCGATTTCAACCACTTCCTAACATCAACGACAACTTCATCCCCTTCCAATATCAAACGCGTACTTCAACCACTTCAACATTATGCCGACTTTAATCACTTTAACATCAGCGTCGACGTCGACTTCAACCACTTCGTTGATAGCTTAAGCGGCTGGATTGACATTGCAAACATTATTCGCATGGTAGTTGATTGGATCGATGATTCTGGATTGTATTAGCTAATCAACGTCAATGATTCTAGATTGACATATAATTCTTCAAGCTCGCTATCGATAGTAAGTTTCTTTTTCTTTTTGTATGCTATTTTATTAGCTAATTCCATATTTGTGAGCGCAATTTTGCCAAGTCTATCGTTGCTTGGTATTGTCATTTGGGCAATTGATTTAGTAAGTATTGAACTTTCAAATACTTAACTGCATTGATGTATATTTATTTAAAAGTTGTATCCTAGCTAGAATTGGATTTGAGGTTATTATTTCATTATATTTTATTGTGGAATAATATATATTAAATTTTAGGTTTTATTTTGTTTTATGTGATTGCTTAATGCATAATTTTGCATTCTATTTATTTTAGTCGATTATTTTAGCCGTTGTTTGTACTAATGGGTTTATATAAGCAGGTTTACAATTGATGAATACTTAGTTATTATTTGTATAAGTGGGTTTATAATTGATAGCATAAGTCAAATAGATCTTAAGTATGGACATGCAAGTCTAAATGTTGCTTTGGATCCATTTAGTTCTTACCATTTTCGAAGTGACAGGGGCGCATGGGAATTGATGACATGAAAATGAATTTAATAAAGCTCAATATAGCATGTGGTTAAACTTAATGATATAAATAGATATTTTTATAATATGAATTGGGAAGATTTGCAACAATAGGCACAGAGTCTATTATGTTTTAGTAGAACTGGAGCTCAATATATGCAATTTATAGAAGATTAATATAGGCGATTAATATAATTTGTATAAATACTTCTAATCATTATGATATCATTTAGAGTTTCTCCCTTAAATTGTCAAATAGCAAGAGCATAGATTCTAGAAAGCAATGCCACAAGTTCAATTTTAATTCCCTAATTTGGTTAGGGATTTTAATCTATTTGAATTTTTTTAAGAAACTTGCTATTTTATCAATTCTCTAATTTGGTTATTGAGTAATAATATTAGTTTGATGAATAAATACAAATTCCATGGATATAACAACTGAAGAGTGGCAGAATACCGCATCTTAGAAAAGTAGTTACTTACTTTTGGGAGGACATGTAATGAGGTGCTTTCGCTACCTTTTTAGTTATCCGCATGTATTTGTATTTCTATAGAAAGATTTGGTGAATTTCAGATGACATCAATCTGATGGGCCAGTCTTCAGTTGCCAATGCTAAATTGATTTAGTAAAATGTGGTTAGCTTAGGGTAGTTAGCTTGGTATGTATAACTTATTCAAGTCCATATGTTTTTGTAGTCAGTTAACTCAGTCTTCATATTACGGTAAGGTTGGTTTTGGGCATATCCTCTTTTTTGTTTTTCAAAGTTACATGTCTTATATTTTTCCTCTCTGTAGATGGTGATTTTTTGAATTAATAAAATGATGATGCTTTTTTCAGTAACCTTATTGTCATTATGCATAATATGTTGAGCAATGAGATTTACTGTACTTTCCTACCATATATATTTGTTTTGTTTTTGAGTTTTGTACTACCTTAATTTCATCATTCGCATCACAGTTTCTTCTTAGTATGCCAAGCTTAATTTAATTATATAAATGGTTTATGATATATGATGAAATTTAAATTGAAGCTAAAGTTTTAAGAGCTGGGAAATCGGCTGGCAAAGACAACCAAAAAAAATTATAGCACAGGCATGTTATATTAAATATTAAGGTGCATCTAGTAGTCTATAACCATATTCATCTATTTGAAAGTTTCATGCTTGAGTTGAGGACACTCTCTATTTTAAAAGTGAATTTTTAACAATTCTAATGAATTTTTGGTGTGTTAGTTATTAATTTAGTGAACAATTGATTATGAAGATACTTTCACAAAGCTACAGGAAGCTTTCACAAATAAAAAGAACATTATGGATGGAAATAAAAGTGGTGGAAAAGTAAGTGGAAGAATTGAAAAATGTGGTACAGCTCAAGGAGGGTTTGACATTTATAATATTGTTAAGGTAGATATGTTTGTGGGTTATATGTGTTCTTTCCAAGGTTTGAAATTCCGCTTACCGGTTCCGTTTCGGTCATCTGTAACTTTCAATATTTCGGTTCCGTTTCGGAAATTTCGGAAATTTCGTTTAAATTCCGGTTTATTAATTGCAGATTTTTTTCAATATAAATGTTTTAAAATATTCACTTGTAACCAAGATATTGATACAATTTGCATTAATCATATTTTATAGTTTTAATAAATATCTCATTATTCACTTCCTTTGGACCATGATTTGCTGAGCACATGCTCTCACTTTTTAAAGTACAAAGTCTGTAACCTGTAGCTGTAGTGTACTAGCCATACTTCATAAGTCCAACACTCGGCTTCTAGTTTATAACATTTCACTTTCTTTTTCTCAACTCAAAATAACCAGATCCAACTTCCAAAGAATTCTATCGTCCTTGCTCCTTCCCCCTCTCACTTTAAATAACCCTCAAAATCCTATCCACACTAAAAATCACTAAGAATATGAAATAGATTTTATTAATCAAGGAGCATAACAATGAAAATTGAAGGTAATTACCATGGACTTTTCATTTTTTCGGTTTTACAATGATTATTTAGAGAAAATTCCGGAATGGAAATTTCCTCGAATTCCGGCCCGGTCAGCACCGGATCCGGGACGGAATGGACGGAATTCCAGTGCACCGGCCGGAAGTTCAAACCTTGGTTCTTTCAACTTTTACTTATATACTCAAGTCCATTTGGAAATGTCTATGGGTTATACTAAACAATCATCTTAGCTGAACAGTACTAGAAAAGCATGGGAGAACCGTATTAATTAGCATAAATAATTTGATTAAGAAAAAAAAGGAGTAGCGATTAACTCGTAAAATATAATGTTTGGCACGTGTTGATTAAATTTTATTTGTCAAATGTGTAAATCAGCCGACTCTCTTGGAGATGATAAATCATTACTATGTCTTTTCAAAAGTTAATGGTAGATAATCATAATACAACATCCAATTATTTCAAAGGTGATGTTGAGATAATTAATAATTTGAACCAGATACCATATTGCTAACTTTAATTATGCCATTAATTACAGTATGATATATAACCTTTTAACCTTGTTCTGCTTAGTATTCACATTGCTGCTTATGACTAGCTAATTGTCTTTTCCGCCTCATTGTTATCTTTATCATTATATACAGCAGAATATTGAAGGAATTCAGATCTCTATTATATTGCAAATGATCGTGGAGCGACAGTTTCTGCATGTTATTATTTTTAGTTTCAATAGAAGGGAGTGTGAGCAACATGCTATGTCAATGTCCAAACTCAACTTTAACACTGAAGAAAAAAGGAAACAGTGGAGGATGTGTTCAAGAAAGCAATATTGTGCTTGCATGAGGAAGACAGAAGTATGCCCGCTATTGAATTAATGCTCCCACTTCTTCAACGGGGTTTTGCTGTTCATCATTCTGGGCTTCTGCCTATAATTAAGGAACTGATGGAGCTTCTTTTCCAAGAAGGTCTACTAAAAGCACTATTTTGCTACCGAGACAGTTAGTTCACTGTAATTCCTTTTGTTTAAAATACCATTATTGTTGCTTAAATGTCATTTTCCAAGAATATATACTGTTGAAATTTTAGAATATTGATTTAATTTCAACCGATAAGGTTTATTTTCTTCCAGATACTCTACGTATCTTGATTATTTTATGAGGTTGCAACTAAAAAATAATTCAATTCTTTGTGTTTTGCTTCCTTCAGTTTGCTATGGGCTTGAACGTTCCAGCTAAAACTGTTGTATTTACATAAGTTAAAAAATGGGATGGTGACAGCAACAGATACATTGGGTCAAGAGAATACATCCAGATAAAAAAGTTATATCAGCACCGAGATAAATATACAGTTTATTGGTAAATCTCTTTTGTTCATTCATCTATCGTATTGTAATCTGTCCAGATGATCGGAAGAGCTGGCCTTCATGGTAAGGATGAGCGTGGCATATGTGTGATAATGGTTGATGAGAAGGTATATTATATAGACCGACATATATATTTAACTTACATGGAAATATGTGCTATCAAATTTGGTTGGCAAAGTATTAGATTAATATATAAATATAATGGAAATTTGCGATGGAAATATTTTTTTATTTTTGTTTTTGTTTTTTTTATGTTTTTGTTTATATAATTCAACGTTCTCCCAACAGCCAAACAATACTGTCTACTTAGAACAACAAATAAACCTCACTCGCCATAAAATTGCACATGGAATATTGCAAGTTTATTTCTATATTAAACTGGAAACTTATATATGTTAATATATTAAATAAAAGGTGGATGAATCTTGCCTAAGTAAATTTGATCCATTCTTATAGGTGCAGCTGGATTTGTGTAAGTATATAAATATTTGTATGAGTATGCGACAGTGAGATGTGTGATGACTGTGTGCATTGATGTTGCGTGAGCTGCTGCAAGTAATAGTGAAGTCTGTTTATATTTGTCAAAAATATGTGAGGGTGTGTTTGTGCTCCACGCCTGTGCAACGCTTTGTTACATTTTTGCCCGTGAATTGGATATTTGTGGGCTTCCATACCTAAAGGAATTCTTATATTTCCCTAATATAGAGCATGTTAGTTCAATTTATTCTATGTTTTTATACAATGAAAGCTAAGTCTCGATTGATAGTAATTTTGATGTTTGAATTCTCATTTGACATATTGAATGTAGGCACTTGAGGAGGAAGAGGAAGAAAAAAGGAAGTTGGAATGTAGCGGTAATAAGGAAGCAAACACATATGACCTTGACAATGATCCCATCTCTAAAGGTTTTTGCTTCGATAGAAAGAAAAACTATTATCATGCATTTAGCTCCGCTTCCTCTACCAAACAAGTAAAGTTGATGCAAGCTTCAAAAGCGATTGCCGATAGGAATAAAAAGGAAGATTTTTGTCAATGGTCATTGGAATTACAAAACCAAGTGGTAAATCAGTAGCAAAACTTTATATATTTTCTTTTGTAATTTGGATATGATATTGTGGTATTTTGAAATTGGAAAGTTTTTAACTCGTATTATAGTATTATCTAAATATAATATTGTTGCATTTGAGATATGGAAGCATTTTAGACTTCATATTGAATTAATATGATGAATTATATATGTGATATTGGCATCATCATTTATAAGATATTATATTCATTTGTTTTAACAATTTAATATTAATTGTGCATAAAATAGGGTAAAAACATAATTTTAATTAGTAACGCATATAAATGTTACCAATATTTTGGATAACACTTATCTACGTTAAAATCTAAATGATAAGCAAAGCAATTTATGTGTAACAACACATATATGTGTTACTAAATAATCATTTTCCAACACTTATAGGCGTTATCGTATGTTTCTGTACCAACACTTATAAGTGTTACCGTATATTTCTGTACCAACACTTATAAGCATTACTGTATATTTGGGTACCAACACTTATAAGTGTTAGTAATACATATGTTCATAACACTAATAAGTGTTACAAATTTGACCGCTCCATTCCTCATAGTCCACTAGTAACACTTAAAAAGTGTTACTGAAATTATTTGTAATACTTATAAATGTTAGGATTTGCCTGTTTTGGTGTAGTGAATTAGCTAAAAACTAAAAATATGGACCTAATTTTCATAACTTTTTCGGAAGTGACATTTCTTACATTATCTTTCAATTCTGGGTACTAGGCAGCCATTTCTTGTAAAAAATAATAATTAAGAGAACGTACACACAAAAGTCCCTTAAAGATAGTATGCCTTTTAAAATAATAATAACTAGATACTCATTTATTATTTCTAGGTTATAGCTTTTGAAATAAGAGAACATGTCGTATTAATGATCAACTCAAAGTTAACTTATTGTCATGCTTTAGATAATTTGGGAAATGAAAAGAAACTAAAAAATCATAACCCAAAAGTAATTTTGGAAATGCAAAGGAAGTATAAACTTGAATAAGAGAACATATATACACAAGTCCCTGGAAGATAGTATGCCTTTTGAAAAAATTTGAGTTGGTACTCATTTGTTATTTTTAGGCAATAACTTTGGAAATGTAAATATTTCCAAAGAAAGTAAAAAATTATACCCTAAAAAACTATAAGCTAAAAAATTATAACTTGAAAATAATTTTTTAAATGCAAAGAAAGTTTAAAGAAAGAGAGAACATATACACATAAGTCCTTTAAAGATACAACACCACTTAAAAAATATAAGTGGATACTAATTTGTCAACAATTTTAGATATTATTATGAAGGACTTAATTTAAAGGATAAAAATTTGTATATTTTTAGCCTCGAGGACATGACCTCAATATTTTAATCACATACAAACATTCTTATAAAAATTAATCAAAAGAAAAAAACATACTTTTAAAAAAAAACATAAAGACAAACATTCTTTCAAAACTGCTACCGATCTAAAAACTGATACCGATAACTACAGCTGTACCTAAAAACTGCTATTAATAGCTAAAAATTGATAGCTAAAGAAAGTTGTTCTTCAGGCTAAAATACTGAAGGTCTGTCCTGAGTTTAAAAGATTTAAAATTTTTGTCATTGACAATAATTTTCTGTATTATTATTTTACTTGCATAACTTCATAATTCTATTAGGCAAATAAAGATAACTCAGAAAAATTGTCACTAAGTAATATTTCAAATCATGTTAAGAGTTTTCATTATGGAATATATATATATATATATATATATATATATATATATATAATAAGTTAGAAACCATGCTTTCCACATGGGCTGTTTAGGCATGTTGATATGTTGCTAAATCCATGAATGTTTAGGCAATGTGATATGTTGCCCAAGTTATCTGATCATACACAATAAGCAAAATATTTATTGAAAGCATTCAATGAAACTCTTGAAGAAGAAACATAGTTATAAAAATTGCGGCCACATTTACATGTGCTTAAGAAAAAACATAGTAGAAAATATATACGGTCATTTGAGAGAAGGGAATAATAAGTATACCTATACATATAGCATAAGGCATTTCGTTTCCCAATCACGAGAACTTCCACACACATACTCATGATGTGATTTTGATAGATAATTCTTTTTGAATTCATATCGATTATTGGCTGTTGGAGTTTGTTTACTTCACACATTTTCCCTATTTTCTAATACAAAACAATATATAATGGAGAATTGGTTAAATAATTAGCGCAATCGGATGAAATTGGTCATTTTCTCGCCTTAATTTTTTTTAAAAAGATCTTAAGAAATAAACCATGCTTAGCAAAATGTAGTAAATTCACAGTATTAATTTACTATCTATAAAACCCGTGAACTTACAGTTTATCGAATGCCTTCCCATATTGTAGTGAACATGATTGTTTATGTAATTCCAAGCGTGCCCCTTATATACACTAATAGGGCATTTCGATACATATTAATTGCATGCTCCCTCTGCATCAACTATGGTTTTATAGTCAGCAAGCATAGCATTGTTACAAAACACTATTCAATAGGATGAATAAGGACATAACTTTCATGACGTTTAATAGACGTGTATGTCGTAAAACGGGTATATCAGAAATTCTGCACCATAAACTTTTATTTTAGTTTCATGGATACATAAAATGATTACATTAATATATAAGTTATCGATTATTTCATAAAGTACATTTGAGGCTAATATGGACAAAAAATGCATATATAGCTAGTACAAAAAAAATAACCGGAAGAAATAAGGAAGAGAGGAGACATGGAGAAGATAATAGCATGCACTCTTCATTCATATCGGGATCAATTTCTCTATCACCATGTGCCCATTAAAATTTCAACCATTCATTATCTCTGTAAAATTAATTAGTATGTCCCAGTTGCAAAATGAATGGAGTAGATTTGATGGGTGTGGAGGTACACAACTTTGAGGACTAAGGAATCATAATATGAGTGGGACTTACATGATTCTTTGTATAAAATTTTACCTTATTCACTTATTTTATTAAAAAAACTAGAATTATATTATAGCCAGTTTAACACATATATTCTGTCATATCCATCTATTATATAAAAGAGAATAAGTCACTGTTTGGATTCTTTCTTCTCATTTAGAATCCTCTTCTTTTGTAAACTTGAGGGAAATTTTTTATATGCCCCTAGAAACTAATTACTATTTCTAACTCACAAATAAATTTCAATTATATGATAAAACCATAACAGCATGACTTTTCATTTTCTATTTTATCTATTCAGAGATATCTTCCACCTTCATTTTCAAAATTTATTTTCATTTCATTTTCTTCTTTATCTAATTTTATCCACTCGGATGTGTGTTTCACTTTCATTTTAATCTATTCTAATACTTAATGCTACCATCTCTATTGTTTTTTGCCTTTACATCAAAGTGGAAATTTTGCCTCTTTTGTTGGTTGAGTTTTCTTCTAGCTTTGGTTGTGATCATACAATTATCACCTTCTTCATTAATGGCGTTATGTTGAATATGCAATATTTTATTTTTTTCTATATTAGTTTGATTTATAAGTATTAGGTTAGCTTCTTTTGAAAGTTAATATGTAAAATAAAACATTGTCAAGTTTCCAATAACTGGTTAAGATAGTAGATATCATTTTCTAAAAATTATTATAGTTGTCTTCTTTAGTTGAAGGCAAGTTGTTTGTTGAAATATCAGAGTAAAAAAATTCAAAGTAATTTTGATTCAACATCCATGGTAATTTCAACATACATTCTTTCGATTTACTTTTGAAGTTATTACATTTTTGTATACATTTTTCATCGATTCTAAATGGTTCAACTTTATTGCATCCATGCCAATTGTGTTGTTGTATCTATATTATTAATTTTTTGTATCAATTCATTTCTCATTTACTTTCATTTTCTCAAATACTCTATCTAAAATAAAATTTTAATCTTAACTAATATATCACCTAACTTTTTCAACCTTTAAATCCAGATCGAAAGTTCTCTCCCGTTGTCTTTTGTTTTCTTTTAGCTTTGATTGTAGTCATAAAATTTTTCTCTATCTTTCATAGCATGTGCCATGGTTTTAGGTATATAATATTTGATTTTTCTCTATTTTTGGCAAAGCTAACCGGCTTTAGAGTGGGTCGTGCCACTATGTGTATAAATAAAGAACATGTGTTCTGTACATGCACATAACAGGTATAGGCTGGTTTTGTAGGGGCCAGACCACTATGTAAAGGAAAAGGAAAACATACGAGCTAGGAAAATAGACTAGACTACTTGAAAGGGCACTCGCCCCTCTGTCATGACTGATATCAACATTAGTATCAGGACCAATAACATGCTGAACAGCTGAGAAATATGTAGCTAGATACGAATCAAAAGACCTAGAGAGAGGTGAGTAGAAATAATCCTGTCTCAAGTAGGGTCTAAGAACTGCCACCAATTCTTGGCACCAACGATCCCAGAGGTCGATAAAGAAAGACCATCACTATCAACCCGATATACTAATCTCCTAGACTCATCTGGACCACCAAGGAACATGTGATAACTATGCATCTGCGGGTCATACCTCATTCCCGAAGGCTCGTGAATCCATGAACACTCATTAGGTTCCCAAATTACAATATCAGAGTTAGAAGCCGTGTGAGAAGCACAATCAGTCTCCATCACGGGAAAAACAATAGGATCAGAGGGAGGCGGAACACTAACCTTGAGCACCCATTTCATTTCCATCTTAGGTAGGGGTTTTTTTTCCGAAGGAGGTAGAGGAGCACTCCTATTACATTTCTCTATGGTATGCCCAAATGAGTGACATATAGTACAAATGTTAGGTCTTTTGCTGTAGGAAACATTAATTTCTACCTCAAGACCTTCCTTGATTCTTACTTTTAATGTTGACGGTAGCAGGTTCTCAAGGGTAATTTCAATCAAAGCCCTAGCAAATAATAGATTCTTACGCGCAACGGTACCAATAAGGCTCGCGAGCCAATTCAGAATAATAAGTGGCTGTAGAACTGAAGTAATATTAGAACGTGGCCCAAACTGGAATAAAGAGAATTTTCTCTCAAACATTGTCTATACCAACACTCCAAGGAGTCACAATAAAGGGTTTTCCCTCGATAATGAGATGGCTAGTATCTAGTGCTATAAGTCTGTCTTTCTTTGAACCAAATTTAAAAAAGAAAAAATAGTTTAAGAATTGTACATGAAGCGAACCATTTAGTTTCCACGCTCACCAACAGCTGAGTAAGAAGATGTAGCGTCCAGGAAAAAGCCAACTGAGTGATCAGACCAATGGCTCTCTGCCTCATGAAGAACAATAGATGGAATAACGCGGATACCATCAATAACTTGAGAGCAGAAATTCTACGGAGAGTAAGTATCAGCATTTCGAGGCAAAGTTTTGAACTAAGACGACCAAGCTGGTTTGGCATCTTTATTAGAAGTGGCGGCAACACCACCAGAAGACTAATTACTAACAGGTAGGTGTAAAGAAGCTGGAATGGCAACATTATTAGGCGGTATGACAACATTATTAGCTGGTAAGTCACCAATATTAGCTGCTACATGTGGATGTAAAGGAGGGGCAATTGACTGAACCAAAGGAGCATGAATACTTCCACGCAACACAAAATGAAGTAAACAACCAGTTCCAAACAAGGATCCCTCCTCATGAACAACAGAAAACACATTACAAATAGGATCAACACATGGTGCAGACAAGATAACTGAGCAACTACAGAAGGGAGCATACAACCATAGGCTGATTCATTACCAGCGACCACCGAAACTACAGTAGAAGGAGTAGAGAAAGCGTGACCAAATCCAAAACCTTAGCATATATGGTAAATTTATTTACAGAAATACTTTCGTTCAAGCTTGAATCTCTTTCTTTTTGACTCGATTCCTTTTGAATTTTGGAACGTTCCCTCGGTTCTGAAGTACATTCTTATCCCTCACTATTCGTATTCTTCTGAATTCTAGAGCATCCCACAACTCCATTGAATGACTTGTAAAGGGGTGAAACTCCTTTACAATAGACATTTATTCACCAGAGATTTATATATTGTCGGTTTAGATGCTAGTATCTCTTGTATCTCGAATTCTATCTCTTGAGAGCGGATGTAGATTTGCCTTAGGATTCTACATCGATCTAATTTTGGAAGCGCGATTGACCTGATTACGATTGCCCGCAATTTATATGAGCTTACCTATTTCCTTATTTTGTTAGTTAGTCATCCCATCTTTTGCTTCAAACTTATTTTCAAATCAGAATTCTCTTTGATTGAGTTAATCAAATTTGAATCTCTATCCTTGCTTTGTAAATATATATTTAAAATGTTTTATATATTGTGTTGTTTGAGTTATTGATGTTGATTTGGGTTTTCGATCGGTTCGTCTGATCAACGCTATCGATATGATCCCTAAAGCACTTGAATAGAGCAAACAGACACAATATTGTTTTCAAACTTAGTAAATGAATAAATTTTGTATAATTATATTATATATGTATAAGTATAATTTTCTGAATTTTGAAAGTTAATTGAATTGGATGTTGAGAAATAGTATTTGACTTTTTATATAGCTTGTAACCATTAACTTTTGTTCATAGATATAAATAATGGAAATATAAACATGGTTATAAATTAGTTTGGAAATATAAATGAATTTAAACAAGAAACTAAGAATTTAATTTTCGATAGTTTCGAACTTTGTGTTAAAGTTTTAAAGGGCGCATTATTTAAGGTATTTCAAGTAGAAATTGTTTCAATGAATTTTTAGTTTTCAATTAGTGCTCTTCTCTTTGTCACTGGAAAATAATTTCGATGATGACGGCCGCATCATCGACATTCATTTTCGAGCTTCGAAGTGGAGAGACCATTCTGTAGCTCTGCTACACTTTTGTTTGGAAGTTAAATTTGATTTGAACTTCCTAAAGTATGATTTGAATTACAATATATATATATATATATATATATATATATAGATATATATGATTTGAATTTGATTTGATATATATTAAATGTACATAAATTGTATTTATCTCTAAAAATTGTTTGAAGTTAAACAGAAATTTAATTCTTAGTACTTTATCTTAAAAGATAATTTCAATTATAAAATGAAATCAAATTCTGAATAAACATTTAAACTTGAGATAATTGAATTTTTATTTGTATAATATTCTATTGCATTCCAATATAACCTACCTAAGTTATTAGAAGTTAACAATGTAATTGGATAATATACAATATAAAATGATTTTATAAATAAAATTTGAGTGGTTACAATAAATGTTATACACTTAAATTTTAGTTATAAAAGGATTAATTGGGGTAAATAGAATAAAGGGTTAATTGAATAACTTACAATATAAAATGGTGTTAAATGAATTTTTAAATAAATTGGTGTATTTTATTCAAATGAATTAGTTTTGTAAATTTATTTGTTTACAAAGTTAGTATTTTTGAATAAGATGTACTGTTTACTTAATTCTTTCTTTCCCTTCTTTTTCCTTTTCAGGGACGAAAAGTTTTGAGTGGAGGAGAGTGTAACGACCCGTAAATTCTCAATAATATAATTTGCTGATCTAATACGATTTTGGTAATTAAAATTGGAAGAATAGAGACTTTGTAATTTAGTAGTGCAACAAATGTTAAAATGAAATGTAACAATGTAATTAAAACTAATTATGAAATTTCATACTAATTGAAATAATGTAAATTGTTGCACTTAATGATTTGAATATAAGAAAACAAGTGTGAATATTGAATCATTAATGAGATAATATACGATCAGTATAAATTGAAGTAAATCAGTGTTAATAAAGTAATTGTAACATTTGGTTTGTAGTAAATAATGAATTCATTAATGTGATTTAAAGTAATAGTAACGGTTGTAAGTTACTATTTAATTAGTTTATTAATTTAGTTGTAAATGTTAGATTTAGGTATAAAATTTGAATATAAGAAAATAACGGTAAGTGTGGTGGGAACAAATGAATTAGTGTATAATCTATGGTAATTGAATGCATTTAACATTTTGTAGGCAATTATGATAATTAGAGAAAATGATAAACCCGAATGTAATAAAGATAATGGTAACAACTATTATAAGTTGTCTATTTTTAGGCTATAAAATGAATTGGAAATCAATTGTATTCAAATGTAAATAAATGTTGATTAATGAGAACTAATGCAGTAATGGGAGGTGTGATTGTATAAATTAACTAGAAACATAAATTTATTTATAAAGTAATAAATTGGTAAAAAGAATGGAACTAAGGTAAATTTATTTAATTGGTTTCAAACCTTAATTAATGTGTACAATTGACAAAGGTACACACTTAAAAAAGTAACATTTATACAAATTTAAGATGTAAATAGTGGTGCATTAATGTAATGGAATATAAAACTAATGTAACCAGGTTTATAAAGAAATAGCGGACATAGTATAAATATGGAAATTAAATCAAATCAAATTATGGGAATCAATTTTAATTGATTGGAATGTAATCTATAATAAATAAATTTAATGATAAGTACATGAATTTAATTACTAGATTAATTGAAAACTAGGATGAAATGGGAATGCATATTTTATTCATAAAATAAAAGAATGAAACCTATCTGAATGAATTAATTGAGGTTTCAATCATAATAAATGTATACATTTGACAAATTTAATAAAATAAGCAATTTCTGGAAATTTTGTATTTTTGGTCAACCGAAAATCAAAGTTTGACCATAGTTGAAAATTTTAAATTTGATTTTTTAAATTCTAATCTTTTTCTTTGTAAATGTATTTTATTACAATATTTATTCTGCTTTTCGTTTCATGAAATTGTGATTTATACTTTTAGATTTGGATAAATTACAGCGTTTTACACGCAATAAATTTATGTATTTTCATTCAATATATATATATATATATATATATATATATTTGTTTCTATATTTTTCCTATATCCATCTCTTTGTTTATTTCTCTATTTATTTGTCTAGGCTTTTGTTGTGTTCATTAGAATTTATTTGTTTATATCTTTTGCAAAGAGTTGGAGAAAATCAAAGGGTATACGCTACTTTGTTAAATGCTTGCCTTTTTAATTTTCTACCCTCTTTATTAATTCTTAGTGTTTCTCACCTACCATAGCCATGCATTACTCTATCAAATCACGTACAAAATCTTCCCAAATATCTCCCTTCTTCATTTGCCTCTTCTGATTGGAAGATATTACATAAGTTTCTTCTATTAAATAGGAAATAAATCTCATTCATTCACTAGCCTCTTTATTTCTTGCCTTTTTATTTCCCACCTCCTTAATTACCTTGTTGCCATGCATTTTATTTTCTTTCAGTCGTGAGAAACTTTTCATTCACTTCATTTGTCATTTGCGTGCAAACTAAGAAAATATACAAGATTCCTTCTCCTTAAATTGTGCCTTTTAATTTCCTAACCATTCATTTTCTTGCCTTTACATCTATAGCCATCCACTCTCCATATCTTTAGCCGTTCATTATTTCTGTAACCCTAGCCGCCACTTTTATTATTATTTCATGTGAAAACTTTCTTATCGCATTTCCATTTGCGTGAGAGAAAAATAAAACAAGCTCTAAATTTTCATGGCTTCTCCTTACTTTCTTCTTCCTTTTTCTTTTGATTTCCTCTTTCGTTTTTCATGCCAGCTCGACCTCCACCTTCTAGCCTATCTCTCCTCCTCATCGCCACCACATGACCACAAACATCCCTAGCCGTGAGTTTGTGATGCCTAGAACCTACCCAAACCCAATAGCCGAGCCCACTTGGTGGTTGAAAGCAAGGTTATGTCCTCTTTGATTCATAATGGCATTGTTTAATCCATCTTTTGTTGTGTTGAATCTTATTCTTATGATTTGTGTATTCGTTGTATACAAGATATGGATCTTCACTCTCCATCTACTCAAAAATTTGGTCGTGCCTATCGTGCTTTACGGAGTTTCAATTATGTATTGTGAATTTGATTCTAGCTTTTAAAAGGTGAGTTTTATCACTCTAGACATATGTACTTATATTATTGTGGAATAATGACAAGTGGATCTGTATAAATTGATATGTTATTCATACATGCCTGTGATATGTTATATGATGTTAAATACTATTTATATATTTGTTACATTATCTAATATGTTATTATATGATATACTGTTCATTTTATTTACTGTATCATTACTGCAAGTTCCCTATCACAATGTGTTGAAATGATACATACCTGAACAGACTTTAGAATAAGGAAAAATCCTTATGAGCTAAAATAATAAGCTCAAGTGATTTTTATTGTGATTTCTATCGCATTTATTTTATTTGGGATTGCGAGTTTGAAATGATAGAACCCGGGTTTTTCTTTTAAATTACGAATTGAAATGATACATATTTGTATCACTTGACCTAGGTTAGAAAATATTACACAAGCCCATGGTTATATTTTAAATGATATTTTCCTAAAAATTTATCAAGTATTTTAATATTTTTTGAAAATTATTAAGTATTTTGGAATTATAAATATATGAAAATTTTAACTTAATTTGATTTAATGCTTTATAGTGTATAGAAATATTGTTTGTCCATAAGTTAAAATTTTTATAAGTTAATTGGTTTTGGATGGAGTTTAAAGAGTCTTATTTATGATAAATAACTTAATAATTAAGTTTGATTTAATTTAGAATATTAAACCTAACCTAGTAATTTTATTAAAGGTTACTTCTTGAAATGGACATATTTTGTATAATAAATAATGCAATTTTGAATAAATAAATTGAAATACATTTTATGGGACATTTTTAATAATTTTATTCAATTTGGAATCATAGTTGAATTGACGTCTCAATGAATAGATCTAGTAAGGAAATTTGATTGTTATACTAATTATGATAAAATGTTCTTTTGTGACATGTTATGTTGGGTAAGACAAATAGTTATGGTTTCAAAATGGGAAATGTAATTTAAACAATGACTTAACTTGGAAATTTGAAATTTGGTTTTAAATGGAAATATTTATTTAAGCAAATAAATGGAAATTTAATTTATTTATGAGATGGGTATGTTAAATAAATTATTAAGTTATTTATTGGAATAAAGGTTAAGCAATTTATCAAGTATTGACTTAACAAATGGATGTTTAATTTAAATTGGATATTCATTAATAAATGTTATTTTACTAAAATTTATAAGTTAAGTAATATACAAATTAAATTTTTGAAAAGTGGAATAAGTTTTAAGTTAAAAATGAGAAAATTGAAGATATATTGTTTTAAAGGGTATAATAGAAATTATATCATTTCTGAAATGCTGTAGTTTCATAATTTGAACTATATTTTGATATATGCTAAATATACCTACCGCAGCACTTTATAAATGCTGCAATTTTGAAATATACAATGTTTTGAAAAGTTTATAATTGAATGAATAAACTTATAAATGCTACAACTTTGAAATGAATATTATTTGACATTGAATTTAAAGGGTTAAATGAATCTTGTTTGGAAGATATTAACATTGAATTTAGATGGTCTAAATAAATATGTTTCAAAATGTTTGATTTCAGAGTCGCTATAACTTGAATGTGATATGGCTTTGAAAATGAATTTATTTGAAATTGTATTTAACTAAGAATTGTATTTAAATATATAAATTTGAACTTATTGAAATTGAAGATGTTGGGTTCGTTTTCATCACCACCGAACCAAAGAAAAGGAAGCATTACCGGTCCAAAATCCACGTCCATGCATTGCCGAACCGGAGCACTACCAACCCACTACCCATAACTACCGAACCACCCCTTTCCTACCACCATCACCGAACCAGACTCTGCCGAACCAACCTCCTCCAAGCTCCTGCCGAACCACCTATCCACCGAACCAACCTCATGCCGAACCAACCCACTCCAACCACTACCGGACCAAGTGAATACCGAATCAACATCACCAGGCCAGATTGCTTCAGCCCAGGCCCACCAGCAGCTACATACATCCAAGACCCCAGCCCCCAGCCTCACTCTATAAATAGAGAGGCAGGGGTACAACAATGGCAGACAAGTTTGAGAGCTCAAGCACAGAAGGAACTTTCAAACAACTTTCATATACTTGTATACAAAGCTTTGTACTTGTAATCTGAAAGAAAAGGGAGAATAACATATAAAGTGGACGTAGGCACGTTCCGGCCGAACCACTATAAATCTGTGTGTCTTTTACAGTTTAGTCCCTGCTTTTTATATATTTGCATAAATCACCCAAATCACTAGAAACAACATAAAATCAACTAATTCATACGACTTGGAGGCGTTTGTCCATTTTTTATGCAAACATTTTTGGTGCTTTCACTGAGAACAAGGGAGCTCGAAGCTTCAGCTTCCCCCACTCAACCCTTTCCCTATCAACATTGTTCATTGCTTGGAAAATATGGCTCCCGGACGGAAGAAAGATGCTAACAAAGGAAAGGTCGTCGCAACTGGCAGTATCCCAGATCCAGTGATCAGGGACCAAGACAATCGTCCAGTTTCAACAGCAAATTTAAATCAGGCAAATCCGACAGCCCCTGCAACGGAACAACCAATTACAAGGGCGGATCTGGACAGGATTGTGGCTGAAGTAACTAACCGCTTCGCATCTCAACAAGAAGCCTTGGTGGACCAACTCATGTCACGCTTAAGGGATGCTGAAGAATCCAATTGTAACACTGAATCATGGGGTGAGTCCCGGTCTGGAGGATCTGGGGGACGACAAAGGTCTTTCTTCTTCGAAGAGGCTAATGACAGAAACAACAATGGTAGGAGCCGAGCCCAGGCTCAGCCCGAATTCCGACCCGAGGAAACTCTTGGAGCCGAACCCAACAGGAGAGACACCAGACAGAGGTCGGATGTAGCTGAACCTGTCATGCTACCTAACCATGGAAACACCAGTAGACGGGGCCGAGCTAAAGTCCATCCCGAAGTTGGACCCGAAGAAGTGCTAAGAACAGAACCCAGCAGGGGAAGATCAAGGCAAGGGCCAACTGTGGCTGACCCCAGCATGCCCCCGGAAGACCAGAGACAGCCATTGGAGAATGTCAGGAGTGATAAACGATACCATCCTTACAGGTCATCTGGACGGAGTCAATCCCGCAGGGAAGAACTAAACTCATTTTTATCCACTCCAAGTTCTGATGAAAGAATGACGTGATTGTTCAGAGAGTGCGTCCAACGGGAGCAAAGGGATCGAGGGATAGGTGCTAGGGTAACCAGCCCCTTCACCCGCAGGATTGAAACTGCCATCACCCTCCGGGAATGGAAAATGCCAACAATGGAACCTTACAAGGGAACCTCTGACCCCATCGTACATTTACAAAGATACACCCAACACATGCTCATGAGCGGAGCAACGGAGGGAGTATTGTGTAAATGCTTCCCACTCTTTTTGGCAGACCTAGCTACCTCCTGGTTCTGCCACCTACCCCAAGGGTCCATCAGCTCATGGGAAATGTTGAAAGAAAAATTCATCAGCTAGTTCCGCATTCATGTGGAACAACCCAAGGATGCTTATTCCTTATCTAATATCAAGCAGAAACCCGGAGAGACAGTGCAGCAATATCTAACCCGATTCAACGCTGCGGCGGCCGCGGTCCAAGATGCCGATGAGAAACTTATCCTAATGGTTCTCTGCAGTGGTGTACATCCGGATACTAAATTTGCTAGAAGACTAACCAAGGAAAAGCCAGCTACTTTACCTGATTTCTTCCATGAAGCTGGAAAGTATATGAGACTTGAAGACGCTGCCACTGAGAGGCAGTCAGGGAAACAGGTTAAAACAGCCACAGACAGGGTTTCCGCTGCAACAAAGAATGTTCGGAGAAATGACTCCAGAGACAATGCTGGGGGAAAGAAAGGGGAAAAGCGCCTATATCGACCTGGACCAAGATTTGACTCCTGCACTCCTTTCAATGAACCGATCGAAAACATCTTCCTAGCCACTCAAGATGAAGTTAGATACAAGCGCCCCCGCACAAGAAGGAGTCAGATAACGCACTCAAATCTGGAAAGTTCTGCCGCTTCCACGAATCCCATGGACATGACATCAATGAATGCCACCATCTCCGGGACTTGATTGAAGAACACATTAGAAGGAGGAGACTGGAACGCTATGTAAAAAGCCAGAGCAGGACTCCAGCTCCCGCCAATGAAAACCCAGGGTTACCCCTTCCAAAGGAAGGCAGAGGAAATCGCAACACCAACGACTCTAGTCAAGAGAAAATAGTAGTCCATACCATATCAGGAGGACCACACATTGCCGACAGAAGCTGGGCAGAGATGGAAAGATACGGTAAGTCGCTTAGAAGCGTTGAAGGCTGCGTTAATTCTGTTATGGAAGAACGTCACCCGAAACGGAAAGAGAGTGACGACATCACATTCAGTAGGCGTGATCTAGAGGGAAGACAGTACCCTCACATGGATCCTATGGTCATCTCTGCCTGCTTCGGTCCAGCCAAAGTTTTTCGAATTTTAGTAGACACTAGAAGCTCAGTGAATATCCTATTTAAGCATGCATTCGACAAAATGAAGCTGTCAATGAAGGATGTGTCTCCCTGCAACAAACCACTACATGGTTTTACTAGAGATGCGAAAGTGCCCCTCGGGCAACTGGACCTTTTTGTTGAAATAGGAAGCCATCCCCGCTCCGCTGTGTGAAAACAAACATTTGTACTAATAGAGAACCATTCGGCCTATAATGCCTTTTTGGGAAGACCAGCCTTGTCTGACTTCCAAATGGTCTTAGCCCCATGGTGCCTGAAGATGAAATTCCCAACAGATAACGGAGTAGGAGAAATAGAAGGAGATCAAGACGCCGCTCGAGATTGCTATGTAACTGAGCTTCGCAATAACCGCAGGAAGGATAAAGGAAAGGATGCAGAGACTTCTCTCTGCAAGAAAAGCCTGGAAGCATAGCAATTAAAGAAATCTCCTCCTCTTCGATATACCAGCGATCCTTTCAACGAATTAGACCCCAGGGACAAAGAGGAGGAGGCCGCCACCGAGCCTGCAGAGGCTATGAAATTTGTAGCCGTAGACAAATACGACCCAAGTAGACTGCTGAGAGTCGGGTCTCAGTTAAAAGCGGAGCTGAAAGATCAACTCGTCGATTTTCTTCGCCACAACATGGATGTATTTGCATGGACGCACGCCGATATGACAGGAATCTCTACAAACGTAGCATGCCACATACTGAACATCGACCCCACCAAGGTGCCAGTGAAGCAGAAAAAGAGGAGCATGGGGGCAGAACGATCAGCAGCCCTCGAGGAAGAAGTAAAGAACTTACTTGCCAATGACTTCATACGAGAAGCCATCTACCCAGAATGGATCGCCAACCCGGTACTGGTAAAGAAAGCTAATGGGAAGTGGCGAACATGCATCGATTTCTCCAACTTAAATGACGCTTGCCCGAAAGACTGCTTCCCACTCCCCCGAATCGACCAACTCATGGACAGCACAGCCGGACACGAACTCTTATCCTTCATGGATGCATACTCAGGATACAACCAGATCCCTATGCACGCCCCCGATCAAGACCACACCAGTTTCATCACTGACCGGGGATTGTACTGCTACAAAGTAATGTCTTTTGGACTTAAAAACACCGGAGCTACTTATCAGCGCCTTGTCAACAAGATGTTTGCAAAATTAATAGGGCAAACTATGGAAGTTTATGTGGATGACATACTGGTAAAATCAAGGAAAGCCAACGATCATATAAACCACCTGAACGAGATGTTTCAAGTACTTCGCCAATGTGGAATGAAACTGAATCCTCTAAAGTGCTCCTTCGGAGTATCGTCGGGAAAGTTCTTGGGATTCATCGTCCATGCCAGGGGGATTGAAGCGAACCCCGAACGAGTCCGGGCCTTGCAAAATATCAAGATACCATCCACTTGAAGAGAGATGCAAAGCCTAAACGGGAAGGTGGCTGCCCTGAGCAGGTTCATCTCTGAAGCAACCGACAAATGCATCCCTTTCTTCGAAGCTCTTAAGAAAGACAAAGGAAAGTTCGAATGGACTGACGAATGCTCGACAACCTTCCTTAACTTGATCGAACACCTCCAAAGACCACCAGTACTCTCAACTCTAAATGAAGGCGAGGAACTATACCTATACCTAGCTGTATCGTCTCATGCTTTAAGCGCCGCTTTGGTGAGGGAGGACAACCACGCACAGCGACCCGTATACTTTGTAAGCAAGAGATTCACAGGGGCAGAAGCCAAATACTCTAAACTTGAAAAGCTAGCATATTGTTTGCTTATCGCGTCACGGAAACTGCGATACTACTTCCAATCTCATTCCATTAGAGTTTTAACCGATCAACCGCTAAGGCAAGTACTCCATCGCCCCGACACTTCCGGGCGACTACTTAAGTGGTGCATTGAACTGAGTCAATATGATATCACCTACCATCCTCGCACTGCTACCAAGGGACAAGCCATAGCTGATTTCATTGCAGAATTCACTACTAACGAAGGTAAGGAGCAATCTGAAGTAGAAGAAAATATCAAGTGGAACCTCTTCGTTGATGGAGCATCAAATGAACAAGGCTCGGGGGCAGGTGTTGTGATAATCACCCCCAGGGGAAGGAAGCTGCATTACACCCTAAGGTTGGAGTTCGCTTCCACTAACAATAACGCAGAATACGAAGCGGTGATAGCCGGATTAGAACTTGCCCTGGAGATTGGAGTCGGTTCTTTATGTCTCCATAGTGATTCTCAACTTATTGTGAATCAAATACTAGGAGAATTCCAGACTCGAAGAGAACGACTCGCAGCATATCTAAAGAAGACCAAGCTGCTGCTCAATCAGTTGGATCACTATTTAATCAAACACATTCCTCGAGAAGAGAATCAGGAGGCCGACGAACTGGCAAAGCAAGCTAGCATGAAGGACGGCGCCGCTTCCCGAACAACAACCACCTCACAGCAACTAGCCCCAAGTTACGAAATAATGAACATAATAGCTCCAATCGAAGAGGAAACTTGGATGACCCCTATCCGGAAATAATTACAAGATGGCACACTGCCCGACGAGCGTAACGAAGTCAAGAAAATCTTAAGGAAAGCTTCCCGCTACACGATACAAGAAGGCATCCTCTATCGACGCGGCTTCTCTAATCCCTTATTAAGGTGCGTCGCTGGAAGGGAAGCCAAGTAGATCTTATCCAACATACATCAAGGAAGTTGCGGAGATCACACTGGTGGGCAGACTCTGGCAAAGAAGATACTCCGATATGGATATTACTGGCCCACCTTAAACAAAGACGCCCTAGACTTCGTCAAAAGATGTGACAGATGTCAGAAATTTGCTAAAATTCCTCGACTACCAACAAACGAGATTACTCAAATGACCAGCCCTTGGCCCTTTGCAATATGGGGAATTGACTTGATTGGCGAACTGCCAGTGGGCCGAGGCGGAGCCAAATATGCCATAGTAGCAGTTGACTATTTCACCAAATGGGCGGTAGAAGAGCCTTTAAATAAAATATCTTTGGCAAAAATTATTAACTTCTTGATCAAAAATGTTTTATGTAGGTACGGGGTTCCATTCAAAATCATATCGGACAATGGACTTCAATTTGACAGCGAGGAATTCGCCGACTAGTGCCAAGAGCACGGAATTCACAAAAGCTTCTCATCTGTAGCTTACCCCCAGGCAAACGGACAAGTCGAAGCTGTCAACAAAATCCTCAAAACCATAATCAAGAAGAAACTTGAAAAGTCAAAAGGCGCTTGGGTGGATGAACTTCCTACGGCACTTTGGGCCTACCGCACATCTTACAGAACATCAACAGGGCATACTCCTTTCTCTTTGGCATACGGATCGGAGGCCATGCTCCCAGTTGAAACTATAGTGCCTTCCCACCGTAGGATCCACTACAACCCAGAAGAGAATGAAGAACTCCTACACATGTCTTTGGATCTAATTGAAGAAAGAAGGAATGATGCAACACTTAAAGCGGCAGCTCACAAGCAAAAAGTAGCAGCACAATACAACTCTAAAGTCAAGCACCGCAGCTTTTAGGAAGGAGATCTTGTCCTCAAGCGGATCTTCCCGCGCCCCGGAGCACTAGATCCAATCTAGGACGGACCCTATGTAATTCATAAAGACCTCCAAAACGAAGCTTATATTTTGTCAACAGTAGACGGAGAGGTGTTCCAGAGGGCATGGAACATCCAACACCTCCGTCGATACTTTTCTTAACTTGTACTGCCCATATGAAGTGAATTAACAAAGAGAATCAGTGGACGTAGGCACTTTCGCGCCGAACCACTTTAAAAATCTTGTCTCTTTTTAACTTGATCCTTTATATCTTGGCCGCTTGTTAAGTGTTATCCTTTTCTGTTGAACGAAATCATGTATAACGACATTTCCGTACTTGGAACTTCGCGGCGCAACCTCACCTGGACAAGACCCAACAGGTACTATGCGATTCTATGCACTCGCCAATGAGACACTTTTGGTCCAGCATCCCTCTGCTGCGGGTTAACTCATTGCTCGCGACTGCCCTCAAAGCCAATTGTAATGAGCCGATTATAAGCCATCACGAAGGCCGACTATAGCCGATGGCAGCTCATTACGGCGTTCGGCTCGTCGGCAACTGTGAACCTACTTTAAGCCCCAACATAAGGTGTGGCCAGCCAGTGGTAGTTCACGGTTAACGATCGGCACCCACGCTAGCCGGCCGCAGTAAATCGAATAATACCCACGATTACGGGCCATAATGGCTCGGGTAGTTACTGTGCGCGATCTTGGCTCCGATATGTCTTAAGTGCGGCTGTGGTAAAAAAGATAAACTCCCCGCGGAGGCGTAAGATGGGTGACAAAGGTCTCCAAGACCCACAACTAGGGAAAGTGACTACAAAACCCGTTTGCCACGAACTTAAGCATATCGACGGCCTTCCGTGACTGAAAGTTTTACTTTTCCTATATTTCCATTCCATTTAAATACTTTTCTTGTATCCTGCATAACGGTCCCCAAAGTACAGGACACTAAATAGGAGGCATTCGCTCACGAGAATCTGAGCCCGCGAACTGGTTGACAAGGCACTCTGCCGCATCCATAGTCAATTACACAAGATGTCCAAAGCCACCCCCTGCAACCAAAACATGAAGGGCGTACACTTTTCTCTCATACATAATCATATAGCTATGACTTATTCATAACATTGCAAAACATGAGATTATATTTCGAGCAAAAGCTTAACATCGAACACAATTGAATCACAGGCATATGCATAACTACGTTTTTTATACAGCACTTCAAAATAATAACAGCATTTAAAATATAACAGAATCGGCTTATGTTATAAACTCACATAAAGACGTTCAATAACATAATTACAACTTAAAGAGTACATTAATGTTTTGAACTAGCATGTACAGGAATGTCAAGCAGACCAAATAAAATAACCAACTGAGCCCGTGCTCCACCCTCGTCCTACCAGCTCTTCGAATCTACTTGACTGCAGGATCGGAGCTCCCAGCATGATGAACAGAGGCCCTACCTGTCCAATTCAGGAAGAGAGTCCATTAAACCGACAACTAACGATCAAGTTATGAAAAGCTAAAAAGGGAAACTCACCAACACCCGCTCCTTGTTCCTCATCCCCCAACTGCACACCGGCTTCCTCCGCAGCAAGTAGCTGCATCCCCTCCTTCACCGCTACCTTCTCCTCCTTTGAGAAATGGGCGGTAACCACATCCATCCTGAATGCCGCTCCACCTTCCTTATCCGCATTGGCCTTGGCCTCCTCTAAAGCCCGGAGATATATCCTGGCCATGACTCGGGGATAGTCATCCATCCAGGATAGATTCCCCTGCTTCCAAGTATGGAAGTACATATCCTGCATCATCTCGTCCATCATCCCCTCATTCTCCTCAAACTCCCTCACCCGGGCCTCGGAGGACAGCAACTTAGCGATGGCAACATCCCTCTCCGATCGATATCTCAAGCGGTCAGCCTGGAGAGACCTCCTCATTTCCTCCATCTCTTCCTTTAGCCTGGCCTGAGCATGCTCTGTGGCCTCAAGCCTCCCAGATAACTCCTCTACCTGCTCGAGATCCGCCCTTCGAACTTCATCCACCGTAGCAATGGCTATGTCAATCCGCTCCTTGCAGGCGGTCTCCATCTTTCGTAGTTATGCCCTACTAGCCTCTTCCATAGTCTCCTTCAACCGCCTGGAGGCTGCCTCGTGCTGAGAAATCTGAATGGCTTGATCGGCAAGCTGTTTGGCCTGATCAACAACCTTTAGCCGCAACCGAATATTAGCACTCCCAATCTCCTCTCTAGCCTTGACCAGACGGGCATGATGCCCCATCAACTTCCCGGTCTCCTCCGCGACCCGATCAATATTAGCCTTGGCTTCGTCCCCCATGGTAACTACCCGAGTAGTAAGCAAATCGAGGTCTAAAGACTTAGCCTCATCAAGTACCCGTACCATGGGGTTGCGGGGAAGAAGATGCTCACCCGTGGCCTCATCAAAAGAGATATCCTAAAAACTCGGGTCCAGATCCGGATGTCTGGCAAATGGGTTGCGAACCAAACCAGGATGGTCTATCCGGGTGACGGTTGGATTTTCGGACGGGTGTGGGGAAGGCATTAGCTCAGTATCCTCCTCAGTAATATCATGGATAGGCTGGACTGGAGGCTGAGGGCCAGGTGAAGGTTCAAACGAAGATCGGCTCCTCTTTCTCTTTTGCATATCTTCTTCAATAACTCCGAGAAGAGGGCGATATCTGACCGCATCTCCAGGACGGCTAGCTGACGGCTTTGGTTTGGCGGAAACTTTGAGTAACTTATACTGTTCAAGGCGGTGCCGAATATCTGATGTCTTGGCCACCTTACCCATTCTTGGAATTAAAAAAAACCAAGTGTTACAAGCATGCATGAAACTACGACTCAAGAAACGTGTGAAGTTAAAAGGAGGAGTTAAGAATTCACCTTGAACCGCTGGAGTTGCCTTAGCTGAAATACTCTCAGAAGATAGGCTGGCACTGGACCCGGCCTTATCAGACCTCTTCGATTTCTCCACCAAGGCTGATCCTTCCTCCAACCCCTCGAAAGCCTGGCGGAAGGCATCATCCGTCCACTCTTGAATCTCGCCTGCTTGCCCAGGAGGCAAAGCCCCGGCGCCATCACCACCACCATCACCTTCTCTGTCGTCTCCACACTCTGCCTCTCCTCCTACATCGCCTCCTTCGCCTTCACCTCTATCCTCCTCCACATCTTCCTCCCCCGGAGTCATTGGGCACGTGCTAGGGGAAGGGCCGTCGGACTTCTTGAGCTTCTTACCTCCAACAACTGGAGGTTTTGTAAAAGGCTTCCTCTTGCTGCTCTTCGCAGTAGCCCCATCTTTAGCTTTAGCAGCCCTTTCCTCGACTGTATTTCTCTGCTTAACCACGGATTGCCGTGGCAGAATCAGGTTTTGCTCAAGGAGAGTGGCATTCCTGATTAGGTAAGAAGCCGACCTGTCCCTTCCAGAGATAGCCTCTATCTCCACGGCCATCTGTACCAGACGATCATTCTCCACGACCGCAAAGCCACCTGTCGCTAGCAAGAAATAAAAGCATATAAGAAGAAGCATTGCAATCAGGACAAAGAAATTACAAGTGGAATTCAACTTACATCCAGAGGTGAAAAGGCGAAAAGAAACGGAGTCGTCCTTGACGAAGAACCATTCCTTCTTAAACATGGTAAACTTCGAGTATAAGTCCAAGACCGGCTTGAAGGACACGGACGACTCTAAACTAATGTACGGAGACCCCTTCTTGTAGCCCCTCAGATTATATAGATATCGGATTTCCCGGTTAGAAGGGGGGCGCCCATATCTCCTCTGGAAGATAACGAATAGACACACTAAGATGGCATAGGAGTTGGGCTGAAGCTGAAAAGAAGCCACTTTCAGGTAAGTAATGAAACTGACTATCCATGCATTGATAGAAGGAATGGCCCCACACATGCAATGGTATCGGCTATACGCGAAATATCCTTCAGGAGGATTGTACGGCATCACTCCGTCCCCCGGCAACAGCATAAGTGATCTATCAATCCCAAAGGAGCGGGATATAACATCAAGCTGCTCCTCTCTGAGAGAGATAGGAAAGCAGTCAGGAGGAGAATTCAAGAGCTCCTGAGGACCATATCCGTCCACTAATGACCTCGGGGCAGGTCCCTGTCGAGCTGGTCCTGGCTGGGCAGGGGGCACAACGGGAGGCTCACTTCGGTCCGTGGATTTTCTCTTGTCTGATCGAGTTTCCACTTTGCAGGACATTTATCTGCAACACAAGGAAGTAAACATATGAACGATGTAGTCTGAAATTTCACTTGTAATTTGAAGCATGGAAAAATTCAAGGTTTGAATGTCATTCGGCAAGTAAGTTCATTCAGTACTATGTGTCCTTATGCTCATTCGGTGAAACAAAGAAAACTCAAGGGAAACGCACCTGGCTCGGCACTGGATGATTCGCAACTAGATGATTCGGCACTAAATGGCTCGGCACTGGATGATTCGGCACTAGATGATTCGGCACTAAATGATTCGGTACTAAGGTGATCCGGCTGTCTCAAATGATGGAAGTGGAACGAAGGCACGTGGCCCCTATTTATAAGCAAAAACAATAACCGGACCAGATGGTTCGGCATTAGATACCGGATGAAAGCAAAACAAAGCACGCCATATGCAGGCATATGCCCTACTTTGGGGGGCAAGTGTTAGGTTCGTTTTCATCACCACCGAACCAAAGAAAAGGAAGCATTACCGGTCCAAAATCCACGTCCATGCATTGCCGAACCGGAGCACTACCAACCCACTACCCATAACTACCGAACCACCCCTTTCCTACCACCATCACCGAACCAGACTCTGCCGAACCAACCTCCTCCAAGCTCCTGCCGAACCACCTATCCACCGAACCAACCTCATGCCGAACCAACCCACTCCAACCACTACCAGACCAAGTGAATACCGAACCAACATCACCAGGCCAGATTGCTTCAGCCCAGGCCCACCAGCAGCTACATACATCCAAGACCCCAGCCCCCAGCCTCACTCTATAAATAGAGGGGCAGGGGTACAACAATGGCAGACAAGTTTGAGAGCTCAAGCACGGAAGGAACTTTCAAACAACTTTCATATACTTGTATACAAAGCTTTGTACTTGTAATCTGAAAGAAAAAGGAGAATAACATATAAAGTGGACGTAGGCACGTTCCGGCCGAACCACTATAAATCTATGTGTCTTTTACAGTTTAGTCCCTGCTTTTTATATATTTGCATAAATCACCCAAATCACTAGAAACAACATAAAATCAACTAATTCATACGACTTGGAGGCGTTTGTCCATTTTTTGTGCAAACAGAAGATTTAGGAATATGACTGTATAAAGTGGTTTGATTTAAGATGTTTTAAAGGAATATTTAAAGTTTATTAAATTGAAGGAGATATTCAGTGATTTGACATTTAGGTTTTATTTAAATAATCTATGGAATTGGTTTGGAATTTAAATGATATATTGGTTGGTTTTGAAATGAAATAATATAGAATTTAGTTTTGAAAATGGATATTATTTTGGAAAGTATATGGATTTGGAAATATTACCATTTTTGAAAATGGATATTATTTTGGAAAGTAATAGTATTTGATTTTAAATGGTTTTGAAATAGAAATGGTTTTGAAATAAACATCCATGGGCAATAATAACATTTGGTTGTTAAAGAGACTGGGATTGGAAGTTGTCATACTCTCTGCCAACTCCGAAAACCACTTTAACAATCGTGTACGCGGTGGAGATTCCAGAATGAAGTAGAATGGCGGCGGCGTTCCTTTGAGATATATACGTGGACCCGACTCCTGTGAGTTAGCATAAGATGGCTAAAACAAGAGCGCGTACGGGCCAGTGAGGTAGGCCATCTTATTGAACACACTCCTTCGATATTATTCTGACTTTGAGATCGATTTGGTGGCCACTTTTGATTTTTGATTTTTGGGGGTGTGGCTCGAGGTGCGCGGTAGTAGCTGCTATGCGTCACCACCAGCCCGGATGCGTAATTGGTATATCTACCTTGGCATTTCCTAGTTGTGCCGTGTCACCTACCCCAGCGAGCCTTGTACGAGTTTAATTTGTGTCGTACCTATGGAGTATCTTCTCGTAGTCTCCCTGTCAGAGGATACACACGTACTATATAGACTATTGGCACTACTAAGTGGTAGGGTGAAAAATGTAAAGCCTTAACGCTATTTAAAAGTAAGTTTATTTTACTTATAGACATTATTATAATAGCGAAATATACATAGTAAATAGTTTAATGGATCCTTAGAGGATGGGTGGTCCCAAGCATCCTTTAAGTTACCTGTACCTTATATTACAGTTCACTTAAGTTAGTTTACATTTGTAAGTATGTATGTCCCGACTCGAGTGTTTTATGTTTTGCTTTACGCTTGGGTCAGACTGAGTGATATAACATTAGACTCACCTTCGAAGTTGGAGCTTTGCTTGAAGATCCAACTATCTATTTCGTTTTTCAATTATCCAGTTGATTCCAGGGTTGCATCCAGCTTTGTGTTTGTTTATCATATTAAAACTTCTGTTGTATCTTGCATAACTCTGATGTATTTATATAGTAGCTTCATGAACTACCATCTCTTTGCTTCCGCTGCATTATATTACTCTGTGTCTGTGATTTATTTATTTGCTATATATTTTGAGATTTGCCAAATTTGTTTTACAATTCGGTATTTTAAGCAATTCAAGTCCGACATGTGTGGATGCGAATGGTTGAAAATATCGGTTCGTTACATAACTTATAAAAGTTTGTGCCCTATTGCTAATTCCTATTGCTAATGCAAAAGGAATCCAACTTACATGTTCTCTTTTTAATAGGGTGCCCTTTATATCGTTTTGGGACAATCCCTATATCTTTTATACTCACTATAAAAGACATCATTTACAATCCAAAATTGGGTATTAAAACAACTCAAGTTGATTTTAATACACGCATATTGTTAAAATCAACGGCGTGTTATTTACTTATAGTTTAGAAATATCAACGTACCTTTTAATGTTCTTTCTTATGAGCACACGCTTCCTCCGCACTTTGATTGAAAATCAAGCTATTTGATATTTCTACCAAAATACTTATTCAATCTTGATGCTTGTAGAATGATACATTCGTATTATTTCTTGGATCATATCCAAAGACTTACAAACCCAATATCGCTCCTACTGACTTTGAGGCATTTTTGGTTAATATGTGTAAACGGCTTACGCTAAATCATTATTTAAATTTTTTTGTTTCAATACAAAAGTATCAAACACTATGTCTTACCGAGCGATAATTTTGTGAGTACATCTGAATTAACTTGAGCATGTTGAACACCGAATCTGTTATGGTAATGTCAACAATTGAAATTTGCGATATTATTTTTATCAACAATGCTCATTTAGTTCCAATCACATTAGTCTTTCCAATAAAGACACAATCTAGGCCAATGGATCACATCTCTTTGATTACGACCACCAGAATCATATTTTGATACGTACTTGGAATTCTTTCAGATCTACGCATCATACCATATAGAGTTAACAATCTTAATGGTTTAATTGAACAACTGAGGGTAATGTATATTTTGGACATTAATAAGAAACTCATAGTTTCTCTTCGATGTACGAGAATACTTATTAGACATTCTAATGCTATGTGTTCATTTAGGTTAGTTAATTTCACTTTATCTCGATCGGATTTAATTCCATTTAACTACCAAAAATTTCTCAAAGAAATTTCTTCACAATGAAGTTGATATATATTGAAATAATAATCGTTTCTTAGTGCAAATAGAATATGGATTCATAAATTATTTATGAACCTTTTTATTTATAAAACAGATTTTAGTTTACAAAAATTAAGTTCAAAACATAAATATTTCATTTGATTATAGACCTTTCCAAAAAACCTTTTGGAGATTCATACAAGATCCCTCATGAACAATTATTATGTGCAATCTTCGACTCACACCTGCCAACTTCTTGGCCTAGGATATGTTAGGATTTCTAAAAAATCGTTATCTTGTATGATTTTGTAAACTTTTGTTTGTTTGAAATAATATCAACCTTTTGTACTACTCTTAAGTACATGACCTTATAGCCCAACTTCACTCACAATTAATCGTAAATTGTCCAACAATGGCTGATTACTCCATTTTAGCGCATCATTATGTATCCCATCGAGGATTGACTTTTGAGATTGAATCTATATTAATTTTTAGGTACATTTGGAACTCTTTCCAAGATACTCACTTATTCGACTAAATCATTTTATTCTATTGTACGTTATTTTTTCTGCCTTTCTTTTATATTCTATGATTTTATCATAAACTTACTACATGGGTATGCAATACACATGTACATGTTGATAATAAATCATCGATGAATATAACAAAGTATGTGGAACCCTTTTGGTATTAATAGACTTGTGATTGCATACATCAATATGTATTAATTCAAAGAGTTCATCAACTCTTATGATGCTCCCACTGAATGGGTGCATAGCCATTAATTGTTTGAGATGTAATTAACTTGTATCATATGATTCATAATCATATAGTAAAATTATTTCTCAAGACTACGGCTTAGTCTATAATTCCAATACAACTGTAATAATATTAGATGCATATGCATTTTTGTTCACTTTTACTATGAAAATAAATTCGATAATATAGTTCTATTTCATAATGAATATTCATAATACCCATATTAAAATATAGTTATATCTATTTTTCAGTCAATACCAAAAATAAACACTATTTCCCAAATAATGTTCGGTACATTTTACAATTTTTTTTCATAATTTGACGCAAAAAAATAGTATTTTCAAGTCAAGAGAACTGTGTAAATCAGCCACATCGATATTTTCTATTTGACCTTAGTTATGTTAACCAACAGAAAACTGTTGAGTAAGTCGTTCTGTAGTTATCTAATAAGTATTAGTACATAACCCCTAGGTGCCCCCTAGCAGTCATGAGTAATACACTGCCCAACATTTGGAAAGCATTACATACTCCAGTCTCAATGGATACATCGATATCAAATCTCGATGCATCTTGACTAGGAACATTTAAAATGGTATATTTGTTTCATTGTGATAAATTACTCACGGTGACAACACTTTGTAACTACTATCACAAAATATACCATTTATGGGTTTTTCTATTAAATATACTTTTAATTAAGTTAATTAATTAATATAATCACATTATATCAAATATATAATAGGAAGAAAATACCTTTTATTTCGAATAAGATTGGTCAACGAGTCAGATATATGTAACGAATTACATAATTGCCCCCAGGGCATACCTCTAACTCTATCATTAGCGACTTTCACCAAAAGCAACTCTATTCATTTTCAAAAATGCGGGGGCACATAGCCTGCCCTACTAGGCTAAAAAAAGGGTGTTCCATGACCGCTATGAAATTTCCATTTAGATTCGGCATATTAGGTCAGTACAACATGAAGCTAAATCCGAAGAAATTCTCCTTTTCCATTCGGTCTAGTAAATTCTTTAATTATGCTGTGAGTGCTAAATTCATTGGGGCCAAGCACAATAAGATATAAGCCATCCAAAACATGCAAGTTTCTAGGACTATGAAGTAAGTGCAAAGGTTGAATGGGATGATTGTAGCACTAAGGTTGTTCATGCTAAAGTCAATCGACAGGGGCTCCCTTTCTTTGACCTCATCAAGATGAAAAAGTCGTTCACCTAGATAAAGGAATGTGCCAAGGCATTCGAGGAGCTAAAGTAGCATTTATCCACTACTTGATACTATCCAAGCCCATCGGCATAGAAGATTTGTATTTATAATTCGTAGTGTTTAACCATGCAATCAATGCCGCCTTAATAAAAGAAGAGTAGGTCCAACGATTGGTTTATTATGCCGACAAGAGGTTAATCGACCCAAAAACGAGATATACAAAGCTAGGGTAGCTTGCTTTCTGCCTTCTTATGGCATCCCAAAAACACCGATAGTACTTTTAGGCTTATCCCATCAAAGTCCTGACCAACCAACATCTGAAGTAAGTCATTAATAGGCCAAAACAGTTAGTCGACTATTAAAGTGATTTATCAAGCCTAGGAAACATCACATCTCTCACCGTCCTCGCACTTCTATCAAAAGCAAGGCCATGTCAGTTTCATTGTCAAATACTTAAGCCCAGACAATAGTGAAGAGGAGACCATAGCTAGCTAGCAAGCTCGACACCTGTACATGGATGGAACATCAAATGAGAAGGGGGTAGGGGCTGATATGGTCCTTATCCCATCCGAGGGAAGAGAGTTATGTTTTGCTGTCTTCTTTAATTTTAAGACAACCAATAATGAAGCAGATTATTAAGCAATCTTGGTCAGCCTCAGGATGGTAGATGATTGCGTGTTGAGTCCATCCATGTTTTTAGCGGCTCATCGTTGGTCATCAATAAGATTGGAAAATAGTTTCAAATGAAGAGCTAGAACCTGTTCTTATATGTTGCCAAAGCCACAAGGATTATTAGCACATTTTCTAAATTCAAGCTGGATCAGATAACTTAGGAATAAAACTCTAAGGCCGATCAACTGGCTAAAGTAGCAAGCAATCAATAAGAAGTCACTCCTTAAGTCCCCTTAGAGATTTGAGGCATCGCCTCCTATGAACCGGGGGCAACTACAATGAAAGTAAACGTGCCATCCATGGACAATAGGATGGTACCCATTGTTAGATACATAGCAAGCGAAGAACTTCATGCTGACCAAATGGAAGCTAGAAAGGCCCTCTACCATGGTCCTCATTACATGATCATGGATGGGAAGCTCCACAAATGAGGGTTCTCCATACCACTTCAGTGGTGCATGTCTAAAGATGAAGCAGGCCAGATCCTGGAAGAGCTGCATAAAGGAATTTGTAGGGATCACACCGGAGGGAAAAACTGAGTAAAAACAGCCGCCTAGAATGGCTACTATTGGATTATTGTGACAAAGGATTCTATGGTCTATGTGATGAAATGCAATTTGTGTCAATGGTTTGCCAAGATCCCCAAAACCCATCCAGCCCTCCATACATCTAGGACTTTCCCATGGTCGTTCGACACATAGGTAATGATTTAATCAGAAATATGCCTAATGCTAAGGAAGAGTTAGTCGCTATCGACTACTTTACCAATTGGGTCAAGACCGGGACATTTACTGGGGTCACCGCCCCATAGATTCTCAACTTCATCATTAAGAAAATTATATGTTATTTTGAACTGTTGAAAAAGAACATAACCGACAACAACACTCGATTTAAGAGCAGTCTATTTCAAGACTTCTTCTTAAGGAATGGAATCGAGCAGTGCTTCTCTTACATTGTCCATCCTCAAGCCAATGGACAAGTCAAGGATGTTAACAAAACCATCAAGTCCACACTCAAGAAACTCGTTGCAAAAGCTAAAGGGAAACTGGATGAAGAACTTTTGCTTGTTCTATGGTCCTATTGCACTTCAATTGGCCATACTCCTTTGTTGTTGTACAATAGGTAAGAAGACATGCTGCGTACAGAGGTAGATGTCCCATCACCTTGGTGTCTGACCTTCGGGCCCAAGGAAAACAACTAGCTACTTAAGCTCGGACTCAAAACTATAGAAGAATGAAAAACCAAGCCAAGCTTCACACTAAAGCCTACAAGAGAAAAATCACCAAGCACTACAACTCAATAGTATAGCTCCGACAATTCATTGTCGATGATTTTTCCTGTACTATGAGTTTGCAAATACAAAGAACCCAACCCTAAGAGTGCTTGGCCTGAATTGGGAAGGGATGTATGTCATAATCGTTGTCCTAACAACTAGTGCTTTGCTCTCTCTCACCCAAATGTAACCTACATTTCGCACATTGGGAACCCAATATGCCTCCAGGCTTATCCTATCTAAGAGTTAGCCATAATTGTAAGACCTGTAATACATCTTTTGTCAAGAATACATCAATGACTCTAGAGCAAACATTGTTTAACACACCCACCAAGGCTATCCAATGAGGATGAGTTATTATGTGCTCATTTACCTTGTTAGGAACTATCGACCTCTACTGCCAAGGACTTTGAGGCCATGCTCCTCTCTTTGCCGGCTGGCTACCGATGAGGATGAATTACTATCCATTCATTTAATGTCAGGGGCTGCTAACCAATGTTCAAGTTCGTGTTAGGCCTGTCTACGATACTCAACCGGTGATGTTTCACCCTGATGAACCTTTAAAAATCCCAACCCATCTAATGAAGAATGAGATATTATGTGCTCATTTACCTAGTTAGGGACCATCGACTCTGCTGCCTGGGACTTGCGAGCCATGCTCCTCTCTTTTCCAACCTACTATCCACAGGGATGAATTGTCATACATTCTCTTCTGTTTCTGGGACTACCACTAAGCGTTCAGGTTTATGTCGGGCCCGTTTAGCACACTCAATTGAAATTATGTCACCTTGGAGAAGCTTCTAACAGCCTAGGCTACCCAACAAAGATTGAGTTATTATATGCTTATTAACCAATTTGGTCTATCAACTTCTTAGTATAAAGAATGATTTCAAATACTCAAAGCATGTTACCCCACAAGCTATGCACTATCAGATCAAAGCAGATAAAGCAACAAACACTTTAGAAACTTTCACCAAAAGCAGCTCTATTCATTTCCAAAAATGAGGAGGCACATAGCCTTCCCAACTAGGCTAAAAAAGGAGGAAAAGTAAAAACTTCTACAAGCCCAATCCCTCAACTCATCAGGCCATTAGTCCAACTGATCGTGTGCCATCGTAGATGGCATCGAAACACCGTTACCCACATCTGTAGTACCATCTCTTCCTAGGCCCTCACAAAAGTCAGGGCATCAAATTTGCTGATAGAAACGGGGAACAATTAATTCTCCATAATTAAGGTCCTTACCATATTCTGCAGCTGATTTTTCCATTTGCCCTTCTCCTCATTCCTACCGGCAGCAACATCCACATCAATATGGCCCCTAGTGCACGCTTTGTTAGGTCGGATCACAACCGAGCGGCCCTTCTCTCCAACTTTGCAAATGTCTCCCTAAGGTCCACCTCTACCTTCTCTACTTTCTTGACTCTCCTCCGAAGGTCTGCCTCCATCTTCTCCACCTTTTCAGCCCTTTCCCGAGCCTCCACTACTTGTCATGCTGACTTTTTTCCGTCTTTGCTGCCTCCATGTTGGCCTTCTCAACCACCTCCTTCTCCACCCAGGTCTTAGTAGCCTTTACCTTTCCATGACTACGTCTTTGCCTCCAGATAATTCTGGAACTTCTCTGTATCCTCTCGGATGCACATGCAGTGGTACCTGGCCTAAAGAAAACCAAGTGTCAAAATAATTAAGTAAGAAACAAGTAAGTTCGAATTCATAAACTTATCAGTTAGGAATTCTAGGTTTTGAAGTCTAAGATGTCTTCCAGGTAGTGCCAATTCATGATGGAATGGGTATGTAAGCAATTTTGTCTATACCAGTTGATAGGCCGAAATCATTTGGTTCATGTCACCAGGGTATTCTATGTGGTGAACGTCTAATGTGACCTATCCCAACGGTTCGGCTTCTTTGTCAATAAACAACTCTTTTGTGCCATGAATGTCGAGGAACTTCTTGTAGGGTTGGTGGCCACAGTACTCAAAGGTGGTGCGTCCACGTCCCACTTCCTTTTCTTAGAATTTTGGAGGGAGAAAGAGGGGCTAAGAGGCATATCGGTAGCTACCCAGACATGTTTAGGAATGTCGGGGTTAAAGGCCCCTTAAGGTGGGGGAGGACCAGAAGTCGCACTAAAAATGACAGCGGTAGAGATAAATTCGATCATGGCTTCCTTGATTATCCCCTCGTCAAATGCATTAAAGTCCAAGTAATCGGTAACTATAATAAGGAACAAAAGTGTTAGTCAAAATTCAGTGTAAAAAGAAGAAAGTGTAAGTAAACTACCATTTGTAACAGTCTGACTCCAATTTCTAAAAAGGGTCAGGATGATGAGGCTGAGCTGCCTATGCTAGTTTAACATATCCATGCATGAGGCTTGCCTGAAGAACGCTCTTCGTATCTAGGATACGAGGGGTTGTATCCAAGAATTTGCCCAAAGAAGGTATTTGTATCTTTATTGACACCTTCTTCTTGTCCTCCTCCTACAACGCTACTTTCCCTTGAACCTGGAATTAATATCGCACCTTTCGAGCAGCAGCTCACAGTGAGGACTTCGAAGATTAACTAGCTATTTTAGGTCAAAATGCTCCCACCACGGCTGCAACACAACATTTATTAATTTGTTAAGGTCATCTTATTGCAATGCTCTTTTCCTTACTTGTAACAGTGTTGTCATATCCTCGATTGGTGTCTGTGATTGGCTCAATGATAGTAATAAAATGGACTTTGGATTTGTCCCATTTTTATTTGGCCGTCTTCTCAACTATGGCCTCCTTTTTGTTAATTTCACCCTTTGATTCTCTTCAACCATTGTCTGATCTTGCCTCGTTAGCCCAACCTAGTGGGGTTGGCATCAGTCACCAAAAGTCTCAGTAGTTGGGGATTGCCATCTTTAGTCCGTTCATGTTCTCATTTAATAAGGAGAATTTGACGCCAAAAAAGTCAAGCCCTTCTCCTATCATTAAATGAATTAAGTAAAGGAAAGCAATGAAAAAATGGGAAAGAGTGAAGCAAAGACTCACTAGGGTTTGTAAGTTAATGTTCTCAAGCCCGAAGTTGACACCACACGAGACCAAGAAGTACCTAGTCATTCAACCTCTAGCTTTGATAGAGACACCCGAAAAGATCGCAAGCTTTATGTTAGCTTAGAAGTGATGGTGTAACACTTTGAAAATTAATAGAAATTCAATAAGAAAATTATATTTAAATAAAACAAGGGATAAAATAATATTTTCACACACCCGAATTTGATTATGAAACTTGCATCATTGTGTTTGTAACAATGTTTTGGACAATTTTCATATATAACAATTCAAAATCAGAATTAGTATAGAGAAGTTACGGGTGTTTGAAAATGTTAAATAGAATAAAATTTAACAATATCTCAAAAACGTACGCAGTGACCAGTCGACTAAGGATGGGTTATGGTCGACCTATAGTGGTCAACTCCTGTGGAGTGAGTGGTTGACCGTTAGCTTTGAAAAATCAAGAGTTTTCTAAAGCGAGTGAATGGACATGATGGATTGCTTCGTTGCCAAGCTGCGATGTGTGTACATGATCTCTAAATATTTTCCAAGCTAGATCCAGTGTCCTAAACTAGTTGCTAACCTTTATAAATTCAACCCTAACCTAACCATAAAGTCAAATAAACGATTACTGTATCGAAACTTCGCCAGAATCTTACCTCTCCTTTAACCCTAAAATTCTTTGACATCAAATAAAAATCAATTCAGAAGAAATATAACTAGCGAGCGAATGGAGGGCGATTCTCAAGCAGAGCATGTTAGAAGAGGTTAAGTTAAGATGAGCAGGAAGGAATTTAATTAGATGATTATTATAGTTAAATTTACTCTATTCTCCATGATCTAAAATGATGTTAGAAATCTAATTTAAACCGTAAAACCCTAAATTGAAACCTGTAACCTAGGGTAGAAATTGTGGTCACGGTAATTTGGTAAATCTGATGTTTAATTCTAAATTCTAGTGCACAACTTTATTACTGAACTGTAAACCCTAAAACTTGTAAACCTTAGATTAAACAGCTAAAATCAAAATTCTACAAATTTAAGAAATTTAGAAATATTGACTAGTTATTACAATTACTTGTTTAGTGTACATGATATAGTCAAAAAATGATGTAATAATCAACTTAACCCTAATTAAAATTGAAATAAGAAAATTGGAAAACCCTAATTTTTGAACTACGACCCGCCGAACCTTACTCCAAGTGGTCGATCTTAAGCTGTTCATCAATTACGATTAGCGGTCGGTCGGTTGTCACCTAAAACATGCAATCTATACCTTGACCTAAGGCATTAGTTAGTAATAAAATCTATGTAAATTATAAATTATTATATGAGCCTATTTTGGGCTAATTGTGTATGTTAGAGATACTAAGGAAGCTAGTTTCCTATGAGAGGACGTTAGGTCGTTGCAGTGTTGGATAAGTGTTGTTTAGTCAATTGGGGTCGAGTAATCGACTGGGAGTGATTAATTTTCCCAATAGGTGCTCATAGGGTGGTTCTCCGGTGAACGCATGACATTGATGGATGCCAGATGAGTGGGCTTGACACAACGAAAATCCTAGTAAGCACTGTTTTGACACGACATGACACAATTCTGATGGAGGATCCCAGTGCATGCAATAAGAGGCCTACACTACGATCGAAAGGTGGACGGGTGTAGATGATGAGACCATTGGCAAGTCGACATTTCAGGTTCTTCTTTTTTAGGACTAATTAGGTTATGGGCAGTCGTAGTTTGGGGAAAACCAGTTTCCAAATAGACTAGTGGCAGTGATAATTGTAGGAAGCAGTTCCCATGGTAGCATGATGTAGTGATATTAATTGAAGTTTATTTCCACAATTTCCCAGTGGCGGTGATAGTAGTGGGAATATATTTCCATAGTACCATAGTGGCGATATTTCCTTGTTTAGCAACCAAGGGATAGCGTTTCCACATCTAGTAGCCTAGTGATGGTGTTTACATACTACATAGCTCTAGGAGTGGTAACCGATCGTTGGTTGTGAGGGTTTGATCTGTAGTTCAATCCTTGTAGCAGCATATGCAACTTATAGTGTAGGTGTGTGTTAGATAAGAACCCTTAGGAAACAGACTATAGGAATTCATGGATACTTGTAGTACACCCTATGTCATCTAGAGTAAAATTAAAGGTAAATGCACATGATCACCATATATTGAACTTGTACTTATCTACCAGACTATTATCTGACCCACCCCCTTCTTTCCATTCTTCCCTCCATATGATGATAGGTTATCAGTTGGTTGGGCATAGTATATGGAGGAAGGAGCTACACGTTGGAGTTCTTATATTAGTCATTGTATATCTTGTAGTTACTTATTATACTAAAGTACTGTAAACCTTATATTGTATTTTGGAAGTAGTGTATATGAAAATCAAGAATTTTAGAGACTGGTTTTCTAAAATATCCATTTTTCAATACTTATATTTAGATTCCTTCTGCTGTGAGATTTGGAAATGTTGAATGTTTTAAAATTTACCTTTATAATCATGCTTTGTAATGTTTGTAACCCAAAAGCTCGTATTTCATGGTATGAGGCGAGTCCAATAGTCACACTAGGTTTTGGATAGATGTATTAGGAAGTTTAGATTATTACATTTGATATCAAAGCTTAAGCTTAAATTCCCTAGGATTTAGTCATGTATTGAGAGAATGTACTTGAAAAGTTTTGAGAAAACACTTTTTCAAAAGGTGTTCTAAAAGTTTTTAAAAATGGCTTTTGAATATATATTAGTTTTCAAAAAACTTTTCCAAGATTTTATCTATATAACAAATTTCCATCATTCATGTCCACGCTATCTTTGAGAAAGTTGATGATAATTCCACATCATAAATAGTAAGAATGAGCACGAGTTAAAGAGGAATGGCTCTGGAAAGGCAACTAAGATTCCAAGGATGAACATCCCTATATGGTTCCGTCGGTATCTGAAACGAGGAGGCAAGATGAGCCTAACCCAACTAAAGTGAGCATAATTATAATTTTCCGATATGTGTATCAATACAAAATTTTGACTCAAAAGGCAGTTGTTGATTTATCACTTATAGAAGCAGATAATTGTGGGTCAGAATGGAGGTTAAGATTATAACAGTTGAGGTAAAAAATAAACTTTTCATGTTTATTTGAATTTACCTCTTAAAGAAAAGCTAACGTAAGCCTTATATACCCACTAGCGGTAGAAAGTAAATTATGGACTGAAGGGTGAGTAAAGGAGATTAGTACCATGAGACCCATATAATAGGATTATGAAGTTGATAACATAAAGGGGACACGAAGGAGGACTTTATAAATTTAAGGGCGACTCCCCAGTAAAAATGGAAACCTTATTCTCATATTAGTAGTAGTTGTAAGGATCCATATTCATCTAAAGGCATGGCTAGAGTATTCCTATCGAAATGGGTACAATATTGAAGAATAAACTTGAGTTGACCAGCTTTGGAAAGAAAGACGGAAACCTTATGCTCTTAAAACATTGTTAAGTACAAGTGGACTTAGGTAATTAGGTTGTTATTATCTATTCTGATTTAAGAGATAAACTAATGAAAAAGTTTTCAAAAAGTTAGAAACAGTAGATGTCTGATATTTAGACAAACTTAATGATTTTATGAAATATTCAGGCAAACATTATGGAAATTATTTAAAAAGTTAGAGTAGAGAATTTGATAAAAAGAAATTTTCAATAACTGTTCAAAACTTTTGTTTTTTCTTTTAGGCACATTGTTATACTCACCCTCAATGTGCATTTTGCTTTTAATAATAGAGGTTTTAAAAAAAATTAAGAAGTATGTAAGACCCAACTTTTGAACTCCTTTTATAAAAGGGAAATGGTCAGTGTTCGAAAATATCCTTTACAAAATTATTCTATCGCACATTAAAATAATAATAAGTTAAAATATCGCATTATCTTTAAAAAAAATTGTATTTACAAAAGAAATATTTTGGATAGGGTGTGATTTATGTACATTTTTCTAACTTAAGCCTAACCATTTTTAATAATTTAACTAAAGAAAATATCATGATCTTAGTAAGGAATAAACGCTTGTAAAATAGGGAAAATAGAGTTTTATAGTTTTAAAACTTATTAGTTTTGTGGAAATAATTTAGAACCAAAGGTTTTGGTTTAAAATGGTAAGGTGAAAATATTATGACAATCACTTAAAGTTAAAGGAAAGAAATAGATCAAAGTTAGACAAATAGGATTAAACAACTCACTAGGACATAATTGACTGCGGAATAAGGAAAGAGCAAACCACGATGATTATTATTGATTATTATCAAGGTAATATATGCAAAGAGTTTTATTCGGCTTAAAGTGCAAAAGAGACCAAGTAAGATCTACTGCGATTCTTATATAGTGCGTTATGTGACTAAGGGGTATTCCCTTGATTACATTAGACGATCTAAAGGGAACAGTAAGTGTCGGCTAGGCACTACAGCAAAAAATTGGTACCATATAGGTAAGGGTATAATACTCATAGGCTACGGCCTATCTAGGTATTGGTTGGTATCATATAGATGAGGATAGGATACTAGTAGGCTACGAGTGGTACACATATATGTTGTTCCCCGAATGCTACGGGAAGACTAAGTGTACATGAATGGAAATATATATATACACACACATGTTATTGGATCAAAACCATAGTAGCCGTGTTCCATGTATGCATATGTAAATCATGGAATTGCAAGGTTAAGTATAGCACACACATGAATATGAAAAATATAGGGAAGTAGTCCTTTAGTTAATGAGAAACGTCATTAAGGAAATTATATGGTAATTCCGGGTTCTGTTGGGTAATTGATATAGATTATTAAACATAATTGGAAGTTGTTTCAAATTGGAATGGGATTTAAGAAGTATTTTAATTCATTGGAATGTAGAGGTTGTAATGTAAATTTCTATGGTTTATCAAATTTGGATTTATAAATAATAGTATATCATTTGAAATGGCAAGGAATATGACTGAAAAAAGATGTGTCAAAAATAAAATATTTACCATATTTTATATTACTTATTTCAATAACTACAAAAAGATAATTCCTTATAATTTCAAACATAACACAAATTTTCCTTTTAAATGAAACATAGAAATTTACATGTCAACCTTTCCTTTGTGAGAGTTGTAGTTCCAATGCATTAAAACATGGAAATCCTTAAGTAAACCAAAGTATTGGTCATCATGTTTGTTGGATTAAAATGGCAAGGCATTATTCCATACTGAGTTGTCCTAACCATGAAATAATTGGTATAAAGCGATAAGACGTTTTGTTTGCTAAAATGTTATCATATATGGGAGGACATTAAGAATGGTAAAAGTTTTTGAAGTTCAAACCATGAAGGTATCCTAGATTAAATTATAATCAGGATAGTGCAAGGGATGGTTAATTTAAGCATTTGAGTCTCGGTCAAGAAAAGGATATTGTTATTTGCACGCATTAATAATGCGAAGGAGATTTTTATACAAAACTAGATCGACAAATTTTTGACAAGATTTAGAGGAAGGGATTAGAGGATTCTCTTTGATCCTCCCACGGATTAGATCAAGGCTAACTTGGGATAGATCCTTGTAGTCTATAAACGTGATACCTAGATACCATGATTGTTGAAGTATTGAGGAAAACCAATCATAAGCATAATGAAATAGCTCAAGTTGAATCAAATTAGAAAAGAAGTTTGGCTATTTTCTAAAATTTATGAAGTCATCTAATTTGGATACCCTGGCAAAGTGAAGAAATAAAAAAGGGCTAAGTATAAATTATAAAGGAGAGCAAACCATCCACTTTTATAATATCTTACCGTACAATCTAGAAAATGGAGTAGTTAGATATACCACTGGATGATTTAAGGCGGTACGAATGTGAATTGAGGAGTGCATAGAGCTACAGTTTCGTGGGAGCATACATTTTGGATGCATGGCATAAGCATTTGCATGATAGGAGGTTGACTAAATCAGAAGACTGCCTACTCTTGCATTAATTTAGATTCACGTGCATTTCACCTTGCATATATGTAATGACCCATAATTTAGTCACTTCAAATATGAGTATTTAATATAATTTTAAATGATTAAACAATGGATTTTATAACTCGAATAAAATGTCTCGAGTGGGTTTTTTACGGATGTAAAATGTTAGTTTAAAGACAGTTTGAGTTATAAGGCGGTTAGGGGTATCTATTTTACTTAGAATAAGAAGTAAAATTGAACTTTTCTACTCTCTGACTGGGCCATATGTTTTAAACTTAACCTTGCCTGATAAAACAAATGAGAATGACTACTTCTTAGGAATTAAGAAAAGAATTTTCCTAGTAAAACAAAATAGTATAATGATCTGCCTAATAAAAAAATAGTATAATGGCATGCCTAGTAAAACAAAATAGCATAATGATTCTCATGTAACTTATATTTTTTCGGATGGTTGCCATTGGAACAAAACATGGTCGTATTATTATGTCATGCAGATGGTTGCCATTGGACCAAAATATGTCGAATGAGGTTTGGCCATACAGATGGTTGCCATTAGAACAAAATGTGGTCGAATCAGGTTATGCCATGCGGATGGTTTTTATTGGACCAAAATGTGCTCGAATCTGGTTGTGCCATACAGGTGGTTGCCCTGGACCAAAATCATGTCGAATTATGTCAGCCTATAGAAGGTTAAGTAATTAGAAATGTATCCTTCTTTTCACCTATAAATACCCAAGTCCATATATCATTTCAATTCATTTACAAACTAAACAAAAAACCAAATATCCTCTCCATCTTCAAGGCAAACAAGGTTTTCATTTGTTCACAAAATCTTCTGCGAGTATAACTTTTCTGTGTGTATAATCAATTTATTTTAATTATTTTACAGTGAGTTAATTGTCCTTTGATTTAAAGGAATTATGATATTGATTCAAGTTACCGTAGTGGATAATAATACCCCAACTTGAACGACCTCATTTCTAACTGAGGAAAAGTACTCGTTTGAAATCCAAGACTAGAAATAAGTTTATAAAGTTGGTTTTTTGGTTCATTTTAAAATGACTTTGTTTTAAACAAGGGATTCCTTTATCTATGCCATTAACTAACATAAAACTAATATGATAATTAGTGTTAAAATGTTGACACGTTTATGGAAAGTAAATCATCTTTTATTTAGCACTAAAAGAGGATGAGTAGACTCTCCTCTATCTATGAGATCTTAAATCGGAGTGCTTAAGGCAAGGTTTTGACATGTAACCAGTGCTCTAACTTACGTGACTTCTATTCTAGACGGGGGATAGAGAAGTTGAAATGTCGAAAACGTGATAAGTATAAGAGGGTTAATTTCGATAAATATGTCATGATTAATTAAGTATATGGAAGGTACTTCATCTTATACACGACATTAAATTTTTAGGTGTGGAAGCCCGCTTCTATCTATGAAAATTAAGAATGTTATCGAATCAATATTTAAGAGGTAATAATACCCTAACTTGTCTGAATTCATGGTTAATCAAGGGATAGCACGGGGTGAAATCGATAAATGGAGGTAAGTAAATGATGTCCGATTTTCCATATGCAAACTACATACTTACACCAGATTGTGGTTTGTCCACTATCAATAAATTGACCTATTTTGACTTATAAAGTATATGAAAGCTTTGCGATTTCATACAGTTTGAAATTCCCTTAGGAGAACTCATTCCAGCGAAATGTCTCTCTCTTTAAGGGCGAATATTCTTGGGACTCTTATATCGCCCGCTTACTTCTGAAAGAACAAGGTTTGAGTCAACCGAGATTTATTGATTATTGGTTCAAAAAGACTGGGATTGGATAACCATGAGTTATCCGAAAATCACTTTGAACTGGCATAAGCATTCAAATTAGAGACATCTTGAAGATGATGGAATCAAAGACGAAGTCCTTTGAAGTGCAAGGTCTACTTGCTACTAATCTTGAGGACATAGTAGAAGTTGTGCCTTTGATTTTTTCATATCCTAAACAAATTGTATGGATGAATGCTAGCATTGCATTGTTGCCTCGAGGGTAGTGTTACCATTCCAAGATGGGTTTGCTAAAAAAGGTAATCATTGCCTTAAGCCTCACACATGGAAATGACTAAAATAGAGGATATGCTCCAGGGCTATGTGGCTCGCTGCCATTAGGGTATGATTACCCATGGTCTATATCGACATTATTTTCATAGGTATCCTTCTGGCACAGTACGATTGTTAATTGAAACCAAGGGATGATTATATTCATTACTATCCAGTAAAGAGTAGGCCGGTCCAGATTTGCAAGGGGTCCATGTGAGTTCCTAGGTATGTTTTCTTTGGTCATAATTTTCTTGTCCCAGTGCCGACACCCATACGTGTATAAATATAATTTTTTTTGAATATATATATATATATATAAATGTATATATTAAATACTTATGTATATGCATAATATATATATTAATATATATATACACACACATATGCATAATACATACATACATACATACATATATATATGTGTGTATATATATATATATATATATTAATACATATGAAATCATAAAATAATCTATATTTAAACATATATAACCTGGTCTTACACATGGCTTAATTTTTTAATTTTAATTTTAAATATATATAAATGCATATATTAGTAAAATGGCAATAAATTATTAAAACAATTTTATAACATAAAACAATTTAGAATCTATTTTCTATTTCGATTTATGTTGAATTTTTTTAAAAATGTTTATTTAATTTCAGCCGAGAGTATAATATGTATTGATATAATTTAAAAAAATATAAAACATATTTTTAATATGTAAATGAATTTTCATAACCATTTATATGATTAACCGATTTAAATATTATTCCAAATAATCTATAAATAAAAAATTCTTCCTGTTGAAAATATTATACTCATTAAACATTATATATAAAATTATGTTTTCATATTTTACGTATGTATAATGTAGTATTTAAATTTTAAACTATATATATACACAAATATATATTAAGTATTAAATTATTTAAATAAGAGCTAGGATCCCTAGGCACCTTTGTTTAGCTTCATCATGTAGTCCCCTATTATCAGCCACATGTTAATATATAAATATTTTTCCATGTAAAAGGAGAGAGAATGGGCCAATTATTTAAATGTTAACATGTGGTTGACATTGAGGGCTACACGATGGAGCTGAACAAGAGGGCTGTGTATTCTAGCTCTTTAAATAATTAAACATATTTAATTTTGAGTCGTGTAATACAAAGACGTGTTATCATTATATTTTTATAAATACATATACTATACATATAACTAATCAATATTGTGACAATATATTTACATGTTGAAATCGTCGCCTAGCTGAAAATATTATATATATATATATATATATATATAATGTACATTATAGATATAGTTTAATTTTTGTAATTGTATTTGGAATGTACCTTGTCGCCAAAGCCCTTAACTATACCTTGAAACGATGATGTAAGATTCTTGAAATGATTTTCAATCCAATAGAGTGCTAGTACTTGAACTATTAACCACCAATCATCGAATAGCACATGATTTGATCTGATTGGAGCCTAGGAAACTAGAGATATGAAAGAGGAAATTTTGACCAGACTTAGAGGATGTAGAGACTGAAAACGATCATCAAATAATATGGTTAAAGATGCTTATATAGAGGATAAGTTATAGATATTTTAGGATCATATCTTGCACCGTCTCTTATCAATCCTCTTCCATCCTAGCCCTCCGTCTCAGAGCCATTGTTGCACCATCTTATGGCCGCACCTACCCCAAGTTGTGTTTGAGTATGATCAGCCCCTATATGGGTTTTAACCACTTTTAAAGCCCAAAAAGTAATTTACAATTATATCTAATTTAATGCTTATCGATATTGCAAATCTATTAATATTTTTGTAACTATTAAGCATGTTTGTAACAACCCGCATATTTATCGATTTTATATTTAAATATTTTATCGTTAGTCGGATTTTAGTCCGAAAAGCTACTTTTTGCAAACAGTCGAATTAGGACTCGAGACCACCCCCATTGAGTTCAAAATGCCGTTTGCGACCTTTTTGAGTATAAGCTTCGATATGTTTGGAGAAAGTTGATTTTTGCTACTTTTTCCCGCTTATGACTTTGGTTTGGACTGCACCCTTATTAGCTCAGCCCAACCCCTTCTCTTCATAACTTCTCCTCTTTAATTAAAACACTTCTAGCTAAAGTAAAAATGGTGTAAGAGATGGGAAAAGGAAATTCCTAAGCCCTAGCTTTCTTTGCAAATCCAACTTCTAGCTCCAAACTCAAGTGAACCCATTGGTAAGCACCTCCTTCATCTTCTCCAACTCTTTCTCCATTCAATTTCAGAAATTTCCTAAACCTAATTTAGTAAATATTGTACTTGTAAGCTTAGATTGAAGCTTCTTGAGTTGTTATTGAAGAGGAATTGATCTTAGCTTGTTTTAAAAGCTTCTCCTTCATTAATTTAGGTTCAAAGGTGAGATTTTTAATCTCACATCTAGGTCTATGATTATCTTTGATTACTAGGTATGAATTCCTAATACTTATTCTTGTGTATTTGATTTTGATTTGGATTGGTTTTATGAATATTCCAATTTTTAGTGTTTTGAGTTCAAGTCTTCAAAAATCATAGCTTTGTTGTTTGAACATGCTTTTGGTGACGCATCGAAGAGCCTATAGGGCCGGGTTGCTGATTGGCATAAATCCCTAGCGCCATTGCTCGTTCGGTCGCGAGTTGGATGGGTTTGCACATCCCATTTATAGGCTAAGAAACTGCCTTGGCTCCACTCAGTCGACTGGACTTTGAATCCAGTCGACTGGCTGTAGCCAATTGGCGTACCAAAGGCAGAAAACAGAGACAGGGGTCTCTGTTTCCTGCAGTCAGTCGACTGATCTTAAGAGCCAGTCGACTGACCTGCTCTTAAATGCCTATTATGCCTATTTTGGTCTATTTCTCTTGTGTTTCCAAATTTAATCGATTCGGGTTTATTCCCACTTGTTGTATCAAGTGTTATTCGACTTTGATGACTTCTATTTTGGGATTCTTGGAAATATCCATTTTGATGGATTTGATATCGATTTCTTTGGGATTTATCCACGTCTTTGTATGTGAATTTTGATGATCCATTGTTCTACTATCATCTTCTTGATTTGTCACTTTAAAAATATAAAGGTTTTCTATACTAGTAGTAAATATCAAAACTCTTTCTTCAAATGATTTCAACACTAATTTATTACAAAGCTCGTTTTCTTAAACCATTTTCCAATCTATTAGTATACACAAGCCTTTACCTCACTCGTATGAGAAATCTAATTAAACGACTTAGTAAAACGAGTGGTATGAAACGCTTGCATTTACTTCGTTGGTTAATTCTTGGACTTGTTCGATTGAATCTCTTGTGACAATTTTCTAGTGGAGATCTACAATTTGTTCGTAAATATTTAAGTTAAGTTAGTGGTTATGGGACATGAAGCTAAGCTCATATATTTACTAGCTTACTGTAATCGACACTTCTCTTTGATCACGACGATCATTTTATGTTTTAGACTAGCATGTGCGATGTCTTTGCTTGTGACTCATTGGATGTACCGTTTGCACTACATCAATGATATGCTTTTGATACATTGGATGTACCGTTTGCACTACATCAATGTCTTTGCTTTTGATTCATTGGATGTACCGTTTGCACTACATCAATGATATGCTTTTGATTCATTGGATGTACCGTTTGCACTACATCAATGATATGCTTTTGATACATTGGATGTACCGTTTGCACTACATCAATGTCTTTGTTTTTGATTCATTGGATGTACCGTTTGCACTACATCAATGATATGCTTTTGATACATTGGATGTACCGCTTGCACTACATCAATGTCTTTGTTTTTGATTCATTGGATGTACCGTTTGCACTACATCAATGATATGCTTTTGATACATTGGATGTACCATTTGCACTACATCAATGATATGCTTTTGATACATTGGATGTACCGTTTGCACTACATCAATGTCTTTGCTTTTGATTCATTGGATGTACCGTTTGCACTACATCAATGATATGCTTTTGATACATTGGATGTACCGTTTGCACTACATCAATGTTTTTGCTTTTGATTCATTGGATGTATCGTTTGCACTACATCAATGATATGCTTTTGATACATTGGATGTACCGTTTGCACTACATCAATGTCTTGGCCATCCTTTTATTGTGATTTCTATATTTCTATTTGATGATTTCTGGAATTTATGTTTCATCAACTTTTACGCTTGGCATTGATATATATGTCATTTATTGTGGCTTTGTGAATGAAATTAGGAGTATGACATTCCTTTTTATCTTTGAGAAGATCTTTGCGATATTGATTAATCTCTTATTGATTTTTCAATTAGTTATTTATCACAGCTTGGCATTGTGATTATTATACGTTTAGTCATATCTCTTATTCCATATCATTTCATCTGATATTTATAGCTAGACTGATCCGTTTATTATTTTCTTCTTAAATAATACTCGGGTCAGACTGAGATATTACAGGTGCTTCCTCATGGCTTCCTATCTGGAACCATCTTCTGACTTTTGGCTAACTACTTTAGTTTAGTAGTTTTTGTTGTATACATTTGAGATACAGACTATGATGTATACTTATTCTTTTGTCTAGCACTTGTATCTATTCTTTTTGATATTGTGGATCTTGTTTTACCACTACTCTGATGAACACTTTCATGTGTTATATTCATATCTATTTCCGCCTTTGTGATATGAATTATCTGTGACTGATTTGTGTTATGTTTATTTCTATATTTGTTTCCGAAGACCTTTATAGCCATTGTGTGGTAGCTTTGAGCTTGTGTCGGTATGTCGGATTTCCTCTTGAGATGAAAAGTTATATTTTTATCCGGCATATCGGTACTCGCACAAAGCAATTATACAGATGGTCGCTCCTCAACAGCCTTATTCTCCGTGTTAGTCGACAGCATTACTCCGTAGTGTTCTTGACTAGCGTGAGTATAGAGGTGGGGCGTCACAATGTTTTATAATCTTTGTTCATTAAATCAAAATTAAATTTTATAATTAATATTTCATAAATATTAATTAATATAATTAACTTAAAATAATTACAAATTAATTAAATAATTTATTTAATGGAGAATTCATTGTTTCGGTTATGTGACTCGTTAGGTGTAAATTTGGTCAGCAAATAATATCGAACTATTCAACTATTAATGTTTACACATAAGTCAGCAGGTGGTGTGACATTTTGGCTAAATTTATCGTTTACTTAGTTTTCAGTATTGTTAAGTGTTATCGGGTTATGACTTTTATTTATGCCAATTCTTTTGGTTAAAACTATATCACATTGGACATATGGAATTCAGTAATGGTCAAAATTCCAATATTGTCTACATTAACTCTAAAGTCCAAACATAATTTTCTTTGTTCAATAATAACAATTATCATTAACTGAAATGCTTTGGCCAAAGACTTTGATTTTGAGTTGACTTTAATTGATCGTGATACTAACCTCATATAACAGAGAAGACAATTCCTTTCTTGAATAGGTTTTCCTTTTAATGCTTCCACTCAACCCATATTATCCCGTCTTTTATCTAGGCAGTGATACGATGGAGTTAGCAAATGGATTTAGTGACCATCAAGGCAGGAAGCCCGGAGAGATGATTTTCAGGTTCAGGGATCGAATGTATTCAAGACTATGGACTATAGTCAACAGGTTTAGATGGATAGCACCTTGGAATTGGCTAAGTACGAAATTGTTACTTCCCTTAGGCAGGGGATCAGATCAGATCAATGTGGCTATGGATCGCTTAGATTGGCAGTTCAAAATCAATGATAATCGCTCGGTAACTTAACAAACACCACACCAACTCAATAAACAACTTTGGAAACATGACAATGAGATGGAGGAGGACCCACTCTAGGGATCGCATGGCACCATGTGGTATTATATACCGATCAGGACCGATCCTTCATAGGGGGTGCGATCAGTCTCGTACTTTCATGATCGGTCCATCTTGGTCTAGAGATTCTTGATGTGGATTTCAGCTGGATATTTTCTCTTCTGCTCCTACAAATACAAGATCATTGGCCCACTGCAGAGGATCTTCTTCTTTGGATAAACTAATCTTATTTTGTCACTTCTTCATTATTTCTCGTTCCTTGCTCCGTTAATTTTATAAGGCTAAAAAAAACTGTATTTGTAATCCTACAATGTAATAAAAAGATTATTGGAGTGGATGTAGATCAGAGTTTGCTGAACCACTATAAAATTTGTGTTTTCATTCACTTTTTTGTTATTAAATCTGTGATCTATATATTTAATTCTTTGTTTAGATATTTAATATTAGATTGGTTGTTCTTTCATATTACTTGGGTGTTGATGGTCATTTTTAACACCAATATTTGGTGCTTTCACTGAGAAGGACTAGTACCCATAGATTTAGAAAGGATTTGGAGTTTTGATTTGGATTAATGGCGAGGCACTCAACAAGGAGAGCACTTGCAGATAGAAGTCACCATAGAGGAAGTCAGGTGGCTACCTTAGGAGCTGAGGCTAATCACTCCTCCATCTACATCGCAAGGAATTGGATTAAAGGCTACTTTTGGATGATAATGACAGGTTTACAGAATGATCAGACTAGATATGAGAGGAGGATTGGTAAACAAGGATCTAGAGGATGTGACTATGAGTCCTTTCACTCCTAAAATTAGGCATGCTAGGAATCCATCGGAGTTTAAGCTACCATCATTGAGGGTATTTGATGGATAATCAGACCCTGCTATTCATCTAATGAGACATATGGAAGTGTTGGGGGCATCAGATGAAGTGGTGGCGTGATTTGTATTCCCTTGTACTTAGCGGATATAGCTGCAATGTAGTTTTGGCAATTGAAGAACGGTTCTATTGGTACTTGGATGGAGCTGGTTGATAGATTCATGAGGCAACTTCGGGTCCACATCACGAGACCCAAGAGCATAATAACATTGGCAACATTAAAGCGAAGGATGGGAGAGTCCTTGAGGAGTTTCTTGGTATGTTTTAATGCAGCAATCGTTTTTGGTATTTAGGATTACGTATGGCATGAACTTTAAGATTCCATTGGAACGGGATCCATCAATTGATCTCAGAATATTTTTCCACGTAGCCAAGCAATTCCTACGGTAGGAAGATGTTAAGTTTATAGAGAAGAGGTTAATGCTATGAGGGATGCTGTACCATTTGGGGAAGGTTCAAGCAAAGATAAAGGAAAGTAGAAAGCGGATGATGGCTTCAAAAAATTGATGCAGCAAAGGAGAGAACTAAAGTTTGCTTCTTATACTGATTTGAACAAGGCTTTGGAAAGGATTTATTTTAATACCCGTGGATGCCTTCCATATTGAAAGCCGACAAAAAGGAAGCCCACTGATCATGAGCGGGTATCAGGTAAATACTGCCTATTACATAAGCTGGACAGGCGCACTACCAATGATTGCAGGCACTTGAAGGATATAGCTGAGGAATGCATCATGGATGGTAGGCTACCGTGGTATACAAGGAATCGGATTGCAACAGTGGAGCAAAAGCAGCCACCGTCTCCATTAAATCGAAATGGCCTTGGATCAAGGTCACAGATCTTCATCTCTTGATCGAGATGGCATGAACTAAATAAATAATAAACTTTATAATAAAACGACTATGTCACTTACACATGTATGATATCGAGGTCGGTCCTTAGGCATGCTATGAGATAACGACAAACCGTCATGCCCGAAGAGCTAGTTTTTTATTTTCTGTTTTCGGTTTTCTGATTTTGTGGTTGTAAAAACATAAATTTAATATTTTTATTATAACAACCTACCTTTTGGCCATTTTAAGCAGACACACATGTCAGACTCAAACCATTCAAAAGTGCAGATGGTTATGGGGTAAATAAGAAAAAGAGTACAGAATCTCGTAGTGAAATGAAAATATATAATAATCACATAACAGTTCATGAAGCTGTTTTATAAATAAATTTGACTATTCTTTTACAACACAACAATCAGAGTTACATCAAACAGGAGTAAATAAATAAATAAATGCAGCAGAACAACATGACGTGGTGGAATACATATCATAAATAATAATAGTACAAATCTTCGTCTTCGTCCTTCGGAAATAAGGTCTTCAACCCTAAAATTGCGACGACCCGGGATTTTGGCAATATTATTTTAATAAGTATTTAATCTTATCATCTTAAAAACAAATAAGACTTTTGGCCATTTACATTTATTTATACATATGTATGTGTATTTTGGAAGAAAAACTATGATTTGAAAATTTAAAATAAAGTTTTTCAAAAATATTTAAAATAAAATCTATCTTATTCACATTAAATTAAACTAAAGCTCTACCTTATTAACATTTGAAATATACATATACATACATACATACATACATACATATATATATATATATGAATGTAATCTAGTTAATAATGCCTGGAATAAAATCAATCTTATCAATACTAAATATAAGTATATATATATACACACACACAAGAATATAGATTAAGTATCGACAATTTGAATTTAAAACATTTATGTGAAAAGAAATAGAAATAAAAGTGTAGTAATTATTTGTGCATATGCAACATGTGTTAAACCAATACAAATAATTAAAACAATTTTATATTGAGCATATAAAGTATAAAACAAAACTAGGCAAATGAATATATGTTGCCTGTGAGTAGATATGCAAGGCAAGAGAAAATAAGAAAAAAAAAATCTATATGTACATACAAAATGAAGGGGATAAGTAGGAAAGCACGTAAAGACATTTGCATTTAATGCTATCATTTCTAGCACAACATAAAATCATTTCAAAATATTCAAAAATCATTTCATTGCCCATAAAAATCTTGCCTGGTCAAAGAAAGGAGCAAAAAAATCTCTGACCAAACAAACATATTTTGTACCAGCCAATACACCCTGTATATTGTTCTATATATTTGTTAATCTTCTTATTCCATTTTCGTCCATCAAGAATTAGCATACCAGAAATAAGAATACATTTAATCTTACAACTGAAGCTTAATCAATACCTAACCTCAATAAGCAAGAAGATTAAAGAAATCAGGCTAATAGCTTTTCAAAACAAAAGTGTTCTCTGTTCAAACTTGCTTTCAGGTGAGTAACATTTTTTTTTAAATAAAACCTAAGTATAAATAGAGTTACATGTTAATTTCTGTGATAAATATGTATTATGTGTATATAAGTGCAATCTGCTGTGAATTATCTGGATGTGTGTGTGTGTGCGCATTGCTGTTGAATCTGGGTATCCCCGTTCTTAGTTTTCAAGCTCAAGACTTGATCAAAATTCATATTCTCTTGAACCAATTGCTGTTAGAACTTGGATTATAAACAAAAGTTGTTTGTTTGATCATAAATTAAAGTTCAAAAATTGAATTAAGTCAAATATACCTTAATAGGCTCTGGAAAACCATAAGAACAAAATTTCTTAAAGCTTTGTCAAAAAATTCAAACTTGGTAATTTATTGTTTCAGGCATGTAATCTGAAACATCATCCAAAAATTTGATTTTTACATCTAAAATTATAATTTTTAGTAAAGGGGATAAGGAGCAGTTCTGGGTTCATCAGAAAATAGAAAATTGGGGGTTTCTAGCGATCTTTGTAATCTGGGAAGTCAGGGTTCTTCCTAGAGGTGGAAGGCATTGTAGAGTGTTTGGGAAAATTGCCAGAAGTTGATCAGCATCACTATGGCGACGGAAATTGTTCGATTAAGTTTAGAACCCTAGTTTTTATCTAGTTTGAGTTTTGTTTTAGTTCGACTTCCTCAGTGGATCGACTGCAACGAGGCTTTGGGCGATGAACGTTGGTGGGTTGACGAGGGCGTGGCCGAAGTTGTAGAGTTTTCGTTGGTCGGAGCTTCGAGGATGAGGCGCTAACAGGTTTTGGTGGTGGTTCTGTTACCTGTTCCAGGTTTTGATTGTGAGGCTCGAATTTGATTTTGAGTGTGCTGTAACGATCTGATGATCGTAATATGGTGTGAGGGTGATCGATGACTTGAAGAGATCATCGGGAATGACCGGAGGTGGTTGGCGGCATGGTGCAAGTTCACGGTGCACTTCTTGATTTCTGGTGAGTCTGGGTTGAAGCGGAGAAGTTGGACTTGGAGTTTCTCGAGTAAATGTCGGGTTGGGCTCGAAGGTTAGCTAGGTTTTGCTCGAAGCAGTTTGATGTGTGGCTCGGGGAGTGGTTTTGTTACAGGCTTTAAAACCTGTTAGATTTTGAATTTAAAACTGAATTTAAAATGAAAGGTAGAGATTTAAACTAAGTTTGAATCAAGTTTTGAATCTGTATTCGAAATCTAATTTGTATCCTAGTTTTAAAATAATTAAAGTTTTTAAAATTTAAATGTCCTAAACAACTTTGAAATGTTAAAGTATATTTTATAAAGGATTTGAATTTAAAATGAATTTGGTTTAGAAACTTTTGTAAATTTCTTTTATAAATAAGTGTGTCTCTAACATGTGATTTAGAAGGTTTAAATTGTTTTTAAACTTTGTTAAAATTAAATGTGTTAATTATTTTCAAATCTTAAATTTTAAAATGAAATTTACAACGTAAATTCTAAGGTAAATTTAAAAGTAAAATGATTCAAAAGTTTGATAATGACAATTTAATCATAAATAGGGAAATGCTTATCTTGAAGATAACTAAGATAATATGATTGAAATTAATTAAAGGTAATTAAAGAGTCATCAATTAATTGATGATTATGATTTAGTAAATAAGTAATTAAGGGATTAATTGCTTATGGTAATTAATTAAGTTTAATGTGATTAGTTTAAGTTAATTAATTAAGTTTAATTAATTTAAGATAATCACTGGATGATTTGTTAAATTACTCCATGTAGTTAATGAAGAATAATTACTTAGTGAAGTAATTAAGATTGGTAATTACTAGGTATAATTAATCGAAGAATGGGAGCGATTTAGGATTAATTACTTTGTGTAGTTAATATAAAGAATAATCACTTAGTGAAAGTAATTATCATTCCTAAGTGTGATTAATCAAGGAGGATTAGTTAAATGAATGATTATTGGATGATTAATTAATTGGTTTGTAATCAATTAATAAGCAGGGATTAGAAGTAATTAAAGTAATTGATTTAATTCGATAGTAGTTAATTAAATTGATTAGAGCTGGTACGGTTAATTTAACTTGCTTATGAATGATTAAATGGTATTGGGTTAAAGCGGTGACACCCTGTATTTAAAGTTGAATCGTATTTATTTGAATGACTTGGGTTAAGATAATATTGTATTCAAAGAAACCGAGATCCGGTATCAGTAATACCCGAATTCACCTCAATTGGTAACCTACAATGATTCTTTATGGGTTGGCTTGTGAAATCAACAGGCTGGAATGGAATAATTTAAATGACTGGACCATATAAACTAAATAAAGGTACTTAGGAATTGGTTGTGGAAATAAGAGTTGAGCATAATAAGTAATGAACTCGTAGGGAGGTACAAGTTACCCGGGTTTTGTTGATGGTTTGAATTTAGTATTTCAAATTTTATGGGTTTACTCACGCTGGTTTCTAGCCTAACCCGGGTGTTACTTTGATGTAATGCTCGGGTTAGACCGAGATTACAGATTTTCAGGTAAGGACGTTCTGGAGCTCAGGAGGCGAGCTGGATGGCAAGAACATATAGAGTGTTTCCGCTGTATTATATTGTTGTATATCTAAGACATGATGATTGTGTATATCCAATGTCTGTATATATGTGTAACTCTGATGTATTATAAATGTATTTGACAGATACAGAATTCTTTTGTAAACTGTTATTATTTGATATTATATTTTCATCCACTGTGAATGTGAGAATCTTTGTGGTGTTTCTATTCTTCTTATTCTTCTATCTCTTTCTTCTTTCTCCTACCTATCTGGATTCTTCGGGATCGAGAATTCCGGGTCGTTACAGTTGGTATCAGAGCGAAGGTTAAGCGAGAACCTTGGCTCGGGTGGGTGTACTCATTAAGGATATGGTAAGTGGTACCCTAAAATGAGTTGAGTGTGTGTGTGTGTGTGTGTATGAGAGCGTACTTGTTATTTTTATATAATGGTTTTAAAGGTAAAGGAATTTTATATAAGTTTATATATACAGCAATAATTGGTTGTTGGATATTGAAATTATATAAGAATTTAAGTGGTATATATATATATATATATATATATATATCCAAATGGGAATTGAATAGAATGAATCAATTCATATTAGGAGAATTAGAATTAAATTTGGTTTCAAACTAAAAAAAATGGTTATTGTATCAAATACTGGGATGTTTGTTCCCTAATAAAGATAAAGCAAAATGGAGTGTGTTAAGGAAGTAAACTTTTAGATAAGTATGACATGTAAATTGAAGTGGGGTTTTCAATTGTGAAGTTAGAATCCTAAGATTTAAAAAAAAAAGAAAAAAAAACATTTGAAATTTGTTTTCAAATTGATAAAGGGAACGATAAATAATATTCTTCAGAATATTTCTGAAAGTAATCTTATTTTGAAATAAGAAGTTGTTTGAAACTTGTTTGGAATTAAAAACCAAAGGCGTTGAAACATAAGGTACAACTTGGTAAGAAAATTAATATATATATATATATATATATATATATATATATATATATATATATATATCAGAGTAAAAGTTGAATTCTTCTAATTAGGTCTAATTTATAAATTAGGAAGTCCCTTTAGAATTCAGTCCTTGAGAGAGATGACTAAGAATGGAAGGTTAGACACAGAGAGAAAAAGAGCAGCTGCACGTAAGAATCGAGAAGAAGAAATTCAAGAGTATGAGAAACAGGTTAAGGAAAGAGCTGAACCAGGGCCTTATGATAATGTCACCTGCTATAGATGTTTCAATAAGGGACATTACGCGCCAAGTGCAGTAAAACAAGGGAGGAATTGAAGGGTACATTCCAACGGTTTCCCTCTGAGATCTTGTGTTTTAAGTGTCATAAGAAATGACATTTCCTAAATCATTGCCCTGAAGTGAGAAAGGCGAAGCATGAACCAGTTGAACCGGTCAATGAGTCGACTATTTGCTATCATTGTAAAAAGACGGGACATATTACTAGGAATTGTTCCAAGAGGCAGAAGAGGAGTAAAGCTGTAGAACGTACTGCTGGAGGCGTGAAGGTTATCCAGATTGGTGACAGGGTAGAAACATTTTGTGGTAAATGTTATAAGTGGGGACACCCTGTTGAGAAGTGTATGTTCGAGCTTTTCCCATTGGAAGGAAGTCCATAGAATGGATTCTTGCAAGAATATTAGGGCTCTATTCTTTCCAAACCTTTAGGTAATAGAAAGACATCTAGATTTATGACTTCTGTAAGACTCTTGTTTTGGATAAATGTATGTAATGTATGAACTACTAGTATAGTACTCAATTAATGTATGGAATATTTTGTGGTAGTACTAATGTAAAATTTTATTTATCTATTGAGAATTGGACTCAGAATTAAATTGTTTAAAGATTTGGATTATTGATTCAAAAATAAAGGATAATCCAATTTGAGGGATTCAATCAACATTTAAAAATTTAACTCGAATTTATATAATTCAGGATTGTTTAAATTTGAAATTTGAATTAAATTCATTCAAATTGAATTTGATTTGAATTAATTGGATTTGTGATTGAAGATGTATAAGTTTAAAAATTTAAATGGAAAATTTGAATTGGATTGAATTGAAATGATCTGAAATTGAAGTGGGTTCAATTGATATTAGTCCAAATTGATTGGAATAATTTGGAATTGTAATTAAAGTTGAGTAGGTTTAAAATCAAATGGAATTTGATTTGAATTTGGAAAGAAATCAAGATTGATTCAACTTGAATTGGGGTTAAATCAATTTCAATGGAAATTGATGTTATTTGAATTGGAATTGAGTCAATTTTAAATGGAAGTGGAAATTTAAATTGAATTGATGGGAATGGAGATTGGGAATTGAACGGTTTGGCTCTGAACTATTTTTTCCAAATAAAATACTTTAATATAAACTGTTTTTAATCTATTTTCCTATCTATTTACTATATACAACCTTTCTTTTTAAAACCCCAAACTATTTTATACTTATTCTACAATTATTTTGCAACTATTTGACAATTTTTCAACTGTTTTATAAACTAATTACTATTTTTTAACTATTTTACAAATTAATTACTCTTTTACAACTGTTTTGCAATTATTTAAAATTTCTATAACTATTTGACTATTTTTCAACTATTTTACAGCTATTTTACAAATTAATAAATATTTTCAACTACTTATTATTTTAAGCTTTTCAAGCTGTTTTCTAAATAAAGGCTTGTCAGAGTACATGTTTATGATTAAATACCCAATTGAGATAAGAATTGAAGGGATAATCCAAAGGGGATTAAAGAAACTGTGAATAAGTGATTAGAAATCAAAAGTGAATGTGAAAAGGAAAGGAAATTGATTTGGTTAATAATCAATGTAAAAAATACGTAGGATGTACGTATATTATTCCACTCGCATAAGTGATTTGATCCAGATTCGAGCACAGAACTTGGAGATAGTATTATCGATCCGAGTTGGGATTTTTCACTCGATTTTGGACGGCGAACTTGGATATGGATTTTTGACTGGTTCTGAAAATTCCCTATTATAGTTGTGACTATGAAAGGAGAATGACGATTTCTGATCAAGAAACCAGTTTTGAGTCCGCACTAGGAAGTCGAGTGGACAATACTAGTTCGGAAGAGGAATTGTGTGATCGAGTGAGTGACCAGATTGATATAGCGTACAGGTGATATGTGTACATCGTACGGGTTTGAATGAAATTGATACTGGGAATTTGTGGATAGGAAATGTGAAATGGTTTTTGAAATGAAAGGTATATTTTTTGAAATATATGATGAAGTAAAGTAATATTACTTTATATAAGTAAGTAATATTACTTTATATAAGTAAGTAATATTACTTTCTATGGTAAAAATTTACTTTATATAAGTAAGTAATATGGTTATAACTTTATAGATTAGTCAAATTTGAATATTTGATTTGGAATAAACAAGGTTATATATCTTTGTCATATAAAATAAATCTCCCCCTGTTGAATCTATGGCCAGAAGAAAAGGGTTTTTGATAGTATTTGAAGTATAAAAAGAGAATTTATACAAGTATGAATTGATTCAAGGATTTTCCAAGATTATTATATATATGTATATATAAAAAGGATTTTGTGGAAATGATTTTGAGGGAAGGTTTTGGGAACCTTTGGATTTGGAAAGGCTTTGATTTTTGGGTAAAATCAATATTGGAATTTGGAAAAGCCTAATTTGAGAATTTTCGATTTTGGGAATCGATTTTGTGTAAAGGAGCTTTATATGAAATTCATACTAGGTGTATGATTTGGAAGATACTATATGTGTATAGTATAAGTGTTTTGAAAATGGCTCTGGAGAAAAAGGCGCTCCCTTGAAATGAACTTCTTAGGAGTGCCACCGGGTGGTACTGCCTTGAACCCTAAGGGGGGTTCTAAAGTTGATTCTGTGAGGAGTCCGGACAAAACTAGTTCCTGAGGATTATGAGTAGTGTGTAGCGAAAGTCGAGGGCGCTGATGCCTACAGTGTGTAGCGAAAGTCGAAACTCTTATGCCCTTTCTTTTGAGTCCTTTGATCTTGTTGAAGTTGTCTGGTTATCCTTTCGAAACCTACTTTCGAAATGGTTGCAAAACATTAAAGGTTAGCTCTAAGGATTCAAGAATATGGCTTGACTGGATAGGTTTTGACTTAAGTGTATTAGTAAGTGAGAGGTTTCGACTCACTCGAAAGGTACCCGTTCGATTTATTTGACGCAAGCAGAACACAATTAAATCAAATAATAGCCTCAAAACAATTGCATAATCACCAGTATCAAAATCTTGGTTTCATTAAACTAATGACATATAAACTGATCAATTTTCCCTAATCTGATTTCTAAATTAGGGTTACAAATTTACAAACTTAAGAATGTATAAGAAGAAGGCGAATGAATTCGGATCCCCTAAATCAGTCCCCTAGGATCTTATTTATAGATGCGAGTTGTCACCTTTCTACTTAGTGCTTTCAATCTGGTCAAAAGGTGGATTTTTATACCTTATGTCTCCTTTGACACTTGTGCATCCCTCTGCAATGCTTTCAAATGGGTTTGTATTTCCCCCTCTTCATCGAAAGGGGTGGTTACACTTTTCTCTTTGTGTTGCTTTGTTATCACAAGAAGTAGAGGTATGATATTCGGACTCTGTCGATAGGTAGTTCCCTGGGGTTTTGAAGGGGTTGAAGTGTTGATGGGTTTAATGAGGAAGGTAGCTTTCGAATGCATGCTTGTGAATTGATACAGAACCTTCCCTTGATGTTAAAGGCTTCGACCAGTTCGCAAGGCTTGATTATGTTTTCAAAAGGGCTGTTCTGATCAAGGCATCTTTCTGTGTAGTTTGAATGAAGGTGAAACCTTTGGTTTTGAAATGTATGGTAGGCATGTGAGGGGTTGTTATTCGCTGCCTTTGAAAGTACTCCTCCTCTTATTCAAAACATCTTTATGTAGGCGAAAGCATCTATTTCGAAAGGTAGACATTGATGCGAAAGGGAGTTTTCAACCAAATTGAAACCTTTGAAAGCTTGTAACGCATCTAGTTTTGGCTGTAGCATCCCTTCGACTCCTTCGAAAGGCTTTGTTGGTGTTGTCATCTCTCGTTCTTTTTTACTTATATTCATTTTGGTTTCGATAAGGTTAAAGTGGGAATTGGTGGTAACGCACTCGAAAACTGTCTAGTGAGCCATTCTATAGTTGTTCAAAACTGTCGGTATATAACCCCTTGGTGCCTTTGTAGTCATAAGTAATAAGCTTCCCAACATTTGGAGAGCATTATTGTGACGACCCGCTTTTCAACCTTCGAAAATCAGCATCCAATACATCACCCGTATTCAACTGCCAGAGATTCGAACGTTGGAGTCCGGTTCGCTAGAACTATAACACATTAGATGATAACAACACAATGGAAACAAAATAACTTTCATTGATACACCAAATGGATCACAACATTTTACAACAAGTGACAATATCATTAGAGCCAAAATATACAACACAACAGCGGAAAAATATCATCAACAGGGGATTCCAAAAGAGAGAGTCCAACATACTGCATCTTCATTCCAAAGCTCCAAAGTTCAAACCAAAAAGCTCAAAACCAAAAGCTTCAAAGACTTCTAAATCTACATCTACTTTCTTACTTGGCTCCAAAACCTATTGATAACCTAACTCTAGGCTGCCCGTATGGAAAATTAGGGGCACCTAGAGTTTAGAAAGAGAACAATAAACTCCAAGTCAGTCATGGGACTGGTGTGACAAACATAAAAACAGTTATTTGTACAAAAAGAAATCCGTTCATGCTTTTGGAAAATGAAACTACCATAAGGTCTCCCGGCACACACTCAAATGCAATCGCACACATGGGGGAGGTTTCTCCTTATAGTAGTCAAACATGCTTGATACTTGAAAATCCTTTTGATATTATTTTTAGTGCATAGTGTGGAAAAACATTTCGAAAGTATAATATTAATCTTAGCCAGCATACATACCATTATATTATGCCACTATACCTACCATGTTAAATGATAGATTCTACAACTAAAATCGTAAATGGCTGTTTTGTTTGGATTTCCAACAAATGGCCAATGCTAAGGAACTTCCTTTATCCGAATAGGTACGTCTTTGGAGGGACGTCCCGGGAACCAAACCGAATCTCTGTCAACACAAGGCCAGGTTACCTCTGTAACTAGGTAACTAACTATCACGAGTATGCCATTCCCCAGTCGTAACCGACCTTAGCCAAGGGCCCTCAAATTCCAACAACCACATAAGCAAAATATTTGGTCTCCATACCAGAATACTACTTTTTATCCAGAAGGCAATGCACATACCCTCAGGGTTGCGAACCCCATAACCTAGCTGCATCTTTCCTGTTTCGATCATTTTCCAGGGTGTGAGGTTCGATGAAGTCTCGTCTCACAAAGCTACGCTTTTCACAAAAGCCATGCTTCGATCAACCAATACTCAGCACTTAGCATGCCACATTACCAAATTGGGAATATATCACTAATAATGATCAACTACATAACCTCTGAGCTCATACGTCTCAGAAAAGGATGTTAAGCTAAGAGAATAAATTCTCCACCAATAAATAGAAATGTATATGATAGAAACCAGCTTTATATCTCAAAGTGTAATTTTAGACATACATCCATACTAGTCCATCGTGGGTCTGAATGGAACCGAAGGCACTTCGTCCAATTAAGGAAAAAGTCCTTGCAAATCCAGATATCCTCAATCTCAACCAGACTTCCCATCACAAAGGGTAATCTCTATACCGGAGCAACTCGGTGCAGAGACAATTAACAGGTAATCCTTTCGTTTACGAAAATACCCTGTCTTCAACCACCGTCTTTAAATGCAATTCCAATCCATCGTATCGTTATTTGAAATGAGTTTTTTGACTTAATGTCCTCCCTTGGCTTTTTCGAATAATGAGCACTTATTTGAAAATATGTGGGTACATTTGGATCTTTGTTAAGTCACAACTTATTTCCCAAAACCTTTCTTTTTGAATGGTTTAAACAAATTTCCATTTTTAGGTCTTTTAAACAAAAGATCCACCTTTTAAAATTCAATGCAGAATGTTATATTCACACAGCAATTCATCACAATTAAATATTTATTATAGCTCAATACAAAGCATTGCACATCACATACCGTCACAGATTAACATACTATAAATATTAATCAATCCAAACATTCTATACAATAATCATCCATAAGCAAGATTAACTAATCCCATAATTATACTCAAAATAAGTTAATTACTTATGAATTATTATCTATCCCTACTTAATTAACATTAATTAATTACAAATCATTTTAATTAATTTTAATTAATTAATGAAATTAATTCATCATTCTTAATTACATTAATTGATTATCCTTTAATCAATAATTAATTAATTTTTAATTATTAACTAATTAATTAATTTCTTTAATTACTTTCATTAAGTAATTATCATTTAAGTAATTATCCTTTAATTACTTACATTAAGTAATTATCCTTTAATTAATTATATTAATTAATTAACCTTTAATTAATTACATTATTAACTATTCTTTAGTTAATCACATTAAGTAATTAGCCTTTAATTTATTAATTAAGATCTTAATTAATTTAAGATAAACCACTTATCTTCATTAATTACTTAATTATCATTAAAATCTTTATTAACCTTGAGGTTAATTTATCATTAATATACAAATTAACTTAAGACCTTTTTAATCAATGATTAAACATTTACCCTCCTTTAATTAATCTACTTATTTACATTATTAAATTTATCTAAAATAAACTTAAGAATTAATTATAAATAATGTGCACAAAATAAAATACTTTAACTTTATTAAATTTAAAATAATTTAATTTTAAACTTTTAACTAATTCCAAACTTAACAAAACAATTATTATTTAAGAGAGTTCATTAAGAAATTGTTTAAACTTGTCTTATTTTTAAAATTTATAAACTAAGTTAACACTTTAATACTAACCCGAGTCGAACCCAGTGCAACCCACACCCAAACCCGAGCCAAACTTGCAATCTCCCACGAAGAAACGCGAGGAAATAACTCCTCTTTTATTTTTTAACTTTGTTTTATTTTAAATTTTAAAAACTTGTTACATAGCTAAAAACACACGCGAATCTCCTGAAAGCGAAACCGAGCCAAATCAAAAATTTCTTGAGTCCAACCCGAGGCCACTTCTTCTTCCCCAAACCCAACAACAACCAAAATCAACCCTCTGATACATACTGACACTGGTACACGTGTACGGCTGAACGAAGCAAATCCGACCATCGTGCCACCTCCAGCACGACGAGGACAACCTTCCCTAAGATTCCGACCACCCAGAACCCTGTACCGATCACGAAATCGAAATCGAGCACATAAGAACCCAACCTGGAACAAACTGTTCATCAACAACCTCCTCGTGCCGATGCCTTAGTCACCAGAGAGAGAGCTTGGCATTTCGACCAAGCCTTCGCCACAGACCCACACACCGTTTCCCCCACCTCTGGTTGAGTCCGATTCACCCACGTCGTCGTTATTGCCCCAACTTCATCATCGACCAAAGTAGGTCATTAAGCCCTAAATCCTTATCGTCCAGCCACCACGATGATCTAAAAATCACCGACTATTTTTCCCTTAATCCCCAGACACCTAACTACCTCCAACTACGAGCACGATGCTCAACCCTCCTCCGATCGTCGAGAATCGAAGAATGTTCAATTCCCTTTCAACATGAAATATCACAACAATTTCAAACTCAAAAATTATGATACTATTATCAAAATTCATCGTTTAAGAAAATGAAATTGATTCTATAAACAAAACATGGAAATTGAATAATCAAATTTCTGACTTTAATTGATCCTCATTGTTTTTCCTGTTTTCTAAACAATTGCTCATCATATTCACTAGAAAATATTTTTAAAAATGATATTATACCCATAAAAACATTTTTCCTTGAATGATCAGAACCTGAAAGGGATTAGAGAAAGAGAATTTGATTTTTTTAACTGGGTTGGTTTGTTAACATCAAATAAAGACAATCACAGTCATATACTGAGACATGCACACCAATATCACCATTCATATAAACATGAAATCATATGTACACCATCATGCAAAGCATATTTCACATCATACGTCAAGGATTATCATATGCTAATCAAAATATAACAGATTTAAGCCTTTATTAAAAGTTGTTTACTCACAGATTTGAAGAACAGAGAAGTTTGAAATTGCTCTTGAACTTGAATTGATTGTTGTTTTTGAGATGATCTTTGCTTCTTTGATTATTGATCTGTATAACAACCCGTATATTTGGACCATTTAAATTGACAATAATCCTCACATGTCAATTTAAATAATACAAAACACGAATCATTATGGGATTATAAATACATAAATGTAAATGAGAATCAATACAACATCACAGAAGCAGAACAGTCACAGAATAATGCAGCGGAAATACATCGTCATAATAGCAGTTCATGAAGCTACTACATATAGTACAACAATGTCTATACAGAAGGTGACTGCAAGGAAATACATAAATGTCCAACAGACACGGACATCAAAATAGACAGATAAAGATAAATACTAAGTCTTCAGCATCTTCAACCAACCTTGATCAGCAAACTGGATAGCTTCAGACTGACCCGAGCATATACAAAAAGAAACACTCGAGTCAGGACTCAAAATCTTATGCAGGATAATCAATGCAGGAAATAAAGTTCATAACTCAAAGATGAATAAAATAACATCTCTAAGGATCCGATAAACTATCTATATATACAATAGAATACGGTATGTAGGTAATGTCTATTCAGTAAAATAGAATATTAAAATAGCGTTAAGGCGTTACCATAATTCCCCTTAACACATTTTATATTCCCAAAAGCATATACAAGACCGTAGTTTCCCCAAAACCGGAAGTCACCAGAGGGCAATCCATATACTCAAGGTACAAATCAAAACGTAGTGGTCGCGAATAGGATAATCAGTATGACAAGGTACATGAGGCAATACCAACTAGGATACTAGTAGTTGCGTGATCCGGACTGATGTTGAGCATAGGAGCTACTATCTCAACACCGCGAAACAACACTCCCAAATCAAAGGGTGCACCCAAATCGAATCACAAAAGTAATAGATATGGTATCGAAGAAGTGTGTCCGCTAGAGGTGGCGATCCTCAATGGCCCGGCGCGGCTCCTGTTTTAGTCATGTCAGAGGTCATCCAATATCGTTCTCTTTCTTTAGTCAACGCGTTCACCAAACCATCCACTTCATTCTGGATCAACACTCCGCGTATAATAGTTATTAAAGTGGTTTTCGGTATCGACAGAGAGTATGTCCATATCCGATCCCGGTCTCTTCAACAACTACGTATTTATTACCCGATGGTCGATTAAATTAACGTTTAAACAAATCAAAGTCCAAAAGTCAAGGTGCAAATTTGACTTCCAAAATTTGACATTTTACGATTCAATTTATTTTAAACATATTTCCAAATGAAATTTTCGCTCAAACATTGAGTTGACAATTTAAAATTTAGTAATCAAGTTTGATTTAAGGTCTAAAAGTCGCTTATTAAATTTAGTTCAAAATCAATGGATTCAATTTAAAGGTAAACTTAGTTAAAATACTAACTCAAGTTCAATTCATGTCACTTTATGTTTATATCCACTGTTATCATACATTCAATTAAATCAACTTTATTAACTAAATTTCCCCTTTCAAACTTCATTGGTTTATTTACCGATTCAATTAAATTTCAAATCAAAGAAGTTCATTTCCATATACAATGTCCTGATTTGGTAAATTCGTTAATATTTAAAATCCTTTAATTCAAATTATCCCTAATTTAAATTCATTAAATTAGTAAGTCAAAATTTCCTAAATCTCAATATAATATATACAAGTTCAATTTATCACATTAAAGCCTGAGTTTAAAACTAGAGCTAACAAATCTTTGAATCTTTAAATTATTAAATTCTAAACTTACTTGCTTCTAAATCTTATTTCACTTAAAATTTCAATTCATTTTATCCAATTTGGTAAGTTATTAATCCGTTTCAAATTTAAATCCGCTAATTTATTCCAACTTAAATTCCTAAGTTCGTTATTAAATTTCCAAACAAATTGTTAAGTTCATTCCTTAAATTAAAATATATTTCAATTTCGAAAGTGGTTTTGTTGACCAATCGGGTTTCTTATTTTATTTTCTATCCTAGGCCAAATTGTTTAAATGGGGTATTTATCATTTCAACCCAATATTATTCAATATAAAACAAAGCATAGCAAAGGGAACTTGCAGTGTGATAACTGGGATGGTGTCAAAGTAAATAAACAAGCAATAGCAACCATACATACAATTTAACAATTTATTAAATAATCCCGAAATAATCGTATTAACTTACATTTGTTATTTATGCAAATTAATATAATTATTCCTAGAATCTACACTATCGTTCATGTAGATTAAAGATTATTATCTTATGGTTTCACTTGGTGTCTATTATCACATTTCTACATCAATCATAGATACAATGGTTCAAAGTGTAGTTAATGCTATTTCTACGCGACGGTTGATTTAACAGTTAAGGGGTCAAGTTCAACATATATAGTCCAATTTAAATTTTGTCGACTATCCTATATCAATTTCAATTTCATATTCAAATTCACTTACATTAACAACCAAATTCAATCATCACATATCAAATTTTAGTGTCACACTTGTTTGTCGTGAACTAACAATATTAAATTTTTAACTTGCATAGTGATTTGCAATCCTTATTTCAACAATTCTAAAAATCAACAATTTAACATCCAAATTAACATAAACAACCATTTATCACTTGATTATCATAACATAATAGATTGAGTCGTGAATGAAATATTCACCTTGCGTGGTTGAGAAGATGACGAAGCACTAAGACGAATAGATAAGAGGCACAAACGAGCACGATGCAAAACGACGCAAACTGCAGTTCAACAAATAACTAATCAAAAATTTGTTTACTGCAATTATGGATCAATTGAATATGTATAATACCCATACCAAAGCAAAAAGCGAAATAGATTGACAAGTCGAATGGAAGCCTACGTCTCCGAAACAACAGCTGAAACAACACAGTAAAACACTGTATATGAGCAACCAAAATTCAAAGTTATCTACTGTTACTTAGTATAACAGTCATATATACATAATTATATATATCAACGCAGAGATATTGCTGTGGCCAGGATGAGACACAGTTACTCTAACAAAAACACAAACCTATACATTAACATATATATGTTCTTACCTAAGCAAACCAGATAAAGAAGGCTAGATTCAAGGTAGATCGAGTTGTTGTTCGTCTGGTACTGGAGCTGCTGTACAAAACCAAAACGTGCGTGAGATTCCACGATTCGCAAATATAAATATAAACCAATATTCAGAGAAGAATATAAACAGCAGTTTATATCATTATCATCTCCTTCCGCGATGATTTCTTCTGCATGGCAACGGGTAGACAAGGGGATGGCGGAGTAAGGAAGTGGAGAAGCAACTAGTGCAGTACGGTAGTGGGCGTGGTACGGTGGTGCGGAGGCGGGCTATGGGCAGTGGGTTGCGAGCTGGCGATGTGGGTGAATGGGGTTCGGCTGCTGGAGGTGCAGTGGTCTGGACAGGAAGGCAGTGGGCCGCGTGTGGGAAGCGGGCTGTGGTGGTTGCGGGGGTTACAGGGGTGTGGCCAGGGCATAGACGGAGCGGGTGAGTCGTGCGGCCGCGCTGACTGGGCAGTGGGCTTCGGGGAGTGGATGCGGCAGGCAGGGGCGGAGGAGGCGGAGGTGGCTGTAGCGAGTGGAGGTGGGTGGAGCAATGGGGCGGATAGGCATGGCGCGTGGGGAAGGTGGAGGCGGACACGGTCAGAGGCGGTGGTGGAGAGTTGGGAGCGGTGGTTTGCATGCAAAGTAGTATGGGGTTGTGGCAGTGAGGGACGTGCGAACCGGGGTTTGAGAAGCATGGGAAGCTTTGCAAATAAGAAAACAAAGCAGAGAAAGTGCAAAGAGGGGTGGAGAGGAGCTTGTTGCTGTAGCTTAAAGGAAAAATATGTGGAAGAAGAAGGAAGAGGGCAGAGCCACGTACCCGTTTCTCGTTTTCTTAAGGCGAAGCAAAGCTGATACCAGAGCAATAAATGAGACAGGCTCGTGTACAGTGGAGTAGTAATAAATAGAGGGAAGATACGGGGAAAAGAAAGGAATGTAATTTGCAGAAGAGAGAGGACGGCCATCACGTAAGAGAGCAGGATGCAATTAATGAAAAGTTCAGTGTGAACAGTAGTTGCAATGATGATTTCTAAAATGGAGGCTATTTGGCTTCCCAAGGCAGCTGAAAGGCTCCAAGATTTTAAATGTTGAACTGATATGCACCGGCTTGTGCTGCGTTACAATTTATCGTTTGCAATCCCGAACTCCGATTGACACAAACAAATATACCGTTTTGATCAGCGCGGCGAGACGGACACAACGGTATAAAAATATTTATGGTTTGACAATTTCGCCAAGTGATAATCCTTATTTAACCATTTGCCCGAGTGCATATTTTACTAGCAATTAAAAGCGAAATTTGACGAAACGAAATGCGCCGTCAAGTTCAGAATATTTTTCATATGCAACACCGAGAAAATATTTGAATTCGGACGATAGGAATTTTATACGTAAGATTTGAAATGATACGTAAATGCGACGGGCGTAATTTATTTCAATATTTTCCAACGAAATTTGGCACACGCCTATGTCTATCTAGACGCATTCCAAATGTGAAGTTTGGTTGGAGACGGAAATCGTTTGTGAAAATACGAATTTCTACATCAAATAAGCGATTTTAAAAATTTTTAACTGGGCCTGAATTTTGGGGTCGTTATATTCTCCCCTACTCAAAACCATTCGTCCCCGAAAAGGAACAAAGGAAAGAGTGGAAGAACAATAAAAGAGGTACGATAGATATAGAATAGATTATCGAATAAAGTAAAGGATATAAAATGGACTTTACCTTGAACAAACAATTCTGGATTAGAATCTCGGATACTCTCCTCGGTTTCCCAAGTACAATCACGATCATCGGGACTCCATTGGACTTTGACTAGGCTAACAGACTTCCTTCTAAGCTGCTTCGTATCCCTATCGACAATACGAAGTGGTCTCCTCTCTATAGTCAAGTCCGGCTCAATATCAACCTCATCCAACTGAGCAATAGGAATGGTCATGGATGGGTCATGTACAACCTTCCGAAGATGTGAAACATGGAATACGTTGTGCACGCCCTCAAATTTCTCCGGTAGCGCCACTCTGTAGGCTAGTGTACCAATCCTCTCAGTGATAGTGAACGGTCCAACAAATCTAGGAGCGAGCTTCCCTTTACGACCAAATCGAACAACATTTTTCAAAGGTGATACTTTAAGAAATACCTCATCCCCAACCTGGAAATTTAAATCTCTTCTACGCCTATCTGCATAGCTCTTCTGCCTATCCTGTGCGGTCTTCATCTTCCTTCTGATCTCATTAACCTTCTCGAACGCTTCCATAATCATCTCTGGGCCAAGAACTAATCGATCACCATGCTCAATCCAACAAGCTGGCGATTTGCACGGCCGTCCATATAAAGCTTCGAATGGTGCCATATCAATACTCGCCTGATTATAAAGATAGTTATATTTCAATTCAAAATTTTTTTACTTATTCAAATTGAAAATTTTGGATTACCTGATAGCTGTTATTATAAGTGAATTCAACCAAATGAAGGTGGTCTTCCTAAGATCCACCGAAATCAATGATGCAAGCTCGGAGTAGATCTTCCAAAATCTGATTTACCCTCTCAGTTTGGCCATCTGTTTGAGGATGATAGGCCGTGCTCAGATTCAGTTTAGTGCCCAAGACGTCCTGAAATGCCTTCCAGAATTTACTAGTGAATAAAGGATCTCTATCGCATACAATACTAGATGGAACTCCATGAAGTCTGACAATCTCTCTCATATACATCTCGGCCAAACTCAAAGCAGTACGAGTGGTCTTAACAGGAATAAAGTGAGCAGATTTTGTCAACCTATCAACAATCACCCATATACTCTCGTTCCCTTTTCTGGTCCTTGGTAATCCGTCAACGAAGTCCATAGAAATTTGGTCCCATTTCCAACACGGAATCTCTAGGGGTTGAAGTAATCCCGCCGTCTTCAGGTGATCGGCCTTGACTTGCTGGCAAGTGGTGCATCTACTGACATATATAGAAATATCTCTCTTCATCCCACTCCACCAATATAAACGCTTCATATTTCGATACATCTTGGTGACACCAGGATGAAATGAAAGTGATGACAGATGATTCTCTCTAAGCACTTCTTGTCTCAATCCGTCAACATTTGGAACACAAATACGATTGTCAATCTTCAGAACTCCATTACTATCTATCTGTGCTCCCACTTTACTGTCAGCATTTCCAACTCTACCAAGAACTAACTCCTTCATGCGATAGAGCAAGGTGTCCTCATATTGCTTAGCTTTGATGTGATCCAAAAGAGATGGGGAGATAACAAGCTGAAATAGCATGCTTTCTACAAGATTACAACAAGACAATGCTTTGCTACGGCTCAGAGCATCAGCTACAACATTTGCCTTCCCAGGAGTATAATTGATGTCGAGGTCATATGCAGCCAAGAATTCGAGCCATCGGACTTGTCTCTGATTCAAGTCCTTCTGAGAGAAAATATACCGCAAGGACTTATGATCTGTGAATAATTCAAATTTTGTCCCCAAAAGATGGTGCCTCCATAGTTTCAAAGCGAATACAACTGCTAGAAGCTCTAAATCATGGGTCGCATAGTTTACTTCATGAGTTTTCAACTGACGGCCCGCATAAGCAATAACCTTTCCATTTTGCATAAGGACAGCGCCTAAACCTTCTCGACAAGCATCAGTATAGACAGTTAATCCTTCACTCCCATCAATTACCGCGAGAACTGGGGCTGAAGTTAACTTACGTTTTAACTCATTAAAAGCTGATTCACACTTCTCACTCCAAATAAACTTGACATCCTTTCGAGTTAAAGCAGTGAGTGGGGCAGAAATCCGGGCAAAGCGCTCAATGAATCTGCGATAATAACCGGCTAGGCCCAAGAAACTACGGATATCAGTAGGAGTTTTAGGAGTCTCCCAATCCTGTAGATAAATTTCAAATTAGAAAGGAATAAGATGGATCGAATGGAATTTATGAATAGAATAGAACTTACATTGATTACGGCGATCTTAGCTGGATCGACCGAAATCCCGTTTTCAGAAACAATATGGCCAAGGAATCGTACTTCGTCTCGCCAGAAGTGGCATTTAGAGAACTTGGCTTTAAGCTGATGGTTTCGGAGAGTTCCCAGAACATAAGCGAGATGGGTTTCATGCTCTTTCTCATCTTTGGAGAAGACGAGAATATCATCAATGAAGACAAGAACAAACTTGTTAAGGACATCACGGAAGACTCTATTCATTAAGTCGACGAAATAAGCAGGTGCGTTAGTCAAACCAAATGGCATAACCAACCATTCATAGAATCCATTCTCGGTACGAAAAGATGTTTTATGAATACTATCCTCTGCTACTCTGAGTTGATGGAACCCAGTGGCTAGATCAAGTTGTGAGAAAACTTTAGCTCCATGGAGCTGATCGAATAAATCATTGATGCGAGGCATCGGATAGCGGTTCTTGAGAGTGCGCTTGTTTAATTCTCGGTAATCAACACACATGCGAAGAGATCCATCCGATTTGGTGACAAAGACGACTGCGGTGCCCCATTCAGTACAACTTCTCCTGATCAAACCCTTAGTAAATAGATCATCAATTTGGGTTTTAAGTTCAGCTTTTTCTTTAGGAGCCATCCTTCTGTGAGGGAGAACTACGGGAGTAGCTCCGGGAATAAGGTCAATGCGGAAATCGATCTCTCGCTTTGGCGGTAGAGAGTCGACCTCTCCAAATACATCGGGAAATTTCTGAACAACAGGAGTAGTACTAAGGTCATCCGGGTGAGCATCAAGAGAAAATATGAAGCTTCCGGCGTATTTCTGAGGTGATTTGCATTCGATGACAAGCGGTAGACCCTTGTCATTGACTAGAGAAATAGATCGAGCTTTGCAAGAAATAATAGCATTGAATTTTCTTAACCAATCAGCACCCAACAAAATGTCAAATGCTTCGAAGCCAAGCACATAAAAATCCCAAGTGAATCGATATCTTCCATACAAAAGCGCAACCTCTTTACAAATTCTACTAAGGTTGGCAAGTCCTCCAATAGGGTTGGAGACACATAAGGAAGTAGTAGCAAGAGTAGGCTCTAATTTGAGCTTATCACAAAGATCAATAGATATGAAGCTATGAGAAGCACCAGTATCGAATAATACCCGAACAGGTAAATTATGAAATGTAAAAGTACTTCGTAAGGTACCTCGGTCATCCTGAGCAGGTAGTGGAGGTGGTGCAGGAGTGGTGACAGCATATACTCCTGATGGTGTGCCTTTCTTCCTTAATGGGCAATCTCTCTTGAAGTGACCTGGCTGGAGGCAAACATGGCATAAATCATTCCTCATCTGAGAAGGTGGTGGAATAGCAGCTCCGGTGGATGGACAACTATTTGCATAATGGCCCTTCTTATCGCATTTGAAGCAAGTGATCTTAGCAAGGTCGATTGGGCTTTTCTGGGCATATCCTAATCCTGTAGTCTTTTGCCAAGCTTTCTTTTGCTGATCGAAGTTCATCTTCCTCTTTCCGAGCTGGTTGGAAGAGGGCTGAGTAGGAGGGGCTTTGGCAGTGGGTCCCCTTGGCTTTGCCTCATATCGAAGAGCATAGTCGACAAGCTCTGTGAAGGTACAGTGAGTGTGGCCAGTAAGCAAGTCATAATACTCTGGTCTAGCTCCCATAATGAACTTCTCGTTCTTTAGAAGTGGTGTATCGATCAATCCTGGGCCAAACTTGGAGAGTTCGTTGAATTTCCTCTCGTACTCGGAAATAGTCATACTGCCTTGCTTAAGATCCATAAAAGCTCTATAAAGTTGGGTTTTCCCAGCAGAGGGCATCCACTGTGCCGAGAAAGTATCCCTAGTCAAAAGATAGACTAGATGAGTAACATTTTAAAGATTGCAAGAAGAATTAGACTACGAAATCCAATAAATTAATACCTAAACTGGGCCCAAGTGATGGTGTTCTCCTCGATACGGGAAGTAACCGATTCCCACCAATCTTGCGCGGCATCTTGAAGTTGCCACGCAGCAAGCTGACGCTTCTGAGCATCAGTGATCTCCAATCCAGAAAATATCTTCTCTAAGCCTTTGAGCCATTGCTGAGCTTCGATAATGCCCTCGGATCCAGAAAACTTAGTACCTCCTAGCTGTGTATATTCCTTGCTAAGAGTGGTGAATTTGACTGGAGCTGGGGCGGCAGGCGCAGCCTGGGCAGGACCATGGCCTCTTCCTCCCCTATTGTTTCTTCCGGTGCTCATCCTGAAACATCGAAAGAGATTTAGAACCAAGGGTAGAAAATCATACAGCTTGAAGAAAAACAAATGAACGAATCAAAGAAATTTGAATTTTAAAGGATCGAGATATTGAATTGATTCTCCTCATTCTAGGGTATTGCTACCCTATCTCTAATGAGTTTATATAATCCCAACTAAGGTTTTAGGGAAACCAAAGCTCTGATACCAACTATAACAACCCGTATATTTGGACCATTTAAATTGACAATAATCCTCACATGTCAATTTAAATAATACAAAACACGAATCATTATGGGATTATAAATACATAAATGTAAATGAGAATCAATACAACATCACAGAAGCAGAACAGTCACAGAATAATGCAGCGGAAATACATCGTCATAATAGCAGTTCATGAAGCTACTACATATAGTACAACAATGTCTATACAGAAGGTGACTGCAAGGAAATACATAAATGTCCAACAGACACGGACATCAAAATAGACAGATAAAGATAAATACTAAGTCTTCAGCATCTTCAACCAACCTTGATCAGCAAACTGGATAGCTTCAGACTGACCCGAGCATATACAAAAAGAAACACTCGAGTCAGGACTCAAAATCTTATGCAGGATAATCAATGCAGGAAATAAAGTTCATAACTCAAAGATGAATAAAATAACATCTCTAAGGATCCGATAAACTATCTATATATACAATAGAATACGGTATGTAGGTAATGTCTATTCAGTAAAATAGAATATTAAAATAGCGTTAAGGCGTTACCATAATTCCCCTTAACACATTTTATATTCCCAAAAGCATATACAAGACCGTAGTTTCCCCAAAACCGGAAGTCACCAGAGGGCAATCCATATACTCAAGGTACAAATCAAAACGTAGTGGTCGCGAATAGGATAATCAGTATGACAAGGTACATGAGGCAATACCAACTAGGATACTAGTAGTTGCGTGATCCGGACTGATGTTGAGCATAGTAGCTACTATCTCAACACCGCGAAACAACACTCCCAAATCAAAGGGTGCACCCAAATCGAATCACAAAAGTAATAGATATGGTATCGAAGAAGTGTGTCCGCTAGAGGTGGCGATCCTCAATGGCCCGGCGCGGCTCCTGTTTTAGTCATGTCAGAGGTCATCCAATATCGTTCTCTTTCTTTAGTCAACGCGTTCACCAAACCATCCACTTCATTCTGGATCAACACTCCGCGTATAATAGTTATTAAAGTGGTTTTCGGTATCGACAGAGAGTATGTCCATATCCGATCCCGGTCTCTTCAACAACTACGTATTTATTACCCGATGGTCGATTAAATTAACGTTTAAACAAATCAAAGTCCAAAAGTCAAGGTGCAAATTTGACTTCCAAAATTTGACATTTTACGATTCAATTTATTTTAAACATATTTCCAAATGAAATTTTCGCTCAAACATTGAGTTGACAATTTAAAATTTAGTAATCAAGTTTGATTTAAGGTCTAAAAGTCGCTTATTAAATTTAGTTCAAAATCAATGGATTCAATTTAAAGGTAAACTTAGTTAAAATACTAACTCAAGTTCAATTCATGTCACTTTATGTTTATATCCACTGTTATCATACATTCAATTAAATCAACTTTATTAACTAAATTTCCCCTTTCAAACTTCATTGGTTTATTTACCGATTCAATTAAATTTCAAATCAAAGAAGTTCATTTCCATATACAATGTCCTGATTTGGTAAATTCGTTAATATTTAAAATCCTTTAATTCAAATTATCCCTAATTTAAATTCATTAAATTAGTAAGTCAAAATTTCCTAAATCTCAATATAATATATACAAGTTCAATTTATTACATTAAAGCCTGAGTTTAAAACTAGAGCTAACAAATCTTTGAATCTTTAAATTATTAAATTCTAAACTTACTTGCTTCTAAATCTTATTTCACTTAAAATTTCAATTCATTTTATCCAATTTGGTAAGTTATTAATCCGTTTCAAATTTAAATCCGCTAATTTATTCCAACTTAAATTCCTAAGTTCGTTATTAAATTTCCAAACAAATTGTTAAGTTCATTCCTTAAATTAAAATATATTTCAATTTCGAAAGTGGTTTTGTTGACCAATCGGGTTTCTTATTTTATTTTCTATCCTAGGCCAAATTGTTTAAATGGGGTATTTATCATTTCAACCCAATATTATTCAATATAAAACAAAGCATAGCAAAGGGAACTTGCAGTGTGATAACTGGGATGGTGTCAAAGTAAATAAACAAGCAATAGCAACCATACATACAATTTAACAATTTATTAAATAATCCCGAAATAATCGTATTAACTTACATTTGTTATTTATGCAAATTAATATAATTATTCCTAGAATCTACACTATCGTTCATGTAGATTAAAGATTATTATCTTATGGTTTCACTTGGTGTCTATTATCACATTTCTACATCAATCATAGATACAATGGTTCAAAGTGTAGTTAATGCTATTTCTACGCGACGGTTGATTTAACAGTTAAGGGGTCAAGTTCAACATATATAGTCCAGTTTAAATTTTGTCGACTATCCTATATCAATTTCAATTTCATATTCAAATTCACTTACATTAACAACCAAATTCAATCATCACATATCAAATTTTAGTGTCACACTTGTTTGTCGTGAACTAACAATATTAAATTTTTAACTTGCATAGTGATTTGCAATCCTTATTTCAACAATTCTAAAAATCAACAATTTAACATCCAAATTAACATAAACAACCATTTATCACTTGATTATCATAGCATAATAGATTGAGTCGTGAATGAAATATTCACCTTGCGTGGTTGAGAAGATGACGAAGCACTAAGACGAATAGATAAGAGGCACAAACGAGCACGATGCAAAACGACGCAAACTGCAGTTCAACAAATAACTAATCAAAAATTTGTTTACTGCAATTATGGATCAATTGAATATGTATAATACCCATACCAAAGCAAAAAGCGAAATAGATTGACAAGTCGAATGGAAGCCTACGTCTCCGAAACAACAGCTGAAACAACACAGTAAAACACTGTATATGAGCAACCAAAATTCAAAGTTATCTACTGTTACTTAGTATAACAGTCATATATACATAATTATATATATCAACGCAGAGATATTGCTGTGGCCAGGATGAGACACAGTTACTCTAACAAAAACACAAACCTATACATTAACATATATATGTTCTTACCTAAGCAAACCAGATAAAGAAGGCTAGATTCAAGGTAGATCGAGTTGTTGTTCGTCTGGTACTGGAGCTGCTGTACAAAACCAAAACGTGCGTGAGATTCCACGATTCGCAAATATAAATATAAACCAATATTCAGAGAAGAATATAAACAGCAGTTTATATCATTATCATCTCCTTCCGCGATGATTTCTTCTGCATGGCAACGGGTAGACAAAGGGGATGGCGGAGTAAGGAAGTGGAGAAGCAACTAGTGCAGTACGGTAGTGGGCGTGGTACGGTGGTGCGGAGGCGGGCTATGGGCAGTGGGTTGCGAGCTGGCGATGTGGGTGAATGGGGTTCGGCTGCTGGAGGTGCAGTGGTCTGGACACGCAGGGGGGGTCTGGGTGGCTGTCTGGAAGGCAGTGGGCCGCGTGTGGGAAGCGGGCTGTGGTGGTTGTGGGGGTTACAGGGGTGTGGCCAGGGCATAGACGGAGCGGGTGAGTCGTGCGGCCGCGCTGACTGGGCAGTGGGCTTCGGGGAGTGGATGCGGCAGGCAGGGGCGGAGGAGGCGGAGGTGGCTGTAGCGAGTGGAGGTGGGTGGAGCAATGGGGCGGATAGGCATGGCGCGTGGGGAAGGTGGAGGCGGACACGGTCAGAGGCGGTGGTGGAGAGTTGGGAGCGGTGGTTTGCATGCAAAGTAGTATGGGGTTGTGGCAGTGAGGGACGTGCGAACCGGGGTTTGAGAAGCATGGGAAGCTTTGCAAATAAGAAAACAAAGCAGAGAAAGTGCAAAGAGGGGTGGAGAGGAGCTTGTTGCTGTAGCTTAAAGGAAAAATATGTGGAAGAAGAAGGAAGAGGGCAGAGCCACGTACCCGTTTCTCGTTTTCTTAAGGCGAAGCAAAGCTGATACCAGAGCAATAAATGAGACAGGCTCGTGTACAGTGGAGTAGTAATAAATAGAGGGAAGATACGGGGAAAAGAAAGGAATGTAATTTGCAGAAGAGAGAGGACGGCCATCACGTAAGAGAGCAGGATGCAATTAATGAAAAGTTCAGTGTGAACAGTAGTTGCAATGATGATTTCTAAAATGGAGGCTATTTGGCTTCCCAAGGCAGCTGAAAGGCTCCAAGATTTTAAATGTTGAACTGATATGCACCGGCTTGTGCTGCGTTACAATTTATCGTTTGCAATCCCGAACTCCGATTGACACAAACAAATATACCGTTTTGATCAGCGCGGCGAGACGGACACAACGGTATAAAAATATTTATGGTTTGACAATTTCGCCAAGTGATAATCCTTATTTAACCATTTGCCCGAGTGCATATTTTACTAGCAATTAAAAGCGAAATTTGACGAAACGAAATGCGCCGTCAAGTTCAGAATATTTTTCATATGCAACACCGAGAAAATATTTGAATTCGGACGATAGGAATTTTATACGTAAGATTTGAAATGATACGTAAATGCGACGGGCGTAATTTATTTCAATATTTTCCAACGAAATTTGGCACACGCCTATGTCTATCTAGACGCATTCCAAATGTGAAGTTTGGTTGGAGACGGAAATCGTTTGTGAAAATACGAATTTCTACATCAAATAAGCGATTTTAAAAATTTTTAACTGGGCCTGAATTTTGGGGTCGTTATAATCTGACTTCGCTTTAATTGCTTCAGGTTTGAGATTGAAAGAGATCGTTGATTATTTTTCTTTTCCGGTTTAAGCTTGCAGGTTTTAGTTTTGAATAAAATTCTTGAAAATGAAGGATAGGAGAAATAGAGAGGTATATATATAGCTTGTTTTATTATTTTTAAAAAAATGAAAAGGAAATTAAATTTGACACTTGTTAAATTGCATGGTACTAAACTTACACTTGTTAATTTGCATGTATTAATAATTTTATATAATTTTATATTATATTTCTATTTTTATTAGATACATTTCTTTTTATTTATATCTATAAAATCTTTAAAGAAAAGGATTTAAAATTAATTATGCATTAATAAATAAACATATTATATTTATATATATAGAGTTTTTAGAATCCAATTTATTTTTAAGATATTTATTTTTGAATTTAAAATCAAAATTCTATTTACAATCTATTTATATATAAAACAATACACATATCCTATTTGTTTTGGAAAAATTCAAATTAGTTCTTCTAAAAATTATATTAATTACTAAACTAAACTTGGCTTAAACGTGATCGTTACAAATTCCCCCCTTAAGAAAATTTCGTCCTCGAAATTTGATAGATAGGAAGACAAACAAAGAACATATGAGCACATAAAAAGATAGAGACATGGCTTACCAGATCAAGCCGAAATATCCACTCTACACTTGGGATAGGACTTCTGCATGCTTTCTTCTGTTTTCCAAGTACAATCATTCGGATCTGCACTCTATTGTACTTTTACCAATTTCACCACTTTATTCCTTAACCGTTTTTCATCTCGACCAATAATCTTCAATGGTTCTCTTTTCACCGCCAAGTTAGGTGTGATTTTCAAATCTTGTTGAGCGACCTCCTCAATGATATGATCTGGGTCGCGCACATACATCCGAAGGTGTGAAACATGGAACACATTATGCATGCCAGCTAACCAATTAGGTAACTGCACTTGATAAGCCAAAGGACCAATCCTCTCAAGTATAGGAAAAAGACCTATATATCGTGGTGCCGGCTTACCAGTCTTTCCAAATCTCAAAACTCCACGCATTAGAGAAACCTTTACGAAAACTGAATCTCCAACCTGGAACTCTAAAGTTCTTCTCATGTGGTCGGCATAACTTTTCTGTCGACTTTGGGCAGTTTTCAGCTTCTTCCGAAGGAAATCAACCGTCTCAGAAGCTTCCCTTATCATGTCCGGACCAAGAACAAGCCTATCTCCCGATTCAATCCAACAGGCAGGTGATATACAAGGATTACCATACAATGCTTCAAAAGGAGCCATTCTAATGCTGGCCTGATAACTATTATACTAAAACTCAATCAAATGCAAATGATCCTCCCATGAACCTCCAAAATCAAGAATACAAGCATGCAAAAGATCTTCCAAGATTCGATTTATTCTCTCGGTTTCCCCATCAGACTGTGGGTAGTAAGCAGTACTTAAGTTCAACTTGGTTCCTAGTGTGGCTTAAAATGCCTCCCAGAATCTGCTAGCGAAGATCGGATCGCGACCACTCACTATATTACTTGGTATTCCATGGAGTCGAACAATCTCCTTCACATATAACTCTACCAAACTCGCTGCCGTTCGGGTGGATTTAACTAGGATAAAGTGGGCAGTCTTGGTCAGACGATCCACAATAACCCAAATTGCCTCATTACCCTTTCGAGTTCGTGGCAAACCATCTATGAAATCCATAGACACTTGGTCCCATTTCCATTTGTGCACTTCCAATGGTTGAAGTAAACCTGCCATCTTCATTTGATCTCTCTTTATTTGTTGGCAAGTTGCGCATTGACCAACATAAATTGATATATCCCTCTTCATCATTTTCCACCAGAAGGTCCTCTTAATATCTTGATACATTTTTTTAACCCCTGGATGGAAACTAAACTTAGATTTGTGACATTCGTCCAATACTTCTCATTTAAGATCTAGGATGTCTGGAACACAAATCCTCCCTTTCAACCTTATAATTCCACTATTATTGATTTCAAAACTAGAATCTTCGCCTCGACGTATTCTTTCATAAATTTCTTGAAGAAACTTGTTTTCTTTTTTCTTACTAGCAATCTTCTCAAGAAGAGTGGGGTGAAAACAAGATAAGCAAGAACAACATGTCTTCTACTCAAAGCATTAACTACCACGTTGGTCTTACCAGGTGTATACTGAATATCCAGGTCATATGATGCTAGAAATTCCAACCAACGTTCCTGCCTTAGATTCAAATCCTTCTAGGTAAAGAGTACTTCAAAGATTTATGGTTGGTGAACAATTAAAAATTTTCACCCAGAAGATAATGACGCCAAATTTTGAAAGCAAAGATAAATGCCAAAAGGTCAAGATCGTGGGTCGCGTAGTTCTTCTCATGTGGTCGCAATTGTCTACTCGCGTAGGCAATCACTCTACTCTCTTATATTAGAACAACACCACACCTCCACCACACGCATCTGTGTAAATAGATAAACCTTTATTCCCATTAATAATAGCAAGAATGGAAGCAGTGGTCTTCAATTCCTGGAACGCTTCCTCGCACTTTAGAGTCCAAATAAATTTGGCATTCTTCATAGTCAGCTTAGTTAATGGACTGGCTAACTTAGAGAAATCCTACACAACTTTCGGTGATATCCGGCTAATCCCAGATTACTTCTGACCTCCTTTGTAGTTGTGGGTTGCTTCCAATCTAGGATAACGAAAACCTTACCACGGTCTATAGAAATTCCTTCATCTGTTACAATATATCCCAAAAATCTAACTTCTTTTACTTAAAAATGACATTTGGAAAACTTGGCAAAAAGAATAATCCTCCTCAATATTTCCAAAGCAAATTTTAAGTGTTCGGCATGTTCTTCTTCAGTTTTGGAATAAATCAGAATAACATAAATAAATACGAACGAACTTATTCAATACTTCACGAAATACTTGGGTCATTAGGTCTACGAAATATGCAGGGGCATTGGTTAGTCTGAAGGGCATAACTAATCATTCGTAGAATGTATTGGGACCCCTAAAAGCAGTCAAATGAATACAATCTTCCGCAATTCTCAGTTGATGGAATCCTTAGGCTAGGTCCATCTTGGGAAAGAATCGAGCACCATGCAATTGATCGAACAGGTCGTCGATTCGGGGCAAAAGAAAGTTAACTTATTAAGATCACGCTAATCTATGCACAATCTCAAAGATCCATCGGACTTGGCTACAAATACTATAGCCGAACCCCAACTGGAACGACTAGGTCGTATAAATCCTTTCTCCAGTAAATCTTGGGTTTTCTTAACTAGCTCTACTTTTTCCCTGGGTACCATCCTACGACTTGCATGCACAACTGGACGGGTATTGGGAACCAAGTCGATTCCAAATCCGATTTCCTATGCGAAGGTAAAGAATTAACTTCTTCAAATACGTCAGGAAATTCTTGAACAATAGTATGGATTCCAAACTTAGGTTGGGATACCCTAAAGTATACATTAGCTTGTCCCTCTTCGGACTTGGATCCTCAGAAGAAATCACGACAAAATTCCCAAGTTTGGTTTTGACTGAAATTGTTCTATTGATACAATCTAATTTAGCTTCATATTTTGTTAACCAATTCATTCCAAGTAAAATCTCAAATTCATTAAAGTCAAGAACGAAAAGGTTGATAGGAAACTGATGCAAAAAATATATAATAGGAACTTTTCTACAACGTAAATAAAGATTCGCAGGGCCTCCTACTGGGTTCTTCACACAAATAGGTTCGTCTACGAATTCGGGTTCAAGATTAACTCTTCTATGGTTTGTTGCAAAATAAAACTATGCGTGACTCCAGTGTCAAATAGAATTCTAACAATTTTATCATAAAAAGAAGATTACCTTCCAAAACTGTTTTTGCAAGGTCTCGACCATTTGTAGTAGTCCTCCCCCTACCTCGCCCTCTTATTGCACTCATTCTCACTATCCGTAAATAGTAAGAAAATTGATTTAGGCATACGGACGAGATATCTTAGGGAATATACTCATTCTAGGGCATTTTATTACCCTATCTCTAATAAGTCACATAATGAAGTATAACTCCAAAATTAAAGTTCTTACTCAACCTTTAGCTCTATACAAAATGTGACGACCCGCACTTCAACCTTCGAAAATCGGCATCCAATACATCACCTGTATTCAAATGCTGAAGATTCAAACGTTGGAGTCTGGTTCCGTGGAGCTATAACATAATAGATGATAATGACATAACGGAACAAAATAACTTTTATTGATACACCAAATCGATTACAACATTCTACAACAAGTGATCAACATCATCAGAGACAAAGTATACAACACAACAGCAGAAAAATATCAACAACAGGGGCTTCCAAAAGTGAGAGTCCAACATATGCATCTTCATTCCAATGCTCCAAAGTCCAAACCAAAAAGCTCAAAACAAAAACTTCAAAGAGTTCCAAAGCTACATCTACTTTCTGACTTAGCTTCAAAACCTACTGATAACCTGACTCTAGGATGCCCGTGTGGAAAATTAGGGGCACCCAGAGTTTAGAAAGAGAACAATAAACTCCGAGTCAGTCATGGGACTGGTGTGAGAAACATAAAAATAGTTATTTGTACAAAAAGAAATTCATTCATGCTTTAGGAAAATAAAACTACCATAAGGTCTCCCAGCACACCCTCAAATGCAATCGCACAATGGGAGAGGTTTCTCCTTATAGTAGTCAAACATGTTGATACGCGAAAATCCTTTTGAAATTATTTTTAGTACATAGCGTGGAAAATCATTTCGAAAGTATAATATTAATCTTAACTAGCATACGTACCATTATAGCATGCCTACTATAGCTACCATGTTAAATGGCAGGTTCTACAACTAAAATCGTAAAGGGCTCGTATTGTTTTGTAGGATTTCCAACAAATGGCCAAGGCTTAGGAACTTCCTTTATCCAACTGGGTACGCCTCTGGAGGGACATCCTGAGAACCTAACCGGATCTCTGCCAACACAAGGCCAGGTTGCCTTTGTAACTAGGTAACTAACTGTCATGAGTATGTCATCTCTCAGTCGTAACCGACCTTTATCGGGGGACCTCAAATTCCAACAACCACATAAGCAAAACATTTGGGCTCCATACCAGAATACCACTTTTTATCCAGAAGGAAATGCACATACCTTAGGGTGGCGAACCATATAACCTTGCTGCATCCTTCCAGTTTCGACCATTTCCTAGGGTGTGAGGTTCGATAAAGTCTCGTCCCACCAAGCTACACTTTTCACAAAAGCCATGCTTTGATCAACCAATGCTCAGCACTTAGCATGCCACATTACTAAATTGGGAATATATCACTAATAACGATCAACTACATAACCTTTGAGCTCAAACGTCTCAGAGAAGGGTGTCAAGCTAAGAGAGTAAATTCTCCGCCACCAAACAGAAATGTATTTGATAGAAACCAGCTTTATATCTCAAAGTATAATGTTGGACATACATCCATACAAGTCCATCCTAGGTCTGAATGGAATCGAAGACACTTCGTCGAATTAAGAAAAAAGTCCTTGCATATTCAGATTTCCTCAATCTCGATCGGACTTCCCATCACATAGGGTAATCTCTATACCGGAGCAACTCGGTGCAGAGACAATCAACAGGTAATCCTTTCGTTTCCAAAAATAACCGGTCTTCAACCACTGTCTTCAAATGCAATTCCATTCCGTCGTATCATTATTCGAAATGGGTATTATGACTTAATTTCCTCCCTTGGCTTTTTCGAATAATGAGAGCTTATTTAAAAACATGTGGATACATTTGGATCTTAGTTAAGTCACAACTTATTTCCCAAAACCTTTCCTTTTGAATTGTTTAAACAAATTTCCATTTTTAGATGTTTTAAACAAAAGATCCACCTTTTAAAATTAAATGCAGAATGTTATATTCACACAACAATTCATCACAGATAAATATTTATTACAGCTCAATCCAAAGCATTGCACATCACAGATCGTCACAGATTAACATACTATAAATATTAATCAATCCAAACATTCTATACAATAATCACCCATAAGCAGGATTAATTAAACTCATAATTGTAATTAATTTAATTAACTCAAAATAAATTAATTACTTATGAATTTATTATCTAACCCTGCTTAATTAACATTAATTAAATATAAATCATTTTAATTAATTTTAATTAATTAATGAAATTAATTAATCACATTAATTAAATATCCCGTAATTAATCACATTAATTAATTAACCTTTAATTAATTACATTAATTGATTATCCTTTAATCATTAATTAATTTTTAATTTTTAATTTTTACTTAATTAATTAATTATTCTTTAATTACTTTCATTAAGTAATTTCCTTTAAGTAATTTTCCTTTAATTACTTATATTAAGTAATTATCCTTTGATTAATTATATTAATTAATTAACCTTTATTTAATTACATTAATTAACTATTCTTTAATTAATCACATTAAGTAATTAGCCTTTAATTTATTAACTAAGACCTTAATTAATTTAAGATAGACAACTTATCTTCATTAATTACTTAATTATCATTAAAATCTTTATTAACCTTGGAATTAATTTATCATCAATATATGAATTAACTTAAGACCTTTAAGTTAATTAAGGATTAAACATTTATCATCCTTTAATTATTCTACTTAATTACATTATTAAATTTATTTAAAATAAACTTAAGAATTAATTATAAATAATGTACACAAAATAATATTTTAACTTTATTAAACTTAAAATAATTTATTTTAAAACTTTTAAGTAATTCCAAACTTAACTAAACAATTATTATTTAAGAGAGTTAATTAAGAAATTGTTTAAACTTGTCTTATTTTTAATATTTAAAAACTTAGTTAATACTCTAATACTAACCTGAGTCGAACCCAATGCAACCCGCATCCAAACCCGAGCCAAACTTGCAGTCTCTCGCGAACAAACCCGAGGAAATCCCTCCTCTTTTATTTTTTAAATTTGTTTCATTTTAAAATTTTAAAAACCTGTTACATAGCTAAAAACCCACGGGAATCTCCCAAAAGCGAACCCGAGCCAAATAAAAATTTCCTTGAGTCCAACCCAAGGCCACTTCTTCTTCCCCAAACCCAATAGCAACCAAAATCAACCCTATGATACAAAGTGACACAGGTGCACTGCACGCCCGAACGAAGCAACTCCAACTATCGATTCCACCTCCAGCCTGTGTAGTTAATGCCCCGCTATTACCCCACTATGACCCCACAATATCTCATAGCGGATTTCTACCGCAACGATTTTTCCATATAGCCCCAAAATATAGCCTTTCCGCTTTAATCCCCGTTATTTCCGCTATATCCCGTTATTCCCGCTATATTTTGCTATTTCCGCTATATCTTCTTTAATAAAATAAATTAAAAAATTGCATTTATACATTATAAAAATAATAAAACTAATTTATTTGATTTAATTTTTTGTATATTTTCAGAAATGAAAATACTCTAATATTCTACTAAATTCAATTATGTTATATAACAGTTTTTACGTTTATTTAAAGTATATTCGCACATGTTTTTTGTTTAAAATCATTTATGTATTAATTATAGTTCAATTGAATGATAATTTTTCATTTAATTACCATTTTATAATTGTAAAAACATTAAGTACAAGTTTTGCATGCTATTTTAGAGCTATTCGCTGTATCCCGCTATATCCTTACTGTATCCCCGCTATGACTTTTTGCACCTCCACCGCTTTGAATCTGCCGAGCGCTTTAACTGCACAGCCTCCAGCATGACGACGACAACCTCCCCTAAGATTCCGACCACCCAGAACCCTGTACCGATCACGAAATCGAAATCGAGCACATAAGAACCCAACCTGGAACAAACCGATCGTCAACAACCTCTTCATACCGACGCCTCAGATCACCAGAGAGCTCGGCACTTCGACCAAACTTTCGCCTCAGACCCACGCACCATTTCCCCCACGCAACGTTTCCCCCACCTCCGGTTGAGTCCTACTAACCCAAGTCGTCGCAATTTCCCCGACTTCATCATCGACCAAAATAGGCCATTAAACCCTAAATCCTCGTTGTCCGGCCATCACGGTGATCTACAAAATCACTTACTATTTTTCCCTTAATCCCTAGACACCCAGTTACCTCCAGCTATGGGCACGATGCTCAACCCTCCTCTGATCGTTGAGAATCGACGAATGTTCAATTCCCGTTCAATACGAAATATCTCAACAATTTCAAACTTAAAAATTATGATACTATTATCAAAATTCATCATTTTCGAAAATGAATTTGATTATAAAAACAAAACATGGAAATTGAACAATCAAATTTCCGACTTTGATTGGTCCTCACTGTTCTTTCCTGTTTTCCAAATAATTACTCACCATATTCACTAGAAAATATTCTTAAAAATGATATTATACCCATACAAACATTTTTCCTTTAAAGATCATAACCTGAAAGGGATCAAAGAAAAAGAATTTGATTTTTTTTAACTAGGTTGGTCTGTTAACATCAAATAGTGACAATCACAGTCATATACTTAGACATGCGCACCAAGATCACCATTCATATATACATGAAATCATATTTACACCATCATGCAAAGCATATTTTGCATCTTACTTCAAGGATTATCATACGCTAATCAAGATATAATAGATTTTAGCCTTTATTAAAAGTTGTTTACTCACAGATTTGAAGAACAGAGAAGTTTGAAATTGCTCTTGAGCTTGAACTGATTGTTGTTTTTGAGATGATCTTTGCTTCTTTAATTATTGATCTGATCTTAACTTTAATTGCTACAGGTTTGAATTTGAAAGCGATTGTTGTTTATTTTTCTTTTCTGGTTTAAGCTTATAGGTTTTAGTTTGAATAAAATTCTTGAAAATGAAGGATAGGAGAAGTAGAGGGGTATATATGTAGCCGTTTTATTAATTTTTTAAAAATGAAAAGAAAATAAAAAATGTGGCAGCTGTTAAATTGCATGCTACTAAACTTACACTTGTTAATATGCATGTATTAATAATTTTATATAATTTTATATTATATTTCTATTTTTAATAGATACATTTCTTTTTATTTATATTTATAAAATCTTTAAAGAAAAGGATTTAAAATTAATTATACACTAATAAATGAACATATATATATATATATGTGTAGCGTTTTTAAAATCCAATTTATTTTTAAGATATTTATTTTTGAATTTCAAATCAAAATTCTATTACAATCTATTTATATATAAAACAAAACACATACCCTATTTGTTTTGGAAAAATTTAAATTAGTTCACAAATTAATTCTAAAAATTATATTAATTACTAAATTAAGGCTTAAAAAGGGGATCGCTACAATTATGTACTCTAGTCTCAACGGATGTATCGATATCCAGTCTTGATACATCTTAACTTGTAATTTTTAAAATAGTATATTTATTTTTACTGTGATAAATTACTCACAGTTACAACACTTTGTAACTGTTTCCATAAAACATACCATTTATGGATTTTCTACTAAATATTTAATAAATTAATAGAACAGATTTTATCGGATATATAATAGAAAGAAAACACCTTTTATATCAAACAAGATTGTTTAGCGAGTTAGATATATCTATCAAATTACATAATTACCTTTAGAGCATACACATACCTCTATCAGGAATGAGATGGAGTGTTATCATAGCTCCTTAAGGCACATGCCCTACTAGATGTGTTATGCCATAGAAGAGGGTGCTCTTGTGAAGTAGTAGAAAAGAATAGATAATGGCATTGTTTTTAGGAATAGAGACACTGATGGGGTCAAAGAATCGACACTTGACCCGATAGTGATTATGGCCATGATTGGGAAAATGACATTGCACCAAGTCCTTATTGATTTTGGGAGCTTAATGAATATCTTATTTGAATATCCGTTTAATAATATTCATCTTGATGTGAAGGATCTGCTGCCATGTACGTCATGCATTCAAGGGTTTGTTGGAGAGGCTAATGATTCGATCGGATGCATCAAGATGCCTATTGGGCTAGGAGAAGGAGATATAAGGTGGAGTAGTTGTAGATGTTTATGGTGGTAAATGAATTTTCTACCTATAATGATTTCTTGAGCCGATCGGTCCTTGTTGATTTTCAGAATGTGCTCGCTCAACTGTGATTCATAATGAAGTTTCCTATGAAGAATGGAGCGGGGGCAATTCATTATGACCAATGTGTAGGTCATGAGTGTTATGTTCTAGAGCTCATGGAGGAAAAGAAACAAGAGTAGAGGAAGAATGCCGAGAGCCTCTCTGCATCTAATGCTCAAAACCATTGCAAGTACCGCTTGGTCCCAAGCATTGGGTCTAATGACAAATTCTATAATTATGTGCTCACAAAAGGAGCTAGAAGAGGCAAGGGCTACCCCGGTTGAGCTAATGATCGATGTCCTAATTGATGATGATGATCCTACAAAGTTTCTCAAAGTCGAATATCAACTCAATTTAAAGATAAAAAAGGAGCTAGTACGGTATCTCGAGGTGAATACAAATGTGTCTCCTTGGACATGTTTCGATACATTCTAGGTTATCGCCTAATGTTGCATGTCATGCACTGAATGTGAACCCAAATTGCCCTTCTATAAAATAGAAAAGGCAATCATGGAATCGAAGTGATATGCCACATTGAAAGAAGAAGCGGATAAGCTAAAGGCAAACGGCTTCATCTGTGATGCACTGCACCTTGATTGGGTGTTAAAATCTGTGTTGGTCATGAAGGCGAATGAGAGATAGTTGACATGAATTTACTATTCCAATTTGAATAAGCATTCCCAAAGGATTGCTTCCCTATGGAATGGATAAACCAATTGATGGATGGAACTACAGGACATGAACTGTTGTTCTTTATGCATGCATACTCCAGCTATAATCAAATTGCAATGCATATTCTAGATCAAGAGAATTCAAGTTTTATAGTAGATTGGGTCTGTATTTCTATAAAATTATGTCAGTCGATCTGAAGAATGCTAGAGCAACTTACCAGTATTTGGTTAACAGGATGTTCAAAGAACATATCAGACAGACAATGGAAGTCTATGTGGATGATATATTCATGAAATCATGATGATCGATGGATCATGTAAGCGACATATCTGAAATGTTTGATGTTCTTCAAAAGTACTTAATGACTTAGAATTTCATACACTTTAACTATTTAGATATTTGAAACTAGGATTAATGTAATGACCCGCCAATCCATACCATTCAAAGCGGCAATAAACCACATATGTCCAACCCAAAGTGAACGGAAAGACTAATAGTTATGGGAAAGAAGAAGAAAGAAGAAGAGGAGAAAAAGAAGAGAAAATAAATTAAAACAACATAGAATTTCATAATCAAAATGGAACCATATATAATGTAATATTAATGATCTTTACAAAGAGAAACGGTTATATACATACATTCATCAGAATACAACAATAATTCATTATCATAAGCCTGGACAGTTATAACAGTCTATCCTCACAAATGCTAATGATTTAAAGAAAAAAATAGTGGAAATAAAACATATATGTAAATATGGCATGAAGACCTCCAATCCATCTCCTAAGCTCCAATGAATCCAAAGTAAATCTGTAAAATGCTCGGTTTGACCCGAGCATTATAATAAAATAACACCAGAGTCAATTTGTAAAACCAGCATGAGAAAACACACCCAACTAGATTTTAAAGTTATAAAACCCTTCGAAATCAAAAGTATCTCCTACGACCACATCGCACATAAACAAAGATGAGTTTTTACCTTACGATAACCAAAACATTTTCTACAAAAAATCCATTTAAAGTATAATAATGTATAGGGATCGAAGTAAAATATGAATATAACTGAAACGCTTCCATCTCACGTTTCAGCATAGTTAGGCACAACTAAGTCCGTGCGGCACTTATTGGAGATGGATTCCATATAATGACTGGGTTACTGGGGTACCGCCCATCGCGGTGCATCTCTAGATAAAATAACACGGAGGACCTCGCCTAGATCCCTTGCCAACACACGCAGGACTGGCCTACCACTTGACTAGTAGTACCGAATATGATCACCCCGCTTTGGGCCGCAAAGCATACAAATTGAGAGATAATATCGACTCTAGATAAGGATCATCATACCTACATGAGAGTGACCCATATAGCCATGATGCATCTCACATATTTTAGTCTTTCTCGGTTGATGAGGCTTCAGGCAACGTTTTACCTTTAATAGCACTTCCCACTTGAAATGCTAATACTGCCTTCCAGGTAACAGTGCAATACCAACATTCATCCATAAAAATTCGTTCCAACGCCGAACGAAACAATTATGAGCTTTGATTTCAATTCCATCATCTTCAAGACGTCTTCACTTCGTACACAGTCGTTGGATCAAAGTGGTTTTCAAATAACATACCCAATCTCAATCTCTTTGAAACAACATTCAATAATTTTTGGTTACTCAACACCGGTTCTTTAGGAAAAAATGTCAAAGATAAGAGCGAAGATCACCTCCTAATTGTTTATTGATGGATTTCCTTATCATTGTCCTGGGAGAATGAAATGAGATTTATACGCACAGTACATCATCATCGTAGATGGTTGTACCATATAACTCATGTATTTCTCCTAGATATTTCCAAAGTCACATTTTGGGCCCAATTCTAATAATCGGTTATTTAACTATCGAATGAGAATCATTCAATCAAGAATTTAACTCCACAAGGAAAACATACATTGGTTAAGCACCAAGCAACACTAGGCCTCCTTAACGAATCCTTCCATTAACCTGAATCAGTTTGTAAATATTTGTAACAAAATATTTATACAAAGATTCATTCATAAACCCTTATATTTTAAGTACTTGAAAAAATATCCATATACTTATCTCAACGGTATAAGTATATTCACCAACAATGAGGGTTGGTTCTCTTTCATACAATTCTAAATCATTTGTAAACTTTGTTATAAATCCACAAAACCATTTAATAAACTCCTTTTATAAATCTATAAATCCATTTCTAAAATTCTTTTATAAATGCCTAAAACTATTTATAAAACTCTTTTATGCTTTAACCAGTCTTCCTTTTCATGTTCCAAAACATATAATAAGATTCCTCTCGTAATCCATATCTGTTTATAAAAAACTATTTATAAATCTCAGAAACATTTAAAATAAAATTCTAATCTTTCTTTTAAACACTACTATATACTAATAAAATTATAAATAAATAAATACTAACTTTAAAGCATCTCAAAATAATAACTAGTAATTTCCAAAACATTCTTAAATAGATATAACAATTCATGTTTAACATTATTATATATAATAATAATTAATTTCCAAAGTCTTACCGATAAGTAATTAAAATTAATTTCAAACCATATTAAAAAATTTAAATAAAAACTTTTCAAAATATTAAAATATTGATAAACCGCTTTTAGAAGGTATTAATATAAATAAAAAAATTATAACATAATTACATTCCCTTGATAAAAATCCATACTTAACGTTCCACATAATTTTTTCCATATTTATAGATCTCTTTTATTTATGAAACTTTCTTTCATAAAATACCTTTTATTTATGAACCTCATTCATAACTCCATCCCTTTATATATCTCATTTATTCATAAAATCCGTTCAAACATAATTTTCAATCGTTTTTGATCTTGCTCTCATAGGTATAACTTTCTTTTATAAATTTCTTTCAATTTATAAAATATCGTTTAACAGTCCCAATTTACCCTCACTCTAATTTTCAAAATAGAATCAACTATTTTCTAAAATATCATTCCATATCTTATACCCCATTTGATCTATATATTTTTTCTAATCTATTGAAAGATAATAGTTTTCCTTTATTTATAAACACCATTTATATATCCACACTTTTAGTAAGGAAATTCAATTTTACAAATCCTTGTTTTATTTGTAAAATATCACTTTTATAAATTATAAAAAAATTAAATTTCACCTTTATAAACAAATTATGACATACGTATCAATGTATATATATCATTTTATATAAAATGGTTAATAAATATTCATATCAAAATATTTCTATTTTCCTTTTAAAACAATATCCATTTACTAAAAAGATTGACACGTCTTCCAAGTTCTTAAAAATCTTTATTTACTGTTCAAAATCTATATTTAAAATATTATATAACTATTAAACTATAATATTCAAAAACCATACCTTTGGTTTTAAAATAAATTACTTCTTAAAATAATTCATGAGTAATTATTTAAAATAATTTCAAAAATAACTTTGGTCCATTTTCAAAATTAATCACTATTTTATGGTATTTTGAAATACCGACATATAAGGCCCAGTGCTACTAAAGTACTAAATAAACAAAATCGTGTCCATGTCATCAATTATAACATCTAACATATCATATATCAATTTATATAAAGATAAATTAATAGTGTGGGGAATCCCGTGGGATCCCTTCAACCTGTCCTCCTGCATCACATACAATATATAATCAAAAAAATATAAATCAACCGCTTTGAGGTGGGACTCATATACTAAGAGTTATCCTCTCTTACACGGAAACGTAGTAGGGTCTCATCTGCTCCAAGGGTGGGAATATATCCAAACCAATAATATAAACTAGTAATCCATCCAAACGGTCGATAACAACCAATAAAAAAATATCCACACATCCAATTAATAATTTTTATTGACAATATAAAATTTTTAATTAACCAAAAAGGTGAGAGATTTACTCACATTTATTTTAGTTCGTCAAAACATTCTGTTTTGAATTAAAATTGGATGAACGTCCAATTTTAATCCAAATTTTCCACTAGCTCTAAATCCATCCAATCTAATTCCATAGCATAGTCTTCATCATTACGATCACAATACGGCTTATTCCATTCGATCCGGATCTTATATAAGCAAGACATAAATTTTATTAGTTATCAGATTTTAAATAAATTAATTAACTTTATTTAATCAGTTAAAGCTTAATTACCTTAATGATCCTCCCTCGGCTCTCTACGTGAACTCTAACCTAAAAAATAACGCGATACATATTCGACCACCACTACCACCTTATGGCACTAAGCACCACCGCATCCACACCGAAGACCCCCAGACCACCACGCTCCTAACGCCACTATCTCCGGCTCCAATAACACTACCAATCATTGAAAATCCCCTTAAAATTGCCACTGACGTCGCACCCCATAATTACCACCATGCCTTCTTAACCTATCATCACCATTGGATCCCTTTATCTCGTTGTCGTGGATACTTCTGTAGTTTGGGTCGACCTCGAATATCGCCTCCAGTAGCTGCAATGTTTAATGACCATTGGATTTGGCTATTAATTTAAATTTGAAAGAAAAACAAGAATGGCATACTTTTTTCTGATTATAGAAGACGCGATTTATATATAGAAGGGAACAATATAGTGAGAACATGGATGGGTATGGTGTGAGTTGATGGGGTATGGCCTTAAGCATGGGTTAACATATATATATATATATATATATATTTAATTTTAAAATATTCAACTTTAAACGTCCAAAAAATTTGAACTCCAAATGGGGCATGCAGCCTGGCGTTCTAAATGTTATATCCCTATTTCAGACATAATGGAATATATATCGAAACCTAATTCCATCGTACACAGAATTTAGCTTTTCAAACCCAATTATGTTATGTAAATTTCTAAAATAAATTTTTATGCGTTTCGATCTCGCATGCCCATACGATATGTCCAATCGCTGTGATATTCGATATCATATAATAATATACTATTACGAATCCAAGGAAACTGGTTTTGTCGAAATCTAAGATAGTGCACCAAAAGACTATTTTTATATACTAATTAAAATGAATAATTATAAAAACCAAATTTATCTCTCTAAATTATCAATTTAAAATTTTAATATCTCCATTCTAATTTAAATAAAATTTAGATCTAGTTTTAAAATTATTTTTATTCATATTAAATTCAAGATCAAATATATTTAATATTCCCAAATATTAAATTCAAAATTTTAATTATCAAATAAATCGCTATAATTGAAATTCAAGTTATTTATCTTATAGAATTAACTTTTCTATATTGAAAACTAATTAATTTATACCATATTCAAATAACTAAAATTCTGGGTCATTACATGTAACACCTCAGAATTTTTTGGAAATAAATAAGAGAATATAATTAATAGTTAAGAATTAGTCTAAAAAGATAATTTTTGCAACGTTTGAATTTGACTATGGAACTTGGACCATTGTGTTCGTAGTAATTTTTTGGACAATTTTCATATATAACTTGTTGAAATCAGAGCTAAAATGAAAAAGTGATAAACGTTTCAGTAATTGTGAAAGTAGAAAGAAATTAAAATGAAAAGAAAAGGAAAAGGAGAAAATTCGTGGAGGTGGTCGACGCGACCCTTGCTAGGTCGACCAAAGGCGATCACTTAGGGCAAAGGCGGTCGAATCGCCCATGTTTTTAAACGAGGGGCACGATTTTTACGTCGCTTTGTTTGTTTGACCGTGATTATTTCATGCATGGCACAGCATTGGAGCATGGTTCGGAACAGTTAGGGTTCTGACCTAACAGCCTTAAGTGTGGGCGTTTTCATATAAATTCATAGTTAGAGGTTAGGCTAAGCCTAATCTTCTTCCTCCAGTGAAGCTCTGTCAAAATAAAACCATAAACTTCTAAATGAATTTGTACTAATTCTCTTCTAAATCTCAAACTAAACATAAAATAAAGTGAGATCTTGAATCTAGAGGGCAGATCTAAGTGAAGATTGAAGGAGAAGTCTTACGGTGTTTGGGGCAAAAATTAAAGCTCGGAATGGAGGTCAGTGGGAACAAACATTTTACGAGTTAATTAAAATAATTTATTTCAATTCGACCCTTTTTGATTAGATTGTAAATGCCAAATTTTATTTGTTAAAATTGCAGATTCTAATTTATTACGTCAAATAATACACATGTTTTATATCGGGTAATATTCATGCTTTATGACTAATTTTTATGTGTTTTACATCGGATTTTCAAAATAGACTATTAGTCCCAAATTTGAACTTTTAAAAATATGAATCTAGAATTTGAAACAATGAATCTTTTTCTCTAATTACAGTTAACATATGCAAATTATAGAACCCTAAATCCTGTGCGAAAACATAGTTTTATGCTGTTAAATTTTGAGAATTTAAATAATGTGAAAGTTGTGTAATGATTATATCTAATATTCTAGAAACATAATGGTTAGACTACATAATGATTAGATTTAATATTGTAGAAACATAATGACTAGATTGTGTAATGATTAGATTTCATTTTTGTTGAAGCTGAATGAAAAGTTGCATGATGATTAGATGTAAAATCTTTTGGCAACTAAAAGTAATTATATGAAATTTAAATTATGAAAATAAATAAAATAAGTCATATAATCAATTAAAAATGAATTAATTCACCGAAGATAGATAAATGGAGAAATTCTTGGATTGTAGGCAATACACCTCGTATTGATGTAGGTCGACTATCATATGTCATTTTAGACTAAATATACTATTTGGTGGTCTTATGCCTTTAGTTTGTAGGCAGTCAACCTAGGATTGATGTAGGTCGACTCTCGTATGTTACTTTTGGACATTATTAGACTGATTGGTGGCCTTGTGCCTTTAGATTGATGGCCTTGTGCCTTTAGATTGTGGACCTTGTTATGCTTTAGACTATTTGACTCATAGGCATTTATGTTCTTTTATTTTGAGGTGTGAAATTATTTCGCTTTTATCGTATTGTGAAGTTGGGTACGGCGTGTAATTTAGGCAACTTTTAGCATATTATGAAGTTGGGCACGGTGTCATATTGTGAAGTTGGGTATGATGTGTCGTTTAGACAACTTTATCCATATTGTGAAGTTGGATATTGAGTGCACTCATGTGTTGTGATCAGATTTTCGATATTTTGTTGTCGTGCTCGTATGAGATTTTGATGCTTAAAGAGGTTATATCCAGTACCTGTAAAGGTTAGGCGTAATAACTCCCTTGGGTACGTAAGAGGTATTATGCTACTTAGATTAAGGGTTTGGGCATAGATGCATTCAATTAGTCACTATAAGAGTTTACATGTGTGTCTTTCCTCTTAGTTCCAGTATGAGTTAAAGTAGGATAACAGATTGGTCCCCACTTACTAGACGATTGTTTGTGATCCATTATTATCACCCATGTTGTCAGATTTTTAACATATGAACTTAGGTATGAAGACACTGTTTACTCTCTATACCACTTAGAGCAGACTTAGGGTTAGTTATATTTAATTTCCTTGTTAGTCTTGTTCTCATTCGTCAAACTTTATGTTTGACCCATTCTATTTTTCCCCCGCCATAGGTGGACAGAGTAGCCGTTGGCCGGTCCATTACTGCCATCGAATTATCGTGCTTGGGGTTTTGATCTATTTACCTTCTATCATGTACTTCGTATCAGTATATTTATTCTTTCTATACTTTGCTCATGAGGGATTGTTTTTAGTGGAAATTAGCCACAAGGGCCTCTTTAGCAAGTGCAATTAGTTTCTAAGACACACAGCTAAAATAATTACTTTTAAAGACAAAATGCAAAATAATTAGTTTCTAAGACCTAAAAACTATGAAATTATGTCCTTGAAAGTAATTGGACTGCTGACTTTGTCCTTAAAAGTAATTATTCTGCTGACTTGGGCCTTAAAATTAATTTCCGTGAATGTGCATCCTAGAAACAAATTGGACTGTAAAATTTGTCCTTCTAGTGAAATTTTCCTTGTTTTTATGATCTGATATTTGATATGTAATGATGGTTTTCTAGGATAATGATATTATTACACTGGATATCTTTATGCGTTTTTTATTACCGTTATTTATTTACGAGATTATCCTTATATTTGATATTATGTTTCCGCTGAGATAACTTTTGGTCTCTATGATGCTACTTTATACTTTAGACCGACGATCTGTATATTTTGACATGCATTTTTGGTATGTCAAAGTACGCAGGTTGTCACATGTGGTATTGGAGCACTAAGTTCAATATTTCTAGGGATAGGATCGTATTTGATCCGTTTGGATATATATATATATATACATATATATATATATATATATATATATGGTTTTAAAAAGAAAAGGTGATTTTTGATATTATTTTCAAAATGAAATTTTAAAGTATAATTATATACACATATAAGTATTTTCGAAGAATAAATCTTTAAGAATCCCTCAATTCGTGCATGTGCTTATCGTAATTCTTGCTTTTGTTGTTCTCTAAATCTTGTTTGATCTATCTGTGGAAGTAATTAACTAAATCTTTATTATTCACAGATAGAAATGGCGAAACCTGCAGGATCTAGCTCTACCGATATCCCTTATTCTAGGCATGAACATACCCAATTTTTTTCATCGTTACTTATAGGCTAGGGGACCATTTGAGCCTCTGACTAGAGAGCCTACGGAGATGGATGCTGGTGGGGGCCCTGCTCATCCACCTGTCGCTTATGACCTTTCTAAGCTATGTAAGGACTTTTCTAACTTGGGTGCATGCCATTCTTAGGCACTAAGGCTTTTTTTATGCTAGATCTTGGATCCATAACTGTGAGAAGATATTTGGACTTATGGGTTTGACATATGAGATTAGGAGGCAGTTTGAAACCTGGTAGCTATAGGGAGAGGATTTTAGTTAGCGATGTTGAGAGTGAGACTAGTGGAAGTACCATGACTTGGGAAGAGTTTAGGTGGAGATTTGAAAAAAAGTTCTTGCTGCAGGCTGAGGAGGAAGTAATGTTAGAGAAGTTTATATATCGAAAGTAAGGTGATTTGTTAGTTAAAGAATATGTTAATCAGTTTAATGAGCTTGCAATGTTTGGAATGGAGTTGATCAATGCCCTGCATAAGAAGGTGCTCAAGTTTGCTAAGGATTTGAATCAGCCACCATAAGGCTTAGTAATGAGTCATTTTCCGATAGGAACTACCTATAAGGGTTTGATTGAGATGGCATTGCTTGCTTCTATTGCTAAGAAGGTGGATGAGGCTCCAAACTGAAGTGAAAAATTTTAAGAAAGGAAAGAAGAAGGGTGGACTTCCACCTAAAGGAAAGATCTAGATATGGGAGTTAAAGTGTTTCAAGTGTGGGGGTAAGCACCATAATAAGGAGGGTTCGTTGTAGAAGCCGAAATGCTTCAATTGTGATAAGGTTAGGCATATTAAGAGGAATTGTCCTGCACCACCCAGACATGCCTCTCTGACTTCTACTTAGGTGGTACCGGCACATGTTGTGGAGGTTGTTCCCATTTTCAATGTTTAGCCAACATTGGATAAGGGGGAGAAAGTGGTGGTTGAAGATGTGTTATCTCTTTTTGGTCTTTATATTCGCACTTTATTTGATACTAGTGCTACTCATTTTTCTCTCTAGTAGACTTATTGATGGCTTGCATTTAGACATTAGGATTGTGACTGACCCTATAGTTGTGTCAAATCCTATGTGGGATCAACTTATTTGTCTATGATATTTCAGGATTTGAGGTTGATGATTTTGGACGTCGATTTTGAGTGCAGTGCCTGTGTATTGGGGTTCTCTGGGTTTGGGATGATATTGGGTATGGATTGGATGTCCTGTGTGGCGCTATGCTAAGCTGTGATAGGCAGACTGTTAGATTAATCTCTTGTAGCGGGCGTCGCTTAGGGGTTGTCTGTGATCCATGAAGGTTAGTTATGTTGAACTACCTTTATTCCTTAGACCTACCACAGAATGAGCTTGTTTCTGTCCAGTAGTTAGATATTTTCCCGATGTATGTTTGACTTTACTGGTCACCACCTTAGAGAAAGATCTAGTTTAGGATCTATCTTGTTGAGAATGGTAAATTAGTTGCTTTAACTTTTTTAGGCATATGGCTCCAAGGGAACGACGCGAGTTGAATAAGAAGGTGAATGATTTGTTGGAGAAGGGCTTCATTAAGAGAAGTATTTCTGAGTAGTGAGAGCAAGTCGTCTTTGCCACCAAGTAGATGGTTCCCTTAAACTCTAGGTCGATTACCGTGGGTTGAATAAGCCGATGAAGAAGAATCGCTATCCTTTTCCCCACATAGATGGTCTCTTCGATCAGTTAATTGAAGCGAGAGTGATTCCTAGCTTGACTTAGCTATTAGTTTCTGGTAGTTGAGAATAGCCAAGGATAGTATTCAGAAGACTACATTTAGGAATCTTGTGGGTTATGTGAGTGGTTGGTCATGCCTTTCGGACTAACCAATGTTCCCGCTTATTTTGTGGGCTTGATGAGTCGAGTGTTTAGGGAGTTGCTAAATAAGTTTGTGGTTGTTTTTGTTGATGACTTCTTGGTATACTACAGGAGTAAAGAGGAGCATGCTTTATATTTGGTGGAGGTGCTTAGGACCCTCCAAGCATATGAGCTTAAAGCTAAGTTTTCTAAATGCCACTTTTGGAGAGATGAGGTTCGCTTTTGGGACATGTTGTTTCTAAGAGTGGTTTGGTTGTAGATCCTAGTAAAGTTGCAGCAGTGCAAAATTGGTATGTTCTGAAAAATTCCACAGAGGTAAGAAGCTTTCTTTATCTTGCGGGTTATTGTATGAAGTTTATGAAGGATTTCACTAAGATATCTTCCATGCTGATCTATCTTACCAAGAAGAATCTAGCTTTTGTATGGGATGCTGAGTGTGAGAATGCCTTTATTGGATTTAAGGAGGCTTTGACTGGTGCACCTGTATTAGTGTTACCAGATGGTGGTAAGCCTTTTATTGTCTATATTGATGCTTGTTTTATGAGACTAGGAGCAATGTTGATGCAAGAGGGCAGAGTAGTATGTTATGCTAGTAGGCAGTTAAAGACTCATGAGAGGAACTACCTGATGCATGACCTTCAATTAGCAACTGTAGTCTTTTCTCTAAAGTCTTTGAGATACTATCTTTTAGGTGAGAGACTTGAGCTTTTTACAGAACACAAGTCTATGAGGTACTTGTTCTTCCAAAAGGACTTGAACTTGAGGCAGCATAGATGAATGGAGTTTTTAGCCTCTTAAGGATTTGAGTTCTCTTATACCCCGAGAAAGGAGAATGTGGTAGCAGATGCATTGAACAGACAGAGAGGTACATTAAGTCCTTTATTTTTAGAGTGGATACATTTGGAATATATTTCCACCTTTGATTTTAGGCCATCATCCGATATTACCCCTGGATTATTAGTAGCCCTAGATATTCAGCCGACCTTGATGGAGCAGATTCGATCTAGGCAGAGGGAAGATGATGAGATGGCAGAGATTTTGGATAGATTAGGCAGAGGCGAGTCATCGAGTCATCTTAGGCGTTACGTTATAGATTCAAGGGGACGATTAAGGAAAGATGGTAGACTTTGTGTTCCTTTTAGTGCAGACTTGATAGATGCAGTATTAGCGGAGTCTCGCCACTCTAGGATAACTATTCATCCCGGTGGAGGTAAGATGTACCGGGACATGAGAAGGGTTTTCTTTTGGTCTAGGATGAAGAGGCAAGTGGCGGAGTATGGCTAAGTGTATGACTAGTCAGAGGATGAAGGCAAAGCTAAAGAAGCCTGGAGGATTGTTACAGCCATTGGACATTCTACGTTGGAAGTGTGAGAGCATTTATGTAGATTTTACAGATGGACTACCTAAATCTAGAAGAGGGAACGAGGGCATTTGGGTCATGGTGGACAGATTGACTAAGTATGTGCATTTCGTACCTATAAGGACATTGGAATAACAGCTTTATTAGTAGCCTTATATTAAGGAGGTTGATAGACCTCATGGAGTTCCTACTAGTACAGTTAGTGATATAGACCCACTCTTCACTAGCAATTTTTGGAGGAGCCTATAGGAAGCTTTGTTGACCGAGTTGATCTTGAGTACAGTATATCGTCCACAGATTGTTGGTTAGACGGAGAGGGTAAATCGACTTTTGGAGCTTAGGATGTGTATTATTGATTTTGGTGGCTCTTGGGAGGATCATTTGCCACTAGTATGGTTTATTTACAATAATACTTATCATGCTAGCATAGGGATGGCACCATTCGAGGCTTTGTATGGCATACCTTGTAGATCGTCGTCATCTAGATGGAACACTATGGATCGGATTATCTTTGGGTCGGTTATGGTTAGAGAGACTTCAGATAAGATGGGCTTGATTTAGAAGTGGATAATGACAACTCGGGATTGATAGAAGTCTTATGCAAATAGAAGGCACTCTGAGTTGGGGTTCAAGGTTGGTGATATGGTATTTGTAATGGTCTCAACCCTGAGACATGTGATGATATTTTGAAGTTTAAGGAAGCTAGCTTCGAGATTTGTTGGACCATTTCCGATTGAGGCCAGGAATTTTAGATTGGCATATAGAGTTAGACTTTCCAAGAAGTTGGCTAGCATGCTTTATTATTTTCATGTTTCTCATTTGTGGAAATGTTTGCATGATTCGACTATAGTAGTAGAGCCTAGTAGTTTAGAGGAGGTTTAGGTGGAGCATGAGTCACTTGGTCGCCGTGTACCTACCCGCATTCTAGAACATGGCACAAAGCGGCTCCATAATAGGGAGATCATAGTTAAGATTCAGTGGGGAGACAATCCAACTGAGAGTACATGAGAACTCGAGGAAAAGATTCGAGCTTCCCATCCATAGCACTTTTCCGATGCATCTCATATTTTAATCTTTCTTGGTTAGAACCTTAGGGGGAGGGTAGACTATATTAAGCAGAGACCTTTGGATGATAGGTATCTTTGTAAACATGTCAATAAGGCATGTTATGGTTGATGGATGCCATTGGATGTACATGGTTGTTTATGGATGCAAGTGGTTGCATTGCATGCACTAGGATATTAAGTTCCTTAGGGGCACACACATCCATACCTTATGCATATTATTTTTTATTTTGGTTGTTATCCATGAATGATCTTTTGCATTTAGATGTTGCATTTGGATGTATGACTGAGCATACATGTATTATCTGTCATTTTAGGGTTTGGATACATGGCATGAACATATTCGCATAAAAAAGAGGTCAACTGAATCGATAGACTGACTATTCTTTTGCATAAGCCCGTGATCACATGCATTCCACGTTGCATAATTACATAATTGCATTAGAGATTATTAAGGACAATGGTTGCTATGGATGAATGGATGGATGCAAATTTGGTTGCCGGTTGTTTTTGCATTCTTTTATCCTAAGAAATTTCGATGACGAAATCCTTCAAGATGGGGAGAATATAACAAGCTAGAATTTCCTGAAAATAAATAAGAGAATATAATTAGAAAGTAAGAATTAGTCTAAAAAGGGAATTTTCACAAACTTTCGAATTTGACTATGGGACTTGCATCATTGTGTCCAATGTAATTTTTTAGACAATTTTCACATATAACTTATTGAAATCCGAGCTAAAATGGAAAAGTTATAAATATTTGAATACTTGTGAAAATTGAATAAAAATTAAAGAGAAAAGAAAGAAAAGAAAAGGAAAAAATAAAAATACTTGGATGTGGTTGACCCATCCCTTGCTAGGTCGCCTAAGGGTAGCCGACCTATGGTAAAGGCAGTCGATCCAACCTCATTTTTAAATGAGGGATACGATTTTAACGTTACTTTTTTTGTTCGACCTTGATTATTTCGTGCATGGCACGACGTTGGTGCACGGTCCGAATCAGTTAGGTTTCCGACCTGACGGCGTTAAGTGAGGGCGTTTCCCTATAAATTCATAGCCAGGGGTTAACCGAAACCTAGTCTTCTTCCTCCTAGCGAAACTCTGTCAAAATAAAACCCTAAACTTCTAAATCGATTCCATAACTCCAACTGTTTTATGAATCTTAAACTAAAATAAAAATAAGAGAGATCTTGGATCTACATGGGGGATCTAAGTGGAGACTGAAGGAGAAGTCTTATAGCGTTTAAGGCATAAGTTAAAGCTTAGGACGGAGGTGAGTGAGTACAGACTTTTTAACAAGTTAATTAAATTAATTGATTTTAATTCTACCCTTTCTGATTAGATTGTAAATGCAGAATTTTATCCGTTAAAATTTCAAATGATAATTTACTTATTTTACGTAGGATAATATACATGTTTTACGACTGGTTATTTACATTTTTACTACTGATTATTTACATGTTTTACGTCGGATTTTCAAAATAGACTATTAATTCCAAATTTAGTATTTTATAATTGTAAATCCAGAATTTGAAACAATGAATCTTTTTCTCTAATAAAAATTGACATATCCAAGTTTAGAACCCTAAATCCTAAGCTAAAACATGCTTTTGTACTTTTAAATTGAAAATCTAAATAATGTGAAAAATGCATACAGATCTAATATTGTAAGAACGTAATGATTAGACTGCATAATGATTAGATTTCATTTTTGTTGAAGCATGTTCATGAGTTGCGTAATGATTAGCTGTAATATATTTGGCAACTAAAAGTAATTAAATGGAATTTGAATTATGAAATTAAATAGATTAAGTCTGATAATCAACTAAAAAAGAATTAATTTACTTAAAATAAGTAAATGGAGAATGCTTGGATTGTAGATAATCAATTTAATATTGATGCAGGTCAATTGTCATATGTTGTTTTGGATTAAATAAACTATTTGCTAGCCATGTTCCCTTAGATTGTAGGAAATCGACTTATGATTGATGTAGGTCGACTGTTGTTTGTCACTTTTGGGCATTATTAGACTGATTGGTTGCCTTGTGCCTTTAGATTGTAGAGCTTGTTGTCCTTTAAACCATTTGACCGGTGGGCGTTTATGTTTTTTATTTTAAGATGCGTATTTATTTCGATTTTATCGTATTGTGAAGTTGGGTACTACGTGTCATTTAGGCGACTTTTACCGTATTGTGAAGTTGGGTATGGTGCCGCATTGAGAAGTTGTGCACGGTGTGTCATTTAGATGACTCTATATTAAGAAGTTGGGTATGGAGTGTGCTCGTGTGCTGTAATTGGATTTTCGATCTTTTATTGTCGTGCTCATATTATCTTTTAACAGTTAAAGCAAAGTTATATCCAGTATCGGCAAGAGTTAGGCATAATAACTTCCTTGGGTACGTAAGAGGTATTTAACTACTAGGATTAAGGGGTTGGGCATATGTAACGACCCTAAATTTTAAACAATTTAAATTGAAAGTATTTAATTAATTTTAAATATTTGAATGATGGTTTGACTTGAATTTCAAATTATCAGAATGAATTTGGCGATTTAATCTTAGAATTTAATCTATTGAAAGTTGAATAAAAATTTGAATCTTCAATTTTAAGCTGATTAAAAATAATTTAAAAGCTTAGAAAATTCATATTGATAATACTGAAGATAATAGAAGCTTCAGAATTGGATTTGAAAATGATTTGTTCGGTTTTGAAATTTTATCGTTTAATTTGAATTTAAAAAATAGCCTTCCGACGCACAGTCTCAGAATTCGACGAAACCAGTTCCATTGGGCCCGGAATATTGAATTATTACCGGATTTCAAATTTCGTATTTATAGGTGTTGTTTTGTGAGCATACGCCACCTAAACGCGTTGAAATTTGTGATGAAAACAAATTGAATTCAAAAATTTAAAATAAAATAAAAATAAAAATAATAATAAACATATTTAAGTATAAACAAGCCAAGCTAATAAATGCAAACATATCTATCATCACAACTTCATACCAGCCGAAGTCAACAAGCATGGCCTAAGTAACATAAGGTAACAAGGCATTTAATGCCAATATCCTTAGCCACAAACTCGTGTCCTTTCCCCCTTCCTCATAAAATACCCGATACCCCCACCCCTTTCATTTGCATTCGTTCGAAAACCCTAGCATAAGAAAAAAAAATGGCGGCCTATCTTCATTCGTCCTCCGTTCCAAAATTAGGGCTTGATTGAATATAAGGCGCCGGCTTTAAATAGTTCGATCGATCGACACCTTCTTCGCCTCGCTCGCGACCGCGTCAGGCAAAGGTGAGTGATTCTATCACTCGCATCTAATTCAAATTAGTAAAATTTTTGTTACTTGATTTTTAGCTTGTTCAAAACTGTGATTTTCGTTGTTTGAATGATTGATACCCTTGGTTTTGATTTCCGAGTTTGATGATTTTTGAACTGTGACTTCGGTCTTGTTTTTGAGTATGAGGTTTCATGACTTTGGCCATCACCATTGCTTTGATATCGAGTTGTACTCTGTGGATTTGGCCTTACTGCCCACTATTTGACCTTGTTCGATTCCACTTGGTTATGCTTTTGGTCTCTCAACTATGAATTATATTGTGATAATTTTCGTCACTATTTTGCATTTTGGGTTTAAATCATGACTTGATGGAGTTGTTGCCATTACTGTTGGTCTCGACTTCATCTTGTCTGCACCTAGTTGATCAGGTTGCATACTCCCTGACGCCTTTACGTGCTTTGTTTATCTGCTAGCATGTGATTCAGAGTGCTTTACATTTCTCTGTGAAAATTTGTGGTTCATGTAGCCTTGCTTGTGCATTTTGATATTGTTGTGATTGTTTCCACTTGGACTGGCTAGTTGGAGTACTTCATTGTTGGCACTACGCCTTGTTCTTGATTGTGTTACCAGTACATTTGTTACTGGTTCACGTTCACATACATTTTCTACTTAGGTTGCATTGTCCAGTCTCATGTAATTGTTACTGGTGACTTCGGCATACCTTAATTTGAACTGCAATTATCTTGGTTCAAAACTTGTAATTGCTCCTAGGCATTGTATTTTTACTTGTAACTGAGTTGCCTTAGTTTGGGCACACATGCCTATTTCACTTTTAGAGACAGTTTGATTTAAGTTGCATTTTATGTTGGCATCGGCATTGATCTTTAATTGTTGTGTGTTGTGGTGCCATATCTATGGTGCCCTCACCTTCATACTGTTGTGTTCATATAGTTGTATCCTTTTGCTGGCGATACTTGAGATTTATCTGACTTAGTTTTGAATTTTTGTTCCTCTGCTCAGGCATTGATATCTGACTTTGATTTTGAACTGCGTATTTCATTTTGGCTTTAGCTTTGAAACATTTTTCAATGCTCGGCCCACTACAGTTCCATCCTCTCTGTGGTATTGCTCATATATAAATATGTATGCATTTATGTATGTATATATGTGACTGTTTGTCACGTTGTTTCATGGTTCTTGGCTTGTCTAGAATTTGACTTGATCATAACTGCTGCACATATATGTATGCTTGACGTGTACCTTTGATTCTCCTGACTTGAAACTTGATTAACTTGTATGCTTGTTGCCTTCTGCATATACTCTCTGATTTTGAACTGCACATGCTTCTTTAGTTTTGTTGTATCTGGACTTAATTAATTTGTGATTCTACCATTGTTTCAGTTTTGTTTTTCATTTATCACAGTCTTGCATGAGTCTTGACGCACTTTGGGTCTGATGTACTTGATATATTTGTATAGCTTCACTTGATCTGTCCATTCAAGTCTGCACTTTGCATTAGTTCGTTGTGTACATTGTGTATGCATATATTATTGATTTGTACCTACTGTTCCATTTGACCAGTGCCTTCCCTTCATTTTATTGTCTGTGCACTTATTTATGTAACACTCGAGTCTTGTTCAAGCCTTCATGCATTGTCCACTAATCACTTGTTTACATGCCCTTCACTGTGCCTGGGTTGAATTTTGAGTTGCAAATTGAGGCTGTGTGCACTTCACACTGTGTAGTCACTTGATAATACATATTGATTGTGTTTACTTGCGTGTTGGTCTTCATTTGCATTGTGCAGTAGTTTGAGCATTGAGCTTGTACACTTTTACTGCACCTGTGTTGAATCCAGTATTAGACTCGGGTTTGACCTTGTGCTCGGGTGAGAACTTTCATTGTGCATTTCCTGATCTTTTGCATGTTTCACATGCCGTAGTGGCGAGGCAGTACACGCGTGCGTGTACCGCAGCCCTACCCGAATTGGAGTTTAAAGTGATATTTCAATTGCTGGATTTGTTTTATGTTGCCAATTCAATATATTTTGAATCGCAGTTTGATTTGGTTTAATTTGATGATTTTGTTGTTAATTTCCGTTTAGGCAATCTTGATATTTTTCTAAATTATCTTCATTTATAATTCCTTCATCTATCTTCGTTAATAATTTGAATTAGCTGATTTATTGTTTAACACTGTTAAGTGTTATATTTACCGTTATTCGATTTCTTGTTAAAGGATCGGACGAATTTATTTTTGACTGTCGTCTAATTGATATTATTATTGCCTCTATGCACTAATAACTGAGTTGGAATTAGACTGACCCGTGTATTATTTTCTTTTGAATGTAATACTCGGGTCAGACCGAGTATTTTACAGCTTGAAGATTTTCGGGCAGCGAAGTTAGAGACAGAGGGGGAAAACGCTTACTTTAGCTTTTCGGGGATTTTTGTACTTAGAGAAATATTCCGCTGTATAAATTTAATTCATTGTATAAACTCTGATATATGTAAAGGAAAAAAAATCCATTTATGTGAAATATTAATATTATGTGTTTCTGTGGCTGATTCTGTTTAAACTCTATAGACTGAATAATAATCCGTCATTTTGAACGTTTCAAGTTGGTTTAATTACCGACTAGGGGCGGTCAGATGGGCGGGTCGTTACAAAAGTGGTATCAGAGCTTTGGTTTATACAAAGCTCAGTTTATGATGTTTAATATGAATAGTTACTAGAATCACTTTAAAGAAAACGTTTTTCAAATTTAAAGAAGTATAAAATTGTTTTTTTTGAAAATAAAGGTATTTTGAAAATTCAAATCCTTTTCGGAAATTCCCCTCTCTAAATTTAGGTTTACGATAGTTTCTCTTCGGTAAGGTCTCCTTAGATTTGAGTCCCGACCATTCGAAAACCATTATCGAATTGCTGAGATTTATGAAAAATAAAATTTAAAGTTAAGTGAATAAATGAATTGGTTTAAATCAAATATTTTGAATATATCCAAAGTAATAATTGGGAAATAAAATGACATGTCAATTTAGTTATAGCCAAGGGGATCATTAAACTATAACTTGGGAATTTGATTTTTGAATTCTTTTAAAATTGATTTCAAATGTTTTGAAAACCATACTAGTAGTAGTATATACAGGAAGAAAAATTTTGAAGTAAATTTTCAAAATATTTTCGAAAAGAATAAAATAAAATAAATTTTGTTTTTATGTTTCAAGCAAAGTTTAATACACAAGTATGTATATATATGTATATTTCAAATCTTTGAAATAAATCCGGAGTTGAATCTCAAGTTTGGTTGAATAATAATCCTATATATCAGGATAATGTAAATTTGCAAATTGTCTTGAGGAAATGATTGAATAATCCAACCTTTGCTAATAGGGATTGTAAATTTTAATAGGAAACTTCGAAAACATCTTGTTAATTAAAATGGCGAAAACCGAAGCACAAAAAGCAGCACGCCGTCAACAAAGAGCAATTGCCCGTAGAGAAGCAGCAGTGGCACGTGCAGAAATCGAAAGGAAAATCAATGGAAGGCAAGCACCTGGTCCCTATGATAATGTTAGCTGTTATCGATGTCATAAAAAGGGACATTATGCCGTTATGTGCCGAGAGAAGAGAAAGAAAAGGAATGTGGATGACCGGTTCGCTCGTCCTGAGATTGTGTGTTTTAAATGTCAGGGGAAAGGGCATTTTCTTAGTCATTGCCCTAAAGTGAAAAGGAAGAAGGCGCTCTCGATTTACCAGTCGACAGATTGACAATCTGCTACCATTGTCACCAGACTGGACATATAGCCAGAAACTGCACCGAAAGACAACATGGAAAGCAAGCTATAGCTCGATCAGCTAGAGCGAAAAGTGTAAGGATGATAGATAAGGATGGAAACATCTCATATTTTTGCGAGAACTGTAGGAATAGGGGACATGTAGATTTTGAATGTGTTAATCCTCCTTTAATACAACTTGAAATAGTGTAAACCGAGGAGGGAAGTTTGTCAAAGATGCATACTACCAGACAGGAAGTCGATAGTCCTCAATAATTCTGAATCTTAAACCAATCAGTATATTTGAAGCAATCAATATATTTTGTAATACTATCTTTTGTAATCCAAAATCTTCTATGTACGTATTTTAAAAGTATTAAGCTATGGGTAGTTTTGTACGGAAGAAATATTTTGATAAAATAGCGTCTCGGGAAGGAAATTAATTTGTTGACTTAACTGTATGAATCAAACTAGTTTTGATGTAAAGCTTATATTTCAAGTTTAAACTAATGTCTAAAATAGTTAATGTGGAGATATGAATCTAATGGAACCAAGTCGATGGATGGCTTACTAAAGAACTAATTGATTATTAAGTTAAAATGGAATTTAGATTTCAAATTTGAAGTTGTCAACATGATAATCCATAATAGGTTTAATAGATTCAGTGATGAATTTGAATTTGAACATCAGAGAATTAAGTTAAGTGAAAAACTTAATATTGAAAAGTTTGAAAACGGTTTAAAACCAATATTGTGAAAAGTATGCGGAATTCAAACTATGAAATAAGTCCAAGTGTTGAATTTGGTAAACGATGTATATTCACGATTTTGGGCAGTGAATATATTATTGAAGAAACGGGCATGATTTGGAGAAGTGAAATTTAAAAGAATGAAGTTAATTGTTTTAAAAGATGTTTTAAAATGTATTAACTATCAAATACATAGATTTCAACATTCATTGTCGAAATAGACGTTTTCGAGAAATAAGGAAATGGTGGACTATAACACTGTTGTTATAGTAAATGGTTTCCAAAAGGAAATGTTTTATATAGTATTGGGATTTATATATCTATCTTAAATTCGAATCCCTATACTAGTGATTTTGAGTTGTCGTAACGATGTTTTATGCAACATTCGTTTTGACTCAAATAAATGTGTTTAAAAGAACGCTTTCCTTAAAGAATGAAATATATACTTGAATATGATTTAAGTATATTGAATATTTTCCTAGTGTTGAAAATAAATGGATTTGTGAATTACTTATTATTAAATAAGTATGGAAATGTTTTCCAATATGAAATGGAAGGTTTGAAATTTTATCTTTTAAAGATAAATTGAAAAGTGAATATTTGAAATTTGTTTCAAATGGTTAAGTGTGAAATTTTTTATATCTTGTAAAGATATTTTTGGGAAATTTGAACAATTAGTTCAACTTGAAATTTTTCAAAAAGATTGAATCTTGAGTTAAATTGAGTTCAACTTCGACACCAAAAACAATATAAGTTGAGCTTTGAATTTCGGATAGGTCGATTGGGATTGTATGTCTAACATGGTGAATTGATGACATAGCAATTGATCTCTATTAAATATATATCTGTGGTGGCGGAGAATTTATTCTCTTAGCTATATACACCCTTCTCTGAGACGTACGAGCTTAGAGGTTATATATCGGTAGACATCAATTATGTGTTGAGAATTGACGATGTAACGTGAAATCCAAATCGAATGTGAAGTCAATAATGAATTGAATTATGAATGTGAATTGGGTTTGAGATAACCTTAAATTTTCAAATCGATTTAGAAGAAAATTTTAAATCGGTAACGAGATGGAAAATTTAGAAATCCTCTATTTGATATGGGAATGGGATATTGTGGTTTTCGGAACTTATATATGAGATATGCAGTAAATTCGAAAACCATCAGTTTAGAAAGTCATTATTATGAAAATCCTATGTAAGTTTACATAGGTATGATATGTACGAAATTTGAAATGATGTATTATATGTATATGACATTATGTTTTCTAAACTGAGGATATGGAAAAGTACCTTCCATTTAAAAATTTGTGAAGGTGTTGGAACTCGGTGTGAGTGTCCATTTGAAATTTGTAGCTACGTAGAATTTCCATAAGTTGGAGTATCCATTTGTATTAGAATCCCTCATGATGGATCATCGTGATGGGATCATGTGAATTGATGATGATGTATGCTAGCGTAAACCGTGGGGCGTGATGCCTACAGTTACAAGCGATTCCACTGGGATAGTGGCGCAATCGCCGTGTAAACTGCGATCTAGAGGCCAAAGCGTAATTTGAGGGGCGTGATGCCTACAGTCACAAGCGATTCTACTGGGATAGTAGCGCAACCACCGTGTGAACTGCGATCTATGGCAACAACCATGGCGAAATTCAAGAGATGTGAAATCTATAGGTTACAAGCAATTCTACTGGGATAGTAGCGTTACCGCCGGGTAAAACTGTGATCCATGGGGGAACGTGCTTTCCATATCCATTTTAAAAGGATTTTTAAGTATTTTCACTGGGAGTTGAAGCAAGTATATTTAGTACTTGGAGATTTTTAGTCCTGCGCCTGGCCAGCGTATGCCTAATGTCTGTAGGAACGACAATAGACTTGTTAAACGTCAAGTTAGCAAGTATTTTCAAAACTTTATATAGCAAATCAATAGTCTGAAATTAGAATTACATAATTCCAACCTAATTGAATTAAGGAAAAAGATCTTTGAAATATCTTGAAGGTCCACAGCTTTGGAAAAGATATAACATGCAAATCTCTAACATGAAGCATTTCAAGTTTAAATCTGAGTTTTGCAAGTCGAAATTTTTGGTAAAAGACTTTTGCATCTTGATTGTAGAAATCAATGAACAAAAGAAGATAATGAACAAAGCTAGTGAGATAAAATAAATGGAATGAATCCTATATTTATTTATTTTAATAAGATTCGAACTTGGTAAAATTGTATAGGGTATAGATATCGGTGAGATTTTAACAATCGTTTTTCCTAACTTATAATTTCGGGACAAAATTCTTTTAAGGGGGGAAGATTGTAACGACCCTAAATTTTAAACAATTTAAATTGAAACTATTTAATTAATTTTAAATATTTGAATGATGGTTTGACTTGAATTTCAAATTATCAGAATGAATTTGGCGATTTAATCTTAGAATTTAATCTATTGAAAGTTGAATAAAAATTTGAATCTTCAATTTTAAGCTGATTAAAAATAATTTAAAAGCTTAGAAAATTCACATTGATAATACTGAAGATAATAGAAGCTTCAGAATTGAATTTGAAAATGATTTGTTCAGTTTTGAAATTTTATCGTTTAATTTGAATTTAAAAAATAGCCTTCTGTGGCACAATCTCGGAATTCGACGAAACCAGTTCCATTGGACTCAGAATATTGATTTATTACCGAATTTCAAATTTCGTATTTATAGGTGTTGTTTTGTGAGCATACGCCACCTAAACGCGTTGAAATTTGTGATGAAAACAAATTGAATTCAAAAATTTTAAATAAAAAAATAAAAAAAAAAAATAAAAAAATATTTAAGTATAAACAAGCCAAGCTAATAAATGCAAACACATCTATCATCACAACTTCATACCAGCCGAAGTCAACAAGCATGGCCTAAGAAACATAAGGTACCAAGGCATTTAATGCCAATAGCTTTAGCCACGAACTCGTGTCCTTTCCCCCTTCCTCATAAAATACCCGATACCCGCGCCCCTTTCATTTGCATTCGTTCCAAAACCCTAGCATAAGAAGAAAAAAATTAAAAATGGCGGCCTATCTTCGTTCGTCCTCCGTTCCAAAATTAGGGCTTGATTAAATCAAAGGCGCCGGCTTCAAATAGTTCGATCAATCGACACCTTCTTCGCCTCGCTCGCGACCGCGCCAGGCAAAGGTGAGTGATTCTATCACTCGCATCTAATTCAAATTAGTAAAATTTTTGTTACTTGATTTTTAGCTTGTTCAAAACTGTGATTTTCGTTGTTTGAATGATTGATACCCTTGGTTTTGATTTCTGAGTTTGATGATTTTTGAACTGTGACTTCGGTCTTGTTTTTGAGTATGGGGTTTCATGACTTTAGCCATCACCATTGCTTTGATATCGAGTTGTACTCTGTGGATTTGGCCATACTGCCCACTGTTCGACCTTGTTCGATTCCACTTGGTTATGCTTTTGGTCTCTCAGCTATGAATTATATTGTGATATTTTCGTCACTGTTTTGCATTTTGGGTTTAAATCATGACTTGATGGAGTTGTTGCCATTACTGTTGGTCTCGACTTCATCTTGTCTGCACCTAGTTGATCAGGTTGCATACTCCCTGACGCCTTTACGTGCTTTGTTTATCTGCTGGCATGTGATTCAGAGTGCTTTACATTTCTCTATGAAAATTTATGGTTCATGTAGCCTTGCTTGTGCATTTTGACATTGTTGTGATTGTTTCCACTTGGACTGGCTAGTTGGAGTACTTCATTGTTGGCACTACGCCTTGTTCTTGATTGTGTTACCAGTACATTTGTTAATGGTTCACGTTCACATACATTTTCTGCTTAGGTTGCATTGTCCAGTCTCATGTAATTGTTACTGGTGACTTCGGCATACCTTAATTTGAACTGCAATTATCTTGGTTCAAAACTGATAATTGCTCCTAGGCATTGTATTTTTACTTGTAACTGAGTTGCCTTAGTTTGGGTACACATGCCTATTTCACTTTTAGAGATAGTTTGATTTAAGTTTCATTTTATGTTGGCATCGGCATTGACCTTTAATTGTTGTGTGCCGTGGTGCCATATCTATGGTGCCCTCACCTTCATACTGCTGTGTTCATATAGTTGTATCCTTTTGCTGGTGATGCTTGAGATTTATCTGACTTAGTTTTGAATTTTTGTTCCTCTGCTCAGGCATTGATATCTGACTTTGATTTTGAACTGCGTATTTCGTTTTGGCTTTAGCTTTGAAACATTTTTCAATGCTTGGCCCACTGCAGTTCTATCCTCTCTGTGGTATTGCTCATATATAAATATATATGCATTATGTATATATGTGACTGTTTGTCACGCTGTTTCATGGTTCTTGGCTTGACTAGAATTTGACTTGATCATAACTGCTGCACATATGTGTATGCTTGATGTGTACCTTTGATTCTCCTGACTTGAAACTTGATTAACTTGTATGCTTGTTGCCTTCTGCATATACTCTCTGATTTTGAACTGCACATGCTTCTTTAGTTTTGTTGTATCTGGACTTAATTCATTTGTGATTCTACCATTATTTCAGTTTGGTTTTTCATTTATCACAGTCTTGCATGAGTCTTGATGCACTTGGGGTCTGATGTACTTGATATATTTGTATAGCTTCACTTGATCTGTCCATTCAAGTCTGCACTTTGTATTAGTTCATTGTGTACATTGTGTATGCATATATTATTGATTTGTACCTACTGTTCCATTTGACCAGTGCCTTCCCTTCATTTTATTGTCTGTGCACTTATTTATGTAACACTTGAGTCTTGTTCAAGCCTTCATGCATTGTCCACTGATCACTTGTTTACATGCCCTTCACTTTGCCTGGGTTGAATTTTGAGTTGCAAATTGAGGCTGTGTGCACTTCACACTGTGTAGTCACTTGATAATACATATTGATTGTGTTTACTTGCGTGTTGGTCTTCATTTGCATTGTGCAGTAGCTTGAGCATTGAGCTTGTACACTTTTAATGCACCTGTGTTGAATCCAGTTTTAGACTCGGGTTTGACCTTGTGCTCGGGTAAGAACTTTCATTGTGCATTTCCTGATCTTTTGCATGTTTCACATGCCGTAGTGGCGAGGCAGTACACGCGTGCGTGTACCGCAACCTTACCCTAATTGGAGTTTAAAGTGATATTTCAATTGCTGGATTTGTTTTATGTTGCCAATTCAATATATTTTGAATCGCAGTTTGATTTGGTTTAATTTGATGATTTTGTTGTTAATTTCCGTTTAGGCAATCTTGATATTTTTCTAAATTATCTTCATTTATAATTCCTTCATCTATCTTCGTTAATAATTTGAATTAGCTGATTTATTGTTTAACACTGTTAAGTGTTATATTTACTGTTATCCGATTTCTTGTTAAAGGATCGGATATGTGAATTTATTTTTGACTGTCGTCTAATTGTTATTATTATTGCATCTATGCACTAATAACTGAGTTTGAATTAGACTGACCCGTGTATTATTTTCTTTTGAATGTAATACTCGGGTCAGGCCGAGTATTTTACAGCTTGAAGATTTTCAGGCAGCGAAGTTAGAGAGAGAGGGGGAAAACGCTTACTTTAGCTTTTCGTGGATTTTTGTACTTAGAGAAATATTCTGCTATATAAATTTAATTCATTGTATAAACTCTGATATATGTAAAGGAAAAAAATTCATTTATGTGAAATATTATTATTATGTGTTTCTATGGCTGATTCTGTTTAAACTCTATAAACTGAATAACAATCCGTCATTTTGAACATTTCAAGTTGGTTTAATTACCGACTAGGGGCGGTCAGAAGGGCGGGTCGTTACAGCATAGATGTGTTTGATGAGTCACTAAGCATGTTTACATGTGCGCCCTTCCTCTTAGTGCTAGTATGAGTTAAAATGGGATAACAGATTGCTTCCCGATTATTAGATGAACGTTTCTGATCTATTGTTATCCTCCATGTTGTCAGAATTCTACCTTACGACCTTAGGTATACAAACAATGTTTACTCTCTGTACCACTTAAAGCAGATGTAGGATCGGTTATATTTAATTCCCTTATTAGTCTTGTTCTCATTCATCAAACTTTATGTCTGACCCACTCTGTTTTTCCCCACCATAGGTGGACAAAGTAGTTGTTGACCAGACCATTGCTGCCCTCAGATTATTGTGCTTGGAGTCTAGATCTTTTTACCTTCTATATGTATTTCCTATCGGTACATTTACTCTTTCCATACTTTTCTCATGAGAGATTATTTTTATGTTACTCTGATATTTTATATATACTGATGATTTTCTGAGACCATGGTATTATGACATTTTGAAAGTGAATATTTTCATGCTTTTAAGGTTTTTATCTCTGTTATTTATTGACGAGATTATCCTTATATCTGATATAATGTTTCCACTGTGATGACGTTTGGATTAAATAGATTATTTCTTTATTGATACTATAGTTTTTGTGATGCTACTTTTACTTTAAACCGATGATTTGTACCTTTTGATGTGCTTTTTTGGTATGTCAAAGGATGCAAGTTGTCATAGTTAATGTTATTAAATTGATTTAATAACCTTGTTAACCTCTTTTTAAATCATAAGTAATGATGGTAAACTTATTTTTCAAAATTGTTTACAAAAATACATCCTTCAAAGAAAAATAGATAATGTGATCGAAAATCAGTCTATAGATAAACAGCTTTTTATTGAAAATAAGTTCTACGAACTCTTGGGCACTTTTCTAATGATCAAATGAACACATTAGAAACTAATTAACACTTTAATTCATAATGCAAACAAAACTTTCTAGAAACTTCCAAATGGATAAGAGATATTTTGAATAGTAAGGGTATTTAAGTATTTTGTTAAAAGTGAAGTGATGTAAATGATAAGTTATGGGCATGTGAAGTGGTAAGCCATCCATAGCATGGTGGGGTGAGAATAAGCTTAGGATAAACTTTATAAAGTCTATATAAGGAGGGGCATATCCTCGTTAAATAATCACATTCATAAAGCAAAACCAAGCATTTCCATGTCTTCTTCTTCTCTTACGTTCTAAGGAAACAAATTGTAAAACAACTCCAAAACCACTCAAACTTTACCATAAGCTTAGTACAATATTACAACACCTTCCTCCATGCTATATTTTGAAGAAGCAAAGCCAACCTCTCCCTTCATTGATTGGTCATGAGTAAGAACAAGGCAATTTGCTTTGGAAAAGTAAGTGAAGCAAAGAAAGAAAGGAAGGTGGTTGCAAGGTGATGGTAGGAAATATTCTTGAGTTTAGTTATGCTTGAGCATGTGTTTGGTATGGATCTAAGTGTTTAACCTCATTATCTTGTTTGTATATATTGTGCATGTATATGTTGTGTTTGAAATATAAGGTTAAAGTGATATTAACTCATAAAGTTGTAATCTTTGGACCTCTCTTGCTTTTGAAAGCAAACGATAATTTTGTATTATATGACATCACTTCTGTTAACCTCCTAAACATATGGCATAGCTTGGAATTGATTTTTTAAATGGTTGGTTGACTTGTATGTTAAACTGAAGTATGTTTGAAAGTATTTGAAACAAGAATAGTCGCTATAAGTGCACTTCGATATCCCTTTATTTTAACTTGTAAATTTGATATTCATGAACTTAACTTGGGATAATTTGATTTGGTTATTCTTTACACATATTTTAGTATGTTAGATGGTAAAGAAATTGTTTGTAAAGTTATAGAAAAATTGAACCAAAGTTTTGAATGTGAAAGCAGAAAGGTGATTATAAATGCACTTTGTAAATATAGACTATTTCCGGGGATTTTTATAAATAATTTGAAAGATTATTAAGAGTTTCTTTCATGGTATCTAAGTATCCTAAGGGTAGTACTTAGTATATAAATTTTAAGTCTTAAATCGTTTGTTAAAATGGTTAAAACTAGTCGTAAAGATTGTGCTTTTCAATGTATTTTTTAACAAAGACTTTGAACAGCATTTAAGAATGCTGTAGTGAGTTGCTTATGTTTTAAGTGTTTAGAAATGATGTTTAAATTTTGTGTTTTTCTCTAATCTTTTAGAGATGTTTTCTAATATATTTTTTAGCATTTTAAAATTGGTTTACGGTTTAAATATATTTCAGTAGTTATATATGTATTTTTAAAGTAAAGAGGTTTTATAATATAAGCCTTGTTTTTCATTAAATTATAAATTAGTTATTTTTCAAGTAATGTTTTACATACATATTAAAACCTATTTACAAATATTTTTAAAGTATTTATAATTTTTTAAAAAGTGAATTGACTTGGCATAAGAGTAAAAGTTGACGAAAAAGACTTCTCTATCTGATAGAGTTAAGATTGATGTCGAGTAGGGATATGAGCAATAGAACTCTAACCTACCAATTTTCCTCTTGACCATGGAATAGTTAAGTTGGAATGTTGAAACGTAGTAACCCCATTGTTTACTTATTTTTTTAAAAATAATTAACTTTGCTTAACGCTAAAAACCGACGATGTAGGCTTATTTGTTTATGAGAGTTAAGATTGATGTAGAGTAAGGATAAGAGCAACAGTGCTCTAACCTACCAGCTTCCCGCTTGACAAAGGAATTGTTAAGTCGGAATGTTGAAAACATGTTAACCATGTTGTTTGTTAATTGTTTATGAAAGTCATTAATACTATAATTGATACTAAAAGCCGACGATATTGATTTATCTATTTGTGAGATTCAAGAATAAAGTGCCTAGTCAATGCATTATTACACAACCAATGCTCTAACTTACCTAGCTTCACCCTTGGGTGAGGACTAGTTAAGCTAAAATGTCGAAAAATTATTAAGTATACAAACCTTGATTTCTATCAGCAATAGTTTTTAGTAGATAGTTGCTTAGTTGCCTATCGAACTTAACCAAATATTATCTTAGATCTTTAAATGAATGTTTTAAATATAATACAAGTATGGAATAGTTTTTTACTTGTTATGGCAACAAAATTCGTCTTTAACTCTTTTTTATTATACATATGGATGTAAATAAATCTTTAAAGGAAAGTTTTAAATATAAGCATAAGGGAAATTGTTTTGGGTTTGTAGTGATAATGTTTAGGTAACATCAAATCTTAAACTTTTTGAATGGATTTGTGAAATTACTTAGATCCCTAAAATGGATATTTTGAATGAAATTATAAGTAAGGAATCTTTTGGGAAAAGATTGAAAAAGAAAAGGGTTAAAGTAAAGAAATCTTGTTAATGATTTATGAATACACTTATACCATTTAAGATAAGTATATGAATACATTTTGAAGTACTGAAAAGAGTACAAATGAATAGTAGAAATTGATAAACGATGTTTTATTAGATAAAAGAATTTTTACTAATAAAAGAGATTTTATTAGTAAAAGATTAATTAAATAGAAAAGGGATTAGAAGTCGCTTATGTGACTCGATCGTGCTTTGTTTTTTTTGAAAGAAAAACGTTTTTTATTAATGACGAATTGGAACCAGTAATAGTAGGATTGACCTTCTTAAAAAACATTACCATTGTGGTAAGAAAAAAGAGCATGAAATCCCCTATACAATCTCCAAAATAGTTATGTAAAACTTGTACAAATCAAAACAAGCTAAAAAACAAATACAAGAAAACAAAAGAATGAACCAAATAAAATCGGCCAAAATAAGTATTGACTAATGAAATAAACACCACCGCAAGCTTCAAATTCAACCCAGTCCAACCTAAACTTACAAACAAAACATACGAAACACTTACATCCCAAATCATAGCTCAAGGCGCACCATCATCCATAATCTTCTATCTCAATCCCCAAGTGATCTCTATCTGTCGAGCTCAAATGTCGTTGTCTAAGTCATCGAGATGGCTGTAACTGAACATCTATATCCAATAGTTTCATGCTTACCTCCTTCGAGCAAGCCTTACGTTCAAAACGTCGCCAAACTCGTTCGACCTAAATGTGATGTATCATTGTGGAAGCCGCTACAGAACCCAAGCCTCGGACAACTGATGTTGCTTTGAAGTGGAGCCTCAACTTGGATAGGTAATTTCACATAGAATTGGCAGCAAAAGGTGGAATTGTGAGTTGGAGCAGGAGAGAATACCATAGATAAGTACTGTACTCACAATTCAAAAATAGTTGTCGATGGGTTTCAGTATATTCGTTACAAAGATCGCACCTAGATTCAGTGTTAATCCCCCAATTTAATAGTCGATCTGTTGTAGGTAAACGCTGTATATATGCCATATATGTCGTGTATGAAAATTTCCTGGCTGTTTTATTGTGCCATATCACTTTGAAGTTATCATTACTATCAGTAGCTAGTCTAATGCCATTCCATACTTTGGAAAACACGAAACTCTTTTATCACAAATTTTCCAGTTATCAGTTGGATTGTCAGATAGAATATTCACATGCTTAATTTGATTTGCTACTTCCCTAGTTTCTGATAATAACCGAGGTTGAAAATGTCCATCTCCTATAATATGACAGACTTTGCTATTATTTGTATTGCTTAAATGGATTCTATTTCAACCTATTAGTTCAAGAAGAGATTTATGGATTATCCAAGGGTCAAACCATAAATCTGTGTTTTCCCAGTTGATAATAACTCAAGTCATGATAGACGCAGCTGTGTCACGTTGTCTCAGAATAAATTTCATTGTACCTAAGTAGTTATTACCAATGGGTAAGATCTAGAAATTTCCGTTGACATATATTGCATCCTCATCCATCTAGGCCATAAACAGTCAGTAGTTAGTAGATTCCATAGTAAATTAATTCTAGCAGTTTTGTTCAGGTCTGTGAATTTGCGTAATCCAACCCCTTCTTCGATCTTAAGTTTGCATAATGTCTTCCATGAAATTTTATGAAATTTACCCTTCCAGACAAAATCAGCACATAACTTTTCAATTCTGTTCAACACTGATTAGGGCAGATGATGTATTAATAACCGGTACATAACAATAGAGGTTATGGTGTTGTGAATTAATTTTGCTCATCCCACCGTGGTTAAGAAATTACAATCCCATCCTTCTAACTTACTACTGATTTTGTTTATCAGGGATAGACAGTGCGTGGCATGAGTATAATCCACTAACAGAGGAACACCAAGATACTTTACAGGTAACTCTTGTTCTGATATATGTAAAATGCTAGAGATTTCTGATTTGTAAGTTGACCCAATGTTAAAAAAAACCTAAGATTTTGTTTGATTTATTTTTGAACCCATAGTATCCTCCATTATAGCAAAAACGTGGTTCATATAAGTAGCATTGTGTGTGATAGCGGATAGAAAAATCATGACGTCATCAGCATATAAAATATGAGTGATTACAGGTTGAAAACTAAATATATGTTGTAGATGTCCATCTACGATTCCCTCTTTCGCTAGTAGAGAGAAAAATTCCATGGCTATGCAAAATAAATAGGGGGACAGTGGGTCTCTCTGCCGAAGGCCTCTGTTGAAAGGAATTAATCCCTGTGGTCTCCCGTCAATCATAATAAAAAACGTAGGCGTAGAAATGCTTTCATAAATAAGCTCCACTAGAGACGTAGGGAAGCCCATAGATGAAAGCATATGGATTACAAATTCTCGATTCACCATATCATATGCTTTTTGAAGATCGATTTTAATACACATTTATTGTTTACTTACTTGGAAAAGTCCCGAATAAGTTCATGAGCTAGCACAACATTTTCACCAATGTTTCTTCCTGGTATAAAAGATAACTGGTTTTCCGCAATTAAAAAAGGATGGAACCATTTAATACGGTTATAGAGAGTCTTAAAACTATTTTGTATAAAACATTAGCACAGGAGATAGGTCGAAAATCTAATGTAGTCTGAGGCTTATCTTTCTTTGGGGTTAATGTAATAAAATTATGATTCACTTCCTTTGGAATTTCCCAGTACGAAATACTTCTAACACAGTGTTGGATATTGTGTCTTGCAGGTCTGTCCAATGTAATTTATAGAATTTGGATGAGAAACCATCGAGGCCTAGGCTTTTAGCATCTTCAATTGAGAAAAGTGCCTGTTTAATTTCATCATTGAGACATGGGAAGATAAGTATTCTCTCCCTATATCATTTATTTGCATTCTTGTGATAATAGGGGGAAAAATTCATAGACTCCCCATTGAAAAGAAGTTGGTAACAATTAACGGCCTCAGTCTTTATATTGTTACCATCATATATATAATGTCCTTGAGCATCCATTAGAGCTTGATTTTATTCCTATGTCATCACACTGACATTTTGACATACAAATACTTAGTATTACTATCGCCTTTTTGAAGTCATAACACTTTGCTTTGCTGCAAAGACATTCATGTTGCTTCACAAGTAGAACATAGAAGTTCTGACCAATTTGACACATATTTTCATATATAATGCAATTTTATAGGTCTTGATCCATGAGGCAGAATATTGTTTCAAATTCAAAGTGCGAATTACCTATAATGTTATCCCTTGTTCGTAACTTATGCCAAGCTTTTAATTCGTTTTTAACTTCTTTCAGTTTGAAATCAATCTGTAAGTGTGAGAACCCCATGTATCCACTACAACCCATTAGAAATGCACTGATCATATCCTTCCCTATTACACTAGTTGTCAATATAACCAAAGGGAGCTCGTATTTGGTGCCTGTGTGGAGGGATGAAAAATATTAGGAGAGGGGTATGATCGCTAATGGAAGGGGACAAGGAAATGGAGCCAAATTAATGAAATATTGTAGTGACCCGTCTTTTGATACCACAAAAGATGCATCATCTTGAAGAAAGAAAGGGATAGAAAATAGAAAAGATAAAGAAGAAAGAAGAAACAACAATAGGATCTCAACCAGCGGAAAGGAATAAATTATATTATTTCAAATAATATATTACATAGTATCATATACATCAGAGTTACACAGATATACACATCAATGCTAGACAGTTATAAACACCCGTCTAGTTATTACAACTCAAAAGATACAACACAGAGAACGACTCAGAGATACCAACACAGCGGAAAAACTATATCTACAAACGCTAAAGCCTCCTGCTCCATTGCTTCTCCAGAATTCGTCAAAGCTAACCCAAATCCCTAGGCTACTCGTTAAAATTTGAGTACCCAAGAGTTTAGGAAAAACAGAAATAAACTCTGGGTCATACATGGGTCTGGTGTGAGTAACATGTTAAAATTGCTTAACTTTAAAAATCTTTGAAATAAAAGGTATCACGTAAGACTTCCCACAAATAAACATGGGTGAGTTTTTACCTTATGCTAACCAAACATTTGATAGGAAATTCAGTGCTATTATAATAGGTCTAGGGTTTTCAAGTAAATAAGAAATAGCCAAAATTGTTACATGATTAAATTCCAGCTACTAACCACAAAGTGGATTATACAATCAAGTCCGAAGGCACTTATTGAAGATTGGATTCCATACAATGGCAGGGCTACCGGGGTACCTCCTATCACAGTACGGGGCCTAGATCACTGTACCGAGGATCACTCCCAATCCCCTGCTTACAAGGCCGGAACCACTCCTTACTGAACAGTCCCGAACAAGACAACCCCACAGATAGCCGTCGCTACTGCCCACTAAGCCGAATAAAAGGAACATCTAGAGAGGGGAAACCTTGTCCTACTTGGGTGCTACCCATTTAACCTTGCCGCACATCCTCTGTTTTAGCCATTCCCGGTTGATGAGGCTTGAGGCCACGATTACCTTTAGAGAACACATCTCTTAGAATGCTCATCGTCCACCTGCGATGTTCTGAAAGCATTCAATCCATACAAGTTCGTTCTGGGTTCGAACGAAACCGAAGGCATTATCTTGTTACACTCGTTTTGGAATCACCCACAGAGCAAACGACAATAACCCTTGCACTTTGAATCTTCATCTTCACTTCAGAATCACGACTATCATTAATTCGGATCGATGTGGTTTTCAGAATTCCCAATTATGGAAATCCGATCCCGGTCTCATCGAAATCCAAAACGTATCTTAAAGGCGAAGTTGTTTTAAAGTTAAAACAATTCAGTTCAATATTATCTATATATACACAAATAGATAAATCACAGCTCCACAATAGATAATCACATTATTATCATAAACAGATAATCCATATTATCATCCCAAACAGATAATTAATATTACCATACTTAAACCAAGCATCCATATCACATAGATATTACTCATCTCATATCTAAGATCACAATCATTCAGTGAAATATCAATATCATTTATCCATAAGCAATGATTTATTAATCACAATCTATAATTAATTTAAAATGAATTAAATTAATTACTTCTATCTCTAATTAATTTAAATACTACATCTATAAATCCTGCTTATATAACCATTAATTAATTATAAATCAAATTAATTAATCATTCTCTAAATATTTATCTTGATTAAACACATTTGATTAATCATTCTCTAATTACAATAAGCAATTAGTCTTTAATTAATTTCACAAATTAATTATCCTAAATTATTCATAGTAATTAACATTTAATTACTTCATTTATTAATTAAATATAATTAATTACATTTATCCTTAATTAATTACATTAATTAATCACTTCATTTTGAATTATCCCTTAATTAGTCTATTATAAATTACATCATTAATTATATTAATTAACGATCTCTAATTATATTTAGATTAAATTACTTTACTTAAATTAATTACATTCAGTAATTAATCTTTAATTAAACGCAATTATTAATCACCCTTGATTAATACTAACCAGTAATCAACTACCCTTAATTACTCGTACAAATAAATTAATTATTCCATAATTAATTAACTTCATTAATTAATTCCTTGATTAACTACAAAAGTATTTACTCAAATTACTTCATTATAAATCATCTTTCACTAATTACATTCCAGTAAGTATAATTTATTTCTTCCCCAATTAATTATGCTCCATAAATTACACTAAGTAATTACACTTATCAAATTATCAAATGATTTTTTAATTTATTAAACTAAATTATTTAACTTAAATTAATCACAATATCAAAATTAATTACAATAAGTAATTAGTCCTTAATTACTTTCATCAAGTAATTACACTTAATTAATTTACAAATGATTATATTAATTAATTAATCTAATTAATTAATAAAATTAATCACATTAATTAATTATTGAATAATCCTTAGTTAATTATCTTCATTAACTAAAAACAGTTCTTTAATTACTTTCCTAATTAATCTCTAATTATAAAATGATCTAAATCATTAATTTATAAATTAAATAAATAAGTCATTCCTTAATTATCTTATTCATTAAATCATTTTAATACCTTAGTTATCTCTAAGGTAATCCATTTCTTTATTAATGACTTCATTAATATTAAAGTGTATTTAAAACATTACACTTCTAAATTTAGATTCAAATTTCATTTTGAATTTAAGATTCAAAATGATTATATATCTAAACATTAACCAAATTTAAATATCAACTTATAAACTTATATAAGAAAAGTTCTAACTAAATTACTTAAATTTTTATTTAAAATTTAAGCTTTAAAATACATTACATTTTAACTTGAAAGTTCTAACTAAATTACTTAAATTTTTATTTAAAATTTAAGCTTTAAAATACATTACATTTTAACTTGCAAATTCAAGTTAAAACAAATTATTTAACTTTTCATTCAAAATCCTTTTAATAAAAGACCTTTATCAAAATCCAATTCAAATATTTATTTGAAAACAAATTACTTTAAAAAGCTATTTGATTTAAACTTGTTTAAAACATTCAGATTTAAAAACTGATTTAAATCACAGATTTGAATTCAAGAAACTTGAATCCATATCTAAACATTTGATTTAAACTTGGCTTTAAACTTTGGTTTAAAACTTTGATTTAAACTTGCTTTTAAAACCTTGATTTTTAAATCCTTGATTTAAAATCCCAATTCATTTTAAAAGCTTAAGATTCAAAAGTTTATTTGAAATCTAAACTTAACTTTTGACTTTAAACCCAGTTAAATTCTGTTTTCAGATTTTAAATTAAATTTTAAAATCGAGAAAACTGTCAGGTTTTTTAAAAACCTGAAACCTTCTTTTAAATATTTTAAAACTTTAATATTTCAGAGCCATTTTGCATCTAACTTCTTCTAGATTTAAACTTATTTTTAAATCTATCTCACAATTTAATTTCTTTTTAAATTTGCTTTAAATTCAAATTTTACTGTCAGGTTTACTAAAACCTGTAGCAAGACAAAAACAATCTGAGGCAACTATTTTACTTCGAGTTCAAACCCCTATTGCTTCGAGTAATCACTCGAATAACTCAAGAAAATCCCGAGTGCAAATCTTCTGCACAAACAATAGTACACCAAAAAATAAAATGCACGGTGCATATACACCGTGGCTCTGGCCAACTCCGGCCAACCACCAGACCTCCATCCCATCAACGACCATCACGGCCTTCCAAATCCACCACAGCTGCTCGAATCAAAATCGAGAAGCAAATTCCCAGACCCGTAACACGGACTGCCAACCAACTTCCAAAACTTGGAAACTTCACCGTACTCCAAATTCCGACCACCTGAGAGCCATCACCACCAGCCATAGCTTCGACTACCACCCCTCTACCAATCCCTAGAAGCACGTTGAACTCGATGCACTATGGAGTTCAAACTGACCCAAATTCCAATCCAGGCATAACTAGGTTTAGAAAATCTAAATGACAATCATTTCCACCACCATGCTCAGACCAACCACCAGTCAATTTTCCCATTACCTCCGATCACACTCCTACCTCCAGACAGAATCCCAGCCTTCCAGATCAACAAGATTGCCAAAGGCAACCAAAAATCCCCAAAACAATCAACACAGAAATGCCTACTCTACACTCAACTAAATGTGAAATTAGTTTTAAAAATTGAAATTTCAGATAATAATTCAAGATATAAACCTGAATTAATAATTTAAGATGATTGAAATTTCACTCATGTTAATCATTAACTGTTCTTAGGTTTTTACAGAACAGTTCTACTTTATTTAACTAAAATACAAATTTTAAAATTTGCTTTATGATCAAACAAACACATTTGTTTGAATACTGAGTCCTATCAACCAATAGATTAAGCTAGATGATTTTTGGTTTTAAATCTGAGCTTGAAATTTTATAAACAGAGATGTTTCCAGATCACTACACATGAAGGCATCATATATACACGTAATTGCATAAATATATATACATATAAACATACTCATTTCAGACATAAGCAACATATGTGAATATACTTAAGCATTTTTAAATTTAAGCTACTCACAGTTTTTGAGAAGATGACAGAGCTCTTTTGTTTGAAAACTGCTATCTTGATCCTTCTTAAATCATCTTGCTTTGTTTAGTTGAATGATGTTTGAGTTTGAAAAAAAATGAAAATGCTTGCTATATTTTTTTTCTTCTTGTTTGCTATGTTTTTGAAGAACGAATGAAATAAGGGAATTGATATATAGAACAAAGTTTACAGGAGATAAGTGTTAGCTGGTACACTTTCTTTTTTTTATTACTTTGGTCAGAGATTTTTAACATTTGGAGGCCGAAATGATTTTTTATAACATTCGAATGACCTTGTTTGTGCTAGCATTAAATGCAAGAGTCCTTTATGTTTCATGCTTATCCATTTTTGTATATGTGTTCATAGATATTTCTTGTTCTTTCCAGCATATCTAAACTTCATGTATAAGATTCTTTTTCCTGGTCATGCTCTTATACTCTATGTATATAATACAAAGTTGCTATAGTTATTTGTATTGGTTTATTACTAAATTTATATCTATATACTTTTGTACTTATACAATTTACACTTTTATCTTTCTTTTATTTTTTAAACTTAAACTATTCAATACTTCATTTACTTATTAATATATATATATATATATATAGATAAATTTTAAGAAATAAAATAAAGCCAATTATATAAAAGCTTATACAATTATCTTTAAATTCAAAATATCTAAATATTTATCCTTTGAACTTTAAATTCAAATTCAAATCAAATTCTAAAATCCAATTTTAAAATCAAATTATATATATACATATATAACTAACAAATTCAATTTGAAATAACAATTCTATTTTATAAAAAAAATCTATTTGTAAAAACAATACATTGTTAATATTGTTTTGAAAATGAAAATTCTATATTTTAAATAATTTATAAAAGAAATTATCTCTATATTGATAAATTACTTATTTTGTCAAGCTAAATTTAAAAAGAAAATAGAACAAACCTTTTTGTTAATCTTATTTAAATTTAAACTTAAGCTAAAATAAAATTTAAAATAATTAACATTTATCTTAAGTATTTTAAACCATATAGTTATTTATTAAATAGCTTTTAAAAAAGTTATATATTAAATCAAATTATAATTACCAAAAATATTAAAATTAGAAAATATGTTTTACATGTTAAATTTAAAACAAAGCTTACCTATTTACAATATATACAAATATATATACATATATAAATAGAAAACAATTTATTAGCTTTTTAAAAGATAAATTATCATTTAAATGTTTATTTAAAAGAAGATTATTAAATCAATTCAAATCTTATTAACAAATATTATCAAATCAATTTAATTTTTTTAATGCAGATTATTAAATTGATATTGCCCAAAATTCCGGGATATCACAAACATAGACATGAAATCATAATTCACTAGAACTTCGTCTATGTTTGTTGCAATCCCTCTACGTCGCCATGTGAATTTACAGCTCTGTAATTAGATTCAACCAAACCATAGTTAAATAAGCAGTTTTTGAATGTATTTAAAGAGGTAAAAGGGATTGGCAATCCTCTCTTTTTGTCATTCGGGTTAAGAGCATTATTAAAATCCCCCATTACTAGCTAGGGAGATCCTATATTAGAAGCGTCGAGGCGAAGAAAATCCCATAATTTTTGGCATTCGAAAAACGAGTTACTGGCATAAACACATGTGCAGTAGCATTGAAATCCTCCTTTATTTGATAACAGTAGGGTAATGTGTTGCTGTGATTTGCTATAGCTTGTTCCCAGACAGTTGTATCCATTACAACCACAATTCACCCTTTGCATCCTTCATCGTTATTATGTGCAATATTCCATTTGGGTAATTTCAAGTGCAATTTGTCTATGTTTGTAGTAGATAACTTTATCTCAACTAAGCTTATCAAGGTAAGCTTGTGAGATTATAGAAGTGTGAATACCTGACTGACTTTGTCGTTAGTATTCATACCTTTAATATTCCATGTCATGATATTCATTTACCCTTCATATTGCTCCTTGTTGTTCTTTTAGGAGGAGATTTCCTTGCTGTTGTGGGATTTGCGCCCGTCACACGCTTTTGAACATATGTAGGATTCGTCGATACTATGGGGGAGACATTAATAGTAGAGTTAGATGAACTGTCGATTTCTTGAATTTGGTTAGAAATATTCTGTATAATAATTTTTGTATCTATGTGAATGTTGTCGTATTTATTTTCCAAAGGTACAGTGGAGTGCATAGGTTCAACTACAGTGTGAGTGGTCGAAGAAGCATGGCTCGGTGCATGTGTTGGGTCTAAGGAAGTTGGACTGTTGGCAGATGTCATGTCTGCAAGATGCTCGGGAATTTCACCGAGGACCGAAAAAATATATTTATAGTTATGTTTGAACTATCCTTTTGGTGGTTTGAACTTTACTTACAGCATCAGAACTTTGTAAATTTGAGGATGTAATAATCATGTCTACTTGTTGTGATGTTGAACTTCTTTTTCCTTCTGATGTTGTTGTCGTATTCATGCATGTTATAAGATCTTTAGAATGCCATTCTTGCGTAATGTATTTGCTACAATTTGAATCATTGTGGCCGAAAACATGAAAAATTGAGCAAGGCAAGAATTTTTGTTCATATTTAATATGGATAACAACCTTATCTCCATTATATATCTTCATTTGCAATATCTGTGGATATGTAAATTGTATGTAAACTTCAATAAAAACATGCGCGTAGTTAAGTCTATTTTCCCATTGCCATAGTTGAATCCATTCGAATTAGTTTGCCAAGAACACTAGCTATTCGACTAATACCTTCATTATTCGAATATTCAAGTTTCAAATCCATAAACCGTGTCCATTAGGGATAGTAGAAAAGGAATCTTTCGTAAGTGCAATGCCAAGTTTCCATTTTTGATGATCAGAATTTGGTAAATATAGTGTAAGGGCCTGAACGTAATATTTTACTACAGTCGTCTACATTATAAAATTTGGTAAAAATAAAACCATTCTTATTATAGAACAACCATATGGTTTCCAGATCTTGTCATCAAAACTTTTGAAGTTATTGTAAATAGGATGCCTTCCTAAAATACAAACAACCAACGTGTTCTTCTATTTCTCCTCAACAGCAGTAAAAACTATCTTAGGAAGCATACCTTCTCTAATCACCTCATCGAAAATAGGAGCGCAATATGTAAGATCGGTGATATCTACATCTCTAACTGTCGAGCATTCTCTCACCATGGCTGCCCAAGATTTATTCCACGTATATATACTATTGTGAGAAGGTTCATTGTTATCTTTATCAAGGTGAGGAAAAGCACTTTGATCTGGAGCGCAGGCGGAATCTGGAAATGAAAACCTAGTGCCAGAATTTTCTATAGAGACCCATTCATATTGTTTGCTGCCTGTAGGGGAACTGTAACATCCCGCCTTTTCGCACACTTTAAAACGACACACATGCCGATTCAAACCATACGAAAGGGCGGATTGTTATGGGGTAAATAAGAAAAACAGAGAAGAAATAAAAACAAACAGAATCTCACAGCGGAAGGATAAAATATAATAATCAATATACAGTTCATGATGACTGTTTACAAATATTTATTTTACTTATACAATGAATATCAGAGTTGCACATACCAATACAAACAATGCAGCGGAATAGAAAGAGTGTGGTGCAATACTAAAATAATAATAATACGGATTCTTCATCTTCGTCCTCCAAAGCTAAAGTCTTCGATCCTGAAACGCTCGGACTGACCCGAGCGAATTTGAAAAGACAAAAACACTCGAGTCAGAACTAAAAGATCTTATGTGAGTTAAATTAACAGAAATAATTATGAGTGCAATAACTCAAAAGATGTTCGGGATTTACATCTCTTAAGGATCCGTTAAACTATTTACTATGTAGTATATTTCGCTATTATAATAGTGTCTATTTATAAAATAAACATACTTTTAAATAGCATTAAGGCTTTACATTTTCCACCTTAACACGTAATAGTCCCAGTAGTCCATCCAATATCATATTCCCTCCTGATCGGGAAGCCACCAGAGGATACCACACGGGCTACGGGAGAAATCTAAACTCGTACAAGGCTCGGTATGGTAGGTGACACGGCACAACTAGGCAATGCCAGGGTAGATATACCAATTACGCTTCCGGGCCGATGGTAACGCGTAGCCGCAGCTACCGCCCACCTCGAACAAACTCCCCAAAATCAAAATAGAAGTGGCCACTGAATCAATCCAAAGTCAAAGTATAATATCGAAGAGGAGTGTCCGATCAGAGGAATGACCTCATTAACCCGTCAATCGCTCATGTTTTAGCCACCTTATGCCAACTCACGGGAGTCGGGTCCACGTATTTACCTTACAGGAAACGTCGCCCCAACCTACTTCATTCTGGAATCTCCACCGCGTACACGGTTAGTCAAAGTGGTTTTCGGTATCGACAGAGAGTATGTCCATATCCGATCCCGGTCTCTTTGCCAACCAATCGTTATTATAACACCGCGGTCATTTAAAAATAGTTTATACTTTAAAACCAGAATATAATCCATTTCAAAACCATAATATTACGATATCATTTCTTCTTTAAAACCCAAAAAGATTCATTTTGATATTATTTTATAAAACCCAAATCAATGATATCATTTCCCAAATATAAATCTTTTCCAAAAATTATGCCACTTTTAAAATTTATAATTCCTTGTAACCAAATATTTGAATATTAACTTTCAACATAATACTTCGAAATCCATAGTTTTTAAAACCATTACTTTCAAAACTAAATGGTTTGGATATTCAACAGTATATAAAATAAGTGGTTTAACTTAAATGTTACTTTGAAAAGAAATATTTCTCGTGGCTTTACAATACATTTCTTTATTTAAAGTTAAAACCAAAATTTAATATCGCTTCAAGTTCCAAAACCATTTCAATAAATTCATATATATACGTATATCCATTTTGAGTATAAATATTTCAACTAAAGTTGGATTTTATTCTTTCAAATCAAATGTTCTATTAATTAGCCTTGAATATTCACATAGAATCCATAATTTATAAGACTTCAATTTCTAGTAATAAATTATATATATTTTCCAATTCAAGTTATACTAGAATATTCATTTAATTTATTTTGGGAAAATCCAATTATAAATATCATATCTTAAAATTTCCAACTTAACATTTAAACATAGGATATAAATTATCAAACTCCATTTACTAAATTTTCTTCCATTTTAATAAAGAGATTTATACACCTTTTTATTTCAAATTTTTCAACTTCATATGTATATAAATATGGATGAAAACATTTATTCAGTATAAAATTTAAGATTTTTATAAACCGTATTCCATCCAAACCATAGAAATCACATTAAAAACAGTTATATATAGACCGCGGTGCTTGTATATAGTTTTCTATCCTATGGTCAAGTGATACGGATATTTATCATTTCAATCCGCAATTTAAAAAAAAAATAAAAAAATAAAACTGCGGTTGTATATCATTTCAAACCGCAATCCCGAATGAAATGTAAATGCATACTAACTTGCAGTTTAATGATATCCAAATAAAACATTCATTCAACAACACATCCATCATCCAATCACAACATCGATCAATATCAATCAATAACAATTATATATATGATCATATATAACAGGTGATAACTGGCAGTTTATTCAAATTAAATTTATCAACTATTAATCTAACAGTTTATTCAGTAATAATTTATACAACTGTTAACTAGCAGTTCATATGCAACAAAAATTTCCAACAGTCAATTAATACACAATAAATCAATTAAATTAACAGTTAAATTTAATAAAATGCAATTCAACAGATATGAATGAAATAAACATGCCAAATACTCATAAATAAATTTCTATTCATTTCTAAAATTTATTTAACAAACATAAAAGCTTCTAGTAATTGTGAGTGGGTCAAAACACTCACCTTTTGAATTTAAATCGAATGTAAATCCGATTTAAACCCAAAATTTGACGGTCTCTAAATTTATCCAAACCAGCGTCATCAGATCCGGAATTTAATTACGATCCTAACAAAAGAAATTTCGTGTGAAATGGAGTTCGTATGTGAAAGTTATCACAATTAAACGATTTGCAATTGAAATAAAAAAAAAATTAAAAATAAACAAAACAAAAATAAAATACCGTGCCGCATCCACCTTCCCTCGTGAAAAACGCATATGCTTCTTCTTGATTGCTAACTTTGTTCCGTAATTTTTCTTTTATTTCGATTTACTTTAATTTTCCTCCTTATTATATGAATGTATGTATTTTAAAAGGTTTGAAAGAAAAAGAAGATTTGAAAAAGAAGAATTGAAAAAAAATGATTAAAATAAGAACTGAAAACGGAAGAGAAGATCTAGATTTGAAAAGAAGAAAGTTTGAAATAGAAGTAAATTTGAAGAAGAAGAAGAAGAATATTTGAAGAGAAAGAAAAAAAATTAAAATGAGAGATAATAAGGAGCTTTGAGAAAAACAAGAAAAAAGAAGAAGAAGAAGAAGAAGAAGAATAGCATGGAGGCTAGGGTTAGAGTTAGGAGAAACAAAATATAATAGAAGAATAAGAAGTAGGTTATTTATAAGGTTAGAGTTAGGTTTAGGGACAAATAGATTTGAAAGGAGAGGCTGCTATTAATTAGAAATAAAGTGAATATGAACACTTGGTATTGAAATATAGCAAATATGAACAGTCCTTTTTTTTTTTTAAAGTAGCAGGTATTAAAAAGACGTATTTATTAATTAGAAAGAAAATGAATATGGAGGGACAAAAATAAATGACACGTTTCGTTAGTTTGATTCTAAATTAATTAAGTGCTAGATACAGAAAAATTTGAATACATCATATATATATATATTCATACTTTAACTGTGTGACAAAATTGCTAAACATACATCAAGTACGATTAATTGGTGACAATATATAGGAATAATCAACAATAAATGTGGATGCAATCACATAAGGATCTAATAGGGAAGGAGATAAAAGTAACAACGTTGATTAATTCCACTTTCCCACTTTAGCCAATCCAATTACAAAATTTTATAATTTTATAAAATTTCTCTCCTTTGATTTCTTAAACAATTTTAATAACTAACAACAAGTTCTATGTTAATTCAATCATTAATCATTTCGCCAATTACCAAATTAAATTTCAATTATTCGCAATAAATCAAATTATAAATTTTTCATTCCAATAAATAAAATAAATCTTGATTTTTTTTTCCATCCTTATTAATTCCACAACTTGTTCAATTTGAAAATCATTATCATATTTTCCAAATGTTACCTTAATTTAACACTTATGTAACGTATTATTAGATTCGTTGCAAGATTTCAATTTCAATCCCCATTTCTTAATATACTCAAATTCTGGACATTTTTATTTCCTTACCCATAAGTGTAACATTTATTGCCAATTCCATCCAAATTTAACAGGTAACCCTTAACAATGTTTTCAATCCAAAGGTTATACTTAAGTTTACGTTGTATTCTACAACTTATCATATTATGAAGAAAATTCACATTATTCCCCAATATTACCTTAATTCATATTAACTTAACATTAAATTTACTCTTCATTCTATTATTAACCTATTAGTATTAAATAGATGAAATTAACATTGGTTTTACACTCTATTACGTAGATATCCTTAAATTTTATCTAAGTTTATATTTACATAATATTCCAACATTAAATTTCATCCAATTTTTTTTTTCTTCCTTTTTATTTTAATTAAATCCAATTTCCCTAAAGTTACATTCAAACAAGTAAATTTTGATTTCCAATCAATCATTATACTATAACATTCTTAACATTTTTTCATTACACTACTAAATTCTACCTTGATAAGTTTACGCTTCTATTGCTTTACTTTCACACTTCCGTTAAAATATAAATTAATTCTAAAGTAACGTTTATTGTTGACCCCGCCATTTTAATTACTCATATTTAGATGAACGTTATTTCAAATAAGTTCATTGACTCATTTAAATTAGGTAGTTTATAGTAGTTGTTATCCCACCCTTACAATTATTTCCTACTAACGTGCTACCAACTCCTTTAATTAAAATTTGAATTCCAAACCTTATTTAATATACTAAGTAAGATAAATAACATATATAGATTGCTACCAACTTTCCTTTTCTTGCATCTATGTGTTTATTACTTGACACACCAGTAAATATTACATATACACAAAATTCCGTTATCACTTGCCTAACAAGGTTATTATCACTTAAGATCTCACTGCATCCACATTTTCACATTTTCATTTCCTAGTTTCTTTACTTTATTCTACATAATTTATTACAAATGGGATTTTCTTTGGTTTACATCTTATTTGTATTTAACATTTCTCAATCACCAATTCATTTCACTTTAACTGCGGTAAATTGACGGATAAATTGAATTTGATTCCCAAAATCTAAATTAACAAGAAACAAGGGTAGGTAACATACAATAGTCATTACTCCAAATTCTAGTCACCTAAATAGTCTTTTATTCCTTGCAAATAAATGTTACTATTTATTTTCATAGTACAAATCTCAATGATTATCCCATTTTAATTTGCTTAGGCCATTTATTTCACTATACATATCTACATAAATGGGTAATTTATTCAATTCATTAAGTGTCAATTCTATTAAGCCCTGTTTATATCTTTATGCATTCTTCTATAACTTTACAAAAGGGAATAACTTTTAAACTCATACACTTAATAACAAAACCGTTATAAATCCAATAAACTTCCAAATCCAAGTTTGTACACATTTTACACAACTATTATGATTTCTCACAAACGTTGAATTTATTAAATGACCATTTATTATAATTTAATTCCCTTAATTGAATCAAATGCTTATTATTATATATATTCTTTTCATTCTACCATTCCTTCCCATTTTATATTCATTAACGTATTTACACATCTCTATCTTTCAAATATAAAATAACCAAACTGATTACAAACACTGTTTCTATCAATTTTCACAAGTTTGTTCAAAACTATACTTTTGTTTACATAAAATAAATTTTATGTTTCTATTAGTTTTCTTTTCCTTTCACTACAGGCATAAATTATTACTATCTACACTAATTACATCTTTGTATTAATGAACGCCATTTAAGTTAATATTTATACTAACATTCACAAATTCAACATTTATTTGTTTCTTCAAAATTACTTTAAATCAAGTTGTGAAAATTTACATTATCCACATCTATTATCATAAAATTTTATAGTTACACTAAATTGCAACCACTATACCAAATTTCTACATTTATTCTTAACCAAATTAGAAATTATATTAATTCATTTTATTAAATATCATAAATTTAACGGGTCTTTACATTAAGGCTCATCAAAAGACAAAGCATGAAGCCGCTATAGCGAGGTGAAGGTGGTTATATCTGACGGTTTAGGAGGAGGGGGGTCTATAATCGTTCCCACTGAGTAGTCTTTATTCAACATGTTTCTTTTATCGTGTTTTGTATGATTACTCGTTTATGGAAAAAAAATTAGTCATATACCTAGCACTAAAGGGCGACGAAGTTGGCTTGTTTTTTTGTGGGAGTTAAGACTGATGTTCGAGTAGGGATATGAGCAATAGAGCTATAACCTATCGGCTTCACTCTTAACCAAGAGATAATGTAAGAAGAAAATATTGACATTATGATAAGTAAATAAGAATTAGTTTCCATATACGATCGTTTTCATTATCATTGAATGACCAAATTTGTTGATTCAATCTTAAAAAGACCCAGATCATAAAGTGGTTTACTTAACAACTTCACTTCAATACTAAGATGTGTGTTCTATCTCTTAGAAGTAGATTTATTCAAGATGTTGGAATCCAAGCGTGGTTCCAAGATATTTTCGAGATGTGGAAATCCAATTAAGGATTTGTGTTTTTTTCGACTGAAGAAGACTCGTGTAAAAGATGCCAAACGTGACCCCAACATCAGAAATGGCTAAAGATAAAGTAGGATGCATAATGTGATGTTTTTCAATCTCATGATAGGGTATATTAACTCCATATCTTGAGTATTCTTATCAACGTTGTGTATGGGAGTTGATGGTACTCGGTTCCATATGGTTCGAGTTCGCTTGTTCGAGAGTGGGCTTGTCGTGTTTACCTTATGGTACATCTTATCTAAAGATAGATGGCACTTGGAAGGTATTTTCTAATCTCTGTGCATGGAGATTGGATTTAGGCTTGATTGAAACTCCATAAATAATCCATTATTGAACGTTCATTAACAGTATTGATTGTACCCTCTAATATGCTGTTGAATGTAACCAATGTAACCATTCCAACTATTTTTTGATTTATATTCTACACCCTAGACATTATCTATTATATCACCCTATGTGCCTACTAAATGGTGGTTCTTTTGAGGGGATAACCATTATGGCATTCCATATGGTCTCAAAAATACTGTTACATACTAGCTAAATGTTTCCTAAGTTTCATATACCAGACTTATGTCTGACTTATGGATTTTGTTTTCCCTGAATTCCCTATGTGTTCTTTTGATTAGTTTTGAGAAAGACGGGTTTTCATTGATGTTTTGGAGCTCGAAAAGATGAGCTAGATGTTTCACATACCATAATATTCTTATATCCATTGCATTACTATATTGTACATGTTAGCATTTGCGAGGATAGGCAGTTGTAACTGTCTAGGCTAATGATAGTACTTAGGTTTTATAACTCTAAAATTTCTATATTGAAGTAACCCTTTGTACTATCCATTTGATATTACATATTATCATTTCGCTACGAGATTCAAATATTATATTCTCTCCTTTCTTGTTTTGTTTCTTTCTTTTTTTATTTTATCTTAATAATTCGTCTTTTCGGCAGTGCTCGGAACGGAACATCATGGATGTATTAGTGTCAACATTCGAGGGTCAAAAATGCATATTGTTACATATAGTATCAGAGCTGAAGGTTACGAGAACCTTGGCTTTGGTGGGGTATGACTCATTAAGAGATAGGGTAATGGAATTCCCTAACATGAGTTAAGTGTATTATACACATAAAAGCATATTTGTATTTGTTATAACAGTATGCCTTAACAATAATTACATCTGTGAAAATTAAAGATCTTATATAAGTGTGAATTGTTAAAGTATATATAGTTCAATTGATGTAGTGATTAATGATGTTTGTTTGTTACCCCTTATTAATTTGTTTAGTCATGCTTAGCCAGTTTATGAGCATTGACTATCATTTATTGATTGTTGATTTATGTTTGACTAGTTTATGAACAATTTTACCTTTTCACTACATGGGTTGGATAGATAGTAAGTGTAGACACATTGAAACAAAAACCATGTGAATTTAGTTCCATAATTTGACTATAAGGCGTTCGATGGTAGTGTTTTCTTAAAAGTTAACTTTAGTAAAGATGTTTATTTTAATTTGAGAAAGATAAGATATTTTATAAAATAAAAATTATAAAAAGATTTTTATATAAGAAAGTGATTTTGTATGAGTATGATTTATAAAACTTGATTTATAAACAAGGAGGATTTAATTGGTATTTTGAGAACTTAAACCCCAGTGACTTTGAAAATGTTTTTCAAGATTTTAGAAAAGATAATAGTAATATTATTTGAAAGCAAGTATTTGGAAAATTCAGATCATGGTACTTAGTAATACTTATGAAGTATTTGATACCGTTTTGAAATGATCTTGGTTTAGTCCGAAAAGCATCAATTAGACGTACCGAATTCACTTTTGACGCTTGAAAATAATTATGGTGATGATTTCAATATTACCGACGCTTGTTTTTAGGTTTCTATGGGGATGCTATAGGGTTATTTTAGTAAAATGGATTCGAATTTGATTTCGAAAGTATGATTTGTTATATAAAAGATATATGTATGTATCACTATTTCAAAGTGATTTGAAATAAAACCCGGTGTTTAGTTCTATATTTTTTTCTTTAAAAGAAATCTGATATGAACTTTTTATGTAGAAAAGTTTTGTATTTATACTATGTAGGGTGCCCAAGTGGTAGTAACATAGTCCCAAATAAATGCTGGAACTTTTCATGTTTTCCCTCTTAGGCAAAATGTGTTTAATAAATTATTGAAATTTGTTTAGTTATTTTATGGATATTAGTAACCTATGGATTAGGATTGTACTGTATATGCGTCATGTTATTATATGTTTTTTGGTAGATTTCATTTGTTAAAATTAAATGCATTTTTCAATGATTTTGGACAGTTGAAAATTTCCAAATCGTTATAGAATTGAAGCAAAATGTTTTTGAAAATATAAAAGTTGAGTTTATATAACACTTGAATTGGGAATGTAGAAAGTTAAAATAAGTTTTAAATTATTGAACAACCTTGTTAAGTAAATTGAATTTTATATTTTTTATATACTCTTAGGATGTCATGGAGTATTATACGAGTACGAACTTAAGTTGTAAAATGTTGATAAACTTGAAGTTATGTTTCATGAATTGATTGATAAATGAATGTAATATTAATAAGACACTCTATTTGTATAAAAGAATGTGATAAAAGATATTGGTATAGTTAAAAACTAATAGGATAAATACATAAGTTGTATGTTGATCATTTTATGCGCATGGTTGTTCTTGATTCAGGATTCAAGTACATGGTTTCGAGGTGGTTTGCACCGACGTGAACAAGGATTTTCACTCGATTCTTGATGGTGAACACTTGATATGGATTCTAGATAGGATTCCAAAGTTTTCTATCATAGTATATGGCTACGTAAGGAGAACGAAGGTTTCTAATCAAGAAACCGGATCAACGTCCGCACTAGAGCAATCAAGTGTATCTATAATAGTTGGGAAGTGAAATTTATATGATCGAGCAAGTGATCGGATTTAATATTACAATGGATGATCCATGTACATCGCATGAGCTTTAGTATATTTACGTATTGTATTTTGATTGGATTATGGAGGCTTTAGGTGTTGACCCTTTGATTTGTTATGAGGTAATATGAATAATTGACTAAGTAACATCTTAAGACTGTTGAGCGCAAGATGCGCTTAGTAGATTGTTTATCATCCATGTGCAATAAGAGGATTTTTAAACTTGAGTAAACCATGAGTTATGATTGTTAGTAAATTTCAAATAATATTAAGTATTGCTATGTGATTATTCTTTATTGCTCGTGTTGGAATTTCGGGGATGAAATATTCTATGTAGGGGAGAACGCAAATACTTTGTATTTAAATATCTAAACTATTTAAATATTTGAATATTGGATTAAATTTTATTAAAATGATTTGATTACCTCGTTAACTCCATTTTAAATAATAACTAATGATGGAAAAGTAGTTTTCAAAAATTGTTTACAAAAATATGTTCTTCAAAGGAAAATTGATAATATGATCGAAATCAGTTTAATGATAAATAGCTTTTCATCCCAAATATATTGTACAAACTCATTTGAAATTTCTAATGATCATATGAATCCATTAAGAACTAATTAACACTTTATTTCATAAAGAAAATAGAACTTTCTAGAAAATTCCAAATAGATAAGAGATATTTTAAAAGTAAGGGATTTAAGTATTTTGCTTTAAGTGAAGTGATGTAAAGTAGAAGTGATGGGAATGTGAAGTGGTGAGCCTATCATGGCATGGTCAGGGGGTAAGAACAAGAAGTCTATATAAGGATGGACATACCTTGGATAAATAATCACAAATTCAAAAAGAAAAAGCAAACTTTTCCAGGTCTTCTTCTCCTCTTACGTTCTAAAGAAAAAAATAGCAAAACAACTCCAAAGCCACTCAAACTTTTCCATAGGCCCTATTAGAATATTAAAACACCTTCCTTTATGTTAGGATTTTAAGAAGCAAAGCCAACCTCTCCCCTCATTGATTGGCCTTGAGCAAAAATCAGGCATTTTGCCTTGGAAAAGCAAGTGAAGCAAAGAAAAAGGAAGAAAGGTGGTTGCAAGGTGATGGTAGGAAATGTTCTTGAGTTTGGTCATGCTTGAGTAAGTGTTTTAGCTTGGATTTAAGTGAGTTATCTCACCACCTTGTTTGTATATATTGTGTATATATGTTATGTTTGAAATATAAAGTTAAATTGACATTAACTAATTAAATTTATGGACCACTCTTGCTTTTGAAAGAAAATGCTCTTAAACATATGCCATGGCTCTAACTTGACGTTTAAATGGTTGTTTGATTTGTGTGTTGAATTGAAGTGTGTTTGAAAGTGTCTGAAGCAAGAATAGTTGTTATAAGAGCACTTCGATATCCCTTAACTTTAACTTGTGTATATTGGATGTTCATGAACATAACTTGGGATAATTTGATTTGATTGTTCTTTACAGATATTTTTATATATTGTATTATAATTTAATGGTTTATAAATTTATAGAAATTATGAACTAATGTTGTGAAAGTTGAAGGAGAAAGGTGGTAATGAATACACTTTGTAATATAACATGTTTTTGAGAATTTTTATAAATAAATTGAAAGATATTCTTGAGGGTTTATTTCCATGGTTTTAAGTACCTTAAGGGTAGTACTTAAATTTCAAATCGTAATTAAAGTGGTTAAAACTAGTCGTAAATATTGCCTTTTTAAACAAAGACTTTAATAGCATTTATAAATGTTGTAGTAAGTTGTTAATGATTTTAGGTGTTAAAAATGATAATTAAATTTAGTATTTTTCTCAAATATTTTAAATATGTCTTCTAACTTATTTTGAAGCATCTTAAAATTGGTTTGAAGTTTAAATATATTTTTGATAACTATATATGTATTTTCAATGTAAAGATGTTTTATAATATAAAACATGTTTTTCATCAAATTAAAAATTTGTTATTTTCAAGTAATATTTTACATACATATTTAGAACCTATTTACAAGTATTTTTAAAGTATATATATGTTTTGCAAATGATAACTTACTATGCTTAAAACTAAAACCAACGAGGTAGACTTTTCTATTTGTGAGAGTTAAGATTGATGTCGAGTGGGGATATGAGCAAAAGATTCTAACCTACCGGTTTCCCTCTTGATTGAAGAGTAGTTAAGTTAGAATGTCAAAAACGTATTAATCTCATTGTTTACTTATTTTTTTGAAAAGCAATCAACTTTGTTAATTCTAAAAGCCAAAGAAGTAAGCTTATTAATTTATAAGAGTTAAGATTGATGTCGAGTAGGGATATGAGCAATAGTGCTCTAACCTATCGGCTTACCCCTTGATTGAGGAATGGTTAAGCCGGGAATGTCGAAAACATATTAATCATGTTGTTTGTTACTCGTTTATGAAAGACATTAATACTATACTTAACACTGAAAGCCGGTGAGGTGGATTTTTATGTTTGTGAGATTCAAGAATGAAGTGTCTGGAAAAGGCTTTGATATGCAATCAGTGCTCCAACTTATCTAGCTTCACTCTTGGTCAAGGAATAGTTAAGTTGGAATGTAAAACACCAGTTAAGTATATGAACCATAATTTCTAAGTAATCGTTTTTAATTAGATAGTCGCTTAGTCGACTATCGAACTTAACCAAATTTTATCTTAGATCTTTCAAAAGAAAGTTTTTAAAGACAACATAAGTATGGAATAGTTTTGGTTTTATTATGATAATGTGTTAATAATATTCATCTTTAACCCTTTTTGATTATACTTATGAATGTGAATAGATCTTTAAAGTTTTAAAGAAAAGCATAAGTGAAATGGTTTGGGTTTGTAGTGACAATTTTTAAGTAACATTAGTCTTAAACCTTTTTGAATGGATTTATAAAAGTACATTGATCCCTAAAATGGATATTTTGAAAGAAATTATAAGTAAGGAATCTTTTGGAAAAAAAGGAAAATGTAAAGGTTTAAAGTAGGAAATCTTTTCAATGATTGGTGAATTAACTTATATCATTTGATATAAGTATATGAATACCTTTTGAAGTATTGAAATGAGTACAAATGAATAGTAAACGATGTTTTATAAAATAATAAAATTTTTACTAATAAAAGAGGTTTTAATTGATAAAATACTAATTAATTCAAAAGAGGATTAGAAGTCACTTATGTGACTTGATCGTGCTTTGTATGTTTACTCATTTATGGAAAACATTTAGTTGTATACTTAGCACTAAAGCCGATAAAGTAGGATTGTGTATATATGGGAGTTAAGACTGATGTTCGAGTAGAATATGAGCAATAAAGCTCTAGCCTGCCGACTTCACTTTTGACCGAGGGATGGTGTGGGATGAAAATATCAAAAATGTGATAAATATACAAGACTTGGTTTCCATATATGATCGTTCTCATTATTATTGAATGGCCAAATTCCTCGATTCAGTCTTGAAGATACCAGAATCGGTAAATGTTTTACTTAACAAAAATAACTTCAAGACTGAGGTATATGTTCTATCTCTAGGATGTGTATCGACGTGTATCTGTTCGAGATGCTGAGATCTGTACGAGATGTGAGAATCCAATTGGGCATTCGTACTCTATTCGTGTGATGAAGACTCGTGTGAAAGATTCTGAACGTGATCTCGACATCGGAAATGGCTAAAGACATAATAGGATGCACAATCTAGGGGTTTACAGTCACACGATAGGTATATAAACAATATATCTTGAGTATGCTTATCATATTGCGTGCAGGAGTTGATGGTACTTGGTTCCACATGGCTCTGGTTCGCTTGTGCGAGCGTGGGTCAGTTGTGTTTACGTTATAGTATATTTCATCTAGAGATATACAACGCTCAAAAGGTGTTTTCGGATCCTTGTGCATGGGGATTGGATTTCGTCTTAACTGAAAAGATCTCCATAGGAAATCCATTATGCGAACGTTCCTTATCGATTTTGATTGTACCCTCTAATATTCTGTTTATTGTAACCAATATAACCATTTCAGCTATTTTCTAATTCATATTCTACACCCTAGACATTATCTATTATATCACCTTAGACGACTAACAGATGGTGGTTCTATGAGGGGATAACCGTTATGTCATTTTATGCATTCTCAAAAGTACCGTTATATGCTAGCTACATATATCTTGAGTTTCTCACACTAGACTTGTGTTTTTCCTAAATTTCTTACGTGCACTTTCGAGTAGTTTTGAGTAAGATAGGTGTTTGTTAATGTTCTGGAGCTCGAGAAGATGAGCTAGACATGTCATCTACCGTAGTATTCATATTTTTCTACATTAGTATATTGTACATATCAGCATTTTTGAGTACAGGTAGTTAGAATTGTCCAGATTGATGATAGTACTTAGGCTTTGTAACTTCGAAAAATTTCTGTATTAGAGTAATCCTTTGTATTGCCCTTCTGATATTGTATATTGTTTTTCCACTGTAAGACTCTGATACAGTGTTATATCCTTTCTTGTTCTGTTTTTTCCTTTTTGTTTTACCCTAACAGTTCATCTTTTTGGCACTTGGATGCTTGGCATGTGAATACCATGAATGTATTGGTGTCGACATTCGAGGGTCGAAAAGACATATCGTTGCAAGTACTTGATTGAACTAAATCTACTGAAATGTTATTTTGGAGTTGCATTGGGAAAGTTTTTTTAGGTTTTATTGTAAACTCAAGGGTTATTGAGGATAATCTAGATCAGATTGAAGCATTGATGCTAGTTACTACCCTAACGACAAGAAGGTAAATGCAAAGCTTGAATGGTAAAGTTACTGCATTGAGCCGAGTCATCTTGAAAGCAACCAATAAATATGTAACACTCTTTGATGCCATTATGAAAGAAAAGGTAAAAGTTCTTATGGATGAGCGAATATGAAATTGCATTTCGAAATTTGTTGGAATATATGAGGAAACCATCAATATTGTCCAAGCCTTAGGAAGGAGATGATCTATAAGTCTGCTTCACGGTTTTGACTAATGCATTAAATGCAGCTGTGGCATGTGAGCGGTGGAAAATCCAAGGTCAAATTACCATGAAACGATTTACTAGTGCGAAAAGAACTACTTGAAGCCAGAGAAATTAGCGTACAAAATTAGCATACCTTGTGTTGATTGCATCGAGGAATCTGAGGCAATACTTCTAGGCTTATGCAATAAAGATGTTGCTGGCCAACTGCTTAGAGAATTACTACATCGACCTGAGACCTTGGGAAGAATGTAAAGTAGAACATCGAGTTGAGCCAATATGATATAACTTACTCTCCTTGGAACGCTACTCAAGGAAAAAGCATTATCAGATTTCATTATTCAGTTGACCATTCGACATGACGAACTGGAAGAAGAGTAGGATGAACTTTCTCAATGGAAGTTATATGTGGATAGAGCATCTAATAAGCATGATTTTGGGGAAAGAGCAGTGTTGGTGACCTTGGAAGGTCGGAGGACAAGTTATGCCTTAAATCTAAAGATCTTTGAGACAAATATAGAAGCTAAATATATAGCAATGATTGCAGGACTCGGAATAGCAAAAGAATAGGGGGTTAAGGTACTGCATATCTTTAGTGATTCTCAATTGGTGGTTTGCTAAGTGAAAAGAGAATTTCAAGCCGATGGAGCCAGATTCACCCCTTACCTATCGGAAGTGTGGTAACTTCTAGGCAATATTGAGCATTACATAATAATGCACATCCCTAGGGTGGAAAAAATGAATGTTGATTCATTGGCCAAGTTGCTCAGCTCTGGAGATACATAATTGTTGGAAATTTTGATAGCAGAAGTTTTTATGACTCCAAGCATAGACGAGATGGATATCGGTAGGATTTAGAGGTCGACGAAAAAATGAGTCATGAAAGACTTTTGTAACGAACTGCAATTTTATCGCCTAGATTTATGAATATCTGATAAATTTTAGATATTCAATTAATGATTTTTAATTATTAAATAACTCCCTTTTAGTTACTAAAGTAATAATTGCAACTCATTTTAAAGATTTTCTATAAAATTAAGTGATTCGAAGAAAAACAAACAATGTAACTAAAAATCATTTTTTGGATTTTCGACTTTTCATCGAAAAAAGTTGTTGTGACTTTTTGCACATTAAAACAGACATATAAATAAAAATAATGTTTTATATTTGTTGATGAAAGAATTAGTTAACTTTAATTATCACTTAAAAATTCTAGATTTGGATTTACTAAAGAATTTGTAAAAAGAAAGAAGGCTTTTGTTTGAGTTGACCACATGCACATATATATAAAGAGAGTTGTACAAATACTTGAGTAAGAGAGGATATAGCATGTGGGAGGGTGATTATTAGTGGAAAAATATCATCATTAAGGGGTGGGGGTTAAATTTAGGCTAATCTTCACCTCTTCATTTTTCTATATATATACATCACTTACACACACATTCATTTTTAATTCAACTTACTTTTTGCTCCATCTTCTTTTAGTTTCTCCATTTTAAAACAAGAAATAAAGAAAATCCGTACCACTTCAAAATAGCCCCTAATCATGGCATGAAGTCCACACTTCTATTGTAAAGCCTCGACCATTGAAAAATCCATAAACTTTAGCACGCAACGTCTGATCCTTGCCCTAGGCCGTGCCCTAAGGAAGATTCCGACCCTTTTGTTTGCCTGTGCTAGTCATTGTGTCATGTTGTGATGCATAGATCATAGAAGTTTTTAGCCTAGCACTAGTGGGGTGTTAGAGGGAGTGAAGCAAGGCCAAAGCATGTGGAAAGGTGTGGGAGCAAGTTGAAGAAGCTTGGTCGAGGATGAAAGTGACATATCTCACTTTGCAATAGCTTTAAAATTGAATATTTTGGATGTTGTAAATATTATTACATTTGTGTGTATAATCCTATAGTAGGTGTATATGTAGTATTGATGTTCTTTGATTCTCTCTTGGAAGCAGATGTTATGTCTAACTTTTTTTTGCAAGGCGTATAAAAATGAAAGTTGAAGTGTTTTGTAGCGAACAGGTTGCTTTGGGAACACATTAAAAGATTGATTTTGTAGAGGGATCCAAAGGGATTCCTTATCTTGTTGATTTTATTTACATATATGCATGTTTATGTAAATTCCAGTGATATAACCTGAGATGTTGAGTTCTTTTGAAAATAAAATAAATGGTGGTTTGTTTGAAAGGCATAGTAGTAGCTAAGCCTCTTTCTGAATTTGAAAAGTTATGGATTTAAATTGACTTCTTTATTTTAACATTTTAAGTAAAAATAATTATATATCTATAGTGGTTTAAAATGTAGAAAGAAGTTGTGATTAAAAGTATTTTGTTTATCAGTCAAAGTTTGAATAGTTACAGTCCATATAACAATAGTTGCTATGGAAGCATTTTCGAAAAATTGCAATTTTATAAAGTATAAATGGTTATAAACTTTAGATATTTAGTAAATTCTTCTCAAATATGTTTTATAATAATTATATAAGTATTTTAACAAATTTAGAGTTTTAAATATATTTTTATATATTTAAACAAGTGATTTTGTTTTAAAAGAAGATAGAATATTTTGGAATAAGTATTTGTGAAAGACTTTATAGAAAATATTATATAGAAAGATAGATATATAAATGGTATTTTATAGATAAAAAAGGATTTATAGACGGTATTTTTATAAAAGGGAAAATATATCATTTAGATAAATCTGAATAATAAATCACATTTATGAATTTATAGTGATATATGGAATGATCGTCTAATGGAAAGTAAATGAGATTTAATCAAGAGATTTATAAAAGAAGTTCTATGAACAGAAAAGAGATTTATAAAAGAAGTTTTCTAAATAAAAAGGAGATTATAAAAGGAGTTTGTAAATATAAAATTGATTTATGGAAATGAATTTTATAAAAGGAACAAGACTTGATTTCCGTAAATGATCTTTATAACTTATGGTGGTATGGAAAGTATTCTTTTCGTACTTAACACCGAATTTCGAGGTATGGAAGTTGGTCTATATCTTAATAATTAAGAATGTATATCAAGCAGAGATAGTTTTCTAACTTGTCCAATTTCAAAGATAGTCGAGGGATAGTACTGTTTGAAAATGGAAATGGTGGTAAGTATATTTGATCTAATTTCCATACGATCTATTTACTTACACCAAAAAGAAAAGTGATCTAAGTTTAAATAATATGTTTAAATGACAGCTATTTTTAACCCAGTTTAACATGGTTTGGAAAAATATGAAATCTTTCTTAAGATTTGAGAATATACTTATACCGTTGAGATAAGTATATGAATACAATTTCTAAGTATTAGAAGTGTAGTATTTTGTGAATATACTTGTACCATTAAATTAAGTATATGGATATTTTTTCAAGCATTGAAAAAGTATAAATGAAAAATGAATGCGTAGTATACTCATGTATGTCATTTGTAAAAGGGTATTTTAATACAAATGCTTATGGAGTGATTTTAATTAATGAAGAGAATAGTTAAAGTGGCATTATTGTTTCTTATGTGCTCAATCATGCTTGGTTTTCCATATGAATATAAAAATATGATTTGATTGTTTTTTCTATTTGATAGTTAAATAACTGACTATCAAATCTTGACCAAATATAACTCAAGAAATATCTAAAAGAAACATGGGAATTATATGGTACGATTATCTTCAGTGATGCTAAATTGTACGTATAAACTCGCTTTGCTCTTCTAGGACAAATGATAAAGAAATTGACCCAAATCGAGGTGATTTTAGCTTTAATATATTGTCCCATTATTTCCAGAAGAACCAAAGTTGAGTTTATAGGAAATATATCGATTGGTTTTGGAGCGATCGGTAAGTTGGTGAGTGTACTTGTATAAGAGGACCCAAAACTGTAATCACTCCAAAACTATATACATGTTCTAAGCTTTGGAAAAGTTTCGTGATTGGTTCAAGATGTCGGAATCTACATGGAGATTCAACATCCAATTTAGATGCTCGAACACATGTAGTTATTCGTGATCTATTCAAGATATGGGAATCCATGTGTGATTCCAATATCCATTAAGATATGGGAATCCATGTGTAGTTTCAAAATCTATTCGAGTTGTGACTTGCGTTCTGGAATGCTAGACGTAGCCATACAAACGGGTATGACTAAAACTAAAGATACGCTGCATAGCTAGGTATTTAGCTAACCTATAGGTGCAGTCGACTCTACCCTAGAGATACCTATAGTTTATGCATGCAGTGAGTGGTGCCCCTTGCTTGACTGATAGGGGCCAACTATATATTTCCTATGTACATTAGCTAGGGTTGTATGATGCTTCGAAAAGATATCTCTGATCCTTGTGTAGGAGGACCGTCCTAGATGTTCTAAGGGCATCTCCGTGGAATCCAACACAATTAGCGAACATGCCTCAATGGGTTTGACTGTATGCCTATTAATGTTGTGATGTACACTCACATGCATCACAACTACTTGATTATTTGTATTTATCACCTTAGACATTATTACAATATCATTGGATTTTCTTATAAATCATTTGGTTATCGTAAGGTAAAAATCCGTCCGTGTTCATTTCCGGCGTGGTCTTACGAGATACCTTTATTTCACCAGAGTTTTATAAATATAAAAATCCATGAGATTAAAGTTCTCATGTTTGTTTACCATACTTTTTCGGGCGTTATTTTCTTATAATTCTCGGGTCATCCCAACATATTTCCAGATTTAGCTAGACGCGTTAGATCTTTAGGAGACGAGCTCGATGCCATCAAGACGTATTCCCATACTTTTATTTACGCTATATTTCTTGTTTTGTACTTATCAATATTTGTGAGGGTAGACTATTATAATTATTCAAGCCGATAATAGGTTAGACTCTGATTATTGTATGTATATTAAAGTTTTCTTTTTGTAAAAGCTCTGTTGAGTATTATATATTACTCGTCACGAAGTGAGATTCTGTTCTATTATTTCTTTTGTTCTCTTTCACCCCAACAATCTGTCTTCCCGGCACTTGGATGCATGGCATATGGATACTGTGGATGTATTAGCGTCGACTTTTGAGGGTCAAAAAGGCCAACCGTTACAAAGTTTTATCAGAGCTGAATGTTAAGCCAGAACCTTGACCTTGGTGAGGTATACTCATTAGTGATAAGGTAAGTGACACCTTAGACTGAGATTGTGTGTGTGAGAGAGAGAGTGTGTGTGTGTATGAGAGCGCGTATTTATTAGTGCTATAAAAATGTTTTATATTATGTTGATTGATATGTTGAGTGGTTTATGGATTACAATCGATGCGCCTGATCAACGTTATCGTTAGGGATTCCTAAAATATTTGAACCAGGTGAACCAACACAATATTGTTTCTGAAATTGGTAGATGAAATAATTTTACTTAGGATTATATTTTGTATAATTTTCAAAAATAGATATTGCTATTTATGTGTGATTGTTTGTTAGGAAATGATGACATTCATTTATTATCATGTGTTGATTATTTATGCTCGGTCATTTTATGATAATTTTGTTTGATTGAATTAAATATGAACACCTTGTGGATTTCAACTTCATGATTTGACTATAAGGCGTTCAGTAGTAATGTTGTTACAATGTTTATTTTGATACAAGAAGAAATGATTCCTTTTATAAAGTTGATTTTGTCAATTTGTTTTATATAATGCAGTTTGTAAAATAAAGAGGATTTTTGAAGAATTTTAATCTTGGTGGCTCTGGAAAAAGATTCAAATAATTTTTAGAAAACGAAATTATAGTATTACTTGTAAATATTCGTAAATGTAAACATTTCAAAGAAAATTTTAAGTAAGGAAAAAGCCTCGATTTGTTTTGTGATAATTTGAATAACCTTCTAAATGATGATCGGATATTTGCTTAGGTGAACGGTATAGTACACTTAGTAAATTATTCCCTTTGCCATTGTACAATCGAAGCGGGTTCGATTTCAAACGGATCCGAAACATGTGATAATAGATATTTTGATAAACCGTTTTTTGGAAACAGATACAATACTGTTTCAAAAATGTGATTTGAAAAAGAAGAAGTAATTTTATGTTAACTAGTTCGAGTAGCTCAAAAACGACTAAAAACAGATAGGAGATGTGTTCGGATGGTAAGCACTTCTCTTAAGTGTTACCCTTCTTGGTAAGGGATGTATGATACTATTTGGTAGGACCCAATTCCTTGGTATTATTTTGTCGTTACTTGGTGTATGTGTATATTTTCTACGGATTAAAATATGCAGTATCATTTCATAAAGATTTTGGAATGAAAACCGGGTATTTAGATCTTATGTTTTCTTAAAGAAAAATGGATTCAAAATAGAAAGGATATTTTGATAAATGTATCATGGCATTTTAACATGGCTATATTAAACTGATTGTACAAGTTAGATTCGACTTCCATTAAGGCCGGTGATTCCAAAGTGATTATTGTGTAGCCCAAAAGTCAAATACAGATGATAATATGAAGCCAGGGTTGAATGGAATTGATAGATGTGCAAGGTAGAATGTTTAAAGTATGAAATATGGTCCAACGCATATGAGAGATCAACATTAACTAGCTCCAACAAGAGGGATCGACATGTTTCATGGTATGAGAGCATTTTTGTAGAAAACAATCAATATCTCAAGATCTACAAGTCCAATGCCTATGAAATTTGGAAAGCAATATATAGGGACTCTAGGGAGCCTACCCTAGGGATCACATCTTAAAAGGACAAAGTTGGAGGGATCGGTAAACATCCCTTGAAATGGATCGACATAAAATAGCATGCAAGCCATGTTGAAGCAAAGATCACGCAATAACTCGAGCTTTGCTGATCCAATTGACATGAAATTTGGAGGTTAAGCATATTTTAGTGTAAGGAAACCATTATAGGGGCTGCTCCCTAAATTTTTACCAAAGATGGGATCGGTAAAGATCCGTCCTCTTTGGGCATTGGGCTAAGCCGTCCCTCTTGTGGGCCAATATGGTTTTGATGGTCCTTCTACCAAGTTTTCATAGAGATATTTTGCCATCTTCATCTATAAATACTAGCTTGATGGTTCATTTTCAAGACTTTTATGCTATTGGTTGCTTTGTAGTCTTTTGTAACTGGGGATTTTCATCTGACCCCTTCGTATTCAGATTTTAAAGTGATAAATAAAGTAATCTATTCAAAGTGGACCTGGGAAAACAACGTCGAATCCCTATAAATCGTTGTGCGCATGTTATTTTGTCGATTAACTAATCTTTCTTTGTTATTATCCACTGTTTCCTTTTTATTCTTCACTTATTTCACTTCAACAACTTCTGTAGGGTGTTGTGCCAATTTTTGGTGCAAACATTTTGGTGCTTTCACTGAGAACCTAGATTCTCAACTTATTAGGATCTTGTTATTGCTACTGGATTGCATCAATCCCCTGAAGGATATCCACAATCATCTTCAAGGAGTTGCTCATAGAACTCAGATTTGCAAAAATCTAGCAAAGCTACCAAAAATGGTGATGAACACTAGTTCTACATCTCAGAACGCGAAAGGAAACGAGAATGCTAGCATCCAACAAGAAGTTCCAAGCAGTCAACCAATGGATGTGAATGTTGATCCATTTGAAGTCTAGAATATGGCTAATTCTATTACGAGAGATGAATTCCAGAATTTGATGAGGAAGCTAGTTGATATCCATCGACAGTTAAATCGACAGATTAAGACCAATGCCAATCTAATAAACCAACTTAATCGGCAATAGTGAGGGAAAGCCAGGAGGGACGCTACTCCTTACTTTGTATCAGAGAGCTCTAGTCCATCGGAGGACTATCATAGCCATAAGCATTGCAGAATGAATGAACATTACGTAGAAACATCGGGGCATCAACAGACAGACCATATTGGTCTTCCCGTACCGATCAACACTGATGTCCCTATAGGGATCAGAACTAATCCTTCCCATAAAAGAGGGATCTTACCTGTGTATGTTGGGACCCATCTTAGAGCTACTACGGTTGATTTGGATGATGTAGTTCAATTGAATGTTGACCAATTGCATCCCCGAAATGATGATGAAGCGAATTAATGTGATATACAGCAGGAACATGTTGAACAACGAAGGCATGGAACGGCCCATAGGCATTGACCGGACCATTCACATGAGGTGGAATACGACCTCCACTTGGCACCAACTATCCAAACGCCAGATTTTTCGCCTATGATTAGACAGTTAGCTACAGAAAGCCAAGGCTTGACTAATGACAACTGGGGAATCTCACGAAGCCATATCCCATTCATTGAAAATGTCCTATATGCAAAATATCTAAGGAGGTTCAACATGCAGTCAGTGCCAACCTACGAGGGAAAAGCCGACCCCAAGCAGCACATCATGAGATAAGGATGGCTGATGGAGTCCATAAGAGCAGATGATGCAACCAAGTGCAGATATTTTCCTATAACTCTCTCTGGATTAGCGACAATGTGGTTTACAAGGTTACCCTTGGTGGTCGATTTATAAATTTGATGATTAGGAAACAAAGTTCGTGGAGCAGTTTCGTATGCACGCAACTTGCCCCAAGGATGTAATGCTCCTATCCTGTGTGATACAGACTGAGTCATTGAAGGATTATTTAGAGAGGTTTCATATGGGTGTCATAGAAATAAGTAATCTAAACGACCATGCAATAGTGATGCCTGTAACGAGAGGGATTGATTCGGAGTCTGATTTTGGTGATTGGTTAACTAGCAAGCCACCTGCAACATTGGAGCGCTTATATGCAAAGCAGCTCAGTGTTTGTGGAAGGAGGAAGCCAGAGGTTCTAGGAAGCAGAATGTTATGGAACCAAGTTGAGGGGAGTAAGGGTAATATTGCGGTGAAGCAGTCTGATGATAGTTTTGGAAAGTTCAAGTAAATGTCCAGAACAAACCAAAATAGCAAAAGAAAGGCGGAGATAGGGGTCAAGAACAAAAGAGGGATTCTAGGAGAGGAAAACCTAGGATTTCGATGTGTGATACTTACATGCCTCTGAATACATCTCTAGAGAATATCTCTTTGTCTACTTGCAATACTATGCAGTACAGAAAGCCGCCTCTATAAGAATCAACGGAGAAGTAGAAACAACAGGAAAATATTATCAGTTACACGAATGCTATAGACATAGCATGAATGAATACAGGCATCTCCTAAATATTATCGAAAATCTAATTCGGGAAAGGAAGTTACAGCAATTTGTAAAAACCCCATAGGATGGCGGGCAGGGGATATTCAACCCTAACCGAGGACAAGCATCGCACAGGGCTAAGGAGCCTGGGCGGACAGGTGCAAGATTGGTAATTAATATAATAGTCGGAGGACTACATCTGACAGATAAGAGTTAGCATGATATGAAGCACTACGATAGAGTGATTAAGCATGTGGATTTTGAATATTGTTTGAATACAGTAGATAGAGCTCCAGTAAAATAGCAACGTATAATGGCAAATGATATTGTGTTTAGAAACAGAGATGCAGGCAAGGTGGACGTTCCGAAGATCGACCGAATGGTCATTTTGACCATGATCGGCCTCGATTTAGTGAAAAGGATACTGATTATGGAAGTTCTATGAGTATAATTTTCCAAAAAGCCTATGATTAGATAAGGATGGAAGCCTAGGACTTGAAACTGTCTTAAGTCCAAATACATGGTTTTAACGGTGCTGCAACTAAAGCTATTGGTTATGTTTAATTACCTATAGAGTTGGGAAAGGTGACCGTAGAAGAATGCATATCTCTTCATTCGTTGTTTTGGATGTTGACTCTCCTTACAATGTTTTTTTCGACCGACCGGCCGTAGCTGAGTTCTGGGCAGCTCTTGTCCTATGGCATTTGATTTTGAAGTTCTTGACGGATAATGGTGTTGGAGTTGTCCGTGGCGATCAGTCGACTAGGCATGTCTGCTATCTAGCTGAGTTGAGAGACGCTCGGCGGACGGAGAAAGGTAAGGGTGTGGAAAAGTCAGTCTACATCCAACCTACTGAAGATCGACAAATAGCACTGAGCCTTGGCTCAGGTGCCACAATCGGTTCTATAGAGACATAGATTCGAGAGATGATGAGGAGGACCCCAAAGAGACCAAGGCTAGACCGGTTGAGTCGAAGATTGACATCACAGTTAGCCACGACGACACATCATGGGTCCTAAAGATCAGATCGCAGCTCAGCCAAAAGAATTGTGAACCATGCATTGAATTTTAACCAAACGCATGTCCCAGTGAAACAAAAAAGACGTGGCATGGATCCGGAGAGATATGTCGCTCTTAAAGAGGATATGGATAGAGTCAAAACAATAGGTTTATTCACGACACCCAATACCTTAAGTGGGTATCTAATCCTGTAATTGTGAGAAAGGCTAACGGTAAATGGAGAACATACGCTGATTACTCGGATTTGAACAAGGCGTGCCCAAAAGGCACCTTTCTCTTTCCAAGGATCGACCAGCTGGTGTACTCAACCACGGGACATGAATTGCTATCTTTCATGGATGCATACTCGGGATATAGCGAAATCACGATGCACATTCCTGATCAAGTGCGCACCAGTTTCATTGCCGATGTTGGATTATATTGCTATATGGTGATGCTATTTGGACTAAAGAATACAGGAGCGACCTACCAGCGTTTAGTCAACAGAATGTTTAAAAATCAGATCGGAAAAACGATGGAGGTATATGTGGATGATATGCTCGTGAAGTCACGACGGTCAAACGACCACATTAGCGACCTCACATAATTGTTTGACATCCTCTGACATTACAAGATGAAGATTAATCCTTTGAAGTGTTCTTTTGGCATAACATCTGGGAAGGTCTTGGGTTTTATCATTAATGCCCGTGGAATTGAAGCTAATCCCGAAAAGATCCAAGCTATTCGTAATATCCAAGCGCCAAAGACTATCAAGTAAGTACAGAGCATGAATGGCCAATTTATTTCTAGAGCTACCGACAAATGCATTCTCTTCTTTGATTTGATTAGGAAAAGAAAATGAAATTTTGAATGGACATGGGATTGTAAAGACGCATTTAAGATTTGGTGAATCACTTGGAGGGACCTCCCATCTTGTCAAATCTAGTAGACCATGAAGATTTATATATCTATTTGGCTATGTTGGTACACGCTATAAGTGTCACTTTGATTGAAGAAAATGGAGTCTAGAGACAAATCTCTTATGTTAGCAAGCGACTGCTTGTTGATTGCATCACGAAAGCTTTATCCCTACTTTCAAGCACACCTTATTAATGTTTGCACCAACTAACAATTCCTACAGTGACCTGAGATGTTTGGAATGTTACTCAAGTGGAATATCAAACTTAAACAATTTGACATCACTTATCTTTCTCGGTGGGCTATGCAGGGACAAGCGCTGGCGGACTTTATAGCGGAATTTACTGCACAAGATGACTTCTCAGAAAGCAATGAAACCCCCTCCATAAGGTGGAAGTTATATACAGATGGAACATCTAATGATCATTGTTATATAGCTCGAATTATGCTTGTAACTCCTGATGATCAGTCAACTTGCTATGGATCGAAGCTTGACTTCCCTGCAACAAACAACATGTCTGAGTATGAGGCTGTGATTGCCAGACTTAAACTTACAAGAGAACCGAGAAAAACATCTCTTGAAATCTTTTGCGACTCACAGTTGGTATTATACCAAGTCAGGGGAGATCACCAAGCTAAAAGACAATAGGTTGCTCCATACCTTACCAAAGTCCAGGAGTTGTTGATTGACTTTGAGTACTATGACATTACTCACATTCCTCGGAATCAAAACAGAGAGGCAGATTCATTGGCAAAATTTGCTAGCACTAGGGATGCACAACAGATGGGCTTGGTTCCAGTTGAGGTATTAAATGCTTCGATCATAAGCCTGATGGAAATCGATCAGGTATTAGAGATGGAGCCTGAGAAGGATTCATGGATGACTCCGATTAAAGACTATTTACTACAGGAATTCATCTCGAATGAAGGAATACAAAGCAACAAGCCCTTTGCAAAGATTTACGATATATCTTGCAAGAAGGAATTATGTATAGAAAAAGTTCTTCCTTTCCCCTGCTCCGATGTATCGCTCAAGATGAAATAAAACGAGTAGTAAAGGATGTTCATGAGAGGAAACGTGGCGATCACACCCGGTGGCAAACTCTAGCAAAGAAATTACATTGTTACGGGTTTTATTGGCCAACCTTTAATCTAGATGCTACTGATTATGTAAGACAATGCGATAAGTGCTGGTTATATGCAAAAATTTCAAGAGCTCCATCAATAAAAAAAATACACAAATGGTCAGCACGTGGCCTCTTGCCATGTAGGGTATAGATATTATCAGCTCCTTACGATCTCTAAAGGTGGGGCGAAGCACGCTATTGTCGCAGTTGATTACTTTACTAAATGGACCAAAGCACAACCTTTAGCCACGATCACAACTAAGAAAGTAATCAAATTCATTCTCTAGAACATCATCTGTTATTTTGGTCTTCCTTGAATTATTGTAACAGACAATGGACATCAATTCGATAGTGCTGACTTCTGCCATCAACATCTTATTGAAAACAGATTTGCGGCAGTTGCTCACCCTCAAGTAAATGGGCAAGTCGAAGCCTTGAATAAAATCATAAAATCCATTCTAAAGAAGAGTTTGGAAAAGGCTAGAGGCAAGGGGGTGGATGAAATTCGGACAACATTATGGGCTTATAGGACCACCTACAAGTCCGCGACTGGCCATACTCCATTCGTCCTCGCTTCTGGTTCCAAAGAAGTTCTTCCTGTTGAGATTGAAGTTCCTTCTCATCGAAGGACTTAATACAACCCCAAAATGAATAAAGTTCTTCTTTTGGAATCTCTAGACTTAATAGATGAGAAGCGCAAGGAAGATGATTTATGGGCAGCGGCACACCAACACCGGGTCGCCCGATACTACAACACTAAAGTTCGACCTAAAACCTTTGAATCGTTGATCTTGTCTTGAAACGGGTTTTTTATGCCCCGTCGCACATGAATCCAACCTAGGAAGTACTGTATGCCATTAAGTAGAGGCTTGGAGAGGGAATTTTCAAGCTGGCAACTATTGATGGCATCACACTCCTAAGAGCATGGAATAGCGAGCATTTACGATGCTATTTCACTTAGTTTATTTATTTTTCATTCAGTTGTATCTACCTTCAAAATTAGCTTTAGTATTTAACTTTCCAGATATGTAATAAGACATATTATATTATTTCTTTCCATTTAGTAAATAAAGTTTGGACTTCCTTCACGTCTGTGTTTGTAACATTACATGTTAGTTAAAGTACACAACTAACTAATGGTGACATCTCTAAGTAGGCTCCTAAAGTTAGGAACTAGCCGATTACATTAGTTCCTAGTTGAACTAAACAAAATGCACATGGTCCTACTATTTATTTGATGATTTTCGTCCACAACACCATGGAAGGGATACGTAACGAGAAATGGATGAGACTCAACCATCTGATAACCAAGTTAATCCCACCGAGCAATGGGACCATCATGAATTAAAAGCAATGTGATATGACCGATCGCTTGCAAAATTAAAACCCAAACCTCGAGGATAAGTTGATCAATTAAGAGTAGTACGATCTGACTATTCTTTAAACTAACTCTAAGTCCCCAAAGTGCAGACAGGAGTATAAACATAAATCGGATGTGAATCAACCTCTCATGAACTAACTTTAAGTCCTCGGAGTGCAAACTGGAGTATAAACATAAATCAGGTTTGAATTGACCTCCCGCGAACTAAAGTTAAGTCCCCAAAGTGCGGAATGGAATATAAACATAAATCGGGTGTGAGTCGACCACCTGTTAACCAACTCTTATCCATGAAGAGTTGATATGAGTATAAACAAATAGATGAGTGCGGTCCAACCATTCACTGTTCTATGAACTCCGACCTGAAACCGGTAGAAGGAGTATAAACTCAATGAAGATTGAGTTCGACTATCCACCGTCTAACTCCACTAAACCGAGATCAAAGACAGGATTATAATCCCCCAAGTCACTGAATTCGATAGCTAACATTGGGACTCGAGCTGCGTGTTTGGTATGAATCAAGGCCACGACCGGATGGAAACCTTAGGATAGAGTTGGTGGATTGTTATTTCAATCAACGAGCAACAAATTACAAGTACATTGAATGGAAATTAGTAGCTAGACTACTTACATAATAATTCTGAGAGTTCAACATAAATCAAAAAAAAATTATTCACATAGTAAGCTTCAAAATTGTGATAAAAGTTTATTCAAACAATGGGGATCGTACCCTAACAATCACGGCCAACAAAGGAAAAAAATAGCTATACAAGCTATGTGCACACAGAGCCGAAGCAACGGTTGTTTCTTTTGCCTTCACTCCTTTTTGGATTTTTCGAGAGTGGTGCTATCTGAACTTCCACTTATTCTTTTCCTTGATCCTTTACCGCCCTTGGCGGGAGAGCATTCGAAGCTTAGAGGGAGTTTTATAGGAATCGACCCACTGGTTGCAATGACTTGTAATAGGATAAGATTTGGATCATCAATGTCCATGTCCGCAGGCTCAGCTTTAGCTTTTTTCTTCAATGATTCCTCCTTGTTGATGCACTCCTTTAAGCTGAGCTCATCAGTGTTTTCAATAGAGATGGTGATCACAACAACATCAAATTCATCCAACGACTATGGATCCTTGGCCTCATCTTCATCGGGTACTCCGACATTTTGAGCATCTAGCTCAGGAGCATCGAAATGACCGCCAGAATCTTTATTGAGGCCGATTGTTTCTCCATGGCGGCACCACATTTTAGAGTATGGCTGGGACCTAGAAGACCTATGGGTGCATGAAACTAATAAGATAAGCCCGTCACTATTGTTCATGAAGAGCAGAACTTCTCGAAAAGTGGAGAGTAAAGTAGAATACCTACATATGGCTGATTCTTAGTAATCGTCGGAGTGCACCCTTCCAGAATAAGGGTCAACACTTTGGATTGGTAAACGGGTTTTTCCGGATCATAGCTCAAATCTTGCCCTAGGTCAAAAGAAAATGACAATCCAGTTTCTTGAAAAGAAGAGGGGACCTTGGGATTAGACCCTGAAGATTCAAAAATATTTTTCCCTTTACCATTAGGCACTAAAATGCCTAAGATTGAAGTCTCATGGCAGCAAGATCTAGGGTTTCATTACCGCGAAGGATCTCCAGCACTAGCTTCTCTACATCCAAATCGGCTTCAGTAAGGTCTCTTTTTTTTATCTCAACAATATACTCCCAGGCCTTGGTAAGCAGCTCAAAATACCCCTCATCAAGGAAACTCAGGTCGCGGTGGATTAGGACTTTAGAATTTTATTCGATGGTCAAAGGATGAAACATGTCCTTAATTTCATTCCGATCATTTTCTTTGGAATCCTCCACCTAGGCCTGCATCTCTCGCCTTTTCTTTGAGGGATTCAATTTTAGCAAGTTGCTCATCAAGTTTGATTTTTTATATTCCTAGCTTCGACGACCCTCCTCTATCTTTACGATTCTTCTTGAGCTTCGATCTTCTCTTCCATCCCTTTCTTGAGAAGCTCTTTAAGCTCCTTAACATAGCGAGCCAAGATATTTTTCTCCTTTTTAAGGAATCTTTTTCCAAGGCAAGCACCCTGCTGTGGTTGAGGGCAGCATTAAGTTCCTTTTTATGGGTGGCCTCCAAATGACTCACTGCCTCAGATGTTTTTTTGGCACTCTTTTCTGCCTCAGTCGGTTTTGCCGTCAACTCCGAGATCTCATTATCTTACTGCGTAATTATATCCTTATCATGGATGGCCTCTAGCTTGAGACGGTCAATCTTCTGTTGTCGCTTGATAAAAACCTCAGAGATCTTTTCTGCTAAGTGCCAAAATGACTCATGTTGCACGAAAACTTCATTGATGCATGTGAGAGAGCTAGCTTCGGCGTTCCCTGGGATTGTATGAATTGAGGGAAGGAACTTGATCCCGTTGATGCAAATTTTTGGAAAATTGACCTTAAGCTCGGCCAACTTCTCTACCGTGGAAGATTCAGGAGCAGTGGTCAACAAATATGGATCGAAAGTGATGATTGGGTGCTTGCTCGACCTATGGTCTTGAGATTGCTTGGAGTTAGAAGAGCCAGAATATTGCTCATGTGGTGCGGTGACTTGAGGCCCCTAAAAAGAAGTCTGATCACCACTGTTAATATGAAGATTGAGCTGACCTTCTTAGTGGGATGACTGAGACTCAGGCTTACACCTGGAAGACGAAGATTTCCTCGAGCGATGACCTTTTGAACAATGGCTAGATCCATATTGCGTCAAAGAGCCCCTTAGGCGATCAAAAACTCTAGGTTGAGATATTGCACTTGAAAAAACCGAACAAAAGTGTATAAGTAATCATTGTACAAAAGATAAATGAAGAGTGTGTAGTGGACTGCACGTGATCGTGAGTGTCCTAGTGTCCCCTACGCCTCGATCCCGACGGACCAGTAGCTGTAGCCTTACTAATAGGCGTATTCTCTCCTTTGCCGGTAGGAAGAATGTAGTCACCACTCTTGGTGAGAGAATTAAGCCCATCGATATTGATGTTTGGGAAGTCAGAGGTCATAATGTCATCGGGGATTTAGAGATTTGAAAACCATTTCATTGAACGTATCAAAATGTTGAGATGATGACTCTTCGTCAACTGAAGTGATAACAAACTCCGGACCTTTATTTCTTATGCAAAGCTTATATGCAGATTTCTTTCTTATCTTAGTTATCATTTGGGGTTGCATGCCTTATGATGGTTCAACGACTGGCACCTTGCCGGGGCTTGCATCAGTGTCATCAGGCTCGTTTATCTAGGCAGCCCTAATTTTGCCTTCTTCGATGTCATCCTTAGTCCCCTCAACTGGGGGCATGACAAGGTTGTTGATATTCGCTTCTTGTTCTACAATATTTCTTGGTAATTCCGCACTTCTAAGGAGCTCAATATTGCGAGCCTCTTCCAGTAAACAAAAGGAGATAATAACTCACCGGTTATGAGAAGTCTAATTTCCCTATCGACGATCGGAGTGGCACAAATTGCAGAGATCGCTCTTGGATGACTATTGTCCTATGGACGTGGATGGACACCAAAGATATTCAGGATGTTAGTTGATTCAAAAGCATGACTTGGACTAAAGAATTTGAGAATAAAGCAAAGACAATACTTACATCCTTCCAACTGTTGCCTTACAAAGTCAAGCGGACATTGAACATAGAACCACTCGTGTTTGAAAAAAGTAAGTTTGTTCCAAGCACCGGTTAAGATTTGATAGTTGGGTGAAGGCTGGAGGAAAACATAGTAAGGACTTCCTAACCATCGTTTAAAATTATAAATGAACCTTATGTCCTTAGGAGTTGGCAGGTGAAACAGAATGCTCATGAATAGTAAAAAAAGTTCCATGGAAAAAGGTGCAGCTGTTCGGGTGAAGTTGAGTGGAAGCTATTCCAAGATATCTTAACATTTCTTGAATAAAAAATTGAAGGGCGGCACGCTTCGGCCCAACATATGATTTTTTTGCATGCTGTGTACCTATTTGGAGGCAAGTGAGCCATGTCATTTATCGAAGGAGCAAGGACGTCTTCGAATGGAATTCCATGTTTGGAACATAGTCTACGAAAGGCGGCCTCACCAATTCTAAAGGCTTGAGAATCTATTTGGTAATCTAAAAGTATAGTGTCCGCCGAGAGGGCGGGAATAGCAGAAAAAAGGATGGTTGATAGGCCAGAAACTTTTGTTTGTTCAGTTTGATGACCAAGAGAAAGCCTACCAGATATAGGCGCGAAAGTTGACTCAGCTTCGAGATTGCTATGTTGCAAGGCCGGTCCAAAATACAATGCAGCTAAATGCTCTAAGTGTCTAAAGTCCATGTTAACTATACTTAGTAAATAATCAGATTAGAAAAGTTTACCTGTCCCCCCGTATTATGTGTGAACTAGCGTGGTGCAGTATAGTGCATTGCATAAATAAGTAGCTTAAAATAAGAAAGCAAAGTTAAATGATAAGACTTTGGATTTCGACCAGAGTGACCGTCATCGCTAACTGTCTCAACTGGCGAAGAGATTGATCGGTTGCGAAAGCTTTGGGATTGGATATCGGCATATAAAGAGTGAAATATGTTATTTAAGTCATGCTAAGTTTTGGTTCATATTCTAAGTTCTAAGGATTTGATCATTCAATTTTAAGTATAATAATGAAAATGAGAGTCCTGTTGTTCATCGTCGTCATATGTTCAAGATCATTGAGGTAGATTGGTTGTAATTGCTCAAACAAGTGATTTTGGATTAGGTTTCAATTTCGACTCAAATAACGTGTATGCCGATCCTAAAATGCGAAACCCTATAAGTTGATCCATATTTTCCGATCCCTATCCCAAAGCGGCTCAGCTGATACCTCTCCACAAACAAGTAGTATCGATCCCTCTCTCCTAACGAAAGCTACCGATCCCTTTCCTTTTACAAATAATACCGACCCCTCCATGTTATTCAACTCAACAGATCCCTCTCCTTCTTAGTCGATCCTACTGATCCCTCTACTTCATCATCTTCCACCAAACTTCCAACACCGATCCTACCACATTAGTCTGCTAGTCCTTAAGATGATGGTTTTGATGATAACAACCTTAGGACTCATTATAAAATATAAATACTAACATTATAGTTTAGATATATATGTATTTGTGTATATGCAGGATATAAACATGCATGTATCTAGAATAAAGATTGTACAGCATAAAGATTCAAGACTAAAGATATCAAGATTGAAGGCTCATGAGTATCAAGAGTTCAAGATTTCAAGAGTACAAGAGTACAAGATAAGTATTGAGTCTAGAATTATGTTAAAACTTCTTGAAAGCACTTACATTTTTATTCTAATTTATTCATGGGATGGAATCCACTTCGAGCCTGTTAAAGGGATGGAATCCTAGTGGGATGGAACCCACGACAATATCTAATGGAACATATAGTGGTCCTATTTTGATATCCACTAATTTTATAAAAATGCTTTTCAAATATATATATATATATATATATATATCTTGGTTTTTAAAAAATGTTTTCAAAATTTTCTTTTCAAAAAGACATCTCTCTTGATTTTAAATATTTTAGCCTCAAAACTATTTTTATCATTTTAATATTTTGATTTCAAAATTGTCCTTGTTTTTAAACCATCTCTTATTTTAAATATTTAACTTTAAAACATTTATATACTCAGATTTTAAATTACTTTATAGATTAAGATTATATATATTAAAAATTACTTTCTAAACTCTTTTATATGTTTAAACTATAATCAAAAATATTTACAAAGTTTAGAAATTGTTTTGACAAATTATAGAAACCGATTTTAATAAGAAAATCAAAACATCAATTTTTTGCCTTGAGCATGTTGACATACCCCTACCCCCCATGTCAACATGTGTCCGTTAAATTCAAAATTCAAGTTTTCAAAAGAAGTGTCTATTCGTCGTAACCTTTCACGAAGAGGTATGACATTTTCCCTCCTATATATACCTATTGTTTTGAACAAATTTTACATCATAATTTTACTTGTATTCTCTCCTCTTCATCTTCCACATTTATTCTAAAGAATTCTAAACAATATTCTGCCGAAATACAAAGTGAATCAAACTTGATTATCTCTTGTTTGATTCTCTGCCACTCTCTCTATAAGATCTTAGTGCTATTCAGAGTTATAGGATCTTTTGTAAATCAAACTGTTGAGTAAAAGGTGCGGTTAAGCCTTAAAATCAACTGGGTGTGATTGTACTCCTGGAAATCAATTAGATGATCTTGTAGCCTGGTTAAATCAAGAGAGTTTCCCTGAACTCGAATACAGGAGAGTGTACCTCGTAGCCTGAAACCCAAGGTGTAATTTGGCAGATTATTTAATAAGAAATCCATACGATTATACGGGACTGGATGTAGGGTAACTCTGAACCAGTATAAAATCCTGGTTTGTTCTTTTCTTTACTGGTTTTATTTAGTATTTGCATCTATGTTTGATTCTGTGATTATATCTTTGTCTGTGAATTGCATTTGTTGGTGACTAAATTACATAAGTTTCGAAACATTTAGAAAATCCATAAAACATTATTCACCCCTCCCTCTAGTGTTATTCCAGCCTTAAGATCCGTAATTTGAATTTCTCATATAGTCCACCCTACCGATCCATCTACTTTGTTGTTTTTAACCTTCCTTCCATCATGCTTCCAAACCCATCCCCATCCCCATCCCCCATGTAATCAAACGAGGGATCGGTATGTACATGCCATACAACAATCCCAAATGATCCCTCCTCTACTCTCCTTTTTTCTTCCTCCATACTTATTCTACCAAACACTATCACAACCCATGACTCAACTCCTCTAGGCCAATTCGCCACCGTTTCATCAAGGCATCAAACACTATCGTAATCGCCGATGGCATGGAATCTGTTATCCCATCATAGAATCGAAAATTATAGACTAAAAACTTACCTATGTGGGTGTAAAAGTTAGAGATGTGGACGAGTAGTTTAGAGATGTTCAGAATGGAAAGTGAGAGGAACTAGGTTCGTGTGACAGGTTGGATTGTAGAAGGATTTCAAGCTAAGGGAAAAAGGAAAGGAGGGTTTAATTTCGATAAAGGAATGAGAGGGTTCAGTGCTTGGAGGGATGTTAGAAAAAAGAAGCAAATGAAGTTGGAAAGAAGGGATGTTGGTTAGTATAAGACAATGAAGGGGTCGGCCCACGTTTTTAGGCAAGAAAAAAGGGATAGGCGTAAGAGGTACTGATCCCTGGGAGTACAAGGAATGGAAATGAAGGATCAGCTAAACATATGCCAATCCCTACGAACATTAAAAATATAAGAGGGAGTTAGGGATCAGTGAAAATGAATATGTATGCAGAATATATAGTCATGAAAATTATAAAAAGCATGTACATACCAAATGCAATGAAATTGGCAACGACCTATAAGAGTACGAACACGTTCTTGAGCCAACGGTAAGAATGTGCACGTGTACGACCTAAATGTTCAATTTTGGAAATCGACGGAAATTAAAATCAAACCTAAAGCCTTCAAGTTCGAGGCTAGACCAGATAACCAAATCTTGTTAGTCCTGAGGAACTGGATTTACATACATCAACAGAAGGAGTATAGCCCTGGATTTATACTATTGGAAGCTGACCAAGCGTCATGATGATCAACAAGAAATACAACACCTTGGAAAAATAATTCGACAAAGGGATAACATCTATTTAGGAAACTGGACAGATTTCTTTTCGATGACTCTAACTTGCTTCGATTTAGAGCACATCATGTTCATCACAAGACGTACTTTGGGGGGCAGTTATTATCCGACATTTTAACCCAACTATATTGAACCGGTTGCACAAGTTAGATTCGGTTGCCATCAAGACCGATGATTCTAGAGTGATGATTATGGGGCCTAAAAGTGAAGAATATATGATGCTATAAAGTAAGGGTTGAATAGAATTGATAAATGTGCAAGGTAGAATGTTCAAAGTATGAAATATGGCCCAACGCACAGGAGGGGTCAACATAAAACGGCTCCAACAAGAGGGATTGGCATGTTTCAAGGTATGAGAGCATTATTGTAGAAAACAATCAATATCTCAAGATCTACAAGTCCAATACCTATGAAATTTGGAGAGCAAGGTAAAGGGACACTAAGGATCCTACCCCAATGATCGCACCTTAAAAGGACAAAGTTGGAGGGATCGGTATACATCCTTTGGAAGGGATCGGCAAAAAACCGTTTAAAAGCCATGTTGAAGCAAAGATCAAGCAATAATTCGAGCTCCACTGATCCAATCGACATAAATTTGGAGGCTAAGCATATTTAAACATGAGGAAGCCACCGTAGGGGTCCCTCCTTGAAATTCGACTGAAGAAAGGTTGGTACTACTCCCTTCTCTCTAGGAATTGGGCCAAGCGATCCCTTTTGTGGGCCCATGTAGCTTTGAAGGTCCTTCTGCTGAGTTTTTAGAGTGATATTGGGATATCTTCGACTGTAAGTATTGGCTTGATGGTTCATTTTCAGGAATTTTACACTACTAGTTTCTTTATATTCTTTTGTAACTAAGGGTTTTCTTCCGGCCCCTTTTGTACTTAGATTATAAAGTGATAAATAAAGCAATCTATTCAAAGTGGACATAGGAAAACAACGCTGAACCACTACAAATCGCTGTGTGCATATTATTTTGTCAATTAACTGCTATTTCTTTGTTATTTTCCATTATTTTCATTTTATTATTCATGTGCTTCTTTTCAAAAACTTCTAATGGGAGTCTACGATAATTTTGGTGCAAACAATAAAAGAGCGTGTTCATAAATTAAATTTTCAATATGGATTTATCACTCTTAGTTAGAGAAGAAATAATTTAACAAATTTTTAAATGGGTTAAATTCAGAAAAAAGGTTCTAGTAAACTTTTTTACTAAACCGTGTCTTTTGTTTTAAACATCTAAGTTGGGAAAACTGTTCGATGTTATTTGGTCAACTGATAAAACATCTTTACCTTAGCAGTGTTTAAGGAAAAGTAAACTTTAGAACTGAGTTTAAATACTAGTATCCTACTCTTCTTAGCTACTTAATGAACCAGATGGGTATAGAAGTTAAAGAGGTCAACTCAGATTTAAGACCAAGATTTATTTTAGGTTTGCATCTGAAAGAAAAGATAAAAGATTAAATAAGATAGTTGTTTATGCTCTGAGGATGTAGTAGGGTATTATATAAGTTCAAAACTTAAGTAGTATTTTTTTTGAAATGTTTTCATAAGTAATTTTAGAAGAAAAAAGAAATTGGTATAAGTAAGAACCAATAAGAATAAGTATGCAAATTTCTTCGCACGGTTCTTGATTCGAGATGCGAGTACGTAACTTTAAGGTGATTCACAGCAGTCCGAATAAGGATTTATCAATTGATCCTTAACGAAAAGCTCTTGGTGAGGGTTCTTGATATTGGACCGAGGTTTCCTATCATAGTATATAACTGTGCATGGAGAATAGGGGTTCCTAATCAAAGAGCTTGATCAGAGTCCACACTCGGCAAGTCAAGTAAGTAATACTAATTCAGAAAAAAGCTTACGTATTCGAGTAAGTGATCAAATCAGAATTTGCGTACAGACGATATATGTACATCGTATGGGCTTAAGTATATTTTCCTTTAATGTTTTATGGAGTTGGAAGATAACTCTTTGATTTATCATATGGTAGTGTAAATGATCGATTGAGTAATAACCTATGGTTGTTTCTTGGTTGTTTGTTTAGGATGAAATTTCAAGATCGAAATTCTTTTAAGGGGAAAGGATGTCATGACCCAGAATTCTATCGCTTTGATTGTGAATATCTAATAAAATTTAAATATTTATTTAATGGTTTTTAATAATTAATCTTTTAATTAATAAAGTAGTAATGGTAAACTCATTTGGGAAGTCTGTTTACAAAAGCAAGTAATTCAAAAAATAGAAAATGTGACCGAAAATCATTTTTTGAATTTTCAACTTGTTATCTAACAAAAGTTATGGTAACTTTTTGAACATTCAAAGTGACATACAAATAACAAATAACATTTTCTATTTGTTAATGAAAGAATTGGTCAACTTTAATCATCATTTGAAAATTTTAGATTTTAGATTTAATAAAGAATTAGTAAAAAGAAAGGAGACATTTCCTTTGATTTGACGACATGCATATATATTAAGAGAGTTGTACAAATACTAGAGTAAGAGAGTAATGGCATGTGGGGGTGACTTTCGGTGGCAAAACATCATCATTAACGTGGGTCAATTTAAGCTAATCTTCACCTCTCCATTTTACGCACACACACACCCCCTCCCCACTAATATACATATTCATTTTTCATTCCACTTACTTTTTAGTCCATCTTCTTTCTGTTTTCTCCATTTTAAAACATGAAACAAAGAAACTTTGTATCACCGCAAAATAGACCCGTATCATGGCAAAAGTCCACACTTATATAGTAAAGCCTCGACCATTCACAAAGTTATAAAATTTAGCACCCAAAGTGCAATCCTTTCCCTAGGTCATGCGCTCTTATGAGGATTCCAACCTCTTTAATGTGCTTGTGCTAATTGTTATGTCACGTTTTGGTAATTGGTTACCAAGTGTTTTCCTAAGTCTAGGTGGCTTTGAAAGTGAGAATCTTATTTTTTGATGTATTATTATTTTCTTCTATAGAAAAGGTTGTATTATTTATATGTTGTTGCTCTTATGTTGCGATGCATGGATCTTGAGGTAGGTTATAGCCAAGAACTAGTGGGGTGTTAGAGGACGAAGCATGTAGGAAGGTTTGGCAGCAAGTTTGATGAATCTTGGTCAAGGATGAAAGTGAGATAGCTCACATTGCAATAGCTTTAAAAGTGAATGTTTTGGATGTTGTAAATATTATTGCATTTGTGTGCATGATCCTATAGTGGTGTATATATGTAGTGTTGATGTTGATTGATTCCCACTTGGAAGTGATGTTATATCTATAAGGTATAATTAAGAAGTGGTGCATATGAAAACGAAAGTCGAAGTGTTTCGTAGCGATCAGGTCATTACGAGAACACTTCAAAAGATTGATTTTGTAGAGGAATCCGAAAGGATTCCTCGCCTTATTGATTTTATCTATATATATATATATATGCTTATTTATGTAAATGCTAGTGATATAACCTAGGAAGTTGAATTCTTTCGAAAATTAAATTAAATTATGGTTTTTTTTAAAAGTTATAGTAGTTACTAAGTCTCTTTCCGAATTTGAAAAGTTATGGTTTTTAAATTGACTTCAACTTTTTAATATTTCAAGTAAAATGTTTTATATATTTATAGTGGTTTAAAATATAGAAAGAAGTTGTGTTTAAAACTAATTTTGTTTATAAACCAAAGTTTGAAAAGTTATGGTCGATATAACGATTGTCACTATGTATGCACTTTGGAAAAATTGGAATTTTGTAAAGTATAAAAGGTTATATACTTTAGATATTTTATAAATTCATTTCAAATCTATTTTGTAAAAATTATATAAGTATTTTAAAGGAGTTTGAAGTCTTAAATATATTTTTGTATATTTGAATAAGTGATCTTGTTTTCAAAAAAGATAGAAATATTTGGAATAAATATTTGTGAAAGGCTTTATAGAAATGTTGTATAGAAAGATATATCAATAAATGGCATTTTATAGATAAAAGAATGGATGTATAAATGGTACTTTTACAAAAGGGAAATCATATCATTTTGATAAATTGGAAAAATATGTCACATTTGTGAATTTACAGTGACATCTGAATGATCGTTTTATGGAAAGTATATAAGATTTAATTAAGAAATTTATAAAAAAAAATTATAAAAAGAAAAGTGATTTATAAAAGAAGTTTTATAAATAGAAAGGAGATTTATAAAAGGATTTTGTGGATATAAAAGTGATTCGTAAAAAGAAATTTTGTAAAAGGAACGAGATTTGATTTCCATAAATGATCTTTATAACTTATTGGTGGTCTGAAAAGTATTCTTTTCGTGCTCAATACCAAATTCTGATGTATGTAAACTCGTCTTTATCTTGAGAATTAAGAATGTATGTCCAGGTAAGGATAATTCTCTAACTTATCCGATTTCATTGTTAGTGAGGGATAGTACTATTTGAAATCGAAAGGTGGTGGTAATTGTGTTAAGTCTAATTTCAAAACGATCTATTTACTTACACCAAAAAGAAAAGTGGTTTGGATTTATAGTAAACAATGTTTTTAGATGATAGTTGTTTTTTACCCAATTTAACATGGTTGGGAAAAATATGAAATCTTCTTTAAGATTTGAGAATATACTTCTACCATTGAGATATGTATATGAATACAATTTCTAAGTATTAAAAGCGTATGTTTTGCGAATATACTTATACCATTAAAATAAGTATATTGATGTTTTCCTAAACATTGAAAAAGCATAAATGAAAAGTGAATTAGTAGTATGCTTATGTATATGTTTTGTAAATGGGTATTTTAATACAAATGTTTACAAAGTGATTTTATTTATGAAGGGCTTAATTAAAGAGGCTTAGTGGTCGATTATGTGCTCAATCATGCTTGGTTTTCCATATGAAAATAAATCTTCGATTTGATTGTTTTGTTTATTTGATAGTTAAATAAACGACTATCAAATCTTGACTAAATATAACTCTGGAAATATCTAGAAGAAATATGGGAATTATCTAGTAAATTAATGTTTGGTGATGCTACACTACAGTATAAACTCATTTTTCTCTTCTAGAACAACTGATATGGAAATCCGACCCCAATCGGTTAGAAGGTATCTCCTTTCTTATTTATTGTCCATTTATTTCCAAAGAACCAAAGTTGAGTTTACCAAAAGTCTATCGATTGGTTTTGGAATGATCGATAAGTGGGGGAGTGTACTTATATAATATGACTTGAAACTTTAACCATTCCAAAACCATGTACATGTTCCATGCCTTGGAAGAGGTTCGTGATTGGTTCGAATTGCCAAAATCTATGTGGAGATTCGAGATCTGATTCAAATTCTCAAACACATGTAGTTGTTAGTGATCTATTCAGGATGTGGGAATCCATGTGTGTTTCCAAGATCCGTTGAGATATGGTAATCCAAGCATAGTTCCAAGATCCGTTCGAGTTGTGAATTGTGTGTTGGAATTACTGACATAGCCTCACCAACGGATATGATTAAAACCAATGATATAATGCATAGCCAGAGGTTTAGCTAACCATAGATTGCAATCTACTCTATCCTATAAACACCTATAGTTTACGCATGCAGTGAGCGGTGCACTCGATTTGACTGATAGGGGCAAGCTATGTACTTCTTATGTACATCATCTTGAGATATACGATGCTTCAGAATGGTATCTCTGATCCTTGTGTGGGAGGGCTATCCCAGATGTTCTAAGGACACCTTCATGGAATCCTACACAATTAGAAAACACACCTTAGCAGGTTTGAATGTATACTTATTAATATTATAATGTACCCTCGGATACATCACAAGTGCTTGAGTATTTGTTAGACATTATTATAATATCATTGAATTTTCTTATAAAATATTTTGGTTATAGCAAGGTAAAAACCCGTCCGTGTTTATTTGCGACGTGGTCCTACGAGATACCTTTATTTCAGAAGGGTTTTATAAATATAGAATTCCATATGATTTGAATTCTCATGTTAATTTGCCAGATTGATCTGGGCGTTATTTTCTTATAATGCTTTTGCCAGCTCGAGCATATACCTAGATTTGGCTGGACGTTTGCAGCTTTAGGAGATAAGTTGGATGCCTCCAAGACGTATTCTCACACTTTTATATTTTCGTTGTATTTCTTGTTTTTTATTTATCAGCATACGTGAGGACGGACTGTTATAACTATCCAAGCAAATGATAGGCTAGATTTTGATTGTTGTATGTATATTAAAGTTTTTTTGTAAAAGATCTATTGAATATTTTATATTACTCGTCATGAAGTGAGATTCTGTTTTATCTTTTATTTTCATTCACCCTAATAATCTTTCTTTTCAACACTTGGATGCTCACGTAAATACCATGGATGTATTAATTTTGAATTTTGAGGTTCAGAAAGGTCGGTCATTACAACTTCGACTAAAGGGTATTTCTAAATGGAACTCTCTTGAAAGGAAAGAACACTTGATGAAAACTATGGCGCAAGGTAATTTGGTACAATATGCAAGAAAGAGTATTATATGTGAGAGAATTTTCAATCCCTTATTAAGTTGTGATGTCAACTGTCAATCGAGATGCATTTGACTTGTTACTCATTAAATTCACCTTCCACTTAAGCATAGGTCTTAAACAGAGGATAGAAGGAATGATCTGGATCAGATCTTTCGAAGAGATCGAAGGGATGCAGTCGATAATATGAAGCGGTTCAAGACCTTTCATGGAAGAAGGAGAGTATTATTCTACAATGTTCAAGAGGCGCTTGCCCTCCGGAGTAGGCAAACAAGCGAAAACAAGGACGTATGACCTTATGACAACTTTTTCGAAAGGGCAATAGGCCTTACGGACCAGATAATACATCGGCAGGATACCTTCCAATGTTACCGAAAGGTTTAGGTGAAAGCAACGTCCATAAGTCAATGGAAAACAACCTTCCGCCATCATCCAAGGAAAACACAACTCTCGGTGGTAGTCGGGTAGGAAAAGAAACCTTCTAAAAAAGCTAAAGGATCCACAAAGCTAGAAACCCTCCGGTACCTTCGGAAGGTTCATATGCCATAAAAACGATGTATCTTCCGACAAAGGCAGCAGGTTCCTAAAAAAAAGTGAAGGAAGAGACCCTTCGGCAGCATTCAGCAGTCCATGATGATGTGTAATAAGCAACCTTCCATCCAAAATGAGAGGCCTACAACCATGTACGAGAAGCAGTCTTCCGGCAATACCGAAAGTTTTACAACTGCGGATAAGGGGCGACCTTCCGTACTAGTCGAAGGCATAAGGTCGGAGGGAGCGCCACTTGATCTGTAAATAAGACCCAAGAGGTCCTGTTTTGGGGGACTTTTCTTTCTTTCAAAAAACTTGTAACTTCTTGATCATAATTTTGTAACCCTCATTGGGGATCAAATTGGGAAATTCAATAACAATGAAATCTTATTGTGAATTGCAAGGGAAGCCTTCTGATTTATGAAACATTTTATTGATTACTTAACTCTTCACTGTCATAATATCAATTTTCAAGGTTAATTCCTCTGAAAGGTTGTTGATGATAAAGTATGAAGATTAATTGGTTAAAGCAATAACCTCGAACTAGGACAGATGTTGAGTTTTCAACTTTTACCCTTCGGTAGGACCAACAGTTGAGCCTAGCTAATATAAGTAGTAACCTTCCGGAGTTACTGGCATCATAACTGGAACCCCTCAACTAGCATTATATGATACCCATATATTAGCAGCAACCAAACCTTTAATAGTTATTAATCCTCCATTCAAACCCTTCGGGATAACCTATATATGGGAAAATACGCTTAATATGGCAGTTGAAATCCTCATATCTCACGGCCATGTTAAATTCAACTTCTTAAGAGTGACGAAACCATACGACAAGATCGAACGCCTTCATATACCATCTAGAGTTTTGTTATTGGTTCTATTGCTAAGGAGCCTAATCTCTTAAAATTTTTGGAACTGTTGGAGTTCAATTTTAAAGGAATATATCTGATTGCTTTCCATTTGTGTCATAAAAGAGAGCCTCCCAGAGATAACGAATAAGCTCACCTCTGGTAATAAACCTTCTATCCGAAAGATTAAACCTTTCACCCACATTGAGATATTCAAATCAAGGTTCAGCGATTTTTGGAGCAAATTATAAAGATTATAATTAAGGATAATGTTCCTTACTACTCAATCAACTTTCTCTTTCTCATCAAAGCACTATTTGGTTTGTTAACCAAAAATCTGGTTAACATTTTTGGCACTAGAAGAAGGGATCCAACCTCCAACATGTTTGATTTCCCGACACTACAATCCTTTGATTCTCATTGAGCTAGTTTCACATCAAAGTCACTTGTTACTGATTATATTATGGCTAAAAGATTTAAGAGGTCCAAACAAGGGTCTTATGAACCTCATCTCACAAGACTTTCTTACGTAAACAACAAAGATTATAATCAAAATGAGGAACAAAGGTTAAGGCTTGAAGCCTTAAGGATTATAAACAAAAAGAACGCGGAATCTTATGATCCTCAAAAATGGAGCTTGAATTCTTTCATGTGGGACCACACCGATTTTTGCACTTGGGAAAAGAGTAGATGGAAGCAACAACATTTTTAATAAAATGAGAAAAAATATCCAGTCATATTCCCAAGGAACCATCTTTGAAAAGGAAGATAAAGGATTATGATAATTTCATAGATAAATGGAGCAAGATCATAAGTGAGGCCTCCACCCAAGGGAAAGCTATAAGCTTCAGGAAAAATCTGCAGCTGAAAAAGTAAGACAGGTAAAATAACTGCCCGGTAGAAACATAAGAATAACCTAAAAGTTTCCAATCGAAACCTCGATATTGAAGGAACGCCTTTAGAGGAAAACCAACAGACTTTGAAAAGAAAATCTATTCCTTAAGAAGGAGTATTTGAACCAGACTATAAAAGACTTAGATGCTTGTCAAAGATGGCTCAAAGATCAATACTTCTTGGAGAGTACAATCTTACAACATTAATCGAGGACATCTATATTAAAACCAAAGAGGAACTGAACTATTGGCCTTCTCAAAAGAAAAAGTCATGGTTTGAGAGAAGGTCTAAAGGGGTATATTGCAGTTTCCATCTCATGAACGGACATGATACTAACCAATTCAAAGTACTTGGAAAAATGTACTTGGAAAAATGGTCCTACACTTTCTACAACAAGGAAAGCTGAAACAGTTTGTAAAGGATTAATCAAGCTATGAAAAAAAAGCTCTATTTTCAAAATAAGAAAAGTCTACATGATCGGGAGAAGATTTCTTCCTAAACTTGGACTGTCTAAAAAGGTAGGCTGCCAGTGATGGTAGAAACCCTTGGTCGCACCAAGATGGCCAAGTCAAGGCACCTCTTGGAGGGAGAACGTAGGCCTTTATCTGCGCCAAAACCAGAAATGGCCAGGATAAAGCAGCACAAGGCCTTAAGTGTGTCACACTATGGCCAGGATAAGGCATCTCCTGAAGGGAGGATGGGTAATCCATTGGTCTCGCAATGCTATGGCTTGGCCAAGGCATCGAACAAGCCCTTAGCCGCGTTACGCTATAGCCAGGTTAAGGCGCCTCCTGGAGGAGGTCGGGTAAGTCCTCGGGCCCTGCTTCAGAATAAGCTATCCAAAAGCACTGAAAACCCGGATGAAATGTCCATAGGACTAAGAAAAATCCGTATCTAAAAAAGGCACTGTCAGAAATCAACATCGCTTAAAATAGCAACCACCAAAAGGTCAGTAATGTCAAAGATGACTAACAACCTGAAGTAGGCTCTACTTAAATAAGAACAAAATTGGATAAAAGAGTCCCCTCCTGAAATAGGCCAAAAGAAAATGACAAATAAACAAAGAAAATTTGGTCCCAAGAAAGCAAAAGCATGCAAGGGATCTTCATATCCCAAAGATGGCATATTCAATAGATAGAATTAGAGGATTCTCGCCAAATTGGTATTTTGGTCTTCTATTATTAATTACCAAAAATGGTTTTTTGGTCTTCTATTATTAATTACCAAAAATGGTATTTTGGTCTTCTATTATTAATTACCAGAAATGGTATTCTGGTCTTCAATTATTAATTACCAGAAATGGTAATCTGGTCTTCTATTATTAATTATCAGAAATGGTATTTTGGTCCTCTACTATTAATTGCCAGGAATGGAATTCCGATCCTCTATTATTAATTGATAGAAATGGTATTTTGGTTTTCTACTATTTATTTACGAAAATGAATTTCGGGACATTTATCATATGATGCTCTGAATTTCTATTATCAAATGCCAACAAGGAATATTATAATCAGCAATTATCTATTACCAGAAGTGGTAATTGAACTTCCATTGTCGACGTTGAATTGGATCACTGGCCTTCTGCAACTCATTATTAGGATGAACACTCTCATTCTTCTAATACTTATTACTAGAAGTGACATTCCGATCTTCTATCACTTGTCATCGAAAATGATATTCTGATCTTCCAATATAAACAGTTTCGGGACTTTTATTACCAAAAGATTCTGAGGTGAAATCCTAGTTTTCTATCACTTATTGCTGATAATGGTAGTTCAGTCTTTCATTGCACGTCGCTAGGCTAAACCCCAGTCCTTCATTATTAGCCACCAAATATGGCTGAAGTCATGATTTCTACTAATTATCAAGTGTTGCACAAGGAATTTTTGGCATTTGATACCTAATTACCGCATATAGATTTCTAGACTCTCACTGCTTATTCCATATTATAGACCCCAGTCCATTATCAGTAAATATAAAATTCTGTTCTTATGTCGTTCATCGTGGGAAATGACACAATGAGTTTCTATAACATATTGCCAAGAAAAGGCATCTCGATATTTTATATATTTCTTTTTACTAGTGTTGGTATTCTAATTCTCCATCATTTAGGAACAAAACATACCGAAAAGCGACTATTGCATTATTTTAACGTTTCCTAATACCTGAATCTGGATCTGATAACATCTTGTAAGAGTCCATCATTAATACTAAAAGGTTTGAATGCCAAAGCTATTGATTATTGAAAGCACTAATCCAGATACAAATTTTTTGGACTTCTACTCATATTAGGTAATTAGACTCAAGTCAAAGAATGTTAGAAAAATGGGGCAGATGCCAAAAGAATCCACAAATGGCAACTTTGAACCTTTTTTGTTCTTAGATTCCCTCAATAGCAAGGAATGAGTTCAAAAATTACCATGTCGAGATCTCGGTCATGAATGTCCCCTCAGGGCCTTTATTAAGTAAATGATAGGTTACGGTAATTATATGCAGCTCAACATTAACCATTTTCAGGAAACGCTAAACAAGTAAAAAGAGCTAAATCTACAATCGTCCCCCCATTATAGATAAAGATAAGACTTTAATATCTTGAATGAGTTCTATTTCATATAATTTCCATTATGACTTGCTAATTTTGAAAAGCAGCAATGGTGGGGAATTCAAAATCACTTAATAAGAAAAGGAGTCCTGGACCCAGCAGAAAGTGAAGAAGCACATCAATCCTCGAGGGGAATGTCTGAATCGGAGACTAAAAGGGTGTGATGAAAAGTCGCAAAACATGTAGTATTTAAAATATTATAAACGTCACATTGTGTTATACTATATGGCATTACTAGGCTATGGAGAATACGTTATATATATTGAAATGCTTATGATTTGGTAGACCGCTCATGTAAAACCAATAGATATCATGAAATCGGCACCCTTAATAGAATTACCAATTATGAATTCTACAGATTTGTGGTGCCATGATAACTTTTAAATTTTTCTATTTTCAACATGATTATCCTCTCATGAAGCTTAATCATTCCACTTTGAAATTGATGCAAGTATCTTCGCTAATGAAACGCTGTAAAATTTCGATATCTTGGTCCCCTTTTCTTCTTAAAGAGATAACTTAGAAATATTTATAAACTTGGAGAAATTTTATATAATGGTGTGGTATTTGAGCTTAGGATGTAAAGGGTTTTTGAGAAGATCGGCCTTAATTGAACTATACTCTTAGCCTATCCTAAGTTATTGCAAGTTCTGAAGTAGGGACTTTAAAGAGTAGAGCTAGCCTTACTCGAGCCTCCCATATCAACAAATAAAACAGAAATCAAATTTCTTTATTTCAGTAATAAGAACACATAGTAAAATGTGTTTCTTATCGATATTTACTATTGATGATAGAATATTCCCATCTCCTTTAAGAGAAATTTCTCTTCCACCTCTAAAAGAAGCAGGGTAAGAAGTGAGAATGTACCGCATACAAAAGCTGTCTACTCCAAAATCTTCTATATTAAGTCATTTTTAAGAAGTCTTTCACCTATTACGCATATTGGCTAAGTTGATCACTTAAGGCTACCTAAGCTAAGGGACAAGTAGCTGGGGAAAACATAGTACAAACAAGCTGAATATGTGATATGTAACGAGAAGCATATATTCATGAGAACAACTGCATGTTACATGTTTATTATCGTCCCTTCGGTCTGTACGAAATAGACTTAGGGAGAAATTCAAAAGCAAGCTTATACCTGTAACACCTGAACCAAAAAAATATGCGTCGAATCAAAGCTTCCATTTGCATAATTTTGTTGAATAGAGTTTAACTAAGAATTTTTTTTTCAAATTAGAAATTAAACAGTAATCATATAAAAAGACAAAAACCATTAATAATGAATTCTAGAGAACAAAAGAATATCTTATTTTTCACCAGGATCACTGACACGATCCGTTCATTTTCCTTCCTCTTTCTCTTCTAATTTTCCTTATATAAGTACTTAATTCTAAAAAAACAACAACAAAATAAGAGGGAAAAGAATCAATGGCCGCATGCAACCTCCATCAGATTCATCCTGATTTTATCAATGTGGAAGCACCTCAGTTGCTGCTGCTTTGCGTTAAGCATCCTAAACCCTCCGCAATAGGCGAAAGAAGTCGCTAGCGCACAATGTAGTAATGCAGTCCACCCATAACTAAATTTTCTTAATCCCCTTATAAAAGCAACATACGCTATGCTTTTTGACCTGGCCACGAGCACATTTTGGATGGATCTATCCATCTGGGATATCTCGGGAGAAAATCATACACTAATAACTTATTCTTCATATCAACCAATATGGGTTGAGCCCATCAACATCAATCCTATCGATTTAGTTCCAAACCTTCCGCTTCTTCCAGATGGGCTGTTGGATAAAGTGAAGAAATCATTTTGATATTTTTTAGTCACTTTCGATGTTTAATTCTTGGATACTAATGTGGTTTCAAACATATATATATTGATAGATCATTTTGATAAGTGTAATATGAAGTAATATATATATATATAATATGGATATTTGGATGCTTGGTTGAATTGCATAAGCTATATTATACGGCTGAAATGTTCTTATGTGTTATTACTTAGTTGTATGATATTTTGAAGAACAGAAAGGAATTGAAAGGTTTAGGACATTTAAATTCCAATGAAGGCTTGTTGTCGAAAGGACTAACCATTAAACTATTTAGACTTGCCGACAGCAGGGAAAAATTAAGGTTGGAATACCTTCCGGTCCCATTGGAAGGTTTAGTACTGCGACTTTAATTCCCTTCGGAGGAGTAAAAAGAACACTTTAGGTTACCAGAATGGAATTTAGATGGATCTTAGATCTTATTATTAATTTGATGTTGAGAGCACTTTTAAACCTTACAAAAAATGAATGTTAAAAGAAGTGGGAAAGATAACCTAAAGTTTTAAATTAGGTATAGAAAATGACCTCCTTGTTTTGGGAAAGGTCAAATTGTTCAAAAGAACTCTTTTACTTGTGCTTGGAATTTACATTCACAGGAAAATGAAGCTAGAAACTCCATAAGTCTTAGAGAGGATGACTTGGAAAGTCAAGAGCATCCCTTCGCATGAGGGAGGGGGAATGTCACTCAATAAATTCACCTTCCACTTAAGCCATGGGCTCTTAAACAGAGGATAGAAGGAAAGGATCTAGATCAGACCTTCTAAAGTGATCAAAGGGATGCAGTCGATAATATAAAGCGGTTCAACACCTTTCATGGAAGAAGGAGAGTATCATTCTACAATGTTAAAGAGGTGCTTACCCTCAGGAGTAGGCAAACAAGCAGAAACAAGGACATATGACCTTATGACAACTTTTTTGAAAGTGCAATAAGCCTTTCGGACCAGATAATACACCGGCAGGATATCTCCGATGTTACCGGAAGGTTTAGTAAAAGCAACATCCATAAGTCAACGAAAAACAACCTTCCGCCATCATCAAAGGAAAACACAACTCTCGGCAGTAGTCGAGTAGGAAAAGTAATCTTCCAATAAAGCCAAAGGATCCACAAAAGCTAGAAACCTTTCGTTACCTTCGGAAGGTTCGTATGCGGTACAAATGATGAATCTTCCGACAAGGGCAGCAGGTTCCTATAAAACAAGAAGGAAAAGACCATTCGGCAGCATTCAGCAGTCTATAGTGATGTATAATAAGCAAACCTTCCGTCTAGAATGAGAGGCCTACAACCATGTATGAGAGGTAGACTTCTGGCAAGACCGAAAGGTTTGCAACTGTGGACAAGGTGCGACCTTCTGTACCAGTCGAAGGCGTAAGGTCGGAGGGAGTGATGCCTAATCTATAAATAAGACCTAAGGGGTCCTGTTTTGGGGGACTGTTCTTTCATTTGAAAAAAATTTAACTTCTTGACCATAATTATGTAATCCTAATTGGGGATCAAATTGGGAAAATTCAATAAAAGTGAAGTCTTATTGTGAATTGAAAGGGAAGTCTTCTGATTTATGAATCATTTTATTGATTGCTTAACTCTTCGCTGTAATAATATCAATTTTCAGGGTTAATTCCTCCAAAAGGTTCTTACTGATAAAGTCTGAAGATTAATTGATCAAAGCTATAACCTCAAACTAGGAAATATGTTGAGTTTTCAACTTTCACCCTTCGGTAGGACAAACAACCGAGCCTGGCTAAAATAAGTAGCAACCTTTCGAAGTTACTGGCATCATAATTGGAAACCCTCAACTAACATTATTAGCTACACATATATTAGCAGCAACGAAACCTTCAGTAGTTATTAATCCTCCATTCAAACCCTACGGGATAGCCTACGTACATGAAAATAAGCTTAATCCCATAGTTGAAATCCTCATCTCATGAACAGGTTAAATCCAATTTCTTAAGAGTGACGAAACCTTACGACAAGATCAAAGGCCATCGTATACCATATAGAGTTTTATTATTGGTTCTATTACTAAGGGGCCTAATCACTCAAACCTTTCGGAAGTGCCGGAATCAACTTTAAAGGAATATATCAGATTGATGTCCATTTGTGTTATAAAAAAGAGCCTCCCAGAGATTACGAATAAGCACACCTCTAGTAATAAACCTTCGGTTTGAAGTATTAAACCTTTTGCCCACATTGAGATACTCAAATCAAGGTTCAGCGATTCTTGGAGCAAATTGTAAAGATTATGATTAAGGATAACGTTCCTTACTACTCAATTATCTTTCTCCTTCTCATCAAAGCACTATTTGGTGTGTTAACCAAAAATATGGTTAACACGAATATTCAAGGAAATGTGACAAATGTCAAAAATTTACGAAGATTTTGAGGCCTCCATCCAACAATCTTACACAGATGGTTAACCCATAGCTACATGCAATTTGGTGAATAGACATCAATGGAGTGCTACTAATGTTAAGAAGCGGCGATTATGGTTGTGGACTACTTTACAAAATGGACTGAAGAAGAATCTCTTACAACGTTCACTTCTATGAAAGTGGTTAACTTTATTGTGAAGAACATTTAATGTAGATTTGGATTCCTATAGAGGATAATCATTGATAACGAGACTCGCTTCTACAGTGTTAGATTCTGAGAATTTTGTGCTCGATATCGAATTAAGGAAAACTTCATAGTGGTAGCGCATCCACAGGAAAATGGACAAGTGGAGACAGTGAACAAGTCCATCATTAAGAAAATGCCAAAAAAGCCAAGCCCAATTGGACGGATGAGTTACCATCGGCATTACAGGCTTATTAAGCAACTCAAAAGTCTGCAATCGATCATACTCCATCTACATTGGTTTATGGGTACGAGTCCATGATGTCAATCGAAGCTAAAGTCTCTTCTCATAGAAGATTGCATTATGATCCTAGGTGAACAAGGGAGTTTGTCTTAAGGCCCCCAACTTGGTTGAAGAAAAGCAAGATGGGGCTGATAAAAGGGTAGCTGCTCATGGCAGAAGAGTAAAAAAGCAATTCAATGTAAAGGTTATGAAACATAGCTTCAAACTTGGTGATCTTGTTTTGAAATAAGTATTTTCGAATATGGGGGCACTTGGACCAAATTGGGAAGGTCCCTATGTTGTTGCAAGAAGCTTGAAGATAACACTTTAAAGCTAACGACTATAGATAGGGTCCCAGTTCCTCGAGCATAGAATAGTGAGCATCCATAATGCTATTTTGGTTGATATTTCTTTGTTTGTAAATAAGGCATCCTATTCATCAAGATTCCATGTAATAAGGTGATAGTTTCCATTTTCTAAAATAAAATGAGCTTTCTAAATTATTAGAATTTTGTTCCTAAAGTATTACTTTGTGTCACATGATAAGATCACAATTAGACGTTCTGCATTTCAAAAAATTGTCTAGATGCCTAGAGATAGGTATCGACTAACCCCTCTAGTCCATGATTGGACCATTGGAGTACAATCAAACTTGGGATCGATCGAATGATTCGCTCATATGCATTCCATCTTTGACCAATGTCCAAAGATAAGCAAGGTCAAAAGGGGGTATTGGTAGGGTACAACCTTGTTTATAGTCGAATGAGATATCTTTGGTAGAAAATAAGCAAGGTTGATCAATAAAAAAACATTTTGTAATCAAATAAGAAATGTTTGACCGATAATAAACAAATCTTGATAACAAATAACGCTAAGAAATTGTAGAATTTTACTTATATGTGCAAAGTTATAGCAAGTAGAGGCATTGCACAGATCATAGATACAGGTAAGTATGGTATATAAGTAATTTCATTATGGATAATTATATATTTATACATGCAGGCAAGGACGTAGTCAGAGAAATAAACGTGCGATAAAGTAGATGTGACAACATTGAACAAAGAACAACTTTCACTGCTTTCACTTTTAGAGTACAAATTTGTGGGCACCTTGTCCACACAATAATAGCCTATATACAAGAATACAACAAGAAAAAAAGCTATCATCATGCTTTCACCTCTTCGATTTCTTCTTCTTCTTTCCAGAAGTCAAAGAGTTTTTTTTCCTAATTGATTGGGTAGAAGCTATCATAGTTTCCGTTGAGTCAGATGGGGACTTAGGAACTTTAGAAGATTCTCCAATAATAGGAAGAGTGGAAGTCAAGATTAGGAAAGGGGTAATCGTTAAGAATATGTGTAAGGGAAGTGGAATCTTCTCTAAGCCTCATTCGGTCTTGATATTCTTCAACTTAGAGGTATCGATGGGCCTTTTTCTCTGTATAGATGGTCCAGATCCAGACCGCTTAATATCCTAATAACCATGTCCTCATCACCAGTCGAGAAATCATGCTCATCTATGCATTACCTATTCAGAGCAGTAATTTTTATGCATCGAGCTAAGAAGCAGACCCGATAGAGGAGGTCATAATAAAGGGCGGAGTAGAAACAATGATGGATGCAGTATTTGAAGCTTTGGAACCTATAGGAAAGATTACATCCAGTAAGGGGCTATGAGAGGTTGACCTGTAGGTTGAAAAATTGAAAAAAAAAGGTTATATATGTCCTTAAAAGACATTCGAAGTTTCTCCAATATAAGGGAGGTCGGTGATATACCTATGAGAGATAATGTTGGATAGGAAGATGCCTCGATCTTCTCTTCCTTTAAAACAAGTGATAGCAGGAAGCTTAGGGGCAATCATGGTGGCATGGAGCTGGAATCCTTAGGGTTGTATGCCTTGAAAGCTGAAGCTAGCATAGTGGTTATTACTTATATTGTTACTATAGATACAGTTGTTATTTCTACAGACATAGGAATGGAAGGAGCGGGTGCAAATGACCTAGATGTAGTAATCACCGTAGCCTCGGAGCTAGACATCGTCGAAGTGACATTTTCTGTCTAAGGTTCCTGGTGGAAAGGAAATGATGTTTTTACCAAATCCTTAGATGCGGATTCAAGGGGAATGCCACTAGGCACCTGAGTGGCGATTGAAGCTTCAAGATCCTAAACATCATGGCCCTAGTCTAGGGCCACCAAATCATCATCATTAAGAAGGCAGCTTCAAGTTCTTTTTCATCGACTTTGCTGATATGTTCCCTCTCTTGTATGAGTATTTCCTCCCTAGAAAGACTTAATGCTTGTTGATATCTTTCTTCTAGCAACTTAAGATTCTCGGTTTTTATCACATAAGCAAAAGGATACTAAGTTGGCCTCTCTGTTATCATGATGCTCTTCTCTGCTTTTTCAACATTGACGGCATGAGCTTCTAAGGATTTCCTCTCATCGTTGACTTATATTGTCTTGAGCATATGTTCCTTAACCAACATGAGCATCTCGTTTTTCTCTCTTCTCGTCCTTATCTACGTTGACGATGAGGTTTTGGATGATAAGAGCTTGAGTAACGAAAATGGCTTGTAATACTACTTTATCTTTAGCCAATTCACCACTCTTGTGATAAGCATTCTGTACTTACTCTTCCATCACCTTATACTTTACCTTAATGGCCTACAGTTTATCTCGATGCTTCTTTTCATCATCTTCAATTGCTTTTTTCCTTCTTAGTGACCACCTCTTTTTTTATCTTTCTAGATTAAAATGCACAGATCCTTTCACAATCCATTTTCCTAAAATCATATTGTTGAATTATAAGCTCATTGGCTTTATTGATATCTAATATAACATAGATGAGCTTCTTCTAGATGTTGTATTAATTACTGACAACATTAATGACTGCCACAACATGGACTATCACCTTTAAAGGGATATTCTTCAAATGATAGTCAAATTTGACCTGGTAAAGCATATATTAGGGAAATCTCATCGCATCTCTATTACGTTAGGCTCATAATCGAGGTCAAAGCAGCAAAATTGACATATGTGAGAGAAGCCTTAGAAGCATGCTATTTGCTGGGCCTCCAAAGGATAGGTTTGGAAATTGAGGAGTGTGTGCGCTTTGAAGCTTATTTGGATTTCTGTGAAGGCACCAACGCTTGAGTTGAGGTGGTGAAGAGATAGGAGCTCTATAAGTTTGGGGAAGTTACCAGGCCTTTAAGAATGGGGATCTTGGAACATTAGATGCGACAAGTGATCGTGATGAGAAGAGTATGACCTTCTTGTTGACCTAGTATGGTCGCGGGAGTCTCAAGTCATGATCCATGTGATATCTGATTTCCTCTTTATCTAGTCTTACCCTTTCCATCCTTCAAGCCTGCTTAATTAGATTCTCATGACGATTTTCATCTACGGTGAGAGTATCTTAAGGGTGTGCAACAATGGTATTTCCCAATTTGCTGTCGAGGTCTTTGACGAGATTAGGGTATCCTAGTACTTAAAAGGAGATAGAATTGAGTTAGAACTTGAAAGTTAGGCAATGGTACATATGTATTTAGCATGCTGTGATCTTGGGTGTTGTGTAGGGTGTCAGTGTGCCCATTTGATTCTACGGACCATGCTTGTGCGGTCGATTGACGGGAGTAACTCCGCACGAAAGTAAAGGGAATATCAGCCATAGTTTAGTTTGTGAAAGGAATGTTTGGGAGGCTAAAATATCCAATATTAGTTCTGGGATGAAGTATTGAATGATATCAAGATCGCCAAGTGAGTCGTAGATGTCATCATTAGTCGAGAATGAATTAGTCTCTTTGATTTGAGTCTGATGTGACTTAGGAATTTGTCAAGGGGATTGAATTCGTATTATTTTTGGTCATGGAGCAGGATCTCTCATCTCCTTCCATCTCCCTGGTAGACCTGTATTCGTAATTAATATCTTCATCCTTACCCACACCTTTACCCTCAACTTCATCTTTATCCTCCTCTCTGTTTATGGAGATGGCTTGTGCTACATGTGGAGCATATTGGTGTATGGGAGCTAGGGACCAATTTCTGCTTCTTGAGCAACATGCGCAGCCTTTGATGTGCGCATGTGTAGTAGATCCTACAATCGTTGCCTAACAGCCAGAAATGATGCTATTAAAGGTCACTCAAGAGGTTCATCCTTTTTCTCTCATCCTTCAGGATATTCTTCAAGAGTATGTATGTCTGGCCTAGAGTTGCATTTATAACCTTTGAGGATATATGTTAAATTTAACATATAAGGAAATTTGTGAACTGGGTGAGGTAGACTCCAATGGATTAGGGTGTAACAATGGAACTTACATCCAGATAGGCACTTCTAAGTAAATTTATTTAGATAGAAAATAAAGAAGTACGCTTCCTTATTTATACTATGCTTAATATTGAAGCCAATGATGACTTATAGCCCTTAAATGATACCAAAAGGTCAAAGATGGGAGGGTCTCTTTTTGTAGTTGTATTGGTATATGATCTCTATAAATGTAGGCAACATGTTCAAGCGCATGATAAAGATTATATATATATATATATATATATATATATATATATCTCTGTGTGTGTGTGTATGTATATTTAGGCAGACACCTATTCGGGTGAAGTTGGGCGAGGGGAGTTTCATGATTTGGAGAATCAATCGAAGAAAGTGATTGAATGGAGGGTTGCCTTTGGAGAGACACATGTACTAGTTGCAGGTAGTGCAACTTTCTAGAGGATGGGCTCTTTGACATGGTAGTAGATGCAAAGTTTCTTCTATAGGGATATCATGGTCTCATATATCCTATTAATGTCTATGTCAATTAATCTCGAGGCCAAAAGTTTGGGGTTGTCAAGGATCATCTCGTCTTTTTGATTGACATCGTGAGCAACATCAATATGGTATTCCTCCATATTTGCAAGTAGGATGACTTGTAGATATTATTCAGATTGATAATGAGATTGTCGAGGCCTATAAGGTGTTGAAGTAGAAATCAAGGAGAAGGATGAAACTGTCGTCATTGGAGCTGATCTAGGATTAGAGGGACCTATAACCATAGTAGAAATCTGCCCAAAGCATTTAAGCGGTTGCATTTAGTATTGAAAGTTTGACATTAAGCATGGTAATTTATGGTTTGAATTCAATATGTATGTTGTTTATGTCCGATGTAGCTGATGTATAGGATCTAACAGATGCCAAAGTTCATTGACCAATCAGATTATGAACATCAGCCGTGGCAGTGGTGTGTGATTTAATATATGTAGTATGTGTCTTAATTCTTTGGCATAATGAAAGGATGCATGCTTGCAAATGAGCTCTGGCACGTGATGAAATTATGTCAGATATTACCCATTACATAAAATGAAATCATTGTCCGAGGCTGTGTAGAGCTTCTCTTTGCAGGGTTGCATAAGTCTAATATCGGGTTTTAGTGTTGACCTGACAGACATCCTAAGATTAATCGACCTTGGAAACCCATAAGTGTTGAGACATATTTTTGATGTTTTCTTAAGCATTATTGATCGAACTCGGTGGTACCAATCCATACTCAAACTCGACAAAGAAGTTGTTCGACATGGATGAGTCTTGTTATTGACCTTCACTATCTCTACCCTAAGTATTGTGAGCAACGTGTTATGATGGTGGGGTGTTCAAGGTGACAATGTTGAAAGGCAATTAAGAGCCCAAAATGGATTGGCAATGTGGAGTTGAAATGGAATTGTGAAGGTGGATGATTGTGTGGCAGCGTAGGAAGACATGATAGTGGCATCCACCTAAGATTCGTAGACAAGATCTAAGGTGAAGGTCATTCAAATTATTCAGCCCTAGGGATGGAATTCCTATGGATCAGCGGTGGAGTTTAGATGTGGATCTGGAGATGGCAATCTTAGGTGGTGATGTCAAAAACTTGAAGTGGTAGTGGAGTTGGGTTCATAAAGAAAACAAAGTCACAAAAGGCCGAAGTAAGAGAAAGCTAAAAAGGAATGATGGTTGAAAATTTCTAAGTATATTGTATTTATATAAAAAGTTAACCATTCAGTACCGATCTATATGGATCGATGCCAATCAATATGAACGATTTTGTAAAAAATGAAAAAAAATGGAGAAGAAATAGAGATCCCTTAACCAAGAAATGAAATATTTTTTAGAAATTCTCAGATATGACCGATGACATTAAAAAGAAGACTTCAACATTTATATCAGCCGAAGAGGTGCGATTGAGAATCATTTGAAGTGATGTTATGATATTCTCTTGAGAAGTGCAGTGTTTCATGAAAACATTTTGGATGGCAGAAGCGTGCCTACAAGTTTGTATTCAGTCACCTGTCTCAATCTAAAGCATGCTTTGTTTCCACAGAAGCATAATTTATAGGATAATGTTATCCTATATATGAACCAAACGACATTTTGATGGATTCGAGTTATGGAAAGATCAAGGAGCTTGGCAAATGTCAATTTCAAGAGACAAAGGAATTTTCACAAAGTGTGGAAAAGAGCACATGGATCGATACCAATCCATATGAATCGCTACCAAACCATATAAAGGATGGACCCACCTAGCCAAGACAAGATTCACTGCATGAGGTCAATGAAAAGAGACAAGTATGAGACTTCCAAATGGAACGATATTGACACTTATGGATAAGTATCGTGCTATATGAGTTCTTTTGTTGATTGTAACATCTCCAACTTGGAGGTCCAAAACTAACGGCTATGGATGCTGCAGTCATCCATAGTTATTAATCATCGACGACCAAATACGGTGATGTTAGATACATTGATATAACAGAAACAAATGAATATGGAAAAAAAATTAAAATCATAAAGCAACTTTCACATTCCATTTCAATATTCATTACTTAATCCTATATTCGAGAACCACGTTTAGAAAAATATAATTATTACAGCATACGCCAAGAGCGACATATGAAGATGCCCCTTGGATGATCAAAGTATATATCTAGGCAATTAAATAACTTGTCCTTTACAACAAAACACAGCGGAATCAAGAAAGAACAGAATTTTTATTATCTAACTTTCCTAGTGAATATCTATAGAAGCTTATTCGTCTAAAGAGGTACCTAAAAATCTCAACTCTCAAACTACTCAAATCAACTGAGCACCCGAGAGTTTAAGGGGAAAACTTAAGCATCGAGTCAGACATAAAGCATGTTATGAATAATAATCTACCATCTCAAACAATTTAGATATCTAGTAGGATCACGCCACTTAGAGGAACGGGTTTTCCCATCACTAGTATCTTATCCAAAATTTTATAATAAGCATATACAGTTCTCCTGCATCCACAATGGTTAAAACATAACAGTTCAAAATATATTGATGATATGCAAACAAGTAAATCAATTTTGGATTACCCATCCACATTCATTTTGACTATCTGTCTTAGTTATAGTTTCTAGGGTCACTATTAACTTATTAGTTTTTATGGGCTTACTAATAACCTAGTTAAAACTATGCACTTCTTGTCTGGTTTCATATTTTTCATGGATACCTAAGAACCAATTGGCCACTGCCAATAACTTTATTGTTTCATGGGTTCTCCCTAAACCTACTGGTATCTCTAATAACTTCCCCAATATCCTAGTTTTTCTTGGGTTGACTAGGAACCTATTGAATTCTGTCAATAACTTTATTCGGATATAGTTTTCATGGGTTCACAACAAACCTATTGTCCCATGCCAATAACTCTTTCTAATCATAGTTGTCATGGATTTACTATGAACCTATCTATTTTACAACTTCTTCGATCAATATTTAGGCATCCTATATTTTGGTCTATCTGACCTCCTGGATGCAATTCTACTCATTCAGGAGTTAGCTCAAGCTATATATACTACAGGGTCAATCTAACTGGTTATTCTGCCTTTTTCTCTCCCCTAAATACAGTTATGGATCCATTATAATGTGAATATATATATATTAGAAGAAGCAAACATAATAACACCAACACCTGTGATTTAATATCCTTAAAATCGTTTCCATATGAAATATGGTTAATCCTTTTAACTTATTATTATCAAGGAAAGCTTCTTCAAAACTCCATACCTAAAAGTCATTTTAAAACTCCTTTATTCATGCCATGGCTTTTCCATTAAAAATGTGATTGGGTTCTTTGTTTTGAAAATTTTCAAAACCTTAAACATTTACTTTTGAAACCATTGGAAAACCTCCTTCGAAAGCATTCAATATTCTTTTCAAAACATTAAGCATGCGCCTTTCGAAACACTTTAAATCATCTCTTTCCAAACCCTTAAAACATACCTTTCTAAAGTATTAAAAACATTACTTATTAACTATTAGAAACATAGATTCGAAACCACTGAAAGTACTCCTTTATCTTTTGGGTCAAAGTGAATATAAGCATAAGTGCCCCTTTTGAAACCATTATAATTCATATAAAAAAGTTTGGGGAAAACTAATGGCTTTGGAACCATCCTTTCGAAAGCATTTATGATGTAAATTAAAACAATTGGAAGGATAGCTTCGAAACCCCTTTCGAAGCCATTAAATCTTTTCGAAAGTTTAAAGAAGTGGCTTATTACATTTGCAAAACAAAAAACCACCTTTCAAAATAGTTGATGACTTCAATCCATTCGAAAGGCATAAGTTCGGCAGCATGGTTTCTAATGGGTTCAAACTACCATGTTGAGAGCTTTGATTTAAAAACAAGACAACTCATTCGAAAGCTACAACATCTTCAAAAGCTATTTAAATGAGTTTCAAACCCTTTGAAAGTATCCTTTTGAAAACAAGGTAAGTACATTTCTTTAAATAGTAAAGAAAAGGCATCGACCCCTTCGAAAGCTATGTTTCGACTTCATACCTTTCGCCTTTCTCTAATCCACTATGTACCAACTTATTGATACCTTGTGCATTTGTAATATCCGGAATTTACGGCAATTTAGATTTAATAACCTATGTTTAAAATTAAATTAATTTGATATTTTTTGTTAATAAATTTGAATTGATTCAATAATTTTCTTTTATTAAATATTTAATTGGTGAATTTATTTTTAATAAGCTAATAAACTGTTTTCTATTTATAATATGTATATATATTTATATATATTTTAAATAGATAAGTTTGGTTTTAAATTTAATTAGTGTATCATATTTTCAAATTTTATTATTTTGAAATTGGTAAATTTTGATTTATTTTTGATTTAAGCTTTTCAAAAATATTTAATAAAATAACTATATGATTTTAAATATGTAAGATAAATGTTTTATTGGTTTAAAATATTTTGACTTAAGTTTGAATGTTAAAATAAGGTTATAAAATGTTTGTTTTATTCTTTTTAAAATAGTGATTAATAATTATGATTTGTAAATTAAATACGAGAATTTAAAATACAATTTATAAATGAATCATGTATTCATTTAAATAACAAATGAGTTACAACCTCTTTTATAAATTTATTTTAAATGTTTAAAAATATTATTGTCAAATGATTTATTTGTATATTGTTTTAACTTATAATAATACTTTATTTTATTCTTTAAAAATTATTTATTTATATATAACGAAGTATTAAAAAGCTAATTAATTGAGTTAAACTTTCATTAACACTTAATTAATAATATTAATTAATTAAAGATACATGTGTAAACATCTTAGGTTTTAATCTAACAAATGTAATTTAAATTTCATTTTAAAATGACAAGTGTAAGATTTGAGACATGTGTCATGGTTTAAAATTTAGTTTTCTTTAATTTTAAAATAAATCATAAGTATGGATATTTAAACTTGCATCTTCCCTTTTTTTTCTTTCTTCATTTTCATTCTAAATCAAAGACTTCTTCAGTTGAGACAAACCCTTTTTCATCTCTTCAAAAATCAAATGCATATCAAATTCCTAACTTTTCATCCTAAAATCTGCATTTCCCTCTACCAAAAGCAAATATGCATTCCATTTTCAAGCAACCTACCTGCATGCAAAAATAAAAGCCTGCATTTCCTTCTTCTAAATATGGAAATCATGATTTCCTACATCTTCTTTACTGGAAGCACATGCAACATCAAATGCATAGCAAACCTGAAAATTTCTCCCTGTTCAAAATGCAAAGGTCTGCATCTTATTCAATCTGAAAGCAAGAAGCCTGCATTTTATCTGGAAAGTGGCAACCAAGCAAGTTTTTTTTAAGGCATTCAAGCAAATTGCAAATGGTGTTCTGCATGTTCAAATTAATCATGTTCTGCCATCAGGATTTAAACTGTGAGTAACTTTTAAAAAAAAAAATTAAATTAATAGCTAAAAGTTGTTCCATGCTTTTTAAATTAGAAATGAACATATATATGAATTGGCTGTGATTATAGATACATGTGAATATATTTATGTGTGCATGATGATAACTGTTGCATACCTGTTCTTCGAATCCCAAACTCCTGTTTGATTTTAAAATTCTTTTCTCTTTTACTTGTTTGCTGATATGATTTAATTATTTTAAATGAAATTTGTTATTATAAGATAAGGTAAGTTTTAAAAATTCGATATGAGTTAAATAAAGTCTGTTTTACCTGAAAGTAAGTATAACAGAGTAAAAATTTATATAATATGGAAATTCAAACTATAGGAATTCATGTTTCAGGTTTATAAATAAAAAACATCAAGAAAATTCATGAATTTTAAATCAAATATTACAATTTATAGTGCTTAAACCAAAGTGCAGTTTTAAATTTTCTGTATTATACATTTTGGATAAGCACAGTTGATGTTTGTGTTCGATTGGGTTGAAATTGCTTCTGGAGATGGTGTAATGATCTGAGATGATGAGAAAATTCTTGTTTTGTGTTGCAATTTGTTTTTGATGATGAGATTGGGTTTTTCAGTTTTGAACCCTAGTTTACTGGGTTTGAGAAAATTGAATACCACGGCATCTTTAATTGATCGAGTGGCTTGGGGTCTGGGTTTCTGGAAGGAGGATGGATTGTCGAAGACGTCGCCGTAATTTCAATGGTGATGGTGTCCGGAGGTGCAACAACAAGATGTTGACAGGTTGGTGATTAAAGGGGATACTGCTGTTCCAGGTTTTGGGTCTTAAACTCGAATTCGAATTCGAGTTTAATTCTGGGCGATCTGATGATCGTGGTCAGGTGAAGATGGAAATGTACGTAAAGCTTTAAAGTTTTAAGTTTAAATCCTGGAATGAAGATTTAAACTGTGTTTCAGTTTGAAATTTAAAAGGAAAATTTTTAATTGAATTTTTTAAAAATAATTTGGAATGTTTAAAATGAATTTGTTTTATAATCTTTTAAACCTTTATTTTATAAAAGGGATGTTCTTGAACATGTGAGATAAAAAGATTTTAAATTTTGTTTTAAAACTTGTTTAAATAAATTGTATTCATTTTAAAATCTTAAAATTTTAAAAGGAAATTTAATGTGAAGTTTAAAATAAATTTGGAAATAATTTGTTTTAAAATATTTTATATAAGAAGATTTGTTTCTTAAATTAAGTTAGAACTTAAAAATTGGATTCATTTAAATTATTAAGTTAATTTAAATGGGTAATTAATTATTTAATTAATAAAAATGTGGATGATAAATTAAGTAATTAATAAAAAAAATTAAATTGATTAATTAAGGCTCAAGATTAATTAATTAAGGTTAATTAATCTATAACTAAGGATTGTTAATTAAATTTTAATTAATGATTAAGATTTATTAACCAAGTGATTAAGAATTATTTAAGATTGTAATTAACACTTAATTAATTAATAAGTAGAGATTAATTAAATTGGTAATTAAATATTAATTAATTTGTAATTAATTGATGATTAATCTAAGTTAATTTCTTAATAAAATAATTAAGAAATGTTAATGAAGGTCATTAACTTAAGATTATTTAACAATTAATTAATGTGATTAATTTTTGATAATTAATTAGATTAATTAATTAATAATAATCAATTGTTTAAGTTTAATTACTTAATGATAGTAAGTAATGAATTAATTACTTAGTGTAATTAATTTGATTAATGTGAATTAGTTTAGATTAATTAAGTTTAATTAATTTGAACATTTGTGGAATGATGAATAATTACTTTATGTAATTGGGTTTGTAATTACTTAAGGAAGTAATTAATTGATAATTACTGGATGTAATTAAAGGTGTTTATTGATGGAAGTAATTTAGATTAAATTACTTTGACATTAATCAAGGGATTAATTGAGATAATAAATTAAGGATTAATTTATGGAATGAGTAATTAAGGGTAGTTAATTACTGGATTGTTATTAATCAAGGGTGATTAATATTTGTGGTTTAATTGCAGATTAATTACTTAATGTAATTAATTTATATAGAGAGATTGGTTAAATTGTAATTAGAAATCATTAATTAATTAATGATGTAATTTATAATAATTAAGGAATAATTAATAAATGATGTAATTAATCAATAAAGGATTTATGTAATTAACTTTAGTTAATTAATTGATTAAGTAATTAAAGTTAATTATTGTAAAGGGTTAAGTGTAATTAATATTAAAGGCTAATTACTTATTGTAATTAGGGAATTGTTAATCAGTAATGATTAATTAAAATGGATAATGTGATGGTGATTTATTTAATTGAGTTGTAATCAATTATTGGTTAAGTTGAGCATCATTATAATGATGAAGTAATTAATTTAATTAATTTTAAATTAATTAGAGATTAAGTAATTAATTTAACTCATTTTAAATTAATTATAGGTGATGTGATCATTAGATCATTGCTTATGTTTGATGATTGGTATTGGTGCCATGAATGGTTTGTAATCTCAGTCATAAGATGAGTAATGTATGTGATATGGATGCATTGGTTGTATTAGGATGATAATAAAGATTATCTGTTGATGATAATATTGATTATCTGTTGTGATGTGAATTATCTATCTGTGTATATATAGATAATGAATTGAATTGTTTTAAACTTTAAAACAACTTGGCCTTAAAAGACACGTTTTGGATTTCGATGAGACCGGGATTGGGTTTCCATATTTGGATATCCGAAAACCACATCGATCCAAATTAACATTAGGTCGTGAATCTGAAGTGAAGATGAAGATTCAGAGTGCAAGGGTTATCGTCGCTAACTCTGAGGGTGATTCCAATATGAGTGTAACGAGATAATGCCTTCGGTTTCGTTCGAACCCGGAACGAACTTGTATGGATTGAATGCTTTCAGAACATCGTCAGGTGGACGATGAGCATTCTAAGTGATATGTCCTATAAAGGTAATCGTAGCCTCAAGCCTCATCAACCGGGAATAGCTAAAACATGGGAGGTGCAGCAAGGCTAAGTGGGTCATGACCAAGTAGGACGAGATTTACCCCTGTCTAGATGTCCCTTTATTTCGGCTTAGTGGTGCGGTTGCTAATCACAACTGCGGGGTGGTCTTGTTCGAAACTGTTCAGTAAGGAATGGTTCCGGCTTTGTGTTGCAGGGGAGCGTGCGTACTCCTCGATACGGTGATCTAGGCCATGTACTATGAAGGGCGCTACCCCAGTAGCCCTACCATTGTATGGAATCCAAAATCCAATAAGTGCCAACGGTTTTGATTGTATTACCCACTTTTGTGGCTAGTAGCTGGAATTTAATAAATGCAACAATTTAGGCTATTTCATATTTACTTGAAAACCCTAAACCTATTATAATATCACTGGATTTCTTATGAAATGTTTTGGTTAGCGTAAGGTAAAAACTTTTCCATGTTTATGTGTGGGAAGTCTTACGTGATACCTTTCTTTCAAAGGTTTTTCAAAGTTAAGCAACTTTAACATGTTACTCACACCAGACCCATGTCTGACCCGGAGTTATTTCTGTTTTTCTTTAACTCTTGGGTACTCAAATTTTTACGAGTAGCCAAGGGATTCAGGTTAGCTTTGATGAATTGTGGAGGAGCAATGGAGCAGGAGGCTTCTGCGTATAGATATATAGTTTTCCGATGTGTTAGTATCTCTGAGTGCTTTTCTATAATGTATTGAGTTGTAATAACTAGAAGTTGTTTATAACTGTCTAGTCTGTGTAACTCTGATAGTTGTTATATACTATGTAATATTTATGTTATTAATATAATTTATTCGTTCCGCTGTTGAGATTCTATTGTTGTTTCTTCTTTCTCTTCTTTCTTTTCTCTTTTCTATCCCTTTCTTTCTTAAGGATGATATGACTTTTTGTGGAGAAAAAGTCGGGTGTCTCAGCATTGGTTTCGACTTGCTTGTTTTCAGAAGTATAGGGTCGAAAGGTAGCGTCTGAAAGAGGCGGAATATAATTTCTGGTTAAAGTCCATTTTAATGCCATTTTAAGTAATTGCTTTCTGACTAACCTGCCAATTTGTAAAAATTTAATTGGTTGCTATAAACTTTTCAAATTCATTACAAAATAAACCTACCGCAATTATTTCAGATCTAATTAAAATAATTTAGCAAATAAGTCCTTCCTTAAGCAAAAAGAATAAAACATTTACGTCCTCTATCTAAGATAATTTAATTTCCGTAATAAATTACTTAGGAAAAATCTTCAAAATCATGGAAATTCACTTTTAATATGTTATCTAGCATAAATAATTTTCAGACCCAAATTCCTTCATATAATAGCCAAATAAATTTTAGCCCAATTTATTCATGTTCTCCTTTGAAAATTCATAATAAATTTTCCATAGCTTGGAAAATTATAAAAATTAAAAATCATCTACATAATAATGTTTTCCATAACATATAAATTCCTCATGGCATTTGAAACAAAATATAAATGATTTTAGCCTTAAAATCATATATAACATTTATCAAACTATTTGAATAACATATCATTAAATCCAAGCATATCATAATCAAAAATCATCATAATGGATTTAAACTTAAACTCGAAATCAAATGATCATTAAAAAATAGAGATGGTTTTGATTATTATTCATCTTGATTAGGATAAGGAAGTTGAGATTTATCCTTAATTGATTCCCCTTGCTTGATTTCTTAGCATAAATTTGATTTTCCCTGTTTTCTTCCCAAGGTAATGGCCGGCCTTGAGCTTTTGATTTACGTTTTTGAATTTTGCAAAATGAATGTGCAAAGTAAAGGAAACGATATTTTAAGGTAATAGGATTGTGGTGCGGCAATTACCTATTAAGCCCTTGCGTTAATTGTTTTCTTATTAATTAACATATGAAACCTTTTATAGCCCATTTATTTAATTAAGCTCAGCCTCTAGTTTAAATTTTCAAATCTCAATTTCTTTATCACCTTAATATTTTCATTATTCTAATTAATGTATCTAACTAAATCTCCTGAATAATATTATTAAAAATTAGGGGTGTTATAGGCTCCTCTCGTTAAAGAATTTCATCCTCGAAATTCAGTAAGGACTAAATACTAAACATAGCAATCATCTATAGCTGCTCCTAATAACCATACTAGCCTACCCTCTAGCAACAGTCTATATAAAGCTAATATAGAACATAACCTCATAACATATCAGGATAAGTTACTCTCATCCTGTCTTTTGTTTTTCTAGTACAGTCCTTCTCATTGTCGCTTCACTAAACTTTCACCAACTTGACTGCCTTGTTCCTTATCCTTTTCTCATCTCTCGCTACAACCCGAACTGGTTATCCAACAAAAGTCAAATTCGGTTCTACTATCAACTCTTCCAATCCTGTCGAGGGAATAGTAGTCTTTGGATCATGCACATATTTGCGAAGATGAGACATATGAAACACATTATGGACACCTTCCACAATGTTTGACAACTCCACTCTATAAATGAGCCTCTCGATCCTCTCTATAACTTGGAACGGACCAATGTATCCCGGTGCCAGTTTCCCTGACTTTTCGAATCGCACCACGCCCTTCATTGATGATACCTTAATGAAAACCCTATCTCTAACTGAGAATTTTAGGTTTTTACGCCTCTTATCCCTCATGCTTTCTCAAATCAACTCAATATTCTCTATCTCCTCTCAAACCAAATCTAGACCTAAGTCTAATCCATCTCCAGTTTCCAACCAACATGCTAATGATTTGCATGGCCTTCCATACAGAGCTTCAAAAGGCGTCATTCCTATACTAGTCTAATAAATACTATGATAGGAAAGCTCCACTAAATGTAGGCGATCTTCCCAAGATCCACCAAAGTCCAATACACAAGCTCTCAATAAATCATCGAGTACCTTATTGACGCTCTCTGTCTGTCCATCCGTCAAAGGGTGATACGCAGTACTTATCTTAAGCTTGGTACCTAATACTTCCTACAGACTCTTTCAGAATTCACTAGTGAACAATGCATCTCTGACACTGACTATACTGCTTGGAATTCCATGTGATCTAACTATGTTCTTCATGAATAACTTAGTTAAAAAAGGTGCCATCCTGGTTGACTTAATTGGAATGAAATGGGGACTCTTGGTCAACCTGCCATTATGACCCATATACTTTCATTTTCGCTATTTGACCTTGGCAATCCATTTGTAAAATCCATCGATATCGAATCCCATTTCCACACTGAAACCTCGAAAGGTTGAAGAAACCCACTCGGCTTTTGATGTTCAACCTTCACTTGTTGACAATTTGCACACTACCTAACCCACGGGCCAACATACCTCTTCATAGCTTTCTAATAGAAGCTCCTCTTCATATCTTGATACATCTTGGTCCTTCCAAGATGAATCATAAATTTGGATCGATGATGTTCTCCAAGAACTTCTTTGTTTAAGTCCTCAACATTCAAAGCACACAACCGTTCTTTCTTTCTCAACCATCCTCTCTAGTCAAGACTAAAATCCTTTAGATCATCGATCTTTGTCCAACCTCGAGCCTTCTAATCCTCTCGGCTTATACCAAAATCTCTTTCTACTTAGAATCAATCCTTTTGATCAACATTGGTCGAACTTCTAAATAGGACAATATGGATGTGCTCTGACTAGAACTAGCAGTTGATCTTAACAATACACTACAAGTAGTCAAAGCTTCTAAATATTTCCATTATGCCAATATAGCTAACATCGCATTATGATGTCTTCTGCTAAGAACATCGGCTATCTTATTTCCTTTTTCAAGTGTGTACTCTATACGAAATCATAAGCTGCTAAAAACTCCAACCACCTCTGATGTCTCATATTCAACTCTTTTTGAGAGAATAAATACCTTAATGACTTATAATACATGTATAGCTCAAATATTTGCCCTATGAGGTAATTCCTCCCAATCTTCAATGCGAATATTTTCACTACTAACTCCAAATTATGAGTAGGATATCTCACTTCATGTGGTCTAAGCTGTCGTGAAGTGTAGGCAATGACTTTACCCTTCTGCATCAACGCAGCTCCTAATCTAGTCCCACATGCATCGGTATACACCACCAGCCCTAGGTTTCTGTCTGGACTACTAACATAGGTGCATTGGTCAACGAATGCTTTAACTTAAAAAATGCTTCCTCACATTTTTCAGACCAGACAAACTTCACATCTTTTTTGGTTAACTTAGTCAAAGATACGGCTATCCGCAAGAAATCCTTCATGAATCTCATCTAATAGCCTGGAAGACCAAGAAAATTTCTAATCTCAGTCACCATCTCTAGTCTCTTCCAATTATTAACAGCTTTGATCTTATCTGAATCTACCGACAAGCCTTTCTCTAAAATCACATGATCAAGAACCCTAACTTCTTTCTTCCAAAAATGACACTTAAAAAACTTCGCCTTCAGCTGATGATGCCTCAACATCTCAAGCACTACCCAAAGATAATCTTCATGCTCTCTTTCATCCATAGATTGTAATAAAATGTCATCTATAAATACCAACATGAACCTATCCAAGTACTCAGGGAAAACTCAGTTCATCAAATCCATGAAGAAAGAAGGTGCATTCGTTAATCCGAATGGCGTTACTAACCACTCATACGAGCCATGCCTAGTCTGAAATGCTGTCAATGGAATATTATCCTCTGCCACTCTTAACTGATGGAAATATGTCGCCAAATCCAACTGGAAAAACACTCTGGCTCCACACAACTGATCAAACAGATAGTCAATTCTTGGCAAAGGTTACTTATTTTTGATCGTCTTCCTGTTAAACTTACAATAGTCGAAACACATCCCCAATGACCCATCTGGTTTCCTCATGAACACCGCGGCCGCTTCCCAACGCAAACTGCTTGATCTAATTAAATTTCTTCCCTCTAGATCCAGTAATTGCACCTTCAATTCCTTTATCTCGATCGGTGTCATCCTGCTAGGTGTCTACTTATAGATTTAACTCTTCGCACAAGATCTATCTGAAACTCAACAGCTCTATCGGTGGTAGTCTTATAACTGGCTCAAAGATATCTACAAGCTTTCTTGCTACATGAATCTTACTTAACTCTTCTCCCACTTTCATAGCACTTAACATATCACAACCACTCCGGTACTAATTCTCCATTGGGAATATGATTCGGTTATGCCTATCATGGTGCCCTAGTGATATTTTCCTATCCTGGCAAAATATCCAAGCCTCATACTTACCCAACCAATCCATGCCCAAAATGATTCTGAAATCTACGAAATCAAAACATACAAACTGCATGCAAATTTATGACCTAACAAGTCAAGTTCTAATTGGTCACATCTCGTCCCTAGAGTTGCATACCCTCCAATTGGATTCGCAACACTTAAGGAAGTAACAGGGTATGTGGGTTCTAAATATAACCTATCAACCAAACACTGAGATATAAATGAATGTGATGCACCGATATCAAATAGTACCCTAACTGGTATACTTTGAATCAAAACGTACCTTCTATCACAGTCTTTCCTTTTTCAGCTGCAGTTGGCATAGCGGATGATGGTCCAACAGTAAAAACTTTTCCCTTCTCCTCTCTGACTGGTTCTAGACGTTGATTCTTATAATGTCCAACTTGGTCGCGGTTAAAGCACTTCATGCTCTTTTTTTCTGCAGCCTTCTTTCCCTTGCGTGTCCGGTATTCATGAGCATAGTGACCTTTCTTATCACACTTGAACCAAACTAAATCAGCCTTTTCCTTTTTCACAGCCTCTCCCTTCTGGGCTCCGTTCTTCTTAAAGAAATTTCTCTTCTTTCCATGAAAACCCTGGGTTTCAAGTGGTTTTTCCCATAAGTAGCAAGCATTTCTTCATGTTAGATTTCCATCTCCACAACTACATTACAAGGATCACGAAGATGTGGTAGGGTTGCCCAAGCAATCCCAGGTCTGAATCCTCGAAAGAACTTCTCATTTCTCCTGATGATGGTGTCTATAGTAGCTTACCCATATCGGAATAACTCACCAAACTTAGTAGCATACTAAATTACCGACATCTCTCCCTGCACCAAATCCATAAACTTCCTTAACAATGCTGACTTAGCAACTTCAGACAAAAATCTCTACTTGAATCTCCTTCGAAACTCTGCCCAATTTAACTCTTCCTCCGGTGACGTAGTTTTCTTCTAGTATTAGGTTGAACATTTCCATTTGTTGTGATGATTCCTCCACCGAAATTTCCTCTTCAATTTCCCACCTCAATATCTTTTTTCTCGTAAATCAACATGCAAGCCTTAGTAAGATATAGAAGAACGGTCTAAGAGAGAGGGGAATACATACTTATATATATATATATCAAATATAAATATGTTACCATAGCATTATCCCAAACCCCAATCTTATTTTCTGATTCATTGGATTATGTTCTAAATAATCTTTTAGGTTTATTTTTATTTTTAAGTTTTCATAAATCTATGCTCTGATACCAACTTATAACATCCCTCACTTGGAGGCCCAAAATTAACGGATACGGATGTTGTAGTCATCTATAGTTATTAATCCTTGGCGATCGAATATGATAATGTTAGATACATTGATATAACATAAATATATAGATATGGAAAAAATTTAAAATCATAAAACAACTTTCACATTCCATTTCAAATCATTTCAACATTCATTACATTATCCCATAATCAAGAACCACATGGAGAGAAAATATAATTATTACAACAGACTCCAATAGAGACATATGAAGATGCCCACTTGGATCATCAGAGTATATATCTAGGCAATTAAACAACTTTGCCTTTACAACAAAACACGGCATAATCAAGATAGAATAGAACTCTTATTATCTAGCTTGCCTCATGCACATCTCAGAAGCTTGTTCATCTAAAGTGGTACCTGAAAACCTTAACTCTCAAACTACACAAAATCAATTGAGCATCCGAGAGTTTAAGGGGAAAACATAAATTTCAAGTCAAACATAAACCCTGGTATGAATAATAATCTGCCATCTCAAACCATTTAGATATCTAGTGAAACCACGTCCCTTAGAGAAATGGGTGTTCCCCTCACTAATATCTTATCCAAAACTTTATAATAACCATAAAGTGTTCTCTTGCATCCACAATGGTTAAAACATAAAAATTCAAAATATTATGATGATATGCAAATAAGTAAATCAATTCTGGACTATTTATCCCCGTTCATTTTGACTATCTGTCTCAGTTATAGTTTCAAGAGTCGCTATTAACCTATTAGTTTTCATAGACTTACTAATAACCAGTTTAAAACTTATGGGCTCCCTATCTGGTTTCATAGTCTTCATGGGATCACTAAGAACCCATTGGCTCATGCCAATAACTTTATTGTTTCATGAGTTCTCCCTGAACCTATTGGTATCTCCAATAACTTCCCTCATATCCTAGTTTTTCATGGGTTGACTAGGAACTATTGACTTCTATCAATAACTTTATCCAGATATAGTTTTTATGTGTTCGCTACAAACCTATCGGCTCCTACCAATAACTCTTTCTAATCATAGTTTCATGGGTTTAATATGAACCTGTCTATCTGACAATTTCTTCAATCAATATTTAGGCATCCTATATTCTGGTCTATTTGACCTCTTGGATGCAATTATACTCATTCAGGAGTTAAATCAATTTATATTCACTATTGGGTCAACATAACTAGTTATTCTGCCCTTTTTTCTCCCTAAAATACAGTTCTGGGTCCATTATAATATGAATATATGTACATGTATATGTACACACACACACACACACACACACACACACACACACACACACACACATATATATATATATATATATATTAGAAGAAGCAAACATAATAACAACAACACCTATGGTTTAATATCCTTGAAATCATTTCCCTATGAAACAAGGTTAATCCCTTTAACCCTTTATTTTATCAAGGAAAGCTTCTTCGGAAACTTCATATTTAAAAGTCATTTTAGAACTCCTTCATTCATGTCATGGTTTTTTCCTATAGAAATGAGACTGGGTTCTTTGTTTTGAAAACTAAGGCTTTTGAAACCTTAAACTTTTACTTTCAAAACCATTGGATAACCTCCTTTGAAAGCATTCAATCTTTTTTTCAAAACACTAAGCATATGCCTTTCAAAACACTTTAAATCATCTCTTTCCAAAACCTCAAAACATACCTTTCAAAAGTATTAAAATATAACTTATTAACTCTTAGAAGCATAGCTTCGAAACCATTGAAAGTACCCCTTTCAAAACCATTGAAAAGTATCCCTTTCGAAATCATTGGGTTTGTCTTTAAAAATATATTTTGGGTCAAAGTGAATATAAGCAAAAGTACCCCTTTTGAAACCATTATAATTCGTATAAAAGAGTTTGGGGAAAACTGATGGGTTCGAAACCATCCTTTCGAAAGCATTAATCATGTAAATTAAAACACTTGGAAGAATAGCTTCAAAACCCCTTTTGAAGTCATTGCCTTCGAAGCCATTAAATATTTTCGAAAGATTTATGAAGTGGCTTATTACATTTTTAAAACAAAAGCTATCTTTCAAAATAGTTGATGACTTCAATCCATTCGAAAGACATAAGGTCGGCAACATGGTTTCCACTGGGTTCGAACTACCCTATCGAGAGCTTTGATTTAAAAACAAAGCAACTCATTCAAAAGGTACAAAATCTGCAAAATCTATTTAAATGGTTTCGACCCCTTCGAATGCATCCTTTTGAAAACAAGGCAAGCGCATTTCTTTGGATAGTAAAATAAAGGCTTCGACCCCTTCGAAAGCTATGTTTCGACTCCATACCTTCTACCTTTCTCCAATCCACTATGTACCAACTTATTGATGCCTTGTGTATTGGTTTCGACTTGGTTGATGGGAAAGTATGGGTTCGAAAGGTAGAGTTTGAAAGAGGAAAAACATAATTTCTTGGTAAAGACTGTTTTAATGCCTTTTTAAGTAATTGTTTTCTAACTAACTTGCCTATTTATAAACATTTAATTGGTTGCCATAAATATTTCAAATTCTTTCCAAAATAATACCACCACAATTATTTCAGATCTAATTAAAATAATTCAGCAAATAAGCCATTCCTTAAGCAAAACAAATAAAACATTTAAGTTCTCCATTTAAAATAATTCAATTTCCATATTAAATTACTTAGGAAATCCTTAAAAATCATATAAATTCACTTTTAATATGTTATCTAGCAAATATAAATTTCAGACCCGAATTTCTTCGTGTAATAGCCAAAATAATTTCAACCAAATTTATTCATGTTCTCCTTTGAAAATTTATAATAAATTTTCCATAGCTTGGAAAATTATGAAAATTAAAACCCATCTCCAAAATAAAAAAAATTCATAATATATAAATTCCTCAGAGCATTCAAACAAAATATAAATAGTTTTAGACTTAAAATTGTATATAACATTTATCAAACTATTTTGAATAACATATTATAGAGTAGAGATAGTTTTGACCATTATTCACCTTGATTAGGATAAGTAAGTTGAGATTTGGTTAATTCCCCTTGCTCGATTGTTTAGCTTAAATTTGATTTTCCCTTTTTTCTACGTAATGGCCGGCCTTGAGCTTTTGATTCACGTTTTTTAGTTTTGCAAAATGAACATGCAAAGTAAAGGAAACGAGATTTTAAGGTAATGGGGTTATGATGCGGCAATTACCTATTAAGCCCTTGCGTTAATTGTTTTCTCATTAATTAACATATGAAACCTTTTATAGCCCATTTATTTAATTAAGCTTGGCCTCTAGTTTAAATTTTCAAAACTCAATTCCTTTATCACTCTAATATTTTCATTATTCTATTTAATTTATCTAATTAAATCTCCTGAATAATGTTATTAAAAATTAGAGGTGTTATAGGATTCCATTGTGCAAATGTGAAGCCATATGTTAAGTTAGAGAGGAATACAAGAAAATTCAAAGAAATGGATCAATACCTATCATTGCCATCAGTATCAAACCATGCAAGATTCCATGCGTTCTAACCAGTTCTTCATGTTGAAACTTTGGATTGAATGAATAATTAGTTCAAATCTACTCCAGCAATTTTGATTGTCAGATTCATTTGCAAATACCAACCACGCAACAACAAGGGTGGGGACCTTCCGATTTTCTATTTATTTGCAAGTAGACTTTATCAATTTTGAATTCGATTTATTTGAATCATCAAATCATTATAATTTGATCGTAATTGCAAGAGAAATCAGTAATAAAGTTGACAGTGGATGTAGGCATGATTCTAGTTGAAAAATTATTTTCCCCTCTTTCTTTTGATCCTTAATCTTCTAACTTTCATTTTTGATTAAATTGGGTTGTTTGTTCATATGTTGTGCAAACATACGCCTTTGTTGAAGAATTTTTGCAACATTTCTGCTGCCTTTCTCACCTCAATCACGGATTCTTATATAATCAACATCTAATCACAAAAATATAACCAATAATATCTAATCACAAAGTCATATGCATATTCAATGTCACAAATATCAACATACACAAATATCCATCAGTACAAACATAACCATCCAACATCACAAATATCAAACATACATAAATGTCTACATAAACATTCAAACATAAATATACCAACAATATAATTACTAGCCGATCCCTTGCACATTGATCAACATCATTATTAGAAGAAGAAGAAATGTCCACATGCAAAAACTAATTCACAAATGCATCGGTGAGCTTCCTGAGTTTCTTCTCCAGCTTATAACATATGACTTCAAGCATTGGTTTTATTCTTCTTGTATCAGTTAATTTGGCATCCCTCTTTAGTGACATATTAACCAAATTTGTTTGTTAATAATAATTAATTTTTATTTAACCATTATGTTTGTGTATTAGAACTATCCTAGAGAATTTATTGGACTTTGCTTTTATTTTTATTTTCCATACTAAAAAAGGCAAATCCTTTAATTAATCTATAATTTAAAATTTTTTGAATTTATTGAAGTAAAAGTATAAGTTAACGTATATTTTTTTTACTTTATTGAGTGATTTAACTTACATATTTGTTTGGATTATTGGGTGATTTAACCAAATCTATATTTTCACTCAATATTTTTTTTTTAATTTATTGAAACAAAATGTATAATTTAACTTATATATTTGTTTCATTTATTGCATGATTTAACTTATATATTTGTTTAATTTGTTGGGATATTTAAGAAATTTATATGTTAACTCAAACAAATTTGTTAAATTCATTAAATCAAAATGTATAATTTAACTTATAGTTTTTTTTAATTTACTGAGTGATTTAACTTATATAAGTGTTTAATTTATTGGATGATTTAACAAAATCTATATCTTAACTCAAATAAATTTGTTTAATTTACTAAACAAAATGTGTAATTTGATTTATATATTTGTTCAATTTATTGAGTGATTTAATAAAATTTGTATCTTAACCTAAATAAGTTTGTTTAATTTACTGAAACAAAATGCATAATTTAACACATATATATTTTTTCAACTTATTGAGTGATTTTAACTTATATAACTCTTAATTCAATGGCTGATTTAACAAAAATCTGTATTCTAACTCAAATAAATTTATTTGATTTATTAAAATAAAATGTTTACTTTATCAAGTTATTTAATTAACATATTTGTTTAACCTACGTACATTTTTTCTCGAACCCAATTTATTTTTAGAATGAAAATTTATAACATTTAGTAGAAATGAGGTTTATATCAAATAATTATACTAAGCATGCATATAAAATATATGCATACATGTATACATACATGTATATAGACATATTGTTATTGGGATTTGTACCCAATGCTTACATAGAGTATAATATCCATACATGTGTATGTGATTTATTTTGCACACGCAAGCTAGTTTAATAGTGATCATGCCACGTTAAAAAAAATTTATTAGAGGTGTGAGGCAAAGACACCTCGATGACTATGCATTATCTCACCTAAAAAAACTCACTCATCAAAAAAGTATTACAGGTTTTATATGAATATGGTTTTATATACATATATACTTAATATCATATGTATATTAGGAACGTTTAACCTATTGCCTTAAAAGTATAGCTTTACTAAGCGTGTTGAATAAATCCTCATCCACTTCTCTTGCTATCTCCACACCTTATTCTGAAGTTCCTCACTCCTAGCCTGGTATTTTGCATCTTACATATTCATTTGAATTTATACATGCATTATATATATATATTACTTAGCCGAATTTTTATGCAATACTTACTGCCAACTTCGTGGAAGCATTATCTCCCAGCTATTAGTAGTGGACCCATTTGATTACTCAATCTTGTGAGTTCTACAATAGACTTGCCAAGATGTAGGCTCACTATGTTGATGTACTGAAATTTAAATTAAGTAAATCATCATATATGTCTATTTTAATTATTTAAATTCCAAATAAACCAAACAAATAAATATATACTAGATCATTATGGTGATCTGCATATGATATTGCACGACAGCTATGCAATCCAGGGTTTTATTCTTAATTATGACATTTTGTCCTACTTTCTTTTTAAAGTCCTCTATCGCCTAATGTTGCAAGAACTGATCGTACATCTTCTGGGCAAGGGATGGACGCTTTTTGTCATTCGCATACCATACATCAATTCCTAATATTTGTTAGATGCTCTGAATGCCGAAGCCCTTATCATAATTTATTAAAAAAAAGCGCCATCTCTCTAAGGAACCTCTACATGTGAAAATTGAATAAATTGACATACATGTTTATATAGTGTATTATGTAATAAAATTATATTTTACAATAAATTCCTGAAATATGAGTGGCTTGAAGTCAATGGAAATTTTGGTAAATCTAGGTCAGAATGCATTAATCAGTGTAAGAAAGCCTTCACGAATGGCATCAGATGTAGCATTGCTTGTGAAACCATAACTATATATATGTCGTGCGTATACGTATGTATGCTTATTTAATTAGTAAATTAATGTAAATACATGTATATATGTATGTGTGTGTGTGAGTGTATATGTACTAATGTTAGTGTGTGTATGATTTCAACTATATTCAAAAAGTACCCGATCCTCGTTCTTTTGAGAAGACACCAACTCATTGGAAGGAGGAGACTCAGTCTCAAATGCATGAGTCGATGGACCAGTAGAATTAATAGGCACATCGGTCTAAGAATGGAGACATTTTATGTTCATCGATGTCAGCTGAGTGGGTTCCATCATGCTCTGATAAGGGAGAGCCACCTTGACCTAATAAGGAGCTACCTAGACCATATAAGAAGCCACAATGATTGTGTACTCTAGGGCTTTAACTAGTCACATCTATTATAATAATACACACACACAAACACACACACACACACACACACACACACATATATATATACATGACGTAATAAATACATAGCTTTTTTTACAATGACATGCAACTATAGTAGCAATTACAACAAGTTTGAATTACGTTACATCATTAATGAGTGAATATGATAATGAGATTAGCAAATTCACCTATACAAAACTAGACTTTAATAGACCTGGTTTCAATGCGTAAAAGTCTAAAATTAAAATTTTGTACATTTGGTTGTTATGATAATTAGAGAAGAATGAAAATAACATGCATATATAAAAACAGACTTTCAATAAATTACACATAAACTACCAATTGTAAGCATCATTATCAATATCACCATTTACAATATCATCATCATACTCATATTCATTAATTTTGACATCATCATCATTATCATCAGCCCCGACATCTTCATCTAATTCAACTCCTTAAATACTTCATTTGTCTTATATCATCGTTATCTTTTGTTATTTGGAGAATTTTGTTGTTCTCCAAACCATTTTTATACAACTTAACGTCGGTTAGGATCACATCCTCGTTAAATGGGCATCTTGATTTTATTTTAGCAATAACCTACTAATCGTCCTTATTGCTGTTAATGGCAGGGTAAGGGCATAATAAATTTGTGTTGCTTTCATCGCAAGCATAAATGGGTCATTTTCTTTATATTTCCATTTATTTTTTACCTTAATAAGAGGATAATCTTTATATATACAACATACTCCCACATCACGGGTTGTATCAAACCAATCACATTTGAATAAAAATGTTTACGCTTCGGTATTGTAGAATAACCAAGTTCAATTATTTTCTATAACTGGTAAATCACCACCTTGTCCATCGTCTTTCCTACATACCGTACTATTGCAAGTTATTTTACTGGCTCCAAAGTTCGTTATAGAAATTCTAAGCCATTTACGTACATGAATATGCCTTTTTGTATTTTGTCAATAAACCAAATGCAAGAGTTTTATAATAAATATCATGTGTTTCATTGTCAACAACCTATCGAATTAAATTAATATACAATAATATACACAATGAACTATTTCATACTAAGTTTGTTCAACAATTATACATGCTTACATATTTCTAAAACTAAGCGTCAAATTCCTTACTATGTTGAACCCTAAGATTTCGTTATTCAAATTGAGTGTTAAACAACTGATATTTTTAAGATAAACATGATTATGATAGATAACATGATATTGAAAAGAAAAAAAAATAGTTTTACCTAATAAGATCTGATAATTCTTTACAATTGAGAAGCGCCATTGTTCTAGCTATGAACTAATTAAGTGTTTGAAAGCTTCCATCCTTCCATTTACCAGAAGAACATCCACTTTTTGAAAAATGGACAGAGAAATGTTCAGTGACTCATCCATAAATTCGTTATTACGAGGACCGCCATTAGAATTTAGCTTAACATGGGGTTTAATAGAATAACTGAAAAATGTGGATGCTTTTTCAACAATATATACTTGACATATTGAATCTTTAACATGTACTTTTTTGCCTTTTTTAAAGGTGACCCAGATACCTTCATACGAACAGTTATCAATCATACGTTAGTATGTTGATTTCAAAAAAAATATAAATACTACATGTATTTTGTGTAACTCTTAAAAGGATATATTCATACATATTGCATTGGTCCTTGCACTAAAGCTTTAGTTGGTAGATGCAGGGGTAGATATTCCATGTTGAATACTACAGATGGAAATATTTTATCCACTTTACACAATTATATGGGTATTTCCATTTCCATTTTTCTAAACTACTTTTATTAACTATGGTTGAGCAAAACTCTTTGTAGGAAAAACTAAGCTCAATGATAGGCCTACACATCTTTTGGCGACAATAGCTTCTTAAATACTATCGGGAAAAGAGTCTCTAAAAATATATGACAATTATCTCTCTTCATAATTGACATGTGATGATTCTTTATATCAACACATTTTTTCATGTTAAAAGCAACTCCATTTGGAAACCACAAGTTTTGAACCCACTCCAAAAAAATTTATTGATGCTTATTTTTCGACATGCAACAAGTATGACATTTAAAATTTAGTCATTTACTATTAGTTTAAAGCTTAAGAGGTTAATTATCTTTTCATTTCAAAACATAACAAGTACAATGCGATATCCTATCTTGACTTCAGATCATCTTTTGTTTTTCATTTCACATTTATTATCGTGTTAAAGAAGTTTCCAAACACAATTTTCTTGTTATACGTTATAACAATATTGTATCAAAGTTTATGGTTTTTTTCAATATGGTAACTCAAAAAATTTACTTTATTACACTAATTGTGATATTCTCCTTTATCGAGAATTTTAGGCTCTTTTCCTCTCTCGTATATTCTGGGGTAATCTTGCATGAGTACACACACTTCTTCGCTACTTAGAATGGATGGTGGATGCGAAATGATAATTGTATTTCGACCGAAGATTTTCTTTTCAAGTAAAAAATGATCGTTTATATGCAAAAGACGACAATGTTGATTCAACCAACCTTGTTTGCAACCATACGTATGTCGAAATAATTCTGTTAAATCTATGCAAACAAGACAAGAAAATTTGCTACTAGTACTTCATCTAGAAAGCATCTTATAGGCAGGAAATCCTTTATCATCCTCAAAAAAGAGGAAGATATTCTAAAGTTCTTTTTTTGAAATGCCGTGCGTAACAATACCCTTTGCCATGGTTTTTTCAACTCATCAACCAACGGCTGCAAGTGCACGTCTATACCATTTATTGAATTTTTAGGTCTAGGAATAATTACATTAGAAACATGTATGGATTTTTCATACACATGCATAAAGAGAGATCGTAAGGTCTATGAATAACTGGCCTGTTGAACAAAGCTTATCAAACGAAGAAATGGAACAAAACCATCTGTACACTAACCAAGTCCAACATTACATGATTCTTTAGAAAAATTAGGATATGTACTATTGAAATGTTTATGAGATTCACCATTTTAATGATGACATAAAACACCTTCATCTCGTTATCATTCAGTATGGCATCACATGTGTTTCATAGTAGCAGTCGATGCATATAATCTTTCCAATCTAAATGTAATTAAAAATAGAGTATTTTGGTGAAAGGTACACCTTTATCACTATTTTTTGTCGACTTATATTTAGGTTGTTTACAGAATTCACATAATGTCGGATTTTTATCTTCCTTCAAATAAATCATGCATCCACTTAGACACCAGTCAATTTTTTCATACGGCAATCTAAAGGCGGAAACCTCTCTTTAAAGGGAGTACTAGTTCTCCATCAATACATTATCAGGTGGAAGCATTTCATTACACAAGAAAAGAATAGCATTTATTAGATTTCCTAATGCAGTATATTCTGGGATTTTATTACGGTTAACCTTGATGTCATTGACAAGGGTATCATTTTACACTCATTATAGAAAGGTTGTTTTGATGATTCGAACAAGCTGAAAAACTTTTTCTCTTCTGAGTCAAAATCTTCCTCTAAATCTGGTTCATCGATCCACATACTTGGATTAGCAGTATCATGAACAGTTTCGGCCATTTCATTTCCAAATCAACATTGTTTGCAATAGTGGTCTATTGTAATCTACATCTATATTTACGATTTCCACTTGTACATCATTATATTCTTCTCCGTGATATATCGGCACACAATAGTCTATCATAAAACCATATTGACATAACAGGAAACTAGTATGAAGGACAAAATTCATTAATTTTTTAGCTTCAGGGACATGCTCTCAATATTTTAGTGAGAAGGGCGAACTTTCAACTAAGTATAGTAGAAGGAAGAAATTTTGGTGAGAAGGACCATGCTACTATGCAATATTAATTTTGTATTTACTGAATTAAAAAAAAGGATAGAACACTTATATTTTAAATTTAATATGCACTAGTTGATCTTACCTTGTGGTAGAATTTTATTTTCAAATGATACGACTTAGTAGCATTTTGTACTTGATAGTTATATTTTTGAATAATATTTTCATGTAATGATACTATACTGTATTAATTTTACCTGTTATGTCCTTATGACTAAAATTTGAAGTGGTTGTCCTTGGGTCAAAAAACTTTAGTAGTATATACATTAGACAAAATTCCCCACTTTCATATGTGATTTATTATAGGATGTCAGACTCATGATGCATCCACGCCATTTCTAAAGTGCAATGGCATCGTTCCTTTTTTTTACTATCCATATATATCCAAGTTCGATCTATCAAATAATCCATCTTTTATACTCTACATGTAAACGAAAATTACATTATTATTCTTAATCTTTTAGTAAAACCAAATAATTATAATAATACTATCATCTATTTTGACAAAACCAAACATTAATAATTACATTATTATTAATTTTGATGAAACTGTTAATTTTATTTCTAAGTTCAGTTACATTAATAATTTTATTATTACTTTTAACAATTCAGATTATTAATATTATTACCAATTAACATTATTAATATTATTATTACAATAAATTTTATTAACATTATTTCTTTGTTATTAATTTAAATAACAGTATTAATTTATTTGCTTTAAATAACACTATTGTAACGACTTGTAAATTCGAACAAATTTGAAAAATATTAATTATAATTGTTGTATAGAAATGGTTAGAAATAATGAATTTTCAATTATTACTATAAAATAATAATAATAATAATAATAAAATTGTTAGAATATAAAACATATCTTAGATAAAATTCTAAAACAACTAATCTTTATTGAAATGGAAGGTGGTAATGCGTATTAGAATATAAGTTAATAACATTGATTGAATGTAATTGACAACTGTATTAATGCAATTTCAATCAACGACAACAATAAATATTACTAAAGAATGGGATAAAAAATATTCAAAATATGTTAGTATACAACAAGAGATCAATTATTTGGTAAGTAGATTTATACTCCTTGTGTAAACAGTAAATTAATAGATATGAATTACTAAGTTTTAGCAGTTGATTTATTTCTCACTCCATTTATTAATCCGCTTTGGAATTTATTTTGTAATCCATGGAATTAAATGTAATTGAAATCTTTCAAATAAAAGGAAAGAGAACAGTAATTGTAGTTGATGAACGTAATAATAGAACGTATGTTTGAATTAAAATAAAAGAGGAAGTTTAGGAAATAAAAGCGAAACATATGTTTTAATTGAAAGAGAAATTTGATGTATTATAAAGAACATGTAAACGGAAATAAAAGGATAAAACTTTGTTTGAATTATTTAATGAAAATAAAACGATTAGTGTGTAACCAACATTCAATTAAAAATTTAATATTGAATAAATTGGAATTAAATCTTTTAATTAAGGTAAAGAGTAATATATGGTAATTGATTCGGTCAAGAATAAGCAATATATGTTGAATTGAATAAAATGAACATTTGAATGAAGAAAAACTAATGTTAATAAAATAAAGATTCAATTTAATCAATTTTAAAATATATTATTATTTGAATTTAAATAAAATATAAAGCTTAAAATTTAAGAACAAATTTTGGAATATTGAGTAATATATTTTTCCAAATTCAATGAAATAGAAAATTTTCAAAAAATTTGAATTTTGGTCAAACTTAATCAAAATTTGACCTTTGGTTGAAAATTTTAAAATTTTATTCTTTTTATATGATTCTAGACTGAATTCTGATCTTTTCTCCACTTTTTGTTTCGTTAAAATCAAATATCTATTGCTCTATATATTTGAATTTCTGTGAAAAACTAACATAAGTTTGTGGTGTTTAGGTTTGAAATTTGGCTAAGTCCTAATGGGTTTGGTTTAGTCCTAATGGGCATTGGTTAACTAAGAGACTCTAATCATACCAAGAGACTTGTGTCTATTCCTATGGCTACGACTGTTTGTTTCTTTTTGACTAATTTGTACGTACATAATTCTCTTTTGAGAAAACTTTCTCCTCACACTTCCTTCTTCCTCTCCAAATTTATGTAGAGTTATAATCTAAAAACACAAATTTCTCTAAATCAAAACTCCTTCATTTTCTCTTTCAAATTCCTTCCACCTCCTCTCCTATTGCTGCCTCTCCTCCACCATCCAAGCCATCTTTCCCTCCCCTTCATCTCGGTCACCATTTCCTCCAAGTAAGGCTGAAATCATCCCCTCTTTCCTAGCCTATAGCCATGCATTATCTCCACCAAATCCCACCCAAATCACCACCATCTTCACCTCTTGCATAGCCAAACCATCTCTTCCACCCTAGCCCACCTTAGCCACACCCATACCCATCCTTTCAACCCTAGGCCGAGCCTCTTAAACCCTCTTCTCTTTTATAAAAAATGAAATATATATCCATATATATTTTGTGTTGTATCCATTCAAGTCCGCTTTGATTTTCTTTGGAATTCGTGACACAAATTCATAGCTTTGTGTCATCAATTTTCCTAGTCTTGAAAGTTGAGCTATTCACTCACGATTTATAATCTTAGGTTAAGCAAATGGATATCAATTGATATGTTATTGGAATGTTGCAATAGTTAAGAAATTTTGCGTAATTTGGTTATGATTTGATATGACATATGTTCATCTACGTTCCATTACTATTTTTGACATGAAATTGTTTTTGATATTATGTTGTTTGTTTATAAAAATAGATGTGATGATATGGTTATTAACATGCATCATGATGTTATATTAAATTACTATGTTGAAAAGAAAAAAGGAAAATGTTATATTGATTTAATGGTTGACACTTTTGTGATGGAACTTGTCATTAGTATGCTATGTGAAATTTATATATGGAAAAGAAGAAGAAAAAAAAAGAGTAGAAAAAAGGGAATAAAAAAAGAATAAAATTTGTATGCATATATGCAGTATGATTGTAATATAGGAAATCACCGAAGGTGCTATATTGGAAATGATTGCGTGTTGGGTTATGTTATGGTAGAAAATTTATGTCACATTCCATGCTATGTTACATAATTAATTATGTAAATTACATGCTATGCTATGTAATTAATTATGTAATAATTAATTATTTAAGTTACATGCTATGTTCTGTAATTAATTATGCAAGTAACATGCTACGTTATGTAATTAATTATGCAAGTTACATGCTACGTTCTGTAATTAATTATGTAAGTTATATGCTATTTGTTATGTAAGTAATACGCTATTTTATGCAATTTGCTATGTAAGTTATATGCTATTTTATGCAATTTGTTATGTAAGTTATGTGCTACCTTATGTAATATGTTATGTATGATTTTTTGTTATGTTATTTATTTTATGTAATCCTTCTGGAAGTTTCCTTAGTTTTAGGTATTCCCTGTGAGTTGAAATGATACGTACCCAAATGATCTTTAGAATAGGAAAAAATCATTATGGTTGAAACGATAAACCCAAAAGGTTTTTATTGATTTTAAAATTTTGGTTTTGTGGGTTGCAATGATATATACCCATAAATTTTAAGTTATTACGGATTGAAATGATAAATATGCGTATCACTTGACCCTAGGATAGAAAACTATATACGGACATCGGTGGTCTGTTTTTAAAGTGATTTCTGAAATTTTCATAAGATGTGTTTGGGAAAAAAGGGGAAAATAATTTTTAAATTTAATATAAAGATTTTATTTTAAACATATATGTAAAATTTAGATTTTAAAATTATTTGTTTAAGAATTCTAAATCTATAAGTTAAGTTTAAAAATGTAAATTTTAAGGTTTTACTTATAACTTTATTTACTTTTTCATAATATAAGATTTAATTTCGAATAAATTCATAAAAATAAAATATATTATGTTTGAAATGTTTAAATTAATATATATTTTAATATATAACCTATTTAGTATATAAACTATTTTTAATATATAAACTATTTCAATCTATGACCTATTTTAATATATAAATTATTTCTAATATATAGACTATTTTAATCTATAACCTATTTTTAAAATATAAACTATTTTGAATGTATAACTATTCCAATATATAAACTATTTTCAATATTCAAAATGTTTAAAGTTGGAACTACTATGATTTCGATTTAATTTATTTAAAATGTGAATATTTTGGATATGATGGTTTAACCTATTTTATGGTTATGGTTTTGAAAATAAATATGATTTCAGAAGTGAATATGATTTCGAAAATGATATGATTTTGAAGTGAATATGATTTCGAAAGTGATATGATTTTGAAGTAAATATGATATTTTGATATCAGCACGAACTGGTTTTGGAAAATATAAAAGAACCATCCGGTGTGAAATAAGAGTTTAGTTGTTAAAGAGACCGGGATCGTATATTGTCATACTCTCCGCCAATACCGGTAATCACTTTAACAACCGTGTACGTGGTGGAGATTTCAGAATGAAGTAGGATGGTTTGGCAAATGATTCTTACGTAGCCCTAACTTCCATGAATCAGTTTGATGTGGCTAAAACAGGAGCCATGTCTGGCCAAGAGAGGTCATTTCTCCTATCGGGCACATTTCTTCAAAACTATATCTATTACTTTTGTGATTTGATTTTGGTATGCACATCTTTGATTTGGAGTGTGTCTCGAAGTGAGCGGTAGTAGCTGCTCCAGTCTGGATCCGTAAAATGGTAGAATCCTAGACTGGGCATTGCCTTGCGTGCCTTATCACATGCCTTATCGCGCTTTCTACGAATTTGGTTTGTACTATACCTATGGAGTGCCCTCTGATAGCCCTCCAGTTTACGGAGGAATTACGATACTATATATACCATGGAAATATATAAAAATATGTTAAGGGGGATATGGGTAATGCCTTAACGCTATTTTAATATTTTACTTTACTGTAGGCATTATTTATGTAGCGTATTATATTATGTAGATAGTTCCACGGATCCTTAAAGAATGGAAATCCCAAACATTTGTTAGGTTATTGCATTTCATTTGGACATTTCACTTGAGTTGGTTTACTTGCATAAGATTGTTAATCCTGACTCAAGTGTTTTGTGTTTTGCTTTATGCTCGGATCTGCCTGAGTATTACAGCATTTGAGACTCACCTTTGGAGCTTGGTGCTTTGCTTAGAGATCTATCTTTAATCTATTCAGCTTTTCAGTTATCTCGGTTATTTTAATTATTTCTAGTTGTTTATGTTCAGACTGTCATTTGCTTATGTATTAGAGACTTCTTTGTATTGGACTTAGGTTGTATTTGGTTTTAGACCCTAATGTTTCTGTAGTAGCTTCATGAACTACTATTTATCTATTCCACTGCATATTGTTGTATTACTCTGTATCAGTGATTCTGTGATTGATTTATTTACCGTATATGCTAAGTTTTACCAAATATAAATAACAATTTGTCGTTTTGAGCAATTCAAGTTTGACATGTGTGGATTATTGTTGATTTGAATGGTTCAAAATGGCGGGTTGTTACAAGTGGTATCAGAGCTCTGGTTTAGGAAAACTAAGCTTATGGAGTACAAACTCATTAGAGATTGGCTAGTAATACCATAGAATGAGTGGAATCTATTATGGAATTATCCTTCCTTTTGAGCTTATCTTCTTAGTTAGGATTCTCTTTGATTAGGGTTCATCTTAATTTGAATCCCTATCTTTATTCTAAGATCCATTCTTGAATCATTCTATGAGAGAGCGTATTTGTTAGTCTTATAAAATTTGTTTTATATCGTATTGTTTATTTTGTTAAGTATGATTATATTTTATATATAAAATTATAATTTTATGAATTTAGATAGTCAAATGAATTAGTTGTTAGAAATGATAATACTAGATTACCATTTATTGTTTTATTAACATTCCTAAATCGGTAACTATTATTGTGTATTATAAGGAGATGAAATTTTATACACATGGTTTATAAATCTGATTTGCAAATGAGATAAAATTAAATTGTGGAATTGAGAATTTATTTTTTGATACTTTCCAAAATTTGGTATTCAAAGTTTTTTAAAAATAAAATAAAATGAATATTAATATTATTTGAAGGTATTTTTAAGTAGAATTTTTTTTCAAAAGAATTTAAAAGAAGCAAGTAAGTACTCTCCTCTTTTGTCGCTGGAAAATAGTTATGGTGATGACTGCAGCATCATCGACATTCGTTTTCGAGTCTCAAAGTCGAAGAGACCACTTAGTATCTTTGCTACACTTTTGTTTTGGAAACTGTATTTTGATTTGAATTTCTTAAGTATGATTTGATATACAAAAAAATATGCATGTATTTATTTCAAAATGGTTTGAAGTGAAACCGTAAATTAAACTCTTAAGTTTATCTTAAGTAATGGTTTTCAATTATTGAAATGAAGTAAAATTTCTGAATAATTGGAGTGTCTAAAATGAGAAATGAAATTGAAACAACTTGAAACAGTTGAATTAGGATAAAATTAATTTGTATAACACTCAATTGCATTCTAAAACAAATATAACTTACCTGAAATATTTAAAAAGTTAAAATGTTAACATGAATATGTAATTTAAGGGTATACAAGAGGAAACTTAAGCAATAAAAGTGTTCAAACGAAATTTTTGGTTAATAAAATATTGTAAATAAAAGATAAATTATATAGTGCTCAATTACATTCTGAAACATTAATAAATAGCTTACCAGGAAAAGTTTGAATGTTAATGAGAACATGTAAGTATACACTATAAAATGTAAGTAATAAGATGTCCAAAATAAAATTAGTTAAGGAAAGCTATAATGAAAATTGAGTTGTTTTAATGAATGTTTATACACTTAATCTATGTTATAAGAAATGTTAACTGAAATAAATTGAATAAAAAAAAGAGAATATATTTAAGTAAATGAATATGAACTTAAGAAATTGAACGAGTAATAAATAAATTTATACTTTGTTAACCATTTATGGTACAAAGGTAAATTACGAAAAATGGTTGAAATAAAATTATGAAGTGGAATTAATTTACGTGAAGTCAAATGGATTAAATAAACGAATTGAGTTAAATAAAATAGGAAACAATATATATATATATATATATATATATAAATGGATTTAAGTTATAAAGATAAGGTGAACATAAACAAATTATGAATGAAAGTTAATTAACTAGAGATGTAATAAATTTGGATTTTATATAAGCTATATAACTTGGAACTTGAGAAAATAGGAAGTAAAAACCAAAATAAAAATGTGGTTAAACATTTTGGATAGGAAAAGGGAAAATGGAATGTTGATATTAAACTTAAGTAAATTTGTAGAATGGTTAATTAAGTGATATTGACATTAAAGGAAACATACTATGTGAATGAAATAAACTAAATGATCATAAATAAACTTGAATGTGAAAGAGAATAACAAACACGATTGTAAATGAATGTAAATAAATAGGGTGAACATAATGAACATTAATAACTGAATGTAAGTTAATTGGGCATAATAGAACGAAAATTAATGGAATGAGAATTCATTGAATATGAATAAGTTAGCATGGAAAAAATGTAACGAATGTTAATAAATTGAAAGTAAATCAATTGAATGTAAACCAATTAAATGTGGATGAAACAAATGTAAATAATTGAAAAATCAATTGGATGTAAATACATTAAATTGGAATCAATCAAATGCAAATGCAATGAATATTGATTGATTGAATAAAAATGGATTGAAACCAAATTAATTGAATGTAAATCAGTTAAAATTGAATGAATGGAATATGAATCCATCAAATTATTAACAAGATGAATAATAATAAGTGAACGTTAATCAATTAAGAAGTAAATAAGGTGAGGATATGAATGTAAATTAATTGAAAGTGAGTTGATTAGAATGATAATAATAAGTGGATGTTAATTAGTAGAAAAATGTATAAAGTTAACATTCAAAATGAAATTTATATGGTTTTGTATTAATTGTTTGTATCTGGTACTACTCATTTCGAATCTATCTTATCTTTCTATTTGCTTATATTCTACCACCTCATTTCTTTTTGGGGATGAAAAGTTTTGAGTGAGGGATAATGTAAAGACTTGTAAATTCGAATAAATTCTGAAAATATTAATTATAATTGTTGTATAGAATATGGTTAGAAATAAAGAATTTTCAATTATTACCATAAAATAATAACAATAATAATAAATTTGTTAGAATATAAAACACGATCTTAGATAAAATTATAAAACAACTAATCTTTATTGAAATGGAAGGTGGTAACGCATATTAGAATATAATTTAATAATATTGATTGAACGTAACTGACAACTGTATTAATGCAATTTCAATCAATTGTAACAATAAATGTTACTAAAGAATGGGATAAATAATATTCTAAATATGTTAGCATACAACAAGAAATCAATTATTTGGTAAGTAGATTTATACTACTAGTGTAAACAATAAATTAATAGATATTATTTACTAAGTTGTAACAATTGATTTATTCCTCATCCCGTTGATTAATCCGCTTTGGTATTTATTTTTTAATCAATGGAATTAAATGTAATTGAAATCTTTCAAATAAAAGGAAAGAGAACATTAATTGTAATTAATGAACGTAATAATAGAACGTATGTTTGAATTAAAATAAAAGAGGAAGTTAAGGAAATAAAAGGGAAACATATGCTTTAACTGAAAGAGAAATTTGATGTATCATAAAGAACATGTAAATGGAATTAAAAGGATAAAACTTTGTTTGAATTATTTAATGAAAATAAAACGATTAGTGTGTAACCAACATTCAATTGAAATTTTAATATTGAATAAATTGGAATTAAATCTTTTAATTAAGGTAAAGAGTAATAGATGGTAATTGATTCAGTTAAGAATAAGCAACATATGTTGAATTGAATAAAATGAACATTTGAATGAAGAAAAACCAATGTTAATAAAATGAAGGTTCAATTTAGTCAATTTTAAAATATATTATTATTTGAATCTAAAAAAATATAAAAGTTAAAATTTAAGAACAAATTTTAGAATATTGACTAATATATTTTACCAAATTCGATGAAATAGAAAATTTTCTAAATTTTTTAATTTTGGTCAAACTTAATCAAAATTTGACCTTTGGTTGAAAATTTTAATTTGAATTTTAAAATTTTATTCCTTTTATAGATTCTAGACTGAATTCTGATCTTTTCTTCACTTTTTGTTTCGTTAAAATCAAATATCTATTGATCTAAATATTTGAATTCCTGTGAAGAACTGACATAATTTTGTGGTTTTAGTTGTGAAATTTGGCTAAGCCCTAATGGGTTTGGTTTAATCCTAATGAGGCTTGATTAACCAAGAGACTCTAATCATACCAAGATACTTGTGTCTATTCCTATGTCTACGACCATTTGTTTCCTTCTGACTAACTTGTATGTACATAATTTTCTCTTGAGAAAACTTTCTCATCGCACTCCCTTCTTCCTCTCCAAATTTACAGAGAGTTCTAGATCTAAAGACACAAATTTCTCTAAATTAAAACTTCTACCTTTTCTCTTCCAAATTCCTTTCACCTCCTCTTCTATTGCCACCTCTCCTCCACCATCTAAGCCATCTTTTCCTCCACTTCATCTCGGTCACCATTTTCTCTAAGCAAGGCCAAAATCATCCCATATTTCCTAGCCTATAGCCATGCCCTTTTTTTCCTTAAATCCCACCCAAATCACCACCGTCTTCTCCACTTACATAGCCAAACCATCTCTTCCACCCTAGCCCACCTTAGCCGCACCCAAACCCATCCTTTCAACCCTAAGTCGAGCCTCTTAACCCCTCTCCTCTTCTCTTTTATAAAAAAATAAATATATATCCATATATATTTTGTGTTGCATCTATTCAAGTCCGCTTTGATTTGCTTTGGAATTTGCGACTCAAATTCATAGCTTTGTGTCGTCAATTTTCCTAGCTTCGAAAGGTGAGCAATTCACTCACGATTTATATAGGTTAAGTAAATGGATATCAATTGATATGTTATTAGAATGTTACAATAGTTAACAAAGTTTGCGTAATTTGGTTATAATTTGATATGACATATGTTCATCTATGTTCCATTGCTATTTTTGACATGAAATTGTTTTTGATATTATGTTGTTTGTTTATAAAAATAGATGTGATGGTATGGTTATTAACATGCATCATGATGTTAATATTAAATTACTATGTTGAAAATAAAAAAATAAAAATGTTATATTGATTTAAAGGTTGATACTTTTGTGATGGAAATTGTCATTGGTATGCTATGTGAAATTTATATATGAAAAAGAAGAAGAAAAAAGAGAAGAAGAAAAAAGAGAAGAAGAAAAGGAATACAAAAAAAGAATGAAATTCGTATGCATATATTCAGTATGATTGTAATATAGGAAAGCACATATGTTGGAAATGATTGCATGTTAGGTTATGTAATGGTAGAAAACTTATGTCACATTCCATGCTATGTTATGTAATTAATTATGTAAGTTACACGCTATGTAATGTAATTAATTATGTAATAATTAATTATTTAAGTTACATGCTATGTTCTGTAATCAATTATGCAAGTTGCATGCTATGTTCTGCAAGTAATTATGCAAGTTACATGCTACGTTCTATAATTAATTATACAAGTAATATGCTACGTTCTGTAATTAATTATGTATGTTACATGGTATGATCTATAATTAATTATGTAAGTTACATGCTATTTGTTATCTAAGTTATATGTTATTTTATGCAATTTGTTATGTAAATTATATGCCATTTTATAAAATTTGTTATGTAAGTTATGAGCTACCTTATGTAATATGTCATGTATGATTTTGTGTTATGTTATTTATTTTATGTAAATCATGCTGCAAGTTCCCTTAATTTTGGTATTCTCTATGGGTTGAAATGATACATACTCGAATGATCTTTAGAATATGAAAAAATCGTTATGGGCTGAAATGATAAACCAAAGAGGATTTTATTGATTTTGAAAACTTGGGATTGCAGGTTGAAAAGATATATACCCGTAAATTTTAAATTATTGCGGATTGAAATGATAAATGTAAGTATCACTTGACCCTAGGATAGAAAATTGTATACGGACACCGATGGTCTGTTTTTAAAGTGATTTCTGAAATTTTGAAAAGATGTGTTTGGGAAAAAAAGGGGGAAATGATTTTTAAATTTAATATAAAGATTTGATTTTAAACGTATATGTAAAATTTAGGTTTTAAAATTATTTGCTTAAGAATTCTAAATTTATAAGTTAAGTTTAAAAATGTAAAGGTTTTACTTATAACTTTGTTTGTACCAAAATTGGGCATAACACTCTTCGAAAGTTTTGAAGAGATAATAAATGAAGAATGTAAATTGAAAATGAGGATTATCTAACAAAAACTCCAAAAAAACAGTAATGTAAATGCGAAGACAAGCGATTTATAGTGGTTCGGCATGTTGCCTACGTCCACTGTGAAGTTTTTGCAGTTTTATTGATTCTCTTTCAATGATTACAAGTGATTACAGCGAACAACAGCAAAGTACAACTGGAAATTCGAAATCAACAGAAAGAATATGATGTAGGATGATGGAGATCTCGATCTGGCAGAGTCTGGGCGCTTGAGAATCCAAAGATCCCTTTTCTGTAGGCTCTAGGGCTCTATTTGTAGGCGTAGGAGGCTGAGATTTCACTCAAACTTCGTGAGACTAGTTTTGGCACGTGAGTGGGCCCACGCGACCAATCTCAGGAAGTTTCGACTCGATCGGCGATTGATACGAAGCCATTTCGTATCGATCAAGATGACACCCAATCGAGCTGAAATTTGGTGGAGACATTCTTCATCATGTATGCAAGCTCCTGTGAAAATTTCATGGCATTTGGATCAGCGGATCGCGATATATGGTCGATACGAAATGGGGTTCTTCGGTGGTTGATTGGTTTGAATCGATCATTTCGTATCGATGCCTTCGAACCGGTCTTCTCACGTTGATCTCTAATGACGTGGCTCGTGCACTTCGCCTCGATCCGGTCTTCACTCCGTGTTGACCATGTCGACTCCATGTATTTCGCCCCATTCGTATCGTGGAATGACACATCATCCAGGCTTCGTTGACTCAATGGATTCGAAAAAAGCATCACTTATGGATTTGAAGAACAGTTCCATCAATCGATACGAAGTAGCGAAAGCTGATGGATACGAAGTAAGCATCATCTGATGGGTTCGGACAAGTAGGGCCTGATGGATGCGAGACTGATGGATGCGAAGGCGTCGCACTCCAAACCGAGACGATGATGGTGGATTCGAAGGAAGGCTCAAACATGGATACGAAATGCTCTGTCCAGATGGGTTCTAAGGGAGGTTCCTTTCATGGATACCAAGTCCATCGATACGAATGCGATGGATTCGAACACTACTGACTTGATCGATACGAAGTGATGGAACCTGATCGATGCGAATATGATCGATACGAACTGGACATATTTCGATGGATACGAAATCCATCGAGTCGAAACGGATGGACATGAAATGAGGCAGCCTGATGGATACGAAAACATGGTCTTGCCCTTCAACTTACATCCATCATAACTTGAGCATACGAACTCGGATTGACTTGAAACTTGGAACGTTGGCTCTCTTGACTCTGCTTGCCTTGTCTTATCAATTATAGCTCGATCTGGACCCGGTCAAAATTCATCGATATCCATAGCGAACTTGTGTATGCTCGATATCTAGGAAGAGTAATCCTTGGTATCTCGACCTTGCCAAAAGGTGGGATAACATTTACCCCCCAAAGTACATCTTGTGGAAACATGACGTGCGTTGAAAAGTTGTAGTGTCTCTCTGAACAATTATCGTATTTTCATCAAAGGTTATACTCTATACTGCTGTAACTGACTGCCGTGTGATAATGATTAACCGATTGTCATCGTAATCGTTTTGGGACGAGAATTCAATCCCTACGAATGTTGAAAATTGAATATTAGTCTGACATATAAATATGCTTATTAATTTGTCTCCCGTTAGCGTTGCGTGTTCACGAGTCGTCGTCAGTTTTTCTCTTTATTAAATCTCGTATCAATCCTCTCCTGAATCGACGTGAGATTTGAGTTGCAACAACGTTTGGCAGTTGTTTTATGGAGTTCCTTCGCATCGATCCTCTCCTGAATCGATATGGAAGGTCGAAAGATTGACTTTGCATCTATAAATTAAGAATTCGGCGGATGCCAAATGCTTGTTCGAATCGATGCTCATGTATAAGCTATGATGGATACGAAATTGTTTTTTGTATCGATGTGAAGTTCGTGGAGTTGTCAACTCGCTGAAACGAACATGAGCTTCGAATTGATGGGACTCATCGTCTTTGGTCATCTTCGTCGCTCGCGTCGAATCGATGGATCCGTCGTCTATTTCGAGTCGATAGAAATTATCGGTGTTGGATTCGAAACTACCGTTCGACTCGACGTGATAGTGGACCTGTAATGACCGGTTGCATCTGACCGAGATACCAATCATCCCTGTTTCTCCTTGGACCCATATAAATACTTGGGACATAGCCATTTTTTCACTTTTTACTTTTTACTGCCTTCTTCATTTTTCGCATCGATCTAATAACTTGAGAAAGGAGGACTGTGCCGTGCCTTCGACTCGATCAAATTCAGCCCTTCAAATTTTCGAATCCCAATTCTAAATTAGGTAAATAATTACGAATCTAAGCGAAAAGGCTATTTTAGATCCGCTTTTTTCTCATCGATTATCCACTCTGGTGATTGGTAAAGCCAGATCTGGCCCAAAGTTCAATGGTCATAGCAACGTTCATGGAAATTGGAGAAGAAAGAGTGGAAAAAGCAAAAGTAAATCGATCTGGGGGGCTTGCGTTGAATCGATGAAGGCAGCGATGTTTTTCTCTAGATTTCTCATCGATCCCTGGGATACTCTAGCGGGAGTGATGCAGTTCGTACCGACGGCTATGGAGATGGATCGTATCGATACGAAATGATCGATACGAAACATAGGTTACTGATCGATTCAAAGTTCTCGGCTTTAGATCGATACGAACAATATCTTTATGATCGGTACGAATAGTATCGACTCGAACGTAATCGGTGTTAAGCTGAGAGCTTCCTGATCGGTACGAACCATGTAGCCAAGGATCGACTCGAAATCATCTTATTTTGATCGATACAAACTCGTCCCTTGACCATCGATTCAAAATGTGCCCCCGGTATCGATTCGAAATGTGCCTCCTGGTATCGATTCGAAGTTGTACCTAGATGGATTCGAACGAGCTTCCTGCCATCGATTCAAAACCTTCTATGATGGATACAAAAATTTTGACACTCTTTTTGCATGATTCCGACGAGTTTCATTCTTGCATATCTGGACTTGATAATTAAACTGCATATTCGACCACCTTTCGAAGCTCGTTGATGAGACTATAACTTAACACCGTGACAATGAACTTTAACTCGAATCGATCACCAACATCTAGATGATACAGTAGTGACAGTCAGCGATGACGGTCACTCCTATTGGACTCTGACTATCTTTGTCGCTTGTAAGTTTTCTTTGATTTTGTAAAATCTTTTCAAGTAATGCACAGCATTGCACAACACACACTCTTACACGTGGGGAATACACGGGTTTTTTATCGCCTAACGATAATTTCTCATAAGTTAGCCAATTATGGAACCATCAAGTTCACAGCCACAAGAAATTCAAAGTACAACCCCTCCGAGACTTGAAATTCCAAAGATTGAGCCCGAAATCATTGGTCCAGCCCCGGACGAATTTCCCGATGCATCTTTCATTGTCAATCCATCGGACTCCGTTCGATCCAACGTCTCTGAAGATATGCTAGGGAGAACATGCTTAAGGCATGGTCTGTCAATGGACGACGTATTACTGCCGGGACCAAATGATAGACCACACAATCCGTCAGAGGGATACACCGCATTCAATCGTCATGCGTGTGCGGCCGAAACGCTCCCTCCTTTCAATGTGTATATAAGAGAAGTACTGTCCTTTTGGGGATCGCTCCGTCTCAGCTACACCCAAATGGATATGCTTTAGTGAATAGTTTGTTCATCGTCTTCATGGAGTATCTTCATCGGCCACCGATCCCGACTGAGATTAGATATCTATTCGACTTCAAAAGCTGAAATGATAACCCATCCTTTACATTCTTGGAGGCCGTAAGGAACTGTCAAGTGGTCATCGGGTCCTGGACTAGGCTAAGCTACTTCAAGACGGAGTGGTTTTACGTTAGATGCCCCCCAGGGTTCGCCCGGCGATGGTTATTAAGACGTGAGTATAGCCGAGTTCTCAAGTAATTATTAAGGTGATTGCAGTTGAAGTGAAACTTATATTCTTTTCTTTTTCTATAGCAATAATTCAGCGACCCAAAGGTGGATACTTCAAGGAGATAGTCCGGGTGCTTCAGGAAGTCCCCAGCGAAGATAGGAATATTGAATTGCTCTTAACGGATAGGAATCTCAGAATTCTTGGGTTGATCGAACGGAGACAAAGCATAGTGCTTGACGGCGCATTAAGAACTGTCTCAAGAGAACGAGTCAAGCGAAAAAAGCCTAAAGTTGTCATAATTGAGGAGGCTGATTCTGAGAGGACTCACACTGATGAGGAACCCCTGGGCGAACCTGCTAATGTAGCGCAGGGCCCTGAAGAACAGAGAAAAGGCAAGGCAGCCATTTTTAATTCGCTTGAAAAGGAGAGACGGAAATCGGTCGTCACGTCCCTGCTCGCCTCCGGAATTAGAATTTCGGAGATGCCTCCCCCAAGAACAGAAAGTCTCTATGAAGGGCTTGTCGATCTTCCAATCCCGGACGATGTGTCTTTCCAACATGATGCCGGGTTGGAGGAATTCCACCATACCCTAGAATTTAGCGAGCCTTTTACTACTAGCATGGTCGACACTTCCGGTTGGTCGGGGGGATGCATATTCATACACATTTCACGACACTACACAACCCTTAACCGTAGGTCATTTGTTTCGAAAAATCACTAACTCTATTCTCATTTTGCTTTGCAGATACTATGACTGGACGTGGTTCGATGTTGGAAAGCCTTCGACAGGCTCGTAAATCTTCCTCATATTACGAGTCGCAAAGGAGGGAAGGGGATAGAGATTACGATCGCAGATACTCTGGATATTCTAGCCAAGAACGATATGATAGAGATACGGACTACAGACGTCGCTCTCGATCTCGCACTCCTTCTCCCAGAGCTCCTGTACAACCTCCCGCCAATGTTTCTCGTCCTTCCAAATCTTCACGGTACAAGTCAGCTTCTCATCCTTCCAGGTCCGAGCCTCATCATCCCAGATCTGAGGCAATAACCCTAGTAGTTGCGGAACAGCCTCCTGCGGAAGTTTCGGGGGAAGGAGCGATCAGGCTTGCGCAGCTAAAGAAGGACTTCCCGAATATTTGTTTTGATAACTACATTTTCCCCCTTCATATGAAGAGAATCCCCCCAGAGGCCGAGCAGATGGCGCATGATTATGTGCATGACTTCTACGCCCAATATAAGGCGTGGTATAAAGCGGCTGAGAAAGCGTCGTCATTAGCCTTTGAACGAGCGGCTATCATTGAGAAGCTACAAGCCGAGCTAGCTTAAAAAGACCATATCATACAAGTATTGAACACAGAAGCCGAGTCGTCTCGAAAATCAGAGATGGAGGCTCTTAAGAAGGTTGATGAAGCTCAAGCAGCTATGGATAGAATGAAAAAAGAGCATTATGTCATGGTGGAAGACATGGGCCACTGAAACACCATTGTCACCGTTGAGCGGGACGCGGCTTTAAAGGAGCTTAATGAGCTTAAAGCTAAAGTTTCTGAAATCATGAAGGAAAGGGATACCGCCAATATTTCTGCACAGGAGGCATGTGATCAGGCGGTAGAATTTTGGACCGAGCGTGACGCGGCAAAGGCTAAAGTACTGGAAGTCGAAGCAGAAGTTGACAGGAAAATTGAAATTGCCGAGTCCAAGCTAGAGGCCGACATTGAAGACCTCCTCATCACTTATAAAGCTAATGTGTTAAAGCATAGGAATTTGGCTTGGCTCAAGAATTATCCGATACATCTTCACAGCGCTTGGGACCGGTTGATTGAGGAGGAGAAAGCGGCGCATCCGGATGAATCAATTGACCAATTTGAGCTTGAAAACCGGTTGTTGACCGAAGACGAAAAGAAAGTCCTTCATGATGCCATAATTTCTTATGAGAAGGAGATGGTCGGCGCCCGACACCTGGAGGTCGGGGAAGGTTCAGGCGTTGAACACCAGGCTACAGTTCTTGAGATCACGCTCCACTCCCGTCAAAGCCTACATCTGCGGTTGATTCACAGTCTGTCCCAGCCTATAACCCGGAGCAACCGCAGCTAACCCCTATTCGGGAGCATGTTTCTGAAGTCGCTCAGTCGTCAGCAGGCCAAGTTGAGGAAGGTACTCTGAACATATCTCAAGTGTGTTCCAAATGGAGAGTTTGTTTTGAAGAGATTACTAATAACTTCTTCTTATCTTTGCTCAGTGATTGGTGTTGCGCTGATTGCTGCGACTCAAGAATCAAGTCAAGGGTAGAAAGCCATCACTACTGAGACGACTGTCGTGATAACAACAGTGTCAACTGAGATGACACGGGGGGCACACTATCTCTTGATGAGCAAATGGTGAGCGAGCTGCTCGGCCAACATAGTGGCTCCTTTACAGACTTGCCGTTCATCATAAGTGAACTCCCGCTATCCTCTAGCTCTTCAATGCAGACCACATATGCCCCTAGCCAGGCCCAAGCGATTCGTGATGAAGAAATTCTGGCCGAGATTAATGCTGAATTAGAGGCTGCGGGGCAAGGTGGTAGTGTTGGTTATGATACGGTGGTGCACAGCCCAACGCCTCTAAGGGTAATATCACCGGGTGGTACTATTGTTGATACTCAGGTATCTGCCCCATCTTCTGTTGCAGATCCAATACCTCCAACTCCTCCGGTAGGCAGTATACACCTGGAATCAAGCTCAGAGGAGGATGTTGACATTATGCCCCCAGCTGGAGAGCAACCATCGGAGGGGAAAAGCTCAAAACAGAAGATTTCTAGCGAGTCTGAAGGTTCCCCGTTGAAGAGAAGGCCGAGGAAGAAGAAATAGATTAGCCACTTAAGCAAATTTTTGATATATAGGAGTTTGTTTTTTGCTTCTCATTAGCTGGTCGTGTATAGATGCAGGTTCGGCCCCTGCTAGTAGGGATTTTTTTGGAAGAACTTGCATATAAGCTTTTGTTTCTAGTTAGTTGAAATAAAATTTAGCTTTCTTTATTTCGATTGTTCTTCCTGCTTTACTTGTTTAAGTGTTGTGATGATCTGCTCATGACCGTACCTATTATAGATTTTGAGCACACGTCCGTGCTTCGGGGACTTAGAATAATTTGCAAGCGGTAATTTGGTTCGCACTCCAGGAATCTGATAATTATCGATGTCTATGACACAGTTCGCACTCCGGGAACTTTGAGTTGATACTTATACTTCAATTCACACTTTGGGAATTCGGAGTTAGCGTTTATGCCTTGGTTCGCTCTTTGGGAACCTAAAATCGATGTTTATACCCCAATTTGCACTCTGGGAATTCAGAGTTAGTATTTATACTCCGGTTCGCATTCCGGGAGCCTAGAGTTGACGTTTATATTCCAGTTCACGCTCAGGGAACTTGGAGTTAGCACTTGTATTTTGGTTCGCGCTCCGGGAACCTGGAATTGATAATTATACTCCAATTCACGCTCTGGAAATTTGGAGTTAGCCGACAGATGGTCAGTCACATCTGTTTAAGATTTTTAAGAATTCGTTCACACTCTGGGAATGATGGACTTATCGAGATCGTGGATGGTCGAATCACTTCCACCCGGAGTCAACAGGCGAGGTCGTTGGACGGACGGATTCATCCTCTTCAAACTTGGTTAAGATACGGCCGAAGTAGTTAGGCGGACGAGTCCACCCACTCTGGAGTCGCATTTATATGTTTATACTCCAACTCGCACTCTGGGAGTTTGGAGTTAGTTCTCACTCTGGGAACGACGCATTTGATGTTTATATTCCAATTCACGCTCTGGGAATTTGAAGTCCGTTCACACTCTGGGAACGATGGATTTGATGTTTATACTCTGATTCACGCTCTGGGAATTTGGAGTCCATTCACACTCTGGGAACGATGGATTTTGAAGTTTATACTCCAATTCGCACTCTGAGAACCTGGAGTTGATGTTTATACTCCAATTCGCACTCTGGGAATTTGGAGTTGGTGTTTATACTCTAGTTCGCACTCTGGGAATCTGGAGTTAATGGAAGGATTGCTGTGTATCAATCCTTTTAGGTGTTGGTGTGGTGACATGCCCCCGAGCTCGGGTTTCACTTAGTGAGTGACCGGTCGTATCTCAATCACTCCCTATTTGAATAAATCCCATGGTATGATGGAACTTATCTCTCCGTGCATCGTGATGTTTTATGTCATATTCAATAAATCACAGCTCTGGCTCGAAGAGATAGCATTTTATTGCTGAAATAAGAAAATATGGCAAAGTGAGTTTCCTTATTACAAGTTCAAATTTCGAAATGCGAAAACAAAATGCAAAGGAATAAATGAGCTAAAACAAATAAAGCCTGTCATGTATAGTAGCGATGGAGACTCCCGCTATTCCAGGCTCTCGGCAGAGTAAGACCGTCAATGGTCGATAAATTGAATGTGCCATCTCCGAGCTTTTGTGAAACCACATATGGTCCTTCCCAATTAGGTTTCATATGCGAAGTAACAGGATAGATTCTCTTGAGCACGAGATCGCCGAGTTCAAAGGTTCGTGGCCGGACCTTGGCATTGTATATTCAGGCGACTCGACTCCGATACGCGGCTGCCCTCAGATCAGCCTCTTCATGCTTCTCATCGAGTAAATCTAAAGTTTCAGCAAGTAGTATGGCATTCGTTTTTGGATCATAGTACGTCACACGATGAGAAGATACTTCCATCTCAACTGGGATAATGGCTTCCGAGCCATAAGATAGAGAAAATGGAGTGTGTCCGGTTGCCGTCTTGTGGGTCGTTCGGTAAGCCCATAAAGCCATAGGAAGTTCATCAACCCATTTGCCCCCGGCCTTTTCCAGTCGCTTCTTCAGAATAGATTTGATAACTTTATTAACAGCTTCGACTTGGCCATTCGCTTGAGGGTTGCAACTGCAGAGAATTTCTTATGGATATGGAATCGTCGACAGAAATTCTTGAATTCAACGCTATCGAACTGGGCTCCGTTATCGGTGATAATAGTATGCGGGACACCAAACCGACATATAATGTTGTGTACTACAAAGTTGATTACTTTCTTCGTCGTGATTGTTGCAAGTGGTTCAGCTTCATCCCATTTGGTGAAGTAATCGACCGCGACGATGGCGTACTTTGCGCCGCCTTTGGCCAAAGGCAATGTACCAATTATGTCAATGCCCCATACTACAAACAGCGAAGGACTGACCATTTGGGTTATCTCAGTAGGTGGGACTCTAGGAATTCGAGCATGTTTTTGGCATTTATCACATTTTCTAGCGTAGTCTGCAGCGTCACGATTAACAGTGGGCCGATAATACCCGTACCGGAGTACTTTCTTGGCGAGTGCTTGCCCCCCAGTGTGATCACCACATTCTCCTTCGTGTACATCATGTAATACTCGTTTGATTTCATCGTGCGCGATACACCAGAGGAGAGGAACAGATATCCTCTTCGATACATAACTCCGTTTTGAATAATGAACCGCGAGGCTTTTCGAAGAATCTGTCTCTTCTACTTCTATGCTCAGGCAATATCCCATGCTCAATATAATCTCGATAAGGGGTCATCCATGACTCCCTACTGGAAGTAGTCTCAAAGGTGAAGTCAGTCTCCATTTGATCAATGCTTGGAGAGGATAGAGTTTCAACGGGGACGAGCCCTAACTGCTGAGCTTCGCCCGTACTTGCTAACTTTGCTGAGTATGCTCTCGGGTATGTATAAAATGGAATAGTAATCAAACTGATCAAGCACTTTTCGGATATGAGCTAGATAAGCAGCCAGCCTTCGATCTTTCGCCTGATATTCACCCCGGACCTGGCACACGACTAATTGGGAGTCACAATAGATTTCCATAGCGGTAATTTTCAGATCATGAGCCATCTTCCACCCAGCAAGTAAAGCTTCATATTCGGCTTCATTATTGGTCGCCCAGAACTCGAACTTTAATGCATAACATATGGATCGGCCCTCGGGGGTTTCAAGTACTACCCCAGCGCCCGAGCATCGATCGTTGGATGCACCATCAGTGTGTAACTTCCAGATGTACTCAAGAGATTTGCTGGTCTCAGGAAAGTCTTCAGGGACAGTAAACTCGGCTATAAAATATGCTAGGACTTGACCGTGAATAGCTCTCCTTGGAGTGTAAGTGATATCGAATTGACTCAGTTCGATGTTTCATTTGAGTAACCTACCAGACGTCTCAGACCGCGTGAGGACCTGTCGTAACGGTTGATCGGTGTATACAGTAATGGGATGAGCCTGAAAGTATGGACGGAGCTTCCTCGAGGCAATGACTAGGCAGTAGGCTGATTTCTCCAGCTTCGGATAGTTTCTCTCAGCTCCGGTGAGTCGTTTCCTAACATAGTAGACCGGTTTCCGAACTCAGTCTTCTTCCCAAACAAGGGCAGCGCTGATTGCATTTTTTGACACTACCAGGTAAAGATACAACTGTTCGTGGCTGATAGTCTTTGAAAGAATCAGCAGTGTGGAAACATGTTGAACCAATGATTTGAACGCGTCCTCGCACTCCGCAGTCCATTCGAAGTTCTGCTTCCCATTTTGGACCAAATCGAAGAATAGGATGCATTTATCGGTGGACTTTGATATAAACCTGCTTAACGCTGCTACCTTTCCATTGAGACTCTGGACTTGCTTTATAGTTCTCGGAGTTTGTAAATTTTTGATAGCCCAGATCTTTTCGGGGTTGGCTTCTATTCCTCTGGCGTTGACGATGAACCCAAGGAATTTTCCGGATGCGACTCCAAAATGACACTTAAGCGGATTGAGCTTCATCCCGTATCTCCGAAGGGTATTGAACATTGACTCCAAGTCTTTAATGTGGTCTGTGGAGTATCGTGACTTCACCAACACGTCGTCCACATAAAACTCCATGGTCTTTCCGATCTGGTCAGTGAACATCCGGTTAACCAAGCGTTGGTAAGTTGCTCCGGCGTTCTTCAACCCGAAGGGCATTACTTTGTAGCAGTATAGTACCAGATCGGTTATGAAGCTTGTATGCTCTTGGTCGGGGACATGCATGGGTATTTGATTGTAGCCGGAGTAAGCATCCATGTAAGATAATAATTCATGTCCGGCCGTTGAATCTACGAGTTGGTCAATTCGAGGAAGTGGAAAGCTGTCTTTCGGACAAGCTTTGTTTAAGTTAGAATAATCGATGCACATTCTCCATTTCCCATTTGGTTTCCAGACAAGTACAGGGTTGGATACCCACTCCGGGTATAGAGAATCCCGGATAAACCCATTGGCTTTCAACTTATCAACTTCTTCTTTAAGGGCGGCGGATCTCTCTGGATCCATACCGCGCCTTTTCTGCTTGACCGGGATATACCACAGGTCAATATTCAGGGTGTGGCTCACGATGTCCGGCGAGATCCCACACATATCAAAATGCATCTAGGTGAACACGTCGAGATTCGTCCGGAGAAAATCAACCAATTCCTTTTGCATTTCTTGGTTCAACTGAGACCCAACCTTCAACATTGTCGAATCGTCGTCGTCGTCACCATCGATTGGAACATCAATCGTCAGCTCATCTGGGGATGCCTGACTTACAATAGATTCTTCCTTGTTTTCATTGTCTCTCGGGTCAAGATCCCTGTGGAATTGGTTGTGGTGCCCGGGCCGAGGCCCAGGCACTAGTTGTCAATTATTTGTAAAACGGACGCAGAGAGATTCCTCTACGCCTTTTCCTTTCTCTCCTCGTTGCGCCTCGCGCAGCTCAGCCACGTAACAGGCTCTTCCAGCAGCCTGATCTCCCTGTATAACTCCAATTCCATGATCAGTAGGGAACTTCAAGGTCAAACACCAAGGGGCAATCGATGCCCTGAACTCTGCAAGGGCCGGTCGGCCCAAAAAAGCATTGTATGGGGATTGAATATCCAAAAAAACAAATTGTAAAATCCGAACTCTTCGGCACTCTCCAATTCCTAACTCCACTGGCAACTTTACCAACCCAGTGGGTATATTATCACTCCCATCGAAGCCATGAATTCTAGATTGACAATGCTTTAAATCTTTGGCTTCCATTTTCATCTGGTCGTATGCTCTCTTAAACAAAATATTCACTGAACTCCCACTGTCTACCAGGATCCTCTTCATCCAAGCAGGACCAACCTGGGCAGATATGACAAGTGGGTCAATAGTTGGGGCTTCGAACCTATCAGCATCTCGGCTCCTGAATACGATGTCATCCGTCATCATCTTTTGTAGTTTGGCCGAAGCACCTTCAACGAAATTACTGCAACACTCAAAATCCACATTCCTGATAGAATTGGCATATGACTCCATTTCCCTCCAACTTCAGTCTGCTGGATGGGGACCACCACTGACTGTGTTAATAACTAACCTCCCACCAGTACGGGCAGGTTCCTCCTGTCTCTCTTGAGTTCGCACACGGTTTTGATTGGATGGGCCCGCACCACCAGACTGCGGCGCCCGAACGAACTGATCTTGCTTTCTTTCTCTGATCAATTTCTCAATGAGGTCTTGCAAATGTCTACACTCATTGGTGTTATGTCCATAACTTTCATGGAATCTACAGAACTTTCCTGTTTGGATCTGCCTCCCTGACGATGTCTTCGAAGCAGGTTTCTTATACTGCATAGCGTTGCAAGTCTGTAAATACACGTTCTCCAGCGACGTGTTCAGTGGTGTGTAATTGTCAAACATTGGGGCCCTACGTCGCGGGCCATGGTTCTGATCCCGTTTTATATTCTGATTATCGCTGTTCCTTGGTTGCTGAGTTTGTTTATTCTGAATATTCAGCTGGACTTTTCCTAAACTTTCACCAGATTATTTGACTGCAACATTACTCTGAATCCCCTCACTACTGGGTCTTACATCGTCCTGTTTCCTAGACTGTTTTGCATCCTCTCGCCTCAAGAATTGAGCGACTTTGGAATAGAAACGGCCCAACGATGCGTGAGGCTTCCCAGCTAACCAGTTCCCAAACTCGGAATCGGGGTCAATCCCCTTAGTAAATGCCATTAAAATCGAATTATCATTGGGGTTGCTGATCTCTACGCAAGCGGCATTGAATTTTCCAAGTATCGCCTGAGTGTCTCTCCGGGAGCCTGAGTGACACTGGATAAAGTAGTAATGTCTTTAGGCCTGGCGATGTGCATACGAAACTGCTCGACAAACTTAGTAGCCAACTGGTCGAACGAAGAGATTGATCGAGGAGGCAATCGTGTAAACCACATCATTGTGATGCCCCCCAAAGAAATGGGGAAACTACGGCACTTTACTGCATCATCGGCTCTTGCATCACTCATCGACCAATCATATTTCAGGATATGTTGATTGGGGTCGGAATTCCCTTCATACATGGGCAGAGTCAGCATTCTGAATCGCCAAGGGGGTTCAGCGTATAAAATTTCATCCGTGAACGAAGTATGACTTCGGGAGATTCCCCAATCATCATTTGTCAAGCCCTGACTCTCGCGAATCATTTGGCGTATCATGGCTGAAAGGTCTGGCATCGAAGCATTTTGCGCACGTTGGGCCAAAGTTGGTCGGGTTCCACATTGTGAGGTTGGACCGGGCGCTGTCGATAGTCCGTGTCTCGCCTCCTTGGCTCAACGTTTTCTAGAACGTACAGTTCAGGAGTACGCCCTTGTTGGTTATGGGTATCAATCCCTATATTAGTCGTGGTAGCAATGGCATGGTTGTCCGTGCTGTATTGTGGAACAGCGCCTCCATGGGAGGAGGGTCCAGTATGAAAACTAGCAGAAGGGCCAACTCTTAACTGCCCAACGGTCAATGCTGGCTGGTGATCAATTGCCGGTGCATGATTTCCCTCTAGCCTGGGTCGGGTAGATCTGTGATTGTAATCGGATGAAGCAGAACTTTCAGTGGAGAAGCAAGACGCATGATTCCTTCTGGATCTTCTACGCCCTTAGCGGTCTAATTGATTAGCTAATTCAGCATTAATGCGCAACTGCTCAGTTAGCTATTGCCGGCTTTGAGTTAGTTCCTGTAGCAATGTCTGAAACTCTTGCCTAATAACCGGACCTGATGGATCGGAATGCCCGGTATCATCTTGATTAGATGGAGGTAATTGCGCGGGATTCTGTCTATCCCGGCCTTCTTGACTAGCGGCGGTAGAAGCGGTTCTTGTGCTAACCATCTTGAGAAGTGGAATCCTTTCCTTAGACTTTTGCAAATCTGAATAGAACAGAAGGAATCTAAAATTGGAATCTGGATCTCTCTCTTAGATTTATGCAATCCGGTATCGATGACAGTGCAATGAGCAGGAGAAAAACTAGGGTTTCTCAGTGAAAGCACCAAAGTGTTTGTACCAAAATTGGGCAACCCACTCTTCGGAAGTTTTTGAAGAGATAATAAATGAAGAATGTAAATTGAAAATGAGGATTATCTAACAAAAACTCCAAAAAACAGTAATGTAAATGCGAGGACAAGCGATTTATAGTGGTTCGGCGTGTTGCCTACGTCCATTGTGAAGTTTTTGCAGTTTTATTGATTCTCTTTCAATGATTAAAAGTGATTACAGCGAACAACAGCAAAGTACAACGGGAAATTCGAAATCAATAGCAAGAATATGATGTAGGATGATGGAGATCTCGATCCGGCAGAGTTTAGATGCTTGAGAATCCAAAGATTCCTTTTCTGTAGGCTCTGGGGCTCTATTTATAGGCGTAGGAGGCTGAGATTTCGCTCAAACTTCGGGAGACTCGTTCTGGCACGTGAATGGGCCCACGCGACCAATCTCAGGAAGTTTCGACTCGATCGACGATCGATACAAAGCCATTTTGTATCGATCAAGATGACACCCAATCGAGCTGAAATTTGGTGGAGACATTCTTCATCATGTATACAAGCTCCTGTGAAAATTTCATTGCATTTGGATCACCAGATCACGAGATATGGTCAATACGAAATGGGGTTCTTCGGTGGCTGATTGGTTCGAATCGATCATTTCATATCGATGCCTTCGAACCTTCTCACGTGGATCTCTGATGACGTGGCTCGTGCACTACGCCTCGATCCGGTCTTCACTCCGTGTTGACCGTGTCGACTCCATGTATTTCGCCCCATTCGTATCGTGGAATCACACATCATCCAGGCTTCGTTGGCTCAATGGATTCGAAGAAAGCATCACTTATGGATTCGAAGAACAGTTCCATCGATCGATACGAAGTAGCAAAGGCTGATGGATACGAATTAAGCATCATTTGATGGGTTCGGACCAGTAGGGCCTGATGGATGCGAGACTGATGGATGCGATGCTGTCACACTTCAAACCGAGACGATGACGGTGGATTCAAAGGATGGCTCAAACATGGATACGAAATGCTATGTCCAGATGAGTTCGAAGGGAGGTTCCTTTCATGGATACGAAGTCCATCGATACGAATGCGACGGATTCGAACACTGCCGACTTGATCGATACGAAGTGATGGGACCTGATCGATGCGATTACGATCGATATGAACTTGACATATTTCGATGGATACGAAATCCATCGAGTCGAAACGGATGGATACGAAATGAGGCAACCTGATGGATACGAAAACATGGTCTTCCGCTTCAACTTACATCCATCATAACTTGTGCATACGAACTCGGATTGACTTGAAACTTGGAACGTTAGCTCTCTTGACTCTGCTTACCTTATCTTATCAATTATAGCTCGATCTAGACCCGGTCAAAATTCATCGATATCCATAGCGAACTTGTGTATGCTCGATATCCAGGAAGAGTAATCCTTGGTATCTCGACCTTGCCAAAAGGTGGGATAGAAAACTTTATTTACTTTTTCATAATATAAGATTTAATTTCAAAAAAATTCATAAAAATAAAATATATTTTGTTTGAAACGTTTAAATTAATATATATTTTAATATATAACCTATTTAGTATATAAACTATTTTTAATATATAAACTATTTCAATCTATGACCTATTTTAATATAGGAATAATTTCTAATATATAAACTATTTCAATCTATAGCCTAATTTTAAAATATAAACTATTTTTAATGTATAATTATTCCAATATATAAACTACTTTCAATATTTAAAATGTTTAAAGTTGGAACTGTTATGATTTAGATTTAATTAAAATGTGAATATTTTGATATGATGGTTTAAACTATTTTGTGGCTATGATTTTGAAAATAAATATGATTTCAGAAGTGAATATGATTTTGAAAGTGATATGATTTTGAAGTGAATATGATTTCTAAAGTGATATGATTTTGAAGTGAATATGATTTCTAAAGTGATATGATTTTGAAGTGAATAAGATATTTTAATATCAATATGAATTGGTTTTGGGAAATATAAAAGAACCATTCGGTGTGAAATAAGCATTTGGTTGTTAAAGAGACCGGAATCAGATATTGTCGTACGTTCTGCCAATACCGAAAACACTTTAACAACTGTGTACGTGGTAGAGATTCCAGAATGATGTAGGATGGTTTGGCAAACGATTCTGTATGGTATTTACATAGCCCTGAATCCTGTGAGTCAGCTTGGTGTGGCTAAAACAGAAGCCATGCCAGGCCAAGTGAGGTCATTTCTCCTATCGGGCACATTACTTTGAAACCATATCTATTGCTTTTGCGAATTTATTTTCATGTGCATATCTGTAATTTGGAGTGTGTCTCGAGGTGGGTGATAGTAGCTACTATGCATTATCACCGGTTTGGATCCGCAAACGGTAGAATCCTACCCTGGACGTTGCTTCGCATGCCTTGTCACATGCCTTATCGCGCCTTCAACGAGTTTGGTTTGTACCATACCTATGGAGTGCCCTCTGATAGCCCTCCAGTTTACGGAGGAATTACGGTACTGTATAGACTATGTGAATATATAAAAATGTGTTAAAGAGGATATGGGTAACGCCTTAATGCTATTTTAATATTTTACATTACTGTAGACATTGTTTATGTAGCGTATTGTATACCGTATGTGGATAGTTCCACGGATCCTTAAAGGACGGAAATCCCAAACATTCTTAGGTTATTGCATTTCATTTGGACATTTCACTTGAGTTGGTTTACTTGCATAAGATTGTTAATCCTGATTCGAGTGTTTTGTGTTTTGCTTTATGCTTGGGTCAGCCTTTGAGACTCATCTTTAATCTATTTAGCTTTTCTATTATCTCAGTTATTTTAATTATTTCCAGTTGTTTATGTTCAGACCTTTCATTTGCTTATATATTAGACACTTATTTGTATTTGGACTTAGGTTGTATTTGATTTTAGACTCTGATGTTTCTGTAGTAGCTTCATGAACTACTATCTATCGATTCCGCTGCATATTGTTGTATTACTCTATGTCTGTGATTCTGTAATTAATTTATTTACTGTACATGCTAAGTTTTGTCAAATATCAAAAACAAATTACCATTTTGAGTAATTCAAGTTTGACATATGTGGATTATTGTCGATTCAAATGGTTTAAAATGGCGGATCGTTACAATTATTAATTTAATTATTAATTCCAACAACATTATTAATTATATCAAAAACAAATTTTAAGAAAACAGAATTCACAAATGATTTCAAAACTATATAACCTAGGGACTTCATATGTTTTTAATGATTGCACTTCCTACTTTACATTACAAATGCAATAATATTTATGTTTCGTTAATTATTTCAAATCGAACGTTTAACAAAAATTCAATAGTAATTTCCTATATAATACGCAAAAGTGCGTACACGGAAGGAAGTGTTGTTGAAATTTTGTTTCGTTCAATTTGAAATATGGATTTATGAAATATAAATATCACTGCATTTATAACTTGTCCAATACTGGGACAAATCCTATGAATAATGTATCATTCTAATATCGATTTTGGTTTTGACTGAAAAATGAATATTTATAAAACAATCAGACGGGACCAAATCAAAAATCTAAGTGGTTTTGTTAATAATACCATAAATAAATAAATTCATGTATTAAGAATTCAAGTTGTGAAAATTCAAAAAATTGTATTATACAAGTTTCCAAATTTAAAAAAAAAGCAAAAACTAAATAAATTAATATTCAAATTTTAAATGATATAATCACCGTATGTAATTAATTCAATATAACTATATATGCATATATGTATTTATTTATATTTATGTTTAAATATTAACAACATGTATGTATGAATGTATGTATGTCTCGGTGTATGTACGTATATGTATGTATAATTTAGTATTAATTTTAATTTTATATTTTATATCATGGGCTTTTAATTAGTGATATTATTAGGAATATTAAACCTATAATTAAATAATTAATTCTAATTACGTAGTTAATTCATATAAAAAATAACTATAATGAGGAATTTACTAATTAACACTAGCTGCTTTGGCAAATGCGTTGTGGAAGAAGGATGTGGCTGCAGCGGAGATGGAGGCTTCAACTGCAGTAGGATGGAGCAACATTGATGGTAATGGGCTTGCAGTAGGATAGCAGCATCTTCAACTTTGGCTAGGTAAGGGCAGGGGCTGGGAGCGACGGTGGCGTCTTCTTCGACAATGGTGTCGTCTTCATTCAGCGGCGATGGTTTTGAAGGGAGTACAACAATGTGGAGAGCATCATTTTATTTATGTAACTGAAAGAAGCAGAAAAGAGGAGACGTTGAGGGGTATTTTCTCGAAGGGGACGATATCATACCGACACTGCACCGACGACCCCGACGCCTCATACAGGTATCGGCAAGGCGTTGGTTATTGTTGCACGTCACTCTTTACCTATGCCTCGCCAACGCTATGCCAACTCTATTTTTAGGCATCAGCGTAGCATCATTATTTCCAAGTAGGTATATTGCATTGTTTCTAATATCATTAATTAAGTTTATTTAATGATTATATGCAAGTATCTAATACATTCATACATTAATACGATAGCTTAATAATGTATTAACTTGTGTATAACTATATATATAAACATAAATACCGGGATTCATATCTATCGTATAAAAACATATATTATATGTAACAACGCATCTTTTTCGACCTCCGCATGTAAACGAATGGAAAACAAAAATGATGGATCATTATGGTTAACATACAGTATACAGTGAGCTATATAGACTAACTTAAACTTCCAAAATCTCCAGACGGAAGGAAACAAACATAATGCGCACACTCACACATATATATAATGGTTAACCTTCGATCTTGAGGCACTATGCCTCTGGAATTGAAATAACTTTATGCGTGCATGAACCCACGGTCTAACATCAAAACTTGAAAAAACCTCTGAATTGACCTTCTCGAACCACATGGTTCTTCAAATTTGAGAAAAAACCACTGCTTCACTCTTCATTTTTTTTTACATAATCAATTTAACATATATTCATAACCTTAGTTTCTAAATTATTGGATTAACATATCAATTTTGAATAACATGATACAATATTAGTGTACATTTTACGAATCATTGTTGAACTGAACCTATTTTATCTTGAAAAAATAAGAAATTTCATAATTTTATTCTAAAAAAAGTTATTATAGAAATTTTACAATTTTACAATTTTATTCTAAAATTTCAAAACATTAGATAATAACGCATATGTGCATAACTGGGAGTTTTGACCTTATCTGCTATCAGCTATAGGTATAAGGATTCACTTATTTTGGGTATTTTTGTGAGTAATTGGATTTTATTTTTGTTTACTGCTTTTTTGATGGTGGGTGAGTATTGGATGGGTACGATGAATTGTGATTTGCACTTATAAGGCCATGAGGATTTATGAAATATTAATTCCACTGACTAAACACATAATAATGAAGGGTAATGCTAAATAAGGTTCTTTAGATAAATGCTAACTTTGATTATGGTATCCATTTTCATTCAAATTACTAAGCGATGATTTTTTTTTTCATGTGCATTTAAGGTGCACTAGTGTAAATCGCGCATACCTGCGTTTAATGGATAGAAATATTTACTTTTTATTTATATATTTTTTATGGACGGATGTGTTATATAAGTTTAAAAGTTTTAACAATCACAACATTTTTATTTGTGAAATTGTATCGATAGATGATTGGTAAGTGAATGGTAATAAAGACTGCAACCTGATGATGAGATTCTGTTGATAGATGTAGGGCATTTTCGAAATTTTAAATATATACGATGAAAATCATATTTATTGAATTTATTTATTAATATTATAGATTGGAGATGATATTATAATTTGTAAATTTTCTCATAGTGATAATGTGTGCCCACTTACAATGAATAAATCAGCTAAAAAAAAGCAAAGTTTTGATGTTTCAATTCGGAAATTTGAATCTTGAGCTATCACGGTTCAATTCACTTTTGGATTTTTAAAGCTATGATTATCTATACTATTATATTATTATTGAGTTGTATTTCAAGGGCACACAAGCCTCCATGATTTTTGTCAATCGAACGGTCGCGTTTTATATTTTTTTCCTTCTCCTACCAGCTCTATGCTTCGTACTTTGCCCGTCAGCTATAGATTAGGAAAAAAGCTAGGGTTTGAAAAAAGCTAGGGTTTTTGCTGCCTGCTCTCTGCTTCTTCGTTATTCCATCAGCTAAAAATTATTCCATCAGCTACAAATTGAAAGGCTGCAGTTTCCAGACGAATCTTTCGCATTATTTCTCTCCTACCAGCTCTCTGCTTCATCCTTTCCCGTCCGCTGCAAATCTGCAGTTTCCACGCCATTCTTTCGCAAGATTTATCTCCTACCATCTCCCTGCATCGTCCTTTCCTCTCAACTACAAATAAAAATTTATCACATCAGCTACAAATCGAAAGGCTGCGGTTTCCAAGCAATTCTTCTGCCCGATTTCTTCCACGGCGATTATCAACTTCGTGAGGAAGGTAATTTTTGTTCTTCTTTTCATCCTGGTTTTTGGATGCGGTGTGTCTATTTCGTCGTTGATGATATTATTAGGATTTAGGCATATTTTAATATTCAGTTTTTTTGGATTTGTCCTTTTTTCCCACTTTAAACTTTGCTACACCGTCTAGCTACAAAAATGTATAGCATGCCTGATAAAATTGTGTGCGTTAGCATTAGTTTTTGTTAGCCACAGCTTATACAAACATGAGATCTTGCTTTTTGTGCTTCTTATTTGATCGAACCATTCAATTTAGGATGCGGTTCTTTTTTGTGGAAAATGTTTTTTTGGATTATTACTTTATTCCTTTGTAAGATGAAATTCATGTTTTTGTTGCATATAGTCTATGTGGACTTTTTTTTCTTTTTTTAGATGTGAAGTGCAAAGTCTTCACTTGCAGAGATGAAAAAAAAATTACATGCAAATTTTAAAGTATTACATTGTTACATTCGGTCATTGTGAAGTAGGAAGCCTTCACTTACACTGAAGTATAACGCCTTCTATTAAATTTCAAAACTTATTCATGCCTTTTGTTCGATTTTTTATTTTTTTAAAATCTTTTTTAAATACAAAGAAGACGACAATTTATTAAAGAATGATTAAAGAACAAGGCATCAAAATATGGTATTTTGTGAATAAACGAACGTTTATCTGTTGATTTTTTAAGTCTCAAGTTTTATAAGGTTTGAAAAAATAAGCTTACAGCTTTGAAATTTTAAATCTTAGATACTTGGTTATCTAGGTGGTGTGAATATGAATATGGTTGTGAAGAGTCATATTATATGCTGAGATGTGATCTACAGACTTTATATGTATGTGGATAGGGATTAAGCATGATTATGAATTGCCTATGGAACTAAATGACAGATTCATTGTTGTTGTAATGTTCACACTGAGCTGCAATTCGGGAATAGTTGACTATGCAATGCATTTTGCAAAACATTCACATATATTAATGTTCAGTCAATAGCGCTTATTAGATGTTTATGTTTTATTATGCACATTTTTTGAACTCATTAACCTTAATTTTATACTCTTTTAGATCCATGTTTCAACTTAAGACATTACTGCATCAAACAAAGAGATACCATCTTCTTGTTCTAGCTATAGTTGCCACCTTATTTCTCATTCAGCTCATTAATCCTAATAACAAAAAGAGACTCCCTAATACATGGAAAAAATTGCCCCCGGAAGGAGATAGCAGTCTGCCTTTCATTGGTGATCCAGCTCTCATCCACCAAGCTTCGTAGAAGAACAAGTTAAGAGGTAAATCATAAATGTATAAGTACAATTTTATCAAAAGTTGATGATCTTTTAAAGATTCTTACTCATTAAACTACTAATGTAGATATGGAAGGATATTCACGTGTAACATATTTGGAAGACAAGCAGTAGTTTCTGCTGTCCCTGTTTTTAATAGGTACATAATGCACAATGGGGCTAAGTTATTCAAATCAATCTGTCTTAGTTTTTTTTGAGATTTAGTGGGGAAGCATGGGGTTATAGTGGTGCAAGGAGAACAACGAAAAAAGTTTCATGGAATCTCAGTAAATATGATGAGGTTAGAGAAATTGAAATCTAATGCCAATTTCTTGGATGATATTTAAAAGGTGATGTTTCAAACGTTACTTAGTTTCGAAGATGATGAAGTTGTTATGCTACAAAATATTTTTCAAAAGGTCAATAATGCTTAATTTATTGTCAGTGTTGCAGATGTTTTTCAATGATTTGTGTTTGATATGCGTTTATATGAATGCATGTGGCTATCAATTTGATGGTTAATCAACTACTTGGGGTTTCCTAGGAGTTTGAAATTAATGAAATGGCCTCACCATCCTCTAATTTTATTAATGGTTGTTGCTCTATTTCAATAAACTTGCCTGAATTCCAGTTTCGTACAACCATGAAGGTTGACCATTATTTGAAATATTCAAATGTATCTTGATTGCTAGCAATTGATGTTATTTCAATAAAGATTCCTTTTATTTAAACATTAACAGTCTAGGGAAGCGATTATTAGGAAGATAAAGAATGTGATAGCAACACAGAAAAATAGCACCGGTACATCGAAAAACTATGGTGTACTGGGAAGATTATCAAAAGGCGAGAGTTTACCTAAAGAAGTAATATCAGACTTCATCATCAATCTGTTATTCGCTGGAAATGAAACTACCACAAAGACTATGCTTTTTGATGTGTACTTCCTCAATCAATGTCTAGAAGCCCTCAACAATTAATAGTATGTAATGAAACGCACAATCTTTATCTGTAAACTTAAAAGCTGAACTAACGAAAGTTTTTATTGCAAATATCTAACAAGATGTACATAAAAGTATAAGAGACAAACATGGAAGCATGCTTACTTGGGAGGATTATAAAGCCATGCCTTTTAATCAATGTGTAAGGTTACCTTTTTATTAAAAAAAGAAAAAGATAAAAGGGAAAAAATGAAGAAGAAGAAGAAGAAAATGAGTGAAACCGAAACAATCAACTAATTGGTGAAATTATGTAGGTAATCGAAGAAACACTTAGGCTCAGAGGCATAGTGATATGGTTAATGAGGGAAGCGAAGGAAGATGTGTTTTATCAAGGTAAAACATGCACAGATGATTATACGTTTCATTTGTTGTTTGAAACACAGAATTAATAACAAATTTCTGTTTTATTAGATATGGATATTTTCCATGTAATAATTTACTTCTAATCCCTATTCTACAGTCGAACATAAACAAAGTTTTTATTAGTAAAACATTTAACCATTTTTAGTTTTTGAATCTAATAATTGTACAGCCTTACATCATGTTTAAAGAATCATAGATGTACTGCTCGAAATATTCTATTTATATACGAAATTCGTCAACTTTTCCATACAATATATTAATCGAATTCCAAACAATTTTAAGAAGTTTCAAATGTTTTGTTTATGTAATTCAAGTGTTGATTTCATGCTATAGTTTTTGTTTATTTTATTTTTGTGACGACCCGTCTTTCATTCCACAGAAAAACGTATCATCAATAAGAAAAGAAAAAGATAGAAATAGAAAGATAGAAAGAAAAGAAACAACAATCATCAGAATCTCACAGCGGAAACGAACAAAATATAATATTACATATATCCCTTACATAATTTACATATCAGAGTTCACAAAATGATACTACTCCATTACATCAGCCATTCATAAGAGTTTTCCCAACCCATACAACACAAAACACAACACCAAAATGCTACTACAGCGAATATAGATAGATAGTACGTCTGGACTCTAGTTCCAGCTTCCAAAACATATGCTAATCCAAACCTAATCACTTGGCTACTCATAAAAATTTGAGCACCCAAGAGTTTATGAAAAACAAAATAAACTCCGGGTCAGACATGGTTCTGGTGTGAGTAAATCAGTTAAAGTTGCTTAACTTTAAAAATCATTTTGAAACAAAGGGTATCACGTAAGACTTCCCACAAATAAACATGGGTAAGTTTTTACCTTACGCTAACCAAAACATTTGATAGGAAATCCAGTGATATTATAATAGGGTCTAGGGTTTTCAAGTAAAATAGAAAATAGCCGAAATTGTTACATTTATTAAATTCCAGCATACATAGGTATACAATCAAATCCGAGGGCGCTTATTGGATAATGGTTTTCCATCAATGGCAGGGCTACTGGGGTACCGCCCGTCACAGTATGGGGCCTAGATCACCGTACCGAGGATCACTCCCGATCCCCTGCAACACAAGGCCGGACCCATCCCTTACTGGACAGTTCCGAACAAGACAACCCCGCAGTTGTGGCCAACAATTGCCCACACAGCCGAATATATAATAAGGGACTTCTAGACAAGGGTAAATCTTACTCTCAAGTGGGGGCTACCCACGAAGCCTTGCTGTACCTCCCCTGTTTTAGCCATTCCCGGTTGATGAGGCTTGAGGTTACGATTACCTTAATAAAGAACTCATCTCTTAGAATGCTCATCGTTCACCTGACGATGATCTGAAAGCATTCAATCCATACAAGTTCGTTCCGGGTTCGAACGAAACCGAAGGCATTATCTCGTTACACACGTTTTGGAATCACCCTCAAAGTTAACGACGATAACCCTTGCACTCTGATTCTCCATCTCGAATGTATAAGTACTATTCCGTTAACTCATTACGGAATCACCCACAGAGTTATACTGACGTATAGCTCTTACACCTCGAGTCTTCACTCTTCACATAACATTCACGACCTAACGTTATTTGGAATCGATGTGGTTTTCAGATATCCAAATATGGAAACCCGATCCCTGTCTCATCGAAATCCAAAGCGTATCTTTTAGGTCCAAGTTGTTTAAAAGGTTTAAACAATTCAATTCAGATTTAAACATAGCATCACACAACATTATCAATAGATAATAACCAATATCTATCATAGATATACAACATCTCATCACAGAATATAACTCAACTATCATTCAACAGATATCAACCATATACAGATATCAATACAAACTATCATTCACAAGCAAGCACTACTTAATTCATATCATAATTAATTTAAATTAAATTAATTACTTAAGAATTTATTAATTAATCTTGCTTAACCAAACATCAATTAATTAATCAAAATCATTTAATTAATTAATCACCTCTTAATCATCTTATTATTAATTAATTACTACTTAATTAATTAATAATCTTTATTTAATTATCAATTAATTTCTATAATTATTTATTAATTAAATTTTGATTAAAAATTAATCATTCCTTAATTGGTTATTAATTAACCCTTAATTTATAATTAATTAACCTTAATTAATTCTTAATTACCTTAATTAATTCTTAATTAATTACAAATAAATTTCTTAATTACATAATTAATTATACATTAATTAACCTTGATTATTTAATTAATTAAATCTTAACTCTTATTAATTTACAATTAATTATAAATTAATTAATGTTTAATTACTTAATTAATTAACTCCTAATCAATTAATTAATTAACTTCTTAATTACCAATTTATTTATCATTAATCAATTAATTAATCAATAATTAATTACTTATGAATTAATCTTAAATTAATTAATTAATTAATTAATAACCTATTAATTGTTATTAGATTTAATCCATAATTACCCATTAAATAATTCATAAGAAATTTATTAAATCTTAATAATTAATTAACCAAAATTAATTAATTAATTCCATCACTAATTACTAATAAATTTAAGTAAACTTAAATTTCAAAATCTATTTAACTTCAAAACAAATCCATGTTTATTTATCTTCAAAACTCTTACATATTTAAGTATTCAATTTTATTAAAAATCTAATTACTTTTGAAAATGTTAGATTTAAAAATGTAAATCCATTTCAAAACTTCAACAATAAAATGTGATTACTTTTAAAATAGAATTTTGACATTTCATAAGTTGTGAAGTATAAAGTGTTAAATTCAACTTAAAACAAAATTGAAGTTTGAAAACAAACTAAACTTAACTTCATTAATTAGTTTTAAAACCCGGCCCAATTCAAACTACCCAGACCCTAACACACCCCAAACTCATCTCCTCCTACCTCTCTTCAACCTGAAACCCAACCAACACTCACGAGCACAACACTCCTTCAACCCGAGCCACACACGACAAATCACGCGACCGAGCACGAGTCTTCTATCGGGCGCGACTTCGAGCTTCAACTCACGCGCACACACACGGCCTCGACGTGCACCTGCACAGTGCCACCGCGCCACCATCGCCACCGCTGGCCATATGCGCAACCCACACTTCGTCCCCTGTTCCAAAATATCAACCCAGAAATCAACAATACGAGCTCAAACGAAAATCGAGTGCTCGAGCCAAAATTCGAAACTGCAGACGCAAAGAGAAAACCCCATCATCCACGACCTTCTTACCTCATTCCGGAACCAAACTTCGGCCATGCGTGCACATCAACTACACGCAACTACTCCTCAACCCATAAGAAGCTTGGTCCCTTCTATGAATCACGCGATCGAATTACAGAAGCTTACAAAACACAGTACTCGAAACACTACAAACCCAAATTTCAATTTCTATATTGCATAATAAATTCGATTTGTATTTTTCTAGTGTTATACAACATCTAACAAAGCTTCAATTTAAATTTCAAAAGTTGAAATCAAACCAGGCACTAGAATTTGAAGAAAGCCCCAAATATAGTAATCTTCAAAATTCGAATTCAATTTCAAGTTATAAATTCTGATTTCAATCTTAAAATTCATAACATGCATTATAGATTTAGTATATATACTTGGTTCATTTAAAATTCAACAAAATTTACATGCTAAATTTTTTGTTTTACTACATATTTACTTTCTGCAAATTTTCTAAACTGTTTCATTCCATATTTAATTAATCACTTAAATCATGTTGAATTTATGCTACACACTTGATGATATCAACTCACTGTCACTTTGCTAAATTTAAATTTGAAATTTTACTTCAGAAATTTTCTCTGTTCTTGAATTTACAGAGGGGTACAATTTTTAAACATGCACAGCAAGATTTCAACTTGAAAGTAAATACTTCACAGAATAAATGACATGCAAGCATTTCATAACTAATATTCAACATACAACTTTTATACTTTGAGGGTTGATTTTAAGAATTTACTCACCTTATTTTTTCTGATGAAGATTCAAATTTGCAGGAACAAATTATGTAAGAACTGCAGGCTTCTAAAAACTGAGATGACTTGATGTTGTTGCTTTGATGATGCCTCAAACTTGAATTAATAGATGAAAAAAACTTTGAGATTGTTGTAGAAATTTGGTTGAAGATGAAAAGAATTGAAGAGGTTCAGATTTTTGGAGAGAAGAAATGAAAATTTTCTTTTTAGTAAAATGAGAGAGTATGCATGAAAAATTTGTTTTATAAAAATTTAGAGAAAAGAAAATCTAAATTTTATGACACTTGTCACAATAATGTTTAAATTCCTAACACATGTTTTATTAATAAGCTTAGATGTTAACATGTGTTTATTTCATGCAAAAATGAAATTTAAATATTTACTTAATTGATTTTCTTATATATGTTTATATTTAAATCCTATAAAATAAATTTCCTTTAAAGAATGAAGATAAAACAAATGTTATAACATGATTAAAATCATGAGAATATTCTTCAAAATTCAAAGTAAAATTTAGAATAAAATTTAACATAGTTTAAATCCTTCAATATATCAATTCAAACACAAATTGAATTCTAAAAATCCAATTCAAAATCAAATTTGATATGAATAAAATTTTAACACATTCAATTCCTTATATATGTACTAGTTTAGAATAAATTTATATTTACCATTCATTTATTAGTTGTTGAATAAAATAACAAATTTATCATTTTAAATTAATTTATTATATAGATTATCATATTTAAATTGGGTGTGAAATTCCGAGATATTACAATCCTTCCCCCTTAAAAGAATTTCGTCCCCGAAATTTAAACAAAAGATAATCCAAAATTTTTCATTTTATTCAACACTTCAAACATACATAACATCCATACATAAGCAACCATCAAACAAAACATCCAAACAAACATACATCCAATACAAACACCACTAGCTATCCGGGAACATATCCGGATAAGCCTTCCTAATACTATCCAGAGTCTCCCAGGTACAATCTCTGGGATCCTCACTCCACTGGACTTTAATAAGCTTCACAATCTTGCTTCTGAGTTGTCTCTCATCTTGGTCAACAATTCGAATAGGATGTCGGACAACAGACAAGTCCGGCTCAACCTCCAATTCCTCCTGCACAGCTGGCTCCACAATAAGTGATGGATCGTGCACATATTTCCATAGATGAGATATACGGATAACAGTATGAATCCCAGCCATCCGGACTGGCAATTCAATCATGTATGCTACAGCACCAATTCTCTCGAGAACTCTGAACGGACCAATGTATCTCGGAGCGAGTTTCCATGTCTTCCCGAACCTTACAGCTCCTTTAATAGGGGAAACTTTGACAAAGACTAGATCACCAATCTCGAATTCCAATTGTCTTCGTCTCTTATCAGCATATTTCTTTTGTCGATCCTGAGCAGCCCTCGTTCTTTTCTTGATCAGCTCGACTTTAGCGGATGCTTCCCGGATCAAATTTGGTCCAAGCACAATACGATCCTTCGATTCTATCCAACAAGCTGGAGGTCTACACGGTCTTCCATACAATGCTTCATAAGGAGCCATCTTGATACTTGCTTGATAACTGTTATTATACGAAAACTCCACTAGATGTAGATGATCCTCCCATGATCCTCCAAAATCTAATACACAGGCTCTCAGCATATCTTCTAGAATTCGGTTAAGCCTTTCTGTTTGCCCATCTGTTTGTGGATGATATGCTGTGCTCAATCTCAAATTAGTTCCCAAAGCTGTTTGCAATGCCTCCCAGAATTTGCTCGTGAAAATCGGATCTCGATCACTTACAATGCTGACTGGAACGCCATGCAATCTCACAATCTCTTTCAAGAAAATTTCTGCCAAATAAACTGCAGTACGGGTTGCTTTAACTGGTATAAAATGGGCGCTCTTGGTAAGACGATCCACAATCACCCATATTCCTTCATTACCCTTCTTAGTTCTAGGCAAACCGTCGATGAAGTCCATCGCAATCATCTCCCATTTCCATGTCGGGACCTCCAAAGGTTGTAACAAACCGGCTTGCTTCTGCTGATCTCCCTTCACTTGTTGGCAGGTTGCACAACTATTGACGAATCTGGCTACATCCTTTTTCATCTTCGGCCACCAGAAAACTCTCTTCATATCCTTATACATCTTCGAGATTCCTGGATGGATACTTAATCTGGAGCGATGGCATTCTGATAAGACTTCTTGTTTCAACCCATCCACACTCGGCACACATAGACGACCATTAATCCTCAAAGTTCCTCGATCGTCAATTTCAAAATCAGGATAATGTCCCTCTTTGGTTCCTTGAATAACTTTACTTAAATTTTTATCCTCTATTTGCATGCTTATGATTCTTTCCTGGAGAGACGGAGCAACTTCCAAAAGAGATAAAACTGCATTCCTGCTAAGAGCGTCTGCCACGACGTTCGCCTTCCCTGGAGTATACAGAATATCCAAATCGTATGATGCCAAGAACTCAACCCAACGTTGTTGCCTTAGATTAAGATCTTTCTGAGAGAAAAGATATTTCAACGGTTTGTGATCCGTGAATAACTCAAACTTTTCTCTTAAAAGATAATGCCTCCATATCTTAAGAGCAAAAACAATAGCCAACAGCTCTAGATCATGCGTAGCGTAGTTCCTCTCATGTGGCTTCAACTGCCTACTCGCATACGCAATAACCCTACCATTCTGCATAAGAACAGCTCCCAATCCAACAATATAGGCATCAGTATACACTTCAAACTTGTTCTTACCATCAGGAATAGCCAATATAGGAGCGCTTGTCAATTTAGTCTTCAGTTTCTGGAAAGCTTCCTCACACTCCGGTGTCCACTTGAATTTAGCTCCCTTCCTTGTCAGCTTCGTTAGATGAGAAGAGATCTTAGAATAATCCTTAATAAACTTCCTGTAGTAACCGGCCAATCCAAGAAAACTGCGAACTTCTGTAGGAGTCCAAGGCTGCTTCCATTCCAGAATAGTCTCAATTTTAGCAGGATCTACAGAGATTCCCTCACCAGAAACAATGTGGCCCAAAAATTTTACTTCAGATTTCCAATGACACTTAGAAAACTTCGCCTTCAGCACATGCCTTCTTAGAGTTTCCAAAACTATTCTCAAGTGCTGCTTGTGCTCTTCTTCCGATTTAGAATAAACCAAAATATCATCGATGAAGACCAAAACAAACTTATTCAGAACATCTCTAAAGACTAGGTTCATCAGATCTACAAAATAAGCAGGAGCGTTGGTTAACCCAAAAGGCATAACCAACCACTCACAGAAACAATTAGGTCCCCTAAATGCGGTTAAGGGAATACTGTCTTCGGCTACCCTTAACTGATGGAAACCTGATGCTAGATCTAACTGAGAAAAGACAGATGCACCATGAAGCTGGTCGAAGAGATCATCAATGCGAGGAAGAGGATACTTATTCTGAATGGTCACCTTGTTCAATTCACGGTAGTCCACACAGAACCTTAGCGACCCATCCGACTTGGTGACAAAAACTGCAGCAGAACCCCAGCAAGAAAAACTTGGTCTAATCAAACCCTTCTCCAACAAATCTTGAGTTTGCTTCACCAATTCCTCCCTCTCTCTTGGAGCCATCCTCCTACTTGGTTGAATTACAGGTACTGCGCCAGGAACCAAATCAATACGAAACTCTATTTCCCGGTGCGGAGGCAAACACTTAACTTCCTCAAATAAGTCGGAGAAATCCCGGACTACTTCAATATCTACAACCTCCTCTTGAGAAGTCTCCACTCCATGTAAAAGACTACTTAAGTGGATTCCAGAGTTATCACACATTACTCTGGCAATCCTACCCAGATCAGTTTCCAACGAAACTGTTCTTTCATCACAATTTAAGATAGCCTTATATTTGTCAAGCCAATCCATTCCCAATATAAGGTCGAAACCTTGGAAATCCAATACATAAGGATCACAGGAAAAACTATGGGATAGATAGGAGATTATCAAATCTTTACAAATCCTATCCAATTTGGTTACCCCTCCTATAGGATTTTATACACAAATGGGATTGTCTACGATACTAGGAGTAAGTAAGAAATTCTCTACAGTTCCCAGGGAAATAAAACTTAAAGAAGCACCAGAATCAAATAAGACTTTAATATACTTTCCATTTAAAAGTAAAGTACCTTCTAAAACTCCCTTGCCCTTGGACGAGTTCGATGGTGCACCTTCCAAAGCAAATACTTTGTTCTGTTGAACCTTATGAAGGAGCAGACAGTCCCTAATCATGTGCCCCGGTTGGTGACGGTTAAAGCAAAGAGACTTCTGAACTAAGGCTGACCCTGGTCCACTATACTGCTGCCGCTGCTGCTGAGATCCTTTGCTGGGACACTTGTTTGCCAGATGACCTTCTTGATGACAAATATAACACTTTCGGGGTTCATTATTGTTCCCAGACTTCTTCTTGTTTTGCTTCTTCCAGTTAGGATTGAATTTCCTCTTATTCTGGTTAGAAGAATTCCCTCCTGATGCAGCAACTTGTGCCACTGACCTCTTCTTCATCAAGTCTTCATACCTTAACGCCATATCAATAAGCTCCACAAAAGACCCTTTCAGATATGCAGTCATTCTCTCATGATACTCAGGCCTCAACCCTTGGACAAACATCTCGTTCTTCTTAAGAGGTGTGTCTATAAGTCCTGGTCCGTAGCAAGATAACTCGTTGAACTTTGTCTCGTATTCATCTATGGACATATTCCCTTGTTTCAGATTTAGAAAATCTTGATAAATCCGAGTTCTTCCTGCAGCAGGCATATACTTTTCCTCAAACATCTCCTTAAATTCTTCCCAAGACATACCAACTTCCGAGATATTAGCAGTCACTGAATTCCACCATACTGCAGCACCACCCTGCAATTGCCACGCAGCCATTATTCTCTTCTGCTCATCTGATAACCTCATGCTCTTAAAAATCTTCTCACAGGAGCGAATCCATGCTTGAACTTCTATTATACTTTCTGATCCTTGAAATGGTTTCCCTCCAAGATGAACAAAGTCCTTGCATAATGCAGCAAAACTGGCTGAAGACGTAACTGGATTAACAGTCTCATCATCAGTCTGCTCTCTTCTGTTACCAGTTGATCCACTTCCAACAACTCTTCCCCTTCGGCCTCTTGAACTCATATTGGCTACCTGAACAGGTAATCCAATCAATTTAGATAGGGATATAGTTATATAAGAAAATTACAAATACGTACTCTCAATATAGATACTACTTCAGAGCCTAGGTGTTTCTCAACCATTGCTCTGATACCAACTGTGATAGTCTAGGCTTTGCAACCATCGACAGCGGCTCACTTGACTGGTAGGCTTTTCAACCATCCCAGCCCCGCCGTGGCTCACATTGGTACCTTGGGTTTGCTTTTACGGCCTGCCTCTCGACTCGCAACCAACCCAGGTCCTTATACTACCCAAAAGGGACATGTAGGGGTAAGAGTCTCCCGTTCGCCACCTAACGCGAAGCGAGAACCCCCTATCACACTGTAATGAAGCAAACCCGATCACGGTCTCATCGAAATCCAAAGCGTATCTTTTAGGTCCAAGTTGTTTAAAAGGTTTAAACAATTCAATTCAGATTTAAACATAGCATCACACAACATTATCAACAGATAATAACCAATATCTACCACAGATATACAACATCTCATCACAGAATATAACTCAACTATCATTCAACAGATATCAACCATATTCAGATATCAATACAAACTATCATTCACAAGCAAGCACTACTTAATTCATATCATAATTAATTTAATTAATTTAAATTAAATTAATTACTTAAGAATTTATCAATTAATCTTGCTTAACCAAACATCAATTAATTAATCACAATCATTTAATTAATTAATCACCTCTTAATCATCTTATTATTAATTAATTACTACTTAATTAATTAATAATCTTTATTTAATTATCAATTAATTTCTATAATTATTTATTAATTAAATTTTGATTAAAAATTAATCATTCCTTAATTGGTTATTAATTAACCCTTAATTTATAATTAATTAACCTTAATAATTCTTAATTACCTTAATTAATTCTTAATTAATTACAAATTAATTTCTTAATTACATAATTAATTATACATTAATTAACCTTAATTATTTAATTAATTAAATCTTAACTCTTAATTAATTTACAATTAATTATAAATTAATTAATGTTTAATTACTTAATTAATTAACTCCAAATCAATTAATTAATTAACTTCTTATCTACCAATTTACTTATCATTAATCAATTAATTAATCAATTATTAATTACTTATGAATTAATCTTAAATTAATTAATTAATTAATTAATAACCTATTAATTGTTATTAGATTTAATCCATAATTACCCATTAAATAATTCATAAGAAATTAATTAAATCTTAACAATTAATTAACCAAAATTAATTAATTAATTCCATCACTAATTACTAATAAATTTAAGTAAACTTAAATTTCAAAATCTATTTAACTTCAAAACAAATCCATGTTCATTTATCTTCAAAACTCTTACATATTTAGGTATTCAATTTTATTTAAAACTAATTACTTTTGAAAATGTTAGATTTAAAAATGTAAATCCATTTCAAAACTTCAACAATAAAATGTGATTACTTTTAAAATAGAATTTTTACATTTCATAAGTTGTGAAGTATAAAGTGTTAAATTCAACTTAAAACAAAATTGAAGTTTGAAAACAAACTAAACTTAACTTCATTAATTAGTTTTAAAACCCGGCCCAATTCAAACTACCCAGACCCTAACACACCCCAAACTCATCTCCTCCTACCTCTCTTCAACCTGAAACCCAACCAACACTCACGAGCACAACACCCCTTCAACCCGAGCCACACACGACAAATCACGCGACCAAGCACGAGTCTTCTATCGAGCGCGACTTCGAGCTTCAACTCACGCACACACGAAACGCACAGACACACACACACGGCCTCGACGTGCACCTGCACAGTGCCACCATGCCACCATCGCCACCGCTGGCCATATGCGCAACCCACACTTCGTCCCCTGTTCCAGAATCTCAACCCAGAAATCAACAATACGAGCTCAAACGAAAATCGAGTGCTCGAGCCAAAATTCGAAACTGCAGACGCAAAGAGAAAACCCCATCATCCACGACCATCTTACCTCATTCCGGCACCAAACTTCGGCCATGCGTGCACATCAACTACACGCAACTACTCCTCAACCCATAAGAAGCTCGGTCCCTTCTATGAATCACGCGATCGAATTACAGAAGCTCACAAAACACAGTACTCGAAACCCTGCAAACCCAAATTTCAATTTCTATGTTGCATAATAAATTCGATTTGTATTTTTCTAGTGTTATACAACATCTAACAAAGCTTCAATTTAAATTTCAAAAGTTGAAATCAAACCAGGCACTAGAATTTGAAGAAAGCCCCAAATATAGTAATCTTCAAAATTCGAATTCAATTTCAAGTTATAAATTCTGATTTCAATCTTAAAATTCATAACATGCATTATAGATTTAGTATATATACTTGGTTCATTTAAAATTCAACAAAATTTACATGCTAAATTTTTTGTTTTACTGCATATTTACTTTCTGCAAATTTTCTAAACTGTTTCATTCCATATTTAATTAATCACTTAAATCATGTTGAATTTATACTACACACTTGATGATATCAACTCACTATCACTTTGCTAAATTTAAATTTGAAGTTTTACTTCAAAAAATTTCTCTGTTCTTGAATTTACAGAGGGGTACAATTTTTAAACATGCACAGCAAGATTTCAACTTGAAAGTAAATACTTCACAGAATAAATGACATGCAAGCATTTCATAACTAATAGTCAACATACAACTTTTATACTTTAAGAGTTGATTTTAAGAATTTACTCACCTTATTTTTTCTGATGAAGATTCAAATTTGCAGGAACAAATTATGTAAGAACTGCAGGCTTCTAAAAACTGAGATGACTTGATGTTGTTGCTTTGATGATGCCTCAAACTTGAATTAATAGATGAAAAAAACTTTGAGATTGTTGCAGAAATTTGGTTGAAGATGAAAAGAATTGAAGAGGTTCAGATTTTTGGAGAGAAGAAATGAAAATTTTCTTTTTAGTAAAATGAGAGAGTATGCATGAAAAATTTGTTTTATAAAAATTTAGAGAAAAGAAAATCTAAATTTTACGACACTTGTCACAATAATGTTTAAATTCCTAACACATGTTTTATTAATAAGCTTAGATGTTAACATGTGTTTATTTCATGCAAAAATGAAATTTAAATATTTACTTAATTGATTTTCTTATATATGTTTATATTTAAATCCTATAAAATAAATTTCCTTTAAAGAATGAAGATAAAACAAATGTTATAACATAATTAAAATCATGAGAATATTCTTCAAAATTCAAAGTAAAATTTAGAATAAAATTTAACATAGTTTAAATCCTTCAATATATCAATTCAAACACAAATTGAATTCTAAAAATCCAATTCAAAATCAAATTTGATATGAATAAAATTTTAACACATTCAATTCCTTATATATGTACTAGTTTAGAATAAATTTATATTTACCATTCATTTATTAGTTGATGAATAAAATAACAAATTTATCAATTTAAATTAATTTATTATATAGATTATCATATTTAAATTGGGTGTGAAATTCCGGGATATTATAATTTTTTTTCTATTTTATCCAAATTTGGTTTAAAGGTTTTTTGAAATATCGACGTATAGATGTGGCTGGGTGGAGGAGTGGAAAGGTCAGAGGGTAAGTAAAGTTTAAATTTCATTTTATTCCACTGTTTACGATTAATTAAATTTGATATTTTGTTGGTTTCTTCATTTGAATAATAAAATATATGGCCTATCGAACCCACTCCAAGTACTGGAAAATTTCGTCTAACCTATTAAAGGCAATAATTAATTAATTTTGGTATGTAATTTTTTAAATTTTATTTATTTTCAAATTTTTTTCTTAATTATGTTTTTTTGGACATTGTTAACTGTATATTTCTAATGATATAATTTGAGTCAATTGATAGAGACTTTAGCATTGTGTTATTGAAATCATTTTTAATATTGAATTTTTGAATAAAGCTTTCATTTTTAGTTTTAGGTTAACAATGTTGAAATTGGTCATGCATGAATAAAAATTAAAAGTATATCAGTGGAAATTAATCCTCGATAAGAATTTAAATTTAATTCAATTGATTGCACATTTAAATTTGAATTACTTGATGAGAGGAATTTTATTGATTTTGTACAATGTAGGCAAAGATGTTATGAATTCATCATTTTCTACTAGCTTTACTTTTCTATTATATTGGGGCACTTTTGTCTTAAATTTATTACAAATTTTGATGGTGTAGGTAAAGCAATTTATGATGTATGAATGGAATTCGCCAAATAATTATATCCATGTCGAAATGTATACATATACCTTGAAAAATAGATGGAATTCTTAGGTGTTTTTTATGATAATTATATTTATGATCAACTGGTAATAATATATTTTGGATTTGTTGTGATTTTTCAACATTTCTGTAGAACATAAGAACTACTCAGGAATTAGTTTTTTTTTATTCTTAAAGAACCAATCTCGGCCTATAAATTATATAGAATATGCAATGAACTCCCAACGTACCCTCTTAATACACATAAGAATATATAGTTTGTGAGAATTAAATCTTTGACCTCACATGTGAGCACTACACATGTCATGATTAACTGCGCTACTCTTTGAGGTTAATTAAGGTATTATTTTGCTTAGTCCACTGTTTATGTATTATCATACCTGGTGATGCTTATGCTGATTTTTTAATGTTTGTTCAATGCAATGTTTTGTTCTTTGTCAATTTAAACAAATTACAAAAGTGCATTAATTATCTATATTTTTTGGGTTAAATTTGAATTAATGAAGTTTTAACTGTGCTTAAATTTTGTTATATCTTTATCAAACAATCTTTACAAACATTTAAATTTGATATAATTTTGCAACTTTAACTCCATAATTCTCTTTATAATGATTTGCATCGACATAATGATATTTGCTTGAGTTGAATCCTAGCAAGTATGCATACTATGATGATGATAGCATTATGGAAGTCTTTTTGTAGAAAATAAAAGGGAACACAGGAGAAGAGAAATGGTTGTTTGAATGCCATAGCATACTTACGAATTAAATACGATTTATGAATGAGAACAAAAAAGAAATAAAAATTAGCAGGAGATGAATGGATAAAACCATCTTCCTTTCGGCCATTATTTGCAAGAGGTTAAATTTTGTTATTGCAATATTGTACACAATCATCAAAGGTGTACAAAAGAATTAAGCTCATCATTGTCTTTCAGTTTTGACTTATATTATAACTCATTATATTTTGTCTTTCTCATGTTTCATGTATTATTGTAAAATCGTCAAGTGGATATATGTCACAGTGAATATATCTATGCCTTGGAGGATAAAATTTTAATACCTACTTTATCCTCTAAATAATCTGTGAATTTTAATATTTTCACTATAATTATTTCAGTTAGTTTTAATTATGATTATCACAATCAAATATATCTATGCATTCTTTATCCTTGCATATTAACACTGTTAGTCAGCAATGTTTTTTAATTAGCATTATATTCAAATTCTTATATATTTAGATATGACCTATGCAACTACAATATTTTTGCCACGCCCGTATGCGAAGCGCGGGCTTGCACTAGTTACAGATTATAACTGAGGAGCGATCTCTTACATTGAAACATTGATCCTTGGTAATAATTTATGAGATCTAAAGCATCATTTTATTTAACCCTCCTAAACCTCATAAAATGAACGATGCTTTATTGTAAATTAATAGTTGCTGTTAATCCAATATATTAAAGGAAACCCTACGAATTCATGAATAAAAGGATGGTAAATATGAAATAAGTAAGGTATATAATGAATCATGACAGAATCTTAAACCAATGAATCAGGATAGAATTCATGAATTTTAGCACGAATTACAGAGAGTACATGTAATACATATCACCAAAGATAGGATATAAGTAAGGATAAAGAACTTGTCAATTAAGATGTACATAATGCATATATTTTATATTGTATAGGATATATACATGTAAATAGCTGAAAATGACCGAATAATTAAATGATCAATCTTTGCACATGAGCTTCAAATAAAATAAACAAACAAATAAACAATAAAAATAAAATAAATTACAATAATGAGAGGAGTCGGAACTGCACCATGAAAAAGTTGAATCGAAAAGGACAAATCTGAATGTGAAATGTGCGCGCGTTTTCTATATTTCAAAGATCAACAGCAAAAACGTTACATCTATTTCTCCCTTTCTCTATTATTATTTATTTACTTATTTATTTTTTTATTTTTACATTCATAAGCCAATTATATAATACTTTATACATTTAACATCATTATCTAATTTCAGTGTTTGTTTAATATCATTGATGCATATACTAGTCTTACATGAATTATTATCAGCTAACTCATTCAATTAAAAAAATTATTTGAGATTGCACTTATAAATTTTAGAATAAATTTTCTATTTAGGCCAGATTTGCAAAAATGTTACAATATAGTTTATATTCGAAACTATTTACAAAACTTGGTAAGTTCTGCCCATGCAGATTGCCACGTGTACTGGCAGCATTTCAAATGCCGTAAATACATGGTATAATGCAAAAAAGAACTTACGGCACTTGAGATGTCGCCAGTTCGCCCTTTTTTCGGTATTTCAAATGTCGCCCTGTTATTTGTCAACTATTTAAGGCAGCTACCTCTATCTTTTTCCACTCCACATTCATTCTCCTAAAAACCCAAACCCGAACCAAACTTCCCACCCATCCCAAAATCAATATTTTCACTCAAAAACTCGTTAAAGTAGGCTGGAAATTAAAGAATGGCTTTCTCATCCTCTCAAACACCTCCTGTAGATTTGTATTCTTCCAATTGTCTCTCAAATTTTGATGATTTTAGGGTTTAGAAAAAAATTGTTTTGTAGGTGAAAATCTTTGTTTCCATACTACGACGAAGTAGTTTGTGCGCACAGAACAATTGTTTGATTGGTTGTTGATTGTATATAAGGATTGTTTAAGCTATAAATTTGATTTGGTTATGTTATTGTGGTAGAATATGAAGAAATAACATCCAGACCGATTGATGATAGTGTTCTTTGCCTACAAGCTCAACACCGCAAGCAATAACAATTTGATAGAGGTACATGTTGATATAATTTGTCTTGCATTTTGCAACGTGTTAGTAAATGACATAATAGCTTGCATTTTGTTTTAATTTTCGACAGGCGGTTGAGCCGGACAGCTTCATTGACCATTCTTCGATCTTAAAGCTTGTCCTGTCAGTGCATCTTGGTGTGTTGGAACTTTTAGATAGGGCTGGATTTGGTGTTATTCATAAGTTGGGATACACACAGCTCGATCGTAATCTTCTGACGGCGTTGATCGATAGATGGAGACCTGAGACATCTACATTTCATCTTAGAATGGGTGAGATGATCATCACATTGAAGATGTAGCTGTGTTGCTTGGATTGCCGATTAACGGGGATCCCATTCTGAAACCGAGTTCCCTAAACAATAATATGGATTTGTGTGAGCCCTTACTTGGTTGTCTCCTCCAGAAGACGTGAGATGGGAAAATGAGTTGATAGTGGCCACTTGGTTTAGGAAGTTAGCGAATGACATTCCCCGTCGTGCCTCTCCAGTGCAAATACCCAACGCGCCCGTGCTATTATGTTGCACATCATCACGCAATGTCTATTTTGCGATCAATCGAAGATTAAAGTGACCCTTCAATGGCTCCCATTGTTAGAAGACTTTGATTCTTGTCTGTAATATTCATGGGGTAGTGCGGTGTTAGCTTTCACTTATATAGAGCTTACAAAAGTGACGTTGGTACAACAACGGTCTGTCGGTGGTTGTATGAATGTAGTACAGGTACGGACATAGTTATTCATTAATACATATTTGTGAATGTCGTAAACATTAATTAAATACAATCTACACTCTTGCAGCTATGGTCATGGACTTATCTTCCGATCGGTCGTATATCTATGAAGAGACAAATAATCGATTGTTCGAAACAATACGGATCGAGGTAAAATATTGTTGGTTGTATGGGCGTACCAACTTATACAGTTTGAATAGTTCGTATAAATTTTTGTCATTTTAGGTGAATTGGACCGAAGAACACCAAAATGACTCCTAGACGGAAATTGGCATTCTACTGGAATGAGTTTGATGTCTTGGAAATTTAAGAGGGTAGTGTACTTTAGATTGTCTTTGGTAGTGATTGTGGTGTTTATATGTTTGTATCAGAGATTGGGTTGAAAACTACTTATGATTGTAGTATTCTTTTTCATTGTGAATATGGTCCGTATTGATATTGTTGTGATTCTTATGTAAGTGTTTTCCATGTAATTATGTAGAGTGTTTAATGGTGCCGCTGAGGCTGTGCAGTGGCAAACAATAGAACGGCATTTGAAATAACATCTTATGCGGCATTTCAAATGCTGCCCATTATTTAAGTAACAAGGTGGCATTTGAAATGTCACCCACTTGCGTCATTTGAAATGGCGCACGAATGCGACATATAAAATGTCGCCCTATTGTTTGTTATTTATATTTGTATAGGTACTTCTACTTACCCCACCTTTACTTTACCAAAACTCTTCAGCAAAACCCAAACTTTCTGATTTCTATCAATTTTCAATTTATCGCAAACTGTAATTTATTTCAATAAGGCATCTGTAAGGTAAATATGGCATTAGTCTCTATTAATTCCTTTCAAATTCTACTTTCTCATACTTTGTGTTAGCCCGCCTTTTGGTAAGGTAGCGTACATGCGGATTAAACCCAATCGACTACATAATTATCAAAGCCAAATTGTCATGGACTTGGTTCTGATCTGAATGAATGAACGCTCAATCACGAATGATAAACATGAATATGTGGTCAAGATTCGGCATAGTCGATGGACAAAAACCGTAGGATACTTGAAATATGGGATTCAAGAAAAGTCGAGTTGCTTCGGGTTGTTTGGAGTTTGCTTCGAGTCACTTTTAAGGCAGCTTTGGGTTCTCAAGTAGGTTACTTCGGGTTGGAGAAGGGCTTGCTTTAGGTCTTTGAGGGATTGGTATATTTACAAGGGCTCCGCAACTACTTTGGGTCATCTTAGCACTTGCTTCGAGTCACTGGAGGGTTTACTTCGGGTCAAGGAAGCAGCCACTTCGGGTCAGAGTCATGGATCGATCAATATCCATATACTTCAAATCCATTCCCTTCATATCCATGTGCTTTGTATCGATCCATTCCATACTCACCCACTTTTTATCGATCCCACTTTGTATCAAGGCCAGAGAATATAAAGTCCTCGACCAGAGAATGCAAAGTCCGTAGACCGGAGAATACAAAGTCCTTGATCGGAGATTCGTGGCCGGAGAATATAAAGCCCTCGACCAGAGAGTTGAGGCTGGAGAATACAAAGTCCTTGACCTGAGAGTCAGGGCTGGAGAATATAAAGCCCTCGACCGGATAGTCGAGGCCGGAGTAGAATAAATAGACCAGGTGAGGTCCTGGCTTTGGATACATGACCAGGCGGAGTCCCAGGTTTGAATATGGACCCGGCGAAGTCCTGGATTTGGGTTACAGGAAGAGAGGTTTCGAACTTGGATAAAAAAGTCCAGAGAGGTCGTGGATTCTGTTAATGGATTTGGAATGAATTCAGGATTGGAGATTGACTCAGGACAGTCTTGGATTTTGTTAATGATCCGGAGAGATCAAGGAATTGGTTTGGCAATAGACTGGATTCAAGGTTGAATATGGCGATCAGTGGATTATGGGCTTTGAATTTCATACTTATTGCAATATAAAGCATACCTTCCTATCACAAGGTATGTTTTAAGGGGCAAAATGTTAACCCGCATTTTGGCAAGGCAGCGTACATGCGAATTTAACCCAATAGGCTGCATAATTATCGAAGCTGAATTGTCACGGACTTGGTTCTGATCTGAATGAATGGGCGCTCAATCACGAATGACAAACATGAATATGTGGTTGAGATTCGGCATAGTCAATGGACAAAAATCGCAGGATACTTGAAATACGAGCTTCGAGAAAAGTCAAGTTACTTCAGGTTATTTGGAGTTGCTTCAAGTCACTTTGAGGCTGCTTCGGGTTCTCAGGCAGGTTACTTCGGGTTGGAGAAGGGCTTGCTTCGGGTCTTTGAGGGATTGGTATATTTACAAGGGGTCCGCAACTATTTCGGGTCATCTCAGCACTTGCTTTGAGTCACTGGAGGGTTTACTTCGGGTCAAGGAAGCAGCCACTTCGGGTCAGAGTCCTGGATCGATCAATATTTGTATGCTTCGAACCCATTCCCTTCGTATCCATATGCGTCGTATCGATCCATTCCATACTCACCCACTTCGTATCGATCCCACTCAAACATGTTTCACATCAATCAGTCAATTGATCGATACAAACCAAGGAGCCAAACATCGATATGAAGCCACAAACCAAGCATTGATACGAAGTACATTGGGATCGATCCGAGTTCATTTGCCTCATAACTGCTTCCTTTATATCAATTCCATTTCTGTATATTTCGTATCGATCAGTCAAACGATCGATATGAACCAATGACCATTTGATCGATACGAGGGCGAGGACGTTGCATCGATGCGAAGAGCGGAGTGCCAGATGGACATGAAGGAGTGGGTTGAACCAAAGGAAATGGTCAACAAGCATGAAATTTGGATGTCTATGAACTCTCATGCTACATCATCGATACGAAAGTTATCGATACACATAGATCGAGACGAAGTACTCAGCCAACTTTCCAATCCAATCTTGGATCGATCGTAACTCAAAAATTATATGTCCAAATGCTATGAAATTTTGACAGGAGCATCCTTATCACCTGAAGAACCATCATGATTGATCGCAGCTCCATCTGGCCATTATTTGATCGATACGAAGTGTATAGGGATCGATTCCAAACAAGTCCCGATCGCTCCGGTAGTCTCACGCACGTGTGAGAAGACGTATTCCGAGCTTTGGGGGAGATATTTTCATATCTACACCTATAAATAGCACTCCTATGCCTACAGAAAATGGACCTTTTTCTCTTCCATGCTATTACTCTATTGAAAATCCATTGTAGCTTGAATGCTATCAATTGTACTGTTGTAAATTAGTTGAGAATCATCAATAAACAAAAAATTCTTCAAAGTGGACGTTGTCTACAACGCCGAACCACTATAAATCTTGTCTTTTTACTGCTTTCTTTTTAATTTTAGTTGTTATTCATATTTATATCCTCCTCATACATCCTATCTGTGATCTGTGGCTGTGAGTTTGTGTTTTCATCTGCGATTGGGTGTTTGTGACCAATTTTGGTGCAAACACTTTTTAATCCCAAAACTCTTTTATCAAAATCCAAACTTTTTGTTTTTTGTTGTATATTTTTTCTTCTATTCATAGATTGATAATGGACAATTGGGAGATTGATGATGAAAGAATGATGAAGATTTTCGACGAATTTGAACAAAAGAAAGGTAATGAGTTCTCAAGTGGCACAAACCTTGATATGGATTTTGTGTTGGAGACACAAGTTGAAGAGTTGCCCTCGGCTGTGGATAATGGATGTCACCAAGAGATGTCGCGAATGAAAGAATGGGTCAACAATCACTACATGCACGTCTTTGAGGCCCCCTTGGTCGTCAAACTCTCAATCGTGCTAGCTCAAGCGCGCAACCTCCATGTTTACTTTATTACTGTGGAGAGGAATGTGACTTAGTTGTTTGTAGAAACGAGAGGAATGTTGGACATCGTTTCTACCGCTGTGTTGGGTACAACGATCATTAAGATAAGACCTCATCAAGTTGACTGCTGCAATTTTTTTAAGTGTCTAGATCTTGAAATGTTCCCTAGGAGGGTTGAATTCGCTTTAGAGATGCAAGAAGAGAATATTCGTTTGGAGAAGTTGAATCTTGAATATGCAAACGAATTGTTGGTCTATGAATACAAGTATTCGGCGTTATGGCCACATAGATCATTGAAGGAAAAGTGAACTGTAACATAATGTTATTCGAATCTTGTGGTATTTTAATATTTGATGTTATGCTATTGTAATGTAATGTTATTCGAATTAATTTAGATACATTCGAACTATGTAGACTAGAATTTATGCTATTGTACTGTAATGTGTTGGTATATGCTTGCCGAATTAGGCTGCTACTGTTGGTATGCAACAGTGAAACAATAGAGCGGCATTTGAAATGCGGCCCCATATGCAGCATTACAAATGCCGCCACTATAACATAGTTGGCGGCATTTGAAATGCCGCCCTGGTGCGGCATTTCAAATGTCACTTTCTTGTTTCACTGCTGCATACCAATAGCTTTGTTTCATTGCAATAAACAACGATTTTGTCAAAATAAAACTAATAATACAACCAAACTCAAGTTTAGAAATTAGATAGCATAGATAATTGTCTTCGAATATATTCAATTGCATTTGATCTAAAAATACAACCAAACTAAAACAAAAACATTATGTTGCCGTTGTGCAATGATTTTTCTTATGACCTATAACATCACATCTGCTGCACCTGTTTCCTTTAGGAGTTTGCATTTCGTCCATCGTACCTTTAATTCTAGTAGGATGTGGACGTCGCGGTTGCCATTTAACTATAGAAGATAGGACCAACTGATTGTCGCTTAAACTCCAATAGCGTTTATCGGGGATAGGATGAAACTTGGGGGTGTAAGTGGCCAAGTATTTCTCGGAAGAATACCATATTGAAGTAAAGTCATGCTGGACTCTATTAGCTCCATTGGAAACTGTGGAGCAAGCGACCATAACATGCGTATAAGGTAAGTGCTCTAATAGTGGTATGTTGCACATACAGGAGCAACTGTTACCGATGACCAGCACTTTGAATTCATCACTGAAATAGTGCACAACTTTTCATTCAGTTTGACTAAAGCGAATTATTCTTGTATGCTTGCTTCGTTAGCTCTTTCAGCAATCTTGGCTTCCCACTTCGAAGTAAGACGGGTTGTAAGTTTTCCTGATGCTCCTCTTCTTTGACAAAAATAATCAACTGACCAAAAAAAAGTGCGTGCAACCAAAGTTTTAATAGGTAAAGACCAAGCTCCTTTAAGCACACCATTGAAACTTCCTGCGCAGTTAGTGGTCATGACATAAAATTGCTTGCACAGCTGATATCTCATATAAGGCTTGTAATTGACCGTTGTTGATGACTCATACATGGCTATATCCATATAAGGCTTGTTATTGACCGTAAATCTCTGTCATATGTGGATTACTAAAATTCGAAGATGTAGTTGCACGACTAATACTTATTGTCTCAACCATTCTACGGTAGTCCTCCGTTACACTGTTAACTACTTGTTCTCGTACGGGTTCTTCTTCTTGCAACCGTCTACTTTTCCCAACAAACAGCTTTATTGATTTCGTTTCCATTGAAAACATTAGCTCCACATCGTCATCATCCGTTATTTTAATGGCTTTCGATCTTGAATCCGTAGGCCAGTTACACGATAACTCTATGTTAAATTCATCGGATTTTATCTTAGTCGCTTTATAAATCGATTCTTTTAACTGCGCCAAATTACAACCTTTCAATACTTTCGCTGGTTTACACGACCCACCCACATATTTTCCACAATTAAGTTCATCAATAAATAGTTCACCATCAAAATAACAAATCGTTGGTACACACTTGGGAGCCATTCTACAGTCAATTAATCAACTTGTTAACTACTTCCATAATTACCAAACGACATATCGTAACAGAAAAACGTGAACAAAAATAAACTAGGGTATGCAAAATAACATACCAAAATTGTGCAATGGGAAGAAATAAGTGTTGCTTCTCGACTACAGCTACTTTTGATCAAGATGTAACTATATTTTGGAAATATTTTTGCGATTTTGGTTTTTGGGTTTTTCAAAATATGATTTTTTGAGGTAGGATCCATAAATGATAGAGAGGGATGTCTTAAAAATCAGCAACATCTGAACGACATCTCAAATGCCACGAACTGGCGGCATCTCAAATGCCGCCACTTCTTGTTTACCCTATAATGTGTACTGGCGGCGTTTGAAATACCGTCGGTACACGTGGCAATCTACATGGCCAGAATGGACTTGTTTTGTAAATAGTTTTGAATATGGCCTATACTTGTAATATGTTTGCAAATCTGGTCTAAATAGAAAATTTATCCTAAATTTTATCATTTGGAAATGTTGAATGTGTATATATCGGAGACATTGAGAAAACTTAATAAGTTTTCTATATTATAAAGATTTTGACATGAAATGAACATTGGGCATCAAACTTAATACATTATAAATTGGGCCAATTCTACCACCGGTCCCCTAAATCCAATAATTAACAAATTTGCACCTGCTCACCTAAATTCAATCAGGCTACCATTATTTATATATCGAAGATCACATAACAAACAACATTATTCTGCTATGAAAATTTCTTTCTAAATTCCCTTTCTTTCAACTGCATATTTATTTTTTCTTAGAACCAATAAAATTAAAACATTTAAATTAAGGAAATTTTGCAGTTTAGGGCCAATTTTTTTAAACGTAACAAATAGACTACTTTGCAACTTAATTACAAATATAGGCATATTTTGGCTTCCGTGGAATATACGCGTTGGCGATATTCCAAAAGTCGCCAACACGAATAATGATTCGTTATCTGCGATTTTGGAAAAATATCCAACACAAATAATGATATTCGTTATGTGCGGTTTTTTAAAATTGCCAATATGGCTGCATCAAAACCAGTAAGCCCCACTCCTTCTGTTTGACTTTCTACTTTACCAAAACCAATCCCAAATGATTCCAAAAGGCTCTGAAATCCTATTTCATCATATAATACCCCAAACAAGCCTAATTTTCTCAAAATCTAATCAATGTTTTTCAACAACTAGGTGTATTCTTCAGTACAAGGTAATGTTGTCGTTTAACGATTTTTAATTTATTTTTTAACCTAAATCATGTATTGGTTTTGTTGTGTGTATTTATCGATGAACTTATTTTTGAACTAGACATGGATGATTGGAAGATTGATAATGAGGCGATTGTAAAATGTTATGATGAATTTGAAGCTCAAAGGGGAACTGCGCATCACATTGATGTTGATTTTGTTCCAGATACGCAATTTGATCCGATACCTCATAAGTTCCACTTCGAAACATCATCTCTCAATGCTCGTTTACGCGAAGTTGTAACAACCAAAGACCAAGCAATCAAATTTGCACTGACGGGAACACACCTAAGCCTCTACATGATGTTGGTCCTATGCTACTATCTGGTGCATATCCAGTTTGTCGATGTGGAGCTGAATGCATGGTTGTTGTAGCTAAAGCTGAAACTAATGCTGGACGTAGATTTTATGGTTATGCTTCGTATGAAGATCACATGATGAATCGCGATGAAGTGGAGTGTTGCAATTTCATAAAGTGGATTGATCCTCCATTGTGTGCTCGGGGACTGGTATATTCCCACGAGATGTAAGCCAAAGTTAGGTGTCTGAAAAAAATAGTTGAAGAAATGAATTGAAAAGGTTGAAAGAGGAGAAAATATCTGCGTTAGTTTGTGCGATATGTATTGTTCGTAGTAGATATGTTTATGCAATCGTTTCTGCTCAAGAAGCTTGTGTGCTGTAGTATGGTTATTTTCATGTAATTGATAGATTTTTGCATGTTTCTTTGAATGAATGTTATCTGTTTTCTGCAATTGCGCTATAAATGGTATGCAGAATAGGTTGCCTGGTAGTCGGTATTGCATGGATTGTACAATGAATGTTTTTGTTTGGTTTTGTAGAGTTGTGTACAGGCAGTTACCGAATATGTATGGTGTCGGCAGGGGATGAGTTGTTGTCTATTTTGGTACAGGGAAACATGTTGGCGACTTTGAAAAATCGCCAACATGTTTCCCTATAACAAAACTGACGTCAACCCACTCCTCTCCCTTCATAACAAAAACATCCCCTTTCTTTTAAAAAACCCATTTCGGCCGTTATTACCTACCCCTCAAAAATATTCAATTTCCTAACTTTTGTATCAAATACAAAAGCTATTCGGACCATGGCTAGTACTGTAACGACTCGAAATTTTTAATGGTTTTAATAACGTATTTAACTGAAATTTCGTGAAATTTTAAATAATTGAATTTTGAAATAAAAATTTAAAATTTGGACTACGTCTACTTTAACATAGCAAATGGTAAATTTTCATCAGAAATTATTGAAGTTTATTTTCTTGTGTAATTTTATTTAAATTTAAATCAGTAAAATTTGATGATGATAAAATATTTTCCAATCCTGAATATTTTTACATAATAAATTTGTATATCATCTTCTGAGTGAGACGTCGTACTTCGTTTCTTCAAATTTGGACTGTTATTGCTCCGTTTATCTTATTTCTGCCAAATTAGCAGCATTTTGGTGTCGATATCGGTTTTTAATCGGATAATCATACCACCAATATCTGTATAATTTTTTGATCGTCTTGTCGTGCTGATCTCTACGGTATATTAAATTCTGTGTTTTGAGGTCCGGTACACGACAAAAATGATGAAACGGTACGCTCTATCGATACTATGACTGTTAGCTTTCCTTTGGCCTTTCGTTATCTGCCGTGTTAAATCAAACAGCTATTGCTTTTCATATTCCCTGGTTCCAATTAATACAGCTGTTGCCTGTTGTCATTCCATAACTTCAATTTATTATTGGTCGGTCCATTTATTTCGATGTCTCTTTGTTTATTCACTGTCCACTATTTTTTTTATATAAAGATGTACACAGTTTTTGTTTCTTCTTCCTTTACCTGTAACCCATTTCTCAGCCACCCCATCGAGCATCTCACTTCACCATTCATCTCCCGCACGCTCTTCCTCCTTGAATGCCGCATCGAATACCCTCCGCACCTTTGTCCTGCACACCATCAGCAACAGCCAAGGACAAACCATCGCCCCTCCTCTTCTAGCTGAGCCACCAACCCCATGCACGCCTTTATCTTCCTCTCTCTCCCTTGTTTCTTGCCATTCCTCCGTGTTGCAGCTCTCCCTTCGACATCATGGCTGCCATCGTCCATCGCCTCTCGCCAGAGAACTCCACGTCATCAGCCCAATCGACCTGAAACTCCTTGCAGCCTTCCAACCATTTTGAACTTATGAGTATAAATATATATATATATATGTATGTATGTATATATATGTATGTATGTATGTATGTATGTATGTATGTATATTGTATTTGATATATACCTATATGTTTTACAGTTTGTAGCTATACACTTTGATATGTATACATCCTAGATACAGTTTTATAATAGAGGTAATATTTGTTTATTAAAGTATTGATTTCAAAATGATGTAGATTTATAAATATATTGATAGTTGTTATCCCGCCTTTTGGCAAGGCCGAGTACCAAGGAACTAACTAGAAAGTGGCAGGATCACAGTCCATAGCTTTGAATAATTGCTGGGCAACTACAAATATCGATAAAATTTTGCCCGAGTCCGGATCAGGGTACGTTTGATAAGACACGTCAAGTGAAGCCGCAAGAACCAACGTTCCGAATTTCAAGACAATCCGAGTTAGTATGCTCAAGTTATCGCCAAGGGGAGATGGATGAAATGTTATAGGCGCGAATCCCTCAGGAATGGCATAGGTTCGAATCGATCAGAATTAAGCCTTAGTCTGAATCCATCGACCACACATTGGCTCGAATCCATCCAAGTGGCCATGCTTCGACTCCATCAACTGCACATTGGTTCGAACCCGTCCACAAGGCCTTAACTCGAATCCATCAGTAGTCGGCCTTGGTTCGAATCCATCGGTAGTCAGCCATGGTTCGAATCCATCAGAACTAAACCTTGCTTCGACTCCATCGAGCAAGCCTTAGTTCGGATCCATCCAGACCACCTAGCTTCGAATCCATCAAGGCGATCTCAAGGTCGAATCCATTGAAAACCTCTCCCTACTTCGAGTCCATCAAGAGAGAATCCTTCGAATCCATTCATCAGTAGAGTCTTCGTATCGATTGGCTATGGAATATCTTGACCGATGCAGAGGGAACTTGTGTTCAATCGATTCGAAGGAGCATACCTTCGAATCCATTACTGCGAATCCATCGAGTCACAGCAGCTAAAACCAAGGGTATGACCCAGAAAACTCGGAGAAAAAGGAGGATTGACCCAAAGCACGTGCACCACGTCATCACCTTCACGTGCAGAAGCATGGATTCGACCCTATGGATTCGAACCATATCGATTCGAACGAATCCATAGGGCGAAACACACCATCTTGAATCGATCATAACTCGAGATCTACAAATCTAAATGCTATGAAATTTTCACAGGAGCTTGCATATACATAGAAGAATGTCCACGCCAAGTTTCATCACGATTGGACACTTTTTCGATCGATTCGAACCAAGGGTCGAATCGATCCCAAAGTGGGCCCGGATCTCCAGAATTCGGCCATGTGGGCCCCCCTTACGTGCCAGAAGTGTTTTCCCCTGATTTTAGGCGAAATACCAGCCTCCTACAACTATAAATAGAGCCCCTGGTCATTCAGAAAGGGGAGGGGAGAATTTTAGAGATAAAGCACGCCCAGACGCTGCCAGAATTGCTTCAGAGCACCACCGCTGCCTTTGATTTCGAATTTTGGCTTACTACTTGTTGTACTTTTACATAAAAAAGTTGTATTCTTCGAATATCAAGCAATAAAATAACAAAACTTCATAGTGGACGTAGGCAATATGCCGAACCACTCTAAATCGTTGTCTCTTGTGCAATTTACTTCATGTTATTTGGAGTTTTTGTTAGATAATCCACATTTTAATTTACTTTCTTCATTTATTATCTCTTCAAAAACTTCCGACGAGTGTTGTGCCCAATTTTGACACAGACACTTTGGTGCTTTCACTGAGAAAAACCCAGTTTTTCTCCTGCTTCTTGGATCTATCTTCGATACCGGATTTCATAAATCTAAGAGAGAGATCCAAACCTCATATTCAGATTCCTTCCGTTCTATTCAGATTTGTTCAAAGTCTAGGAAAGGATTCAACGCTTTAAGATGGTGAGTACAAGAACCACTTCTAACATTGGTGATCAAGAAGGTCGGGATAGGCAAAATCCCACACAGCTACAGTCCACCAATCAAGATGCTGCTGGGCATACGGATCAGTCAGGTCCGGTCACAAGACTAGAGTTCCAGGCGCTACTTCAGGAACTAACCCAAAGCCAACAACAGCTAACTGAGCAGTTGCACGCTAACGCAGAGTTGACCAATCAACTAAATCGCCAAAAGCGAAGAACATCCAGAAGGGATCAAGCTTCTCATTCTTCCACTGAAAGCTCTGCTTCATCTGACTACAATAACAGATCTACCCGTCCCAGGCTAGACGGAAACCATGCGCAAGCTGCTGACTACCAACAGGCGTTAACCGTTGGGCAAGTAAGAGTTGGCCCATCTACCAGCTTCCATGCTGGATCCTCCTCCCGAGGAGGCACTATTCCACAATACACCGCAGATGATCGAGCTGCCACAGCCGCTGCAGTTGACATAGGAGTTGATACGTGAGATCACTCCAATCAAAATTATCATCAGTAGGGACATGCTCCAGAGCCATATGTCCCAGAAGACGTCGAGCCAAGGAGGCGAGATACGGATCGTCGACAGCGCCCGATCCCACCTCGCACTGTGGAACCCGACCACACTTTGGCTCACCACACACAGAATGTTCCAATGCTAGACTTCTCAGCCATGGTACGACAAATGATTCACGAGAGTCAAGGCCTAACAAATGACGATTGGGGAATCTCCCGGAGTCATATCCCGTTCACTGATGACATATTGTATGCTGAACCTCCTCGGCGATTCAGAATGCCAACCCTGCCCATGTATGAAGGGAATTCCGACTCAAATCAACATATTTTGAAATGCGAATGGTCGATGACAGCTGCGAGAGTTGATGACGCAGTAAAATGCCGTAGTTTTCCCATTTCCTTAGGGGGAATTGCGACGATGTGGTTTACACGATTACCGCCACGATCTATCTCTTCGTTTGATCAGTTGGCTACCAAATTTGTTGAGCATTTTCGCATGCATATTGCCCGACCTAAATATGTTAATACCTTATCAAGTGTCACTCAAGCTCCCAGAGAAACACTTAGATGATATTTGGAGAGATTCAATGCTGCATGCGCAGATATCACCAACCCCAATGATAATTCTATTTTAATGGCTTTGACTAAAGGAATCGACCCTGATTCCGAATTTGGAAATTGGTTAGCTGGAAAGCCTCCCGCATCGTTGGACCGTTTCTATTCCAAAGCCGCTCAATTCTTGAGGCGAGAGGATGCAAAACAGTTTAGGAAACAGGACGATGCAAGGCCCAACAGTGAAGGCATTCAGAGTAATGTTGCGGTTAAACAGTCTGGCGAAAGTTCAGGAAAAGTCCAGTTGAATATTCAAAATAAGCAGACTCAACAACCGAGGAACGGTGATAACCGGAGCAAGAAGCATGACCAGAATCGTGGTCCGAGGCGTAGAATCGCAATGTTTGACAGTTATACACCACTTAACACGTCACTGGAAAATGTATACCTACAGACTTGTAATACTATGCAATACAAAAAGCCTGCTCCGAAGCCATCATCGGAGAGGCAGATTCAAACAGGAAAATTCTGTAGATTTCATGAAAGTTATGGACGTAACACCAATGAGTGTAGGCATTTGCAAGACCTCATTGAAAAATTGATCAGAGAAAGAAAGTTGGATCAGTTTGTTCGGGCACCGCAGTCCGGTGAGGCGGGCCCATCCAATCAAAATCGAACGCAGAATCAGGAGAGACAAGGTGAACCCGCTCGTACGGGCGGGAGGTTGGTTATCAATACAATAAGTGGTGGTCCCCATCCAGCAGACAGAAGCTGGAGAGAAATGGAGTCATATGCTAGCTCGATCAGGCATGTGGACTTTGAATGTTATAGTAACTCTGAAGACGGAACACCCGCTAAACAACAAAAGACGATGGCTGACGAAATCGTATTTAGAAATCGAGATGCCGATAAAGTCGAAGCTCCCGCAATTGACCCGCTGGTCATATCCGTCCAAGTTGGTCCTGCTTGGATGAAGAGGATCTTGGTAGACAGTGGAAGTTCTGTGAACATACTGTTTAAAAGAGCATACGATTTAATGAAAATGGAAGCTAAGGACTTAAAGCCTTGTCAATCACGGGTCCACGGCTTCAACGGGAGTGCGACAATACCAACTGGAATGGTTGAATTGCCAGTGGAGTTGGGAGTGGGAGAATGCCGGAGAGTTCGGATGTTGCAATTTGTTGTCTTGGATATTCCTTCTCCGTACAATGCCTTTTTGGGCCGACCGGCCCTTGCTGAATTTAGGGCTGCTATTGCCCCATGGTGTTTAACTCTGAAGTTTCCTACTGACCACGGGATAGGAGTTGTACAAGGAGATCAGGCTGCTGGAAGAGCCTGTTATATTGCTGAGCTGCGGGAGGCGCAGCGAAAAGAAAAAGGAAAGGGCGCAGAGGAATCTCTCTGCGTCCGTTTCACTGACGATTGACAATTAGCGCCTGGGCCTCGGCCTGGGCACCACAACCAATTCCAAAAGGATCTTGATCCAAGGGACAATGATAATAAAGAAGAATATACGGAAAGTCAAGCTTCTCCGGCCGAGCTAACCATCGATGTCCCGATTGACGACGATAACAATGACTCGAGAATGTTGAAGATTGGGTCTCAGCTTAACCAAGAGACACAACAGGAATTGGTTGATTTTCTCCGGGCGAATCTCGACGTATTCGCCTGGACGCACTCAGATATGTGTGGAATCTCGCCGGACATCGCGAGCCACACTTTAAATATTGACCCGCGGTATATCCCGGTCAAACAGAAAAGACGTGGTATGGATCCAGAGATATCTGCTTCCCTTAAGGAAGAGGTCGACAAATTGAAGACGAATGGGTTCATTAGAGACGCTTTGTACCCAGAGTGGGTGTCCAATCCCGTACTCGTCCGGAAACCAAACGGGAAATGGAGAACGTGTATCGATTACTCTGATCTGAATAAAGCCTGCCCGAAAGACAGTTTTCCACTTCCCCGGATCGATCAGCTGGTAGATTCAACCGCCGGACATGAATTCTTATCCTTCATGGATGCTTACTCAGGTTACAATCAGATACCCATGCACGTACCCGACCAAGAGCACACAAGCTTCGTAACCGACTTGGGATTATACTGTTACAAGGTCATGCCTTTTGGATTAAAGAATGCTGGCGCAACTTATCAACGCTTAGTCAACCGAATGTTTGCCGATCAGATTGGGAAGACTATGGAGGTTTATGTAGATGACATGTTGGTGAAATCACGATACTCCGATGATCATGTCAAAGACTTGGAGTCAATGTTCAATATCCTCCAGAAATACGGGATGAAGCTTAATCCACTAAAGTGTCATTTCGGAGTCACATCCGGAAAATTCCTTGGGTTCATTGTCAATGCCCGAGGAATAGAGGCCAACCCCGAGAAGATCTGGGCTATCAGAAATCTTCAAACTCCGAGAACTATAAAGCAAGTTCAGAGTCTTAATGGGAAAGTTGCAGCACTGAGCAGGTTTATCTCAAAGTCGACCGACAAATGCATTCCCTTCTTCGATTTGATTCGAAAAGGGAAACGAAATTTCGAATGGACTGCAGAATGTGAGGGCGCATTTCAATCGCTAATCCAACATCTTTCCGTACCACCAATCCTTTCAAATCCTGTAGATCATGAACAGTTATATCTCTACCCGGCGGTATCTGAAAATGCAATCAGTGCTGCATTAATTCGGAGGAAGACCGAGTGCAAAAACCGGTCTACTACGTAAGTAAACGACTGACCGGAGCCGAGAGAAATTATCCAAAGCTTGAAAAGTTGGCATATTGCCTAGTCATTTCCTCGAGGAAGCTCCGACCATATTTTCAGGCTCATCCTATTACTGTGTACACCGATCAGCCGTTACGACAGGTCCTCACGCGGCCTGAGACGTCTGGTAGGTTACTAAAATGGAACATCGAACTGAGTCAATTCGAAATCACTTATACTCCAAGAAGAGCCATTCACGGCCAAGTCCTAGCAGATTTTATAGACGAATTTACTGTTCCTGAAGACTTGCCCGAGACCAGCAAATCTCCCGAATACATCTGGAAGCTGTACACCGATGGTGCGTCAAACGATCGATGCTCAGGAGCTGGGGTAGTGCTTGAAACCCCCGAGGGACGATCCATATGTTATGCTTTAAAGTTCGATTTCCGCGCAACCAACAATGAAGCCGAGTACGAAGCTCTACTTACCGGATTAAAGCTTGCCTATGATTTGAAAATCATCGCTGTAGAGATCTACTGTGATTCCCAGTTGATAGTATGTCAAGTTCGAGGAGAATATCAGGCCAAAGACCGAATATTGGCCGCTTATCTAACTCGAGTTCTGGAGATGCTTGATCAGTTCGATTACTATGCTATTTTCTACATACCCCAAGAGCACAATCAGAAAGCTGATTCGTTGACAAAGTTAGCAAGTACGGGTGAAGCTCAGCGGTTGGGGGTCGTTCCGGTTGAAACCCTATCCTCCCCGAGCATTGATCGAAGGGAGACCGATTACACATTTGAAGCTACCTCCAACAGGGAATCGTGGATGACTCCTTATCGAGATTATATCGAACATGGTATATTGCCCGAGCGTCGAAGCGAGAAAAGACAAGTTCTATGAAAGGCCTCGCGATTTGTTATTCAAAATGGAGTCATGTACAGGAGAGGATACTCTGTTCCTCTCCTCCGGTGTATCGCGCACGATGAAGTCAAACGAGTGTTACACGATGTACACGAAGGAGAATGCGGCGATCACACTAGGGGGCAAGCACTTGCAAAGAAAATACTCCGATATGGGTATTATTGGCCTACTGTTAATCGCGATGCTGCAGACTATGCCAGAAAATGTGACAAATGCAAGAAACATGCTCGAATTCCTAGAGCCCCGCCTACCGAGATAACCCAAATGGTCAGTCCTTGGCCATTTGTGGTATGGGGAATAGATATCATCGGCACATTCCTCTGGCCAAAGATAGCGCGAAGTACGCCATCGTCGCAGTTGACTATTTCACCAAATGGGCTGAAGCTGAACCTTTTGCAACAATTACGACAAAGAAAGTAATCAACTTTGTAGTACGTAACATTATCTGTCGATTTGGTCTCCCACATACTATCATCACCGATAACGGAGCCCAATTCGACAGTGCTGAATTCAAGAATTTCTGTCAATGATTCCACATTCATAAGAAATTCTCTGCAGTAGCGCACCCTGAAGCAAATCGTCAAGTTGAAGCTGTTAATAAAGTTATCAAATCCATTCTAAAGAAGCGACTGGAAAAAGCTAGGGGCAAATGGGTCGACGAACTTCCTATGGCGTTATGGGCCTATCGAATGACTCATAAAACTGCAACCGGTCATACCCCGTTTTCTCTATCTTACGGCTCTGAAGCCGTTATTCCAGTCGAAATGGAAGTGCACTCTCATCGTGTAACATATTATGATCCGAAAACAAATGCCATACTACTCACTGAATCTTTGGATTTACTCGATGAGAAGTGTGAAGAGGCTGACTTGAGGGTAGCCGCATATCGAAGTCAAGTCGCCTGACTGTATAATGCAAAGGTCCGTCCGCGAACCTTCGAACTCGGCGATCTCGTACTCAAAAGGATCTATCCGGTTCCTTCGCACATGAAGCCAAATGGGGAAGGGCCGTATGTGATTTCACAAAAGCTCGGAGATGGCACGTTCAAATTATCGATAGTTGACAGTCTTACTCTGTCGAGAGCTTGGAATAGCGAAAGTCTTCGTCGCAACTACATATAAAAGACTTTACTTATTTATTTTCTGTCAATTTATCCCTTTGCATTTTATTCTAGCATTTCGAGATTTAAATTTGTAATAAGGCAACTGACTTTGCCATATTTTCTTGTTTCAGCAATAAAATGCCATCTCTTCGAGCCAGAGCTGTGATTTACTGAATATGACGTACAATATCACGATGCACGGAGAGCTAAGTTCCATCACGCGGTGGGATTATTCAAATAAGGAGTGACTGTGATACGACCGGTCACTCGCTAAGTGAAACCCAAGCTCGGGGGAAGAACACTACATCAACATTCACAGGGATTGATACAGGACAACCCCTCCTCAAACTCCAAATTCCCAGAGTGCGAATTGGAGTATAAACTTCAACTCTCGGTTCCCGGAGCGCGAACCGGAGTATAAATCCATCGCTCCCATAGTGCGAGCCAACTCCAAATTCCCAGAGTGCGAATTGGAGTATAAACTTCAACTCTTGGTTCCCGGAGCGCGAACCGGAGTATAAATCCATCGCTCCCAAAGTGTGAGCTAACTCCAAATTCCCAGAGTGCGAATTGGAGTATAAACTTCAACTCTCGGTTCCCGGAGTGCGAACCGGAGTATAAATCCATCACTCCCAGAGTGTGAGCTAACTCCAAATTCCTGGAGTGCGAATTGGAGTATAAACTTCAACTTTTGGTTCCCGGAGTGCGAGCCAGAATATAAAAATCTATCTCCAAACTCCCAGAGTGTGAATTGGAGCATAAACACCTACTCTTGGTTCCCGGAGCGCGAACCGGAGTATAAATCACTAACTCCAAATTCGCGGAGTGCGAATTGGGGTATAAACATCAATTACAGGTTCCCGGAGAGCGAACTAAGTCGTAAACATTGATAATTAATAAGTTCCCAGAGTATGGGCTGAACTGTTAATTGCAAATTGTGTTAAGTCCCTGGAGTGTGGACATGTATTATGACATATATGAACAGGAGCTAAACAACGCAATACTTAAGCGAAAGAGAAAAGAGTTGTTTTCCATTTTATCAACAAACAAAAAAGGAGTTTGATTACATGACAAAACAAAAAAATAGTCCATAAAGTGGGTGCCGAATCCACACTTATACACGGCCTAAAAAAAGGAGAAGTAAAAAGAATTGCCATTTCACAACCGCATGATAAAACGAGAAGTTCACTCCTTCTTCTTTCGGGGTCTCTTCTTCGGAGTTGAGCCGCTAGACCCACTACCCGGCTTCCTGTGAGATTTTTTGTCCTTCTTTGGAACATCCTCTGGATCTGGCATAATATCAACGTCTTCCTCAGAGCTGGAAGGGATAGAGATCCTTTTGTGAGGACGAACCGGAGGCAGAGAAGCCGCAACAGGTGGTGGAGCTTCGACACTAGAAGTTACAGTTGTGCCGGCAGGAGAAGTAACTATTAAAGGAGTTAAGCTTGGTGGAGCAACATCACTTCCGGAACCACCGACCGTCGTCGCCGCAGCCATTTCAGCGCTTATTTCGGCAAGGATTTCTTCTTCTCGGGAAGATCGAGCAGCGCTGGGCACACTGATAGTCGGCATAAACGAGCTAAAAGTTGGAGCGATTCCACCCATTGCAAAGGAAGGATCGGTAAAAGGTTAACAGGACTGCTTGAGAAGTTCCTCAATCATCTGAACATCAAACAACATTGAACTCCCCTCTCCCATCTTGCCGGTTACGGCGGTAGTCGTAATAGCCTCAGTAACGACAGCTCATTGCATTGACTGCGAAATTTATGGTTCTGGAAGTGCTGGCGCATCACTTTCAGTCACTGATCGAAAAGAAACGAGAATAATCAATCAAACGATCTGTTCCAAGTTCGTTATTCTAAAACATTTAAGGAATATTTGAAATACCTTCTTTGCCTTGGCTCGGTGATGAGACGAATTTGGAAGCAGTAGTTGTACCGAGAGACAGTTCCGGTCGATCCGGGTTATAAGCAGGAACAACATGTGGACCAACCGTAGCAAAAACTCCAGACGAGGTCGGGGCAGCAACTGAAACATCCTCACTACAATGTGCAGCTCCAGCTCGCCAGTCTCCACATGGTGAAAACCAAGTCTCTCACTCTCAGCAGAAATCATCGCTTCATGGAGAAGTTTCCTTTCCTCCTCGCTCAACAAGCGAGACTCGAGTTCAAATTCATCCACGGCACCTTCGGGGAGAGATGCTTTATTGTTCTCCACCAATTTTCTCCAAGCATTAAGTAGAAGCATAGAATAATCTCCGAGCCACGAGAGATTCCTGTGCTCAAGCACATTGGCATTGTAAGTGTCAAGAAGCTCATCAAACTCGGCTTCTACCCTGAATAGCTCTGCTTGAACTCTTCCTTCCACTTCTGCCTCCACCGCTTCAACTTTAGCAACTGCCGTGTCTTGCTCAGCTCGGAGAGACACGGCTTGCTCGCATGCTTCTTGTGCAGCCATGTTAGCATCATCTTTTTCCTTATTTAAGTCGGCAAACTTAGCCTTTAATTACTCAAGCTCTTTGACCGCCGCATCCCGCTCGGCCTCAACATTTTTGTACCGATGTCCCAAATCTTCAACTAAAGTGCAATGCGCCTGTTGCAACTTTGCCATCTCAGCTAACGTCTCATCGACCTTTTTCAGCGACTCAACTTCGGCCTTACGAGAGGATTCCGTTTCAGACTGAAGTACATCAACAATACGGTTCTTCTGAGCCAAGTCAGCTTCTAGTTTCTCAATAGTTTTGGCTCGATCGAAGGCTGATTTCGAAGCTTTGACAGCCGCCTTGTACCATTCTTTATACTGAGCATAAAAATCACGGGTATAGCTGAGGGTGGTGTTCACAGCCTCTTCGGGAATTCTTTTGAGATTGGGTGGAAAGATATAAGCGTAGAAGCATATTTCTGGAAAATCTTTCTTCAGTTGAGCAATTCTTATAGCCCCTTCACCAGATGGTTCGAGAGGGGCCTCCTCCACAGTTACGGTCGTAGTCGTATCAGTCCTAGAACGATGTGGACCAGGTTTTGAGATCTGCAGAGATGGCTGATGTCGCGAAGGTTCAAGTGCAGGTGCCTGGCTTCTGGGTGGCGGAGGAGAACGAGTAGGTGAACGGTGCCTTCAGTCCCTATCAGAACGCTCCTGGCTAGAATAATGTTGAGAATGGTCCCTCTCACGATGCTCTTGCTCATAATACCTCCGTTCACGATCACGGACAGAATCCCTACGGCGAGATTCGTAATAAGATGAAGAATGATGCACTCACCGAAGCCTATCAAGTGTAGAAGGACGATCCGACATAACACCTATAAAGAAGAAACAATTCAATTAAGTATCAAGGAAAAGCACTGAAATGCATGTAGAAGTCGTGAAGTGTTGTGAAAGTGCATAAATGCGCAAACCCCCCGACCAACCAGAAGCGTCGATTACACTAACGGGTAAAGATTCGCTTATATCAAGCGCTCCCCGGAGCTCTTCTAACCCGGACCCGTGGTGGAGAGATATGTAGTCCGGAATGGGAATATCATCCAACCCTATGAAAAAGTCTCCGGACTGGCGAGGAGCGGCGCCGGAGACAGTAAGTAACCCCAGGTTTGGAACGGGTTACGACTACAGACTTCCATCTCTTAAACTTAGGTACAGCAGCCTTGCCTTTCTGACCCTCTTCTATTCGGGAAAGGTCGGCTGCTATCTCAGTGTCCGTGGGAGTTCTCTCATCATCGCTTGCTTCTCTTATCACAATGCCAGGTTTTCTTTTTGCCACTTTCTTCTTCTTTCTCGAGGCCGATTTTGCCAACCCTTCAATTACAATACTCTGGCTCATCTCAATCAAACCCAGTGTCCTTAAGTTATCGTCGGTCAACAGCAAGTCGATGTGCCTCGAGTCGCTTGGGACCCTTTGCAAGCTTTGAACGATGCCTCTATAATGCCCACCAGTAGGTCTCGAAATGATGGCTGGTAGAGTAACAGAGTATTAGTACAAGTATTAAGAGTGGCCATTCAAAGATGACTTATGATACTTACGTCTGGATAACCATCTCCTGGCAAACCCTGGGGGGCATCGAACAAAAAACCACTCATTCTTGAAATAGCTAAGCCTGGTCCAGGCCCCAGTCACAACCTGACAGTTTCTGACCGCTTCCAGAAAAGTGAAAGACGGGCTATCACCCCTACTCTTAAAATTGAATATGTGCCTGATCTCGTTTGGCCTTGGCGGGCAAAAAAGGCAATCCATAAATATGACAAAGATGCTATTCAGCAATGCATGCCCGTTGGGATGGAGTTGTGAAGGAGCAATTCCTAAATACGACAGCATCTCTCTGATGTATTGGTTAAAAGGAGGGAGAGATCCAGCCGCGCAGGCATGGCGGTAAAAGGCAGTATATCCTTCAGGCGGGTTATGTGGTCTGTCACTGGCACTAGGTAATAGAACATCGTCCAGGGATATGTTATGTTTCGAACATATCCGTCCCAACAGAGACTCCGAGATATTGGACTGGACAGAATCGACAGGATCTTCGATAAATATGGCCTCCGGCAACTCATCCGGAGCCAGATCTATAACTTCAGGAGGGATTTCCGGAATCTCAAGCACTGGAGGAGGCGAGCTTTGTACTTCCTGTTGTTGAGAACTCGAAGATTCCATAATTAACTAACTCACCAGAAAGCGGCGTTAAATACATAAAAAGCCCATGCATTCCCCCAGTGCAAAGTGTATGAATATGTCGTGCAGTACAAGTGCTATGCATAACTTAAGCAGATTTCACAAGTTGAAACAAGATGTCCGAACGACGAAACTTTGGGATTTGAGAATGAAAATGACCGTCATCGCTGACCGTCACTTCCACGCCATCTAGATGCTACTGACCAATTCAAGTATAAATTCGTTATATTTTGGTTAAGTCATGGTGCCATCGACGAGCTCCAAAAGAGAGGTCAAGTCAAATTCGATTATGCAAGGCCGAAGCTCGTCGGAGTCAAGTATGCTAAAGTTCAGTGAGTTCGTTAAAGTTCAACTTGAAATTGGTCGTAGTTCAGATGTTGGAGCAAATCAGAAAAGTGGGAGTCCCAGAAGCAAGGATGTTCGAATCGATCGACTCGAATCGATGCGAGTCGAATCGACGAACTTCGAATCGATACGAGTCGAATCGACAAACTTCGAATCGATACGCCCCGACTCTGTATAGTTCGACTCGATGAGGCCTTGGGACAGAGGAGCAATTCGAATCCATGAGCTCTGCATAACTTCGAATCGATCAATATTGAACACCTTCGAATCCATCAGAATATCGTTACTTCGAATCGATCGGCACGGGACCCTTCTTCTTTCACAACCATCAATTCGAAGCCTTGCACTCAAGATCAATTCGAACTGTTCATTCCTAGATCGATGCGAAGCAATGAAGGAAGATAGCGTCCATCAATATCTACGCTCCTCCAAGACAACATTCTACGATCGATACGAATTGAATGGTTTCGTTCCTCAGGTCCATCGAGTCGACCCATTCCAGATCTCACAACCCTTTATGATTTTCAGAAGAAAGGATTGAAATCGATGATGAAAAGTCCAGTTTCATCGTTCTACACTCGAATCAATCCCTTAATTACCTGAATGGATTCGATTGCAAATAAAGATTTGGTGGAATTTTATCGATTCGTGCAGAGACACGGTAGTTTCCTACTTTAAAGGATCGAGTCGAAGAAATAGCTACAGTGAATGATAAAAAAGTAAAAGGTGAAAGTGAAGATGGCCTTGCGTATTTATATGGGTTCAAGAAATGAGTTGTGACTCTTCGTCTCCCGGTCGTATTGACCTTCTACCACCGGTCACTCGCCATGCTCCATCGATTCGAACGACTGCTCAAAAACCTACTACGTTCGAATCCATCCTAGCGTCAAGCCGTTGCTTCGAATCCATCACACGGCTAAGTCCATACTTCGCTTCGAACCCATTGCCCTCCTATCCATTGCACGTTCGAATCCATCCCTGCAGGATCGATGCGAGGCATTATCGATTCGAAGGAGCCATCGAGCAAAGGTTGGATTGAAAATTCAATCGATTCGAAGCACGAAGACCATTGAACCATTGATTCGAAAGCTGTCGCTTCGAACGTACATGACTTCGAATCCATCAAAATCCACCGATGAGAACGGACGAATCGCTTCAATTTGAAAAATTACTTGTCTACCTTTTATATCGATTCAGGAGAGGATCGATACAAGAGGACGATTATAGACAATCATAAAACAGTGTCTCAACTCGAATCTCAAGATCGGTTTAGGAGAGGACCGATGCAGAATTCGATAACAAACCGAACTTACAACGAATGGCAATCGCGCAACGTTAACCAAAACCAAAGTGGTACATATATGCACATATGTCTGACTAATACTTGATCTGTGTTATTCACAGGGATCAAATGTCCATTCCATCATGATGTAGACGACGAACAACCGATCGTGATCATACGACGATTGGCTACAGCAATAAAGAATACAACTCTCAGCAAAGCCTGTTCTAATTGTTCAACGATAGACTGCAGCTTTTCAAAGCACGTCATGTTTACACAAGACGTACTTTGGGGGGCAAATGTTATCCCGCCTTTTGGCAAGGCCGAGATACCAAGGAACTAACTAGAAAGAGGCAGGATCACACGTCCATATCTTTGAATAATTGCTAGGCAACTACAAATATCGATAAATTTTGCCCGAGTCCGGATCAGGTTACGATTGATAAGACACGTCAAGCGAAGCCGCAGGAACCAACGTTTCGAATTTCAAGACAATCCGAGTTAGTATGCTCAAGTTATCGCCAATGGGAGATGGATGAAATGCTATAGGCGGTAATCCCTCAGGAATGGCATAGGTTCGAATCGATTAGAAGTAAGCCTTAGTCCGAATCCATCGACCACACATTGGCTCGAATCCATCCAAGTGGCCATGCTTCGACTCCATCAACCGCACATTGGTTCGAACCCGTCCACAAGGCCTTAACTCGAATCCATCAGTAGTCGGCCTTGGTTCGAATCCATCGGTAGTCAGCCATGGTTCGAATCCATCAGAACTAAACCTTGCTCCGACTCCATCGAGCAAGCCTTAGTTCGGATCCATCCAGACCACCTAGCTTCGAATCCATCAAGGCGATCTCAAGGTCGAATCCATTGAAAACCTCTCCCTACTTCGAGTCCATCAAGAGAGAATCCTTCGAATCCATTCATCAGTAGAGTCTTCGTATCGATTGGCTATGGAATATCTTGACCGATGCAGAGGGAACTTGTATTCAATCGATTCGAAGGAGCATACCTTCGAATCCATTACTGCGAATCCATCGAGTCACATCAGCTAAAACCAAGGGTATGACCCAGAAAACTCGGAGAAAAAGGAGGATTGACCCGAAGCACGCGCACCACGTCATCACCTTCACGTGCAGAAGCATGGATTCGACCCTATGGATTCGAACCATATCGATTCGAACGAATCCATAGGGCGAAACACACCATCTTGAATCGATCATAACTCGAGATCTACAAATCTAAATGCTATGAAATTTTCACAGGAGCTTGCATATACATAGAAGAATGTCCACGCCAAGTTTCATCACGATTGGACACTTTTTTGATCGATTCGAACCAAGAGTCGAATCGATCCCAAAGTGGGCCCGGATCTCCAGAATTCGGCCATGTGGGCCCCCCTCACGTGCCAGAAGCGTTTTCCCCTGATTTTAGGCGAAATATCAGCCTCCTACAACTATAAATAGAGCTCCTGGTCATTCAGAAAGGGGAGGGGAGAATTTTAGAGATAAAGCACGCCCGGACGCTGCAAGAATTGCTTCAGAGCACCACCGCTGCCTTTGATTTCGAATTTTGGCTTACTACTTGCTGTACTTTGACATAAAAAAGTTGTATTCTCTGAATATAAAGCAATAAAATAACAAAACTTCATAGTGTACGTAGGCAATACGCTGAACCACTCTAAATCATTGTCTCTTGTGCAATTTACTTCCTGTTATTTGGAGTTTTTGTTAGATAATCCACATTTTAATTTACTTTCTTCATTTATTATCTCTTCAAAAACTTCCTAAGAGTGTTGTGCCCAATTTTGACACAAACAATAGTTATATGCTTATGTATATATATAAAGCACATTTGTTTGTATATAAGCTTTTATTTGTTGTATATTTTAAAGATAAGTTTATAATATATATATATATATATATATATATGTTACAGATTAACTATTATAGTGTAAGTTATTTATATTAGTATTATAATTATTTTATAAAGTGAATATAGACCATTACAACTTGTTGTATAGTTTATAATGATCGATTATATATATTTTATATATATATTACATATAAGTATCACATATTTGATATTGCACATTGGTTTGAAGAGATTTATGTAGAAATTCTTAATTGTACACAGTATATTTACATATATAATTATAGTTTATACATATATATAGCCTATATTTAGTATATAGTTTTACAGTGTATTATATTATAAAAGTAATATATATATATATATACACTTTATTTCAAAAGCCAAGTTTGTTGACCTATTAGCTGTTGGCTACTCTATAGTTATACATGTTGTTTTGAATATATAAAATACATGCTGTTAGTTGCCCCTATATTAGTCTATATAAGTATATAGTATGTTAAGATTTTGAAAATTATATGTATCAGTACTTGCTTTTTGAGCAGTTATAAAGGACCATGTATTATATCACAAAGTAATATATGTTTATTTATATAGGTTGCGTGAGATTTTTTCAGTCTACAGAAATATATTTATTTCCAAAATTTTAGAGGTGAATATATTTAGCATATATATAGATAAGTTGATATTCATCAGTTTATATTTGTCATATATATATATATATTGACTCGATGTTTATACATATATAAGTTTATAATAATGCTGATTTGAAGAAAATATACATATGTATTTCTTATGTATTTGAATTAAATATTTATTTGAAATTTTATATGTGGTTTCTAAAATATATAAGTAATAGTTTATATTTATTGAAATAAAGCAAATTTATTTTTTTGATCTTTAATGTAATATATATAATATAATAATAATGTATATATTTTTGGTTTATGTCAAAACTGATTTGATTAGTTCTCATCGTTTTTCCCCTTCATCAGTTTTGTCCATCGTGCCATTTTCTTCATCAAATCATGTCCATGTAGCGTTGCTTTGGATTCATAGATCGTTTCTTTGTCAAATCTATCTAGCCTCGAAAGGTGAGAAATCACTCACGATTAATGTTCTTATATTTATTAAATTTGATTTCAATTGAAACGACAATTGAAATATGCTGCTGTTAGTTATTTACATTGCTATATATACGTTGTTATCTGTATCTATTCACCTGTGACATCTGACACCATTATTTGTTATTTATATTGATGATATATGTCGGTTATATTTTTATCTGTTATCACACTGCAAGTTCCCCGTTAGTATAGAATTCACTATGGGTTGAAATGATACATACCCGAACGATCTGTAGAATAGGAGAAAATCGTTATGGGTTGAAATGACAGACCCAAGCGATTTTCATTGAATTGAATTTGGGATTGCGGGTTGAAATGATATATACTTGCACATAAATTTAAATTTCGGATTGAAATGATAAATATTCGTAGCACTTGACCATAGGATAGAAAATATATACAGACATCGTTGGTCTATATATAGATATTTTGAAAATGATTTATATGGTTTGGAAAAAAGATATTACGATTTTGTATAAATATTGATTTTAGATATTATATAAATGTTATTTAATATATAGTTAAATTCTTGATTTTAAGCTATGTATAAATTTGTTTTCATATAAAATAAGTTCAATGATAAAGTTCGATTTTATTAAAATATGATATGGTTAAGTATTTATTTAAATTATATTTTTATATAGTTTATAGTGATTTTGATAAATTAAGGTTGAGAAGATGGATTTGAAATTGGTTTGAAATTTTATCTAATTAAGAATTATATTTAATTAAAATCGATTTGGAACTTATTGAATTTGAAATTTTAAAGGATATGGTTTCATAACTTGACTTTGGTTAAGGTGATTTAAATGAATATTTCAAGTTTGATTAAATTGAGGGGAATATTTAGTTTAGATTATTCGAGATTTATTTAAGTGATATTGGATTTATTAAGTGGATATTTCAAAACTTAATAATAATGAAGTTAAATTTTGATATATATGAAGTTATCAAATTTAGTTTTGAAATGTTTGAATATTTAAAGCTTTGGAAATATTGAAATTGAAATGGTTTATTTTGTGGTTAAAAATGGGTATTTGAAATCGATATGGTTTGAAATAGTTTATTGAGCAATTAAAATAAATCAAAATTGATAATTTGAGATTTGATTCAACTTGAATTTTTGGCTTTGAATTGATTTTGAATTGATTTGTGAAATTTGAGGAAGCTATTTTATTATATAAAGTATTATTAAATTTTATTTAAAACTATTTATATATTTTACTTTGTAAATTATTTTTCATATAAACTATTTCAATATAAATCATTTAATATAAACAATTTTGAAATACTAGCTATTCTATTTTAATATTTTAACTTATAACTACTTTATATAAACTATTTTATCTTATAAACTATTTTATTTTATATACTATTTTAATATCTAAACTGGTTAAGTGGGAAGTGTAGTTGCTTTAGAAGCTTTAAATTTTTGAAAGTGTTATGACCTTGAAATGATATCGTATTTGGCTTTGAAATGGAAATGATATCATATTGGCATGGTTTATGAAATGGAAATGATATTTTTGGTTTTGAAACATAAATTATTTTGAAATGACCGTAGTGTTATAATAACATTTGGTTGTTAAAGAGACCGGGATTGGAAGTTGTCATACTCTCTGCCAACTCTGAAAACCACTTTAACAACCATGTACGCGATGGAGATTCCAGAATGAAGTAGGATGGTGGCGACGTCCTATTAAGGTATATACGTGGACCCAACTCCCGTGAGTTGGCATAAGGTGGCTAAAACAGGAGCAATCAACGGGCCAATGAGGTAGCTCCTCTGATCAGATACACTCCTTCGATACTATATTCTGACTTTGTGATTTATTTGGTGCGCACCTTTGATTTTTGATGTTGGGAGTGTGGCTCGAGGTGGGCGGTAGTGGCTACTATGCGTTACCACCAGCCCGAATGTGTAATTGGTATATCTACCCTGGCATTGCCTAGTTGCGCCATATCACCTACCCTAGCATGCTTTACTACGAGTTTGATTTGTGTCGTGCCTATGGAGTATTTATGGTAGCCTCCCGATCTGGAGGTACGATGGTTCTGTATAGAATATTGGCACTATAAATGTGTTAAGGTGGACAATGTAAAGCCTTAGCGCTATTTTAAATAAGTTTACTTTACTATAGACATTATTATAATAGCGTATATTACTACATAGTAGATAGTTTAACGAATCCTTAGAGGATGGTTATCCCAAACATCCTTTGAGTTACTTACATTTCAGTTGTTATTTCACTTGATTTGGATTTATTAATATAAGAATGTTAATCCTGACTCAAGTATTTTGTGTTTTGCTTTACGCTTGGGTCAGGCTGAGTGATACAGCATTTGAGACTCACCTATGGAGTTGGAGCTTCGCTTGGAGATCCAACTATCTATTCAGTTGTAGTTATTCAGTTGACTCCTGTGATATTCTTATTTTGGTTTCTGACTATTATATTCGAGACTTCCGTTGTATCTTATTTAACTCTGTTATATATATAGGAACTTCATGAACAATTATTCTTTTGTTTCCGCTGCATTACTGTTATATTACTATGTGTCTGTGATTCTGTGATTTATTTATTTACTGCATATGTTGAGTTTTGTCAAATATAAATTAACAATCTGGTATTTTGAGCAATTCAAATCCTACATGTGTGGATGCGAATGGTTGAAAATATCAGGATGTTACAAGTACTTCCGGCATCATGGAGGATGCAGGTACTGATTTCTTCTCCAATTTGGTATTTTTGAGCAAATTTAGGTTTTTGTTGGTTTGCTATGTTTACAAAATTTTGTCAAAGTAAGATGTTGTAGATTAAAATAGGATGTCGTAGTTACATTTTGTTCATTCGCTTGTGTAGAAATTACTATAGAATGGTGAAAATAATTCTTTTGAAGATTAGGGTTTATAACATTACTCTTTGTATTGTAGATTATGTTGAGTTGGAGCCCGATCGAATAGAACCGAGCATGCTGTATCTACATCCTAGACAGTACATGTCAAGTGAAGCTTATATGATGGTAATTTCCTATAAATTTTCGTTTGACAAAATGTGTAAATAGTAATCTATGTACATATTTTGTTGAACAAAGTGAAGAAGCAGACTTCATAATTGATCACTCCATTTCTCTTAAGAAAGTCACTTCTCAACATCCAAGAGTTTTGGAAGAGATTGAGCAAGCATGATTTTCGATAATACCGAAGTTAAGCTACCTTCAGCTAAATCATCATCTCATTATTGCTCTTGTTGATAAATGGATACCCGAGACATCTACTTTCCATTTAACTATTGGAGAGATGAGGATTGCACTTGGAGAAAAGGCTGTGGTTTTAGGTTTGTCTATAGAAGGCAATCCGTTGGTTGATGATGAGCAGCATGACTACCTACAGCTATGTACTGATTAGTTGGGTATTACTCCTCCTCTGGAGTAAGTGAGAGGTAATGACATGATAAAAGTAAAATGGTTCAAACATGCTTTAGCTTATGATATACCTACAGATGCTACAGATGTTAAGATCCAGCAGCGTGCAAGAGCAATTATTCTACACCTTTTTACTTTCCGCTTGATGTGTGATCACTTCAAAAATCGAGTGAATTTGAAATGGCTACATATTTAGCTAATCTAGATGAGTGTGCGCAGTATTCATGGGGTAGTGTTGTTTTATGTTATACATATATGGAGCTCTCTAATCTTGCTCTTATGCTTAGTAAACTTATCGGTGGATGTTTGACACTTGTACAAGTACGCAACTACTTTGCTAGCTAATTCTGTGTTACCATTCTTTAATATGACATTTTTTGTTAAACGGTTTTTTACCTATAGCTTCGGTCATGGACATATCTTCCTGTTGGATGGATCCAAGTACGAAATGTTGTCATTAATCACACAAAGCCTCTTGGATCTCAGTATAACTTCTTATGATATGAAAAAAATTACTGATTCAATATGTGTTTGTGTTAAAATATTGTTGTTTCGATGCTTGACAGATGGATTGGTCCTAAAAAACCTCTCAAACCTCATGACGGAATATACAATTTTACCGCAATGGATTGGATGTGCTAGACCCTGCTTCGATGACATGGACTCAATACACACAGGATTTGCTACAGGAACTTCCCGCTATACGTACAACCACTAGATTTCTTTGGACTCCTTGGCTTCCCCTCATTTGCAATACATGTACTGCACACACTTACCCGATCGGGTAATGCGATAAGTTGGCATGGCATAGCATATACTAGAGAATGCTCCAGTATACACTAGGGAGTATCATAAGGAGGACATCATAAAAGCTAATGAGATATGGAATCAAAACCATTTGTTTACTCAATTTGAGAGAGCATCGATGACTCCTCTTGAGACTTATATGAGGTGGTATTGGAACATTACGCGTAGATATGTTTTACCGGCGCCTGTACAAGCTGTTCCCCGCAATCCATACACCCTGGTTACACCGCTATAAAGAAAAGTTGTAAGTATACTTAGCACCTTTAATTTAACTATAATGAAATAAAGAAAACTAATTTTCATTGCATCGTACAGGCTGATGGCATTTACAAGGCGTTGGAAACAGCCGAAAAGCTCGAACAACGTCTAGAACACGACGTGCAGTCAAAGGGGATGTGCTTGAACATAAAAAACATTCTTTTGGCTGTGTTGGGAAGGAACAAATTAGAAAGGCCAAGACGTCCTTCTCCCCCTCCACCTCCATCTCCTGCAGACGTACCTCCATCTCCCACAGATGTACCTCCACTCCTACTTACATACAGTCGGCGAAATAAAAGAGGTGAAGGTTCTTCGTTCGAAGGAGGAGGTTTGACATCGCAACAACAAGAAGATTACATTCATGGTCCTTCTCAATCAGCACATACAATTGATCCTTCAACCAAGATCGACGAAGAAGAATACATGTCTCAACCGCCTGAACATCGTCGTCGTCGTACACTTCTAGAATTTCATCGGTTGCGAAGATGGTAAAAGATTCTTAGTAGATATGGTTGTGTAGTTTGTGGCATGGATATTTGTATTTGTTGTCATCTATATGTGTTGGTTATGGTATGGATGTATAGTTGTTATCATAGATATATTATTCTTTTCGAAACTCCATATTTTTATGCCGTGGATATATAGTGGTATGTGAATTTAGGTCATTATTATGCCATGGTTAGTATATACAATATGTGTCTGTGTAGCTCTTGTTTGTTTTGCTTGCCGCGTTGAGTTGCTAAGTTGAACGACATGGAAGCGGACTGTGTCACTTGCTGCTACGTTTTAATAGCAGATGTCCACATGCGAATTTTCAAAATTCGCCACTGACAATTTTCCAAAAATGCAAGAAGGCAATTGCATGTTGGCGATTTTTCAAAAATCGACAATAGGTGACTTTGGAAAAATCACTAATACATATCTACTGGAAAAACTTGTTGCCGACTTTTCAAACAAAATTGCATTCAACATAGTCCCAGAAGCCATAGTAAAAAATAACTAAAAGCAATTGATGATTAAACAGTACATCGGAGTGTTGTTGATACACATATATCACGCGGTCATGTTTAACATACACAACATAAATTCGAGTTCAATTACATAAAAGTAAAATAATACAAACACACTAGACGTTAGTATTGCATCGCTTGCGGTTATGTCCTTGCACACCGTATTTGCTACTCCTATTAGATTCGGACGACTGATTCTCGTCCATCACAACTTTGATCCTTATAGACCATGGTATTCTCGGTTGTTGTTTCACAGGTGGCGGCAATATCTTATGACAGTTATATGCGCTCCAATATCTCCTGTCATGCATAGAATGAAACTCGAGTTTATAGTCAGCTTTGTAACTGTCAATAGAGTACCATGTTGATGCTAACATGGTGTGCTCTATTAGCCCCACTTGTTTGCGCCGAACAAGCCGCCATTACATGAGCACATGGTATCTTTAGTGGTATGTTGCATGTGCACGAGCAATTGTTGCCGTCGATTATTACTTTGTATTCATCCCCAAAATAGTGAATAACCTGCCATTCTATTTGACTAAATCATATAAGTCTACAATAACGTGCTTCACTAGCCCTTTCAACTATTTTAGCTTTCCACTTTGAATTCAAGCATATTGTTAGTTAATCAGCAATTTAGCGATGCTTACAGAAACATTCTACTGAGCGAAAGAATGTTCTTGCAACCAAAGCCTTTGTAGACAAAGATCAATCCCTTTTTAACACACCATTAAAACTTTCTGACGCGTTAATGATCGTAACATGAAAGCGTCCTCTATTGTCCTTGCATAATGTGCATAATGCCTAGTTTTCCTCGAAATTTTCCAAACTCCTCTCAATCCAATTATGCATGCGCCTATTTGTTGCTTCGATCTCTTCTTTAGTTTTCAAGTATTCAACTACCTCAGAAGCGCACACTGCTGAATAAAACAACCCTTTTAATCGCTTATCTTCGAATCATGTCGCTTGAAAGTTAGCTTTTATATGCCTTGCACAATATCGATGTTTGTGTGGTTCTCGCCATTTTTCTTGTAATGCTTTTGCAATTCCTTTCATCCTATCTGATGTGAAAGTGATGCATACACTATGTATGAATTCAAGCATGCATGGAAAAAAAACTAACCCCAAGAATCACGTGACTCATATTCAACAACTGCATATCCAAAGGCAAAAGACAATCATCTGTATCTACTGCGGTAGCAACAAGCAATGTGCCTTTGTATTTACCATAAAAATGCGTCCCGCCAATACATAACAATGACCGATAATGCATAAAGCATGTAATGCAAGGCCTAAATGCCCAAATGCATGGTCGAATACTCCAACTTCATCATGTGTCACATGACCTATAGTGCCAGGATTTGTTCTCTTTATCTCCTCAAAGTGCCGTGGTAACGTCGCATATGATTTGGTCCAATCATCATATATTCTCTATATCGCTTTGCTTAATGCTCACCATGCTTCCATGTAACTAATGTTGATGAACAACTGATTGTGTATAAGCACTTGCACTGTACCAGTAGAAATATCCAAATCAGCTTTGACAAAAGACATGATTTTTGTCACATGAAATTTCGAAGTGGCTTGCTTACGGTTGGAATTAACTATTGGGTTGACATAAGTATATTCGCTTGGATACTTCCAAATTTCCCACCATCCAGACTCAGATTTTTTCAAAACTATAGCATGTATCCTCCAAGGACAATTACCTCCAACATTACATATAGCAGTGCATTTTGTTTTGTTTGACTTGATTGGCTTGCATGAAACAATATGCATAATAGACCATTCCGTTAATTGTTGGAGAGACTTTTCTTTTGTCTCAAAAACCATTCCAACAATGAAACCACCTTGAACGCAATCGAAAATCATTCACCTGCAAATTAAAGATTAGCTACAACAGATCTTGCCAATATTTGCGTAGTGCAAAGATCATCATCCAAAGATACTTCCATCTCTGGTTCATCACTATCACCATCATTGTCTTCTGCTGTAGGAAAGTCATAGTTCAACGAGTCGTTGTTAACTTGCATTCTTTCAATCCAAGAGTCTTCATTACCATTCCTAGAAGCAATAACCATGCTATCGACTTGAGGTTCGGTACCTACCGCTTCATCCCCATCAACTCCCATATCATTGTCAACATTTGCATGAGGAGAATGGACGGAAGGTCTAGCACTCAATTATGCAGCAGTATCGACTATCATATACCTGTTAACAATAGAGGAGTCATCTATCCAACAATCGATACCAGAAGAGACGAAAACAAGGATATATCTATAAACATACCTTTGACTCATATCATATAGTTCGGATGGATTGAGATATATTGACTGTGACATATTAGCATTTGATGGTTCAACACTTTCGTTATGCTGGCTGCCTTATTGTTAGAAGCTAATTACAGTGCAACAAAACATAAGAAAATATAACTAAATAAAAATATATCCAACTATTCTTCAAAAAAATGTTACCTCGTACTAATAATTGCACTCATAGGTGGCGTGCAATAAAGAATGCTTTATTGCATAGACGGTTGCGAGCTTGTTTATGGCATGAAACTGTACTGCATAGATGGAGGACAGTATCTTCCATCAGTTACGTAAGGATTACTGTAACTAGAAGATATGTATCCAATAGATGGATTCGTCGTCTTCAACATTTGTGTATAGTATCCAATTCCAATACTTACTACAAGAGATGCCACATGCTGTCCTTATTGTTGTTTTTTAACTTTTCCTACTTATAACTCAATCAATTTTGCAATAGCAGAAAACATTAGTTCTACATCATCATCATCCGCTAATTCTATTGCTTTAGAACCCGAGTCCGTTGGTCAGTTAACCACTAATTCAATTTCAAATTCTTCTTTATTATTTTTCGTTGTTTTATAAACAGATTCTTTTAATTTCGTTAATTCCGTTGAAAAATTTAAATTTCAATAAGTTCTAATAAATTTTTATTAGATACAATTTTTAATTAAATAAAATCTCAAGTCCATTTCCAAACTATTTTCTCACACTTGATATATAAAATCAATATAAACTCTATATAAAAATATATTATTTAAGTTAATACTTCCCATATTATAATTTAATAAAATCAACTTTATTATTAAATTTATTTATATTTTAAAAAAGTTTATACATAGCTTAAAACCAAGAATTTTACTATATATAAAATAACCTTTATCAAATATCTGAATCGATATCTCATAAACCATATATATTTCTTTACGAAATCATAGAAAACATTTCAAAATATTTTTATATATGGACCGCGGTGTCTGTATATAATTTGCTATCCTATGGTCAAGTGATACGGATATTTATCATTTCAATCCGCAATTTAAAAATAAAACATGCGGTTATGTATCATTTCAAACCGCAATCCCGAATGAAATGAAAATGCATAATAACTTGCAGTTTATAACCATATAAAATTCAGCATCCATTCATCCAATATCAACCATCAATCATTTATCACAATCATCATCAAATTCAACAATAGCATCAATATAGAACGGATAATAAATAACAGGTATTAAATAGCAGTTTATATTCAATAATAATTTAAATAACTGTTTAAATGGCAGTTTATATGCAATGAATAATTAATTAACAATTTAGCTGGCAGTTTAAATGCACTGAATTAATTAAATAGCAATTTAATTTAAATAAAGGAAATTAACTGAGATAATGATTAAAAATATGCCAAACAACCATAAATAAATTTTAAATTACATCATATATCAATTTAACAAACATAAGAAATTTTAGAAGTTGTGAGTGGTTAAAACACTCACCTTTTGAATTTAAATTGAATTCAAATCCAATTTAAACCCAAAATTTTCACAGTCTCCAAATTCATCCAAACCAGCATCAAAAAGTCTGGAATTCAGATACGATCCTAACAAAAAAACCGCGCGTCTATCGGATATCGTATGCGAGAGTTATGACTATTAATGGGTTTGAATTTCAATAAAAATTTAAAAAAAGAACACAAACCAACCTAGCTCTAAGACACGTCGTCACTTTCTTCCAGCAACCTCTAGCACGCACGCAATTGCAAATATTCAAAACGCAGAACCCAGCAACAACACGTCGCTGCCACCAATCGGTCGTCGTTGACCGAGTTCGCAAACCCCCATACGCCCGCGCGACCTCCCTCCATGCACGACGCCGCCGCGATGATCGACCGACAGTTGATCGAAAGCCTTGACTACACAACCGCCGCCCTTTTGATGAAACCCTAATCGTATTTTTCCGATGATCTAACCGTTGATACGACGAACGAACACCACATGCAGTCCCCATTGTCCACTCTACAATACCCAGAAATGGTTCGTCGATCCGACAACGTTCATCGACGCGCGATGAACGGTCGAGAATTGATTTAGAAATTCTGGACAAACGATGCATCGAATTGGAAAACGAATTTCACCAGAAGATTACGCTCTTAGAGAGATTCAATATATATTTTTTCCGAATTTTTCTGAGGAGTTTAAATTTTTATTTGATTTTTGGATTTGCAATTGGATTTAGGGTTTTCAGCCAATGAGGAAGTGGAGCACAGAAGTTTCTGTACGTATAGAAATGAGAAATGGAGGCTGCTAGGGTTTATAACAGGGTTTAAATAGACGATGTTGAAAATAGAATGGATCGGATAAGATAGATGTACGCGCTAACGACGAAGTGACCCAAAAAGTCCGTTCTGACTCCGGAACGAAATTGGGTCAACCATATATCAAAATAGATGTTTTAAATTATTTTAAACACGATGGAATAAGTTTCAAGTCCAAATTCCATCGTATGAAGAAGTTATGCTAGAATCAATATTTTTCAAATTGATTTCAATTAATTTCAATTTCATTTATTTTAAGGCGTTTCAAGTCTGTACGATCAAATGACAAGCCCGATCGCTACGAAACATGAAATTCTACAATAATTCACCGTTACGGATCCGATGAAACTGGTTTCGTCGAAATCCGAGTCAATGGCCAAAATGGCTATTTTCCATAATTTAAACAAATTAATGATTAATTAATTAAATCAAAATTTCAAATTTTATTTCGATAATTGACTAATTTCAACATTTTTTTCTTCTTAATCATTTACAATGATTTAAACAAATTTAATTGTCAATTTAGAGGTGAATAATTTATAAATTTCAATACTAACCTCAATTTCATTAAATTATAAATTTAATTTCCACATATTCTATTAAATTCACCTTTCATTCTATTATTTAATTTATCGTTATCAAAAGGATGCAATTTACATTGGTTCACGATTGTTTTTATATTTGTTCTTAAATTTTATCTAAATTTTCATTTATACAATCTTCTAAGTATTTACTTTTCATTGAATTGCAATTTATCATATTATCGTGTATTAAATTCCAATATATTGATAAAACTTTATTCCATCGCTTTATTCAACCAATAGTCATTATTTCAAATTATTATTTACAATCAGTTAAGATCTTACCATTGGTTCCATAAATTTATTTGCACTAAATTAGTTATTGCATTAATTCTCATAAATATAACATTAAGGTTCAATTAACTCTAATTGATTTCCAATTTTATTATTAAACCAAATAAACTAGTAAATTATAACAAGTACTACCATGCCTTTAATTACACTCATGCGTTCCCTATTATCAAGCCCCCTTTACAGTTCTTAAATACTTCTACTATTATTTAATTTCATTACTATATTATTATTTCATTTATAAATTTAGTATTTACATTTGTTTCTTACAATTCAAATCTCATAACCAATTATAACAAATTTCAATATCTCACCTGACCTTTCATTTCAATTTACCCATTTATTAAGTTTTACATTAATGAATCTTTATTTCCAAATACACACCAGTTTAACAACTTCTAAACATAGTATTACTTCTCACGTAAATGTAACTTTTATTTATTTTATTAACATTTATTTCAAATTCAAATTCCATCAACTAGTTAAAAATGTAACTTATAATATATGCTTACAAACCAAATATTTCATCAATTGTCATAATCTGAATGGAGTTAGCATTAATTTCAAAAATTATCTAAATTTTACATTAAGATAATATTTAATTACCTTTAATGAAATTAAATTCCCAATTTATTTAATACAAATAATTTTTGACCTTTACAAATTTAATACATTCATTAATTGTCATTTAAGTAACCTTTAATCACTTTTATTTTTAAAGCTTACTCAAGCGCAACAATTATATTTTCCATTATTATATTAATTTGAATTCCATTCTAGTTAATAATTTTACTAATGATTCACTAATTCAACATTTCCATTTGTTGCTTATATTAAACTTATAACCAAGTAAGACAATTTTCATTATTTTCAATTAATTGCAATTTTATTCTAAATTGTTAATTTTAATTACAATTGCTACAACTAATTTCTGACATTGTATCACATCCCCATAAATGTAACATTTATAAAATACCCAATTAAATATCTCATGAAATCACATATTTCTTATTTTAAATAATTACCAAATATTCCTATTTACACTCAATTATAACTTTGCAATCTTAACAAATCCATAAATTTTCAATTGCATAATATATTCATAAATTACTATTAAATGTTCTCCATAAATTTATTTACTTGGTTTCAAACTTTTTATTCATCAATTACTGCCCTATAAATAAACTTATGTTCCAATATAAATTATAAGATTTTTATTTCCTTCTAAATTTAACTAAAATCTTATTCTCATTTTAAGCATCGAATTTTACGGGTCGTTACAGATACATTGAAAAATACAATGTGAATTCGTAAAATGACCGATATTTATTTTTAAATTTGTGACATATTTTTTCAAATAGGAAAAATGATCGACTATTTTTTTGATCGGAGAAGATGGATGTATCAAAGAAGAAGATTGAGAGGCCCAATAAAAGAAGATTTTATAATGACATAAATGTATTTGTTGAATTTGCTTTAAATAATAACGGAAACGATGTAGAAATTCGTTGTCTGTGTAGTAGGTGTAAACATTTGAAGTATTTCTACCCGATATTGTGAAAGTCCACTTGTGCAAAAATGGTTTTGTGTCAAATTATTATATTTGGGATCGTCATGGAGAAGTTCTAGCACATATTTATGCAGAGTCTGAATTAGAGATTGCTGGTGATGAAAGTGTTATGACGAACCGAATAATAATAACAGACGATCGTACTGATTTTGGACCTCTGAACGATGAATCAAACGTTTTGGTAGAAGTATTTGAGAGTAGGGAGGAAAATAACGTAGAATATGAGATCGAATCCGAATCAGAAGACGATGAAGATTGATATAAATACTATATTGAATTCTTATGTATTATGCAATTTATGTAATTGATGAGATTTATTTTGCTGGTTATGTAATTTATGTCATTTATGAAACTGAATCTGCTTATCGTCATTTACATCATTTATGTCATTGCCGATTTATATCATTTATTTAGCAATTTATGTTAAAAATGCAATGTATTCTACTTATCGTCGGGATAGAGATCCAATCTGAATCAAGTATATTTTGCACTTTATGTACTTTATCTCATTTATGTCATTTAACTATAAAATCTATTTCATTATTATGTTATTGTTCTTTTTTAAAATGATGTGCCTATGACAGGTATCATGTGGTACAAAAAGGAGGAGTTCTTCCCATTCTTGGGAGGCGATGGCAGCGGTCCATCGCAATCGCTACAGCGACCCACTGTGTATCTAGTACCTACAGTAGATGAGTAAGTATTAAACTTGTTTCAGCATCTTAAATATTTTATGTACAATATACTATTCTGTATTATATTTAACACATGGGGTTTGACCTACAGCCGTCAGCTGTAGTTCTATCAGTTTCAAGAGATCGTACAAGAGTAGGATGACGGCTTGTTGGCCGAAGTGAGATAATATCTCTCCCCACATCCTGGAGTGTATATGTTAGGATTTTATTATAAGTATGATCTTCTGTTTTTCATTCTTATTTTTTTTGTCGCTTATTTATTATTCACCTTTTATTGCTTAATTTTTGATCGCTTATTTATCATGAAATGCAGGCTGCAATGGACATAAAATCAGATAACCTGCAGCTGGTACGACATTACTGGATGCAGAAGATGAGGAAGAACTATAGGGATTCCATGTCGATAGTGAAGTATAAAGGGAAGCAGCTGAACTGGATAAGGACGAATGTGTGGGAAGGGTGACCGGCACATTGGAATAGTGACGAGACGAAGGTAAGTGTACTAAACTTTTATTAATTATCTGATTGATATGTAAATGTCAAAAAATATTTGGTAAGTAAATAATATATTAAATTTAAATGTACAGGCAGAGTCGAAAAGAAACTCTGCAAATAGAAACAAAAATTCTGTCACTCATCGAGAAGGGTCAAAGTCGTTCCAGCAATATCGCCAGGAGTTGGGAAAATTATTAAATGTGAATTGTAAATAGTTATTGTACTATATAATTTTGAATATATATATATATATATAATAACAGTACATAATAATCAATTTCAAGAAGCTGGAGCGTAAGGTCCCGTGTCGTATATGGATGTATTTACCCACGCTCATGCCATCGAGCATGTAAATCCAAACGGGACAGTTTCATATACATGGCACGACGATAAATCGAGAAAGAGCCATGTAAGCATATTTTAATTTATGTACTAATTGTTTTAATTACTAAAGTATAATGAATTAATATATCGTGCTATTAATTTTAACTGCATTTTTATTTGTTCATGCATGCAAGGTTTATGGAACAACGCCAGAAACTCCTTGAGGATATCAGTCAAGAGCAGCTGATGACGGATGAAGAGGATGCCATTTTTAAGTTAGTCATTAATCCACCGTCATGGAACAGACACTACGGCTTTGGCAATCAAGTGGTTATGAATAATGTATTAAGATATAATAATTTAGTAATCTTTTAGTTCTAAAGAACTTCATATCGCTTTAGTTTCAGTAATAAATTTATGTATATAAAAATTAACACATTATGTTGTACTTTTGATAGTAAGATTATAGAATAAATTAGATAAGTATTACAGGCCAGCAGACAGAGAAGAGTCAGCCAAACGACCAGAGCAGAGATCGATCTAGCAGAGATCGAAGAGTTGAGAGTTAGGGTGGCGCAGTTGGAAAAGCAGAACCGTCGTCAGACCATTGAGATGGCATAGCTGTTGGATCAGCGTATTGCTGAATACACGCAGCAGTATGTGACCGCTTTCTATCCTCAGCTGGTTCGGGAGGTGATTGACCGGAGTGATATAGGTATGTTTTTTTTTTTACTTTGCGTCATTGTTTAGTAAGTTTTGATGGTGCATTGGGTTGGTGGAGTTGGATTTGAAATGTTGTGTATATTGTTTGATGATACATTTACTGGTAATAATTTTGACATTTGAGAGTTGATGGTGAACAGTTGATGAAGTATTGATGTATATATTATACAATGAGATATATGTAACTTATGCTAGCGAAGTTTGGTTTTATTTTATATGAATTATGCTTGATTTATTTCTTTATGTGATTTAATTATGTTTGTATGGTTTGATTTCATATTGAATATTTGAATTAGATATATGCTTGTGGGGTGGAATATATTGTGTTTATGGATTGTAAATGGAAAGACAAAATGCAGCAGAAAAAATGAAAAACAGCTTCAAGTTTTCCGACGACTCCCGACAGTCTGCAGGCAAAAAAATTCCAACTGGGTGCGACGACAAAATTCTGACGGCTCCCGACGGCTTATGGCATTCGCCATGATTGTCCACGTGCTTTCCGATGGCCGACGGAAGCCATCGGTTGGCCTTCTGTAGCCGTCAGAAATGCGGCGATGGGCGTTGTCGAAAGCTGTCGAAAATTCTGTTCGACGATGGATTTCTTTACAGCTACAATTTCCGACGGCATCCGAGGGCCGCCGATGGTTTTGAGCCGTCGGAAATTACCCCGTTTGTTGTAGTGATAGAATTCACTATTCAATCATTCACCCTTTAGAAGCGTTGCATATGATTCCAAACAATATGTTAATAAGTTCTTTATGAAATTTATAGGAATATCTTGAATATATAAGTTTGAATTTAGAAGTTCTAAACATACCTTTTGGTCTGAGTTGCAAACAAATTTTTGAACATTTTGTCATATGTCCAAAGGTGACCGTGGCGAAGTGTTTTTCTTCACATGATGAGTTACAGAAAATGTAGTTTACATCATGAATCTAAACTACTTGAAGATTTTCTCTTTTGCTAATATATATATTACACAGTATTTGTATTTGATGACAAATTCAAAGGTTTTTTGAATACTAGCCTTGATATCTAGAATTTAGAACTTTAATATATTATTATATATATTTTTAAATTATTGTAAATAAAAACAATTGTATAATTATTGTTATTTTTATATGTTTTGGTTCTTGCAAGTCGACAAAATAATACAATTCCTAATTCTAACATAGGAAGATGGAATATATAGTTGTTTTCTCCTTCTCAATATCAAGCACCACAGCATGAATATTTTCTTTTAATTTTGTATCGAAATTTAGCAAGAAGTTTAATGGGTAGTTGTTTGAATATTTTTTATTTTTACCATGACCGTTGATGTTTTTCCCTGGCCAACTAAAATATTCTTCTCCTTGTTCTCATTTAGCCGTGTGAATTACGTAGCACTGCACCATTTCTTTCTTATGTACAAAAAACAGTTCGTGGATATTAACTGAATATTTTGTGATAAACATGTAACTTGTGCACACTTTGATTTCCGTCTTTCCCTTTGACAATCATTAATTTGGAACATACATCAGAAAACTCTTATAATCTCGTTCAGTAAATTATGAAATATTAAATTCCAACGGCTTACATTACCTATTTTTGTGCACACTTTGGATACACAAAAACATATCATAACTACAAAGTTTATTCAGGTTTTACAGCTTGGGTAATGCTTTCCATGAATAATGCCATACTCTTCCATGATGAACCTTCTTCCTCCATGGCTTTTTGAGCTTTTTCACCATACTGCTTGGCCCTCCTCCTCCTGTCATTGCCTTCTTTGCCTTTGTCCATCAATCTTAACACTGCCTTTCCAACCGCTTCACTTTTTATGGCCACTTTTTCCTCCGTGTAATAATGAAAAGGCTTTTGAACTCCTGCAGATACACCTGTCTCAACGATTTCCACCACCAATTTCTCATTCATAAATTGATCTCCAAAATGAGGCCATGTTAGCATTGGAACTCCAGCAGATATCGCTTCTAACATCGAGTTCCATCCACAGTGTGTCATGAACCCTCCTATAGCAGAATGTGACAAAATCACAACCTGAGGTGCCCAACCCGTGATCACAAGACCTCTATCCTTAGTTCTTTCTTCGAACCCTCCCGACATCCACTTATCAAATTCGGAAGTCCTCTCCACTTCCTTGACCACCCAAACGAACGGTACGTTCGATTTTTCTAACCCTATGCCGATCTCGATAAGCTGTTGAGTCTTAGTACGAACCAAACTACCAAGACTAACATAAATAACCGATTCAGCCTCTCTCGAGTCCAACCACTTCAAAACTCGAGTTGCATCTATGGAAGATTTCATACCTCGAATAGCCTTAGAATCAACATCCTTATCATAAAGACACAACGGTCCGAACGGCCAAACTTTCTTTCCCATCAACTTCTCGTACCGATCAACAACCTCAGACTCCAACTCATAGTACGTGTTCACAACAATTCCACTAGCCAAGGCTTCGGCCGCCTCCGCCTTTTCACGAAAACGTTCCCAACCCTTGAGACCAAACAAACCTGGCGCCTGAGCCTTCGTGGCCTCGATTTTCTTAGGCAAATCGGGCACGATGATAACATCGAATTCGCCCTTTCCATCGTATGAGTTATGCTTGTACATGCTCTGAGTGCTATGGAGGAACAGACATGAAGATACATGGAAAATGATTCTCGGAATGTTCAGACTTTCACCGACTTCAGCAGTGAAATAGTTGAAGAAGTCTGCAATAATGCAGACGACTTTTGGCGATGTGTTTTGGATGTAGTGGCGAAGTTGTGGACCAAGAGCATTGGCTGCATCGAAAAAAAGTTGGAAGTGATCGTTGGAGGAGATTAAGTCTGCGTTTTCACAGCCTTCTGGTAGTCCGAATTCCTTGCAAGGGAAGGTGAACTCCACAATGTCGATGAGTTGGTTTTCGGATTTGGTGGAATCGAGTAAGGGTTTTATACGTGATGCATTCACTGGTGTTGCGATGAATGTGATATGGGCGCCACGATCGGCAAGGAGTCGGGCAATGTCGAACATGGGGATCATGTGTCCTTGGCCCATGAACGGGACTATGACCACGTGTGGTTTTTGAACATAATTGGTACCCATGATTAGAATATAAAAAATAATGTATTACTGTAGAAGAAGAATTGAGGCAGAATATAAAGGAGAAGAATATGCAATTGGTTGTTAATTGGGGAGATATATATATATATATATATATATATATATATATATATATATATATATATATATATCTTTTGTATTAAATATATCATTAAATTACACTAATTAGGAGGAAATATGATGTTATGATTTGAATTTCTTCCATCTATGTGATGAGCATATAATAAAACTTTGATCCTTGATAAATGATGTAGTTAATATGTTACATATATATCATTATTTCGATCTACCCCTCCAAGACCTGATAAAAGACATTTATTTTTTCATTAATTAATTGTGACTTGTGAAACTAAGTGCCAGACTGGCGGATGTATGTCTACATGCATGCATATGTATACAAATATATACATATTTTTGTACATGTACAATTATTTGATAATTATCACATATACAAATCATTGTGTCTTATATTATCATTGATACAAATTAATTGAAGATATCCCTTGTACTAAAAATCATTAACTTTGTCAGTACCAATAGGGATGAAATATAAAACATGTTGTTATGATGTGAATTCCTTATCATAATTAATGTGTAAAATATACTGCATTGTTATATTCAACCTTCCTCCATCTCATAAAATAGAAGGCATTTATTCTTAATCAATTGTGGCTTTTGAATCAAAGTGCCAATGATCCAATAAACTATAAATACAAGAATTTACAAGAACAATTTCGAGAATTCCTTCTGGCCAGGATGAATTGGCCAAGAGGAATGTAACGACCCATAATTTTCGATAATAAAAATAGTTAATTTAATAAGATTTTGTTATTTAATAATTGGAAGAAATAAAAATTTGGAATTTATTTATGAAAATAATAAATAGAATGAGTTTATTAATCTAAGTTAAACTTTAACAATTTGAATGAAATTCCAATTCACTGTAATAATTTAAAAGTTATACTTGGGTATAAATTGAATATAAGAAAATAAATGTAAATATTGAATTAACTAACGAAATAATAGATAGTTACTGGTAATTGAATAAAATTAGTGTTATGAAAGAAATTGTAACATTTGTTAATTCACTTAATTAGTGCAATTAATTCACTTAATTAGTGCAATTAATGTAGATTAAATTGATAACTGAAGAATGTTAATTCAATAAGATGTAACCAATGTAAATTCTATAATTGAGTGAATAAAAAGAATGGAAATCAAGATTTATCAATTTATTGTAATTAAAAGAAATTAAATATTACGTCAATGGAAATTAAGATCAAATAGGGAAACATTAGTGCAATAAGATATAAACCAATGTTAATTATACCCATAAGATGATAGTCGATCGAGTAACAAAATTTAAAAATTAAATAAATGGATTTATTAGGATTTTAATTTATAATTACTGAATTTATCGAAATTGAAATTAAATACTGTAAATTGTGCAATACCCAATAAACTTGATATAGAAATTTGTTTTATAGGATTATAAAGTACTGAGCAATCAAATTGATAGAAATTGTAAATAATAAACTTTGAATCGCAAAGTGAATTAATTAATTTAATATTGATTTATTTAATCAACGTAAATATAGCCATTTTGGTAACTTTCTCCGATTTCGAAAAAGCAGTTTCATTGGATCCGTAACAGTGAATTATTATAGGATTTCTAGTTTCGTAATGATCGACTTGCCATTTGATCGTACAGGGATCGAAACGCCTAGAAATCAATTTAAAATAAGCTGATTTTAAGATAACTTCTTCATACGATGGAACTAGGATTTCAAATCTATTCCCTTGAGTTTAGAACTATCGAAAACATCTGTTTTGATATATAGAATTTTTCATTTTCGTTCCGGAGGCAAAACGGGTTTTTAGGTCGTTTATCGTTCAATCAAATCTTGTTCGTTTTTTCATATTTCAGCTAATCCAATAAATAGCTCGTTATAAAGCCTAATTGTTTCTCATTTCCATTTTCATTTGTCCGTACGTACAATTCCATCTGTCTCTCATATTCCAAAGGTAGAAAAACAAATTCCCAAATTGCAAATTCCAAATCAAAAAAATCAAACTTCTCCAAATCCTATCAAATTTTATATTGTTGGAAAGTTCTCGACGAATGTAATCCGCTGGTGGAATTCGTTATTCGATTTGAATCATCGTTTGTCCAGAATTCACGAATCATTCTCGACCGTCCATAAGCTATAGTTTCGTTAATGGTGGATCGCCGACTATTTGTCGATCGGAAAAGTTGCATTGGATAGAGGGCGTTGAGAGGAGCACATCCATACAGCCACCTGGGTCTAGTGGTGCCTAGATCTTGCCAAACTTTGTGTGGAAGCTAGCGTGGTCGGTCGCGATGGGTGAGTGTTGGCCGCACCCGAAGTCGTGTTGTGGTCGGCCAGAGGGGGGCAAGGCAACCGCATGACCTGATCGTGATGGCGGAGCTCGAGGCCGTCGGCGTTCGCGTGAATTAATGGTGGCTGCAAGGTAATCGTGGTCTCATACTTATAGTGTTAGGGCTTGCGTGTTGGACGATGATGACGTGTTTAGGTATTGTTTTTTTTTTAAATTTATATTATAAATCGTTTGATGTTCTAATGTGCATATTTTTTGCTTACGAGCTCGGATTTGGAGGTGGTTTGTTTTGCTGGGATCGTCGTATCAGAATTTCGGTCATTCTGATGCTAGTTTGGACGAATTCTGAGACTATTTGAATTTTGGATCTAAATTGGATTTTAAGTCGATTTAAAGTCAAAAGTGAGTGATTTGACTCACTCACAACTTCTAAAATTTCTTATGTTTGTTATATTAAATTTATAATGTGATTAAAAATTTATTTATAGTTGTTTAGTATGTTTTAAATCATCATCTCAATTAATTTGAATTGAATCATTATTTAATTTATTATTGAATTTAAATTGCCAGTTAAATACTTGTTACTGATTATCAGTTCTCTATTGATATTTATTGATTGATTTGGATGATGATTGTGATGGATGTTTGGTTGTTGATATTGGATGAATGGATTTGTATTTTATATCGTTATAAACTGCAAGTTCACTATGAGTTGAAATGATACATTCCCGAATGACCTATAGATTAGGGAAAAATCGTTATGGGTTTAAATGATAGACTCGAGTGATTTTATGGATTTTTATACTAATTCGGGATTGCGGTTTGAAATGGTATGTAACCATAAAATTTTACCTTGCGGATTGAAATGATAAATATCTACATCACTTGATTCTAGGGTAGAGAATTATATACGAACACCGAATTGGTTAAATTAAATAATTTTAAATCCTTAATTTTTGAATTTAATTGAATGATATTTTGAAATAAACTTGTTTTATATAAATTGAATTATTATTGAAATCAAGTTAGGTTGAAATTTGAGTTAGTTAAAGAATTGTTTAAAGAAATTAGATTTCAAATTTTAAGTTGAATTTTTGAAATATATTGGAATGTGAGTGATTTAGATTGATATTTCAAACATGGTTTGGAAGCAATATAAAATTTAATAATTTTATTATGAGTTGAGTTGAAAGATTGAAATTGGGTTTTTATGATTTAGAAATGTGAAATGGTCTAGATATGCTGAAAGAAAATAACCTATATTAACCATATTATATCTTTTTAACCTAATTTAAAATAATTAAGTTATTTTAAACTAATTAAACCATTTCAATTTATTTTAAATCTAATTAATCTATTTTAAAGCTATTTAATCTATTTTAATTGTAATTAATCTATTTTAAATATATTTAACTATCTTAAATCAATTTAAAAATATTTTAAATCTATTTTAAATATTTTAGAGTATTCTATCGATCCTAAAATTTATTCTTAACTTTGTTAAACTATTTATAACTATCTAAACTATTTTTCTAAATTCCAAGCTAAGTAAAGTAGAGGGTTTATATTCAAATCCTCGATTTTAAAGTGAATATGGTTAATTGGAATTATATTCTAAGTTAGGAATTAAATAACATATTTGATTAAATATAGTGGTTTTGAAAATAAGGGTTTAACTTAATTTGGAATATGATTTTTGAAAGAAATATGATTTCGGAAATAATATGATTTCAAAGGTGAATATGATTTCAAATTGAATATAATTTCGAAAGTGATATGGTTTTGAGAATATGATATTTCGATATAAACTGTGAATTGGCATTTGAATGTAAAAGAACCATCCGGTGTGAAATAAGCGTTTGGTTGTTAAAAAGACCAAGATCGGATATTGTCATACTCTCTGCCAACACCGAAAACCACTTTAACGATTGTGTTCGTGGTGGAGATTCCAGAAATAAAGTAGGATCGTTTGGAAAATTATTTCTGTATAAGGTATGACGTAACCCTGACTCCCGTGAGTCAATATAAATGTGACTAAAACAGGAGCTATACCGGGCCAAGTGAGGTCATTCCTCCAATCAAGCACATTCCTTCGATACTATATTCTGACTTTGTGATTGATTTGGTGGCCACCCTTGATTTTTGATTTAGGAGTGTGTTCCGAGGTGGGAGGTAGTATCTGCTATGCGTTACCATCAGTTCGGGAGTGCAACCGGTATATCTACCTAGCATTTCCTTGAGTGTCGTGTTCACATGTCCTAGTGCGCCTTCTACGAGTTTGGTTTGTACCATACCTATAGAGTGCCCTCTAATAGCCCTCTAGTTTACGGAGGAATTACAATACTGTATAGACTATGGGAATATGTAAAAATGTGTTAAATGGGATATGTGTAACGTCTTAACGCTACTTTAATACTTTTACTTTATTGTAGACATATTATAGTAGCTTATTGTACTACATAGTAGATAGTTTAATAGATCTTTAGGAGATATGAATCCCAAACATCTCTTAAGTTACTATACTCATGTTAGACACTGAATAGGAGATGTCAAACCCCGTAAACATCTCTGACGCCATCACACGCATTTTTATCGTTGATTTAACTTACATAAATTTTTTTAGTTCTGACTCGAATGTTTTGTCTTTTCAATTCGCTCGGGTCAGCCTGGGCATTTCAGGGTTGAAAACCTTATTTCTGGAGGATGAAGATTTATACTACTATTATTTATTATATTTATACCGCTGCATCATGTTGTTCCGGTGCATTTATTTATTTATCATGTTTATGTAACTATGATGTTTGTGTTGTAAAGAATAATCAAATGTATTTATAAAACAGCTTCATGAACTGTTATTTGATTATTATATTTTTTTCATTCCGTTACGAGATTCTGTATTTGTTTATTTCTTTTCTCTTTTTCTTATTTACCCCTGTAACAATCTGCCTCTTTGTATGGATTGAGCCGGCATGTGTGTCTGCTTAAACGTCTAAAAGGAAGGTCATTACAGTTGTATCAGAGCTTTGGTTTAGCGATAACCTTAGCTTTGTGGGGTCTGACTCATATTAAATAGGGTAGTAATACCTAGAATGAGTCGTTGAGTGTATATGAGTGAAAAGGTATTTGTTAATGTTTTAAAAGGCTTTTATATTATGCTAATTTGTTCCGTTTTTGATCGGTGTATAGGACGATATGACATCGATAAAGATTTCTAAACACTTAATAGGGCAGACCAACACAATATTTGTTTTGAAATATAGGTAAATGAAATAATTTTTGCCTGTTATATATTTTGTACATGAAATAATAAATTTTATAAATGATATAGTTGGATGAAATATGCTGATGTTAGGTAGAGAAATCTTATAAATATTGATCATAAAATAGGATTTACAAGTAAAATGAATACAAATTGAAATTTTAGAATTTAAGTTCCGAGATTCTGAAAATTTCTTTCATAAGATTTTGGAATATATTATTAATAGTATCTGAAAGTATTTTCTGATATAAATATTTCAATATATTTGAAAGAAATGTTTTAAAGGAATTTTGGAAAGAAATAAGTTATGTACTCCCCTCTCCGTCGTTGGAAGATAATTTCGTGATGAGTGCACACATTATCGACGTTCATTTTCAGGTTTCAAAGTGGGAAGGTCATTGTAGTAGTTTACTGCACACTTATTTTGATAAACTAATCATAAATTTTTAATTTCTAAATATGATTGATATATATATATATATATAAAAAGATATGATGATATATATATATATATATATATATATATATTATTTTAAATGATTTTAAATGATTTTAAATAAACCCGACATTGAAATTCTTAAATTTATAGAAATTAGATATTTCAATTATTGGAATCAAATGAAAATTTACCATTTAATAATTGGAACTTCTAAAATGAAAATAAGAAATTAAATGCTTAGTTATAAATAAAATATACAAGAAATTGAAATTTGTAACCTGTAAATAAAAAGGATATGAAAGTAAGAAATGGAAATTATTGAACATTTATGTAACAACCCGCATATTTAACGATTTTTATATTTAAATATTTTATTTAAATATAGCGTCGTTAGTCGGATTTAGGTCCGAAATGTTACTTTCTGCAAATGGCCGAATTGGAGCTCGAAACTACCTCCATTGGTTCCAAAATGGCGTTTGCGATCTTTTTGAGTATAATCTTTGATATGTTTGGAGCTTTTGAAATTTTGACCCTTTTTCTATTGGGTTTTGGGTTTGGGTTCAGCCCACTAGCTTAATTAACCCTCTAACTCAACCCCTTCTCTTCATTCATCTTTACTTCATTTTCATTTCTTAAGCAAAACTGAAAATGGTGGAAGGGGAAGAGAAATAGAAATTGCAAGCCCTAATTCCATTTTCAAACTCCAAATTCTTGCTCCAAAATCATAGAGAAGCCATTGGTAAGCTCTTCTTCATCTTCTCCAACTCTTCTTCTCTTCAATTTCAGAAAATTTCCGAAACCTAACTTAGGAAATACTTGTTTTGATCTTAGATTGAAGCTTGTTGGGTTGAAGTAGTGTTTGGTTGGTCTTCTCCTTGTTATTGAGCTTCATCTTCTTTGTTTTGTGATAAAAGGTGAGTTTTGAACTCACATCTACTTCTCTTGATTTCGTTGATGTTGGGTATGAATTCCTAGCACTTGTTCATATGCACTTGCTTTTAGTTTGGATTGAATTGGTGAATATCCAAATTTTTAGTGTTTGGGTTCAATTCTTTGAAATCCGAACTTTGATGTTTTGATCATAATTTTGGTGATGAATCGAAGTGCTTATAGGGCCGGGTAGCCGCGTGGCGTAAATCCCTAGCGTCCGGGCTCGTCCAATTGAAGGTTGGGAGAGTTTGCACTTCATTGGTAATAAGTAGGAAATGCAGGAAATGGGGTTCAGTCGACTGGGTCCTCTGTTCAGTCGACTGAGCTGAAGCCCGAAATTTTTCTGGACAATTTTCAGTCGACTGAACAGGGATTTCAGTCGACTGACCTGCTCCTGTTTTCCTGTTTTGCCTATGTATGCTTATTTTGATTGGTTTTCCGAATGTTATCGATTCACGTTGGTTCTTAGTGGTTGTTACTGCCTCTTTGACTTTGATAACTTATTTTTGACTTCATCCATGGATTTTTATAAAATAATCTTTCTAATCATATTAAAAGCTCGTTTCTCCAATTTATAAATTCTATTTAAATACATGCACAATTTCGCACTTCGAGCGAAGTGGAAGGGTGATTAAATGGTCGGGCAAAACACGGACCATGAATCTGTGCGTTTATCTTTCCGATTAATCCCCGACCTATTCAATTGATTGTTTTGACCTTCGGGTTTGGTTTACCGATGATATGAGGTGACTTTGTACTGCTTTGAGTGTGAAATTAACTAACGGATAGTAAACCGTTCAGTGCGAACGAGTGGTTATGGGACTCGTGTTACCACATTTCGGATTCCTTTTTGAGAGTTATGACACATTCCACCAGTTAGTGGTGTCCAGTACTGTGTCTCTGACCTTCACCACTACGGTTTGTTGCCTTCGGGTATGTGCCTTCGGGTTTGTTGCCCTTTAGTATCGCTTCCGCTGTTGGTCGTTATGAGCCGCATGGGTGATATTGGGTTGCCCTTTAGTATCGCTTCCGATGTTGGTCGTTATGAGCCGCATGCGTGATATTGGGTTTGGAGTCTTCGGGCTCATCGATCCTTGTTTGTACAGTACTGAGCTCGAGCAAATTTTCTGATGTTTCATTCATATGTATATTCCCTTGGTATCGCCCTTCGGTGTTGGTCTTTTTGAGCCGCATGATGCCTAGCGTTTACCTTGTGGAACTTGTATACCTTATGGGTATTTGTTATTTGCCTTTTGGCTTGATTTGGGATATTTGTATCCTTTGTTTCTCTATGTTGCCGATGATATGAGGCTTGTTATCATATGATTCATCTTTTGTTAGATGATTGTGTTATATCTTTTAGAGATATTTGTTATACCTTGTAACCTTGCAGGTTATTGTTGTTCAGTTTATCTAACTGATTTGTTTAGCTAGACTGACCTGTGTATTTCATACTCGGGTCAGATCGAGTTGTTTCAGGTTAGGTGCTTTTGGACTTAGCCTATTTTGCTTCCGCATGGACTATTCAGCTTGTTCCTTTTTGTTATAGCTTTTGTGTAGTCCTATTTTGTAGTAACTCTGATATGTATTCTTTTGACTCGTCTGTATATTGTGGTTTGCTATACCACTTGACATGTATTAGTTTGTATACTCTATTATGTATCTGTATATATGTATATGATGATCTACTGTTATGTGATGTATATTACATTTGAGTTGTTATATTCTGTTCTGATAGATCCTCCAACCACCTATGGTTTTGTTTTAAGTATTCATTGGATATGTCGATCTGTTTGGTATGACTATTGTCGATATATTCAATAGATAGTTAGAGCAAGGCTATAGATGGTCGCTCCTAACCAGCCTTATTCTCTGTGTTAGTTGACGGCATTACCCTGAAGTGTCCTTGGCTAGTGTGGGTATAAAGGTGGGGCGTCACAGCGTGGTATCAGAGCTGAGTTCAGGACAAAATATGATAAACACAGAATAGAGCACATATTACGGTACATCAAAGTATACAAGTGATACAAATCTTTGAATCATCGTGTCTCTTTATTCCATCAAGGTTAGATATAATTTGTGAATACGTCTAGGAATGCATTTCTATTCCGTAGTATTCCATATTGCAATATCTACCTTGTGAATAATCTTGTTCTTATCTTACTTTCAGCGTATGGCTGGAAGAGGCAGAGGGCGACGTTCGGATGTTGGGCAATCCAGTGGCTCACATCCGGATGGCGTTTATATGTCTTCTGATCAGTTTATGGAGTTGTTTAGGAGCACTAAGCCTCCAGTTCCTCCTCGAGTTTCTCCACCTCGCAAGTCTGCCTTTGCATGTCAGTGGAGTGATTTTTCTCATCTTGGAGGGAAGTCGTTTAAGGGCTCCGAGTCTGTTCTTGAAGTCCAAGCTTGGCTTCTCACGTGCGTGCGTATCTTCTCTCGCATGGATCTTTCTGACCATGATAGAGTTCTTGTAACTTCTAGCTTATTACAAGAGCGTGCTCTTGATTGGTATGAGTTTCTTGTAGCCGAGATTGATGAGTCTACTCTTTCTTGGACTCAGTTTCGGGAGCGATTTGAACTCAAGTTCGTTCCTGAATCTGAAAAAGTTTTATTGACCCGTCGCTTCCTTGAGTTGAAGCAAGGGAAATCTTCTGTTTCTGAGTATGTTGCATCATTCGAGGCTTTATCTAAGTATGGTCTTGAATTCGTTAGCACTTCTTATAAGAAGAATTTGAAGTTTGTTTCTGGTCTTAAGAAATATCTTAAGAAGTCTTTGTTGCTCCAACTTAAACTTTCTTTTGAGGAGTTGGTTGATTCTGCGCTTCATCTCGAGACCGTCGAGAAGGAGTGTGATAGTGATGTTGATGTTGAGGTTTCCAAGAACCCCAACAAGAAGCCGTTTCCAATTTAGAAGACCAGGTCTAAGAAGAAGACTGGTGGTCCTAGCTCTCAGCCTCAGTCTTTTGGAACACCTTTCGTTCGAAAGTGTTTCAATTGTGGTTCTTCTGATCATATTATTCGAGCTTGTCCTAAGCCTCTCTCTGCAGTTATTGCAAGAAGGAAGGTCATCATGTTTCAGCTTGCCCTACTGTTCCGGCTGGTGCCAAGTCTAGCAGGCTTTATGCTGCTAAGGCTTCTGAAGGTCCTTCTCAACCCAAAGGTATATCTCCATCTATTTGGAAGGTTCTACTTTATTTCATGATCATAGTATACGAGTTCTTTTTGATACGGGTGCTTCACATTCTTTTGTATCGAAAAAGCTCTTCGATGATTTATCTTTGGATGTTTCTTGTATGGTTACTTCTTTAAGGATTGCGAATCCTATTGGGGGATCCGCGACCCTTAGCTTGCTTTGTGATGATCTTGAGATTGTTTTATGTGACTTTTCTTTTCGTGCGAATCTGCACATTGTTTGTTGTCTGGAATTTGATATGATTTTGAGTATGGACTGGCTAGTGAGATATGATGCCAGGATTATTTGTTCAGAGAGAATTTTGTATCTTCGACATCCGGATTCGCCTACTCAGCTATCTCTTGATCTTCGGAATGTGGATAATTCCGAAATGGATTTATATTCTCTTGACTCGCGAGATGAGTATGATATATCTCGTATTCCTATTGCTTGTGACTTTTCTGATGTTTTTGAGCCTGTATCGGGTTTGCCACCCAAGCGGGCAATTGAGTTCCGCATTGATCTCATTCCAGGCACGCAGCCAGTTAGTCGTCCTCCCACAAGGATGTCTACAAAGGAAAATGAGGAACTCAAGAAGCAGCTTTTAGAGCTTGAGTCCAAGCAGTTGATTCAGTCCAGTTTTTCTCCGTGGGGATCCGCGGTCGTCTTCGTGAAGAAGTCCGTTGGAACTATTAGGCTTTGCATTGACTATCGCAAGCTTAACGAGTTAACCATCAGGAATAGGTATCCATTGCCTAGGATCGATGATATGTTCGATCTATTGAGTGGTGCTAAGGTGTTTTCTCAGCTTGACCTTGCCACAGGTTTTCATCAGTTACGAGTCGCGGAAGATAGCATTCCTCTTACCGCTTTCCGCACTCGTTATGGTTCTTTTGAGTGGCTCGTTATGCCGTTCGGTTGGACGAATGCTCCTGCTTTCTTTGTTGATCTCATGAATCGGGTATTCCGGGAATATCTCGATAAGTTCGTGCTCGTGTTCATTGATGATATCCTTATTTATTCTAAGTCTGAAGCCGAGCATGCTAATCACTTGAGAATTGTCTTGAGTACTCTTCGTCGTCATCAGCTTAGAGCCAAATTCTCCAAGTGCCATTTTTGGGAGAATAAGGTTAAGTTCTTAGGCCATGTTGTATCTTCCGATGGCATTTTTGTCGATCCCTCAAAGATCGAAGCCATCCAGAATTGGAAGAGGCCTGAGAATGTACATGAGATTCGTAGTTTCCTTGGATTGGCGGGTTATTACCGTCGGTTCATTATGGATTTTTCCGGAGTTGTGCTTCCTCTCACCAGCCTTACTCGGAAAGGCATTCGTTTTATTTGGTCCGACAAGTGTGAAGCTTCCTTTCTGACATTGAAGGAACTTCTCACTAATGCTCCTATTCTTGTGGTTCCCGAGGGGAATCGTGATCTTGTTGTTTACACCGATGCGCGTGGTAGTGGTCTCGGTGCCGTTCTTATGCAGAAGGATCGGGTAGTTGCTTATGCTTCTAGGCAACTGCGTCCGAATGAAGTTCGCTATGCCACTCATGATCTTGAGTTAGCCGCCATCGTCTTTGCCTTGAAGATTTGGCGACACTATTTATTGGGCGAGCGCTTCATTCTCTATACCAATCATAAGTCCTTGAAGTATTTGTTCACCCAGAAGGAACTCAATATGAGACAACAGCGTTGGCTCGAGTTTCTTGCTTCCTATGAATTCGATATCCAGTTTACCCCTGGTAAGGGTAATCGTGTTGCAGATGCGCTTAGTCGCAAACATTCGGCTGTTATTTCTATGATGCTTGTCGAATGGGATATTCTTGAGACTCTATCTTTTTGTGAAATTCAGGATCGAGGTTCATCTTCTGATTCTCCTATTTTATTATTTAGTTTGGGAGCTCGACCCATTTTGTTGGATCGTATTGCCGATGCTCAGCGGCGTGATCTTGATTTGTTGCATCTTATTCAGCTTTGTAGTCTGGATCCTGTGACGAGGCGTTGAGGGATTTCAGCATTAATTCTTATGGGTGTCTTCGCAAGAAGAACCGTCTTTTTGTGCCTTCTGATTTTGCGCTTAGGCATGACATTCTTGATGATTGTCACCGTTCTAAGTATATCATTCATCCTGGTAGTAGTAAGATATATGCCGATATGCATCGTCTTTATTATTAGGAAGGCATGAAACGCGATGTGGCGAGTTATGTGAGTAATTGCATAACTTGTCAGCGTTTTAAGGCCGAACATCAGCGTCCTTCGGGTCTTCTTCAGCCTCTTGAGATTCCATTGTGAAAATGGGATCAGATTTCTATGGATTTCATTGACGACCTACCTCGTACGAGATCGGGCCATTCTAGTATTTGGGTTATTGTTGATCGCCTCACTAAGTCTGCTCATTTTGTTCCTATTAAGTCTAATAGGACTGCTTCTCATTTGGCTAAGTTGTATGTCAAGGAAATCGTGAGACTTCACGGTGTTTCTAGTTCTATTGTGAGTGACCGTGATCCTTTATTCACGAGTCATTTTTGGAAGAGTCTTCAGCAAGCTTTGGGAACAAAGCTTAATTTTAGCACAGCTTATCATCCGCAGTCTGACGGACAGACTGAACGGGTGAATCGTATCTTGGAAGATCTTCTCCGTATTTGTATTTTTAATTTTGGTGGTAGGTGGGAGGATCACCTACCTCTTGTAGAGTTCTCCTACAACAATAGTTTTCAGTCTAGTATCGGTATGGCTCCTTTCGAAGCTTTATACGGAAGGCCATGTTGATCACCTTCTTGTTGGTTGGAATCTGGGGAGAAGCTTATTCTTGGTTCAGATTTTGTTCGTGATTCTTCCGAGAAGATTGATCTTATCCGGTTGAGAATGAAAGAGGCACAGAGTCGCCAGAAATCCTACGCTGATAACCGTAGGAAGCCTCTCGAGTTCTCGATTGGTGATCTTGTTTTTATTCGTGTTTCTCCTTTGAAGGGGGTTATGCGTTTCAGTACGACTGGGAAATTGGCTCCTCGCTTTATAGGACCATTTTCTATTACTGAACGTATTGGCCCTGTGGCTTATAGAGTTTCACTTCCATCTCATCTATCTAGCATTCATGGCGTGTTTCATGTCTCGCAACTTCGGAAATGTCTTCGGGAGTCGGATTCTGTTATTACTTCTCCTGATTTGCAAGAGCTTGAGGTCTCACCGGACTTATCTATTGTACAGCAACCTATTCGCGTACTTGACACGGAGGTGCGACACCTTCGGAATAAGGACGTGCCTCTCGTAAAGGTTCAATGGTCCGCTAATCCCAATGACTATACTTGGGAAACCAGAGAGTTTATTGAGCGATCTTATCCGGGTTTTCTATCTTAGCTTGGCAATGGTGAGTATATCTTTCATCTCAAGCTTATTTCATTTTCTTTTGATTGATTGTATATATGTAGTTGTTACAAATATCGTCTCTAGGAATTACGGGGACGCAATTTTGAATGGAGGGGAGATCTGTAACAACCCGCATATTTAACGATTTTTATATTTAAATATTTTATTTAAATATAGCGTCGTTAGTCGGATTTAGGTCCGAAATGTTACTTTCTGCAAATGGCCGAATTGGAGCTCGAAACTTCCTCCATTAGTTCCAAAATGGCGTTTGCAATCTTTTTGAGTATAATCTTTGATATGTTTGGAGCTTTTGAAATTTTGTCCCTTTTTCTATTGGGTTTTGGGTTTGGGTTCAGCCCACAAGCTTAATTAACCCTCTAACTCAACCCCTTCTCTTCATTAATCTTCACTTCATTTTCATTTCTTAAGCAAAACTGAAAATGGTGGAAGGGGAAGAGAAATAGAAATTGCAAACCCTAATTCCATTTGCAAACTCCAAATTCTTGCTCCAAAATCATAGAGAAGCCATTGGTAAGCTCTTCTTCATCTTCTCCAACTCTTCTCCTCTTCAATTTCAGAAAATTTCCTAAACCTAACTTAGGAAATACTTGTTTTGATCTTAGATTGAAGCTTGTTGGGTTGAAGTAGTGTTTGGTTGGTCTTCTCCTTGTTATTGAGCTTCATCTTCTTTGTTTTGTGATAAAAGGTGAGTTTTGAACTCACATCTACTTCTCTTGATTTCACTGATGTTGGGTATGAATTCCTAGCACTTGTTCATATGCACTTGCTTTTAGTGTGGATTGAATTGGTGAATATTCAAATTTTTAGTGTTTGGGTTCAATTCTTTGAAATCCGAACTTTGATGTTTTGATCATGTTTTTGGTGATGAATCGAAGTGCTTATAGGGCCGGGTAGCCGCGTGGCGTAAATCCCTAGCGTCCGGGCTCGTCCGATTGAAGGTTGGGAGAGTTTGCACTTCATTGGTAATAAGTAGGAAATGCAGGAAATGGGGTTCAGTCGACCGGATCCTCTGTTCAGTCGACTGAGCTGAAGCCCGAAATTTTTATGGACAATTTTCAATCGACTGAACAGGGATTTCAGTCGACTGACCTGCTCCTGTTTTCCTGTTTTGCCTATGTATGCTTATTTTGATTGGTTTTCCGAATGTTATCGATTCATGTTGGTTCTTAGTGGTTGTTATTGCCTCTTTGACTTTGATAACTTATTTTTGACTTCATCCACGGGTTTTTATAAAATAATCTTTCTAATCATATTAAAAGCTCGTTTCTCCAATTTATAAATTCTATTTAAACACATGCACAATTTTGCACTTCGAGCGAAGTGGAAGGGTGATTAAATGGTTGGGCAAAACACGGACCATGAATCTGTGCGTTTATCTTTCCGATTAATCCCCGACCTATTCAATTGATCGTTTTGACCTTCGGGTTTGGTTTACCGATGATATGAGGTGACTTTGTACTGCTTTGAGTGTGAAATTAACTAACGGATAGTAAACCGTTCAGTGCGAACGAGTGGTTATGGGACTCGCGTTATCACATTTCGAATTCCTTTTTGAGAGTTATGACACATTCCGCCAGTTAGTGGTGTCCAGTACTGGGTCTCTGACCTTCACCACTATGGTTTGTTGCCTTCGGGTTTGTGCCTTCCGGTTTGTTGCCCTTTAGTATCGCTTCCGATGTTGGTCATTATGAGGCGCATGGGTGATATTGGGTTGCCCTTTAGTATCGCTTCCGATGTTGGTCGTTATGAGCCGCATGGGTGATATTGGGTTTGGAGTCTTCGGGCTCATGGATCCTTGTTTGTACAGTACTGAGCTCGAGCAAATTTTCTGATGTTTCATTCATATGTATATTCCCTTGGTATCGCCCTTCGGTGTTGGTCTTTTTGAGCCGCATGATGCGTAGCGTTTACCTTGTGGAACTTGTATACCTTATGGGTATTTGTTATTTGCCTTTTGGCTTGATTTGGGATATTTGTATCCTTTGTTTCTCTATGTTGCCGATGATATGAGGCTTGTTATCATATGATTCATCTTTTGTTAGATGATTGTGTTATCTCTTTTAGAGATATTTGTTATACCTTGTAACCTTGCAGGTTATTGTTGTTCAGTTTATCTAACTGATTTGTTTAGCTAGACTGACCTGTGTATTTCATACTCGGGTCAGACCGAGTTGTTTCAGGTTAGGTGCTTTTAGACTTAGCCTATTTTGCTTCCGCATGGACTATTCAGCTTGTTCCTTTTTGTTATAGCTTTTGTGTAGTCCTATTTTGTAGTAACTCTGATATGTATTCTTTTGACTCGTCTGTATATTGTGGTTTGCTATACCACTTGACATGTATTAGTTTGTATACTCTATTATGTATCTGTATATATGTATATGATGATCTACTGTTCTGTGATGTATATTACATTTGAGTTGTTATATTCTGTTCTGATAGATCCTCCAACCACCTATGGTTTTGTTTTAAGTATTCATTGGATATGTCGATCTGTTTGGTATGACTATTGTCGATATATTCAATAGATAGTTAGAGCAAGGCTATAGATGGTCGCTTCTAACCAGCCTTATTCTCCGTGTTAGTTGACGGCATTACCCTGAAGTGTCCTTGGCTAGCGTGGGTATAGAGGTGGGGCGTCACAATTTATGTGCTAAAATGAAATAAGATAATCTTGTGTAACTTTCAATTGCATTCTTAAAAACATATATAACTTACCAAATTATTAAAAGTTGAAATGTTAATAAGAATATGCAATAAAATATTATACAAATAAAACTTGGAAAATGGAAGTATTCAATGAAATTCTTATATAAATAAGAACTTTGATATTATAGTTGTTATAAACTTAATTTATAATTTAAATGCTACTAATTGGATGTAATATAAAATTGTAAGTAGATAATTATAAACTTAAGCTAATGAATTGATATGCTAAGTAATTGAAGTTAACATAAATACTGTAAACAAATGAGTATAAACTTTAGTAACTGCTTAAAGTTAAATACAATTAAAAATAAGTGAAAAAGATGAATACTATAAGTGGATGGTTATAAACTTAAATCAATGATGAAGCACTTTGTAATTAAATTTCTTTATTAAGTTAATGACTATAATTCAGAAGTTGAGATGATTTAGAAAATAGACCTAATATTCCATTTACATTATAAAGGAAAGAGTAAATGTGAATTAAAAACTTAAGTACGAATGATTTAATTGTTGGAAACCAAGTATGGCATAAAATAATAAAGGTGAATAAAACTACGATGAAATGTATGTAATACTAAAATAATAAATCCATCGATAATTATAAACAATTGAATGGATATAAGTTAAGTAAGAAATGAATACAAAGTAATGAAATGAAATAATTACTGAACGAATGAACGTGAATTTATTTACAAAGACACTTATATAGTATTTTAAGAAATTGATTTATATATGTTTAAAAATTTGTGTATGAGTAACATATGTAAGAAAATTTAAATAACATATGTAAATAACTGAATGTAAATAAATGGAATTTAAGTATTATATGAATGAATGGAAATTGAATTTTTGTAAGAAATCAATGTATAATTAAAGAAGATAATCATGGTATGAATGAAAATTTATGAACAATAGATGTTGTGAAAGCAAATTTATAAGAGTAACTTAAATAACATTGGAAATTATTGTTTGTTTTGGCTTATGGATTATTGGGAAAGGATACTTCTAATTGTCTGGATGTATGAATAACCTGTTGGGTTTTATCTAAGACTGTTGAGTGTATGGTATACTTAGTAGTTTATTTTTCATCCTATACGATCTAAGTGTGTAAACTTGGACAAAACCATTTGTTTTGCTTGATTTGGATGAATGGTTGAATTGTTTGATTTCATGTGATGAATGTATGCTTGGTTGCTAGTGATTTTCATTATGTTGCATTGATTGTTTTGTTATTAGTTGAAACAACCAAATTACTTCACTTTTATATGACTATTAACTTCTTTGGATTATATAAGTATAATACAGGTTATAGAAGCAATTGCTACTGCTTTTGGTTTCATAAAATAAGCGTTATTTGGTTATTTACCCAACAAATAGGTACGTTCTCGGATTACGGTTTTCTAACGATGTTATATTGTTTTTCTCGCAGTTGGATATATTATTTTGAAAAATTATGATATTTACTTTTTTATTGATATTATTATTTCTCCCAGACCTCTCAGTACAAAGGTGACTCTACCAAAAAATTTCGTGAATTTTGGACTTAGAAAATTTTGTGAAATATTTTACTAATTTTATTAGTTTGAGTATAAAAGGATTTAACCGTTTATAAGTTGATATATTTTGTTTAAGTTATTTAATTTTGAAAATTTATTGTTTATAAATTTAATATTTTGAATAAGATATATTGATTTATTAATTTCTTCTTTTTCCCCCATTTTTCCTTTTCGGGGATGAAAAGTTTTGAGTGGGGAAGAGTGTAACGACCCATAATTTTCTATAATAAAAATAGTTAATTTAATTATTTAATAACTGGAAGAAATAAAAATTTGGAATTTAATTATGAAAATAATAAATAGAATGAATTTGCAACAATATTAATCTAAGTTAAACTTTAACAAATTGAATGAAATTCCAATTCATTGTAATGATTTAAAAGTTATACTTGGTTATAAATTGAATATAAGAAAATAAATGTAAATATTGAATTAACCAATGAAATAATAGATAGTTAATGGTGATTGAACAAAATTAGTGTTATGAAAGAAATTGTAACATTTGTTGGTAAGAAATAGACTTATAAGTGTAATTAAAAGTAAATGGTAACAATTGTTGTAAGTTACCTATTTATTTAATTTGTTAGATTTAATTTAAAATCAATTGCAATCAATTCACTTAATTAATGCAGTTAATGTAGATTAAATTGATAATTGAAGAATGTTAATTCAATAAGATGTAACCAATGTAAATTCTATAATTAAGTGAATAAAAAGAATGAAAATCAAGATTTATCAATTTATTGTAATTCAAATTTTAATAATTCGATTTATTATAACTAAAAGAAATCAAATACTACGTCAATGAAATTAAAATGAAATGGGAAAATGGTGAATCTACCTCTTCGGAGGAGTTCTAGACTTGATGATTTTTATAGTTACTGTGGCATGTCTTTCACATACTTGTGCTGTATTTTTCCTTTTTTCTTAGTAGTGTAGGTGCTTTTACCTTACTCCTACACTTCAACTTTATTACTTTCGTAATAAAAGTGGACGGTCCACTATAAAACCGGCTGGCCTAGCCAAAAAAAATTGAAATGGGAAAATATTAGTGTAATAAGATATAAACCAATGTTAATTATAACCATAAGATGATAATTGATTGAATAACAAAATTTAAAAATTAATAAATGGATTTATTGGGATTTTAATTTATAATTTCTGAATTTATTGAAATTGACATTAAATACGGTAAATTTTGCAATATCCAACAAAATTGATATAGAAATTTGTTTTATAGGATTATAAAGCACTGAGTAGTCAAATTGATAGAAATTGTAAATAATAAACTTTGAATCGCAAAGTGAATTAATTAATTTAATATTGATTTATTTAATTAACGTAAATATAGCCATTTTGGTAACTGTCTCGGATTCCGACGAAAATAATTTTATCGGATCCGTAACAATGAATTATTATAAGATTTCAAGTTTCGTAACGATCGGACTTAACGTTTGATCGTACGGGATCGAAACGCCAAGAAATCAATTTAATTGAAATCAATTTGAAATAAACCAATTTTATGGTAACTTCTTCATACAATGGAATTAGTACTTGAAACCTATTCCATTGAGTTTAGAACTATCGAAAACATCTATTTTGATATATAGAAATTCCCATTTTGTCCCGGAGGCGAAACGGGTTTTGGGTCATTTATCGCTTGATCAAATCTTGTATGTTCTTTCATATTTCAACTAATCTTATAAATAGCTCATCATACACCCTAATAGCTTCTCATTTCCATTTCCATTTGTCTGTACGTACAATTCCAACTGTCTCTCACATTCCAATGGCAGACAAACAAATTCTCAGATTGCAAATTCCAAATCAAAAACCGAATCAAAAAAATCAAACTTCCCCAAACCCTATCAAATTTTATATCGTTCGAAAGCTCTTGATGAACGTAATATGCTGATGGAATTCGTGCTTTGATTCGAATCATCGTTTGTCCAGAATTTGCGAATCATTCTAGGCCGTCCATAAGCCATATTTTCGTTAACAGTGGATCGTCGACTATTTGTCGATCAGAAAGTTGCATTGGGTAGAAGGCGTTGAGAGGAGCACATCCATATGGCCACCTGGGTCAAGAGGTGCTTGGATCTTACCAAACTTTGCATGGAAGCTAGCATGGTCGATCATGGTGGGTGAGTGTTGGCGGCGCCTCGAGGTCGTGGTGAGGTCGGCCAGAATGGGGAAAGGCAGTCGCATGAACTGATCGTGATGGCGGAGCTTGAGGTGGTCGGCGTTCGCGTGAATTAGTGGTGGCTGCAAGGTAATCGTGGTCTCGTACTGATAGTGCTAGGGCTTGCGTGTTGGACGGTGATGATGTGTTTAGGTACTGTCTTTTATTTATTTTTATTTTTCATTTATATTATAAATTGTATAATGTTCTAATGTGCATATCTTTTGCTTACGAGCTCGGATTTGGACGCATTTTGTCTTGCTGGGATCGTATCAGAATTCCGGACATTTTGATGTTGGTCTGGATGAATTCTGAGATTGTTTGAATTTTGGATCTAAATTGGATTTTAATTCGATTCGAAATCAAAAGTGAATGATTTGACCCACTCACAACTTCTAAAATTTCTTATGTTGATTGAAAATTTATTTATGGCTGTTTGGTAATTTTTAAATCGCCATCTCAGTTAATTTGAATTTATTTGAATTAAATCGTTATTTAATTTATTGTTGAATTTAAATTGCAAGTTAAATACCTGTTGCTGATTATCAGTTCTATATTGATGTTTATTGATTGATTTGGATGATGATTGTAATGGATGTTTGATTGTTGATACTTGATGAATGTATATGTTTTATGTCGTTATAAACTGCAAGTTCGCTATGGGTTGAAACGATATATATCTGAATGATCTATAGATTAGTAAAAAATTGTTATGGGTTGAAATGATAGACTCGAGCGATTTTGTGGATTTTTATATTAATTCAGGATTACGGTTTGAAATGGTATATAACCGTAAAATTTTAAATTGTGGATTGAAATGATAAATATCTGTATCACTTGACCCTAGGGTAAAGAATTATATATGAACACCGGATTGGTTAAATTAAATGATTTTGAATCCTTTATTTTTGAATTTAATTAAATGATATTTTGAAATAAACTTGTTTTATATAAATTGAATTATTATTGAAATCAAGTTAGGTTGAAATTTGAATTGGTTAAAGAATTGTTTAAAGAAATTAGATTTCAAATGTTAAGTTGAATTTTTGAAATATATTGGAATGTGTGATTTAAATTGATATTTCAAACATGGTTTGGAAGCAATATAAAATTTAATAATTTTATTATGAGTTGAGTTGAAAGATTGAAATTGGGTTTTTGTGATTTTAAAAATGTGAAATGGTACAGATATGTTGAAATAAAATAACCTATATTAACCATATTAAATCATTTTAACCTATTTTAAACCATTCAATTTATTTTAAACTAATTAAACCATTTCAATTTATTTTAAATGTAATTAATCTATTTTAAATCTATTTTAAATCTATTTAACTATCTTAAATCAATTTAAAATATTTTAAATCTATTTTAAATATTTTAGAGTATTCTATCTATCCTAAAATTTATTATTAAATTTGTTAAACTATTTATAACTATGTAAACTATTTTTGTAAATTCCAAACTAAGTAAAGTAGATAGGTTTATATTCAAATCCTCGGTTTTAAAGTGAATATGGTTAATTGACATTATAATCTAAGTTGGGATTTAAATAACATATTTGATTAAATATGGTTGATTTGAAAATGAGGGTTGAACCAATTTTGGAATATGATTTTTGAAAGAAATTATGATTTTGGAAATAATATGATTTCAAATTGAATATAATTTCGAAAGTGATATAGTTTTGAGAATATGATATTTGGTTATAAATTGTGAATTGACTTTTGAATGTAAAAGAACCATCCGGTGTGAAATAAGCGTTTGGTTGTTAAAGAGACCGGGATCAGATATTATCGTACTCTCTACGAGTACCGAAAACCACTTTATAAATTGTGTACGTGGTGGAGATTCCAGAAATAAAGTAGGATGGTTTGACGAACGATTTCTGTATAAGGTATGACATGACCCTGACTCCCATGAGTCAGCATAGATGTGAATAAAACAGGTGCTATGCCAGGCCAAGTGAGGTCATTTCTCCGATCAGGCACATTCATTCGATACTATATTCTGACTTTGTGATTGATTTTGTGGCCACGCTTGATTTTTGATTTGGGAGTGTGTTCCGAGGTGGGAGGTAGTAGCTGCTATGCGTTACCACCAGTCTGGGAGTGCAATTGGTATATCTACGCTCGCATTGCCTCGAGTGTCGTGTTTACATGCCCTAGCGTGCCTTCTAAGAGTTTGGTTTGTACCATATCTATGGAGTGCACTCAGATAGCCGTCCAGTTTACGGAGGAATTACGGTACTGTATAGACTATGGAAATATGTAAAAATGTGTTAAGAGGGATATAGGTAACGCCTTAACGCTATTTTAATACTTTCACTTTACTGTAGACATATTATAGTAGCGCATTGTACTACATAGTAGATAGTTTAACAGATCCTTAGGAGATGTGAATCCCAAACATCTCTTAAGTTACTACACTCATATTAGACACTGGATAGAAGATGTTGAACCCTGTAAACATTCTTGACGCTGTCACACGCATATTTACCGTTGATTTAACTTACATAAGATCTTTTAGTTCTGACTCGAGGGTTTTGTCTTTTCAATTCGTTCGGATTAGCCTGAGCATTTCAGGGTTGAAGACCTTATTTCTAGAGGACGAAGATGAAGATTTCTACTACTATTATTTATTATATTTATTCCACTGCATCACGTTGTTCCGCTACATTTATTTATTGCTGTTTATGTAACGCTGATGCTTGCGTTGTAAAGAATAATCAGATATATTTATAAAACAGCTTCGTGGACTGTTATTTGATTGTTATATTTTGTCATTCTATTGCGAGATTCTGTATTTGTTTATTTCTTTTCCCTTTTTCCTATTTACCCCAATAACAATTTGCCTCTTTGGATGGTTTGAGCCGGCATGTGTGTCTCCTTAAAATGTCTAAAAGGAAGGTCATTATAAGGAATTTATTTGATCATTTTGAAACTCTTCGTACGCAATCTATTTTGCACAAAGAAGCCTTAATTTAATAAGAAAATTATGTTTCAAGAATTTAACCCTCACATTTGGACTTGAACACAATGATTTTACAGTCGAACAAATAAATACATCCCTATTAATGGATCAGATAAAGCTTTTTTAACATTCATTCAGTAAAAGAAGTTTGTTCATATGTAATATATTGATATGGGCCATTATAAATAGCTGATAATTATTGATGATACAAATTAATTGAGGAGATATTCTTTGTATTAAAGTCAATTGTCATACTACCGATTTGGAGGAAATACACTGTAACAATTTGAATTCATTCCACTTGTGTAAGAAAGATATGATAAAACATTGATCCTTGATAACAACTGTCCTTTATGTATAAGATATGTTGCAATATTTTTTCCAAACATCCTATGAAAATTTAGACTAACTTAAAATAAAATTTGAATATTTTTGGAAAAAATCGAATATCTTGTTTACTTTTCAATTATTTTTGAAATTTTTTATATTATATTTTTGATGGTTTTGAATTGATTTCTTAGTTCTATTGAGGTATCTACTTTTTGAAAGTCCTGTTCTTTTGAGGAAATTGAAATTTTAAATTGAAATCGAACATTTTTATAAGAGTTACACTATTTTGGAACAAAAATTATAAGAATTCTTTTTGAAAATATTGTATATATTTATGCAAAGTTTCATATTTTCTGAAAAAAGTTCAACTATTGTGGAAAAAATGATTTTTTACATAATAAACATTTCTTCGATAATAATTAAAATTTGAGAATATTTTAGTAGATTCAGAAAGACGACAACTTTTAAACTTCAAAAATTTGATTTTTAAATTTATTTATTTTTCACAACAATATAGAAAGTGTTGCATTTTGTAATATATATAGAGTAGAAAGAATGCAAATATAGCTACATGGGAATGCGTGGCTATGTTTACTAGCATGTTAGCGAGTGACTTTTTTTTGAAATAGTAAATAAAACGGCCCAATGCCTACAGCCCAACAAAAGAATACACATGAAACTGGATGGATTGGTGATCGCTTAACCCAAACATACAACCAATATCCTAGCTGCATACAAGACGAAAACCCTCAAAATTAGGGCAATGACGAAATGACGCGATCTGCTTCAAAATTCAAAATTAGCTAGAAATCTTCTAACCTTAGATCGATCGAGGCTTCTTCAAGTCTGAAGCAACAAATGTTCGGAATCGAAAGAAAAAAAATTCAGCATGGACGAAGCGATTCAGAATAATTTTGATTTGATAGTGAGACATGATTTTAAGGTGGTTTCAAGGTCGAATCAAAATGAAGACTTTAGCTTTGCCTAAATAATCTATATTCCTTACTGCTTTCCTCTTGAACTCACGAAATCTGCTACTCTCTCCTTTGCTCCACACTGATAAGTGATAAACTTTATTGTTTAGTTCACTTCTGTAATGATTAGCTCCTATATTTTGAATATTGATCTCCCTTTTGCAAATATTAACTTGCTGCAGTGAATGTGCTTCAGGAACACTGTTGAATAGCTCCTAGTCAAAATATGTAAGAAAGGCAAGTTATTGTCCCTAATGTGAACATTATAATCAATAAGAACTGAAATAGATTTATGTTTACTTCCCTTGCAGCTTGCATTATTGAAAGCTTTGGAACGTCCACCCTCAAGAAGGGAGTCTGAAGAACTACTGTTAAAGCAATATTAAAGTTATTAGTTCTGGATGAAACAAAAGATTGAGATTGGTTAATTCTACCATGGGAAATCTCAAAAGAGAATTTCCCAGAAGCAGCCCTTAACCCTTTCACCATAATTCTCCAGCTCACAGATTGATTAATTATGGTTGATGTTGATATCTTTTTTGCAATTTGTAAGAAATAAGATGGCACTTTCTGCTTCAATGTTTTTCCAGCCTTGAATACTATATGTTTTAGTGCCATTGTGAAGTCTGCTATTTGTTTCTTTACATATGAAGTATATTGCTATTGTTAGGAGAATATTATATATTTGTTATGATATATGTAAATATATAAGTGAATATGCTTTTGTGTTTTTCTATATGATATATGTAAATATAGGCATATCTCTTTCTCTTATTCAGTTACTGAAATCAGATCTATCTCTTCTTCTTATTCAACCATTGAAATCAGGTTTGAAATTTTCTAGATATGTTTTTCTAGATTTATTTTGCGATTAATTTAGATCTAGATTTAAGTATTCTTGTTTCACAATTCTATATCTATTTTTTAATTTTTCAGATTTGGATTTAAGTTTTAATATATCTTATCTTTTCAAGATCTTATTTTGTCATAGACCTAAATTTATAGATCTTATTCCACTATACATGTATTTTTATCATTATATTTCAGATCTCATCCTATAATAGATCCGTTTTTTTTGTTCTTATTTTCCTAATCTCATTATATTGTAGATCTCAAAATCACACCCAAATAATATACCTTTGAGATTTGTACATTGTTTAAAAATAAAATGTTGTGCTTTTTTTGAATTTGGATTTGAATTGATTTCAAACTTGCTTATTATTGCATGTTTTTTTTTGAGTTCATTATTTTGGAAAGCAAGTTTTGAATTTCACAATTTCTGTTGTTGATTCAAATAAATTTATTGATATTGATTACGTTTTGGTTTTTGATATAGATCTAAGTAATATATGCATGTTTGATAAATGAAGTTTTCATTTTGAAAACTCTTTGATTTGGATTTTGATTTTGGAAATTATTTTGATATATTGTTTATATTTCCAGAAGAAATATTTTATTATTTCTTAGAGAAACATATACAAGAATAATGCATATTTTGAAGATCATATTAGTTTAGATCCAATATTAATATTGATTTAGTACACCTGAAGTGAATGGAAACGTTAATGAAAACATATACGATAAACTTAATTTCTAGTATTTGAAATAAAAGTTGAGAACCTGCAGTTCCTATAATGCTAAAAGCTTGAGTTTCCATAAATTATTAAATTACAAGTTTTCTTATAATAAAGAACCAGAGTTTCAATAAAAGAGCAGAAACTTGGATTATAAAAAAAGGATATATATATATGTATGTATGTATGTATATACATATATATATAAGAATTATTTCAGTTATTTTAGAAATTTTGACTATTAAGAAATAAAGTTTTTCTTATGGTATTCATTTAATTTTATTATTGAGTATATTAAACTTAGCTTTGAGATTAAATTCTGCTAACTAAAGTTAGTTAGATTGATTTATTTGTTTGTAAAGAAATCAATTCGTTGTGATAATATTTTATATTTTATGCCACAATAATGGTAAATTGCATTCATTTTTTTAATTATAAATGCATTAAATGTTGTCGTCATGGTAATAAATTAAATTACCATATCATCATAAATGCACTGGCTACAGTAAATTAAATGATGTTGTATTTTTATGTTTGGAATAAGAATAAACATATGGTTTATTATATGGTGTATTCATTTTGGCAAACAATGCTCGATATAATGAAAGAAATAAGTTTGAACAACAACCTGAAGTTGTGCAAAGATTTTTTTCCAACCAGAAGTTGTATAACTCAAAGCCCAAGACCTGAAGTCTTGAATTATGAAAAGATTTTCTGATAAACTTGCCAAGCTCGAATTCTTGTCAGTATTTTTTGTCAAAATGTACAAGTCTTGAAATAAGAATAGACTTTTATTTTGTAACAATATGGTACAAAAAAGAGAGGATAAGTTTACACAAAATTTGAGAACCTGAAGTTCATAACAAATTAATGAACTTGAAGTTCATGAGTTAGAAGCCCGAAGCTCTACTGAAATTATGTAAAATGATAAGGTTGTACTTCCTGAAGAAGTTAAAGAAAATTAATAAATAATCATTTGAGAAAATGATGCTGCATTCAAGAGAATACAAAAATCTCCACATGAGTTATACCTTACCTTATATCTTAACATTTACACTATATTAACCAAATATCCTGAAGATATTATGTTATATGATATTTCAAACATCATTGGATGTGTGTGTGTATTAATCTCTTGAAAAGATGTCTTAGAGATTTATTTATATTTATATTGCAAAATCTAACTCCCAGAAGAGATGTTATATGAATTTTATTTTTGTTACATGACAATTCCTTAAAAGGAAATACTATATTCCCCAAAGGAATAACGATAAATTTTTTTTGAGTAATAACAATAATTTGTACAAAAATAAATGATATTGTATACCAATGTTACACTCCAGAAGTAGTGGTTTTATCTCTTTCATCTTACTTTCAGTTGGTGAATCTAATTTTGTCACTGTATTTAAAGTTTGATACGCCATAAAATAAATATTGTATATTGATATGGCATTCAAATAGTGCATATATATATATATATATATATATATATATATATATATATATATATATATATATATGAGAGTTCACTCCAGAAGTGGTGATACTAATATATCTCTAGAAGAGATTTATAAATTTGAAAATGATAACATATATCTAGAAGAGATTTATTTATATATTTGGTAATTTTATTAAACCAAATAAATGTACATAAATATGATTATGAAGGATCCTAATTTAGTTTAGATTAGATCCAAAAGGTTTAAGATTATCTCTAGAATATATTGTTCTATGTTCACATGTCTAATTATATCATAAAGGTCATGTTCCTAGTTTATTATTTCATAAGAAATAATGCACATATAATCAATTCTTGAAGATAAATTTTTAAATATTCTCCTAAAGAGATGGTCTATATTTCATATCATAATTTTCATGCAAGCTATACATACGGTCTTAAGGAGATCTGTATCTGTAATATTCCAAGTATCCAGAAGATACTCTTATTATTATTATTTTTGTCGTAATTTTTTTTTCGAACTCTCAAAAGAGATGTGCAGAAATGTCTATATGCAATTATAAATTATTCTTTGATAAGTAATATAATTAATGTTCAAAACTTATACTTGAGATATAATTGAGGAACAAAACTTAAAAACTTGAAGTTGTTCGAACCAGAAGTTCGATATGGTTCCAAACCAAATGCCTTGGATCCTTGTAATAGTTTGTTCTAAAAAAATCACTAATTCAAATGAGAAAAAATATAATATATATGTAATACGTGAACACACGTATACATCCATATATGTAAATATTCAGCTAACAACCTGAAGTTTGTTATGAGCTCATCTTATAGATCATGTATAGATATTATTTAGTGATTTAAAATTCAATCAACATAAATGTTGAATGACCTGAAGTGGTGTATGTGGTCAAATGATCTATACAGTAAGTAAATTCCTCCAATTGACTAGATCAATGAATGAGAACAAACTCTACTAAGAAATATCAATTGAATGCATCTTACCAACTAATAAAATGATTATCCTCCTATAACTGATATACACATAATGTATTTGCTAGCAGCAATGTGATAGTGGATTAAGATGAGAATCCAAAAAGGATTATTATTTAATGTGACAATTGTCATCATTAAGGGGGAGGATAAAGGAATGCAAGTTCATTTTGATCATCAGTGTTAAATATTTATTAAAATATACAATGATGCAAAATATTATCAATATTATCCCTAGTAGACTTCCTCCAATATAGATTTGAATCCCTGAAGGATCAAAATTTGTAAACCACATCTGAAATATGGTTCAAAAGTCAGTTCAAAATATTTTTGAAGTAAGTAATAAAGATGCCAAATAAAAGAGGTGAGTGTTCTTGAAGAAACACTTAAGGATGCTCTGAAAGAGATCCATGACATGATTCTCAAATAACCCTAGAAGTGGGTTACGTACCTAAAACACGATAATTAAAGAGATCTCAATAAATCATGTCTAGAACTGATAAGAAATAATCACCGATGATAAATTTATAAATAATAAAACGCTTATGTTTATAAATGGATTAAAGATCCAGAATTAGAGAAAAACATGATTGGCTATCATGAAATTTTCCTTAATAAGAAATGTGAACTTGTAGTCCGCAAAGTACCGAAAGTACTTGAAATGCTTAATATACCCCAAAGGTATAAATATGGTTTAAATCATATTAAATAATGAAAGTATACAAATTCCTGAAGAATATAAATAACTTTCATTGTTATAAAGAATGCAAAGAACAAGGAGAGTAGATTTCAACCTACTTTTAAGTATTGTTGTAATGAAAATCTTGATATAATTCATGAAGAGTAGATTACTTCCTATTTTTGAGTATCGATGTAATGAAACTCTTAATATCCATTGAAGTGATAGTTGCGATATGCAAATACTTAATAAAGTATACAAATTTCTGAAGAATATATATAACTTTTGTAGTTATAAAGAATGCAAAAGACATAAGTGTAGATTACAAATTTCTTGTAAGTATTGTTGTAATGAAAATCTTGATATACTTCAAGATGAGTAGATTACTTTCTACTTTCTAGTAATGTTGTAATGAAATTTTTAATATTCATGAAAGATGTATAGTTGCAATGTGCAAAACTAATTTGAAGCACAAAAAATGAAAGCACATGAAGTGTTTTTCATAAAAGTAGCATACAAGATGCATAAAATGAAAACCATATTTGGAAGAAACAATCTTAGAAAATTTGATTGTATCGAAGGAAAATATTAATAAATTGTATTATTAATGAGATACATATTTATGGATCCAGAAGTATCTATAACCAATTTGAGTTATCAAAAGACGAATATGAATTCAGAGGAAATTTTAAAATCAGAGGGAGCATTCATAAGTATTTTATAATGCACTCTTTTTCCTTGACTAAGATTTTTCCCACTGGGTTTTTATTAGTAAGGTTTTAATGAGGCATTACCTTGATCCAGAAGTATCAACTCCCTAGTAACATTTGAAATAAGTTATAATGTACTCTTTTTCCTTATTTAAGATTTTTCCCACTGGGTTTTTCTTACTAAGGTTTTAATGAGGCATTGTCTTGATCTAGAAGAATCAAACGTCATTTCAAGAAATAACATCTCAAATATGTTATCTAAGTTAAATTATATTTTTATCCTTGACTAAGGCTTTTCCCATCGGGTTTTCCTTTGTAAGGTTTTTAATGAAGTATTATATTGATCCTGAAGTATCAAACTCTATTTGATTATGTAAATTATTGAAATATCTCATACTATATTGTACTCTTTTTCCTTCACTAAGATTTTTCCCATAGGGTTTTTCTTAGTAAGGTTTTAACGAGGCATTAGTTTGATCCATAAGTATCAAACTTCATTTGAAGAAATAAGAAAATAAAATATGTCATTATACTCTTTTTCCTTCACTAAGATTTTTCCCATTAGGTTTTTCTTAGTAAGGTTTTGATGTGGCATTTTTTTGATCCCGAAGTATCAAACCCTTTAGAAAGAATATCATTTTTAATATGATTTTACAAGTTGCACTCTTTTCCTCGTTCAAGGTTTTTTCCCACTGGGTTTTTCTACAGAAGTTTTTAATGAGGCAATAGACAATATTTATAACGATTGAATGGATGTATGAAAGCAAGATAATAATGAGGGGGAGCAATTGTCATGGATGTTTTAAAAGAAACAATTTCTATCAACCATATGAGCATCCAAGATTTCGAAGACGCATATTTAAGGGGGAGTGTTATAATATATGTAAATATATAAGTGAATATGCTTTTGTGTTTTTCTATTTAGTCCCACATCATGAGATATGTTCCATCTCATGCTCCAAGGCCTATATATAAAAGAGCCTATGTAATGTAATTGTATGACTAATCTTTGAATGAATAAAATTGTTCTCTCTCTAATGGCTTCCACTTTCTTCATTTCATAATAATATTCCTTTTCTGGTTGAATCATTTGTTGGTGAGATCTTTGATTTATTCAGATGCGGCAATCTCTCTGAAAATGACTATGTTTATCGAAGTTGAAGCATCTAGTCATGGTTCCAATTCCATTTATCTTCTTTCCAGGTTTCAGAGAATTGTTTATTTTTCTGTACTTTAGAAATTTTCAAAAATTTATGGTCATGAAAGCAATTTTTTCATCATTATTATCGTCAGAATCCTGATCGTCATTTACTGCATTATTATTTATTGATTGCCTTGCTTTCTCTTCCACTCTACATTTGTGCTTCATAGGACATTGAATTTCCTATTAAATCTTTAATTTTTAGAGTACTAATATCATTAGTCTCTTCTATTGCTATTGTCTTGTGATCCCTCTTTGAAGAGTGAATTGAACATTTGTCTAACTTGATCCTCTTTGGAAAAAAAATTTCCTTAAGGCAGATAATGAACGCATTATATCTTGTAATCTATCGTACATGTCAGAAATTAACTCATTTGGATTCATTTTAAATAATTGAAACTGATTAGTTAATATGGAAATTTTAGTCTTTTTCGCTTTACTAGTATCCTCGTGTGTAACTTGTGTTGTTCGTCAAATTTCATATGCAGACTTACAAGTAGATACTCTATTAAATTTATTCTTATCTAGTTAAAAAATTAGAATATCCATGGCTTTAGAATTATTTTTTGCAAATGTCTTTTAATTAGTAGTCCATTGTAAAAATTTAGTTTGTGGTTCAATATACTCATTTTGTGTAACATTCCAAATATCTAAACCATTTGAATGTAAATAAATCTTCATCCTACATGACCAATAAGTGTAATTACAACCATTAAAAGGTAGAGGTCTAGCAGTGAATTGTCCTTCTACAAAAGTTAAGAAATATACCAACAATGTTGTTAACCATTAAATCTGTTCAAAAATGAAATTATGAATTTCTGAAAACCCATTGCTCCGATACTAAGTATGGATTACGGAATTATGGGTCTTAAGGCTAATTAAATAACAAAGGGGGTGAATAGTATTTCTATTTTTTATGAATCTATTTTAAAATTCTTTCAAGATAATTATTAATCAACGTAGAATGTACAATCGTAGATGCAAACACAGATAAATATAAATGTAGTAAAATAAAAAATAGAGAATTAAAGAGATCACACTAGGATTTTTATACCGGTTTGGAGTTACCCTACGTCAAGTCCCGTACATTTGCTTGTACAGATTTCTTTTCAAATGCCAATTTTTAAATGGGCAGAAGGCAAACCCAATACACTTATGATTTTAAGGCAACGAAACATGCCTTCCTAAATTATCTAGCTCTGGGTACACCCACTTGATTTGGATGGGCTAAAACAACTCATTCATATTATCGAGCTACCAAGCATACCCACTTGATTTGAAGGGGCTACAATCACACCCAAGAAAATACAATTAGAGTTTGATGGTTTTCCAATGACAATTTCTTGATCTTGTGTTACAATGAATCTTATAGCCTCTTGGACAATACTTTGACCTTTGATTGAGAGAGAAAGAGATGATTGAAATCAAAAAGTTAATAGTAGAGAATCAATACAATGAAAATTGAATTGATTTGGTTTGAATTTGATAGGTTTTGAATTAATTTTCACTTGAAATTTTGTCAGAGTACGAGGATAGAAGGTAATAAGAAAGTAATTATTAAAAAATTCATTTGAAACACCCTATATATAAAGAATAAATAGACATGTTCATTCGCGAAGAGTTATGACGAATTATCACTTCATTTCAAAATTTGAATTTGAAAATTGTGGCATGTATATCGAGATATAATCTACCTATATATCGACATAGGCTAGTGCATTTTGAAATCCTTTTTATTTTAAAATGTTTTGAAAATCTTATGCTTTGTAAAATATTTTGATACTTTGTAAAATAATTTAGACATGGTTTGTAAACATTTTAAAATATAAAAACTTTTATAAAATATTTTTAGATATATTTTAAAAATATACTTTGTTGTATAAATAAAGAATAAGAAAATGAGAATATATATCTAGAGGTCGTTTGTGAATATGTTAGGTATGGGTATGAGGTTCGAGAGTTGGGCTCCAATGTCATTTATATCCGCACCAATTGGGAATAACAAGCGTAAGTTTCAGTCATCGAAGGATATTTTTAGTTTAGATTGTTATAAGTGTGGATAGAAGGAACATGTTGTTGGAAATTATAGGTCTAGTGGAGGAGGTCCTGTGACAAAAGCGCTGATAGTTAAAGCACCAATTGCAAAGGTACCAAAGCTTGAGCCATAGGCAGCCAAGGTACAATTTGCACCGAGGAACTGTTAAAACTACCACCAGCCAGGTCATTTTGTTAGGGATTGTCCTATGCTTTAAAAAGGACAACAATATAAGGTTTTTGCAATTGCTACAACACCTTCCACTTCTATAGCTACAAAGGGGAAGCGAGTTCTGAAAGGTAAATTATCTATTCATGGCATTCATGTACGTGTTTTGTTTGATACCGTTACTTCTCTTAGTTTAATATCTCGTAATCTTGTTGATAGACTGAAACCAATGCCAGTTATGACTTCTGACTCTATTTATGTGTTGAGCCCTGTAGGAGGCTCGACCAATCTTAGTATAATATGTTTAGGAGTTCTAGTTACTTTTTATAACCAAATCCTTCCATATGACATGCATGTTTTTGGTTTTTTATAGTTTGATGTATTGCTTGGGATGGATTGGTTGTCTCAAAATCATGCAGTCTTCGATTGTGTTAAGCGAACTGTGGTATTAAAGAAAGGGAGGTAGGATTTGACCATGTCTAGCAAAGGACATACCTAGATTATGAGTAGAGTTCTTTATTCTCTTGAAGTGGCGGAAGAGGAGTTGGGTTTGATCTTTGTTATTTAGGAGTTTGCAGATGTGTTTGGAGAGGTGTTTAGCTTACCACCTCATTGTGAGACAGAATTTTGTATTGATTTGGTTTAGGATTTTAAACCTATTATGTTGCTTGTACATAGGCTAGCACCGAAGGATAAGTTAAAGTTAGCCAACCAGGTCGATGACTTGTTGCATAAAGGCCTGATCTGACTTAGTTGTTTAAACTGGGGAGCGCCCATCATCTTTCGTACAAAGGCAGACGGTTCCTTAAGACAGTATGTGGATTACCTCGAGCTTTATTAGAGGACTAGTAGGAATAAGTATCATTTTCCTATGATAGATGACTTATTTGATCAGTTTCATGGTGCTTGGGTGTTTTCTTAACTAGATCTTGCCACAGGGTTTCATTAGTTGAGAGTAGTAGAGGAGAGTGTACCTTTAATAGCTTTTAGTTCTGGTAAGTTTTTACGAGTGGTTAGTTATGTCGTTCGTCCTAATGCTCCATCATATTTTGTGGACTTGACGAATCAGGTTTTTGGGGATGTGTTGCATAAGTTTGTTCTTGTGCTTACTGATGATATTTTGGTCTACTCAAAGATTGAGGAGGAGCATATCGCCACTTAAGGATTTTACTTAAGAGAGCGTGTGTTAAAAGCTAAGTTCTCGTAGTGTCACTTTTGGCATTCGGAAATTTGTATCACTGGACATGCTGTCTTGATGGAGGGTAATTCTGTTGATCAAGTAAAGGTTATGGCTTTTCAGGATTGGAAGAGGATGGAAAGCGCGACCGGGATTAAGAGCTTCTTAGGGTTAGCCTCTTATTACAAGAGGTTTATTCAGGATTTTTTGAAGATTTCTTCTCGCTTGATAAATTTGACGAAGAATAACGTTAAATTTGTTTGGACTGAAAAATGTGAGTAAGCATTCAAAAAGATGAAGGCAAGGTTGACTAGCACTCTTGTTCTTACTGTTCCAGATGGAGACGAGGTTTTATCTATTTATACAGACGCATGTGAGATAGGCTTAGGTGAAGTGTTGATGCACATGGAAGGGTCATTACCTATGCCAGTCAACAACTCAAGCCACATGAATCAAGGTATCCGACCCCTGACTTGGTGTTGTTAGTAGTTGTTTTTGCATTAAAGATGTGGAGACATCACTTGCTAGGTGAGAAGTTTGAGTTGTACACAAACCATAAATGCTTTGAAGTATCTTTTCACTCAGATGACCTTAACATAAGGCAATGGAAATGGTTGGAGTTTCTGACATCCTATGAGCTAAATATATTATATATGCCTAGGAAAGCTAATGTTGTAGCTGATGTGCTGAGTACGAGGTATGTAGTTGTGGAAAATGTAGAAGTTCGTCCCACTCTTATTAGTCATGTTAAATGGAATCGGCTTAGAGATCTATGTATTGCTAGAATAGCTAAATGCTAAGTGAGAACGAGGCACTTAAGAGGTAGCCAAGGTTTAAGGTGGATAGCCATCGTATAGTGTGGATGAACGGAAGATTGTGTGTCTCGAATATTGATGGGATTATGCAACAGGTGTTGACAAAGAATTAACATCCGCGACTAATGATGCATCTTAGGGTTACTAAGATGTATCAAGATATGGGATGGACTTTCCAGTGGAAAGATATGAAGAGAGACGTATCCATCTTTGCGAGTAGGTGTTCTAACCGCCAACAAGTCAAAGGAAACCATCAAAGGACAGCTAGACTGCTTTAACCACTTAAGATTCATAAGTGGAAGAAGGAGCCAATATCTATGGAATTTCCTGATGGACTACGTAGGTTAAGGAAAGTTAACGAAGGTGTTTGGATCATAGTAGATCGGTTAACTAAGAGCGCTCACTTCTTATCAGTGAAGACTACGGAGATGACTTCTGGTTCAGTTAAGTTATTTGTCAAGGAGAACGTCAGGCTTCATGGAGTTCCTTTTCATATCATGAGTGATGGAGGTTTGATGTTCATAAGTCGGTTCTAAAAACCATAGCATGAGGCCTTAGGGATAGAGCTAGGTTTGAGTATAGCTTACTATCCTCGAGTTGATAGGCAAACATAGAGGGTTACTGTGTCTTGAAGGACTTTCTTTGAGCTTGTGTATTAGATTTTGGGAGTTCGGGAGAAGAACTTTACCTCTTATTGAGTCTTTGTACAACTACAGTTATCACACTAGCATCGGAATGACACCTTTTGAAGCATTGTATGGCAAGCCTTATAAAGCTCCATCATGTTGGGTAGAACATAGAGATTATTTAGTACTTGAGCAGATTCGGGAGGCATCTGATACAGTAACGGAGATTCGAAAATGCATTAAAGAAGCGTAGAATCAACGTAAGAGTTATGCTCAGAGGCGCAGAGACTTGGAGTTCTCAGTTGTGGATTTTGTGTTCATAAAGGTTTCTCCAATGAGAAGTGTTGTTTGGCTTAGAAGGGCTGGGAAGTTGGATCCTTATATACATGACTAATTCCAAATTTGGAGAGGGTTAGTACACTTACATATAGAGTCAACTACTCTAGATAGATTTTTAACTCTGCATTGACTACAGTTGATTGTGAAACTAACTTTATATCACCAACAAGACGAATGCTCTATTGAATAGTGTTTCGCTTTAGATTCTTTTGCTTGACCAAACCATAGTTGCATGATATTCGCCATGCCATGATTTAACTATAATCAAGACAGAGTATCCACATTAAAGTTCAACGATATTTTCAAGTCGAGAGAACTATGTAACATCATCACTCTGAGATTTCCTATTTGACCCAGTTGTTATTAACCAACAGGGAACTCTTGGATGATTCATTCCAATATTATCCAATAACCATAGTATCTAATCCCTTGGTACCTCCATCAACCATGAGTAATGCACTGTCCAACATTTTGAGAGCACTACGTACTCTGGTCTCAAAGGATGCATCGATGTCCTTTCTCGAAAAATATTGATTGGGAATATTTAAAATAAAATATTATTTGTGTTGTGACTAATTATTCTTGATTGCAACTATTTTCAATTTCATCACATAATATATTTTTTGATATTAGAGGTATTTCTTTATTAAAAAAACACTCATTTTGATGTCTGGGGGTTCTAAACCATGACCTCTGGGACCTCAGCATAGAGGGTCATACCACTAGAGCTAGTAGTCCATGACTTCAATCACCTAATATTTTATTTAAGACTTGCTTATGAATATACTTCAAATTAACTACTTAATGATTTTTATCACAATATAAAGTTGGTCATTCGTGGTGTGGAATTCCCCTGTAATGCATATGTACTAAACTTTTCGAGGTACGGATTGATTTTGGGAATGGATTGGAGTCTCACTATATGGTAGTGTTGGATTGTGATAGGAGGATGGTTCGATTAAGGAAAGGTGAAGGATTTGTGTAACGACCCGTAAATTTTAAATGGTTTTAATAACTTAATTAACTGAATTTTGTGAAATTTTAAATAATTGAATTTTGAAATAAAAATTTGATATTTGAAATACGTCTATTTAAACATACAAATGGTAAATTTTCATCAGAAAATACAGAAATTTATTTGATTGTAAAATTTTATTTAAATTTAAATCAGTTAATATTTGATGATAATTATTTATTTATCAAACCTAAATATTTTTATATAAAAAATTTATAAATAAAAATTAACAATCTGATATTTTGAGCAATTCAAGTACAACATGCGCGGATGCGAATGGCATGAAATATCGGGATGTTACAGTTGGTATCAGCGCTCTGGTTTTAGGCAAAACTTAGCATATGTAGTAGAATTAATTACAGGCTTGAGTTTCTTTCTCTTTGATTCAAATTTCCTTTGAATTTTAGAACTTTCTCCTTCGCTCTGAAATCCATTTTTCTCTCTCCCTATTCGTGTTTTTTCTTGATTCTGGATAATCCCATAACTCCGCTATATGATTTGTAAAGGGGTGAAATTCCTTTACAACAGGCATCGATTCATCGAAGATTTCTGTATCCTTGATTTAGATGCTGCTATCTCTTGCTACGCCCGAATTCTATCGATCAGATATCGATTTGCCCTAGAGTTCTGCATCGTTCTTATTCCTGAAGTCGCGGTTGACCCAGTTAAGGTCACCTGCGAATTTATATTAGTCTATCCATCTTCTTATTTTGAAATTTAATCATCTTATCTTCATGTTGAGCTTATCTTCTTGTAGGGTCCCTTTTAATTTGGATCTCTATGTTTGTTCTGGAATCCATTCTTGTATTATTGAATGAGGGAGTGTATTTGTAATTAATATAAAAATGTTTTATATATTGTGTTGTATGAGTTGTTAATGTTGATTTGGGGTTTCAATCGATTCGTCTGATCAACGCTATTGATAGGAATTCCAAAATACTTGAACAGAGAAAACTGACATAGTATTGTTTTTAAATTTATAAATGAAATAATTTTGTATGATTATATTATATATAAGTATAAATTTTCTAAAATTAAATAGTTAAATGAATTAGTTATTAGAAATGATAATATTTGATTTTCAATTATGGTTTTGTAAACCATTGACTATTGTCTCATAAAATAAATAAATGAAATTATAAAACATGGTTTATAAGTTTACTTGAAATTGAAATGATTATAAATTGAGAATTTGAGAATTCAATTTCCGATATATTAGAAAACTTAGCTTTTAAAATTTTAGGCTTATGATTTAAAAGTACTTTCAGATAGAAATCGTTTCCAAAGAATTTTAAAAGTTTTAAATTAGTACTCTCCTTTTTGTCGTTGGAAATAAGTTCGATGATGACGGCCACATCATCGACATTCATTTACGAGTTCCAGAGTGGAGAGATCATTTAGTAAGTTTGCTACACTTTTCTTTTCGAAAATGAATTTGTTTTGAATTTATTAAGTATGACTTAATGTATAATATATATATATAGGTATATAGGTATATGATTTTGAAATTTGATTTGATATATATAATAAATATGTATACATTTATCTAGATGGTTTAAAGTAAATTGGAAATTTAACTCTTAAATTTTTGAATAAATATTTAAAACTTGAAATAATTGAATTGGAAATTTTTTACTTGTATAATACCAATTGCATTCCAATAAATATAACTTACCTAAATTATTCAGAAGTTGAATATGTAATTGAATTCTATACAATTTAAAATGATGCTAAAAGAAATTTATAAATAACTTTGAGTGATTATAATAAGTGTCAATGTACTTAATCTATGTGATAAGATATATGCAGTAAACAAATAAATATGAATTTAGAAATAGTTAAGATTGCATTATAAGTGAACTTAACTTAAGTAAAATCAAATGGATTTAAATCAAATTAATTGAATATAGACCAATTTTAAAATAATTGAAATTTATATGGTTTTGAATTAGTTATTTTATTTTTTTATTTCAATTTATTTTTCTTTCTGGTTGTTTCTATTCTTCTACCTCGTTCATTTTCGGAGATGAAAAGTTTTGAGTAGGGGAGAGTGTAATGACCCATAAATTTTAAATGGTTTTAATAACTTAATTAATTGAATTTTATGAAATTATAAATAATTAAATTGGAAAATAAAATTTTGATATTTGGACTAAGTCTATCTGAACATAACAAATGGTAAATTTTCATCAGAAAATATGGAAGTTTATTTTATTATGAATTTTTTATAAATTAAATCAGTTAATAATTGATGATAGTAAAATATTTCTCAAACGTGAATATTTTTATATAATAAATTTATAAATAAAAATTAACCATCTGATATTTTGAGCAATCCAAGTCCGACATGCGCGGATGCGAATGGCATGAAATATTAGGATGTTACAACTTGATTTGATTCTATGTTTTGAGCCAAAATTTTCTATTATAAAGATGTATTTGTATTTGCTAAGCCTTCCATAAGAAGAGCTATCATTTATACCCGCAGTGAAGGATTATCTAGATGTATTCAAAGAAGTTTCCGATCTCCCTCCATGAAGAGAAATTGAATTTCGTGTTGATCTCGAGAAAGTCACACTGCTAGTAGTGATGCCTCTTAGGCATACGGCTCCGAAGGAAAGAAGAGAGTTGGATAATCTGATTTTAGAATTATTGTAGAAAGGTTTTATTCAAAGGAGTATCTCGAAACGAGGAGCACATGTCATTTTTGTTTCTAATGCAGACGGTTCCTTAAGGTTATGCGTCGGCTAACGAGAACTGAACTGAATAAGCCGATGAAGAAAAACTGCAATCCATTGCCTTGCATTGATGAGCCCGTTGATCAAGTAGCCGAGATAAAGGTTTCTCTCAACTTGATTTTGTAACTAGATTTCATCAGTTAAGAGTGGCTGAAGGTAGCACCCCGAATATCGCTTTTTGTATGCCTGATGGATTATTTGAGTGGACGGTCATGCCATTAGGATTGACTAATGCTCTAAATTATTTTGTTATTTGATGAGCAGAGTATTCCATGAGAAACTGAATAGGATTGTTGTGATCTTCGTGGATGACAATATTATCTATTCCAAAGGTAAGGAAGAGCATGAGATTCATTTGAGAGAAGCGAGGGGTCTATTGAGGAGAAATCGATTGAAGGGTAAGTTCTCCAAATGTCACTTCTAAAATGGTTTTTTTACCTGGGCGTGTAGTATCAGTAGACGGATTGGCGGTATTAGCTGCAAGTAGATTGTAAGATGCCAAAGAACACTTTAGGTCCGTAGCGTTTTGGGTTTGGCTGGATTCTATCGGAAATTTATTAAGGATTTTGTGAAGATAATGGCGCCTTTAACTCATTTGATGAAGACAAACATGACCAATGTTTGGAGTTCAAAATATGAAGCGACATTTGTAAGATTCAAGGAGTTGTGGATGAGTGCTCCAGTTTTGGTTATTCTTGATGGTACCAAACATTTCACCATATATACTGATGCATGCGGTATAGGTTTTGATGCTGCAGTATTGGTTTTGGTGTAGTTCTTATGCAAAAGGGAAAGTAGCGGTATCTACAAGTCAACAGTTGAAGAATCATGAGAGGAACTATCTGACGCATGACTTAGAGTTAGCTACTATTGTATTCACATTGAAGTCCTAAAGGCATTATTTGTTGGACGAGAGATTTGAGTTATTTATAGACCATAAATCTCTTAAGTGCTTGCTCCCTCAAAAGGATTTGAATTTAAGGTAGCAGCAGTGGAGAGAATTCTTATCATCAAACGACTTTCAGATTTCTTATACTCCAAGAAAGGGAAACGTTTCATAGATGCTTTGAGTAGGAAGCACATCAAGGTGAATGCTATGTTACTAGAGTGGAGGAATTTAGATTTTATACCAGAATTTGATTTTTGATCCTGATCGAATTATGCATCTGGATTATTAGCAGTGATTGAGGTTGAACCTGCACTAATAGATCATATTAGGTTAGGTCAATAGCAAGACGCATCATTAACTGATATCATAAAGCAGTTAGGGCGGGGTGAATGATCGAGTCATGTGGATCGTTACTCCAAAAACCATAACGGTTCTTGAGCAGAGATATGAGGCTATGTCTACCATAGGTAAAAGAGTTGGTAGAGGAGGTATTGGGTGAGGGTCACCATTCAAGGATGAATATTCATCCAGGTTGAGATAAGATGCATCGAGATGTGATATTAGCCCGGGATGAAGCGGTAAGTGGTGGAATATATGGTGAGGTGTATGACGTGCCAAAGGGTGAAGGTGGAATAGAAGAAGTCAAGTGGGTTACTACTTCCATTATGCATGCCATAGTGGAAGCGCATATCTATGGATTTTGTGGATGGATTAGCTCGGAATAGAAGAGGAAATGAGAGCATACGAGTTATAGTGGATCATCTCGTGAAAAGTGCATATTTTGTTCTGGTAAAGAGTACGAGAATGGAAATGACATTAGCAATAATATATTAATGAAGTGCATCGACTACTTGTTGTTATAGCTAGTATATTGAGTGACTAAGGTCAACTTTTCACAAGTGACTTCTGGTGAAGTGTTGGAGGCATTGGGGACCGAGTTGAATCGGAGCACATCATATCACCCGCAGACCGATGGACAGACCGAGAGAGTAACTAAGGTGTTAGGGGACTTATTGAGGGCTTTCAGATTGGATTATAGAGGATCTTGGGAGGATCATTGACCTCTTATGAAGTTCACGTATAACAATAGCTATCAAAGTAGTATAGGCATGGCACCATTTGAGTTGTTATGTAAAAGGTTATGTAAGTCACCAACGTGTTGGTGGGAGTCATTAAATAAGATTATTCTAGATCTATAAATGGTTAGAGATACCGTGAAGAAGGTGGAGCTCATAAGGAGGACGATGAAATCTGTGCAAGATCGGTAGAATTTATATGCTGATAGGAGGAGAAAATATCTGGAATTTGTGGTGGAAGATTTGGTCTTTATGATAGTTTCTCCATTAAAGAAAGTGACATTGGAAGTTCGGAGAAGTTAGCACCTAGATTTGTTGGCCCATTAGGATAAGGAGTCTGACATATAAAGTGGAACTTCTAGAGAAGATGGGGGACTCCATAACTTATTCCACGTGTCACATTTATGAAAATATGTAAATGATCCGACGACTGTGATTGCACGTACTTAGTTAGAAGAGGTAGAATTGGAATCTAAGCCGAGCTCATCTGGTGTTCCAACCCATATTATGGAATATGGGCTGAAAAGGCTTAGGAATAAGGTGGTGAAGTTGGTTAGAATGCAATGGGGGAATGATTCAGCGTAGAGTACGTGGAAGCCTGAAGGAAAGATGAGGGCTACTCATCCTTAATTCTTCTCCTGTATGTTCCTTATTTTAGTCTGATTTCCTTGGATTAGATTATTCAAGGATTAGGATTCGGATGCTTTAAATGATTTGAATATTAGATTTTATATTGTTAGATTTGCATTCATATAGAAATCTAAATGCTTATATTACTATGTTAAGCATCCATTCTTGATATATCAATTTATTACATTCATATAGGTTCCATTAGTTGCATTTATGCATCATGGGTACAAAAATTGCAAGTTTATTGCGTCATTCATGTCTATATGTTGTTTATATACTCATGGCATCATAGGTATACAAATTAGGTGTTATTTTTGTTGACTTGATTAATATATGCTTGGCAAATGAGTGAACGTTATATTATATTTTATGTTCCTTAGGAATTTTGGGGATGAAATTCTTTTAAAGGATGAGAATATAATACCTTAAAAAATTTGTAAACATTATACTTAACTAATAATAGTATAATAATGTAATTTAATGTGTTAATTAAATTAACATTAAATAAGAAGGGGCAAAATGGTTGGTTTTTAATTTGGAATTTAATGACGAAACCAGCACCATTGTGACCGTCTTGTTTTTTTGATTTGCGCAATATTTTGGTTTGCCTCGTTTGGAATCCATATGGAGGAATTATGGTCAAAAAAATGATGTTAACCTAATTGGGCATCAAAATCTAGAAATTTGAATCTAAAATGATATTTAATTTTCCTCCTTCTATTGAAACAGAATGTCGCATAGTCAACTTTCGGGTTTCTAGAAATCAGCGTCTTCTTCATCCTCTATTTTCCTCTTTTAATACAAAGAATCAAATGATGATATCTTGCTCAAATCTTCACGATATTACTAGTAATTAGCGGCGTTGAGAAGCTAGAAAGGAGGGCTATACATCTATATTGACTTAGAGGCGGCACAACATGCTAGACAGTAGAGATCTAGGCAGTGAACGATGAATTTGGTGAGTGACTTGTGCTTTTCTCTTCATATAATGAAATATTGTTTCTATATACGATATGTATGCTACATTAATGTTGATAAACATTATTAATGAATTAAATTCGGATTTTATTCAGATTTGTGAGGGAATTTGGTAAATAAAGTACGTAGAACTAAGTTTACACTAAATTCTAGTAATTTGATGATTATACACTTAAATTGATGAAACAAACTATGCAACCGACGTAGGGATATATGTATTAGGGATGTTCTCAGGTGTTTGAAGGAGGAACGGAGGAAACTGGAGGCGAAAAGACGTGGTTGGGAAGCCAAATCTACGACTTAATGATTTCCAAAAAATTTTATTACAACAGTTTACCGGTTGCACTAATCGGTCCACCGGTGGTCTAAATTCGGGTCAGATTGAACCTAGACCCATAAGAGCCTATATAAAATATTGTTTACCAATTTGAGTCTTGTTTCTCTTATTTCCTAAAGGTGTTTGGAGGCTATAGATGGGGCAAGTGATGGCTTACGAATTAAAGTGAATGTTTTTGATGATTGATCGTTGTTTGGAATGGATATGCATGTTGTTGTAAAATATAAAGAGATGTGATGGTTGATGTGAATGTGAATGTGAATAAGATCATGCACAAATAGGCGACACAAGATATGGATACAGACCAGTAGCATGAGTAGGTGATCCAAGTATAGTGTTGATTCCCTAAAAGCTTCTGTGGGCCAATGTGGAGACGGATGTTAAACAACCCTTTAAGCTTTGGCTGTCCAAGGCACGAGTCCAGCAATTACAAGGAAAACCGCTGACCCTATTTCTTTAGGTGGTCCATGTAAGCGAGTCTTGTATGTGATTTATGTGACAATGGACAACATGCGACCCAGTATGGCTTGATGCCAGTCCAAGGAAGTGAGTCCATATAAAAATGATGTGGTATGGTGATGAACATCAAATATTGAATATTTTAAACTACATGTTACATTTTAATATCCATAAGGCAGTATTACTTTGTCCTTTTATTATGTTTTGCAGGTTCTTGATTGTTAGGAAATGGAGAAATTATCGGAGAGATGGTTCAAAAACACTGGTTTAACTTCAAGATTCTGTGATAAGAAAAAATGTCTGTTCTTGCAAAAAAACTATTATAGCTCAACTGTTTTGAGGATCTGCATTTACTAAGACGTCATTGGTTCAAATTCAATGTAGCACACATTTTTTGAACCATTCACATCTCCTAGAGAGATGCTTTTAGAACACACCAAATCAAGAGGCCTTTAGAGTATGTTGGAGAAAGAGTTTCTAGAATAATATGGGATGCACACAATACAAAAGTTTCTAGAGATGGAACAAGTCAAAAAGTTCTAGAACATTTATGTTTTTAGATTTAGATGTAGAGACTCTATGAATACCCCCACCTAGAAACATTTGAGATCATCTTGGCAATCACTTTAAATTCTATTTCTAGGGTTTTATATTTAGGACCTCCAACTCTTGTAATCTCTTTGAACTTTTCTATTGATAAATAAATTAATCAAAACTTATTTGTTCCTTTGCTCTTATTCTATTTTATTCTTTTCCAATTTTTGTTTAGTTTCTGTTTCATAGTTCTTATTCTATTTGAGATCTATTGAATTGCCAAAAGATCAATAGATCTCATCATTTCAAATTCTGTGCATGATCTATTAAATTAAGTATGTTCTTATTTATATTTCCTTTTTTCTTATTTTTGTTAGAGCATTTTCCTATCGGTTCTTACAAATTCCTGTTTGAAATTTAGCAAATTTAACTTCTCAAATCATCTAACTTACCTAGTAGTTAGATAAGCATTAGTAATTAATAACTCGTTGTGGATTCGACCCGTATTCGCACAACGCTACAACAGACGTCGTGCGCTTGCGGTAAACTAAAACCGCGGCTTTTGTTCACATCAAAAATCATCAATCAAGTTTTTAATGTCATTGCCTAGGAGTTAGTTGCCAGGGAGTTAGCTAATTTCTATTGTTTATTTAATATTCGATTAGTGTTTTTTCTTTTATTTTTCTTGTTTTCTTTTGATTTTGTTTTTCAACATTAAAAAAAGGAGTTTTTTTTGCTTAATTTAGTTCCTTATTTTTCTTTGTTTTCATATTTAATTCAATTTTGCAGGTTTTTGTTCTTCCATTTTTTGTTTGCTTTTAAAAAAACGTTTTTTAGTATAAAAAAGGTTTCTTTCCTTTTTGTGCTTGCATAGTTTAATAAAAGCACAACAACAAAAAGATGCAAATAACTTTTGTTATTTTCATTCTACATATTTCCTAAAAAAAACATTTTTTTTCGCTTTTTTCTTTCTTTTCTTCTTTGTAATACAACCGTAACATCACCCATCCACAACCATTTCAACCTCCACCATCTCTTTCAACCAAACTTTGACTTCACCAGCACTATCAAACCAAAACACACCCAGCCACGTCTCATCAAACTCGTCCACAACGGTAGACCAGTTCCTTAAGCAACACTACCAATCACCTCGCTCCACTACCGACTACAACTCAGTTAACACAAACAACCACTGTGAGTATTTTTAATTCTCATTTTCTTATTTATTATTGTTCTTATCGTTGGTAAATTGTCAACAAATTAATATTAAAAAAAGAGAAAAAATTGGAATTTGTTTATGCAAACGTGGTTTAGAAATGATCGTAAACAATTGGATTTTATGAATTGTGTGAACCAATATTGGGAGCAGCGTCAACAAATTTTATGATCCAACAGCCAAAATACGGGATCACAATCTACCTCTATAAGTGTTCACTTTTAATTAGTTTATATCTATATTTTTGTGTTCATGTTAAATAGTGCTTTCAAAAGAAAAAATGTCTAAAATTCAATGTAATGAGTACTCATCAAATGATTGTCCAAAAAAGAAAAAACATTAAGGGAGCTACTTTACAGAAATAACCAAAGTTGGAATTATAAAAACAATCAAAAGTACCAATTTTATCCAAATTTAAATAATTTTGATTGAGTGTCTAATTTACACCAAAATAATTCTGAACTCGAAACTAACTTTTTTTTTCAAAATCAATACGAATATAGAAATTACTCTAAAAATAACTTTGATAGTAGAAATGACTTTTATTATAGCACAAATATTTTCAAAGCATGCAAAATTTTCAGAATAATTCAAATCAAAATGTTGAAAATGACCAAAAATATAAATTTTATTCCAACTTTAATAATTTTAGTTATGGACTTAATTCTCATCATCAAAATGATTTCCATTATCAAAATATTAATTTCAATTTTCAAAACAATTTCCAACATCAATATGATTTTTATGAAAATGGAAATTAATATCAATGTAGAAATAATTTTGATAAAAGTCATCTGGAAGATTTCAACTATAAGATTTGGAATATGATGCAAAAAGTTATATAAAACTCTTGGTCAAAACTTGTCATGAATTTATTGAGAAAAGAAAAAAGCAAGAGAAAGCTACCATATGCAACGAATTAGAAAACAAATTTTCTCAGGACAAATACAACAATATAATTAATTTTGAAAGCGATTCCCAGTGTAAACAATATTTTCGAAATAATTCACGTCAAAATTTCAAAAGTAATTAGAATTATAATTTCTCTTCCAACTTTAATGATTTTGGCTATGAACCCAACTCTTAATGTCAAAAAAAACAAATGGGTTTCTAATATTGTTAAAATGTTTCTATCAATCGACATATTTTTCATGAAAATAAATTTGAAAATAATTTTGACAATGAAAATGACTTGGATTATAATTTTGAAAGTAGCTCATATCAAGAAGATTCCTGCAAGAAAATGAAAACGGAAATGAATTTGAAAATAATTATGAGCATGAAAATGAATTGGATTATAGTTTTGAAACTAGCTCTTCCCAAGAAAATAAGAGGAATCGTCAAATTACTTGAAAGTCTCTTGAAACAATACGATGAAAAAAACGAAATCCAAGCATGCAATGAATCAAATGATAATCCAAATCTTACTCATAATGACAATTTCCAAATAACTACTTTTAAAAACAAAGATGATAACCTTTATGAATTAGTTCAAAATTCATTGCCTAATTGGAATTTCAATTCTTTTGAAGAAAAGGATTTAAGTTTGAATTTTGAACTTCCTTTATCTGACATGAATAAGATAGAAAAATGATTTTTGAGGTTGAAAATTTCAAAGATTATAAAGCAATTGCTGATTCAGTTAAAGAAGATGAATATAACGAACATGAATTTTTCAGACTGTTCGAGAATGAATTGTCATAGGAAGACGAGCTAAATTTAAATTACCACTCTGAATTAGAGAATTTTAATTTTGAAGAAATCACGGTTAAGGAAAAACATGAAACTTTTGTGTGTGAAATTGAAAGCTTAACTAATGAAACTGGTGGTAAAGGTAAACCCAAGCTTGGTCTTGAACTTAATGAGAATGTTGAAATGCCAACAAATGAGACACTTATTATTGAACATAATTTTGAATCACCTCTAGGAAATGAAAAACCTAAGCCATATAAATTGTCGGTAGACAGTCCACATAGTGCTTATACTGTTTCAACTATACTTATGCACGATCATCTATTTTTGAAGAATAACACTGATAAACTTGTTGAGTACATGAGTCACATTATTTACAAAGCTTGGGTGAAAAAATTTCTACTTTCAAGATACCTAATTATCAACTTAATCGACTATAAATCTAGGTATAAAAATGAATTATTAGTAAAACGAATTTGCTTATTGGGAAACATACAAGAGCATAGTGTGTGAGGGAAACAAAACATTAAAACCAAGTGTAGAAGAATAAGATGGTGGCAATCTCTGCATCGTATTCATTGTAAACACATGTATTATTTCATTTATAATCCATTTCTGCATATTATTAAAATGCATTTTATATTACAAATCATTTTGCATTGCACCCATTTAGGGATACCATCATTCTAGTTTAGAAAATGTTCTGAATAGCGAGGACATTAAGGGGGGGAAGACTCATGTTGCATTCATTTTTTTTCAAATTTGCATGTCTTTTTCCAAAAATTTTGCATATTTTAAATTTTGCTTTTCTATTTTCCAAATTGCATTCATTTTGCATGTAGGTTCGAGTTTCTTTAAGGTATATGCATTTAGGACATAACATTTCCTTTTTAAAAAGAAAAATTATTTAAAGTTAGTTTATTTTTAATAGACATGACAAATTAGGAACAGTGTTTTAGCAATTCCAAGGAATTTTTTGTGAATCACCGGCTTCAAATGGAAAATAAAATGAGAATTTTAAATTATAAGCAATAATAGTGAAGCTATTATATAGGTTGATTCAAAAGTGTAGAATATGAAGTTCGTTAATATTTGGTGTCATTGTTTAAAAGTAGGATGTTTAAAGTACATATGTTCACAATTTTCAATTTTTTTAATTAAGAGGTTCTTAAATGATTTTGCATTACCCTTTCTTTCTATCTTAGAAAAGAAAAAAACTAATGATACCAATAATAATAATAACCAAGGGTATCCAACATTGTTAGTATATCTGGGGTTGGTGTGCACACCCAACAAGCTCCGTCTCGCTCTCACATAAGCCCGGAAGGCAATGCATGAACTTGGTCTCATTTTTTGAATTGGGCACCTAAGGTTTACCGACCTATACTGACATTGTTAGAGTCGGTTTGCACAATCCGCCAAGCTTTATTCCATTCTCATGTGAGCCCGAAAGGCAGCGCATAGATGGTATATCTTGGTCTATGGTTTAGGTGTATGCATAATCTTAATAAAACTAAATAAATTAATAATAAATCAAGGTTAAGTGATTTATTTCAAGGCAACTCTTTAGTTTTATCGATTTGAACTTGTTATACAAGTGGAAATAGAAATACTACTTTGAAAACTTTGACATCAAATAAAAAAATTAATTTCATAGTTGCACTATGTTTTTAACTGAAACAACTAGCTAGCTAGAGTCGAATGTGATGAGAACTTGATTATTTTTGAAGTTTGTGACTAGGTAATGAACTAAGATTTCTAGATTTTGACTGTTGCATATGTACACTACAATGTTGTAGCTATTCAAATTAAATCGATTTGTGATTTTTCATAACCTTTTTGCATTCATATAGCTGCATTGGAATCATAACATCGAGAATTTGGATTTTATGGGTAGTATGCGCCGATAACCCTCACAAGACAAATTCATCCCACTGGGGACACCTAACTTTAAAAGTTCGTTGCATACGTTGAATGCGATTGTGTTTCCCTATGAAAGTGTGGCTAATAAATTTAGTAAGATTTTATTCAAGGACGAATAAAGTTTCTAGTGTGGGGGTATTTGATGAACATCAAAAAAATAGTACGAGATTAATATTAACCGAATTTAGTATATTGAATATTTTAAATTACATAGTCAAATATTTTAATATCCATTTGTCAGTATTGCTTTGTCCTTTTGTTGTGTTTTATTGAAGCTTCTTGATTGTTAGAAAATAAATAAATTGTCGGAGAGATGGTTTAAAAACACTGGTTTAACTTCAAGACTTTATGATAAGAAAAAAATGTCTATTCTTGCATATAAACTACTATAGCTCAACTAATTTGAGGATCTGCATTTAGTAGGAGGTCATTGATTCAAATCTCATGTGGCACACATTTTTTTGTCATTCACATCTCCTAGAGAGATACTTCTAGAACACGCCAAATTAAGAGGCTCCTGGAGTATGTTGGAGAAAGAGGTTTCTAAAATTATATAGGACACACACCATATGGAAGTTTCTAGAGATGGACCGAATCAAAAAGTTCTAGAACATTCATATTTTTAGATTGGGATATAGAGATCTCTGTAAATACCTCCACCTAGAAACATTTGAGATCATCTTAGCAATCACTTTCAATTCTATTTCTAGGGTTTTGCATTTAGGACCTCCAATTCCTGTAATCTCTTTGAACTTTACTATTTAATAAATAAATTAGTCAAAACTTATTTGTTCCTTTGTTCTTATTCTATTCTACTCTTTTCCAAATTTTTTTGATTTCTACTTCATATTTCTTATTCAATTTGAGATCTATTGAATTGCCAAGAGATCAATAGATCTTATCTTTTCAAATTCTTTACACGATATATTAAAGCGAGGCAAGTTCTTATTTATATTTTCCTACTTTCTTATTTTGTTTGAGCGTTTTCCTATCCTATCTTGCATTTCCTGTTTGAAATTTAGCGGATTTAACTTATCAAATCATCTAGCTCGCCTAGAAGTTAGATAAGCATTAATAGTTAACAACTCCCTTGGCCTACATTCGCACAACACTATAAGAGACGTCGTGCGTTTACGGTAAAATAAAATCGTGGTTTTTGCTCACATCAAAAATCGTCGATCATATGACTAGATGTATATTTGACTATGTATCATGTGCTCGACAAGATGTCAAGTGACTGAGCATTAGACTCATATCATGCTACTATTTTTATAGTATATTTAGAGTAAAGTGTGTCTCACTCATCAGACTTATGTTTGACATACTCCTATTTTTTCCTTTTATTTATATAACTAGGTCGATGGTGTTTGGCTACGAGCTGATATTGGAGATAGGGATTCATTTGTTTATATTATATATGATGTAAATAAGTGTTATGGCCTGAATTTGACTATGTGCATGATTTTGATTTGACTTGTATTGTACTAGACATAAGTATTTGACAAATATACGTATTTGACAGACATACGCATTTGATAGACATACATATTATGATGATATGATGTAAATTTGATTATTGTTGTATTATGCTTTATTTCATTTTGTTGTAAGACTCTGAAAATTATTAGTTAGAACTGCATCTTTTTATTTTATTTTACCCCAATGACTTGTGCTTCGTGGTTCTTAAGATGTTGATGTCAGTTCGAGCGTTGAACCCAAAGGTCGAAAAGGTAGGATGTTACAAAAGGCCTAATATATCTAAAATAGGATTATTATTTTTGAAATTTACCTATTTCATATGCTTTCAACTGGCATGGTTCCTTTATGTCCTTTAAGCAAAATTCGTATGGGTTGTTATCAGATTGTCAGTATATCATAGGCTATTATCCCTTGTTATATAAGCTATTAGATGTAATTTATATGTTCATGTAAACATGACAAGATTGCTCAGATCATAAATGATAATTATCTTCCTATTAAAATCGTACCATTAGTGCTATTTCTTACTCACCAGACTATGTCCCTCTATCTTTATCTATTTATACCCACTTTAGAAATTAATAGGGTTGTAGGCTGGTGTGACTAGAGTAAGATATGTGGAGAAGGTGGCCATATGTGCTGAAATTATTTTTCTTATAATTATTCTACTTGTATCCTATTATACTAGTCAGATGAATAACTATTTGTATTTTCTGTTGTTTATCAGAAATTTTGATTAGTTTATTTCTTGTCTTTGGTCACTAATAGTTTAAGCAAGGATATTTGGTTTATTTTAGCTATTTATATTTTATTCCTTCCAGTGGGATATCTGAAAGCGTAGCTGTTTAGAAACTTGTATTTTATCTTTGTACCATATAAACTACCCCAACCTAATGATTTGTCCTTTTTGGCAAGATGCGAGTTTGATTGCCGCTTTTAGGCATTGAATCGATGTGTCTGCAAGTATAGGTTATTATATTTTAGGTATCGAAGTTTCATTTAAATTCAAAAACCCACAATTCACCTTGCACATCCCGCCATTATACCATTTTGCTCATTTTTTATTTTCATTCTTATTATTAAAATTATTATACTTCCATTATCTTTCTTCTAAAATTTATAAACCCTAAATCTCCATTTTGGCATACTAATTCGAACTTTAGCATCCCAATCCGAGCTTCAACATCTCGGAAATCAAAATCAGGACAAAATTTTATATCTTTTCTTACATAATTTTCATTTCCTTTTATTTTCATCAAATTTTATTAGAATGTAGGTAAATTCGTAGTTTGCATACCTTGAATTGAAGATATATGAACTGACTAATAGTAGTAATCAATGACTTAATTCATTAATTTAGCAGAGTTGGACAATTTTTATGAAGAAACTACCCCGTTGACAAAGGGCGAGTGTTCCTTTTTGAATTGCATTGAGGTAGGATGGTATTAAGATTGTGAACCAAATATACATTAAAGAATATAAATTTCCCCTCTTGTTGCATTAATGAAAAGAAAAGTAATTATTTTCTTAGAAGGAAATAAATTTGATAAATAAAGGTAATTATTAAACTCCTAGTTAGTTGATTAATAAAGGTGTGTTATTAGGTGCATATATATTAGAGGAAACGGAAGACTGGAATAGATACATATTTCCATATGAATCGACGAATTGATGTGGCATTGATTTAGTAACCTATATAAATTTCTTCAACCCTAAGTATCTATTTCTGTATAAATCCAGGCATTCATTAGAGATCATCATCCTTTCAAACATTAGTGTTCTCTATTCTTATATTCAGCCTCCATTAAAATCGATATAACAATCTAATATATTAATCTTTGAAATCATTAATAAAATTCCTCTCCCTCAAAATGGATATACATTATCACGTCAATCATTGAACTACTATAAATGTTTGTGTCTTATTTACTTTCGTTTATTTCAATTTTGTTCATTTTAGTTATTGATTACTAAATTAAGTTCGATTATTCAACTTGTTAATTTTATGTCATCTGTAGCCAATCTTATGTAGGCTTTCATTGAGATATTTGATATTGTAGGAAAATTTTCCTAACATGCGGTATCAGAGATGTAAGGTTTGTTATTGGATAAAAGGTGTCTGATAGAATGATAGGTCCGAAGGATGAAAATAATTCAAAGGTTAATTCGGCCCTAGAAGTTGCAACTTTTATGGGCTCATATGTAATATTTGGTTCCTAATTTACGATTGAGAACTAGAATGGAGATAGTGATTTTGAGAATTGTCAATGGAAGATGTAGGTGGCATTGACGAGAAATCATGTTCATCGTGTAGTGTTAGATCGACATGGTGCCTACAAATATAGATATTTCAGCTATTGAATTGGAGGTGATGGAAGAATGAACTTTTGATACTCTCCAACTTGTTATGGGAGAAAATTTTATCTCCTAAATTAGCGATAAAACTATCACTAGGGTAAATCAGGAAGAAGTTAGAAGATCTCTACATGAAGAAGTCACTTACCAACCGTTTGATATTATTAAACATCTTTTTCATCTATAAGTTAAAAGAGGTTGTTTTAATTACATCACATCTGTTACAAAATAAAGAGAATGGAGACCATTAGAGAGAGAGAACAATTTTATTGAATTGAGATAGATCTTACAATACAATCAAGCTCCATATTTATAGACTCCTTATGCAGTGCAGATTACAATAATGTCCTTTCTTATTTAGCATATTCATCCCTATTATTAATGTATATTACAACACTCCCCCTTGAATATGCGTATGTAAAGATGATAAGAGTAATTGCCTCATTAAAAACTTTGTTGTGAAAAACCCAGTGGGAAAAAATCATAAACAAGGAAAAGAGTACAACATGATTTCATCTTAAGTAACATATATTTTATAATGTTACTACGAGGGTTGATACTTCTGTCTCAAGATAATGCCTCATTAAAACCTTACTAATAAAAACCCAGTGGGAAAAAATATTAGTGAAGGAAAAAGAGTACATTATAATGTATTTCATACGCTCCCCCTGAATTATAACGCATTATTCAATTAGTTTGTTGATGCAGCCGACGCATACCAATTTTGCACACCATCTTCTGAAATGTTGATTTTGGAAGCGCCTTTGTGAATAAGTTCGCCGGATTTTCTTGGGATCGGATTTATTTCACTTCTATCTTATTATCCTTTTGTAGCTCATGTGTGAAGAAAAATTTAGGAGAAATGTGTTTCGTCCTATCACCCTTAATGTAACCCGCTTGAATTTGAGCTACACAAGTTGCATCGTCTTCATAAATAATGGTTGACCCTTCTGTTACTGATAGAAGTTGGCGGATTTTTCGAATAAGCTCAATTAGTGATCTCAGCCAATTACATTCTTTACTTGCTTCACGTAGTGCAGTATTTCAGAGTGATTTGATGACGTTGCTACTAATGTTTGTTTTATAGATCGCCATGAAATTGCTGCAATGATGTTATTAAACACATATCCAGTTTGTGATCTTGCTTTATGTGGGTCAGAAAGATAACCTGCATCAGCATAGCCAACTAGATTTGGATTATTGCCTGAGTTAGAGTAAAACAAACCCAAATTTGTCGTTCCACGAAGATATCTCATGATATGTTTTATACCATTCCAGTGTCTTTTTGTTGGTTCTGAACTGTACCTTGCTAAAAGATTTACTGAAAATGCAATATCTGGTCTTGTGCATTGGGCCAAATATAATGCACCAATGGCACTAAGATATGGCACTTCCGAGCCAAGCACATTCTCATCTTCTTCTTTTGGGCGGTAAGGGTCCCTTTTAATATCTAAAGATCTGACAACCATCGGCGTACTAAGTGGATATGCTTTATCCATTTGAAAATGCTTTAGAATTTTCTCAATGTAGTTTGATTGATGGATTAATATGCCATTAGTACTATGCTCAATCTGTAGACTGAGACAGTGCTTAGATTTGCCAAGATCTTTTATTTCAAATTCCTTCTTTAAATAATTTATTGTTTCATCAATCTCTTATGGTGTCCCAATCAAATTTATGTCATCAACATAAACTGCTAAGATAACAAATCCCTTTATCGATTTCTTTATAAAGACACATGGACAAATGAGATTGTTTTCGTATCCTTCTTTTACCAAATATTTACTAAGACGGTTATACTACATCCTTCCAGATTGTTTCACGCCATATATCGATCGTCTTAGTTTTAATGAGTACATGGACTTTGATTTTGCTTCAGGCAATTTATATCCATCTGGGATTTTCATGTAAATATTGGTATCTAATTCACCGTAAAGATAAGTTGTCACAACATCCGTTAATCTTATATCGAGTTTTTCAAAAACTACAAGACTTATCAAATATCGAAATGTTATGACATCCATAACAGGGGAGTAAGTTTCCTTAAAGTCAAAACCTGCTCTCTGCAGGAAACCTTGTGCGACAAGTCGTGCCTTGTACCTCACGACTTCATTTTTATCATTTCGTTTTCTAATGAATACCCATTTATAACTTACTGGTTTAACATTTTCTGGTGTTTTCTTTATTGGTCCAAATACACCATGTTTTTGAAGTGAATCTAGTTCCACTTGGATAGCATCTTTCCATTTTGGCCAATCGTGTCTTTTTCGACATTCATTTATGCTGTTTGGTTCATTATTGTCATTCTCATTATTCTCATTATGGTCATGACTTTCAATTATTTCAGTAGCTACTGCGAATGAGAATACGTCATCAATTATTATTTTACTTCGATCCCATATTTCTCCATAGTTCATATAAAATATTGAGATCTCATTATTATTAGGTACCATTTTATCGTTGGAATATTCTTTTATCTCTTCTGAGATAATATTTCCTTCCATACTTCTAGGAGAATTGGGATTTTCATTTGAGTGATCCTTTTGATCATTTATGACCTCTTCAGGAGGTTTCTTAATTGATGATTTTTCATTAGACTTTCTTTTTCTAGGCGCCAAGTCTTTTGAACCAATTGGTCTTTCATGTTTTTGTCTTGCTTTAGATTCATTTGCTGCTATATTTACTTTTGATCCTTCAGGAACATCAATTTTTGCTGGTGCATTTGCTGCTGGAATGTGAGATTTAGTTATTTTTGCAGTGTCACTAAATGCATCTGGCAGTTGATTTGCAATATTTTGTATATGCAAAATTCTTTGTACCTCATACTGGCATTGTTTGGTACGTGGATCCAAATAAGACATAGATGGATTATTCCATGATATTTCACGCCGTTATACTGGAACGGTCTTTCCTTCCCCTAACGGCGGGAAGATTGTCTCATCAGATTTACAGTCTGAAAATCTTGCAGTGAAGACATCACCTGTAAGAGGTTCAAGGTAACGAATTATCGATGGAGAATCAAATCCCACATAAATTCTCAACCGTCGTTAAGGACCCATTTTAGTACGAAGTGGGGGATTAATAGGTATATGCACAACACAATCAAATTTTTGTAAATGTGAAATATTTGGTTGAGATCCAGTTAAGAGCAGTGATGGTGAAAGCTGATGATAAGCTGTTAGTCTAATTTTAACCAATTTCGATGCATGCAAAATTGCATGCCCCTAAGCTGAAACGGGTAGTTTTGATTGCATAAGCAATGGTCTTGCAATAAGTTGCAAGCGCTTAATTAATGATTCTGCTAGACCAGTTTGAGTATGAACGTGAGCTACTGGATGTTCAATTTCAATTCCCAACGATAGACAATAATCATCAAATACTTGAGAAGTAAATTCTCCAGCATTATCTAGTCGAATTGATTTAATTTGATGATCTGGGAAGTGTGCTCTCAATTTTATTATTTGAGCAAGTAGGTTGGCAAATGCCAAATTTCTTGTAGAAAGTAAACAGACGCGTGTCCAACGAGTTGATGCATCAATCAATACCATAAAATATTTGAATGGTCCACATTCAGTGTGGATTGGGCCACATATATCACCTTGAATTCTTTGTAGAAATGTTGGAGATTCAGATGTGACTTTACTATATGAAGGTCGAGTGATTAATTTTCCTTATGCACATGGGGCACATAAGTAATCACTTGGTAAATTCAATTGGTTTGATAAATCATGTCCATTTGAGTTTTTGGCAATTTTACGCATCATAGTTCATTCAGGATGACCCAAGCGATCATGCCAAAGAATCAATGTCTTTGTATTTGTGAGCTTCTGGCTCATGTTTATAGAGTGAGATTCAACTATGCTAATTTTTGTAAAGTATAAAACAGTTGAAATTTTACCAAATCTTTCTAGGATAAGCTTCTGGCTTTCAATCCTAAAAATAACACAAAGATATTCTTTGTTGTTTTCATTTATACTTTAATATGGTATCCATTCATTCTTATATCTTTGAAACTCAGCAAATTTCTTTTAGAGTTGCTTGAGTATAATGCATTCTGAATAAAGATATGCATACCATTTGGTAATATTATATGGGCTCTTCCGGACCCGTTAATTATATTAGCAGATCAAGCTATAGTGGAGACTTTAGCTGAGAAATTTTCAGATAGTTCAGAGAAAAACGTCTGGTTTTTCAAAATTGTATGAGTAGTTGCACTACCTAGTAAGCATATATCATCACCCAAATGGCATTCCATACCTTAATAATTAAAGGCAATAATTAGTCAATCATTAAAAATTTGTATGCATAAATAAATGTAATGTAAACAAACAAAGTAATATGACTAAAATAGGCTACTGATTAAAAACAACATCCATATTACACATAATTTTAAACTAGTACTGCAAAGGGAAATACAAGTAAACGAACACAAACTTCAAACAGATTTATTGAAGCAAGATAATGAAATAAAACGAAAGCCACATAACAAACTTCAAGATATTTCTAATTGATCAACTCAGTCATATCATTGATCATTGCACTTAGATTTTCATCATTAATGAAATTTCCATTGTCATCTTTGAAGAAATCATCTAACTTCAGGTTAGTATTTTCAGGTAACTTTCCGGCATTATTTGCCTCAATATTCTTCGAGCGATGATATTCTTCAACTGTTTTCTTTGATGATCTACATGTACGTGACCAGTGACCAGATCGCCCACATCTATAACAAACTTCCTCATAGTGCCTTTTATTTTCTGAAGTTGTATCATTGTTTTCTACAGGCTCAATTTTCTTTTGTTGCTTTTTAAATTTGGTGGTTTTGTTACCTTTAAAACCACCATAACCTCCTCTGCTAGAGTTATATCCACGTCCACGACCATGTCCTCTACCTTGACCTCGACCCCTACCTCTTCCAAAGTGGGCAAAATTAGCATTAACTTCAGGTAATACAGTCGAACCAGTTGGTCTTGAGGAGTGATTTTTTATAAGCAATTCATTATTTTGTTCAGCAATTAGTAAGCATTCTATGAGTTCATAATATTTTGTAAAATGACGCTCTTGATATTGCTGCTGCAGGAGTATATTCGAGGCATGAAATGTTGAGAAAGTCTTTTCAAGCATTTGTGCGTCGTCCACCTTTTCTCCACATAATTTCAGTTTAGAAGTGATTCTAAACATTGCAGAATTATATTCTCTTACAGACTTAAAGTCCTGAAACCTCAGGTTCAACCACTCTTGCCTAGTGTTTGGAAGTATGATCGTCTTCTGGTGGTCATAACGCTCCTTCAGGGAGTTCCATAAGTGGAGAGGGTCTTTTTCAGTCAAATATTCTGCTTTTTAGATCGTCATGTATATGGCGTCTTAAAAATATTAGGGTCTTTGCCTTGTCCTGCTGGGACATAGTATTGCCAACTTTAATGGCATTTTCTCAGCATTGAGATTGCAAATGAATCTCAGCATCCAGTATCCATGATAAGTAGTTGTCTCCAGATATATCCAAAGCTTTAAATTCAACCTTGGAGATGTTTGCCATTTTATGAACTCTTCATAAAATAAATTGCATGATTTGAAAATATTCGCCACAACAGCATTCACTATTTGTTTGTTTCCAGCTAAAAAGTAAAAAAAATGGAAAGTCTTTATTCATGGTATTAAACAACTGTACCCCCAAAAAATGTATCAACAAAACCAAACATTTGGATTTTGCAACTTTCATGTATTTATTATATAAGAAAGGAAAGTTAGCTTTTGCATATATTCCATTGCAAACTTTTGAATTTTATTTGGCAACAGATCCGCAAAGAAAAGAAATATTGAATTTAGAAGCCAAAGAATTAAAATAAGAGTGATACAAGAAAAGACATGAAAAATATAGAAGCGAACCCCAAACTAGAAAGCTTTATAAAAAAAACATGATAAATTGACAATTACCTTTTTGTAGAGAGGAAAAGTAACGAGTTTATAAAGAAATGCAAGAATAATTCCTTTACCTGCTTGCTATTTTAAAGGAAATAAGAAATAGAATGTATGTAGATATATTATAAAAGACTCGTTTGCTCCAATATATAATAGGATTTTGAATATGAATAGCCTTAGAATTAGAATAGTCAGAAGTGGAACAGTCAGAGTAATTAATATATAATTACTTGTTGAGAAGTTGGAAAGTTTGAAGGTGAACAGGTTGAGAACAATAATTGATTCGCATTCCTATGCAGAATATTGAGAATGCAGTATACAGAAAGTTCGTGCTGATAACGTGTTACAAAATAAAGAGAATGGAGACCATTAGAGAGAGAGAACAATTTTATTGAATTGAGATAGATCTTACAATACAATCAAGCTCCATATTTATAGACTCCTTATGCAGTGCAGATTAAAATAATGTCCTTTCTTATTTAGCATATTCATCCCTATTATTAATGTATATTACAACAACATATAATTTTTTTTTGATGATTTTTAGATAAAGTCAAAGTCCATTTATTTGAAGATAGATGGGGAGTAGATGGCTATGGTTTTACTTTTTTTCATTTTTAGAGCGATACACAGGCTTTGTCAACGGTCTCATTTATGGCAGGGATACCTTAACATTGGACGATGTGATGACAAGTCCACTTAATAAAGATGTCATATACATATTTATACATAAATATTTATATTTATCCAGATTAATACAAACTGTTTCTTTATTCAGTGAATAGTTTACTGATATATGTGTGTGTGTGTGTGTATGATGCAATGTTATTGTAAAATAATACATACACTATAACAAAAACTTATTCTACCGACGCTAATATGACTTCAGTGTGATGATGGTAAATCCCTTACCGACGTCATGCCATCACCATATACGGCATCGGTAAATGGAACAATGAAATAAATTATCAATGCCCTACCATGACTTTCCTATAGCATTATATCGATGTTAAACTGTCTCCATTATGTTGATGAAATACCAATGACATTTTACTGATGCCATTTTAATGATGTCGCAACTACATATTACCGATGCTAGTAAGGCGTCAAGCAGACACCTTAGGAGCATATTTACCGATGCCAGGAAGACACCATGCCAATGCCACTTTAAAATGACAAATACATATTTACCAACATTCGGACGATGCCATATCGATGCACGTTAAAATGTCAAAAATACATTTACCAACATCTCGCCAACACCTTACCGATGCCATACTTAAAACATTTTTACAGCATTTCTATTATGTTTCTTATCCTTAATCAACACATTCACATAACTCCATAATATTAAAACCAAATCATCATTGAATAACACATAAATATACCAATATACCACGACAATATTATAATAAACACAACTGCTAAATTCACTATCCAAACAATAATAAATCTAGTTACAATTTCATCTGAATCCAAATATACATCATCCAAATTCTACATTGCTAATAGTATGTTCCAACCAAATCCCTTAATACTATATTACATATCAATTTACAACTCAAAAATAAATACTTACTCATTCTTGATGCCCACTTGCAAAGACCTGCTAATTGTATTACCCGAAAATCCATGCAAAATGGCGCTTAGATCCCGATGTACCAAAAATGATGAATCTTAAGGGTAGTAAAGAGAAAACAAACAAAGCATACCTATCATAGGTTTGTATGGAAATCGCAGAGAAAGGATAAAATACAATAATAACATATATATGTGCAAGACTATTAGTTTCATAATAATATGAAGACAATAAGATCCATCATCATAACACATAATATTTCAAACGTATGGAGTTCAAGTGATACAATGTCCCAAAATAATATGTCTCATATACAAGATAAAGTTTGAAATATCCATATACGTAATACTGGATGGATAATCATAGTAGTACATAGCCATGGCTCCATAACCTGCTCCAACTAACTATATTTTCCCGGTTCTCTAATCCACACGTACCTAAGGAATAGATAAAAAGGAAAACATAGAGAGGGTCAGGCATAAATTCTAGTGAAGAGGAAACATCACTTCTAAACATGATATCTGACATACTAATATGACATGAATAATATGCTAAGTAGTACCATGAAATACCTACATATGTAAACAAAATGCACATACTATAAATGAGCAAGCGCTCAAAAATACACTATATCTCCTACATCCAACAAGTTAGCATAATGAATAATAATGCTAATATAACCATCGACAGTATCAAACAAAGGCATAAGCAACTCACACACATATAATAATGAGCCATGCTCCAATGTAATGCCATAACGTACCCAAAAATACAACTCTAAGTTAATATCATTAATATAGTAGGGCTATGCCCTGAGGGCAATCCAATAATTTATTATAAGTTATTATATTTGTAATAAAATCTTGTTTGAAATAAAATGTGTTCATCTTTCTATTATATACTTGTCATATTGTGATATGTCAATTAATTATATAATTTAAGCATATTAAATAGAAAATCCTTAAATGAAATGTTATGTGATGGCAATTATAATTTTATTTTAATCATGTGAAATTTATCACATTAAAAATTAAATATTATTTTAAATGTTCCTAATTAATATGTTTCGAGATGTAATATTGATACATCTGTTGAGACTAGAGTATATAACACTCTCCAAAGGTTAGGCAGTGTATTACTCACAGCTACCAGGGAGTTACATACTAATAGTTATCAGGTTACTATAAAATGACTTAATCAAGATTTTTCTATTTGTTAATATAACTAAGGTCAAACAAAGAATCTTGAAGTGATGACATTGTGTAGTTCTCTTAAATTGAAAATGGTTAAACTTCATTGTGAACACTCCACATTGATTATAATTAAATTATGGCATGTCATTCATTGAATGACTATAGTTAGGTCTGAGTTAAAGCATTGAAAGTGGAACACTATTCAATAAAGAATTCGTCTTCTCAACTACATGAGGTTAGTATCATGGTCAAATATAGTTAACTCAAAGTCAAAGTCTTTGGCTAGAGCAGTACGATTTATAGTAAAAGTTATTATTGAACTAAGGATTTTATGTTTGGATTAACCAAGTTGAATGTCGATGATGTTGGAATTTTGACTAAAACCAAATTCCATATGTCCTTATGAGATATAATATTGATGAAGATAATTGGTGTAAATAATCATCACTACCGAGTAGCGTTTATAATATTAAAATTAGATTTTTATCGTCAAAATGTTTAAACAATAAATTCGGCCAAAATGTCACGCCACTAGCTAAGGTGACGTATGAATTTTAACATTTGAATCACTCAATATTAATCACTGATTGAATTTACACTGATGAGTCACACAACCATAATAGTGAATACTCGGAATAAACCATGTGATATAATTAATTAATAATGTGATGCCCTACCCCGAGACCCACATTAATAATGAGTATTGTTGGGTAATACTATCTATTAATGCGGAGAATATGGCTGGTTAGGAGTGACCATCTATAGCCTTGTCTTAAATATCTATTGAATATGTCGACCAGTGCTTTATATTTTTTTCCTTTCTCAAATGGATCGACATAATAAATGCTTAATACAAAACTATAGGTGGCTATAAGATCTATCAGAACAAAATATAACAAGTCAAATGCATAATACATCACAGAAGAGCAAACAAATATATATATATATACACATATATACTGATACATCCAAATACAATACAAATAATATATCATAAGTGGTATGACGACCACAATATACACACAAGTCAAAACAATATACATGTCAGAGTAGCGTAAGAAAGACTACAGCAAAAAGGGCTAGTAGATAAGTCCATGCGAAAGCCGAATAGGCTAACTCCATAAGGGTACCTAGCCTGAGACACCTCGGTATGACCCGAGTATAAAATACACGGGTCAGTCAAGCTAAACAAATTAGTTTATAAGGATAAGTGATAATATGAGCATATAGTAAAGGGTAAGATATCCTCTCGAATGAGAAGAAACAATAATAAGAGCATGCCACTACTTCAAATAATGTGATTACACTAAGTGTATGTCCGCATAATAGGTAAACTCACCAAATAACACTAAGTATAATAAATGCCTTATATCATCGGACGAAATCCCAAAAGCCACTAAAATGGTTTCTATGAACCATATCTCCAAAATAGGAGAATCCCAAATCTCAAACTCCAAACTTGCCATAAATGGTAATCACAAAAATATTTTCTAAGTAGAGAAGTCTCACTCATATATCTACAAATAGGAGAGTATAAATCCCAAATAAACGCCAAGTGTTGGCAAACCCAAATCTCAAATATAGAACTCGATAAGGAGTTCAATTTTCAAAGATGTAATTGCCATATATAATATCTCGAATGGCTTAAATGGCCAATAATGTAAAGAGGCGATACACCTCGGAAAATAAATGAAATCATCTCAAAGATATAGCACGTGCTTATGGCGAAGCCTGCGAAGTAATGTTCTTCCAAAATAAGGCGCCACGTCTCTTAGACAAACATCCCAAGGACAAATAAATACGTTTCTTAGATAAACATCCCGAAGTTCAACATCCCGAAGGACAAATACATCGCAATGACAAACGTCTCTTTGACAAACATCCCAAGGACAAATGACTCGAAGGTCCAGTACTGGCAAATACGTCTCTTAGACAAAAGTATCTCTAACTTTCGTATAGGAACCCAAACAGAGTTAACATGTGTCCCATACCACACATTTGCACTAAACGGTTTACTAACTGCTAGTAAATTTCACATTTAAAGCGGTAAAAAGTTTACCTCATCTCATCGATAAATTCGACCCGTAGGTCAAACAATCAAACGGATAAGTCAGGAATAACCGATAAGATAAACGCATATATCTCATACCATGTGTTTTACCAAACCATTTAATTATCCGTCTCATTCGCTTGAATAGCGCATAAACGTATATTTTGTATATAAAATAATTTACTTGAGAAAACAAGCTTTTAATACCAATTTTGAAAGCCATATTTGAAAAGTCCCTTATTATCGAGAATAAATAGATTCTATATTTGAAAATACTTTAAAAATATCATATAATAATAATTTAAAATGTCCATTTATTTTAAAAATTATTTCAAAAAAGTTTGGAAAAATCCATGCTCGAAAACGAATAAAAACCCAAGAAATCACTCAAATCGATATTCAAATTAAATTCAAATCCAAAATTAGAATTTCAAAATCTCCTAAATTTGGCTAGTCTATCGATAGACATCATATCCTTAAAACATTTCAAAAATATCACAAAAACATGAACTAAAAGTCAAAAGTCTTGCAGATATTTGAACATGGTTTTAGAATGCCACTTCCACAAAAGAGCCTTCAGAAGACAGATATCCCTCAGGAAACTCGACTCCTATCAAGCACAAAACACTTTGCCAAACTGAGTCTCGAACTCAAATACAGACAGAACTCCTTCCTAAGGTATATCAATATCATCCATAAGTAATGATATATTATCATTAAATTATTAAATTATTTCTTAAATTAATTAAACTAAATTAATTAATTTAACAAAGCACATTATTAGAATTAATTACAAAAAGTAATTAACCTTAATTACTTTTATAAAGAATTAATACTTAACAAATTATAATTGATTATCTTCAATTAATTAACGGAAAAAGAACATAAATGCATTGGCAACGCCATACCCAGGTCTGAAATCTTCTCTACATTCAAATTTTGGACATGAAACAGGTTGCCAAATGACCTTTGATTGAACTTAAAATTGGTGTGCATAAAGTAGAATACCTTGGATTTCAAACAAAAAAAGAACTGATGAATTCCGACTGGAAATGAAAATTTTACGTTGTCTCATACATAGACTCAGACCATGTTTGCAATAGTTCAGAAACAAAAATATACCCAGGCCTGAAAACCGTCTTGGGTCCAATTTACAAGCCTGAAAAAAAGGAGCAAACTACCTTATATTAAGCTAAAAATTGGTACATACATAGTAGAAAATTTCGTCTTTCAAACAAAAAAAGATTCAATGAATTCCGAATGGAAATGAAAATGTTACACTATCTCAAACATGGACTCAAGTCATGTTTGCAACAGTTCAAAAATACAAAAGCCTGAAAACCATCTTGGGTTCAAACTCCAGGCATGAAACAGAGTACCAACTTACATAGGATTAAGTTGAAACTTTTTATGCATATAGTAGAAGACTTTATCTTTCAAATAAAAAAGAATTGATGAATTCTGGCTCGAAATGAAAAAGTTACACTGTCTCAAACATGGACTCAGGCAATGTTTGCAACAGTTCAAAAAAACCATATGTACAGGCCTGAAACCCATCTCGGGTTCAATTTTCGGGCAAGAAACAGAGGCACAAATTACCTCGGATTGAGCCGAATATTGGTATACATATAGTAGAAAACTTTATCTTTCAAAAAAAAAGAATTGATGAATTTCGGTAAGAAATGAAAGAGTTATTGCTATCTCAAACATGGACTCAGGCCATGCTTGCAGCAACTCGGAAAACAAAATTTCTATAGACAAAAATCTATGATTGAGTTGATTTTCTATTACTGTTTTGAACATCCAAATGAGAATATTATTCAACCAAAATTTTCAGAAATGAAGTTCAACATGCAAGCTACCAAATGCAGGAAATCCGGTAGCACTTCGTTGTCGGAATCAAAAGATATAACCATGGAAAGAAGCAACCCAAACTAGATTCACAGAAAAGAAAAGTATCAATTAAAAAACAATTACAAAAGCTCGAATTTTGATTTTTGAGGCTTTGCTTCTGCTAGAAATTTTGAGCTTATCACTCACCTTGCTGCTTAGATGAAAAGATTCGAATTTGTGTTGCAAGTTGAAAGCTTTGGCTTGAGAGATAGCTTCTAAGAACCTGTAAAGAAGATAACAATGCATGCATAACAAAATTGATTGTAAATAAGAAATCATTTCATAATCAGAGATTTTTGATGAAATTATGTGATTTGGAGTTATATTACCATCAATTTATTCCCTAGAGTGAAAATGACTTTAATTTTCTTGAATTTTATGGAGAAATTGGCTTGGATTTTCAATTTTGGAGGAGTGGTTAGTTTATTTTGTTTCTCAGGCTGAAGGAGGAAGAAGAGATAGAGCGAATGAACGTACAGTAAGTTTTCTCACTTGCTTAATCAGGCTGTGAACACTAATGGGTTAGACCCACAAATTAAAAGAAAATAACATGGCTTATGTTAATTAATCAACACTTATATTAAAAAGGCCTCATATTTACATTAATTTACAAAATCAAATGCATTTTCATCATATTTTCACATAAGAAAATTATGCAAACTTGCACACTAATAAAACAAAACATTTTACACCATATAAAATGATAAATTTATATTTTAAAAACATTTTTTTATCAAATTCCTTAATTTAACTAAAATGCACTATTTACTCAAATAAATGAATAAAACATAGTTTTTAACTTCTAAAATTCAAAAAAATACTTATCTCACTTAGAAAAATGTTTTAAACCATTTTTAAACTTAATTTATAGCAAAACATACTTTCAAACTAAGTTCCACCTTTTTATTTAAATAACCAACCTTTAAAAGTAAAATACTTCTCTCAAAAATTATTGAAAGAAGTAAAATGGCAATAATTAATATAATTATTGCATTTTCTCCAAAGTAAGGTCATTTCCCATTTATTATCACTCTAACCAAATAAAATAAAGTCCTAAACCTTATTTTCACATTTTTTAAATTCCAAAATTCATTGTTTGTTTCAAATAAACAATTAAAATTCTCAAATTTTTGTTTAATTCACAATATTAAATTATAATTACCATTATAATTTAATATTGTTAGGTAATCTACAAACCAGGATTGTTACAGATTCCGTCCCTTATAAAAATTGCATCCTCGCAATTTCTAGAAAAGATTTTGCATTCAACACATTTATTTCATCAATCAAAAGAACGATAGATAAGCTCGAGTTTAAAATTTTTCCACTTAACTCAAATCGATAGGAGACCAAATTAAAATTGCTCGATAAATTCTATAATTTCCCGAATATATTCGTCGGGGTTAACAGACTATAGAATTTGTATAAGCCATAACTCATGATTTCGAATGCACTTCACCTTCGAAATAAGAACACAATAGAATGCTACCCATAGGATCAATCAAGTAAGATTGATTTCTTGAAAATTTCTCAAATAGAGCCGAGATTTGGTTCAACTTTTATCCTGGACTACAATCAATAAGATTATTATCGACATGACTTTCCATGTGTCATTATGGAAACAACCACACCAATATAAGTTTGACAACAAGAGAGGTAAGAAAACTCAATAAGTGGTAGGTGGTTTCCTCAATACCACCAACCCAAAGGACCGCATAAATGCAAGTCGCTAGATAATTGCATGAAGTCAAGACAAACTCAAAGAATGGATTTTTATACTCCTATTAACTAAACAATATTTTCAAGTTTATCAAAATCCTTTTTACTACATAATCAAATTCTCAACTTTCAACATTCTGAAAATTTTCTAAACCTCTTATAAAATCCAATTTGTTCTCTAAATTCTTTATTTAAAATGAATAAAATATTTTACTCATAGATTCCACCACAATATATTTCAGTTTAAAACATATACTTTCGTGCAAAAACATCAACCAGATTATATTCACAAAAAAGGTAGAATGCACTTAACTTATAAAAAAACAAGTTGTTTCAATTAAAATCCCGCTATAATGATCTTAAATTTTTACCCAACAAATTCAAAATCTGAAGATACTTATAAAATAAAAGTTTTTCTACTAAGTCTGTGATATGCCAGAATTTCAAGGAATTTAAAATGTTGATAATCTCTTAATTTAAATTATTTGAAATTGATAAAATTGTTATTTTCAAAAATAAATAACCAAGTAATAATAATATGATGTCTTAATTATGGTTATAGATTGATTTTAAATAAGAATAATTATTTAAAGTGTGTTAATTTATATATTTGATTTTAAATAGAATTGTTATTTTCAAATTTAATAAGTATTGTTTAAAATTATATATATGTATTAAGTTGGTTTTAAATGGAATAATTAATTTTAAACTTAATAATGTGTTTATTTAAAAATATAAATGTTTGAGTTGATTTTTTTAAATTGGATTTCAAAAGTAAAATTTGTATTTGAATCTGGATTTAGATTTTGAATATTTTAAAGATAATTATTTTATTTTACTTTGATATGAAATGTATGAATAAAGTTTTTATTTAAAAAAAGGATTTGTTTTATATTGTTTTCTTTAAAGAACTTTATTTATATAAATTTAGAAAGTGTTTATTTAATAATAAATAAATACAAAAGTTATATTAACATTTAAAAATGAATTTAATATATTTTCATGTGACTTTATTTAAAATCTAATGGATTTTCATTTTATTTCTTTTAAAAGGTTATATGTGTATATATTAGAAAGGCATTTAAAATATATTCATCAATTAGGAAATTCAATTTAAAAAGCTTTTAAATAGTTTTAAAAACAAATGAAAATAAATAATTACATGTGTTGAATTCTTATGAATGCTAAATACATGTGTTAGATAGTTAAGTATGGTATAAGACAAGTGTCATAATTCCATTTTACTTTTCTTTAATTTTAATAAATCCTAATTCAAATCTATATAAACCTATATTCTTTTCTCCTTCCATTTTCTTTGTTCATTTCACATTTTCAAATTCAAACCAAAACCAGAAATCATTTATCAAACCTGAAACTCCTCTCAAACCAAAATTAAAAACAAAGCTTGAAAAATCAAATTCCAAAACCTGCCACAATTTTCCTAATCTCAGATCAAAATGCAACCCAGAATCATTATATTCAGACCTAAAACCAAATTCAAAACCAATATGCAGTGATTCTTTAAGCCTGTAAGATTTTCAAATGCAAAACCAAAACCTGAAATCTCCTCAAAACAAATCAAAGTTGCAAACACTCCTCAAACAAATCTGCATCAAGCTCTGTTATCAAACAAAAACCTGTAACCATGCATTTTTTTTCAAGTCTGTAACACCTTCAAGTGCATGCAAACAAATCTGGGTCAGAGCAAAAAGTTTTCAAAGTAAATCAAAGTGTTCATAGCATTCCAGTTTCCAGCGGCCAAAGTTTTCAAAGCAAGCTTTACAAATTTTAAAAGGGACCAAGGCATTCAATTCCATGGTTTCCAGTTTTTCCAGATCTGTAAAAAAATTGCTTTAGTTCTCTACATTTCTTTATAAGGTGAGTAAACATCTATTTATAAATCTTAAGTAATAACTGTTTGATTGCTTGTTAGATTTCTGAAACAATTAATGCTTGCATGTGTGTATATAAATGTATAATCTGTTTATGAATTGTGAATGAACTGTGCATGTATGTTTTGATGGTTCTTCTCTGTTTTTAAACTACATAGAATAAGAATAAAAGAAAAATTCAAATCATCTTATCAGTTCATTGTTAGGATTTAAGATTTAAACATGATATGTTTGTTTAAACATTAGTTTAAGTTTAAAAATCTTATTCAAGCAAAATAAATGTGGAAATCCTCTAGAATCAAAATAATACAGTAGGAATCCTTTTAACATATTAAAATCTATGACTCAAATTTACTGATTCAAAATATTAAATTGAATCATCTTTAAAAGTTATGATTTTTAAAACAATAATCACAATTTTCAGTGAAGTATCGAATGAGAATTTGGGTATTGTTTGGAATTTGGATTTTTGGTAATATCTGATGATCACAAATTTTATGGTGATCGAGATCTTGAGTGGAGGTTGATGTATGATCGGGAAGTATGGCAAAAATGGTGAAAACACTGAATGATCACCGTAGCGACGGCGGTAAGGTGATTTGGGTTTTAAAACCTAGTTTTGGATGTGATCAGTTGGGTTATCGTTTCCTCACCTCTGGATGATCGAGTGGGTCGTGGTTGAAGGCATTGGTTGCGTAGGTGCTCGGCAAGGTGTGGACGAGGTGGTTCATCCTCCAGTGGTCAGAATTGATGGGGCGGTGTGTTTTTCTGGCAACGGAAATAAGGTTCCAGTTTCAACTGGAGTGTTCAATTTGGGATCATGGTTTGTGGTGATGTTTTGATGATTGGGGTCGGTTGCTGGAGCGACTGTGGATGTGTGGGAGGATCTAGCGATGATCGGAAGTTGACCGTCGAGTGGTACAGGTGCACAGTGGCTTGTGGTGGTGCCAGTGTGTCTGGGTTGTGTTTTTGTTTGTTATCTCGAAGATGGGTTCGGGGCAATAGGGTTATGGCTTGGGTTTGTCATGGGGACTTATACGAGCATTTAAGTAAACTGTTAAAGTTTTTAACAGTTTAAGATTTTAAATTAAACAGTTTTTAAAAATTTAAGTTAAACTGTTTTAAAAAGAAAAGATGATGTACTTGGTTTTTGTTTCAAGTACACATGGGTTAAACCCAAAATAAAATGTTTAACCAGATTTTAAATTTAAAATAAAGTAAGTTTCAAATTTTAAATAATTAAGCTAAATCAATTTCTTGAAATTCATTTCTTTGAAACGATTGTTTGTATAAATAAATTTGTATGATTTGTTTTAAATGTTTTAAGTTCAATCCTTAAAGTTATTTTCAAACTTAATTTGAAATATAAAAGGAAATTAATAAGGAAATGATTTATCTTAGAAACGTAATATAAGTTTGATAATAAATTGAATAATTAAAGAGTGATTTATTATGAATTAGTTAATGATTAATGATTTATAAATTAACAATTAAAGTTTTCAAGGTGATTTATTAACTTGAAATTAAAGATTGTTAATTAATAATTAGAGGTAAGTAATTAATGATTACTTTATATTTTAAACTTAATTAATGATTTAATTAAGTAAAGTTAGTTGTTAAGATAAAATGCTTTCAAGGATAATTAAAGATAACGTTTTATCTTAAGGATAATTAAGTTTTTAATGAGTTGTAATTAATTAAGTTAATTAAGAAATTTTAAGTTTAATTAATTAATTTAATTAATTATTAAATATGGTTAATTAAGTAATTAATTAAGGATAATTATTAATTTAATTAACTAATAATTATGATGGATTAATTAATGATTAGAGATAAATTAATTTGTAATTAGAAATTAATTAGTTAAGTAATTAAGGGTTAATTAAACTAGTAATTAAGAAATACTTAATAAAGTTTTATTAAGTAATAATTGGGTTTTCTTGATTAATAATTAAGAGGTTATTAACCTATAATTCAAGTTAATTAAGAATTAATTAACTATTATTAAAGGTTAGTTAGTTGTAATTAAGGATTGATTAATTGATAATTACTGATTAATGTATTTTTAATTAAGGTTGTTAATTAATAATTAAATTTTATTAATTAATGATTAAGAGATAATTAATTAGTTAATTAAGGTTAATTAATTAATTATAAAAGTAATTAGGGATTGATTGCTTTGTATTAAAGGATTGATTAATAATTAAGGTTTATTAATTAATAGTTGAAGGATAATTAATCTGTAATTAAGGATTAATTTGGTTAAAGAGTAATTAAGGGATGAATTACTCGGTTATGATTTATGAGGTGAATGTGATTAAGTTAAGTTAATTAATTTGTTAATTAATTAAAGATAGTCACATGGTAATTGATTAAGTATGCTTACTTAATGAGATTTGATAAGAGTAATTGCTTAAGGTAAGTAATTGATGAATAAGTTATTGGAGATAATTGAGATAAGGGAAATTACTTAATGGGAAGTAATTTAAAAGGATAATTACTTGGTAAAGTAATTAAGGATTTATTACTTGGTGTAATAAATCAAAGGATTTATAAATGTAATTAAAAGTAATTAAGAATAATTAATTACTGTTTATATTTATTGAAGTTGATTAATGAAAGCAATTAATTTAAGCATGATTAATTAATGTAATTAATTAAGGAATAATGTAATTAATTATAGTTAATTAATTAATGGAAGTAATTAATTAAGGATCATTAATTAATGAGAGTAATTAAAGGTTAATTACTGATAATGGTTAAGAATAATTAATTTGTGAAATTAATTAAAGAACAATTACTTTATGTAATTGATGATTAATTAATCAAGAGTGATTAATATGTAATGGAATGATTAATTAATTAAATGGATTGTAATTAATTAATGGTTGATTAAGCAGGATTTGTTAATTAATTCTTAAGTAATTAATTTAATTTAAGTTGATTAAATTAATTATAATAGGGATTAATAGTGGTTGCTTATGGATGATTGTTTGAGTTGAATATCTGATTTGGTTGATATCTATTGGATGATATGCTATGATATTCTGTGATATGATATTTGGATATATCTGTGGTAAATGTGTGATATTTATATATGTTAATGCTGTGTGAATTCAAGTATTGAATTGAATTGAATTGTTTAACCTTAAACAACTTGGACCTAAAAGATACATTTTGGATTTCGATGAGACCGGGATCGGGTTTCCAGATTTGGATATCCGAAAACCACATCGATCCAAATTAACGATAGGTCGTGAATCTCAAGTGAAGATGAAGATTCAGAGTTCAAGGGTTATCGTCGTTAACTCTGAGGTTGATTCCAAATGAGTGTAACGGGATAATGCCTTCAGTTTCGTTCGAACCCAGAACGAACTTGTATGGATTGAATGCTTTCAGAATCGTCAGGAGGATGATGCGCATTCTAAGTGATGTGTTCTATAAAGGTAATCGTAGCCTCAAGCCTCTTCAACCGGGAATGGCTAAAACAAGGGAGGTGCAGTAAGGCTAAGGGGGACATGCCCAAGTAGGATCAGATGAACCCCTGTCTAGAGTCCCTTTTTATTCGGTTGTGTGGGCGGTTGCTAGCTACAACCGCGGGGTTATCTTATTCGGAACTGTTTAGTAAGGAATGGTTCTGGCTTTGTGTTGCAGGGGATTGGGAGTAATCCTCGGTACGGTGATCTAGGCCCCGTATTGTGACGGGCGGTACCCCAGTAGCCCTTCCATTGTATGGAATCCAAACTCCAATAAGCGCCCCCGGATTTGATTGTATTACCCACTTTTGTGGCTAGTATCTGGAATTTAATAAATGTAACAATTTCGGCTATTTCATATTTATTTGAAAACCCTAGACCCTATTATAATATCACTGGATTTCCTATCAAATGTTTTGGTTAGCGTAAGGTAAAAACTTACCCATGTTTATGTGTGGGGAGTCTTACGTGATACCTTTTCTTTCAAAAGGTTTTTTAAAGTTAAGCGACTTTAATTGTTTGCTCACACCAGACCCCTGTCTGACCCAGGTGTTTATTTTCTGTTTTATTAAACTCTTGGGTACTCATATTATATATGAGTAGTCGAGAGATTCAGTTAGCTTTGACGAATTCTAGAGGAGTTTTTGAAGCAGGAGGATTCAACGTGTAGATATATTATGGTTCCGCTGTATTAGTGTTATGTCTATATTGTATTGATATACTTGAGTTATATGGTTAGACAGATGTTTATAACTGTCTAATATGTGTTGTATAGATTGTGTAACTCTGATGTTTATGATACTACGTAAAATATTATGTGATTAATATAATTTATTCGTTCCGCTGTGAGAATCTGATGTTGTTTAGTTCTTTCTTTTCTATCTTTTCTCTTTTCTATCCCTTTCTCTCTTATTAATGATTTGTCATTTTGTGGAATGAACAGCGGGTCATTACAGGTGGTATCAGAGCATAGGTTGAGTGAATACCTAGGCTCTGTAGTGGTGTCTATCTTGAGAGAACGTACTTGTAATTTATATATATATGTATGTATGTATGTATGTATATGTATATGTATATGTATATATATCTATTCTACCTATCTGTTGGGTTACCTGTTCGGGTTTTCCAATATGAGTTATAAAGTTAGATAGAGTAGTGGTGTGTGTAACACGACTATCAATGGTTGGAGTTTGAATGTTTGAGGTTGGAAGAGGATCTGTCGAGATCGTAGACCTAATACCTTCTCGAGTAAGCTTTGTAGCTTCGTGTAAGGATTTCTTTGATTTCTGAAGGAAACCTGTTAAGGTTCGGAGTCTATCATTGAAGTGTAAGTTTGGTCGCGCTCGTGTGAGCGGATTTCGAAGAGTTTGGATCTGTCGGTTAGGCAGAAGCAAGTGATGGTATCTTGGCAACCTCAGGAAGTAGTAGCTGCGTGATGAGATGCAGAGACTATGGATGTCACCAAAGATATTTTCTTTTGGCGCAAGTTCAAGGGAGTGTGTCTGCTTCGGTATTATAGCCGAGTTCAGAAGGATGTTTGTGTTTGGTTTGGGGCCTAAGTTTCTTGAGGATATGTTTGCACATCTCATGGTCCTGTTTGGGATTGGTTGATATGATTTTGATGATCAAAGAGCTTTGGATAGAAGTCTTTGGCATCTGTGGAAGTGTTGCAGCTCGGGAGTGTTCTGTATTCCAACAGAGATCTTTGGCTTAGCAGTTTCCTAGAGGTGGAAATCAGAAACAGTGGAGTGGACCCGATTGGAATAGTTAGTCAAGGATAAGCTATTCTGATTTGTGAAGAGAACGGTATTTTTGGAATTTAGGTTGGGTTGATCGCAAAAGTGACTTGTGATAGTTTGGCTTATTCTCTTGGATAATCTTTTACTTGGGTTTGAAGCATCTTTAGAGGATGTAGGAGTTATGGAGTTGTCGAAGATTTTCCGGATATCTTCAGGGAAGTTAGAAATTTTCGCGCATTGAGGATTGAGTTCCGTATTGACTTGGTTCATGAAGCTACCGGTAATTCAGCTAAGTAGAAGGATAGCTTCTGGAGAAAGGTTTTGGGTGAGGCAGCTCTGCATTTCTTGGAACTTCTGTTGAACCTTATTTTTGGGATGTGTTGTTTAGTCTGTGCTCGTGTTCATCGATGACATGCTCATCTGCTCCAGATCAGAGTTGTGCAGAAGAAGCAATATGGAAGCTATTCTATAGTGGAAGCAACCAGAAGTTGTAGTTTTTTGGATTAGAGAGTTTCTACTGGAATTTTTCAGGATCTGAGGAAAGTTGGCGAGTGATCCTGTTCTGTCTTTTCCAGATAGGAGAAGTTGTTTTTTGCTGTTGATAGTAGAGTTTGATTTTGATTTTGGATAAATCTTGAGAGAATCTTTGTGTTGGATTGTTTTTGATCCAGTTTGTTTGTAGAAGCATCAGCGAAGGTTGAGCTGATCAGGAATGATCTGTAAACAGCCAGGACCGTAAGTAGAGTTTTGAGGTTAAGAGACGGAGGAATTTGGAATTCGAAGTCGGAGACTTCATTGTTATTTCTTCGATAAAGGGAGCAATAAGATTTGATAAGATTATGAAGTTAGCTCCGAGGTATATTGGATTCTTCTGAGTTTTTGTAAGGATCAGTGCTTTGGTCTGAAGAGTTGAATTGCCAGTTTGGAAGACTGGGATTCAAGGTATTTCACGTATCTCTGAGGAAGTACATGTTTGGTCCATCTCTGGTTTTGGAACCAGCAGTTAAGGAGGATTTGGTTGTTGATTAGGTCTTATATGTGGTCAGATCTTTTGTGTAGATGGTAGATCTAGATGAGTAGGAGCTCGAATGCTTAGTTGTGTAGTTAGTTTGGATTTAGTAGAGCGAGTATCCCAGCATCTGTATTTGGGAAACTCGGGATAATTTTAGGAATCTTATCCGGATCTATGTCCGGATAGCTAGTGTTGTATGTTGGATGAAATTGTTTGTTTGGATGAATGGTTGTTTGGTTGTTTATGTTTGGTTAATATGTATGCTTGAATTGGTTGAAATAAAATAAAACTTTGGATTATCTTTGTTTTAAATTTCGAGGACGAAATTCTTTTAAGGTGGGAGGAATGTGATATCCCAGAATTTCAAGGAATTTAAAATGTTGATAATCTCTTAATTTGAATTATTTAAAATTGATAAAATTGTTATTTTAAAAAATAAATAACCAAGTAATAATAATATGATGTCTTAATTATGGTTATAGATTGATTTTAAATAAGAATAATTACTTAAAGTGTGTTAATTTATATATTTGATTTTAAATAGACTTGTTATTTTCAAATTTAATAAGTATTGTTTAAAATTATATATATGTATTAAGTTGGTTTTAAATGGAATAATCAATTTTAAACTTAATAATGTGTTTATTTAAAAATATAAATGTTTGAGTTGATTTTTTTTAAATTGGATTTTAAAAGTAAAATTTTTATTTGAATCTGGATTTAGATTTTAAATCTTTTAAAGATAATTATTTTATTTTACTTTGATATGAAATGTATGAATAAAGTTTTTATTAAAAAAAGGATTTGTTTTATATTGTTTTCTTTAAAGAACTTTATTTATATAAATTTAGAAAGTGTTTATTTAATAGTAAATAAATACAGAAGTTATATTAAAATTTAAAAATGAATTTAATATATTTTCATGTGATTTTATTTAAAATCTAATGGATTTTCATTTTATTTCTTTTAAAAGGTTATATGTATATATATTAGAAAGGCATTTAAAATATATTCATCAATTAGGAAATTCAATTTAAAAAGCTTTTAAATAATTTTAAAAACAAATGAAAATAAATAATTACATGTGTTGAATTCTTATGCATGCTAAATACATGTGTTAGATAGTTAAGTATGGTATAATACAAGTGTCATAATTCCATTTTACTTTTCTTTAATTTTAATAAATCCTAATTCAATTCTATATAAACCTATATTCTTTTCTCCTTCCATTTTCTTTGTTCATTTCACATTTTCAAATTCAAACCAAAACCAGAAATCATTTATCAAACCTGAAACTCCTCTCAAACCAAAATTGAAAACAAAGCTTGAAAAATCAAATTCCAAAACCTTCCATAATTTTTTAAATCTCAGATCAAAATGCAACCCAGAATCATTATTCTCAGACCTGAAACCAAATTCAAAACCAATATGCAGTGATTCTTCAAGCTTGTAAGATTTTCAAATGCAAAACCAAAACCTGGAATCTCCTCAAAACAAATCAAAGTTGCAAACACTCCTCAAAACAAATCTGCATCAAGCTCTGTTGCAATCAAAAACCTGTAATCATGCATTTTTTTCAAGTCTGTAACACCTTCAAGTGCAAGCAAGTAAATCTGGGTCAGAGCGAAAAGTTTTCAAAGTAAATCAAAGTGTTCATAGCATTCTAGTTTCCAGTGGCCAAAGTTTTCAAAGCAAGCTTTACAAATTTTAAAAGGGATCAAGGCATTCAGTTCCGTGGTTTCTAGTTTTTCCAGACCTGTAAAAAAAAATTCTTTAGTTCTCTGCATTTCTTTATAAGGTGAGTAAACATCTATTTATAAATCTTAAGTAATAACTGTTTGATTGCTTGTTAGATTTCTGAAACAATTAATGCTTGCATGTGTGTATATAAATGTATAATCTGTGTGTATGAATTGTGAATGAACTGTGCATGTATGTTTTGATGGTTCTTCTCTGTTTTTAAACTACAGAGAATAAGAATAAAAGAAAATTTCAAATCATCTTATTAGTTCATTGTTAGGATTTAAGATTTAAACATGATATGTTTGCTTAAACATTAGTTTAAGTTTAAAAATCTTATTCAAGAAAAATAAATGTGGAAATCCTCTGGAATCAAAATAATACAGTAGGAATCCTTTTAACATGTTAAAATCAATGACTCAAATTTACTGATTCAAGATATTAAGTTGAATCATCTTTACAAGTTGTGATTTTTTTTAAAAAAATCACAATTTTCAGTGAAGTATCGAATGAGAATTTGGGTATTGTTCGGAATTTGGATTTTTGGTAATGTCTGATGATCACAATATCTATGGTAATCGAGATCTTGAGTGGAGGTTGATGTATGATCGGGAAGTATGGCAAAAATGGTGAAAATACTGAATGATCGTCGTAGCGACGGTGGTAAGGTGATTTGGGTTTTAAAACCTAGTTTTGGATGTGGTCAGTTGGGTGATCGTTTCTTCACCTCTGGATGATCGAGTGGGTCGTGGTTGAAGGCATTGGTTGCGTAGGTATCCGGCAAGGTATGGACGAGGTGGTTCATCCTCCAGTGGTCAGAATTGATGGGGCGGTGTGTTTTTCTAGCAACGGGATTGAGGTTCTAGTTTCAACTGGAGTGTTCAATTTAGGATCATGGTTTGTGGTGATGTTTTGATGATTGGGGCCGGTTGCTAGAGCGACCGTGGATGTGTGGGAGGATCCGGCAATGATCGGAAGTTGATCGTCGAGTGGTGCAGGTGCACAGTGGCTTGTGGTGGTGTCAGTATGTCTGGGTTGTGTTTTTGTTTGTAGTCTCGAAGATGGGTTCGGGGCAATAAGGTTATGGCTCAGGTTTTTCATGGGGACTTATACAAGCATTTATGTAAACTGTTAAAATTTTTAACAGTTTAAGATTTTAAATCAAACAGTTTTTAAAATTTTAAGTTAAACTGTTTTAAAAGGAAAAGATGATGTACTTGGTTTTTATTTCAAGTACACATGGGTTAAACCCAAAGTAAAATGTTTAACCAGTTTTTAAATTTAAAATAAAGAAAGTTTTAAATTTTAAATAATTAAGCTAAATCAATTTCTTGAAATTCATTTCTTTGAAACGAATTGTTTGTATAAATAAATTTGTATGATTTGTTCTAAGTGTTTTAAGTTAAATCCTTAAAGTTATTTTCAAACTTAGTTTGAAATACAAAAGGAAATTAATAAGGAAATGATTTATCTTAAAAACTTAATATAAGTTTGATAATAAATGGAATAATTAAAGAGTGATTTATTAATTGAATTAGTTAATGATTAATGATTTATAAATTAACAATTAAAGTTTTCAAAGTGATTTATTAACTTGAAATTAAGGATTGTTAATTAATAATTAGAGTTAAGTAATTAATGATTACTTTATATTTTAAACTTAATTAATGATTTAATTAAGTAAATTTAGTTGTTAAGATAAAATGTTTTCAAGGATAATTAAAGATAATGTTTTATCTTAAGGATAATTAAGTTTTTAATGAGTTGTAATTAATTAAGTTAATTAAGAAATTTTAAGTTTAATTAATTTAATTAATTATTAAAAAGGGTTAATTAAGTAATTAATTGAGGATAATTATTAATTTAATTAACTAATCATTATGATGGATTAATTAATATTTAGAGATAAATTAATTTGTAACTAGAAATTAATTAATTAATTAAGTAATGAAGGGTTAATTAAACAAGTAATTAAGAAATACTTAATAAAGTTTTATCAAGTAATAATTAGGTTTTCTGATTAATAATTAAGGGGTTATTAATCTATAATTCAAGTTAATTAAGAATTAATTAACTATTATTAAAGGTTAATTAATTGTAATTAAGGATTGATTAATTGATAATTATGGATTAATTAATTTGTAATTAAGGTTGTTAATTAATAATTAAGTTTTTTAATTAATGATTAAGAGATAATTAATTAGTTAATTAAGGTTAATTAATTAATTATAAAAGTAATTAGGGATTGATTACTTTGTATTAAAGGATTGATTAATAATTAAGGTTTATTAATTAATAGTTGAAGGATAATTAATCTGTAATTAAGGATTAATTTGGTTAAAGAGTAATTAAGGGATGAATTACTCGGTTATGATTTATGAGGTGAATGTGATTAAGTTAAGTTAATTAATTTGTTAATTAATTAAAGATAGTCACATGGTAATTGATTAAGCATGCTTACTTAATAAGATTTGATATGAGTAATTACTAAGTAATTGATGAATAAATTACTGGAGATAAGGGAAATTACTTAATGGGAAGAATTTAAAAGGATAATTACTTGGTAAAGTAATTAAGGATTTATTACTTGGTGTAATAAATCAAAGGATTACAAATACAATTAAAAGTAATTAAGAAGTAATTAAGAATAATTAATTACTGTTTATATTTATTAAAGTTGATTAATGAAAGCAATTAATTTAATCATGATTAATTAATATAATTAATTAAGGAATAATGTAATTAATTATAGTTAATTAATTAATGGAAGTAATTAATGAAGGATCATTAATTAATGAGAGTAATTAAAGGTTAATTACTGATAATGGTTAAGAATAATTAATTTGTGAAATTAATTAAAGAACAATTACTTTATGTAATTGTTGGATAATTAATCAAGAGTGGTTAATATGTAAAGGAATGATTAATTAATTAAATGGTTTGTAATTAATTAATGGTTGATTAAGCAGGATTTGCTAATTAATTCTTAAGTTATTAATTTAATTTAAGTCGATTAAATTAATTATAATAGGGATTAATAATGGTTGGTTATGGATGATTGTTTGAATTGAATATATGATTTGGTTGATATCTATTAGATGATATGCTATGATATTCTGTGATATAATATTTGGATATATTGGTGGTAAATGTGTGATATTTTATCTATGTTAATGCTGTGTGAATTCAAGTATTGAATTGAATTATTTAACCTTAAACAACTTGGACCTAAAAGATACGTTTTGGATTTCAATGAGACCGGGATCGGGTTTCCAGATTTGGATATCCAAAAACCACATCGATCCAAATTAACGATAGGTCGTGAATCTCAAGTGAAGATGAAGATTCAGAGTGCAAGGCTTATCTTCGTTAACTCTGAGGGTGATTCCAAAATGAGTGTAACGAGATAATGCCTTCGGTTTCGTTCGAACCCGAAACGAACTTGTATGGATTGAATGCTTTCAGAACATCGTCAGGAGGACGATGAGCATTCTAAGTGATGTGTTCTATAAAAGTAATCGAGCCTCAAGCCTCATCAACCGGGAATGGCTAAAATAGGGAGGTGCAGCAAGGCTAAGTGGGACATGCCCAAGTAGGATGAGATGAACCCCTGTCTAGAGTCCCTTTTTATTCGGTTGTGTGGGCGGTTGCTAGCTATAACCGCAGGGTTATCTTATTCGGAACTTTTCAGAAAGGAATGGTTCCGGCTTTGTGTTGCAGGGGATTGGGAGTAATCCTCGGTACGGTGATCTAGGCCCCGTACTGTGATGGGCGGTACCCCAGTAGCCCTGCCATTGTATGGAATCCAAACTCTAATAAGCACCCTCGGATTTGATTGTATTACCCACTTTTGTGGCTAGTAGCTGAGTGTAACAATTTCGGCTATTTCATATTTATTTGAAAACCCTAGACCCTATTATAATATCACCGATTTGCTATCAAATGTTTTGGTTAGCGTAAGGTAAAGACTTACCCATGTTTATGTGTGGGGAGTCTTACGTGATACCTTTTCTTTCAAAAGGTTTTTTTAAAGTTAAGCAACTTTAACCTACTCACACCAGACCCCTGTCTGACCCAAGTGTTTATTTTCTGTTTTATTAAACTCTTGGGTACTCATATTATATATGAGTAGTCGAGAGATTCAGGTTAGCTTTGACGAATTCTGGAGGAGTTTTTGGAGCAGGAGGCTTCAGCGTGTAGATATATTATGGTTCCGCCGTGTTAGTGTTATGTCTATATTGTATTGATATACTTGAGTTATATGGTTAGATAGATGTTTATAACTGTCTAATATGTGTTGTATAGATTGTGTAACTCTGATGTTTATGATACTATGTAAAATATTATGTGATTAATATAATCTATCCATTCCGCTGTGAGAATCTGATGTTGTTTAGTTCTTTCTTTTCTATCTTTTCTATCTCTTTCTTTCTTATTAATGATGCGTCATTTTGTGGAATGAACGGCGGGTCATTACAAAGTCTAAGATTTCTAATGATATAAAAATCATAAAAATTGGATTCACGATTTGAAAGTTATGATAAATTTATTTTCAGCTTAAATTTTAGAAAATCTCTTATAGGACAGAAATGACCATCTACTTCCAAACATATTTTTGACTCAGTAAAAATATATATTTTAAAGTGGTAAAAAACTTTATAGCTTACTAAAAGCTTGTTCATTTGCAAAAATATTGAGCTTCTTTGGATAACACTTTTCCAAACAAAATTTCAGTCTATAAATCAATTTGAAATTTGAAATTTTCCCAAACCATTTTAATCTCACACTACATTTTCAAACAAGCTTTTTGCTATATTATTTGTTAAATGATCTTCTTTTACCCAGATAGCCAAGATATACAAAATTATGATCAACTTTATGTAATCATCAAAAAAACAGTTCAATAAGTGGAAATACTTTCATTACTTTCCAAAATCTATCTTTAAACAATTCACTATGGAAACTCATTTTGGAAGAGATAACTAATCTCTTTCATTATCAAAAGATGATTATTGATTATCCACTAAATAAATGTTTGAGATATATATATATAATGTTTAAAATTATTCTCACAATTTAAAATGATTATACTATATGAATTGTTCATTTATCAAAACAATTCAAATTCACATTTCCATTTGTCCCAAAAATTAAATTTCCATCTAATTGGTCAACACAAAACTTATTAAAGTTGATAATTAATCCAATTTTTTTTTCAAAAGAATTTTGTAATTTCAAACCCACAAGTTTTAATACCATTTAAGTTTAAAACAAAAACTAGCTCACAAATTTATACTAAATGTTCTAAACTAACACTTCTTTAATTTATCTTAAGATAGAGTTTTATATATATCCTCTATTATTACTCAAATAAATAAGTGTCAAAACAAAAAAAAATTATAGTCATCATTAATAACTTAAGCTGAACTATTCAATTAATATTTTAATATTTCAAACCAAAGTATTCTTTTGCCTTAAATACATCATTTATTAATCAAAGCATCAAATGATATTTTCTCCTAATTAAGATATCCCCTTAATTAGAATTATTAACTTTTACTTACCCAAATTACCATATTCAATTTCTCAAATTCAAATAATATAAGGGTATTGCCTCGTCATTGATTTATAGTGAATGACCCCACTGATTGGCTGCAGAGTTGATCAAATGATCAAAACTACCTAGCCACTCATCCAACACTCACTATGGTTCAATGGTTTCATTAAATATTTAAAATAAAAATTAATACTCCACCATATTAACCATTTTCAAACTTTACTTATTAAAACTCAATTTACCATATCTGACTGTCACATCACAGCATTTAGGAAATTTTTATCGAAAATGTTGGCCAAACGCGTCGACCGGAATCCTTAAAGCACTAGACGGACAACCCAACATAAAAATTCATTTTTTTAAAAAGAAATACCTCATATATAGTAATAAAAATATTCTTTGTTTTTCCCAAAAACAAAATCCATTTTCTCTTTGAAACATATCTTCAATTTTTGAAATAATTTGAAAACGCAATTTATTACTTATTCTCAAAATCAAGGAACACAAATAAAACTTATCAAGATATTCCTAGAATACTCGATCCCCAAGATTGATGGAATAGACTATTTGTACATTATTCCGAACGGTATAACGAACCACTTACAAGACTTATAACGAGTGCGGAATGAGGTAAGACTAATGCTATCCTCCGTGACTCGTAGCTCATGAAAAATCGGTGTAAGGGCAAGTTGAGGAATGACCCTAGCACCAGACAATATATTAAAAAAAAAGAAATGAGATATAAGAGTAAGGTTAAGATATCTTCTCGAATGAGGAGAAGAACATTAACAACATATCATTACTTTGAGTGAAGTAATTTTACAAAGTATATCAACAATTGAGTATCCAAAGAGGATATCTCAAAAGGAGGCAAGAATGACAATATCAAATAAATTCAACGAATCGCCTCATTTCTCTAGTGGATATCCTCATGGGAGGATGACAGAAAGGCTAAGAACTGGGAATGAAGTCAATACAATGTTCAATTGCTCGATTGGATGTCATACCCGAACGGACTCAGAAATCAACAAAGTCATAATGACTGGAATTCGAGGTATATCATTACCATCTCGAAACTCATGAATGAATGCAGAGACTGTGGAATCATCATTAACATATCAAAGAACAAGAAACAACGAATCAACCAAATTAGGATACCTAAATATAGGATCCTTCAAATCATAGAATGTGGCTTGATAATATGAAACCATTCCATCTCAAACCATTCTAAAATCTAGATAGAAAAATAGCATGCTAATTCGCACAAAAAGATAATCTACAAGGAACAATCCCAAAATCCTCGAACATCATACCAAATGTTGCATATCCCCTCAATAGGATTCGTAATCCTCAAAGAAATCACAAGATAAGAACATCAAAAAGCATCAACAAATTCCTCTGATATGGATGAGTGTCAAGCACCCGTATGTAAGAGGACTCGAATAGAACAATCACAGTTAGGATTACTCCTAAGATAAGATATTATAAATTCTATTATGGAATGCCATGGAACAAAATATATTCGTAGATATATCCCAAACTTCTATCCCAAAGGACGCGATACGATATATGATAAAATGATTAAGGGGTTTTTAACACTCATATTATACTTAGACGTACTGTAATATATGTTTATGTTCTGTGTTTATCATATTTTGTTATGAACTCAGCTCTAATACCAAGCTGTGATGCCCCAACCGAGACCCACATTAACAAAGAGTATTACTGAGTAATACTGTCTGCTAATGCGGAGAATAAGGCTGGTTTGGAATGACCATCTATTGCCTTGTCTTAAATATCTATTGAATACGTTGATTAGTGCTCTATAATTTTTTTCCTTTCTCAAGTGGATCAACATATCCAATAAATGCTTAATACAAAACTATAGGTGGCTATAGGATCTATCAGAACAAATATAACAACTCAAATGCATAACACGTCATAGAAGAACAAACAGATACACACACACAATATACAATACAAATAATATGCACATATACTGATACATCCCAATATAATACAAATAATACATCATAAGTGTTATAACGACCATAATATACACACGAGCCAAAACAATGTACATATCAGAGTAGCAAAAAAAGGTTGCAACAAAAAGGGCTAGCAGATAAGTCCATGCGAAAGACGAATAGGCTAAGTAACCTGAAACACCTCAGTCCGACCCGAATATAAAATACACAGGTCAGTCAAGCTAAATAAATCATTTTATAAGGATAAGTGATAATATGAGCATATAGTAAAGGGTAAGATATCCTCTCGAATGAGAAGAAACAATAATAAGAGCATGCCACTACTTCAAATAATGTAATTACACTAAGTGTATGTCCTCGAAATAGGAAAACTCACCAAATAACACTAAGTATAATAAATGCTTCATATCATGGGCGAAATCCCAAAAGCCACTAAAATGATTTCTATGAACCATATCTTCAAAATAGGAGAATCCCAAATCTCAAACTCAAAACTCGCCATAAATGGCAATCACTAAAATATTTTCTAAGTAGAGAAGTCTCAAACACAAAATACGCCAAAAATGGCAATCTCATATATCTCCAAATAGGATAGTGTAAATCTTAAATAAACGCCAAGTGTTAGCAAACTTAAATCTTAAATATAGAACTCGATAAGGAGTTCAATTTTCAAAGATGTAATTGCCATATATAATATCTCAAACGGCTCAAATGGCCAATAATGTGCAATACACTCGGAAAATCACAAGACAATCAATGAAATCATCTCAAAGATATAGCACGTGCTTATGGCCGAAGTCTGCCATGTACCGTTCTCCCAAAATAAGGCACCACGTCTCTTAGACAAACGTCCCAAAGGTCAAATGAATACGTCTCTTAGACAAACATCCCGAAGTACAGCATCCCGAAAGACAAATATGTCACAATGAAAAACGTCACTTAGACAAACATCCCAAGGGACAAATGACCCGAAGGTCCAGTACTGGCAAATATGTCTCTTAAACAAATGTGTCACAAACTTTCGGATAGGTACCCAATTAATGTTAACGTGTGTATCATACCACACGTTCACACTAAACGATTTACTAACCGCTAGTAAATTTCATACTCAAAGCAGTAAAAAGTTTACCTCATCTCATCGGTAAAGTCGATCCACCGGTCAAAACGATCAAACAGACAAGTAGGGAATTAACCGATAAGATAAACGCAAGTGTCACATGCCATATGTTTTACCAAACCGTTTAATTCTCCTTCTCATTCGCTCGAAAAGTACTAAGTGTATTTTATATATAAAATGATTTACTTAAGAAAATAAGCTTTTAATGCCAATTTTGAAAGCCATATAAGAAAATTCTCTTACTATCAAGAATAAATAGATTGTATATTTGAAAACACTTTAAAAATATCATATAGTAATAATTTAAAATGCCCATTTCTTTTTAATTCAAAAAGGTTTGGAAAAATCCGTGCTCGAAAACGAATAAAAACCCAAGAAATCACTTAAATCGATATTCGAATTCAACTCAAATTAGATTCAAATTTAATCCAAAATTTGAGTTTCATAATCTTCAAAATTTGGCTAGTCTACCGATAGACATCATTGCCTCAAAACATTTCAGAAATATCATAAAAACATGAAGTAAAGTCAAAAGTCGGATGGAAAAAGAAAAAGAACCTAAAAATGCATCGGCAACACAATACCAAGGTCTAAAATCTTCTCTGCGTTCAAATTTTGGACATGAAACAGGTAGCCAAATGAACTTTGATTGAGATAAAAATTGGTGTGCACAAAGTAGAATAATTCGGCTTTAAAACAAAAAAGAATTGATGAATTCCGACTGGAAATCAAAAAGTTACACGGTCTCAAACATGAACTCAGACCATGTTTGCAACAGTTCAAAAACAAAAATATACCTAGGCCTGAAAACCATCTTGGGTCCAACTTACAGGCCTAAAACAAAGGACCAATCGACCTTACATTGAGTTGAAAATTAGTACGCATATAGAAAACTTCATCTTTCAAACAAAAAAAGAATCAATGAATTTCGGTTGGAAATAAAAAAGGCACACTGTCTCAAATATGGACTCAGGCCATGTTTGTAACAGTTCAAAAAAACCAAAAGATGTACAGGCCTGAAAACCATCTTGGTTTCAACTTCCAAGCATGAAACAAAGGACCAAATTATGTCGGATTGAGCTGAAAATTGGTATGCACATAGTAGAAAACTTTATCTAAAGAAAAAAAGAATAGATGAATTCCCACTAGAAATGAAAATGTTACACTGTCTCAAATATGGACTCAGGCAAAGTTTGCAACAGTTCAAAAAAACCAAATGTATAGGCCTGAAACTCATCTCGGGTTCAACTTTCAGGCATAAAATAGAGGACCAAATTACCTTGGATTGAATTGAAAATTGGTATTAATATTGTAGAAAACTTTATTTCAAATAAAAAAGAATCGATGAATTTCAGTAAGAAATGAAAGAGTTGTGCAATTTCAAACATGGACTCAGACCATATTTGCAGCAACTCAGAAAACAATTTCTACAGGCAAAAATCTATGTTTGAGTTGATTTTCTACCACTGTTTTGAACATTCAAATGACAATATTATTCAACCAAAGTTTGCAGAAATGAATTTCAACATGCAAGCTACCAAATGAAGGAAATCCGGCAGCATTTCATTGCTGGAATCAAAAGATATAAGCATGCAAAGAAGCAACCCAAACTAAATTCACAAAAAAGAAAACTATCAACCAAACAAAATGATTACAAAATCTCAAATTTTGATTTTGAAGCTTTGCTTCAGCTAGAAATTGTGAGCTTATCACTCGCCTTGCTGCTTAGATGAAAAGATTCGGATTTATGTTGTAATTTGAAAGCTTTGGCTTGAGAGATAGATTCTAAGAATCTGTAGAGAAGATAAACAGTGCACGCAAAAAAAATCACTGTAAATAAGAAATCATTTCATAAATCAAAGATTTTTGATGAAATTAAGTGATCTGTAGTTAAATTACCATCAATTTATTCTCTAGAGTGAAAATGACTTTAATTTTCTTGAATTTTATGGAGAAATTGGCTTGAATTTTCAATTTAGAGGGGTGGTTACTGTAATTTGTTTCTCAGACTGAAGGAGGAAGAAGAGATAGAGGAAATGAACGTACAGTAATTTTCTCACTTCCTTAATCAGGTTGTGAACACTAATGGGCTTGGACCTACAAATTAAAAGAAAATAACATGGCGTAGTTAATTAATCAACACTTACATTAAAAAGGTTGCATACTTATACTAATTTACAAAACCAAAATGCATTTTCATCATATTTTCACATACGAAAAATATGTAAACTTGCACACTAATAAACAAAACACTTTACACTATATAAAATGATAAATTTATATTTTTAAAACATTTTTATTATTGAATTCCTTAATTTAACTAAAATGCACTGTTTACTCAAATAAATGAATAAAACATTGTTTTCAACTTCTAAAATTCAACAAAAATACGTTTCTCACTTAGAAAAATATTTTAAACCATTTCCAAACTTAATGTATAGCCAAAATATATTTTCAAACCAATTTCCACCTTTTTATTTAAATAACCAACCTTCAAAAATAAAATACTTCTCTTAAAAATAATTAAAAGAAGCAAAAGGGCAATAATTAATATAATTATTGCATTTTGTCTAAAGTAAGTTCATTTCCATTTATTATCACTTTAACCGAATAAAAAAATGTCTTAAACCTTATTTTCACATTTTTTGAATTCCAAAATTCATTGTTTATTTCAAATAAATAATTTAAAATCTCAAATTTTTGTTTAATTCACATTATTAATTATAATTACCATTATAATTTAATATTGACAGGTAATTGTCACGACCCGAATTTCACTCCCAGAAAATCGCGTCATGAATTAAGAAAGAAAGGGATAGAGAATAGAATAGAAAGAAGAGAAGAAGAAACAACATCAGAATCTAACACAGCGGAACGAATAAATTATATTAATAACATAATACTTTACATAGTATCATATGCATCAGAGATACACAGCATAAACAACTCATACTAGACAGTTATAGACACCTGTCTAGTTATACAACTCAATACAACAACTCAGAGAACACACAGCGGAAAACTAGATATATATCTACTCGCAGAAGCCTCCTGCTCCATTGCTCCTCCACAAGTCGTCAAAGCTAACCAGAGTCCTAACCTGAATTCTCTTGACTACTCATAAAAATTTGAGTACCCAAGAGTTTATGAAAAACAAAAATAAACTCCGGGTCAGACATGGGTCTGGTGTGAGTAACAGGTTAAAGTTGCTTAACTTTCAAAAACCTTTGAAAAGAAAGGTATCACGTAAGACTTCCCACACATAAATATGGAAAAGTTTTTACCTTACGCTAACCAAAACATTTGATAGGAAATCCGATGATATTATAATAGTGTCTAGGGTTTTCAAATAAATAAGAAATAGCCGAAATTGTTACATGATTAAATTCCAGCTACTAGCCACAAAAGTGGGTAATACAATCAAAACCGTTGGCACTTATTGGATTTTGGATTCCATACAATGGCAGGGCTACTGGGGTACCGCCCGTCACAGTACGTGGCCTAGATCACCGTACCGAGGATTACTCCCTTCATCCCCTGCAACACAAAGCCGGACCCGTTCCTTACTGAACAGTTCCAAACAAGACAACCCCGTGGTTGTAGCTAGCAACCACCCACACAGCCGAATATAAAGGGACTTCTAGACAGGGATCAATCTTGCTCTCCAGTGGGCGCGACCCACGAAGCTTTGCTGCACCTCCCCTGTTTTAGCCATTCCCGGTTGATGAGGCTTGAGGCTACGATTACCTTTATAGGACATATCACTTAGAATGCTCATCGTCCACCTGACGATGTACTGAAAGCATTCAATCCATACAAGTTCGTTCCGGGTTCGAACGAAACCGAAGGCATTATCTCGTTACACTCATTTTGGAATCACCCTCAGAGTTAACGACAATAACCCTTGCACTTTAAACCACCATCCCGAATCTATAAGGACTAATTCCGTCAACTCATTACGGAATCACCCACAGAGTTATACTGACTCATAGTCCTTACACCTCGAGTCTTCACAAAGCTCCACTTTGATACACGACCTAACGTTATTTGGAATCGATGTGGTTTTCGGATATCCAAATATGGAAACCCGATCCCGGTCTCATCGAAAACCAAAGCGTGTCTTTTAAGGTCCAAGTTGTTTTAAAGTTTTAAAACAAAACAATCACAGTATCTATATACATACAGATAGATAACTTAAATCATAACTGATAATCAACATTATCACATAACAGGTAATTCACATCATCAATATCAAATAGATATACCACATATCAACATCACAATAGATAACCCATGTTATCATCATAATACAATCAAACATCCATACCACACAATATCATTTATCTCATTTCTGAGATCACAAAGCATCCAAGACAATCAAGTTCAACCATTCATCCATAAGCAATGATTTACTCATCATCATATAATTAATTTAAAATGAATTAAATTAATCATCTCTATCTCAATTTAAAATGAATTAAATTAATTCCTTCATCTTTAATTAATTTAAAATAAATTAAATTAATTACTTCACCAAATTATAACTTGCTTACTCAATCACTTAATTGATTTCAATTAATTAATCAATCATAAATTACTTTAATTGATCACTCTTGATTAATTACTTAATTACATTCGTGTAATTATCCTTAATTAATTCCACAAATTAATTATTCTCAACTAACAGTAATTAACCTTTAATTACTTCAATTAAATTAATTAATCATAATTAATTACCTTAATCCTTAATTAATTACATAAATTAATTACCCTTTAATTACCTATTATTGATTAATTAATCATAATTAATCAACTTAATTACATCATTAAATAAATAATTAATGATCTTAATTATTTCTTAAATTAATTACTCAAAGTAATTAACTAATTTAATTACTATATTAAACCAATTTAATTATCCTTAAATTAATTTCTTAATTAATACCTTGATTAATTATTTAAATAATTAATCCAAATTCCTTCATACTTAAACATCTCCTTAATTACAACCTGTAATTATTATATAATTACTTAACTAAGTAATTTCCAAAACATTAATTACATAAAGTAATTATCCTTAACCCAAGTGTTTAAAATTAATTAAACTTAATTAATTACTTTAAACAATCTCATTCAATTAAATTAATTACGTTGAGTAATTAATTTCTTAATTACTTTATCAAGTAATTACCCAAACCATTTACAATTGATTATTATTAAATTAATTAATCTAATTAATTATAAAAATTAACTACATTAATTAATTGTTAAATAATCATGGTTAATGACCTTCATTAACCATCCTCAAATTATTTTATAAGGTAATTAACTTAAATTAATTACTATTTAAATTATCTTTATTCATTTATAAATTAAAGTTAATTATAAGATTAATTAACCTTAATTAAAAACTTAATTACATAATTATCATTCATTTATCATTAATTAATAACTTAATTAATGATCTTAATTCCAAATTGATTAATCCTTAATCAATTATTAATTCCAAATTTAATTAATTTATTAAATTAATTAACAAATCTTAATTACCTTGTTAATTAATTCTAGAACAAAATCTTAATCAAATTTTCAAAATAAACATAACTTAAGAAATTTCCTTTCAAATTAAACAATCTTAATTATGTTTAAAACAATATTATCCAAAACAAAATACTTAAGAAATTTCCCTTTAAATTTCAATTTAAATTCAAGTTAAAATAGAATAATATTAAACTTATCAAATTTTAAATAATTTGAAACTTATTTAAAATTACAAGTCAAAACAAAAGTTTGACTTAAAAATGCAATCATAAGAATTTGAAGTTAAATCTATTTCAAAATTTTAGAAGTTTCAAAGCATTTATATTTTAAATCTTTCAAATTTGAATCTTCCTTTAAATTTTGAAACTGAACTTCATTTTAAACTCAGATTCCAGTTTAAATTTAATTCTTAAATCTTAATCACCTTTTAAAACTTCATCATTAAAGTTCCAACTATTTACACAAAATAAAATAGTTAATTAAATTAAATTTAAAACTTAAGTTCTGTTTTAAAAACTGAAATTTGGATTTCAAATCAGTAATACAAACTTGAATTGCATTTAAACTCAAATTTTACTTTAAATATAAATTGCAGATTCAAATTTTAAAAACCCAGATTTTGAAAAAAACAGAAAACAGGGTTTTCAAAACCTGGAATTTTGAATTCAATCAATATACAAATTTAAATTCAAAAATACAACCTGAATTTGATTTTTAAACCTGAACCTTAATCTACACCAAAAGCTACAGATTTTTTTGTTTAAAAGTTTAAAACCAGATTTTAGAAACTGTTTTCCTATAACCTGTAACTACAGAGACCTGAGAAACTTATTTTTTTTCTTCGGGTCAAACACATGCCCACTTCGAGTCTCTGAACCATTTACTTCGAGTTTTTCTACAATCTACTCGAGTCATTCAAAGACCACTCCCTGAAACCCCCAAACCAAACAGTTCACCAGAAATCCTCGTTGCACCACCTCTGGTGATCATCAGCGATGATCCAGCAACCTCCACATACACCAACATGCCTACAGCAACCATCAAATCGATTCAATAATCAATCATTCAAATTTTAGCTTCCCCCATTCCTAAACCTGAAAAAAAATTCTACAGGTTCCAACTTAAAACCTGTCAACGGCCATAAATTGCCACTCCGATCACCTGACATCCAACCTTTCCGGCCTCGCACTCCTCTACACATCCTCTACCCATATCCCAAACACCATAGCACTCGGTCAATCCACCACTTCAAACTGACTCAAAGCACAAACCTATGCAAAACTAGGGCTTTCTTCCAAAAATCAAAACTGCAATTCAACCTAGCAAATTTAATTACTTCTTTGATTTTTCTAAGGATCTATGATCCATTCTTAACAACTCAAAAGAATTTCAGAATTTTACAATTCAAAAATCAAAAGAATTTGCACAGATTCATATTTTTGTTTACCAGACCAAACTGTAAATGAACATTCACTTAAAATACTTATACTTGATTTTAAAACCAAGTTTTTGTCAATGCATTAAGATTATGGAATTGGATTTAAGTATTAATGTGTTTGATTTGAATCTTAAGTTTTAAACTGAGATTAAATTAAATGATTTTGATTTTGATTTTTAAATCAAACTGTGAACCTGTAAACTACAAAACAGAGAAGACTTTGGAAATATAAGCATGCATACCAAACAATCAGAGATACAACCATATAAATACACAACCATACATATGAATGTACTTAATAAAATATTTAACTCAGAAATTAGCATGCAACCATTATTCATACTTAAGTAAAAAATGTGATGTTACTCACTTTTGAAAAACAAAACAAAGCTCAGTTGAATATGCAGAAAACTCAAAATGCAGGCATTTCATCTCATACACAAACACAGGCATATCCATCATACTCAACAAGCAATAGATTTAAGCAACTATATTTTAATTTAGTTTTGAAAATAAATTGTTACTCACCTTATTTGAATGCAGAGCTGCTGTTTGAATTGCAGAAATAAGATATGCAGGCTTTATGAAAAAAATGCAGGTGCTCCTCTCTGTTGCTCATGCTTTCCAAGACTAAGATTTTGCATGCAAATGTTCATTTATGCAGAAACAAGCATGTGTAGGCTCTTCTTTGAATTAGAATATGAAATGCAGTATTTGATTGTGCATGCCTTGGAATTTGAATATGGTTCGGGGTATGCAGATTTGTTGTTGAATTTTATGAAGAGGAACATGCAAGTTCATTTGAATTTTGTGGAAATGTAAATTGAATTTGATGAGAAATTTGGTCTTTTAATATGCAGGGGAATTTGCAGATTTGTTTTGATTATGCAGAGGTCTGAATTGAATTTGAGGGAATGTAAATTGATGGATTTGAATGTGGTTTGGTGAATTGTATATGCAGATCTGATCTTTATTTGATTAAAGAAGAATGAAAATTATATGCATGAATGAGGATGTAAACTATGCAAATGTATTCTCAGATTTTAGGAAATAAAAGAAAGATTAAAACTAATTTTACACTTGTCATGAATGAGACACTTGTCTATATGAATACATATTAATTTAACACATGTTATCTCTTTTAAAATGATTAGTTTTTAATTAGAAATTAATGTTATATTAGCTAAAATTAAGTTACTAGTTTATATGTATAAATTTATAAATGAAAACAAAAACAAATCATGTTTATAAACTTATACAACTAAAAATTAAATCAATTTAAAGACTTTATACTTTTAAATATAAATTCAACTAAATTAAAAATCAAATATTTTCAAATCAAGTTATAAATAAAAATTCAATTTGAAATAAACATTACAAATTCTTATTCAAAACTTATTTATAAAGTCAATACAATATTAATATTATTTTTATAAATCTCTTATTATTAAAAAAAAATCATTTTTCAAGAAATTATATTTTTATAAGTAAATTATCTATTCTATTAAACCATAAAATATTTTATTGAATTTATTCTAAATTTAAAACAATACCAATCTATTTAAAATATAAACCCAATATTTATATTGTAAATAGAAATCAATCTATATCATTTAAAAGATAAAATAACCAATTTAAATATTTATTGAAGAAGATTATTAAATTTATTTGAATAATTATCATCAGATTATCAATATCAATTTAATTTCTAACACAGATTATTAAATTGATATTGTCAAAAATTCCGGGATGTTACAATCCTTCCCCCTTAGAAGAATTTCGTCCTCGAAATTTAAAACAAAGGTAATTTAATAATCTTATTAAATTTTAATTTTTAAACACAAGCATATATCAAACATATGCTAACAACCAAAACAACCAATTCAACCAATCAAACAAATCTAATTATCCAGACAAATTCTGGATAAAATTTTGTCGAGTTTCCCCAGTGTATATATATATCCACCGGAACACTCGCCCTAGAGAAACCAAACAAACAATACTATGAAGCTACAAAGCTCCTATACAACTATATCTACAACATTAGACAAGATATCAGACTACAAATGAGTCTGACTCAACAACCAAAACTCCAGAACTGCTGGTTCCACAACCAGAGACAGATCATACACGTATTCCCACAGAGATACGTGAAACCCATCGAACCCCAGTTGTCCAAACTGGCAACTCAATCCTGAAGATCAATCACTTATCTCCAAAATCACAGAAAAGATCCAAAATCACTTCAGAGCTAACTTCTCAGACTCACCCAAACTTATAGCTCACTTTTGATCGGAGAAAACTTATCCAAAATTAAATCTCCGTCTTCAGAGTCCAAATCTCTCCGACTCTTATCCACATAACTCTCCAAACGATCCTAGGCTGTCCACAACCTACCAATCAGCTCAACCTTCGCTGATGCTTCTAGAAAGAAACCAGACCAATCAACTTCAACAAAATGATCTCCTCAAGATCAACCAAAACCAACCATTCAAACTCAACTCCTCAATATCAGAAGACAACAACTTCTTCTGTTCAGAAAAAGAAAAGCAGATACACTTCCAAACTGCTTCCGCTGCTCAACTCTGATCCGAAGAAGAGAATGCTGAAGAAGAACACAAGCACAAACTGGACAACACACCCCAGAGATATGGTTCAACAAGTCCATAAGAATCATTCAGGAGTTCCTCCAAAACTCCGAGTTGCTACACCAACTCAACTCTTGGAATCATTCTACTATAAAGCTGAACCTCCAATACCACTCCTGGAATTCCAATCGATAAGGAAACTCAATCTCCAGATGCAAACAGAACTCTGACTTCCTGAAGACATCCAGAAAAACTCAAACAACCGAAGAGAACACTCAAACAATCGCAAGTCACTTTTGCGAACCACCCAAACCAAATCCAAGGAAAACTGTTCTCTCTAAACCAAACAGAACAGCTCAATCTCAACAAGCCAACCCATCGAAGAAACGGGTTCACTCAACTGCTTCTGAACTCCACTTCAGAAAAACTGCTAAACCAAAAGATCTCTTGCCAACACTGAGAACATTTCAAACTGCACTGCTGCCACAGATGCCAAAGAATTCCAAAACGAAGCTCTCCGAGAAACTCGGACTTCAAAACAAACAAAAACTCAAGCTGACCACAGCCACAACACTGAAGCAGACTTGCTTCCTTAACTTGTTCCAAAGAAAACATCTTCGGGAACATCCATAGTCACTGCATCTCATCACGCAGCTACTATTCCCTAAGGTATCCAAAATACCATCACTCACTTCTGCCAACCAACAGATCCAAACACTACTCATCCAACTTCAGAAATGAACTCCGAACCTTAACAGGTTTCCTTCAGAGATCAATGAAGTTCTACATCACTACAGAATTCACTCGAGACGGTATTAGGTCTACAGTCTCAACAGATACACTTCCAACCTCAAACATTCAAACTCCAACCAATGGTAGTCGTGTTACACACACTACTACCCCATCTACCTTTATAACTTATATTGGAAAACCCAAACATGTAACCCAACAGATAGGTAGAAATAATTATATGTATATATATAGAAATTACAAGTACGCTCTCTCAAGAAAGACACCACTACAGAGCCTAGGTATTCACTCAACCTAATGCTCCCTAAAGAAAGATACACTTCAGAGCCTAGGTATTCACTCAACCTAATGCTCCCTAAGAAAGATACACTTCAGAGCCTAGGTATTCACTCAACCTAATGCTCTGATACCACAATGTCACGACCCGAATTTCACTCCCAGAAAATCGCGTCATGAATTAAGAAAGAAAGGGATAGAGAATAGAATAGAAAGAAGAGAAGAAGAAACAACATCAGAATCTAACACAGCGGAACGAATAAATTTTATTAATAACATAATACTTTACATAGTATCATATGCATCAGAGATACACAGCATAAACAACTCATACTAGACAGTTATAGACACCTGTCTAGTTATACAACTCAATACAACAACTCAGAGAACACACAACGGAAAACTAGATATATATCTACTCGCAGAAGCCTCCTGCTCCATTGCTCCTCCACAAGTCGTCAAAGCTAACCAGAGTCCTAACCTGAATTCTCTTGACTACTCATAAAAATTTGAGTACCCAAGAGTTTATGAAAAACAAAAATAAACTCCGGGTCAGACATGGGTCTGGTGTGAGTAACAGGTTAAAGTTGCTTAACTTTCAAAAACCTTTGAAAAGAAAGGTATCACATAAGACTTCCCACACATAAATATGGAAAAGTTTTTACCTTACGCTAACCAAAACATTTGATAGGAAATCCGATGATATTATAATAGTGTCTAGGGTTTTCAAATAAATAAGAAATAGCCGAAATTGTTACATGATTAAATTCCAGCTACTAGCCACAAAAGTGGGTAATACAATCAAAACCGTTGGCACTTATTGGATTTTGGATTCCATACAATGGCAGGGCTACTGGGGTACCGCCCGTCACAGTACGTGGCCTAGATCACCGTACCGAGGATTACTCCCTTCATCCCCTGCAACACAAAGCCGGACCCGTTCCTTACTGAACAGTTCCAAACAAGACAACCCCGTGGTTGTAGCTAGCAACCACCCACACAGCCGAATATAAAGGGACTTCTAGACAGGGATCAATCTTGCTCTCCAGTGGGCGCGACCCACGAAGCTTTGCTGCACCTCCCCTGTTTTAGCCATTCCCGGTTGATGAGGCTTGAGGCTACGATTACCTTTATAGGACATATCACTTAGAATGCTCATCGTCCACCTGACGATGTACTGAAAGCATTCAATCCATACAAGTTCGTTCCGGGTTCGAACGAAACCGAAGGCATTATCTCGTTACACTCATTTTGGAATCACCCTCAGAGTTAACGACAATAACCCTTGCACTTTAAACCACCATCCCGAATCTATAAGGACTAATTCCGTCAACTCATTACGGAATCACCCACAGAGTTATACTGACTCATAGTCCTTACACCTCGAGTCTTCACAAAGCTCCACTTTGATACACGACCTAACGTTATTTGGAATCGATGTGGTTTTCGGATATCCAAATATGGAAACCCGATCCCGGTCTCATCGAAAACCAAAGCGTGTCTTTTAAGGTCCAAGTTGTTTTAAAGTTTTAAAACAAAACAATCACAGTATCTATATACATACAGATAGATAACTTAAATCATAACTGATAATCAACATTATCACATAACAGGTAATTCACATCATCAATATCAAATAGATATACCACATATCAACATCACAATAGATAACCCATGTTATCATCATAATACAATCAAACATCCATACCACACAATATCATTTATCTCATTTCTGAGATCACAAAGCATCCAAGACAATCAAGTTCAACCATTCATCCATAAGCAATGATTTACTCATCATCATATAATTAATTTAAAATGAATTAAATTAATCATCTCTATCTCAATTTAAAATGAATTAAATTAATTCCTTCATCTTTAATTAATTTAAAATAAATTAAATTAATTACTTCACCAAATTATAACTTGCTTACTCAATCACTTAATTGATTTCAATTAATTAATCAATCATAAATTACTTTAATTGATCACTCTTGATTAATTACTTAATTACATTCGTGTAATTATCCTTAATTAATTCCACAAATTAATTATTCTCAACTAACAGTAATTAACCTTTAATTACTTCAATTAAATTAATTAATCATAATTAATTACCTTAATCCTTAATTAATTACATAAATTAATTACCCTTTAATTACCTATTATTGATTAATTAATCATAATTAATCAACTTAATTACATCATTAAATAAATAATTAATGATCTTAATTATTTCTTAAATTAATTACTCAAAGTAATTAACTAATTTAATTACTATATTAAACCAATTTAATTATCCTTAAATTAATTTCTTAATTAATACCTTGATTAATTATTTAAATAATTAATCCAAATTCCTTCATACTTAAACATCTCCTTAATTACAACCTGTAATTATTATATAATTACTTAACTAAGTAATTTCCAAAACATTAATTACATAAAGTAATTATCCTTAACCCAAGTGTTTAAAATTAATTAAACTTAATTAATTACTTTAAACAATCTCATTCAATTAAATTAATTACGTTAAGTAATTAATTTCTTAATTACTTTATCAAGTAATTACCCAAACCATTTACAATTGATTATTATTAAATTAATTAATCTAATTAATTATAAAAATTAACTACATTAATTAATTGTTAAATAATCATGGTTAATGACCTTCATTAACCATCCTCAAATTATTTTATAAGGTAATTAACTTAAATTAATTACTATTTAAATTATCTTTATTCATTTATAAATTAAAGTTAATTATAAGATTAATTAACCTTAATTAAAAACTTAATTACATAATTATCATTCATTTATCATTAATTAATAACTTAATTAATGATCTTAATTCCAAATTGATTAATCCTTAATCAATTATTAATTCCAAATTTAATTAATTTATTAAATTAATTAACAAATCTTAATTACCTTGTTAATTAATTCTAGAACAAAATCTTAATCAAATTTTCAAAATAAACATAACTTAAGAAATTTCCTTTCAAATTAAACAATCTTAATTATGTTTAAAACAATATTATCCAAAACAAAATACTTAAGAAATTTCCCTTTAAATTTCAATTTAAATTCAAGTTAAAATAGAATAATATTAAACTTATCAAATTTTAAATAATTTGAAACTTATTTAAAATTACAAGTCAAAACAAAAGTTTGACTTAAAAATGCAATCATAAGAATTTGAAGTTAAATCTATTTCAAAATTTTAGAAGTTTCAAAGCATTTATATTTTAAATCTTTCAAATTTGAATCTTCCTTTAAATTTTGAAACTGAACTTCATTTTAAACTCAGATTCCAGTTTAAATTTAATTCTTAAATATTAATCACCTTTTAAAACTTCATCATTAAAGTTCCAACTATTTACACAAAATAAAATAGTTAATTAAATTAAATTTAAAACTTAAGTTCTGTTTTAAAAACTGAAATTTGGATTTCAAATCAGTAATACAAACTTGAATTGCATTTAAACTCAAATTTTACTTTAAATATAAATTGCAGATTCAAATTTTAAAAACCCAGATTTTGAAAAAAACAGAAAACAGGGTTTTCAAAACCTGGAATTTTGAATTCAATCAATATACAAATTTAAATTCAAAAATACAACCTGAATTTGATTTTTAAACCTGAACCTTAATCTACACCAAAAGCTACAGATTTTTTTGTTTAAAAGTTTAAAACCAGATTTTAGAAACTGTTTTCCTATAACCTGTAACTACAGAGACCTGAGAAACTTATTTTTTTTCTTCGGGTCAAACACATGCCCACTTCGAGTCTCTGAACCATTTACTTCGAGTTTTTCTACAATCTACTCGAGTCATTCAAAGACCACTCCCTGAAACCCCCAAACCAAACAGTTCACCAGAAATCCTCGTTGCACCACCTCTGGTGATCATCAGCGATGATCCAGCAACCTCCACATACACCAACATGCCTACAGCAACCATCAAATCGATTCAATAATCAATCATTCAAATTTTAGCTTCCCCCATTCCTAAACCTGAAAAAAAATTCTACAGGTTCCAACTTAAAACCTGTCAACGGCCATAAATTGCCACTCCGATCACCTGACATCCAACCTTTCCGGCCTCGCACTCCTCTACACATCCTCTACCCATATCCCAAACACCATAGCACTCGGTCAATCCACCACTTCAAACTGACTCAAAGCACAAACCTATGCAAAACTAGGGCTTTCTTCCAAAAATCAAAACTGCAATTCAACCTAGCAAATTTAATTACTTCTTTGATTTTTCTAAGGATCTATGATCCATTCTTAACAACTCAAAAGAATTTCAGAATTTTACAATTCAAAAATCAAAAGAATTTGCACAGATTCATATTTTTGTTTACCAGACCAAACTGTAAATGAACATTCACTTAAAATACTTATACTTGATTTTAAAACCAAGTTTTTGTCAATGAATTAAGATTATGGAATTGGATTTAAGTATTAATGTGTTTGATTTGAATCTTAAGTTTTAAACTGAGATTAAATTAAATGATTTTGATTTTGATTTTTAAATCAAACTGTGAACCTGTAAACTACAAAACAGAGAAGACTTTGGAAATATAAGCATGCATACCAAACAATCAGAGATACAACCATATAAATACACAACCATACATATGAATGTACTTAATAAAATATTTAACTCAGAAATTAGCATGCAACCATTATTCATACTTAAGTAAAAAATGTGATGTTACTCACTTTTGAAAAACAAAACAAAGCTCAGTTGAATATGCAGAAAACTCAAAATGCAGGCATTTCATCTCATACACAAACACAGGCATATCCATCATACTCAACAAGCAATAGATTTAAGCAACTATATTTTAATTTAGTTTTGAAAATAAATTGTTACTCACCTTATTTGAATGCAGAGCTGCTGTTTGAATTGCAGAAATAAGATATGCAGGCTTTATGAAAAAAATGCAGGTGCTCCTCTCTGTTGCTCATGCTTTCCAAGACTAAGATTTTGCATGCAAATGTTCATTTATGCAGAAACAAGCATGTGTAGGCTCTTCTTTGAATTAGAATATGAAATGCAGTATTTGATTGTGCATGCCTTGGAATTTGAATATGGTTCGGGGTATGCAGATTTGTTGTTGAATTTTATGAAGAGGAACATGCAAGTTCATTTGAATTTTGTGGAAATGTAAATTGAATTTGATGAGAAATTTGGTCTTTTAATATGCAGGGGAATTTGCAGATTTGTTTTGATTATGCAGAGGTCTGAATTGAATTTGAGGGAATGTAAATTGATGGATTTGAATGTGGTTTGGTGAATTGTATATGCAGATCTGATCTTTATTTGATTAAAGAAGAATGAAAATTATATGCATGAATGAGGATGTAAACTATGCAAATGTATTCTCAGATTTTAGGAAATAAAAGAAAGATTAAAACTAATTTTACACTTGTCATGAATGAGACACTTGTCTATATGAATACATATTAATTTAACACATGTTATCTCTTTTAAAATGATTAGTTTTTAATTAGAAATTAATGTTATATTAGCTAAAATTAAGTTACTAGTTTATATGTATAAATTTATAAATGAAAACAAAAACAAATCATGTTTATAAACTTATACAACTAAAAATTAAATCAATTTAAAGACTTTATACTTTTAAATATAAATTCAACTAAATTAAAAATCAAATATTTTCAAATCAAGTTATAAATAAAAATTCAATTTGAAATAAACATTACAAATTCTTATTCAAAACTTATTTATAAAGTCAATACAATATTAATATTATTTTTATAAATCTCTTATTATTAAAAAAAAATCATTTTTCAAGAAATTATATTTTTATAAGTAAATTATCTATTCTATTAAACCATAAAATATTTTATTGAATTTATTCTAAATTTAAAACAATACCAATCTATTTAAAATATAAACCCAATATTTATATTGTAAATAGAAATCAATCTATATCATTTAAAAGATAAAATAACCAATTTAAATATTTATTGAAGAAGATTATTAAATTTATTTGAATAATTATCATCAGATTATCAATATCAATTTAATTTCTAACACAGATTATTAAATTGATATTGTCAAAAATTCCGGGATGTTACAGTAATCTACAAACCATGGTTGTTATAATTAATCATTGTAAATTAATTAATATTTATGAAATATTAATCATTAAAAAAAAATTAATGTGCCCATGCCATTAGTATTTAATGAAATGCTTATATATAAAAGTACTGAATGCACATATTAATATACAATATCCATAAAATATTTAAATTTAATTTAAATAGGATTAGTTATTAAATAGGTTTGGAAAATTTTATGGCCCACATTGCCTCTCAATGGCAGGCCAAAAGGGGAAGAGAAAGTGTTTTCAAATTTGATTTGAAAAGGCAAATGAGTAACTAAAAGAAGGCAAAAGATCCCTAGCCTTTATTCTCCTTTATTACTTTCTTAAAACAAATTCAATTCATTGTTTTTGTTCCCCTTCAATTTCATTTAAGCTACAAAAAATCCATGTGCTCTAGGGCATAAAATTCCCAAAACAAAACTCAAATAAAATCAAAAAAAATAAAGGGGTGTTTGTCTCTTGATCCTTCAAAATTCGAAGGTTGATTTGATCAACCAAAGAGTTTTATTCTTTATTCAAGTATGATTTAATGATAACATCATAAGGTAATTTTCTAATCTTTTTTGATTATGTAATACAAGAGGTTAATACAGTTTAGACCTTATATATGTTATATCTCACTAGTTTTATGTTCATCTTGTGTGAGTAGTTTAGATCCCAAACTTTATAACGAATTTATATGCCTAAGTTATGCGATCTAATTTAGTTATTGTTTCAAAAATCAATGTTTTAAAAGGGGCATTTCACTAGAAGGACAAACTTTGCAGTCCAATTAGTTTCTAGGACACACATCTACAGAAATTAATTTCAAGGCCAAAGTCAGCAGAATAATTACTTTTAAGGAAAAAGTCAACAGTCCAATTACTTTCAATGGACGAGCACGTTGCAAGTCCAAATTAAAACAAGCACATCGCAAGCCAATAGAATAGATGAACACATCAAATCAAAACTAAAGCAAGCACATCACAAGCTAACATAATAGACGAGCATATTGCAAGTCTAATCCAAAGGCAAGAACTTCGCAAGCCAACCCAAAAGATGAGCACATCGCATGCCACTATGATCATTTCCGATCGAAAAATGTTATATACTTTCGAATAGCAAGCATTCAAGTAATGACTGTGCATCCCATATGGCATGGGTTTACTCGAATATTTACTATATGTTAGTAAACTCCACATGATAAATGTAATGTACCTCCTAATTAACATTTAAGTAACTATCATGCATCGCATACCACATGGGTTTACTTGAATATTTCCTATAAGTTAATAAATTCCAATCATTTGTAAATAAATGTTCAATCGAACTAGTCCAAAAATTAATAAACGGAGTAAACGCAAATATTCCATACCACTTGTTTTGTTAAACCGTTTAGTTCGATTTCTCATTTGAGTGAGATTTTGAGTTTATATAGGAAATAGCTTTGCTTATAAAACCTACTTTGAAATATTAGTTTAAAAAACATAATAATATATAGTAGAAAATATGATTTAATTTATATTTATATTTATTCAAAAACTTGCTTCGCTATCACTTTAGAATTACGAAAATTTATATATACATATTTTTCTAAATTCATTCTTATTCAAAAATCTATTTTCAAAAGGAATTGCCTTAGTAAAAATCTTTGCAAATCGATGCAACTAGATAGTGCATTTGGAAAACGTAACATAGAGTATTGTCTCTATGGAAACAAGAGCGTCAAAGTAGGATTCAAGCACCTTGAAATGCGTAAGGTGATCATCACAAACAAGCTTTAAAACGATGCAAAACACAAACCAAAACATCCAGGCAAAATGGCATATGAATAGAGCTGGGTGGGAGGGTGGCATGACCCAAAGCATGTACTCCAGGCTCGTGATTGGAAGATCGGTCATGATGCACCATGACCAATGCCACTGCTTGGAGCACGCCCCACGTAGTGCTCGATCATCCCACCGAAGCTGCGACTTCTGTTATCGCCTTCCGACAATCTGGTTTTGGATTTTCTATCTTATTCTCTATACATGCAAGCATCCAAAATTATCAAACAACACTATTTTCTTGGAAAGATGGAGATTTACAGTTTGTTGTATTCAGTGTTTAAAGAAACATCTAGTTAAACTTACAGAGTATAAACAACAGACAATAAACAACCAAGAATCATTCAACAATTTCTCATTCATATAACTAGAAATTCTAATTAGAGCTAGTGGTGAGTTTCACTTATCTTTCTTCTTTTAATTAAGCAGTTTGATAACTATAGCAGCTTGTTTTGCCTCAACCAGAAAACCCTAGAGTGATAAATCAAAAAAGCAAAAGAAACCAATTCAACTACTATAAATTGAATAATTCTCAATTAAGAAGTATATAGGTTTGTGATTTTCTTAATCGAAATTAATAGCTTTCAAAAATGACCTAATTTGCAAGGGATTTTGATTAAATTGGAGGATTGAGATTCTAGATTTACCAAAGGGGAAGAATATTGAGTTTGGTTTAGTGTAAATAGAATAGGAGACGAGAACAAACGTACAACAGCTTGTACTTGGGAAAATTTCTCATCTCATCTTAGTTTCTAAAGGATTTTGGGCTTTGAAATAATAATTTACATTCCAATAAGAATTATATGTCCATTTTCATTTTGATTCCTAACTAATAAGTGGCTTCATGAAATAATTGTCTAAGTGTTTAAAAACCATAACCCAAATAGAATAAAATAGCTTCTTGAATATTTTTAAACTATGAACCATTTACACTTTTATATAAAAATAAAAGATCTAAACCAAATTAAAGTTTTCTTCTCAATTAAATTCTTTAATTTCAACCTTTAAAGTGTTTTTATATGTTTTCTAAAATAATATAAATTCTTTATCCTTTTTGTAAAAATAGATTTATTTATAAATTCCAAAAGATTTATTTCATATATTAATTCTCCAGTATTATCTAAATTTAGAATTCACATTCTAAAGAATTTTTTATCTTTTAAAAATTCAAATTTCTCCATATTTTAATATTTGAAAAATCAAATTTCCAATTTAAATCATTATTTACTTTATTTGAGCAGCTGAAAACTCAGGGGTGTTGTAGACTCCCACTTAAATAAATTACGTCCTTGCACTTCTTGATTAGAGAAATTCTATAATGCTTTTAAATGTTTAGTAATACATTTATTTCAAAAATCTAATGCTCAAGCATTTTATAACATACAAAATCATAAATGCATATAATGAAACATGTTATTTATTTAATTAACCCAAAAACATTTCTATTAACTCGACCAAGATTGTAACGAACTCGATTTTTAGTTAAATTTAATTTGGTAATTATTGTTAAATTGCAAATTTAATGGTGGATTAATTCAAATTTTTCCAAATTTATAAAGATATGTTTTGTTAATTATTTATATTTATAAATTTATTTTAAATTGAATCCTGGAATTCAAATTCAAAATTAAAAATCCTATAAATATATTGGATTTGAAAACATTATTTTTTCAATTAATAAAGATTTGTTTTCCAAATTACATTAAATAAGCATTTTGATTTGGAAGTCATATTTTGAAATTAATACAATAATTTTTCGAATTGCTATTTGAAAGTTATAGAAGTATAAAATACAAAAAAAATAGAAAATGTATAAATATAAAACATTGTTTTGTTTTGCATTTTCCCCTCCTTCTTATGTTAACTCATGTTTGAATCAAGAAAATGGCGGTCTCTCCTCCTTCTTCTCCGATACCTCCTCCCCCCTCTTTTCTGATTCCTCCTCCTCCCACTTCTCTGATTCCTCCTCCTCCCACTTTTCTGCCTCCCATATCTCCGTTACCTCCTCCTCCCTCATCACTGACTCATCCTCCCTTTTCTCTATCTCTGTCTCCTCCTCCCTTTTCTCTATCTCTGTCTCCTCCTCCTCCTCTTTCTCCTTTTTCTCATCCATGTCTGAACTCTCTGAATCAATCCTCTTTGTTATCGGATTCGAATTTTCCTTCTCTATCTGATAATATGAATCCAAAGCTGTTTGATAACTCTTTTCAATCCACAAAGATTTCTGAAATTGACAATAATTGGTCATCGATTTTCAAGAAAATGCCAAGAAATGCTGGAGTGTTTGTGCCTAAACAGTTTGATATTAAGAAAGATGGTTTACCGAAACCTTTACCAGAAGAAGTTAAAAGAGAAGGAATTAAATTCTGGAGTGATCATTTGGTTGGTTTTTTCTTCGATGGATCTCTTTCTTATCAGACTGTTACAAAGCATATGAGAAATGTTTGGAGATTGAAAGGTGAAGTTGATATTAAATATGACAATGCAAATTTATATTTCAATTTCTCTAATGATCAAGACAGAATGAAGATTTTACAATCTGATCCTATCTTTATTAAAGGTAAAATGTTCATTATAACAACATGGAATCCATCATATGGTTATGTTCAAGAGCAAATCAAAACAGTTCCAATTTGGGCACATTTTTATAGAATTCCATTGATTGCTTGGATATTAATTAGAATTAATTGGTTGTCTTGTCATGTTGGAAAATTGGTTTGTCTTGATGAAAGTACAGAAAAATTGACAAGATTCAAGTATGCTAAGGCTTTGATTGAGGTATCTCCTGAACAAGAACCACCTGAGTATATTGCAATTGATGATTTAGGTGATAGCCGCCCTCATGTTAAGGTTGCATATGATTGGAAACCAAAAATTTGTTGTAAGTGCAGAGTGTTTGGGCATGATACTAAGGATTGTTCAGGAAATTGTAAGTTTGTGAGACTTGGAATGAACTTTGGAAATGATATTGAAGATGCAGATTGCAGTGAATTTTTTGCTCAGGAAATACCACAGGAAAAGGTAGTGAGGACTCATAATTCAAGAAAATTCAATATAAATACTAAGAAAGTTTGGGGAAAGAAGGAAATAGAGAAAGAAATTTTTAAGAATGATGGTGCTCCTTTAGATATTGGGAAGAAGAAGTTAGATCAACAAAATAAAATTAACAATTTAGAAGATTATTGTGCAGATAATGTTACTGCAGATTTAAGTTCTAAACAAAGGAGTAAGGATGGTAAGGGCTATGCAGAAAACATTACTACTTCAAATACTTTTATGGCACTACCAGACTTAGGTGAAGAATTAGTCAATAATATTTTAATCAAAGAAAATAAGGCCTCTATTATCAATGCTGGAAATGCTTAGGAGGACTTGATGTCTTTTAAATTTCAAGGCTATGTTGAAGTTAATATGGCTAATAACTCAGATACTCAAGAAACTGTAGATACTCAAGTGAAGCATTCTCTAAATGAAACTGTAGGAGAGAAATCTATTGATAAGGAGAAATTTGTTTCTTGTAAGGTGGAAGAAAAATCACAAAATAGTAAAAATTTAGAAAACGTGGGAGATATGAATAAGCAGTTGGATCAGGATATGTGTATTATAATAGAATTGAATAATGGAAATGATAAAGACTCAAACTCTATATCTCAGAGAAGACTAAATCATAACTTATCTGAAGAAAAGCAAATTGATGATACCTCAATGCAGAATTCTCCATATATCCATATAATTCCACATGCACATCTAATATTACCACCCCCTCCTTGTATATCAAAGGAAGTAAATGTTGAACAGAACACTTCTATCAATAAAAAAGGAAAAAGAGGAAAAAAGAAAGTTTCTTTTATTGATTCTGCTGACGATCTCAGTATAGGTGCTAGCTATAATATTGATGAAATACAACCAATTAATCATAAAGAGTCCCCATCATCAAACAAAAGTTCTTCTATTTTGACAAGTGGAAATAGGCATACAAGGAAGCATCCTACCCAAATAATAACTCCTAATATGTTATGATGATTAACAACAATATTGCATACTGGAATATTAGAGGAGCGCATCTATCCTCAAAGCAAACTGAACTGAGAAAATTGATAAAGGATGAACAAATTCAACTTATTGCCTTAAGTGAAACAAAGTTAGACAAGACAATGTCTGAAAAGGCTTGCAAGTATATTGCATCAAATTGGTCATATGATGATAATTTGCAAAGTGCTCCTTATGGAAGATTATTAGTTCTCTAGAATCCTGCTACCTGTCTAAAATAATGGAAAATGATCAAATTATTCATTTTAATGCTTTTTCTTTGCTTTCAAACACTTCTTTTCTGATTTCATTTGTTTATGCTCAAAATTGTTTAGATAGAAGACTCTCATTTCTCTCCAGTATTTCTTCTCTTGCTCAACCTAATTTCCCTTGGCTTATTCTAGGAGACTTTAATTGCATGTTTTCTTCTGAGCAAAAAGTTGGAGTAATTCCCTTATCTTTGAAAGATATTTCCCCTTTGAAGCAGGCCCTTATCAATTCTTCTCTTAGCCATATTTCTTTTGTTGGAGCTGAATTCACGTGGAATAATAAATGTAAAAAATGGTCCAAGAACATTTTGTAAACTTGATCATGCTTTTCAAAACATCCATTCTATAAACTTATGGCCAAATCTTCTTTGTAAATTCGTAAATCCCTCTATTTCTGATCACTCTCCTATTATTTTATCATGGAGACAGAATGCTGCTAGGAGAAATCCTTCTTTTAAATTTTATAAATCATGGACTAATCACAAAAATTTCCAAAGCATTGTTATACAGGTTTGGAAGGAATCAATTTTTGGAAATCCTTTGTATATTTTAAAGAAAAAGCTACAAAAGTTGAAGGCCAAACTTAAAATCTGGGCAAAGGAAATTTTTGGAGAAGGAACAAAAGTTTCTGATGGAATTAGAGAGAAACTATACCTTATACAGCAGCAACTTCAGAATGATTCAATGAATACTATATTAGCTTGCCAAGAATCAGATTTATCAAGAGATTTACAAGAAGTATTGGAATTTGAAGCTTTGATGAAGAAAGAAATTATGCATGATATTATTGATAAGCAAGGTGATAGGAATACAAGATATTATCATAACTCAATCAAAATAAAACAGGTCAGTGAAAGGCTATTAAGTATAACTGATATGAATGGAGTTATGCAAGATAATGATGATTCCATATCAAAAGCTTTCATTGATTACTTCTCTTCTATACTTGCTAACCCATCTCCAATGATTCCAAATCTGTTACCTCTCTTTAAAATGCAAATTCCCTACCTAGATAAAAAGCAGGCTAATATTTTGATAAAAGAAGTTTCGCCTGAGGAGATTAAAGAAGCAGTTTTCTCTTTAAAATCTGATAATAGTGGTGGACCTAATGGTTTTAATGCTTTTTTCAAAGCAATTCAATATTTCTTCTATCATAACAAAATGCCAACTAGTGTAAATGCAACAAATATAGCTCTAGTGCCAAAATGTTCAAACGCAGTCAATGTTTCTGAGTTTAGGCCAATTTCATGTTGCAATGTTCTTTACAAAATCATATCCAAGATTTTAGCTAATAGACTTCAAAATGTTTTGCCTTCAATCATATCAAACAATCAAGTTGCTTTCATGCCTCATAGAAATATCAATGATAATATTTTACTTACACAAGAGCTTATAAGAGGATATGGAATTGGTAATACCTCACCTAGATGTATGTTGAAACTTGATATACAAAAAGCTTTTGATTCTATTGCATGGTGTTCTATTATAGCAATTCTTTCAAGGATGAATTTTCCTAAACCAATGCTGGCATGGATATATACTTGTATTTCAACTTCTCACTTCTCCATACTAAGAAATGGATGTTCTAAAGGATTATTCAAAGGAACTCAAGGAGTTCATCAAGATGATCCAATATCTGCTTATCTATTCATTATAGTAATGGAAGTTCTGAATTCTTTGATTATTGATCAAGTGAAATCTAAGAAGTTAGAGTTGCATCCAAAATGCAAGGATCCACTCATATCCCATCTGCTTTTTGCTGATGATCTAATCATTTTTACTAAACCATCTATTTCAAATATTACCACTATACTTGAGGTATTGGATCAATTTTTTGCAATTACTAGTTTGAAGATAAGTTTTAATAAATCTCACATCTTAATAGATGGTCTTAGTGATGGTCTGAAAGATGATATTATTGCACACTCTGGACTTAAAGAGATGCAACACAATGCCAAATACCTTGGTTTACCTCTTATTTTTGTAGGAATCACCAAATCTGACTGTTTGCCTCTATATGAAAAAATTACTGACAAATTATCCATCTAGCCTAACACAAAACTATCTCAAGCAGGAAGATTGATCATCATTCAGAGTATTGCAACTGTTATGACTAATTATTGGATTAGGCATTATATTCTTCCAAACAAACTTATATCAATGATAAATAGTGCATTGAATAGATTTCTATAGCATGGTGATCCATTTTCAAAAAAGCTAATTCCAATATCATTTATGAAGATACAATTGCCAAAGGAAAGAGGGGGTCTGGGAATGACAAATTTAAAGGTATGGAACATTGCTGCTATCTTAGTTTATTATGACAAGATCTTATCAAGAAAAGAAGATCTCTGGACTCAGTGGATTTTAAAAAATCTTATAAAAGGAAAAGATTTTTGGTCGATGAATATTCCAAATTTATGCGGCTGGAGTTGGCGTAATATCCTAAAATTAAGGGATACATTTCTACCAATCATTCATTCATTGCAATCCATTTGAGAACAATGAACTTCTTTTCTGGTCATCACCTTGGGCTAGACCTGGTTTGATTATTCAAGAAATTCTTCCATACTCTTTAAAAATGCAGTCTGGCATTCCTTTAAATGCTAAAGTATCATCCTATATAACTAATGGTTCAGTTGTTTTACCTTATTGTAGTTCTAATCAAGTCAGGAATTTATGGCAATATATATCATCACAGCCTCTTCCTTCATCAAATCTTAAAGTCCTCTGGGCTAATAATGGAATGAAGCATGCAATATCCCTAGTGTATAAAGCACTGTTAAATAATGCTAAATCAGAGAAATTTCCATAGGCTATGAGAATTTGGATGGAAAAATCTCTTGCAAAAGAAAATTTATTGTTATGGAAAGTCATGGAAAATGCACTTAATACTAAACAGAAATTATCAAGTTTGGATATTATATGCAATGAAGATTGTGTTTTTTGTCCAAAGCATCCTGAAACTAATACTCATTTATTTTTTGAGTGCAACTACACTTTTGGAATCTGGTGCAGGCTGCTTGCAAATGGAAATTTTCAAAAACCTGTTAAAAGATCGAGAATTGAATGGTTTAATATATTCAAGGCAACAAGGTGGAAGTCTCCGAAGACAGAAATTCTTATGATTATTTTGAAGACTTTTGCATATGAGATATGGAATGAAAGAAATAGCAGAATTTTTGATACGAAAATGGAAGCTGCAGCTACTTTATATAGTATAATTGACAAGAGAATTCGAAAAAGATTAGGTAGGCTGAAGTGAAAGATGAGATGATTTGATATATTTCAGTTTTATGCCTTTGATTTGTTTATGTTATATTGTGATAATGTGATTTCTGTTTTGAGGCTGTAATTTGTATGTATACATTTCTGAGTGTTGAATATATTGGGTAGGGCTCCCTTAGCCCATTGCTTTTCAAAAACATTATTTTGTAAATATAAAGCTAAAAAGGCTTTAAAACAAAAGTTTATAAAATTATTTAAAAGAGGGATTTAAACATAAAATTTTAACAAATGACATTTGTAAAATTAGGAGGATATGAATTAACAAATGTAAGATAAGTGTTTGCATAGATTTACATGTGTTAGTTAATTTAACAAATGGCATTAATTTTTATCAATTTGAATTAAAATTTTATCAAAATATATTGAAGAGTAAAACCAGGTATCAATATTCTTTCATCTTCAAACCAAAATTCAAAACTGAAAACCAGAATCATCTCAAATGTCAAAACCAGATCAAAAACAAAAGAAAATGAAAACCAAAAACAAAAATATCAAAAGATAATCGAACCTGAGAAATTCAATGCAAAGCAAAGGCAAGAATTCAAAATCAAAATCTGAAAGCAAGTTTCAAATTCAAGTTGCTTGAAGCAATGCAAAGCAAATAAGGATTCAAGCAAATCAAATACAAGTTCAAAGTGCAAGAATTCAAATCAAACTAAGGTCAAAAACCTAGAAGACAGTTTTTCAAACTAGATTCAAAATCCAAATACCTGTCTTCAACTTCAACCTGAGGATTAAAGATTCAACTTCAACAAAACCTGATGCAAATTAATAGCAATGATCAACTAAGCATATTTATTTTCAAAACAACAATTAAGTGGCAAATCAAAAGCATCCCCCAGTTTTCAACAGTTCTAGGTTTTGTTCTCTTTTCTTCCCAAATTAAGGTGAGCAAACTGACCCCTTTAAACTTGAATTCTATGATATATCTTGATGCTTTGTGAATTAGTTGTTGTGAAAATGATGAATGAATGTAGATATACCCGTATGTATATACATGTTTTTATGCGTATTGAACTATGCATGCTTGTGTATATATGTATAGACTCTGTTGTGCTTCCAAACACAAGAACAACCAAAGAAAAAAAATCATATCTCAATCATAAACATATTTAGTTGATGATCCTCACGTGAAAATTTATCATAGCAATGTAATACTAATTTTAAAAAAGGTTCCAAGTATATTTGTTAAGAATTTATTTCTAAAATAAATTATTACAGTGAAACTTAAAAATATGTTGAATTTGAATTTCATAATTTCTTAGTTCAATTACATTATTTAGTTCGACTTTAAATATCATGAATTCTAATGATAGAATCATAATTTTTAAGTTTGAAAATCATGTGAAATTGCGAGTTGGTTGGTTTTGGCCTTTTCATCGATTGCCGTCGATCGTCGAAAGAAGGCGGGTCGAGGTTGCGGCTGAAGGAGGCCAAGGGTATGGGGATGCGTGGAAAATAGTAAATGATTTTTCTGATGGTCGTGGTGGCCGGCCAGAGTCAAACTAGGGTTTGATTCATCGTTTTGGTTGGCTGAGCATTTGAGATTACTACATCGTTGATGGTAGATTAAAGATGATCGCACCGCAGGGAAAAGGACAGTGGGGCAGTGGCGCAGCTGTGGTCGTGGTGGCGAGGATGCTGGTGGCCTATGGCGGCAGGCCGATGCGTTTCTTTGACAATCATTTTGGCTCCAGTTGTGGTCGAGATGTTCAATTTCAAGTTCGCCGTCAATTCGAGACTCTAGGTGGTTTGATGGTTATAAGAGATGGTCGTCGACGTGTTGAAGGCGGCATGGTCGATCTAAGTTCGACGGAGCTCGTGTGCGCGTACACGAGGATCACTCGTGTCAGGGTTTTTTTGTTCGGTTGGGGAAGAAGGAGGAAGCTCGGGAGTTCTCGAGTTCGAACACGGGGAAAACGAAGATTTTCTCGAAGATGAGAGAGGAGAGGGAAAATTCGAAGTTAAACTCGGGTATATGTGAGTGTGGCTCGGGTTGTTTTAAGTTTAGTTAACCTGGTTTTTAAATTTAAAAGGTCAAGTTCTAGGTTTTAATTAGATATAGATTAATCAAGTTTTAAAAATTTTTGTTTAAAAGAATAAGTTTTCAAAAGATTGTAAACCAGGTTTTCCAAAGTAAGTGTATTTAACAAGATTTTAAAACAAGTTTTCAAAACTAAATTTTAAAATTCAAAAGTGATTTGAAAAAAATTCGATTTGGTTTTGAAAATATTCTTATATTTGGTAAATTATTAATTAAATCTCTAAGTGATTTTTAAATGTAATTTAATGATTTAATTAATTTAAAGCGACGGTTATTTAGTGAAATTAAAGGTTAATTACTTTAATGTAATTAAAAGTTGATTGATTAAGTTGTTATTAAAGGTTAATTGATAATCAAGCAATTAAAGGTTTATTACTTCAAGGATATTAAATAATTAAAGGTTGACTTATTAATTAATTAAAGGTTGATTAATAAATGGAAAGTAATTAAGGGTAATTAATTACTTAAAAATAATTACTTAATAAAAGTAGTTGAGGATAATAAATTGATGATTTATGATTCATCAAGTAATAATTACTCAAAGTAATTAATTTGTGAATTATTAATATAAGTGATTAAGGATAATCATTTATTAATTAGGGATAATTAATTAAATGGTAATTAATTAAGGGTTAATTAATTAATGTAATTAATTAAGGATAATTAATTAAGGGTAATTAAGTAATTAAAGGTTAATTATTTAATGATTAAAGGTTAATTGATTTATTAATTAAGGTAGATTAATTAATAATTAAAGGTTAATTAATAAATGATTAAAGGATAACTAATTGATATGGTTTGTAATTAATGTTAATTAACCAGGATTAGTAGTTTATTCATAAGTAATTAATTTGATTTAGATTAATCAAATGATTAATTAATCTTACTTATGGATGTTTGGATTCTATTGGATGTTGAATTGTTTGATATCCCTGATGTGTGATGTTCTGTTCTGATTTGAGCTGTGATAAATGTAATTTATTTATCCGTAATGAATGTAATGAATTTAAATTATTTATCTGTGAATCTGTGAATAAAGATAAGAGTTACAGGATTATAACGCTTACCGATATTGATGTGCTTGAATTTATGATGATTGATGATGTTGCACTATTGTGTAAAACCCCTGGACTACACCATACACACACAAATATGGATTGTACGAGGAAATTCGTTAAGTCGTAGATATTTGAATTTAATATTATGAAATGATTTTAAAAGTTGAATTTTGAATCCAAATGATTTTGGAAATGAAATTAGGTTGAATATGAAAGGCTTTTTAAAAGGAAGTTTGAAATTGAAATTTAGTTTGAATATAATATATCTTATTTAAGATTTGAAATTTATTTTGGAAACTATGTTTTGAAAGGGTTATACAAGTTATACCATGTATATGGATTTTAAACCACTTTTGAAGTATATTAAAAGTATTATTTTGAGAATTTAAATTCGACCCAAGTTTATATTTGAAAGGCTTTAACTTGAGAAAATTTAATTGGATTTTTACGAAACGAAAACCCTTGTTTTCCAAATAGTAATAGCTTTCATATGAAGAAAGGATTTCCAATTTGTGTTGAAAGGATTTAAACTTTGAAATGAAAATAGTTTGGAAGGTATGAATGAATCTCTGTTAAAGATTGGATTAGTAAATCAAATTTTGGAAAGGAATTTGTTTTGAAAGCTATGAATAAATCTTTCTTAAAGATTTAGTAAATCTTGTTTTGAATTAAAGTGAACCTAAATATGGATCTTTTGTGAAAATATTATGAATGAATCTTTGTGAAAGATTGTTGAACTTTGTTTTGAAATTGAAGGGGATCTTAAAGGTGTATCTTTTGTATAAAAGATTTGAATGGAATTGTTTTGTAAGCTATGAATATATCTTTGTGAAAGATTGGTGAACTTTGTGAAGTGAATTTTTTTGTTTAAAGATTTGAAAATGATAATTTGTTTAAACCATTTGAAGAAATGTTTTGGGTTATAAGTTGTGACTTAACTAAGATCCTATTATCCATATGTTTTAAAATTAAGCGCTCATTATTTGGTTTAGCCGGGAGAGTACCTTGTGTCGTAAAACCCATTCTGAATGGTGATACGACGATATGGATAGCATTTGAAGACTGATGGTGAAGGCCGGATATTTTCAAAAGCGAAAGGATTACATGTCGAATGTCTATGCACCGGCTGATCCCCCGTATAGAGATTTGATCTTCATATGTGATGGAAAGTCCGGACGTGATTAGGGATTATCCGGATTGCAAGGGCTTCTTTGAAATGCCTTCAGCTCTGTTCGAACCCAGTACAGACTTGCATGGATGTGTGTCTGACATTACACTTTGAGATGTAAAGCTGGTTTCTATCAAATACATTTCTGATTGGTGGCGGAGAATTTATTCTCTTAGCTTAATACCCTTCACTGAGACGTATGAGCTCAGAGGTTTTGTAGTTGATGGTTACTAGTGATACATTTCCAATTTGGTAATGTGGCATACGAAGTGCTGCTGATCATATGTTGATCGAAGCATGGCTTTTGTGAAAAACATAGCTTTGTGGACGTGACCTCGTCGGACCTCACAACCCGAAAATGGTCGAAACAGGAATGTTGCGGCAAGGTTTTTAGGGGTCGCGCCCCTAGGGTATGTCCATTTCCTTCTGGATAAAAGGTGGTATCATGGTATGGAGCCCATATATTTAACCTATGCGGTTGCTGCAAATCTATTGCTTTGTGGTTGTTGGTTGTGGGCCCTCGGATAAAGGTCGGTAACAACCGGGGTGGCATACTTGTAGGTGTTACCTTATTACAAAGGTAACCCGACCTTGTGTTGACATAGATCCGGTTAGGTTCTTGGGGGCATCCCTCCCGAGGCGTTCCATTCGGTAGGAAGTTCATTTGCCTAACTACTGTTGGAAATCCAATCCTCCAATATGCCCCTTTTACGATTGCAGTTGTATAACCTGCTACCTCAGGTGGCAGCTATAGTAGGCATAGTATAATGGTACCTATGCTGGCTAAGATTAATATTATACTTTCAAAATGTTTCCCACTATGCACTAATAATAATATCAAAGGGTTTTCGCGTATCAAGCATGTCGACTATCATAAGGAGAAATCTCCTCCAATTGTGCGCTTGCATTGTGTGTGTGCAGGGAGGCCTTATGGTAGTTTCATTTTCCAAAAAGCATTGCGGATTTCTTTTAAATTCTTTTGTTTTATTTTGTCAAAGATAAACTATTTTTTTTTGCTCATACCAGTCCAATGACTGACCTGGAGTTTATTGTTCCCTATCTAAACTCTGGGTGCCCACAATTTTCCACAGGGGAAGTCTAGAGTTAGATTTTTAGATATTCAGCTAGTAGATGTAGATTCGATATCTTGCAAGCCTTTGGATTTTGGTTAGCTCTTTGTGCCTCTCTTCAACATTCGGGATCGGACTTGCTTAAGTCCAACTTGATGATGGTTCGAGCTTTTGGTTTGCGAGCTGTTTGCCAAGGAGCTTTGGAGCATTGGATTGGAATGTAGTTTTAGAGCCTATCTTTCTTTCTATCCTTTGGAAGATCAGATTGGTGTTATTATTCTGCTGTTGTTTGTTCCGCTGTTGTATTCTGCTCTGATATTTATGGATCCGTTGTATCATATTGTATCAAATATTGTATCTGTTGTGTATCAATGCTATGATATTCGTTTCTTTTTCCGCTGTGTTGTTGTACTTAAATGTGTTATAAGCTTCATCCGAACTGGAGTTCGACGTTCGAATATGCGGCACTCGAATACGAGTGAAGTATGAATGTCGATTTTCGGCCGTCGGATTTTGGGTCATGACAGGTGGTATCAGAGCTAAAGGTTGAGTAAGAACTTTAGCTCATGAGTATAACACATTAGGTAACTCATTAGAGATAGGGTTATAAATTCCCTAGAATGAGTATATCCCTAAGATATCCGTCTGAATACCTCAGTAAATTCTCTTACTATCCACTGATAGTGAGTATGAGTGCAAGAAAAGGATGAGGTAGGGGGCTGGGGAGTAACACTACAAATGGTCGATACCCTGCAACAACGGAAACAACTTTTTCATCAATCTCCTTTGATCGTCAATTACTTTCAATTTTTGGATGGCTTCATGGCAGCTACAAGAAGAAGCTTCGGTGTGGTGGCGGCACTGTGAATCGTTGAAGATAAGTTTCTATTTCATATTCTCTTCATCGGATTCCTATCAGCTTTTCTTTTTTAACTGAAACGAATTTGAAATTTTATTTGAAATAAATTTGTTAATAAAATATGAAGTCAAATTGAATTGTATCCATTTGTCTATTCTTTAGGGTCCCGATATATTCTACGAATGGTTAGTTGCCGTTTGAACTAACCAATGCCCCTGCATATTCGTAGATCTGATGACCCGGATATTTCGCGAAGTATCAAACGAGTTCATTCTCATATGTATTGATGATATTCTGATTTGGTAAGCCAAATGCAGAATAGATATTCAGTTAATCTGGAAAGCTATTTCTTGTTGTGTTCATCTATTCTTTGACATCTCCCTGTATAGCAAATTTCGAGGACAAAATTTTCTTAAGGAGGAATCTGTAACTATCCTGATTTTTAATTAAATTTAATTTGGTAATTAATGTTAAATTGCGAATTTAATGGTGAATTAATTCAAATTTTTCCAAATTAATAAAGAAATGTTTTGTTATTTATTTATATTTATAAATTTATTTTAAATTGAATTTGACATTGAAATTAAAAACTAAAAATCCTATAAATATATTGGATTTGAAAACATTATATTTTCAATTAATAAAGATTTTTTTTCCAATTTACATTAAATAGGCATTTTGATTTGGAAGTTATATTTTGAAATTAATACAATAATTTTTTGAATTGCTATTCGAAAGTTATAAAGGTATAAAATATAAATAATATAAAATGCATAAATATAAAACATATGTCAATATAAAAAGGAATGTTTTGTAAATATAAAGCTAAAAAGGGTTTAAAACAAAATCTTATAAAATTATTTAAAAGAGGGATTTAAACATAAAATTTTAACAAATGACATTTGTAAAATTAAGATGATATGAATTAACAAATGTAAGATAAGTGTTTGCATAGATTTACATGTGTTAGTTAATTTAACAAATGGCATTAATTTTTATCAATTTGAATTAAAATTTTATCAAAATATATTGAAGAGTAAAACCAAGTATCAATATTCTTTCATCTTCAAACCAAAATTCAAAACTGAAAACCAGAATCATCTCAAATGTCAAAACCAGATCAAAAACAAAAGAAAATGAAAACCAAAAACCAAAAATCAAAAGATAATCGAACCTGAGAAATGCAATGCAAAGAAAAGGCAAGAATTCAAAATCAAAATCTGAAAGCAAGTTTCAGATTTAAATTCAAGTTTCTTGAAGCAATGCAAAGTAAATAAGGATTCAAGCAAATCAAATGCAAGTTCAAAATGCAAGAATTCAAATCAAACTCAGGTCAAAAACCTGGAAGACAGTTTTTCAAACCAGATTCAAAATCCAAATACCTGTCTTCAACTTCAACCTGACGATTAAACGTTCAACTTCAACAAAACCTGATGCAAATTAAAGGCAATGATCAACTAAGCAGATTTATTTTCAAATCAACAATTAAGTGGCAAATCAAAAGCATCCCCCAGTTTTCAACAGTTCCAGGTTTTTTTCTCTGTTCTTCCCAAATTAAGGTGAACAAACTGACCCCTTTAAACTTGAATTCTATGATATATCTTGATGCTTTGTGAAGTAGTTGTTGTGAAAATGATGAATGAATGTAGATATATCTATATGTATATACATGTTTGTGTGTGGATTAAAGTATGCATGCTTGTGTATGTATGTATAGACTCTGTTTTGCTTCCAGACACAAGAACAACCAAAGAAAAACTCATATCTCAAATCATAAGCATATTTAGGTGATGATCCTCACATGAAAATTTATAATAGCAATGTAATAGTAATTTAAAAAGGGTTCCAAGTATATTTGTTAAGAATTTATTTCTAAAATAAATTATTACAGTGAAACTTAAAAATATATTGAATTTGAATTTCATACTTTCTTAATTCAGTTACATTATTTGGTTCGACTTTAAATATCATGAATTCTAATGATAGAATCATAATTTTTAAGTTTGAAAATCACGTGAAATTGCGAGTTGGTTGGTTTTGGCCTTTTCATCGATTGTCGTCGATAGTGAAACGAGCCGGGTCGAAGTTGCGGCTGAAGGAGATTGAGGGTATGGGGATGCGTGGAAAAATAGCAAATGATTTTTATGATGGCCGTGGTGGCCGGCCAAAGTCAAACTAGGGTTCGATTCATCGTTTTGGTTGGCTAAGCATTTGAGATTACTACATCGTTGATGGTAGATTAAAGGCGATCACACCGGAGGGAAAAGGACTGTGGGGCATTGGCGCAGCTATGGTCTTGGTGGCAAGGTTGATGGTGGCCTGTAGCGGCGGGACGATGCGTTTCTTTGACGATCATTTTGGCTCCAGTTGTGGTCAAGATGCTCGATTTCAAGTTCGCCGTCAATTCGAGAATCTGGGTGGTTTGATGGTTATAGGAGATGGTCGTCGACGTGTTGGAGGCAACTTGGTCAATCTGAGTTCGTTGGAGCTCGTGTGCACGTACACGAGGAATCACTCATGTCTGGGTTGTTTTGTTTGGTTGGGGAAAAAGGAGGAAGCTCGGGAGTTCTAGAGTTCGAACATGGGGAAAACGAAGATTTTCTTGAAGACGAGAGAGGAAAGGGAAAACTCGAAGTTAATCTTGGGTATTCGTGAGTGTGGCTCAGGTTGTTTTAAGTTCAGTTAACCTGGTTTTTAAATTTAAAAGATCAAGTTCTAGGTTTTAAATCGATATAGATTAATCAAGTTTTAAAAAGTTTATTTAGAAGAATAAGTTTTCACAACTAGGTTTTCCCAAGTAAGTGTATTTAACAAGATTTTAAAACAAGTTTTCAAAACTAAATTTTAAAAATCAAAAGTGATGTGAAAATAATTTGATTTTGTTTTGAAAATATTCTTATATTAGGTAAATTATTAATTAAATCTCTAAGTGGTTTTCAAATGTAATTTAATAATTTAATTAACTTAAAGGGGTGATTATTTAATGAAATTAAAGGTTAATTACTTTAATGTAATTAAAAGTTGATTAATTAATTTGTTGTTAAAGGTTAATTAATAATTAAGTAATTAAAGGTTAATCACTTCAAGGATATAAAATAATTAAAGGTTAATCACTTCAAGGATATAAAATAATTAAACGTTGACTTATTAATTAATTAAAGGTTGATTAATAAATGGAAAGTAATTAAGGGTAATTAATTACTTAATAAAAGTAATTAAGGATAACAAATTGATGATTTATGATTGATCAAGTAATAATTACTCAAAGTAATTAATTTGTGAATTATTAATATAAATGATTAAGGATAATCACTTATTAATTAGGGATAATTAATTAAATGGTAATTAATTATGGGTTAATTAATTAATGTAATTAATTAAGGACAATTAATTAAAGGATAATTAAGTAATTAAAGATTAATTATTTAATGATTAAAGGTTAATTAATTTATTAATTAAGGTTGATTAATTAATAATTAAAGGTCAATTGATAAATGATTAAATGATAATTAATTAATATGGTTTGTAATTAATGTTAATTAACCAGGATTAGTAGTTTATTCATAAGTAATTAATCTGATTTAAATTAATCAGATGATTAAATAATCTTACTTATGGATGTTTGGATTCTGTTGGATGTTGAATTGTTTGATATCCCTAATGTGTAATGCTCTGTTTTGATTTGAGCTGTGATAAATGTAATTTATTTATCTGTGATGAATGTAATGAATTTATATTATTTATCTGTGAATCTGTGAATAAAGATAAGCGTTAGAGGATTATACCGCTTATCGATATTGATGTGCTTGAATTTGTGATGACTGATGATGCTGCACTATTGTGTAAAACCCCTGGACTACACCATACACACAAATATGGATTGAATGAGGAAATCGGTTAAGTCACGGATATTTGAATTTAATATTATGAAATGGTTTAAAAGTTGAATTTTGAATCCAAATGATTTTGGAAATGAAATTGGGTTGAAGACGAAAGGCTTTTGAAAAGGAAGTTTGAAATTGAAATTTTGTTTGAATATAATATATCTTATTTAAGAGTTGAAATTTATTTTGGAAACTATGTTTTGAAAGGGTTATACAAGTTATACCATATATATGGATTTTAAACCACTTTTGAAGTATATTAGAAGTACTATTTTGAGAATTTAAATTTGACCCAAGTTTATATTTGAAAGGCTTTAATTTGAGAAAATGTAATCGGATTTTTTCGAAACGAAAACCCTTGTTTTGCAAACAGTAATAGCTGTCATATAAAGAAAGGATTTCCAATTTGTATTGAAAGGATTTCAAGTTTGAAATGAAAATAGTTTTGGAAGCTATGAATGAATCTTTGTTAAAGATTGGATTAGTAAATCAAATTTTGGAAAGGAATTGTTTTAAAAGCTATGAATAAATATTTCTTAAAGATTTAGTAAATCTTGTTTTGAATTAAAGTGAATTCTAAATATGGATCTTTTGTGAAATATTATGAATGAATCTTTGCGAAAGAATGTTGAACTTTTTTGAAATCGTAGAGGATCTTAAAGGTGTATATTTTGTATAAAAGATTTGAATGGAATTTTTTGTAAGCTATGAATTAATCTTTGTGAAAGATTGGTGAACTTTGTGAAGTGAATCTGTTTGTTTAAAGATTTGAAAATGGTAATTTGTTTAAACCATTTGAAGAAAGGTTTTGGGTTTTAAGTTGTGACTTAACTAAGATCCCAATATCCATATATTTTAAAATTAAGCGCTCATTATTTGGTTTAGCCGGGAGAGGACCTTGTGTCGTAAAACCCATTCTGAGTAGTGATATGACGATACAGATAGCATTTGAAGACCGGTGATGAAGGTCGGATATTTTCGAAAGCGAAAGGATTACTTGTCGAATGTCTCTGCACCGGCTGATCCCCGGTATAGAGATTTGATCTCCATATGTGATGGGAAGTTCGTACGTGATTAGGGATTATCCAGATTGCAAGGGCTTCTTTGAAGTGCCTTTGGTTCTATTCAAACCCCGAAACAGACTTGTATGGATATATGTCTGACATTACACTTTGAGATGTAAAGCTGGTTTCTATCAAATACATTTTTGATTGGTGGCGGAGAATTTATTCTCTTAGCTTAACACCCTTCTCTGAGACGTACGAGCTCAGAGGTTATGTAGTTGATGGTTACTAGTGATACATTCTCAATTTGGTAATGTGCCATACGAAGTGCTACTGATCATGTGTTGATCGAAGCATGACTTTTGTGGAAAGCGTAGCTTTGTGGATGTGATCTCGTCAGACCTCACAACCAGGAAATGGTCGAAACAGGAATTTTGCGGCAAGGTTTTTAGGGGTTGCGCCCCTAGGGTATGTCCATTTACTTCTAGATAAAAGCTGGTATCATGGTATGGAGCCTAGATATTTAACTTATGTGGTTGCTGCAAATCTATTGCTTTGTGGTTGTTTGTTGAGGTCCCTCAGATAAATTCGGTAACGACCAGGGGTGGCATACTTATAGGTGTTACCTAGTTACAAAGGTAACCCAGCCTTGTGTTGGCAGAGATCCGATTAGGTTCTTAGGGGCATCCTTCCAGAGGCGTTTCATTTGGTAGGAAGTTTATTTGTCTGACCATTTTTGGAAATCCGATCCTCCAATACGCACCTTTTACGATTGCAGTTGTATAACCTGCCACCTTAGGTGGTAGCTATAGTAGGCATAGTATAATGGTACCTATGCTGGTTAAGATTAATATTATACTTTCGAAATGTTTCCCACTATGAACTAATAATAATATCAAAGGGTTTTCGCCTATCAAGCATGTTCGACTATCGTAAGGAGAAATCTCCTCCAATTGTGCGCTTGCATTGTGTGTAGGGAGGCCTTATGATAGTTTCATTTTCCAAAAAGCATTGTGGATTTCTTTTAAATTCTATTGTTTTCTTTTGTTAAAGATAAACTGTTTTGTTTGCTCAAACCAGTCCCATGACTGACCAGGAGTTTATTGTTCCCAATCTAAACTCTCGGTGCCCACAATTTTCCACATGGACAGTCTAGAGTTAGATTTTTAGATAATCAGCTAGTAGATGTAGATTCGATATTTTGGAAGCCTTTGGATTTTGGTTATCGCTTTGTGCCTCTCTTCAACATTCAGGATCGTACTTGCTTAAGTCCAACTTGATGATGGTTCGAGCTTTTGGTTTGTGATCTTTTTGCAAAGGAACTTTGGAGCATTGGATTAGAATGTAGTTTTGGAGTCTATCTTACTTTCTATCCTTTGGAAGATCAGATCAGTGTTATTGTTCCGCTGCTATTTGTTCCGCTGTTGTATTCTGCTCTGATATTTATGGATCAGTTGTATCATATTGTATCAGGTATTGTATCCTTGTGTATCAATGATATGATATTTATTTATTTTTCCGCTGTGTTGTTGTACTTAATGTGTTATAAGCTCCATCCGAACTGGAGTTCGACAATCGAATCTACGGCATTCGAATACGAGTGAAGTATGAATGTCGATTTTCGGCCGCCGGATTTTGAGTCGTGACAAGGATGGTGTTGCAAAATGTTTCATAAATCCATGTCTTATCATTAAATCAAGAAAATAAAGTGCATGCTTAATTAGTCTTCTCAAAACTTCAAATTTCCCAAATTGAAAACTCTTATATTTTTTGGTCATTTTTACAAATTAGTAACTTTTTCACAACTATTAACATAATTTAGCAAAACTCATAAATCAAATAATTTTCCTTACAAATTTTAGCTTTCCAGAAAAGTCAAGTTTGTTGAAATCGGATTAGCGGTATAAAAATGGTTAAAATAAGTTGATTAGCTTAGAAAATACCTGATAGGGTAGAATTTATAGCTCTGTAAAAAAACATGAATTAGATCAAGAAAAATGTAAAATCTGAAAGATGATCTAAAAAAAATTCTTCCTTACAGAATTATCTTTCTACCCAGAAATGATTGACCAAAAATGGAATAAGCAATCAAAAGATATGGTATTTTTATTTCAACACATTTACAAGGAAGATTTTCAACAATAGGTTTATTTGTAATCTTTTAATTTAATCCATATAAAATATGAGTATATAATTCTTTATAGAAAAAATTCTTAAACAAAGTTTTATACTTTGAATTCTCTTTTTTGGAAAGCCAAAGGTTATGAAATTTAAATTTTCATTAATAACTACCCACATTGCAATTGAATTAAGGCATGGTTTCCAAAATGCTTCATACTTATGTCTTGACTTATAAATAATTTGTAATTCTTAATAATATAATTTTAGGGAATCTTATTCTTCTAATCTATTTTAATTACTTCCCTAAAATAGTTTAACCATTATTCCAATGCATGCTTTAGGCATTATAACATTTTTATCCATAAACCCTTTTTAGTTAACTAAAGTGTTGACTCAAATCTTTGAAACATAGATAAACATTTTGTCCAAAATTACTCATTGCTTTATGAAATAATATATCTTTTTTATATATAATAATCTCAATGTCTCGTTTAAGCGTTTAGGAAATCCCTATTGATATGTGTTCACCCTCCACGACCAGGATTCATAAGCACGCAATGGGTAAATCAATACTAAAATAAACTCTTCATAAAATAATTCTCATAATTAAATTCTCTTCCCAAACCATATATTTCCTTACATGAAAATATTTATATTTTTGAAATTATACATACACTTAACTTATCAATTATTAGCAACCAAGATGCTCCATTCACTCATTTATACTTATTGATCTGCATTGAATTACTTATATATTTGTTTATTTTCCAGTCTCATTTTGATTGTAGTACGCGTACACTTAAATTATTAAAAAAATAAAATCAATATGGTGAAACATACATTCATCACAAATGAGAAATCAATCGCCTATAGTGGAAAACCATCTACTAATTTCCACCGGACAACACAAATTACTACAAGGTTCTAAGGAAAGAAGCTAAACAAACAAAATCCAAGGAATTAGCACTAACAGTCACTTCGACACAGGAGAATGAAAGGCACCCATGTTTATCGAACAAAATGGTAGGATGCTAAACAAAAGAAGTAACCCTTAAGAATAGAAGAAGAGAAAGAGAAGCTGCCTAATGTTGGCTTGGCCCTTCGGAGAACTCAACTACATTATGTCTCCCGCCAACTGCTTTCTGAGCTTCTATGGGACAAGAAGAAACTAGATGACCCTCATTAATGACAAATCTGGGGCCACGTGCAGTCTCTAATAAAATGCTCTTTCTCACTATAGTTGAAGCATTCACCAAGCGCATGCCTTTGGTTACCGAGATTGGAATTCTGCTTCTTCGCCTCCTTATTCGAAAATCGGACTTAGGTTTGTCGAGCAGCGCCTTCCTCTTCAGGTTGAATTCCTTCTTTAGCCGAGTGCCTTCATCGCTACTATCCTTCTTATCTTCCTCTACTCGAAGTGCAGTATCCACTAACTTCTTGAATGTAACCTTGAGTTGAGGCAAAAATGCTTTTCTCATGATCTCGTTTAGTCCGTAAACAAAATTTTAATTCATGTTCAGAGACATATGGATAAGCTCCAATGCATACTTGGGTAATGACTTTATTGTGGCCACATATTCTGAAACTAAGGAACTACCCTACTTAAGGTCAATAAATCTCTAGGCTAAAGTTTCTTTTTTCGCCTCAGGCATAAACTTCAGCGTAGAGCGGGATCTAAACTACTCCCAGGTTAACTCGGCCTTATCAATCTCTACAAATCGTACCAATCTAAACCCATCTTTCATAGCTGACTCGATGCCACTTGAACGATGTGCGCACCCAACAATTCCATGTGAGTAAAACTCCACTCAAAAAACTTCAACCAAGCTTGAACTCCTATAACTCCTTTACTGCCCGTAAATTGCTTTCCTCCAAGATGAACAAAATCACTGCACATGTGGGCTAAACCTGACCGATGAATGGAAGGATGGGTGGGGGTGCACTAGGAGGCTGAAAAGTCCGAACTAACTCCAAAACTTGCTGGGTGGTCAAGAATACTCCCTCCTGCCCAGGAATACTAGACGGCCCATAGTCAGAATGAGTATTACTACCTCTATCCATATCTCACTCCTGCCACATGTGAGACACATTTCCATAAAATATAAGAAAGAATTATAAAAGTATGTTCCCATGATACTTGTGATGACCCGAAATTTTTAAGCAATTTAAATCGGAATATTTAATCGATTTTAAATATTCAATAGTGTAATTTTAACTTGAATTACGGATATCATAATTTATTTGATAATTGAATAATTAATTATTGAATTTAAAAATAGTCTTCCGAGACACAGTCTCGGAATTCGACGAGACCGGTTTTATTGAGTCCGTAATATAGAATTATTATCGGATTACGATTTTGGTAGCATTTGGAATTGTTGTGTGAGCGTACGATATATAAACACGCTGAAAATTTAATTGGTAATAATTCGATGCAATTTAATTTAGTTAATCAATCAAGCTTCTGGTATACGCTGCCTTACTATCATTTAATCACATACTTTCCCAATTCTAAGCCGTTCAATCAAAAATCAAAATGCTCGAACTAAACAAAAAAAAATTATAATCAATAGATAAATAAAATAAGAAGCTTCAAGGGGAAGCTGTAAGCCGCGTATAAAGATTAAAAAAAATAAGGGGGCAACACAAGAGGGGCCGAACCCCCTTTTCTTCTTCTCAAAGCCAAATTCATTCGGTAAAAAAAAAAGGACGATCGCTTCCTTATATTGAATCGCGTCCTCCGTTTCTCGAAGCAAAAGGGGGGAAACGGCATCGCGACGTTGGATTGATGTGGGTACCGTGTTGCGATAGGTCGCGATGACGATCGCGATGAGATCGAGGCGCGTGTGGCTGTAGGGTTTCGTGTGTATGACTGATGAATGCTCGAGCTCGAGTTCAGAAAGGAAAGAGGGAAGTTATGCCTCGTGTGCGCAGGGGGGGTCGATCGAAGCGGCGACATCTGGTCGTAGATCGCTATTTTTGCAGAGGTGAATGGAGGCTAGGGTTTCCATTTCTTAGGGCAATGAGGTATCCTCCATCTTATTTTCAATTTAAACTTAATTCATACACATATGTACATGTAAACTAGAAAGTATAGAGAAATTTTTAATAAAAAGTGAAGTTCTTACGTTTAGAAAGGGATGATTAGGAAGTAAACAGAATTTTAAAATGACTGGGTAAGAAAAGTTTAATTTAAATTTAGATTATTTGTTTATACAAGAGTTAACAATTTATATATAAGTATGTAGAGGTCGGGTTTTGAAGTAAATAGGAATTTTTGAGATCTATAATTTTTTTATATAAAATATATATATAGTAAAGGTAAAATATAAATAAACATATGTATATACACTCATACCTATTTTAGTTTAAAAATATACAGTAAACAGAGATATATAAATGTAAGGTTTGAAAAGAAAATATTATTATAAAACTTTTTCCTTATACAGCAAAGGAAAAATAATAATATAAGAATTTTAAGGGTGTCAAGTTTATGAAAACTAGATTATTTCTGGAAATCTATAATTTATTTTTATAAGTGTATGTATTTTTAATATGAAAAAAAGGGGTTTAATAATTTATTTGAGGAAGATAAATTTAAAATTTAATTATTAGTTAAGTAAATTTATTAATTGGAAATTAATTTGTTCTTAGTCACTTAGAGGAAATTTATAAAATGGAAATAAATTGTTCAAGTTATTTCAAAGAGTAATAAATCGTATGGTTGTTATACAAGGTCAAAATCTGATAGAAGCAAGCCGGGTTGGGGTGGATTGCGAAACGAAAATCAAAGGTGAGTTAATCTCACTCAGTTAAATTTAAATTTTAAATGATTAAATTCAATTCATTGTTTTAATGGCTGAATTGATTGATGTGATATAGTATGATATTTTGGAATTGGTGTACTATATTGTGCTAATGTTTGTGGATGCAGGGAAAAACAGATTGGAGGGATCCAACAGGATCCCTCAACATTTATCTAAATTATTTAATAGTTTCTGCTGTGAATATTGATATTCTATGATGAGTTATATTGGAATATTGAATGTTATGGTTTGAATGGATATATTTGGGTATAATAAACTACCAAAATTATATAGATTGGATTTTGGAAAAGAAAATAAAAGAAGTGAAATTGTAAGTAAAATACTTATAGGAAAATTTGAATAAATTTAAGAATGAATTGGAGAAGAAATAAAGTGACTTTAAATTTCTAATAAATAACTTGTGAGTATAGAAAGGAAAATTTGAATAAACAGGAAGTTAATGAATTTTTAAAATTCCGTGTTATTATTTAAAGGAACAAAACATTTATTTAAAAGTTAAGATTTAAATTATTGAAAGAATAAAGAAGAAATTGGGAAAATTCTGGAATTTGTATATTTCAGTTAAAAATTTTAAAATCAAATGAAAAATAATAATAACAATAATAATTAAGTCCATACTTAATAAATTTTGAAATGAATTAAGTAATTAAAGAAATTTATTTCAAATGGGATAAATTTGAAATCAATTTGGGAAAGTTGATTTAAGTGGTTGAATTTGGATATTCTCCCTGGATAACCAAGTACGTTTTCAAAGTAAGTTTTTTTAAAAAAAAGTTAAAAGTTTCTAAGTTGATTTAAAAAGCAAGTTTGGAAAATTTATTATTTCTAAATATTTAAAATTCTAAGGTAAGACTTTTCTTTTTAATCTATTATAGTAGTAATTATTTTAAGAGTGACTTAGTAGTTTGATTTAAGATAAAAAAATTAGTTATATTTTATAAAGTAACCTTGTTTTCAAATATTTATATAGTATGTATTTTTAACCAACTATTGAAATAGTTTTAATTTAAATGTTTTAAAAATATATATTTCAAAGTAAAGTGTTTTAAAATTATTTTTAAAAAAAATCTAATTTTGTGCTTGGTAACTTCAGTGGAGATAGAAAATATTTGGAAAAGTTATTCTAGAAAGAAAGATGGTTTTGAAATTGTTTTCAAAGGATTGAAAATAGAAATATATCTTATGAAGATATTTTGAGGTTAATAAATAATTTGGGAAATTATTTATTGTTTGATGCTTGTTTCTGAATATTAATTGATAGTTAAATAACCGACTATCAATATTGGCCAAATACGTTGATCGTTTCGAAGAGACCGGGATCGATATTTATTTCTCGAAAACCACTTCGATTCGGTTTGTACGTTTTCGTGAAAAACGATTTTTGGATTCGAAGATGGAGCAGTGATGTGAAAGGGCTAATCGCTACTAATCCTGAGGATATTTCCAAAATGGATGTAGTAGGAATAGTGCCTTCGGTTCCGTTCGAACCCGGGACGGACTTGTATGGATGAATGCTTGCGAAACATCGTCAGGTGGACGATGGGCATTCTAAGGGACATGTTCTAAAAAGGTAACGCTTAGCCTAAAGCCTCATCAAATGGAAATGACTGAAAATCAGGGGTTATGCAGCAAGGCTAGGTGGGTAGCACCCAAGCAGGGTGAGGTCATCCCAGTCTAGATGTCCCTTTTTATTTCGGCTTAGTGGGCGGTTGCTGATTCCAACCGCGGGGTGATCTCACTCGGGATTATCCTGTAAGGGGTAGTCCCGGTCTTGTGTTGCAGGGGAGCGGGCGTACTCCTCGGTACGGTGATCTAGGCCCCGTACTGTGACAGGTGGTACCCCAGTGCCTAGTCATTAGTTGGAAATTCATTCTCCCTACGAGCCTTGTACGAGTTTTGTTTGTATTACCCACTCTGTGGCTAGTAGCTGGAATTTAATGAATGTAACAATTTCGGCTATTTTATAAGTATTTGTATATAGACCCTATTATAATATCAGAGGATTTCTATAAAAATTGTTTTAGCTATCGTAAGGTAAAAACCCGACATGTTTATTTGTGGCGTGGTCTTACGAGATGCTTTTTTCTTTCAAATGATTTTTGAAAACTTTAATAATCAATTGAGTGTGATTTTCTCACGTTGGTATTCCAGACTGACTCGGGTGTTATTAACTGTAATGCTCGGGTCAGACTGAGTATTATAGGATACAGGATGATGCTGTGGAGCTCAGGAGACGAGCAAGATGACGAGACGTACTACCGTACTTGTTTATATATATATATATATATATATATATATATATATATTATATATATATATATATATATCTTTTTCCGCTGAGTTGAGTTGTTGTGTATCCATTTGTATGATATTGTTGTTGAGCTGTGATTGATGTACTCTGATGATGTAATATATAAACAGAGATATTTGATTTTGAGTAAAGATCATTTAATATCTATTATATTTTATTTCGCTGCGATGGTTAGATTCTAATGTTGTTTTCTATTTTCTTCTTCTACCTCTTCTTCTTTAACCCAAATGGTTCATATTTCTGTACAATTTGAGTTGATTATTGTAGAATAGTGTTAACTCAAGGGGTACGGATTTGCGGGTCGTTTCACTTGGTATTAGAGCTTAGGTTGGTGATAACCTTGGCTCTGGTGGGAATTACTCATAAAATAGAGTCTATAGTACTCTAGAATGAGTTTGAGCATATTAATAAATATGAGTGCGTATTTGTTAGTGAATATAAATTGTTTTAATATTGTGTTGATTGATTTATTGAGTGGCATATGAACCTTCGTCAACACAGTCTGCGCAACTGTATTGAAAGGGTTTCTAAACACTTGAATAGAACAATTGACACGGTATTGTTTTAAATGCGGGTAAATGAAATAATTTTACCCAAAAATATATTTTGATATAAAGAAAGGTTTTGTAAACTATTAAAGTATTATCATTGTTAAGTGAAAATTTAACTAGAAATTGAAATATAACCAAAATTTAAGGGAATAAATTCAATTATGAAATGAAATTTATAAATATGAATTATAAATGTAATTTATGCATGAAATACAATCAAATGAGAATTTGTATAAATAAAGTGTACAAATGAATTATAGTTAAAATTTATTTAAGCAGGCTTTAGAAATTTAAAATCCCGGAGATTTGGAAATGTTTATCGAAGTATTTTAATGATAAATGATAGCATTATTGTTTTGGAGATAATTCGGAATGGAAATCTGTTTTAAAATGGATTTTGGAAGTGAGATCGCATTGAATTCACTTCAGTCACTGGAAAATAACTTCGGTGATGACTACAGCATCATCGATGTTCATTTTCAAGTTTCTAAGTGATGAATTGCTGCCAAATTATTTGTTCAGGAAAACCTGTTTGTTTTTGAAATTTCAAAGGAAATTTTTTGGGAATAAAAACAAGGTTGGTTTAATTTTTGAGAATTTTGATTTTGAGATGTTGGAGGCTTCAAAATGTTTGAAACCAATAACCGGGTGTTTGAAAAATCCTGATGAAACAGGTTGTAAGCTTATAAATTGAGATGATTTTTAAATCAAAAAGGAAATATTAGCTTTGAATGTTGGGAATTTAATTTTAAGTGAAAAGTTAAAAATGAAATAAGATTGGATTGGAGAACAAAATTTAACTGGATTGAAATAAATTGAATAAGCTGAAAATAATATCCAGCTGTATTCGAATCAAGTTGAAATCGAATTGAGTTAAATAAATTTGAGTTAAAGTTAAATTGAATTGGGATGAGAATTCAATTGAATTAATGAATGGAATTAAACTATTACTTGAACAAATGGAAAATAAATTGAATAAGGATTGGAATTGAAATAAATAAATAAGAAATACGTGTAAAAGAATTATAAAGCATGAAATAAATATGCTTGGGATATAAATAAGCATAAGCCTTGAGTTAAAAATAAAAGATGAATATATTCAAGTCTAGAATGAATGGAATTGTGTAAATAATAAGTTGTGATTTATAAAATTGAAAATGGAATACAAATCCAAAATAAATATTGTTGGATGAATTGAAAAATAAAATAAAAATCCAAACTTGAATTATAAATAAATTTGAACTTAAGAAAATTTAAATGAAGAGATGTTGAGATTAAAATCAAGTTTTGGATTATAAGTTGGGGAAAGACTATTTAGATAATAATTAGATAATGAAATATGTAATGAGAACCCAATGCAGTTAAATAAAAAGCTGAATTGTGAGATAATAATGAAGTTTGGAAAACAAAACTCAAGTTATAAATTGAATTCGACTTGAGTTGTCAATAAGTAAATGTAACTGAATTGTGGGTTCATAAAAGTGAATGGTAAATTGAAAATGGTATGGTTTGCAAATAAAATCCAAATACGTGGAAATAAATTGGATATGGCCTTGTAATCAATTGAGTTAAGTTGAGTATAAAAGAGCAAAATTTACTTGCAAAATGTGGATGAGCTTAAATATGAAATTTGAATAAATTAAAGTAAATTTACTTAAGCTAAATGAATGAAGGAGAGTTGAATTGAATTCAACTTAAACAAAGTTTAATAATATTGGATTGGTTTTCAATCAAGTGAAGGTGATTTTTAATCGAAATAAAATTTGGTAAGTTATAAATATTTTTATATTAATGGAATGAAATTCTAGGATAAATAATTGTAAACCATTTAACATTATTAGGGAATTGAAACAACTTGAGACAATAAGAAAATAGAATGTTTCAAGTTTAATAAAATGGATTTAAATGAATATGGATAAGAAATGAAGTATAAATGAGTGGACTGTGAATAAAATTTAATAGGTAACGAAGATGAACCTAAGTTGTTAATGGTTTTGAATAAACTAGTTTGGTTAATAAAATGAAAGGCAAGTGAATGGATTCAAATCTGAGATGCAATGAAAATGAGAATATATGGGTTGTGAATAAATTGAAAATGGAATAGAATTAAGTATAAATTGAGTTGAAATCAATTTAAATTGGTTATAAACATAAATACTTATTTATTCACATAAATCTCGTCAAATTGCATAGAATTAAGTGTCATTTGATGTAAATGGAAGTAATTAAAATTCTATGAATTGGTAGGGGTAAAACAAATTGATTTTGAGGGCAATTGAATTAAATATGAGTTCAGTTCGCTTAAAAATAAATGAAATGTAAGTGATTGAGTTTTAAACCATTCAAATTGATGAAGTTGTATACGAATGGGTTGAAAACCATTCAAATTGAATGAAAGTGGTTTGTAAATAAGTTGAAGCAGTTGAATTAGCTTGGAAACTATATAAATTGCTTACGGAAAATGTTTGGTATGAGTTTCTTTTAGAATTCATATGTTTTAACTATTGCAAATAAGTGATATGCTGTTAAACTTCATATATTTGGCACTTACATATTTAAATTGAATAAGTACAGGTACCTGGAAGCCGTGTGGCTGGATTTGGTTGTGCTATTTGCTAAAAATAATAAGCTGCTTGCTTAAAATGCTAAATAAGGTACGCCTACGCAATAAAAATAGGAAATATGAACTGTTTTTGGTTTTTCCGACCGTGTGGGTCGATGTATATATATTTAGCTCTTTTGTCAAATTGCAAAAGCTCCTCCATACAAAGGGGACTCTGCCAAAAAAATTCAGAAATTTTGGGAGTTAGAAATTTTAGAAAATTTTGGAAAATTGTGTTAACGACTAACGAATTCAAATTGGAAAGTAAACTAAATTAGTAAAGGAAACCAAATTAAAGTAATGATATGAATTAGTTATTAATGGAAAATAAAGTTTAAAAATTTAGAGTTTAAGATAAATTGAATTCATATGAAAATGAAAGAATCAATATGATAGAAATAAATATAAACTAAAGTGGTAAAGTGGGAATAAATATAAGAAACATATAAAATGCTATACCAACCTTAAGAATGGAATAGTAAATTCTTAATTGGAAATTGATACTACAATTATATTCTAAGATAACATTAGAATCAATAGATATAGACATTCTGTGAGGATGTCGATAAAATGTTTTGGGAATATTGTGATTGGATATTAGTGTTATGCAGGATATGCAGGTATTATAAAGAAAAAGGAAAATTGGTTTTGATTTCAGAAGATAAATTTGAAATGCTCGACAAAAGGGTATGTATTTAAATTTGGTGTGAGATTTGATTGGGATTTGGATTGAGCCACTTGGCCTTTTGTTTTCTTTTTGGATTTGGGAGGCCGTAGAGCCATTTTGTAGTTGTACCGAGCTAGCCACGCAAAAGAGACGCTGGCAAAAAATTTCGAAAATTTAAGGAGTTAGAAAATTTTTGAGAAACTTTTGATAATTCAAATTTGGTTTTAAGTTGAAAATTTGAATTGATAAGTAAGTAATTGTGTTTGAGGCATATGGGTAAGTTTGAAAGGTTAGGAAGAGGGTTACTGAGTCTTTTGATAAAAAGATTTGTTTTGGTAAGTTGTTAAAAACTATTTGGGTTGAGGAAATAGTTAATGAGTTATGGATCATTCTTCCTAACTAGTAATTTCGGGGACGAAATTCTTTTAAGGGGGAAGAAATGCGACGACCCGGAATTTTTAAGCAATTTAAATCGGAATATTTAATCGATTTTAAATATTCAATAGTGTAATTTTAACTTGAATTACGGATATCACAATTTATTTGATAATTGAATAATTAATTATTGAATTTAAAAATAGTCTTCCGAGACACAGTCTCGAAATTCGACGAGACCAGTTTTATTGAGTCCGTAAAATTGAATTATTATCGAATTTTGATTTTGGTAGAATTTGGACTTGTTGTGTGAGCATACAATATATAAACACGCTGAAAATTTAATTGGTAATAATTCGATGCAATTTAATTTAGTTAATTAATCAAGCTTCTGGTATACGCTGCCTTACTATCATTTAATCACATACTTTCCCAATTCTAAGCCGTTCAATCAAAAATCAAAATGCTCGAACTAAACCAAAAAAAATTATAATCAATAGATAAATAAAATAAGAAGCTTCAAGGGGAAGCTGTAAGCCGCGTATAAAGATAAAAAAAAGGGGCAACACAAGAGGGGTCGAACCCCCTTTTCTTCTTCTCAAAGCCAAAGTCATTCGGTAAAAAAAAAAGGTCGATCGCTTGCTTATATTGAATCGCGCCCTCCGTTTCTCGAAGCAAAAGGGGGGAAACGGCATCGCGACGTTGGATTGATGTGGGTACCGTGTTGCGGTAGGTCGCGATGAGATCGAGGCGCGCGTGGCTATAGGGTTTCGTGTGTATGACTGATGAATGCTCGAGCTCGAGTTCAGAAAGGAAAGAGGGAAGTTATGCCTCGCGTGCGCAGGGGGGGTCGATCGAAGCGGCGACATCTGGTGGTAGATCGCGATTTTTGCAGAGGTGAATGGAGGCTAGGGTTTGCATTTCTTAGGGCAGTGAGGTATCCTCCATCTTATTTTCAGTTTAAACTTAATTTATACACATATTTATATGTAAACCAGAAAGTATAGAGAAATTTTTAATAAAAAGTGAAGTTCTTACGTTTAGAAAGGGATGATTAGGAAGTAAACAGAATTTTAAAATGACTGGGTAAGAAAAGTTTAATTTAAATTTAGATTATTTGTTTATACAAGAGTTAACAATTTATATATAAGTATGTAGAGGTCAGGTTTTGAAGTAAATAGGAATTTTTGAGATCTGTAATTTTTATTATATAAAATATATATATATATATAGTAAAGGTAAAATATAAATAAACATATGTATATACACTCATACCTATTTTAGTTTAAAAATATACAGTAAACAGAGATATATAAATGTAAGGTTTGAAAAGAAAATACTATTATAGAACTTTTTCCTTATACAGCAAAGGAAAAATAATAATATAAGAATTTTAAGGGTGTCAAGTTTATGAAAACTAGATTATTTCTGGAAATCTATAATTTATTTTTATAAGTGTATGTATTTTTAATATGAAAAAAAAGGGTTTAATAATTTATTTGAGGAAGATAAATTTAAAATTTAATTATTAGTTAAGTAAATTTATTAATTGGAAATTAATTTGTTCTTAGTCACTTAGAGGAAATTTATAAAATGGAAATAAATTGTTCAAGTTATTTCAAAGAGTAATAAATCGTATGGTTGTTATACAAGGTCAAAATCTGATAGAAGCAAGCCGGGTTGGGGTGGATTGCGAAACGAAAATCAAAGGTGAGTTAATCTCACTCGGTTAAATTTAAATTTTAAATGATTAAATTTAATTCATTGTTTTAATGGCTGAATTGATTGATGTGATATAGTATGATATTTTTGAATTGGTGTACTATATTGTGCTAATGTTTGTGGATGCAGGGAAAAACAGATTGGAGGGATCCAATAGGATCCCTCAACATTTATCTAAATTATTTAATAGTCTCTGCTGTGAATATTGATATTCTATAATGAGTTATACTGGAATATTGAATGTTATGGTTTGATTGGATATATTTGGGTATAATAAACTACCAAAAATATATAGATTGGATTTTGGAAAAGAAAATAAAAGAAGTGAAATTGTAAGTAAAATAATTATAGGAAAATTTGAATAAATTTAAGAATGAATTGGAGAAGAAATAAAGCGACTTTAAATTTCTAATAAATAACTTGTGAGTATAGAAAGGAAAATTTGAATAAACAGGAAGTTAATGAATTTTTAAAATTCCATGTTATCATTTAAAGGAACAGAACATTTATTTAAAAGTTAAGATTTAAATTATTGAAAGAATAAAGAAGAAATTGGGAAAATTCTGGAATTTGTATATTTCAGTTAAAAGTTTTAAAATCAAATGAAAAATAATAATAACAATAATAATTCAGTCCATACTTAATAAATTTTGAAATGAATTAAGTAATTAAAGAAATTTATTTCAAATGGGATAAATTTGAAATCAATTTGGGAAAGTTGATTTAAGTGGTTGAATTTGGATATTCTCCCTGGATAACCAAGTACGTTTTCAAAGTAAGTTTTTTTTTTTAAAAGTTAAAAGTTTCTAAGTTGATTTAAAAAGCAAGTTTGGAAAATTTATTATTTCTAAATATTTAAAATTCTAAGGTAAGACTGTTCTTTTTAATCTATTATAGTAGTAATTATTTTAAGAGTGACTTAGTAGTTTGATTTAAGATAAAAAATTAGTTATATTTTATAAAGTAACCTTGTTTTCAAATATTTATATAGTATGTATTTTTAACCAACTATTGAAATAGTTTTAATTTAAATGTTTTAAAAATATATATTTCAAAGTAAAGTGTTTTAAAATTATTTTAAAAAAAATCTAGTTTTGTGCTTGGTAACTTCAGTGGAGATAGAAAATATTTGGGAAAGTTATTCTGGAAAGAAAGATGGTTTTGAAATTGTTTTCAAAGGATTGAAAATAGAAATATATCTAGTGAAGATATTTTGAGGTTAATAAATAATTTGGGAAATTATTTATTGTTTGATGGTTGTTTCTGAATATTAATTGATAGTTAAATAACCGACTATCAATATTGGCCAAATACGTTGATCGTTTTGAAGAGACCGGGATCGAGATTTATTTCTCGAAAACCACTTTGATCCGGTTTGTACGTTTTCGTGAAAAACGATTTTTGGATTCGAAGATGGAGCAGTAAAGTGCAAGGGATAATCGCTACTAATCCTGAGGATATTTCCAAAATGGATGTAGTAGGAATAGTGCCTTCGGTTCCGTTCGAACCCGGGACGGACTTGTATGGATGAATGCTTGCGAAACATCGTCAGGTGGACGATGGGCATTCTAAGGGATATGTTCTAAAATGGTAACGCTTAGCCTCAAGCATCATCAAATGGGAATGACTGAAAATCAGGGTTATGCAGCAAGGCTATGTGGGTAGCACCCAAGCAGGGTGAGGTCATCCCAGTCTAGATGTCCCTTTTTATTTCGGCTTAGTGGGCTGTTGTTGATCCCAACCGTGGGGTGATCTCACTCGGGATTATCCAGTAAGAGGTAGTCCCAGTCTTGTGTTGCAGTGGAGCGGGCGTGCTCCTCGGTAAGGTGATCTAGGCCCCGTACTGTGACAGGTGGTACCCCAGTGCCTAGTCATTAGTTGGAAATCCATTCTCCCTACGAGCCTTGTACGAGTTTTGTTTGTATTACCCACTCTGTGACTAGTAGCTGGAATTTAATGAATGTAACAATTTCGGCTATTTTATAAGTATTTGTATATAGACCCTATTATAATATCAGAGGATTTCTATAAAAATTGTTTTAGCTGTCGTAAGGTAAAAACCCGACATGTTTATTTGTGGCGTGGTCTTACGAGATGCTTTTGTCTTTCAAAGGATTTTTGAAAACTTTAATAATCAATTGAGTGTGATTTTCTCACGCTGGTATTCCAGACTGACTCGGGTGTTATTAACTGTAACGCTCGGGTCAGACCGAGTATTATAGGATACAGGATGATGCTGTGGAGCTCAGGAGACGAGCAAGATGACGAGACGTACTACCGTACTTTTATATATATATATATATATATATATATATATATATATGTATGTATGTATGTATATGTATATCTTTTTCCGCTGAGTTGAGTTATTGTGTATCCATTTGTATGATATTGTTGTTGAGCTGTGATTGATGTACTCTGATGATGTAATATATAAACAGAGATATTTGATTTTGAGTAAAGATCATTTAATATCTATTATATTTTATTTCGCTGCGATGGTTAGATTCTAATGTTGTTTTCTATTTTCTTCTTCTACCTCTTCTTCTTTAACCCAAATGGTTCGTATTTCTGTACAATTTGAGTTGATTATTGTAGAATAGTGTTAACTCAAGGGGTACGGATTTGCGGGTCGTTTCAATACCCCTTACTAATATACATATTTTATGATTAGAAAGAGATCAAATCTACCCTGCATACCTAAGGGACTATACTCTAAGTCTGTTTAGGCTAGGATTCTTATTGCTTACATTCTATATTGTTCTAAACTTTTGATCTGATACCGAGCTATAACGCCCTACCATTATGCCTATGTTACCCGAGAATAAGGCTGGATAGGAGTGGCCAACCGAGTCAATTCCCTTGGGCTAACACTATCATGTCATTCATTACCTTATGACACCATATATAGACATGAATAGGCTCGGCACAAAGAAACAGACATGTTGGCTAAAATAGAACAGAACAATATACAACATAATATACAACATAGAATCATGGATTGCGATGAAAAATATAATAGAGGACATACCTTATAACATAAAGTGAGTCAACGGAAAAGTATACTAGACTTACATAATACATACAAATAGACTAAGATGGGTCTCTAAAATACAAAGCGAGTCTTCTTATATAAGATACATCCATATACATAAGACTACATTCGAAAATGAATCCATACCATAAAGATAGCATAACATTTATGTAACAACCCGAAATTTCGCTACTTCGAAAATGGGAGAATTTGTTTATTTTAAATTTAAAATGGATTTAAAATTTGAATAAATATGGATATGTAATAAATAATAATGGAGCAATTATTTATTCTTATAGTTAATAATTAAAAACTATAAAGTTTGGATTTCTTCACAAATCAGCAAAAGTTAAGTTTTGTTAAAAATAAATAAATGATTAAATAAATATGTTTAAATATTTATTTGAAAATTTAAATCTTATTAAAATCACTTAATAAAGATAATATAAGTATATTAAAATGTTTAAAAATATTAAAATTTGTCACATTAAATGCAACCAAATATTTACTTTTCTTTACATAAACATTAGGTGGTTTGGACATAAAGCGGTGATGTGATAAGGTGATGGTAAGTGTTGAAAAAGTAAGGATATTTTGGTAATTTGGTAAGAGGTTAATTTCGCAATTTACCACCTCTTTCTTTTTCTATAAATACCCATCCATTCTTCTAATTTTCTTCACACTTCTCATTATTCTTCTTCTTCATTTTTAAGCTTTCTTTTGCTCATTAATGGCTTCTCATCTTTAAGAGAGGTAGGAGGATTAAAAATAGTGGAGTGCTTGAGAACTAATCCTTAATTATTCTCTAACCTCTTCTTAATTCACTTCTTCCTCTTCTCTTCTTAAAAATGGCTTTAGGCCGTGAGTTTGGGAGTTGATAGGGGGAGGACTTGACCAATATGGAAGGGGGAGGCTACGGTCAATAGCAAGAAGGGATATAGGGTGGTGGCCGAGTGCTTGGAAGAGGTGGAAGAGTGTTTAGGTGGTGGTTTACTTAAGTTTTGGTTGAGTTTAGTAATAATTTAGATGAAATGCTGTTGTGATTTGATTAAGTAACCCCTTTGTTAAATAAGACCCAATTTTGGTGATATGATATACTTTCAAAAAATAAGTCTCCATTTATGTGGAATGGGAATTAAAGTTAAAATAAAAGAGAATTTGAAATTAGAAGTGAAATTGGATTTGAAATGGAAAATTAAATTGAAATTGAGATGAATAGTAAAATTGAAATCGATTTTGAAAATTGAAATTGAGATTAAGGTTGAAATTTAAATTAGAATTGAAATTAGATTTGAAATCTATGTTATAATCGAGTTTAATTTGAAGTTAGAATTGAAATTGGATTTTAAAATTTAGTATTAAAGTAATAGGAATACAATAATATTATAATATGGAAATAGTAAATACATTTTAAGTATTTTAAAAATTGAAAATATTGATTTAAAATGATTCATAATGATTTTATAAGTAAATAAGTTCAACTTGAATAGATTATTTCAAGTATTGACAAATAAGTTAAAACTAGGCGCGTCGCGCAACAGTAGTTCGCAATTTCGCGTCGAAAAATTCAAATGAGTGTATAGAGTGGAATATAGCTCGGGATTTTTCGAGATAAGAGAATTTCGGACTATTATATCCATATCTTCTAAATGAAGAAAGAAAATCAAGACTTCGTTAAGTATATTTTCAATTAAGTCCAAATCAATTTTCTACAAAAATCGCGCTAGTGCAATTAAGTGACCATAACAGGAAATCTTTTAAATGGACGTTTTTATTTATGGAAAAATATGAAATAAATTTGATAATCCATTTAAATAATGTAGAAGAGATTTGAATTGAAAAATATGAATTTTCAAATGTTAAAATGTTATTTAAATTAAATAAGCTTATATAGCACTTTCCGCAACACTTTTATGTTGCGAATTCTATAACTTTTGAAATATAAGTTTAAACATAACGATTTTCCTAGAATCAATTATGAATGTTTTTAAAAGGAAAATTAAGCGTTTAAAAGATAATTGGAATCTTTATAATCTATTCGAAATAAAAGCCACTAGATGAGTATGCGAAAACTACTAGTACATTTGTCCCACCTTTGAGATCTGGGAAGATAAAACAAGGTGTTTAACTAGAGATAGAGCAACCAATGCCCTGAACTTAACTGGCCTACGTTTCTCTTTTTAGGCGAAAAGTGAAACAGATCGAAAGGAAGGATGCTTTAAAAATATTATATTAAGGTTTTTCAAAATAAAAGAAGATTGCATTATCCAAAATTTAAGAAATCTCCAAAATGAATAAACTAACTTGGATTGCATAAAGATAATCTTCTTATACTTGGTATTAAAATTTGAAGAGGGAACTCGTCCTATTCGTAAAATTTAAAAGGTGATCTCACCGTTGTTCTGCCCATAACACTTGTTGAATACGGAAATTGATATTGAGTAAAATTAGAATGATTTATATGATCCTATTTGCTCAATAGTGTTTGCTAAGATTGATTTTAGGGTTTACAATAAACTATGTCTAAATGACATTGTTTTTGACCCGCCTAAAAGTATGAAATTTTGGATCAAGTGTTAAGTGAGGAAATTTGAAATATTATCCAAAGCAAAAGAGTAAAAGTGAAAAGAGACTTATTAAATCATGTATACTCATATTCACCTTTTATCGATAATTTAATTTTGAAGGAATCGTGGTCAGATTTGGGTGATTTCTATCCGAAAACCACTTCGAACCAATTTACATGTTCGAAGAATGAAGATGTTTGAAGACAGAGATATTGAGACGATTAGTAACGAAGGACTGCTTATTGGTTAATTGGTGATAAACTCCTGATTCACTATATTGTAGCAGTGGTCCCTTTGTTATGAAAAATCTCAAGACCGCAAGGACTTCTCGCCTAGTAGTGGCTTAGGAAAGTGCCTTCAATTTTTTTCAGTCCCAGAATGAAATTGTATGGATGAATGTTTGACCTTGCATTCCAAATCACAATGAGTGATCTCTATAAAAGTATATCAGTAGGTGGCGGAGAAGACGCATTCTATTAGCTTAACACCCTTTCCTGAGACATATAAGCTCATGAAGTTATACGTTTGTAGAAATCAGTCGTGTGAATGTGGAATGGCAATGTGGCACTCAATGTGAAAGAAGATGTGCTATGTGAAAAGGTAATTGTTGCCTCAAGCCTTATCAACTGAAAATGACCGAAACAGGGTTAGATGCGGCAAGGCTAAGTGGATCATTCCCAATTAGGGTATGGTCATCCCCTTCTAGATATATTTTTCTCGCTATGACATTCAGGATGTAAATTAGTGTGGTGTATGGAAATCGAGCGCTCGGATAAAGGTCGGTGACGACCAGGGAATGACACATTCGGTATTATCTAGTTACAGAGGTAGGACGGTCTTGTTCGTAGAGGGCAAATATTCTGTGCCTTGGGACCTCCATCTAAAGGTGTACTCATCGGAAGGTAGTCCCTTCACTTGGTCATTTGTATAGAAATCCATTCTCCAATAAAGTGCCTTCGGACTTGATTGTAAACCTAATATGATAGAATTTGATCAATGTAACAATTTCGGCTATGATTAATAGTTTATTTGCAATATTTTTAAAGTATGTCATTAGAAATAATATCAAATGTTTTATAAAAGTACTTTAGTTATCATAAGGTAAAAACCTATTCTTGTTTATGCTTGGGCATGGTCTTATGAGATACTCTTTCTTTCCAAAGGTTTTTATTCAAAGGTTGATATACGACACTGTCATTTATTATTGAGTTTTTCTCAAGCTAGTTTATCAAGCTTGATCCTAGCATTTTCAATACTCTGGTCGGATTCGAGTGGTTTCAGGTTTAGTTGAAGACGGTTGAAGTTTACAGAGGAGAGCTAGAGATATTCATCTACGTACGGGCATATTCTTTTACCCGCTGCTGTTTGTTTTTGGTTAACTTTTGTCAGCAATTTAAGAATAGATGTTTGTAAATGTCCAAGCTGAATTTATGTTGGACTCTGATATATGTATTTAAAAGTTTTCCGCTGTAAAGATATTTGTTCAATATTATATATTATTCCATTCGTGTGAGATTATGTTCTGTCTATTTTTCTGTATTACCCCTGATAATCCACAGTTCCATGCAATTTGGGTCAGCCATGTGTGGCTTATAATCGGCACAAAGGGTACAGAATTTTAGGTTGCCACAACTACTTCTACACAAGCTAGCCCATATCCAAAGTCATAGAGTCCCAGCACCTGTAAAGTCTCCATCTAACCCGAGTACTATAAAAATAATAAACGGGTCGCACTATCTCTAAATATCATAAGAGGTGAGATCATCATGATAACCTTGCATAAACATCCAGGATATAAAGTGTCCATATAGTGTACTTCACTAAGCATAATAAGACTTCTTTACTAAAACCTCATGCTACAAAGTTAGACTATGCCTATCAATGTCAACATCGAAACCATAATAACAACCACATTAAACACATATACAATAGAGTACAATAGATGAGCACTTTGTAAGTCATCTATAAAAACGATCACATCGCAAGTCAAACTAAAGCAAGCACATCGAAAACTCTCACACTAGACGAGCGCATGCAAGTTGAAAGTAAAGTAAGCAAATCGCAAGCAAATAAAATAGACAAGCACATGGCAACTCAAAACTAAAAAAAGCATATCGCAAGCTAACACAATAGAGGAGCACATCGCAAGTCTAATCCAAAGTAAGCACTTCACAAGCCAACCCAAAAGACGAGCACATCGCACACCAATATGGTCAATTTTTTATTGATAAGTGTTATATACTTTCAAATAGTGATCATTCAAGTAATTTCTATGCATTCGATACCACATAGGTTTACTCGAACCCTTACTATGTGTTAGTAAACTACACTCAATAAGTGTAATGCACCTCCAAATAGTAGTAGTTTGAGTAAGGTCCGTGCATCCCATACCATATAGGTTTACTTGAATATTTATTATAAGTTGATAAATTCCACTCGTGTGTAAATAAATGTTCAATTGAACAAGTTCAAGAAGATGGAGTAAACGCAAATGTTTCATACCACTTGTTTTACTAAACTATTTAATTCGATTTCTCATTCGAGTGAGATGGTGAGTTTATATAGGAATATAGGTTTTTCTTTAAAAATCTACTTTGAAATATTTGTTTTAAAAGGATAATAATATATAGTAGGAACATGGTTTAATTTGCATTTATATTTATATAAAAACTTGCTTTGCAACCACTTTGAGATTATGAGTATTTGTATATAGATATATTTCCAAATTCATTCTTATTCAAAAGTTATATCTCTATATGTACATAAATAGAAAACGTTTTATTTTTAGAAAGAATTTCCTTGGTAAAAAGCTTTGCAAATCGGTGCAATTAAATAGAGTGTTTGGCAAAGTAACATAAAGTGGTATATTTATGGAAACAATAGCATCAAAGTAGGATTCAAGCACCTAGAAATGCTCAAGGAGATCATCACAAACAATCTCTAAAACAATGCAAAAAACAAAGCAAAACATCAAGGCAAAATGGGACATGAATAGAGTTTTGTGGGAGAGTGGCACTGCATGGAGCATGTGCACCAGGCTCGTGGCCGGTTAACCGATGCTACTGCCTGGAGCATGCTCTAGGAAGTGTCTGATCATCCCACCAGAGCTTCAACGTCTATTTTTGATTTTCAAAAATCTAGGTTTGGATTTTTGATCTTATTCTCTATGCATCAAGCATCCAAAACTATTTAAAATGCTATTTTTTAAGAATGATAGAGATTTATAATTTACTGTATTCAGGGTTTAATGCTACAACAAGTTAAACATTCAGAGCACAAACAAAAGACAACAAACAACCAAGAATCATTAAATAATTTCTTATTCATTCAACCTGAAATTCTAATTAGAGCTAGCTGTGAGTTTCAACTAACCTTCCCTCTTTTAGTTAAGCAGTTTGATAACTACAACAGCTTGTTTTGCCTCAACCAAAAAACCCTAGAAGTGATAAGTCAAAATAGAAAAAGAAACCAAATTCAAATATTGTAAACCGAACGATTCTCAATTACAAAGTATATAAGTTTGAGATTTCTGTACCTGAAATTAATAGCTTTAAAAAATGATCTAATTTGCATGCCAATTGATTTAAATTGGAGGACTGATATTCTAGGTTTACCAAAGGGGAAGGACATTGAGTTTGGTTTACTACAAACAGAATATGAGATAAGAAAAAATGTACAATAGCTTGTTCTTGGGAAACATTCTCATCTCATTTTAGTTTCTAAAGGGTTTTAGGCTATAAAATATTAACGTAGCACCCAATAAGGATTGAATATCCATTTTCATTTAGTTCCTGACTAATAACTGCCTCCATGAAACATCTATCATTTACAAACTATAGCCCAAATAGAACAAAATAGCTTCTAGAATAATTTTAAACTATGAACCATTTATTCTTTTATTTAAAAATAAAAGATCTAAACCAAATTAAAGTTTTCTTTTCGACTTTAATTTTAAATTCTTTAATTTCAATCTCTAAAATAATACAAATTCTCCATCCTACTTATAAAAATAAATTTGTTTATAAATTCCAAAAGATTTATTTCATATATTAATTTTCCAATATTATCTAAATTTAGAATTCACATTCTAAAGAATTTATTATCTTTTGTAAATTTAAATTTATCCATATTTCAATATTTGAAAAATCATATTTCTCATTTAAATTGTTATTTATTTTATTTGAGTAGCCCAAAACTCAAGGTTGTTACAATAAAAATTTTGTGTGTGTGTGGGGTGGGGGGTTATTTTAAATGTAAAATATAGTTTGCAATTATTTATATATGTATATTTTTACATGTGTATAATATGTGTGTGTAAGTGTATGTGTATATGTTATTCTACTTAAAGTTTATAAAATGCACTTTTGAATAATATCCTAATTTAATCTTAAATTCTTCCTAAGTTAAAACTAGATTTAAAATTATTAATTTTAGAATTCAAAACATAAAAAATAGATAGAATTAATTTTAAAGTTTGTGTATATTTTATAATAAAACCATGGACAACAAAGACATACATAAAGGGCGAATGTGTCCATTGTGGTGTAAATCCAAATACGTAAACACTTATATATTAACCATATATACTATTTATAAGCGTCACGGCATGCGCTTCGCTTTGATGATGACATTTATTATTTTATAGCATTTAGTATTTGTTAGATCCTATTTTTAAGTGATAATGTTTGATAATATTTGTAGAGTAGTGTTTTGAAATTGTAAGGAAAGTTTATTTATTTAATCCTATTTTTAAGGATGAGATTTTGATATATTTGCAAAGAAGTTAGATCCACTTTTTAAGTGATATTAAGATAGATGGGCATTTTTTGTAGTTTGTGCCGACACCAAGGAAATGAGACACCAATGATATTACAACTATTATTAAAGATGCTACACTTATATTATACACACATGAGTGTATCTAATATACTCATTAAAATATATTTAAATTAAATTAAAATTCCCATTTAAAAATTTTAATTAAATAATATTCTATTTATAAACAAATTTTAAATCGGATCTAAAATCAATTAGACTTCATAGGATCAATAAAGAATCAAAAATCGAATTTTTTTGAAATTCACTCATTTAACCAACTACGACCTGACTTGTGTCTTTAATGGTATTAGAACCCAATAGCCTACGCGGTCTAAGTTAACAGGCTAACTAATTAGAGCCTACCCATTTAGTAGGGCACCTAGAATGAAAGTGTCCAACATTGGGTTTGTGCAATTAAGCACTCTGCCTTACTTGGCTACTGACTTGGCCTAAAGGATGATGTAAGCCCAAAGGTTATCCCAAGTATAAAGGCTCGACTTGATTTTCGGCATTGGGCTAATTTTTCAAATGTTTTGAAAATTTAAAATTGTATTTTAAATTTAAAAATGAAGTTTGAAACATAACATGTTATAAAAAATTTCAAAAATTGTTTTTGAAAGTAAATAAACAGATTTAAATTTTTATCCTAATCATTTAATTAATTAGATTAGATAATTGAAAGTTAATTAATTAAGTAACATATATAATGATGTGTGTGTATGTATCTTGAAATGTTTAAGGTAAACGATGATAAAATTTTACATTTATTTAATGTTAATTAAATCAGAATATTGGTTATTGATTAAATTAATTAAACTTTCATCAATAAATAATGTATATATATTATGATATATGAATATAATTACTGTAAATGTTATAGTCCATATTCATCTTTAAATTATTAAGGATGAATAGATTAAAATTTAATGGCTGGATTATAAATTGAATTAATTAAGTTATTAATTAAATAATAAATAAAATTAATTAAATACGATCTAATTAATAAAACTAATATTAGATTAAATATGATTTATCTAAATATAATGGAACTATAGGAAATCCAAATTAGGTTTAAGGAACAAGTGCATACATATTATACATATATCATGATTTCAGATGTGTTCGGCACTTGAATCAGGAAAGTATTTCATAAGAAATACATTGTTCTCTAAATTGATATCGCTCAGTATATATATACATATACATATATATATACACATATACATACGTACATGCATATATATATATATACACACACTAAAATTATGATTTTTTAATATAAGTTGTCCGCTATCATTTATATTAATAGATTGCTTATATACTCTTTAGTTATTGATATTTATTAAGCTAGAGATGTTATGTATAGTACTATTAACATATTGACAGGATGAGATAAGATACATGCACATATATATTGATCTTCCTTAATACATGCATTATAATTAGGCCGTCGTGAAATAGTATGTAGGAATGAATAATCTCTTTTGATTTGTTAATCTTTCTAAAGGTCGCGATAAGATTAGGACAAAGATCAAGGGTTATGAGTTATATATCATACAACCGATAAAGTGCTGTCCATCGCATGTAAGCGTATGATTTATTGATCTTCCTCAAGTTTTGAATACCAAGGCACGCAAGTCCTAATACCCACTAGAGAATCAAAAGATTTCTATGTTTTCTTTTAGGATTTGAGAAACATAAAAAATTTAGTGAGAGGTTGTTAGATATATAAAATTTAACCTACGTGATATTATAAGAATATCTGATATGTTTAAATTGTCGTAATCTACTTAAATTAAATTTGCAGCAACATGACCAATCTAAGACCATTTTTTGAAAATGACAAGCTCACCAGACCAAACTACATTGACTGGATAAGAGAAATCAAGATAGCACTAACATATGAAATGCTATTCTCATTGATAGATGATCCATTAAAAGAGAAACCCACTAAGGGCGCTGATCTCAAGGCAGATATGCCTTATAATACTTAGGTAGCCGATTGCAAAATCGCTCAAATGTTCATGGTTTCTACTTTAGACAAACTGATGCAAAGGCAACAGGACCATATTTCTATCCAAAAAATCTTCGAAAACCTCAAAACTATGTTTTAAAAGCAATCTCATTCTACAGAGTATGAGATTACTAAGAAACTGCTCAACATGAAGATGAGTAAGGGTAGTCTCGTTGGGGATTTTGTCTTAGAAATGAAAGGGTATACCGATAGACTTTCAGAACTACAAGTGACTACAAGTGATGAACTGCAAGTGGATTTGATCCTTGGCTCACCGACTCAACGGTTTGATCCATTCATACAGAACTACCATATGAATATTAAGTGTAAACCTTATCAAGTTACTTAATATGTTGATGTCGGATGAAGGATCATTCATTGATCAGAATACGGTGTTGGAAAAAAAGGAAAAGTGTCATCTTTGAAAGGTTCGAAGAAATGAAAGTGGGGTTCTAAGAAAAGTAAGAAGGATGCACCTGACAAAGGTAAATATTACAATTGTCACAAGAAGGGGCACTAGAAGCATAATTGTCCCGACTTTTTAAAGATGGCCGAAAGAACGAAGGAAATTGTTGCTTCCACTCTTCAAGGTGTGTTTATGATTAAAAATTGTCTTGAAATCAATAAATTGTCTTGAGTTTTAGATATTGGATGTGGAACTCATATTTATAATTCGTAATAAGGACTTAGGAGTAGAAGACATATGGTAAAGTATGAAATGAGGCTTCAAGTTGCTGATGGATTTATTGTAGGTGCAACTGCACTTGGAGACTATCATTTTACATTGCTTAATGGTTTTAATTTAGCATTGAATAATTGTTATTCTATCAAGAACTTTGTTTGCAGTATTATATCTATTTGCGGATTGCTTGAAATCATTGTAAAGACGATATTCTGAATATTGTGTTTGATGGAAATAATATTTGCAATGGCGTTTTGGATAATCATATTTATGTACTAAATTTTAACCATATCTATGATATTAATAATCTTTTGTTGACATCAATAATAGTTAATTTTAGCATTCTATACTAGGTCATATAAGTGACAAAAGACTATACAAACTAAAAATCGAGCGTTTTGTACCGTCATCTGATTATGAATCATTTGACACTTGTGAGCTTAAAAAAAATTGACCATGCACCTCTTCAGTGGGAGCAATGAAAGAGTTAATGAACTCTTGGGTCTCGTACATACTAATATATGCATCCCAATGCCTACATTGATAAAGGACGATTTGACTTGCTTTGTAACTTTTACTAATGATTTCTCAAGACTAGGATATTTATATCTTATAAAGACTAAATACGATGTCTGTGAGAAATTTGATGAATATAAGAATGAGTTCAAAAATCAGATGAATCATAAAACTAAAATATTTCTATCAAATCAAGGAGGTGAGTATGTTATACAAGAGCTCCAACAATACTTAAATGATAATGGGATTATCCCTCAAGTTACTCCACTTTATACTCCATGTTACAATGGTGTTTCAAAAAGAGGGAATCTAACATATTTGATATGGTTCTTACGCATTCGAAACCATAACGCGTATATTGAATATGATACCTACTAAATTTGTGATGAAAATTCCATATGAGGTATGGCTTAGGAAGAAACCACATCTCAATCATACGAAGGTATGGAGTTGTCCAGCATATATTAAAAACATTGGACAAAATAAACTTGAGGCAAGATCGGCTCTATATAACCTTATAGGATATCCTAAAAATTCTTTAGAGGAAAATTTTCTATAACATTGAGGCATACAAGGTCATTGTTTCTTGATATGCTACTTTTTTAGAAAAGTAATTTCTATCAAAAGAAATTAACAACAAAATTGTAGACTTGGATAAGATCCGAGAAGTTAACATAGAGGCTAAACCAGTAGAATAATCAAATCCACCAATAATGATAACATGCAACCTATTAGAAGCTCTAGGTGAGAATCTCTAGCACCAGAGTGATACTATGGTTTTTACGTAGATGGCGAGAAAGAGGATTATGTCTTAGAAGACGACACTCTAATGTCAATCCAACAAGCCCCGCGGAGTAAAGTCTCAGCACTTTATCTTGAATCTATGAAATCCAAAATTAATTTCATGTATGATAACAAAGATTGGACTTTGATATACCCAATGGGATTAAACCTATCGAGTATATATGGTTTTTTAAGAAAAAGTCAAATGCAGATAGGCAGGTAGAGACCTATAAGGAAAGGCTAGCTATGAAATGATTTCTTCAAATTCAAGGGGTTGATTATGACAAAAACAATTCACCCGTAGCTACGCTTAAGTCCATTCGGATAACGCTTTCTATCGTCACGTTCAATGCTATAAAATATGGAAAATGTATGTGTTCGTCGACGGAAATTCTATCGGTTTAGAAAACCGTCGAACGAATTTAAATTAAAAAATAACCGCAATCGCACGGTGTACGAATGTAGCACGTGGCGAATACGGGTAGATCCACAGGGAATTGATGATTTTAAAATTCTACTCAATCAAATTAACCAAAGTTGAAAGAGTGATTAACTAAAAAAATGACAAAAGAAAATAGATAAAAATATGAGAGTGTTAAGACAATTTAGAGGCAACTTCCACTCTTTAGATCACATAAATCAACAAAATGAAGTTATGATCTCTCTTTTCTTGTCATTAGTGAATTAGTTGATGTGCTTATCATAAGTATGGTATATTTGTGCTATTAATTAGCTCAATATAAACCATCAAACTATAACACAACCACTAATATACATTTAACTCTCATGAAATATGACAACAAGTTGAAATAAAAAATCTATTTTAAGCATAGCCTATTAACTATTGTTTAGAAATATAGGCTATCAAATTTCAATTTCAACATTCACTTATTTGCCATAATCATATTTAGATGAAGAGGCAATTTGTGTTATGTTTGTTTAAGCATAGCCTATTTGTTATGAACAACATAGACTATCAAATTCAAAGCTAAAACAACAAGTTAACAACTTCATACATTCTCATTAAAGCACAAAAAGAGAGTATAAAACATCAAAATGTTGAAGCTACATGATTAGAGGCTTCATTACCCCTAAATTGAAGGGATTAGCCTCTCATATTTGTCATCATATGAACAAATGTAGCAAGCAACATTGAATAAAAAGAAGAAGAAAAAAAGAGCAAAATGAAAGGAAAAATTATTCTACTTGCATAAAAGAGAAGAGATCTACACTACAACATAAAAGTAAGTGAACATGAAAAGAAAAGAGCATGTATTAAATTGCATAAAGAAAAGATTACATAAAATAAAAATGGCTAAGTAGCCATGAAAAGAGAAAGAGGAGCTTTCATTTTATTTTTGATCTAAACTAAAGAGAAGGAGGCCTAAGAGAGACTAAGAGAAGAGGGAATGTTACATGAAACATAAGGGGTATATATACAAGTTTAAAACCCTAATTCCTATTTTTGGGGAATGCCCAAAATTCCCATGAGAAAGTGTGGAGGCCAAGTTATCATTAGCATGTTTTAATCCCCACTTAAATGTACATGAAGCCATTAAATCCATAAGCATGTGCATTAGCCTTTAATTTGTACATTAAGGTAGGTGGGTAGGTGGGGTCCTCCATGATCTTCACTTTGAATTATTTCCATCTTCATTCCTTTGTATTAATTTTGTGCATGCATATCTTCATGAAACCACTTGTGAAAGTCACCAAATTTCCTACAAAAAACATAGAAAATTCTAAGTAAATTTTCACAATTTAATAAATGCACAAAAATGACCATTTCACCCTTGTATGAAGATGAATGTGTGACAATTTGGAATTAATGTGAATTTTGGTTAAAACAAGTTAAAATACTCAATATGATCATTTATTTAATTTGAATAGATTAAATATGGCGATAAAAATGTGCACATTTACGTGCACATCAAATACCCCCACGCTTATCTTTTTATTCGTCCTCGAATAAAGGGAAACTAAGATAAATCCATTTTCGTAGGAAGCACGATTGCATTGAGCGTATGCAACAAGCCGTTAAACCTCCGAGTGTCCCCAGTAGGACGAGTGTTGTCTCGTGAGGGTTTTCAGCGGATACTACCCACAAAATCCAAATGCAGGATGAAAATATTTACAAAATGCAAGATTTATTTACAAAGAGATGAATGCAAATTTTTGAAAATATTTACAAATGAAGGATTTATTTTTAAATTGACACGAATAAGTTAAATATAGGTTTTGGTCATTATCTTGAAAATTTAAGTCATTTACTTGTCAAAATTTCCAACAAAAATTAAGTTGTCATAACAAATAGACTATAGTTTAACTTGTTGTTTCGGTTGATAACAAAGTGTAATTATAAAATGGATCCTTAGTTGATTATCAAAGTTTATCAAAGTGGTATTTTCATTTCTTTTCAATAACAAATCAAATCAAATAAGTAAAAATAATGCTAGAATTTCAATTGCTTGCTCCCTCATTTTTTGCAAGAAAAATTACACACCTAGCTCAGGTAAACTGAGGCCAGATATACCACCCATGCACTGCCTTTCGGGCTTATGTGAGGGGAGTACAGAGCATGGCGAGTGCACACACTTTCGTGCATACACCTATCGACCGTAGGTGGTTTTTATTAAGTCTATTCTTTTTTTTTACATGTGTTCCATACATGCATAACCGTGAGGATTTTTAAATGAGTATGAAAGCACATAATCAAAGATTCTAAGTAATTCACTCATGCATAACCGTGAGGACTTTTAAATGAGAGTGAATACTTTGTTGTTATTTTTTTATTTTTTTTAAGAAAGAGAGAGTTTTGCAAAATCATCTTAGCACCATTTAACTTAGAAGACAAAAAAAATGTTACATCCTTTACTTTAAATTCACCACTTTTAAAACAAAGATTTTCAATTAGGATGTATTTCATAATTAACACGTATGAATCTTCCTATATACTAGTTAAACCATTGTTATTTATAATCAAACTTCATTTTTATTTTTGTTAAGACAAATAAATTTTCAATAATTTCAATTTAATAAACCAAAACCATATATTTATCCTATAGTGTTTCTTTAAAAATAAATCAAAAACGCTAAAAAAAAAAATCTTCTTTTGTTTTTGGAATTTTTTTTTTTTGTTTTTGGAAGAAAAATGAAAAATTAATCCTGAAAAATCAAGAAGAAGATGAGTCTCCCCCCACACTTGATTTTGACTGTGTCCCCACTGTCAACCCAATTCAAAAGGAACGTTTATTATTATTTTGCATGAACATGAAATGTATTTACACGATATCAGAAAGTATACTGCCAAAAAGTAAATGAAACGGTCTTCCAAAGACCGATTCATTTGTCTTATCAAGTATACGAGACACAGCTTAGGCTTGAAAAACCAAACCGCAAAAGATTTTGAAGTCGAATGTTGATTTGGAAAAACGAATGTCGTTTTATTGAAAATTGAGTGAGTTGTTTTGTTTTCGATGATTTTTGGGGCAGATAAAACAAGTGATTGAAATTCAAGTTTATTTTTACCAAATTGAAATTCAAATTTGTCATTGAAAAATTCTTCAAAATTATTGATTTCAAAATCAAAATGGTGATGTAAATCTTCCCCTTCAGAATTCAACAACTCGTTTTCAAAAAGTCTATAAAACTCATGTTCGTTAAATTTGACTTCCTTTGTTGGATTATCAACAACTTCATCGTGTAAATCGAGTTTAAAATTCAAAGTTGTCGTATTCAAATTTTCAGAAAAAGGAAGATCGAAGTTTAAATCGAATTTCGCACCCTCAAAAGAATTGAAATCCAGCTCAATTACCGTATTTTCAACAACTTGATTAAGATCGTCATTATCAAATTCAAAAGTTGTTATTTGAACATCGTCGATTTGGGTAAAAGGTGGATTATCACTTGACTCATCACACGTTGAGATTTGATTTTGTTGTTCACGTTGTTTCATATAAGTTTCAAACAACAAATCCGTGTGATCATTGTAAATTTCATTCATTTGTTCAAGAAAATCCAATTTATAGTTATTAAATTGAGAATTTTCGATTTGGATTTGTTGAGAACAAAAATTTTCACTCGTAACATGGTTAAGATTATTCCCATTGCCAAATTCGTTTGAAAAGTTGTTCCCATTTTCATGTTGAGTTTGGAACTCATTTTGGAGTTCGAAACTAGATTGGCATGGGTTATAATCGTAATTGTTTGAATTTCGAATTGAATTCAAATTTTGAAATCCTTGACTCGAGTTATTACACAAATCAGAATTACATAAATCATTTATCTCTTGATTTTGTCGTGTAGAAAGTTCGAGTAAAGATGAAATCATTTCAATGCTATTTTCAAGAGTCGAATATTGGTCATCATTTTGAAAATTTTGTTGTTCGAAATTTAAATTATTTACAAAATAGTTGTTGTTAAAATATTCATACGAATTTGGACTGAAATCATATGGATTATATTGATTTTTACAACTATTGTAAAATTCAAGCGGATATGGATATTCAGACATTTTCAAGAATGTTTTTTTTTGGTTATTTTTTTTATAAACGAAAAATATTTACAAAGAAAATTTATTTTTGAAAAGGGAAATCGATTTTTTTTTTTTTCGAATTTTGGTTTTTTTGGATTTTTTTTTGAAATTTCAAAGAAAAAAAAATTCAAAAGAAAAGGAATATTTACAACTTTTTTAGTTTTGAATTTTGAATTTTTTGTTTTTTTTTAAATACGCATGAACTAATGCAACTAAATGAATGTAGGGGTCTAATTACAAATGATTTATCCTAAGTTAACCCAAAATTGTATAATCACAAACTGTCTTAAATAAATAAGATAGTTCTCAGCCAGGTAACGGGCAGGATTTATCGGTGCACCACGAATCACCGTAGCAATGCAGCCGAAGGTTTAAGTACCTTCAGAGGAACAACCACTATAATATTTACGAATCACCGTAATATTTATAAATGGTTATTACTCTGCCGTAGCCTAGACACCAAGAAATTAAATTGTTCAAAGAAGACAAATTGTCGATATACAATTAAGTGTTGTCGATGTCTAACCGTTTTTATTAATCAAAATCTAGGATGAAATGCAGAACAGAAACTAAACGTGTATTAACAATGCAACTATGAATGAATTTTTTTTATTTTTTTAAAATGCAAATGCAAGAAACCAACAATTCAATTCAAATAAAACTAGAAATGAAAGCAGAATTTTTTAACAAGCAGAGCAATTTATTTTGGCTAGCTAAGGAAGCAATTTTCAGCAAGCTATTCTTCCTTTATTTCCTGCTTTGGCAACCTGAAAATTAAAAACTAAGATATATACAATATTTTTTTTGTTTTTTTTTTGAAAGGAAACTTAAAAGTAGGGTTTTACTTAAAAAAAAATTAAATATATATCATGAAGAAATCAATTCAAAACAAAATAAACAAGAGAAAATAAAACAAATTGAAACTAGTTTCTTTATTTTTATTTTTTAAATCTAAACAAAAGCAAATCAAAACAAAAGAGTTAACAACAAAAAAAAAATTATCAGGCTCGGCCCATTCACAACCCCACCGGGCCCAACTTCTAAAAAAAAAAAAAAAAAAACTCAACACATAGAAAACACTCGGCCTAAAATCAATTAACGCACTGCCCAAATATCACTAAAATCAATTACACTAAAATGAGCATGAAATTCTCACGACCTCAGTTCAACAGAAAATCACTCAAACATTTCAAACTGCCCAAAGTTCGAATTCCAATCCAAAATTCTCGAAGCTCAAAATCAATTAATTATTCCCAAATTCTCGAGTACGAACGTAGATGAATTTGTGGTTGTGGCGACGCTGCTGTGGTATGGAGTGGTTGTGGGTTATCGCGTTCGAGGTCGAATTGGGTTCGGGCGCTGGAATTCGAGGAGATGATGAAGGCGATTGTCGATTGTCTTTGTGTTTGCAGTGGAATTGGTTTGTTGATTCGAATGGGGGATGTATATGGTGTGGTCAGGCGATTGGGAAGGTTGTTTTTGGGAGCAACGAAATTGGTTTGATGCTGTATGGTATGAAATTGAAAGATGGTGGCAGTGGTTTAGCTCAAAAGAATCAGCTTAGCAGCAGTGTGTTTGGGGATGTTGTGAATGATTGATGTGGATATGTTGTAGGAGGAACAAGTGGTTGTTGTGAAATGTAGTGCTGTTGCAGTATAGTGTTTGGAAGTAAACTGTTTTATGGTGGTGGCAGTGGTAATGCAAAATTTAAGGTAAATGTGAAGTTGGTCTGTGGTGATTGAACTGAAGTGGTTCAGGCTATGTTGAACAGTGGGGAGATGTTAATGGTTATTGAAGTTGCACTGTTGTAGCTTGATGACTCTGGGGACTGTTGGTTTATGTATTGAAGGAGGATGGTGGGCAGAAGGATGGTGGGCAGAAGTGGTTGAGGTGATTGATGTGTGGCGATGTGAGAAGCTCGACTGTGGATGTGGTTTTGTTGCTGTCGGCTGGTCTATGGTAGTATGGAGTTTTTGAGTGCGTAACAGTGGGGTGATTTGTTTGCAGTACTGAGTTGTGGTGAATGATTTTGGCACTTGATATTGGAAGTGACAGTTTTGGGTAGGATTATGGTTTGGCAGATGGAGTTGTTGAATGTTGAACTTGTACTGATAGTGGTGAAATTTGTATGTATGGTGATGATGAAGAAGGATGTGCTGCAGTGATGATGTTTGGAAATGGGGAAATGTAGTGTAGTTGAAGTTGTAGGCCAAGGGTTTGATGATGGTTGATGAAGTTTAGCAGGGGCAGAAGGTTTGTATGATTGATGTGTATGTGGAGTAGAAACAGGGGAGGCAGTGTGGTATTTGGTGTGGCACAGTGAGTGGTGAAGGCTTACTGTATGGTTTGTTTGTGGTAAGATTTGAAGTGGAAAGAAGTGGTTGATGGTGCTAATGTGTAGCAATGGCTATTGTTGGGTTTGGGTGAATGGATGGGTGGAAGGAGTTACAGTGCAACGTGATGTAACTGGTAGTTGCTGATGACAGGGGTAGTGAAGTATTGGCAGGGCAATTGTGTTGCTTGCTGTTTGAAGGAGTTATGTAGTGGGAGATGTTGTGATAGCAGCAGTTTGCAGAGGGTGAGGGAGTAAGACAGTAATTGTAAATGAAAAAGAAAAAACAGAGATGTATACTGTACAATGTAAACTGAAACAGAAAGAAAAAAAATGGAATGAAAATTTCCTTTTCTTTTTCAATTGAGATTGCGTGAATGGTTTTTTTTAAAAAAAAAACAGAAATGAAAATTGTAAATGCAAGAAGAAAACAAATGGAACAACTACACTCACACAACTTAAATGCACACAAAACAAACACTCAAACAAAAATCAAACAACAAACACACAACAATTTTTTTTTTTAAATGCAAACACGCAAAAATCAAAAGAAAATAATTCGAAGAATAGAAAATCAAAATCAAAACAATTCCCCGGTAACGGCGCCAAAAACTTGTTCGTCGACGGAAATTCTATCGGTTTAGAAAACCGTCGAACGAATTTAAATTAAAAAATAACCGCAAGCGCACGGTGTACGAATGTAGCACGTGGCGAATATGGGTCGATCCACAGGGAATTGATGGTTTTAAAATTCTACTCAATCAAATTAACCAAAGTTGAAAGAGTGATTAACTAAAAAAAAATGACAAAAGAAAATAGATAAAAATATGAGAGTGTTAAGACAATTTAGAGGCAACTTCCACTTTTTAGATCACATAAATCAACAAAATGAAGTTATGATCTCTCTTTTCTTGTCATTAGTGAATTAGTTGATGTGCTTATCATAAGTATGGTATATTTGTGCTATTAATTAGCTCAATATAAACCATCAAACTATAACACAACCGCTAATATACATTTAACTCTCATGAAATATGACAACAAGTTGAAATAAAAAATCTATTTTAAGCATAGCCTATTAACTATTGTTTAGAAATATAGGCTATCAAATTTCAATTTCAACATTCACTTATTTGCCATAATCATATTTAGATGAAGAGGCAATTTGTGTTATGTTTGTTTAAGCATAGCCTATTTGTTATGAACAACATAGACTATCAAATTCAAAGCTAAAACAACAAGTTAACAACTTCATACATTCTCATTAAAGCACAAAAAGAGAGTATAAAACATCAAAATGTTGAAGCTACATGATTAGAGGCTTCATTACCCCTAAATTGAAGGGATTAGCCTCTCATATTTGTCATCATATGAACAAATGTAGCAAGCAACATTGAATAAAAAGAAGAAAAAAAAAGAGCAAAATGAAAGGAAAAATTATTCTACTTGCATAAAAGAGAAGAGATCTACACTACAACATAAAAGTAAGTGAACATGAAAAGAAAAGAGCATGTATTAAATTGCATAAAGAAAAGATTACATAAAATAAAAATGGCTAAGTAGCCATGAAAAGAGAAAGAGGAGCTTTCATTTTATTTTTGAACTAAACTAAAGAGAAGGAGGCCTAAGAGAGACTAATAGAAGAGGGAATGTTACATGAAACATAAGGGGTATATATACAAGTTTAAAACCCTAATTCCTATTTTTGGGGAATGCCCAAAATTCCCATGAGAAAGTGTGGAGGCCAAGTTATCATTAGCATGTTTTAATCCCCACCTAAATGTACATGAAGCCATTAAATCCATAAGCATGTGCATTAGCCTTTAATTTGTACATTAAGGTAGGTGGGTAGGTGGGGTCCTCCATGATCTTCACTTTGAATTATTTTCATCTTCATTCCTTTGTATTGATTTTGTGCATGCATATCTTCATGAAACCACTTGTGAAAGTCACCAAATTTCCTACAAAAAACATAGAAAATTCTAAGAAAATTTTCACAATTTAATAAATGCACAAAAATGACCATTTCACCCTTGTATGAAGATAAATGTGTGACAATTTGGAATTAATGTGAATTTTGGTTAAAACAAGTTAAAATACCCAATATGATCATTTATTTAATTTAAATAGATTAAATATGGCGATAAAAATGTGCACATTTACGTGCACATCAGTATGAGAAAATGACATTTTCAAATGGTGATTTAGAAGAAACTATTTATATGTCATGGCCTAGGGGTTTCGAAGTCAGTGGGAAAGAGGGCAAGGATTGCAATTTGTTAAAATCAATTTACGATCTCAAGTAGGCTTTGAGGAGTTAGAATAAATGTTTTGGTAAAGTGACCAAATAGTTTTGTTTTTATCATAATATAGAGGAAAGGTGCGTATATCGGAAAGAACAAGGAAATGATATAGTATTCAAAGTCAGGTACATCGATGATCTAGTCCTAATTGGTAATGACATTCCATTATTACAGCTAGTTATAGCATGGTTAGCCAAGAACTTATCGATGATGGATTTGAGAGAAGCAGCCTACATACTTGGAATAAGATCTATAGCGATAGATCAAAAGGGTTACTGGGATTATCCTAATCCTTGCACATAGATGCCACGTTGAAAACGTTCGGTATGGAGAATATTCGTAGTCTGCAATTGTTTTGACATAATCTGGAATTGTCCTTTCTAAGAAGGATGCTCCATATATTGATGAAGAAAGGAAGCATATGAAAAGGACACCGTATGCAACTGTAATCATTTCCACAATGTATGCTATCTTATGTACTAGACGAACTGTGGCTTATGCATTAGGTTGCATAACCCAATATCTATCTAATCTAGGAGAAAAACAATGGATAGCATTGAAATTGCTTTATTAAGTATTTAAGAGATACTAAAGACTTATTCCTTATATATGAGAATAGAGACATCTTTATGAAATGGTATATAGATTCGAGCTTTTAGAGTGATATCAACGATAGTATATCAATGTCTAATTATGTGTTTACATTGAACGGTGGAGTGGTAGGTTGGAAATTTTCCAACAGATGGTAGGTGATTCAAAGATGGAGGAAAAATATATCGCCCTCAACAAAGCAAAAGGAGAAGCGGCCCAGATGTGCAAGTTTTTGGTAGAACTGGGAGTGTTTCCAAATGTTGAGAAACCTATGACAATATTATGCGATAACAATGCAGCAATGCAGATGGAACCTAGGTCTCATAAGAAGTCAAGATACATTCGTCGTAAGTTCCACCTCATTAGAGAGTTTACCACTAATGAAGAGATTGTGATTGAGAAAGTAAACACTAGGGACAATACAGCGAATCCATTCACGAAGGGACTAACTCAACCGATTCTGAGGAAACTGATTGAAGGGATAGGATTGAGATCTCATAATTAGCCTCAAGTGCAAGTGGGAGATTGATAGAGTTTGGAGTATGCCTTAGGGGCAATTCTGTAATTTATTGTAAATTGTTAACTCTATAATAATATCTCTTTTGACATAAAGGTGTTTGTCTTTCTATTATATACTTGTCATATTATGATATGTTAATTAATTGTATAATTTAAGTATATTTAATACAAAAATACTTAAATGATATATTATGTGATAGTAATTACAGTGCGTTGTAATAATGAGAATTTATCATATTAACATAACATATTATTTTAAATATGCATAATCAAGATGTTTGGAGATGGGATATCTATATGTCAGTTGAGACTAGAGTACGTAACGCTCTTCAAAAGTTGGACAGTATATTACTGACGCCTGTTGAGAGCACTGAAGGATTATGTACTGATAGTTATTGGATAACTATGGAATGACCCATGTGAGTGTTTTTTGTTGGTTAATATAACTAAGGTTAAACAAAGAATCTCAAACTGATGATATTGCACAGTTCTCTCGACTTGAGAATACAGTTGAATTTCAATGTGAACACTCTGCCTTTATTATAGTCAATTCATGGTATTACATTCATCAAACGACTATAATTGGGTCTAAGTTGAAGCCTTGAAAGTGAAACATTATTTAATAGAGCATTCGTCTTCTAAGTTACATGAGGTTAGTATGATGGTCAATTATAGTCAACACGGGATGTTATTATTGAATCAATAATTTTGTGTTTGGACTAACCAAGTTGCATGTGGATGATATTGGAATTTTGATCAAATTTCATAAGTCCTAATGTTATATAATGTTGATGATGAGAATTGGTTCAAGCAATCGTTATTACCAGGTACCGCTTAAAAAGGTAAAATTGGATTTTACCAAAAAGATGCGTAATCGATAAAATCAGTCAAAATGTTACATGAGTAGCTAAGGTGATGTGTAGATGTTATTATTCGAATTGTTCGATATTAATTGTTGACTGAATTTACATCTTTGAATCGCACAACCATAATGATGAATACTCCTAATAAATCACAAAATTTGATTAATTTAAAATTATTGTAAATCAATTAAATCAATTAATATTTATGAAATATTAATTATTCAATTTCATTTGATGTTTGAATACCATTAATATTTAATGAAGTGCACAAGTATAAATGATATGTACGTGTGTAGGTATACCATATTGATAAAATATTTAAATTGGATGTAAATATGATTAATTAATAAATGGGTTTAGGAAATTATGAGCCCATATTTCCTCTTCTATAACCGGCTAAATATGGGGGAGGAAGTGTTTTCAAATTTTGATTTTAAATTGCAAAGTGGTAACTAAAGGAAGGCAAAAGATCCCTAGCCTTTATTCTCCATCATTACCTTGTTAAAACAAATTCAATTCACTTTTTCTCTCCCATTCTCTTACATTTGTGTTGCTAAAAACCCATGGTGCTCTAGTGCATAAAATTCCTAAAGCAAAATTGAAATAAAATCAAAAAATATTTCAAGATGGGTTTTGTTTTTTGCTTCTTGCAAAATCCAAAAGCAGATTTGATCAACTTAGGAGTTTTATTCTTCATTCAAGATGTCATTTACTGGCTACGTCATAAGGTAATTTTATAATCTTATTTGGTTATGTAATACATGATTTAATATAGTTTAAATCTAATATATGCTATATTTCACTTGTTTATATGTTCATCTTGTATGTTTAGCTTAGATCCCAAACTTTACAATGATTATATATGTGCCTATGTTATTCGATCATGTTTTGTTATTACTTTAGAAACCAATGTTTAGATAAAGATAATTTTGGATTGGATATTAATTTTAATTAAGTGATATAATTTTATAGCTTATTATACACATAAACATAAATAAACTACATGAGTTGATTATTTGAAATCACTTTGAAAAATGAATACATGTTTTTTACGTTGGTTAGTTTTGAATGTAATTCATTTGGTTATTGTTCACATAGTTTAAAAGTTGTTTCAATTCAAAATTCATAAGTGGACTTTTGTGCAAAATAATAGATGCATTTTGAATCCTTCATAAGTTAAAGCTAGATTTCAATTTGTAAACGTTAAATTTTAAAATATATAAAATTGCAAACTTTATATATATATATATATATATATATATATATATCGGGGAATTTCAATAGAATAACAAACTTTGTAGTCCAATTAGTTTCTAGGACACACATCCACATAAATTAATTTCAATGCCAAAGTCAGCAAAATAATTACTTTTAAGGACAAAGTCAGCAGGCCAATTATTTTCAAAGACATAATTTCATAGGTTTTTAGGTCTTAAAAACTTATTATTTTGCATTCTTTCCTTAAAAGTAATTATTTTAGTTGTGTGTCCTAGAAACTAATTGTACTTGCTAAAGAGGCCCTTGTAGCTAATTTCCACACACACACATATATTTACATACATATATACATATACATATATGTACATATACATATACATGTATATGTATCTATATACATATATATGTATATATACATATATATATATATATATATATATATGTATATACACATATATATATATATGTATATACATATGTATACATACATATATATATTTGTATGTGCGTGTGCGCACGCATTAATTTTAATGTAAAATATAATTTGCGGTTATTTCTATATGTGTGTGTGTGTATGTATAATTTTAACTCAATGCTTATAAAATGGACTTTTGTATAGAATCATAAATTTAATTTCAAATCATTTCTAAGTTAAAACTAGATTTGAAATTATTAATTTTAGAATTCGAAACATAGAAAATAGTCGAAACTAATTTTAAGTTGTATATATTTGATTTTGTGTGTGCTAGTTATTATATATATATATATATATATATATATATATATATATATATATATATATCAAAAATAAAACCATAGACAACAAAGCCATACATAATGGGCGAATGTGTCCATTGTAGGATAATTTCCAACACATATTCATGTACACATTACCATGTGCGCTACTTATATATCGCATTTACACTATACACATATGAGTGTGTTTGATATAATCATTACAATATATTTAAATTAAATTAAACTAAAATTCCCTTTTAACAAATAAAATAAAATAAGATTTTATTTATAAATAAAATTTGGATTGGATCTAAAATCAATTAGACTTCGTAGGGTTAACAAAGATTCAAAAATGGGAAGAACATTTTGAATTCACCCACTTAACTAACTGCGACCCAGCCTAATTCCCTCTTCCATATTGTTTCTAGTTGTAATTCTAAGGTAATGCCTTATCATACCCTGATTCTGACTCTAGGTAATGCCATATCATACTTATCAACATATCTGAAAATGATACTAATGAGTCAATGCCTATCCATCGAAGTACTATACATTGGAGAAAACAAAGTGGTTATCTCCACTTCATGAATTACCAATATAGATGAGTGTCCTTATCTTTCTCCGACTATCACTCTCTATGAAAGTTGTGACCCATCTCCAACAGTCTTGATGGAAAATAATAAAGCTCAAACCATAGTTATAAGCCTTAGGTGTTAGTCATATCATAATCTACCCTAATATGCATTTTTTCAATATCCTGATGACCGAATATCAAAGTTGTAACAAATGTCGAAACCGTGTAGAAGTCATGCCGAGCATAACAACCTAGTCGTCTCGCATATAGGTCATCTATATTAACCCATGGCACACATCTCAATCGCACTTTCAACCACCTCCCTATCACCTAACATCATAGTATGTGCCACCAAGCTCTTTACCTAAGCAACACGCGCTCATATGCAGAAGAAATCCAAAACATCGCTCCATAGTCACACCAGACCCACAAGCCTTGTCTAAGTAATCAAAGTCTTTCCCGAATGCAAAAAACAGAAGAAACCCTAAAACCCCCAACACATAATCGATTAGACTTCTGAGCCGTACAGTTTTGGCTACAACTAACCAGTCAACTAATCAATGTCAACTAGTCGACCGGGCTCATTGACAGCCGACTAGTTAATGTCGACCAGTCGATGTTCTTGGATATTTTGGCCTATTTTCTTACGGTTACGAAAACCCTGCATACCCCCTCTATCAGTCGACCGATAACCTATAATCAGTCGACCGATGTCATGCTTTATGGTATTGTGACCTTGCACCCCTACATTTCTTGTTGGAAAGGTTGCGACCCTTAAACCAAGGAGGTCTCATCCCATCCACACTTTGTCATCATTCTCCTTTTGTTTGATATATTATGTTGGATTGTAGTATATATAGAGGAATTGGTACAAATATTCCCCGACGTGGGACTTTGTATAATGCTTTCTTCCTCCCAAATCTGTCCACTAACTAATTCATTTCCAACACATACAAGGTCTAAGTATTTTACTTTCTCTAACTTAAATTTTTATCTTTTATATTTCTACTTTTATCTTTCATACTTCATCTTTCATATTTCTGGATTTATCTTTTATGTTTTATGTTTCATATTTTGCACGTCTTTTAATTTATCTTTTGTATTTTGTATTTTTTTACTACTTTGAACTTTAAATTTTTGTTGAATATTATTAATTTTATCTTTTGACTTTTGTGTTTGTAATTATATTTTGTATAGGTCCTCGTTGATTTATGACCTTTTGTTAACTCTTTATTTAAATAACTGTTGTTTGCAATATGGTTTTGATGTATGGATAAACTGTGTTTTTGGTGTGTTATTAACAAGAGAAATAATAATTTTTAATATTATAATTTCTATTTCTCAAGTCTAACCTAGTTTTTTAAAATTAATTATTTGTTATGTTTAAAGTTAAAAAGTGGATAAAACATTTTATGCTATATTTTCTATTTTTCAGGTGCATTATATTAACTCGTAATGCTAAAAGAATGAGGAAAAAGTGTGGTCAGCGCGTATTTATTAATCTTGGTAGAAGTGGATAAAACATTTTATGCTATATTTTCTATTTTTCAGGTGCATTATATTAACTCGTAATGCTAAAAGAATGAGGAAAAAGTGTGGTCAGCACGTATTTATTAATCTTGGTAGGAAGCAGTGCGTTAATTCATATCTTCCAATAGCTCTTTTTGTGAAGTTCATAGTTAGTCTAGCCAGGAAACTAATTCAAATGCTTGTAAATCTTCTATTGTAAATTTTTATTTCCAGTAGTTACTGTTTATTAGTTTTAGTAGATTTTTTCGATAAAGACGCATAGCTTATTCAATAATCATTTGCGTTTATAAGGTGCTTTTTGTTTTAAATTTTTACTTGTCTTTCTTGTAGATATTTTCATATTTTAGCTTATATAATTTTTATAGTATAGGTTGTAAATTAGTTTACTTCTGGTGATAATTTTTTTTACCCATTACTCAAGAAGAATCTAAGCATTATAGTAGTGGAAGTTCAAAGTATGAGCAGAATAATTCTAAAAAATTTGATTTTGAATTATGTAATTAATGTAGATGATACTATGCAAGAAGGTGAAACATTAAAAAGAAATAAATAATATGACTTCTGTTGGTAAAGAAGATGATATTGATGAGGATTCTAGTAATGAAGCACAATATGAATTTAAATGGAGAGAAGTAAAGATGTTTGGCACTTTAGCTTAGATTCTTAGCATAAGATCTTTGTAAAGCTTAGAGATGAAAATATTTTAAACCACAAACCAATTGAGTATATAAAGAATACTCCTTTGAGGAAGTTTTTAGAAGTATTTGTAGAAAATAAAATTATGCGAAGTGATTTCAAGAATAGTTCAAAACACTAGATGATGTTATTCCAACTTAGAATTTTGATAAAAATAAATTTCAAATTGGAGGAAAAATATTGAAGATAACTGAAATGGATGTAAGTTTGATATTTGGTTTTCCTTTAATTTGTAAGAAAAATATTCCCTCTTTTGAATAACAGTAGAAGCTCATTAATTGCCTGAAAAATATCACAGATTTTTAGATTCTTACTTTGAAGATAACAATAGACATACAAAAAGATTATTAAGAAGAGGATTTAGTTTTTGATTGGGAAAAAATAAGGAAATGAAGATATATTGGTTCTGATTATTATATTGGTTGTAATTTCATTCTTATACCCCAACAACCAAGGATACCTTTCATGGGGTTATATACCATACTTAATTTACAAAATATGAATTATGTTTCATTGTCAAAAAATTTTGTCCAAACCCTAGAAAGAAGTATGAAATTTTTTATTGAAGATTATAGAAATATGCCTGGCTGTGCAATGCTATTGTTGGTAAGAGTATATATATACACACACACATGTGTGTGTGTGTGGCTATATATATATATATATATATATATATATATATATATATATATAGTTTTGTACTAATTAAATATTATATTATTTTAATTATCTTAACTTTTTGTAGAACAGGATTTGTGAAAGGAAAATTTTGGTATAAGCTAAGAAGAATGTTAGTCCATATCCAAGGTTTATTAAATGGAATCTCTCTAGTTTGAAGAATCAACTGACATGTGCAAAGTTGTGTTCTATTGAGGGATATAAGGTACTATTTTTTACCGCTTATTGTTTAGAAGATTTATGCATTAAATTGTAATTTTTCTTTGTAGTCTATAGGAGAGTAAGTTCTAGCATGAGAATGAATGAAAGTTCAAATGCTTCTTTTCAGTTTTGTTGTAGATTATTTTCTTGAACAATATTAATGTACATTAAAGTTACTTTTATGGTTACTGTACTCATACAAATTTTCCTCTTCTATGTTATATATAAAAGACTTATATATGAACTTGGTAATCTTAAAATATATACAGTGTACATTAAATTATAATTGCACGTTTGATTCAAAGATGCAATATTGAGAAATGGTGTTAAAATAAAATGGGTTAATGAATATTTACGCTTCAACTATAGAATTTTTTTGAATTTTAAAACTTGTAATTCAATGAACTTTTACGTTTGTACTTCAATGAATAAACAAAACTACAACATATGCACTTCAACAAATTATTACAAGTAAACTATAGACTTCTTTGACGACATTGCAAATTTTTAATCAATATGAACTTTTGTTGTTTACATTCTCTGCTTTATTATTTTCTTTGGTGATTTCAAGTATTTTTTGTAAGGAAATTTGACCGTTTTGTAAGGAAATTAATACGAAAACATTAATGAATTTTCCTTCCTTATTTTGTAAGGAAATTTGACCGTTTCCTTCCTCAAACGTTTGCTTCCTCATTTTGTGGTCAACAGAATCTAAAGGGTTTTCATATTAATATGCTAATCAATAAAACGGTTATAATCTAGAGCGTTAATTTCTCTCATCTTGATCTTGATGGACGATCAAGACTAAGTCTACAAATCTGGAAATTTGGTCCTCTCTCTACATATAAATATTAACCTTTGTCCATCACCAAAGATATAGAAAGAAAACATATAAAGAAAGATATAGGAAAAGAGAGAGAAACCATTTCCTTTATCCATTGAAACAGCTTTCGACAACAACCATTGCTGATTCATATACGAGATGTCTGGAGGTATATTTTATTGATTCATTACATATGTGACAATCATGTAATTATTTATCTTATGATTTATGTTATTCGCAAGATATAGATTACATTTTTTGGTTTCAGCTTTGTTTTCAACTAGATATTCCGTGTTATGATGTGCGTTTTCTGTTATATTTTTATTAATAGATTTTTGAAAAACTAATAGATATAAGTAAAGAGGAGAAAGTTTGTTAGATTAAGGGAAAATTTAGAGTATTAAAAGAAAGGTAAATTGGTGTTTGTAAAAGAAGCTCTGACTGAATAGAATTGACAAAGAATGTTGAAAGAGTTTAAAAATGATGACTGTCACTGCGAAAGTAAAGAAAAAACAGAATTATTAAGAATTGAATTAAGCAAACTGAAATAGGATCTTACTTTCTTAGGTGTAAGTTTGGTTGATCAAAGGAGTTGAAGAATTAAAATAGAGGAAAAACTAAAAGAAATACAGGAAAGAAAGTGAAGTTTGAGCTTTTGTCATATACTGTACTAGAATATATTTTAGGATGTGATAAAAAGTGAAAATAAGAATAAAGATAAAATTGAAAAAAAATACTATTAAATGTAAGTGTAAAGAAGAAGTTGAAATTGAGACAAAAGCTGAAAAAAGAAAGTTGGTTTTATTTCTTTATAATGTGATTTATATTTTAATTTTTTTTTTAAAATGCTGATTACTGTTTATTATATTATGTGTTTAGATTGATGATACAAATTCTTTGGATTTAGTACTTTTCATAGTGATGAAAATTATTTATCTTGTGTGGATGGTCAAAAAGAAGCTGAAGTTTTAGTTGCACAAAAACAACTCAAACATTTTTTAGCCAAAAAAAAGGTCAGTTTTTCTTATTCATTATAATCTAATTTATTTAGCATTGTTTTATTTCAAGTACTGAAATTTGTATTTCTTTTAGATTGATCGGTTATAACGTTAGAATTTCCAAATCTTGATTTGGGGTATCTCAAGAATTTGTAACTCCAAAGAATGAGGTAATCGAGTCTGTTACTATGATTGATTTTGAGTCTAAAAAGGAGAAAAGGAAAAGAAATTTTTTTAAAGAATGATGTTCCCTCTATGATAAGAGAATAAAAGGAGAAAAGATACTTCATAAAAAGGATCTTGACTTTGTAATGGAAGTAATGTTGTTTTAAAGAAGTTGAGTATGATATTGATTATTGTGATGTTGTTCTTCATTTGAATGAAGAAATGGCTTCAGTTGTAAAAACTTTCTTTAAAGTTGTTGAAGATAATAAGTAAGTGTTTTTAATTTTGTTTTCTATTTATGAAAATTTATGTATTGATATCTATAACCTAACAGTGAGGTAGCTTGGAGTTCTAACAATGATTTTGTACTGTTGGACGTAACTAAAGTAATGCTTAGATAGTTCTCTTTGAAAGATTTGTATATGGACAGGCATTTAATTTTTCACTTGTAACATCCAAATTTTGTTATGCCTATAGTATTGTTTTTATTTAATTTATTGGTAGATAATTTTAAAGTTGTTTCGCCATGATATTCTGTTGATTGTTTGCTGGTCTATGTATGAATTGCATTTCAAAATATAAAAGATAATATGAAAAAATAACATAAAAAGCATAACAGATAAGTACATTTAGATTCTAGTTGTCTTTGTTTTTATTTATGTATTAAAATTAATTATGAAGTATTTATAAATATAAAGAAAATATATTGATACTATATAACTATGTAAAATATGTTTATGTTTTTATTTGGGAAACTTATGTTTTGTAGTTTATATTAATAATGTATTTATTTTATCAATCTTTATTCAGTTAAAATTATTTTATATATAATATACTCTTTATAAAATGTATGTTTGTATTTTTTTTAACTTACTTTTTGTTTATTTGGACAATTGACTGGTTTTGGGAAAGGAAAGTTAGATTTATGGATGCAAGTGAGAGCTTTATGTATATTAATACTACAATGACATTAAGATCTTCAACTTCATTCCAATGTGAATCCAGCATCTGAGCAATCTGCAGAAATATGCATTGACGCAGTAAAATTGAAAATAAAATATTTTTGCAGTATAAAATAAAATGCGGAATTTGAAAATAATATTTTCCTCGGTTATTTGGGTTGTTCGTCATCATTTAATTTTGAATTCATCATACACGAACAGCTTGTGACATACACAGTTTATCACTGTATATGCTACAAGGCCGTGCACACCGATATATACACTTGATAAAATTACAGGGACAGGTGAGCACAGGTCAAACCCAAAACGCCGGGTTCAATTCAAGTGCAATAAAAATAATGTCACAATATCAGCACAAGGTCAAACCCGAGCTTTAAGCTGGATTCAACTCAGGTGTGATTTCAAAAATCAATATGAAGTTCAAAAAGAATCAAACTAAGTTAAAGCAAATGCCAAATCAGTTCAACACAAACTAAACAGGGGCAAAACTGCAAACAAATACATATGGCCAAGCGGTACATCACTGAGACAATGCACAAACACACACACACACACACACACACATATGTATATACAAATGAATACAAACATGTACCAGCTCAATACATATATGCAGCCCGACTAAACTCCAAAGTACACATGAAGTATACAAGCTACCAAACCCAAAGAAGCAAAAATCCAAACCAAGTTCAAGATCAATGCACATGGAGCAACCAGTCCTAACTGGTAGACATGAAACATAAAAATATGATATGCCTCAAAGTTCAACAGTGGTGAAGTAAGGCACAACTTAGTACACACCGAGATAATACAAGAGAGGTCAGAGAATGCACACAAAGATAATGCAATCAAATAAATCCAACTCGGGCAAGTCTACACAGAAGTACAAAGACACAAGAATAGGACATACACAGTGTAGTAGTGCCAAAAGGACAATAATACATATATACAAGCAGTGTAAACATCATCATGAACAGGCAGTGGTACAAACTACAAGTAGATAGGGATGTGTAGACCAATAGATGTAAGCAGCAGTGAATGACAGCAACACAACAGCAATATACATTGAAGCAACTCGAGCTCGAGACAGTACAACTAAGTTCAAATGAAATTGGACAGTGCAAGCTTCGAAAAGTATCAGACTCAAATGCATATACATCAATGTGGAGATATGTACACAATGCTACAACAATGACTGATACAAGTGATAGTGCAAGCTCAAATAAAATCCAAATGTACATACACAATGCAGCCTCTACATGAAGTTCATGAGAACAAGTAAATGGCACAACAACCCAAATCAAACTACAATGAACCAGTGGACAGAACAAGTGCTATCAGGAATGAACACAAATGGCCAGAGGGATTAATATGGCAACACAGCAACCATGAAATGGAATGTGCACAGAACTGTAATCAGATGACACAAGACCACCAAGTTCAACAGTCGAGCATCATCAACAAAGTGATACAACAGTCAAAGACAAAATGGCCGGAGTCATGAAACAGCAAGTAAAATCGAACAAGGTCGAAAGTGCTACCAGAGGCAGTGAACAGTATGGCCAAAGTCGAATAAAATCAACATCGTCAAAATCAAGTCAAAGCCGAAGACAACAAGAACGAGAACGAATGAAATTAATGCCTTGGCAATCAAGGAATCGAACCAAGTCAGAATCAAAACCGTGTTATTCAAGTGAATTGAAAAAGTTAGAAATAAATCTCAAGCATTAAAACAAAATCGAGTGGCCGAAGACGAATTCAAATAGATGTATACAAATGAAAATCAAGGATCTCGAATCCTATATAAATAAGTAACATCATCGGCAAATTGCAGTCATCGAGTTCAAGCAAGCAAATCAGTAGAAACAAAAGAAAAAATTTACATACCAAATCAAACCCGAACTCGATCAAGGAGGAGAAGCCGCGAACAATTCAATTGAAGTAAGCGATCGAAGCATCAACCATCAATTAAGCGGCGATTTCACAAAACCCTAAATTCAGAGCTAAGAGGAACAAGCAAGGAACGTGCCGAATAGATAAAGGAGATAACGGGGCCACGTTTTTCTTTAGTGATAATACTTTGGGTTGATTATATTAACAAAGGCTTTTGGTTTATAAAATTAGGGGTTTTTGTTTTTAATTGTTTTTTAATATGTATTTCTCCTTTCAAACAGTTGTAATTTCTAGTCGTGTGACTAGGGGACAAACTACGTAGCGTAGTTTGAGAATTTGCAACTCAGTGGCTGAATTGTGGCAGGGTTTTGAGCGTAGAGTTAGGTTAGTCAGTAGCGGGTGTCGCGAGTTTACGTGTGTAAGCGTGTGACTACTTAATTTCTAGTAGAAACCTTGGGGACAGCACGTAGGCAGGTTTTTGCCGAACTGGGTAAATTCTGTGTCGTTCTATTTCTGCATTTATTATTCTGCTATTATCTGTGCTGCTATTATTTTGATATATCTGTGTTGAAATAATTTTAAAAGCTTCCGCAATAATTTTTATAATTAACAGCATCACCCTATTCACCCCCCTCTAGGGTGAAATCGATCCTACAAGTGGTATCAGAGCTAGAAATAGAAGTCAACTTCTGTTTTTTTTCTAAAAATTCGTTTTTCAAAAACCAATTTTTGTTTTTAAAAAGTTGAATTTTGAAAATGGATTCTTTTAATAATGCTTTTGCTGAGGGCCAGTCCATAGCTAAACCACCAATGTTCAATGGTGAATACGCCTATTGGAAAAATAGAATGAAATTTTTTAAAAAACCATTGACGCTTGGAATATTGTTGAGACGGGTTATAGAGCACCAATTATAACTGTAGATAATCAGGAAATAGATAAACCGATGGATCAATGGACAGAACTAGAAAATAAATTACAAAATGCTAATGTTAAAGCTATGAATTCTATCATTTGTTCACTGGATCAATTTGAATTTAACCGTGTCTTACATTGTCTAACTGCGCAGGAAATATGAAACACACTCGAAGTGACTCACGAAGGAACATCTCAAGTCAAAGAATCTCGCCTTGCCATGCTAAGTAGCGAATACGAAAATTTCACAATGGACAAGGAAGAAAATGTCAAAGAATGTACGGACGACTTTCCAATATTGTATACAAATCAAAGGCTCTTGGAAAATCATACACAGAATTGGAGATAGTCCGAAAAATCCTCAGAGTCCTTCCACGAAGTTTTGAAGCCAAAGTAACCGCCATTCAAGAATCAAAAGATTTGAAAAAAATGAAAGTCGAAGAACTCATCGGAAATCTCACCACTTACGAGTTAGAGATGAAATTCAAGGAAGAGCATGAAGGAGGAGACACTCGAAAGAAATAAATAGCTCTTAAAGGGACAACTGAAAGTGAAGATGATGATGATGGTGAAGCAGAACTAGCACTATTAATAAGAAGATTCAAAAGGTGGAATCGCAAATATGGAAATCCGGTCAAAAATCAACAAGTAAAGAGCAGATTAAACAAAGCGCTAGACTACTCAGAAGAACAGAAGATCATCTGTCATAAGTGCAACCAACCCGGACACATCAAGCCCAATTGTCCTCAAAATCGACGCGATTTTGAAAATAAATCAAAAAGGAGAAGTTTTGCAGCACGTGGAATATAAGTGATGAAGATAATCAAAGTACTAGCAGTGAGAGTGAGAAAGCAGGTATGTGCCTTCAAGGTAATATGACTGATAGTGACGATGACGAACCAAGCGAGGTATCAAAACTCACTCACTCAGAATTACTTATATATTTCTACAAAGTAAATGGCTGTTTTGAACGATTTAGGGAGAAGTATGCCAAATTTGAATCACAAAAGGATAGTTTGATAGAGTTAAATAAACAACTTGACCAATTAGTTAAAACCTATCAAAGTAGGATCCCTAAGTGTGATAAGTGTCCAACATTTGAAGAAGAAATTAAAAAATCAGAAATTAATATAAAATCACTTGAAAATGAAATTCTTATTTTGAAAGAAAGTGAAAATACTAGGAGAGAAAACTCTGTTAAAAGTGCACACAATTATTGAACAAAAATGAATCTCTCAAAACACAAGTCCAACAATTGTCAACGACTTTAGATAAATTTTCAAAAAGTGAAAAATCGTTGAATATGCTATTAGGGAAGCAAACTGTTAATACAGTTAGACAAGGACTTGGATATAATCAATCTGAAAATGTTTAAAGAAAAACTAATCAAGTAAATTCTATATGCAGAATTTGTAGAAAATATGGGCATAATCACAATAATTGTTGGTATAGAGACAAACATGTGAAAGCCATACCAATTTGGGTTACAAAAGGCACAAATATAAAATCCCTCAAAGTTAAACAAATATGGGTGCCAAAAGGAACATATATAAATAGTTTTGGGTCTTCACAAAATTATTTTAAAAAAAATTCTGCCACTAACAATCATGGACCTATAAAAACAAATAGGTCACAAAAATCTTTCGTCGTGTAGGTGTGGTGGCAGGCTAAAGAACAACAATAGTGTTACTTGGATTCTGGCTGTTCCAAGGACACAACGAGCGACAAAGCAAAGTTTCTTAACCTAGTATAAAGGTGACAGAATCACAATGGACAACAACGAAAAATATCGTAAAGGTAAAACAGTTAATGGTATATTTATTTGAACGATATGTTAAATGTGATAATCTGCACCGTAATCCGAGTTAAATCAGCCAATAATGTGATGATGAAATAATGATGATTTTGATTCTGACTTGTTCAAAATTGTTGGCCAATTATATTCCTATGCCAAGAATAATATAAAATTCTCTAGATTCTTTGAATTACTTCATATGTATTAGTTTGGACGAATAATAGTGTTTTATTGGATGATAATACATTTGGTTATTTTATGGCTGACTCTATATTCACGGTTTTTGATTATTTACACGGTTTCAATTCAAATTCAAGAGAATGTCATTTAAAATGCTGTTAAAATTGATTTTGAGATATTTTGTTGCACACTTCATGGTCTGGTCTATCAAATTCAATTAATGATAATTTTGAGTGAAAGAGAAATTCAGTTGCAGATTACACTAGTAATCTAGTTGATAGAAAAATTACTAGTTGAACGTGATTTTTGTTAAGACATATAGTAACTGCATCGTTTTTCAAAGAAAATATCTGCATATTTTTCATTTCATAATTTTTCAAATAGCAGAATTTTTTCTCGTAAAACCCCTTCTAGAAAATCATCTTTGACCTTGTTTTTAGATTGGTCATTTTTAGAAAAATTGATTTTATAATTATTTTTGAATTTAATTTTTAAATTATAACATTGACTAATCTGACTCCCTACTAATTATCAAAAAGATAAATAGCGATTGAAAAAAAAAGGTGATGAGTGTTGATATTTATCATATATTATGACTCGAGATGGTATAATTAGTAAATTTCTTTAGAAATTTAAACAAGAGTTATAAAACTTTTTGTTGGTAAAAATTCCATGACCATCTCTATTTCTATCATATTTCTAACGACCATCGCTCATCAAAATTCTATATAGTTTGTCAATATGTGGTACTTTAAACAAGAATCATTCGTTTTTCATTTTACATTTTTTTAATAAAATAAAAAAAAGTAGTAATAATAATAATAATAAAATAAATTAAAATAAAATCCAAAGTATTCACTCTCATTTAAAAGTCCTCATGGTTATGCATGGGTGAATTACTTGGAATTTGTTATGTGCTTCCATGATCATTTAAAAGTCCTCACAGTTATGCATGTATGGAACACATATCAAAATTGATTTTTTAAATAAACAAGTTGATTCTAATCCCATTTAAAAGTCCTCACGGTTATGCGTAGTCAGAAGATACTTGAATTCATTTTTTTCAAATAAAATTGGTTATGCATGATTGGTAGATATTCAAATTCCTGATATAAATATACCACAAATAGACACAACTGTATGGTTTTATATGATGATATCATTCCCATCATTTAAAAGTGGAATATGCGTCTAAAAAAGTATTTATGATTTTTTTTCGATTTTTTATTGAAATTTAATATTTATATTCGATTGAGTTTTAATGTTGTATTAATATCGATCACTTTATCTCTATTCTAACACTATTACTCTTTTGCTGATAACAAAAGGGGGAGAGAAAAGTTAAGATTTTGTCAAATAAAATCAAGCAAAGGTCAAATATTTTCTATTTGCATCTAGGCTCATTTGCATATTTTTAATTGTATGCATATATGAAGGGGGAGCTTTGTGTAGAGAGGAAGCATTTAAATAGGGGGAGCAATTAGAGTATATCAATGATCAAATATATTTAACATATTCAAAATCTTAAATATATGTTTGTCATCATCAAAAGGGGGAGATTGTTGAATATGCGATTATATGATTTTTGTTTGATGATAATAAACATATATATATTCATTTAAATGTATTTTTTAATGTACAATTTTATTGTTCATAGATTAAATAAATATTTGCTGAATAAAATAAATAACACAGAATTTGAATTCAAACAGAAATTTTATTCAAACAAATATTTATTACAATTTTTGAATAGTACAAATTTCAATTACAATACAAATTCGATTAAATACTATTCACATTTACATTGCACCTCACTACATATCACTCATTCACTCAACTCGTACTGATCTTCAACTTCATTCCAATGTGAATCCAGCATCTGAGCAATCTGCAGAAATATACATTGACGCAGTAAAATTGAAAATAAAATATTTTTGCGGTATAAAATAAAATGTGGATTTTGAAAATAATATTTGTCTCAGTTATTTGGGTTGTTCGTCATCATTTAATTTTGAATTCATCATACACGAATAACTTGTGACATAGACAGTGTATCACTGTATATGCCACAAGACCATGCACACCTATATATACACTTGATAAAATTACAGGAATAGGTGAGCACAGATCAAACCCAAAACGTCGGGCTCAACTCAAGTGCAATAAAATTAATGTCACAATATCAGCACAAGGTCAAACCCGAGCTTTAAGCTGGATTCAACTCAGGTGTGATTTCAAAAATCAATATGAAGTTCAAATTACATCAAACTAAATTGAAGCAAATGCCAAATCAGTTCAACACAGACTAAACAGGGGCAAAACTGCAAACAAATACATATAGCCAAGCGATGCATCACTGAGACAATTCACAAATATATATATACATATGTATATACACATGTATACAAACATGTACCAGCTCAATACATATATGAAGCCTCGACTAAACTCCAAAGTACACGTGAAGTATACAAGCTACCAAACTCAAAGAAGCAAAAATCCAAACCAAGTTCAAGATCAATGCACATGGAGCAACCAATCCTAACTGGTAGACATGAACCATAAAAATATGATATGCCTCAAAGTACAACAGTGATGAAGCAAGGCACAACTTAGTACACACCAAGATAATACAAGAGAGGTCAGAGAATGCACACAAAGATAATGCACTCAAATAAATCCAACCCGGGCAAGTCTACACAGAAGTACAAAGACACAAGACTAGGACATACACAGTGCAGTAGTGCCAAAAGGACAAGAATACATATATACAAGCAGTGTAAACATCACCATGAACAGGCAGTGGTACAAACTACAAGTAGATAGGGATGTGCAGAACATTAGATGTGTAACAACCCGATATTTTCAACCATTCGCATCTGCACATGTCGGATTTGAATTGCTCAAAATACCGCATTGTAAATAAAATTTGGCAAATCTCAGAACATACAGTAGATAATAATCACAGAACATAGACATAGAGTAAGAAATGCAGTGGAAGTAAAAGAGATAGTAGTTCATGAAGCTACCATGTAAATATATCAGAGTTAAATAAAATACAATAGAATAAATAAAGTACAACAAAAGTCTCAAGATGATAACCAAGTACAAGCTGAATAGAACAACAGAACTGAAATAGATAAACTAGATAAGCAGATAATCTCTAGCGATTCCAATCTCCAGAAAGTGGAATCCAACTCTATGAATAACTCATGCTGACCCAAGCGTAAATAAAAATGCAAACACTCGAGTCAGGACAATATATACTTATATAATGTAAACCAACTCAAGTGAACTGCAATGAGGTACAAGTAACTTAAAGGATGCCTGGGACCGCCCATCCTCTAAGGATCCGTTAAACTATTTGCTATATAGTAATATTGCGCTATTATAATAATGTCTATAGTAAAATAAACGCTTACTTTTAAATAGCGTTCCGGGCTTACCTATATCACCCTTCACACATAATAGTCCCAGTAGTCCATCCAATATCATGATATCTCCAGATTGGGAAACTATCAGAGGATACCACACGGACCACGGAAGAAAAACAAACTCGTAGTAAAGGCTCGGTATGGTAGGTGATACGGCACATAAGACAATGCCAAGGTAGATATACCAATTACGCATACGGGCTGGTGGTAACGCAGCAGCCACCTACGCTCACCTCGGAACACACTCTCATATCAAAATCGGAGGATGGCCATCTAATCAATCATAAGTAAGAGTATAGTGTCAAATGAATGTGTCCGACCAGAGGAGCTACCCCTTTTGGCCCGAGATCGCTCCTGTTTTAGTCACCTTAAGCCAACTCACGGGATCGGGTCCACGTAATATACCTTAAGAACGTCGCCACCATCCTACTTCATTCTGGAATCTCCACCACGTACATGGTTGTCAAAGTGGTTTTCGGTATCGACAGAGAGTATGTCAGATATCTGATCCCGGTCTCTTTGCCAACCAATCGTTATTATAACCCGCGGTTATAACTTTTAAAATAATATTTATACTTCAAAATAGAATATCATTTCAAATCCAAATCTTTATCAAAATAAAGATTAAATTAATTCCAAACCATTTCAAAAACATCATATCTTTCCAAAACTTCCTGTCAAATCATTTAAATATATTGAAATATCATATCTTTACAAAACTTCATTTCCATTCATTTTAATATATCAAAATATCATATCTTTACAAAACTTCATTTCCAATCATTTGAATATATAAAAATATCATACCTTTATAAAACTTCATTTCCAATCATTTTAATCTATCAAAATATCATATCTTTACAAAACTTCATTTCTAATCATTTTAATGTATCAAAATATCATATCTTTACAAAACTTCACTTCCAATCATTTTAATATATCAAAATATCATATCTTTTCAAAACTTCATTTCAAATCATTATTCATTTCATTCAATTTAAAATACCATTTCAATTCACATTTCAAAATAGTTTATATTTCAAAATCATTTTAAATCATTAAAAATGAAGTTATTATATTTAATAATTAAATTATTAAATTTCCAAAATTTTCAACTTTCAAAGTTCATTTATTCACTTAAGTTTATCAAAACAGTGAAAATTCACTTTTCGCAGCATTTAGAAAACGCTACGGAAAGTTACATTCAAAACAGTTCAATTTAACAAAAGACAGCATTTTAAAAATGCTGTAATAGGGTTTACTTAAATTTCAAATAAACTTAGTTAAATTCAACAATTATAGCACTTAAAAAAATTGCTATAATAGTCTTTAATTCAATTTAGCTTTTTAGTTCATTATCATCAAATACAGCATTTACAAATGCTGTAATATCATTTACATTGCAATTAATAGCATTTCAAAAATGCAGTTAATTAACTTCAAATATTCAATATAATTTCACAACCAATTATATTTTTATTTAAAACATTTTTAACTTATAAAATCATACATTTTCACATTGTTAAAAATCATTTAATTTTCCTTAAGTTCATGATTTTATAAAGTTAAATTTCCATTCAAAAATCAAAATTTAATAATAATTCACTTATTAAATTTCAACATTCAATTTTAAATTCATTGAATTAAATTTCAACTTAACACTTAAGTTTAAAATTTCAAAATATGACTTAATTTCAGTTTTATTTACTTAACTTAAAATTCACTTTTAAGCCAAATTCACAAATTCCCATTTTGGTTATATTTCAAAATTTAAACTTAAATAATTATTCATTTCACAATTTAACTTTATTCAAAAATCATTAATATATTATAAAATCACTTTAAATTCATTTTAAATTCAAATTATCATAAATTTATCATAAATTCATATTTAATTTAATTTCCAATTATAATTAAAATAAAATTTCCAAAATAACTTACATTCAAATTTTTCTAACTTTTCCATAGTTTATTTGACTTATAAGTTTCCAAAAAATCAATAATACTTTACAAAAATTATTTTTAATTAATTTTAAATCAAAATACAATAATAATTACATTTCTAAAATATTTTAAAAATTTTAGAAAACATATTTTAATTACGGGCCTGTATATAATTTTCTACGCTAGGTAAAGTGATACGGGTAATATATCATTTCAACCCGAAATTTACAAAGAAAATCCGGGTTTTATCATTTCAAACCCGCAGTCCCAAGTAAATGAAATAAATTGAAAAATGCTCAGGCCTATCATTTCAGCTCATAGTGATTCTAATCTAAAGGGAACTTGCAGTGTGATAAACTGATAAAATAACAGAGCAGCATAATATAATAGTAACAGATGTTATAACATGTGTTTAAGCATGGGTGAACATCATATAATCATAATATAACAGGTGTAACATGATAATGTATTTTACAGATTCAAAAGGGGTCAATTTACTAGTTATATATGTACATATTGTCTGGTGAGAATAACTCACTGGTTTGAGCTGGAGACACAACGACGAATGCACAAGTGAGATCTAAACAAGCACGATAACACGACACAAAGATGAGTGGAAGAGCTAATGTATCAATTTTCTTGAATACAAGTCAAACAAAACAATATAATATACATAAGATTTCAAATTCAAATACGATAAACAATGTGAGAATTGAATGTACAAAACATCTCCAAAGTATTTGCACTTGTCTTCAATTATCCTAGGCTCGGCTATGGATTAAAATACATGACTAAAGCTTGTGTTTGGATCTGGTAATGGACTCATATGGGTCGGCCTAGCCTAGGGAAAATGGTGCTAACATAAGTATGCATGAAGCTAACACTACAAGGCAATATAACATGGATTCAAGTCAAAACAAGGCTCGGCCAAGGCTAGTATGGGCACGGCCTGCACTGTGGGGTCCAAGGGGATGATGTGGCCGAGAGTCCAGGTGGTGGTGGAGGTGGTGTTAGTGGCGTCCATGGGGTGTGGAAGGTGGTAGATGCAAGGTAGAGGTCGGCTATGCATGTATTGATGGAGTTTAGGTTGGAAATTTTGTGGAGGATCATCAACAAGGGCTCGGCTTTGGGGTTTTGGCCAGAGTGGAGGTGGGGATGGTGGCGTTCTCAGGTGGTGGTGGAGGCGACAGGGCAGGTGGTGGAGGCGGCAGGGCAGGTGGTGGAGGTGGCCGAACCTATGAGAGAAGAGAACAAGTGCAAATCTAAATCAAAGAAGAATAAAAGTAAACAAAGAAAAGAAAAAAAGATTTTACCCAAAATGTAACGATTTGAATTTTTCGCGTTCGAAAATCGACATCCATACTTTACATTGTACTCGAATGCCGCAGATTCGACCGTTCAAATTCGAGTCGCCGGAGCTTATAACACATTAAGTAAATAACACAGCGGAAGAAATGAATAATATATTTCATATACAGCATTTGATACAATAACTGATACAACATGAATGGTACAATGAATATCAACATACATCAGAGATACAAGAAATAGCAGCGGAAAGAAAAAGATAACACTAGCAGTGGAACAAATCTCCAAAATAGCTTCAAGAAAGAACTCCAGCTGTAACTCCATCTCCAAGGCATCAATCCAGAAATAGCGAGAACTCCCAAATCAAGATGAAGAGAAGCAACTCGATCCAATTGTAATTGCCAAATCCTAAGGCTGAAAGCTATCGAATCTACACCTACTACTGATTATCTGAAAACCCCAACTCTAGACTGCCCGTGTGGGAAAATAGTGGGCACCCAGAGTTCAGGAAAGGAACAATAAACTCCAGGTCAGTCATGAGACTGGTATGAGCAAACAAAAACATTTGGTCTTTGAAAACAAACAAAAGAATTTAGATTTGAAATCCGCAATGCTTTTGGAAAATGAAACTACCATAAGGCCTCCCGCCACACACACAATGCAAACGCAGACTTGGAGGAGATTTCTCCTTATGATAGTCAAATATGCTTAATACGAGAAAATTTCTTTGATATTATTACTATAAGTGCAAAGTGTGGAAAACCATTTCGAAAATATAATATAAATCCTAGCCAGCATACGACATTTCGTCGTATGCCTACTATAGCTACCATGTTCAATAGCAGGTCACCGCCACATTCCATGGCAGGTTATACAACTAAAACCGTACAGGGCTCGTATTGTTTTGATTGGATTTCCAACAAATGGTCAGGCTAAGGAACTTCCTACTGTCTATGGGATCGCCTCTGGCGGGACGTCCCGAGAACTAACATTACGGTTAGATCTCTGCCAACACAAGGCCGGGTTACCTCTGTAACTAGGTAACTACTACACGAATATGCCATCCCCCGGTCCTTTGGGACCTTTATCCGAGGCGCCTCAAAGCAACAACCACACAGTAAATGAGATTGGAGCAACCACATAGGTTAAATACCAGGGCTCCATACCTGATACCACCCTTTACCAGAAGGGAATGACACACCCTAAAGGGAGCGACCCTCATAACCTTGCCGCATCTTTCCTGTTTCGACCATTTCCAGGGAGTGAGGTCCTGATGCAGTCTCGTCCACAAAGCTACGCTTTGGCACAAAGCCATGCTTTGGGTCAACAGATGACCAAAGCAATGATCACAAAGATAAATGATCAAACAAATGATCATATCACAAATGATCAACCAATGATCATCACACAGCAGCACTCAGCATGCCACATTACCAAATTGGGAATATATCACTGATAAATATCAACTACATAACCTCTGAGCTCGTACGTCTCAGTGAAGGGTGTTAAGCTGAGAGAATAAATTCTCCGCCACCAAGCAGAAATGTATTTGATAGAAATTAGTTTAATATCTCAAAGTGTAATGTCGGACATACAACCATACAAGTCTATTCCGGGTTCGAATAGAACCGAAGGCACTTCCGAAGAAGCCCTTGCAAATCCGGATAATCCCTAATCACGTCCGGACTTCCCATCACATATGGAGATCTCTATACCGGGGATCAGCCAGTGCAGAGACAATCGACGAGTTACCCTTTTGTTTTCGGAAATATCCAGTCTTCACCACCGGTCTTCAATTGCTATCCATAACGTCGTATCACTATTCGGAATGGGCTATATGACACTAGGTCCTCTCCCGGCTAAACCGAATAATGAGCGCCATATTTTAAAACATATGGATATGGGATTTTAGTTAAGTCACAACTTATAAAATCCAAAACTTTTCTTTCAAATGGTTAAACAAATTACCATTTTAAATCTTTAAACCAAAAGATTTATTTCACAAAGTTTCCCCTAGTTTCACAAAGATCTATTCATAGATTCAAAACAACTTCCATTCCAATTGGATTAACTCGATAAATCTTTAAATTTAAGATTTAATCTATAGCTTTCAAAACACGTTCCAAAGATTTATTTATAACTTGGAATACCATTTTCATTTCAAAACTTGAATTCCTTTTAACATACATTGGAAATCCATTTCTTATATGAAAGCTTCTATTATTTGAAAACGACAGTTTTCGTTTCAGAAAAGTCCGATTTATACAAGTTGGAATCTTGGGTTAATTTTAAATTTCAAAACATCACTTTTAAATTGGTTTAAAAACCCATATAAATTCATTTATAAGTTGAATAACTTTTTAAAACCCTAGTTTCCAAATCATAGAATTCAATTCAATTATTGAATTCAAATTTAACTCAAATTATTTAAATTTCAAAACTCAATTAAGTTATTCACATAACTTTTATTTTTGAAATTCATTTTTTCCAAAAGCTTCAATTCTAATTCCAAAACTATTTTTGGATTCAAAAATTCAAATTTTAAAACAATTTAAAAATCTGTGACTTAACCCATTTCCACGTGCAATCCGTATTTGCGTGTGTATAAGTGTGGTCTAGGGGTTCAACATAATAGTGCACAACATCATCATCACAGATTCAATCATAAAGATAAGCGGTATAACCCATAGCGCTTATCTATATTCACAGATTCATAGATAAAGTAAATCATCAATCACAAAAATTCACTAATATGATTCGATGTGGGTTTCGGATAACCAACTGGAATCCGACTCCCTGTCGCATCGAAACTCAAATGTCGTTTTACGGGTCAAAGGGTTTCATATTCATACAACAGTATATTCATCACAAATATAGCAGATCAGCACAAAGTATCACATAGCCTCACATCACATATCAAATATATCAATCCATCACACAACATTCAATAACAATCAGCATCTACAATTAAGATGAATAAACTGGGTGGTTTTAAATTTATTACCTACATGATTACTTTCATTTATTATTCCTAATTAAATAACTATCCATATTTATTCAATTAATAAATCTTCAATTATTAATTTAAAATCTAATATCATTCAATTAATGATTCCTTAATTACAAATTAATTATTATAAGAAAAATTAATCTTAAACTTTAATTAATCAAATTAAAACCCTTAATTACTTTAATTAATTATCCATTTCATTAATTAATTAATTTTATTAATTATCCATTTGTACTACCTTAATAATTAAATGAATTACAGATCATTATACTTTTCTTTATCTTTAGATAAACATTCCTTATTTAAATTATGCATTTAAAAACAAAATGTTTTTAAATTTACATTAAATTCCATTTAACATTTTCTTTAAACTCAAGACTCAAATTTGTCTTAAATAAGAGTTTAAAACAATACACAACTTAATCTTATATGTTTACAAGAAACATATACTTAATTAATAAGTTGAAAAGGATTTAAATTCAATTCAAATCAAATTCAAATCAATTTTAAAAATTACTTTAAAACTTCAAAATTGAAATACAACTTTCATTCTCATTTTAGTTTTAAATTCTTTAAAACTCTTTCTATAATTTACACCTTTAATTCAAATGAAAATCATTTGAAAGCAATTTAAATTTAAATCTTTACTTTAAAACTGAAATTTAAATTTAAAATCCAGATTTTAAAACTTCAGATTTGAATTCATTTGAATTCCTAAATTAAATACTTAACCTTTTACTTCAAATGCAAAACAACAATGCATTTTATACTTGAGAGTTAAAAATCAAATTTAAATTTAAAAACATAATTGATTTCAAATTTCAGACAGTCAAAATTTGAATTCATATTCAAATTTCAGATGTAACTCAGTTTAAATCTCACTTAAAAACTTAAACTTACCCTTTTACATTTTAAAACAGAAACAGTTCTGTCTTATTAAAAAAAAATCAAATTTTGAAATCTCCAGAATTTAAACTATTTCAAAATAAACAGAGTTCAAACTTATTTGAATTCAACTCAAATTCAGTTTCAAAATTCTAAGTCACATTTTAAGTTTGCACTCAAATCTTATAAAACAGAAACAGTTTCCTGTTTTTTTTTTTTTTTTTTTTTTAAACTAATTTGAATTCCTGCATTTACATTATTTCAAAATCAGAATTCAAATATTTTGAATTCATTTTCAGATTCAAATTTCATTCAATTTCAGATTTAAATTTAAACTTGGCTTTTAAATTTCAGAAAACATAACAGGGTCTGTTTTGAGAAACCTGAAACAATGCACTCGAGCAAACATGAACTTACTTCGGGTCAGAAGCTTACATTCTTCGAGTTATTTCCCATTTTCCCCGAGATCCACCCGAGTCACAATTCCCTGCAACCCCGAAACATCATACTACCACTATCACAAACATGCACACACCCCTGTGCATTTGTAAACCACCTCCAGCCACCCTGACCTTCATCTCCGACCATCCCCTAACTATCAGAGACTTCACTACAACATCAAAACCCCAGATCCCCTAAGACTAATTTGAATTTGAAATCAAGTTTTAAAACTAAAAACTGTAACAGCCTATACCCCCAGCTTCCTAAACCTGTCAACACCATTTTCTCTCAACTCCGACCAACATCATGGACCAAACTCCGGTGATAGCTTCTTCACCTAACCATCCACCATTACCCCCAATAGCTTTGAACTCGATGCACTTGGGTGTTCAAAATCGACCCAAACTGTAAACCAGTATTAACTAGGGTTCAACACCATTAAATCCCAAATCTAAATTCCAAATTTGAATTTCAAATCAATTCAAAAAATTTCTTGTGATCAATGATATAAAAACTACTTCCAGAAACAATTTCAACTAGTTAAATTTCAAGGATCAACTAATATTGACCAAAATGAAAAATACAGTTAATTATCAAAACTGTATTTTAATTTAACACTGTAAAGTTCAAATTTAGTCTTAAAATCCTTGAATTTACGTAATGATTCTATTAGTAAACTTATGCTATCCTAGAATATCATGATTTATACAAAGCTAGATAATAACAACAACAACAAAACAAGTCAAAGGGGAGAACTCAGAGATTAAACATGAGTTTGGAATTTAGAGGCACAGACATGAAACTTTCTTCAACATGTATACTGGCATAAATCACAGGTATAAAATTCACAGCCATTTCATATAAGTTCATATCAAATTTAAAAAAAAAAACATAAACAACTTTACCTATTAAATAAATTATAAGTGAGTTACTCACCTGTATTCAAAGTGCAGAGCATATTTCATTTTCAGGTTCCAGATTTTGAAATGCAGAGTACATGTCAACTTGCAGGTTCCAAATTATGAAATGCAGACTCCCTCCTTGCTTTTAAATGATGCATGCTTTTAAAAACTTGAATATTGCTTCATAATGCTTCAGTATTCAACATGCAGGCTTCTAGCTTCTTGTTCCAGAGATGTTTATATATTATTTTGACTTATATAAAATTTTAAAATGAAGTTTTAATTTAAACAAACAAGTTTTGTTTGAATCTTAATCTTAAACTAATCAAAGGGTTTATGAATTTAAATTAATCTTGCAACTGAGAGGTATACAGAGAAACCATACAATGGACATGTATACAGCAGAAACACATTCATTTCAAATTTTACAAGCATGTAACCCAATATCAACAAGCAAGCATCACAAAGCAATTCACAAGTTCATAGATATCAGATTCAAAGGGAAGATTTTCAAGTTTGCTCACCTGTTGAAGTCTGGACAGAGACATGCTTTCCATTCTTGTTTAGATTGTTAACTTGCTCCAGATCTGAGGCTTGAATGCTTTTCAGGTTGTTTGATCCTTGCTTTTGATTCAACTTGTTTCTGTTTTGACATTTAGTTTGCTGGTTTGAAAACTTGATCATATTTGGACATTGAAATTTGGTTTTGAAGATGATCTGTTGTTGCCTTTGAAATTGTTTCTAGAAAGCTTTGCATTTGATTTCCAGTAACTGCAAACTTGCATTTGCTTCCAGATTTTAGAACTGCATAAGGATGTTGCTTTAAATCTTGATTACTTTGCTGAATTTTAATTTGCTCGGGTTATGGCTTTGAACCCAGACTTGCTTTTCCCAGGTTGCTATTTCTTCTTCTTTTTTTTTTTCTGATTTATCCTTTTTTTCTTTGTTGAGATTTGAAATGCAAAATCTTTTATTACTTGTTTGTTCAGATTTGCTGAGATGTTTTATGATTGTGCATAGGAAAATGAAGAGTTTTGTAATTTTTTAATCTTATTATTATATTTTATTAGATATGGTGAATGCCATTTGTATAAAATCATTATAACCTTTTGATTTTGTTAACTCTTACACTCCATCTCTCATGTGCATGTATACTTCCTTATGTATATATTCACATTTAAAATTTTCAAAGACAAAAGATTTTTTTTTTTATATTTATATTTTCAAAACAAAATTTTATTTCAATTATTGCTTACACTTAATTTTTTTTTTCATAATGTTCATATACTTATGTATTTTTACAATTTTCATTCATACATTTATTTATTTATTTATTTTGTACAACCTTTAAAAGGAAAGAAGAATGTAAAATTTTTGATTTCATATTAACAAAGGTCACATTTGTTTAGATAAGAGAATTAAATCCTAAAAATAAATCCTTTTCTGAAATTTATTATATCTTCCAAATAAAATTAATATTTTAGAAAACAACTATCTCTATCATTTTATTAATCTCAAGATTTTAAATTCTATTTTTATTTTTTAATACATTTTATTTTGAAACTCAATATTTATTTTATAAATCACTTATCCTTAAATTTCAAATGTAAATTTCTATTAATAATCAATTTTTTTTACTTATTCTAGAAAATTTTCTAATTAAATCACAATTTATTTCCAAAAATTAATTTAATTGCCAATTTAAACTTGATAAATTTTCAGGAATGTTACACAAAATTTCTCAATAGATATGGCCGAAATCTTTTGTTTCAGAAATGAGAATTGAATGTATGTGAATTGTAAATGGAGTATGAGGCTGAAAGATGTGGATAGTAAAGGCTAATTGATGAAAAGTTGTGTTAAATGTGAAAGGGTGGAAGATAAAGAACCATTGGAAACCAAAAGTCAAAACCTTTTCAAATTACCTTTAATTTATTTATATAAGTTTAAATTACTGAGAATAATAATAATTTCAGTAAAAATTTTGAAAATTCAACAAAATATAAAATATAAATAAATAAATAATATTTATATAAGGTAAAAATAAGAAAATAGCTTAGAAAATGCAAACTAGTCAAGCAAATTTAAAAATAAACAGAATAAATTTTGGAAAAATTATATGGACTTGGAAAATATTTAAAAATAAAGATAAGAACACAAAATAAACATGCCTTCACCAAATAAATAAATAAAATTTAATTAAATAAAATTTAAATGAAGAAAATAGCAAAGAAAATAGAAACTAGGCTTTAAAATAGAAAATAAATTCAATAAGCTTTGGAAAGTTTTTATTATCACTTTAAAAATATTTAAAAGTAAAAATATATGTAATATAACATAAATACACAAAATAGAATAAGGTATATCAAATAAAAATATCATTTATATAAATTAAAACAAAGAATATTGCTAAATAACCCTATATACACACAATATTGTAAAGGGTATAGCTTTCACAATTTAAATCCAATTTCAACGAAACAAATAGCAGTATTCATGATATTAAATCTATTTTCATAATAAAAGATAAAATTCAAGAATTCAAATATTTAAGTTTAAAATTTAAAAGTCAAAGTTTGACCAGTTTGACCACAAACCCATTTTTCAAGAAAATATTCAATTTATACCAGTTTGAAATTATAATTCATATAATAATCAAAATTTATATTTAACAATGAAATGTTTGAAATAAAACAAATTTAAAATAATTTCAAAATAACAAATTTAAATTATATGCAAAAAAAATTAGGGTTGTTGCACTCTCCCCCACTAAAAAAATTTCGTCCTCGAAAAGGAATGAGGTACAGGAAAGTACATAAAAAGATAAAGTGAAATAGGATTAAGACAAGATGACAAGGAGATTGAAATTATACCTGATAACTATTGTTATAGGTAAGTTTAACAAGGTGGAGATTATTAAAGATTATAGAAAGATTTCTAAACAGAAAAATTATAGAAAAATGCCTACACTAGCCAGAAGCAAGATAAGGAAAATAAGGACAAGCAAAAGATAGTTTGAAAAACAAAATAAGATAATAAGTTAGAAACCATGGAAATTTCAACTTAAATAATTAATTAATTTTTACACATGTTAAATAAATCTTAACTATCTCAAATTTTATTATCTTATCTTCTAATCATCTTAAATTAACAATTTCTAAGATCATGGATTTGAAAAATAATCATTCAGTATACTCATATCGTACATAAATTTAATTCTTCTTTATTCCTACTTAAAGTTAAATTTATTCCTCTCAATATATTTTATCATCTATGCCCATTATACTTACTCTTATTATAACTGCTTTAATTTATTATTAGTTCCATTAATCATCATTTTATATTGTAAATTATTCAATTAACCTTTTATTCTATTTACTCCTGTTAATCATTTTATAACTAAAATTTAAGTGTACAACATTTATTTTAACCATACAAATTTTATTTATAAAATCTTTTTATATTGTATATTATCCAATTACATTGTTAACTTCTGTATAATTTGGGTAAGTTATATTTAAATGCAATTGAGTATTATATAAATAAAACTTTCTAATTCCCTCATCTCAAGTTTGAATCATTTATCTAAAATTTTGATTTTCTTTTTATAATTGAAATGATTCTTTAAGATAAAGTTTAAGAATAAAATTTCTGATTCCTTCAAACCATTTAGAGATAAATAAATATATATACATAATATGTCAAATCAAATTTAAATCATATATCTATATATATTATAAATCCAGTCTTATTTTAGAAATTCAAATCAATTAAATTTCCCAAAACAAAGCTGTAGCAAGACTACAGAACGGTCTCTTCACTTCGAAACTCGAAAATAAACGTCGATGATGTCGCGGTCATCACCGAAGTTATTTTCCAGCGACAAAGAGAAGAGCACTAATTTTAAACTTTAAAATTTCTTGGAAACAAAATTCTATTAGAAAATATTTTAAATAATATACCCCTTTTAAAACTTTAATCACAAGGTTTGAAACCATCCGAAATTAAATTCTTAAATTTCTTGTTTTAAACTCATTTCAGTTCCCAAATCAATTTATAAACAGCTATTTATAAATTCATTTATTGGATAATAAATGATAAATCAAGTATTATCATTTCAAATGATTAATTTAAATCAATTTATTAAGTTCCGTAAATTTACTTATATCAAAATTTATTTCATTAACCAAAATTTTAAAATAATATTGTGTCAGTTTGTTTTGTCAAAGTGTTTTAGAAATGCTATTGATAGCGTTGATCAGACGAATCAATCGGAAACCCAAATCAACATCGACAACTCAAACAACACAATATAAAACAAAACATTAATATTAATTTACAAGTACAATTCAAAATGTTTGGAAGATAGATTGGAAACAAAAGACAAGATGATTGAATAACAAAATAGGGAGGTGGATAATCTTAAATAAATCGCGGGCAACCTTAACCGGGTCAACCGTGACTTAAAGAATAAGATCGATGTGTATTTTCTAGGGTAAATCTACATTCGATCTCAATAGATAGAGTTTGGAATAACAAAAGATATTAGCATCTAAACCATGGATAAATATAAATCTCTGGTGAATCGATGCTAATTGTAAAGGAGTTTCCCCCTTTACAAATGAATTTTTGAGATTGGTGGGACCGCCAATTCAATATAAAGCTCATTCGAAGTGGAGTTTTGGGATATTCCATAATCAAAAGGAGATGAATAGTGAGGGACACGAATGAATTTCGGAACCGCAGGGAACGTTCCAAAATTCAAATGAAATTTGAACCAAAGAGGAAGATATTCGAGTTTGGATGAAAGTGATTCTGTAACTAAATTTACCGTAGATTCTAAGTTTTGCTTCAAAGCCAAAGCTCTGATACCAACTGTAACAACCCGATATTTTCAACCATTCACATATGCACATGTCGAACTTGAATTGCTCAAAATACCGCGTTGTAAATAAATTTTGGAAAATCTCAGAACATACAGTAAATAATAATCACAGAACACAGACATTAAGTAAGAAATGCAGCGGAAGTAAAAGAGATAGTAGTTCATGAAGCTACCATGTAAATATATCAGAGTTAAATAAAATACAATAGAATAAATAAAGTACAACAGAAGTCTCAAGATGATAACCAAGTACAAGCTGAATAGAACAACAGAACTGAAATAGATAAACTAGATAAGAAGATAATCTCCAACGATTCCAATCTTCAGAAAATGGAATCCAAATCTATGAATAACTCAGGCTAACCCGAGCGTAAATAAAAATACAAACACTCGAGTCAGGACAATATGTGCTTATATAATGTAAACTAACTCAAGTGAACTGTAATAAGGTACAAGTAACTTAAAGGATGCCTGGGACCGCCCATCCTCTAAGGATCCGTTAAACTATTTACTATATAGTAATATTGCGCTATTATAATAATGTCTACAGTAAAATAAACTTACTTTTAAATAGTGTTCTGGGCATACCCATATCACCCTTCACACATAATAGTCCCAATAGTCCATCCAATATCATGATATCTCCAGATCGGGAAACTACAAGAGGATACCACACGGGCTACGGGAGAAAAACAAATTCGTAGTAAAGGCTCGGTATGGTAGGTGACACGACACACAAGGCAATGCCAGGGTAGATATACCAATTACGCACACGGGTTGGTGGTAACGCAGCAGCCACATACGCCCACCTCGGAACACACTCCCATATCAAAATCGAAGGATGGCCATCTAATCAATCACAAGTAAGAGTATAGTATCGAAGGAATGTGTCCGACCAGAGGAGCTACCCCTTTTGGCCCGAGATCACTCCTGTTTTAGCCACCTTAAGCCAACTCACGGGAGTCGGGTCCACGTAATATACCTCAAGAACGTCGCCACCATCCTACTTCATTCTGGAATCTCTACCGCGTACACGGTTGTCAAAGTGGTTTCGGTATCGACAGAGAGTATGCGAGATATCTGATCCCGGCCTCTTTGCCAACCAATCGTTATTATAACCCGCGGTTATAAATTTTAAAATAATATTTGTACTTCAAAATAGAATATCATTTCAAATCCAAATCTTTATCAAAATAAAAATTAAATTAATTCCAAACCATTTCAAAAACATCATATCTTTCCAAAACTTCCTGTCAAATCATTTCATATATAAAAATATCATATCTTTACAAAACTTCATTTCCAATCAATTTAATATATCAAATATCATATCTTTACAAAACTTCATTTCCAATCATTTTAATATATCAAAATATCATGTCTTTACAAAACTTAATTTCCAATCATTTTAATATATCAAAATATCATATCTTTTCAAAACTTCATTTCAAATCATTATTCATTTCATTCAATTTAAAATACCATTTCAATTCACATTTCAAAACAGTTTATATTTCAAAAATCATTTTAAATCATTAAAAATGAAGTATTTATATTTAATAATTAAATAATTAAATTTCCAAAATTTTCAACTTTCAAAGTTCATTTATTCACTTAAGTTTATCAAAACGGTGAAAATTCACTTTTTGCAGCATTTAGAAAACGCTACGGAAAACTACATTCAAAACAGTTCAATTTAACAAAAGACGGCATTTTAAAAATGTTGTAATAGGGTTTACTTAAATTTCAAATAAACTTAGTTAAATTCAATAATTATAGCACTTACAAAAATTGCTATAATAGCCTTTAATTCAATTTAGCTTTTTAGTTCATTATCATCAACTACAGCATTTACAAATTTTTTAATATCATTTACATTGCAATTAATAGCATTTCAAAAATGCAGTTAATTAACTTCAAATATTCAGTATAATTTCACAACCAGTTATATTTTTATTTAAAACATTTTTAACTTATAAAATCATACATTTTCACATTTACAAACATCATTTAATTTTCCTTAAGTTCATGATTTTATAAAGTTAAATTTCCATTCAAAAATCAAGGTTTAATAATAATTCGCTTATTAAATTTCAACATTCAATTTTAAATTCATTGAATTAAATTTCAACTTAACACTTAAGTTTAAAATTTCAAAATATGACTTAATTTCAATTTTATTTACTTAACTTAAATTTCACTTTTAAGCCAAATTCACAAATTCCCGTTTTGGTTATGTTTCAAAATTTCAACTTAAATAATTATTCATTTCACAATTTAACTTTATTCAAAAATCATTAATATATTATAAAATCACTTTAAATTCATTTTAAATTCAAATTATCATAAATTTATCATAATTTCATATTTAATTTAATTTCCAATTATAATTAAATCAAAATTTCCAAAATAATTTTTCTAACTTTTCCATAATTTATTTAACTTATAAATTTCCAGAAAATCAATAATACTTTACAAAAATTATTTTAATTAATTTAAAATCAAAATATTATAATAATTACATTTCTAAAATATTTTTAAAATTTTAGAAAACATATTTTAACTACGGGCCTGTATATAATTTTCTACGCTAGGTAAAGTGATACGGGTAATATATCATTTCAACCCGAAATTTACAAAGAAAATCCGGGTTTTATTATTTCAAACCCACAGCCCCAAGCAAATGAAATAAATTGAAAATCGCTCAGGTCTATCATTTCAGCCCATAACGATTTTCCCTTATTCTAAAGTCCGTACGAGTATGTATCATTTCAACCCATAGTGATTCTAATCTAAAGGGAACTTGCAGTGTGATAAACTGATAAAATAACAGAACAACATAATATAACAGTAACAGATGTTATAACAGGTGTTTAAGCATGGGTGAACATCATATAATCATAAAATAGCAGGTGTAACATGATAATGTATTTTACAGATTCAAAATGGGTCAATTTACTAGTTATATATGTACATATTGTCTGGTGAGAATAACTCACTAGTTTGAGTTGGAGACACAACGACGAATGCACAAATGAGATCTACGCAAGCACGATAACACGACACAAAGATGAGTGGAAGAGCCAAAGTATCAATTCCCTTGAATACAAGTCAAACAAAACAATATAATATACATAAGATTTCAAATTCAAATACGATAAACAATGTGAGAATTGAATGTACTAAACATCTCCAAAGTATTTGCACTTGTCTTCAACTATCCTAAGCTCGGCTATGGATTAAAATACATGACTAAAGCTTGTGTTTGGATCTGGTAGTGGACTCATATGGGTCGGCCTGGCCTAGGGAAAATGGTGCTAACATAAGTATGAATGAAGCTAACACTGCAAGGCAATATAACATGGATTCAAGTCAAAACAAGGCTCGGCCAAGCTAGTATGGGCACGGCCTGCACTGTGGGGTCCAAGGAAATGATGTGGCCGAGAGTCCAGGTGGTGCTCGAGGTGGTGGAGGTGGTGTTAGTGGCGGCCATGGGGTGTGGAAGGTGGTGGATGCAAGGTAGAGGTCGGTTATGCATGTATTGATGGAGTTTAGGTTAGAAATTTTGTGGAGGATCATCAACAAGGGCTCGGCTTTGGGGTTTTGGCCAGAGAGGAGGTGGGGATGGTGGCGTTCTCAGGTGGTGGTGGAGGCGGCAGGGCAGGTGTGGAGGTGGCCGAACCTATGAGAGAAGAGAAAAAGTGCAAATCTAAATCAAAGAAGAATAAAAGTAAACAAAGAAAAGAAAAAAAGATTTTACCCAAAATTTCTTAATAGCTATGTCCGAAATCTTTTGTTTCAGAAACGATAATTGAATGTACGTGAATTTTAAATGGGGTATGCAATTGAAAGATGTGGATAGTAAAGGCTAATTGATGAAAAGTTATATAAAATGTGAAAGGGTGGAAGATAAAGAGCCATTGGAACCAAAAGTCAAAACCTTTTCAAATTACCTTAAATTTATTTATATAAGTTTAAATTACTGAGAATAGTAAAAATTTCAGTAAAAATTTTGAAAATGCAACAAAATATAAGATATAAATAAATAAATAATAATTATATAAGGTAAAAATAAGAAAATAGCTTAGAAATGCAAACTAGTCGAGCAAATTTAAAAATAAACAGAATAAATTTTGGAAAAATTATATGGACTTGGAAAATATTTGAAAATAAAGATAAGAACACAAAATAAACATGCCTTTACAAAATAAATAAATAAATTTTAATTAAATAAAATTTAAATGAAGAAAATAGCAAAGAAAATAGAAACTAGGTTTTAAAATAGAAAATAAATTCAATAAGCTTTGGTAAAAAATTTATTATCTCTTTAAAATATTTAAAAGTCAAAATATATGTAATATAACATAAATACAAAAATTAGAATAAGATATATCAAATAAAAATATGATTTATATAAATTAAAACATAGAATATTACTAAATAACCCTATATACACACAATATTGTAAGGGGTATAACTTTCACAATTTAAATCCAATTTCAACGAAACGAAAAGCAGTATTCATGATATTAAATCTATTTTCATAATAAAATATAAATTTCAAGAATTCAAATATTTAAATTTAAAATTTAAAAATCAAAGTTTGACCAGTTTGACCACAAATCCCTTTTTCAAGAAAATATTCAATTTATACCCGTTTGAAATTATAATTCATATAATAATCCAAATTTATATTTAACAATGAAATGTTTGAAATAAAAAAGTTTAAAATAATTTCAAAATAAAATAAAGTCAAATTTAAATTATATGCAAAAAAATATAGGGTTGTTACAAGATGTAAGCAGCAGTGTATGGCAGCAACAAAACAACAATATACATTGAAGCAACTCGAGCTCAAGACAGTACAACTAAGTTCAAATGAAACCAGACAGTGCAAGCTTCGAAAAGTATCAGACTCAAATGCATATACATCAATGTGGACACATGTACACAATGCTACAACAATGACTGATACAAGTGACAGTGCAAGCTCAAATAAAATCCAAATGTACATACACAATGCAACCTCTACATGAAGTTCAAGAGAACCAGTAAATGACACAACAACCCAAATCAAACTACAATGAACCAGTGGACAGAACAAGTGCTATCAGGAATGAACACAAATGGCCAGAGGGATTAATATGGCAACATAACAACCATGAAATGCAATGTGCACAGAACTATAATCTGATGACACAAGACCACTAAGTTCAACAGTCGAGCATCATCAACAAAGTGATACAACAGTCAAAGACAAAATGGCCGGAGTCATGAAACAGCAAGTTAAATCGAACAAGGTCGAAAGTGCTACCAGCGGCAGTGAACAGTATAGCCAAAGTCGAACAAAATCAACATCGTCAAAATCAAGTCAAAGCCGAAGACAACAAAAACGAGAATGAATGAAATCAATGCCTTGGCAATCAAGGAATCGAACCAAGTCAGAATTCAAAACCGTGTTTTTCAAGTGAATTGAAAAGGTCAGAAATAAATCTCAAGCATTAAAACAAAATCGAATGGCCGAAGACGAATTCAAATAGATGTATACAAACGAAAATCAAGGATCTCGAATCCTATATAAATAAGTAACATCACCGGCAAATTGCAATCATCGAGTTCAAGCAAGCAAATCAGTAGAAACAAAAGAAAAAATTTGCATACCAAATCAAAGCCGAACTCGATCAAGGAGGAGAAGTCGCGAACGATTCAATTGAAGTAAGCGATCGAAGCATCAACCATCAATTAAGCGGCGATTTCACAAAACCCTAAATTCAGTGCTAAGAGGAACAAGCAAGGAACGGGCCGAATAGATAAAGGAGATAACGGGGCCGTGTTTTTCTTTAGTGGTAATACTTTGGGCCAGTTATATTAACAAAGGCTTTTGGTTTATAAGGGGTTTTTGTTTTTAATTGTTTTTTAATTTGTATTTCTCCTTTTAAACGGTTTAATTTCTAGTCGTGTGACTAGGGGACAAACTACGTAGCGTAGTTTGAGAATTCGCAACTCAGTGGCTGAGTTGTGGCAGGATTTTGAGCGTAGAGTTAGGTTTGTCAGTAGCGGGTGTCATGAGTTTACGTGTGTAAGCGTGTGACTACTTAATTTCTAGTAGAAACCTTGGGGGCAACACGTAGGCAGGTTTTTGCCGAAGCTGGGTATATTCTGTGTCGTTCTATTTCTGCATTTATTATTCTGCTATTATCTGTGCTGCTATTATTTTGATATATCTGTGTTGAAATAATTTTATAAGCTTCCACAATAATTTTTATAATTAACAGCATCACCCTATTCACCCCCCCCTCTAGGGTGAAATCGATCCTACAAAGTTTATTTGAAAAATTCAAAGTGGAGTTTGTATGATTCTATCAACTTCAACGTTCAAATTTTAAGAATAGTTTGCATATGAAATGCACATTTAAAATTGTAGGATTTTTTTCATTGATAATTTATATTAAAATATTAATTTTTGTTTTTTTTTGTATAACCATATATATTACATTTTAGAAAATGTGTAGAGGACGATGAAGTTAAAAAAATTGAAATAGGAAGGTTTTAGTATTAAATTGGCTAAGAAGAAAGTGACTTTGGGTGCAAAGTGTGCACAACAATCAAATGGTTAATTTAAGTTTACTTAAACATATGACAAATAATTCTGAAGTACGGATGGCATATAATGTATTTTATATATTATAGTATGTAGTAGTTCATTATAGATGCTGATGTTTCTCTAATTATAACTAGTATGGGTTCGTGCTTCGCACACGGACTGTTTGTGTTATTGTACACGTTTATATTTTGTTTGAGCGCAAATATATAAAATGAAAGCAAGAGCATTTTTGGAATTTCAAAAAGACACCGAATAAATTCGTTCAACGGATTTTCTTTTTTAGTAGTAGAGATATGTCATGACCCTTGTGTTAATAGCCCGTGCCTCCCTTGAATATATGATTCTATGTGATTATGCAACATACACCTTGAATTGGATTTGTCATATATTGGTTGGGACAATTAATTTAAATATACCACACAAGAAGGTCTTTTCATTATAATGTGCAATTTCTAAAATGATAGTGATATTTATATCTAAACTTAAGTTACATTCAAAATATAGTATGCAATATCATTTGAATGCAACATTCAGTTAGATTTACTGATATTATGCAATGCTTTCTATCTGATAACACGTAGTATTTGTACCTACTATATCTAGTTGCAACTTTTGATTATACTCTATGGTGACCACTAAAATTTAAAATACAGCCACATCTGAGGAACTTTTTTATGCTTTTAGATTGATATATTTTTAATTTTTTAAATTATAATCAACATGTAATGGCTTCAATAACTATAGCTCTCATATGCATTAGAGCATGCAAACATCAGTTATGTTTCACAGCAGTCTTCATAGTTCATATACATATTTTGCAGTGGTCTATTTGCTATAGCTACAATGTCAACATTTGTACAATAAATAATGGCATTAATGCATAAACTACATAGACCTGACCAACTATTTTTGTGGACCTTTGTTTTTGAGTATGTGATGAGTCTTTCCTATGTATATTTATCTAGTATATAAGAGTTAGTATAATTTTTAATATATTATAAACTTTTCAGTGATTGTTTATTAAATTAAAATGTTTCTAATTTTTGGGGTTGACTGTGATCTCTTTATGATGATTGCTTTGGAAAGAAGAGTTAAAAGATTTGATTTAGCTGAAGCTGTAAGTGAAGATATAGTCAAAGAGATAAGAAGAAAGCTTGCATATGAAATTCTTTCAGATAAACCTAATTGTTGGACAATGGAGAAGTTTTGTAGTTCAGGGCAGGAGAAATTTAATTGCTGAAGTTCAGAATGGCATGGTCATGCTATCAAGTGTGGTTGTTGGGTGTTATTTTAACTTTGGTAGTCTGTTTTAGAAGAAACGTTATTTTGGTGTAGTATGAACTTTAATATTTTTTTTAGTCTTAAAATTTATGTTTGTTGTAGTATAGTTATATTGTTAAGACATATTTTAGGCTGGTTTTAAAACAGATTTAACTTTTCGGCTGTTTTTGATCTGTTTGGTTATTAATGTATGAAGTGCGTTCGCATGACTTTCCACAAGAAAAAGTTTTCTTTTGCCGTACTCCTAGCGTGCTTCCTTTGATTGTGGGTTCATTGAACGTTCTGCGTGGATGTAGGTAAAGTTTTAAAGAAATCGAATTCCACAGCTACCTAACAGTAAAGAAGCTGGATTATGGAAGGGCAATGGTGCTTCCATTTATGTAACAAGCTTTTTGTATTAATCAATTGGAACAAGCTTTTTGGAGTATGGTTGTCATTGCTACAGCTATTGATTATATTAGCTAGTCTTCCAATAGGATCGTACTACGACTAATCTTTATAATGTTTATGATAATTCAATTTGTTAATGTTTATGATAACTTGTGGTATGCTTATATTGGTGTAGCCATGACATAATATTGGAGTGCGCACAAAGTGATATGGGGTTCAGAGACAACGACCCTTTAGACTTTTTTTATGTCACTGGTATTTAACAAAATTTACACAAGAAACTTATGTGATTGAAATAAGGAAAATAATACTTTTAACATAATAGACTTCAGATTCATTACAAAAACGATCAATAATTGATCTTTCAAAAAAAAATTAATCATAACATAAATATCTTCAATTTGTTCCCTGCGAGTTCTCATATTTTGAAAACGATCGATAATTGCATCATTGTCAATGGTATCAAAAACATCTCTTCCAATATAAGTGACACAGCTATCATTCAGCCATTCATTTTGATTTCTGGTATTTGCATCATTTTGGTCATATGGTAAATGTGTGTTGTACACATATTCATAGTACATAAATTAGTTTCTACAAATTGTATGTCATACAAACAATGAACAATTGTCTAAATTAATCAAATTAAACTATCTAGCTTAATCTCTAAAATATGCACATCACAAGAAATCAAAGAAAAAACAAAATAAGATTATCCATTTTACAAAATTTCTGATTAGGGTTTTGCTTTCACAAAAGATATCTCGGCTGAAATTGAGAAAGGAGGCGTGTTTTTGTTCGTTCTTAGCTGATGGAGAAGAAGAAATCTGTCGTAGTCTGTGCTTGATGAAGATTGGAGGAGCAGACGTTTGTTCTTTCTTTTATTTTTTCTCCCCTTTCTTCGTTTGAGATAAAGCTCGGTTGTTTTCTTACTTAGGCGAGCATCTTACATTTTTTTTTTCAAAATACTGGGGTAGGCACGTGCCTACCCCATATACATATGGGCTCCGCCCCTGGGTGTAACATATAAAATTTATTTCAAAACATAAAAAATAAATATAAAAATATAGCTTTAAAACATAAAAGATGAATAAATTTCAAGTTTAATGTTTTTAGCTACTTTTAAAAATAAAAGGCAAATATAAGAATATAAATTTAAAACATAAAAGCTAACTAATTTTGATTTTATTGTTTATAGTTATTAATAATGTTAAATGACAACTTTAAGCCAAAAACATTCTAAAATAGGTAAAATACCTGTCTTGCTGTTATATAGTATCAGTTTTTTTAACGTTGATTATAGGATCAGTTATGTGTTTTAATTATAGGCTCGATTATGAAACTCGGTTAACATTGATTCTACATACTTAAAGTCCGCTAAAGCCTTGCAAAATCTCTGCCCCACTACGGTTTTTCAATATAGCGCTGTTAAACAATCAATCTGTTTTAAGGCCGCTATTTTTTGCTAGATCTGCTAAATCAAGGCTAAAGCTCCCACTATTGCAACATTAGTATAAAATGCTTGATTTGACTGGTTCTCTTTTAAGCCAAATCAACAATGTTAGAGTAAAAACCTAATTTTAAGACATAAATGCTCAATATAAGTTAGAAATCTATTATACTCACGAAATTTAGACTGCATAAATTTTGATATTCTTTCACAACTAGAATACTTCAAAATGGGGACGGAGCATGGAGTCGGCTCCGTCTCCTCTTTAAAGTCGGCTGGGGATAACATAAAATTTTACTGAACTTTGTGTCGGCTGAGGTCGGCCTGTGACGGTCCGAGACGGCTGGCGTCGTCTATTTAATTATTTTCTCAAACTACTTCTTATATACACCTATTTCATTTGAAAAAAATAAAAAACAACGCTAAAATGGCCAAAAAATGAAATTGACATGTATGATTATTAATATTCACCCAATGACGGGTCGTGATATGTTAGATTGGTTTTTCGATGATATATTTTCGTTTAATTCGAAAAGTTATCATTGTTGAAAATCTAACCGTAATGATTTTTTTTGAATTCAACCATACGGATTCGATTAAAACACTACAAAGTATCACTGGTTCAAATTTGGTCTCGTTTGAAGGTCGTTCGGCCGTCGAACGAAGATTTTTTGTCCGAAAGTCCACGAACGGTTATAAATTTGAAATTCAAGATCGACGCCCCAGATTCGTTTATTTTTAAACTATATTCTGGAAACATGTCCAAAATACCTTAGATCGACATCTCACACAAACAATTTAATTTTACGCCGCATAATTTATTTTATATAATTTTATTATACCAAATACATTCAAAAATTCATAATTGATTATCTAACGGTTTAAAAAATTATTTTAATTCTTTAAAATGTTACATATAACCACCTTTATCGAATTTTTATAGCGGATCAACTAAAACTTGCATCGATTGGTCGTGCGAGTTAGATTTTCAACAACGATAACTTTTCAAATTAAACGAAAATGACATATTTCTTGGATAATTTTATTTTCGATGATCTTTTTGTGAATCCAACAGTACGGATTCGATTAAAACACTACAAAGCATCATTGGTTCAAATTTAGTCTCGTTTGAAGGTCGTTCGGCCGTCGAACGAAGGTTTTTTGTCCGAAAGTCCACGAACGGTCATAAATTTGAAATTCAAGATCGACACCCCAGATTCGTTTATTTTTAAACCATATTCTGAAAACATGTGCAAAATACCTTAGATCGACATCGCACACAAACAATTTAATTTTACGCCGCATAATTTATTTTATATAATTTTTTTATACCAAATACATTTAAAAATTCATTATTGATTACCCAACGGTTTAAAAAATTATTTTAATTCTATAAAATGTTACATATAACCACCTTTATCGAATTTGTATAGCAAATCGACTAAAAGTTGCATCGATTGGTCGTGCGAGTTAGATTTTCAACAACGGTAACTTTTCGAATTACACGAACATATATCATCGAAAATACCAATCTAACCTATCACGACCCGTCATTGGGTGAATATTAATGATCATACATGTCAAATTTAATTTATTTAATAATGTAGTAGTGAATTTTATTTTTTTAAACGAAATAGGTCTAAAAATAGAATTTAAAAAAAAATATGGCCGATGCTAGCCGACGCCCCACGGGCCGATGCAGGCCGACGCCATGTCGCGCATACAGGTTTCAGTCGAACCCTTCTTCCTCACTTTCTTTGCTAAAAAATACGATTTTTTCTCCTCCTTATCACCGATTCCGACCCTCTCCGGCCGTCACCCTCCATCGTTGTCGCCGTAGAAGCCTAGAACTCGTCAAAATCTCTTCTTCTTCTTGAATTTGATAATTTTCTCTAAGCCCTAATTTCGAATTAAATTGTTTAATTAGGTTTAAATGTACATTATTGTGATGATAATTGGGTGTATGCATTGCTAATTTAATGTATTACGTTATTTTTAATATGAAATCGTTGAATTTGAAAGTGTGAATTGAGAATAATTGCGGTTTACGTATCTAGAATTTGAAAGTGTGAATTGGGAATTTGAAAGTGTGAAAGCGTGAATTTGAAAGTGTTAAAGTGTGAATTGGGAATAATTGGGTGTAGATATTTTAGTCTATCTCTAGTTAATATAAATAATTTAAACGAAAATAAAATAGCAACAAAGCCTTTAGTCCCAAAAGGCTTTGGTAGATTAGAAAATACGATAATAATCACATAAAGCTTCAGATACAAAGTCTATATGCGTATAGGAATAGAAAAGAAATGCTGTCGAAATTTCTAATATATATATATATATATATATATGTTTTTAAATTAGGAAAAATGTTCAACTGTCTTCTCGACCGTACCTGGATGTATGAAAGTCGAACAGGAACGAAAGGTTCAACGAAAAAACATTTTAAGAATGGTGTAGATGAATTTGTTAAATTCGCTAAAGCTAATAATGAAGAAGGCGGCACACAAATTCGTTGTCCGTGTCGTAAATGTCGACATTTGCATTTTCAGAAACCGGATTTAGTTATTGTACATTTGTGTAAATCCGGTTTTATGTCAAACTATTATTTCTGGGATCGTCATGGAGAAAAAATTGGTGCATCTAATTCTATAGTGTCCGAGGTTGAGGTGAATAACAATAATGTTATAACGAATCCAATAGTAGATATGGTGAAAGATGCACCACGGTCAATGTTCCCTACTGTTCAAGTTAATGATGTAAATGTCGAAGAAGAACCGATCGAGGGGATGAAAAGAATTTATGATTTATTGGATTCTACGAAAAAACCGTTGTGGGATGGTTGTAAAAACGGAACAGAATTGTCAGTTATTGCCGAATACATTACTACGAAATCAAAATTCAGTTTAACAGAAGCTGGATTTACAGCAGTTGTACAAGCTGCAAAACGACATATGCCACCCAATAATCTGATGTGCGATATTCATTATAAAGTAAAAAAAACTAATGTCTGCTTTCAATTTGCCCTAGCAGAAGATAGATACAAGTATAAAAGGTTGTATGTTGTATTGGAAAGATGACATTAATCTTAAGAAATGCAGAATATGTAACGAGGAAAGATACAAACCATGAAAAAAAAGGAAAGGAAGTTCCATACAAGAGAATGCATTATTTACCCATCACTCCCAGACTTCAAAAGCTATATGCGTTGTCCGCGACAGCATCACATATGAGATGACACAGTGTGAGAACACAGAAATAGGGGACTTTGATACATCCATTGGACGGAGAAGCATGGAAACATTTCGATAAGACTTATCCTACGTTTGCCGTAGAGAGTCGTAATGTGAGACTTGGTCTATGTATAGATGGATTTTCACCATTCTCTCAATTCGGTAGTAAATATTCGTCTTGGCCTATTATCGTTACACATTATAATTTACCTCCGTGGATGTGTATGAGAACTCCATATATGTTTCTTACGATTGTCGTCCCTGGTCCTGATGATCCGACACAAGGAATCGATGTTTATCTACAACCATTGATCGAAGAGTTGAAAACATTATGGTATGACGAGGTGGATACATACGACGTGTCGAAAAAAAAAGAATTTTCGTATGTTTGCATCTTTGTTGTCAACTATTGGTGATTTTCCAGCTTAAGCAATGCTTTCAGGCTGGAGTACGGCCGGTCGTCTGGCTTGTGCTTACTGCATGGAAGATACACGGGCATTTTCATTACCGTATGGAAGGAAAATTTTATGGTTTGATTGTCATTGATATTTTCTCCATGTTAATCATACTTTTAGAAGAGATAAGAAAAACTTTGTAGTAAATAGAGCAGATAACAGACAGCGACCAACGGCATTTTCAAGTGAAGAATTATATGAAATAGTTAAAGAATATCTGAAGATACATGAAACTGGAGTACAGACTGAAATTTCAGGTAAATCAAACTGGCATGATTGGTGCAAACAAAGTATATTTTGAGAGTTACCTTATTGGAAGCATCTCTTACTACGACATAATATTGATGTGATGCACAACGAGAAAAACGTATTTGATAATATGTTTAATAAAGTTTTGAATGTTAAGGGTAAAACAAGGACGATCTCAATTCAAGACGTGATATAGAACAATATTATAAACGTCTCGAACTTCATATAAACCCCAATGACAGTAAAAAAAAACCCAAAGCATGCTATGAGCTAAACAGCAATCAAGTAAAACTTGTGTTGAAGTGGATTGAAGGGATGAGATGTCCTGATGGGATTTCTTCAAATCTCCGTAGATGTGTTGACTTAAAAAACAATAAATTGAGTGGGATGAAAAGTCACGATTGCCATGTCATGATGGAAAATTTCTTACCCGTCGTTTTCAAAGAACTATTACCCGTAAAAGTGTGGAGTGCTATGACAGAATTAAGTCTGTTTTATAGGGAGCTTTGTTCGACCACGTTAAAAGTTGAGCGTATTCGTAAACTTAAAATTGACATCCCTATACTTCTTTGCAAACTTGAGAAAATATTTCTTTCAGGATTATTTAATGTAATGGAGCATTTACCTGTTCATCTTCCATATGAAGCACTTCTTCGAGGTCTTTTACAATATGGATGGATGTATCCATTTGAGAGGTAATTATGAATATTTGAAATAATAATTTAAATTTGAATTTGATGTAAGTAAATTTTAGTCGAATAAATTTTGTAATAGGTACTTGAATCATCTCAAGAAAAAAGTTAGACAAAAAGCATGAGTTGAAGGCTCGATTTGCAAATCATATATCGAAGAAGAAGCTTCATTCTTTTTCTCTCACTATTTCAGTGACCATGTGAACTTATCATTTGCAAGTGTTTCGCGTAATTATGAAGCCGTTGAACAAGATTGTTCTGAATCAATGTTTTCTATTTTTAGACAGAATGGCCGAGCTGCTAGAAAATATATGGAAATATGGTTAGACGATAGAAATAACTATATAGCACACACATACGTTCTTCTTCATTGTGCTGAAGTTGCTCTATTTATTAGGTAAATATTGAATGATAATTCTCGATAATAGTACATATTTGCATTATTTACGAGTTACCCAATTTAAATTGATTTTGCACTTAATGTACGTGTGTGTGTGTGTGTGTGTGTGTGTGTGTGTGTGTATATATATTTGCAGTATTTACGAATCGGAACATCCACTTGGCGATCTCAGCAAAGAATTTGCTAACTGATTTAAGAAATACGTTTATGATCAAAGAAATTGTGTCGGTGATAAAGGATTGAAACGTCTTGCGATAGGATCAAAAAGAAATGTCAACACTTATCCAATATTCTTCGTGAATGGATTTAAATTCAACACCAAGGAATACGGTGCTGAAAAAATGACTTATAGCAGCGGTGTATTTGTCAAAGGGACTGATGATCCAGATGAACATATAAAAGATTTTTACGGCGTCTTAACACATGTTTTGGAATCGGCATATTCTATCCAATCTGCAGAAAAAGTATTTTTATTCTGATGCAGTTGGTTTAGCAATGTTCCTGGCTCTGGTATCAACGTGCACAAAGACTATAACTTATTGAAATAAACCATAACTCACGTTACTCAAAGTATGATCCTTTCCTGTTAGAAAAATAAGCATTACAGGTTTATTTTGCCCCTTATCCATCACTAAAACGAGATAAAGGAGACTAGTCGGCTGTTTTTAAAACAAATGCAAGATTTACACTTGACGGAAATAATATTCCATACGACGCAGCTTATTAAGCAGATCTTGAACCAAATAATGAATTAATAATAAAGGATGATCATGCTGATATAGGGCCTTTGAACATTGAATCAAATATTCTAATAGAAGCATTTGAGACTTTGGAGGGAAATGACGATATAGAGTGCGGGGCCGAGTCAGAATCAGAAAACGACGAAGATTGATTATTAATTAGTGATGATGTAATGCATATAAGATGGAAATTTGTATCGTTTGTTGTATTATGTCAATTCTAGAACCTGTGTTAATGTAATGGAAATTCATATCATTTGTTGTATTATTCTTTTATTATATATTCTGCTGTGAACTATGTGTATGTGATTATTAATCACGCATGTTTTCTAATTATGAAATGATATATGTTTTTTCATTATATGAGATGATATATATATATATATATGCATGTTTCTAGCATATATTATGTCACATAGCAGGTAGTTCCAAGGTTCACGAGGCCCTGATCATAGCGAGGGTAGTAGTAGTAGTATGGCCGATAATCGCCAGAGAGCATACTTAGTGCCGAAGACCAATGGAGGGTAAGTATTTAATTTACTGCAATTTCATTATATTATTTAATGTATGCTACTAGTATATTTATGATTTAATAACTGACAATATCAAAATGTATTCAGGGGTTTCGATTTACAACCGTCCGAGCCCATTCTAGCCGTGTCTCGAAACAGCTACCGTAGTAGGATGACGGACTTGTGGGAGCACTGGGATAGTATCCCACTTTATATCAGAGATGCCATATGGGCTGACCTCCAGGTAAGTATAGAATTCTAATTAATTTGAGATTGACATATTTGATCTTTGAAAATTAATATACAATTTATATAATTCATTTAAATTTCAACGTGCAGGCATCCTTTATTGTGGATCCCGAAGATCTGGGGACGTTCAGGACGCACTGGGAGAGGAAGATGAGGAAAAACTATAGATGTACGCTCTCCAAGATAAAAAAGGCCGGTAAAAAGCCAAACTGGATGAGTGAAAATCTGTATGCGCGGTTTCTGCAATATTGGAAAAGCGAAGACGCGAAGGTAAATTTTCTACTTTCATATGTCTGTAATTATAATTCGTTTAAATATTTATATAATACTTAAATTATACAGGCGGTAGCATCGAGGAACTCCGCAGATAGGCTTAGGAATCCTACAACACACCGCGGTGGATCCAAGTCTTTTCAGTAATATAGAGAAGAAATGGTAAATATAAAAATTGTTATTTGTAATTTACTTATATACATTCTTTTATCATATCTAATTTCAGACGAGGGAGAGAGATGATGTTGCACCGTCTCTTTTGTACGACTTTACCCAAACACACGCCTTCGAGCATACAGATGAATATGGCAACGTAACATATGAATGGTCAGACGCAAAATCAGCGAATATCAGGGCATAAAGACAATAAATTTTTCCTCTTATTTAACAATGCATTAAATTGAATATTCATCTTCTCAAAATTATATTTCTAAAACAGAAGAGATGCGATCGGGACATTGCTCGCGTGCTTGTAGAGTCTGTCAGGGAGCAGTTGACCTTTGATGAAACAGACAGGATATTCGCTCGTATTACCGACCCGCTGACCAGAAATAGAAAGTATGGATATGGCAATCAAGCGGTAATATTTATTGGACTAATTAATTTATTAACCAGTTTATAAATTTTATTAAATATTACGTATAAACTATAACTATGAATTTATTAATATACAGGCCACGATGCAAGCTGCTTACAATAAACAACAGGCTGAAGAAACAATAGCGGCCCTGCAAGCACAAGTCGCCGGGTTAAAGATTGGAGGAAGACTGGATTGAAGCAGCAACTAGACGAGGCGATAGCTGCTTACTTGGCAGAGCACGTGACGAATATGCCGCCATCACAGGGATCTGGCGTTGATGATTGGGGTGAGTGGTAGCATGTTTTTATATATGCTTTCTGATGAACTTTTGGTTGAATTTTGTAAATATTATGGATATTTGGAGATGTATGGCGTTTGGAGATGTATATTGATGTTTATGGTTCTTAGTTAGACATATTTTTGATGTATATTGTTGTGTGGTGAAGTATATTTGTGGAATATATATGATTGTGTGGATGGACAGTAGAAATGAGTGCTGGAAATACAGAAAAAGTTTACTCATATTAGAGTCGGCTGGCGTCGGCTAGGGTCGGCCTATGAGTCAGGTTTTTTTACACGTTTAGCGTCGGTCGTAGTCGGCTAGCCGACTCGAGCCGACGCTAAATTAGGGGACGAAGTCGTCCCCTTTGCCGTCTCCATTTCACTTGGCGACGAGCTATTTAGCATCGGCTTTAGCGACGGCTAGAGTCGGTCGGAGTCGGCTGTAGGCCGACGCTGAACAGAGTTATCCTTGTAGCGTTTGGTTTTGTTGTATAAGATTAATTAATATTTCTCTTTCCTACAAAAAATGTTGTGAGATTGAGTAGAAATTAATTTTAAATATTGGTTTTATATCCAATGAAGAGTTCTGCACCTCTGTTCTTTTCCATTATATCCCCGCTATAACTTTCCACACCTCCGCTTCTATGGAACCGTCAAGTGCTTTAAATGCACAACATTGATTGTAGGCTTGATTAACTATTGCTATTGTGTAGTACCATTCTACTTAATATCGATTGCATGCTCAGTTATGGGGCTCAATTAGAATTGGTTATGGGTTCGATTATAGCTGGATTAATTACAACTGTTGTATAATAGTAGTTTTGTTTAGTATCGGCTATGTACTAGGTTATAAACTTAGTTTTGGGGCTTGTTATAAGCTCGGTTATGGGGTTTGGAGATAAAAGATAACCGAATGCCAAACCTAAACGAACACATATCGAAACTAATCTATAATCGAGATATATTAATTAACCAAGCTTGCCATTGAGCTCCTAATCGATAACGTATATAAACCAATCTATAATCAAGATATATAGTTTAACCGAGCTTACAACTGAATGCAAAAGCTAACCAGATGCCAAACCTAATTGGGTATGTACGGATGAAAAAGTAAATTGGATGCCAAACCTAATCAAGTATGTATGTAAACCAATCTATAATCGAAATATATTGTTTAACCGAGCTTGCCACTGAATGCAGAAGCTAAACAAATGCAACCTAATCCGGTACTTATGGATGCAAATGCTAACCGGATGCCAAACCTAATATGGTACGTATGGATGCATATGTTTATTGGATGCCAAACCTAATCGGGTACGTATGGAAATCAATTCACCCCCATCTAGTGTTAATTCTGACTTAAGATCCGTAATCCGCATTTCCAACGGGGATTTATGACCGTTTATAGTGGTGTGAGGATGATATAATTGGAGGAAGTTGGGAAGCACAATAATATATTTGCAGATTTATGCTTGATCAGACGATCTTCCTATGCTGGATGCAACCCAATGACTTGGTAGATAACTCGAGGCGGATGTGTGTTTGTTATTGATGTTTTGCTTTATTAACATCTGGCAGATCAAATGATCAACATATCATGGTTTCTTTTTAGAAAATTTCAATGATGTCACACGTCTTCACATGATAATAACTCTTTTGTACTTTTTCTAGATAACTAAACTTGCTATTTGGCCGTGTTGTTGGCTTGGATTGCGCGTGCTTGGTGAAATAACAAGCAAGGTGCATATGCCAACATATTCTACAATGCGTTGTGCATTTAAATAAAAGCAAGGACAATCTATTCGATTAATGCTCGTCCGGTAATTGAATTACTTGTTAATTATCGTTACTCTCCTTTACTTGTTTGATTTGTTTCTTGTAAAGATTCCTTCATAATTTTTTGGGTCGTATAGTAATATTTAATCCACATCTGCTATTAATAGAAAGAATCCAATGAATAAAATTTTCACTGTATCTTTTTGAAATTTCGAAAATACCATATACCTATCTACGGAATTTCATCATCAGTATGCAACATCCACCGTCATCTGCTTCCTAACCATCAATCAATGAAATTTCATTATCAATTTATAACCAACAGCATTGACATAACCATTTGAAATAAAAGTGCTAGTGACCGCCGAAGCTTATGCAATTCTAGCAGGCAAAATTGAGATTTCAATCTTGACTTTCAAATTGTTTAGGCCTCTCCTCCTCCCCCTCCCCCTTCAATATCCATCTGTCCATTCCTTTTCCGCACATCTCGTATCCACCATTTTTTGTCAGAGTAGTATATATAGCCATACGTGTGATTCGTTGACAGGGTGCACAGGAGATTGATTTTGTTTACATTTTTTTTAGAGTGTGAACAAAACACTCGACGTCTATTGGAGGAATTCAAAAGAGTTCACGTGATATACCAAATTCCTCCTACAGGAGAAAACTGTTTTGTTCACACTTTAAAAAAAAAAAAAAAAATTGAACAAAATTGTATGTGAAAAGGAGAAGTTAGCATGGATACTAATGTTTCCGATTGGACTCAAAAAAAGGCATTATAATCCCCTCCGTTGGACTCTTCAAAGTGGGGAACGTGGTTTAGTAAAGTTGCTTCAGCTAAAACAAAATCACTCCAAAATCGCTCTTTCCTCCAGAATGATGGATCAAACAGAGACAAATTTTCAAACCCTAATTTCCAATGGATGGAATTTCAGAAACCCCGAAGAAATCAAAAGCCTGATTATTCAATCTAAAAACCTTATCGAAACTGTCGAATCTGAGCTTCTAAATATGGATTTGAGGTCCATTGGTGCCAAATCACTTCCCGATCGTTCTTCTCTGAAGAAATCTTCCTACATGACCGGACCCATAATCTTGCAGGTACTCTGCAAACATTAGTGTCTTCATCATACTGATATATGCACACTGTTTTGTTTGTGTGTGTTTTTATGTGATGGTTTACAATTCAAAATTTGTTGTTTTTTCAGCGAGAAGCATTCTGTCTGCTTAGTGAACCTGGACACTGTATAATTAGATTTGACATGTTTTTATATATTTAGTTATTTACTGCTGCAAGAATTTAACACTTAGTAAAATACAGTTAATGCATGATTTTTTTTGTTTGATTCCCCAGCTGGTTTCATTAAGAGATATATGTCAGAGCAGCATTGATGCAGCGATCAAGAATGTGCAGCGTAGCCATCGCCTTCTTAAATTTGTCCTTACTGATGGGTATTCAGAAGTTACCGCCATAGAGTATACACCAATGCCATCCATTTCTGAAGAAATAATTCCAGGCACAAAGGTTTGTTAATACACGTGAAGCGTCTTTTCGCATAAATTGATACATTTTCAGTTGACACATACATAATATTATAATACAAATGTAAGAAAATACTTGCACTATTTGCGATAAACAATAATACAGTTTTATCCGTTGATTCGAATATGAAATATCTTCTTAATGCTTATGCATCCTTTAATGGCTTCTGGATTGTCATCCATCATGGACATAATCCTTCAAAAAATAACGATGTGTCATGATTGATAGAAAGGCTCAAATCAATTGGAACCAGGATGATATTAGCTTTCTCTAGAACTCATAGAGTGTGATATGAAAGAAAAAGAACGTGCACAAAAGGTTTTAATTTTCTTTGGATGATTGATTTTGAGAAAATATGAATCTGTTTATAGTTGAGCATAAATCTTTCCATGTAAAAATAACCATTCATAAGAGCTAACATCAATTCAACCATTCATAAGGGGTACATCAATTCATCGTTTTTATTTTTTATGAAACAATACAAATAAATGGATATGTTTTCAGAAGTGATGCATCTCTATGTTTAACAAATATGCTTTTAAGAAAGATTATATTCTTCATTAATGATTTTTTGAATATGTCTCCTATAAAGATATATTTATTCACAAACTTCAACAACCCTTTACATGAATAAATTGGCTGATAATGTATGCTTTAGCTGTTGCTGTTGCAAACACGATTAAGAGTGCAGCAAAAAGTCTTTCCATGGGGATGGGTAGCTGTTGACTTTGAACCTTCCAACACTGGATATACTTGCCAAGCTGTGAACGTACGTCCCGACTTGTTAGATGTTCATGTACAATGATTTCAATATGGGATTCAAATCGTAAATTGTAAAGTTTAAAATTTGAATTGAAACGGGTTTCAGATCGTGAATCGTATATTCAATTGAGATTCAAAATGATAATCTTAAAACACAAAATTTTGCTCGACACGTGTGTAAATCTAGAATCTTAGATTCATATAATTTATATTATAACATGTCTATGTGTATACATGTTGAAATTGCTGGACTAAAATCTAATACTATAATTATTATCACTTACATGATATTAATGACATTGCAAGATTGCAGTCAAATATGAATATATAGTTTTGTGTAATAAATGCTTACAATTTGTTATGCACATTGCGTGAAACTATATTCAAATAGTGTACTAACTCTCAGTAATCATTAATCAAAATATAAAACACCACTGCTTACAATAATAGCAATGCAAAGTGTAGTCTTACAGCAATACCAATTAATGTATGGTTACAAGTCTTAAGGTTGTTAATACATGTGTAGTGTCTATTTGCATAAATTGATATTTCTTAACTATTACACTCAATATTATAATATAAGCTGAAAATGTTTACGCCAATAGTAAACATTATTACAACTTTACACACCAAGTCGAGTGTGGAAACTCTCCCTTAAAGCGTATGTGACCTCCAATGGCTTCTGGAATGATGTGAACGTAAACCTTTCAAGATATAACGAGGTACCATGATTGGTGGAAACCCTAATCAATTGTCTGATGAACCAGTGGTATAACTCTAAAACTCATAAAAAAAGCAATGAAAAGAAAAGGATCAAAATATAGTTTGAATATTTTTTGGATGAGTGAATTTTAGAAAATGCAATCATATTTATATTTAAACGTAAATATCTTTGTGAAAAAATACAGCCATAAGGGTACATCTATTCATTAATCGTGATTTTCATGAAACTCTGTGCGTGTGTGTCAGTCGGCATATTTTCATGAGGCAATGCTTCTCATCGAATAAATTTCTTTAAAAGAGTGCAGTGCATTCTTTCATTATTGAGTTCTCGAACTTGTGTCTTTTCACATAAAACCATATTCAAAAATTCCAACAAGGTTAGCTAACAGACATGAAGTTGTTGAATTGGTAAAAAACAATGCATTGGTAGTGGTAGTCATTGTTTCAAATTCAGGGTAAAATTTAATATCTTACACATGTAGATCTCAGTCTTCTACAACACATTAATGCTTGCACGTATGAGAATAGATCAGGCATGGTTATTGTTTATTGCTCATGTGTAATGAACACAAGTCCTTTACCAGCACAGTGACTGTATTTCGTCTTAACTGTTTTTCTGATCTATAATTTAGTTGCTTCATTTTGTTCACATTGGCAATTTGACATTATATTTGCCTTGTTATTAATGTACTGTCGTAATATGCATTGATGTCCAACAATGGTGTGATTTATTCGAAGTTCAAATACAACTATCAGGCTATTAATATTATTATTTACAGCGAAAACGATAAAATGTCCGACTTCTAACCTGAAACTGTATTGATTTATGTACTTCAGCTTTAGAAAACCTTTGACTTATACTTCTACCCTACCTACAAAAGCGATTTCATTTTTGACAATATTTCTTATTTTCTTACGTTAGATTCGCATCGAAAATAAAGTTGCTGTAAGAAATGGCATATTATGTCTGAATCCTAAAAGCATAACTATAATAGGAGGTTATGTACCATCTCTTTATGAAGAATGGCAAATGAGTCGGAAGTATTCTGGGTTCTCACGTTCATCCTTAAGGCTTTCTCAAAATGAAAATGGTGCTGGTCCTCCACCATTTGAAAAGTTGCAACTTAACACAGACCATCAGGCTGATCGAAGACAACATTCGCCCGGTAGTTTTCTTTTATATTTTTTATTGTTCGACTATAGAGTTGAATAATCTATGTCTTATGCACTAAGTTATTACTTGATATCTGACTGGCATGCTGCCAATTTCATGGTTATTGCTATGGAGCTCATGTCCATGATAAGCTTTCTTTGAACAAAGACTTTAGAGTATATGCTTGTGTCTTATCATTAAGGTGGTAATTAGCCAAGTGTGTCCTTGTCAAAAAAGAATAAAAAAGAATAAAAAAGAAAGGTGCAGTATAGACACATGTTTATTTTTCTACATTGGAGTTCTTACTACATGTGACGTTTAGGGCTGGACAAAATCACAAGGCTCACCATTCCATGTGACAAAATCACAAGACAAACAGTGTTATTAAGATGCGTGCCTAAGTCGCAGAAAGGCTCAAGCACAGTAGTTGCGCCTTTTTGGAAGCTGAGGCGCTCGAGCTATTCAATGCGTCCAAAATGCATGTCTTTTGCTAAGGCGGCGAAACCCCAAGGCGTCTAAAAAGCGTCTCAATTAAGGTTTGGTTCTCAACCTTAAATTAAGTCGAAACTTTAACGACTTCAACTTTGCCAGCAGTAAAAAAGCTCTATTCACAAATCGAGCTCCAGTACGCCGCCATCGCCGCCACTTCACCGTTGCAAACTCCTGCCTAGTGTTGCTGTCACACTTGTAGCTCCCTCGGCCTTGTCTTCTGAACTCATATACTGTTTTCTCCCTATTATTTAACTAAGTAAATTAAAATTTAAGTTAGTAATTTAAAGTAATCAATGTTTAAAAGTTAAATTTTTAATTAAATTAAATTTAAGTTAGCGATTAAAAGTAATTAGTTTAATTTTAACTTAAATTTAATTTAAAGTTTAGTTAATTTAATGTAATTTTAATTTATAGTTTAGTTAAAGTTAATTTAATTTTGATTTTAATTTTAAATCTGAATTTAAAGTGTGGTTAACTTTAATTTTAATTTTACCTTTAATTTAAATTTAAATTGTAAGTTTAATTAATTTTAATTTAAGTTTTTTTAATTTAATTTAATTTTAATTTTAATTAACTTGAATTTGAATTTAAAAGATAGTTAATTTTAATTTTATTTTAAAGTTTCACTAATTTTAATTTGATTGTAACTTAAAGTCTAGGCAATGTTAACTTGTATTTAATTTTAGTTAGAATTTAAAATTTAGTTAAGTTAAAATTGGATATTATTGATTAGAAGTTGAATTAAATTTCAAACGTTGCGTTGAACACTTGAACTTGAACATCTTTATATTTTCTAGCTTTTTGTCGTAATTTCTATATTTTCGGTGTTGTAAACTTGAATTTGACATCGTTTTGGTCAAGGTTATCATTTGTAACTATGTATATAGTAGCGAGTGCTTTTTTAATTGCAAAAGGATTGTTTACAAACATGTTTTAACATTAAAATTATCATTTTAATGTTAATTTACAGTGCAGTTTTTTTAGTGTAGAAAAAGTGCAAAATTATATAAAAGACACAAAAAGGCCCAAGGCGCAAGCTTGGCGCCTTTCTGCACCTTAACTACCTTGAAGACAAGACGCCGGACTTATATTTTCACTTATGTTCATGTTAGTTAAATATTGCAGGTTAAAAACGAAAACACAAGAGGAGATACTTCAGCATCACTACCGTGTTTGAAAAATACAACGGGACGAGTAAACTCATTAACAAATGCAGATAACTTGTCTTATGCCATTTCAACATAGCATATGATTTTCTCCAATTAAATTTCCCGTGATTCAGTAAATATGAATTGATATACACTGATCTATAAAGGAACTGCTAAAGTTACTATGATGAGTTGTGAACTATCTCCATTTCTAAGTGGGACAGCATAGCTTGTTGAGATAACCGTGCAGACTGATAATTGACACAAAAACTGCCATCTTGGTTAATGCTTTCTGATATAACCAACCTTGCATACAAATTAGGGACTGACTTCCAGGGCCATCTCGAGATAATTTGAGTCTCTAAACAAATTCAATTGGAGTGGACCAATTAAAACATGAAACAATATAAATGGTTTTAGAAAGAAGCTTTTATTCTTTCTTTGTAATTTGTTAAGGTACAAGTACTACCCGACAGTACCATATAAAACTCATAGCAAAACAACAAAAAAGAGAATTATAAGCGAATTCTCTTTTGAATTACTAGGCAAAAAGTGCATGTTACAAATTTCTAACTTGCATTAGACTATAATTATTGCTAATTATGTATTGGATGTTATTGGTACTATGCTAAACTTCAACTATTTTAATCAAAATCTTTCATTTAGTCAAATCGGTGTTTTTTACCATCTTATTTGGGTTAACCGATCTTATTACCTTAACATGAAACTGATTTTAGTCTTTTGCGGGATGTGAGATTTAAAAAAAAAAAATCAAAGGAAGAATAGAACTTGTTGGTTCTGATTTTGAATCAAACAAATGTTACTTACTGTGTCTTTACTTATATCCTAGCAGAACAAAGTTTGTAGCTGTAGGAATCCCATAACTTCGGTTATAATTATTTAGTGATAAGTGGGTTATCATACATAACTTTGATAAGTGGTTGTGCTATTAATTTAAAGTAATTTTTTAAATTACTAAAGTAATCATCTCTTGAGACTTTGGACCAACGGAGGCCCTAGGCAACTACCTAGTGAGCCAAGCAATAGAGCCGGCTCTGCTGACTTCTCTCTTCTTTTTGTTCTGTTACATCTTTAGCATTGGCCATCTTCTCTCACACTCAGTATTATATAACGAAACATGCAAACACATATGTGTCACTTCTAATTTTTTTAATATGTTTTTTTCTTTTCTTTTTCTAAAGCTTCTGCATGGCTATGTTATATTATGTTCAGTCAACTAAATGATATACATGTACCAGATGTGTTTCAGCCAACCTCAAAGGATCACGTATGTAAGGACGATGGTACACAAGAAAGAAATCAAGGCATCCAAACCGTCTGTAAAGGCTCATATTCTAATAGCACAAGTATAAAGAGATCAGATAGTTACAAAGAAATTCAAGAAACAATTAATCACAAAATAGAAGAAAAGCCTTCCACCTCAGATTCCAGACCAAAAGAAGGTATTTACAGGCTATTTTACCTTATCTTTGTCGTAAAGAAATACTTGTTTTTCTTTGTTAAAACTAAACTAGACCCTTTTGTAGTTAGTGAAGCCATTCCTGTTCAAAATCAAGCTGCTGCACAGAAGCTTCTTCAGAAATTGAATCAGTCTAATTATGGAGAAAGGAATTCTAGGGGTCGTGGATATAGGTTCAAAGGAAAACAAGAAGAATCTCAAGTTTTCACTCTTGAAGAGTGGGAAAAAAGGAAAAGCAACAGCGTGAAGCGCACAACAAATGACAATACTCAAGACATTAGTCGAGATGAGGAGCTTGCTCGGCAATTGCAAAATCAACTGGATTTAGAAGACTTCCATGTAACTTTTCTTACTAGAAAGTGAAGCCATGGGTAATAGTATTAAATATAAGTAATAGTATTAAATATAATCAGTGTTATCCGTGCGCTGCATATGGTTTATATTTAGCATAGCAATAAAATATGTTTTTCATAATATAAAGTGTTTAATGTTCAAGCATAAATTGTTGTTGATTAATAATTTGGATGTGTAGCAGTAGGATAAATTGGGTAGAATTGTGTTAGTACTTAGTTGTCTATTTGTTCTTTTCTATTGTATTAATTTAAGTAGAAAATTAAGTGATATAAATAGACGCCAAGAAAATAAGCTTAAAAATTATTTAAAAAGGGTTTGTTCATGTCAAATTATATACCATGGCAACAAAATGACATGTAGATTGTTATTTGAACAGCTTTTAGCTTTGGTTCTACATTAATATCTTATGATAAAAATGGTTCTGCCTTTCTGGATTTTAGATTATAACAGAAATAATTAAACACCGTTGCTAAGTAATTTTCTGTTTCAGTTCAATATTTAAAATTGATTATAAGAAATTCTTCTATATAATTAGAAAGTAAGTCAAAAAAAAAGCATACCGATTAGAGTAGTATATTTTTTTAGAAAAACAGGAAGGAAGTATACGAATATTTTAACTTAAAAATATATGAAATCTTGTATTAAAAGACATAATAAAAGGAAAAGTGAAAATGAAAATTAACGAGGTGCAATATGCTAACAAAGTAGAGAACTAAGGGAGCATAATACGAAGAACATGAATTAATAAAAACTTTAAATGTCATGTTAACATGTGTGAATTTGTTATTCAAGTAGTAGATTTTATATCATCACAGTAAGTTGGTTGAAAGATTATTTTTGATTTTCTTTTAATTTCAGTTCAATATTAAAAGTTGATAAGAATATCACTGTAAACACACACACACTTATAAAATGGAAGTAAAAACAGTCAATTTTTTTTTCTAATATAGAATAAAAGTGCCATATACGTGCAATATTGTATCAAAGTGCAAAATATCATATCAATATCGTAGTAAAGGAAAGAGTAAAGATGAGAATAAGAGCATTTATATGCTAAAATGAAAGAATTAAAAAGAGGATGAAGAATTTGAAATAGTAAAAATTTAGACTGTCACACTATCATGTATGAGTTCTATCTATTTTATATATTTAAGTAATAGACGGGTTGTTATTGAATCGTTAGAGTTGGCTAATATATTGTAAAAATTTGAAAGAACATATTTTTTTGGTATCAAATCATCGTTATAATCGTTAATATCTTGTTTGTTTTCCCAAATGATTAGAGCTGGCCAAGTCTCATTTTCAACAAATTTCTATTTACGTCATTAGTTAGATCAATTTTAAATATCTTTTTTCCATATTAATTTACGTCTTCCTTTCTATCGTTTTTTTCAATGTATCTTCTCTTCTTACCCGTGCATCACTTTATTTTGTTCATACATTTTCATACAATATAAGTATGCTATTTGTAATTTTTTCATTTATAGATGCCACTTGATTTTGCTTTCACAATCTCATTTGGCATTCTATTAAGCATTAACATAATAACATTTTCATTTGTTATTTTTGTTTTGTTTTTTTTATAACGAGAGTGATACTTAATTTTAAGCTGATCACTCATAACATTCTCATTTGTTTTGTATTTAACTTATTTTATTGTTCTTTTACAAAGACCAATGTTCCGCTTCATACAATGTAGTTCATATAATCACTTTTTTTAATAACAAGAGTGATGCTTTACTTAAGCAGAGCACTTAAGATGTCTACGGGGCTCGAACCCATGACCTCTGGAGCTGTTTAAAGCGTCATATGTCTAACCACTTGAGTTGGAGGTCCTTGACATAGTTGGTATAATTACTGTTCGATATTTTTTCTAGTTTATTTTTTATTTCTTATCATATAAAATGATATTAACTTCATTTTATCCAGTTTGTGTTAATTTCTTTTGGCATGCTATTTTTAATTTCGTTATCTTGTATTGATTCTATGTATTAAAATGTCTTTTTGTTAATCATTTGATTTTGTATATTTGTCATATTATCTCTAATTTATCCGTTAAAGTTGCGTGATATATACTCAGTTTTAATCCTACAATGATTCATCTCCTTTGATTGTAAGGCGTTTCTTCGTTTTTGTTTTTATTTTTTGTTTTCTTACTAATTTTCAACTTATTAACACAACATAATGGTAAAAAAAAAGAATTTTTTTAAATAGTCTTCTTTAAAAACCTTATTGTGAAAATATGTTTCGTTTCAAATTTATTACAAAAATAAGTTTGGTTTCCACCGAACCAATTTTTTTACATTCGCACTTTAAAAGTGTGCATGTATAGTTTTTGTACAAAACAAAGTACATGCACATTTTAAAACTATGCATGTACAAAAATGCAAATTTGCACATGTGCACCTTAAAAGTGAAAGTACAAATTCTAACCTAGTGAAAAAGGGCCCATATTTTGTATTAAGTTTTCAACGGTGCTTACTTTTACAATAAACTTTACGAGGTCTAGATCTAAAATTTGTTTATAATAGGGTTTTTCATTTCTAATAATGAAACTTAATTGATTTTTATAAGAAAACACCGTCAGTCTCCATAATCATATGTAGTTAATCAATACGAGCGTAATAAGATATCGCAGTACAACTTGTTAGTTTATAAGCAAACTCTTCTAGATTTCATAATATAGACATGCTTAATATTTTTATCTAATATATTTGTCCATCATTAAACAACCATCTCATCTCTCAATTGATTATCAAACTCTTCGAGATTTTTTATTATAGCACAAATGCTTACAATTTCGTTCTCAAGCAATCTTTCATATTAATATAAGACATCAAGCAATCATTCATTATCTCATCTCTCAGTCGGTTACACGGTGAATTCTCAGTAGTTTTATCTGAATTGCTATATGCATCTCTTTCTCTATTCAAAGCCACAATTTCTAAAACCCAACCAAAATTTTATATCACATGCTTATGTGCACCTTATAAGTCCCAAATACGAGAAAACTGAAGTATTTAGGACAAAACAACATGATAGATATGCTATATTCTTCTCAAAATCAAATCACATAATTGTTTAAATGCACATTTCATTCCCTCAATTTTCAAATGCAAGCCCCTATTTGCAATTGGAAGTAAAAATCCTAATTTGCAACTGAGAAAACCATCTTGTGTGTAGTTAAGGATCCGCTTTCACCTTTCTTTCATTACACTTCATTCTACACCTCTACGGTTTTTGATGCTACACCGCCCCAACTCGAATGAAACTTTGGGATGTTATATCTACAATATCATGTCTACAAAAAATGAGATCATTTCAATACTCCCAACTTATTCATAATGTTAAGTCGAATATCAACCGCTAAAACACTTATTTTGAACATGCGCTTGAATGGAGTTACGACTGTTCAAGAAGAATACTCATATTCAAAAAATGAGATCATTTTACATGTTGATTTGAAGCACAATTTTGAACATGTTACGACTATTTAAATTAAGCCAAAATTTTAAAAATGATCTTGAGTTATGTAGGAATTTATCTACAAATTTTCGTTCGATTTTGAACAGACTAGGTCAAAAAATAAGAGGGGTGTAAATGAGGTGTAGCGGAAACCCCCACCCCCAACTATCGTGCACGCGCGCACACATCTGGTTTTGAGCAAGAAAAATTATTATGCCGCATATTTTGTTTATAGAGTAAAATTCAATTAATCATTAATGATAAATGATCCTATTTAACTTGTATGAACGAAGTCCCAACTCACAAGCATTATATAGATTTATGAAGAGGAAAGAATGGAGAGTGAAATTTAATTATCGTTATACTATGGGGGTTCGTGGAGGGTGTTTGATTAACTCCTTTTTTTTGTTTCTAAATGGAATTGTTGGAAGTGGAACTAGGGATTATATACCATACTCATTATTATAAACTAGGATTTTAAATGTCTACCAAATCAATGCAAGGAGTAGCACCTACAATGCTTGTTCACCATCGCTTCACCTTTGCAATACTTTCAATTTTCCATTGATCCACATCTTTGGTTGGTGATTTTCTACGGTTGACAACATCAAGTGAATTTGGAGAAGAATTGATTGCTATGTGAGTTTGAGAGGAATATTTTTGGATGTTTGGACAAAATTTGAGAGAACCAAGATTATGGGAAAATAATAATCAAGATTTGTAATATGAAGTTTGGAGAAATTCTTTGTCATGTAGTATGAAACATGAGAAATAATGTTGTGCTTATTTGTTAATTTTAAGATGCTTTGTAGAAAAACTCATATAAGGTAAAAGCTCATCTATGTTGTAAAAGCTTTAAAGGTAATGTTTTCCGCCAAATTATACCGGACTTGAAATAAATTCATCCTTGGTGATAAGGTTAATAAACTGCTGTTAAAATATATTTTTTATATATAATTAACGTGACCTTTTATTCAAGGAGAACACTCGTTATATAAATGCAAAGTAAACAAAAATATTAAACTTGGTTAAAACAATATATATTTGAATATATAAATGGGAAGTAAACATAGAAAGAAAAATGGTATTCTTAAAAATGCATGTTGTCTAAACAAAACCGAAATAAAAAAAATTAAAGAAAAGTTATATGTCAAAAGGAGAGAATAAAAAAAAAATTGGAATAGTGAAAAAAAAGTCATTCATTACATATGGATTCTACTGCATATTTAAGTTATAGGTTTTTTTTGAAATAATTTAAGATTTAACTTTATATTAAAAATTAGTTTGAAGAATATTGGATTTAGTATAAATTTGATGAAAAATGATAATTGATTAAAAATATTTTATTTTAAATAAAATGAAAGGAAACAAAAATTTAATTAGAAAAAAGACCAAATTTTGTAATGGTACGAGAATGAGTAAATGTAAAAATTAAAATTAAAATGGAACCGTATGCTGAAAAAAGCAAGAGAATTAATAGCATAAAGAATTTAAAATAATAAAAACATGAATGACAAGTGAAAAGACGCTCTAGACCGAGGTTCTATAGGCCATGGGTTCGAAACTCCCGAGACATTAAGTTGAGTGCTTTGCTTGCAGAATAACATACCCCTCTTATTTAAAAAAGAAGAACCGAATGAAGCATTATCATGTGCAAATAACCCATGGTTAGACCTGAGTTAGTATAGAACATTTTCTTTTTCGAGTACCCCTAGTAATATGAAAGAATGGAAAAGTGTATTCGTTATAGTGGAATAACAAACCTTTGTATCTTAACTCATCTACTTTATATATTTAAGGAATAAACTCGTTATCAGCTAGTCAAATCCTAACAATTCCACATTTTATACTCTCTGCTTTTGGTGTTTGGAACGTGTGTAAAGGTCTGAAACCAAACAAGTACTAGGATTTTTTATTCCATATAATAATACAACATAATGATAGGAACCGACGTATGGTTTTATTTATATCTAATAATTCAATTTATCGTATTAAACATGTAAACAAATGTAATCTTTAAATATGGTTTTTAAAAAATGTTAATTTTCGATTTTTAAAATTTTGTTATTCTTTAAAAAATAAATTGAATTTCGTGAATTTGGAAAAAATAATATCAAGAAAGAACCGTATTCTTTAAAAAAATCGAAAAAGAATATTGTTGAACCTTTTCATTTTTCCCACTTTTTATGAAAATGATTTGATTTTAAAAAATTAATTCGGAATCCATAAATAACTAGTGTTACACACGTGCGTTGTAATTTATATTTTGATTATTACTATAATATATGATAAATTTATCTTGATATATTAATCATAAATTAAAATGACATGTGATTCTCAAATATAAGTTTGATAGTTCAATCTTCGCTAACTACACATTTCTTTAAAAATTAACGTTCTAACTCAAAAGAATATAAATTAAAATTGTTAATATTGTATAAGTAATTTATATATTTTTGATAAATAATTTATGCTATGTGATATATATTTTTATATGTATGAGTAAATAAGTAACTTTACCATTTATTAATACTATTGTTGTATGAGTTAATAAACATTAAATGATTGACTTTATTTAAATAATCTGAATTATTGACCAAAATAACTAATTAAATATAAGGAGTTGAATGTAAAAAATTGGAGGAAATTGAGAAAAGCTTTGCATATATTTGTATTTGAGAAGAGCATCAGTCTTATCGTCAGTTTATGTACCTGTGAACTTTTATTCATTATGTAGTTTTTATTTTTAAACAATTTATCCTTGTAATTAACCATAGATTTTGTAATTAACCATAGATTTTATATTGTTGTAGGAGGTTCGTTCTTACAACTTTGATAATTGCAAAATAATATTATGTAACATTTAGTTATGTTATGAGTTAGATATGGTTTGATAACATATTGAAAGTGAAAATGTTTATATAATCTAATATCGGTGTAATCTGTGCTTCACATCGTAATGTTATAAAATATAAATTTATCTTTTAAAGTTGTTCAAAATAAAATTATGTTATGTAATGTACGTTAGTTTTTGAGATAAATAAATTAGAAATTAAAGGAGTTATTATTATTATGTATACATTTTATATCATGTGATTTAAATATCCTTATATATCTGAAGAAAGAAGATTTTTTTTTTCCATATACATGAATATCCTTATATATTGAAATTCTCGTACTTTTAGGATTTATTAGATGGATTAATGAATATTAATCATATTTATTTGAATAGTTTAAATTTACGATCAATCAATTAGTCAAATACACAAACTTGAATGTAAAATATTAGAAGATAATTGAGAAGAGATTCTACATAATTAAAAAAATTGAAGTTTAGGTATTCGAAGTTAATATGTTTTTACAGTGCAATGTATGATAAATTCATTTATTAAATAAATTGTAAAATAAATTTATTATTGTCATTAACATATATAATTTATGTCATGTGATTTAATAAATTTGCATCTAAATGATTTTTTTAAACCAATTTGTGGTGCGCATGTAGTACACATATTGAAACTTTCATCTTTTAGATTTAGATTTATTAATAAATATCAGTTGACTAAGTTTAACAATTACTTTAAATTTTGGATTTTGTAATTAACTTAAATGTGTGAACTTTATTTTTATAAAGAACCGTGAAAGATTTGTAAATAATTATAGATTTTTTTTAAAAGTAGGTATTTGAGTGTAATGGTTAGGTCACTCGCATGGTGATCTGGACGTCCAGATTCAAGTCCGGAAATAGCCTCTTTATATTGCGAGGGTAAAACTGTGTACATTATCGACCTTTCCAGAGCTTGCTATTGTATGGGAGCCTCGTGCGCTGGGTTTTATCTTTTTTTGTATTTGAGTGTAAAATAATGTGAGAAATCTATTACAATAGTTGTAAAGTGGTAAATCATGGAATTTTGAAAATAAAATATTTAGGCTTGGAGAGAATTAAGGAGAATATATAGATATCTTCTAGAATTAATGAGAGAGTCTCAAATTCTTTTATTTTATTATTATTTAATAGATTGACTGTGATTTGTTTGTTAAAAAAGCAGTAGAAAAGTTGATTCGACAGATTCAACGTAGGAATATACCTAATCAAACGGACATGTTCAAAGACTGTCTGTCTTCTTTTTTCGTAGATAACATGCCATTAGATACGTTCATTTTCTTCTTTAAATGTTTAGTTTGATAAAGTTCGAAGTTTATTGGTTAGCAACTTTAAGTAGGAATGCATCTAATTATTTGTATGTATAAATTGTTTGCCTTTTTTGTGAATGGCACCTTAATGTTTAAGAGTAGATGCTGGAAACTTTATTTGCCACCTGTAAGGCTGTAATTAACATAATAACCTATGTAATGGGCTCAGGAGGAACCAAAATACACAGAGGCAGATCGGATAAGAATGAGCATGTTCAGTTTTGGAGAGACAGAAGAAAACAGTAGAAGTGGACAGTTCAGAGGAAGGGGAAGGGGAAGAGGCGGAAGTGGAAGAGGAAGAGGAAGGGGCAGAGCACGAGGCAGAATCAATTGACCTGTAATTTTCTTACAAGGATAGGTACGAGAACCTTATTTTTCTCCTTTAACAATCTCTAAACTGTGTACTAGAGTTTCATGTATCGTGCACATAAAATGACGGTGTTCGATTCGATACTTAATAGCAAAGCTGTAAAAAAACGCTGGATGGTGGATTTAGGATAGAGATTAATTTATAGGCATGGATCAATTGAAATTAATTGGAAGTAGACATTTTTGATAAACCCATGTGTACTTCTAATAAAAATAAATAAAAATTAGATGTTTTATGCAAAATATAATTACTATTGTATAACATATACCCATATCTAATAGTTGTAGACTCTTCTATCGTTTGCTATGTGGATGCTTAGAAAGATTTTTATTTTTTACAACAGTTAAGTACTAGATGTTTTTACCATATATTGGTTAACTTCCACACCGGCATGCAACATGATGGATGGATCGATAAGGTATCACTTATTGGCCATATGGATTGATTAGGATTTCTACTTTCTTCAAAACATCACTGGGCATTTGGAACCATGACAGCATATATGTTTTTATTAATTTTTAATTTGTACTCATCGTTCAGTTTTGACCTGTCAGTTTATGAAATAAGCGCAGTAGTTTGAAACTGTTAAGTGTACCATGCCGACATGCTTAGAAATTTGGGTTGATTTTCATCTAGTTGAGGCGTAGGAAATTAAAGCGGTGTGAGAATCAAGCATTTTGTTTAGGTTTAGCCTTGCATTGAAAAAAATTAATGTATACTGTTTATATTAATTTGGCCTCACAGTTTCTCAATCCAAATTGGTACATATTGATAACCTTACATAGTTAAAGGGTGTTGATTCCTGTTTCCCTTTTCTCATTGATGTCAATTTTATGCACATTTTCCTAGTTATCTAATTTTGTTATCATTTCATGTTTCATTGTTTTCCTTTTTGTTGTTGTTGTTGTGTCTAGGCGCAAAGCTCGACCAAGATGAACAAGATAGAGATCTTGATCCCGACTCTCAAGCAGCTTAACTGTTGGTTCTGAAATCAAATGTTATCGGTCTTCAATTGTAATATATTATTCTAAGACTTAAATCTATGACTTATTTCGTTGTATTTTCAGATTTTCCAAATGTACAACATGGTAGTTCTTTGCTCTCATTTGTGTATCAGATAACCGACTTTTGCTACTTTGCAGCCAATTATGCTTTTTGCCCATTTACCGTACAAACTAAAAGGTTAACTTATACTAAATATATAAAATTATAATGGATTTTGTTTTATCAATTTAACGTGCTTCTCCAAATTTATAATAATTTTGACATGTTTCAAAACGAATTATGGATGTAGGATTGGTTTTGCTATATTGCTGTTGAAACTGCATTAGGATGAAACTTTAAAAAAGGAAAAGCAGACAAGTCCACAGTGTTGGGAGAAATTAAGGAAAAATAAATAAAGTTAGTCGTAATCTGCAGCTTGGATTGAGTGGAATTGTTGAATCAGCACAAAATACAAGGTCGTAACGTCATCGCGCTTAGTAAAGTACTTCTCTTTGGAATGAGCCTAACAGACAAAGTGCATGTTTTACCTGTTTCAAAGGTATCAGTTCACAAAATAAAGAGTTGTTGCTTTATTGTCCACCAGTTAATCAACAATCATCTAATTATCGGTTTTGATAGAATATGATTTAGTTAACCGTGGGCGAAAACCCATTCATAGTCCGGTGCTTTTAATGAAAATGAGCTCGAACGAATTTAAGTTTAAAATTTTCAGATTGAAATGTAGAAATTCTTTAACCAATAGAGGAAAATATAGAAAAAGATGCATTCAAAGGATTGATGCATGGCAACAATCATTGTGATATTGGTGTTCTTAGCCATCTCACATGCATCCATCCCTATGATTCCGTCGGATGCTACGCAAATTCAGAAATAAAGGTCGATGATTATGATTATAAGCTCGATCAAGTAGGCAACCAACCATTAGAGCAACACTAATATCTACAACAGTGGTTTTTTTGTTGTTGTGAAATGGTACTTTTGAGAAAATTATGAAATGGTACTTTATATAGAACATGTTATTGGAATAACATAACACATATCAATAAACATTCGAATCACACTACACAAGTTTCGAACTTGTGCGCTCTCACATCAAAGCCGAATCACTTAACCATTAGGACAATGATGCTTGTCAATATCGACAACAGTTAGGTGTAAGAAAGGAAGAACGTCGGGAAAATGATCAGTAGCGAAGTGTTCAAAGGCAAGCAAAACAAAATGATCAGAGGTATTCTAAGGTTTACTCTTACTTTTCACTTGCACTTTTTTGGTCGTAATCTCGAAAGAATTGTGTACTCTCATAGAAACATGACCGATAATATGCATGCCCATTTTGAACAACATTAAAAGATTGAAAGATTGATTGAAAATATTACTCTTGATGTTTAATTCACGATGATACTTGGAAACAATGAAGAAACTCTTAGAAATTAACTTCTTATTACATTCAAATCGACTCGAAGAAACTTGGTTTTCGACCTAGTAAATGGTGCTCGATCGGAAGCATTACTCGAGGCAAGACTCGAACATATTGCTACTTAATTTTGAGTGATCTTTGTAGCATGACCCAAAGCCAAGCATTTGAGCTAGCAACATTTTTCAAGTTCGATCTGAAGTTTTCGGCCAACTGACATGAATCTCAATACAAGAAAGGTTTATTTGCTTACCATATGGCAACAACGTTTTTGAATGGGTGTCGTTCAATCTAATAAGTTGATGGTAAATTTCTTAACCCTAACGTTGTGTGAGATTAAACGCTTTAAATTTCACTTTTCCTCCATTCATTTCCAAGTACTCCTTGCTACATAAATAAAAACTTCCTCCAAAATTTAATTCCTCGATCAAAACAAAGCTAAAAAAAATTCAATCTAAATAAATTAATTACAAAATCTTCCTTCGAACTAAAATTTTGTCGCCTGTAGCCTTCATTGCCTTGTAGTTGATTGGCTCGTTAGTGGAAGCGAATCGGCGCCTTCATCCTTGTCCTCGTTGCAGTCGATTGGCTCGTCGTCAGTGGAAACAAATCACCAGCCTTCATCCTTGTTCCTGTTGCAGTCGATCGGCAGTCGTCATCGCCAATAGCCATGGTCCTCAGAGTTTCAAAGTAAGATTAATTTCAAGTCAACTGCACATGTTCTTATACATTAATTAAATAATCACTCTACTCAATTCGATTAATTAAGGGCTTCGAGTACGTATTGTTTTCAGACATTCTAGCATTATTCTTCATTTAAATTACTTGTGTACATATTGCATTCTACAAGAAGTATGAAAGTCATATATATATATATATATATATATATATATATATATATATATATAATTTATCAATGCTATATCATTGAATTTGGTTATAGTTCACAATGGTAAACTACCTAACATACATTATTTATTATTATATATTTAATACTGCAAAATTGCCTCTGTTTTGATCCAGAAATCACCTTCCAGCATCATAGGCCAAAAAATAGTTGTTCTCTATAATATTGCAAGAATTGTCAAATATTGGGGTCTTATAGGCCAACCTCTTAGAATCTTCAATGAGATTTTAGTTTATAAATACATGATGGAGTGATTTTTCTATCTAATAAAAAGTTGGTGCAAATAAATTATGTTAATTTGATAATGATTATTTTGAACCGCAAAATAGATTCATTGAAAACGTCGACAATATTGACCTTTTTTATTAGAATGAAAAATATTATTGGACTACTAGATTCGTTTATATTTTGGACAAATGCTAGGGAATTTTATTATATTTTTCATTTTTTCCTTTTTTTCCTTTTTTTGACAAATACACAAGTTCATGCAGAAATATTAAAACTAAGATGACTTGTTTTATAACCTGGTCCGCAAACTGATTAAATTCTCGTCCCTCTCTTGCACTATGCTTTTACCTAGTATACAAGATATTGTTGAAAATTGGTTAGAGAATGAATTTATGGGGTGTAATCTAATATAGGTTTCACTAAATAAACTTAACCTATGAATATGTAAATAATAATTTCTATTTTATGGTCTGAGTGGCAAATTGGTTAGGAAAATTATGGAGTTGTAACGATCTACATTTCTTACACCTAAAGACGACACTTAATACATCCTCGGTATTCGTATGCCGACCATTTAAGTGTCTGACAGACAAGTCATTTAGGGTGAAGAAAGAATAAGATAGAACAGAATCTCACATCGTGACGAGAAATGTATAATATACACACAGTCTTTACAAAAAAAATCATAATTTTTATACACAAAATTAGAGTACACTAACCTATTATCAGCCTAGACAGTTATAACAATCTGTTCCTACAATTGCTGATTTATACAGACATGAACAAAATAAACAACACAGCAGAAGACTTTGAGATACGCAAATATGTTTTGGAGAATCCATCTCGTCACCAAAAGCTCTAAAGAATCCAGCTAAATCAAGAAAATATGCTCGGGCCGACTCAAACATTATAAGAATATAACGTCCGGGTCAGTCTGGTAAACTAATATGAATAATACTCAAATCAAAATATATGGATTTCTACATTTGAAAACCTTTTTCAAAATAAAAGGTATCTCATAAGTCCACATCGCACATAAACACGTACGGGTTTTTACCTTACGATAACCAAACCATTTTTATTATAAAATCCAGTGATATTATAATAATGTCTAAAGTTTAAAATACCAATAATCAAGTAGCTGTGATGTGTATACATCATAACAATAATAGGTATACAATCCAAAACCACTAAGACGCGTATATGGAAAATGGATTTCAACAAATGGCAAGGTAAGAGACTACCTTCCGAAAATGGTACACCTTTAGATAAAATGTACCTGGGACGAAAACCTTTCGACCTCTGCCAACACAGAACCGGCCTACCCCTGACTGGATAATACCGAATATGATCATCTCATGTTAATCAACAAGCATAATGGGCCCCGAAGCATACACAGATATCGACTATAGATAATGGATGATCATACCATAATGAGAGGGACCCACATAACCCTGCCGAATCTACCCTGTTTTAGCTATTACCAAGGTATGAGGCTTGAGACAACAATTTACCTTCTCTCTTAGCAGACCATCTTGGAATGCTAACACTACCCTTCAAGCAGAAATGCAATGTCAGCATTCATCCATACAAATTCGTTCTAGGTCTAAATGAAACCGAAGGCACTACCTCTACTGCATCCATTTTGGAATCACCCTCAAGATTAATAGCCGGTAGCCCTTGCACTTTAAAAACTCCATCTTCAAACATCTTCAAGTTATCTTCCACTTGAATGCAAAGGTTGGTTCGAAGTGGTTTTCGAATAATATTGGAAGTGCAATTAAGGATTGTAATATGGAATAGTAACTAAGATATCTACTAGCGCAGAATAAAAATAAAAGTAAATAGTAAAGTAAATGACACCATGGATTTTTATACTGGTTCGAATTCCCGTTCTACATTTAGTCCCAGACTCCTTCTGGAATTTAACTATCGACCCTCTCTTAATACGGAGGAATAGGTATTACATCGCTTGAGTAATTGAACATGACCTCTACCACCTAGACAACCGAATATGACTTCTACCGTCTGAGCAACCGAACACGACTTCCAATACAAATAATAAAGTTGTTTCTGACTGAATATGCTATTGAATAGCATTGACAAGTCAATAACGTACACCCTTCCTATAACCTTCTCCTTTGTGGTATAGCGTGAAGGTGGAAAGTTTATTAAATTACTTAACGAGGTTTGCTTAAATGAATAAGCGATTTGAATGAAATATTGAGTGCAAATGGAAAGATAGTTTAGACAATAAGAATGAGAATTTAAATCATAAATTGGTCATTAAAACAATTGATTTCATGGCTATATAAAGTGTTTAAAAGTTGCAAGTGTTCATGAAAGGTCGCCATGAAAGAATATGGAAGCAACTCTTGAATCAAGAGTTGTATCTCTTTTCTGAAATGAAGTGCCTCCTCAAAATATAGACGTTATGAAGATTCAACCGACTTAGTGAAAAGATTCAGCCGACTGAATCAATTGAAAATCGATGCAGTAAAAAAACAGTGTAAAAACATGTAATTCAGTCGACTGAATATTTAAATAAAGTTGTGCATATGCACAGAATTCGGTCGACTAAATGACCTTGTTCAGTCGGCTGAATTATGTTGATGAATAAAAATTGCCTTAGCTCATTTGGTTAGAGCACTTGCTCTCTAAACTAGTGACTCGGGTTTGAGTCTTACTCCATGCATTTTTGAAAACTTGTTTTTTCATTTAAAATATGATCTCACCGATGTCCTCGATTCGAGTCTTGCTTCATATATTATTATTATTATTATTTAAATTTTTTTATTGCTTTTATAAAATGTTTCAAATGTGCATGTATATGTGTGTATACCACTTTGAGAAGATTTTAACATCGGTAGACTCTAGACATGACACTCTATGACTAATAATACTTTGTTTGTCACCTTCGTCTTGCCTCTATCGTATATATCTCTTCTTGTATCTCCATATACATACTTTTATCCTCTTTTGTACTATGTATCTTCATGTGAAACTTATTTGTTTGTCTCTTTTTGATACTCATGTACCTGCAAGTTAGTTTAGAGATTCTTTGACATATTTGTATAGTTGTTATCATTAAAATCAAACAATGAAGGTTCTGACATTCTCCCCCTTTTTGATGATGACAACTATACAATTTTTAAAAACATTCATTCTATATATAAAATAATATTAATATGTTTAAAGCTCCCCCTAAGTATAACATCTCTCTAAGTATAATATCTCCCTCTATCAATATGCGTATGAATTTCCCCCCCTTTGTCATTATAAAAAAGAATGAGGGAATATAATAAATTTATAAAATATCTTGTAAATAGCGGGATAAACCCAATACTTATTATGGAGAAAATAGATTTTACCTTATTTGCTAAAGTCCATATTTTGTTATAAGCACGTAATTCTATTAAATGTATGGAACATCCTTTAAAATTCCAAAATCTATCATTTTTCTTTTGTTTCTCCAAGTACCTGCAATAAATAATAATCATTTTTGGTACCCACTTACTATGTTAGGGTCCGGAGGGTTAGGTCTTGGGAAACCATACCCATTTGGGTGTGGTTGAACCTTTATAAATATAATTTTCATTATTAACAACCATATCAAAATAATCATTAATGTATTTTTCTCTATTTTATCAATTAACCGGAACCCAAATACTTAGATAATTTTTATTCATATTTTCCGTCAATGATTTTGTACTTCTAGAGAAAATATAAAAATTATTGGTCATAGTAGTATTTGAATTTCTATAAAAATTGGATTTAGACTTTACTCGAAATTTAGTACTAGCACTAACATCTTTACTGTACATGAAAGTGAATCTAGTATTATTTCTACGATCAGTTTTATTATGTCCTAAACCACTTTTGCCATGTAAAGGTCTAGAACTAGATAAAATCACGTTTGGATCGTTTTGACCTTTAATAAATTTTTTGACTTCAGTGTTAAGTTTATCCAATTTAGCTTTAAAGGCACAATTATTATTTTTAAAAGAAATATTACTGTTTTTCAAAATATCAATTTGCTTGTTTAATTTAGAATTCTCCTTTTTTAACGCACAGTTCTTATTTTTGAGAAGAAAAATTCGAGATTCTATCTAAAGATGATTGTAATAAATCATTTTGTCTTTTCAAATCCGTAATTTATTTTTCTTTTTCAAACATAGTATTTTGTTCATCTAGAAAAATTTAGGGACATTTCACTAGAAGGATGAACTTTGTAGTCCAATTAGTTTCTAGGACACATCCACAGAAATTAATTTCAAGGCCAAAGTCAGCAAAATAATTACTTTTAAGGACAAAGTTAGCAGTCCAATTACTTTCAAGGACATAATTTCATAGGTTTTTTAGGCCTTAAAAACTAATTATTTTGCATTTTGTCCTTAAAAGTAATGATTTCAGTTGTGTTTACTAGAAACTAATTGCGCTTGCTAAAGTGACCCTTGTGGCTAATTTGCACAAAATTTTAAGAGTCTCAAAATTATTCTTCAAAGCACCATGTTGATTTTCTAAACCTAATTTCTCATTTTTCAATTTCTACTATTCAATTTTGATTGATTTCATCTTTTCTAAAATAAGAAAATTATGCTTTGAGATTTTAGCACATATACTAACTAATTCAACATTACCATTTGCTGAAATTTGTAAATCAGAAAGTACCTTTTGTAGTCCTCATTGGTGGTTTTGACAAGGATTTTGCTTGTTGTATTTCGATTGGATCTTTTGCTGACCATTATTCTATGATGTCTTGACAATCGATAGAATTCCAGGCTCGATACCAAATGAAAGTGCAACTAAGGATTGTAATATGGAATAGCAACTAAGATATCTACTAGTGCGAAATAAAAATAAAAGTAAATGACACCGGGGATTTTTATACTGGTTCGAACTTCCGTTCTACGTACAGTCTCAGACTCCATCTGAAATTTAACTATCAACCTTTTCTTTATCCGGAGGAACGGGTATTACACCGCCTGAGCAACCGAATAGAACTTCTACTGTCTAGACAATGGAATAGGACTTCTACCGCCTAAGCAACTGAACAGGACTTCCAACACAAATAGTATAGTTGTTTCTGACTGAATATGCTCTTGAATAGCACTGATAAATTAATAATATGCACCCTTCCTATAATCTTCTCCTTTGTGGTATAGTGTGAAGGTAGAATGTTTATTAAATCACTTAATGAGGTTTGCTTGAATGAACAAGTGATTTGAATGAAATATTGATTGCAAATAGCAAGATAGTTTAGACAATAAGAATGAGAATTTAAATCAGAAATTGGTTATTAAAACAATTGATTTCATGGCTATATAAGTGTTTAAGAGTTGCAATTGTTCATGAAAGGTCGGCATGAAAGAATATGGAAGCAACTCTTGAATCAAGAGTTGTATCTCTTTGCTGAAATGAAGTGTCTCTTCAAAATATAGCGATTATGAAGATTCAGCCGACTAAGTGAAATGATTCAGCCGACTGAATCGATTGAAAATCGATGCAGCAAGAAAACAGTGTAAAAAAATGTAATTAAGTCGACTGAAATGTATGATTCAGTTCGACTGAATATTCAAATAAAGTTGTGCATATATGCACAAAATTCTATCGATTGAATGACCTTGTTCAGTCAACTGAATTCCGTTGATGATTAAAAGTTGCCTTAGCTCATTTGATTAGAGCGCTTGCTTTCTAAAGTAGTGACCCGGGTTTGAGTCTTGCTCCATGCATTTTTGGAAACTTGATTTTTCATTTAAAATATGACCTCACGAATGGCCCGAATTCGAGTCTTGCTTCATTATTATTATTATTTTTGCTTTTATAAAATGTTTCGAATGTGTATGTATATGTGTGTATACCACTTTGAGAAGATTTTAACATCTGTAAACTCTAGACATGACACTCTATGACTAATAATACTTTGTTTGCCACCTTCGTCTTGTCTCTATCATATATATCTCTTCTTATATCTTCATATACGTACTTTTATCTTCTTTTGTACTATGCATCTTTATATTGAACTTATTTGTTTGTCACTTTGTGATACTCATGTACGTGCAAGTTATCTTAGAGATTCTTTGGCACAATTATATGGTTGTTGCCATTAAAATCCAACAATAGAGGTTCTAACAAATATATCTGATCCTGGTTTCTTCGAACCAACAACCAAATAATTTTCGATTGACTCGTTCCCAATTCTTTCAGAAGTAAACGGACTATACTAGAGTTTCAAAGGGATCTCTAATATATCCCTCAAAGCTAAAGACATTTCACCAGAATGAGTTCTCCCAAGAGAACTCAAATCGTATGAATACGTAAAGCTCTTATTTACTTCCTAAGCCAAAATTTTCTAGGATTTGATAGTCGTTTATTTAACTATCAAACAAACAAACAACAACAATTCAGGGATTTAATTACCCATAGCAACCACTAAGCCTCAAAATAAATCTTTATAAATCTCGAAGTTCTATTTATAAAACTCTTTTATAAATATCAAAAACTTTTACAAACTCTTTTATAAATATCCAAATCATTTATAAAACTCTTTTATAAATATCCAAAATCATTTATAAAATTCTTTCCCAAATTTCAAGATCTCTTTTCAATTTATAAAACTCCTTTTATAAACTTTTTTTATTTAAAACAAAACTTATTCAATACACTTTAATCAATAAATTTCCTTTGATAAAATCAATTATTTAAAACACCTTGAAATAAACAATTTATTATTTAAACATTTTTCATTTAATGATCTTCAATGCACATTAGCAAAATAATGTTTTTAAGAAATCATTTAAAAAGTATTAAATTAACTTCAAACGTTTTTGATAAAATAATTACTTAATTATCCTTTAAAATCTTATTTAAAAAATGATAATAAACTTTAGACCATTATTAAAAAGGATAAAATGAAATATTTAACTTCACAAAATCAGAAGGTGGCCTAGCGACCACAATGGTTCTTATTTAATTCAGTTTAACTTGTCCAAGTTATATATGGGTATTTACATAGAAATAAGATATGTAAAATGGATCAACTAATAACAACCAATCAACATATATGTAAATGTCCAAGTTACCAAAATAGCAAAACTAGGTTTTTATTCTGCTTAAATATATGTCAGCATAATCTACTTAGTGAATTATGGAAGAACTGTTATTTATTTTACCAAACAAATGTCCAATATAATTTCAGAACTTCAATGGTTGTGGAAGGTATGTTAGCTGCATCCACCCTTTCACAAGTATAAGTTAAAAGAAAAGCAACTTCAATGGTTGCGGAAGGGTATCGATTCGAAACCCTACCCTCTGTACTCATTGATTTAAAAAGTTATAAAAACGGCTTCTTAGTAAAGTGAAGGGTATAAATGTGACAACTAGGGCATCAAAAGGGTTCAAAAGCGACAACTCCTTCATAACATACTTTAAGAACAAGGACGTGTCAATGGGTTCAAAAGCAAATAAAAGCGGCTTCAACCCTTTCGCAAGCATGCCTTCAACACCATCCTTTTCTTCCGCCTTTCTCTAATACACTACGTACCAAGTTCTTCATACCATATGCACAGATTTCAAATGAGTGTGAAAGATTTACTGAGTATGGTGACGGAAGCAAACGAAAGTGGTGAAGTTGTAATTTGATATAAAACTGATTTTATGCCTTTTAAGGTAATTCCCTTTCACCTAACTTACATAATTTTCCAAAAGATAATTGGTTGCCAATACTTTACCAAAATTCTTTCTAAAAAGCTGCCGAACTCAACATTGAACAATTGAAAACATTTTAGCAAATAATTCATTCTTCTTTTTAAAACAATTAAAACATTTAAGCCCTTCAACTTAAGTAATTTATTGACCATAATTAAGCACTTAGGAAAAATCTTCAAAAATCACAATAATTCACATTAAATATATTTTCTAATATATATATAAATTTCAGACCCGAAGGCATTATTTAATTGTCTTATGTAGTTTAAACCCAAAATTAACTATATTCTATCAACGAAAATTTATAATAAATCCATAATCACTTGGAAAATTATGAAATTTGAAACCCACTTTTAAAATAATATTTTTGACCATATATCAAAAAATCAACTCATCTGAATGTCATATGATAGGTTTTCTAATCTAACGTTTCATAAAATTCTTATTAAATCTCCGTAAATCATCAACTTAAAACATATAATCATTTAATCACTATAACATGACACATACTTGCAAAAGAAAATAGGTTTGTCTTTAAACCAAAATCATTCATCAAAAATAGATATATAAACTAATTATTTACCTTGGCTTTGTGTTAAGAAGGTTGAGATTTGTTTTTAGATTGATTTGCTTAAGCTTTCTACTTGAATCCTAGCTTCTCTTCTCCTAATCCTCTTAATGGTGGTAGGCCAAGTTCTTTAGGGTTTTAGTTTTGTTTGTGAAAGTTAAAATGAATGAAGAATGAAGAATAAAAGGGTTTAAGGTACAAGCAAAGGCTATTCCCATTTTACCCTTACCATATTCCTCTTATTTACTTATTTTTAATTCTCTTTTACTAATACATTCATTAAGGCATGATTCCTTTTTAATTAACAAATATCAATCCTTTACTATCCATATTATTTTAATTAATTTATCCAACTATATGTTCAAAATAATGTTAGTAAAATTAGGGTCATTACGGCGCCATCCACTATGGAAGCTGAATTCATAACGTACTTCGAAGCTACAGATCATGGATTATGGCTGCGTAACTTTATTTTAGAACTTAGAATTATGGGCACTAAATCGAAGCCATTGAAAATTTATTGTGACAACATCGTAGTAATCTTCTTTGCGAAGAACGATAGTTATACTAAAGCAGCAAAGTATATTGAGATGAAATACCCATCGATGAAAGAAGAAATTCAGAAATGTATTGTGTCAATTGATCATATCAATACTGATGATAACATAGTAGATCCTCTTACTAATGGACTGCCTCCAAAGTCCCTTTTAAGACATGCAAAAGAGATGGGTCTCAACTAATTTTATTAGAATTACTATTTGGTTTAGTTGTATGACACTTCTTATTTTAATATCAATGAAGATGTTTCTAATTACTATCATTTATGTCTCTTAAGAAATGCATGCATTAATTATGAATTATTGTTTGACAAAGATATTCCCGCGTTTAAAGGAATATTATAAGGCCATTAAGATACCTAATATTAAAGGCTTGGATAAATTGAATATTGATGTTGTTGTACCTGGAAGGGACCATACTATAGAATAGCATGGAACCACCATGACTCGCATTCATGATTCATTAAATTTAAGCAAACCATATTTATCAAATATTGTACAACTAAGGATGCTTAATATAATTAAAAGACCAAGTGAGGGACAATTGGATATTAATTACTAATTATTTAGTTTCCAAAGTTATATAAACTATATTTATTACTCTCCAAATATTTTGAAATTCCACATTAGTGTAGTTTCCCATTATGTGGTCTTATTAATTAATAGGAATGTATGATAGATATTTAATAGCATATTTTGAGCTAAATTTCGATTCACGTGATTGTTAGAGAAATAAAGAATTAAAGATTGACTCCTAACACCTTTGAGTCATTAATGGATTGGAATAAAGAAAGACTCCTAACGTCTTCAAGTCATCAACGCATAAGATTTCGTCCATCTCCCACTATATAAACAGATATATCTTCACCATCTACGTATACACATAACACACAATTTATATTACATGGGAGAGCGGTTTTGAAATTATAAAAACACCATTCTTGGCTGTTTCTTAAGAGGAAGAAGATTACCATTCCCATGCTTCAAATTAACTACAAGCATGGAGAATACATAGCTTGTAGAATTGTAAATGCTAAATTTTAGCAATTATACTTATAGTAAACACTTACACACACATGCATATCATATGTAATCAAATACCGCATCACATTTTAGCATTATATTTCAGCATATTTTATACACAATTTCTCAGTTATCTATACTATACTATTAATACCGAGTATCTAATGGTTAGCTCTGAAGCCCTCTCTCATTTCTCCAATACGGTCATGCCACATGTATTCTTGAGCTGAATAGTCTCAACGCCTTCTTACTTAACCTAATATTAAATCAGGCACTTTCTTATTGTTCTTCAAAAAGGAAAATGTTGTACTCTAATCGTCGCTATTTGGTTTCTTCGAGGCCGTGCCAAAGTCGGTGGTTTTCCACTCTTTCCATAGCTCAAAGTGACAGCGTCCGACAGCCTTATTAGCCCGGATATCTACCTGGTTTGAGGTAAAAATCCTTCTTTTCGATCGTACATCCATTTTGTTGGTTTTCTTATACTATTTCAGCTTCAATGGGTTTTGTTTTTTTTCCCACATTCGTGATGTATAGTAAGTATATTCTCATCATGCTTTAACTATTTTGAAATATAAAATTTACAGTTTTATAAATTTTAAAAGCTTCCAAATATATAGATCCTCTCGATTCTTGTGAATATTGAACTTCAAATTTTCTTCTTATATAATGCATGTGGTTTTCCATTCAAGATGGTTTAAATTAGATGCACCATGAAGCATATCTTGGTGAATTAAACTATCTAATCAAGTATAGTTATTGTAAACTAATTATCATATTAGTTTGAGTTATTTGTTGGGAAAAATCCCTTCAGATGATCAGTCAACGCAGCGGAACTGGACCGTGATTGTAGTGAGACGAAACAAACAGAGATAAACACCAGAATAGACAGTCACAGATCAATGCAATGCAAAAAAATAAATAGCACCCGTATTTATAGTGGTTCCACTACCACGAGGCAGTGTACGTCCACTTGAGGAGAGGAGATTTTATTAATCACTGAAAGGGAGTTACAAGATTGATGCACTTTTGGAGGCTATACACAAGAAGAATTAACAACACACACAAAATTCTATAAAGTTTCAACTCTCTAGGATGGTTCCATTGTTGTCCAGAAGTTCCACTATTAATAGAGTGAAGAAATGAGGAGAGGGGTAGCTGCTATATAGCAGCCTTGGGGTTTGGTTTGACATACCCTATCTGGTTCGGTAGCACAAGTCACAATCTGGTCCCGCACTGCTCAATGTCATTTGGTTCAGCAAACAATACTCAAACTCTGGACCAGCATGGTCCAAATCCCGAATGAGACATTTCGTTCAGCATCGCTTTGGTTTGGCAAAGCACAAAGGTTGGAACAACACTTCACTTCAATACCGAACCACAAATTCCTCTTCACCACTTCAGACTTTCACTGAACCATCACTTTGGTTCAGTACGCTCCTCCTTCACCGAACGAGATTACTCGTTCGGCCTTCATAGCCTCAACACCGAATGAAACACCGCCGCCCCATAAATATGGAGCGGAAAAATCTAGCAACACCGGACGAGATTTCTCATCTGGCACTTCCATCATCAAATCAGATTTCCACTGCCGCCCCAGTCAACCACCGAATGAAGTAGCTCGTTAGGTCTCCACCCTACATCACTCCAGCTCCACCGAACCAAGATAGTGGTTCGGCAATTCTAGCAACTTCTTGGAGCTTGCTTCCACTTCTAGGGTTAGGTCTTCCTCCTTCCTCGTCGATGCTGCTAACGGCTTCAACTCCGCCAGTGATGGAATCAAGGTAACAATTCCAACAATCTCCACCTTGTTACCATATCCCATCAAGCCATCTAACACTGTCTACACCACTATGCTCCAAGCAATGGATACTTACTTGATGAGCTTCGGCAATGCCATCGCCCATTACACTCTGTCAACGAACTCCGGTAAGGCCACCATCCGTCAGCAAAGTGTTCGAAATACCCAATCTGTGTAGAACCTATCAGTCTCCACCATAAAAACAAAGGTCTTCATGAACCATCTCAACTCTCCCCCCATGCCACCTCGTGGCACCTAGCACTTCATTAAGCAAATCATGCCCGAGCAATGCTCGAACTTAGCAACAGGCAATGACTTGGTAAATATGTCTGTTGCATTCTCCTTTATGTGAACTTTCTGAAGACGAACTAGCTTCTCTTCACTCATTGAGACAAGGAACGACTCTCTCACCTCAATATGCTTCGTCCAAGAGTTGAATGCTAGATTTTCAGCTAAGTGAATAGCACTATGACTGTCACTGTATACATCAATGCCTTCATATATGAAGCCCAAATCATACAACAGTCGCCTCAAATAAAGCGCCTCCTTAGCTGCTTCAACCGCAGCTATAAGCTCTGCCTCTGTAGTGGACAAAGCCACAATCGTCTACAACCTCGCTTTCCAACTGATCGATGTCCCACAATTGGTGAACACATATCTGGAGGTTGATTTCTTCGATCTCTATCACCGGCATAGTCGGAATCACAAATCCAATCAAGCTGAAATCTCTATCTCTGCCGCCAAAGACAAGTCCATGGTTTGGAGTTCCTCTAAGGTATCTGAAGATACCTTTACTGCTTCCTAATGCATCTTTCCTGAATTCGTCATGAATCTACTAACCAATCCAACAGCCTATGCAATGTCAGGCCTAGGGCAAACCATGACATACATCAAGCTGCCAACTGCACTTGCCTATGGGACCTTCATCATATAAGCCTTGTCCTTTTCCGAGATTGGAGAGCCTTTACTAGAAAGCTATATGTGCAAAGGCATGGGTGCACTGATTGCCTTAGCCCCTTCCATGCTAAACCGAGCAAGCACCTTTCGAATGTACTCCTTTTGAGTGAGGCTCAATAATCCTAGCTTTCTATCCCTTTGAATTTCCATATCCAATTTTTTTTTTGCTTCTCCAAGATCTTTCATTTCAAATTCTGTCTTTAGCTTTCGCTTTAAACTATCGATTTCAGCCTTATCCTTGGAAGTAATCAACATATCATCCACGTACAATAGTAGGTATGCCCATATACCATTCTGTAAATGCTTAAAGTGCACACAAGCGTCTTTGATGCTACGATCAAAACCAAGTGAAAGCATAGAATAGTCAAACGTCTTTTACCATTGTCTAGGCGACTGCTTAAGTCCATACAAAGACTTCTTCAATTTGCAAACCCTGTTTTCTTTCCCATCTACAAAAAAATCCTTCTGGCTGCTTCATGTAGATGATCTCATCCAAGTCTCCGTGTAAGAAAGCAGTTTTCATGTCCAGTTACTCCAGCTCCAAGTCATGAGCTGCGACGATAGCGAGCAAAATGCGGATGGACGTATGCCTTACTACTGAAGAGAATATCTCATCATACTCCAATCCCTTTTTTTGTGAAAACCCTTTAACAACTAATCTAGTCTTGTATCTTCCATCATCTTTCACCATTAACACCCATTTGCAACCTATGGCTCGGCTTCCTTGAGGAGGTGGTACCAAATCCCAAGTCTTATTCTTCTTCAACGACTCTAACTCCTCTTCTACAGCGCACATCCACTTCGAATTATCACATGACTTCAAAGCTTCATCAAGGTCAAGCGACTCCTCATGAACCACATGTAGAACATAGTCAAACTGATCACTATGACCATGGTTCGCAAACTGTCAATCACCATACCTTTCAGGCAGCCTAATAGTCCTACGACTGACCCGGGTAGGTACTGCTTCGCCTAAACTCCTTTCAGCTCCACCTTGAATTGAACTTCCTCTAGATTCATGCACATCACCAGCACTACTAGAAGGTGCCTGTGGACTATCCCGTGATGTTTCATCAACCGCGTTTTCCTCGACAGCATCAACAACAAATCTACTATTTGGCTGGAACACGAGAACTTCTTCCATCTCCTTAGGCTTATCAAAATCTTTTGATGTGGTAGGTAGCTTCTTCTTCGGATTGAATATATCAGACTCATCAAAAGTAACATGTCTAGAATGAACAATCTTCTGATCAACAGGGTTCCAAATTCGATACCCTTTATTACCATTGGTGTATCCCAATAGTATGCCCTTGTATGCTCTACTCTCCAACTTGTCACACATGTATAGTGAACATACACAGGACAACCAAAAATTCGAAAGTAACCAAGATACACTACTTTGCCTCTCCACTTCTCCTATGTAATCTTTCCATTTATGGATAAACAACACAGAATTCGATTTATGATATGCATCACAATTGATAATGCCTCCGCCCAAAAGCCTCTAGACAAACCCGCCATCAATCTCAAGCAGCAAGCCTTCTCCAGTAGAGTCATGTTCATCTTTTATGCAACCCCATTGGATTGCGGACCTCCGGGTGTAGTGAAATATCTCCGAATGCCATGTTGTCTACAGAAATTTAGAAACTCCCTAGAGACAAATTCATTGCCATTATCAGATCTTAGCACCTTCAACCTAGAACCAGATTGGTTCTCAACAAGCGCTTTTCATTCTTGAACTTCTCCAAGCTCTCTGATTTGGCCTCCATAACATACACCAATACTTTTTGAGAAAAATCATAAATGAAAGAGATAAAATACTTTGCTCCTTCAAGAGAAGGAGTAGCAACCAGTCCCCAAACATTTATATGCACATACTCAAGTACTCGTCTCGATCTATGGAGTTCAACTCCAAAAGATACTTTAGTTTGCTTGCCTAACATACATTCCTGCAAAAATCCATCTTGTCGAAGCTTTCTTCTTTGATCATCTTCCGTCTTCGAAGCTACTCTAAGCCTTTCTCTGAAATATGACCCAACTTGAGATGCCAAAGTCTTGTGGCATCCAAAGCACGAGAACTATCTACTCCAAAACACGACTCTCCAAGAACCGTGGTTCCTTTCAGAAAATACAGATTTCGAAACACATTTTCTTTCATAAAAACTAGTGCACCTCTCGAAACCTTCAGAATATCCTTCTCGATAATTACCGTGCATCCCAAAGATGTCAACTGTCCTAAAGAAATTAAAGACTTTCGAAAACCTGGAACATATCGGACACCTGTCAAAGTGTGTATTACTCTGTCAAACATCCTGATCCTCACTGTACCTTCACCCATTGCTCTACAGCTAGCATCATTACCCATAAGAATAGAGCTTTTCTCTTATCCAACGAAGAACTGAAGTAATCCTTATTAGGCGTCATATGGAAAGACACCCCTGTGTCCAGCACCCCATGGTCTGAGACATCCAATACTGCTGCAGACAACACATCGTCAGATGCAGACTTCTCCACCGCAATTGATTATGATCCATCTTCTTCCTTCTTCTTCAAATCTAGACAATACTTTTTCCAATGACCATGTTTCTTGCAGATAAAGCACTTTCCATCCTTAGACTTTCCTTTCCTGCCATTACCGGGCTTCCTAGACTTGGAACACCCTCTAGAGTGTCAGTTCTTCTTATCATCTCTTCCTCTTTCAATAAACAGACCGTGACTACTTCTTCCACCTCTACTTCCTTCACTTATCTTCTTCATCTGATCTCTCAAGCCATCAGATAGAAGGTCAACTTCACATCTTCCACTGTTAACGTGTCTCTAGCGAAGATAAGACTGTTAGCAAAACCTGTGTATCGCTCCGGAAGAGAACATAAAGGAATCATTACCATTTGCTCCTCATCTATCTTCAAGTCAACAGTTTTCATCTTTATCACGAGATCATCAAAGAAATTAAGATGTTCCTTTACTGAAGTACCCTCTTCCATCTGCATTGTGAAAAATGTCTTCAACAATATCACATGGTTAGTTAGAGATTTTTTTCAAGTAGAGATTTTCTAGCTAGGTCCAAATGCCCCTAGCAGTGGTCTCACTGCTAATCTCTGAGATGACATTATCTTACATAGCTAGTTGTAAAGTAGTAAACGCCAATTTCTCTATCTTCTTCCTTTCCGCGACTGAGATGTCAGCCGTCAACTCCTTAGAGGAAAACACTACTAGATGGACTTCATTCCTCATTAGAATAGCCTCCGTCCTCCACTGTTACTTTATCCCCATTGCATTTCTCAATTGCCAACTGTGATCCTGACACGATGTACATCCCTCTAGTATAGGGTCTTGTAACAACTGGAGTCGCTTCATCTCCTGCCATAGCGTCTAACACTGATCAATCAACCTTGCAGCTCTAATAGCAGACTATTGGAGAAAATCCCTTCAGATGATCAGTCTAAGGGAATAAAAAACTCAACGCAGTAGAAAACAACTAGATCGTGATTATAGTGAGATGAAAAAAACAGAGATAAACACCAGAACATACAGTCACAGATCAATGCGATGCAGAAAATAAACAACACTAGTATTTATAGTGGTTCCACCACAGCGAGGCAGTGTATACCCACTTGGAGAGAGAATATTTTATTAATCACTGAAAGATTAGAGTTACAAGATTGATTCACTTATGGAGGCTATAGACAAGAAGATTTAATAATACAGACAAAATTCTGCAAAGTTTCAGCTCTTTAGGATGGCTTCCATTGTTGTCCAATAGCTCCACTATTTATAGAGTGAAGAAATGAGGAGAGCGGCAGCTGCTATATAGCAGCCCTGAGATTTGGTACAACATACCCTATCTGGTTCGGTCCAAATACCGAACGAGATATTTCGTTCGACATCACTTTGGTTCAACAAAGCACAAAGGTTGGAGCGGCACTTCAATACCAAACCATAAATTTATCTTCACCGCTTCAGAATTTCACCGAACCACCACTTTGGTTCGTTACACTCCTCCTCCACCGAACGAGATTATTCGTTCAGCCTTCATAGCCTCTACATCGAACGAAACACCACCGCTCCAAAAATAAGGAGCGGAAAAATCAAGCAACACCGGACGAGATTTCTCGTCCGGCACTTCCATCATTGAATCAAATTTCCACTGCCGCCCTAGTCAACCACTAAACGAAGTAGCTCATTCGGTCTCCACCCAACACCGCTCCAGCTCCACCGAACCAAGATAGTGATTCTGCAATTCTAGCAACTTCCTGAAGCTTTCTTCTGCTTCTAGAGTTAGGGCTTCCTCCTTCCTCGTCGATGCTTCTACGACTTTAACTCTGCCAGTGATGGAATCAAGGTAACAATTCTAACATTATTGTTCTTATTTTTTGGTTAAGGAAAGTGGATTTATCATTTTACATTTCTATTATCTAGTTTTGATTCTTGAAGAGCGTATCCATATTATGCATCTACCCACATAGGTAATATGCATCTACCTATATACATTATGGATTATCAAATATTAGATACAAAGTAAAACATTCATATAAGAACAACTTGAATTTTAAATTTATATTTGAAAGTACATTAGTTTGAATTTTAGCTAATTGCTTATAATCTCAACTTTTAATAACATTGGCCCTTAGCCTAAAGCATTATATTTTACTGAATATGATAATTAACCAATGCAAAGAATGTATATTTATTAGGTCCTATTTTGATTTTTTAAACTATTATTTCAATTAATTTACAGTTATGTGTTATTAGGTTCATGCATGAACTTTATAAACTACAATGATGTAACATATATTAAGGTGTATATGCATGATATAACTTTTAATTAACATAATTTAGGTTTTGGTTGTTCCTTTATTGGTTGGTGGTTAGAAAGTATCTAGTTCATAGTTTCATAACCTTCATCTCTTGAATTAATATCAATGCAGACATTTAGGATATGATAAAATTGAACTCCTATATAGGTTAGTTCTTAATTACATCCTTTTTTTAGAGTCCAACAGAATGTAACCTTCCCCCGAAGAGTTGCTTCCCTATCATGTCTCACGAGAAGAGGAAAGAACATAATTTTCACATGAAAATGTGATGCAATCTCCATATAGAGGCTTTTTATTGATAAGAATATTGGCTATTTGATTATGGTGATATTATTCAGTTGACATATAATACTATTTTATTTTATTTCACCCTCATTACATGCTAAATGTTTATAAATTTTGGACTGCTAAAGTGTGATTTCCTTTATGTCTGTCCATATTTCACTTATGTTAATTCACTGCACAACATGATTACTTGATTGTAGAATGTGGTAGAGCAAGGAACGCAAGTACTAAATTTAAATCATTTAAATCGGGACCTAAGCATTGTTTATCATGTGCTACCTATTACAATGGAAATCCAAATTTCAAGCCAATTGATATGCAGCGACCCACTGCAACAACAGAAGTATAAAATTTCTTTTAACTCAAAATATTCAAATAACACTAACTTACATGCTATGTGTGTGTATTCATAGCATGTGTGTGTTCATTTGTTATACCTATGTGTATACGTGTGTGTGTTCGTTCTGGTGTGTACACATATGTTCAAGCAGTTCTACAGTTATAATTCATATGACATTAACATTTATTTGCTATAGTTTTTGGCTATAATCTTATGTAGTCACACTTTTAAAAAATTTCAATTCGATATGCTATATTACATATTAATGTCATGCGAGACCAACACTTGTAACAAGATGTTACTTGTTATTTTTCTTTCTTCCTATTAAAGAACATGATAAGTGCTTTGAGTATGAGATTGCTTAATATTGAAAAAAAGTTCCCATTAAAGAATATGTATATCACATGCTATATGTATGAGCATTTGCAGTCATATTTTTATGGTTACCTCAACTAAAACTTGTGCTTAATAAGTAGAATTTAAAAATAAAAAACAAGGCTATGTGCTTACTTACCGTTTCAGAGGACTACAAGTTGAATGACTCAGCAAATATATGTTCCATCACTAGGTTTGATTTAACTTTTGACTTATTCCTATTATAATCTCAAATACTAATAGGTAGCATTTAGCAATGTTTGTCAATAATAGGTATATTTATTGGCGTATGTTGAATATACCATTCAGTGTCTACTATGTGAGTAAATGTACATTAAGGATAAATATTTCATTTTTTCTAATGTTAAATGCTTTGTTATACCCAAATCATACTACTATGTTGACTAATAAGCATAGGTCGTAACATTTTATACCCATAAATATATTAGTAAAGGTATATCTATATAGTCATACTTGTTACATGTAACCGTCTCTAATTGTAAAGTAGTTCTTTAATTGGTAAAGCATCTATTTGTTTCTCAACTTACCTCTGTTTTTGGTAGATTATATATATATATATATATATGATTAGTACTATCTCTTATAGTTCATACTCTATTTACACTTCCGCTAACTATATTTGGCTTATAATTTTATATGTTTTCACTCGGTCTCTACTCTAAACCACTATGTCCCAAATTAACATAATTGTCATGGGATAACTTCATTTTTCATGGTAAAATAGGAGGAGTCTACAAATAAGCTTTATATTATAACTGCTCTTATATGCTTTATCGTGAAAGAACTTTGGAGGAGACAAAAATGAAATCTTGAATATGGAACAAAAGAAGATGAATTTCTTTTACTTTGTTGGTAATTTTATCATTGTGTCATATTTCATTCTATAGTTTTGTCTACTAAAAATTAATTAGAAGCACAAGGGTGTAAGAATTCAACTACTACTAAGCAAAAAATTTGACCTTTTTTAGACTCAAATCTATAATTGTGTTGATTTTGTATTTAGAATGAAATGGGACATTGATCGATTTTTTCCCATTATTAACTATTTGTTTAAACAATTTTTGATTTCGTAGTATCATGGTACTATTGTTCAAGTCGAAGGTCGAGCACAATGTGTTGAATTTATAAAGAATAAGTACATAATACTACAAATATGACGAAATCTGCATTTACAAGAAATAGGATCTTCAAAATATAGATTTTCTATATATACAAAATTAGGTTTCGTTACATCCAAACATTTTGTAATACTATAAAAGGAGGGTATATTCTATCATTGTAAATCATCCCACTGAATAAAAGAAGGCTATCTTCTTCTCAAGTCTCTTATTCTTGTATTTAATTTCTATATGGTATCAGAGCAGGTTCGAAATTTGAATCAAATCAAACTCTACTACGAATCTTGAATCCCTAATCCAAAGAAATCTTGAATCCCAAATATCACAATGAATTCTGATAGTGAAACAACAATGACATCAACCTCAAACCTTAATCCACACATCGTTCACAATCATATTGATGCTCATTTTCCAACTAGCAATACGCTGAATGAAAACAACTATAGTTTTGGTCAAAAGTTATGAAGATGCACAATAATGGTCAAAAAATGTGGGGATGCATCAGTGGCACTAAGAAGAAGCCTGCAGAACAAAGCGAAGAATATGAAAATTGGTGATCTGAGGATGAAAAAGTAAAGGGATGACTATGTGATTCAATGCCAACAACTCTGATGAACAGGTATGTTTTCCTGGAAACCGCAAAGGAGGTATGGGATTATCTTGAAGCTATATATATAGACATATCTGGTGAAACTCAAATCTTCGAGTTAAACAGAAAGTGTTTTTCCACAAAACAAAATAGTCAATCTCTTGCAACATATTATGATGAGTTTGCAAGAATTTTCCAACAAAGTGACCATCGCAACGATGTGAAAGGAGGAAGTGTTGAGTCCATTGCTCTTCTGCAAAAATATGTAGGACGTCTTAGGGTTCACATGTGTCTCTCTGGATTGGATAGTGTGTATCAATAATTACATGGTGAAATTCTTCGAAAAGGTCCATCACTTACTTTGGAGCTGTCTTATCAAACAGTGAGAGATGTATTAGTCCACAAATAGGTAATGGAAAATTGAACATCCTTAGCTGTATCTTCAGTTATGGCACTAAACAATAAGAAAGGTCAATTTCAAAGTTCCTGGACATCTCAAGAGGAGACTTGACCTATCCATCTTGATCTTGAGTGTGCACACTGTGGATAAAATAGGCACATAAAATAGAAGTGCTATGAAATTATTAGATATCCAGAATGGTAGGATTTTTCAAAGTAATCAAAGAAGAACTTGAATTCGAAGAAGGATGCTGCTAAAAATTTTCCTTTAGTGAATATTGCACAGTCAGGTACGAAAACTATAGGTTGTGTTATCTATAAATTCCGTTAAATAATGAGTGGTTAATTGATATTGGTGCATCAGATGATATGGTAAACAACTCTAGCATATTGTCATCCATTACACCTTCAACCAAAACCTCTATATACATAGCAATTGTTGGTTCCTCTCCTATAATTGGAGAAGGCTCTACCGATGTATCCGATACCTTGATATTAAATTCTATTCTTGTTACCCCTGTCTTAGAATATAATATACTGTCTGTTAGTAGAATCACCGTTGCACTTGCATGTACTATGACATTTTGGCCACAATTCTGCATCTTTCAGGACATAGCGACTCGGAAGGTTCTTGGTTATGGTGTTTGTAATGACCTAGAATTTTGGATATTTGAAATTGGAATATTTAATTGATTTTAAATATTTAAAAGTTAATTTTTAACTTGAATTTCAAATATAACGATTTACAGGATAATTTAATTATTGAATTTAATAATTGAATATTGGGTAAATTGTTGAATCTTGAGTATTAAGCTTGATAAAATAATTTAAAGGTTTATTAAATTTCTATTAGAAGGAATGAAGGTAATAAAATTTCTAAATTGGATTAAAAGCGATTTACACAATTTTAAAAATATCCTGTTTAAATTAACATATAAAAATAGCCTTTCGGGGTACAGTCTCGGAATTCGACCCAATGGATCCGCAATAGTGTATTATTATCGAATTTCAAATTTCGTAGCATTTAGAGTTATAGTTTGAACGTATGGGATATAAATGCGTTGAATTTTATGTCGAAAATTCAATTTAATAATTGGGTCTAAAAAGTTATCTTCTCCATACGATAGAATTGGAACTCGAAACATGTTTCATTGCATTCGGAATAGGGGTGTAACATTATGAACACCTAGCGGCACGCCTCGATAGGGGTTCGGAATTTACAGCTTGTTATTTTGAAATTTAAATAGTTTATTCTCATTGATGGGACTAGACAGTCATTTTCTTTCAATCAACCATCCTATTTTTTAAGACAACCAACCTACCACTATACCACAGCCCTCTTTTCGTATTAAATCATATAAATATGCTCTCTCTCTCTCTCCTATCTTCGAATTGAAATCAAAACAGAGAAAAAAATGGCCGCTTATATTCAAAAATCAAAATAAAAACAACCACTTCATGAAAAATTCAAAGCCCTATTTTAAAATTCTTGTTTTCACATGAGCTTTGACTTGATACGCGTATCACCATGGGTGATGCTTGCTCATCGCACGGTAATGAAGACTTCAAAAATTAGGGTTTTATAATATTGAGAAATGGTTCATCCATTCGACAAAGGTTGGATGTGGTCTCGGAGTGGCGAAGCACTGTTCGTCATCAAAGTTTGGGGAAGATTGGTGATAAAAAAATCACGTGAAAAGTGCAGGTCGAGGAGAGGTGGTGCAGTCGCATTTTGATTTGGAGCTACGGCCGTGGCATGGTGGTGCGCGATCGAGTGGGAGATGTGGGGAATTGCGTGGGTGATCTCGTAATGATCATTGGTGGCTGTGGGGATCGTACACGTGCACGATCTTCGCTGTGCTTTTGGGTTTCCAAGCGAGAGAAAGAAAAGAATGACGAAGGAGAAGTGTTGGGTTGGGTTGTCTTCATGTTGGTGGGCCTTGTTCATGGACCATGCATCTATATTAGGTAAATTTTAGTTTAATCAAGTTTTAAACTAAGTTAGTTAGTAAATTTAGTTAACTTAGAAAATGAGCTTAGGAAGGAGTACTTTTCACTTCTAAGTCGAGTTTGAAAATGTGGTAAGTAGGCTAGGACTGTACATTTGTGTTTTGGGGAAGATTATTAATATTATGTAAGTTATGTTAGTTTAATAAATTTAGTTGAGTAAATTTTTTAAACTTTAAAAGCATATAAATTCCCATATGAAATCCGTTTAACCCACGGTCTTCGTTGTTAGGTTCATATAAACAAATAGAAAATACTAGTGTACTTTATTGATGCGTTTAGAAAAAATATAAAAAAATATTGTTATATAATTTTTTAAGTTTGTAAATTAAATATCTTGTTCGTTGTAGGTCCAATTAAGACGCATCCAGTTGCATTAGAATCACATTGACGTTAGCTATGTTTTGGAATCAGTTCAATAGAAGTTGGAGTTTGTTGAATTTTGCACTAAATCAAACGTAATTTGATTTAGGCAAAAAAACAGAATGCCTCGGCAATGACAGAGAATTTCGGTGAGTTAATCTCACTCATTTTGGATTACTAGTTAATTTTAAACAGTAAATTAATTATTGGATGCCTGGTTGGATTTGATAATTATTATTAGTTGAATGTGATATTATATATAGTAGTATATATATTGGTAGTTGGATATATTCTCGCATATTTTAGCGGATGAGACCCTATGTGCCCCGCATAATAGTGGATGACCATATATACCGCGATATCCCCCTCGAAGTGGGATTGATATTTTTATATTGTGCAAACGTCTGTGGTTGCAAGGAAACAGGTTGGAGGGATCCAACTGGATTCCTCAAAAATGTTGAATTAAATTTCATATATATATATGTGTGTGTGTGTGTGTGTGTGTGTGTGCGTGTATATATATATATATATTGGTATATGATCTGTTTGAATAGTCTGTGGTAGATTATAGTGTGATTTGAAATTATTGGATGTTATTCTAGTTTGGCCCAGATTTTGGTATTTCAAAATACCATAAATATATATTTGAATTTGAAAGGGGAAAAAAGGGATTTTGGAAGTGAAGTATTTATATGAGATTTTGGATTAATTAAAAGAAACTTATTTGGATAAAATAAATAGTTTGACCTTAAAATTTGTCCTTAACTATTTTGGAATATTGCATATAGAGATTTTGGAATAATGCACATAATGAAACTTAAGCGATATTTGTTTAAGTGTAAAAGAATTTTTAAAAAATCGAGACTTTAAATAGTTTGGGAGAATAAAAAGGGGATTTGGACAATAAGTATAAAAGTTGATTATACTGGATCTTAAAATAAGATTTCTTAAATTACGAAATAGAAGTAAAATTGAGATTTGGTTGGTTGGAGTTCATTTTTGGGTTATTTAAGAAAATGATTTATAAATGGAATTTAATTTAGAAATCAATTGTATGATGGATTAAAATGATATGAAACCGTTCTAGTCTGGAATTGAAAACCGTGAGATTTATAAACAATGTTTATAAATAAAGTGAAATGATTATCATTTGATAAATCGAAGATATAAATTCACCGTAAGAATTTACAATGAGATGGGTAAATCGGTTTAAAGTAAAAATGATAAATTTACTTTTGGAAAAGTGAAAATAGGATTTATGATAATGGAATGTAAATCAAATTGGTGATAAATCGAGAGCGATTCATGAATATTAGATGTTTTGTATTGGAATTGATTTTTTTTTTGAGAAGTTAAGTTGTTGTAAAAAAGGAGGATTTTTAATCATTGACTATGTAATTTGAAAGTGTTTGAGAATATTTCAGAAAATTAATTAGTTAGTTGTTTTAAAGTATATTTAATTATTGACTTAGTTAGTTTATATATTAAGTCAAATATTATTTAAGAATTAATCAGTATTATTATTTTAAAAGGATAAATTATTCAATGTTAATATTATTTTTATATAATAACTTTTATAAAGGAGTATTTGCCTAAAATAAAATTGGAAATTTATATAGGAATTTTTTCAGTATTATTTTGAAAATTATTTAATAAAGTTTTCGGAAAGTAATGGTATACTTTCATAGCGTAATCGGAGGCATAGAGTGCATGCAGTTAAGTTTTGGATTTATTTGGGATAAAGACATAACCATTGAGCTGTGAATCTATGGTTGATACCGCATGGGTACTTTCCATATGATTTTAAAAAGGATTTCAAATATTTTTGAAAAGGATAGTTTGTGAATATACTAAATTCGGAAGGATAAGTATATATATTTTGGATAAAGAGATTTAAGTGATTGAAATTTAAATTGAATAAGACTTAGTGAAGTCACTAGAAAATGGAATGTTTGGTTGAATTATTGTTTATTTGATAGTTAAATAACCGACTATCAAATCTGGACCCAAAATATAACTTTGGAAATATCTAGGAGAAACACGAGAATTATATGGTATAGTTACGTCGAAGGTGTTATACTGTATGTATAAACTCGTTTTGTTCTTCTAGGACGATAATAAGGAAATCAGTCCACAAACGGTTAGGAGGTGGTCTTTGATCTTATTTTCATCTGTTTATTTACTAAAGAATCGGGGTTGAGTTTACCAAAAATGCCGAACGTAGTTTCGGAGAGACAGGGATTGGATAAGTTATTCGAAGCCTGGAATTGAAGATGGAGCAGTGAAGTGCATGGGCTAATTGCTACTAATCCTGAGGATGATTCCAAAATGGATGTAGTAGAAATAGTGTCTTCGGTTTCGTTCAGACCCAGAACGGACTGGTATGGAGGAATGCTATCAGTACATTGTCATTGGAGGACAATGAGCATTCTAAGTGAAAATTCCTTAAAAAGGTAATCGTAGCCTCTAGGCTCATCAACTGGGAATGACTAAAAATCAGGTGAGATGCAACAAGGCTAAGTTGGGTCGCACCTAATTATGGTATGTTTATCACCTTTCTAGATGTCCTCGGATATTATTACTATAGTGCGCAGATTAGCTCGAAAAGGGTAGGAACACCTGGGGTGATAGCATATTTAGTCTATCCAGGTTAGGGGTAGTCCGATCTTGTGTTGCAGGGGATCCCGCGTGGTCCTCGGTACATTTTTATAGACGTGTACTGTGACAGATGGTACCCCAGTGCCTAGTCATTCGTATGGAATCCATTCTCCAATACATACGTTTACGGTTTTGGTTGTAAAGCCTAGTACGCTGGAATTTAATTAATATAACAATTTTAGTTATTTGAATAAGTGTTTGTACTTAGACACTATTATAATATGAGATGATTTTGATATAAAATGTTTTGGTTATCGTAAGGTAAAAACCCATCGTGTTTATGTATGACGTGATCTTACGAGATACCTTTTTTTTCAAGGGATTTTGATAACTTTAATAATTCAAATTGAGTGTGTTTCCTCAGCTGGTTTTTCAGACTGACTCGGATGTTATTTTATTATAATGCTCGGGTCAGACCGAGTATTACAAATACATAATAGGATGTTATGGATCTCAGGAGATGAGCTAGAGGACGAAGACATATCACACGTACTTGATTTTTATCCCACTATGTATTGTAGGCTGTATATTCAGCATTGGAGAGGGCAAGTTATTATAACTGTCCAATATTGAGTTATTGATGTGTTGTACTCTGATGGTGTAATGTATAAATAAAGTTATATTTCTTTTTGTATAAATTAAGACCAGTTGTTATCTATTATATATTTTTACACTGATTGTGAGATTCTGTGTTGTTATTTCTATTTTTCTTCTTCTACCCCTTTCTTATTTTCTCTTACGATCTGGTATTTCCGGCATTCGATTGCTCGGCATGTAATATAGTGAACGTACTGATGTTGATTTTTAAGTGTCGAAAATCCGAGCCATCACACTTGGTATCAGAGCTGAAGGTTAAGCGAGAGCTTGGCTTTGATGTGTAACTCATTAGAGATAAGGTCATTAGCACCCTAGAATGAATTTGAGTGCATTAATAGATATGAGCGCGTACTTTCTAGTGAATATAAAACCATTTTATATTACGTTGATTGATCTATTGAGTGGCTTATGGATTCTGGTCAATACGAGCAATTAACGTTATTGATAGAGATCTCTAAACACTTGTACAGAGAAATTCGACATGGTATTGATTTGAAATGGGGAAAATGAAATAATTTTACCTAGATTATTTTATATATAAAGGAACAATTTTCAGAAATTATTATGTATGGTATGCTTGGTTGTTAGAGAATGATAATATTAAACCATTATCATTTGTTGTTGTGGTAGTTGAACAAAAGTTGATATTATAGTCAACAATTAAGAAATAATTTGATATAACGAAATGGAATTATGTAAATGTGATTTATAATGAACTTAAATTCTAGAGGAATATTTAAATATGATATGGTTTATAAAAACGCTTTATGAAGGATATAAAAGTTGGAAAATTGGAAATTTAATTCCCGTTGGGTTTGGAATGTTTTTCAAAGGCTAGATAAAATATAGAGATATTATTTGGAGAATATTTTTGAATTGGAAATATTTAAAAAGGAATTTTAAAGAAGTAAAAGCACTGAACTCACTTCGTTCGTTGGAAAATAATTCAGTGATGACTACAGCATCATCGACGTTCATTTTCGAGTATCCAAGGGGGGAATTGCTACAATTGGGTTTTGTTTTGGAAAAACTGTTTTGATTTGGGATTCAAACAAATGATTTGATCTACCGAGGGATTTTGGATATATATGATTCTAAAAAAATGGTTTGAAATACTTAGAATAAAGTGTTTAACTTGTGATTTTGATTTAAAAATGTTTTATGGAACATGAATAAGTTTGATAACTTATAAAAATTTGAAATGTGATTGAGGATTAGAAATTTTACTTAAATTAAGTTAAATAAAGGAATTTTAAAATTTAGCCTAAGTAGGCTAAACGAAATAGTTATTGGAAATAGAATTTATTAAGATCGAAAATAAAGTAGTGGATGAACTAATTAAATCAATTAGTTATTTGGAGATAGTTTGGAATGTTAATTGATAAAAATCAAATGTGAAATTGGAAAATTGGAATTGATTTTAAATATAAATGGATATAAACTTAAGACGTGAGGTGGAAATAAAGTTATGAACATTTGTATAAAATGTTATAATAGACTTAAGAAAATTAGATGGAAAAATTCTTAAGTGGAATTGGTATTAAAGAAATGTACTAAGAAGATAGTGAATGTTGGTAATTAGTTAAAAATGAAATGAATGTGAATAAGAGAAATTGGTATAGCTAAGAATCAATTGAAATAAAAACGTAAGTTGTACGTACATTATTTATTCTACATGACGGTTTGATCCAATTCGAGCACCGAATTTGGAGATAATTTATATCGATCCAAGTTAGAATTTTTCACTCGATTTCCGATGGTGAACCCTGAATATGTATTTTTAGTTAAATCTAGAATTCTCCATATAGTATGTAGCTATGCAAGGAGAATGACGGTTTTCAATCAAGAAACCAGATACACTAGAGATCCGTGTGAACGATAGTTCGAAAGGGAAATTGTGTGGTCGAGTGAGCGATCAGTTTGATATTGTGTACGGATGATATATGTACATCGTACGATTTTTGGTGAAATAAATATTGGAAAATTGAACATGCAGATGAATATAATTATAAACTATATGGTTGGATATCATTGGTAAATGAGATGCAGGCATTTAAAATCAAGAAAAAAATTGTGTTGCCCGACAAAAAGGTACAAGTTTAAATTGATGTTTGAAATTGATGATTTTGTGATTGAGGAACTTTATTCTGACGGCTAAATGTCTATGAACTAGAAAATAACCGAACGAATTTTATAATAAAAATAACCGCAAGCGCACATCATACACTTGTAGTACGTGGCGAATACGGGTCGATCCGTAGGGAATTGTTGATTTAATTCTCCTATTCAATCAAATTAACCAAAGTTGAAATGAAAGTTAAGCTAGAGAATTAGAAAATTAACTAACTAACTAAAAGAAAAGAGAAGCAAATATATGAGTTAAGTGATAATTTAGAGAATAAATCCACTCTCTAGATCATGTAGTTCAACACATATGAAATCATGATCTCTCTTTTATAGTCATTAGGGCTTTAATTGATGTGCTTATCATAAGTATGGCATATTTTTGCTACTGATTAGCCAACATAAGCCATCAAACTGTAACACACCCCTTAAACCACTTACTAACTTTCATGAAACTTGACAATGAAAATGAAAATTGAATCTATTTTAAGTATGGCCTATTAACTATTGATTAGAAATATAGACCATCAAATTTGAATTTCAAATCACTTTCTTATGCCATAATCATATTTTGATGAAGAGTCAATTGCGTTAGTGATTGTTCAAGCATAGCCTATTTGGTGTCAACAATATAGGCTATCAAATTCAAAGCAAGAACACAAATAAAACACTTCATTGATCATCATTAAGCACAAAAAGAGAGCATGAATTAACAAATAATTGAAGCTACACAATTAGAGAGCTTCATTATCCCTAAATTGAAGGGGTTTAGCCTTTCATATTTATCATTTGATTAACAAGTTTAGCTAGCAACATGAAAGCAAAAAAGGAAGGAAAATGAAAGCTAATGGAAAAGAGAAGCTAATTAACAAGAATTAAAACTAATCTACTTTGCATGAATGTAAATCTACACTACCAACATTAAAATAAACGAACAAGTAACTAAATTGCATAAGAAAAAGAAAGTTGCATGAAAATAAAAACAAATGGCTATGTAGCCAAGAAAATAAAGAAGAGAGCTTGATTTTATTTTTGAGCCTAAACTAAAACTAAGAGAGACTAAGAAAGAAGAGGGTTACATGAAATATAAGGGTTATTTATACAAGCATGAAACCCTAATCCATAATTTGGGTAATGCCCAAACTACCCTTGAGAAAGTGTGAAGGCCAAGTAATCATTAGCTTCTACTAATCATCATTTAAGTGTACATGAAGCCATTAATTCCATAAGCATGTGCATTAGCCTCTAATTTGTACATTAAGGTAGGCGGGTAGGTAAAGTCCTCCATGTTCTTCACTTTGAATTATTTCCATCTTCATTCCTTTGTATTCATTTTGTGCATGTATGTGTCTTCATGAAACCACTCCTATTTGAGATCAAATTCCTACATAAATATGTATAAATTTTCAATTAATTTTTCTCAAAGAAATATATGCACAAAAATGACCGTTTTGACTCTATATGAAGATGGATATGTGACAATTTGGAATTAATATGGATTTTGGTTAAAACATGTTAAAATACCCAATATGATCATTTATTTAATTTGAATAGAATAAATATGGTGGTAAAAATATGCACATTTACGTACACATGAAATATCCCCACACTTATCTTTTTATTCGTCCTCGAATAAAGGGGAAAAAAACTAAGATAAATCCCTTTTCGTAGGGAGTATGATTGCATTGAGCATATGCAATAAGCCGTTAGACCTCTGGGTGTCCCCAGTAGGATGAGTGCTATGTCGTGAGGGTTTTCAGCGGATACTACCCACAAAATCCAAATGCAGGATGAAAATATTTACAAAATGCAAGATTTATTTACAAAGATGTGAATTTAATGTTTTTGAAAAATATTTACAATGAATGATTCACTTTTAAATCGACACAAATAAGTTAAATATAGGTGTTGGTCATTATCTTGAAAATTTAAGTCATTTACTCGTTTTTCCAATAAAAAAGAAGTTATCATAACAAATAGACTATAGTTTAACTCGTTATTTCTGTTGATAACAAAGTGTAATTATGAAAAGGATCCTTAGTTGATTATCAAAGTTTACCAAAGTGGTATTTTCATTTCTTTTCAATAACAAGTCAAATCAAATAAGTTAAAATACTGCTTTTATTTCATTTTCTTACTCTCTCCATTTTTTCGTTTGAAAGTTTTATTGATATTAACCATATTTACATATGCCTAACTTAGATAAGCTGAGGCCAGATATATTACCCATGCACTGCCTTGTGAACCGATGTGAGGGGAATACAGAGTGTGGCAAGTGAACACACGAGTGTGAACACCTATCGATTGTAGGCGTTATTAATAAAAGAAAAGAAATTTTATATACATACACCTAGCTTAGATAAACTGAGGCCAGATATACCGATCATGCATTTCCTTTCGGGCTTACATAAGAAAGGTACAGAGCATGGCGAGTGTACACACTAGTGTGCACACCTATCAACCATAGGTGTTAATAGAAAATATTTACAGATATACAAATTTTCTTTTATATGTATTTTTTTCAATTTTTTTTTGAAAGAAAGAGTTTTTGCAAAATCATCTTAGCACCACTTAACTTAGAAGACAAAAAAAGTTATATCCTTTACTTTAAATCGACCACTTTTTAAAACAAAGATTTTCAATTAGGATATATTCATAATTATCACGTATGAACATTCCTATATTCTAGTTAAACTATCGTTATTTGTAATCAAATTTCATTTTTATTTTTGTTAAGACAATTAAATTTTCAATTTATTAAATCAAAATCATATATTTATCCTATAGTGTTTCTCTAAAAAATAAATCAAAATGCCTAATTTTTTTTTGTATTTTAAAATTTTGATTTTTTTTAAGTTTTGGAAGGAAAAAAATGAAAAATCAAAAGAAGGTGAGTCTCCCCCACACTTAGTTTTTAACATGTCCCCACAGTCAACCCAAGTGGAACGAGAAAAAAAAAAAAAATATGACCTATATTTACAAGAAAATGAAAATATTATTTACATGATATCAGAAAGTAAATCATCAAAGAGTAAATGAAACAGTCTTCCAAAAACCGATTCATTTGTCTAGTCAAGTATGCGAGACATAGCTCAAGCGCAAAAACCAAACCGTAAAGGATTTTGAAGTTGAACGTTGATTTGAAAAAACGAATGTTGTTTTATTAAAAATAGTACGAGTTGTTTCCTTTTTGATAATTTTCGGGGTCGATAAAACAATTGGTTGAAGTTCAAGTTTATTTTCACCAAATTGAAATTCATGTTTGTCATTGAAAAATTCTTCGAAATTATTGAAAATCAAAGTGGTGATTTAAATCTTCCCCGTCATAATTTAACATTTCTTCATTCAAAAGTCCAAAAAATTCGTGTTCATTAAATTCGTCTTCATTTGTTGGATTATCAACAACTTCATTGCATATCTCAAGTTCAAAATCCAAAGTTGTTGTATTCAAATTTTCGAAATCGAGAAAAGGAAGATCAAATTTTAAATTTCGTTCCACACCCTCAAAAGAATTGAAATCCAACTCAATTATCGTGTTTTCAACAACTTCATTAAGATCGTCATTTTCAGTTTCAAAAGTTGTTGTTTGAAAATCATCGATTTTGGTATAAGATGGATCATCGTTTGACTCGTCATACGTTGCGATTTGATTTTGTTGTTCGTGAAATTTTTTGTATTTTCAATCAACAAATCCATGTGATCGTTGTAAATTTCATTCATTTGTTCAAAAAATCCATTTTATAATTATTAACTTGAGAATTTTTGATTTGAAATTGTTGAGAACAAAGATTTTCAATCGTAACGTGGTTAAGATTATTCCCATTGTCAAATTCGTTTGAAAAGTTGTTTCTATTTTCATTTTGAGTTTGAAATTCATTTTGGAGTTCGAAATTGAATTGGCATGGGTTATACTCGAAATCATTTGAATTTTGAAGTGAATTCAAATTTTGATTATTTTGAAAACTTTGATTCGAGTTATCGCACAGAATTGCACAACTCATTTATCTCTTGATTTTGTTGTGTAGAGAGTTTAAGTAACGATGAAATGCTATTTTCAAGAGTTGAGGGTTGACCATTATATTTTGAAAATTTGCGGTTCAAAATCCAAGTTGTTTAAACAAAAGTAGTTGTTAAAATATCCATACGAATTTGGAGTGAACTCATATGGATTATATTGATTTTCACAATTAAATTCAAGTGAGTAAGAAAAAGGAAACGCGGACATTTTCAAGAATTTTTTTTATAAAGGAAAAGTATTTACAAATAAAATTTATTTTTCAAAAGGAAATTGATTTTTGTTTTTTCAATTTTTTTTTTGTTTTTGACAAGATTTTTTTTGGATTTTTGATTTTCCAAAGAAGAAAACTAAGTAATTTTTTTGGATTTTTGGAATTTCGATTTTGAAAATTTTCAAAGAAAAAGGATTTAAAAAATAACTAAGTTAAGAAATATTTATAATTTTTTTAGTTTTAGATTTTGAAATTTTCTTGTTTTTTTTTAAAATATGCTTGAACTAATGCAACTAAATGAATGAAAAAGTTAACTACAAATGACTTATTCTAAGTTAACCCAAAATTGTATAATCACGCATTGTCTTGGATAAACAAGATGGTTCTCAGCCAGGTAACGAACAGGATTATCGGTGCACCACGAATCACCGTAATATTTATAAATGGCCATTACTCTGCCGTAGCCTAGACACCAAGAAATTAAATTGTTCAAAGAAGACAAATTATCAATATACAATTAAGTGTTATTGATTTCTAACCGTTATTATTAATCAAAATCTAGGATGAAATACAAAACAGAAATTAAACGTGTATTAACAATGCAACTAGGAATGGATTTTTGTTTTTGTTTTTGAATTTTTTTAAATAAAATGCAAGAAACCAACAATGCAAAGCGAACAAAGACAATAGATATATACAATGCAAGGCAATAAAAAGAAAATTGTAAATAAACAAGCAGTTATTTTTTTGGCAAGATCAGCAAATCAAGCAATTTATGCACTTCTGCTCCTTCTGCAATGCTGCTTTGGCAACCTGAAATAAAACAAGATTTATACAGTTTTTTTAATATGAAAGAAGTAACTGAAACAAAGGAAGATCAAAACAATTGAAATCAAAAGAAATAAAACAAAACCAGAGATATATATACAATTTTTTTTTTTAAAATATATCAAAGGAAACTAAAATAAATGAACAAAAATTAGAAAAAAACTAAATCAAAACAAATGAAACTAAAACAAATGAAAACAAAATTAAAACAAATTGACAAATATTTTTTTTAGAACTAAAACAGATTCAGTAAACCACCAACAAATAAAACCCAAAATAACTTGTGTTTTTTTTAATCACAACCCTAACTAAACTAAGGCCCAGCCCAAAATAAAATAAAACTCTACTAAACAAACGACCAGAGAATTCAACGTCAACTTCACAATCAAATTCTCGACCAATTCAAAATCAACTTCACAAATTCAACATCCCCAATTGCTATCAAATTCACATGCCTAGTTCGCGATGTAGTTGCAGTATATCGTTCGCGGTTGCAGGAAGTTGCGAGGTGGTTCGATTGCTGAGGATTGGAGTTGCGATTGATGGGGTGGAGGCGCTCGAATTGCCGTGGGAATTGGGCGAATCACGATTGGTTAAATGTTTCAGTTTGGGTCGCGGCGATGTGTTCTCGAGTTCAGGTTGGAGGCAGCGCAGTTGTCAGGTGAAGTTCGATTGATGTTGTGGGAGATGTTGCAGTGATTTAAAACAGTGGTTGAGGAGGTTGGTTGGGAGCAGGCAGTTTGGTAATGTCATTGGTCAGGCTGCTGGTTATGTAGAGTGGTATTTGTGATATGTATGCGATCGTGCCATGGCAGTAGGGTGGTAAGGAAGTAAGACTGTGCACGTCTGGCGGTATGGAGATGAAGTGCGGCAGTGCACTGTACAGGGAAGCACAGTTTGATGGTTTAGATGATGAGTGGCAGAGGAAGATTTGAATTTTGCAAGCCAATTGTTGTAGGGGAATGGGGTGACGGAGGATGATTGATTGTAGTGGTGTAGATGAACTTGTCGAGTTGATGCTTGGTTCGATTGCAGCATGGTGGTTTATGTTTGTGGTAAAGAAGTTAAAGGGGATGCAAATATGATATGCACAGTGGTATGAAATGTAATAGGGAGTAGATTGGTAGGCTGAGTTGAAGTTTGAATTTTGAGGAAGATTGCGTGAGCAGGCAGTTAGTGTTGAAGTGTTATGGTCTTGTTTGTAACAGCGAATGTGGAGAGTTGCAGAGGAGTATGTGTATGGCAGTTAGTATTGAAGTTGTGCTTTGGTTTGATGGGGATGTAGATGGTGCTCTATAGGAACTGGGATGAGCATCAGTGGAGTTTAAGGCAGATATGAATGGAGAGGAGGAATGATTGCACTGTGTTGTGAATGTGGTCGGATATGGGTACTGTGTGAGGTGGTTTCGTTGAAGATTTGTGGTGGACTTTTTGGAATAAGAAGTATGTGTTTGTAGAGAAGTGGTCTTGGTGAGGCAAGCAAGGCAGTAAGACTGTAATTGTTTCAGGTGGTGTGACTGTTGCAATGGAGGTGAATGGAGTCAGGCAGTAGTGATTTGATGAAGTGGTGGGTTTGTGATGCTATTGGAAGGTGGATGAAGTGGCACTGTAATGTAAGTGCACTTTTGAAGAGTTTGGAATGGTGGAAATGTAGATGGTTGATATGAAACATGGTAGTGGGTATGGCTGTTGACAGAGCAAGTTTTGGGTGAAGAGGTGAATTGAAGTGGAGTGACAGCAGTGGATTGGCTTGTGGTTGTATTTTGAAGTGCACTGTCTGGATGTGCACAGTGTGTTGAGAAGATGTGAAGGCAGGTTGAATGTTTGGTGGAAGTTGCTTGACTGAGAACAGTGAGGTTGTTTATTGGCAGAGGTGAAGTAGAAGTTGTCCTGTGCATAGTTATGTGAAGTTTGCAGGCAAACTGTTGGAAGTTTTGTGAAGGTAGAAGATTATTTTGGAAGTAGAATGAAAAAAAAAATTCAAATGAAATTGTGTTGTTTTTTTAAGAAAATATGTAAATGCAAATGAACAAAATAACTAGCAAACAACAAACTCAAAATGCACACAAACACACAATTTTTTTTTAAAATGTACAAACACATAAAAATTAAGCAAAAATAATTCGAAAAATAGAAAATCAAAATCAAAATAAATTCTCCGGCAACGGCGCCAAAAACTTGTTCAGACGGCTAAATGTCTATGAACTAGAAAATAGTCGAACGAATTTTATAATAAAAATAACCGCAAGCGCACGGCGTACACTTGTAGTACGTGGCGAATACGAGTCGATCCGCAGGGAATTGTTGATTTAAATCTCCTATTTAATCAAATTAACCAAAGTTGAAATGAAGTTAAGTTAGAAAATTAGAGAATTAACTAACTAACTAACTAAAAGAAAAGAGAAGCAAATATATGAGTTAAGTGACAATTTAGTGAAAAAATCCACTCTCTAGATCATGTAGTTTAACACATATGAAATCATGATCTCTCTTTTATGGTCATTAGTGCTTTTATTGATATGCTTATCATAAGTATGACATATTTATGTTATTGATTAGCCAACATAAGCCATCAAACTATAACACACCCCTTAAACCACTTACTAACTTTCACGAAACTAGACAATGAAAATGAAATCTATTTTAAGCATGACCTATTAACTATTGATTAGAAATATAGACCATCAAATTTGAATTTCAAATCACATTCTTATGACATAATCATATTTTGATGAAGATGCATTTGTGTTAGTGATTGTTTAAACATAGTCTATTTTGTGTCAACAATATAGGCTATCAAATTCAAAGCAAGAACACAAATAAAACACTTCATTGATCATCATTAAGCACAAAAAGAGAGCATGAATTAACAAATAATTGAAGCTACGTAATTAGAGAGCTTCATTAACCCTAAATTGAAGGGGTTTAGCCTCTCATATTTGTCATTTGATTAACAAATGTAGCCAGCAACATGAAAACAAAAAAAAGAAAAATGAAAGCTAATGGAAAAACGAAGCTAATTAACAAGAATTAAAACTAATATACTTTGCATGAATGTAAATCTACATTACCAACATGAAAGTAAATGAACAAGGAAAGTAAAACGAACAACTAATTAAATTGCATAAGAAAAAGAAAGTTACATGAAAATACAAATGACTAAATAACCATGAAAAGAAAGAAGAGAGCTTGATTTTATTTTTGAACCTAAACTAAAACTAAAAGAGATAAGGAAGAAGAGGGTTATATGAAACGTAAGGATTATTTATACAAGCATGAAACCCTAATCCATAATTTGGGGAATGCCCAAACTACCCTTGAGAAAGTGTGGATGTCAAGTAATCATTAGCTTCTACTAATCATCATTTAAGTGTACATGAAGCCATTAATTCCATAAACATGTGCATTAGCCTCTAATTTGTACGTTAAGGTAGGTGGGTAGGTGGAATCCTCCGTGTTCTTCACTTTGAATTATTTTCATCTTCATTCCTTTGTATTCTTTTTGTGCATGCACGTGTCTTCATGAAACCACTCCAATTTGAGTTCCTATACAAATATATATAAATTTCAAATTAATTTTTCTCAAAGAAATATATGCACACAAATGACCTTTTTACCCCTATATGAAGATGGATATGTGATAATTTGGAATTAATATGGATTTTGGTTAAAATATATTAAAATACCCAATATGATCATTTATTTTATTTAAATAGAATAAATATGGTGGTAAAAATATGCACATTTACGTGCACATCACACCTGTCTTTTGTTTTCTTTTGATGATTTGGACCCGTAAAGGCGATTTGTAGTTGTTTGGATCAAGCCAAACAAAGGAGACGCTGGCGAAAATTTTCGAAAAATTTAAGGAGTTGGAAAATTTTGAAGAAAATTTTTAATAACTAAAATTTGATTTTGGATTAAAACTTAAAATGATTGAGTAAATAATATTATTTGAAATATAAGGATGAAGTTGGAAATTATTAAAAGTGTTAATGTGTTTTCAATGAATTGATTACGGAAAGTTGTTTAAACTAATTGGTTTTGGGAAAGTTAATAGGTTTTGGATCATTCTTCTTACTTAGCAATTTCGGGGACGAAATTCTTTTAAGGAGGAAGGAATGCAACGACACAGAATTTTAGATATTTGAAATTGAAATATTTAATTGATTTTATTTAAAATTTAATTTTTAACTTGATTTCCAATATAACGATTTATTGGATAATTTAATTATTGAATTTAATAATTGAATATTGGGTAAATTGTTGAATCTTGAGTTTAAAGCTTGATAAAAATAATTTAAAGGTTAATTAAATTTCTATTAGTAAGAACGAAGGTAACAAAAATTTCTAAATTGGATTAAAAAGCGTTTTACTCGATTTTAAAAATATCTTGTTTAAATTAACGTATAAAAATAGCCTTCCGGGGCACAGTCTTGAAATTCGACGAAACCAGTTCCATTGCATCCGTAATAGTTTATTATTATCGGATTTCAAATTTCGTAGCGTTTAGAGTTATCGTTTGAACGTATGAGATATAAACACATTGAATTTTATATCGAAAATTCAATATAATAATTGGGTCCAAAAAGCTATCTTCTACATACGATTGAATTGAGACTCAAAACTAATTCCATTACATTTGAAATAGGAGTACAACATTATGAACGCCTAGCGACTCGTCTCGATAGGGGTTCAAAATTTACAGCTCGATATTTTAAAATTTAAATAATTTATATTCTCATTGATAGGACTAGGCGTTCATTTTCTTTCAATCATCCATCCTATTTTCTGAGACAGCCAACCTACCACTGTAGCACAACCCCCTTTTCGTATTAAATCATATAAATCTGTTCTCTCTCTCCCTCCTAACTTCGAATTGAAATCAAAAAACAGAGAGAGAAAAATGGCCGCTTATATTCAAAAATCAAATTAAAAACAACTACTTCATGAAAAATTCGAAGCCCTGTTTTAAAATTCTTGTTTTCACACGAGCTTCGACTTGATACGCGTATCACTACGGGTGATGCTTGCTCATCGCACAGCAGTGAAGGCCTCGAAAGCTAGGGTTTTATAATCTTGAGAAATGGTTCATCGATTCGCAAGACTAAGGTTGGATGTGGTCTCGGGGTGGCGGAGCGCAGTTCGTCGTCGAAGTTTGGGGAGGAGCGGTGATAAAAAAATCATGTGAACAGTGCAGGTCGAGGGGAGGTGGAGCAGTCGCGTTTCGATTTGGAGCTGCGGTCGTGGCATGGCGGTGCGCGATCGAATGGGGATATGTGGGGCGTCGCGTGGGTGATCTCGTAACGGTGGATGGTAGCTATGGGGATCGTGCACGTGCACGATCTTGGCTGTGCTTTTGGGTTTCCAGGCAAGAGAAATAAAAGAATGGGGAAGGAGAAGTGTTGGGGTAGGTTGTCTTCATGCTGGTGGGCCTTGTTCATGGACCATGCGTTTATATTAGGTAAATTTTAATTTAATTAAGTTTTAAACTAAGTTAGTTAGTAAATTTAGTTAACTTAGAAAATGAGCTTAGGAAGGAGTACCGTTCTCTTCTGAGTCGAGTTTGAAAATGTGGCAAGTAGGCTAGGACTGTACGTTTGTGTTTGGGGAAGATTATTAATATTAATTAAGTTATGTTAGTTTAATAAATTTAGTTAAGTAAATTGTTTAAACTTTAAAAGCATATAAATTCCTATATGAAATCCGTTTAACCCACGATCTTCGACGTTGGATTCATATTAACGAATAGAAAATACCATTGTACTTTATCGATGCGTTTAGAAAAAATATAAAAAAATATTATTATTTAATTTTTTAAGTTTGTAAATTAGATATCTTGTTCGTTTTAGGTCCAATTAAGACGCGGTCAGTTGCGTTAGAATCGCATTGACGTTAGCTACGTTTTGGAATCAGTTCAATAGAAATTGGAGTTTGTTGAATTTCACGCTAAATCAAACGTCATTCGATTTAGGCGAAAAACCAGAACGTCTCGGCAACGACAGAAAATTTTGGTGAGTTAATCTCACTCATTTTGGATTACTAGTTAATTTTAAACAATAAAATTAATTATTAGATGCCTGTTTGAATTTGATAAATTATTATTAGTTGAATGTGATATTATATATAGTAGTATATATATTGGTAGTTGGATATATTCGTGCATATTTTAGCGGATGAGACCCTCTGCGCCCCACATAATAGCGGATGGCCCTATGTATCGCGATATCTCACTCGAAGTGGGATTGATATTTTTATATTGTGCTAACATCTGTGGTTGCAGGAAAACAGGTTAGAGGGATCCCAAAAATGTTGAATTAAATTTCATATATATATATATTGATATATGATATGTTTGAACAGTTTGTGGTAGGTTATAGTGTGATTTGAATTTATTAGATGCTATGATAGTTTGGCCTAAATTTTGGTATTTTAAAATGCCATAACTATGTATTTGAATTTGAAAGGGAAAAGGGGAGAGGGATGGATCTTGAAAGTGAAGTATTTATATAGAATTTTGGATTAATTAAAAAAAATTATTTGGATAAAATAAATAGTTTAACCTTAAAATTTGTACTTAAATATTTCGGAATATTGCAAATAGAGATTTTGGAATAATGTATATAAAGGATTTTACATAATAAAACTTAAGCAATATTTTTTTAAGTGCAAAAGAATTTAAAAAATAAAGACTTTAAATAGTTTTTTGGGGGGGGGGGGATTTGGAAAATAAGTATAAAAATTGATTATACTGGATCTTAAAATAAGATTTCTTAAATTACGAAATAGAAGTGAAATTGAGATTTGGTTGGTTAGAGTTCAGTTTTGGGTTATTTAAGAAAATGATTTATAAATGGAATTTAATTTAGAAATCAATTATATAATGGATTAAAATGATATGAAACCGTTATAGTCTGGAATTGAAAACTGTGAGATTTATAAACAATGTTTATAAATAAAGTGATGATTATCATTTGATAAATCGAAGATATAAATTCACCGTAAGAATTCACAATGAGATGGGTAAATCGGTTTAAAGTAAAAATGATAAATTTACTATGGTGCACATAAGAGCTCGGAAAAGGTGGGAACAGCTGGGGTGGTAGCATATTCGGTCTAACCAGGTTAGGGGTAGTCCGGTCTTGTATTGCAGGATATCCCGGCGTGGTCCTTGGTACAATTTTCTAGACGTGCACTGTGACAGATGATACCCCAGTGCATAGTCATTCATATGGAATTCATTCTCCAATACGTACCTTTACGGCTTTGGTTATAGAGCCAAGTATGTTGGAATTTAATTAATGTAACAATTTTAGCTATTTGAATAAGCATTTGTACTTGGACACTATTATCATATCAGATTATTTTGATATAAAACATTTTGGTTATCGTAAGGTAAAAACCATCGTGTTTATGTGTGGCGTGGTCTTACGATGCACCTTTGTTTTTAAAAGGATTTTGATAACTTTAATAAATCAAATTGAGTGTGTTTTCTCACGTTGGTTTTCTAGACTTACTCGGGTGTTATTTTATTATAATGCTCGGGTTAGACCGAGTATTACAGATACATGATAGGATGCTATGGAGCTTAGAAGACGAGCTGGAGGACGGAGACGTATCACACGTACTTGATTTTTATCACACTGTGTATTGTAGGCTGTATATTCAGTATTAGCGATGGCAAGTTATTATAACCGTCCAATATTGAGTTATTGATTTGTTGTACTCCGATGATGTAATATATAAGTAACAGTTATAGTTCTTTTTGTATAAATTCCAATTGTTATATATTATATATTGTTCCGCTACGATTGTGAGATTCTGTGTTGTTATTTCTATTTTTTTCTTCTACCTCTTTCTTCTTTTCTCTTACGATCTGGTATTTTCGGCATTCGATTGCTCGACATGTAATACAGTGAACATATTGATGTCGATTTTCGAGCGTCGAAAATCCGGACTGTGACAGTGTTAGAAGAAACAATCTCCACTACTTAGACCTGACTAATTATGGAGAGCAAAAAATTCATTAGACAAATAAAGTTGGAGAAATTGAAAAAGAAAAGGCTAAGGTTTAGTTGTGGCATCATCAACTTAGTCATCTTTTTTTTGATATTATAAGAAATTAAATTCTGCATTATTTGCTAGATATAATTTTAAGTGCAATATTTGTGACTATCTAAAGGTCGTCGTATTACGTACTCTCCGGGTTGTAATAAAAGTAAAAAACCTTTTAGTATTATTCACTCCGATGTTTGGGGTCCTGCACGCATTCCTTCATTATCTGGAGCTCGTTATTTTGTGACATTTATTGATAAATGTACTCATATGATATGGTAATTTCTCATTACTCATAAAAGTGAAGTCTTTGAAGTATTTAAATTTTTTTCATATGATTTTAGCTCAATTCCAATGAAAGATACAAGTGTATCAATTTGACATTGGAGGGGAATTTACTAGTAATGACACGTCAGAATTTATGACAAATAATGGCATTCGATATAAACCTCTAATGTATATACCTCACAACAGAATGGGCTAGCTGAATGAATGAATAGATAATTATTAGAAGTTGTTTGTGCATCTCTTTTTGGCATGAATATGCCATTAAATTATTGGGAAGAAGCATTAAAATCCATTGCATACTTGATAAACCATGCACAATCTAGGGTAATTGAGTTTCAAACTCCTTTCAAAAGGCTTCATGACCTTATCACCATCCCTGCAATGCCAAACTTAGAACCACAAGTATTTTGGCATGTTCTCCTTGTTCATATACCTAAACACCAACAATGAAAATTAGATTTTTGTGCTCCAAAGTGTGTGTTTCTTAGATACGCTGATTTTCAAAAGGGTTATCAATGCTATGATCCTATGGAAGGAAAACTGTATATCTCCTTAGATGTTTCATTTTGAGAACTAGAAGCATATTTTATAGGGTCTCCCTTCAGGGAAGAAATCTAATGATGATGAAGGAAAGTTTTCTATTATTGGGGATATATTTCTAGAGCTAGAGGAATTGACAAATAACTTGAAAAAACACATAACTAACGAGGGTAATATGGCTGGTGATGAACAAGATATTAAAGAAGACCATGATAATGATGAAGAGGGTCAAATTACAGGGGAGATCATGCTGAAGCTCTTGAAATACGAGGAGAAGACCATGCTGAAACTATCAAAATCAACGATGACTCAAATATCGTAGCGCTATCTACAGAAGAAATGTTGTTTGATCACGAACCACATGTGAATAATGAACTACAGACCAATATTGGTATTCAACCTAAATGATCAAAAGGGCTTAATAAAGGCATTCTAAAACTCATATATGAATAAGATATTAAGTCTAAAGCCAAATATTCAATTTCTGAATATGTATCTACACATAGGTTATCTGAGTCACATACATGCACAATAAATCAGTTATCACCTGTTTTCATTTCTAAAAATTTGCAAGAAGCACTATTAGATCCACGATGGAGAAGGCCATGAATGAAGAGATGAATGCATTACAAAAGAATTCCACTTGAAAACTTGTTGATAAACCCCAAGGATGTCGAACTATTGGATGTCGATGGATATTCACTGTTAAAATAGACTTGGATGGAAGTGTTGATAGGTATAAGCCAGACTGGTGGCCAAAGGGTATACACAGACATGTGGCATGGATTGTGAGGAGACATTTGCTCCAGTAGCAAATATGAACACTATTCATATACTCATTTCTCTTGCAGCAAGTCAAGACTAGCCATTGCGACTGTTTGACATAAATAATGAATTTCTGAATGGAGACTTAGATGAAGATGTGTTCATGGAATTACCACCTGGAATAATAAAATCCGAAGAAGGAAAAGTATGCAAACTGAAGAAGGCATTATACGGTTTGAAACAGTCACCATAAGCATGGTTTGGACGGTTTACAAAGAGCATGAAGGCATTTGGATATAGACAAAGTAATTCCGATCATACTTTGTTTATAAAAAAAAAAACCTGGCAAACTTACTGCTCTTATTGTTTATGTTGATGATATTGTTATTATTGGACGTGATACAGTAGAAATGGAATCACTAAAGAAGTATTTGTTATGAGAATTTGAAATGAAAGATTTGGGACGGTTAAAATATTCTTGGGCATTGAAGCTTCAAAATCAAGTCGATGAATTTTTATATCCCAGTGAAAGTACACATTAGATCTTGTAGAAATTTGAGTGCTTGATTGCAAACCGATAGAAACACCAATTGTAGTGGAACATCACCTGGGAAAATTTCCAAACGAAATTCTATGTAACAAAGGAAGATACCAAAGCTTAGTTGGCATACTACTATAACTCGACCTGATATTGCATATGCTATTAGTGTTGTAAATCAATTTATGCAGAACCCAAGTGAAGAACATATGAAGGCTGTCATTTGAATACTTAGATATTTGAAGAAGTCTCCAGGAAAAGGTCTATTATTCTAGAAAGGTGGTGAAATTGAAGTAACAATATATACTGATGCAGATTGGGTTGGAGATATAACAAACAAAAGGTCAACTTTAGGCTATTTTACATTTGCTTGCAGAAATCTGATAATATTTAGAGCCAAGAAGCAGAAGGTGGTTGCTATGTCGAGTGCAGAATCTGAGTTTTGAGACATGGCTCATGGAGTATGTGAACTACTATCGATAAAAAATGTGTTGAAAAATCTTGGTTTTAATCTTAGAAATTCAATGGAGCTGCACTGTGACAATAAAGCAGCAATCATGATTGCACATAATTCAATTTAGCATGACCGTATGAAACAAATTGAAGTGGATCGTTTTTTTTATCAGAGAAAATATTGACAAAGAGTATACATTTTCTTCATTTGTGAAGTAAAAAGATCAAATTGCAGGTATTCTTACAAAAGGAATTTGTGGACGGATATTTAATAATGTAATTAACAAGCTGGGCATGATTGATATTTATGCTCCATCTTGAGGGGGTAGTGTTGGATATAGAAAGAACAAATACAGAATATATGCAAATATGAAAAAATCTGCATTTATAGGAATAAGATCTTTAAAATATAGAGTTTCTATATAAACAAAATTAGGTTTCTTTACATCCCAGCATTTTTTAATACTATAAAAAGAGGATGTATTCTATCATTGAAAATCATCTCTTTGAACAAAAAAGGGATTATCTTCTCCTGAAATCTCTTAGTATTTAATTTCTCCACAGTGTACATTAATTTTTAACATCCTCCATTTATTTTTACTTTCAGGTTTAAAGGTAGTCGTCGACAATAGTTATATACAAAATATTAACATTTACATTTGAGTTTAACTAAGAGTAAAACATAGTAAGGATTTAATAACAAGTGATATTTAGCTTCGATGTACTTCATGTTTGTACAATATAATACTGTTTAGGTTACTCATTCTAGCTACTCTTGACATGGTCAAAGAAAGACCTCGATGCAGGTGGGAAGACTAGAGAAACATGAGATTGAAGAAAAGAGGAAGTACAAAATATGTTGAAGTTAAGAAAGGTACCAGGAGCTCAATTCATTGTTTGTGCTAAAGGTACATTTTCATTTTCGTCTTTATTTTGTGAAATCTACAATGATTTGTATAATTAAACGAAGATTAAATATTTTATACAATCTCTTCATTTTGTTGAAATGAATATGTAATGATTGTTTTGATATAAATTTCGACTTTTTAGTAATTTATTGTAAACAACTTCCAATTGTATAATTGACTATAAAAAGTATACATTTTCATAAACTTTAATGATATACAAAATTGAGTTGATGTCGCTATATAAAACATGATCATGAAACTTTTGGGTAAACAAACAAATTCAAATTTGAACTACGACTTAAACTTGATCATCTAACATTTGTTAAAAAGTTAAATTTGAAGTACTCACTGATGACTACTGCTTCACTTTTATGTATATGCACATTAGATGTTTAACTTCTTCAAAAAGCTATTAACCTATAGGTAATGTATACACATTTTCTCATATCACTTCTTACTTTGATAGTTCATTAGATAATTCTGGAATTGTTATTGCTCTATTATTTTTCTATAACTTTGTTTAGCCTGCAAAATCATAAGTTGGCTATTCACCGTATCTACCTATCATGTTGATAATATTTTATCAATGTTATACGTATATGATGTGATACCTTATTTCCAATACATGACAAGATGAAGCTACTGTAACAATCAGTATCAAGCAAGGAAAACTTTGCTTGTAGCTGCATTTCTATTTTGGTTGTGTATGCCTTTGTGCGAAAGTGTTATATTTGTTGATTGTTAATTATTTATGTGAAATTACTTTGAATTAAACCCTTTTAGATTTAGGTTGCTATTAAAAAATTCATGTATTCCATCTATAATTTGTAGGAAATAAACTTTTTCCAAGCACCTATGACTGTAGAAAGATGAATAAAAGTAGTCAATATATTTTCTTATACTAGAAGATGATAGTAAGAAAGAAAAAATGGTCACTTGGGAATTTTATCATTGTGTTTATTATACAATATGCAGTCACTTATTTTATTCAACATCTTTTATGCAGTCACTTATTTTATTCAACATCTTTTATTAATACCATGCATTAGTGTACTCCTGTATCTTCAGTTTCGTGACATTATATAAAGCTGATGGCGTTTAAAATTTTTTTATGTTTTTAATTATTTCATATATCATGTAATTTGGAGGTATTAAAATTATAATAATATTGTGTATAAATTAGGTGTAAATTTTATATGGTTTAAAGTGGAATAATATATTGCTTCATTTTATATGAAAACACAGAAAATTATAAATGTAAAATATGAAAAGAGATAAGATATGAAAAGAGTACTATGTGTAAAATACATATAAATCAAATTTGAAAAATAATCATTTACCAAAATCTAACCTTTTAATCTTTTAAAATGTGTGATTTCTTCAGATTAACGCATGTATGTATATAATGGTGCAGGAGTGTAGGTATTCACCAAAAGTAGTCGCTTAAGATGGACAGGTAATCTCTATCGGGAGGTAATTTTATATATTTTTTTGCTCTATGATTTTTAATAACATTAGATCGATAAATTCATGGAAAGCTGATGTGTACACTTTTTTGGCGAACTATGTCATGTAGTACAGTTTAAGCTACAATACTAATAAAATTTGCAATTAGATAAAACTTACGAATTGTAGACAAATGCACTAGACTTGCATTTTCAGCCTTTGGCTTTAAATTATTGGTCATTGCAGGCACTTGGGCAGCCATGCATGGATCGCAACCTCCACTCACACACTTATAGTTTGGCGGCATTAACCCAAGCTTCATCATCTTAGTTTTGTAATATAGTGCCAACATGATATGCATGGAGTGAGAAGGGAAAGAAAGAGCTAGATAGTAATCTTCTGCATGCTACAATTGCTGCTGCTGCCCGCCATGAATGTTTAAGATAAATACAAGCATAGAGAAAACTAGTACATTATACCATTAAAATGTCTGTAAGTTTACAATAGTTTCAGTTACAAACTATAATAATGTTGCTCTTATCAGATCCTTTTACGTAGACTATCTAAGTTCTATGTTCTTTTTGTTTTGTATAATATATACCTAGAGGACAAAAAGAAATTCATAAAATTTTAATCTGAGTGCTCAATTGATAATGAGTTCCTTTTGTATTACAATTCACAAACTCTTGGAGAAGAAAAATGCAGTCAGGTGTCGTGCTCGGGGTTGGTACATTTTCATTCTTTGTAGAATCAAAATACTACTTCGATTGGAAGACTTTGCCGTCTTTACAAAAATTACCTGATTTCTAGCTATGCATTCCCTAAGCAGGTATTTTCTATTTTGTATGCATTACTTTCTATTTGTCATTATTTATTGTCTTGGTTAAATTCCTTGGCCATGGTATGATTGAATCGCGTTATAGATTTTCTTCACAATCTGACAAGCAAATGTATTTTCTATGAAAATTTGCTTCCCAGGCCTCCACATGATTTTCACATATATTTAATATACTCAAAAATTTAGCTCAAGCCACTGTACAATATCTTCAATAGTGTTGTAATTTTATACAACTGCTCACCAAGTGCCACTGATTTTTCTTTTGCAATAATACATCATTATTTTTTAAGATAAACCCATGTTGAAGTGAGATTGCGAATATAGTTTTACCTTAGCAGTAACAGTTAGATAAAATCAAAAGAAAAAATATTTTTGGTAAAACCAAGAGTACCTAACAATGATATTAAAATACTTAACAGTTTGCATGTTTATTTATTTTCTAAATAGCTAACCACTAACCAATTTCTTATTCCTAATTATGTGAAACATGATTTTTGGTCAACATATTAAATAGGACAAATTTTGCTTGTAGGCTCGAGTAAATAACAAATTATGTATCTAGACTTCAGAAAAAACTAATTAGCAAAATAGGCCTCGTTTGGTTTATATTTGCGCAAATATGGAGTGCGCAAGTTATATTTTTTTTAAAAATAACTTGCGCATTACATATTTGCGCAAGCTTTATTTTAAAGCTTGCGCACTTATAAAATGCGCAAGCTTGTTTTCGGACATCAAAAAGACAGACAGCTGAATCTATATTTCATTTCTTCCCCATTTCCACGTTCTTCCCGAAACCCTTCCCATTTTTGAATCCAAACCCATTTCTCTTCCATATCCAAATCCACAATCACCTTATTAACCAAAGAGTTGCTAAGCTATATATGGAATCATCTTCTTCATTGTTACAAAACAAAGGTAATAATTAATGTTTTTGACAATTAAGATATAATTTTGCTATTGTTGATGTTGTTGAAAATGAAGAGTTATTGATGGTAGTTGTGTTAATTATTAGAGAATGATGTTGTTGTTGAAGTAGTTGTTAGTGTTGAACAAACTAGGAAACCCAATTTTAGTATTAGTAAACTGAAATCTCTAATTTACACCTTAATTGTTTATTATGACGGTAGACGTTAATGATTGGGAGATAGACGATGAAACATTGATGAAACATTTTGATGAGGTTGAAGGGAAAATCGGAGTTGCAAGTTCAAGTCACATTGACTTTGATGTCGGTCATGTTTTGAAAACACAGTTCGAACCAGTACCGCGTAAATTCCATTCAGGATCAACCTTACACGCTCGTTTGCGTGAAGTTGTTTCTACGGAAATGCCCGGTCATCAACATATAGTTGACAGAAATTTGCTAACGCGTATACATCCTGTTAGTCCATCCGTGCCAAGGGGACAACGACCATTTCCAAACTGTTATTGCGGAGATATGTGTGTAGTGGTTGTTTGCAGAAAGAAAAGAATGCTGGACATAGTTTTTTCGGGTGTAGTTCGTACAGCGAACATAGATTGAATCTTCGTGAATATGATTGTTGCAATTATTTTAAATGGATTGATCAACCCCTGTGCGAAAGGGGACTTGAGTATGCCCACGAACTGCAAGCTGAAATAAGTCGTTTGAAAAGTGTGAATGAAGAACTAAGGACAAACAGCAGAAGACCTAAAACGTGGTAGATGTTTGTGAGTTGGTTAATTGTCATATTTGGATTTTATGTTGAACCGTTGTATCTGTAATATGTTGTTGTAAAAATGTTTCTATTTGTTGTAACCTGTAATGTGCAAGCTAGATAGTTTATTATGTTGTTGAAATGCATTTGATATTGTTGATGAAATATATTGATTACGTTGTTATATTGATTTGCCTGTTTGTTTTTTTTTTAAAGATTGAGTTGACTGCTTTTGGTTGAAGATTGCCTGCGGAAGCAAAATCTACCTAGAAAAATAGGTAATAATTCATCAAATTGATGTTTATAGTTATGTAAGTGAACAAAAACTAAGACTGTGGTATTGGAACTTATTTTGCAGACAATGTCAAAGGTTCCGATTATATTTTACTTTGATGGCGAATTGTTGGTTGATGATGAAGGTAAACCTAGATATGTGGACGGAAAGCAAAAATGATCGACAATAAAAAATCATTGTAGTTTCGAAGAACTTAAACAAAGGGCATATGAAGTGACAAAAGCAAATCCTGTGATATATGATTTAAAATTAGTGGTCAAATGAGTTCGGGATGATGGTGCATCCGCTATTGATTTGGAGGACGACAATGATTTGAACTCCACCTTTTCAGTTGGGATGAGAGCTATAGAAATCTACGTTGTGAGAGTGGAACATGAAAATGTGGTTGAAACACAAGCGCCAGTAATCTCTGAGGGTGAGTATATGCATACCACACAGTTACAAGAAACACAATGGTCGGCGTACCCATCGTATCTTTCAAGCCATCAATGTGGAGAGTTTACAGACTTACTTCACAGGTACAGCGGAATGGCTGGAGTCTGTTCTAATCAGAAACAAAATATGATGCAGAACGCTATAAATCCAAATCAGTTGCAAGCATTTGAAAAGTGAGTACTATTATACGTTGGCACTTGTATTTTGACTTACGTTAATGCAAAATATATGACGATTGTTTTTTGTATTCCTAGTGGCGTAGATGCATTTACTGGTTGTGACGACGACAGTGCCGATTATCATGTTGATACTTCACAGGAGATTTGTGGTCAATTGGATAGCATGGAAGTTGCTTGTGCGGATGATGAGGATAGAACTTGGATACATCAAATGGAAGTTAACAATGATGCAATCATATATGCAGATATTGAGGAGGCCGATGGTGTAAATGCGGAAGAAAAACAAATCACATATGAAGAGGCTCTGGCCGATGATTTATGCACGGCATCAATGATGGCGAAATCAATAATGAAAAATTGTCAATTAGACGTGGAAGTTTTTGGAAGAAAACGTGTGGAGAAAGGTCCACGAGTTGGGTTGATTTTTGAAAGTAAGCAGAAGCTTGTTGAACAGTTATGTGAATGGGCGATTAAATGTTCAGTTTCGTTTCAAGTTCTGAAATCGCGTGCAAATCAATACACGGTCCGCTGTGATGTAGAAGAAACATGCCCTTGGCGTGTTCATGCAAGCCTTTCAGTAAGAAAAAATTCAAATTGGTGGAAGATAACTACATATGGTGGCGATCACACTTGTTTAAATGCAACCATCAACTCAAACCATCGACAGGCAACTGCTAAGTTTATATGCAACAAAATACTTCCATTGATTAAAGCTGAAATAGACATGACTGCAAGAACTGTTCAAGAGATAATGTCCAACATGTTTCATATTAAAGTGAGTTATTTTCGAGTCTGGCACGGACTGCAGAAAGCTGTTGCAATGATTTATGGCGATTGGGAATCGTCGTACGCGGAATTGCCGAAATATCTTAGAGCCCTACAACATACCAACCCCGGAACCATATATGATGTTATTCATAATCGTGGTGTTTTTGATGGTGCTTTTTGGGCTTTCGGACCTTCTATTCAAGGCTTCAACCACTGTCGACCCATATTGTCTATTGATGACACTCATTTATACGGAAAGTATCTGGGTACATTACTAGTAGCAACTGGGGTGGATGCAAATCAAGGGCTATTCCCTTTAGCTTTTGCTATTATACAAACAGAGTCATGACAAACGTGGAGTTGGTTTATTCGTTGCATATGGAATTATATTCCATCCGTACGTACTAAATGTATCACCTTTATCTCGGATCATATGAAAGGAATTCCACGTGCGCTTAGAAAAGCTTGGCCAATTGAACATCATCATCGCTTTTGTATCCGTCATATTAAAGCAAATTTCAAGAAAGCGGAACGGATGAGCTACAAAATTTATTACACGCATGTGCCATGGTATCAGAGATCGTAAAATATAATGATTTTCGAAAATAGTTGAAGGATGTAAATCGAGATGCCGATGCGTGGATTGAAAGAAGTTTGAAAGACCAGGAATCAAGCTGGGCTTTTTGTCATGACGGCGGAGTAAGGTTCAATATGACGACGACCAACGTTTCCGAAAGCTTTAATAGTGTCCTCAAAGGAACTAGGAATTTACCCGTTTGATCATTGGTTGCACGAACGTTTCATCGATTGAACCATTACTTCGTCGAACGACGAACTCAAGGGGAAGAGTGGACGTCGCAACTCGCAACTAGGTGGGAAGCACTAGCGCGGAGAAGAATGGAAGAATCGAGGCTCATGTCTATAGAGAGATATAGCTTCGTTGAATGGCAGGTGAAAGATGTGCATATGTTTGACTATACGGTGAATATCAAAGATAATGTTGCCAAATATTCGTGCAACATGCCGACATTAGATCATTTTCCGTGCTCCCATGTATTTGCGGCTTGTTCACGTGATTCGGGTGGTGCTAATAGAGCGTATTTTGACTTAATCTCCACGTGGTACACGAAGGCTATGTATTCCGCAGCGTATGCTCCTTTATTCCACCCTGTACCAGATAGTCGACATTGGAACGTCTACGATGGTCCAATTATACAACCACCGCCTGAATGTAGGAATTCAGGTCGTCCTCGGTCTACTCGATTAAAAGGTTTCATGGATCCGCCATCTTCATCCGGCCATAACAGATGTAGCAAATGTGGTACTATTGGCCACAAGAAGAAAACTTATTCACGATGAATTGTAATAGAAGTAGAACGTCTATGTTACTGTATGAGTTGTTGACTTTGTTATGTAATGATGTTGTCATTCGAATGGTGTTTGCGTGGTATGTAGAATGTTATTAGGACTTTTTGTGTGCTAGTGTGTAATGTACGGTATTGAAAGTGTTCTCTGTCTTGGACAGGGTCAAAAACATGCTTGCGCATATATGGATTGCGCATGATATATAGCTTGCGCATTCCATATATGCGCAAGCGTATTTTTAAAATAACCGAAAACAGCTTGCGCAAATGTGAAGCGCGCAAGCTTTATTAGAAATAAAGCTTGCGCATTCCACATTTGCGCAAGCTGTTTTTTGGGGCAGTTCAAAACAGTGAGCTGCTATGCCAACTCCTTCACCAAAATTTTCAAACTCTCAACTTCCCAAAACATGCACACAACGTTCCATTAACAATACCATCTCCAAACAAAACAAATAGCATGATTCAACTGACAAAATAAATAGATTGAATAAGTCGTACAAGTCTTACAGTAAATAGATTGAACAAGTCGTACAATAACCCCTTTACCAACCCAAAAAAACAACAACAATAAGATCAACAATAAGCTCAAGTGATGGTGTCGTCTTTCTTCTTCTTCTTCTTCCGTTTGTACACGATGGGAGCCGATCTTTGGCCTTCTTCGAATGTAGGAGTGGGCGTCGGCAATGGAGTTTCTTATGGTTGGCTTGGCCCAAAAATGAGTTCTTCTCGTTGAATTTCCCATTGCGACGCCTCTGGCGCATGCTCATACATCGACTGTCCAACATATCCGAATTGTTGTTCTCCTTCATGCCAAACAGGCCAGTCAGCATGAGTTTCTCCACCGGTGTATTGCTGCTCTACCTCGGGCCAAGCGGGCCATCCAGCTGTAGTTTCGCCACCGGGATGTTGTGAAGTCTCCCCCTCCACGTGTGCCTTCTCCCATTGGGCTTGTCCACCCGCTATCGTGGTATGTATCTCCTCTGTACAACGTGATGACTCTTCTACAATGCGCAGTGGCTTGACCGGTCTTCTTAGCTTGTTCCGATCCAAAATCGTGTCAAGTATTCGTCGTAGGTCAATACACTAACTTTTGACCTTGTCCGGCTCCATATGACTTTCTTCTATTTCGTCCACGACTTCCAAAGCGCTGTATATTCCGCTTATCTAAACCATAAGTCATAACAATGCATCAATATTATATACAAATTGAACTATAAGATTTTTGAAATGACAATACTTACCACATCACGTTCTAGAGGAGCACGGGGAGTGTACGCAACCAACTTCCTTGCCATTTTTTAAGAATATAACGACGAGTAATTCGCCAATACCAATACTCGTACTCACTCAAAGATGTCGGAGGCTCGCGTGCTCGTTCGGCACGATCAATTCTTGATTGCCAAATAACAATACTTTCCTCCCAAAATGCCATCCAGCTAGTGGGTTCTGGATCAAGGGGGACGACAGGATCGGGAATGTGCTGATAATCGAAGGAAAACTGTCTAATAACCCGATCGGGTGCATATAACTCAAAGTCTAAAAATAGAATCAGTTGGCTCTTAGCAATCCAACCGGCGAACGCATACTCAATTTTCGGATGTCCAAACTTATTCACTAATGAATAAGGTTCCCATGTAACCGCATCCTCCGCCAACAAATCCAACTCATTGCGGTAATTTCTTGGCGTCTCACGCCAACTCCTAGCAATATTCCACCTATCCCCGAATGAAAGATACGGATCTAAGTCGGTAGGAATTCTAAAAGACGGTCATCCAATAGCAATATGCGACCATGACCATAGTTGCAGCAACTTTGCAGAACCCCCTAAAACTTTTTGACGTTGCAAGGCAACCTGTGACAACTCACTATACAAATAGCATAGAACAGCACTACCCCAAGAATGATATCCACAATTAGCCAAATCGTCCAAAAAAGGTAAAAATTTCAAACTTAATCTCCCTTTCGAATGATCAGGAAATAATCGGCAGCTCAAAAAATACAATATCACGGCACGAGTGCGGCGAAGTATATCTAAATCGGTCGCCCCTTCGGGTAGTGGTTCGAAAAATTCACTTTTAAACCAAGTCATTGATAACTCACTTTTAGACTTAACCGTCTCTCTAGGTGGAAAAATACCAAGCAAGTCATGAGCCAATTCGATGTAAGCGATATCCAAATTTTGCAAACATACCGGACGACCGTCTGCTTTAAGACCGAAAAGAAAATGCACATCTGCTAGAGTCACCGTTATCACTCCGACTCTCATATGAAACGTATTTGTTTCCGGCCTCCATCTATCGCATAAAGCGGTAATAAGGTGATGATCAAGACGAATGTAGTCGATTTGCATAGCTTGCCAAAATATGGAGATTCGTAGATTCGCCTCCAATCTTGGATCTTTAAAGTCGATCTCCTTGAGTTTGCTTGAATGATCGCATATCTTCACAGTTTCAACACCCTGAAATGTATAAATTTTTTTTTAAATTTGGTGCTTCATATTTGCATTTCTCCGGTTTACCAATATCAAACATTTACCTCCATTAATGTGTCATTTTGGCTTCTATGCTGTTCTTGAAGATAGAGAGCACTTCTATCTTCGGACCCGGAAGATAATTCTACAAACAACAACAATCGTTTATCACTACAAAAACTTCGTACAAAGTTAAGGTTTTGGCTATATGAAGACTACATATTCTTTTGCATTTTCGAGAAATAAACCAACAATTAGAGCACATTGACATCGACATCATCATGACTACCAATTTCATTAACAACATCAATCATTTTTAAAGTAGTAATCAATTTACAATCAAAATAAAATTACCTCTAATCAAAGAAGAAGAAGAAGAGCTTGCTTCCATTTTTTGCTTAATCTAGTGGTTGATTGAAGGAATAGATCAAAGGGAATATTTTAGAGTTGATAGATGTAGATTTGGAATGGGTTGAAGGTTGGAAATGTGGAGGGTTTTGTTAAAATTTGAGTTTGGGGAAGAAATGAAATATATATTCAGCTGTCTGTCTTTTTGATGCCCGAAAACAAGCTTGCGCATTCCGTAAGCGCGCAAGCTTTAAAATAAAGTTTGCGCAAATATGGAATGCGCAAGTTATTTTAAAAAAAATATAACTTGCGCACTCCATATTTGCGCAAATATAAACCAAACGAGACCTAGTTTGCTAATTAGTTTTTTCTGAAGCCTAGATGCATAATTTGTTATTTTCTCGAGCCTACATGCAAAATTTGTCCTATTAAATACAAAAGGATGTCACCAAACAGTCAGTAAAAATATATTATTACTCAAAATACACAAGATAGTTATTCAATGAATAAGTGCATTAGTTTAGGTTAGAACTGATCAAACTATGATAGTGCCTACAAAGATATGTTGAATATCGACTAAATTCATTGGTTTGAGGATTAGTACAAGAAAAAACCATATAATAGATACAAAATATTAGCTATATAAAGTTTATCAATTTGATCAAATTCACACAAGTAAATACATTATGTATTTTGGTGGTTGATTCCTTATTTTAACTCTCAATACTAATGTTTACTAAAATTGTTACTTTGTAGACTCTAATAAGATCTTGCTAGTTTTAAATGATTTTCTGTCGATCAACACAGAAAATAGAAGTTTGTTCATATACATATAACATCCTATAATATATTTTTATATTATTTTAAATACATTTATTTCAGTGCACCAGAAAAGTATATAATATGTTGCATTTATTTTAACAAGTCAGCAGGGTCAAGTTACCAACATTTACTCAAAATATCCCTCCTCCTACATGCTTTTGTCTTTTTTTCCATTGATTTCGATATAATTGGCTTAAATGGGTAATATCATTTCCATGTTGTTATTTAGGCACAAAATTGGTTTGCAATGGATCTTAAAGTTTGCTTTTCACAAAGCCTGGGTTCTTGATGCACTCATTTCACTTGAACTTTACATGGGGAATTATAATAGCATTAGTATTTATGTAATTTAAGTGAAACAATATTTCAATGTAGTTTAAGAAATGTTATAATACCTTGTATTACTGATTAGTTCATAAAGGGGATGCCTAAATTGTATTGGATAGGTTTGGACTCTTTATTTACCTAATAAATGATTGGAAGAGTTGTTATTTTAATTGTGGAAATGAGATATTCGTCCTAAAGTTTTAATTAGTCATCAATCTACTTTCTAGATATGTCGATGTTACTCATAAATTTTTTATGCTATTTTCTTTAAATGCTGCACGGATATATCTTGGAACCAACAAAGTATAATATAATCATCTAAAAGCTGTTGCAATTTTAAGATTCTAATTTGTTTTTGAGGCTACATTATTCATCATGTTGTAGAAAATACGAATTGTTCAGTTACAAGCTTTTTTTTAATCCAGGTAGAAATTTACGTAGTGATGACTAATATGTTTTTATGACCTTTTGTATTGATATCGTTGTACCGTGAATTCTTATATGGTATATAAAACAAAGATCGTATTATCCTTCCATGTCTACCATAGAGTATGGGTTTAGATATATTTATGTTTTGTTTCATATTTCTACTATATTATCTTTTGTAATACATGTTTTTTCCCTTATTATGCATTAGAGTTTCGTATAGATAATTTTATATTACGATGCTACAGTAGTTGCAACTAAATGGATTGATTGTCGCTCTTATGATAATTTTCAATGCTAGATATTTTCCACTTTGAACTACTTCAAGTTAATCGTTAGACCATAAATATTCCAGATGGTAAGTGATAAATTCAAAGCCATTAGACGCAATTAAATGCCACACACATGCAGCCGTAGAGGAATGCCAAGATTAGTTGAAGATTTGGTAAGAAAAGTTAATTTATTTACCATAATGTTTATCAACTAATTGGCTAATATGTTCTGTTGTTTTAATGATCTTTTGAATGTAGAAAGAGAAAAGTAATGACCCCTCTTCCATCTCTAGAATTCAAGTTTGGATCAAATCTCGTACTAGAAAAGATAACAAAGCAGTGAACATAGTTGCGGTAGACACTACTGTATGTACTTTTATGTTTTTACACCGAGAATTGTTCAATAACGTGATAGTTTGACACAAGTTTATAATATCAATGTTAATATCTATAGGAAAAGATAAAAATGTTAACGACAGATCCTATTCTGGCTCTTCATTTAGTTACAAAGAAGTTTCTCTATTGCAAGTGTTAGGATCATAGATTAGGATGATTGAGAGGAATATGATGTGGTATGACCTTCACCAAGGTAATTTGGTCACATGTTAGGCTTAAACAAGCAGTCGAGATGCGAAGCAAAATTTCAAAATTACAAGCGATGATTCACATGCTAGTGAAAAATCAGATAATATAATTTCACTACAATGGTAAATAAATTTATCTTTGTACTAAAATAAGAAAATAAAAAGCAAATTCAACAAATAATCTATAATTTCGACAAAAAATATTGACATGGCTGCATAACAAGTAACTATTTCAATTTTTTTTATTGTTTCTACATTTTAACTATTTAAAACGACAAACAAATTTATCATTTATCTTTTAGCTTTTATATAAATATAAAAGTAGTAATAATAATTTGACAATAATGATGAAGATATACTTTGAGCTTAAATGATGTTTATTAAATTACTGACTCCTGTAGTTCACATGAAAAGATGCTTTCAACAATCTTTGCGATAAAAAAAAAGTTTACCTTTATTATTTGTCTTTATAGTCAAAAAACTATTTTAACTTAATCTTTTCTCATAAATTTGTTTATACATAAATTCCAAACATGTTGTTAAACGTTGTTTAATCTTAACTTATTTTATAACAAAGATAAAAGAGTTTATATTAACTAAAAAGAATAAAAAATTGAAGTAATGTCAAACTGATCTTCTTATCACTTAATATTTTGGGCAAGACAAGCCGGTTTTATAGTGGACCGTCCACTTATATAGATATAATTAGAAACAGGTGTAAGGCTAGAATGCCCCAACAATTACAACTCACACAAAACCTAACATACCCAAACAATTGATGCATAATAATACATATGGCAACCAAAGAAGAAAACTAGCATAATGGACTAAGATGGGAAAAGATCGGCAATAGAATACACTTTCCCGTTATCTAAGTTGTCAGGGTCAAAGACCTTAGGAATGCCGAAGGAAGCCGGCGGGGAAAAAACTCCAATAGCATGAGCGACTTCAATAACCAGATTTGCTTTATAAGGAGTGACATCAACATTGATTTCTTAAGAAGGGGCAGAGGAGTTATAAGATTGTAGCTTCAAGAAAGCATCAAAGTCAGGAGGAAAAGAGGAAGGAGAAACAACAACAAGAGCATTCGAAGAAGAATCCACCACAACTATGCTCTTAATTTTCCACTAATGAGGGCGAGGTTTCTGAATAGGAGATTTGTAGGAATAGTACCAACCTTGTGACAACCCACATTTGGAAAGGTTTAAATCGACAATAATCCACACATGTCCAACTTAAACAAACCGAAATATAGATAATCAATGGGGTTAATTAACAAATATGAGAAAGGAAGAAGGAAACAAACACATAATCTCGCAGCAGAATGATAAATATAATAATTAAATAAACAGTTCATGAATCTGTTTATATTATCAATTTAATTATAATTTATACAACATACATTAGAGTTATATATACAACATGGATAAGTAAAATAATGTAGCATACAACATGATGCAGGAATGATTATGGTATTAATATACCAAATCTTCGTCTTCGTCCTCCAGAATAAATCTTCAACAAGCTGAAAACTTAGGGCTAATCCGAGCTTAATGAAAAGATAAAACACTCGAGTCAATACTAAAATATTCTTATGTGAACCAAAGCGATATCGCACATAACATGAGTGCAGTGGCGTCAGAGATGTTTACGGGGTTTCACATCTCTTATCCAATGTATAACTAGTGTGCAATAACTCAGGAGATGTCACAGGATTTTCCATCTCTTAAGGATCCGAAAAAATAATTATATGCAGTAGAATATGCTATATATATAATGTCTAATCAGCCAAATAAATATTTTTCTTTGCGTTAAGCCTTTACATTAACCCCCCTTAATGCGTATTTAAGCATTGTCGTACAGTTTGCATATAAAACACCAGTGAATCGTCGGTGTATATGGATGCACCGTGACACGACAACACTAAATCAAAATCGTAGTGGTCTCATATATGGATAAAAGTATAACAAGGCACGTGAGGCAATGCCCAAGGTAGGATACTACCAGTTCGGGTCGTAGGGCTGGTGGTAACGCATCATAACCATGACCGCCCACCGCGTACATCCATCCCATATCGAGTCAAGGGAGGCTATCCCAAATCAAATTGCACCAATCGAAACCAACAACATGAGTAATAATATGGACCGAGTCCAAGAAAATCGAAGAATGGATGACCGTTAGGGGTAATTGGCCAACTTGGCCCTGTTAAGCCATCCTGTTTTAGTGATTTCAAATTTGCACAAGTGCCGGGCCTATCCATTATCATTCTCTTTCTTAAAATCCAGTAAATGATACCAAATCCAACCACTTCGTTCTGAAGTCTCCTCCGTGGACACAGTTGTTAAAGTGGTTCCAATATTGACATAGAGTATGCCAATAAGAGGCCCTGATCTCTTTAACAACCGAACGTCGTTTTACACACCGGTCGGTACTTTTACATTTCGAATACGATTCATACTAGATATCAAAATATCATATCCGCTTCAAAATCAATTTCATTTTGAAATATCATATTTACTCAAAATATTTTATTTCAATTCAAAATCATTTTCGCCTTAGTATATCAATTTCGGTTCCAACTTAAAATTGCTTCGAATTTCCATTTGGGTTATAACTTCAATTTAACCCAATTCGTATTTAAATCCATGATTTAAATATAAACATTCTACTCTTTGACCAGTTTGAATTTTAGAAAATAGTTGAATTTTTTAAATAGTTTTAAAAATTTAAATTAGTTTGACAAAAAATAGTTTAATAAAATGGTTTATATATTAAAAATGGTTTATATAGGAATTGTTGGAAAATCAAAATAATTTGAATAAATAGAAGATAGCTTTCTAAATAGTTTGTATAATAAAATAATTTATTTTGAAAATAGTTTCACAGTCAAACTGATCCAACTCCAAATTTCCAATTCAAATCAAATTTCAATTTCCATTTCAATTTAATCGATTCCATTACGATTTCAATTTGAATTAACTTCGTTCCAATTACAATTCAAAATAATCTCAATTCCAAATTAATTTCAGTTCCATATTAATTTCACTTTCAACTTCAACTATTTGATTCAATGGTTAAATTTCAACTCAGTTCTCAATTTAAACCATTTCGATTTATATAAATTCGGGTTCGATTTCAGAATATCGATTTAAATCACTTCAATTAAATTTAACTTCAATATTCAATTTTAAGATTCAAATCTTTCAAAATAATTCAATTTCGAGCCCAAATTTTGAAATATCCTTTTAAATTACTTTTTCTTGGATTTATTCCAAAGTTCGAGTAAGAGTTCAACAAATATTTTTTAAAACAAATCAATTTTCGAAATTCAAATGGTTTCTCTATTACAACTTTAAAATTTCAAACCCGATTCTTTAAACAATTCCGGTTGAGAAGTTCATTTTTAACATTTCAAGCTCGAGGTCAAAAATGATTCCATTTCCACAAACTCGATTTTTACATTTCTTAAATCAAATAATTTTAATAATTTCAAATCAAAATTTTGAATATCATTTAATTTAACCATCCAGTGTTCGTATATAATTTTATATCCTATGACCAAGTGATCAGTTATTTTAATTTAATTTCAGGAATGGATATATATCATTTCAATCTAAATCACAGCGTCATAGGTATATATCAAATCAACATATTTCTTAATTTATTCGAAATAACTCAACTCATAGTTTTATATACTGTAAATAATTCATAAGATGATAACCTGATATATCAAAAAAAATAAACATCCAAATCATCCAAAATATCAACCAATTTTCATCCATTACTATCAATTACCCAAACAATCAATAATTCACAATAATTAACCAATTATCAATGATCGGGAGTTTTACTAACAATTAATTCTAATTCAATTTAACCGTTAATTTAATTTCTATCAGTTAATTTAGATGTCAATCTAAATGTCAATTACAATTATCAAACAGCAATCAAAAAATTTAAAGCACTTCATAATTTTAAATTTAACTAACATACAAATATTCTAGTAATTCGTGAGGGTTATAAAACTCTCACCTTTTGTTTTCCATTGTCGCTTTCGCGTTCTGATTCTGATTAAATTTAAACGCGTTCGAATTTAACTGAAAATTCTACAAGCTCTAAATCCATCCAAACCAATTTCATGTCGTTCATCTTGATGATACGAACACAACGCGACTGATCGCATTTGATCATGACCCTAAATGAACAAGATATTAATTTTATAAGGTTATGGAATTTAAACGATATATAAATTACTTAACCTTATCATTAACTTCATATTAACCTCCTTTAAAAAATTTAGCCGCGCTAATCTTTTTCTCCAATCTTGAGTTGATCACGACCCTCTCCTTTTTACCCCGCCTCCACCCCACCACGTTGCAATTTCGACCACCGTACCTCCTCCTCTAGACTCTCTTGACATCTAGCAACCCACGCGGCCAGCGCTACCTCCCAATCCGCCATCGTTCACGAAAAAAACCCACCCCAACTACTCCGTTCAACCTCACATTGCCGCTGCCGTCGTCCACCATTTGCCACCATACTTTGGTCGAAGGTGTGCCTGCCCCTCCCCTACATTTCACCAGTTGGAAGCTTTGCCTAAAAACCCCTTAGGACGCCGTAACCAACAAAAAACTGGTCGCCGTTTATCCTCAATTTCAAGCCATTGAAGGCAATCACACCCCATCTCCACCGGTCATATCCCTCGTCTTCCCTAGCCTTACACTTCTCCAATTGGCGAAGAACGATAATATAGCCTGTGGTGGTCAAATCGAATGTGGACCGTAGGACGAGCTTTATTTAAAACGAGAATTAACGTATATATGTATTTCTTCTTTCTGTTTGCAAACTAAGGAGAAGGGAATGCAATTTAAATATGAGAGAGAGAGGATCGTAGATAGGGTAGAATGGCTTGCTATAGGAAATAGGGTGGCTGGTTCAGCAAACATTTGGGCTGATGTGAAAGAATGTGGGATGTGGTCAAAATCTAGAATATATATTATTTAAATTTTCAAATATCAAGCTATAAATTTTGGATCCCAATCGAGGCGTTCAGGCGTTTATAATATTATATCCTATTCTGAACACGAGGAACAAGTTTCGAGGCCTAAATCGGTCGTATGGGGAAGATAGCATTTTGAACCCAATTATAATATTGAATTTTCAATATTAATTTCAATGCATTTCTATCCCATACGATCAAACCATAACTCTATATGCTATGAAATTTGAAATTCGATAATAATACACTATTACGGATCCAGTGGAACTAATTTCATAAAATTCCGAAATTGTGCCCCGGAAGGCTATTTTTATATGTCAATTTAAACAAGTTGTTTTTAAAATTGTTTAAACCGCATATAAATACAATTAATTTTTTTATTAGCCTCATTCTTATAAATAGAAATTAAATAAGCTTTGAAATTATTTTTATCTAGCTTAAAATTCAAGATTCATCGTTAACCAATTTCAAGTATTAAATTTAACAATTAAATTATGCAATAAACCACTATATTAGAAATTCAAGTTATTAAATCTACAAAATTAACTTTTGAATATTTAAAATAAATTAAATACTCCAATTTCAAATCACTAAAATTCTGGATCGTTACATTCCTCCCCCCTTAAAGAATTTCATCCCCAAAATTGCTAAGATAAGAAGAATGGCCCAAAACCCATCAACTTTTCCAAAACAAATTAGTTGAAATAACTTTCCAAAACCTATTACTTATACCTCATTATTAATTTTGCTAAAATTTCAAATTCATTCATAGATTCCAAATAATACTATTCATTCAATCATTTCAAGTTATAATCAAAAATAAAATTTAGTTATTGAAAATCCCTTCAAAATTTCTAACTCTTTAAATTTCCGAAACATTACGTCAGCGACTCCTTTGCACGGCTAGATCGCAATAACTACAAATCGCCATACGGGCCCAATCCAACAAAAGAAAACAAAAGCCCAGTGATTCAATCATAAAATCATCAAATTCAAACTACAACTTAAACATGTACTTTTTTATCGGGCAACCCATTTTTTTTACATTCGAAATCAAAGTCATCAAATTAGCCCGGCTTTTATATACATGCATCTTATTTACCAATAATACCCAATCATAAAATTCAAAGTCTTATTATTCTGCATTCCAATTTCGAATATTCGCTTTACTTAAGCCCATATGATGTATATATATCATCCGTACAAAATATCAAATCTGATCGCTCACTCGATCACACAATTTCACTTCCGAACTAGTATCGTTCACATGACTCTGTAGTGCGGGCTCAAATCTGGTTCCTTGATTAGAAATCGTTATTCACCTTGCATAGCATATACTATGATAGAGAATCCTAGAATCAACCAAAAATCCATATCCAGTGTTCACCATCGAAAATTGAGTGAAAAATCCCAACTCAGATCGATATAAATCATCTCGAAATTTTGTGCTCGAATCTGGATCAAACCGTTATGTGAATAAGATAATATACGTACAACCCTTTTTATTGATTCTTATCTAACCCAATTCATTTTTTATTCACATTCATTACATTTGTATTCACTTATTTACAATCACTATTCACATTGCTTAATTCACATTTCGTTATTTACTTAGCATATCCTTTCACCACTAATTATCTCTTAAGAATGATTCCATCAAATTTTTCTTGAGTCTATTGTCAAAAAATTTATACAAAAGTTCTTATGTTATTACCACTTCACCACTTAAGTCATTATCCATTTTTAACCAAATTCAATTTCATTTCCCAATTTCAACATATAATTTTATCCATCCACATTCCAAACCAAACTCAACTAACTAATTAATTGAATTAGTCCATCGTTAGTTTATTTCAAACCTAAATTCTATTTCAAATCTCAATCAATCCCATTCCTTTTTTTTTCATTTAGCTTAGGTTGAATTCCTTCTCACAATTCACTTTATTTACTTCTTAGCAACCATTCCATCAAATTAGTTTTACACTTAAGTTCATATTTTAGTTGTTATCAACAACATTCTAAACCATATTCCATTCACTAATTCTTTTCCAATTCAATTCATTTAATTAGTTCACTTCATTAATTTATTCCACTACACAGTCCTTTCATTTAACTTTTCTTAAGTTAAATTTTATCTCTAATCTCAAATTCACATTTTCCTTTCTTATCTACATCATTTCTCAAATTTATAAGTTCAAAGCTTATCTTTTCAAATTTTCCCAAACATTTCGATAAGATTTTTGAATTTAAACACCCGGTTCTATTTCAAATCACTTTTGAAATCATATATACATATACATATACACATTCTCTTGGTATATCAAATTACCTATCTGAATTTCAAAACCAAAACCAGCTTTACCCAACAATTCAAATGGTAGCAATTCCTCTCTTGGAAACTCGAAAATGAACGTCGATAATGCTGCAGTCATCACCGAAATTATTTTCCAGCGACCGAAGTGAGTTCAGTGCTTATATTTCCTTTAAAACCCCTTAAAAATATTTTCCCATTAATATCTCTATTATCTCCTCAAAACCTTTTGAAAACAAACTTCAAAACCAATGAGATTTAAGTTTCCAAATTTCCAGCCTTTAGACCCTTTTAATTTATAAACCACATTTATAAATCATAATTCCCTCTAGTTATATAAAATCATTTTAACTGTTAATCTTGTTTACACTACAAGAATATGAACTTTTATTCAATCACAACAATAAACACAAATGATAACCAAATATTATCATTCTCTAACAGCCAAGCACACCATATAATAATTTTTGAAAAATTATTCCTTTATGTATAAAAATATAATCGTGTAAAGTTATTTCATTTACCCAATTCCAAAACAATATCGTGTCGAATTGCTCTGTTCAAGTGTTTAGAAATCCTTATCAATAACATTAATCACTCGTATTGACCAAAATCCATAAGCTACTCAACTGACCAAGCAACACAATATAATTTTTTTTATATCACTAACAAATACGCACTCATATCTATTAGTACATTCAAACTCATTCTAGGGTATTGCTGACCCTATCTCTATTGAGTTACCAACTGTGACAACCCACATTTGGGAAGGTTTAAATTGGCAATAATCCACACATGTCCAACTTAAACAATCCGGAATAATAAATGGGGTTAATTAAAAAAATGAGAAAGGATGAAGGAAACAAACACAGAATCTCACAATGGAAAGATAAATATAATAATTAAATAAATAGTTCATGAAGTTGTTTATATTATCAATTTGATTATAATCTATACAACATATATCAGAATAATTTATCAAACCGGAATAAGTAAAATAATAGAGTAAACAACATGATGCAAGAATACTAATAGTAATAATATACCAAATTTTCGTCTTCGTCCTCCAAAATAAATCTTCAACAAGCTGAAAACTCAGGGCTGACCCGAGCATAATGAAAATACAAAACACACGAGTCAGGACTAAAATATTCTAATGTGAGTCAATCGATATCGCATAAAACATGAGTGCCATGGTGTCAGATATGTGTATGGGGTTTCACATCTCCTATTCAGTGTATAACGTGCGTGCAATAACTGAAGAGATATACGGGATTTTCCTTCTCTTAAGGACCCGTCAAATTATTTGTATGTAGTAGAATACGCTACATATATAATGTCTAATTAATAAAATTAATATTTTTCTTAGCATTAAGGCTTTACATGAATCCCCTTAATGCGTTTTTAAGCATTGTCGTATAGTTTTCATATAAAACACCAGTAAACCGTCGATGGATAGGGATGCACCATGATATGACAACCTTAAATCAAAATCGTAGTGGTCTTGTATAGGAATAAATGTATGACAAGGCACGTGGGGCAATGCCTAAGGTTGGATACTACCAGTTCGGGTCGCAAGGCTGGTGGTAGCGCATCATAGCCATGACTGCCCGCTGCGTCCATCCATTCGATATCGAGTCAAAGGGAGGCTATCTCAAATCAAGGTGCACCAATCGAAACCAACAAAAGAGTAATAATATGGACCAAGTCCAAGAAAATCGAAGAATGGATGTCCGCTAGGGGTAATTAGCCTACTTGGCCCTGTCAAGCCGCCTTGTTTTAGTCATTTCAAATTGGCACAAGTGCTGGAGTCTATCCATCATCATTTTCTTTCTTTAGATCCAGTAAACCATACCAAATCCAACCACTTCGTTTTGGAGTCTCCTCCACGTACACAATTGGTAAAGTGGTTCCAATATTGACAGAGAGTATGCCAATAAGAGGCTCCGGTCTCTTTAACAACCAAACGTCGTTTTACACACCGGTTGGTACTTTACATTTCGAAAACAATTCATACTTGATATCAAAATATTATACTCGCTTCAAAATCAATTTCATTTTGAAATATCATATTTACACAAAATATTTTATTTCAATTCAAAATCATTTTCGCCTTAATTTATCGATTTCAGCACCAACTTAAAATTGCTTCGAATTTACATTTGGGTTATAACTTCAATTTAACCCAATTCGTATTTAAATCCATGATTTAAATATAAACATTCCACTCTTTGACCAGTTTAAATTTATAGAAAATAGTTTGAAAAATTTTAAATAGTTTAATTAAAAGTTTTATATATTAAAAATGGTTTATATAGGAATTGTTGGAAAATAAAAATAATTTGAATATTTAGAAGATAGATTTTTAAACAGTTTATATAATAAAATAATTATTTTGAAAATAGTTTCAAAGTCAAAATGATCCGACTTCAAATTTCCAATTCAAATCAATTTCCATTTCAATTTAATCGGTTCCATTATGATTTCAATTCAAATTAACTTCGATTACAATTCCAATTCTAATTTAATTTCAGTTCCAAATTAATTTCAACTTCAACATTTTTAATCAATGGTTAAATTTCAAATCAATTCACAAATTTAAACCATTTTAATTTATATAAATTCGAGTTCTATTTCAGAATATTGATTTAAATCACTTAAATTAAATTTAACTACGACATTCAATTTTAAGATTCGGATCTTTAAAAATAATTCAATCCAAGCCCAAATTTCAAAATTTCCATTTAACTTACTTCTACTTGTATTTATTTCAAAGTTCGAGTAAGAGTTCAAATCTTTTTAAAAACAAATCAATTTCCAGAGTTCAAGTGGTTTCTCAATTATAACTTTAAAATCTCAAACCCGATGCTTTAAACAATTTCGGTTAACAAGTTCATTTTTAACATTTCAAGCTCGAGTTCAAAAAGGATTCCATTTCCACAACCTCAATTTTCTTATTTGTTCAATCAAATAATTTAAACAATTTCAAATCAAAATTTTCAAAATTATTTAATTTAACCAATCCGGCGTTCGTATATAATTTTCTATCCTATGGCCAAGTGGTCGGTTATTTCAATTTAATTTCAAGGATGGATATATGTCATTTCAATCCAAATCATAGTGTTATAGGTATATATCATTTCAACCTATTTCTTAATTTATTCAAAATAGTTCAATTTACAGTTTTTATACTGTAAATAATTCACAGGATGATAACCTGATATATCAAAACAAATAAACATCCAAATCATCCAAAATATCAACCAATTTTCATCCATCACAATAAATCATCCAAACAATCAATAATTCACAACAATTAACCAATTATCAATGATTCGAAATTTACTTACAGTTTAATTCCAATTCAATTTAACCATCAATCTAAATTTTTACTAGTTAATTCAGATGTCAATTTAAATGTCAATTGAAATTATCAAACGACAATCAACAAATTTAAATCAATTCATAATTTTAAATGTAACTAACATAAGAATATTCTAGTACTTCGTGAGCGTTATAAAACACTTACTTTTTATTTTTTGTTGTCGCTTTCGCGTTCTAATTCTAATTCTAATCAAATTCAAACGCATTCGAATTTATCTGAAAATTCTACAAGCTCTAAATCCATCCAAACCAGTTTCGTGTCATTCATCTTGTTGATACGAACGCAAGCGACTGATCGCATTTGATCACGAACCTAAAGGTACAAGATATTAATTTTACAAGATTATGGAATTTAAATAATATATAAATTACTTAATCCTACCACTAACTTCAGATTAACCTCCTCTAAAAAATGCAGCCGCGGTAATCTTCTTTTCCAATCTCGAGTTGACCACGACCCTCTCCTTTTGACCGTGCCTCCACCCCACCATGCTGCAATTCCGACCAACGCACCTCTTCCCCTAGACTCGCCTGACTTCCAGCAACCCACGCCAATATCTCCACCTCCCAATTTGCCATCGTTCACGAAAAAACCCCAACCCAACAACTCCATTCGTCCACCGTTCGCCATCATACTTCGACCGAAGGTGTGCCTGCCCCTCCCCTACATTGCACTAGTTGGGAGCTTCACCTAAAAGCTCCTTAAGACGTGGCAATCAACAAAAGACTAGTCGCCGTTCATCTTCAATTTCTGGCCACCAAAGGCGATCGCACCCCATCTCCACCGGTCATGTGACGACCAACATTTTGGAAGGTTTAAATTGACAATAATCAACGTAAGTCCGACTTAAACAATCTGGTGCATAGATAATCAATAGAGTTAATTAAGAAAATTAGAAAAAAAGAATAAACAAACACAGAATCTCACAGCGGAACGATAAAATATAATAATCAAATAAGCATTTACTATACATTTGATTATAATTTATACAACATTTATCAGAGTTATACATATACAATAGAACAAAATATAATGCAACAGAATAACATGATACTGTAGATAATACTAGTAATAATAATAAACCAAATTTTCGTCTTCGTCCTCCAGAGAATAATCTTCGATAAGCAAAAAACTCAGGGCCGACCCTAGCATAATGAAAAGACAAAACACTCGAGTCAGAACTAAAATATCCTCACGTAAGTCAAATCAATATTGCATATAACATGAGTGTAATAGCGTCAGAGATGCTTATGGGATTTCACATCTCCTTTCCAGTGTATAATGTACGTGCAATAACTCAAGAGATGTTATGGGATTTTCCATTTCTTAACGATCCTGTCAAAATATTTATATATAGTAGAATACGCAACATATGTAATGTCTAATCAGTAAAGTAAATATTTTTATTAGCGTTAAGGCTTTACATTGATCCTCCTTAACGCGTTTTTAAGCATTCTCATACGGTTTTCATATAAAACACCAATAAACCGTCAGTGGATAGAGATGCACCGTGATACGACAACATTAAACCAAAATCATAGTGGCCTCGTATAGGGATAAAAGTATGACAAGGCACGTGAGGCAATGCCCAAGGTAGGATACTACCAATTTGCCCTTCCCGGCTGGTGGTAACGCATCATAACCATGATCACCCACCATGTCCAACGCTCCCAAAATCCGAGGGGGCGCACCAATCAATCACAATGTAAATGATTGTAATACGAAGAAGTGCATCCGCCAGAGGTAGCTAGCATCATTGACCCGTATGACTCCAGTTTTAGTCATTTCAAATTGACATAAGTGTTCGGCCAATCCATCATCATTCTCTTTCTTCAAATCCAGCAAACGACGCCAAATCCAACTATTTCGTTCTGGATCATCACTCCTTGTACACAGTTGTTAAAGTGGTTCCAATATTGATAGAGATATGCCAATAAGAGGCCCCGGTCTTTATAACAACCAAATGTTGTTTTACATACCGGTTGGTAATTTTAAATTTCGAAAACAATGCTTATTTGATATCAAAATATCATATTCATTTCAAAATCAAATTCATTTCAAAATCATCATATTTACTCAAAATATACTATTTCAATTCAAAATAACTTTCGCCTTAATATCTCGATTTCGCTTCCAATTCAACATTGCTTTGAATTTTCATTTGGGTTATAACTTCAATTTAACCTAATTCGTATTTAAATTCATGATTTAAATATAAACACACCACCCTTTTAACCAGTTTGAATTTTAGAAAAATAGTTTGAAAATTTAGATTGTTTAAAAATAGTTTAAATAATTAAAATAGTTTGATATAAAATAATTTAAGTATTTGAACTGTTTTATAAGGTAAAATAGTTTGGCAATCAAAATAATTTGAATATTTTAAAAGATAGATTTTTAAGCAGTTTATATTAAAATAATTTATTTGAAATAGTTTCAAAGTCAAACCGATTCAATTTAATTTCAAATAAATCCAATTTCGATTTTGAATTAATTCAATTTCACTTTCAGTTCCAATTATTTCAGTTTCGGTTCCAAATTTAGTAAATTTCAATTTAATTCTCAAATTAAAAAAAATTCAATTTATATAAATTCGAGTTCGATTTTCAAAATATCGATATAAATCACTTAAATTAAATATAACTTCAATATTAATTTAAGATTTAATTCTTTAAAGTAATTCACTTTCAAGCTCAATTATTGAAATAACGATTTAAATTACTTTTACTCAGCAATATTTTAAAGTACGAATAACCGTCCAAACCTTTAAAATAACCTAATTTTCGAAACTCAAATCATATTTCAAATATAATTACAAGATCTTAACTTTGATTATTTAAACCATTTCTATTAACAAATTTAAATTTCAACATTTCGAGCTCACGTTCGAAAATTATTCAATTTTCTATAAATTTAATTTTTATTTCTTTAAAGAAAAATCATTTAAATAAATCTTAGATAATTTTTTTTAAAATCCTTTAATTTAACCAATCCAGTGTCCACATATAATTTTTTACCTTATGGCCAAGTGATCGGCTATTTTGATCTAATTTCAGGGATGGATATATATCATTTAAATCCAAAATAAACGTCATAGGTATATATCATTTCAAACTATTTATTAATTTGTTCGAAATATTTCAATATACCGTTTTATAAACTGCAAATAATTACCAGGTGATAACATGATATATAAAAATAAATAAACATCCAATTATCCAAATATCAATCAATTGGCATCCTTCACAATCAATCATCCAAACAGTCAGTAAATGACAACAATTACCTAATTATCAATAATTGGGAATTTTACTAAACAATTTAATTCACATTCAATTTAACTGTCAATTTAAATTTCTGTCTGTTAAATTAGATGTCAATTTAAATGTCAATTAAAATTATCAAACAACAACCAATAAATTTATACCACTTTATAATTTCAATTTAACAAGTATAACTATATTTTAATATGTTATGAGCAATATAACACACTTATCTTTATTTTCTGTTGTCGCCGAGACGTTCTGTTTTGGAACTAAAACTGAACAACGTCCGATTTTAGCCTAAATTTTGACAGTCTCCAAATCGATCCAAACCAGTTTTATCTCGTAGCTCTCGTTATCATGTTCACAAAGCCAAACGTTTCGTCTCAATTAGACCACGTATGAGAGAGATATACATTTTGTAAGTTACCGATTTTGAATGTAATTAATTAAATATAATTCTCCATTTAAAACTAATTACCCTTATAATCCTTCTTCTTCCCACAATACCTCCCCTATACACGACCTATGGTCAAACCCAAAATAGCTGTGCACGCTCTTCAAGAGATATGGAGCTAGAGACCTCCATTCCACGAATCGTTTCCACCGACGGACTCCCCTCGCCAATCTCGTCTCGCCCAAATCCATTTCGCCACACTTGGCCCAGTATCCCACATCGCGTCGAAACCCACTCGCCCATGAAAATCCCTAGGTCGCGTTTCTCCCCGTTCCATCAAGCTTCACTATATTTTGCCTCCGGGTGCCAAACGATCCCCTAAATCTAAAATGAAGCTCCATTATGCAAATCGTTCACCGCAAAGTCCTTATAAGCTAACCCTAGTTTCCTAGGCAAGTACGGCCAATCCAAAACCTCAATCGCATGTGAAAAGGAGTGTATCAGTGAGAAGCCCTTATTGAAACTAGAGTTTTATAATTTGTTTCGATTTTTTTCAAGAAGTGATTTATTTGATGTTGATTTTTTTCAAGTTTTCAATTTAAACTTTCTTCCCGTGTTTATAAAGGAGGAGCACGAGAAAAGGTAGCACTGGAGTAGAGTAACATTTTTCAATGTAGGGTGGATGATTGGATGTTTTTGCGGCTGATGTGAAATGAAGATAGTAATATATATATTTAAAATTCCCAAACAATATATATATTTATTCTGAACCCCGACGAGACGTACCGCCAGGCGTTCATAATGTTATCCCCTATTTCAAATGTAATGGAACAAGTTTCTTGACCTAATTCTATCATACGGAGAAGATGAATTTTTGAACCTAATAAAAATATTAAAATTTCGACTTAAAATTCAACGCACTCCTATCCCGTACGACCAAATAATAACTCCAAATGCTACGAAATTTGAAATTTGATAATAATACACTATTATGGATCCAATGAAAATGGTTCGTCGAAATCCGAGACTATTCCCCGGAAGGCTATTTTTATATGTTAATTTAAACGAATTATTTTTAAAATCGAGTAAATCACTTTTAAATTCAATTTAAAATTTATTTACCTTCATTCTATAGATAGAATTTAATAAGCCTTCAAATCATTTTTTATCCAGCTTAAAACCCAATATTCATTTATTTAAACGATTTTCAATTATTAAATTAAGCAATTAAATTATCCAATAAATCATTATATTTGAAATTCAAGTTATTAGATCTATAAAATTTATTTTTCAGTATTTAAAATCAATTAAATAAACAATTTCAAATAACTAATAATCCTGGGTCATTACATTCTCCCCCACTCAAAACTTTTCATCCTCAAAAAGGCGTTTAAGTAAAGAATTTAACATTTGATATATTTTGTTGAAAATAATCAACTTATAAAACAATAAAATCTTATTTATAAAACCATTACTACATTTCTACTACACTACTCTGATCAGCTTATAGAATTTACAAGTTAGTTATCAAAACAAGTTATAAAATTTTTAAAACTTCAAAAATTTTCTAACACCCGGATTTACGAAAATTTTCGGCACAGTCTCCTTTACGCGCATTGATTGGAAATTTTTTACAATTCAATGTATAACCCAAATATACCAAATAGATATCAAATATACATCCCATCTCAGTGATGAGTTATCCCATAGGAAAAAAAATAAAAGTGTAGTATGTAATCCGAGATATGTACCTTATTATTGTTAATACGAGCAAGTTTCTTGTATTAAGCAAGAAAAAGCATATAAAACCCGTGTATACGTCCAAACGGTCTTCGTATGCACCAATCTCAACTTAATTTAGAATATTAGTCACTAATGAAGATATGGATAGCATATATGAGTTTTATAGGAGCATATAACATGAATTTTAAATCCAAACCATAAGTAAGCATTAATATACGACAAACAACAATCCTATACAATAAAATAGTTGTAATGATGATTTACAACAAAGGAAACCATTCAACTATTAGTATTCATCCAATTAATTCACAATGATGTGAATTTACATTATCCAATGCCAATATTTAATTTATACGCTTCATTTCTTATTAACATTCATTTTTTTTAGCATTTAATTGGTCTACTTCCTATTTATTCACATCTATTTCATTCACATTCAATTTATTCAATCGAATTTGTTGAATTTCAATTGTTTTATTTTACGTTTAGCAACATCTTATATTAATTCATTTATGCATATTCATTCTACACTTAAGTTCATTTTCATTTTAAATCAATGTTATTTCATTTACTTATTTTATTATTAAAATTCACTAACTTCTTCCATTTATTCATTTTGGTTAGCATTTCATAAGTTAAAGTTCATTTCATAATTCAATATTAGCTTCTTTCCTTTAACATCTATATTTAATTAATTTAACATCTTGTTTAACTTACATTTATCAAAGTTATAAACTATAACTTTACTTTACATTTTCGTGAAATATTTGAATTATAATGTTCATATTTTCATTTTTAGCCTAAACATCATTAATGAATTATTTCTTATATCCCTACTTAAGTTTCTTTACAACTTAATTCACATCTATTTTCACAATTTTATTTAATAATAAATTTACCTGTGAAACATTTTATTAATCACCACTTTAGTTTATAATCATTCTATTAAAGTTCAAACTTCTTATATATGACTTTATCTAAGTTTATAATTATCTCAAAGTTACAAATTCAGTTTCAAGATTTCTTTGCAAATATCTATTTAATTCTATAACCAATTTACAAAGATATTATTTATTTCATTTGCCTACTTTCTTAAGTTCCACTTACTTATTCCATTTAGTCATTAATCATTTCATAATATACTAATTAAGTATATAACATTTATTATTACAACTAAATTTCCATTTATACACATTTTAATTACTTCTAAGTTTTGTTTAATTGTATAATATCCCATTACGTATCCAAATCGTTGTTTTAACTTTTACATTTGGTAAGTCTTATTATATGTTATTAGAATGCAATCTGGTATTATATAAATTAATCTGATTCATTTTACTCAATCAGAATGTTCACTATTTTAACTTGTTTTTTTTACTTTCAATTTAAGAGTTGCAAACTTCAACTCTAAAGTTTCCCTAAACATTTAGCGTAGATTTCTTAATTCTCTTATTTTATAAGTTCTAGTTATTCAAATATTTCATTTCATTCAAACAATTTGAAGATTATTAATTAACAGAACTTAAATTTTTTAAATATTGGGTTCTTTTCAAATCATTTGAAATAAGCATGTATACTTATATCTTTTATATATCAAATCATACTTCTGGAGTTCAAACTTCATAGCAAAGCTTCTCAGAAGTCTCCCCCACTTTGAGACTCGAAAATGAACGTCGATGATGCCGTGTAGTAATTATCGAAATTATTTTTCAGCGATAGAAGAGGGGAGTACTGAATTAATTCGTTTTAAAATTTATTTTAAAATAATTTGTATTTGTATGTACTTTTAGACAATACTCATATTATTGTCCAAACCTTGAATATCTTTTTCAGAAGCACTGAAATTTAAATTTCTCAAATTCTCAATTTTTATACTCATTTTACTTGCAAATTATATTTTATAAATCATATTTATATAGTTTCTTTTTCTTATTATCATATCATAACTAATAGTTTAGGAATATTGACTAATCAAACAATAAACGATAATGATCAATATTATCATTTCTAACAACCAATTCACACTATATATACCATAATAATTTCTTAAAATTATTCCTTTATATACAAAATATAATGAGCGTAAAATTATTTCGTTTACCCAATTTCAAAATAATACTATGTCGAATTGTTCTGCTCAAGTGTTTAGAGATACCTATCAATAACTTTAATTACTTGTATTGACCATAATGCATAAGCTATTCAACAAATCAACCAACACAATATAAAACAATTTTTATATTCACTAACAAATACATGCTCATATCTATTAATACCCTCAATCATTCAAGGTGGTACTGACCCTATCTCCAATGAGTTACCCATCAAAGCCAAGGTTATCGCTAAGCCAAAGCTCTGATACCAATTATGATGACCCACATTTTGGAAGATTTAAATTGACAATAATCCACACATGTCCAACTTAAACAATCCGAAACACAGATAATCAATGGGGTTAATTAAGAAAATAAGAAAAGAAGAAGAAACAAACACATAATCTCGTAGTGGAATGATAAAATATAATAATCAAATAAACAGTTCATGAAGCTGTTTATACATTTGATTATAATTTATAGAACATTTATCAGAGTTATACATGTACAACAGAAAAAAATACAATGCAGCAGAACAATATGATGCGGGAAAAATATTGGTAATAATAATATACCAAATCTTCGTTTTTGTCCTTCAGAGAATAATCTTTGATAAGCTGAAAACTCAGGGCTGACCCGAGCATAATGAAAAGACAAAACACTCGAGTCAGGACTAAAATATTATAACGACCCTAAATTTTCGATCCCGAAAATTCCAGATAGTTAGGGGAAAAAAAAGAAAAAAAAGATAGAAGAAAAGAACATAAACACCAAAACACAATCTCACATTCGCAGCGGATAAAATATAATATCAACAATAGTAGTTTACAAAGGAAAAACTGTTGTAGTTAATTTACATTAATACATCAGGGTTACAACAAATCACAGATAAACTGGGCAGTTAAATAACATGTCCCAGATACAAGTCAATAATACTCAGTGGATAATACTCCATACGATCCTGCCATCCTACTCGCTTCCTGAGCTCCAGAACGTCCTTACCTGAAAATCTGAAATACTCGGTCTGACCCGAGCATTACAACAAAGTAACACCCGGGTCAAGCTGAAAACCAACGTGAATAAACCCATGTAAATTGAAATACTAAGTTCAAACCAAAAAAGAAAAACTCGGGGTAACTCACACTTCTCTACGAGTTCATTACTTGTTATGCTCAACAATTATTTCACAAATTGATCCCTAAGTACCCATACTTCGTTTCAAAGGTCCATATTATTCCATTCCAGCCTACTGATTTCACAAATCAAATCTATATAGAATTATTGTAGATTACAAATCAAAGTGGGTTCGGGTATTTACGAATACCCGACCCCGGTCTCTTCGAATTTCAATATCATCTTAACCCAAGTTATTCAAGTGGAATACAATTCAACTATATATGCAGGATGTCACTTTTACATAGCAATTCATCATCGATAGATAACCACATGATCATTGTCCACTCAAACATATCATATCATAAATGTTTCATATCAGATATATCAACCAATTCAAGGGATTTAACAGCATTCAATCATTCCTAAGCAAGATTGATCACTTCCAAAAGTTAATTTAGTTTATCTCTAACTAAATTAATTACTAACTTTAATCACTTAGATTACCCTTACTTAACATTAATTAATTTCAAACCAATTAATTAATCATCCTTTAATTATCCATCTTAATTAATCACCCTTGACTAATTATCCTTTAATTGCGATAAGTAATTAATTCTCGATTAATTAAAAAAATTTATTAACCTTCACCCATTTACATTAATCCTTAATTAATTACTCAAATTTAATTATCCTTTAATCTCTTACGTTGATTTATTATCCTTTAAATAATCACATTTATTAATTTATTAACCCTTAATAAATTTTCTTATTTAATCCACACTTTAATTAATTACACAAAGTAATTAATTTTCAACTACTTCCATTAAGTAATTTATCATTTAAGAAATTAACTAATCTCTAATTACCAAGTAATTAAACATTAATTAATTTATTTATATTCCTTTAATTAATTAATTCTCAATCATTAATTAATTAATTCCTCTTTAATAACTTATTAATTTTATCCTTACTTAATTACTTTGGTTAATTAACTTTAATTACTCAAGATATTAAGTTTAATTAATGATAAAATATTTTATTTCCTTAATTACTTATTAATTACATTATTAATTAAGTTTTAAAACAACTTAAGAATTAACTTTATTAATTAAAGTTAAAATAAATGTAACATCCTGCCTTTTTGCACACTTTAAACCGACACACGTGCCAATTCAAAGCATACGCAAGGGCGGATTGTTATGGGGTAAATAAGAAAAACAGAGAAGAAATAAAAACAAAACAGAATCTCACAACGGAAGGATAAAATATAATAATAAATATACATTTCAAAACAGTTTACAAACACTTGATTTGCTTTATACAATAAATATCAGAGTTACACATACCAATACAATCAATGCAGCGGAACAGTATGAGTGTGGTGCAATACTATAGATAATAATAATACGACTCCTTCGTCTTCGTCCTTCAAAGCTAAAGTCTTCGATCCTGAAACGCTCGGACTGACCCGAGCGAATTTGAAAAGACAAAAACACTCGAGTCAGACTAAAAGATCTTATGTGAGTTAAATTAACATAAATAAATATGAGTACAGTAACTCAAGAGATGTTCGGGATTTACATCTCCTAAGGATCCGTTAAACTATTTACTATGTAGTATATTGCGCTATTATAATAGTGTCTATTTATAAAATAAACTTACTTTTTAATAGCGTTAAGGGGTTACCCATATAGCCCTTAACACAAATAATGCCAATAGTTTATACAGTACCGTAATACCTCCTGATCGGGAAGCTACCAGAGGATACTCCATAGGTACGACACAAATAGAAACTCGTAGTAAAGGCTCGGTATGGTAGGTGACACGGCACAACTAGGCAATGCCAGGATAGATATACCAATTGCTATCCAGGCTGGTGGAAACGCGTAGCCGCAGTTACCGCCCACCTCGGACTAACTCCCCAAAATCAAAATATAGAAATGGCCACTGAATCAATCCAAAATCAAAGTATAATATCGAAGAGGAGGGTCCGATCAGAGGAATGACCTCATTGGCCTGAGAATCGCTCCTGTTTTAGCCACCTTTGCCAACTCACGGGAGTCGGGTCCACGTATTTACCTTACAGGAAACGTCGCCACCACCTACTTCATTCTGGAATCTCCACCGCGTACACGGTTAGTCAAAGTGGTTTTCGGTATCGACAGAGAGTATGTCCATATCCGATCCCGGTCTCTTTGCAAACCCATCGTTATTATAACACCGCGGTCATTTAAAAATAGCTCATACTTTAAAACCAGAATAAACATTTCCATTTTAAAATTATGAATACGATATCATTTTAAAACCCAAAAAATATATGATATCCTTTATCCCAAATATAAACCTTTTCAAAAATCCAAATGCTTTAAAATTTATAACGTCTGAAAGCCAAATATCCTTTCAAAGCATAATATTTCGAAATTCATAATTTAAAAACCATAACTTTTAAAACTTGAATGGTTTGGATATTCAACGGTATATGAATTAAAAGGTTTAACTTAAATGTTACTTTGTAAAGAAAATAGTTCTCATGGCTTTACAAATACATTTCTTTATTAAAGTCTAAACCAAAATTTATATTATCTCTCTCAAGTTCCAAAACCACTTCAATTTATTTATATATACGTATATCCATTTTGAGTAACAATATTTCAAACTAAAATTGGATTTTATTCTTTCAACAGATCAATTGTTCTATTAATTAGTCTTGAATATTCACATAAAATCCATAAATAATAAGACTTCAATTTCTAGTAATAAAATATATATATTTTCCCAATTCAAATTATACTAGAATATTCATTTCAATTTATTTTGGGAAAAATCCAATTATAAATATCATATCTTAAAATTTCCAAACTTAACATTTAAACATATGATATAAATTATTAAACTCCATTTCTTAATTTTCTTCCATTTTTAATAAAGATTTTTATACACCTTTTAATTTCAAAATTTTCAACTTCATATGTATATATATATATGGAAGAAAAATATTTATATAATATAAAATTTAAGATTATTATAAACCGTCCAAACCATATAAATCACATTTAAATAGTTATATATATACCGCGGTGCCTGTATATAATTTTCTATCCTATGGTCAAGTGATACGGATATTTATCATTTCAATCCGCAATTTAAAAGATATAAAATTTTGCGGTTATATATCATTTCAAACCACAATCCCGAATGAAATGAAATATGCATGATAATTTGCAATTTAATGATATACCATAATCATCCATTCATCAACATCATCCATCATCCAAATCGCAATCATCAATCAATATCAATCAATAACAATATTATTTTTGGTACTACATAACAGGTAATACTGGCAATTTTATTCAAATTAAATTTAACAGCTATTAATCTACAGTCTATATTCAGTAATAAATTATATAACTGTTAACTAGCAGTACATATACAAACAAATAAATTTTAACTGTAAATTTATACGCAATAAATTAATTAAATTAACAGTTAAATTAAATAAATGCAATTCAACAAATATGAGTGAAATAAACATGCCAAATACTCATAAATAAATTTCTATTCATTTCTAAAATTAATTTAACAAACATAAAAGCTTCTAGTAGTTGTGAGTGGGTTAAAACACTCACCTTTGGAATTTAAATCGAATTTAAATTCAATTTAAACTCAAAATTTTGACGGTCTCCAAATCCATCCAAACCAGCGTCAAAACGTCAGAAATTCCGATACGATCCCAGCAAAACAAACCGCGCGTGAATCCGAGCTCGTATGCAAAAGTTATGAAAATTTGAAAAATGAAAAATTCTGGTCCTGGGTCGACTTCGGGTTCGACTTCGGTGCGCCGCCTCAATTCCCCGGTGCTTGCTTGGAGTTTTCGCCAAAACGACCCGGAGCGACCCGAGTCATTTTCTTCCTGACCCGAAATTGTTCTAGGGTTTTCTCCCCTGAAACCCGAAGCGCGACCAGAAGCTGCTGCAGATCCGAATTTTTTTTTTTTTTTTTGAATTTGAAATTATTATTTTTTTGGAATTTGGGAATTAGGTTTTTTTTTTCTACCATTAGAATGAGGAGGTGAGAAGGAGATGTATGTATAGAAAAATGAAAATAAGGAGTGGTTAGGGTTTATAACTGTGTTTATATAGGTAGGCTAGAGATAGGGTTGATAGACTGTAGAATGAACGTGCGGAACAAACTATGGCCCAAAAAGCCCGCTATGCCTCCGGAACCGAATTTCGTAAATCTATATATATCCAAATAGGTAATTTAAAATATTCTGAACGCGATGGAAAAAGTTTCACGTCCAAATTTGATCGTATGAAGAAGTTATGCTGAAAACAAATTTCCAAATTGATTTCAAATTGATTTTATTAAAATTGATTTCAAGGCGTTTCGCGTCCGTACGATCAAATGACAGGTCCGATCGATACGAAACTTGAAACCTAAAATAATTCACTGATACGGATCCGATGAAACTGGTTTCATCGAAATCCGAGTCCGTGACAAAAATGGCTATTTTTATATTCATTAATTAAATTAAAATAAATTACAAAAATCCAAATTTTATATTATATTCTAAAATTGTCCAAATTTTATTACTTATATAATTTAATCAATTTCAAATGATTTAACAAGCTTGGATGTGAATTAAAATTATAAGTATATCAATTTGCAGTGTAAATTTCTGCACTTTCCTATATTTAAGAATTATAAAATTAAATGCTCAAAACCCCATATATTAGATTTTAACTTTTATATACTCATTCTTTATCCAAATAGGGATGCCACATACTTTGGTTCATGATTCAAAATATTATTCTTAAAGTCTATTTTAAATTTCAGTAACGTAATATTTAACGTTAAATTCCCTTTATTTATGCAATAAGCGCAATTATTGAATTTGATACTCAAATTAATTTATAGATTCTGCTTTCTAAAAATCTATATCAACAATTTGGTCTAATTATAAATAGAATAAGTATTAACCTCATCTTATAGAATTAATTAATGCAATAAATCCAATTTACCATATCTTAAATCCAAATTAATAGATAAAGCTTGATTCCTTTATTAACTCCTTTGGTTTTCAATTAACCTTTTATGGTGAATATAAATTACAATGTATAATTGAAACCTTATTTCCATTTGATTTCACTATTTCATTAAAAATCCTCATGTTCCAGCTAAATTTCAACTAACGTATAAATTAGCTATTTCAATTTCATTTAATTGCGATAAATTTATCTATTAAAGGTTACACTTAACCCAAATACGTAAAACTTGCCCAATTTCTCCTTAAATCAAAAACCTTCATATACAAATATGTTTATCATAAATTTTATCTACTCTTCCTTTTTAGGTAATGTCCTATATATTGGATTTCCATGTAATTTGCAATAAATCATACTCGTAGTTATATCACATTAAATGAATAAATAAGTGTTGACTCTATTCTTTTGATTCAACATTGGTTTACGTTATATTTCATTAATATTTCTACATACATCAGGATTTTTAAAAATGGTTGTAACGTGAAATCTCGTCTACTTCCCATTTTATATTTAAGGCTTCTAAAACCGATTCATATCATTTCTCTAGTCCAAATTTTATTAATATAACCTTAAATTTAATTTATTCCTATCGATGTAATGGTTAAACCCAAATTTCACTTATTTGCAATAAATCCACAAATTGGATTTCAAATTTCCAAATAAATAAATAAATTTTAGTTTATCACTTCTTAAATACCCAAACGTCAATGCCTTAATTTAAACTGCATTTATTACATTTTATAAAAATCCTCCATCTTAAGTGACAAATCAAAACTACCCTAACTACACAATTTATGGTAATTAATTCCAATTGCTTTTCCATTAAACTACATAAATTGTCCAATTGCAACCTACGTAGAATGTTTATTTATTTACAATCCTACTGTTTAAATGAATTGATCCTTTACGGTATAATTCACATTTGACTTGATTTCTCATTTATTTTGCAAAACAGTAAATTTCAATTGCTACCAACATTATATTTAATGTTAGATTTCCAATTAATTCTATTGGAATCAATATATCTTTATATATATATACTTTACGTTTAAATATCTAAATTACCAAATCAAGTACATTTATTAGAGACAACATTCAATAAAATTACTTATCACACTTATTGCATTGATTTATTCCAACGGACACTTTTATATAGTCACTATTTATTATTACAACCAAATGTACAATCTCCACTATTTATTTTATATTAAATGAATTCCATTCTAGTAAATATTTTTATTAATATTCACTGATTCACATTTATTGGTTTCTTATATTTAACTTATAACAAGGTATGCAAATTTACATAGTTCAAATCTATTTCCATGTAACTATTAAATTGTTACATTAAATTCCAATTACTATAACAAATTACTACATTTTCTCAAATAAAATCTTAAGACCTTTATTTTATTCTAAATTAGATTAGAAACATATTAATTTAATTCATTTAACATTATTAATTTAACGGGTCGTTACAATCTCCCCCACTCAAAACTTTTCGTCCCCAAAAAGGAAAAAGAAGGGAGAAGGAAGAATAAACAGTACATCTTATTTCAAATATTAACTTATAAACAATAATTTACTAAATTTATTTTCTTAAATAAAATATACCTGTTTATAATCCTTATATTCTTTTATACTTAGATTATTAAAGCCGGAAAACATTTTCACAAAATTCTAAGTCCAAAATTTACGAAAATTTTTGGCAGAGTCTCCTTTGTACGGTGAGGCTCGGGAGAAAGTATAATATCAAAATATACAAATATATTACATATATTATCAAAATATTATATCCCAACACGGGAAAAATAGCGCTTTAAACGTAATCCAAAAACGTACCTATTTGTCGGGCAATATACGCTTATTATTTTGGAACCAAAAGCAGTAGCAGTTGCTTCCATCACATGTATTCACTTATATAATCTAAAAGGTTAAATATTTATTTTAAAGTGAATTATTCAAGTGGATTCAATCATTAATCAACCAAACAATACAACAACCATCAATTTTACAAACAGCATACATACACAAAGCAAAGCAACCATTTAATCCATCAAACAAACAGTTGTTTGGGTTCAAACTTGAAATTCGTATGAAATGAAATTAACTATCAAGTGCATCCTTTTACTCAACAGTCTTAGATGGAACAAAGATAGATACTTATTCATTTAACCACTTCAAATTTCTTACCCAACAACATAAATCAAATAACACAATTCAAACCAACACCCAAAATTTATTTATTATACATTTATCTCATGCTTCAATGGTTTGATTTTCTTTCTTTCATTTATGGAGTGATTTCTTTATTTCTTACAAATTTTCATTTTCCATTTATCACAAAATTCATTATATTTGTATTCCAATTTATTTACTAAAGTTTCTATCATCTATTTATACTACTTACATTTACTTATAGTAAAATTTCCAATTTAACTTAAGTCTATACAATTAATTCTCATTAATAATAGCAAATTAATATAATACCTTTATTACCTTACTCTTCACTTGTAAGATTTCCCCTTACATTTTCCTACTAACATTGCAACTTTTTATTATATGGTAAGTTATGTATGTTTTAAGAATGTAAGTGAAAATTTACAAGTTTCTTCTCCATTCCTTTAATTAATATATATTTGTTTTATAAATTACAATTTCAACTTACCTTTAATCTCATTCATTTATTTAATGTTTACGTTTTATTATATTTAATTACAGTAACCCTCTACTTACACTTAAATTATTAACCTTAAAACCTCCATTTTTATAAATAAAGGATTTTATTAATTTATTATCTAGGGTTTACAGACATTTATTTATATTACCTACTTTTTATCATATTACTAGTAGCATTTTAAATCATACTTAAGTTTATAACCCTACACACCAATCTTTATTAATTAAAGAATTTCATTTTATATACTTAAGTTTACAATCACTTAGTAATAATATTTACCTTTTATTTTTAGTAAAATTTAAATTATAACTTAAGTTTATACCATTAAATTCTTATTTAATATAGCAATTCATTGAATACTTCATCATTTCCAAAAACTTCTACTTGTATAATATTCTATTTCAATCTCTTATTTAACATTTCAACTTTTCATATTTGGTAAGTTATTTATGTTAAAGAAAATGCAAAGGACTTATACAAGTTTTATCTCAATTCTTTTAATTAAATTTAATGTTAATCAATATTACTCTTGGTAACAATTTCAAATTTCTCTTTATAACTTTTCATTAATTCTCTTACCTACATTAGAGGTTTCAATTAAATTACTTACCTACCTTTTATTCCACTAAGATAGTTTAAACAATTTAATTAATAGAAATTTTAGAATTAAATACCGGGTCAAATTTCCATTTATTTTAAATTAATAGATAATTTGCTTCCTACAACTTTTATATCTCAGTTATATTTTAAAACAAATAAAAATTCAATTAATTTCAAAATAAATCTGCAGTAGAGTGTTCCACAGTGGCCTTTCCCCTTCGAAACTCGAAAATGAAAGTCGATGATGCGGCCGCCATCACCGAAATTATTTTCCAGCGACAGAGAGGAAAGTACAAAATTATTTTCTCTAAAATCTTCTTTAAAACATTTCTTCCGAATTATACTAAATATTTATACAAGAAATTTTTTATAAACCAAATCATCATATTTCATAAATCCTTTGAAAGCAGATTTTCAAAATCCCGGACTTAAGCTCTAAAATCTCCAAGTTGATTTATAATAATTTCAACTTAGCTTCAATTATTATAAATATTTTTTATTTCCTAACGCCCAATCTATAGCAACCAAATGTATATATCTTAATAGAAATATTTTTATATATAGAAAATATAATAGGCAAAATTATTTCATTCACCTATATTAAAACAAATATTATGTCGGTCTGTACTATTAAGTATTTAGAAATCCCTATTGATGACATAGCGTCCCATGCATCAACCAGAATTTATAAATACAAAGCGGAACAGATTAACACAATATCAAAATCTTTTATCAACACTAACAAATACGCTCTCTCATATATATACACTCAGCGACTCTCATAGGGTATTACTACCCTATTAACAAAGAGTCAAACCCCACAAAGCCAAAGTTTATCGCTAAACCAAAGCTCTGATACCAACTTGTAACATCCCGCCTTTTCGCACACTTTAAACCGACACACGTGCCAATTCAAAGCATACGCAAGGGCGGATTGTTATGGGGTAAATAAGAAAAACAGAGAAGAAATAAAAACAAAACAGAATCTCACAGCGGAAGGATAAAATATAATAATAAATATACATTTCAAAACAGTTTACAAACACTTGATTTGCTTTATACAATAAATATCAGAGTTACACATACCAATACAATCAATGCAGCGGAACAGTATGAGTGTGGTGCAATACTATAGATAATAATAATAATACGACTCCTTCGTCTTCCTCCTTCAAAGCTAAAGTCTTCGATCCTGAAACGCTCGGACTGACTCGAGCGAATTTGAAAAGACAAAAACACTCGAGTCAGACTAAAAGATCTTATGTGAGTTAAATTAACATAAATAAATATGAGTACAGTAACTCAAGAGATGTTCGGGATTTACATCTCCTAAGGATCCGTTAAACTATTTACTATGTAGTATATTGCGCTATTATAATAGTGTCTATTTATAAAATAAACTTACTTTTTAATAGCGTTAAGGGGTTACCCATATAGCCCTTAACACAAATAATGCCAATAGTCTATACAGTACCGTAATACCTCCTGATCGGGAAGCTACCAGAGGATACTCCATAGGTACGACACAAATAGAAACTCGTAGTAAAGGCTCGGTATGGTAGGTGACACGGCACAACTAGGCAATGCCAGAGTAGATATACCAATTGCTATCCAGGCTGGTGGAAACGCGTAGCCGCAGTTACCGCCCACCTCGGACTAACTCCCCAAAATCAAAATATAGAAATGGCCACTGAATCAATCCAAAATCAAAGTATAATATCGAAGAGGAGGGTCCGATCAGAGGAATGACCTCATTGGCCTGAGAATCGCTCCTGTTTTAGCCACCTTTGCCAACTCACGGGAGTCGGGTCCACGTATTTACCTTACAGGAAACGTCGCCACCACCTACTTCATTCTGGAATCTCCACCGCGTACACGGTTAGTCAAAGTGGTTTTCGGTATCGACAGAGAGTATGTCCATATCCGATCCCGGTCTCTTTGCCAACCCATCGTTATTATAACACCGCGGTCATTTAAAAATAGCTCATACTTTAAAACCAGAATAAACATTTCCATTTTAAAATTATGAATACGATATCATTTTAAAACCCAAAAAATATATGATATCCTTTATCCCAAATATAAACCTTTTCAAAAATCCAAATGCTTTAAAATTTATAACGTCTGAAAGCCAAATATCCTTTCAAAGCATAATATTTCGAAATTCATAATTTAAAAACCATAACTTTTAAAACTTGAATGGTTTGGATATTCAACGGTATATGAATTAAAAGGTTTAACTTAAATGTTACTTTGTAAAGAAAATAGTTCTCATGGCTTTACAAATACATTTCTTTATTAAAGTCTAAACCAAAATTTATATTATCTCTCTCAAGTTCCAAAACCACTTCAATTTATTTATATATACGTATATCCATTTTGAGTAACAATATTTCAAACTAAAATTGGATTTTATTCTTTCAACAGATCAATTGTTCTATTAATTAGTCTTGAATATTCACATAAAATCCATAAATAATAAGACTTCAATTTCTAGTAATAAAATATATATATTTTCCCAATTCAAATTATACTAGAATATTCATTTCAATTTATTTTGGGAAAAATCCAATTATAAATATCATATCTTAAAATTTCCAAACTTAACATTTAAACATATGATATAAATTATTAAACTCCATTTCTTAATTTTCTTCCATTTTTAATAAAGATTTTTATACACCTTTTAATTTCAAAATTTTCAACTTCATATGTATATATATGTGGAAGAAAAATATTTATATAATATAAAATTTAAGATTATTATAAACCATCCAAACCATAGAAATCACATTTAAATAGTTATATATATACCGCGGTGCCTGTATATAATTTTCTATCCTATGGTCAAGTGATACGGATATTTATCATTTCAATCCGCAATTTAAAAGATATAAAATTTTGCGGTTATATATCATTTCAAACCACAATCCCGAATGAAATGAAATATGCATGATAATTTGCAATTTAATGATATACCATAATCATCCATTCATCAACATCATCCATCATCCAAATCGCAATCATCAATCAATATCAATCAATAACAATATTATTTTTGGTATTACATAACAGGTAATACTGGCAATTTTATTCAAATTAAATTTAACAGCTATTAATCTACAGTCTATATTCAGTAATAAATTATATAACTGTTAACTAGCAGTACATATACAAACAAATAAATTTTAACTGTAAATTTATACGCAATAAATTAATTAAATTAACAGTTAAATTAAATAAATGCAATTCAACAAATATGAGTGAAATAAACATGCCAAATACTCATAAATAAATTTCTATTCGTTTCTAAAATTAATTTAACAAACATAAAAGCTTCTAGTAGTTGTGTGTGGGTTAAAACACTCACCTTTGGAATTTGAATCGAATTTAAATTCAATTTAAACTCAAAATTTTGACGGTCTCCAAATCCATCCAAACCAGCGTCAAAACGTCAGAAATTTCGATACGATCCCAGCAAAACAAACCGCGCGTGAATCCGAGCTCGTATGCAAAAGTTATGAAAATTTGAAAAATGAAAAATTCTGGTCCTGGGTCGACTTCGGGTTCGACTTCGGTGCGCCGCCTCACTTCCCCGGTGCTTGCTTTGAGTTTTCGCCAAAACGACCCGGAGCGACCCGAGTCATTTTCTTCCTGACCCGAAGTTGCTCTAGGGTTTTCTCCCCTGAAACCCGAAGCGCGACCAGAAGCTGCTGCAGATCCGAATTTTTTTTTTTTTTTTTTTGAATTTGAAATTATTATTTTTTTGGAATTTGGGAATTAGGTTTTTTTTTTTCTGCCATTAGAATGAGGAGGTGAGAAGGAGATGTATGTATAGAAAAATGAAAATAAGGAGTGGCTAGGGTTTATAACTGTGTTTATATAGGTAGGCTAGAGATAGGGTTGATAGACTGTAGAATGAACGTGCGGAACAAACTATGGCCCAAAAAGCCCGCTATGCCTCCGAAACCGAATTTCGTAAATCTATATATCCAAATAGGTAATTTAAAATATTCTGAACGCGATGGAAAAAGTTTCACGTCCAAATTTGATCGTATGAAGAAGTTATGCTGAAAACAAATTTCCAAATTGATTTCAAATTGATTTTATTAAAATTGATTTCAAGGGGTTTCGCGTCCGTGCGATCAAATGACAGGTCCGATCGATACGAAACCTGAAACCCTAAAATAATTCACTGATACGGATCCGATGAAACTGGTTTCATCGAAATCCGAGTCCGTGACAAAAATGGCTATTTTTATATTCATTAATTAAATTAAAATAAATTACAAAAATCCAAATTTTATATTATATTCTAAAATTGTCCAAATTTTATTACTTATATAATTTAATCAATTTCAAATGATTTAACAAGCTTGGATGTGAATTAAAATTATAAGTATATCAATTTGCAGTGTAAATTTCTGCACTTTCCTATATTTAAGAATTATAAAATTAAATGCTCAAAACCCCATATATTAGATTTTAACTTTTATATACTCATTCTTTATCCAAATAGGGATGCCACATACTTTGGTTCATGATTCAAAATATTATTCTTAAAGTCTATTTTAAATTTCAGTAACGTAATATTTAACGTTAAATTCCCTTTATTTATGCAATAAGCGCAATTATTGAATTTGATACTCAAATTAATTTATAGATTCTGCTTTCTAAAAATCTATATCAACAATTTGGTCTAATTATAAATAGAATAAGTATTAACCTCATCTTATAGAATTAATTATTGCAATAAATCCAATTTACCATATCTTAAATCCAAATTAATAGATAAAGCTTGATTCCTTTATTAACTCCTTTGGTTTTCAATTAACCTTTTATGGTGAATATAAATTCCAATGTATAATTGAAACCTTATTTCCATTTGATTTCACTATTTCATTAAAAATCCTCATATTCCAGCTAAATTTCAACTAACGTATAAATTAGCTATTTCAATTTCATTTAATTGCGATAAATTTATCTATTAAAGGTTACACTTAACCCAAATACATAAAACTTGCCCAATTTCTCCTTAAATCAAAAACCTTCATATACAAATATGTTTATCATAAATTTTATCTACTCTTCCTTTTTAGGTAATGTCCTATATATTAGATTTCCATGTAATTTGCAATAAATCATACTCGTAGTTATATCACATTAAATGAATAAATAAGTGTTGACTCTATTCTTTTGATTCAACATTGGTTTACGTTATATTTCATTAATATTTCTACATACATCAGGATTTTTAAAAATGGTTGTAACGTGAAATCTCGTCTACTTCCCATTTTATATTTAAGGCTTCTAAAACCGATTCATATCATTTCTCTAGTCCAAATTTTATTAATATAACCTTAAATTTAATTTATTCCTATCGATGTAATGGTTAAACCCAAATTTCACTTATTTGCAATAAATCCACAAATTGGATTTCAAATTTCCAAATAAATAAATAAATTTTAGTTTATCACTTCTTAAATACCCAAACGTCAATGCCTTAATTTAAACTGCATTTATTACATTTTATAAAAATCCTCCATCTTAAGTGACAAATCAAAACTACCCTAACTACACAATTTATGGTAATTAATTCCAATTGGTTTTCCATTAAACTACATAAATTGTCCAATTGCAACCTACGTAGAATGTTTATTTATTTACAATCCTACTGTTTAAATGAATTGATCCTTTACGATATAATTCACATTTGACTTGATTTCTCATTTATTTTGCAAAACAGTAAATTTCAATTGCTACCAACATTATATTTAATATTAGATTTCCAATTAATTCTATTGGAATCAATATATCTTTATATATATATACTTTACGTATAAATATCTAAATTACCAAATCAAGTACATTTATTAGAGACAACATTCAATAAAATTACTTATCACACTTATTGCATTGATTTATTCCAACGGACACTTTTATTTAGTCACTATTTATTATTACAACCAAATGTACAATCTCCACTATTTATTTTATATTAAATGAATTCCATTCTAGTAAATATTTTTATTAATATTCACTGATTCACATTTATTGGTTTCTTATATTTAACTTATAACAAGGTATGCAAATTTACATAGTTCAAATCTATTTCCATGTAACTATTAAATTGTTACATTAAATTCCAATTACTATAACAAATTACTACATTTTCTCAAATAAAATCTTAAGACCTTTATTTTATTCTAAATTAGATTAGAAACATATTAATTTAATTCATTTAACATTATTAATTTAACGGGTCGTTACAATCTCCCCCACTCAAAACTTTTCGTCCCCGAAAAGGAAAAAGAAGGGAGAAGGAAGAATAAACAGTACATCTTATTTCAAATATTAACTTATAAACAATAATTTACTAAATTTATTTTCTTAAATAAAATATACCTGTTTATAATCCTTATATTCTTTTATACTTAGATTATTAAAGCCGGAAAACATTTTCACAAAATTCTAAGTCCAAAATTTACGAAAATTTTTGGCAGAGTCTCCTTTGTACGGTGAGGCTCGGGAGAAAGTATAATATCAAAATATACAAATATATTACATATATTATCAAAATATTATATCCCAACACGGGAAAAATAGCGCTTTAAACGTAATCCGAAAACGTACCTATTTGTCGGGCAATATACGCTTATTATTTTGGAACCAAAAGCAGTAGCAGTTGCTTCCATCGCATGTATTCACTTATATAATCTAAAAGGTTAAATATTTATTTTAAAGTGAATTATTCAAGTGGATTCAATCATTAATCAACCAAACAATACAACAACCATCAATTTTACAAACAACATACATACACAAAGCAAAGCAACCATTTAATCCATCAAACAAACAGTTGTTTGGGTTCAAACTTGAAATTCGTATGAAATGAAATTAACTATCAACTATCAAGTGCATCCTTTTACTCAACAGTCTTAGATGGAACAAAGATAGATACTTATTCATTTAACCACTTCAAATTTCTTACCCAACAACATAAATCAAACAACACAATTCAAACCAACACCCAAAATTTATTTATTATACATTTATCTCATGCTTCAATGGTTTGATTTTCTTTCTTTCATTTATGGAGTGATTTCTTTATTTCTTACAAATTTTCATTTTCCATTTATCACAAAATTCATTATATTTGTTTTCCAATTTATTTACTAAAGTTTCTATCATCTATTTATACTACTTACCTTTACTTATAGTAAAATTTCCAATTTAACTTAAGTCTATACAATTAATTCTCATTAATAATAGCAAATTAATATAATACCTTTATTACCTTACTCTTCACTTGTAAGATTTCCCCTTACATTTTCCTACTAACATTGCAACTTTTTATTATATGGTAAGTTATGTATGTTTTAAGAATGTAAGTGAAAATTTACAAGTTTTTTCTCCATTCCTTTAATTAATATATATTTGTTTTATAAATTACAATTTCAACTTACCTTTAATCTCACTCATTTATTTAATGTTTACGTTTTATTATATTTAATTACAGTAACCCTCTACTTACACTTAAATTATTAACCTTAAAACCTCCATTTTTATAAATAAAGGATTTTATTAATTTATTATCTAGGGTTTACAGACATTTATTTATATTACCTACTTTTTATCATATTACTAGTAGCATTTTAAATCATACTTAAGTTTATAACCCTACACACCAATCTTTATTAATTAAAGAATTTCATTTTATATACTTAAGTTTACAATCACTTAGTAATAATATTTACCTTTTATTTTTAGTAAAATTTAAATTATAACTTAAGTTTATACCATTAAATTCTTATTTAATATAGCAATTCATTGAATACTTCATCATTTCCAAAAACTTCTACTTGTATAATATTCTATTTCAATCTCTTATTTAACATTTCAACTTTTCATATTTGGTAAGTTATTTATGTTAAAGAAAATGCAAAGGACTTATACAAGTTTTATCTCAATTCTTTTAATTAAATTTAATGTTAATCAATATTACTCTTGGTAACAATTTCAAATTTCTCTTTATAACTTTTCATTAATTCTCTTACCTACATTAGAGGTTTCAATTAAATTACTTACCTACCTTTTATTCCACTAAGATAGTTTAAACAATTTAATTAATAGAAATTTTAGAATTAAATACCGGGTCAAATTTCCATTTATTTTAAATTAATAGATAATTTGCTTCCTACAACTTTTATATCTCAGTTATATTTTAAAACAAAAAAAATTCAATTAATTTCAAAATAAATCTGCAGTAGAGTGTTCCACAGTGGCCTTTCCCCTTCGAAACTCGAAAATGAAAGTCGATGATGCGGCCGCCATCACCGAAATTATTTTCCAGCGACAGAGAGGAAAGTACAAAATTATTTTCTCTAAAATCTTCTTTAAAACATTTCTTCCGAATTATACTAAATATTTATACAAGAAAATTTTTATAAACCAAATCATCATATTTCATAAATCCTTTGAAAGCAGATTTTCAAAATCCCGGACTTAAGCTCTAAAATCTCCAAGTTGATTTATAATCATTTCAACTTAGCTTCAATTATTATAAATATTTTTTATTTCCTAACACCCAATCTATAGCAACCAAATGTATATATCTTAATAGAAATATTTTTATATATAGAAAATATAATAGGCAAAATTATTTCATTCACCTATATTAAAACAAATATTATGTCGGTCTGTACTATTAAGTGTTTAGAAATCCCTATTGATGACATAGCGTCCCATGCATCAACCAGAATTTATAAATACAAAGCGGAACAGATTAACACAATATCAAAATCTTTTATCAACACTAACAAATACGCTCTCTCATATATATACACTCAGCGACTCCCATAGGGTATTACTACCTTATTAACAAAGAGTCAAACCCCACAAAGCCAAAGTTTATCGCTAAACCAAAGCTCTGATACCAACTTGTAACATCCCGCCTTTTCGCACACTTTAAACCGACACACATGCCAATTCAAAGCATACGCAAGGGCGGATTGTTATGGGGTAAATAAGAAAAACAGAGAAGAAATAAAAACAAAACAGAATCTCATAGCGGAAGGATAAAATATAATAATAAATATACATTTCAAAACAGTTTACAAACACTTGATTTGCTTTATACAATAAATATCAGAGTTACACATACCAATACAATCAATGCAGCGGAACAGTATGAGTGTGGTGCAATACTATAGATAATAATAATACGACTCCTTCGTCTTCGTCCTTCAAAGCTAAAGTCTTCGATCCTGAAACGCTCGGACTGACCCGAGCGAATTTGAAAAGACAAAAACACTCGAGTCAGACTAAAAGATCTTATGTGAGTTAAATTAACATAAATAAATATGAGTACAGTAACTCAAGAGATGTTCGGGATTTACATCTCCTAAGGATCCGTTAAACTATTTACTATGTAGTATATTGCGCTATTATAATAGTGTCTATTTATAAAATAAACTTACTTTTTAACAGCATTAAGGGGTTACCCATATAACCCTTAACACAAATAATGCCAATAGTCTATACAGTACCGTAATACCTCCTGATCGGGAAGCTACCAGAGGATACTCCATAGGTACGACACAAATAGAAACTCGTAGTAAAGGCTCGGTATGGTAGGTGACACGGCACAACTAGGCAATGCCAGGGTAGATATACCAATTGCTATCCAGGCTGGTGGAAACGCGTAGCCGCAGTTACCGCCCACCTCGGACTAACTCCCCAAAATCAAAATATAGAAATGGCCACTGAATCAATCCAAAATCAAAGTATAATATCGAAGAGGAGGGTCCGATCAGAGGAATGACCTCATTGGCCTGAGAATCGCTCCTGTTTTAGCCACCTTTGCCAACTCACGGGAGTCGGGTCCACGTATTTACCTTACAGGAAACGTCGCCACCACCTACTTCATTCTGGAATCTCCACCGCGTACACGGTTAGTCAAAGTGGTTTTCGGTATCGACAGAGAGTATGTCCATATCCGATCTCGGTCTCTTTGCCAACCCATCGTTATTATAACACCGCGGTCATTTAAAAATAGCTCATACTTTAAAACCAGAATAAACATTTCCATTTTAAAATTATGAATACGATATCATTTTAAAACCCAAAAAATATATGATATCCTTTATCCCAAATATAAACCTTTTCAAAAATCCAAATGCTTTAAAATTTATAACGTCTGAAAGCCAAATATCCTTTCAAAGCATAATATTTCGAAATTCATAATTTAAAAACCATAACTTTTAAAACTTGAATGGTTTGGATATTCAACGGTATATGAATTAAAAGGTTTAACTTAAATGTTACTTTGTAAAGAAAATAGTTCTCATGGCTTTACAAATACATTTCTTTATTAAAGTCTAAACCAAAATTTATATTATCTCTCTCAAGTTCCAAAACCACTTCAATTTATTTATATATACGTATATCCATTTTGAGTAACAATATTTCAAACTAAAATTGGATTTTATTCTTTCAACAGATCAATTGTTCTATTAATTAGTCTTGAATATTCACATAAAATCCATAAATAATAAGACTTCAATTTCTAGTAATAAAATATATATATTTTCCCAATTCAAATTATACTAGAATATTCATTTCAATTTATTTTGGGAAAAATCCAATTATAAATATCATATCTTAAAATTTCCAAACTTAACATTTAAACATATGATATAAATTATTAAACTCCATTTCTTAATTTTCTTCCATTTTTAATAAAGATTTTTATACACCTTTTAATTTCAAAATTTTCAACTTCATATGTATATATATATGGAAGAAAAATATTTATATAATATAAAATTTAAGATTATTATAAACCATCCAAACCATAGAAATCATATTTAAATAGTTATATATATACCGCGGTGCCTGTATATAATTTTCTATCCTATGGTCAAGTGATACGGATATTTATCATTTCAATCCGCAATTTAAAAGATATAAAATTTTGCGGTTATATATCATTTCAAACCACAATCCCGAATGAAATGAAATATGCATGATAATTTGCAATTTAATGATATACCATAATCATCCATTCATCAACATCATCCATCATCCAAATCGCAATCATCAATCAATATCAATCAATAACATATTATTTTTGGTACTACATAACAGGTAATACTGGCAATTTTATTCAAATTAAATTTAACAGCTATTAATCTACAGTCTATATTCAGTAATAAATTATATAACTGTTAACTAGCAGTACATATACAAACAAAATAAATTTTAACTGTAAATTTATACGCAATAAATTAATTAAATTAACAGTTAAATTAAATAAATGCAATTCAACAAATATGAGTGAAATAAACATGCCAAATACTCATAAATAAATTTCTATTCGTTTCTAAAATTAATTTAACAAACATAAAAGCTTCTAGTAGTTGTGAGTGGGTTAAAACACTCACCTTTGGAATTTAAATCGAATTTAAATTCAATTTAAACTCAAAATTTTGACGGTCTCCAAATCCATCCAAACCAGCGTCAAAACGTCAGAAATTCCGATACGATTCCAGCAAAACAAACCGCGCGTGAATCCGAGCTCGTATGCAAAAGTTATGAAAATTTGAAAAATGAAAAATTCTGGTCCTGGGTCGACTTCGGGTTCGACTTCGGTGCGCCGCCTCACTTCCCCGGTGCTTGCTTTGAGTTTTCGCCAAAACGACCCGGAGCGACCCGAGTCATTTTCTTCCTGACCCGAAGTTGCTCTAGGGTTTTCTCCCCTGAAACCCGAAGCGCGACCAGAAGCTGCTGCAGATCCGAATTTTTTTTTTTTTTTTTTTTTGGAATTTGAAATTATTATTTTTTTGGAATTTGGGAATTAGGTTTTTTTTTTTCTGCCATTAGAATGAGGAGGTGAGAAGGAGATGTATGTATAGAAAAATGAAAATAAGGAGTGGCTAGGGTTTATAACTGTGTTTATATAGGTAGGCTAGAGATAGGGTAGATAGACTGTAGAATGAACGTGCGGAACAAACTATGGCCCAAAAAGCCCGCTATGCCTCCGAAACCGAATTTCGTAAATCTATATATCCAAATAGGTAATTTAAAATATTCTGAACGCGATGGAAAAAGTTTCACGTCCAAATTTGATCGTATGAAGAAGTTATGCTGAAAACAAATTTCCAAATTGATTTCAAATTGATTTTATTAAAATTGATTTCAAGGCGTTTCGCGTCCGTACGATCAAATAACAGGTCCGATCGATACGAAACTTGAAACCCTAAAATAATTCACTGATACGGATCCGATGAAACTGGTTTCATCGAAATCCGAGTCCGTGACAAAAATGGCTATTTTTATATTCATTAATTAAATTAAAATAAATTACAAAAATCCAAATTTTATATTATATTCTAAAATTGTCCAAATTTTATTACTTATATAATTTAATCAATTTCAAATGATTTAACAAGCTTGGATGTGAATTAAAATTATAAGTATATCAATTTGCAGTGTAAATTTCTGCACTTTCCTATATTTAAGAATTATAAAATTAAATGCTCAAAACCCCATATATTAGATTTTAACTTTTATATACTCATTCTTTATCCAAATAGGGATGCCACATACTTTGGTTCATGATTCAAAATATTATTCTTAAAGTCTATTTTAAATTTCAGTAACGTAATATTTAACGTTAAATTCCCTTTATTTATGCAATAAGCGCAATTATTGAATTTGATACTCAAATTAATTTATAGATTCTGCTTTCTAAAAATCTATATCAACAATTTGGTCTAATTATAAATAGAATAAGTATTAACCTCATCTTATAGAATTAATTATTGCAATAAATCCAATTTACCATATCTTAAATCCAAATTAATAGATAAAGCTTGATTCCTTTATTAACTCCTTTGGTTTTCAATTAACCTTTTATGGTGAATATAAATTCCAATGTATAATTGAAACCTTATTTCCATTTGATTTCACTATTTCATTAAAAATCCTCATATTCCAGCTAAATTTCAACTAACGTATAAATTAGCTATTTCAATTTCATTTAATTGCGATAAATTTATCTATTAAAGGTTACACTTAACCCAAATACATAAAACTTGCCCAATTTCTCCTTAAATCAAAAACCTTCATATACAAATATGTTTATCATAAATTTTATCTACTCTTCCTTTTTTAGGTAATGTCCTATATATTAGATTTCCATGTAATTTGCAATAAATCATACTCGTAGTTATATCACATTAAATGAATAAATAAGTGTTGACTCTATTCTTTTGATTCAACATTGGTTTACGTTATATTTCATTAATATTTCTACATACATCAGGATTTTTAAAAATGGTTGTAACGTGAAATCTCGTCTACTTCCCATTTTATATTTAAGGCTTCTAAAACCGATTCATATCATTTCTCTAGTCCAAATTTTATTAATATAACCTTAAATTTAATTTATTCCTATCGATGTAATAGTTAAACCCAAATTTCACTTATTTGCAATAAATCCACAAATTGGATTTCAAATTTCCAAATAAATAAATAAATGTTAGTTTATCACTTCTTAAATACCCAAACGTCAATGCCTTAATTTAAACTGCATTTATTACATTTTATAAAAATCCTCCATCTTAAGTGACAAATCAAAACTACCCTAACTACACAATTTATGGTAATTAATTCCAATTGCTTTTCCATTAAACTACATAAATTGTCCAATTGCAACCTACGTAGAATGTTTATTTATTTACAATCCTACTGTTTAAATGAATTGATCCTTTACGGTATAATTCACATTTGACTTGATTTCTCATTTATTTTGCAAAACAGTAAATTTCAATTGCTACCAACATTATATTTTAATATTAGATTTCCAATTAATTCTATTGGAATCAATATATCTTTATATATATATACTTTACGTATAAATATCTAAATTACCAAATCAAGTACATTTATTAGAGACAACATTCAATAAAATTACTTATCACACTTATTGCATTGATTTATTCCAACGGACACTTTTATTTAGTCACTATTTATTATTACAACCAAATGTACAATCTCCACTATTTATTTTATATTAAATGAATTCCATTCTAGTAAATATTTTTATTAATATTCACTGATTCACATTTATTGGTTTCTTATATTTAACTTATAACAAGGTGTGCAAATTTACATAGTTCAAATCTATTTCCATGTAACTATTAAATTGTTACATTAAATTCCAATTACTATAACAAATTACTACATTTTCTCAAATAAAATCTTAAGACCTTTATTTTATTCTAAATTAGATTAGAAACATATTAATTTAATTCATTTAACATTATTAATTTAACGGGTCGTTACAATAAATTACCCAATTTTAAACAACTACTATTTAGAATAATAGTTAAGAAAAGTTAAACTTGATTTTGGTTAACCATTAAACTTGAAAATCACTTATCATTTAACTCGAGTAAAACCCGAGCAATCCCACACTCAAACTCGAGTCTTTTCTCTTCTTCTTTTTTAATTTTGTTTAAGTTTAAAACAGACATAACACACGAGCCCACCCCCGAATTCTTACGCGAGCCAATGACCCAAATCTCCGATGTGACTTCGAGCCACAACCATCTCCTCATTACATAAACAACCTGACACCAAAGATACCCGTGCACCGTGCACACCAACCCATTCGCTACCGATCATCACTCCGACCATCAACCTGTCAGCTATGACCCTCTCTAACCTATCAGCCATCCAGAAATACAAGCCTCTTCGAAAATCAAAATCGAACCATCGACCCCAACCTGAAACAAAATCAGTCACCAGAAATCCCCGTCGTACTTCACCTCTGACCATCGGAGAACCCTCTACTCCGCCCAGACCATCCCCTCACTCGCCTCTTACTTTTCCCCAACCTCCTATAGTCCCTAGATCATCTACGACATCGCGAATTGCCCGACCTTGACATTGACCACGTGAGCACCTAAAATTCTACTATCACTTCGTTCCGACTCCATGCTTGATAATAAATTTTCTAAAAAAAATTTCCCGTGGCCCCCGATCCCCAAACCATCTTCAGTTAAGGCCTCGATGATCATTACTCTTTCGATCGACGAGAATTGACGACTTTCCCATTACCGTTCAACCCAAAACTTCCCCCAAATCACCAACTTAAAAATCAAAATATAACCATTAAAAATCATGGCTTTTAAAGACAAATCAGTTTCTATACAAAGAACTCAGAATTATGGAAGTCGAATTTTTGGTAGGTTTGAGTTTTTTTTCTTCTGTAATTCTTCTTCCAATAAAAAAAATTTCCTTCAAATTTAACTCAAAAAAACCGTTAACACTTTGATCCTGAAGATTCAAACATGTTTCATTTAAACATCACGGTCTATAGGAGAATATATGATGAGATTTTGATTTTTGAAATCTTGTTTTTAGTCTGTAAAACCAACAGAGACCCCTGTATATGAATATATAGACATGCACACTTAATCCAATCGTATTCATATGCATGCAAGAATCATACACATTCATGTAACATCTATCACAACATCGTTACAAATATTATTCACAAGCATCAAGATTTTAAACTGATTTAAGTTTTGAAAAGGGGGTGTTTACTCACATTAAATGCTGGAAACAGAAAAGGTATAACTGAGATGCTAGAAAATGCTATGACAATCTCTTTGAAAACTGAAGCTTTAATCCTTGCTTAAATTGAACTCGAACTTGTGTTTTGATTTTAGTTTGCTTTTAGGTTTATTATTCGGTCTGGATCTTGAATTGTTTTGGGCTTGCTTGATATTTTGATTTGCATTGCAATTTGAAACTGAAACTTGTTCTTCTTGAAACAGAAATTTTGCTTTGCTTGACTGAATCTGGATTTGTTACAGGATTTTGGTTTCTCTTTGTTTCTTTTTTTTAGATATGAAAGAATAGAGATGAACTAATAAAAATGTACAACCTTTTAGAAAAATGAAGAGAAAATAAGTTGACACTTGTATAATTATAATAACACTTGTCACTAAACACAATTTCTTTGTTTACATTTGTGATTTCCATGCATTATATATTAAAAAATGTTAAAAACTTATTTTATATATCTCATATAATTTATATGTAAAATTCTATATCATATTTCCTATTTAATTCAATATTTATATATGTATAACCATTTTAAACTTTATCAATTTAGTTTATATTTGTACAATACTTAAAAATCGTGGATTATACATTAATAGATAATTATATATATACACTATCGTTTAAAATATAGAGTTTGTTTTAGAATCAATTTAGTTTAAAGATGTTTGAATTTCAAATCCAAACTCTTATTTCCATCTTCTAATATACATACATACATACATATATATATATATATATATATATATATATATATTGTAGTTTTGTTGTAGTAAAAATATATAATTTATTCTTAATAGCTTTAAAAAAAATATTGATTCCATAGCTTAACCATTTACAATATTCATATACACATTAAAATAGAAAACACGTTTATTTGTAAAAGATAAATTCTGCCAAATTAAATAATAATAAAGAAGGTCATTAAACAAATATTATCAAATTTCAATAATTATGACAAGAGATTATTAAATGAATACTTACCCAAATATTTATAATTCAGCATTTATTATAATTCAAATCCATCTATATATATATATCCGTATATATATATATATATATATATATATATTTATATCAAAATTTCATTTGTTCAATTAACAATTGAGTATTTTATGTTGAATGCGCGATTATATGATTTTTGTTTGATGATAATAAACTTATATATATTCGTATAAATGTATTTGTTAATGTACTATTTTATTTTTCATAAATTAAATAAATATTTGCTGAATAAAAATAAATAACACAGAATTTGAATTCAAACAGAATTTTTATTCAAACAAATATTTATTACAATCTTTGAATAGTACAAAGTTCAAGCTCTCACTATATATATATATAACTTCAATTATAGTACAACTTTGATTACATCACGATTCACATTTACATTTGACCTCACTACACATCACTCATTCACTCAAACTCTTATTTTATCTTCAACTTCACTCCAAATTGAATCCAGCATCTGAGCAATCTGCAAAAATAAATATTGACGCAGTAAAATTGAAAAGGAAATATTTTTGCAGTATTAAACAAAAAGTGGATTTTGAAAATAATATTTGCCTCAGTTATTTGGGTTGTTCGTCATCATTTAATTTTCAATTCGTCATACACGAACAACTTGTGACATACACAGTGTATCACTGTATATGCCACAAGGCCGTGCACACCGATATATACACTTGATAATTTTACAGGGACAGGTGAGCACAGGTCAAATCCAAAACGGCGGGTTCAACTCAAGTGCAATAAAAATAATGTCACAATATCAACACAAGGTCAAACCCGAGCTTTAAGCTGGATTCAACTCAGGTGTAATACAAAATTGTCAAGTACAAGTGAAAATGCTCGATCAAAGCAACACAGTCTCAACAATGCAATGGACATTTTCAAAACAACACCACAACTAGACACATGAAACCAATAAAGTGACACAGCAACAATGAAACATTGCAACTGACTCGAAGCAATGCTCGGTGCACAGCATACATATGAACCAAGTTCACAACAAACACAAAGCCAACAGCAATACAAAGAGATCAACAAAGACCAAGGCACAACACACAACAATGATGATACAAGAACAACTGAAAAAACAACTACATGAAAAGATCAATGAAAACCAGATGCAAATCACATCCACTCTTATGGCAAAGTTCTCACAAACCCTCAAAGATAAGGATGCACAAATCCAAGAACTCAACTAGGTAAACTCCGAACTCGAAGCGCAATACAAAGCAGAATGTGATCAATCAAACTTCTGGAAGCAAAAGGCAGAAGAAATGGAAGTGATGATCATTGAACTTCAACCTTATGCCGAAGGGCAGGGCCATATTGCACAGTTCAAAACAAACCCCAACCAGACTAATATGGCAACACAGCAACAAAGACCAAGCTCAATGTCACAAATATTACAACATGATTATCAAAGTGTATACATGATGAAGCAACCAAGTAAAGTGGAAGAAATCAACAAATGACAGAGATTCAACTGTAACAGTTTGTTTTTCTTAAAACGTCATCAAACATTATCCCGTAAGCAAAGCAAAGACAAAATCAAGTTTAAAAAGTTAAGGCCGATGCACAAAGTCAGCTGCAGTTTAAATCAAACTGTGCAAAGTCACATATACCAAATAAACAGAGTTCAAAGCCGTGTTTTATCAAAATTGAATAAGTCCAGGTTGACACAAATGGCCAAAGTCCACAGAGTGCAGTTCAATATCAAAGCAATGGTGATGGCCGAAGTCATGGAATCGCAACAAAATCAAGTGACTGAAGTCAAATGCAAAACCAGCCGTGGTGGCCATGAAATCAAACAGTGCCATGATAACCAAGAAAACAAGAAATCGAACTCAGTCAAAAATCAATACCGTGAGAAGCAAGTATCAATTTATACGAATTTGATTAAGTCAGAGAAATCATCAACATCCAACAATAATCTAATGGCCGAAGCATAGTATTGAAAAAATCAGACGAACGAAAAGCTAGAAGATCGAATCCATATATAAACCCACAAATCATCATCAGCAATCAATCGAGTTCAAGCATACAACCAGAAAAGCAAAAAGAGTAGAAATTACATACCGAAGCATTCTCGAATTCGATCAAATTTGAAGCAGTCAAAGCAAATCCAAGAGACCATCGATTGACAAAAAGGAACGCTGAATCATCTATTCAATCGAATATTTCAAGTCGGCATCTTCGAATTTCATAGAAGCCCTAATTTTTTGAAGAAAGAGGAACGAACGCTGCCATTATCTCAAACAAAAAGGAACGGGCCAAATAATATAAAAAGGGAAAAGGGGCTGGCCTTTTATTTTAAGTTTACAAGGGTTTTTTGTTTTAAAAATTAGGGTTGTTTTGTTTTTAAATTATTTTAAATTTGTATTTTCTATTTTAAACCGTTGTAATTTCTAGTCGTGTGACCAGGGGACAAACTACGTGGCGTAGTTTGAGAATTCGCAACTCAGTGGCTGAGTTGTGGCAGGGTTTTGAGCGTAGAGTTAGGTTTGTCAGTAGCGAGTGTCACGAGTTTACGTGTGTAAGCGTGTGACTACTTAATTTCTAGTAGAAACCTTGGGGGCAGCACGTAGGCAGGGTTTTGCCGAAGCTGGGTAAATTCTGTATCATTCTATTTCTGCATTTATTATTCTGCTATTATCTGTGCTGCTATTATTTTGATTGAAATAATTTTATAAGCTTCCGCAATTAATTTTTTATAATTAATAGTATCACCCTATTCACCCCCTCTAGGGTGAAATCGATCCTACATTTTAATAATTTTAATACTGTTAATTTCCAATTAATAGATGCCCAAAAATTCAGGTTATCACATTCCTTCCCCCTTTGAATCTTTTCGTCCTCGAAATGCAACGAAGCCAGAATTTTATTAAAATATTATTTATTAGTTAAATTACGTTTTGAAACTATAAACTCTCCTTTATTTAAGAATTTTTTTTAAAGCACTTTTAAAATCTACATAGTATTACGAAAATAGTTTTATAAAAATACTTTTATAACTCGATGTCTCAACCAGTCCATCCTTGTTCTCATAGAAATTCGGTCATACGTTGATCATGCGTAAGACTGAAAATCTATAAGTACTTCGTAAACCCTTTTTCAATATCCAGTGAAAATATTTGGAAAATAATTTTATTGAAAATATAGAAAACATTTTCTTTTTGAAAATAGAGGAAACATCTTTGGTGAGAATGCTCTGAAAATCATCACCCCCATCCATGGTCGCATTTACATCCTGGGTTAGTTGTCATCATAGCAAAAGTCTATGTAACTGTAGGCACTCCGCGCCCCTCGATTACGCAATGGAATTTGTCGCAGATCGCAGTTACATCCTGGGTTACGTTGTCATCACCGCAAAAGTCTATGTAACTGTAGGCATTAGCGCTCTCGATTTTCGCTGCCAAATGAAACTTCACTACTCCCACATAGGTCGCAGATTACATCAGTCAAATTCCAATGCAGCCTTAGGCTCTCACGGCCTCTCGACTTTCGCCATGTCACCATAGGTCGCAGTCTACCGATGTAAAATCAAACGTAGACTGTTGGCTCTCAGCAGCACACACGACTTTTGTTGTGGTCTACAGTTGATCGCAGTGACATCAAGTTACACTGTCGTCACAGCATAACCCAAATGCCACTGTAGGCATTAGCGCCCTCGACTTTCGCTACCCAATAATCCGCAAGAACTTCAGTTTGTCCGGCTTCCTCACAGGATTCACTTTAGAGCCTCCCCCTTTGAGGCTTAAGGCAGTACTAACCTATGGTACTCCTGAGAAGTTCGTTTCAAGGGAGCGCATTTTTCTCTAGAGCCATTTTCAAAATACTTTATACTATACATATACAGTATCTTCCAAATCATACACCTAGTATGAATCCCATATAAATCTTCTTTTCTCAAAATCGATTATCCAAAAATCGATAACTTTCAACTAGGCTTTTCAAATTTCCAAAATTAATTTTTCTCAAAAATCAAAAGCCTTTCCAAATCCATAGATTCCAAAAACCTTTCCTCAAAATCATTCTCATAAGATCCTTTATATATATGTATAACCTTGAAAAATCTTTGGATCATTTCAAACTTGTATAAAAACCCATTTTATACTTCGAATATTTTCAAAAACTCTTTCTTCTGGCAATAGATTCAACAAGGGGAGTTTTATCATATATATAACAAAGATATATAACTTTGTTTATTTCAAGTCAAATATTCAAACTTGATTACTCTATAAAATCACTTCCATATTACTTACTTCCATAAAGTAAATTTCTATCATAGAAATATCCAATTTCTACTTTATATATCATATATTTCACAAAATATGTTTTTCCTTTCAGAATCCATTTTACAGTTCTTATCCTCACATTTCAATATCAATTTCATTCAAACCCGTACGATGTACACATATCATTCGTACGTAATATCAATCTGATCGCTCACTCGATCACACAATTTCATTTCTAAACAAGTATCGTCCACCCGACTTCCTAGTACAGACTCAGATCTGGTTTCTTGATCAGAAGCCGTCATTCTCCTTACATTGCCATAACTATGATAGAGAATATCCAGAACCAATAAACAATCCATATCCAGGTTTGCCGTCGAAAATTGAATGAAAAAATCCCAACTTGGGTCGATATACAATCTCGAAATTTTATGTTCGAATCCGGATCAAATCGTTATGCGAAAAGAATAATATACGTACATCCTACATATCTGTCCTCATTGATTATTAGCCAAATCAATTTCCTTTCTATTCACATTTATTTGATTTCTACTCACTTATTCAAAGTTTCTTTAATTTCCATTTGGATTATCACTTCAATTCTTATCTCAAAAGGTTATTTAACCACAAATAGTTTGTACTCTGACCAGCTTAAATTTAGAAAATAGCTTGAAAAGTTAAAAATAGTTAAGTAGTTGAAAAATAATTATTAGTTTGTAAAATAGCTGTAAAATAGTTAAGTAATTGTAAGATAGTAGGAAGATAGTTAAATAGTTATAGAATATTTAAGTAGTTGCAAAATAGTTGTAAAATAGTAATTAATTATAAAGTAGTTGAAAAACAGTAATTAGTTTATAAAACAGTTGAAAAATTGTTGAATATTTCCAAAAACAATTGTAAAATAAGTATAAAATAGTTCGGCTTTTAAAAAATAAAGATTGTATATAGTAAATAGCTTGGAAAAATAGATTTAAGAAAGCTTATATTAAAATAATTTGTTTGAAAATAGTTCAGAGCCAAACTGTTCCACTATTCAATCTTTATTCCAATCAATAAAAATTTTAAATTTCCACTTCCTCTTAACATTGATTCAATCTTAAATCAATTTAAACAACTTCAATTCCCACTCCAAATTATTTAAGTCCAATTTCAATTTGAACTAATTTAAATTCAATCTCACCTTAAATCATCTCGAATTATATAAATTTGAGTTAAATTTTCAAATGTTGATTTAGTTCCTTCAAATCAAATTAACCTTTACTTTCAAAGTTATAAATACTCAATTCTGAGTCCAAATTTCACATATTCCAATTTAAATTACCCTTTACTTCTGCATAAACTTATTTCTAAGTTCAAATCATAGTTCAAACCCTTTTTAAACAACTCATTCTTTTGAAATTCAATTTATTCCCAAATTTAAATTTTGGATCCTTAACAATTTGAATTTCCAAGTTCCTTTAACCATCCAAAACTTAAGTTCAAAGTGATTTCTCTTTCACAAGTTCACTTTTTATCTTCAAAATTCAATTTATTACCCCATTCATCTCAATAATGGATGTATTACCACAATCCATTTCTTCATTCATTTAAACAAATCTAATTCACAGTTTAAAGATTATTAATAACAATTGGATGATATCATGTAAATTATTTAAAACATCCATCCATTTCCAATTTCCAGATCTCAAACCCATTTTGAGATCATAAAAACTCCCAATTCAATTTAACTTTTTAACTTCCGAAGTTAAATCTCAATTTCGTTTTGAAATTTTCAAACCAGGTTGTCTGCTCACTTGTTTAACTTCTCCCAAGTTAAATTCAATTTACTTAATTCAGTCAACCTTCTCAAATTTGAATTCTCCATTTCAAATTTTAAACATCTTTCCTACTTATAAGTTCAAAACTTATATCACTCTGGGTTCTTACATCACACTTCAGGGAAATCAAAACTCAACACCTTAGAGTGTACTTCAAATCATCTTTGATATTATGTATATCCATTCATATATACATTTTTTTGGCCCACGAAGCCAAATTTTAAAATTTAAACCACCCTTGGTTTTAATTCAAAACAGTTTTCTTTAAAGCTTTCAAACAATTCTTATTTTAAAATAAGTTCACATTCAAAATATTTTGAATAATACTATTTATTATTATATCTTAACATTTTGAAACAATTTCAAATGTTTTTAAACTTAGAATTCAAAACTTCTCAATTTAAAACCCACTTCAATTTATAAGTTATACTCATCTAAAAGTTTTCTTCCCTAATTTTTTTCATTTTGCTTTATCAAACAACATCCCATTATTATACACAATAACCATTCCATATTCTGGTTTGAAACCAATTCTAATTCATCTTATCTATATAGTTCATTTTATTCAATTCCATTTTGATGTACATGTATATATATATATCACTTAATTCTTATTCAATTTCAGTATCCAACCACCAATTATTACTTTATATATAAAATATAAGCTTTTTATATATAAAAAAATCATTCATTAAAACCATTTTTAAAATCTTTATATAAGAAAATAACAAGTATGCTCTCATATATATATATATATATATATATATATATATACTCAACTCATTTTAGGGTACCATGACCCCCTAAATGAGTACACCCACCAGAGCCAAGGTTCTCACTTAACCTTCAACTCTGATACCAAATGTAACGACCCGAAATTTTCAATCTCGAAAATTCCAAATAGTTAGGGAAAAAAAGAAAAAAAAGATAGAAGAAGAAGAACAGAAACACCAAAACACAATCTCACATCCACAGCGGATAAAATATAATATCAACAATAGCAGTTTACAAAGGAAAAACTGTATCAGTTAATTTACATTAATACATCAGGGTTACAACAAATCACAGATAAACTGGGCAGTTAAACAACATGTCCCAGATACAAGTCAATAATAATCAGTGGATAACACTCCATACGTACCTGCCATCCGGCTTGCTTACTAAGCTCCAGAACGTCCTTACATAGAAATCTTAATACTCGGTCTGAGCCGAGCATTACAACAAAGTAACACCCTGGTCAGGCTGGAAACCAGCGTGAATAAACCTATATAATTTGAAATACTAAGTTCAAACCATAAAAGAAAAACCCGGGGTAACTCGCACTTCACTACGAGTTCATTACTTATTATGCTCAACACTTATTTCACAAATCGATCCCTAAGTACCCATACTTAGTTTCAAAGGTTCATATTATTCCATTCCAGCCTATTGATTTCACAAATCAAATCTATGTAGAATTGTTGTAGATTACAAATCGAAGTGGGTTCGGGTATTTACTGATACCCGATCCCGGTCTCTTCGAATTTCAATATCATCTTAACCCAAGTTATTCAAGTGAAATACAATTCAACTTTATATACAGGATGTCACTTTTACACAGCAATTCATCATCGATAGATAACCACATTATCATTGTCCACTCAAACATATCATATCATAAAACATTTCATATCAGATATATTAACCAATTCTAGGGATTTAACATCATTCAATCATTCCTAAGCAAGATTGATCACTTCCAAATTAATTTAATTTATCTCTAATTAAATTAATTACTAACTTTAATCACTTTGATTACCCTTACTTAACATTAATTAATTTCAAACCAATTAATTAATCATCCTTTAATTATCCATCTTAATTAATCACCCTTGACTAATTATCCTTTAATTATGATAAGTAATTAACTCTTAATTAATTACAAAAATTAATTAACCTTCACCCATTCACATTAATCCTTAATTAATTACTCAAATTTAATTATCCTTTATTCTCTTACATTGATTAATTATCCTTTAAATAATCACACTTATTAATTTATTAACCCTTAATAAATTTTCTTATTTAATCTACACTTTAATTAATTACACAAAGTAATTAATTCTTAACTACTTCCATTAAGTAATTTATCATTTAAGTAATTAACTAATCTCTAACTACCAAGTAATTAACCTTTAATTAATTAATTCACATTCCTTTAATTAATTAATTCTCAATCATTAATTAATTAATTCCCCTTTCATAACTTATTAATTTTATCCTTATTTAATTACTTTGGTTAATTAACTTTAATTACTCAAGATCTTAAGTTTAATTAATGATAAAACATTTTTATTTCCTTAATTACTTCTTAATTACATTATTAATTAAGTTTTAAAACAACTTAAGAATTAACTTTATTAATTAAAGTTAAAATAAATTACCCAATTTTAAACAATTACTATTTAGAATAATAGTTAAGGAAATTTAAACTTGATTTTGGCTAACCATTAAACTTGAAAATCTCTTATCATTTAACTCGAGTAAAACCCGAGCAATCCCACACTCAAACCCTAGTCTTTTCTCTTTTTTTTTTAATTTTGTTTAAGTTTAAAACAGACATAACACACAAACCCACCCCGAGTTCTTACACGAGCCAACGACCCAAATCTCCCATGTGACTTCGAGCCACAACCATCCCCTCATCACATAAACAACCTGACACCAAAGATACCCATGCACCGTGCACACCAACCCATTCACTACCGATCATCACTCCGACCATCATCCTGTCAGCTACGACCCTCTCTAACCTATCAGCCACCCAGAAATACAAGCCTCCTCGAAAATCAAAATCGAACCATCAACCCCAACCTGAAACAAAATCAGTCACCAAAAATCCTCACCATACCTTCACCTCTGACCATCGGAGAACCCTCAACTCCGTCAGACCTTCCCCTTACTCGCCACTTACTTTTCCCCAATCTTCGATAGTCCGTAGATCATCTACGACGTCGCGATTTGCCCGAACTTGACATCGACCATGTGAGCACCTAAACCCTACTATCACTTCGTTCTGATTCCATGTTTGATAATAAATATTCTGACAAATTTTCCCGTGACCCCCGATCCCCAAACCATCTTCAGTTAAGGCCTTGATGATCATTACTCTTCCGATCGACGAGAATTGACGACTTTCCCATTACCGTTCAATCCAAAACTTCCCCCAAATCACCAACTTAAAAAAAAATCAAAATATAACCATTAAAAATCATGGCTTTTAAAGACAAATCAGTTTATATATGAAGATCTCAGAATTATGGAAGTCGAATTTTTGGTAGGTTTGAGTTTTTTCTCTTTTTTTTGTAATTCTTCTTCTAGTAAAAAAAATTTCCTTCAAATTTAACTCAAAAAACTGTTAACACTTAGATCCTGAAGATTCAAACATGTTTCATTTAAACATCACGGTCTGTAGGAGAAAATATGATAAGATTTTGATTTTTGAAATCTTGTTTTTAGTGTGTAAAACCAATAGAGACCCCTGTGTATGAATATATGACATGCACATTTAATCCAATCATATTCATATGCATGCAAGAATCATACACATTCATGTAACATCTATCACAACATCGTTACAAATATTATTCACAAGCATCAAGATTTTAAACTGATTTAAGTTTTGAAAAGGGGGTGTTTACTCACATTAAATGCTGGAAACAGAGAAGGTATAACTCAGATGCTTGAAAATGCTATGACAATCTCTTTGAAAACTGAAGCTTTAATCCTTGCTTAAATTGAACTTGAACTTGTGTTTTGATTTTAGTTTACTTTCAGGTTTATTGTTTGGTCTGGTCTTGAATTGTTTTGGGCTTGCTTGATATTTTGATTTGCATTGCAACTTGAAACTGAAACTTCTTCTTGAAACAGAAATTTTGTTTTGCTTGATTGCATCTGGATTTGTTACAGAATTTTGGTTTCTCTTTGTTTCTTTTTTTAGATGTAAAAGAATAGAGATGAACAAATAAAAATGTACAGGCTTTTAGAAAAATGAAGAGAAAATAAGTTGACACTTGTATAATTATAGTAACACTTGTCACTAAACACAATTTCTTTGCTTACATTTGTGATTTCCATGCATTATATATTAACAAATGTTAAAAACTTATTTTATATATCTCATATAATTTATATGTAAAATTCTATATCATATTTCCTATTTAATTCAATATTTATATATGTATAATCATTTTAAACTCTATCAATTTAGTTTATATTTGTACAATGGTTAAAAATACAATTATACATTCATAGATAATTATATATATGCACTATCTTTTAAAATATAGAGTTTTTTTTAGAATCAATTTATTTTTAAGATGTTTGAATTTCGAATCCAAACTCTTATTTGCCATCTTCTAATATGCATATATATATATATATATATATTGTAGTTTTGTTGTAGTAAAAATATATAACTTATTCTTAATAGCTTTAAAAAAATAAATATTGATTACATAGCTTAACCGTTTACAATATTCATATACGCATTAAAATAGAAAACATATTTATTTGTAAAGGATAAATTCTTCAAAATTAAATAATAATAAAGAAGGTCATTAAACAAATATTATCAAATTTCAATAGTTATATCAGGAGAATATTAAATGAATATTTACCCAAATATTTATAATTCAGCATTTATTATAGTTCAAATCCATCTATATATATCCATATATATATATATATATATATATATATATATCAGAATTTCATTTGTTCAATTAACAATTGAGTATTTTAATAATTTTAATCCTGTTAATTTCCAATTAACAGATGCCCAAAAATTCAGGTTATCACAAATAATCCTGATGTAAGTCAAATCAATATCGCATATAACATGAGTGTAATAGCGTCAGAGATGCTTGCAGGATTTCACATCTCCTATCCAGTGTATAATGTGCGTGCAATAACTCAAGAGATGTTATGAGATTTTCCATCTTTTAAGGATCCATCAAAATATTTTTATATAGTAGAATACACTACATATATAATGTCTAATCAGTAAAGCAAATATTTTTCTTAGCATTAAGGCTTTACATTGATCCCCCTTAACGCGTTTTAAGCATTGTCGTACAGTTTTCATATAAAACATCAGCAAACCATCGGTGGATAGAGATGCGCCGTAATACGACAACACTAAACCAAAATCATAGTGGTCTCGTATACGGAAAAAAGTATGACAAGACACGTGAGGCAATGCCCAAGGTAGGATACTACTAGTTTACCCTTCCTGGCTGGTGGTAACACATCATAGCCATGATCATCTACCACATCCAACACTCCCAAAATTCGAGTGTGCGTACCAATGAATCACAACGTAAATGATGGTAATACGAAGAAGTGCGTCCGCTAGAGGTAGCTAGCCTCATTGACCGGCATGACTCCTGTTTTAGTCATTTCAAATGACACAAGTGTCAGGCCAATCCATCATCATTCTCTTTCTTCAAATCCAGCAAAAGACGCCAAATTCAACCACTTCGTGCGTACACGGTTGTCAAAGTGGTTCCAAAATTGACAGAGAGTATGTCAATAAGAGGCTCCAGGCTCTTTAACAACCAAACATCGTTTTACACGCTGGTTGGTACTTTTACAATTCGAAAACAATTCGTATTTGATATCAAAATATCATATTCGTTTCAAAATCAAATTCATTTTGAAACCATTATATTTACTCAAAAGATATTATTTCAATTCAAAATCGTTTTCGTCTTAATATCCCGATTTCGCTTCCTATTCAAAATTTGTTCGAATTTTCATTTGGGTTATAACTTCAATTTAACCCAATTCATGATTTAAATATAAACATTCCACCCTTTGGACCAGTTTGAATTTTAGAAAAATAGTTCGAAAATTGGGTTGTTCAAAAATAGTTTAAATAATTAAAATAGTTTGACATAAAAAAATTTAAGTATTTAAAATGTTTTATAAGGTAAAAAAAATTTAGGAATCAAAATAATTTGTATATTTTAAAAGGTAGATTTTTAAGTAATTTATATTAAAATAATTTATTCGAAATAGTTTCAAAGTCAAACTAATTCAATTTCAATTCAAATAAATCCGATTTCGATTTCAAACTAATTCAATTTCACTTTCAATTCCAATTGATTTCAATTTCAATTCCAACTTGAATAAATTTCAATTCAATTCTCAAATTTAAATCACTTCAATTTATATAAATTCGATTTTGATTTTCAAAATATCGTTTTAAATCACTTAAATTAAATTTCAATACTCAATTTAAGATTCAAATCTTTAAAATTATTCAACTCCGAGCTTAATTATTGAAATATTGATTTAAATTACTTTTACTTAGTAATATTTCGAAGTTCGAATAAAAGTCCATACCTTTAAAACAACCCAATTTCCGAAATTCGAATCATATTTCAAATATAACTTCAAAATCTCAACTTCGATTATTTAAACAATTTATGTTAACAAATTTAAATTTCAACATTTCATGCTCACGTTCTAAAATAATTCAGTTTTCTATGAATTTGATTTTTATTTCTTTAAATCAAAACATTTAAATAAATGTCAAATCAAAAAAATTTAAAATCCTTTAATTTAACTATTCCAGTTTTCGTATATAATTTTCTATCCATGGCCAAGTGATCAGTTATTTTGATTTAATTTTAGGGATGGATATACATCATTTCAATTCAAAATAAATGTCATAGGTATATATCATTTCAACTTATTTCTTAATTTATTTGAAATAATTCAATATACAGTTTTATAAACCGTAAATAATTTACTAGTGATAACAGGATATATAAAATAAATAAACATCCAATCATCCAAATATCAATCAATTGGCATCCATCACAATCAATCATCTAAACAGTCAGTAAATGACAAAAATTACCCAATTATCAATAATTGGGAATTTCACTAAAAAAATTAATTGAAATTCTATTTAACCATCAATTTAAATTTCTATCTGTTAAATTAGATGTCAATTTAAATGTCAATTAAAATTATCAAACAACAATCAATAAATTTATATCACTTCATAATTAAAATTTAACTAGCATAACAGTATTTTAGTACATTGTGAGCATTATAAAACACTCATCTTTATTTTTTGTTGTCAATGAGACATTCCGTATTGGAACTAAAACCGAACAACGTCTGATTTTAGCCCAAATTTCGATAGACTCCAAATCCATCCAAACCCGTTTCATTTCGAAGCTCTCGTCATCCTGGTCGCAACACAAAAGGTTTTGTCTCGATCGAGCCTTGTATGAGAGAGATATATTTTGTAAGTTAGCGATTTTAAATGTATTTTATTAAATATGAATCTCCATTTAAAACTAATTACCCTCATAATCCCTCTTCTTCCCCCAATACCTCTCCTATACACGACCTATGCTCAAACCATGATAGCCGTGCACGCTTCTCAAGGGGTACGGAGCTAGAGACCTCCATTCCACGAAGTGTTTCCATCGACGAACTTCCCTCGCCAATCTCGTCTTGCCCACACCTATTTCGCCTCACTCGGCCCAATATCCCACATCGCGTTAAAACCCACTCGGTCGCAAAAATCCCTAGGTCGCCTTGCTCCATGGTCCATCGAGCTTTACCATATTCTGCCTTCGGGTGCCAAACGATCCCCTAAATCTGAAACAAAGCTCCATTATGCAAATTGTTCACCACAAAGTCCTTAGAAGCTAACCCTAGTTTCCTAAGCAAGCACGGCTAATCCAAAACCTCAATCGCACGTGAAAAGGAGTGTATCGGTGAGAAGCCCTTATTGAAACTAGAGTTCTAAAATTTGTCTCAATTTTTTTCAAGAAGTGATTTATTTGATTTTGATTTTTTTTTCAAGTTTCCAATTTGAACTTTCTTCCCGCGTTTATGAAGAAGGAGCATAAAAGAAGGTAGCATAGGAGTAGAGTAACATTTTTCAAGGTAGTGTGGTTGATTGAATGTTTTTGCGGCTGATGTGAAACGAATATAATAATATGTATATTCAAAATTCCCAAAATCTAGATATTTATTCTGGACCCCGATGGAGACATGCCACCAGGCATTCGTAATGTTATACCCTTATTTCGAATGCAATGGAATAGGTCTCGAGACCTAATTCGATCGTATGGAGAAGAAAGCTTTTTGAACCCAATAAAAATATTAAATTTTCCATATAGAATTCAATGCATTCCTATCCTGTATGACCAAACGATAACTCCAAACGCTATGAAATTTGAAATTCGATAATAATACACTATTATGGATCCAATGGACCTGGTTTCGTCAAAATCCGAGGCTATGCATCAGAAGGCTATTTTTATATGTTAATTTAAACGAGTTATTTTTAAAATTGAGTAAATCACTTTTAAATTCAATCTAAAATTTTATTTACCTTCATTCTTATAAATAGAATTTGATAAGCCTTCAAATCATTTTTTATCCAGCTTAAAACCCAATATTCAATTATTTAAATGAATTTCAGTTAAGTTAAGTAATTAAATTATCCAATAAATCATTATATTTGAAATTCAAGTTATTAAATCTATAAAATTTACTTTTCAGTATTTAAAATCACTTAAATAAACAATTTCAAATAACCAAGAATTCTGGATCATTACAGGTCATCCCCCTCGTCTCCCTTAGCCTACACTTCTCCAGTTGGCAATGAACGAAGATATGGCCTATGGTGGTCTAATCGAATATGGATCTTAGGATAAAGCTTTGTTTAAAACAAGAATTAGCGTATATATGTAGTTCTTCTTTCTATTTACAAAACAAGGAGAAAGGAATGCAATTTAAACATGAGAGAAAGGATCGTAGATTGGGTAGAGTGGCTTGCTATAGGAAATATGGTGGCTGGTTCAGTAAAAATTTGGGCTGATGTGAAAGAATGCTGGCTGTGGTCAAAATCAAGAATATATATATTATTTAAATTTTCAAAATATCAAGCTGTAAGTTTTGGATTCCAATCGAGACATGCCGTCAGGCATTTATAATGTTATACCATATTCTGAACACAATGGAACAAGTTTCGAGGCCTAATTTGGTCGTATGGAGAAGATAGCTTTTTGAACCCAGTTATAATATTGAACTTTCAATATTAATTTCGACGCGTTTCTATCCCGTATGACCAAACCATAACTTTAAATGCTACGAAATTTGAAATTCGATAATAATACACTATTACGGATCCAGTGGAACTAATTTCGTCAAATTCCGAAACTGTGCCCCGGAAGGCTATTTTTATATGTCAGATTAAACAAGTTATTTTTAAAATTGATTAAACCACATATAAATCCAATTATTTTTTTTTATTATCTTCAATCTTATAAATAGAAATTAAATAAGCTTTGAAATTATTTTTATCTAGCTTAAAATTCAAGATTCATCATTTAACCAATTTCAATATTAAATTTAACAATTAAATTATCCAATAAACCACTATATTAGAAATTTAAGTTATTAAATCGATAAAATTAACTATTGAATATTTAAAATAAATTGAATACTCCAATTTCAAATCACTAAAATTCTGGGATGTTACAAACCTCACCCTCCAAGGGACAATATCTACAAAGAGCATTAGTGTAACGACCACCTTTTTCGACCGTCACACTAATACGTCCACTATATTTCATGCGGAACATTCAAGTGCCAGAAAAATCAATCATTAGGGGTAAAAGAAATAAAAGGATAGAAGAGAAGAAACTAACAACATGGAATCTCACAACGGAGCGGAATTGTGTGTGTGTGTGTTACTCAACATAATATATTACAAAGTTATTTCAAAAATGTTACATTAGAGTCATACTAATACAAATTCTATCCTAGAACAGTTATAACAGCCCTTCCCTACCTAACTGGATATAATACACTATTATCCGATCCACTGGAACTGGTTTTGTCAAATTTCGAGACTGTGTCTCGGAATGCTATTTTTATATGTCAATTTTAAAAAATAATTTTTAAAATCGAGTAAACGGCTTATAAATCCAATTTAAATTTTTTATTATCTTCATTCTTATAAATAGAAATTAAATAAGCTTTGAAAGTATGTTTATCTAGCTTAATACTCAAGGTTCATTATTTAACCAATTTCAAGAATTAAATTTAACAGTAAGTTCTCTAATAAACCACTATATTAGAAATTCAAGTTATTAAATCTATAAAATTAACTTTTGACTATTTAAAACCTACAATTTCAAATCATTAAAATTCCGGGTCATTACAAACCTCACCCTCCAAGGGACAATATCTACAAAGAGCGTAAGTGTAACGACCTCCTTTTTCGACCGTCGCACTAATACGTCCACTGTATTTCATGCCGACCATTCAAGTGCCGAAAAAATCAATCATTAGGGGTAAAAGAAAGAAAAGGATATAAGAGAAGAAACTAACAACATAGAATCTCACAACGGAGCGAAAATTTGTGTGTGTGTGTTACTCAACATAATATATTACAAAGTTATTTCAAAAATGTTACATTAGAGACATACTAATACAAATTCTATCCTAGAACAGTTATGACAGCCCATCCCTACCTAACTGGATATAATATAAATATAATACAACAGAAATAATAAAAATGACAAGCTATCGATGAAGCCACCTGCTCTAAGTTCCTCACGGTGAATCTAAGGAAGAACCTGAACTACTTGGCTGCCCATTCAAATTTGAGCACTCGAGAGTTTAGGAAAAGAAAATAAACTCCGGATCAGACATGGGTCTAGTGTGAGTAAACTAAAAATAAACTAATTATTAGTTTAATTTTTTTTTGAAATCAATTGTATCTCGCAAGACCACACCGCACAAAACACGGATGGTTTTTTGCCTTACGATAGCAAAACATTTGTACATAAATTCCAGTGATATTACAATAATGTCTAAAGTAAAAATACATATCCAAAATAGCTGAAATTGTTACCATATTAAATTCCAGCTTACTAGGCTCTAAAATCAAAACCGTAAAGGAATGTATTGGAGATGGATTCCATATAATGGCCAAGTAAGGGACTACCTTTCGACGATACACCCCTGGAAAATGCATTAGAGTTTGACAAGAACTTCTTATACCCCCGCTACACAGAGTTGGATGCCCCTTTAACATGGCAAACTGGATTACCTCATCCCTTTTTGACAACGAGACCTTATACTACCACGGTATTTGCATGCAAAACAACTCGAATATGGACAATCTAGAATGGGATGGCGGCTCGTAATGGTCACTGACCACATAGCTCTGCTGCATACCCTGTATTTTCCATTTCTCGATCTGTGAGGCTCTTGAGGTCACTTCTTTACCTTCTTACACTTTGTAGACCATCTTGGAATGCTAACATTGCCTTCCAAGCAGAGATACAATGCCAGCATTCATCCATGCAAGTTGTTTCAAGATTGAACAAACATTCCACATTACTATCTTTCATTTTGGAATCACCCTCAGGAAGAATAGTATAGCTCCATAGCATACTTCAATATGATCTAACATCGTTCCTTATTAGTTTGGAGCGGTTCGGATAAATTTAGGGAACGGTGTCTCCAAAATCAAGCGATAATTTCCGGCTAAAGCAATTCCGATTCTTTTGGAAGTATGCACTAAGCAATCGAATCCTCACCAGGGAACTCGAATATACCCGACATATCTCCTAAGTCAAGACATGTCTAGATTTGATAGTCGGTTATTTAATTATCAAATAGACAAACAACAACCAATTCCATTTGAGATTTATATTCAGCCACTAAGCCTCAGAACAAATCTTTATTTAATAAATCTCTTTCAAAAACGTTTGTCTAAACATTCATATACTTATCTTCTGACATAAGTATATTCATAAAACATTTGCGAATAACTATTTTACTTCCAAATCACGTTAAAAAGGATTCTAACATCATTTTTCAAATTGGAGATAGGGATAACTCTAACGCTATTTCTTCCTTGTTAAATTTGGGATGGAAGTTCCATACCACCATTTTTAAAAGGTTAGCCTCAAGAAACCCAAATCTCAATTTCTTTTTAAAATTTACTTTCCCAAACCTTTTTAAAACAATTCATTTTATTCATGAAATCTCTCTTTCTTATATACCCAAATCCATTTATAGAAACACTTTATAAAAACTTTCAAATTTATTTATAAAGCACTTTTATAAATATTTCAAAACCATTTGTAACTCCTTTATAAATAACCAAACATTTTATTAAATTCTTTTATAAAAATCCAACCCCTTTCCAAAACTTCTTTCATGAACATTCAAAATATTTCCAAAACATCCTCATGAAACCCCAAAATCATTCATAAATTTCCTTTTCAACCTTGCATATTTAAAAAATTCTTTAATAAAACCTTATCCTAAAGTTCCATTTGATAAACCCATCCATTATTTAAGTATCTTAACTAAAAATGTTGCCAAATCATCCTTGAAAATAGCTTATTCAAAATGGAATAACTTTGAAATCATTATCGAAAAGAAAAATGAAACCATTTAACTTCACGAAGTCCAACAGAGGTTTAGAAACCACATGACATCTTTTAATTTGGTTCTACTTAACAAGTTAACGTGAATATTTGGATAAGCAAGTAGTAAGTAAAGGGAATCATTCAATCATAATCAATCAATCCATTCTATGGATAAATGTCTCAGTATTCATAATAGTAGAATGATGTTTTGTTCTGCCAATAGATGTCCTTTGGTTTCATAGTCATATATATGGATTACTTAAAGCTTAGACAAGAGATATTTTGATTTAAAAACAACTCGCTTAGATAAGAAAACCGGCTTAAAATAAATATCCGGTAGAATTTCAAAGAACTTTTGAAAATGAATTCCTTAATTAAATCATAAGTTAACACTTAATTAAACCTTAATAAATCTTAACTAAATCAAACATTTACTGATAATTAAACTCTAACTTAGCTTTTTTTTAACTCTTAATTTATTTAACTAAAACCAAATTTCAATTTATCTTGGTTAAGTCTTAATTAATCAATAATTAAACCTTGATAATTTAAAAATTAAACATTCATTAAACAAACATTCATTTATAAGTATACCCTAATTAAGTGAATAATTAACCTTTAATTAAATAATAATTAACAAAATAATTAACTCTAATTTAATTATTAATTAAAATAATTAAATTGAAAAATCAATTACCTTTTATCTTAATTAATCCTTACTTTAAACTTCCTTAATTAAATTAATTACTTAAACCGATTACCTAAGTAACTAATTAAATAATACTTACCCTAATTAATAACTTAAATAATCTATAATTATATAATTTTAAATTTAAACTATTTACTTACTTTATTAGTTTTGGAATAAGTTTTTCAAACACTTCAAAAGAAACACTTTAGAACTTGAAATCATAAAAATTTCCGAACTGCATCCATAACGACTATTATTATGAGCACAATTCCCTAGAATTGATTTCTAGATGAAATCTTTACTATAACTCTAGCTATTTCATATTTGAAACACAAATGGAAGAATTTTGAAAACTTAAAAAAAAGGTGAAGACTTGGAAAAATTTACTAAATTCAAAAACTAGAAAACAAGCTTTTGCTTTAAAATCGGATCTCAAGTTCTTCGCGACTTTTTAAGATGCTAACTTTACAACAGTTACATCACTTACACTTGGTTTTGTTTCATAAACACACTGCTATCATATCATTTCAACCATTCACATATCCATATATAAACATATCATTTAACATCCAAATCACAAATCCAAGCTCAAATACAAACTTATGATTATATGCCATCAAAATAACACGATATTTTAACACAACATCTACCATATTTTCACAATATATAGTTCAGTATAATCAAGTTAATATGTTTTCAAAAAATAAGAGTTTTACTCACCGAAGCTTACTAATTCAAACCAACTTTTGCCAAAACTTTAAAACAACCTAGGATCTTGCAATATCGAAGACTTTGGATGCATACACACCTAAAATAAGCTCGATCTTTGTAACGACCCGTATTTGTAAACATTTAAAAGTATTAAATTAAATAATATTTTTGAATAAAATTGTTAGGAAAAATATCAAGATTTTACTTATACGAATTAAATTATAATACATGTTATGAGCTGAAGTAAAATTTCTATTAATGAAAAATGTTTGCAATAATGTAAGGATGATAACAAATTCTAGTGTGTATTTTAATAACATTTGTTTGAGTGAAATTAACTATTGTCTGACTGTAGATTTCCAATTGATTGGAATAATTAATGTTAATAAGGAATAATAAATGTTTCTTTATAAAAGAAGAAATCATATGTTTATTTATTTTAAATGTTTGGTAGCCGAAAGATTGATTACAGAGACGAGAAACTATTATTTGGTAAGAAATATATAATTCTTGTTTGTAGCCAATAGTGTATAATATGTTTAAATTACTATTAGACAGGAAATAATTGTTCTATTTCTCATTACATTTATTTTGTCCATTCTGAAATTCATCTTTGTAAATAATTGAATTAATATAATTGAATAATTTTAACTAATGATAGATAGGACACCAAATTGTAAATTAATAGGTGTAATTAAACGTAGCTTATGTTTTATGAATATAAAAGGAAAGTTGGTTTAATGAAAAGAGCATTTATGTCAAATAAAATGAATGTTTCATTTGTGAATGCACGTTTAGTTTCATTAAAAAAAAATAGAATGATTGATTTAAGGGAAGAAATATATGTATATTTGAATTGTGTTTTAGCATATAGATGGATTACAAGAGTAACAACATAATTTATTTAAGTAAGTTATTTATTACTCTGCTGTATGAACAACAAATTTATAAACGTGTTTAAATGACTAAAGGAAACAATTATTCTATTTTTCATCCATTTTAGTTGTTTGTTTTGAAATTTAACTTTGGTAGTAATTGCAATTAATGTAATTGAAATATTTCAATTAGAAGGAAAGAAAACATTAATTGCAATTAATAGATTTAATAAAAGAAATGCACATTTTGTGTTAAACAGAAAAGATGTCTTAATGGAAATAAAAGATCATTTTGGGAAAACCAAATTGTACATTTTCATTTTTATGGTAAGTATATTATGCATAGAAAAAGAAACCAAATGCGTACAAATTTGAATATTATTTGAGTTAATGAAGTTAATTTGGTTACGTTTCATAAATTGAATTTCAAAAAGGTTGTGCAATGTACATGGTCCCTTCATTTCTTTTATTATTAATTGTTGTATGTACGTTTTAAAATAGTTATCTCATTATTAATACTTGATCCATTTATTTCTCCTTCTGTTTAATACATAAGCCTAGACTTTTAGGTTATATTTAATTATTTCCACCTTATTTTCGCGTATAAAAAAATTTCACTTTCCTTTGGTTTGCAAAATTTTCCATTTCTACGTACATTTATTTATGCATTATTAATGCCTAAAGCTTTCAAAATAAAATGTGACATTTATTTTTTCTCCACCTTAATTTCCTAATTTTTAAATAACCTGCATCTTATTTCTTTCATTTGTTGTGTATATTCGTGTTCTATTTTTTTTGGCAAAGTCTTATCGGGTTTGTTTTAGACTAATGGGCTCCTTAGTAAACCAAGAGACTCTAGGAACCTTAAGAGACTTTGGATCATTCATTTTCTCACACATTGACCTTCTATTTTCCTTCCTGACCAAAACCAATTACGTATAGAAATTGCTCATTTGAGAAACTTTCTGCGTATTCTTCTTCTTCTTCCTTAAATCTGCTGAAAATTTCAAATCCCAAAACTCCTAAATCTCCAAATCAAATTCCATCCTTCCTCCTTCAAAACCCTAGCCTACCTCTCTCCTCTTACCGCCACCCACCTCCGTCATAACCCAACCCATGGCCAAAGCCCCATCTTTCCCCTTCTTCTTTCTCTTTTTTTCCTTCTTTTCCCTTATTTCCTTGGCTTTTATATTCCAATTAACTACTCCAAATCAAATTTTTTTTTTTTGAAATCGTGTATAATTTCAATGGAAATAACTTTGTTGTTCAACCCTTCTTCCCATTCTGAATATTTGTATATCATAAACTCTATTTTTCAAGTCCTTTCCCGGGTCCAGTTTTGGACGAAAATACATCATATTGTATCAAACATATCTCCTTAAGTAAAGAATCAAATTACGTGATTCTTTTTTTCAAATCATTTATTTTTCCAGTGGCTTCAACTTTATTTTAGACTAGTTCTTCAAATTCCTTGACTTTATATGCCAAAAACTCAAATCTTTTCGAAGTATAGTTGAACTTAGATTTTCAACTCAGAAAACACCTCTGTTTGTTTTGACCATAGTTTCCTCAAGAAATTAGCTTTTTAAGTGATTCTTTTTTCGAAAATGGAGGGAAAAGAATTTTCAAAAACTTTCTATTTAGTCACATTTATAGATTCAGTAATATGTTGGTCCATATATTTTCGTAAAGATGGCCTAGTTTCTGGTTTGTCCACTGTTCAAATTTGGGCATTTAATTGGATTTTTAATCGTCGACAAATCAAAGGTGAGTGTTTTAACCCACTCACAACTATTAAATTATCTTATGTTGGTTAAATTTAATTTATGATGTGATTAGAAATTTACTAATTGTTGTTTGGCGTTTTAATTTGTTATTAGATTTAATTTGAATTGATATTGAATTTTATAGCCATGTAATTAATATTGAATATAATTTCTACTTAGACACTATTGTTATTTATTTGCTAATTTGGATGTTGATTGTGATGTATGTTATTTGTTGAAATTTTGGATGATTGGACCTTTATTTATGCTTATATCTCTGTTATTACTATGGGTTGAAATAATACATACCTGAATGATCTTGTAGATTAGGGAAATCATTTTGGGTTGAAATGATAAACCCGAGCAGTTTACATTGATTTGAAAATTTTAATTTTAGATATTGGTTGAAATGATATATATATATATATATATATATATATATATATATATAATTTCTTGAATTTGGATTACGTATTGGAATTGAATTATTTAAAAGGTTTACGTTAAACTTCGATTTTTTTTTAATTAAAGTGGTAAAATCAATACCTCGAATTGTTTGAAATCTTTTGATAATTATATTCACGTTGTACACTTGATAGTAGATGGAAAATTCCCTAACATCTCTAAAGCCATTGCACTCACCTTTTATTTTGGATTAATTTTACTTACATAAGATCTTTTAGTTCTGACTCGAGTGTTTTGTTTTCATTACGCTCGGGTCAGTCTGAGCTTTTCAGTGCATTGAAGACTATTTTCTGGAGGACGAAGATGAAAATTCAATATATTATTACTATTTATTATAATTATTCCACTACATCATGTATTCCGCTGCATTATTTGTTTATCCCTGCTGTATGTATAACTCTGATTTGAATTGTAAAAGTGTAATCACATGTTATTTGTAAAACAGCTTCATGAACTGTTTATTTGATTATTATATTTTGTCATTCCGCTGCGAGATTCTGTGTTTTATTTTTCCTTCTTTTCTTTTATTTTCTTATTTACCCCATTAACAATCCTCCCTTTTGAATGGTTTGAAATAGACATGTCTGGCTTATTGTCGATCTAAACCGTCCAAAAAGGTGGGTCGTTACAGTTGGTATCAAAGCGAGGTTTCGACATACCTTAGCCTGTTGGGGTTAACTCATTAGGGATAGGGTAGTAATACCCTAGAATGAGTTGTCTGAGTGTATATACGAGAGCGCGTATTTGTTAGCGTTATAAAAATGTTTTGTATAAATTTTGAAATAAAATTATTTTTCCTAATATTATATAATATATATATAAAGGAATAGTATTTTATGACTAATATAGTTATTTGTAATGTGTTTGATTTATGAAATAGTAATATTTAATTATTATCATTTTTGTTAACTTGTTGTATTAAATCAAATTATAAACATTGGTTAATTATTGTTGATTGAATTAATGGACTAAACTTTAGTTTAGTAATTGTGTATTAAAGAGAATAAAATGAATAATTAGGATATTTGTTATGAAATTGAAATGTTGTTGTGAATTTTATTATTTGTTGACATGTAGTTTCGACTATTGAAAAATGGAATATTTGGATATTTTGGATAATCAAAACCATTTGAATGAATACATGAGTGAAACTTGATAATTGGGTTGAATTATATAGTTGAATTGATAACCTTAATTTTAAAGAAAGTAAAACAAGGTTTAATTTGTTATATCTATGTTTAGTAAATGAATAGAATTGGGGTATACATTTTTAGCATGTAATGTAATCATGCACAAGTGTGAACTTTAAGCCTTGGGATCTTTAAATTGATATTGTGATTAAGGAAATGTTGTAAATGAGATTAAGTTGGAAAAATATGTATATAAACTTAATTAACATTTATGAAACGTGTCATAAATAAATTGAAAGGTAAAGGTGAAACTAAATGGAATAAGCAAATATGAATTAAAAGTGAAATGATTTCAAATAAAGCCATGACTTGTAAATTGTTATGAAATAAATGGATGTTGCAATAAATGGTTATAAATAAAGTTATGATAACTTTAAACTCGAACAATGTCTTATAAAAAGGAATTAGGTTTAATAAATTAGTTATAAACGTAAGAAAATTCCTTATGAAATGATTTACAAATAAATGTAGTATTAAATGAGAAATATTACATGTGAAATGAATGTAATTTAAATTATAGAGAAATATAAGCAATATTATGAGAATGGATATATTAATGTTTATATCAAAAGGAGAAATTCTATGAAACAAATATTAAGTATGAAGTTAATTTGAAAACTATTGATTTGGAAAGGTACTCAATTTGAATGCGAAATCTTATATAATCAAAGTCTATATAAGTGTGATTTGATACTATTGATTTTGGAAAGTATTCGATTTGAAAAATGGAATCTTATATATAATGGACCTTATGTAAGTATGATATTTGAAATTGATTTGAAAAGATACTATATGATACATATTTTTGAAGTAAAGATATGGAAAGTGCCTTCTGCTTAATATCCGTTTTGTGGCCATATTGTGGATTCATTCTATAGATATTATTCTCTTTGATTTTGGTTTTTCGGATGTGATACTCGAGTGTCCTACCATGGCGTAACCCATGGTCGTTTTTTTGGGTAGCATAATCTGCAAGGCAGAGATTACTTAAAGGGTATGGATGTTTCCTGGGGGATCCATGCGTAACCATTGTTATGTATCCTGCGGTCTACCGGTTTTGTTGTCGTGGCGTAATCCGCAAGACAAAGATTTCTTAAAGGGTATGAATGTTTCCTGGGAGATCCAGGCGTAACCATTGCTATATATCCCACGGTCTACAGTTTTGGTTATCATGGCGTAATTCGCAAGGCAGTGATTGCTTAAAGGTGCAGATGTTTCCTGGGGGTCCAGGCGTAACCATTGTGTATTTGCGATCCGGGTGATTTGTTTGGATTGTACTTTCCATATCGGTTTTGAAAGTTTTTCAAATATTTTCACTGGGAGTTGAAACAGGTCTACTAAGTACTTGAAGAATTCTAGCTTTGCGCTCGATCAACGCATGACCAGAGCCTGCAAGAATGAGGATAAACCTATTATGACATCGAGTTATAAAAGTATTTTGATAAAGTATTATATAAAAGATATTTTGTTCATTTTTTTCTCTTTTCTAAATACTTTAAGATGTTTAAAATATTATTTATTCATGTACAATATGGTTTAATAGTAAATTATTAGTGTTGTAAATATTTGAGAAGTTATTTATTAAATAAAACATATTTAAAGTAAATGATTATTGATTTATTAAAGATGTTTGAAAAATATTTGAGATTTAAAACTAATAAATTTATAAATAATAGATTTAAGGTTTTCAATAGCTTCTTTGTAAACATAAGTAATGATGTAAATAATTATTTTCAAATAGTTTACATATATTTATAACGTTGTTATTTAAATATTTAAATGGTATTTATACAAGAAGCAAGGAATTTTACAAATGAATTTTGTTGAAAAGTACTAAAGTGTTAAAGATGATTTATTTGCAAATGAAGCTTTCAAATGAATATTTCAAGTAAAATTTATATAAGTTTCTTTGAATGTAGAATTTGAAGATATTATATAAATGAAAAAAATGATTTGTGAAGTTTATTTATATTAATATACTTGGCAAATAAAATTGAATCTCTATTTTGCAAGTATAGTTTGGAATATTTAATTGATTTCGAAGTACTAATAGTAAATTTATTGATTGATTTGCTATTTGAATTTTTGTATTAAACCACAATAAATGTTTTTCCATGATTTGAATATTCATTTTAAAACAAGTGTGTAAAATTAATTATGAAGATATGAATTTTTATACTTTGATTTAGAATTTAATGTAAGATTTCAGTATACTGTTAGTTTCAGTTTAATCATCTTGAGTTTATACTTATTTTAAAAGTAACGAGTCTAATAAATCTTCAGATTTAAGGAACTTTATTTTAAAAGCTTATTATAACGTTTTGATATAAATTTCTAACATTGTTTTAGACTTTTGAAAAAACCTTTACATAATGCTCTGAAGATGTTTTAAATATATCTTATATTTTTACTAAGTGAATAAGGTGAAATGTTTTGATTGAATTTTTAGAGATATTGAAATATTTCCTTTCTCTTCAAGGGTGAATACCAAAAAACTTAATTTTTTATTCAATAACCGAATTAAGTTATAAACTTAAGTAAGGCAGTAGAAGCTTAAGTTATATTTTTTGAAATGATTCATTAATGACTTAAATCCTTAATGGAAAACAAATTATGTAAGTGATTGATATCTATATAAATAAATGAATGGAAAAGTAAATAATGAGAGGAAAGAAAACCCAATAGAATAAACTAAAGTAAATTTAAATTAGAATTTCAATTATTGTAATGGAATAAAATTTTAACTATTTAATAATTGGAGCATCTAAAGTTGAAAGTAAGAAATTAAATGCTAAGTTATAAATGAAATATACAAGGAATTTGAAATTTGTAACTTATAAACAAAGGATATGAAAATAAGAAATGATAACGATTGAACGTTTATTTACTAAAATGAAATAAGATAAACTTGTGTAACTTTCAATTACATTCTTAGAAACACACATACACACACACACACACATATATAACTTACCAGAATATTAAAAGTCGTAATGTTAAATAAGGATATGTAATGGAATATTATACAAGAAAAACTTAAATAATGAATGTGTTCAATGAAATTTACTTTTATAAATAAGAAATTTGATTTGAAAGTAGTTATAAACCTGAGTTATAATGATGGTGCTAACAAATAAAATGAGATAGAAAGGGAATATTGTAAGCAAAGAATTATGAACTTAAGTTAATGTTTGAAGCTATTGATAATTAAAGTAAATAATAAAATGAATACTATGTTAAATTTAATGATTGTAACTTTAGAAATGGTTGATTACCTTGATCCCTTGTAAAGATTGTATGTTTGTTTGCAAAAGATTGTTGTTATGTTGTATTGATTTATTTTGATTTTATATGATGATGGTATGCTTTTGGTTGAAAGTGATTGTTGTTACGTTATGTTGATTGTTTGTTATTAATTTAAAACAATATGATCATTTCACTTCTATATATAATTATTATTAACCACTTTGGATTATATAAGTGGAATACAGGTTATGGAAGCAATTGCTATTGCTTTTGGTTTCATAAAATAAGCATTATTTGCATGACAAATAGGTACGTTTTTCGGACTACGGTTTTCTAGCGGTATTATATTGTTTCCCCAAGATTAGGATATTTTATTTTCAAATATGTTATATATATAGTTATTATTGATATTGTTATTATTTTTTGGACCCCTCCGTACAAAGGAGACTCTGCCGAAGTTTTCCATAAATTTTAGACTTAGAAATTTTTGTAGAAGTGAAAATATTTTTTTCAGACTTTAGTAAACTTGAATATGAAAATTTGATTGTTTATTAATTAGTATATTTTATTTAAAATACTTAATTATGTTAATTCTTTATAAATTGACTGTTTTAAATAAAATATAACAAATTTTTGGATTCCTTCTTGTTTCTTTTCGGGGACAAAAAGTTTTGAGTGGGAGAGTGTACCGACCCGTATTTGTTAACATTTAAAAGTATTAAATTAAATAAGATTTTTTAATAAAATTGTGAGGAAAAAAAAGATTTTACTTGTACAAATTAAATAATAATACATCTTATGAGCTGAAGTATAATTTCTATTAATGAAAAATGTAATAAATGTTTCTTTATAAAAGAAAAAATCATATGTTTATTTATTTGAAATGTTTGGTAGCTGAAAGATTGATTGTAGAGATGAGAAACTATTATTTGGTAAGAAATATATAATTCTTGTTTGTATCCAATAGTGTATAAATATGTTTAAATTACTATTAGACAGGAAATAATTGTTCTATTTCTTATTACATTTATTTTGTCCATTTTGAAATTCATCTTTGTAAATAATTGAATTAATATAATTGAATAATTTCAATAAATAATAGAGAGGACACCAAATTGTAAATTAATATGTGTAATTAAACGTAGCTTATGTTTTGTGAATATAAAAGGAAAGTTGGTTTAATGAAAAGAACATTTATGTCAAATAAAATGAATGTTTCATTTGTGAATGCACATTTAGTTTCATTAAAATAATGAATAGAATAATTTATTTAAAGGAAGAAATATATGTATATTTGAATTTTTGTTTTTAGCGTATAGATGGATTACAAGAGTAACAAAATAATTTATTTAAGTAAGTTATTTATTACTCTGCTGTATGAACAACAAATTTATAAACGTGTTTAAATGACTAAAAGAAACAATTATTCTATTTTTCATCCATTTTATTTGTCTATTTTGAAATTTAACTTTGTTAGTAATTGCAATTAATGTAATTGAAATATTTCAATTAGGAGGAAAGAAAACATTGATTGCAATTAATAGATTTAATAAAATAAACGCACCTTTTGTGTTAAATAGAAAAGATGTTTTAATGGAAATAAAAGATCATTTTGGGAAAACCAAATTGTACGTTTTCATGTTTATGGTAAGTAATTTTATTTATTATGCATAGGAAAAAAACTAAATGCGTACAAATTTGAATATTATTTGAGTTAATAAAGTTAATTTGGTTACGTTTCATAAATTGAATTTCAAAAAGGTTGTGCAACGTACATGGTCCCTTCATTTCTTTTATTATTAATTGTTTCATGTACGTTTTAAAATAGTTATCTCAATATTAATACTTGATCCATTTATTTCTCCTTCTGTTTAATACATAAGCCTTGACTTTTAGGTTATATTTAATTATTGCCACCTTATTTTCGCGTATAAAAAATTTCACTTTCCTTTGGTTTGCAGACTTTCCCATTTCTACGTACATTTCTTTATGCATTATTAATGCCTAAAGCTTTCAAAATAAAATGTGACATTTATTTTTTCTCCACCTTAATTTCCTAAATATTAAATAACCTGCTGCTTATTTCTTTCATTTGTAGTGTATATTTGTGTTCTATTTTTTTTGGCAAAGTCTTATCGGGTTTGTTTTAGACTAATGGGCTCGTTAGTAAACCAAAAGACCTTAGGAACTTAAGAGACTTTGGATCCTTCCTTTTCTCAAACATTGACCTTCTATTTTTCTACCTGACTAAAACCAATTACGTACAAAATTTTCTCATTTGAGAAACTTTCTGCGTACTCTTCTTCTTCTTCCTTAAATCTGCTGAAAACTTCAAACCCAAAACTCCTAAATCTCCAAATCAAATTATATCCTTCCTCCTTCAAAACCCTAGCCTACCTCTCTCCTCTTACCTCCACCCACCTCCATCACAACCCACGACAGTAACCCATGGCCAAAACCCCATCTTTCCTCTTCTCTTCTTTCTCTTTTTTTCCCTTCTTTTCTCTTATTTCCTTGGCTTCTATATTCCAATAAAATACTCCAAATAAAATAATTGTTTTCTTGAAATCGTGTATAATTTTAATGGCAACAACTTTGTTGTTGAACCCTTCTTCCCATTCTAAATATTTCTATATCAAAACTCTATTTTTCAAGTCCTTTCGTGGGTCCAGTTTTGGACGAAAATACACCATATTGTATCAAACATATCTCCTTAAGTAAATAACCAAATTATGTGATTCTTTTTTTAAAATCATTAATTTTTCTAGAGGCTTCAACTTTCTTTTAGACCAGTTCTTCAAATTCTTTGACTTTCTATGCCAAAAAATCAAATCTTTTTGAAGTATATTTGAACTTAGATTTTCAACTCAGAAAACACCTCTGTTTGTTTTGACCATAACTTCCTCAAGAAAGAAGCTTTTTGAGTGATTATTTTTGAAATGGAGGGAAAAGAATTTGCAACAACTTTCTATTTAGTCACTTCTATAGATTCAGTAATATGTTGGTCCGTATATTTTCTTAAATATGGCCTAGTTTCTGGTTTGTCCGCTGTTCAAATTTGGGCATTTAATTGGATTTTTAATCGTCGACAAATCAAAGGTGAGTGTTTTAACCCACTCACAACTATTAAATTATCTTATGTTGGTTAAATTTAATTTACAATGTGATTTTAAGTTTATTAATTGTTGTTTGGCGTTTTAATTTGTCATTTAGATTGCCATGTAATTAATATTGAATATAATTTCTAGTTAGACACCTAATAATGATAACAAATTAATTGTTGTGATTTATTTGCTAATTTGGATTTTGATTATGATGTATGTTATTTGTTGAAATTTTGGATGATTGGACCTTTATTTATGCTTATATCTCTGTTATCACTATGGGTTGAAATAATACGTACCCGAATGATCTTGTAGATTAGGGAAATCGTTTGGGTTGAAATGATAAACCCGAGCGGTTTTCATTGATTTGAAAATTCTAATTTTAGATGTTGGTTGAAATTATATATATATATATATATATATATATATATATATAATTCCTTGAATTTGGATTATGTATTGGAATTGAATTATTTAAAAGGTTTAAGTTAAACTTCGTTTTTTTTTAAATTAAAGTGGTTAAAATCGATACTTCGAACTGTTTGAAATCTTTTGATAATTATATTCACGTTGTTCACTTGATAGGGGATGGAAAATCCCCTAACATCTCTGAAGCCATTGCACTCACCTTTTATTTTGGATTAATTTTACTTACATAAGATCATTTAGTTCTGACTCATGTGTTTTGTTTTCATTACGCTCGGGCCAGTCTGAGCTTTTCAGTGTATTGAAGACTATTTTCTGGAGAACGAAGACGAAAATTCAGTATATTATTACTATTTATTATAATTATTCCACTACATTATGTATTCCGCTGCATTATTTGTTTATTCCTGCTGTATGTATAACTTTGATTTGAATTGTAAAAGTGTAATCACATGTTATTTGTAAAACAGCTTCATGAACTGTTTATTTGATTATTATATTTTGTCATTCCATTGCGAGATTCTGTGTTTTATTTTTCCTTCTTTTCTTTTGTTTTCTTATTCACCCCATTAACAGTCCTCCCTTTTGAATGGTTTGAAATAGACATGTCTGGCTTATTGTCGATCTAAACCGTCCAAAAAGGTGGGTCGTTACAATCTTGGACAATTTGGGCTCAGTCTACGGCATCTTGGGTACAGCCATAGGGCATTTGGGTGGATGTGGGCATGAAACTTGAATGTGAAGTGAATCATCAGATGAAGAAGAGTTTTAAACAATTTATGGAAGGAATTTATATGAAAAATGTTAGAATTTTTTAAATGGAAAATATGTATGAAGCCATGAAAACTTTCACAAGCTTTAGGAAATTTGACATGAAGAAAAGAAATTGTAAAGTGGAAATTATGAAATGAAAAGATATTTATAGGTTTAGAAAATTACTAAAATACATAAAATAACCTTAAATTAAATAATACACATGCATGCACCTCCTCTCCTCTTCGTGACTTCCAACTTAACTTAGTACTCTCCCATCTCATCCAACTATTCATACCATGACCTCATGTCCTTTGTGTTGAAAAAGGTATTTATATATTAAAATTTATATATTTTTATATAAATCATCTTACTTATTTTTATATATACATATGCTTAAGGGAATATATGCACGTGTACATATTCTCATGATATAATAGTTTGTAATATGCGTACATATGTTTAGAGTAGTGTTTAGACAATTTCAATAATTTTTAACCAATAAAAAATCAAAATTTTGAAAAATGATTTCCAGTCACATTTTCTATTTCTCTATGAACTATATATATTAGTAAACAAATTTTGAAAACGATTTTATCATCATTAGTTATTATTCGAAATAGTTTTATTTGTTACTAAACATTCATCTATTTATTATTTAAAAATATAATTAAATATTCATTTAAATAGCGATCAAATTCTGGATCGTTAGAGTTAGTGTGGCCAGATATGTACAAATAGAACATATTAGGGGTGTCCACTGATAATCAATGGCAACACAGCCAACTCTATCCCCATAAAGTGCAATCAACATATGGGAAGGCAACTGTTTGATAGGGGTAATCTCAATAAGATCCCTAACATACTATAATCGATCATAACATTCAGTGTTCTCATCAGAGCAAACTAGCTCACCAATATGACATGCCACAGGGCCCTCTAATGACTGTAGTGGCAATGGGAATCTTCTTATCGCTTATCGGCTGTCCTCTATTGATGTAATGTCAATTTGATCTTTTTTGTACCTTCACTTAGTGATTCTATTAGACACACGACATCTTTATGCACATGATGAAGGGGATAATAAATGAAAACAGATTCTGAAATTTACGTATTCCAAAAATATTGGTGTTTTCTGATTTTAGTTTGAATGATTTATTATGTTGATTCGAAGACCATGAAGTTACATTTAAATCCATAGTTGTACAACATTTTTTAATATTAAATGGATAAACTAATAGACCAAGCATTATGAGTAGCAAACAACCTGAAAAATAAAATCAATGTAAAATTTACAATTACCCAAATAACCATTAAACCAAAACAGAAATACTAATATCATGACTTTACACAAATTTTATCTTGAGCCTCTGAATGCTTTCAACTATATTCAAATTATAAATTGTGTCAATTTTTATTTATTTTTCAATTTCCTTACTCAGTACATGGAAAAAACATATAGGTAATCATAGCCACTTTAAATTCCACTGCCATTTGTCAACTTCACCAATATATGTATTATCATGCTTATTTTTAACATTTTTTCCTGACCAGTGTTATCAGGTCATTGTTTGTTAATAAATTTATCACGTATGCCCTTACCAACATCGAATTATGAACTCCATGTGTATTTTCACATTATAACTATGGTCATAAAAATTGCTGCAACATGTTTTATAATACACTTTATGTTATAATATATGTAAATATAAATAGTGAATATGCTATATACTGTTTTGTATTTAGTCCCACATCGTGAGATTAGTTCTACCCCAAGCTCCTAGGCCTCTATATAAAGGTGCTAATGTAATGTAAATAGATAATCCATTCTCACAAATGAATAATATATCTTCTGCCTCACTTTCTAATGGCTTCTATTTTTCTTTATTCTATAACACGTTATCAGCACGATCTATACAAAAACAAAAATTATGGATCTACAATTGTGATAATTCATGAAATCATATCTATTCTTTTCCAGATGCAATTATAGATTTCATAAAGGTAAGTCATTTTTCTGATTGATTTAATCTTCCAAATCATTTTTTTTATATCTCATTCCATTTTAGATCTACTTCTTCAGATCTGAATATGTTGTCTTATCTTTTAAATTTTATTATTTTAGCCTTATAATTTTAGATCTTATATAGATCTAAACTTTGAGATCTGATTCTTATTTTATTAGTTATTATAGTTCAGATCTAATTTTTTTTGTTGCTATTTTTCTGATCATAGTATATTGTAGATCTCAATATCACACTTATTTTTTTATTTTTTGAGTTCATTTATTTTGGAATGCAAGTTTGAACTTGACAAAATTTGATATTATTGATTCAAGCAAATTTTTTGAATTTGATTGTATTTAGTTTGGACATGGATTTGAGAAATCAAATATGGTTGGTAAATGGGGTTTTCATTTTGAAAACCTTTTGATTTGATTTAGATTTAAATGAAGACTTTGAAAATTATTTTGATATATGATTTATATTTCCAGAAGAAATATTTTATTGTTTCTAAGAGAAACAAATATAAATATAATACGTATCTAGAAGATCGTATTAAGTGAACGGAAACATTAGTAAAAGCTTACATGATAAGCTTAATATCTTTCAATATTTCCTTAAAAAAAAGGAAAAGGAAATAAGAATTGAGAACCTGCAGTTTCTATAATGATAAATATTGAGTTTCCATAAATCAGTGAATTACAAGTTTTCTCAAAATAAAGAACCAGAAGTTCTAACTAAAAAAAAGATCAGAAAATTTAATCGTCAAACGGAAATAGGTTTTGACAACAACCTGAAGTTATGCAAAGAAACTATTTTATAAAAGTTGTATAACTCAAAGTTCAAGACCTGAAGTCTTGAATTATGAAAAGACTTTCTAATAAACTTTACAAGCTCGAATTCTTGTAAGTATTTTTTTAATTTGTCAGAATGTACAAGTCTTGAAATAAGAATATACTTTTATTTTGTAACAATGTGGTACAAAAAAAAAGGAGAAGTCACACAAAATTTGAGAACCTAAAGTTCATAACAAATTAATGAACTTGAAGTTCATGAATTAGAAGCCCGAAGCTCTATTGAAATTATGTAAAATGATAAGGTTGTACTTCCTGAAGAAGTTAAAGAAAATATAACAAATTATCATATAAGATAATGATGCTCCATTCAAGAGATTACAAAAATCTCCAAATAAGTTATACCTTACCTCATATCTTCACATTTACATTATATTAACCAAATATCCTGAAGATATTATGTTATATGATATTTCAAATATCATCTGATGTGTGTGTGCGCACATTAATCTCCTGCAGAGATGTTTTAGAGATTTTTTTTTTAAAAAAATTATTGCAAAATCCAACATCCCAGAAGAGATGTTATAGGAATTTTATTTTTATTGCATTGCAATTCCTTAAAAGGAAACACTATATTCCCTGAAAGAATAACCATATAATTTGTCTTTTGAAGTAATGAAAATAATTTATCCAAAAAAAATGATATTTTATACCAATATTACACTCCAGAAGTAGTGGTTTTATCTCTTGCATCTTACTTTCATTTAGTGAATCTAATTTTGTTACTGTATTTAAAGTTTAGTATGCCATTTCAAAAGAAGCTAAAACAAAAATCTCAAGCAGGGATATTTTATGCTACTGTAAAGTAGTAATTATGTAGTTTGTATAAAAGAAATATTGTATATTGATATGGCATTCCAATAGTGCACACACACACACACACACACACACACACACACACACACACACACATATAAGAGATAAGTTCACTCCAGAAGCGGTGATACTAAAATATCTCTAGAAGTGATTTATAAATTTGAAAATGATAACATATCTCTAGAAGAGATTTGTTTATATATTTGGTAACTTTATTAAACCAAATAAGTGTACATAAATTTGATTATGAAGAATCCTAATTTAATTTAGATTAGATTCAAAAGGTTTAAGATTATCTCAAGAATACATTGTCCTATGTGAATATGTCTATTTATACCATAAAGGTCATGTTCCTAGTTATTATTTCATAAGGAATATTATATGGATAATCATTTCTAGAAGAAACATCTTTAAATATTCTCCTGAAGAGACAGTCTATATTTCATATCATAACTTTTATGCAAGCTATACATACGGTTTTGAGGAGATCTGTATTTGTAACATTCCAAGTATCCAGAAGATACTCTTATTGTTATTTTTGCTGTAATTTATTTTATAGAACTCTCAAAAGAGATGTATAGAAATGTCTATATGCAATTGTAAATTACTCTTTGATAAGTAATCATAATCAATGTTCAAAACTGATATTTGAGATATAATTGAGGAATAAAACTTAACAACTTGAAGTTGTGTGTATATTTTGTTCGAACCAGAAGTTCGATATGGTTTCAAACCAAATGTTTTGAATATTATCATGCGGTTTTGACAGGTTTGCATTGACATTGATTTATAAATAGAAATTAATAGCTTTGATCCTTGTAATAGTTTGTTCTAAAAATCACTAATTCAAATAAGAAAGAATATGAAAATTTTACAATATACATGTGATACGTGGACGCATGTATACATCCATATATGTAAATATTTAGCTAACAACCTGAAGTTTGTTATAAACTATTATTTAGTGATTATGCATAGATATTATTTAGTGATTTAAAATTCAATCAACATAAATGTTGAATGACCTGAAGTCGTGTATGTATTCAAATGATCTACACAATAAGTAAATTCCTCCAATAGCTTAGATCAATGAATGAGAACAAACTCTAATAATCAATATCAATTGAATGCATCTTATCAATGAATAAAAGAATTATCCTCCTATTATTATATGTATGGTGTATTTGCTAGTAGCAATATCATAATGGATCAAAATGAGAATCCAAAGATGATTATTATTTAATGTGACAATGTTTGTCAACATTGAAGGGGAGGATAAAGGGATACAAGCTCATTTTGATCATCAATGTTAAATATTGTTAAAATATACAATGATGCAAAATATTAAGTAACTTGAATAAATTATCAGTAATATCCCTAGTAGACTTTCTCCAATATAGATTTGAATCCCTGAAGGATCAAAATTTGTAAACCACATCTGAAATATGGTTCAAAAGTCAGTTCAAAATATTTTTGGAGTAAGTAATAAAGATGCCAAATAAAGGAGGTGAGTGTTCTTGAAGAAACACTTAAGGATGCTCTGAAAGAGATCCATGACATGATTCTCAAATAACCCTAGAAGCGGGTTAGGTACCTAAAACATGATAATTAAAGAGATCTCAATAAATCATGTTTAGAACTGACAAGAAATAATCATCGATGATAAATTTATAAATAATAAAGCGCTTATGTTTGTAAATGGATTAAAGATCCTGGATTAGAGAAAAACATGATTGGCCATCATGAAATTCTCCTTAATAAGAAATCTGAACTTGTAGTCCGCAAAGTACCAAAAGTACTTAAAATGCTTAATATACCCTGAAGGTATAAATATGGTTTAAAATCATATTAAATAATGAAAGTATAAAAATTCCTGAAGAATATAAATAACTTTCAATTTTATAAAGAATGCAAAGGATAAGGAGAGTAAATTTCAACCTACTTTTAAGTATTGTTGTAATGAAAATCTTGATATAATTCATGGTGAGTAGATTACTTCCTATTTTTAAGTATCGTTGTAATGAAACTCTTAATATCCATTGAAGTGATAGTTGCGATATGCAAATACTTATTAAGTATACAAATTTATAAAGAATATATATAACTTTTGTAGTTATAAAGAATGAAAAAGACATGAAGTGTAGATTACAAATTTCTTGTAAGTATTGTTGTAATGAAAATATTGACACATCAAGATGAGTAGATTACTTCCTGCTTTTTAGTAATGTTGTAATGAAATTTTAATATTCATGAAAGATGTATAGTTGCAATACGCAAAACTGATTTGAAGCACAAAAATGAAAGTACACGAAGTGTTTTTCATAAAAGTAGCATACAAATGCATAAAATGCAAACCATATTTGGAAGAAACAATCTTAGAAAATTTGATTGTATCAAAGAAAACTATTAATAAATTGTATTATAAAAGAGATACATATTTATGGATCCAGAAGTATCTATAACCAATTTAAGTTATCGAAAGACGAATATGAATTCAGAGGAAAAATTAAAATCAGGGGGATAATTCATAAGTATTTTATAATGCACTCTTTTTCCTTAACTAAGATTTTTCCCACTGGGTTTTTATTAGTAAGGTTTTAATGAGGCATTATCTTGATCTAGAAGAATCAAACGTCTTTTCAAGAAATAACATCTCAAATATGTTATTTAAGTTAAATTATATTTTTATCCTTGACTAAGGTTTTTCCCATCGGGTTTTCCTTTGTAAGGTTTTTACTGACGTATTAAATTGATCCAGAAGTATCAAACTCTATCTGATGCAATAAATTATTAAAATATGACATACTATATTGTACTCTTTTTCCTTCACTAAGATTTTTCCTATAGGGTTTTACTTAGTAAGGTTTTAATGAGGCATTAGTTTGATCCAGAAGTATCAAGCTTCAGTTAAAGAAATAAGAAAATAAAATATGTCATTGTACTCTCTTTCCTTCACGAAGATTTTTCCCATTGGGTTTTTCTTAGTAAGGGTTTAATGAGGCATTATTTTGATCCTGAAGTATCAAACTCCTAGAAGGAATATCATTTTTAGTATGATATCTATAATTTCACAAGTTGCACTCTTTTCCTCTTTCAAGGTTTTTCCCATTGGGTTTTCCTTACAGAGGTTTTTAATGAGGCAACGGACAATATCTGTATCGACTGAATGGATAAATGCAAGCAAGATAATAATGTGGGGGGAGCAATCATCATACACTTTTCGAAACGGACAATTTCTAGTTATCATAGGATTCAAGATTTTGAAGACGCATATTCAAGGGGGAGTGTTATAATATATGTAAATATAAATAGTGAATATGCTATATACTGTTTTGTATTTAGTCCCACATCGTGGGATTAGTTCTACCCCCAAGCTCCTACGCCTCTATATAAAGGTGCTAATGTAATGTAAATAGATAATCCATTCTCACAAATGAATAATATATCTTCTGCCTCTCTTTCTAATGGCTTCTATTTTTCTTTATTCTATAACACTTTATAGTAATTATAGGCATAAAATCATATATATATATATATATATTCATCTTCTATATGCACATTTACATATATGAATATATGTTACATTCTTGGACATGTTAAGAGCATATTAAAAGTAGTAATTATGTAACCAGCTTATATAATAGCATAAATCCAACATAAAAACATAATAGGATACCACCATACACTAACCTTGGGCCATGTAAATTATAACATTAACATATAAAAAATTAAAGTAATCTCATATATTTGAGTTTGTAGTCTTTGTATGAGATACTTTTAATACCTGAATTTTTATGTGTTTTTATTTGATAATACATTGTTGTTGAAAGTCAATATTCAACAGTGGATAGTGTGAATAATCGAAGTAAGATAATAGCTGAAATTGCCATACCTAATATTCTGCATTCAAATTTGATGTGTGCTTCAATATTAATGTACAAGTTACTCATGCTGTTGCAATATTATTAGTTTGATAGGCTTTGGGGAGAAGCAAGCACACATTAAAAGTTAATTGTAATTCTCATGACATCACTTAAATTTCGGTAATTAATTCCATAACCGCTTTAATATGCTTTTGCAATTGTAGGGCAAGCATAAAAAGACATGATAACTGTGATTTATTATGTTGGTATGTGACAGATGAAATTGTTGTATAAGGAAGAGTTCCGTCAAGTGATCCAAAGGAGCTTATCCAAAAAAATTCTTTAAGGCTAGACGTTATGATAATTATTATAGACATGTTGAAGAAAACAGACGCTTTTTTATGGAGGCCTACATTTAGTTTGATATGGATTGGAGAAGCTGAAGGTGAGATCGTAACAAGGCTAGTTGTAGAGTTATTTTGCGCAACATAGATCAATTTGGAAAAGAAGACAATGAGTTAAAATTTAAATTATTTAGCAATTTAATTTGAATACATTAAAAAATTTACTTCATTAATATATTTTTCTTCGATAGACAAAAATAACAGCATAGATCATAAATGCAAATTGTATGATTGGAGTGGGAACGAAGAAATAATTGCTGAAGGACGACTGTACTCGAGTAATGCAAAAGAACTTGTGAACAATCTTCCTCTTGGACCACCTGCAGTGGAAGATCGGGTTGATGGTCCAAAACATCAAGATGCTTATTTACCAACAATTAGTTTGACACAAGTTTGAAAAGCTATTGGTATGAAAGTGGCCCGGCCTGAACTGAGAGTAGTTCTGGAGCATGTTGACATTGTAGAATCTTCCACACATACAGTTATTGCTGATGTTGTCGGATAGGTTTACTTATTTATAATTAATTAATTCATTCATCTTACCAATTGTTTAAACATATAATAAAATAGTATTTCTCTTAAATGATAGAGTGCAAATTCAATGATAAACAATAAGCGTAAGCTTATCGATTTGGATCGAAAGGGAGAAATTATAGCGGAAGGATGTGTGTCTCTAATTGACCCAACCATATTGGTTCATTTTGTTCCTCTAGCCAGCTAAAGGTTGCAAATGCTCCAAATGCATGTCCAAGGAGAATAATATCCGACTTACAAAACATTGAAGATGATGTTGGCACTACAGTTACTTTGCTTCTAATTTAGGGACCGTGTTTGTATGGAGCATATAATGTTTGTGAAATAAATTATACCATAGTATGTTAGATGGTATTTAATTTTATCAAATATGAATCATGAGAGAATTTATTCATTGCTTATTCATTAGCAGCTTTGGATTATTAGAGTAACCTTAAAAATTTGTTTGAGGATACATGTTTAGATTAGAAATTCTAGAGGGTTAAACCTATTACGATGTATGCAAGTTCACTAGTTGTGTATGATTATTCAATTGTTGATGGATTTACCTTTAAAAATATACAAAATAACTCTTTTTTTTAAATATAAACGTTAAATACTATATAATCTCTACATTTTTTAATCTCTCATTGTTAAATATAGTTAGATGATGCAATTTCTTATAAGGATTGAGAGAGTGCACTGCATGCAAGTAACTTACAGTGAGCAGTTGAGAGTTCTACTCAAAATGCAAGTAAGTCGAAAAACTGGTCTCCATTTTACTCATTTTTAGCGTTGTAGTCAGGCATCAAGTAGTTGTTTAAGCAGTCATTACTTCCCATTCCTAGAAGAATAAACCGCCTGCTATTGCACTTTTGTTTATGATCCGATTAAGGGTCAGTTCAAAATTCCTTATTTGTTTGTTAACTGGTATGTTGCTATATGGGAGGAAATTATCCTTGTAAGAATGCTTTCCTTGAAGTTTTTCATAATCAGTTGGCACATTAATTTGTGTTCTAGTTGGTCAAAATACCAATTAATACGTGTTTCTAATAGTTTGTCAAGTGGTCATTAGGTCAGCAACTCAAGATAGTAGTGTTTTATAGCCTATCAAAATTTGTTATTATTTTTAGTAAAACTAGTAATCATGTACTCTCCTCCCTATATAAATTTAGTAACCAGCTCCGTATGAAAATATATTACTCTCTCTCAAACGTTTTCTTCCTTTTTATTAAGAATGATCGAATAAAGTAATAGCCTCAGCATATCAGAATATATGGGATAATAATATTATAGATACGTGTTTCAGCCCATATATAGAAGTATGTGCCAAATATTCAATTTGTACATCATATATATATATATATTGTACTGAACAAAACCTGATGCATCTGATTGTAATACATTTTTCAATATTATCAATGAAGATCATTCTCTTTTTCAAATTCATCAAATCTAAATATATCAATCTCTGTAAATTCCAATATGGTATTAGAGCCAGAATTGCTTAATGACAATCGACCTTAGATTTTTTCAGTTTTCAACCAACTCATCAGATTACATATCATCATTCTAGTGCACTCATCAGAGATGTTAATCTCATCCTTTGATATTTTTTAAATTTGCTTGCAAAATAAATAAAGAAGTCGAGTGCCTTGCTAGAAACAAAGTTCGACTGCAACAAGACATCTCATCAAAATCAAGCAAATTGAAGAAACAATCAGGAAATTAGAAAACAGATCAAGAAGGCAAGAAAACCATCATAAAAGACATCAAGAAAGTCAATGCCTTACCAGATAACTTATCATAGGTAATTCATTTGTTTAAGTTTTTTTTTGCTGGTTGCATCAAACCTGTCATTTTTCTTTTTTCTTGCCAAGCAATTTTCTGATTAACCCAAATTTCTTGACTATTCTTTGTCTTCTTCTCACTTATGAATCTTGAAATTCATCATGGCTGAAGGAGATCATAATTTAACAACTTCTGACAAAACCAGTGATTCAAGCCAGTAAAGTGAATCAGCAACCAAGGATATAATCAAGACAGTAATAAGTCCGCAGACACAATTAGTCACAGCTCAACTTGATGATGATAATTATCTTATATGGAAATATCAAGTTGAGACAGCAGTAAGGGAATATGGCCTTGATGGATACATACTAGGAACATTGCCCTTGCCTCTAAGATTCATTACTGACCAAGAAAACATGGTTGTTAGAAATCAGGAATTCACAACGTATCAAAGACAAGACAGTCTGATTAGTTCATGGTTACCATCATCAATCAGCATGAGCATGTTGCCACAAATTATAGGATGCAAGTCATCAAATGATCTGGAAAACTATACAACAAATTTTTAGTTCTCAATCAGCTGCTAGAATAATGCATTACAAGAGACAACTGCAAAACATTAGAAAAGATAGTCTATCTATAAGAGAATATATATCAAAGGTGAAAACAACATGTGATTTACTTAAAACAGCGGGGTGCAAAGTATCATATACTGAACAGATATTGACCATCTTACGTGGTCTGGGTGATGATTATGAATCAGTTGTGGATTTAATAGCATCAAAGGATACATTACTATCTATACAATATGTTAATGCCATACTTATTACTCATGAAGGAAGGTTAGATCAGAAAAGATCATTGGACAGTGAATTATCTATCAACTATCCAGCAAACTCAAAGGGCAAAGGACTAGAGTACAACAGAACAAATCAATACTATTAGAGGGGAGGTTAGTCTAGTAGAGAAAAAGGAAAAGGAAGATATAATAATAACAGCAGACCCAAATGCCAAATTTGTGAAAAGAATGGTCATACAACATTAAAATGCTACTTTAGATTCAATTCAAACTATGTGCCAAATCAGAGTCAAAACAACCAAAGGAATAATACAAATCCAACTGTTAATGTGGCTCATTTGCAGTAAGAGTTGAATAATCATTTTGAAAGGTCAATAAATTCAACTATTAGTTCAAAATCATAATGAAAATTTCAAAATAACTACTTTTGAAAACATATGTGATAGCCTTAATGAAATTAATTCAAAATTCATAGCCTAATTGGAATTTAAATTCTTTTAAAGAAAATGATTTAAGTTTGAATTTTGATCTTCCTTTAGTTGACATGAACAAGATAGAAACAACGATTTTTTAGGTTGAAAAATTAAAATGTTATATAGTTATTGCTGATTCAGTTAAAGAAGATGAATATAGTGGGAATAATTCGGACTGTTCGAGAATGAATTGTCATATAAAGATGAGTTAAATTTAAATTACCACTCCGAATTGGAGAATTTTAATTTTGAAAAAATCACAGTCGAGGAAAAACATGAAACTTTTGTGTGTGAAATTGAAAGTATAACTAATGAAAATGGTGGTAAAGGCGAAACCAAGCTTGATCTAGAACTTAATGGGAATGTTGAAATGCCAACAAACGAGACACTTGATATTGAACACAATCTTGAATCAGCTCTTGGAAACGAAAAACCTAAGTCATATAAATTGTTGGTAGACATTCCACATATTGCTTATACTATTTCAACTATACTTATGTACGATCATCTATTTTTAATGGATTACACCGATAAACTTGTTAAGTACATGAGTCATGTTACGTACAAAGCTTGGGTGAAATTTTTTTTATACTTTCAAGATATCTAAATATCAACTTAATAAATTATAAATCTAGGTATAAAAATGAATTGTTGGTCAAACGAATTTGCTTATTAGGAAACATACCAAAGCGTAGTGTGAGGGGAAACATAATATTAAAACCAAATGCAGAAGAATAAGATGGTGGCAATCTCTGCACGTATTCATTGTAAACACATGTATTATTTCATATATAATCCATTTTTGCATATTGTTAAAACTCATTTTATATTACCAATCATTTTGCACTGCATCCATTTATAGGTACTGTCGTTCGAATAGTGAGGATATTGTTAAATCCAAATGTGGGGGGTAAGACTCATGTTGCATTCATTATTTTTAAATTTGCACATATTTTTCCATAAAGTATGCATTTTTTTAATTTTGCATTTCTATTTCCCAAATTGCATTCATTTTGCATGTAGATTCACATTTCTTTGAGGCATATGCGTTTAGGATATAATATTTTTTTGAAAAAGCAAAATTATTTGAAGTTAGTTTACTTTGAATAAACATGACAAAGTAGGTGCACTGTTTTACCCATTCAAAGGAAATTTTTGTGAATCGCTGGCTTCAAATGGAAAATAAAATGAGTAGTTTAAATTACAAACGATAAGAGTGAAGCTAGTATATAGGTTGATCCATAAGTGTTGATTATGAAGTTCGTTGATGTTTGGTGTCATTGTTAAAAGTGGGATGTCTGAAGTACATGTGTTAACAATTTTCAAATCTTTATAATTAAGAGGTGCTTAAATGATTTTGCATTACCCTTTCTTTCTATCTTAGAAAAGACAAAAAAACTAATGATACTAATAATAATAATAACCAAGGGTATCCAAATTTTTGGTATATCTAGGGTTGGTGTGCACACCCGCCAAGCTCTGTCACACTCTCAAATAAGCCCGAAAGGCGATGCATGGATGGTATACCTTGATCTCATTTTATTAGTTGGGAACCTAAGGATTACCGAACTATACTGACACTGTTCGAATCGGTTAGCACAATCCGCCAAAAGCCCGTAAGGTCACGCATGGGTGGTATATCTTGGTCTTGGTTTAGGTGTATGCAAAATCTATAAAAACTAAATAAATTAATAATATAGAGAGGTTAAGTGATTTATTTCAAGGCATCTCTTTAGTTTATCGATTTGAACTTCTTGTACAAGTGGAAATAGGAATACTACTTTGCAAACTTTAATAATCAAATAAAAAAATTAATTTCATAATTGCACTATGTTTTTAACATAAACAACTAACAAGCTAGAGTCAAGTGTGATGAGAACTTGACTTTTTTTTGAAGTTTGTGACTAGGTGATGAACTAAGATTTTTGGATTTTGATGGTACATGTGTACACTACAATGTTGTAGCTATTCAAATTAAACTGATTTGCCATTTTTCATAATCATTTTGCATTTATATAGCTGCATTAGAATCGCAACATTGGGCATTTGGATTTTGTGGGTAATATCCGCTGAAAACCCTCATGAGACAAACTCATCCTACTGGGGATGCCTAGGGGTTAAAAGTCTTGTTGCACATGCTGAATGCAATTGTGTTTCCCTACGAAAGTGTGGCTAATAAATTTAGTAAAATTTTATTCGAGGATGAATAAAGGTTCTAGTGTGGGGGTATTTGATGAACATCAAATATTGAATATTTTAAACTACATAGTTGCACATTTTAATATCTATAAGGCAGTATTACTTCGTCCTTTTGTTGTGTTTTATTGTAGATTCTTGATTGTTAAAAAATAAAGAAATTATCGGAGAGATGGTTCAAAAACACCGGTTTAACTTCAAGACTTTGTGATAAGAAAAAATGTCTATTCTACACAAGAACTACTATAGCTCAACTGGTTTGAGGATTTACATTTACTAGGATGTCGTTGGTTTAAGTCCCATGTGGCACACATTTTTTAAGTCATTCACATCTCCTAGAGAGACACTTCTATAACACACCAAATTAAAAGGCTTCTAAAGTATGTTGGATAAAGGGATTTTTAGAATAATATGGGACCCACCCAATACAGAAGTTTCTAGAGATGGACTAAATCAAAAAGTTATAGAACATTCACATTTTTAGATTTAAAGTATATATTATTATTATTATACCTATTTACATTTAATATTTTAGAAATATAAACAATTAAATATATATTATTATTATACCTATTTACATTTCATATTTTAGAAATATAAACAATTAAAGATCTCTATAAATACCTCCACCTATAAACATTTGAGAACAACTTGGCAATTACTTTCAGTTCTATTACCAGGGTTTTATATTTAGGACTTCCAATTCTTGTAATCTTTTTGAACTTTTCTATTTAATAAATAAATTAATCAAAACTTATTTGTTTCTTTATTCTTATTCTATTTTATTCTCTTCCAATTTTTGTTTAGTTTTAACTTTATAAGTTTATTCTATTTGAGATTTATTGATTTGATAAGAGATCAAAAGATCTCATCTTTTCAAATTCCCTGCATGATCTATTAAATCAACATAAGTTCTTATATATATTTCCTTGTTTTCTTATTTTTGTTAGAGCGTTTTCCTTTCCTTTCTTGCAATTTTATGTTTGAAATTTAGCAGATTTAACTTCTCAAATCGTCTAGCTCGCTTAAAAGTAGATAAGCATTAGTTACTAATAACTACCCGTGGATTTGATCGTATTCGCACTACACTACAAGAGATGTCATGCGCTTGTGGTAAAATAAAATCGTAGTTTTTGTTCACATCAAAAATCATTGATCATATGAAACACTTATGTCCTGCTATCATACAAGCGCTACACCTATATGAACCACTCCTGTATAGAACACAAAATCAAATATCGCCCATGTCTACACTTTGTTTGCTTATACACTGCATCTACACTGTAATTTTCCCATGTCCACATTGTCATCCTGCTCTGGTACCATACACCATAACATTTTTCTTCTAATTTAGGGACCGTTTTTGTATGGAGTATATAATGTTTGTGAAATAAATTGTACAATAGTATGTTAGATGGTATTTAATTTTATCAAATATGAATCATGAGAGAATTTATTCATTGCTTATTCATTAGCAACTTTGGATTATTAGAGTAACCTTAAAAATTTGTTTGAGGATACATGTTTAGATTAGAAATTCTAGAGGGTTAAACCTATTACGATGTATGCAAGTTCACTAGTTGTGTATGATTATTCAATTGTTGATGGATTTACCTTTAAAAATATACAAAATAACTCTTTTTTTTAAATATAAACGTTAAATACTATATAATCTCTGCATTTTTTAATCTCTTATTGTTAAAGATGATGCAATTGCCTATAAGGATTCAAAGAGTTCACTACATGCAAGTAACTTACAGTGAGCAGCTGAGAGTACTACTCAAAATGCAAGTAAGTCGGAAAACTATTCTCTATTGTACTCATTTTTAGCGTTGTAGATAGGCATCAAGTACTTGTTTAAGTAGTCATTACTTCCCATCCCTAGAAGAATAAACTGCCTGCTGTTGCACTTTTGTTTATGATCTGATTAAGGGTCAGTTCAAAATTCCTTATTTGTTGGTTAACTGGTATGCTGCTATATGGGAGGAAATTATCCTTGCAAGAATGCTTTCCTTGAAGTTTTTCCATAATCAGTTGGCACATTAATTTGTGTTCTAATTGGTCAAAATACTAATTAATACGTGTTTCTAATAGTTTTTCAAGTGGTCGTTAGGTCGGCAACTCAGGATAGTAGTGTTTCATAGCCTATGAAAATTTGTTATTGTTTTAAGTAAAACTAGTAATCATGTACTCTCCTACCCATATAAATTTACTAACCTGCTCCATATGAAAATATATTACTCTCTCTCAAACATTTTCCTCCTTTTTATTAAGAATGATCGAATAAAGTAATAGCCTCAGCATATCAGAATATATGAGATAATAATATTATGGATACGAATTTTAGCCCATATATAGAAGTATAGGCCACATATTTAATTTGTACATCATATATATATATATATATATATATATATATTGTACTGAACGAAACCTGATGTATCTGATTGTAATACATTTTTCAATATTATCAATGAAGATCATTCTCTTTTGCAAATTCATCAAATCCAAATATATCACCTCTGCAAAATCCAATATGGTATTAGAGCCAGAATTGCTTAATGACAATCAGCCTTAGATTTTTTAAGTTTTCAAGCAACTCATCAGATTACATATCAACATTTTAGTTCACTCATCAGAGATATTAATCTCATCCTTTGATATTTTTTAATTTTTCTTTCAAATCAGATAAAGAAGTCTAGTTCCTTGTCAGAAACAAAGTTAGACTCCAACAAGACATCTCATCAAAATCAAGCAAATTGAAGAAACAATCAGGAAATTAGAAAACATATCAAGAAGGCAAGAAAACCATCATAAAAGACATCAAGAAAGTCAGTGCCTTGCCTGATAACTTTTCGGAGGAAATTCATGGTTTACGTTTTTTTGCTGGTTGCATCAAACCTGTCATTTTTCTTTTTTCTTGCCAAGCAATTTTCTGATTAACCCGGATTCCTTGACTATTCTTTATCTTTTTCCCACTTCAGAATTTTGAAATTCATCATGGATGACGGAGATTATAATTCAACAACTTTTGACAAACCAGTGATTCAAGCCAGTAAAGTGAATCAACTACCAAGACTTGATCCAGATAGTAATAAGTTCGCAGACACAATTAGTCACAGCTCAACTTGATGAAGATAATTATCTTATATGGAAATATCAAGTTGAGACAGCAGTAAGGGGATATGGTCTTGATGGATACATAATAGGAACATTGCCTGCGCCTCCAAGATTTATTACTGACCAAGAAAAAAAGGTTGTTAGAAATCAAGAATTCATAAAGTATCAAAGACAAGACAGTCTGATTAGTTCGTGGTTATCGTCATCAATCAGCATGAGTCCATTGGCACTAATTATAGGATACAAGTCATCAAATGAGATCTGGACAACTATACAACAAATTTTTAGTTCTCAATCAGCTGCTAGAATAATGCGTTACAAGAGAAAACTGCAAAACATTAGAAAAGATAGTCCTTCTATAAGAGAATATATGTCAAAGGTGAAAACAACATGTGATTTACTTGAAACAATAGGGAACAAAGTATCGACACTGAATAGATATTGACCATCTTAGGTAGTCTGGGTGATGATTATGAATCAGATGTGGATGTAATAGCATCTAAGGGGACATTACCATCTTTATAATATGTTAATGCCACACTTATTGCTCATGAAGGAAGGTTAGATCAGAAAAGATCATTGGACAGTGAATTATCTATCAACTATGCAACAAACTCAAAGGGCAAAGGACAAGAGTACAATAGAACAAATCAAGACAATCAGAAGGGAGGTCAATCCAGTAGAACAAGGGGAAGGGGAAGATACAATAATAACAACAGACCCAGATGCCAAATTTGTAAAAAGAATGGTCGTACAACATTAAAATGCTACTTCAGACTCAATTCAAACTACGTGCCAAATCAAAGTCAAAACAACCAAAGGAACAATACAAATCCAACCGTTAGTGTGGCTCATTTACAGTAAGAATTGAGTAATCAATCTGAAAGGCCAAGAAATTCAACTGTTAGTGTCACAAGATAAGAAACACACAAGATGAAAGTTAGTACCTAGACTTCTGTGCTAAAAATCATATTACAAGCAATTAGGACAATCTAAATCTTCGTCAAAAGGGATACAGAGGTAATCAGTCCATACACATGGGCAATGGTCAGAGTATCAATGTAATGCACACTGGAATTGCTTGCATCAAAGGTGATAGACAACTACATCTCAATAATTTATTAAGAGTGCCTCAAATAAGAAAGAATTTAATAAGTGTATCACAATTTGCAAAAGCAATATCTATTTTGAATTTTATCCAAAATATTGCTTGGTCAAAGCTATACTAACTAAAGAAATTCGTTTACAGAGTAATGCAGATAGAGGGCTATATAAATTTGACTTTGTTAATTCAAGAAATTCTCAGGACAAGAGAGGTTGCTATAATCTATCTGAAAATGCAGAAAGAAAAGTTAATGTGTTTGATTTTTGGCATTATAAGTTAGGCCTAATGTCAATATTGTAAAACAAATTCTTGTTGAAAATAAAATTCCTTTTGAGAATGTTGTTCTACCATATGTATGTGCACACTGCTAAATGGGGAAAAGTCATAAACTTTCATTTGTTGATTCACAAACCACATACCATAAACCCCTTGAATTGGTTGCTGCTGACCTATGGGGTCCAACACTAGTTAATTCAGATTATCGATTTAAATACTACATATCGTTTGTTGATGCACACACTAGATATATTTGGATAGATTTTCTAAGGGAAAAATCAAAAACTTCTAGAGCAGTAATTCATCTTATCAACCAAGTAGAAAAGCAAACAAATCATCAACTCAAGATTTTACAAACTGATAAAGGTACTGAATTTAAACCTCTCAATAATTACTTTCAAAAGAGAGGAATAGTTCATAGGATCACATGCCCATACACTTCTGAACAAAATGGTTTGGTTGAGAGGAAACATAGACGTATTGTGGAGTCAGGTCTTATTTTATTATCTCAAGCATTACTTTCTTTAAAATTTTGGCCAAATTCATTTAATACAGCAGTATATTTCATTAATAGATTGCCAACAAAGGTTTTGAAGAACAAAAGCCAACATAAAACCAGATTATTATAGTTTAAAAAAAATTTGAATGCTTATGTTTCCCTTATATAACACCTTACAACACACACAAATTGAACTTTAGGTCAACTCCATATACTTTCTTGGGTTATGGCACAAATCAAAAAGGATACAAGTGTTTGGACAGCATTGGAAAAATAATTGTGCGCTGGGCTGTGGTGTTTAATGAACTTGTATTTCCTTTTACTAATGCAGACATAAAAGAAACCCAAAAAGTTTATAATCCAAGGATTTACATACCAAATGTGCCTCTCTACCCAACCGAGTTGAGCAGGGAATGGACTGAAGAAGGTTCAAATCACCTTGATCCTCAAGTCACAGTGCAAGCTTGGCTAGGTCATGGACAAGCAGAGCAATTTGAACAATTCAATCATAACCCTATAAGTAGTCAGGCACAAAGTGTGAATCATGACAATAATGAAGAGCAGTTACATATGCAACAAGACAGCTCAACTGAGGAATCACGCAACATACAATAAGTTCAGACTGGACATCATATGACAACTAGGTCAAAGAGTGGAATTTTTAAGCCAAATTGTATATAGCTGCAACTGAGTCTGATGTGCCAAACAATTTTGATCAGGCAGTAAAAAGCACAAATTAGAAAAGAGCCATGGATGAAAAAATATAATGCACTTATAATGAATAAAACATGGGATCTTATTTTATCCACCAGAAAATAAGAATATAGTAATGGTGCAGGTGGACTCATAGAGTGAAAAAAATGCAGATGGAACAATCATGAGATATAAAGCAAGACTTGTAGCAAAAGGATATACTCAACAACATGGTTTTGATTTCAGTGTAACATTTTCTCCAGTTGTGAAGCCAACGACAATCAGAATCATTCCCACTGTGCATAAATCTTGGACCATCAGGCAGCTAGATGTAAATAATGCCTTCCTAAATGGAGATTTAAAGGAGGAAGTGTACATAAAACAACCACATGGTTACAGACAAAATAGAAACTGTGTTTGCAGCTTAACAAAGCTATATATGGAATTAAACAAGCTTCTACAGTCTAGTTTGATAAACTAAAAGACACGTTATCAAGTTTAAACTTTAATTTACCAAATCAGATAACTCATTATTCATTAGAATTGATAAATTCTCAACTGTATATATTCTTATCTATGTTGATGAATTGATTATCACAGGTGATAATGAGGCAGAGATAAACAATCTTGGAACACTAAATTACTTTATGGGAATAGAGGTCACCAAAGTTTCAGATTCAAAAAATTTCTTGTGTCAAAAGAAATACATCACAGATAAATTAATTAAAGCAAAAAATGGATGGTGCCAACTCCCTGCCTACATCTATGATAACAAGTCTTCATTATCAAAAAACAGGGGAGAACCAATACTTAATCATAAAGAATATAGAAGCATTATTGGTGAATTATAATATATGACTATTACTAGACAAAAAATGTCATATAGTGTTAACAAGGTGTGACAATTTATGCAGGAACCCAAAGATGAACACTGAAAAGCAGTCAAGAGTATATTGAGATACCTAAAAGGCAAAACTGATCATGGATTAAGCCTTAAAGCCAGTAAACATCTCAACATAATAGGGTATGCAGATGCTGATTGGGTCGATGATCCTGATGATAGAAGATCTACCACAGGACTCTGTATCTACATGGGAAGCAATCTGATGCAGCGGATGTTACGGTTGACAACGAAATGAAGGTTTCGTGTCAAACTAATCGAAGAACGATTAGATGAATCAATATAAATCGATGGATTGAAAGATACTGAATGCCCAAATTCGTTGATCTCCAAAAGATACCGAATTCTAGCTATCTTCGGCACGTTGATCGCGCACGATACCGTGAAAGAAGATCTACAATTCTTCGAACTTGATGAAGCGCACTTGATACCGTGAATTGGCTTCAACAATCGTTGATTCGAGTGCACTCGAATACCGAAAGTGGAGATAGGAGATCACACTCAACTACCAATTTCAAAAGAGGCACAAATCTCTCAAACAAAGTTTTATTCAAAAAATCAACCAAGTTTTTACAATGATACAACACGCCTATTTATAGGCTACAACATGTACAGGACTCACGATCTAACCAAGGTCGTTAACGACCTAAACAACACGGTGTACGACCTATACAACATTGTACAGACCACAACGACCTAACTCTGAATGACCTAAACATAGCGACACAAGACATAGCGACTCAAGAAAGTAACGCACACGACCTATACATCATGCGACCTAAGCTCCATGCGGCATAAGGTCGTTGTCTTGCTTGAGCGACTTAACATAGGTCGCCGGTCCTTCTCACCGCAAACCCCCTCCAATGCATGACTTGTCTCATTAGCTCGTAAGTCGGTAGGTCGCTTGCTATCTAGAGCTTGTGGCCTTGTGTGACGCGCTACACCATCCTCCATTGCATTTCCCAGTTCTTTAGGTCGTGGACGATGTAAGGCCTTGTTAGGTTGTTCCAATGACCTATGGTGCTCTTCATTGCGTTCCGCTGTGCTATCCACGTCTTATTCCTCGTGACTCTTCATATTGTTAGGTCGCACACGACCTTGGAATTCGTTAGGTCGCTCGCAACCTAAGTCCTCTTCAAACTGGGCTGCATCATCCTTCCCCGGTTGAAAGGAATTCGTCCTCGAATTTGCACCTTCCTCTTCCACAACACGCTCATCCCCATGCTATGGAATTAAGTATTTGATGTTGAACACTTCAGAAGTATGAACATTATCCGGCAATTTCAATTGATACGCATTCTCATTGACTTTCTTCAAAATTTCTACCGGACCAATCTTTCGCGCCTTCAATTTATTGTACGTTACCACTGTAAAACGATCTTTTGTCAACACGGCGTAAACCAAATCACCTTCTCTGAAGTTCACTCTCCTTCGTTTCTTATCGGCCAGTTGTTTATACTTCTCATTTGATGCAAGTATTCGCTCATGAACAGTTCTTTGGCACTCTTGCAACTCAGTCACAAAATCACAAGCTCGCTTAACAACTCCCTTCTGATATGGGACTGTCGTCAGATCCAATGGCCCCTTTGGCAAGCTTGAATATACAACTTGAAACGGACTGAATCCAGTACTTCGATTGACCGCATGATTATGTGCAAACTCTGCCTGACATAACTTCATATCCCAGCTCTTCAAGTTATCTTTCACGAGACATTTCAACAAGTTCCCCAACGATCTGTTAACCACCTCTGTCTGCCCATCAGTTTGCGGATGATAAGCGCTACTAAAATTCAGTTTCGTTCCAACCATCTTCCACAGACTCATCCAAAAATGGCTTAGAAATCTAGTATCCCGATCAGAAACAATAGATTCAGGTAGCCCATGTAATCGATACACCTCTTTAAAGAATAATTGAGCAACTCGGACGGCATCAGCTGTCTTCTTACAGGCTATGAAATGTGCCATCTTCGAAAACCTATCCACCACAACAAATATAGAATCATTCCCTCTTTGAGTTCTGGGCAAACCCAAAACGAAATCCATGCTGATATCAACCCATGGTCTGGTAGGCACAGATAATGGCATATATAATCCCGCATTTGTAGCAGTCCCTTTCAAAACTTGACAAACATGACATCTACGAACAAACTTTTCAACTTCCCTTCTCATTGACGACCAAAAATAAGATTGAGAAATCAACTGCAATGTGCGATCCCGTCCAACATGTCCTTCTTCATGCAACTCTTTTACAATTTTCATCCTCAAGCTGCAATCTGGTACGCATAGTCGATTCCCCTTGAATAAGAATCCATCTATCATCACAAACTCATGAGTACTCTCATCCTTGACCTTTTCAACAATCTTCGTAAAGTAAGGATCTTCTTCGAACAACTCTGGAAATAGTTCAAATCCTGTCACTTTAACCTTCATCGTTGTCAACAAATGATTCCTCCTGCTCAAAGCATCAGCTATGCGATTCATCACCTCTGACTTGTGCTTCACAACAAAAGTAAACTGCTGTAGATACGCGACCCATGAAGTGTGCCTAGCTGAAATTTTGTCCTGTCCTTGCAAATGCTTCAAAGCTTCATGATCCGTATAAATAACAAACTCCTTCTGAAACAGATAATGTCTCCAGTGCTTCACAGCTTGAACAATCGCATAAAATTCCACGTCATAAGTGCTATATCTCAACTTGGCTCCAGACAATTTCTCACTGAAATAAGCAACTGGTCTTCCTTTCTGACTCAATACTCCACCAATCCCAACCTACGAAGCATCAGTATGTAACTCAAACAACAACTGAAAATCCGGCAATACTAAAATCGGTGCTGTCGTTAACAGTGTCTTGATCTTCTCAAAAGCAACGCCTGCTTCCTCTGACCACTCAAACTTCTTTCCTTTCATACAATCGATTACAGGTGCCATCACACTGCTAAATGTGTGGAATGAATCTTCGATAAAAAGACACCAATCCATGAAAACTTCTCATTTCAGTAATTGTCTTGGGTTGTGGCCAACTCCTGACAGCTTCCACTTTACTTTCATCCATGTGAATACCCTCCTTCGACAGAACATACCCCAAAATACTGTGCGTCATGAACACGCACTTCTTTGCTGCTGCATAGAATTGCTCCTGTCGTAGAATAAACAATACTTCTCTCAAATGCTGGACATGCTCTTCCATACTCCCACTATAGATCAAAATATCGTCAAAGTAAACTACTACAAACTTCCCAATGAATGGTTTGAAAATCTGGTTCATCACTCTCATAAAAGTACTTGGAGCATTTGACAAGACAAACGGCATAACCAACCATTCGTATAGACCCTCCCTAGTTTTAAAAGCAGTCTTCCACTCATCACCCGGTGCAATACGAATCTGATGGTATCCACTCTTCAAATCCATCTTCGAAAACACAATAGCCCCACTCAACTGATCAATCAAATCATCGAACCTCGGCATAGGAAACCTGTATTTCACAGTGATCTTGTTTAGAGCCCGACTGTCCGTACACATCCTCCACGAACCATCCTTCTTCGGCACCAATAAAGCTGGCACTGCAGATGAACTCAAACTCTCCTGAACACGCCCCTGTTCTAACAACTCCTCCACCTGCCTTCTCAGTTCCTCATGCTCCTTAGGACTCATCATGTAATGTGGTCTATGTGGTAATACTGCCCCTGGACAAGATCTATCTGATGCTGAATATCCCTCAACGGCGGCAGCTCCGTTGGCAACTCTTCAGGAAACACATCTTTAAACTCGTCCAGAACTGGTTTTACGTCTTCAAGAATTTCAACAGATTCAGTAGCTTCACGTCCAATCAACAAAAATACTTCTGGACTCTCTTCTACTTCTTCAACAAATTCTTTCAAAGTCAACAGAGTCTTCAGCTCCTCAATCTCTTCTGACTTGCTTTCTCCTTGTTTTCTCTTCTTTGGAACTAAAATGATCTTAGTATTCTCAAACATAAAGCTGTAGCTATTGGTTCGACCATCATGCTGCACTGCTCGGTCATACTGCCATTGTCTTCCCAAAAGCAAGTGACAAACATCCATCTCCACAACATCACACCAGATCCCGTCTTTATACTTCTTTCCAATAGAAAATGGAACATGAACTCTCCTGTCCACCTTCACCTCTCCTCCTTTCCTTAACTACGCTAACTTGTAAGGATTTGGATGCTTCTCCGTCTTCAACTTCAACTTTCTCACAGCTTCGGTAGAAATGATATTGCCACAACTTCCCACGTCAATCACAAATTTACAAACCTTTCCCAATATAGTGCATGTTGACTGAAAGATATTACTCCTCAATCAACTAGCCTCTTCTTCCTGCTTCGGTGTCAAACATAATCTCCTCATCATTAGATTGCATCCTTCATCTCCCAACGCGATATCCTGTTCATTCTCCTCAACCGGACTAGAATAATCTTCACCAACATCCTCACCTTCCGCTTCAGCAATCATTGCTCACCTCTTCGGCTTCGGACATTCATTGCTCTTGTGGCCCACTTCCTGGCAACTATAACATTTGAAACTGTTGTTGACCTTTGCCTTCTCAACTTCTTTCACAGCTGGTTTACTGACAACTTTAGAAACATTGGAACTCCCACTAGCACCCTTGCTCTGAGTATTGAAACTTGGAAACACACCACCCCCTCGTCTTCCCTGCTTCTCTCAAGCCAACGCTTTCTGATGTGCTTCTGCAACAGATCTAGGATCAAACATGTTCACCATATCTTGAATCTGCATTCTCAACCCCCCAACAAACCTAGCAGTCAATTATTCCTCTGTCTCCATAATGTCATTTCGAGCAATCAGTTGATAAAATTCGTCAGCATAATCATTAACAGTCTTCATCCCCTGCCTCAGATTCTGCAACCTCTGATACATAAGTGACTGATAATTGTAAGGTAAAAATGTAGCTTTCATCAGTTTCTTCATCTTCTCCCATGATTCAATCTTCGACTTCCCCATCCGTTCTCGTGTAAGTTTGGTTTGCTGCCACCACGCCATAGCTCTCCCTCTTAAACGAGTAGCAACCAACTTAACTCTTCGATTATCAGGAACTTCTTTGAAGTCAAAAATTTCTTCAACATTAGACAACCAATCAAGAAATTATTCTGCTACCATTCCACCTTTGAATTATGGAATTTCCATCTTCATACCCAACTCCCATCGTCAGTCATCCTCAACATCCCGATATGAGTTTCGAACTTGGCCTCGATCTCGATAATGAATGCTAGCTCTATCACCCTCTTCATCAAAATCAAATGTACGTCTATATCGATCTCGACCATCAACTTCCCTTCGATCATGCATGTCTCTTCCGCTATGTCTCTCTTCATCTCGATATGGCTCATCTTCAAACTCACATGGAGTTCTTCTCTCTTCATGTCTATATTCATGGTTATCTCTTCTTGATGAAATTGATGTTTCTCTTCTTTCTCTAAAAGATTGCGGCGACACCCTCCTCGCTTCCTTAACCGATGGTGAAAACTCTGTATCCTCCATGGTTCGAGACTGGCGACCTTCTCCTTTGATTCATATCTATCATCAATTTCTCCAACCTTCCAATGCCTTCATCCAACTTTTCATGGATGTGTTGTTCCATTTGATCGGCTTCTTCTCTTCTATACAACGCTTCAATATTCTGATGGCGGTTAGCTCTTCTTGGCGACATGATTGAATCAAACACAAATACTTCAACAAATACAACTTCGGCCTTGATCTACTTTGAACAAAACAATGCACAGCTTCTACACTTCAACTCTCGGCTTGAACACTTGATGTACGGCTCAAACTCCAACTAGCTCGGCTTGGCCTAAGTCAAACTTCACTTTGGCGCGCAAAAATTCCAATGAGAAAAATTCAAACACTTTCCGAACTTTGATCCAAAATGATATGGATCGAAACTCCCAACTAGTTGCAACTTCACGATGAACACGATGAACACTAAACTTCAAATACTTCTCCTTGGCTCCAAGACTCGGCTTAGCTATGATTGGCTAAGTCTAGCTCTGATACCAAAACTGATGCAGCAGATGTTACGGTTGACAACGAAATGAAGGTTTCGTTTCAAACTAATCGAAGAACGATTAGATGAATCAATATAAATCGATGGATTGAAAGATACCGAATGCCCAAAGTTGTTGATCTCCAAAAGATACCGAATTCTAGCTATCTTCGACACGTTGATCGTGCACGATACCGTGAAAGAAGATCTACAATTCTTCGAACGTTGATCAAGCGTACTTGATACCGTGAATTGGCTTCAACAATCGTTGATTCGAGCGCACTCGAATACCGAAAGTGGAGATAGGAGATCACACTCAACTATCAATTTCAAAAGAGGCACAAAGCTCTCAAACAAAGTTTTATTCGAAAAATCAACCAAGTTTTTACAATGACACAACACGCCTATTTATAGGCTACAACATGTACAGGACTCACGATCTAACCAAGGTCGTTAACAACCTAAACAACACGGTGTACGACCTATACAACATTGTACAGACCACAACGACCAACTCTGAACGACCTAAACATAGCGGCACAAGACATAGCGACTCAACAAAGTAACACACACGACCTATACATCATGCGACCTAAGCTCCATGCAGCATAAGGTCGTTGTCTTGCTTGAGCGACTTAACATAGGTCGCTGGTCCTTCTCACCGCAAACCCCCTCCAATGCATGACTTGTCTCATTAGCTCGTAAGTCGTTAGGTCGCTTGCGATCTAGAGCTTGTGGCCTTGTGTGACGCGCTACACCATCCTCCATTGCATTTCCTAGTTCTTTAGGTCGTGGACGATGTAAGGCCTTGTTAGGTCGTTCCAACGACCTATGGTGCTCTTCATTGCGTTCCCCTGTGCTATCCACGTCTTCTTCCTCGTGACTCTTCATATTGTTAGGTCGCACGCGACCTTGGAATTCGTTAGGTCGCTCGCGACCTAAGTCCTCTTCAAACTAGGCTGCATCACAATCCAATTTCATGGTGTTCTAAAAAACAAAGTAGCAGTTTTCAAATCAAGTACAGAAGCAGAATATAGAAGTATAACTAGCACAATAGCTGAAATCATGTGGATATAGTCTTTACTAAGTGAACTAAAAATTAGTACAGACTTAAAACTGAGACTATGGTGTGACAGTTTAAGTGCTGTGTCTATATCAGAGAACCTAGTACTTTATTCGAGAACGAAACACATGGATATTGATATAAATTTTGTTCGAGAACAGGTTTTACAGAGAAAATAACAAATCAGTCACTTACCTGCAGCTTACTAGATAGCTAACAAACTTACCAAGCCCCTTTCCGGCATGAACTTCACAAGACTGAAAAGTAGACTCAAGGTCTGTGCAAAGATAGGCACCATCAAAGCATGAAGCATAATCATATTCCTCATCTTACCCCGAAAGAGTGTTAAAAGCCCAAGCGCCTCCAGATCAATACTCAGGAAAAGCATCGAAAGTTTAAGCACTCTCAGATCTGACAGCAAAGAAACTTCATAGTCATCGTGCATTCAAATTGGTTTGTAATTGAGTGAATATCAGCAAGTAGATGAAGAAACAAGTCAACTTTCTTCATCTTGTCACTTAAATCAGTCATGGTTTGAAGATCTCAACAGATCTGGAGTGTCGCATGGCAAAGTTGGTGTGAGATTGAGGAAACAACAACCACTTGATGAAGAAAAGAGTTAAATTTCTTCATTTTATCATTTTATTGAGGATTGATTTTTAGATCTCAGTGGACCTAGAGGCATGAAAGAAATTATGGAAAAACCCTAGATGAATTCGAGACAGCGAGCGAATGAAGTAATAGCCTCATCATATCAGGTATAAGAGATAGTAATGGATACAGGTTTCAGCCCATATATAGAAGTATGGGCCACATATTTAGTTTGTACATCATATATATATTGTACTGAACGAAACCTGATGTATCTTATTGTAATATATTTTTCAGTATCATCAATAAAGACCATTCCCTTCTGCTAATTCATCAAATCCAAATATACCAATCTCTGTAAAATCCAATATTTTTCCATTATAAGGTCTTGTATACAAATCAAGGAAGGCCAAAACAATACCAAATGAAGAACAATGATCATAAAACATACGACAATGATGTAGAATATACTAATGCAGTTCATCTAAAATATCAATGAAAACACAAATAAGTTATAGTTCTTGTAACCTTTTTTATTCCAAAATTTAATCAAAATAAGCTTATTATGTACTATGGATGGTGGCCGGTTCCTACTCAAAACATTACGACCCTCGGTTCCTATTGAAGAGCTTAAATTCAATGCATTAGTTCCGAGTCCACGCACCGTGCATCAGTTTACTCAGTTCTGACCAGTTTCTTTCATAATAACTCAGTTCAAACCAGTCTCTAATCATGTTTTGCATTAATTCGACACTATCATTCTATTCAGTTTGGCCATGTTTTGTTTTAGTTTTATGCTTCGGAGCTTCTAGTTTTTTGCTTTACTTCAAGCCATACTACTAGTAAGGTTATACAATCGGCATATGCAATCACTTCATGTCATGCATCACTTGTAATGCCACACAGTTAGCTCTTCTTTAAACTTCTTCCAGTACATGTGCTTCTGTGCTTCCAATACTTTTGTGCTAAACAATCAACATATACAACCACCTATCTCTTCAACCTGCATATGATCCTATTGCTACAAGAATATCTAGTGCATATGCGAACTTAAGGAGATGGAAGTAGGCCTGATAGTGTTGGATTTGGTAATACAATATTTCCAAATCAAAATAGATTTTGGGGATATTTTGATGGAGGTGGATTTGTGGCTAAAATACATTGCCACTTTTATGGATTGTGCAGATTTTAAAGATAATTAATTGCCTTTTTTATTGCACTAAAAAAGGAAAAGAATTATCTACGTGGGAAGAATTTATTTTGGAAGATGGAAATAAAAATGGTTGATTAAAGAATGCATTTAATCAAAACTATTATAAAAGGATATGCATATGGTCCATTAATTAGGTGTGTTAGAAAAGTATTTTGTAGGATGTTTGGATTGAGATTTCTTCTCAATTTTAAGTCTCTTTTGTATTTTCTTGGTTGAATCAATAAAAGTATTTTGTTTTTGGGGGAATTAATTTTGTTTGCTTTCTTCACTACTTTCTCTTCTGAATCTAATTGTGTAGTGATCCTGGAAAATTCTTAACATTTGGTATCAGAGCCAACTACACAAATTTTTGAAAGAGTCTTTGGCTATGGAGAAGATAAGTATTGAAAAGCTTAATGGAAGGAACTGGGGGTTATGGAAGGCGAAAATGGAAGATTATCTCTATCTTAATGATCTTCACCAACCCTTGGAAAACAAAGGGGAAAAGCCAAATGGAATAACTGAGGCAAAGTGGGAAATTTTGGATAGGAAGGCAGCTGCAGCAATTCGGTGTTTTATGGAGAATTCTGTGTTTCATATCGTTGCTTGTGAAACTTCTGCTTTTGCCATATGGAAGAAATTTGAAGGAATTTATGCAAAAAATTCTGCTACAAATAAGGCATTCCTGATGAGAAAGTTGGTAAATTTAAAACTAAAGGAAGGCGAATCGATTAGTGAACATCTCAACAGCTTTCAAGCAATTGTGAATCAATTGGCGGAGATAAGCTTCAAAGTTGATGACGAAACTAAAGCTTTAATATTAATGAGCTCATTGCCTGAAAGTTGGAAAACTCTAGTAGTCGCATTGAACAATTCAAATTCTAGTGGTGTTATTTTCATGGAAACTGTGGTTAGCAGCCTTCTGAATGAGGAGATGCGGAGGATAAATACATCGGAAGGAAAGGCTACTGAAGAAAAGGAAACTACAAATCCATTGGCAGAGGTCCACTTTGCAAAGAGAGAAAGACGCTCATTCAAACCAAATACGGATCGAGATTTCATTTTCTATTACTGTGAAAAACTTGGCCATCAGCTGAAATTTTACAATAAATTAAGAGAGGATAAAGAGAGGATGAAAACTCAAGAAGGAAGCAAAAATAAGCTGGAGGTAGACCGTGATGAGGAGGTAAACTTTGGCATTAGCAATGATGTTCTTTGTGTTGATATGAGTATGGAAGGAGAGTGGGTGCTAGATTCTGGTGCATGTTTCCACATTTGCAATCAAAGGGAAGCATTCACTGATTATAAGGAGGAAGCATGCAAAGTGGAGTCTGCTAATGGTGGAGATCTACAAGTTCAAGGCATAGGTTCTGTCATATTGAAGATGGATACTGGAAGGTTGGTGACGCTTACAGGGGTTAGGTATATCTCGAAAATTAAAATGAATCTTGTCTCTGTTGGACAGCTGGAAGGGAAAGGTTGTAACGTCTCAACTCGAGGTGGAGTAACTAGAGTTTGGAAGGGTAGAAGGAGGTGCTGCACGCGAAGAGGAAAAACAATAATATTTATTCATTGCTTGGAAAAACCTTAAAGATTGCAAATTCTTATACAAGTGAAGTTGGAGAGACAAATCTGTCTGAATCAAGGTGGAGCCAACAATGGAAAACCACAAAGCCTACTTGGAGGTCTTTGTGGTATTACAAGCAATTCTGATATGTTGATTATGTGCATGTTCGATTGGCGGGCATGCATAGTTTGGAGGAAGGTTTAGCATTGAGGTGGAGACATTGGTTTTCTTGGATATATTGTTAGGAGTTTTGAAAGACATTTTTGGAAATATAGTATCAAGGTGGAGATTGTTGGATTTTGTAATACAATATTTCCAAATCAAAATAGATTTTGGGGATATTTTGATGGAGGTGGATTTGTGGCTAAAATACATTGCCACTTTTACGGATTATGCAGATTTTAAAGATAATTAATTGTATTTTTTTATTGCACTAAAAAAGGAAAAGAATTATCTACGTGGGAAGAATTTCTTTTGGAAGATGGAAATAAAAATGGTTGATTAAAGAATGCATTTAATCAAAACTATTATAAAAGGATATGCATATGGTCCATTAATTAGGTGTGTTAGAAAAGTATTTTGTAGGATGTTTGGGATTGAGATTTCTTCTCAATTTTAAGTCTCTTTTGTATTTTATGGTTGAATCAATAAAAGTATTTTGTTTTTGGGGGAATTAATTTTGTTTGCATTTTTCACTACTTTCTCTTCTGAATCTAATTGTGTAGTGATCCTGGAAAATTCTTAACAGATAGAAGTAAATAGTTTAGCTAATATGGTCAGAGAATCTTGCAGTCTCGCTTTAATTAGTATATGACCTTTCTTTGCATTAGAAATTATGTCCGTGTTCTATGTATTTAAGCTATCAACAAATTTATAAACCAAGCATTTACGTAGTAAATTATATATTCGTGTTCCCTTATTTCCAAACCTAAAGTTCACGCTCAAGGATGACATTGACTATGCATTATCTTTTTAATGGAAACACATAGCTATAGTATATAGTCAAGCTTCAAATTTAATAATTTGATATATCATGTAACAATGTTAAATATGGATGGTGGCCATGGAAAAATGCATTTCAGTTTATTACTATTTCATGTTAAGCGATATTAGGTAGATACGCAATATTGAATCTCCTTTTGAAAATGCATTTCATGTTAATGTCGTTTCAACACTTTTATACCAGACAGTTTGGTTAGGAAGTTTGGTTTTCACTTTTCATTTATTCCAGACCGCATTTCATGTTACTTCTACTCGCATCAACTATGTTCCAAATTGTATTTATTGTATATATGATTTATTTTGCTAATTTTTGAACTTTTACTTTACAAGTAGTTAGGTATCTTTGATGCAAAAAAGTAGTAACATTCCCTAACAAGTTATAGTTCGAAGTTGTTTTTGATGACAGAACTACATTTTGATTTGTATGCTTATATGTATTTGTACTTTTGGTCACTAGCTACAACTTGTTCTATGTTGTTTATGAAATATTATGGATGTATTATATGTGTTTTGGTATAAGAATTTTATGTTATTATGTTTTTTGATTATGTAATGTCACATGTTGATTATGAGCATAATATGTTGATTACGCAATGTGTGATTAATGTAATAGGTTAATTATGAAATGTGCATGTTGATTTTAACTATTCTGGTATATAAATTATGACCGATGTAAAAAAATAGAACATGTCCAAGGGGAAACGTAGACTCCCTAAATGATAGCATTTGCAAAATGTTGTGTAAATTTTCAACAATGCTTTAAAAACGTTGTGGTACACTTCAAAATGTTTCGAAACTGCCATAAAAGGGTTGTTAACAATGAAAAAGACTCATAGCTAGACATAAAACGCTGTAAAGAAATATCATTGCAGTGATGACATGCTGTAAAAAGAACTCATAGCAATGTAAACTACGCTGTTAAAAAGTTGCTACATGTTTAACACAACAAAGAGTTACAGGCTATAAAAAAGTTGTCTTAGCAAGTATTAATCATCATTAAATATATTTGAGAGCAGAATTTTAACGCTAAGAAAAGTTTTTAGCTCTTCAGCATAAACGCTATAAAATGTATTAATAACATCCAACGAATACTATTTGAAATGGACTTTTACAAGGTTTACACTATCGCAATGGCATGTTTCTGACTTATAATGGAATGTTGTTCACATCATAGTTAAAACGCTGTTAAAATCTTTATAATGTTTCATGAATGCTGTTAAATGTCTAGTTTGTTGCAGTGGGAGCTAGAATGCCAGAATAAACTGATTGAATTCGACTCACTCCCTTGCTTGGAAAATAGAATGGTCAAGTTTGACAAGTTCTTAGTTTAGATATTTCGGGAATTGATTCAAGTTTTAGATGCAACTTTTATGAACACATTTACGATATTTATGCCTATAAATACTAGATAAAAGCTCTAAAGAAGGAAACTTTAAAATATTTATGGATAAAAGCTCTAAATAAGGAAACTTTAAAATATTTATGGGCTTGACACTCTACTATTGCCATTTTGGACAATGTTTTAAACCCTAATTCCATTATATTTGGTATAAACTCCATTATGTTCATAGTAAATTATTGTAACTCATCTGAAATAAGCTGTAAACATAACTTGTTGAACATATATCAACAGTAATGAATGAAGTAGTCTTTTGTACCGAGTTTGGGTGGACCACTATATAAATATAGTAAGTTTTTACATTTTTATTGATTTATGATGTTTGTGATTTGATCTATTCTATACCGTCTTTGTTATTAAACCTATACTATCATGGTAGATAAAAAGATTTCTTCCTAAAACTCTATCTTTGATTGAATAAAGATCCTCATGATCTAGTTGTGTTTTCTCAACTATAAACGACGCAAACATTTTGTGTTTCCATTGAAAATCATGATATCTTCTCTTCTTTCAATTTTTGAGAAGAATTTATAAGAAAATCAATCAACTTTCTTGCTTAGTTATTTCACTATTGTTTTTACACGCCAATGAGCCTCTATTAAAGTGCAGATGCCTCTAAGCCCACTGCTCTACTCATGAAAAAATAAAAAATGTTGAATCATTCATTGTGTGCTAGAATCTAGCACGTATGTTGAACAAAGGGCTCTATTGTAAAAACTAGTGAAATGGTTGAACATTAAACTGAATCTAAATGTTCAGAGCAAAACTATAGAGTCCTAAATCTAAAATCATAATGAATGGGATTTGAAAAATGATGGCAATGACGAAATTATGCAAAAAAAATGTAGTACTCGAAATGAACTACCAGGTCGAAATTCATGCAACTTAAGTGCTCGAACTAGGTTGAGAAATTTATCTTCTTTGAAGGAGCACAAGTTGAAAGATCCTCCTCCTATAATCTGAATGATAATAAAAGCCTAAAATACCAACACTATGGAAATGCAAATCCGATGAGCAAATCAATGCCGATAAAGCTAGAATGTTCCCTAATAAATGATATAACATGTACATCACATTGATTGGCACCCCATAGAATATTTATCTGGCAACTCAAAATCTCCACCTAAGAGTTTTCCATGCAAACCTGATACCAAGAGGTATAAGAACTATAGAAACACTACCATTTTCACATAATTTCAAGGAAAGATATGCAAGGTTGTCACCATTTTGAAGATATAATTGAAGAGCTAACCTAAAATTTAACAATATATTTGCTTCTTAGTGCCAGAAATTGAACAACATCAATTCCAACAGTTGCTGCCAACAGCTGCAATAATCCTATAATTTTAACTTGCAAATTAACCTCAAACTCCAGAAAAATAAAAAAAATAACGAGCTCTAATGTCAAATATTATAAACCTTGGACCACTAGGTGGGTAATTTTGGAATATTATTTTAATACAGCTAATTTACCTCGCAGTGGAATTAAATAATACTATATTCATCAACAATGCACAATATATAAAAACCAATAAAATAAATAAAATATCATGAACTATCTACGTATCTCATTAACATCAAGCATCACTTAAATTTTAGATAATACAAAGATGTTATAAAAGAACCTTTTAGGCAATCAATCTATAGATGCGACCATTAGTTAGGCTTCCTTTCTCCTTCTACCACTTTCACTTGCAATCTTTGTAATACATAGATGCATACAAGTAAACGAGAAAAATAGCGCCAAATAGTTTTAATTGTGCCTAACGCTATGTACCCTACCTAGCCTAAGTGATCCATTGGTCATTATGTAAAGAAAGGTTCCAATGCACTCTTTCGGGATGAAGCCAACATAGTTCCATTTTTCATACCTAAACCCACTCTTCTTCGGTAACCATAAACGTTAGCATGCGATAATAAATCATCAGCACATTAAACCAATCAGGTGAGCATATCCATCGTATCATCCACAACATGATAATACAAAATAGGCAATAACACCTTAACACACATATACATATAAAAGCCATCAAATCCATGTTCTAACCAATACCACTAGAAGTGCTAATCAAACATAAGTATCTAATCATACAAGTGACTATACTAGCCTACAATAATAAGTGCAATACCCACACATCAAACAATAGTATAACCATCAGTGACACAAACAATTATATATTCTAACAAATGGTAAATTCTTACAACCATGTATACTGTTATTAAGTAAATACCAAGAAATAGCGATTACCGGTCTAAATGCCAACAAATGGTAATTTTCTTCCAATGGCATGTCCACAAAATAAAAACCAACTCATAAACCAATAATCTATAATAAGTAGTATCACCTCATTCCTTATATAGTAAATCATTCTATTATAATTTACAGATTCTTCTTAAATATATTATTACTATCCTCATAATAGCATTAATAACGAGGATATACTTTATATTATTTATTTAAAGGTTATGGTATTAATAATATCTTTTAAAGGCATAAACTTTTTAAAGCCCATTTACTAAATTTTAGAATAGTTTACTTTAATAATATTACTTTTACTTACTTCAATGTATTTTACTATTATATATTCAAAATATATTAATTTCTTCTTGTATATAAACCTTTTTAATTATTCTATTATCTGGCTTTAAACAACTTTTTAGTCTAAAATGTTATTAATTTTTTATTATTATTTATGAATTTTCCAAAAACTTATAAATAATAATATATACTAAATCAATAATCAATATGTAAATATGCATTCAACAAATATAATGATTTCATAAGTAAGTAATCCAATACACCCAGTCCAATCATACCTCACAAGAAAAATATCAAAATACTCAACTAGTCATCAAATGGACATAATCACATATCATTGAGATACATAATGAACAACAATCTAATATTTTTACATTTAAATATGCAAATACTTGTGACCTTTGAATTACACTATGGTACTTTCAATAGTAGTTTCAAAATCTAGCAAACCATATGCCAAAATGTATAGAATTTTGTAAAGAACCCAACGCAATAAATCACATGTGAAATGGAGGCCGTACGCAAAAGTTACAGTGATTTGAAAATCTAGGTTTAATTTTCAATTAAAAAAATTATATGGATTAAATTATAAAAACACACCTTCTTCTCCAAATCCGCAAGTGCCTTCGACTCCTAATTTTGGCCATCGATTTCGCACACCCTTGGGAATAATAGGATAAGCAACCATCACCATAATCTTCTCCATGTCGAAGTCCACACTTTCGATCAACCACCTATACCTATGACTACCAAAATCGACTGTGCACAAGTTGCCCCCACCGACGTTTAAAAAGTTCCTGACCAACCCTAACATCCATTTGTGCAATTGAGACTAGTATTGAAAGCAGCACGATGAGAATTTATATCCATGTCTTCAATTTCGACAATCAATGCTCCAATCAAAAAGCAATAATTTAAAACCCATGTTCTCCCCCACTCACCTTTGACCATTATTTACGGTCAATCTGACCATCATTTTAGAAAACTAATTATTTCTATATCTTTGTCTCATAAACATAAAATATTTGATATGTAATTCGATGAGGTTGGACACCATGAATTTCAGGATTGATTTGTAATCAGTGAATCTGTTTGTCATTACCGTAATAACCCATACCTCTTGACACACCGAATCAAAGCCTAAAGTGCCTTTGAAACTTGCGTCGTGCAAAGAAGTACGAATCATTGGGGCTTTAGAACATTTCATGATGCAGAAACTAATAAAAAATTTAAAGTATTCTAAATTTTTAGATCTCACAACGGAAGGAAATAAAATATAAATACTGAAAATAAGCAAATCAGATAATGTTCTCAACATAACATAATCATACAATAATGTCTCTAAATAACAACTTAAAGTCTAACTGATGTAGTATGTAGCACATGGAGAATAATTGTAAGTAATATAACTCTAGGCGCCAAGTCTACTCCTCCACACTCCGTGCCATAGCTAAATGACCTGCTGAACTGTTATCCTATAGTTGGTATGGAAGGGAAAGAAAAGAAGTAGATCACATAAAGTATGGTAAATGATTTGTATTACTAGTGTATGGTGTCCAAAAGCAATTAACTTCATCTATAATCCACACAACCTAGAGTGTCTATTTGTGTTCGTATATTACTTATAAATGTTTGCTTACTTTGCAAACCATGGGTATAATTCTTATTATACATATATCAACCACAACTTACAAAGGTTTCCAACCAAGGGTTGAACAACTGACAACTAGTACTTTAGGTCAACTCCTAGTATATGATCCCGATAAAAATCTTCCTAACCAACATTGAGTTGACACTCTCAATAACGAATCATGTATATTGAAATTACACACCGAGTGAATATCGTCATGCGCAGGCTCACACCCTGGATGCTACGTTGACAATTTATGGCCTACCGAAGAATTCATGTTACCTTCTCAATAGTAAATGTGTCATATGCTCTTTATCATTCAAACTGAAGCTAAAAAGATCACTATAGCGATTCCCTCATAGGTCCAGCCACTACCTAGTCATATAGCCCAACTAATGCAAAAGTCTTCGTCTCCCATCCATGATTCCAACATATTTATCAAGTTCCACGTTACGCCCACCATGAATTGTCAACCAAGGTATGTCATCCAGTGTAAAATAGATTCTTCCTGTTGCACTTGCTCCTTGAAGCTACATGAAATCCTAAAAGTCGAATAGTAGTAGCAAGTCCCCCTATTCATCCTACTTGACCTGCACCAGGTCTAGGTTCAACTTTGGCTTCTTGAAACAATTCAGACTTCTGAACATATACTTCAAATGTCTAACACTCTTTTTCAATAAAAATATTTGTCCTGACATTCAGACATCTAGTTTCTTTTCTTAGACGTTAGACTTTGATTCCAGGCATTTGAAAAAGAGTTCAAATGTTTGAGTATAGTCAAATTTGAATTGATTTTTTGAGTTAAAACTGTCTTTAAACCAAACATTTGTAAATGATTCAAGCTTCTAGTTTACACTTCAAATGTTTGGTTTTGATGTTTTCTAGATTTTATTATTTTTGTTATTTTGTTTACTTTGTCCGTCTTCTTTACATATTCGAATATAAACACAAGGTCTTCTTTAACTGAATTTTGTGTATAGTCTCCATCTTTATTTATACGAATTCAATTCCAACAATTATAATATATGATACTGTTTATTTAACTACCTATATGCTTTCAAATAAAAAGTCTATATATGTTTCAAGTTACATAACCAATTCAAGGTGAAATAAAAGGATATTCGGTTTCTTTCATCTATCCAAATCAACTTAAACATTTACTAAGTCACACCACACATTATCATATAAAGCTATAAATCTACAGAATTTAAGGTGAAATACTCTAATCTATCTTTTCCTTTTTTCAACGATTATTTCTATTCAATTATCACCTAGGGTTTTCCATCATTGCTATTCTTTTCGATTCTATAGTCAAAATTGTAACTCAAAATCTAGGTTAAAACTACTATTCCAAATTCAACAATTATTCAAGTAAAGTATAAAAATATTTAATTACTTATGAATCATCATAACGTCATAATCAATTCACTCACACTTTAAAAGCTTTCCTTCTTCTAACTTGATTTGAATCTCCATTCCTAGGATTCCAACTTGATTGATTCACCCTTCCTTCTCTCTTTCTCTTTTAATTTTGAGTCTCTCTCTTCTTTGAATTAGATATGTTTTGTTCAATTTTTTATGTAGAAATTTTTGAAGAGAATAGAAGTATTGTTTAGATTTGAGAAGTTTCGGAGGAGAATGAAGAAGAACTGTACATATAGAATAAAAAGGTGATTGTTAGGGTTTAGATTGAAAAGGAGTGAGGATTAAGGTTTAATTTATAGTTGAAAACTAAGGTTATCTAGTCTAAACCAGAAATTAATAATTACTAAATGACTATTGTTATAGTGTTCGCTAATATTGACCAGTTTTATCAAATTTAACAAGTTATATATGTTTTCTAACTGAAAATGGCATTCATGATGCAATAGAATAGGTCCCAATGCGTAATTCAATGTTTTTAAAATATTACCATTTTGTCCTTTTTTAAATTACATTCTTACCCTTGTTAACATTTTAATTTAATATTAAAATTTCCAAGGTGTTACATTCTCCCCTTTGAAAAGGATTTCATACTCTAAATCTATAAAGACAAAAAAAAATGTAATTTGCTCATACAACCAATATCTACAACCACCTACTCAAGGATCAACTATTTGTAAATATTATCCTTAAAATTCAAAATTTCTAATGCAGCATGTACATGTGGAATGCATACAAATATATAAGTAAGGTAAATTAAACGGTCTCCAGAACTAGTTGATCTTTTGAAATGCAAGTGCTTATACCATGCATCCAAGATATATGCAACATCCTATAATTACAATTCTATATTAATGAGCAACCATTAAATACATATGCAAATATCCAATAATCATTATGCATATAACTGATAAAATGAAATGGATAATATGATGCGTGTCTTAGGCCAACATGAACATACCAACCATATGTGTGATACTAACTAATATAATACATTCATTAGCAACCATAATCCAAAACATGTCCTCATGACACTTTCACAACCATGCCTAGCATCTATTCACTCCTACCCATGGAATATACCAATCTAAATACTATGTGCACTAGTAATTATACTAACTTAAATGGAAACATACTGTTATTTGGTTTCTTAACCAAGCAAGTTTTTGAATGGGTCTGGACAATAGGATAGCGACGAAACAATTCACAAACTTGGGGATAAGCTTGGAATGATGGTAGGAACGTACTCGAAGAGTTGGATCAAGGTTGGACTATGTAAAGTGCTTAATATTAACCACTTTCTGTTTGGCTTCACACACTCTTTATGCTTCCTTTGGGGGTATACTATGGTACATGGATAGTTGGCCTGAGTGCTCGTTTCAGAGTGCATTTATGAAGGGATAGGTGAGCAACTCTAAGGAAATACTGAAGGAAAGAAGACATGTGCCTGAGATATCAGATCCTTTTGAAAGCAACATGATTTGGAAGAAAAAGTGCTCGAAGTGCAATAGATTAAAGATAGAAGATCCAAGGAAGAAAGATGGGACAACCCCATAAAAAATTCAGGTCAGTTCTAACCACTCTTTGCTGGTTGATTTCCCTATAAATATAGGACCTATGGTAACTGGGAAAGGACTTTTGGCACTTTGCGTTCTTCATTTTCTATCTCTCCTCAAGCATAGTCATTAAGGAAGCTACCTTGGCTGTTATAGGCTGTTAGATCTGCCAAAACTTTATACTACTGATAAATAATCTATAATCAATAACAATACAATGAACTTAGGTCATAGATTTGCCGAACCACTATAAAAATTCTGTTATTCTTTTTGATTTACTTATTGTTTTCTACTAATCTCTGTCTATATCAGTTTGCTTTGGGTGTTGTGCCATTTTTAGGCTCAACATTGCTTTCACTGAGATGAGGATTCTTAGGCATTGATCTTGTTTTCTATTTTGGATTGAAGTATCTAGAGATTAGATTTAGAAGATTTTCATTAAGGAATCTAAAGAATTTGCATATAAGAATCAATGACACCCAGGAAGTCTGGAATTTCAACTAAAGTTGTTGTAAGTGCAAATGAAGGAGCTTCTCACCATGATGAGGTGTCTAATCGACTAGAATTAGTGTTTCCAGGACCATCTGGTTCTCAGGAGATGGTCACAAGAATGGATTTGATAAGATGATGCAAGAGTCGAATCAAAGGATGGCTGATAGTTAGAAGGCTCCATTAAACAAGATGGATGCTAACATAGCTTTGCTGACCTAAGAGGAGCAAAAGGGATACTTCACCAGCAGGATCTAAAGAGGAAAATTGCTCTGCTTCTGGTTAGAATAAACAAGATGCAAAACAAAGGCAGAAGAAAAAGGCTAGTGTAGTAGGAGAGGGCTATTGGAAGAAGTAGAAAGGCTCCCTCTAAGGGAATTCAACTTGACACCGACCGCAATTAGATCGCTACTGATAATAATTTTGGACCTTCAAAGGGGCAGGGAGCTGTTGTAGTTGACTTATCTGATTCTAAATATGACCTACAACATGATGATGATGATTACAAGCTTGACGTTGGAATTCAGGATGTTGAAGTTCAAGATGCCGGTATGCATACAACTGCTACAGAGCCAATCAGGTGTCGGAAATGACTTAAAGGAGTTTTTCACGCAATGACTAGAGAACCTAGACGTCAACAAGCAAACCAGGACCATTTGCAGAGTCAGACACTCGACGCGGCTCTTGACAGTCGACCTTTAAAGTTCCAAGCTAGTGAGAAGTACGTAGTGATATGGTGAAGCGGTTGGTGGAAGAAAATAAATGGAGAAAGAATGAGGATTGAGGTTCCATGCCATGCAATACTCCATTCATGGAGAATATGCTAAGAGAGGAGTACCCCAGGAGATTTACGATTCCAACAATGCCATCATATATTGGGTCTACTGATCCCAAGCGGCACTTGTTAAGTATGAATATCATATGGATGGTGCCAGAGCAGCGGACGCAGTTCGGTGTAGATGTTTTCCTATATTTCTAGAAGGTGTGGCATCGATGTGGTTTTCTCGGCTTGCACTGAAATCATATCAACTTTTGATAACTTTTGAACGATCCATATTCTACGTATTGAAGGATCATAGAATATTAGTATTATTTTATATATGGTCGTATGATTCTATGATTTTAGGAAATGACTAGTAGAGCTATTTTCCATCCTTAGAAATTTTATCAGGCGATTTTGACCCTAAAAATCTTGTATGGCCTATGACTTTTGATAGGAGCCGAATATCGGTCTAAAACCACTTCTATTAGATCGCGATGATGGTCTCTCCTTTCGTAGAGTAATTGTAATCGGACAATGGACTTATCATTAATGAGTTATGGCTGTTAGAAGTTTCAGTTGATTTAAACAGTTTATTAGGCAGTTAGTGGGTTATTGATTAGGCCTAAAGCCCATTTCAGAATTAGCATGAGGTTAAGACTGACGGAACTTCTCTCTATCACTTCCCACTTACCAAAAATAGAGGAATCCTCATAAACCATCTTCTTAGCCAAAAATTTACCTTAACCCCTACTTTAACTAGCCATACGTGTCATTAGAAGGAGATAAGTGAATTAGCACCTTGGATTGAAGATTTGCTGCTGGAGATCATCTTGGAGCTGCTGTTCAGCTCAGGATTCGTGCATCTTTGGGCTTGGATTGCTTTGGGCTTAGATGAGTGGTATTAAGTTTTTAATCACTAATTAGCCATTATTAGACATTTAGCGATGTTTTTGAATGATTTTCAAACTCTAAAACATGTTTTAAACCTTCTTTAACGACATATATAAGTTTCAAACATTTTGGAAGAGTTTTATAAAATTAGTGCTATTATGGATCTCCTTGTTCTTTTGGATTTAGGATTCAAACTGATGTGTATGAGTGTGTGTGTTAAGGCATATTGTATGTAATGATTGTTTAAATGTGATATGTTTGTGGCTGAAAACGCTGATCCAGTGGTGTTTTAGAACAGGCACCACTACAAACAGGCTATTTGCATCGGTTGTTTACCCCCCTTTTGCATCAGTTCAGCAACCGATGCATATGCAACCGATGCAACAGGCTTAACACTTTTGCATCAGTTCTGAAACCGAAACTGATGCAAATATCATGGTTGTTTGCTTGGATACAGCCCCCATGTTGCATCGGTTGTAATGAAAACCGATGCAACTAATCCCTCTATTGCATCGATTTTTTATAACAACCGATGCAAACTAATCTCTCTATTGCATCAGCTGTTTATACCTGATGCAAAAAAACCATTCTCATATACCATTATTACAGCACTCAAATAGACTATATACACATTATTGATTATAACAAACAATTATTCCATGCAATATTACTATCATTCAAAATTAAATTTGATGGCAAATACATAATCAGATTTAATAATTCTATAAAAGAATGAAAAACATAAATAAATTCCACCGTACATAATCAGACAGTCAGTAGTAAAAAACAAATGCAACGTGTTATATGTAGACACACAAAAATACATATATACAGAGAAGAGAATGTATCATTGACAATGGATAAATTAAGCAGAAGATGGTCTTAAAATGCACAAACCTTCATCCTATATTGAACTTGAGCTATACCTGAAGTTGAGCTGTGCAATCCTTATGTAGCTCTTTTGGTCACTGCCACATCCACTCCACAACCATCAGTTACCCTGCATACAACCAAAACTGTGCCCATCGGACTGCTGCCATTCCCCTATTTACAGTTCATCAACAACTTGACCACTGTCTCAGCTTCATCTACTCAAAGTTGACCCTCCATCCTTTTTATTTCTGATAACAGTATTTAAAAACTCCCTTGCTTGCGTCATCAGTGAGATAAATAAGCTCTAGGTTAGTGTAGTCGATAAATACAAACAATGATGAATTCAATAATGGAGCTTAAGTAAAGTTTATAAAAGATTAATCAAGTACCTGGGATAGCCATCATGCTTTTCGACAAATTCTGCTCCTTCCTTCCTTATTCCAAGAAGACCTCAAGAATCACTATATGCACCTATTTAGTTTGGATACTATTGTTAGTTATAGGATGCAAATGTTGCATTATGTAAGCTTGAAGCGAGGTTCAAAATTAAGAAGAGAATATTTGAGTGGTATAACGTTATCAACTTAACAGTTTGACGGATATTACAAGACAGAAGTTAGCATAAAATCAGGGTCAGAAATCTCAGCATTGATTAATACAAAGCATATGAAACAGAAGTTCAGGATCCCTTTTATTCAGACAAATTTTTAAGGATATGAAAATGCTTATAGGCTGTTGGGTACAATGTTTACGGTTTAGGATTATGAATCACAAGTGTGACTACTGCAAACATAAAAATCAAACATTATTAACAAAACTGGAAACCGTTGTATTAGAAATAATACTGATACAACAAATGCATGTCCAAGGAAATAAATTAAAGATCCTACAGGCTAAAGGCATAAATATGCAATGTATCAAAGTGAGGATAAATTATACACAGCTCGATACATGATGATTGGCTGATTGGAAACTGTGTCATATAGATAATTCTTTAAAAGTATAAATGCTTGGATATCTATGTGTGAGACAGAACTAAAATAAATGAATAAAATAAAATGTGTGCAACACAAAACAGTATTACCTAAAACACCAGAAGTCAATGATAGATAATGGTTGGCTCTTGCTTTGGCATCGGCTGGGAATATAAGTGCAACATTATGGTCATCTAACAAAATGGAGCTTGGCAAAATGTTGTACAAAACAGTGAGCACAGTGTGAAAACAAAGAAACTGCAGAACAATTCTTATATTTTCAAAATTATGTGCCACGTACCCTTTAGATTTCTCACCGTTTATTCTGAGTATTGTCCCCCACAATTTAATTTTTCATACCAATAATAATGGTTGTGATTTGTTGCAACAGTGAACACAGTGTGAAAACAAAGAAACTGAACCATTTTCCTGTGAACATTGGTTTCTTCATCCTTACCTTTTATTGCCTAAGAGTTCCACATACGATAGAACTGGTTATTAATCAAGTGGAGCACAACTCTCGCGAGGATTATTGTAATGTATAGACTATGCATTTATGAGCAATTAAAATACAGTTACTCTATGTATCAATATTCAAAATTTGACTCATAGTTCAATGAGAATTTACTAATGCCAATGCAATGCACGCTTGCTTTTTGAATGATTTCGAGCTTACTTTAAGTGAACAAATATCTCAATCTCAACTACTTTTATTCATTTAAATACTGGATCTCTCTCGATCATACAAAGAGAATTATGTACATGCATATGATCCGAAGAATAGACTGGTTTCATACAGTGAAAATGCAAGTAGGCAAAATAAAAGAGGAAACTATCCTCTACTTCAATTAATTCAAGGAAACAGGTCATGGAGCTTCTTGCTTGTACAGTTATGCTTCACAGCGTCTATGTTAATCAGTCAACCACACACATGATATATATTGCTGCAGTTACTTGGCAAGTTGAAAGTAGGACATAAAATACATGTGATATACGAGGAGTGCTTGTATAATAACTACAGTTTTTCTTATTTTTAAAAAATAACGTATGTAATCTTATAAGGCTAAGTGGGCATATTGATTTTACACTCTGACCGTGTGAATCCTTTTGGTAGCTACTAGGATTTTGTATTGTTGAAACGGAGTAAACGATAAACTAAGTAAATATACTTTACTATAAACTTATACTATTTGTATTTTTGTAGTTCCACTGTACCGAGCCCAAAGTCAGTCACAATGGAAATGACACTTTATTCCCCAGTAATGTATACAAATGCAAATTTAACAAACTTTATACAGTTTATACTGAATAGAAACAAGGACAGGTACAATTTAACAGATCCGCCATAAAAGTAATCATTCCTAAATTTATTCAGTTTCGAACTGCTTACGCCACATCCGCCATCCCAAACTTACTGGAACTACAAGTAGTTGTAGCACCATCAACCACAAGATCATGACCACTGACGCAGACTGAACCACTGTCACTCCTCTGATCAAAACTGTTAGTGTGCCCTACCTTTGTACCCCATTGATGTGCATGTACAAATTGACTCATCACTCCTCTGATCAAAACTGAACCGCTGTCAACCCCGACCACAACACTGCGAGCAACAACATCCGCAAATACTTCAATTCCATACACCATCTTCTTCAATTCCAATCACCATCATCCTCAATCCTATACCACAAACACACGCAATACTGCCACTCCTGTCCTACTTCCCACTACCACAATTCATCACCTTCTTAACATTTCATTTCACTGCCACATACCACATAAAACCACATTTCTGCTTCATCACAAAACCTCTCATTTCTACCATAACCTCCGCCACTTGAAAATCACCATTCAGGTTACCTTAACAACTGCTTCTCCACTCAATTCCATCATCCAGTTGCATCATCCACTTACTTCTGCACAATCATATACACACTACTACTGTATTATTGCATATTTATCAACTCCACATACATCAACTTCCCTGCTCCCTACCCAGTAGCACTACCACATACCAATATACCAAACCACCCTGCACATTCATTTACCACTGTTAAATTGTGCACACTGCAGCATATACCTCTACCTTTCCACTATTCTACAATTTCAGCCCCAACCATTGACAGTGCACCATCAAAGTGCATTTCCATTACCACTGTCACACTACTCTTGTGTGTAGCCTACTTGTGTGCACACTACTTCACATACTCATTACCACACTTCATCAACTTCTGATCAAACTGCAACTCACCAAGCCATCTGTCCACCACCATACACACTACAATAGTACATTTCACAGCAGCACTCCAAACCACAGCATAACTTTTCTTCCATCACCATACATCCTCTCCCCTCTGCCTGCCTTGCACACCTCTTCCACAACTACGATTCAACTGTATGTGAGAATGCATACTCATTGCCGGACCCAACAAGGATTTGGACCTTGGGCTTGTGTCGGAAAATGACGATAGGTCGTTATTCTTGTTCAGTAGGAAACAAATAATAATGGTAATAATAATCGATTCATGTGGTACGCTTTCATTTACCCCTCTGACTATCAACTTTTCATTATGAATGTGAAGATATATTTTAGATAAACAATATTACTCTTATGATAAGCTTAGGGCCCTAGGGAAACCACTCTTCCATGTTATAGTTATTTTTGTTCAGTAGTAAATAGAACCATGCTCAACGCAGAACATAACCATTCCAAGATTCTTGCCAAATGATCTGAATAGTCTTGTTGATAGACCGCTGAAAGTATATTTATATAAACCTTCGATTATATATTCATTGGTCCTCTTCTACGTTGGGGTCCATAGAAGCAGGTTTGCTGATTCATGCTCTAGGACCAGCTATATTTTTATAGTTGTGAACCACCATATTTTCTCTATGTTAGTAAGCGTTTCTAATCCATTCCCAATATTAATTTGTAACGAACAATTCGTTATGTTTATTTATTGGAAGAAATATAACTATTACGAATTATTGGTTTGATTCAAATCTTTGACTGCTTATCAAATCAAAAATCTATTTGTAATGCAGGTAAGTAAATAATGAATGAGTTGCCATATTTCGAAACGATGAGTTGCTATATCATGCTATATTTCGCATTATTTGCTCAGATGATAATATTTCTTACGTGCCGATTGGCCTTTGTGTATTTATTTATTTCTGGTAGACTGCACAACAAAATCGATAGTCCCGATCATGGCAGTAAGCTTGACGACATGAAAAAATAGGTAAAATAAGAGATAAAAAGATGGCTATGAAAATGCAAGGCAATAATTTTAATTTATCATTAGCATACGGGAACAATCAACGATTTCATTCTTACCTTACAATTTTTTTGGCTTCGCTTATCCGAAAACTATTATCACATCAATGATTCTCTTGTTAATTGAGTTCAGTTGAGTAGAAAAATAGTTTAAGAGTTTGCATCAACAACTGTATCAAACTGCATAGGACGATTATAAAGACATCCAAATCAATATTAAGCCACTTCATACGAGAAAAGGAGAAAAAGAAAAGTACATGAGAATATAGCCTATGTGCAGCCGACATCCGAAAGTATCTCATGAAGTCGTTGGCATCCCAAAATATCTTAAGTAATGACTGTATTTTCCACTCCATGGATTCCCTTGCTTTAGAGAAGGCAACTGTACACTTGTGATCCAGTCTCAAAATGCAGAACAATACTTTTGGGATAAAATTAAAATATACATGTTTTTAGCATCTTCAAAAACATAAATTTATGCTGGAAATGATATTTAAATCACATACTTCAAAATTAAACCAAAAATTAAATGTCATGCTAGCAATAAACCATATTTAAGATGATAGTGAAAGTTTGGTTTAATAAAATATGGCACGACAGTTGGGGCTTTCACCGTATACGGAGTTAGTTGATAAGATCGTCAGTCGATTAGGTGTATCTGAGACGAGTAAGAATTAATCCTTCTTCATTACGTTTAGACCTGGAGGGGAATCACTAATGTCTCACTCTTACTTGTCCATTCTCACTTACTTATCCACTTAACTCCCTGCTATTTCAAGAAGTGATTGGGAAACAATATCATAAGCTCACACAAACATACTTAAGAGAAATCTAAAGCACATTAAATGTGAGAGAGAGAGTTGGATTGAAGCAAACACAGTGGAACAAAAAACACACAGTATAAATGAGAGTTAAAGCAAAGATGAAACTAAAACGCAAGATATAGGAAAATAGATACCTGAAATGAAGCGCAGATTAAAGTAAAAGCCGTCGGCACGTAAGAAAAAAAAAGGCGCAGCTTCCTTATCGCCTTGCCCTGACACTCGAAATTATCTCTCTCTCATGCGACCTTCCTTATCGCCTTAAGATGTTGATGCCGTTCGACCTCGCCTTGCCCTGACATGCTTGAAACACGCCTCCTCACAATAGCCGCTGACGGCGTATGCAAGGCTTGCCTGTATTTTATTTGAGTTTGGAATTAATACTGAAGATGGAGATGGAAAAGGAGATCTGGTTTAAGGGGGACTGTAAAATTATTTGGGGACGGAATGAAAATTTGATGGAGGAAAGAAAATTTGAGAAATTTTTTTTAGCGGCAGACAAAAATGATTCGGCGGCAAACAAAATTTACCGTAGTTGCATCGGTTGAATTTAAAACCGATGCGACTACAACTATTTGCACGTCCCAATTGCATCGATTGTTGGTGACAACTGATGCAAATTTGATTTTTTATTACCTATTGCTTTCCACGTACCAATTGCATCGGTTATTAAGATAGAACTGATGCGAATAGTTCTATTTGCATCAGTTTTTACTTCAACTGATGCAAATGAGGCGAAGCAATATGCACTTTTTGTACTAGTGAGGAATATGCTAGGGATCGGTGCCGACCGATTGAATAGGCCTAAATGAAACGCGATCGATATAGGGCAACAAGGAAGGGTCCATAAGTACATGTTTCAAATTTCAAGACATTCGAGGTTTGTTTGCTCATGTTATTGATCGATCATTGGTGATTTTGAAGGCTATGGATTAATTTTTGGTAACTTTAAGGCGTGCTTTGAACCAATGGATTGGTCGCTTCGAGTTTTATGGTGTTTGCTTTGGGTTGCTTGGGTGTGTGCATGGATCGAGTGAAGAAATAGATGGGAATTCAAAGTGATGGATTGCTATGGAGTTGCCCAAGGTAAGCTCCAAGTAATATAAGGAATGGTTCGGAATTGCTTCAAGTTATGAATAGTCGCTTGAAGGCATGGGCAAGTGGAACAGGGGATGCTGAACTTTGGCTAAGTCAAGGATCAGTGCCCATGGATTGAACTGATCCATGGACATCGATTGGTATTGAATTGGTTTGATGTGGGGAATTCTACATAAAGGAATATGACCTAGTGTGCGAAGTATGGGATCGGGTTAGACATGGATCGACGGTGATGGTTTGGGGTAAGGTTTTAAATCACCTTCATCTCACCCGAGATAGAAACCTAGTGTTTTCTCCGAAATTCATGATTTAACAACATAGTTAGTTATTATAGTCTTAAATCTCCTTCATTTTAGCCGAGGCATTGGCTCGATATTTTCTCCGAAATTCGAGATTTGAAACCTTCGTTTAGGGTAAAGGAAAGGTGATGCTTCGAGCTATTTGGATGGTTGCTTTGAGTCTTCACATGCTTGTTTCAAGACGTGCTAAGGTTAGGCTCGAATCTTGGGTGTGTAGTCACCCAAAATTATGATAAATTAAATGCTTAGCCAAATATGGCTAAGTATAGGGGTCAGGAGCGAACCCAAGAGTTTGGTGGCAATTTTTAACCACGACGACCTATGATTCGATGATGGGAGGAGACGAGTTTGATTGTGGGTAGCTATACTTTAAGATGTAGTGTTAAGGACTTTGGTTGGACCGAAGGAACTGTTGGATGATGGCTATGAGATGTATGATGGTATTCTATGATTGATGATGACTGTAGAGAATCGTCCCTACCCTGGTGACTTCACGATGGAAGTAGTAAGATCAGTTCTAGGATAAACTTTGCCACAGATATTGTGTGCAAATGGATTATTGAAACTCGAGGGTTTGGAGAGTACTCGTAAAGCAAAGGTAATATGAGGTACCTATTCAGACTATGACGTGTTCCGTTCTTCATGACGGGTGATCTTTACCCTAGATCACCCATGATAGGTGATCTAATTCATGGCCTACTAAGTGGCAAGGATTCGAGTACCATGGAACCATGACTTGGTTAGTCTATGACCATGATGGGTCGTTCAAGTTATCATGTATCCAACACAATAAGTGAGTGAATATAAGGATGGATGATGGTTGTATTGTTTGTTTGATTTCTTATCACCCTAGAGATGTCACATGAGGCTGATATTATTGATGTAGATATCTAGACACTCCTTAGTACTTTGATGTATAGTACACCCATGATGACTGTTATGTAGAGTAGCATATATTTTGTATATGTACTAACTCTATAGGTGCTGGGATGGGTCAGGCATGATCCTTCATACCATTTGTCCAATTATATTGGTATATTAGTATTTAAAGATTTTATACCACTCACACTAGACTGCTGCCTAACCTAGGGTTTTATGCTTTGCTTCCTACTACTCTGATTTTTCTTAAATGAGTAGATTAGGGATATCAGGTCTGGTGAGCATGTGGGTCTGGGCAAGTGGAAATCAGAAGACTACATTCTCGTATTAGTACATTTACTTATTTGCTATTCCGCTTCACAGTACCATAGATCTTACTAGTACCTTTATTGCCTAGAGAAAATTGTTTATGAGTTATTATTTGATATACAACTCTATTTCTTATACTATATACAATATGGATCTGTGCAATCTAATTATATGATTTATTCAGTTATTTACGGTCTTTCTTGTTTGATATATGAGATGTTTATTATTATTTTTTATTTGATGCATGTCAGATATACAACAGGTATTGTGATGTGTTGGTTTACCTTACTTTCTAACCTTGACGGTCGTCCTTCATTGGTTGGGCACTATAAAAGCATAGGTTATCACATTGTCGGGTGCTGTTGGTGTAAGGCGATTATCACATGTGGTATCAAAGCTTAGGTTGCATATTTTAACCTAAGTGGTACCGTGATTCAGTAGAGACAGAGTAGGTGTTTTCACCCTAGACTGAATCGAGAGTGTGTGTATATAAATACAAGAGTGCGTACTTGTTACGTATTTTAGTTTTCAAAACTATATAGTATGTAAGTCGCATTGCACACACGAGTACTACTTAAGTAGGATTCCTTATAGAGAGACTGATTGTCCTTATTATAGATTGAAGGATGAGTCGTCAAAAAAGGATTGCCGCTAGGAACCTCATTTCTAGAGTCAAAAAAGGAGCTGGCTCAAGAGCTGCTAATCCTGATTTGCAGACCTTGTTCAATACCTAATGCGAAATATGCTGCAACACGCTCAAGTAGCCACTCCAAATGTTGTTGTTGATGGTGGTGCTTTGATGTAGGCGCCTAGAGCATATTTCGCTAAGTTGAACAAGGATTTTGCTAGCCTTGGTGCAAACTGTTCCAAGGGACGGAGTTGACGATGGAGTGTAGGATTGTCTTAATACCCACGAGAGGATCTTCAATGAATTAGAGCTAGATAATGCTATAAAAAGGCAATTGACTTCCCGATAGCTTCAAGGGCGAACCATGTACTAGTGGAATGATGTGAAGGTCGCTACTCTATAGGACCAATTTACACGGGACTAGTTCAAAACCAGATTCGAAGAGAAGTTTATACCAGCAGCTCAGAAGCCAGTCTTGTTCCATAAGTTCATGAATCTGAAGTAAGGAGATATGACTATTTCTAAGTACGTTGCTAAATTCGATGCCCCTATCAAAATTTGGGATGTCCTTCATCGAAACTCCAGTGAAGAAGAACAACAAGTTCATCTTCGGTTTGGTTGATCATTTGGAAGAGAAGCTCATAGGCAACATTGACATGGCTTTCGATATATTAGTCAAAAAGGCCTTGAGACATGAGAGTCTTTATATGAAGCCGAAAGCTATTGTTCCTAACGACGAGCTAAACCCATAATTGGGCGGGGGAGGCAAGAAGAAGTGGAATAATAAGAGGAAGCAGTTTCAGAACAAAGTGGCCAAAAGAAGGGCAAGCCAACTCTGACTTGCTTCAACTGCCTAGAGAAGAATCGCTATAGTAGAGACTGCAAAGCTAAGGGAAAGAAATGCTACTACTACAATATACTTGAGCACATTCAGAAGGACCGCCTAACATCATTGAAGCAAAAGAAGATAGTGAAAGCTTATGCTATGAATGTCGTTCCAAATTCCTTGAATGTTCCATCGGCAATAGAGAAAGGAAAATACATCATTATTCAAGGTATGCTTTTCCTTTATGATGTTCCTATAGGAATTTTGTTTGATATCAAGGCATCAGATTCCTTCATATTTAGTGACTTGTACATAGATTAAGATAGATACCTGAAATTGTTGACCGACCTTAGATTGTGATGAACCATGTTGGAGGCTTGACTAGCCTGTGTATGGGTTGTTGTGGTTATGTCTTATCGATACATGGATGTTCTTTTGATTATGATTGCTTTGTTTTTAGTTTTATTGGGTTTGATATTATTCTGGGGATGGATTGGCTTCGTAGATACGAAATGATGATGGATTGTGAGAAATCGTTAGTGAAGGTACGGGTAGCTAATAGGTGGGCCAAGTTTTAGGCTGCCTACTGGATAATGATGTGATTGTCGTTTTTCTATATTCACTAGATATCTCATACAACGAGTTATCATCAGTGTCTATTGCTAGGGATTATCCAAACATATTTAAGAAGGTGACCGGACTTCTACCATATAGAGAGATCGAGTTCCGTATTGATTTAGTTAAAGATGCCAAATAGATAGTGATGCCTTTGAGGAGGATGGCAGATACAGAGAAGATAGAGCTCGAGGTGCAGGTGAATGTCCTATTGCGATAAGTTCATTCGTCAAAGCAAATATGAGTAGAGAGCACCCATAGTATTCGCCCAAAAGGCGGATGGTTCCCTTAGATTATGCAATGACTACCATGAGTTGAATAAAGTGATGAAGAAGAGTAGGTACCCACTTCCACGTATTGATGACTTGTTCGATCGGCTTCATGGTGCTAGAGTACTTTCTCGGTTGAATCTTGCGATGGGATTTCAGCAATTGAGAGTAGCGAAGGAGAGAGTGTCGATTACAATGTTTATATGCCATCTAGTTTCTATGAGTGGTTGGATATGCCATTCGGGCTAACCAATGCACCGACATACTTTGTCAATCTTATGAACAATTTTTTTAGGGGTCAGTTAAATAAATTCATGCTTGTGTTCGTCGATGATATTCTCGTCTACTGATGGATAGAGGAAGAACATAAGATACATTTGAGGATCGTTCTTGAGGCATTGATAGAGCATCGAATGAAAGAAAAGTTTTTGAAATGTCACTTCTAGAGGAGGGAAGTGTGAATTTGGAACAACGTCATTTTTGAGTAGGGAATTGCTATAGATCCTACAAAAATCGCAGCAGTCCAAAGTGGACTAGTCCCAAAAATGCTATGGACATGGGAAGTTTCTTGTGGTTGGCTGGATATTACAGACGATTTATCTAGGACTTCTACAAAGCACCGTTGAATCACCTGAAGGAAAAGCATCAGACTTTTATTTAGGATGTGAGATGCGAGCACAAATTCGTGAGTCTAAAGGAAAAGTTGACGAGTGCCTTAGTATTGACCATTCTAGGAGGAAATGAAGAGATGACGATATACGCTGATGCTTGTGGTACCAGATTGAGCGTGGTATTGATGCAAAGGGGCAAATTTGTTGCATATGCTAGTCGACAACGGAAGCCACATGAGATGAAATACCTAACCCATGATTTAGAGTTAGCAGTGATTGTGTTTTTTCTGAAGATTTGGAGGCACTATCTTTTAGGATAGAGGTTTGAGCTATTCACCGACCATAAATCATTGAAGTGTCACTTTTTGTTGAAGGATCTTAATCTTTGCCAACAACGATGGTCAAAATTCCTAGTCTCTTATGGCTTTAATATTGCATATACACTAGAGAAAGTTATTGCAGTTGTTGATGCATTAAGTAGGAGACATGCCAGCTAGGGAGCTATGTTCCTAGAGTGGACGTAGTTAGAGTATATCGCCGGTTATGATTTCCGACTGAGATGCGATCTAGAGCTTGAGATATTTGCGAGCTTGACTATCAGGCCTACTCTAATTGAGCGTATGTGTACTAGTTAGAGGCGTGATGCCAGACTAGTTGAGATTATTTCTAAGATTGAGGTTGAAGTAAAGTCTGAAAAGATGAGACAGTACGGCCTCGACCAAGATGGTTAGCTCCATAAGGACAGAAGATTGTTTGTTCCTAATGTCAATGGGATGAGGGATGGCATGCTACAAGAGTGCCATCATTTGAGATTGAATATTCATCCCAGCGGTAGTATGATGCACCATGATATGAGGCAAATCTTCTATTAGGAAAGGATGAAGAAAGATGTTGGGGCATTTATCTCAAAGTGCATGACCTATTAGTTGATTAAGGCAGAGTAGAAGAAGCCTATGGTTTTATGCAACCTCTAGAAGTTCCCAAGTAAAAATGGATGAAAATGTCGACGGATTTCACCAGTGGACTGCCGAGTACCCAAGTAGGGTACAATAGCATTTGGGTCATAATTGATCGATTGACCAAAAGCGCTAGATTTATACTAATCAAGTCAAGTATAATGGCAACCAAACTAGTCGAATTATATACGAAGTGGATAATACAATTCCATGGTGTACCAAAGAGCATATAGAGTGACCAAAACCATTATTCACTAGTGGGTTTTGGAAGAGATTGTAAGAGGAATTAGGGATAGAGCTGCACCTTAGCACAACTTATCACCCTCAAACTGATACTTGGACCAAATATGATCAGAGAAACCTAAGAGAAGATCAAGATCATTCGACAATGAATGAAAGCTACTCAAGACAGATAAAATATCTATGATGATAAGAGCCGTAAAGATCTAGAGTTCTCTATCAGTGATATGGTATTTATCAAGATCTCTCCATTTAAGAATGAAATTCGGTTTAGTAGTAAAGGAAAGTGGGAACCGAGATTCGTAGGTCCTTTGTCAGTAGTAAAGAGGATTGGAAATCTTGCTTACAGAGTTACCTTAAAGAATGAGGGGAGTGCACAATATTTTCCACATTTCTCATTTGTAGAAATTTATGCACGACTCGGGCATACCTTTCGGACCAGATCAACTTGATGATATCGAGATTGAACCAGAGGCTTTGAGACCTTGTAGGCCTATTCGTATCATCACACGTGATAAGAAGCATCTTAGGAGGGAGACAACGAAGTTGGTTAAGGTTTAGTGAAGTGAAAGCAAAGGCGATTGTACTTAGGAGACCGAGGAGGGCATGATGACATCTTATCCAGAGCTCTTTACTTGGAGAGACTTCCTATTTATCGCTTTTACTTTCACTTAGGATATTATGAACTATATACCTCAGTTTAGTATCCTACATGCTAGGATATGTAGGATCGATTTCACCCTAGAAGGCTGGGGTTAAATAGGGTGATACTATTAATTATAAAAATTATTGCGAAGTTTATATAAAATAATTGCAAAACAAATATAGCAGAATTATAGCAGCATAGAAAATAGCAGAATAGAAAATAGAACACACAGATTTACCCAGCTTCGGCAAAACCCTGCCTACGTGCTGCCGCCAAGGTTTCTACTAGAAATTAAGTAGTTAGACACTTACACATGTAAACTCGCGACACCCTCTATCGACTAAGCTAAATCTACGCTCAAAACCCTGCCATAACTCAGCCACTGAGTTATGAATTCCAGAACTACACCACCGTAGTTCGTCCCCTAGTCACACGACTAGACTTTACAATGTATAAAAGAAAAAATACAAAATTTAAAAACAATTCAAAAACAAAAAATCTAATTTTAGACATTAAAGCTCAATTAAAGAATCCGGCCCAAATTAATAGAATGATAAGAATCACTAGTACAAAAAGTGCATATTGCTTCGCCTCATTTGCATCAGTTGAAGTAAAAACTGATGCAAATAGAACTATTTGCATCAGTTCCATCTTAATAACCGATGCAATTGGTACGTGAAAAGCAATAGGTAATAAAAAATAAATTTGCATCAGTTGTCACCAACAACCGATGCAATTGGTACATGCAAATAATTTTAGTCGCATCGGTTTAAATTCAACTGATGCAACTACATTAGTTTGCATTCATTTTCCATCGGTTCGCTACTCCAACTTTCATTTTCCTTCCCTTTAACTTTTCATTTACCGCTTCGCTTTGATTTATCCCTCCATTGCAAATTCACAAACAAAATTCTCAAACAAACAAAATTCACAAACAAAATACCTCTCTAATTCACAAACAAAATTCTCAAATCCAAATCAATTGCAAATTCTCGTTTGAAATTCAAATCAATTGCAAATTCTCATTTAAACGATTCGAATTGGGTTTGGAGGGGATGGAGTTGCGGTCAGCTGAAGGAGAAACGAAGGGTTTGGTAATTTGCATATAGGGATTGATGAGTTGGTCGATGCTCGCAGCGAGGTCGTGGAATGGTTTCAGGATTGGTCGATGGTGTTCGCGAATCGATTTCAATCATGTAGTTGCCAAAGGGGTTGTTGGGATTGGAACATATATTGGATGAGTACATAAAATTGAAGGAAGATAGGATCGCGATCGATCAGGAAAAACAAAGGGTTGAGGCTGCGTTTAAGGGTTTGCAGGAAGTGACGACGAATTACATTACGCCTCAGTCCCCTTCTGGTTGTTATCATCCAAGTCTGTTGTATCTTGCTTCAGTCAGGTCATTTTTGTTTTCTTTTATGTTATCATCCGAGTCTGTTGTATCTTGCTGTTTTGGTGATGTTGGGTTATAGCTGCTGTTTTCTGTTTGTAACCGTGTTTCTAGCGATAATGATATTTAAGGTTAGGAATTTTTTCCCACCCTTTTGCCTCAAAAAAAAAAAAAAAAATACCTAAACGATTTCATAATTACTCAGATATAACATCAATTGTTCAATTGATTGTAACTGTTGCATATATCAATACTTTGTACAAGATGAAACTAACTTTTTAAAACATTTCATAAGCAACTATATAGGGTTATTTACCTGGACTGATCATGCCCACTTTTCTTCATGCTGACAAATGATTTTTATTAGCTTGGACACACCATTAGCTTCTAAGTGGCTATATTATCTATTTTTATTTTATACTACTTATTTGAATATATGTTCTCTTAATGTAAGTTTATATATATGATGCAGCATCAAATTCTTTTTCGTATGCTCTGCAATTGGACTGTTAATACTTGTACACCTCAACAAAAGGATTGTCTCTGAATCAAGTCTCATCTTCTATGGATTATTTCACAATTTCTAACATTGGTAGAGGGTCTAACAGGTAATAATGTCCTCTACCAAACTATTATGGTTTCGTAATACCTTTTATTTTTTGCAATCCTGAATAGTACCTGCTATTATAAGTAAAGCATTTATGGTCATTGTTTATTTGTTTTTTTATATTTGCATGCGTGAATTTGATTAGAATCGAGATGCTTGATTTTTGTTATAAAACTTGCTCACTGAAAAAAGATGTCTCCCTCGTTTGACAAATTTACACAAGGTTCTTTTTGGAATAATCAAACGGCGCTATTGTCACATTTATATCATTCTTTTATTCAATTGAACTGCCACCTCAAGTGTCTTTTTAATTCGGATTGTGAAATATACATTGCTAAGTAGCTGTTACAAAATTACTGCAGGCTTTGGGTGCATTTTTCGTGTCCATGCTTTATATCATTCTATGTACTCTATTTGCTATATGAGGTGCGCTTCAAACTAACCTTTTCATATACTTAAATTGACCTTATAATTACATGATTTGCAAACAAAAATGATTGTTCTCCGTAGTATTAGTCAATACTTCCATGTTGAGTATCATATGCAAAATAACTAACAATCCAATTTTTTATAATGAGATGTGTATGTTACATATCTAGTGAAACATTGTGCTTTTCACTATCTGTTATTCCACCAGTTGAAATGAACTAGATACACACACCATCCTATATTCAGACAAAAAGATGTTTGATATATCAAAAGGCTACAAATAACTTTTGTTAATACACTGGTGCTTATTTATGCATGTTATGTTTATTCACCTCATCCATGTTTATAAATTATCCACATAAGGTGTATATTTTTTGTTATTTTTTATCTTTAATAATCTGTAGCTTGCAAGTTTTCAATTCCTGTTACTAATTTTACAGTTTAAAAATTTGATCTAGATTCCTTTAAACTACCAATTGTTATTTTCCTGCGTTCAAATTCTTGTGAAATTGTAAGTCTTTGTAATTGTTCCTTTTCTAAAAACTGTTCCTTCTTGTTCAAGTTTTCGTGCAAGTACACATGCTTTAATGACCATGTCTTCTTCGAGAAAATCTGCAACTCCCTTGATATCCCCTTCGAGACACTCTTTATTCTCAGTTCTTAATTTCCTTGAAACTTGTCTTCTTGTTAAATAATTCTCTTGAATTTCTGAGATCTCCAGCCCACTTGTGCACGTGCACATAACCAGCACCATCTTCTTCTTCTCAAAACTTATCACTAATATTCCAGATATCTTCTTCAATTGCCATGGCCAAATGCAATGACCAACCTGGCCCTTCCAGATTCCCTTGACTTCAGGCGATTCCTTGGCTTAGCATCATGAGGTGGGCCACAACAGTTGCAAGGATGGCGTGAGGCAGTTGGAAGATAGCCTGCATGAATATATAGGTATGAAAAGTGATTTAAACTGGTAATTCAAACTGCTGCAAATTCATATATGACGTAAACCGGTGATCTGAAAGTTTTATTAAGTGAGAAAAGTTAGAAACCATCATCATTCATCTTATAATGTAAATAATTTCAACTTGATTGCACAAAACAACGTTTCCAAATTACCAATTTAGGAGGAATAAAGTCAAGAAATTTGAATTTTGGGTTTTTTTCATGGTACATAGAAGTACCCTGAAATAGAAGGACTTGGCCTGCTCATGCTCTTGCAGTTCCGCACTTTATCTGGTTGCTACATAGACACAACCTTTTGCCTGGTCAATTTGGTCCATTTTTTTTAAAGCAGTTACATTATTTTGCATTAATGATTGTTGAGCTCCTTATGTTATAATATGTGTTCATTTGGCATCTCTTGATTCTGTTGGAAGTTGCAGTAGCCTTGGCATGATAATGAATAAAAAAGTAATTTTGTGTACTGTAAATTCATGGTTTGTTGCAGTAGCCTTGGCACGATAATTGGACATTTTTAGTATTATGTTATGTCAAACCAATGAATAACTATTATCGTTGAATTTAAACCGCTTCTGTTTTCACAAAACTGTGCCATGCTTAAAAACGACTGATTGTAGCATGGCCAAGTTTGGCTATATTGTAAATGAGTTAACATTGGCTATATTGTAGCATGACCAAGTTTGTCTTAGATGAGTCTATACTGACCGAGTTAACATTGGCTGTAACTACAATCTATAATATGAACTGCAAATAATTGTATGTGGGTGTGTTATTGTTTTGAGGTAAATCACATTTAATGCTCTGCTTAATGTATATGTCGGACTGTTGAGCTTAAGGTGAAGATAGATTGCGAAGGCTGCGAAAGGAAAGTAAGAAACGCTGCTAAATCACTCAGAGGTTAGAAATTTTCAGATCAAATGTTCTGCCTTCAGAATCCAATCCCTGTTATCAATCTTAAAGTAACTTATTGTTTCATTTTTTGGCATGCCTTGTGTATATTTTACCTTTTTTAGTAAAGTATTTAGGAATCTAACTATTTACTTAGTTAAAGAATTATGATACAATCAAATTCGCTGTACAAATTTAAATCCAAAGCTTTATCATCTAAAAGGTGTATATGTAATTTCTCAGTTATTATTCTGCAGATGCTAGCAGAAATTAGAATTTGTTATATCTGAACAGTTTTGAACAGAAAAAAAAGAACCAAGAAAAACGATGCAATAAAGAAAAAGAAAAAGGAAATAATAAAATAGGTGGTTATTTGTCAATCAATTAGCCCACTGATTTTTTATTATTCATCTGTACATATACTTGTTTATGTGCTAACATGATTTGTTCAAATTCACATTACATCCTACTAGTTTGAACTTTGAAGTATAACTCCTGTAGTTTTTTGTTACCATCTTTTGAATTTTACTTAAACTGATAGAAGCAGGACAATTTTTATACAAAGGATAAGGAAGTAGGATATCTTCTATACTAAAAAATTAAAGAAGAGGTAATTCATTCAAGAAAATATAACCAGAATAGGCGATCTAATTCCATTGTTTAGAATATGTATACGAATTTGAACTTATTTTTAGCACATGAATAAAATAAAACTTCATTACTACATGGCTGATTTTGTATGTAACATTTCACATATAGGTGTTACATCAGTGGAAGTGATTCGAAAACAAAACCAGAGGAGTTGTGATAGGGAATGAAGTTAAAATAGCAGTTCGAAAGCAGGAGTTTTGGTACTCATCTTCCCATTTTGTTACTCACAGCTTCACTCAAATTGTTAAGTGTTAAACAAGAAGTCATTCAGAAAGAATAAATTCCTTATCACCCTGCTAGAGCAGAGCAAAGCAGCTTGCAAATTAATGAATTTGCAATTGCAACAAAAAAAGTCATCTTTTTATGTAAAAGTATGAGATTTCATTATATATTTATATATGGGACAGTTTTTGTACACATCAGGATTTCCTATAGAATGGTTGAATTGAACTTTTGTGCAATTAATTCATATAACAAGATATTATGTATTTGAATTGAAAGTTCGTTTGATCTAGGTTATAGAGACAGCCATGGCATTGCAAGAAGCAGGATCTTTTTCGGTTGTTTTGGAATGTGTTCCTGCACCTGTAGCTGCTGTAGTAACTCGGGCTCTTCAAATTCCAACCATTGGTATTGGTGCTGGGCTATTTTGTAGTGGGCACGTATAAGCTATTTTATGCTTCATCATTTTCTCACGTTATTCCATTTTATATCATGATATTTCACCGTGACCATGTTTAGATTACCAAAGCCAAATTGTATAGCCTTTTATTTTGATAGGTAAAAATTAACGAAATAATGCACTGCATAAAAGGGAGCACACTTTTTCTCTTTCGAAATATTGGTCGATTAAGGGGAAAAAAAGATGTAAATTAAAACTGAGCATATGAAGCGCTGGATATGAGATTAAAACTACTTGTAAATGATTATCATTCCATCTATGATGCTTAATAAGATATAAATGCAGGTTCTAGTTTACCATGACTTGTTGGGAATGCTTCAACACCCTCATCATGCCAAGGTTAATGCATTTTCCATTCTATTTGTGCATTCATTTTTTAATGTTCCATAAAAAAAGGGTAATTCTGCTAACTTGCTAATGGTATTATAATTGCCTGCGGCCAAACAGGTAACTCCCAAATTCTGCAAGCAATTCAGCCAAGTGGTGATAGGTGGCTGGTGGGAAGATTATCGTGCTGTGGGGGTTGAGGCGAAGGCTGCGGTAGTGGTTTTGGTTGCGGATTACAGTGGTATTATCAAGTGGTACTGTAGATGAATGGAGAAGGAGAGGGCAGTACAACAGTAAGCAGATATGTCTGCTGTGAAATTTGTAAACCAAAGCAGAATTTGTAAATGATAATGAAATAATCTTTTTTTTAAATATTTTGTGTATGTTTTTTTCTTTATATATATATATAAAGATTATCAATAATATATATAGTCTATTTGAGTACTGTAATAAGAGTTTCTGACGGATTAGTTTGCATCGGTTGCTATAAAAAACCGATGCAATAGAGGGATTAGTTTGCATCGGTTTTCAACAACAACTGATGTAACAAGTTCCTTTGTTGCATCAGTTTTCATTACAACCGATGCAACATGGGTGTGACGACCCGAATTTTCTTACTATTGTTAATTGGTAATTTACTGAACAAATCATTGAAATATAGTTTTGATTTGTCGAACAAATGAAATTCTAATAGTTAAGATGTCAGATTGTATATATAGATTGATCTAAGAACGAGGAAAAATAATAATAATAATAAATAAATAAATAAGTATTTATACTAGAAATAAACACCTTAAAATTCATCGTTATGTAAATTAGAAAATAAACACTTGAGATAACTCTAGAATTTGTATAGATAGAATAAATGTAGTATGAAATGAAATAAGGCAAAAGCAAATGTATATAAGTTGTACATAATACAAATATCTATGAACATGGATGAGTATGATAACATAAAACAAGACAAGTCATGTATAATTAATGCTAGTGCAAAGATATCATTTCAGCCTCCTTACTAAAAGAAAATCTCTGATCAAAATAAAATAAAATAAAATAAATCTACCCAGTACAATACAAATCCTGTACCACCAATACAAACCTGTTCACACTTTGTTTTTATATATTTATATCATCCTTAATTCATCCGTTCATCAAAACTGAGTATCATATAAAAAAATAATATAATAGCAAATCTGAAGACTAACTCAACAACTTTAAAAGAAAAGAGAAAGTATAATCTAGCAACTATTCAAACAAGAAGTCAGATAAAACAAACATCTCTAGAACAAATATCTTCTTTTACAAGCCATATGTATACAAGCTGAGTGTTGCTGCAAAGGGGATATTTACATACAAATATCTATACAATATAAACATCATAATAGTATGTAAACATCTTTAGAAACTAAGGCATTTAATTGCTATCATTTCAGCTAACATTTTAGTCAATTCAGGATATTAGAAAAAAAAAGAATCTGATCAATCAAAGAAGAAAATAGCTAAACCAATTAATACCTCCCTTATACATACTGTTCTCTTTTATAACTACATCTAAACTATTTAGTTCATTCAGAAAAACTTAGTAAACCAGAGAAAACTAAAGAAGAAAAGAAAAAGGAAGCAAACTCAATATCAAATTCAAACTAAAAACAGAAAGATTCAAGAGGCATATTCACACTGTAGATTCAAGAACATCAGAGTGTTCTCTGTTCAACAAAATCTTGCAGGTGAGTAAACAAATTTAAATTAAAAGTTAAGTATATGTATATCTGGTTGCCTGTGAAGTTTGAGTTGTATGTTACTTGGCTGGTGCATATATTCATGAGTGATCTCTGTATATTTGTAAGTAGAAACGACTTGCTTTGTTCTGAGTAGATGGATATGCTTATCCTTCTCTGTTTCTAGAGTACAGGGTTTTCAAACTCGTAAAATTCATTTGTTCCTTCTCTGATCTATTAGGATTTTGTTAATAAGAGGTGTTGTTAAATTATAGATTAAGGTTTTAAAAGAAATTTAAGAAGTTTAATTGGTATTTATCTGGGAAAATGGAAGAGCAGTGTGAATTTCTTTAAACATGTTAAAAATCAAATGTGAGAAATCGCTGAATCAAATATATAATTAGAACCATCAATGGAAAATATGAATTTTCAAACAAAAATCTTGATTTTTAAAGTGGAAACGAATGTGTATTTTGCAAATGACCAGAAATGAGTTTTTGAGCAAAATCAGGCAACTGGGTTGTTTCTGGTGATCGAGGCTTTGGTCGGAGCTGGTATGGTGAACGACGAGGTTGAGAAAAATGGCGTATGTCGAGTTCTTTCATCGTGGTTCGTCCAATATTGTTTTTAACCCTAATTTTGGGTTGGGGACGGAAGTGGGATGATGGCGTCAGCTCAGGCGCGTTGAGAGGCCTCGGACCAGGATCATTGGGGGCGGTGAAGATCTGACGTGGATGAGAGTGGGATTTTTTCGATCTCTGATGATCGACGTTAGGTGATCGAGGCGTTTTACGAGAAGTGGGTGGTACCTGGATATGGATTGAACTGCCTCGATTCTTGTTTTGGCTTTGGGGTCGCGATTCAATGCCGGAAATTCATTGCCGCGACGATAGATGACTTGTTGAGGATGGGCAGGTGGTGTCAGAACATGGCCGGCGATGGTGCATGTGCACCAATTCGCGTGTGTATCTATTCTGTTTGATTTTTTGGATAATGAGGAACTGGGTCGAACTCGATGATGAATTCGAAAATTTTATTATGTTGCTCGTGACTGTTTCCGTGTCGTTGCAAGTTTTGTTAATACTGTAATTACAAAATTAAAGTGGAAACAGAAGTTTGGATGAAGCTGTGAAGTAGAGGAGAAGATGGAGTAAGGAAATGTGGGTTTGGCTCGTGTTTTGCCCGATGTTTTTAGCATTGGACTCGGGTTATTTAGTTACCGAGTTTACTTGTACGCGAGTAATTGTTATTCCAGGTTTTTAGGGAGGGAAACCATTTTGAATTTTACAAAGTTCCAGGAAAATCAGATTGTTGAAACAAGTTTCAAGCATTATCTAACAAGATTCATTTATTTATTTTTATGGTTAAGATGAATTGGTTGGATTTGGCAAATTAAACATTTGGCGAGTCATTTAATAGGATCTCTAGTTGATGCAAATAAAATGAATGATGAATTTAAAAAGTAGTCGGTATGTGGTATAACTTAGCAAATCAAGAAGATCTCAAATGGCGTGTTGTTTTAAGTAAGATTATAAGATGAAATTAAAGAAATTTTTTGATGTGCAATTAATTCAGATAATTATTTAAGGTAATTTATAAATTAAGGTAAGTAATTAGAGGATTAATTAATTGATATAATTAATTAAAGAATAGTTAGTTGGTTAACGAAATTTATTAAAGGTTAAACAGTGTAAGTAGTTAAGGCTAATTAAAAGAGTAGTTAATGTAATTAATTTAAAGGCTCATGAGTATGATTAATTTAAGGATAATTAATCAATATAAGTGATTATGGAAAATTAATTTGGATAATTAATTAAGAATCGATGTAATTAATATGGATGAATAGAGGTTAATTAATTGGTGAAATTAATTGAGAGTTAATTACTTAAATATAATTAAGGAATAATTAACAAGGATGATTAATTAAAAATAATTAATTAAAGAAGTTTGTTTAAGGTGATAGATAAGGAATAAATAAATTGGATTGAAATTAATTAATGATTAAGTGGCAAGATGTGCAGTAATGGTGGTGATTAATTTAATTTATTTAAATTAATTAGAAACGGTATGACTAATTAAATCTTGCCTATGAATAATATTGAATGCTATAGATAATTTGATATTCTTGATTGAAATGTTCTGTGGTATGATTGAGTTGAATAGTAATAAGGTAATTATCTATCGTGATGAACCGCTATGGAAGTAAACATCCTGTATTAAAAGTTTGAATTATGTTTCACTTGAATAATTTGGGAATAAGATGTTATTGAATTCGAAGAGTCTGGAGTCGGGTATTAGTTAATACCCGAAACCACTTCGAATTTTTTTTACAGATTGATATGTGAAATCTATAGGCTGGAATGTAGTGATTTAAAGGAATTGGACTATTTAAATCTAAACCATAGTACTTAGAAATGGATGTGTAGAATAAGTGATGTCTATAATAAATTGTGGCTTTGTGAATGAGAGTGAGTTACCCCGGGTTTTATATAAGTTGTATGCTTTATATTCCATGTTAGATGGGTTTACTCACGCTGGTTTCCAGCCTGACCCGGGTGTTACTTTGGTGTAATGCTCGGGTCAGACCGAGTATTACAGATTTCAGGTTAGGACGTTCTGGAGCTCAGGAGGCGAGCTGGATGGCAATATCGTATAGAGTATTTCCGCTGTATTGATTTTATTGTTAATCTGAGACATGATAATTGTATATATTCAGTGACCGCATAAATGTGAAACTCTGATGTACATTAAATGTAATCGACAGATATAGTATTCTTTTGTAAACTGTTATTATTTACTATTATATTTTATCCGCTGCGAATGTGAGATGTTTGGTGTTTCTGTTCTTCTTCTTCTATCTCTTTCTTCTTTTTCATAACTATCTGGAATTTTCGGGATTTGAAAATTTCGGGTCGTTACAATGGGGGCTGTGTTCAAGCAACCAACCATGATATTTTGCATCAGTTGTTAGTAACAACCGATTCAAAAAGGACCTTTTTGCATCGGTTTCAGAACTGATGCAAAAAGTGTTAAGCCTGTTGCATCGGTTGCATATGCATCGGTTGTTGAACTGATGCAAAAGGGGGGTAAACAACCGATGCAAATGGCCTGTTTTGTAGTAGTGAATTATCACATTCTTCTGTTTATATTATTTGGCCGTATTCTTCTCCTATTTGCGTTCGTTTCTTTTTGCTCGGTCATTCCACTTTCAACAGCTTTAGGATTTTTGTAAATTGAGAGGCGCTGACTGATTGTTGGTTGATTACAATTGGATATTACTTTGATTTGCTTCGGCAATCAACTCACTTCGATTTTCACATGATCGCTTCAATTCGTCGAGTTCGGTATGTTGCGTAAATTGGCACGTTCGTTTTTGTTTAAATTTATACTGTACTCAACTTTGATTCGAGTTGAATGATCATTCTTTCTGTTGTTTCTTGAACTCGAATACCCTCGTATGTCGATGATGTTACTATTTAAATAGGAATCGAATTCCTACAATTTCATTCATTTGAACTTGTCATTTAATTTAGCTTGGCCATTGATTTTGCTTGAATGCTTGAGATTAATCTGACTTGTTTAATTCGTATAATTTGACGATGGCTTGCTCATCATGTCTTCGAATTGCTTTGGGAATTTTTGCTTGCTCACCACGGTTTCAATTTTTTGCCATTCAATTTTGACTTTAGTTTGAAATCCCCTGCGACTTTATTTTTGGTTCGAGCTATAGCATATTATTATTCACATGGGTTTTGATTCTCTGGCATTTTGGCTTGACTTGAAACTTCATTGACCTGTACGCTTGTTGTTTCTTGATGAACTTTATGCATCTGCTATGTTTGATCATCTTGAACCGTTTGTGTCATCACTGTTCATCCATGCTTATGGTTTTGTTGGTCATTGTTAAACTTCATGTATGTTAGGTTGCCGGGTCTAGTTGTTGTTTTTTGTATCCACGCACTCTGGTTGTATTCTATTTTTCATGAGGATTGTTCTGTTTTTTGCTCTACATGCTTGCTTATACTACATGATGTGTTATTTATGTTTCTGGTCTGGTTGAAATTCGTGGCCTTCATTGCTAAGGCTACACTTGTACGTGATTCCACTGTGTACATTTGCTTGAGCCTGGTTCCATTGATGATGCTATGTGCTTGTTGTATATAAGCACCGTGTATATACATATATGATCATACATGTGTGTGTGTGTGTGTATATATATATATATATGTTGTATATGTTGGTCTGGTCTTGTTTCACTTATCTGGTTTAGTTGCTGTGATAGTTTGTGTTAATGTTGCACTTAACTGAAACTGTTCATACTTGCATGAGATTTGGTTCATCACTGTTTGATCGCATTACATTGTTCACTATATTGTGCCATTATCTTATGTGCCATCTGGAGCTCGAGTTGCTTCACCATTGAATGTGATTGGGTAATTTGCATTTGAACTTGCAATGACCATTTTATTGCATTCACCATGCTTGTTTTGTCTTCACTGTGCATTACCCTTCGTATATATTCATGTTGCATACCTGTGAATGTCACTCATTGTTTTCAAAATTGTTTGTAGTTTTGTTGCTGTTTCAGTTTGGTCTGGTTGGATGTCTAGCCTCTGTTTTCATGTATACGACTTGAACTTTGGTCGAGGCTGGATTTATATGTCTTGACCATTTCATTTGAATTTGCACCTGTGTTGAATCCAGCTTATAGCTTGGGTTTGACCTTATGCCGGTGTCGTGACTTTATCTTTTGTTGCATTTGAGTCGAACTCGGCTTTTGATTGAGTTTGACATTGTGCTCACCTGTCCCTGCAATTTTATCAAGTGTATATCGGTGTGCATGGCCTTGTGGCATGTACAGTGATACACTGTTCATGTCACAAGCTGTTCGTGTATGATGAATTCAAAATAAATATGATGACAAACAACCCAAATAACCGAGGCTAATAATATTTTCAAAAATACATTTTATTTTACACAGCAAAAATATTTTATTTTCAATTTTATTGCTTCAGTGTTTATTTTACAGATCACTCGGATGCTAGATTCAATCTGGAATAGAGTTGAAATACAATTATGAGTGAACGAGTGATATATAGTGAGGTGCAAATGTAAATTGAAAATTGTGATGTAATCAATTTATATTGTAATTAAAAATTATATGTATATATATATTATATATAATGAGAGCTCAAATTTGTACTATTCAAAATTGTAATAAATACTGGTTTGAATAAAATATCTGTTTGAATTTATTTTATTCAGCAAATATTTACTTAATTATGTGAAAAATAAAATAGTACATTAACAAATACATTTAAAGAATATGTATATATATGTTTATCAACAAACATATATTTATGTAACGATCCCGTTTTTAAACAATTTTAATTTATTAATTGATATAATTTTTGGGATTAATTTGTGAATTAATTTGAAAATTTTCAAAACAAATAAAATATGTGTTTGTTTATATATACATATACATATATATAATGTGAATAGAATTTGAATTTGAAATTCAAAAATAAATATCTTAAAAATAAATTGGATTTAAAAACTCTATATTTTAAAAACTAATATATATATATATATGTGTGTGTGTATATGATTTTTATTTAGTGTATAATTTATTTTAAAATCGTTTTCTTTAAAAAGTTAAATAAATATAAATGAAAGGTTTAATACACTTTCTTTTAAAATTAAATACATAACATAAAATATATATAAATATAAAACTAAATATAATATAATATATAAATTATACAAAAATTAAAGTACATGCAAATTTACAAGTGTTAAAATTATGATATAAAATTTTACAAGTGTTAGCTTAAGATAACATGCAATTAACAAGTGTCATTAATTTCTTTTATTTTTAAAATAATAAATAAAGGGAAAATAAGATTATATATACAACATTACTCCCTCTCTCTCATTTTTCTTCTAACTTTCATTTTCAAAAATTTATTAAAACAAACTTGAGTAACTCAAACCAGAAAACAAAAATCAAAGCAGCAACCTCTTGTATTCTAAAATTCTAAAGCAATCAAGTAATTAAATAAGATCAAAGATTCAAGTTCAACCTGATCTAAAGAAAACAAAGTTCAGATCAACTCAAAAATAAGTTCAATTCATCAAAACAGCAAGCAGATCAGATATCAAAAAGAAATTTCCAGTTTCTCTGTTCTTCAGTAAGGTGAGTAAACTACTTTAATCTGATCTATAACTTGAAGTGAGGCTGTGAAAAAAATGTTTGCATGAATGTAAATATTTTTGCATATATACAAATATGTATATATTTATCCGTGCATATTTGGGAACATGCAAATATTCCCCTCTGTTCTTGTTTACATGTTTTTAAAACCTATTCAAAATTCAATTCCTCTTTCCCTAAACTTCTATAGCTTGTGATGTTTAAACAAAATGTGTTTAAAATTACTAGATCTTAACTTTAAAAATACTTTGAAGTATAAATAATAAGTGGATTCACTGGGCAGAGGAAAATACAATTAAACTCAAAATACATCAAAATTTCGACCAGCATGATTTCTTGTTTCACTTACATCATCAAACTCTATTTCAAAAAATATGATTTTTAAAAATAATCAGGAATTTTAAGTTAGTATTTTGGGAGGAATGGAAAAATGAACGTAAAAGGGGTTTTCGGTAAATTCTGGTGATCGGAGCAGAGTTGGGTCTTGGGATCGTGGGTGAAGCTTATTAGGAGGCCAGAGGTTTTGGAAAAAATGGTGGGTGGATTTATCAACCACCGTAGTGGCCAAACGACATTAAAGTAGGGTTTAAGGACTTGGTTTGGTCGACGTGAGTTTCGAGGCTAGATCGTCAACGTCGAGGCATCAGACTCAACCGGAGTGGGGGAATCGATGCATGATTTCGTGGTGAAGCTTTTGTCGGAGTGTCAGGCCTTGGTTCTTGGATAAATTGTTTAGTTCCAGGTGGAAATCAATATGCTTGAATTTGATTTCGTGGATGTGTCAGGGTTCTGGGTGGTCGCACGGTTAGGGGAGATGGTCGTCGACGTGCTGAAGGTGGTTTCGATGGTCGAAGCTGCTTCGATCACATGTACACGTGCACACGTGTCAGTGAAGTATCAGTAGGTTTAGGTTGAGGATGAAGGAGTTGCCTCGGGTTTCCTCTCGGGGAGATTGGGTTGTGGCTCGAGTGTTGTATCGGGGTGATTGCATGTGTTTTTTTCGGGGTAACAGTTTAAAATTAAAATAGAAAAGAAAAAAATGTTGCTCGGGAATTTTTTAGTTTTGTCGGGTTAGGGCTCGAGAAGGATACAGGTTCGACTCGGGTAAGTTGTAGTAGCAGTTTAAAACCTTAAAATAAATCAAGTTTAAATAATTTCTTTATTAATTCTTTTTAAATAATAATTTCTTATTTAAGTTTGAGATTAGTTAAAAGGTTTTAAAATAAATTATTTAAAATAAATTAAGTTTAAGATATTTTATTAAATGTTCTTTATTCATAATTAATTCTTAAGTTTATTTAAATAGTGTAATTAAGGTTAATTAAGAAAATAATTTTTTTTTGATCATAAGGTCTTAAGTTAATTTGTATGTTAATGATGAATTAATTCCAAGTTTTATTAATAAGATTTAATTGATAATTAAAGTAATTAATTAAGATAAATGGTTTATCTTTTAATTAATTAAGGTTTTGGGTAATTAATGATTAATTAATCAATGAAATTAATTAAAGATTAATTACTTAAAGGATAATTACTTAATATAAGTAATTAAAGAATAATTAATTAATTAATTAAAAATTAAGGTTAATTAATTAATGATTAAAGGTTAATTAATTAATAATTAAAGGATAATTAATTACTAATTAAAGGTTAATTAATTAATAATTAAAGTATAATTAATCAGCGATTAAAGGATAATTAATAAAAGTAATTATGTGATTAATTAAATTCAATAATTAATTAAAATGGGTTGTAATTAATTAATGCCAATTAAACAGGGTTAAGTAATTAATTTATTTTGAATTAATTAAATTAATTATAATTATAGGACTAATTAATCTTGCTTATGGATGATCGGATTATATTGAATGCTTTGAATGGTTTGATATCTCTGATACGTAATGCTCTGTGATATGAATCGTTTTGGATTGAGCTTTGATATCTGTGATGTATTGCTGTGTGAATGTGAACTTCTGAATTGCATTAAAATTGTTTACTTAAACAACTTGGCCTTTAAGATGGCATTTGAATTTCGATGAGACCGAGAATCGGATTCCAAATGGTTATCCGAAAACCACATCGAATCTTAAAGGTGAATCTCTTGTTTAAAAGATTAAAAACGGAAATTTATATCCACATGTTTTTAAAATAAGCACTTTTTATTCAGATAAGCCGGGGAGGACATTAAGTCATAAAACCCATTTCGAAGAATGATACGATGGAATGGAACTACATTTGAAGACGATGGTTGAAGACCAGGTATTTTCAAAAATGAAAGGATTACTCGTAGATTGTATCTGCACCGAGTTGCTCCGGTATAGAGATTACCCTATGTGATGGGGAGTCCGGTCGAGATTGGGGATATCCGGGTTTGCAAGGACTTTTTCCTTAATTGGACGAAGTGCCTTCGGTTCCATTCAGACCCAGTATGGACATGTATGGATGTGTGTTTGACATTACACTTTGAGATATAAATCTTGTTTCTATCAAATACATTTCTGTTTGGTGGCGAAGAATTTATTCTCTTAGCTTAACACTCTTCTCTGAGACGTACGAGCTCAGAGGTTGCGTAGTTGATGGTTATTAGTGATATATTCCTAATTTGGTGATATGGCATGCTAAGTGTTAATCATTGGTTGATCGAAGCATGGCTTTTGTGAAAAGCATAGCTTTGTGGTACGAGACTTCATCGAACCTCACAACCCAGAAATGGTCGAAACAGGAAAGGATGCAGCAAGGTTATGTGGGTCGCGCCCCTCAGGGTATGTGCATTTTCTTCTGGATAAAAAGTGGTATTCTGGTATGGAGCCTAGATATTTTTATTATGTAGTTGTTGGTTGTTGAGGGCCCTCGATAAAGGTTGGTTACAACCGGGGGATGGCATACTCGTGACAGTTAGATACCTAGTTATAGAGGTAAGGCTGTCTTGTGTTGGCAGAGATCCGGTTAGGTTCTTGGTATGTCCCTCCAGTGGCGTACCCATTCGGATAAAGGAAGTTCCTTAGCTTTGGCCATTTGTTGAAAATCCAACCGATCAATACGAGCCCTGTATGGTTTTATTTGTAGAACCTGCCATTTAACAAGGTAGCTATAGTAAGCATACTATAATGGTACGTATGCTGGCAAAGATTAATATTATACTTTCGAAATGTTTTCTACACTATGCACTAACAATAGTATCAAAAGGATTTTCGCGTATTAAGCATGTTTGACTACTATAAGGAGAAACCTCCCCCAAGTGTGCGATTGCATTGTGTATGTGTCGGAAGACCTTATGGTAGTTTCATTTTTCAAAAGCATGAACATATTTCTTTTTGTAAATTCTTTTTGTACAAATAATTATTTTTATGTTTCTCACACCAGTCCCATGACAGACTTGGAGTTTATTGTTCCCTTTCTAAACTCTGGGTGCCCATAATTTTCCACACGGATAGCCTAGAGTTGGTTTATCAGTAAGTTCAGATAGAGATGTAGATTTGGAAATCTTTGAAGTCTGTGGATTTGGAAGCCTTGGGTTGCAAAGCCTAGACCGTTACATTTTTGGAAGCCTTAGTCTTTGGAGCTTTTGGTTTTTTGAGCTTTTTGGTTTGGAGCTCTGAAGCTTTGGAATGAAGATGCAGTTTGCTCTCTCTCTCTCCCTCTTTGAAGCCTCTATTGTTGTTATCTTTTCCGCTGTTGTGTTGTTTCTGCTGTATTCTATTATATATAGTGCTCTAACGTTGTTGAGCTCTTGTGTTGGATGTTGTATCCATGTTGTGTATCAATAAAATCAATCATTTTTGTTTCCGCTGTGTTGTTAGCATCTAATGTATTATAGCTCCAGCGAACCGGACTCCAACGTTTGAATCTCCGACATTCGAATACGGGTGATGCATTAGATGCCCATTTTCGGACGTCGGAACCCAGATCGTCACATCTGGCATCAGAGTTAAAGGTTGAGTAGGAACTTTAGATTTGGAGTATAACTCATTCGGTGACTCATTAGAGATAGGGTCAGAAATTCCCTAGAATGAGTATCCTTAAGATATCTTTTCCGTATGCCTAAGTCAATTTAGTGCCAGAAGAGGATGAGGTAGGGGAAGGGGGAGTACCACTACAAATGGTCGAGACTCTGCAACAATAGCAATGGAAGGATTTATAAAGAAGATTACCTTATTTCTTATTTATGATAAAATTGTTAGAGTTCTATTCGACACTGGAGCCACACATATTTTTATTTCCCAGCAAACCATATAAGAGTTAAATCTTGAAACCGAATTCGTAGACGAGCCTATTTGTGTGAAGAACCCGGTAGGAGGCCTTGCGAATCTTTATTTACTTTGTACAAAAGTTCCTATTTCATATTTTCATCATTAGTTTCCTATCAGCCTTTTCGTTCTTGACTTTAATGAATTTGAGATTTTACTTGGAATGAATTGGTTAACAAAATATGAAGCTAAATTAGATTGTATCAATAGAATGATTTCAGTCAAAACCAAATTTGGTAATTTTATTGTGATTTCTTGTGAGGATCCAAGTCCGAAGAGGGATAAACTAATATATACTTTAGGGAAATCGAATTTAGAATCAACTTGTTTCCCAATGCTTGTCCAGTTGTGCATATAAGTCATAGGATGACACTAAGAGAAAGAGTAGAGCTAGTCAAGCAAACCCAAGATTTACTGGAGAAAGGATTTATACGACCTAGTCGTTCCAGTTGGGGTTCAGCTGTGGTATTTGTAGCCAAGTCCGATGGATCTTTGAGATTGTGCATAGATTATTGTGATCTTAATAAGTTAACCCTTAAGAATAAATTTTCTTTGCCTCAAATCAATGACCTATTCAATCAATTGCATGGTGCTTGATTCTTTTCCAAGATGGACCTAGCCCAAGGATTCCATCAGCTGAGAATTGCTGAAGATTGTATTCATTTGACTGCTTTTAGGGGTCCCGATACATTCTACGAATGGTTAGTTATCCCCTTTGGACTAACCAATGCCCTTGCATATTTCATAGACCCGATGACCCGAGTATTTCGTGAAGTATTGAATAAGTTCATTCTCGTATTTATTGATGATATTTTGATTTATTCCAAAACTGAAGAAGAGCATGCCGAACACTTAAAAATAGTTTTGGAAATATTGAGGAGGAATATTATTTTTGCCAAGTTTTCTAAATGTCATTTTTGGGTAAAAGAAGTTAGATTTCTGGGACATACTGTAACAGAAGAAGGAATTTCTGTAGACCCTTGTAAGGTTTCCACTATCGTAGATTGGAAGCAACCCACAACTCCAAAGGAGGTCAGAATTTTTCTGGTATTAGCCGGATACTACCGAAAGTTTGTCCAAAATTTCTCTAAATTAGCCATTCCATTAACTAAGATGACTATGAAGAATGCCAAATTTATTTAGAATCCAAAGTGCGAGGAAGCATTCCAGGAATTGAAGAAAAGGTTGAGCCGTGTTCCTATTCTTGCTATTACTAACGGGAATAAAGGTTTATCTGTTTACATAGATGCGTGTGGTGAAGGTGTGGGTGCTGTTCTAATGCAAGAGGGTAGGATGATTACCTACGCGAGTAGACAATTGCGACCACATGAGAAGAACTACCTGACCCACAATCTTGAGCTTTTGACAATTATCTTTGCTTTGAAAATCTAGCTTCATTATCTTCTATGTGAAAATTTTGAATTGTTCACAGACCATAGATATTTGAAATACCTCTTTACCCAGAAGGATTTGAATCTAAGGCAGCAACGTTGGTTGGGATTCCTAGCGTCATATGACCTGGACATTCAGTAAACACCTGGTAAAGCCAACGTGATAGTTGATGCTTTGAGTAGAATACATGCTGTTCTTGCTTACCTTGTTGTCACCCCCACTCTTCTTGTGAAGATCGCTAGTAAGCAAAAAGAAGACAAGTTTCTCCAAGAATTTTATGGAAGAATACGTCGAGGCGAAGATTCCAGCTTTGAAATCGATAATGGTGGAATTATAAGGTTGAAAGGGAGGATTTGTGTCCCAGACATCCCAGATCTCAAACGAGAAGTATTGGATGAATGTCACAAATCCAAGTTCAGTATCCATCCAGGGGTTAACAAAATGTATTGAGATATAAAGAGGACTTTCTGGTGGAAAACGATGAAGAGGGATATATCCATTTATGTTAGTCGATGTGCAACTTGTCAACAAATAAAGAGTGATCAAATGAAGATGGCAGGTTTACTCCAACCACTGACAGTGCCAAAATGGAAATGGAACCAAGTGTCTACGGATTTTATAGATGGTTTGCCATGAACTCAGAAGGATAATGAGGCGATTTGGGTTATTGTGGATCGTCTGACCAAGACTGCCCACTTTATCCCAGTTAAATCCACTCGAACGGCAGCGAATTAGGCAGAGTTATATGTGAAGGAGATTGTTCGACTCCATGGAATACCAAGTATTATAGTGAGTGATCGCGACCCGATCTTCACTAGCAGATTTTAGGAGGCATTTCAAGCCACACTAGGAACCAAGTTGAACTTCAATACTGCTTACCACCCGTAGTCTAATGGGCAAACTGAGAGAATAAATCAAATTTTGGAAGATCTTTTGCATGCTTATATTCTTGATTTTGGAGGTTCATGGGAGGACCATTTGCATTTGGTTGAGTTTTCGTATAATAATAGTTATCAAGCCAGTATTAGAATGGATCCTTTCGAAGCATTGTATGGTCTTCCTTGTAGACCACCTGCGTGTTGGATTGAGTCAGGTGATAGGCTTGTTCTTGGTCCGAACATGATAAGGGAAGCTTCTAAGAAGGTTGATTTCAGTCGAAAGAAGTTGAAAACTACCCAGAGTCGATAGAAAAGTTACGCCGACCTCATGAGAAGAACTTTAGAGTTCCAAGTTGGAGATTCAATCTTCTTAAAGGTTTCTCCAATGCGTGGAGTTTTGAGATTTGGAAAGTCAGGTAAGCTGGCACCGCGATATATAGGTCCTTTTCCTTTACTCGAGAGGATTGGTCCTTTGACTTATCGAGTGCAGTTACCTAACTGGTTAGCTGGCGTGCATAATGTGTTCCATATTTCACACCTTCGGAAGTATGTACATGACCCAGATCAAATCATTGAGGAGGCCGCTCAACAGGTTTTGGAAATCACACCTTACTTGGCAGTGAAAAGAGAACCATTAAAGATTATTAGTCAGGATGAAAAGCGGTTAAGGAATAAAGTGGTGAAATTGATGAAAGTACAATGGAGTGGAGATCCGAATGATTGTACTTGAGAAACAGTGGAAAGCATGCAGTAGTCCTATCCCAAGTGTAGAATAGATATTTCGGCTTGATCTAGTAAGTCATTTCTCTATCTTTTTATGTGTTCACATATTCTTTGTTTGTCTCCCTGTCTACCAAATTTCGGGGACGAAATTTTCTTAAGGGGAGAATTGTAACAAACCCGTTTTTAAACCAAATTTAATTTAGTAATTAATATAATTTTTGGGATTAATTTGTGAATTAATTTGAAATTTTTCAAAACAAATAAATTATGTGTTTGTTTATATATATATATATTGTGAATAGAATTTGAATTTGAAATTCATAAATAAATATCTTAAAAATAAATTGGATTTAAAAACTCTATATTTTAAAAACTAATATATATATATATGTATGTATGTATATATGATTTTTATTTAGTGTATAATTATTTTATAATCATTTTCTTTAAAAGTTATATAAATATAAATAAAAGGTTTAATACATTTTCTTTTAAAATTAAACGTATAACATAAAATATAAAGTATATATAAATATAAAACTAAATAGAATATAATATATAAATTATATAAAAATTAAAGTACATGCAAATTTACAAGTGTTAAAATTATAATATAAAATTTAACAAGTGTTAGCTTAAGATAGCATGCAATTAACAAGTGTCATAATTTCTTTTATTTTTAAAATAATAAATAAAGGGAAAATAAGATTATATATACAACATTACTCCCTCTCTCTCATTTTCTTCCAACTTTCATTTTCAAAAATTATCAAAAAAACTTGAGTAACTCAAATCAGAAAACAAAAATCAAAGCAACAACCTCTTGTATTCTAAAAATCTGAAGCAATCAAGTATTTAAACAAGTTCAAAGATTTAAGTTCAACCTGGTCTAAAGCAAATAAAGTTCAGATCAACTCAAAAACAAGTTCAATTCATCGAAATAACAAGCAGAGCAAATACCAAAAACAAATTTCTAGTTTCTTTGTTCTTCAATAAGGTGAGTAAACTACTTTAAATCTGATCTATAACTTGAAGTGATGCTGTGAACAAAATGTTTGCATGAATGTAAATATGTTTGCATATATACAAATATGTGTATATATATATATATAGACACACACACACACACATATATATATGTGCATGTCTGGGAACAGGCAATTATGCCCCTCTGCTCTTGTTTACAGGTTTTTAAAACCTGTTCAAAATTCAATTCCTATTCCCCTAATCTTCTATAGCTTGTGATGTTTAAACAAAATGTGTTTAAAATTACTAGATCTTAATTTTAAAAATACTTTAATGTATAAATAATAAGTGGATTTACTGGGAAGAGGAAAACAAAGTGAAACTCAAAATACATCAAATTTCGACTAGCATGATTTCATATTTCACTACATCATCAAAATCAATTTCAAAAAATATGATTTTTAAAAAAAAATCAAGATTTTTAAGTTAGTATTTAGAAAGGAATGGAAAGATCAACGGAAAAGGGGTTTTCGATAAATTTTAGTGATCGAAGCAGAGTTGGGTCTCGGGATCGTGGGTGAAGCTTATTAGGAGATCAGAGGTTTCGACAAAAATGGTGGGTGGATTATCAACCACCGTGGTGGCCGGACGATGTTAAACTAGGGTTTAAGGACTTGATTTGGTCGACGTGAGTTTCGAGGCTGGATCGTCAACGTCGAGGCATTGGACTCAACCGAAGTAGGGGGGATCGATGCGTGGTTTCGTGATGAAGCTTTGGTCGGAGTGTCAAGCCTTCTGGTGGCTGGAGGCGGCCATGCGAGGTGGTTCTTGGATGAACAGTTTAGTTTCAGGTGGAAGTCGATATGCTTGAATTTGATTTCGTGGATATATCAGGGTTCTGGGTGGTCGGTCGGTTAGGGGAGATGGTCATCGACGTGCTGGAGGTAGTCTCGATGGTTGGAGCTGCGTCGATCACCTGTATGCATGCACACGCATTAGTGAAGTATCAATAGGTTTGGGTTGAGGAAGAAGGAGTTGCCTCGGGTTTGCTCTCAGGGAGATTGGGTTGTGGCTCGAGTGTTGTATCAGGGTGATTGCATGAGTTTTTTTCCAGGGAAACGGTTTAAAATTGAAATAAAAAGAAAAATGGTTGTTCGGGAATTTTGTAGTTTGGCTTGGGTTAGGGCTCGAGAAGGATACGGGTTTGACTCGGGTACGTTATAGTAGCAGTTTAAAACCTTAAAACAAATCAAGTTTAAATAATTTCTTTATTAATTCTTTTAAATAATAATTGCTTATTTTAGTTTGAGATTAGTTAAAAGGTTTTAAATAAATTAAGTTTAAGATATTTTATTAGATGTTCTTTGTTCATAATTAATTCTTAATTTAATTTAAATAGTGTAATTAAGGTTAATTAAGAAAGTAAAATGTTTTTTATCATAAATTAAACTTAAGGTCTTAAATTAATTTGTATGTTAATGATGAATTAATTCCAAGTTTTATTAATAAGATTTAAATGATAATTAAAGTAATTAATTAAGGTAAATAGTTTATCTTTTAATTAATTAAGATTTTGGGTAATTAAAGATTAATTCATCAATGAAAGTTAATAAAGATTAATTACTTAAAGGATAATAACTTAGTGTAAGTAATTAAAGAATAATTAATTAATTAATTAAAAATTAAGGTTAATTAATTAATGATTAAAGGTTAAATAATTAATAATTAAAGGATAATTAATTACTAATTAAAGTTAATTAATTAGTAATTAAAGGATAATTAATAAAAGTAATTATGTGATTAATTAATTCAATAATTTATTAAAATGGGTTGTAATTATTTAATTTTATTTAAGTAGGGTTAAGTAATTAATTTATTTTGAGTCAATTAAATTAATTATAATTATGGGACTAATTGATCTTGCTTATGGATGATTGAATTATACTGAATGATTTGATATCTCTGATATGTAATGTTCTGTGATATGAACCGTTTTGGATTGAGTTGTGAGATATGTGATGTATTGCTGTGTGAATGTGAACTTCTGAATTGAACTAAAATTGTTTACTTAACCAACTTGGCTTTTAAGACGGCATTTGAATTTCGATGAGACCGGGAATCGGATTCCAAATTGTTATCCGAAAACCACATCCAATCATAAAGGTAAATCCCTGGTTTAAAATACTAAAACTGAAAATTTGTATCCACGTGTTTTTGAAACAAGCGCTCATTATTCGGATAAGCCGGAGGAGGACATTAAGTCATAAAATCCATTCCGAATAATGATACGACGGAATGGAATTGCATTTTAAGACGATGGTTGAAGACCGGGTATTTTCGAAAACGAAAGGATTGCCTATCGATTATCTCTACACTAAGTTTCTCCGGTATAGAGATTACCCTATATGATGGGAAGTTTGGTCGAGATTGGGGATATCCTGATTTACAAGGACTTTTTCCTTAATTGGACGAAGCGCCTTCAGTTCCATTCAGACCCAGGATGGACTTGTATGGTGTATGTCTGACATTACACTTTGAGATATAAAGCTGGTTTCTATCAAATGTATTTCTGTTTGGTAGTGGAAAATTTATTCTCTTAACTTAACACCCTTCTCTAAGACGTACGAGCTCAGAGGTTATATAGTTGATGGTTATTAGTGATATATTCCCAAATTGGTGATGTGGCATTCTAAGTGCTGATCATTGGTTGATCGAAGCATGGATTTTGTGTAAAGCATAGCTTTGTGGGACGAGACTTCATCGAACCTCACACCCCGGAAATGGTCGAAATAGGAAAGGTTGCAGCAAGGTTATGGGGATTGCGCCCCTCAGGGTATGTGCATTTCCTTATGAATAAAAAGTGGTATTCTGGTATGGAGCCTAAATATTTTTCTTATGTGGTTGTTGGTTGTTGAGGGACCTCGGTAAAGGTCGGTTATGACCGGGGGATGGCATACTCGTGACAGTTTGTTACCTAGTTACAAAGGTAACCCAGCCTTGTGTTGGCAGCCATCCGGTTAGGTTCTCGGGATGTCCCTCCAGAGGCGTACCTATTCGGATAAAGGAAGTTCTTTAGCCTTGACCATTTGTTGGAAATCCAATCAATCAATACGAGCCCTGTACGGTTCTAGTTGTAGAACCTGCCATTTAACATGGTTGCTATAGTAGGCATACTATATTGGTACGTATACTGGCTAAGATCAATATTTTACTTTCGAAATGTTTTCCACACTATGTACTAATACTAATATCAAAAGGATTTTCGCGTATTAAGCATGTTTGACTACTATAAGGAGAAACCTCCCCCAAGTGTGCGATTGCATTGTGTGTATGCCGGGAGACCTTATGGTAGTTTCATTTTCTAAAAGCATAACGGATTTCTTTTTGTAATTTTTTTTTGTATAAATAACTGTTTTTATGTTGCTCACACCAGTCCCATGACCGACTCGGAGTTTATTTTTCCCTTTCTAAACTCTGGGTGCCCATAATTTTCCACATGGGAAGCTTAGAGTCAGGTTATCAGTATGTTCAGATAGTAGATATAGATTTGGAAATCTTTGAAGTCTGTGGATTTGGAAGCCTTTGGTTGCAAAGCCAAGACCGTCACATTTTTGGAAGCCTTAGTCTTGGGAGCTTTTGGTTTTTTGAGCTTTTTGGTTTGGAGCTCTGAAGCTTTGGAATGAAGGTGCAATTTGCTCTTTCTCTCTCTTTGATGCCTCTGTTGTTGTTATCTTTTCCGATGTTGTGTTGTTTCCGCTGTATTCTGTTGTATATAGTGCTCTGATGTTGTTGAGCTTTTGTGTTGGATGTTGTATCCATGTTGTGCATCAATAAAATCAATCATTTTTGTTTCCGCTGTGTTGTTATCATCTAATGTGTTATAGCTCCAGCGAACCGGACTCCAACGTTTTAATCTCCGGCATTCGAAAACGGATGATGTATTAGATGTTGATTTTCGAACGTCGGAACTCGGGTCGTCACAATTTAAGATTTTTAATTTATTAAGTGTATTTAATCATTGATAGACTCTATTTTCTCCCCTTATTTTAATGCTCCCTCTCCACACAAATCTTCCCCTTCATATATGCATGTAAATAAATAAAATTATATACAAATGAACCTAGATGCAAATAGAAAATACAAAACAAAATATTTGACCTTTATTTGATTTTATTTGACAAAATCTTAACTTTTATCTCCCCGTTTTGTTATCAGCAAAAGAGTAATAGTGTTATAAAAATAGAGATAAAGTGATAGACATTAACACAACATTAATACTCAATCGGGTATAGATATTAAATTTCAATGAAAAAAATCAAATAAAAATCTTAAATACTCATTTTGACACATATTCCACTTTAGAATGATAGGGATGATGTCATCATATAAAACTATATAGTTGTGTTTATTTGTGGTATATTTATATTAGGAATTTGAATATTTGCTAACCATGCATAACCGTTATGACTTTTAAATGAGACTAGTTGTATTCTTAATTTAAAAAAAAATGAATTCAAGTATCTTCTAACCATGCATAACCGTGAGGACTTTTAAATGGAATTAGAATCAACTTGTCTATTTAATTAATAGATTTTGATATGCGTTCCATACATGCATAACCGTGAGGACTTTTAAATGAGCATGAAAGCACATAATCAAAAATTCCAAATAATTCCCCCACGCTTAACCGTGAGGACTTTTAAACGAGAGTGAATACTTTGAATGTTTTTATTGCTAAAAATATAATTAAATGAAAAACGAATGATTTCCCTTTTAAAATACCTCATATTTACATACTATAGTGGATTATGATGAGTGATGGTCGATAGAAATAGAAATGGTAATGGAATTTTTACCAACAAAAAGTTTTTATAACTCTTGTTTAAACTTCCGAAAGAAATTTACTAATTATACTGTCTCAAGTTATAATATATGACCAATTCAACACTCATCACTTTTTCAATCACTGTTTTATGTTTTTGATAATCAATAGGGAGTCAAATTAGTTAATGTAGTCATTTAAGATCAAATCCAAAAAATAATTATCAAATTTTCTAAAAATGATATTCTGAAACAAGGTCAACAAAAACAATTTTCTAGAAGGGTTTTGTAAAAGAAAAATATCTGCTAATTGAAAATTATTTGTAATGAAAAATATGCAGATATCTTTTCTAAAAATGTGATGCGGCTAATGAATGTCTCTACATAAAGCGCGTTCCACTGGTAATTTTTCTACCAACTAGATTATCAGTGTAATCCACATCTGAATTTCTTGTTGACTCAAATTTATCATTAATTGAATGTTATAGACCAGACCGTGAAGTTGCAACAAATTTCTTAAAATCATTTTTAACAGCTTTTAAATGAAATTAAATTAAAGTCGTGCAAATAATCAAAGTGTCAGTAGTAAAATCACCAAATATATCCACGAATATCTTGAGTAATCATCAATTAATGAAAAAACACCATCATTTGTCCAAACGTATCTATATGAAATAATTCAAAGTCTCTAGAATTCTTAGCATAAAAGAATAGATTGCCAACAAATTTGAAAAAGCTAGAATCAAAATCAACATTCATTATTGTGTCACACAACTGATTGATTTAATTCGGATTATGATGCAGATTATCACATATATCGTTCAAGATACCTTTACCTATTTACCTTTGCCAATAATTTTTCGATGTTGCCTATTATGATTCTACCACCTTTATACTAGGCTAAGGAACTTTGATTTGTCACTCGTTGTGTATCTAGAACAGCCAAAATCCAGAGAGCATTATTGTTGTTCCTTAGCCTACCACCACACCTACATGAGAAAAGATTTTTGTGACCTATTTGTTTTTATAGATCCATGATTGTTAGTGGCAATAGATTTTGAAAATTATGTTTGAGGAGACACAAAACTATTTATATTTATTCCTTTTGGAACCCAGATTTGTTTAACTTTAAGGGATTTCATGTTCATGCCTTTTGGAACCCAAATCGGAATTGTTTTCACGTGTTTGGGTCTATATCAGCAATTATTGTGATTGTATCCAATTCTTCTACAAATTGTGCACTCATATCTGACTTGACTAATTTTGCTTCTAACAAGTTCAGGTCGATTATATCCAAGTCCCTGTTTATCTGTATTAACAGTTTGTTTCCCTAACAACATATTTATGATCTTTTGCTTTTTGAAAATTTTCCTGAAGTCGTAGACAGTTGTTGGACTTGTATTTTGAGAGATTCATTTTCATTTAATAATTGTATGCACTTTTTTTATAAAATTCTCTCTTCTCGTATTTTCACTTTCTTTTAAAACAAGAATTTCATTATCTAGCGATTTAATTTTAATTTTTGATTTTTCAATCTCTTCTTCAAATGTTGGACACTTTTCACACTTAGGGCTTTTGGTTTGATAGTTTTTGACCAATTGATCTAGCTATTTGTTTAAATCTATCACACTATCTCTTTGTGATTCAAGTTTAGCATATTTCTCCCTATGTCTTTCGAAACAGCCATTTATTTCATAGAAATATATAAGTAATTCTGAATGAGTGAGTTTTGATACCTCGCTTGGCTCATCATCATCGCTACCAGTTATATCAGCTCGAAGGCATAGATCTGCTTTTTCACTCTCACTGCTAGTACTTTTATTATCATCATCACTTGTATTCCACGTGGCTGCAAAACTTCTTCTTTTCGATTTTTTTTCTTGGCCGTGTTGATTTTGAGGACAATTGGGCTTGATATGACCGGATTTTTTGCACTTGTGACATATGTTCTCTTGCTCTTATGCGTTATCTAGTGCTTTGACTATTCTGCTTTTCAATTGTTGATTTAGAGCTGGATTTCCATATCTGAGATTCCACTTTTTGAATCCTTCTATTAGTAACACCAGCTCAGCTACTCCATCATCATCATCATCATCATCATATCACTTTCTGTTGTTCCTTTAAGTGCCATTGATTTCTTTCGAGTATCACCTCCTTCACGCTTTTCCTTGAATATCATTTCTAGCTCATAACTGTTTCAAATCCTTGGATTCTTGAATAGCTGTAACTTTTGCATCAAAATTCCATGAAAGGACTTTGAGGATTTTTCGGACTATTTCCAACTCCGTGTATGATTTCCCGAGAGCTTTTGATTTGTCTACGATATTGGAAAGTCGTGCATACATCTCTTTGACATTTTCCTCCTTGGCCATCGTGAAATTCTCGTATTTGCTACTCAGCATGGCAAGGCAAGATTCTTTGACTTGAGATGTTCCTTCGTGAGTCACTTTGAGTATGTGCTAAATTTCATGTGCAATTAAACAATGTGAGACACGATTAAATTCAATTTGATCTAATGAACAAATAATAGAATTCATAGCTTTGGCATTAGCATTCTGTAATTTATTTTCTAGATCTATCCATTGATCCATCGGTTTATCTATTTCCTGATTATTTACAACTATAGTTGGTGCTCTATAACCTGTCTCAACAATATTCTAAGCATCAATGGTTTTCAGAAAGATTTTCATTCTATTCTTCCAGTAAGCATATTCACCATTGAACGTGGTGGTCTAAATATGGACTGAGCCTAAGCAAAAGCATTATTAAAAGAAGCCATTTTAAAAATTCAAATTTTTTTAAAACAATAACCGGTTTTTGAAAAATAAAATTTTTAAAACAACAATTGACTTCTGTTCCTAGCTCTAATACCACTTGTACGATCGATTCCACCCTAAGGTGGGTGAATAAGGTGATACTATTAATTATAAGAATTATTGCGGAAGTTTATATAAAATAATTGCAAAACAGATATAGCAGAATTATAACAGTACAGATAATAACAGAATAGAAAATAGAACACACGGATTTACCCAGCTTCGGCAAAACCCTGCCTATGTGTTGCCGCCAAGGCTACTACTAAAAATTAAGCAGTTAGACGCTTACACATGTAAATTCGCGACACCAACTATCGACTAACCTAACTCTATACTCAAAACCCTGCCACAACTCAGCCATTGAGTTGTGAATTCTCTAACTACACTACCGTAGTTCGTACCTTAGCTACACGACTAGACTTTACAACGTTTAAAAGAAAAAATACAAAATTTACAAGTAATTCAAAACCAAAACCCCTAATTTTAGATATTAAAGCCCAGTTAAAGAATCTGGCCCAAATTAATAGAATGATAAGAATTATCCCCTTCTTCTGTTTATGTTATTTGGTCGTATTCTTCTCCTCTTTGTGTTAAAATAGATGCTTCGTTTCTTTTTACTCGGTCGTTCCACTTTCAACAGCTTTATGGTTTCTGTAAATTGAGAGACGTCGACTGATTGTTGGTTGATTACAATTGGCTATTGCTTTGATTTGCTTCGAAAATCAACTCACTTCGATTTGCACACAGTTGCTTCAATTCATCGAGTTTGGTATGTTGCATAAATTGGTACGTTCGTTTCCTTTTCAATTTATACTATACTCAACTTTGATTCGAGTTAAATGATTATTCTTTCTGTTGTTGCTTGAACTCGAATACCTTCGTATGCCGATGATGTTACGGTTTAAATCGAAATCGAAGTCCTATAATTTCGCTCATTTGAATTTGTCATTTAATTTAGCTCGGCCATTGATTTTGCTTGAATGCTTGAGATTTATGTGACTTGTTTAATTCGGATAATTTGACGATGGCTTTCACATCACGGCTTCGAATTTCTTTGGGAATTTTTCATTGCTCACACGATTTCGATTTTCTGCCATTCAAATTTGACTTTGGTTTGAAATTCCCTGCGACCTTATTTTTGGTTTGAACTACAGCATATCATTATTCATATGGGTTTTGATTCTCTAGCATTTTGGCTTGACTTGAAACTTCATTAATCTGTACACTTGCCGTTGCTTGATGAACTCTATGCATCTACTATGTCTCGATCATCTTGAACCATTTGTGTCATCACTGTTCATCCATGCTTATGGTTCTATTGGTCATTGTTAAACTTCATGTATGTTAGGTTGCCAGGTCTAGTTGTTGTTTTCTTGTATCCACACATTCTGGTTGTATTCTATTCTTCATGAGCATCGTTCTGTTTTCTACTCTACATGCTTGCTTATACTACATGATGTGTTATTCATGTTTCTGGTCTGGTTGAAATTCGTGGCCTTCATTGTTAAGGCTACACTTGTACATGATTCCACTGTGTACATTTGCTTGAGCCTGGTTCCATTGATGATGCTACGTGCTTGATGTATATATGCACTATGTATATACATATGTGATCATACATGTATATATGTACGTTGTATATGTTGGTCTGGTCTTATTTCGTTTATCTAGTTTAGCTGCTATGATAATTTGTGTTCATGTTGCACTTGACTGAAACTGTTCATACTTGCATGAGATTTGGTTCATCACTGTTTGATCGCATTACATTGTTCACTGTCTTGTGCCATTATCTTATGTACCATCTGGAGCTCTAGTTGCTTCACCATTGACTGTGATTGTGTAACCTGCACTTGAACATGCACTGACGAGTTTATTGCATTCATCATGCTTGTTTTGTCTTCACTGTGCATTACCCTTTGTACATATTCATGTTGCATACCTGTGCATGTCACTCATTATTTTCAAAACTGTTTGTAGTTTTGTTGCTATTTCAATTTGGTTTGGTTGGACTGTCTAGCCTCTATTTCATGTGTACGGCTCGAACTTTGGTCGAGGCTTGATTTATGTGTGTTGACCATTTCATTTGAATTTGCACCTGTGTTGAATCCAGCTTATAGCTTGGGTTTGAACTTGTGCTCGTGTCGTGACTTTATTTGTATTGCACTTGAGTTGAACCCGTCTTTTGATTGGATTTGACCTTGTGCTCACCTGTCCCTGCAATTTTATCAAGTGTATATCGATGTGCATGGCCTTGTGGCATGTACAGTGATACACTGTGCAAGATGTTCGTATATGATGAATTCAAAATAAATATGATGACAAACAACCCAAATAACTGAGGCAAATAATATTTTTAAAAGTACATTTTATTTCACACTGCAAAAACATTTTATTTTCAATTTTACTGCTTCAATGTTTATTTTGCAGATCACTCGAATGCTGGATTCAATCTGTAATAGAGTTGAAGAAAAATATGAGTGGAAGAGTGATATGTAATGAGGTGCAAATGTAAATTGAAAATTATGATGTAATCAATTTGTATTGTAATTAAAAATTGTGTGTGTGTGTATATATATAGTGAGCTCAAATTTGTACTATTCAAAATTGTAATAAATACTTGTTTAAATAAAATGTATGTTTGAATTTAAATTCTTCGTTATTTATTTTATTCAGTAAATATTTATTTAATTATGTGAAAAATAAAATAGTACATTAACAAATATATTTAAATGAATATATATATATATATGTTTATTATTGTCAAACAAAAATCGTATACTAGCATATTCAACAGGATAGGCTTGGATGTTTCCTTTTTGATTTTTTGTTGTGTATGCATGTTGGATGTATGATGGTTGCCTATGCTTGTATATGGTTTTTAGGCATATGGGATGACCCTATTGATTTTCTTTTCGGATTTTGAGGGTGATATTCCTAAATGGGGGGGAATGTAATGACCCATATTTGACGCATGGGAGGATCGTAGAATATTAATATTATTTTTATATGTGATCATATGATTCCATGATTTTGGAAAATGACTATTAGAGTCATTTTCCATCCTTAGAATTTTTATCGGACGATTTTGACCTTGAAAATCATGTATGATCAATAAATTTTGATTGAAGCTGAAATAGGGTCTGAAACACTTCTATTAGATCGGGATGTCGTATAGTGCTTGTAATAAGATAACGAAATTTGCATTAGATGGCTGTTTGAAGTTTCACTTGATTTTAAACAACTTAATGTGTAATTAGTGGGTCAATGGTTAGGCCCAAGCCTTATCAAAATTAGCATAAGGTTAAGCTAATGGGACTTCTCTCCATCACTTCTCACTTACCAAAAATAGAGAGGAATCCCCATTAACCATCTGTTTAGCCAAAAAGTTACCCTAATCCCTACTTTAGTTAGCCAAAATGTGTCATTAGAAGGGGTTAGCGAGATTAGCACCTTGGATTAAAATTTTATATGGAGATCATCTTGGAGCTATTGTTCACATCAGGATTCGTGCATCTTTGTGCTTAGACTTGATTGCTTTGGGTTTAGGTGTGTGGTTTTAAGTCTCTACTCACTATTTAGCCACTATTAGATGTTTAATTATGCTTTTGAATGATTTTTAAACTTTAAAACGTGTTTTAAACCTTCTTTAATAACATATATAAATTTCAAACGTTTTGGAAGGGTTTTATTAGATTAGTGTCCTTATGGATCTCCTTATTCTTATGGATGCTACCTTCGAATTTATGATTCAAATTGATGTGTATGTGTTAAGGCATATTGAATGTCATGATTACTTGATTGTGTGATGTTTTTTGGTTAAAAACATCGAACAAATTGCGATTTAGAATAGGAATATAGTAGGGATCGATGCCAACCAATTAATGTAGGCTTAAGTGAGATGCGATCGATATAGGGCAACAATGAAGGTCCTATAAGTCCACTTTCAAATTTCCAGTCGTTCGAGGTTTGTTTTTTCAAGTTATGGATCGATCAGTTGTGATTTTTAATGTTATGGATCAATATTAGATTGCTTCGGGGCGTGCATCGAGCCAATAGATGGATCGCTTTGAGTTTTATAATGTTTGCTTTAGGTCGCTTGGGTATGTGCATGGATCGCATGAAGAGATGGATGGGAATTTCAAGTGATGGATCAATATGAAGTTGCCCAAACTATTCTCCGAATTATATAGAGGATGGTTGGGATTTATTCAAGTTACGAGTGATCGCCTGAAGGCATGGGCTAATGAAGTGGAGGAAGTTGAACTTTGGTTAAATTAGAGATCGATGCCCATGAATCGATACCAAACTATGGATATTGATCAATGTTGACATGGCTCAATGTAGGGGAGTTCTACATGAAGGAATATGGCCAGTGTGTGAAGTATGGGATTAAGGTAGTTGGTGGTGATGGTTCGGGGTGGAGGAAAGATGATGCTTCGAGCTATTTGGATGGTTGCTTCGAGTCTTTACATGCTTGCTTCGAGATGTTTTGAGGCTTGGCTGGAGTCTTGGGTGTGTAGTCACTCAAACTTGTGACGAGCCAAACATATAGTGAAATATGACTAAGTATATGGGTCGGTACCGAACCCTAGAGTTCGGTGGCAATTTTCAACAACAACGACCCGTAATTCAATGATGATGATTCCATGATGGAAAGAGACGGCTTTGATGATGGATAGTTGTACTTTGATATGCGGAGTTGAGGACTATGATTCAGATTGAGGGAGCTGTAGGATGATGGCTACATGAAGTATGATGGTATTTTATGATTGATGATGATTGTATAGAATCGTCCCTAGTGCGGTGACTTCATGACGAAAGTCGTAAGATTGGTTCAAGGATAAGCAATGCTATAGATTACATATGCAAATGGATCATTGATACTTGAGGGTTTAGAGAATAACCGTAAAGAAAGGGTAATATAACGTACCTATTTGGACCATGATGGATCAAGACCTCCATGAAAGGCTATCTGATCACCATCATGAGAAATCTTTACCTTGGATCAGCCATGACATGTGATCTAGTCTTGGTCTACTAAGTGGCATGGACTCGAGTACCAAGAAACTGAGACGTTGAGTAGTCCTTGACATGAGGCCGATATGATTATATAGATATCTAGACACCCCATAGTTCTTTGATGTATAGTACACCAATGATGGATATGATGTAAAGTAGTGTATATTTTTTATATGTGCTGACTCTACGGATGCAGGGACAGGTCAGGTATGATCATTTAAATAATTTTTTCTATTATTATGGTATATTAGTATTTAGAGGTTTTCTACCTCTCATACTAGACTATTGTATGAACAAAGGTTTTATGCTTTGCTTTACATTACTCTGAGTACTCTTAAATGAGTAGATTAGGGATATCAGGTCTGGTGAGCACGTGGAGTTGGATAGGTGGAGAGTCGGAGATATACTCTTGTATTACTACATTTACTTATTTGCTATTCCGCTGCACAATACTATGGAGCTTGCTAGTGCCTTTATTACCTAGAGACAGTTATTTATGAGTTATTATTTGATGTATAACTCTATTTCTTATGTTATATACTGTATGGATCTACGCACTCTGATTTTATGATTCATTCAGTTATTTACTGCCTTGCCTGTTTTATATCTGAGATGTTTATTATAATACTTTACTTGAAGTGTTGTGAGATATACGACAGGCTCTATGATGTGTTTCTTTACCTTACTTTACAAACTTAACCGTCACCCTACATCGGTTGGGCATTTCTACAGTGTATTTTATCTCATTATTAGGTGTTGGTGATGTAGGTCGGTCATCATAAGTTGGCAAAGAAACTTCTTGAGCAGTTCAGGTTCCACACCGCTCGGCCCATAGACGTGATTTTCTTATTGAGCGTTTCTTAAGGACTAATTAAGTCATTAAAGGGGTTCTTAAATAGGTTTAATATTAGAGTAACTGAATCTAATAACTTGAAGGAAATTTTGGTGTTTATAGTATTGGTCCAAGGCAAATATCCAAACCCGGACTTTGGAAAATGGTTGAAGATGAAGCAACCAACAACTATGGAGGAATTCTGTCGAAAAGCTAATCAGTTCTTTTTTTGGAAGAAGCAAGTTTAGCTACTGGAAAGACTAATGGTGGAAAGTTGAAGGAGGTGATTCAAGGTAATGTGGCCACTAAGCAAACCAGTGAAAGTTTCCGCAATGTGGCAGTAAATGCTAGAAATTCTAATAATAAGAAAAATAAAAATTAGGGTCATAGAGGCAAGTGGAATAAAGCCAAAAAGTGCTTGAGAAATATAAGGCCAGATGAGTATACATCTCCGAACGATACACTGTATATATCTTGCTATGCAAGGGACAGAACGATATAAAAGGCCACCTAGAAATGAGGCGACTGAGAAAGAGCGAGGCTCAGACAAGTAATGTCATTTCCGTGAAACACATAGACACAACATGAATGAGTGCCGACATTTTAGCAATTTTGTCAAAGAATTGATAGGAAAGAAAAGTTGCAATAATACATGAGAGAGCCATAGGATGGCAGACAAAATGTGATACCCAATGGGCTGCCTCCCTAAAGAAACCAACATGGACCCTACAAAGAGGGGTCTAGGCAAGCAGATGGAAGGATAGTCATATATACCATAACGGGAGGACCTCATCCAACGAAGAAAAACCGAAACGAATTTATGCAATACGCAAACTCAATGAAGCACGTACCATATAAGAGTTGCTTTGCCATCAAGGATGGCACTCTGCCTAAGTAGCAAATGATGGTAATTGATGATATTATGTTCAAGAATATGGATTTTGATGGAGTCGAACCGCCAACCTTTGACCTCATGACGATAACAACCATTATTAGCCCTATAGCAGTTCACCAAGTGTTGGTGGATAGTGGAAGCTGGGTGATTATTTTGTTTAAGAGGATGTTCGATCAAATGAGAATCAGTATGAAGGATTTTAAGCCTTATAAATCTAGGATTCAAAGGTTTACCTATGAGGTGAAGCGACCAATAAGGACACCTGATTTGTTCATAAAATCAAGTGATGAAGACTACAAGGTGGTGCAAATTTAAAATTTGCTATAGTGGATGAATATTCAGCATACAATGGATTTTTGGGCCGACCGCTCCTAGCTGATTTCAGGATGGCTCTTTTGTACTTAATGATGAAATTCACTATGGAAAACATGGCTTGGTCATTTATGGTAACCAAATAGCTAGTAAAGAATGCTTCATTGTTGAGCTTAGAGAAGAAAAGCGATGGGAGAAAAGGGAAGAAGCGTAGCCTAGATCTGGAGCGATCCAACATGTTGGATGGAAACTAATAGGATACAATCCAATAGGCATGGGATATCAATATGTTGCAATGCTATTTCACTTTGGTTTATTTTATTCGAGCTACCATACGATCATGGGGACAATGTAATAAGGCATGACTCGACATGATTTTCGTTTATAAATAAAGTTAGCTTCTTGATCTGATGGAACCGTGTTCTTGTAAGCAAAACATTATATCGTGTGGTTAGCATTGCAATCAGGTACCCAGAAACCGATACCGACTCCTTTAGTCTAGCATCATGACTAAGGAGTATAATCACAAGGGTCGATCGGATAATTCGATCCTATGCCTCTGGTATTGACTATTGCCCAAAAATTGGCATGGTCAATGAGGAATATCCAGAGTCAAGAAGCGGAAAGCGCCGGTTTTAGAGATAGAAACTAGCACATGTTTGGAAGTTGCATGCGGCCTAGCAGCATTTGCTAGACCAAGGATAAGTGAGGATGGTCAAGGGATACTCTTAGTCGATGCCTATAAATAGGCAGACTGAGAGCGGATGCTAAGAGATAAGAATCCGAAATGTCAGTTCCTAAAGATATGAACTCATTCACGGTAAAAATTTTACCATCCCTCTTGTGGCCCGGTAAGATGTGCTTTGTCGAGGATAAGCGAGGAAGGTCGATGAACATTTTCGATCAACACCTGAAGTTGGATGAGATTGAATAAGGTACTGGATATAGGCATCGTAAACTCCTTCTATCTAGGATTAGGATCGAAAGATTATAATGGGGTTGAGGGTAATTGGATAATTAACTCTATGCCATTATCCCTCAACAGATGCCTTAGAGATAGGCATCTAAAACACTGATTCTTAGACACAAGAACCGGTGTACATCTAGGACTTACATGACTACGCTTTTGGCCTGGCAGGACACACTAGGCCGAGGATAAGCAAGGACGCTCAACGGATACTCCCGGTTAACACCCGAAGATAGGTGGGACTGAGAGCGGATGCCCAAAGGTAGGCATCCAAAGGCACAGGTTCTAAGAATAGGAACCGGTTTAAGGTTTGGATGTACGCAACTGTGCTTTTGACTCAATAGGACATGCCGGTCAAAGGATAAGCGAGGTCGATGGATGCTTTTGATCAACACCTGGAGATTGATGGGATTGAAAGTCAAAACCAAAAAAGATACCGTCAGACTCCTCCTTTCCAGGATTAGACTGATAGGGTATAATTGGACTGGGGCATCAGGTGATTTTGCCCCAACGATAATAATATTCGACTAATGTTCAAAGGAAGGATATGACAACAAATGATGCTTGGATTCCGGCATCTGAAATGTCAGGTCCTGGAGATATGACTCCTTATGTGGTAGAATATCCCAGATGGAATAATCTCGATCATAGCTAAACGAGATACGTTTGGCGTAGGTTGAGTGGTAAAAATCAATGGTCAATATCGATCATGCCTGGTTATCTATGAAATCGAAGGTAATGGGATATATGCATTTGAATTGCTATTTCTTGGAGATAGGAAAGGGCTTGAAACTTAGTCTTTTTGTCATACATTAATGGTCAAGGGGAACTCGAATAAAGGAAACTAGAATAACCATGGAGTTAGTTAACTATTGGTCGGTTAAGCAGAAACACTTTGGAAAAGGTAAGAGTAGTGGTGTACAACTAAAGCGGTTGCAGGAATTTTATTTAAGCATAAAGTTGCAGTAAATAAAAGCATTGCACAAGGAAAAAGAAGTAGAATGTGGGTAAATTGCAGCATGAGCGATTATACTATATGCATAGCAGTTGTATATAGGTAGGTACAACATAAAAAATGCGGAGATGTAAATGGAACAAAGAGACTGCAAAGGAAAAGCAGTCTTTCGTTACATCATTTTTATACAATGATATTTGTGGGGACAGCTCCTAGCAAAAATGTGGCCTATATACAACAGAAGGAAAGACAAAAAAGACTACAACTCAAAAGAATACAAACAGAAACTGTCTCATAATCACTGAATGATTGCGAAGAAGCCTACTTCTTGGTCTTGCTGCCAATGCCGTCATGAGGCCTCTTCTAACCCATATCATCTTTCAGTGTGCTATTTTAGAAGGGGTGTTGTTGCCTCCGATAGTAATAAAGCCATGGTCTTTAGGACTACTGATAAGGGGCTCAAAAGTATCAGTAGTAGTGCTGATGCTACTACTCTTCAAAGGACATTTTGTTATAGGTGGGATATGAGAAAAAGATTTTGTCTCTTTGTGCTTGTAGGCTTCTCAAGACTAGGTTCAGTTTTAATCTTGACCATGGACATGTCATTTTTCCAATTTTCCAAAATGGAAATATATTCGATTGAGCCCGAGGCACTAGTTATAGTAAGGTCTTCCCCTTAGGACTGGGAAGTGTCATCCAATCCCTCCAAAGTTGTGATCATTTTTGAATCATGACCCAAAGTAGAGCTTGAGGGAAGGCTAGGAACAACTAGTCTCGTGTTCACAAAGGTCGATTCATTTGTTATTGCAATAGTTCCCAAGCCTTGAGTAGTTAGTGGGGGAGGAGGAGGAAGAGAAGGTTGACGTACAAGGTTGCAGCATGGAAGTAAATATTAGTAGTGATTCCATGTGAGAATTGGAGGACTCTGAATACTGGAGAAATTAGGGATATACTTACGCCCACACACGGTTGTTGGATAGAGGACTTGGAGATTACCTTCACTTCAAGTGCGTGATGAGTCGGTGAATCAACGAAGGGGGAATGTAAGGCTCAATAGGAGTGATCACGGTGGAACTTGGAATAACTTAGATAGCCTCAGAGCTGGCCCCCTCAGTTGTAGGAATATCTACTGCAAGCTCTTAGGATTTAGGAGTTGACGATTCTTTCTGACCAATGCGCTTGGGTTGATAGGAGCTTCAGCGGCATCTTTGGAAGCAGCATATTGCATGGCCAGGATAGCCTTTCCCACTTTAATTTTTAGCATATTTTTAACATCAAGGTGCTCAGCTTTTATCTCATCTTCGGTTAGGTCTACATCGGCCTCCTCAGGTGGAGTAGTACCTCATCCCAGGCACCATCAAGGGTAATGACATATGAGTTGCCCAACCACTTCAAGCTCTTGTATTTGACAACGTTAGCAAAGAGCTATAGAAGGGTGGCATTCAATTCTTCTCTTTCCTAGGCTTTCTACTCTTTTTAGCTCGTCTAAAGAATGCGTAGCTACTGTGTAGTCAATTTGACCCTCCAAAATCTCGGTTCTCGATGCAAGGTAGAATCGAGCTTTTCATTGTCATTATGCAGCTTCTAGATCTTGGCTTCTTTTGTCTTAAGAGCCTTGTCCCTTTCTAAATGGCCTTATCCTTCTTCGTGATGGCCAAGTCCTTAAAGGCAAGTTGCATTTTGAGATCAACATTGTCCTCATGAGCGGTCTTTAGCAAGTCTTTCATCATAATCTCCGCTTTTTTATGAGTTTTTATCAGCTCCACATCCAATTCCTTGGGATTCCTCTCGCATTCCAAGGCTTTGTCCCTCTCATTGCCATCTTCGCCAAATCTTTATTATAGCCTTCTATGAGGCTATCAAAGGTCTTCTTTTCTTAATCAAATGATTGGATGTTCATTTGGTTGATTCAATTGACATTGGAGAGAGTTAAGAAGAGATTGTTCTACTTGTAAACCTGGTCAACAAGCACCTAGACCCATCCAACTTTGCGGTCTGCCTCTTCTTTAGGAATGTTCGAGGTCATGAACAAACATGGCACCAAATAAGCAGAGCTCAGGAAAAGCAGCCTCCATATGGCTTGATGGAGCTGGAATATTAGTTGTAGGAGCAATGATTCCTTTGGAATAAGGAGGAATGATAGTAATCAAGGAATGAGATGATGGAATTTGTTAGTATGTAGAAAATTGCGGTTGAGATATAGGCTGATGAACGTCAAAGGAGGAACCGCGATGATCGTGTAAATCCTTATGCCTTTTCCATGGTCATAGGGCCGCCTTTCTTCAACCTATCTCTTTCTATTGCTTTCTTCCTCATGTTATTTTCTACGAGCTTTTTCTTCTTTAGTCTCTCGCTCTTTGCGACAAATGGAGTGAGGTGGGTATGGATCGGGAGTGTGCTTCCTCTCTTCACAAATGCCATGCTGGAGATAATGGAATTGTTCTTTACCAATGGTACTAAAAATGGAAAAGGATATCGCATCTGTTACAAAATGTTGGAATGCGAACAAATGCAAGGAGTGTATGTTTGTGATACTAGAGTGCATACTCTATAGACTATGTTTAGAAGGAGTTAAAGGTGGATTCTTGCCTCCTTCAGCTAGGGTATCCCTAGAGGGGAAGCTTAAGCCTAGGGAGAACTCCTAAAGAACGACGGCTATTGGGATTTGAAGTTGCCAAGCGAGCCAAAGATGTCATCTTAAGAGCCAGCCAGAGAGGTCACCTTGGCTAATGGCGCCATTCTCAGTTCTATAGTTTGTTTAGAAGTCTTAATGACTACATGCTTTGGATACGATGATGCTAGAAGTTCGATGCCTTTAGGAGGTGTCTCTTTGTATGACTCATCTCCTCTCTAGTTTGAGTCATTGTCCTTGTTGTCCCCTTCATCACCTTCGCCTTCTTCTTTATTGTCTTCTCTCTCTCTTTTCTCTTCCTTATCTTCTTCTTCTTGAATCATTCCCATCTTAACTCTTTTTTCTCTTTCGTCGGCCCTTCACCAGCAAAGTCTTCTTCTACCGCTTTATCAGATGGTACATCAAACATGTGCCATCCTCGATGGATATTTGACTTCCCCTTGGAGATTGTTGCCAAATCAGCGATGGGTACTGAATATTTGATAGGCATTCTAGAACTACTTAGAGGTGTAGTAGCATTAATAGCAAAGTGCTTGGGATGTAATAGGTTGCACCGATGAAGCTTCTTATTCTTCAAATAGTAAGCGATGGTACGATGTACGAATCTAACTCTCTTGAGAGTTTTCAGGGTTTCAGCATGCTCTTCCCTTGTATCTCGAGTGGGGATATCTACGAAGGAATTTGATAATAAGTTAAACACTTAGATGGCAGGAATGCAAGTGCAGGAAGAGTGAAGAGAAAAGGAACTTACTGCTGGAAATTCGATGCATGTTGAAGCTGTACAGTAACGAACCAGAATTTAATCACTTTAAATATGGATATTTAAATATATTTTTAATAATCAATTAATAGATTTTATAGCTCAAACACACTCCTTTTAAATAAAAAATAATGATGGTAAAATAATTTTCAAATTCTTTTTACAAAAAATAATTAGTTTAAAACAAAATAGAAATTGTGACCGAAAATCGTTTTCAGAATTTTCAACTTTTCGATGCCGAATTGCCGGGAAACATTGTGCACATTTGAGATAAAAATTTGCATACATTTATAAATAAATTAGGATTTTATACATTGATTTACTTAATAAATATTTGATAAAGTTAACTAAATATAATGACACGACATATTTATAAATATAAATAAAAGTGGCTTAATTTGTCATTTCTTTAGAAACACAAAGTACATAAAGTACTGAGGCATGTTTGCTCATGAAAATGAAATGGAGACAAGCTTTACACGTTGGGTGGGAGGAAGAAGCATGCTTGGTGATGTGGCAACATGATAAGGTAGGATATGTACTTTAGGGTAATATGGTAATTTAATTAATGTTTTTTGTATATATACAAATTATCATAATTTTCTCTCATTTTATCCTTCCATTTCCATTTCATAAAAAGAAATTTTTATGTTTCATGATACTTTAATGGCTTCCAAGATAGTTTCTCAAGTTTAAAAATCTAATTCATCCACTTTTATACTCCTAAAACCTTGTCTAAACTCACCTCCTTCCATTTCAATAACTCTTCCTTTACAAAACTAACCCCCCTCACCATTTCTTCACCTTGGCCAAACTCCAAAGCCCCCATAGTCGAACCATATTTCCATTTAATCACCAAAACTCCACTTTTCCAAGCTAGAAGCAAAGGCCTAGGTCATACTTGGGTTTTAGTAGAAGTTAGTTTGATTTTACCCCCATTCGGTGAGTAAGGTTTCACTCTTTAACTAAGTTTTTCTAAACACACACACACACACACACACACACACATGCATAACTTGTTGTGTAAATGATGTTGCGTTAAGGTAAAATTATGTTGGATCATATGTATGTATTTTTCTTGGGTTATAATGATGCTTGGATGTAATCATAAGTGCTTGGTTATATGGATGTATAGTTGGAATATGGTAGTTAAATAGTCAAGTTGGCTTGCATGTTATAATCTTGCTTGTATATATTGGTTATGGAAATGTTTACATGTTGTGATGTTATGGTTATGTAGTCATGTATGTTGTGGACATGAACTCATGATGGTATGCTAAGACAATAGAATCTTACTAGTTTAAAACGACATGTTATCCCTTGTATAAAATTCAAAATCTTTGGTTTTAAAATTTTCAAAAAGGTTTTTAAGTTATAAATACTTGTTAGTCTTCAAATTATGCGTTTATGTTATGGTAAAGTTTTCCAAGAGTTAAAATTTTATAGAAGACATAGAGAATAAATTTCAAGTATGGAAATTTCGGGTCGTATAGCTATAGTCGTCATAGCAGTTCGGGAAAACGAACTCTTTTCGAAATCTAAAAATGTTTTCACTTATAAATATTTTTGGAAAATATTTTAAAACTTATATTAAGTAATTAAAAGGTAATTATTATTTAATTATTTATTTACTTAAAATGGATGAATTAATTAATTAATTAATCAGTACTTAATCATTGGATAATAAAGGTAATTAATACTTAAGTGTTAATCAAGTAAGTAAATTTTAATTAGTTAATTAATTAAATTTAATTATTATTTAATTAATAATTAAGGGTTAATTATTTTTAATTATTTATTAAAGACTAAATATTAATTAATTATTTTTAAAAGGGATATAATTAATTATTAATTAATTACTAATTAATAAAATTTAATTAAGATTTTAATTATGACTTAATTAAGATTTAATTATTATTTAATAAAGGTTTAATTTGTTATTTAATTAATAAATATGGGTTTTAAATTGCTTTGTTTCTAAAATATTGGTTCTGTTTAAAATTATTTCCGTTTTTCGAAATTGTTTTAAATCAAAGGATTTCTTTATCGATTATCCGTAAGTAACCTCAAACAAATATGAAATCAAAGTTAATGTGTTAGGTTTAAATTAAGTATATGGTTATCCATATGCAAACTCTGTATAATTATCCTAAGTAGCGCATAATTATCCTAAGTAGCGCATTGTCCACTATTTATAACGACCTATTTTAACTCAGGAAGTATGTTGTGTATATTAGAGTTCTCCAATGAGGACTCGAATACTGGTTATATGCTTCCAAAAGAACCGAAACCGAGTTAGCCAAAAATTATCACTTAGTTTGGAGACCCATGTTTTAGATAAGTATAATTTATCCGAACCACCTGAAACTAATAATGCCCGCGATGGATTGTTAGAAAGTACGCTATGGCGATGTACTATTCTTCTCGAGGGTGATTCCAAAATGGAAGGTAGTAAATGTTGCATGTGTGTTCGATCCAAGAACAACTTGTATGGATGAATGCTAGCATTGCATTGGTTGCCTGAAGGTGAATATTAGCATTCCAAGATGGTCTGCTTAAAGAAACGATAATCGTGACCTCAAGCCTCACATCCGAAAATGACTAAAATCAAGGGATATGCTTCATGGCTATGTGGTTCGCTACCATTCAGCACTATCCAGTAAGGGGCAGTGATGGTCTTGACTTGCAGGGAGTCCATGTGATGCTCTCGGTGCATTTTATCAAGAGATGCACTGTGGTAGGTGGTACCCTGGTGCCTTGTCATTATTGGAATCCATTTTTCAGTATGTGCCTATACGAACTTAGTCGTACACAACTACTGAAACGTGAGATGCAAGCGTTTTAGCTATATTAAATATTTATTTTAAATTAGACATTATGATAATATCAAATGATTTATATAGAATCATTTTGGTTATCGTAAGGCAAAAACCCGACCATGTTTATGTGCGGCGTGGACTTACGAGATACTTTTGTTTTGAAGTTTTTAATAAAGTTAAAAACTCATGCTTTACTCACACCAGACATACACTAGACCCATGTCTGACTTGGAGTTTTATTTTCCTCCAAACTCTTGGGTTCTCAAATTTGTATGAGTAGCCAAGTGATCCATTTCTCACGGATGCATTTTGGAGAAGCTTGGAGAAGGTGGCTTCAACGTTAGCTAGCTACTATCTTACCTGTTGTGTATATATTTATGTATTTTGTTTTAGTGATGTAAGGACAGGTAGTTATAACTGTCCTAATTCGAGATATTGTATTATTATGACTATGATGTACTAATATGGTAGTATCTATGTACGTAAAATCTTATGTTGTTTCATTCCGTTGTGAGATTCTATGATTCTGAAGTTTCTTCTTATCTCTCCTTTCTTTACTCCAACGGCTCGTCTTTCAAAGTAAGAAAGCGGATCGTTACAAGTACTGACATTAGACAAAGAAGTGCTCATTTTTGAAATATGAAAATTTATTATGGAGCTCTTCAATGACCTTACATCGGCACCAGGCCTCAATGATCAGATAAGATGGTGAACCACATCGATTTTTGTAGCTGAGGATGTAAGTTAAATCTTTGAAGTTTGGAGGTTTGGAACTGGTTCATAAATAACATATATAAGGGGTTCGGTGGTGTATATCTATATTGGGATGGACTTGGGATCGAGCTCTTAGAGAAACATGCACATGAACAGATTAAAAGGTGGTACAGTGCCACCTAAGTTCATTTATCTATTACAAGCCATATAGCCTTTTAAAGGATTGTCCACTCGTTGTCCCTAAGTAGGAAGCAAGATATGGCTTTTAGGAATTCCACATTGCTTATAGATGATCTGAAGCATTTTGGGAATTAGAATCATTGGCACTTGTTTGAGAGGATCATTCATAACTCTGAAGCAAATATGTTCGTTTAATGGAGTGGGCTATTCTTGAATCGGGTCCATTGGAACTATCATCTCCTGTGATTTAGTGGTAATTATATGCCTAAGACAAGAAGGCGAGGAAGTCAATGGTAGACCCAGCTTTAGGAGGAGTCGATGATCTAGTGCCAACATTGAATCTTGAAGAAGAGCGAGTAATTCTGGATAGGAAAACTTGGCGTTCAACACGATTAGGTATGTTTTATTTTAGAATTTTGCTTTAAATGTGAGCATATGTGACCAACACCCAAAACCTAATGAATGTTGATGTATGTTGACCAATCAGATTCTGGATGTTGACTAAGGCAAGTGGAAGTGTTAATCTATGCACTCGGAGTCCAGAACCTAATGGACATCTTGAATCCAACAAACGCTCAGAACCCAACGGACAAAGAATTTATCCATCTTTTTGCCTATTCATTAGCAGCTTGGGATTATTAGGTTAACCTTAATATATTTATTTGAGGATAAATCTTTGAAATATAAATTCTAGAGGGTTGAACCTATTATGATGTATGTAAGTTCATTAGTTGTGTATAAATATTCAGCCGCTGATGAATTTGCCTTAAAAATATACAAAATTATTCATTTTTTTAATATAAATGTTATTACTGTATAACTTGCATTTTTTAATCTTTGCATTGTTAAATGTATGGTTAGATGATGCAATTGCTTATAAGAATTAAGGGTGTGTACTGCATGCAAGTAACTTACAATGAGCCGCTGAGAGTACTTTTGGACTAGTAAGTTAGAAAACTATTCTCTGTTATACTCATTTTCAATGTTGTAGTTAGGCACCAAGTAGTAGTTTAAGTAGTCATTACTTTCCATCCCTTTGAAGAATAAACTGCCTTTTATTGCACTTTGTTTGTAATCCGAATAAGGGTCAATTCAAAATTCCTTATTTGTTGGTTAAATGGTGTGATGCTATATAGAAGGAAATTATTCTTGCAAGAATGCTTTCCTTGAAGTTTTCCATAATCGGTTATCATAATAATTTGTGTTCCAGTTTGTAACAATACTAATTAATGTGTGTTTCTAATAGTTTGTCAAATGGTCGTTCGGTCGGCAACTTAGAATAGTAGTTGTTTTTTATCCTATGAAAATTTGTTATTGTTTTAGTAAAACTAGTAATCATGTAATCTCCTCTTCATATAAATTTTATAACCCGCTCCTTATGAAAATTACTCTCTCTCAAACTTTTTCCTCCTTCTCTGTCATAAGGTTTTATATACAAATCAAGAAAATCTAAAAAAATACCAAGTGAAGAACAATGATCATTAAAGATACGCCAATGATGTAGCATATACTAATGCAGCTCATCTAAAATATCAATGAAAACAAAAAAGTTATAGTTATTGTAACCTTTTCTCTTCCAAAATTTAATCAAAATAAGCTTATTACATACTATGGATGGTGGCTAGTTCCTACTTAAAATGTTACAACATTCAGTTCTTACTCATGAGTTCAATTCAATGCATCAGTTTATTCGGTTTAGACCATTTTCTATCGTAGCTACTCAGTTCGAATCGGTCTCTAGTCTTTTTTTGCATCAGTTCATCACTATCAGTTTATTCAGTTTGGCCACGTTTTGTTTCAGTTTTGTGCTTTGGAGCTTCTAGTTTTTTGCTTTGCTTCAAGCCATGCTATCGTAAGGTTATACAATCGGTATGTCCAATCACTTGATGTCATGTATCACTTGTAATGCTACACAGTTATCTCTTCTTTAAACTGCTTCCGATACATGTGCTTATGTGCTTCCAGTGCTTGTGCTAAAAAATCAATATATACAGCTGTTTATCTCTTCATGCCGCATATGATCAAGCTTCTATGTACTATTGCTACATGCAAGTCTAGTGCATATGTGATGCAGCGCTCCGTGTTAAGTCGCACCACGTTAAGTCGCTTGCGACTTATGCCTTGAGTCATGCCAACCATAAGCGACCTAGCGAGTTAAGCGACCTAACGAGCTATGCCGCCTGCCTTGAGACTCCAGCATTACAAGATAGCGACCTAGCGAGTTAAGTCGCTCAATTATGCCGCGTTCTCATCATATGTCGCTCATTCCTTAAGTCGTTCACTTATGTCGTTCAAGAAATCAAAGTCGTTCCCCTATGCCGCTATCTTCTTATGTCGCGCAATGATAGGTCGCTGGTTTCTTAAGTTGCTTGCTATATGCCGCATTTCTATAAGCCGGTCACTTATGTCGCATTGTTCTTAAGTCGCGTATGTGTGTTGTGTTGTTATGTCGCATGTTGTAACTCGTATGTTGTATGTCGTATGTTGAGTTAAGTCGTATGTTGTAATTTCCTTGTGTCGTTAGGTTGTGTGATGTTGTACTTGTATATTGTTAAGTCGCCTGTGTGTTGATTTGTTAAGTCGCGTGTGATGTGTACTGTTAATTCGCATGGATGTTGTAGGTCGTTAAGACGTGTGATGTTAGGTCGTGAGTCGTCTGGTGTGTTGAGTCGCCTGCATGTGTTGAAAATTCCTATAAATAGGGGCGTGAACTCATTAGTAAAGGGAGTTAATTTTGAATAAAAATTTTGTGTGAGCTTTTTCTACCATTGTTGAAGTTGAGTGTGATCTTCTTCTTTTTTCCTTCTTCGGGTTATTCGTGCGTGAATCAACAAAGTAGAAGCCAATTCTTGGTATCACTTGCGAGTGATCAACGATCGAATTGTAGATCTTTCAACATGGTATCTTACGAGATCAACGGGTTGGAGATAGCTAGATTCCGGCATCGTCACGATCAACGGAATTGGGCATTTATTTTTTCATCGGTTTATTTGACACGAAATCACTATTTCGTGGAAAGATCCTGGATAGGTTGCGAAAGTTTGAATCTAAACTGCTCGAGCCTACTATAAGCTGCGTCACTTTTTTGTATCAGAGCTAGTTCAAATCCGAGTCGAGCCATATTAGATCCGAGCTATATCAGAGATCAGACCCATATCGAATCCATATCAGATCTGAGCCAAGTCGAGCTATATCAAAGCTAGATCAGTGTGTCAAGAGCTAAGTAGAGACCGAAGCATCAATTTGTATCAAAGTTAGATTGGAGATGGAAACGAGATTGTTTGAAGATCATGCCTTCGAGACGTGCTAATCGCTTTCATAATGTTGAAGATTTGTATCGAAGACAAGAAGCTGAGCAGATGGAGCAGCGTATCAATGAAAATCTCAATGAGGGTATTGCAATGTTGGAGAAATTGATGAATGATATGAATCGAAATCAAAGGAGAACGTCACCAGTTTCGAACCATAGTAGAAATAGGGTTTCACCATCTGTTTCGGAAGAAAGGAGGATGTCACCCCAGTCTTATCGAGATAGGAAATAATCTTCAGTTTCAATGAGGCGAGAGCACCATGGGTATCGACATGAAGAGGGAAGAACTCAACGTGGGTTTGACAATGAACCATATCGTGATGTTGAAAGACTGGGTAGAAGGGACATGCATGATCGTAGAGATGTAGATGGTAGGGATCGATATCGAAGTACATATGATTTTGAGGAGGATGGTGATGGAGGTAGTATTCATTACCGAAATCGAGGCCAAGCGCGAAATCAATACCTGGATTCAGAAAATGATCGTAAATGGGAATCAGGTATGAGGATGGAAATTCCAGAATTCAAAGGTGGTATGCAAGCAGAAGAATTTCTTGATTGGTTGTCTAATGTTGAAGAAATTTTGCAATTTAAGGAGGTGCCTGAGAATCGCTGCGTCCAATTAATTGCTACAAGACTAAAGGGAAGAGCTATGGCTTGGTGACAGCAAACTAAACTAACTCGGGAGAGAATGGGAAAATCAAAAGTTGTCACTTAGGAAAAGATGAGAAAGATGATGAAAACAAATTTCTTGCCGTACAATTATTAATCTCTTATGCATCAACATTTGCAGAATTTGAGGCAAGGGACGAAGACAGTGAATGATCATGCAGATGAATTCTATCAATTGATTGCAAGGAATGATATCATGGAAACAGAGGAACAACTAACAGCTAGATATATTGGAGGGTTACGAATGCAAATTCAAGACATGGTGCATATGTTTAATCCAATATCTGTTGCTGAAGCACATCAGAAGGCTCTAGCCTGGGAGAAGCAAGGGAGACGAGGGAGTGGTGTGTTTGTGGGTTCTAACAACCAGAATAAGGATGCTAGTAGCAGTGCTAATGTTTCCAAGGCAGTCAGTAAACCACTTGTCAATGAAGCCGCTAAAGCAAAGGTCAATAACAGTATCAAGTGATATAATTGTCAGGAGTTTGGCCATAAAAGTAATGAATGTACAAAGCCAAAGAAGAAAGCAATAGTTGTAGAGGAATGTGAGTGTGAGGATTTGGAAGCTGAAGTTGATTATTCTCAACCATCAAAGTTTGATGAAGATGAAGAAGTTGTGTCAGGAGATGAAGGGTGTAACTTAATGATAAGGTCTTGTTTAGTGCCAAAGCATGAGAATGATTCTAGTTGGCTGAGAAGCAATATCTTTCAGTCTACATGTACTATCTTGGGAAAGGTTTGTCGATTTGTTATTGATGCGGGAAGCTGCGATAACATTATTTCTGAAGAAGCCGTCACGAAGTTAGGGTTGAAGACTGAAAAACACACTAGACCTTATAAACTGGCATGGCTAAAGAAAGGTGGAGAAGTGACAGTGGGAAGAGAGCATTTGTTACATTTTCTATTGGAAAGAAGTACAAAGATGATATTTGGTGTGATGTTGTGGATATGGATGTGTGTCATCTACTATTGGGAAGACCATGGCAGTATGATAGAACTGTACAACATAATGGTCGCACTAACAGCTACAGTTTCATGTTCGAAGGAACTCAAATTACCTTAGTTCCTAAGAAGTGTGAAAAAAGTGAGAGCAAGTCAGAGAAGAAAGTGGAATCAACTAGTCTATTATCTACGAGAGAATTTGTTGAAGAAGTGAAAGATAGTGCTGAATTGTTTATGTTGATTGGGTATGAAACAAGTGAAGATGTTGAAATTTCTGCGGAGGTTAGACCGGTGTTAAATGAATTTGAAGATGTCTTTCCTGCGGAATTGCTCAAGGAATTACCGCCGTTGAGAGATATACAACATCAAATTGATCTAGTGCCAGGTGCTGTTTTACCGCATAGTCCGCATTATCGTATGAGTCCGAAAGAGCATGAAGAGTTGAGGAGACAGGTTGAGGAGTTGCTTGAGCAAGGGCGTGTTCGAGAGAGTCTCAGTCCTTGTACTGTACCAGCTTTATTGATACCGAAGAAAGATGGTTCATGGAGAATGTGTACAGATAGAAGAGCACTCAACAAAATAACTGTCAGATACAGATTTCCTATGCCAAGGCTTGATGATCTATTGGATCAAATAAGTGGTTCTGTAATCTTTTCGAAGATCGATCTTAAGAGTGGTTATCATCAGATTCGCATTAGACCAGGTGATGAATGGAAGATAGCATTCAAGACTCGGGAAGGATTATATGAATGGCTGGTTATGTCGTTTGGTCTATCTAATGCGCCAAGTACATTTATGAGGGTGATGAATCAAATTTTCAGACCTTACCTCGGGAAATTTGTGGTAGTCTGCTTTGATGATATCTTGATCTATAGTGCAAGAACGGAGGAGCACATTCAACACTTGCGAAAGGTGTTAACTATTCTTCGCAAGAACATTTTTATGCAGCGACGAAGAAATGCGTGTTCATGATGCCAAGTGTTTTATTTTTGGGTTATGTTGTGTCTGAGGAAGGAATACAAGTGGATCAGAGTAAAGTAGCCACAATCAGAGATTGGCCACAGCCCAAAACTATAACAGAAGTCAGAAGTTTTCATGGGTTAGCTTCATTTTATCGAAGATTTATACCACACTTTAGTAGTGTGATGGCTCCTGTTACTGATTGTATGAAAGGAAAGAAGTTTTCATGGATGAAAGAGGCAGGATCTGCTTTTGAGCAAATCAAGGAACTTTTGACCTCAGCGCCGATTCTAGTGTTGCCAGATTTTCAGTTACTATTCGAGTTACATACGGATGCATCGAAAGTTGGAATTGGAGGAGTGTTGAGTCAGAAGGGTCATCCAATTGCCTATTTCAGTGAAAAACTTTCTGGAGCAAAGATGAGATACCATACTTATGATGTGGAGTTTTATGCAATTGTGCAGGCTGTGAAGCATTGGAGACATTTCTTGTTCCACAAAGAATTTGTTTTGTATACGGACCATGAAGCATTGAAACATTTACAAGGGCAGAATAAAATTGCAGCTAGGCATGCATCGTGGATAGCTTATTTGCAACAATTTACATTCGTCGTAAAGCACAATTCTGGAGTAACTAATCGCGTCGCCGATGCATTGAGTCAGAGGGAGAATTTACTAACAACTATGCGAGTAGAGGTAATGGGTTTTGACTTACTTCCAGAACTTCTTACTTCAAATTCATATTTTTTCGAAATTCTAGTCAAAGGAAAGCAGGGAAGCATGGATGGATATATGCTGGTTGAAGGTTTTCTGTTCAAAGGAAAGCAGTTGTGTATTCCAGATTGCAGTCTACGAATGAAAATCATCAAGGAATTACATGAAGAAGGACATGTGGGCCGCGATCGTACTATGCAGTTGATATCAAAGTCTTATTTTTGGCCGTCAATGAGGAAGGAGTTGAAAGGTTTGTTCAGAGGTGCCATGTTTGTCAAGTTTCAAAGGGGACAACAACAAATGCAGGTTTATATATGCCGTTGCCTATACCTACTAAACCGTGGGTGGATGTTAGTATGGACTTTATATTGGGTTTGCCGAGGACGCAACGTGGCAATGATTCTATCTACGTGGTGGTTGATCGGTTTTCAAAAATGGTACATTTTATCGCATGCAAGAAGACGGCAGATGCAGTTAATGTCGCACAGTTATACTTCAGAGAGATCTATCGTCTTCATGGGTTGCCTGAATCTATTGTATCGGATAGAGACACTCGTTTTCTGAGTCATTTTTGGATGACTCTATGGAGAATGGTCGGGACAAAGCTGAAATTTAGTAATGCTTATCATCCACAGATGGTTGGACAGACAGAAGTTGTGAATAGATCCCTAGGTAATCCATTGAGATGCCTCGTGAATGACAATTTAAAGAGTTGGGATTACAAGTTGTGTCAAGCTGAGTTTGCACACAACCATGCAGTTAATCGAAGCACTGGGTTCAGTCCATTCCAGGTCGTTTACTCAACAATCCCTAAGGGACCATTGGATTTATCTATAGTACCACAGTAGAAAAGAGTGATCAAACGAGCTAGTGATTTTTTGAATGAATTGCAAGAATGCCACAAGGTTGTGTAGGAACGATTGCTTAAGGCGAGTGAGAAATATAAGCAATTCGCAGATATCAAACGAAGACATGTTGAATTCAAAGAAGGAGATTTTGTATATGCAGTATTGACTAAAGATCGATTTCCTATTAGTGCTTGCAACAAGCTAGCTGCTAGAAAGATTGGTCCTTTAGAAGTCGTAAAGAAGATTAATGAGAATGCTTATCAGTTAAGATTGCAGGATCATATCTATACCGTTGACGTTTTCAACGTCAAACACTTGATTCTATATCATGAGAATAAGCTGGTCGAAGAAGAGGAAAGTGTAATTTAGGGGACGAATTCTTTTCAACCAGGGGAGGATGATGCAGCGCACCATGTTAAGTCGCACCACGTTAAGTCTCCTATGACTTATGCCTTGAGTCGTGCCAACCACGATAAGCGACCTAGCGAGTTAAGCGACCTAACAAGCTATGCCGCCTGTCTTGAGACTCCTGCATTACAAGATAGCGACCTAGCGAGTTAAGTCGCTCAATTATGCCGCGTTCTCATCTTATGTCGCTCATTCCTTAAGTCGTTCACTTATGTCGTTCAAGAAATCAAAGCCGTTCCCCTATGCAGCTATCTTCTTATGTCGCGCCATGATAGGTCGTTGGTTTCTTAAGTCGCTTGCTATATGCCGCATTTCTATAAGCCAATCACTTATGCCGCATTGTTCTTAAGTCGCGTATGTGTGTTGTGTTGTTATGTCGCATGTTGTAACTCGTATGTTGTATGTCGTATGTTGAGTTAAGTCGAATGTTGTAATTTCCTTATGTCGTTAGGTCGTGTGATGTTGTACTTGTATATTGTTAAGTCGCCTGTGTGTTGATTTGTTAAGTCGCCTGTGTGATGTGTACTGTTAAGTCGCATGGATGTTGTAACTCGTAGGTCGTTAGGACGTGTGATGTTAGCTCGTGAGTTGTCTGGTGTGTTGAGTCGCCTGCATGTGTTGAAAGCTCCTATAAATAGGGGCGTGAAGTCATTTGTAAAGGGAGTTTATTTTGAATAAAAATTTTGTGTGAGCTTTTTCCACCATTGTTGAAGTTGAGTGTGATCTCCTTCTTCGGGTTATTCATGCGCGAATCAACGAAGTAGAAGCCAATTCTCGGTATCACTTGCGAGTGATCAACAATCGAATTGTAGAGCTTTCAACACGGTATCTTGCGAGATCAACGGCTTGGAGATAGCTAGATTCTGGCCCGTCGCGATCAACGGAATTGGGCATTTATTGTTTCATCGGTTTATTTGACACGAAATCACTATTTCGTGGAAAGATCCTGGATAGGTTGCGAAAGTTTGAATCTAAACTGTTCCAGCCTACTATAAGCTGCGTCAATATGTAAGCTTAAGGAGATGGAAGTGGGCTTGTTAGAAGTTAATAGTTTGGCTGATATGGTCAGAGAACCTTGTAATCTTGCTTGAATTAGTATATGATATTTCTTTGCATTAGAAATTATGTTCGTGTTCTCTGCATTTAAGCTATCAACGCGTATCTAGACCAGGCATTCATTTAGTAAATCATATTTTCATGCGTCCTTATTTCCAAACCTATAATTCACGCTCAAGGAATACATTGACTATGCATTATCTTTTTAAAAGGCAACAAATAGTTATGATACATAGTCAAGCTATAAATTTGTTAACTTGATATATACTGTAGCAATGTTAAATATGGGTGGTGGCCTTGGAAAAATTCATTTCAAGTTACTACTATTTCACATTACGCAATATTAGGTAGATATACAATATCGGTTCTCTTTTTGAAAATGCATTTCATGTTTATGCTATTTTAGCTCTTTTATACTAGACAGTTGTTTGGTTTTTAGCACTTTTCATTTATTCCAAATTAAATTTCATGTTACTTTTACTCGCATCAACTATGTTCCGAACTACATTCATTGTATTTCTGAATTATTTTGCTAATTTTTGAACTTTTACTTTATAGATAGATAGATACCCTTATTGTAAAAAAGTACTAACATGCCACAACAAGTTATGGTTCGAAGTTATTTTTGATGCTAGAACTACATTTTGGTTTGTATGCTTGTATGTATTACAACATTTGATCAACAGCTACTATTTGTTCAACATTGTTTATGAGATATTATAGACGTATTATATGTGTTTTGATATAAGAATATTGCGTATTTTGGTTATGTAATGTTACATATTGATTATGAGATGCGTGATTAATATAATATGTTGATTATGAAATGTGACTGTTTGCTGGTATATAGATTATGACTGATGTATAAAAATCCGACCTGTTCACGGGGAAACGCAAACTCCTTAAATAATAACATTCGCTAAATGTTGTGTAAACTTTCAACAATGTTTTGAAAACATTATGGTATACTTCAACATTGTTTCGGAACAACCACAAAAAGGGTAGTTAACAATAAGAAACACAATAGATAACCCTCATAGCAACATATGCAATGCCGTAAAGAAATTTAACGACCCTGACTCGACCTTCAAAAATCAGCACCCGTACTTCACTTGTACTCGAATGCCGCAGATCCAAACGTCGAATCTGGTCGGAGCTTATAACATATTAAGTACAACAACAAAGCGGTAGAAAATGAATAATATATCATTGATACAATAATGAATACAATATCTGATACAATATGATACAACAATATCAGAGACAAATATACAACAGCGGGAGAAAGAATATCTTGAACTTAATCCACCAAGTGAGAATTCCAATATCTGTAACTCCATTTCCAATCCAAAGCTAGGTCGAACCCCCAACAAGTAGAACTTGTAGCAAATGCGATCCCGAAAATCCAAAGACTCCAACGATTTCCAAATGCTACCAAACAGGAGGTCGATGGCTATCGAATCTACACCTACTAGTTGATTATCTGAAAACCCAACTCTAGACTGCCCGTGTGGAAAATTGTGGGCACCCGGAGTTTATTGTTCCCTTCCTAAACTCTGGGTGCCCACAATTTTCCATACGGGCAGTCTAGAGTTGGATTTTCAGATAATCAAATGGTAGGTATAGATTCGATATCCATCAGCCTTCTGTTTGGCAGCTTTTGGAAATCGTTAGAGTCTTTGGATTTTCGGGATCGCATTTGCTACAAGTTCTACTTGTTGGGGGTTCGAGCTAGCTTTGGGTTGGAGATGGAGATGCAGATATTGGAATTCTCACTTGGTGGATCAAGTTCAAGATATTCTTTCTTCTAGTGTTGTATATTTGTCTTTGATATTGTTGTATCATATTGTATCAGATATTGTATTCATTGTTGTATCAATGATATATTATTCATTTTCTTCCGTTGTGTTGTTGTACTTAATGTGTTATAAGATCCGGCGAGCCGGATTCGGCGTTTCAATCTGCGGCATTCGAGTATAAGTGAAGTACGGGTGTCGATTTTTTAAGGTCGAGTCAGGGTCGTTATAAGAAATATCAACGATGAAACGCTGTAAAAATAACTCACAGCAATGTAAACAATGCTGCTAAAAAGTTGCCATAGAAAAAGTTTAAAGCCATATATGTTTAACACAACAAAGAGTTACATGCTATAGAAAAGTTATTTTAGCAAGTATTAACCGCTATTAAATATACTTGATTGCAAAAGTTGGACGCTAAGAAAAGTTTTTAGCTCATCGACATAAAAGCAATGTATTAAGAACATCCACCAAATGCTATATAAAATGGACTTTTTACAACATTTTCATTATTGCTATAATATGTTTCTAACCTATAATGGCATGTCATTACATGTCGTAGTTAAATGCACTGTTACAACCTTTATAGTGCTTTTTGAATGCTGTTAAATATCCCGTTTGTTGTAGTGGGAGCTAGCATGCCAGAATCAACTGGTTGAATTCGACTCACTCCACTAACACAATCATGTACTGCTAACACAAATTTGTTGAACTTTTGTATTAATTTGTGCTGGAATAATAAGTAGCAAGTAAACACATGCTAAAAAATGGAACAATACCATTTGTATACCATAGCTAATTGTGATACAGAACCATATAGACGAATAACTGAATATATGCTTATTCCATTTGTTTATCATTGGAAGATGTATTGAACAATGTTTATTTGGAACTCATCTTTGCACATAGAGTAACATAACTAAAAACAAAACTACGAATTTTATATTTTCTCAAAGTGATCTTTTAAGTGTCTTAATTCCAAACACATTTATACATATTTCCAGTTGTTAATTATATTGAGGTGATTGTTGTATTATGTAGACAGAAATTTGGTGCATATGAAAAGGTTGATAATGGTAAAAAAAAGTTAATGTTCCATGATTGTTGTGCTAATATGATAACACTTATGTTCAACAACAAAATATATAGATGGTTATTAAATATCGAATTGTTAAGTATATGCAAACTATGGTCTTCACTCATGTCTGGTGAAGTGACGATGGAGAGAAATGTCCCTAACTATAACATGACTATTCCTTGTAAGAAAATACGTTTTGAAAAAATGAAGTTATAAAATGAAGCTTGTATGGTATATCTGTATATAATAGGAGTGCGAAGTTTATGACATGCATTACATGTGCACCAAAAGTTATGAGGATTCAGACTTTATGTTAAAATTGCAAGTCATGCTTCATAAAAAATAAATTATGAATGCTACATGATTATAATTTAGTCATTCATACCGTTCATCACAATTCAATCATACACACACAAAGAAGAAATAAAAATTTATAATATACTAATAAAAATAGACATGTATCGTATCCAAGTCAAAGGCTTTTTATTAGCAGTAATATGAGGGAGGCTGTGGCAAGATGATGATAATTAGGTGTCACGGAGAGTCATAAGGCATTAGATAATTTAATAAACAATTGTACTTGATATTATCTTAGGGAAAATTTATGATATTTCACTATCTCTTTCTAATGTACGAAAACTCAAGGTAAAAAATTTCTTGTTGATAGACATAATTATGAGAAACCAATGACAGGTATGATTATCACCCTAAACAAAACAATAAATTTAGAAAATGATGCACTAGTGCTATTGTTTAATATATATGTAATAATATGGCTAACATCAAAATACAATTTGCATGAAAACCAAAACAAAACATTACAATCTACAATGTATGTACATGTTGATTTGCACAAAATATCTACTAAAACAAAATTACATGTAATGACCCAGTATTTTGGACCATTCAAATCGACAATAAAACCACATATGTCGGACTTGAATAATTCAAAATAGTAGATTGTAATACAATTTGAAGCAAATAAAACCAAATCACAGAATCACAGACACAGAAATATCAGAATAACTCGCAGCGGAAATAAAATGACCATAGTAGTTCATGAAGCTACTACAAACACAGTCACAAAACAAGTACAAAATACCAGAATCTGAAAGTAAATACAACAGAAATCCCAATACATAAATGTCCACTAATACATAAGCTGAATAGAAATACGAATAGAAATAGATAACAACTAGATAGATAGATAAACTCAAGCAATTTCTCTAGCTCCAGAACGTGAAATCCAAAGCTGATACTCAGGATGACCCGAGCGTAAAGAAAAAACACGAACACTCGAGTCAGGACATACATACTTATACAATGTAAACCAACTCAAGTGAACTGTAATAGAAATGCATAAGTAACTTAAAGGATGCTTGGGACCGTCCATCCTTTAAGGATCCGTTAAACTATCTACTATATAGTAATATACGCTATATAATAATGTCTAAAGTAAAGTATAATATATTTAAACATAGCGTTAAGACTTTACATTTTCCACCTTAACATAATTTATATAGTCCCATAGTCTATACACTACCATAATCTCCCCCGTACTGGGCATCGTCAAAGGGCACTCCATAGGTATGGTACAGAACAAAATCGTATAAGGCACGCTAGGGTAGGTGACACGTCCTAACTAGGCAATGCCAGGGTAGATATACCAATTACGCACCCGGAATGGTGGTAATGCATAGCAGCCACTACCGCCCACCTCGAGCACACTCCCAAAATCAAAGGTGAGCACCATATCATCACAAAATAATAGAATGGCATACGAAGAAGTGTTTCCGATAAGAGGAGCTACCTCGTTGGCCTAGAATTGCTCCTGTTTTAGCCACCTTATGCGAACTCATGGAAGTCGGGTCCATGTATATACCTTAATAGAATGTCACCACCATCCTACTTCATTCTGGAATCTCCACCGCGTATACGGTTGTTAAAGTGGTTTTCGGAGTTGGCAGAGAGTATGACAACTTCCGATCTCGGTCTCTTTAATAACCAGACGTTATTGTAACCCATGAATACTTATTTAAAAACATATCTATTCCAAAACCATTTAAAATCAATTGCTATTACTCTTTCCAAAATAATATCCATTTCAAAATTGGTAATATTTCCAAATCCATATATTAGTTATAGAACTTTAAAAATGTTTTCTTTTAGAAATCAAAACGCTTTTAAAACCATACACTTATTATAGCACTTTAAAAATGTAATAAGTTAGAAACTATAACACTTTTAAAATGTTACCCTTATATACTAGCAGTTTACAAAATGTTACAATTTGGAAATAGTAGCACCTTTAAAACATAATCTTAAAGTAACATAGCATTTTAAAAATGTTATCTTTTTATAACTACGGCATTTAAAAACATAACTAAAATACCATAGCATTTTAAAAATGCAACGAATACTACTATAACATGTTTAAACATAAGATTTCAATTTTTATCATAGTTTTATTTATAAAAAACATATCTATTTCACAATTAAAATCTATTACTATTATTAGGTTAGGATCAAAACTCCATATTAAATCAAATTTAAATTATTAAGTTATTTATCATAGATAAAATCTTTAATTTAGTTTTAAACCAATTATTTGCTTATAAAATTCCAATATATCATTATATTTAAAAATCATGAAATCAAATTTAAATTTAAATTTCATATATTTATAAGTTCAAAATACTTAATAATTTAAAATTAACCATGGGTCTGTATAATATTTTCTAACCTAGGTCAATTGATACGGATATATATCATTTCAATCCGTAATTTACAAAAAAATCTGGGTTTTATCATTTCAAACCTCCAATCCCAAGTTAAATAAAATAAAAATCGTGAGCCTATCATTTCAACTCATAACGATTTTTCCCTATTCTAAAGTCCGTTCGGGTATGTATCATTTCAACCCATAGTGATTCTATACTAATAGGGAACTTGCAGTGTGAGAAGCAAAAAAATAAAATAAACAGTATAACATGGCATATCATACCAGGTGGTGTAACTGGCATATAATCAGGTTATAACATCATGAAATATCGTATCACAGGCATGTATAAATTACTATCAACATATCATATCATCAACTACAATTCACATATCATTGTCTCACAATTATATAAATACGAATGTCGAGAGTGATAAACTCACCTTCTAAAGCTGGAGATAACAATTCGAGACACACAACCAAACTCCGAAAAGCACGACAAAGCACAAATTAGATTCGAGTGGATGGAGAGCCAAGATTCAAATCTTGTAACATGTTTAAGTAACTATATTATACAGTAGATTATAAATCAAAACAATACACAAATATGAATCAAAATGAAATCAAAATGAAGTCAAAATTGGTTAACCAATACAAGTGCGCTCGGCCACCATCAAAATGGCCTAGACCATCATCAACATGGCTTGGCCATGATTTATTTTGAAGCACCTATGCTCGGCCATGGTCACAAATACATGGCTATGGGCTAGAATACGAAGGGATGGCAAGGCAAAGTCAATAGGAAGACAAAGAGGCAAGGTATGTTGATATTTGGGTTCGAGTTATGCTAAAGTGGCTCGGCCCTATGCTTATGATCTGGATCAAGTCAAGGCACACCTGAAATGGCATGGCTACGGTCATGACAAGGAATGGAAAAGAGGAGTTGGCGATGGAATAGGTGGTGGCCGAGGTTAGTGAAGAGGAAGGTAATGATGTAAAGGCTCGGCTAGAGTTTGTGGAGCAATTTTTGTGATGGGTTTGGATCTAGGGTTTACGGCAAGGCAAGGGAATGGTGGTGGCTGATCCTAGTTGGTGGTGAAGTGGAGATGATGGTCAGTTAGGAGGCTTGATGGCCAAGCATAGCATGAAGCAAAACAAAAGAAAAGAGAAAGGAAAAGAGAAAGAGGAAGACATGAGAAAAAAAACTTGCTGCAAATATTCTTTTGTTTAGTAGAACGTGAATGAGAAAGTGGTGAGATGGGAAATGTTTTGTATGACTATGAGAATGGAAAGTGAACGGCTATGGTATTGGAAAAGGCATCACTTACATTAAAGAAATGGAACTCATGCCTCTTGAATTTCCTAAGCCCATTTGCCAAAAAAAACTCAAAAATCCAAATAAAATATCAAAGTACAAACCTAATAGAAAATAGAAAATGAAATAGAAAATATAGAATAGAAAAATGAACAATAAAAATACTGAAAACAATCATGTGTAAAACGCTGAAATTTATCGGATTTAAAAAGTATAAAACAGTAACGAAACGAAAAGCAGAACGAATATCAGAATCAAATACAGTTTAAAAAAATATTAGAAATTAAAAATTCAAATTTAAAAATTTCAACTGAAAGTCAAAGTTTGACCACAGTGGGCCAAAATATAAAATTTTCAAAAATCTTAGTTTTATTATATTTGGGAAATAAATTATAAACAAAATCCAAACTTACACTAGAAAATTCCAAAATTTCAATTTTTAAATGATTAAAAATCAAAGTTTCCAAATAAAATTGAATTAAAATTTGTAGGATCTAGATTAACCCTAGAGGGGGGTGAATAGGGTTATAGCAAATTTTCTTGAATTAAACACAGAAATAAACTGCAGAAATAAATATGCTGAAAAGTAACTCACACATAAAATTTACCCAGCTTTTGCAACCCCTGCCTACTGCTGCATTCCCAGATTTCTATTAGAATTAAACAGTATCCCGCTTACAAACACTCTACTAGACTCGCAAACCTTTGCTCCCGCTCACAAACACTCTACTAGACTCGCACACCCTGCTCCGCCTATAGAGTTTCGCTTACTCGCAAACTCTGCTCCCGCCTATAGAGTTTTGCAAACTCGCACACCCTGCTCACTGAACTAATTCTAATTAGACAATCTGACACTACCTACAACCTAGGTGGTGATTTACCAATTCTTTGACTTGAAAAGAAAAAACAACTTCAAAAATAAAACCAGGAGCAAAAATATAAACTATAAACTTTAATCCCTAATTTTTGCTCAAAATAAAAAAAACCCCTTTTTAATAAAACCCTAAACAAAATAATCCCTTTTTAACAAATAAGGCCGGCCCCTTTTTCTTTAACCCGATCCACTGTCTTTTGTTTGTGAAGAAAAATGGTGAATGCGTCGTCTTTCTGAAATTAGGGCTTCGGCTCTTTTGCTCCTTGCTTTCAAAATTAGGGTTGTACAAATTGAAGCGCCGGCTGAATTCTTCGATCGAATAATGATTGATGTGCTTCCTTTGTCAATCGATGCTCTCCTTTTTACAACACGGCTTCTCCAATTTGGATCGAGTTCTTCTGTGATTTCGGCATGTACTTTACTTCCCTTTCCTTGCTGGTTTAATGCTTGCTTGAACTCGATGCCTTTAGCCTATGATGATTGTGGGTTTATATATGCGTTCGATTTCCTTGAATTGCGTTTGTCTGATGTTATTTGAATTTTTCAATTTTAGTTCTCTGTTGATTGATGTTATTTGGATGCTCGTGATTATTTCTGACTTGTTCGTAATCGTATATTCTTCGATTGCTTGATATTCACGGCATTGATCGACTCCTTCGTCATCACGTTGTTGACTACGGCTTTGATTTCCTTTTTCTGTTGACTTGTTTGATTAAAACATACGGCTTTGACTTGGTCGGCTCCTTGATTGCTACTACTTCGGCCTTGATTTTGTGACCCTCATATATGTGTATGCATACATTCTCGGCTTGCTTTTGGTACATTATGTTGCGGCCTATACTTGTTGTTATTTGCATCTGGTCTCTGTGCATTTCTCTGCATTCATTTGAGTTATTGATATTCATATTGTTTATGTCTGCATCTTTCTTGAGTTTCACTGCCATACTTGGTCGTGTTGTAGTCTTCAAGCATATTGCTGCAATTGTAGTGCTTGCATACCCATTACTTCTGGCTTCACTGTTGCACTCGAGTTTTGTTCATCCAATTCGTTGATCCTTGTAACTTTCTGCACATATGAACTTGCATTCATGTATACTGATGTTGTGCACTGATTTGAGCTTCACTGAACTTTGGCCTTGAGCATTGCTGTGTCATTGAGCATTTGTTGTGTCCATATTGTATTCGATATGAATTGCTGCTGTCTGGTTTCACTTTGATCATTTGAATTTGCATACTTCTTCCATTTGTCAACTCTGCATTTGTTTCACTGGTATCTTCACTGTGTTGATTTGAGCAGCTGGACTTAGTGATCTGGTGCATTTTGCTCGAGTCACTTGCATTTGTTTGCTGTCATGTTAGTTCGAATTGCACTTGCTCTTTTGTACTGCTTCACCATGTCACTTGAGGTCTTGCAGTTGGTTTATTTATGCATTCATGTCTGCTTTGTATCATTCATGCAGTCTTGTTATGTTGGTCGAGCTTGCATTTGTTACAGTATTCAATGAGCTGAATATCATGGTGTTCTGTTCACCCATTACTCCACTGTTCTTTGTATTTACTTGATTGTTGTACTTCATTCAGTCTTCATGCATGTTCTTTGTTCATTGCTTTTGATATCCATGTTACAACTGGTTTGGTCGAGACTTGATTCTTTGTTGGCACTGGACCTGATCTGCATACACGTGCTTTGGTGGAGTTTTGATTTGTCGAAGCTTTGCATTCTTCAAGTTGCCTTGTGTTGAATCCAGTTTCAAAACTCGGATTTGACCTTGTGCTCGTGTCGTGATTTTAACTATATTGCACGTGAGTTGAACCTGGCTTTTCATTTGGGTTTGACCTGTGCTCACCTGTCCCTGTAGCATTATCAAGTGTATATCGATGTGCACGCCCTTGCGGCATGTACAGTGGTACACTGTGCATGTCACACTGTTCGTGTGTGATGAATTCAAATGTAAATTATGACGAACAACCCAAATAACTGAGGCAAATAATATTTTCAAAAACCATATTTTATTTTATATTGCAAAAATATTTCTTTTTCAATTTTACTGCGTTAGTGAATATTTTTGCAGATTGCTCAGATGCTGGATTCAAACTGGAATGCAGTTGAAGACAAAATACGAGTGTGAGTGATATGTAGTGAGGAAATTATGTAAACTGAATTGTGATGTAATTGTGATGTAATCAAGAATGTATAGGTATAGTGAGAGCTTGAATTTGTACTATTCAAGATTGTAATAAATATTTGTTTGAATAAAATTTCTGTTTGAATTCAAATTCTGTGTAATATATTTTATTCAACAAATATTTATTTAATCTATGAAAAACAAAATAGTACATTACCAAAAACATTTAAATGAATATATATGTTTATTATCATCAAACAAAAACATATAAGCGCATATTCATACAAAATATTCATTAAAATTATGGGTTGTTACACGACCCCCACTCAAAACTTTTCGTCCTTGAAAAGGAACGGGACATAGAATAAGGAAAGATGAGATAAAAAAGCAAATAGTACCTGAAACAAACAATCCTAGATTCGAAACACGCATGCTCTCCTCCGTCTCCCAGGTACAATCCCGATCATCCATACTCCACTGCACTTTGACCAGGTTGACATATTTCCTTCTTTGCTGCTTCGTAGCTCTATCGACAATAAAAAGTGGCTTCCTCTCGACGGTAAGGTTAGGAAAAATTTCCAAACTCTCAAGAGCAGAAGGCTGGACAATCAAAGATGGATCATGTAGGTATCGACGAAGATGCGAAACATGGAATACGTTATGCACTCCAGAAAACTTCTCAAGAAAATCCATACAATAAGCTAAAGAGCCAATCCTCTCTGAGGTACGAAAAGAACCGAAAAACCTAGGAGCAAGCTTCCATCTCCGACTAAATCGAATCACATTCCTTAAGGGAAAGACCTTAAGGAAAACCAGATCACCAACAGAAAACTCCAAACTCCTCCTACGGTGATCAACATACTTCTTATGCCTACCCTGAGCACTCCTCATCTTCCTCTTAATCTCCTCAACCTTCTCAGAAGCCTCCAAAATCATATCAGGACCAAGAACCAAACGATTAATGCATTAAATCCAGCAAGATGGAGATCTCCAAGGTCTTCCATAAAGAGCGGCAAACGGGGACATTTCAATACTAGCCTGAATTCAAAGGCGGAATGAGATAGATAAAAGATTAAGATAAGATTAAAATAGAAGAGTGAAATATACCTGATAACTATTGTTATAGGTGAATTCAACAAGATGGAGATGAACCTCCCAAGATCCTCCATTATCAAGAACACATGCACAAAGAAGATCCTCGAGAATCTGATTCACTCTTTCCGTTTGACCGTCGGTCTGTGGATGGTAAGCAGTGCTCAGATTCAAATGAGTACCCAACAATTCTAAAAATCTTTCCAAAACTGACTGGTAAAGAAAGGATCCTGATCATAAACAATACTGATAGGAACCCCATGGAGACGAACGATCTCCCTCACATAGATCTCAGACAAACTAGAAGTAGAACATGTAGATTTACTAGAATGAAATGAGCTGACTTGGTCAATCTATCCACAATAATCCAAATACTCTCATCACCCCTCCTCATCCTCGGTAATCCATCAATAAAATTCATAGAAACATGTTCCCATTTCTAATTGGGAACCCCAAAGGGCTACAACAAACTAGGGGTCTTCTGATGATCTGTCCTGACTTGCTGACAAGTCGCACACCTACTAACAAAGATAGAGATAACTCGCCTCATACCTCTCCACCAATAAAGCTTCTTCATATCCTGATACATCTTCGTCACACCTGGATGAATAGAAAGTCTGGATCGATGATTCTCCCGAAGTAACTCTTGCCTCAATCCATCAACATTCCGGACACAAATCCGATTATTACTCCTCAAAATACCTCTATCATCGATCTGAGCTCCACTACCATCAGGACTACTATCACCAACTCTGCTACGAACACTCTCCTCTATAAGCCTAAGCATCTCATCCTCATCCTTCTTAGCAATGATACGATCCAAAAGAGGAGAAGAAGAAACAACAAGCTGACACAACATAGCCTTCTTCCGACTCAAAGCATCGGCCACAACATTAGCTTTTCCAGGGGTATAGCTAATGTCGAGATCATAAGAAGCAAGAAACTCAAGCCACCTAACATGACGCTGATTCAAATCCTTCTGGGTGAAGATATACCTCAAAGACTGATGATTAGTAAAGAGCTCAAACTTAACACCCAAAAGATGATGCCTCCAAAGCTTCAAATAAAAAACCACAGCAAGCAATTCCAAATCATAAGTTGCATAATTGGCTTCATGGGTCTTCAACTGGTGACTGACATAAGCAATGACCTTCCCATCCTGCATCAAAACAGCTCCCAAACCCTCATGACTAGCATCAATATATATCGTTAATCCCCCATTTCCATTTGGAACAGTAAGCAGTGGTGTGGAAGTAAGCTTATGCTTCAATTCATTGAATGCAGCTTTACACTTATCATTCCATATAAACTTAGCATTCTTACGAGTCAAAGCAGTGGAAGGTGCAGAAATCCGAGCAAAATTCTCAATGAATCTCTGATAATAACCGGCAAGGCCCCGAAAACTACGGATATCAGATGGAGTTCGAGGACTTTCCCAATCCTACAGCAGAATATGGAGAAATAAGGACCATAGAAAAAATAGAATTATCAAATTATAGAAAGAGAAGAAATGAAAGACTTACATTGATCACGGCGATGTTGATTGGATCAACAGAAACTCCATTACTAAGCACAATATGCCCGAGGAATCGGACTTCATCCTTCCAGAAATGGAATTTCGAGAATTTAGCTTTCAGTTGATGACTCCTAAGAGTTCCCAGAACAAAGGTCAAATGGGATTTATGCTCCTCCTCAGACTTAGAGAAAACAAGAATATCATCGACAAAGACTAGAAATTTTTTGTTAAGCACATCACGAAAAACATGATTCATCAAATCAACAAAGAAAGCAGGAGCATTAGTCAGGCCAAAAGGCATAACTAACCATCTATAAAACTCATTCTCAGTATGGAAAGCAGTCTTGGGAATACTTTCCTTTGCAACTCTGGGCTGGTGAAAACCTATGGCGAGATCAAGCTGAGAGAAAACTATAGCTCCATGGAGCTGATCAAACATATCATTAATGCGAGGCATAGGATATCTATTCCTCATAATGAGCTTGTTTAGCTCCCGATAATCAACACACATCCTCAAAGAACCATTGGACTTAGTGACGAAAACCACGGCTTCTCCCCATTCGGAATGGCTAGGTCCGATAAGACCCTTGGAGAAAAAGTCCTCAATTTGCTTCCTTAACTCAACCTTCTCATGGGGTGCCATTCTTCTGGGAGGAAGAACTACAGGTCGAGCTCCAGGAAAAAGATCAATACGGAAATCAATTTCCCACTTAGGAGGTAAAGAAGTGACTTCACCAAATACATTGGGATATAGTTTAACCACAGGAGTAGAATCAAGATCATTCGGAGAAGAGTCAAGAGAATAAATAAAACTACCGGCATAATCATGAGGCATGCAATACTGAATCACCAAAGAATTAACAAAATCATCCATAATAGAAACAGTTCGGGTTTTACAAGAGATAACGGCTTCATGCCTCTTCGGCCAATCATCTCCAAGCAATAGATCAAAAGCATCAAAACCCAGAACATAGAAATCACCACTGAAACGGTGATCAAAATAGAGGAGTTTCACTCGATTACAAATCCTACTAAGATTCGCAGGACCACCAATAGGATTTGAAACACATAAAGGTTCAGAAGCAAACTCGAGCAAAAGAAGATGCTCAACTTTATCACAAAGATCCACAGAAATAAAACTATGGGAAGCTCCTATATCAAATAAAACACGAACATGCAAATTAAACAGAGAAAAAGTGCCCTGAAGAGTACCTTGGGTATCACTAGGAGCAGAAGTAGGAACATGTGTAGGTGGAGCAGGTGAGGAAGCAAAGGTAATAGCAAAGATACCAGAGGACTTGCCCTTCTGCTGAGTAGGACAATCCTTCTTGAAATGGCCAGGCTGCAGACAAATATGACAGAGATCACGCCTAGTCAACTGAGCTGGAGGAACAGTAGCACTAACTAAAGTAGGACAACTATTAACATAGTGTCCCTTCTGATTACACCTAAAGCAAGTAATGGAAGATAGGTCGATAGGCTGCCTCTGAGAAGAAGAAGATCCCAAACCTGAAGTCTTGTTCTAATTCTTCTTCTGCTGATGAAAGTTAGGCTTTCTCTTCTTAGGATTACCAAAGAAAGACTGAGATGAAGTGGCATGAGCAACTGGAGGATCCTTAGAAGTAGGATTCTCATATCTAATGGCCATATCCATTAGACTAGTGAAAGGGCTATGCACATGAGCGATGAGACGATCATAATACTCCGGGCGAGCACCAGCTATGAACTTCTCATTCTTCTTGAGAAGAGTGTCAATCAGATTAGGGCCAAACTTAGAAAGTTCATTGAACTTCCTCTCATACTCAACAAATGACATATCACCCCACTTGAGATCCATGAATTCCCGATAAAGCTGAGACTTCCCTGCTTCGGGTATCCACTTCACAACAAAAGCATCCCTAAAGCACGATAAAGAAACATAAGATAGATTTCAAAAAGATAAAGTTGAGCCAAATTCAAGACAAACAGAAGATGATACCTAAACCGCTTCCAAGAAATGTCAGCCTTAATAGTGTGAGCTGTAACAGACTCCCACCAATCCAAGGCTGCTCCCTTCAACTGCCAAGCTGCCAACTGACGCTTCTAAGCATTAGTGATCTCAAGACCGAAGAAAATCCTCTCCAATCCCTTCAACCACTATTGAGCCTCGATAATGCTATCTAATCCGATAAATTTGGTGCCACCAAGCTCATTGTACTTCTTATAGAGAGTAGTGAACCTAACTGGTGTAGCAGGCTCAGGGACTGGGCAACACCACGACTCCTACCTCTGGCATTCCTATGACTCATCCTGAAAAAAATCAAGTATGAGTTTTAGGAAAAAGGTAATTAAGAAACAAAGACAAGATTAGATTAGATAAGATAAGATTTAACAAGAATGAATATCCTAACAAAGAAATTACTAACAAGGTGGATAAGGAAAAGCAAGAAGTTAAGAAAAATTTGATTTCAAAACAAGAAAAGTTTATATCAAAATAATCTTTGAAAATCATTTTATACTTTAAAATACATTCTCTCACAAAGAAATGATTCTAAGATTGATTTCACTCATTCTAGGGTATTTCTACCCTATCTCTAATGAGTTTTTGCTCCGTAAGCTAAGGTTTGCCTAAAACCAAAGCTTTGATACCAAATGTAACGACCCAGTATTTTGGACCATTCAAATAGACAATAAAACCACACATGTCGGACTTGAATAATTCAAAACAGTAGATTGTAATATAATTTGAAGCAAATAAAACCAAATCACATAATCACAGACATAGAAATATCATAATAACTCGCAGCGAAAATAAAATAACCATGGTAGTTCATGAAGCTACTACAAACACATTCACAAAACAAGTACAAAATACCAGAGTCTGAAAGTAAATACAACAGAAATTCCAATACATAAATGTCCACCAATATATAAGCTGAATAGAAATATTGAATGGAAATAGATAACAACTAGATAGATAGATAAACTCCAGCACATTCTCTAGCTCTAGAAGGTGAAATCCAAAGCTAATACTCAGGCTGACCCGAACGTAAAGCAAAAACACAAACACTCGAGTCAGGACATACATACTTATACAATGTAAACCAACTCAAGTGAGCTGTAATAGAAATGCACAAGTAACTTAAAGGATGCTTGGGACCGCCCATCCTTTGAGGATCCCTTAAACTATGTACTATGTAGTAATATACGCTATAATAATAATGTCTAAAGTAAAGTATAATACATTTAAAAAAAGCGTTAAGGCTTTACATTTTCAACCTTAACACAATTTATATATTCCCATAGTCTATACAGTACCGTAATCTCCCCCGTACTGGGCATCGTTAGAGGGCACTCCATAGGTATGGTACAAAACAAAATCGTATAAGGCACGTTAGGGTAGGTGACACAGCACAACTAGGCAATGCCAGGGTAGATATACCAATTACACATGCGGACTGGTGGTACAGCATAGCAGCCACTACCGCCCACCTCGAGCCACACTCCCAAAATCAAAGATGTGCACCATACCAATCACAAAGTAATAGAATGACATACAAAGAAGTATGTCCGATAAGAGGAGCTACCCCATTGGCTCGGAATCGCTCCTATTTTAGCCACCTTATGCCAATTCACGGGAGTTGTGTCCACGTATATACCTTAATAGAACGTGTCCACCATCCTACTTCATTCTGGAATCTGCACTCGTACACGGTTGTTAAAGTGGTTTTCGGAGTTGGCAGAGAGTACGACAACTTCTGATCCCAGTCTCTTTAACAATCTAACGTTATTATAACCCATGGATACTTATTTCGAAACATATCTATTCCAAAACCATTTAAAACCAATTGCTATTACTCTTTCCAAAATAATATCCATTTCAAAATTGGTAATATTTCCAAATCCATATATATTAGTTATAGCACTTTAAAAATGTTATCTTTTAGAAATCATAACGCTTTCATAACCATACACTTATTATAGCACTTTAAAAATGTAATAAGTTAGAAACTATAACACTTCTAAAATGCTACCCTTATATACTAGCACTTTAGAAAATGTTATAATTTGGAAATAGTAGGACCTTTAAAATATAACCTTAAAGTAACATAGCATTTTAAAAATGTTATCTTTTTATAACTACGACATTTTAAAAACATAAATAAAATACCATAGCATTTTAAAAATGCAAAGAATACTACTATAACATGTTTAAACATACCATTTCAATTTTTATCATGGTTTTATTTGCACAAAAGATATCTATTTCATAATTAAAATCTATTATTATTATTAGGTTAGGATCAAAACTCCATATTAAATCAAATTTAAATTATTAAGTTATTTATCATAGATAAAATCTTTAATTTAATTTTAAACCAATTATTTACTTATAAAATTCTAATATATCATTATATTTTAAAAAAACATGAAATCAAATTAAAATTAAAATTTCATATATTTATAAGTTCAAAAAACTTAATAATTTAAAATTAATCATGGGTCTGTATAATATACTCTAACGTAGGTCAAATGATACGGATATATATCATTTCAATCCGTAATTTACAAAAAAAATCCAGGTTCTATCATTTCAAACCTGCAATCCCAAGTTAAATAAAATAAAAATCGCTTGAGCCTTTCATCTCAGCTCATAACGATTATTCCCTATTCTAAAGTCCATTCGGGTATGTATCATTTCAACCTATAGTGATTCTATACTAACAGGTAACTTGCAGTATGAGAAGCAGAAAATAAAATAAACAGTATAACATGGCATATCATATCAAGTGGTGTAACAGGCATATAATCAGGTTACAACATCATGAAATATGATATCATAGACATGTATAAATTATTATCAACATAGCATATCATCAACTACAATTCACATGTCATTGTTTCACAATTATATAAGTACGAATGTCGAGAGTGATAAACTCGCCTTCTAAAGCTGGAGATAACAATTCGAGACACACAACCAAACTCCGAAAAGAACGACAAAGCATGAATTAGATTCGAGTGGATGGAGAGCCAAGATTCAAATCTTGTAAACAAACAAATACAACATGTATAAGCAACCATATTATACAGAAGATTATAAATCAAAACAATGCACAAATATGAATCAAAATGAAGTAAAAATTGGTTAACCAATACAAGTGGGCTCGGCCACCATCAAAATGGGCTAGACCATCATCAAGATTGGCTCGGCCATGATTTGTTTTGAAGCACCTATGCTCGGCCATGGTCATAAATACATGGCTATGGGCTAGAATATGAAGCGATGGCAAGGCAAAGTCAATAGGAGGACAAAGAGGTAAGCCATGTTGATATTTGGGTTCGACCCTATGCCAAAGTGGCTCGGCCCTATGCTTAAGATCCAGATCAGTTCAAGGCACACCTGAAATGGCATGACTATGGTCACGGAAAGGCATGGAAAAGAGGAGTTGGTGATGGAATAGGTGGTGGCCAAGGCTAATGAAGAGGAAGGTGATGGTGTAAAGGCTCGGCTAGGGTTTGTGGAGCAATTTTTGTGATGGGTTTGGATCTAGGGTTCACGGCAAGGCAAGGGGATAGTGATGAGATGGTGGTGGCCAATCCTAGTTGGTGGTGAAGTGGAGATGATGGTCGGTTAGGAGGCTTGATGGCCGAGCATAGCATGAAGCAAAGCAAAAGAAAAGAGAAAGGAAAAGAGAAAGAGGAAGACATAAGGAAAAAAAAACTTACTGTAAATATTCTTTTTTTCAGTAGAACGTGAATGAGAAAGAGGTGAGATGGGAAATGTTTCGTACGGCTACGAGAATGGAAAGTGAACGGCTAAGGTATTGGAAAAGGCTTCACTTACATTAAAGAAAAGGAACTCATGCCTCTTGAATTTCCTAAGCCCATTTGCCAAACAAACTCAAAAATCCAAACAAAATATCAAAGTCCAAACAAAATAGAAAATAGAAAATATAGAATAGAAAAATGAACAATAAAAATACTGAAAACAATCGCCTGTAAAACGCTGAAATTTATCAGATTTAAAAAGTATAAAACAGAATTTGACGAAACGAAAAGCAGAACGAATATCAGAATCAAATATAGTTTAAAAGTAAAATATTAGAAATAAAAATTCTAATTTAAAATTTTCAACTAAAAGTCAAAGTTTGACCACAGTTGACCAAAATATAAAATTTTCAGAAAATCTTAATTTTATTATATTTCGGAAATAAACTATAAACAAAATCCAAACTTACACTGGAAAATTCCAAAATTTCAATTTTTAAATGATTAAAAATCAAAGTTTTCAGATAAAATTGAATTAAAATATTCATTAAAATTATGGGTTGTTACACGACATATGTAGTATTTCATAAATAAAATGTAGTATACCACAATATGAAATTTTCGAGTAAAGTAAGATAATAATTTAAAGTAATGGTTTGAAAGTGTGATTTTCACCAATATTATTCATGTTGTTATTGTAAGCAAAGATTTGAAAAATTCTTTCAATACTGTAATAGGCCTTTCTTTTGATGAGAATACATTTAAATCATATTTTTTGCACTTAAAATATTGTGCAGAAACTGTGAGATGACTTGTTTCACATGAAAAAGTGATAGTAGAGAATCAAAGAATTAGACTTATACAGCCACTTAAAGAGGACTTTCCTTTGCAACACAATATGCAAAGAAAAGCCATCAAGGAAGCATATCATTGCCGAGATAGAAGTAGTAGACAAACCATATTAATTTAACATGATTATTCTAGTACAAAGACAATAATTAAGTATAAGTATGAAAAGTATAAGTATGAACATAAATTGTACATAGTTAGCCTAGTTGGAAAGTCTTCAGATGTCATGGTTGTAATCCAGCATCTAATTAATACAAAGCAAGAACATGCGCATAATTGAATTGATCAATAAATGTGCAAAGGAAAATGACGATACGGCCTCCACTATATAGTATACTTTATGGAATAAATGATGGGTAACTTAGGAACTATGAAGAAGGGTTCATTTTGACTGTTTTGACCAAGTGTTTGCTTTGTACTAGATAATATCTTAACATATTAATGGTGTTGGTATGCAAATAGTTATCGATAATATTAAATTCAAGTTGAATGCTTAGGGGTTATATTGTAATTTCAGGTTGAAGAGTTTAATATAAAGTGACCTTCTCATATATAAGCCCTAACCACTGCTTTGAAGCAATTTTCACCGCCTTCACTGAACTCCATGGGAAAAGGGCTATTGATGATAGTGTCACACTGTTACTCGATTATAGAGCAAAAACCCTAATCTAATGTCTACATGCTGATATGCATTTTCGCAGTCAAACTCAACATCATTGGAATTCCTCCTTATCATTTTCACCCCTATTGATTGCTATCTCTGGATTGAGCTTGGACTTTGACGATCTCGTCCTTGAACAATCAGTGACTGTTATGGTATGCATAGTTGTTGCGTACAAATAATTAATAAAAGATAAACCTACATTTTTTTTTTAAAACAAGATAATTTAAAAATATATTATTTACAACAATTTAAAATTCGGTTTTACTTGAATATAATTTGAAAATTTTCCTCGATAATATTATTGATCGAATATAGTTTGAAATGTAAGCTTTGCCTTTTAGAGATCCCATCTTTAACTTAATGGTGGTGATGGCGCATCCACCATTAAGATGCAGTTTATTATTATAAAGTGAAAAAAATTGTACACACTGAATAAGGCATCCAGGTATATTTGTAACACTATTGGGGCAAAATATCACATCCAGATCTACTGTTCAAGGCATGACTACTATAAGTGAGATTTTATCTCACTAAGTTAATTGAACCAATTTTATTAACATATATTTTGGTCAGCCTTATTTTAAAACGATTTTTAAAATTTCAGCTACCAAAATAATATATATACATTATAGCTAAATTATTATATATGCTCGAAAAGTAATAACTAAATGAATATTGAACAATTATATATTTTATTAATTAATTTAAGGCCCTAAAATAATAACTAAAAATGAATTTACTAATATAAGTATTATATTAATTTCTCTATAATAACAAGTTATAATTTTAATAAACTACTTCAATAAATCATTTTTGATCGAAAACTGAGAGATACGGCTGTGTGACTCCTAAGTATGAACTCAACCGTTGTTAATATTTAAACAATTTAAATATTAGAGCATGTGCGGACTTTATTGAAGCACGGTAGATGTAACGACCCGTAATTTTAACACTCTAAAAATGGGATATTTAATTATTTTAAATATTAAAATGTAGAATTTCAAACTTAAACAATCATGTTTTAGACGACAAATAAGAACGGTAAACTTATTTTTGATATTGAATAAATATTTTGGATTACCATTGTAAAATTGACAAAAGTCAAATTCCGATAAAGTATGATAAAAATTTGAGAAATTTGTTTAAAGAATAAATAATTCCTTTTAAACATATATATAATGAATATCAAACTCATTTGATAATAATAGTAATATAATTTATAATGGTTACATAAGTATGTAAAACTTGTTTTATAAAATTGACAAATTTCGTCGCATATCGATAAATCGATGTCGTATTTTTATAAGAAGATTTGGATATTGTTTTATATTATTTTATAAGTCAAATATGCTTGTTTTAATTATTTAAAGATAATAAAAGATTTATTTTAAAGTTTGGTTTACATGAATAAATAGTTTAAGAAAAACGTAAAAATTAGACCGGAAAACGTTTTGTCGAAAATCAACGTTTTATTCAGAATAAGTTGCTGCAACGTTTCGCACCTTTGTTAACATGTTTTAACATATATATTACGTATTTTAATAACTAAACATGTTGAATTTTACTAAATAGGATTATAAAACTTTTAGAAGTCATTAGTAAAAGTAAGTAAGAATTAACAAAAGTAAGAAAAGTAAACATCAAATCACATCAAATCAAAATCCAACAAAATAATTATTTTCTTTAACTAATCTTTAAGTGACTAAGACATAAAGTAAGAAGTGAAAGGATGATGTTAAGTATTGAAAAAATGGATATTGCTTTAGGTTGAAGTAAGGATAGTTTGGTAATTTGGTAAGAGGTTATTTTGGTAAATTTACCACTTCTTTTTTTCTATAAATACCCACCTCCTTCGTCACTTTCATTCACATTTCTTCTTCTTCTTTTATCAAGCTTCTTCACCTTATTCCTCTTCTCTATGATGGCTTCCAAGCCATAGGAAAAAAATGGAAAGAAATAATGAAAAAATATTTACAAAATATTCAGAAGAAATCAATATTCATCCTCTTCAAATCAAACTCTTTTTTTCTCCATATTTTACCTCTTATTCTCTCGGCCATAATTCTTCAATATAGAACCAAAATGTAAAATTAACTTTTACAAATCATGTATTTTTCTAGTGGCTACAACGTTCATATTGACCACTTTGTCTCATTCTAAAACTAACCATGTCAAAAATCCACTTCTTTCCAATGCATTCTCTGACTCGGTTTTTAAGCCAGAGAATAAGCCATTTTGTTTTGATTATAACTTAATCATAACTGATCTAAATTAGAAAATAAATTTTTTAAAGCATATAAAATTCCAGTGGCTACAACTTTTTATCGTTCAATTTTTCCAGTTTTGAGGTTTGTTATACCTAAAACTCAATTCTTTGAAGTACATTTTCGGGATTTATTTTTGTGAATCCAAGAATAGCTCGTTTTCTTTTGACCATATCTTCCTCAAAACTGATCAAAATCAAGTGATTCTTTTTTTTTTAAAATTCAAGATAAAGTAATTTGCAACAAATTTTCAGTTAACAAGTTTTTCAAACTTTTAGAGTAAGAGAGTCAAAAACAAGAGAGAAGATGATCTATTTTTCAGGTCTAATTTTTGAGAATTCAACGTCAAAGCTCTACCACTTCTTCTCTATACTTTCAGCCCACCTCCATCTCAAGCCTTGGCCGAGCACTTCAAAGGAATAGAAAGTTTTTAACTAATGTTTAAGTGGAGTAGGAAGTAGTTAGTGAAGCGTGGATTAGTTTGAATGTTGGTAGGAAGTTAATCACTTTGGTTTATGGTGAGAAACTCTGTATAATATCGATGTTTACATATATATACATGTTCGATGATGTGTTATGATTTCTATGGATGCTTATACATGCTTTGATCATCAAGTATTGATTGTTTGATATGATTGTTAAATTTTTTTACCAAGTCACTTTAATACACTTTGATAAGTACAAAGGAAATCACTTTCCTTTTGAAAATGAAACGGTGTATATGGAATGCTTAAAACTTTTGGAAATAGTTTTAAAATGAGTTAGAAATGTTTTATAAACATTTAAATATGTTTAAAGAAATAAAGAAAGAAAATCAGGATTTCATCTTGTATATTTGAAATATATCCAAAACAATTTTCTAAAAACATCACGATTTTGTAGTTCGGAATCCAAACAGGGATTTCTTTATAAATAATATTTTTAAATGATTAAAAATATGAAATAAATTTTATAAATCTATTAAAACGGTTTAAAAGAGATTTGGAATGGAAAATAAAAGCTTTCAAATAAGAAAAGGTTGTTTAAATCAAATAAGCTTATGTAGCACTTTCCGCAGCACTTTTATGCAACGAATTTTATAACCTTTTGAATATAGTTTTAAAATTAACAATACTTTATTGTATGTTTTTTGAATAATTAAAGAACAATTAAGTAGTTTAAAGATGATTTGGAAGTTTTAATAAGAGTATGAATAAATGGTTAAGAGGAATTGTTTATACCACTTAAACAAATGTAATGTATATTGAATGTATTAACAAACTGAGTATGCAGAATCGACTAGTACATTTGTCCCACCTGTGAGATATGAAAAGATTAAACAAGGTGTTTAACTAAGGTTAGGAATGGAGCATCCAGTGCCTTGAACTTACATGGCCTATGTTTTCTCTTTTTAGGCGAGGGGTGGAATAGATCGAAAGGAAAGCTCGGATGCTCTAAAAGATCATATTTAAGTTTTTCCAAGATAAAGGAAAAGAAAATTATATCTTTAAATGTTATTTAACCACTTAACATCTTTTATTCGATGATTAGTATGAAGGAACCAGGAATGGATTTTGGGGATTCCTATCCGAAGAACCGGGATCGGGTTTGGGTGATTCCTATCTAAAAAACCCTTCAAACTAATTTTCAGAATAAAACATATCAAAGACAAAGATCGTTGAAGACAAAGATATTCATGATATAGAATTACTTGCCATTAGTCTCTGGAGGTGAAATTTACCATATCTAAAGTGGCAGTAGTGCTCTGTTATGAAGATTAAGATTTAATAAATGATTTAGGAATATTTTTCTAAAGTTAATAGTTATAACATGAATGAAAGAAATATTTGATTTATATTTAATGAATGTTTTAGAAATATTTTTCTAAGTAAAAGAGAAAATAATTTGGAATTATTCCAGGATTTAAGAAAGGTTTAAATAAATCAAACGATTTAATAAATGAGGCTCAATGATTCCGTAAACTCTCGAAATGAATATGGAATAAATTGAAGAGAATATATCTACGAAAGATATTTGATTTAAATAAAAGAAAATTGAGATATTATCCAAAGCAAAAGAATGAATTACTTAGAATTATTCTAAGACAAAAGAAAGAGATTTCTAAATCATCTGAATTGAAATTAAAGTGAAAAGTGACTTAATAAATGCTATATACTCATATTCACTTTTTATCGATAATTGGATTTCGAAGGAACCAGGGTCGGATTTGAGCGATTCCTATCCGAAAACCACTAGAACCAATTTACGTGTTCAAAGAATGAAGATATTTGTAGATGGAGATATTGAGACGAATAATAACAAGGGACTACTTGTTAATTAATTGGGAATGAACTCTCGATTCACTATATTGTATCAGTGGTCTCTTTGTTATGAAAAACCTCAAAACCACAAGGGCTCTCGCCTAGTAATGGCCGAGGAAAGTGCCTTCGGTTTCGTTCAGTCCTAGAACGAACTTGTATGGATGACTATCTGACCTTGCATTCCAAATCACAATGAGTGGTCTCTATAAATGTCTATCAGTCAGTGGTGGAGAAGCTTAACACCCTTTCTCGAGACATACGAGCTCGGGAAGTTATACATTTATAAAAATCAGTCGTGTGAATGTGGAATGGAAATGTGGCATTCAAAGTGAAAGAAGATGTGTTATGTGAAAAGGCAATCGTAGTCTCGAGCCTTATCAACCGGAAATGACCAAAACAGGGCTACATGTAGCAAGGCTAAGTGAGTCATTCCCAATTAGGGTACGATCATCCCCTTTTAGATATTTTTCTTCTCGCTATGACGTTCGGGAAGTGAATTAATGTGGTATATGGAAAACGAGCTCTTGGTTAAAGGTCGGTAACGACCAAGGGATGACATATTTGGTACTATCTAGTTACAGAGATAGGTCGGTCTTGTGTTGGTAGAGGGCAGATGTTACGTGCCTCGGGACATCCATCTAGAGGTGTACCCATCGGAAGGTAGTCCATTCACCTGGTAATTTGTATGCAAATCCATTCTCCAATAAGAACATGCGGTTTTGTTTATATTGGCGTAATGAATAGCCTCGAAATGCTATATGGGTAACCATTTCGGATAAAATTAATAAGTTTATTTGCAAATGTTTTCAAGGAATGTCGTTAAAAATAATATCAAATGTTTTGGTATAAAAGCGTTTTAGTTATCGTAAGGTAAAAACTCGTCTGTGTTTATGTGTGGGCATGGTCTTATGGGATAATCTTTCTTTTCAAAGGATTTGATTCAAAGGATGATATATGACATTGTCATTTCTTATTGAGTTTTTCTCACGCTAGTTTATCAAGCCTGATTCAGGTATTTTCAAAACTCAGGTAAGATCCGTGTAGTTTCAGATTTAGTCAAAGACAGTTGGAGTTTCCAGAGGAGAGCTGGAGATATTCATCTACATATGACATATTCTATTATCCGCTGTTGTCTGTTTGTTTTTATTTGATGTTTGTCAGCAATTGTAAGGACATATGTTTATAACCGTCCAAGCTGAATTTAGGTTAGACTCTGATATATGTATTTAAAAGTTTTCCGTTGTAAAGATATTATTCAATATTATATGTTATTCCATTCGTGTGAGATTCTGTTCTTTCTGTTTTTCTTTATTACCCTTCATGTTCCGTCTTTTCGTGCAATTTGAGTTGGACATGTGTGGTTTATTGTCGATTCAAAGGGTACAGAAAAACGGGCCGTAAAAGTAGTGTATATGAGTTTAGTTGCTTACTTGTTATATAGGTGAATTCTAATTTCTTGTCTTTTAAATCAACATCCTTAAGCAACGATATATTGTGCATGTTATATCATCGTCATTACTACATCACTTAGATACCTAGAGCTTAATCAATGGTAAAACTCTATTATTATCTGTAGTTAATTGTGAAGTCCAACATTAAAGTTCATAGTTCAATCTGATGACAATTATTGATTAACTGGTCGGTCAAAGACTTTGGCATTACATTGATTACCAATTACAATGGACCCACCTTCAATTTGAAGGAGACTAATCCTCTCTTGAACAGAGTTTCACTTCAAGGGTTTCAACTTATTCCTAGCTATAGCCTTACACAATCATGTTAACATTTGATTGACCATAATCAAAGAGATACTTAAGATTCATAGTATTCTCAAGTCAAAGACTATTGCACATCATCACATGAGTTCTTCTATTTTATTTTTAACCTACAGAATGACTCACTGGGAGTCTTTTATATATGTAATTATTCCAAACAACTACATGTATGTAACCTTTTTGTGCCCCCAGCGATTATGAGTAATTCATCATCTATCATATGCAAAACGTTACATACACTAATCTCCATAGATATATTTATATACCATTCTCGATACATCTTGACATGGAACACTTAAGGACAAGTACTTATTTTGAACAAATCAATACTCATGATTATGAACACATTGGCAACCTTAATCGATTGAATCCTTTTCCTAAGGATTTTCTACTTGTATATATATAATGTATTTAAAACAGTAATTATATCCCAATATAACAATAGAAAATAAAACCAAAAGCTAACTTTATAGCAAACAAGAATAGCTATAAGAGTTGAACAACATAATCAGACTACATAATTGCTCCTACGGCACACCGTTAATTCTATCAATCTTCCATTTACATTTGGGGCCATTTATTGTGACTTATAAACATGCTCTCGATCAGTTTTCCTAGACAAAAATTAAAAGGGTCTTAGTGAATGGATCTTTAATACTATTATCTCGTATGCACTTTACGATTATACTTCTTCGTCACTAATAAAAAATTTATTCATGTATTAATTACATAGATATGTATGCTGGTTCTTATTGTAATCTATATTGCATCATTGCTATAGCAATACATTATTGGAATCTCAATGGTGGGCACTGTCTTTAACTTTCTTATAAATTTGCACATATATATGCCTCTCACTACTCAAGGCGATATAGTTAGCCTTTATTTTTCAGTATGCCACAGCCTCTCATTTAGAAAATTTCTAACTTAAGTTCCTTTACCAAGGATGAACATGAATTTAAGATTGACTTACTATATTCGATATCACTTATGAAGTTCGAGTCCGAGCTTTCCTTTATAATAAATTTGTTGTTTCCATGAACACGTCTTTAGTATTTTATAAATAATCAAGAATACCTTTAACAACCATTTAGTGATTTTAACTAAGATTTGATATTCACTCACTATACCATATATAAAAGCAAATTCCAATGTAGTACATATCATGACATATATTGTAACAATCCAGGTTGAGATAACCTGAAATTAAAATTTAAAATATTGTTTAATTACTTTAACCGATTAGTAAATAAATTTGGGGAAAATACAATTATTTTCCAAAATTAAAATAATTTTGGAATAAAATAGTTTGGGAATTTAATAAGCTGCCCTTTTATGTAATTTCATTCTTATATTTAATATTATAAGAACAATTTTGGAGAAAATGAGTAAATAAAATATATGGAAATAATTTTATAATTTAAAATATGAATTTTTTCAAAGGTTCATTTGCTTTTATTTTAATAGGAGATTTATGACAAATATTTTCTATTCTAAAATTATTGCAACAAGTGTTGTAAATTTAAATAAAGGTTAATGTTGAGTTTTATTATTAAAAATGAGATTTTCTTCTTCTTCAATTAATAGTTTATTTTATTAAGACAATTGACAATAACCTTTAGATTCAAAAGTTGTATTTAAATTTTGTAAGATATTTCAATATTAATATAAATGAGAATTTGACGTGATATTTGTTTTGGTAGAATTAAAAAAAATCAATGGCTGTTAAATAAAACATTATTTTGTACAAATTGGTGTTTATAAAGTGATAAAACAAAACAAATTAGTAACACTTCTCTTAGAAAATCAATAACAATTTGCTATCGGATCCATATCTCAACCCTCTTGGCCCAAATTGGAGAAATAAGAGATGAGAAACATATATGTATAGTATTTCTCATTCTCATTTTGTTCCCTTAACTAGAAAACACAACATCACCGAAGCCTAAAAAACCTAGCTATTTCAATCCCAAATCAAAACTGAAATCAAAGTGCTTGTGATTAAATCAAGTGTAGATTTATAAAAGGTAATTTCTTCCACATATTTGTGTATCTATTGTTGATCAGTTTCAATTTTAGTCTCTAATTGTAATTTTAACGACCGCCCTTTTGGACGTTTTATGCAGACATACATGCCAGACTCAAACCATTCAAAACGGCAGATTGTTATGAGGTAAATAAGAAAAAGAGAAAGAAATAAAACAAATACAGAATCTCGCAGTGGAATGATAAAATATAATAATCAAATAACAGTTCATGAAGTTGTTTTATAAATACATTTGATTATTCTTTACAACAAAAACATCAAAGTTACATAAACATGAATACGTAAATAATTGCAGCGGAACAACATGATGAAGGGAATAAATATAATAAGTAGCAATAACACAAATCTTCGTCTTCTTCCTCTAGAAATAAGGTCTTCAACCCTGAAATGCTTAGGCTAACCCGAGCAAATTGAAAAGACAAAACACTCGAGTCAGAACTAAGAGATCTTATGTAAGTTAAATCAACGGTAAATATGAGTGCAACAACGTCAGAGATTTTTATGGGGTTTGACACCTCCTATCCAATGTCTAATGTGAGTGCAGTAACTTAAGAGAAGTTTGGAATTCACATCTCCTAAGGATCCGTTAAACTATCTACTACGTAGTACAATACGCTATTATAATATGTCTACAATAAAGTAAAAGTATTAAAATAGTGTTAAGGCGTTACCCATATCCCCTTTAACATATTTATATATTCTCATAGTCTATACAGTACAGTACGCTCCTTAGAAAAGTTTGCACAAAGGGTACCCCATAGGTATTGTACAAAACAAATTCGTAGAAGGCGCGCTAGGAAATGTGAACACGGCACTCGAGGCAATGCTATGGTAGATATACCAATTGCGGATCCAAACTGGTGGTAACACATAGCAGCTACTACCGTCCACCTCGGACACGCTCCTAAATCAAAATCAAGGGTGGCCACCAAAACAATCACAAATAATAGAATGGTATCGAAGAAATGTGCCCGATAGGGGGAATGACCTCACTTGACCCGGCATGGCTCCTGTTTTAGTCACATCTATGCTGACTCACGGGAGTCAGGGTCATGTCATACCTATACATAAATCATTCACCAAACCATCCTACTTCATTTCTGGAATCTCCATCACGTACACAGTTGTTAAAGTGGTTTTCGATATTGGTAGAGAGTATGACAATATCCGATCCCGGTCTCTTTAACAACTAAATGCTTATTTCATATCGGATGGTTGTTTTACATTTAAAAAGTCAATTCACACTTTATATCAAAATATCATATTTACAAAACCATATCACTTCTGAAATCATATTCACTTTGAAATCATATTCACCCTTTAAATCATATCGTTTTTGAAATCAAAATTTCTTTCAAAAATCATATTTCCAATTAGGTTAGATCCTCACTTCAAAATCATCATATTCAATTAATTATATCATTTAAATCCCAACTTAGGTTATAACCTCAATTAATTGTATTTGCTTTTAAACCAATGAATTTGAACATAGACACTTCCACTATACTTAGTCTGAAAATTTTGAAAATAGTTTAAGTAGTTATAAATAGTTAAATAGTTAAAATAGTTATAAATAGTTAAATTGTAGATTTAATTTATTTTTAAATTGATTTAAAATAGTTAAATGGATTTAAATAGATTAAATATAATTAAAACAGATTAAATAGCTTTAAATATAAATTAATTGGATTTAAAATAAGTTAAAATGGGTTAATTAGTTTAAAATAAATTAAATGGTTTTAAATAGGTAAATATAATTTAATATAGTTAATATAGGTTAAAATAGTTTAATAATTTGAAAATCTTAAAATTTAGAATCTTTAAAATAATATATTTTTAAAACAGTTTATATTGAAAACATGAAATTGAAATTTATGTCAATTTAACTATTTATTTTATTCCAGCATATTTGGACCATTTCAATTTCTAAATCAACAAAGGCTCATTACAAAACTTCCAATTTCAAATCCCAAATAAAAAAATTTATATCGATTCAATCCATGTTTAAAATGCCAATTTAAATTACTCAAATTTCAATATATCTCAAAGTTATATTTCAAACAAATTTAATAACCCAATTCCAATAAATTTCCATTATACTTCAAAACCAACTTTAAGATTTCAATTTAATTCCTTTAAATCAATTCCAATTTCAACATAAAACTTAAATTCCAAAATAATTCAATTTCTATAAATCAAGTTTTATTTCACAATATCATTTAACTAAATTTAAAAAAATTGGATTTTTAAAATCGTTAAATTAAACAAATCTGGGTCCGTATATAATTCTCTACCCTAGGGTCAAGTGATACGTATATTTATCATTTCAATCCGCAATTATTTTATATTTATGGATATATATCATTTTAATCCACAATCCCGAGTTAATATGTAAATCCATAAAATCAATCGAGTCTATCATTTCAACCCATAACGATTTTTTCCTATTCTATAGATCGTTCAAATATGTATCATTTCAACCCAGGGGGAACTTGCAGAGTGATAACAGTATATAAATCAAACATATAGGCCTGTCAATTGATACCCGAAAAATCCGAAATCCGTCCAGATCTGAAAAACGGATATTATCCGATATCCGAAAAGCGGATGCGGATATCCGATATCTGAAAAGAAAATCGGATGTGGATGCAGATATGGGCATATCCATATCTGAAAAACATCCATCCGATCCAAAATTAATTATAATAAAAATTATTATTATTATTGATTTATTATTTAATGATGAATTTAAAATATACATAGAAACGAATTATTCCACTTTAAAAAACTGATTAGTATTGTAATATGTGTATTGTCATTTGAGAAAGTGATTGATTTAGTTCAAAAATGTTAGTATAATAAAAATCTTATTCTATTTCGGATGTGGATATTTCGGATATTTTCGAATATCCAAAAATATCCGCTTTTTATCTTCGAATGCGGATAATTTCAGATATCCAAAAATTATCCATAGATGCGGATATAGATGTTAATTCTCAGATATCCACGGATATTGGATGCTGATGCGGATTTAAATTTTCGGATGCGGATGCAGATACAGCCATATTTGCATCCGTTTACATCCGTTAATAGCCCTACAAACATATCATCAAATCATCCAATATTAACAATCAAATATCCATCATAATCACTATTCAGTTCAATCAATCAATAAATATCAGCAATTAAAAAATTATCAACCATAGGTATTTAACTAGTAATTTAAATTCAATAATAGATTAAATAACTATTTAATTCAAATAAATTCAAATTAATTGAGATGACAATTAAAAATATACCGAACGACCATAAATAAATTTCTAATCATATTATAAATTTAATTTAACTAACATAAGAAATTTTAGAAGTTGTGAGTGGGCCAAAGCACTCACTTTTGAATTTAAATCGAATTTAATTCAAAATTAGGGCACAAGTTCAAACAGTCTAAGAATTCCTCCAACCAGCGTCAAAATGTCCGTAATTTTAATATGCCCCTAGCGGAGCAAACCGTGCATGAAACGAACCTTTTATGTAAATGTTATGCAATTTAGAACAATTGAAATGCAAATTAAAAATAAATAAAATATATAATTCCACATCACCTCATTTCAAACGCGACCCTAACATCTCGAAATGCTCAACCAGGCCTAGGGTTTCCGGCCGCCAATCATGCTTCGCCTGCAACCGCTCATAGGTGTGCCATCACCCCCATCGGACGATGCCACCGTGGTTTCCAAGTCACGCCGCCCCTATACTGCAAACGCCTTCACCTACGATCCACCCACGACGAACGCGGCCGCCAAGCCTTCCACGTTAATTTTTGGTGAATTCGAGGTCTTCCAGATGCGAACGAACCTATGGATCGAAAGCTCACACTGTCCTCTCTTCTCCAGCATCGACTGATCATCAAACAGTCGAGGATCCACTGTGGATCCTCAAGAGTTCAAATGGACAGCCGAAATTAATTTGCCCAGTTTCGACCACACAGCAACCTAGATGGAAAGACAAACTACAAATTTGAATTGCGCTCATCGAGAACTTCAAATCGATATATAATTCGATAGGGTTTGAGGAGTTTCATTTTTTGGAATTGAATTTGAAATTGAATTGAGGGTTTGGAATTTTGGATATGTTCTGCCATTGGAAAGGAGGAGATAGACAGAAAATGTACTCACAGCCTATTTATAGGTAGATCAGAAATAGAAATGAATTGATCAGATTTGGTTTGTAAGTTGAACGATAAACGACACGAAAAACCCGTTTTGCCTCCGGAACGAAAATGGATCATCCCATATATCTTAATAGATGTATTCAATATTTTTAACCTTAATGGAACATGTTTCAAGCCCCAATTCCATCGTATGAAGAAGTTATGTTAAAATTGACTTATTTCAAATTGATTTCCAGGCGTTTCGAGTTCGTACGATCGGACGACAAGTCCGATCGCTACGAAAATTGAAACCTTACAATAATTCACTGCTACGGATCCACTGAAAATAGTTTCATCGAAATTCGAGACAGTGGCCAAAATAGCTATTTTCATATTAATTAATAAATTAATATTAAATTAATTAATTCACTTTTTAATTCAATATTTATTAACTAAAAAGTTTCATCATTTTTGATTACTTAGACATTTATAATAATTCAAAACAAGTTTACATATCGATTCAGTGTGTAGAAATTTACTAATTACAGTTTAAATCCAATTAATTATAATTTAATTCCAATAAATTATTTTAATTTGATTTCAGACTTTATATTTAATCAATTGTTACTCAAATAACATAGTTAATATTTGTTTGTCTTTCATTACATTAATATCCTCCAGATTCCATCTTTATTTGTATTAAAAATTATATTTCCATTACATTGAACCTTGTCAATTTTACACATTAATTATAATTTAAAATCCCAATTAATTTATTTATCTTGGTTTCATTCTTTTAATTCCATCAATTGTAGTCATGTAAATATAATTAACATTCCCACACATTTTATTATATTCAAAATTTGCAGTTATCGTATTAACTTACATTACTGTAACATTTATTTAACTTTTATTGCATTTGATTAATTAAATTGGTAACAATTAACAATTGTCACCATTTTCACCTTTTAATAACATTTGTAGGTTTATTAATTACAAGCAAATGTTATAACCACCCTTGTTACACAAATTTATTCAATTTCCATTTATTACAAATTTTGCTACTGATAAATCAATACTAAATTTATTAATTGCCCCTTTAATCCAATTCCCATTAACACATACATTAATATCATTTGTTTAAAACCTATATCAATTTTAACCTTTTAATCCTTTCAATCAATTAGAATTTTAATTTAAAGCAGTTATCAAACTACCTTAACTAATAGTATTACACTTTTATTCCAGTTATATTCTTATTATTATCACAAAATTTCATTTCTTCCAACTATAAATCACAATATCTTATTAAATTAACAATTTTTAAATTATCGAAAATTTACAGGTCGTTACACTCTCCCCTACTCAAAACTTTTCGTCCTCGAAAAGGAAAAACAAGGGAAGAGGAATTAAGAAATCAATATAAATCATTCAAAATATTAAATTTACAAACAATTAATTTAAAAAATTAAATAATTTAAATAAAATATATCAATTTATGAGAATTAAATCCTTTTTATATTAAGTTAAGTAAAACTTTGGAAAACATTTCATAAAATTTACTAAGTCCAAAATTTACGGAAAATTTCGGCAGAGTCTCCTTTGTATGGAGAGGTTTAGGAGATAAAATAATACAATAATAACAATATCTCATATACATTTCAAAATAATAGGTCCCAACAACGGGAAAATAATATAATATCACTTTAAAAACGCAATCTGAGAACGTACCTATTTGTCAAGCAAACAACACTTAATTTATGACACCAAAGCAGTAGCTATTGCTTCCATAGACCTGTATTTTACTTATATAATCAAAGAAGTCAATATTTATATAAAAGTGAAATGTTTAAGTTGTTTTCAATTACTAACAAACAATCAACATAACATAACAGTAATCACTTTCAACCAGAAGCATGCAATCATCACATGAACCAGTGAAATCAACTATACATTCATATCAAGCAAAACAAATGGTTTATTTGGGTTTAGACACTTTTAACCATATAGAACGACAAATAAAATACTAGGTATACCATACACTCATAGTCTTGGATAAAACTCAACCGATTATTCATACATCCTAAACAATTAGAAGTACCCTTTCCCAAACAACCATAAACCAAACAAACCATGACTCCAAGCATTATTCAAGTTCATTCTTATTAATATAATTTTATATTATTTACATTTATTCAATTTCATTCATATACTGACTATTTCATTCATTCACATTCATTTATTTAAATATGTTGTTTACATTTTTTTTACATATGTTACTCATACATAGTTATTTAAACGCACGTGTAAATTCAATTCTTAAAGTACTATATGGGTTTCTTTGTAGATAAATTACTTCCATTGATTCAGTGCTTATTTCCATTTATTTTCATCTATTCCTTGCAAAATTCATTTTTCCCCATTTATTCATACATTACCAATTTTCATCAGTCTATATTCATTTGCTTACATATGTTCTTCCCTTTTTTTCATTTATGCGTTTTTCATTTGTTCATACATTGTCATTTCATTTCATTATTTTATATTCATTTCTTTACATAAGTTATTTCCATTCAGTGATTTGTAATAATCAATGAATTCATTATTTAAGTATTTCATACCTTTTATTACAGTTTAGTTCACATTAATTAATTTATATACTTGATTTCCTTTAGATATTAATATTCATTAGTGCATAAATTCATTCTCAAGTTTCTTACCTCTTAAAGTCACATTCATTTCCTTATATTATCATTGAATATTAAATCATTTTTTTTGAATCATTTCAAATTCCTAAAGTTATAACCATTAACTCAATATAGTACTCATTTTATTATTTATTTTAATCATAAGTAGCTCCAACATTAAATTAAGTTTATAATTATTTACTTGCAGTACCCACTTTTCTATTTCTTTTTACTTAGCAGTATTCCAATTATGACTTAAGTTTATAACAACTATAATATCAAAATTCTTATTTATAAAAGAAATTTATTGAACACTTTCATTTATTTAAGTTTACTTGCACAATATTCCATTACATATTCTTTTTAAAATTACAACTTTTAACATTTTGGTAAGTTATATATTCATGTTTCTAAGAATGCAATTGAAAGTTAAACAAGTTTATCTTATTTAATTTTAGTAAATAAATGTTCAATAATTCCCATTTTCTTATTTCCATTTGCTTTTTTTATTTACTTGCTATAAATCTAAAATTTCTTGTATATTTAATTATAACTTAGCATTTAATTTATTATTTTCATTTTAGAAGTTAAAATTATTAAATATAGTTAAAATTTCATTTTATTACAATAATTGAGATCTCTAATTTATAGAAATTTAAGAACTAAATGCCGGTTCCATATTCAAGTCATTTAAAACAATATATATACTCATAGCTTTTATATCCAATCATATTTAGAAAATAAAAAATTTAGATTAGTTTATCAAAACAACTGTGTAGTTTTTACTACAACAGTGGCCTTCCTACCTTGAAATTCAGAAAAAAATTATCAATGATGCGTGCAGTCATCACCGAAATCATTTCCCAGCGACAGAGAGGGGAGTACAAAACTTATTTCCTTTTCAAAATTTCTTTAAAACATTACTTTAAAACTATATTGAAATATTTATATCAGAAAATACTTCTAAATTATATTAATATTATATCCCAAAATGTAACGACCCAGAATTTTTAGAAATTAAAATTTGAATATTTAATTAATTTTAAATATTAATGAGTGAATTTATAAGTCAAATAAATTTTTATTTGAATTTTTGGATTTAATTGGATAATTAAATCGATAATTTAATATGTTAAATTATGGAAATAATTGAAAATTGGGTTAAATATGATTGAAAATGATTTGTAAAATTTTATTTTATCATATGAGAGTTAGAATGATATTTTAGAACTTTTAAAATCGAATTAAAAGTTAATTTGTGAAAATTGAATATTTTAATATTAAAATCGACTAGTGAAAATAGTCAATTTTTGAACAGTCTCAGAATTGAACGAAACCAGTTCCATTGGATCCATAATAGTTAGTTATTACCGGATTTCAAATTTCGTGTCAATCGGAGTTATCGTTTGATCGTGGCAGCTCGAAACGCATCGATTTATTTTTAATTTAAATTTGACGAGTGAAAATAGCCATTTTTCAAAAAGTCTCGGATTTCGACGAAACCAGTTTCATCGGATCCGTAATGTGATATTATTGTAAGATTTCAAATTTTAAGTCAATTGGATTTACCGTTTGTCCGGTACAAATTAAAACGCCTAGAAATCGACTTAAATCGGTTTAATTCAAATTGAGCGTTTACAGCCATAACTCGCACATACTTCCGAATTAGCTTCCGAAACCTGTTCCATTGTGTCCGGAACGCGGGATAAACCCTAGGTACGTCAGTTTCGGCGTGTAAATCGGAGTTCGGAATTTCCGGATGAATAGTGTCGAACGAAACTCTATAAATAGCACCACTCTCTTCATAATTTGATAAAAAAATAAACAAAACCCTAAATTTTAACCCTAGCCGCCACATTTATCACCAATGGCCAGAATTGTCTCTTCTTCTTCCCTCGATAACTTCAAATCCGTTTACATTTACAAGAAACGTTCAACTACAATGTTGAAGAGGGCAACGAGAGCTTGGATTTCAACGGCTATGATCGCGAATGGCTTCACGGATTGGCAGCAAATCGTGAAAGAAGGGGGCCGGCTGCGCACGCATTTCGAGACCCAGGGAGGAGCCGCACGTGGCCGGTCATGGGCTAGGGGTAGAGGAGGTCAAGAGCTTCGAGATGAAGGTGGTTTGATGAGATTTCGTCGAGAAATGAGGTCGAATTTCTAAAACCTAATTTGTGCTATGGGTTTTGTTATGTGCGTGCTCGGCCTGGAGAAGAGACGTGAGGGAGGGAAGAAGCTAGGTGCGGTGGAGATGCAAAGGAGTTGAGATCAACGGTGGATGATGAGTTGAGGGTTTAAATTATTAAAGTTAGTTATAAATTTGTGTATATAAATCGTGTACAAACTTCAAAAATTCATATCTTTTTCATACGAGGTCGAAAAAATGCAAACTCAGTTGCGTTGGAATCGTATGGACGAGCACTACGCGATGGAGTTGGTTTGAAGTCGTTTGGAGTTAGTGATAATTTTGGGTAAAATTAAACGTCCGTTTAATTTTATTCGAAATAAATCGCTAAAACGGAATTTAAATCAAGGTGAGAATTTCTCACTCAATCGAATCAGTTTCGATTTTATTTTAAATAGTTAGATTTAAAATATTTGAATGCATGTTTGAATGTTGATTAATATCTATTGATTGTTAAAATAGACATTATACGCCGTTATTAAGCGGATGTTATTTAATAAAAACATATACCGCGAATATTTCATAAACAGTGAAATTGGTATTATAAATAATATCAATATATATATATATTGGCATATGTATATATTGCAGTTGTTGATTTCCCGTATTTATTTGTTTAGCGGATGAGACCCTATTGCGCCGTTATTAAGCGGATAATATTTAATACGAACATATACCGCGATAATTTCGTACTGGAGCGAAATTGGTATTGTGCTAATGTTTTTGGATGCAGGAAAACAGGTTGGAGGGATCCAACTGGATTCCTCAACAGTATTTATTAGATTTCAGATATTTTGATATTTGATTGATTATCATATCGATATATGATATCATTGTTGTCGTGATTGACTATTTGGTATGTAGCATCATTGGACCAAATTTGGAACTTTAAAAATGATTTTTAAGGTTGATTTTTGAGAATATACTATATTTTGGAATTGATCCATTATAAATAAATAAATGTTATAATTTTTAATGTTATAAAAATTATGATTTTTGAGAAATATAGTTAAAAGCTGATTTTTGAAAATAAGGAATTAATGACTTTATAAAATAGTTTAATCGGGATTTTAGAATTTATTGTGAAAAGTTTAAATATAGGATTTATAAAATTTAATTATTTTATAAATCAAAATGGTGAAATAATAAAGGAGATTAAAGAAGTTTTAAAAGAATAATATAAATTGAATTATATTAAGAGATTTATAAATGGATATTTATAAATTGAAATATGGACATTATAAAACGAGTTTTTATAAGTGTTTGAATGAAGTGAAAATGAATTTCATAATTGAATGGAATTTATAGAATTTTATACGGTGAAGTTATAAATGGAATTTTATAAGCAATAGGTTTATAAAATTTATTAAGTTATTGAAAGAATGATTTTGGATAAATGAATGAATCTTATAAGTTATAAGATTTATAATTTGGGAAGTTAAAAAGAAACGATTTTATAAAATAATCGTTTTATAAGTAATTAACTTATAATATGAACTTTTAGTTTATAATTGAGTTATAAACTGGAATAGGTTGATAAAAGAATTTATAAAAAGGAAGTTTTTATAAATAAATAGAAATGGAATTTATAAACGTTGTTTTATAAATTCGCAAACAACTTATTTTGATAAGTTAATTTTTGAAACCTATTAATGGAGTTATATTCACATTTTTGAATAGTGAATAATCCTTTGAATTAAAATGAATAAAAGGATGAAATGTGTTAATGTAGTATATTCACATTTTTGAATAGTGAATAACACGTTAAAGAAAATGGTTTAGATTTGAATGTTTTAAATAGAATTAAAACGATTGAACAATGTTTTAAAATGTGTTGAGATTCGAAACCATAGATTTCAACATTTATTGTTGAAATAGACGTTTTCGAGAAATGAAAAGGAAATAGTGGACTATAACACTGTTGTTATAGTAAATAATTTCCGAAAGGAAATGTTTTGTATAGTATTGGGATTTATATATCTATTTTAATTTCGAATCCCTATACTAGTGAATTTGGGTTGTCGTAACGATGTTTTACGTAACATTCGTTTTGGCCCAAATAAATATGTTTATGAGAATGATTTCCTTAAAGAATGAAATATATACTTAATTTCGATTTAAGTATATTGAATATTTTCCAAGTGTTGAAAATAAATAAAATTTGTGAATTACTTATTAAATAAGTATGGAAATGTTTTCCAATATGAAGTGAATAATTAGAATTTATCTTTTTGAAGATAAATTGAAATGGATAATTGAAATGATATGCATGGATATTTTGAAATATAAATTCATTATGGAATTTATAAATAGAAAGTGGAATTTGTTTAAAAATAAATATTGATTTATTTTTGAAGTATTGAAATTATATATCTAGTGAAGATATTTTGGAAAATAAATAATTTGGAAAATTATTTGGAATCTGGTGATGTGTGCATATCATTGATAGTTCAATAACCGACTATCAATATTTCCCTTTGAATGGGTATTTGATGTGAATTGATTGAATGTGAATGCTACACTTATTTTTGAATAAGCGCTCACTATTCGGGTTAACCGGGAAAGGACCATGGGGTCGTATAACCCATTCCGAATATGTGATACGTCGTTATGATAGCATTGAAGATCGGTGTTGAAGACCCGGTATTTGCGAGAGCGATAGGATGACCTGTCGATTTACTCTGCACCGAGTAGCTACGGTATAGAGTTCTCCATATGTGATGGTGAATCCGATCAGGATTGTGAATATCCGGATTGCAAGGACTTCTTTGTAAGTGCCTTCGGTTTTGTTCGAGCCCGGAACAGACTTGTATGGATTGTATGTCTGACATTACAAGTTGAGATATAAAGCCGATTTCATTCAAATATATTTCTGTTGGTGGCGAAGAATTTATTCTTTTAGCTTAACACCCTTCTCTGAGACGTACGTGCTCAGAGGTTATATAGTTGAAGTTATCAGCGATATATTCCCAATTTGGTAGTGTGACATGCTGAGTGATGCTGTAAATGATCATTGTGTTGATTATTGTGATAGGATCGTTTATTTGATCGTCTATCTTAGTGATCATTGTGTTGATCATTTGTTGACCCAAAGCATGGCTTTTGTATAAAGTATGTTTTTGTGGACGTGACTTCATCGAACCTCACACCCCGGAAATGGTCAAAACAGGAAAGATGCGGCAAGGTTATGAGGGGTAGCACCCTTTAGGGTATGTACATTTCCTTCTGGATAGAGGTTGTATCATGGTATGGAGCCCAGATATTTAACCTATGTGGTTACTACGAATTTATTACTTTGTGGTTGTTGGTTTTCGGGATCCCGTGAGAAAGGTCGTTTACGATCGGGGAATGGCGTGCTCGTGTCAGTAGTTACCCAGTTAGGGGTAACCCGGCCTTGTGTTGGCAGAGTTTCGGTTTGGTTCTCGGGGATGTCTTTCCAGAGGCATTCTCATGTGGCAATGGGAAGTTCCTTGGCCTGACCATTTGTTGGAAATCCAAAGAAACAATACGAGACTTGTACGGTTTTAGTTGTATAACCTGCTATGGAATGTGGCGGTAACCTGCTATTGAACATAGTTAGCTATAGTAGGCATAGTTCGGAATGTCTATGCTGGCTAAGATTTATATTCTACTTTCGAAATAAATTTTTCCCCTACACTATGCACTAGTAATAATATCAAATGTTATTTTTAATGCGTATCAAGCATCTTTGACTATCATAAGGAGAAATCTCCTCCGACTCTGCGTTTGCATTGTGTGTGTGTGCGGGAGGCCTTATGGTAGTCTCATTTTTAAAAGCATTGCGAATTGAAATAAAAATATTCCTCTATTTTGATTTTTAAAGATAAATAAACTGTTTTGAGTTCTCACACCAGTCTTGTTAAGCTTTGGGCTATGTGATGGGGGGTTGGTTAGGTGTAACCTGAGACAGTCGAGAGGCTGGCCGTAAAAGCAAGTTTGGGATATCAGTGTAAGCCACGGTGGGGCTGGGATGGTTGAAAAGCCTACCGGTTGTGACCGCTGTCGACGGTTGAAAAGCCTAGATCTTTACACTTGGTATCAGAGCTTATGGTTAAGCGACAACCATGGTTCTGTTGGGTATTTCTCATTAGAGATAGAGTCAGTAGTGCTCTAGATTGAGTTTGAGTGTAATAATAGCTATGAGAGCGTATTTGTTAGTGAATATATAAAATTGTTTTATATTGTGATGATTGGTTTGTTGAGTGGTATATAGATTCTGGTTAATACGAGTAATTAACATTGTTGATAGGGATCTCTAAACACTTGTATAGAACAATTCGGCATAGTATTGATTTTTAAATTGGGTAAATGAAATAATTTTGCCTTGATTATATATTTTATATATAAAGAAATAATTTTTCAGAATTATTAAAGTGTATATAAGTTGATTGTTTAGATGTTTGAATAATCCAAATAAAGGAATAATTGTATAAGCAAAAGAATTATAATTAAAGTGATTTACAATTGTGAAATAAACTTATATATATAAGAAGTGAAACTATATGAATATATTTATGAATATGAGTTGTAAATGAAAATGAATTTAAAGTTAAATGGAAATTTACTTTAGAAATGGAAATATAACTTAAATTATGTTGAATGAAGTTGATATTAGTATCAAAGTAAATTAATAAAGTTAAGTGGTGGATGTGAACTTGAGTTATATAAATGAAATTCAACTGTGTAAATGAATTGAATGAATGGATTAAATGAATCAGTTAAATGTAAATTTAAGTTGATATGAAATAATGAATATAAGTGTTAATTCATTTAAATCTAATGTCATTGGAAGTTGAATAATTGAATAAAAATCAATTAATTAAACCAATTGTAAGCAAAGGAATTTGGTTGTAATTAATATTCATTGATTGTTATATGATTGTTAGATTGGTTGTATATAATTCATTAAGTGTTAATGAAATTGAAAGCTATGAAATTGAATTCAAATTGAAAGTAAATAAATTTGAATAGAATTGAATGTGAATTGGATTTAATTAGTGAATATAAACTAATTGAGAATGAATGTTAGTAAAATCATCCACTGTTAATGAATCAAATGTGATTAAATTGAAAAAAACCAATTCATTTAATATTAATGAGAATATGAATGAATGTTTATTGGTTATGGATGTTAGTTGAATAATAGTTGGTTGATGTTTGCATTTGTTGCTTTTGTTACATTTACTATGTTGACATGTATAGTTATTATGTTACTATATGTTGTACATCGATACTATTTTCTACATACATGATTCTCATGTTGTTTGTTGAGTGATTAGTAGATGCGGATCGCGTTTGCTTCGCATTTGGAGCTCGCTTTCGCGCTATATTAGCCGTATATGCCTGCTAATAAAATATAAGGTACATATCTCGGATTACATACCGTACTTTTATACTTTTTTCCCTACGGGATGCCTCATTACTTGATGAGATGTATATTTGTGATATATATACTGTCATTTTTTTTCGGATCGAGCCGCGCAAAGGAGACTATGGCGAATTTTTCCGAAAATTAAAGGCGTTAGAAAAAATTTGAGAAAATTGAAAAATTTTGAAAACTTTAACTTTGATTTTGGAATTGAAAGTTAAACAATAGTAGTTGTTTTTGAAAGGATAACTAAGTATGATTTTGAAAACTTAGTAAAGTATTATAAGAAGTTTAACTATGAATTTTGGAAAGTTAATGAATTCTATAACTTTTCTTACTTGTTAATTTCGAGGACGAAATTCTTTAAAGTAGGGAAGATTGTAACGACCCAGAATTTTTAGAAATTAAAATTTGAATATTTAATTAATTTTAAATATTAATGAGTGAATTTATAAGTCAAATAAATTTTTATTTGAATTTTTGGATTTAATTGGATAATTAAATCGATAATTTAATATGTTAAATTATGGAAATAATTGAAAATTGGGTTAAATATGATTGAAAATGATTTGTAAAATTTTATTTTATCATATGAGAGTTAGAATGGTATTTTAGAACTTTTAAAATCGAATTAAAAGTTAATTTGTGAAAATTGAATATTTTAATATTAAAATCGACTAGTGAAAATAGTCAATTTTTGAACAGTCTCAGGATTGAACGAAACTAGTTCCATTAGATCCGTAATAGTTAGTTATTACCGGATTTCAAATTTCGTGTCAATCGGAGTTATCGTTTGATCGTGGCAGCTCGAAACGCATCGATTTATTTTTAATTTAAATTTGACGAGTGAAAATAGCCATTTTTCAAAAAGTCTCGGATTTCGACGAAACCAGTTTCATCGGATCCGTAATGTGATATTATTGTAAGGTTTCAAATTTCAAGTCAATTGGATTTACCGTTTGTCCGGTACAAATTAAAACGCCTACAAATCGACTTAAATCGGTTTAATTCAAATTGAGCGTTTACAGCCATAACTCGCACATACTTCCGAATTAGCTTCCGAAACCTGTTCCATTGTGTCCGGAACGCGGGATAAACCCTAGGTACGTCAGTTTCGGCGCGTAAATCGGAGTTCGGAATTTCCGGATGAATAGTGTCGAACGAAACTCTATAAATAGCACCACTCTCTTCATAATTTGATAAAAAAATAAACAAAACCCTAAATTTTAACCCTAGCCGCCACATTTATCACCAATGGCCAGAATTGTCTCTTCTTCTTCCCTCGATAACTTCAAATCCGTTTACATTTACAAGAAACGTTCAACTACAATGTTGAAGAGGGCAACGAGAGCTTGGATTTCAACGGCTATGATCGCGAATGGCTTCACGGATTGGCGGAAAATCGTGAAAGAGGGGGGCCGGCTGTGCATGCATTTCGAGACCCAGGGAGGAGCCGCACGTGGCCGGTCATGGGCTAGGGGTAGAGGAGGTCAAGAGCTTCGAGATGAAGGTGGTTTGATGAGATTTCGTCGAGAAATGAGGTCGAATTTCTAAAACCTAATTTGTGCTATGGGTTTTGTTATGTGCGTGCTCGGCCTGGAGAAGAGACGTGAGGGAGGGAAGAAGCTAGGTGCGGTGGAGATGCAAAGGAGTTGAGATCAACGGTGGATGATGAGTTGAGGGTTTAAATTATTAAAGTTAGTTATAAATTTGTGTATATAAATCGTGTACAAACTTCAAAAATTCATATCTTTTTCATACGAGGTCGAAAATGCAAACTCAGTTGCGTTGGAATCGTATGGACGAGCACTACGCGATGGAGTTGGTTTGAAGTCGTTTGGAGTTAGTGAGAATTTTGGGTAAAATTAAACGTCCGTTTAATTTTATTCGAAATAAATCGCTAAAACGGAATTTAAATCAAGGTGAGAATTTCTCACTCAATCGAATCAGTTTCGATTTTATTTTAAATAGTTAGATTTAAAATATTTGAATGCATGTTTGAATGTTGATTAATATCTATTGATTGTTAAAATACACATTATACGCCGTTATTAAGCGGATGTTATTTAATAAAAACATATACCGCGAATATTTCATAAACAGTGAAATTGGTATTATAAATAATATCAATATATATATATATTGGCATATGTATATATTGCAGTTGTTGATTTCCCGCATTTATTTGTTTAGCGGATGAGACCCTATTGCGTCGTTATTAAGCGGATAATATTTAATAAGAACATATACCGCGATAATTTCGTACTGGAGCGAAATTGGTATTGTGCTAATGTTTTTGGATGCAGGAAAACAGGTTGGAGGGATCCAACTGGATTCCTCAACAGTATTTATTAGATTTCAGATATTTTGATATTTGATTGATTATCATATCGATATATGATATCGTTGTTGTCGTGATTGACTATTTGGTATGTAGCATCATTGGACCAAATTTGGAACTTTAAAAATGATTTTTAAAGTTGATTTTTGAGAATATACTATATTTTGGAATTGATCCATTATAAATAAATAAATGTTATAATTTTTAATGTTATAAAAATTATGATTTTTGAGAAATATAGTTAAAAGCTGATTTTTGAAAATAAGGAATTAATGGCTTTATAAAATAGTTTAATCGGGATTTTAGAATTTATTGTGAAAAGTTTAAATATAGGATTTATAAAATTTAATTTTTTATAAATCAAAATGGTGAGATAATAAAGGAGATTAAAGAAGTTTTAAAAGAATAATATAAATTGAATTATATTAAGAGATTTATAAATGGATATTTATAAATTGAAATATGGACATTATAAAACGAGTTTTTATAAGTGTTTGAATGAAGTGAAAATGAATTTCATAATTGAATGGAATTTATAGAATTTTATACGGTGAAGTTATAAATGGAATTTTATAAGCAATAGGTTTATAAAATTTATTAAGTTATTGAAAGAATGATTTTGGATAAATGAATGAATCTTATAAGTTATAAGATTTATAATTTGGGAAGTTAAAAAGAAACGATTTTATAAAATAATCGTTTTATAAGTAATTAACTTATAATATGAACTTTTAGTTTATAATTGAGTTATAAACTGGAATAGGTTAATAAAAGAATTTATAAAAAGGAAGTTTTTATAAATAAATAGAAATGGAATTTATAAACGTTGTTTTATAAATTCGCAAACAACTTATTTTGATAAGTTAATTTTTGAAACCTATTAATGGAGTTATATTCACATTTTTGAATAGTGAATAATCCTTTGAATTAAAATGAATAAAAGGATGAAATGTGTTAATGTAGTATATTCACATTTTTGAATAGTGAATAACACGTTAAAGAAAATGGTTTAGATTTGAATGTTTTAAATAGAATTAAAACGATTGAACAATGTTTTAAAATGTGTTGAGATTCGAAACCATAGATTTCAACATTTATTGTTGAAATAGACGTTTTCGAGAAATGAAAAGGAAATAGTGGACTATAACACTGTTGTTATAGTAAATAATTTCCGAAAGGAAATGTTTTGTATAGTATTGGGATTTATATATCTATTTTAATTTCGAATCCCTATACTAGTGAATTTGGGTTGTCGTGACGATGTTTTACGTAACATTCGTTTTGGCCCAAATAAATATGTTTATGAGAATGATTTCCTTAAAGAATGAAATATATACTTAATTTCGATTTAAGTATATTGAATATTTTCCAAGTGTTGAAAATAAATAAAATTTGTGAATTGCTTATTAAATAAGTATGGAAATGTTTTCCAATATGAAGTGAATAATTAGAATTTATCTTTTTGAAGATAAATTGAAATGGATAATTGAAATGATATGCATGGATATTTTGAAATATAAATTCATTATGGAATTTATAAATAGAAAGTGGAATTTGTTTAAAAATAAATATTGATTTATTTTTGAAGTATTGAAATTATATATCTAGTGAAGATATTTTGGAAAATAAATAATTTGGAAAATTATTTGGAATCTGGTGATGTGTGCATATCCATTGATAGTTCAATAACCGACTATCAATATTTCCCTTTGAATGGGTATTTGATGTGAATTGATTGAATGTGAATGCTACACTTATTTTTGAATAAGCGCTCACTATTCGGGTTAACCGGGAAAGGACCATGGGGTCGTATAACCCATTCCGAATATGTGATACGTCGTTATGATAGCATTGAAGATCGGTGTTGAAGACCCGGTATTTGCGAGAGCGATAGGATGACCTGTCGATTTACTCTGCACCGAGTAGCTACGGTATAGAGTTCTCCATATGTGATGGTGAATCCGATCAGGATTGTGAATATCCGGATTGCAAGGACTTCTTTGTAAGTGCCTTCGGTTTTGTTCGAGCCCGGAACAGACTTGTATGGATTGTATGTCTGACATTACAAGTTGAGATATAAAGCCGATTTCATTCAAATATATTTCTGTTGGTGGCGAAGAATTTATTCTTTTAGCTTAACACCCTTCTCTGAGACGTACGTGCTCAGAGGTTATATAGTTGAAGTTATCAGCGATATATTCCCAATTTGGTAGTGTGACATGCTGAGTGATGCTGTAAATGATCATTGTGTTGATTATTGTGATAGGATCGTTTATTTGATCGTCTATCTTAGTGATCATTGTGTTGATCATTTGTTGACCCAAAGCATGGCTTTTGTATAAAGTATGTTTTTATGGACGTGACTTCGTCGAACCTCACACCCCGGAAATGGTCAAAACAGGAAAGATGCGGCAAGGTTATGAGGGGTAGCACCCTTTAGGGTATGTACATTTCCTTCTGGATAGAGGTTGTATCATGGTATGGAGCCCAGATATTTAACCTATGTGGTTACTACGAATTTATTACTTTGTGGTTGTTGGTTTTCGGGATCCCGTGAGAAAGGTCGTTTACGATCGGGGAATGGCGTGCTCGTGTCAGTAGTTACCCAGTTAGGGGTAACCCGGCCTTGTGTTGGCAGAGTTTCGGTTTGGTTCTCGGGGATGTCTTTCCAGAGGCATTCTCATGTGGCAATGGGAAGTTCCTTGGCCTGACCATTTGTTGGAAATCCAAAGAAACAATACGAGACTTGTACGGTTTTAGTTGTATAACCTGCTATGGAATGTGGCGGTAACCTGCTATTGAACATAGTTAGCTATAGTAGGCATAGTTCGGAATGTCTATGCTGGCTAAGATTTATATTCTACTTTCGAAATAAATTTTTCCCCTACACTATGCACTAGTAATAATATCAAATGTTATTTTTAATGCGTATCAAGCATCTTTGACTATCATAAGGAGAAATCTCCTCCGATTCTGCGTTTGCATTGTGTGTGTGTGCGGGAGGCCTTATGGTAGTCTCATTTTTAAAAGCATTGCGAATTGAAATAAAAATATTCCTCTATTTTGATTTTTAAAGATAAATAAACTGTTTTGAGTTCTCACACCAGTAACGTGACTGACTTGGAGTTTATTGTTTTCCTTCCTAAACTCTGGGTGCCCACCAATTTCCACACGGGCAGTTAAGAGTTAGGTTTATCAGGATATTCTGGATATTCTGGAGTTGCAGGAGGCAAGCTGGATGGCATGGCGTATTACTACTATATAGTATTTCTTTTTCCGCTGCACTATTTGTTGTTGTTGTTGTTGTTGTACGCTCTGATGATATGATGTAATGAAATGTAATGTAATAACTGATATGGTTCTTTGTTTAAAGATTATTCATTTATTATTATATGTTGTTCCGCTGCGAATTGTGAGATTCTGATGTTGTTCTGTTTGTTTTCTGTTCCGTCCTATTTTCTTCTGTTTTTCTTTTTCCTTTCTCTTCTCTTTTCTTTCTATTTTAAAATTTTCTACCTTCTTTTCCCTCCATCTTCTACCTTATCTATTATCTTCTTTTCTTTTTCTTTTCCTAAATTTTTCTTAAACCCCTAAGGGTTCGTATTTTCGTTCATCTTGAATTAAACAAAGGAGATTAGTGTCTATTCAAGGAGTACGGATCTACGGGTCTTTACACAAAATCATTCGAAATAAATTTTCAAAATCCTCGGAATTTAACTTTTAAATTTTCCAGTTTATAATTATTTTATTTACAAATTTCATTTTCAACCAATATTTATAAATCTTACTACCTAACGAAAAAATATATTACAACCAAAATATATCATTTAAAAAACCATTATTATTTTATATAAAAAAGTATAATAGGAAAAATTATTTCATTTACCTATATTCCAAAACAAATATTATGTTCAATCTGTCCTATTAAGTGTTTAGAATCCCTATCGATGTCATAGCGTACTATGCACCAACCAGAATTTATAAATACAAAATGGAACAAATTAACACAATACAAAACCTTTTTATAACACTAACAAATACGCTCTCTCATATATATACACTTAGCGACTCATTCTAGGGTATTACTACCCTAATGAATATGAGTTAGATCCCACAAAGCTAAGGTTATCGCTAAACCAAAAGCTCTGATACCAACTATAACGACCGCCCTTTTGGACGTTTTAAGCGGACATACATACCAGACTCAAACCATTCAAAAGGAAACACTATTATGGGGTAAATAAGAAAAAGAGAAAGAAATAAAACAAATACAGAATCTCGCAGTGGAATGACAAAATATAATAATAAAATAACAGTTCATGAAGCTGTTTTATAAATACATTTGATTATTCCTTACAACAGAAACATTAGAGTTACATAAGCAAGAATACATAAATAAATGCAGTGGAACAACATGATGCAGGGAATAAATATAATAGGTAGTAATACCACAAATCTTCGTCTTCGACCTCCAGAAATAAGGTCTTCAACCCTGAAATGCTCAGGATGACCCAAGCGAATTGAAAAGACAAAACACTCGAGTTAGAACTAAAAGATCTTATGTAAGTTAAATCAACGGTAAATATGAGTGCAACGGCGTCAGAGAAGTATACGGGGTTTGACACCTCCTATCTAGTGTCTAATGTGAGTGCAGTAACTTAAGAGATGTTCGGGATTCACATCTCCTAAGGATCCGTTAAACTATCTACTATATAGTACAATACGCTGTTATAATATGTCTGCAGTAAAGTAAAAGTATTAAAATAGCGTTAAGGCATTACCCATGTCTCCCTTAACACATTTTATATATTCCCATAGTCTATACAGTACCGTATGCTCCTCCGAGAGGTTTACAAAGAGGGCACCCCATAGGTATGGTACGAAACAAACTCGTAGAAGGCGCACTAGGGCATGTGAACATGGCACTCGAGGCAATGGAAGGGTAGATATACCAATTGCAGATCCAGACTGGCGGTAAAGCATAGCAGCTACTACCGCCCACCTCGGACACACTCCCAAATCAAAATCAAGGGTGGCCACCAAAACAATCACAAATAATAGAATGATATCTAAGAAATGTGCCCGATAAGAGGAATGACCTCACTTGGCTCGGCATGGCTCCTGTTTTAGTCACATCTATGCTGACTCACGGGAGTCAGGGTCGCATCATACTTATACATAAATCATTTACCAAACCATCCTACTTCATTTTTGAAATCTCCAGCACGTACATAGTTGTCAAAGCGGTATTCGGTATTGGCAGAGAGTATGACAATATCTGATCCTGGTCTCTTTAATGAAAAAACTCTTATTTCACACCGGATGGTTCTTTTACATTTAAAAAGTCAATTCACACTTTATATCAAAATATCATATTTACAAAACCATATCACTTCTGAAATCATATTCACTCTGAAATCATATTCACCCTTTAAATCATATCGTTTCTGAAATCATAATTTCTTTCAAAAATCATATTTCCAATTAGGTTAAATCCTCACTGCAAAATCATCATATTCAGTTAATTATAACATTTAAATCCCAACTTAGGTTATAACCTCAATTTACCGTATTTACTTTTAAACCAATGAATTTGAATATAAACACTTCCACTTAGTCTGAAAATTTTGAAAATAGTCTAAGTAGTTGTAAATAGTTATAAATAGTAAAATTTTAGATTTAGCTATTGTTAAATTAATTTAAGATAGTTAGATGGATTTAAATAGATTAAATATAATTAAAGTAGATTAAATATCTTTAAATATAAATTAAATGGATGTAAAATAATTTAAAATGGGTTAATTAGTTTAAAATAGGTAAAGATAATTTAATATAGTTAATATATGTTAAAATAGTTTAATAATTTGAAAATCTAAAAATTTAGAATCTTTAAATTAATATATTTTTAAAATAGTTTATATTAAAAACATGAATTTGACATTTATATCAATTTAACTATTTATTTTATTCCAACATATTTGGACCATTTCAATTTCTAAATCAACAAAGCCTCATTTCAAAACTTACAATTTCAAATCCCAATAAAAATTTCTATATCGATTCAATCCATGTTTAAAATGTCAATTTAAATTACTCAAATTTCAATATATCTCAAAGTTATATTTCAAACAAATTTAATGACCCAATTCCGATAAATTTCCATTATACTTCAAAACCAACTTTAAGATTTCAATTTAATTCCTTTAAATCAATTCCAATTTCAACATAAAAATTAAATTCCAAAATAATTCAATTTATATAAATCAAGTTTTATTTCGAAATATAATTTAACTAAATTCAAAAAAATTGGATTTTTAAAATCATTAAATTTAACCAAATCTGGTGTCTGTATATAATTTTCTACCCTAGGGTCAAGTGATACGGATAATTATCATTTCAGTCTGTAATTATTTTATATTTACGGATGTATATCATTTCAATCCGCAATCCCGAGTTAATATTTAAATCCATAAAATCGTTTGAGTCTATCATTTCAACCCATAACGATTTTTCCTTATTCTATAGATCGTTCGGGTATGTATCATTTTAATTTATAAGGAATTTGCAAAGTGATAACAGTATATAAATCAAACATATCATCCAATCATCCAACTTTAACAGTCACGCATCCATCATAATCACTATTCAGTTCAGTCAATTAATAAATATCAGCAATTAACAAATTATCAACAACAGGTATTTAACTAGCAATTTAAATTCAATAATAGATTAAATAACGATTTAATTCAAATAAATTCAAATTGAATGAGATGATGATTTAAAATATACCAAATAACCATAAATAAATTTCTAATCACATCGTAAGTTTAATTTAATTAATATAAGAAATTTTAGAAGTTGTGAGTGGGTCAAAAAACTTACTTTTGAATTTAAATCCAAATTAGGCCCTAAATTCAAACAGTCTCGGAATTCGTCCAAACCAGCGTCAAAATGTCCGAAATTTTAATACGATCGTAGCGGAGCAAACTGTGCATGAAACGGACCTCGTATGTAAAAGTTATGTAATTTAAAACAATTGAAATGAAAATTAAAAATAAATAAAATAGATAATTCCATGTCACCTCATTTCAAACGCTACTCTAACATCTCAAAACGCTCAACCACGGCCTAGTGTTTCCAGCCGCCAATCATGCTTCGCCTGCCGCCGCTCACAGGTGTGCCATCACCCCCGTCAGACGACGCCACCGTGTTCTCCAAGTCACACTGCCCCTTCACTACAAACGCCGCCACCTCCGGTCCCCCCCCACGAAGAACGCGGCCGCAAAGTCTTCCACGGCAATTTCTGGTGAATTCGAGGTCTTCCAGATGCGAATGATCCTATGGATCGAAAGCTTACACACTCCTTTCTGCTCCAGCACCGATTGATCATCAAAGGTCGACAATCCACCGTGGATCGTCGAAAGTTCAAATGGATGGCCGAAATTAGTTTGCCCAGTTCTGGCCACACAGCAACCCAGATCGAAAAAAACTACAAATTTGACTTGTGCTCATCGAGAGCTTCAAATCGATATATAATTCGATAGGGTTTGAGGAGTTTGATTTTTCGGAATTGAATTTGAAATTGAATTGAGGATTTGGACCATTGGAAAGGAGGAGATAGACAGAAAATGTACATACAGCCAAATGAAAATAAGAAGCAGCTAGGGTTTATAATGGACTATTTATAGGTGATTAGAAATAAAAATGAATGGATCAGATTTGATTTTTAAGTTGAAAGATAAACGAGCCGAAAAACCCGTTTTTCCTTCGGAACGAAAATGGGTCATCCTATATATCAAAATAGATGTTTTCAATATTTTTAAAATCAATAGAACAAGTTTCAAGTCCTAATTCCATCGTATGAATAAGTCATGTTAAAATCAGCTTATTTCAAATTTATTACAATTAAATTGATTTCTAGGCGTTTCGAGTCCATACGGTGAAACAACAAGTCCAATCGCTATGAAACTTGACATCTTACAATAATTCACTGTTACGGATCTGATGAAACTAGTTTCGTCGAAATTCGAGACAGTGGCCAAACTGACTATTTTCATCTTAATTAAATAAATTAATTTTAAATTAATTAATTCACTTCTTTACTTCAATATTTATTAACTAACAAATTTCATCATTTTTGATTACATAAACATTTATAATAATTCAAAACAATTTTACACGTCAATTCTGTGATTAAAATTTTACTGATTACAATGTTCAATTTCAACTGTAATTAAATCCGATTAATTATAATTTAATTCCAATAAAGTGTTTTAATTGATTTCATACTTTATATTCAATCAATTATTACTCAAATAACATAGTTAATATTTGTTTGTCTTTCATTACATTAATATCCTCCAATTTCCATCTTTATTTGTATTAAAAATTATATTTCCATTACATTGAACCTTGTCAATTTTACACATTAATTATAATTTAAAATCCTAATTAGTTTATTTATATTCGTTTCATTCTTTTAATTTCATCAATTATTATCATGTAAATATAATTAACATTCCCATACATTTTATTATATTCAGAATTTGTAGTTATCATATTAACTTACATTACTGTAACATTTATTTACAATTTTATTGCAATTGATTAATTAAATTGGTAACAATTAACAATTGTCACCATTTTCACCTTTAAATAACATTTGTAGGTTTATTAATTACAAGCAAATGTTATAACCACCCTTATTACACAATTTTATTCAATTTCCATTTATTACAAATTTTTCCATTGATAAATCAATACTTAATTTATTAATTGCCCCTTTAGTCCAATTCCCATTAACACATACATTAATATCATTTATTTACAATCTATATCGATTATAACCTTTTAATCAATTAGAATTTTCATTTAAAGCAGTTATCAAGTACCTTAATTAATTGTCTTACACTTTTATTCCAGTTATATTCTTATTATTATCACACTTCCAATTTTAAATCATAATATCTCATTAAATTAACAATTTTTAAATTATCGAAAATTTACGGATCGTTACAGTAATCATTCCTCTCCATTTTCTAAAAATCCTAGGAAAATCCAAGCTTTAATCCTTAGTTTTGGATTTATTTAGGTGAATTTATCTCAACCTTCAGCTATTAATGAATGCATGTCATTGTTTGATAAAATTGGTTGAATTTGTGATTGAGTTACTCTTAATCCCTTGTGTTATTCTTATCAGTTGCTATACCACTTTCAGTTTATTGGAACCCACTTCATATGATCATGAATTACATATAATTGTTAATGTTTATATGCTTGCATGTTAGCTAAATCGCTGCTTCAAAAGTCAAGGAGCACAACGCCAGAAAAAGGAGCACCACTGGACGAACAAGGACCCGTCAATATCGCCTGGGTTTCAGCTCAGGCGAAGCTACCGGTCAAGACTTTGGCTATGCCCTAGGTTATGTCGTGTGACCTCCCATTCGCATCCGTTTACCGGTTCGTTTGTCCGTTTGGCTACTTTTCATTGTTTAATTTATTTTGATGCTTTAAATCATATTGATTTCAATGCAAATTTTGGGGTTTTTATTATAAATTTATGAATTCACTTTGGGTTTGTTATGCCATGGAAATACTCTATGGATTCATGATATTGCACAAAAGTTTCAGCGCACAATTTCAACTAGGGTTTTCAAAGGAACGAATTTTAGTCCAAATCTATTCAAATATGGATATATTTTGTGTAATGGATATTTGGAATATAATTATATATATAATACATTTAGTTATAATATCAATGGTTTTAAATTGGTTTAGAACAATGTTTAGAGTTGTATTTACAAATATCGATGTATAGATTTACAAAGGCTTTCTGTGTGTATATATATATTCTAGTTATAAAACAATATTTTCAAGAATAATTTCAAAGTAAACTATTTCTTTAAAATTGCACGACATCGATAGAATAAGGAATTGATTTAAACGGTTTAATAAAAACGAGTGGTATGGAACGTTTGCATTTATTCTTCTGATTAATTCCTGGACTTGTTCGATTGAGCCTCTTATACACACGAGTGAAGTTTACTAGCCTATAGTAAACGTTTAGGTAAACCCGCGTGATATAGGACACTCGGTTGTTACTTATTCGTTTTTATTTGAGAGTACATGACACTTATCGATGAGTTTTTGACTCGCCCTTAGGTTATAGGCTTTTGCATATCTTGTATTTATAGGTCCTGTACCAATCTTGGGTTTATAAGCTCTCGCTACTCTTGGATTCATAGGTCTCGCGCCTATCTTGGGATTGTAGATCTCATACATATCTTGGGTTTCATCGGATCACGCCTATCTTGGGATATTATAGGTTTTGGCCTATCTTGGATATACATGCATGTGTGTGGATTTATTCACCAATCTTGGGTTTATCTGGTGCCTTTTTCTTTTTATGTGATTTTTCTAAATTTCAAATGAGGATTTCTAGATTCTATATGTTTTACATATTCAACAAATATTTTGGGGAGTTTACATTTATAAGCTATCTTATGTTTTCAGATTTGGTGATTACAATCTTGTGTTTAATTGAAACCTTGGGAATTTCCTATACGTGGCGTATGTTTATAATTGAAATTGATTCATTATAATTCATCAATTGTGTCTCACCAAAAACCTTATGGTTTTGCTTTTATAAGCTATCATGGGATTTTGATATTTGGTAATTACATTCTTAGAATTTATTAAAGCATTCTTGATGTTTGCCAATACTTATCTTTGTATTTATATTTGAGATCTATTTCCTTACATCCATTATTTATCTTGCCTAACTAATTCATTATACTCTAAACTGACCCGTTTATTATTTTATAATAATTGGGTCAGACCGAGATATTTTAAGTGTTTCGTTTGATAGTTCTAGAGAGGATTCACTTAAGTGTACTGAGCCAGGACTCTTTTGTGTACATATTCATTTCATGAGATGTAGTACATAGGTATTATATGGATCGTTTTGACCATGGTATTATGTTTGATATTATGTATCTATTCAATTTGATCAACTTGTATCTATTTGTATCCCGCTGTGTACATTTTATGATATGTGATTCTGTGATTTGTATTTATCATATAATGTTCTTGATTTATTATTATAGCCACTGTTGTTCTATTTTAAGCCTAGATTGCATACGTTGATTCCACTTGCGAAGAAAACATATACAACACCCAAATCGACATATCAATGTTTGCCTAGAGCAAAATTCATGGAAGGTCGCTCCTAGCCAGCTCTATTCTCTGCACTAATAGATGGTATTACTCAATAATACCCATTATTAGTGTCGGTCTCGGGAAGGGATGTCATTGTTTGGTGTCGGAGCTGAGTTCAGAACAAAATATGATAGCTGGGACAAGAATCTTCTCTCAGTAGAGCTTTAGGATCTATCCTTTAGAATTCTTGAAGGTAGATAGTAGGAATTATCTCCTTTAGAATAACAAAGTGTCTTTTGAGATTTTAGGAACATTTCCTACAACGAACCTGATTTTTGACCCTTGAAAATCGACACTAATACGTCCAATGTATCATATGCCGAACATATGAGTCCTAGAAATACTTAGTTGTTAGGGTGAAAGAAGAACGTAGAAAATTGAAGAAAACTAAACAACACAGAATCTCACAACGCATCGAATAATATATAATACAACAATGATATTTACAAAAAGATAACACCTTTATTCATATATACAACATCAGAGTACACTAGGCTTATCCTAAATTTGAACAGTCATAGAAGCCTATCCTTACATTGGCAACTTACGGACTATATAATACGGCGGGAGAAAAATATACATGAATATGTCTTTACCATACAGCTCCTCTCCAACTCTAAAGTATCCAGCTAAACCTAGGAAAACATGCTCGGTCTAATACGAGCATTACATAGAATAACGCCCGGGTCAATCTGGTAAACCAGCATGAGTAAAACTCGATAACAAGTAACAACAAAATTTATTTCTACATTTGAATTTTTTTTGCAAACAAAGGGTATCACGTAAGACCATACCGTGCATAAAAATAGATGGGTTTTTACCTTACAATAGCCAAAACATTTTATATCAAATCCAGTGATATTATCATTGTGTCTAGGTTTAAAATAAATAGATAAAATAGCTGAAATACTTGCATCTCACATTCCAACATACTAGGTTGTACAATCGAAAATGTAAGGCAAGAATTGGAGATTGGATTCCAATTAATGACCGGGCAACTGGGGTACCGCCCGCCACAGTACACCTCTAGAAAAATGTACCGAGGTCGTACCTAATGACTCTTGCCAACACAAGATTAGCCTACCCCTTGCGGGATAGTACCGAATATATCATCACCCCAGTTGCATTGAAATCTTTAACCGAGCACTTCCACGTACATGAATTCATTGATGATTGTGTATATATCTAGAAGGGTGATGGTATACCCTAGTTGCTGCAACCCATATTGCCCTGCTCCATATCTCTTGTCTTAGTCATTCTTAGTTGATAAGGCTTGAGGCTCTGAGTAGAAATCCATCTTGGAATGCTCACACTACCCTTCAGGCATCAATGTAATGCTAGCATTCATCCGTACAAGTTCGTTGTGGGTCTGAATGAAATCGAAGGTACTAACTCTACTACATCCATTTTGGAATCACCTTCAGGATTAGTAGCAGTAGCTCTTGCTCTTCAAAGAGCACCACCGTCAATCATCATCAAGATGTCTTCCACTTGAATGTACATGTTGGTGCGGAGTGGTTTCTGGATATAAAAATCCGATCTCAGTCTCTCCGTACCAACAATCAATAATTTCTGGTTGACTCATTCCCAATTCTTTTGGAAGTAAGCATTCAAGTCCTTGTTGGAAAAACTAAAATTTTACATTCATACTTCCTAAGTAAAATTAGGTCACACTTGATAGTTGGTTATTTAACTATCAAATAAACAAACTAAAACCAATTTCATTTGAGATTTATTTATCCATAACAACCACTAAGCCTAACATATCTTTGTTTAATAAATCACTTTCAAAAAACATTCATATACTTATCTTTTCGACATAACTATATTCACAAAACATTTGTAGGATTTTCCATTACCAGATCTATAAAAAGTATTTAACTACATTATTTAAATTGGAAATAAGGATAACTCTAAGCACCAATCAGTGTAAAGTGTGGAACGGATGTTCCATACCACCATTTTTTTAAAAGGTCAACCTCGAGAAATCCAAACGTCAATTTCCTATAGTAATTATTCTCAATAAATTCTTTTATAAATTTCTTTATCCATGAAATCCTCTTTGCTTTAACCCAAACTCGTTTATAAAACATTTATCAACTTCCATACTCATTTATGAAACTCTTTATAACTATTCAAACCTAGGTATATAACTTCTTTATAAACTTTCAAATCTTGCATAAAATTTTCCCATATAGACATTCAAACCCATTTATAAATCCTTTTTTATAAACATTCAAAACCATTTCTAAAATTACTTTTATGAATACCTCAAAATTATTGATAAACTTCTTTGTATAATATTCAAAATAATTGTCAAATCATTCTTCAAATATGTTGTTCAAAGTAGAATAACCTTGAGGACCATTTTAAAAGCAAATGAAATATTAACTTTCCAAAACCAAATGGAGGCTTAAGACTACAATGGATCATTAAATTTGGGTTTACTTATCCAAGTTATATCATAGGTATTTCCTAACATCAAACATGTAAGAGATTCACACATAACATACAATCAATCATAGGTAGATGTCCAAGTTAAAATATAGATGCACCCATTATCGGTGAAAAATGTACATATAGAAGTATATTCTATATGCTTAAGTTAGCATGACCAGCTTATTGAAATTAACTTCTTTGTGTCTCATGTTACCGATATTCCGCATTTGTGCTAAACACAAGTTACTTACTTCCCATAAAATGTTTCAATGTATATAATCACTACTTTAATTAATTGCTACTTAATGGTCCAAATGAGATATCCTTTGGTTTGAAATCAATTAATCTTATAAAGAAAATTTATTTAAAACACAACCGATTAAGTTTAAAAATAGTTTTGAAAAGATTAAAGTATATTCAATTAACTTAAATACTAGTTATATCTTAATTAAATCAAGATTAATTCATAATTAAACTTTATTTAACTTAATGAACTTAGTTAAGTCCTAATTAGCTTCTTAATGCATCTTAGTTCAGGTTAAACACTTCATTATTAGTTAAACCCTAATTAATTTAAAGTCAATTAAATAATCACTCTATTAAATAATAATTAATTAAATAATTAACTTAATTAAAAAAAACATTGAATTACTTTTTAACTTTATTAACCACTATTTAAAACTTTATTTGTCACTAATTAGTCATTAACCTTCTTTAAGTGTTACTTAACCCTAATCACTTAATTACTAATTAAGTGATAATTACTTTTAATTAAGTATTAAATAATAGAATATTAATTTAAGTAAACTTAATCTCTTTTTATATTATAATTAAGTTTGAAAAACTTTTTCAAAACCATTTCAAAAGACAACGTTTGAAATGAAAATCGGAAATTTTTGTCGGATTGCGTCCATAGCAACTATCGCTGTGAGCGCAGTTCGCTTAAACATACTTTAAGCCAAAACACTTGCTTATTATTTCTTATTTCATGTTTAGAAACATAACTTTTAAAATTTTTATGACTTAGAAATAAAGATATAAAGTTTGAAACAATTTATGAACTTTAAAACAAGAAAACATATTTTTTTTATTTCGAATCGGATCTCACGTCCATCGCAACACACAAAGTTGTTGACTTTGTTTCAACTCAACATACTTTTAAACCCATATCTATATATTTCAAAATTATATATAATTTATCAAAGTAATAAATTTGCCGGTCATTACATTCTTTCCCCGTTAAAAGAATTTCGTCACCAAAATTATACCACAACTTATCCCCAGAAATACGTAAAACTATTCATCAATCCGTATGATGCACATAGATCATACGTATGTAAAAATCTGGTTCGATCACTCATTCGAACACATAACTTACCTTCCGGACTAGTATCGCTCACTCGACTTCCTAGTGCGGACTTTGATCAGGCTTCTTAATTAGAAACCTCTATTCTCCTTATATAACAGTAAACTATGATAGACAACCTATAGTTCCACATAAGAACCCTCATCAGTGCTCGCCGTCAAAAATCAGGCGACAAATCCCTATTTGGAATGGTGTGAAATACCTTGAGTCATATACTCAAATCTTGGATCGAGAACTATGTGAAAAGGAGAAATGATCTACGTACAACCTACGTACTAATCCCATTGATTCCTACTTCCAAATATTATAATTACCCTTTTTAAAGAATCACCATTTTACTTAAAGAACGTTACTTAAATTTAGTAACATTCTATAACTCAAATTCATTTTAGTATGATACTCTTCTATATCCAAAAGGGTATATACAATTTCAAATCTTAAATTGGTTTTACTTCATCTTGGATGTTCAACCAATTTAAAACTTTATTTATTAACCCGCTATTAATCAAAGCATCGTTTTATTTTGAAAGCTCTATTCTTTTGAGGGAATCGAGAACACAATATTCGGGTTTATTTCAAAAACCTTTGGAAAGCATACATATAGGCCGAGTAACTCCAAAATGATGCCAAGGAACCAGGTACTACCAAATAGTATTATATATCCTTTTACTAAGTATTGGAAATACTCAGGAGAAGTGTTACCATCTGAACATATCTTTTACCCATTTTTTATTCATTTCCAAGACACTCGAACTAGTTAGTCATAAAAATATTTCTTTCTTCACAAATTCCCTTTTGAAATAATACTGTTTATAGATAAATGGTTCATTAATAAAATCATCCATTAGCTTTGGCTTCATTCGAACTTGAACTCGTTTCGATTGTACAATGACAAAGAGGATAATGTACTAAGTGCATTATCATATCTGCCTAATCAAATATTTGATTGTCGCTTAGAAGATTATTCTAAATATCACAAAATTGATCGAAACTCCTTCCGATCTGTCCAAAGAAAACTTTACTTTCAAATACATTTTAAAATATTATGTCTTAAAACTCTTTAAGTGCAATTACTACAACTTTTCCCAAATAATTTAAATCTTCATCAAAGCCACCGAGATTTAATATTCTAACAATCCTTTTCATTTTTATAAGTCCATCTAAAGATTTTCTTTTAATTAAACACATTATATTCTAAAATCCAATTTTAACCCTACATCTCATCGATAACTATATAGACTTTTGAAAATCATTCCTTTATAAACAAAATATATCCTAGGTAAAATTGTTTCATTTACCAATTTTAAAACAATATTATGTCAATTGGACTTGTTCAAGTGTTTAGGAAATTCCTATCGATAATGTTGGCCAAACGCATCGGCCAGAATCCTTAAGCCACTCAATAGATCAGACAACATAATATAAAATATTTTTACTCGCTAATAAATATGCACTCGTATTTATAATAAATTCAGACTCATTCTAGGGTCTCACTTACCCAATTCCAAATGTGTTTACCCCACCAGGTCCAAGGTTCTCACTTAATCTTCAACTTTGATACCAAAAGTAAAGAAATGGATTTTCAACCTTTGAAAATCGACACTAATACATCCACTGTATCACATATTGAACATTCAAGTGTCGGAAATACTGATTTGTTAGGGTGAAACAAGAAGGTAGAAGGTAAGAAAACTAAACAACATAGAATCTCACAAGCAGCGAATAATATATAATACAATAATGATCTTTATGAAAAGAACATCTTTATTCATATATACAACATCAGAGTAGAATAGACTTATCCTAAATTTGGACAGTTACTGAAGCATGTCCTTTCATTGACAACATATGGAATCTATAATACAGCGGAAGAAAAATATACGTGAATACGTCTTGACCATCCAGCTCCTCTCCAACTCCAAAGTATCCAGCTAAAATAAGGAAAACATGCTCGGTCTGACCCGAGCATTTTAGCATTACATGGAAAAATGCTCTAGTCAGTCTGGTAAAATAGCATAAGTAAAACTCAATAACAAGTAACAACCAAACATATTTCTAAATTTGAAAACATTTTAAAAAAAGGGTATCACGTAAGACAAATCGCGCATAAAAACGGACTGGTTTTTACCTTACGATAACTAAAACATTTTATATCAAAATCTAGTGATATTATCATAGTGTCTAAGTTTAAAGTAAATAGATAAAATAGCAGAAATGCTTGCATCTCACATTCCAACATACTAGGCTCTACAATAAAAAACGTAAGGCATGTATTAAAGATTGGATTCCAACTAATGACTGGGGTACAGGGGTACTGTGACGACCATATTTCGGAAGGTTTAAATCGACAATAATCCACACATGTCCAACTTAAAAAATCCATAACATAGATAATCAATGGGGTTAATTAAGAAAAATAAGAAAAAAAGAAGAAAACAAACATAGAATTTCGCAGTGGAACAATAAAATATAATAATCAAATAAACAGTTCATGAAGCTGTTTATACTATACATTTGATTATAATTTATACAACATTTATCAGAGTTATATATAAAACAGGGACAAATAAAATAATGCAGCAGATAACATAATGCAAAGAATAATAATAGTAATAATATACCAAATCTTCGTCCTCCGGAATAAATCTTCAATAAGTTGAAAACTCACGGCTGACCCAAGCGTAATGAAAAGACAAAACACTCAAGTCAGGACTAAAATATCCTTATGAGAGTCAAATCAACATCAAATAACATGAGTGTAATAGCGTCAGAGATGTTTACAAGATTTCACATCTCCTACCCAATGTATAACGAGCATGTAATAACTCAAGGGATCTTATGGGATTTTCCATCCCTTAAGGATCCGTCAAAATATTCATATGTAGTAGAGTACGCTACATATATAATATCTAATTAGTAAAAAAAAATCTTAGCATTAATCCCCTCAATGCATTTTTGAGCATTATCGTACAGTTTTCATATAACGCCCCAGTAGGACGTCGAGGGATAGGGATGCACCATGATACAACAACACTAAACCAAAATCATAGGGGTGTCGTATAGGGATAAAAGTATAACAAGACATGTGAGGCAATGCCCAAGGTAGGATAAAACCAGTTCGGGTCGCAGGGCTGGTGGTAACGCATCATAGCAACGACCGCTCACCTTGTCCATCCATCCCCTATCGAGTAAAAGGGCGGCTATCCCAAATCAAGGTGTACCAATCAAAACCAACAACAAGAGGAATAATATGGACCGAGTCCAAGAAAATCGAAGAATGGATGTCGCTAGGGGTAGCTAGCCCGCTTGGCCCTGTCAAGCCATCTTGTATTAGTCATTTCATACTGGCACAGGTGCCGAGGTCTATCCATCATCGCTCCCTTTCTTCAAATCCAACAAACGACGCCAAATCCAACCACTTTGTTCTAGAGTCTACTCCGCATACACGGTTGTTAAAACGGTTCCAATATTGACAGAGAGTATTCCAACAAGAGGCCCTAGTCTCTTTAACAACCAAACGTCGTGTAACATCCCAAAAATTTGTTAATTTAAATTTGATAAATTGTTTGAACTTTTGAAATTTAATTTGAGAAGTTTCAAAGGAAATAAAATATTATTAATATTAAGTACTACAAAGTTATATGGATATAAATGAATATTTGGTAGTTTAAGCTTTATATAAATAATAATAATAAATAAAGGAAAAAAATATATAACAAACAAAAATTTGTGTTAAACCATAAAATAAAATATATGTTATAAATAAAATGTTGATAGTTAAACTTTGAATAGAAATAAAATTTAGAATGTATGTTTGTAATAAGATTATATAGTTGTAACATAACATATGGAATACACATAAGTGCATGTAAATTTTATGAACCAGGAAACATAAAATAAAAATGTATGCAAGAAAAAAATATACAAGAACAAAACAAAATGTACTTACAAACAAAAAAAGGAAAAAATCAATCAGCATATACATGTAAATAAAAATGGGAACAAAGGCATTAAATGCTATCTATTCAACCACAAATGAAAATCTTTCTTAGCACACCATAAGATCATATCAGCCGTATTAAACTTGGCTTAGTCAACAAGGAAAAAAAAACAATATCTGATCAAAAGAAAAAAAATTTACACCAGTTATAACCTACCTGTACAAAACTGCCTCCTATTTATATAAACACATCCATATTGTCTTGCTCGTTCATCATAACTTAGCATTTCGAAAACCAAATTATACAACTGATACTCAAGTTTATAACTCAACTAAAAGGAGGGACAAAGGCAGAAGGGTGTTCAGGAAATATTAAACTATTTTTTTTTACAGAGCAGCTCTCTGTTCATCAAAATTTCAAGTGAGTAAACCTATTTTTTTAAAATGGAAATATAAGTATTTAGTTTATAAAATCTTGAGCTTTGCTGCATATTGAAGAAAATTTGTTCCGTATGTTTTTTTGTGTTACTGGAAACTCTTACATAGTTGTTCTTCAGTATTTTGTTTCAGAGCAAAGTGAATTAGAAAAAAATTCAAATAAACTTCATACAAACCTTTTTAGCTTAAGATTTTAAACAAAATAAGTTTGTTTAAACTTGAATCACAGTTTAAAATTTGTTTTAAGCTTGATCATGAAGGGCTTGTCTTTGTAACCTAAAATTTACAGTAAAAACAAAATTTTGTGATGAATTAAAGAATTTTAAATCATCGAATTGGTTATCATCGAATTGGTTACATAATTTGAATAAACATACAAAGATATGATTTTTAAAATGAATATGGTGATTTTTAATTAAGTATTCGATGTGAAGTTCGCATGTAAACAAAATAGGCAATTTGATCATTTTCTGATGATCAATCTAATACTGGGTATCGAAATTTTTTGCGAAGCAGCGGTGAACATTGATGATCTCGGGAAAATTATCAAATAATTTTTTCATTGCACGAATCAAAGGGACGAAGCAAATTTAGGGTTTAAGCTCGAAGTTTGTAGTGGGTTGGAAGTGTGGTGATTTCATCACCATGGAGTAATCAAGTTGCGAGTGATGATGGGGGATGGTAGTATGGGGCGTTGACATGATGTGGCCGAAGCCGTGGCGTCGCTGGTGGTCCGAGGAGCGGCGGCGAGGCAATTTCGTTTCGGTGTGTTCGAGTTACAGTGTCGAAAAAATACTTATTTTTGATTCCGAATTTTCTGTTTTGAATCGAGCTTCGATTTCAAGTTTGGGTGAGGTTTTCGACTTGCCGAAGCTCGTGACGTTCGCCAGAACGGCGGCGCAACGCCGTGCATGTGCACGACATCGATTCTGTGTCAGGGTGTTTTGGGCCTGGGGAGAAACTCGAAGGAGCGTTCGAGTAGGGGGTGGTTTGACTCGAGTTCTCTCGCGTTCGAGTGGAGTTGTTTCAGTGGTGGGGTTAAGTTTAAACTTAAGCTAGAAAGAAAAGAAAAAAAGAAAAGAAGAAGAAAGTACGTGAGGGAGAAAGATGCTTCGGGGAAATGCAGGAGAAACTTGAGTAACACTCGAGTAAATACCTGGGTTGCTCGGGTTGCTTCAAAAATGGGTTAAGCCCAAATTAATTTCAAGTTATAATGTTACACAAATTTTGGTGTTAACAAAGTAGTTAATGTTTAACTGTTTTGTGTTAAGAACTTATTTCAAGTTTAATTAACCAAGCAAATACTTAACAACGTTTTAAAATCTAATTAATACTTTAACTAAATAATTAATTTAAGATATGTGTTAGAGTTAATTAACATTAAATCTTTTTATAATTATAATAAATTGATTTCAAAGTAATTAAGGAAGATTTTAAAATATGAATTAAGATAAATAATTATTAATTGTTTGAAAAGGGAAATTAAAAATGATTAATTTATAATTTATTTTATTTATAATTAAGAATTGTTAATTAGATAATTTAAGCTGATTAATTTATAATTAGTAGTTAATTAAGTTAATTGATTAAGAAATAATTTATTAACAAAGTTGATTAAGATTTAATTAATTTATTTATCATTAAGAATAATTGATCATTGATTTAAATAGCTACGTGGTTAATTCACTTAAACACATTGGAAAATAATTAACCATTGTTGCGCACTGGATTGTTATTTCTGTTGTGGTCGTAATACTGTGTGATGTGAATTGCTCTGTGCTGAAATGTGATTTGTGATTTGTCTCTGTATTGATGTGAAAACCCTGTTGCCCGTAAAATGGCATTTAAACTTCGATGCGACAGGGAGTCGGATTTCAGTTAGCCATACGAAATCCACATCGAACCCTGAATGTGAATCTATGAAATTGATATATCCACGTGTTTCCAAAAATTAAACGTTCGCTATTCGGTTTAGCCGGGAGAGGACCTTTGTGTCATATAACCCATTCCGAATAATGATACGTCGAAATGGATAGCATTTGAAGCCCGATGGTGAAGATCGGGTGTCTTCGAAAACGATCAGATAACCTATCGATTGTCTCTGCACTGAGTTGCTCTGGTATAGAGATTCCCTAAGTGATGGGAAGTCCGATCGGGATTGTGGATACCATGATTTGCAAGGGCTTCTTCCTTTATTGGACGAAGTGCCTTCGGTTCTGTTCGAACCCGGAACAGACGTGTATGGTTGTGTGTCTGACACTACACTTTGAGATATAAAGCAGATTTCTTTCAAATACATATCTGTTGGTGGCGGAGAATTTATTCTCTTAGCTTAACACCCTTCTCTGAGACGTACGAGCTCAGAAGTTATGTAGTTGAAGGTTATCAGCGATATACTCCCAATTTGTTAGTGTGTCATGCTAAGTGCTTCTGTGTGTTAATGATCATTCGTTGATCATTTGTGATCAAAGCATGGCTTTCGTGTAAAGCGTAACTTTGTGGACGAGACCTCATCGGACCTCACAACCCGAAAATGGTCGAAACAGGAAAGATGCGGCAAGGTTATGAGGGTCGCGCCCTTTAGGGTATGTCATTTCCTTTTGGAAAAAGGTGATGTCATGGTATGGAGCCTAGATATTTACCTACGTGGTTGCTCCAATCTCATTTACTGTGTGGTTGTTGCTTTTTGGTAGAGGGCCCTCGGATAAAGGCCTCAAAGGATCGGGGAGTGGCATATTCGTGTAGTAGTTACCTAGTTACAGAGGTAACCCAGCCTTGTGCTGGCAGAGAGCTGGTTAAGTTCTCGGGACGCCCTGCCAGAGGTGTACCCATGTGGCAGTAGGAAGTTTCTTAGCCTGGCCATTTGTTGGAAACCCGAATAAAACAATACGAACCTAGTACGGTTTTAGTTGTAGAACCTGCCATTTAACATGGTAGCTATAGCAAGCATAGTATAATGGTACCTATGCTGGCTAAGATTAATATTCTATTTTCGAAATGTTTTCACACTATGCACTAGTAATAATATCAAAGGATTTTTTTCTCGTATTAAGCATATTTGACTATCATAAGGGGAAATTTCCTCCAAGTGTGCGATTGCATTGTGTGTGTGTCGGGAGGCCTTATGGTAGTTTCATTTTCCAAAAGCATAAAGGGTTTCTTTTATAAATCTATTTTATTTAAAAGCAATTATTTTTGTTTACTCATACCAGTCCCATGACTGACCAGAGTTTATTGTTTCTTTTCTAACCTCTGGGTGCCCATAATTTCTACACAGGCAGCCTAGTAGCAGGTTTCCGTGTTCTGGCATTAGCAGTATTTTGGATCCTTTACCTTGGAGATATTTTAGAAGCTTTTGGGATCTCAGGTGCTTAGTTTTTGGAAGTCGCTATCGCTTCATGTCTTTGAAGGCTTTTTGGATATATGATCACTTGTTGTACTATTATGATGTTTATTTGGAGTCGTGATATACGTATAAAAATACTCTGATGTAGTAATCGATATTATATTGATGTTATATCTGTGATGTGATGCATGATATTCATTCTGTTTCCGCTATTTTATATTCATCTAATGTTATTATGAGCTCCATCCGATTGGAGTTCGATGTTTGAATCTTTGGCAGTCGAATACAAGTGAGGTATTTAGTGTCAATTTTTGAACATTGGATTTTGGATCGTGACAAAGTGGTATCAGAGCTGAAGGTTGAGTAAGAACTTTAGCTACGGAGTATAACACATTAGATGGCTCATTAGAGATAGGGTGAAGTATACCCTAGAATGAGTATAACTAAGACTGAAACCCCAAATTTTCTTAGTCTATTTATTGCTGATATTCCTTAAGGTATTTCGTCCGTATATCTAAACCAGTTTTCTTACTAATTACAGATAGTAAGAATGAGCGGACAAAGTGGAAGAGTTAGGGGTCAAGAAAATTCCACAACACCTAGTCAAGTTCCCCCAACAGCGGTAGCAGCAATACCTATTCTACAGCAGCCGAATCTGGCTGATTTATATAAGAATTTCTCAAGGCTTGGTGGTAAGCCGTTCACCGGCAAGGAATCAATTGTTGAGGCTCAAGCATGGATTAGATCATGTGAGAAAATCTTTAGAGGGCTAAAGCTGCAAGGCGATCATAAGCGACTCATAGCTTCTTGGCAACTTCAAGAAGAAGCCTTAGCCTGGTGGGATACAGTCACCGTAAATAAGCCAGAAGACGAGTTTACTTGGGAGAAATTTAAAGAAGTATTTGAGAAGCGTTATCTACCATCAACTGGAATTTCTCGAATGTACCAGGAATTCATGGACTTAAAGTAGGGGAGCTTGTCATTCGAGGAGTATCTAAACAAATTCAATGAATTTTCTCGCTTCGGTCCAGAATTGGTTAGCACACCTTTAAAGAAGAATGAAAGGTTCATTCGTGGGATGAATAAGAAATTCCACGAAAGGATGACTGGCCATGTCAAGGAATCCTTTTCAGATTTAGTTGATATGGGGTAAAGATATGACACATTTGATATGCAAGAAGCCTCGGCGGAGAAAGGAAATTCGGGCAATCAAAATTGGAAGAAGAGGAAATTTGGAGGCAAGAAACCATGGCACGGTAAGGAGAAAAAGAAGATTAATCGGGGAAGCACGGCAAAAAACGTCACTTGCTATAATTGCTTAGAAAAGGGCCATTATTCTAGCAGATGTACGAAGCCTAAGAGACAAATCAATCAACATATTCAAGCGCGGCCCAGGAAATGTTATTATTGTCAGAAACTTGGACACAAAGTTAAAGACTGTCCAGTTATGAAGCAAGCTCAGACAGCCAAGGTGTACGCAGTCAAAGACCAACCTGCATCTTCCAAAGCAGAAAAAGGGAAAGGAGTTCTGGAAGGTAATCTCATCATTTATGATAGCATCGTTAGAGTTCTATTTGGCACGGGCGCTACACACAGTTTTATCTCTCAGCAAGCTATAAATGAATTAAATCTCGAACCTGATTTTGTTGATGAGCCTATATGCGTAAAGAATCCAGTTGGAGGTCCCGCGAACCTTTGTCTTCGATGTAGAGACATTCCTATCTCATATTTTTGTTATATGTTCCCTATTAGTCTCTTTGTTCTTGATTTTAACAAGTTTGAAGTTTTACTCGGAATGGATTGGCTAGCGAAATACGAAGCCAAATTGGATTGCAACAATTGATTGATTCCAATTAAAACCGGATTTGGAGATTTCATCGAGATTTCTTGTGAGGACCCTAGTCCTAAAAGAGAAGGGTTGATGTATAACTTGGGTTATCTCGAACCCAGTTTGGAGTCTATACCCATTGTTAGAGATTTTTCGGACGTGTTCGGAGAAGTGAAATCTTTACCTCCACATTGGGAAATAGAATTTAGAATTGACCTTGTACCCAACGCTCGTCATGTCGTTCACGCAAGTCGCAGGATGGCACCCAGGGAAAAGGTTGAATTAGTTCAGCAAACCGATGATCTTTTAGCAAAAGGGTTGATTTGTCCTAGTGTTTCTGAATGGGGCTCAGCAGTCGTATTTTTTGCTAAATCGGACGGATCTTTGAGATTGTGTGTAGATTACCGCGATCTCAATAAGCTGACTCTCAAAAATAAATTTCCTCTACCCAGAATTGATGATCTGTTTGATAAATTGCACAGCGCTCGTTTCTTTTCAAAGATGGATCTAGCCCAGGGATTCCATCAACTACGAATTGCCAAAGATTGTGTTCATTTGACCGCTTTCAGGGGTCCTAATTTGTTCTTCTCATGGTTAGTCATGCCTTTCGGACTAACCAATGCTCCAGCATACTTCGTAGACCTTATGACTCGTGTGTTTCGGGAAGTATTGAATAAATTTGTACTTGTGTTTATTGATGATATCTTGATCTATTCCAAGATCGAAGAGGAGCGTGCTGAGCACCTTAGAATCGTTTTGGAGATATTAAGGAGAAATATTCTATTCGCAAAATTTTACAAATGCCACTTTTGGGTTAAAGAAGTTAAATTTCTCGGCCATATTGTTAATAAAGAAGGAATTTCTGTTGATCCTAGCAAAATTTCCGCTATTCTTGATTGGAGAAAACCCACTATCCCAAAGGAAGTTCGAAGCTTTTTGGGTTTAGCAGGCTATTATCGAAAGTTTGTTCAGGACTTTTCTAAAATAGCTAGTCCATTGACTAAGGTAACAATGAAGGATGTAAAATTAAATTGGACTCCGAAATGTGACGAAGCTTTTAAGGAATTGAAGAAGGGATTAATCACCGCTCCTGTTCTCGCTATTAACAACGGGAATCAAGGATTATCTGTTTATACTGACGCTTGTGGTGATGGTTTGGGTGCGGTATTAATGCAGAATGGGAAGGTAATTGCCTACGCGAGTAGACATTACGTCCTCATGAAAGAAACTACCCAACTCATGATTTGGAACTCCTAGCTGTTATCTTCGCTTTGAAAATATGGCGACATTATCTTCTGGGTAAGAATCTTTTCAGCTTTCTTAACGATTTACGAAATTAAGTTAACTTAATAAATATACTTAATGAACCCTCTTTCTCTAGGTGAAAATTTTGAATTATTCACCGACCACAAATCTTTGAAATATCTCTTTACCTAGAAAGATCTGAATCTGCGACAACAACGTTGGTTGGAATTTCTGGCATCTTATGACCTAGATATTCTATATACGCCAGGCAAAGCCAACGCAGTTGCTGACGCCTTAAGTAGAAAGCATGTTATTCTTGCTCATCTCGTCATTGCTCCTACTCTTCTTAAGAATGTCGCCAGTAAACAAAAAGAGGATGAGTTCCTTCATCAAATTTATGAGAAAATACGTCATGGTGAAAATACTACTTTTGAAGTCGAGGACAATAAAGTAATAAGATTGAAAGGAAGAATTTGTGTTTCGGACATCCCTGATCTGAAACGTGAAGTTTTGGACGAATGTCATAAATCTAAATTCAGCATCCATCCAGGAGTTAATAAAATGTATCGTGATATCAAAAGAACTTTCTGGTGGAAGACGATGAAAAGGGACATATCTATATATGTGAGTTGCTGTGCTACTTGCCAAAAAATCAAAAGCGATCAAAAGAAAATGGCGGGTCTACTGCAGCCTTTAGAGGTATCCAAGTGGAAATGGGACCAAGTATTGATGGATTTCATCGACGATTTGCCTCGTACTTGGAACGGCAATGAAGCAATTTGGGTTATTGTGGACCGTTTGACTAAGACAGCCCACTTCTTGCCAGTGAAATCAACCCGTACGGCTGCAAGTTTAGCCGAGTTATGTATGAAAGAAATCATTCGTCTCCACGGTATTCCTACCAGTATAGTGAGTGATGTGACCCGATCTTCACTAGTAGATTTTGGGAGGCATTTCAAGACGCATTGGGAACAGAACTGAATTTCAGTACTGCTTATCACCCACAAAATGGTGGGCAAACCGAGTGGATTAACCGAATTTTGGAAGACCTATTGCGTGTTTGTATACTTGATTTTGGTGGTTCTTAGGAGGACCATTTACATCTAGTCGAGTTCTCATATAAAAACAGCTATCAGGCCAGTATAGAAATGACTCCTTTTGAAGCTTTATATGGTCGTCCGTGTCGATCACCCGCATGCTGGATTGAGGCAGGTGATAGACTCGTCCTTGGACTAGATATGATTAAAGAAGCCATAGAGAAGGTTGATTTTATACGGAAGAAATTGAAAACGGCTCAAAGTCGTCAAAAGAATTATTATGATCGCCCAAGAAGGGATTTGGAATTTTAGATTGGAGACTTTGTTTTTCTCAAAGTGTCTCCATTGCGAGGTGTAATAAGGCCTCGAAAGACCGGTAAGCTGGCACCACGATATATTGGTCCTTTTCCAATTCTGGTGAGGATCGGTTTTTTTGCTTATCGAGTGCAGCTTCCTAGCTGGTTGTCTGGCATGCATGATGTGTTCCACATTTCTAATCTTCGAAAGTATGTGCACAATCCAGATAGTATTATTGAAGAAGCTCAGCAGGATCTCGAAATCACTCCTAATTTAACAGTCAAAAGAGATCCGATTAAGATTGTAGATCGTGATGAAAAGCGATTGAGAAACAAAGTTGTGAAACTGGTTAAAGTTCAGTGGAGTGGCGATCCAAAGGACTGTACTTGGGGAATCGAAGATAATATGCAGAAATCATATCCCAATTGCAGAGTAGATATCTCGGTTTAAACTTGTAAGCCATTTCCTTATTTTTTCTGAATTCGTATATTCTTTGTTTGCTTTTTCTATCTCTTTCAAATTTCAAGGACGAAATTTTCTTAAGGGGGGATATTTGTAACATCCCAAAAATTTGTTAATTTAAATTTGATAAATTGTTTGAACTTTTGAAATTTAATTTGAGAAGTTTCAAAGGAAATAAAATATTATTAATATTAAATACTACAAAGTTATATGGATATAAATGAATATTTGGTAGTTTAAGATTTATATAAACAATAATAATAAATAAAGGAAAAAAATATATAACAAACAAAAATTTGTGTTAAACTATAAAATAAAATATATGTTATAAATAAAATGTTGATAGTTAAACTTTGAATAGAAATAAAGTTTAGAATGTATGTTTGTAATAAGATTATATAGTTATAACATGACATATGGAATACACATAAGTGCATGTAAATTTTATGAACCAGGAAACATAAAATAAAAATGTATGCAAGAAAAAAATATACAAGAACAAAACAAAATGTACTTACAAACAAAAAAAGGAAAAAAAATCAAACAGCATATACATGTAAACAAAAATGGGAACAAAGGCATTAAATGCTATCTATTCAACCACAAATGAAAATCTTGCTTAGCACACCATAAGATCATAACAGCCGAATTAAACTTGGCTTAGTCAACAAGAAAAAAAACAATATCTGATCAAAAGAAAAAAAATTACACCCAGTTATAACCTACCTGTACAAAACTTCCTCCTATTTATATAAACAAATCCATATTGTCTTGCTCATTCATCATAACTTAGCATTTCAGAAACCAAATTACACAACTGAAACTCAAGTTTATAACTCAACTAAAAAGAGGGAAAAAGGCAGAAGGGTGTTCAGGAAAAATCAAACTGTTTTTTTTTTACAGAGCAACTCTCTGTTCATCAAAATTTCAAGTGAGTAAACCTATTTTTTTTAAAATGGAAATCTAAGTATTTAGTTTATGAAATCTTGAGCTCTTCTGCATATTGAAGAAAATTTGTTCTGTATGTTTTTTTGTGTTACTGGAAACTCTTACATAGTTGTTCTTCAATATTTTGTTTCAGAGCAAAGTGAATTAGAAAAAAATTCAAATAAACTTCATACAAACCTTTTTAGCTTAAGATTTTTAAACAAAATAAGTTTGTTTAAACGTGAATCACAGCTTAAAATTTGTTTTAAGCTTGATCATGAAGGGTTTGTCTTTGTAACCTAAAATTTATAGTAAAAACAAAATTTTGTGATGAATTCAAGTATTTTAAATCATTGATTTGGTTACATAATTTGAATAAACATACAAAGATATGATTTTTAAAATGAATATGGTGATTTTTAATTAAGTATTCGATGTGCAGTTCGTATGAGAACAAAATAGGCATTTTGATCATTTTCTGATGATCAATCCAATACTGGGTATCGAAATTTTTTGCGAAGCAGCGGTGAACATTGATGATCTTGGGAAAATTATCAAATAATTTTTTCATTGCACGAATCGAAGGGACGGAGCGAATTTAGGGTTTAAGCTCGAAGTTTGCAGTGGGTTGGAAGTGTGGTGATTTCGTCACCATGGAGTAATCGAGTTGCGCGTAATGATGGGGGATGGTAGTATGGGGCATTGGCGTGATGTGGCCGAAGCCGTGGCATCGCTGCTGGTCTGAGGAGCGCCGTGAGGCAATTACGTTTAGGTGTGTTCGAGTTATAGTGTCGAGAAAATACTTATTTTTGATTCCGAGTTTTCTGTGTCGAATCGAGCTTCGATTTTGAGTTTGGTTGAGGTTTTCGACTTGCCGAAGCTCGTGACGTTCGCCAGAACGGCGGCGCGACGCCGTGCACGTGCACGGCGTTGATTCTGTGTCAGGGAGTTTTGGGCCTGGGAGAAACTCGAAGGAGCATTCGAGCAGGGGGTGGTTTGACTTGAGTTCTCTCGCGTTCGAGTGGAGTTGTTTCAGCAGTGGGGTTAAGTTTAAACTTAAGCTAGAAAGAAAAAAGAAGAAGAAGAGAGTACGTGAGGGAGAAAGATGCTTCGGGGAAATGCAGGAGAAACTCGAGTAACACTCGAGTAAATACCTAAGTTGCTTGGGTTGCTTCAAAAATGGGTTAAGCCCAAATAAATTTCAAGTTATAATGTTACACAAATTTTGGTGTTAACAAAGTAGTTAGTGTTTAATTTTTTTGAGTTAAGAACTTATTTCAAGTTTAATTAACCAAGCAAATACTTAACAACGTTTTAAAATCTAATTAATACTTTTACTAAATAATTAGTTTAAGATATGTGTTAGAGTTAATTAACATTAAATCTTTTTATAATTATAATAAATTGATTTCAAAGTATTTAAGGAAGATTTTAAAATATGAATTAAGATAAATAATTATTAATTGTTTGAAAAGGGAAACTAAGAATGATTAATTTATAATTTAGTTTATTTATAATTAAGAATTTTTAATTAGATAATTTAAGCTGATTAATTTATAATTAGTAGTTAATTAAGTTAATTGATTAAGAAATAATTTATTAACAAAGTTGAATAAGATTTAATTAATTCATTTATCATTAAGAATAATTGATCATTGATTTAAAATAGCTGCGTGGTTAATTCACTTAAACCACATTGGAAAATAATTAACCATTGTTGTGCACTGGATTGTTATTTCTGTTGTGGTCGTAAAACTATGTGATGTGAATTGCTCTGTGCTGAACTGTGATTTGTGATTTGTCTCTGTATTGATGTGAAAACCCTGTTGCCCGTAAAACGACATTTAAACTTTGATGCGACAGGGAGTCGGATTTCAGTTAGCTATTCGAAACCCACATCGAACACTGAATGTGAATCTATGAAATTGATATATCCACGTGTTTCGAAAAATTAAACGTTCGCTATTTGTTTTTGCCGGGAGAGGACCTTTGTGTCATATTACCCATTTCGAATAGTGATACGTCGAAATGGATAGCATTTAAAGACCGGTGGTGAAGACCGGGTGTCTTCGAAAATGATAGGATGACCTATCGATTATCTCTGCACCGAGTTGCTCCGGTATAGAGATTCCCTAAGTGATGGGAAGTCCGATCGGGATTGTGGATACCCGGATTTGCAAGGGCTTCTTCCTTTATTGGACAAAGTGCCTTCGGTTCTTTTCGAACCCGGAACAGACTTGTATGGTTGTGTGTCTGACACTACACTTTGAGATATAAAGCAGATTTCTTTCAAATACATATCGGTTGGTGGCGGAGAATTTATTCTCTTAGCTTAACACCCTTCTCTGAGACATACGAGCTCAGAGGTTATGTAGTTGAAGGTTATCAGCGATATACTCCCAATTTGGTAGTGTGGCATTCTAAGTGCTTCTGTGTGTTGATGATCATTCGTTGATCATTTGTGATCAAAGCATGGCTTTCGTGTAAAGCGCAGCTTTGTGGACGAGACCTCATCGGACCTCACAACCCGGAAATGGTCGAAACAGGAAAGATGCGGCAAGGTTATGAGGGTCGCGCCCTTTAGGGTATGTCATTTCCTTCTGGAAAAAGGTGATGTCATGGTATGGAGCCCAGATATTTACCTATTGGTTGCTCCAATCTCATTTACTGTGTGGTTGTTGCTTTGTGGTAGAGGGCCCTCGGATAAAGGTCCCAAAGGACCGGGGAGTGGCATATTCGTGTAGTAGTTACCTAGTTACAGAGGTAACCTGACCTTATGTTGGCATAGAGCTGGTTAAGTTCTCGGGACGCCCCGCCATAGGCGTACCCATGTGGCAGTAGGAAGTTCCTTAGCCTGACCATTTGTTGGAAACCCAAACAAAACAATATGAACCAAGTACGGTTTTAGTTGTAGAACCTGCCATTTAACATGGTAGATATAGAATGCATAGTATAATGGTACCTATGCTGGCTAAGATTAATATTCTATTTTCGAAATGTTTTCACACTATGCACTAGTAATAATATCAAAGGATTTTTTCTCGTATTAAGCATATTTGACTATCATAAGGGGAAATCTCTCCCAAGTGTGCGATTGCATTGTGTGTGTGCCGGGAGGCCTTATGGTAGTTTCATTTTTCAAAAGCATAACGGGTTTCTTTTATAAATCTGTTTTATTTAAAAGAAACTATTTTTGTTTACTTATACCAGTCCCATGACTAACCCGGAGTTTATTGTTTCTTTTCTAAGCTCTAGGTGCCATAATTTCTACACGGGCAGCCTAGTAGCAGGTTTCCGTGTTCTGGCGTTAGCAGTATTTTGGATCCTTTACCTTGGAGATATTTTAGAAGCTTTTGGGATCTCAGGTGCTTAGTTTTTGGAAGTTCGCTATCGCTTCATGTCTTTGAAGTCTTTTTGGATATATGATCACTTGTTGTACTATTATGATGTTTATTTGGAGTCATGATATATGTATAAAAATACTCTGATGTAGTAATAGATATTATATTGATGTTATATCTGTGATGTGATGCATCATATTCATTCTGTTTCCGCTATTTTATATTCATCTAATGTTGTTATAAGCTCCATCCGACTGGAGTTCGATGTTTGAATCTTTGGCGGTCGAATACAAGTGAGGTATTTAGTGTCAATTTTTGAACATTGGATTTCGGATCGTGACACGTCGCTTTACACACCGGTGGTGTTTTTATATTTCAAAAACAATTCATACTTGATATCAAAATATCATATTTGCTTCAAAATCAAATTCATTTCGAAATCATCATATTTACTCAATATATACCATTTCACTTCCATTGTTGCCTTAGATCTCGATTTCGCTTCCAAAGCTGTTTCGAATTTCAATTTAGGTTATAGCTTCATTTTAACCCAATTCGTCTTTAAGTCCATGATTTAAATATAAACAATTCCCACTCTGATCAGTTTGAATTTTTTTAGAAATAGTTTGAATAGTTTTAAATTAGTTAAATAGTTAAAATAGTTTAATATAAATAGTATGAGTATTGAAATGGTTTATATAGTAAAATAGCCTGGAAAATCAAATATTTTAAACAGATAGTTTTAAAACAGTTTATATTAAAATAATTTATTTTAAAATAGTTTCAAACTTAAATTGATTCAATTCCAAATCTTTCAATTTAAATCAATTTCCATTTCAATTTAATCGATTCCATTTTGATTTCGATTTGAATTAACTCTAATTCCAATTTAAATTCAAATCAATTTCAATTCCAAATTAATTTCAATTAAAGTTCCAAATCGATTTCAATTTCAACCACTACACCATATCAGGCATATTGGAACAGAGCTATGCGGAAATTATGGAACAGTTATAGACTGTTCCAATTTAACCATGGCCCCTAGCCGTTCCAAAGTATTGTGGAACGGACATTGACCGTTACATTATTATTACGGCCCCAGCCCATTCCAGATTGCCTCAACTATTCCCTATGTACCCACGTCCAGATTCGTACGCCCTACATATTAGCGCGTAACTTCATTTTCCCCTCTAAAATTTCACCTTTTTCCAATTCTTTTACTCTATCTTCACACTAAAATCATTTCGTACATCTCCACCACTGCTGCAACTCAACAACCACTGCCGTCGTAGCTCAAAAACTTCAGTCGCAAATTGGTCCATAATCTGCTTCAGCAACTCTAGAAATAAGGTTAATCCCATCAACTGATAATCACATACGCCGTATATGTCTATTGCTCTCTTTTCTCCCGTTAGTTAATCTTATCAATTAAGGTAATTGTTTCGCTTCACATTAATTTCTAATTGGCTTGTCCTCCATTCTCAGTTATATGCATAGATCTAAAATTAAACAATCACCACTATCGCTGCTTGATTATATTTGCTCCTTATTTTTAGCGTTTGATTGATTGTTGGAGTTGTTTGTAGTAAAACGATTCTTTATTAGTTCACATCGAATAATTTTTGGGTATTCATTTATTTGATGTATGCATAGATTTCTTGCCCTTCCATTCTCAGCTATTTGAATATATTAGTCGTAAATGGAAGCTCGGTATGATTTTCTTAGCTATAGTGACAATACAGTATTGGCACCCATGATAATTAGTTGTCTACGTGGTTGTGGTTATTTTAGTTATTCTTCTAGCAGTCGAGAACATAACAGTATTGTTCATCCTAGTTAGTTATTTCCCTGAACTTGTACAGTGCATAGACAATCTTGTAGAAATCGTTGTTCACCTCTGCTGCTTTATTTTCCTGAAATTTAAAGAAGTATATAGCAGCTTGTTTCAAAATTAGTGTCATATTTCATTAAATCAACTAGTAATAAGCTGGTTATTTGATAGAGTAGTGTGTGAAATGTTGATATGTTTAGAGAGATTATTTACTACGCTGAACTTTTGGTAGGTTGAATGTCCAATACTGCAAATAACATAGCATAATTATTGACAATATAGTAGATTAATATATAGGATGTAAAAGCTTTAAGCAGTTGATTCATTCAAAAGACCAAAAATTGAATGGAAAATATTGACTCCTAAGATTTTAAGCTTTTCCAATTTTTATTGAAGCAGTTATGGTCATTGAAAAACATTCATCACCAACATTTACTATTAAATGCAGTCCGGTATGTTAGCTTATTTAAAAAACTACATGAAGTTCTAAATACAATATATCGACAGATGAACAAAATATTTTGAGATAGCTAATGAGTAATCAAAGCCTGCTTGAGCAATACAGGCAGTGATTGCATTGTGATATGGAACTTGGTGAGATTGTAGCAAAGAGATTGTTTGAAATAGAACCTAACAACCCGGGTAATTATGTGTTGTTATCAAATTGAATAATATACTAACGAAGAGATTGTTTGAAATAAAGACCAGTTAAAATTAACTGCCTTTTTATTCTTTCATCGTGGCTCGTTGCAGTTATCAGAATATATTTTTAAGTAGCTTCAGGAGAGATTTCGACAAACTTATGGTACCCTATGATCTATTACCAAGTGCAAAAAACAGACAAGAAAAAAACAATACTAACATGCTAAATCTCAATGCTCCATTTATGTATGATCTTCATGTGCTAATATTTACTAGTCATTTTAACTAAGGGAGAACCTGAAAAATGAGAATTTCATGCATTAAATTTTGTAATAATCAAAGCTTAATTAATGCATTGACATTTTCCATTTTTTACTGTACAAACCTAAGACTGTCGGTCTTCACATATATGTTTTCACATTTTTATTATTTGATTATTCAACTAACCCACATGAACTTGAAAATGTGAGTACAATGTTCAAAACTCATGAAAAATTTACTTGTTTTAAAGTTACATTATGAGCACAACTGTTCACATTACATGATGTAACCTCTATTGCTTTATTTGCTGAGAGAGCAGAACCAGTAAACCTTGAGGACCTACTGAATTTTCACTAAGGTAGCTGACCAAGCCAAACCAAACAATAGGGGTCACATCTACGCCTCCAAGAGGAGGTATCACTTTTCTAGTCACTCTCAAAATAGGCTCTGTAGGTGCATATGCCAACACATAAGGCAACTTATTCATTGGTAGCTTAGGGTAGCATGACATAACAATTCGGACTATGAATAAGAATCCAAATGCATATAGACATATAACTATCTACTTGTAAAATAATTACAGTTGTAAGGTTCTACTATTATATCATATTATCTACTTAGCATTTAAAAACACTTAGGATAGTTATATGTCTCATATTGCTGTTATATATCAACTATTGTTCTATCAACTTATCCACATTGTATGTTCTGTAGTATAGAAGTGGTTATTTTATATTATCTCTGGTTTCCATAATATCAGAGTTGATAATAACCAATATAAGCCATATAATACTACTATATAAAAGGTGGTTAAATTACATATCAACTTATACTGTAGTATTATATGTCTGATCAGAGATATGCACCTACTTGTAAAATAATTTTCTTCGCAGTCAGAGGAGGTTATCTTTGGCTTGTATTCATAGTTGTATCACCTTTAAATCGTTCATTGATTTTAACTCATCTTCATTCTAAAACTTAAAAATAGTGTAAAATAATAAAAGTTTCACTTGTTTTTTTTTCCCTTTTATCATTTGCAGATAACAATATCAACACCGAAAGAAGCTTCACCCTATTCGATTGCGCAAACATCCTCTACACAATCTGAGCCAGTTGTGGTAAATTCATATGGAGTTCCTATTTCAGAAAATGCTGGAAGAATAGGAAGTCGAGTTGGTAAATTAACACGAATTCATGTGCTGATATCGTATGAACGTTGGGATAAAGTACCCCAAAAGTATAAGGATGACGTTTGGAATGAATTGCTAGTAAGTTAAATCGATTTGTACCATTTTTAATTTTCTCTATAACATATGTATTTTATTACATTACTTCATTTTTAACCCTTAATTTTCACAGTCATTTTTTCAAATAGAGTCAAATGCAAAGGACCATTTTATCAAAACAATGGCCGAGTCATTTAGGAAATATAAGAGCGAATTGAGAACAAATCATTGCGATAAATTTGATAACGATGAAGATATGTCAAAAAACTGTCCAAGAACAATCATCCAAGAAGATTGGGATATGTTCTTAAAAAATGAAGCAAAACATAGTGCAAGCGAAAGAAGGGAGATAGGAAAAAGAAATAGATCAATGTACAAATATGGTCATCATACTGGACGTACGAGTCATGCCGTGTTAGAACATAAAATGGTATAATTTCAATTTTTTAATTGATTTTGATTGTTTTTTATATATTGACTTTATATATCAGTATGCATATACATCTCATATCTCAATAGAACTCTGATGTTTGCATGCAAATTCTTTGTATTGCATTACTAATTGAACTATCAAAGAATTGTTTAAAATGTTAAATAAAAACATCTAACCTAGCAGCCTCCACCTTTGTTGAAAATGTTTAAAATGTAAATAAAAACTCATGGGCTGCGCAACTTTCCATTTGATCTTGTGAAAATTTATCCACTGTCTAGCATCAATCCTCATTTATGATTTTATTGTCCAAATTCTATTTATATCAGGTTTGCTTGGCTTCTAATGAATTTTGGCAAAGGTTTTATGCTGTTAGTGTTGTTGACAAATAGTGGAAGCCTAAAACAAGAAGGAAAAAAGAAAGATATTTTGATGGATATTTCTCATGAAGATTGTGCATGTTATTTGGTTTAATTTACTCTAAAATATTTGACATGCTAGAACACATGAACGATTAGTGGGATTTATGTCTTTTATAATTCTCTTCCCGAAAAATAGTTTCAGAATACTTTACAGTCTTCAAATTTCAATGAAAAACAAGTATGGCTTGTATTCGTTTGAAATACCATAGAAATTATTAATCAGAATGCAGTATTCTTTAGTGTTAGTGGTGGTCTTAAATTCCAGAGAACAAAACTTGATAAGAAAAAAAATTCATAGTTGGATTAGTGACAGTTTCCTCTATGTTTGTCATCGCCATTTTCCTTTCCTATATGTTTATGTTGAATAAATTAACTGATGACCCATCCCTTATTATGCTTGCCATACATATACATATATATATATATATATATAATATATATATTTGTGTGTGTACACATATAATTTTCATATTTTCAGAAAGAAATTACAAACTACAAATTGGTAAAGAAATTATATCACACCGCCCTTGCAAGAATTAAAAAAACCTATCTTTAGTATATATTTGTACATTATGTTTGCTATCTATCTTGTGATACCTCATATATACATACACCAAATTACTTAATAGCAATCTACTTATATCATATTTGATCTAATCTAGTCAAGAAAATTGTGCGTTACCTCAATTTACCAATAAATGTATAACTCCTAGCCTTGATTCAATTGTATATATGCAAATCTAACAATGTTTTCATGAGGAAGTTAATCCTTGCCATTGTTGCATGAACTTCGGATATAATGGTTAGTTTTGTCGCAGGCCAATGCAAATCCGACAAAAGTAATCACAAGTTGTCAAGTATGGGAAAAAGCTCATACCAAAAAGGATGGGACCATACCAGATAACGCTTCTTTATACTTCGTAAGTTAAACAAATGATAACTTAGATATTTTAGATATATCAAGTCTTTATGTATTTCAGGATAAAATTGCAAAAGCAAAGGAAACAATTAATGATAGTGATGAAGAAAAGTTGTTATTGGATGAAGACATCATATCAAAAGTGTTTGGCAAGGACAAAAAGGATCGGACTTAAAGTATTGGGGCCAAGATATCGAGAACCCAAATTAAGGCTTCTGCTATTGCATGTAAACAACTCAAAAAGGCTAAAGAAGACACAGAAGAACTAAAAATTAAGATGGAACATATGGAGGATAAATTGGAAAATATGGATGGCACATTGATGACGTTGGTTAGCTTGGTCAAGGAGTCGACTCAAGGAAATCACATACCAGATGTTACTTTCAATGAAGGAGGGAGTAGTTCACACCATGAAAGTGTTGGGAGAAACCAGATTAATGACGTTGCTGCTCAACTGAATTCAGTTGGCGCAACCAATCAACAAAAATGTGAATTTCTGAACCTTGACCTAGATGTCATTGCAACAGCCACTGTTTGTAGAGATTCGACATCATTCATTATTCATGGAAAATCTGTACCATCAACACATGAGAAGTTGGTAGTGGACAATATACTTCTTTCGGATGAGAAAACAAGCAAACAAAATCATCCCCTCGCAACAACCTTTGCAGAAGTTGGAATTGGTGGTTATGTGTGTCACCCGAAATGTGCTATTCGCTTTCTTTAGATGCATGATTGAGATTGCTCTAAATGAAGACCTTTGCCAAGTAAGTTGGATTTTATTTACTGATTGCTTTACATAAACACACAACCTTAAGTTGGATTTTATTTATTCATATTGAGGACATAATCCATATCAGTAGTTATATTTTCTAGTTAACACAGATTTTCTCATAACGATAACAGACAAATAAGTTGCACATCTATTATCTCAGGTGTAGAAGTAAAAAATTACTACTATAACAACTACTGTTCAAAAATTGCAACAATCTGGACAAAGATAAATTACTAGTTCATATGTCATCCAATAATCAATGTACGATGGACTCTTTCAGTGTTGGGAGGTTCGATTGCAACAATTGGTTTTTTGTCAGTAAGAAGTGGCAATGGGAAGTGGCAGTGGAGTATATGGAGAAGATGGCCGGTGAGCAGATGTATGTGTGTCAGGTCAGTGGTGAGTTGATATCAATGATGCACAGTCGAACAACCAATAGGTTAGTATGCTTGGTGGAATTGCTCTGCGGTGAGAGGTCAAGTTGCTCTGCAGTGTTATCTCGGCAATGGAACCGGCCAGGGATGGATGTGTAGGGAAAGGTCGCAGCAGTGGGTATGTCAATAGTGTAGTATAAGTGATATGAGTGATGTTCGCGAGTAATAGTTGAGGGAGGCAATTTGGGATTTTGATGGTTCGCAGTGTGCGGATGGTGAATGAAGTGTTGAAGCAACAATAGCAGGTCAGTGGGAAGAATTAAGGGTGGTGGTAGAGTTAGAGGAGGAGAGATGCACTTACAAGTTGTATGGAAAGTAGGTAAATGATAGTAGTTTTTTTATGGCAGTAAGTGATGAGGCAAGTGTTGTTGATGTGGTCAGAGGAGAAGGGCAGTGGGGTTGATGGTTATGGCAGGCAGTGTGTATGTTCTAGTGGTGGAATGTTGTCGTGGAGATTGGATAGTGGTAGTACTGATAGGGGAAGATGTTGTTCAAGCAATAAGACTTGTTCGTGGTTGAAGTTTGTAGTGTAGGAAAAATGGGCTATAGTGGTGGTTTGAGCACAGAGAAGTGCAACTGTCGGTATGGGAAGTTTGAAGGCTAGTGATGGCTGTCGAAATGAGTGGCTTGAAGTGTCGTTGGCAATTGGTTAATGTGTAGTTGTATCATAGTCTCCACTTTGTTGTTTACTCTCTATTTATGTGCAGTCTTTTCAGTATTTGTGTCATTGTGCTCATTCTATGCAATTTCTTGGTCAGGTTGATGGGCATTTGAAGTAGCATTAGAGGACTACAGATCAGGATGAGAACCTTCTATATTTTGAGCATATTGTGTTGAGCTTGTCTCATCCCTAATATCAGTTTATTGCAAGTTTCCACAGTGCTAGTGCAACAAACATCCAGCTTCAATATGATAGTTAGATGAAATCAGTTTTTGAAACATTACTTTTACATGTACTATCTTTAAATGATAGTTAATTCATTTACATGTATTGAGGTGAAAAATATAATATTTTACATTTACTAAGAAGGTTAAATGTATTTTACTGTGTTGATACTAACAATAGAGGTTAAAAATATAATAGTTTTTGCAACATTACTTTTACATGATATTTTTTATATATCGATCCTTTTTAGGTGTGTATTTTGCATATTATATGATGAATATTGTGTAGTTATACTTGTTTGGATATGATGTTTGTGGCTATTATGTATATTTTTTATGTCTTGATCAAATTAGAATTTTGTATCTGGTTATTTTACAATAAATATAGTATCTGGTTCTAGGACATCGTGGTAAAAATACCTGAAACGGCCTAAACCCGTGCTAAAAAGAGCATGGAAAAAATACCATTAGGATTTTGGAACGGTTTTGAGCTGTGCTTGACTATAATTCTGGAACGTGTTTCAGCCGTCTTTAAATGGTGAATTCGGGCCACATTTTGGAATGGTTTTGGACCGTTCCAAAATTTTTGCCACTCCTGATTTAGGAACGGTTTTTGACCGTTCCAAAACCACTTTGGGACGGTCCAAAACCGTTCCTAAATGGCATTTCTGGTGTAGTGAACTTCAACTATTTGATTCAATGATTAAATTTCAACCCAATTCTCAATTTTAAACCATTTCAACTCATATCAATTTCGAGCTCAATTTTCAAAGTATCGATTTAAATCATTTAAATCAAATTTAATTTCGATGTTCAATTCAATGTCCAAATCTTTAAATAATTCAATTTCAAGCTCAACTTTTGAAATATAAATTTAAATTACTTTTACTTGGCAATATTCCAAGTTCGAACAAAAGTCCAATCTTTTAAAACGAATCAATTTCTTAAATTTAAATCATATTTTGATTATAACTTCAAAATCTCAATTTCGATGATTTAAACAATCCCGGTTACCAAATTTAAATTTCACCATTTCGAGCTCAGGTTCAAAAATAATTTGATTCCATAAATTTGATTTTTACTTCTTTAAATCAAAATCATTTAAATAATTTCAAATCAAAAAATTTAAAATCATTTGAATTAACCAAATCCGGCGTCCGTATATAATTTTCTATCCTATGGCCAAGTGAATCGGTTATTTCAATTTAATTCAAGGATGGATATATATCATTTCAATCCAAAATAAATGTCATAGGTATATATCATTTCAACCTATTTTTTAATTTATTCGAAAAAATTCAATTTATATTTTATATACTGTAAATAATATACAAGATGATAACAAGATATATCGAAATAAATAGACATCAAAATCTTCAAAAATATCAATTAATGGCATCCATCACAATCAACATCCAACTCAGTCAAAATATCATTACAACTTCTTAGTTATCAATAATCGGGAATTTTAACCAGTAATTTAATTCCCATTTCAAATTTGAACTGTCGATTAAAATTCCTATCAATTTAAATGTCGAATAAATCTACCAAACAATAGTCAATAAAATTAAATTACTCCATGATGTCAATTCAACTAACATACCAGTTATTTTAGTAAGCATCATAAAACACTCACCTTTTATTTGGAACTGAAAATATTTCAGCTTTAAATAAATTTCAAATCCACTCCATGTAACGACCCAGAATTTTAGTCATCCGAAATTCATATATTTAATTAATTTCAAATATTCAAGAGTAAATTTTATAAGCTAAAGCATCTACATTTCGAATATAGTGATTTAGTTGGATAATTAAATCGATAATTCAGTATTTGAAATTGTGTAAATAATTTGAATTTGGATTTAATGTGAATGAAAATGATTTATAAAGTTGATATAAATTCTATTCGAATTAGAATGATGTTAGAGAACTTTTGAAACTGAAATAAAAGTTAATTTATAGAAATTGAATATTTTAATATTTAATTAACGTGTAAAATTAGCCATTTTTTATATAGTCTCGGATTTTGACAAAACTAGTTTCATTGGATCCGTAATGTTATATTATTGCAGGATTTCAAATTTCGTGTCAATTGGATTTACAGTTTAGTCGTGGAAAGCTAAAACGCGTAGAAATCTGTTTAAGTCAATTTTAAATTTAATATGGTCGATTCGAAAACCTATCTTTCAAATTTGATCGAACTGACTTTCGATATATATTTTATTGTGTTCAGAATAGGGGTAAAACATTATAAATGTCAGACGGCAAGCTTCATTTCGAGTTTGAAATTAAAATTTTGGATGAATAGTGTCGCGAAATTTTCCATAGAAGGCCAACTTTTTTTCTTATTTTCCAAAACCCTAATAGAACTAGGGTTAGCCGCCAGTTCATCTTCCAATGGCGGAATTTCACAACCTTTCTCCCTTACTTTCTTCCAATCCATAAATCTATTCGAGAAACTTCCAATAAGAGAATTATAGAGTTCGTCAAGCTAGACGAATCCATAGGCTGCGATCGCCTAAAACTCATCATCGATGACAAATTTGGCGATGAAGCTAAGACGTTCATGCGTGGTTTTTGAGAAGATGGTAGGGCCAAGTTCAATGATATGCAGGGCGGTGGTGCACGGCGTACGAGGCTTCGTCGTGGTGATTTCCGATGGACCTTCGGTCAACAGCAGAGGTCATGGCAATTCAATGAAATACGCGGCAGATTGGGTTCTTTAATCGGCTAAAACGGTGCTGGGAGAAGATGGAAATCGCGGCCGTGATTTGCTTTGATTGAAACGCACAGCCCAGATAAATTTGAGGTTAAAATAATAAAATAAAATTGTAAATAATATATATAAAAATTCGTATAAACTCTGTAATATCATAACTTCTTCATACGAGGTCTGTTTTTGATGAAACAAATTACGTAAGGTCCGTATTGACAAGCATTACACTATAGAGCTGGTTTGGAGTTGATTGGAGCTAGTGTAAATTTTGGATAAAATTAAACGCTCGTTTAATTCTATTCAGAATAAAACACTGCAACTGCTATTGGAACCAATGTGAGTACAACTCACTCTTTCTGACTCACTAATATTTTTATATAAGTGAGAATAAATATTATTTATGACGATTGATGATTCTTTGGATGGTATATTATATATATATATATATATATATATATATATATTATTAGTGTTGGGAAATATTCCTGCCTATTGGAACAGATGAGACCCTATACGTTCCCGTGTATGAGCGGATGACCCTTTGTACGAGTGTCTGCCTCGAAGCGGACATTGTACATATATTTCTATTATGTATATTTGTTGCAGGTGACAGGTTGGAGGGATCCAATTGGATTCCTCACCACTGTTGATTTATTTACAAATATTGTGATATATGCAGTTATCGTGTGATATATGATGTTTTGGATGCCATGATTGATGTATTTAGTGCTGTTGCACCATTGGGCGGATTTTTGATAATTTAAAATGTTATAGTGATGATTTCCAAATTTAAAAGGATTTTCAAGTGATTTTGAAAAAATATGTTTTGTTGAATTTTGAATGGTTAAGGAACGTATTTATTTTAAATAAATAAATAATATAGTTTTTATGTTATAAAAATTATGATTTTTGTGAAATATAGTTGAAACATGATTTTTGAAATGTGAAGTTAACTATTTTATAGAATAGTTTAAATTAGGATTTTTGAATTTATTATAAATGGTTTACATATAAGATTTATAAAATTGATATTTTATAAAACAAAATGATGGAATTGTAAAGGAGTTTTATAAGTGTTAAAATGAAGTTATAAATGGATTTTATAAGCGAACAAGATTTATAATTGATAATGTTATAAAAAGAATGGATTTTGGAAATAAAGAGAATTATAAGTAATTAATTTATAATTTGGATGTTCGCATGTAAATGAGTTATATATAGAATTGGTAAATAAAGGGATTGTATAAGTTGAAGTTTTTATAAAATATAAATGCGATTGTTTTATAAATCTGAAATCAATAGAATTTGATATGTAACAACCCGGAATTTCAGGCAATATCAATTTAATAATCTGTATTAATAATTAAATTGATTTGATAATTTTTCTTTATAATTTTAATTTAAATTGGTAAATTTATTCTTTTTAAGGTTAATAAATATTTAATCTAGTAATTTTGATCAATATCTTTCTATCAATTTAAAATGGATAAGATTTATTTTCCAAAGCTAATGAAATTTTATTCTATTTATAATATATATATTTTTGATATATATTGTGGATAGAAATATCTTTTGTTTTAAATTAAAAGATGAATTTTCAAATTGTAATATATATGTATGTATATGTTATAATTTGGATTTGTTTTGAAATTTAGTTTAATCTATTGATAATTTATATGTGTATGAATATTGCAATTTCAAGCTTGGTTTTAAAATTAATATTTTTCAAAAGTTAATTTAGATAAATTAAATTGTTTTCAAATATAAGATAATTGTTTGTTTTTAAAATATAAGATTGTTATTTATTTTAAATATGATAGTTTAAAAGGATTTAAACATTTTGTTTTGTTTTCTTTAAAAATGCTTAATATAAAATGGTTATAAGGGTATAAATATAAATGTTTTAGAATTTTAAATCCATGAGAATATATTTGTATTTATTAGTTTTAGAATATGTTTCTTTTAAAAGTAAACTTATATACTTATACAAATATTTATTTAGTAACTTAAGAAAGTAAGTTATATTTACATTTAAACTAAATGAAAATCTATTAAATTTACTTAAATACATGTGCAAACATGTTAATCATCTTTGAAACACATGTAAGAAAATTAAATATTATAGTTGACAAGTGTAAGTCTAATTTACATGTGTCTTTATTTTAAAATTCACTTTCTTTAATTTTTATAAACATAACACTTTCATTTATTTGTTTTCTTTCCTTAACTCAAATAGAAATTTCATTTTAAAAATCTGAAATCAAACCTGAAAATTGAAAAGTAAAATGAAAACTGCAAAAGGATTTTCAACTAAAAGCTGCAACCTTCAAATTACTGCAACTTCAACATAAAAAAGGGAAATCTGAATTTAATCAAATCTGCAAATCAACAATGAAGCTACAACTTCAACCTGCAATTCATGAAGATCAACAGCAGTTCAATCTTTTTAATCATCAAATTAAAAGGCATGCATGGATTCAAATTTCAATAGCAAGCATCAAAGTATTTTTTTTCAAATTAAAGTTCAAGCCTGGGAAATGAATTAAATGTGCTCTGCAACTTTATCAGGTGAGTAAAATTCTTTAAAAACAGTTTTTATCAAATCAGTGATTGAATGTTATTGCATGTGTTGAATTATGATATGATGATGAATATATATTTACAGGAAATATTGTTATGTATGTAGATTAAAGGTTAAAGTGGCTGTTGAAAGGTGTCTGTTTCATCTCTGTTATTTACAGAAGTAGTTTTTAAGAATAATTCAAAATATTTCAATCTAAACAAAATTAGATCTTGGCATATGAATGAAAATGGTTTGTTAATGTCTAATTGTAATTTTAAAAATAGTTCGAGTAATTTTTAGTTTACAAATAATTTTAAAAATAAGAATAACAGTAAAAATACTGTTATACATGAAAATCAAAAATCTTAATTTTTGATTTGGATTATATGAATGAATTAATGAGTAAAAATCATGATTTTTAATTTGAGGTATCATGAGAATTTGGGTTTTGTTAAATTTAGGAACTTTTGTGAATTGCCGAAGATGCTTATATGTGGTTGATGTTGGGAAAAATGCAATTGGATTTTTTCATTTGCTGATTTGTTCAAATTTGAAGGAATTAGGGTTTAGCATGCTTTAGTTTTCAGTTTGATTGTAGTGGCTTCTGTGCTTTGGATTGGTGACCGGAGTTGTTCATATTTGAGGGAGAGGATGCTCGGGGATGAAGGATTTTGATGGTGGGGTCGATATGGTCTACCGACGTCAGGATCATCGGCGATTGGGAAGTTTTCTGGTCGAGTTGCGTTTCCAGGTTTTGCCGTGGGTGCTCGATTTTGTATTGGAGGTGTTTTTAGAGTTTTGGTTGGTCGTGAGGGATGACGTGGTCGCCTCCGACTTGGGGATGGCCGGAGGATGGTTCGCCGTCGTTGGTTTCGCTGTGCAACGTGCACCGTGCACATTTGGTACACTGGGTAATTTGAAGGTTGGAGAAGACAAAGGCTACTCGAAGGAGCTCTCGTGATACTCGCGTGTCGACTCGAAGTAAGGGGTAGTTTGGGGGTCTTCGGTGCTGGCTCGTGTTGTAGCTGTGATTTTCTCGAGTTTGAGGTTGTGGAATTTTCTAGTTTTACTGTATATTGATCTTGTGTTTGAATAAATAAAGGAAGCTTATAAAAGAAAACAATTTTTAAAGGTTAAACTTGTTGTTTTAAAATAAACATAAATCAAACTTTTAAAAATGCAAATTGAATTTATTCTCAAATTCAAATGTTTTGAGGTGATTTCTTTTGTAAGTAATAATCTTAATTAAATTTTGAATTTCAAGTTAAAAGAATATGTTGAATTTAAATAGTGAAACAAAAGATTTAAAGTAAATCTTAAAGTAATGCTTAATAACTAAGTTTTCAAATTTACTTTGAAAATAAATAAGTTTAAATTAGATAATTTAAAGGGTTTTAAGATTTGAAATTGATTTTCTAAATGCTTATTTTCAAATAAAGTTAAAGTTATAATTTTGAAAACCAAATAGAATAATTCATTTTTAGGTTATTAAAAATTTGATTTATTTCATTTAATTGATTTATGAAGATAATTAAGGTAAATTTTATTATTGATACGAATTTAAGAATATTTAATTAATATGATTGTTAATAAGTAAAGTTTAATTTAAGATTAATGCTTTTCTTAAATTAATTAAGGATTTGAAATATAAGAAGTTAATTAATTAATTGTTTAATTAATTTTAAATAATTAGTTAATTGTTTATTTAATTTTAAATAATCACTTAATTATGGATTAATTAAGTGTAATTACTTAATGAAGTAATTAATGGCTGATTATTGAATGTAATTAAGAATGGTAATTACTTATGGAAGTAATTAATGAGAAATTACTCATGGAAGTAATTAAGTTGAGTGATTAATGGGTAATCACATGATGTTATTTATTAAAAATTAATTAATATAATTGTTTTAAAGTTAATTAATTATGGAATAATTAATTTATTAAAGAATTAAGGATTGTTTAATGATGGAATTAATTATTTGTTAAGTAATTAATTAAGAGAGTAATCAAGATTTATAAATGGAAGTAATTAGAGAATTACTTATGTAAGTAATTAAGAGTTAATTACTTAATTAATTTAGTTGATTAATTTATGTGATTAACTAATTAATGAATGTGATTAATTTAAGATTAATTACTAAGGGTAATTAATTTAAGGATGTGATTAATTAATAAGAAATTAATTAAGGATTATTTGTTAATTTAATTGAATAATAATTACTTAATGAAGTAATTAAAGATTAATTAATTAGATTAATTAATCAAGGGTTAATGTAATTAATTAATTAATTAAGATAAGTAATTACAAATTGTTAATTACTGATTAATAGAATGATTAATTATAAGTTAATTATTTAATTAATTAAAGTAATTATTAATTAATAAGGATCATTTGTTAATTAATCAAGATTGATTAATAAAAGTAAATAATTAGAGTGTGATTAATTAATTGTAATTAATTGAGGTTTAATGTAATTAATTATAGTTAATTAATGGAAGTAAATGAAGGATCATTAATTATTGTTATTAATGATAGTAATTAAAGGTTAATTACTGAATATGGTTAAGGATAATTACTTGAATGTAATTAAAAGATAATTAATTAAGGAAGATTAATTAAGGAAGATCATTAGAGATGATTAATTTATTTATTCGGAATAAATAAATGAAGAAGAATTATGGTAATCCAATTGACTTGGAGTTAATCAATTCTTCTTTTGAATAATTGATTACTATTGGATGATTAGTATTGGGTGACTGGTTTATACGGGATAATTGATTATTATTAGGTGTTTGGTTGATACCGGATGATTTGGATATCTCTGATATGTGATATGTTGCTTTGTGAGATGAATGGTTGTTATGAATTATCTGTTATTATAATGTGATTCATCTATCTGTTATATCATCCTGTATATAAGTTTTAACTGTTTAAAATCCTTAAAACAACTTGGACATTAAAATGGCGTTTGGTTTCGGTGAGACCGGGATTGGGTTTCCATATTTGGATATCCGAAAACCACATCGATTCCAACTAAACGTTAGGTCGTGAATCCAAGTGGAGCTTTGTGAAGAATCGAGGTGTAAGAACTATACGTTAGTATAACTCTATGGGTGATTCCGTGATGAGTTTGACGGAATAGTACTTATAGGTTCGAGATGGAGATTTAGAGTGCAAGTGCTATGGTCGTTGACTCTGAGGGTGATTCCAAAATGAGTGCAACGAGATAGTGCCTTCGGTTTCGTTCGAACCCGGAACGAACTTGTATGGATTGAATGCTTTCAGAACATCGTCAGGTGGACGATGAGCATTCTAAGATAGATGTGTTCTATAAAGGTAACCGCAGCCTTAAGCCTCATCAACCGGGAATGGCTAAAACAGGGGAGGTGCAGCAAGGCTAGATGGGTAGCGCCCATTTCAGGGCAAGATTTTCCCCTGTCTAGAAGTCCCTTTTATTTCGGCTGTGTGGGCAGTTGGAATCGCGCGCCAACTGCGGGGTTGTCTCGTTCGGAACTGTTCAGTAAGGAACGGTCCCGGCCTTGTGTTGCAGGGGAGTTAGGGTGGCTCCTCGGTACGTTGACCTAGGCCACGTACTGTGACGGGCGGTACCCCAGTAGCCCTGTCATTGATGGAAACACATTCTTCCTACGAGACCCTACGGTTTTGTTTGTATTACCCACTTTTGTGGCTAGTAGCTGGAATTTAATAAATGTAACAATTTCGGCTATTTCATATTTACTTGAAAACCCTAGACACTATTACAATATCACTGGATTTCCTATCAAATGTTTTGGTTAGCGTAAGGTAAAAACTTTTCCATGTTTATGTGTGAGAAGTCTTACGTGATACCTTTTCTTTTCAAAGGTTTTTCTAAGTTAAGCAATTTTAAACTATTTACTCACATCAAACCCCTGTCTGACCCGAGTGTTTATTTTCTGTTTTATTAAACTCTTGGGTACTCATATTATGCATGAGTAGTCAAGTGATTCAGGTTTGCTTGAGGAATTCTGGAGGAGATATGGATCATGAGGCTTCCTCGTGTAGATATTATGGTTCCGCTGTGATTGTTTGGTATCTGTATCTTGTGTATCTTGAGTTGTATAGTTAGACATATGATTATAACTGTCTAATATCTGTTGTATAAGTTGTGTACTCTGATGTAATATGATACTTTGTAATATTTATGTGATATATTATAATTCATTCGTTCCGTTGTGAGTTCTCTGATGTTGTGGTATTTCTTCTTTCTCTTTCTTTTCTTATTCTATCCCTTTCTTTCTTCATTAGTGATGCGACTTTCTGTAGATAGGAAGTCGGGTCGCTACATGATAAGTTAATTCTTATAGTTTATTTGAGGAATTTCATCCATGATTTTGGACAGTGGATAATCCTTTAATTTAATGTGCAATAGTAATGAATTTGGTAAAAGGATTATATTCACAATTTTGGACAGTGGATTATCTTTAATAAATGTGTAGAAGTAATGAATGTGATAAATGAAGTATATTCACGATTTTGGACAGTGAATAATCTTTTGAAGTTAAATAAATGTTTTGGGAAATGATATTTTAAATAGAGAAAAATGGTTTGAAGATGTTTTAAAGTGTATTAAGTATCAAACCATAGATTTCAACATTCATTGTTGAAATAGACGGTTTCGAGAAATATGGAAATGATGGACTATAACACTGTTGTTATAATAAATGATTTTCGAAAGGAAATATTTTATATAGTATATGGGATTTATATATCTATCTAATTATTGAATCCTTATACTGATGATTTTGGGTTGTCGTAACGATGTTTTACGCAACATTTGTTTTGACCCAAATAAATGTGTTTAAAGAGAATGTTTTCCTTAAAGAATAAATATATATTTGATCCTGATTTAAGTATATGTAATATTTTCTAAGTGTCGAAAATAAACTGATTTGTGAATTACTTATCATTAAACAAGTATTTGGAAATGTTTTCCAATATAGAAGTTGAAATGGTTTTGAGAATATATCTTTTTAAAGATAATTTGAAGTGGATATTTAGCAAGTGATTTACTTAATAAAAGATTAATTAAAAGGGCCTATTGATTGTTATGGTGCTGAATATTTGTTTATTTGCTTTGATAGTTAAATAACCGACTATCAAATTTGGCCATTTTAGTTCCACGACTTGATGTGTGAACTTTTAGTTGTACACTTAGTACGTAGCCATCTGTGTAGACTTGATTATCATTTGTGTTGAGGATGTCGATTCGATAGTGCGGAGTATTACTCTGATCTACTGAGCATCCTTCTTGGCCCGAAGGATAGCAAGTTGAAAGTTGGAGACGCGATAAGTCTATGAGACCTAGTTTCTATGTGAGGTTGAGAAACGCTTTTGCGTTCTTGGTGCGAAGAGACAGGGATCGGTTTATCCGAAAACCGCTTCGGACCAACGTATATGCGACAATGGTGCAGGTTGCTTGTGATGATATTAATATTCAAGATTTTCATAGTGGTGGACTGCTTGTTGATCGTTTGGGATTAAAATCCAAATATACATATAGTAGCAGTGGTCTCTTCATTATGAAATATCCAATGCAAGGACTATTCGCTACTAATCCTAGGGATTTCCCTACAGGATGTGGTAGGAAAGTACCTTCGGTTTGTCTGTTCCTCGTTAACTTGTATGGATGTTTGTCTGACATCGCATTTCTAAAGATTATGTACATTGGTTTTTACAAACGTACATCAGTGATGGCGGAGAAGACAACTTCTCTTAGCTTAACACCCTCCTTGAGACGTATGAGCTTAAGGGTTGTATTTTTGTGGAAGGCAATTAGTAGTCAACAAAAATAGCCATATGGCATTCAAAGTGACATGATATGTGATATGTGAAAGGTAATAGTTACCTCAGGCCTCATTAACAGGAAATGACCGAAATAGGGTTACATGCAGCAAGGCTAAGTGGGTCACTCCTAAGTAGGGTGTGATCATCCTATTCTAGATATATCTTTACACACTATGACGTCGTGTATCTGATTATTGTGGTTTATGTAACAGCCCGATATTTTCAACCATTCGCATCCGCACATGTTGGACTTGAATTGCTCAAAATATCATATTGTTAATTTAAATTTGGCAAAACTCAACATATACAGTAAATGTGTAATCACAGACATAGGGTAGTATAACAGTAAGCAGCGGAAACAAAAGAATAGTAGTTCATGAAGATACTATATATATAACGGAGTTAAATAAGATACAACAGAAGTCTCAAATACAATAGTCAAATACAAGATCAGAATGCATCACTGGAATCAACTGAATAACTGCACGCTGAATAGATAGATGGATCTCCAAGTGAACCTCCAACTCCAAAGGTGAGTCTCAAATGTTGTGACACTCAGTCTAACCCGAGCATAAAGCAAAACACAAAACACTTGAGTCAGGATTAACATTCTTATATCAATATATCCAACTCAAGTGAAATATCAACTGAAATATAAGTAACTCAAAGGATGTTTAGGATAACCATCTTCTAAGGATCCGTTAAACTAACTACTATGTAGTAGTACGCTATGATAATAATGTCTAAAGTAAAGTAAACTATTAAAATAGCGTTAAGGTGTTATCCATATCCCTCTTAACATATTTTATAGTGCTAATAGTCTATATAGTACCGTAATACCTCCTGATCGGGAGGCTACCAGAGGATACTCCATAGGTACGAAACAAAACAAACTCATAGTGGTCTCAATAGGGTAGACGACACGGCACAACTAGGAAATGCTATGGTAGATATACCAATTACGCATCCGGACTGGTGGTAACACATAGCCGCAGCTACCGCCCATGTTGAGCCACCCTTCCAAAATCAAAGGTGCGCACCAAATCAATCACAAAGTAATAGAATGGCAATCGAAGAAGTGTGTCCGATAGGAGGAGCTACCTCACTAGGCCCAAGAATCGCTCCTGTTTTAGCCACCTTATGCCAACTCACGGGAATCGGGTCCACGTATATACCTCATATAGGATTGTTGCCACCATCCTACTTCATTTTGGAATCTCCACCACGTACACAGTTTGTTAAAGTGGTTTTTGGAGTTGGCAGAGGGTGTGACAACTTCCGATCCTGGTCTCTTTAACAACCAAATTTATTATAACACCACGGTCATTTCAAAATAGTTTATACTTCAAAACCAAAATATCATTGCCATTTCAAAACCAAATCAATACGATATCATTTCCATTTTAAATATATCCATTTCCAAAAATCATAGCACTTCAAAGTTATAACACTTTCGAAATTATAAAGCTTCTACAACCATAACACTTTAGGAATCATAACTTAGAAATCATAATACTTTGGAAATCACAATTTAGAAGTCATAATACTTACCTTTAAACCATTTAGATATTAATGATAGTATATATAACAAAGTAGTTTATACAATAAAATAGTCTATATAAAATAGTTATAAGTTAAAATAGTATAAAATAAAAAGTTAGTATATTAAAATAGTTTATATTAAAAATGTTTATATTAAAATGATTTATATTAAAATAGTTTATATGAAAATAATTTATAAAGTAAAATATATAAATAGTTTGGAATATAATTTAAAAATACTTTATATAAAAAATAGCTTCCTCAAATTTCACAAATCGATTCCAAATCAACTCGAATTCCAAAATTCAAATTTAATCAAATCTCAAATCATCAATTTTAATTCAATTCAGTTTTTCAATAAACCATTACAAATTATATCGATTTCAAATAAAGAATTGAACCACAAAATAAACCATTTAAATTTCATATATTTTAAAGCTTTAAATATTCAACATTTCAAAACTACATTTGATAATTTCATATATATATATATCAAATCCACTTTACTATTATTTCGTTTTGAAATATTTACTTAATAAATCCAATATCATTTAAATAAAACCCAATTTACAAATATACTAAATATTTCCTTTAATTTCTTTAAACTTAAATTATTCATTTAATTACCTTGAACAAAAATCAAGTTATAAAATCACTTCCTTTAAAATCTCAGTTTTTCAATAAGTTTCAAATCAATTTAATTAAATAAAATTCTTAATTAAATACAATTTCAAATAAATTTAAATTTATCTTCCAGTCTTAACTTATTCAAAGTATTATAAAATCTATATTTGAAATAAAAATCTAAATAAATACTTAAACATATTATATATTAATTAAGTCATACTTTATTAAATTAAATCTTATTATTAAACTTATTTCATATTAAAACTAATTTATACATATTTCAAAATAGTAAAATTTTAAGTAAATTCAAAAATTCAAAACTAACTTATAATTACTAAAATTTTCAAAACATATAATTTTAAAAATCAAAATGTAACCTTTATTAAATACATTTATATATAATATCTTAAAATCGATATTTATTAAACCATATATTTCTTTCCAAAACCATAGAAATCATTTTCAACATATTTATTTATAGACCAACGGTGTCTGCATATAATTTTCTATCTTATGGTCAAGTGATATGGATATTTATCATTTCAATCCGTAATTTAAATATCTACGGGTATATATCATTTCAACCCGCAATCCCAAATTCAATTCAAGTGTAGATCGCTTGGGTTTATCATTTCAACCCATAACGATTTTCTCATATTCTATGGATCGTTCGGGTATGTATCATTTTAACCCATAGGGAATTCTATACTAACAGGGAACTTGCAGAGTGATAACATATATGATAATAATATAACAGGCATATATCATCAATATAAATAATTAATAATGGTGTCAGATGTCACAGGTGAACATATGCAGATAATATCATATATATATATAGCAATGTAAATACTAACAGCAGTATACTTCAATTGTCGTTTCAATTGAAATCAAATTTAATAAATATAAGAACGTTAATCGTGAGTGATTGCTCACCTTTCGATGCTAGAGAGGATAGACAATGAGATGAATTACGAATCCAAGCATGGATTTCGAAGCAAAGCGCGATGGACATGAGTTCGTTGGACAAAGCTGATAAATAAGGAATTGATGAAACAATTAGGATCAGTTTGATGGAAACATCAAATATATATATATTATTTCCATGAAATCAATATTCAATTTAAAAAAATTATTAAAATAACATATATATTTATACCCAAACCAAACTCAAATATGTAAACTTAATATATTATAATTTAAGATCCATCCTTATTACAAAACGAATATTAAATTTGAGGCACAAACATATGAAAATCAAAATCTCTCTCTCTCTCTCTCTCTCTATATATATATATATATATATATATATCTCAAAACCAAATTACTTTATTTTGTAGTATATACATTATATTTGAAATATAAATTTCTAAAACTTAATATACATAACCAAATTGAAAATTCAAGGATTTACATAAACTGTAAATAATATAAATTAAAGAATATCAAACAGTTACCATATGCAGACATAACTTTATCTACTAACATATATGTAAATACATACGACTCAATGTATTTAAACATGCTATATAGATGCCGGCACTATAAATATGAAATTACAATTATATGTACACACGCATGCTACTACATATGCAAAAAATTATACGCAGACAAAATATATATCAGATATATACAAGCTATCGAAAATCATGCAACAAAGAAAAAATATTATGCAGATAATCCAATATATATGCGAACATTATAGAAAATATACATCTAAATATATATATATATATATATACACTTCAAGCTAATATGTAGACCCAATATTTAAACTCTATATAACTGACTTGAACTTTGCATATAACCAATATATTATAACAATAAAACAAAAGGTAAAATAGACAATACCTCTCGTATAATATATGTTGTACACTATTTATAATATATCTCTATGTAGTGGACCCAGATCCTACTCATATATACTCATTTAAAATCAAATACTAATATATATATATATATCTTTACTTAAAATCTCTACAGACAACATATATACAAATTCACAGATTCTTATTCCATAACTCACGTAAACTATATATACTATAACATATAATACGGTAACATATATGGCCCCTTTTATAATATAATAGATGATGTAAACAAAATTTTATGACTTATATATATATATATATATATATATTCACTTATATAATCCTTTCATATAAAAACATCGATAGTTTATAAAAACTACAAAAAAAATACTAATACTAATATATACATACATATATACATACATACGACATTTAGAACCGAGCATTGCTAGAACATGGCTAAGACTGGACGAGGCAAAACTGGACGATGAGGCCGCTGTGGAGAGGAGGCTCGGCCACGGCAGAGAGGTGGAAGGGGATGAGAAGATGGCGTGGGTTGCCTCGGCATGGCGTTGAGAGGTGGGGAGGCGCACTGTAGGTTTGCGGCGGAAGATGGTTGGTTGTGGCCTGTTAAGACGGAGGGTAGGCGAGGAGTGTTCACATGGAGGAGCTTTCTGCCGAGGTGGTTGCTGGAGAAGGAAGGTCGGCTACCTAGGTGAATGACGTAGGGAGTGGGAACGAGCAGGCTTCAGCAAATAATATAGGTTTCCATTTATTTATTATTATTATTTTTTAGAGTTGCAGCGCAAGAAAAAAATAGAGAAGGGAAGAGAAGTGATAAAGAAAATAAAGTGAATAAGAAACAGAAGAGAAAATAAACTAGAAATAAAATATATTGCAATGATGGAATAATGAAAATCTTCCACGTTGAATTCTAGTAATAATGAAAGGCACCCGGCTGTTGAATTACACGATGGAAAGTTGAATGGACAAGGAATTCAAAAGGTCACAAGAACCAAAAGTCACAAAAACCAATACTGATAGGGTTACCGTTTTCACGGGTTATGCTGTGTATTGGACTTCAAAACACAGAATTAAATATACCGCACAGATCAGCACGATGAGGCGATCAAAAAGTATACAGATATCAATGGTACGACCATCCTATAAAAAGTCGATAATCGGTACCAAAATTTGCTATTAAAACGCCGAAAATAAGATAAACGGAGCAATAGTAGTCAAAATTTAAAGAAATGAAATATAATGTCTCACTCGTATGATGATTTACATATTTATTGCACAAAAATATTCAGGTTTGGAAAACAATTTATTATTATCAAATATTAACTAATTTGAATTTAATAAAATTACACAAGAAAATAAACTTCCATATATTCAGATGAAAATTTACCATTTTTCTATGTTTAATTAGACGTATTCCAAATACCAAAATTTTATTTTAAAATTCAATTATTTAAAATTTCACAAAAATCCAATTAGTTAAATTAATAAAACCGCTAAAATTTATGGGTCGTTACTGTTTGTATGCTATGTGGGCTCTCAGTAAAGGTCGATAACGACCGGAGGATGATATATTTGGTACCATCTAGTTATAGAGGTGGGTCGGTCTTGTGTTGGTAAAGGATCCTTTGTGATGGTCCTTGGCACATTCTTCTAGAGATGTACTGTCGGAAAGTAGTCCCTTCACTTGGTCATTTGTATGGAAATCCAAACTCCACTACGTACCTTCCATTTTGATTGTATTACCCATTTTGGGCTATATGCTCGAATTTAATTAATGTAACAATTTCGGCTATGATTAATATTATTTGTATACTAGACACTAGTATAATATCAGAGGATTTGATATGAAATGTTTTAGTTATCCTAGGTAAAAACATGTCTGTGTTTATGTGTGGACGTGTCTTACGAGATACTTTTGTTTTGATAAAGGAAAAGTTTAGTAATTTAACAAATTAAGCTGAATGTGTTTCTCACGCTGGTTTACCAGACTGATCCGGGTGTTCTTCCCTTTCAATGCTTAGGTCAGAACGAGTATATTTATAGGTTCAGATTTGGTGCTTTTGGAGCTTCTACAGGAGAGTTGAAGATCTTCATTTCGTATACACGTATCGGTTTTGATTTTCCGTTGTGCTTAGTTGTTGTATATTATCGGCAATTGTAAGGACAGGTTATTATAACTGTCCAGGCTGATAACTATTGATTGATTGTTAAACTCTGATTGATGTATGTATATACAGTTTCTGCTTTATAAAGATCATTAATATGATATTAAATATTTTCCGCTACGATGTGAGATTCTGTATTGTTTTGTTTGGTTCTATCTTCTCTCTTTCTTATCTTCTCTTCTTCTCTCTTCTTTTCTTTCTCCTAAATTTCCGTCAGTCTGTGCTTTTTGGTTCAGACATGTGTAGCTTATTGTCGATTCAAATAGTATGGATTTGCGGGTCATCATATTCCACGCGGTAGATGATGTCGATACGGTCGTATCGCGATTCGTTTCACCCGAATCGGACATCGCACGCAAAAGTTACGACTAAATCAGCATAATGATATGATTAAACTATAAATAACAAAATTAATATAAAAAAAGAGCAACCTTTCCTCCTCTCAGCGTGAACTATTCGCGCATCTCCCCCCTCCCATGCTCTCCGAGTAATCGCGACTTCGAAATTTATTTATTTATTTTTAATAACAGCGATCGCCGTCTCGCCTGCCAACGCGCCACGCCTCCGATCTCTCACGCGCACGCACAGCCTCCTTCACCTTGCCTTGTCCTCGCCAGTGCAAATCGAAGCCCCACACATCCAAACCCTAAACATCTGCAGTCAAACCCTACGCTTGTGCCACCCATTCCGCACCGTATTCGCCTCCACTCGCGCCGCCGCAGACACGCCTCCACTCACGCACGCGATTAGTTTTAGTTTTTTTTCTCTTTGAACAACTACTAGTTTGAAATGAAAGAAAGAAAAGAAGGGGAGGATGCGGGAAGACCGAAAGTAGGCTGCCTTGTAGATTGTCGAGGAAGGAAAATAATATATTATTATAATATAAAAATATCTCGCCATTAAACGTCCAAAATTCTCGAGCTCCAAACGAAGTGTGTCACCTGACATTCATAATGTTATAACCTTATTCCGAACGCAATGGAACACGTTTCAAGGCCTAATTCGATAATATACAGAAGATAGTTTTCAAAATCAATATAATTAAATTAAATTCTACGCATTTCAAAGTCGCACGACCAAATGATAAGTCTGATCACTACGAAACTTGAAATCCCATAATAATTCACTATTACGGATCCGACAAAACTAGTTTCATCGAAATCCGAGACAGTAACCAAAATGGCTATTGTTACTCGTTATTTAAAACGAGCAATTTCCAAAATTTAATTCAATCAGTTTTATATTTGATTTTTAAGTTTAACAATCTTCATTATTGTTTAAATAAAACTTTATCAACTTTCGACATCGTTTTCATTCACATTAAATCTAGAACTCAATTATTTAAATAATTGCAATATTAATTTAAACAATTTTAATTATCCAATAAATTACATTATTTCAAATATAAGTTATTCAACTTATAAAATTTAATTTTAAAACGAATTCAAATAATAAAACAGTCACTCAATATCCATTTTTTAACTCCAACGATTGATTATAACCCATTCAATATATATAGAACTCCATTTCAATTCTGATTATTGCCCAAATCATTGAAATTGGTTATTTAAAAATTTATCCAAGTTCAAATTCAATAACTTACATAAATAAAACATTAAACTTTATTTCTAACCATTTTAATTCAATAATAATATTAAATTCAATAGTTTAAAACAGTTAAAAATATGGGTCGTTACATTCTTCCCTACTCAAAATTTTTCATCCTCGAAAAGGGGTTAAAGTAGAGATTTTAACATTTGGTATATTTTATTCAAAACAATTAACATATAAACATTAAAATCTTATTTACAAATCCTCAAAAAAAAATTAACACTTGGATATACAGAAAATTTCGGCAGAGTCTCCTTTGCGCGGCTCGATCGGAAATTTTTTACAATACAATATATAACCCAAATATATATCAAATATACACCTTATCACAACGATGAGGCATCCAATAAGGAAAAAATATAAAAGCGCGATATATAATCTGAGATATGTACCTTATTATTATTAATATGAGTGAGTTTGCTCGTATTACGCAATCAAAAGCAAGTAAAACCCGCGTATGCGTCCAACGTTCTTCATATGTACATATCTCAACTTAAATTTGAATATTAGTCACTTATAATATGATATAGAACATTTATGAGTTTGATAAACTATAAAAACATGTATTTTGAATCCAAATCATAAGCATGAGCATAATACATAAGATACAACAATCATAGGCAATCAAAACAGTTATAACGATGATTTACAACAAAAGAGACCATTTAATTAATAGTATTCATCAAATTAATCCAATTAACTCATAACCATGTTAATTTACATTATTCAATGTTAATACTTAATTTATACACTTCATTCCTTATTAACATTCCAATTTTTATTAATCGGTTTGTTTAAGATTTGTTCACATTCAATTTATTTAATTGGATTTGTCAAATTCCAATTGTTTCACTTTTTGTTTAACATATTTCATATAAATTCATTTGTGAACCATTTTATAAAATTATTTCATTTAACCTTATTTAAATTAAGTTTTATTTCACTATTATTTAGTACATTCTTTTTAATACCAATCTCATTTATAAACCATTTCATAAAACCTTTAAATTTATTATAAACATTTTATAACAATACAACTCATGTTTATTTTAACTTCATAACTTAAGTTCATATTAATTCTTTGATTCGCTTCATTTGAACATTTCCTTTATTCAAATTCATATTAATAATCTTACTTAAGTAAATTTTATTTTATCATTCAAATTCATATTAAAATTTTCTTTTTATCACAATCAACTTTATTAAATTTTCTTGAGTTAACTTCCATTTTATAATTTATTTCATTACTTTATTTCATATTTAATTAGTTACCATTCAATTTATTAAACTCACTCCACTTGCATTTAATTTATTTGTATCCAATTAAAACAAATTAAATTACTCATATTAATTTTAACTTACACCCATTTATTCTCATTTAATTTCTTTCACGACTCAAATTGCATTTCATTTTTATAATTCAAGTTCGTATTCATTATGTTAATTCATTTATAGCTTAAGTGGGATTAATTCACTTTACTAATTCATGTTGTTCAATTCAAAACCAACTCACTCATTTAATCTTTATTAAGTGAAATTTATTCATTTAATCCATTACTCGGTTTATTTAACTCTATTTTAATTTTTTCTTCTTCTTATCATTCATATTGAACAAATTTAAATTTGTTTTAACTTAATATTTATCAAATCTATATGTTATATAAGCTAATTTACTTAAAATTTCATTTCATTATTTGATCTAATCCATTTCAAATACAATTCACTTTTTATTTAAGCTTTCTGTAATAACCTGCCTTTTTGGACAATTTAAATTGACGATAAGCAAACACACACGTCAGACTCAAACCATTCAAAAGGGCAGGTTGTTTTGAGGTAAACAGGAAAAATAGAGAAAGAAAGAAAAATAAACACAAAATCTCACAGCGGAATGACAAAATATAATAATCAAATAAACAGTTCATGAAACTGTTTCACAAATAACATTTAATTACATATTTACACTACAGAATCAAAGTACATACAACAGTAATAAAAAAAATGATGCAGCAGAACAAAATGATGTAGCAGAATAAATAAAATAAGTAATACTAGTATACAAATCTCCGTCTTCGTCTTCAAAAGCAGTCTTTGATACATTGAAAGCTCAAACTGACCCGAGCGAATTGAAAAGACAAAACACTCGAGTATGAACTAAAAGATCTTATGTAAGTTAAATTAACAGTAAATAAATATGAGTGTAACGGCATCAGATATGATTGCGGGGTTTGACATCTCCTATTCAGTGTCTAACGTGAGTGTAATAACTTAAGAGATGTTCGAGATTCCCATCTCCTAAGGATCTGTTAAACTATCTACTATGTAGTACAATATGCTATTATAATACGTCTACAGTAAAGTATTAAAATAGCGTTAAGGCATTACCCAAATTCCCCTTAACACATTTTACATATTCCCATAGTGTATACAGTACCATAAGATCCTCCGTGAGGTTTACCCAGAGGGCACTCCGTAGGTATGGTACAAACTAAACTCGTAGAAGGCGCAATAAAGCATGTGAACACGACACTCGAGGCAATGCCAGGGTAGGATTCTACCATTTTCACTCCCGGACTGGTGGTAACGCATAACATCTACTACCGCCCACCTCGGAACATAATCCCATAATCAGAATCGATTGATGACCACCAAATCAATCACAAAGTCGTAATATGGTATCGAAAAAATATGCCCGATTGGAGCTGCGACCTCACTTGGCCCAGTATAGCTCCTGTTTTAGTCACATCTAAGATGACTCATGCGAGTCAGGGCTACGTAAATACCTCATACAGAATAGTTTGCCAAACCATCCTACTTCATTCTGAACCTCCACCATGTACACAGTTGTTAGAGTGGTTTTCGGTATCGGCAGAGAGTATGACAATATCTAATCTCGATCTCTTTAACAACCAAATGCTTATTTCACACCGGATGGTTCTTTTACATTTCGAAAACCGATTCATAATTGAAATCAAAATATCATATTTAATTTAGACCATATCACTTTCAAAACCATATTTAATTTCAAAATCATAATCACTTTCGAAATCATATTGATAAGATGGTTAATTAAATCCCTATTTCAAAATCATCATATTTACTCAAAGATGTCATTTAACTAGCAAATATAATTTCAAATCTCGACTTATGTTATAACATCATTTAACCATATCCGCTTTAAAATCAAGGATTTGAATATAGGCACTATCACTCTACACAATCTGAAAAGTTAGAAAATAGTTTAGATAGTTATAAATAGTTTAGCACGGTTTAAAAATAAATTTCCAATAGTTAAAGTACTCTAAAATAGATTAAAACAGTTTTAAATAGATTTAAAATAGTTTAAATAGATTTAAAATGATTTAAATAAATTTAAAATAGATAAAATAGATTAAAATAAGTTGAAATAGTTTTAAATTGATTAAAATAATTTAAAATAGATTAAATTAGTTTAATAGTTTGAAAATCTTAGTAATCGGGATTTAAGAATAATATATTTAAACATTTTATATTAAAATAATAAATTTGAAATTAATATCAAATTGTACTACTTCTTTCATTTCGACACATCTTTAAACCATTTAATGAATGTCGATTCCAAATCCATGTTCGAGCTATAAATTCAAACTATTTCAAATTTTGCAGATTTCGAAGTTTAAATATGCAAATATTTCAGTAAATCAATTTCGATAAATATTATTTATACTTCAATCTAACTTTAAAATTTCAATTTACACCAATTCCAATTCAACATTTAAAACTTGGATTTTCAAAAATAATTCAGTTTATATAAATCAAATTTCTTCAAAATATCATCTAACTCAACTCAAAATTTAGGAATTTAAAATTATTTAATTAACCAATCTAGTATCCGTATATAATTCTTTACCCTATTGTCAAGTGGTACGGATATTTATCATTTTAATATGTAATTATTCGTATTCACGGATATATATCATTTCAACCCGTAATCTCGAATTTAATTACAAATCCATGAAATCGCTTGAGTCTATCATTTCAACTCATAATGATTTTCCCTAATCTATCAGATCGTTCGGGTATGTATCATTTCAACCCATAGGGAAATCGCAGCGTTACAACAATATAAAATATAGCATCCAGTCATCCAATATCAACAATCAAACATCCATCAAAATCATCATCCAAATCAATCAATCAATATCAGTAGCTAACTAATTGTCAATAACAAGTATAAACTGATAAATTAAAATTTAATATTAAATTAAATGACAATAATAATCAACAAAAGTTATTTAATAGGCATGACAGTTTAAATATACCAAACATCAACCAGTCAATTTCTAATCATATCATAAATTTATTTAGCTAACATAAGATAATTTAGTAATTGTGAGTGGATTAAAATACTCACCTATGATTTTAGCCCAAAAAAATCCAAACTGAAGCGCAAAAACTCAATAGTCTTCATATTCAACTAAATCCATTTCATGTTGTTTGGAATTTAAATATGAATCCAACATAAGAAATCGCGCGTGAATTAAAGTTTATATGCAAAAGATATTCATGTTAGAAGAAATATTATTAAAATAATAATTAGTACACATAATAAAATAACCAAATTTTAATACTTACGTTTTTCTCAAGATAAGGCTTAAGGAAAAGATTGAAGAACAACTAAGATAAGGACAGGACGTGTACGAAAAATGAAAAAAAAAATCATGTTTCATAAAAGAAAGCTCTTGGATTTGCAAGAATAATAGCTTTTGAATATGAGGTGTCAGGTGACGCAAATGAAGAAATAAGCTATAGGTTGTTTATAATTAGAAAATGAAGGTGGAGGGACAAAAATAAGTGTCGCATTTTATTTTGAAAGTTACGGGTATTAATAATACATAAGGAAATGTACGTAGGAATGACAAAATTTGTAAATCAAAGGAAATTAAAATTTTGTATACGTGAAATGAGGTGGCAAGAATTAAATACAACCTAAATGTCTAGGCTCATGATGTGCACATAAATGTGTGAATACTTACATCCATCTTTTATCTATTTTTGTTTAAATAAATGTCATATTTGTGTATTTTGACATTTTTAAAATCAAAATTCAATTATTTTCAAATCATAATATATTCATCTACATACATGGGCAAAATAGTCATTTTTGTGTATGTGTTAATTTGGGACATTTTACTTGGACATTTTTCATAATTTTAATAGGAATTTGAATGCATAAGAAAGAGGGTTTCATGAAGTTATATGCATGCACAAGGGAATACAAAGGAATGAAGATGAAATAATTCAAGCTCATGATCATGGAGGATCCCACCCACTTACCTAGATCTACAATTAGAAGCTAATGGACAACAAAGTGGAGGTTAAAGCTTCATGCATATTTAATGATAGATTAATTAGAGCCTAATGGTTACTTGGAGACCACACTTCCTAAAGGGCATTTTGAGAATCACCCTAAAAATTTAATTAGGGTTTTATACATATATAAATAGCCTTCTTATGTACATTTAAATACCTTCTCACCTTTCATTTTTTACTTAGGACATTAAGCAACCAAGTTGTAAGTTCAGTGTTACATGAAATAAAAATGGCTTCCAAGCCTCTTTCTCTTTTCTTTTCTACATGCTTTTATTTACTTTTATGCTCATTTTTATTCTTATGCTCTCTTTCATTTTATGTTCATAGCTTAGATTTACATTTATGCACTTAGTTTAGTTCATTTTCTTTTAGTAGTTAATCTTTTTTTATTTTTTTTATTTTCGACTTTATTTTATTTTCAATGTTGAAATCTCTATGTGTTGAAATGATAAAACAAATGAGAGGCTAAATCCCTACAATTTAGGGGCAATGATGCTTTCTTTTATCATGTATATTCAACATAATTTTCTATGTATTATCTCTTTTGTGCTTTATGAGAAAATGGATGTTTATGTTTGTTTGTGTTTTATGTTGAATTTGATAGCCTCCTTTGTTCATAACAAATAGGCTATGTTTATCTTATAAATCACAAATTGCCTCTTCATCTAAATATGATCATGGCAATGAAGTGAAGTTTTAATCAAAATATGATGATCTATATTACTAATTAATAGTAAATAGATCATGCTTAAACTAGATTTTGGTTTCATTTTCTATGCCATGTTTCATGAGATTTGAAAAAGTAGGACTGGATTTCTATTATAGTTTGATGGTTTGATTTGTGTTAATTAATAACTCAAATAGGTCATGCTTACAATAAATACATCGGTAATCCTACCTAGATTAAAAAGAGATCATCATTTGATTTTATGTTGATTTATGTGAAAAATATAAGAAAGTGGATTTGCTCTAAATTGAATTTTAATCACATAGTTTTTAATCCCAACATTTGTTTAGTTTCCTAGTTTTCAAAACAATGTCCACTTTTGCTTTAATTTGATTGATTAGAAAAATTTTAACATCTTAAAAATCCCCTGCAGATCGATCCGTACTCGCCACGTACTAAAATTGTACGTCGTGCGCTTGCGGTTAATTTTTTTTATAAATTTTTCAGTGATTTTCTAAACCGATAGAAAATTCGTCATTAAATAAGTTTTTGGCGCCGTTACCGGAGAGTTGATTCGATTTTAATTTTCTAATATTCGAATTATTTTCAATTGATTTTTGTGTGTTTTTATTTCATTTGTGTATTGCATTTAAAAAAAAAATTGTGTGTTTGTGTTGACAATTTGTTTGTGTGTTTGTTGTTGTTTTCTAGTTATTTTGTTCATTTGCATTTCATACAAAAAAAACATAACACAATTAAAAAGAAAAAGTAAATCATTTTCATTTACAATTTCTGTTTTGATTACATTTACATTTTTTTTACGTTCAAAAACTGTTGCACTGTGCAATACCATCTGCCTGAACTTCATACTGCTACCAATTCCTCCTCTCCTGCATACAATTTCATCCTCAACTTACTGTCCAACCCTATACCCACACAACTCCCACCACAAGTCACAACCACTTCACTTCTGCCTGATCACTTCCATGAATACATCATCACAACTCCCTACATCATTCATGATCAACTCTGCTTCTCACAGCACTAGCATACTGCCTGCTAAACTGTCAAGACATCACCAATACATACTGCATTGTTTTCCACCCTGCATACTTCATTTGTCAATAACCCTTGCCTCTGCACCATCAACATCCATAACAGAAGCTTCACCACCACTTGTCCACCCACAACTGTCCACTGCCCGCCTTCCCGAACAACCACACTTCAACTCATCAAAATTCCCCTTACAAACCTCTTGTACCTTACCACTGCCACACATAACAGGGCAATCCACTATTACTTCAAACTACTGCTCCACTTACAACCACTACACCATCACACCGTCCCTTTGCCACTGTCTATATTATCGTGATCTTCATTCTAGTGCACTTGCTACCACCTGCCACCCACCGCTTCATCAGAAAACAGCACGTTCACTGCTCTAAACCATCTCCACCCCTGCTACATTGCTTCATACAATCCATCAATATCTACACTACTGCAAACACTCCTCCCCCTACTAACAACCCATCGCCTTCCATTGCTAAATCGCCTTTCATCACAAACCATCACAGTGACAAACACTTCACCACTTCTTGAACGTATAAAGAACTCACTACTGAAAACAGATATCCCAGCAATCTTTCCACTCTCTATCCACTGTTGCCTGAATCTCTGCTTTCTGTTGCCTTCTGGTTCATCGCGACAATACAACAAGCTGACCTGACCATACATTCAAACTACCATTCAGTCAGCATTCCACTTGCATCATCATCAAATAATTTTTTTTTAACTTGCCACTGTCTGCTTCATATTACAACTCATACCATCTCTATGCATTACTTGCCGTCAGCCATACATAGCCACTGACATTCCACTTCCGTTCCAAAACATCACCACATAACCTATCAATTCACCATCTCCATACAACATCGCCAGCACAACTCACTACTTCAACCGCCACTAATTGCAGCCCTTTAGTTGAACTCCCCTGCAACTACCGCCACCTCCCCGTCGTGACTTCCTCTCTCTGCCAATCAATCTTCTTCAACCCTCTGCAATCCCAGTTCATCACTTCGAACAAACAACCACAATTCGCGAATTCATCTGCCTTGAATTGCCCCACCTGAACTCCCATCGAGCCTCCCAAATCGCCGCAACTCAAAATCGCTTCACTCAACCCACCTTCGCAAATTTCACCTTCAATCCCAATTTCAACAGCCATACCACCCTGCCTTTACCAAACCAAAAGCCCAATCGTCCCCAATCTGTCGTCGCCTGAATTTCGAGTTATCCAGTCGCAAGAATTGTGGTGTGATCTTTTTCCTTTTGGACTTGTGCTCTGGTTTGGGTCATGGCTGTAAGATAGTATTGGTGTTCAGATGGCTGAAGGAAATAGAGCAGGATAGAGTAAGGAGTTGATGATAATAAAATACTTCAGAACGGAGGTGAAACTAGATTAAGGACAGAAGAATGAGGTGAAGTCAGAGAGAATAGAAGTGAGAAAAAATGCATTCACAAGTAAGATGAGAAAAACTGATATAATTTTATTAAACTTTCTTCATATATCTAGTACAACTTTTGATTCATATTTATACACTTTTCAGGTTGGACTAGATCAAACTAGCCGTTGGAGATGACAGCTCATTGAGTGCTGGCTAAACATTGAATATATTAGCAAGAGTGGAATTCAACTGTACACGTGCACACATGCACATGATGCAATACTTCCATTCTTTTATGTTTACTTGTCAATGTTGGTTTCTTTGTGCTTCTGGTCACTCATGAAATCCTCAGAAATCTTAAGTTTGATTCCATGCTGATGGGAAGGTAGTTTTGTCACATTTTCTGAACCTATTCGATGAAATGCAGTCAACCATTGGTGATCAGAAGGCGCTTGATGAAATGTTGGTATGTAACAACTCCCCTCCCCATAAAGAATGGACCTTGCCTCAAGGTCCAAGGTAGGAAAACGTTTAACTATATCCCAATAATCCTCCCAAGTGGAATCTAAAATGGGTTTGTTCTTCCATTTGATAAGTGCTTGGACTACTGGCTTATTATTCCGTGGTATCAATCATCTTTCAAGGATTTGCTCGGGTTCATCAACTAATGCAGCAGTATATGATGGAAGGTCTTTGTTGTGCGAATTCTCGCCCAGAAGGCCACGAGACCCTGAAGCGTCATGTCCCACGCATATTCGAAACCAACAAGCATATTCATCATCTCCACGTACTATGGAACTCAAGTACATTCGGCACCTCCAGGAGCACAAGTCCATTCGGCGTCTCCTTTGAAGCAATCCCATTCGGCATAGCCGGTCCAAGCTCATTCGGTATCCCCTGGTACACACGCTCGTTCGGCATCTCCTTCCCTGCACAAGCTCCGTTTGGCGCCTCATACAAACAGCTTCATTCGGCTCTCCCCACGATCGGCATACCGAACCACGTCCTCCTATGTTCATTCGGCACAAGGTCACTACCGGACCACACTGGCGCCGAACCATCAACACTCCACATACCCACCGAACCACTACACCATCCATCTCCATACCAGTCCAACCTATGACCGGACCAACACATACCCAACTCCATGCCGGTCCACGCTCTACCAGACCAACACCACTCCAAGCTCCATGCCGGATGAAGCCTCGCCGAACCAGAAGTGCCAGGCCAAATTGCTCCAGCCCGGGCCCACCAGCAGCTATATACATCCAAGACCCCTACCCCCAACCTCACTCTATAAATAGAGGGGCAGGGGTACAACAATGGCAGACAAGTTTGAGAGCTCAAACAAGGAAGGAACTTTCAAACTACTTTCATATACTCATATACGAAGCATTGTACTTGTAATCTGAAGGAAAGAAGATAATAACATATAAAGTGGACGTAGGCACATTCTGGCCGAACCACTATAAATCCGCGTGTCTTTTACATTTCAGCCCCTACTTCTTTTATATTTATATACTCATCTAAAATCATTGAAAATCACATATAATCAACTAAATAATACGACTTGGAGGTGTTTGTCCATTTTTTGTGCAAACATTTTTGGTGCTTTCACTGAGAAGGTAGAACTCAAGCTTCATCTTCTCCCACTCAACCTTCTTCCAAACAACATCACTCGTTGCTTAGAAATCATGCCTTCCAAACAGAGAAGGGATGTTAACAAAGGAAAGAACATCGCAACTAGCAGCCTTCCAGATCCAGCAATCACAGATCAGCCCACTTCAACAGCAGTACCAGATGAAAATCAGGAAAATCCAACTGGTCCCGCAACGGAACAACCAATCACTAGGGCAGATCTGGACAGGGTTGTGGCTGAAGTAACTAACCGCTTCACATCCCAACAAGAAACTTTGGTGGACCAACTCATGACACGCTTAAGGGATGCTGAAGAGTCCAACCGCAACACTGAATCATGGGGTGAATCCCAATCCGGAGGATCCCGGAGGCAACAAAGGTCTTCACTCTTCGAACAAGCTATCAACAGGAAAAACGATGATAGGGGCCGCGCCCGGACTCAGCCCGAATTCCGACTCGAGGAAGCCCTTGGAACCGAACCTAGCGGGGGAGGCACCAGGCGAGGGTCGGATGTAGCTGAGCCAGTCATGCCACCTAATCATAGAAACCCCGCTGAACGGAGCCGAGCTAGAACCCAGCCCGAAGTTGACCCCATGGATGTGCTCGAAACAGAACCCCACAGGGGAAGATCAAGGCAGGGGGCAACTGTAGCTGGTCCTAGCGTGCATCCAAGCAGCCAAAGACAACCACTGGATAATGCTAGAGGTGATAGACTGTACCATCCCTACAGGTCATCTGGACGAGATAGATCCCGCAGGGAAGAACCGAGCTCATTTTTGTCCGCTCCAAGTTCTGACGAACGAATGGCACGATTATTCAGAGAATGTGTCCAACGGGAGCAAAGGGACCGGGGAATAGGCGCTAGGGTCACCAGTCCCTTTACCCGAAATATCGAAACCGCCATCACTCCCCGGGAATGGAAAATGCCAACCATGGAACCTTACAAAGGAACTTCCGACCCCATCGTACACCTGCAGAGATACACCCAGCATATGCTCATGAGTGGAGCAACAGAAGGAGTATTATGTAAATGCTTTCCGCTATTCCTATCAGATCTAGCTACCTCCTGGTTCTGCCATCTACCCCAAGGATCCATCGGCTCATGGGAGATGTTAAAAGAAAGGTTTATTAGCCAGTTCCGCATCCATGTGGAACAACCCAAGGATGCTTATTCTCTATCCAATGTCAAACAGAAATCCGGAGAGACGCTGCAACAATATCTAACACGGTTCAACGCCGCAGCGGCAGCAGTTCAAGATGCCGATGAAAAACTCACTCTAATGGCCCTCTGTAGTGGTGTACATCCAGACACCAAGTTTGCCAGAAGATTAAATAAGGAAAAACCAGCTACCCTGCCTGATTTCTTCCATGAAGCTGGGAAGTATATGAGACTTGAAGACGCTGCTACGGAGAGGCAGTCAGGGCAACAAGGCAAGATAGTTCAGGACAAGGTTCCCGCTGCAGCTAAGGACGCTCGAAGAAATGAATCTAGAGACAATGCTGGGGGCAGAAAGGTTGAAAAGCGTCAATATCGACCGGGGCCAAGATTTGACTCCTACACTCCTTTGAACGAAACAATCGAAAACATCTACCTAGCCACTCAGGGCGAACTCGGATACAAGCGCCCCCCGCACAAGAAAGAATCAGATAACGCACTCAAGTCCGGAAAGTTCTGTCGCTTCCACGAATCCCACGGACATGACACCAATGAATGCCACCATCTTCGGGACTTGATCGAAGAACACATTAGAAGAAGAAGACTGGAACGTTATGTGAAAGGTCAGAACAGGACTCCAACTCCTGCCAATGAGAACTCAAAGCAACCCCTCCCAGAAGTAGGCGGAGGGAATCGCAACAATCACAACACCAGTGGCTCTAGTCAAGAGAAGATAGTGGTCCTTACCATCTCAGGAGGACCACACATCGCCGACAGAAGTTGGGCAGAGATGGAAAGGTACGGCAAGTCGCTTAGAAATGCCGAAGGATATGTTAACTCCATTACGGAGGAACGCCACCCGAAACGAAAAGAAAACAATGACATTGTATTCAGTAGGCATGATTTGGAAGGAAGACAGTACCCACATATGGATCCCATGGTCATCTCTGCCTGGTTTGGTCCAGCTAAAGTTTTTCGGATTCTAATAGACACGGGAAGCTCCGTAAATATCCTGTTCAAACATGCTTTCGACAAAATGAAGTTATCAATGAAGGATGTATCCCCCTGTGACAAACCACTGCACGGTTTCACTGGAGATGCAAAAATGCCCCTCGGGCAACTTGACCTCTTCGTCGAAATAGGAAGTCATCCCCGCTCCGTTGTGCGAAAACAAACGTTCGTACTAATAGAAAACCACTCGGCTTACAACGCTTTCTTGGGAAGACCAGCCTTGTCTGACTTTCAGATTGTATTAGCCCCCTGGTGCCTGAAAATGAAATTTCCAACAGACAACGGAGTAGGAGAAGTAGAAGGAGATCAAGATGCTGCCCGAGACTGCTACGTAACTGAACTTCGCAATAACCGCAGAAAGAATAAAGGAAAAGATGCAGAGACTACTCTCTGCATGAAAAGCTTGGAGGCATAGCAACTAAAGAAAGCCCCTCCTCTTCGATACACAAGCGATCCCTTCAATGAACTAGACCCCAGGGATAAAGAGGAGGAGGCTACCGCCGAGCCTGCAGAGGCTATGGAATTCGTATCGGTAGATAAGCATGATTCAAGTAGACTATTAAAAATCGGATCTCAGCTGAAAACGGAATTGAAGGATCAACTCATTGACTTTCTCCGCCACAACTTAGATGTATTTGCGTGGACCCATGCCGATATGACAGGAATCTCCCCAGACATAGCATGCCACATGTTGAACATCGATCCCACCAAGGTACCAGTAAAGCAGAAAAAGAGGAGCATGGGGGCAGAGCGATCAGCAGCCCTTGATGAGGAAGTAAAAAATCTACTTGCTAATGGCTTCATACGAGAAGCCATCTACCCAGAATGGATCGCTAACCCAGTGCTAGTAAAAAAGGCCAATGGAAAGTGGCGAACATGTATTGACTTCTCCAATCTGAATGACGCTTGCCCGAAAGACTGCTTCCCACTTCCCCGAATTGACCAACTCGTAGACAGCACAGCTGGGCACGAACTCCTATCTTTTATGGATGCATACTCCGGATATAACCAGATCCCCATGCACGCTCCCGATCAGGACCACACTAGCTTCATCACCGACCGCGGATTATATTGTTACAAAGTCATGCCTTTTGGACTCAAAAATGCTGGAGCTACCTATTAACGCCTCGTCAACAAAATGTTCGCAGAACTGATAGGACGAACTATGGAAGTATATGTGGATGACATGTTGGTGAAGTCCAGGAAAGCCGACGACCATGTAAGCCATCTGGACGATATGTTTCGGGTACTTCGCCGATATGGAATGAAGCTGAATCCTCTAAAGTGCTCCTTCGGAGTATCATCGGGAAAATTCTTAGGATTCATCGTCCACGCCAGAGGAATCGAAGCAAACCCTGAACAAATCCGGGCTTTAAAAGAAATAAGGATACCTTCCACTCGAAAAGAAATGCAGAGCCTAAACGGAAAGGTGGCCGCCCTAAGCAGATTCATTTCCAAGGCAACTGACAAGTGTATCCCTTTCTTCGAAGCACTCAAGAAAGACAAAGGGAGGTTCGAGTGGACCGACGAATGCTTAAAAGCCTTCCTCAACCTAATCGAACACCTTCAGAGACCACCAGTACTCTCAACTCCAAATGAAGGTGAAGTGTTATACCTATACCTCGCTGTATCATCTCATGCTCTAAGCGCCGCCTTGGTAAGAGAAGAAGACCGCACACAACGCCCGGTTTACTTTGTAAGTAAGAGATTTACAGGGGCAGAGGCCAGATATCCTAAACTTGAGAAATTAGCATATTGTTTATTGATCGCGTCACGAAAACTGCGCCACTACTTCCAGTCTCACTCCATCAGGGTTCTAACCGATCAACCACTGAGACAAGTGCTCCATCGTCCTGACACTTCTGGGCGACTCCTCAAATGGTGCATCGAACTAAGTCAGTATGATATCACCTACCATCCTCGTACCGCTATCAAAGGACAAGCCATGGCTGATTTCATTGCCGAATTCACTATCAACGAAGGCGAGGAACAATCCGAAGTAGCAAAAAACATCAAGTGGAACCTCTTTGTAGACGGAGCATCGAACGAACAAGGCTCGGGGGCAGGTATTGTGATCATCACCCCCAGGGGAAGAAAGTTGTACTATGCATTGAGATTGGAGTTCACGGCCACTAACAACGATGCTGAATATGAAGCAGTAATAGCGGGATTGGAACTGGCCCTAGAAATTGGAATCAATTCCTTATGTATTCATAGTGATTCTCAGCTTATCGTAAACCAGGTACTAGGAGAATTCCAGACTCGAGGAGAACGACTCACAGCATACCTAAAGAAAACCAAACTGCTGCTCGATCAATTGGACCATTATCTAATCAAACACATTCCTCGAGAAGAAAACCAAGAGGCAGATGAACTTGCAAAGCAAGCTAGTATGAAGAACAGCACCATTTCCGGAGCACTAGCAATCTCAAGGCAGCTGGCCCCAAGTTTCGAACAAGTGAATCTGATAACTGCAATCGAAGAAGGAACCTGGATGACTCCTATCCGGAAATATTTGCAAGATGGCATACTACCCGACAGGCGTGACGAAGCCAAGAAGATCTTGAGGAAAGTTCCCCACTACACAACACAAGAAGGCATCCTCTACCGGCATGGCTTCTCTAGCCCCTTATTAAGATGCGTCGCCGGAAGGGAAGCCAAGGAGATATTAACAAACATCCATCAGGGAGGATGCGGAGATCACACTGGAGGACAGACTTTGGCAAGAAAGATACTCCGATATGGATATTACTGGCCCACACTAAACAAAGATGCCCTAGACTTCGTTAAGAAATGCGACAGATGTCAGAAGTTCGCCAAGATCCCTCGACTGCCCACAAACGAAATTACTCAAATGACCAGCCCTTGGCCCTTTGCTGTATGGGGAATTGACTTAATTGGCGAACTGCCAACGGGCCGAGGCGGAGCCAAATATGCTATAGTGGCAGTCGATTATTTCACCAAATGGGTGGAAGCGGAACCTTTAAATAAAATATCTTCAGCAAAAGTTATCAACTTCTTGATCAAAAACATTCTGTGCAGGTATGGAGTCCCCCTCAAGGTCGTATCAGACAACGGACTCCAATTTGACAGCGAAGAATTTGCCGACTGGTGCCAAGAGCATGGAATTCATAAAAGCTTCTCATCAGTAGCTTACCCTCAGGCAAACGGACAAGTTGAAGCTGTCAACAAAATTCTCAAAACCCTAATCAAGAAGAAACTTGAAAAGTCAAAAGGCGCTTGGGTGGACGAACTTCCTACGGCACTATGGGCATACCGCACATCTTTCAGAACATCAACGGGACATACTCCTTTCTCTTTGGCATATGGATCGGAGGCAATGCTCCCAGTTGAGACTGTTGTGCCTTCTCACCGTAGGATCCACTACAACCCAGAAGAAAACGAAGAACTCCTCCTCATGTCTTTGGATCTGATTGAGGAAAGGAGGAACGACGCAGCACTCAAAGCAGCAGCTCACAAACAAAAAGTGGCAGCACTATACAATTCCAAAGTCAAACATCGCAGCTTACAAGAAGGAGATCTTGTCCTCAGGCGAATCTTTCCACGCCCCGGGGCACTGGACCCCATCTGGGACGGACCATATGTAATTCACAAAGATCTCCACAACGGAGCTTACATTTTGTCAACAGTGGACGGAGAGGTGTTCCAGAGGGCATGGAACATCCGACACCTCCGTCGATACTTTTCTTAACTTGTACTGCCCATATGAAGTGAATTAACAAAGAGAATCAGTGGACGTAGGCATTTTCGTGCCGAACCACTTTAAAAAATCTTGTCTCTTTTTAACTTGTTCCTTTATGTCTTGGCTACTTGTTAAGTTTTATCCCTTTCTGTTGAACAAAATCCTATGGCATCTCCACTCAAGACGAACCGCGGCCTCATCTGGACTAGGCCTAACAGGTATGCTACGATTCTATGCACTCGCCAATGAGACTCTTTTGCTCCAGCATCCCTCTGCTGCGAGTTAACTCATTGCGTGCCTGCCCTCAAAGCCAACTGTAATGAGTCGATTATAAGTCATCATAAAGGCCGACTATAGCCGATGGCAGCTCATTACGGCGTTCGGCTCGCCGGCAACTGTGAACCTACTTTAAGCCCCAACATAAGGTGTGGCCAGCCAGGGGTAGTTCACGGCCAACGGCACCCACGCTAGCCGGCCACGGTAAATCGAATAATACCCACGATTACGGACCATAATGGTTCGGATAGTTACCGTGCGCGATCTCGGCTCCGATGTGTCTTAAGTGCGGCTGTGGTAAAAAAGAAAACTCCCCGCGGAGGCGTAAGATGGGTGACAAATGTCTCCAAGACCCACAGCTAGGGAAAGTGACTACAAAACCCGTTTGCCACGAACTTAAGCACATCGACGGCCTTCCGTGACTGGAAGTTTTACTTTTACTATATTTCCATTCCATTTAAATATTTTTCTCCTATCCTGTATAACAAACTCTAAAGTACAGGAAACCGGATAGGAAGCATTCACTCATGAGGCTCTAAGCCTGCGTACTGGGTGGCAGGGCGCTCAGCTATACCCGTGAACAGTTACACAAGACACTCAAAGCTACCGCCTGCGAATAAAACATAAAGGGCGGTACTCTCTTCTCTTGTACATAAATGCGTAACTATAGCTTATTCATACACTGACATTGCAAAGCGTGAAATTATATTTCAAGCAAAAACTTAACACCAAACACAACTAGAATCACAGGCATATACATAATTATACTTCTCACACGGCACATAAAGATAGCAACAACATTTAAACATGACAAAATCAGCTTATATTATAAGATCACACGAAGTTATTCTTTGCAAATAATTTTATTACAGTTGCATGTCAAAGACTAACATAAACAGTGATAAAAAAAAACAAAAAGATGGCAGATGCATCCCCACTCCATCACCAACTCCCCCAGCCTACTTAGCCGCAGGATCAGAGCCCCCAGCATGTGGATCTGAAGTCCCACCTGTCCAGATCAGAAGAGGAATTCATTAAACGAACGATCAAGTTATGAAAACACGGAAAGAAAAGAAAGGGAAAAGAATAACTCACCAGCATCCGCCGCTTGATCCTCATCATCCAACTGCACGCCCGCTTCCTCTGCAGCGAGCAGCCGCATCCCCTCTTTCACCGCCGCTTGCTCCTCCTTTGAGAACTGAGCAGTAACCGCATTCAAGTTGAAAGCCTCTCCGCCTTCCTTACCCGCGTTCACCCTGGCCTCCTCTAAAGCCTGGAGATACACCTTGGCCATGACCCGAGGGTAATCGTCCATCCAAGACAAGCCGCCCTCCTTCCAAGTGTGGAAGTACATATCCTGCAGCATCTCATCCATCATCCCCTCGTTTTCCTCAAACTCCCTCACCCGGGCCTCGGAAGCTTGCAACTTGGCGACGGCGACGTCGCTCTCTGACTGGTATCTCAAGCAGTCAGCCTGGAGTGACCTCCTCATTTCCTCTTCCTTCAACCTGAGGGACCTCCTCATCTCCTCCATCTCCTCCTTCAACTCGGCCTGAGCCATCTCCGCAGCCTCGAGCCTCCCTGACAACTCCTCTACCCGCTCGAGATCCGCATTTCGAACCTCATCCACCGTTGCGATAGCTATGTTAATCCGTTCCCTGCAAGCGACCTCCATCTTCCGTAATTCCGCCCTACTGGCCTTCTCCATGGTCTCTTTCAGACGCTTGGAGGCTTCCTCATGCTGGGAAATCTGGATGGCTTGGTCGGCGAGCTGCTTGGCCTGATCGGCACCCTTTAACCTCAACCGAATGTTGGCACTCCCGATCTCTTCCCCGGCCTTGACCAACTTGGCATGATGCTCCATTAACTTCTTGGTCTCTGCGGCCACTCGGTCGATATTAGCCTTGGCCTCATCCCCCATGGTGACTAGCCGTGTAGTAAGTAAATCAAGATCTAAGGATTTGGCCTCGTCCAGCACTCTTACCATGGGGTTGCGGGGAAGGAGGTGCTCGCCCGTGGTCTCATCGAATGAAATGTCCCGAAAACTTGGGTCTAAATCAGGATGACCGGCAAAAGGGTCACGAGGCACGGGGCGAGGCGCATCGGGACGCCTTATATGAATGACAGTAGGACCCTTGGAAGGAGGAGGAGGGGGGCCGGGCTCCGTGCTCTCCTCCGTAGTATCACGAGGAGGCTGAGTAGGAGGCTGCGAACCAGGGGACGACTCAAATAAGGAACGGATCCGCTTCCTTTTCTGAATGCCCTCTTCGATGACCCCAAGAAGAGGGCGGTACTTGACTACGTCCCCAGTGCGATCAGTAGAAGGTTTCGCAGAAGCTCTCCTCGACTTAAATTGTTCAAGGCGATGCCGAACATCCGACGTTTTAACTGCCTGGCCTGCCCCTGGAATAAAGAACAAGTGTTATGAACATACAATAACCCACAATTCAAAAAATGTGCTAAGTTAAAAAGAAAGAAAAGTGGGAAGACACATCTATTATACAAACCCGGCGGAGGAGTGGGATACTGCAATAAGTCCTGGATCTCATTCCAGGACGGAAGTGAACCGTAAAAAATTTCTAAGTCCCTATCGAAAATGGAATCGGCAGAAGACAAAAGTTCACCTTGCGTCGCCGGAGTCACCCTAGCTGAAGCCACAGCTTTGCCGGTTTCCTTTGCCTTCTCCGTTTCTTTCTCCTTTTCCTTCTCCGTTTCCGACTCTCCCTCCGACTCCCCGAAGGCCCGACGGAGAGCCTCATCCAGTTCGAGGTCTTGTTCAGAGGTTAGAGCAGCAACACCACTACCACCTTGACCATCGCCATCTCCTCTACCCTCCGACCCTTCTCCAACTTCGCCTCCTTCCTCCTCTTCCACACCTTCCTCCTCTTCCACACCTTCCTCCTCCGGGACAGTCGGGCAAGTACTTGGAGAAGGGCCATCGGACTTCTTCAGTTTCTTCCCCCCAACCGCAGGACGCGCTGCGAAAGGCTCCCTCTTACCGCTCTTTACCGTAGCCCCCTCCTTAGCTTTAGCAGCCCTCTCCTCAGCCGTATCCCTTTGCTTAACCACGGACTGGCGCGGTAAGATCAAATTATACTCCAAGAGGGTTGCGTTCCTGATCAAGAAAGAGGCCGACCGGTCCCGTGCCGGAATAGCCTTTAGTTCAGCAGCCATTCGCACTAAGGAATCGTCCTCCACGACTGCAATACCACCTGTCGCTAGCCAGAAATAGAAGCATGTCAGAAAAAACACTACAGTCAAAACACATGAAAAATATAAATGAAATCAATCTTACAGCCGGAAGTGAAAAGGCGGAAAGAAACAGCATCGTCCTTGACGAAGAACCACTCTTTCTTGAACATGGTGAACTTGGAATACAAGTCCAGAACTGGTTTGAAGGGCACGGCCGCCTCCAGACTAATATACGGAGACCCCTTCTTATAGCCTCTCAGGTTGTACAAGTATCGGATTTCCCGGTTAGAAGGAGGACGCCCGTACCTCCTCTGGAAGATAACAAAGAGGCTCACCAGGATGGCATATGAGTTAGGCTGGAGCTGGAAAGGAGCCACCTTCAAATAGGTGGTGAAGCTTACTATCCAAGCATTGATAGGGGGGATAGCGCCGCACATGCAATGGTATCTGCTAAAAGCGAAGTAGCCCTCGGGAGGATTATATGGCATCACCCCATCTCCTGGCAGCAGCATAAGAGCCCTATCTATCCCAAAGGAACGGGATATGACGTCAAGTTGCTCCTCCTTTAAGGAGCTAGGAAAGCAATCAGGGGGGGAGATCAAAAGTTCCTGTGGACCATATCCATCCACTAGAGACCTTGGAATGGGTCGATGTTGCTCGGATCCTGATTGGACTGGGGGCAAGGAAGAAGAGGGCTCTCTTGTGCCTCTAGACTTCTTTCTGTCTGATCGTGTTTCCGCTTTGCGAGACATTTTCTGCAGCACAAGAAAAACACGGTGTTAGAGCAAGAAGTATAGAAAGATAAACAAGCAAGTATCTAAAGAAAGCATATAAAAGCATAAGATTCCGCTCAAGGTTCAAGTATGAAGTCTCATTCGGCGGTGCAAGACGAGTTCATTCGGCACCAAACTCCAATGCTCATTCGGCATACATGTCATTCGGCATGCATGTCATTCGGCATACCTCATTCGGCTATTCAATACACTCCGTACACATTCGGCAAACAGGGACATCCGGTGGCAAAGGTTCATTTGGCAGAAAGTATACATACCTGGTTCGGTATAAGCTGGTTCGGCGAAGACTTTGGTTCGGCAGCACAATATGATTCGGCTCTACTCGTTCGGTAATGAAAAACGAGGGGGGTACGGCCTCTATATATAGGCGAGCTCAGGACCGGACCAAGGCATTCGACATACCGGACCGAATGAAAACCGAATGGAACTATCCATACCGGACCAGCCTCCAACCGAATGAAACCTGTGCCAACTCGAACCCAAACGAAGCTACCTCTACCAGCAGAAACCAGAAACAGGGGGCACGCAGGCGCTTCACTCAGATAAGTACCGAACTCTAGAACTAACTAATAAAATAAGATTATGCTAACGATGAATAAGTCGTAAAACTCTCACCAATGAAGGTTAATCATTTACACGTGTACGCGACCACGAACGGTACATAGGCACGCTCTGAATGGCTATTAACCCAATCGTCGTGAGAATTTGCACTTTGACACGCCTTTTTAAACTCATAGGTGAAACGGATATTTGATAATTATGAAATGGCTAAGCTACTTACACATGTATGGGGTCGCGAACGATCCCTAGGCATGCTCTGAGCTGGCGATAAACCGTCTTGACAAACGATCCAAGAATGCTAAGCCCCCTCGGGGCACACTTGCTCGCCTCGAACGACACGATTAGCTTCATTTCAAATATCTCGATCCCGAACGATCGTTATCTAAAACCACACTAAAACTATAAATTAAATTCCTTTGCAGGACAGCAGCAGGATACGAACATCCAGCCCATGGCGTTACGAAACAAGCCTTTCTACCACAGGGAAACAAAGCGCGACACATGCAAGCACGTGCCCCACTTTGGGGGGCAAATGTTGTGCGAATTCTCGCCCAGAAGGCCACGAGACCCTGAAGCGTCATGTCCCACGCATATTCGAAACCAACAAGCATATTCATCATCTCCACGTACTATGGAACTCAAGTACATTCGGCACCTCCAGGAGCACAAGTCCATTCGGCGTCTCCTTTGAAGCAATCCCATTCGGCATAGCCGGTCCAAGCTCATTCGGTATCCCCTGGTACACACGCTCGTTCGGCATCTCCTTCCCTGCACAAGCTCTGTTTGGCGCCTCATACAAACAGCTTCATTCGGCTCTCCCCACGATCGGCATACCGAACCACGTCCTCCTATGTTCATTCGGCACAAGGTCACTACCGGACCACACTGGCGCCGAACCATCAACACTCCACATACCCACCGAACCACTACACCATCCATCTCCATACCGGTCCAACCTATGACCGGACCAACACATACCCAACTCCATGCCGGTCCACGCTCTACCAGACCAACACCACTCCAAGCTCCATGCCGGATGAAGCCTCGCCGAACCAGAAGTGCCAGGCCAAATTGCTCCAGCCCGGGCCCACCAGCAGCTATATACATCCAAGACCCCTACCCCCAACCTCACTCTATAAATAGAGGGGCAGGGGTACAACAATGGCAGACAAGTTTGAGAGCTCAAACAAGGAAGGAACTTTCAAACTACTTTCATATATTCATATACGAAGCATTGTACTTGTAATCTGAAGGAAAGAAGATAATAACATATAAAGTGGACGTAGGCACATTCTGGCCGAACCACTATAAATCCGCGTGTCTTTTACATTTCAGCCCCTACTTCTTTTATATTTATATACTCATCTAAAATCATTGAAAATCACATATAATCAACTAAATAATACGACTTGGAGGTGTTTGTCCATTTTTTGTGCAAACAGTCTTGTTGTAATATGATATGTGAACTCAACCTTTTCTTCAACTGGGAGATATGAAAAACTGGATGGATCTGAGAGGCAGCAGGAAGGTCAAGTTTGTAAGCAACTTCTCCTATTCGTTGAATGATCTTGAATAGCCCGTAATATTTAGGAGACAATTTAGTTGTTTTAGTAGAACTGATCGAGATTTGTCTATAAGGCTGTAGCTTTAGGTAGACCCAATCACCAACAGAGAAAGATCTTTCAGTTCGTTTCTGATCTGCAAATTTTTTCATTCGTTCTTGGGTGAGAGCAAGACTGTCTTTTAATAACTGCATAATGATGTCTCGAGAAAAGAGATGCTGTTCAACTTGTTCCACTTTGGCAGTATGAGGAATATATGATAAGAGAGTGGGAGGTGGTTTACCATATAAAATTTCATAAGGGGTTAGATTAGTAGATTCTTTCCAAGAAGTGTTAAACCAGAATTCAGCAAGAGTTAGCCATTTTGACCATTCACTAGGCTGATGTGAAACAAAACAGCGCAGGTACGTCTCCAAAATTTTGTTAGTAGCTTCTGACTGGCCATCAGTTTGGGGATGATTGCCGAGCTATATTTGAGTGTGCTACCTTGAAGATTAAATAATTCAGTCCAAAATTTACTCAAGAAAATAGGATCCCTGTCACTAATGATTGATAGAGGCATACCATATAACTTAAATATTCCATCAAAAAAAACCTTGGCTACTTGTTGTGCAGTATAAGGATGGGAGAAGGGAAAAAAATGTGCATACTTTGATAAACGATCAACCACAACATATATTACAGTTGAGCTATTACTTTTTGGCAAATGGGTGATAAAGTCCATCGTGATGTCAGTCCAAACATTATCTAGGGCTGGCAGCGGTTGAAGAAGTCCAGGGTAATGTATATTTTCATTTTTGGAACGTTGACAAATATCACAATCTCGAATATACTTTTCAACTAATTGCTTCATGTGCCTCCAGGAAAAAACTGGTTTAATTTTCTTGAGAGTTTTTCGAACACCTGAATGTCCTCCTAACGGTGAAGAATGAAATTCGAAGAGAATAATATTCAACAGAGAAGTGTTGGATGAGTCCAAGAGTATCCTCCCTTTGTAAAAAATTAAATCATCCAGCAGTTTATATTTATGTGAGTCCAGACTTCCTTGTAAAATTTGTTCTTTCTTGATTTCGTAGAATGGGGATTGACTTACTTCTCTTCGAAGTTCCAAAATCCAATCGGGTTGAACTGTGGACAGAGCTGTTATCGTTGGTTGATCATGAATTCGAGATAAACTGTCAGCAACAATATTTTCCTTTCCTTTCTTATATTCCACAGTATAGTCATATCCATGTAGCTTAGCAAGCCACTTCCCTTGAATACCGGTTGTTAATTTCTGGGATAACAAATGTTGTAAGCTCTGATGATCAGTTCGAATGATGAATTTTCTACCTAGGAGATATTGTGACCATTTTTTTGTTGCTAAGATCAATGCTAGAAGTTCTTTCTCGTAAGTAGATAAAAGTAAGTTTCTTCCTTGAAGAGGCTGACTAATAAATGCAATAGGTTTATTGCTTTGCAAAAGAACAGCACCAATTCCACAACCACTTGCATCACATTCGATTATAAAATCTTTAGAGAAATCAGGTAGGGACAAAATGGGGGGACTGATGAGGCATGACTTTAATTTGAAGAAAGCATCAGTAGCCTCTGGTGTCCATATAAAAGAATTCTTCTTGAGCATAGTAGTAAGTGGTTTAGCAATCAAACCATATCCTTTGATGAATTTCCTATAGTATCCAGTAAGGCCCAAAAACCCTCGAAGAGCTTTGATGTTTTGCGGTTGTGGCCAGTCCATAATTGCCTTGGTTTTGTCTTTGTCCACTACAATGCCTTCATGGGAAATTATATGACCGAGGTAATTGATGTTGTTTGCAGCGAAGGAGCATTTAGGAAGGTTAATAACCAAGTGATTTGAGTGAAGAGTTTGAAGTATAGTCTCCAAGTGAAGTAAGTGATCAGCCCAATTCTTGCTGTAAATTAAGATATCATCAAAGAACACGAGAATAAAATGTCGCAAATAGTTTTTAAAAATACTATTCATTAGGGATTGAAATGTAGAAGGGGCATTAGTTAAACCAAAGGGCATCACCAAAAATTCATAATGACCATCATGAGTTCTAAAAGCTGTTTTATGAATATCATCTTCATGCATGCGGATTTGATGGTAACCTGACTTCAAATCTAATTTAGTAAAAAATTGTGAACCATGCAATTCATCTAATAAATCATCTATCAATGGGATGGGAAATTTATTTTTAATTGTTTGTGTATTTAAAGCCCTATAATCGACACACAATCTCCATGAGAAATCCTTTTTTCTAACCATGACAACAGGGGCAGAAAAGGCGCTTGAACTATTTCGAATAATACCAGATGAAAGCATATAAGAGATTAGTTTATCTAATTCATTTTTAATATGATGAGAATATCTATATGGTTTAAGACAAACTGGTTTAGAGCCTTGTAAAATAGGAATTTTGTGGTCACAATGTCTTGCAGGTGGCAGTGGAAGTATGGAGGAAGTAACAGAAGGGAATTTATTCAACAGAGTTTGAATATCTGTGTGCAATGCAGCAGGGGAAGAAACTGAAGTTGAAGCAGTAGATAAAAGCATAAATCTAAGGTGAGCATAATTAAATTCTTTTGTAGCTTTTTTATCATCAACAGTGTAAGAATCAGGTTGAATAAGACCTTGCCATAAGTATTCCTTACTTTTATAAAAAAATCGTACCTGCAGTTTTTTAAAATTAAAACAAATTTCATCTAATTCTTTCATCCACTGGGCACCTAAAACAACTTGACATCCTTCCATTGGAAGTACTAATAAGTCAATTGGCATTTTGCATCCTTGACAAGTAAGTAAAACTTGAGAACAAATTTCATCACCTTGTAATTTCTGACCATTAGCTACTTGTACCTCAAAATGGCGTGCTTTGCTTCGCTGTAAATTTAATTTGTGGGCTAAGGAAGTATGAATAAAACTATGTGTAGATCCAGAATCAATTAAGAATATAATTTATTTGTGATTGATCATTCCCTTAATTTTCATAGTATGTAAAGTAGGAATACCAAGCAAAGCATTGATAGAAATAGATAACAATGTGTTGTCAGATGTGTGTGCAGTGTCAGGAGCAGTGAGTTGCAAAGGAGAATCAGAGGTGATGTCTTGATCAGAAGAGTCATCTTGATTAGATAAGTCAATAATGCCTTCCATAACATGAATTTGTTTTGTTTTGCATTTATGACCATAATAATATTTTTCATTGCAGCCATAACAAATATTGTTCCTTTTCTTGTCTAATAATTCCTCCGGAGTCAGTTGCTTTATTTTAGAAAATTTTTCAGAAGTAGATGAAGGAGTTTTTTGTTGAGAGAGATTTTTATTACTGTCAGAAAAGTGAGATGAAGGCAAAGTATTTTTGGAAGAAGTTTTCCTGTTAATTCTATTGACAGATAACCACTTTGATTCAAATGTCTTTGCTAATGCCACAGCAGAATCAAAATCAGGTGGATTGGCTGCTATAACATCAAATTTAATTTCATCTTTTAAGCCACCTAAAATTTTTTGTAAAAGATGTATAGGTGTGATATGCTCAATCATCCCCTCTAATTGCTCAAACTGATTAACATAGTTCATAACAGAAGAAGATTGTTTGAGTGAGGAGAATGTATCATAAGGTCTGTCTAATTCAGTAGAAAGAAAACGTACCTGAATGGCCTTGCTGAAGGTTGACCACTGGTCATAATCCAAAACAGTATGAGAATACCTGTAAAACCATTGTAGTGCTTCTTTTTTTAGGTGAAAAGAACAGATATGCACCCATTCTTGGACATCAGTATGGTTGTATTTAAAGAATTGCTCAACCTGTCGAATCCAGTCAGTAACTCTATCTTCACCAGAAAAAGTTGGGAAGTCTATCTTCATATTAAGTTTAGCCAGATCTTTGGAATGATGAGTAGAAGAATCAACGTGTCTTGATGGGGAGTGATCAGTATCAGATCTGGATAATATGGGTGGCCTATTATTAGGTGGAACATAAACATTGGAACGTTGATTTGGAAAAGAATTTTGTGGAAGAGAAGAGGATCTGTGAAAGTCAGATCTGAAATTCTGATCAGTTTTCCTTTGGTTCTTGATTTCCTTCAACTCGAAAAAAAAATTGGTCATCATTTCTTGCATGTTATCAAGCTTCTCAGTGGTTTCTTGATTCTGCCTTGTCAAAGTTGATGTTGTGATTGATAAATCTTGGGTAGTTCTTTCCAATCTCCTTAGTGATAAAGTAGTTCTATTGTTGAAGAGATCTTGCCTTTGCCATAACTCAGTGGGGTTATCAGTAGTTGCTGAATCCAGAGAAGAGACTCCTTCTTTATTGATTTCTGATTGAGGTGAAGGATCCTGATGAGGGTCAAAATCTTGCTCATCAGTCGGCTCCGATACCAAATTGGTGTGATCTTTTTCCTTTTGGACTTGTGCTCTGGTTTGGGTCATGGCTGTAAGATAGTATTGGTGTTCAGATGGCTGAAGGAAACAGAGCAGGATAGAGTAAGGAGTTGATGATAATAAAATACTTCAGAACGGAGGTGAAACTAGATTAAGGACAGAAGAATAAGGTGAAGTCAGAGAGAATAGCAGTGAGAAAAAATGCATTCACAAGTAAGATGAGAAAAACTGATATAATTTTATTAAACTTTCTTCATATATCTAGTACAACTTTTGATTCATATTTATAAACTTTTCAGGTTGGACTTAATCAAACTAGCCGTTGGAGATGACAGCTCATTGAGTGCTGGCTAAACATTGAATATATCAACAAGAGTGGAATTCAACTGTGCACGTGCACACATGCACATGATGCAATACTTCTATTCTTTTATGTTTACTTGTCACTGTTGATTTCTTTGTGCTTCTGGTCACTCATGAAATCCTCAGCAATCTTAAGTTTGATTCCATGCTGATGGGAAGGTAGTTTTGTCACATTTTCTGAACCTGTTCGATGAAATGCAGTCAACCATTGGTGATCAGAAGGTGCTTGATGAAATGTTGGTATGTAACAAATTGATTTTGATTTCGGAAATTTTGTAATTCATGAAAGTGAGAAGTTAGGTAATAATATCGTGGATCAAAGGGGATTAGGTAGTGGGCATTTGTGTCCAAACGGGCTGGGTAATAAGTTTAGTGAGTGAGAAGTTAATTTGTTTTAATTGCTTTTTGCGCAATCCTTAATACTAAAATGTTTGCTTAAATTGTTTTGTTTGTTTTATTTTAGTTTTTTTATCCTTTAAAAAAAGATTCTTAATTTTGTTTGTTTCCTTTTAAATTGTTTTAAGTTCCATTTTCAAATAAAAAACCGTATATATCTTGTTTTCATTTCAGGTTGCCAACATAGAAATTCGCAAGGAAAAGAATTGTTTTGCTTGCTTAAAAAAATTTGCTGATAATTCTACATGCTCTGGTATCATGCCCTTTTTTTTAATTGAATTGCATTGTTGGTTGCTTGCAGTTGCATTTATTCATAAAATAATTTCAAAATCCAAAAACAAAAACAAACTTCATTTTAGTTACATTGTAAATTCACGTTTAATTCTTGCTTTGCATTCATCTCATCTTATTTTTATTTGCTAAGGGAAATACCCCAATTCACATAAGGTGGGGGACTTCATCACCCTTTCCTTAGCCCACAAATCGCGTTTCATTGTAGAATTTGACTAATAATAAAGGTTGGACATTCGACTTAAGGGTGTCTCGAGCTCATCTAGGGCTTAATTGTATCTTCATAATTGTTTTCTTTGAACAATTTTATTGCCTGGTGTCTAGGCTACGGCAGAGTAATAATCATTTTTAAATATTACGGTGATTCGTAAATATTATAGTGGTTGTTTCTCTGAAAGTACTTAAACCTTCAGCTGCATTCCTGCAGTGATTTGTGGTGCACCAATAACCCCTGCCCGTTACTTGGCTGAGAAATATTTTTTGTTGATTTAAGACAGTGTGATTATACAATTTTGAGTTAGGAGCTACTAAGGACAGAAAATTGTAATTAAGTCATTTCCATTCATTTAGTTGCATTAGTTCATGTATATTTAAAAAACAAAAAAAAGTCAAAAAATCCAAAATCTAAAAAAATTTTGTAAATTTTACTTAACTTAGTTTTTAATTCCAAGAGAAAAAAATAATTTTTCCTCTCCTTTGAAAATTTACAATCAAAAAACAAAAATCCAGAAAAAAAATCTTTTCAAAAAATAAAAAAATTTAAAATTCAAAAAAAAATCAAATTCCCATTTCGTAAAAACAAAAATAAACAAAATATTTCCTTTTGAACATCTAAAAACTTAAAAAAAAAATACAAAACCATAAACATATAAAAAAAAATTAAAAGCCAAAAACAAAACAAACAAAAAATCAAACTTCTCTTTTGAAAATGAATTTCACTTGGTACATAGTTTCCTTTCTTTAAAAAAAACAATTTTTTACTTCATTTTCCAAATCTTATTTCATTCTCTAAACTCGTTTCTAACTTCTTTCTCTTCTCAACTATCACTTGTGCATGAGTACTTGGACTCATGACACAACAATAAACCGTTGGACTCGCGACTCAACGACTAATCGGTGGATTCAAAAAGATGATCCTCCAGAAATGGCGAACAAGAAAGCCCTTGAACTCTTATGGATAGAATCTTTCCCGATAGAGTTTCTACTCCATCTTGTATCACGTTACCTGTCCCTACGGGTAACCATTTCGAAATTCATTCGAACCATATTGCCACTCTTCCAAAATCTGGCAATTTTGAGCATGATGATCCATACATCTTTTTGACGAAATTCGAACAAGTTTGCGCAACCATTAAACTCCAACAACTTTCCGATGACGGAATCAAATTTCGATTAATCTCATTCGCTTTTGCGGATTATGCTAAAAAATGGTTGTACAGCTTACCATCGAATTCGATTAAAACTTGGGAAGAATTCGTAAAAGCTTTCTTAAAAAATTTCTGCCCCTTAGAAAAAATGAGTAGAATCCGCAACGAAATTATAAATTTTCATCAATTCAAGGGAGAACCATTTGGAAAATATTTTAAAAGATTTGAAGAGCTTTTGATAAAATGTCCACACCGTAACTTCGAAAAATGGACGATTTACCAAATCCTGATGGACTCGAAAACAGCTCACGAACCATGCTAGAATAAATGTACCGAGGCAACTTTCTTGCCCAACATCACACGATGCTTGGCAATTTCTTCAAAACCTCGCTGAAAAGTTATCCCAATAGGAAATTTCGAACGAAAAATCAATTTAATCACGATCGAGCGCACGTTTGATAGTTCTTCTTTTGCTTTGGAAGCTAAGATCGACGCAGTGATTAAAAAGTTCGATAACATTTTCTCATCGAATCAAATGAACCAAGCTTTCCAACCGATGTGTTATAAATGCAACGATCCTAATCATATAGCCGATCTGTATCCCAATTCTGTCGAACAAATCAATGCTTTCAATAAAGCCAAAAACGACCCCTTTTTTCCAACGTACAACCCTGGTTGGAGAAATCACCAAAATTTTGCTTAGAACCAAAACAATCCCAACATGAATACGGTGGGTCCAAATTTTCATGCATTCCCGAATAATGCTTCGAATTCTCCCTTTCAGCCTAACCATTTTCAACTAAACTTTATGGGTCCGTCTCATAATCAACCGCAACAATCAAATTTCCAACCAAATTCTGCTCATTCTCCCCAAGACGATAAACGTTTAAGTTCACTAGAGAAAACTCTTGAAAAGTTGGCTAAAGCAACTATGCAAAGACTTCAATCGAACAGCAATTTGCAAAATTTATTGACCTTATATATGCAAAACAAGAACCAATCAATTATAAAACTTGAAATGCAAATGAGTCAATTAGCCACGTCTGTAAGTGAACGTGGCACATTTCTAAGCCATCCCATTCCAAATCCTAGAAATCAAAACGCAAATTAAAATCAAGCCCATGTTGCTTAAGATAGAAACGTCACCCAATTGAACGGTATCACAACATTACGTTCCAGTAAACAAATCGATAATCAAGTCGTTAACCCAAATGATTTACTAGAAACTTCTCTCGACACTTCTAAAGCGACAAACGAATCAGAATAGAATGTGGAGCCAATCGTCGAATCGAATGCCAATCAAAATTCTTCTTCTACTCGAGTAGACCCACCTACCAAGTACCACATTCCATTTCCACATCATCTTCAACCTAAGAAACACTCGGACCAAATGGAAAAGATGTTGAAATTTTTTAAATAAGTGAAAGTTAACAACTCGCTTCCTGACATCGTTCAGCAAGTCCCCATGTACGCAAAATTTCTTAAGGACTTGTGCACCCAAAAGCAACACACTCAAGTGCCAAAAAAAGTCTTCTTAAGCGCCAGATTAAGTGAAGTCTTGTCCCAATCCATGCTTGTCAAATACAAAGATCCTGGCCGCCCTACGATTTTGTGTACAATTGGAGACAAGATATTAACAAATGTTTGATGGACTTAGGTGCAAGTGTCAATTTAATTCCATACTCCGTGTACAAACAATTAGGCTTAGGTAAGCTTCAACTCACAAAAGTTACACTTCAATTCGCCGATCGTTTCATTAAGAAGCACGTGGGAGAAATCGAGAACATGCTCATTCAAGTAGGGCAATTCATATTACCTGTTGATTTTATCATTCTCGAAACACAACCCATGAAATCTCGTGAGCCAAATTCCATTAATTTTAGGCCGACCATTCTTACCCACCTCAAATGCTTTAGTCAATTGTCGCAACAGTTCGATGAAAATCTCTTTTGAAAACATGACTTTAGATCTGAACATTTTCAATCTTGAAAGCCAATCAAATGAACCTCGCGACCAAAAGTTGGAGTTAGTTCCCTTCACGAAAACTTCAAAAACGAGACATTTGACCTTAGTGACGAACGCGAAGCTGAGTATGAAAAATTGTTTCATGAAATACCCAATGAGTTTGAATACACTCTTCCCTTTGAATCACTTCCAGTTGAGTATGAATCTCTACCCAATTCTTTGATCGAGAAACTCGCAAAGTTGGACCTCAAACTTATAACGATCCTGACTCGACCTTCGAAAATCGACACTGAATACATCATCCGTATTCAAATGCTGTAGATTCAAATGTCAAATCTAGTTCGTCGGAGTTTATAACACATTAAGTATAACAACACAGCAGAAGAAAAAATAATGTCCTTATTGATATACAACATTTGATACAACATATTGATACAATTGATATCAACACCAGAGATACAAAATAACAACGGAAGAAATAACTCCATCATGATCTCCAAGGGAAAGAGTGAATCCACAAGTTGCAAATATAATGCCAAAGCTTAAAAGACTCCAAGTTCCATATCTAAAGCTCGAACCACCATCATCACGTTGTATTGAGCAAGGTCGGACATGTAATGCGATCACCATAATCCAAGACTCCAAAGGATTCCAAACAGAAAGCTGAAGGCTACCGAATCAACATCTACTAGCTGACTATCTGAAAATCTAACTCTAGACTGCCCGTATGGAAAATTATGGGCACCCAGAGTTTAGAAAGGGAACAATAAACTGCGGGTTAGTCATGAGACTGGTGTGAGCAAACAAAAACAGTTTTTTTGTCTTGAATAAAAACAATAAAAGAATTTAAATTTGAAATCCGTAATGCTTTTTTGGAAAATAAAACTACCATAAGGCCTCCCGGCACACACACCATGCAATCGCACACTTGAGGGAGATTTCTCCTTATGATAGTCAAACAAGCTTGATACGCGAAATCATTTTTGATAATATTATTATTAGCGCATAGTGTAGAAAACCTTTCGAAAGTATGATATTAATCTTAGCCAGCATAAGTGCTATTATATTATGCCTGTTATAGCTACCATTTAAGAATGGTAGGTGTTTGCACAAAAAATGGACAAACACCTCCAATCCGTATTATTTAGTTGATTATATGTTATTTTCCAAGGTTTTAGGTTACTTATGCAAATATGTAAAAAGCAAGGACTAAAATGTAAAAGACACGCGGATTTATAGTGGTTCGGCCAGAACGTGCCTACGTCCACTTTATATGTTATTCTCTCCTTTCTTTCGGATTACAAGTACAAAGCTTTAAATACAAGTATAAGAAAGTTGTTTGAAAGTTCCTTCCTTGCTTGAGCTCTCAAACTTGTCTGCCATTGTTGTACCCCTGCCCCTCTATTTATAGAGTGAGGTAGGGGGCAGGGGTCCTGGATGTATATAGCTGCTGATGGACCTGGGCTGAAGCGATCTGGTTCGGCGAGGCTTCATTCGGCGTGGAACTTGGCCGGTGATGGAGTCGACCGGTGGTAGTTGGTTTGGAGGTTCATTCGGTAGTGGGTTTAGAGGTGCTGTTTCGGCATGGAGCTTGGACCGGTGATGGAATGGACCGGTGGCAGGTTGACTCGGTGGTGATGTGGAAGGGATTGGTTCGGCATGAAGGCGTTGTTGGTTCGGTAGAACATGGAGGAGAGGCGGTTCGGTCATGGTTGGTTCGGTAGCGTGGAGGGAAGGTGGTTCGGTTGTAGTTGGTTCGGCGGTGTTGGTCCGGTGGTGTGTGTATGGTGGTCCGGTGGCCTTGGTTCGGCTGAGGGGTGGTTCGGTGTTGCGTGGAGAGTGTTGGTTCGGCTAGGCATAGGTACCGAATGTATGTAAAGGGTGATTCTGGACGAAATTGATGCTCCTTGGCCTCGTGATCTCATGGGCGAGAATTCGCCCAACATTTGCCCCCCAAAGTGGGGCACATGCCTGCATGTGTCGCGCTTTGTTTTCCTGTAGTTGTAATAGCTCCATTAGGTTTCGAGGGCCGAACCATCCGGTCCGGTTATCCTGAGCTCGCCTATAAGTAGGGGAGCCACGCCTTCGTTATTTCCTACCGAGTGTGATAGCCGAATCAACCGAGTGCCGAATCAACCTTAACTGTTCCAAACAGCCGAATCGAAGGAGTACCGTAGCTCTCCTAACTGCCGAACCAGGTGAGTAGCCGAATGAACACATGCTCCTGAATTGCCGAATGAACACGTACACTTGAATTGCCGAATGAATTCGATTGTTGGGAATGCCGAATGAATCTTTAACCTCTTAATGCCGGATGGATTTTATGCCGAATGGGCTATGCCGAATGAGATTTCATGTTTGAATCTTGCGTGGAACACTAATCCTATATTCACCTGCTTGCTTAGATTTCCATACTTCTTGTTCTAATACCATGTTTTTCTTGTGCCGCAGATAAATGTCTCGTAAAGCGGAAACTCGATCGAATAGTAAGAAGTCCAAGGATAGGGGAGAGTCTTCTTCCGTGCCTCCAGCCCAACCAGGACCGGCGCGACATGGACCTGCCCCGAGGTCGTTAGTGGATGGGTACGGTCCCCAAGAGCTTCTAAACTCTCCCCCCGATTGCTTTCCGAGCTCCCTCAAAGAGGAGCAGCTTGATGTCATTTCTTGTTCTTTCGGGATTGATAGGGCTCTTATGCTGTTGCCGGGAGAGGGGGTTATGCCATATGACCCTCCTGTAGGGTACTTTGCTTACAGCAGATATCATTGCATGTGTGGTGCTATCCCGCCTCTCAACGCTTGGATAGTTAGCTTCATCACCTATCTGAAGGTGGCTCCATTCCAGCTTCAGCCTAACTCCTATGCCATTCTGGTGAGTCTTTTCGTCATCTTTCAGAGGAAATACGGGCGTCCCCCTTCCAACCGGGAGATCCGGTATCTGTACAACTTGAGAGGCTACAAGAAGGGGTCTCCATATATCAGTTTGGACGCGGCCGTGCCCTTCAAGCCTGTTCTGGATCTGTACTCGAAGCTCAGTATGTTCAAGAAGGAATGGTTTTTTATTAGGGATGACTCTGTTTCTTTCCGCCTTTTCACTTCCGGCTGTAAGTTAAACTTCATTTATATTTTCCTTGTCCCGATCACAATGCTTCTTCTTATATGCTTTTATTTCTTGCTAGCGACAGGTGGTTTTGCGATCGTGGAGACTGATTCCTTGGCGCAGATGGCTGCTGAAATAAAGGTCATTTCAGGAAGGGACAGGTCGGTCTCTTACCTGATCAGGAACGCCACTCTCCTGGAGTATAACTTGATTCTGCCACATCAATCTGTGGCTAAACAAAGAGATACAGCCGAGGAGAGGGCTGCTAAAGATAAGGATGGAGCTACTGCGAAGAGTAGCAAGAAGAGACCTTTCTCGGTACCTCCAGCCGTTGGGGGAAAGAAGCGTAAGAAGTCTAATGGACCCTCCCCCAGTACATGCCCAGATATTCCGGAGGAGGAAGGTGGAGAGGAGGAAAGAGGCGAAGAGGAGAGCGGAGGAGATGGAGAAGGTGAAGGACAGGGTGGTAGTGGTGCTGGTGCCTTGACCTCCGGGAAAGTGGAGGAGCTTCAGGAGTGGACGGATGAGGCTCTCCGTCAAGCTTTCGGGGAATCGGAGGGAGAACCGGATTTGGCGGAGAAGGCGAAGAAGACTGGCAAGGCCGGGGCTGACGCCGATCCATCCCCTAAGAGCTCCTCAGCTAGGATGACTCCGGCAGTGCAAGGTGAACTTTTGACTTCTGCAGACTCCATTTATGACAGGGACTTAGTAATATTTTATGGCTCGCTCTCGTCCTGGGATGAAATCCAGGACTTATTGCAAGATCCTACTCCTCCGCAGGGTTTGTATAATAGATGTGTCTTCTCATTCTTTTTAACTTACCATATTTCTTGGATTATGGACCATTGTATGTTCGTAACACTTGTTCTTTATTACAGGGGCAGGCGAGGTGGCCAAAACTTCAGACGTTCGACACCGTCTTGAACAATTCAAGTTGATGAGAGCTTCTACTAAGCTGCCAGCTGGCCGTTCCGGGGATGTAGTTAAATATCGCCCTCTTCTTGGAGTCATTGAGGAAGGTATCCAGTAGAGGAAGAGGAGGCGTTCCTTGTTTGATTCACCACCCGATCCTCGGCTCCCACCTCAGCCTATTCATGATATCATGGAGGAGGGTACTGAGCATATTCCTTCCCCGCATCTGCCTGAAAATCCTACCGTTATCCGCATAAAACGTCCTGACGTGCCTTGCAATCCCTTTGCCGGCCACCCGGATTTGGACCCAAGCTCTCAGGATATCCTATTTGACGAAGCCACGAGCGAGCATCTTCTCCCCCGCAATCCCATGGTTCGGGTTCTTGATGAGGCTAAGTCCCTGAATCTGGATCTGCTCACTACTCGGATAGCTGCTATAGGGGACGAAGCCAAGGCCAACATTGACCAGGTCGCGGAGGAGGTTAAGAAGTTGATGGAGCATCACGATCGACTGGCTAGGGCTGGGGAGGAAGTCGGGAGTGCTAACATTCGGCTGCGACTACAGATTTCTGATCAGGCCAAGCAGCTCGCCGATCAGGCTTTCCAGATTTCTCAGCACGAGGCAGCCTCTGGGCAGTTGAAGGAGAATCTGGAAAAGGCCAGCAGGGCAGAATTGCGGAAAATGGAGGCTGCTTGCAAGGGGCGGATTGATATGGCTATTGCGACGGTGGATGAGGTTAGGAATGCGGATCTTGAGCGGATTGAACAGTTGTCTAGGAGGCTTGAGGCCGCAGAGCTTGCTCAGGCCAAGCTAAAGGAAGAGATGGAGGAAATGAGGAGGTCTCTCCAGGCTGACCGCTTGAGATATCGATCGGAGAGGGATGTTGCCGTTGCTAAGTTGTTATCCTCCGAGGCCCGGGTGAGGGAGTTTGAGGAGAATGAGGGGATGATGGATGAGATGTTGCAGGATATGTACTTCCGTACCTGGAAGCAGGGTAATCTATCCTGGATGGATGACTATCCCCGGGTCATGGCTAGGATATATCTCCGTGCTTTGGAGGAGGCCAAGGCCGATGCGGATAAGGAAGGTGGAGCGGCATTCAGGATGGACGTGGTAACCGCCCAGTTCTCAAAGGAGGAGAAGGTAGCGGTGAAGGAAGGGATGCGGCTGCTTGCTGCAGAGGAAGCGGGTGTGCATTTGGCTGATGAGGATCAAGCGGCGGACGCTGGTGAGTCTCTTTTCTCTTTCTCTTTTCTTTTTGGATCTTCATAACTTGATCGCTTACTGTTCGCTTAATGAATTCCCCTTCTGAATTGGACAGGTGGGACTTTTGGTCACCATGCTGGGAGCTCCGACCCAGCGGCTAAGTAGGCTTGGAGAGTTGGTAGGATGAGGGTGAAGCGTGAACGCAGCTGGTCACCTTTTGATTTCTTTTTATTGCTGTTCATGTTAGTCCAAAACATTGATGTAACTGTAATAATATTGTTTGTGATGAATGACGTTTTGTAATTTCATAATATAAGCTGATTCCTTTATGTTGGAATGTTATTGCTATTTTGCTGTGCTGTGTAAGTGATGTAACTATGCATGTTACTAATGACTTGACTGTGCCTGAGGCCAAGTTTTTTGCTTAAAGCATAATTTTCTCATTTTGCAATGTAAATGTGATGTGTAAATACGAACTGCAGCTACGTATTAATGTATAAAAGTAGAAGGTACCGCCCTTCATGTTTTGGCCATAGACGGCAATTTCGTGCATCCTGTAAGACTAAGCACGGAATGCTGTTGAGTGTCTCGTTATCCGATTGTAAGTTCCTGTTCCCATTAGCGAACGTTCCCTATTTCATGTCCTGTACTTTCAAGCACCGTTACGGGGAATAGGAGAAAAGTTTTAAATGAAATTGAAATACAGGAAAAGTAAAACTTCCAGTCACGGAAGGCCGTCGATGTGCTTAAGTTCGTGGAAAACGGGTTTTGTAGTCACTTTCCCTAGCTGTGGGTCTTGGAGACATTTGTCACCCATCTTACGCCTACTGCGGGGAGTTTTCTTTTTTACCACAGCCGCACTTAAGACACATCGGAGCCGATCGCGCACAGTAACTACCCGGGCCATTATGGCCCGTAATCGTGGGTATTATTCGATTTACTGTGGCCGGCTAGCGTGGGGGCCGATCGTCAACTGTAAACTGCCCCTGGCTGGCCACACCTTATGTTGGGGCTTATGATCGGTTCACAGTCGCCGGCGAGCCGAATCGCTGTAATGAGCTGCCATCGGCTATAGTCGGCCTTTTTTATGATGACTTATACTTGGCTTATTACAGTCGGCTTTAAGGGCCGAGGCAAACAATGAGTTAACTCGCGGTAGAGGGATACCGGAGCAAAGTGTCTCATTGGCGAGGGCATAGGAGCGCAGCGTACCTGTTAGATTTCGTCCAGGTGGAGTTGTGTTGTGAAGTTCTGGATTGAAATGTCATCTGCAAAGGATTTTGTTCAACGGCAAAGGATAAAGCTTAACAAGTAGCCAAGATATAAAGGAACAAGTTAACAAGAGCCAAGTTTTTTAAAGTGGTTCGGCACGAAAATGCCTACGTCCACTGATTCTCTTTGTTAATTCACTTCATATGGGCAGTACAAGTTAAGAAAAGTATCGACGGAGGTGTCGGATGTTCCATGCCCTCTGGAACACCTCTCCGTCCACTGTTGACAAAATATAAGCTCCGTTGTGGAGATCTTTATGAATTACATATGGTCCATCCCAGATGGGGTCCAGTGCCCCGGGGCGCGGAAAGATTCTCTTGAGGACAAGGTCTCCTTCTTGTAAGCTGCGATGTTTGACTTTGGAGTTGTATAGTGCTGCCACTTTTTGTCTGTGAGCTACTGCTTTGAGTGCTGCATCATTTCTTCTCTCCTCAATTAGATCCAAAGACATGTGGAGGAGTTCTTCATTTTCTTCCGGGTTGTAGTAGATCCTACGGTGAGAGGGCACTATAGTTTCAACTGGGAGCATAGCCTCCGATCCGTAGGCCAAAGAGAAGGGAGTATGCCCTGTTGAAGTTCTGTAAGATGTGCGATAGGCCCAAAGTGCCGTAGGAAGTTCGTCCACCCAAGCGCCTTTCGACTTTTCAAGTTTCTTCTTGATTAAGGTTTTGAGAATTTTGTTGACAGCTTCTATTTGGCCGTTTGCCTGGGGATAAGCCACGGATGAGAAGCTTTTGTGAATCCCGTGCTCTTGGCACCAGTCGGTGAATTCCTCGCTGTCAAACTGAAGTCCATTGTCTGATACGATTTTGAGTGGTGTTCCGTACCTGCACAGAATATTTTTGATTAAGAAGTTGATAACTTTTACCGAAGATATTTTATTTAGAGGTTCCGCCTCCACCCATTTGGTGAAGTAGTCGACTGCCACTATAGCATATTTGGCTCCGCCTCGGCCCGTTAGCAGTTCGCCGATTAAGTCAATCCCCCATATTGCGAAGGGCCAAGGCTGGTCATCTGAGTAATTTCATTGGTTGGTAGTCGAGGGATTTTGGCAAATTTCTGACATCTGTCACATTTTTTGACGAAGTCTAAGGCGTCTTTGTTCAAGGTGGGCCAGAAATATCCATATCGGAGTATCTTTTTTGCCAGAGTCTGCCCTCCGTTGTGGTCTCCACAACTTCCCTGATGGATGTTGGATAGAATTTCCCTGGCTTCTCTTCCAACAACGCACCTCGATAAGGGGTTAGAGAAGCCGTGCCAATAGAGGATGCCTTCTTGCATCGTGTAGCGGGAAGCTTTCCTTAGAATTTTCTTAACTTCATTTCGCCCGTCTGGTAGGGTGTCGTTTTGTAAGTATTCTCGGATAGGGGTCATCCATGTTTCTTCTTCGGTTGCAGCTATCAGGTGTACTTGCTCGAAACTCGGGGTTAGCAGCCTTGAGACAGTTATCGCTCCAGAAGCGGTGTCATTTCCCATGCTAGCTTGCTTTACCAGCTCGTCGGCCTCCCGATTTTCCTCTCGAGGAATGTGTCTGATCAAATAGTGATCCAGTTGGTTAAGTAGCAGCTTGGTCCTCTTTAGGTATGCTGTGAGTCGTTCTCCTCGAGTCTGGAACTCTCCTAGTATTTGATTCACAATAAGTTGAGAATCACTATGGAGACATAAAGAACTGACTCCGATTTCCAGTGCAAGTTCTAATCCGGCTATCACTGCTTCGTATTCTGCGTCATTGTTGGTGGCAGCGAATTCCAATCTTAGGGCGTAGCGCAGCTTCTTTCCCTTGGGGGTGATTATCACAACACCTGCCCCCGAGCCTTGTTCGTTCGATGCTCCATCTACGAAGAGATTCCACTTGATATCTTCTGCTATTTCAGATTGGTCCTTACCTTCGCCAGTAGTGAATCGGCAATGAAATAAGCTATGGCTTGTCCCTTGATAGCGGTGCGAGGATGGTAAGTGATATCATATTGGCTTAGCTCGATGCACCACTTGAGCAGTCTCCCAGAGGTGTCGGGACGATGGAGCACTTGCCTCAATGGCTGGTCGGTTAGGACTCTGACGGGATGAGATTGGAAATAGTGTCGCAGCTTCCTTGATGTGATTAGTAAACAATATGCCAGTTTCTCGAGTTTGGGATACCGGGTTTCTGCTCCCATGAACCTTTTGCTTATGAAGTACACTGGCCATTGTGTGCGGTTTCTTCTCTTACCAAAGCGGCGCTTAGGGCATGGGATGACACAGCAAGATATAGGTATAGTTCTTCGCCTTCATTTGGCGTTGAGAGTACTGGTGGCCGTTGGAGGTGCTCGATTAGGTTAAGGAAAGCTGCTGAACATTCGTCGGTCCACTCGAATTTTCCTTTGTCTCTCTTCAGTGCTTCAAAGAAAGGAATGCATTTGTCGGTTGCTTTAGAGATGAATCGGCTTAGGGCGGCCACCTTCCCGTTTAGGCTTTGCATTTCTTTCCGAGTGGACGGTATTCTGATATCTTGCAAGGCTCGGACTTGTTCGGGGTTCGCTTCGATCCCTCTGGCATGGACGATGAATCCCAAGAACTTTCCTGATGACACCCCGAAGGAGCACTTTAGAGGGTTCAGCTTCATTCCATATTGGCGGAGTACTTGGAACATCTCGTCCAGGTGGCTTACATGATCGTTGGCTTTTCTTGATTTTACCAGCATGTCATCCACATAAACTTCCATAGTTCGTCCTATCAGTTCTGCAAACATCTTGTTGACGAGGCGCTGATAAGTAGCTCTGGCGTTTTTAAGTCCAAATGGCATTACCTTGTAGCAGTACAATCCTCGGTCAGTGATGAAGCTAGTGTGGTCTTGATCGGGGGCGTGCATAGGGATCTGGTTATATCCTGAGTATGCGTCCATAAAGGATAAGAGTTCGTGTCCAGCAGTGCTGTCCACGAGTTGGTCGATTCGGGGGAGTGGGAGGCAGTCTTTCGAGCAAGCGTCATTTAAGTTGGAGAAATCGATGCATGTTCGCCACTTCCCATTAGCTTTCTTTACCAGTACCGGGTTGGCGATCCACTCCGGGTAGATGGCTTCACGTATGAAGTCATTGGCAAGTAAGTTCTTTACTTCTTCCTCGAGGGCTGCTGATCGTTCTGCCCCCATACTTCTCTTCTTTTGCTTTACCGGTACCTTGGTAGGATCGATGTTTAGTGCGTGGCATGCTATGTCCGGAGAGATTCCGGTCATATCAGCGTGTTTCCATGCAAATACATCCATGTTATGGCGAAGAAAATCAATGAGTTGATTCTTTAATTCTCTTTTTAGCTGAGATCCGACTCTCAGCAGTTTACTTGGGTCGTGTTTGTCTACAGATACGAATTCCATAGCCTCTGCAGGCTCGGTGATAGACTCCTCCTCTCCGTCCCTGGGATCTAGTTCGTTGAAGGGATCACTTGTATATCGAAGAGGAGGGGCTTTCTTTAGTTGCTATGCTTCCAAGCTTTTCATGCAGAGAGTAGTCTCTGCATTCTTCCCTTTATCTTTCTTGCGGTTATTACGAAGTTCGGTTACATAGCAGTCCCGAGCGGCGTCCTGATCTCCTTCTACTTCTCCCACTCCATTATCCGTTGGGAACTTCATCTTCAGGCACCATGGGGCAAGGACAATTTGGAAGTCGGACAAGGCTGGTCTTCCTAAAAAGGCATTGTAGGCCGAGTGGTTGTCTATTACCACGAACGTTTGTTTCCGAACGGCGAAGCGGGGATGACTTCCCAATTCAACAAAGAGATCCAATTGTCCGAGGGGCATCTTTGCTTCTCCAGTGAAACCGTGTAGTGGTTTGTTACAGGGGGATACATCCTTCATTGACAGCTTCATTTTGTCGAAAGCATGCTTAAATAGGATATTTACTGAACTTCCAGTGTCTATTAAGATTCGGAAAACTTTGGCTGGACCGAACCAGGCAAAGATGACCATAGGATCCATATGAGGGTATTGCCTTCCTTCTAGGTCGCGCCCGCTGAATGTGATATCATTACTTTCCTTCCGCTTAGGGTGGCGTTCTTCCATAACAGAATTGACGCAGTCTCCCTCGCTTCTGAGTGAGTTTCCATATCTTTCCATTTCTGCCCAGCTCTTGTCAGCGATGTGTGGCCCTCCTGATATTGTATGGACCACTATCTTCTCTTGGCTGGAACCGCTGGTGTTGCGATTTCCTCCGCCTGTCTCTGGGTGGAGCTGCCCTGGGCTTTCCTTGGCAGGAGCTGGGGTCCTGTCCTGGCCCTTTACATAGCGTTCCAGCTTCTTTCTCCTGATGTGTTCTTCAATTAGATCTCGGAGATGACGGCATTCATTGGTATCGTGCCCATGAGACTCGTGAAAATGGCAGAATTTTCCGGACTGGATTGCGCGATCTGTCTCTTTCTTGTACGGGGGGCGCTTGTATGTAAGTTCGTCCTGGGTGGCCAGGAAGATGTTCTCGACTGTTTCATTCAAGGGAGTGTAAGCGTCAAATCTCGGTCCTGGTCGGTACAAGCGCTTTTCTCCCTTCTTGCCCCCTGCATTGTCTCTGGAGTCATTTCTCCGAATGTCTTTCGCTGCGGCAGGGGCGTTTCCATGGGCCGTCTTAGCCTGTGGTCCTGTCTGCCTTTCAGTGGCAGCCTCTTCGAGTCTCATGTACTTCCCAGCTTCATGAAAGAAATCGGGTAAGGTAGCTGGTTTTTCTTTAGTTAGTCTTCTAGCAAACTTGGTATCTAGGTGCACACCACTACAGAGGGCCATTAGGGTGAGTTTCTCATCGGCATCTTGGACTGCGGCCGCTGCGGCGTTGAACCGGGTTAGATATTGTTGCAGTGTCTCTCCGGATTTCTGTTTGACATTGGATAGAGAATAAGCATCCTTGGGTTGTTCCACATGAATGTGGAACTGGCTAATGAACTTTTCCTTCAACATTTCCCATGATCTGATGGATCCTTGGGGTAGATGGCAGAACCAGGAGGTAGCTAGATCTGCTAAAAATAGTGGAAAGCATTTGCATAATACTCCTTTCGTTGCCCCGCTCATGAGCATATGCTGTGTGTATCTCTGCAAGTGTACAACGGGGTCGGAAGTTCCCTTGTACGGTTCCATTATCGGCATTTTCCACTCTCGAGGGGTGATGGCGGTTTCGATGTCACGGGTGAAAGGGCTGGTTACCCTAGCGCCTATCCCTCGCTCGCTTTGCTCCCGTCGGACGCATTCCCTGAATAATCGTGCCATTCTTTCATCAGAATTTGGAGTGGACAAGAATGAGCTTGGTTCTTCCCTGCGGGATCGATCTCGTCCGGATGACCTATTGGGATGGTATAGCCTATCATTTCTGACGTTATCCAGTGGCTGTCTTTGGCTACTCGGATGCATGCTAGGACCATCTACAGTTGCCCCCGCCTTGATCTTCCCCTGCGGGGTTCTGTTTCGAGCATTTCCATGGGGTCAACTTCGGGCTGGGTTCTAGCTCGGCTCCGTTCAGCGGGGTTTCTATGATTAGATGGCATGACTGGCTCAGCTACATCCGACCCTCGCCTGGTGCCTCCCCCATTGGGTTCGGTTCCAAGCGCTTCCTCGAGTCGGAGTTCGGGCTGAGTCCGGGCACGGCCCCTATCACTGTTGTTCCTGTTGATAGCTTCTTCGAAGAGGGAAGACCTTTGCTGTCTCTGAGATCCTCCAGATTGAGACTCACCCCATGATTCAGTGTTGCGGTTGGATTCTTCGGCATCCCTCAAGCGTGACATGAGTTGGTTCACCAAAGCTTCTTGTTGGGATGCGAAACGGTTAGTTACTTCAGTCACAACTCTGTCTAGATCTGCCCTAGTGATTGCTGCTGGTTGTTCCGCGGCAGGGGCAGTTGGATTTGCCTGATCTGCTGTCGTAGTGGGATGGTTCTCTTGATCTGGATCAACTGGATCTGGAGCGCTGCTGGTTGCAACGTTCTTTCCCTTGTTGGTGTCTTTTCTCGGCCTTGAAGTCATGTTTCCTAGGCAATGAAGGGTGCTATTGGGAAAGAAGGTTGAATGAGGGAAGCTGAAACTTCGAGTTCCAAATTCTCAGTGAAAGCACCAAAAATGTTTGCACAAAAAATGGACAAACACCTCCAATCCGTATTATTTAGTTGATTATATGTTATTTTCCAAGGTTTTAGGTTACTTATGCAAATATGTAAAAAGCAAGGACTAAAATGTAAAAGACACGCGGATTTATAGTGGTTCGGCCAGAACGTGCCTACGTCCACTTTATATGTTATTCTCTCCTTTCTTTCGGATTACAAGTACAAAGCTTTAAATACAAGTATAAGAAAGTTGTTTGAAAGTTCCTTCCTTGCTTGAGCTCTCAAACTTGTCTGCCATTGTTGTACCCCTGCCCCTCTATTTATAGAGTGGGGTGGGAGGCAGGGGTCCTCGATGTATATAGCTGCTGATGGACCTGGGCTGAAGCGATCTGGTTCGGCGAGGCTTCATTCGGCGTGGAACTTGGCCGGTGATGGAGTCGACCGGTGGTAGTTGGTTTGGAGGTTCATTTGGTAGTGGGTTTAGAGGTGCTGGTTCGGCATGGAGCTTGGACCGATGATGGAATGGACCGGTGGCAGGTTGACTCGGTGGTGATGTGGAAGGGATTGGTTCGGCATGAAGGCGTTGTTGGTTCGGTAGAACATGGAGGAGAGGCGGTTCGGTCATGGTTGGTTCGGTAGCGTGGAGGGAAGGTGGTTCGGTTGTAGTTGGTTCGGCGGTGTTGGTCCGGTGGTGTGTGTATGGTGGTCCGGTGGCCTTGGTTCGGCTGAGGGGTGGTTCGGTGTTGCGTGGAGAGTGTTGGTTCGGCTAGGCATAGGTACCGAATGTATGTAAAGGGTGATTCTGGACGAAATTGATGCTCCTTGGCCTCGTGATCTCATGGGCGAGAATTCGCCCAACAGTAGGTTATACAACTACAATCGTACAAGGCACGTATTGGTGATTGGATTTCCAACAAATGGTCAGGCAAAGGAACTTCCTAAGCCACATGGGTACGCCTCTGGAGGGACGTCCCGAGAACTTAACCGGATCTCTACCAACACAAGGCCGGGTTACCTTTGTAACTAGGTAACTACTACACGAGTATGTTATCCTTCGGTCGTAACCAACCTTTCTCTTAGCGCTCGACACCAACAACCACAAAGTAATAAATTTGTAGTAACCACATAGGTTAAATATCTAGGCTCCATACCATGATACCACCTCTATCCAGAAGGAAATGGACATACCCTCAGGGGGCACTACCTCCAAATAACCTTGCCGCATCTTTCCTGTTTTGACCATTTCTTGGTTGTGAGGTCCAACGAGGCACGTTCACAAAGTACGCTTTACACAAAAGCCATGATTTGATCAACAAATGATCAGCAGCACTTCGTATGCCACATTACCAAATTGGGAATGTATCACTAGTAACCGTCAACTACATAACCTCTGAGCTCGTACGTCTCAGAGAAGGGTGTTAAGCTAAAAGAATAAATTCTTCACCACCAAACAGAAATGTATTTGATAGAAAGCAGCTTTACATCTCAAAGTGTAATGTCAGACATACATCCATACAAGTCTGTTTCGGGTTCGAACATAACCGAAGGCGCTTCAAAAGAAGCCCTTGCGATTCGGGTATTCACCATCTCGATCGGACTCCCCATCACATATGGAGATCTCTACACCAGCGCAACTTAGTGCAGAGACAATCGACGTGTAATCCTTTCGTTCTCAAAAATACCCGGTCTTCACCATCGGTCTTCAAATGCTATCCATTTCATCGTATCATTATTCGAAATGGGTTATATGACACAAAGTCCTCTCCCGGCTAAACCAAATAATGTGCGCAAAATTTAAAAACATATGGATATTAGGATCTTAGTTAAGTCATAACTTATAGGCCAAAAACCTTTCTTTTGAATGGTTTAAACAAATTTTCACTTCAAATCTTTTATACAAAAAGATTCACTTTACAAAGTTCACCAATATTTTACAAAGATTAATTCATAGTTTTTCAAAACTATTCCAGTTCCAATTCTTGTGTACAAAAGATACACCTTTATGATCTGCTTCAATTTGAAAATAAAATTCACAAATTTTTCACAAAGATTCATCTATAGCTTTCTAAAACAATTCCATTTCAAATTTTTGAAATCCCTTTCAACAAAAACTGGAAATCCTTTCTTTATTTGAAGGCTATTATCGTTCAAAACAAATACATTTTGTTTTGGAAAAATCTGATCAAATATACACAAATTATAGCCTTTAAAAGTATAAACGAGAGAATCAACGAACTGCCATATTATTGGCAAGTTCTAATTTAAATTAAATTCAAATTCCTAAAACAATAGTTTTGAATCTATATATAAAATTGTATAACTTGTATACCCTTTTCAAACCATAATTTCCAAAATATTTTCAAATAATATTTAACAAGATATAGTGTATTCAAACTAAATCTTAATTTCAAAATTTCCCTTTCAAAGGCTTTTCATATTCAATTCAATTCCATTTCCAAAACCATTTGGATTCAAAATTTAACTTTCAAAACTATTTTGAATATAATAATATTAAATTCAAATATCTATGACTTACCCAATTTCCTCGTGAAATCCATAATTACATGTGTATGGTGTAGTCCAGGGGTTTTACACAATAGTGCAACATCATCAATCATCACAAATCTAAGCACAGTAATATCGATAAGCGACATAATCCTAAAACGCTTATCTTCATTCACAGATTCACGGATAAATATTATAAATTTATCACAGATAAATAAATTACATTCATCACAACTCAAATCAAAATATTTCATATCACAAAGCACCACACATCAGGAATATCAAAAATTCATACGATCCAAACATCCATAAGTAAGATCAATTGATAGCCTGATTAATTTAAATCATATTAATAACATATGAATAAAGTACTAATCTTGGTTAATTAACTATTAATTAATTACAAACCAAATTAGTTATCCTTTAAATAAAAGTCACCCCTTAATTACTTTCATAAATTAATCAACCTTTAATTAATCACATTAATTAATTATTCTTTAATTAATCTTTAATCACTTGATTAACCTTTAATTTACTACATTAATTAATTAATCATATCGATTAATTATCCTTTAAGTAGGTAATTAACCCTTTAATCAATTAGTAATTATTATTTGATTACTTTCATTAAGTAATCAACACTTTAATTTTTTTTCATTAAGTAATTAATTACATATTTAATTGCATCACTTTATTTTCATTTTGAAAACATTCAAATCAAATAATTAAACTAATATAAAATTTATTAAAACAAAATTTATGAATCTTAAAAACAATTAACTTTAAAAATTTAACCTTTGAAACAAATTTATTATAAATCCATAAATTGATTTGATTAATATTTCTTTTGAAAGAAAAAAACACATATTCATTTTCAAAATACACTTTTAAAATTTAGCTAAACATTTTCTTTTGCTTTAGAACTAAATCAAGTTTTCTCTTTAAAACCTGGTACCTTTTTTTTTCTTCTGAAATTTTAAAACTTCGAAGAATCTCTTTTTTAATTTTTTAAAATCTGGTTCTTGAAAATAATGAACCCGAGCCAAAGCACTTGTTTACCCGAGCTCAACTTCGGGTTCCTCACCTCCATCAGTTGCTTCGAATCAAATCCACATTTTCACGCGTGCTACCCCGAGCCATTCTTTTCTTCCTCGATTACAACAGAAACTAGATAATAGAGTATACGTGTGCACGTGTACAGGTGGCCAACCCTCCTCCGACCATTGCCAAGACCGTCGACTAGTCGCCAATCACCTTATCGACAACCCTGACCAACCAATACCCTCAAGCTCGCCGTGGTTCAAAATCGAGCACGACAGTGCCCAACTGGAACCAAACCTCGGTCACAAAAATCGACTCGCCTCGCCAATCAAGACCACCAGACCCCAAGCGACTCCGACCACAGTCGCTCCGATGACCCACGAATAATTTCCCCCTGGTCCGATCACCTATAATCCACCAATGACGACGCGTTTGCCTCGCAAACCCATACGTCTCGATCAACCCCTAAAACCCTATATCGACCCACGTCGCCGCCACGTCCACTTAAAAATTCTCCAGACATTTTTCTGATGATTCCCATTACAGCAACTTCCTTCGCCAGCAATCACGTCATCCAATTTGTCGTCGATCAATGGGAATCGACAAAAACAAGTTTTCTATTCAACTTAAAAATTCTCAGCCCTTATAAGCTTAAAAATTATGAGATCTTCACCTAAAATCATCAATTTGTAATACGAACATGATTATGTAATCAGATCTTAAAATTAAAATGTTTGATTTTCCTGATATATAATGATTTTACTGTAAATTATTATTTTCAAAATATTTGCTTTATAATTTATTTTTTTAATATTATTTTAGAGATGACTTTACATTGTTATAAACAATCTTCTTTCAGGAACCATAGTTTGAAATGGTTTAAACATGAAGATATGAATTTTGTTCTTGAATTTAGTTAACCTGTTACTAAACAGAAACATATCTATACATATACAAGCATGTACACTCATTACATATATATATATATAACATGCAAGCCTATTTAAAAACCCAAACAACATTTTTAGGTTCAAGCATCAACCACAAACATCAGGATATGGAGGCAGATTCAATGAGTTTGCTCACCTATGTGGGAAGAAGCAGAGAAAAAAGAAACTGGTTAAGCTTTTTCAAGTGATCTAGAACTTTGATTTTTTGATGTAGTTGAGACTTGAAACAGCAACTTGAATACACTGCATGTTTTTGATTCAGGTTAATCTTGTTTGAATTGTCTTTCAGGTTGTTAGCCTCTAGGTTATACTTGAAAATAGGTTTCTTTGATTTTTGATTTAAGCTTCAGGTTGAATTTATAACTCACTTTGATTTTGATTCTTGAATCACGTTGAAGTTGAAACAGGCTATTGATTTGAGTTTGTTTTTATTTGATTCTATTTTCTTTCTTTTTTTCTTCTGGTTTCGGATTAGCTTGAGATGATCTTGCTTTTGCTATTTGATTCCCAGGTTGAAGAACTTGTTTTGATTTTCCTTTTATTTTAATTCTCAGTTTTGATTTTAGTTTCCAGGTTTTTATTTTTGAAGATGTGAAGTTTAAAGCCTAGTTTCTTCTTCTTATAACATGTTATTTAATTTCATAATTAAAAAAAAATTATTGGCCACTTGTAAATGCAAGCTAACACTTGTACAAATTCATGTTATTTTACTTACACTTGTTAACAATAATTAAATTTATGTTTAAGTCCTTGTTTAATTAATTTATAACTTTGTTTTTAAATCCTTACTTTAATTTAATTTATGAAATATGGTTTCTTATTTTAGTTTTATTTTTACATATGTGTTATATTTTCAATTTAAACAAAACCATTTAAATAACCCCATCATATATTTACAAACCAATTTTAAGTTCATGTACAATTTACAAATGCCTAAACTAAATGTTTTTACATCATAACATATATATATACACAAATTTATAATTTATTCATATACATAATTTTAAAGAAAATATTCTAAACCTTTTTATTAAATCTTATTTAATGTTTATCTTATTAATTTCAAATTTTTTATCTTACATATATATATATATATATATATATATATATATATAACTTTAAAGAATGTGATTTAAAATAAATCAAACATTAATAAATAAATATATAATATGTATATATTAGAATTTAATTCTTTAAATAGCTTTTATAAATTTATTTATATCAATTTCAAAATATAACTTTCAAAATATAGATATACATATGTATTATAATTCAAAAATAGATTTTTATTAATTTTATATTATAGAGTTTTCAAACTCAAATTTATTTTCAAAGGTATTTATTTTGGAATTCCCAAATCAAAATTTCTATTCATAATCTATTGAATTTCCAAATCAATTCCTTTATTTACAATCTTTTGATATATATATTTATTCCAACAATTTTCAAATTAATCCACAATTAACTTCATAATTAATATATTATTCAAAATATTTTATTTTTGAATTTTCAATTAGAAATTCTATTTAAAATCATTTTTATATACATTTATATTAATAAACAAACAAATATTTCTTTTAACTTGGAAAATGCCAAATTAATTCAAAGTTTAATTTCAAAAGTTAAATTAATTACCAATTTAAATTTGATTTATAAACGGGAATGTTGCAAAACCACTTCCCGATCACCTTAAGTACGCATACTTAGGTGATAACGAAACGTTGCCGTCATAATTTCTTCAACTCTCTCTCTTGATCAAGAAATCTTCTTACTTTCTATTGTTTCAAAAAACAGAGAAGCAATTAGGTGGTCCATTACCGATATTAAGGGAATTAGCCCTACTATTGTCCAACATTGCGTTCACTTAATTGACAAAGCCAAACCCACTCGTGATGCACAACGGAGGCTAGTGCTGTCAAAATTCAAACTGACCCTTCAACCCGACCCTTCTAACCCAAATTTAATAGGGTCGGGTCTAACCTAATTCAATTATTTTTGATAGTGGGTCAATACCCATTCAGATCAGTTAAAAGACAATTCAACCCTCTTTACCCTCTTACCCGTCAAAACCCTAGATTCCTTCATTTCGTGTCTCCTTTCTTACGAAATTCCGCATCTCTCTCTCTCTCAAAATTATAATCGCTCCATCCAGGACTCGCTCTCGCTCAAGTTTGTGTGGGTTATCTCTCCCCCCTCAAGAATCTTGCTCAATTTAAGCCTACCATCACTTCACGTGAGATTCAGACCTCCGTTCGTCTTGTTCTTCCTGGCGAGCTTGCAAAACACACTGTGTCTGAGGGTACAAAGGCTGTTACCAAGTTCAGCGGTTTGATCTGGAAACAAGGGTTATTTTCAGGTTTTTTAGTTATCTTATGTTCTTAAATCTCTTGCTATATTTTGTAAAGTTTCAATTTTGTTCTGGTTTATATGATTGTTGTTTAAGCTAATTATCCTACGTTTATAGCAAATTACAAAAACAGTGCATTAATTTATAAACCTGCTGTATATAGATCAAGATAGTTACTTTAATACTTTCTTTAATCGATTCTTCTGTTCACATGGAGGTCACTGTAATGAAGTTATTTTAATCTTCATCTCATTTAATAGATAAAATGTTACCAGATTAAATATACATTGTCCAGCCTACAAAATATGCAAATCTAGTCAATTTGCGACAAATATTCAGAGGGAAGTGGATTAGACAGCAAAAAGTTTGAAATTTTCTATGTCTTTGAAACGAACAATAGTCTTATTCTTCCAATTCAATGGTATACATATAATATAAGTCATTAGACCATTGTTTATTCGATCAATTTTATGATATGGATGGATGCTTGTTTTTGTGGTGCCCTCCATTAAAAGTTAACTTTAAATTTTATTAGAAACAAGTTCTATTATAAGAGGAGTTAGTCCAAACAACAAGGATTATGTAGCGATTATTACCATAATTATGTGTAACCAGTTTGCAGGTAGGTAACCAGAGTTGTTATGTATTTCCAGACATTTTCCTCTTTTTTTAGGAAAAAAAAACAGAGAATACTTTAGTAGTAAATGAAAAACCTTGACCTATAATAGAATGAGTATGTAGATTGGGTTGTGACTAGTTTTACAATATAAAATATCCTTAAAAAATAAGCATATATATGAGATTTGTAGTGCGTAACAATCCTTTTATTATAACTAGTGTTCAAGGAACATATATGTTTTTTCAGGGAATGTTGGGATATCCAATCATGAATAACAACAATATATTGACACGCTGTTGCAAAATAGACATACATTTCCATTCTATCGTCGCTCAATGAACAACTGAGATTTGGATGTTGAAAATGGAAAGAAAAGTTCAGTGATAGAGAATGTATAACTGTAGTTTTTTTGTTTTCTATAAAAATTCACTGGAAAAAAATGGTTTCAGAACTAGTTAGTATTTTATGTTTTTTATTTTGTGAAAAGGAAGGTAGAAATTGGGTAGATACAACAGCTCTTTAATTTATTTGTACTGATATCAAATAAATTTAAGAGAAATTATTCATGATATCAAATTTCTTATAAAAGTTTAGATTCCAAACTTGAAGAATTATCAATAGGTGAACTTAAAAGTCATTTTACTATAATAGCATCAGTACATGTAACATTTGCAGCTGTATGCTTGAGGATGATAACTTCTAGTTCATCTCTAATTATTTTTATGTGGCATAAGTGTACATTGATCAACTTGATATATTTTATATGTCATGATAATAAAGTCTTGATGACTTTTACATATTTTTTGTACAATATGAATATCGGTGAACATGATAGTTAAACAAGAGATATGGTAGAATTGGAAGTTGATCTTGATTCGGTGGGTAGTTCCGTGGGAAGTAAACGAAAAAGAAATACTTATTCTGATGTTTGGAAATATTTCGAAAAGAAGGAAATTGTTAGTGGTGAAAAACGTACAGTCCCCTCTTCTACCTATGCTTCTATAAACTAAATTTTATACTCGCAAATTATCACTTGAAATCTTTTCTACTTTATTATTTTGTTTTTGATGCACTAAAAAGTGTTTTTTCATATGTAGTTCCATAATTTCTGAACTGAATAATATTGTATATGAGTAGCCATTTATCTGTTCCAAGTAAACATAGATACCTATTGATGTGCACGTAAATGTGCATATTTTTACCACCATATTTATTCTTTTTAAATTAAATAAATGATCATATTGGGTATTTTAACTTGTTTAAACCAAAATTCATATTATTTGAAATTGTCACATATTCATCTTCATCAAGGGGCAAAATGGTCATTTTTGTGCATATATTAATTTGAGAAAATTTAATTGGAAATTTTGTATTATTTTGTAGGAAATTACACTCAATTACAAGTGGTTTCATGAAGGAATATGCATGTACAAAGAAGATACAAAAGAATGAAGATGGAAATAATTCAAAGTGAAGAACATGGAGGACCCCACCTACCCACTATCTTAATGTACAAATTAAAGGCTAATGCACATGCTAAAAGACATTTAAAGCTTCATGTACATTTAAGTGGGGGATTATTAAAGATAATGATAACTTGTCCACCACACTTCCTCCAAGGGCATTTTGGGTACTCCCCAAAAATATGCATTAGGGTTTCTAACTTGTATAAATACTCCTTTTGTTTCATGTAACCCTCTTCCTTAGGCTATCTCTTCTCTTAGTCTCTCTTAGGCCTCATTCTCTTTAGTTTAGTTTGGATTAAAAATAAAATGAAAGCCCCTCTTTCTCTTTTCATGGCTACTTAGCCATTTTTATTTTATGTAATCTTTTTTTTTATTTTATGCAATTTAATACATGCTCTTTCATTTTCATGTTCATTTACTTTCATGTTGTAGTGTAGATCTCTTCTCTTTATGCAAGTAGAATAATTTTTTCTTTCATTTTGCTCTCTTTTTCCTTTTCTTTTTATTCAATGTTGCTTGCTACATTTGTTCATATGATGACAAATATGAGAGGCTAAACCCCTTCAATTTAGGGGGTAATGAAGCTCTCTAATTATGTAGCTCCAACTATTTGTTAATTCATGCTCTCTTTTTGTGCTTAATGATGATCAATGAAGTGTTTTATTTGTTGTTTTTGTATTGAATTTGATAGCCTATATTGTTGACACCAAATAGGCTATGCTTAAATAATCACTAATGCAAATGCCTCTTCATAAATATATGATTATGGCATAAGAAAGTGATTTGAAATTAAAATTTGATGGTCTATATTCCTAATCAATAGTTAATAGGCCGTACTTAAAATAGATTTCATTTTCATTTTCTTTGTCAAGTTTCATGAAAGTTAGTAAGTGTTTTAAGGGGTGTGTTATAGTTTGATGGCTTATGTTAGCTAATCAATAGCTCAAATATGTCATACTTATGATAAACACATCAATTAAAACACCAATGACCATAAAAGAGAGATCATGATTTCATGTGTTGAACTACATGATCTAGAGAGTGGATTTATTCTCTAAATTGTCATTTAACTTTCATATTTTCATTTCTTTTCTTTTTGTTAGTTAGTTCATTTTCTCATTTTCTAGTTTAAACACACTCTCGACTTTGGTATAATTTGATTGAGTAGGAAATTTAAATCATCAATTCCCTGCGGATCGACCCGTATTCGCCATGTGCTACATTCGTACATCGTGCGCTTGCGGTTATTTTTAATTTGAAATTTTTCGACGGTTTTCTAATTCGATAGAAAATCCATCGATTAACACCTACTAAGCATTTTAAGTTTAAGACTGCATGTTATTTTTATTATTATTTCTGCATGTTATTTGCATCTTTCTATTGTTCTTTGTTTAAAGTTTGAGTGAATTTTATTTTGTCAAAAGCCATTAGTTTGTTTCTTTGTTTAAAGGTTGAGTGATTTTTAATTTTGCAGTACTGTTTTTTCTTATAAGTGGTTCATATGCAATTGTTTGGTAACTTTGTATAGAATTAAAACCTAATAAAAAAATTTACGTAACTAACAGACTTTGTTTGGATGGTATATAAACTCTACCATTTCGCTGATAAGACCTTGTACTAATGTCTAGTAATAGTGATTTGCAAGATGTATCTGTATCTGTACTAATGTCAGTATATGAACATAACAGGTCCCCTATACAATACATAACAATTAAATGGGACAGGACAATAAACTTGAGTTGCCATCATAAGTATATATAAATAAACAAAGTCAATATAAAGGTTGAGAAAACACAACTTCTGACCCTCTTTGTTTTGTTTAATTTTGTTGCAGATACTTAGAATTACTGAAGTTTTGAACAAGCTGAAGCACATCTAAACAATGATACTCATTTATTCACTTTATATATGATATCTCATGATATTTGTGCACTTTCAGATGTTATTCGATGCAGTTTTATTACATATTTTGCAGTTCAAAAAGTTTATGTGTTATATTTTTACAATTTCAGCTCTATGTTTGGCATTTCATAATATTTGTGTTATAATTGTGCACTTTTAGTATTAAATAGAAGTTAACTGATTCAGTTTTTATCATGTATTCGGTAGCATGTACAAATTTATGATATGTTTCTCAGTTATTTGACAGTATATTTGATATTTTTTAAACGGGTTAAACGGGTTGACCCGCATATGAAATGGGTTGGGTCATATTTCTCTTTTGACAAATGTATTAAATGGGTCGAGTTACAAAATGGGTCGGGTCAATTTTGCTCCAACCCATCATGACCCAACCCATTTGACGGGTCTAACGGAGGCTTAACCCAAAAATGAACGATGCAGTTCGCGATGAAATTCTTAAGCTCCTCATTAACGGTATCATATGCCCATTTTTGATAGCCCATAGGTTAGCCCAATTCATGTCGTACCTAACCGGACTTACCATTATAACAAACGATGCTAAAGAACTCATTCCTACTCGGACTCAAACTGGTTGGTGTGTTTGCATTGACTATCGAAAATTAAATGCTGCAATACGCAAAGATCACTTCCCTCTTCCTTTCACTGACCAAATGCTCGAATGTTTAGCCGGCCATGAATTCTAATTCTCCCTTGATGGTTATTCCGGCTATAACCAAATTCCAATCACTTCCAAAGATCAAGAGAAAACGACTTTGACGTGTCCATTTGGTACCTTTGCTTATCGACGTATGCCATTCGGACTTTGTAACGCTCCTGCTACTTTTCAACGATGCATGATTGACATCTTTTCCGACATGATTGAACGCTTTCTAGAATTTTTTATGGACGATTTCTCTATCTTAGGCGATTCTTTTTCCTAATTTTTACACTATCTTGAGTTGGTTCTAAATTGATGTGGAGGAAAACGTTTGACTTTGAATTGGGAAAAATGCCACTTTATGGTCAAACAAGGCATAGTCCTTGGACATATCATCTCAAATAAAGGCATTGAGGTAGACAAAGCAAAAGTCGACGTACTTGCAAACCTACCAATTCCCAAATCTATTAAGAACATTCGATCATTTCTAGGACAAGCTGTCTTTTACCGATGCTTTGTAATAGACTTCGGCAAAATCGCTCGTCATTTGACAACTCTCCTCGGAAAAGACGTTCCATTTGATTTCAACTCTGAGTGTATCTCTTCTTTTGAACGTCTTATAAAAGAACTCATTTCAGCTCCAATCATTTGCGCACCCAATTGGGATCTCCCATTCGAAATAATGTGGGATTCTTTGAACTTTCCAATTGGTACTGTCTTAGGACAACGCATTAACAAGATCTTCACTTATCTACTACACTAGCATGACTCTGAACGACACTCAACTTAACTACACAACTATTGAAAAAGAGCTTCTAGCGGTAGTTTTTGCTCTCGAAAAATTCCTACAATATTTGATCGGCTCACACATTATTGTGTACATGGACCATTCTACGCTTCGATATCTCTTCGCTAAAAAGGACGCTAAATCTCGCTTAATTCGTCGGATCCTTTTATTATAAGAGTTTAATCTTACAAGCAAGGACAAAAAAGGATCCAAAAATGTCATAGCAGATCACTTATCTCGTCTTCCAAACGAACTTTGCCAATCAATGAAAACTTCCGCAATAAAAAACTTCTTTCAATTTCTATCGATCCATAATATGCTGATATAGTGAACTACTTAGTCTCTAAAGAAACTCCCTCATCTTGGTCCAAACAGGACAAATTCATGTTCCAAGTGAAATATTTCTATTGGGATGATCCATAGTTGTTCAAATATTTCCCCGACTAATTCATCCGACGTTGCATTTCGGATAATGTGATCAGGAATGTTCTTTTGTTTTGCCACGATCAAGCATGTGGTGGACATTTTGGTCCTCGGAAAACTGCAGAAAAAGTGCTTCAGTGTGGTTTTTATAGGCCTTCCCTTTTCAAAGACTCATTTGAATTTTGTAAAACTTACGATCGAGGTCAAAAGCTTAGACGAATTTCTCAATGAGATATGATGCCTCGAAACTCCATTCTTACGATCGACATCTTTGATTGATGTTTGGGGTATTGACTTTATGGAATCTTTTCCCAATTCTTTGAAAAATTTGTATATTCTTCTCGTTGTCGATTACGTCTCAAAATGGGTCAAAGTCATTCCTTGCAAAACCAATGACCATAGAATTGTTGTGAAATTTCTCAAAGAAAACATCTTTTCGAGGTTCGGCACACATCGCACAATAATCAGTGGTAACAGAACCCATTTTTGCAACCATTCTTTTGAAACTTTAATGAAAAAATACACGATAACCTATAAATTATCCACTCCATATCATTCTCGTACTTGTGGCCAAGTTGAATTTTCAAATCGACAAATTAAAAAATCTTGGAGAAAACTGTCAAAAAAATCAAAAAGATTGATCTCAGAAATTGACCAACGTGCTTTGGGCTTACCGTACTACTTTTAAAACCAACCTTGGCATGGCCCCATTTTGTTTAGTTTATGGTAAATCTTGCCATTTATCCGTTGAAATCGAACATAAAGCATTGTGGTCAATAAAGAACTTCAACTTTGAACTTGTGAAAGCTGGCGAAAAACGAAAACTACAACTCAATGAACTAGAAGAATTTAGGAACGATGCATATGAAAATGAGAAAATTTACAAAGAAAGAACAAAAGTTTTTCATGACAAGTCAATCCTAAGGAAAACGTTTTCGCCTAACCAAAAAGTTCTTTTATATGACTCAAGATTTCATTTATTTCCTGGGAAACTTAAATCGAGATGGACCAGACAGTTTGTGGTACGAACTGGTTTTCCATATGGTGCGGTAGAAACAGAAAACCCTAAGGATGGATCGATTTTCAAAGTCTACGGTCATCGTTTGAAACCTTTCTTGGAATTGCCAAGTAACTAAGAGGAGGAGCTCATAATTCATCATGAGCCAAGCTACGTCTAGTAAGAATGTTAACCCTTTTTTGTAAATATGTACATATTTTTCCTCGTTACACTCATTATATCATGCATTTACTGTGGGCACATAGTAAAAACTAAGTGTGGGAAGGAGTCTCATTTTCATTTTTTAAAAGTTTTATGGCATTTTCTAATTTTCATTTTCTTTTAATTAAAAAAATCTCATAATTTCTAAATCTCATAAATGATTTCTTTTTGGCATTTTGATTTATTTGAAGAAACACTATAGGATAAGTATAAGTTTTGGTTAATAAATTGAAATTTTTGAAAATTTATTTGTCTTAACAAAAATAAAAATAAAGTTTGATTACAAATAATAATGGTTTAACTAGTATATAGGAAGGTTTGTATGTTTTCATTATGAAATATATTCTAAATGAAAATCTTTATTTAAAAAAAAGTGGTAAATTTAACGTAAAGATATAACTTTTTTATCTTCTAAGTTAAATGGTGCTAAGATGATTTTGCAAAACTCTCGCTTTTCAAAAAAAATAGAAAAAAATAGAATAAAATGACACAAAAATATATATAAGTAAAAGAATTTTTTTTTTGATTATATGTCTATATTTTTAACACTTAGAGTCATGCGTCCACTCGTGTGTTCACTCGCCATGCTCTGTACCCTTCTTACGTAAGCCCGAAAGGCAGTGCACGATCGGTATACTTGGCCTCAGTTTATCTGAGTTAGGTGTATGTCTATAAAAATTCTTTTTAATAACGCTTACACTCGATAAGTATTCACACTTGTGTGTTCACTCGTCATGCTCTGTATTCACCTCACTTCAGCCTGCAAGGCAGTGCACAGGTAATATATCGGGCCTTAGTTTACCTGAGTTATGCACATGTAAATACTGTTAATATCAATAAAATTTTCAAACAAGAGAGAGTAAGCAATTGAAATCCAAACACTATTTTAACTTGTTTGATTAGACTTGTTATTGGAAACAAATGAAAATCCCTTTGATAAACTCTGATAATTAACTAAGGATCTATTTCATAGTTGCACTGTATTATCGACCGAATCAACGAGTTAAACTATAGCCCATTTGTTACGATAAATTCCTTTTTATTAGAAAGTTTGACGAGTAAATGACTTAAATTTTAAGATAATGACAAAAACCTATATTTAACTTATTTGTATCAATTTAAAAGTAAATATTTCATTTTAAATATTTTCAAAAACTTGCATTCATCTCTTTGTAAATAAATCTTGCATTTTGTGAATATTTTCACTTTGCATTCAGATTTTATCGGTAGTATCCGCAAAAAACCCTCACGAGACAACATTCGTCCTACCGGGGACTGTCAGAGGTTTAATGACTTATTGCATACGCTTAATTCAATCGTGCTCTGTACGAAAATCGATTTATCGTAGTTTTTTTTCGAGGACGAATAAAAAGGTAAGTGTGTGGATATTTGATGTGCATGTAAATATGCATATATTTACATTCATGTTTTATCTATTTTTATTTAAATAAATGTCATATTTGGGTATTTTAACATGTTTAAAATCAAAATTCAACTATTTTCAAACCATCATATATTCATCTACATATATGGGTAAAATAGTCATTTTTGTGCATGTGTTAATTTGGGACTTTTTTCTTGGACATTTTTCATAATTTTTATAGGAATTTGGATACACACGGAAGAGGGTTTCATGAAGATATATGCATGCATAAGGGAATACAAAGGAATGAATAGGAAATAATTCAAGCTCATGATCATGGAGGACCCCACCCACTTACCTAAATCTACAATTAGAAGCTAATGGACGACTAAGTGGTGGTTAAAGCTTCGTGCATATTTAATGATGGATTAATTAGAGGCTAATGTTTCTTGGAGACCACACTTCCTAAAGGGTATTTTGGCCTAAAAATCAAATTAGGGTATTATGCATGTATAAATATCCCTCTTATGTACATGTAAATATCTTCTTACCTTCCATTTTTTACTTAGGAAATTAAGCAAGCAAATTATAAGCTCAACGTTACATGAAATAAAATGGCTTCGTAGCCCCTTTCTCTTTTCTTTTATACATGTTTTTATTTACTTTATGCTCATTTTTATTCTTATGCTCTTTTTTATTTCATGTTCATAGCTTAGATTTATATTTAAGCACTTAGTTTATTTCATTTCCTTCGTCAACCTTCTTTTTCTTTGTTTATTTTTTACTTTATTTTATTTTCAATGTTGAAATCTCTATGTTGAAATGATAACACAAATGAGAGGCTGAATCCCTACAATTTAGGGCTATTAAAGCTTTCTTTTATCATGTAGATTCTACATTATTTTCTATGTATTCTCTTTTGTGCTTCATGAGAAAATGGGTGTTTTTGTTTGTCTGTGTTTATTTTTGAATTTAATAGCTTACTTTGTTCATAACAAATAGGCTACGCTTATCTTATTAATCACAAATCGCCTCTTCACCTAAATATGATCATGGCAATGAAGTGAAATTTTAATCAAAATTTGATGATCTATGTTACTAATTAATAGTAAGTAGACATGCATAACTAGATTCTAGTTTCATTTTCCATGCCATGTTTCATGAAATTTGAAAAAGTAGGACTAGATTTGTATTATAATTTGATGGTTTGATTTGTGTTAATTAGTAACTCAAATAGGTCATGCTTATGATAAATACATCACTAATCCTACTTAGATTAAAAAGAGATCATCATTTGATTTTATGTTGATTTATGTGACAAATGTAAGAAAGTGGATTTGTCACTAAATTGTATTTTAACCGCATAGTTTTTAATCTCAACATTTGCTTGGTTTTCTAGTTTTCAAAACAATCTACACTTTTGGTTTGATTTGATTGATTTGAAAATTTTTAAAATCTAAAAAATTCCCTATGGATCGATCCGTACACGCCACGCACTAAAATTATACACCATGCACTTGCGGTTAATTCAACGTTCATGCAACTCAAGTATTAAAAAGAAGGAGAATTGAACAGATCAAGTATTAATAACATGGTAACTATTTTAAAACGTTCATGCAACAATTAATAGTAAAAGAAATGAAGGGACCATGTACATCGCACAACCTTTTGTAACTCAATTTTTTGAAACGTAATCAAATTAACTTCATTAACTCAAATAATATTCAAATTTGTACGCATTTAGGTTTTTATCTATGCATGATAAAAAAATTATACTTACATTAAAATTGAAAATGTTTAATTTGGTTTTTTTCAAAATGATCTTTTATTTCCATTAAAACACCTTTTTTGTTTAACACAAAACGTGCGTTTCTTTTATTAAATCTATTAATTGCAATCAACGTCTTCTTTCCTTTTAATTGAAATATTTGACTTACATTAATTGCAATTACTTACAAAGTTAAATTTCAAAACAGACAACTAAAATGGATGAAAAATAAAATAATTATTTATTTAAACACATTAATAAATTTGTTTTGTACATAAGAGTAATAAATAACTTACTGAAATAGATTATTTTTCTATTCTTGTAATCAATCTGTAAGCTAAAACACAGTTCAAATAAACATATATTTCTTCCTTTAAAAACAGTCATTCCATTCTTTATTGTAACGAAATTAAACCTACATTCATAAATGAAACATTCATTTTATTTGATGCAAATGTTCTTTTCATTAAATCAAACTTTCCTTATATTTTCACAAAACATAAGCCACTTTTAATTACATCTATTAATTTATAATTTCTATTCTCTCTCTATTAGTTGAAAATTTTCGATTACATTAATTTCGGTTGATTAAGTTTCAAAATGGACTAAATGAATGTAATGAGAAGTGGAACACTTATTTCCCATCAATAGTAATGTAAACATATTTATACACTAGTGGATACAAATAGTAATTATACATTTCTTATTATATAATAGTTTATCTTCTCTACAATCAATCTTTCAGCTACCAAACATTTCAAATAAATAAACATATGTTCGCTCCTTTACTAAACTTATACATTTTTATTCTTTTATTTTGAGTTACACTCCTATTATTAAACCAACCAGTACTTTATGAAATTATTAACATAGATTTCTATTTTGTTATCCTCATTTTCTACAATTGATGTCTTTTCTTACATCAACCACAATTTTTAATTACATTTAATTCCAACTAATAATATTCAAATTCCAATAAATTGATTTAATTAGATTTCAATCTTTTTATTCAATCAATCATTACTTTATGGACATAATTAATATTGGTTTACATCTTATTGCATTAATGTTCTACAATGATCATCTTTTACCATATTAGTTGCAATATTTCAAATATATTGAAAAAAAATTCGATTTTCACATTAATTATAATTTAAAGTCCCACTAAATTCATTTATCTTGGTTTTACTCTTATTATAAAATCAATCATTGTCTTATGAATATAATTGACATTACTGTACATTTAATTACATTCACATTTTCAGTTATCGTCTTAACTTATATTAACATAATATTTATTATATTTAATTGTATTTGATTTCCAATTTATCTCAACAGATTAAATAAATTAGTAACAAATAATAATTGTTCCCTTTTCTAAATTTAATCACATTTATAAGTTTATTACCTACAAACAATTGTTATAACTACTTACAGAGCACTGATTTCATCCAATTACAATTAATTACCTATTAGTTCATCAATTAATGTAACATTTAGTCTATTTCCTCATTTACAATTTAAAGCCAAATATAACTTTCCAATTATTTCAGTTACCTGAGATTACGTTCAAATAGTCATCCATTACCTTAAATTAACATTATCAAAATTACATTCTAGTCGTTTTTCTCATTATTAAATCTTAAATTTTTAATTTTTTACAACATTAAATTCCAAAACTTATTTAATTAATAAATTTAATTATTGAAAATTATGGGTTGTTACGCTCTCCCCCACTCAAAACTTTTTGTCCTCGAAAAGGAAAAAGAAGAAATTAAGGAATTAATATAACTTATTCAAAGTATTCAATTTATAAACAATTAATTTACATAATTAAATAAAATACATCAATTTATAAACAATTAAATCCTTCATATACAAGTAAATAAAAGTTTGAAAAATGTTTTTACTTTCACAAAAATTATCTAAGTCCAAAATTCATGGAAAATTTCGGCAGAGTCTCCTTTGTACTGAGAGGTCTGGAAGAAATAATAATACCAATAATATATATATATATATATATACCATATTTCAAAGTAAATATCCCAAACCATGGGGAAAAAATATTATATCGATATAAAACCGTATTTCGAGGACATACTTATTTGTCAGGCAAATAACGCTTTATTTTATGAAACCAAAAGCAATAGCTATTTCTTCCATAAACCTGTATTTCACTTATATAATCCAAAGAAGTTAATAATTGCATAAAAGAGAAATATTAAGTTATTCCAATAAATAAGAAATAAAACAACACAACATAACAATAGTCACTTGCAAACAAATCATACATTCATCACATGCAATCAAAGTAATCAATCATACATCCATAGCGACCAAAATAAATGGTTTATTCGGGTTTAGAAACTTTTAATCGTATAAAACGGTAAATAAACTACTAAGTATACCATACACTCAACTACCTTAGATAAAACTTAATAGATTATTCATATATCTTTATACAGTTAGAAGTATCCTTTTCCAAACATCCCATGAGCCAAAACAAACAATAATTTGAAATATTGTTTAAGTTTATTCTTACAAATTTCTTCTCATATCATTTACTGTTTGTATATTTTCATTTCATGCAAAGCTTATTTTCATTAATTTACATTCATTACATACAAACTCCATTTCTCATTTATTCATACAATGCCATTTTCATTAATTTTTCATTCAGTTACTTGCATAATTTATTTCCGTTTAATGATTAAAAATAATCAATAAATTTATTATTGAAGGATTACATACATTTTATTACTTCACATGTACTATTTACTTTGATTTCCTTTTTACATCAATATTCATTTGTGAGGAAACCCATACTCAGATTTTTTTTTTCCTCTTTTTTTCGCATTTGTTTATTTCATATATATTCACCTTTACTATTCACTTTTACTTTATAACTGGCTTCAAGCATTAACTTAAGTTTATAATCATATACTTTCAATATTCACTTTTTTTCTCTATTAAATTTAATTACTAGCATCTCAAATTATTAACTTAAGTTTATAATATCATTATACATCCTAATACTTCCTTATAAACATAATTCTGTTGAACACTTTCATTTCCTAAGTTTTACATATTCTATTACATATTCTATTACATATTCTTATTAACATTTCAACTTTTAATAGTTTGGTAAGTTGTGTATATATATGTATATGTGTGTGTGTGTGTGTGCGCGTGTGCGTGTGTGTGTGTTTTAAGAAAGTAATTCAAAGTTACACAAGTTATCTCATTCACTTTAGTTAACAAAATGTTTAATGATTACATCTTCTAAATTCATTATTCTTAAATTTACAAGTTTCTAATTTCTTATATATTTCATAAATCACTAGCATCAAATTTCTTATTTCTGTTTTTAGAAGTTTCCAATTATTAATATAGCCAAGATTTCATTTCATTATAGTAATTGAAATTTCAAACCTACAGAAACCTAAGAACTAAATATCGGGTTCCATTTTCAAATCATTTTAAAATAAAATATATATAATCATATCTCTATATATCCAAATCTGATTAAGAAATTTAAAATTAAGTTTTGTTATCAAAACAGGTATGTAGTAAAACTACTACAGTGGCCTTTCCACTTTGAAACTCGAAAATGAACGTCGATGATGAGTGCACGCATCACTGAAATTATTTTCCAACGATGGAGAGGGGAGTACATAACTTAATTCCTTTAAAAATTCTTTTTCAAACTTTCTTTCATATCACATTGAAATATTTATACCGAAAAATACTTCCAAATAATACTAATATTGTATCCAAAATCTTTCGAAAGAAATTTTCAAAAATCCTGGAACTCAAGTTCTAAATTTCCAATTTATATTTACTTTACTTGTAAATCCTATTTTCTAATCAATGTTTATAAAATTTCACTGCCTAACAAACAACATATTTCATCCAACTGTATCATTTATAAAAATTATCCTTTTATATACAAAATATATACTAGGTAAAATTATTTCATTTACCCATATTTCAAAACAATATTGTGTCTATCTGCCTTACTAAGTGTTTAGAATCTCTATCAATGCCATAGCGTCCTATATACCGAATGGAATTTATAAATATTAAATATAACAAATTAACACAATACAAAACCTTCTATAACACTAAAAAATACACTCTCTCATATATATACGCTCAGCGGCTCCTTCTAGGGTATTAATGCCTTATTCTCTAATGAGTCAGACCCCACAAAGCTAAGGTTATCGCTAAACCAAAGCTCTGATACCAAATGTAATGACCTTCCTTTCGAGACAGTTTAAATCGATGATAAGCAGACACACACGTCAGACTCAAATCATGCAAAAGGGCAAAGTTTTATGGGGTAAACAAGAAAAATAGAGAAAGAAAGAAAAACAAATACAGAATCTCACCGTGGAATGACAAAATATCAAAATCAAATAAACAGTTCATGAAGTTGTTTTACAAATAACATTTGATTACACATTTACACTACAGAATCATAATACATATAACAGTATTAAATAAATAATGCAGTTGAACAACATGATGCAGTAGAATAAATAAAATAAACAATACTAGTATACAAATTTCCATCTTCATCCTCCAAAAGCAGTCTTTGATACACTGAAAGCTCAGACTTACCCGAGTGCATTGAAAAGACAAAACTTTCGAGTTAGAACCAAAAGATCATATGTAAGTTAAATCAATAGTAAATAAATATGAGTGTAACGGCGTCAGAGATTTTAACGAGGTTCGACATCTCCTATCCAGTGTCTAACGTTAGTGTAATAACTTAAGAGATGTTCGGGATTCCCATCTCCTAAGGATCCGTTAAACTATCTACTATGCAATATAATACACTATTATAATATGTCTACAATAAATTATTAAAATAGTGCTAAGGCATTATCCATATCCTCCTTAACACATTTTACATATTCCTATAGTCTATACAGCATTGTAAGTTCCTACGTGAGGTTTACCTAGAGGGCACCCCATAGGTATGGTATAAACCAAACTCGTAGAAGGTGCGATAAGGCATGTGAATAGGCCACTCAAGGCAATGCAAGGATAGGATTCGACCATTTGCACTCTCGGGTAGGTGGTAACGCATCCCCACCTCAGAACACACTTCCATAATCAAAATCGAGGAGAGGCCACAAAATCAATCATAAAATCGTAATATAGTATCAAAGAAATGTGCCGGATAGGAGGTGCGACCTCACTTGGCCCAGTATAGGTCCTATTTTAGTCACATCTAAGCTGACTCATGGGAGTCAGGGCTACGTAAATACCTCATATAGAATCATTCGCCAAACCATCCTACTTCATTCTGGAATCTCCACCACGTAGACGGTTGTTAAAGTGGTTTTGGGTATTGATAGAGAGTATGACAATATCCGATCTCGGTCTCTTTAACAACCAAACGCTTATTTCACACCTGATGGTTCTTTTACATTTCCAAAACCATTCATAATTTATAACAAAATATCATATTTAATTCATACCATATCACTTTCGAAACCATATTTACTTTCAAAATCATATACGCTTTCGAAATCATATCGATAAGAAAGGTTAATTAAATCCTCATTTCAAAATCATCATATTTACTCAAAGATGTCATTTCACTAGCAAATATCATTTCAAATCCCAACTTACGTTATAACATCATTTAACCATATTCGCTTTAAAATCAAGGATTTAAATATTAACACTTTCACTCTACACAATCTAAATTTTTTAAAAATAGTTGAGATAGTTATAAATAGTTTAGCATAGTTTAAAACTAAATTTTTAATCGTTAAAGTACTCTAAAATAGTTTTAAATAGATTTAACATAGTTTAAATAGATTTAAAATGATTTAAATAAACTTAAGATAGATTAAATAGTTTTAAATTAGATTAAAATGAACTGATTAATTTAAAATGGGTTAAATAGATTAAATTAGATTTAAATAGATAAAATAGATTAAAAATAAGTTGAAATAGTTTTAAATTGATTAAAATAGATTAAAATAGATTAAATTAGTTTAATAATTTGAAAATATTAGTAATCGGGATTTAAGAATAATATATTTAGACAGTTTATATTAAAATAATAAATTTGAAATTAATATCAAATTGTATTATTTCTTTCATTTCAACACATCTTTAAACCATTTAATCAATTTGATTTCATATCCATGTTCGAGCTATAAATTCAAACTATTTCAAATTTAGCAGATTTTGTAGTTTAAATATTCAAATATTTCGATAACTCAATTTCGATAAATTTTATTTATACTTCAAATCTAACTTTAAAATTTCAATTTCAACATTTAAAACTTGGATTTTCAAAAATAATTCAGTTTATATAAATCAGATGTCTTCAAAACATCATCTAACTCAACTTGAAATTTAAGGATTAAAAATTATTTAATTTAACCAATTTGGTGTCCGTATATAATTCTCTACCCTATGGTCAAGTAATACAGATATTTATCATTTCAATCCTCAATTATTTATATTCACGGATATATATCATTTCAACCCGCAATCTCGAATTTGATTACAAATCCATGAAATCGCTTGAGTCTATCATTTCAACTCATAACGATTTCCCCTAATTTGTCAGATTATTCGGGTATGTATCATTTCAACCCATAGGGAAATTGCAGTGTTACAACAATACAAAATATAATATCCAATCATTCAATATCAACAATCAAACATCCATCGAAATCATCATCCAAATCAATCAATAAACATCATTAGCTAACTGATTATAAATAATACGTATAAACTAACGAACTAAAATTTAATATCAAATTAAATGGCAATAACAATCAATAAAAGTCAGATTTAACAGGCATGACAATTTAAATATATCAAAGATCGACCAATCAATTTTTAATCACATCGTAAATTTAATTTAAATAACATAAGATAATTTAGTAATTGTGAGTGGGTTAAAACACTCAACTTTGATTTTAGCCCATAAAAATCCAAACAGAAGCACAAATACTCAACAATCTTCAAATTCAGCTAAATCAATTTCATGTTATCTGGAATTTAAATATGAATTCAATAGAAGAAATCGCGTGTGAATTAAAGTTTATATGTAAAAGATATTCATTTTAAAAGAAATATTATTAAAATAATAATTAATACACAAAAAAGAATAAATAAACTTTAATACTTACGTTTTTCTTAAGATGAGGCTAACGGAAAAGACTGAAGAACAACTAAGATGAGGACAGGATGTGTACGGAAAATGAAAAAAAAATCATGTTTCATAAAAGAAGTTTTTGGATTTGCAAGAATAAGAGCTTTTGAATATGAGGTGTTAGGAGAAACAAAACGCAAATGAAGAAATAAGATGTATGTTGTTTATAGTTAGGAAATGAAAGTGGAGGGACAAAAATATATGTCATATTTTATCTTGAAAGCTCCAGGTATTAATAATGCATAAGGAAATGTACATAGGAATGGAAAAGTTTGCAAACTAAAGGAAAGTCAAATTTTGTATACGTGAAAATGAGGTGGCAAGAATTAAATGCAACCTAAAAGTCTAGGCTCGAGTATTAAATAAAAGGAGAAATAAACGGATCAAGTATTAATAATAAGATAACTATTTTAAAACGTTCATGCAATAATTAATAGCAAAAGAAATGAAGGGACCATGTACATCGCACAACCTTTCAAAATTAATTTTTTTTTGGAAACGTAACCAAATTAACTTCATTAACTCTAACAATATTCAAATTTTAATGCATTAAGGTTTTTATCTATGCATAATAAAAAATTTAACTTACCATATAAAAACGTTCAATTTGGTTTTTCCAAAATGATCTTTTATTTCCATTAAGACATCCTTTTTGTTTAACATAAAATATGTGTTTCTTTTATTATCTATTAATTCCAATCAACGTTTTCTTTACTTTTAATTGAAATATTTGAATCACGTTAATTGCAATTATTTACAAAGTTAAATTTCAAAACAGAGAACTAATGGATGAAAAATAGAACAATTGTTTATTTAAATATGTTTATAAATTTGTTGTTTATACACAAGAGTAATTAATAACTTACTGAAATAGTTTATTTTCCTATTTTCAAAATCAATTTTGTAAGCTAAAACAAAGTTCAAATAAATATATATATATATATATATATATATATATATATATATATATATTTCTTTCATTAAAATCAATCATTCTATTCTTTATTTTAATGAAATTAAATCTACATTCACAAATGAAACATTCATTTTATTCGATGTAAATGTTCTTTTCATTAAATCAAACTTTCCTTATAATTTCACAAAACATAAGCCACTTTTAATTACACCGATTAATCTGCAATTTAGTATTCTCTCTCCTATTAATTGAAAATTTCAATTAAATTAATTTCAGTTGATTATGTTTTAAAATGGACTAAATGAATGTAATGAGAAGTAGAACAATCATTTCCTATCTAATAGAAATTTAAATATATTTATACACTACTAGATACAAACAGTAATTATACATTTCTTACTAAATAATAGTTTCTCATCTCTATAATCAATCTTTCAGCTACCAAACCCTTCAAATAAATAAACATATGCTTACTCCTTTACTAAACTTATTCATTTTTATTCTCTTATTTTGATTTACACTCCTACTATTCAATCAACCAATACCTTACAAAATTATTTACACAGGTTTCTATCTTGTTATCCTCATTTTCTACAATTGGCGTCTTTTACATTACCATAATATTTAATTACATTTAATTCCAATAAATTATATTCTAATTTCAATAAATTGATTTAATTAGATTTTAATCATTTTATTCAATCAATCATTACTTTAGGGACATAGTTAACATTGGTTTACATATTATTGCATTAATATCCTACAATATTCATCTTTTATCATAATAGTTGCAATATTTCAATTATATTGAATTTTTGTCGATTTTCACATTAATTATAATTTAAAGTCCCACTAAATTCATTTATCCTGGTTTCGCTCTTATTATTAAATCAGTTATTGCCTTATGAATATAATTAATACTTCTGTACATTTAATTACATTCACATTTTCAGTTATCGTCTTAACTCATATTAACGTAATATTTAATTATATTTAATTGTGATTGATTTCCAATTTAACTCAATGGACTAAATAAATTGGTAACAAATAATAATTATTTCCTTTTTTAAATTTAATTGCATTTATAAGTTTATTATCTAGAAACAATTGTTATAAATACTTACAGAACATGGATTTTATCCAATTACAATTAATTACCTATTATTTCACCAATTATGTAACATTTAGTTAATTTTCTCATTTACAATTTATATCCAATTATAACTTTCTAATTATTTCAATTACTTGAGATTACATTCAAATAGCCACCCATTACCTTAAATTAACATTATTAAATTATAGTCTAGTTCTTTTTCTTATTATTAAATCTTAAATTTTTAATTTTTCACAACATTAAATACCAAAACTTATTTAATTAATAAGTTATCGAAAATTATGGGTCATTACACTTCTTGAGTTACACTTCATTTTATTTGCTTCATTTTACTAACTCAATTTATTTAACATTTCTTAAGTTAATTATTTTATTTCATTTCTCAAATTCAAATTTTATTTTATTTGCTTGAACAAGAGGTTTAACCTTTTTAAAATTTGATTTTATTAACTGTTCGAATTCATATATTATAAACTTATTTTTTCTTCATATCATTTCAATTTATAAGTTCAAAACTATTTTCATATATTTATCAAATCATACTTAGAATATTTTTTCATGGTAAAAACTTGTTTTAACCGAAAATAAATTTCTTTTGGTAGCAATTCTCACTTAGATACTCGAAAATGAATGCCGATGATACTGAGTCATCTTATTTTCCAACGATTTAAGCGAGTTCAATGCTTTATTATCATTATTATTTTTCCAAAAATCTTTTCAAAATAAATTTCTAATCAAAACACTTTCGAATAATATTATTATTAATTTTAAAGGCTCCGAAAACAATTTTGAAAATCAACTGGATTTCAAATTCTAAAATTCTCAGCTTTCAAATCTTTTCTATTTATGATACAGCTTATACAATTCTGTTACCTTATTACAAAAATATTTAATTGATTTGCATTTTTTGATATTGTAAACAATTCTTTTTGAAATTAGATTCCAGTTCACTTTAACTATCAAACGCTTCGTGAAATAGAGTTCATAAAGTATTCGTTTTTAGTTTAATTCAAACAATAACCGATGATAACTAAATATTATCATCTCCTAACAACAAATTCATGAAAATTATCATTATATATATATATATTTAACATAATTTGGGTACAATTATTTCATTTACCCTCTTTTGAAACAATATTATGTCGACTTGCCTCGTTTAAATGTTTAGAAACCCCTATCGATAACCGGGCGTCCCATGTACCGACCGAAATTCATAAACAACTCAAAGGATAAGTAAACACAATATAAAACATACAATAACAAGTACGCTCTTCCATATATATACTCTCAAACAGACTCATCTATGGCATTATAAACCTATCTCTAATGTGTCAAACCCCACAAAGCTAAGGTTATAGCTAAACCAAAGCTCTGATACCAACTATGATGGCCCACATTTCGGAAAGTTTAAATCAACAATAATCCACACATACAAACTTAAACAATCCGAAACATAGATGATCAATGGGGTCAATTAAGAAAAATAAGAAAAGAAGAAGAAAACAAACACAGATCTCGCAGCGGAACGATAAAATATAATAATCAAATAAATAGTTCATGAAGCTGTTTATACAATACATTTGATTATAATTTATACAATATTTATCAGAGTTATATAACAGAGACAAATAAAATAATGCAGCAGATAACATGATGCAAGGAATAATAACCGTAATAACATACCAAATCTTCGTCTTCATCCTCTAGAATAAATCTTCAATAAGCTGAAAACTCAGGACTGACCCGAGCATAATGAAAAGACAAAACACCCGAGTCAGAACTAAAATACCCTTATGAGATTCAAATCGATATCAAATAGCATAAGCGTAATAACGTTAGAGATGTTGTGGGATTTCACATCTCCTATCTAGTGTATAACGTGCGAGCAATAACTTAAGAGATGTTACGAGATTTTCCATAAGGATCCATCAAAATATTTATATATAGTAGAATTCGCTACATATATAATGTCTAATCAGTAAAATAAATATTTTTCTTAGCGTTGAGGCTTTACATTAATCCTCCTTAATGCATTTTTAAGCATTGTCGTATAGTTTGTATATAACGCCCCAGAAGAACGTCAGGGGATAGGGATGACCGTGATACGACAACACTGTACCAAAATCATAGGGTTCTCGTATAGGTATAAAAGTATGACAAGGCACATGAGGCAATGCCAAGGTAGGATACCACTTGTTCGGGTCGCAGGGCTTGTGGTAACGAATCGTAGCCATGACCGCCCACCGCGTCAATCCATCCTATATCGAGTCAAAGAGAGGCTATCCCAAATCAAGGTGTACCAATCGAAACCAACAACAAGAGGAATAATATGGACCGAGTCCAAGAAAATCAAAGAAGGGATGTCCGCTAGGGGTAGCTAGCCTGCATGGCCTTGCCAAGTCGTCATGTTTTACATTTCAAATTGACACAAGTGTCGGGTCTATCCATCATCGTTCTCTTTCTTTAAATCCAACAAATGACGTCAGATTCAACCACTTCATTCTGGAGTCTCCTCCATGTATATAGTTGTTAAAGTGGTTCCAATATTAATAGAGAGTACGCCAACAAGAGGCCCTCGTCTCTTTAACAACCAAATGTCGTTTTACACACCTGTGGTGTTTTTATATTTCGAAAACAATCCGTACATGATATCAAAATATCATATTCATTTCAAAATCAAATTCATTTCAAATCATCATATTTACTCAGAATATACCATTTCACTTCAAAATCATTTTCTCTTTGATCTCTCGATTTCGCTTCCAAAATTGTTTCGGATTTCAATTTAGATTATAACTTCATTTTAACCCAATTCGTCTTTAAATCCATGATTTAAATATATACAATTTCCACTCTAACTAGTTTGAATTTTTTTAGAAAATAGCTTGAATAATTCTAAAATAGTTAAATAGTTTAATATAAATAGTTTGAATATTGAAATGGTTTATATAGTAAAATAGCTTGGAAAATCAAAATAATTTGAATATTTTAAACAGATAGGTTTTAAACTGTGTATATTAAAATAATTTATTTGAAAATAGTTTCAAAGTTAAACTGATTCAATTCTAAATCTTCCTATTCAAATCAATTTCCATTTCAATTTAATCGATTCCATTTTGATTTTAATTCGAATTAACTCCGATTTCAAATTAAATTCAAATCCATTTCATCGATATCAATTCCAAATCGATTTCAATTTCTACTTCAAATATTTGATTCAATGGTTAATTTCAACCTTATTCTCAATTTTAAACCATTTTGACTTATATCAATTTCGAGCTCGATTTTCAAAGTATCGATTTAAACCATTTAAATTAAATTTAACTACGATGTCCAATTCAATGTTCAAATCTTTAAATAATTCAGTTCCGAGCTCAACTTTGAAAATCTATTTCTGAAATTCAAATCATATTTCGATTATAACTTTAAAATTTCAATTTTGATTATTATAACGATCCTTGTTACCAGATTTAAATTTTAACATTTTGAGCTTAAGTTCGAAAATAATTCGATTCCATAAATTTGATTTTTACTTCTTTAAATCAGAATCATTTAAATAATTTCAAATCAAAATTTTTAAAATCATTTAACTTAAACAAATCCGGTGTCCGTATATAATTTTATGTCCTATGGCCAAGTGAATCAGTTATTTCAATTTAATTGAGTGATGGATATATATCTTTTCAATCCAAAATAAATGTCACGAGTATATATCATTTCAACATATTTCTTAATTTATTCAAAATAATTCAATTTAAAGTTTATAGACTGTAAATAATATACATGATGATAACATGATATATCAAAATAAATGGACATCCAAATCATCAAAAATATCAATCAATGACATCCATCATAAGCAACATCCAACTCGGTCAAAATATCATAAAATTTATTAATTATTAATGATTGGGAATTTTAACCAGCAATTTAATTCTAATTTCAAATTTGAACCATCGATTCAACTTCATATCATTTTAATTCATATCGATTTAAATGTCAGTTAAAGTTACCAAACAACAGCCAACAAAATTAAATTACTTCATGATGTCAATTCAATTAGATGACGTCGATACGGTCACATTGCGACTCGTTTCATAACGATATAATTAAACTATCCAGCATAACGATATAATTAAACTATAATTAGAAAAATTAATTGAAAAATAAAAAAACAAAAGAGCAAGCTTTCCTCCTCTCAGCGTGAACTGTTCACACGTCTCCACTCTCGTACTCTCCAGGTAATCGTGACTTCGACATTTATTTGTTTTTTATTTTTTTATAACTGCGATAACTGCCCCGCCTGCCATCGCGCCACGCCTCCGACCTCTCACGCACGCACTCAGCCTCCTTCAGTCTCACCTTGTCCTCGCCAGTGCGAATCGAAGCCCTACACATTTAAACTCTAAACAACTGCAATCGAACCCTACGCCTATGCCACCCTTTCCATGCCGTATTCGCCTCCACTCGCACGCACGATTATTTTATTTTTTCCTTTCGAACAGCTGCTAATTTGAAATGAAAGAAATAAAAGAAGGGAGGATACGGGAAGACAGAAAGTAGGCTCCCTTGTAGATTGCCGATGAAGGAAAATAATATATTATTATAGTATGAAAATATCTCGCCATTAAACGTTCGAAATTCTCGAACTCCAAACGAAGCGTGTCGTCTGGCCTTTATAATATTATACCCTTATTTCGAACATAACGGAACACATTTAAATCCTAATTCGATCGTATGCACAAGATAGCTTTTCAAAATCAATTTATTTAATTAAATTCTATGTGTTCCAAGCCTGAACGACCAAACAAAAAGTCCGATCGTTACGAGACTTGAAATTCTATTATAGTTCACTATTACGGATCTAATGAAACTGGTTTCGTCGAAATCCGAGGCAGTGGCCAAAATGGCTATTTTTACTCGTTATTTAAAACGAGAAATTTCCAAAATTCAATTTAATCACTTTTAAATTCAATTTTTAAGTTTAGCAATCTTCATTATTCTTTAAATAAAATTTTGTCAACTTTTGACATTATTTTCATTCACATTAAATCCAGAATTCAATTATTTAAATAATTGTAGTATTAATTTAAACAATTTTAATTATCAATAAATTACATTATTTCAAAAATAAGTTATTCAACTTATAAAATTTAATTTTAAAACGAATTCAAATAATAAAACAACTATTTTCATTTTACGGTCACTCAATATTCATTATCTAAATCCAACTATTGATTACAATCCATTCAATATATAGAGTTCCATTTCAATACTGATTATTGCCCAAATCATCGAAATTAGTTATTTCAGGAATTTATTCAAATTTATATTTAATAAATTACATAAATAAACATTAAATTTTATTTATAACCATTTTAATTCAATAATAATGTTAAATTTAATAATTTAAAAAAGTTAAAAATACGGATCGTTACATTCTCCCCCACTCAAAACTTTTCGTCCTCGAAAAGGGTTAAAGTAGAGAATTTAACATTTGGTATATTTTATTTAAAACAACTAACTTATAAACACTAAAATATTACTTAAGAAACCTCAAAAATTTCCTAACACCCAGATTTATAGAAAATTTCAGTAGAGTCTCCTTTGCGCGGCTTGCTCGGAAAAATTATACAACACAATATATAACCCAAATATATATCAAATATACATCTCAATGATGAGGCATCCCGTAGGAAAAAATGTAAAAGCACAGTATGTAATCTGAGATATGTACCATGTTATTATTAATACGAGCGAGTTCACTCGTATTCAGCAGCAAAAGTAAATAAAACACACATATGCGTCCAACGGTCTTCGTATGTACCTATCTCAACATAAATTTGAATATTGGTCACTTATAATAAGATATGGAACATGTATGAGTTCACTAGAATTTGAAACGTGTACTTTGAATCCAAATCATAAGCACGAGCACAATACATAACATACAACAATCATAGACAGTCAAAACAGTTATAATGACGATTTACAACAAAAGAAACCATTCAATTAATAATATTCATTCGATTAATCCAATTAACTCATAACTATGTTAATTTACATTATTCAATGTCAATATTTAATTTATACACTACATTCCTTATTAACATCCAATTTTTATTAAAAATTAATAGGTTTGTTTCAAATTTATTCGCACTTATTCAATTCAATTTGTTAAATTCAAACTGTTTCACTTTTTGTTTAACATATTTCATATAAATTCATTTATGAATCATTTTATAAAATTATTTCATTTAACCTCGTTTAAATAAATTTTTAATTCACTATTACTTGGTACATTCTTTTTAATACCAATCTCATTCATAAACCATTTTATAAAACCTTTAAATTTATTATAAACATTTTATAAAAATGCAACTCATGTTTATTTTAACTTTATAACTTAAGTTCATATTAATTCTTTGATTGCTTCATTAGTTCACTTCCTTTATTCAAATTCATATTTATAATCTTGCTTAAGTAAATTTTATTTTATCACTCAAATTCTAAATTTTTCTTTTTGTCACAATCAACTTTATTAAACTTTTCTTAAACTAATTTTCATTTTATAATTTATTTCATTAATTTATTTCATATTCAATTAGTTAACATTCAATTTATTAAACTCACTCCATTTGCATTTAATTTATTTATATCCAATTTAAATCAAATTCAATTACTCATATTAAATTTTACTTGCATACATTTATTCTCATTCAATTTCTTTCACGACTCAAATTTCATTTCATTTTTATAATTAAAGTTCGTGTTCATTCTATTAATTCATTTTATAGCTTAAGTGGAATTAATTCGCTTTATGAATTCATCTAGTTTAATTCAAATCACACTCACTCATTTAATTTTATTAAGTGAAACTTATTTCATTTAATCCATTACTCAGTTTATTTAACTCTATTTTTTTCCTTGTCATTCAAATTGAACAAATTTAATTTTTTTTACCTTAATATTTATCAAATCTATAAGTATAAACTAATTTACTTAAAATTTCATTTCGTTATTTTATCTGATCCATTTCTAGTACAATTCACTTTTTATTTAAGCTTTCTCGAGTTAAACTTCATTTTGTTTGCTTCATTTTACTAACTCGATTAATTTAACATTTCTTAAGTTAATTATTCTATTTCATTTCTCAAGTTCAAATTTTCTTTTATTTACTTGAACAAGAGGTTTAATCATTTTAAAACTTGATTTTATTTTCTTGTTCAAATTCATATATATTTAAACTTATTTTTCCTTCATATCATTTCAGTTTATAAGTTCAAAACTATTTTCATATTTTTATCAAATCATACGTAGAATATTTTTTTCATAGTAAAAACTTTTTTTAACCAAAAATAAATTTCTTTTGGTAGCAATTCTCACTCAGAAACTCAAAAAGAATCCCGACGATGCTGTAGTCATCCCCAGAATTATTTTCCAACGACTTAAAGGAGTTCAGTGCTTTTATTATAATTGTTTTATTCAAAAATATTTTCAAAATATATTTCTAATCATATTATAATTAATTTTAAAGGCTCTGAAAACAATTTTGAAAATTAACTGGATTTTAAATTCTAATACTCTCAGCTTTAAATCTTTTCTATTTATGATATAACTTATACAATTCTGTTACCTTATTATGAAAATATTTCGTTAATTTGCATCTTTAATATTGCAAACAATTCTTATTGAAATTAGATTCCAATTCAATTTAATAATCGAACGCTTCATGAAATAGAGTTCACAAAGTATTTGTGATATCCTGGAATTTCAAGCAATTAAAATGTGATAATCTCTTTTATAAATTATTTAAAATTGGCAAATTATTCTTTAAAAAAAATAATGGATTGTTTATATGTGTATATATATAAGATTTTAAATTGAATTATTATTTTCAAACAAATTAATTGTATGTATATATATATATGAGTTGATTTTAAATTGAATTTGAATTTGAAATTCAATTAGATATATATCTTAAAATAAATCGGATTTAAAAATGGTATGTATATGATTTTTTTATTAATATATAATTAGTTTTATATTATTTTCTTTTAAAAGACTTTAAAAATATAAATTAAGAAATGTATTTACTAAATAGAAATTAAATATAAAAGTTTTATAAAAACATTTAAAAAATAATAAACACATGCATAATACAAGTGTTGGGATATTAGCATGTAGTTTTAACAAATGTAAGCTATTTTAACAAGTGTCATAATTTCCTTTTATTTTCTTTTATTTTTAAAATCATAAATTAAGCTATAAATATGCTTATACTCTTCTCTTCTCAATCCTTTCCTATCTTCATTTTCAAACAAGAAAACTAAAAGCCTATAAACATCTTCAACCCAGAAAATTTATTCAAACAATAATCTTTTCAAAGCAACAACTTTTTTCAACTATTTCAACCTGAATTATCAAGTAAATCAAAAGCCTGTAAAAAATCAAACCAGAAAAAAATATATCAAGCAATCAACTACCTCAAATCATCAGCAAACTCAACTAAATCAAAGCAAGATCATTTCAACAACTAAATCAAAGCTTTAGATCATAAAGCATTATCCAGTTTCAAAAGATTTCAAGCATTTTCAAGTTCCAGTTTTCAAGCTTTCAAAATACTGAGTTTAAAACTTGTCTGAACATCATTTAATAGGTGAGTAAACAAACTAATTACCTGTTTTAAATTGTTGCTGGTGATGAATATATTAAATAGGTGTTGTGATAATTGTTTGTATAGTGAAAGTTTGGCTTGCATGTTTATGAATATGCAGATGTTAAGTGTGCATGTCTGTATACATATACATATACATATATATATATATATATATATATATATATATATATATATTCCCTTGTTCTCATTTTACAAAGTTTAAAATCTAGAAAAAAATTCAAATCTCCTCTTTTGATCTCTTATAGGCTTTGGAATTCAAATAAGTTATCTTTGTTTAAACCTAAACTAAGATTTAAAATATATTTAAGTATGATAGGTTTGAATATCATTTGGAAAAGGGGAAAGACAGTGAAAACTTTGGAAACATGTTAAATTCAAATATCACAATTCTATGATTCTCATATACAATCTGAATCCCCAACAAAAATCACGATTTTTAAAAATTAAATCACGATTTCTAGTTTGATTCCGAGTGAGATATTCATGGTTGATCGGATTTGGGATTTTGGGCTATTGCTGGTATCGGAGGGTGGTGAGGTCTCGAGTTCACTACTGGAGGTAGCTAGGATGTAATCGAGCTAAGGAAAAATGGAAGGTGGATTTTTAAACTAACGAGGCGGCGTCACAGCGATGGATTAGGGTTTAAACTTGGGTTTGGTCGAGGCTGGAATTTTTGGTTACTGTGTTGTCTCTGGAGCACCGGACTCGTTTGGAGTTTGGGGCATAGAAGTGTGGACGGTTGGCGGAGCTATAGACGGAGATTCGTGGTTGTTGGTGGCCGACAGGGTTGGGTCAAGGAGGTTTTAGGTGATGGGTTCGATTCCTGTTTGTTCGAAATTTTCTCGATTTTGAGTTTGTATTGGAGTTTGGGTGGTCGGGATCGAAGGTGTAGGCGATTGTCGATGTGCTGGAGGGAGCATCGAAGATCGGTGACACCTCGATCACCGGTGCACGTGCACGATAAGGCTTGTGTGTCAGTGTTTTGGGGAAGGAGGTTGGGTCTCGGGGAAGGTCTCGGGGAAAGGCAGGGTTTGCTCAGGTTAGTCTTCGAGTTGTAGGTAAGTGTTAATACATGTTGACAGTTTGAAGTTTTAACAAGTTTAAAAAAGGAAGTCTCGGGGCTGGACTCGGGTGAGAACCAGGTTGGACCCGAAGTAATGTTATAATAGTTTTATTATAGGTTTTAATAAAAGCAAGTTTTTAAATTTTCAAAATAAATAAAATTTAAAAACTATTTCTTAAGTAATTCTTTTATATAATAAATGTTTTTAAATGATTGGTTTAAGGAAGTTATATAATTTATTTCTCTTAAATTAATTAAGTTAAATTCTTAACTTATTTTTTTAAAACTTAAGTAAAATGGTTTAATTAAGTGTTAATTAAGAGGTAAAATGTTTTAAATTTATATTTTAATGATAATTAAGTAATTAATAAAGATAATTGGGTTATTTTAAAGTTAATTAAGGTATTGAATTATTTAAGATTAACTAAATTAAGGAAGTAATTAAAGAGTAATTAATTAATTAATGATTAAGGATTAATTAATTAATAATTAATGGTTATAAGTTAACTAATTAATTAAATTGTAATTAAGGATTAATTAATTAAGTAATTAGAGATTAATTGATTTGTAATTAAGAATTAATTAATTAAGTAACTAGAGATTAATTAATTGGTAATTAAGGATTGATTAACTGGTAATTAAGGATTAATTAATTAGTAATTAAGTTTTATTAATTAATAATTAAGGTTTATTAATTAATAATTAAGGTTTATTAATTAATATTTAAAGGATAATTAATCAGCAATTAAAGATTAATTAATTGATTTATAAAGGTAATTAAAGAATGATTAATTAATTCAAATGGTTTGTAATTAATTAACGATTAGTTAAGCAGGGTTAGGTGATTAATTCTTAAGTAATTAAATTAATTGAGTTAATTAAATTAATTATAGTATGGATTAATAAGTCTTGCTTATGGATGATTGATTGTATAGAATGTCTGAATTGATTGATATCTATAGTATGATAATCTTGATATTCTGTGATGTGATATACTTGGATATAGCCATGATAAATGTATGTTATTTATCAGTGATGAATGTTATGTGTATACAAAGTTCCGAGTGTAATTAAATTGTTTAAACCTTAAACAACTTGGCCTTTAAGAAACGTTTGGATTTCAATGAAACTGGGATCAAATATCAAATTTGTTATTCGAAAACCATATCGATCCAAGTTAAACGATAGGTCATGAAATCTCAAGTGAAGATCGAGATGAAGTTTCAGAGTGCAAGGGCTATTATCGTTAACTCCAAGGGTGATTCCAAAATGAGTGTAGCGAGATAGTGCCTTCGGTTTCATTCGAGCCCGGAACGAACTTGTATGGATGAATGCTATCAGACCATTGTCAATGGGGGACGATGAGCATTCCAAGATATGTGTTCTTAAAAGGTAATCATTGCCTCAAGCCTCATCAACCAGGAATGGCTAAAACAGGAAAAGTGCAAGCAAGGCTAAGTGGGTAGCACCCAAGTAGGATAAGATTTCCCCTGTCTAAAGGTCCCTTTTATTCGGCTGTATGGGAGGTTTGTTTGGCCAAAATTGCAAGGTTGTCTTATTCGGACTATCCAGTAAGGGTAGCTCTGGCTTTGTATTATAGGGGATCGGGGTGGATCCTCGGCACGGTGATCCAGTCCACGTATTGTGACTGGCGGTATCCCAGTAGCCCAGCCATTGTATGGAATCCAATCTCTAATAAGTGATCTCGGAATTGATTATATACCTATGTGTGGTGGAATTAAATAATGTACAATTTTGGCTATGTGAATATTTATTTGGAAACCCTAGATACTATTATAATATAACTGGATTTCCTATCAAATGTTTTGGTTATCATAAGGGAAAAACTTGTCCGTGTTTATTTGCAGAGAGTCTTACGAGATACCCTTCTATTTCAAAGGTTTTTCAAGTTAAAAAACTTAACCGTTTACTCACACCAGACCCATGTCTGACTCAAAGTTTATTTCTGTTTTCTTAAACTCTTGGGCACTTAAATTTTTAAGAGTAGCCAAGTGATCAGGTTTGCTTGACGAATTTTGGAAAAGCTTGGAGCTGGAGTCTTGGCGTATCTATATATCTATTTCCGCTGTGTTGGAGTCTTTTGTCTGCTATATTTTGGAATGTAATGGATAAACAGGTCTTCACGACCGTGTAATGTGATGATATTGTTGTAACTTTGTACCTCCGATGTATTGACTATGTAATAGTTATGTGATATTATATTATTCCGTTTCTGCTGTGAGATTCTGATATTATTTAGTTCTTTCTTTCTATCTATTCTTTTTCTACCTATTTCTTTCTTAATAATGATACGTCTTTCTATGGAATGAAAGGCGGGTCGTCACAATTGGTATCAGAGCGCTAGGTTGAGATAATGCCTAGGATTTGGAGTATTATCTATCTTGAGAGCGCGTATTTGTAATTTTTATACATCTATATACCTATCTAATTTGTTGGGTTACCTGTCCAGGTTGCCAACATGAGTTCAAGAGGAAGGAGAGGCAGAGTTGTGGGTAGCACGACGACCAATAGTGGAAGAGGTCCGACTGCTAGCGAGGTTGTAAATCCAACGCCGCCTCGAGTAAATTTTGCTGCTTTGTGTAAGGATTTCACCAATCTAGGAGGAAGACCTTTTGAGGATCAGAGTCCATCATTGAAGTTCAGGCTTGGTTACGCTCATGCGAGTGCATTTCTAAGAGTTTGGATCTATCTGATAAGCAAAAGAGAGTGATGGCATCGTGGCAACTTCAAGAAGGAGCTGCAGCTTGGTGGGATGCAGTTACAGCGAACATTTCGGAGGATGATGTTTCTTGGAGTAAGTTTAAGGAACTATTTGAGGAATAGTTCATGCCTACGGCTAGGAGGACTCGTATATATAGAGATTTTCTGCATTTGAAGCAAGGGAGTATGTCGGTTTCAGAATATGAGAACAAGTTCAATGAATTATCTCGCTACGGACCTGGTCTGGTTGGCACACCCCTCAACAAGAATGAGATGTTCGTGCAGGGAATGAGGTCCGAGTTCTATGAGAAGATGACGACATACCTTAAGGGATCTTTCGTGAAATTGATCGACATAGCATTGAGGTATGAGGAGCTTATGAACAAGAAAACGTTGGCATCTGCAACAACACCAAGTGGAACTTCTTTCAATCCAAACAAAAGGAAATTCAACCCAAATTGGAAGAAGCAAGGCAAAGGGAAATAGGGAGGCAATAATGGACCTCGTAAATGTTATGTGTGTCAGCAAGAGGATCATTTGGCTAAGCAGTGTCCCAGGGGTAGATCTCAGCAGCAGCAACAGCAACGTCAGAGTGGATCCGGTTCTACATCGGTTCAGAAGTCCTTGTGTTTCAACTGTCATCAACCGGGGAATATGGTGAAGGCTTGTCCGCTTCTTCATAAGGCCCAGCAGAACAAGGTGTTTGCTCTTGAGGGTGGACCATCAACTTCTTCTTCTAAAGCCAAAGGCGTTTTGGAAGGTACTTTGCTTTTAGATGGCATTTTTAATAGAGTTTTGTTTGATTCTAGTGCATCTCTTAGTTTTATTTCATTGGATTCGGTAGTGAAGTTTTATCTTACCCCTAGTGTGGTAGACCGCCCTATTTTTGTATCTAATCCTATAGGGGGAGCAACCAAGTTAGATAAGATCTATAGAGGCCTAAGGATTTCTTATCTATCTCATAGTTTTTCTTGTGACCAATTTATATTCGATTTCAAAGGGTTTGACCTCATTTTGGAAATGGATTGGTTGGATATGTATAAGGCTGTTTTGATGTGTGAAGGGAGAATTGTGTCTTTGGAAACTGAGTTGGGAAGGATCGCAAAAGTGACTTGCAATAATTCTGGAGTTCACTTGAGTAATCTTTTGCATGGAATTGAGGCATCCCCAGAAGGCGTAGAATCCTTCGTGGTGGTCAAAGATTTTTTGGATGTCTTCGAAGAAGTTAAAGGCTTGCCCCCGCATCGGGAGATAGAGTTTCAGATCAACTTAGTTCCAGGAGCAATACCTTTGGTTCAGCCCAGTAGAAGGATGGTGCCAAGAGAGAAAGCAGAGTTGGTGAAGCAGACCCAAGATTTCTTAGAGAAAGGTCTGATCAGGCTCAATTTTTCCAGTTGGGGTTCTGCCGTTGTCTTCGTGACCGAGTCGGATGGGTAATTGAGATTCTGTGTGGATTATCGGGAGTTAAAAAAGGTTACTATTGGGAATAAGTATTCCTTGCCCCGTATAGACGATCTTTTTGATCAACTCCATGGAGCTTCTATTTTCTTCCAGTTGGATTTAGCTTCGGGTTTCCACCAGTTAATGATAGCTGAGGACAGTATACCCTTGACTGCATTCATGGGACCTAATTGTTTTTTTTGAGTGTCTGGTTATACCTTTTGGGCTAACCAATGCACTTGCCAATTTTGTGGATCTGATGAACTAAGTTTTTGGGGATGTGTTGAATAAGTTCGTGCTCATGTTCATCGACGACATTCTAGTCTACTCCAAGTCTGAAGAGGAGCATTAGCGGCATTTGGGGTTAGTTTTAAAGACTTTGAGGAAGCATGTTCTGAAGGCTAAGTTTTCAAAGTGCTATTTTTGGAAGTCGGATGTCATATTTTTGGGGCATATTGTATCTGATGAGGGTATTTCTATAGATCCGGCCAAGGTAGCAATTATTCAAGAGTGGAAGCAACCGCAGACTCCTACGGAAGTCTGCAGTTTTCTGGGTTTAGCAGGGGACTACTGGAAATTTATCAGGGACTACTCTAAGATTTCTTTGCACTTAATCAAGTTGACTAGGAAATGAGCAAAGTTTAAGTGGACCCCAAGTGTGAAAAGGCATTCTTGGATTTGAAGGCAAGGCTGACTAGTGCACCTGTTCTAGCTATTCCTGATGGTAAGAGTAAGTTCAAAGTCTACACTGATGCTTATGGAGTTGGGCTGGGTGCAGTGCCGATGTAGAATAGGAAAGTGATTGCGTACGCGAGCAAGCAATTGAAGCCACATAAAAAGAATTACGCTACGTACGATCTGGAATTGTTGGCCATCGTCTTTGCTTTGAAGATTTGGAGGCACTATCAGTTGGGAGAGAAGTTCGAGCTTTTCATAGATCATAAACCTTTGAAATACCTTTTCTCCCAGAAGGATCTGAATTTGAGGCAGCAGAGATGGGTAGAATTTTTGGCATCTTATGATTTCGATATCCTCTATACTCCAGGGAAAGCGAATGTTATGGCTGATGCTCTGAGTAGGAATACAGTTCTATCTATTTTGGAAGTTGTTCTGTCTCTTCTGGAAAGGATTGCGAGCAAGCAAGGATCAGATAGAAGATTGAGAGGAATCATTAGGAGAGTCAGAATGGTCAGTGTTCCAGTTTTGAGATTGATGACAATGGAACTTTGAGGATCAACGGGAGAATTTGTGTTCCAAATTTCAAGGATTTGAAGCAGGAAGTTTTGTCAGAGAGTCATCGCTCCGGGATGAGTATCCATCCGAGGATCTCAAAAATGTGCAAGGATATGAAGAGAGTTTTCTGGTGGCCAACATGAAGAAGGATGTTGCTGCTTTCGTGAATGGATGTATGATCTGTTAACAGGTGAAAGGTGATCAACAGAAGGCCACGGGATTGTTGCAGCCTTTGGAAGTTCCTAAGTGGAAGTGGGAAATGATTTCTATGGATTTCGTCAACGGTTTTCCAAGGACCAAAAAGGGAAATGAAGGAATATGGGTAATCATAGACCGGTTGACCAAGAGCGCCCATTTTATTCCGGTTAAGGAGACCAGAATTGCAGCGTCTTTAGCAGAGATTTTCTTAAAGGAGATTGTTAGACTGCATGCTGTTCCTGTCAACATTGTAAGTGACCGTGACCCAATCTTTACCAGTAAATTTTGGAAAGCTCTGCAGACAGCTTTGGGTATAAGATTGAGTTTGAGTACAGCCTATCATCCCCAGACCGACGGACAAACAGAATGGCTGAATCGAATTCTTGAGGATATGTTGAGGGATTGTGTTTTGGATTTTGGTGGATCTTGGGAGGACCATCTGCATTTGGTGGAATTCTCGTACAGTAATAGTTATCAAGCGAGTATCAAGATGACACCCTATGAAGCTTTGTACGGGGGACCTTTTTTATCACCGTCATGTTGGGTAGAGTCAGGAGATTGTCTTGTTCTTGGTCCAGATTTGATTCGAGAGGCATCTGCAGAGGTGGTGCTTATCATGTAGAGAATGAAAGCAGCCCAGGACCGCCAGAAGAGTTATATGTGGACAAAAGACAAAGGCAACTGGAATTTGAAGTCGGAGATTTAGTTTTTGTCAAGGTTTCCCCAATAAAAGGAGCGATCAGATTTGGAAAGACAGGAAAGTTTGCCCCAAGGTATATTGGTCTGTTCCGAGTGCTCGAGAGAATTGGTGTTCTGGCCTACAAGATTGAATTGCCAGTCCGGATGGCTAGAATTCACAATGTTTTTCACGTATCTCATCTGAGGAAATACGTGTTCGACCCATCTTTAGTTGTAGAGCCGGCAGTGCAGAGATTTAGGGATCAAAATGGACTTACCTGTAGTCAGGCATCCAGTCTAGATAGTTGGTCAAGATGAGAAGCAGCTTAGAAACAAAGTAGTAAAGTAGGTCAAGGTTCAGTGGAGTGAGGATCCCAGAGATGGTATCTGGGAAACTCTAGATAGTTTTAGGAAAGCCTATCCAGATTTGTGTCCGGAGAGCTAGGAATGTTGTTTAAGTGAATTGTTTGTTTGATTGTTAGTGTATGACTGATATGCATGCTTGAATTGTTTGAAATAAAAGTATTTCGATTATCTTTTTCTTTTAAATTTCGGGGAGAAATTCTCTTAAGGGGGGAGGAATCTGATATCCCGAAATTTCAAGCAATTAAAATGTGATAATCTCTTTTATAAATTATTTAAAATTGGGAAATTATTCTTTTAAAACAAATAATAATGGATTGTTTATATGTATATATGTATATATATATAAGATTTTAAATAGAATTATTATTTTCAAACAAATTAATTATGTGTTGTTTAAATGTGTGTGTATATATATATATGAGTTGATTTTAAATTGAATTACAATTAGAATTTGAAATTCAATTAGATAAATATCTTAAAATAAATTAGATTTAAAAATTATATGTATATGAATTTTTATTAATATATAATTAGTTTTATATTATTTTCTTTTAAAAGACTTTATAAATATAAATTAAGAAATGTATTTACTAAATAGAAAACTAATATGAAAGTTTTATAAAAACATTTAAAAAATAATAAACACATGCATAATACAAGTGTTGAGATATTAGCATGTATTTTTAACAAATGTAAGCTATTTTAACAAGTGTCACAATTTCAATTTATTTTCTTTTATTTTTAAAAATCATAAATTAAGATATAAATATACCTATACTCTTCTCTTCTCAACTCTTTCCTATCTTCATTTTCAAACAAGAAAACTAAAAGCCTATAAACATCTTCAAACCAGAAAATTTATTCAAACAATAATCTTTCCAAAGCAACAACTTTTTTCAACTATTTCAACCTGAATTATCAAGCAAATCAAAAGCCTGTAAAAAGAAAATCAAACCAGAAAAAATATTTCAAGTAATCAACTACCTCAAATCATCAGTAAACTCAACCAAATCAAAGCAAGATCATTTCAACAACCAAATCAAAGCTTCGAATCATAAAGCATTATCCATTTTCAAAAGATTTCAAGCATTTTCAAGTTCTAGTTTTCAAGCTTTCAAAATGCGCAGTTTAAAACTTCTCTGATCATCATTTAACAGGTGAGTAAACAAACTAATTTCCTATTTTAAATTGTTGCTGGTGATGAATATATTAAATAGGTGTTGTGATAATTGTTTGTATAGTGAAAATTTGGCTTGCATGTTTATAAATATGCAGATGTTAAGTGTGCATGTCTATATACATATATATATATTCCCCTGTTCTCATTTTACAAAGTTTAAAATGTAGATAAAAATTCAAAACTCCTTTTTTAATCTCTTATTGGCTTTCGAATTCAAACAAGTTATCTTTGTTTAAACCTAAACTAAGATTTAAAAATATATTTAAGCATGATAGGTTTGAATATCATTTGGAAAATGGAAAAGACGGTGAAAACTTTGGAAACATGTTAAATTCAGATATCACAATTCTTTGATTCTCATATATAATCTGAATCCCTATCAAAAATCATGATTTTTAAAAATTAAGTAACGATTTCTAGTTTGGTTTCGAGTGTGATATTTGTGGTTGATCGGATTTGGGATTTTGGGCTATTGTTGGTGATCGGAGGGTGGTGAGGTCTCGAATTCGCTGCTGAAGATATCTAGGGAGTAGTCGAGCTAAGGAAAAATGGAAGGTGGATTTATAAACCATCGAGGCGGCATCACGATGATGGATTAGGGTTTAAACCTGGGTTTGGTCGAGGCTTGAATTTTTGATTACTGCGTCGTCTCTGGAGCACCGGACTCGTTCGAAGGTTGGGGGATAGAAGCGTGGATGGCCGACAAAGCTATGGGTGGAGATTCGTGGTTGCTGGTGGTTGGCAGCGTCGGGTCAATGAGGTTTTAGGTGATGGGTTCGGTTCCTGTTTGTTCGAAATTTTCTCGATTTTGATTTTGAGTTTGTATTGGACTTTGGGTGGTCGGTATCGAAGATGTAGGCAATTGTCGATGTGCTGGAGGTAGCGTCGGAGATCGGTGACACCTCGATCACCGGTGCACGTGCACGGTGAGGCTTGTGTGTTAGTGTTTTAGGGTTGGGTCTCGGGAGAGTTCTCAGGGAAAGACAGGGTTTGCTTGGGTTAGTCTTCGAGTTGTACGTGGGTGTTAATACATGTTGACAGTTTAGTTTTAACAAGTTTTAAAAAAAAAGGAAGTCTCGGGGCTGGACTCGGGTGACAACCGGGTTGGACCCAAAGTAATGTTATAACAGTTTTTTTAAAGGTTTTAATAAAAGCAAGTTTTAAATTTTGAAAATAAATAAAATTTAAACTATTTCTTAAGTAAATTCTTTTATATAATAAATGTTTTTAAATGATTGGTTTAAGGAAGTTATACAATTTATTTTTCTTAAATCAATTAAGTTAAATTCTTAAGTTATTTTTTTAAAACTTAAGTTAAATGGTTTAATTAAGTGTTAATTAAAAGGTAAAATGTTCTAAATTTATATGTGAATGATAATTAAGTAATTAATAAAGATAAAATTTACTTAAGGTATTGAATAATTTAAGATTAATTAAATTAATGAAGTAATTAAAGAGTAATTAATTAATTTAATTAATTAATGATCAAGGATTAATTAATTAATAATTAAGGGTTATAAGTTAATTAATTAATTAGATTGTAATTAAGGATTTATTAATTAAGTAATTATAGATTAATTGATTTGTAATTAAGAATTAATTAATTAAGTAATTAGAGATTAATTAATTGGTAATTAAGGATTGAGTAACTGGTAATTAAGGATTAATTAATTAGTAATTAATTTTTATTAATTAATAACTAAGGTTTATTAATTAATAATTAAAGGATAATTAATCGGTAATTAAAAATTAATTAATTGATTTATAGAGGTAATTAAAGAATGATAAGTTAATTCAAATGGTTTGTAATTAATTAATGATTAATTAAGCAGGGTTAGGTGATTAATTCTTAAGTAATTAATTTAATTGAGTTAATTAAATTAATTATATTATGGAATAATAAGTCTTGCTTATGGATGATTGATTGTATAAAATGTCTGGATTGATTGATATCTATAGTATGATAATCTGTGATATTCTATGATGTGATATGCTTGGATGTAGCTGTGATAAATGTGCGTTATTTATCTGTGATGAATGTTGTGTGTATACAAAGTTTCGAATGTAATTAAATTGTTTAAACCTTAAACAACTTGGCCTTTGAGAAACGTTTGGATTTCGATGAGACCGGGATCGGATATCAAATTTGTTATCTGAAAACCACATCGATCCAAGTTAAACGACAGGTTGTGAAATCTCAAGTGAAGATCGAGATGAAGTTTCAAAGTGCAAGGGCTATTGTCATTAACTATGAGGGTGATTCCAAAATGAGTGTAGCGAGATAGTGCCTTCGGTTTCATTCGAACCCGGAACGAACTTGTATGGATGAATGCTATCAGACCATCGTCAATGGAGGACGATGAGCATTCCAAGATATGTGCTCTTAAAAGGTAATCGTAGCCTCAAGCCTCATCAACCAAGAATGGCTAAAACAGGGGAAGTGCACGCAAGGCTAAGTGGGTAGCACCCAAGTAGGATAAGATTTCCCCCTGTCTAGAGGTCCCTTTTATTTAGCTGTGTGGGCGGTTGTTTAGCCACAACCGCGGGGTTGTCTTATTCGGACTATCCAGTAAGTGGTAGCTCCGACTTTGTGTTGCAGGGGATCAGGTTAGATCCTCGGTATGGTGATCTAAACCACGAACTATGACGGACGGTACCTCAGTAGCCCAGCCATTGTATGGAATCCAATCTCCAATAAGTGATCTCGGAGTTGATTGTATACCTATGTATGCTAGAATTTAATAATGTAACAATTTCGGCTATGTGAATATTTATTTGGAAACCCTAGACACTATTATAATATAACTGGATTTCCTATCAAATGTTTTGGTTATCGTAAGGGAAAAACTTGTCCGTGTTTATTTGCGGAGAGTCTTATGAGATACCCTTTTATTTCAAAGGTTTTTCAAGTTAAATAACTTAATCGTTTACTCACACCAGACCCATGTTTGACCCGGAGTTTATTTCTGTTTTCTTAAACTCTTGGGTATATGAATTTTTATGAGTAGCCAAGTGATCGGGTTGTTTGACGAATTTTGGAAAAGCTTGGAGCTGGAGTCCTGGCGTATCTACATATCTATTTCCGCTGTGTTGGAGTCTTTTGTCTGTTGTATTTTGGAATGTAATGGATAGACGGGTCTTCACGACCATCTAATGTGATGATGTTGTTGAAACCGTGTAACTCTGATGTATTGACGATGTAATAGTTATGTGATATTATATTTTTCTGTTTCCGCTGTGAGATTCTGATATTTTTTAGTTCTTTCTTTCTATCTATTCTTTTTCTATCTATTTCTTTCTTAATGATGATAACTCTTTCTGTGGAATGAAAGGTGGGCCATCACAGTATTCATTTTTAGTTTAATTCAAACAATAACCAATGATAACTAAATATTATAATCTCCTAAAAACAACATTCATGTAAGTTATCATTATATATATATATATAATGTAATTTAGGTAAATTTATTTCATTTACCCTCTTTTAAAACAATATTATGCCGACTTGCCTCGTTTAAGTATTTAGAAATCCCTATCGATAACATGGCTTCCCACGCACCGACCGAAATTCATAAACAACAACTCAAAGGATAAGTAAACACAATATACAACATTTTAACACTAAGAAGTATGCTCTCTCATATATATACTCTCAAACAGACTCATCTAGGGTATTATAACCCTATCTCTAATGAGTCAAACCCCACAAAACTAGGATTATCGCTAAACCAAAGCTCTGATACCAACTATGAAGGCCCATATTTCGGAAGGTTTAAATCGACAATAATCCACACATTCAAACATAAATAATCCGAAACATAGATGATATATGGGGTTAATTAAGAAAAATAAGAAAAGAAGAAGAAAACAAACACAGAATCTCATAGCGGATAATCAAATAAACAGTTCAAGAAGCTGTTTATATAATACATTTGATTAAGGGCTGTGACGATCCACATTTCAGAAGGTTTATATCGACAATAATCCATAGATGTCCAACTTAAACAGTCCAAAACACAGATAATCTATGGGGTTAATTAAGAAAAATAAGAAAAGAAGAAGAAAACAAACACAGAATCTCGCAGAGGAATAATAAAATGTAATAATCAAGTAAAATTTGTATTGTATATTTGATTATAATTTATGCAACATTTATCAAAGTTATGTATACAACAGGGACAAATAAAATATTGCAACAGATAACATGATGCAAGGAATAATAGTAGTAATAATATACCGAATCTTCATCTTCGTCCTTCATAATAAATCTTCAATAAGTTGAAAACTCAAGGCCGGCCCGAGCGTAATTAAAAGACAAAACACTTGAGTCAGGACTAAAATATCCTTATGAGAGTCAAATCGATATCAAAAAATATGAGTGTAATAGCGTCAGAGATGTTTAAGGGATTTCACATCTTCTACCCAGTGTATGACGTGCGTGTAATAACTCAGGAAATGTTATGAGATTTTCCATCTCTTAAGGATCCATCAAAATATTTATATGTAGTAGAATATGCTACATATATAATGTCTAATCAGTAAAATAAATATTTTTCTTAGCATTAAGGCTTTACATTAATCCTCGTTAATGCGTTTTTAAGCATTGTCACACAGCTTGAATATAACGCCCCGGTAGAACGTCGAGGATAGGGATGCGCCGTGATACGAGAACGCTAAACCCAAATCGTAGGGGTCTCGTATAGGGATAAAAGTATGATAAGGCACGTGAGGCAATGCCCAAGGTAGGATACTACCAGTTCGGGTCGTAGGGTTTGTGTTAATGCATTGTAGCCACGACCACCCACCACATATATCTATCCCATATCGAGTCAAAGGGAGGCTATCCCAAATCAAGATGCCTAAATCGAAACCAACAATAAGAGGAATAATATGGACTGAGCCCAAGAAAATTGAAGAACAGATGTCCGTTAGGGGTAGCTAACCCGCTTGTCCCTATTAAGCCATCATGTTTTAGTCATTTTAAATTGGCACAAGTGCCAAGGTCAATCCATCATCGTTCTCTTCCTTAAATCTAGCAAATGACGCCAACAAGATACCCTGGTCTCTTTAACAAGCAAACATTGTTTTACACACCGGTGGTGCTTTTATATTTCGAAAACAATTCGTACTTGATATCAAAATATCATATTCGTTTAAAAATCAAATTCATTTCGAAATCATCATATTTACTCAAAATATACCATTTCACTTCAAAATCATTTTCGCCTTAATCTCTCAATTTCGCTTCCAAAACTGTTTTGAATTTCAATTTTGGGTATAACATCATTTTAACCCAATCCGTCTTTAAATCCATGATTTAAATACAAACAATTCCCACTTTGGCCAGTTTGAACTTTTTTAGAAAATAGCTTGAATATTTTTTAAATAGTTAAAATAATTTAATTTAAATAATTTGAATATTGAAATGGTTTATATAGTAAAATAGATTGGAAAAACAAAATAATTTGAATATTTTAAACAGATAGGTTTTAAACAGTTTATACTAAAATAATTTATTTGAAAATAGTTTCAGAGTCAAACCGATTCAATTCGAAATCTTTCAATTCAAATCAACTTCAAATTCCATTTCAATTTAATCGATCCATTTCGATTTCAATTCGAATTGACTCTGATTCCAATTTAAATTCAAATCAATTTCAATTTCAATTCCAAATCGATTTCAACTTCAACTATTTGATTCAATGGTTATATTTCAACCCAATTCTCAATTTTAAACTATTTCAACTTATATCTCGAGCTCGATTTTCAAAGTATCGATTTAGATCATTTAAATCAAATTTAACTTTGATGTTCAATTCAATGTCCAAATCTTTAAATAATTCAATTCCGAGCTTAACTTTTGAAATATAAATTTCCGAAATTCAAATCATACTTCGATTATAACTTCAAATCTCAATTTTGATTATTTAAACAATCCTTATTACCAAGTTTAAATTTCAAAATTTCGAGCCTTACTTTACTTAATGATTAGAAATGTGTCGATATTATGGGGACTACTTGTAGCATTAACCCTTTTGGTTTTATTGGGTTATTAGATCATCAGAAGCTCTTAAACGGGATAAAGCTTCTAAGAGTATTTTGATTCTCATTAAAGCAAAATTTAAGAGACAAGATTGGAAAAGAATGAGAATCCTATGGTTTATGGATTCATCCTAGGATAGAAAATCCAGTGTCGAAAGATTATTTCTCTTTTAAAGGGAATCTAAGTTAAGAATCATGATTAACATGTTTCTTCAGCTAAGAGTAATTCTTTCAATCATAGTAATTAAAACCGTTATCTTTTTTGGTAAAGTAAAGCCCGCCATTAGTGCAGCGTTTATTCTTGACTAATGGAATTTGTAACTCGTCCATCATGACTAGGTAACTTTTTGACAAAAGTTTGCTCTTTCACTACAAGAAATCAGAAACCCTCATTCTAACTAGTAAGGTACACTAAAAAACTCTTATTCTAGTCAGTAAGGTAAATTTCAACTGATCTAAACTTTACTTTAATTTATTGGTTCCTTCATGCTAAAGAGAAGCCATGGAAAGTTGCTATATAGTTCCCTTGGTCTAATGTTTCTCCCTTTGCTAAGGCGATTCTCAGTTCAAGATTCATAGTAGTCGTAATGACCTGAAATTTTATCATTCAGATTGTGAATATTTAATTAAATTTAAATAATTGATTTTTAAAAAGCTTGTGGCTCCTTTTAATTAATAAATAATAATGGTGTACTTGTTATAGAAATATATATATATATATATATATAGTATAAATAAACATTAATAAGAGGTCCGAAAATCGTTTTATTGATAAACGGTCTTGAAAAGCGTGAAATTATCGTTCCGTGGTACTATCTTGGATATTGATGAAACTAGTGTTGTCGGGATCGAAAAAATAAAGTGATATGTGTCATCAAGTTTCATGACGGTCAAACGTACCGTGTGGTCATGTGAGCTCAAAACATAAAATGATTTTAATTGAGAATTTAATAATAATAATTTTTTTATTATAATAACCTACCCAGGCCCTTACTACATCTCTATTACTTCTTCTCTCCCTCTCTTCTTTAGTTTCATTTCCTGTAACCAAAATAAACACGGCCGCTACTATAAAATCAATTAAATGCGAAGCTAGGAGTGACGAGTGGAGCTAATCTTAGATATGTTGCACTTGTATGGAAGAGAGCTTCAGATATATAGTCTCGGTAATAGGTGCGGCAATGTTTGGGGTTATGCGACATTCCATGGCCGAAAATAGGGTTCCACTATGATGGAGATTTAGGTGGAGTTAGGTAAAGGCGAGGATGGGGATGAGCTTCTCGTGTGAAGGCGAACTTGTGGTGGTGGTTTGGGGAGGTCCGATCAAGTATTGGAAGGGGCAACATTGTATTATGCACGTGAGATGCTTTAGGTCGCGATTCTCTGTGGCCGATCAAGCTTCAGGTGGTGGTGTGTGTCGTGGAAAGCCACATTGTGGAGTTCTTTGGTGGTGTGGTTTGTCATTTCATTGAGAAATGAGGGAGATGAGGGAGAGATTGGATCGGTGAATGGGTTGTTCTGTACAGGTGCACACATGCACATGCAAGTGGATTTGGGGATGGATAAGATGTGTTAGGTAGGTAATTAAAATTTAATTAGTAATTAGTCGATTAATTAATTTTTAGTTAATTCAAAATCTTATAAAATAAATATCTTGTGCACACTAAGTCCAACTCGAACATGGTCTTTTGTGTTGCGCTCGTAGGAATGTTACACACTAAGCTGATTTCGAGCAAGTAGAATTTTGAGGTAAATCAAACATCGTTCGATTTTAGATCAAGAAGGAATGCATAGCTACAGCTAGAATTTTTGTAAGTTAACTCACTGTTGGATGAACACTATATGATATACGGTAGATATAAGTTATTCTTGCATGCTTGAATGGTTTCTTTTTTGGTTTGGTTGAATTACCATTTTACAAAGCAGGTGGCATATGAAATGAAATACAGGGAAGTCATAAAATTTTGTAGAGGGATCTCGATCTCTTGCAACTATTGGTTTTAATTTCATTTGTATACTTATTATAAATTATTGAATATCAAAGCTTGATAGCTTGGCGATATTGGATATGTTTTGATATGTTGAAAAATGTGTAACTCTTTTAGTTGTAGATCTATGGAAGCACTATGGTAGCTCTAGGCTTCATTATAGTATTTTCAAATTCTATTATGTGCTATTTCAATTTTAAAAAAGGCATTCTGATTTGGAGGATGATTTTATATGTGACTTTTGAAATTTTCTACGGCATTTTATTTAGAAATATTTCTTGAACTTCTCTATTTTACTACAACCTTTTTGTTAGTCTCTTCTAATTTATATGGAAATGTTTTAAAAGTATTTTTGAAAATGTTTATTTTATAGAAAAGTTAACATAATAACGAATGTTTATTATCAAGAAAAAGAGGGAATTTATCTTTATAATAAAATGATTCTATTTTTAAAGAAGATATAAATATTTTGAAATAAATATTTGTGAAACACTTTATATAAAATGCTGTATGGAAATATGGATTTATAACGATATTTTGTAAATAAAAGAATAGGTTTATAAATGATAATTTACAAAGGGAAATGATATCATTTTGATAAATTAGAATAATAAATCTTATTTGTGAACATTTAGTGATATATGGAATGTTCTTTTTTATGGACGGTAATTAATCCTATCTTGAAACCGAAGGTTGGAGATAAGTATAAAAGAGGCTTATAAGAAGGAGTCTTATAAAAGGAATGAGATTTGATTTCTATAAATGATCATTTGAAATTATGGTGGTATGAAAAGTGTTCTTTTCATACTTAACACCAAATTTTGAGATAGGAAAATTTGTCACTATCTGTAAGAATTAAGAATGTATGTCGAGGCAAGGATAGTTCTCTAACTTGTCCAACTTCAATGTTAATTGAGGGATGGTAAGTTTGAAATCGAGAAGTGGTGGTAAGTATATTTGGTCTAATTTCCATATGTCCCATTTACTTAAACCAAAAGAAAAGTGATTTGAATTTATAGTAAATAATGTTTTTAAGTGACATTTGTTTTTGATCCATTTGCTTTTGAAATATGAAATATATTTTTTGTGAATATACCTATAAAGTTGAGATATGTATATGGATACATTTTCAAAATATTGAAAGTGTAGTGTTTTGTGAATATATTTATGCCGATGAGGTAAGTATGTGGATATTTTTCGAGGCATTGAAAAAGTTTGAATGAATAATGCATAAGTAATATACATATGTATATCTTTGTAAAATTATTTTGATATAAGTATTTACTAAGTGATTTCAATTAATGGAAGAATTAATTAAAGAGGCTTACTGGTTGCTTATGTGCTTAATCATGCTTGGTTAAATCTTTGATTGGATTGTTTGTTTATTTGATAATTATATAACCTACCATCAAATATTGGAGAGAATTGAAAGTATCATTGTCGATTCAGAGAGATCGAGATCACATAAGCATGATTTATCCAAAAACCTCTTCGAACTAGCATAAGCATTCAAATTGGGACATCTTGAAGATGATAGAATAAAAGATGGAGTTCTTTAAAGTGCAAGGGATGCTAACTACTAATTTTGAGGATGATTCCCGGAAGGATGCTATAGAAGTAATGCCTTTGGTTTTTTCATATCATGAATAAATTGAATGAACGATTGAATTGTTGCTTGGAGAGCAGTGTTAGCATTCCAAGTGGGATTTTCTAAAAAGGTAAAATGTAGCATCAAGCCTCATACCAGGTAATGACTAAACAGGGGATTGCCATAGGCTATGTGGTCGCTACCATAAGGCTATGATCATCCCTAATCTTGATCGATATTATTTTTGGATGTATGCTTCGGACCTAGTACACTTGTGGATTTAACTGAGGGATGATCATGTTCAAAACTATCTAGGAAGGGGTAGGCCTGCCCAGCCATGCGGGTGTCCATGTGAGGCCCTCGGTACATTTTCTAGAGGTGTACTGTGACAAGCCGTACCCCAATAGCCTTATCATTGATGGAATCCATTCTCTAATACTTTCTTTACGGGCGTAGTTGTATACTAAATATGCTGTTGAATGTAATTAACATAACCATTCCGGCTATTTTAAATCCTAGACATTATTATAATATCACTAGATTTTCTAATAAGATGGTTTGGTTATCGTAAGGTAAAAACTCATCTGTATTTATGTGTGGCATGGTTTTACGAGATACCTTTATATTTGAAAGGTTTTATAACATAAAAACTCATATGATTTGCGTTTCTCACGTTGGTTTACCAGACTGATCCAGGCGTTATTTTCTTATAATGCTCGGGTCAGCCTAGAGTATGTTTCCAGATTTAGCTGGATGCTTTGGATCTTTAAGAGACGAGCTGGATTCCACCAAAACTTGTTCATGTATTTTATTTCCGCTTCATTTCTTGTATTGTATTGTATCTATCAAGGGTTTGTGAGGACAGACTCTTATAACTTTCTAGGCTAACGATAGGTTCATTTACTCCGGTTGATGTATGTATATCATAGTTTTCTTTTGTAAAGGTTATGTGTATATTGTATATAACTCATCATGATGTGGAATTTTTTTCTATCTTTAATTTTCTTTCACCCGAATAATCTGTCTTTCCAACACTCGGATTCTCACATGTGAATACTTTGGATGTATTAGCCTCGACCTTTAAGGGTTAAAAAGGTTGGTTGTTGCACATGGTATCAAAGCTTAGGTTAAGTGAATACCTAGGCCTTGGTGGGGTAGACTCATTAGAGATAGGGTTAGTAACACTCTAGAATGAGTTTGAGTGTGTGTATGTCTATACATACGTACGTACGTACTTACATACGTACGTATATATATATGAGCATGTATTTGCGATTGCTATAAAAATATTTTATATTGTATTGATTTACCTGTTGAGTTCTAATGAATTTTGGTCGATATAGAAGGTACAAATGTATCGATGGAGGTTTCTAAACACTTGGACAAGGCAAACCAATACAGTATTGTTTTGAAATTTGTTAAATGAAATACTTTTACCTAAGATTATCTTTTATGTACAAAAGAATAATTTTCAAAAAATTGATATATTTATTTATGATGTGTTTATTTGTTAGGAACTGAAAATATACAATTATTGTTTGATTTATGATGCTTGTCTAGTTTTAGAGCATTGACTATTGTTTGTGCATTGATTATTTATGCTCAGATAGTTTAGAGCATTTATTTTTTTGGTTTGAATAAAATACGAACTCTATGATAACCCGAATTTTTGGGCATCTGTTGATTGGAAATTAATACGATAAAAATTATTAAATTACTCATTTGTTAATTGAACAAATGAAATTCTGATATATATATATACATATATATCCGGAAATGTATATAGATGAATTTGAACTATAATAAATGCTGAATTATAAATATTTGATAGATATCGTATTTGATAATCTCCCGATATAATTGTAGAATTTGACTATATTAGTTTAATGATTTTCTTTTATAAATACTTAATTTGGAAAAAGTTGTCTTTTCAAAAGACAATAATATTTAATTTGTAAAATTTATCTTTCAAAGCAAATAAAAGTATATTATATATATATATACATTGTAAATAAGAAGTCTTTGGGTTGAATTTAATAAAAAGATATGTTACCAAATTTTAATATAGTGTGATTTAAAAAAAATCTAAAGCACTTTACTTATATATTTGAAATAAGAATAGCATCTTTACATTTTTATTTATTAAAAATGTTTTAGCTTAAGTTTAAAAATATCCTTTCTTTGTAGATATTTCATAGAAAATTTATATATATATAATTAAATATAAACATAACATATTAATATAAAGGCTTGAGAAATTAATATAAATACATAAGAGATATAAGTGTCAAACACTTCCTTCTTGCATATTAACAATTGTAAGAAAATAAATTCATGCATTGACAAATGTAAATTATGTAGCATATGATTTTACAAGGGGCAAACAAGAAAATTCTTTTAATTTAAAAATATAGATTAGAAGAAGAAAATCAGACCTTTCAAGAAAAAAACAACACAAATCTGTAAACCATTATTCAAAACATAAGAGAGATCAAAACAAAGCTGTAACAAAATTTCAAATCAGAGAATAAAAGCAATCCTCTCAGATTAAACTCAACTATATTCAACCTGAAAAATCAATCCAGGTCATCTCAGTTTTCGAGCATTCAAGTATTTCTCCCAGAAACAAGTTTCAGATCATTTCAATCAAAGATCAGACTAGATTCAAAACTGCAGCCTCAAGCTTTCAATTCCAGTTTCAAAACTCCTCTGTTCATTCATTAACAGGTGAGTAAACTTGGTAAATCTGATAAATCTTGAACTAGTATGCGATGATCTTATAAGTATGATCTGAATTTTGCTGTGTATATAGTTTAAAAATGATTTTAAGCATATATATGTTTGTGTTAACAATTATGCCTGATTGGAACATGAAATGTAAATCTCTGTTAAGACCGAAATAGTGGGTAACTCTTTAATATATTTTTTCTACATCTTAAGATAGGATGTGGAAAATCTATGAAGGAAAATATGTGAATGAGTGATAATGTGGAAATATGTATATATGTATGGAGTTATAGGTGTGCATGACTATGTGAATACATGCTCTGGACTTTGTTATATTCACAGTGTCATACTACACAAATAAATTTATATCTCTCAATCTATGTTAATTCAAGCTTTGATCTTTAAGGTGAAGTGTCTGTAACTATGTAGTGTTTATCATAAAAATGGTTTCGGTAATTTGTATTAAGAAATTACTTCAATAATGGTAAATCTCAGGGATAATCAAAAACAAATTAAAATTTGATAAACTAGAAATTATACTTAGATTATGAAAGCTAATTTGTGGTGTAAAAACTTAAATTTTGATGTAAATTTTATAATTTTAAATTGCATGGTTGATGAGATATTCGGGAATGATAAAATTTGGGTTTATGGTGAATTTCCGTCCAACAATGTCGAACTGTGACTTGGGGTGCATGTCAGAGGGGGCTCGAGGAACGTGGATAAGGGGAAAAATAGTCGGAGGTGATATCTCTTGCCATGGTGGTGCGGCAAAGCAATATTAGGGTTTAACGATGTGTCAAGCGACGATGGATTGAATGGTAATTTTGTCGTAATGGGTCGAATCGAGAGGATTAGACCAAGTAAGCAAGAAGGAGGATGAATTGGCGAGTCTTCAGAGGCGGACGAGTGAACGCTGGTGGTAGGGCTGATCGGCTCGAGGTATTTAATGATGATCGAATGGGTTCAGATGGATTTCTTTTGGGCTCGAATTCGATTTCGAGGCCATGCAAAGGTTCTAGGTGATGGAATGATCGAGGAAGGTCTTCGGCGACTTGCAAGTGCTATCGACGGCGAACAGTGGCGATCGGCGTGGTCGTGCAGGTGCACACGTGCACGAACATGTCAGGTTTGGGTAAGGATCGATACTGCTCGAGTTCGTGCTCGTGAAATATTAGGGTAGGCTCGAAGTCAGGGATGTAAAGAGAAGCTTGGGGTTTAACTCGTGTTGGTGCGAAGTAATACTCTGGTTTTGTTCTGGGTTATAATAGAATGTTAACCGAGTCAAGATAAATTATCTTAAACTATTTAAGTGATAAATTGATTATTTGTTTTGTTAATTTAAGTTGAGAAGTATTTAAGTTGTTTTAAAAGCTAAATTAATTAGATAATTAAATGGTTTAAGTCAAAAGATTAAATGTTTTAAATTTTACTTAAACTTAAAGCTTTTAAGTTATTTTGATTCCAAGGTTATTAGGTAAGATTATGGTATGATAAATAAGAAGATTAATTAAGATAAATGTTTTATCATTTAAATTTATTGATAATTAAAGATTTATTTATAAAGAATTAATTATTGATTAATAAATTAAAAATTAAAGAGTGATCATTGTTAACAAAAGAACAATTAATTGTTGTGGCTAATTATTGATTTAGGGTTAATTAATCAATGTAATTAACCAATGTAATCAATTAACCAATGGTATTATTACTTGATCAAAGTAATAAAAGGTTAATTATTTAGGAGAAGTAATTAATAACTAATTACTTAGTGTAATTAATTAAAGGATAATTAATCAATGTAAGTGATTATAAGATAAGTAATGTGAGTAATTAATTATGGATAAATATGATTAATATAAATGAGTGAAATTTGGTTAATTTGTGTGATTAATTAAGGCTAATTACTTAATGTAATTAAAAAGAGTAATTAAGGGATTATAAATTGATGGTTTGTAATTAATTAATGACTAAGTAATTAGGATTAATAGTAATTGAGGTAATTAATTTAATTTATTTTAAATTAATTAGTAATGGTATGACAAATTAGTCTTGCTTGTGAATGATTGGTTGGTATTGAATGCTTAGATTTGTTAATATCTCTGATATCTAACATATGATGCTATGTGATATGATATATTTGGGTTATACAGTGATAATGTGGTTATATATCAATGATGAATTGCTGTGTATAAAGTGTCATCCTATATCTAAAGTTAAATTGTATTTCTCTTGAATAACTTGGGTTAGAAGGGTATTGAATTCGAAGAGACCGGAGTCGGGTATCAGTAAATACCTGAACCCACTTCGATTTGTAACCTACAATGATTCTTTATAGATTGATATGTGAAATCAATGGGCTGAAATGGAATAATTTAAATGACTGGACCATTTAAAAACTAAGTAAAGGGACTTAGGAATTGATTAAGTGATGACTATAACAAGTTGTGAACTCGTAGTGATAACGAGTTACCCGGGTTTTAAATAAGTTCTATGCATTGGGATTTCATGTTAAATGAGTTTGCTCACGCTGGTTTTCAGCCTGACCCGGGTGTTACTTTGATGTATTGCTCGGGTCAGACTAAGTATTACAGATTTTCAGGTAAGGACGTTCTAGAGCTCAGGAGGCGATCTGCATGGCAGGAACGTATGGAGAGTTTCCGCTGTGATATTGTAGTATCTGAGACAAGATTGTATCTGTCCTGTGTTTGTGTTTGTGTAACTTTGATGTATTAAAGTGTAATTTTATAAGTACAGTTTTCCTTTGTATAACTGCTATTATTTGATATTATATTTTGATCCGCTGCGAATGTGAGATTCCGAGTCTTGTTTTTTCTGTTTTCTTCTTCTATCTCTTTCTTCTTTCCTAACTATCTGGAATTTTTGACTTACATTTGGTATCAGAGCTGAAGGTTAAGCAAGAACCTTGGCTTTGGTGGGATTACTCATTAAGGATAGGGTCAATGGTACCCTAGAATGAGTTGAGTGTGTGTGTATATATATGTATGTATGTATGTTTGTATGTATGTATGAGAGCGTACTTGTTATTTTCTTATATAAAGATTTTAAATGATTTTATATAAGAATATATTTTGATATATAAAGCAATATTTCTTTCTAATAAATATTAAGGTAATTGGTAATTAGGTTATTGGAATTAAATTAAGTGGTAATAGAAATACAACCAAATTGAAATTAAATAAAGTTAAGTTTGAAATGGATTCAAACTGAAATTAAAATCTTGATTTTGGGAAAGAGTTTTAGAAAAAGGTAATAATGAACTGGTTTGCAGATATGATAATCTTGGTTATTATCATACATGGTTGTTGTATTTAATAATAAAATGTGTATTAATGTGTAAGCAAAATGAAATGTTTTAAGGAAGCAAAACATTTGGGTAAGTATGACTTATAAATTGGAACCGAAGATGATCTAAATTGTGAAGTTTTAAATCTAGGTCCAGAAATTTGAAATTTGTTTCAAAGTGATAAAGAAATAATAAATAATGTTATTAATGTATTTGAATAAAGGGTCTTGTTTCAAACAAGAGTTGTTTGAAAATTTAAAAGAAATTTGTTTTGGATTAAAAAACCAAAGGTGGTTTAGATTTTAAAGTATAGCTTGGTTGGTTAAGAAATAAATATGTATATGTATGGATATGCTTAATATCACAGATGGTTTGAAAAAATGTCTTAGTGTTGAGTTTTAAGTTTTTCCTTGGAAATGTGATGTTAAACCCAAAGTGATAAGTTTTTGAACTTTTAAGTGATAGGAATTTGAAAATTTGAAGTGGGAGTTCAAATTGGGTAAGGTTGACTAGGTTAAGTAAATTTAATTTAATTTGGGAAAGTTAAATAATTTAACAAGCAATTTGAATTGGAAATTTCAAGGTGAAATTGGGATTTAACTTGGAAAGTTAAATGGTTAATTTGAATTGGGAGTTTGTGTAATCTCAAAATAGGTTTGAGATCTGGAAATTGGAAATGGATGGATATTTTAAAATAATTTGAAAAATACCATCCGGTTGTTATCAATAATCTTTAAGTTTAAAATTGGATTTGTTTATATGAATGAAGAAATGGGTATGGTAATATATCCATTATTAAGATAAAATGAAATCATTTTGGACTTAAGATTTGAATGTTTAAGATAAAACTTCAAAGGTTTGGTTTCAAAATTGAAATTTGATGATAAATTGAATTTCAAAGATTTAGTTGTTTAAAAAGGATTTGAATTATTATTTGAACTTTGAAATAGGTCAAAAATGGAATCTGGATTCAGAATTGAATGGAATTGATATGAATTGAACTTGGTTCAATTTGAAATTTATTTGAATTAATTGAAATTGTGATTAAAGTTGAATAGGTTTAAAAATTCAAATGGAATTTGATTTGAATTTGGAAAGAAATTGAGGATTAATTCAACTTGAATTGGCGTTAAATCAATTTCAATGGAAATTGAAGTTATTTAAATTGGAATTGAGTCAATTTAATTGGAAATAGAAACTTAAATTGAATAGATTGGAAATGGAGGTTGGGAATTGAACAGTTGACTCTGGACTATTTTCAAAATAAGTTGTTTTAATATAAATCTATTTTTCCAAACTATTTACTATACAACTTTTCTTTTTAAAGCTAAAACCATCTTATACTTGTTTTACAATTATTTTTGGAACTATTTCACAATTTTTCAACTATGTTATAAACTAATTACTGTTTTTCAACTACTTTATGACTAATTACTATTTTACAACTATTTGACTATTTTCCAACTATTTTACAATCACTTAACTATTTTATAGCTATTTTACAAACTAACAATTATTTTTCAACTACTTATTTATTTTAAAAAAATTCAAGCTATTTTCTAAACTCAGGCTAGTCAGAGTACAAACTGTTTATAATTTAAGTAATAATCCAAATAGGATTTAAGAATTGTGAGTAAGTGAATGAAAATTTAAGTGAATGTGAATAGAAAAGGAGATTGATTTGGCTAATAATCAATAAAGATATTTGTAACGACCCAGAATTTCTGTCATTTGAAATTCGTATATTTAATTGATTTTAAATATTAACAAGTAAAATTTGTAAGTCGAATAAATTTTTTTCGAATATCTGGATTTAATTGAATAATTAAATCGATAATTTAATATTTGAAATTACAGAAATAATTGGAAATTGGGTTTAACATGATTAAAATTGATTTGTATAGTTGTATTAAATCATATTGGAGTTAACACGATGTTATAGAACTTTTAAAATTGAATTAAAAGTTAATTTGTAGAAATTGAATATTTTAATATTTAATTGACGAGTAAAAATAGCTATTTTTCAAACAGTCTCAGATTTCTACGAAACCTATTTCATCGGATCCGTAATGTTGAATTATTGTAAGGTTTTAAATTTCGTGTCAATCGGATTTACGGTTTATCTGGGGCAAGCTAAAACGCACAGAAAATCGTTTGAGTGAATTTTTAATTTAAATAGTCGATTTGAAAACTTATCTTCCAAATACCTTCGAATTGGCCTCCGATATATATTCCATTGCATTTGAAATGGGGGTAAAACATTATAAACGCCAGGCGGCACGCTTCGTTTGGAGTTCGAAAATTTTTCGGATGAATAGTGTTTGAGAATTTTCTATAAAAGGACCCAGATTTATTCTTTTTGCGCAAACCCTAATTGAATTAGGTCAGCCGCCACTTAGAGTTTTAATGGCCGAAAATTCATACTCTTTCTTCCTCATTCTCTTCAAATCCACCAATCAATTCGACAAAATTCCTAAATGAAAGTTGTAGAGCACGTTGTGAACTACAAGTTCAACGGCTGTGATCGAAAACGAGGCGGTGGATCAACGGGAAATTGGCCGCGTTCATATGGTGTTTGGGTTCGGTTTTCTTGACATTGGAGGCGCCGAGCTTCATGGTGCTCTGGACGGTGGTGCCATGCGCAAAGGGCTTCGAGGTTGTGTCGCTTGACGTGGTGTAGGCAAGTGTGGTAGTCGCGGCGTGTAGGGTTTGGAGGCGGCCAAGATGGGTTTCGGTCGCGTTGTTTACCGAAGGGGAGAAGAAAAGGGAAACGACCGAGATCTGGGGGAATGAAGTCAACGGACAGATTTGATTTAGGTTAAAAATATATAATTGAAATGGAAATTTTAATATTTAAAAATCGTGTAAACTTTGTAATAACATAACTTTTTGATATGAGGTCGGAATTTGACGAAACGACTTGTGTCGGGTTCGTATGGACGAGCATTACGTGGTGGAGCTGGATTGGAGTTGATTGGAGCCAGTGAAAATTTTGGGTAAAATTAAACGCGTGTTTAATTTTATTCGAAATAAAAAACTGCAACTGTTATTGGAAACAAGGTGAGAACTTCTCACTCAATCGAATTGTTTCGATTTAAATTTTAAATAGTTAGATTTAAAATTTCTTGATTGTATGATTGAATGATAAATTATTATCTATTGTTTTGAAATAGACCCTATAAGCCGTATATTAAGCGGATGTTATTTATTAAACACATATACCGCGATATTTCATCTTGAAGTGGAATTGGTATTATATATGTACTTGGAGTTTATTTCCCGCATTATATAGTGGATGAGACCCTATTGCGTTGCATAATAGCGGATAATATTTTATATAAACCCATGTACCGTGATATTCCGTCTTGAAACGGGATTGGTATTGTGCTAACATCTGTGGATGCAGGGAAACAGGTTGGAGAGATCCAACTGGATTCCTCAACAGTATTGATTTATTTACAGATATTTGTGATATATTCTGTTGTCATATTGATATATGATGTTCGGATGCCGTAGTTGATTTATTGGTGCTGTTGCAGCATTGGACCTATTTTTGGAGATTTAAAAATGTTAAAGTAACGATTTTGAATGTAAAAGGATTTTCAAGTGATTTTTGAAAGTATACATTTTATTGAATTTTGGAATTGATTCATTTTAAATAAATAAACGTTATAATTTTAATATTATAAAAATTATGATTTTTGAGAAATATAGTTGAAATGTGATTTTTGAAATATGGAGTTAATGATTTTATAAAATAGTTTAAAATTGAGATTTTGATTATTATAAAAACTTTATATATAAGACTTACAAATTTTGATTTTTATAAATCAAAGTGATGAAATTATAAAGGAGTTTTGAAAGTGTTTTAAAATGATGTTAAAATGGGTTTTATAAAAGAATAGAATCTATGATTTTGAAGTTATAAAAAGAATGAATTTGTAAATAGAGAATTTTAAGTAATTTGCTTATAATTTGGATTTTGGCGTGTAAATGGGATATGGATAGAATCTGTTAATAAAGTGCTTTTATAAGTTGAAGTTGTTATAAAATGTAAATGGAATTTATAAACCTTGTCTTATAAATCCGAAATCGACTTATTTTGATAATTTAATTATTATAGCTTATTAAAGGAGATATATCCACGATTTTGGACAGTAGATAATCCTTTAAATAAAATGTGTAGAAATGTTGAATTTGGTTAACGAACTATATTCACGATTTTGGATAGTGAATAATATATTAACGAAATGTTTTAGGAAGTGATATTTTCAATAGAATTAAAACGATTTAAAGATGTTTTAAAATGTATTAAATATCGAAACCATAGATTTCAACATTCATTGTTGAAATAGACGAGAAATAAGGAAAAGATGGACTATAACACTGTTGTTATAGTAAATGATTTTCGAAAGGAAATGTTTTTGTATAGTATTGGGATTTATGTATCTATCTAAAATTTGAATCCCCATACTAGTGATTTTGGGCTGTCGTAACGATGTTTTACGCAACATTCGTTTTGACTCAAATGAATGTGTTTAGGAGAATGTTTTCCTTAAAGAATAAATTTTATACTTAATTGTAATCTAAGTATATTGGATATTTTCCAAATGTTGAAAATAAATAGATTTGTGAATTACTTATTATTAAATAAGTATGGAAATGTTTTCCAATATGAAGTGAAATGTTTTGAGATTTTGTCTTTTAAAGATAAATTGGAAATAAATAAATATTTGGAAGTGTTTCCGCGTAAGGAAAATGATTTGGAAATTTGTTTTCAAATGGTTGAAGTGTGGAAAAATATATCTTGTAAAGATATTTTTGGAAAATAAATAATTCAAGAAATTATTTGGGATTTGGTGATGTTGTGCATATCAATTGATAGTTAAAGAACCGACTATCAATATTTACCTTTAAATGGGTATTTGTTTTGATTTGCTTGAATTTGAATGCTACACTTATTTAAAAATAAGCGCTCGCTATTCGGTTTAGCTGGGAGAGGACCTTTGGGTCATAAATCCCATTCCAAATAGTGATATATCGTAATGGATAGCATTTGAAGACCGGTGTTGAAGATCGGATATTTTCAAAAATGGAAGGATTACCGTCGAATGACTCTGCATCGGTTGATCCCCGATATAGAGATTTTATCACCCTTTGTGATGGGAATTCCGGACGTGATTAGTGAATATCCGGATTGCAAGGGCTTCTTTTGGAAGTGCCTTCGGTTCCGTTCGATCCCGGAACGGACTTGTATGGATGTGTGTCCGACGTTACAGTTTGAGATGTAAAGCTGGTTTCTATCAAATACATTTCTGTTAGTGGCGAAGAATTTATTCTCTTAGCTTAACACCCTTCTCTTAGACGTACGAGCTCGGAGGTTATATAGTTGATGGTTACTGGTGATATATTCCCAATTTGGTAACGTGTCATGTTGAGTGTTGTTGATCATTTGTTGATCAAAGCACAGCTTTTGTATAAAGCATAGCTTTGTGGACGAGACTTCGTCGGACCTCACACTCCGGTAATGGTCAAAACAGGAAAGATGCGGCAAGGTTATTACGGGATAGCACCCCCTTAGTGTATGTCATTTCCTTTTGGATAGAGGTGGTATCATGGTATGGAGCCCAGATACTTAACCTATGTTGTTGTTGCAAACTTATTATTTTGTGGTTACTGGTGAATCCCGGGATTTAGGTCGGTTACGATCGGGGGATGACATACTCGTGTCAGTAGTTACCCAGCAGGGGGTAACCCGGCCTTGTGTTGGCAAAGATCCGGTTAGGTTCTCGGGGCGTCTTTCCAGAGGCGTACCCATGTGGCAATGGGAAGTTCCTTGGCCTGACCATTTGTTGGAAAATCTAAAGAAACAATATGAGCTTTGTACGGTTTTAGTTGTAGAACATGCCATTTACTTATGGTGGCCACCACTGTTTAGATGGTAGCTATAGTAGGCATAGTTCAGAATGTCTATGTTGGCTAAGATTTATATTATACTTTCGAAATGTTTTCCTACATTTTGCACTTATAGTAATAATATCAAAGAAAATTTCCCATATCAAGCATTTTTGACTATCATAAGGAGAAATCTCCTCCGATTCTGCGTTTGCATTGTGTGTGTGTGTGCGGGAGGCCTTATGGTAGTTTCATTTTCTAAAAGCATTGCGAATCTATTTGAAAATATTTCTTTGTTTGTTTTTAAAGGTATAACTGTTTTAAGTTCTCACACCAGTCCCATGACTGACCTGGAGTTTATTGTTCCCTTCCTAAACTCTGGGTGCCCACCAATTTCCACACGGGCAGTCTAGAGTCAGGTTATCAGGTTATTCTGGAATTCAGGAGTTGCTGTGGAGTTCAGGAGCAAGCTGGATGGCATGGCGTATCAACTAATATATAGCATTTCTTTTTCGCTGTTTGTTGTTGTAAACTCTGATAATGTAATGTAATAACTGATATAGTTCTTTTAATTTAAAGATTATTCATTTATCTATTATATGTTGTTCCGCTGCGATTGTGAGATTATGATATTGTTTCTGTTGCTTTTTCTATCTTTCTTCTTCTATCTTCTACCTCTTCTTTAACCCTAACGGTATGGTTTTTCGGCCTTCGATTTCTCGGCAGTTGATACAGTGGACGTATTAATTTCGACTTTCGAAAGTCGAAAATTCCGTTCCTTACAATAAATACGTAGGATGTACGTATATTATTCTATTCGCATAGTGGTTTGATCCAGATTCGAACATAGAATTTTGAGATAGTTATATCGATCCGAGTTTGGATTTTTCACTCGATTTTCGACGGCGAACCTGGATATGGATTGGTGATTGGTTCTAGATATTCTCTATCATAGTTATGGCTATGCAAAGGGAATGACGGTTTCTGATTAAGAAACCAAATTTGAGTCCACACTAGGAAGTCGGGTGGACGATACTAGTTCGAAAGTGAAATTGGGTAATCGAGTGAGCGATCAGATTGATATAGCATACGGATGATATGAGTACATTGTACGGGTTTGAATGAAATTGATAATGGGAATTTGTGGATAAGAAATGTGGAATGGTTTTTTGAAATGAAAGGTATATTTTGTGAAATATATGATGAAATAAAGTGGAAATTGGATATTTCTATGGTAAAAATTTACTTTATGGAAGTAAGTAAACTGGTAAGTGTCTTTATAAAGTAATCAAATTTGAACATTTGATTTGAAATAAAACAAAGTTATGTATCTTTGTTATATAAAATAAATCTCTCCTTGTTGAATTTATTGCCGGAAGGAAATGATTTTTGAAAGTGTTTGAAGTATAAAAGGGAATTTATACAAGTTTGAAGTGATCCAAAGATTTTTAAAGTTATATATATATATATCTATATATATATATGTATATATGTAAAGGATCTTATGAGAATGATTTTGAGAAAGGTTTTTTGGAACCTTTGGACTTGGAAAGGCTTTTGATTTTTAGGTAAAATCAATATTGGAATTTGGAAAGCTTAGTTTGAGAATCATCGATTTTGGGATAATCGATTTTGAGAAATGAGATTCATACTGGGTGTATGATTTGGAAGAACTATATGTGTATAGTATAAAGTGTTTTGAAAATGGCTCTGGGGAAAAAGGCATTCCCTTGAAATGAACTTCTAAGGAGTGCCACAGGGTGGTACTGCCTTGAACCCTAAGGGGGGGGTTCTAAAGTTGATCCTGTGAGGAGTCCAGACAGAACTAGTTCCTAAGGATTTTGTGTAGTGTGTAGCGAAAGTCGAGGGCGCTGATGCCTACATAGGCATTTGGGTTATGCTGTGACGACACTGTAACTCGATGTCACTGCGATCTACTGCAGACCATAGCGAAAGTCGTGTGTGCCGCTGAGAGCTAACAGTCTATGTTTGATTTTATATCGGTAGACTATGACCTATGGTGACATAGCAAAAGTCGTATGTGCTGCTGTGAGCCAACAGTCTACGTTTGATTTTACATCGGTAGACTGCGACCTATGTGGGAGTGAAGAAGTTTCATTTTTGGCAGCGAAAATCGAGGGCGCTGATGCCTATAGTTACATGGAGTTTTGTTGTGATGGTAACATAACCTTGGAATGTAACTGCGATCTGCCGCGGGTTTCATGGCGTAATCGAGGGGCGCGGAGTGCCTACAGTTACATGGACTTTTGCTGCGATGGCAACGTAACCCAGGATGTTACTGCGACCATGGATAGGGTGATGATTTCCAGAGAATTCTCACCAAAGATATTTCCTCTATTTCCAAAATGCTTTCTATATTTTCAACAAAATGTTTTCCAAGTATTTACACTGGGTGTTGAAAATGGGTCTGCTAAGTACTTATAGATTTTCAGTCCTACGCTTGATCAACGTATGACCGAATTTCTGTAAGAATGAGGATGGAAGTGTTGAGACATTGAGTTACAAAAACTATTTTATAATATTATATGGATTTTAAAAGTACTTTAAAAATGATCAAAGAATAAAGTATCTGATTTTAAGTATTAAATAAATTCTGGCATTGTTTCTTTTCGAGGACGAAAAGATTCTAAGGGGGGAGGAATGTGATAACCCGGATTTTTGGGCACTGTTAATTGGAAATTAATATGATTAAAATTATTAAAATACTCATTTGTTAATTGAACAAATGAAATTCTGATATATATATATATATATATATGGAAATGTATATAGATGAATTTGAACTATAATAAATGCTGAATTATAAATATTTGGATATATATCGTATTTGATAATCTCCTGATATAATTGTTGAATTTGACCAATTAGTTTAATGATTTTCTTTTATAAATACATAATTTGGCAAAAGTTTTTTCGAAAGACAATAATATTTAATTTGTAAAATTTATCTTTCAAAGCAAATAAAAGTGTATTCTATATATATACACATTATAAATAAGAAGTCTTTAGGTTGAATTTAATAAAAAGATATGTCACAAAATTTTAATATAGTGTGATTTAAAAAATAAATCTAAAGCACTTTACTTATATATTTGAAATAAGAATATCATCTTTGCATTTTTATTTATTAAAAATGTTTTAGCTTAAGTTTAAAAATATCCTTTCTTTGTAGATATTTCATAGCAACTTTATATATATATAAATATAAATATAAACATAACATATTAATATAAAGGCTTGAGAAATTAATATAAATACATAAGAAATATAAGTGTTAAACACTTCTTTCTTGCATATTAACAATTGTAAGAAAATAAATTCATGCATTGACAAATGTAAATTAAGTAGCATATGATTTTACAAGTGGAAAACAAGAAAATTCTTCTTATTTAAAAATATAGATTAGAAGAAGAAAATCAGACCTTTCAAGAAAAAACAACAAACCTGTAAACCATTATTCAAAACACAAGTGAGATCAAAACAAGTCTGTAACAAATTTTCAAAACAGAGAATAAAAGCAATCCTTTCAGATTAAACTCAACTATATTTAGCCTAAAAAATCAATCCAGCTCATCTCAGTATTCGGGCATTCAAGTATTTCTCCCAGAAACAAGTTTCAGATCATTCCAATTAAAGATCAGACTAGATTCAAAGCTACAGTCTCAAGCTTTCAATTCCAGTTTCAAAACTCCTCTGTTCATTCATTAACAGGCGAGTAAACTTGGTAAATCTAATAAATCTTGAACTAGTATGCGATGATCTTTTAAGTCTGATCTGAATTTTGCTGTGTATATAGTTTAAAAATGATTTTAAGCATATATATATATATGTATGTATGTATGTATGTATGTATGTATGTATGTATGTATGTATATATGTATATATATATATGTATATATATTTGTGTTAACAATTATACCTGACTAGAACATGAAATGTAAATCTCTGTTCAGACTGAAATAGTGGGTAACTCTTTAATATATTTTTTCTACATCTTAAGATAGGATGTGGAAAATCTATGAAGGACAATGTGTGAATGAGTGATAATGTAGAAATATGTACATATGTATGGAGTTATAGGTGTGTATGACTGTGTGAATACCTGCTCTGGACTCTGTTATATTCACAGTGTCATACTACACAAATAAATTTATATCTCTCAATCTTTGTTAATTCAAGCTTTGATCTTTAAGGTGAACTGTCTGTAACTATGAAGTGTTTATCATAAAAATGGTTCTGGTAATTTTTATTAAGAAATTACTTCAATAATGGTAAATCTCAGGGATAATCAAAAACAAATTAAAATTTGATCAACTAGAAATTACACTTAGATTATGAAAGCTAATTTGTGGTGGACAAACTTGAATTTTGATGTCATTTTATAATTTTAAATTGCATGGTTGATGAGATATTCAGGAATGATCAAATTTGGGTTTATGGTCAATTTCCGTCCAACGATGTCGAATTGTGACTTGGGGTGCATGTCAGAAGGGGCTCGAGGAACATGGATAAGGGGAAAAATAGTCGGAGGTGATATCTCTTGCCGTGGTGCCACGGCGAAGCGATATTAGGGTTTAACGATGCGTCAAGCGACGATGGATTGAATGGTAATTTTGTCATAGTGGGTCGAATCAAGAGGATCAGACCAAGTAAATAAGAAGGAGGATGAATTGGGGAGTCTTCAGAGGCAGACGCATGAACGCTGGTGTAGGGATGATCGAGGAAGGTCTCCGGCAGCTTACGAGTGCTATCGACGACGAACGGTGATGATCGGCATGGTCGTGCAGGTGCACCCGTGCATGAACGTGTCAGGTTTGGGTAAGGATCGATTCTGCTCGAGTTCGTGCTCGTGAAATATTAGGGTAGGCTCGAAGTCAGGGACGTAAAGAGAAGCTTGGGCTTAACTCATGTTGGTGTGAAGTAATACTCGGGTTTTGTTCTGGGTTATAATAGAATGTTAACAGAGTCAAGATAAATTAGTTATCTTAAACTATTTAAGTGATAAATGGATTATTTGTTTTGTTAATTTAATTTGAGAAGTATTTAAGTTGTTTTAAAAGCTAAATTAATTAGATAATTACATGGTTTAAGTTAAAAGATAAAATGTTTTAAATTTTACTTAAACTTAAAGCTTTTAAGTTATTTTGATTCCAAGGTTATTAGGTAAGATTATGGAATGATAATTAAGAAGATGAATTAAGATAAATGATTTATCATTTAAATTTATTGATAATTAAAGATGTATTTATAAAGAATTAATTATTGATTAATAAATTAAAAATTAAAGAGTGATCATTGTTAACAAAATAATAATTAATTTTTATGGCTAATTATTGATTTAGGGTTAATTAATCAATGTAATTAACCAATTAAATCAATTAACCAATGGTTTTACTACTTGATGAAAGTAATAAAAGGTTAATTATTTAGGAGAAGTAATCAATAATTAATTACTTAGTGTAATTAATTAAAGGACAATTAATCAATGTAAGTGATTATAAGATAATTAATGTGAGTAATTAATTATGGATAAATATGATTAATATAAATGAGTGAAATTTGGTTAATTTGTGTGATTAATTAAGGCTAATTACTTAATGTAATTAAAGAGAGTAATTAAGGGATTATAAATTGATGGTTTGTAATTAATTAATGACTAAGTAAGCAGGATTAATAGTAATTGTGGTAATTAATCTAATTTATTTTAAATTAATTAGTAATGGTATGACAAATTAATCTGGCTTATGAATGATTGGTTGATATTGAATGCTTAGATTAGTTGATATCTCTGATATCTGACATATGATGCAATGTGATATGTTTGGGTTATAAAGTGATAATGTGGTTATATATCAATGATGAATTGTTGTGTATAAAGTGTCATCCTGTATCTAAAGTTGAATTGTATTTATCTTGAATAACTTGGGTTAGAAGGGCATTGAATTCGAAGATACCGGAGTCGGGTATCAGTAAATACCTGAACCCACTTCGATTTGTAACCTACAATGATTCTTTATAGATTGATATGTGAAATCAATGGGCTGAAATGGAATAATTTAAATGATTGGACCATTTAAAAACTAAGTAAAGGTACTTAGGAATTGATTAAGTGATGACTATAACAAGTTGTGAAGTCGTAGTGATAACGAGTTACCCTGGTTTTAAATAAGTTCTATGCATTGGGATTTCATGTTAAATGAGTTTGCTCATGCTGGTTTCCAGCTTGACCTGGGTGTTACTTTGATGTAATGCTCGAGTCAGATCGAGTATTACATATTTTCAGTTAAGGACGTTCTGGAGCTCAGGAGGCGAGCTAGATGGCAGGAACGTATGGAGAGTTTCCGCTGTGATATTATAGTATCTGAGACATGATTGTATTTGTCCTGTGTTTGTGTTTACGTGTAACTTTGATGTATTAAAGTGTAATTTGATAAGTACAGTTTTCCTTTGTATAACTATTATTATTTTATTTTATATTTTTATCCGCTGCGAATGTGAGATTCCGAGTCTTGTTTTTTCTGTTTTCTTCTTCTATCTCTTTCTTCTTTCCTAACTATCTGGAATTTTCAGGATCGAAAATTCTAGGCCGTTACAAACTCCTTGTAAATTTATTTTCACAATTGGACTATGGGATGTTTGGTAGTACTGTTGTTATAAAGGTTTATTAGAATATGAAATGATTCTTTTTATAAAGATATTTCTATAAATTGGGTTTGTAAAAAATGTGTTTTATAATGAAGAAGGTTTTCGAGAATTTAAATCCCGGTGTCTTTGAAAAAGATTTCAATTGATTTTTGGAAAAATTAATAATTGTATTACTTGAAAGTATTTATAAGTATAAATATTTTAAGGAGAATTTAAAGTAAAATATTTTTTTGGATAGTTCAGGGAAAACATCTCGATTAATATTGTGGTAATCTGAATAATCTTCTAAATGACAACCAGATGTTTGCTTAGGCGAAAACTTGTAGTGCACTTAGTAAATTATTCTCTTTATCATTGTACGATCTAAACGGGTTTAGATTTAAATGAACCTAAAGTAAGTTGGTAATAGATATTTTTTTAAACCTATTTATGTGGAAATATATGCGGTATTGTTTCAAAATGGGATTTGAAAGTGAAGAAGTATTTTATGTTTATTTGTACCAAAATTGGGCATAACACTCTTCTGATGTGTTTGAAGAGATAAAATGAAGAATATAAATTGAACATGAGGAAGATCTAACAAATACACTAATCGATAAACAGGAAAAACGCACAGAAACACACAAATTTAGAGTGTTTCAACGTATGGCCTACGTCCACTATGAAATGGCTAACTTTTATTGATATTTGCTTGCTGGTTACAAAGAGTTACACAGTACAATTCAATTACAACTGTAATTTCGGTAGAGTCTGGACATAGAAGAGCCAAAAGTACGTTTTTAGTAGATCCTGGGCTGTTATTTATAGGCATAGGCAGCAAATACCTCATCCAGATCTCGGAAGACTCTTTCTCTCACATGGATAGGCCCATTTGATCGATCAATAGTCATTTGGACTCGATCCACGATCGATACAAATGAAATTCATATCAATCAAGATTAAGCCCGATCGAGTTGAGATCAATCATGAACATTCCAGAGGTTGCACGCAAGCTCCTATGAAAATTTGGTAGCATTTGGACTTGTAGATCTCGAGTATGATTGATGCAAGTTTGAATTTGTTGAAGGCTACTGAATTCACATAGCTTTTGTTCGCATTGCTTTTGGACACATGATGACCGACGACGTGGCACTAGCTTTTGTTAGGAAATCAATTCTATGGTTTCGATGATAACAACTATACAATGGAAATCAAATATGCATATATATATGTGTGTGTGTGTGTGTGTGTCTCTATATTTACAGGTAGTTGATAAAGTAACATCACCAAAGAAACAAAAACAAGACTCAAAAGAAGTATCAAGAGACTACAAGTTGATAGAATTAGAAGAGAGATGACACAGGCAAAGAAAAAGCAACATGCACAAATCCAGACGTTTGGGTGCACTAGCCAGACGTCTGATTGATTCCTTTGGTTCGAAACTCAGAAAGAATCATATGTCTGGTTAATGAACTCAGACGTCTGAAATGTAACCAGATACAAAAAAGATATGAAGACCAGACGTCTGAAATATTTTCCAAACGTCTGTTTTTGAACTCGGCTGTGTAAATTCAAAGAACAACTATCACATTTGAAAAGACATGTTCGCTCCTCTTCGCTACAACTCTTCATCACCGTGGGAAGCGACTTTAGAGAACTTACTAACAGACGCAACTACACAGGATCCTTCTACCACTATAAATAGAATCGGGAATTCAAGAGATGATCTTACCTCACTTACTTACGCTCTTGACTCTTATACTCTGATTTATACCTAATCTCTAAGCAATCAAATACCTGTATTTAAGTCTTCCATATATTCAGAATTCCTCATTCAATATTCTCTAGATATATATATATATATGTATATGTATATATATATATATATATGTTGGAAGCATTTGTACTTAATAGTCAACATCCGTGTTATAGAATACATTCTTGACAAAGAAACTCTGCTATTGTAAACCTATTCCTCCGGGTCAAGTGAGGGTTAGTTGAAAGGAAGTTCTAAAGAAGAGCTTGGGGACAGGACGTAGGACGGGAGGTCTGAACCAGTATAAAATCCTGGTGTGATTATTTTAATTTACTTTGCTACTATCATGTATCAATTTTTAGTAGATATATTATATAATTAGTTGCTTATACTTGCATATATATTCTATACGATCCACTCATATAGACTTTCAATTGGTATCAGAGCAAGGTTTTGATCAAATAACAGTAACATGTTTTCGAATCACTTTAATATGGCAAGTATTTTTCAAGAAGGACAATCCGCAGCACGACCCCCACTCTTTAATCGATCTAACTATGCATACTGGTCAACACATATGAGTATTTTTATGGAAGCTAATGGTCTTGAAATTTGGTCAGCCACGCAAGATAAATATGAAGCACCTACTAGTGCTATGAATACTTGGACCGATGCATAAAAGACCTTAGCATCAAACAATGCTAAAGCTATGAATGTTTTATTTTGCTCTTTAGACAAGAATGAATTTTCACGTGTCATGTTATGCACCACTGCATTTGATATTTGGCGTACCTTACAAATTACACACGAAGGTACAACAAAGGTCAAACAAACTAAGATTTCAATTTTGCAAAACCAATTTTCTTCATTCAAAATGAAGCAAAATGAAACTATTGTTGACATGTATTTTAGATTTCAAACTATCCAACAAGATCTTATGGCATTAGGAGTTAAATTTACTGATTTTGATTTAGTTTCTCGATTACTCAACTCTTTAACATCAGATTGGGAAAGGAAGGTTTTAGCTATTGAAGAAGCTAACAATCTCTCTACTCTCAAAGTTGAAGATTTGATAGGAAATTTAATGTCCCATGAAGCTAATTTGCAAGCACGAAAAGAACTAAATTTGAAGAAAAAGAACATAGCATTCCCAGCAACAAAAAATGATGACTCTGATTTAGATGAAGAAGAGATAGTCTTCATTGCCAAAAATTATAACAGATTCAAGAAATTTAGAAAGATGACCAAATTCCAAAAAGAAGGGAAGTCCAACACAACAAACTTGTCTCAAATCAAGTGCTATGAATGTGATCAATACGGACATATGAAGAAGGATTCCCCTAAACTCAATAATGACAAAAAGAAGAACAAAATTCAAAAATTCAAAAAGAAGAAGGCTTTCAAAGTAACTTGGGATGACTCGGACTCTTCATCTTCTGAAAGTGATAGCGATAGTGACGGAGAACAGGCTAATGTGTGTTTTATGGCACAAACTGAAGAGGTATGTCCTAAACTTAGCTATGACGAACCATTCGAACTTAGCATGGAATTAGATGATAAATTTAGACAAATTAAAAAGTTGAACAAAGAATATATTGTCAAAATAAATAGATTAGAACTTGAGGTAGGAATGTTGAAAGATGAAAAAATTATTTTAGAAGAAGAACTTGAAATATCTCAAGGAAAAATCAAAAATAATTTGATAGAAAATAAGGATATTACTATAGTGAAGGACAATCTGTTAAAAGAAAATGTTGATTTTAAAAATAGTATCGAATTATTAAAAATTGAAAATATAGAATTAAAAGAAAAATTAGATAAAATTACCAACAATGTGTCAAAATTTAATAGAGGAAAACAAGATTTGGAAAATCTTATCAAAACTTCAAAACCATCAGGTAATAGAAATGGAATAGGATTTAAAAATTCCTCTAAACAAAAAGGAAATAATGCTAAAAATATTAGTTAGATAAAAACTAGAAGTTTACCTAAGTCTAAATTAAATACCAAAAATATGAAAATTTGGATTCCTAAAACAAATAATAATTTGATTAGACAAAGCATATTAATAATTACACAGAGAATGTAGTCTATAATAAAAATTATATTTATAAAGGTACTAAACCATCTTGGGTATGACTACCTACCCCTAACAATTAGGACCCTAACATAATATATGGGTACCAATTAAAACATTTTTTATTTTGCAGGTACTCAAAATAAAAAATAAAGAGAAATGGATACTAGATAGCGGTTTCTCCAAGCATATGACCGAAAATTCAAAAATGTTATCAAATATAACATACATCGATGGTGGAACGGAGATAATTCAAAAGGATATGCCATAGGCATTGGAAAAGTCATCAATTCTGGTATATCTTACTCTCCTATTATTACAAATGTTTTATTAGTAGAAAATCTGAAACACAACCTACTAAGTATTAGTCAATTACGTGATAAAGGTTTTCGAATAAATTTTGAAAAGGACAGATGTAATATTTTAGATAATAACAAACAACTTATTTTTGAAGGTTTTAGAAACAAAAATATTTATGCATTAAACATGAATATAAATAAAAATTCAAATTTATGTTTAACCGTCAAACATGATGATCCATGGTTATGGCATAAACGATTTTGTCATATCAATTTTAAGAATATTAATAAATTGGCTAAATATGAACTAGTTAGAGGTTTACCTAAAATAAATTACAAAGTAGAAAATTTATGTGACGATTGTCAAATTGGAAAATTAAAGAAAATCTCTTTTAAATCTAAAAATAATATTTCTACAAAACAACCATTAGAATTATTACATTTAGATTTATTTGGACCAAAACAAATACGATCTATAAATCACAACAAGTATGTTTTCGTCATAGTTGATGATTTCTCAAGATATATATGGACTTTGTTTTTAAAACATAAAAGTGACACTTTTGGTATGTTTAAGATATTTGCTAAAAGGATTAAAGCACAAATGAACTTAAAAATTAAAAATATACGAAGTGATCGTGGAGGAGAATTCGAAAACGATCTTTTTACTAATTTTTGTAATAATAAAGGAATAACTCATAATTTTTCTTTTCCTCGCACACCTCAACAGAATGGTGTTCTGGAAAGGAAAAATCATACATTACAAGAATGTGCACGAACATTACTAAATAGCAGTGGTCTACCAAAACACTTTTGGGTGAAAGCTATTGCCACATCTTGTTATGTATTAAATTGAGTAACCATACGTCCTATGACAAACAAACTTGTTTTGAAATATTTTTTGGTAAAAAACCTAAAGTATCATACTTTAAAACCTTCGGTTCAAAATGTTTTATACTAAATAAAAAAGATAACTTAGGAAAATTTGACCCAAAGGCAGATGAAGGTGTTTTTGTTGGATATTCGGATCGTAGCAAAGCATATAGAATCTTTAATAAACGAAATTATACTATTGAAGAAAGTTTACATTTTTCTTTCGACGAAAATTTCTTTAACTGTAATACTAATGATGAAGAAGAAATTATCCCACTAACAAATTCAACAAATTCCATTAGTAATGAAACAAATATTCAAAATAACACGTTGATATCATCTCTTAGGATTCTTAAGAATCATCCAAAAGATAATATCATTAGCGATCTTAATTCTAGAGTAACTAGAAATCAACTCAATCGAATAAACCATATAGCATTTGTGTCAAGTTTTGAATCAAAAAATTATAAAGAAACTTCAAATGACAATTTTTGGATAATAGCTATGCAAGAAGAATTAAATCAATTTGAACGTAATAATGTTTGGAAATTAGTACCAAGACCTGAAGACCAATCAATTATAGGAACAAAATGGGTATTTAAAAACAAAGCAGACGAGAATGGAAATATTGTTAGAAATAAAGATCGTTTAGTTGCACAAGGCTATAATCAAGAAGAAGGTATCGATTACGATGAAACCTTTGCTCCAGTAGCAAGATTAGAGGCCATTCGTACATTACTTGCTTTTGCAACTCTTCACAATTTTAAACTATTTCAAATGGATGTCAAAAGTGCTTTTTTAAATGGTTTTATTAAGGAAAATGTATATGTCGAACAACCACCATTATTTGTTCATGAAAAATATCCCGATCATGTTTTTAAATTATAGAAAGCACTATATGGATTAAAACAAGCCCCTCGTGCATGGTACGAACGTCTTAAAAATCACTTAATAACATCTGCTTTTCATATAGGCAAAATAGATACAACTTTATTTATTAAAAGAGAAAATAATGATATTTTAGTTGTACAAATTTATGTTGATGATATCATCTTTGGTTCAACCAACTAAGATCTATGTAATCAATTTTCAAATATTATGAAAAATGAATTGGAAATGTCACACATGGGAGAATTAAATTTCTTCTTAGGTTTACAAATAAAACAACTTGAAAATGGAATTTTTATTCACCAAGAAAAATATTGTAACGATTTATTACGTCGCTTTGAAATGGATAAAACTTCAAGCAAACCAACACCAATGAGTACCATTGTTCACTTAGAGAAAGACGATAACGGAAAAGATTTTAATGAAAAATTATATCAAAGCATGATTGGTTCTTTACTCTATTTAACGGCTAGTCAACCCGATAATATGATGAGTGTATGTCTTTGTGCTCAATTTCAAGCAAAACCAAAAGAATCTCATCTAAGAGCTGTTAAGCGTATTTTACGTTATCTATCTAGTACTAGAGATTATGGTTTGTTTTACCCTAAAGGATCATCGTTTGAACTTGTTTCATATAGCGATGCAGATTTCGGTGGATGTAGAACAGACCATAAGAGTACTAGTAGAACCTGTCACTTTATCGGACAAGCTTTAGTTTCATGGTTTAGCAAAAAGCAAAATTGTGTTTCTTTATCTCCCTGCGAAGCTGTATACATCTCCGCAGCTCTAGCATATGCACAAGTGATATACATGCAACAAACACTAACGGATTTTGGTAAAATTATCAATAAATCTCCTATATATTGTGATAACACAAGTGCTATAAATTTATCAGGAAACCCTGTTAATCACTCACGAACCAAGTATATAGATATACGACATCATTTTTTACAAGACAATGTTGAAAAAGGAACTATTTCATTACAATACGTAAATACCGAAAATCAAGTTGCCGACATTTTTACAAAACCATTAAATGAACAAACTTTCATTAAACTCCGACGAAGTTTAGGTACTTCTTCACTTCATGACCTTCTTCCTTAAAAAATTAATATTTCATTTAAGGCTAAGTTTAGTTATCTACTTTATTACCACAAATTATACTTATTTCTGAACCTTTAAATTTTTAGACAGTTTGTTTGTCTAAAAATAATGTTTTCGGCTTATATATTTACATAGTTACATAAAAAATATACACAAACAATTTATATTTTTTAAATAACAAAATATAGCAATGTCTTCTGGGGACTCCTATATATCCATCTCCATCTCAACACCATCGACGGACAGCTCGGTTGACACGCCACAACCGCTTCCTACGCCTACACCAAAGCAAGAGCCAACGAATAGGTGGTCCTCGTATCATATGGGTTTTACTCCTAACAACAAAAAATTCAAAAGATCTCTATTTGTCTCTCCTAACACAAAGGAGAAAATCGATGAAATTCATCATTATCACAAACAGCACATAGATCTTCAACGACAACTATATTTCGAACAAAAAGTTACGGCACGTCGCCTAAGTTTTTGGGAACAAGTAGCAATGAAGTTTTGTTCGTCACGGAAAAAATATATTTATGAACCACTACCAAAACCATGTATTTCTTTGGATCCCTCCTCTTCATATCGTACTCCTTCGGATCCTTCACCGAGACGATATTCTGGCTCTCCGAGAACCCATGAACATGGAAATATATGGTCTCCACTTAAACCATTGACAGATAACAAGTCAGGAGATGACAAAACTCCCTCCCCCTCTAAATAATTTATATTTGTTATTATATGTATCTATGCTTATTTTATTTTACAATAATAAAATTACTTATAACAATTTGAGAAATAAGCAAAAACCATCAATTTTATGCTATTTTTAGCCACACCGCTTATTTCAGATGTCTAACTATAGCCTTCAGACGTCTGACACGATGATATACGTCTAAAAATTAAGCGCTGTGCATATGTCAGACGTCTAATATGCCCCTCAGACGTCTGAAATTTAGCTCTGTCTTCTCCAAATAAAAATTAGAGCATTTCAGACGTCTGAAATTAGATCCAGACGTCAGCCCTATTTCTCTGCCTCAAAAATTTTCAAAATTAAACCACACCAGACGTCTGATTTTTATTCCCAAACGTCTGATAAAACTCTCTGCTTCTCCAATTTAACAAATTCAATCGAACCAGACGTCGAAATCAAAAACCACACGTCTAATTTTATCGTCTGTACAAAATTTAGGTCAAACTAGACGTCTGATTTCAAATCTAGACGTCTGATTCCCAATTGACCATTTAAATTATCGCAGATAACGTCATTTTTTTCATTCATCTATAAAATAATTATCACCTACGATTTTCTCAGAAATGATTTTCTTTCTAAATCAACATCTTTAAGCAAATTTAATCATAATGCCACTGTGTACTAAGAATCCTAAGGTGTCGAAAAGAAAACAGGACCAACCAGCCTCATCTTCAAATCCACAGGTATGCTCCGACGAACAGATCGAAAGGTGGATAAATAAAGCGCCGCATTCCATCAAAAGATATGAAGACATCCAAAAGAACATAAATCCATTCTACAATCTTCTAAAATTTCCTATGTATGATCTAGATGAACTTTGTGAAAATGCTAGATTGGAAACCTCAATATTTTTGACTCCTAATGATGTTCAAATAGATCGATTAGCTATATTTTTATTCTACGCTAATCTAGACAGTACTACAGTGTGGAACACTGAAAATGAGGATAACTGGCTCTGGTCTAGCGTGTATGGAAACACGATTAGGTTAACTCCAGGCATAATAGGTCGAACCCTTGGCTGCTTTGACACAGGGGAAGATTTGTACAACATTCTGGATATGTGCTTCAAGCCATGGAGCAATATAACTCATCAAATTTGGGAAGACGAGATGCCAAAATTTGCTTCCAAATTTCTACGTCCAAAAGCTCGACCCCTAACTCGAATGATAATTAACACAATTATTCCACGAATGGGAAGTCACGAGCAAATCACCGAATTAGAGCACAAAGCCCTTATGCTCTATTTAGTGGAACAAGAATAAATTGGGCCAAATTCATCTTCGACGAGCTAAAGCAATTTTGGACTCGATCAAGGCCGTCAATTATTTACCCAACTTATATTATGAGACTTCTTCGTGCACATAACATTCCATCATACCTATCGACATTCGAAGAAATCTCACCTAAATATGCTTCCACCAAATTCTTCTCTCTGATGCACCTACCTGAAATCCCTCCAGAATTCATGTCCGTCGAAGATTGGACGCACAATCGTCAATCTAGAAGAGTTGAGCCTCCTCCTCAACCACGCATTGATCCATCCTAAGAAGAGGAACAACATCGAGAAATCACTCCTCCTCCTCCCACACCATTTGATTATCCGGGATAGGATGAAATTATGGAGACTCAAACGGATACAAATCCAAACGAAAGTTTTCGAGATCTTACTCTTCGAAACCAACAAATGCTATCTCAAAATCAGAAAATTTTGGCCAAGCGAATTGACAACTTTGAAACATCATTTGCTACACGCCTATCCACCGTTGAAGAATCCCTTTCCACTGTCTTGTCGGTTCTTAAAAAGGTACTACAATGGGTTCGCGGTCCAACACCACCTTTCGAAGATTCGGCAACCCCGGTACCTTCTCCTCCCGCAAAACATTCCAAATTATCTGAGGATGAACCTCTAAAGGAAGCTTTGACATCTCCTTCAAAGGCTAGCACTTCTGAAAAAGAAGAACCAAAGGAAGATGATCAAAATAAAGCTTCTCAAAAGGAAATATAGATTTTGGGAATCGTAGTTTTAAGATTTTTGAATATAAAGTTTGTACAAATCTATGTTTGTAACCACTTTAAATTATTAATGAAACTTTCTTTTTGTTGGACGATTGGTTTCAATGTTATAATCTTTTTGATAATGCCAAATGGGGAGAAATATAGGTACAATCATGAAACATTAAAAATAATCACATATTCAAGGAGAGTTTTATAATCTATATATAAGTGCATTGAATAGTTGTCATCATCAAAAAGGGGGAGATTGTTAGGAAATCAATTATATGGTTTCGATGATAACAACTATACAATGGAAATCGAATATGCATATATATCTATATTTACAGGTAGTTGATAAAGTAACATCACCAAAGAGACAAAACAAGACTCAAAAGAGGCATCAAGAGACTACAAGTCGATAGAATTAGAAGAGAGATGACACAGGCACAGAAAAAGCAACATGCACAAATCCAGACGTCTGGGTGCACTGGCCAGACGTCTGATTGACTTCTCTGGTTTGAAATTCAAAAAGAATCAGACGTCTGGTTAATGAACTCAGACGTCTTAAATGTAACCAGATACAAAAAATATATAAAGACCAGACATCTAAAATATTTTCCAGACGTCTATTTTTGAACTCGGCCGTGTAAATTCAAAGAACAATTGTCACATTTGAAAAGACACGTTCGCTCCTCTTCGCTACAACTCTTCATCACCATGGGAAGCGACCTTAGAGCACTTACTAACATATGCAACTACACAAAGGAGCCTTCTACAACTATAAATAGAATCGAGAATTCAAGAGATGATCTTACCTCACTTACTTACACTCTTAACTCTTATACTCTGATTTATACCTGATCTCTAAGCAATCAAATACCTATATTTAACTCTTTCATATATTCAGAATTCCTCATTCAATATTCTCTCTCTCTCTCTCTCTCTCTCTATATATATATATATATATATATATATATATATATTGGAAGCATTTGTACTTAATAGTCAACATCTGTGTTATAGAACACATTCTTGATAAAGAAACTCTGTTATTGTAAACTTGTTCCTCCGGGTCAAGTGAGGGTTAGTTGAAAGGAAATTCCGAAGAGGAGCTTCGGGACTGTACGTAGTACGGGAGGTCCGAACCAGTATAAAATCCTGGTGTGATTATTTTAATTTACTTTGCTACTATCATCTATCAAGTTTTAGTAGATATATTATATAGTTAGTTGCTTATACTTGCATATATATTCTACACGATCCACTCATATAGACTTTCAGCTTTTAGGATCGATCCACTTTTTATGCCGAGTGACCGAGTCATCCATCTTTACGTGTTCTCCTCGTATAGCTTTAGTGCACTTCCCTACATATCGACCCCTAAAGCCACTTCGTAACGATAGCATATTGACCGCTTCATATCGATAGCCTCCACTTCAATTTGTATTTGAACAAACTTAAACTCTTTGTATCGATTGAAGATTGATTTCTTATCGACGCCTTTTAAGTGTTGTTTTGTATCATTTGTTGGTGATCGATATGATTGTCTATAAGATGATTGATATGTACCGTGTACATGATGATCGATATGAACTGTGTATAAGATGATCGGTATAATTTGTGTATAAGTGGAAGTGATACGAAATCTTCTAGGTTGATGGATACAAAACAGAGCAGACGTGATGGATACGAAGTGGAATAGGTATGATGGATACGAAATGGATCGATGCGAAATGATGGATATGAACAGAACGTGCTTCTCACAGAATTTGATCGATCCATAACTTGAGCATACGAACTCTAATCGACTTCAAATTTGGAATGTTTGATTCTGTGGCTTTGATTGTAGTGTCATGCTAATTGCAGTTCGATCCGGACTCGGTAAAAATTTACCAGTGTCCATAGCGAACCCATGTATAACTGTCTTTGATTTTCGGTCTGAACTGCCTTTGATTTTCGGTCAAATTCCTTGGTATCGCGGCCTTGCCAAAAGGCGGGATAATATTTTCTCACCAAAGTACGTCCTATGTGAACATACCGTGCTTTAAAAAGATACCACCATCATTCTGAAAATTTATATCCAATATATTGAGCAGTTGTTGTCTTTTCATTGAAAGATGTAACCTTCGATTGATCTTTAGTAATACAAATAACAAACTGTTGATTGCCAATTGTTGTACTGTGCACTGTTTTAATTGAGTATTGAATGTCAGAAATCTGTTATTTGTTGTAGGCGCCATCAGGTGAGAATTTAACTCCTTGTGAGTTTTGAAAATTGGATGTTAGTCTGTCATACATGTACGTATGTTAACCCGACTCCCGTCAACGTTCGCACAATCACGAGTCATTGTCAGTTCAATTTTTTTGTATCGAATTCTGTATCAACCCCCCTGAATCGATGTGAAATTAGAGTTGTAACAATACTTGATGGTTTTTTTGGAGTTTCTCTTCGTATCAATCCTCTCCTGGATTGAGTTTAAATTTTGAATGCATGATTCATATCGACGGTTATTGGTACAAACATGATGGTTTCCTTAGGATGTTTCGCATCGATGGATATGAGCTCTTGCAGTCCTTAAATGGATGGTGTTTCTTATCGATGAAACCGAGTGATCGATACATAACCTTGCAGTGGAATCTCGTATCAATGGGCTTGAAGATTGTTTACTGATGGATACAAACAGCTACACTCCAGATCGATCGGGGCGGATGGATACGAAGATGGCTCTTCACATCGATGACCCTTGAAACTGCTTCTACCGGTTTTTAGCACTAGGAGATGAATCATTTCATCCCCTTGGTTTCAAAGTCATATATATACCATTTGTACTTAGCCAAATTTCCTTACTTGCTCTTGCCTTTTATCTTTGCTTCATATCATTGAAAACTCAAGGAAGAAAAGGAATTACAAAGTCTTCATCTCCAAAACACTTTATTTAATCCTTAATCCAATTCTCGAACTAGGTAATTGATTAATTAAACCCATCTAAAAATGATGAGAATAAAAACTCGATGCCATTTCATCCAATGCCATGGTCAATTCCAGCGTCATTGATGTCGGAATTGGGCTGGAGTGAGGTTGATGGAGTAGTAATGGCGTTCAGGGTGTTTGGGGAAGAAGGAGTGATGATGGGTACAAAAGGATCATTGGAAGGACCCTTAGCCTGGATTTCATATCGATGAAAGAAGAAAAGAAATCAGATCTTATGTCGATCAGAATAGGAAGTTTACATCGATCCGAAACTGGTAGGTGAAAGGAGGAGTTGCGTATCGATCTGGTGTGGTGGAACTTCGTATCGATCTAAAGCGATCGATACAAAGTCGAGGAGCCGATGATTGATATGAATGCCCACTATATGCAACTGATACCAAATCTCATGCTGGAGATCGATATGAAATCTCATATCGGAGATCATTGATTGGAACTCGCATATTTTTATGGATACGAGTTGCCTCCTTGACCGATATGAAATGGAATCTTGACGATCGATCCGAGTTGAATCTTAATGAATTCGAAGTACTTTGTACACTTGAATATATGACTCCGACGAGCTTCCGCCTTGCATAATTGGACTTTACCATTTCACTGCATATTTGAATGTCTATCGAAGCTTGTCGGTGGAACTATAACTCAACCAGTTTGATGAACTTTAACTTGGAGCAATCTCCTAAGTCTGAAAGGTATGGTTTTGACGGTCAGCGATGACGGTCACTCCAATCGAATCTCAAATTCTTATCGTTCGAACATTTCTCAAATTTTGTAGAATTTCTTAAGTATTATGTTGCACTGCACAACACATTCATGCACTTCACACTGGGGAACATACAGGCTTATTATCATCTAATAATGGTTTTTATTGAGTTGATTAGCTATGGAACCCGGGAGTTCACATCATTAGGCGGCTCAAAGTTCATCTCATATGATAATAGAGATGCTGGCCATTGCCGTCGAAGTTATAGGTCCAGCTCCGGAAGAGTTATTAGGAGCAATCTTTATTGCGAATTCCCAAGATTCTGTACCAACCAATGTCTCTGAATATATATTGGGGAGAATCTACCTAAGACATAGTCTACCATTAGATGACATTCTACTACTAGGATCGAATAACAGGCCACACTCTCCCCCAGAAGGATTCACCGCTTTTAACAGACATTCGTGCACAGTTGGAACGCTTCCTCCATTTAACCAATATATTTAAGAAGTGTTAGCTTTCTTTAGAATCGCTCCATCATAGTTGCATCCAAATGGATATGCATTGCTGAACAGTCTATTCATTTTTTTATGGAGCATCTCATTCGGTCCCCGTCTCCAGAGGAAGTTAGATTCTTGTTCAATGTCAAGAGTTGGGGAGATAAACCCTCATTCACATTCCTAGAGGCAGCCAGGAATTGCCAAGTGTTGACTGGATCCTGGACCAGGCTTAGCTACTTCAAGACGGAGTAGTTCTACGTTCGGTACTCTCTAGGGTTTGCTAGTCGGTGGTTAGTCAGACGTAAGTACTGCATTTCTTTAGTGGCTAACGAGATAATTGTAACAGATGCTGAGTCTAACATTTTCTTTCCTTTACAGCCGCATTTCTGTGAACCGAAGGCGTCCACTTAAAGAAACAGTATGGATTCTTTAGGAGGTGCCTAGTGAGATGAAAGAAATTGACTCGATGCTGACAGATGAAAATTTGAGGGTCGTTGGACTAATTGATCAAGACCAGAGCATAAGACTTAAGGGATCTCCTAGGGCATCCCCAGCAAGATGGGCTAAGCATAGAGTCCCCGGGACTGAAATAGCTGAGGAGGGCAATGAAGAAGATACGCCCACTGAAGCTGAACCTATAGTCGGGCCCCCAGATAGTTCTCTGGATTTAAAGAGGAGGAAAGGCAAGGAAGTTGCTCATAAGCGTCATAAGTCTTCGAGAGGGAAATCCATAGTCAAGTCCCTACCGGCCTCCGATGTTAGAATTTCGGAGGCTCCTACCTCATAAATGGAGAATACTTTCGAAGGTCTTGCTGACATTCCAATTCTGGACTATGTGTTGCTCCTACACGACATCGGATTAGAAGGGCTTCAAAGTGCTTTAGATTTAAGCGAGTCACTTCCTACGAGTGTGGACGACATAACTGGTTGGTCAGAGGGTTTAGCACATGCATGCGTACACTTCACGGCGCTACACGACTCCTAATCATGAGTTGTTTATTTCTGGAGACTCTGCTTCTTTTTTTTATAGATACAATGACAAGGAGGAAGTCCATGCTCGATAGCCTTTGCTCAACATGCTACTCGTCCATTCATATTATGAGTCCCGCAAAAGGTAGGCTGATAGAGACCGTGATCATGGTTGTTGTAGCCAAGAGCATAATGAAGGGGAGAGGGACAGAGAAAGAGAGGGAGAATATAGGCTTTGCTCTCAATCACGCTCTTCGCCTTCTCAAGCCCTAACACAACCTTCCCGCCATGGCAAACAACTCCTAAAACCTTCACACCAAAGACCGCCTTCTCAAGTATCGATTCACAGCACCGAAGAGCTGAAATCGAAACTCCCGTTATCATTGAGCAAGCTGTCACTGAGCACACGGGGAGGGAACGATCAGAATCTCCCAACTGATAAAAGACTTTTCAAACATCTATTTTGATGGCTTCATCTTCTCTCCGCATTTAAAGAGAATTCCAGTTGAGGCGGAACAAACTATGCAGGTTCCGAAGCTCCTGTGCTTACACTGCCCGAATCTACATCTGCAGTTGATCCTCAATCTGTTCCTGCATACAATCCCGATCAACCGCAGTTGTCTCCAGCTCACAGGCATGTCTCTAAAGACACTCCGCCACCCATGAGCCAATATGAGAAAGGTATTCTAAACATTTCTTTTGTTCATTCAAAGTAAAAAAATGTCGATTGAAGTAAGCGCTAACGCTTTTTCTTTGTCTCTATTCAATGATAGGAGCTACATTTGTCGCGCCTTCTGCAACTCAAGAGCTGCATCACGAGCAGGAGGCCATCATAACAGAAGCGACCACTACAACGGCTACAGCACCAACCGACAGGGCATAGGGAAGCACACTTAGTTTTGACGAGCAGATGATGAAGGAAATTCTTGATCGTCACAGTGACCCCTTTGCTGATCTGCCATTTGTTATGGGTGGAGGCGTACCTGTGACCAGCTCCTCAGGCCCAACTGCTAGCATCCTTGGAGATGCTCAAATAATGCATGAAGAGGAGATAAGTACCGTTTACAAATGATTTCTCCTAGAGGCACTGTCGTCGACACCAGCATGCATCTCCCGCCTCCTAACATCGATCCTATTCCTTTGATTCTGCCTTCAGGAAGCATTCTAATCTATGTAAGCTCGACCATAATGCCCCCTACTGGAGATCAATCGCCAAAAGGCAAGGGTTAAAAGAGGCATCCAAGTGGTGATTCCAGCGGGTCGACAACGAAGAAGAAGAAGAGATAATAGACACGTCTTCTTGGCTCATTTTTGGTAGATAGATAGGAATTTCCTTTTGCTTTTGTAGGCCGTGTATAGAAGCGGGTTCAGCTCCCGCTAATAGGATTTTTTTGGAATAATTTTATACTTATCCGTCCCTTCCAAAGAATAGTTGAAATAAAAATTCCATTTTGTCTTTAGCATAATTAGTGTTTATTTTTCTTAAGTTTTCCCACATCCGAACTTCCATTCAATGTGCTTGTGGAGTTTTAGCCTTCGAATCGGACCCGGGTATAGTCGCTAAGTTTTGGAGTCATGGCTTCGGGTCACGATTGAATTGTTAGGTCGAATTCTGATGCTGCACTGTCCCAATCAGTAGCTGGTACTCGAGTTCCGCCCTCAGTTTCGAGGACAAATTGAAAAGATTGATAGGCCATCATTTTTTGCCCTTAACATATTAAGCTCAACTCTATTGAATTGAGGCTGAAACACAATGAGTTCAGGTGGTCGAATCACATCCTCTCATTAATCGATAATTGCATCCATACTCTGCGGATTGTACTTGTACGTCGACAGTCGGTCATGCCCGCTTAAGGTTTTGCGACATCTTTGCGCTCTGGGGACTTTAGTTACTTCATGGGCAGTCATTCACACCTGTCAGATATTTAGAGTTTTGTCCACACTCTAGGGACTTAGACTGATTCGTGGGCGGTCAGTCACACCCACTTTATGTTTATACTCCAGTTCACACTCCGGGGGCTCGGAGTTGTCCTACGGGTGGTCGATTCACACCCGATTTTTGTTTAAACTCCAATCCGCAGTCTGAGGATTTAGATTTAGTCGATGTTTATACTCCAGTCCACATTCTGAGGACTTAGAGTTAGGAGGACTTTGAGTTAGTTGGAAAATGGCCAATCATGTCTTTGTGAGTTTTAGAATTTCCTTTGCACTCCAAGAACGATGGATGTATCAGGATCGTGGATGGTTGGATCACATTCACCCTAAGTTAACAAGCAAGATCGTTAGATAGACGGGTCCATCCTCCTTGAAATTTGTTCAAATACGGGTGAAGTCATTAGGTGGAAGGATCCAACCTCTTCAAACACACATTAAATGTGTCTATACTGTGGTTCGCACTATGGGAATCTGGACTTAGTTAGAGGATTGTCGTGTATCAATCCTTTTTTGGGATTCAGTGTGATGATTTATCCCCGAGCTCGGGTTTCACTTAGGAGTAACAGGTCGTATCGCAGTCACTCCCTATTTGAATAAATCGCACTGTAGGATAGAACTTAGCTCTCTAAGCATTGTGATGTTCATATGATGCATTTAGAAATCACTTCTCTGGCTTGAAGAGATTACATTTTATTGCTGAAATAAGAAAGTACGGAAAATTCAGTTGTCTTATTACAAATTCAAATTTCAAAATGCATAAAAAAATTGCAAACGAAAAGCAGACTAAATGAATAAATAAGCCTGTTAGGTGTAGTAGCGGCGAAGACTCTAGCTGTTGCAGGCTCTCGGTAGAGTAAGACCGTCAACGGCCGACAATTTAAATGTGTCGTCTTCGAGCTTTCGTTCGATGACATATGGACCTTCCCATATCGGTTTCATATATGAAGGAACAAGGTAAATCCTCTTAAGGATGAGATTGCCAAGTTCAAAGGTTTGGAGTTAGACCTTGGCATTGTATAATCCGACGACTCGACTTGGGTATGCGGCTGCCTTTAAATCAGCCTGTTCACGCTTCTCATCTAATAAGTCAAGGGATTCGGCAAGTAATATAGCATTCGTCTTCAGATCATAATATGTCACACGATGAGAAGGTACTTCCATCTCGATTGGAATAACGCCTTCTAAACCGTAGGAAAGAGATATTGGAGTGTGGTCGGTCGTGGATTTTTGGGTTGTCCGATAAGCCCATAAAGCCATAGGAAGTTCATCTTCCCATTTGCCTCCAGCCTTTTCCAGTCATTTCTTTAGAATAGACTTTATAACTTTATTAATAGCTTCAACCTATTCATTCGCTTAAGGGTGTTCCTGTGGAGAATTTCTTCTGGATGTGCAATCGTTGATAGAAATTCTTAAATTCAACACTGTCAAATTGGGCTCCGTTGTCGGTGAAGATGGTATGTGGGAAACCAAATCAACAAATAATGTTGCATACTACAAAGTTGATCACTTTCTTCATTGCGATAGTAGCAAGGGGCTCAGCTTCCGCCCACTTGGTAAAGTAATCAAAAGCAATGATGGCGTAATTCGCACCACCTTTGCCTAGAGGTAGAGAACCGATAATATCAATTCCCCATACCGCAAATGACAATGAACTAACCATCTGAGTTATTTTGGTAGGCACAACCCTTGGAATCCAGGCGAGTTTTTGACATCTATCACATTTTCTAGCGTAATCTAATGCATCGCGATTTACAGTCGGGCAATAGTATCCATATCGAAGCACTCTAGCTTGCCTCCGATATGATTGCCACATTCTCCTTCATGTACGTCGTGCAATACTCGCATGATTTCATCTTGGATGATACACCGGAGTAAAGGAACGAAGTACTCTCTTCTATAAATGACTCCATTCTGAATAGTGAACCATGAAGCCTTTTGAAGAACTTGTCTTTTTTTCACTCCTATGCTCCGGTAAGGTCCCATCCTCGAGATAATTTCTGAATGGAGTCATCCATGACTCCTGATCGGGAATGACTTCAAATACCCAATCGGTTTCCATCTGTTCGACGCTTGAGGAAAATGATATCTCTACAGAAATGATTCCCACTTGTTGTGCCTCACTTGTACCGGCTAATTTTGCTAAGGAATCGGACTTTTGATTGCGTTCCCGGGGTATGCAATAAATGGCAAAATAATCGAACTAACCCAATATCTCCTGAACTCGAGCAAGATAAGTAGCCAGTCTTTGGCCTGGTACTCTCTCCAAACTTGACACATGACCAACTGTGAATCACAGTAAATCTCCATAGTAATAATTCTTAAATCTCTACAGAGTTTCAATCTGGCGATCAAGGCTTCATATTCGGCCTCGTTGTTAGTCTTAGTCACACGAAAATCGAATTTTAAGTCATAACATATAGATCGGCCTCCAGGAGTTTCAAGTACAACTCCAGCACTTGAGCGGCGATCATTTGATGCACCATCATTATGTAGCTTCCAGACATATTTAGAAGATTCACTAATTTTCGGGCAAGTCCTTTAGGATAGTGAATTCAGCAACAAAATCTGCTAAGACTTGTCCTTGAATGGCTTGCCTTAGTGTGTTAGCGATGTCTAACAGACTCAACTCGATGTTCCACTTGAATAACCTACCAGACGTCTCAGACCGTATAAGGACCTGTCGTAACGGCTAGTCGGTGTAAACGGTGATAGGGTGAGTTTAAAAATACGGACTGAGCTTCCTTAAGGCAATGAGAAGACAATAAGCCAGCTTTTCCAGCTTTATATAATTTCTCTCTGTTCCAGTCAGTCGTTTGCTAATGTAATATACTGGACGTTGTATCCAGTCTTCCTCCCGAATTAGGATAGCACTGATTGCGTTTTCTGACACTGCCAAGTAGATGTACAACCTCTCATTATCAATAGGCTTTGATAGAATGGGTGATATGGACAGGTGTTGAACCAGTGCTCGGAATACGCCCTCACATTCTATAGTCAATTTGAAATTTCGTTTTACTTTTCTGATCGGATCGAAGAAGGGAATGCGTTTGTTGGTGGATTTCGAAATGAACCTGCTTAGTGCAGCTACTTTCCCGTTGAGGCTCTGGACTTGCATTATAGTTCTTGGAGTCTTAAGATTTCTGATTTCCTAGGTCTTCTTGGGATTGGCCTCAATTCCTTGAGCATTGACGACAAATCCAAGGAACTTTCCAGAAGCAACTCCAAAATGACACTTCAACAGGTTGAGTTTCATTCTATATTCTCGAAGGATGTTGAACATCGATTCCAGGTCTTTAATATGAACAGTGGAGAATCACGACTGCACAAGCATGTCGTCTATATATACCTCCATGGTTTTTCTGATCTGGTTAGCGAACATTCGATTAACTAGCCATTGGTAGGTTGCCATTAGCGTCCTTGAGTCCAAATGGCATGGCTTTGTAGCAGTAGAGTCCTAGATCGGTGACGAAACTGGTATGCTCTTGATCGGGCAAGTGCATGGGTATCTGGTTGTAGCTAGAATATGCATCCATGAAGGATAAGAGTTCATGTCAGCTGATCGATTCGGGGAAGTGGAAAAGTATCTTTAGGGCAGGCTTTATTCAAGTCTGAGTAATCAACCCATGTTTTCCATTTCCCATTTGGCTTTTGGACAAGTACAGGATTGGACACCCACTCTGAATATAATGCATCTCGGATAAATCCGTTCGATTTGAGTTTATCTAACTCTTTCTTAAGGGCGGCAGATCTCCCTGGATCCATACCATGCCTTTTTTACTTGACCGGGACATGCAGCAGGTCAATATTCAATGTGTGGCTCGCGATGTCCGGGGAGATCCATGCATGTCATAATGTGTCCAGGAAAACACATCGAGGTTAGCCTAGAGAAATTCAACCAATTCCTCATGCGTTTGTTAGCTTATCTAAGATCCAATCTTTATCATTTTAGAATCATCATTACTGTCGATTGGAACATCGATCGTCAGCTCGGCTACGGAAGTATGACAGTCTCTACCTTCCTCGAGCCTGTTATGGTTCTGATTTGATGGGCCCGCACCTCTTGAGTGCGACGCATACACAAATAGCTTCAACTTTCATTCTCATATCAACTTCTCAATAATATCCTGTAAATGATGGCACTCATACGTGTTGTGGCCATAACTATCGTAAAATCTGCAAAACTTTCCTATTTGAATCTGTTTTTCTAATGATTGCCTCGGAGCGGGTTTCTTAATTGAATCATATTGCAGGTCTGCAAGCACACATTTTTCAGTGACGTATATAAAGGATTATAATTGTTAAACATAGGAGCTCTACTTCGCGGCCTACGATTCTGATCCCATTTCCTGTTTCGATTTCCATCGCCTTTCTGTTGATTCTGTTTATTTTGTATGTTCAATTGCACCTTATCGGAACTCTCGTCGGTTTGTTTAACAGCGACATTGCTTTGGATTCCTTCCACATTGGGCCCTGCATTATCCTTTTCCTAGACTATTTCACATCCTCCTTTCTTAAGAACTGGGCTGCCTTGGAATAGAAACCGTCCAACGACGCAGGGGGTTTTCCGGCCAACCAGTTGCCAAATTCAGAGTCGGGATCGATCCCCTTAATTAGTGCCATCATAATTGAGTTATCACTGGGATTGCTAATCTTAACGCATGCAGCGTGAAACCTATCCAGACAACGTCTAAGTGTCTCTCCGGGAGCTTGAGTGACGCTAGACAAGGTATTAACATCTTCCAGCCTGGTGACATGCATGCGAAATTGTTCGACAAAATTTATTTCCAAGTGGTCAAAACAGGAGATAGATCGAGGTGGTAGATGAGTAAACCATATAGTCGCTATGCCCCCTAGGGAGATCAAAAAGCTTCGGCACTTGACCGCATCATCGGTTCGTGCAGCATTCATTAACCATTCGTACTTTAAGATATGCTGGTTAGGATCAGAGCTCAATTCATAAATGGGTAGAGTTGGCATTCTAAATCGCCGGGGCGGTTCAGCGTAGAGTATATCATTAGTGAAATGGGTATGACTCCGGGAGATTCCCCAGTCGTCATTGGTGAAGCCTTGACTTTCGCGGATCATCTGATGGATCATTGTCGGGATATCCAGCATTTGGACATTCTAGGCATGTTGAGCCAAGGTGTGGGAGGGTTCCACAATGCGAGGATGGGCATTCGACGGTCCATATCTCGCCTATTTGGTTCTAGGTCTTCAGGAACATAAGGTTCAGGAGTATAATTGCGTTGACGGTGGGTTGGATCCGTTAGGTTTCGAGCATCAACTTCCAGCTCAATAGCGGCGGTTATAGCGCAGTTGTCAGTAGTATGACAAGGAATAGTACCTCCTCGGGAGGAGGGTCCGGTCTGATGGCTAGTTGATGGGCCAACTCTCGGTTGCCCAAGATTCATGGTGTTATGATGTCCATTAGCCTGAGTATAGCTCCTGTCTAGCCGTGGGTGTGTGGATCGGCGATTTTAGTTAGAAGAGGCTGAACTCTCAATGGATGAATAGGAAGCATGATCCCTTCTAGATCTCCTTCGTCTTCGACAATTCAGTTGATTGGTTAATTCCAAATTAGCATGGAGTTATTGAGTACGTTGCTGGTGGCTTTGTGTCAGCTCTTGCATTAGCAGTTGAAACTCTTCACTGGTTACATGGCCTTGTGGATCTGAAGGTCCGGTAGCATTCTGGTCGATAGAAGAAAGTTGCATGGGGTTCTGTCTGTCCCGTCCTTCTGGATCTGCAACCGTTGATGTAGTCCTAGAGTGACCATGATGGGTAGTGAAGCTCTCTCCTGGACTTGGTGCAAATCTGAATTGGATGGAAGAACTTCTGAATTTGAAGTCTGGATCTTCTCCTTAGATTTTTGCAATCCAATATCGGTAGTAGATTCAATGAGCAGGAGAAAAACTGGGTTTTCTTAGTGAAAGCACCAAAGTGTTTGTATCAAAATTAGGCACAACACTCTTCAGTGTGTTTGAAGAGATAAAATGAAGAATATAAATTGAAAATGAGGAAGATCTAACAAACACACCAATCGATAAACAAGAAAAACACACAGAAACATATAAATTTAGAGTGGTTCGGCGTATGGCCTATATCCACTATGAAATGGCTGACTTTTATTGATATTTGCTTACTGTTTACAAAGAGTTGCACAGTACAATTCGAGTATAATAGTAATTTCGTTGAAGAGCCAAAAGTCCTTTTTTAGTAGGTCCTAGGCTACTATTTATAGGCGTAAGTAGTAAGTACCTCGCCCAGATCTCGGAAGACCCCTTCTCTCACGTGGGTAGGCCCACGTGATCGATCCCCTATCGTTTGGACTTGATCCGTGATCGATACGAATGGCATTCGTATCGATCAAGATTTAGCCCAATCGAGTCGAGATCGATCATGAACATTCCTGAGGTTGCACGCAAGCTCCTGCGGAAATTTGGTATCTATTGGACTTGTAGATCTCGAGTTATGATCGATGCAAGTTTGAATTTGTTGAAGGCTGCTGAATTCGCATCGCTTCTGTTCGCGCCGCTTTTGGGCACATGATGAGCGCTGACATGGCGCTAGCTTTCAGGATCGATTCACTTTTTATGCTGAGTGACCGACTCATCCATCTTTACGTGTTCTCTTCATATCACTTTACTGCACTTCCCTTCGTATCGATCCCTGAAGCCACTTCGTATTGATGGCATATTGACCGCTTCGTATCGATAGCCTCCACTCCAATTTGTATCGATATAAACTTAAACTCTTCATATTGATTGAAGATCGATTTCGTATCGACGCCTTTTAAGTGTTGTTTCATATCGTTTGTTGGTGATTTATATGACCGTGTATTAGATGATCGATACAAACTTTGTACAAGATGATCGATATGAACTGTGTATAAGATGAACGATATGAACTATGTATAAGATGATCGATACTAACTGTGTATAAGATGATCGATACGAACTGTGTATAACTGGAAGTGAGACGAAATCTCCTCAGTTGATTGATACGAAACATAGCGGACGTGATGGATACGAAGTGGAATAGGTGTGATGGATACGAAGTGGATCGATGCGAAATGATGGATGCCAACAGAACGTGCTTCTCACAGAATTTGATCGATCCATAACTTGAGCATACAAACTCTGATCAACTTGAAATTTGGACTATTGGCTTCCATTACTTTGATTATTGTGTCTTGCTAATTATAGTTTGATTTGGACCGGGGTAAAATTTACCAGCATCCATAGCGAACCCCTGTATAATCACTTTTCAAGATGAACTGCCTTTGATTTTCGGTCAATTCCTTGGTATTACGGCCTTGCCAAAAAGCGAGATAATAATGTTATCTAGTTCGAATGGCTCGAAAGTGACTAAAAATAGCAAGAGATGTATTCAAATGGTAAGAACTTCTCCTAAGTATTACTCTTTTAGTAAGAGGATGTATAATACTAGTTGGTAGGACCCGGTTCCTTGATATCATTTTAGGGTTACTCGATCTATATGTGTAATTTCGATGGATTAAGTATATAGTGTTATTTCAAAAAGGCTTTGAAACAAAATTTGAATATTAAGTTCTTAAATTTCCTTTAAGGAGATTTAATATAAAGCAGAAGGTTATCTTATAAATAAATTTATTTAACTCTTGGATAGAGGCGAAATAATATCATACAAGTTTAATGGGTTAAATTTGATAAGAAGGTTTAATAAACTTTTTTATTAAAACCAGGTCTTTTGTTTAACATTTAAGTTGTGTAGACTATTTGATGTTATTGGGCCGACTAATAAATGTTTTTACCTTGGAGGTATCTAAGAAAAAGTAGAGTTTAGGGCTAAATTGGATACTAGCATCTTACTCTTCTTAGCTACTTACCAGACCGGATGGGTAAAGAGATCGTAAAGATCACTCAGTTTAAGACCCGGATTATTTATTTGGGCCTGCATTTGAATTTAAGGAAAAAGAATAGATAAAATATTAATTTAGATAGTTATGTTTACTCTCAGGATTAGTAGGGTATTATACAAGTTTAAAACTTAAGTTATGTTTTTGAAATGTTTTCGTAAATGGTTTAAGAAGTAAATAAAGTTGGAGTAGCTAAGAAACCAACAAAATAAATATGTAAGTTGTACATAGATCATATTATTCGCATAACTGTCCTTCATCTAGATTCGAGTACATGATTTTGAGGTGATTTACACCAATCCAAACAAGGATTTTTTGCTCAATTCTTGACGGTTAACATTTATATTATTTTGAAGTTTCCTATCATAGTATATGGCTATGTAAGGAGAAAAGAGGTTTCTGATTAAGGAACCTGATTGAAGTCCGCACTAGGGAAGTCGAGTAGGTGATACTAGTTCGAAAGTGAAATTTGTATGATCATGTAAGTAATCGGATTTGATATTATGTATGGATGACATATGTACATCATACAGGCTTTAATATATTGCATGGTTCTTACTTTAGAAATGCAGTTCAATTGTTTGAGATAGAATGTCAATGTTAGGTGATTGCTATATATGATTTAACATGCTTAGATTCATGATATATGATGGATGATTTGCCATATTGTTTCAATTGTCATGTTTAACTCTCTTTTTGGGTTATGTAAGTGAGATACAGGTACATGTAAACAAAGGCTTGCTTGTTGCTTTTGGTTTCAGGAGTAGAGTTCCCAAATTGGTATGTGTTTATGCTTAATGGGGGTGTCTGCTATGTGTCATGCACATTGTATAAGAAAGATCATAGAAATATATTGTTGTTGTGTTGTCCCTAGTTATGAGATTCTAGATATAGGCTTATGTTGATGTTGTGATTTTTTTTAGACCTAGCTGCGCAAAAGAGATGTTGTCGAAATTTTCTGTAACATAAGGGTAAGAAGATATTTTCTTCCTTTGGTAATTTCGAAGACGAAATTCTAAGGGGGAAAGGATGTAATAATCCGGAATTTATCATCTTGATTAGGAATATTTAATTAAATTTAAATATTTAAATAGTTTATTTTTAAAAATCTTAATAACTCCTTTTAATAAATAAATAATAATGGGAAACCTATTATAGAAAAATATTTAAAAATTAAATAGTTTGAATAACTATCGATAATGGGACCGAAAATAGTTTTATTAATAAACGGTCTCGAAACACAAGAAATTATCATTCCAGGGCATTGTCTTGGATTTTGACGAAATTAATGTCATCGAGACCGGAATAATGCGTGATATGCACAGTCAAGTTTCGTGACAATCGGACGTTCCATGTGGCTGTGAGAGCTTGAAATGTAAAATGATTTAATTGAGAATTTGATAATAGTATTTTTTTAATAAATAACCCACCCAAACGCTTACTTCCTCCCTCCTTCTCTTCTTTATTATCATTTAAATAAACATAGCTGCCACTATTTGATCAATTAAATCTGAAGCTATGAGCGACAAGAGGAGACAATTTTGGATGTGTTATGCTCGTATGGGGTTGTGCGACATTACATGGCTGAAACAAGGGTTCCATTACGTTGGATATTTAGGCGGAGTTAGGTCAAGATGAGGGTGGGGATGAGCTTCTCATGTGAAGGCGAACTTATGGTGGTGGTTTGGGAAGGTCCAATTATTAGAAGGTGCCACATATTGTGCACGCGAAATGCTCCAGGTTGTGGTTCTCTTTGGTTAATCGAGCTTCAGATGGCAGTGTGTGTCGCGGAGAGGCCATGTAGTGGAGTTCGTTAGTGGTGGCATGTCACGGCCCAGATTTTCGACCTTCAAAAATCGACATCAATACGTCCACTATATTACATGCCGAGCAATCGAACGTCGAAAATACTAGATTGCTAGGGAAAAGAAGAAAGAGGTAAAAGAAGAAAATAGAAAACAACAAAACAGAATCTCACAATCGCAGCGGAACAATATATAATAGATAACAACTAGTCTTTATACAAAAAGAACTGTAACTATTATTTATACATTTCATCATCAGAATACAATAAATCAACAACTCAATACTGGACAGTTACATAACTTGTCCTCACAAGTGCTGAATATACAGCCTACAATACACACCAGAATATAATCAGATATGTGAGATACGTCTCCGTCATCCAGCTCATCTCCTGAGCTCCATAGCATCCTATCATGTATCTGTAATACTCGGTCTGATCCAAGCATTATAATAAAATAACACCCGAGTCAATCTAGAAAACCAGTGTGAGAAATCACACTCAATTTGAATTATTAAGGTTATCAAAATCCTTTGAAAAACAAAGGTATCTCGTAAGACCATGCCACAAATAAACACGATGGATTTTACCTTACGATAACCAAAACACTTCATATCAAAATCATCTGATATTATAATAGTGTCTAAGTACAAATAGCTGAAATTGTTACATTAACTAGATTCCAGCAATCAAGGCTCTACAGCCAAAACCGTAAAGGCACGTATTGAAGAATGGATTCCATACGAATGACTAGGAACTGGGGTACCACCTACCTAGTACATGTCTAGAAATGACGTACCGAGGACCACGCTGGGTTCCCCTGCAACACAAGACCGATCTACCACTAACCTGAATAGATCGAATATGTTATAACCCTGAGTGTTCCCAGCCTTTCCGAGCTTCTTCCATGTATCGTAGTAATAATATCTAAGGGCATCTAGAAAGGTGATAAACATACCCTAATTGGGTGCTACCCACTTAGTCTTGTTGCATCTCCCTCGCTTTTCAGTCATTCCCAGTAGATGAGGCTAGAGGCTACGATTACCTTTTTTTATAAATTTTCACTTAGAATGCTCATTGTCCTCCAATGACAACGTACTGATAGCATTCATCCATACAAGTCTGTTCCGGGTCCAAACGGAACCGAAGCACTATTCCTACTACATCCATTTTGGAATAATCCTCAGGATTAGTAGCGATTAGCCATTGGACTTCACCGCTCCATCTTTGACTTCATGCTCTTGTTTTCACATCAAAAACATACTCGTTGGGTTGAAGTGGTTTTCGGATAACTTATCTGTAACAACCCTGTATTTTGTAATTATTTTAATTGTATATTTTAATTATTTTAATTTAAATTTTGATAAAAAAACTTATTTTACTTATTGAAATGATTAAATTTTATTATTTAAATATAAATCTTGATTTTTATATGAATTATAATTCCAAAACTTGTGTAAGTTGAATATTTCCAGAAAAAGTGAATTTTTGGTCAAATAGTCAAACTTTGACTTTTAACTTAAAATTTAAAAGTTTGAAATTTTAAATTTTATCTTTTATTATGAAAATTGATTTAATAACTTGAACACTGCGTTTTGTTTCGTGGAAAACGGAGTTAAACTGCAAAAGATATGTACATTTCAATTTTGAGTATAAATTGTTTATTTTGCAATTTTGTTATTTTAAATTGCATAAATTTTATTTTTTTCTCTGTCATATTTTATTTTAATATGTTTTAATATGTTATATTATGTATATTTTGACTTTTAAATATTTTTAAAATGATAATAGAATTTTTCTAAAATTTACTATGATGATTTCCTATTTTTAAAAGGCTGTTTTCCTTTTTCTGCTATTTTCTTCATCTAAACTATATTTAAATTAAAATTTATTTATTTAATTTTGTGATTTCCTTTTTATTTTGTGTCCTTATCTTTATTTATAAATACTTTTAAGTACATAAAAATTTTCCCAAGTTCATTGCACTTATTTTTCATATTTTCAAGACTAGTTGTAAATTTTGTTGTTTTATTTAATTAAACTATATATAATTAATAATTAATTTATTTATTTTTGTTTATTTACTAAATTTTCATATTTTATCTGATTATATATATATATATTTCAATTAAATAAGGTTTAAAAAGAAAATAATGGAAATTTGAAGAGTTTGTGTCTCTTTAGTTGCTCAAGGCTCTTCGTTTTCCCGCCTCTTTATTTTCCAACCTTTTCATTTCTAGCCTTAGCCGACCATATCTTTTTGCTATTGCCGTGACTCCCTCTCATATTCACGTGAAAAATGTTTCTCAACTCCTCCTAAAAACTCACGGCTTGATAAGAGAGAAAAAAAATTGCAAATGGCTTCCTTTATCTCTTCTCTTCTTCACAATTTCAATGATTTTGCTTCCTCCTTTGCAAAGCTTTGCTTGGCCCCACTCTCCACCATCATCACCGACCATCACCTCCTCCATCTCCAGCTGCAACATCAGCCTCTCCTCTGTCCATGTCAGGCCGTGGCATCCCAAAGATGAAAACAACACAAAAACTCCTTGAAACTATGCTAGCCTAGCCACAAAACATCACCTACCTCTTCCTATACACTTTGGCCACCCCTAGAAACAACCACCACCAGCCACTACCTGACCTTTGGCCGCTGCTACACCATCTCCAGATCTGACCTGAAGCAAGGCCGTGAGCCCTAGGCCAAAACCCCACCATCCAAACTTGTAGAACCATGAACAAACCATCCATTCACCAAATCCCTTCATGTTGCTTGCCTTATCACCTCACAACCACCACATATGGCCTTGGCCGCCTCCTATTTCTCCACCACCACCATGATACCACCTCTGACCTTCCACCTCTCCACTGTCCAGACCTGTACTTGCCTTTGGCCGAGCCCCACTTGCTTTTGGTCGAGCCAAAAATGCACCCAAACCCTACCTATTGTTGCCTTGACTTAGTATGCTTCATGTTGTAACTCCTCCATCTTCATCCACTTGTTGCCATGTGTTTTGATGCTAAACCCAAGTCATGTTGACACCTAGGCCGAGCCTAGTGTGATGAGAACAAGCCCAATTTATCATGTGGCAAGCCATGTTGTCGTGGTCAGGCACTTTTGTGTTAAAGCTGGGTAATGTTCTTTGTTGATTTAAAGTTTCCATTTCGTTTAAATTCATATTTGTATTGTATGCATATGTTTATATGGTCTTGTTTATTTGTTGTATACAAGATCATTATCAAGGCTTTCCATTTCATTCAATTCAAATCGGGTTTGTCGTGCTTTTGGAATCGCTCCTGTGTTTGTTGTTTTGGTCTCTAGCTTCGAAAAGGTGAGTCTTTCTCACTCTGACATTTATACTTATGAAATAGTGAATTGATGACAAGTGTTTAGTAATATAAAATGTTTATGCAAGTTAATGATGATTATATGATATGCTATGCCATGTTATTACCATGTTAAAACTGTTAATTATAACCTGACATCTGATATATGACATTATATTGTGACATTGACATTGTTTATATTGTTTATGCATATATTCACACTGCAAGTTCCCTGTTAGAATAGAATCATTATGGGTTGAAACGATACATACCCGAACGGACTTTAGAATATGAAAAAATCGTTATGGGCTGAAATGATAGGCCTGAGCGATTTTTATTGTATTTTATTTGGCTTGGGATTGCGGGTTTGAAATGATAAAACCCGGTTTTCTTTGTAAATTACGGATTGAAATGATATATATCCGTATCACTTGACCTAGGTTAGAAAATTATATACAGACCCCGTGGTATATTTTTAAATGATTTTTTTTAAATATGTATTTTCAAAAGTATGAAATTTTGATTTAAAATATATATATTATGGTTTTAAGAAAGTTAAATATTAAATCTTGAAATTATGAATTTAAGTGAATTCAAGTATGTAAATTTGGAGTAAATGTGACGTTTGACTTTAAATTTTATTTTAAGATGTAAATAAATAATGGAAATTAAATTTAAAGTTTTGAAATGATATTTGAAGTAAAATTTTAAGTTTATTAAATTTATAAATTAAATAAACAGTGAATTTTGACTTAATAAATGAATGGAGTTTGCAAAATTGAATATTTGATCTTAAAATTTTATTGTGTTAAATCATATGTTAAAATGGTTTTAAATGTGAAATTTTGAAGTCTAGAAATATGATTTTTAAGTTGTAATAATAAAAATTTGGAGTTTTATTATTATTTTTGAAAAGCTAAAATGAAACTTGGAATTTTATAGCATTTTCAAAATGCTTTAGTCTTTTGACAGCATTTTAATGCTATTGTTTTGAATCTAACAATGTTTGAAATAACTAAATATCTATTACGACATTTTATAAATGTCGCTATTCTTGAAATAAACCATTTTGGAAAATATAAGCTACGATAGCACTTTATAAATGTTGTCGTTGCTATAATTTGACAATGTTTTGAAATGTTATAGATTTTAACACTGTTTGGGCTATATTTTAAAGTGTTAAATAATTTAACTTTTGAAATGGATTATCTGTGAAATTTTAGAAGTTTTGAATATTTAAATTTGAATTTTTAAGGAATTTAAATTGAATTTGAATTTAAATTTAAATAAAGTTTACTTGGTTATGTGTTAAACGGAATGAAATGTAATATAATAAATGAATTTTTGAATGGAATTTTGGAATGTATTTTTGGTAATGATGTTTGAAATAATAAATGACATATTTGATTTTTAAATGATATTTAACTTTGAATATTTGGATTTGAATTCAAATAATGATTTGATTATGAAGTTTTGAAAGGATGTAATATTTTAATGATTTTGAAATGGTTTGGAAATGATTTGATCTTTATTTTAATAAAGAATGTGAATGTTGAATGATATTTGATTTGCTTTATTTGATAAAGGAATATTTGAAGTTTATATTTGTATGAAAAGATATTTGGTTTAATTGTAATTTAAGTTTATTTTAATAATATTGGATTTATGAAATGAATATTTCAAAACTACATAACAATGAAATTAGATTTGAGATATGAATATATGGAATTATAAAGTTTAGTCTTGAAACGTGGGATATTAAAGTTTGGAAACATATTAAAATGGATAGCTTATTTTGTAGATCAAATCTATATTTGAAATTTATAAGATTTGAAATGTTTTGTTAGAAAACTGAATTGAATTGAAATTGATGGTTTGATTTGAATTAAATTGGAAATTTGAAATTTTGAATTAAATTGGAAATAAATTTGTAAAATGTAAAGAATTAAATGAATGTTTCATGATTTCAAATGTATGATTTCAGAATGTTATGATTTTCAAAGTGTAATGATTTCAAGTATTTTGGTTTCGAAAGAGTTATAACTTTGAAAGTATTATGATTTTTGGAAGTGAATATAGGTTTGAGATGGAAATGATAAAGTATAAACTATTTTGATTTGAATATAGTTTTGAAATAAAAATGATTTTGGTTTCGAAGTATAAACTATTTTGATTGAATAAATAGTTTTGAAATAAAAATGTTTTTGGTTTCGAGGCGTAAACTATTTTGAAAGGAATATAGTTTTGAAATGAAATGATTTGATCCTTTTGAAATATAAACTATTTTGAAATAACCATAGTGTTATAATAACGTTTAGTTGTTGAAGAGACAGGGATCGGAAGTTGTCATACTCTCTGCCAACTCCGAAAACCACTTTAACAACCGTGTACGCGGTGGAGATTCCAGAATGAAGTAGGATGGTGGCGACGTTCTTGAGGTATATTACGTGGACCCAACTCCCGTGAGTTGGCATAAGGTGGCTAAAACAGGAGCGATCTCGGGCCAAAGGAGGTAGCACCTCTGGTCGGACACATTCCTTCGATACTATACTCTTACTGGTGATTGATTAGATGGCCATCCTCCGATTTTGATTGGGAGTGTGTTCCGAGGTGGGCGTATGTGGCTGCTGCGTTACCACCAGCCTGTGTGCGTAATTGGTATATCTACCCTGGCATTGCCTTGTGTTCCGTGTCACCTACCATACCGAGCCTTTACTACGAGTTTATTTTTCTCCCGTAGCCCGTGTGGTATCCTCTGACAGTCACCCAGATTGGAGATGGCATGATATTGGATGGACTACTGGGACTATTATGTGTGAAGGGTGATATGGGTAGCCCGAAACGCTATTTAAAAGTATGTTTATTTTACTGTAGACATTATTATAGTAGCGCAATATTACTACATAGTAAATAGTTTAACGGATCCTTAAAGGATGGGCGATCCCAAGCATCCTTTAAGTTACTGATGCATTTTTGTTACTGTTCACTTGAGTTTATTTACAGTTCATAAGTATTTATGTCCTGACTCGAGTGTTTTGTATTTTGCTTTACGCTCGAGTCAGATTGAGTGAGTTAGCATTCAAGATTCACCTTCGGAGTTGGAGCTTTCCTTGAAGATCCATCCATCTATTTTGCTTTCTGTATCCAGTGATTTCAGTGATGTATTCTGATTTGTACCTGATGTATCTTGTTACTTTTTGTTGTATCATGTTTAACTCTGATGTATCTTATTTTTATATAGTAGCTTCATGAACTACTATTTCTTTTAAATTCCGCTGCATTATTAAATACTCTGTGTCTGTGATCTGTGATTATGTATTTACTGTATATTCTGAGATTTGCCAAATTTTATTTACAACGTGGTATTTTGAGTAATTCAAGTCCAACATGTGCGGATGCGAATGGTTGAAAATATCGGGTCGTTATATTATCTGATCTCGGTCTCTTCGAAATAACGTTCGATATTTTTGTTAAATTCAACCCCAGTTCTTTTAGGAAATAAACAGACGAAAATAAGATCGGAGATCACATCCTAACTGTTAGTGGACGGATTTCCTTATAAATGTCGTAGAAGAACGAAACGAGTTTATACATACAATATAGCACCTCGAACGGTAACTGTACCATATAATTCTCGTATTTCTCCTAAAATTCCCAAAGTTATATTTTGGGTTTAGATTTGATAGTCGGTTATTTAACTATCAAATAAACAATCATTCGGCCCAATATTTCCTTTTCCACTAAAAACGCTAAGTCTTATTTTATTTAATTTTAATAGATCAAATCTCTTTATCCAAAATATATAATTTCTTACCGAATTTAGTATATTTACAAACTATGCTTTTCAAAGATATCTGGAAACCTTTAAAATAATATGGAAAGTACCACTACCGTACCAAACCATGGATTCACAGCTCAATGGTTACGTCTCTATCCTAAAGAAATCCCAAACTCGACTACAGACACTTACTGCCTCCGATTTCGTCATGCGAGTATACCATTACTTCCCGAAAATTTTATTAATTTTTTTCAAAATAATACTTATGGAATTTCTACAATAATTTTTCAAGTTAAACCTTATACGAATACTTTTTTAAATAATAGTTATTATATAATTTTGAATATTGAATAATCTATCCCTTTAAAATAGAATACTGATAAATCTTTATATAATAAACTTATAACTTAATTATTATTTAAATATACTTCAAACAATTTTAAAACAACTAAATGATTAATTTTTGAGACATTCTTTAAACACTTTTTTTTAAAATTACCCAGTTAATAATTAAAAATCCTTCCTTTTAAAACAAACCCAATTCCTCGATAAAATATATTTTCCAATTCTAATATAACCGGTCTAACATTTTTAAATCTCTATTGATTTATTCCCAATTTAATTTACATCCCAATTCCATAAATCCCCTTTCCACATTTCTAAATATAAATCTACCATTTAATTTTAAATCGATTTACCCTTCTCCTTATAAATCCTTTACCCATCGATAATTATTTTACCTTATTTATAAACTTCGTTTATAAATTTCATAGCCTCATTTCCCATTTATAATGGTTACACAACACTTAATCGATTTTAAATCAATTTCTAAATTTAAATTCCATTTTTAAAACAATTTCTTAATCAACCCAACTATATTCCAAAAACCTAACTAATTCCCTTTTTCACTTCCATTTCATAAATTTTAAATCTTATTTAAAATCTAGAATAACAATTTCGTATTTTATTTTCAAAGTTCCCTTTTTATTCTCCCAACTATTTAAATCTCGAATTCAAAATTAAATCCTTTTATACTTAACAATATCGCTTAAGTTCTATTATTTAAATTCTTTTATTTACAATATTCAAAAATCTCTATTTACAATATTCCAAGATCTCTATTTACAATATTCTAAAATTATTAAATACAAATTTGAATCAACTATTTACTTTTCATCAAATTCGTTTCTTTTAATTTATCTAAATATCGCTATAAATATTTTACATTCAATTTCCGCTTTTATTTTCATTTAAAAAAATCAATATTCAAATTTATGGTATTTTAAAATGCCAAAGATAACCAGTAATACCATAGCACCCAATAAATTCAATTTCCCTATAATCTATCACAGATTATTCAAACAAAACATATCACTGAATATGAAAATAATTTCAATATTTTTTAGGAATCCAGTTGGATCCCTCCAACATGTTTCCCTGCACCCATAGATGTCATACAATATAAAAAAATCAATCTCACTTTGAGGGGGATATCGCAGTATATAGGGTCATCCGCTATTATGCGGGGCGCATAGGGTCACATCCGCTATATATAGGTGGGAATATCAATCACTCCAATATATATATAATACGATATATAATATCACATTCAACTGATAATAATTTATCAATTCAACTAATCAACCAAAAATTAATTTTAACTACTTAAAATTATTTACAATAATCCAACATTGAGTGAGGTTGACTCACTTTGGTTTATGGTTGTCGCCGAGACGTTCCGTTTTGAAACTAAAACCGGACGACACTCGATTTTAGCCCAAATTTTGACTGTCTCTAAATCCGTTCAAACTAGTTTTATTGTGAAGCTCTCGTCACCATGATCGCAATGCAAAAAGTTTCGTCCAATATTGACATCGCGTGCAGGAGTTATAAATTTTATAAGATCTGTATTTATTAAAACAATTTTATATAAATTAATTACCAACTTTGTATTATTTTTATTACCCACCTAGACTCCATCCCGGCCCGACAAAGAAAATCCAAGCTATAGCCCAATCTTCCCCTCCTTTCTATTTCCTTTCCTATTTTTTTCTTCCTTTTGTATTCGGCTCATATCCCAAAACCTAAATGAAAAAAAAGAGCTTCTTCTTCCTCTTTTTTCACGCGTCTGCCTATGAGATACTCAAAATCCAAATTTCACTGGTCGTGCACGTGCACAATCCATCCCTCCACCGCTACGTCGAACTCCAACTGCATACACAACCCACTCACCTAGCTCGATCTAACGACATTTTCACTGCTGGCCAGAACCTTCTAAAACGAAACACGACATGTCGTTACCCCCTTCGCACGCGATTAGGTCGCGACCTCCTTAGCTTCACCGCACCTTCCCAAAATACGTCCACGCCTATGCCTATCCACCACGAGCTCGAATCCACAACCACCTCCTCCTAATATGCAACCAATCTTGTTGAAAATCAAAGTCCTAGTCTCGAACCCATTCGCCTCTTATAGTCGATCAACCCAAACGACCATCGCACCCTACAAACCCATATCAAATTGAAGACTCCTCGAAAAATGATTTTACAAAGTTTTTTGGGAATCTTCCATGAACTATATTTCTTGATTTTGATTTTTAAAGTTTTCGAAATCTTTTTTCCTCTTTGTACAGTTTTTTGGTTTGAAACAATTTGGAAGAACGACGTGATTTAAAGGAGGGAAAACGCGTTTTAAGATGGCTACGGTGTTTTGAGGGTGAGAGGAAAGAATTGATGTGAATAAAAGGTCAAGTCAATTTTATATATATTATTTAAATTTTCAAATCATCTCGTTTACCTAGCCCCAAATCTCGAACCCCTCTCGGGGCGTGCCACTAGGCATTCACAGTATTATACCTCTACTCCAAACGCAATGGAAAAAGTTTCGAGTTCTAATTCGATCGTATGGAGAAGATAACTTTTTGGACCCAGTCATTTATATTGAATTTTCGATATAGATTTCAGCACGTTTATATCACATACGACCAAACAGTAATTCCAAAAGTTATGAAATTTGCAAAAATAGCCTTTCGGGGCACAGTCTTGGAATTTCATGAAACTAGTTCCATTGGATCCATAATAGTATATTATTATTAATTTAAATGATATATTTTTAATTTGAACAAACCACTTTTAAATTCAATTTAAAAGTTCTATTGCCTTTATTCTTATCAATATAAATTTAATAAGCCTTTAAATTATTTTATCTAGCCCAAAACTCAAGATTCAATATTTTAACCAATTTCCAATTATTAAATTCAATAACTAAACTATCTAATAAATCATTTTATTTGAAATTCAAGTTTAAATTTAACTTTTAAATATTTTAAATCAATTAAATATTTCAATTTGAAATAACCAAAATTTTGGGCCTCTACATGGCAAATCGTCGTTTTGTTTAGAAACGAGGAAGGGAAGGGTGAGAGAGTGGATCGATGAATGGGTTGATTTGTGTATAGTGCAAGTGTGTATAGGAAAGTGGATTTAGTGATGGAGAAGATGCATCAGGGAGGTAATCAAAATTTAATTAGTAATTACTCAATCAATCAATAACTAATTAATTCAAAATCTTATAAAATCGATATATTGTACATACGAGGTCTAAATTGAACATGATCTTTTGTGTTGAACTCGTAGGAATACTATTTACACACTTAAGCAGATTTCGTCAAGTTTAGAGCAACGTTAATCGGCTAGTTTTCTATCGATTTAGAAAATTGCAAAAAAAAATCAAATTTAATTTTACCGCAAGCGCACGACGTATACTTGAAGTATGTGGCGAGTATGGGTTGTTTGTAGGGAATTTTTAAGATTTTAATAATCTATTCAATCAAATTAGACCAAATCGAGAAGAGATTGTTAACCAGAAACAAAATGAAGCTAAAACTAGAATTAAAATGAGATTAAAACTATGAGATTAGAAAACAATTTAGGGATAAATCCACTCTCATATTTTTGTAAATCAACAAACAACAATTTATGATCTCAAGCTTTGATATTAAGTGAAATATTGTTGTATTTATCATAAGAATGTTTGTTTATGTTATTAATTAACATAACTCAAACCATCAAGCAACAATACAACAACTAAACCACTTAACAGTTCTCATGAAAATGACGCCAAAGCAAAAGCTATTTTAAGTATGATTTATTTACTATTTTAAATAGTAACATAGATCATCAAATTTCATTTTTTCTTTCATTTCAAAATCAAAAATGGTTTAGCAAATGATGATGCAAATTGTGTTTATGTTGAATAAGAATAGCTCATTTGCAAGAGCAACATAAGCTATCAAACCCACTTGTATAAACTTGCATCAAAATTCACTCTCATGAAGCATAAACAAAAGGAGATCATAAATCAAAGAAATATTGAAATTACATAATATTTGAGAGCTTCATTACCCCTAAATTGAAGGGGTTTAGCTACTCATTTATGGCATTGAAGCAACACACTTAAATTTCAACATTAAAAAGAGAAGAAAATAGAAAATAAGCAAAGAAAGCAAAAGAGATTAGCTACTAAGTACTTGCATAAAAATATAAACTACACTACTTGCATAAATGTAAGTCTAAGCTATGAACATAAAGAGAAAGAGAGCATAGAAATAAACATTAACAATAAAATAAAGAAAATCATGTAGAAAAGAGAGAAGAAAGAGGCTTGAAAGTCATTTTTATTTCATGAAACATTGCTTACAATTTTGCACTCTATTTTTCTAAGTAATATCAAAGAGTAGAAGATATGTTCATGTACATAAGAAGGCTATTTATATATACATAAAACTCTAATTCTCTTTTTAAGGAGCTTCCCAAAATACCCTTGAGGTAGTTTGGCCATCAAGTAATCATTAACATCCACTAATCTCCCACTTAAATGTATATGAAGCTTTAATGACCTTTTAACATGTGCGTAGCTCCTAATTGAAAATCAAGGTAAGTGGATGGGGTCCTCCATGATCTTGAATTTGAATTATTCCCTCTTCATTCCTTTGTATTTCCTTGTGCATGCATGTATCTTCATATAAGCCTCTTGCATATGCATCCAAATTCCTATAAAAATCATAAAAAATATCCAAGTAAAAATTCTCAAATTTACACATGCATAAAAATGACCATTTTTCTCCTGAATGAAGATGAAAATGTGATGGTTTGAAAATAATTGAATTTTTGTTTCAACATGTACAAATGCCCAAATATGATGTTTATTTAAAAAAAGATAAAATATGGATGCAAATGTATGCCCATTTACGTGCACGTCAAAATCCCCCACACTTATCTTTTTGTTCGTCCTCGAATAAAGGAAAACTAAGATAACTCCATTTTCGTAGGGAGCACGATTGCATCGAGAGTATGCAACAAGCTGTTGAACCTTTGGGTGTCCTCGGTAGGACGAGTGTTGTCTCATAAGGGTTTTCAGCGGATACTACCCACAAAATCCAAATGCAAAGTGAAAATATTAACAAAGTGCAAGATTATTTTCAATGGGATGAACGTAAGTTTTTGAAATTATTTACAAATGAAAGAATCATTTTTAAATAAACACAAATAAGTTAAATACAAGTTTTGTTCATGGTCTTGAAAATTTGAGTCATTTACTCATCAAAATTTCCAATAAAAATCAAGTTGTCATAACAGATAAACCATAGTTTGGCTAGTTGTTTCGGTTGATAACACAATGTAATTAGGAAATAGATCCTTAGTTGATTATCAAAGTTTATTAAAGTGGTATTTTCATTTCTTTTCAATAACAAGTTAAATCAAACAAATTAAATCAAACAAGTTAAAATAGTGCTTAGATTTCAATTGCTTATTCTCTATTATTTGAAATTTTTTATTGATTTCAACAATATTTACATATGCCTAACTCAAACAAACTAAGGCCAGATATACTATCCATGCATTGCCTTTCGGGCTTATGTGAGAGGAATACAGAGCGTGGCGAGTGAACACACGAATGTGAACATCTATCGACTATTGGTATTATTAATAAAAGAATTTATATATACATACACCTAGCTCAGATAAACAGAGGCCAGATATATCGATCATGCACTGCCTTACGGGCTAACGTGAGAAAGCTATAGAGCATGGTGAGTGTACACACAAGTGTGTATACCTGTCGACCGTAGGTGTTAATAGAAAATATTTACATATGTACAAATGTTTTTTTTCTTTCAAAATTTCTTTAAGAAAGAGAGAGTTTTGCAAAATCATCTTAGCACCATTTAACTTAGAAGATAAAAATGTTATATCCCTTACTTTAAATTTACCACTTTTTTAAATAAAGATTTTCAATTAGAACATACTTCATAATTAACACAAATGAACCTTCCTACAAACTAGTTCAACCATTGTTATTTGTAATCAAACTTCATTTTTATTTTTTTAAGACAAATAAATTTTCAAAAATTTCAATTTATTAACCAAAACTTATACTTTTCCCATAGTGTTTCTTCTAAAATAAATCAAAATGCTAATAAGAAAATGTTTTTGAGATTTAGGAATTTTGAGATTTTTTAAGTAAGAAAATGAAAATTCAAAAATTCCATGAAACTAAAAAAATGAAAATAAAAATGAGACTCCCCCTACACTTAAATTTTACTGTGTCCCCACAGTCAATGCATGATATAATGAGTGTAACGGGGAAAAATATTTACATATTTACAAAAGAGGGTTAACATTCTTACTAGACATAGCTTGGCTCATGAAGGATCATGAGCTCCTCCTTTTGGTTATTTGGAAATTCCAAGAAAGGTTTCGAACGATGACCATTGACTTTGAAAATCGCTCCTTGGGGTTTTCTATTTCTGCTGCACCATATGGAAAAATAATTTGTACCGCAAATGGTCCGGTCCACCTTGATTTAAGTTTCCCAGGGAATAAATGAAGTCTTGGGTCATATAAAAGAACTTTCTGGTTAGGCAAAAATGTTTTCCTTAGGATTGACTTGTCATGAAAAACTTTGGTTCATTTTTAGTAAATTTTCTCATTTTCATATGCGTCGTTCCGAAGTTCTTCTAGTTCATTGAGTTATAGTTTTCGGTTTTCGCCAGCTTTCTCAAGATCCAATTTTAAGTTCTTAATTGCCCACAATGCTTTGTTTTCGATTTCAACGGGTAATATACCGTAAACTAAACGAAATGGGTACATCCCAAGGTTAGTTTTAAAAGCAGTACGGTAAGCCCAAAGCGCGTCGGTTAATTTGTAAGACCAATCTTTCTGATTTTTATTAACAGTTTTTTCCAAAATTTGCTTTATTTGTCGATTTGAAACTTCAACTTGACCACAAGTCTAGGGATGATACGGAGTAGATAACTTGTGTGTTATTAAGTATATCTTTATTAAAGTTTCAAAAGAACGGTTACAAAAATGGGTTCCATTATCACGGATTATTGTGCGAGGTGTGCCGAACCTCGAAAAGATGTTTTCTTTAAGAAATTTCACAACAATTTTATGGTCATTGGTTTTGCAAGGAACGGCTTCGACCCATTTTGAGACATAATCGTCAGCAAGAAGGATATATAAGTTTCCAAAAGAATTGAAAAAAGGTCCCATAAAGTCAATACCCCAAACATTAATGATTTTGATCGTAAGAATGGAGTTGAGAGGCATCATATTTCGTCAAGAAATTCGTCCAAGTATTTGACATCGACCGCAAGTTTTACAAAATTCAAATGAGTCTTTGAAAAGAGAGGGCCAATAGAAACCATACTGAAGCACCTTTTCCGTAGTTTTCCAAGGACCTAAATGTCCACGGCACGCTTGATCATGGAAAAATGAAAGAACACTTTTGATCTCATTTTCCAAAATGCAATGTCGGATGATTTGGTCAGGACAATATTTGAACAAGTATGGATCGTCCCAATAGAAATATTTCACTTAGGACATGTATTTGTATTTGTTCTGTTTTGACCAAGATAAGGGAGTTTCTTTAGTGACTAAGTAGTTTACTATATCAGCGTACCAGGATCGATAGAAATTGAAAGGAGTTGTTCGTTGTGGAAGTTTTCATTGATCGGCAAAGAAGATGGTGCGTTCGAAAGACGAGAGAAGTGATCGGCTATGACGTTATCGGATCCTTTTTTGTCTTTGATTATAAGGTCAAATTCTTGAAGTAAAAGGATCCAATGACTCAAATGGGATTTAGCAACCTTTTTAGCGAAGAGATGTCGAAGCACAGAGTGGTTCGTGTACACAGTGATGGTGAACCTATCAAGTATGGTCGAAATTTTTCAAGAGAACAAACGACAGCTAGAAGCTCCTTTTCGGTTGTTGTGTGGTTGATTTGGGCATCGTTTAATGTCATACTCGCGTAGTAAATGACGTGAAGGATCTTGTTGATGCATTGTCCTAAGACAGCATCAACCACAACGTTAGAAGCGTCACACATTATTTCGAAAGGAAGATCCCAATTGGGTGTGCAAATGATTGGAGTAGAAACGAGTTCGTTTTTGAGACATTCAAAAGAAGAGATACACGCAGAGTTGAAATCGAATGGAACGTCTTTTCCAAGAAGAGTCGTCAAAGGACGGGCAATTTTGCTAAAGTCTTTCACAAGGCGTCGGTAGAAGCCAGTGTGTCCAAGAAATGATCGAATGTCCATAACAGATTTGGGAATGGATAGGTTTGCAATTACGTCGATTTTCACTTTATCTACCTCAATGCCTTTATTTGAGATGATATGTCCAAGGATTATGCCTTGTTTGACCGCAAAGTGACATTTTTCCCAATTCAAAGACAAACGTTTTTTTACATCGATTTAGAACCAACTCGAGGTGATGTAAACAATGGAAAAAAGAATCGCCAAAGATAGAGAAATCGTCCATAAAAACTTCTAGAAAGCGTTCAATCATGTCAGAAAAGATGTCAATCATGCATCGTTGGAAAGTCGCAGGAGCGTTACAAAGTCCGAATGGCATACGTCGATAAGCAAAGGTACTGAATGGACACATGAAAGTCATTTTCTCTTGATCTTAGGGAGCGATTGGAATTTGGTTATAGCCGGAATAACCATTAAGAAAGCAGTAGAATTCGCGGCTGGCTAAACATTCGAGCATTTGGTCAATGAAAGGAAGAGGGAAGCGATCTTTACGTGTTGCGGCATTTAGTTTTCGAAAGCCAGTGCAAACGTTCCAACCCGTTTGCGCATGAGTTGGAATAAGTTCGTTTGAATCGTTCTTGACAACGGTTAGCCTAGAATTTTCCGCTATAACGATAATTGGGCTAACCCATGAACTATTATAGATTGGAAAAATGATTCCGTTGTCGAGAAGTTTAAGAATTTCATTATGCACCGCATCATTCATTTTTGGATTAAGCCTTCGTTTTGCGTCACGAACAGACTTGGCATCGTCAATTGAATGAATGCGATGTTGAACAAGAGCGGTACTAATTCCCTTAATATTGGAGATTGACCATCCAATCGCTTCTCTATTTTTCGAAAGAATAGAGAGTAACAAGGTTTCTTGATCAAGAGAGAGAGTTGCAGAAATTATGACGGGCAACATTTCGTCTTCACCTAAGTTTGCATACTTAAGGTGATCGGGAAGTGGTTTGAGGTCCAACTTCGGGAATTTTTTGATCAAAGAAGTGGGTTGATATTCGAACTCAACTTGAAGCGATTCAAAGGGAAGAGTGTATTCAATCTCGTTGGGAATTTCAGGAAATAATTTTTCGTACTCGGCTTTGCGTTCGTCGTTAAGGTCAAGTGTCTTGTTTTCTAAGCTTTCGTGAATGGCACTAACTTCCAACATTTGTTCACTAGGTTCATTCGATTGGCTTTTAAGATTGAAAATATTAAGATCCAAAGTCATATTTCCGAAAGAGATTTTCATCGATCCGTTACGACAATTTATTTAGGCATTTGAGGTGGCTAAGAATGATCGCCCTAAAATCAACGAAATTTGACTCGAGGGATTTGTCATAGGTTTTGTTTCGAGAACGATAAAGTCAACGGGGAATATGAATTGCCCTACTCGAATGAGCACATCTTTGATTTCACCCGCGGGCTTCTTAATGGAACGATCAGCAAATTAAAGCGTAACTTTTATGGGTTTGAGCTCACCTAAGCCTAATTGTTTATAAACGGAGTATGGAATCAAATTGACACTCGCACCTAGGTCTATAATGCATTGTTAATCGTCTTTTCTACAATTGTATGAAATCGTAGGGCAGCCAAGATCTTTGTATTTAACAGGCATGGATTGGGACAAGACTTTACTCAAACTGGCGGCTTAGAAGACCTTTTTAGACACTTGAGTGTGTCGCTTTTGGGTGCACAAGTCCTTAAGAAATTTTGTGTAAGTAAGGACTTGTTGAATGATGCGGAATGTTAACTTTGACTTGTTTAAAAATTTCCGACATGTTTTCCATTTGGTCTGAGTGTTTCTTTGGTCGAAGACGATGTGGAAATGGAACACGATACTCGCTAGATGAGTCTACTTGAGTAGAAGAAGAGTTTTGATTGGAATTTGATTCAACGTTTGGCTCCACGTTCTGTTTAGGTTCGCTCGCTATTTTGGAAATGTCGAGAGAGGTTTTCGGTAAATCGTTTGGATTAACGACTTAATTATCAATTTGTTTACCGGAACGTAAAGTTATGATAGTATTCAATTGGGTGAAGTTGCTATCTTGAACAACATGGGCTTGATTTGAATTTGCATTTTGATTTCTGGGATTTGGAAGGGGCTGGATTAGGAATGTTCTATGTTTGCGTTCCCTTATAGAAGTGGCTAATTGACTCATTTGCATTTTGAGTTTTGCAATCGATTGATTTGTGTATTGCATATATGAACTCAATAAATTTTGCAAATTGTTGTTTGATTGAAGGCTTTGAGTAGTTGTCTTAGCCAATGTTTTAAGAGTTTTCTCAAGTGGACTTAAACGTTTATCGTCTTGGGGAGGATGAGCAAAATTTGGTTGAAAATTTGATGGTTGCAGTTGATTATGAGAAGGGCCTGCAAAAGTTTGGTTGAAAATTGTTGGGCTGAAAGGGAGGATTCGAAGCACTATTCGAGAATGCTTGAAATTGGGACGAATCGTATTCGTGTTAGGATTGTTTTGGTTCCACGCAAAATTCGGATGATTTCTCCAACTAGGGTTGTATGTCGGAGAAAACGGGTCGTTTTTGGCTTTATTGAAGCATTGATTTGTATGACAGAATTAGGACATTGATCGGCTATATGATTAGGATGATTGCATTTATAACACATCGGTTGGGAAGCTTGGTTCATTTGATTCGATGAGAAAACGTTATCAAATTTTTTGATCATTACGTCGATCTTAGCATCCAAAGCAAAAGAAGATCCTATCGAGTGTGCACTCGATCATGAGTAAACTGATTTTTCATTCGAACGTCCATTGCGATGATTTTTCGACGAGGTTTTCATGAAATTGCCAAGCATCGTCTTGATGTTGGGCAAGAAAATTGCCTTGGCACATTGATTCGAGCATGGTTTGTGAGCTGTTTTCGAGTCCATCGTATAAGATGTGGCAAATCGCCCATTTTTCAAAGTTATGGTGTGGACATTTTATCAAAAACTCTTTGAATCTTTCAAAATACTTTCTGGATGGTTCTCCCTTGAATTGATGAAAATTTATAATTTCGTTTTCGAATTCTACTCGTTTTTCCAAAGGGTAGAACTTTTTTAAGAAAGCTTTTACGAATTCTTCCAACGTTTTAGTTAAGTTTGATGGTAAGCTGTGCAACCATTTTTCAGCATAATCCGTAAGAGCGAATGGGATTAATCGAAGTTTGATTCCATCATCCGAAAGTTGTTAGAGTTTAATGATTGCGTAAACTTGTTTGAATTTAATCAAGAAGATGTATGGGTCATCGTGTTCAAAATTGCCAAATTGCATAAGCGTGGCAATATGGTTCGAGTTCGAAATGGTTACCCGTAGGGGAGGGTAACGTGATGCAAGATGGAATAGAAACTCTATCTGGAAAGATTCTATCCATAAGAGTTCGAGGGACGTTTTCATTCGCTATTTCGGGAGGATCGTCTGTTCAAGTTAAACGGTTTAACGAGTTGTTGTTGTGTCATGAGTCCAAGTACTCATGCACAAGTGAAAGTCAAGAAGAGAAAGGAGTTAGAATCAAGTTTAGAGAATGAAAGAAGATTTGATAACTTGTTTTTGTTTTTGTTTTGAAATTTTCTTTTTTTAACAAGGAAGAAAACTATTTACCAAGTGAGATTTATTTTCAAAAGAAAAGTTCAATTTTTGTTTTGTTTTTGGTTTTTTTCAAAAAAAATTATATGTTTTTGATTTTTTTGTTTTTTTTTTTGAATTTTAAAATATTTACCAAAGGATTTTTTTGTTTTTGGATTTTCAAATTTTTTTGGAAAATATTTTATATTTTTTTTGGATTTTTGATTTTGATTAAAAAAATTCAAAGGAAAAGAAAAAAGGGAAAAAAATTTGATTAAAAACTAAGGTAAAGTAAAATTTACAATTTTTTTTTGGATTTTGGATTTTGGGTTTTTGGGTTTTTTTTTCAAATATGCATGAAGTAATGTAACTTAATGAATGCAAAGGACTTAATTACAGTTTTCTGTCCTTAATAGCTTCTAACCCAAAATTGTATAATCACACTTTGTCTTAAATCAACAAAAATATTTCTCGGCCACGTAACGGGCAGGGGCTATCGGTGCACCACGAATCACCGTAGCAATGCAACCAAAGGTTTAAGTACCTTCAGAGGAGCAACCAATATAATATTTACGAATCACCATAATTTTTATAAATGGTTATTACTCTGTCGTAGCCTAGATACCAAGAAATAAAATTGTTCAAAAAAACAATTGTGAAGATACAATTAAGCCCTAAGAGAGCTCATGACACCCTTAGGTCCAACGTCTAACCTTTATTATTAGTCAAATTGTACGATGAAATTCGTTTGTGGGCTAAGCAAAGGGTGATGAAATCCCTCACCTTATGTGAATTGGGGTATTGCCCTTAGAAAAGAAAACAAGATGAAATGAAGGCAAAAAAAAAATTAAACGTGAATTTACAATGCAACTAAAATAAAAAAAAAAATTGTTTTTAGATTTTGAATTTTTTTTATATATAAATGTAAATACAAGCAACCAACAATGCAAAGCAAATCAAAACAAGAGAAAAAAGACACGATATCAAAGCGTGCAGATTTTATTTAGCAATTATTTTAAAGCGACGGTTTTTTTTAAAGCAAGCGGGCAAACAATTATTTTTAAGCAAGCAAAACACAGCGATTCCTTCTTTTCCTTGTAGCTTTCTGCTTTGGCAATCTGAAAATAAAAACAAGATATATACAAGTTTATTTATTTTAAATATGGATGGAACTTAAAACAAATTGAAACAAAACAAATTAAAACCAAAACAAATAAATTCATAATTAATTTTTGTTTCTTAAAAAAAATATGCAAACTTGTTGGGTTGGACTCAAAACAAAATCTAAACAAAACAAAAAAAAGAAAAAAAAAACAAAAGGAATAAAAAAACAAATGTTTAAAATAAAACAAACAATGTAGTGACCCAGCCCAACAGGCCCACTACCCGCAAGTAATACCCCAAGCTTTTCTTTGCTCTCTCTTTTTAACTGTGTAAACAGATTACACAAAATCGGAAAAAACAACGCGAAAACGAAAAAAAAGGAAACACGAGGAAATTGCAAGTTGTTGGTTTGGCGATTTGGCGATCAGCAACTTGTTCGACATTGGTGATTAGAGATTGTAGAGGTGGTGAGAGTTGCGAATTCTTTTGGGTTGTTCGTGGGTTCGAGATGATGAAGTTGTAGGAGTTTCTGGTTGCGGTGAAGTCGTCTGAGGCAGTTCGATTTGAGAAGTAGGTTAGAGGATTAGAATTGCAGGCGATTGGGTGGGAGTTGGATTCACATCTGGAGGAGATGGCGAGGTCGGCGTCGAAATAATTTTTTTTCCTTTTGGTTTCGTGGGTGATTGGTCGTGGTAGGGGAGAAGTGGCGATTGCGAATGAGTGAGGCAGTTGCGGAAGCTGTTGAATTGGACGATTGAAGGTAGCAAATTGGTCAGGGTTGCTCGCGAGTTCGTGGATGGTTCTTGAATTTGGGTTTCACTGATGTTGCGATTGCGATTGGGTTTCTTGGTTGCCGGTGATTGGTTGTGGTTCGATGTGGCATGATGAGGAAGACAAGGGCGAAGCGCAATTCGATTGTGGTTGGCGATTGTGGGTTTGCTCGAGTTTTGCTTGCTCGCGATTGAAGTTCTGGTATGTGAACCGTAGGGTTTTGATTATTATTTTTTCGGTTGAGGTAAGGGATGGTTCGCTGTGGTTGTCTAGTTGATGGTGTTATTAATCACTGTCTAGTGGTTGATATGTTGGAAGAGAAGATAGTCTGGTGGTTGATATGGAGTAGTAGTGAGGTGACAGTGGCTAGAGGTAGTTTGTGGAGTGTAATAGGCAGAGATGATTGGGTCTGGAATGCGTGGACAGTGACAAGTTTTTGATAAGGCAGGTGATATGGGGCAGTATGAATTGAAAGCAGGGGTGGGAGAGAATGTTTGGATGGAAAGATGAAGGCAATGGTTGTTAATGAAAGGGAAGTGAGGCAGCAATAATGAACAGAGAGGCACACAACAGCAGAAATTGAAACAGCTTTAAAAAAAAGGATCGGCAATGAACAGAAATTGTAAAATGAAAACAGAGATTGTAAAATGAAATGCAAAGTGTAAATGAAATGGAAGTAAAATATTTTTGTTTTATTTTGAAATTTTGTATTTTTTTTTTTTTTAGAATATGAATTGCAAATAGAATACAAGCACACAAGGAACACAAACAAATGAAAGCAAAATTCACACAAACAAACACAATAAAAAAAATTTAAAAAACAAAATTTGCAAACGCACACAAAATAAACACACAAAAATCAAAGAAAAATAATTCGAAAAATAGAAATTAAAATCAAACTAATTTTCCAGCAACAGCGCCAAAAACCTGTTAATCGGTTAGTTTTCTATCGGTTTAGAAAATAGCCGAAAAATTTTAAACTAAATTTTACCGCAAGCGCACGGCGTACACTTGAAGTACGTAGCGAGTACGGGTCGATCCGCAGGGAATTTTTAAGATCTTAAAAAATCTATTCAATCAAATTAGACCAAATGGCGGAGAGATTGTTAACTAGAAACAAAATGAAACTAAAACTAGAATTAAAATAAGATTAAAACTATGAGATTAGAAAACAATTTAGGGATAAATCCACTCTCATATTTTTATAAATCAACAAACAACAATTTATGATCTCTAGCTTTGATATTAAGTGAAATATTGTTGTATTTATCATAAGAATGGTTTGTTTATGTTATTAATTAACATAACTCAAACCATCAAACTATAATACAACAACTAAACCGCTTATCAATTCTCATGAAAATGACACCAATTTTTTAAGTACGATCTATTTACTATTTTAACTATTAATGTAGATCATCAAATTTCATTTTTACTTTCATTTCAAAATTAAAAATGGATTAGCAAATGATGATGCAAATTATGTTTATGTTGAATAATAATAGCTCATTTGCAAGAGCAACATAAGCTATCAAACCCACTTGTATAAACTTGCATCAAAATTCACTTTCATGAAGCATAAACAAAAAGAGATCATAAATCAAAGAAATGTTGAAATTATATAATATTTGAGGGCTTCATTATCCTTAAATTGAACGGGTTTATCTACTCATTTGTGGCATTGAACCAACACAATTAAATTTCAACATTAAAAAGAGAAGAAAATAGAAAATAAGTAAAGAAAGCAAAAGAGATTAGCTACTAATTACTTGCATAAAAATGTAAACTACACTACTTGCATGAATGTAAATCTAAGCTATGAACATAAAGAGAAAGAGAGCACAGAAATAAGCATTAACAATGAAACAAAAAAAAAACATGTAGAAAAGAGAGAAGAAAGAGGCTTGGAAGCCATTTTTATTTCATGAAACATTGCTTACAATTTTGCAGTCTAATTTTCTAAGTAATATCAAAGAGTAGAAGATATGTTCATGTACATAAGAGGGCTATTTATGCATACATAAAACCCTAATTCTCTTTTTAAGGAGCTTTCCAAAATACACTTGAGGTAGTGTGGCCACCAAATAATCAGTAACATCTATTAATCCTCCACTTAAATGTACATGAAGCTTTAATGACCTTTTAGCATGTGCTTAGCTCCTTATTGAAAATCAAGGTAAGTGACTGGGGTCCTCCATGATCTTGACTTGAATTATTTCCTCTTCATTCCTCTGTATTTCCTTGTGCATGCATGTATCTTCTTATAAGCTTCTTCCATATGCATCCAAATTTCTATAAAAATCATCAAAAATGTCCAAGTAAAAATTCTCAAATTTACACATGCACAAAATTGACTTTTTTACCCCTGAATGAAGACGAAAATATGATGGTTTGAAAATAATTGAATTTTGGTTTCAACATGTACAGATACCCAAATATGATGTTTATTTAAATAAAAAAGAGATAAAATATGGATGTAAATATAGCACATTTATGTGCACATCAAGCAAGTAGAATTTTGAGCAAAAATCAAAGGTCGTTTGATTTTTTTCTCAAGTATGAATGCGTAGTGTCGGCTAGAATTTTGATAAGTTAACTCACCTTTGGATGAACACTATATGATATACCGTAGATGTAAACAATTGTTTACATGCTTGAATGATTTCTTTATTTGATTTGGTTGAGTTCTTGTTTTGGAAAGCAGATAGCATATGAATGAAATAAAGGGAACTTACGAAATTTTGTAGAGGGATCCGGATCCCTCGCTACTATTGATTTTAATTTCATTTATATACTTATTGTATAAATTGTTGATTTCAAAGCTTGGTAGCTTAGCCATATTGGATATGATTTGATATGTTGAAAAAAGTTAAACTCTTTTAGTTGTAAATCTATGGAAGTGCTTGTTAAGTGCTATGGTAGCTTTTATAGTTAAAATACTATTATTTGTTGTTTTGATTTGAAAAATGGATTTTGATTCGAAGGATGATTTTAAATGTTGCTTTTGGAATTTTCGAGGGTATTTTATTTAGAAATGGTTTTTGAATTTTCTATTTTACTCCAATATTTTTATTAATCTCTTCTAATTTATATGGAAATGTTTTAAAAGTATGTAAGAAAGTATTTATTTTATAGATTAGTTAATATAATTACGAAAGCTTATGGTCAAGAAAACAAAATGGGGAATTTATATTTTATAATAAAGTGGTTCTATTTTTAAAGGTATATTTTGAAAAAATATTTGTGAAATGCTTTATATAAAATGTTGTATGGAACAATAGATTTCTAAGTTATATTCATAAATAAAAGAATAGATTTATAAATGATATTTTCTAAAGGAAAACGATATTATTTTGATAAATTGGAATAATAAATTACATTTGTGAATTTTTAGTGATATATGAAATGATCGTTTTTATAGAGAGTATTTAATCCTATCCTCATGGAAGATTGGTGATAAGTATATGTGAATTATAAAAGGATTTTTATAAATAGAAATGAGATTTATAAAAAGGAGTTTTATAAATATAAAAGAGGTTTATAAAAATAAGTTTTATAAAATAAATAAGATTTGATTTCTATAAGTAATCCTTTTAAATTATGGTGATATGGAAATTATTCTTTTCATACTTAACACCAAATTCCAAGGTAGGGAAACTCATCTTTAACTGTGAGAATTAAGAATGTATGTTGAGGTAATGATAGTTCTCTAACTTGTCTAACTTCATTGTTAATCGAGAAATAGTACACGTTTGAAATCGAAAAGTGGTGGCAAGTATACTTGGTTTAATTTCCTTACGACCCATTTACTTACACCATAAGAAAAGTGGTGTGGGTTTATAGTAAATAATGTTTTTAAGAGACATTTTTTTGACCCGTTTAAGTATGCTTGAAATATGAAATCTTTCATAATTTTCTGTGAATATACTTATATCGTTGAGGTAAGTATATGGATACATTTTCTAAATATAAAAACTGCAGTGTTTATGAATATACTTATACCGATGAGATAGGTATATGGATATTTTTTTCAAGCATTGAAAGAGTGTAAATGAATAATGAATAAGTAGTGTAATATATATGTGTGTGTGTGTATCTTTGTAAAAGTATTTTGATACAAGGATTTACAAAGTGGTTTTAATTAATCGAAGGATTAATTAAAGAGGCATAATGGTTGCTTATGTGTTTAATCATGCTTGGTTAAATCTTTGATTGGATAGTTTGTTTATTTAATGGTTAATAACTGACTATCAAATCTTGGCCTTGGAATTGTCGTTGTTGGTTTGGAGGGACCAAGATCAGTTAAGCATAGGTTATCCGAAAACCACTTCGAATCGGCATAAGAGTTCAAATTGGGACATCTTGAAGATGATGGAATCGAAGATGGAGTTCTTTAAAATGCATAGGCTACTTGCTACTAATCTTGAGGGTGATCCCCAAAAGGATATAGTAGAAGCAGTGCCTTCGATTTGTTTATATCCTGAACAACTTGCATGGATGAATGCTGCAATTGCATTGTTGCTTGAAGGGCAGGTTAGCATTCCAAGTGGGATTAGCTAAAAAGGTAAAACGTAGCCTCAAGCCTCACACTGGGTAATGACTAAAATAGAAGATATGCCGCAACGCTATGTGGTTCGCTAACATTAGGGTATGATCATCCTTAATCTAGGTCGATATTATTTTTGGATGTATGCTTTGGAACTAGTACAGTTTTGGGTTCAACCTAGGGATGATCATATTCGGTACTATCCAGGAAGGGGTAGGCAGTCTTTCTATGCAAGGGTCCATGTAAGGTCCTCGGTACATCTTCTTTAAAGGTATACTATGATAGGCGATATCCCAACAGCCATGTCACTAATGGAATCCATTCTCTAATATATGTCTTTACGGACTTAGTTGTATATTAAATATGTTATTGATTGTAATTAACGTAACTATTCCAGCTATTTTAAATATTTATTTTAAGCCCAAGACATTATTATAATATCGATGGACTTTCTAGTAAAATGGTTGGGTTATTCTAAGGTAAAAATCCATCCGTGTTTATATGCAGCATGATGTTAGAAGATATCTTTATTTTTAAAAGATTTTATGACAATAAAAATCTCTATGATTTATGTTTCTCATGCTGGTTTACTATACTGATCCAGACATTATTTTCTTATAATGCTCGAGTCAGCTCCGAGTATGTTTTCAGATTTAGTTGGATGCTCTGGAGCTTTAAGAGACAAGCTAGATGCCTCCAATACCTATTCACTTACTTTATTTTTGCTGCATTTCTTGTATTGTGGCGTATTTATCAGTGTTTGTGAGGACATGCTGTTATAACTGTCCAGGCTGATGATAGGTTAGTTTGCTCTAATTGTTGTATGTATATTTCAGTTTTCTTTTGTAAAAATCATGTATACATTAAATATTACCCATCACAATTTGAGATTCCGTTCTATCTTTTTTTTTCACCCTAACAATCTATCTTTCTGGCACTTGGATGTTTGACATATGAATGCAGTGGATATTTTGGTATTGACTTTTAAGGGTCGAAAAGGCAATTCATTATAATAGACTATAGAGTTATTGATTCAATAAAGATCGATAAAATCCTTAAGGAGAAATTATTCTTGCACTAATTGATGTAATACCCTCGGTTCCCTGAATATACTCGTTTGAGGCACATGCAACAGTGTTAAGAATCTCTTTTAGCTAGAGAACTAAGGAAATGAAGTTTCCTACAGCATAGTCCATGTTGTTCATATTTGGCCAAGGAAATCATTTGAATATCCAAAAGAGTGACACTAAGAATTGTCGAAGCAAGCCTTCACTCCCCCCTCTCATGCCCGGTTGAAGTAATGAATCAAAAGAAGAGTGTGACTGCTCTAGTAATAAAAAGCTTTTAAAGTGTCCATAATAACTTTTATATTTCAAAATGGTCATCGAAAAAGTAAAAAGACCTTTCATATTTCATAAAAATCCAAAATAGCCAAAAGATTTGTTGTAAACAAATAAGAATATGTTACAAAGAAATAAGAGCAGAAGCCATTAAAGAAAGAGGCAGAAGATATATCATTCATTCCTGAAATTAGTAATATATTTACATTACATAGCCTCCTTTATATAAAGGCTTCAGAGCTAAGGATTGAACTTATCCCATGATGTAGGATTTAAAACAACATAAAAGCATATTCACTTCATGATTTACATATATTGTAACACTCCCCCTTGAATATGCGTCTTCAAAATCTTGAATGCTCTAATAACTTGAAATTGTTACTTTTGAAACATGTATGATGATTGCTTCCCCTCATTATTATCTTGCTTGCATTTATTCATTCAGTCGATATAGATATTGTCTATTGCCTTATTAAAAACCTCTGTTAGGAAAAGCCAGTGGGAAAACCTCGAATGAGGAAATGAGTGCAACTGATAAAATCATATTAAAAATGATATACTTTCTAGAGGGTTTGATACTTCGGATTCATATCAATGCCTCATTAAAACCTTGCTAAGGAAAACCCAATGGAAAAAAAAACTAGTTAAGGAAAAAGAGTGCGATGACATATTTTATTATCGTATTTCATCAAATGAAGTTTGATACTTCAGGATCAAACTAATGCCTCGTTAAAATCTTACTAAGAAAAACCTAGTGCGCAAAATCTTAGTGAAGGAAAACGAGTACATTGTGATATACTTATGTATGCTCCTCCTGATTTTGTATTTTTCCCTTTAAATTTGAATATATGTCAATATAATTCAAGTCGTTATAAATACTTTTGTAACATAGCTTAGACAAGCATTAAAATTCCGAAGACAATAATTCTACTTTCCATTCCTTAGATCTTCATCATTTAAAAATAGTTTCCTTCGATGCAATCAAATTTTTCAAGATTTTTTCTTCCAAATATGATTTGTGTTTTATACATTTTGTATGCTTCCTTTATGAAAAACACTTCATGTGCTTTCATTTGTGCTTCAAATCGGTTTTTCATAGTGCAACTACATCTTTGATGAATATTAAAAGTTTCATTACAACAATAATTAAAAGCAGGAAGTAATCTACTCATCTTGAAATGCATCAGGATATTCATTACAACAATACTTAGAAGAAGGTTGTAATCTACGTTCCATGTTTTTGCATTCTTTATGATCATCAATGTTATTTATATTCTTTGGGAACTTGTATATTTTACTAAGGTTTGCCTATCGCAACTAATACTTCAATGGACACTAAGAGTTTCATTGCAACAATACTTAAAAATAGGAAGTAATCTACTCATCATGAATTATATCAAGATTTTCATTACAACAATGCTTGAAAGATGGTTGTAATCTATGCTCCTTATTCTTTGCATTCTTTATAACCACCAAAATTATTTATATTCTTCAAGAATTTGTATACTTCCATCGTTTAATATGATTTAAGCAATGTTTATAGCTTCAGGGTTCATTAAGTGTTTCAAACACTTTCGCTACTTTACGGACTACAAGTCCACGTTTCTATATTAGTAAAGAATTCATGATGTCCAATCATGTTTCCTTTAATTCAAGATCTTTAATCTTTTTATAAACATAAGCGTTTTTATTATTTACAAATTTATCATCGATGATTATTTCTTGTCAGTTCTAAATATGATTTATTGATATTTCAATATTTATCCAATTTTAGGTACCTAAACCACTTCTAAGTTTATTTGACAATCATGTCATGGGTCTTTTCCAAAGCACCCTTAAGCGTTTCTTCAAAAACACTGACCTTCTTTATTAGGCTTCTTTATTACTTACTCCAAGTTATTTCAAACTAACTTCTCTACCCCACTTTAGATGTGATTTATACCTTTTTGGTCCCTCTAGGATTTCAACTTATATTGGAGCAAATATACTAGGGATATTATCGATAATTTTTTCAAGTTACTTAATATTTTGTAACCAATATTTAATCTTGATCATCAAAATGAACTTGTACACCTTTTATTTTCCCCCTCAATGTTGAGGAACATTGAAATTATCAATCTTTGGATTCTCATTTTGATCCATTATGATATTGCTACTAGTAAATACATCATACATATTGCATATAGGAGGATAATTATTTTATCAAGTGATAAAATGCATTCAAGTGAGGTTGCTTATTTTTAGAGTTTTTTCTCTTATTCATTGATCTAACCAATTGGAACAATTTACTTATTATGTACATGTTGATTTATTTTGACTTCGGCCAGTGATTTATTTAATAAATTAAACTAAACTATTAAAATCCAAAATTAATAAACTTGAGTTGGTTACTCGAAAACTTTTCACTAGAGATAAATCATTTAATATACTCTTAGAAAATCAACTCTTTGAGAATAAAAGGAATGCATTTGGATTTGCAAAAGTGTAAAAATATGAACAAACAACTAATAACACTGTTAAAGGAAAAAGTGTGATACCCAAACATCGTTGAGAATTCAAAGCCGTGGTGATCAAGGAATCGAGCTGTGATAATCAAGCAACGAAAGTTACGAATTGAACTAGTCTAACCAAATTGTATACACTCAATCAAAATCAAACGACAAATAAACTATCAGACGAATTCAATTCAAACAAGACTTTAGGGAATTTAAACCCTATATAAACCATAACATCATCAGCATACTAGGATCGTCGAGTTCAAGCTAGCTAACCAGTAAAGCAAAAAGAATAAATCACATACCATCTCAGTTGAACTCGATCATATCAAAGGAGCCGTGTTCAAATCGAAGAAACAGTCGATTGCCGAAGCAAATCAAAGGAATAACAATTGTAATCGACCAACAATCAGTTGGCTTTATCGAATTCTACAAAAGCCTAAATTTTTGCACAGAGGAACAGAGCAGCCATAATCGCAAATGAAAAGAGAAGAAGGAATATGGCCGATAGTATAAAGGAAAGAGGGAATTATTATTTTTTGTGTTTTAGTTTGGGCTGATTCCTTTATCAAATTAGGCTCTAGTTTATTCCAATTAGGGTTTTTATTTTTAATTGTTTTTTAAATTTTAATTTTTTTAAACTTTTGTAATTGTCTAGTCGTGTGACTAGGGGACGAACTACGATGGTGTAGTTCAAGAATTCGCAACTCAGCGGCTGAGTTGTGGCAGGGTTTTGAGCGTAGAGTTAGGTTATCGATAGCGGGTGTCACGAGTTTACATGTGTAAGCGTCAGACTACTTAATTTCTAGTAGAAACCTTAGGGGAAGCACGTAGGCAGAGTTTTTCCGAAGCTGGGTAAATCTGCATGTTCTATTTTCTGCTTTCTATTATTCTGCTGTTATCTGTGCTGCTATTATTCGATTGTTATCTGTGCTAAAATTATTTTATATACTTCTGCAATAATTGTTATAATTAATAGCATCACCCTATTCACCCCTTCCCCCTCTAGGGTGAAATAGATCCTATAAGTGGTATCAAAGCTAGGAGCGGAAGTCGATATTTTCTTTTAAAAATTTGATTTTTCAAAAACCAATTTTTGTTTTAAAAATTTGAATTTTTAAAATGACTTCTTTTAATAACGCTTTTACAGAGGGTCAGTCCATAGTTAGACCACCAATGTTCAAGGGTGAATATGCTTACTGGAAGAATAGAAAGAATTTTTTTTTGAAAACCATTGATGCTTGGAATATAGTTGAGACAGGATAATGGACACCAACTATAGCGGTAAATAATCAGGAAATAGAAAAACCGATGGATCAATGGACGAATCTAGAAAATAAACTATAGAATGCTAACGCTAGAGCAATGAATTCTGTTATATGTTCATTGGATCAAATTGAATTTAATTGTGTTCCACATTGTCTAACTACGCAAGAAATCTGGCACACACTTGAAGTGACTCAAGAAGAAACATCTCAAGTCAAGGAATCTCGCCTTGAAATGCTTAGTAACGAATACGAGAACTTCACAATGGCCAAGGTTGAGAATGTTAAAGAGATGTATGGACGACTTTCCAATCTCATATACAAATCAAAAGCTCTCTAAAAATCATACACAGAGTTGGAAATAGTCCAAAAAATCCTCAGAGTCCTTCCATGGAATTTTGAAGAAAAAGTTACGGGCTTCAAGAATCAAAGGATTTAAAACAGATTTAAGTCGAGGAACTCATCGAAATCTCACTACTTACGAGCTAGAAATAAAATTCAAGGAAGAAAGAGAAGGAGATGATACTCAAAATAAATTAATAGCTCTCAAAGGAACAACGGAAATTGATGGTGATGATGAGGATGATGATGATTATGGAGCAGCTGAGCTGGCGTTACTAATAAAAGGACTTGAAAAGTGGAACCCCAAATACGGAAATCCAGCACTAAATCAAAAACAGAAAAGCAGAATAGTTAAAGTTCTAGACAATCCAGAAGAACGGGAGATCATATGTCACAAGTGCAATAAACCTGGCCACATCAAGCCCAATTGTCCTCAAAATTGACTCGGCCAAGAAAAGAAATCAAAACGGAAAAGTTTTGCAACCATGTGGAATAAAAGCGATGAAGATAATAAAAGTACTAGCAGTGAGAGTGAAAAAGCAGATCTGTGCCTTCAAGATGATATAACTGATAGCGATGATGATGAGCCAAGCGAGGTATCAAAACACGCTCACTTAGAATCATTATATATTTCCACGAAGTAAATGGCTGTTTCGAACGACTTAGGGAGAAATACACTAAACCTGGCCAAGAACGGGAGATCATATGTCACAAGTGCAATAAACCTGGCCACATCAAGCCCAATTGTCCTCAAAATTGACTCGGCCAAGAAAAGAAATCAAAACGGAAAAGTTTTGCAACCATGTGGAATAAAAGCGATGAAGATAATAAAAGTACTAGCAGTGAGAGTGAAAAAGCAGATCTGTGCCTTCAAGATGATATAACTGATAGCGATGATGATGAGCCAAGCGAGGTATCAAAACACGCTCACTTAGAATCATTATATATTTCCACGAAGTAAATGGCTGTTTCGAACGACTTAGGGAGAAATACACTAAAGTTGAATCATAAAGAGATACTTTGATAGATTTAAATAAACAACTTGATCAATTGATTAAAAACTATCAAAGTAAAAGCCCTAAGTGTGATAAGTTTCCATCATTTGAAGAAGAGATTAAAAATCCAGAAACTAAAATCAAATCACTTGAAAATGAAATTCTGATTTTAAAAGAAAGTGGAAATACTAGAAGAGAGAATTCTATTAAAAAGTGCACACAATTATTGAGTGAAAATGAATCTCTCAAAACACAAGTCCAACAATTGTCTACAACTTTAGGAAAATATTCCAAAAGTGAAAGATCGCTAAATATGCTATTAGGGAAACAAAATGTTAATACAGATAGACAAGGACTTGAATATAATCAATCAGAATGTGATAGAGGTGAAATTAAACAAGTCAATTCCATGTGCACAATTTGTAGAAAATTTGGACACAATCAAAATAATTGTCAATATAGACCCAAACACGTGAAAATTATATCGATTTGTCCAAAAGGCACAAATATAAAATCCCTTAAAGTCAAACAAATCTGGGTGCCAAAACGATCAAATATAAATAGTTTTGGGTCTCCACAAACTTATTTTTCAAAATCATTTGCCACTAACAACCATGGACCTATAAAACAAATAGGTTACAAAAATATTCTCTCTTGTAGGGTTGGGGGCAGGCTAAGGAGCAACAACATGTTATCTGGATTCTGGCTATTCTAGACACACAACGGGCGACTAATAAAAGTTCCTTAGCTTAGTACAAAGGTGACAGAATCACAATGGGAAACAATGAAATATTATCAGTAAAGGTAAAACAGGTAACGGAATATTTATCTTGAATAATTTATTAAATGTGATAATCTGCACCATAATTTGATTTAAACTAGCCAGTTATGTGATGAAGAAATGAATGTTGATTTTGATTCTGACTTATTCTTAATTGATATGCTCTTACTTAACTTGTTCTTATTTTTGACACTGATTTAAATGTTGACCAATTATCATTTCATATTTGAACTAATTCATATAAATTTGTTTGGTCAAATGATGGTGTTTTATTGGTTTCTGATTACTCATGTTATAAGTGGATATATCTGTTTATCTTAACTGAAACTACGTTCACTGTTTGTTTATATGCACGGCTTCAATTCAATTTCATTTAAAAGCTGGTAAAAATGTTTTCGAGATATTTTGTTGCACACATTATGGTCTGTTCTATAACATTTAGCTAATGATTATCTTGCGTCAAAAGAAAATTCAGATGCAGATTACACTGGCAATCTAGTTGACAGAAAAATTACTGGTAGAACGTGATTTATGTTGAGACATTCAGTAGCTGCATCATTTTCAAAGAAAATATCTGCATATTTTTCACCTCAAATAATTTTCAATTAGCAGACATTTTCTCTAAAACCCCTTCCATAAAATCATTTTTGTTAATCTTCTTAAGATTAGTGATTTTGAAAATTTGGATTTTATAATTATTTTTGGATTTGATTTTAAATGACTAAATTAACTAAACTGACTCCCTATTGATTATCAAAAAGATAAATAGTGATTGAAAAAGTGATGAGTGTTGATATTGATCATATATTATAACTTGAGACGGTATAATTAGTAATTTTATTTAGAAATTTAAACTCCATCTGACTTTTCTTGGATAAAGTTAAATTTTAATTTTTGAATACATGCTTAATCACTTAAACTTTTAAGTAAAATGGGGACCCTCCCTTTTCCTTCCCCCTTTCCCGCTAACCCTATCAGTCAACCATCCCCACTGCCGCAATGTCCTTCTTCACCCATACTTGTACCACCTTCAGCCATTGTCCCTATCCTGTCACCTCCCGTTCCTTCAACCATCCCTCTTGTCAGTACCCAAGCACATTCTCTTCCTACCACCAACCCTTCTTCCTCCCTTTCTCATAATCTTCCTTCCTCGCCGCTGCTTCCTCTTCCTCTTCCTCTTCCACAACTTGCCTGGAATTCTCTGTTCAAGGCCAAACCTATCAATGCTGGGAAATACGAACCTCGTGATTTTCAATTGAACTTTCATGGTGATGCTTTAGTCCCACCTGATGAAGTTGTTAATGCAGGTAACACGATGTGGAAGGAATACTTGGTGGGGTTTTTTCTTGATACCCCTCTGCCGTATTCGACTGTGTTGTATTACCTCAAGAGAGCTTGGAAACTTCGTGGTTCCATATCAGTAAAGTCAGATGGGTTCCTGTTCCTCTTTAAATTCTCTAATGCAGATGATAGAAATAGAATTTCTGAGGCAGATCCAGTTGTTATGAGGAATAAACTTTTTATTGTTAAACCATGGGACGAGAATGTTGGCAATAGTTGTAGCAGTATTAAATCAGTTCCAGTTTGGATAAAGTTATCTAACATCCCCTTGTTCGCGTGGTCATCATTGGGTATTAATTGGTTGGCTGCTAGAATTGGTAAACTTCTATGCATGGATGCCTCGACTGAAAAATTTGAAAGAATCACTTTTGCCAAATGCTTAGTTGAAGTTACTCCTTTTCATGTTCTGCCTGAAAGTTTTACTGTTCAATTGCTAGATGGGTCTGAACAGGAAGTATTAGTTGAGTATTTGTGGAAGCCAGAAATATGTACCTTTTGTAAAGAGTTTGGGCATTTGGATAGAACTTGCAAGAAGTCAGTTGTTGATGAGAACGTTAAGAAATGTGAAGAAAATGAACAATACAAGAGCGGAGAAGTGAAGCAATACAATGATAATAAAGGAAAAAACACAGGCAAGCAAGTTACAGTGAAGCAAGTGTGGCAAAAGATTAATAGGAACAAAGGAAAAAAATTATATGTAAGTAAGGAGATGGAAAATAAAACTTTCACAAGTTTAGTGGCAGAGGAAATAAATGAAGTTGATGGAGGTGAAGGAAACAATTCTAAATTGAAAGATATTAATGAATCAGGGGATGTGGACCAAGTATGTAATATTCAAACCCAAAACAAATTTAATGTGCTACAGGATGAAGAGACTGAGCAAAATATAAGTGATATTAATGAGGTTGAGGATGGTGATATCAACCCAGTTAACTTTTGTGCTGAAGTTAATGGAGAAAACTGCCAGTCCAAAGTTTTTTTGAATGACAGTACTGTTACTAGCAACACAACCCCTGATTTAGGTTCTGATATGCAACATACACAAGTTGAAGAAACTGATACCAGAAGCAATAACAGTGAGAAAGATAACTTTGTATCTGGCATGCATGCACAAGCAGATACTTATGCTGAACAAGATGTTGCTTGGTGCACTGCTATTGAAGCAAACATAAAACAACTAATTCTCACAAGGCATAAGCATGACTCAGTTGCTCATCCATCTGAACATTCACCATACAATTTCACAATTGACCTGCCTGGTTGGCCTTCAAACCAAACCCTTCTGCAACCAAATCCAAATCCAACCATTGTCCCTATCTCCAAACATCATCCCTCTCCTCTCAGGCAAATGGAAACAAGATCTCTGTCTGCACAGAGAAGAAACAAATCCACCCCCCAACTTTAATTTTTTATGTTTAAAAAAATAGCAGCTTGGAATCTCAGAGGAGCGCATAGCAACATTAAACTTGATCAAGTAAAGAATTACATTGCTGCTCACAATATTTGTCTTTTTGGTTTGCTTGAAACAAAACTAAACCTCATGTTAACATCCATAGCAGCTGCTTACATTGACCCTTCTTGGGAATTCCACCACAACCTTGATGCTGCTACATATGGTCGTATCCTTATCTTGTATGATCCAAAAGTGATTACTCTATCCCCAATTCTTTCAACTAGGCAGTTCATCCATTTTCATGTTTTTGAAACTCCTTCACAAACTTCCTTTTATGTCACCTTCGTCTATGCTGATAACTCTGTACTTTCACGTAACAAATTCTTTAACACCTTGCCACCATTACGTCAGTCATCACACCCTTGGTTAGTGCTTGGTGATTTCAACTCATGTTTTAACTTCTCTGACAAATGTGGTGGTAACCCTCTAACCCCAGCTGATATAGCTCATTTCAACTTATCAATTGAACATTCTGAGTTAGTCTTGGTCAATAAGTCTGGAGCTAAATACTCATGGAACAATAGAAGTCGTAGTGGTGTACGTACGTTCACGACAATTGATCATGTTTTCTGCAACATCCAAGCTCTCCACCTCTGGCCCACCTTAACTGTCTACCTCCCTCATCCCTTATTATCTGACCACTCTCCTCTAATACTTACCCTGGGTCCCCATTTGAGAAAAGAAAAAAGAAGTTTCAAATTTTTTGATGCTTGGCTCAAGCATGACCACTTTTCTGAATTAGTTTCACAAGTTAGCAATGATTTTACTTGCTACGGTAACCCCATGTATAAGTTTTGCAGGAAGTTGAGAAGAATGAAGCAGGAAATCAGAAAGTGGGCCTTTGCAACCTTTGGAGCTGGCAGCCTACTTTCCACAACTTTAAAGGAACAACTGAAGAAGCAACAAGATTACATGATGGAGCATCCCCTTGATGAGCAAGCGGCAGCTGATGAAAGCAAACTATTTTCTGATGTGAACAATGCCTTAAGCTTGGAAGCTAGCATGAAGAAGCAGCAATTGCATGCTAAGTGGATAGTTGATGGTGACAAGAACACCAAGTTCTTCCATGATTCTATTAAGGTCAAACACACAACTGAGAACATTTTTAATATCATTGATGAGCAGGGTATCTTTTGTGACACTGTTGAAACTGTTGACCATGCTTTTATTGTCTACTTCACCACCTTGCTTGGTAATGAAACTGGTTTCTCCCCTGACCTTGAACGAATCTCTTCACTTGCCTTGCCTAGAATTTCTTCTACAGCAGCTCTTGAATTAATTAAGCCTATAACCAATGAGGAAATAAAAAATACATTATTTTCAATGAACAAGCAATCTGCAGGAGGGCCTGATGGTTTTAATGTGTCATTCTTCATTGCTACTTGGGGTGTTCTTGGTCATGAATTTTGTCTAGCCATCCACAACTTCTTTTCAAAATGCAAACTGCTTGGAGAAGTTAATAGCACTAACATAGCCCTGATCCCTAAAGTTTACCCTCCAACTTGTGTGACATCATTCAGACCAATATCATGTTGTAATGTCTTATACAAGTGTATCACGAAAATACTTGCCACTCGTATGCTTAGTGTTTTGCCAACTGTTGTCTCTTTGAACCAGGCAGCCTTCATTCCTTCTAGAAATATACTTGACAATGTTCTGCTGACACAAGAATTGCTTAATGGTTATTCTAGAGGTAATGTGTCACCTGCTGCTACACTTAAAATTGACATAACTAAAGCCTATGATTCTATACATTGGTCTTCAATTGTGAGGATCATGGCTGTCATGGGTTTTCCCAAAATTTTTGTGTCATGGATATATGTGTGCATCTCCACCCCTAGTTTCTCTATTGTATTGAATGGTAGACCAGTTGGGTATTTCAAGAGTAGTAAAGGAATTCGCCAGGGAGATCCCATTTCTTCCTACTTGTTCTTGTTAGTCATGGAAGTATTCACTGTAGTGCTTAAAGAGAAATACTCTCAGAAACTAATCAGGTATCACCCCAAGTGCTCTGCTCTCCAAATCCAATCTTTGATGTTTGCTGATGATGTCTTAATTTTTTCAAAACCTGATTTTCCCTCTATGACTGAAATTGTTGATGCACTTCACACTTTTTACTGCATGACTGGTCTCACAATAAACAAAGCTAAATCTTCACTGTTACTTGCTGGTGTCAGTGATATCCAAGCTGATGCCCTTCATCTTCACACTGGGTTCACCAGAATGGACAATGACATGAGGTATCTTGGGCTACCCTTGCTTACCAAAAGAATTACTAATGCTGACTGCGTGCCTTTATATAACAAGATCACTTCTGCTATGGGTGCTTGGACCAATAGGCAACTGTCTCAAAGTGGTAGGCTAGTTCTTATTAAGTCAGTGGTTTTTGCATCTTTAGTCTATTGGGCTAGATGCATATTTCTTCCTTCCAACCTGCTGCACATGGTTCGATCTGCTTTGCTCAGATACTTCTGGACCGGTAGCATTCATAACCGGAAGTTGATACCATGCTCTTTCACTAAATTTGAAACTCCAATCAAACAGGGTGGGCTGGGAGTTATTAATGTTAGAAAGTGGAATAGTGCAGCCATTAGTTACCTTTTTGAGGACCTCATAAATAAAAGAAACACTGTTTGGGCTAAATGGGTGTGGCAATTTTACATTAAGTCTAAGTACTTTTGGTGCATGGAGATCCCACAATGCTGCAGTTGGATTTTCAGGAGCATTCTGAAACTTAGAAATGTCTACCTGCCTTTGATTCAATATCATGTCAATGTTAAATCTGATGTTAGTTTCTGGCATGATCCCTGGCCAGGCAGTGGTATTATCCTTTCCAAAGTTACTGCTTTCTTACATGTTCAACAGTCTGGAATACAAATTGATGCTAAAGTTAACAGTTATGTACACGATGGGTTGTTGCAATTGCCTAACAATAGTAACCAAACAATCAGGCAGTTATGGGATGAGGTTCAAAACAACTACAGAAACAATAATCAAATGCAAACTGTGACTTGGGACATGAGGCCACATACCATTAGAGATGTATATAAAATGATATCTGTGCATGACACTCTGCCTTCGTCAAAATGGTGCTCTGTGATATGGTCTGATGATTCTCCTCCTACAGATAACTTGATGCTGTGGAAGGTTTTAAATCATGCTCTTCTGACTAGAAGTAAGTTAAAGAATTTTGGAATGGCATGCACATCTTTATGTCTTTTCTGTGATATGCATGAAGAAACAACTGATCATATTTTTTTTGAATGCCCTGCGCTTCAATCTGTGTTGGTTAGTCTCAGTTCCTCAACTGGTTGTCTTTTAAATGCTGGGGGATCTGCTGTAATATGGAATATCATATACAAAGCAACAAGGTGGAGAAAGCTTGAGACTAGAATTATGGTTGTGTGTTTGAAAAAATATCTCACTGCGGTTTGGAAGGAAAGGAACTCAGCTGTGTTTGATAATATCAGAAGGAGGAATGAAGTTATATGGCAAGAAGTTAGGAGAAACACTCACTGCCAATTGAAGAATTGCAACACTAAATTTCCTGACTCGTTGATCCATGTTTGGGGTTGAAGTTTGTTGTTGTTTCTTCAATTGTTTTCTTTTCCTTTTTTTATTTTTTCCTTTTCTGCTCTCTTGTAGTTTCGCTTTTATTGTGTTTCAATAAAACTGGTAGGGGTCCAGTCAACCCCGCTGGCTATGCCAAAAAAAAAAAGAGTTATAAAAGCTTTTTGTTGGTAAAAATTCCATGACCATCTCTATTTCTATCAAATTTCTATCGAGCATCACTCATCAAAATTCAATATAGTATGTCAGTATGTGGTATTTTAAACAGGTAATTATTCGTTCTTCATTTTATTATATTTTTAATAATAAAAACATCCAAATATTCACTCTCATTTAAAAGTCCTCACGGTTATGCATGGGTGAATTACTTGGAATTTTTGATTATGTGCTTCCATGCTCATTTAAAAGTCCTTACAGTTATGCATGTATGGAACGCATATCAAAATTGATTGATTAAATAGACAAGTTGATTATAATCTCATTTAAAAGTCCTCACGGTTATGCATGGTAAGAAGATACTTAAATTCATTTTTTAATAAAAAAATTAGAATACTATAATCTCATTTAAAAGTCCTAACGGATATGCATGGTTAGTAGATATTCAAATTTCTGAAATAAATATTCCACAAATAGACACAGCTATATGGTTTTATATGATGACATCATCTCTATCGCTCTAAAGTGGAATATGCATCAAATGGGGTATTTATGATTTTTGTTTGATTTTTATTGAAATTTAATATTTATACCCGATTGAGTATTAATGTTGTATTGATGTCTATCACTTTATCTCTATTTTTCTAACACTATTACTCTTTTGCTGATAACAAAAAGGGGAGAGAAAAGTTAAGATTTTGACAAATAAAGGTCAAATATTTTCTATTTGCATCTAAGCTCATTTGAATATTTATTTTCATGCAAATATAAAGGAGGAGCTTTGTATGGAGAGGGAGCATTCAAATAGGGGGAGCAAATTGAATGACCAAATACATTTAATAAAGTCAAAATCTTAAATATATGTTTGTTATCATCAAAAGGGGGAGATTGTTGAATATGCAAGTATATGATTTTTGTTTGATGATAATAAGCATATGTATATATATTTATTTAAATGTATTTGTTAATGTACTATTTTATTTTCACATAAATTAAATAAATATTTGTTGAATAAAATAAATAATATAGAATTTAAATTCAAATGGATATTTTATTCAAACAAATATTTATTACAATTTTGAATAGTACAAATTTGAGCTCTCACTATATATATACAATTTTCAATTACAATACATTTCAATTTACATAACTGTCCTCACTACATATCGCTAGTTCTTTCGTATTTATCTTCAACTCTATTTTAGATTTAATCCAGCATTTGAGTTATATGCAAAATACACACTGGCGTAGTAAAATTGAAAAATGAAATATTTTTGCAGTGTAAAATAAATTGTATTTTTGAAAATATTGTTTGCCTTAGTTACTTGGGTTGTTAGTTATCATTTAGTTTTGAATTCATCATACACGAACAGCTTGTGACATGCACAGTGTGTCACTGTACATTCCACAAGATCGTGCACAGCGATATACACTTGATGAAACTATAGGGACAGGTGAGCACAAGGTCAAACCCAAATCAAAAGCCGTGTTCAACTCAAGTGAAATAAATATTAGTCAGGCTATTGAGCACAAGGTCAAACCCGAGCTTTAAGCTGGATTCAACACAGATGTAAGCTGAAATGAAATGGTCAAGACACATAAATCAAGCCTCGACTCAAGTCGTACATATGAAATCAGAGGCTAGACAGTCCAACCAGACCAAATTTAAACAGCAACAAAACTACAAACAGTTTTGGAAACAATGAGTTACATGCACAGGAATACGACATGAATATGTACAATGGGTAATGTACAACGAAGATAAAACAGGCATGTTGAATGCAATAAACTGGTCAGTGCAAGTTCAAGTGCAGACTACACAGTCACAATTAATAGTCAAGAACCTCGAGCTCTAGATGGTACACAAGATAATGGCAAAATATAGTGAACTACAATGAACCAGACAAGCTACTTGAACACCAACATCAATGAAACATGCTCAATGAACTAGTCAGAGCAAACTATACCAGACTCGTATGCCATACATAAAACAACAGTGGACAGAGCTCAACAAAACAACTCAAACTCAGAATTGAACCAGAACTCCAACCAGATTCAAGAAAACAGTTCAAGCCTAAATTGAAAACAGAGCAACCCAGATAATTTCACACGATAAACACATGATGATATACAACAGAGATGACACTACAGAACCAGACACAGTGCAAGTTCAAGTGAAGTACTCAAGCAAATGCAGACAATAGTTTTTAACAAGTGGATAGTGCAGCCAAGGAATATATACATATATATACATATATATATATATATATATATATATATATATATATATATGAAATGCAGCAGCGTATATTAATCAACATAGTATGGACAGTGCAACCAAGCTACAGAATTCAAGTACAGTTCAAATGAAACAACTATTAAAGTTCATCAGTTTAGAAGCAACTACTAGTTACAGTTTTTAATAAAGTCAAAGAAAATCAGGAATTTCAAAACGAAGAAAGACAGAGAAGCCAAAGTCATAGCTTAAAAATTGGAACCGACTCATAAGAAACAAATTCAAATCACTGGCCGAAGTCAAAATAAATCAACATCGTCAGAGAATTCAAAGCCATGGTGACCACGGAATCGAGCCGTGATAATCAAGCAACGAAAGTTATGAATTGAACTAGTTTAACCAAATCACATACACTCAATCAAAATCGAACGAAAAATAAACTATCAGACGAATTCAATTCGAACGAAACTTTAGGGAATTAAAACCCTATATAAACCATAACATCTTCGGCATACCAGGATCATCGAGTTCAAGCTAGCTAATCAGTAAAGCAAAAAGAACGAATAACATACCATCTCAGTTGAACTCGATCAAATCGAAGGAGCCATGTTCGAATCGAAGAAATGTTCGATTGTCGAAGCAAATCAGAGGAATAGAAATTGCAATCGACCAACAATCAATCGGCTTCATCAAATTCTCCAAAAGCCCTAATTTTCGCACAGAGGAGCGAACCAGCCATAATCGCAAATGAAAAGAGAAGAAGGAATACGGCCGATAGTATAAAAGAAAGTGGGAATTAGTTTTTACTATATTTTTAGTTTGGGCCGCTTCCTCTATCAAATTGGGCTCTAGTTTATTCCAAATAGGGTTTTTATTTTTAATTGGTTTTTAAATTGTACTTTTCTTTTAAACTTTTGCAATTGTCTAGTCGTGTGATTAGGGGACAAACTACGGTGATGTAGTTAGAGAATCCGCAACTCAATGGCTGAATTATGGTAGAGTTTTGAGCGTAGAGCTAGTTTAGTCGATAGCGGGTGTCGCGAGTTTACGTGTTTAAGCGTCTGACTACTTAATTTCCAGTAGAAACTGTGGGGCAGCACATAGGCAGGGTTTTGCCGAAGCTGGGTAAATCTGTGTATTCTATTTTCTGCTTTCTATTATTCTGCTACTATCTATGCTGCTATTATTCGACTGTTATCTGTGCTGAAATTATTTTATATGCTTCCGCAATTATTGTTATAATTAATAGTATCATCCAATTCACCCCTCCCCCCAAGGTGAAATCGATCCTATAGTACATAACTTGAATACATGCATGACTTCAGGTCATTCAACATTTTAGTTGATTGAATTTTAAATCAATAAATGATATCTATGCATAATCTATATGATATGCTCATATCAATTTAGTCAAAAAATCTTTAGGTTGTTAGTTAAATATTTACATATATGGATATATACGTGCATCCATGTATTACATATATGTTATAGATTTGCACATTCTTTATCACTTGAGTTAGTGATTTTAGAACAATCTAATATAAGGATCCAGACTATTAATTTTTGTTTATCACTCAATGTAAATGTGAACCTTTAAAGATTAAATGATAGTTTCCAAAACATCTGGTTTGAAAATATATATGCATCAAGTTTGAATTATTAATAATAATTTTAGGTTATTGATATGTTACAATTTTTAGTTGTAGAATATATTGTAACTTCTAGTTACCTTTGGCAATCGATTATAAGAATTTCAAGTTCTAAATCTTAAAAATTTTCAGTGTTCTTGCTTTAGTATTGAAGTGAAACTTTTCTTAGTAATAATTATCAAAGCCTCTGGTTTGATAATTCATTAAACTTGCAGTATTTCATATAACCTCTTATTTATTTCCATCATTAGACTTTGAACTTTATGTTCATTTTTGTTCACTTAAATGTGTGAATCCATACAAATACAGAATATAATTAAGACTTTCGACATATTTTTTTAATTCGAAATTGCTAAAGAACAACCCCCTTTGAATCAACAATTCAAATGTAACTTAATGGTTTTCTGTTCCAACCATGTTGAACTTCTGGTTCAAATAAATTATTTATACAAGTTCGAGTTGTTGAAGTTTATTCTTCAATTATATTTCAAATAAATCTTTGAACATCATTTACAATTGCATATCAGAGAATAATACATAGCTCGAATTATATACTGACATCTCTTCAGGAAAGTTCAAAAAATAATAATAATATTTACAATGGAAATAATAATATCTTCTGGACACTTCATACGTTATAAAAATATGCAATTATATTTGTTACACATAAAGATCTCTTCATGACCATATTTTAGTTTTCGTGGAAATTATGATATGACATATAGATACTCTTCGAAGGGATATATAAAGATTTCATCAAGAATTGTTATGTATACGATATTCAATACAACATAAGTTTTGAAAAGTAAAAGGTTACATATAACTATTTTTTTCTAAATTTGTCTACTGGAGCCACGGGTACAATAAACGATTGAATTTTAGGTAATTTATTATCACATACTTTTTGAAGTGTTATATCATATTTGACAGTATTCCAAAGGCAATTCTTTCATAGTGTTATACGAGGATATAATATCACTTCTGGGGATATTTTATAAACACCGTTTCTAGAGTGGTACATATCACTTTTAAAGATACTTTATATTCATTGTTTCTGAAATGTCATCAATACTCAATATCTTTTTCTACATAATTGACATAATTACTACTTTCGGAGTAGTATAAAATATGCCTGCTGGAGATTTCTATCGTAATTACTTTTGGAACGTCGTATCAAATTTTAAATATAGTAAAAAATCTTACATGCGCTAAATAAATATTAGATTGAGAGGAAAAACCACTACTTTTGAAGTGTAGTATTGGAATACGCAACCAATTATGAAGATAAATTATTATCACTACTTCTGGAGTTTTATACAATGCTACTATAAAAGACATGGAGTTTTATTTATTTATTTAGGAATTACAATATTTTTTGTAAAAAAGATTCTACAGCATCTCTTCTAGGATGTTTGGTTTTTGCAATATAAATATAAATAAAACCATAAAACATCTCTTCAAGAGTATGTCATATGGGTTATCTCTTCTGGAGAATATTAAAATGTACTTCTTCAATTAAATAGTTTCGCAAATACACCCAAAAATTATCAAAACTTGGGTTTTACAACTTCAAACTGATTTATTAAACCGAAATAAAAAATGAAATTCACACAACAGACTTCAAGCTGCTTCTAGTTGATCAATTCAATCATATCATTTATCATTGCACTTAGATTTTCATCATTAATGAAATTTCCATCATCATGTTAGTATTATCAGATAATCCTTCCATACGATTTCAGTTTAGAAGTAATTCTAAGCATAATGGAATTGTATTCTCTAATAGATTTAAAGTCTTGAAACTTCAAGTTCAACAACTCCTGTCTAGCGTTTGGAAGTGTAATCATCTTGTAGTGGTCATAACGCTCCTTCAGGGAGTTCCATTAGTGAAGAGGATCTTTTTCAGTTAAATGCTTTGTTTCAAGATTATCGTGGATATGACATCTTAAAAATATAAAAGTCTTTGTTTTATTCTGGTGGGAAATGTTATTACCATTTTTAATGGTATTTTCTAAGCATTGAGATTGTAAGTATATGAATCATATCATGGAAGAGAATTAATGATTATACATATAATAAAAAATTTGCTAGTCAATCTAAAACCAATTAGTTAGAAGTAATCAACTAGAATAATCAGATCTACAAGCAATTAACTCATATTTACTAATCTAAAGCCAATTAATCAAAACTACTAATATGAGAATTGAAAAAGAAAAATTCCATAACAAATCTGAGTTTTATAGAAAAAATCACATATCGCTTTTTATAGCTAGGCTGCAAAAAGAGAACAAGGAAAATCTAAAATACAACTGAATCTGAAAACAATTATATTAGAATAGAAAATGTTGATTTTTTATCATAATATAACAGATATAACAAATAATCCATAAGATCTATTGGTCTTTACCAAATCTGCTAAATGAGATAAGTATACAAAATCAGATCTATAAAACATGAAATGAGATCTACATAATAAGATCTACTCAGTACGTTTCACAAAATATATCAAATTTACAAAAAAATCATATCAAAATACGATCTACAATAATTGGATACTCTCCTAATAAAAAAATCTCAAAGATAGAGTATCGACTAAGAAACAATCAATTAGATCCATTCAATCTACAAGCACTTAAATCTAATCTACTAGATCTAAAACCATAACCAATCTATTGATTTTTGAATTACAAATAAATCATAATGAGATCAACATAATAAGATCTACAAATAAAATCAAAGTAATAAGATCTACAAATGAGATCTGAAAAATGAAGTCTACAAAATTAGATCTACATAAATAAATAATATTAGATTCACATAATTAGATCAACATAATAAGATCTACAAAATGAGATCTAGGAAAAAGAAATGAGATCTAAACAGATGTCTACAAAATGAAATTAGATCCTAAGATAAAAGAAATAGATCGTAAATGCACAAAGAAAATCATAAAGATAAAACATCACGCTGATAACATATTGTAAACAAATAAGAATATGTTATAAAGAAATAAGAGTAGAAGCCATTAGCGAAAGAGGCAGAAGATATATTATTCGTTCCTGAAATTAGCAAAATATTTACATTACATAGCCTCCTTTATATAAAGGCTTCAGAGCAAGGATTGAACTTATCCCACAATGTGAAACTAAACAAAACAACATAAAAACATATTCACTTCGTGATTTACATATATTGTAACAAGATTGTCATTATTCAAAAAAAAAAAAAAATCAAAGCCGCCAAATGAGCTTTCATATTTCCAAAGTTGTCAAAGAAGCAAAATGAGCTTTCATATTTATAAAGTTGTCAAAGAAGCCAGATGAGCTTTCGTAATTCCAAAGTTTTAAACAAGATGAAAAGGTTTTCATATTCCAAGGTTTTCAAATAAGTTAAAAGAACTTACATGTTTTAAAGGTTTTCAATGCTATGCATGTCTCAAAATGTTTGCATATAAAACCATGAAAGGTTTTCCATGTTACAAGGAAAATGTTTGGTGAAACTAAAGGAAAATTTACATATTTCAAAGTGGAAATTAGCCACAAGGGCCTCTTTTGCAAGCGCAATTAGTTTCTAGGACACACAACTGAAATAGTTACTTTTAAGGACAAAATGCAAAATAATTAGTTTCTAATGCTTAAAAACCTATGAAATTATGTCCTTAAAAGTAATTGGATTGTTGATTTTGTCCTTAAAAGTAATTATTCTGCTGACTTTGGTCTTGAAATTAATTTCTGTGGAAGTGTGTCCTAGAAATTAATTGGACTGCAAAGTTTGTCCTTCTAGTGAAATGCCTCTATTTCAAAATAGTTCATGAAAGGGCTATAAAAAGCTCCAAGACTACACTTCTCCCAATAATGTTATTCAAAAAGGAACACATTTATATTTAAAATAAGGGTCCCCCTAAACAAGAATATTAAAGTCTAATAATAGTCTCCATGTTTTCAATTGTCTTTGGAAACACTTAATTGTTATTTGAAGTAACTCAAAGATTTAGAAAGCATATGATTAACAAGAACTAACCGCGTTTCCGTATTCCTACATAATTTCAAAACTTTTCAGAAAACCCCTATATAAAAGCTTTCAATTTTGAAAGAAATTGTCTGTAAAGCTACAAAAAAACTTCAAACTGCTTTTTGAAAATGACAAAATCATGAAATAACTCTATTTTACAAGTTTCATTTTAAAAGAATCTCAACCCTAGAAGGATTCATATGGCAATTCACAATGGAAGAAGACATTAAAGTCGTTGCTTGTAAATGATATCAACGTCGGATTCCATATATGGTCAAAAGAAATGTTGGGAAAAGGGCACTTCAGACAAATTGGACAAGCTTATAACCAATGTCGAAGATGTCAAGAGTTGTTCATCTGGTTAGTTATTGAGGGAAATGATATCCCATAAAAGGCTGACAAATCATGCTCACAAAGTTGCCGGTTAAACAAAAGGAGTTGCGAAATTACAAAAAAGGAAGACTTGAGATAAGAATATTGAATAAGTTTGATCACAAAAACAAATTATGCTTATTACAACATTTTTCTACAACATCTATTTTTAGAACGTTGTAAAAAGCCATTTTACAACGTTTTTCATGAAAATGTTGTAAAAACCTAGTTATTCGCAACCTTTTGCAAGAAAAAGTTGTAAAAACCTTGTTTTTTACAATGTTTGTGAGCAAACGTTGCAACAATGCCCCTTTAACAACTTTTATTATAAAAACGTAGTAAAAATATGATTTTTTTTACAACTTTTTCCTAAACGTTTTGAATATTAATTTACTACAATAATGGTTCTACTCACATGTTGTAAAAATCTTTGAGGGAACAATTACTACTGGAAAATACCAAATTAACACTAATTTCTTTAATATATTTGCTATTTCTTTAAACATTATAGTAATTAATACTTAGTAATTTATAATTAATAATAAATATATTTACTATTGCTTTAAACATCCACGGCTTATATATAGGTCACTATTTATAACTTTTTTATAATTAAAGATTACGTATACATAACTTTTAATTACAAATTATTATTTGTAATCAATATTGTAATCAATAATTATTCTTATATTTAATAATTAATTGTAATTAATTGTTAATAATCTGTAAATTATCATTAATATCTATTAATTATATTTAATATTAAAAAATATAGTTAATAATCAATATTAAATAATTACTATTGATTAATTAATATTAAATATTAAACAATCAATATTCAATTATAACTTAGAAGAAATAAGTAAAAAATAATAACTCATAAACAAGAAGTAATATCTAATACTGAATGAAAAATTAATTACCATTAAATAATTAATTATTAATAAGTAATCTTAAAAATGTCATTAATTTTTAAAACAAAAAATTTAAAATTCTGATAAAATTCAAACTAAAAAATAAATTTTTTAAATAAATCTTAAACTTATAAAATGCTCGAGATTTCAGTTTTGAAAATATTAAAAAAAATTCAAAATTTGATAAATATAAATATTAATTCTTATCCAATTTTCCTGCTTAACCTTGGCTCCTTGCCTAATTTTCATTCACCGCCAAAATATTTTAAGTCCGCCTTAAAACATAAATAATTCCCAAATCATAAATCCCCTTCCTTCTCCACTAACTAATAATTCTCAAATCTGAATAAAATGCAGGCCAAAAATAATTCAAAATCAACTTCGACTTCGGCGGTATTGCAGTAGCTTTGATGACTTCGACGGTGCTACTTTGGCTATAGGGACTGCTGACAATCGCTGGCGGCGATACATATGGGAAGTTATGTATTCGACTCTACGCACTATTTCAGCTCAAATTGATTAGACTACAAGCAGGAATCCGCTCCTTCTTCTGGTAATGATAAACTCTAGCTTACATAAAATTATGACCTTTTCTTCTTATTTGTTTATTTTTATTTTAATGAGTTTAATGTATCTGGTGCTCTATGGTTTTGATATTGTATATATGTTAGGTCTGCAACGTTTCCAGTATCATGAATTCTTTTGGTTTGATATAAAAAAGGCCAGTAGTGAAGCGCTAAAGATAATGAAGCTTTTCACAAACTGGAAGATGTCGCTATTCATGCCAACAGCTTGGGCCTGCAACTTTTTTTGCACCTACCAGCTTGGGCCACCAACTTTTTCACAAACTGGAAGATACTACACCTACCAGCTTGGTGAGAGGCTCAACTTCAAGATGCTTAAGTTTGCAGGTGAATTTGTGTTGTATTTCAATTATGGCTTACTTGATGCAATCTTTCAGAGTTTATGCTACTGGGACATTGGGGCTCTGGTTAATGATACTAAAATGCTTACGGTAGGCGATAAGCTTTTATTTTTTGGGTTTACGCTTTAATTCTACCTATACTGTTCATGTTGCATGCATATTTTGTTTTTATTATATAGCAACATTAACAACATGTTCATAGGTATGCTTATTAGCCATTGCGTCCCAATCATAAATAGAAAAATTGGTCCCATAAATTGCTCTATTGGGAAATATGAGGTAGGCGAATTTGATCTGACTTTTCTGATGTGTGTTGGAATTCTTCGATTTAATTATAGTACAATTTCCATCACATATTTAGCCAGTGCAACTTTAGCAAGTAGGTTATGGCTATCCAAACTCAAGTGGGTAGAGTATTATCCCTTTTTTTCTTTTAAGGATCAAATTGAAGTGGTCTAATACGTTGAACTCATTATATACAGTATCAAAATAATATTATGAGTTCTGTTGATTTGATATACTTCTCTAAATATTTGTTAGATCAGCAACTCTTTGAAATATTACTTAAAAGTTTAACGGTGCTATAGATCAATGTGATAATGGAACTCTTATATAAATAACATTCAGTGGAGAAAACTCTGTTGCAAAATTAGGTTAGAAACATCACCCATAAAATTTTAGACGTAGTAATGACGTTACTGTTGAATTCATTCTTTGGTCAAGATATCCTTTCTTATACTAGTGCATGTATGCATGACATATATTCAATAAATAGTTTGAAATTTCTAATTGAGGCATAACGCCAAGTTGGTCCATTTTTTAGATGTTTTTTTACAATATTTGATTCTATGATTGATGCATAATGCATCAGATTTGAAACATTTATTTGTAGTGACTTAAATTTCTTCCTACATGAATCGTTTATGAGCTACTTCTCTGTTGATTACATAAATATTACTGATCCTGAAGTTACTGTTTTTTGCTTTTGCAATATACATACATCGATGCCAAATGGTTAGCAACTATTGTTATATTTGATTGCAAGCTTAATTGGCATTTTCTTCTAATAGGTTATTTCAACCTCTATCCAGTTGGTCTGCTCTGCATCTAGGAAGCCATGGATGTTTGGAAAGATCCATCAGGCTGTCCTGTCAACGTTGCAACAGCGGATGCTAGTCGGGTTTCTTCTACCTTTCCACCTCATTCTATCCCTTAATGTACTACAAATTTTGTATTATCATCGCTATCAATATCGTTGCTGCTGCTGCTATCCTCATCTGTATTCCCTGATATTAATGGAAAGAATATGCTGCAGAATATTTGATTATTACTTTACCAACAAGTGCTTGATTTTCGATGATCCATTGATTGTTCTATTACCTACTATCTACCTATTATTTTTTATTTAAAAACCCATCTTTATGTATTAATGTAGCATGCTTACATTGGTTAGATAAAAGGAAGTCCAACTTCTCGTTGATTGTTATGCCTTATGGTGTGTTGATGAATGAAGTAACATATAGTACATTGGATATCCTTTGCCTAAGTAGTTCCTACTTTCCATACAAGTGGTAAGCACAACATTTCAACTCATATTATGCTCCTTATTGAATATGAGTATGCGCGTGTTCGTGTTTGTGTGTGTTTGTACAAATATGGTATAACTCTCATAATATATGTGCTATATGAAAGGTTATCTTAATGCATCATCCTTACATTATGATTATGCATGTGCAATATATAATCTAAATCATCTTAATACTGATTGTCAAATTTAGGTCCTACTGGCTATTCGTAGTAAAAAAAAAAAATTGCTTGATTACCTTGAAATTGAGGAGAAAAAATTGATCCACAAGAAAAGCGTAAAGCTTGATCATGAGATTTTATGTCTATATATAAATCCAATAAGAAAAGATCCTAGCAGAAGTTTGTTTGCAGCGGTTGGATTGTGGACTGTTAATGCTGTCAAGATGTATTCCCTACCGAACCTTGACTTGATCACTGCAGAATATCTTGAGGGAGAAGCTATTATTCCTCGATCTATCCTTCTCTGTAAATTTAAAGGAGTATGTTATTTCTTTTGTTTTACATGTAATTTTTTCATAACTACTAATTTTTAACCCATCTATTTCGGATGTCAATGCGGGCTTAGAGATGGCAACTTGTTCAATTTCGAATTCAACAGGAATACCGGTGAACTATCTGAGAGGAAGAAAGTATCAGTTGGAATACAACTGATCACTCTTCAAACATTTTGCTTGAATGGCATCACTCATGTATTTGCAACATCCAATAAGCCCACTGTGATACATGGCATTAAGAAGAAGATACTCTACTGTAACGTAATCATGGAAGAAGTTACTCTTTTTTTTTGAAAAAGGTACCTTATAAGCAATATTGAAGCATATACTTTCACAATATGCCTCGTTAAATCCCCCTAACCTAAGTGGATGTCTTGCTAGGAAAAAGAGTACATATCATATCCATGTATTAACAGTACAATAGATATCGCGGTCCGTTACTCAAGTTGTCAAATAGGTGGAGGAGTAAAACGGAGAAAACAATACACTCAAAACCAATTATGCGAACAATTTGGAGCAAGTAAGCAAAGAAAAAGGAAAAACAAATAAAAAAACTACATGTATAACAACTACACTACACAAAAAAGGCAACACGAGAGAAAATAAACATTTTCACGAAGTCGAAGATAGGAGAGAGAAAGCTTCGGTTGGCTTTACTAATTCTAGATCTATAATCAAAAGCTCAAGTCTTCAATGGAAACAAAGTCCGACCTTTTTGAAATAGGGAAGAAAAAATAGCAGCAACTCAAATGATAAAAGATCTTCAAGCTCAGGGAGGTCGGAGATCTGATAGTGGGCCAGCCGTGATATAAAAATTTGACGGGATAAGTTTAAATCTCTACTTATCAACTTTGATTCCAATTTTCTTTGAATTAGGCACTTGTAGTCTTGCACTATTAGCATAGCTCTGACTTGCGTTGGAAGTTCAACACCTTTGAAAATTCATGTGTTCCATTCACACCAATCATGCCAAATCTGACAAGTAAATGTTATGTTCATGAGACTGTTAAATAAGTGGTTACTTGTCCGATTTTGACATAAGATTTGCAATAGTTGGTTGATTTCCCTGGAATTCCTGTATTAATTTGCAATTTATGCATAATTATTCCTAGAACTTGTCTAGAATATACGCATTGAGAAAATAAGTGGTTCGAGTCTTCATTTTGGTTTACGCAGAGCACACACGATTAATCAACACCACTGTTCCATATACTTATTCTACTTTTTGTTCAGTCTGTTTAGATTTGCCAACAAAGAGCAAATCGACATTTTAGGAGCACAATTTTTGTCCCATACAACGTTGGCCAAATTGAGAACCGTATGCTTGTTTCTAATTTCATTCCTCGAGATTGAATTGACCGCTACTGCTAGGAAGCCAAAACCATAAATCTCTTTGTCCTTGATTATGTATTTCAATATCATGCACTGTTTTTTGAAGATGAGTGGGAACATGATCAAGATTGTCTTTCCAAACATTACCCGATAAAAGTGTAGAGACTTTCCTATTCAAGCCACCAGAGACAGTTATATAATTCCAACCACATTTTTCCAATAATGAAATACCATTGATCCATGAGTCTAGCCATACATCTATGTTATTACCATTGACAAATTTCCTATCAATAAAGCCTTTACACCATTATCTAACTCTGAATAAGAATTTCCATGCATAAGATGCATTATTATTTATAGCAGCGGACCAAAAAAAATTTTTTTTGCAATATTTGTTACACATCCATTTGGCCCATAGAGTTTCTCCTTGAAGAAATTTCCATACCAGTTTGATTGCAACTGCTTTTTCCATATCCTCAATTTTCCTAAGACCAAGCCCTCCCTCTTGTTTTTATTTGCAGACATCATCCCAACTCATTTTGTGAATTTTAAATTTCCAAACAAAATTAGCACAAATATAGTAGATTTTCTGAATTACAGTCACAGGAAAATGAGTAAATTGTTACTAAAATTGAATCATTGGTTGAACTACAATTTTCATTAATTTGATTCTACCACCGATATTTAACATTTTACTATTCCAATGGCCAATTTTTTTGTTTATTTTGTCAACTAAATATCCAAAATCCCTTTTTTTAATTTATTATTTGACAGTGGGATTCCTAAATACATCACATGGAGTGTTCCAGTACTTTTTTAAAATATCAGCTATCTGATGTTTTCACTAGCCCGTTTACTGAAGAATAGTATGGACTTTTTTCATTTAAACTAAGACCAGTTAAAATTTTCTATTCCTGAAATAAGTTATGCATGCATTCAGTATTTTTACTTGTAGCTTTGGTCAAGATTAGGATATCATCTGCATATAGTGGATGAGTGATCATAGGATCAACTTTATAAATAGAAGCAATATTACCTTTCAAAAGCTCCACTTCTAGATTAATTGAAAGAAATTCCATAGCAATAGCGATTATGGAGAGAGAGGGTCATCTTGTCTGAATCCCCTCGAACTCTCAATAAACCCAAAAGAGGAGCTATCTACAAGCATCGAGAAGGAAGGAATAGTAATACACTCATAAATAAGGTTGGAAAAAAGCATAGAAAACCCCATGGACTTCAGCATATGCCAAATAAACTCTCTGCTGATTTTTTCATAAGCTTTACACAAATCAATTTTCAAGCAAAAGTTGTTTGAATTTTTCCAATTAAATCCTCAAACCATTTCATATGCAAATAGATAATTTTATTAATAATTCTCCCTGGAATGAAGGCATTTTGATTGAATGAAATAAGGTCATCCATATATGGTTTTAGTCGCTTGTAGAGAAGATTGGCTAAAATCTTATAGGAGACATTACAAAGAGAAATTGGCCAAAAATCTGACATTAGAGTTGAATCTGCCTTTTTTGGAACAAGTAGATGAAAGAATGATTGATTTCTCTTATTATTTTACCAGTCCGTAGAATGCCATTCATAGCATTCCAGATATCATTTTGAGAATCTCCTAGTGAACTTTATAAAATTTTGAATTTAAGCCATCTGGCCCGGGAGTACTATCATCATTGATCTGTAAAACTGCATATTCAATTTCCTCTAATTCGAATGGCCTGCATAAGTTATGTTTTGCATTGTCTAAGAGGATTTCTTACAAACTATGTCTGGAAATTGGGTTATAAGATGAGAACATGAAAAAAGATCATTAAAATAATTGATTGCTTCATTTGCTAATTTTTCTGATGCTGAAGTCCATAGCCCATTAGAATTGATTAAGAAATTGCTTCTTCGACTGGGCTTAATACAGTTAGCTTTATTATAGAAGAAATTTGTTGGTCTGTCTCCTTTGACAAACCAGTTCTGCTTCATTCTCTGCTCATTAACTATAGCAACTGTATTCATAAAAGAGTGAATCTGAGCATTTTTCAAAGAATACTGTTTAATCAGTTTCCATCCAATGGACTTTGAACTATTTTATTGTATAATTCGTTAGCCTCTTCTTTCATTTGAAAAATCACTGCATTGATATTATATTTATTTTTCTTCCTGTTCTTCAGTGCTGTTTTTGCTGCTTAAATTCTGCATAAAAGAATATGAAGAGGATTGCCATAGAATTCTTGAGTCAGCGCTTCATGAAGGGAGAAGTGATAACCCGCTTGGAGATGCTACGAATTATTATATCAGAAAGGTACTCTCTTATCCTTTTTATTATGAGAAATGAAAATTATATTAACTGGAGAGTGGTCACTTAATGAGTGGCAACCAAAATAAATTCCAATCTGATTAAACACATCCATACATAAATCATTTACAAAAATACGATCTATCTTACTATGTATAGAAAAATCATGTTCTCCTCTCCACGTAAAATAATTACCATTGAACTCTAGTTCTATAAATTTCGATGAGTTAATACAGTCAATAAATTCTTGATCACCCATCGAGTTATATTGACCACTAGTTATTCTATCTTTAGACAAAAGGGTAGAATTAACATCTCCTGCCACAATCCAGGGGAGATTAAATATTTTAGACTGTTCCGTTAGGTAATGCCATAACTCCAGTCGCATCGCCTCATCATTGAAGGCATAAACCGTAGTGCATAAAATACTTATACCACTAGCATTGTGCAGAATACATGAAATAAATTGATCGTTAGTATATAAGATGATATTCGACCATTGAGACGAATCACACATAAGTAAGATTCTACTTTTTTTACTATTAGAAATATTATGAGTGTGTTTCCATTTATAATCATTTTTAGCCATAAATTTGTCTATGCTATCCGTCGATAACTTATTTTTAATAATACTAAGAAAGGAAAATCTATTACTGTTTAATAGACGTGGAATTTCCATCTGTTTAGGTAGGGCATTCATGCCCCGAATGTTCCAAAAAAGGAACTCCATCTATATATTATTGTCTATGCTGCTACTATCAACTTCCTGCCCTTATTCTCATGAATTATTAATGATAAGCTTACAAAACATGTACCTTCACTTATAAAGGCATATACATGCATATCTTTCTAAAAACTTCATATGACTAATTTATGTTCTTTAATTTAAGAGAAAATAATTTTTTATCGTATTATTCTTTTATGGGGCTTAATATGTAATTAATTTATCATTTTTGCACACATAAATCATGCACACCGTCACAACATAGCAGTACTAGTTTTCCATACTGTCATATGCAACTTCCAAAGAAATGCAAGCTGCTCACTTAGCAGAAGAACGTTAGAAGAAGGTTGTTGCTGAAAGAACACTTACATCTATTAATCCCACTAATTTAGTACACTATATTTCTCTTGGCATGAATAATCGAAAATTTTGGGTCGATGTGTCAACGGAACCTCAAGCTCTGTTGTGGTGAGAAACTTCAGAAGCGTGTACTGCTTGACAACGTTTGCTTGACATAAGGATGTCGCTATTATCGATTAGACCGTAATGCTATAATATGTTTTGATCATTTTGTTGGTATATATATATATGGTCCAACATATGTGTATATTGTTGGAGCAAACTGAAAGAGAGTGTGGATCGTGCAATATGGAAATATACTAAATATGTATGAGATTAAAACAAAGATAGTAGACAGTAGAGTAAAGAAAAAAATAAAAGTGAGCACACCAAGATTTTTATACTGGTTCGAACTTCTTATTCTATGTCCAGTCCCAGACTCCTTCTGGAATTTAACTAATCAATAACCCTCACTTAACCCGGAGGAATAGGTATCCAACAAACTCCTAAGCAGCAGAACAGGATGCCTCAGCAACTGAATATGACTTAGAAATGCCTGAGCTGCAAAACAGGACTTCTACTAGTATATAAAATTGTTTGACTACTGTGTTCTTGATAACACAGATATGTCAATGTGTGTACACCCTTCATATAATCAAACCCTCAAGTATATGAGTATGTGTGAAGATATGAAAGGAAGATCATCGCTATGAATCAAAGAATATGAATATGAATTCAAAGATTTAAGCAATGAAAGTGGTTTGATTGCTTTTGAATCCAGTGAATATAGAGAGTAAGTAAGATCTGTAAATTATTCAAGAATCGGTGATTTGGAAAATGATTTTGATGCGTTTATATAGGGCATAGATAGATACAACCTTTTGTTAAGAGATTCAATCAATATATGCGGTCATTACTCTTCAAATTGGGTTGAAACTCTTCGTGAGAGGAAGTATTCATTCAGAAAATATAGCCGTTATACGCAGGTCAGTCGATTGAGTTTAGAAGCTCGGTTGACTGAAATTCAAATTTGTATATATATTCTCTGTTCAGTGTGCATTTTGCACCAGGTCAGTCGATTAGTCGACTGTAATCAGTCGACTAACCTGTTCAATTTTGCACGGTGAATTTCAATACATATACAAACGAACATAGTTTGTTTTGTGTGCGAGTGTAAGTGCTTGAGGAATGATTTTAGCGGTATCTAAACATATCTAAGACTTAACAACATAATAAATAATCATACGAAAACAAATTTTAAAGTCTCTTCTCTTTTTAGTTTGTACCATGTATATGTCACTCTCTTTTTGTTGCTATCGCCATATAGTCTTTGTTAATGCACCTTCTCATGATTCAACATTCTCCCACTTTTTGATTGATGACAACCTGTAACTGATGAATTGATATACAGTAGAAATTATATAACAAAAGTTATATATATTTCTCCCACTGAATGTGTGACGATAATGTAATCTGCATAAAACTTGGTAGTGGACATTTTTGTCTCCCTTTGTCATCGACAAAAAGGAGTAGACATAAAGCATAAAATAACCATAACTAACATAACAAACCAAGATGTAGCTACATAATGTATCGTAGGAAAAAGAAAATAAAGTTCCGTGAACCAAAATAACACAAGCCTATTTAAGTACAAGCCTTGATAGAAAAGAAAGTTGAGTAAAAGAGAAAGGAAAATACCATATCCAAATACGATAGCACCCAACTATTCATCGGCATCCCAATCATATTCTTGTTCTGCAATGACGGGAGACTTGCCTCAAGATAATGCTTCACCACCATGTTCACCTCCACTAGTTTCGCTAGTGTCCATGCCGGTGTGATCTTCAGATGTGCTCCAGGTAAATTGTGGCGCAAGGCGTTTTCCTATAGATGGCATGGCCGAAGTAGAGGCAGAACAAGAAATAGCGTCCCATAAAATGGAGAAAAAAACCTTTGATTTTGTCAAGCTTTTTATCAACCCTTTTCAAATGTATGTCAAGAACAAGTTGGTTCCGGGATAAAATCACAATAGATTGTTGAGTTGAATGACTGGAGGTTGCAAGTTGAATCTCGTTATCTCTGGAATGTGATGGAGGAGTAGGTGAGCGACGTTGTTGAAAGGAAGGACCTTGATCTTGCTGTTGTTGACGTTGTGCACGTTGGCGTGCTTTCCATGCATCATAATCCATAATAGGAGAAGAAGTAACAGGTAATTTCATGAGACTAAGAGTTCTCATGTTTATAGCACCAACATTGGACACTTCGAAATCGGGAAACGGTACTTCCAAGTTGATAAGAAGACGCATAATGTATTCCCCAAAATAGATCACATTCATTTCTCCTTGATTAAACAAGAGGAATTCATCTAAAATTAATTGCGTCCAGTTGACTTGCATATTATTCCAAATTGCATATAGAGCTTTAAAATTATTCTGATAGACAAGCTCATGTGATTCGGTCCTTGGTAGAATAGTTTTCATTAGGATCCTATGCATAATCCTAGCTTTAGGACGAAGAGAAATTGAATTTACATTGGTTGCATCATCGTCCAAAAATTGATGACTTAATCTACCTCAAGTTGTCATGTTGAATTCGACTTCATCAAGGGTGACACCATGATTTGGTGATTGTAAAATATGGGCAATGCGATCGAGAGAGAACCAAACAGGTTCGCCACAAACAAGACTCCACACACAATTGTTGGTATGTCTAGGATGTTGATGTGCTAAGTTAAGATTAGCATAGAAAAGCTTAACCATAATGTGATTGATCTTATGGCTATTCAATTTCAAGTCTATTAAAGATTGTAAGCCACTTTGATCGGCATATTCTCGAAGCCAATAAGATTCAAAATAGGAGAAAACCATAAAAGAACCTTCAAATATCATTGTCAATTCCATTGTGTTCCATCTTTCCAGCGCCGTCCGATCATAAAGCCATTGAGCGATGAGAGAGTCTACGGCTGCAGTTGAGGATGATCCAGCGGTTTTTGAATGTTTGGGAGGCATGATTTGTGGTAAATTTTATGGTAGAAGGATAAAAATGGGATTTTTAGGGGGGAAAATAGAATTTGGGTAAAAAAGAGGGAAATAAAAGTGAAAATATGAAGAGACAGGGTAACAAGGAGATGGAAAGGAGGAGTAAGAAGGCCCAAAAATGTCGTTCAGTCGACTGAACTGGAACCCAAGAGATTTTTGGGTCTGTATTTAGTCGACTGACTGTTATTAAAATGCACAGTGAGCCTGTTAATCAAAAACCAATATATACCAAAGCTTATACAAAAAGTGGATGAATACACCATAAAAAAATATAAAATGACATAGATAAAGACACACAAAAATTATTTCGAGGATGGTGATTTTCGTGGTGTCTTTTAGGCGTTCTATGTGGTTTCATTTTTTCAACCGGCTCTACTTTTGTATCTTCAATGTGCGGTCGTAATGGAGACCATATATTGTTACGAGTCATTGTATGTGGTGAAATCGGAGGTGGTCGAGGACTGGGTTTCCATGGATTGTGATAGGAAGATGATGTTGGCTGATGAACATTAGATGTAGAATAACCACAAATTTTCCAACGAGTTGCTCCCGAAAGTTAAGATGTTTGGAATTAACTTTTTTTTCATATTACATTTCTCATTGGAATTTTAGTTGTTCCCCTTGATAATGATGCATATCATCAATCTTTTGCTTAGTTGACGGAGAACTGAAGAATATGAAATGACAAGCTTTCTTCTTTTCTGGAGTATGTCCGGTATGATTTTATGGAGATACAAACCAGGCAGGTTCGTAGCAATGAGTTGTTGTAGGTAATGATTGAGAGGAAGAAGTATAAGCAAAGGATGGTGTTGAATAGTCAGTTGTTGATTGATCGGAATCATCATGGCCATTGGAGGCCATTGAAATGAGAAGGATAAATAGGTCGAACATCATGGTGAATTGTTGAAATTGATAGGAATGATAAGATGATATTAAAATAAAGTTATGATTAAAAAGAGGTAGTAGGAAGTTTAAATAGGTGAAGAGAATGCTAAAAAGAGAATTAATTTGAGGGTGAGAAAGCTTGAGAGAACATAATGATAGACTAAAAATAGTAAAAAGAGATGAACGGAAGGAAATGTTTGTTTAGATGGAAGGTGTAAACTAAAAATGAATATGAGTATGATGTTACATTTTAAGTCTAACGTATAACATTATTAGCTCATATGGTAAAGGCATACAACTTCCAATCTAAGATCTAGAGTTCAAATCTTGACAGTTGCACATATTTTTGAACTTGAAAAAAAATTGGTTTTCCTATTCATATGGATATTGTAGCTAAACAAGAAACAAACATAGCTCATCTGGTAAAATAGACATCTTCATGTTAGGAGAGCTAAGTTCAAAGCTATAAAAGGCAAAGAATGCAAAGATTTTTCAGAATTTTTCTCGGACAATTTTTTTACAAATCCTTAAAAGAGACAATTCCGAGTTTTCGTCGGAGTTTTACAAAAATATTTTCGATAAACGGCTTTGTAAATATATCACCCAATTGATTTTTTGAGGAAACAAAATCCAAATTGATCGTTCCTTTTTCAATGTTATCACGAAGAAAATGATGGCGAGTGTCAATATGTTTCGTTCGTGAATGATTGACTGGATTTTTGGACGAATTGATAGCACTCATGTTATCACAATATATGGTAGAATTTATTTAATTTATATTGAAATCTCTAAGTGTCTATTGCATGTAGATTACTTGAGCACAAGCTAAGGCAGCAGAAATATATTCTGCCTCACATGTAGAGAGCGAAACGCAATTTTATTTCTTACTAAACCAAGAAACTAACGATTTTCCAATAAAATGGCACATACCACTTATACTTTTCTGATCTGTACGATATCCTCCGAAATCAACATCATTATATGATACTAATTCGAAAGAACGCTCTTTTGGATAGAAATGTCCAAAATCCTTGGTATTACTAAGATAATGCAATATATGTTTTACTTCTCTTAAATGTGAATCCTTTCGATTGGCTTGAAATCTAGCACACAAACAAACACTCATCATTATGTCAGGATAACTGGCTGTTAAATATAGTAATGATCCAATCATACTTCGGTATAATTTTTGATCAATATTTCTAACATTTTCATCTCTATCGAGATATGTGGTTGTACTCATAGGAGTTGGTTTGGTAGAAGTATTTTCCATTCCGAAGCGTTTGATTAAATTATTATAATATTTTTCTTGATTGATAAAAATACCATTTTGTAATTATTTGATTTGTAAACCAAGAAAATATGATAATTCTTCCATATAGGACATTTCAAATTCTTTGGTCATAATTTCGGAGAAGTTCTGGCATAATGTTTCATTGGTAGAACCAAAAATGATATCATGTACATAAATTTGAACAATTAAAATATCTCTTTTTGAATGTTTAATGAAAAGTGTTTGATCAACCTTTCCAATTTGAAATTCAGAAGTTATTAGATAACTCTTAAGCTATTTGTACCAAGTACGTGGTGCTTGTTTCAAATCGTAAAGAGCTTACTTAAGTTTATAGACATGGTCTGGATATTTCTCATGGATAAATAAAGGAGGTTGTTCAACATACACGTTTTCTTTTATATAACCATCCAGAAAGGCATTTTTTATGTCCATTTGATAAAGTTTGAAATTATGAAAACATGCATAGGCCAATAAAATACGTATTGCTTCTAATCTAGTGACAGAAGCAAATATTTCTTCATAGTCAATTCCTTCCTCTTGATTATAACCTTGAGCGACTGACTTGCTTTATTTCTGGTGATGTTGCCTTGTTCGTCCGCCTTATTTTTATAGACCTATTTTGTTCCAATAACAGTTTGATCACTTGGTCTAGAAACTAACTTCCAAACTTTATTGCGTTCAAACTGATTTAGTTCTTCTTGCATTGCAATGATCCGGTAGTCGTCTGTAGAAGCTTCCTTAGGGTTTTTAGGTACGATATTGGAAGGGAATGCGACATGACCAATTTGATTTAATTGACTTCTAGTTCGGACGTTTGAATTAATTTCTCCAATGACGTTTTGAAGGGGATGATCCCGTAATATTTTTGGTGGAGATCTAAATTCATTGTTGTGATGAACAACATTCTCATCTTCTAAATTTATATTATCCATATTTGTGACGTTATGTGGAAGTTCTTCATCATCTCTTATACTTGGTTTTTATAGAAAGTTTTCATCAAAAGATACACGAAGAATTTCCTCAACAGTATTTGTTCTTTTATTAAATAGCCGATAAGCTTTGCTTCGATCTGAATATCCTAGAAAGATTCCTTCGTCAGATTTCGCATCGAATTTACCAAGATGATATGTGGTATTCAATATGAAACATTTTGATCCAAAATCTTTAAAATATGAAATATTTGGTTTTCTTCTAGTAAAAAGTTCATATGGAGTATTTTTGGTAAGAGGTCGAATAGAAACCCCATTCAAAACATAACAAGCAGTTGTTATGGTTTTGGAAGTGTGCTTCCATTTAACAAAGTTCTTGCACATTCTTGTAGAGTTCTATTCTTCCATTCTACAACTCCGTTTTGTTGTGGAGTTCTAGGAAACGAAAAATTGTGAAAGATTCCTTTCTTCTTACAAAAATGATCAAAAACTTCATTTTCGAACTCTCCTCCATGATCACTTCTAATGTTTTTAATTTTCAATCCTTTTAAATTTTGAATTCTTTTAACAAAAGTCTTAAAATAATCAAAAGTGTCACTTTTACTTTTCATAAAAAAAGGTCTACTATTACAAACACATGTTTACCGTGATTTATGGATTACACTTGAGTGGGTCCAAATAAATCCATGTGTAGTAATTCAAGTGGTTGTAATGTAGAAATAACTCTCTTAGATTTAAAAGATGATTTAGTTAACTTTCCTAATTGACACGCATCACAAATATGATTAACTTTAAAGTTCATTTTTGATAATCCTTTGACTAAATCATTTTTAGAAAGTTTGTTTATAGCTTTGAAGTTAATATGACAGAATCTCTTTTTCCATAACCAAGGATCATTCTCTTCGGCTATTAAGCACATACATGAATTATAATTAATTTTCATATTCAGAACATATATATTTCTATCTTTATTACCTTCAAAGATAAGATTTTCATTGTGATCATACATGCTACACTTATCCTCGGAAAATGAGATTTTGAATCCTTTGTCACACAATTGACTAATACTTAACAAATTATGCTTCAAGTTTTTGACATGTAAAACATTGGAAACGATAGGTAAATTAGATATACCGTAATTGCTCACATCGCCTTTGCCGATGATATAACCTTCGGAATTGTCTCCAAATGTGACAAAGCCTCCATCTAAATATGTGATATTTGTTAGCATGTTTTTGTCTCCTGTTATGTGTTTTGAGCAGCCACTATCGAGTATCCATTTTTATCTTTTCTTAAGTGGGACCTGCAAAAAATAAAAGAATAACATTGGCACTGTAACACCCCACTCCGGTAGCTTACCCAGAGGCAAAGATGTTACCTAGAAACTACGGTGCTTAATAGAATAGTATCACAACTTAAATAAAATATATCGGAACATAAAATCATTCAGATTACACGATTTCAAGCGGAGGTGTTATTATACAATCACATCATCATAATTACACAGTTACATAGGATCATGAGATTCAACATAATTATATATATGAAAGTTGATAAACTTAAATAAAAGTCTTCACTTCATAGTCATGGTATTCATCAGCCATCTTGAGTTGAACAACTAACCATCTAAACCTGAAATGTTTATGTATAGCATCATGAGCAACACTGACCCAGTGAGATAGCTATTTAATCTATAGTTTTCAAGTCATATCATGAAGGGTTATAAAAACCATAATTTTTATATCATCATTTCATTCCAAATCACTACTTCTTAAGTTTTAATCATCCAGATCAAAAACACTATTCGAAGTAAACTTCAAATATATAAACTTCATTTGACTAAAGTCAAGATTTTTCATAAATTTAAACCACTCCCTCAATTTGGTTTATATTCTAGGATATTTTATCCTATTGCGGCCGGCATCCCCTCACTCAGTAGGGTCGTACTCTACTGGCTCGATACCACATAGAGTAATAGTGCACTACCCAAGATCTATTGTCTTATACCGCATCATCGATTGCGGGCGACATCCCCTCACTCAGTAGGGATGTACTCTACTGGCTCGATACCACATAGAGTAATAGTGCACCACCCAAGATCTATGGTCTTATACCGCATCCTCGATTGATTCTTCTGAGTGAAAATACTTCTTTAAAGTAATTTATTAACCTCAAACCACATTAGGGTTATATATATATATATTGGAAACTCAATTAAAATTGCAAACCATTTAAGCTAAACATATATCGAAATTTTATAAATGGATAAAACTATTCTTTTCGTAAATCGCTTTCTTATTAATAAAATTGGTCCAAGTCAATCAAATTTACTATCCCATCCGTCGGGCCAGTCCGGATAGCCAGGGAGAGCAGGAAATTGGTTCTCCAAACTCAAGCCTAGACACTATCTCTCTGTCACCCATAAGGCGGTCAAGTAATTTGATAGGCCCTAAACCTTAAAATATATTCTTTTTATTCTAATTCCAAATATTGAATTGGAATAATTATGTTTATATATTCAATTTATAGTGTTTCAACGTCCTAAATAGAAAGTCATGGTATTATAATATGCTACATCATTAATAGGAATAATTTTCTATAATAAGTAACTTACTTAGTATACTCAACTACCATGAAAAGAAACCCATCAAATTATTTATCAAATCGATGATAAAAATCTAACAAGTAAGGCATTTTCCTAGAAACAAACGTGTTCATTTCGGACAGAAATTTAACCCGAGCTTGCACCTCAAATTCATATATATAGATGGCCGAATTTTAAAAAGTGATACAAATGAAAGTTATAGGCCTTTCCATTAGCTTTCCATAACATCCAAGAAATCAAAATTTTATTAAGAATTTAAAAAGTTATGGTCAAATTACTAAGCTGCGTTTTTGATAGAACCGAGCCACTTTTACTTACAACTATCATCTCTTCAAGAATAACATGAATACTAGAAATTTAAATAGTTTTTCTCACCTTAAACTTGTGTATTTGACTTGAATCTTTTTCCTTAGCTTTCTCCAAGCTTTCTCACTTTATCTTACTTTTGTTTTTGCTTTGTGAAAGTATGAAAAATAAGTGAACATTTCCACCCTTTATATAGTAATTTTCAAGGCTAGTTTGGTAATTTTGGTTTTGGACACTTGTCTACTTCTCTTTGCACAAGCTTTAGAATGTTGACACATGTCTACTTAGGCGTCTTAAGATGTTTCTACACATGGACACCTAATGGGGTTATGTGTCACTATTTTATTTAATTTTGTGACACGTGTCCTTCATTTTTTTATGCAAGCTTTATTTTATGACACATACCTTATTTAGTAATCATTTAAGGTGTTCTAGAAGTGTACACTTAAGTGATATATGTGTCATAATTCTATTTCATTCTAAGATAGGTGTATGGTCCATATTATGCCACTTGTCTTCACCATGTCATGCCACTTATCCTATACTTATAAATGTATACATATTTATAACTTTTGTATTATTTAAAAGCATACATAAATATAAATAGAGATGGTGTAGATAGTATATTTTAAACTTCTAAAATTTTACATACCCGATATTTTAAGTTAGGCTGTTACATTCTACCACCCTTAGAAAAAGATTTCGTCCTCGAAATCTAGGCTTCAAACAGTTCTGGATAATCTTTACGAATTTCTGACTCCACCTCTCATGATGCTTCGTCTTCGTTATGATGGTTCCATTGAACTTTCACCAAGGAAATTTCTTTTGTTCTTAATTTCTTAACTTTTCTGTCAAGAATTCGAACAGGTCTTTCAATGTACTTAGTCCCCTTTTTAACTTCAATGCCGCTTAAATCTATCACATGAGATGGATCAGAAATATACTTTCGTAGCATTGATACATGAAATACATTATGAATATCTGATAATTTCTCAGGTAAATCAAGTTGATATGCAACTTTGCCAATTCTTTTGGAAATACGAAGTGGTCCAATAAATCTTGGTGATAACTTTGCCCTCTTCTTTCCAAATCGCATTACCCCTCGTATTGGAGAAACCTTAAGGAGAACTTGATCCCCTACTTCGAATTCCAAATCTTTTCTTCTGTGATCCGCATAACTCTTTTGCCTACATTGCGCTGCTCGCAATCTTTCCTTTATGATAGAAATTTTCTTTGTCGTTTCTTTTACTAGATCTGGACCAAGAAGCTCACGATCTCCAACTTCCGCCCAACATATTGGAGAACGACAAGGTCTTCCGTACAAAGCTTCATATGGGGCCATACCAATACTTGCATGATAACTATTGTTATATGCAAATTCTATTAATGGTATATGAGTCTCCCATGTTATTTCAAATTCCATTATATAAGATCTTAGCATATCTTCTATTATTCGGTTTACTCTTTCAGTTTGTCCATCTGTTTGTGGATGAAAGGCCGTACTTAGGTTTAATGATGTTCCTAATGCATTTTGAAGACTTCTCCAAAATTTTGAAGTGAATCGAGAGTCTCTATCTGAAACAATGGTAACCGGTATGCCATGTAGTCGAAAAAATTCTTTCAAATAAAGTCTACTCAATTTCTCCATTGAGTAGGTCATATTGTAAGGTATAAAATGGGCTGATTTTGTTAGGCGATCCACTACTATCCATATGGCGTCATGACCTTGTCTTGTCATTGGTAATCCCATAATAAAATCCATAGTTATATACTCCCATTTTCATTCAGCAATAGGAAGCGGTTGTAGGAGTCCTGCCGGTCGTTGCTGCTCGGTTTTAATTTGTTGGCATGTAAAACATTTTGCCACAAATTCAGCGTCATCTTTCTTCATTCGATGCCACCAAAACTGACGCTTAAGATCCTTATACATTTTTGTGCTTCCTGGATGCACTGTAAACCTTGAGCAATGTGCTTCACTTAGAATTTCATTTTTCAATTGAGGTTGGCTTGGAACACAAAGTCGATTTCTGAATCTGTAACCTCCATCTTTACCAATGTTCCAATGTGTAGGTTCCTTATCCTTCATTTTTATGAATAATTCCTTCAACTCCTCGTCTTTTCCTTGAGCTTGCAATGTTTTACTTTGTAAAGTTGGCTGAATAATAACATTACATGAAAGTGCTACCCTATCATTCATTTCTCCACTAATCCTCCTTGTGCAGATGTTCATTTCTACTAGGGTCTCTAGAGCTTTCCATTCTCTTATCATCAGATTGGCTACTATGCCATAGGGTTTCCGGCTTAACGCATCTGCAACTACATTTGCTTTTCCTGGATGATAATGCAATGTAAAATCATAATCTTTTAGAAATTCCATCCATCTCCTTTGTCTTGTATTTAGTTCTTTTTGGGAAAACAAATATTTTAAACTCTTGTGGTCTGAGTAAACATGAAATTGTTCCCCAAAATGATAATGCCTCCAAATTTTTAAAGAAAATACAATTGCAGCTAATTCTAAGTCATGGGTTGGATAATTGACTTCATGTGGCTTTAGTTGACGAGATCCATAAGCAATAACTTTGTCCTCCTGCATTAATACGCATCCTAATCCTTGTCCACATGCATCGGAATATACTTTATATGGGACTCCACTTCTTGGCAAAGACAGAATTGGTGTCTCTGTCAATCTTTTCTTTAAGGTTTCAAATGCTATCTTACATTTTTCATCCCAAATAAACTTAGTTTCCTTACGAGTTAGTTTTGTTAATGGGGATGCTATCTTTGAAAAATCTTGAATAAATATTCGGTAGCAACCAGCTAATCCAAGAAAACTTCGAACTTCTGTTGGTGTTGTCGGAGGATTCCATTCCAACACCGCCTCAACCTTTGATGGGTCTACTCCTATTCCATTCTTCGAAACAACGTGCCCAAGAAATTTTACTTCCTCCAACCAAAATTCACATTTACTTAATTTTGCATAAAGTTGATGATCTCTCAATGTTTGGAGGCACAAACACAAATAACGTTCGTGTTCTTCTTTTGTCTTAGAATAAATTAGGATATCATCAATAAATACAATTATGAATTGATCAAGATATGGACGGAACACACGATTCATTAAATCCATGAATACTACTGGGGCATTGGTAAGGCCAAAAGGCATCACCAAAAATTCGTAGTGTGCATACCGTGTTTGAAAAGCTGTCTTTGGAATGTCTTCTTCTTTTATTCTTAATTGATGATACCCAGATCTCAAATCAATTTTTGAAAATACTGCAGCTCCCTGGAGCTGATCAAATAGATCATCAATTCGAGGTAATGGGTATTTGTTCTTAATTGTTACTTTATTAAGTTCTCGGTAATCTACGGATAAGCGTAACGTTCCGTCATGTTTCTTTACAAACAACACAGGTGCTCCCCAAGGAGATTTACTAGGTCTAATAAATCCTTGATCTTCCATCTCCTTAATTTGTCTTTTCAGCTCTTGATTCTCCGTAGGAGACATACGATAAGCTGCTTTAGCAATAGGGGTGGTACCAGGGATTAAATCGATACTAAAATCAATTTCTCTTTTTGGTGGTAATCCTGGCACTTCTTGAAAGACTTCTTTAAATTTTCTTACAATTGGGATTTGGTCTACCGATTGACCCTTATCCCCAATAATGATATGTGCTACATATCCAGATATAAAAGCATCTTCAGATTTATCACATGAATACACAAAGGTTTCATGTTCTCGAATCGTGAAACATATAGTTCTATTATGACAATCCATGATGGCTCTATGTTGAGAAAGCCAATCAATCCCAAGGATGATATCAAGTTAGCCACCATATCCTTACCTCCAAAATTAAGGATACAATTTCTACACACAAAAGTAAGTTTAATCTGTCCTTTCTGCCATCTTTATTGCAATCTCAAATTCCTTCTTCTTTTGACGTAAACGGTAAAGAATAAGGTCTCTCTTTAAACCTTCTTCATAGTCGTTAGCTCTATTATAAACTTCATACATCTCGTCAATGAGAATCTGCTTTGCTTTGGTCTTAAGTACATGTTTTTCCATAGTACGACTTGTAGCAACTAATCGTTCATTTGGTACAGTGGTACATTTAACACCTCCCCATGAGTCCCCCGTATACCAGGTTTGGTTACTAGCCATAACTTATGACTGCAAATAGTTATAAAGATGTTAGTGAATTGTATAAACCTCCTATTCCGATAAATTAAATTGTAATACTATATAAGTTCTAAAAGCACCCCTTAAACCTAGGCTCTGATACCACTAAATTGTAACACCCCACTCTGGTAGCTTACCCAGAGGCAAAGATGTTACCTACAAACTACGGTGCTTAATAGAATAGTATCACAACTTAAATAAAATATATTGGAACATAAAATCATTCAGATTACATGATTTCAAGCGGAGGAGTTATTATACAATCACATCATCATAATTACACGGTTACATAGGATCATGAGATTCAACATAATTATACATATGAAAGTTGATAAACTTAAATAAAAGTCTTCAATTCATGGTCATGGTATTCATCAGTCATCTTGAGTTGAACAACTAACCATCTAAACCTGAAATGTTTATGTGTAGCATCATGAGCAACACTGACCCAGTGAGATAGCTATTTAATCTATAGTTTTCAAGTCATATCATGAAGGGTTATAAAAACCATAATTTTTATATCATCATTTCATTCCAAATCACTACTTCTTAAGTTTTAATCATCCAGATCAAAAACACTATTCGAGGTAAACTTCAAATATATAAACTTTATTTGACTAAAGTCAAGATTTTTCATAAATTTAAACCACTCCCTCAATTTGGTTTATATTCTAGGATATTTTATCCTATTGCGGCCGGCATCCCCTCACTCAGTAGGGACGTACTCTACTGGCTCGATACCACATAGAGTAATAGTGCACTACCCAAGATCTATTGTCTTATATCGCATCCTCGATTGCGGCCGGCATCCCCTCACTCAGTAGGGATGTACTCTACTGGCTCGATACCACATAGAGTAATAGTGCACCACCCAAGATCTATGGTCTTATACAGCATCCTCGATTAATTCTTCTGTGTGAAAATACTTCTTTAAGGTAATTTACTAACCTCAAACCACATTAGGGTTTTATATATATATATATATATTGGAAACTCAATTAAAATTGCAAACCATTTAAGCTAAACATATATCGAAATTTTATAAACGGATAAAACTATTCTTTTCGTAAATCGCTTTCTTATTAATAAAATTGGTCCAAGTCAATCAAATATACTATCCCATCCGTCGGGCCAGTCCGGATAGCCAGGGAGAGCAGGAAACTGGTTTTCCAAACTCAAGCCTAGACACTATCTCTCTGTCACTCATAAGGCGGTCAAGTAATTTGATCGGCCCTAAACCTTAAAATATATTCCTTTTTATTCTAATTCCGAATATTGAATTGGAATAATTATGTTTATATATTCAATTTATAGTGTTTCAACGTCCTAAATAGAAAGTCATGGCATTATAATATGCTACATCATTAATAGGAATAATTTTCTATAATAAGTAACTTACTCAGTATACTCAACTACCATGAAAAGAAACCCATCAAATTATTTATCAAATCAATGATAAAAATCTAACAAGTAAGGCATTTTCCTAGAAACAAACATGTTCATTTTGGGCAGAAATTTAACCCGAGCTTGCACCTCAAATTCATATATATAGATGGCCGAATTTTAAAAAGTGATACAAATGAAAGTTATAGGCCTTTCCGTTAGCTTTCCAGAACATCCAAGAAATCAAAATTTTATTAAGAATTGAGAAAGTTATGGTCAAATTACTAAGCTGCGTTTTTGATAGAACCGAACCACTTTTACTTACAACTATCATCTCTTCAAGAATAACATGAATACTAGAAATTTAAATAGTTTTTCTCACCTTAAACTTGTGTATTTGATTTGAATCTTTTTCCTTAGCTTTCTCCAAGCTTTCTCACTTTATCTTACTTTTGTTTTTGCTTTGTGAAAGTATGAAAAATAAGTGAACATTTCCACCCTTTATATAGTAATTTTCAAGGCTAGTTTGGTAATTTTGGTTTTGGACACTTGTCTACTTCTCTTTGCACAAGCTTTAGAATGTTGACACATGTCTACGTAGGTGTCTTAAGATGTTTCTACACATGGAAACCTAATGGGGTTATGTGTCACTATTTTATTTAATCTTGTGACACATGTCCTTCATTTTTTTATGCAAGCTTTATTTTATGACACATACCTTATTTAGTAATCATTTAAGGTGTTTTAGAAGTGTACACCTAAGTGATATATGTGTCACAATTCTATTTCATCTTAAGATAGGTTTATGGTCCATATTATGCCACTTGTCTTCACCATGTCATGCCACTTATCCTATACTTATAAATGTATACATATACCTTTTGTATTATTTAAAAGCATACATAAATATAAATAGAGATGGTGTAGATAGTATATTTTAAACTTCTAAAATTTTACATACCTGACATTTTAAGTTAGGCTGTTACAGGTACCCACTTTTTAATAGGGTCCTAAGAGTTAGGTCTTAGGAAACCAAACCCATGAGGGTTCAGTATTCCCTTTGTATAAATAATTTTTATTTTTATGAACATTTTTTAAAAAGGACTCGATATATTTATTCCTAATTAAACTGTTGTTTATTTTAGGAACCCATATTTTTATGGTTTTTGAGTTCTGATCCCCTTTTGATTGAACTATGTTAGACTTAGGTTTAGAAATATTTTTCTTATTCTGCTTAATTTTTGGTGGAGCTACTGATTTCTTGTTATTACCTTGTCCTTTCTTATTTGAGACAGACTGAGAAGTTTCAACAATTTTAGATAAGTTTTCTCTGCCTTTATTAAAGTTAGACACATTTCTAGTAATATTGTCTAACTTAGTTTTGAGACCAGTGCTATCTAATTCGATCATTTTAACTTTTGATTTTAGCTCATGATTTTCAGAAACAAGAGCATCATTCTTTTCTTTTTGAGTCTCAATTTCTTGAATCAATAAGATAAGTTGAGAATTAACATTAGAAAATGAATCTTGAATTTTCTCAAGTTCTTCTTCCAATATTTTCTTCTCATCTTTAAGCATATCTCTTTCGAATTCTGCTCTATTTTGATTTTCGAGAGCTTCTTTATATTTTCTTTCGACATTTTTCATAGTATCTAATAATTCAGAATTTATTTCAATCATGTCATCAAAAATAAGATCATTTACCTCATTATCAGTAGCCATGAAGCAGCCATTTGCTTGTTCATTTTCACTATCACTACTACTTTCAGAAGACGAAGAATCTGAGTCATCCCATGTCACCGAAAATGTCTTTTTTTTTTAATTTGTCCTTTTTATTTTGTTTTCTCTTCCTTTGTTCTGGACAATCTTTTTGTATAGGACCCTTCTTATGGCAATTGAAGCATTCTAGTACTGAGGACGATGGCTTATTGTTGAAGTTTCTTTTGCCATTATTTCGATTTCCTTTTGTGTACTTCAAAATTTTCTTAAAATTTTTAGCTATGAAAGCTAAATCTTCATCTTCTGAATCTAATTCTCTTGTTCTGCATGAAATGCCATATTTTTCTTATCTTGTGTTTGAACTCTTTTTGTCTGTAAATTTACTTCACAGGACATTGAATTCCCTATTAACTCTTCCGGTTTCATGGTAGGAAGGTCGTTTGCTTCTTCAATAGTTAGGACTTTTCTTTCTCATTCATCGGCTAAAGAGTTTAGGATTTTGGACACGATATCGAAGTCAGAATACTTTTCTCCTAGTCCTATTAGAGAATGATAAATATCTTGAAATCAGGAGTACATACATTTATGGACTCATCTTGCCTCATTCTGAAATTTTGAAATTGACTCTTGAGTAACTTTAAGTGTTTGCCATATTTGATATGCAGTGTTACATATGTTGCCTCAATTAAATTCATTTTTATCTAATGCACAAAACAACATATTCATTGCTTTAGCATTAGCAGTAGCATCTTGTTTTTATGCGGTTGTCCATGTAGAATATTCAGTAGTAGGTGCAGTATATTCTGCTTGTGTAACATTGCATGCATCAAAACCATTGGCTTGCATATAAATACGCATTCGTGTTGCCCAATAGTTGTAATTCATGCCATTGAATAGTGGAGGTCGTGCAGTAGATTAACCTTCAATAAAACTAGTGTTAGTGACAGTGCTTGTGCTGGTGTTGTTTTCCATATTAGCAAAATATCAAATAACTGTGTAACGCTTATAAGATGTCTGGCTTTGATACCAAATGAAAGAGAGTGTGAATAGTGCAATATGGAAATATACCAATTATGTATGAGTTTAAAACAAACAGAATAGATAGTAGAGTGAAGAAAAATAAAAGTGAGCGCACCAAGATTTTTATACTGGTTCGAACTTCCCGTTCTACATCCAGTTTCAGACTCCTTTTGAAATTTAAGTAATCAATAAACCTCACTTAACCCGGAGAAATAGGTATCTAACAAACTCCTGAGCGGCAGAACAGGATGGCTCAACAACTGAAGAGGACTTCAAATGCCTGAGCAGCAGAACATAACTTCTACTAGTATATAAAATTGTCTGACTAATGTGTTCATGATAACACAGATTTGTCAATGTGTGTACACCGTTCCTATAATCAAATCTTTAAGTATATGAGTGCGTACGAAGATATGAAAGGAAGATTATCGTTATGAATCAAAGAATATGAATATGAATTCAAAGATTCAAGCAATGAAGATGGTTTGATTGCTTTTGAATGCAAAAAATATAGAGAGTAAGTAAGACCAGTAAATTATTCAAGAATCGGTGATTTGAAAAATGATTTTGATGTGTTTATATAGTGCATAAATAGATACAACCTTTTGTTAACAGATTCAATCAATAGATGCAGCCATTACTCTTCAAATTGGATTGAAACACTTCACGAGAGGAAGCATCCGTTCAGAAAATATAGCCGTTATACGTAGGTCAGTCGACTGAGTTCAGAAGCTCAGTTGACTGAAATTCAAATTTGTATATATATTCTCTGTTCACTGTGCATTTTGCACCAGGTCGGTCGACTGGTCAACTGTAATCAGTCGACTGACTTGGGCAGTTTTGCACAGTAAATTTCAATGCAGATACAAACGAAAATAATTTGTTTTGTGTGCAAGTGTAACTACTTGAGGAATGATTTTAACAGTATCTAAACATATCTAAGACTCAACAACATAATAAATAATCATACGAAAACTAGTTTTGAAGTCTCTTCTCTTTGTAGTTTATACCATGTATATGTTACTCTCTTTTTGTTGCTATCGCCATATGGTCTTTGTTAATGCTCCTTGTCATGAATCAAAACGCATGATTCAACACATATGATATTTTGTCTATATTGCGTTGGAATCTTTGATGTTTTGTTTGTATTGGAACATATATTAACTTATTTCGAATGAAGTAGTTTGGAAAAGTATTCTATTTTGTTTTTGTTTCACGTATTTAAGTTACTGTGGTTCTATTATTGTATTTATTGTAGCATGATATTGAGCTAATCAAGAAGCTGCACTACATGTACGAATTTTTGTAATCGACTTTTTATAATGTCATAGTAATGTTTTCGCAACATTAAAAAACAGTTATAAACGTGTATACTGCAACATCAATAAAAAGTTGTAAAAAAATTATTTTATTCCAAAAATATTGTAATAAACTTTTACACAACAATTTAAAAACGTTGTAAAAGGGCTTTTATATTGATGATTTACAACAACAGATAACAGTTGCAAAAGAGTTTATTACAACATCTCAGAAACGTTATAATAAATTTTGTTACAACGCTTTCTTACAACTCAGTTAAATTGTTGTAAAACATGTCGATCATATTACAACTTAGCCTAAGACGACGTTTGCAAAAATATTGTGAAACCCCTATTACAACGTTTTTTTGATGTTGTAATATGATGTTTTTGTTGTAGTGGATGGAATTACAAAGAGCATAAACAAACCTTTCAAGAAATGTTATACCAAATTTTTCTTAGCACGTGGCTATCGGAAACATGAAAGGAAAGCTATCCAAAATATAGAAAGAAAGATATCGAAAATATGAAGTGGAAGCTATTGGAAATACGAAGCGAAAGCTATCGAAAGTATGAAGAAGAAGATATGAAGAGAAAGCTATATGAGGTTATTGAAAATATGGGCTATCCAAAGTATGAGGTGGAGGTCATCAAAAGTATAAGTATGAGGTTGTGCAATTAAAACGCTTAGCAGTTCCATAGTAGTGGAAGTTCAAAAAATTATGGCGATGATAAAGCAGGGAAATAGTTGAAAGAAAACGCAGGTGCAAAATGTTTTACTCGATATAAAACCAAATATTTAAAATTAATTTATTCTATTTTCACATCATTTACGTAGAAAAATAATATTATTTAATCTTACATGATGAAACGGAAACGGAAGAATATCATGATTTATGCAGTCCAGATTTACCTTAAAATTAGATCTTTATCTTAACTTTGTTGATTTAGTTCGAAAGAGAATTAATCAAATCAACCATTGTTATATTAATGTCGGCAAAACGGATGCTTAAAAACCTTAATTTAGCGGATGTAGCGGGACTTAAAGCGGCTCTAATGTTTAATAGCGCTATATTGGAAAAGCTGGACTCCAGCAATCGAAAGTATAGTTTTAACTATCAAAACACTCATACTGGTACGTGTGAACAAACGAGAAGTATTTATGTGTGGAAGTGCAACGATTTTATGATGGTCAACAAAACATCTTCAACAGCCACATCAACTGACCTGTGATATTCACGCACTGTGAAGCAAATTGTGATAGCCAACGGAGGAGGAAAGGGTACGGACAGAAACAAATATCACGGCGGAATTCACTGCCTCCATGTTTTCTCAGAGGCCATAAGCCGGTAGATGGTAGCAAAATTGCTGAATCAAAACCGCAGGAAACTGGTTTGCACCATTAGTTGGTATGCAAATGCTATATGATCAACCATAAGGAGCATTTTCTAAATGTGTGTGTGTGTGTTGGCACTCTTTTATCAATTTCTCATTGGATTTTTACAGTCAAGGTTTCAGTACAACAATAACCATAATATAAAGTTCACAAATAGACGGGTGAACATACATACTATATTACCATCTTCACATACTTTTGTCCACCTTACTAAGTTAACATGCTGCTGTGAGGCCTTAGTCGGGATGATTACATACAATTGCATTCCTGAAATACATAACTGTATATAAAAAATAGTGAACAATAAGAGTTTCCGAACTCCATTATTAGTTTAAAAAATTTTCAAATTTCTCCTTGTTTCTTTTCCATTATTATTTTACAATCATATACCTATTTGTAACTTCTACAGTTCTTTACCATCTCGATGTAATTTCCTTTAAGCCCTACACTTTTTGGAATTTTTCATTTTCTTAGCTTAATCCCCTCAAATACTTTCACCAAGTTTTCCACATTTAAAATATTCTCCTTCACTTAATCTACTGTCATCATCATTATATTCATCTAAATTATTCGCTACTTCGAGCTTATTATCCATAAGAATAGATATTTTAATTTCAGATTTATCCACGATCATTTTAACAATTTACTTCGCATTTTAAAGCAAATTCAATATTTATTGGTATAAACATTTTTACCTCAACAAAACTAAAGGTTTTTAAATTGATTAACTAAAAGCGATGAAAAACCCCACTTTTTTTTTTTTGACAATATTAAGTCCAAAAAAAACAAAACAAAATTATTGTGTAGCTCAAGTTTTGACGAAAAAAGTCAACTCGTTTTAATTTTAAATATGAAATGTTATAAATAAATCACATAGAAATTAACTTCCAAAATATACAATTTAAATATCAAACATTTTTTATTACATACATGTGCGAGTTTACACCCTAGTGAATACGATGAAGGACAAATCATAATGAAAATTTAGCTGAATATTAAATTTGCTAAGCGCACAACAAATCCATTTACATAATATAACATACACTACAAGACATATTAGATAACAACGGGACGGGCGACAGCACAGCCGTCTCCATCGACAAATGCCGACGGTTAGTTATTATTTTAATTAACTAACCAATTAAATAATTAATTCTTTTAAATTCTTATTACATTTTAAAAATTGTTAAAAAATAATAATTTAATTCCTAAAAGATAAAAGTGATACTTTTGCCTAGCCTTTCAATCTAATGACGACTATTGATTGGTTAAATTAGTATTTTCAATGATCTATCTTCGCGTAATTCGAATATTTATCGTTACTGATAATTTAACTCGCACGACCAATCAATGCAACTTTTAGTCAGTCCATTATGCAACTTCGATAAAGTTGATTATGTGTAACATTTTTACGAATTAAAATATATTTTTCAAAACATTGGGTAATTAATTATGCATTTTTAAATGTATTTAATATAATAATATTAAAATATTCGGTAGAAAAAAAATATTGGATCTTATGTCGAACTAAAGTATTTTGAACCTATTAGCAAAAAATAATTAAAAAATAAACAACTGTAGGGTTCGATCTTGAATTTTAAATTTATAACAGTTCATCGAAGGCCAGACGACTTTCAAACGAGACCAAATCGAACCACTGATACTTTTAAATGTGTTAATCTAATCCTATGGTTGAATTCGTAAAAAATGGTCGTAAAAAATTAAGCTCGAAAAAGATCATTCTACCCGGAGTTGTTCCATAGTGCGTGTCTTGTGATATACATCGAGAAACCTTTTCTCGACCGATATACTCTTCCTATTGCCATCCTCTTTTATTCTTCAGTTTTTTATCTCTTCACCGACAACAACCAAAAAAAAATTATAGGAGTGAACCTAAAGGAGAAAAGGCAGAAAGTTCGATTTGATGAAAGATTGTGAGGTTTCTATTCAAAGAAAAACTTTAGCCTGTAAATTATCGCAAAATCAATTAAAAAAAGAACACTAATCAAAAAAACTAGGGAGTTATCAAGTTTATATACAAAAAAAATTAGGTGGCCACAAAATTCCAACAAATACTAAAAGAATTGGACTGTTTTCACCCATTACAACACCACATTGCTACTTAAGTTTTTAAACATACTTCCATTCAAGTGCATAATTAACAGAAGGCGAGAAAATTAGGTAGAAAATAATTACAAATCAAGAAAATTCATGCCTGATCATCTTTTTAATAGAATATGTTTTTATTACAAATTGAAAGTTGTTTCTCATTTATTCATTATATTTCCAATGTTTTTTTCATTACAGGCACTTTTTTTCATTACAGTCACTTGCTTTCAAACATACCAAATGATATTTCAATTCAGACATTGCATTAAAAAAACATAGGTTTGCTGGGTTTTAAAGGGACATGATTAGTTTTGAATTATGTCCAGTGAAGACGTTTTTATTATGGGTAGCTTTAGGGTGAAAAATTAGACTGCTTAGTACATCTGAAAGAAAGGCTGTGATGAAAACATAAGGATTAATGGATTATAAAGAGAATTATTTAATTTTTGATCATGTTTAGTGAAGAATGATACACTATGGGTACTTTAGGAATAAACAAATTAATTCCTAAACATGATTCAACCCCCAATTGAAAATTCCCCCTTAGTTCATGTCGAGGAAAAAAAAAATATCACCATTCATTTTAAGCTGCAGTTCAAATTTTAGGTTTTTCCTGGACAGAACAAAAATAAAATAAAAGAGAATACAAAGTTTTAAGTTCTAACATAGAAGCTCAAACATCAAAATAAAATTCAAGATGTACAGACTATTATTAAGAAAAAAGAATCGACGATTTCACATTCTTAAATGGTAGTTGATAAACAGACATATAGCCTTGATTTTGAATTGTTTCTTGATTTTCTGCATCGACGACAATGATCATTTTGTAAATATGCAATAATTTACTACGTTGATATCTAATCATAGGAAATTGTTTTCAATTTTGGATTAGAAGGAATTCAATGGAATGTGACGTTTGAATTTCCCAACTCGTAAAAGAAGATGCACATAACAAAAATTCATTGGTTCTTATGAGCTCATATTACGATATGCACTTAATAGGATATCCTATTAGAAAGATTGTAATTTGTAAACTACATGCAATTAGTCTTTAGAAGTAATTTGGCAATATAAATGAAATTATCTAGAAACCTAACATCATTATAACATTGTAACACGGTACAATATCGGTTGTAACATGTTCCGGACACGTCCAATATTCTACCAATATTACCAAGATATTTAAAGATATCTCATATCGCTACTTGACGATACGTACCTGATATCGATATTATCAAGATATAACACGCGTATACATGTGGGTACAAAATGCTTTTCTACTCCAAGCAAATGTTACCTGGCTTTGAATGGTTATCCCAATGCTTAAAAGCTAAGCCCTTAACACCCTTTCCTATGATCCACTTTCATATGATCAACTTTGTAGTACTCACCTAAGTCCTATATTTCTTTCTGGACCTCCTTTAACTAGAAAGATTAACTAGACATATAAATTTATTAGTGACAAATGCACTGCCCTTTAACAATATACAGCGCTGACCTTTCTGGACCGCTACAGTATACATCACTGACCATTTACATGACAGTAATAACAAATGCACATAATATTTGATTTAAATTATCTGTTTCCTATATTAGGAAGATAGATTAATTAGATAGAAAAATCATAGGAAGGCAAATCAATTGGGAAGATAAGGTTAAACTGTAGACCTAGTATACTTCACAGTTCTCTGTTGATGCAGTCATGTATAAATTCAAAAGGTGGTTATTGATGTATTGTCCAAAATAAACCAAATGCTCAAACATATTAGCAACAGATCCTCATTTCAGGTTATGCATGTTCGGGATATTACCCAAATGCTGAAACATATTAGCAACAGATCCTCATTTCAGGTTATGCATATTTAAGTAGTATATGTAATTATCATACATTAACATTGGTGATTTACTAATGACATGTGAAATTGTTCAGAAAATAAACCGATGAGCTTAGCGAAATTATTAAAAATTTGATAGAGAATAAACTAATAATGATTTTTCTGACTTTTAACTTATTTATAGTCAAAAGAATAAAAACACGTTAGGCATGGTAAATATTGCTTTCCTTGAACAACACATGTCAATATATATTTGCATCTCGTTCATTAATACATTTTCCATCCAAAAATTTATGAAAAATAAATTAAAGATCCGATTCACATGAATACATTTTGCTCAACAAGTAAACAGCAAAGGATCTTGTTTTATGAGTTGGGAAATTCAAACGTGTCAAATTCCATGGAATTCGTTATAATCCAAAATAAACCAAGCAATTTCCTATGATTAGATATCAACATAGTAAATTATCGCATATTTGGAAAAACGATCATTGTTGTTGATGCAGACAAATTTGTACGACCTGAACCCCATTTTTAAAACCTAAAGTTACTTTTAACATATGTTTTAAGTAATCTGCAGTTAAGGTGAAATGCAATCTTGATTTTGAAACATGTTGAGTATGGTACAAATGTTGCATACAACTGTCCTAGCAAAATAAAAATTGTTGGTATACTAATAAATTCTGCGTAAGGTATTCACCTTTCATAAACCAAACAAAGCTAAACTAATTTTAAAGAACAAAACATACACGAAACCACAAGTATAGCATATGCAATATAAAAGAGCACATAAATAGGATATTAGATTGTCATTTTAAAACCTTAATTGCCAAAAATGTTTAACCGCAAACCAAGTCTCCGCACCAAACATAACTTAGAAACATACAAGATGACTTATCATGGTGACTTAGAAACACAAAACGAGATTCAAAATATGATTGCCTTGTGTGTGTAGCCTGCTACTATTTCACCTATTACAGCATAACACCATATGTTTACAATGGAGGCGACCAGTAATAAGTTGAATGATGTGGTAATATCTTGAGTTCTAACGAAGATAATGTCACATTTAATTGTTAAAGAAACAAACAATATATAATGCTAATAAGGCTCGCCTAGAGGGCAAAAAACAAAAGCCTTCACCTATCAGGAAAACAATAGCATTCGATAAAACAAACCAAAACTGAATTTTATGGCCAAACACTTCTACTATTATCAAGGTGGTGGGTATCTTGCATAGTATAACAGTAACAAGCAATAGTACCATACCAATAAAGTATGCATATACCATAAGCGGCTGACTTGCACAAAACCACAGAGATCATAAATGTAATACAACAAAGCAGACAATATCATACAAATAGATTATTAGTTTGGCATTGTAAAACCTTACTGAACCAAACAAGTAACCCTCCTACTAGTTTCAAGAGCATAATGATACCATGATAAGTCTTAACAACACAAAACAAAATCCAAATTCTCAAAAGTAAAATATTGAAGTAAAGGGTACCACTCAAGCCACAGTTGCAGAAGCAACCACTTCCTTCTCTCCAACACCATTCGCCTCAGCCTCAGCAAGAGCATCCATTTTCTTCTCTGCAGATTCCTCCTCGGTAGGCGGCTGCACCTGCTCCTCTTCAGGCAATGGCTCTTCCATATAATCATTTTCAAAAGCATCAGCAGGCACTTGATAGATCCTCAACTGTGGCTTAATTGGATCCTTAACAAGCACATACTTCCCTTCACCCAATTTCATGCACAAATCAACAATAGACTTCACGATACCCCACATATTAGAAGTGTTCAAGTTAATCTGTGCAGCAAAATCTTTTGGCTTGTAACCGATCACGCTCAAAATGGTATGGTTGAAATGGTCTCTTGGATGAACCCTAGAAACATAACCTAGTTTCATCATATCAGCACTTGCTAGCAAAGCCTGTGTAGTCCATTTTGCAATCTTGTTTGCATTGTTCTTCATCTCTGTAGCAAGAACAGCTCCTCTCTGTGTTTCCAGTTTCTGCCTCCAGTCAACACCAGTGTACTTGGGATCGAACTCATTAAGGGCATTCAAAGTGAAGAATGACCTCTGATTATTCATCTCACTAACTGCATGAACCTCACACCTAGCTATCAAATACATGTCATCTTCCAACTTCCACCTCCTATACCTGTAAGCTACTGAAGCAACCTCCTCTCCTTCGGTTGCAAAAGGGTTTGGTTCTTCAAAAGTGACCTTATTTCCATCCCTAACCAAAACCTGCTGTGAGAAATTCTGGTTTATATAAGTAGCCTCAATCGCGAGAGAATGTGCACTGTTGATATCCTCCTTAGTTTCTGGTAAAATTTCTTGAGCAGTCTCACAAACAGATAATAAATCTAACTGTGACCCATCCCTCTTGTCGAAAAATAACTTGTTACCGACCCTCTGAATCACAATATCCCACGAGTACACAGACCTGGGAGCACACATCAAAGCGCTCAAAATCGCATCGGTTGCAAAAACAGTAGCTTTATCCTCATTTGCTAATCTCCTAATCACTGGGTCGTCTGTAGTGGTCACCTTAAAGAAGTTCCTGCTCTTGAACCTCTCCAATCTCCTATCCGTCCTTGGATTAATCCTATCATAGACACGGTCATAATACTCCAAGGCACCGCATATGAGAAGATCTTCTGGAGCATCAGGAACTGAAAAGGACAGCTTTGAGAAGGTGGAGAACGGGATCTGGTCGAGCATGGTCCATTCAGGCTGGATGTCCACGCTGGATTTGAGGACAGGCGAATCTCGCCTGTTGTGGTGCTGATTGTAATTAGGGTTGTTCTGATTGCGGTGGTGGTGGCTCTGGTGGTACATCTTGTCACGCTTCGCTCTTTCCTTCTCTGCCTCCCTTTTTTTGGCCTCCACTTCCTCGTCCTTCCTCTGAGGAAGCTGCGGCCTGTTTTGGTAACGCCATCGAGGGCCGAACTTGGGCTTTGGTGGTGGCTTGCCGTCAACGAGGCGGAAGGAGGAGTCGTCGGGGATAAGGGAGTTTTCGAAATCTAAGGAGAAGTCGAAGGCGAGGGAGGAGGAATCGCGGGCGGTGCGGGAGGCGTTGGAGAGATTTGCGTTAGGGTTTCGGGTCCAATCAGCGATGCGGCCGAGCTTGTCGGAACGGGAGAAGGGAGAGAAGGGGGTCGCCGGAGCTGAGGAGGAGGTTGGAGAAGAAGGCGGCCCCCAGCCGTCGGGATTGAATGGCACGTCTGAAATTTCAATTATCGACATTGTTGCTTCAGATCCGGCGTGAGAGCGGAGGCTAGAGTTGGATTATAAATGAAAAGCTAGGGTTTTGGTTAACGGATGGGCTGATTTGTGGGCTGTGTGACTTCCCCGGGATATAAACTAGCACGATTGTCGTTTGGATTAAATAATGCATTTAGATATTCTGTTCACAATGAAAGTTGCTACGGGGTCCGAAAACGTTGAGTCCCTAGAATGTTGAGTATGGAATGTCAGGAATTGAAAATCAACGATTGATTTCAGCAGTTGTACTATTCATGGACAAAATGAATTCAGGCCTAATCACTAACATACTAGTATAACCGCACAACGGTGTAGAAACCGACCGTTGTGATATTTAATATGAAAGAAAAATATTTTTGTTTAATTTTTTTCTTTATTGCAAATTTGATAAAAAAATTAAGTGCATTTAAATAAAATAATTTGAAATTGTAATTTGAAATTAGAAATCTTTATTGCATAAGGTTTGTAAGTAATTTGAGATTGCAGAAATCTTGAACCATACCATGAAAAGTGGATAGATATTTTAAATTTTGAAATTTGAAATTAGAAGGAAGGTGGATAGATATTTTGAAACGCAAAGCAAAAGGAGGAAAATAGGGAAACACACCAAGATTTGATATTTGAAATTAGAAGGAAGGTGGATGGATATTTTGAAACGCAAAGCATAAGGAGGAAAATAGGGAAACGAAGCAAAACAGGTAGCATGTTTTTTTGGCTTCAGGAAAATTGATTTTGGCCAGTAGAAATAGGCAAACCTCCCTACGGTCGGTTTGATTATCCGGGCCTTTTAGCTTTGCTGGATCAATGTTTGAAAATTACGTTAATACCCTCACTATACATTAATTAAAAATAAGATAAGATGAGGATGTTGCTAATGCATTTTTTCTTTTACATGTCCAATCAGACGTGACATACGTACTGGTCTTTTATGTAAAGCAATTATTTTAGTCAACAGGTCAAGGTGAAGTCCTTTTGGCTATTCCAAAAATGACCGGTTTCAAAAGATAAACGATACTGAAACTGAAGATACAATTGCAATTTTCATGTCCACGTTTTCCATTCAATCCTACGTCGCGTACTTCAGCTTCTCTTCAGTTTTTTCTACCGCATCCTTATTCGTTCTCTCTGTCTCAAATCAAACCTTCGCAATAATAAAAAATAAGTAGATTGAAATTGATGCCTTTGTGAGGGTAATAGAAGCTAACCTCCTCTTTCTCAAGAATTTGCATGCTATATCTTCGAATTGGTACTTTCCTAAACCTAACCGTATTATTAGTTACTAGATGACCCTCTTCAAGTTTCGATTTCTAATGTAGATTTTTTTAGAGAATTCGTTTAAATGATTTAAAAGAATAATAGTATTCGGCTCTAATTTTTATTTTTTGTACCAAAAATGGGCACAACGCTCTTCGAAAGTCTTTGAAGAGATAAAAATGAAGAATAGAAATGTAAAATGTGGATTATCTAGCAAAACTCCAAAAACAGATATGTAAATGCACAGACATACAACAATATAGAGTGGTTCGGCGTATTGCCTACGCCCACTACGAAGTTTGATGATTTTATTGATATTCTTTAAATGATTATAATTGATTGCAGCGGATTACAGTGAATTACAGTTATGAAATTTGAGTGCAACAGCAGTAATGGAATGCAAAGTTGAATCCAGCAGAGTCGGGCGTTCGAGAGCAAAAAGATCCTTCTTCTGTAGGCTCTGGGGCTCTATTTATAGGCGTAGGAGGCTGATATTTCGCTCAGATCTCGGGAGACTTCTTCTGGCACGTGGAAGGGCCCACACGATCAATCCCATGAAGTTTCGGCTCGATCCGTGATCGATACGAACGAATTTTGTATCGATCGAGACTTGATCCAAGCGAGTCGAAACTTGGCATGAACCTTCCTTAGGTCGCACGTAAGCTCCTGTGAAAATTTCATAGCATTTGGACTTGTGGATTGTGAGATATGATCAATGCAAGATTACGTTTTTCCTAGTCTACCGAGTTCGAATCGATGATTTCGAATCGATCTATTCGAATCGATCCAGGCACGTGCTAGCAAGTTGACGTGACGTGCACTTTGACGTGACGTGCACTCTTCGGATCGATCCACTTTCGACGCCGAGTTGACCGAGTCGTTCCAAAACTTTCGCCTCGTTCGTATCGATACCAGTTGTCATGTTCGTGTCGAAGGGAGTGGTTCCATTCGTGTCGATTGATGTGGCTCAGCTTGCATCGATCAATGTGGCTCTGTTCGTATCGATTGATATGGTTCATTTCGTATTGATGGTTTTGGCCTTGTTCATATCAATCAAACCGTTCCAACTTGATGGTTACGAACAAATAGGCAATGGAATGGATACAAACAGTGACTGTTTAATGGATACGAACAGTGATCCTCTGATGGATACGCACAGTGACTGTTTGATGGATACAAACAGTGATCCTCTGATGGATACGAACAGTGATCCTCTGATGGATACGAACTATCGTTGCTCGATTGATATGAAATGACGTGCTCTGGATCGATGCGAACAACAGATGGCGCCGAGACTTGATGGATGCGAAGCAGGTAATAGCCGATCGATACGAAATGCACTCATGTGATGATGGATTCGAACATAATGGATACGAACTAATGGACGCGACCATGTTGATTTCTTTGACTTGTATCGATCATATCTTGAGCATACGAACTCGGATTGACTTGAAATTTGTAAAGTTGGCTTTTATAGCTTTGCTTGTTATGTCTTGTCGATTGTGGCCTGATCCGAACTCGGAAAAAATTTATCGATATCCATGGTGAACCTGTGCGTACTCGATATTGGGATGAGCGATCCTTGGTTTTCAGTCAATTCCTTGATATCTCGGCCTTGCCAAAAGGTGGTATAACATTTGCCCCCCCCCCCAAAGTACGTCTTGTGGAAACATGACGTGCTTTGAAAAGCTGTTACCTTCACTCAAGACAGTTATCGTCTTTTTGTTGAAAGTTGTAATCTTTGACTAACTTCCTCAGTAATGTGAACTGTTGATTGTCAACTGTTGTACCCTGTACTATTGTAATTAATTGTTGTATGATAGTGATTAGCTGTTTGCCGTTGTAATCATCATCAGGTAGGTATTCGACCTGTAAATCTTGAAAATCGAATATTAGTCCGACATACATGCATATATGTTAACCGGCTCTCGTTAATGTCCCTACATTCACAAGTCGCTGCCAGTTTTCTCGTATCGAATTCCACATCGATCCTCTCCTGAACCTATATGAAATTCGAGTTGTCACAACGTTTGATGGTTGTTTTGGAAAGTTCATTTGTATCGATCCTCTCCTCGATCGATGTAAAAGGTCAAAAGACAGTTTTTGTATCGATGTAATTCACAACGATGGATATGAAATAAGCGTTGGCATCGATGGATACGAGTTTCGGTGGAGTCCATTGCAATGGGTATTAGGTTGCAATTTCGTATCGATGAACTTGTGCTCTTATGAGTTGAGCGCTGATGGATACGAAATACGCATTTCGTATCGATGGAGTTTAATGTTTTTTAGAGCAGCTTTCGTTGCGCACTTCGTATCGACGAACTCTGTGTTGCGGGATACAAATAGCCAATTTGCATCGATGGATATGGGCCTTTGGAGGCTGTGATTTGCTGGATTCGAACAGTGTAGTTCATATCGATGCACTGTGGATGGAGTCGAGAACAACGGATACGAACAACAGTTTCGTATCGATGGACCTTGGCGACTCAGAAAAATCTCTGTTGACAATTTCGTCTCAATAAAAGTTCGAGTTTATGGGTTCGAATAGCTTATCCGTATCGATTGGTAGTGGAACTGTTGCTACCGGTCAAGTCTATTGGGAGGCGAAACGTTTCTTACCTTCGGTTTCACATCCATATAAATACGTTTGGACTTAGCCAGTTTTTCCTCATTTGCCACTCTTACTCTTTGCTTTCGTATCGTTTCAAAAACTTGGAAAAATAAAACATGCTCGCCTTCGAATCAAACCAAACCTTCAATCCATCGAACCATTCACTGCAATTAGGTAATGAATCACTGAACTCGCATGATGAATGATGAGATTCGAATTTCATCGCTAATCCATACACACACATGGCCGATCTTTAGCGATGTTGAGGTCAAAGCCGGTTCGAAGCATGGTCGAAGGAGGAAAGGAATGGTGTTATGGCCATTCGGGGAAGAAAGAGTGAGGAAAGAGATGAAGGAATTGCTCGGTCTAGATATCGTATCGATGGAGGGTTAGGAAAAACTGGAGTTTCGTATCGATCCCCCTGCTGTGACTTCGTATCAATTGTTGATCTTTTGACCCTGTTTTCATCGCTTCGAATCAACATAGAATTCAAAGTATAGTTGTGATGGTTACAAACTATCATCGTAACCCGATCGATGCGAAGTCGTCGCGATTCAATCGATGTGAAGCCGTGACTTCAACCGATTCGAGATTGAGCCCACGATGACCAATACGAAATTCTAAGTAAGCGATCGATGTGAACCTCATCGTTTCAGACTGGTATGAGTCATTGCATATCTTGATCAATGTGAAGCGGCCGAGCAATGATCGATACGAACTTAACATTATTGATCGATTCAAAGCTACTGGCCTTGATCGATATGAAACTAAGGCCTCTTCTGATCAATGCGAAACAGAATTCTGGTGATCGATCCCAGCCTAAACCCTGATGGATACGAAACCTTGTACAATCGGTCCCATGATTCCGACGAGCTTCATGCTTGCCTATCTGGACTTAACTGTTAAACTACATATCTAACTGCCCTTCGAAGCTCGTCGATGGAACTGTAACTTAACAAAATGATAACGAATTTTAACTTAGATCGATCGCTAACATCTGGATGGCACGGTTGTGACGGTCAGCGATGACGGTCACTACAGTTGAATTTTGAAGTCTTGTCGTTTGCATGTTTCTTTAACTCTGTAGAAGTTTTTAAGTTATATACAGCACTGCACTACACAACACATTCACACACTTCACACTGGGGGATGCACGGGTTTATTATCCTCTAACGATGATTTATCATAAGTTAGTTTTGGAACCTTCAAGCTCATGGCAACAGGAAGTTCAGAGTTCATTTCCTCCAATAATCGAGATATCGGCCATTGCGGCCGAAGTCATTGATTCAGCCCCGGATGAGATACCTGGCGCATCTTTCATTGGTAATCCGTCAGACTCCGTTCCATCCAATATTTCCGAAGACATATTGGGGGCGAATATGCTTAAGGCACGGTCTGTCGTTGAACGATGTGCTATTGCCGGATCCAAACGATAGATTGCACTATCCACCGGAAGGGTTCACTGTATTCAATCGTCACGCGTGCACAGCTGGAACGCTTCCTCCGTTTAATCAGTATATCAGGGAAATGTTGTATTTCCTTGAAATCGCTCCATCTCAGCTGCACCCTAACAGATATGCGTTGTTGAACAGCCTATTCATCGTGTTCATGGAGCATCTCTTTCGACCACCAATCCCAATCGAGATTGGATGCCTATTCAACATTAAGATCCTGGAAGATAGCCCTTCTTTCACATCCTAGAAGCGGTCAAAAACTATCAAGTGGTTACGGGGTCTTGGACTACGCCAAGTTACTTCAGTACAGAGTGGTTTGATGTTCGATGCCCCCCAGGATTTGCCTGTCGATGGCTATTCAGACGTAAGTATCGCAGTCTTCTCAAGTAGCTAATAAGACAATTATAACTGATGTCAAACTTATATCTCTTTTTTCTTACAGCTGTGATTCTGCGACCCGAGGGCGTTCATTTCAAAGAGATAGTTCAGATTCTACAAGAAGTCCCGAGCGAAGAGAGGAACACTGACTCGGTTCTGACAAATAGGAATTTGAGAATTGTTGGACTAATTGAGCGAAACCAGAGTATAAGGCTCGAGGGGACGCTAAGGGCCGTCTCGAAGAAACAAGCCAAGCGTAAGATGCCCGGAGTTGTTATAACCGAAGAAGTTGATCCAGAGAGAACACCCACCGATGATGAACTTTTAGATGGGCCTTCGGATGCAGTTCAGGGTTCCGAAGGAAAGAGAAAAGGCAAGGCTGCTGCTTTTAAGCGTCCTAAATCCGGTAGAAGGAAATTTGTGGTTATGTCTTTGCCCGTTCCTTGGATTAGTATTTTAGAGGCTCCTCCTTCGTAGGAGGAAAACCTTTCTGAAGGGCTCGCCGATATTCTAATTCCGGATTATGTGTCATTCAAACATGATGCCGGTTTGGAAGAGTTCCAACAGGCTTTAGACTTAAGCGAGTCTCCTTCAGCTAGTGTGGCTGACATTTTCGGTTGGTCGGGGGGTTGCACATACATACACACTTCACGACACCACACAATTCCTTACCGTAAGTTGATCACTTTGGGGGATTACTAACTCTGCTCCTCTTTTACTTTGCAGATATAATATCCGGTCGAGATTCAATGCTAAGCAGTCTTCGAAAAGCTCGCCGATCCTCTACATATTATGAGCCGCGCACAAGAGAGGCGGATAGGGATTATGACCGTGGGTGCTCCAGTTAGGAGCGGTATGATAGAGACAGGGAGTACGGGCACCGATCTCGATCTCATTCTCCCCCTCCTAGAAACCCTGTACTGCCTCCCGTTTACGTTTCACGTCCTCCAGAAACTTTGCGGCACAAGCCGTCTCCTCATATTTCAAGGCCTGAAACTCAACACCACAAAGCCGAAGTAGCGGCCCCCATACTTGCAGAGCAGGTCCTTGCTGAGCCTACGGGGGAAGGAGCAATTGAACTTGCTCAATTGAAGAAAGATTTTCCTGACATCTGCTTTGACGGTTATATTTCCCCCCCCCCCCTCCCCGCACTTAAAGAGAATTCCAGCGGAGGCTGAGAACATAATGAACGATTATGTTTATGATATTTACTTCCAATACAAGGAATGGGGGAAGGCCGTGAAAAAAGCATCGAAGGCGGCCTTCGAGTGGGCAGCCGTGATTGAGAAGTTGGATAAAGAGCTCACTTAGAAGGACCGGATCATTCAGGTGCTCAATATCGAAGCCGAGTCCTCCAGAAAATCAGAAATGGGGGCTCTTAAAAAGTCCGATGATGCCAATTCAACCATGGAGAGGATGAGGCAATCTCACTACGCCCTGGTGGAGGAAATGGGCCATAGGAACACCACCGTCACTGCTGAGCGAGATGCGGCCTTCAAAGAGCTTAATGAGCTTAAGTCCAATCTTTCAGAAATCATTAAAGAGAGGGATGCTGCCAACATCTCAGCGCAAGAGGCATGTGACCAAGCTGTGGTGCTTCAAGGCGAGCGGGACGCGGCTGTGGAGAAAATCCACGCGGTGGAGGCTGAGGTTGAGGAGAAAGTTCGGATGGCGAAATCCAAGCTGGAGGCTGATATAGAGGATATTCTCGTCACCTCCAATGCTAATGTGTTGAAACACAAAAATTTGGCTTGGCTCAAAAATTATTCGACACATCTCTATAATGCCTGGAGACAGTTGGTTGAGGAGGAGAAGGCGGTGCATCTGGATGAATCCTTTGATGAGTTCGAACTCGAGAATCGCTTGCTGACCGAAGATGAAAGAAAAATTCTCCATGAGCCAGTCATCTCACATGAAAGGGAGAAACTCAGCACCCAACACCAGGAGATTGGGGAAGACTCAGGTGTCGAGCATCACATTACAAGCCTAGATACTACTGCTCCACCTCCATCTGAGCCTATACCAGTGGTTGTGCCCCAATCTGTCCCGACTTATAATCCAGAACAGCCGCAGCTATCCCCTATTAGGGTGCATACCTCTGAAGTCGTTCAACCATCCATGAGCCAAACCGAGAAAGGTACTCTGAACAAATCTTATGCGCGTTCGAAATAAGGAACTTGTCTTGAAGCATTTGTTAACAGTTTCTCTTCTTCTTTGTTCGGTGACCGGAGTTACACGATTGCGCCTCCTATATCCCAAGAATTACACCAAGCGCAGGAGGCCATTTATTACTGAAGTGACTACCACGACAACAACTGCGCCGATCGATGGAACGCGGCACTTTCTTTCTACGAGCAGATGATGAATGAGCTCCTAGGTCGACACAGTGACCACTTTGCGGACTTACCATTTGTCATTAGTGGACTCGGGCCTGCTTCAGGTTCGTCAACGTAGACCACCGCTGTCCATTGCGAAACTCAATCGATTCGCAAAGAAGAAATACTAACTGAAATCAATGCTGAATTGGAGGCAGCGACACATGGTGTAGTTCTGGAGGTGGAAAGACGGCGCCTGGCACGGCTTCGCTAAGAATGATATCACCTGGTGATACAATCGTTGATACCAGTGTGCCCATTCCGCCCTCTATAGTAGATCCGACTCCTCCGGCCCCTCCTGCAGGAAGTATTCATGTACATTCAAGTTCGGAGGAGGATGTTGAAATCATGCCCTCGTCTGGAGACTGTCCGCTAAAAGGCAAGAGTTCGAAACAAAAAATCGTTAGCGGCTCCAACGGGTCTACGCCGAAGAAGAAGCCGAGGAAGAAGAAAGAGTAGAAAGGCCTCTTCGGTGCATTTTTTGGTAGATAGGAATTTGTTTTTGCTTTTCTTTCATAGGCCGTGTATAGATGCGGGTTCGGCCCCTGCTAGTAGGAATTTTGGAAAAAAGTTGTATATGAACTTCATTTACAGTTAGTTGAAATGAAATTCTATTTTTTGGCCTCAACTCTATTACTGTCTTTTATGCTTAAGTGTTTCGACATTTGAATTTCAGTCCAGTGCATTTGTGGAGTTTCAACTTTTGGGTTGAGTTTTTTTTTATTTGCCAAGTCTGTAAATCACGAACACGAGTCGTAACTGGAGATTGAGTTAGACTTTGACGTTGCACTACTTCAGTCGATGGTTGACACTTAAGCCCTGCCCTCAGTCTCGGGGATGAGTTGCAAAAATTGGCTAGCAATTGCATTTTGCTCTTATTTCGCCGAATTCAACATCGTCAAATCGATGCTAACACCGACATGAGTCGAGTGGTCAAATCCTACTTGCTCACTTTACAATGATCACATCTGCTCTCTGGGGATATGTATTTGAACCTCGATGGTCAATCATGCCTGATTAAGTTTTTTAAGTATATGTCCATGCTATGGGGACTTAAGTTAGTTTATGAGCGGTCGTTCGTACTCGAGTTGTGTTTATACTCTGACCGCACTATGGGTACTCAGAGTTATTTGTGATCGATAATCTGGTTCACACTCTGGGAATCCGGAGAGAATCGACATTTGTAATCTAGTTCGCACTCTAGGAACTTGAATTTGGTATTTATACTCCAACTCGCACTCTAGGAATTCGGAGTTGGTGATTATACTCTGGTTGGCACTTCGAAAATCTAGAGTTGATGTTTACACTCCAATTCGCACTCTGAGAATTTGGAGTTGGCCAACAGATGGTCAGTCACATCTTGTTTGGGCTTTTGGAATTTCGTTCGTACTTTGGGAACGATGGATATATCGGGATCGTGGATGGTCGATTCACATCCACCCCGAGTTAACAAGCGAGGTTGCTAGATAGACGAATCCATCCTCCTCGAACTTGGTTAGGATACGGTTGAAGTCGTTAAGTGAACTGGTCTGTCCTCTTCAGAACCGCATTTATGAGTTTATACTCCAACTCGCACTCTGGGAGCTTGGAGTTGGCCGACGGATGTCAGTTACATCTGCCTGGGCTTTTTAGGGTTTTGTTCGCACTCCGGGAACGATGGATTTATTGGAATCGTGGATGGTCGGTTCACATCCTCCTCGAGTTAACAAGTGAGGTTGTTAGATGGATGGATCCATCCTCCTCGAACTTGATTAGGATACGATCGAAGTCGTTAGGTGGACGGGTCCGTCCTCTTCAGAACCGCATTTATAAGTTTATACTCTAGCTCACACTCTAGGAGGCTGGAGTTGGTTGGGGGATTATCGTGTATCAATCCTATTTTGTCTTTAGGGTAATGACATACCCTCGAGCTTGGGTTTCACTTAGTGAGTGGTCGGTCGTATCACAATCGCTCCCTATTTGAATAAGTTCCACCGCATGATGGAATTTAGCTCTCCGTGCATCGTGGTGTTGTACGTCACATTCAATAAATCACAGCTCTGGCTCAAAGAGATGGCATTTTATTGCTTAAATGAGAAAATATGGCAAAATCAGTTGCCTTAATATAAATTCAAATTTTGAAATGCGGAAACAAATCGCAAATGAAAAAATAGACTGAAATAAATAAAGCCTGTCATGTGTAGCAGTGATGGAGATCCCCGCCGCTTCATGCTCTTGACAAAGCAGGGCTGCCAACAGCTAATTACTTGAATGTGTCATTTTCAAGCTTTCGTTCAATCACACATGGCCCTTCCCACTTTGGTCTTGTGTGCGAAGGTACCGGGTGGACTTTTTTATGGACGAAATCGTCGAGTTTGAAGGTTCGGGGTCGGACTTTGACCTTATGAAATCGGGGGACCTAATTTCGGTATGCGGCTGCTCTCAAGTCAGCCTGATCCCTTTGAACAACTCCAATTCCATTGGCGGTAGGGAATTTTAAAGTTAAGCACCACGAGGCAATAACAGCCCTGAATTCAGCAAGGGTTGGTCGGCCCAAGAAAGTGTTGTAAAGGGAGTCTATGTCCAATACAACAAATTGCAACGTCCGGACTCTCCAACTCCCAATTCCAATGGTAATTCTACCACTCCAGTGGGTGTGGTTGCATTCCCGTCGAAGCCATAAATAGGGAATTGACAAGGCTTCAAATCTTTGGCCTCCATCTTCATTTGATCATAGGCCTGCTTAAATATTATATTCACAGAACTTCCACTGTCGACTAGAATTTTCTTCATCCAAGCATGATCTGCTTGAGCTGATATGACCAGTGGATCAGTAGTTGGGGCTTCGAACCTGTCAGCATCTCTATTTCGAAACACGATGTCGTCAGTCAACACTCCCTATTGTTTGGTTGGAGCTCTATCTTCCAAATCACCACAACATTTGAAATCCGCATGCCTAATGGAATTGGCACGCGATCCCATTTCCTTCCAGCCTTGGTCTGCTGGATAAAGACTACCACTAACAGCATTTATCACTAGCCTCCCGTCGGTATGAGTGGGTTCCTCCTGTCTTGCCTGATTGGACATATCACTCTGATTCGATGGGTCCACACCTCCAGACTGCGGTGCCCGCATAAAATGTTCCAACTTCCTTTCTATAATTACCTTCTCAACGAGATCTTGCAAATGACGACATTCATTTGTATTGTGGCCATAGCTTTCATGAAATCTACAAAAAAAATCCCGTTTGGATTTGCCTCTTTGACGATGGTTTTGGTGCAGATTTCTTATATTGAATGGTATTGCAAGTTTGTAAATACACATTCTCCAATGATGTATTCAAAGGAGTGTAATTATCAAACATAGGAATTTTGCGCTATAGGCCACGATTCTGATCTTGCTTTCTATTTTGATTCACATTCTCCCGTTGCCGGTTTTGTTTATTTTGTATATTCAACTGAACTTTCCCAGAACTCTCCCCGAACTGCTTGACTACAACATTACTTTGAATTCCCTCACTACTGGATCCCGCGTCATCCTTCTTCCTAGGCTATTTCGCATCATCCCTTCTTAAGAATTGGGCCGCCTTAGAGTAGAAACGGTCCAATGACGCGGTAAGTTTCCCAGCCAACCAGTTTTCGAACTCGGAATCAAGACCAACCCTCTTAGTCAATGCCATCAAGATAGAGTTGTCATTGGGATTTCTTATCTCTGCACACGCAGCATGAAATCTCTCTAGGTAGCATCTGAGTGTCTCTCCGGGAGCTTGAGTAACGCTGGATAAAGTATTAACATTTTTAGGCCTCACAACATGCATGTAACGACCCGTAAATTTTGATAAATAAATTGGTTAATTTAATTAAGATTTTGTAATTAATTTTAGAAAGAAGTAAAAAAAATTATAATTTATATTGAAATAAATGTTAAGAATGAAATATAGCAATGGTAATTAAAACTAATTATTAGTAATTTGAATAAAATTCTAATAAATGAAGTAGTGAAAGTGTATACCTGGATATAAATTGAATATGAGAAAATAAGAGATAAGTATTGAATTACTTAATGTAATAACACAGTGTTAACAGTAATTAGATGTAAATTAAGGAAATATGTTAATGCAAGTTATTAAATAATGAATTTGAATGAAATTCTAATTTAAATAAATAATTTAAAAGTTATGACTTAGTTATAATTGGAATATAATAAGAACAAATGTAATTGTTGTATTAATGTGTGAAATAATAGGATAGAGGGTAATTGTTGTAGAGAATAACCATACAAGTATTATAAAGACTATATTGGTGATAAATGGTTATTACAAATAAAGATAATTAAATATTACTTTAATGAAAATAAAGGTAGTAATGGAAGTGTGAATGTAAATCTAATAGAAACGTAAATTTATTTTAAGGTAGTAATTGGTGAATTGGGGAAAATAGTTCAAAGTATGTAAATTGATGAATTAATATGTAATGTATGTAAAGTAATAAACTGGTATAAGAATGGAATTAAGGTAAATTCATTTAGTGGTTTTAAAACCTTAATTGATGTGTTCAATTGATAGAAGTACACATTTAGAAATGTAATATTTATTCAAATTAAGATGTAAACAGGCGTATATTAATGTAATGAAATAAAATTAGCGTTGTATATGGAATTATAACCTGGATTGATAGGTAACAACCTTATAAATGTAACTAAAAGCAAATAGGTGACAATTAATATAGGTTGTTTATTTAATGTGTCAAATAAACTTTGGTAATCGATTACAATAAATCTTAATTTAACGTTTTTTAATGTAAATTAAAGTAACAATTGATGTAATAAAGGATGGAACCAAGGTAAATTAGTTAATTGGATTTAAAATCTAAATTAATGGGTGAAATTGAAAATTTTCAATATGATTGAATAATAGTAGTTATTACAAATAAGTGGAAATAAAATAGTTAACACAAGAAAAGGTGAAATTGGAAGTATCAAAGTAATGAAACGTAAACAATTGTTAAATATATTTATAGGATAATGATTGTTTGAATAATAAGAATGGGAATCAACATTTACGTATTTATTTGAATTTAAAATTATGGTAATTGGGTTTATTGCAATTATTGAAATTAAATATTTAAATATTTCATAAATGTGAATTAAGATAAAATTTGGAATGTTAGTGTAGTAGATATAAACCCATGTTGACATCACCTTTAAGAGGGTAAGTTATAACTAATTTATAATAAGATTAAAGATCAAATAGACGGATTTAAGGGAATTGCAACTGATAAGTAATGAATTTATTTAATTTGAAAGTTAAACACTGTAGTTGTGAATTTATTAACTTTAAATTGATATGGAAGTTTGTTATAAAGGATTTTGAATTTCTAAAGTAATACAAGATGATTAAATTTATGAATTATAGAATTTAAATTGGAAGGTGATTTAATTAATTAATATTAATTTATTTAATTGACTGGAAAATAGCCATTTTGGTCACTGACTCGGATTTCGACGAAACTAGTTTCATCGGATCCGTAACGATGAACTATTGTAAGGTTTCAAATTTCGTAGCGATCGGACTTGCCGTTTGATCGTACGAACGTGAAACGCCTTGAAATCAATGAAATTGAAATCAATTTGAAAATATTGATTTTAGCATAACTTCTTCATACGATGAAATTTGGACTTGGAACCCGTTCCACCACGTTTAAAATATTTTAAAACATCTATTTTGATATACGGGTTGACCCAATTTCGTTCGGAGTCAAAACGGGCTTTTCGGGCCATTTATCGTTCAGCGCATTATAAATCAGGTCCATCTATTCTATTTTCAACCTTGTCTATAAATACCCGGTTATAAACCCTAGCCTACTTCTATTTCTCATTTGTTTGTACGTACAAATCAACTATCTATTTTCCTCAATGACAGACAAACAAATTCTGGATCCAAACACAAATCAAGTTCAAATCAAAAAATTCAAACTCCTTTGAAAACTTTGAAAAAAAAATATTGAAGCCCTCGACGAGCGCAACCTAAATCTTCAATTCGTTTTTTGATTCCGTGCATCGTTTGCTATGAAATTCATGTTGAACCTCGGTCATCCATTGACCTCGGTTTTGAATCAATGGTGGATCGCAAATTTCATGGCGATCGAAGGGCATAGTCGAGTAGAGGGGAACAGGGAGGTTCGATCCATACGGTTGGGTCATCTTCAGGAGGATGCAGTTCGCCAGAAAACGCCGAGAAAGGTAGCGATGGCGAACAGTCACGGTGGCGTTGTGGAGGCTCGGTGCGGCACTGGGAGCTCGGTTTTGGGAGTGGAGGTCGGCGATGGTGCCAGATCATGATGGAGATGGCCGTGGCGTCGCGATAATTCACGAGGAGGGCGGCGGCTTTCCAGTTCGAACGCGATGTTAAAACACGTGATTAGGGTTTTGCTGTGAAGACGATGACGTGGCGCTGGGTATGTTTGTTTTTTTTATTTATTTTATTTCATTTCAAATCTTCTAGTTAGTATAACTTCGTCATACGATGTTGGATTCAAGCATGATTTTTTTGTTAGGATCGTATTAAAATTTCTGACATTTTAACGCTAGTCTGCACGAATTTGGAGACTGTTGGAATTTTGGGTTTAAATTGGATTTGAATTCAATTTAAATTCAAAAGGTGAGTATTTTAAACCACTCATAACTTCTAAAATTTCTTATGTTTGTGAAATTTATTTTTTATTATGATTATGCATTTATTTATGACTGTTTCGTATATTTTTAATCATCATCTCAGTTAATTGCATTTATTTAAATTAAATCGTTATTTGATTATTATTGAATATAACTGCCAGTTAATTACCTGTTATATATTATCAGTTATATATTTATATTGATTGATTGTTTTGGATGATGATTGTGATGGACGTATGATTTTATGATGGATGAATGGATGTTTTATTTATATCACCATAATCTGCAAGTTCTTTATTGATTTGTCATTATTGATTTGAGATTGCGGTTTGAAATGATATATAACCGTATTTTTATTTTTAAATTACGGATTGAAATGATAAATATCCGTATCACTTGACCATAGGATAGAAAATTATATACAGACATCGCGGTCTATATATAAAAACATTTTAAAATGGTTTCTATGGTTTTGTAAAGAAATATATGATTTTATGAGATATTGATTTGGATATTTTATAAATGTTCTTTTATATATAGTTAAATTCTTTGTTTAAGCTATGTTTAAAATTGTTTAAGTATAAAAGAAGTTTAACAATAAAGTTTGATTTTGTTAAGATATAATAAGGTTAAAGTATTTATTTAAATTATTTTGTATATAGAGTTTATATTGCCTTAAATACAATTAAGATAGGAAGATAAATAGGAAATTGATTTGAATCAAATTATTTGAGAATTTTACTCAAATAAAATCTAATTTTAAATTGAGATAAATATGATATTTTATGAAATTGAATTTATTTGAGAATTAAACTCAAAAAGGGTTGATGGGAATTTTATTAAATTGGGAATTTTAAAGGGTTAATTTATTATAACTTGATTTTTGGGTCTAGGTGAATTAAATGATTATTTCAAGTATAACGAATTGAAAGCAATATCTAGTTATTTGAAATTTGAGTTTTATTTAAATAATAAGGGTTTATTATATAAAATATTTCAAAACTAAATAATAGAAAATTTAATTGTTGAATCGAAATTATCAAATTTAGTTTTGAAATTTTGGAATATTTTAAGCCTTGAAATATATCGAAATTGAAATGTTTATAGATATTGAAATGTTTCGAAGTTATTATATTTTAAAGGTGTTAAAATTTCAAATGTTTGGTTTGTAGTATAAAATTTGGAAGTGCTATGATTTTAAAAAGAGGATATATTTGAAATAAATGATATTATATTGATTTGAAATAAAAGGAATATCATATTGATTTGGTTTTTAAATTTGAAATGATATCGTATTTATATGGTTTTGAAATAAATATTATATCCTGGTTTTGAAGTATAATTATTTTGAAATGACCGCGGTGTTATAATAACGTTTGGTTGTTGAAAAGACCGGGATCGGAAGCTGTCATACTCTCTGCCAACTCCGAAACTACTTTAACAACCGTGTACGCGGTGGAGATTCCAGAATGAAGCAGGATGGTGGCGGCGTTTCCTTCGAGTTAAATACGTGGACCCGACTCCCATGAGTTGGCATAAGGTGGTTAAAACAGGAGCGATTCTCGGGCCAATGAGGTAGCACCTTTGATTGGACACATCCCTTCGATATTATACTTTGACTTTTGGATTGATTCGGTGGCCACTTTTGATTTTTTTTTTATTTGGGGGTTTGGCTCGAGGTGGGCGATAGCTGCGCGCTATGCGTTACCACCAGCCCGGATAGCAATTGTTATATCTACCCTGGCATTGCCTAGTTGTGCCATATCACCTACCCTAGCGAGCCTTGTACGAGTTTGATTTGTGTCGTACCTATGGAGTATCTTCTCGTAGTCTCCCGATCATGGGATATCCAGGTACTGTATAGACTACTGACATTATTTATGTGTTAAGGTCGAAAATGTAAACCCTTAACGCTATTTTATAGTATGTTTATTTTACTAATAGACACTGTTATAATAACGAAATATTACTACATAGTAAATAGTTTAACGGATCCTTAGGAGATGTGAATCCCGAGCATCTCTTAAGTTACTACACTCATGTTTGACACTGGATAGGAGATGTCAAATCCCGTAAACATCTCTGACGTCGTTCCACTCATATTTTACCGTTGATTTAACTCACATAAGATCTTTTAGTTCTGACTCGAGTGTTTTGTCTTTTCAATTCGCTCAGGTCAGCCTGAGCATTTCAGGATTTGAAGACCTTACTTCTGGAGGACGAAGGCAAAGATTTTATTACTATTATATATTATATTAGTCCACTGCATCACATCTATTCCGCTGCATTAATTATTATTCTATGGTATGTGTGACTCTGGTAAGTATTGTATAAGTATAATCGAATATTTTGTAAAACAGCTTCATGAACTATATATTTGATTATTATATTTTATCGTTCCGCTGCAAGATTCTGTTTTGTTTTATTTCTTCCTTTTTCTTATTTACCCCATAACAAATCCGCCCTTCTGTATGGTTTAAGTCTGACGTGTGTGGTTTATCGTCGGTTTAAAGCATACAGAAAGGCGGGACGTTACATCTGGTATCAGAGCTTTGGTTTAGCGATAAACCTTAGCTTTGTGGGGTTTGACTCTTTATTAATATGGTAGTAATACCCTATGGGAGTCGTTGAGTGTATATATATGAGAGAGCGTATTTGTTAGTGTTATAAAAGGTTTTAATATTGTGTTAATCTATTCCGTTTTGTATTTATAAATTCTGGTTGGTGCATGGGACGCTATGACATCAATAATGATTTCTAAACACTTAATAGGACAGACCAACATAATATTTGTTTTTAATATAGGCGAATGAAATAATTTTTCATGTTATATTTTCTATATATAAAATAAATTTTTATAAAGGTTATATTTGGTTGTAATACATTGGTTGTTAGATAGTGTAATCTATAAATATTAGTAATGTAGGATTTGAAAGAAAAAAAGAATAAATTGAAAATTTTAGAACTTAAGTTCTATGGTTTTGAAAATTTCTTTCAAATGATTTTGGAATATAATAATAATATTTTAGAAGTATTTTCTGATATAAATATTTCAATATAATTTTAAAGAATTGTTTTAAAGAAACGAAATAAGTTCCGTACTCCCCTCTCTGTCGCTGGAAAATAATTTCGGTGATGAGTGCACGCATCATCGACATTCATTTTCGAGTTTCGAAGTGGGAAGGCCACTGTAATAGTTTTACTGCGGATTTATTTTGATAAACAAATATAAATTTTAAATTATTTTAAATATAATTGGATATATAAATACGTTTATCTATTATTTTTATATGATTTAAAACTTAACCCGGTATTTAATTCTTAAGTTTCCATTAATTAATAATTTCAATTGCTTTAGCGAAAGGGAATTTAACTAATAATTGAAACCTCTAAATGAAATATGAGATTTAATGCTAAATTATAAAGGAAATTAAAAGAAAGTTGAAATTGTAACTTATAAGACAAAAGATTAAATTATTGAACAATGAATTGATTAAAAGAAATGAGAAAACTTGTATAACTTTCAATTACATTCTTAAAGCATATATATATATAACAGACCAAATATTAAAAGTTAAAATGTTAAAGAGTTGTAATGAAAATCGTGCAAGTAAACTTATGCAATGAAAGTGTTCAATAAATTGCTTTTATTAATAGGAATTGATGTTATAGAGTTATAAAACTTAAGTATAATTGAAAATGTTACTATGAGTAAATATAATAGAAAGATAAAGATTATAAATAAATGATTGTAAACTTAAGTAAATGAATTAATATGCAAAGAAATTGAATGAAAATATGAATACTATGGATAAATGAATGAAAATAAATGAAATTGAGAAATGAATGAATGTAATTCAATAAAAAGGGAAATTTTGCAAGAAATAAATGTAAAAAGTAAAAAGATAAACCATTATATGAATGAAAAAAAGAAATCAAACAACAAATGTATGAATGGATTTAATAAGAATAAACTTAATCTATTGTTTGAGATTGTTGTTTGTTTGGTCTATGGTTGTTTGGGCAAGGATACTTTAAATTTGTTTGGATGTATGAATAATCTATTTAGTTTCGCCTAAGACTGTTGAGTAAAAGGGTATGCTTAGTAGTTTATTTTTCATTCCATACAAATTAAAGTTTTGAACCCGACAACTATTTTTTTTGTTTGATATGAATGGATAATTGATGTGTGTTGATTTATGTGATGGTTGTTTGCTTGTGCAAGTGATGGTTGGTATGTTGAATGTTTGTTGTTATTTGAAACAACTTTAAATATTTCATTTATATAATTGTTAGCCTTTTGGATTATATAAGTGAAATACAGGTTATGAAAGCAATTGCTACTGCATTTGGTTTCATAATATAAGCGTTATTTGCCCGATAAATAGGTACGTTTCCGGATTACGGTTTATAGCGTTATTATATTGTTTTCCTGTGTTGGGATATATTATTTTGGAAAATATATGTTATATATTATTATATTTGATATTATATTTTCCCCCGAGCCACTCCGTACAAAAGAGACTCTACCGAAATTTTTCGAAAATTTTGAACTTAGAATATTTTGTAAGTGTTTCCAAACTTTATTAATTTGAGTATAAAAGATTTAATGATTATAAATTGGTATATTTTATTTAAATTGGTTTTTTTATATATTTAATGTTTTAAATAAGATATATTGATTTCGTAATTCTTCTTTTCCCTTCTTTTTCCTTTTCGGGGATGAAAAGTTTTGAGTGGGGGAGAGTGTAACGACCTGTAAATTTTGATAAATAAATTAGTTAATTTAATTAAGATTTTGTAATTAATTTTAGAAAGAAGTAAAAAATTTATAATTTATATTGAAATAAATGTTAAGAATGAAATATAGCAATGGTAATTAAAACTATGTATTAGTAATTTGAATAAAATTCTAATAAATGAAGCAGTAAAAACGTATACCTGGATATAAATTGATTATGAGAAAATAAGAGATATGTATTGAATTACTTAATGTAATAACACAGTGTTAACAGTAATTAGATGTAAATTAAGGAAATATGTTAATGCAAGTTATTAATTAATGAATTTGAAGGAAATTCTAATTTAAATAAAATAATTTAAAAGTTATGACTTAGTTATAATTGAAATATAATAAGAACAAATGTAATTGTTGTATTATGTGTGAAATAATAGGATAGAGGGTAACAGTTGTAGAGAATAACCATACAAGTATTATAAAGAGTATATTGGTGATAAATGGTTATTACAAATAAAGATAATTAAATATTACTTTAATGAAAATAAAGGTAGTAACGGAAGTGTGAATGTAAATCTAATAGAAACGTAAATTTATTTTAAGGTAGTAATTGGTGAATTGGGGAAAATTGTTCAAAGTATGTAAATTGATGAATTAATACGTAATGTATGTAAAGTAATACACTGGTATAAGAATGGAATTAAGGTTAATTCATTTATTGATTTTAAAACCTTAATTAATGTGTTCAATTGATAGAAGTACACATTTAGAAATGTAATATTTATTCAAATTAAGATGTAAATAAGCGTATATTAATGTAATTAAATAAAATTAGCGTTATATATGGAATTATAACCTGGGTTGATAGGTAACAACCTAATAAATGCAATTAAAAGCAAATATGTGATAATTAATATAGGTTGTTTATTTAATGTGTCAAATAAACTTTCGTAATCGATTACAATAAATCTTAATTTAACGTTTGATAACGTAAATTAAAGTAACAATTGATGTAATAAAGGATGGAACCAAGGTAAATTAGTTAACTGGATTTAAAATCTAAATTAATGGGTGAAATTGACAAATTTTAATATGATTGAATTGTAGTAGTTATTACAAATAAGTGGAAATAAAATAGTTAATACAAGAAAAGGTGAAACTGGAAGTATCAGAGTAATGAAACGTAAACAAATGTTAAATATGTTTATAGGATAATGATTATTTGAATAATAAGAATGGGAATCAACATTTATGTATTTATTTGAATTTAAAATTATGGTACTTGGGTTTATTGCAATTAATTGAAATTAAATATTTAAATATTTCATAAATGTGAATTAAGATGAAATTTGGAATGTTAGTGTAGTAGATATAAACCCATGTTGACATCACCTTTAAGAGGGTAAGTTATAATTGATTTATAATAAGATTAAATATCAAATAGATAGATTTAGGGGAATTGCAATTGATAAGTAATGAATTTATTTAATTTGAAAGTTAAACACTGTAGTTGTGAATTTATTAACTATAAATTGATATGGAAGTTTGTTATAAAGGATTTTAAAATTTAAAGTAATACAAGATGATTAAATTTATGAATTATAGAATTTAAATTGGAAGGTGATTTAATTAATTAATATTAATTTATTTAATTGACTGGAAAATAGCCATTTTGGCGACTGACTCGGATTTCGACGAAACTAGTTTCATCGGATCCATAACTATGAATTATTGTAGGTTTCAAGTTTCGTAGCGATCGGACTTGCCGTTTGATCGTATGAACGTGAAACGCCTTGAAATCAATGAAATTGAAATCAATTGAAATTAATTTAAAAATATTGATTTCAGCATAACTTATTCATATGATGGAATTTGGACTTGGAACATATTCCATCGCGTTTAAAATATTTTAAAACGTCTATTTGATGTATGGGTTGACCGAATTTCGTTCGGTGTCAGAACGGGCTTTTTGGGCCATTTATCGTTCAGCGCGTTATAAATCGGGTCCATCTATTCTATTTTCAACTTTGTCTATAAATACCCGGTTATAAATCCTAGCCTACTTCTATTTCTAATTTGTCTATACGTACCAATCAACTATCTCTCTTCCTCAATGGCAGACAAACAAATTCTGGATCCAAACACAAATCAAATTCAAATCAAAAAATTCAAACTCCTCAGAAAAATTTGAAAAAAATATATATCAAAGCTCTCGACGAGCGCAACCTAAATCTTCAATTCGTTTTTCGATTCCGCGCATCGTTTGCTCTGAAATTCATGTTGAACCTCGGCTATCTATTGACCTCGGTTTTGAATCGACGGTGGATCGCAAATTACATGGCGATTGAAGGGTACAGTCGAGTAGAGGGGAGCAGGGAGGTTCGATCCATACGGTTGGGTCGTCTTCAGGAGGATGCTGTTCACCAGAAAACGCCGAGAAAGGTGGCGACAGCTAAAAGTCATGGTGGCGTTGTGGAGGCTCGGCGCGGCAGTGGGGAGCTCGGTTTTAGGAGTGGAGGTCAACGATGGTGCCAGATCATGATGGAGATGGCCGTGGCGTCGTGATAATTCGCGAGGAGGGCGGCGACTTTCCAGTTCGAACGCGATGTTAAAACACGTGATTAGGGTTTTGCTGTGAAGACGATGACGTGGCGCTTGGTATGTTTGTTTTTTTATTTATTTTATTTTGTTTCAAATCTTCTAGTTAGTATAACTTCGTCATATGATGTCTGATTCACGCGTGATTTTTTTTGTTAGGATCGTATTAAAATTTCTGATATTTTAACGCTGGTCTGGACGAATTTGAAGACTATTGGAATTTTGGGTTTAAGTTGGATTAGAATTCAATTCAAATTCAAAAGGTGAGTGTTTTAACCCACTCACAACTTCTAAAATTTCTTATATTTATTAAATTTAATTTTTATTATGATTATGCATTTATTTATGACTGTTTCGTATATTTTTATTCATCATCTCAGTTAATTACATTTATTTAAATCAAATCGTTATTTGATTTATTATTGAATATAACTGCCAGTTAATTACCTGTTATATATTATCAGTTATATATCTTTATTGATTGATCGTTTTGGATGATGATTGTGATGGATGTATGATTTTATGATGGATGAATGGATGTTTTATTTATATCATCATAATCTGCAAGTTCTTTATTGATATGTCATTATTGATTCGAGATTGCGGTTTGAAATGACATATAACTATATTTTTATTTTTAAATTACGTATTGAAATGATAAATATCCGTATCACTTGACCATAGGATAGAAAATTATATATAGACGTCGCGGTCTATATATAAAAATATTTTGAAATGGTTTCTATGGTTTTGTAAAGAAATATATGATTTTATGAGATATTGATTTGGATATTTTATAAATGTTCTTTTATATATAGTTAAATTCTTTGTTTAAGCTATGTATAAAATTGTTTAAGTATAAAAGAAGTTTAATAATAAAGTTTGATTTTGTTAAGAAATAATATGGTTAAAGTATTTATTTAAATTATTTTGTATATAGAGTTTATATTGCCTTAAATACAATTAAGATGGGAAGACAAATAGGAAATTGATTTGAATCAAATTATTTAAGAATTTTACTCAAATAAAATCTGATTTGAAATTGAGATAAATATGAGATTTTATAAAATTAAATTTATTTGAGAATTAAACTCAAAAAGGATTGATGGGAGATTTATTAAATTGGGAATTTTAAAGGGTATAATTATTATACTTTGATTTTTGGGTCTCGGTGAATTAAATGATTATTTCAAGTGTAACGAATTAAAGGCAATATTTAGTTATTTGAAATTTGAGTTTTATTAAATAATAAGGGTTTATTATATAAAATATTTCAAAACTAAATAATAGGAAATTTAATTGTTGAATCGAAATTATCAAATTTAGTTTTGAAATTTTGGAATATTTTAAGCCTTGAAATATATCGAAATTGAAATGTTTATAGAAATTGAAATGTTTCAAAGTTATGAATTTCATGGCATTATGTTTTAAAGGTGTTAAAATTTCAAATGTTTGGTTTGAAGTATAAAATTTGGAAGTGCTATGATTGAAATAAATGATATTATATTTTTTTTGGCAAAGCCAGCCGGTTTTATAGTGGACCGTCCACTTTTTATTACGAACGTAATAAAAAACTTGAAGTACAGGAGTAAGGTAGAGACACCCTAACTACTAAAAAGAGGGGAATAAATACAGCACAGGAGTGTGACAGACATGTCACAGCTACTAGAAAAAACAGACTAAACTAAGACTCCTCCAAAGAGGAAGTGCCACTAGCATCAACTTCAACCTAGGAAGATACCAAAGAGACATCCCCAAGAAGACCATAGTAGGGGCGAAATAGGAGAGCAAGCGAAGGATCGTAGATGTCAACATCAGATGAGTATAGAAATGATCGATCCCAAGAAGAATCGGCAAGCATGGTGGAATTTAAGTCAGCATACGTACCATCCGAATCAAGAACCAAGGAGTCACCAGACGGTCTGTAATAGAGGCACCGAAGGTCCGAAAGATCGTCGGAAACATATCTAAAGAAGGAATCATCCAAAGGGTTGTAATGCAAGTCAGAACATCGATCAACCCAACATCTCTCAGACTCATCCCAAAAATTAGGCAACTGAGACGGAACAAGATCCGAAATAACAGTGGAATCCACAGGAACAACATCAGGAACAATGGATGCAACAGGGGAAGCTGGCCATGCAGAGCAAGACGGCGATCCAGGGACAGGAACAACAGGAGGTGAAGCCTTCGGCACCTTGGGAACCCATTTCCTGATCGGAGGCCGCGGCAGTGGTATCTTAGGCACAGAAGCGGAAGCAGCAGAATGGGAGCAGGCAGAAACTAAGTGGCCAAAGGAGTGACAAGAAGTACATATGTCGGGGATCCAACCATATCGAACACGAACATCAACTACATGGCCAACCGCTAACTGAACAGGAATAGTGGTAGGGAGAGGCTTAAGGGGGGTAATCTCAATCAAGGCCTTAGCGTACACCAGCTTTTCACGCACAACTGTATTCGCATCAAAACATTTCAGCTTACCAACGTTGCAAGCAAGCCAATTCAAACCCAGAAGAGGTTGAAGTGCCGAAGGAATTTGAGAAAAATAAACCCAAACAGGGATAGATAACACTTGTTCACGAGCACTAGCAACCGTAGGGGACCAAGGAGTAATAATAAACGGTTTCCCATCAAAAAAGGTTGGCTCCGCCTCAAGAACACGGCAACGTTCCTCAGCGGAGGAAAACTGTAGGAAATACATAGTGTCGACTAGCTTAACACGGAGATTACCTCGTAGCCTCCAAGCCTTACGACAAACAGTGGACGGTTCATGTAGTCGTTGCTTAGGATCCAAAAAGAAACCAACTAAATATTCGGACCAATAGTCCAAACCTGCTTGCATGACATTTGGAGGTGGGATCATCACTCCATTCTCCTCTACAATATCAAATTCCACAGGTTCGTAAACCCCCGCGTTACGGGGCATTGAAGTAAAAAGCGAAGACCAAGCTTTGGATCCTATATGAGAAGCAGCTGGTTGAACGGCATCCAGAAAAGAACCACCGCCAGAAGACGCAAGCACAACAGTGGGGGAGGCCGCAAGAAACGTACCACCAGTTCTTAAAACACTGCAATTGGAAACTTCCTTCTCATTGGACTTGTGACAAACACTTGGAGTGCGTTGAGGCAAATTCGATATTTTAGGATCAGCCGAAAAAATCTCACTTCCAATCACTCCACCGACCACACCATTATCATCAATATCACCAGCAACATCAACTACTTTAGCAAGTGAATGCATGGAACCATTGTTAGTCAGACAGTCCTGACCCACCAAAACACGCTCAAGACTCACAGATGGGCACGCAATGGCCACTGTGCTCGTCTGGGCAGATGGGAGCGGAGGGAACTCCGTCGTAGAAGGTAGCGGAGGGAACTCCGTCGTAGATAGCAAGGCCGGCATTAATTTATTCATTACCAGGGGTACCTTAAAAACTTTTCCAGAACGAGTAGAAGAGGGGGAAGAAGAAGGGGGAGGGGCTGCGGGGAGAATTGGAAAACAAGGTGGGGAGCTCGGCATGAACACGGACGAGAGGGAAGATGATTGTGAGTATGGCTACGGCGATCTGGAAAAGAGAAACACGGTTCTGGAAAACGCGCAGGAGCATGCCATGGAAACTCTGGAATATATTATATTGATTTGAAATAAAAGGAATATCATATTGATTTGGTTTTTAAATTTGAAATGATATTGTATTTATATGGTTTTGAAATAAATATTATATCTTGGTTTTGAAGTATAATTATTTTGAAATGACCACGGTTTTCTAGTAACGTTTGGTTGTTGAAGAGACCGGGATCGGAAGTTGTCATACTCTCTGCCAACTCTGAAACCACTTTAACAACCGTGTACACGGTGGAGATTCCAGAATGAAGTAGGATGGTGGCGGCGTTTCCTTTGAGGTAATTACGTGGACCCGACTTCCGTGAGTTGGCATAAGGTGGCTAAAACAGGAGCGATTCTTGTGCCAATGAGGTAGCACCTTTGATCGGACACATCCCTTCGATATTATACTTTGACTTTTGGATTGATTCGGTGGCCACTTTTGTTTTTTTTTTATTGGAGGGTGTGGCTCGAGGTGGGCGGTAGCTGCGCACTATGCATTACCACCAGCCCGGATAGCAATTGGTATATCTACCCTGGCATTGCCTAGTTGTGTCGTGTCACCTACCCTAGCGAGCCTTGTACGAGTTTGATTTGTGTCGTACCTATGGAGTATCTTCTCGTAGTCTCCCTATCATGGGATATGCAGGTAATGTGTAGACTACTGACATTATTTATGTGTTAAGGTGGAAAATGTAAATCCTTAACGCTATTTTAAAGTATGTTTATTTTACTAATAGACACTATCATAATAACGAAATATTACTACATAGTAAATAGTTCAACGGATCCTTAAGAGGTGTGAATCCCGAGCATCTTAAGTTACTGCACTCACGTTTGACACTGGATAGGAGATGTCAAATCCCGTAAATATCTCTGACGCCGTTCCACTCATATTTTACCGTTGATTTAACTCACATAAGATCTTTTAGTTCTAACTCGAGTGTTTTGTCTTTTCAATTCGCTTGGATCAGCCTGAGCATTTCAGGATTTGAAGACCTTACTTCTGGAGGATGAAGGCGAAGATTTTATTACTATTAGATATTATATTAGTCCACTGCATCACATCTGTTCTGTTGCATTAATTATCATTCTATGGTATGTGTAACTTTGGTATGTATTGTATAAGTATAATCGAATATTTTGTAAACAACTTCATGAACTATATATTTGATTATTATATTTTATCATTCCGCTGCAAGATTCTGTTTTGTTTTATTTCTTCCTTCTTTTTCTTATTTACCCCATAACAATCCGCCCTTCTGTATGGTTTAAGTCTGACGTGCGTTGTTTATCGTCGGTTTAAAGCGTACGCAAAGGTGGGACGTTGCAATGCATATGGAGAACTTAGTGGTCAGTTGGTCAAAGCAAGAAATGGATCGAGACGGAAATCGCGTGAACCACATAGTAGCAATCCCCTCCAAATAAATGGAAAAATTATGGCATTTCACTACATCATCGGCTCTCGCAGCATTCATCGACCCTTCATACTTCAAGATATGTTGATTGGGATCTGAATTCCCTTCATAAACTAGTAAAGTTGGCATCCTGAATCACCGAGGAGGTTCAGCATAAAGTATTTCGTCAGTAAAGAGAGTATGACTCCAGAAGATTCCCCAGTTGTCATTTGTGAGACCTTGACTCTCTCGAATCATTTGATGGATCATTGTGGGAATGTGCGGCATCTTTACATTTTGTGCTTGTTGGGCCAAGGTGTGGTCGTGCTCCACAATACGAGGTTGGACCGGTCGCTGTCGACGTTCTATATCTCGCCTCCTTGGCTCGATGTACTCAGGAACATAAGCTTAGAGAGCGTGTCCATGCTGAAGATGGTTCAAATCTGGTTGATCCCGGGCATCAAGCCTGGTTCAAAAGCAGTGGTTGTCTGTGATGTAGTGAGGAACCGCACCTCCCTAGGAAGAGGGTCCAATCTGGAAGCTGGCCGATGGGCCAACTCTCAATTGTCTAACGGTCATAGTAGGTTGATGTCTAGTGACTTGTGTGTAACTCCCGTCTAGCCGGGGACGTGTAGATCGATGATGATAATCAGACGAGGCTGAACTTTCGATGGGGGAGTAAGAAGCATGATCTCTTCTACGCCTTTGGCGATTCAGCTGGTTTGTTTACTCAGCGTTGGCGCGTAGCTGTTCATTTGGTTGTTGCCAACTTTGGGTCTACTCTTGAAGAAGCATCTGAAATTCTTATCGGTTGACAGGACCAGACGGATCTGAAGGTCCGACAACATTCTGATTGGATAGAGACAATTTTGCAAGATTCTGTCTATCCTGTCCTTCTTGGTCCGCAACAGTAGAGGCGGTCCTTGTGATAACCTTGGCGATTAGGGAAGTCCTTTCCTAGATTTTATACAAATCTGAATAGGTTGGAAGGATTCTAAACTCGAGATATGGATCTCCCTCTTGGATTTATGCAATCCGATATCGATAGTAGATCCAAGAAGCAGGAGAAAAACTGTGTTTTCTCAGTGAAAGCACCAAAATGTTTGTGCCAAAAATGGACACAACACTCTTCGAAAGTCTTTGAAGAGATAAAAATGAAGAATAGAAATGTAAAATATGGATTATCTAGCAAAAACTCCAAAAACAGATATGTAAACGCACTGACACACAACAACATAGAGTGGTTCGGCGTGTTTCCTAAGTCCACTATGAAGTTTGATGATTTTATTGATATTCTTTAGATGATTACAACTGATTGCAGCGAATTACAGCAAATTACAGTTTTGAAATTCGAGTATAACAGCAGTATTGGAGTGCAAAATTGAATCCGACAGAGTCTGGGCATTCGAGAGCAAAAAGATCCTTCTTCTGTGGGCCCTGGGGATCTATTTATAGGCGTAGGAGGCTGATATCTCGCTCAGAACTCGGAAGACTTCTTCTGGCATGTGGGTGGGCCCACACGATCGATCCTATGAAGTTTTGGCTCGATCCGTGATCGATACGAACAAATTTTGTATCAATCGAGACTTGATCCTATCGAGTCGAAACTTGGCATGAACCTTCCTTAGGTCGCACGTGAGCTCCTGTGAAATTTCATAGCATTTGGACTTGTGGATTGTGAGATATGATTGATGCAAGATTACGTTTTTCCTAGTCTGCCGAGTTCGAATCGATGATTTCGAATCGATTTATTTGAATCGATCCAGGCACGTGCTAGCAAGTTGATGTGACGCGCACTCTTCGGATCGATCCACTTTCGTTGCCAAGTTGACCGAGTCGTTCCAAAACTTTTGCCTCGTTCGTATCGATACCAATTGTCATGTTGTGTCGAAGGGAGTGGTTCCATTCGTGTCGATTGATGTGGCTCAGCTCGCATCGATCAATGTGGCTCTATTCGTATCGATTGATATGGTTCATTTCGTATCGATGGTTTTGGCCTTGTTCATATCGATCGAACTATTCCAACTTGATGGATACGAAAAATAGGCAATGGAATGGATACAAACAGCGACTGTTTGGTGGATACGAATAGTGATCCTCTGATGGATACGAACAGTGACTGTTTAATGGATACGAACAGTGATCCTCTGATGGATACAAACAGTGATTCTCTGTTGGATACAAACTATGGTTGCTTGATGAACACGAAATGACATGCTCTAGATCGATGCGAACAACAGATGGCACCGAGACTTGATGGATGCGAAGTAGGTAATAATCGATTGATAAGAAGTGCGCTCTTGTGCTAATGGATTCGAACATGATGGATATGAACTAAAGGACGCGACCATGTTGATTTCTTTGACTTGTATCAATCATATCTTAAGCATACGAACCCGGATTGGCTTGAAATTTGAAATATTGGGTTTTATAGCTTTGCTTATTATGTCCTGTCAATTGTGGCCTGATCCGAACTCGGACAAAATTCATCGATATCCATGGTGAACCTATACATACTCGATATTTGGGACGAGCGATCCTTGGTTTTCAGCCAATTTCTTGATATCTCGGCCTTGCCAAAAGGTGGGATAACATTTATTTTACTGTCTAAAATTGGAACGGCAGAACCAGCGCAAGAATCATGAATGCGGAGTCGAATGTTGCAATTTTTTCGTTATTGCTGATAAGCTCAGCAATATGATGTATGTTAGTTTTTTGTTGTCTTTGATCCTTTATTACTTCTTTCTAGATATTTATGCTTAATAATATTCGGCTCTAAGCTTAGATTTAACCGTTTGAAGTTTGAAAAGGTGGAACGAATTGAAGAATCATGAAGGCAAATACGTGTGTAGGTCAATGGAGCAATGTCGAAAGATGCCAATTTGTCCGTTATTACCGAGGAGCTTAGTACATGTTGATGTATGTTAGTTTAAATTGTCTTTAATTCTCTGTTGTTTTCATTTAGGCATTTATAATTTCTGCAAATATTTTCTATACAATTTATTTATTTCTTACCCCCACCCATTTGTAACATGTGAAGCTTAGAAAGATTTTCGCTAAGTTAGTTGGTTTAAGTTGGTATTCATCTCTATTGTTTGCATCTAGGGACTTATATTTTGAATGTAATTTTGAATTATTCTTTTATTTCTCACATCTAGCCATTTGTATGATCTTTTCTTGCATGTTCCAAGATATAGAAAAATTTAATTTAATCTCTTCAACAAACCCAGAGAAAGTCATTTTATTTTCTGGAAATTATCCATTTTTATTAATAAGAACCAAGTTGATATGCTATTACCTTATGCAGTCTGAACCATAATTTATGCTTATTATAAATAGACTTAGTAATATATAATTTGCACTTAGTGCATGTATCCTACTAAATTCAGTTTGAACTTTAAAATATGCTTTTTATAAGTAGACATAGTAATGGACAAATAGTATTTACTATAAATATATATCTATAATAGGTATACATATCATCATAACTTGGATGTGGTGTTTGGTCTTTATTGTATCAGTGAATGTGAATTCAGCATAAGTATATTGATTTATGCAAGCCTTAATACCCACACTCAAATGGTATTGTGATATTTGTTAATATGTGTCAGCTTTTATCATACCTATACGGCTATATGTGTTACCATATTACTAAAGGTATAACCATTAACTATAACTATATCTATTAGGTGCATAAATGTAACTATATTAATAAAGCAATTCGTTTACTTGGCTAAGTTTTCATTTGTTTCCTAAACTATTCATGTTCTTATTAGTAAAGTAAATAATTAAATGAAAGATATATTTAGATAGCTTATAACCTTTTTTTACCTTCTTCATAAGCTCTCTATGCTGTTATATCTACTTATCAACGTTGGCTGCTCCCATCATTTCCCGACATCCTTTGTCGTATGGTGCTTCTGCGATTCCCTATCGCTAATCATAAGGTCTTACATAACCTATTTTATCAATAAAATGATATATGAGGCAATCTACCTCTTTGAATACGGTGAAGAACTATTTTTGCCTCTGATAATTATATTACTATATTATTGCCATCATCATTTGATAAATAAGAGGTCACATATTTGAAGTAATATGTATAATAAACTTTATACCTTTAAATTCAATATGCTTTCTGAATATGTATTTGAAACCCTTTTTTTCTGAATTCATCTTTCTAAATCTGCTGCCATATACATTCAAAACTGTAAGTATATTCCAAATCTTGACATCATATGTATGTGGAACCTCACACCCTTGCAATTAAACATATATATTTAAAACTAAATATTTGTATGAAATGGATATGCTTTCAAAAAATAGAGGTATTATTCGATCATGTAAACTTTAGTCTGAACAATGTATATACTAAAAATCACGTGCAGATGAAACTGTATATACACTCAAAGTATTTTATCTTTGAAGGCTTGACGTATGTATAAACTGGAGGTATGAAACCTTATATGTTCTTAAAACTTTAAATATTTCAAAAGCATTTATAGAAATTTGATACAGGTTTCACAATTATATACATATAATTTATATATCCTTAATTATGCATGAATGACATTCCTTATATTGTCACTATTAGAAGCTCACCTATTTATAAAGATATTCATGTTATCCCACCTTTAGCAAGGCTGAGATATCAAAAAATTGGCTGAAAATCATTGATTACTCATTCCAAATATTGATTATACATCATAGGTTCACTATGGATATCGATGAATTTTGTCCGAGTCCGGATCGAGCTACGACTGACAAACATGACAAGCAAAGCCGTAAAAGCCAACGTTTCAAATTTCAAGTCAATCGGAGTTCGTATGATCGAGATATGATCGATATAAATGGAGGAAGATGCGTTGTTCGTATTCATCAGGGAAAGTCTGATTTCGAATCGATCATGTTCGAATCAATCCATGGTCGTGCTATTCGAATCCATCGAGTTCGACTCGATCAGAGTGACTTCGCCCCATATCCATCGTGTTTGTATCACTCCGGTGAAGTCTTATTCGTATCCATCAAAATCGACAGTACGTATCGAGCGAAGAGCCCTAGTTCATATCCATGCTCGATGATCAATTCGTGTCGATCACCCACCAGCTCTTGTTTACTTCTCATATTAATCAGACTCACAAGCACGGTTTATCAATACGAACGACACGAAACGCGACTGATATGAACGATCCACCAACATAGATACGAACAAGACATGATGATCGATGCGAACAAGGCTCCAATATTGGGTACGAATAAGGCATGGTCAACTCAGCGCGAAGAGTGGATCGATCCAGGATATTCACGCCATGTCACCTTGTGCTCACGTGCTTGAGATCGAGTCGAAGAGAACGATACAAACGTATCGAGTCGAATGAAATAGCCAACCGAAAATCCCGATTCGTATCGATCATTCTCACAATCCATAAGTTTAAATGCTATGAAATTTTCACGGGAGCTTATGTACAAGCTAAGGAAGGTTCATCCCAAATTTCAGCTTGGTTGGACCAAACCTTGATCGATACGAAGTTGGTTCGTATCGATCGCGGATCGAGCTGAAACTTCATGAGACCTATCGCATGGGCCCACTCATATGCCAGAAGGAGTCTTCTGAAGTTTGAGTGAGATATCTGCATGGAGCGCCTATAAATAGCACCCTAAAGCCTATATATAGAGGACTTTTGGATCCTACGACGTCCAGACTCTGCGAAAATCACGATTGCACTCGAACCCATTCGTTGTACTCGAAAATTACTGCTATAATCGACTGTAACCTGCAAGAACATCAATAAAAGATTATCCTTCGAAATGGACGTAGGCAGGAGATAGCTGAACCACTATAAATCTTGTATTTTCTGTTTGTTATTTCTCAACTGTTGTTATCTACTTTGTCTGGATCTGAGATTTGTGTTAGAATACTGCCGATCTATATTCATATTCTTTCACAATATTCGGAGTTTGTGACCAATTTTGGCGCAAACACTTTGGTGCTTTCACTGAGAAGGCCTAACTCAAGGATTCTACCGCTTAGATATTGGACCTGAAAGCTTGAAGAATTCAGATTTGAAAGACAATGACGCGGCAATCAATAAGAAGGCAGAGAGGAGAAAGGAGCCAACAAGGGGGAAATCAAGAGGCATCCTCTGGAGATGGAGAAGGACAAAGTTTGATCTACATCACCAGGGACGAGATAGAGGCTATGGCGGATTCAATACATGAAAGATTATTGAAGAGTCAACAAGATATGATGCAAAACTTCTTTGAGAAGATGAGAGCAGCCGGAGCACATAACCTTGGACCGACTACAGCGGCTGCAAATACAGCACAAGGAGCCAGAGTCGTAGAGACCAATGGAGGTCAGATTCAAGATCAGAATGAAGAACGTGAAAGCAATCAATAGGAGCCTGAGGGCAGACCCTTAGGATCTGACATTGGAAGACCCATAGATGAAGCTCAGCAGGCTAGAGCCAACGCCAACATGAATGAGCCACATGACGAATATTACCCAAAGTACCCTTCGAGACCTGGGAGGCAGGATAGAACTACGATTAGGGGGCAACCCCTGGATGGAGATGAAAGAATGGCTGGACTAGTACGACAAATTATGAGGGGAGGATTGCCGAGCGGAGGCTTAGAAGAAGTTAGTCGGAGTCCGTTCACTCCATATATTAGAAATGCGAGGAACCCTCCAAAGTTCAAGTTACCCATGCTGGATCCTTGTGATGGAAAGTCGGACCCGACGATGCATATTACCAGATATATCAGGCATATGGAAGTGCGGGGGGCAGGAAGTGATGGCGCGATGTTTCCCTCTATATTCATCAGATTTGGCTGCACTTTGGTTCAGGCAGCTAGAGAGCGGATCAATTAGAACATGGGGCGAACTAGTGGATGCTTCATGCGGTAGTTTAGAGTACACGTGACGCGACCCAAAAGTGTGGCGACCTTAGAATCAATAAAGTAGAGGATCAGAGAGTCCATAAAAGATTTTCTATTGTAATTCAATGCAACTGTGGCTTCAATAGATCGCCCGGATCCATCGATGATTTTGATGGCGACGGTGGCTGGATTTACAGAAGGCACAAAGTTCAAAGAATCACTGGCAAGAGATCCGCCACAAGACGTTGGGGGAGTTTTACCACGAAGCTGAAAGATTCATTCGGCTGGAAGATTCATGCGCCGAGAGACTAGAAACAAACGTTGTACAAGGCGAGGGAACCTCCAAAGAACAATTTGGAATAGACAAAGGAAAGCAAAAACAGGATGACAGATACGATGGTCCTGATAAACGTAAGAAATTTCGAGGACCTAGGTTCAGACAATACACAGATTTGACGGCAAACCTGGAACAGATTTACATGGAGACTTGAGGGCAGCTCCCCTATCAAAAACCATCCAGGAGAGATCCCACAGAACGGGAGCGTAGAAGTGGGAAGTACCGCCTATTCCATGAGCTGGAAAGGCATACTACCGATGAATGCCGCCATCTGAAGAATGAGGTGGAAGAGTACGTCAGGAGTGATAGATTGCCACAATGCACCAGAGATTGGACAACGGCCGTAGGACCTGAGCAACTACATCCTCCGCCTAACAGAACTAATCCTAGATCGGGATCACGACTTGTCATCAATTGATCATGGTGGAAAGGGCAAAGTTCAGGACTTGAACTTTGGTCGATTAGAAAAAATTCTTAGATCTGATTTCAGAATAAAACGTCTATTCCACTCACACATGTACGGGAACCGGAGAGATCCTTAGGCATGCTTTGAGATGGTAATAGACCGCTCTGTGCGGAGAGGCAGTATCTAGTTTTATTTATTTTGTTTAAGATCGAACATTTGGAATTCTAATTTAATAAATGAACTTGAATTTTATAAGACAAAACCTTTGACCGGAGGGTTAAAGGATGAATATTGAAAGCCAACCTAAAAATGATCGCTTTATGATCCTACCCAGAGAGGCGAGGTCTGGAGTGGCTATGATTGACCTAGGATTTAGGCCATGACATCGCTTAACGTTCAGAGACACTGAACCGGAGTGCAAGGAGTGTTGTTGCTTCGCTAGAGAGCGATAGGATCGGCTCACTCGACGTTGTTTCCCCTTCACTAAAGAGTGACAGGATAGGATCTGGCAAGAGCCCAGAGAGGCTGTAATCGGTCTAGAATGACCAAGACATCGCTATATCCCCGTGCTCGGGCCAGAGTGCAAGGGATAGAAAGCAACGCCAGAGTGCAGCAAGATCTTTCTATTCGATCGTTAAGTCTGGAATGGACTTAGAGAGGGTCCCGAGTGAACATCGATAGTCCGGAGAGGCTGTAGAATTCGATTACTGATTTCCACAAGTAGAAATGAATATTGATTCGGCTTCGATCAGCCTCAAGCTTGATTGATGATACTATAGCTATGGATAAAACATGAACTCATGGCATTTGATTTGAAGCTATTCAAAACATACCTTTTGCCAAAAGGCATGTTTTGAGGGGCAAAATGTTATCCCACCATTTAGCAAGGCCGAGATATCAAGAAATCAGTTGAAAATCAATGATTACTCATTCCCAATATTGATTATACATCACAAGTTCACTATGGATATCGATGAATTTTGTCCGAGTTTGAATCGAGCTACAACTGACAAGACATGACAAGCAAAGCCGTAAAAGCCAACGTTTCAAATTTCAAGTCAATCGGAGTTCGTATGATCGAGATATGATTTATACAAATTGAGGAAGAAGGGCTGTTCGTATCCATCAGGGAAAGTCTGATTTCGAATCGATCATGTTCGAACCGATCCATGGTCGTGCTGTTCGAATCCATCTAGTTTGACTCGATCGGAGTGACTTAGCCCCGCATCCATCATGTTCGTATCGCTCTGGTGAAGTCTTATTCGTATCCATCAAAATCGCCAGTACGTATCGAGCGAATGAACCTCATATCCATCCCCGACGATCAATTCGTATCGATCGCCAACCAGCTCTTGTTTACTTCTCGTATCGATCAGACTCATAAGCACTGTTGATCGATACCAACAACATAAGACGTGACAGATACGAACAATCCACTAACATCGATACGAACAAGACAAGATGATCGGTGCAAACGAGGCTCAAATCTTGGGTATGAATAAGGCTTGGTAAAATCGGCGCGAAGAGTGGATCGATCTAGGATATTCGTGCCATGTCACCTTGTGCTCACGTGCTTGAGATCGAGTCGAAGAGAACGATACGAACGTATCAAGTCGAACGAAAGTCAACCGAAAATCCCGATTCGTATCGATCATATCTCACAATCGATAAGTCCAAATGCGATGAAATTTTCACAGGAGCTTACGTACAAGCTAAGGAAGGTTCATGCCAAATTTCAGCTCGGTTGGACCAAACCTTGATCGATACGAATTTGGTTTGTATCGATCACAGATCGAGCCAAAACTTCATGGGACCGATCACGTGGGCCCGCTTACATGCCAGAAGGAGTCTCTTGAAGTTTGAGCGAGATATATGCATGGAGCGTCTATAAATAGCACCCTAAAGCCTACAGAAAGAGGACTTTTGGATCCTACGACGTCAAGACTTTGCAAAAATCATGATTGCACTCAAACCCACTCATTGTACTTGAAAATTACTACTATAATCAACTGTAACCAGCAAGAACATCAATAAAAGATTATCCTTCGAAGTGGACGTAGGCCGGAGATAGCCGAACCACTATAAATCTTGTGTTTTCTGTTTGTTATTTCTCAATTGTTGTTATCTACTTTGTCTAGATCTAAGATTTGTGTTAGAATACTGCTGATCTATATTCATACACCGGTGCTTTTACGATATTCGCGGTTTATGACCAATTTTCACGCAAACAATACATCATTATAAACTGCGTGAATCCTAAACTTTAAATTTTTTAGACTTTCCAAAGTAGCCATATTAGTTCTTTCATAAAATTGGTTACATTGGGATATTAATGTAAATTCCAAAAATTGCAAGTGGACACAATCTGCTTCCACGTTCTCATCCATAACCTAAGTTGCTTTCTCTCCTAAATGTAATAAGTGAATTCAATGGCGGAAAATACTATAAAAACTGCAATATTGTTGTGGCATATTTCTCAAGCATAAGATCTTTAACTTACTTTAATTATTTGATTTCTTCGGTTTTGTTTTCATTCTCTTAGGATCGATTTTAGTTTGTCGAGTCAAATGAACACAATTGCAGTACATGGTAGATTGCAGGTGAATGAACCTACTAGCATTGCCATTTAGAATTGTCGGATTGTGGCTAAAGTTGCCTTGCAAGCTGATTGATATAGTTTCGTTTGCTTTTTATTTTCTTTTTTGAAGGATAATATATAATAACTAAACATATGTTTGGATTACTATTATGACAGGTTGACGGTGCCAACATTTAATGGAAGGCCATGGAATTCGTACTCAAGGACAATTGTAATGCAATCGTAGGTGGGAGATGTGATAAGGCCAGAGGGATGGCTCATATGGGATGGGGAGAATTTCCGCTGGACATGTTATCATAGGAAGTATGCAAATACTGGACTTGGATTTAATACAGCTAAAAGAGTTCCTCGGGCGAAAAAGACTACCCCGATAAATGAAGCAATGGGAGACACTGTTGGTCCTTTTATTTCAGGGAGAATATGGTTGGCTGCAACAGTAAGATAATATTAGGAAAAAATAATTTATATTACATACAACGTACATGGAATATGTTTGAAATTTGACCATACATATTGAATGATAACACCTCTTTTGGTTGCATGCTTGTCCCACATTTGGTGCATGCATTTGGAATTGTGATTTATTTTTATTTATTTATTACGGCAAATGCACATGCATCCTTTCCTCAACATTCATGCACTAAACAAAAAACTTTTGTAAAGAAAGAATGCATTTAATACTTGAGGTTTTTTTTGTTAATATTCCTTCTTTATGCCAATAAATGGTACAAGGCCTATTACTGTAATTTAATATCTTCAGAAATTATTGTTCATTATCAATTCTTGGTGCAAATTCACTATTAGTTCTTAATGCAAATTCACTATCAATAAATGCATATGTTGTAGGATGATGCATGCATGCATAGATTGGTTTATGATTTAATTATTTGCATTTTTTTTCATTATACACGGAAAAAGTTGTCTTTTGGTTATGAGAGTACATATGTAAGCATCCTTGCATGAAACATATGTATATATGAATTTTGATATGGATAAACACATTTTTTTGAAGAACAATGCATTTACTTACCCCACAACTCTAACAGCTTGGTGATCAGGATTATCTGAACTTTGTTATGATTCTCTATATATATATATATATACATGCATGAATTCCTCGATCCCTCTTAACTGTCCTCATGTTAACTGAATTTGGGCACATTAATTTCCAAGAAGTTAATTGAAGTCGGGGCTTCTCGAACGTAGATGAATTCCTCTATCTTCATTCTCTCTACTCCCATCCTCCGTCAAATTATAGAGACACGATATGATTACTTAATTTACATGGGAGACCCACCAAAAAAAAAATGTGATAACAAAAGAATCAAGAGAAATATGGGCTCTCTCCATCGAGTTATATCTTGAAAAATGCTAAAAACAAACTTTCTAATAGTTTAATAATCACTCAGTAATCAGTATTCAAGTAAAACCAAATCGAATGCGATGACTATTTTGCAACTGTATGCATGCTTGTAGTTTTTATAGACACTACTCAACCACGGTTCGACCATGGTCAATCTTTGACCTTGGAGCACTATGGTCCTGAAAATGAAATAATTTTGCACGTGCATGAACCAGCGGTCTAACCTCAAATGTTGAAAAAATCTTCTAGACCGACCTCTTCGAACCACATGGTGTTTCAAAATTGAGAAAAAAACGTGGCTTTATTCTTCATTTTTTCCCATAATCCGTTAACAAATAATTTTATAATCTTAGCCCAAAATTATTGAATTGTCATATCAACCTTGGAAGATATGATATATTATCATTATATATTTTTTAAACCATTATTAAACTGAACTTCTTTTGTCTTAAAAAAGCTAGGAAATTTACACTTTCGCACTAAAAAATTGTTGTCTTACTTCATATTTATTATCAAATGTTCAACAATAATTTTTTTTAATATCAGCTAATTTCAACATTTCTCAACATAACTTAGTCTCATTCACGTATTGAAACGGTTGATTTGTGATTACACATGTATAAAAATTGCAACACTACATACACGTCAAATTTATTTTGTAAAATCAAAAACACCTTACAAACACTCTTTTTAATACTAATTTCTCTTACGCACGTGCATCGCACGTGGCAAAGTACTCGTATGTGTGTGTCTCGAATTAATTAAAATTTAATAACCATACATACATATATATATATATTGAATTAGTTAATAATTAAATATATCTGTCAAATTATAACCAATGCCACAGTCCAAACATTTATAGAGTGAAAGCCGAAAATTAAGATAGTCAAAACCAAAATTGGAAATTAAAATTTTAAAAGTTGAAATTTTATTAATTCAAATTTGAAAGTTGAAATTACATAAATTAAAAATAAAAAAAAATTTGAATTGAAAATTTGGAAACAAAAATTTAAAAATTCAAAGTTTCACTTATAAATTTTGAACATACAAATTCAAATTTGAATTGATAGATCAAACTTCGAATTTACAGAATTTAAAATTTTAAAAATTAAAGATTTGACTTTGAAAATACGTAAATAAAAATTAACTAATTCTAAAAATTGAAAATTTGCAAGGTTTAAAATACAGAATTCAAAGTTGGAAAAATAAATTAGTTTGGAAATCTTAAAAGCGGGAAATTTGATATTATGATTTTGAATTTAAATTTCTATAAAGTTAAATTATGAAATTTGAAAATTCAAAACTAAAATTCGAATTTAAAATCTCAAATAGTGAAAATTGGAATTTCAAAAAAAATATATCCAATTTTAGCCCTAAAAAGTCAAATTTTGAAAATTTAAATGCTCTAATTTTGATAGCTCAAATCTGAAAATTCAAATTTTGAAGCTTTATGAAAAGGTGATATTTTTGAATTTTAATACTTTATAATTTGATATCTAAATTTTTTAAATTCAAATTCTAAAAATTGAAATTTTTGAATGTTCAATTTTTTTTGATTTTATAATTAAAATTTGGATTTTTAATTTGGGTGTTTGAAAATTTGACTTTTGACTTTAAATTTAAATTTTTTATTCAATAGCTCCAAATTTAAAAGTTTCTATCTGAAATTTGATTTTAATTTTTTTTCTACTTATTGTAAAATTTCTTTTAATAAGCTAGTCGACATTTATTGTGGGCCGTTCATTTATTATTCTTAAATTTCAATACTATCTAACTTAGTTTTGTAAGTCAAAAAGCAAAACAAAATTATCCTCAATAAGTTATAAAGTTATACTAAAACACATATACTTTGTCCATCCACATATACTTTCTAACTTTTTTCTTAAAAGATAACAAAAACAGTTTATTTTAAGCTATGCAATGAGCTTCTAAATTCAATGGCTAATATGAGAACTTGAAAGGGCATACATCTTTGTTAATACCTGAAATAGAAACCTTTTAAAGATCTAATTACTTTTATAAGGGTTTAATGCAAATGTTACTCAAACATTGCCACAACAATCCAAAACTATTCACTTAAAATTGTCTTTAAAATATTCATTATTAACTATCAATGATATTCCTAAGTATAATTAACATGGGTTAAAAACAATTATTATTAAAACATTACTTACTACAACCTAAAACCATTTTTATACTTATCATTAACTTTAAGATATTTCTTATAAAGATCAAAGCATATCTACACTTGTTAAAAAAGGTAATACACTTTTAATTGAACTTCTTAAAATAGTTTATTTTCACTTACCTGTTAAAAATCTAAACTGCCTTTGCTATATTCATAAATACTTAAATTACTTTTAGAACTTATATATTTACTAAAATCTTTTTTAAAATGATATATATGTGTATACTAACCTATTTCTCACATAAAATATTTAATGATAAAAACAATTTAAAAGGATATTATATTATATAAGCTTATATTTATTTTAATAAAATATTTAACTAACTTTCCAAAAACTTAATTTACTTAAAAATATTTTAAAATACACTAAGAATACTTATAATGTCGTATAAAACGTTTATTTTGAATATAACTTATAAATACTCATTTTATAATTTATTTAAAAACTAAAAAAAACATGTTTTATAATTTAAAACCCTTTACTTTGAAAATTGATAAATAATTGTAACGATCGGGAATTTTTGACCCCGGAAAATCGACAATAATACATCCTCGTATTGCAAATCCAAGTGTCTAAAAGCTGGTTGTTAGGGAAAAAGATACAAGAAATAGTAGAGAATCTCGCATTAATGAAAATAACATATGTTATTTTAATATATAATCTTTATAGTAGAAAATTTTGAATGCAATATCAGAGTCTAATCAGGATTTACCTTGGACAGTATTAAACCCTCTATCCTCATAAATGTAAGAACAAATGCAATAGATGCAGCATATAATGGAATATGTTCATACATAGATGAAGATCTTCACTCTCCTTTGGAAACGTCAAGCGTCTTCAACTAAACCCGAAACTACTAGGAATTGACTCGAGTATTAAGATACCCGATCAGGCTTGATAAACCAGCGTGAGATACTTGAAATTTTGAATGCATAGATCATGCGGATGTCACTCAAGACCTTTAAAAAGAAGGGTATCTCATAAGACCACGCCTATATAAATATAGACGGGCTTTTTACCTTATGATAACCAAAATGCTTTATACTCAAACCATCTGATATTATTATTAATGAAATTCTTTTGAAAACAATTTTCAAGAACTATATCAAAAAAGTATCAATATTCGGACTAAGTTTATGGTAAAATATCTGAACTAGGTCAACATAATATACTGGGTGGAATATATGATACTAAAGGGGTAGCTGAAATGTTTACAAAGCATTATAGCTCTTTGGGACAATAATCAAAACCGTAAAGCTCGTATTGAGATTGGATTTCCACATGATAGGTAACTATTGGCCTTTTCCTTCGATGCACGTGTAACACATAGTTTCTGCATGGCTTTACACGATCCCCGTCAGCCTCCAAACTACTTTCTTATTCTATTGTGGAACAGAGTATTGCTCGATGGTTGTACACGATCTTGGTCAGCCTCCAATATCTTTCCATTTTATCATTTTATCGCAACAGGCGCCTTTTATTTCTTATAACTGATAGCCCGAAATATGTCCTGTAGATCGCATAAGTACCCGTATCATCTCCAGGATGTGGCACTCGTGAGGCTACGCTAAACTTCTACAAAGCCATGCTTTATTTCACAAAAAGCCACGATTCGCCTTTCTCATAGCAGGTTCCTCTTTAAATGTCACATATTCATTCCTTTGATCACCATTGACTTACGTGAACATATAACCTTTGAGTTCCTATGTCTCAGAGAAGGGTGTTAAGCTAAGAGAAGTTGCATTCTTTACCACCAAACAAATGCATGCTTGTAAAAGTTAACGTTATGATCTCAAAAATGCAATGTCAAACATTCCACCATACAAGTTCGTTTTGGGACCGAACAAACCGAAGGCACTCCTCCTACCACATTTTTCTAGGAATCATCTTTAGGATCAAAGGGAGTAGTCCTTGCAATACGAAGATTTTAAAACATGAAAGGACCACTACTATAATAAATATCACTATATTGAGAGCGACTCAGAGAATGTTAACAAGCAGTCCTTCCGCTATGAAGATCTATGGTCTTCAATGCAATGAAGATTTCCAGAATGCAGACACCACTGCCATTTAAATATAATGTGGGGTAAATCCCTAGGATCCATGACAGTAATCCCTACTTTCTGAAGATCCCTGGTCTTTAATAATCATCATCTTTAATATCCTTCACTTCCAAACGTACACATTGGTTTGAAGTGGTTTTCGAACAGGAGTTACCTAAATTCGACTCCGCTTCCTTCACACCAATCATCGATTAAAAAGTTGTTAAGTTCGTATGTGATTATCATATGATCAGTTTAATGCGTCTTTTTATTCATTCATAAATATCTCTTAAAGATATATTCATTAAATCATTTCTTTATCTTTTTCAGTATATGAAATCGTTAAGCCTCGTTTATCAAATCATTTGGTAAATTTAAACCTTTTTTATCATGGAATAATTCCAAATCGATTCACCTTTTACTTACGAAAACATTTCCAAACCATTTATTTAAATATCATATTGGAAAACATTATTTAGAGCATTTGGGCTTTCACTTCGATATGTTCCATCTCTCGTCCAAGTCTTCTTGGATTTCATAGACGAATCACGTGAACTAGTCATTTCCACGTACTCCTTTCATTTTTAGAAATGATTTATAAAACTTCTAAATAATTATTCAAAACAATTAATTATTGTTTTAGATACCATTTATAAAAAATATGAAAAAGAATGTTAAGTGTAAAATCATATTTCACAAGCTATAAAACTACAGCGAAAAGTGCTGCGAAAATGTACTACAAATAGTGTATTAAAACTTCTTTGACCAATGCAACATTTCTACTTCACATATATATTCATTTTTTTCCAACTCAAACCACTTTTAAAACACTTTAAATGATTTATAAGATTTATTTTTTAAACATTTTTAAACATATATATTTAGAACATTTGCTACTTTGGTCACCGAACTACTAAAGCACGATTTTATAGAAAACTTGATTTGCTCATATTTTAAAGTCTACTTAATGAAATTTGATTATATTTCTTCATTTAAAAACCATGGTTGCAATATTTCAAAAAATTCTTATCTTGAAGAATTCCGACTATATTCCATTTCATATACTGTATTGAATTCTTCAGCGCGAAATCGTGAACTATCATTATGCGACGTGCCTAGTTTTGACTTATTTTCAACTTCTTTTCAAACTTTATGAAAACACTTTTAAATTTTATAAAACATTTTAAAATCATTTGAAACTCATTTAAACAGTTATTTTTCATATCTCAAACTTATTTCCATTTCATTTCAAAATATATTATTGTAATATTCATTTCAACCTTTTTAGATATTTTAAAATCATTAAGAGCTAGACAACTCCATACACATATTATTTACAGATTAAATTTCCATTTAGTTAAATATGGTCAGTTACTAACCATTTTTCTTATCATTTATCAAATCAGGTTGTTTGCAGCAAAATGGTCACAAATATTCAGTTGTATGTGAAAGCACCAATTCTAAAAGCAGTGTCCAAATAGAAAGATAAGCACGTAGATCACAAGATAAATAGCAAAAGAAGTAAAATAACACATGAGTTTTATAGTGGTTCGACAAATTCGACCTATGTCCACTCCAAAAATATTTTATTGATACTATAAGATTACAAGTACAGTTTTTTTTGTCTTAGAAAATTAGTGGCGGATAAGAGAATTTATAAGGAGAGCCAACCGAAAAAAGTACTCTGCAATGAGTCAAGTCCAATGTATTTATAGGTGAAGATGTGCATGGATCTGGCTGAAATTTAAGCAAAAGAACCTCCAAACCCATACGACCCAATCCAGAAAATTTATGATTGATCGGACACAAAGAAATAATTTAGTCGATCATTTCATACTAACTCCAATGAGACTTCGATCATTTTTAAGGGGTCCTCATGCTTCTAGTCCATGCTCCCAAAGTTTTGCACCATTCCGATGTACCGTGTGTGAGATATTGATCGATCTTTGATTTTTTAAACTAGAAATTGGATCATAAGAGATCGTTCTATGCTTCATCCTTTTGAGCTTTGATAAATCATGAGGGTTCTTAATGATGTTAGCTACTCCCTCGCTAAATTTCATGCAATTTCGATGTACCATTAGTGAGATATCGCGTTTTCCGTAAAATTATGAATTGTTAAGTTGATATTACAATCATTCTAATAATGATCGGCCTATTTTCCAATATTTCATTCTTTTGAGCTGTGATCGCTCATGGGGTGCTCCATGACGTAAGATACTTGTTCTCCAAATTTTGTGCAATTTCGACATACCTTCGTGAGATATCATGTTTTCCATAAAACTATGGATCGTTATGCTAATTTGTACGATCATTCCAATAACGATCAACTTATTTGCCAAGAAATAATCCTTTTGAGCTATCATAGGTTAAGCGTCTCCATGATGTAAGATATTTGCTCTCCAATTTCATGCATTTTCAACTCATCGTTTGTGAGATATAGCATTTTCTGTTAAAATATGGATCGTTATGTTGGTTTGTATGATCGTTCCAATAACGATCGTCCTATTTTCCAAGACTTCATCTTTTTGAGCTGAAATTGTTCGTGGGGTGATCCATGGTGTAAGATACTTGCTCTCTAAATTCTATGCAATTTTGATGTACTGTTTGTGAGATATTGCGTTTTCCGTAAAACCATGGATCGTTATGCTCATTTATACGATTGGCATATTTTCCAAGGTTTAATCCTTTTGATTTGTAATCTATCATAGCGGCTCTCTATGATTTAAGATACTTTTTTCAAATTTCATGCAATTCTGGCATACCCTTTGTGAGATATCGCATTTTCCGTAAAATTCTGGATCATTATGCTGATTCGTATGATCGTTCTAATAACGATCGCCCTATTTTCCAAGATTTTGTCCTTTTAAGCTACAATAAAGCATGGGGATTCTCCATGATGTAAGGTACTTGCACTTCAAATTTCTTGCAATTCTGAAGTACTGTTTGTGAGATATCGCGTTTTCTGTAAAACTATGGATCGTTATGGCTAATTTGTACCAATAATCATCGACCTCTTTTCAAGATTTGGAAGTTTTGTCATGCAATCTTTCTTTTGGGATCCACTCTTCCGCATAGCGATGCTGTGAAAGTTCAAGCGCATTAGCTTTGTAGATGTTAAGATATTGATCGATCTTCGTCGACTTACGCTGTTTTGTGGATCGTTCCAGATCAATCCATATAAATTCCTTTTTCTCCCATAACTCGAGCATATGAACTCCAATTGGCTTGAAATTCGAAATATGGCCACATAGGGCCTTGCTTATCACTTCATATTGATTTCACCTTGATTGGGACCCGGTCCAAATCTGCCCAACTATTGTCCATAGTTCCAAATGTAATCGATTTCCGAGCTTGCCAACCGTCTCTCCGGGAATCCTGCCCTGATGATAACAAAAGCCATTTAGCCAACTTTTATAAATACAACCTGATCAAAAGCGGTATAACATTTGCCTCTAAAAACGTGCCTTGCAGTTGGAAAGTGCGTTTTGAATTGCCTTAAGTCTAATGTTCAAAACCAGTTGATGGCCTATAAACAAATTTATGATCATGCCTGATTGTTAGTCACGGCCATTCGAGATTGTTAATCAAATTTGTAGCCGTCCTAGGCTGGTAATGATCACATAAGATCGAGCGTTTGTTCAAGGCGAATGCGATCGTTTGAGATCGAATGCCTGTTCGATTTCGAGATCGAGCGCCTATTGAGACCTAATGTGGTCATTCAAGATCAAGTGTCGTTCAAGGAGAAATGTGATTGCTCGAGATCGAGTGCCGTTCGAGGCAAAATATGATCGTTCAAGATCGAGTGATGTTCGAGCTAAAATGTGATTGTTCAAGATTGAGTGTCGTTCGAAGCGAAAAGTAATTATCTGGATGGGACTAAAAATTATAAATATCAAATTTCACATTCGAGTGAGTTTTGTAATCAAAATATTAGACTAATAAAATTAAGTCCAAGTACTAAAAACAAAACAAAAAATAAACACTGCAATGCATGTCTCTCTAGGTGTGATGGTCCATCATCATCTTAAAGCATGCCTAGGGACCGTTCTTGATCCTATACATGTATAAGTGACTTAGCTACTTTATTATGGAATTTATTACTTAATCCTTGCCATTCCGATCAATGGATGACAAGTTGACGCCTCGATCCAAGGTTGTTCCTGTTCAATGCGGATGCTGGCTGCTTATGCTCCACCGTCACTGCCCAAGTTCTTACATATTGTAATAGCCTGCCATTCCAAACATGTTCCTTAATCTCATCCTTTAAGTGTCTATAGTCGTTTGTATTATATCCGTTCAGCTCATGGAATAGACAGTACTTTTTTGATTTCTTTTCATTGTTTGCAAGATCTCTCCTCACTGGCCTTCAATAGAGGATCAGCCCCTAGTATCTAGATATATATGTTCCAATGCATCAGTCAATTTTGTATAAGAGGCGGATCTCGGTTCCCTTAGTGGTTGATCTGATCCATCAGAGCCATCCTCTGCTTTCGCTTTCCCTTTATCCTTGTTTGAACCTCCTCCAGCGGACCTCCACCTTTAACCGCATAAACTTCCACTTCCTTTCTTCCATCTATATGAGCTTTCACATCTTCGTATCGCAGAAACCTTTTGCTTCATGGTAAAATTTCCCGTGATCCACTGGTGGATCCCGTTCCAACGATATCTTGAAATTCGAGTTGTCCGCAATCCCTGACACTACTGACATCAAAACCATCGATGGATCCAATTGATCCACCAAAGCTACTACCATATTGTACATGGCTAAGAAATCCCTGAGTGATTCTTCCTTGCATTGCTTCATTAATGTTAAAGTCATCACACTTTTGGGTCTTGTGATGTGGACCTGAAATTTCCACATAAACCATTTGATCAATTCCGTTCATATGCTTATAGGGCCACTTTCCAACTGTCTAAACCATAATGCAGATATATTCGTTACATACAAGGGAAGCACCGTGCCATGAATCCCTCCGATGCCCTCTGTACTTCCACATATCTCGTCAGATGAATAGTGGGATTCGGTTTTCCATCGTATGTCTCAAACATTAGTATTTCAAACTCTGGTAGATTCCTAGCTTACCTGATATTAGAAGCAATGAGACTCTAATTTACATCTTCCAGATACCTATTTACCAGTCCTCCTCTCATAGCCCTTCTAATCATTTCCTCGAACCTGTCATTATCATCCAGTGGTAGTCTTTGATCATTGTCTCCAATCTGCCCCCCAAGTCCATGGGGGGATCCTGAGATCTGCTCTTCTGGATGAGCATATGCATTCCGATCAATGCCAAACTACACAATACCCGCCATAATGCTACTTGGGATTGATCCAATATGACCAAGGGCATGCCCCTAAGTATGGATTGATCGACACCAATCATTCTGGAACGATCAGCCCTTATCTTTCTTAGTTGGTCAGGGCCCGCTCCCCACTGTTTCACTCCATCCTACATCCTGTTAGCTCTGTTTCCTTAGTCCTAGTTTTAGTTTTCCTTAGCTCATACTGCTCCAACTCTATGATCCATATTTACAACGTTACCTGCTACTCCATTTACTTGGTTTTGCACTCCAGCTGCCCAATTTGTCGGAGTATATTCTGCATCATCTTCTCCTGTCTCTTTAGTAGTCTCTCCTGCATAGCATCCCTCATTGTTCCCATTTCATCTCTGGTGATGTAGAAAGATGTTGTAATGACCTACCATTTCGAACCATTCAAGTCAACAAAAATCGACACATGTCATACTTGAATTGCTCAAAACAATATATTGTTAATTTATATTCGGCAAAACTAAGCATATACAGTAAATAAATCAATCAGTAAATCACAGACATGTAGTAATACAATAATAAGCAATGGAATTAAATAAATAGTAGTTCATGAAGCTACTACAGAACATCAGAGTCTAAAAACAAAATATAACAGAAATCCCAAGCACAAGAAGTTTCTGATACAAAGTAAATGATAAGTCTGAACATAAATAACTGGAAACTGAATAGATATAAGATAGATCTCCAGGCAAAGCTCCAAGCTTCAAGGGTGATTCTTAAATGTTGTGACACTTAGGCTAACAAAAGCGTGAAGCAAATCACAAAACACTCGAGTTAGGATTAACGTTCTCATGCAAGTAAATTTAGCTCAAATGAAATGTCTAAGTGAAATGCAAATAAATTAAAAGATGTCTGGAATTCTCGTCCTTTAAGGATCCGTCAAACTATATAATACATAATACAATACGCTCTATAGATAATGTCTACAGTAAAGTAAAATATTTAAATAGTGTTAAGGTGTGACCCATGTCCCCCCTAACGCATTTTTACATAATTATCGTAGTATGTACGGTACTGTAAATTCCGCCAAACTAGTGGTCTATCAAGGAGCACTCCATAGGTACGACACAAAACCAAACTCGTAATGGACGCGATAAGGCATATGATAAGGCACGCGAGGCAATGCCCATACTACCGTTTTGCACTCCTGGATTAGTGGTAACGCATAGCAGCTACTACCGCCCACCTTGAGACATAGTCTCAAACCCTAGATGCATCCAATCAAATCACAAAGTAATAGAATGGTTTCTAAAAATGTGCCCGATAGAGGGATTGATCCCACTTGGCTCGGTATAGCTCTTGTTTTAGTCACATCAAGCTGACTCGAGGGAATCGGAGCTGCGTCATACCTCATAAAGACGTTCGCTAAACCATCCTACTTCATTTTGGATTGTCCACCACATGTGCAGTTGTTAAAGTGGTTTTCAGTATTGGCAGAGAGTATGACAATATCTGATCCCGGTCTCTTTAACAACCAAACGCTTATTTCACGCTATGGTCATTTTTCATTTCGAATAGTTTATACTTCATATAAAAATACCATATTCATTTCGAAATCATATCATTTTTGAAATTATATTCTCTTTCGAAATCGTTATTCACTTTCGAAATCATATTTACTTTCGAAATCATTATTCATTTTTAATCATATTCATTCCAAAATCATAACCATAAAATAGATTAAACCATTATACCAAAGCATTCGCAATTAAATCCATTAGATCTAAATTATAACATATCCAACTTAAATAGTTTGAACATTGAAAGTACTTTACATATTGGAAAAGTTATACTAGTTTATATTTAAAACTAGTTTGTAGATTAAAATAGATTATATATAAAAATAGTTTATATCGAAAATAGTTTCAAATTAAAATTGTTTCTTCCAATATCAAAAATCAATTCAAAACAACTTTAGTTCCAAAATTCAATTTAGAACAATCTCAGTTCAACAACTTCAATTAAAGAGATTAAAGGATCAATTCAAATTCTAATTAAAACCATTTTTAATTTATATCGATTTCAAATCTAGGTTTGAACTACAAATTTAAACCACTTCCAATTCAATAGGTTTCCAAGTTTAAATATTCAAACAATTTATAATAACTCAATTCGATAAATTTCATTTATATTTCAAAATTCAACTTTAATTTTATTTAAATTAGAAAATATTCACTTAATCATTTTTAATAACATTTAAATAAAATCTCAAATTACAAATTTAAATCAATATTAAATATTCAATTTCCATTTTATTTAATTTTGAAATATTAATTTAATTGCCTTTAATCAAAATCCTGTTATCAAATTATAAAAATCATTTCTTTAAAATCTCAAAATTAATAAGTTTTCAATCGATTTTTATTTAAAAACATTCTTAAACAAATGAAATTTCAAATCAATTTCAAATCATCTTTCCAACCTTAATTTATTAAAGTTATTACAAAATCTATTTTTAAAATATTAATATAATTTTTAAAAAATACTTAAACGTATTATATATATATAATAATAATTAAATTAACTTTTTATTTTATTATATTTTATTAAATTAAATCTTATTATTAAATTTATTTATATTAAATCTTATTTTATATATTTGAAAATAATAAAATTGTAAGTAAAATATAAAAATTTACATTTTTCAAAACTTAACTTATAAATTTAAAATTTTCAAACATATATATTTAAAAATCTAAATTTTTACACATATATTAAAATTAAAATATCCTTATATTATATTCTAAAAATCAATACACGTATATTTCTCCTTTTCAAAAATTTGGAAATCGTTTAAAAATAAACCAACGGTGTCCGTATAAAATTTCATATTCTATGGCAAAGTGATACGGATATTTATCATTTCAAACTGCAATAATTTAATATTTACGGGTGTATATCATTTCGACCTGCAATCCTAAAATTTCAAAATCAATAAAATCGCTTGGGTATATCATTTCAACCCATAACGATTTTTCCACCATTTCAACCCATAGGAAATTCCTAAACTACCAGGGAACTTGCAGAGTGAGAACAATAAAATAATAACATAAAATGACATAGCATATCAATGGAAAATATGATCATAATTAACGATTTAATTGAAATATATGTTCAACATGCCATGGTGTCAGTATTATCGATAAACATAGATAAACAAATTAAAAAATTAACATATCACATTCAACAATTTAATTTCTAACCAATTTAAATTTAACAACATATTTAAATCGTCATTTCATGTGAAATCAATTAACTAAACATATGAATGTTAATCGTGGTTGATCGTTCGTCTTTCGAGGTTAGAGAACAACGAGAATAGGATGTAAATGGATAGGGATATGCACACGGATAAGCAAGTGGGATTTTCATATTTGTGGTTCCACCTTTTGAATCTCTTTATTAATAGTGCCAATTCAGCTGCTCCATCGTCGTCATCGTCGTCACTTTCCATTGTTCCTTTGAGAGCTATTGATTTCTTATGAGTATCACCTCCTTCACATTCTTCCTTGAATTTCATTTCTAGCTCATAAGTGGTCAGATTTCCAATGAGTTCTTCAACTTTAACTTGTTTCAAATCCTTTGATCCTTGAATGGTAGTAACTTTCGCTTCAAAATTTCATGGAAGAACTCTGAGGATTTTTCGGACTATTTCTAGTTCTTTGTATGGTTTTCCAAGAGCTTTTGATTTGTATATGATATTAGAAAGTCGTCCATGCGTCTCTTTGACATTTTCATAGTTGGCCATGGTAAAGTTCTCGTATTCGCTACTAAGCATGGCAAGGCAAGACTCTTTGACTTGGGAAGTTCCTTTTGAGTCACTTCAAGTGTGTGTCAAATATTCTGCGCAGTTAGACAATGTGAGACACGATTAAATTCAATTTGATCCAATGACATATAATAGAATTCATAGCTTTAGCATTAGCATTCTGCAGTTTATTTTCACGATCTATCCACTAATCCATCGAATTTTCAATTTCTTGATTATCTACCACTATATTCGTGTCCTATATCCTGTCTCAATAATATTCCAAGTATAAATGTTTTTCAGAAAAAATTTCGTTCAATTTTTCCAGTAAGCATATTCACCATTGAACATAGGTGGTCTAACTATGGACTAACCCTCAGCAAAAGCATTATTAAAAGAAGCCATTTTCAAGAAAATCAAATTTTTTAAAAAATTGATTTTTGAAAAATCAAAATTTTTTAAAATAAAAATTGGTTTTTGTTCTTAGCTCTGATGCCACTTGTAGGATCGATTTCACCCTAGAGGGGGTGAATAGGGTGATACTAAAAATAATAAAAATTAATGCAAAAATATATACAATAATTGCAGCACACATAATAGAATGATAAAAGTAGAAATAGAACGACACAGGTTTACCCAACTTCGGAAAAACCCTACTTACGTGCCGCCTCTAAGGTTTCTACTAGAAATTAAGTAGTCAGACGCTTACACACATAAACTTGCAACACCCGCTAATGACTAACCCAACTCTACGCTCAAAACCCTGCCACAACTGAGCCACTTAGTTGCGAATTCTTGAACTACACCACCGTAGTTTGTAACCTAGTTACAAAAACTAGAAATTCCCTAAATTTTAAAAGTAAATTACAAATGAAATAAAAGATTTAACAAAACCCTATTTTTTAATACTTGAGCCCAAATTATAATCAACTAGAACAGGCCCACTTAGTTAAATAAACTAGAGACTTCTCCCCCTTTTTTTTTGTTCAATATCTTTGGCCGATCTTTCTTCGTTCCTCTTCAAGAAATTAGGGATTCATTCGCCGCTACTACAATTGATCGATTGAGGTGTGCTTTTTCTTCTGGTTGCTCTGTCAATCGTTTTGCTTGATTTTCTCTTTGTAGCTTCAATTGATTCGAGTTCGAATGACACGAGATTGGTATGTAATTTATGCTTTATTTTACTTAATGATTTGTTTGAACTCGAATTCGTTGACTAATTTTCCGAAGATGATACTAGGCATTTATAGGGATCGAACCCCTATAATCTCGTTCGTATTTTTGAGTTTGACTTCTTCATGTGATTTGCTCTGCCATTGATTTTTGATCGAACGATGTGATTAATATTGACTTGTTCATATCATACATATACTTCGTGAATTTGAATTTAGGTCTGTTCTTTTCTCTTTTGACTTTTATGACTTCGACACTTTGAATTTTTGAGATAATTGACTTGTTAATTTCTTTCTGCTATCACTTGACATCTGATTGATTTTTATCTCAGCCTTGACTTTGTTAAACTGTTAAATGCTTTGTTGCTTGATTACTAGTACATGTTCACTTGTTCAAACTACTACTTTTCCTTGACTGGTTCATGACCCACGGCTATGTTGTGATTAGCTTCGAGTTAATTGTATGTTCACTGCATACATATATTTGTGCACTTCATGTTGACTGAAACTGAAGTTGTATATATGCATGTAGTCCCAGTGCCATTTGAAATCTTGCCGTATTTGACCTGTTGTCTGCATTTAGTTAAGTTGTTATCATGTTTCCTTGTATTCTCTGCAGTTTTGTAAAATTTGAAGTGGTCTTCATGTACATTGATGTCACCTCTGGTGCCTTTTAGAATATTTGAAATTGTTGTTGCTGGCTTCTTATGTACATCACTTTAGACATGTGTATTGATCATGTTTGTATGACTGTTTTTGAAGTCTGGTTGTCTTGATACATGTTTCCATGTGTGTGCATTTTGTTGAGGCTCTATGTTAACTGTTAGCTCGATCTGGCTTTGTTCCTCTTGAATTTTGTTCTTTGGTTCATGTCCATTGTATGTTGAACTTGTGAGTTTTCATATGGTGTCTCCATACATATATACATATATGAATGTATGTACATATGTGTATGATTGACTTGATTGCACTTTGGTATTGCAGTCTTGTTTGTTATTGCATATATACTTGTATGTTAGTTTGTTGAATGTGGTTGGTCTTCATGTCGCATTTCATTCCTAAATGCTTGCATATTCCAGTGTGCATTGTGTAATGCTTGTATCTCAAGTGATGCATTGCTTTTGTTCCACACGGGCTTGTCTATTTGGATCGATTCACCTGTCGTTGTGAGCACTTTGTTGGGGCTTCATGCCTTTACTCCATTGACCTGCTTTCCTATGGTTATTTTAGTCTAGTTCATCACTATTACTCGAAGTCTGTTTTGTTCCGAGTTGAATTGTCTTCATTTTGTACCGTATACTAGAAGTTCTGATTTGATGCACTTTGATTTTCATGTCTAGCTTGGTTGCATATATGTAAATGTTGTTTGTCATGTTGCTCTTGAATTGAATTCTATGTTGCTTTGAGTACTTGTGTTTAGTTGGACTTCAAATTGCTTTGGGTTATTTGGAGTTACATATCCAGTTTGCTTGAGTCTGTTGCTTCGAGCCAGTTCATGTTGTCACTGGACTTGTGACGTGCATTGTTTTCAACATGAAACTTTGTTGCTCCTGATATGTATACATGTGTGCAGTTTGGTTTTGGTTAATACTTCATGTGTACTACCCTTTGTACATGTTGTAACTAGTTTACCACCTTATCATGTGAGTAAATTAAACTGAGCATGTTTTTTGCTTTCTGTTGATCTGGTTATTTACTTCGAATCTAGTTGTATCTGGCGTACTTTGTTCTCACAAATGACTGTGTACATATGAATTGGTCTTTGGTTCAATGTTGAATTTGGTTTTATTCATATTTATGTGTACTGATGTCTCTTGGCTAAAATTCAAGATGCTGAGGCGGAGCACATGTGTACGTGTACACATGTGTATATGCAGGCTCTAGTGTATTTGAAACTTTGTGACTTGTTTTTGCATTGCACCTGAGTTGAATCCAGCTTTGGCTCAGGTTTGACCTTATGCTCACCTGTAGTTTTATCGAGTGTATATTGGTATGCACGGCCATGTGGTATGTACAATGATACATTGTGCATGTTACAAACTGTTCGTGTAAGATGAATTCAAAATAAATATGATGACGAACAACCCAAATAATATAGGTAAATAACATTTTCAAAATACACACTTTAATTTGCATTGCAAGATATTTTCTTTTTCAATTTTATTGTGTCAATGTTTATTTTGCGGATAATTCAGATGCTGGATTCAATCTGGATAGAGTTGAAGATAAACAAGAGTGAATGAGTGATATGTGGTGAGATGAACATTGTAAATTGAAATTAGTGATATAATAGAAATTTTAATGTAATTGAAATTGCGTATATATAGTGAGAGCTCAAATTTGTAATATTCAAAATTGCAATACAACATTTGTTTGAATAAAATATTTGTTTGAATTTAAATTCTATGTTATTAATCTTATTCAATAAATATTTATTTAATTATGTGAAAAATAATATAGTACAATAACAAATACATTTAAATGAATATATATGTTTATTATCATCAAACAAAAATCATATACTAGCATATTCTACAATCTCCCCCTCTTGATGATAATCAACATATATTACGATTTTGAATTTATTAAATGTATTTGGTCATTGATGAAATCTATTTTCTCCCCTATTTGAATGGTCCCTCTCTACAACAAAGCTTCCTTTTCATTTATGCATAAAAATATGCAAATGAACCTAGATGGGAATATGCAAATAAAAAAAATTTCAACTTTATTTGCCAAAATCTTAACTTTTCTCTCCCCCTTTTGTTGTCAGCAAATGAGTAATAGTGTTAGAAAAATAGAGATAAGGTGATAGAAATTAAAAAAATTAATACCAAATCGAGCATAAATATTAAATTTCAATAAAAAATCAAATAAAAATCACAAATACTCTGTTAGGCGCATATTCCACTTTAGAGTGATAGGGGTGACGTCGGCATATAAAGCCATATGGTTGTGTCTATTTGTGATATATTTATATCAGGAATTTGAATATCTACTAACCATGCATAATCGTTAGGACTTTTAAATGGAATTAGTAGTATTCCCAATTTTTATATAAAAAATTAAATTTCAAGCATCTTCTAACCACGCATAACCGTTGGGACTTTTAAATGTGATTAGAATCAACTTGCCTATTTAATAATTAATTTTGATATATGTTCCATACATGCATAAGTGTGAGGACTTTTAAATGAGCATGAAAGAACATAAACAAATATTCCAAGTAATTCACCCATGCATAACCGTGAGGACTTTTAAATGAGAGTGAATACTTTGGATGTTTTTATTGCTAAAAAATAAAATGAAAAATAAATAATTTTCTGTTTGAAATACCATATTTTGACATACTATATTGGATTTTAATGAGTGATGATCGTTAGAAATATGATAGAAATAGAGATAGTCATGGAATTTTTATCAACAAAAGTTATTATAAATCTTGTTTAAATTTTTAAAGAAATTTACTAAATATGTTGTTTCGAGTTATAATATATGATTAATATCGACACTCGTCACTTTTTCAATCGCTATTTATCTTTCGATGATCAGTAGAAGTAAGATTAGTTAATGTAGTCATTTAAGATCAAATCCATAAATAATTATAAAATCAAATTTTCTAAAATGTCTAATTTGAAATGAAGTCAACAGAAAATATTTTTTGAAAGGGGTTTTGTAAGAAAAATGTCTGCAAATTGAAAATCAATTGAAATGAAAAATTATGCAGATATTTTCTTTATGATGCAACTAATGAATGTCTCAACATAAAATACGTTCCACTTGTAATTTTTCTATCAACTAGGTTACCAGTGCAAACTGCATCTGAATTTCTCTTTGACTCAAGATTATCATTAGTTGGATAACATAGATCAAATCATGAAGTTGCAACAAATACCTTAAAATCCTTTTTATAGTTTTTAAATTAAATTCTTTTGGATTTCGATTGAGACCGTGCATATAAATAACTAGTAAACATAATGTCAGATCTAGAAACAGTAATATAAACAAATATATCCATGTGTATCTAGAGTGATCATCAATCAATACAAAACATCTCTTATCACCTAAACTTGCAATATAGTTAGTCCAAAACAAATTTGTATAAAAGAAGGATGAAAAGATGATTGGTCAACATTTTTGCATAATTCAGTTGCAAAATCAACATTCATTTGCTTATCGTATAATTGGCTGATTTACAATAGATTATGGCGTAGATTTTCAATATTCAATATATAGTTCAAGATAAATCAATCGTTACCTATTTTACCTTAACCGATAATTTTTCGTGGTTGCCCATTGTGACTCTGCCACCTTTGTACTAGGCTACGGAACTTTGATTTGTCGCCGATCGTGTGCCTGGAACAGCCAGAATCCAAGTAACATTTTGTTGTTCATTAGCCTGTCACCACACCTACACGAGGAAAGATTTTTGTGACCTATTTATTTTTATAGGTCCATGATTGTTAGTGACAAACGATTTTAGAAAATAAGTTTGAGTAGACCCAAAACAATTTATATTTGTTCCTTTTGGCACCCAAATTTATTTCACTTTAAGGGATTTTATATTCTTGCTTTTTGGAACCCAAATTGGTATGGTTTTCACGTGTTTGGGTCTATACCAGCAATTGTTTTGGTTGTGTCCAGTTTTTCCACAAATCGTGCGCTTGGAATTGACTTTACTAATTTCACTTCTAACACGTTCAGATTGAGTTTACCCAACTCCTTGTCTAACAGTATTGACAATTTATTCCCTATTAGCATATTTAGCGATTTTTCTCCTCTGGAGAATTTTCCTAAAGTTGCAGACAATTATTGGACTTGTGTTTTAAGAGATTCATTTTCATTCAATAACAAAGTGCACTTTTTAATAGAATTCTCTCTCCTAGTGTTTTCACTTTCTTTGAAAATCAAAATTTCATTTTCAAGTTTTTTAATTTTAATTTCTGATTCTTTATTTCTTCTTCAAATGATGGACACTTGTCACATTTAGGGCTCTTGTTTTGATAGTTTTTAACCAATTGATCAAGCTATTTGTTTAGCTCTATCAACCTATCTCTTTGTGATTCAATTTTAGCATATTTTTCCCTAAGTATTTCAAAATAGCCATTTACTTCATGAAAATATATAAGTAATTTTGAATGAATAAGTTTTGATACCTCGCTTGGCTTGTCATCTTTACTATCAGTTGTTTCTCCTTGAAGACACAAATTTTCTTTTTCACTCTCACTGCCGGTGCTCTTATCAACTTCATCAGTTTCATACCAAATAGCTACAAAACTTCTCCTTTTCGGATTCTTTCCTTAGCAGAGTCGATTCTGAGGTCAGTTGGGCTTGATATGACCAGGTTTATTGCACTTGTGACAAATAATCTCTTGCTCTTATGAGTTATCTAGTAATTTGACTATTCTGCTTTTCAATTTTTGATTTAGAACTGGATTTTCATATTTGTGATTCCACCTTTTGAATCTCTTTATTAATAGTGCCAATTCAGCTGCTCTATCGTCGTCATCGTCGCCACTTTCCGTTGTTCCTTTGAGAGCTACTGATTTCTTTCGAGTATCACCTCCTTTGCATTCTTCCTCAAATTTCATTTATAGCTCATAAGTGGTGAGATTTCCAATGAGTTCTTCAACTTTAACTTGTTACAAATCCTTTAATTCTTGAATGGAGTAACTTTCGCTTCAAAATTTTATGGAAGGACTCTGAGGATTTTTCGGACTATTTCCAATTCCGTGTAGGGTTTTTGAAGAGCTTTTGATTTGTATATGTGATTAGAAAGTAGACCATGCATCTCTTTGACATTTTCATCTTGGCCATTGTGAAGTTCTCGTATTCGCTACTAAGCATAGCAAGGCGGCTTTCTTTGACTTGGGAGGTTCATTGGTGAGTCACTTCAAGTGTGTGCCAAATTTCCTGTGCAGTTAGACAATGTGAGGCACGATTAAATTCAATTTTATCCAATGAACATATAATAGAATTCATAGCTTTAGCATTAGCATTCTGTAGTTTATTTTCACGATCTGTTCATTGATCCATCGATTTTTCATTTTCTTGATTATCTACTACTATAGTTGGTGTCCTGTATTTTGTCTCAACAATATTCCAAGCATCAATGGCTTTCAGAAAAAATTTCATTCTATTTTCAAGTAAGCATATTCACCATTGAACATAGGTGGTCTAAGTATGGACCGACCCTCAGCAAAAGCATTATTAAAAGAAGCCATTTTAAGAATAATCAAATCTTTACAACAAAAATTGATTTTTGAATAATCAAATTTTTTTAAAACAATAGTTGGTTTTTGTTCCTAGCTCCAATACCACTTGTAGGATCGATTTCACCCTAGAGGGGGAAGGGGGTGAATAGGGTGATACTATAAATAATAAAAATTAATGCGGAAATATATATAATATTTGCAACACGGATAATAGAATAATAAAACCAGAAATAGAACAACATAGATTTACCCAGCTTCGGCAAAACCTTGTCTATGTATTGCCTCCAAGGTTTCTACTAGAAATTAAGTGGTCGGACGCATACACATGTAAACTTGCGACACCTGCTAATGACTAACCTAACTCTACGCTCAAAACCCTTCCACAACTCAGCCACTGAGTTGCGAATTCTCGAACTATACCGTCGTAGTTCGTAACCTAGTTACAAAAACTAGAAATTCACCAAATTTTAAAAGTAAATTACAAGTGAAATAAAAGACTTAACAGAACCCTATTTTTTAACACTTAAGCCCAATTTATAATCAACAAGAACCGACCCACTTAGTTAAATAAACTAGAGACTTCTCCCCTTTTATTTTTGTTCAGTATCTTTGGCCGATCTTTCTTCGTTCCTCTTCGAGAAATTAGGGCTTCGTTTGTCGCTGCTACAATTGATCGATTGAGGTGTGCTTTTGCTTCTGGTTGCTTCATCAATCATTTTCTTGAGTTGCTCTATGTGGCTTCAATTGATTTGAGTTCGAATGACACAAGATTGCTGTGTGATTTATGCTTTACTTGATGATTTGTTTGAACTCGACTTCGTTGACTAATTTGTCGAAGATGATACTAGGTATTTATAGGGATCGAACCCTTATAATCTCATTCGTATTTTTGATTTTGAATTCTTCATGTGATTTGCTCTGCCATTGATTTTTGATCAAACGATGTGATTAATCTTGACTTGTTCATATCATACATATACTTCATGAATTTGAATTTAGGTCCATCCTTTTCTCTTTTGACTTTTATGACTTCGGCACACTGAATTTTTGAGATAATTGACTTGGCTAATTTCTTTCTGCTATCACTTGATCATTTGATTGATTTTTTTTCTCGGCCTTGACTTTGTTAAAAATATTAAATGCTCTGTTGCTTGATTACTAGTACATGTTCACTTGTTCAACTGCTACTTTTCCTTGAGTGGTTCATGACCCACGACTATGTTATGATTAGCTTCGAGTTAATCTATTCACTATGTACATATATTTATGCACTTCATGTTGACTGAAACTGAAGTTGTATATATGCATGTTGTCCCAGTGCCATTTGAAATCTTGCTGTATTTGACCTGTTGTCTGTATTTAGTTAAGTTGTTATCATGTTTCCTTATATTCACTGGAGTCTTGTGAAATTTAAAGTGGTCTTCATGTATATTGATGCCACCTTCCTCTAAGCATGTTTGAAACTATTGTTGTTGGCTTCATGTGTACATCAATTTAGACACGTGACTGATCATGTTTGTATGATTGTTTTTGAAGTTTGGTTGTCTTGATACATGTTTTCACGTGTGTGCATTTTGTTGAGGCTCCATGTTAACTAAGCTCGATCTGGCTTTGTTCCTCTTTAATTATGTTCTTTGGTTCATTTCTATTATATGTTGAACTTATGAGTTTTCGTGTGGTGTCTCCATGCATATATACGTCAAAATATGTATGTATATATGTGTGTGATTGACTTGATTTGACTTTGGTATTACAGTCTTGTTTGTTACTGCATATATATTTTTATGCTAGTTTGTTGAATGTGGTTGGTCTTCATGTCACATTTCGTTCCTAAATGCTTGCATATTCCAGTGTGCATTGTGTAGTGCTTGTATCTCAGTAATGCATTGCTTTTGTTCCACTGGCTTGTCTTTTTGGACTGGTTCACCTGTCGTTATAAGCACTTTGTTGTGGCTTCATGCCTTTACTCCATTAATCTACTTTCCTCTGGTTATTGTAGTCTGGTTTATCACTGTTACTTGAAGTATGTTTTGTTCCGAGTTGAATATTCTTCATTTTGTACTGTAGACTAGAAGTTCTGATTTGATGCACTTTGATTTTCATGTCTAGCTTGGTTGCATATATGTAAATGTTGTTTATCATGTTGCTCTTGAATTGAATTCTCTATTGCTTCGAGTACTTGTGTTTAGTTGGTCTTCAAATTGCTTTGGTTTGTTTGGAGTTACATGTCTAGTTTGCTTGAGTCTGTTGCTTCGAGCCAGTTCATGTTGTTATTGGACTTGTGATGTGCATTATTTTCAATATGAAACTTTGTTGCTCCCGATATGCATACATTTGTGCAGTTTGGTTTTGGTTAATACTTCATGTGCACTGCCCTTTGTACATGTTGTAACTAGTTTACCACCTTGTCATGCTAGTAAATTGAACTGAGCATATTTATTGCTTTATTCTGATCTGGTCTACATTGACTTCGAGTCTATTTTTGTTTGGTGTACTTTGTTCTCACAAATGAGTGTGTACATATGAGTTGGTCTTTGGTTCAATATTAAATTTAGTTTTATTCATATTCCTGTGTATTGATGTCTCTTGGCTGAAATTCGAGATGCTGAGGCGGTGCACATGTGTACATGTACACATGTGTATATGCAAGCTTTAGTGTATTTGAAACTTTGTCACTTGTTTTCGTATTACTCCTGAGTTGAATCCAGCTTTGGCTCGGGTTTGACCTTGTGCTCAGCTGTAGTTTTATCGAGTGTATATTGATGTGCATGGCCTTGTGGCATGTACAGCGATACGCTGTGCATGTTACAAGCTATTCGTGTAAGATGAATTCAAAATAAATATGATAACGAACAACCTAAATAACCGATGCAAATAACATTTTCAAAATACACACTTTAATTTGCACTGCAAGATATTTTCTTTTTCAATATTACCGCGTCAATATTTATTTTGCAAATAATCCAGATGCTGCATTCAATCTGGAATAGAGTTGAAGATAAATACGAGTGAATGAGTGATATATAGTGAGGTGAACATTGTAAATTGAAATTTGTGATGTAATCGAAATTGTGATGTAATTGAAATTGTGTATATATAGTGAGAGCTCAAATTTGTACTATTCAAAATTGCAATACAATATTTGTTTGAATAAAATATTTGTTTGAATTTAAATTCTGTGTTATTTATTTTATTCAATAAATATTTATTTAATTATGTGAAAAATAAAATAGTACAATAACAAATACATTTAAATGAATATATATATATGTGTGTGTGTGTGTGTTTATTATCATAAAAAAAAATCATATAATAGCATATTCTACAGTGGGAAGGTAATACGGGTCAGTGGGTTATTGCGTCGGGCTTTGTGAGGGGTTGTGGCTGTCGACAAGGGTTGGTCGGTGATAGGCTGTGTGCCGCTTCAGGGCAAAGCGGAGGAGGGATGCCACGTGCACTGGTCGATGAAAAAGGTGGTGGGTTTCGCTGCTGGCGGGTGGCTAGTCGAGTTGAGATGGTGGCTTTCGGCTATGGCAACAAGGTTGGGTGGGAAGAAAGAGAGAGGGTGAGACGGCAACAAAAGGTGAAGAGCATGCTAGTTTCCTCTGAAACAAATATGCAAACTATATAAACTTTGCTTTAATTTTTTTCTAATAAAGGAAGAGAACGAAAGTAGGCAAAGAGGAAGAAAGTGGAACAGAGAGAGAGTAAACTAGAAATATATTAAATAGATAGGAATTGGGAAAGCCAATAGCTGAATTTCTGGAAACAAGGCAGGTGGCCATTTGTTTTCTCACGGTGGGTAAATGAATGGCCGTATGAAAACAAAAATGGCTCAAACGGGTATCGATACGTTTCGTAGATCTCACCATGCGCCGATGCCGAATTACACATATGAATATGTTGCGTAGGTCAACGCGATGAGACAAACAAGATGGTACATAGATATGAGTGACAAGACCCTCCCATCAAGACTCCATATTCACGGCCAAAACTGCTGCTAAAACACGGAAAATAATATAAACGGAGCTAGAGCAGTCTGAATTTGGCGAAACGAAATATGATGCCTCACTCAGAAAATCATTTACATTTATGTAAAAATATTCATATTTTGAAAATATTTAATTTCCATCAAATTTAACCGATTTAAATTTGAAATTTGAAATTTCACAAGCAAACAAACTTCCATATTTTTTGATGAAAATCTGTCCCTTACTATGTTTAAATAGACGTATTTCAAATATCAAATTTTCACTGCAAAATTTTATTATTTATTTTAATGAAAATTTTAGTTAATTATGTTATTTAAATCGTTAAAATATGTAGATCGTTACACTCTTCCCTACTCAAAACTTTTCATTCCCGAAAAGGAATGAGATAGGAGAATAGAAGCAACAGAAATGAAAGATAGATTCAATATATTTATACCAGATACAAAAATTAAATCAAAACCATATAAATTTCATTTTTGGACATCTTGTTACTTATATTTGTATTGTATACTTTTCAATACATATTCTCATTACATTCAAACTATTTCCAGGTAAGTTTTATTAATGTTTCCTAATGTTATTGAGCGCTATACAAAGTTGCCCTTTTATTTATAATATTTCTGTTTAACAAAATTTAGTTTGAACATTTTTTTGATATTACTTAAGTTTTCTCTTGTATAACCTTCAATTACATATTCACATTACATTTTACTTTTTTATTTGAATATATCAGTTAAGCTACATATGTTATAGAATGCAATTGAGTGTTATATAAATAAATTTTATCCTAGTTCAACTGTTTCAAGTTTTTTCAATTCCATTTCTTATTTTAAACACTCCAATTATTCAAAAAATTGCTTCATTTCAATAATTTGAAACCATCACTTAACATAAAATTTAAGAGTTGAATTTTCGGTTTCACTTCAACCCATTTGAAATATATATATATATATATACACATACATATATATATATATATATATATATATATATATATATATATATTTTGTACATCAAATCATACTTAGGAAACTCAAATCAAATCCATTTTCCAAAACAAAAGTGTAGCAAAGCTACTAAGTGATCTCCCCACTTTGAGACTCGAAAATAAATGTCGATGATTCTGCAGTCACAAAATTATTTTTCAGTGACAGAAGAGAGGAGTACTGACTTTCATCTTTTAAAACTCTTTGGAAACAATTTCCATTTGAAAATATTTTCGAATAATATATTTTCAAAACTTTGAAAACCAAATTTTGAAAAGCACCAGAAATTAAATTCTCAATCATTAATTTAAATTCATTTTATTTGCAGATCTGATTTATAAACCATGTTTATAAAACTTCATCTCCTTATAACGTACAACAATAGTTAACTATTTAGGAATGTTGAAAAACCATAAATGATAATCTAGTACTATCATTTCTAACAACCAATTCATTTAACTATCTAATTTCAGAAAATTGTATTTTTATATGTAAAGTATAATCATACGTAAAATTATTTCATTTACCAATTTCGAAAACGATATTGTGTCAGTATGCTCTATTCAAGTGTTTTGGAATTCTTATCGATAGCATTAGCTAGACGAATCGATCGAAACACAAAATTCAAACTTAACAACTCAAACAACACAATATAAAACATTTTTATATCAATTACCAATATGCTTTCTCATAGGATAATTCAAGAATGGATTTTAGAACAAGCATATTCAAATTTAGGGGGACTCTAATCAAAGAGATTCTAACTAAGAAGATAGGCTTGAAAGGAAGAAAAGATAACTAAATCACAAAAGAGGAAAGTTTGAAAGACTTATATTAATCGCGGCAATCTTAACCAGGTCAACCGAGACTCCATTTCAGAAACAATGTGCCCAAGGAATCAGACTTATCCTTCCCGAAATGGCATTTAGAAAATTTGACTTTCAGGTGATGACTCCTAAGAGTTTCCAGCACATAGCCCAAACGAGATTCATGCTTCTTCTCTGACTTAGAAAAGACGATAATATCATCAACAAAAACTAGGACAAACTTGTTGAGAACATCGTGGAAAACACGATTCATGAGATCGACAAAGAAGGCAGGAGTATTAGTTAATACAAAGGGCATGGCTGACCATTCTCCGTTCGAAAAGCTATCTTGGGAATGCTCTCCTCGGCCACACAAAGCTGGCGAAAACCGGTAGCAAGATCGAGCTCCAGGAATAAGATCGATGCAGAATTCAATTTTCCGCTTGGGAAGAAGAGAAGTGACTTCACCAAAGACATCCGAAAATAGTTGGATAACTGGGATGGAGTCAAGATCACTAGGCTGAGCATCTAGGGAAAAGAAAAAACTACATACATAATCCTGAGACATTCGACATTCAATCACAAGAGAATTGCCTAGGTCGTCTATTGGAGAAACGGTTTGGGCTTTGCAAGAAATAATTGCATCATAACGCTTTGACCAAATGTAAGATAAAAAATGCATCAAAACCAAGGACATGAATCTCCAGTGAATCGATGCCTGTTGTGAAGAATTTTCACCCCTTTACAAATCATACTAAGGTTGGCGGGACCGTCGATAGGATCAGTCACACATAAGGATGAAGTTGCCAATTGAGGTTGCAATATGTGCTCAAATTTATTGCATAGATTAACGGAGATGAAGCTATGGGATGTTCCAACATCAAAAGAACATGAATAGGAAAAGATAAGAATGGATTTCAGAACAAAGGGAAAGTTTCAAAATTCAAAAGACATCCTAATCCAAGAGGACTCTAATGAAGAATTCTAAGCTCGAATGAAGATGATTCTGTAATTAATTTTACTAACTCTATGGTATTATTACCCTATCTATAATGTGTTTTTTTACCCTTATGCTAAATTTTGCCTAAAATAAAGCTTTGATACCAACTGTAACGATCTGCCATTTTGATTCATTCAAATCCATAAAAATCGACACATGTCAGATTTGAATTGCTCAAAACAACAGATTGTTAATTTATATTTGGTAAAACTTAGCATATACAGTAAAAAATCAATCACGGAATCACAGACACAGAGTAATACAACAATAAGCAACAGAACTAAATAAATAGTGTTCATGAAGCTACTACAGAACATCGGAGTCTAAAACAAAATACAACATAAATCCTAAGTACAAGAAGTTTTTGATACAAAGTAAATGACAAGTCTGAACATAAACAATTGGAAATAACTAGAAACTGAATAGATATAAGATATATTTCCAAGCAAAGCTCCAAGCTCCAAGGGTGAGTCTTAAATGCTGTGACACTCAAGCTGACCTGAGTGTAAAGCAAAACACAAAACACTCGAGTCAGGATTAATATTCTCATGCAAGTAAATCAACTCAAGTGAAAAACAAATAACTTAAAGGATGTTTGGAATTCCCATCCTTTAAAGATTCGTCAAACTATCTGCATATATTGTATAATATGCTACATAGATAATGTCTACAGAAATGCAAAATATTAAAATAGCGTTAAGGCGTGAACCGTATCCGCCTTAACACATTTTTATATAAATGTCGTAGTCCATACAGTATTGTAAACTCCACCAAACCGGTGGGCTATCGGGGAGCACTCCATAGGTACACACAAACCAAACTCGTAATGGGCACGATAAGGCATATGACAAGGCATGCAAGACAATGCCCAAGGTAGGATACTACCGTTTTGCACTTCCGGACTAGTGGTAATGCATAAAAGCTATTACCGCCCACCTCGAGACACACTCCCAAATTAATGGTGCACCTAATAAAATAATAAAGTAATCGAATGGTTTCGAAGAAATGTGCCCAATAGGGGGAGTGACCCCACTTGGCCCGTATAGCTCATGTTTTAGTCACATCAAGCTGACTCGAGGGAGTCAGGGCTGCGTTCATACATCAAACAAACGTCCACCAAACCATCCTACTTCATTCAAGATTATCCACTATATGCACAGTTGTTAAAGTGGTTTTCAGTATTGGCAGAGAGTATGACAATATCCGAACCAGGTCTCTTTAACAATCAAACGCTTATTTCGCACCATGGTCATTTTTCGCAAACAGTTCATCCTTCATATCAAAATATCATATTCATTTCAAAATCATATCACTTTCAAAATCATATTCACTTTCGAAATCAGTATTCACTTTCTTAATCATACCCACCTTCGAAATCATATCACTTTCAAAATCATATTCACTTTCGAAATCAGTATTCACTTTCTTAATCATATCCACTTTCGAAATCATTATTTACTTTCGAAATCATATTCACCTTCGAAATCATTATTCATTTTAAATCATATTCATTTTCAAAATAATAACCACAAAACAGGTTAAACCATCATATCAAGATATTCGTGTTTAAATCCATTAGATCTAAATCATAACAATTACAACTTAAACGGTTTGAATATTGAAAGTAGTTTATATATTAGAATAGTAATACGTTAAAATAGTTTATATTTAAAAATAGATTATAGATTAAAATAGTTTATATATTAAAAATAGTTTATATCGAAAATAGTTTCAAATTAAAACTGTTTCTTCCAATTTCACAAATCAATTCAAATCAATTTAAGTTCCAAATATTAATTTAAATCAATCTCAGTTCAACAACTTCAATTAAAAAGGTTAAAGGATCAAATTAAATTCTCATTAAAACCATTTTTAATTTATGTCGATTTCAAATCCAGGTTTGAACAACAAATTTAAACCACTTCCAATTCAATAGGTTTCAAAGTTTCAATATTCAAATAATTTACAATAACTCAATTTGATATATTTCATTTATATTTCAAAATTCAACTTTAATTTTATTTAAATATCAAAATATTCACTTAATCATTTTTTATAACATTTAAAGAAAATCTCAAATTACAAATTTAGATCAATATTAACTATTCAATTTCCATTTTATTTAAATTTGAAATATTCATTTAATTACCTTTAAAAAATCCAGTTATCAAGTTATAAAAATCATGTCTTTAAAATCTCAAAATTAAAAAGTTTCAAATCAAATTTTATTTAAATACAGTTCTTAAACAAATGAAATTTCAAATCAATTTCAAATCATCTTTTTAACCTTAATTAGTTAAAGCTATTAAAAAATCTATTTTTAAAATATTGATGTAATTTAAAAAAAAATACTTAAACATGTTATATATATACTAATTCAAACAAATTTTTATTATATTAAATTTTATGAAATCAATCTTATTATGAAAATTATTTTATATTAAATCTTATTTTATATATTTAAAAATAATAAAATTATAAGTAAAGTCTTAAAATTTACATTTTTTAACTTATAAATTTAAAATTTTCTTACATATAAATTTAAAAATATGAATTTTTACACAAATATTAAAATTAAAATATCCTTATATTATATTCTAAAATCCAATACACATATATTTCTCCTTTTCAAAAATTTCAAAATCATTTAAAAGTAGACCAACGGCGTCAGTATATAATTTTATATTCATACATATATTTATCATTTCAATCCGCAATAATTTAATATTTATGGGTATATATATCTTTTCAACCGACAATCCCAAAATTTCAAAATCAATAAAATCGCATGGATTTATCATTTTAATGCATAACGATTTTCCTTAATCTATAATATCGTTTGGGTATGTATCATCTCAATCTATAGGGAATTCCTAAACTAACTGGGAACTTACAGAGCGTGAACAATAAAATAATAGCATAAAATGACATAGCATATTAATGGCAAATATGATCATAATTAACCATTTAAATAAAATATATGTTCAACAGGTTATGGTATCAATATTGTCAATTAAAATAGATAAAAAATTAAATATTAACATATCATGTTCAATAATTTAATTTCTAAGCAATTCAAATTTAATAACATATTTAAATTGTTATTTCATGTAAAATCAATTTAATAAACATATGAACGCTAATCGTGAGTGATCACTCACCTTTCGAGGCTAGAGAACAACGAGATTAAGATGTAAATGGACACGGATAAGCACATGAATATGAAAATGCAACAACGACTGGAAGAACTGCTGCGATACGGATCGTGACAGCGGTAAAGCAAAACAAACAACAGTTGTAAATTTCCAGACATCGTGCACACAAGGAAAAGCACAAGAACTCAAATTCAATGGATCAAAAGAATACACACACACACACACACATATCTTCCTTTTTACCTTTTTGAACGATTCGTCCAGAGCATAAAAAGGTGAATCGGTTTCAACGTTCCGGAGAAACACTTGCCCATCTTTCAGCTTTCAAAGCAACTTCTAGGGGTTGGAGCTTGGTCGTAGGACGAACTGGGCAGAAGCTATAGGCGACGAAGTGGGGTGATGGGCTATGGGTTCATGTGGCAGTGCTGGAGTGGTGCTGCTTGTTCGGTTGGTACAACGGCATCAAGGTTACTCGGTAGAGGTTGATGTGGTGTTTGGCTGTGAGGCAAAGCGGAGGAGGCAGACTGGCGCAGCAATGGCAGGTTGGAGGTGTGCTCGATTGTGGGAAAGGAAAAAGCTACGGGCGGAGGAAGAAAGCATAGGCGAGGTAGATGAAGGCTGACGTGGAGATTGGTGCTGAAGTAGAAAAGGTCTCGACGTGTGTGTTATAGCGGATAATGGAGAGAGGAGGGTGATTATGAGCATTCGTGGTCGGAGGGGAGAAAGGCAGTGGTGGTCGAGAAGGATGGAGGGTAGAAGATTTTGTTTGACTTAAGGGCTATGAAGTTCGGGGCGTGGGAAACGGAGGTGGGAGGGCAGTACGGATCAGTGGGTTTTGTGGGTTGTTGCACTGGGCTTGGTAAGGGATTGTGGTTGCCGACAAGGATTGGTCGGTGATAGGCTATGTTCAGCTGTAGGGCGAAGCGGAGGAGGGATGCTAGGTGCTCTAATCGGAACAAAAGTTAGTGGGTTTTGCTGCTGGTGGGTGGCTAGTCGAGTTGAGATAGTGGCTTTCGGCTATGGCAACAAGGTTGGGTGGGAAGAAAGAGAGTGGGCGAGAGGGTGAGATGGCAACCAATAGGTGATGAACCGGCTAGTTTCCTCTAAAACAAGTATGCAAACTATATAAACTTTGCTTTAATTTTTTTCTAATAAAGGAAGAGAACGAAAGTAGGCGGAGAGGAAGAAAGCGGAACGGAGAGAGAGTGAACCAGAAATATATTGAACAGATAGGTATTGGGAAAGCCAATAGTTGAATTTCCTGAAACAAGGTAGGTGGCCATTTGTTTTCTCATAGGGGGTAAATGAATGGCCATACGAAAACCAACATATAAATTTAAGAATCTAAATTTTTAGATATATGTTAAAGTTAAATATCCTTACATTATATTATAAAAACCAATACACATATATTTCTCCTTTTCAAAAATTTGGAAATCGTTTAAAAATAGACCAACGGTGTCCGTATATAATTTTCTATTCTATGATCAAGTGATACAGATATTTATCATTTACAGCAATAATTTAGTATTTACGGGTATATATCATTTCAACCTACAATCCTAAAATTTCAAAATCAATAAAATCACTTGGGTTTTTCATTTCTACCCATAACGATTTTTTCACCATTTCAACGTATAGGGAATTCCTAAACTAACAGGGAACTTGCAGAGTGAGAACAATAAAATAATAAAATAAAATGACATAGCATATCAATGGCAAATATGATCATAATTAAACATTTAAATAAAATATATATTCAACAGGTAATGTTGTCAATATTGTCGATTAACATAGATAAACAAATTTAAATATTAGCATATCACATTCAACAATTCAATTTCTAACCAATTCAAATTTAAAAACATATTTAAATCGTCATTTCATGTGAAATCAATTTACTAAACATATGAATGCTAATCATGAGTGATCGTTCACCTTTCGAAGCTAAGGAACAACGAGAATAAGTTGTAAATGGACAGGGATAAGCAAGCGGGATAATGACAAGACGAACTGCTATGATACGGACTCGGAAAACAGCAAAGCAAAATAAACAACTGTTGTAAATTTTCGGACAGTGAGTGCACAAGGCAAAGCACAAGAACTCGATTTCGATGGATCAAAACAATATATATATATATATATATATATATATATATATATATCTTCCCTCTTGTATTTTTTGAACGATTCTTCCAAAGTATAAAAAAGTAAATCAGTTTCAACGTTCCAAGGAAACACTCGCCCATCTTTCATCTTTCGAAGCAAAATCTAGGGGTTAGAGCTTGGTCGTGAGACGAACTAGGCAGAGGCTATAGAAGACGAAGTGGAGTGATGGGCTGTGGTTCATGTAGCAGTGCTGGAGTGGTGCTGCTTGTTTGGTGGGTATGGCAGCAGCTGGGTTACTCGGTCGAGGTTGATGTGGTGTTTGGATATGAGGCAAAGTGAAGGAGGCGGACTAGCACAGCAATGGCCAGTTGGAGGTGTGCTCGGTTGTGGGAAAGGGACAGGCTACGGGTGGAGGAAGCAAAGGCGAGGTGGATGAAGGCTGACGTAGAAGTTGGTGCTAAGGTGGAAAAGGTCTTGGCGTGTGTGTTGTAGTAGCTAATGGAGAGAGGAGGGAAGCTGTGGGCGTTTGTTGTCGGAGGGGCAGTGGCGGCCGAGAAGGATGGAGGGGAGCAGTTTTTGTTCGGCATAATGGCTGTGAAGTTCGGTGCGTGGGAAACGGAGGTGGGAGAGTAGTACGGGTCAGTGGATTTTGTGGGTTGTTGCGTTGGGCTTGGTGAGGGTTTGTGAATGTCAGCAAGGGTTGGTCGGTGATAGGCTGTGTGCAGCTGTAGGGCGAAGTGGAGGAGGAACGCTAGGTGCTCTGTTCGGAGGAAAAGGTGTTGGGTTTCGCTGCTGGCGGGTGGCTAGTCGAGTTGAGACGGTGTCTTTCGGCTATGGCAACAAGGCTGAGTGGGAGAAAAGAGAGAAGGCAAGAGGGTGAGATGGCAACAAAAGGTGACGAGCAGGCCAGTTTCCTCTGAAACAAATATGCAAACTATGTAAACTTTGCTTTAGTTTTTTTTAATAAAGGAACAGAATGAAAGTAGGCAGAGAGGGAAAAAGTGGAATGGAGAGAGCAAAAATATATTGAACCAATAGGAATAGAGAGAGCCAATAGATGAATTTTTGGAAATAATAAAGGTAGGTGGCCATTTTTTCTCACAGTGGGTAATTGAATGGCCATATGAAAACCAAAAAGGCTCAAAACGGGTACTCATACAGCTAATCGTTTTGCATATTTCGTCGTGCACCAGACGATAAAATACACAAATGAATATACTGCGGAGATCAAGACGATGAGACGAATACGATATTACACGGATATGATTGACACGACCCTCTTATCAAAGCTTCATATTTTCTACCAAAACTGGTGCTAAAACACCAAAAATAATATAAATGTAGCTAGAGCAATCCGAATTTGGCAAAACGAAATATGACAACTCACTTAGAAAATGATTTACATTTTTCTTACATAAAAATATTCAGATTTTTAAAATATTTTATTTCCATCAAATTTAACTGATTTAAATTTTAAGTTTGAAATTTCACAACCAAACAAACTTTTCTATTTTCCCATGAAAATCTGCCACTTGCTACGTTTAAATAGACGTATTTCAAATATCAAATTTTCATTGCAAAATTTTATTGTTTATATTCATGAAAAATTTAGTTAATTACGTTATTTAAATCGTTAAAATTTCTAGGTCGTTACAGTTGTCTACTTTTCTCCAACTTTAGAAGAAGCCTCCTGACTCCCTCCACGATGGCTCATATCCACCAGTAGTCTCCTTATTGATTGTCTAGTCATCGCTTCCTAGATCAAAGTGGCCAAACTTCCAATCCAAGATCCTAGCTTCCAAATCTGCTGGAGCAAGTCCCCCCTCAGTGAAAGCATCAAAATTTTAGCACCACAAATGGTCACAAACACTGAGTTGTATTAAAAGCACTAATTTCCAAGAACAATATCCAAATAGAAAGATAAGCACGTGGATCACATGCTAAATGACACAAAAAGTAAGGTACACATAAGTATTATATTGGTTCAGCAAACTCTAACCTACGAAAGCTCCAATAATCCTTTATTGATACTGTAAGATTACAAGTACAACTGTTATTTTCCTTAGAAAATAAGTGGCGGCAGAGATAAGAATTGATGAAGGAGAGCCAGTCGAAAAAACTCCTTTGCAGTGAGCTAAGTCTGCTATATTTATAGATGAATACGTGCATGGATCGAGCTGAAATTTCGGCCAAAGAACCTCCAGACCGCCCGATCCACAAAATTTGAAATTGATCAGACACAAAAAATAATTTAACTGATCATTTCGTACTAACTCCAATGGGGCTGCGATTATTTTTTGGGGTCCCCCATGCCTCTAGTCCATGCTTCTAAAGTTTCATGCAATTCCGACGTACGGTCTATGGGATATTGATCGATCTTCGCTATTTTGACCAAAAATTGAATCATAAGAGATCATTCCATTCTTCATCCGTTTAAAGCGTGATTAATTATGGGGAGTACTTCATGATGTAAAATATATGCTCTCTAAATTTCATGCATTTTCGACGTACTTTTTGTAAGATATCGCGTTTTTCGTAAAATTATGGATTGTTATTGCTGATTGGTATGATCGTTCCAATAACGATTGGCATCTTTTTCAATAATTGGAAGTTTTTTCTTACAGTCTTTTTTGTAGGTTCCACTCTTCAATATAGTGATGCTCTAAAAGTTTCAAGTGCACCGACTTTGTAGATTTTGTGATGTTGATCGATCTTCGTCGATTTATGCTGTTTTCTGGATCGTTCCCGATCGATCCATATAAATACTTCCTATGCCCATAACTCGAGCACACGAACTCCAATTGAATTGAAATTGGAAATATGACCTCATGGGCCTTCCTTGTCCCTTCATATTGATTGCACCTTGATTTGGACTCGATTTGAATCCGCCCAACTATTGTTCATAGTTCCAAATATAATCGATTTCCGAGCCCGATACCGTCTCTTCTGTTAAAAGGAAGTATAGCACAAGTAATCATCCATATTAACATCCATATATTCAAATAAGTAATTAACCAAGTAGTCAAATATTTAATCATCCAATATATTTTAAACTTTCAAATCATTATACTTGTTTGAGATTAATTAGTAAAGTGTGAAAACTCATCTTTAACCAAATCATTTCACTTTCTACCAACAACACTTTACTAACTCATCTTTTATGTTATTCCTCTTTGCTATATGTTATTGACCTCTTCTTCCAGACTCCAGAAAATTTGGTAAAGCTTCTGCAGTACGTCAAACTTCCTTCTATCTTTTTGGAATGAAACGGGCGATATTTCCTTCTCTTTTTCTTGCGTCGGAGCTTTCCAACTTGCTCCTTCCTACATGGGTTTGACCTTACCATGATCCCCTCCTTCCTCCATCATTTCTTCACTTCGTAGACGTTAAACCATGTTCTCGTGATGATATAAGTTTGGTGAAGTTTGGAGTTGTTTCGATATGATTTTTAGAAATGTTAGTAAGGAAAGAGAAGAGAGGAAGCCACTAAAATGGAGAGGAAGGAGAAGAAAAAATGAAATAAAGGAATGGAATGGAGTATGAAAACTTGTGGAGCCTTAGGGTCTTATTTATAGGAAAAGCAAAAGGTGGTAATTTACCAAATCAACTCTTTGCAAAATCTACACTTTTTCAACACTTACCATCACAAATCACATCCTTGCTTTATGTCATAATCATTTAATGGTTAAGAAAAGTAAAGTAATGATTCTGTTGGATTTGGATTTGGATGTGGTTGACTTGATGTTTGCTATTTTACTTTTGTTAGTTACCTTACTTAATTTTACTAATGATATTCTAGAATTTTCTAATGGTACTTAGAAAAATGTAAACATATTTTGTTATTAAAATATGTGTATACATAGGTTTAAACATGTTAACAAAGGCACAACAACGTTGTGACAACTTATATTGAACAAAATGATGATCCACGTTTTACGGTCACATTTTGATGTTTTTGTTTGACTTATAAATAAGTTTGTTATCATTTTTAATTAATTAAAACAAGTATATTTGACTTATAAAACAATATTTAATAATATTAAATTCAATTATAAAAACACGACGTCGATTTATCGACGTGCGATGAAATTTGTCAATCTTTATAAAACAAGTATATTTAATAATATTAAAATTCACCATTGTTAATTATATATATATGTGTGTGTGTGTGTACTGATATATATATAAGTGATGTAGGGGGACAGGATGGAGGGATCCAATGGGATTTCTTGGTATTGTTGATTTACTTTAAGTAAAATCCCTGTTATATGAATTATTGGATATGAAACCTGACTTGTGCACTATTAGTTATGACATTGTTTATATTCAAAAACTGAAACCCAGTAGTGATAGGAAATCAATATTAATATTGGTGGAACGTTTGGTAGCTATTGGCCTTAAATTAGTATTTTTAAATAGTATAATTTCCATTTGGGGGTTGGAATTGAATTTTAAGATAGGAAATGATTCTAAAATATAAATTTGGATTTTAAAATAATTTGTTTAAAAGGGACTAAATTTCTATTTCACTTCAACATTATTATTTGGAGTTCTCTAAGTCAGTAGGAATGTTTTTATAAAGTTATATTTAATATTATTTTAAAATTTATTTATATTAATACTGTTTTAAAGTTATTTATTTATATTAATATTGTTCTAAAGTTATTTGCTTATAATTGGTATTGTTGTAAATTTATTTATCAATATGTTAATATTTTGAAAGGTTGGTTATTTCAAAAATAGATATGGCTTGAAATTAGTAATAAGGATTTATTAATAATGTTTTGAAAATAAATTATTATTGTTTATAATAATGGTAAATATTAATTATTATTATTTTTTTTAGTAATGTTTTGGAATTATTAATTGTTATTTTTGTGATGTTTTGAAATTAATAATTATCATTTGTTTATAATGTTTCTTGTTAATAATTATTTTTATAGGATTTTAAAGTAACTATTTTTAATTTATTTGTAAATATTTTCGAAACTTATAAGAGGTTTATATAATGGTTTAAAGGCCTAAAAGAAATTTTTTACAAGGAAAAGGAGTTTCATAAATGATTATATATTTGTAAACGTATTTAGAGATGGGTCTATAAATTTAGAAGAGGAGTATTGTAATCAGTTTTATGGATTTATAAAGGATTTGGGAAATGGTTTAGAAATGTTTATAAATGGTTTCTAGGTATTTATAAAATAGTTCATAAATGGTTTTAGAAATTTATAATTGAGTTTATAAATGATTTCTGAATTGTATAAAAGGAAAAACTTCCTCGGTATTTGGTGAATATGCTTATACAATTATACTATTGAGATAGGTATATGGACTTTTTTCCAAGTATTAGAATATTGGAATTTGTGGATATATATATATATATATATATATATATATATATATATATATATGAAAGGATTTTTATACGAATAATGATAAAGTGAATTTAATTAATGAAAAGATCAATCAAGGACCTAATTTGAATGTGTGTTTGTTGGTAGTTAGATAACCGACCATCAAATATGGACCTAAAATGTAACTTTGGAAATATCTAAGGGAAACACGTGATTTATATTGCACAGTCATCTCCAATGATGTTGTACTATATGTATAAATCTCGTTTCATTCTCTTAGGATACATGATAAGGAAATCCGTCCATTAATAATTAAAAGGTGATCTCCACTCTTATCTTTGACTATTTATTTCTTAAAGAATCAGGATTATGTTTACCGAAAATTATCTAGTGTTGTTTCTAAGAGATCGAGATCGGGTGTGTTATCCGAAAACCACTTCGATCCAACTCAAGAGTTTCAAAGTGAAGACATCTTAAGGATGATGGAATTGAAGATGGAGCTCTCAAGCATTTCATTCAGTCCCAGAACGAAGTTTGTATAGTGAATGCTGACATTACATTGTTACCTAGAGGGAAAAGTAGCATTCCAAGTGGGAAATGCTATATAAAAGGTAAAACGTAGCCTCAAGCTTCATCAACCAGAAATGTCCAAAACAGAGGAAATGCAACAGGGATAAGTGGGTCTCTCTTAAGTAGGGTATGATCATCCCTATCTAGAATCGATATTATCAACCATTTGTATGCTTCAGGGGCCCAATAACGGAGGAGTGATCATTTTCAGTACTACTAGTCAAGTGGTAGGCTGGTTCTGTGTTGGCAGGCGATCCTCATGAGGTTCTCGGTGTTATTTTATCTAAGATGCATTGTGACGGGCAGTAACCCAGTAGCCCAATCATTGTATGGAATCCATTCTCTAACACGAGCCTTTACAGTTTTAGTTGTATACCTATTATACTGGAATTTGATTAATGTAACAACTTCAGCTGAGATTAATAAGTATTTGTATTTTAGACACTATTATAATATCAGAGAATTTCATACGAAATATTTTGGTTATCGTAAGATAAAAACCTGTCCGTGTTTATATGTGGTGTGGTCCTACGAGATACTTTTGATTTTTAAAGGTTTTGTATTACTTTAAAAATCTAGTTGAGTGTCTTTTCTTACGCTGGTTTTACAGACTGACTCGGGTGCTATTTATTATAATGCTTGGTTCAAATCGAGCATATTTACATATTGTTTTGAATGCATTAGAACTTGAGGGACGAACTGGAAGTTTTCATGATGTATTCCCATATTTATTTATTTTCCACTGCATTGTTATTGAAATTATCAGCATTATAAGGATAGGTTACTATTAGTTTCCAAACCGATGGTTAGTTATTTGTGTACTGTGATTTGATGTATGTATATAGTAATTCCTCTTTTGCAAAGATCATTGATACTATATTATATATTGTTTCGTTGCAATTGTGAGATTCTGTGTTATTCAGTTTTCTCATTCCTTCCCTCTTCTTTTTTCCTAATAATTGAGTTTTCTAACATTCAATTGCTCGGCATGCAATACAGTAGATGTATTAGTGTCGATTTTTCAAGGGTCAAAAATTTCGGTTGTTGCATTAAGAAAGGGTCCACATGTAATAACTTGCACCGTTATCTATTTATTTGTTTTTTTAACACAATAAATATGTACACAATATTATACAAATTAAATGGTGAATTAACTGATTATAGCACCTCGAAAATTTAATGGAAATTTAATAAGGAGGTTCAATTTAAATAAAACAAGGACTAAAATAAACTCTCACATGTGTCCGAACTTTGGTTATGAAACTTACACAATTATGTTCATAGTGATTTTTTGGGCTATTTTCATGTATAACACTTCGAAATCGGAGTTAGTATGGAGGAGTTATAGATGTTTGAAGATTTTAAAATAGAATATAGTTAAAAATAAAAATTCATCAAAAAATAAACTATGACCATTCGACCCTAGAGGACAAATGGTTGACTAGTAGCGGTTGAGCTAGGGAGGTGGGCGGTGACCATTAACGTGTTCGAGTGTTTGCTGAGCTGCTTTGAACAGTTGAGACCTATGTGTTAATGTCCTGCTAAAGCATCGGAAAATCCCCACTATAGCGCATAGCGCACTTGACTGTTAGGCTATTTCAATTTAGCGCTATTAAACAGTAGAACCCGTTTATTTCCACTGTTTTCCACTACACCCGCTAAATCAAGGCTTTTTATCATCTACTTTAGCAACATTAATCTATAAGGTAGATTTGACCAGTTCTGTTTTGAAAAAAAATCAACAAAGTTAGGGTAATGACCTAATTTTATCTATAGGTGCTCCATGTAAGTTAGATATCTAATATAATCATCAAATCTATTTTACATATATCATTATATTATTCGATTTAGTCATATATGATTAAATAATATTTATTTTCATACACAAATGGTGCGAGAATAAGAATAAATTAACTTTTAAACATTTGGTTTTATATCTAATGAAGGTTTTTGCACCTCTGCTATTTTCCACTATATCCATGCATTATCTCCGCCATAACTTTTTGCACATCCACCGCCATAGGACCGCTAAGCACTTTAACCACACAAGTTGAGATGCACTGCATCGTCGCTAAGTTCTGATGAGCAATGGGATGGCACTAAAGATTCTCCAAACCTAATCTAATGTCCCAAACTTGTCTCCAACCTATATAAATTGAAAGTTAACTAAACCCTAAAATCACCATAGAACTTAGCGTATTAATACTTTGCCAAAATCTAAGCTCTTCTCTAAAACTAAAAATTATTCAAAATCAAACTTAAATTGAGATTCCTTCTAAGAATGGGCTACCTACCATCATTGCTATTTTCCTATCTAAGCTAATTACAGGTCATGTTCAAGTTTCCTTCCTGTGGAAACCGCCCATTTATGTTGGATGTAGTTCCTTCGGTCATACTATTGCCATATGATTCATTCATTGCATATAGATGAAACAGTTCCAGAGATTCTAATTCCTCATTATCTCCAATGCAAAAAGCTAAAGCCAGAGAATGGCGTGTCAAGAACCTGTATACAGCCCAACCCAAACCATCTTTTGATCCCTTTAGCTGCATCAAAGGAAATCCCATCTCCTCGGGCCTCTTTCCCAGTAGTAAAGGCTCTTGTTTCTTCTCACAATAAGCCTCTCTCCTCTTTGAAATCTTCTTCAAATTCTGACCCTGATGACTTTGGTGACAACTTTGAGTATGATTTACACCAGTTCGTCCCTTTGACTTATGCTCCTTTAGGATTACGTGGATTTTGTCTGTATTTTATTAGATCTCTTTGTTACTTATTTTTACACTCTTTTAGCTTTTGCATGTAATGTTATATTTGTGAGTTGTATTAGCTGCTAAAGCATATGCCATTCACAACTATTCCTTTTTATAAAGTGGTATGACCACTATAAATCCAGTTTGTCCACGCAAAATAATAGTACTTTATTTTTCCTGTAAAAATTAAAATCAAACTACAATGAATCGGATCTAGGAGGAATTAGCTTAAGGAGGGCGATTCTCTAGCGGAGCGTGTTAGAAAATCTTGGATATACGGTGAGTGGGAATTGGTTTAATTAGAAGATCATTTACAGTTAAAATTTACTTTAACCAATCCGACCTAGGATGTTAGAAAATCTAATTGTAACTTATAAAACCCTGAATTGAAACTTGTAATGTAGGTAGCAATAAAATGCAGTGTAATTTGATAAATCTGATGTTTAATATTAGTACATCCCTCTGTTATTGGATTGTAAACCCTAGATTAAATAGTTGAAAATGAAATTCCATAAATTTATCAAATTTAGAAATATTGACTAATCAGTATAATTACATGTTTAAGTAAAAGTTGTAACCAATAAACACTCTAATAATCAATAAATGTTAACCCGAATAAAAGTCAAAATTAGAAAACTAGAAAACCCTAATTTTGACTTATGACCGATTAACCCTCGCCTTGAGCGATCTACCGCTGGCGATCGACTGGTAAGGTATAGGCGATCGACCGGTTATCACCTGAAATGCACAATCTAAACCTTTGCCTAAGGCCCAGGTTTGTAAAAGTTATTTATACCGTGAGCCTATTTGAGGATATTTGTTTGTATATTAGGAGTTGTAGGGAAGCTAGTTCCCTATGAGATGATGCTAAGGTATCACAGTAGTGGGTAAATGTTCTTTACCCAATAGGAAGTTGACTATTTGACTGATGGTGAATCTTATCACAAAATGGAACTCATGGGAGGTTCTATAGCGGATGCGCAACACTAAATGATGCTAATGAGGGGCGGCCCAACATAACGGGACCCCGGGTATGCACAGATACCGATGCGACATGGTACAGTTCAGATGTTGGATCCCGGAGTGTGCAAAAAGAGGCATATGCTACAATCGAGAGGTGGACATCGATGTAGACGATGAGGCACACCGGAAAGTCAGCATTATGGGTTCCCCCTCGATGGACGGTTACGTTACATATAGTCATAGTTAGTGGGAATGTACCCACAATAGCCCAGTAGCGCTATTTCACAATGAGTACTCTAGGAGCGATGGTCAATCGTTGATTGTGAGGCTCAATCTATAGTTTGATCTTTGCAGTTGTCTACACAAGTTGTAGTGTAAGTATGTATTAGACAAGAACCTTAGGTAATGGACCATGGGAATTCACGGACACTTGCAGTACACTTTATGTCATATGGAGTAGAATTAAAGATAACTGCACATGATCGTTACATATTAAACTTGTACTCATTGAATGAACTTTCGCTCGACCCATCTTTTTCATCTTTTTCCACATCACAGGTGACTGAGCAACAGGTGATTGGCCTATTCATTATATTTGGAGAGGCGAGCTTATCCTTGGAGTTGCTTCTATCATATTTACTCTCCATGTGTCTGTCAATCTTTTTAGCACATTTTAGTTCATGTATCAAACGTGGAGTGATATTTTCTATGTACTTTGTGTTGGAGCACATACTAATTTTCTAAGACTGTGTTTTAGATATTTTGTATGATGGATATTTTCTATGTTATATGTTTTGATCCGTACGTTATGAGTTATGAAAGTATAGAATATCATAGATTATATTTGCTTATATTAGTCTCTATAATGTTATAAAAAACCAACAACCCATATTTCTTGGCATGACGCGATGCCGAAAATCATACTAGGCTTTTGATCGGTATGTCAGGAGATGCAGATTGTCATAATTAGTATTAGAGCATTAGTTTGAAGTTCCTTAACGATTAGGATCGTATTGAGCGAACGTACTTAAAACAGTTTTTAGGAAAAAAAATGATTTTTAAAAAATATGCATGTAAATAAAAGATTTCAAAAAGCTTTTCAAAGATTTCATATTTATCCTAATCTCTCTTCTTAATGTCTGTGCTACTTTGATTTGTGCTTATGTCATTTCTCTTATTTGTGCCCATACTATCCCTGAAAAGTTCACTAATAAAATTCCTAAAAATCATATATAGAAGATGAGTGATTCCATAGGCTCAGGCATAAGCGATGCAGCTGAGGTTTTGGACATAAACATTCTGATTTGGTTCCGCTAGTATCTCTAGGCGAAGGGACATGCCGAGCTTAATCTCACTAGAGGACCCATGGGAAGGGCAATAGGTGTAATTCCTACCAACCCACCTATCACATATTTTCCTAAGCTATTCATAGATATCTCTATTCTTAGAGGAAAGCCATATGCAGGGACTGAGTCATGTGTGGATTCGGGAGCATGGATACATGGGAGAGGATTTTTGGTTCGATGGGTTTGGCTGATGAGGTGAGGAGGCAGTTAGATGCATAATGGTTACAAAGAAAGTCTCTTAGTTGGCATGAGGTGGTTGAGGTTGAGACTGATGGAGGAGAGATCACTAAGGAGAGTTACGTAGGCAATTCTAGGTGAAGTTTCTTTTTAGAGTGGAGGAAGGTGTGCAGTTGAAGATGTTTATTCACTTGGAGCAAGAAGACCTATTAGTGAAATAATATGTCAACTAGTTCAATGAGCTAGCTGTATTTTGGATAGGACTGATAGAGACCCTTCATATAAGAAGGCTTTAAAGTTTGCTAAAGGGATGAACCAACCTCTTGAAGATTTAGCTCTAAGTCATATTCATAAAGGTGCTACGTATGAAGGTCTAGCGGAGATGACCTTGCCGAATACCTTCACCAATGAGGAACTGATGAAGGAACCTAAAATGACTGAAGGAAAAGCATAGCAGCAAAGCTAGCGCAAGGAAGGTGGACTCAAAGGAAAGATACAAAAGAAGGATATGCACTATATGAAGTGTGGCAGGAAGGGACAGTTCTTAAAGGAATGTAAGATAGATCTTTCAAAGATCAAGTGTTATAACTTCGATCGGTTTGGACATATGAACCAGGCATTTCCAGCACCACAGAAGACCTTTTCTCAGGTGATCGAAGGTATTTTTGACTTTATCCAGCTTATCTAATCGCACATTATTTAATACCGAGGCTTCACATTCTTTCATTCTAGTAGACTTGTTCATGACTTACACTTGGACACTAGTATAGTCGCAGACCTATAGTTGTGTCAAACCTCATAGGAGGATCCTTTTATTTGTTTATGTTATGTTGGTGTTTGAAGTTATTCATTTCAGGGGTCAAGTTTGATTTTGATGCTTTTGTCTTGGGATTTTTTGGGTATGGGTCGATATTGGGCATCGATTGGATGATAATATATAGGGATATTTTAGGCCGTGATAGAAAGGCCATTAGGTTGAACATGTGTGGTGGGCGAAGCTTAGAGGTTTATTGTGATTCCTAAGGATTAGTTACGTTGAGATACTTATATTCTTTAGACCTATCATATGATCATCTAGACACAGTGCTTGTAGTCAGAGATTTCCTAGACATTTTTGTTGAGGTTGCTAATCTTCCTCCCTAGAGAGAGGTTCGAGTTTAGGATTTATCTTGTTGAGAATGCCAGACTTATTGCCTTACCATTAAGGCATATGGATCCAAAAGAGAAACACAAGTTGAGCGAGCAAGTAAATGAGCTATTGCAGTAGGGTTTTATTAGGAGGAGAATTTTTTATTAGGGTGCACCAGTCGTCTTTGCCACCAAGGTGGACAGTTATTTGAGACTCTACATCGATTATAGGGAGAAGAATGAATGACAAAGAAGAATAGGTATCCATTTCCCCATATAGACGATCTCTTTGATCAATTACATAGAGCTAAGTTATTATCACAACTTGACTTAGCTACGAGATTCCATTAGTTGTATGTAGTCGAGGTCAATATTCAGAAGACAGCTTTTCGTATAATCGATGGACTTTATTTATGGTTAGTCATGCCCTTAGAATTGACCAATGCACATGCTTACTTTGTAGATTTGATGAGTCGAATTTTTATAGGTTTGTTAATAAGTTCGACATGTATTTATGTTATCTTAGTACATTCAAGGAGCAAGTTGGATTGCATTTAGGAAAAATGCTCGGTACTCAATGTGCTCGAGCTAAAGGCAGAGTTTTCAAAGTTCCATTTTTGGAGAAAGGAGGTTCGCGTTTTGGGACAAATCATCTCAGAAAGCGGACTAGCGATTGATCCCAGTAAGGTGGCAACAATTCAGGATTGGGATGTGCCGAAGAATGCTGTGGAAGTAATGTGTTTTCTTGGTTTCACGGGATACTATTAGAATTTCATTAAGGATTTCACAAAGACCTCTGCCCCTTTGGCCTGTCTTACCAAGAAGAATCTTGTTTTCTCAAGGAATGCAAAATGCAAAGATGATTTTATCATGTTAAAGGAGGCATTGACTAGTGCACTAGCATTGGTATTACCGGATGGGACAAAGCCATTTACAATTTATACCAATGCCCATGGAATGGGGTTAGGCACGATCTTAATGGAAGAAAAAAGGGTTGTAAGTTATGCTGATCGGCAGTTAAAGACCCATAAGAGAAACTACCCTACGCATGGTCTTGAGTTAGTGGCTATTATCTTTGTGCTCAAGTCATGGAGATATTACCATTTAGGGGGCAATTTGAGCTATATACAAATCACAAGCCCTTGAACTATTTGTTCTCCTAAAAGGATTTCAATTTAAGGCAACAAAGGTGCACGGAGTTTTTGGCATCTTATAACTTTGATATCTCATATACTCTGGGCTAGGGTAAAGTAGTGGCCGACGTTTCGAACATACAACATGTAGTATTGAATCCTTTGTTCTTGAAGTGGAAGAATTTGAAGTTCATTTCTTCATTCTATTTCTGACCATCATTTGATATTACCGGGGTTAATAGTAGCTTTAGATGTGCAACCTATATTGAGGAAGCATATTAGATTTAATAGAAGGAAGATAAGGAGCTATTAGATATTATAGAGTGGATTGGGAAAGGAGAGTCATCGAGTCATTTGAGGGTCACACCATTGACTTGAGAGGATGGTTATAGAGGGACTGCAGGCTTTGTGTTCCTCTTGGTATGGATTTGATAGATTTGGTACTAGTTGAGTCTCAGTGTTCTAGGATGACCATTCATCCCAATGGTGATAAGATTTATCGTGACATAAAGAGAATCTTCTATTAGTCTGGTAATGAAGAAGCACGTAGTGGAGTATGTAGCGAGATGTATGACTTGCCAAAGGATAAAGGTGGAGCAGAAGAAGCCGACAAGATTGTACAGTCATTAGATATTCCTCAATGGAAGTGTGATAGTATTTCTATGGATTTCATAGATGGTTTACCAAGAAGTAGGAGAGCGAATGAGAGAATTTGAGTCATAGTCGATCAATTGACAAAGTGCGCTCATTTCATAATAGTGAGGAGTACGAGGATAGCAACATCGTTGGAGGCTCTATACATGAGAATGGTCGTTAGGTTACATGGAGTTCCTACTGGCAGCGATTGAGATCCTCTTTTCACAAACAAGTTTTGAAGGAGTCTACAGGAGGCTTTGGGGGCTCAGTTGAGTTTGAGCACTGCATATCATCCACAAATGGATGGACAGACGAAGAGAGTAAATTGCATATTGGAGGACTTACTGTAGATGCATATTTTGGACTTTGGAGGTTCACTTGCCGATGGTGGAGTTTACCTACAATAAAAATTATCAGGCTAGCGGTGGGATGGCACTATACGAGGCATTACACGGTAGACCCTGTAGATCACCATCATGTTGGTGGAACACTATAGGTAGGATTATATTTAGGCAGGATATGGTGAGGGAAATGTCAAAGAAGGTGGACTTGATTCGTAGAAGAATGAAGATTGCATAGGATAGGAAAAAGTCCTACGCTAGCAGGAGACATACGAAGTTAGAGTTCACAGTGGGTGATATGGTTTTTGTGAAGGTTTCACCGCTTAGACATGTGGTGAGATTTGGGAGGCCGAGGAAGCTAGCACCGAGGTTTGTAGGGCCTTTCCAAATAGCCATTGGACTAGGGCAATTAACATATAATGTAAATCTTCCAAAGAAGTTGGCGGGAGTACATGAAGTTTTTCATGTGTCACACTTGCGGAAGTGCTTACACGATATAACTACTGCAGTTGAGCTGAATCAACTAGAGGAGGTGGAGGTTGAGAGGGAGCCACCTGTTCGTTGTCCAACCACCCGTACTCTTGAGCATGGTATAAAGTGACTTCACAACAAGGAGGTCAGACTTGTTAAAGTCCAATGGGGAGATGATCCAACATAGAGTACATAGGAGTCTAAGGAGATGGATGCTAGTGGATGTATGGTTTTGTTGTTTTCTATACACACTTAGGATAGGATATCCTTTAGGTAGTACACACATTCGCATTTTCCCTTGTTATTGTCCAGCTTTTTAGATATGATGCATATGGATGTATGATTTTTATTTATCTTATTAAGTGTTATGCATATGGATAGAATTCTTGCACACACACATATAGAATTGCAAGTATATCCATTTAGGATGTTGCATAAATTTTGGATGCATGGCTTGAGCATTTGCATCAGAGGAGGTCAATTAGATTAGGAGACCGCCTACTCTTTACATTAGTATGGATTCACTTTCACGTTGCATATTGCATTATAAAATTTCTAAGGACAATGATTTCCCATGGATGATGGATCAGTAGATGATTGTAGGTAGTGGTTTTTGTGTGTGTAAGTTGCATTTTTTCGTCTTTAGAGATTTCGAGGATGAAATCCTTTTAAAGGGATGAATGTAACACCCTGAAAATATAAGGGAAATTTAATATAAAAAATTAAATTTAAATAAAACAAGGATTAAAATAAGATTTTCAAAAATGTCTGAATTTGATTGTAAAATTTGCAGCTTATGTCCATAGCAATTTTCTGAGAGATTTTTATATATAACACTTCGAAATTGGAGTTCGTACGTAGAAGTTATGGAATTTTGAAGATCTAACATAGAATAAAGTTGAAAATAAAAATTCATTAAAAAATATATAATGATCGGTTGACATAGGAGGGTCGATGGTTGACCGGCAGCGATCGACCTAAGAAAGGGGGAGGTCGACCGTTGACACGTTAAATTCGAGAATTCTCTAAGCTGCATTGAATAGTTGAGACGCGTTGCTTCATTGCTGAGTTCTAACGACTGAACGAGATGACACTAAAGATTCTCCGTACCTAATCTACCATCCAAAACTTGTTTCTTACCTCCATAAATTGAAAGCTATCCTAGTCCTAAATCACTAGAGAACTTACCGTACCGAAACTCTGCCAAAATCTGACCTCTCCACCAAAACTAAAAATGCTTCAAAATTTAACAACCACCAATCGAATCTAGGAGGAGCCAGCTTATGAAGTGCAATTTTCTAGTGGAGCACATTGGAAAAGCTCTGATATACTGTGAGTGAAAATAGGTTTAATTAGATGATTATTTATAGTTATATTTACTATATTCCATCTTATTTATGAGTTAGAAAATCTAATGGTAAACTGTAGAATCCTAAATTGAAACTTGTAACATAGATTAGAAATTGAAGGAACTCTAATTTGATAAATCAGATGTTTAATGCTAATACATCCTCAATTCTTAAATTGTAAACACCAAAACTTGTAAACCCTAGATTAAACAATTGAAATTGAAATTCTACAAATCTGTGAAAATTAAAGATATTGAAGTCAGTATAATTACTTGTTTAACGTAAACATTATAACCAACAAACACTATAATAATCAACAAACATTATCCCAAAATATTCAGAATTAGAAACTGGAAAACCTTAATTTTTGAACTACGACCTGTCGACCCTTACCCTGAGCAGTCGACCGATAGGTTATAGGCGGTCGACCGATTGTTACTAAAACGCACAATCTGAACCTCGGCCTAAGGCCCAGGTTTATAACTAAAGTAAACGTCAATTATTTTGTGAGACTATTGAGGCTATTTATATGAGTGTTAAGAGTTGTACGGAAGTTAGTTCCTTATAAGATGATGCTAGGATATCACAGCATTGGATAAATGTTCTTTATCTAATGGGAAGTCGACTATTCAATTGGGGGTGATTTGTAAAGGCACTCTTATGAGGTTCTACGGTGGATGTGCATCATCGACCAATGCTTGATAAAGTGTGACTTGGTGCAACAGGAGTCCTGGCATGCATAGATATTAATGCAATGAGGTATTGTTCAGATGTTGGCTCCCAGAGCATGCAATAAGAGGCGTATGCTACAATCGAAAGATGGACACGGATGTTGACGATGAGACACATCGGCGTGCCAACATTACAGTTTCCCCCTCGATGTATAATTGGGTTACGTGTAGTCATAGTTAGTGGGAGGGTACTTCCATAACAGCCTGGTGGTGGTATTTCCATGACTAGTAGCTCTAGGAGCTGTGGTCGATCTTTGGTTGTGAGGTTCAATGCATAGTTCGATCTTTGTAGTGGCTTACACAAGTTGTAATGTAGGTATGTATTAGATAAGAACCCTTAGATTATGTACCTTAGAAATTCATGGCACCTGTACTACACCTTATGTCATCTATAATAACATTGAAGTTAACTACACATGATCATCACATACTAAACTCGCACCCATTCACTAGCTTTTCGTCTAACCAATCGTTTTCATCTTTTCCTCGCCATAGATGGACAGGGCAGCAGGTAATTGGTCTATTCTTAATACTTGTAGAGGCGAGTTCATCCTTGGAGTTGCTTCTTATCATATTTACTCTTCATGTATCTATCTTTTTAGTACATTTTATTTCATGTATCAAACTTGGAGTAGTATTTTCTGCGTATTTTGTATTGGATCATGTACTAATTTTCTGAGCTTGTGGTTTGGAAATTCTCTAAGATGATACTTTTCTATGTAATATATTTTATTTTTTGTGCTGTGAGTTATGAAAGTGTAGTTTATCTTAGATTATATATGCTTATATTAACTACTTTATGTAATAAATCCCAATAGCTTGTATTTCTTAGCACGAGGCGAGGTTGAAAGTCACATAGCTTTGGAGCGGTCTGTCGGGGGATGCAGGTTGTCACGGTTTATATCAAACATAAGTTCAAAATTCCTTAGGGATTAGAACAGTATTGAGTGAATGTAGTTGAAATGTTTTTTGAAAAAAAAGTTTTTCAAAAGGTATTCTAAAACATTTTTTAAAAACCGATTTTAAAAACATATATGTATATAAATAAAAGATTTCAAAAAGCTTTTCAAACATTTTATATGTATTATAATCTCGCTTAAACAGTTTAAATATTTATGTAGATATAAGTATATAAATATATATATATATATATATATATATATGCGTGCATAAAAAATGGTTTTTCAAAAGGTTTTCCAAAAGTTTTCAAAAATGCTTTCTAAAAATATATATTTATATAAATAAAAGATTTCAAAAAGCTTTCCAATAAACTTATATGTATCGTAATCTCTCTTAAACCCTTTAAAATATTCTAAAAAGCTTTCCAAAGATTTAAAAATATACATGTATGTAAATAAAATATTTTTTTAACAATAATTTATATTTTTAAAATACTTTAAAATATTTTAAGAATACTTGTGTGATGGTTTAAAACATTTATTTTAAATATCACTTATAAATACTTATTTTATAATTTATTTAAAAACTATAAAAAAAATATGATTTATAATTTAAAACCACTTACTTTAAAAATTCAAAAATTTTGCTAAAAATATATTTAAAATTTGATAATTCTCTAGCAATAAGTACATATATAGTACTTATTAAAAATACAAAGAAGCCTCATGGTTATCTTTCAAAGTTGACTCAATCGCCGAACACAAGGCATTTTCAAAGTGTGTCGATAGCGACCTTTTCGCTTCTAAATTTCACTACTTCTATTTATAATTTCTATAAATTCCCAAATGCATCTATATCGAACATGCCGAAACATATGTAGCTAATAACCAAATATATATTTCTATAATATTTTCACATTTTAACAAATTAAACATATGCTGATGCAAGGGATTTCAAAGTGTATTTATAGCGATTATTTCGCTTCAACCACTCACGGCACACTATTAAACATCTGAACAACAAGTTTTGGCCGCATTATATGTTTTAGAGGGTTATAAGAGCGATTATATTACATATAATGTTGTCACTCTCTTTCCAAAGTAAGGAGGGGTCCAATGTAATAATTTGCATTGTTATCTATTTAATTTATATTTTTAACCAAACAAGTACATACACAACATTATAAAAATCAAATGGTGATTTAACTCACCCAAGCTCAAGCCAAACCAAGATATAGATAATCTCACTATGAGCGCAACGCTGAAGATGGGATCTCGATTGGAAATCGTATACAAAAGATATGGATTTTATAAGAATTTGGATTGACTAAAATAATTAATTAATTTTAATTCACTAATTACCTTCTCTAATCCATCTTACCTAATCTTGTGCACGGTGATATGCCTGTACATGCACAAATAGCCAAGCTTCTCTCTCCTTTATCTCCTTCTTTGATGAACAAAATTGGTCGTAACCTTCTCCGTCGAAATCTTCTTTTGTGCCCTCTCCGCGACGTATCACCTGAAGTCGAGCTCGATTACCCTAATCAAAAAGTGATCTGTAGCTCCTACTTTCGACCTTACATATGTCATGATCCTCCATAGGCAGCCACACCATCCCCAAACTACCAATACAGACTTCTATTTCCACTCCACGTTTAACGCCACACTCCGTTTTGCCTTACCTTCCTTAATTGATAACAAACTTGAACCCTAAGCAACGACCTCTAAACATCACCATACCCTAAACATCACCACACGCGACAAACTCCATAAAGATTCGAAGCTCTCCTTTGTACGAGTACAACAGATCTGGTCTCACCCTCCAAAGTGGCATGTAGCTCTCAATTTAATTAATTTTAGGTGGTGGCTGAACTTTCTTTTTATAGGCAAAAGAAAATAAAATGAAAAGAGGAAAGTTATGAGAAAATGAATGTATGTGGGGATGGTGTTTATATAATAAAATAAGTATTATATTTAAATTTCTATAGTAAATCACGACACGTTTCGAGATTGCATGATCTTATGGGACATTGGATCGTTGAAATTCGTTGATATACATCACCTAATTATTCCAGGTCATACAACACTAGTTTTTTCAAAATTCAAGATAGTGCCTCTAGATGATAATTTCACATGTTTAGATGTCGTTTATCGATAAAGCGATTTTCGATGACATGGTCAATATTTATTTGGAATATTTAATTTCATAACAAATTTTAAAAATGAATCCCTTATCATTAGTTATTATTTAAAAGGAATTTAACAAGGTTACTGAATCAATTTAATCACATTAAATCAATTTAATCACATTAAGATTAAAATATTTAAATAATTTAGATAAATATGAAGTGTCCGAAATTCTAAGTCGTTACAACTAGTGAAATCAAATCTTTTGATTTTCAGCCAAAATGTAGAGAAAGCATGTGTTTGTAAGAAAGAATATTAATAAATGCTAAAAATTCTAAAACTGTAAGTAAATGATAAAGTTATGATTGTTAATGGTGTACTAATGTTAAACTCACTGTATTTTGGTTGTTTAATTCTAAATATAGTATTTAAAAAGACATCTTTTATAATTAATATAAATGGATGTCAGAAATGGCCTGACATCCATATACATACACTCTATTAAACTGTTTAGTACGGAGCATGTAAGATGGATTCTTAATGCACTAGAAATAGGAATCATCATCATGCTATATTATCTACAGTATCACAATCGTTTATGTATTTGATACATAGAGCAAGTATCACATCTAAATCAAGATTACTAAATGAAAATTAACGGTATTCCCAGTATTTACAAAATATCAGAGAATTGTTTATAGAAATAATGAGCACCTTATGAAGGAGTGCATAGACTCAAACTTCATTGGAAAAATCAAGTATAGTATGTCAATCCTAAATCCTGTTTTATCTTAAGTTAAGAACTTAAAGTTGGAAATGTTTCGAACATAAATAATGGCTGGTTCAACAAAAGAATTAGTACATTATCTTGAATAGCACTGCAATAAAAGAAGTATAAATAAATGCATAAATTTATAATTAAGTCGAGGATGATTCCAACTTTTGACCATCCCATGACATTTTCATGACAACTTTGTGATATTATTCATAAAAGAACTCGAAGCTTGCTGGAATTCAAGACACATACTCCGAAAATATCCATATGATAAAGGTAGATTATCAACATTAAAGAGGGTTGACTGATGGAATAGATAATTAAAACAAAATATTCACTAAGAGACTGGCTCGATTTTTTTTCAAGAAAATCGATTGAAGGAGTTGGAATATGATTCCATAACTGACCATGAGTGTCCGTGGAAGACTAGTTGTGTTACATGCATCTAATTCCACAAATCCTTTTCAAACTGAAAGGTGTTTCTTTGTATTATATTCTTCTTATATTATGATATGATTATTTAAAGTATATCGAATAGAAAATCCTTAAAAGATATATATTGTATAATAGTAATTACAATGTGTTGTAATCATGAGAAACTTATCATATTAAAAATATCATATTATTCTAGTTAAAATGTTTCGAGATGGGATATCGATACATTCATCGAGATTATAGTATGTAACACTCTCCAAATATTGGGTAGTGTATTACTCATGGATGCTGAGGGCACCAAGAAGTTATATACCATTAGTTAGTGGATAACTAAAGAATGACCCACTCAAGAGTTTTCTATTGATTAATATAACTATGGTCAAATAGAAAATCCCGAAGTGATGATGTTACCTAACTTCCTCAACCTGAGAGTACCGTGGAACTTCAATATTAACACTTCACTTTGATTATAGTTAAGTCATGGCATGACATCCACCGAACGATTATAGTGGGTCAAAGTTGAAGCATTGGAAGTGAAACAATATTTGAATCCATCTTTTCATTCATAAGGAGCTACTATCATGATTAATTGCAGTCAATTAAAAATCAAAGTCTTTGGTTGGAGCTGTATATTAAATAATAACTTTATCATCGAACTAGAACTTTATTGTTTGTAATATTCTAGTTGAATGTGGACAATTTTTGAATTTTGACCAATACAAAATTACATAATTCCCATAGTGATATAGCGTTGATGAAGAGAATTGGTCTAAATTATTATTACTACCAGACGGTTCTTATAATAAGTAAAGTTAGATTTTATCAAAACAATGTGTAAACGATAAATTTAGCTAAAATGTCCCACAACTAGCAAAGGTGACATGCGAACGTTAATATATGAATTACTGATATTAATCGCTAATTGAATTTGCACTTTTTAGTCACACAATATTAATGATGAATACTTCGAAAAACCACATAAATTAATTAATTTATAATCAATGTAAATTAATTAAATATTAAATCTTATTTCATTTGTTTGAATAGCATTACTATTTAATAAAATGTGTATATAAAGTTATAAATACGTGCATCGATATATGATAAATTGGATTTGAATAGAATAATCGCTAAGTGGTTTTGGAAAAATTTTGAGGCCCACATTCCTCTTTTATGGCCAACCATTCACGATGAAAAGGGAAAATTCTCAAAAGTGATATGAAATCAAAAGGGGCAATTAAAGGAAAGAAATAAATCTTCATTATTTACTCTTCTTTTAACTCACTTAAATCTCATTTATGAGATGATTTTTTTCCTTTTCTCTTTGTTTCTACTTCTCTACTAAAAAAATGAAGAGGGAGGAGTAGATTAGATAAGGTTTGATAATAATTAAATAGGAAATGTTTTAAAGAAGAAAATTAAAAGGTTTCAAAGTTTCCCTTAGAAACAAAATCTTCTTTCAGTCATTTCAATTATTATTTTTCTCCAAACAATTTACTTTTAATTCTCTCCTATTTCTCCCCCTCATGCCAAAATCCATGTCTTCATGGTGGAAAAACTCCTAAAAAATTAAAATCAAATCAAATAAACAAATATGAAGGTGGTGCTTTAGATTATTGCAACTTTTAAAGGCCGATTTAATGAAATCTAGTAGTTCTATTCCTCAACCAAGGTGCTACTTTGGCTACATCTAAATGTATTATCTAATTTTATTTATGAAATATATGATATTTATTTAGTTTAGGTCCTATATATATTATATCTCCTTTGTTATTTGTTTATCTTGTATGTATATTTTAGATCTCAAACTTCAAAGAATTTATATATGCCTAAATTGTTTGATTTAATTTTGCTATTATTTTGTAAATTAGTGATTATGGGAAAAAACAAACTTGTTGATTGGAAAGTAATTTTATTTAATCTTTCAAATTTTATAAATTATCGCAAACAAAACTATAAGTACTGGAATCACTTTGAAAGTTGATTTAATGTTTTTTATGTTTGTTGATTTTCAATGTAGATTATTTTTGTTGGTCTTTAAATACTTGAAAGGTTGTTTTGATTCAATATTTACGCAACATCACGAACCTCTTTTGACTCATCCTTAATTTGAAACTACTTTTCAAGTTGCCGAATCCAAGTGTTAATACATATAAAGCTACAAACCTTTTATATATATATATATATATATTTATTTATTTATGTGTATCAATTCAAATGGAAAATATAATTTGTGGTTATTTGAGAATATATATATATATATATATAATTTCATCTTAAGGTTTGAAAAATGACTTAAGGGTGAAATCTTAAATTTTAATCATTCCGAAATTTAGATTTGTTTTTCTTTCCTCAATTTTCAAAACAGGTCAATTAGTCAAAATCAATTAATGTATATGCGCATTTGCATGTGCATGTTCGTGTGTGTGTCTATATGTATGCATGTATGAATGTGTGTATTTATGTGTGTGTGCATACATAAATGTCATTTTGTTTATAATGAAAGAAAACATATTAGTTAAATTAGGATGTATTTGTGTGTTCAAAATTATTTTGAAATGACGCTAAAAGACGTGTAAATGAAAGAAGATAACTCCTCCACCCTTCACTTTTTTTTTCATAATTGCCTACTTAAATACTCGATTGTCTTGTTGAATATAAGCAAACTTTTGATTAGTTAAAATGAGTTTGTAACATATTTTATATATATATATATATATATATATATATATATATAAACATATGTAAACTGTACATACACAAACATTGATTATTATTTTATGTAATTTCCAAGTAATCTATAGACAACAAAGGCATATATAAAGGGATAAATGGATCCACTATGGTTAAATCTTAGCACCTACATACAGTCACATTAGCCATATAGACTATTTATATGTTACACTTTCACTTTGCACACTTGAGTATATTTGATATATCCATTTCAATATACACTCACATTTAATTTAAATTCAAACTCTTTTAAACAGATCTAATAAAATAAAGGTTTTATTTAAAATATTTTATATTAGATCTAAAATTTATTTGGACTTCATATATCGGATAAAGATCCTTTTTTTTGAAATCAACATATTTCACCTACTTCCAACTAGCCTGGTTCTTTCACCTAGCAACCATTTTGAGAGTGTTATTTATCCAGTCTCAACGGAAAAATCGATATTCTTTCTCAAAACATCTTGACCTGAATATTTAAAATAAAACATTATTTTATATTGTGATTAATTACTCATGGTTGCAATTACAACCACATAAAATTTTATTTAAGAATTTTCTCATTAATATACTTCAAATAAATTACTTAATTAATTGCATCATATTACAAAAAAGTATATATCTAGAAAAAAGACTGTTATTACAAACAAGATTGATTGCAAATTTAGATATATATGTAAAAAATTACATAATTGCATCCAGACATACCACTAATGCTCTTAACCTTCCAATTATACTTAGAATCAATTATGGAATCTTAATCTCATTTCCCTGATCAGTTTTCTCGAAAATGATCGATGTAGTACCTTAATGGATAGATCCAGTGTATTGTTTTGTTATCTGTTATGTTAGCCAACATCACTCAATCATTTAAACTGCATTTATCACGTGTAACATTCAGAGTATATGTCTAGAAATCTTGTGAGTGCTAGGTTCTTTCATGTTCTATATCACAACGTTGTTTTCATAAAACAATGTCAACATTTGGAATCACCCCTAACTCAGTTATAACCTTATGCATATATGTAATATGCTTTTATTATTCAATGAGATGTACTGAGCCTTTTAGTTGAATCGGCTAAGACCACTTGTTTGGAACATTTCAACTTAAAGCTCTTTAACTAATACTGAACATAATTTTAGAATCGACAAACTATATTCGATATCACCTACGAAGTTCAAGTCTGAGCACTCCTTTATAAGGTGATCATAATTTCATACACAATTCTCCAGTATTCGTAGATACTCGAGAATATTTTTAACTACCGTTTACTGATCTTAATTTGGATTTAATACTCGCTCAATGCACCAATTACATAACTAATTTGTTATATAGCAGATAACATATCATATACGATAATTCTTATTGCCGTAATATAGGAAGTCCATCTTATATACATTTTAATATGGCAATGGTGTGTGTTGTTAGGGATAATCCCAACGTCTTTTTCTATCGATTATAAAAAATCTATTTTCAAATCCAATATCCAGTGTTATACTACTAAATAAAACTAATTTTAACATGGGTACATCAGTAATAAGCAATGGAATGTTGCTAACTTATAGTTCAAAAATATTTTACTGCATTTATATATTCTTTCTTACACACATCCTTATTCTATATTTTGACATGAAATCAAACTATTTTAATTCTCTATCAAAATATTTTCTTAATCATGATGCTTGTCAAATGCTACCGACATACGAATTCTTGGATTATATCCAATACTTATAAATTTAGTTATCGCTCCCACCGACTGCATGATAACATGCAAATAGTCCATTCCAGGTCATTATTTAGAACTTCTATTTCAACATAGATGTACCAAAACTCAAAGTCATATTGGACATTAATTTTACAATTAGAATTTGAATCAACATAAGCATGTTTATTGATGAATCTGTTACGTTAATTTCAACAATTGAAATTTACAAGGTTGTTCTCACTAATGTTACTTACTATTTTCCAACTATAGCAGTCTTGGTTTAAGATACGTACACAGCCGATGGAGTATATCCCTTCGGGTACAACTATCAAAATCATATTCTAATACTGTACTTGGAATCAATTTTGAATTTAATGCATCATTCCACATGGTAGAGTCTATACTCTTCATGGCTTATTAACAACTGAGGAAATTGTTATTACTAACATTTTTTTCTTAACATTTATAACAAACTTATAATTTATTTTTAGTATATAAGAATTCTTGTTAGACATTCTAACGAGTTATGTCCATTTTGGACTTAGTTAATTTTATTTCATCTTATGTATACGATAGAGTTTTTGGATCATATCCACGTGAAAGAATCATATCTATGCTATTTTGACGATAATAACCATGCGACGATACTACTGATATGTCAAGTGAGTTATTACAGGGATAGCTAAAATAGAGAAGTTATAATATACAAAGAGGATAAATACATAATCCAAAATCAAATATGGAATAATCAATGACAGTGGACTGGAGTACAAGCATTCAAGGCCATACAATAAAATTGAAAATATTAATTAGAGCTCAAATAGATACTCAAAGAAGGATAAAAGAGTTACAAAGTGTAAACGCATCAATATCGAGTGCTTATAGTAATGACTTTGTGAAACCACACAAATGATCTCCAAATCCCACAAAACTTGGCCACAAATTCCTCTACATATCCTTGATTTACCATGAATTATTTGGATTTTTTGGAAGTTCAGAAAATTGAGAATCGGAATGTAGATTGTTTGCGAAGCATGGGCCTATAGCACTGTTTAGGATAGAAAGGTATCATTTCATTTCAAATCATCGCTCCCCTTCATCTAATTACTGTTTCTCTTCATTTGTACCTGCAAATTAAATAGAAATAACTCTTCATCATACCAATTTGATTTCTATATAAGTCTACGCTAATTTAATTGTGATTTTCATTCCTCTCCATATTCATATGCTCTCTACTTTGATTCAAGTTCTAATTTTTTCACTGTAAAGGTAAATTTGATTCCTCTCCATATTCATATGCTCTCTACTTTGATATTGAAGGTCTAATTGCAACACCTAGCCAACATTAAAGAAAAAACTTGTGTACTTAAACTCCCCATCCAAAATCCTAAACTAAACTTCTTTCCATCAACTCCTCGATTATTTAGCATAGGAAGTTGTAAAAGTGTCAATATGGTAAATCAGTGTTATAAAAACATTGTTGTGAAAGAAATATTTTCTTAAATATAGAGTTGAAGTCCTGTAACGTATCTTAGGAAGAATGTGTAGCTAAGCCTGTAGCTTTAAAATTAGGCGACTAAGCTTGTGGCTCGCAAATCAAGTAGTATTGTAAGGCCAATTCCTCGTGATGACGTGAGGATGTTAGTTAATGAAAAGCCAGAATACAGATTCTACGACCAGATGTAAGATTGGAGATCCGAACTAATATAAAGTTGACTGTGAGATTTAGATTTTTTGATGCTATTACATTTATATTGTTGTTGTTGTGGTTACTGTGCTTCAATGTTATATTTAGCCATCAATGATCATATGCACAACATCTAACAAGTGGAATCAAAGCCTGAGATTCTGCTGATCATAACAACATCAAAGAACAATGGTAAGAAGAAGATCACGTCGAAGCACTACAAGTAGTAGAGATTGTCATGCATGTTACACTACTATAAATATGATGCAAGCGATGAGGCTGAATGCACCACCACACCAAACATTGATGAGGTATTGACTACTTATAATCGATTATATAAGTTCTGCAGTGTTTTATTTAAAATGATCAAAAATATTAAAAAGAAGCATAAAGAATACTTATATAAAATAAATAAACATGAGCTATTATGATGTTGAAAAATAAAAACATATTCCAGAAAATAAAAATATCAGCTTAAAAATATCCCTAGAAAATTTCGTTTCTAAGTTATACCATCTTGAAAAATTAAATAATTCTCTAGAAATGGAAAATGAAAATTTTTCAAAGAAATTTGATGATTTAAAAAATGATTTTGAAATTTCTTAAAATAGTTCGAAATTTCATTTTTCCCCTTAAAAAAGAGCATTGTGCTTTAAAGAATGAGAATTTGGAACTAACTAAAGACACTGATATCTTAAATATAAAATTGATATTAATGAAAAAGAGATTGGCGATTATGATGTAAAATTTGATAAAATTAGCGAAACGGTGATAAAGCTCAATAAAGGTCAAATTGATTCAAATATAATTTATCAAATTTAAACATATAAGTAATAGAAGTGGTTAGGATATAACAAAACAAAATATTGAATTAGTTCCAAATAGAAGCTTTCTTGTATAGTAAAAATGTTCATATTAGCACTAGATTTCGAGTAAGATCTAAACCCATATAGAAATTCAAGTACTTCCGTAAGGTATATTATTTATAATATTTCTAAATGTACAAAAGAATTAAACGTGAATAGAAACTATTTAAGTATTTGAATTCCTGTTAACTAGAGAAATAGAGAAAAATACATTAGTGATTATTTCTAATGAAAAACTTATTTTCAAAGGCTCTACCAAATCTTTATAGATGTGTTACCTTCGACCCAACCCCTTGGCCCTATAACGTAAGAAGCGAGTACCAAAATGAATTCTTTTTTTTTACAGGCACCTAAAAATGACCGAAAGGTAGGATAGATTATGAATAGTAAATATTTTGTATATCTGATGGAGAAAGAGCGTTTATGGAAAATGGAATAGGGGCAATTTGGTATACCTAGCTCATTTAGCTTTTTAAATATTTTGGGGTTATTATTTCTACAATATCACTAATAATTTGAAAAATATATTAAATACTCTTTTTATGTAAGACATTGCTTTTAAAAGTTCTAGAAATATTTAAAACATTTTTCTTTATGCTCAATGAGTGCGAAAAATTATTTCAAGGAAGATAAAAATATTTTTTGGACTCAATAAATATTTTCAAAAGATAGAACTATATTAATAATGTATAAATCATTTTTTATACCTAACATCAGCTTATAATATGTCCATTTTGTTAAAATATTTTTGAAATTATTGTTCACTAAATTGATATACGACCCAAAACTTATAATGATTTTCAATCTTTTGGTTGATGAATAAGGGGAGAAAATTGAGCATATTGATGGAGGAGTACATGAATTAGAGGGAGAAAATACTATAGGCAAGCAATATAATATTATTTTACAAAATTATGTGGTTGTCATCATCAAAAAGAGGGATAATAAAAGAATCGTATTTGTGGTGTTTGATGATAAAAACTATGACAATGCTACTGATATGTTATGTGAGCTAATACAGTTATAATAGTTAAAGTAGAGGAGCTATAATATGAAAAAGAGAAATATGGAAGCAAAAATCAAATGTGAAATAATCAATGATAACAGACTGGAGTACGTGCATTCGATACCTTATAATAAAATCAACAAATCAATTGGAGCTTAAATGAACACTCGAAGAGGACAAAAGAGTCATGAAGTCTAATATGTCAATCTCAAGTATTTATAGTAATGATTTTGTATAACCAATCAAATGATCTCCATATCCCACAAAACTTGGCTATAACATACTCTACATATCCTATGTTTATTATGAATTTTTTCAAAAGCTCAAAAAATTGAACATCGGAAAATTTGTGCGAAGCACGGGTCTGTAGACTGTGCACGAATTATAGGTATGCGCAAGCACAAGCCTCGAGTACTATTTGGTTAGAAAATATGTCCATTTGCCTCAAATAGTTGCTCCTCTTCATCCAAGCACCATTTCTCTTTATTAGTGCATATAAATCAAATAGAAACAAATCTTCACCATACCTATTTGATTTCTACATAAACCTAACTTAATTCCATTAAATTAAATTTCATTCCTCTCAATATTCCTATGTTCTCTACTTTGGTATTCAAAGTTATAATTTGTAATTCTTAGCCAATAACAAAGAATTAATTTGTGTACTTAAACTCCATGACCAAAAGTTTCAAAACTCCGCTTCTTAAACCAAATTCCACTCAACTAACTCCTCGATTATTTATGTGGTAATTGGTATAGGAAGTTGTAAAAGTGTCAATAAGGAAAATCAGTGTTATAAATACATTGCTGCAGAAGAAGGCTTTTCTTCGATATAAAGTTGAAGTCCATGCAAAGTGTGTAGGTAGCCTGTAGCCTTGATATTGGGTGGGTAATTTTGCGGTTCGCAAATCAAGTAGTGTTATAAGGCATATTCCTCTAAAAGAAGTGAGGGTGTTAGTTAGTGAAAACCTAAAATAAAAATATTGGTACTGGATATATAATCGAAGATCTAAACTAGTATGAAATTAACTGTGTGGTTTACATTTTCCAGTGCTATTACACTATATTATTGCTGCTGTGATTATTGCGTTTTAATTTTTTATTTGGTTATCAACGATCCTATGCACAGAGACTTAACAACAAGTCCACAATATTGTCATTAATTCCTATTAGTAATCGATCCCAATTTCCTTTTGGGTAGTCCACATAAGATCCCTTATAAGTGAATCCTACATGTAGCCTCTTGACTCACCTAATGTTTTATTGATTAGAACAACAATTGTTTCTCCTTATAAGGGAAGCATTCAAATACATTTTGTAAAATGCCTTTATGCATACAAAAACTGAATTAATTCTGTTTTACGAATCTTATGTTCATAACATAAATTAGATAACCATGCATTTTAAACTATTAAAGATTGTGGTTTCTTACCAACTCGTATCTAATAAGATCATGTAATTAAAATTTGGATGAGAGTAAATTCAACATATGTACTTACTCTAAAGTACACTTATTTTTAGAAAGATGTTAACTTAGGTTCACTCGCCATTTTTAACAAATCGCCTTTCCAGAACACTGTGACTACACGGTGAAGTATCGAAATGGCTAGTCGTTAGAAGATAATAAATTTGATATACACATAGAGAGCATAAGATAAAATTATATTGACTTAGACTTTCATAGTCTCAAAGCTAATGGTTACACAAAATATCATATTACACAAATACCATATCACAAGCCTTTACAATCCAAACCCATCTAAAACTACACACTGTCACATTAAGTCTTTAATACACACTTTATTTTACAATTTATACCATTTTGTCTCCATGTTCAACACGCCTTCAGACACCATCAACCTAAATAACATAGATAGAAAAATATAGGAGTAGGTCAGACATATGTCCGAGTAAGTGAAGCAATCTAAAACTTACATACTACTATGATAGTGGTATAATATGATTCAAGCAAAGTACAATATATTTCAGACCCACCTACGACGCGCTACATAGCAATACTATACTATCTAAATTTGACCCAATCTTGAATACATATGGTGAAGGATCTCCTAGACGAAATCTTTCTCACCACTTGCAGTAAAGGATTTCATGTCTACAACTATCCGGTCTCCCTCCTACGATAAAGGATAATTGCGCATTCGACTCAGCCTAGTCCCACCACGTACGATATAGGTCGGCTATTGTCCATATCAAAAATCTTCTGGATTAACCTCAATGCTATACATGAGAATGCCACGTCAACATCATGAACCATGGACCTACCGCACGCACCACAAGGTTCGGGTCTTCATTAATCTTTCCATAACTATATATATATATATATATATATATATATATCATCAACAACCATACTTTCCAAAGCCATATATACCACATCAAAAAATTTCCATTATCTCCAAGTCCCCACCCCCTCCCCTATAATACTATATTTTGTCTAGAATTTCATACATTCCCATTTGTATGTTGTCGACATCCAGTTACACTTCATGCACGCTTCTAGTATTCCAATGCCATTCCAAAATATATGCTACTGCACCTATACATCACCACTATCATCGAACTATACATCCAAACAGCAGCTATACTCAACAAATATCACTATGGAATTGTAAGATATTATCATGTAGAAAGTTGAATCATTAAACATCGAACTAGGTATTTAAAAAGCAAAATTAACCCAAAACTGGGTCGTACATCGATGAACCAGTGGGCACCAGGTGCACTGATGTACAACTCAAAAATGCGATTTTTAAAGTTTTCCTTATTTTCTTCATTCCAGATTTTGATTTCCTACTTTGTTCGTTGTTTCTAATGGTTTTGTATCATACGAACACACATTATTCAACACATCTTATAAGATCTTAACATATCTATATACACAAATTTGAATTTCTATGACGTTTTTGATTTGAATTTATGGTAAATAGAATTATGGTAGTTTCTTAAAAACGGTATAAATATATTTTTATTTCTTAAGTTTAGACATCATCAAATTTTCATATTTATAATATAATTCATTCCTAGGTTAGTCTTAAAGCACGCTATAACACTGTTAAAGCACTATATACAAATCAGAGAAGCCACATTCACCAATTTTAGGCTAAAGAAATCCTGAATTTTATTGTTGTCCTAAATTCCCAGAAATGTAAACCCTCGTAATCATCTTTAATCACTACTCCTGATGATATAGAGCCTCATATGATTCCAACGCACTTCGTCTAATCGAATTCTGTTGAGATTTTTAAATTTGGTGTTGAGATGATTGAAGAAGATGATGAAATTATTGGTTATTTTCAAAAATGCGAAGTTAGAAATGTAAGTACTCTTTAAACAGGCTTTAGAAGATAAAATCTGAACGAACACTTCAATTTGAATTCAAATATGGACTTGGTCCGACTCAACTCCCAAACCTAACCCAATAAAATTAAAGTTTATTATCTTCCTCGTATGGAATCTGATTCGAACAAGTGAACACTCCATCTTGACTAGAAAAATAGAGGTATTGTTTGTAAAATTACTATTTTGTTACACACTGGAAAGCGGCTTTCACGTATCAATATTGGAAAAAAGGGTCTAATGTCATGGACGCAATATATTAGAGGCTAAGGTGACCATCATGGTGTAGACAATTATCCCATGAAAAAATGTGAAAGGGTTAAGGGCCTCCAACACCTCTAAAGTCCAAGCAGAATGGCTTCACTCAGGTAGACCACTATAGGGAACCTCTATCTATCACTAGGCGCAACCGTGGCTCGTTGATAATAAATATTTTAATTAGAATCAATTTTTTAGTTAATATACTGTTAATATTCCCTTTTTATGTAATCGCTCGATTCTGGTCAATCAACTTGGTTGAATTTTTTGGACCTCGAACTCGAAGGACTCCAAAAAATTCTTCGAGGCGGAAGAGTTGAGAGCTACCTCGGACCGTAAATCATTTACGGGCGAAACCGTAAGCACTAAGCAAGGAACAAACAAGAGATGGTCAGGAAAGAAAAGGCATACATAAGGTGTATAGCGAAAGACAAGAAGCAGTCTCACCCAATCATCGATCAAGCTTGACCTATCTAGCCACTTTCACTTGCTTATTCCATTCAAATAAGGATAGTGACCAAGCTCTATACCTGTACTATTTTTTCTCTTATCCTTTGTTTTGACAAGCTACTATAAGTTTTCCATAAGATCTTTAATGCTTCGAAAAATTCATGATTTTTACATAACAAATTTTATAAAATTTTATAAGATCTTATAAATTTTACATCATGTACCCTCTGTTTGAAAATAGAAATTCTGACGAAAAGCCTACGTTGAATTGCCAAATCTTCCCATTAGTATGAACATGTAGAAGTTCGATTGCTACTTCTTCCTTATGTTCAACATCTATCTGTTCTCCCCTAGGTCTCCTTCCTTCGGGCGCCTATGCATTGAAGGAGTAGTCATTCTTGGTGGAGAGGAAGCCATGCTAGGGAGAAAAGGGAATTAGAGAATCTGAGAAATAACTGGAATAAGAAATATGACACTTTGACCAGTGGGAAAGAATGACATCAAATCTATGCCGAGCAATCTGACTAGTCCCGTGCTGCCTTCGAAAGAGTGGTTTCAGCTTTTACGCTCTCCCCTCTCCAAGTCAGAGAGGCCAGCCCTCAATTCCAATGGATACTTTGAGATGGAACGAGAAAAATTAAATTTGACTAATGTGACTTTTGAGAGTTTGGAACAATTATAAAATTAAAAAAATGAAAATCTTCATTTCAAACAACATAGGGCAATTAATCAGGTCTGACAATGAGTTTTTCAACAAGTTTTTATTATTACGATTCAAAATAAAATAAATGGAATCATGCTCTATAGGATTTGAACCCACGACATCGAGTTCTGGAAGATATTTACTTGTTAGCAGGTATAATGCTCAATACGAACGAGGTGTGAAGCAAGCAATGTATGAGAGTTGGCCATAGCAAATATTACTAATTCCGTAATAAAACTACTCATTCCAAGCAATGCAAGAGAAGCCATCGAGAAAGTACTAAACATGGTAAATATTTTTGGCATTGGAATGGATATTCCCCCCGTTTCATCGAGATAAACAAGACGTATTCTATCACAACTCATTCCTACCAAGAAAGAAAGTGTAGCATCTGGAAAACGATCAGATCTGGTGCACTCCCATCGAATCAAAAGAAGAATAATAAAGGTATTTAAGCCCTAATTGAGTATGATGATTCTCTACCCTCTATTGATTGGTATGACGATTTGATGCCGCACATAACTAACTCCTAGATGGACTCTGGAGAAGAAATTCGATACCCGGCATAGGGGATTTCACTTGGAAAAGAAAATATTCCATACTAACAGATTCAGGTCCATAACCATGGGTTTTAATGCGCGGAATCTTGTAGCACTTATCAATGAGTTCGTATCAATTAGTATTACATAGAATAAATCAATTATAGAAGCTAATACAATTAGATCCACTCTTTAAGACAAAGACTCCATTTTTTCCTCTTTCCAGATGGTAAATATTTCTCAAAACATGGATTGTGAATCAAATCCATGTTTGAATTGACTAAGGTAACGATGATTGTCGAGATCCCCAAAACGATCACTATACGACTGGATCAATCATATGGTTGTAACAGCTGAAATTGTTCCATAACAAAAAATATATGTTTGTGGACATTCCTTTATTTCCATTCCATAGCATCTTAATCTTAAGTTTCCTATTTATTTTTATTAAAAAATTCAATTATTGATTCACTATTCATCGACCAATGATAGTAGCTCATTGTTTTTTAGGCCTTATCATATTCAGTGAGTATTTACACTATAACAGTTCCAATGACAAGTCACTCACTTTTGATAGTTATACGATTCCAAAGGATGATCTAGAATTGGATCAATCACGTTTATTAGAAGTGGACAAAACCAATACCTTACCCTCTTACCGGACTACTGGTCGAACATACCTTAGGTCTTTATGTTCATGATGACGTCATCCTTCCTAAGGTACCTGTTCCTTTCATTTCATTTATCCAGTCCTTTTCTTGTATCTTCTTATTCCTAAGAAAGTCCTCAAGAAGATTTAGTTAATCCATGATTTTTGTTTCGTCTTTCTTTTTGTTTACATCTGTTAGTTCGCCTAGGATGCTAGTAAAATTGATTAAAATTCATTAAATTAACCTTAACTAATTTAAAATTTTATTTGTTATTAAATATAATCATTATTTAAGTTATATACAAAATTTCATGATATTATATTCTTCTCCCTTAAAGGAATTTTGTCCTTGAAAGTCCAAAAGAATGGAAAATGTAATAAGCTCTCACTCTTTCGTTTACGCACCCATATCACTCGTAAAATCCTCCAAAAAATCAACTATATTAAGGCAATCATCATAGTTAAACAAATCATACATATAAACAATGACATCCAAACAAGATATAAGATGAATATATGCATGTTAACTAATATGAATCTAACATAATGCAGTAAATGCGATAAATGCACCCTATATGTATGCAAAGATATGACATATTAGGCATGATGCATAGCAATCCTAGTATAATACTGGCAGTTATGTATGAATGCAACTGTTGTAACATAAGAAATAGTATTTAATATAGCATCTAATAATTATAGCATCCAATCCCCTAACATCCAATTTAAGCAATCAAATCTAACTCCTAATAAATCATGTCAACCAAAGAACGTACCAATAAACAGTTCAAGATTAAAAGCCTTCCCTTCAGGCTCCCACGTTCTCTCTATCAGATCGTCTCCCCATTGCATTTTCACCAGCTTGACTACATTATTACTCAAACTTCGAATCCCATGCTCAACTATCCATGTAGTCCCTTTAGATGAACTTGCTTCTATTTTTAATTCTGAATCCTCCGACTGACTGGACTCCACTACTGAAGCAGAGTCATCCACACATTTTCACAAATGTGACACATTAGATACATTATGAACTCCATCCATTCTATCTGGTAACTATACTCTATAAGCTAATCTTCCAATATGCTCTAATACTTTAAATAATTCACCAAATCTTGATGCCAACTTGCTTGAGTTTCCAAACCTCATCACATGCTTAAGAGGCGATACTTTCACAAAAACAAGATCACCAACTTCGAATTCCAACCCCTTTCACCATTTATCAGCATACGACTTTTGTCTATCAAGTACTATATTCATCCTTTTTCTTATCAACACTACCTTCTTCGATGTATCCTTTATCATATATGGTCCAAGTATCATCTTATCCGTCGACTCCTACTAATAGGAAGGTGATTTATTTGGCCTACTGTACAATTCTTCTAACGGTACCATCTCAATACTAGATTGATAACTATTATTATATGTGAACTCCACTAACGGCAAATGATCTTCCCACGCACCACCAAAATCCACAGTGCATGCCCTCAACAAATCATATAACATACTATTCACATTTTTGTTTGCCCGTCTATGAATGAGATGCTATACTTAAGCTCAATTTTGTACCCAAGCTATCCTGTAGGGTCCTCCATAACTCACTCATGAAAAGTGGGTCCCGGTCACTCATAATATTCACAGGTATAACATGCGATCTCACCACTTCCTTATGTAATGTAATTAAAGATGTTGTTGTCCTTTTTCTCTTTACAGGAATGGGATGTGCACTCTTCGTTAATCGATCCACCACAACCAAAATGCCCACATTACCTCCTCTACTTCTTGGCAGTCCATCTATAAAATTAAATGAACTACTCTCCCATTTCCATTGCGAAACTTCTAAAAGCATTAGCAATCCATTTGGCTTCCACCTTAACCCTTTGATAAGTGAAACATCTCACCACATATCTCGCTACATTGCTTTTCATCCTTCGCCAGTAATAAACTCATTTCATATCCCTACACATTTTATACCCCCAAAATGAATGGTAGTAATGGAATGATGACACTTCTCTGATTCCTCATTGATTAGATCCTTCAACTTTGGCACACATTGCCTATCTTCCCTTCTCAAAATCTTTTTCCATCTTTTGTATATCGCTACAAATGACTTAACTTCTCACCTTTCCCAAGGCGATTCCTAATCTTAACTAACTTTTCATTTTTACTTTGGTTCGTACCAATTTTATCCACTCTTATTGGTCTAAATTCTAAGATTTCCAATAATCTAGCTATAATATCTGCTAGTAGTCAAAAATCAAATCCAAAAATATACTCTAGTTGCTTCATTTCTAACATTATAGCACTCAACGTCGAATACCTCCTACTCACTGCATCCGCCACAACATGACCCTTTCTAGAGGTATAAGCAATACCAAAATATTAAGATGCTAAGAATTCCATCCAACTCTGCTTCAATTTTAAATCTTTTTACGAGAATAAATATTTTAATGACTTTTGATCCATAAACAATTAAAATGTCTCTCTAAATAAATAGTATATCCATGACTTCAAAGCAAAAACAATCACAGTTAATTCCAAGTCATGTATAGGGTAGTTCTTCTTGTGCGTCCTCAACTGCCAACTCGCATATGCAATAACCCTAACCTATTGCATCAAGACAACACTAAGACCAATAATGCAAACATCGGTATAAATGGTAAATGGTTTTCTACAATTAAGGACAACTAAAATAGTTATGCTTATCAACATCTCCGTCAACTTGATAAATGCTTCTTCACACTCCATATTCAAAAAACAAATAAGATTCATTTTTGTAAGCTTCATCAATGGTTCGTATATCTTTGCAAAGTTCTTTATAAACTTCCAATAAAACTGGCTAATCCCACAAAACTATGTACTTCTAAAGCATTTTCCGAAACCTTCCAACCTGTAACAACTATTACCTTTCCTGAGTCTACTGCCAATCCACCCTTAGATACAAAATGTCTCAAAAACCAGACTTCACTCCTCTAAAAATGGAACTTCAAATTTTTTACCTTAACTGGTTCCTTCCTAATACATCCAATACTTTCCTCAAGTGCAAGTGTGTTCCTTCTCATCTCTAGAAAATACTACGATATCATCAACAAATACAACTATAAATTTATTCAGCTGCTTTCGAAAGACCCTACTCACCAAATCAGTAAAATAAGAAGGTGCATTAGTTAGCCCAAGTGGCATCGTGGCCCACTTGATCAATCCATCCGGAGTATGAAAAGTGGTTTTCTCAATGCTATCCTAAGTAACTCTCAACTGATCAAATCATATAGCAAGGTCAAGCTATGAGAAAACTTTTTTCCTAACAAGTGGATCGAAGAGGTTTTCAATGCGAGGTAATGGATAATAGTTATTCTTCGTCGGCTTATTCATTTCCTAATAATTGACGCACAACCTTAGGAAATTGTCTACCTTAGTGGCAAAAATGAAAGGCGCTCCTTACTCTAAAACACTTCACCTAATAAATCCCTTCTACAGTAATTTCAACACTTACTTATCCAACTCTCTCCTCTCATCTGGACCCATATCTCTAAAGATCATCACCACTAGCCTAGCGTCATTCTCGAGGTCAATCCTAAACTCAATTTCTCTATGGAGCGGAAGTCCTGAAACCTCAGCGAATAAGTCAAGAAAATCTTTAACTTTGGGGATAAATGCCAACTCATCATGCGATAGGTTTGACAAATTTAAATACAACTTCATCATGAAAATGTCAGACTCATATAGAACCATCAAGAATAAATAAGAGGACCATTTGTACAACCTTCTCGAAGGTTGGCTCCAAAGGAAAGAATAGAATTATAGAAGCAGACGTTTGATTTATTGCAGAAAGATCAAACGAAGCACAACAAGTTGGAGATCGCCAGTAGTGTTCGTTACCAAGGCCGATGGTTCTCTTAGATTATGTGTAGATTATCAAGAATTAAATAAGAGGACCATCAAGAATAAATATCCATTACCTAGAATTTATGACATGTTTGACCAGCTCCATGGAGCTCGGATATTTTATCAGTTAAATCTTATCACTGGTTTTACCAATTAAGGGTAGCAGAAGGGAGTGTACCCTTAACCGCTTTCGTATCCCTAGGACTTTTTATGAGTGGTTATTCATGTCGTTCGGATTGACTAATGCACTAGCTTATTTTGTGGACTTGATGGATAGAGTGTTTCAGGATTTTGTTAACAAGTTTATTCTGTTTTTCATCGATGACATCTTTGTTTATTTTAAAACGGAGGAAGAGCATAAGTACTATCTTCAAATTGTTTTAAGTACTTTAAGAATTAATGCTTTAAAAGCAAAGTTTTCTAAGTGTCATTTTTGGAAATTCGAAGTTAGATTTCTTGGGTATGTAGTTTCAAGAGAATGCATATTAGTGGACCCAGCCAAAGTAGTTGCGTTCAAGATTGGAAGAAATCCGAAAGTGTGAATAAAGTCAGAAGTTTCTTAGAATTCGTAGGTTTCTATAGAAGATTTATTAAAGATTTCTCAAAGATTACTTCTCAAAAGCTGATGAAGAAGGATGGTAAGTTTATTTGTATACCTAAGTGCGATCATGTATTCAATGAGCTGAAAGATAAATTGACAAGCGCTTCTGTCTTGATTATTCCAGATTGGATCAAGGATTAACAGTTTACATGGATGCTTGTAGGATCGGATTGGGAGCAATTTTGATGCAGAATGGTAAAGTAATAGCATATGCGAGTCAAAAATTGAAACCTCATGCAAAATATTACGTTACGCACGATTTGGAGCTTTTGGCAGTAGTCTTTGCATTGAAGGTGTGGAGCACTATCTTTTGGGTGAAAAGTTTGAGTTATATACAGATCACAAACCCAAAAGGGTTTGAACTTAAGGCAATAAAGATGGTTGGAGTTCTCGCATCTTATGTCCTAAAGATTCTTTACACCCCAGGGAAAGCAAACGCCATTACAAACGCGTTAAGTAAGAATGTGGCAATGATAGAAAATTTGAAAGTTAAGCCAGCGCTAGTGGAGAGAATTGCATATTTCCAAGAATAAGTCCCTATTCTACCTCAGCTTAAGAAGGATATTGAAGATGGAACTATCTCTAGTTTTTAGATAGACTCTTGAGGCATTTTGAAAATGAATGGACAGATTTGTGTGCCAAATGTTAATGGAATTAGTTAGGATATGCTGAGAGAGTGCCATCGGTCAAGGTTATCTATCAACCCAGGAGTAACTAAAATGTTTCAGAATATGAAGAAGACCATTTGGTGGAAAGGGATGAAGAGAGACATTTCGATCTTCTTGAGCCAGTGTAAAAATTGTCAACATGTCAAGAGTGACCAACAGAAGACCGCTGGGTTGCTCCAACCATTGGAGATACCGAATTGGAAGTGGGAGCTAGTATCTATGGACTTTATCGATGGGTTGCTCAGAATAAGAAGAGGTAATGAAGGCATTTGGGTAATTTTAGATCGATTAACAAAGAGCGCCCACTTTATTCCGATGAAGTCAACCAGAACTACAGCTTCTTTGGCAGTAATTTATTTGAGGGAGGTCGTTCGGCTGCATGGGATTCCAGTAAATATAGTCAGTGATTGAGGTTCCAACTTCGACAGCCATTTTTTAGGAGCATTACAAGCCACTTTAGGGACATAGCTAAATTTGAGCACAGCCTATGACCCATAGACGGATGGACATACTGAAATGGTAAATCAGATTTCGGAGGATCTCTTAAGAGCATGCATTTGGAATTTTGGAGGATCATGGAAAGATCACCTTCACCTAGTGGAGTTCTCCTACAATAACAGTTACCAAGCTAGCATTGGCATGGCGCCCTATGAAGCTTTATATGGGCGACCGTGTAAATAAGCTTCATGTTTGGTTAAGACTGGAGACCATTTAGTTCTTGGACTAGAGATGATTTGAGAAGCATCAGGGAAAGCCGCTATGATCAATAAAAGGATGAAAGAAGCTCAGGATCGATAGAAAAATTATGTCGATCAATGAAGAAGGGACTTAGAGTTTGCTTTCGGGGATTTGGTATTTGTGAAAGTTTCTTTGATGAAAGGAGTTGCAAGATTCAAAAAGGCAAGAAAGCCCGCACCCAAATTTATTGGACGATTAAGAATCCTTGAGAGAATTGGATCATTGGCCTATAGAGTAAAATTGTCAGAAAGATTGTCAGAAGTTCATAATGTCTTTCATGCATTTCATCTGAGAAAGCATGTTCATGATCCATCTTTGATTATTAAGACATCTGTTTAGGAAGATTTAGAAATAGAACCGAATTTGACTATTTTCCGATACCCATCTCGTACTGTAGAAGGAGATGAATGGGGACTGAGTAATAAGGTGGTTAAGCTTGTGAAGGTTCAGTGGCATGATGACCCTCGCGATTGTACTTAGGAGTTGAGGATCATATCAGAGAAAGTTACCCTAATGTAATGTCAGGTTATTTGCCTATTATTTGAATGCATCATATATGTTCTTTTATGGCATAGTTGCTTTGCAGTGTTATATGTATTTTTGGTCTTATATACACTAATTGGATTGTTTTTTGTGCATTAATTTCGAGGACGAAATTCTTTTAAAAGGGGAAGAGTGTAACAACATCTAATTTAACCTCTTTAAAATATGGATATTCAATATATTTTTAAATAATTAATTAATGGATTTATAACTAAAATAAAACTCTTTTAAATAATAAATAAAGATGGTGAAATAGTTTACAAAAATAGTTAGTTCGAAGAAAAATAGAAAATGTGACCGGAAACCCTTTTTCCAATTATTGACTTTTCAGTGTCAAAAATTTATCGAAAAACTTTGTGCACATTGGCGTTTCATACACATTCTCATATGAAGAAATTTATGGCAAGTGTATATACATGTATGCATGTAGTTAAGATCATAAACATATATACATGTTTTAACATTTCGTGAAAATCAAAATGGAATATTCCATAAAGATGCCTCGTCAAACATAATAAAACATGTTATACACTAAAGTACTAGAATTTAATGGCATGTTAGAAGAAAATAAAGGAGGGCCTAGCTATTTTCGTGTAAAATGAAGGAGGAGGGGATAATAAAGCAAGGTGGTATAAAAAGGATGGAGGGTAGTGTCTCTAAGGGAATTTTAGTAATATGCTAAGTACATTTCATATAAAAAATAATTTCCTAATTTCTTATTTCATTTTATCTCATTTCATATTTCATCATTCTTATCTCAAGCTTCCTAACAAAATTTCCATGGCATCTTAAATTTAAATATCCAAAAAATATAACTTTCGTCACTACAAAACTTCACATATTCAGGTACAACCCTTCCTCTTGCCAAAAAACCATTCTCCACAAAACAAGACCCTACACCCCCACATACCCACATAGCCAAGCCCCACATACTCTAGGCTGAGCCCAAAAGCCCATTAGAGGTCCATCAAATCAAGTCAAAGCATAGTCCTAGTGATTTTCGGAGAGTTAGTGTGATTTCCATTCAAGTTAGTAAGCATAACGGTGAGTAAAGCTTCTATCTTTGGACCACCAAGTTTAAACTGCATCCGTGCTTATACTTGTAGCTATTGAATGTTTATCATATGGTTGTAATGATGGTTTGGTCAATGTTTGGTTCGTTGCTTGAAAAATAGTCGCATTTGAAAGTTAGTAAGCGAACCATTGGTTATATGTAAATCTAGTAGACAAACTTATGCCATTGTTATTAAATGTTTGGTATATGTTATGTTATTGTAAATCATCATGTATATATGCTCATACCTTTGTTATGTGATGTGTGGTTGTGTTGCAAATGTCATATGCTTGAATTCTGAACCGCCCATATAGCGATAGTCGCTATATGGGCACTTTTGGAAAATCACCTTTTATTGAAACCGTTTGGTTTCATTATCGTGCTTGGAATTACTTTATGAGTTAAATAATTTTTGATTAATGATGTTTCCAAAAATAATTAATTGTTTTAATATTGATTATTTAATTTAATTAATTATTTAACTAATAAGGATTAAAGTTAACTAGTTAACTTTAATGATGTGTTTTAAATTTAACTAATTACTTAGTTAATTATGTTTTAATTTTAATTAATCATTTTATTTAATGATGTTTAAGACTAATTAATCTTTGGATAACGATGGATTAAGATTAATTAATTTATTAGTTAAATATATTTAAAAACTAATTAACCCTTTTTAATTAACGACTTTTAAGGGTTGCTAAAGTTGTTTAACCTTAAATAAAATATCTTGAATAAAGTTTCATTAGTTAATCACTTTTATATAACGATATTTAGTTATTTTTTAATTTAAAATTAATTAATTACATTATTAATTGAATTAATATGTTTTGAAATGATAATTTACCCTTTTAATTAAATGGCATTAAAGTGAATTTATCAACTTAATTAATGAAATTTTAAAGTTGATTAGTAAGGATGTTTTAAGTGGAAAAATACTTTTTATAATGATGTTTCAAAATCATTAAACTCTTTTAACAAACTGTTTTAAAGCCAATACTTGTATGTAAAGCCAAGTACAAATTCGGGTTTCTAAAGGAAAAGTTAGAATTATTTATGGAAATGAATTAATTTCCGTAAAGCGAGTCACTTGTATGGAAACAATTTATTTATATAATTAGCATTAAACATCGAAGAAGTAGATTTGTCGCTATTTCGAAAGCTAGGAATACTCGTGAGATATGACTTCGAGGTAACATTATCTTGACTTGTCTGGTGTTATTGTTAACCAAGATATAGTACAAGTTTGAATTCGATGAGTGGTGATAAGTATATGAGACTTGATTTCCATATACGATCGTTTTATATCCTCGATAATTTGTTCTTAGCCATCGATTGCTTCAGCTTCTTTATTATCGCCATTCTAAGACGGTGTGTTGCTATGTCGGGCATTGATATCCTTTATCGGAAATGACTAAATCAAAAGCGTAAGAGGAAGTCAAGCTATGTGGGGTTGCTCCCATTAGGGTACTTCCACATCTCATCTAGATTTGACTCGGTATCACTATTATATATAAAATATTCGGATACTCGGTAAGGTTTTGCGGGGTCCGGCTTGGTATTGTCCGAGAAGTGTCATGGAGTATATAGACTACTCATAAGTATATTACTAGAGGTATACTTCATGGGTGGTGCACCTTCCTAATCATTTGTGGGAGATTTTCCTTTTCTTGTTTGATTCGAACCTTCGAATTTGTTTCCTTAATTTAATCGGGAAGATTCAATCACCCTCTGCAATGTTTAATTATTCATCCATTCTTCTCATTTGACTATTGATTTATGTGAGAGTAAACCTGTTCCGCGTTCAGCGGCATGGTCTCACATGTTCTTGTTTAATTACATACCCTTTATTTAAAGTTTTACTCATACCAGACACATCGTCTGACCCAAGTTGTTTGTTTCCATAAATTTTGGATACTCCTTTTATTTGAGTAGTCCAAGAGTAGCAGGTTTGTGCTGGGCTCTTTTGAAGATGACATCCAAGCAGGAGGCACTTCATTTGCTTGTTTATCTATATGCTGTACTATTTAGTTTATGTAGGCGTACTTTATTTCAGCATTTGTAAAGGCAAGATGTTATAACTGACTAAGCCATTTCTGTATTACTTCTGTGCAACTCTGATAACTCCATGTTAATGAGTAATCCGATGGACTATTTACTATTATATTATATTTAACAGTTTCATTGTGAGGTTTTTTATTCTATTCTTTTTCACCCTATGACGATTCATCTTTCTAATGCTTGAGCAACGATACACGAACACCGAGGATGTGTTAAGTGGCGTTCTTAGGGGTTGGAAAGGTGGGTTGTTACAGTAAGTACTAGTAGCCAGATTAACCCGACAGGTTTACCCTACAGAATTTGAGACTAACCTCGCGTATTCCATGGGTATTTATTATGGACGATATCTCACATCAGTCCCAAAGTCATACTGCTAGTAGCCAGATTAGCTGGGCAGACTCCTGTGTGCTTTTGACCGACCTCGCATCCCTATAACTTAGTCATAATTTACAACTCTTTTAACATTATATCACACATCGCATCGCATTCCATGTTAAGGCCTTATAAGAAAAATCTTATCACCTTAAAGTAAACTTCTTTCCCAGCGAGGATTTAACGGTATTAATAGCCTATTAACCACGCAATTATTATGTTATTTACGTTAATAAACACATGCACACATGAGTCTAAAATATCTCTAAGCATGCAGAGATTGCGCCCTAAACTAACGTTTAAATGTCAAATCTTCAAAATTTGCACAAGTCCTATTCCATATCAGCAAATATTCTATATATCCAACTTCCATAATCCAACCAATAAACTTGTATAAAATAGAAATCATACCAAACTTGTTTTATACTAAACTAGCAAAATCAACATTAATGGTAACTTACAATTCAAATACTTTTACGCTCTATTCAACTTCTTTATGGAATTGAAATTGGGAATTTCTATTTAAATTGTGGAAATAAGTTGTGCAAACTGCGTAATAAAGAATTCATACCTTACACACCATATGCTAATTTATTCTTTTTAAAACTTTTAGTTAAATTCAAAGAAAAAGATAAGAAGTGGAATAGAAAGTAAAACATTAAAATTGCATTATCTATACAATTCTATTATATTAGTATAGAATAATTAAGATTCTAACTTAAGAATTAACATTTCACTTTAGGGGAATTTTGGGGTTCTAGTGTGACATTTTCTTTAAAAAAAATTCTAAAGGCATATAAAAATCCATATTATACTATAAAATAAGAAAAAATAATATTTTCATTCAAAAAAGTCCTTAGCTCTTCCTTTTTTGGTTTTGCTTACACCTGCTTCAGTCTGTTACAGATCTCTCCATTTTGAAATATACAACAAGGGATTTCTATATGAATTAGATTTAGAAATTTAGGGATTGGAGAAGGATAGGATTAGAAATTGAATAGTAAACATTTAAAATTTCTTACATGAAACCGTAGAGCATTTTCTAAATCTTTGAGGAGAGAGACTGATTGAGTTTTGCTTGTTTCCTAAAATAATTTATGAATAAATGTGAGGGGGCTATACTCTTATTTATAGTAGTTAGAAAGTACCAGAATGTCGAATTTAAGTCGGCTTAAACTAATATAATCTGAAATATTCATGGAATAGAAAAACTAATTGTCCCTCATATAGCAACGATCGACCGTCATACACCAGTCGAGTGCTATCGGTCAATTCGTCATGGGTAACGGTTGATCGGTCGCCCTATTTGGGAATGATATTTATTGTCGTATGATTAATTTATTTAATTCTTTACTTACTTTTTAACGTTAACATTTATTTTAACTTTTATTTAACACTCAGTTCCATTTATTGTTACGTTTTAAATTAATCATTTATTTGAATTTGAATTCCATTTAAATTATTTCCACTCTGAAAACTTCAAACGTCCATAACCTTTTCGTTTAAGCTCCATTTTCAAAAAAACATTATATATGAAATTTGACCAGAAATCTCCATGAATGCAGCGGCATAACTTTCGTTTTCAAATTCTGATATTTACAAAATTTCCATATTTAACCTTATCATTGATTTATTAATTAATTCCTTTTTGTTTGTTAATTTCTCATTAATTTTTATAAGGTGATACATTCTTCTTCTTAAAAGAATTTTGTCATCGAAATCTCTAAGGGACACACAGCGTAACTTGCACTAAACGTCTGTGTTATACAACCAAGTTATCTACACAACCATTTACTTAACCAGAAATACAATGTGATCATGTATGTCGACATATTATAAGCGAGCTTAATCCTAACGTGAATGCAAGTGTCACGATATATAGGCATGTATGAAACATCCTAAACATGCGAAAAAAATTCTATATGTGTGCAAGTGTGACAACGAAAAGTGTGGAAACAATCTCATACCATCCAATCTAGCAACAATGAGGCAACCTAAACCTAATTTTGAAGAGAGAAATTTATCAGTGGAAATCTCGAGATGAGATGTCCTCATGCTTTCCATCAGATTTTGCCCTCATTGTACTCGAACCAGCCTAGTTTTTTTTATTGCGGAGCTTCCTACTTCCATACTCTGTAATGCATGTGGTGGCAAGGGATGTTATTGGATCCATATCAATGTCCCAAATTAATCAGCCCCTACTATAATGGATATACTATAAAGGTATTTCCATAAGTGCGAAACATGAAAAACTTTACAGACACCTATAAATTTATCCAGTAGCTTCACTCGATAAGCAATTTTCCTATTATTTTCAAATTTTAGGAAGGCCCAACAAATACATGTACCAACTTTTTTGATTTTCCAAATTTCACGACCTTCGTAAGCGGGGAAATGTTAAAAAAACATCATGTCCCCAACTTCAAACCCTAACTCTTTTTTTCGCTTGTCCACATATAACTTATGATAATATAGTGCAGCCTTCATTCACTACCCAATCGCCTCTATCTTTCTCGAAGTCTCGCGAATTAAATCTGCTCCAAGTAGAATTTTTCGGTTCCCACCGGTAATTTGGCAATTCACATGACCTCCATTACAATGCTTCAAGGGTGTAATGCCAATCGTCGTTTAGTGACTATTATAATACACAATTTCAATTAAAGGTAAGTGTTTCTCCTAATGTCCTCCAAAGTTTGTTGGTAAATAAGAGGTTTCTATCACTAACAATGTTAATCGGAATTCCATGAAGTCGAACCACCTCCTTGATGTAAATTTATGGAGATGATATTGCAGTCCTATTGCTTCTAATGGGAATAAAATTAGCACTTTTTAATGAGCCTATCAACTATAATCTAAATAACATCATTGCCTTTTGACTCCTAAGCAACCCATCCATCATGTCCATTGATATATGCTCTTATTCTAACTCGGAATCTCTAATGGTAATAATAATCCTTCGGCATTTCCTTTCTCAGCCTTTATTCTTTGGCACGTCAACATATGGAAACAAATTAACAAATTTATTTTTCATCCTTGACCAATAGAAAATTCACTTCATATCTCTATATATCTTATCTTCACTGGGTGAATTGTCATTCTTGAATGGTGACACTCCACAAGCGAAAATTTATTTTTTCCAAAATCCTAAAGTTTTTGGGATTAAAGCATTCTTTATTCCAAGTTACTAACCTAATTTCCTTACTAACTTCCAATTCTATCCAAATTTTATTGCTAGTTAAATACCCGTATGAAATTTCCTCATTTACATTGTTCCTCAATATGCATATATTTATCTGGCAGTCTAATCCCATCCTTGAAATCAACACAGTGATAAAGCAGGATCATACCTTATACCACTTTGTATGTCTCTCTAATTACCTAAGGGAGATACTAATAAATTATAACCTAAAAAATCTAAAAGAAAATTTTGCTAGAAGCTCTCGTTTATCGTCAACTGGTGTTAATGATGCTGGGGGTCCTAATACTCCTTACTAAATTGTCACGGACATTCCTAGAGTGCAATTCCACCATCACCGACCTTCCTTGATTCTCCTTCTTGGTTTCTAATAAATTTATGTCACCCATAACAATTGATCATTAATGTCAAAATCGGAAAATCTCTAAACAATCCTTATATAACCGCTTTAATCTATTTACTAATTTCAAAATCCATATATCATGCCTATTTAATTCCTTCATAAATATCATATTAAATTCCTTAATTAGCCCTTATTTAATTCCTTTTAATTCTCTATTAAATACAAATTTATTGTCTGTTAAATCTATAAGTAATGTCTATAAATCCTAGTCCTATAATTACTATAATGTTAAATCGGGTAATAAAAGAACTATCTGTTCAAATACCTTAGTTTTGTTTGGCTAACTATTAACCTTTGGCTAACTCGGGCCTACTAGACAATATAAAAAAAAAATTATCTAACATCTATTAGTCACTCCTCTTTTGGAAGGTCTGCCTTTAGTTGTCTCTTAAATATTTCTCTTTTGGACATTCTATTCCTAACTTAACATCTTCCAGGGTCATCTGATCCTAATGATTTTACGGGCTCATCAATGACCTATCTGCATACGAATATACATTCCCTTACGTGTGTACACACTGAAATTTTGGACAACAATTAACTAGGGCCAATAGCTAATATATAGGGCACGACCTATACCAGCCCCATATGGTATTCTAATAACCGAGTCATCTTATTTAGGGATCGCCTCCCATAGTTTTCCATGAAAACTTTTTTCAAAATGATTTAAAACCTTTAAATCAAACCCACACAAGGAAAATATATAATCTCTATACTTTACTGAAAATCACCTTGCCATGTTATATATACATACATACATACATATATATATATATGTATACAAATATATATATATATATAATCACTCAAACCATAGTCGGTGAAAACATTTTAACACTTGAAAGTACCCTTTTCGATTCCATTAAAGTACCCCTTTCAAAACCATTGAAAACAACCCTTTCGACACCGAGTAAAACCCTTTACTTATCTAGGCCGAAAGGCCAAAGCTTCCATTTAGAAACCATACTTAACCTTTAAAAACCTTTAAAAACCTTTAAAACCTTCATTTTGAAAGCATTAAAACCTTAGACAACATATATTGAAACACTTTAAAACGTTGCCTTTAGAAAACCTTGGAAAACCTTCCATCTCAAAGCTTTCGAAACCATCAGAAAATACCACCTTTCGAAACCTTTTGGGAAACCACCCGTTCGAAACCATTTTATATATATTTCGAAAGCATCAACCCTTTATAAACTCAAATCTGTCGAAAGCACTTTGGTTAAATTTAAAAACATGTGGAAAAATATCTTTCGAAATAAACCTACCCTTTTGAAACCATTGGGTTATAATTCAACAGAACCAAAGGGTTTATAAAAACATCTAAGTCGAAAGCCTTCCTTTCGAACCTATTTCTAAGTAAAGAAGTGATGATGTCGAAACCATCCCTTCGATAGCAATGGAGAAGTGACTGATTTTAAAAGTTAAGTATACCTTCCTAAACCATTGACTTCGAAAGGTATAATGGCGGCAGCTAGGGTTTCGACCCTTTCGAAAGCATTACTTAAAGCACAAGAGTGCAACCCACTCAAAACCTTCCATTTAAAAATATTTGACCCAGTCGAAAGCCAACTGAGTCAAAAGCTAACATATCAAAAGCAAAGAAGGCGCTTCCTTTAATTTTAAAACAAGGCATACTCCATCCCCTTCGGAACCCAGCATTTCGACAAGTACCCTTCACCTTTATCCAATGCGCTATGTACAAAGTAACTTGATACCACGCACATTGGTTTCAAAACCAATGGTAGCGAAATGTCCTAGTCGGAACCCTTTGGTGCCAAATGTAGCGGAACATGCTTTAAACGTGTTAATTTTGTTTTTAACTTAAAAGAGAAAACTTTTCAACTAACCTGCTATTGTTTGTCAAATTCTAATTGATTGATAAATACCTTTTTCAAAAGTGCTGCCAATATTTTTTGAAATAAACAATGAGTTTATTTTTGCAAAATACCCTTCTCCTCAATTAAATATATAAAACATTTAAGTCTCATATCTTAAATAATTTTATATATTCATCAAAAAAAATTATGAAAATCCAATGAAAATTCAAGAAAATCAATTTCAATACGTTTTCTAATACATATAAATTTCAAACCCAAATAATTATTTACTTAACCGTAAATAATTTAAAACCCAATTAATCATTTTCTTGATTAGTAATTTAATATAAAATCCATATTAATTTAGAAAATTATGAAAATTGAAACCCATCTATAAAATATCATTTTGATCTATATTTAAATTTGCAAAGTATTTGGATCTCATTTAATAGGGTTTTCATAGCAAAACATATCATAAAATTCAATATGAACATGTATAGTCATCAACAAGCATATATAAACCTATAATCATTCAAAACATGGCATTATCAGGCAAAAACATTTCGTATTATCCTTAAAAGCGAAAACTATCAGAAAAATGAGATGTAGTAATTATTCACCTTAGCTTTGTGATTAAAGATGTGAAATTTGATCTTGAATAAGTTGCTTTACTTCTTCTCTTGAGATTGCTAATGGTGGTCGACCTTAAAATATCTTTGCATGAGAAAATACGTAATGAACGTATGTTTGGTTTCTTAAAGGTTTAGGGTATAAATTTATTATATTTCTCATTTTGCCCTCCCTTAGTTTCCTAACAGTTATTTCCATCTTATTTCTTTTATTCATTGTTCATATAGGCACGGTTACCCCTTATTAATCACAAATCTCAATTCACTAATCACCTTACATTATTTTATTATATTTAGCTAACCAGATATCCTAAATAATGTTACTAAAAATTTGGGGTGTTTCAAAGTTGTCTAAAGAAAAATTCTTAAAAGTTCTTTTCTCTTTAATTTTTTAAAATAATTACTCAATTTGGATCATTTTTGAGGGAGATATTGTCAAAATAAGAAGAGGTATTTTCGAACTTAAAAATCTAGGTCCGAAAATTCTCTTCAAAGAAATGAGATTTAGACACCGCTAACCTCAAAATTTGGAAAAGTGATATGAATAAAAGTTATTACCTCTTAAATTATATATGATTTGAAGAAAAGAAAACCTCCATTTAGATCGAATATGAGAAAGATATATCAGAAGGAAGAGGATGCAAAAGTGAAGAAATGAAATAGGTACTTAAACACCCTTAATCCTTTACCCTCCACCTCCTCTTGCCACATCATCATGCCACCCTACCATCATGTGCCTCAGCCCACCCTCATGTCCCTCTCTTTCTAGGCTTCAACATGTTCTTAATGCATGGTTTGCCTATGACATGTCTTTTTACTAAATTTATATTTTAAATCTTTTATACTTAAGTATAAATACATGTGTGTGTGTGTATACACATACATATATACTAATACACACAAATATATCCTAACTTATTTATAAATGTATGTGTTATATTATACAATAGAATTTATAACATCCGGACAACTTCTAATCGACAAAAAGTCAAAATTTGGAAAATGAATTTTGGTCACATTTTTTATTTTTATTCGAACTAATTATTTTTGTAAACAAATTTGAAAAACTATTTCACCATCATAATTTATCATTTAAAAGATATTTTATTTAAATTATAAAATTCATTGTTCGAATATTTAAAATAATTTAAATATTCGCAAATCAAAATGGTGAAATTTCCGGTCATTACATTATCCCCCCTTTAAAAGAATTTTGACCCCTAAATTTTACCACATCCCTAAAGCCAAAAAACAAAACAACCGAGAATACTATACATTAGTTCGTATGATGTACATAGATCGTTCTTATATCAAAAAATCTGATTTAGCCACTCCCTTGAATACATAGTCCTACTTCCAAACTAGTATTGCTCACTGGACTTCCTAGTGCGAACTCCGATAAGTCTTCTTAATTAGAAATTTTCACTCTCCTTGCATAACTATATACTATGACAGAAAACATTTGGTTCCATATAAAGAACCCTCACCAAGTGTTTACCTTTAATAATCGAGTGATAAATCCTTCTTTGGAATGGTGTGAAACACCTTAAATCATGTATTTGAATCTTGGATAGAGAATTATGTGAAAAAGCGAAAATGGTCTACGTTCATCTACAGGTTATTGCTATCCAACTATTCTCTATCCTCCCCAAAATATTTATGAAAACATTTCATAAAAATTCCAATTTAAGTTCAAACATTTTTGAATTATACAACTTGATTTATAAAATCCTTTTCATAAAATAATTTTAATTTATTACTTGTATAATACTCTTCTACATCCTAAGAGTATATAGAAAACATTGGATTTTTAATTCTATTTAGTTCTTAACTATTCAGATGTGGATCTAAAATAATTTTGGGTCTTAAAACCGAGTCAACCAATTTAACCACTTTAGCCAATTGGTCTAGTAAGTAGTTAAGAAGAGTATCATGCTGGTATCGAAACTCCATCCTATAGTCTACTTTTTTAAGACACTTTAAGGTAAACACGTTTATTAGCCGATTGAATAACATCAAATCATTTTTCACTACCTAGATGTTAAAATCAAAAGACATATTTTAATAAAACCAAGTTTAATTATTATGTTAATTTTAATTTTAACTCCATTTATTTATCCATTTTTTAATCAAAATACCTTATTATTATTTTTAGCCTTAGGAGCCAAATACTCGTGTTTCATTTCAAAAATCCTTCTGAAATGATACTTTATTTTTAACCCTCAGAAAATATACATATAGTCCAAATGACTCCAAAACGATATCAAGGAATTAGGTATTGTCGAATAATATCATAAATCCCTTTGCCCAGAAGGATAGTACTCAAGAAAAGTGTTTGTCATCCGGACACATCTTCTGTCCATTTTTAGTTACTTCAAGTCACTTAAACTAGTCAGTTGTAAACATACTTCTTTTCTTTCTAATCTTTTTTTTGAAACAATAGCATATACATATATATTTCAATTAAATCGTTATAACATAATATTTATTATCCACTTACTTGGATTAATTCGGCTTTGAACTTGTTTCGATCGTACAACGACAAAGAGAATAATTTACTAAGTGCATTATCGCATCTCCCTAGGCAAACATTCGATTGTCACTTAGAAGATTATTTAGATCATCACAAAATAGATCGAGTCCCATTTCCCGAGTTATCCAAAGAAAATCTTAGTTTTAAATTCTTTTCAAAATATTTATATCTTAAAGTATTTTTAAGTAAAATTATTACTACTTCTCTAAGAATGTTTGAAAACATTATCAAAGCCATGGGGATTTGAATTTCCTAAATATTCATCTTATTTCCAAAACATATTTTATAATTCTGATTTATAAAACTCAACTTTTATAAGATTATCAGAAATATTTCTTTTAATAAACATCTTTTCTTATCCAAATTTTTAACCCAACATTATCATTGAATGCCTTATAGTTAAAATGTGAAAATTAATTCATAAGGTGTTCGATTCAATGTTCTCACTAATTCTATCAACCCAAATTATTACGAAAAGGAGAAAACTACCAATAAATGAAATAATAGTCAATGCTCAAAATTGGACGATCATGACTAATCAAACCGGATTTGATAATAATTAAACATTATCAACTCCTAACAACAATCACATTATTTATAGCTATATTTTATTTTTGAAGATTATCCATTTATATAAAAAATATAATTTAGGTAAAATTATATCATTTATCCATTTCCAAAACAATGTTGTGTTAATTTGCTTGTTCAAGTGTTTAGAAACACCTATCGATATAGTTGTTCCATTTATATCGACCGGAATTCATAACCACTCAACCGTTAAATCACACAATATAAAACATTTTTATAGAACTAACAAATAAGTGCTCTTATGTATACTCTCAAACTTATCCTAAGGCTCTTTTACCCTATCTCAAATGAGTTCACCCCACCAAAGCTATTCGCTCAACCTAAGTTATGATAACACATGTAACGATCTACCTTTCTTACACCTAAAGAGGAAACTTAATGCATCCTTGGTATTCATATGTCGATCATTTAACTGTCCGAAAGGCAGGTCATTAGGGGTGAAAGAAAGAAAAATAAAGAACAGAATCTCACAAAACGTGACGAGTAATATATAATGTGAACAAGTCATCACAAAAAGAAATTATCTTTATTATACACATCATCAGAGTACATCAATCTATTATCAGCCTAGACAGTTATAACAGCCGGTCCTTATAATTCTGATAGATACAGACAAAAATAAAACAAATGAAAACAACTGAATAATATAAGGTAGGTGAATATGTCCTGGAGTATCCAACTCGTCCTCTAAAAGTTCCAAAGGATCTGACTAAATATGGAAAATATGCTCAGGTTGACCCAAGCATTATAAGAAAAATAATGTCTGGATCAGTCTGGTAAAACCAGCATGAGAAACTCAAATCATAAGAAATTAATTTATTATAAACCGTAAAATCTTTTTAAAAACAAAGGTATCTCATAAGACCATTGTAACAACCCTAGATTTTGACTATATATTTAAATTTGACTTTATTTCATTTTGAAATTATTTTAAATTTTTTTTATTTATGTGATATCATTTCTAAACATTTTTAAAATGATAATATAATTTTTCCAAAATTTACTGTATTTATTTCCTATTTTTAAAGGCTGTTTTCTAATTTTCTGCCATTTTCTTCATTTTTAAATTTCTTTATTTTATTTTAAATTTGTTTTATTTGTGAAAATTCATGTCTAAATATTTTTACAATAATAATAGAATTTTTCCAAAAATTACTGTGTTGATTTCCTATTTTTAAGGGCTGTTTTCCCATTTTATGCTATTTTCTGCATTAAAATTTTATATTTAAATTAAATTTTAAATATTTATTTTGTGAACATATTTGTATTTTATGTTATTATTTATGTTTAAAAATACTTTACAAGCTTATATGAATTTTCTAAAAATTATTTCATTTAACTTCAAATTTTGCTAGTCTAGTTCACTGTTTTAACTATTTTCCTTAATTTTACTTTACATAATTGATAAATATTATATATATTTGTATATTGGTTAAAAATTTCGGAATCTTATTTGATATTATTTTCCATGTCCATATAAATTTCCCAAAATTTATTCTGTTTATTTCCAATTTTTCTTGACTAGTGTGCATTTTCTGGGCTATTTCCTTATTTTTATCGTATATAATTATTATTTATTTAATTTTATTGTATATTTTGTTGCGTTTTCGAAATTTAAACTGAAATTATTATATTTTCAGTAATTTAAACTTATATAAAGAAATTAAGGGAAATTTGAAAAGGTTTTGACTTTTGATTTTCCTAAGGCCTTTTATCTTCCACCTTTTCACATTTTAACTTAACTCTTCATTCAATTGGCCATTACTTCTCATTTCTTTCAGCCGACTATCATTTTTATCATTCATGTAAACATTTTTCTCATTCCTGAAGAAAAAATTTCGGCCATAGCTTTTGAAGAAAGTTTGGTAAACTTTATTTCCTTTTTCCATTTGTTTATGCTTGAATTCATGGTTTTTGCTCTTGTTCTTCTTCATCATAGGTTCGGCCTTGCTCCTCCACCACCATAGCCGCCTCCACCATCACCACATCAGGTCACCATCTCCTCCATCCCACTGACCAAGCCATGCCGTGGTCATCTATGACTAGATCCACCAAAGTTTATGCAAACACTCCATTTGTTCAGCCTAGCCGAACCATTTATGCACATACCCTTCATTTTTCACCTAAACCACCTCCTTGGCCGCCGCCGCCAGTCCCTCCACCACCTTTGGACGACACTCCAGACCCCACCTGACCTTCACCTTGTAGGGGCCGAGCACAATGGTCCTTTGGTTGAGCCATGGTTGCATAAAAGCCACTTATTTGCCTTAAACCCTTTGTATTCACACCTTGTAACTTCCACCACTTCACCACACCCTTAGCCGCCCTTTGCACCACCTTCTCCAGCTCATACCTGAACCAAAACCACTGCCACACCATCTCCTAGCCTCCAGCGGGTCTGGCCATGCCATTTGTAGCCTTGCCCGATGCTTGAAATTGCACAAAAATCCACTTGTTTGCCTTGTACTTGTATTTTCATACATAGCAACTTCCATACCTTCACTACCCTTGCTAGGCCGACCATATATGACCCATACCTGACCAAATAAACCCCATGGCAGTACCTTATCACCCTATAGGCTGAGCATAGTGATGGTGGAAGCAAGTGCAAGTGTTTGATTAATTGTTGTTCCTTAATTTCTAGCATCGTTTATCGTATTTTTGGTCTGAAACCTTATAATTGTTATATTGTTTGTTTGATTTGTATTCAAGGGAATTAATCCTTGGCTCCTTCATTTTGTATCTGTATCGTGCTTTTGTGCTTGTGTAGATCCCGTTGTGCAATTCGTCGTTGTGTCATCAGCTCAAAACAGTGAGTAAATCTCACCAGACTAATATGTACTTATATAGTGATAAACTGACATCACCTGAATCTGTAAATGCATATCATCCTTTTATAACTGCTATATTATATTCATATGAAGTTCACACCTATATTTACACTTGTTATACCATATGTTACTGTTATTTCATGCTATTCGATTATTTTCATCAGTTTATCACACTGCAAGTTCCCTGTAGACTAGTATCACTATGGGTTGAAATGATACATACCCGAACGGACTTTAGAATAGGAGAAAATCGTTATGGGGTGAAATGATAGGCCTGAATGATTTTCAATGATTTTCATTTACTTGGGATTGCGGGTTTGAAATGATCAAACCCGGGTTTTCTTTGTAAATTACGGGTTGAAATGATATATTACCTGTATCACTTCACCTAGGCTAGAAAATGAAATACAGACCCGTTGTTAAAATATGTTTTTCTAAAAATTATAAATTATTTTAGAAATGTAAATATTATAATATTTTGATTTAAATTTGATTAAAAATGATTTTTGTAAAGAATTATTGATTTTCTGAAAATTTATAAGTGAAATAAATAAATGGTAAAGTTAGAAAATCTGAAATGTAAGTTATTTTGGAAACTAGAATTTGGTGATAAATGGAATTTAAATTAAATATGAAAATATGATAAATTTATGATATTTTGAATTAAATGAATTTAAAAATGATTTTATAATATATTAATGATTTTTGAATAAAGTTAAAATGTGAAATGGATGAATATTTAGGTTGAAATTTGGAAATATAACTAAAATTGGAAATTTGTGAATTTGGCTTAAAAGTGAATTTTAAGTTAAGTAAATAAAAATGAAATTAAGTTATATTTGAAAATTTTAAACTTAAATGTTAAGTTAAATTTAATTTAATGAATTTAAAATTTAATGTTGGAATTTAATAAGTGAATTATTATTAAATTTTGATTTTTGAATGGAGATTTAACTTTATAAAATCATGAATATAAGGGTATTTGAATGACTGTTTTAAAAGTGAAATTATATGATTTTATAAGCTAAAAATGATTTAAATAAAAATATAATTGTTTGTGACATTATATTGAATACTTGAAGTTAATTAACTGTATTTCTGAAATGCTATTAATTCTAATGTAAATGATAATACAGCATTTATAAATGCTGTAGTTGATAATAATGAACCAAATGGCTAAGTTTAATTAAAGTTTATTATAGCATTTTTGTAAATGCTATATTGTTGAATTTAACTAAGTTTTATTTGAAACTAATGTAACCCTATTACAGCATTTTTAAATGCTATCTTTTGTTAAATTGAACTGTTTTGAATGTAACTTTCCGTAGCAATTTCTAAATGCTGCGAAAGTTGAATTTTCATCTGTTTTAATAAATTAAGTTAATAAATGAATTTTGAAAGACTAAAATTTTGTAAATTTAATAATTTAATTATTAAATATAATAACTTCATTTTTATGATTTAAAATGAAGTAATTTGTTTCAAAATATAAACTATTTTGAAATGTGTTTTGTAATGGTATTTAAATTAAATAAAAATGAATGTGGTTTGGAAGATATTATATTTTTGATATTTTAAAATGGATTTTGAATGATATTTAATTTTGAAATGACATTTGAGTTTGAAGTACAAAATACCATTTTGAAATTTTAACCACGGGATGTAAAATTTATAATTTAACCGATTCTTAAAGGATGGGCGATTCCAAACATCCTTTAAGTTATTGTGCATTTCTACTACAGTTCACTTGAGTTAGTTTACATTATATAAGTATATATTGTCCTGACTCGAGTGTTTTGTGTTTTACTTTACGCTCGGGTCAGCCTGAGTATTTACAGCTTAGCTTTGGATTTCTTTCTGGAGCTAGGAATTGTTGGAGATTCTGCTTGTCTAGTTATCTATCCCTTCAGTTTCAGTTGTTCTATTTCAGCTTTGGTATTGATAAACTGCAATGTAATTGAGATTTCTATTGTATATGTTTTCAGACTGATATTATGTATTATGTTTTGAGAGTTTGTTATAGTAGCTTCATGAACTACTATGGTATTTTAATTTCCGCTGCGAGTTATTCTGATATTTCTGTGTCTGTGATTCTGTGATTGTATTTCATTTGCTCCAAATTTATTTACAACACGGTATTTTGAGCAATTCAAGTCCGACATGTGCGGATGCGAATGGCTGAAAATATCGGGTTATTACAGTTGGTATCAGAGCCTTGGTTTTAGGCAAACCTTAGCCTGCGGAGCAAAAACTCATTAGAGATGGAGTAGAAATACCCTAAAATGAGTGAAATCAATCTCAGAATCCTTTCTTTGTGAGAGGACGTATTTTCGAAGTATAAAATGATTTCCAAATGACATATAAACGCGGATGGGTTTTTACCTTAAGATAACCAATACAATTTTATATAAAATCTAATGATGTTATAATAATGTCTAAGGGTTCAAAGTTAAATATATAAAATAGCTAAAATGCTTGCATCTCACATTCCAACATAGTTGGATATAATCAATATCATAATGGCTCGTATTAGAGATTAGATTCCATACTATGACAAGGGACTAGGGTACCACCTATCATAATGCATCTCTAGATAAACACACTAAGAGCCTTACATATACTCTTTGTGAGTCAAGACCGACCCCACTCTTTATAGGATAACATCGAATATTTTATCACCTTGGTTTGGATCAACAACTTAAACGAGACTTGAGCATAGATGATCTATAATATCGATCTAGATTGGATGATGACTATACCCTAATAGTAGGGAACCTCATAACCTTGAAGCACCTGATTTTAATCATTCCCAAGTTGATGAGGCTTGAGGCTATAATTATCTTTTATATAGAAAACCATCTTGGAATGCTAACACTACCCTCCAAGCAGCAATGCAGTGCCAACATTCATCCATATAAAGTCATTGTGGGTCTGAATGAAACCAAAGGCCCTGCCTCTACTACGTCCATTTGGAATCACCCTCGGGATTAGTAGCAAATAGCCCTTGCATGCAAAAGCTTCATCTTCAATCATCTTTAAGATATCTTTAGTTTGAAACACTTAAGTTGGATCAAAGTGGTTTTCAGATAATTTATACTTATCTGATCCGGTCTCTTCGAAACAACTTTCGATATTTTCGGTAAACTCAACCCCAGTTCTTTTGGAAATAATCAGACAATATATAGAAGTAGGATCACCCCCTAACCGTTTAATTAGACGGATCTACCTATCATTTGTCCTATGAGAATAAAAGGAGATTTATATGCACAGTACATCATCATCAAAAATGACTACGCTATATAACACGCTTGTTTCTTATAGTCATTTGGAGTTATATTTTGGTCCAGATTTGATAATCAGTTATTTAACTGTCAAATAAAAAATCACAACAAATTCAGAGATTTAATTACGCATAGCAACCACTAATCCTCAAACTAAATCTTTCGTTTGTTAAAACTCTTTTCAAAATTATTTACCAAAAACATTCATATACTTATCTCACTGACGTAAGTATATTGACAAAGCATTTGTGAAAGATTTCTTATTTCTAAATCATATCAAAGGATCAAAACAAAATGTAGTTTAAGTTAGAGGTAAAGATAACCTCAAACAATATTCAATTGGTGTTAAGTGTGGAATGAATGTCCATACCACCAGAATTAAGAAGGTCAGTTAAAGGAAATCCAATCTCAAGTCCTTTTATATATTTCCTTCTATAAATCCTCTTAATAAATCTCTTTTATTTATGAAGCTTCTTTATTTGAATTTTAAACCAATTTACAAACTTCTTTATAAATCACCAAGTTAAATTTACAAAACACTTTTATAAATATCAAAATCATTTATATATCTCTTTATAAATCTCAAAAATTATTTATAAAATTCCTTTATAAATATCCAAAATCATTTAAAACTTTCTTATAAATATTCCGTATTTAAATCAAAACTCCTTTAATAAAAACATTTAATAAAGTCCTTTTGATAAACAAAATGATTATTTAAAATATCTTTGCAAAAATCATTACTTAAACTAAAACCGTTATTAAAAGTATGATTGACCTTACAAATCAAAAGGAAGCTTAGTGACCACAATGGTTCTCTTTTAATTAAGTTTACTTTTCAAGCTATAGCATAGGTATTTACATGACAAGCAGATATGTATAAGGGAATCAGCCAACAATAAACAAATAAACATATAAGTAATATGTCTCAGTTACTGCAATAGCATACAGGGATTTATTCCACTAAACACGTTGTCTAAGTTAATATAATAACATAATGAGTTTTTATTCTGCTTAAATAAATGTCTATATAATCTACTTGGAAACTTATGGCAGAACTGTGATTTATTCTACCTAAAAAATGTCCAATATAACTTAATTAACAGAATAATGTTTTATTCTACTAAAAAGATGTCATTGGATTTCACATTCAATTGGAGTTACTTAAGGGTGGTGGATAAAGGAATTCCTTGAATTTAAAATAGGGAGCATTTGGCATACATCCCTGGTAAGATTTGAAAATACATGAAATATTCCTTTGTTTTTTTAATAAGTTTCTAGTTCCTGTTTTCAAATTCACGCGCACACAAAGACCCAAATACCCTTTACGTTTTTAACATTTCAAACGTGTATAATTTTATGTAGGAACATCAGATCAGCATACCGTTTTCATAAAAAATCAAAAAATTATGATCTTTAAAATGAGATCCATTGTTGATAAAAATAAATCATATTTGCAGTAAAGGTGAAATTATTCCATATATTTGCATATAATTTTTCAAATTTGAACATCTTCGATTTTTCTTCAAATCTGCAACTATTGCATATAATTGCATATATTTATACAATCGTATGGTATTGCATATAGTTGTAGAAATGTCTGAAAAATTGCAGACAGTCTGCAATTATATGGTATAATTGCAGACGTGTCTGCAATTATTGCATATAGTTGTAGAAATGTCTATAACTATTGCATATGGTTGCATGCATGTCTACAATTATATGGTATAATCGTAGACATTTCTGCAGTTATTGCATATAATTGTCGAATTATCTGCAATCATACCATATAATTGCAGAAATTTGAAAAAAAACAATTTAAAAATATGCACAATGCCATTTGTTAGAAAGATAATAATTTTTTTGATTTAATGGTAAAAACGGTTTGATAAATAATAATCAAACCCTAATTAATCTTTGATTAATTATTAAATAATAATTTAAATTAATTAATCTCAGTTAATTAATTAAATATTCCTTTATTAAAATTTAAATAAAAAATAAAACCTTCATTTAAATAATCAAGTCATAATTAAGTCTTAATTAAATCTCAACTTAAATTTAACTTGATAAATGATTAATTAAAAATTAAACCCTTCTCAAATAAATAATATAACCAATCTTAATTGAATAATGATTAATCTCTAAATAAATAAATAATTAAGCAATAATTAAATCTTTAATAGTTAAAAAATTATAATTAACTTACTCAAAAATAATTAAGTACTAATTACCCTAACTTAATAAATAATTAAGTACCACCTACGTTACTTAATTTATTTATTAAATAATCATTAAATAAATAAATAATTACTTAGTTAAATTATAATTGCTTCCAAATATTTAAAATATTTACAAACACTTTTCAAAAAGATACTTAAGTTAAAACATTTTAAATTAAAAAATAGTTTGTTTTTCATGAGCTACATCTATAGCGACTATCGTTATACGACCTGGAAATTTGAAAATTCATTTTATAATCCAAATCACTTTTCAAACTCATTCTTTTATATTTAAATACATTTTAAAGTTTGAATAAAGTTTTTGAAACAAAGGTAAGGTCTTTAAAACTTTTTATAAAATATTTTAAAAGTAAAGTTAGAAAACGAGTTTAAACCAAAAGATCTCGACGTCGTTTTGACAAGTCAAAATGCTAACTTTCTTAACACATACATCACATACATAAGCTCATGCATACAAACACATACCATAACAACATACATTAGCAACAACTATAAACCAAAATTATAGCTTTCAAACTAACCTCAACCTTGGATTTCATTTCAAGTCTAGCTTCCAATCACATACAACGACAGTCAATATTGTCTAAACCAAATATCCAACATACCTAACAACCAGCTAACAATATTTATTATCAAAGTAAGCATCATATTTAAAGTTAGAAATTTTGAATGAATTCGTGAGTTATACACACCAAAAAGCTACTAAAATGACTCGAACTTCCCAAACTTTTGAATCGAGCCTAGATCCATGCTTTGACTTTGGTAAGGAGAAGGTTTGGTGGCCTTGTGGTGGTTTTATGGTTCGGTCAAATTATGGTGCACACGCTCCAAAGGTGATGGAGCTCGGCCTTGGAAGGAAGATGGGGTTTGGATTATCATCGAATTCATAAAAAATCTAACCCGAAAATTGGTCTTCTTCTAATTGATTTTTCGACAAATAACTCACAGAATTTGGGAATGTTTTCAAAATAAAAGTTCTTGTAAATTCTTTCTCTTCAATTTAAAAAATAATTTACTCAATTTGGATCATTTTTTAGGGAGATGTGGTCAAAATAAGAAGAGGTATTTTTGGATTTGAAAATCTAGGTCCGAAAATGCTCTTCAAAGAAATATTGTACAACCTCCTCGAAGGTTTGCTCCAAAGTAAAAATAAATACTCTTCTACAATTCTCTTCTTTCCTTTGGTGCCAACCTTTGTTTGATCTTTCTACAATAGCTAACCTCAAAATTTGAAAAAGTAATACAAATGAAAGTTGTTAACATTGAAAATTTTATACAATTTTTAAAAAAGAAAAATATCAATTTGGATCAGATATGAGAAAGATAAGGTAGAAAGAAGAGAAAGCAAAACTGAAGAAATGAAAGGGATATTTATAAGCATGAACAAAGTAAATTACCTAAACATCATTGGTCATTTACCATCTACCTCCTCTTGCCACATCATCATGCCACCTCACCAACATATACCTCAGCCCACCCTCATGTCTCCTCTCCTTTTCCAAGCTCCAACATGTTTTTAATGCACAATATACTTATGTTTGCCTATGTCGCGATACAATTTTTATACTAAATTTATATTTTAAATCTTATATACCTAAGATAAATACATATGTGTATATATATACCAATACACATACAGATATATATATATATATATTATAACTTAATTATAAATGCACGTGTTATATTATACAATAGAGTTTACGACGTTCTGACAACTTTTATTCAAAAATTTGGAAAAAGAAGTCACATTTTCGATTTTTCTTACTATATATACGTATGTATGTATATATGCATGCATGCATCTTGCATAACTTAACTTAATGACATATTTTGTGTAAAACTATAATTTTTAATCACAAGTTCATCCTTAATTTAAACATATATATCATTACCAATTTTAGATTTCAAATAATATATATATATGAACTTATTATTTTTATAAACAAATTTGAAAAACTATTTCACCATCGTTATTTATTATTTAAAAATGATGTTATTTTATAAAATCCATTATTTGTATATTCAAAATTAATTAAATATTTGCAAATCAAAGTGGTGAAATTCCAAGTCATTACAGGTAGCTTTACAACTTTACCAACATTCTACAAATAAATAATAAGGACCGATTTAAACTTCCAGATCGGGTTGTACATACTATTCCTATTTTATTCATATCCTAAAATCTTTACCCTGTCTTACTTAGGTAGTAACCTCTATTTACTCCTTATATATATATTGGATTAGTCCTCGCCATTCTTAATACTAAAATTTCATAATCATGAAGTACCTAAACCGAAAAATTTATCTTAGAAATCCCTTTTGCGCTAATATGTGGCAAATGAAATTCAAAAAAATTCTCATTATAAAAGAAAATATATAAAATATTTTCCAAAAGAATCTTCTATTTGCAAAACAGTTTTGAAGAAACGAATTCCCAAAAGCATTTAAACACCGTATTTTATTTCATTCTATATTGTATTCTATTTTAATTTTCATTTATATTTATATTACAAAATCTTCCAAATTTTTTTGAAATCAACTTCTTAAAAGCATTTAAACAAAATATTTCAAAAGCATTTGAACACGCTTTTTTTCAAAATATTAGTCGTTTTATCCATAATCCCAAATTCAAAAATTGCTTAGCAAAATAATTTCCTTCTCAAGGAAATTTTACTTCAAAGACTATCTTCTTTAAAAGCATAATTTTTAACCCAAAACATTCAAAAACTTAATTATGATACCAATCAATCATCATTTTTTTTTTCAAAAACACCTTCTGTAATTTAAAAAATGAAAAGTAGAGTAAACAAGGATAAACTTTATCCTATTATTTTCCTATCATATTCATGTTACTTCTATCCTATATTATCTCCAATTAGATTACCAACCCTATTTTATATAAGTTTCTAATACAATTTCTATCAAAATCTTTCAATATTGCCTCTATTCATATTTCTCCTACCTATATGCCTTCTACATCGGCGTTATACTCCATATTCTCCTTTTATAGGAATGTTCCTCCTACTTACATTATTGGTATTCTTACCCTTCTATTTTTTTAATTTTAATAAAGTTCCATTTCCATTTATTCTCCTTTCTAAAAAGAATTAAAAGCGTTCAAATTTATGAAATAGGAAAAATCATCGAGTCCAACCTACACTTTATTTTATCTATATTTCAAAAACGTAAAATCTCTTTATCGAAAATCTTGAAACTATAAAATTTTTGACTTAACAAAATTTTGAACTAAGAATTTCAAAAAAAACCTTTACACCAAAAACCTTTTAATTGGAAACTTTTGACTCAATACAATTTTCAGTTAGGAATTTTCAAATTTCCTTACATTTTCTAAACAACAACTTCCCAGTAAATCATTGAAAAACTCACTCAAAACATTTCGAGAAATTCTCCAAAAACCTTTCACCAAATTCTTTCCCATGTAGTTGGATTTAGAAATTGACTTTAATTATCCTTTCTTTTGAACTTTCTTCCTTACTTAATCTTTATAAAAATCCAATTATCTTGTTATGGTGGTTAATGTATACCTTCCTATGAGAACTTACTCTACTCCTTTTGATACGACCTCCACCTCATGAGGAAATCAGGGTAGGAGTTTAAATTTGACTCCGGTTATTTTTCCAACTCATAATCTCCTCACCCATCCATTCGGAATATGGTTGCAACTATTTTTATGGTTGGAACTTATAGAGTTAGGCGTATGCACAAAATAAGTATATACATATATATCTTTATATAATAAGGTCATTGAAAAACAATTTCAAAAACAACAAGTATGCCACTCAATCACATACCCATCCCAATTGATCAGGAAATTTTGACACGAAGCCATGAAACGGGCCAAAATTTCGATCCAGAAAAGGTCCATTGAACCTTAGACCCATTCCAAAGCCGGCTAATGGTTAATAAAATTGATACAACGATCAATACATACAGCTATCTATCCACACTTTAGAATCTCACAATAGAAGAATAAAATATAATATTAAAAAATACCCATTTTATTTAAAAATTCAAATGTAATAATGTAACGTCCCGGACTCGACCTTCGAACATCAGCACCGAATACGACACTCGTATCCAAATGCCGCAGATCCAAACGTCGAATCTGGTTCGCCGGAGCTTATAACACATTGAGTATCACAACACAGCGGAAGAAAAAGAATATCAATATATATATAACATTGATACAATGACAGATACAATATCTGATATAATATGATACACAGAATGATACAATAGATATCAATAGTATCAGAGATACAAGACATAGCGAAAGTAATATCCTCAATAGAATGCATCTCCAAATCCAATGCTCCAATCCAAAGCTAGCTTGAACCAACATCATGTTTCACAAAAATAAGCAAGTGCAGTCCTGATCCAAAGACTGGACTAACTCCAGATAATCTACAAACTTGACTATCTGAAAAACCCAACTCTAGACTGCCCGTGTGGAAAAATTGTGGGCACCCAGAGTTTAGGAAAGGAACAATAAACTCCAGTCAGTCATGAGACTGGTATGAGTAAACTAAAACAGTTTATCTTTAAAACAGACAACAAGAGAATTTAAAATAAATCCGCAATGCTTTTTAAAATGAAACTACCATAAGGCCTTCCGCCACACAAACAATGCAAACGCAGAATTGGAAGAGATTTCTCCTTATGATAGTCAAACGTGCTTGATACGAGAAAATTTCTTTAATATTATTACTAGTTCATAGTGTAGAAAACATTTCGAAAGTATAATACTAATCTTAGCTAGCATAACTATAGCTACCATCTAAACAGTGGAGAGCCACCATAAGCAAATGACAGGTTATACAACTAAAACCATACAAGACGCGTATTGTTTTATTTGGATTTCCAACAAATGGTCAGGCTAAGGAACTTCTTACTGTCCATGGGTACGCCTCTGGCGGGACGTCCCGAGAACCAACTGAATCTCTGCCAACACAAGGCCGGGTTCCCTCTGTAACTAGGAAACTACTACTCGAGCATGTCATCCCCCGGTCCTTTGGGACCTTTATCCGAGGCGCCTCTAAACCACAAAGCAATCACAAAGTAATAGATCTGCAGTATCCACATGAGTAAGTATCGGGGTTCCATACCATGATACCACCCTTTTCCAGAAGGGAATGACACACCCTAAAGGGCGCGACCCTCATAACCTTGCCGCATCTTTCCTGTTTCGACCATTTCCGGGGTGTGAGATCCTGATGCAGTCTCGTCCACAAAGCTACGCTTTACACGAAAGCCATGCTTTGATCACAAATGATCAACAAATGATCATCAACACACAGCAGCATTCAGCATGCCACACTACCAAATTGGAAGTATATCACTGATAACCTTCAACTACATAACCTCTGAGCTCGTACGTCTCAGAGAAGGGTGTTAAGCTAAGAGAATAAATTATCCGCCACCAACAGATATGTATTTGAAAGAAATCTGCTTTATATCTCAAAGTGTAGTGTCAGACATACAACCACACAAGTCTGTTCCGGGTTCGAACAGAACCGAAGGCACTTCGTAAGAAGCCCTTGCAATCCGGGTATCCACAATCTCGATCGGACTTCCCATCACATATGGAGAACTCTATACCGGAGAACCTCGGTGCAGAGTCAATCGACAGGTTATCCTATCGTTCTCGAAGACACCCGGTCTTCAACACCGGTCTTCAAATGTGATTCATAACGTCGTATCATTATTCGGAATAGGTTATATGACACAAGGTCCTCTCCCGTTTAAACCAAATAGTGAGTGCAATAATTAAAATATATGGATATAAGATTTCAGTTAAATCACAACTTATAAAATCCAAAACTTTTCTTCAAATGGTTAAACAAATTACCATTTCAAATCTTTAAACAAAAAGATTTATTTCACAAAGCTCACCCAGTTTCACAAAGATCCATTTACGGATTTCAAAACAATTTCCATTTCGATTAGGACTAACTCGGTAAATCTTTAAATTAAAGATTTAACTTATAGCTTTCAAACCCGTTTACATAGCTTGGAAAAAACATTTTCATTTTAGACTTGAAATCCCTTTACACAAATTGGAGGTTCATTTCTTATGTGAAAGCTTTTATTATTTGAAAACAAATAGTTTCGTTTCGGAAAAATCCGAATATATTTATACAAGTTAAAATCTTGGGTTAAATTCAAATTCCCAAACAACACCTTTAAAATGGTTTAAAACCCATATAACTTGTATGATCCTTTTAAAATCATAAATAGGATTTAATTTCAAATTTGGGATTCAAATTTAAATCAAATTTCAAAACTAATTCAAGTTATTCAAAAATAATTTTTATCTTTGAAATTCCTTTTCAAAAACTTTTTATATTAAACCCAATCCATTTCCAAACTATTTGAATTCAAAAATTCAATTTTAAAACAATTTTAAAAATCTGTGACTTAACTCATTTCCACATGCAACCCATATTTGTGTGTGTATAAGTATGGTCCAGGGGTTCAACACAGTAGGTGCACAGCATCATCATCACAGATTCAATCATATCGATAAGCGGTATAACCCATAACGCTTATCTTCATTTACAGATTCATAGATAAAATAATTTATCAATCACAAAGATTTACCTTTACAGTTCGATGTGGGTTTCGGATAACCAACTGGAATCCAACTCCCTATCGCATCGAAATTTAAATGTCGTTTACGGGCAAAAAGGGTTTTCACATACACATAGAAACAAATCACACATCACAGTTCAGCACAAAGCAATTCACATTACATAGCATCACAATCACATATCAGAAATATCAATCCAATACACAATATTTGACAATTAACTTAAATTAATCAAATTAAACTCAACTAATTACAATGAGCAATTAATTTCTTAATTACTTTCATAAAGTAATTGCACTTACACAATTTCATAAATGATTGTCATTAATTAATTAATCTAATTAATTGTTAAAATTAATCACAATAATTAATTATTTAAATAATCTTAGTTAATGACCTTCATTAACTAATAACAATTCTTTAATTGCTTTGCTAAAGAAATTACTTACATTAATAATCATTAATTAAAATTGATTAACCATTAATAACTCATTAATTAATCCTAATTATTTAATTAATTAAGTGTTAACTATAACATAATTAATTCTTAATTACAAATTAATTAATTAATTCCTAATCATTAGTTAACTTAAACCTTAATCCGTAAATTTAAACCTTATATTTACCAATTAAATTGATACAAAACATTAATTATCCATTCTAATTAACTTAATAATTTATGAATTACAAATCAATAAGTTTCATTAACTTTAAAGAAAGCTTATTCTTATTAATGATTTCATTTATCACTCACAATATGTTTGAAAACATTTATTTTAAGTTTACCTTTGAAACTTCATTTTAAATTTTCAAGTTTTAAAATGAATACCAATTGATCTTTAAATCAATTGTAAAACTAACTTTTAAAACCTTTAAATTACAAGTTAAAGTAATACTTTTGTTATGAAAGAAATTTAAAAGAGTTTGGAATCAAATTCCCTTTAAATTCAAAATATTTAAACTTATTTAAAACATTTAAATTTATAAACTTTCTTTCATTTCAATGTTTGGAATTCTAATTTTAAACTTAAGTCCAGGTTACAAAATTTTGATTAAACTTTGCTTAAATTCTTTCTTACAATTCAAATCCCATTTTAAATTCAAATTTTTTTTTAAACACTTAATTACTTAACCACTTTTAAGTTATAAAAAAAATTGAATTTAAAGAACTTTATTTCCAAACTAAGCTTCAACTAAACTTGGACTTATAGTTAAACCTTGATTTAAAACTCAATTTAATCTTTGTTTTGAAATTTAAAATTCAGTTTTAAACTGCCAAAAACAGAAGAGGTTTCAGTTTTAAAACCTGGACAATCATCTACACGAGCCAATATCCCATTTGCTTCGAGCCAGCACTTAAAAACTTTGAGTAAATCACTCGAATTACTCGAGAAAATCTCGAGTTCACCCTGCTTCATCCTAAACTACCCAAGTTTCTAGATCACCAGAAATTCGTGCACGGTGTACGTGCACGGCTCTGACGAACATCTCCAGTTGATGTTGCATCGTCGAACAAGTCGACGATCACCCACCAACCGATTCCCGACCATCAGACTTCGTCATCCACTAGAAAATCGAATTCGAGTTAAAATCCCAAACCTGGAAACACGAATGGCATCACCTATCCAACCTGGAAATTGCGTCGTGCTCGAAATCCCGACCATCAGAGAGCTTGAAACTCCGGTCAACTCTTTGTCGACATCCCTTCTACCATCTCCCGGCCCCATGAAGCACTCGATCCATCATAGACGACAAACGAATTAAAATATTCTACCTCGCCCAAAACTAGGTTTACGAACTTAAAATGCTCACCGCCGCCGCCACGTTCACCTATAAACCCGTCTACTATTTTTCCTACAACCACCGATTACTCCTCCACCTCCAGACACGATTTTGACCTCCATCCATAAGTAGATCATCAGAAATTCCCAAAACTATGAAATTTATATAAATCCAAACTGCTCTTTAATACTTGATCTAAAAATTATAATTTTTGCTTCAAAAATCATATTTTAGTATAAGATTTCGGTTTATAAACCTGAATTCGAGAATTAAGAAATTCGAATTTTGACTAATTTAAAGTTATGCTAAGTTTTCTTGAGTTTCAGAGCCAGTACCAAGTTCTTTTGGCTGAAATAAAATTTTAAACTCTAATATATGCTATAACAATCAATTCTTGTTTTAACACTAAACCCAAACATCAAGTAGATCAAGTAAAAATGATTTTTGAATCAAAAATATGGTATTTTAAAATCTCAGAACAGTGAGCATGTATAAACAATAACCTGTACAAAGTACTTCTAGTTTCCAAATATATTCAGAGGATCCATATATATATAGAAACATACTTAATCGCACACACATATATATATGCAACAGATTCAAGCTTTTAAATTTTAAAAACATATGTTACTCACCTTGATTTTAAAATGAACAGAGTTTGCTATGTTGAAACCAGTTTGTGCTAGCTGAAACCTTCTCCTTTGATCTCTGGCTTGAGTTGATTTGTATTGTAGTTTATGTTGAATTTTTTTGTTTAAGTTTGAAATAAGACTTACTTCAGATTTGCTTAGCTTTGAATGAACGAACTGAAATGTGAGAAGTTGATATATAAAAAGAAGTTTACAGGGAATATATTTGTACAGGGTGGTTATTTTCTTTTGTACAATATAAGTCAGGGATTTTTTTATTTGGAGGCTGATGAATCTATTTTGTGTGCTAAGGAGGCTAGCATCAATTATCATTGTCTTATTTCCCAAGCCTTCATAGATATTTATATTCCTTCTTTTGCAGTACTTTCATATATATGTTTACTTGTTTCATATTTATACTTTATTTGTTTGTACATACTATCATTCTCATCCAATTTGATTTTTTGTTTGTGCTGAGAAGATAGCAATAAATGCAATGTTTCCCCTTTTGTCTACATGTAATCCTATTTAAATTTTTGTATGTACATTTTTTTTCTTTGCACTGCATATGAATTTACAGCAAACACATTTGTCTATCTTCTTGCTTAATAAAAATTGTTATAGTATGTATTTATCTTATGTTGTACATCCAAGAATCACTTATATATTTTTATATCTATTTCTAGTATAAACACTTATTTTTTTTATTTTTTCGTTTTAAAGTTTAACTATCAAACATTTAATTCATATTAATATATCTTTATGCTTTTAAAACTAATTACCCATAAATTAATTTACATAAATAAAATTTTTAAACCCAAATTATTTTTCTAAGTCATTTATTTAAATTTTAAATACAAACACAATATTCAAATTCTAAAGTCAAATTCAAATTTACTCATATATACATATACACATATATTTCAAATTCAAATTAATTCCAAAATTTACATTAACTATTAATTTAAAATTTAATTCAAAATTGGGATCGTTACAAAAAAAAACATAATCTCATATAACAACGCCAAATATCTATGAAACAATATCCCAAAATACATCATGTCTCAATGGGTACATCAAAAATATAAAAATAACATAGGTAGCTAAATAACTGCAATAAGTCTACATCTCCGCCACCATCTTCTAAAATCTACATCATTTTCTCTAACCTATTTTATAATGAGGAGGGAGTTAGAACAACAATGTTTGATGAATGAAATCTCGAGCCTTTCTATAATAGTACTTGGGCAGTATAAGTTAAATAAGAATATGTCTTAGTATCCTAACTTTATTGTAAGTCTTCCATCTATAGGCCCTATGGCATTCCCAGTCCAATTCCATAACCGTTATCTTTTCAACCCAATAACCTATATCTATCATCAATAATGTTCTAACAATGTAAGAGATAGCACGCAAGCCACTTAAGACCTTTTAATAGGAACTAGGTAGACTTCAACCATTTAATACCCCATTTAAGGCAGGTCCCTGTCATTTAATACCTATCCCAAAGCGGACTCCATTTCGATACTATCTACCTAAGATTGCATAGAATCTCTTCAGATCACTTAATATTTCAAATCTAAAGCGGACCCTCCTTAAGATATCCTTTATCGTGCCTAACTGCTAACCTTAATCGATAATATTTCTTTCATATTGAAGAGGCAGGACCTCAACCAGCCACTTAATACCTTCAACCCTGAAGTAAATCCTTCGTATTATGACCCGTAACCCAAACATGACATCTCACATTAGTCCGACTCTTCGTAGGTACTGGTAGCCAGATTAACTAGGCAGGTTTATCCTACAAAATTAGGGACTAATTTCGCTTCCTTCGTGGGTACTTATTATAGATATTGTCTCACATCAGCCCCAAATTCATACTGCTAGTAGCCAGGTTAGCTGAGCAGACGTGCTTATTATAGACGTTGTCTCACATCTGCCCCAAACTCGTATTGTTAGTAGCCAAATTTGCTAAGCAGACTTTCATATGCTTTTGACTGTCCTCGCATCCTTATAACTTAGTCATAATTTACAACACTCCCTTAACATAATATCACACATCCCACCACATTCCATATCCAGGTCTTATAAGAAAACTGTTATTTTTCCTTTACAATTAACTTCTTTCCTAAAGGGATTTAATGATAATTAATATCCTATCAACTACGTAAATTAATACATTATAATTATATGTTATTTACGCTAATATACACACGCGCATGCACGGACCTAAAATATCTCAAAACATGCGGGGACTGTGCTCTAACTAATGTTTAAGTGTCCAAACGTCAAAATTTATACTTGTCCAATTCCATATCAATAAATATACAATATATCCAACATCCATGATCCAATCAACAGAATTATGTAAAAAAGAATTTATACCAAACTTATTTTATAATAGAATAGCAAAATCAACATTATAGGAAATTACGATTCAAATACCTTTATGCTCTATTCAATTTCTTTGTATAAAATTGAAAAGGGGAATTTCTATTTGAATTACATAGGCAGTGCAAACTATGCATAAAAGGATACGTATCTTACACACCATTTTCTAATTTGTTCTTTTCAAAACCATTAATCAAATCCAAAGAAAAAGATAAGAAGTAGAATAGAATGTGAAACATTAAAATTTCAATATCTATACAATTCCATTATTTTAATATGGAATAATTGAGATTCTAACTTAAGAATCAATATTTCATTTTAAGGGAATTTTGGTGCTTTTGTGCGATGTTTTCATAAACAAAATTCACCAAAGGCATATATCAAATCCAAAATATACTATACAATTGCTAAAATAGAAAAGACTAAGATTTTCGCTTAAAAAAGGTCCAAAGCTCTTCCTTTTTTGATTTGTCTGTGCTGGCTTCAATTTATTGTAGATCTCTCCTTTCTGAAATATACAACAAAGGAATTGTATACGAATTAGATTCATAAGTTTAGGGATTGGAGGAGGGAAAAAATTAGAAATTGAATAATAAACATCTGAAATTTTTTAACAGAAACCCTTGAGCGTTTTCAGAATCTTCGAGGAGAGTGATTGACAGAGCTTCACTTGGTTTCCAAATAATTTATGAATAAAGGTAAAGGGGCTAGGTTCTTGTTCATAGTGGTTAGAAAGCACCTGGAATGTTAGATTTAAGTTGGCTAAAAATAATATAATTCGAAATGCTCGTGGAATGGAAAAAAACCCTAGTCGCCACATTGAAAAGGTTGATCGTTATACACCAACGATCGACAACAACCAGTCGACCGGTCATGGGTAACGATCGATCGATTGTCTTATTTAGGAATGGTATTTGTTGCCCTTTGAAGGTGCAGCTAGTGGATTTAGAAGGAAAGAATTTCATTAGGCCAAGTAGTTTGTCTTAGGGAGCGGCCGCGTTTCGATAAGGAAACCGGATGGGTTGCTAAGAATGTGCATCGACTATCGTAAGTTGAACGAGAAGACGATCAAGTGTAGGTATTCTTTGCCAAGAATTAATGATTTCTTTAATCAGTTGAGTGGAGAACCGGAGCATTTTCCCAATTGGATTTGGTGTCAGGTTTCCACCAGCTAAGAGTGGGAGAGGACAACATTCCATTGAGGCATTTTGGACTAGGTATGGCTCGTATGAATGGTTAGTAGTGTCATTTGAGTTAACGGATGTACCAGATTTCTTCGTGGATTTGATGAACCGAATTTTCCAAAAGCACCTGGATAGGTTCATATTGGTATGCATAAATGCCATTTTAATATACTCTAGGGATACTTGAGATGCTAAGGCAACATCAGATGAAAGCGAAGTTTTCAAAGTGTCATTTTTTGAAGAAAGAAGTAAATTTTCTTGGTCATGTGGTTTCGGAGAAGGGTTGTCAGTTGATCTGAATAAGATCTAAGTTGTTAACAATTAGAAGAGAGTGGAGACAGTGACTGAGATTAGGAGTTTTTTGGACTCACTAGCTATTACGGAGGTTCATTAAGAATTTCTCGTGGATGTCAGCGCCTTTGACTAAGCTAACCAGGAAGGACATGAAGTTTATTTGATCTAAAAAATTGAGGAAGCATTACTTAAGCTAATACATTTGTTGATTGACACATCTGTGTTAGTGGATCCAGATGGAAACCAAGGATTAGTAGTGTATATCAATGCATATGGAACCAGATTAGGGGCTGCGTTGATGCAGAAATGTAAAGTCATTGTCTATGCTTCATGACAGCTGAGATCGCATGAAATGAGATATCTTACTAATGATCTAGATTTAGCTGCGGCGATTTTCACATTAAAAGTATGGAGACATTATCTCTCAGAGGAGAGATTTGAGTTATATACGGATCATAAGTCTTTAATGTGTTTATTCTCTCGGAAGGAGTTGAATATGAGGCAACTGAGATGGTTGAAGTTTTTAGCAGCTTATGATTTTGGTATAGAATATGCACCTGAAAAAGGAGATAAAGTAGCAGATGCTCTTAATAGAAAACATCAGAATGTGGTGTTAGCTATGGTAACAGAATGAAGGATCTAGAGACTCTGGCTACTTGTAGTGTGCAGTTAAGATATACTACTAGTTCTTGTTAGGGGACTACCATGTTATCTTGCTTGGAAGTTCGACTGGTACTGATCGAAATGATTGCTTATAAGCAGAAAGAGGATCCACAGTTAGCTGAGAAGATTTAAAGGGTGAAAGTTGGATTGGAGATTGATGAACTAAAATTATTTCACTCTTGACCAGAGGGGATGGTGAAAAAGAAGGGACAGTTGTGTGTTTCGAATGTTGGGGACTTAAGGAGAGAAGTCCTTATGGAATGTCATTGATCCAAATTTATGATTCATCATAGGGGACCAAGATGTATCAAGATATAAAAAGGAGTTTCTACTGGGAAGGTATAAAGAAGGATGTTGGCATATGGGTTAGGTGGTGTGTGAACTGTCAACAAGCGAAGGTCGAGCATCAGAAGTATCCGTGGATTTTATAGACGGGTTGCGAAGGTCGAGTCGGGGAAATGAAAGTATATGGGTCATAGTGGGACCATGAGTGCCCATTTTATTCCAGTTAAGTCAACCAGGATGGTTCCTGTTTTAACTAAATTTCTTATGAAGAACATAGTTAGATTGCATGGAATTCTTAGTAGTATGTAAGTAATATGGATACTTTGTTACTAATGAGTTCTACAAGAGTCTACAGGATGTGTTAGGTACCAAGCTCAAGATGAGCACCGCTTATCACCCTCAAATGGATGGGTAGACAGAGAGAGTCAATAAGGTACTTGAGTTTTATTAAAAGCTCGTGCGCTAGACTTTGGTAGATCTTGGGAAGATCACCTACACTTAGTTGAGTTTTCCTATAATTACAATTATCAGATTAGTATAGGAATGACGCCTTTCGAAGCTTTGTATGGAAGGCCATGCAAGTCCCTAGCATGTTGATTGGAAACTGGAGACAAATTAGTCTTAGGACCATATTTGGTAAGAGAGGCAATAGAGAAGATTGGGTTGATCAGAGGAAGGATGAAAAAAGCCCAGTCTAAAAAAAAGAGTTACGTAAATAAAAGATGTAAGGATCTAGAGTTCTCAGTTGGAGATAAGACATTCATTAAAGTATCACCGATAAAAGGTGTGGTACGATTCGGAATGTTAGGGAAATTATCACCGGGATATGTTGGACAGTTCCTAGTTATAAAGAGGATTAAAAAGATCGCATACAAAGTAGAGTGGCCAAGTGATTTAGTAGGTGTCAATAATGTGCTTCATATATCTCATCTTTGTAAGTATATGCATGATCAAGAGACTATTATTCCTCCAACTGCATTGAAATATTTAATAGTAGAATCGAATTTGACTTTCGTTTGATAACAAGTTCAGATTGTAGTGAGAGAGAAGAAGAGGTTAAGAAACAAGATAGTGAAGTTGGTGAAAGTTCAGTAGAGTGACAACAAGAAGGATTGTACTTGGAAGACAGAGGACAGGATTAGAGATACTTATCCTGATCTGCTGTAGGGGTATGTTCTATATTCGTTTTATATAGAATTCTAGTCAAGTAAGCTAGTATGATAGTTAGGAGATGTTACAAATGATTATTATGATCAATATTTAGTCCTTATTGAATTTTTAGGATGAGGGAGCCTCTAAGACCCTTTAGTTTAAATAACATTATTTATGAGATGTAATTAGATAAATTAAATAGATTAATTTAAAGACCACAGTGATAAGGGGGACTGAGATTTGAAAACTAAATTATGTCATGCCTTAACTAAATGGTTTATGTTAAATACCAAAGAGGGTAAGGCAAGGGTAATATGGGAAATAACCGTATACCATAACCCCTAATACCTTACCTCATTCTCTTTGACATTTTAAAAAATTAAAAATGTAAATAAAAGGAAGATCAAGGCCGGCCATAACCTTAGGAAAAGATGAGTGAAAAATCAATTAGAATATAAGATTCAAGCTAGGAAGATTAAAACAAGCGCAAATCCCAAGTTCCTTATCCAAACAAGGTGAATAATAATCTAAACAATCTCATATATGTTTTAATCACTACAAGAATTTTAATTTTTAATAGCGCTCAAAAAACGCTACTAAAACTTTTAGCAGCGTTTTGATGAACGCTGTTATAAAGCCCGCGACTAAAAATACCTGATTTTTAGTTGCACTTATTTCAACGCTACCATAAATCGTTTTACTGAAGCGTTTAGAAACACCACTAAATTATTGTTTTGCAGCGTGTATAAAACGCTACCAAAAGGTTTTTGACGCTACCAATAGAATTTTCAACTTTACCCCTACTTTACGGTTGCGTTTGCTCAATGCCACTATATGTATTTTCGTAGCGTTTTTGAAACGCTAATAAAAGTTATTGATCATTTTGCACCATTTTTTCATGCTATTATTTCCTGTTGATGGTCTATTTTATTTCTATTATATCAATCAACAATCACTCACATAACCATCATATTCGAATAATAATAAAAAATCTAGTCATATAATCAAATAAGATATCCATAACCATTCTAATACAGTAGATTTTTTATAAATGACCAACATACAATAAACATTCGTATACAAATTTACACACCAAGTACTAATAAAATGTTATACTAAACTGGTGCTAACAAAACGCTCGATTACCCATAATTCTTTGTTGCATGCACAAGTGAAAGCTAGAACCATAAAAGTCCAACCTTGCTCTCTTCGGAAATCCAATGCCTGCACAAGTGAAAGCACAACACATAGTCTGCACAAGTTAATTTTATAAAACTTGTTTAATTAATTTTAACAAAACTTAGTTAATTTTTATCACCTTGGTTAACTTAGTTAATTTATTATTATAATTATTATTATTTATAAAACTCGATTAACTTAGTTAATTTATTATTATTATCATTAAAACTCGATTTAACTTAATTTTATTATTATTGTTGTTGTTGTTCTTATGAACTTAGTTAATTCATCATCATCGTCATTATTGATTTTTTTTAAATTAGTTATATTATTATGATTTATAAAAATTTAATTAACTTAAATTTAGTTAATTTTATAAAACTTGTATAATTTTAACAAAACTTAGTTAATTTTTATTAACTTAGTTAATTAATTAATTTATTATTATTATTTATAAAACTCGGTTAACTTAGTTAATTTATTATTATTACTATTATTATTATTAAAACACAGATAACTTAATTATTATATTATCATCATTATATTAGTTAATTTTTATAAACTTTGTTAATTCATCATCATCATCATTGTTATTTATAAAACTTTGTTAAATTAGTTATATTATTATTATTTATAAAATTAGTTAACTTAAACTTAGTTAATTTTATGAAACTTGCTTAATTTTAACAACACTTAGTTAATTTTTAATTTGGTTAACTTGGTTAATTTATTATTATTACTACTACTACTACTATTATTATTATTATTATTTGCATTACAATCTGTTCTTCTTTGGGTCGCATTTTTGATTTGGTTTTACAACTCATAAACTACTTTTCTTTGAGACATTCAATAGCGGCTCTTTTCTACCACCTCCCCCTGCACACTTCTATAATTACCTCACTTTCAAACAAGACCCAAAATTGTTGGATGTTTTTTCAAATAAGTTCCCTTACGGAGGGAGGGTCCGGGGGGGTGGCAACCCCCAAGGTGGGGGTGCGGGGGCAACGCCCCCGCTACGGGGTTCGACCATAGCACAACAACCAGTAAAATTTAGGTACGTATATAAAATAGGGAAAAAGCATTCAGGTACACTTTTGTCACATTTCCATTCAGCAACACAATCTTATCGCCCTTTTCCACTGATCTGCTCAACTGCCGAACAACTTATAATTTCCAGACCACCACACTGCTCAGTTCAACAGTTCAACCAAGCACACACCAACATACAACTCCTCACTGACCTGCACATCAAATACAACTCCTCACTGACATACCACCACTATTCAAACCACTTCGCCACTCTCCTCTACACAAATCCCACACCAACTTTCAACAACAAACTGCTGCACATTGTTATCTACAAACCAGCAACATCACTTTCTTCTCCATCATACACCTACCTTCCTTGCACCAATCATTCATCACCTCTGTCCATCTACAACAAGTTGCACAGTGGTACAACAGCCTGTTCAACTGCATAACCCCCCATTACAACCACATTCGACATCAATTGTGCTGCTGTCATCAACTGCTACACTTCATACCATTATCAAACTGCAACATTTCAAACAGCCTCATCAACCATCATCACACTTCCATCACCCCAACCTCCAACAGCGCCTTATTTCATCACCTTGCTCGATACACAGCCACCAACAAACATACACCATCATCCCACAACCCATTACCTCTGTCAGAAATCATCACTCCTGAACCCCATGTCATCAGCTCTGTCACCTATTCTTCCTACCACTGCCCAATCTTATGTATCAACTTGCTGTCAAGACATCCGTCGCCTACAGTCCTCTACTATAAATCGCAACCAGCACCTGAAACCTCACTGACAACCACAGCCCCATGAGTTATATGTTGATGTGTGCTTGGTTGAACTGTTGAACTGAGCAGTGTAGTGGTTTGGAAATTGTAAGTTGTTTAGCAGTTGAGCGGATCAGTGGAAAAGGGGGATATGATTGTGTTGCTGAATGGAACTGTGAAAAATGTGCACAGTAGTTAGTGCAAATCGTTATATATCAAGTTAAATCGTCTTTTAATTTGATAATCCTTATTAGTAAAACATGATCCTGCACCACAAGTCAGTATAACTTAACACCTATTCCTGGATTGAAAAAAGCTGCATTACCAGTAGGGAACATTTTTAAGATGGTTTTTCATAAAACATTATACATCAGTAGTTTGATGTATGACTTATCTTTCTTAGTGTTCTAATATATAAACAAACAAAAAGAAAGAGTTAGAGAAAACCTCATCAATCATATTGTTAACAGAAGTCTGCACAGTGCCACTAGTAGCAGCTTCCATACATTTCAAATCTTCTTCAACTACTCTACTAGCACGAAAGGCATCTCGATCTGCAAAATACCGAAGAAAATTAAAAAAAGCATTTGGACGGGTCTAACTTAAATTAAATGTGTATATAAAACAGATATTAGCAAATAAGATTGATACAGAAAAAAGACTTGAACCATACCACTTACAAGCTATTTAACTTATTTATGAAGTAAACTACTCTCATTTATACACACACACACTAGTAGCGGTCAAACATGAACTAATATTGCAGAAATAATAATGAGTTTTCTTGCATACAAACTATACACACACACACACTAGTAGCGGTCAAACTACTCTTATTAGTTGCATTAAATAAGTTAAACTCATTATCATTTGTATACACACACACTATAAGACTTCTACGACCGTCGGAAATGGGCGTCGTAACAAATAGTGTTTCTAGTAGCGGTCAAACATGAACGAAAATTGCAGAAATGTAATTCCACATTCACCTTTGTAGTAGTTCATCACAAAAGTAACCTTATATGAAAGAGAAACAATTGTTGCAACAACTTTGTAAAAATGTTGATATGCATAAAAGCAGAATTATCGGTTAACAAAGACAACTCACGATTCATTTGAAAAATGAAAAAAGGAAAATAAAAATAAAATACATCTATGATAGTTCTCATAATTTGCAAAGAACCATGATGGTCGAGATTATGGTAAGATCATCGTGCATTACTCTTAAGTGTTACATAGACTATCTGTGAAGAAAAGAGGAACTCTTATTCGTATTTTCATGGCTATGTTAAAAGGCATGGTAGGTTTAGTTTAACATGATGGAATTATTTGATATAAGGTTATCAAAACTGGCATTTGAACAAAATATGCATTTTAAAATAAAATGATAAAACATATGCTTCCTTATTGTGAAAGAATTATAAACTGCATGATATAGGTATGAGAATTCCTCGGAGGTCAAACTTATTACCTTCCCTTTCTTCGATGCTCAAGCTTTCTACACATACTGAACGGGAGATTGCTAATAAGCAAAAAAATATGCCTTGAGTTTGGAAATATTTCTTTGTCAGGACCAGCATGCATAAGGAAAAGTTCAAGGATGTTTATATATCATGCACTATCAACAGAACTAAAAAGATTGGTATGCATAACATGCATCCAACATCCAAATTTATGAACTACAGAGCAAAAGAACTTCAAATTCTGTGACAGAAAATTGCGTTGTTCATGTTAAATTAGTAGAAAAGGCACAGCAAAATTCAACATTTTCATCAATTGCAACCCAATCAGTTATCAGTTAGAAAGCTTTTTTTTTTTGCTAAATTCCAAAATCCTAATGAATAACAGTTCGATAAATGAACTAATGTTAAGCAAAGCTAATATCGTCAAAGTCAAAGAGCCGAGGGAAATAACAATAGCATTTTAACCCAAATTTCATAAGCAGCTGAGGAACGAATGTCTAAAAAATTAAGATTTCATTATATAAACTTAATAGAACTCAATTTTAATCGCTCACCATTTGTTTGTCCCCAATCTATGTCAGTACCCCGAAACACTTCAAAAATCGAGGGAATTGCCATACAATATCTTTTGAAAACGAAGGTATGAGGGTCTGCAGATTAGGTTTGGAGTTGCAAAAGCTGTAACCAAAGGGGAATTGGACGATTCGTACCTAAATCAAAATAGAATCACAAAATCGGATCACAAAATCGATTAAGACGATTCGTATCTAAACATACCTAAGCGATTGCTGGTTGCCGCGAGGATGTTGAGTAATGCCGCGAGGACGTTGAGAACGGACGGAGTGGACGATGAAAAGGGAAACTTTATCTTCAGTTGATGAAATTTGAGAGATTGCTGGCTGCCGCGAGGATGAAAAAGGGGAAAAAAATTCTGCAGAAGAAGATCGAAATGGGGAGAGAGTTTTCTAAGTATACGTGAGATGGAAAACAATGACGGGTCACGTTTATTTTTGGCTAGGTGGAAAAAGTTTTCTAAGGAGCGGGAACAAAAAATTTTTAGTCATGAAACATATTTTGGAAAAAATACTTTTAGCTGCATTTATGATAAAACGCCACAGCTTTTTGCAACCGTAAATGGTTTTTCTTGTAGTGAATGAACATCTTAATTTTGGGTTTAACGTTTTAAAACCGTTTGGGTGAATTGAATGATTATATGCTTGGATTATATGCCATTTTGAATTAATCAAGTATTTCTGTAATGGTACAATTCGATTTTAATAATTAAAATAGTCAAAATGGGTTTCAAATGTCATGAGGATTAAATATGTTATGCAAAACATTATTTTGAAGATCAGTTTAAATTTTCGTAATATTCAAATTATGAATAATTTATTATGAATTTTCAAATGAAAGAACAGAAAAATTGGGTTTAAATTATTTACGACAATTATATATATATATATATTGAATCTGAAATTTATATATGGTGGAAAAACATACTAAAAGCGAAGTATGATTTTTGAGAATTTTTCCTAGATGCTTTAATATGGTTATTAAATTATTTAAGTCAAAGGACTTAAATGTTTAAATATTTTATGGAAGGAAATGACTTATTTGTTAAAACAATTTCAATTATAAATTAGAGAATTCAGTAGCCTCTTTAGAAAAAGATTTTGGTAAAGAATTTGGCAACCAATCATATTTGAAAAATTGGGTAAGTTAGGTAAAAAAGGAATTTCTTTTAAAGGCATAAAACTAGTTTTGTTTTAATTGACAACTTCACCACTCCCATCTGTAGCTTTCAACACCATACCTCCACCAAAGAACCCATTCGAAACCAAATCTATCAAGCAATTGATACGTATTGCATTAGAGAACGGTGAAAGAGACAGTGTCAAAGCCTTGCTTTCGGAGGGGTAGAAGCTATTCTTATTAACTTTGAATTTGTTTATAAATGATACTTCTGAGAGGGATGAAACCAAAAATATTAGCTTTCGAAATGATCAACTTGCCTTTATTTTAGAAAAGAGCTTTCGAAAGAGTTGTCGGCCTTTTGTTTTAAAAAAACATTTGAATGGGTTGTCGTTTATTTAATTTTGAAAAGGAGCATTCGAAAGGGTAGCCGCATTCATGCCTTTCGAATTAGTTAAAGGCTGCTTTCTCTATAACTTCAAATCAATGCTTTCGAAAGGGGAGCTTTTGCCCCTGCAAAATTTGAAGCCGCCTTCCCAATGCTTTCGAAAGCGCTTCTATAACCGCTTTTATCAATGTTTTCGAAAAGATGGTTTCGAAGCCATCCCTTTCTCCAATAATTTTATTTGAAGAACTATGTTTTCAAAAGGGTTACTTTCGCTTTTTATTTTCTTTGACAACAAATATTATATTTAATGTTAAACCCAATGGTTTCGAAAGGAACACTTTTAAATGGTCTTTTTGAAGCTTTCGAAGGAAATGCCTTAAGTCTTTCGAAGGGTATATTTTAGGCATTTCAAAAGGTAGGTTTCAAGTACTTCGAAAGGGAAGCTTTAATTATTTCGAAAGGTGTATCTTTAATGGTTTCTAAAAGAAGGTTTCAATGTTTTTGAAACGAATGTTTTGAGTGTTTTGAAAGGGAAGTTTTGAATCTTTCGAAAGGTATATCTTTAAGTGTTTTAAAATAAAGGGTTGAAAACTTTAGAAAGATATGTTTTAATGTTTTTGAAAGAGAAGGCCTAAGGTTTCAAAATCTTAGTTTTCAAACAAGAAACCCAATCTCAATTTTAAAAGTAAACCCATGGCAATATGAAAGACTTGTGAAATGACATTTAACTTTGGTATTTTTCAAGGAGCTTTCCTTGCTAAAGATGACAGGTTAAAAGTATCAACCATGTTTCATTTAAAAAATGACTACAAGGAAATTAAACTATAGATGTTTATGTTATTATGTTATGATCAGTTATCATGTGTGCTTCTTTTTTAAACATATTCACTTTATAATTAACCCATAACTACATTTTGGGGGTGTTAAGGCCAGAATGACTAACTATGTTGACCCAGTAGTGAATATAGATTGAGTTAACTTCTGTGTGAGTAGAATTGCACTCGGGAGGTCGGGTAGACCAGAATGTAGTATGCTCAAAGACTGATCAAATAGTTTTTAGTTTAGACAGGTTTGTAGCAATCCCATGAAAACTATATGTGGAAATTATTATTGGCGGGGCCAATAGGTTCTTAGTGATCCCATAAAAACTATATCTGGATTAAGTTATTGATAGAGGCCAATAGGTTCATAGTCATCTCATAAAAATTATGACGTGAAAGACGATATTGGAGAACCCAACAGGTTCATAATGAGCCCATGAAAACTATAATTGGATGAAGTCAATAGTAGATACCAATAGGTTCTTAGCGATCCCATGAAAACTGTGAAGCAGGAAAGGTAGCCGTAAGTTTGGAACAGGTTGTTAGTTAGCCCGTGAAAACAATAATTAATAGTGACCCTAAAAACTATACTTTGAGACAGGTAGTCAGAATAATGGGGATGGGAAATCCGAAACATTTTGCATGTTTGCATATTGTCAAGATACATTTCATTATGTTATGTTTTAACTATGGTGGATGCAGGTACACAATATATGGTTATTATAAAATTGAGTTAAGACACTAATGAGGGGAAAACCCATTCCATTAAGCAGCATGGTCTCATTAGATATCTACGTGATTTGATATGGTATGTTATTGTTCATATCAGGATTTTTTTTGACTCGAAGTTTATGTTTTCCCGTTAAACTCTCGGCTGCTCAATTAATTTTGAGTAGTTTGAGGGTTAAGCTTTTCAGGTTCTCCTTTAGACGAACAAGCTTCCAAATACATGTTTGATTCAAGCTAGCTATTAGGAGTTCTTTCTGTTTGATCCGCTGTGTTTTGGTTGTAATGGCAAAGTTGTTTATTTGCCAATATCTAGACTCTGATCAACCAGGGTGGCATCTTCATATGTCATTCTTTGTGTATTTTATAATAACTATATTTCTCTGAACATGGTTTTTGAATAAGGATTATGTAATTAAGTTGAAATGTAATTTGAAGTTGAATGAGAAATTTGTTTTATTATTTTAACATTTTTCATATTCACGTGTCTCCGTTATATCAATGTATCTAACATAACCGCATTTGGTCACCGAGAATTAATGATTATAGATGACTACAGTATTCGTAGCATTTTGTTTTGAGCCTCCAAATGGGGGATGCTATAATATCTACCTACGTTTGATATTGAACTTCTATGAGCCTCCTATCGCTCTTAGGTCTGGCCAAATTCTTCATCCCCCCTCCTATTAAACACCATTTGATAGCCAGTGGTCTGTAATTCGGGAGATAACACCTTTGGAATTGGAATTTGATTTAGAAATTTGTTTCAATGCTTTAAGGTGTGGTATTTGGTATTGGTTAAAGGTAATTATCTGATATATGATTATATTTTAATATTTGCATTATATCTAATAGTACGGGCCAACGCTTCGCCCACGGGCTGTTTGTATTATTGTAAACGGAAAGCAATGACAATTTTGGAATTTCAAAAAGACACCTAGTAGTTCAATGAATTTTATTTATTAATATATATATATATATATATATATATATCATAGATTACTTTATTAGTTGGGTGAGGATTCTAGTATATCGGCATATCTTCACGTTCAAGATGGTTATTTGTTTACATGCTTATATATATATTCCAAAATAAAATAAATTCCCGACAAATGTATAACATGATGCTTGTGACTTAAGATAAAAGAAAGTTAATTAAATGAATTAAGTATAGGTTATTTAAATAATATAAACTCTATAATTTAAATACTAAACTGTATACCGTGCAAAATAGATTTTTAAAATTATGTACAGATAGCTTAATACCTAATAACATTTTTGGCATAAAAATAATTTTTAATATATATGTAAATATTAATTAAATTTTATATAATTCAAATAACTTAAATAAATCTCAAAATAAATAATTATATCATATATATATAAATATATATAATTCAAATTTTATAAAATTATTTTTTACCTGATAAACTCTGGAATGCAAACTTCTTTATACATATTAATTAGATATTAATATAACATAATTTGAGTTTAAAATTTTAATTTTAAATTCTCTTTTAAATTATAGGATATATTTTAAAATATTCAAATGCCAAAATATCATATATATTTTTTATAAAATATTAAAACATAATTATAGTTTTGATTTTATTATTTTTTTTCAAATCAAAAATTTTAAAATAAATTTTAAAATAAAAATATGATTTTTCCATGAGCATTATTAGGTAAGTATACATACATACATATACATGTATATATTTCATTCTTTTATTTTCAACATATATATATATATATATATTATTAAACTAATTAATAAGAATATTTATATATATCTATATATATTTTATATAGAAAAATTAATTTTGTTTTCGATTTATCTACGGACGATTTTTCGATATGTTTACGAAATTTGTAAGTTGATTATATGAAGTTGTGTCATGATTTACTTGGTTTATTTCCACCTAAGGAGGCGGTAAAATCTAAAAGTGTGATAATAATAACTTGGTTTAAAAGTGAGTTTCAAGAACCACTTAGAGTAGATACAATGGATTTAGATATACTTCTTCGTAGTCGTATTATAATTTTGTACTATTTAAGTTGTCAACTTTGCCGGAGCATTAAAAGGTCGATTGAACTTGTACTTTTTGTCATTTCTAGATGATTTAGCACATTACGGTTGCTATTCATGGAGTAGGGCTGTACATTGTTATTTGCATGGTGAGCTGACAAATGTTTCTTTACAAAAAAGAAAAATGTTAGGCGGTTCTACAACATTGCTGCAGTTATGGCTTTGGTCTCGTATCACTATTGGACGTCATGTTGTAAGAATTTCTACCGATTTAGATTCTTATCTTCTACTTGGGTGTAGGTGGAATTGTGTTAGGAGTTGGCATGAAACTCCAAAAATATATAGTTTTACAGAAATGAATTGGAGTTATTAGCAGATAATGCCCTAACTTGGGAACCATATTCATTGAGACATGCACTTGACTTCAGTATATGTTTGCGGGTAAGATCACTAAGACTAATGTTATTTTTGGACTTTGAAATATGTGCTCCGGATCAAGTGATGAGGCAATTTGGATTTGATCATCAACACATTCATGATCTCGTCGTGCTAATAGACCCAAAACCAGTATATGTTTGCGAGTAAGATCGCTAAGACTAATGTTATTTTTGGACTTTAAAATATGTGCTCCGGATCAAGTGATGAGGCAATTTGGATTTGATCATCGACACATTCATGATCTCGTCGTGCCAATAGACCCAAAACCGGGTGATTGGATGGCTTGCTTCAAGAAAGCCTGTCTTTATGGAATTCAAGAATTGATTGTGTTGAACAAGTACGTGATCCTCCGACACCTTTGAACAGGCATGAATATTGGTATTAGCAGATAATTCGTCGTTATATCTTGAAACAGTCATCTACGAGATTTTTTACTTGCATTGCATGTGGTTAGTGCTTTAACTTATAATATTTGATAGTTTCCATAATTTAGAGCATACACATTGTTACATTGTTTTGTTTTTTTCATAGGTAAGCGAGATATATAACGCTTTGGAGGTGGTTGATGAAATCGAAGACAATTGTTTTAAGGTGGAGATGGTGGAAAGTAAGCATATTGACTTACAACATATATTGGACAGAATTCTAGATAGAAACAAGTTACATTGATTGGCAAGATCTTTGCGTATTACGCAAGATATGCATGCAGGAGTGGAGGGAGAAGCAACGTGTAGTCGAGAGAAGGCAGAAGAAACACATACCAGAAGGGAGGAAACACATACAGGAATGGAGAAAGCATATATATAAATGGAGGAAACACAATGGCCTACATGAAGTGAAGGCGAACGACAATTTGCATATGGCGATCAATCATCTCTAGAGCAACAACAAGGATGGCACATGGATGGTACAACAACAACAACAAGAGGAGCTAATGTTTGGTTCCACCCAATAATAAGAAATTCCTGCTTCGAATTAGATGACAATCATTTGTAAAAGAAATAAGAAAAAAAGAGACATACAGATTGTGCTTAGAAGGCTTAAGTATTGAGTAGTTTTGATTTGATATGCTTTTGTCATGGAGTTGTTATTTTTATGTTTTTGGAACATATATTGTTGGTTATTTAGATGTTCGGATGGTATATTTTATTTAAATTGATGTTGGGATGGTGTTTTGTTATTTCGTTTATTGTTTTGATGATATGTTGATGATGTATGGTCATGATATGATATGGTATGGAAATTAGCATGAATATCTATTGGTATATTTGGTGATATATATGATGATATATTGGTTTTTTATAAATAGGGATTGGCATAACTAGTTTCTGTATTTTTAATGCTTGGAAAATTGTTTGTGCATTTTTGGAATTCACAAGCATTATTTTAGATAAAGCTTGCGCATATAAAAATGCATAAGCTATTTTCAAAAATAATGCTTGTACATTCCAAATATGCGCAAACAATTTTTTAGACATTAAAAATATAGAAACCTGCTTATACCCATATAGCACCACATACTACCAATTGAATGTCGTATATCACCAATACAACAAATATAATAGTGGATATCAACGATATAATACCATATATCACCAACATATAACATCATAACTCACCAATATAACCAATATCACAACATTACCATATCAAAACATAACTAATATCAAAATAGAAAACAAGTCTATAGTTCATCAATTCATACGTAGACAGCATGTCTAGAGTTCAACAACTCATACATATGAAAAAAGTATAGAGTTCATCAATTCATACATAGTAAACAACTCAACGAGCACAGAATTTTGCCCTAAAGCGCTACATTTGCTACATCTATTCTGCCCGAATGATGAGGGAGGATCCATGATACCTTTTATTCGAGCTGACCGGGGACGTATGGAATTTCTGGACATCGGTGGTGGATATATGATAGGACCCTTGTATTAATCTGAATGATGACTATCAGGTATAGAGTGGAATAAATGATCATAAGCAGAAGTATACTTAGTCGTTGTGTACCATGTCGAGATTAAGCCAAAATATACCATTCGCACCACCTGAGCCATATAAGCATGCTACTGATATACGAAAGCAGAGAAAATGATCTAAAGTTGGCATGGTGCACGAAAAATCAGCATCATTATCATTGATATTCACCGTATAATCAAGCATATGAACATCGTTCACTCGCAATTCTGTTATGTTATATCTCTCTATAGATAAGAGTCTTGATTCTTCCATTCTATATTTTGCTAATGCTTCCCACTTGATATCGAATAGGACGTCCACTCCTCTCCTTGAGTTCGACGTTCGTAAAAGTAACGATTTAAACAATGAAAAGTCCATGCAACCAATGATCTAACAGATAAATTCCATGTTCCTTTCAACACACTGTTAAATTTTTCAGAAACATTTGTTGTTATCATATTTAATCTTACGCCACTATCATGACAAAGAGTCCAACTTGATTCCTAGTCTTTCAAATTTTTTTCAATCCATGCACGGGCATATGGATTTACAGTTTTTAATAGTCCATTATATTTTATAACCTCCGTCGCCGTGGCACATGCATGTAGCAAATTCCGAAGCTCATTCCAATTAAATCCGGCTTTCTTGAAATTTGCTTTAATACGACGAATACAATAGCGACGATGATGTTTGATGTTGCCAAAGTTCTCTGAGCGCACGTGGAATTCATTTCATACGATTTGAGATAAATGTGATACATCAGTTATGTAAAGAATGAACATTACTCCATATACGCAATGAATAAGCCAACTCCACGTCTGTCAAGACTCTGTCTACACATTTCGTTTTCCACCAACTTTGAGATTTTCTCGTCGATAGGCTAGCGTGCACTTTTTAATGACATTTTCCATCCACATCCCAATACTGTATATTGATTTGCATGTGATTTCACTGCTTGAAAATAAACTGAACATTTATTGTCTAATTCATATAATTATCAATGAGTTTCTGCAAAAATTAATCAAACCGAGGTCCTTTTTCTACACATTTTCCTTCTAGACGTGAAGTTGGCTGAAATTTTCAAAAACGGGTTGAACTGGAATTTCAGCCAATGTACGCCCATTCACATGAACCCAACACACGCCCATTTTTCAGTCCAGTCTCCTAGCCTCCCGCCTCCGATCCAGTTAGGTTCGTCTCGGTTTTCGATTGCTGCTGGAATCACTTCGCTGCATCCTCCCGCCTCTTGCCGAACCACTTGAATTGCCGCCGCCGACTTCGGCCCTCCGCTACCGTTCCTGCTTTCATTCGTGCCGCCTCTGACTTTGGTAGGTTGTTTTAATGATTAGAATTTGCATAGATAAATGATAATTGCTTTGGAACTTATGGTTGAATGAAAATGATATAGTTGATTGGATTTGAGATTATGGTAGACAAGGTTTTTAGGGCTTGCTTCTAGTTCTAGTAGTAAGAACGAATTTTTTTTTTAAGTTACAAAATCGATACATTGCTGGCTCTAGTTATTGTTTTGACGATTGTATTTATAGTTGAACTTCACCAATATTAGCCTAATGGTAATTGTTGTTTGACTGTGATTTAGTAGTAATGACTAATAATAAGTAATAATCAGTTTGATTGCATCTGATCACGATTAGTTTGATTTTTAGCGATCAGTTTGATCATGTTTGAATTTTGTTAATCTAATGTTCAATAGGATATATTGAAAATGAACCATAAACTTACGAGCAAGAAAGCAAAAACTCTTTTATCTTTTTGTGAAAAGAGCAATGGTAAATTGGCGATGGACCATGCATTTTCGACATTTCTTAACATGATCAATATATCTCATTTTCCATTCTGTAACAACTATTGAAAAAGTATTTATGAAGTTTGTCAAAGCGGCAATTTGTAATGTTGGGGATTAATTTCTTGCTTACTGCATGATTCTTTATCTTTATTTGAAGTATGATTTTACCTGGAAGATTGATTTAGATTCTTTGGTGAAGGAGTTCGATCTTTGAAAACTTGGAACACGATTATGCTTGATATTCTGCACTAATGAGCGAATAGTGAAACCAATAGTTGCTATTAAGCATCTTTTTTCGTTTTGGTTTTTTTTCTCTCAGAATAAATTGTTTTGTAGCGATAACTGTGATAACACTACATTTATTTATTAAAAAAAATAAGCATTAAAATTCAGCTCACCTCTTTGTTAATTCTCGGGTCTGCTCTTGCTTTCAATAACATAAATACCTTATCATAGCAGTTGAATAGCGCAGCACTTCGAAATCTGCTGACCTGTAGTCACTGTAGTCTTGAAGCTTTGCCGGCAACAAATTCTCTGAGATAGTGTATATTTGATGCTCCTATTTTCTAGTATTTGTTTTATGCGACGTTACTTTTGCATAGGTAATAGCTGCTTGCTTATTATGTTATTTGTGAGTGCTGCGTAATCAAGTGCAGCTTGGATTGGCCACTGCACTAAATTTGTATTACAAAAGATGCAACAATGAATTTAAAATTTGAACTTTCAGTTCCCCCAATTTTTTGGCAGGTTAAATATCTGATCCGTACTAGTGATTTTTTTGTATGAAACAGCTTAGATTTATGTGGTTGCGTATGTTAACATTGATATGGAATAAAAATTTACTAGTATTTTGCTCAAAAAGGTGGAATGTAGATACGATATTAAAATGATCGTGATACTAAAACTCAAGTTCTTCACGATTTTGATTTATCTGTTATGCTTATTATTATCCATGTTGTGTTGATTCCTGTAATATAAGTTTGTTTCGTATTTAGATGTCTTCCATTATATTGCAGTTCTGAGGATGGATTATATTTTAAAATCCGAGCTTTGTTAATTTCTCGTTTCAAATTTCTTATTCTGTAAATTGGAAATTGATGCCTACGAGTACTATCCCATGATGTCTAGATGCACATTCATGTTCTAAGCACTCATTATAGTTACTTATCGCCTCAAGTTAACAATGCAATCATATGTTATTCTAATTTACTTGAACCGCATGTGACTTTTTGCATTATTACGTTGAGGCAATATTAAGATGTTACGCTCCTTTCAAGAATCAACATACAAACGAAAACCCTAATCAGCTCTGCTCGCTTCATTTCTGGTTAGGAACCTCTCTTGCCTGAAGAACTTTAATTCTTTCTGTTGTTTTTCCTCTTTAGTTAGGAACTTGTTGGTTTGATGGTGCTCATATTTGATGATAAACTGTTGGTTCTTACACTCATTTGTTTATATCTCATGTCAGATTCTTATTTCATTTCTAAATAGTTGGATTCAAACACGGCTTAGAAATCAAGTGGTGCTAACTCAGATTCAACGATGAAGCTTTCCATATTTTATAGAATTTTTTTACCTACAGTTTATCTTGTAATTATCCTGCTAGGTTGACTCTTTAGTTAGATACTTAGATGTAAGCTCTTCAGTTTTTCAAAGAATTTTATTAGTGCTATTGGAATTTGTAGTATTGTACTTTCAATAATAAAACTACTGTACACAAGTTTTTTTGTTTCCAAATGAATACAATTCTTCAAAGATGGAATTTGTTCTTTATCTTACTAACAACCAGTATAGTTAAAGTCTTGCAAAATCCCCGCTATAGCGTATAGTGCTCTTCAACCGCTACGTTTTTCCAACAGAGCCATATTAAATAGTAGATCCGATTTAAGCCTGTTATTTTCCGCTACACCCATTAAATCAAGGCTTTTAACATCCACTTTAGCAACATTAATATACAACGGTTGATTTTACCAGTTCTCTTTTGAGCCAAATCAACAAAGTTAGGGTAAAGACATAATTTTAAGGTATAAATGCTCAATATAAGTTAGGAATAATGTAGTCACCAAATTTGGACTGCATAAATCACGATGTTCTTCGGTTTTGTTATATAAGATTAAATAACATTTCTTTTTTCTCGCACAAAGGTTGTGAGAATAAGAATAAATCAACTTTAAATATTTGGTTATATAACTCATGAAGCTATTTGCACTTCTGCTATTTTCCACCACATCCCTATTTGATCCCCGCCATAACTTTTTGCACATTCACCGCAATGGAAACGCTGAACGCTTTAACTGCACAGCTAACAACATCCATTAATTCTTCATTTATCCCCCTCCCTTTTTTAGAATAAGGGTGTTGGACCTTTATTGCATAAAAATTTGGACCATTTCTTGATTTGTGTCATCTTGCGCAGGAACCATGCTAATCTTCTCTGTATCGTTCCAATTTTATCGAATGTCCATAAAGGGACTGTATTTCCCCTTATTACACTTCATTAGTCATTTTTCATGTAAACATTAATTTTTTTTTTGTAACAGTTATTTGCCTCTTTTCAAAGTTCTATCATAGTAGGTGATAAAGTCAACATTCTTTCTTTGGAAAATGGTAGCATGCCAATAACCTTTTGCACTTTGCTCATCTTGTATCTTAAAGAAAATTTGAATCTTTATACTAGTTAATATATTTTTCTACGTTTATAGGTGTTCTATTTTGATAATTATCACCAAAAAAACTCTAAAAACACTTTAAGTTCAAACTTTAGGAACAACTTAGCAATTTCATTATAATTTATACCACTTTATTGAAGGAGACGACAATGTGAATTTATGGGTTTTTAGTTGGGAATAATTATAGTGGAATATTCTGTTCTGAATTGAAATGAAGGTAAATTTTAAGTTCTGCTTGTTTAACCATCTTTAATAATAGTTGTAATAGTTTTAGTGTCGCACTTTTTTATCAACGTGAACTACCAAAAACGTCCCTGTATGTATTATCAAATCTTAATCACTTAAAAATATGATCTAATATTAAACTTCTTTTACAAATTCAAACGTCCCTAAAAGTAGGATCTAACAATTAAACATGTTTTACAAATTCAAAACGTTTCTAAAAATAGAATCTAAAATAAAACTTTCTTTATAAATTCAAAATACTTCTTTACAAATATACAAATTTTAATATCACTTGAAAATTAAAAATTATTTTTTTGACTGATTTAATCGTATACAAATTATAAGAAAAACAATTAACACACGCGGAGCGCGTGTTGTGACCCTCGTTATTTAGAGCTAACTTCTCCATATAGTGATGGACAACATTACCAATATTAAACCATCTATGTAATGATAAATAGGCCAGGAGTTGACTCTGTGAATCTAGTTACATCATATTGTGAAATAAAAGAATAATCATCTTGTCTAGTACATGCTTATCTCTTCAAAATTCATTGTTTTGTCTTTATATTATACCGACACGTTCCTTCTGTCACATAATAATAGGGTGCATTCTGTCACATCTATTATAGTTAAAAAAGAAAACTCAATGAATATGGTTCTCACCGTGTCCTTTTGAAATTCTGAAAACACCCTACATATATTGATAGAATTTCACAATTTGTTTGCAAGTTCCACCATCATTTCCTTCCCGACCATCCATCAACGGAATTTCTATCAATTTGCAACCGATACCACCAACAAAACCGTTGAGATAAAAATGTTGTGACTGCCAAAGCTTTTGCACTTATTGCACACATCCATCCATTAATTTTTTATTAAATAAAAGGTAAATATCTCTAACTAAAGATGCACATACGTGCGATTTATACTAGTAATTACATGGTGCATTTTTTTAGCACACGAAAGGAGTATGGGAAAAGAATACGAAAAAAGAATGTTTAACAAAAAAAGACTGCGTTCTTGTGTTGCAAAAGTGCATTTGAAATGAGTTTTTTAATTGTTTCGTTATGAATGATTATTTTTGTTATTGTTTTATTTTCTTTTAACAATATAGTTAAATAAATTTATATTATTTATAAATTATGAAATGCTAAAAAAATGCAATAAAAAAGATATTTTTATTACGTATCAGTAGTTCGAAATACAAATACAATATTACATATATCTTCAAAATTTTCATACTAGATATATCACAAGCCGTCTAAGCTTTTTGGTCTTGTTCATCAAACAACGGACATATCTAAAGTCTATTTTCCTATTTTTCAAAATGCATGTGATTTTTCATTTGAAAAAAGGATCATCCTTCTGCTACACAACCAAATCTACCAATAGTTTGTGTCATCTTCACGTCATACGGAGAAGCCTCACTCGGCCGACGTCTACGAGAACGGAAGTAGCAATAGAATGATGTGGATGTGAAGAAGCTCGTAAAGTGAAAGTGTTGATCTTGACAGAATCATCCTTGAGAAAGTCGGCATACAACCGGTGTCGGATTGGACATCGACGGATAAAGCCTCTGCAACTATGAACTTGCAGGTGGGAGTGCCGACGCAGCCTTCGAATATCATGTTCAGCTCCCTGGATTTTGAAGGTGAGCAAACTTTGAATTTCTTGTACTTCTTAATAGTCGTGTCTCACCACTCGTGGTCTCCTCCGATGGTGTCCTTAGCATTTCAAAATCCGCCTTCAATCTGCAACAGCCGGATCTAGGAGTTTCAGTTGCACTTTTGGTTGTCAAACTTGTTTTTTATCTGGCTGATATTGTAATCGACCATGTGTTGAAGATGTTGACGATTTCATCATACCAATAGCAAACCCGACTTTTGCAAGATCCGACGTTGGTGAAGCAAATGCCGATAAAGGCCAATGTCAGTTCCTTAATCCAGCCTACAATGCGACAGGGAGACGAACTGGAAGATTCATGGGTCGACATTCTGAAAAAAAATAAAAAAATTCAAGAAAAATACAGGATGTAGACAGTAGTATGCAAAACATAAATTCGACGCTATTTACCTCAAATAAGCGATGTAGAAGCTGCAAAAAATATGTCAGAATTGGTTTTGTGAATTCATATATTTTGTGTACCTATGATTAGCTAATATTATTTTAGAATTAAGATATTTTATACACTATGTTAAAAAACAGATTAATAAATTTTTCTATTACAATTATCAATTATTTATTCATGTTTTTGAGTTCTATTAACATTTTTTGTGTGTTGAAATTGATTTTGATTCCGGAATTAAGTCATGATTTTGGACATTCTCTCTATTTTATTAACATTAACTGTATAATTATATTTCATTAGTTAAAATCTAGTGCACAATTCACATTTTCAAATTCGCTGGTCAGAAAAATGGAATTCCGTGTTCTGTTTCATGTTTTCTGATTTCCATCTGTTGGAATTCTGAGGTTAACGGTACGGAAATCGGGACATATAATATCATTCCATCAACGATTGGAAGGAAGCAAATGCTTCGGTTGGTATGGAAATTTTCCATACCACCCCTATTTAAGTCCGTCGTAATCAACTTCTAACTCCATGAATTATCCTTCTCTCCTCAAATTGTATACTATGTTTTAACCATAATATTTCCTAAACTAACTAATTTGTAAACTCGCAGAAATGTCTGTTCTAATCGTCACCAGCGTCGGCGACATAGTGGTCGATCTGCACACAGATAGGTGCCCATTAACCACGAAAAACTTCCTCAAACTCTGCAAGTAATATATTTTTGAGTCACTCATTACTCGTTCCTTTGGATTGTTACTTTTCATGTTGTTATTTGGATTTTTGATTTATACAGGATGAAGTATTACAATGGTGTTCTGTTCCATAAAGTTGAGAAGGATTTTATGGCTCAGACTGGTGATCAGACTGGAACCGGCACAGGAGGTGATTCTGTATACAAGTGAGTAGCATTTTTTTAGAAGAACAGACAGTTTAATGGTTTTATCTTCGAATTAATGTTTTTTTAGTTATTGTAATAATACAAGAGCTTTGAAGGTACTAAATGAATTGCAAAATGGGTTTGTTGGAAGGAAAAATAGTGTTTTGTAAGTGCACATTTGGTACAGTACACGTGAAAGGATGCTGCATGACTAAATGAGCTTACATATAGTTGGAGACCAACAATTTGAGTGAAACGATTGTCGGAAGAAAATTCATAGAGTAGATATGCTTCGCTTTTTGAGTCAGTTCATGAACACAAAATTCTTAGTGGACTACATTTTATGTGGCATGTATACTAGGTAAATTCTAATAACAAAGTTATAATTTTTTTTATCTTGTAATTGTTTTCTTTCAAGCGTTGAATTGTATTCTCAACAAACGGCTTGTTAATCGTGCCTCTCAGTTAGTGTATACTATTTGATTTTTAATCGTGCCTCTCAGTTAGTGTATACTATTTGATTTTCCAAGCGAAGTAAGATAGTCAACTAACTTTATAAATGCAACTGATAATTACCACACTGTGCAAAGTTTGTCATTTTTTTAATAAATATCTTACAATCTGAGTAGCAGATTGATGCCCTTCATACATATTCAATTAGTTGTCAGCCAACTCTTTCGATATTTGTAAACCTTGAATCTTTCGGAGTAACTATTCGTTCAATTGTCAGCCTTGTTATGAAGCGGCTCGATTTTATTATAGATGTGAAGTATATGGATTGTTAAATTTAAGTTATCTTTTTAACTTTGAAAGCCTTTTGAATTCGTCTCATCACCTGGAGGTTTTTTGTGTGAGCGTGCTTGTAGTGTTGGATTATTGGTCTAAGAAAAGCTTTGGTGGGTGATAATGATTTTAGCTTGTAATATTTTTTATTTGATCCTCATAACATTATTTTTGGATGACATGTAACATTGCCTGATTTGCCTTTTTCAGATTTCTATATGGTGAACAAGCCCGCTTTTTTAAGGATGAAATTCATCCAGATTTAAAACATTCAAAAACTGGGACTGTAGCAATGGCTAGTGCTGGTGAAAACTGTAATGCTTCTCAGGTATAGAAAGCAACAATGCTGTTATTTTTATGTTACCTTCTTTCTGCTATTTTTTTAATGTTAAAATTTAAATTATCATGACAATTCAAAACTGAATTTTGCTCTCCTGCCCTATAGATAATTTATAGCTTGATACTGAAGAGTTTGTGATTTCAGTTCAAAATCATCTGCTATCCATATTGGAAAAATAAGCCTTTTTTACACAGCCTTTAGAAAAGTTGAAAACACATAAACCTAAGCCAACGCTTGTACCTGCTAAATAATTAGGAGCCAATTTTCTTAATTACTTTTATGACCGTTAATAAAACATCCAAACTTAACAGACCCAACCGATAGTGTCCTTTATGCCTGTCAATGGATATTTTCGAATGCGGAAAATGTCATATCCGTATACGCATCTGAAATCATTTTTGGATATCGGGGATATCGGATAATTATCCTATTCGCTAACGACCAATAAATCAAGAAATATAAATGAACTTTTTTAGTTTAACATAAACTTTTTTCAATGCCATTGATTATTAAAGTGTTATAAATAAACAAATATGATGATAATAAATAGTTTTGTGCAGTTAATATGCATTTAAGTGCGCATTATATAAGCTTCTAACTTAACAAAATAATAAATATCTTTCATTGTACTAAAATACACATGATTTAAACTATAATCTCGAAAATATTGGATGGATAATTTTCGGATGTGGACGTCCTCATATCCGCACCTGCATCTGTTTTTTCAGATATCAGATATTTATCCGCTTTACAGATACGGATATAGATGGATTTTTCGGATATCTGTTGACAGCCCTAGTGTCCTCAAAGAACGACTCTCGTTGTCTTCACGGTTCACATGCAGCTAAGTGAATCACGTGGTTTTGTTGCTTATCTTTTTGGACGCTTTATAAAATTAGCAAGTAAATAAATTTAGTAAATTTTTGTATAAAGTGTACTAAATGTGAATCTGGTTACCGATCATATGATGACATCTTTGACTATGTTTCATATTAACAATTGTTGATTATATTTTGTTTGCTGATTTAAGTTTTTTCTTACAGTTCTATATAACTCTTCGAGATGAAATTGATTATCTAGATGGAAAACACACAGTGAGTATTAGTGGTTTTCCCCATCATTTTTGGTACTCTTGGGTTACGATTCAAATAATGAAGAAACTAAAATTTCTTATTTCAGGTATTTGGAATAGTTGAAGAGAAAGAGGGTTTGGATACTTTGGCAAAGATCAGCGAAGCATTGGTTGATAATACTGGTAGACCATTCAAGGATATCAGGTTTATTTCATTTTTGTGGTCGTATATATGTAAATTTTCTGCAGTAAGCTGATATTTTATCGTCATTAGATATAAAACTAATTATCTTTTTTGGAACCTTATGTCAATTTATTTTGAACTGTCAACTAAGAGTTTCTTTGCTTCAACTTTTTGTCCCAGACTCCCAAATGGCATATTGCTCTATTGTTTGTTATATGCAATCTTATGTCAAAATAATCTAATTTGTACCCACATTGATCGAGTACAATTGTCATTACTAGCAGGCATACTATTTTACAACTTTCATTACCCCACACGCGCGCGCACACACACACACACAATTACATACATATGTACATACATAAAATACTGAGGCATTTGATTTGCTTTCTGTATGGTTTTTGTCTTTAGAAGTGCAATGCAATATTGGGGAGTTAAGAATCTGATTCATCTTCCTTAATTTTTTTTTTTTTTTTTTTTTTTTTTTTTTTTTGTGGCAAAGGGAAGAATGGTTATCACTCTCCATAATTAATTGCTCTAATTGAGATTTATTTGTATATACTTCTGGTCAATTTCTCATTGACCAGATTTGCATATACTTCGGTCGATTTCTCGTTGTCCAGGTTTAGCACAATACTGATTTTCCCACCTCTTGGATGAGGGTTCCTTTGTAATTTAATACATACTCAAAGTTTCGAACCACTTAAGATATTAAACTGCTGAAATCTTTACGTTCTTCAGCCGGTTTGTGGTGCATGTTCTCAGTAGTCAATCGGTTGACAATTGTCCCATTTTTCTGCTGCCCACTGGGATGTCCGCTTACTGGGTAAATAAGTCATCTTTGCAACAGTGCTTTCTTAAAACTTTATGGAGATCATTGTGGGAATACCTATTAGGAACCAAATGAGTTCAGAGATTACCAATCACTAAATGTTTCTAAGCTAAAAATGACAGTAAAATTCTTTAACACGTTGTGGGAATACCAATAACACATTCTACGGTCCCAGACATCTTGAACAAGTGCATGTATTATTTTTCTTTCCAATTTGCTCTTTTAATTCTACATGCTTTGAAATGTTAACTTGGTTATTCTTTAAACCCCCCATTATTTAATTTAGGTTTCCCATCCTATTGGTACTGTGCATGTAAGCTTAAAGTAATTTTCCAGGTGTCACGCCTTTGGTTTGTCGCATGAGCTTTGACACTTAAAACCATCACTGTCCTTTTTAATTCGACGAATTATACATAAAACTTATCATTATTCACTATTGAATTCTTTTAGTAGTTTTAAAGTTTCTTATGTACATAGCAACCTTTGATTGTCTTGTAAGCATGCATCATAGATGAAAATTCCTGCACATATAATAGCTAATTGTGAGCGTAATTATATTAATGCACAAAAGCACTTCATAGCACCTTTTATTATTGATTTGCTTGCATTTTTGACAGAATCAAACACACATATATTCTTGAAGATCCATTTGATGATCCACCTCAGCTTGCTGAATTTATTCCCGAGAAATCTCCAGAGGGAAAACCGCATGATGAGGTACTTTAAGAAAGAAAATTGTTATGTGTCCACAGGGCATACGTCAACATGTGGTAACTTATTGGCGTTTTTTTATGGATGCTTGGTTTTATCGTATGTCAATAATATTTTTAGGAACATGTTTCTTTTTTTTGATAAAGGAACATGTTTCTTTTGTGATAACAACATCAAAATAAGAATGGAGAGATCTTTAAATAACACATTTGAAAATTCTAGCTACTTCAGTCACTTATGTTTCTTGCAGTATGTCTTACCAATCTTATTGTTTGATAAGTGAACGTTTACCCAAGTGCCCATTTTACACTTACTAGAAGTTAGAACTCTTACCTGTAGTTTAGTTAGACCTCTTTTCTAATAAATTCTTCAATTTAAATGTCATTTAAAAAAACAATATTTTAACAATAAATAATTGTTGTTTTCAGTTCAGTTATATTTTTAAAATCATATCTTGTCCAATAATTTTGATTTTCCTGTCCAGTAAATGTTATTTTTAATTCAGTTTCGTTTTTGAAATCATATATCAAATTTGATGTTATCTTCAAATCACACACACACAAATATATATCCTTTTTACTACATTTGTATCTCTTTTAAGAAAGATTTGATTAGCATTTTATTCCAAATTTATTTTGTGCATTTATCTTAACATTATGAACGTGTATTTATACGTACTTAATGCTGAAAAGAACTCTACACATTTATCTTCTAAAAACAATGACACATATTATATATATATATATATATATATATATATATATATATTAAAAAGATATATTCAGAAGAAAATATCAGTTAAAGGTTCCTAGATAATGTACATAGCATTTCCCTCGCATTGCGAAGATGCTGCTTCCGAACTCGAACCTGGACGTCCAGATCACCATGCAGGTGATCTAACCGTTGCGTCAAGGCTCCACCTCAGAAGAAAATATCTGTTAAAAATAAATAAAAATAAATGCATTTATCTTTTTATGCAGTTTGATATTTTTCCATTGATTCAAACCGTCGGAACATTACACGTTGATTTTGATTTATTCAAAAGATATTCAATGACCTGGTTTTATGCACAATTTTTAAAGAGAAGTCGTGATTTAAAAGTCTAGTTCCTCTCAGAGGCATCGGTCATGCGTTTCCAACCTATGAAAATAGCAATTTAAATTATAATTTTGTTTACTGAAGTGCTCGTGTATAAAAGAGTACTTGCACAAGGCACGGTTCAAACCACGATGATTTATATCTTATTTTAAAGATGTGTATATTGTTCTTAGATGAGTTATATAAATTATGGAATGAGTATTTTCCTAAATTATTAAAAGCAAGTAATAGTGCAACAAATTCAAAGTAGCTGAAAGCAAATAAATTTACGAAAAAACTTTGATGATAAGATCTTAAGAGATTCCAATTTTAACGAAGCGGGGGTCCTCAGATACCGTCATTGCTTCTTCTCTGAGAAAAGAAGTTCATGACCCGTGGGCCTTCTACCTCCACGCGGCATTGCTCCGTCAGGCTTTCGCTTAAAGAACAATAAAAAGAATGCAAGTAAAAATTAGTAAAATAAAAGAGTTGATTGTTTGGTTTGTTGACAAACCAAATAATAATCACTTGTATATTATTACTAAGAGTTAACTACATAAAATTGCTGAAATAACAATTACAAAGAACTAAAACCTGATTTTTTTTTTAAAGCAAAGTCATGATGAAATACTCTGATGTATGAAGTTCTATGGCGGTTTTGAGAAGCATCTGAGCCATAGATTACCAGGATAGTTTTTTGTACCTAATTTTCCAAAGTTTTGTGCGTGTACATGATGATTCTAGCAGCAAAGCACCCTTGACCATGGGTTAATTTCGCTATGTCTTTGGACACGTTTGAAAACTTTCCTCCTTATATTCTTAGGTTGGTGCAATATTCCAATACTGTCTTATCTTCATAGTAGCTTTGTTTGATGATCAGAATTTGCTATTTCAAATTGGATTTTTGGGCTCAAATCACTAGCGATACCATGGAAATGATGCAATTTACATAATGAATGCAATGTATATCGTCCTCTTTCCTATACTTCTAGCATGATTTTCAATGACATCTCTATATATGGGACTGATTTTTATATTCGTTGTGCCCTTTTTCTTAGATTTGTACTTGAGTAATGTCATCTCAAGTAACTTTCTTAGCAAAACCATACCCATAGTTTATTATCACTATATAAGTATTCATACTTTCAAAATAAAGATTCTTGTAATCCCACAAGTTCGCATGTTTGCCCACTATGTTGGTTGGCATTATAAGCTTAATGTTATTTTCTTCATTTAGAAAATTAAGTTCAATTTCAATAAGTTTCTCAAAAGATGTCAGTACCTGAAGTGTGATTGGAAAGATGCCACTATGAGCTTAATGCGACAGCGAGATGTATGAGGATCATATCCAATTAATTATGAAATATGTTTAATAGTTAAACTAGAAGTCAGTAGTCTAATTTCATATAACAAGTAAAAAAAATGAATGCATTTTTATGTTTGCAGATTGCAGAGGAGCGCCTGGAAGATTCTTGGGTCCCTCTGGATGAGAAATTAGCTCCTGAAGAACTCGAGGAATTGATTCATGCTAAAGAAGCTCATACTAATGCAGCTATCTTAGAAAGTGTAAGAAAACTGTCAACCTACTGAAAAATTTCATGTTAAGTATAGTTATCATTTTGTATTAATTGTAAATCACATAATCAGATTGGGGACATACCAGATGCTGAGGTAAAGCCACCGGAGAATGTCTTGTTTGTTTGCAAACTTAATCCAGTAACGGAGGTGAAAGTGTTGTTTAGTTATCATTTTTGTTTTTTTATTACCACTCATTTAGCTTACCTTTCTATAATATATTAATTATTTCAGGATGAGGATTTGTTTACAATATTTTCTCGATTTGGGGCGGTTACATCGTAAGTATGGATCCTCAGAATTCCATTTTGAATTTGTTTTCGACTGAAATTTAATGTATTTCTGTTTGCAGAGCTGACATAATTCGTGACTACAAGACTGGAGATAGTCTATGCTATGCTTTCATTGGTGAGTGTCTCTCTGTTCCTTTAATTCGTGTCTTTCAGTCTCCATTAAATCATGCAGACATTTCAATGTCAACAATGTTGTTAAGGCTAAGGGAAAACTTTATTATAGTACTGAAGCATTTATATGACACAAACATCAACGATAGTGTAAAAACAAGGAGTTTATCTTGCATAAATTGATTAATGGAATTATATGAGACATGGTTCATGTTTAAGGTGCATACTCGTCATTCCCTGAAATATCTTGTTTTTAATCTAAGTGCATTGAGCAAATTAGTATTTTAGTTGCGTCATGTTTTGCTTAATTTTACAACACAAAGTCATTCGTCTAAAATTTTCTAATATCTAATAGATTTTCTAATATGTAATGATTTTCCTATATTAAACTGAAATGAATTTGAACTTTTGTATGCCAGAAAGATCAGTAAGAACAGTGATAAGTTGCTACTGTGCTTGTAATGTGAATTCTAAATGAGAACATTAAGAGATAACTGTCAAGATATCTTTGGTTTCAAGTGCCTTTTAAGGACTTGAAATTGGACATGGATGAAATTTTAGTAACCAGATCTGGTTGTTGGATCATGTTCCACTGTATTCTAGTATATATCTATCACAATTTTTTATTTACCTTCAAGCAAATTTTAAGGAATATGTTTTTTACCGTTCATTTCTTAACTATTTATATAATCATCTCATAAGCATCTGATTGTTTAGAGATGAAACTGATGATCTGTTCATAGATTCTCCTTTTCAAGAAGTTGTTGGGATGAAGTGTGATAAGTAGTCACCATCTTTAGATTCATATTTATAGAGCATTTTATGAGTGAAGGAGAATTTATAATAATGTAAGATTGTAACAATAGCTGGCCAAGCTTCAAGGTTTATATAACGCTGTTGTAAACTTAGTGTGATACCAGCAGTCAACATGTTTCATTTTACGATCAACTCACCCTAGAACGACGTTAGTCCTTTGAATTAAATTGTACTATAGCATAGCTGTGAATTAGAGGAATCCGTAGTCATTAATGGTGCATGGCGCAAAAAGGCGCAAAGCCTCTCTGGTGCCTTGGTGCACGGCATTGCAAATGGCACACGCCTTTTTAATTTACTGCGCACGTTTAGAATTTTTTGATAAATTTAATATATGTAACAATAAATTTAAAAATTTCAATATTTTCGCTAAACATATGCAACAAAGGTTTTCTTTTGGCATTTTGCAATCTGTGTGTATGTATGTATATGTATATATATTTGTATGTGTGTATAAAATATAGTAAACATTGAATTTCAACCATAATAATTTTCTAAAGCCAAAATCCAATATAATTATACATATTACCAATAAACTAGAAATTCGAATATGATTCAACAATTATATTTCCCAAATCAATGTCTGCATCATCAGTTTCATAAGTAACCTCCGATGTAGATGTTCATCTACTCGGATATCTAGCTTCCTCCTCTTCTACAGCTCTAGCTACAACATCCCAAGTCAAGTCGTCGTCATCATCATCAAATACAAGCTCATCTTCAACATCGGATGCATCATCCATATTTCTCGTTAATCATTTATTACAATCATCAATATCCTTCAAGGATATTGGATGAATGGTGTTATGAATGTTGTATTGTACCTTCTTTTTAATGCTTCGTAATATGATGAATGCTAATTCTTATATAGTTTGGATTATAAAAAATGAAAAATAAATAGAAATGAAATAAAAAACAATATAATGAAAAGGCGCTCCATTTTTGCGCCGTGCGCCATTTGCCGCGCCTTTCCATGTGCGCCATGTCACAAGAAAGGCGCAAACGCAACGCCGCACTGCACCGTGCGCCATGGTGCTCGCATTGGCGCGCCTTTCATAACTATGGAGGAATCCATATTCAAGAGCAAAACAATGTGAGTTTGAATAGATAAGACATTAAACTATAATAGATAAGATATTATTTTCATCATATTTGGTTTTATCCTATCGTTTGCTACTCTATAGGATTTGTAGATTCTGTAACCTTGTACATGATACCATCTATGAATAAGAGGTATCAGAGCATGTACCAATCAATCAAAAACTATCACTAAATTAATATCCTCTTGTTTTCTATTTAAATCTCTAACTTGGCTTCAAAGCTCTTTCATAGTCTAACAACAAATTGTTCGTTTAGAAATAGGGTCGATACAAGTATTCAATGTCTGCAGGAGTTCGAGATCAAAAACAGTCCTTTCAATTTTCATTTAGGACAAGAAAAAAGAAAGAAAAAGAAATCATGTTCTTCTGAATTGTTCAATGCTATTACTATTGTTTCTATATGTTGCCTGGCTCATTTGAAGAGCATCCAATGTTAAATTTTGGTCGTTTTGTATTTGTCCGATTTTTTATTATAGAAAATAGAACTTGAACACACTCATATGGTCAGAGCAATTTACATCCTTTGTTTCGGAAACATATTTACAAGGTCTGGTAATACTGTAGACTGAATGTCCGAGTATATTAATAAAGTCCATCAGAAAGGCTATCTGTGTCGTCCTACTTAAGTGGAAATGTAGTCCAAACATCAATGCAAGAATGCAAAAACAGTAGTTGTGTGTGTCTTGCAAATCTGAAACCGCCATCGGTGTGGATATGATGTTTGATAAGCTTTTAGAAACCAACGCATCATCCCTGATAATGGTATACGAAATAGAGCTTCCTTGTAAAAAATGGTAGTATTCATTAAAAAAGGAGCTGAACGTGGAGATCCTATGTTAAAAGAACCGACTCATCACACCACATGTTTTTTGTCTCATTGTTTGACTACCAACCCTAATATTGGGTGTCCACAAACCAAAGTACAAAAGCCTGCTGTCTGTAAGCTCAATAATAAAGAATAAAGAGTTCATGCAAACATGGGTCCAAGGGGATCATCCTCCTGCACTCTCGAGCAACCACGAATAATAGAATTTCCAGCATGTAGAAAGGCTTGCTGCTTCTGGTGCCACTGGAAGGACACCTTTTGTTGTTGTTAATCTTGGCGCCGGGAGGGCGATGAAGCCAGTCTTGTGGAGCACCTTCCTTCCCTTTAGTATACCAGCGGTGTTCCGTTTTCAATTTCTTAGATATGTGCTTGCTTTTCGCAAGCAAGTCGTCATGGTAAATACTTGCTTTGGTTGATTTTGGACCTTTGCTGGAGGTGCAAAGCGTTGCACCACCTATTAAGACTAAGGATTCCGATCTTACTTAGTGATAAGGGGAGCAGCTTTTTCAAAGCTTTCGTGTGCTAGGTTTTGTCCCTAATGAGATAGGAAAGCAGGAAGCCAATCCCTTATTATCTTAGGCTCTTCGGGAGACCGTGTAATGTCAAATTTATCTACGCTAAAAGCAAGAGCTTGGAAAACGGGTTCCAGCTGTTCAGTTGGAACTTGGAATTAAGTGGTAAGTAAATACTTGGGTTTTTTCTTTCTCAGTTGATTTTGAATTATGCGACTGAGAATCTTCTTTTCATCAGTGACCAAAAGGTGTATCCGTATTTATATTTTCTTTCCTTTTCGTGCTTATCCCAATTGTCGGTTCAGTTTATGCACGGCAAAAAAGAGCAATAGAATGGTCTTAACTAAATATTTAGAGAAAAAAACAAGAAGGAAAACAAACGATTGACAGAGTTATTAATTTGATTGATTTTTCATTATTTGAGTAAACAACTTTGAATTTTATTATTTCAACTACATCGAATAATCTTTCGAATTGGTCAAAGCTCTCCAGTTTATGACATATTCTCTATGTTACTAGTTGTTGTTGCATTCAATTTGTTTCTTTAGTAGGTCCGCGATTCTACTTTGATTGTTATGGATCTGTACCAAGATCAAATCCTAGACAAACGTACATCGTTTTAACAGTCAATACAGTAACAATAAAAATGAGACCTGTATGTAACGCGTAAACAACGAAGTTGTGTACCATAGTCATTAGCTAGATATGGATAGATGGACATAGAATATATATGGTAAGCTATAACAATAAAAAGATGCCAACATAGCTAAATTAAGAGATACTTGAGCATGTCATAATGTTATTAGGATTTCATAGAGGCTTTTATGCCCCTGACCGTAAATGGTTCTTTGTGAGCCTCAAAAATTTCTTTAAGGCTACGACTAACACCTCAACACATATGTCCTGTGGTCAAAATAATAATAATTGCAATAGCTAAATGATGATGTGTAATATCGCTCAACCATAGGCCTTCTGTTATTGGATCTAATCCTCCACGAAAACTCAAAGAATTCGCGTATTTTGACCAATTCAAGGTGAAAAAAGGGGTTTCCCCCTCGGCAAAACCGGGAAAAGGTTGAGACAAAAGATCTCGATTCAAGATAAGTTCACGAGGGAGTGGGATCTCATTAGAATCAACTCCATCATTGAGAAATTGGTTAATCGGTAAAGATACATGGATTTGGTGTGTCATCCAAGAAAGAGGTCCAAGTCTTGGTAACCCTGCTAAGTGATGATTTAACATTGATTCTAATTGTAGGGGAAATGAGTAACTACCCAATTATGTATTTCCCTTTTAGAGATCATATTAAAGATGTTTCTGAAATCAAAATTTAGAAGTCCATGTTTGGGTTTTATCTAAAAAGATTTACTGCTTGATTGATTGAGTATAGCTTCTGATCTTCCTCTATAGGCCACACCTACATGTAATGGTGAGAGATGATCAATTGCTTCCATTTTTCAATCACTTTGTGCAATTTTTGAAACTAGGCCTCTCCGTGGTATTAATTTACATGAACTGAGCATACTGGTGTGCATGAATTCACATAGGTGATGGCACTGCATTTAATATTTACGTATTGGATTAACTGCACTTTCAATAATTTTTCTAGGTTATTTTATCTTAAAAATCTACTTAGAGTTCCATCATTCAACAAGAATTTAACAGTGTCACAATTTGCTAGAAATGATGGTGTGTGTGTCGAATTTCATCCAAATATCTACTTTTTCAAAGGTAAGACAAGAAATGCAATTTCATTACTACATCAGTTTACACTTTTTGAGGGAAGAATTGATCCAAATATCAAGAAGTCAGAAATAAAGTCTAGAGATAACAAACGGAGTGTTCAATAACCATGCATGTTTACATAGTTGGATTTTACTTGAAGTATACAAGTTATTTTAAATTTTTAAGTACAATAAAATAATATTTGTTTGGGAAGCGTTCGACAATTCTTACCAACATGGATATATACCTTGTACTTTTGAACGGGCTAAGTTTCATTGATTTGTTTATTGAAATATATCTGCATGCCACACTTGGTTAACATCATTTTTAGTGTATTAAAATGTTATTGATATTCTAGATTGTTATATTAATATCACCTTTATGATTCTTTTCTTCAGAATTTGAGGATAAAGAGGCATGTGAACGTGCTTACTTCAAGGTAAACATCTGTTACACGCTATGTATGGGCTCTTCACAATAATAATTAATACTATCCTGTGTTTCTTTATAATTACAAACTGTATCGCAGAACTAGTGTTTCAAAAATAAATTCATCATATTTGCTCTTAGGAGGGTGTTTATAAATAAATTCATCATGTTTGCTCTTAGGAGAGTTAAATCGAGAATTTGACCAGTCTTAGGATTGAAAATTACTGTTGTTTCTATCATATTTTACATCTGTTATATCTTCTACTGATTCTAGTGCTATCTTAAAAGATGTCTACGCGGTAACCTAGAGAAACTAGACCTAGTCACACGCTGCATAGTTGGTTTTGTGCTTTTCTTAAATTTGATTATTTTATTAGATGTCTTTTTATCCATAATTCAAATTGATTTAGATTGGACTATACAGATCCCATCTAACAATTTATTTTGATGTACCACTTGTTTTTCCCATTTCCTTGCACAACTCTGCCACAACTAATTTTTCTCATCTCTTATATTACCCAATAATACCTCTATGCCATTATCTTCAAGAAATTCCCTGTTTATTTGTATTTACCCCTCACAACTCTTAACAATCCTATCCCAAACTCAAATCTGAATTCTCCTACAACAACATGCTGTGATTTTTTTTTTTTAAAAAAAAAAATTAAAGAAGAAGAAATGGTCATCATTTTTTGGCTGTGGTAACAGCATTTGGGTAATAATTTATCCTGTAAACGCATATGATTTCTAGGAATATGAATAGAGCCCAAAAATGAATAAAGCGTCTAGATCCACTTTATGTTTTATGGAGACTCAATTTTGACTATTCAAACTATATGTTGATTTCGTAGTTTTTCTTTTCCTATTTGTTCTTGACAGATGGACAACACATTAATTGATGATAGAAGAATACACGTTGATTTTAGCCAAAGTGTATCCAGATTATGGAACCAATTCAGGCACGGTAAAGGGAATAAACCCAAAGGTAACCAACTCTTATCCATAATGACAGCCGTATACTTTATATACCTTCCTAAGGAGCAGAAATTCATGATTTTAATCTGTGTTTGTGGTTGTGTGCAAAACCACCCTTGAATTTCAGCTTATCACAATTGGTACCTAGAGTAACTTCATTGTTGTGTTTGCTTCATTCTCCATTTTTGACAAAAGGAGAACAAAGTACAACTTCATCTCCAATCGCTTCCAATCTACTAAATTAGCAAGCTCAATCTCCGTAGGTAATAAAATGGAGAGTGGCATTTGCCAAAATAGAGAATCATATTTATTTTGTTCTCCATTTTGGTAAATGGAGAAGATTGGTGATTAAATCTAACTCCATTACACATTTTATATAAATGGAGAATGAAGTGAATAAAACGAATGGAAATGTTATCATCAGATTTTTTTTTTCTAGTTCATATAACCATAAAAAAAAGTACACCTCTGGTGTGTTTTCAGGATATTGGAGGTGTACAAGGGTAAACGACTTGAGATATTATAGCTGCAGTATACTATGCTTAGTATCTTGTAATATTTTTTCGTTGTTGCGCTATGCTCGTTTGTTGGTTTAAATCATATATTAATCTGAACATAACATATTACCATGCAAATTCTTCATCTAATAGGTGCTGGTGGAGGCTGTTTCAAATGTGGTGCTGCTGATCATTTTGCTCGAGATTGCGTACAAGGTGACACTAACTTGCAGCCTGGTGCAAAGTACGTTCTGAAGGATGATCAGACTCAACATGGTGGCTATAATGGCAAAAGGTCCCCCCTCTTAGTCTCATTTTACTTAGTTGCATTTTTTCGCTTTTGTTGTTCTACCTTCGTTTAAATGCGATTTTATTAAGCTGCTGGAGTTTGGAGTTAGTTTATCACCAAACAACAATTTTTTTCACCATTTCGCTGGATGTTAAGAAGTGTTTAGATGCCTTAGGCTGTTGCTATGTGATAGAATGGTAACTATTGTCAAAGGGTTTGTTTGTTAAATCTGCTCAAGCAAAAACTTAGACTCCTTTTTGCACTCAAAAGGAAGTACTTTTGGGGAGAAGTGTTTCTCAAAGGATGTTTATGCTTGTTTTCTTCTTACCAAATGCTTAATCAAAATAATACCATTTTTTTTCCTCCATAAGTGAACACTGGAGGCTTTTAAACTTTAAACTCCAAACTGAAAACACTGGAGGTTTTTCAACATTAAACTCCAAACAAACTGAGAAACCAGTTGGTTCAAATATGGGAGGGTTATGCATAGCTGAAGATATTAAGTCCATTAAATTACATCCACCGTATTTTATTCTAGAGGAAATGTAGTTTTAAAAATATTTCAGATTTTAATTCTGTCTTTGAACTTTTATGGTTTTCAAATATTTCAGATATTTTACAATAAACACAACATGGGTCAATGATTTACCAAAATTTTGAAGTTGAACTGAAACTTTTCCAACATATCATCCATATTTTGCAAATCAATGCAGGTACGACATGGTGCTTGACGAAGATCAAAATGATGACCAAAAATATCAAGAGAGAAATCGAACTAAAAAACAGAAAACTGAACACAGTCATAAGTCTGAACATTCAACTCAGAAGTATCGGATCGGTGATGAGAAGGATAAAGGACAACAGAGTAAAGGAGATGAAAGAAGGAAACATGAAAGCAGAAGCCACGAAAAGTATCACAGTAAGCCTAGATCTGAAGAGAAATCTGAAAGTAGAGACCACCATAGAAGTTCAGGCAGAAATCGCCATGGTTACGACGATAGAGACTATAAATCTGACAGCCATGGAAAATACGAGAGGGATAATAGGAGAGTATCAAGAAAAGATATGCATGAGGAGGGCGATTACCATCATAGTAAAAGCAGCAAATATAGGGATGAGAGAGAAAGAAGACACAGAGATGAGAGGAGATGAACTCAGTAAGTATTCCATATATAGAATGTGTTTTAGTGGGATCATACCTTTGGTGTATGTATTCTTAGTTTGAAGCCAGTGTCCCGGCTGGGATTTGTATCCAGTTTTGCTGTTTTACTCCATGTATGTTACCTTAGAATCATGCTTCATAGGGGTCGATCTACCGTCAGTGGTTTGAAATGCTTGTAACATTCGAGTGTCTCTCCGGACTTATGTCCATACCTTGTTAGCTTATCACGTTTTGATTTTTTAAGTTGACGTTGCTTACACCTTCCGTGCCTTACCAGATTCTTTGATAGTTTGATCTCAATTATATTCCGATCTTTTGAATGGCCTTGGCTTTTTCTAAATCCGTTTTACCAAACAAATCGATCAGCACAGGATGTGACAGGTACAAATTTTGCTTCAGTTGTTGAAGGAGTAGCAATAAGTTGCTTTTTAGGCAATCATGATACAAACTTATGACACAGCAAGAAAGCATAACCCAACGTACTTTTCCCATCTTTCAGGTCATCGGCACAGGCAAATCTACTTCTCACTCCCCCTCTAAACAAATATCCAGTTTTCTTCATTATTGATTGCTCTGTATGTCAACTTATAAGGATCATAACAACCACTAAATCGGAAAAAGCAGCTGTCAAACACATAGGCTACCTGCAACTCGTTTGTAGAAAGTTGAATCCATCTTTGTTCCATTTGCATCTTTGGACGCCTGGAGCGACGAACGATGGAGTCGAGCACATGGTTATTTTTGTGTAGTTTTTGGTAATTACAGCAATTCCCTCAACATCTAGATGTAAATTCCAAAGTAATGCTAGGTGGGATATGGAGACGATAAAAAATCGGCAGTAGACAGGTAACAATAAAATGTAGAAAGTGCAAGATGCATGGTTTTAATATAGTTTGAGTCCATGCGTTCAATGTTAACCTTAAAATTGGTCCAACACCTCTTGTATCTATAAAAGATATAGGAAATATAGAGAAAAATATAGAAAATAATGCAAGGATAGCAAGTAAAAATCACATAATAATTTATAGCAATTCGGGATTTTTCTACATCCACCACAATATGAATTTATTCTCTTTTGTTCACTAGTTTTCGAAGGTTATAACAATAAAATATCGAAACATAAGCCCTATTGAAGATGAAAAAAAGGTAGAATCTCCATTAGTGAAAATAGTTTGATCCTTTTCATGCTTGGTGTCTCCCCGCATTTATAAATGTAGAGGATTGAGTTAGAGCTTTGAAGTCAAGATCTTTCTCTGAAAAACCTTTCAAAACATCCCTATTTTAGGTCCACAAAAGATGAAGGTATATTAGGGATGGGTTAACTTGGAATCATGGATTCGTACCAACTGATACCATGGATCAGTACTTATCGATGAACTTGTGAGTTTTTCTTCTTTCTGCTCTAATTTGTACTTCATTTGTCCATCTATCTATCATTGCTCCATGCTTTAGTTTTGTTCCATGCTCAAATATATCAAGATCTACTGAGAATTGAGAATTTTAGGAATGATACACGTCATGAATCGGTACTAAGAAACATACTTAGCTTTTTTCTTTACTTTTCGTCATACCATGTTGCACTTGATCATCCATGAACATTGCATCAGTTCCTTCATCATCAAAATTCAGTATAACTGAATCATCCTGTGTGAAATATCACAAATAACATTTGCACCTCAAAGTATGCTCCTATAAATACATATAATGCTTTGTTTAGAGAAAAGTGACCATATCCTGAATCAATCAAAACTTCCGTTTCCATGGAGATTCGTGTTTCAAAAAGCATCATAAGTCCATATAGTCATTGAACCATATCTTTCCGATCGAAACAGTTTCTAAATCTTCATTTCCAAAGAATCCATCTTTTCCAACAAGAAATCCATCTCCACCCATAGGTAAATTAATATTCATAATCTACAACTCCGATTATAATCTCCACAATACATATTTGTTTGAACAAACCTAAAAAATTGTCAATTTTTAGAATCAATAACGATCTATAGGCATCATTGCGGCATCAATCGATACTGATCGATGCTCTTTACTATAAATAGGTTAGGATTAGCCTTTTTTGAGCACTTTCCTTCTTTTGCTGACGTTATCGACTTTCTTCACCAGTGGCTTTAATTAACCATTCAATCTCACTCTTATCCACTGCAGTCTAAATCGAATCATTTAGGTAGTTGAATCTCTTCAAATTCCGCACAAATCGATGCCAACATTGGATCGATCCATCGCCATTTCATCAATCCCAAATTTTTGGTTGATCGACCCTAGCAATGTTGATATACTAATTCAAGACCTACTCTTCATTTGATTTGGTACAAACATATTGCATCAACTCCACATCGATTCCAACACCTTAGATCGATCATCAAAACCCTACATCAATTGATGCCGATCGATGTAGGTTAGCATGTTGATTTTGGGAACTTTATTGATTTTAATCGTTGGAATATCCAGGGATACACATTCCATCATCAGTTGCCTCTAAGATTTTAGAATTTTTGACTGTTAGAAAATGCAATCCTTCTTTGAGCATAGATCGGTCAAGAACAAGAATTGTTACCATGGGTTAATCTGGACTATCAACTTAGTCTCCATGTTAATAGTTACCATCAAACACATTGTTCCATTATGTGCTGGGAACTTGTTTTTGAGCACATGGATGATAATAATATTCATAAAGGTTTAAACACTAAGGTGAGCACTAGTAACAGCCCTAAGAGTTAAAATACCAGAGTAAATGATTGTAATCTTTGTAAGAGTTGAAACATTGAGGCAAATGATAGCAACATCCATAAGAGTTGAATAACCAAAGTGAATGATATGTAACCCTTAAATGAATTATATAAACTTAGCAGACTAGTGGTAAGGGATAAATGGCAAGTAACACCTGGAAAACCAAAGGAAGAGGCTAACGACGTAAGTAAAACTCTTTATTTAATGCGTAGGTGGAGATCAAAAACACATTTAAAAGACATGAGTAGAAACATGACATGTGATTGTGTATATAGACCTGAGACCGAGGCCTAACTTGGGAACTTGGCGATTTTGATCATTGGACAATAAGGATACACATTCCATTATTAGTTGCTTCTAACGATTTCAGAATCTTTGACTCCTGGAAAATGCAATCCTTCTTCAGGCACAGATCGATCAAGAACAAGAGTTCTTACCAATATGGGTTAATCCGGACTATTAACGTAGTCTCTAAGTTAATAATTACCATCAAACACATTGTTTCACTATGCCATGAGAACTCATTTTCAATCACGAGCTAGCATTCACATCATATAGGCACTGAAAGTCTAGGGATTGGATTAAAATACATGGCCAACTATTTAATTAGTCAAGTTACAAAAAAAAATCTAAGTAATCACTAATTGATCAACTAGCTAAATATTAGTGAGCATCAAAAATAAATAAGTATATATAAATATCGCATACCCAGAATTTTTATACTAGTTTAGACTTTTGTTGTACGTTCAGTGTCAAAACTCCTTTCTATATTTTCACTAACTTAACCCAAAGAAATAGATTTATAATGACTTTGCCTAAGCCACCAAACATGAATTTAAACGGACCGTCTGATGAGTACGCAACATGACTTCGACGTCAATATAAAAGCGTATTTGTGACTCTTTTTATCTTTGATATATATATATATATATATATATATATACATATACACACGTTCTCCTTTTGATACAATCTCTTATGACCTACATAATAAAATTTCGAGGTAAATGATAATTCGTAAGAGTTCAAATATTGAGGTGAGTGATAACAACGTTCGTAAGGGAAAAATAATAATAAGGTAGATGATAATAATATTCATAAGGATTTAAAAACTAAGATGTATATTGGCAACAAACATAAGAGTTTAAATACCAGAGTAAATGATAGTAATCTTTGTAAAATTTGAAGCACTAAGATGAATGACAGTAACATTCATAAAAAAGTTAATTGTATGCAACCCTGAAATGAATAATATAACCTTTAGTTGATTAGAGATGAATGACATGTCCACAAACTGAAGGAAGATGCTAACGACCTAAGCAAAACTCTCTATCTATGTAGGTGGAGATAAAGAACACATTTAAAAGACATGAGTAGAAATGTATGATTCAAAATTTATGTTTTTCCTTAAACTTTTAGGTACTCATTTAAATAGTCTAAGGGTTGAAGGTTTCACATTCACATATTCCGTCGACAACTCACGAAAATGGTCAGAGGGGGAAGAACATTTAGATATCCAATTTTATTATGTAAGAACTTTTGTTGCTTTTGGTGTAATATAACTTTAATCATTCATGGTTGTGTCCGAGGGAACTAGCTCGGTCGGCAATGTGTGAAATGGGTAGATTTAAAAAAAACTCTATTTGGATCATAGTGGGCCTATGATGTCTACCGGGTTTCACTAGATGTCTTGATGCTCTTAATAGAATCATATTTTATTAATATTGCTATAATGTAACTAATTAAATCCATGTTAATTAAATGTGAAATATGAAAAGTTTTGAATATATCAAATATATTCATATTTCAAATTTTGTGACAACTACATGAAACAAAAAAGAAAGTCTAATTGTTAGATGTTAAAGTATGAGAATAAACAGGAAAATAGGTCTAGATGTAAGCACATAAAAATATAAAAGAAATTTTTAATTAACACAATATCTAATTAATATGCAAGAGATGATATGATACAATAAACTAACTAAAACAACAAACAATAAGATGATCAATATATACATGTGTAGAAATTGAAATCTATATATATTATATATATATATATATATTCGCTATTTATTTGTATATATTACTGCCTCAATTCTAATAGTTCAATAAATGAAATTTAAAATGTTTCTAAAACATTCCTTGAAAATATAAATTTTCACACACACACATATGAGGGATTTTATGCGAGTAACTCTTTTGCTGAAGATAGAATTTATGGCAATCCTGCCCCGATGCTTCTACGATAGAGATGTCATGGATTACAATGGAGGATTTTAATAATGCTCTTAGTCAAAAAGATAAAAAAGGTGATTTGTCTATCCTTTTTACCTATTGAAACACCTTTTAAAACTGTCTGCTAAAATGTGGTTTAGTCGAATTTGATATGCAGGAATGTAAATATACATGGAGATGAAGGGGCATTGTAACTAATATAAACAAGGTGCTCATGAACTATAAGTTCTTGTCTAAGTTCCCGCAATTTTCCACTATCGCAATTCCTATGTCTATGAGTGATCATACACCAATTCTGATCCGTTTCAGCAATGTTCCACCATCAGAAAAGGGTACGCCATTCAGATATGCAAATAATTGACATCATATGCATGTATATACTCAATGCATCATTGATGGACTAAACTTAGATACTTAGGGGACAACACATAAATTCATGCATAAGCTTAAGACAGTGAAAACATATTTAAAGGCCCGGAATAGTCTAAGTGATAAAGACAACACTATTTCCAAATTGCAAGAGGAGTTTAATGCAGCTTTCCTACAAAGTGACGATGATCCACAAAATGAAGATGTCTTTAATTATATGTATAATATTGGCTTGCAGTTAAATCAGCAAACTCAAAGACAACTGGATCTATTAAGACAACAAAGTAAAGTACTTTGGTTGCAATAGGGTGACAAGAATTTAAAATTCTTTTAGCTAAAATGTCGGGGTGATAGCAAAGTAAAGTGCTTTTTTTGGACATAGCTATCAAAAGTCTCCCGCATCAGCTAATGCCTCTATGTACAACTTTCCGATTCCAACCGCTCTTTAAGAAATTTTTGATGCCTGTAATCCAATTACTGTGGATCTTGCTGTTTGTGTGCCTGAGCCTACTGCCGATGTTTCAAATTAAAAAACGATAATGTAATGCTAGATTTTGGTTAGGTTACAAATCCTGTTGTATCCTATGCTGCAAGAAGTCTCAGAAGTCTTTTCCTGCAAATGCTCCCACTGCCAAAGTATGCTCTACACATCAGCTCCCCTCTTGGAAACCATTGTTCTCGACAAAACCCCACAACACGAGGAGGCATACTTCTAAATGATTTGATATTGTTGGGAATTGTGGTGATTTGTTTGTGCCTCCTCAAGTTGTTGAGGTGGGTGTTGCCTTTTGGAAGGACACCTTTGTTGGGTTTTTCCTAGATGATGGTCTCAAAAATTCAATAGTTAAAAATTATCTAAGGACCAAATGAAAGATTAATGTATCTCTAAAAGTTAGATTTGATTAAGATATGTTTTTCTTAGATTTTTCTTGCCCGGATGAGAGGCGAATGATTTTAGCGGCAGACCCTTGTGTTATTGACGGGAAATTTTTATCATAACAAAGTGGAGTCCCTCAGTCGATTCTGCTAGGGAATATGTATTGTCTATTCTAGTATGGGCTAAGTTTTCCAATATTATGTCACCTCTTCAGTCTCCAAAAAGCCTTAACTGGTTGGCTTGTCATATAGGAGAGCTAATCTGTTTTGATGAGAATGCCGAGTGTAGAGATAGGCTTGAGTATGATAAGGCAATGATAAAGATTACCCCCCTTTGGCTGCTTCCTTCACACCTATTTGTTGTACTCTCTGGGCATAGAGTTGGTCGAATTGACATTAATTACCAATGGTCACCCCTGATCTATACCTTCTGTCACTCTTTTGGTCATACAACTCCTCTTTGTAGTCACCGTTCCTTGGAAGGTAAAGCTATCTCCTTACCTTCCAAAGCTTCGATTCAATAACCTCCCCCCGGCCATTGGAAATTTAAACGCACAGCTCCTACTGTAACATTCCTGAATTTTGAACAAGATAATTTGACAAATTATTTAATTTTTGGAATCAAATTATGGAATTTTGGTAGTAAATTTTAAATTTTTAGATTTAAAAGTTGAATCAATTTGAAGATTTACAGAATAAATAATAATATGCATTTTTAATTGAATTTGGAATTTAAAAGCTTTGAAAATTTTATTGTGAATATAAAATTGATAAGTATGTTTATAAATTAGAATCAAAATTAAGGACCAAAACAAAATGTATAAAATTAAAATAAATTTTGAACTAAAATTTTAACATTTAAAACTAAATTTATAAATCAAATTAAGTTAAGGGATTTAAACATATATTTGAAAATGTAAAAAAAATTTGTAAATGTATGAATATTTTTAGTTTGTTTTGGATTTTTATAATATTTGTATAAACTTTTATTTTATAAATCTAATGTATTCATTTCAAAATTTTCCATATGCAAATAAGTATATATATTAACTAATTGGTTAAATACAAGCTCACATTTATTTTATAATTAACATCTAATTAAATACTAATTAACATTTAATAAATACTAATTCCTTAGTAAAAGACAAGTGTATGTATATTAAGTTGTTTTAAAACAAGTGTAGATAAATAAACAAAAGTTTTGACAAGTGTTAACACTAATTGATACAAGTGGCATTTAAATTCATTTTCTTTTAAAACTTAAAAAAATAAAATAATATACAAAGGAATGAAACAAATTTCAAACCAGACCTGAAACAAAAAGAAACCAAAAGCCTGAAAACTAAATTACTTCATCTCAAACCAAAACTTCAATCAATGTTAGAATTCAAAGCAAACCTGAGGTCAAGCAACAAATTCAACATGCAAGATCAACTACCTTCTCAAACATAAAAAGATTCAAAACAATCAAACCTGGCAATATAAAAAAAATCAAACAGCAAGGATCATCCCAGAAGCAACTATTTGCAGTCTGGAAATCAAGATAGATTGAAAGCAACAAAGAAAAGTGGATGCTTCAGTTTTTGGCCAGGAGATAAATGCAAGTTTCTTTGGGAAATCAAGTTTAAACTGAAAATGGAAATCAAGGAAGCAAGTACAGACTAGACTAAGCTAAAGGAAAACTTAAAAGCCTGGAATCACTTTTGCAAATCAAAATTTAACAAAACAAATAGAAGATGGAGCAGGGCAGTTTCCTCTGGGATTAAATTAAGATAAGTAAATTTTTTCTTAAAAGAAATTTTTGAATTCAAATTTTTAATGAGTATTAAAGTATGAATTTAAAACAGTGGAAGAAAAAAAAAAGCAAGGTGATGTTTAAAACTGAAAAGCAAAGTCTGGGAACAAAAACAAAATTGCATTCAAATCAAGATTCATACCTGATTCAAGAGCAAGATTAAGCAAATGAGAATTCAAGCTTCAGATCTAAAATTCAACAAAACAACCTGAGGCATGTTCCAGTTTTCAAGAACTGCAAAGTCCATAACAGGTGAGCAAACTTACATAATTTTGCCTCTACACTTTGATATATGTTTGACATTGATGTATGATGAAAAGGAAATTGCTTGATTAGTTGATAAATGGGCCTGCATGTTATATTTAGATATAGAAGTATATGTATAGGACTGTACATATCTATTTATGAAATGGCTCTGAAATCTTATAAAAGCTGATCAAACTTTGAAATGGTGTAATTCAAAACCATGTAATATATTGTTTCAGGCCTAAGATCTGAAACATCACCCTAAAACTTGATTTTTAAAATTAAAATCATAATTTTTAGTTTAGAACTTAACACACAGTTTAGTGTTGAACTAAAAATGGGGATATTGGGTTTTTGAGTGATCTCGGCAAATTGAAGGGTCGGGGTTCAACTTGTGGGTAGAGGAGTGATTGTTGTTGACAAGAAAAATACTGGAAGATGTTGATTTTCATCGTGGAAGCAATGGCAGAGGGTTTTCTTCTGTAACCCTAGTTTTTAGCTAGGCAGTTTGATTTACTGACCCCACCTATAGGAGCGATCGAGTTCAATAAGGTTTTGGGGGTTGGAAGAGGAGACGTAGGCGGAGGGATGGCCGGAGTTGCAGCACTAACGGTGGCCGGAGGAGCTTGATATTGGCGTTGACAGGTTTGGTGGAAGTTTGGTCATTTCTGTTCCAGGTTTTGAGAATTAAGCTCGATTTCGATTCTTGCTCATATTTGTCAATCTCGAGGGATTGTTGAGGTGAGATGATCGTTGTTGGTACGTTGAAGATGGCACGGTGGGTCGGAGATGGACGGGATGATGTGCACGTGCACGTGATTTGATCTGGGTGATGATGCGTGGGAGAAGAAGAAAAGGGAACTGGAATTGGGTTCTCGTGTTTTGTATCGGGTAGATTCGTGATTAGCTCGAAGTAAATACAAGTGAGGCTCGGGTAGGTAAATGTTTCAGGTTTTAGTATAAAAGCAGAGCCTGTTACAGTTTTTTTTTTTAAAAAAAAAATTATATTAGAAGTAGAGTTTTAAATGCAAACTAAAATCTAAACTATGTTTTAAACCTGAAAATAAATAAGAATTCAATAGTTTAAATCTTGGGTTTGAAATCATTTGAATTTTTAAATTTTACTTTGGGTTTTAAATAAAACTAGAAAAAACCCTGTTTTCTGTTTTTAAATTTAAATGTAAAGATTAAAATGCAAGTTGAAATTAGACTGAGTTTTGAAAATGTGAAATTGAATATGAATTCAAATTTGATTGTCTAAAATTTGAAATAATTTATGTTTTTAAATTTAAATTGGGTTTTAAAACTTATAAGTGAAATCCATATATAGTTTTGCAATTGAATTGGAAGTTTGAAATTTTGAATTGGAGTTTTAAAATGAGTTTAAATCTGTATTTTTAAATCTGGAATTTAATGTAAACTTCAATTTTTTTTGAGTTTAAATTTAAATCTTTTAAATACTTGAAATGGTTAAATAATTTTGAACTTTAAAATATAGTTTAAAATGTAAGTAGAGTCTTTAAATCTGAAAACCAATCTGGATTAAAATTTCAAATAAGTATTTCAGTTTTGAAATGTAGGAAGGATTTAAAATTTAAAATGTGTTAAGAAATTTGAAATGTTTAAAGTATAATTCAAATTGATTTGAATTTAAATATGAATTTGGTTTTAAATTCTTCTAAGCTTCTTTATTAAATGAGAGCTTCTTAAACTTATGAAATGAAAGGTTAAAAAAAAAAAAATGTGTTGTAAAATTTTGTTAAAGATAATTTGGATTCATTTTAAAATCTTAAATTTAAAATGATATTTGAAAATAAATTTAAGTAAATTGATTTAAAATATCTTGTAAATGATAACTTGATTAAGTAATTAAGAAATTAATTACATAATATAATTAGTGAGTTTAATAAGTTTAGATTAATTAATCAAGTGAAATTAATTTAAACATTGGATGCTTTGGTAAATATTAATTAATTAATGGATGGTAATCACTTAGTGAAGTAATAATTGATAATTACTGGATGTAATAAATTAAGCAATTTAGAAAAAATTATTAATCAAGAAGTGATTAATTATAGTAATCAATTAAGAAATATTAATTAAATAGGTTGTAATTAGTTAACATTTATTAACTAAGATTAGTGACTAATCTGATTTGAATTAATCAGATAATTAATTGATATTGTTTATAGATGATTGGATTCTATTGAATGATTGAACTGCTTGATATCCCTAATTGTTTAAACTTTGTTTGAATTGAACTATGTTTACTGTAATTTATTTTCTGTGATATATGTACCTGTGATCTGTAAATGAAAAATAAGCGTTATGGTTCATACCGCTTATCAAATATAAGCGTTATAATTTATATCGCTTATCAAATATATTGCTGTGTTTGAATCTGTGCTGATTGATGTTATGCACTATTGTGTTAAACCCCTGGACCACACTATACACACACAAATATGGATTGCACGTGGAAATCGGTTAAGTCACAGATTTTTGAAATGGTTTTAAATCTTGGATTTTTGAATTTAAACGGTTTGGAAAATGAAATTGGGTTAAAAGTGGAAAAGGCTTTTAAAAAGGAAGTTTTCAAAAATAAAAGCTATTTCGAATAAATGGATTAAGTTTTGAAATTTAAATAGTTGATTTGAATTTAAATTCAAGATTTGAAACTAAATCCTATTGGTTTGGGAATTTGAATTTTATATTTGAAAGGCTTTAACTAGTGAAATTGAAATCGGGTTTTCCGAAGTAAAACTGTTTGTTTTTAAATGCTAGTAGCTTTCACATAAGTAATGAATCTCAAATTCATAAGGAATTTCAAGTTTGAAAAAAAAAAAAATAATTTTCCAAAATATGAATGAACCTTTGGAAATTATTTTGAAAGCTATGGAATGACTCTTTTATTTAAAGACCAATGAGTTAATTCAATTTGAAGTGGAATTGTTTTGAAAAGCTAGAAATAAATCTTTATTTAAGATTGGTGATCTTTGTCATAGAATTTAAAGGGGATCCTTAAGATAATCTTTTGTTTAAAAGATTTAAATGTAGAAATTGTTAAACCATTAAAGGTTTTGAAATAAATCTTTTTATTTAAAAAGATTCGTAAAATGGTAATTTGTCTTAACCATTTGATGAAAGGTTTTTGAGTTTTAAGTTGTGACTTAACTGAGATCCCATATCCATATATTTTTAAAATATTGCGCTCACTATTCGGTTTAGCCGGGAGAGGACCTTTGTGTCATATAGCCCATTCCGAATATGTGATACGTCGTTATGGATAGCATTGAAGACCGGTGGTGAAGACCGGGTGTTTGCGAGAACGATAGGATGACCTATCGATTGACTCTGCACTGAGTTGCTCCGGTATAGAGTCCTCCCTTAGTGATGGGAAGTCCGATCGGGATTGTGAATACCCGGATTTGCAAGGGCTTCTTTGGAAGTGCCTTCGGTTCTGTTCGAACCCGGAACAGACTTGTATGGTTGTATGTCCGACATTACACTTTGAGATATTAACCGATCTCTATCAAATACATTTCTGCTGGTGGCGGAGAATTTATTCTCTTAGCTTAACACCCTTCTCTGAGATGTACGAGCTCAGAGGTTATGTAGTTGATATTTATCAGTGATATATTCCCAATTTGGTAATGTGACATGCTGAGTGCTGCTGTGTGATGATCATTGGTTGATCGTTTGTGATATGATCATTTGTTTGATCATTTATCTTTGTGATCATTGCTTTGGTCATCTGTGGACCCAAAGCATGGCTTTGTTGCACAAAGCGTAGCTTTGTGGACGAGACTTCGTCAGGACCTCACTCCCCGGAAATGGTCGAAACAGGAAAGATGCGGCAAGGTTATGAGGGTCGCGCCCTTTAGGGTGTGTCATTCCCTTCTGGTAAAGGGTGGTATCATGGTATGGAGCCCAGATATTTGCTCATGTGGACACACTTTATTATTACTGTGTGGTGTTGTTGTTGGAGAGCTCTCGGATAAAGGTCCCAAAGGACCGGGGGATGACATATTCGTGTAGTAGTTACCTAGTTACAGAGGTAACCCGGCCTTGTGTTGGCAGAGATCTAACCGTAACGTTAGTTCTCGGGACGTCCCGCCAGAGGCGTACCCATGTGGCAATAGGAAGTTCCTTAGCCTAACCATTTGTTGGAAATCCATTCATCCAATACGTGCCTTGTACGGTTTTAGTTGTAGAACCTGCCATTTAACATGGCAGCTATAGTAGGCATAGTATCATGGTACCTATGCTGGCTAGGATTTATATTATACTTTCGAAAGATTTTCCACTATGCACTAGTAATAATATCAAAGAATTTTCCTCGTAGTAAGCATGTTTGACTATCATAAGGAGAAATCTCCCCCATGTGTGCGTTTGCATTGTGTGTGTGCCGGGAGGCCTTATGGTAGTTTCATTTTTCAAAAAGCATTGCGGATTTCAAATTTAAATTCTCTTGTTTGTTCAAAGACCAAATGCTTTTGTTTGCTCATACCAGTCCCATGACTGACCTGGAGTTTATTGTTCCTTTCCTAAACTCTGGGTGCCCACTATTTCCCACACGGGCAGTCTAGAGTTGGGGTTTTCAGATAGTAGATATAGATATCGATTCAGTAGCTTTCAGCTTTCACTTTGGCATTGGCTTGGACATTGGAGTCTCTAGATTCAGACCAGACTTGCTTATCTTGGTGAAACGAGATGGTGGTTCGAGCTTGTGATTTGGAGTTTGGCTTTGGAGCATTGGATTGGAGTTGCAGTTGCTGATTGAAGTTTTGTTTCCGCTGTTATATCATTTTGTTATTCCGCTGTAGCATTTTATCTTGTATCTCTGATATTGATTCATATTGTATCATTGTTGTATCAAATATTGTATATCAAATGATATTCATTTTTTTCTTCCGCTGTGTTGTTTTACTTAATGGTGTTATAAGCTCCGGCGCGATTCGAATTTCAACGGTTGAATCTGCGGCATTTAAGTACAAGTGGAGTACGAATGTCGATTTTCAAACGTTGGAATTCTGGGTCGTGACAATTTGGTATCAGAGCTGAAGGTTGAAACTTTAGCTCAGGAGTATAACACATTAAGTAACTCATTAGAGATAGGGTGAAGTAAACCCTAGAATGAGTATATCCTTAAGATATTCGTTCGAATGCCTCAGTAAATTCTCTTACTATTCACCGATGGTAAGTATGAGTGCGAGAAGAGGACGAGATTGGGGACAAGGGAATATGACTATAAATGGTCGATGTCCTGCAATAGCGGAAACAACTTTCTCTATCAATTTCCTTCGATTCGTCTTCTCAATTCTTTGATGATTCCTGGAAGCTCCAGGAAGAAGCTTTGATATCTTTGCATGGGACATAAACTCCAGATGGGTCAGAATTGTTTGTTTGGATGAATTGTTTGCTTTGGTTGCTATGGTTGTTAAGTATATTTTGGCTGTTTAAACTAAAAATGTTAGAATAGTATCCATATATCAGTTGGGTCCAGATAAATTCTACGAGTGGTTAGTTATCATTGGAACTAATCAATACCCCTGTGTATTCGTAGATCTGGTGACTCGAGTATCTTGATTCGTTCTTGTATCCATTATTGATATTCTGATTTGGTAAGCCAAATGCAGAATAAATACCCAGTTTGATTTGCAAACTGTATCTCTATCTTTTTGTATCCATTCTTTGTCGTTTCCTACTTTCAAATTTCGAGGACGAAATTTTCTTAAGGAGGGAAGTCTGTAACATTCCTGAATTTTGAACAAGATAATTTGACAAATTATTTAATTTTTGGAATCAAATTATGGAATTTTGGTAGTAAATTTTAAATTTTTAGATTTAAAAGTTGAATCAATTTGAAGATTTACAGAATAAATAATAATATGCATTTTTAATTGAATTTGGAATTTAAAAGCTTTGAAAATTTTATTGTGAATATAAAATTGATAAGTATGTTTATAAATTAGAATCAAAATTAAGGACCAAAACAAAATGTATAAAATTAAAATAAATTTTGAACTAAAATTTTAACATTTAAAACTAAATTTATAAATCAAATTAAGTTAAGGGATTTAAACATATATTTGAAAATGTAAAAAAAATTTGTAAATGTATGAATATTTTTAGTTTGTTTTGGATTTTTATAATATTTGTATAAACTTTTATTTTATAAATCTAATGTATTCATTTCAAAATTTTCCATATGCAAATAAGTATATATATTAACTAATTGGTTAAATACAAGCTCACATTTATTTTATAATTAACATCTAATTAAATACTAATTAACATTTAATAAATACTAATTCCTTAGTAAAAGACAAGTGTATGTATATTAAGTTGTTTTAAAACAAGTGTAGATAAATAAACAAAAGTTTTGACAAGTGTTAACACTAATTGATACAAGTGGCATTTAAATTCATTTTCTTTTAAAACTTAAAAAAATAAAATAATATACAAAGGAATGAAACAAATTTCAAACCAGACCTGAAACAAAAAGAAACCAAAAGCCTGAAAACTAAATTACTTCATCTCAAACCAAAACTTCAATCAATGTTAGAATTCAAAGCAAACCTGAGGTCAAGCAACAAATTCAACATGCAAGATCAACTACCTTCTCAAACATAAAAAGATTCAAAACAATCAAACCTGGCAATATAAAAAAAATCAAACAGCAAGGATCATCCCAGAAGCAACTATTTGCAGTCTGGAAATCAAGATAGATTGAAAGCAACAAAGAAAAGTGGATGCTTCAGTTTTTGGCCAGGAGATAAATGCAAGTTTCTTTGGGAAATCAAGTTTAAACTGAAAATGGAAATCAAGGAAGCAAGTACAGACTAGACTAAGCTAAAGGAAAACTTAAAAGCCTGGAATCACTTTTGCAAATCAAAATTTAACAAAACAAATAGAAGATGGAGCAGGGCAGTTTCCTCTGGGATTAAATTAAGATAAGTAAATTTTTTCTTAAAAGAAATTTTTGAATTCAAATTTTTAATGAGTATTAAAGTATGAATTTAAAACAGTGGAAGAAAAAAAAAAGCAAGGTGATGTTTAAAACTGAAAAGCAAAGTCTGGGAACAAAAACAAAATTGCATTCAAATCAAGATTCATACCTGATTCAAGAGCAAGATTAAGCAAATGAGAATTCAAGCTTCAGATCTAAAATTCAACAAAACAACCTGAGGCATGTTCCAGTTTTCAAGAACTGCAAAGTCCATAACAGGTGAGCAAACTTACATAATTTTGCCTCTACACTTTGATATATGTTTGACATTGATGTATGATGAAAAGGAAATTGCTTGATTAGTTGATAAATGGGCCTGCATGTTATATTTAGATATAGAAGTATATGTATAGGACTGTACATATCTATTTATGAAATGGCTCTGAAATCTTATAAAAGCTGATCAAACTTTGAAATGGTGTAATTCAAAACCATGTAATATATTGTTTCAGGCCTAAGATCTGAAACATCACCCTAAAACTTGATTTTTAAAATTAAAATCATAATTTTTAGTTTAGAACTTAACACACAGTTTAGTGTTGAACTAAAAATGGGGATATTGGGTTTTTGAGTGATCTCGGCAAATTGAAGGGTCGGGGTTCAACTTGTGGGTAGAGGAGTGATTGTTGTTGACAAGAAAAATACTGGAAGATGTTGATTTTCATCGTGGAAGCAATGGCAGAGGGTTTTCTTCTGTAACCCTAGTTTTTAGCTAGGCAGTTTGATTTACTGACCCCACCTATAGGAGCGATCGAGTTCAATAAGGTTTTGGGGGTTGGAAGAGGAGACGTAGGCGGAGGGATGGCCGGAGTTGCAGCACTAACGGTGGCCGGAGGAGCTTGATATTGGCGTTGACAGGTTTGGTGGAAGTTTGGTCATTTCTGTTCCAGGTTTTGAGAATTAAGCTCGATTTCGATTCTTGCTCATATTTGTCAATCTCGAGGGATTGTTGAGGTGAGATGATCGTTGTTGGTACGTTGAAGATGGCACGGTGGGTCGGAGATGGACGGGATGATGTGCACGTGCACGTGATTTGATCTGGGTGATGATGCGTGGGAGAAGAAGAAAAGGGAACTGGAATTGGGTTCTCGTGTTTTGTATCGGGTAGATTCGTGATTAGCTCGAAGTAAATACAAGTGAGGCTCGGGTAGGTAAATGTTTCAGGTTTTAGTATAAAAGCAGAGCCTGTTACAGTTTTTTTTTTTAAAAAAAAAATTATATTAGAAGTAGAGTTTTAAATGCAAACTAAAATCTAAACTATGTTTTAAACCTGAAAATAAATAAGAATTCAATAGTTTAAATCTTGGGTTTGAAATCATTTGAATTTTTAAATTTTACTTTGGGTTTTAAATAAAACTAGAAAAAACCCTGTTTTCTGTTTTTAAATTTAAATGTAAAGATTAAAATGCAAGTTGAAATTAGACTGAGTTTTGAAAATGTGAAATTGAATATGAATTCAAATTTGATTGTCTAAAATTTGAAATAATTTATGTTTTTAAATTTAAATTGGGTTTTAAAACTTATAAGTGAAATCCATATATAGTTTTGCAATTGAATTGGAAGTTTGAAATTTTGAATTGGAGTTTTAAAATGAGTTTAAATCTGTATTTTTAAATCTGGAATTTAATGTAAACTTCAATTTTTTTTGAGTTTAAATTTAAATCTTTTAAATACTTGAAATGGTTAAATAATTTTGAACTTTAAAATATAGTTTAAAATGTAAGTAGAGTCTTTAAATCTGAAAACCAATCTGGATTAAAATTTCAAATAAGTATTTCAGTTTTGAAATGTAGGAAGGATTTAAAATTTAAAATGTGTTAAGAAATTTGAAATGTTTAAAGTATAATTCAAATTGATTTGAATTTAAATATGAATTTGGTTTTAAATTCTTCTAAGCTTCTTTATTAAATGAGAGCTTCTTAAACTTATGAAATGAAAGGTTAAAAAAAAAAAATGTGTTGTAAAATTTTGTTAAAGATAATTTGGATTCATTTTAAAATCTTAAATTTAAAATGATATTTGAAAATAAATTTAAGTAAATTGATTTAAAATATCTTGTAAATGATAACTTGATTAAGTAATTAAGAAATTAATTACATAATATAATTAGTGAGTTTAATAAGTTTAGATTAATTAATCAAGTGAAATTAATTTAAACATTGGATGCTTTGGTAAATATTAATTAATTAATGGATGGTAATCACTTAGTGAAGTAATAATTGATAATTACTGGATGTAATAAATTAAGCAATTTAGAAAAAATTATTAATCAAGAAGTGATTAATTATAGTAATCAATTAAGAAATATTAATTAAATAGGTTGTAATTAGTTAACATTTATTAACTAAGATTAGTGACTAATCTGATTTGAATTAATCAGATAATTAATTGATATTGTTTATAGATGATTGGATTCTATTGAATGATTGAACTGCTTGATATCCCTAATTGTTTAAACTTTGTTTGAATTGAACTATGTTTACTGTAATTTATTTTCTGTGATATATGTACCTGTGATCTGTAAATGAAAAATAAGCGTTATGGTTCATACCGCTTATCAAATATAAGCGTTATAATTTATATCGCTTATCAAATATATTGCTGTGTTTGAATCTGTGCTGATTGATGTTATGCACTATTGTGTTAAACCCCTGGACCACACTATACACACACAAATATGGATTGCACGTGGAAATCGGTTAAGTCACAGATTTTTGAAATGGTTTTAAATCTTGGATTTTTGAATTTAAACGGTTTGGAAAATGAAATTGGGTTAAAAGTGGAAAAGGCTTTTAAAAAGGAAGTTTTCAAAAATAAAAGCTATTTCGAATAAATGGATTAAGTTTTGAAATTTAAATAGTTGATTTGAATTTAAATTCAAGATTTGAAACTAAATCCTATTGGTTTGGGAATTTGAATTTTATATTTGAAAGGCTTTAACTAGTGAAATTGAAATCGGGTTTTCCGAAGTAAAACTGTTTGTTTTTAAATGCTAGTAGCTTTCACATAAGTAATGAATCTCAAATTCATAAGGAATTTCAAGTTTGAAAAAAAAAAAAATAATTTTCCAAAATATGAATGAACCTTTGGAAATTATTTTGAAAGCTATGGAATGACTCTTTTATTTAAAGACCAATGAGTTAATTCAATTTGAAGTGGAATTGTTTTGAAAAGCTAGAAATAAATCTTTATTTAAGATTGGTGATCTTTGTCATAGAATTTAAAGGGGATCCTTAAGATAATCTTTTGTTTAAAAGATTTAAATGTAGAAATTGTTAAACCATTAAAGGTTTTGAAATAAATCTTTTTATTTAAAAAGATTCGTAAAATGGTAATTTGTCTTAACCATTTGATGAAAGGTTTTTGAGTTTTAAGTTGTGACTTAACTGAGATCCCATATCCATATATTTTTAAAATATTGCGCTCACTATTCGGTTTAGCCGGGAGAGGACCTTTGTGTCATATAGCCCATTCCGAATATGTGATACGTCGTTATGGATAGCATTGAAGACCGGTGGTGAAGACCGGGTGTTTGCGAGAACGATAGGATGACCTATCGATTGACTCTGCACTGAGTTGCTCCGGTATAGAGTCCTCCCTTAGTGATGGGAAGTCCGATCGGGATTGTGAATACCCGGATTTGCAAGGGCTTCTTTGGAAGTGCCTTCGGTTCTGTTCGAACCCGGAACAGACTTGTATGGTTGTATGTCCGACATTACACTTTGAGATATTAACCGATCTCTATCAAATACATTTCTGCTGGTGGCGGAGAATTTATTCTCTTAGCTTAACACCCTTCTCTGAGATGTACGAGCTCAGAGGTTATGTAGTTGATATTTATCAGTGATATATTCCCAATTTGGTAATGTGACATGCTGAGTGCTGCTGTGTGATGATCATTGGTTGATCGTTTGTGATATGATCATTTGTTTGATCATTTATCTTTGTGATCATTGCTTTGGTCATCTGTGGACCCAAAGCATGGCTTTGTTGCACAAAGCGTAGCTTTGTGGACGAGACTTCGTCAGGACCTCACTCCCCGGAAATGGTCGAAACAGGAAAGATGCGGCAAGGTTATGAGGGTCGCGCCCTTTAGGGTGTGTCATTCCCTTCTGGTAAAGGGTGGTATCATGGTATGGAGCCCAGATATTTGCTCATGTGGACACACTTTATTATTACTGTGTGGTGTTGTTGTTGGAGAGCTCTCGGATAAAGGTCCCAAAGGACCGGGGGATGACATATTCGTGTAGTAGTTACCTAGTTACAGAGGTAACCCGGCCTTGTGTTGGCAGAGATCTAACCGTAACGTTAGTTCTCGGGACGTCCCGCCAGAGGCGTACCCATGTGGCAATAGGAAGTTCCTTAGCCTAACCATTTGTTGGAAATCCATTCATCCAATACGTGCCTTGTACGGTTTTAGTTGTAGAACCTGCCATTTAACATGGCAGCTATAGTAGGCATAGTATCATGGTACCTATGCTGGCTAGGATTTATATTATACTTTCGAAAGATTTTCCACTATGCACTAGTAATAATATCAAAGAATTTTCCTCGTAGTAAGCATGTTTGACTATCATAAGGAGAAATCTCCCCCATGTGTGCGTTTGCATTGTGTGTGTGCCGGGAGGCCTTATGGTAGTTTCATTTTTCAAAAAGCATTGCGGATTTCAAATTTAAATTCTCTTGTTTGTTCAAAGACCAAATGCCTCCTACGGTTCCTTCCTTTGACATTAGTCCTATTCCACCTCACACTGCTCCTCATACTTTCTCGGCTAAAGACCTATATTGCTTCCGCTCCTTCTCATGTTGTAGCTTATTATCAAGATGCAATAGAGGTTAATGTTAAAATTCTGCAGTTGTGATTGATAGTCCTTTTATGCCAGCTTCCCCCTCCAAGACTAAGATTTCAGACCCTGATGACTTAGATGGTGGAATTGTACACAGTTGATCCTTTTCCATCATTTCATTTTTTTTGTATCTATCTTGTAACATGATTTTGTGTGTTTTATCCCTTGTGAGGGTATGTAAGGTAGTGCGAGTCTATAGTTGTTGGGGGAACCTAGCCTCACACTTGTTCTTATTTTTATATAAAAGTGGACGAGACACTTTAAAAAACGGTTTTCCTTGCCCAAAAAAATGTCGATGAGATACACAAGAATAAAATCCTTGTTTTATTAGACATTCAAGGCAGTTTCATATACGATGGTGCTAAAATTAAAGAACAAGCAATTTTTTATTATTATTCCCTCTTTAGTGGTGACCTATACTGTAGTTTCCCAACTATCAAGACAAGAATGATTGTAAATGATAATGGCAAAGAGTACTTATCTACATCCATATCTATTGAAGAAATCAAATCAGCTCTATTTTCCATCGATGATTCTAATAGTCAGGCACCGAATGGGTTTTCTTCCAAGTTTTACAAGCTCCATTAGGACCTATTGAAAGAAGAATTAATGAAAGTCATATCAAAAAAATTTCAAACGAGGCACCTAGCAAAAGGATTAAATCATAATTTAATAACGCTCATCCCAAAAAATGGTAAGCCACAGTCCATCTCTGATTACCAACCTATTTTATGTGCTAATGGAGACAATATTTTGCCGGCACATGATCTCGTTCGGGATTTTGCATATAAGGAAAAGGTAAAATGTGCATTAAAGTGGACTTACAAAAAGCTTATGACATGGCAATCACAAATTTTTCTATTACATACTTAACACTATGAGTTTTCCTATTTTTCTTACTGATATCATTTATGAGTGTATATATACACCTACTATTTCTATAATAGTGGATGGACGACCTCAAGGTTTTATTGAGTCGAATAGAGGTTTATGACAAGGTGATCCTCTATCCCCTTATTTATTTTTTTATAGCTATGGAATAGAGGTAATGATCGTAGTTTAGGTCTCGTGCCAAACATTCATAAAGATGCTTGCTGAAGAGAACCTAGAAATTTCCACCATTCAAAATCCTTGGGTTGATCAAGAAGAGATCGAAGGAGGGGATGATGAAGATGACACTAATAAGGATGAGGATGATGGTGAGGAGGTGAACCTCGGTCATGAGTCTTTTGGTGAGACGGGTGGTGATGACCAAGTGCCACTCACTCACCGTCGATTGAAGTTAAAGATTATCTAACCTCGACTTGTTCCACAGCCACATCAAGCTCTAATCGGAGAGGAAATATCGATTTTGCCATTTGGTTACATATATGACTCATTTTGGAGCATACCAGATAAAATAACTTCTTATGACTTGGACAACATCAGCCTTGGCAATATCAGCTCTCCAATTTCATCAGATTGCTGATGTGCCTGCTACCGCTGTAGGGGACATAACCCTTGTTGGCAAACTTCAAGAGCATGGTCTTGGGGGGGGGGGCGCACTATGATACATTAACACGTTACAACACTTTGAGTCATCACATCTTTACACTGCACGTGTTATCCTTTGACTTCCAAGTTTTAACTTGACTATGTTTCCTGTTCAGGTTCTATGAACCATCAACATCTCTTCGATGATGTTCAAAGCTTTGGTTTTAATTATTAAAGACCTGGGTCATTACATTGACACCGTGACTCATCTCATGAATCCGACTCAAGCAAGTGTCGTAGAAGAGAACAGGAGAGGCGAGACAGAGACTACAAATGTCATGACGACCATCATGGAAGATCTAGTAGAACTTCTCCTACTCAGCATAGGGCTCGTTCCTTCTTGCTTATAAGCATGGATCGACACTCGACGAGACCCGATCCCGTTCTTTCAATCTGAATTCTTACTGCACCCACTACAATGTACCTACCACATAGCCAACGATATCTACTCAAAAATCTAAGCTTCCTATTCAATCGTTAGGGTCTACATCTTACAATCCTTCTAAACGGAAGCACGACAAAGACCAAACACCCATTTTGCATCCACCAAAATGTAGAGTCTATTTCAAATCCATAACTTGTTGTGATGCAAAGAGCGTTCCTCAGGATATAATTTGATGGAATTAAATTTATCTACAATCTGAAAGATATTCCCCTTATTGTAGGCTTAAAGGTCGTAGCCTATGTGGGTGACGTGTATGATTAGTATTACACGTGGAGGAGGCTAGCGAAAGCTCTCTTTGTTGTTAATAGGGAAACCATGGTGGCTCCTAAGGGAAAGAGCTTATAGAGAATGATAATAAGTGCATCATTAATAGTTTGGTTAAAGAAGTTGAGTAGCTTAGGAATCTATAGTAGCTACAGAGAAGAAATTAGAAGAAAAGAAATATAAGATGTAGTAGAATCAGGTTGAAGTCGCACATTATAAGAGTCACACTTTTAGTTTGGAAAGTGAGAAGCTTCGAAAGACTATAGATGACCAAGCTTCTAAAATCAGAACTTTAAATGTTGCGTTAGAGATAGAAAAGAAAGAGAATTATTACGCCCTAACCTAGACTCAAGAGTATTTGGAGCAACTATAAGATGTCCAACAAGCATCAAAGATGTTGAACTCAGGTGAAGATTGTCGAGGACCGGATCAAGTCCCAAATAGAGCCTATCGTAATTCGCTTCTATGCAAACGTCATCAAATCTGGGAATTTGAGGTAGCTCGATAAAGGTACCATATGGCCTTAGCTATACCTAGGAGGAAATAATTAACCAACAATGAGAACACTTAGACGTTGCTGAGGTTGAGGAGTTGAAATATGACCTCTTAGAAGGTAAAGGTTTGGAAACCCTTACCATTGGCCAAGTTTTTGTTAAAATCCTAGGCTATTGCTCGAGCTGGTCTGCCTATTTGAATCTAGCTCTAAAGGTTTGGGTAAAAGTTCCACTCCTATTTTTAAGGGACCCTTAGCAGAGATTTCGAAGTTATTAGTGGCTACTTCTAGTGCTATCACCTCTTCGACATCGTCTCTTCTTACTGATCTTATTATTCCTTCCTTTGGTGTTGCAACAACTCAATATGCCAAGGTGATTTTTGGAACATCTACTACTTAGACGTCTTTAGCCAAAGTTTCATATGATCCCAAAGAACCCAACTACACACAACCAATGTCTGCTCCAAAATTTCCCATCTTATCTTTGAACATGGGTGGCAGTTCCGCTAGAACTCCTTTACATGCGGCCGCTACTTCTCTCCTAGGGGTATAACCTTAATTTCTCCTATTTTTGAGAAGACTCAAATGACTCCCATCAATGCCTCTAATCTCTATTTTTCACTTTCTTAAGTTTCAGGTCCACCTGCTCTACCCCTTTACCAAAGGGAACTTCTCTTCGGGGACTCAAGCTACAATGATTGAATAGTTATCATGTCCACCCCAACCCAAATCCCATCCTCCTTACCGAGTCCGCTCTTGGTCCTAATGCTGAAATGATACATTCGTTAAATGAAGAGGCTGTAGATGATCCTAACGTAACATACGGGGATGAAGATATAGTCATCATAGGGGCACCGAGCATACGTCTGGGTCGTCAATACTGGAAGAGAAGACTGTTAAGATCCAAAAATCTCCAATTTTGAATGTGGCAACTATATAAACTATATTATTATTATATACTAACCAAATTTGCAGGAGAAGATATATCTTTGTGTAACGATCCCGATTTTAAATCAAATTTAAATTGATAATTTATTTAAATTTTAGAATTTAATTGTGAATTAATTTGAATTTCAAATTAAATAAGAATATGTGTTTGTTATATATATAAATTGATTATAAAAAAAGTTTTTGATTTAAATTCAAGGATAAGTATCCTATAAATAAAAATTGAATTTAAAAGATTTATACTTTTAATATATATATATATATATATATGTATATATATGTGATTATTTAATAATGTATAATTAGACTTTCTTTAAAAGTTGTATAAGTACAATTAATACAAAATTCATAAATATAAACATTCATAATAACTTGGATTTAAAATGTAAAACAAGAATTAATCAAAATTCTAAAAATGCTTTCTTTTATATACTTGAAAATAAATATAGTTAGTATATATGTAAATAAATATAAAGCTTTGATATACATATATCTTTTGAAAAATAAATAAGATTTATAAAAGGATCAAATACTTTCTTTTAAATGTTATATATGAATAAGTAAAATTTGTATATATAACAAATCTATTTCATAATAATTAATAAATAAAAACATAAAACATGTTTCATAAATAAAATAAAGTAAGGGATTTTAACAAAATTTATAAATAAATTTAACAAAAAGGACTTCAAAACAATTTAATCAAGAATGACATTTTGGTATCAGGGTTGAAGGTTGAGTAAGAACTTTAGCTCAGGAGTATAACACATTAGGTACCTCATTAGAGATAGAGTGAAGTATACCCTAGAACGAGTATTCCCTAAGATATCTGTTCGTGTACCTCAGTAAATTCTCTTACTATCCACTGATAGTGAGTATGAGTGCAAGAAGAGAACGAGATAAGGGACAGGGGAGTAAAACTACAAATGGTCGATACCCTGGAACAACAAGGAAACAACTCTTCTCAATCTCCTTTGATCCAGTTTCAATTCTTTAATTGCTTCGTGGCGGCTACAAGAGGAAGCTTCAGTGTGGTGGTGGCCCTGCGAATTGTTATTTCGTATTCTTTCCATCAATTTCTATCATTTTTAACTTTAATGAATTGAAATTTTAAATTGAAATAATTGGTTAATAAAATAGGAAGCTAAAAGCTAGATTGTATCAATAAAATGATTTTGGTCAAAACCAAATTTGAAATTTTTGTTGAAGTTTCTGGTGTGGATCCAAGTCCGAAGATGGACAAGTTGGTATATACTTTGGGATATTCCAACCTGAATTGAGTATCCATTGTTTGTTCTGTTGGGTCTAGATATATTCTACGAGTGGTTAGTTATCCTTCGGACTAACCAATATCCCTATATATTTCGTAGACTGAATGATCCGAGTATCTTGTGAAATATTGAATAGATTCGTTCTCATATTTACTGATAATATTCTGATTTGATAAACTAAATGCAGAATAAATATTACAGTTGATCTGGAAAACTATTTCTCTATCTTTGTGTATCCATCTGTTCTTTGGTCCTCTCCTTGTCTAGCAAATTTCGGGGACGAAATTTTCTTAAGGGGGAAATCTGTAACGATCCCGATTTTAAATCAAATTTAAATTGGTAATTTATTTAAATTTTAGAATTTAATTGTGAATTAATTTGAAAATTTCAAATTAAATAAGAATATGTGTTTGTTTTATGTATATAAATTGATTTAAAAAAAAGATTTTGATTTGAAATTCAAGGATAAATATCTTATAAATAAAAATTGAATTTAAAAGCTTTATACTTTTAATATATATATGTATATATGTGATTATTTAATAATGTATAACTAGAATTTAAAAATCATTTCTTTAAAAATTGTATAAATACAATTAATAGAAAATGCATAAATATAAACATTCAAAATAACTTGGATTTAAAATTTAAAACAAGAATTAATAAAAATTCTAAAAATACTTTCTTTTATATACTTGAAAATAAATATAGTTAGTATATATGTAAATAAATATAAAGCTTTGATATACATATATCTTTTGAAAAATAAATAAGATTTATAAAAGGATCAAATATTTTCTTTTAAATGTTATATATGAATAAGTAAAATTTGTACGTATAATAAATCTATTTCATAATAATTAATAAATAAAAACATAAAACATGTTTCATAAATAAAATAAAGTAAGGGATTTTAACAAAAGTTATAAATAAATTTAACAAAAAGGACGTCAAAATAATTTAATCAAGAATGACATTTGTAACATGATACACAAGTAAATTACACGTGTTAATATACAAAGAACAAGTGGCATATCATATAATTCAAAGTATAAATATATGTATAAAAAGAAAGAAACTGGCCACATTTTTCTTCTTCCATTCATCTCAAATCCGAAGAAAAAAAATCAAAAGAAAAAATATATATACACAGATCAAAGAAAAAGAAAATCAAAACTTCAGCATCTTCAAACCTGAAAGCTTTCAATCTTAAACCATAAACCTGGAAAGCAAAAGCTTAAACCTGGAAATCAAGTCTGGATTCAAGTTTTCAATCTAGAAACAAAAAAAAGAAATCAAAACCTGGAAAAATAGAAAAGGAAATCTAAAAGACAAACCCAGGCTACAAGCAATTCAAAGGCTCAAAGTTCAACTTGGGTTAAATTAAAGCTAAGATCAGAGTCAAAAGCAAGTTTCAGATCAAATAAAAATAGAATCCCAGATTTTAAAAGCTTAACCTGACATCTGTTCTTCATTAAGGTGAGTAAACTCCATTTTAAACCTAATCCTTTATCTTGATCTGTGCTCCGTGATGATGAATGAGATTGATAATGTTGTAAAATGTGTTGTATGGATAATAATATGCTGCATGTATATAGAAAGATATATGTGTGTATGCATGTCTGGGTTTATGTATATTCACATACCTCTGTTAAACTATATGCTCCAACTCATCAAAATAAATTCAATTGCTCATTTTACAATCGAATTTAGGCCCTGACTTCTAAAGGTGAAATATTTGTAACAACGTAATATAAGTTTTAAAAATAATTTCAAGTGATCAAGTTGAATATTTGTTTCAAAAAAGATAAAATACAGAGATAATCCTATATAAGTCTGAAAATCAATGATCATAATTTCTTGTTTGGATACTATAACTCGATTCGTACTAGAAAGATATGAATTTTAAAAATCATTTCATGTTTTTTAAGTATATAATCAACGAGAAATTTTAGGTTGAACAGAAATTACATTTTTGTCAAGATCAGATCAACGACGAAGTTTTATGGGTCGAGCCTTATGTCGAAGGTGGCTCGAGCATTGTAGATCGATGGAAAAATGGTATGAAATTTTCCAGATGATCAAATAGACTTGGGTTCGACGAAATAGGGTTTAAGGGTATGGTTTTATCGACGTTATTCTCGAATCGATTTTGTGGTCAATCGTGGATCGCGGTGGACCGGACTGGGGGGAAACGACGCATAGTAGTGTGGCTAAGCTTGGGTCATGGTCACGTGGCGTCAGGTGGTCGAGATGATCATAGCGACACGTTTTGGGGGGTCGGCTTTGTTCCAGTTTTGAGTCTAAATCATTCGATTTTGATCGACGACGAAATTGTGTGATCTAGGTGCTCAAGAGGCTCATCGGTGTCGTCGGCGGTTTGTTGTGGTCATCGACGATGATCGGAGGTGATGGGTTTGGGCGTATACGTGCACGATATGTCCATTGTATATGATTTTGGGTTTAAGGATTTGGGGAAGAAAGGTTACTCGAGTGCAACGCGAGATTGTTGTATGACAGACTCGAAGAAACTAGAAACTGGGTTTGCTCGGGAATTTGGATATTGGGCTCGGGAAATTTTCGAACTTGCTCGGGTTTTGTGGAAGCTCGATTAATCAGATTTTAAAATGAAAGGAAAAAAATATTGTTAAGTTTTAAAGTTAAATGTTTTGAATCTGTTTTGTTTTAAAATAATTTTTATAATTAGGTACTTTTGGAATTAATTTCTAAGTGTTTTCAAAGATCCAAATGTTAAATTTGTTTTTTTAAAAATAATTACATATTGAATTAATTACGTAAAATTGGTTTCATAAGTGTTTCAAAATACAATAAGATGATATTAAATTGAGAAGTAATTAAGAATTGTGTTTTAAACTTAATTAATCAATGTTCTTAAATAATTTGTATAATTATTTCCAAGCATTTAAATTTAATAAGATTTAAATGATGTTTAAGTACTTAATTAAGATAAAAGGGTTTATTTTTTAATAATTTTTTTAGTAATTGAATGATAATTAATTAAGGGTTAATTAATTAATGTGATTAATTAAGGATAATTATTTAATTAAAGGTTAATTAATCAATGAAGGTGATTAAGGAATGATAATTAAATGAGGAATAATTAATTAATGTAATTAATTAAGGATAATTTATTTATGGATAATAAATTAATTAAAGGACAATCATTTAATGATAAAAGATTAATTAATTAATAATTAAGGAGTGATTAAGGTTAATTAATTTATTATTAATGGTTAATTAATAAATGATTAAAAGATAATTAATCAAAATGATTTGTTATTAATTAATGTTAATTTAACCAGGATTAGTAGTAAATAATAAATATGGTTTAAATTAATCAGATGATTAATTAATCTTACTTATGGATGTTTGGATTCTATTGGATGTTGAATTGTTTGATATCCCTGATGTGTGATGCTCTGTTTTGATTTGAGCTGTGATGAATGTAATTTATTTATTTATCTGTGATGTACTTATATCGATTATCTATGAATCTGTGAATGAAGATAAGCGTTATAGGATTGTATCACTTATTGATATTGCCGTGCTTGAATCTATAATGATTAATGATGTTGCACTATTGTGTAAAACCCCTGGACTACACTATACACACACAAATATGGATTTCACGAGAAATCAGTTAAGTCACAGATATTTTAAATTTAAAAGTTGAATTTTGAATCCAAATGGTTTTGGAAATGGAATTGGGTTGAATATGAAAATCTTTTGAAAGGAAGTTTGAAATTGAAATTTAGTCGGATCTTGTTTAAGTTTTGAAATTGTTTTGGAAATTTGGTTTGAAAGGTTTATACAAGTTATATAATTTATATGTATGGATTTTAAACCATGTTTGAAGTATTTTAAAAGTATTACTTTTGGGAATTTAAATTCAACCCAAGTTTATATTTAAAAGGCTATAACTTGTGTATATTTGATCAGATTTTTTTTGAAACGAAAAGTATTTGTTTTCAAATGATAATGGCTTTCATACAACGAAAGAACTTCCAGTTTTTGAAAAGATTTCAAGTTTGAAATGGAATAGTTTGAAAGCTATGAATGAATCTTTGTGAAAGATTGTTAAACTTTATTTTAAAATTGAAGAGGATCTTAAAGGTGTATCTTTTGTATAAAAGATTTGAAATTGAAATTGTTTTGAAAACTATGAATGAATCTTTGTGAAAGATTGGTAAACTTTGTGAAGTGGATCTTTTTGTTTAAATATTTGAAATGGTAATTTGTTTAAACCATTTGAAAGAAAGGTTTTGGGCTTTGAGTTGTGACTTAACCAAGATTCCATATATCCATATGCTTTTTAAATTAAGCGCTCATTATTCTGTTTAACCGGGAGAGGACTTTATGTCATATAACCCATTTCGAACAGTGATACGATGAAATGGATAGCATTTGAAGACCGGGGGTGAAGACTGGATATTTTCGAAAGTGAAAGGATTACCTGTCGAATGTCTCTGCACCGACTGGTCACCGGTATAGAGATTTGATCGCCCTTTGTGATGGGGAGTTCGGACTGATTAGGGATTATCCGGATTGCAAGGGCTTCTTTGAAGTGCCTTCGGTTCTGTTCGAACCTGGAACAAACATGTATGGATGTATGTCTGACGTTACACTTTGAGATGTAAAGCTGGTTTCTATCAAATACATTTCTATTTTGTGGCAGAGAATTTATTCTCTTAGCTTAACACCCTTCTTTGAGACGTACGAGCTTAAAGGTTATATAGTTGATGGTTACTAGTGATACATTCTCAATTTGGTAATGTGGCATGCGAAGTGCTGTTGATCATGTGTTGATCGAAGCATGAATTTTGTGTAAAGTGTAGCTTTATGGACAAGATTTCGTTGAGCCTCACAACCCGGAATGGTCGAAACAGGAAAGATGTAGCAAGGTTATTTGGGGGTAGCGCCCCCTGAGGGTATGTCCATTTCCTTCTAGATAGAAGTGGTATCATGGTATGGAGCCCAGATACTTAACTTATGTGGTTGCTGCAAAATTATTGCTTTGTGGTTGTTGGTTTAGAGGCACCTCGGATAAAGGTTGGTTACGACCGAGGGATGACATACTCGTGTAGTAGTTACATAGTCACGGAGGTAAACCAGCCTTGTGTTGGTAGAGATCCGGTTAGGTTCTCGGGGCATCCCTCCAGAGGCGTACCCATATGGCCCATGAAGTTCCTTGGTCTGACCATTGTTGGAAATCCAAAGAAACAATACGATCCATTTACGATTGCAGTTGTATAACCTGCCACCTCAGGTGGTAGCTATAGCAGGCATAATGTAATGGTAGCTACGCTGGCTAAGATTAATATTATACTTTCGAAAGGTTTTCTGCACTATGCACTAATAATAATATCAAAAGTATTTTGCGTAGTAAGCATGTTTGACTATCATAAGGAGAAATCTCCCCCAAGTGTGCGATTTTATTGTGTGTGTGCTGGGAGGCCTTATGGTAGTTTTATTTTTCAAAAAGCATTGCGGATTTTTTAAATTCTTTTGTTTGTTTTGTTTCAAATAATACTGTTTTCGTTTGCTCACACCAGTCCCATGATTGACCTGGAGTTTATTGTTCCATATCTAAACTCTGGGTGCCCACAATTTTCCATACGGGCAGTCTAGAGTTGGATTTTTCAGATAATCAAATAGTAGGAGTAGATTTGATAGCATCCAGCCTTTGGATTTGGCGATAGCATTTATTCAACATGACTGACCTTGCTTAAGTCCAACTTGATGGTGGTTCGAGCTTATCAGACTGGAGTCTTCGAAGCTTTTGGGATGAGCTATTTGGTTTTGGAGCATTAGAGATGGAGTTGCAATATGGGCGTTGGATCTCTTTGAAGCCTTTGTTGTTGGTGTTATGTTTTCCGCTGTGTATATTGTCTCTGATAATGCTGATATTCATTTGTATTTGATGTTGTATCTGTTGTATGTCAATGATATTATTATTTTCTTCCGCTGTGTTGTTATACTTAATGTGTTATAAGCTTCGGCAAATCATATTTTTTTGGTTGAATCTGCGGTGTTCGAATACGGGTGAAGTATGGATGTCGATTTTCAAACGCGGAAATCCAGGTCGTCACACTTTGAATGATGGATTTAGAAATACGTGAAGATAGATTAGATGTTTTATTATTTCTGAATCTAGTTAGAAATGTGTTAAAATCTCTCCAAAGTGGTATGTTGCAAAACAAAATTGACACGTATCTTAGAAGTATGCACATGCACAAGACACAGATTTCAGCCGGCTGAATATTGGGTAAATTTAAATTTACCTCAATATTCAGCAGGCTGAATCCAGTGAGTCAGCTGGTTGAATGTACTGTCTTTTGCACTATTTATTTTCAGGTTTGAATCAGACGGTTGAATCTTCTGCAGTCAGCCTGCTGAATTCATATAATGGCTAGTTTTTAATGAAGAGATGCATCTCTTCAATGAAGAGAAACATCTTAACTTCAAGGGTTGTTTCCATTTCTTTTCAGCACTACTGTTCGTGAAAGAAAAAAACTCTTGATTCATTATAAATATAGCCAAGAATGAAATTCTTTTTAACAACAATCATTACAATTCTTTGTATCCTATTTTGATTCTACTCTCTATAGTCTTTGCTTTCTAAAACGTTCATACAAGCATTCTATTGAGAATTCAATTAGATCTTCCATTCTCTTCATGTACAAACACTACATACACAAAAGAGAAGATTATAGGAAGGGTGTACTATATCGATTAATCAGTGTTATTCAAGAACACGTCAAGTCAAGAAACTAAATACTTTGTATTGGAAGTCCCGTTCGGCTGCTCGGGCAAGTGTATTGAAATCCTGTTCGGTTGCTCAGATGCCTATTCTTCCTGGTGAAGCGAAGGTGTTAGTAAACCCAGAATGAGTCTGCGACTGAATGAACGGGAAGTCCGAACCAGTATAAAAATACTGGTGTCATTTACTTATCACTTTACATTTCTTCTATTTATTGACTATTTTCCGCTGCTATATCATACAATTTTTTAAATTATTATATTTATCCATACAATCGATCCACACAAACTTTCATTTGGTATCAGAGCAACCATAACTCAGTTATTTGATATTTGTTAACATGGAAAACAATAGTCACTCTAATTTCACTGAAGGACAATCCACTACACGACCACCACTATTTAATGGTCTAAACTATGCTTACTGGTCAACTAGGATGAGAGTTTATATACAATCAAATGGGTTTGATGCATGGAACATTATTCGACAAGAATATCATGTTCCTACTAATGATTTTGCAGAATGGTCTAACACTTAAAAATTAGATGCTTCTGCAAATGTGAAAGCAATGAACATGTTATTTTGTGCACTAGATAAGAATGAACTCAATAGAGTTAGTATGTGTACTACTAGATGTAAAATATGGTGCACACTTAAAAGTTACACATGAAGGTACTACCAAAGTTAAACGGAGTAAGATATCTATGCTTAAGAATCAATTTCAAACTTTAGAATGAAGCAAGATGAGACCATAAATGATATGTACTCTAGATTTCAAGACATATATCATTCACTTTTGGCACTAGGAGAAAAATATACAGATTTTCATATTATGTCAAAAATACTCAACTCTCTCACGGATGAATGGAAAACAAAAGTCTTAGCTATCGAAGAAGCTAACGATCTTTCTACTATAAAACCAGAGAAGTTGATAGGAAATCTAATGTCATATGAAGTAAATTTACAGGAAGAAAAGTATAAGCACAAGACCGTAAAACAATAGCATTTCAAGCTGAGAAAGAAGAATCAGACGATGAAGATGTTGACGATATGGCATTCATAGCCAAAATTTTTAGAAAATTCTTGAAATTCAAAAGAAGAAAAACTTTGGAAGCAATAAAGGTCAAAACTACTTTCATTCAGACTCATCTTTGAAATGCTACGAGTGCAATCAATCAGGTCACATAAAAAAGAACTGTCCGAAACTCAAGAAAAACAAAAACGAGAAACGGTTCAAAAAGAAAAAGCAAGCTTTTTCAGTTACTTGGGTTGATTCCGACTCTTCGTCATCCGATAGTGATAGCGACACCGAACAGGCTAATGTGTGCTTCATGGCATCTAAAAACAATGTAAGTGAATTCTCTTTTGATGATTTAATGAAGTAAACTCTGAATTGTTAGAAACAATTAAGAATCGGAAACGATCAAATAAAGATACATTAGCAAAATTAAATAGGAGTGAACTAGAAGTAGAAATGTTACGAGATGAGAAGAAAATTCTTGGAGAAGAATTAGTAAAAATTCAAGAATCAAAAAGAAATTTATCTTCTCAACTAATAATGACCGAAAAAGAATTAGAATCGTTGAAAACCAAGAATGATTTAGTAGCCGTAGAAAATCATGATTTGAAAAGAAATAATAAAATCTTAGAATTAGGAATAGAGAGTCTAAAGAACAAACTACAAAGTATTATGAAGAATGTTTTGAATTTTAACAAAGGAAGAGAGAATCTCTCTAAAATTATTGGAAATTCCCAACATATTTCAAGTAAGAGAGGTTTGGGTTATGGTAAAGCTAGTAGTTCTGGAAAATCATATGATTTGTTATATGATAGGTTTAAAAAGAATACTACAAAAAACTATAGTTAACACTACTAATAGGAAAACTATCAAAATATTGGTACCAAAACCAACAATAGTCTCATAAGAAGTAAGTATATAGAGTCATTTATTTTCAGTATTCATAAGAATATTAATTATACTTTTAAAGGGAACTCTGAACCCTCTTTGGTTTGGCTTCCTAAGACCTAATTCTTAGGACCCTAACGGAGGAAGTGGGTACCAACGTCAATTCAATATTTTTTGCAGGTACCAAATAAGAAAAGAGAAAATTGGATACTGGATAGTGGTTGCTCAAAACACATGAGAGGAAACAAAGAAACGCTGACAAATATTATCTACTCAGATAGAGGTTCTGTCACTTTTGGAGATAACTCCAAAGGATATGTTATTGGCAAAGGCGATGTGAGCAATGACGGTACATCTAACTTATCTCTTATTACAAATGTTTTATTAGTTAAAATCTTAAAACACAATCTTCTTAGTATAAGTCAACTTTGCGATAAGGGATTTAGTATAAATTTTTAAGAAAATAAATGCAATATTTCTGATCAAAACAAAAATATTATATTTGAAGGAATTAGAGAACGTAATATATATGTTTTAAACTATAAGTAAACTATCTATAAGTAAACTATCTAGCAGTAATATATATGGCACAAAAGATTCTGTCACATAAATTTCAAATCTATAAGTAAACTATCTAGAAATAACTTAGTAAAAGGATTACCAAAAATGAACTTTAAAGTTAAAAACATTTGTGATGTTTTTCAACTAGGAAAGTTAACAAAAGCATCTTTTAAATTAAAAAAAAATAAGTTCAACATTACAACCACTTGAGTTATTACATCTAGACTTATTTGGACCAACTCAAGTTTAGTATATAAATCATAATAAATATGTTTTTGTAATTGTTGATGATTTTTCAATATTCATTTGGACATTTTTTATGAAACATGAAAATGAAACATTTGAAAACTTTAAGAATTTTGTTAAAAGAATTATAAATGCTAAAGATCTAAAAATTAATAATATTAGAAGCGATCATGGAGAAGAATTCAAAAATGAATTATTTGAAATTTTTTGTAACAATAAAGGAATTGTTCATAATTTTTCATTTCCAAGAACTCCACAATAGAATGGAGTTGTAGAAAGGAAAAATAGAATACTTCAAGAATGCGCTAGAACACTATTTAATGGAAGCACACTACCAAAACAATTTTGGGCAGAAGCAGTAGCAACTGCCTGTTACGTTTTGAATCGTGTCTCCATTCGTCCTCTAACAAAACATACTCCATACAAACTGTTTAATGGAAGAAAACCAAACATATCATATTTAAACATATTTGGCTCAATGTTTTATCTTAGATACTAAAGATCAACTTAGAAAATTTGATTCGAAATCAAATGAAGGAATTTTTATTGGATATTCAGATCGTAGTAAAGCATATAAAGTTTATAATTTGAGAAATAAAACCATTTAAGAAACACTTAATGTTTCGTTCGAAGAAAATTTCAAAACTAATAAATATGATGATGATGAAATAATAAGTAATACTGAACAGAATTCTAAAAATAAAACTATGGAAAATGATACTTCAGAAAATCATGTAGAAAACGTTTTGAAATCTCCACCAAGAATTTTAAAAGATCATCCAATTCAAAATATAATTTGTGAAAGTTAACAAAAATGTAAAAACACGACATCAACTAAATCAAATGGGTCATATAGCTTTTATTTCTGCTACTGAACCTAAAAATGCTAAAGAAGCTTCAACAAATGATTATTGGATTTTAGCAATGCAGGAAGAAATAAATCAATTTGAATGAAATGATGTATGGGATTTAGTTCCTAGACTAGAAAATCAAACCGTCATCGGCACAAAATGGGTTTTCAAAAAATAAAGCTGATGAACTAGGAAATACTACTAGAAATAAAGTTAGATTAGTAGCTCAAAGATATAATCAAGAAGAAGGAATTGATTATGAAGAAACATTTGCTCCTATCGCTAGACTAGAAGCAATACGTATCTTATCATCCTTCGCTTGTTTTCATGATTTTAAACTATATCAAATGGATGTCAAGAGTGCGATTTTAAATGGTTTTATTAAAGAAAATGTTTATGTAGAACAACCTCCTTTGTTTGCTCATGAAAAATTTCCAGGTCACGTATACAAATTAAAGAAAGCATTTTATTGATTAAAACAAGCACCACGTGCTTGGTATGATTGACTTAAAAGTTATCTTTTAAATTCTGGATTTGCACTTGGAAAAGTAGATCAAACTCTTTTTATAAAACAAGATAAAAAGAATATTTTAGTAATGCAAATATATGCTGACGACATTATTTTCGGTTCTACAAATGAAAAAATTTGTCAAGAATTTTCGAACATTATGACTAAAGAATTTGAAATGTCACACATGGGAGAGCTGTCATATTTTCTCGGAATTCAAATTAAACAAGTCAAAAATGGAATATTTATTAATCAAGAAAACTATTGTAATAATTTAATAAAACGTTTTGGTATGGAAAACACTTCTACCAAATCTACTCCTATAAGTACTACAATTCATCTCGATCGAAATGAAAATGGAAAAAATGTTGACCAAAAACTATACCAAAGTATGATATGTTCTTTACTTTATTTAAATGCTAGTCGTCCTGATATAATGATGAGCGTTTGCTTATGTGCTCGATTTCAAGCAAATCCTAAAGAATCACATTTGCGAGCAGTTAAACGAATTTTGCGTTACTTTAGAAATACTAAAGAATTCGGACTTTTCTATCCAAAAGAATGTTCTTTCGAATTAGTATCATATAGTGATGCTGATTATGGAGGATGTCGAACCGATAGAAAAAGTGCGAGTGGAACTTGTCATTTCATTGGACAATCATTAGTATCCTGGTTTAGTAAAAAGCAAAATTGTGTTTCACTTTCGATATGTGAAGCAGAATATATATTTGCTGCTTTAGTATGTGCTCAAGTCATCTATATTCAGTAAACACTTCTGGATTTTGGAATAAATTCGAAATCAGCAATATATTGTGACAACACTAGTGCTATTAACTTACCTCTTAATCATTTTCGAAACAAACATATCGATATTAGACATCATTTTCTACACGATAATATCGAAAAGGAAAAAAATTTCTTGAGAATTTGTTTCACTAGAAAATCAAGTTGCCGATATTTTCACAAAACCATCAAACAAAAATACGTTTATAAAGTTAAGAAGAGAACTAGGAATTTTATCACTAAAAGATTTATAAAATTATAAGAATATTCAGTCAAAAAAAAAAATTAATTTTTTTTGGAGCTGCTGGCACTCGAACTCAGGATTGCATGAGAAGAAGTATAGTGTCATTTCCATTTTGTATTTAGTAATTCTTGTCTACATCATACTTGCAATTATTATCAACCAGAAATTATTAAAAGTTATATATAGAACATCTAAAACTAGTAATGGTCTACAATTGTTAATAAATTTATACCATAAACTGCATTTCTATAAATAATAGAAATTATATATATATATATATATATATATATATATATATATATCAGAACTAAGAAATCTTCAAAACATCATCACTTATATATAAAAAGTATCAAAAGACTCAAGCTCCAAAACATAAAAATGTCTTCTCAAAATAATTCAAGCTCCGAATACTCATCAATCATTTATGGCTCTCCGTATTCAATCCGAAAATGCACCAACTCCATATAATATTCCAGTATGTCCTCCTCCTCATCACACTGGATATACTCCAGAAAAGAAGCGTTCTAAGAGAAATCTGTTTCCTTCTCCTTCTACGAAAGACAAGATAGATGATTTAAATCACTATCAACGTAAAAATTTGAATCTACAACGAGAAATGTACTATGAACATAAAAGTCACGGAAGAAGATTTAGCTTCCTAGAGAGATGTGCTTCGAAGATATGTGGATCATCTCCCATAAACACGAATGCACATATTCAATTTCCTTAGAGGCCACCATACTCTCTAAATTCTTGGGACAGATCAACCATTCAACCAGCTTGGGAGAACACAAAGGTCGAGTCGGAAGAATGTTACTCTCCCATTGAATCTTTTTCCTCCAAATAAAATATTGTTTATTAAATGTTTATATTCTATTTATTATATCTTGATAATATTTAAAAAATATATAAAATGTGTAAAAGATATAAAAATTAAAATAAATAAAGAATATATTATGAAACTGGGTTTATTGGGCTTCAGGCAACTAATTCAGATGGCTGCACCAGTGAAAACGACCGGCTGAATATTCATATGAAATAAATTTTTAACCTAGATTCAGCTGACTGCACACCCTGGTTCAGACGGTTGATAACCCTGGGTCAGCCGGCTGAACTTCGGGTTTACAATTTTTTTTAACCACCCGCTCTATTTTCAAGGCACCGTTTCATCTTTACCTTCCTCACTCTTCCATTTTTTTACCAACACAGAAAATTTACACTGTCAAAACATAAAAGCTCCATTTCTTCTCAAAAACTCCAATATCTTCAAAATTCACAATGCCTCCAAGAACTAAAAGACCAAGAAACTCTCCTTCAGGGCCTACTGAATCTCAAACTCGACAATGGCTCCATAATGAAATCGCTGTGGTTAGGTATAATAACATGAAAAACACAAAAAATTTCGAAGGAGATTTCGTCAAGTTTCAAGCATTCGGTGGATACAATTTTTGGGAATTTGCCGAGGTAAATCGAATCGATACTTTAATTGGTTTTGATCTGAATAATGTAATAATTAATCACTCGCTAGTCAAGCTCTTCTTTGTGAATATGAATTTTGAATATCACAGCCCTCATAATACGGAATATTTTGTGTGGACTTTGCTATAGGGTGTGAAATTTTTTCTTTCTTTGCAACGATTAGGACACATGCTTCGTTATCCATTCTAAGGCATTGACATTCATGATGTTAATGTCGATATGGTCCGAAGAGATGAAATCTCTCATCTATTCTTATACGACGATATGTGTGACCTTCGAACTAGTGCTTTATGGCCAAAGGCAAGATTAATTCACCGAGCCTTGATAAGGTCATTACAATCTAGAAACGGTAGCTACGAAAAGATTTATAAACATGATTTTCAAGCCCTATACGCATTATATTCACAGAAACGAGTGAATTGGGGAAAAATAATAATGGATGAATTTTCAAATGTCAACGTTCGAAGAAGATATAAGACAATTCACTATTGTGCGTATATCATGAGGATATTTTGATTTTTGGTGTACCGACTCCCGAGTCCGACTATTCGACTATAAGTGAAATTGGAGCTAAAACTATAAGTTTAATGGGTCTTCCTTGAGTTTTTCCTCATCATGCTATCATCTCATTTCAATAATGGGTTGAAAACCATAATTAAGGTATTCCTCAACCTCGAAATAGCGAAATTGCATCCTCTTCTCATCAACCAAAAGAAGAAGAAGAAGAAGAGGAAAGCAACGATGACATTCATGAGATCGACCCCAATTCCAACCCCAAGAATGCACTAAAAACAATAGCTAAAAATCAAGTAAAGGTTAATCAATGCATAGAAAAGTTTGAAAAATCCATAAATAAGAAATTTGACTCTTTAAAGGATTTATTGAGCAAAATATGGAAAAAGGTATCTTATTCTTCGTCAACCTCTACCAGAGTGGTTGAAGATTTGACTACTCTTGAATGGAATACTACGGATGAAGAATGAAACATTTTGGTATGAATCTTATTTTTCTCTTTTCAACTTTTTAAGTATTTCTTTCCTGAACTTCTAATTAAAATGTTTGTGATAATTTGGCTGTAAACTTCTATGGTTTAACATTATTATGTTGTATGTGTATGTGTATGTTTAATGTGTGACAATCTTTAATTTTGAAAAAAGCATGTCTATGCTTGTTTCCGTAATATTTTGTGATGTTTCTATGATGTTGATGTATTATTAGTCATGTGATGTTTTACTACATAGTTTTATACATATATATAACTATGCTAAATTACATAAGTATTGTAAAAATGCCGTTTATAAGTGCTGAATATTTTGATGTGCTATGTGCTTAAGATATTTCTATTTATCATATCTATGCTTACCTTCTATCGACTACTTCTTTTTTTCAATGACAAAGGGGGAGAAGGTAAATCGTATCGATAGGGGGCGCAACAAATCAGTGGGAGTATATTCTGAATTATACTGCATTATACGTACATAGTTGTCATCATCAAAAACAGGGAGAATGTTAAGATCCAGAAATGTCCGATTTTGAATGTGACAACTATATAAGCTATAATATTATTGTATACTAACCAAATTTGCAGAAGAAGATATATCTTTGAAGAATGGATTCAGAAATATGCGAAGATAGATTAGATGTTTTATTATTTCCAAGTCTAGTTAGAAATATGTTAAAATCTCTCCAAAGTGGTATATTGCAAAACAAAATTGGCATGTATCTTAGAAGTATGCACATGCACAAGACACAGATTTCAGCCGGCTGACTACAGCTATTCAACCGGCTGAATACTGGATAAATTTTAATTTACCACAATATTCAGCCGGCTGAATCCACTGAGTCAGCCGATTGAATGTACTGTCTTTTGCACTATTTATTTTTGGGTTTGAATCAGACGGCTTAATCTTCTACAGTCAGCATGCTGAATTCATATAATAGTTAGTTTTTAATGAAGAGATGTGTCTCTTCAATAGAGAGAAACATCTCAACTTCAAGGGTTGTTTCCGTTTTCTTTTCAGCACTACTGTTCGTGAAAGAAAACAACTCTTGATTCATTATAAATATAGCCAAGAATCAAATTCTTATTAATAACAATCGTTACAATTCTTTCTATTCTATTTTGATTCTACTTTCTATAGTCTTTGCTTTCTAAAATATTCATACAAGCATTCTATTGAGAATTCTAATTAAATCTTCCATTATCTTCATGTACAAACACTACATACACAAATGAGAAGATTATAGGAATGGTGTACTATATCGACTAATCAGTGTTATTCAAGAACACACCGAGTCAAGAAACTAAATACTTTGTATTGGAAGTCTCGTTCGGCTGCTCGGGCAAGTGTATTGAAATCCTGTTCGGTTGCTCAGGTGCCTATTCTTCCAGGTGAAGCGAGGGTGTTAGTAAATTCAGAAGGATTCTGGGACTGGACGTAGAACGGAAAGTTCGAACCAATATAAAAATATCTGGTGTCATTTACTTACTGCTTTACATTTCTTTTATTTATTGACTATTTTTCGCTGCTATATCACACAAGTTTTTAAACTAGTATATTTATCCATACAACCGATCCACACAAACTTTCAAAGACCTTACAAGTTAAGGAGTTCAGAGAGATTAAGAAGGAAAAGATAGACGATGTCCCTCCTCCTCTTTTAGTTTCATTGCCTATACCACCAATTTCTATCCCCGCTTCTAATCCTGCAATGGGTAGCACTCTAGCTGATGCTCTCGAGTCTTCGAGGAGCGATTATGACCGGAACACTAATCCTAATTGTAATTGTAACAATCCAAAATTCTATTCATTTGATTTTAAATATTTAATTAATTTTAGATATTTAAATATTTGGATTTTGGAATTTAATACTTGGAATTCAATAATAGTGACTGATTAAATATTTGAATTAAGAATTAAATATTTGAACGGTGAACCAAATTTGAATTTAATATATTTAATAGTGCCATTTAACTTCTTTTAATTAATAAATGATAATGGTGAATCATTTTGCAAATCTATTACAATAACAAATGGTTCGAATATAATAAATAATAAGAAAAGTCAAATTGTAATAAATCGATCCAGAATTTCACTGCTTTGATTTGCGAATATTTAATTAATTCTAAATATTCAAATAAATAGTTTTATGATGAAAATAATTTTTTATTAATAAATAATAGTGGTGAAATAGTTTTTAATTTTTTTTACAAAAAGATATAGTTCGTTGAAAAACAGAAAATATGACCGGAAATTGTTTCTCGAATTTTCGACGTTCCATCGTATAAAAGTTGTTTAAAATGTGGTGTACACATTTGAATATATACATATATATTCCAATATATGAAATGTTATAAACATAGATTAGTAATTTAATTAGGGTTAAGTGTAATTAATTATGTTAAGAAAAAATGTGACAATTTGGCAACTATAATAAAGAAATAAAAGAAAATGTCACATCGGGGGGAGGGGACATGAATTGACATATTGGCAACTTGAGTACAAGCATTAAATGGAATTGTGGCTTGATGTGAAAGGAGGGAGGCTATGGTGGCATTGATATTATGTGAGGAGGAGGACATGTTGATCTGGCATTCATGGATTGGAGGGTAAAGACGAGGGGTAGTTTGGTAAGTAACATGTTAACATAATATATAAACTAATTTTCCTAATTTTTATTTCACTTTCTCATTCTCTTTTCCATTTTTAAAACTTTTCTAAGCATGGAAACAAAACTTCCATGGCTTCTCTATTTAGTCTTTAGGTTTTAATTTTTTTTGAAATCAAATTCTTACTTTAAAAACTTGGTTTTAATTCACTTGTCTTCATCTCCACTTTCTCCAATTTTCCTCCTACTTCATTCGATCATAAATTTCTCCAAACTAAAGCAAACCAAGATTTTCTTTTTTTGAAACCATGCATATTTCTAGTGGCTAAAACTTTGTCGATTACTTCGTTTTCTTATTTTTAGCTTAGATGCTCCAAAAATTCTTTTTTCGAGTGCTTTTGAACCAAGATTTTGATGTCCGAAAATACCCCTCACTGTTTTGGCTATAACTTCCTGAAAATTTAACCTTTCTGGTTAATTTTTTTAATGATAGAGGAAAGAATAATATGAAAATTTCCTTTTGATCACCTTTTCAAAATCTAAGAGGAAAGGGTCCAATAGTCGAGTGCAAAATGACCCATATTCGAGAAGAATTTGTGGTTTTCCAAGCTTTCCGAGCGCTAAAGTATTTCAAGTTTTCAAAATCTTTGGTGAGTTTAACTCACACAAAATTTTATTATATTATATTAATGATGTTATAAACATTTATTGATCATTTGGATGTTATTTAAATTGTTTGATTGCTTTTTTGTTGAATTTCTATTTGGAAAATGGATGGCATATTAAATTGATCGTTATAAACCCATATGATCATCTATTTATTATCCATAACCATTGTTTTGTAGGGAAAATCTATGGAGAGTCCTAAAAGGGGTTTCTTGGCTATAAATTATTTTATTTACATCCATATGTTGTTATTGATGGTTTATTGAAATTAATTACTGACATTCCCTTTTATAGTCTAAATGTCGTTATAGCGATTTTCACTATATAGTCATTTATTAAATTTCAAGCCAAAAACCCTGTCATATGAACTTGAGCTTGTATTTTCGCTAAAAAGAATATTGAAAATTTATTAATCATTTCGGTTAATGATAATTAAATTAATTAATCTTTTGAATTAATTAATTTGAGATTAATTAACCAGTTTAAATTGGTTTATCTTTTGATTTTATTTATCACTTTTGCTAATGATGTTTTATACTTAATTAATCGTTTTAACTAAAGATTATTTGAGTTTAATTAATTCTTCTAGTTACGGATAATGGAGTCTAATTAATTTGTAGAACTCGATTAATTATTTTAATTATTGATGATGGGATTAGACTAATTATTTAAATTAAGGATAATTGAAAGTAATAATTATTTAATGATATTTAAAAGTAATTAATCATTTTAAATAACGATAATTGAATTTTATTAATCATTTTAATTAGTGATTGTTTTAAATTTAATTAATTATTTAATTAATGATTTTTGGAATTTAGTTAAATCATTTTAATTAACTGATGATGTTTGAATTTAATTAATCCGATTAATTTGTGATTATTTTGAACTTTATTAATTGTTATAATCAATGGAATTTAGAATTACTTATCATTTTAATTAATATTGTTTGAGATTAATTATTCATTTAATTAATGACTATTTGAATTTAATAAATCTTTTTAATTAATTGATTTAATAAAGGTGATTAAAGTAAGTTAACTTATATAATAAAAAATTGCTTTAATAAACCGATTTAAAGTTAATAGACTTATTTAATAAAGATTTTAAAGTTAATTTACCAATCTTAAAAAAATGTTTGGAAATAATTATCTATTTTACTATAGATAGTGAACCGTTTATTTAAAGAGATTTAAAATGTGATCAATTATCTTTCTAGATAAATAATATTGTTTTTAAAGTTATAAAAAGGAATAGGAACTCGATTATTGGGATGTTAGGTTGGATGATCTTCTAGGTGTTTGGACTGATGTTGATTTAGGCCTTCGGGGTCGCACACTTGGAAAAATTATTCTCTTTACGTTTTAACAATCTGGAACTAATTCTAAGAATGTTTTACCAATACGCAAATCAAGTCAAAAAGTTCAGTTCGTTTTTAATAAAAGAAAAAGTTTGATTCGTTTATGGAAATGAATTATTTCTGTAAAGCGAATCACTTATATGGAAATGATTTATTTGTATAATTAGCACTAAACATCGAAGAAGTAGACTTGTTGCTATTTGAAAAGTTAATAATAATCGTGTGACATGATTTTGAGGTAACACTACCTTGACTTGTCCGGTATTATTGTTAACCCAGAAATAGTACAAGTTTGAATTCAATAAGTAGTGATAAGTATACAAGACTTAATTTCCATATACGATCGTTTTGTGTCCTCGATAATTGGTATCTCAGCTATCGGTTACTTCGGCCACTTTATTATCGTCACTCTAAGACAATATGTTGCTCATTTGAGCTTTGTTATCCTTTATCGGAAATGTCAAAACCCAAAGAGCGAGTCCGGGCCAAGTTATGCGGGGTTTCTCCCTTAGGGTATCTTCACATCCATTCTAGATTGGATTCGGTGTTACGCATTAAGATGTGAAATACTCGGATACTCGGTAACAGTTGCAGGGTCCGGCTTGGAGGTTTCCGAGAGCCATCGGAGTTCTTAAGTATATTTCTAGAGGTATACTTTCGTTGAGGGGGGTGCACCCTCCTAGTCATTTGTTGGAAAATTTTCTTTCCTTACTTAATTCGTATCCCTGAATCTGTTTTAGCTTTAAATTGTCAGAGTAGAGCCAACTCCTCATCATGGCATTTAAGTGTTTATTTAGTCCATTCTATTGAGTTTGGACTATTACTTTATTTAGCCCATTCTATCGAGTTTGGACTGTTACCTTATTTGGTCCATTCTATCGAGTTTGGGCTGTTTTCCCTTGTTCTATCTTCTATCCAGTTTGGATTTTAGTCGGTTTATTTCCATTCTTTCAAGCCTGGTTGATATTATTTATGCTCAATTATATTTGGATTTGTTTTTTGATATTTATTTCTGCTCTTGCCTTTATGGATATTATTCTTGTGAGGTAAAAACCCATTCCGCTTTAGCGGCGTGGTCTCATAGAATTGTTTTTATATATGTTTCCCCATGCTGGTATTTCCAGACTGATCCAGGTGTTATTTATTTATAATACTTGGGTCAGATCGAGTATTTTCCCAGGTAGACCATGGTGTTTTTGAGATCGTGGAGGGGAGTTGAAGATTCACCTATCGTACTATTTTATTTTCCGCTGTATTATATAATATACCCATCGACATTTGTAAGGTCAGTATTTTATAATTGTTCAGCTGATAAGGTTTGTTTTTAACTTTGATATACTTTGTATGTTTGGAATGACAGTTACTACTGTCCCTGTTATATTAGATGTTGTCGATTCCATTGTGAGATTCTGTTTTTCTCTATTCTTTGTACTTTTCTTTTTATTTACCCTAACACTCTGCCCTTTTGTCGATTAGATGCGCAACATTTGAACGCAGTGGTAGCGTTTGGTGTCGACTTTCGATGGTCAAAAGGGCGGGTCGTTACAGTAACAACCTGCACTCCAGTGGGCCAAGATTTTTCACTAATCTAAAAACCCAAGTCTACTAAAATACCGGTCGTTGGTTTTAGTCTTGTCTTAGTATTTCACTTTTAGAATTTGCTACATTTTAATAAATTAAAATTTAAACTTTAACTGTTACATGATAAATTTGTATATCTTATCCAAAAGAGGTGGTTTGGGCGATGTTTGTAATTATAAGAAATTCTTTTTATTTATTTATTGAAATAGACAGTACAAAATACAAAAACTATCCTTATTTCATACATCTCTTTCTTTTAAAGGCATATACTTGCTCCTTGCTATTTCAAACATCATACTTTTACTAAATTTATACTTGACAATATATAAAAATCCACTTATAATAATACACATTCCAATAAATTAAAATATTACTAAAATTTAAAAAGTCCAATTAACTTTATTTTCAGTCCCATTCATCAATATCAAATAAAATGGAATTTCAATTCATTATTTTTCAGTTAATTAATCTGACATAGAAGTAATAATTAAATATTATTTCACAATTACATAATTAAACCTAATCATTATGCTTCTGTAGTTATCATTACCAATTGTAGGCAAGTTTACAGTCTTCAACATTTCATACATGTGAATTTATTGCAATTTAAATTAAATTCTCAAACGTATGGGAATAGGTCTGTAACGATATAATCTAGTATTATAAAAAAATGTGTAATATTCCCACCCACCTTTAGTTAGCGTTTTCAAATCTCTAGATCTAATGCAGATCTAACCATGTTAACTGTATTATCCATTTTTGATTCCTTATTCGCATCCAAAGAAAATATTTATACAGATCTTGTTAGAAATTGGATTAGGAAGAAGTTATTTAGATTTATTAATTAAAACCAATCCAAAAATTTACCTTTGATGCAGCAACCTGATTTGAACCTATTTCCTATCCACTGTTCTTTTCCGTTCTTCTCTAAAGTGCATCTGTGTAATCTAGGTATATTTCTATGTATTTAGAAATTTTAGTGGAGAAAAGAAAGTGACAGAGCTCCCATGGTCATTACAAAATAAAAAGTTGCAACTGAAGTCCCATGTCCTAATTTATAGAGGTTCGAATCAACACTAGCTGTCAGATGGAACTAGACTAAATCTGAGCCACGCGACCAATTTTTCACTATCTCCCACAAACCCTGCGGATCGACCGTCCCATTGTCTAGATAGACCGTCCACGGTCGACCTGAGACCCCTTTAGGTCGACCCATGCCTTGTTTCAATGACGATTTGAGATTATTGTTTGATTCTTGAGTTTTGTTTCCTTCGTTAACTTAATCACGTTATCTCTTACCCAATTTTTGATTACTTAATGTTTAAGTAATGGTTAACTTTAATAGCATTTAATTAACATTAATCAATTACAAATTATTTCCTTAATAATATATATAATTATTTCCAACTACGAAAATTCAAACAATGATAACTTTTTTATTTGAACTCTGATTGAAAAAGTTTATATAAGAAAATTGATTAGAAAATCGCCATGAATCTAATGGTATAAGTTTAATGGAAAAATTCCACCATTTGTATAAAAAATCTATTTTCACTATTTATTATTTATTAATCAATTTCTATTTTAATTAATTACCTTAAAAATATGGGGTGTTGCATTCTCGTCCCTTATAAGAGTTTCATCCCCGAAATTCCGCAAGGTTTTGATCATGTAAACCATCGCACGCCCATTCTACATTAACAATCAATTAGTACACAACTAACTTTGCAACAATCCATGTACATGTGCACAATGCCTCATAATACGTCTGATATGCATGAACAATAATTTCTAATTGGCGCCTACTATGTGAATGATTTTCTATAAATCAATTTCAAAAATATGATGCTATCATCCTAAATATACCGGTAGTTTTACATGAGTGAAACTTTTAAAAAAATCCAAAATGGTTTTTCATTCGAATTTTCCCACTCTATGGATAGAAGCGTAGTTCAACCAATTTTTATCCAATCCTCACCGTCCAAATTACTAGCACACAATTTGTTAACATCCATATATAGAAATATTTAGTTTTCCAAACCTATTTTCTTATGTTTGGAAAGAGTCTAGATGGAAAACCCCATATTTCCACACTTCTCTGATGTGCCCTTTCTCCCATATACCTTGGGATCTCCTCTATAAATAGAAGTTGGCATGAGCAACTTTTATTTTTAAAGTTCAAAAACATTGCTGTTTCAAGAATCAACTTTTTAACTTTTCACTCATTGAAAAGGTATACAGGTAAAATGCTCTATCAACAACTAGCTTCCTTGTCGCTCGATATCTCTTTTTTACTGCAACTACTACTACATAGTAAAATCTACACTAATCAACTTACCAACTATTCCCCAACGTCAGGATGCGATATTTTAAACTTTCTAAAACTTAAAATCCTTGACTTTTATCTTTTTAACGATATGCATATATTTTTATAATGAAAAATTTTCATAAATAAATTTTTCATAAATCTTTTTTTTCAAAATATATAATTATATTTCATAAATAATTTCCACATTTCTGATACCAGGGTTTAGCCAACAGTTCATCACCCATAATGGACTCCACTCAATTGCGTGGTAAATTTTAAGTTCTCAAAAACTTTTCGTTCTTATTAATATCAACAAGCACACATGTTGAATTTTGAATTTCAATTTTCGAGGAACAAGAACACTTACCCTTGGCTCACCACTCCAGACCCCTGTGCTCCATCTACTAAAATTTATCTTCCGAAAAATTTGCATTCTTTTCGGAACCTACATTTTTCATTGTTCTTTTATTTAGCAGTTAGTTAAAAAATTTCTTAGTTTATTACTTAACTTGCAGTTTCAACTATTCTCTTTTCCTTTGCATTAGTTAAGTGGCTTTCTTTGAAATTTCCTTTTTATTGCTTTCTAAACCATTTCAGTCCACCTAAAAAACACATAAAAAGGAATATTTCCCTAAACATACGCAGTGCATAGCAACAACTAATGCTTACAACTCACGAAAAGTAAAACTAGCACTGGAAAGAAACACAACACGACAACAACAACTACTATAGACTAGAATGGACCTTCCTAACAAGTCACACCTCAAAAACAACATTCATATCTTATCCTTCCTTTATTACTTATGATGAATAAGGCCTATTCATCTCTTCCATTCCATACCTTATAATGGAATAACTATACATCTTCTCACTGTAGTGGATAAGAAATACAACCTATGAAACCTTCATGTCAAATGGAAACTAAGCTTGGAGAAATAAATTTCCAATCCCTCTCTTATTTCCCTAACTTAATCTACCAATATCTTCCTTGTGTGTTTACCATCACATTATCTTTTGTTACTATCTTTTCTTTATCCTATTCTTTTGGTAGTATTCTCAATTCTTGATATTTCCTTTATCCATAAGCCTCCTACTAGCATATCTAAAACTTATAGAGTTGTACTTTAATATCCTTTTTATGGTTTACACACATATCAAAATGATGTTCCTAGGCTCTTTCTAGTATACTTACACTTTACATGAATTTCGTCTTACCATTCCAAAAGTAATCATTGCTATCTCCTTCACAGCCTTATTCTTTTTCCCATCTTACCTAGGCACTAATTCCTATCTACTTCATATTTAAAATTCTGGTTTGGTCTTTATCATTTTTTTTCAATAATTAAAACATAAAACATTCTTGAAATAATAATCCCAAAACTCTTGTCTTTAGAAAGGCTACTTAGAAATTTCTATTAAATTCATTAATACTTTTAAGTCTAAAATCAAATCATCCTTTTCTTTTAAAGACCCCTCTAACTCTTATTAAAATTTTAGGAATTTTTGTACAACCATTTACAAGTTTTTCTTTCAAAAACTTATTTATTTTCATCAAAACCATTCCTTTCAAAAACAGAATTTACAATTTTTCTAAAACATCTTTCATAACTTTTAAATTATAAAAACTGGAGTAAATAAGAACAACAATCATCATATTATTTTTCTTACGTAGGGAGACTTCTAATAGACACTAGAATAAATGCGCATAACAACGAAAAATGTCCATTTTCTTTTGTTCCACTTCTCTAATTAGGTTACTAGCATTGTTTTTATATAATTTACTAACACTTTTTATTATACTTAAGGATCCTACATTCTAATGCATTGGAACTACTTTTCCCTACAAGAGGAATCGTTAATGCTATAATTCTCTATGGTTGCTTAAAAAAGGATTCGTTTTTTGTGTGAAATTACAAGAAATTATCTTTCTTTTCTTTATTGGATAGACAATACAAAATACGGAATTTTCCGATATTTTGTACATATCTTCATTTGCATTTACATTCCTTATTATTACAAAGAAAACACCTTTGTTTATAGCTTGATTTATTCATGAAACCTTATTTTGTTATCTCTTTTCATTCAATGAATTAATATGTCAAATGCCAACCTAATTACAATAAGCCAAACCTCTCTTTCATTTATCTTTCTAACTTCCTACTGCACTAATTCTCCAGCCCAAACTATTGGTGCAGGCACTTACAACTTAATTTTTAAGACCATAAGTTTCTTTCCTACACTATTTACCCTATTCCAGACCTGTACCACCATATTGTCCACCCATACAGATATTTTTATATATTAAAAACTTTCATTACATAGAAAGATTCATGCTATATTGCTCTATCATTTCTTTTTAATAGAAAACAACCTCTTATAAAATTTCCTTTACTGAAATCAAATTAACTTAATATATATATTTTCTCACAAGACCTTTATTTATTATATATATATATATATCCAAAATTCAACACTCACTTACTTTTTCAGTAAAACTCCTTTTAAAATATATAATTTATAATTTTTTTCATCTTCCAAAAATTCCTTATTGTTGGGTTGGACTCAAAGTGGACTTCTAACTAATTTCTCAAGACACACTTTCTTTAGGAACTTCCATACCTTCCATTGTCTATAACATATGGACTCCTATTTTCCTTTTATCTGAACATATTGTACACCATCAATTGGCAATCATATGGGAAACTACAATCATTGGGCTATTGAGGCCCGACTAGGAGTCACATATCATCTAGCTTCAAGGAATACCATATGAAACTATTCTATAGTTGGAATTATTTGGATTTAACATATATTGGGCAAAATACAATATGTTTACTTAACGTTTCCTTGTTTTCAAGAACGACTAACCTAAGCTCTAATACAGAATGTAACAACCTGCATTTTAGTGGACCCAGATTTTTCGCTAACTCGAAAACCCAAGTCCACCAAAATACGGATCGTTGGTCTCAGTCTTGTCTTAATATTCTACTTTTATAATTTACTACATTTTGATAGAATGGAAGTTTAACTTTAACAGTTAACTATTACATATTAAATTTTCATATCTTGTCCAAAAGAGGCGGTTTGTGCGATGTTTGTAATTGCAAGAAATTCTTTTTTATTTATTATTGAAATAGATAGTACAAAATATAGAGGCTATCCTTATTTTGTACATATCTTTCTTTTAAAGGCATATATTCGCTCATTGTTATTTCAAACATTACACTTTTACTAAATTTAAACCTGACAATATATGGAAATCCACTTACAATAATATACATTCCAATAAAATAAAATATCACTAAAATTATAAAAGTCTAATTAACTTTATTTTCAGTCTCATTCATCAGTATCAAATAAAATGGAATTTGAATTCATTATATTTAAGTTAACTAATTCGATGTAGAACTGATAATTAAAAATCATTTCACAATTACAAAATTAAATCTAATCATTACGCTTTTGTAATTATTAATACAATTTGCAGACAATTTACAGTCTTCAGCATTTCATACATGTGAATTTATTGCAATTTAAATTCAATTCTCAAATGTATAGAAATAGACCTACAACAATATAATCTAGTATTATATAAAATATATAATATTCTCACTCACCTTTAATTAACGCTTCCAAATATCTAGATGTAATCCATATCTAACCCTGTTATCTGCATTCCCCATTTTTGAACCCCTATTTGGATCCATAGAAAATATTTATATAGATCATCAGAAATTAGATTAGGAAGAAGAGATTTAAATTTATTAACTAGAAACAGACCCAAAAGTTTGTCTTTGACGTAGCAACCTGATTTGAACCTATTTCCTATCCTCCGTTCTTTTCTGTTCTTCCCCAAAGTGTATCCGTGCAATATAAGTTTATTTCTACGTATTTAGAAATTTTGAAGGAGAAACGAAAATGAAAGAGCTTCCGTGCTCATTAGAAAAATAATGATTTAGAAGTGAAGCCCTAGGTCCTAATTGTATAGGTTCAAATCAGCACTAGCCCTCAGATGAAACTAGACTGAATCTGAGCCATTCGACCGAATTTTCACTACAGCCCATAAACCCTTCGAGTTGATTGTCCCATGGTCTAGGTCGACCTCCCACAGTCGACCTGAGACCCACTTGGGTCGACTTATAATTTTTTTCAATAACAATTTGAGATTATTACTTGATTCTTGCGCTTTGTTTCCTTCGTTAACTTAATCATGTTATCTCTTACCTAAATTTTGATAACTTAATGTTTAAGTGATGGTTAACTTTAGCAATGTTTAATTTACGTCAATCGATTACAAATTATTTCCTTAATCACATATATAATTATTTCCAACTATGAAAATTCAAACGCTGATAAATTTTACGTTTGAACTCCGATTCGAAAGGTTTACATAGGAAAATTGACTAGAAAATTGCTATGAATCCTTCATGGCCAAATTCCATCATTCGTAACAATTCCATTTTCATTATTTATTATTTATTAATTAATTTCTACTTTGATTAATTAATATAAAAATGCAGGGTGTTACACTAAGGACTACCTGTTTGAGGGAAGGAGTGGTAGATCTAGTAAAAGGTGTGTTGTAGTTTCTCCCAAGGAAAGTGAGGATAAGAAGAAGAAGAAAAGGAGGAACACCTAGTCATTGTTTTCTCGTGTTTTTGCATGTTCATTTTAGATTTTGTTGGTGTATATAGGCCATTGTTGTAGGGGGATGACCTTTGCTTTTGCTTATGAAATCTTTTAGTTGTTAATAAAATAGATTTTCTTCAAGATTTCCATCTTGCTCTCGCCGATATACTTACTTTAATTATATTCATCTTGATTATACCTAAGTAAAAGCAATGTTATTATTCACCATGACTCCATATGTATGAATAACTTCTCATTATTGCTTAGTGTATCTCATTAACATTGTTTGCATTCTAACCAGAATATTTCTTTGTTGGAAAACAAAATTATGATTGCTTGGCTAACTCTATAGCCTAGCATATCTTTAGTCAGGTTCCATTTGACCAAAGACAAGGTTGGATCTTCCACATCCCTTCCTACCTCTCAAAAGTGATGTTTTGGACATTTATCTCTGGACGTCCATACTTGACCTCGCCTATCTCTTGGCATTGATCGTTAGTGTTCATCAGATGTGGCATTTTGAATGTTTCTCTTCGAACGTCCGTATTCAATCTCACCTATCTCTGAGCACTGATTGTATTGAAAAAAGAGGATTTAAATCTCCTACCGGGTCTTATCTCCAAGACCTAACGATTAATATGCCTATCTCTGGGCATCACAATTAGACCTTGCCTATTTCAATCTATGATCCTAGGCCTTGCCTATCTTCGGGCAATGGTCACAAGTTAAAGGTATAGGGAGAATCATCGCAATTGGCCCTAACATGATTATATTCCTACGATCCGATCCTGGATTGAAGGATTTTGTTAGTGCATATCTTTAGGTACCTAGAAATCTACTTTTTCAAAACACAGAACATTCAAATCTATTGTCATTCACACAACGTAAAGCTAGGCTGTTAAGAATTTGGTTCCAACGACCCCAAAGCCAATTCCTTTTATAAACATAAGAATGGCCGACTCTACCTTAGTATATCAGAGCCTAATCAGATATTTAGATAGATACATTTAAGTGAAATAACGTCCCAGTTATTCACTATTTCACACCTTGTAAGTGATATTTTGTCAATAATTGCCAGCTTAAATGTTCCATCTCCAAGCTTGTGTTCAATGGAGTACAAACCTTTCTAATTTGGGCTAGGGTTGTTGGACTAGTAAAGATTCATTTCAGAATGAGATCATCGATCTCAAAGCTCTGATACCTGAACTTTGCATTGAATTGACATTTTATTCTTTTCTGGTGAGTAACAATGCCTAAATCAAGTTTTTCATGCCTCTCATCTATCATATCAAAAGAATCGAGCAAGAGTTCCTCATTCATCTTGGGACCATAGCGAATCTTCCAATTAGATGACACTTTCAATTCAACTGGAATCATAGCCTTTGATCTATAGGCCAGAGTGAATGGAATATAGCCGATCACGGACTTGTGAGTCATTTGGTAAGCCCACAATGCTAGAGTTTATTCATCAACCCATTTACCCTTGGCGTTTGTCAATCATTTCTTTAATATGGACTGGACGATCTTATTCACTGCGTCCACCAGTCCATTTGCTTGTGGTGTGCTACAGCTGTAAATCCCTTTTCAGTTCATTACTTGTTATGGAAATCCTTGAATTCAGCACTATCAAATTGGGTTCCGTTGTTTAAGATGATTGTTTATGGAATCCTAAATCGAAAGATAATGTTACTACACTGTTGATCACCTTATTCATGGTGATTGTGGCAAGTAATCCTGCTTCAGTCTATTTTGTAAAATAGTCAACTGCAACAATGCCATATTTTGCATTGCCTTTCGACGTTGGTAGCACACCGATAATATCAATTCCTCAAATTGTAAATGGCTATAGGCTGACCATTTGTGTGATCTTCATAAGCATCTAGGGATGTTTCGAAATCTCTGGCACCTATCACATTTTCTAGCACATTCAGTTGCATCTCGCTTAACAGAAGTATCCATCATGAAGAATCTTCCTTTCCAAAGTTTATCCTTCGGTGTGATCGCTACAAGATCCTTCGTGTACGTCCGATAGGATTTTTTAGCTTCTTCATCAACGATACATCATAGCAGGGGAGTAGATAATCCTCTTTGGTATAACACTCCTTACTAAATAATAGATCATGGTGCTTTGCGCAAGAGTTTCCTTCGCTCATTTCTCCAATTCGAGAGAGTTCCCTTCAACAAATATTCTTTGATCGGAATCATCCATGACTCCTCTACCTCAGCCTCCAAGATCCAATTGACATCCATCCATTCGACGTTTAGAGCCGATAAAACCTCCACTAGAACCAATCCTATAAGTTGCGCATCCCCATAGCCGGCTAGCTTAGCCAATGAATTAAACTTAGTGTTTTCTTCTTTGTAAATGTGGTTATTGTGTAATACTCAATGTCATTCAACAGCTCCAGTACCTTTGTTGGGTAAGGGATAAGCCTCGCTCCCTTAGCCTCTCCTTTTTCACTTGGTAAATGACCAATCATGAGTCATTGAATATGTACAGTGCCTTGACTCCTAAATCTTTTGCTATCTTGATACCTTGATCAGTGCTTCATACTCAGTTTCCTTGTTCATTGCGGGGAACTTAAGCTTCAAGGTATAACTGATTATTCGTTCCTCTAGAGTTACCAAGATCACTCCTGCCCTATAGCAACGTTCGTTGGATGCTAGATATATGTATAGTTTCCACTATGAAACTCGGACCACATCCTCTTCCATTTCTCTATTCCAGATAGTGAGCTCAACAATGAAATCGGCCAACTCTTTCCCTCATATCATTCTCCTAGGATGGTAGGTAATATCATATTGGCTCAGCATAATATTCTTTTTTAGTAACTTTCCCGATGTCTCAAGTTGGTGCAACACTTGTCTCAAAGAGTCGATCAATTAGATGAGCCTGAAAATAGTGTCATAACTCCCTTGAAGTGATCATCAAGTAATAAGCCAGCTTCTTCCATTTTGTATAGTTCTTCTCTGCTCTAATGAATCGCTTGTTAATACACAGGACTTTGGATTCTTTACGTACCAACGCATCACTTAGTGCATGAATAGATACTACCAAGTAAACACATAAGTCATCTCCTTCCAAAGGCTTTAATAAGACTAGTGGTCTCACCATATGATCAAGTAAGACCAAGAAAGATTTTTGACACTCCTCTGTCCAAACAAACTTCACTTTCTTCTTTTTGAGGACATCTAAAAATGACACACGTTTATCTATCGCTTTTGAGATGAAACAACTCAGCACGACATCCTTTCCATTCAAGATTTGCATTTCCCTCCTCGTTCTTGGGGCTTTGACATCTCTCAATGCCATAATCTGCTTTGTTTTAGGTATTATGCCCCTTGAGTTCACTATGAAACCTAAAAATTTACCTGATGTGACTCTGAAGGAAGATTTCAATGAATTAAGCTTCTACCTATATCTTCAAAGTACATTAAACGTCTTTGAGAGGCCCTTCATATGATTTGTTGATCGTTGTGACTTCACTAACATATCGTCCATATAGACCTCTATTGTACGTCTGATCTGATCTCTGAACTTTAAATTTACCAATCTCTGGTCGGTAGCTCTTGCATTTTTTAGACCAAACGAATGACTAACAATACAACCCTGTGTCAGTAATGAAACGGTGTGCTCTTGGTCAGAAACATACATTTGTATCTCATTGCAGCCGAAATAAGCATCCATAAAGGATAGTAACTCCTGTTTGATGGATGAATCCACTAGCTAATTAGTCTTAGGCAGTAGGAAGCTATCTTTTAGGGATGACTTATTCAAATCTGAATAGTGGATGCATGTTCATCAGTTTCCATTAAACTTCTTGACCAGCACTAGATTTGATACCCCTTCTGAGTATAACGCATCACGGATGAAGCCGTTGACATTTAGCTTTTCCACTTCCTCTTTTAGTGCAGGGATCACTCAAGACCGGGGCTGCACCTTTTCTGCTTTATAGGAGGACATCTGGGTTCACATTTAATGCATAACATACTATCTTCGGTGATAAACACACATATCGAAATGCATCCAAGAAAACACATCCAGGTTTTCTAAGAGAAACCCTTCCAACTTCATCTTCATCTTTACTTAAAACTATGATCCAATTTTTAGGACCCTGGTAGTGTTATCCAGATCAATCGAAATGTTAATCGTGAGCTCAACTGGGGATGCCCTTGCATCCTCTGGCTCCTTCCTAGGATCCGTAAGTTTGTAGAATTTACTATGTTTTCCAAGCTAGGGCTTAGATGCTGGTTTCTCTACATCAATCGATTTACTACAAAGAGTTTCTCTGCATCCTTTTCTTTCTCATGCCACTTTGCCTCTCTTAGATCCATGACATAACATTCATGTCCCGTACTCTGATCTCTTTAGATGGTTCCTACCCTATTGTTAGTTGGGAATTTCATCATCAAGCAATAAGGGGCAGGGCCACTCTAAAACTAGCAATGGTCAGTCTACCAAGAAAGTGTTATAAGTAGATTATGTGTCTATCACGGTAAAGATTTGAACCTGCATTCACTTATGGTCACATTCAATAAGTATCACCGATAAATCAACATATCCCACAGGTTCTGTGGCCTCTCCGGTAAACCCCTGAATGCGGGATTTACATGGCTTTAGATCCTGGCTAACCATCTTCAGCTGATCGTATGTCTTTTTAAACAAAGTATTGAGTGGGCTCCCATAATTGATGAGAAATCGTTTCATAGTCGATAGTTGTAACAACGCTGTATTTTGTGATTATTTTAAATTGTATATTTATTTTATTTTAATTTGAATTACTGATTTAAAAACTTTATTTTATTTATTAAAATGAATGATTTTTGTTATTTTAAATATAAAATTTGATTTTGATGTAAATTAGAATTCCAAACATGAATAAATAGAATATTTTCCAAAAATGTGAATCTTGGTCAATATGGTCAAGCTTTGACTTTTAAATTTAAAATTTAAATATTTTAATTTTTTAATTTTATCTTTTATTATGAAATAAATTAAATTTCAAGAATATTGCTTTTTGTTTCGTTGAAATCTTGTAAAGACCCGTAAGTCCGTACTCCTTGAATAGACACTAATCTCCATTGATTAATTCAAGATGAACGAAATTACGAACCCTTAGGGGTTTAAGAAAAATTTAGGAAAAGAAAAAGGAAGAAGAAGACATAGAAGAGATAAGAAGGTAGAAAATGGAGAGAGAGAAAAGAAAACAGAAAATAGAAAATTTTAAAATAGAAGATAAAGGAGAACAGAAAAATAGAACGGGACAGAAGGAACAAAACAGAACAACATCAGAATCTCACAATTCGCAGCGGAACAACATATAATAATAAATGAATAATCTTTAAACAAAGAACTATATCAGTTATTACATTACATCACATTTCATTACATCATATCATCAGAGTGTACAACAACAGCAACATCAAACAGTGCAGTGGAAAAAGAAATACTATATAGCTAGTAATACGCCATGCCATCCAGCTTGCCTCCAGCAACTCCAGAATATCCAGAATATCCTGATAAACCTAACTCTTAACTGCCCGTGTGGAAATTGGTGGGCACCCAGAGTTTAGGAAGGAAAACAATAAACTCCGAGTCAGTCATGTGACTGGTGTGAGAACTCAAAACAGTTTATTTATCTTTAAAATCAAAATAGAGGAATATTTTTAAAGTCAATTCGCAATGCTTTTAAAAATGAGACTACCATAAGGCCTCCCGCACACACACACACATGCAAACGCAGAATCGGAGGAGATTTCTCCTTATGATAGTCAAAGATGCTTGATACGCATTTAAAAGAACATTTGATATTATTACTAGTGTATAGTGTAGGAAAAATTCATTTCGAAAGTAGAATATAAATCTTAGCCAACATACGACCATTATCGTATGCCTACTATAGCTACCATCTAAACAGTGGTGACCACCATAAGTAAATGGCGGGTTCTACAACTAATACCGTACAAATTTCGTATTGGGAATTGGATTTCCAACGAATGATCAGGCCAAGGAACTTCCCATTGCCACATGAGAATGCCTCTGGATGGACATCCCCGAGAACCAAACCGGATCTCTACCAACACAAGGCCGGGTTACCCCTAACTGAGTAACAACTGACCGAATATGCCATCCCCCGGTCCTTTGGGACCTTTATCCGAGAGCTCTCTAATCAATTCACACAATCATAACAAAGTGTTTTCAACATGAGTAAGTATCTGGGATCCATACCATGATACCACCCTTTTCCAGAAGGAAATGCACATATCCTAAAGGGCGCTACCCCTCATAACCTTGCCGCATCTTTCCTGTTTTGGCCATTCACGGGGTGTGAAGCTCGACGAAGTCACGTCCACAAAAACATACTTTATACAAAAGCCATGCTTTGGGTCAACAAATGATCATAGAAATGATCACAAAGATAGACGATCAAATAAATGATCCTATCACAAATAATCAACACAATGATCATTTACAGCAACACTCAGCATGTCACATTACCAAATTGGGAATATATCGCTGATAACTTCAACTACATAACCTCTGAGCTCGTACGTCTCAGAGAAGGGTGTTAAGCTAAAAGAATAAATTCTCCGCCACCAACAGAAATATATTTGAAAGAAATCTGCTTTATATCTCAATTTGTAACGTCAGACATACAATCCATACAAGTCTGTTCCGGGCTTGAACAAAACCGAAGGCACTTCTTACGAATCCCTTGCAAATCGGGGTATTCACAATCCCGATCGAATTTCCCATCACTTAAGGAATCTCTATACCAGGAGCTACCCAGTGCAGAGACAATCGATAGGTCATCCTATCGCTTTCACAAATACTCGGTCTTCAACACCGGTCATCAATGCAATTCACAACGACGTATCACATATTCGGAATGGGTTATACGACCCCATGGTCCTTTCCCGGTTAACCCGAATACTGAGCGCTTATTCAAAAATAAGTGTAGCATTCACATTCAAACAAATCACATCAATTACCCATTCAAAGGGAAATATTGATAGTCGGCTATTGAACTATCAATTGATATGCATACATCACCAGATTCCAAATAATTTTCCAAATTATTTATTTTCCAAAATATCTTCACTAGATATTAAATTTCAATACTTCAAAAATAAATCAACATTTATTTTTTTAACAAATTCTCCTTTTCATTCATAAATTCTTTAGCGAATTTATAATCCAAAATATCTATGAATATTCGATTTCAATTATTCATTTCAATTTATCTTCAAAAAGATAAATTCTCAAAATATTCACTTTATATTGGAAAACATTTCCATACTTATTTGTTCATAAGTAATTCACAAATTTTATTTATTTTCAACACTTGGAAAATATTCAATATACTTAAATCAAAATTAAGTACATATTTCATTCTTTAAGGAAATCATTCTCTTAAACATATTTATTTGGGCCAAAACGAATGTTACGTAAAACATCGTTACGACATCCCAAAATCACTAGTATAGGGATTCGAAATTAAGGTAGATATATAAATCCCAATACTATACAAAACATTTTCCTTTCGGAAATCATTTACTATAACAACAGTGTTATAGTCCACCATTTCCTTTTATTTCTCGAAAACGTCTATTCCAACAATCAATGTTGAAATCTATGGTTTCGAATCTCAACACATTTAAAACATCGTTAGATCGTTTTAATTCTATTTAAAACATCACATTCAAAACAATTTCTTTAACATATTATTCACTATTCAAAAACGTGAATATACTTGTTAACAAATTTCATCACTTCTATTCATTTTATTTCAAAGGATTATTCACAGTCAAAAATGTGAATATAACTTCATTAATAGGTTTAAACAATTTACTTATCAAAATAAGTTGTTTGCGAATTTATAAAACAACGTTTATAAATTCCTTTATTAACCTATTCCAGTTTATAACTCAATTATAAACTAAAAGTCCATATTATAAGTTAAATGCTTATAAAACAATTATTTTACAAAATCGTTCTTTTAAACTACATAATTATGAATCTTATAACTTATAAGATTCAATGATTTATCCAAAACCATTATTTTAATAACTTTACAAATTTTATAAACCTACTGTTTATAAAATTCTATTTATAACTTCACTGTTTATAATTCTATAAATTTCATTCATTTATGGAATTCATTTACAATTTATTCTAACACTTATAAAAACTCGTTTTATAATGTCAATATTTCAATTTATAAATATCCATTTATAAATCTCTTAATATAAACCAATTTATATTATTCTTTATAACATCTTTTAATCTCCTTTATAATTTCATCATTCTGATTTATAAATTAATTAAATTTCATAAATCCTATATTTAAACTTTTCACAATAATTTCAAAAATCCCAATTTTACTATTTTATAAAATCATTAGCATCATATTCTCAAAAATCAGTTTTTAACCATTTCTCTCAAAAATCATAATTTTTATAACTTTAAAAATTATAACGTTTATTTACTTAAAATAGATCAAATTCCAAACATATAGTATATTTTCAAAAATCACTTTATAAATCATTTTAAAATTCCAAAATTTGGTCCAATGATGCTACATACCAAATAGTCAATCACGACAACAACGACATCATATATCGTATATGATAATCAATCAAATATCAAAATATCTGAAATTAAATAAAAACTGTTGAGGAATCCAGTTGGATCCCTCCAACCTGTTTCCTGCATTCACAAACATTAGCACAATACCAATTCCGTTCCAGTACGAAATTATCGCGGTATATGTTCTTATTAAATATTATCCGCTTAATAACGGCGTAATAGGGTCTCATCCGCTAAACAAAAAATGCGGGAAATCAATAACTCCAATATATACATATGCCAATATATATATATATTGCTACTATATATATAATACCAATTTCACTGTTTATGAAATATTCGCGGTATATGTTTTTAATAAATAACATCCGCTTACTAACGGCGTATAATGTCTATTTTAACAATCAATAGATATTAATCAACATTCAAACATACATTCAAATATTTTAAATCTAACTATTTAAAATAAAATCGAAACTGATTCGATTGAGTGAGAAGTTCTCACCTTGATTTTAAATTCCGTTTTAGCGATTTATTTCGAATAAAATTAAACGCACGTTTAATTTTACCCAAAATTTTCACTAACTCCAAACGACTTCAAACCAACTCCATCGCGTAGTGCTCGTCCATACGATTTTAACGCAACTGGTTTCGCGCGTTTTCGACCTCGTATGAAAAAGTTATGATTTTATGAAGTTTATACACGATTTTATAACTAAATTACAACATAACTTTTAAAATTTTAAACCTATGCAATCCAGGCCTTTGGATCCAACACCAACCCATCTCAGCCGTGCATCCCCTTCTCCCTCTCACGTTCTTCCTTCTCCAGATAATACACGCGCAAAAGAAACCCATACATAGAAAACTAGGGTTAAACTTTGCACAATCAATACTCGACGAAACTTCGATCAGGGAGTTGCAAATCGAAGCTCTTGACCCCCTCCATGCTCGGCCTGAATGGCACAAGGCTCGGCCCCCCTTTGATGCTCGCGCACGCCTATGAACGTGGCACGCACGCAGGCGATTATCACACAAAATACTACTCCATTCGCGATCTCCACCGTTGATATGATAGATCTTGACGTCCTCTTCAATTTGTTAGTTGAAAGTTGTTGGTAAATGTCGATGGATGAGGAGATAATCGAGGTGGAAGTTGGGACGTTTCTGGCCATTGGTCAGGGAGGTGGCGGCTGCGTTTAGTTTGACCTAGGTCAAATTTTTTTTTTGTTTTTGTGAGAGAGGGGTGTCTATTTATAGGAAAAACGAAACACTATTCATCCGGAAATTCCGAACTCCGATTTACGCGCCGAAACTGACGTTCTTAGGGTTTATCCCACATTCCGGACACAATGGAACAGGTTTCGGAAGCTAATTCGGACATCTGTGTGAGTTATGGCTGTAAACGCTCAATTTAAATTAAACCGATTTAAATCGATTTCTAGGCGTTTTAATTTGTACCGGACAAACGGTAAATCCAATCGACATGAAATTTGAAACCATACAATAATATCACATTACGGATCCGACGAAACTGGTTTTGTCGAAATCCGAGACTTTTTGAAAAATGGCTATTTTGACTCGCCAAATTTAAATAAAAATAATTCGATGCGTTTCGAACTGCCACGATCAAACGATAGCTCCGATTGACACGAAAATTGAAATCCGGTAATAACTAACTATTACGGATCCAATGGAACTGGTTTCGTTCAATTATGAGATTGTTCAAAAATTGACTATTTTCACTAGTCGATTTTAATATTAAAATATTCAATTTTCACAAATTAACTTTTAATTCGATTTTAAAAGTTCTAAAATATCATTCTAACTCCAACATGATAAAATAAAATTTTACAAATCATTTTCAATCATATTTAACTCAATTTTCAATTATTTCCATAATTTAACGTATTAAATTATCGATTTAATAATCCAATTAAATTCAATAATTCAAATAAAAATTTATTTGACTTATAAATTCACTTATTAATATTTAAAATTAATTAAATATTCAAATTTTAATTACTAAAAATTCTGGGTCGTTACAATCTTCCCCACTTAAAAGAATTTCGTCCTCGAAATTATCAAGTAAGAATAGTTACAGAATTTATAAACTTTCCAAAATCCATAGTTAATACTTCGTATAATACTTCACTAAGTTTTCAAATCACACTTAGTTATCTTTTCAAAAACAACTACTATTGTTTAACTTTCAATTCCAAAATCAAAGTTAAAGTTTGTTTTTTCAAAAATTTTCCAATTTCTCAAATTTTTCTAACGCCTTAAATTTTCGGAAAAATTCGCCATAGTCTCCTTTGCGCGGCTCGATCCGAAAAAAAAATGACAGTATATATATCACAAATATACATCTCATCAAGTAATGAGGTATCCCGAAGGGAAAAAAGTGTAAAAGTACGATATTTAATCCGAGATATGTACCTTATATTTTATTAGCAAGCATATACGGCTAATATAGCGCGAAAGCGAGCTCCAAATGCGAAGCAAACGCGATCCGCACCTACTAAACACTCAACAAACAACATGAGAACATGCATATATGAAAATAATCTCAATATACAACATATATTAACATAACAACTATATAATATACCAAATGCAACTAAAGCAACAAATGAAACCATCAACCAACTATCATCCATAACCAAATCAATATTCATTCATATTCTCATTAATATTCAATGAAATGATTTTTCAACCCAAATCATATTTGATTTATTAACAGTGGATGTTTTTACTAACATTCATTTTCAATTAGTTCATATTCACTAATTCATATTCAAGTTGGTTCACTTCCAAATCAAATTAAATTCTATTCAAATTTATTTACTTATAATTTGAATTCAATTACATAGCTTTCAATTTCATTAACTCTTAATGAATTATATACAATCACTAACAATCATATAACAACCAATGTATATTAAATACAACCAAATTCCTTTGCTTACATTCATTTAATCTTTCAGCTTCCAATAACATTAGTTTTTAATGAATTTACACCTACATTCATTATTCCATATCAACTAATTTTACATTCAATTGATTAACATTCAATCCATTGATTCACAATCATATAACAACCAATGTATATTAAATACAACCAAATTCCTTTGCTTACATTCATTTAATCTTTCAGCTTCCAATAACATTAGTTTTTAATGAATTTACACCTACATTCATTATTCCATATCAACTAATTTTACATTCAATTGATTAACATTCAATCCATTGATTCAATTCAATTACAAGAGTTAAATTTCATTTAAAAAAACTCAAGTTCATATTTATCACTTAACTTCATTAATTTAGTTTGATACCAAAATCAACATCATTCAACATATCTTAAGTTATATTCCATTTCAAACATCACTTAGTTTTACATAACTTAAATTCATACTTATAAATCAATTTCAGATTTCAATTCTAAAGTAAATTTCCATTTAACTTTAAATTCATTTTACTTATTTACAACTCACATTCATATAGTTTCACTTTTTATATATATAAGTTCATTCACAATTGTAAATCACATTAATTATAATTCAATTCTTACAATTCTTTTGCTTATACAATTATTCTTTTATTTAGATTATTCAAACAACCTAACAATCAACTTATATACATTTTAATAATTCTGAAAAATTATTCCTTTATATATAAAATATAATCAAGGTAAAATTATTTCATTTACCCAATTTAAAACAATATTATGTCGAATTGTTCTATTCAAGTGTTTATAGATCCCTATCAACAACGTTATTACTCGTATTAACCAGAATCTATATACCACTCAACAAACCAATCATCACAATATAAAACAATTTCATATTCACTAACAAATACGCTCTCATAGCTATTATTACACTCAAACTCATTCTAGAGTACTGCTGACTCTATCTCTAATGAATTATACCCAACAGAACCATGGTTGTCGCTTAACCATATGCTCTGATACCAACTGTAAAGACCCGTAAGTCCGTACTCCTTGAATAGACACTAATCTCCATTGATTAATTCAAGATGAACGAAATTACGAACCCTTAGGGGTTTAAGAAAAATTTAGGAAAAGAAAAAGGAAGAAGAAGACATAGAAGAGATAAGAAGGTAGAAAATGGAGAGAGAGAAAAGAAAACAGAAAATAGAAATTTTTAAAATAGAAGAAAAAGGAGAACAGAAAAATAGAACGGGACAGAAGGAACAAAACAGAACAACATCAGAATCTCACAATTCGCAGCGGAACAACATATAATAATAAATGAATAATCTTTAAACAAAGAACTATATCAGTTATTACATTACATCACATTTCATTACATCATATCATCAGAGTGTACAACAACAACAACATCAAACAGTGCAGCGGAAAAAGAAATACTATATAGCTAGTAATACGCCATGCCATCCAGCTTGCCTCCAGCAACTCCAGAATAGCCAGAATAACCTGATAAACCTAACTCTTAACTGCCCGTGTGGAAATTGGTGGGCACCCAGAGTTTAGGAAGGAAAACAATAAACTCCGAGTCAGTCATGTGACTGGTGTGAGAACTCAAAACAGTTTATTTATCTTTAAAATCAAAATAGAGGAATATTTTTAAAGTCAATTCGCAATGCTTTTAAAAATGAGACTACCATAAGGCCTCCCGCACACACACACATGCAAACGCAGAATCGGAGGAGATTTCTCCTTATGATAGTCAAAGATGCTTGATACGCATTTAAAAGAACATTTGATATTATTACTAGTGTATAGTGTAGGAAAAATTCATTTCAAAAGTAGAATATAAATCTTAGCCAACATACGACCATTATCGTATGCCTACTATAGCTACCATCTAAACAGTGGTGACCACCATAAGTAAATGGCAGGTTCTACAACTAATACCGTACAAATTTCGTATTGGGAATTGGATTTCCAACGAATGATCAGGCCAAGGAACTTCCCATTGCCACATGAGAATGCCTCTGGATGGACATCCCCGAGAACCAAACCGGATCTCTACCAACACAAGGTCGGGTTACCCCTAACTGAGTAACAACTGACCGAATATGCCATCCCCCGGTCCTTTGGGACCTTTATCCGAGAGCTCTCTAATCAATTCACACAATCATAACAAAGTGTTTTCAACATGAGTAAGTATCTGGGCTCCATACCATGATACCACCCTTTTCCAGAAGGAAATGCACATATCCTAAAGGGCGCTACCCCTCATAACCTTGCCGCATCTTTCCTGTTTTGGCCATTCACGGGGTGTGGGCTCGACGAAGTCACGTCCATAAAAACATACTTTATACAAAAGCCATGCTTTGGGTCAACAAATGATCATAGAGATAGACGATCAAATAAATGATCCTATCACAAATAATCAACACAATGATCATTTACAGCAACACTCAGCATGTCACATTACCAAATTGGGAATATATCGCTGATAACTTCAACTACATAACCTCTGAGCTCGTACGTCTCAGAGAAGGGTGTTAAGCTAAAAGAATAAATTCTCCGCCACCAACATAAATATATTTGAAAGAAATCTGCTTTATATCTCAATTTGTAACGTCATACATACAATCCATACAAGTCTGTTCCGGGCTCGAACAAAACCGAAGGCACTTCTTACGAAGCCCTTGCAAATCCGGGTATTCACAATCCCGATCGAATTTCCCATCACTTAAGGAATCTCTATACCAGGAGCTACCCAGTGCAGAGACAATCGATAGGTCATCCTATCGCTTTCACAAATACTCGGTCTTCAACACCGGTCATCAATGCAATTCACAACGACGTATCACATATTCGGAATGGGTTATACGACCCCATGGTCCTTTCCCGGTTAACCCGAATAGTGAGCGCTTATTCAAAAATAAGTGTAGCATTCATATTCAAACAAATCACATCAATTACCCATTCAAAGGGAAATATTGATAGTCGGCTATTGAACTATCAATTGATATGCATACATCACCAGATTCCAAATAATTTTCCAAATTATTTATTTTCCAAAGTATCTTCACTAGATATTAAATTTCAATACTTCAAAAATAAATCAACATTTATTTTTTTAACAAATTCTCCTTTTCATTCATAAATTCTTTAGCGAATTTATAATCCAAAATATCTATGAATATTCGATTTCAATTATTCATTTCAATTTATCTTCAAAAAGATAAATTCTCAAAATATTCACTTTATATTGGAAAACATTTCCATACTTATTTGTTCATAAGTAATTCACAAATTTTATTTATTTTCAACACTTGGAAAATATTCAATATACTTAAATCAAAATTAAGTACATATTTCATTCTTTAAGGAAATCATTCTCTTAAACATATTTATTTGGGCCAAAACGAATGTTACGTAAAACATCGTTACGACATCCCAAAATCACTAGTATAGGGATTCGAAATTAAGGTAGATATATAAATCCCAATACTATACAAAACATTTTCCTTTCGGAAATCATTTACTATAACAACAGTGTTATAGTCCACCATTTCCTTTTATTTCTCGAAAACGTCTATTCCAACAATCAATGTTGAAATCTATGGTTTCGAATCTCAACACATTTAAAACATCGTTAGATCGTTTTAATTCTATTTAAAACATCACATTCAAAACAATTTCTTTAACATATTATTCACTATTCAAAAACGTGAATATACTTGTTAACAAATTTCATCACTTCTATTCATTTTATTTCAAAGGATTATTCACAGTCAAAAATGTGAATATAACTGCATTAATAGGTTTCAACAATTTACTTATCAAAATAAGTTGTTTGCGAATTTATAAAACAACGTTTATAAATTCCTTTATTAACCTATTCCAGTTTATAACTCAATTATAAACTAAAAGTCCATATTATAAGTTAAATGCTTATAAAACAATTATTTTACAAAATCGTTCTTTTAAACTACATAATTATGAATCTTATAACTTATAAGATTCAATGATTTATCCAAAACCATTATTTTAATAACTTTACAAATTTTATAAACCTACTGTTTATAAAATTCTATTTATAACTTCACTGTTTATAATTCTATAAATTTCATTCATTTATGGAATTCATTTACAATTTATTCTAACACTTATAAAAACTCGTTTTATAATGTCAATATTTCAATTTATAAATATCCATTTATAAATCTCTTAATATAAACCAATTTATATTATTCTTTATAACATCTTTTAATCTCCTTTATAATTTCATCATTCTGATTTATAAATTAATTAAATTTCATAAATCCTATATTTAAACTTTTCACAATAATTTCAAAAATCCCAATTTTACTATTTTATAAAATCATTAGCATCATATTCTCAAAAATCAGTTTTTAACCATTTCTCTCAAAAATCATAATTTTTATAACTTTAAAAATTATAACGTTTATTTACTTAAAATAGATCAAATTCCAAACATATAGTATATTTTCAAAAATCACTTTATAAATCATTTTAAAATTCCAAAATTTGGTCCAATGATGCTACATACCAAATAGTCAATCACGACAACAACGACATCATATATCGTATATGATAATCAATCAAATATCAAAATATCTGAAATTAAATAAAAACTGTTGAGGAATCCAGTTGGATCCCTCCAACCTGTTTCCTGCATTCACAAACATTAGCACAATACCAATTCCGTTCCAGTACGAAATTATCGCGGTATATGTTCTTATTAAATATTATCCGCTTAATAACGGCGTAATAGGGTCTCATCCGCTAAACAAAAAATGCGGGAAATCAATAACTCCAATATATACATATGCCAATATATATATATATTGCTACTATATATATAATACCAATTTCACTGTTTATGAAATATTCGCGGTATATGTTTTTAATAAATAACATCCGCTTACTAACGGCGTATAATGTCTATTTTAACAATCAATAGATATTAATCAACATTCAAACATGCATTCAAATATTTTAAATCTAACTATTTAAAATAAAATCGAAACTGATTCGATTGAGTGAGAAGTTCTCACCTTGATTTTAAATTCCGTTTTAGCGATTTATTTCGAATAAAATTAAACGCACGTTTAATTTTACCCAAAATTTTCACTAACTCCAAACGACTCCAAACCAACTACATCACGTAGTGCTCGTCCATACGATTCCAACGCAACTGGTTTCGCTCGTTTTCGACCTCGTATGAAAAAGTTATGATTTTATGAAGTTTATACACGATTTTATAACTAAATTACAACATAACTTTTAAAATTTTAAACCTATGCAATCCAGGCATTTGGATCCAACACCAACCCATCTCAGCCGTGCATCCCCTTCTCCCTCTCACGTTCTTCCTTCTCCAGATAATACACGCGCAAAAGAAACCCATACATAGAAAACTAGGGTTAAACTTTGCACAATCAATACTCGACGAAACTTCGATCAGGGAGTTGCAAATCGAAGCTCTTGACCCCCTCCATGCTCGGCCTGAATGGCACAAGGCTCGGCCCCCCTTTGATGCTCGCACACGCCTATGAACGTGGCACGCACGCAGGCGATTATCACACAAAATACTACTCCATTCGCGATCTCCACCGTTGATATGATAGATCTTGACGTCCTCTTCAATTTGTTAGTTGAAAGTTGTTGGTAAATGTCGATGGATGAGGAGATAATCGAGGTGGAAGTTGGGACGTTTCTGGCCATTGGTCAGGGAGGTGGCGGCGGCTGCGTTTAGTTTGACCTAGGTTAATTTTTATTTTTTATTTTTGTGAGAGAGGGGTGTCTATTTATAGGAAAAACGAAACACTATTCATCCGGAAATTCCGAACTCCGATTTACGCGCCGAAACTGACGTTCCTAGGGTTTATCCCGTGTTCCGGACACAATGAAACAGGTTTCGGAAGCTAATTCGGACATCTGTGTGAGTTATGGCTGTAAACGCTCAATTTAAATTAAACCGATTTAAATCGATTTCTAGGCGTTTTAATTTGTACCGGACAAACGGTAAATTCAATCGACATGAAATTTGAAACCTTACAATAATATCACATTACGGATCCGATGAAACTGGTTTCGTCGAAATCCGAGACTTTTTGAAAAATGGCTATTTTGACTCGCCAAATTTAAATTAAAAATAATTCGATGCGTTTCGAGCTGCCACGATCAAACGATAGCTCCGATTGACACGATAATTGAAATCCGGTAATAACTAACTATTACGGATCCAATGGAACTGGTTTCGTTCAATTCTGAGACTGTTCAAAAATTGACTATTTTCACTAGTCGATTTTAATATTAAAATATTCAATTTTCACAAATTAACTTTTAATTCGATTTTAAAAGTTCTAAAATATCATTCTAACTCCAACATGATAAAATAAAATTTTACAAATCATTTTCAATCATATTTAACTCAATTTTCAATTATTTCCATAATTTAACGTATTAAATTATCGATTTAATAATCCAATTAAATTCAATAATTCAAATAAAAATTTATTTGACTTATAAATTCACTTATTAATATTTAAAATTAATTAAATATTCAAATTTTAATTACTAAAAATTCTGGGTCGTTACAAATCTGATTAATATTGTGAAAGTTATGCTTTTTGCAATATTGTGTGTAAATTGTTTCATTTAACAAAATTGTTTATTTTAATTTATATAAATAATTTTTGTTTGCCATATCATGTTATAATATGTGTAATATGACATGTTATGTATATAATTTTATTTTTAAAACATTTCCAAAGTATAGTGATAATTTTCAAATGTGAATTGTGTATTGTTTATATTTTTAAATTCTTGTTTCAATTTTTAAGCTATTTTCTTAATTATTTTTTATTTTTCCTTAAAATAATTATTTATTTTCTTTTTCACTTTATTTTTGTTTTCATTTTATTTTTATTTTCTGAATTTTATTTAGTTTATTTTGATTTAAAATAAATAGGAAATTCCAAGAGACAAAAGCCCTTTATATTCTATGTCTTTTCATTACCTTTGTCTTTTCATTTTCCATTTGGCTTTTCACTGAGTAGCCGTCTATGCATAGCCGTCTCATTCACGTGAGAATTTTTTCTTCATTTCATAACTCACGGCTATGCTTCATCTCTGAAATTATTTGTAAGTTTTTTTTGCTAATGGCTTCTTCCATTTTACTTTTTCTTTTCATATTTTCTATTGACTTTTGCCTTTGCTTCTTCTAGCTTGCTTGGCCTAGCTCCTACTCCATCAGCTCCACCATTAGCTCCACCATCTAAATAAGCACCACCTCCTCCTCCTCTGACCACGATAGACCATGACCATCCATTGATGCTAGCACATCAAACTTTGCGCAAAACTCCTTGAAATTGCCTAACCGAGCTACATACTTCACTATCACCTTCCATATTCACTTCGGCCACCCTTTTGCCGCCGCCACCTGATGTTCATCACCTCTGACCTTCAGCTTCAACTTTGACTTGACATATATCAAGCATGGACGAGCCCAATATTGACCAAGTCGAGCCAAAGTGGTGCACCAAAACTCTTATTTTTGCCTTGATCCTTTATCTTCTTCATGTTGTAACCCCTCCTTCACATCCACTTGTGTAGCCGTGTGCCATGATGCTTAACCCGAGCCAAAGCATGGTCATGGCTGAGTATATGATCCCCTATGGCTGAGCATTTGAGTGATAAGGCAAGGTCAAGTCACTTTAGCACTTTGTTGCTTTTTATCTCAAGTTGTTTCAATGATATTTTTGTGTTGTAAATATATGTTTACAATGTCTTGTTTATTTGTTGTTACAAGATCATTATCTTGGCTCCCTCTTCTCACTTGAATCATAGTCGTGCCATGTCGTGCCGTATCGTTCTTTCTGGAATTTATTCGTGTAGTTTTATTTGCTAACTTCAGATTGAAAAGGTGAGTCCTTCTCACTCTGACATTTATACTTATGAAATGGTAAATTGATGACAAGGGTTTAGTAATAAAAAAGTTTATGTATGTTAATGATTATTATATGATATGCTATGCCATGTTATTACTATGTTAACTTTGTTAATTATCACCTGACATTTGATATATGACAGTATATTGTGACATTGACATGTTAGTATAATTGTTTATATTATTTATGCATATGTTCACACTGCAAGTATCCTGTTAGAATAGAATCACTATGGGTTGAAATGATACATACTTGAACGGACATTAGAATAGGGAAAAATCATTATGAGCTGAAATGATAGGCCCAAGTGATTTTTATTGTATTTTATTTGACTTGGGATTGCGGGTTTGAAATGATAGAACCCGGGTTTTCTTTTTAAATTGCAGATTGAAATGATACATATCCGTATCACTTGACCTAGGTTAGAAAATTATATACAGACCCCATGGTATATTTTTAAATGATTTTTATATAGATATGTATTTTTAAAATATGAAATTGTGATTTAAAAATATGTATTTTATGGTGTTAAGAAAGCTAAATATTAAGCTTTGAATTTGTGAATTTAAGTATGTAAATTTGATGTAAATGTGATTTTTGACTTTAAATTTTATTTTTAAAAATGTAAGTAAATAATGGAAATTAAATTTAAAGTTTTGAAATGACATTTGAAGTAAAATGTTAAGTTTTATTTAATTTATAAGTTAAGAAAACAGTGAAATTTTGATTAACAAATGAATTGAGTTTTAAATTGTATATTTGATTATAAAATTTTGTTGTGATAAATCATATGTTAAAATGATTTAAATGTGAAATTTTAAAGTCTAGAAATATGATTTATAAATTTAAAATAACAAAAATTGAGGTTTTTAATGTTTCTGAAGTTATAATAAAATCTGAAATTTATTAATAGCATTTCCAAAATGCTGTAGTCTTATGACAGCATTTTTAAGTGTTATTGTTTTTGAATTTAACTATGTTGAAATAACTAAATATCTATTATGACATTTTATAAATGCCGTTGTTCTTGAACTAAACTATTTTGGAAACTATAAGCTACGATAGCACTTTATAAATGCTGTCGTTGCTATAATTTGACAGTGTTTTGAAATGTTACAGATTTTAACACTGTTTGAGTTATATTTTAAAGTGTTAAATGACTTAACTTTTGGAATTGATTTTTTGTTAAATTTCAGGAGTTGAATGTATATTTTAATATTTAAATTTGAATTTTTAAGGAATGTAACTTGAATTCGAATTTAAATAAGGTTTATTTGGTTATGTGTTAAATGGAATGAAATGTGATGAGATAAATGAGTTTTTGAATGAAATTTTGAAATGTGTTTTGTAATGATATTTGAAATAATAAATGAATGACATATTTGATTTTTAAAATGATATTTAAATTAAATATTTGAATTAAATAATGATAATGAATTTATAATGGATTTGAAAAAGAAATGATTTTGAAATGATTTTGAATGACATGATTTTTATTTTGATAAAGAATGTGAATTTGGAATGATATTTGATTTTGATCTATTTGAAAATGAATATTTGAAGTTTATATTAGTATGAAAGGATATTTAGTTTACTTGTAATTTGGGTTTATTTAAATTATTAAGTAAATATTTAAAAACTAAATATTAGTGAATTGAATTAAGATATATATATATATATATGGAATTATAAAATTCAGTTTTGAAATGTGAGATATTAAAGCTTTGAAATATACTAAAGAATGAATAGTTTATTTTTGTGGATTAAATCTGTATTTGAAATTTAGTAAGATTTGAAATTTTTTGGTTGGGAAATTGAATTGAATTGAAACTGATGGATTGGATTGAATTAAATTTTGTAAAATGTAAAGAATTAAAGGAATTTTTCATGATTTCAAATGTATAATTTTGAAATGTTATGATTTTCAAAGTGTAATGATTTCAAGTATTTTGGTTTCGAAAGAGTTATAACTTTGGAAGTATTATGACTTTTGAAAGGTGTATATATGTTTGAAATGGAAATGATATCGTATTGATTTGGATATAGTTTTGAAATAAAAATGATTTTGGTTTCGAAGTAATAACTGTGACGCCCCACTCCGAGAGCCTCGTTAACAAAGAGTATTACATAGATAATACTGTCGGCTAACGCGGACAATAGAGTATAATGGAAGCGACCATGTGTAATCTTACCTTAACTATTCATTAAATACGTCGAAAAGTAGAATCACATTAAAATTCGACCTATTCAATAAATATTTAAAGCAAAACTACAATGGCTATAGGATCTATCAGAAGAAAATATAACAACTCAAATGTAATTCACATCACAGAACAGTCGATCATAATATACACATAAACAGATACACAACAGAGTATACAAAATAATACATGTCAAGTGGTACAGGAGACCACAATATACAGACGAGACGAAAAAGTATAAATATCAGAGTTCCAACAGATAAGGACCACAAAAGACGCTATAACAAAATGAAGCTAGCGAATAGTCCATGCGGAAGCAAAATAGGCTAAGTCCAAAAGCACCTAACCTGAAATATCTCGGTCTGACTCGAGTATAAAATACACGGGTCAGTCTAGATAACAAATCAGTTAGATAAACTGAACAATAATAAACCTGCAAGGTCATACAGTATAACAAATATCTCTAGAGGAGATAACACAATCATCAACAAGAGATGAATCATATAGAACAAGCCTCATATCATCGGCAACATATAGAAACAAAGGATACAAATATCCCAAAACACGCCAAAAGGCAAATAACAAATACCAATAAGGTATACAAGTTCCACAAGGTAATCGTTATACATCACGCGGCTCAAACTGACCAACATGATGGGCGATACCAAGGGAATATAATATCAATGAAACATATGATTGCTCGAGCTCAGTACTGTACAACAAGGATCCATAAGCCCGAAGGCTCCAAACCCAAGTATCACCCATGCGGCACATAAGGCCAACATCAGAGCGAAACTATATAGGGCAACAAACCCGAAGGCACACACCCGAAGGCAACATACCCGAAGGCAACAAACCTAGGGAGAAAGTCCGAAGACACCATCCTAGAGGCAACAAACCGTAGTGGTGAAGGTCGTAGACCCAGTACTGGACACCACCAACTGGCGGAATGTGTCACAACTCTCGAAAAGGAATCCGAAAAGTGTTAACGTATGTCCCATAACCACTCGTTCGCACTAAACGGTTTACTATCCGTCAGTCACTTTCACACTCAAAGCAGTACAAATTTACCTCATATCATCGGTAAACTAAACCCGAAGGTCAAAACGATCAATCGAATAGGTCGGGGACTAATCGGAAAGATAAACGCACAGATTCATGGTCCGTGTTTTGCCCAACCATTTAATCACCCTTCCACTTCGCTCGAAGTGCGAAAGTGTGTGTTTTAAATAGAATTTATAAATTGGAGAAACGAGCTTTTAAATGCGATTCGAGAGATTATTTTAAAAAAACCCATGGATGAAGTCAAGAGTAAGTTATCAAAGTCAAATATGCAATAACAACCACTAAAGAGCAACTTGAATCGATAAAATCCGGAAAACAAATCAAAATATGCAAAATAGGCAAAACAGGCAGAACAGAGCAGGTCGGTCGACCGGACTACAGGGCTCGGTCGGTCGGCCAGATGCAGGAAACAAAATATTGCTCGGGGCACCAGGTCGGTCGACCGGCCCAGGGCGCTCGGTCGGCCGAATGCTGTTTTCCAGCACTTCTTGCCCTTATCAAATGAATTCCAAATCTTTTTCAAATCAAAGCAATAGCACATGAATATTTGTTAGGAAATCATACCCAACATCAATGATAGAAAGAGAGGTAGATGTGAGTCAAAAACTCACCTTTTTACACAAAACAAAGAAGATGAAGAAGCACAAATGCAAGGAATCAACCAACTACACCCCACTTCAACACTACAAGCTTCAATCTAGAATCAAAGCAAGTATTTTCTAAGTTAGGGTTAGGAAATTACTGAAATTGAAGAGGAGAAGAGATGGAGAAGATGGAGATGAACTTACCAATGGATTCTCTTTGATTTTGGAGCAAGAATCAAGTCTACAAGAAGAAACTAGGGCTTGCTAATTTCTATTTCCACTTCCTTTCCCCCATTTCAGTTTTTAGCTTGAGTTTAGAAGTGAAGAGGAGTAGGAATGAATGTAGAGAAGGGGCTGAGCTAGGGTATTTAGTTAAGTTAGTGGGCTGAACCCAAACCCAAAATCCAATAGAAAAAGTAGCCAAAATTTCACAAACTTCAAACATATCAAAGATTATACTCAAAAAGATCGCAAACGCCATTTTGGAACCAATGGAGGTAGTTTCGAGTTCCAATTCGGCCATTTGCAAAAAAGTAGCTTTTTGGACCAAAATCCGACTAACGACGCTATATTTAAATTAAACATTTAAATATAAAATCATTAAATATGCGGGTTGTTACAATAACCATTTTGAAAGGGATATGGTTTTGAAATGAAATGATTTGATTTTTGTAGTATAAACTATTTTGAAATGACCACGGCGTTATAATAACGTTTGGTTGTTAAAGAGACCGAGATTGGAAGTTGTCGTACTCTCTGCCAACTTCGAAAACCACTTTAACAACCGTGTACGCGGTGGAGATTCCAGAATGAAGTAGGATGGTGGCGACGATCCTATTGAGGTATGAACGTGGACCCGACTCCCGTGAGTTGGCTTAAGGTGGCTAAAACAGGAGCGATCTCGGGCCAAAAGGGGTAGCTCCTTTGGTCGAATGCACTTCTTCGATACTATACTCTTATTTGTGGTTGATTTGATGGCCATCCTCCGATTTTGATTGGGAGTGTGTTCCGAGGTGGGCGTAGTGGATGCTATGTTACTGCCAGTCCATGTGCGTAATTGGTATATCTACCCTGTCATTGCCTTGTGTTCCGTGTCACCTACCATAGCGAATCTACGAGTTTGTTTTTCTCCCCTAGCCCATGGAGTATTTAGGGCAGCCTCCCGATCTAGAGGCATGCTGATACTGGATGGACTACTGGGACTATTACGTGTTAAGGGGAATATTGGATCACTCCTTAACGCTATTTTAAAGTAAGTTTATTTTACTATAGACGTTATTATAATAGCGCAATATTACTACATAGTAAATAGTTTAACGGATCCTTCAAGGATAGGCGATCCCAAGCATCCTTTAAGTTACCGATGCATTTTGTTATTATTCACTTGAATTAATTTATAGTTCAAATGTATTTATGTCCTGACTCGAGTGTTCTGTGTTTTGCTTTACGCTCGAGTCAGACTGAGTGATTAAGCATCCAAGACTCACCGTCGGAGTTGGAGCTTTGCTTGAAGATCCAGCCATCTATTTTGCTTTCAGTATCCAATGATTTCAGTGATGTATTCTGATTTGTACCTGATGTATCTTGTAACTCTTCTGTTGTATCTTGTTCAACTCCGATGTATCTTATTTATATATAGTAGCTTCATGAACTACTATCTCTTTTACTTCCGCTGCAGTATTAAATACTCTGTGTCTGTGATCTATGATTATTTATTTACTGTATATTCTGATATTTGCCAAATTTTATTTACAGCTCGGTATTTTGAGCAATTCAAGTCTGACATGTACGGATGCGAATGATTGAAAATATCAGGTCGTTACACTAGCCCACTCTTGGCTGAAATCACCAAGGAGTCAAGCTTCAATGCTTCTACCCCATCTACATCTTGATTTCTAAACACTATATCTTTAGTTGTCAATCTTAGCTGCTTTGCTAGAGCTCCATCTTTTACAGCAAAGCAGCTCTTGTACATAGCATGTTTCAATGAATTTCGATATCGCTCTATCCTATTCCAGCCTTTCTTAATTGGATGAGGTCCACCAGCTATGGTGTTAATCACAAGTCTTCATTCAAGATGCCTAGGTTCCTCTCGCTAGGATTATTCTTCCCCTATTAAGCTATCTGCCCGTTGGTCAATTATTTCTTTGCTCTTCATCCTATGGCTCCTTCACATATTATTGTAGCTACTTCTTTCTGATCAGATCGTAGATTATATGCCGCAAATGTCAACACTTGTTCGTATTACGCCCATGAATTTCATGCAAGTGACCGTGTTTCCCTGACATTTTTTCACTTAGTTGATCCCCTTTGAGCTAGCTTTTTATAGTTCTCTATACCTTGCATGGAAAGGTACATATTCTCTATAGTATCATTAAGTGGGGTATAATCCTCGTGTTTTGCGTACCTTAAATGCTTCTTGAAGTCTAGTTTCCTATCTCCGCACCATTATTTCCTCTCTTTCGATTGTTGTTTTTACTCCCAACATTTATAGCAACATATGTAGCATTCTCACCAGTAGATTCACAACGACATTACTCTGCACTACATCAGTAATTCGTCTTCCAAACACTTTTCTAATGGCCATATCTGCCTCTTCAAAGCGTAGATACAGGGTCGCTTTTGGAAACTTCTCTGTGGTTGGAAGTTACTTTATCTTCGACCGCTTACGAAAGCTAGATACCGAATGAATTTCTCTAATCAACGCCACAATACAATATCAGAAGGAGTCGGGCCAGTTGAAAGTGGGACGATTGGGTAAATTTCAAAAAAAATTCCTATCGGATCTTTATTAGGACTATGATGTCTAAATTTATTTAAGGCTTTTCTAATTTTTCTTTTAATTTTCCCTAAAACCAAACTTAATCTGCCAAAACTCCCCTATTTCAAAACTTGTAAACCGGGTTCCTATTATTGTTTTAGCATAAATTATTTCCATAAATACCCTCATTTATTTCCCGTAGTGATTTTAATAGTAGCCAAGATTTGAAATCTACGTTTCCAAATCAGATTTAGTTCGATCTATTTTCAAAATCAGTTTTTGGATTCATTATGGCTTCATAATCTTCCAAGTAAACGTTCAATTTACTTTTTAATCGACATTGTTTATTTTTAATCAACATTGTTCGATAGTTTATTAATTTTTTTTGTTGACAATCAAAACTAGAAATATGTTAAAGGTTATATTGGTGATAAATTATGGGAATATGATGTTGGCACCAAAACTTCTAATAATCTAAATAAATGTAGATTTCTCAATTGTATATAATTGCTTAATTTAATGAGTGTTCATAGGATAAAACTTGATCCTAATTGTAGCAGTGTTTATTGAATTATACTAGTTACAATTATGAATAGTTGCAAACTTGTCAGTAATAATTGCAAATAATTGCAAACTTGTCTGCAATTATTGTAAATAAAGGCAGACTTGTCTGCAATTATTATATATAAACACAAAATTGCCCGCCATTATTGTAAATAGCTGTATGGTTGTTTATGATTTTTATGATTGTTTATAGGTGAAAGATTAATCCCAGTAATAATAATGTTTTTGAATGCAAATTATCGTATTATTTGCAGATTTGTTTGCAAGTCTTTATAATAATTGCATATAAATTAGCAAATAATATGTTTTGTACTTGTAATGACATGCATTCTTTTCTGCTATTTTTATTGTTTATTATTTTGTATTTGCAATGATGTTTTATTATATTAATTTACAGTGTTCCTGACAATATTGGTGTTCTAGTGTTATTGAAGTTTAGATATTATAGCTTTTCTTTACATGTCCATTTTGATAATTCAATTGTTATGTTGAGAAATGCTATTTGTGGTAAATAGTCTGATTTTAGTCCACTGTCGTTTGATTTATATTATATTAGAGATGGTGTGAGAAGGAATTTTGAAAGTAATTTTGATCTTCAATCTATCTTGTTCTTGTGTGCTCATAATCATGAGGATTACTTAGTTATTTTTGTTGACATTGTTCCTACTAGTTCTTTGGCAAACAATGTCGATATTATTAGTTCAGATGTTGTTACTTGTAGTAGTGATTCCTACTTTGCTAGCACTAATGTTTCTAATATTCATTTTAGGAAATTATCAAGAAATGATTCCAATCGATCTGTCTTTATAGGTGTTGGTTAACGTTTCCAGGCGGTGTTACTAAATTTAGGCTCAATTTGATGATATATAGTATTAAGAATGGGTATAAGCTTGATTTGGTTCAGAATGACAAGGAAAAAGTTACCGCTGTTTGTTCTTGACCCAAATGTAGCTTCATGATTCATGCGTCTATTAAGTTTAATCTTCTTCGTTATTTTGTTAGAAAGAGATTTCAACCTGAGCATTCTTGTGGTGCTGGAATTCTTGATATTAATGATCCTCTTATCTTAAGTAAATTGATTAAATTGTCACTTTTTGATCATATTCAAGCTAATCCATTGATAAAGATCAAGGACATTATTAATCGTTTTCAAACTGAGTATCATATTATTTTGAAGTATTATTTTGTTATAGTGGGAAGAGCTTGGGTTTAGAAGATCTATATGGAAGCGAAATGATGTTTTATCATCATTTGAAGTCTTTTTGTGATGATGTACTTGAAACTAATCCTGGTAGTAAAGTTGTTTTGGAGCTTAACTCTAGTACTCGTCAATTTGAGAGGGTTTTTATTGGTTTTGAAGCTTGTACTCATGATTTTCAATTTTGTTGGCCATTAATATTTGTGAATGCTACTTTTATGAAGGGAAGAGATCAAGATTGTTTTTATGGCTGCTGGTGGTAAAAAAGGCAATGAAGGTATGTTGTTTACTTTTAGTTTATTATATATCTGCGTCAATATTCCAATTATTCTAATTTATAGCTGACATGTCTACAATTAATGTTAAAATTTGCTAATTTTTCTGCAAATTTTCATATCAAATGCATAAAAATTTAAAATTGTTTAGTATTTCATTTATATTTGCTTCTTCTTCCTTTTATATATTTTCTCCGTAATTGTTTTCATATAATTCATATATAACTCTAAATGATATAATATTATTGTTTTAATTCAATTATAAAGATTGTATGCATACTTGGCTGCATCACAATTATTGCTCTCTCGTCAGCACATATCTAAATAAATGCGTATTATTCTGTGGTTTTTTTTTACAATATTTGCTTCTTTTTCTACAATTACTTTGATTTATTACCATAGTTTTATTTTTTTACTTAGTTATTTATATACTTATTACTTCATTAGTTTTTTCCCTAATAGTAGTTGCAGTTGTTTCTGGTGAAGATGGAAATAATTAGATTTGGTATTGTGAACAACTTAAAGACTTTCTAAAAGATTATTATAGAAATTTTGATTTCATTTCTGATCATCATCCTTGTCTTCTTGTTGCTGTTCTAAAAGTGTATCCCAATTCAGCTCATGGTTCATGTTTTATCATTTGAACAATAATTTGTAAGTTTCTCTAAAATCTGAATTTTCCAAATCTAAGGAGAAATGGTTGATAGATTTGTGTGCACGTGTTGCATATGCTTCTAATTTGGATGAGTTCAATATAACATTGAGAAATTTTAAGGATGCTAGTGGATCTACCCTGGCAAACTTTTTGAATGGAATCCTTTTGAGAAGTTTGCTAATGTTTTTTCTCCTTACATGCCATTAAGGTGAACGTCATCTAATTGTTCCGAGAATAGTAACAAATGGATTTTGGAAGAAAATCATTTACCAGTCACTGCTAGCTTTCATAAATTAGAGTCAAGTTAATGAAGCTTATGTCTGATCGTCAAGAACTTGTCGGTAGTTGGAATAGCATTTTATGTCTAGTCAATGAAAATCGATTGAGAAATCTTTATTTGGAGGGAGCTACATGTTTTGTTATTAAATCAAGTGAACATGTACTTGACGTTCATTCTCCAGTCCGACAGTCTGTTGATTTATATAATCGGGTTTTTTCTTGTAATTTGTGGCGAATCTCCATCTTTCCTTACGCTCATGTTGTTAGATGTATTTTGAGTTGTAAAAATTTGAATGTGTACGATTATTTGGAAGATTATTTCGAAATTGTGTATTTTTGATCATCTTATTCTCATCCAATCAATCCAGTTATTCCTGGATTCCCCAAGTCCATCTGGGTCGAAATTTTAAAAATCCTTCAAATATAATTTTAATGGCTCCTGGGAAACCCTCCCGCCCTCCTCTCCCCTTTGCTCCTTCCCTCTCATTCTCAGGCATCTCTTGCGTCCCTCCAAAGTACCTCCGTCTACCACTCCATCCTTCCCACCCTGTCCCTGCCTCCCCCTCTCCATCCATAATCAATTCAACATGATCCATTCCCCCTAACACGGTTGGTAACTCTCTTGGAAACCCTCGGTCAAATCCTGACAAGGTACGATCGTATGCGCAAGTAGCTGCCACACCTAGACAAGAACCTCTCCTTCCGACTCCCCAGCTTTTCAACCGCAGGCGGCCCTTCCCGGCTTTTGCTTCTTACTGCCAAACCCTGGAATTTTTGAAATAAAAAAAAGATGCTTCAGATGTGCTGGCTTGGGCCACGTGGCGCTCAACTGTAGGGAACCGAAGATTTGTTTCTGGTGTGGATTTTGTGGACATAATTATTCCAGCTGTCCTTCCAGAATTTCTACATCGGGACCTGTCAAAAACCCTTCGGTTCCATCAAATACTCATTTCGCTTGTAGAGATAAATCAAATCCATCTTTTGTCGTTTCTGGTTCCAATACCGCACAAGGCAAAAAGCCCATTCCTTCTCACTCTGACCCCAGCTCGAAAAAAATAGATCCAATCAAATTTCCTCCTCTCCTCTTACATTCAGTGACATACACTCTGAGCTCCCCTCTCCATCAGATATCTCTCATCATTTCCCAATGGCAGACTTTTCTCTTTACATCACCGCTACCATTATTGACGGCGTCTGGACAGTGGAAACCCTCAGTCGAGTTCTTCAATCAGCCTTCGATCACAGAGAATGGCCTATATGGTTCCTCGATAACAACCGCTTCCTTGTTGCCTTTCCAACCACATCCATCAGAACTATGGCCCTCTCCCGCAAAATCCTAACCAAAGCTGGAGGCTCCATCTTCCTGGAAGCCTGGCCAGAGTATGAAAGGTCGTCTCCAATCTCCTTGAACCCCCTAGCTAGGCAACGGTCAAAGGTATACCAGAGTTTATCAGACACAATCCTGATGTCGTGCGAATGGCCATGAACCCAGTAGGAAGATTTATTGAGTATGACAGATGTGATTGGTCGGAATTTGATCGTCGACTTTTATATATTAAAATGCAGTTTCTTGAGGGTGTCCCCCCTTCCTCATCATATAGGTTTCGCCTCAATAATGCAGACTACCTCATCACCGTATCTCGATAGGATCACGCCCATCCGCACACCAGACCGAAGAACTATCTTCTGGGTCTGGACTATGATCGAGATATGAAATGTTTCAACGACCCTCTTGATATACCATCGACTGATCTTGACTCGGACGAACATTTTGATGTAATGAACTATGAACCCGCCTCGCCAGTCTTCCCTCTACCCGTGCAACCCAATTTGGACGATGAAGCAAATAGCATCCTAGGCCCCAATGCTGATCCATCCCCCCAAAGGTGGGACCCTTTTCTTGACCTGGACCTCTCGATGCCTCTTCACCTCCAAGCGCCTCCCCTGGATCATGTTCCTTTTGATTCTCATCACCCCGTTCCTGACCCCACCCACCCTCTTCCCCAGGCACCCGTTCAAATCCATCCTCCTAACCCTAATCCCACTCCTTTGTTTGATCACAGTCTGGCCTCCCCATCATCTCAGATGCCGTTGCACCCAAGGAGGAAAGAATTCACTCCGGCGTAGGTCAGAAGAAGCGCTTGGAATTCAAGATCCTTGCCTGGTCATACAGGTTGTTTCTATAAAACTGTAGTTTTTTCTTCTGCTGATTCTAAATTAAACAGAAAGCTAGCACGTTGCATGGGAGTAACTGTACACGATGAGCAATACACTGTCATGCAATCCCTAGAACAGGAGAGAATGCCCTTTTCCCAATGAAAATTGTATCTTGGAATATTCGTGGGCTAGGGGACCCCTCTAAGAGACATTCAATCTATCTGTCCTTGTCCCCCCTTAATATTGACATCGTTCTGTTGTAAGAATCTAAACTGTCTGATCCAACTCCTTCTCAAATTAGACAAACAGGTGGTCCCAACCTCACATGCCACACACACTCCAACTTTATTGGCTCTAGGGGGGCCTAATCACCACGTGGAATGAATCCATTTGGTCCCCTCGTCAAATTGTATCCCATCCCTCTGTCCTTCATGTAGCGCTCAAACACAGGCAGTCTGATACTATTTATTTCTTTTCAAACATATATGGCCCCCACACGATACAAGAAAGGTTGGATCTTTGGTCGAGCTGCTCAGAATTTGCGTCCTCTTTATACGGGCTTTGGGTAATTGCTAGTGACTTTAATACAACCAGATGAGAGAAGCGTAAACCTTTCTCTCGACTTAGAAGAATTCAATGCTTTCATCAATTCCTGTTCTCTCATCGAGCCCCCCATCAACAACCGCCACTTTACCTGGACTAATAAACGTCAATTGCCTTCCTTTGCTAAACTCGATCGTTTCCTTTTCAACCCATCCTGGGAGGATATCCATCCTCTTTCCAACTGTATTGGCCTTGCCACCATTTTATCCGACCATTGTCCTCTCTGTCTTGATACAGGAACCCTTCCCCTATTCAAGCGCCCTTTTAGATTCGAACGGCTCTGGATGCTTTAACCATCATTCGAGGACTTCATCAAATTGGCTTGGGACCAGCCCATCAGGTCCCTCTCAGCCACTGCCCGTGTAGTCTGTAAGCTTAGATCCTTAAGAAAGCTTCTCAAGCCCTGGGCGAAAACTATCTGGCGCTCCCTCCATAGACGTATAAACGCCATCCAAAATGACATCCTAGCCCTGAACATCCAGGAAGAAGCTCTCCCCCTTGACAATGATGACTCACTCAAACTTTTAAATCTAGAAGTTGAACTCGATCGCCTAATGAAACAAGAAGAGATTGGATGGAAACAACGGTCCAAAGCTAAGTGGTTGAAAGAAGGCGATAAGAATACGTCTTACTTCCATAAATGTGCAAATGGCCGCCGTAGGTCCCTTTTCATCCCGGAAATTGTTCAAAACAGCATCCTAACGACCGATCCGTCTGATATTGTGAACCGCTTTACTGACTTCTACCGTTCCATCCTCGGCAAACCCTCTCCTCCCCTCCCTCCCATAGACTGGAACCTTCTATATCCAAATCCCCCGCTAATTCTTATTGACTCACCCTTTTCGAAAGAAGAGATCCTGACAGCCCTCAAGGACATGGACGATAACAAATCTCCGGGACCGGATGGTTTTGGCCCGTTTTTCTTCAAACACTTCTGGGATGTTGTTAAGGGTGATATTCTAGAAATGTGTGCCGAATTCTGCACTAATCCAATGACCATAGCTCGCCTAAACTACGCCAACATTGTTCTCCTGCCCAAAGCTGTTGGAGCCAACTCCCTTTCAGCATTCCGTCCCATTAGCCTTCTTAATACCACGTTTAAAATAATTACCAAAGTCCTTGCCAATCACCTTCAAATCTTTATGGAATCGCTAGTTGGTGCGGAGCAGTCAGCCTTCATCCAGGGTAGGAATATCCTTGACTGTGTTGCGGCGACTCATGAAGTAATTTCTTCCTGTCATTCAAATAATATCCCAGGGGCCCTGCTAAAACTTGATTTCTCCAAAGCCTTCGATTCAGTGAATTGGAACTTTATTTTGGAGCTCTTTAGGCACAGAGGTTTTCCATCTACATGGTGCAACTGGATCAAAAGCATTCTCTACTCGAGCCTTTCATCAATTCAGATCGGTGATGCATCTGGAGGGCTCATTAAATCAGCTCGGAGTCTCAGGCAGGGAGATCCTCTCTCTCCGCTCATATTCATTCTAGTGGTTGACGTTCTTAACCGTATGATTAAACTTGCCGTATCTAACAATCACCTTGTTGGCATCTGTCCCCCCAATTCTAACCACAACTCCTACCCTAATCCCATGATCTCCAACCTCCAATTCGCAGATGACACTATCCTCTTTGTCACACCTTCTCCAGATCACACCCACTGCCTTAAGGTCCTACTCTACATCTTTGAGCTCATCTCTGGTCTGTCTATTAATTTTAATAAAAGCTCCGTCATTATGCTTGGCAACACCGATCATCTTGGCCCTCTCATTTCCTCCTCACTTAACTGCCGCCTCGAGACCTTTCCATTATCCTATCTAGGTATCACCCTGCACCCCACCAAGCTTCACAGATCTGACTGGTCCCCCCTCATATCTAAACTTGAATCAAGACTTGCAGGTTGGAAAGCAAACTCCTTATCGTCTTCAGAAAGACTGGTCCTGGTCAAAGCCGTACTCTCGGCTCTTCCTACATACTGGCTCTCGTTCCACAAGATTCCTATCTAGGTAACCAAAAGAATTAATGCCATCAGACGAACCTTCCTCTGGAATGGAGGGAAAATCAAATGTCTCGTCAATTGGAAATTTTTTTGCTTGCACAAGAACCATGGGGGTTTAGGTGTTTCCAATCTGACCTCTTTCAATCAGGCACTTCTAGCAAAATGGCTCTGGCGCCTCCTCTCGCCTGGACAGTTCATCTGGAAAATCTGGATTCTGGCTTCCCTCAACAAAGCTGACCCTTTCCTCGCTCTCCATTTCTCTCCACAACTCAAGCCTTCCCCCTTTTGGTCAGGTGTTCTAGCTTCAGTGGATCGTTTCAAACCCCTTATCTGGGTGGACATTGGCAATGGCTCCAATTGCCTTTTCTGGTTTGACTCCTGGCATAGTCTTTCCCCTTTAAACCATTCCTCCCCATCCCTTTTTTCCCACTCCAATCTTCCCCTCCTGACGGTGGCTGATGCTGTCACCCTGGGCTTTCCTTGCTTATGCCCTCCAACCCTCTTTACCACTGACGCCTTCTTGGAACTTCTCTCCGCCCTTCGTCTGCTGCAAACTGTATCTCTAGACCCTCTAGTGAGAGACAGACATATTTGGACTCTTTCTCCCCCAAAAGGCTTCTCCGTATCACAATATTCCTCCTTCCTTAACTACCCTGGCCGACTGTTCCCCTTCGCTCGTGTCTGGAAATGCCGCATCCCTCCCCGCATCAAATTCTTTCAATGGTGCCTCATCCATGGCCGTATTAATACCAAATATCGCCTCTTGCGTATGAACATCACATTGGACCAGATTTGTGTCTTGTGTAACAATGAAGCTGAATCAATCCACAACCTTTTCTTTGAATGTGACATATCCTACTATATATGGTTCTCGGTTTGCATTCACAACCTCGGGCAAATACATTCAATCTCCGACTTTTTTGATCATTGGCAATTCTACGCTCCGAATCGTCACCTGGATACCCTTTTAGCCATCTTCAGCTAGGTTATTTGGAATGAGAGAAATGCCTTTGTATTCAACAAACCAACAAACTCGCTCTTTAGCATATCCAGTAAGATTTCTAATTCCTTTGCGTATTGGACAGGCTCCTCCTTCTCGGCACCTTTCAGGCTTCGTCTCCCTTCAGCTCGATCCCCTGTAGATGAATCCGTTGGCAGCGCCTCATCAGCGGCTCCGACTGGTCGCCCCGGCTGCAGCTAAGGATCTGTGTGTTTTCGCCACCGACTTCTTGGGATCCCTCTGGGCAGTAGCATTTCGTTTCTGTTTATACTGAATTTATTTATGTATATTATAAACTCCCCGGGCTATTACTTCATGCTGGAATGCTGTCTCTGTATCTTTAACTCTGGCTTTGTTGATTTTGTTCTTGCCATCGATCAGGCATGTTGACCGAACTACCTACGTATATATATAAATCTTATTAATCGGCTGTGTAGTTTCGTGCTACACACCCGTTCTCCTAAAAGAAAAGATGTTTTATTTGAAGATGTTGATATAGCACCTCCTAAAGGTAGGAGAATGCCTGGCCGTCCATCAGCTTCTAAGATATTTAAATCTGCTGGTAAAATTACAAAGACTACTAGATGCAGTTTATGCAAGAAGTTGGGTCACGATAAAGGATTTATCCTTTGAAACTCATGTAGTATTACTGTTTTTTCTTTTGGAAAAGTTTTAATGTACTGATAAAACATCATGTTTTCTTTATTCTATTTGTTTGTATTTCTGCTGCAATTATATTAGATATTTACCATTTTTTAAGTGAATGAAAAGAACAATTCCACAATGTTCTGCAATTATTAAGTAATATTGCTGTCATACCCGCATTTTTTTTGAATAATTGTGTATGTTTTTGCACTTTGTTAATATTGTTTCTTACTTTTTTGCAACCATTCTAATAATTCACGTCAATTCCAAAAGTTGCTTATATAATTGTTTTTAATTTAATAATATCATTCTAGTTCAATTATGAAGTTCATATCCATATTTCTCAACAATTATTTAAAACAATTGCACACATATCTGCAAGTATTCTGAATAATTGCAGATATATCTGCACTTATTCAGAATAAAGACAGACATATCTGCAAGCATTCTGAAAAATTGCATAAATGTCTACAATTGTTCAATATATTTTCTTAATTTCCTTCAACAATACAGATAACTAAATTCAATCCTAGAAAATGCTTATATAACAATTCAGATAACAAAATTCTGTTTACCATATAAGCTATTACTTTTATCTTCCAAACATATAAGTTTGCATAAAAATATACATTTCATAAGTTCTAGATTAAACACAGCAATAATTTCAAATTCTTTTGGTTGGCTTTTGATAATAAAAATTGCTGTGTTAGATTTTCTTCAATGCTCTAGCTATACGATTTACATGAGAGAATTTGATATGCTAATTCAACTCCTTGTAATTCAATAGCATCATATCCATATTGAATATCCTCCTTGTTTATAACCTTATTTTCACTTCTTGCTTTCATGATATTCATTACAAACAATCCACAACCAACGCTACAATAATTGCAATTTTTTTAATTGTCTCAGAATAATTGCAGCAAATGATATGTAAATGTTTCAAGATTATTTGTTTTGGTATACTTACAAATCACTGCGTTGTTGTGGGCTGTCTGCAATTGTAATTAAATTAGAAGGTTCATGATCTTTTTTTTCCAATTTCTTTAACAAGTCTATTACATAAACTATCTGTATAAAATAAAAGATTTTATTAGAAAAAATTACTTTTAGTATAATTAATATATTCTTGTTTTTCAATTTACATACCAATTTTCTTGCAGCTTTGGCATGTGGACCTTCATTCCTTGAGTTTGTCGAATCACAATGAATCCATTATCTGTTTTTTATGAATTCTCGAAGAGTGAAATGTGCTTTTAGATGAATTGGGAAGAACATTTTATCATAGTTTGTAAAACTATTTTTGATCACATCATCAATTAGAACTTGTGTGGCCTTTTTTGAATTGTTGACTAGAAAAGTCTGTGGTAATATGTATTAGCAAATTGAATTTATAAACTTTTAAACAAATATTTCATTAAAAGGTTATAAAACTTACAGAAGTTTAGACTGTGAAGAACAAAATTTTTGAATGAGTTTTCCCCAACTCAAGTGTGTACCAATCAATGATCTATAGGAATAGTTATTTCATTAAATAATAATATATTTATAAATTTTTGGTAATTTATGTTGTAAATATTCTGAATAATTGACGACATATCTGTAAATAAAATGAATAATTGTAGATTTATTTGCAATTATTTTAGTAGAGACGGGAATTAATATGAATAATTGTAAATTATTGTGTGTAAATTATAATGAAACTATTTTCTAGCTTTTGTACTTGGCCATCGAGTAATCTTTCAGGAATTAACTCACCAAGGGTTGTTTCAGATATTATAATATCTCCGTCTCTATTGAGATACACAATCTTGCTATCAAATTATTGAAGAATGTTAGTATTATTATCAATATTCAGACAATACAACAATTTTTATCAATTTTTGCTGATATGTCTGCAATTATTTGGTATATTTTCAGATAATAAAGCAATTATTCTGAATATTTGCAGATATGCTTGCCACTATTGGGGAAATTTTCACAGCAAAGCAAACATTTTCAATATTTGCAGATATGTATGCAATTTTTGGGTACATTTTCAAATAACAGAGAAATTATTGGGTTTATTTTTCAGACAACACAACAATTTAAACAATTATTTAAATTTTGTACTTTGTTGGTATGTCTGCAATTATTTTTACCTAAGCTCATTGTTTCTAAAGAAGTCTTCAAGCAGTTTGGTTTGCTCTTCACCTAGCCTTTGGACATTCAAACATTGTTTGACATTTATTTTTGCATCTATATGCAACTCATTTGATCTTAGATTTGCTTTATACCGTTCTACCGTTTTGGCTGGATTTCATTTTCTTTTCCCTTTTGAATTCTTTTCATTTTCTAATTCTATTTCTTCAATTGATTTTGATCTTTTTTTCCTCATCTTTGCTTTCGATCAATTTTTTTTTGTTTTTATAATCTCTTCTTGTGCTTTTTTAAAGATATCATCAGGCTCTTGACTACTTCTGATACCTTGGGATTCACTGTTGCTTTCACTTGAAAGTATTTTAAAGTTTTGGTTATATTCCAATAGTTTTGTCAATTTTTCTGAGCGTTCTTTCGTTGTTTCTTTCACAATAATGATTTCTTTCTTTTATCTGGAGGAATTATATCGTCATTCTCAAGATTGTTTCAACTTCAATAGTTGCATACAGCAGCATGATCAATCTCATATTTATTTCCTCAAGTTGTTTGAACTGAAAATTATGTTCGAAATTTTATTATTTAGTGCCTTTGAAATAATAATGAATATTTGCTATTATTCTCCAAATAATAGGAAAAATTGAAGACCATACAACACTTATTGATAATTATTGCAAGGTTATCTGCATTTATTTTTTATAAATGCATTTGCTTCCTCAAATATTATGAATAAGTGCAGATATATCAACAATTTTTTTTGCACTTTTATTCAAAACTAACAATAATTAAGAAAATTACCGAATGAATGATCTATTTGTTTTGGATATTTTTCCGTATAATCATTTTTATATTATCTTTCTTTTGTTTATCTATATCTTTTTCTTTAACATCTTTATTTGCTTAATCATGTTTTTCTATCTCATTCAAATTGCTTTCATCATAATTCTCATCTTTATAACTTTGCTTCTTTTAATATTTTTTCTTCTCTTCATCATCATCTTTCTTCTCCTTTTCATCATCATCTTCTCTCTTCTTCTTCATCATCTTCCCTCTCTTCTTCTTCACTTCTATCCTCTCCATCTTCATTATGGAGTCGTTGGTGATTTATCTGTAATTTTTTACAAACAATGAATTGTTGGTGATTTGTCTGCAAATCTTCAAGGAGTGTGCGTTGTATTATTGTTTTAATTCATCAACAATAATGAGAAATGCAATGTGCCAAAGTTTTTAGTAAATGTTTAAAATTTGTGCATTTTTTCTACTAATATTGAGAATAATTGCATGTGTTTTTGCACTTTTTTAAAATAATTGCTTACTTATCTGCAACATTTCAAATAATTGCAGAGAAAGATGAATATAATCCCTTTATTGAAATAAAATGATTTTTATGTTATTTTCAGTTATAAATGCCTTATATGAATTAAAATGAATTTATTTGAATTATTGTTAATAAATAAGCAATTAATCAGAATAACTGCAAACATATATGCAATTATTAAGAATATTTGCAGATAACTATGTAATTATTCTCAATAGCCGCAAAGTAAGATGTTTATAATCCTCTATTGAACTAAAATGATTTTTATATTATTTATAGTTATACAACTTTTTTTAACTGAAAAGATTATTTGAATTATTATGGAGAAGTAAGCAATTATTCAAAACAATTACAGATATATATGCAATTATTTATAACAGTTATCTCTGTAATTATTATGAATAATTGCAAAGAAGGATGAAAATAATTGATTTTAAGTGAATAATTTCTGATAACTATGCAATTATTATAAATAATTGTAGAGAAACATGAATTTAATCTTCGTAATTTAGCTAAAGTACCTTTTTTTGTTATTTACACTTACAAATGCCTTTAAATTCTGTTTAATATATAAATTGCGTATATGACTGCAAATATTATAGTAATATCATTTCAATTTAATTATGATGAATGAATGCATTTTTCTCATCAATTATTTAGAATAATTGCTGTCATTATTCTGATTAATTGCTTACTTATCAGCACTAATTCAAATAAATTCATTTCAATTCAATAAGGCATTTGTAACTGTAAATAATATAAAAAATCATTTTACTTGAATGAAGGAATTATATTCATCATTCTCTGTAATTATTTGAAAAGTTGCAGATAAGTAAGCCACTATTGTGACGCCCCACCTCTATACTCACAATAACAAAGGTTATTATAAGGAATAACGTCTGATATTGCGAAGAATAAGGCTTGTTAGAAGAGACCATCCGTAAGTTATGCCTTAAACGAGTATTGATTACATCGATAGGAGTTGTGTAAATTACTCCCAAAGATATATATTCAATCCATAGAAACCAAGGTGGCCAACGAAAAATTCAGAACAACTCATAATAACAACAACACTGATAAGTATAATCACATCATAACAGAAATATCAGATATATAGCGGAAGACAAGTCTGGAATACATTGCTAAAACAATCGATAGTTCACAAGAACCAAATGTACATATACATATACATCAACATACATGAGATGGGAGTCAAATAACCAAAAGAACTCCTCGAAGGCTAGACAAAAGATGATGCGAAATCCCAAAAGCTGAAGGTGCAACTGAATCAGAGATAGCGACCATCCTGAAATAACTCGGTCTGACCCGAGTATTATTTAAAAGAAAATAATAAACGGGTCAGTCTAATTTAAACTTAGATGTGAATGCATCATAAACAACATCAAGCAACATAGTAGTAGTCTCGAATGAGACTAATTAACATAAGAAATCAACATAGTTCAAAATAAAGAAATCTCAATTTAAACTCCATTAAAATCAATAATCTCGAATGAGACTATTCAACATAATTAATCACCATAGTTTAAATGAAGAAATCTCAATTTAAACTCCACCAAAATCAGCTTTTAAATTCCCAATTGAATTCAAAATAGCAATACACAAATTTATAATCTCGGATGAGACTATGCACAAAATTATAGTCTCTGATGAGACTATACAACATAGTAATCAGCATAGTTTAAAGGAAGAAATCCCATTAAACATCATCAAAATCAACTTCCAATTACACAATTGAATTCAAAAAAGCAATATGCAAAATCTAGAAATCAAAATAAGATAACTAGAAAATCAACATAAAAGAAGGATCGATCCCAGCAGATGGCGAGTTTTAGCTACGCCGCATGTGCATCTCATATGGCCGAAGCCTACCAAGTACTATATTTTTGGCACCCAACAAATGACCCGAAGGTCCAACAAATGACCCGAAGGTCTAGTACTGATAATTGACCCGAAGGTCCATCATATGACCTGAAGGTCCAATATAGTGGCTCGAAAGCTCACAAAAATCATCAAAATCATCAAACAACAAATATTTCAATTAACGAGTTCAGAATTAACCGAAATAGTAAAAGTGTGGTTCCATACTCCGCACTTTTGCTAAATCGTTTAAATCTCTTTATCGTTTCCTTGAAAGTGCAAAATTGTGTATTTTATATAAATAACATTTTACGTTCTCAAACGGACAAGTTCGGAATTAAGCGAATCAGTAAAAGTAAGGGTTCACAGTCCTCAATTTTGCTGAAGCGTTTAAATCGCTTCCTCATTCTTTTGAAAGCGCAAACTGTAAAATTTTAGAAAACAATTTTATTTTAAAACGATTTTTAAAACACGTGATTAAAATAGCGACAACTATAGCAATTTCGACGAGGAAATTGTGCTTTACAAAATACCGTAAAAACGGATATCAAATTAGTGTTGCGGGATAACCGCTTAAAAATTCACTTTAAAATTGATGGTTACTGAAATCAAAATAATAGTAATTTTTATTCGTCAAAATTGTCAACTAAACAACACGCTTCAAAAACTTAACACCAGAGTAAAAATTCCGTTATAAAAATAACGGAAACAAAATACGTTTTAAAACGTAACACTGGTTCAACGTAAATTAAACGCCAATATTTAAACACTTACGTGCAATTCAACATACACTTGCATAATGAAATTGATAGTCTGAGCCATGTTTCACTATGCAGGCACATAAAGAATATAAAGTTAAAAATAAAACAACCTGTACACTCTTTTTTTTTCCATTTGAATTTCTCACGCAAAATGAAGAAATCCAAAACAATAACCTGTACCTAAATGTAACACGTTCATACATGCATGCCTATTACATAAATGATAAAACAAGGATATATGCATTTAGGCGCACACTCTATTTTTGAAACTACCTTATTCAAATGCATGAAAATCTTTTGCAAGTGGGAGTATAACAGGACACGTACAATACAAAAGTGAGAAATGCTTTTGAACCAAACTTTTGTATGCAAGAAAGCAACATTATACGCAACTACAAATTTTTTATGCTTGGACATACTATTATATGCATGCATGCAAGAATAAATGACAATTATAGTGGTGCAATTATAGTGCATAGAATAGGAAAATAAACATGTGTCGTTGAGCAATTCGTGCTTAACATATTATATAACATACCATCTAACTTACATCTTATATAAATAGCAATTGGGTAAAGTTGCACAATATAAAGTAAGAAAAGAATTTCATTTATATATTGCATCGCTACATCCAAAGGTGCAAACCTATTTATAGATAAGTTAGCATCAGGTGTTCAAACCTTTGCATGCAAAAGAAAAAGGTGCCTTTAACGTGGGGTATAGTGACATTTACATGCACCCAATGAAGTATGAGATATTTATGCAAGGTGTAGGAAATAGAGCATGGATTCTTATCCATCCACATGCGTTAGCCATTTAAATTATGGCAACAACTTTTGTCTTTAAAAATCCTTCATGGGAAGACTGTGTTGGAGATATGTTAACTAAAAGTAAATGGTACATAATGAAAGAATCTAAAATTATAAATACCATTTTAATACTTTTCACCTACAGACTGCAGTAAATTATATGTGCTTGCAAAGCTGAAATTTCGTTTGCATATAAACACTCCTATGCACCACAAAAACTCCTATGCACCACAAAACTTGCATAATATATATATATGAACGCAAGAAGTAAAAATTTGAGCACAACAAATTGATGTACGCACCTTTGAAAAAATGAAATACAGCTAAACACATGCCCACTTTAATATGCAGATAAAAAATTCATGCATACATCATTTACATGAAAATGAAATGGAAAAATATGGTAGCAACCAGACTCTTGTATTCACAAATTTTAAATTTGCGCAAATATTATTTGTTACCAGACAATGGCAAATGTGTACGCAAGATACGCACAACCAAGAAAATGAATTAAACAACGAAACTGGGCAACAAAATTCGCAGTACTGAATGAAACAGAAAATTTCTGGGAACAAAGATTTTAAATTAGAAATGTGAGTTGCACTCACATTAGATTTGCTTCCAAAATTAGTAAGCAACTAGGAATCAAAAGAAGCCAATTTGAACCACCATTTGTAATTATTTTCTCATAGCTACCGAAGCTTTTAAAGCAAAAATGAAAATGTTACAGCTTATACTTTTCTATTCACCGAAAGTTTTTTTTGTATACAAGTCAAAAATAAAGAAGCGTGCTGGAAATGTTTTGGTACAAAAGCATTTATGGTAGATGTGTACTAGAGGGGAGAAAAGGACACTGCAGCATATAACATGATGGTGAAAAGTGTACCCATATTTGCTTTACAATATGGACCAATATGTCAAGGTGTTTACAGCAAGGTGTTTCAATATTTGTTTACAAATCTTTGACAGCAAACGCAAATAAGAATGATAGATCAAAGGGTCCACTTGCACTAAAATGGACCATTCGTTATTCACGCAAAGGCCAATTGGAAGAATTTCAACATGCAACTACAATTAAGGCTACTGACTTTACAACGTTATTATTATTATTTTGAAAATTTCTATTTAAAATATTTATTACGACGGTAATAAGATCACGGTCGTTACAGACCCCTCCTTATAAAAATTGCGTCCCTGCAATTTTCATACTAGAAGCAGTCAATAACATAATTAATTCATCTCAACAAAGAGTAAAAATAGAAAAGATGGATTAGAATGATCACCCCCACTCGAAGAGGAGAGAAAGCCGGGATAAGAACGCTCGATGAATTCTCTGGTTTTCCAAGTGCAATCCTTGGGGTTTGCGGACCATTGAATTTTCACAAGTGGGACTTCTTTATTCCGAAGGCGTTTAACCTCCGAAGCTAGCACACAAATAGGATTTTGCACCATAGACAAGTCGGGTGAAATCTCAAGATCTTGCAACATAGGAGAATCAATAATAGAATCCGAATCACGAAGGCATCGACGAAGCTGAGATACATGAAATACGTCATGAATTTTCGAAAACTGAACAGGTAGCGATACACGATAAGCAACAGGGCCAATGCGTTCCGTAATAGGAAACGGTCCAATATATCGAGGAGCCAATTTCCTGGAGCTACTAAAACGCACCACACCTTCATCGGGGAAACCCGAATGAATACAAGATCGCCAACAGAAAATTCCAAAGGCTTCCTACGGTGATCGACATAAGATTTCTACCTAATCTGAGCCTCTTTCATTCTCTGTCTACTAATATCGATCCTCTCAGAAGACTCACAAATAAAACCAGGCCGAGAACTAACTTTTCCCCCGATTCCAACCAACAAGATGGTGATCGACACGGCCTTCCGTAAAGGGATTCGAAAGAAGCCATACTGATACTGGATTGGAAATTGTTGTTATAAGCAAAACAATAGATAAGTGGTCTACCCAACTACCACCAAAGACAAGAAGCAGTCCGATTGGACTTGATAGGAATAAAATGGGCTGATTTGGTCAATCGATCAACAATCACCGAAACACTAGCATTGCCCGACCTCGAACGAGGTAGACCATCAACGAAGTCTATAGAAATTTGATCCCATTTCCGTAATGGAATCTCAAGAGGCTGCAAAAGATCACTAGGACGATGGTGTTCTGCTTTAATAAGTTCACAAGTCATGCAACGACTCACATAACTTGCACCATCACGCTTCATATCCTCCCAAAAGTATAAGCGTTTCATATCAGCATACATCATACTACTACCCGGATAGATAGTATACTTAGAACGATGACAGTCCTCAAGAATGTCATTTCTAAGATTAGGAACATTAGGCACGATAAATTTCCCTTCTTCCGAATACAACCATGAACATCAATAGCGAAATCCTTTAGAATATCATTTCGGGATTCCGATTTACAACTCTGAATAAGCTAAGAGAGTTTTGGATCTTGTTACTAGGCATCGGCAACACGATCCAACAAACTAGGACGTGCTTCCATGCTAAATAAAAGCACGGGTGAGTCAGAAACCGAAGGACGGTCTCTAATATAACAAAGAGATAAAGCTTCCAATATATTCCACTCTGCTAGCATCATGGAAACAACAATTTGCTGCTTGCGACTAAGCGCATCAGCAACTCGATTACCCTTACCAGGGGTATACTGAATATCGAAATCATATGAAGCAAGAAATTCGAGCCAACGCTGTTCCTCATATTAAGTTCTTTCTGAGTAAATAAATACTTCAGAGATTTGTGATCAATGAAGAGAATAAAACGCTCGCGCAATAAAATAATGTCGCCAAATCTTTAAAGCAAAGACTATGGCGGCTAACTCCAAATCATAGGTAGCATAACAAATCTTGTTAGGCTTTTAGTTGTCTAGAAGCATAGGCAACTACTATCTTTTCGCACGAGAACAGCACCGAAACCAATACGGCTAGTAATGGTACAAAGAATGAAGTTTTGGTTCCCTTCGGGAATCACATGGATAAGAGTATCCAAAAATAATCCTTTCAAATAATCTTCTTTCCTGAAAAGCTAAAACTTTCAAAATTACAATTATAATTATGAAATTATTTTCTAGAAAAATTTACTTTTTATAGGTCAATTTATTGTGTCAAATTGTCTCATCAAAGCGTTTAGGAATTTCCTATCGATAACGTTGATCAAGCGCATCGACCAGAATTCTTAAAGCACTCAATGGGCAATACAATCACAAAATCTTATTCTATAAGATAAACACAAATCCAATTATACTTGTAATTAGATCTTAAGAAAAAGATTTGAAAATTTTTAAATTGTTGTTTTCATCCAAAATTAATAAATACACAAATGGAGTCATCGAGATATTCGTAGAATACTCGATTCATAAGATGGATGAAACGAGCTGGGCAAACTGAATGACATAATAAGTCATTTATAAGAATCATAATGAGTGCGAAATGCGGTAAGTGGAATGCTATCTTCCGCAACTCGTAACTGATGAAAACCAAAAGCAAGATCGAGTTGGGAGAAAAGCTTGGCGCCACTTAACTGATCGAACATGTCGTCGATCCTAGGTAATGGATACCTATTTTTGATAGTGAGCTCGTTAATCTTGCTATACTCAATGCAAAGCCTAAGAGTACCATCTGGCTTCTTAACGAAGACAACAACGGCGCCCCAAGGAGATGAGCTAGAACGAATAAATCGTTTGGCTTCCAATTCAAATAATTGTTGCTTGAGTTCCTCATTTTCCTTAACAGACATCCTCATGGGAGGATGACTGACATGATGAGCACCCGAGATAAAATCAATACGGAACTCAATTGCCCTATTCGACGGCAACTCGAAATAGGCTCGAAGACATCAGAAAATCACAAACAACAGGAATATTAGCAATAACAGCCTCCGACTCGAAGGAAGAAATAATAGCATTCGAAGTATGATAGATAGCTGCTCGATAGCATCGGGATGCTTGAGGTATAAAGTTCTTTCGGGATATAGGATTGAACTTCGTAACGGACAAGCCAATCCATACCCAAAATCATATCAAAACCAAGATGATCCATAACATGCAGATTTGCATGAAAGGTGAAACTACAAAGAATAATCTCAACACCAACACACAACAAACCAAGAGTAGCGGATCCTCCACTAGGATTCACAATCCTCAAAGGGTCGCAAAGAGTAACAACATCCAAAGTGTTGAGTCAAGATTTTTATAGAGTTTTGATTTCTGACAAAGGAATAAGCCGTGATCGACAAAAAGAAGTTATTCATTTAAGAAACACAAAGAGCTCCATATATTAGAGGTTGATTATTTGGTATGTTAGTAATTTATGTTAAAATCTATCCTCAAATAATCATATAACTTCAATCTTTCAATATATATACATATGCACATTAACTGTGCAAATTGGACTAAACCGGTCGACCGGTTGAAAATAAGGTGGTTGACCGTTTTTGCCCAGAATGCACAGATAACATGCACACATGCACATAACGTATATATATTTGAATTCCTGTCTACCGGTCCATTTTTGACCTGTCGACCGTTTTTAAACAGAAAGCAACTTTTCCAAAAGACACTTCTCTTCTCCAAAGGTTGCATCTCCTATCTTTCATCAATGATCATAACTCTTAATGGCAACTGTTCACAAAGAGTTACAACTATTTTTCTCTATATATACTCATCTAAATCATTGATTCAAACACAAGTTTTTACACGATCATATATGCTCTCTAATCTAATCTCTAACACTCCTGCATTCTAAAAATTAATTTAGCTTATTGAATCATTGAAATTATTTCATATCTTTTGATTCAATAAGTAAATACCTTCTTTAATCTTTACAAAACATCATTCATATTCTTTGAGGATAAGATTATAGGAAGGGTGTACTGCTAGTGACAAATCCGTGTTTTCAAGAACACAAGTTGTCAACAACAATTGTATTTGTTCTTTTGTTGAAGTCCTCTGTGTTGTAAGAGGCAAGTGTTGAAGTCCTCAGTATATTAGAGGCGTGAAATCCCGTTCGGTTGTTCGGGTGTTGTAAACCTGTTCCTCCGGGTGAAGCGAGGTAGTTAATAGTGAAAATCCAGATAGAAGTCTGGGACTGGACGTAGGACGGTGCTCCGAACCAGTATAAAAATCTCTGGTGTGATTTTTTTATTTTTTTTATTTTTACTTTGCTACTATCATCTATTTTCCGCATTTATATTATTGTCCATATTACACGATCCGTGTGTACTATATTAGCACATATAATTGTATACACACCGCACTTTCATTTGGTATCAGAGCGAGGTCATCATATAACCGTAACACAGTTATTTGATATATTCTTGTAATATGGCAAATAACGCAAGTACTAGCACTCAAAACACCACTTACACAGAAGGGCAATCGACACAAAGACCTCCATTTTTCAATGGTCTTAACTATAGTTATTGGGCAACACGTATGTCATTCTTTATGCAATCAAGTAGCTATGATGCTTGGAATGCTACTCAAAGAGAAATAGTGAATCCAACAACTGATTATTCAGAATGGACTGTGGCTGAGAAAACGGCAGCAGCCGTAAATGCAAGAGCAATAAATATGTTGTTCTGTGCATTAGACCAAAATGAATATAACCGTGTTAGTATCTGCACTACTGCATATCAAATTTGGCAAACGCTAAAAATCACTCATGAAGGTACTAACAAGGTTAAACAAGCCAAAATAGCCATGCTAAAAAGTCAATTTCAAAATTTCAAAATGAAACCAAATGAAACAATCAATGACATGTATTCACGGTTTCAAACTATTCACCATGCACTTATTGGGTTAGGACAAAAGTATTCTGATTTTGATGTTGTTTCAACAGTCCTACATTCTCTGACTAATGAATGGGAAGGAAAAGTATTAGCAATTGAAGAAGCTAATGACCTTTCCGTCATGAAGCCAGATGAATTGATAGGAAATTTAATGTCCTATGAAGCAAATTTGCAGGCTAGAAAAGAACAGAAAGAAGAAAAGAAAAATGTAGCATTTCATGTTGAGAAAGATGAAAATGAATCAGATTCTGAAGATGAAGATTTGGCGTTCATTGCTAAAGGTTTCAAAAAATTCCTAAAATATCGAAAAGCCAGTCGCTACAATAAAAGGAAACCTGGATCAAATAAACCATCTTCATCTGCTATAGAATGTTTCAACTGCCATAAAAAGGGACACATGCAGAAGGATTGTCCAGAACAAAAGAAAAAGTCAGAAAATGACAAATTCAAATATAAGAAGGACAAATCAAAGAAACGAGCCTTCTCAGTAACATGGGATGATTCAGAGTCATCTTCATCAGAAAGTGAAAGTGATTCGGAGAATGAACAAGCTAATGTTTGTTTTATGGCAACAGAAGATGAGGTACAAATTCCTACATTTGATGAATTACTTGATATTAATGCTGAATTGATAGTCAAATATAAAGACATAAAACGTCAATTAAAAGTAGTCAAAGCAGATTTAAGTAGAGCAGAGTTTGAACGAGATATGTTAAAAGATGAGAAGAAAATATTAGAAGAAGAACTTGAAAATATTCAAGAATCATCATCTAATGTTGACTCTCAAATATCTCTTTTGAGTCAAGAAATAGAAGCTCAAAAAGAGAAAAATAATGCTCTCACTACTGAAAATCATGAACTTAAAGCAAAAGTCAAAATTCTAGACCTAGAAAAAGCTAGTTTACAAACAAAGTTTGATGACATTACTCAAAATGTTTCTAACTTTAACAAAGGTCGAGAAAATTTGACTAAAATCATTGAAAGTTCACAATCTATTTTAGATAAACAAGGTTTGGGATATAACAAACATGAAACTAAGAAACATCTTAGAAATAAAAGGAAGAAGAAAGTACAAAAAACTGAAGCTAAGAAAAATCTTAGTTTATTATATTTCAAACCAAAACCAGTTGTGAAATTTCAAAAGAAAGATGTCAAGACTATCAAAATATGGGTTCCTAAAACAAATAACAATTTGATTAGGAACAAATACATTCAGCAATTCATGAATACTGTGCATCTTAATAATAATTATATATATAAAGGGGATACCGGACCCATATGGGTTTGGACTCCTAAGACCTAACTCTTAGGACCCTATAAAAAGTGGGTACCATGGACTTAATTCTATTCTTTGCAGGTCCTACTTAAGAAAAGAGGAAAATGGATATTCTGGCTGATATACTCCTATATTATTCCATTATCTATTATTCCTTTTTGTCGATGACAAAGGGGGAGAAAGTGCTAACAATTATTTGCAGGAATATATATATATAAGACAAAATCTCAGGGGGAGATCACATATTCAGGGGGAGATTCAGAACTTCAGATATATGTTGTCATCAATCAAAAAGGGGGAGAATGTTGAGTCAAGATTTTTATAGAGTTTTGATTTCTGACAAAGGAATAAGCCGTGATCGACAAAAAGAAGTTATTCATTTAAGAAACACAAAGAGCTCCATATATTAGAGGTTGATTATTTGGTATGTTAGTAATTTATGTTAAAATCTATCCTCAAATAATCATATAACTTCAATCTTTCAATATATATACATATGCACATTAACTGTGCAAATTGGACTAAACCGGTCGACCGGTTGAAAATAAGGTGGTCGACCGTTTTTGCCCAGAATGCACAGATAACATGCACACATGCACATAACGTATATATATTTGAATTCCTGTCTACCGGTCCATTTTTGACCTGTCGACCGTTTTTAAACAGAAAGCAACTTTTCCAAAAGACACTTCTCTTCTCCAAAGGTTGCATCTCCTATCTTTCATCAATGATCATAACTCTTAATGGCAACTGTTCACAAAGAGTTACAACTATTTTTCTCTATATATACTCATCTAAATCATTGATTCAAACACAAGTTTTTACACGATCATATATGCTCTCTAATCTAATCTCTAACACTCCTGCATTCTAAAAATTAATTTAGCTTATTGAATCATTGAAATTATTTCATATCTTTTGATTCAATAAGTAAATACCTTCTTTAATCTTTACAAAACATCATTCATATTCTTTGAGGATAAGATTATAGGAAGGGTGTACTGCTAGTGACAAATCCGTGTTTTCAAGAACACAAGTTGTCAACAACAATTGTATTTGTTCTTTTGTTGAAGTCCTCTGTGTTGTAAGAGGCAAGTGTTGAAGTCCTCAGTATATTAGAGGCGTGAAATCCCGTTCGGTTGTTCGGGTGTTGTAAACCTGTTCCTCCGGGTGAAGCGAGGTAGTTAATAGTGAAAATCCAGATAGAAGTCTGAGACTGGACGTAGGACGGTGCTCCGAACCAGTATAAAAATCTCTGGTGTGATTTTTCTATTTTTTTTATTTTTACTTTGCTACTATCATCTATTTTCCGCATTTATATTATTGTCCATATTACACGATCCGTGTGTACTATATTAGCACATATAATTGTATACACACCGCACTTTCACAAAGGAATAACATCAACAAGCTCCCTCGACATGAATGAACGTGATGCACCCATATCGAAAAGAACTCTACTAGAACGGCAATGAAATAAAATATAACCTTCCAAAACAGAAGGAGTAATACCTTTGGGCTTAGAAGAATCACCAGAAGCTTAAGCAACATTAACCTTCCCGGATTTGAAACTCTTAGGAGCAGTAGGACAATCAGAAATCCAATGTCCTACTTTCAAATCTAAGATTGAAAAGGAATTTAACAAATGGAATACTACGGAAATATGAAATATATTCCTAGACATATTCCAACTTGTTAGAGAGGATAAAAGTTTAAGAACAACGAAGGCATAGATTAGAAAAGCATGAATAAAACCCTCAAATAGTTGTAACACATGTTCTATTCCGTTTCTGCTCTATGTTTATTATAATTTGTTATGTATCTCAGCTCTGATACCAAGCTGTGACGCCCCACCTCCATGCTCACAATAACAAAGGTTATTATAAGGATAACGTCTGCTATTGCAAAGAATAAGGCTTGTTAGAAGTGACCATCCGTAAGTTATGCCTTAGACGAGTATTGATTACATAGATAGGAGTTGTGTAAATTACTCCCAAAGATACATATTCAATCCAAATCTAAAACGAAACCACGGTGGCTAACGAAAAATTCAGAACAACGCATAATAACAACAACACTGATAAGTATAATCACATCAGAACAGAAATATCAGATATATAGCGGAAGACAAGTCTGGAATACATTGCTACAACAATCGATAGTTCACAAGAACCAAATGTACATATACATATACATCAACATGCATGAGATGGGAGTCAAATAACCAAAAGAACTCCTCGAAAGCTAGACAAAAGATGATGCGAAATCCCAAAATCTGAAGCTGCAACTGAATCAGAGATAGCAACTATCCTGAAATAACTCGGTCTGACCCGAGTATTATTTAAAAGAAAATAATAAACGGATCAGTATAATTTAAACTTAGATGTGAATGCATCATAAAAAACATCAAGCAAAATAATAATAGTCTCGAATGAGACTATTCAACATAAGAAATCAACATAGTTCAAAATAAAGAAATCTCAATTCAAACTCCAATAAAATCAATAATCTCGAATGAGACTATTCAACATAATTAATCACCATAGTTTAAATGAAGAAATCTCAATTTAAACTCCATCAAAATCAGCTTTTAAATTCCCAATTGAATTCAAAACAGCAATACATAAATTTATAATCTCGGATGAGACTATACACAAAATTATAGTCTCTGATGAGATTACACAACATAGTAATCAGCAGAGTTTAAAGAAAGAAATCCCATTAAACATCATCAAAATCAACTTCCAATTACACAATTGAATTCAAAACAGCAATATGCAAAATCTAGAAATCAAAATAAGATAAATAGAAAATCAACATAAACTATGGATCGATCCCAGCAGATGGCGAGTTTTAGCTACGCCGCACGTGCATCTCATATGGCCGAAGCCTACCAAGTACTATATTTTTGGCGCCCAACAAATGACCCGATGGTCCAACAAATGACCCGAAGGTCTAGTACTGGTAATTGACCCGAAGGTCCATCATATGACCCGATAGTCTAACATAGTGGCTCGAAAGCTCACAAAAATCATCAAACAACAAATATTTCAATTAACGAGTCCGGAATTAACCGAAACAGTAAAAGTGTGGTTCCATACTCCGCACTTTGCTAAATCGCTTAAATCTCTTTATCGTTTCCTTGAAAATGCAAAATTGTCTATTTTATAAAAATAACATTTTACGTTCTCAAACGGACAAGTCCGGAATTAAACGAATCAGTAAAAGTAAGGCTTCATAGTCCTCAACTTTGCTGAAGTGTTTAAATCGCTTCCTCATTCTTTTGAAAGTGCAAACTGTAAAATTTTAGAAAACAATTTTATTTCAAAACGATTTTTAAAACACGTGACTAAAACAGCGACAACTATAGCAATTTCGACGAGGAAATTGCGCTTCACAAAACACCGTAAAAACGGATATCAAATCTGCGCTGCGGGATAACCGCTTTAAAATTCACTTTAAAATTGACGGTTCCTGAAATCAAAACAACAGTAATTTTTCTTCGTCAAAATTGTCAACAAAACAACACGCTTCAGAAACTTAACACCGGAGTAAAAATTCCGTTATAAAAATAACGGCAACAAAATACGTTTTAAAACGTAACACCGGTTCAACGTAAATTAAACGCTGGTATTTAAACACTTACATGCAATTCAACATACACTTGCATAATGAAACAGCAAAATTTCTGGGAACAAAGATTTTAAATTAGAAATGTGAGTTGCACTTACATTAGATTTGCTTCCAAAATTAGTAAGCAACTAGGAATCAAAAGAAGCCAATATGAACCACCATTTGTAATTCTTTTCTCACAGCTACCGAAGCTTTTAAAGCAAAAATGAAAATGTTGCAGCTTATACTTTTCTATTCACCAAAAGTTTTTTTTTGTATACAAGTCAAAAATAAAGAAGTGTGCTGGAAATGTTTTGGTACAAAAGCATTTATGGTAGACGTGTACTAGAAGGGAGAAAAGGACACTGCTGCATATAAAATGATGGTGAAAAGTGTACCCATACTTGCTTTACAATATGGACCAATATGTCAAAGTGTTTACAGCAAGGTGTTTCAATATTTGTTTACAAATCTTTGACAGCAAACGCAAATAAGAATGATAGATCAAAGGGTCCACTTGCACTAAAATGGACCATTCGTTATTCACGCAAAGGCCAATTGGAAGAATTTCAACATGCAACTACAATTAAGGCTACTGACTTTACAACGTTATTATTTTTCATTTTGAAAATTTCTATTTATAATATTTATTACGACGGTAATAAGATCACGATCATTACAACTATCTTAAAAAAGTGCTGAAATAGATGCAATTATTTCCAATATTTGCAGAAAAAATGCACAAATTTTAAACATTTGCTGAAAAACTTTTGCACATCATTTCTATAATTGTTGACGAATTAAAACAACAATACAACACCAACTCCTTGAAGAATTGCAAACAAATCACCAAAAATTCATTGCTTGTATAAAATGATTTGGAGAATTGATAATAGCACATATCATTATTGGAATAGATGCAACTCCAGTATTCCAGATAGTTGCATAAGGAGAGCAATTATTTTGAATAACTACAGACATATAAGCATATTTTGTATTTTCGTCACTAGATAACTACAGCAATAGTATTTTCATAATTTAGTTGACATGTATTATTATATTATTTGCAGATATATAAGTTTTTTCTACATATTATTACCGGAAGAAACTCTGAAGAAAATAGAAGAAGATGAAAAGGCTATTGAAGAAAAATCTACGTTGAAGAAAATGTTGAATCCGAGAGGGATAAAAATACAAAATTAAAAAAGAGAAAAAGAGCTGATGCGAGAAAGATTCCTGCTAAACAAGGAAATTACAGAAATAGTTTGAAGCCTTTTCTTGAACTTACGATGAAGATTAAAAGGGAAATTTTGCTTAAGAATCCTGACAAAAAATATCTTAAAAGTTTACCTTTCTATAGATTTATTGACATGACTTATGATAGAATAATTTCAGTTGATGAAACTACAAAAAATTCAAAATCTATTGATATTATTGTTAAAAACTAAAAAAAGTATTTGAAGTAATTCTAGTTTGGTGATCAAAAAATAAGATTATCAGAACTTAACATAGGACAATTGCTTAGTGTTTCTACAAAAAAGGCGAACTGGTCAAAAATTCTGGCCACATTAAAAAGAAAGACAAAAGTGATAGTGAATGTACTTCTTTCATCAACAGAAATTTTGAAGGGGACGCCAACGTGCACAAGAAGAAGATAGAAAAATAGTTATTTTATGCAATAAATGGAACTACATAAGAGGATAGAGAAGATGCAGCAAAACTTATCCTCCTATATTTGGTTGCCACATTTCTTGTTTTAAATTCTAACTCGAATGTGTAATGGAATATGGTTCCTTTTTGTGTATGCAAGGAAAAAATGTCATTGATTTCATAGCTAAAAACAATTCATAAGCGTTTTATGGATCAAATAGAAAAATATGTTGAGAAGCTAAGAAAAATCACAACTTGTGCAACATTATTATTGGTATTATATTTCAAATTAAATAGATAAGTTATCCAATTATTTAAAATTTTTTTTGATATTAATTATTTTCTTGTCAATGGTGGATCTATGAAAAAAATCACGTGTTAAAGTCATCTAAACCTGTATACAACAACTTATATCCATTAGCAGCAAAATGAAACATTTCAAAGTTCAAATTAATCATGTTGCTGATATAAGATACAAATCTGTTAGTCTACAAATAATTGCACTGGAATCTGCAAAATTGTTCTGAATACTTGTAAACATATATGCAATTATCAATGATGATTGCAGACATATCTAATATTATTAACAATACTTGCAAAATAAGACGCAAACGTTGAGAATAAATCTTAATTGTAGTGTTTTATAAATTCCCCCAATAACTGCAGAGATATCTGCAATTATTAGAAATAAATTCTAAAGCTACTAAACAAGTATGTTTCAACTCATTGTTTTAGGATGCTCAAGGGAAGCAAACTGATATCGTTATTAATAGTTGGCTTGAAAGCGCAATCTTTTGGTCCGACCGCGAAGTTTCAATATTTTCCTTTATACACAATTCTTTAAAAATTTGCCCTATTAATCGATCCTAAAAATAGCATCTGCATGTCTGTTCTTAAACTCGGTGCATCTACTAATTGATCCTAAAAAATAACATTTGTATACCTGATCATAAACTCAATGCATACAACACCGCACTTATTTTACGTGTAATATTATTATCAACTGCATATTATTGTGTGTAGCATTAAGAAGCTCAACCTTTTATTACACGTTAGATTCAAAACAGGCTGAAATAGAGAGTGATTAAACTATTATTATAATTTTTAGCTCCTGAGTTTAAGTGAAAGCATGATATTTGTCATGGTACTAATGTATTTATCCAATCACTACACATAGCCGCCGACCACCATTGCTTTCATCCATCATAACTTTTAGGTTAGCTTTTATTCAGCTGTCTATTATTATCTTAACTTACTATAGAAGTATTCAATCACCTTTTATGCTCCATTTTTAGTTTATTTATTTCTTTTTTCTTTTCCCTTATGACAACCTAGATTTTTGGACATCTGTTAATTGGTAATTAACTGATTATAAACTCTGGAAAATACTGATTTGTAAGTTGAGCAAATAAAATTATGAAAAATTAAAAATGTCTAGATATATATATATATATATATATATATGGATTATAAACTATAATAAATGTTGGATTATAAATCTTTGGAAATGATAAATCTTACAGTAAATTAATAAATATATATATATATATATATATATATATATATATATATAAATGCAAACTTTATGATGTTTAAAATTTTAAGTATATACATATACAAGCATATAAGTGTGAATATATATAATATCAAAATCAAATAAAAATATGTTCTAATTATAATATATATATATATATTGTGATTAGAAAGCATTGTTTTGAATTTAATATAATAATCTCAAGACATTTAAAGTTAAATTCTATATTTAAAAAAACTAAAGAGAAATCTTTATTAACTAAGGTATGATAGCTTAAATAAGATTTAATAAAAGGTTTAATATTCTTTCTTTTAAAATTTTACATAAAATAAATATAGTTTGTGTATATATAAAACATAAAACATAAACATAACTTAATAAAAAGAAATGCATTAAAAACAAAATTGAAAATATAATATAAACTATATAAAAATATTAATAATATGCAAAATAGACAAGTGTAAAAGATTTTAAAATGCATTTGACATTTGTAATTTATATATATCATGCAATAACAAGTGTAACTAAAATAAGACATGAAAATACAAATGTCAATTTATTTATTTTAAAAATAAAAGAATTTCAAGGCTATATACGTCTATATCCCTTCTTTTACCATTTTCTTTCATTAAATTTTTATCAGATATCAAAACCTGAGAAGAAACAAAACCAGAAAAAATAATCAAACAACAACTTCTTCTATCCTTATTTCTAAAACTCTTTCGAAAATCAAACATGGAAGCAACTCAACAAAATCAAAACCACTTCCAGCTTTCAAATTTAAAACTCAAGATCAGATCAACTCAAGCATCAGTTCCAGTTAAAAGCAACTTCCAGTTTTCCAGTTTTCCAGTTTTAAGCTTCTCTGTTCAAATTTTAAAGGTGAGCAAATAATTTTTAAAAGCTTAGATCTGGTAGTATAATTTGATGCATGTGATGAAATGTTGAAGTAATATTGAGAAATGTTTCATGCTGCATGTGTAAAGATGTGAATGCATGTATATAAACTGATATGTTATGTGTAATATCTATGTATATGCCTAATTATCCCTCTGTTGAATGTCAGGCTCAAACCCACACAAATTAATCCAATTTTTCTCTATATAATCAAATTTAGGCTAAGATTTCTAAATGAAAGTTGATTGTAAGAGTGTAATATCAATTCTAAAAATAGTTTCAAGTATTTAAATTTGGTAATTAATTCTAAAATAGGAATTTACAGTTAAAATCAACTCAGGGCAGAAAATAGTTTGTTTGTAAATCGTGTTTTGATTCTACAACCTAATTCATAGTGGAAATTGATGAATTTTGATAATGGTTTCATAATTTTTTAAGTTTATATATATTCGGAATTTGTGAGATGAACGGAAAATACATTTTCGTCAATTTCCGTCGATTGGCAATGACCGGTGAGTCGTGATCGTTCTTGAAGGAAGCTGGCACGATGAAGATCATTGGAAAAATGATTGCTGGATTTTTAGAGCGTTGTGGTGGCCGAGCGACGTCGAACTAGGGCTCGATGTCTGGTTTTGGTTCAGGAGACTGTCGAAGCGATTTCATCGCCATGGGGAAACTAGAGACGATTGCATGTGGTGGGAACGAAGCATGATGTTGCGGCATATCCGTGGACGTGATCGCGAGGCCTCAGGCGATTGTGGGTGGCGGCGCGTGACGTTTTTCCGATGATCGATTTTGGGTTCGAGTGTTTCGATTGCTCGATTTTGTTTCCCGACGTTTTTGATCTTTCTGGGTGGTCGTAGCTTTTGTGACCTCGGCGAGGATCGAAGGTGGTCAGATGTTCGGTGCATGTGCATGCGTGCACGTTGTATCTGGAAGTTGTAGAGGAGTTTGGGGAAGAAGGGTGTTCTCGAGTTTGGCTCAAGTCGGTTTCGTATTTGTCTCGAGGGTAGTGAGTTCGCGAGTAGCTCGGGATTTTTGCACAGGGTTTTGTTGTTTTGGCTCGGGTCTTGCTCGAGAGATTTGTGCTTGGATTGTTTTTATGTAGTTTTTCGGGTTTTAAGATTTTAAAGCAAAACATATGAAAGTAAATTTTGATACCAAGTTTAAAGGTGTATTTAAAATGAATAAGTTTTCAAAAAGAAATATAAACCAGGTTCGAAAGTAATTTATTTAACAAAATTTTAAACAAATTTCAAGGTTTAAATTTTAAAGGTTAAATATTTTTTTAAAATTGTTTTGTTGCTAATTAATTATATGTTAGGTTAATTATTTAATGTGATAAATTTAAGAATAATTAGTGAATATAATTACTTAAGGATAATTACTTAATGAAGGTAATTATAGGATAATTAATGAATGTAATTAATGTAAGGATCATTTACTAGTGATTAAGGGATAATTAATTAATGTAATTAATTTAAGATAATTAATTAGTTTAATTAATTAAGGATAATCACATAATGGATTTGATTAAGTATAATTACTTAATGTAACTAATTAAGTATAATTACTTAATGTAATTAATAAAGTGTAATTACTTAGTGTAAGTAATTAATGGATAATTACTAAATCAAATTAATGAAGTAATTAAAGCTTAATTAATTAACGTGAATAATTAAGGAATGATTAATTAATTTCATAAATTAATTAAGATACATAGTTTATAATTAATTAAGATAGATAATTAAGAGATGATTTATTTAATTGGTTTGTAATTAATTAATGTGAATTAAGCAGGATTTAAGGGTAATTAAAGTAATTAATTTAATTTATTTGGAGATTAAATTAATTGGAATTCAACAACTAATCAATCTTGCTTATGGATGATTGGAATATATCGAATGCCTTGAATTGTGTGACATCTTTGATAGGTGACGTGCTACGATATGAAATGCCGTGGTTGAACTGTGATAATATGGATTGTCCATCTGTGATGAATTGCTATGTAAATCTGTAATTCTGAATATAAATGGAATTGTTTAAAATTAAACATCTTTGTTTTTTAAGATGATATTGGATTCGAAGAGATCGGGGTCGGGTATCAGCAAATACCTAAAATCACTTCGATTAGTAATCTTCAGTAATTCTTTATAAATTTGATTTTAAAATCAAATAGACTGGAATGGAAAATTTTAAGTAACATGACCATTTAAACTAAGTAACAGTTTATAATATTATTTGGTAATAAATGTTGCCTATAATAAGTTAAGAACTCGTTGTGGGTACGAGTTACCCCGGGTTTGCAAACAAGTTTTGCCTTAGTATTTCAAATTATATGGGTTTACTCACGCTGACCCGGGTGTTACTTTATTTTAATGCTTGGGTCAGACCGAGTATTACAGATTTTCAGGTTAGGACGTTCTGGAGCTCAGGAGTTGAGCTGGATCGTAGGAACGTATGGAGTATATTCCGTTGTGTATTAGATTTTGTTATGATTGTATTCAGGGACAAGTTGTTACAACTATCCAGTTTAATTATGATTGATTGTACTCTGATGTATTATATATAAATTGACAGATACAGCTTTTCTTTGTGTAAATGCTATTATTTGATATTGTATTTTGATCCGCTGCGAATGTGAGATTCCATGTTTTGTTTTCTATTTCTTCTTCTACCTCTTTTCTTCTTAACCCTAACAATCTGGAATTTTCGGTGTTCGATTTCTTGGCACTTCTACAGTGAACGTATTAGTGTCAAACTTTTGGGGTCGAAAATTTCGGGTCGTTACAGTTGGTATCAAAGCTAAAGGTTAAGTGTGAACCTTGGCTCTGGTGGGTTTACTCATTAAGGATAGGGTCAGCAGTACCCTAGAATGAGTTGAGTGTATTATATATGAGGGCATATTTGTTATTTTCTTATATAATGATTTTTAAAACGATTTTAAAAGTAGTTTTTATATAAGCTTATATTTTGATATATATAAAGCAATAATTTTTCTAATTGTTATATATATTAAGGAAATCGATTGTTGGTTATTGAAATTGAATAGGATAATAAGAGTATAAGTTGGAATTCTACTAATTAAGTCTAATATAGGTTAGGAAGTCCCACTATATCCAGTCTTAGAGAGAGATGGCTAAGAGTGAACAATGGAAGGCTAGACGCAGAGAGAAAAGAGCAGCTGCACGTAAGGATCGAGAAGAAGCAATTTAGGAGTATGAGAAACATGTTAAGGAAAGGGTTGGACCAAGGCCTTATGATAATGTCACCTGCTACAAATGTTTCAACAAGGGTCATTACGTAGCCAAGTGCAATAAAACAAGGGAGGAATTGAAGGGTACACTCCAACGGTTTCGCTCTGAGATTTTATGCTTTAAGTGTCATAAGAAAGGACATTTCTTCAACCATTGCCCTGAAGTGAGGAAGGTGGAGCATAAACTCGTAGAACCTGTCAGCGAGTCGATTGTTTGCTATCAATGTAAGAAGTTGGGACAGATCGCTAGAAATTGTCCCGAGAGACGGAAGAAGAGTAAAGTTATGGAACGTCCTGCAGGAGGCGTAAGGGTTATCCAGATGGATGGAAAGGTAGAAACCTTTTGTGGTAAATGTTATAGGTGGGGACATCCTGTTGAAAAGTGCATGTTCGTGCTTTGCCCATTAGAAGGGAGTCCCTAGATTCTTATATGAGTACTAAGGCTCTGTTCTTTTCCAAACCCTTAGGTAATGGAGAGGAGTCTAGATTTATGACTTCTGTAAGACTCTTATTTTGGATAAATGGATGAAATGTTTGAACTACCAGTGTGTAGTCTATCAATGTATGGAATATTTTGTAGCAGTACAATCTAATATAAATTATCTTTATTTATTTGAGAATAGAATTAGAATTAATTCAAAGGTGGAATTGTAATGAATTAATTGAAATTTAAAATTGAATTAAATTAATTAGGAATAAAATCGAAGTTAAATAAGTTTAGAACAAACAACCTGAATTGGAAATTTCAAGATGAAATTGAGATTTAACTTAGGGAAGTTAAATGGTTGGTTTGAATGGTGTTGTGTGATCTCAAAACAAGTTTGAGTTTTGAAAATTGATAATGGATACTATTGATGGATGTTTTAAATAATTTGGATGTTTATTACTTTGACGTATCCTGCTATTATCCTGTTGTTATTTATAATCTACGAAACTGTGAATTAGAATTGTTTAAAATGAATTAAGAAATGGATTGTGGAAATATGTATCCATTGTTGAAATTAAATGGAAATAAAACCTTATTTTAAAGCTAATTAAAATATTTTGAATTTTGAAATAAAGTTGTAATTGGGGAAACGAAATCACTTTGAACTTAAGGTTTGAATGTTTAAATAAACTTGCAAACTGAAATGGATGAGAATTGGTTTCAAAGTTAAAATTGGGTAATAAATTGGATTCCGAAGATTAAATTATTTAAAAAGTTTTGAACTCCTACTTAAACCTTGAAATAAGTTAAGCAAAGGTAATTTAAAATGAATATTTGAAATTTGGGCTCAAAATTAAACTGTTTAAAAACCTTGGTTGTTAAATTAAAAGTAAAGGTTAATTCGATTTAAGGAATTAAATCAACATTTGAAAATTTAACTTGAAATTATTTAATTCGAGATGGTTTAAAGTTGAGATTGAGATTAAAATTAGTTCAAATTGGTTGATTTGAATTAAATAGGAACTGTGATCGAAGTTGAATAAGTTTAAATTCAAATGGGAATTGATTTGAATTTGGCAAAGGATTTGAAGATTATTTAATTTGAATTGAAATTGAATCAATTTAAATGGAAATGAAAATTTAAATTGAAGTGATTGAAATGGAAATTGGGAAATTGAACCAGTTTGACTCTGAGACTATTTTTGAATAAATTATTTTAACATAAACTATTTTAAATTTATTTTCCTAGCTATTTACTATACAACTCTTCTTTTTAAAACCCAAATTATCTTATACTTATTTTACAACTATTTTGAAACTAATTACTATTTTACATCTGTTTTATAAACTAATTACTTTTTTGCAACTATTTTTGCAACTATCTAACTAATCTACAACTATTTAACTACTTTATAACTATTTTATAGTTACTTAACTATATTATTGCTATTTTACAACCACTTATCTATTTTAAACTTTTCTAGCTATTTTCTAATTTCAAGTGGTCAGAGTGCAAACTGTTTATAATTGAAATTATAACCCAAATGGAAATGGAGGCAACTGTGAATAAGTGAATAGAATCAAAATGAAGTATGTATATATTAGTTATATATGATAAACCCCCCTTGATGAATCTATAACCAGAAGAAAAAAATCTTTGAAAAGTATTTAAAGTATAAAAGGGAATTTATATAAGTACGAAGTGATCCAAGATTTTTCAAGATTTTATACACACACACACACACACACACACACACACATATATAAATGATTTTATGAGAATGATTTTTGAGAAAAAAGTTTTTTGTAACTCACTAATTTTGGAAAGGCTTTTGATTTTGGAAAAAAAAAATCAATTTTGGGAATTTGAAAAGTCAAGTTTGGAACTATCGGTTTGAGAATCGATTTTGTGTAAAGGAGATTTTTATGTGAATCATAAAGAGTATGATTTGAAAGATACTATATATGTATAGTATAAATTATTTTGAGATGGCTCTGGGGAAAAAGGCACTTCCATGAAATGAACTTCATAGGAGATCCATGGGGTGGTTCTGCCTTGAGCCCTAAGGGGGCTCTAAATTTGATCTTGGGAGGAAGTCCGGACTAACTGAAGTTCCTGAGGATTGTGTGTGGGTAGCGAAAGTTGAGAGCGGTGATGCCTATAGAGACATTTGGGTTATGCTATGACGATAGAGTAACTCGATGTCACTACGATCTACTATGGACCATAGCGGAAGTCGTGTGGCAGTGAGTGCCAATGGTCTACGTTTGATTTCGTCGGGAGGGCGACGTAACATCGGTAGACTGCGATCTAAGAAGACATATCGAAAGTATTATGGCAGTGAGTGCCTACAGGCTACATTGGGACTCGATTGATGTAGTCTGCGATTTATGTAGGAGTGGTGAAGTTTCATTTGGCAGCGAAATTCGAGGGCGCTGATGCCTACACTTACATCGGTTTTTGCCGTGATGGCGACGTAACCCCGGGTGTAGCTGCGATCTGTGGCGGATTCCATGGTGTAATCGAGGGGCGCAGAGTGCCTACAGTTTTTTATGGATTTTGCTGGGATGGCAACGTAACCATCGGGTTAACTGCGACCATGGAAGGGTGATGATTTCTAGAGCATTCTCACCAAAAAAATGATTTCTATATTTTTTAAAATGTTTTCTACATTTTCACCAAAATATTTTCCCAAATATTTTCACTGGGTGTTGAAAACGGGTTTACCAAGTACTTATAGATTTTCAGTCCCATGCTTGATCAACGTATGACCGAATTTCTGTAAGAACAAGGATGGACTTGTTGAAACATCGAGTTATAAGAAGTATTTTTATAAAGCTATTTTGGCAATATTATGTAGATTTTTAAAGTGTTTTAAAAAAAATTAAATAATGGAGTAGGGAGTTCAAAATGTTGAAAGGATAATTTAACTAATAATAAATATTTTAATAAAATTTTGGTTTCATTCCTTTTCGAGGATGAAAAGTTTAAATGGGGGAAGGAATGTGATAACCTGGATTTTTGGATATCTGTTAATTGGTAATTAACCGATTTTAAACTCTGGAAAATACTAATTTGTAAGTTGAGCAAATAAAATTCTGATAAATTAAAAATGTCTGGATATATATATATATATATATATGGATTAGTAACTATAGTAAATGTTGAATTATAATCTCTGGAAATGATAAATCTTATAGTAAATTAATATATATATATATATATAGATAAATGCAAACTTTATGATATTTAAAATTTTAAGTATATACATATACAAGCATATAAGTGTGAATATATATAATATTAAAAACAAATAAAAATATGTTCTAATCATAACATATATATATATATATGTTATGATTAGGAAGCATTGTTTTGAATTTAATATAATAATTCTCAAGATATTCAAAGTTAAATTCTATATTTTAAAATACTAAAGATAAATCTTTATTAATTAAGGTAAGATAGCTTAAATAAGATTTAATAAAAGGTTTAATATTCTTTCTTTTAAAATTTTACATAAAATAAATATAGTTTGTATATATATGAAATATAAAACATAAACATAAATTAATAAAAAGAAATGCATTAAAAACAAAATTGAAAATATAATATAAACTATATAAAAATACTAATAATATGCAAAATAGACAAGTGTAAAAGATTTTAAAATGCATTTGACATTTGTAATTTACATATATCATGCAATAACAAGTGTAACTAAAATATGACATGAAAATACAAGTGTCAATTTATTTATTTTAAAAATAAAAGAATTTCAAGGCTATATATACATCTACATCCCTTCTTTTATCATTTTCTTTCATTAAAATTTTTTGAAAAATCAAAACCTGAGAAGAAACAAAACCAGAAAAAAAATCAAACAACAACTTCTTCTATCCTTATTTCTAAAGTCTTTCAAAAATCAAACCTGGAAGCAACTCAAGAAAATCAAAACCAGTTCCAGCGTTCAAATTTAAAACTCAAGATTAGATCAACTCAAACATCAGTTCCTAATTAAAAGCAATTTCCAGTTTTCCAGCTTTAAGCTTCTTTGTTCAAATTTTAAAGGTGAGTAAACAATTTTTAAAGCTTAGATCTGGTAGTATAATTTGATGCATGTGATGAAATGTTGAAGTAATATTGAGAAATGTTTCATGTTGCATGTGTAAAGATGTGAATGCATTATATAAACTGATATGTTATGTGTAATATCTATGTATATGCCTAATTATCCCTCTGTTGAATGTCAGGCTCAAACCCACACAAATTAATCCAATTTTTCTCTATACAATCAAATTTAGGCTAAGATTTCTAAATGAAAGTTGATTGTAAGAGTGTAATATCAATTCTAAAAATAGTTTCAAGTATTAAAATTTAGTAATTAATTCTAAAATAGGAATTTACAGTTAAAATCAACTCAGGGCAGAAAATAAATTGTCTGGAAATCGTGTTTTGATTCTACAACCTGATTCGTAGTGGAAATTAATGAATTTTGATAGTGCTTTCATAATTTTTTAAGTTTATATATATTGGGAATTTGTGAGATGAATGGAAAATACATTTTCATCAATTCCCGTCGATTGGAAAAGACCGGTGAGTCGTGATCATTCCTGAAGGAAGCTGGCATGATGAAGATCATTGGAAAAATGATTGCTGGATTTTTAGAGCGTTGTGGTGGTCAAGCGACGTCGAACTAGGGTTCAATGTCTGGTTTTGGTCGAGGAGATTGTTGAGGCGATTACACCGCCATGGGGAAACTGGAGATGATCACATGTTATGGGAACGAAGCATGAGGTCACGGCGCATCTCTCGACGTGATCGCGAGGCCTCAGGCGATCGTGGGTGGCAGCGCGTGACGTTTTTCCGATGATCGATTTTGGGTTCGAGTGTTTCGATTGCTCGATTTTGTTTTCTGACGTTTTTGATATTTCTGGGTGGTCGTAGCTTTTGTGTGGGTCGTTGGTGATTTACTGAAGACCTTGGCGAGGATCAGAGGTGGTCAGATGGTCGGTGCATATGCACGCATGCACGTTGTATCTGGAAGTTGTAGAGGAGTTTGGGGAAGGAGGGAGTTATCGAGTTTGGCTCGAGTCGATTTCGTGTTTATCTCGAGGCTAGTAAGTTCGCGAGTAGCTCAGGATTTTAGCACGCGGTTTTGTTGTTTTGGCTCGGGTCTTGCTCAAGAGATTTGTGCTTGGATTGTTTTTATGTAGTTTTTCGGGTTTTGAGATTTTAAAGTAAAACATATGAAAGTAAATTTTGATACCAAGTTTAAAGGTGTATTTAAAATGAATAAGTTTTCAAAAGGAAATGTAAATCGGGTTCCAAAGTAATTTATTTAACAAATTTTTAAACAAGTTTTAAGTTTAAATTTTAAAGGTTAAATGTTTTCTTAAAGTTGTTTTGTTGTTAGTTAATTATATATTAGGTTAATTATTTAATGTGATAAACTTAAGAATAATTAGTGAATATAATTACTTAAGGATAATTACTTAATGAAGGTAATTATAGGATAGTTAATGAATGTAATTAATGTAAGGATCATTTACTAGTGATTAAAAGATAGTTAATGTAATTAATTTAAGATAATTAATTAGTTTAATTAATTAAGGATAATCACATAATGGAATTGATTTAGTATAATTACTTAATGTAACTAATTAAGTATAATTACTTAATGGAATTAATAAAGTATAATTACTTAGTGTAAGTAATTAATGGATAATTACTGAATGAAATTAATGAAGTAATTAAAGCTTAATTAGTTAATTGGAATAATTAAGGAATGATTAATTAATTTCATAAATTAATTAAGATACATGGTTTATAATTAATTAAGATAGATAGTTAAGAGATGATTTATTTAATTGGCTTGTAATTAATTAATGTGAAGTAAGCAGGATTTAAGGGTAACTAAAGTAATTTATTTAATTTATTTAGAGATTAAATTAATTGGAATTGAACAACTAATCAATCTTGCTTATGGATGGTTGGAATATATCTAATGCCTTGAATTGTGTGATATCTCTGATATTTGACGTGCTATGATATGAAATACTGTGGTTGAACTGTGATAATATGGATTGTCTATCTGTGATGAGTTGCTGCGTTAATATGTAAGTCTGAATATAAATGGAATTGTTTAAACGTAAACAACTTTGTTTTTTAAGTTGATATTGGATTCGAAGAGACCGGGGTCGGGTATCAGCAAATACCCGAAATCACTTCGATTAGTAATCTTCAGTAATTCTTTATAGATTTGATTTTAAAATCAAATAGGATAGAATGAAATAATTTAAGTAACATGACCATTTAAACTAAGTAACAGTTTAAATATTGTTTGGTAATAAATGTTGACCATAATAAGTTAAGAACTTGTAGTGAGGTACGTGTTACCCCGGGTTTGCAAATAAGTTTTGTCTTAGTATTTCAAATTATATGGGTTTAATCACGCTGGTTTCCAGCCTGACCCGGGTGTTACTTTATTGTAATGCTTGGATCAGACCGAGTATTACAGATTTTCAAGGTAGGACGTTCTGAAGCTCAGGAGTCGAGCTGGATGGTAGGAACGTATGGAATATATTCCGCTGTGTATTAGATTTTGTTCTGATAGTATTCAAGGACAAGTTGTTACAACTGTCCATTTTAATTGTGATTGATTGTACTCTGATGTATTATATATAAATTGACAGATACAGCTTTTCTTTGTGTAAATGCTATTATTTGATATTGTATTTTGATCCGCTGTGAATGTGAGATTCGGTGTTTTGTTTTCTGTTTCTTCTTCCACCTCTTTTCTTCTTAACCCTAACAATCTGGAATTTCCTGCATTCGATTTCTTAGCACTTCTGCAGTGAACATATTAGTGTCAAATTTTCAGGGTCGAAAATTTCGGGTCGTGACATCCCTCTATTTTTTTGATGACAAGTTTAGAATGGTAGAGTACAAGCTGAGATATCTGCATACCTCGATTTTTTTTGTATTGTCTCATAACTCTGAATCATGATATGCACACGGTTTGTTTTGAATTATATGCGGTGAATATAAATTATACAATAGATATAGTTATGATAATTATATTAAGTTTTGGTTGATATTAGACAAGATTCTATAAGTAGCTCTTTAGAAATGTAATGAAGTAGAAGCACTCAATTTGAAATTATTGTTTTGGAAAATAAAGTTAAAGGATCAATTTGAAAGTATTCAGCTGTCTATTATTATTTCAACTTACTATAGAATTATTTAGTCACCGTTTATATTCCATTTTTCGTTTTTTTTCTTTTCTCTCTGTTTTTTTGGATTAAACCAAGATGACAACTTTAGCATAGTAGAGTACAAGATGAGATATCTGCACACCTTGGTTGTTTTTTGTATTGTCTCATAACTTTGTAACATGCAATGCACACCGTTTGTTTTGAATTATATGTAGTGACTATAAATTAAACAGTAGAGGTAGTTATAATGATTATATTAAGTTTTGGTTGATATTAGACAACATTCTGTAAGTAGCTCTTTAGAAGTGTAATGAAGTAGAAGCACTCAATTTGAAAGTATTGTTTTGAGAAATAAAGTTAAATGATCAAGTAACAACTATTATTGTGAATAATATAATAAACCATATATTTGGAGAGAAGATATGGAATATCCAAGTGCATAAAAAGAAACGAAAAAAGAAAAGTAAAAGAATCATACCTAAATCAATTGTCATAGCCAAAGTGATGTAATCCAATCAAAAAGTAATTTAAACACAGAAATCAATAACGAAGACAACTATAAGCATAGTTTATCATCTATGTGTCTCCACCATATAATGTGATACCATTATATCAAAATAAAAACATATACTATTAAGAAATACTTCACATTTTAATGTTTTGAAGCTTTAAAAGAGACAAAATATAAATTTAAATTATAGATGAAATCATACTAAAAATGAATTTGACAAGTGATTTATAGACATCGATAAGTATTTTATAAAGAAAGAACAAAATTTATAGAAAGCAAAAAAAATTATGATGCTCTTACATTATGCCTCCTCCTTAGGGTACCTACTATTTTCAGTTGGATACATAATGTTAAATAAATCGAGTTTACGCATGTTGAACCATATTCATATGATTATATTACATAGTTGAATATGATCTCTAGTGCTCTAAACAAATTTCTCTGGCATGGTGATCTTTTTTCTAGAAAACTCATCCCAATTTCATTTTATAAACTGTTTGAATCTAAGAAGAATGGTGGTTTTGGTATAACTAATATTTTTCTTTGGAACAAGGCAGCCATGTCAGTTTACTTTAATAAGATTTTTGAATCTGATGGAAATTTATGGACACAATGGGTTAATCATAATTTGATTGGTCAGAAAAATTTTTGGACAATGCAAATTCCACAGAACTACAGTTGGAGTTGGAGAAGTATTCTTAAGCTTAGGCAAACTTTTATCCCTCTCATACAATGTAACTATGCTCTAATTAAAGGTTTATCATTTTGGCATTCTCCATGGGCTAGACAAGGTTTGATTTTAAGTTCTGTTGTTGATTATAATCTCAGAAACAACTCTGGTATATCTGATTTGGCTACTGTTGATGAATTTATACAGGGTGATAGTATTGTTTTACCATATTCTAGTTCTTTTCAGCTTAGGAATCTTTGGAATGTTATTAGCAGTAATCCCATCAAGAACAATGGAAATGTTTTGATCTGGTCAGACAAAGGTAAGCCTCATTCTATTAGGTATGTGTATAAATCACTCTGTGGAGTTGGTTCATATTTCCCATGGCATTCAAGAATTTGGAATATTGGTGGAAGTGCTAAAGAAAATTTACTGCTGTGGAAAGTGATGGCAAATGCATTAAATACTAAAGATAAGCTATGTAGATTGGGTGTTATATCAGAGGATATTTGTGTTTTCTGCAGATCAGAACCAGAAACAAATACACATTTATTTTTTGAATGCACGTTTGTATATTAGATTTGGTATAGGCTTTTGTTAAATGGTGGATTTTATAAGCCTTCACCAGTTAGTGCTATTGAATGGTTTAATGTGTTTAAAGCAACTAGATGGAAGACCAGAATGACCAAATTGCTCCTTAAGCTACTGAAGAGGTTGATATATGCAGTTTGGACAGAAAGAAATAATAGAGTGTTTGGCATTGCTACTAAAAATTCTTCACAACTCTATAATTTGATTCATGGTAGTATTCTTAAAGATTTGAAAACAGACAGTAATTGAAGCTTGCTTGTATTTCTTAGTAGAGCTGCAGATGGTTATACTCTTAGATTGTATATTATTAACTGCTTGGATACTCACTTGTCAATATGCTGTCATTACTTGAAGTATGAAGTATCTATCACTGCTGGCATGAGAGCAACTGGATAGCCTGTTACTGAGCATGAATCTGTATAACTGATTGTTGTATCACTAGTTTGTTTCAGTTCATTTTGAGTTAGTTGTCACTTTGTGTATTTTGTGTCTGTATTATTGTTATTGAATGTAGTCAAGTGCGGGTTTGTAACTGATTGTATCTTGTAGCATTGTAATGGTGTGTTGTAATTCTGATTAAGTCAATAAAATGGGCTCAATGCTCTTTGCTGTTCAAAAAAAAAAGAAAATTGTAACTACCACTTTTATAAGTTTATCATTATATTACATACTTATAGTTTTCATATTGTCCTTTAGATATTATACGTATTTGTTTATAATAACAACTGTATATTATAATATATAATATAATTAAATTTGCTCTCGAATTAAAACATCTATGTCGTCTATACTATCTAAAAGCACATGCGTATTAATACATACCCTTAGAACTTAAATATAATAGCTTTGTATAGCACTTTTCTGATATCAATGTCAACTTGCAAAAACGACTCTCTATAGATGTTAACAAATATTAATATCACTTAAAAATAAGATCTAGCAAATATACATTTTTGCAAATTCATAACGTTCTTTTACATATATTACCAAACTTAATCACTTAAAATATGTGATCTAACAAATAAATTTCATATATATTTTCGCTCTTTATTAATTGATAACGGAAAAGAAAATTCAAACTACCAAAAAACTTAAACGGTGCAACTTAGAAATAAAAACTCAAACCGACTAAACATGATTCAATTGCAAAAACATAGTTAAAATTTATGAAAATCATTTCTTGTGAATATGTTATGCATATATAATTTGTAGAAAAATCAATTTATCCGCAGAGGGCGTGCTATTGTCACGTGCAAGGCGCATGCCATAACACTCGTATTAAAAGATGCTTTAGAAAAAGGCAATGAATATGATAAGATATACAAAGAAAGAGAAGAAAATATAAAGGCTTGAAATGGACAACAAATGACTTCAAAATCAAAACGCCCTTCGAAAAAGGGAACTGTAAATACACAAAAGAATCATCTTCCACAGAATCTAATATGATGACGCTACCCTTACAAGAAGTAAGTGGTAGCAAAGATTATTTTTCTGAAAGTGAAGAATGTGGAGAAAGTGATAGTGGTGATGCTTCTGATCAGTTTGAAGTATTGACAAACAATAAGGCTGATAAGCAATAAGATGGTAACGAGGATGATGAAGATGTTGAAGAGAAAGATATAAATGAACAAAAGGAAGATAGAAATAAGGAAGAAGAGAGGAAAGATGATGAAGAAGAAGAGAGAAAAGATGACGATGAAAAGGAGAAGAAAGATGATGATGAAGAGAAGAAAGAAGATGAAAAAAAGCAAAGTGATAAAGATGAGAATGATTATGGAAGCAATTTGAATAAGGAAGAAAAACACGATGAAGCAAATAAAGATGTCGAAGAAAAAGAGACATATGAACAAAAGAAAGATGAAGATAAAAATACTGTTACGAAAAAAGATCCAAAAGAAACAGATCCTTCATTTGCTAATTTCCTGAATTATTAATAATTTCTGAATAAAAATGCAAAAGTTAAAAAATTTCGTTGATATATCTGCACTTATTCATAATATTTGAGGAAACAAATGCATTTATAAGGAATAAATACAGTTAACCCTACAATAATTATCAATAAGTGCTGCATTGAAATTATTTCTATTATTTGAAGAATAACAACAAATATTCATTATTATTTCAAAAGCGCTAAATATTTAAATTTCAAATGTATTTTTCAGTTCAAATAACCAAAGGAAATAAATATGAGATTGATCTTGCTGCTAATAATGCAACTACTGAAGTTAAAGACAATCTTGAGAATGTCGGTACAATTTCTAAAGATAAAATGAAAGAAATAATTGTTGCGAAAGAACCTACAACGGAAAGTTCAAAAAAATGATAAATTATTGGAATATAACCCAAACTTTAAAATATTTCAATTGAAAGCAACAGTGAATCCCAAGGTCCTAGAAGTAGTCAAGAACTTGATGATATCATTAAAAAAAGCACAAGAAGGGACCAAAAAAACAAAAAGACAATTGATCGAAAGCAAAGATGATAAAAAAGATCAAAATCAACTGAATAAGTCGAATCAGAAAATGAAAAGGAATTCAAAAAAAGAAAAGAAAGAAAAAGAAATCAAGCCAAAAACGGTAGCACAATATAAAGCAGAATTAAGATCAAATGAGTTGCCTACAGATGCAAAAATAAATGTCGGACAATGTTTGAATATCCAAAGGCTAGGCAAAGAGAAAAACAAACTACTTGAAGAATTCTTCAGAAATAATGACCTCAGGTAAAAATAATTGCAGTCGTATCAGCAAAGTACAAAATTTAAATAGTTGTTTAAATTGCTATGTTGTGTGGAAAATAACCCCAATAATTGCTTTGTTGTTTGAAAATATACCTAAAAATTGAATATATCAACAAATATTTGAAATTTTTACTGTTTTGTGAAAAGTTCCCCAATAGTGGTAGAGATATCAGCAAATATTGTGAATAATTGCTTTATTTTATGAAAATATACCTAATAATTGCAGACATATCAGCAAATACTGATAATAATTGTTGTATTGTTTGAATATTGATAAAATACTAATATTCTTTAATAATTTGATAGCAAGAGTGTATCTCAACGGAGATAAAGATATTTTATTATCTGGAACTGCCCTTGGATAGTTAATTGTTGTAAGATTCCTCAATGGCTAGGTAGAAGAGCTAGAAATATAACTAATTGACATAATAATTATAAGGGTACAAAGTAATAAAATGAAAACCTATTAGGTGGACAAAGACGCTCAATCGATACAACAAAACAAGAGTGGAAGAAAGAAAATCCAATTGAGTAACAATCAAACATAACATAAGCAATGAAACAGATCCTGCCACTTAACATAAACAACAATAATTACAAATGACTAAACCTAATAGGTGAACATACACCACATCATATCAATTTGATTTAAAATAAAGTAAACATTGATGAAAAATCATCGCATTTGAAAAATATATAACCAAAATCATAGTTTAAGAAACAAAATCAAATAAAATTCTAACTTTAAGGTTAATGGAAAAAAACATAGCAATTCCTTAAATCCGAGCATTGCCTAACATTTATAGTTACAAAATAAATTGGATTGCACTTGCTTGAAATTTATATCAAAGCATATGACAAATAGTAATATAAGTAGACGAAAAGAACATTTTAGAAGCCAATAAAGCAATGAAAAACATTACTGATAATGTATATGACTCGCTTAATTTGATTAGTGTGTAATTTTGAGAAAAAAATAATATAAAGAAAAATTCAATTAATTTTACTGAAACACTTCTGCTATAAAATTCCTAAACTATTTTAATTATCCAATCCCAAAAGAAAATTAACATCTATTAACAATGAAAATAAATAAATATTAGCAAGAACAAATGCGATCACAAAGCTCAATATAGCAAGAATAAATTTATTTATTAAATAGTACTAATACACTCCTTGTTAAGCAAGAACTAAGATATAAGCCACATAGTTTTACAAATAATGTTAGTGCTAGTGGATCACATTTCATTGAGTGTGTATCCCATATCCCCAAATGAATCTATGTTGATAGGAATGTTGTTGGCATTAACTAGCCAATTTGCTCCTATGTGAAACATTGTACTGTCAGTAGTAGTTAGAGTTCAAAGAGAATCACTTTATATCCTATACATAATCGATTGTAAGAATTTCCACTTTATTTTTGTGAAATCTATAACACCCTTTAATTTGACGTTAACTATTTAATAAGTAAGTCAATTAACTTGGCTCCAAAAATAAAATTTGTGCAGACGATGAAATTTGACCACGAAACTTACATCATTGCGTTTGTGACGAAATTCTGAGCAACTTTCTTATTTGAAAATTAATTTACTTTGGAAGCCGTTGGAATAGAATCAACGCTTTCCAACGGTTTCCAACGGCCATTTTCCAACAAAATTTCCAACGGCCACCAACGGTTTGTGGCCGTTGGAAACCGTTACAAGTCGTTCGAAAAAAATGTTCAATAGGCCGTTGGAAACCGTTGGAAATCTGGATTTATTTTGCTGTACAACAACAAGCTTATTCACTTTCCAGCCACACCATTTCCAATCCATTTCATATCCAATACATTTCCAATAAATTTCCAATCCATTCCACATATATATATATATATATATATATATATATATCAATATAAACAACACACATAAATCAATTAAACACCAATATAAACAAACCAAACCATTCAAACATCATAAACCGTAACATCAACGTAAATACCATCAAAACATGTCAACAAACCACGTACATACCATCAAAATATCGTTCTCACCCACTCCGTACCAATATATACAACATTAAAACACATAATAACCATCTCTAAGTCAATATATACATCGTTCAAACACAAACACTAAAAAAAATACCTCCTCAAGCATCTTCGTCGTCGCCTCCGGAAGCACCAGACGATAAAGGAAAGGTACCATGATTCTGCACATACTCCGCAAGCTTTTGATTCAGCTGCTCTATCTATACAGCTCGCAGACGATTCTCCTCCTGTAGCTGCTCAAACATAACTCTAAGCTCCTTAATTTCTTCTTTTTCTTGGGCCTTTTGAGCTTGTCGAGCCTGCAAATAGAAATAACAACAAAAGGGTTATCTCAGCATATAAAATATTAAAACACTATATATCTAGACGCTAATTTGTTGTACATATGTAAAAGGATTAATTACAGATACGTTCCCGAAGCCATAACGTCTACCCACTGCGTCGGATCCATAACAGCGTCAAATATGTTATCTTGCTCCTCCTGTGTCAACTCATCACGACCAGACTGCTGAAGCGCATAAGCCCGTGCCTCCTGTAACCTTGACTATAATGAAAAAAAACAATTTCAATTGAAAAATAGTAGAATGTAATTTTTATTTTACATAGCTAGTAATTAATAAACTTATCGATGTAAGTATTAGAAATTAAAAAACGCATATATATACCTCAGTCGCCCTATCCCGATCACCTCATTGATATATGATTTTGCCAGACTCGTCTACTTGCCTAGATGCGTGGGTGTAAGCAAACAAGTCCACTAAGCCAATGGGATGTCCATAAGCACGTTCCTACAATTGATAATTTGGATAATTTAACTCCACATAACTAATTACTGAACTGATCAATGTAAAAATGTGATAATAAATAAATTTACCAAATCTTCGCTGTGATTCTGGAAAGATTTGGAGCCTCCACGATGAGTTACTGGATTCATGCTCCTGTTTGCTGAGTTCCTTTGTGACTCCTCCTGCAAATTTACAATGAATAATTATTTATTAAACATAAAATTTTTACTGAGATTCATTATAGATTTACCTTGAACTCCTCAGAGTTCCACCAGTCAACTCACTTATCCCATACAGCCGCAATCATCCACTTTGGTTTCTTCCCCACTCTTTTAATCTCTGACATCTTCTCCCTATAGTTCTTAGTGATCTTTGAGTTCCAGTGTCGCTGAACTAAGTTGATGTCAGACTCTTGCAAATCTACTGCGCACTGTACAATGAAAAAATATTACTAATTATTTATTTATTTAATTAATCATTTTGTAAAGCGGTATAAACTTACTAGAAAATCTTGCCAAATGGTCTCTCTCACATCATCGGGGATCTTGCTCCACTTAGGCCAGCAGTCGCTCATCCTGCTCATATACGCCTGCTTAGAAATGTTCAGAACCACTTTAGACGGCTCCAACTCAAACCCACTGCGTTAAGTATAAAATAGAACTTTAGACAATTATAGATATATCATGTACAACAAATTAAATTGCTATGCTGCTAATTATGATACTTACGCCTGATCAGCCTTTGGCTGCAAGTAAACGACTGGATGAGCTGGTGGCTCACCACTACTCTCTCCAATATGCTGGGAAGAGCCACGTCGCCGAGAGCCAGAACCAGAGCCAGACATAATATACCTGTCATATACATACATATACAATTCATAATAATTATGATATGACGAACCATTAAAAAATGTAATACAATATGCTACAAATGTGTCATGTTGTGTGTATGTGTTGAGTGTGTGAGTATACAAATGTGAGCATTATTAATCAGAGATAAATGTAATGTGAATAATTGTAAAAATTACCGGATATTACTCAGTCGTCATCGTCGATTTCTGATTCAGACTCGGTTTCGTGTTCTATGTCGTTTTCCTCTACACTCTCAAATGCTTCGACTAATATATTTGTCTCATCATTTAAAGGTCCAAAATCAGTTTGATCGTTTGTAATTGCTATTTCAACATTTTCCTTCAGATCTGCTTAATAGGCTTGTTCGTATGGAATATTCTGTCCATCGAACGTAAATCTTGCTTTGGTTTTAAAAACCGCAGACCAATCTGCTTTATCCCTTTTTAGAGATGGATAAGGGGCATATAAGCTTGTAAGGCTTGTTTGGCTAGTATAAAAGGGTCGTACTTTTGATAACGCGAGGTATGTTTAATTTCTATAAGATTATAATTTGGATGCACGTTAATACTAGAACCTGGAACATTGCTGAACCAGTTGCATCTAAACAAATAAACATCCTCCGTGGGTCTTGTAAAATATGTCAACTGCAAAATCTGAGTTAACACGCCATAAAAATCGTTTATATGATTATTAGGATCATCACTACCTTTAACAAATACACCAGTATTGTTTGTTAATTTTTTAGCATCGTATTCTTTGGTGTTGAATTTATATCCATTAACAAAAAATATTGGATACGTTTTAACTTTTCTTTTCGGTCCAAACGCCAAATGTTTCAGTCCTTCATCGAGCACATTATTTGTGGGATCAGAAACGTATTTCGAAAACCAAGTACTGAAATCTTTTCTTAAATCGCCGCTTGGATTTTGTGATTCAAAAATACTGCAAACACAGACATGATATATTACATTATTATTTATTTAAACGTGTAGTATTAAATTTAACAAAACTTTGAAGGTGATAATTACCTAATAAATGGTGCAACTTCAGGACAATTAAGAAGAATATATGTGTGTGCTACATGGTAATCTTTATCATCTAGCCATACTTCCATACATTTTCCAGCATGTCGGCCATGTTGTTTAAAAATAGATAATGTTGATCCAGAAGAAGAATTTTGTTCAACGACCTCATCATTACGCGGAACACTTACAAATGATAAGTTCACATGATCATTAAAATAATGAGAGAGAAAGAAAGAAGCTTCTTCTTCGATATATGATTTGCAAATAGAACCTTCAACTCGAGCTTTTTGTCTCACTTTTTCTTTAAATGATTTAAGTACCTAATAAAATATATTCGGTTAAGTATTAACTTCTATTTAAAATTAAATTAACATTTACATACTCAGTATAGTAACATACCTTTCGAATGGATACAACCACCCATATTGCACAGGACCTCGAAGATGTGCTTCATATGGAAGATGAACAGGTAAATGCTCCATTACATTAAAGAAACCCGGAGGAAATATTTTCTCCAGTTTGCAGAGCAGTATAGGAATTTCTTCTTCAAGTTTAAGTAGACGGTCAACTTTTAACGTAGTTGAACAAAGCTCCTTGTAAAATAAACTAAGTTCTGTTATTACCGTCCAAACTTTTACCAGTAACAATTCTTTGAAAGCGATGGGTAACAAATTTTCCATCATTACATGACAATCATGGCTTTTCATTCCACTCAATCTTCCATTTTTATAGTCGACACATCTACGAAGATTAGAGGCAATTCCATCGGGAAATCGTAATCCTTCCACCCATTTTAACAGTACTTTAACTTGGTTGATGTCTAGTTCGTAGCATGCTTTGGGTTTTTTTACTGTCATTGGACTTCATATGAAGCTCAGGACGATTGCATATTTCCTCTATATCACGTCTAGATTTCAAATCGTCCTTAGTCTTGCCCTTCACATTCAAAACTGTATAAAATAGATTATCAAATACATTTTTTTGTTATGCGTCACGTCAATGTTATGACGGATTAAGAGGTTTTTCCAATAAGGCAATTCCCAGAATATACTTTATTTGCACCAATTAAGAAACGTCGATTTACCTTGAATTTCAATTTGTTGTCCGGTCTCGTGTATCTTTGGATAATCTTTTACAAGTTCATGTATATCCTCGCTTGACCAAACCGTTGGTGGTCGTAGAGTCTCATGCCTATTAGCTATGAAGTTTGTTTTGTCTCTTCTAAAAGGGTGATTAATATGAAGAAAACATCGATGACAATCAAACCATGAAATTTTCTTCCCATGCGGTAAGGAAAATGCTCGTGTTTCTTCCATGCAATAAGGACAAGCAAAACGACCGGCCGTACTCCAACCCGAAAGCATTGCATATGCAGGAAAATCGCTAATAATCCATAATAGAGAAGCGAACATCCAAAAAAATTTCTTTTTTGATATGTCGTATGTTTCAACTCCTTCATACCATAATATTTTCAACTCCTCGATTAACGGTTGTAAGTAAACATCAATGCCCTGTGTTGGATCATCAGGGCCAGGGACGACAATTGTGAGAAACATATATGAAGTTTTCATACACATCCACGGGGGTAGATTGTAAGGTGAGATTATTATAGGCCAAGATGAATATTTAGAACCAAACCGAGAAAATGGTGAGAAGCCGTTTGTACATAAACCTAGTCTAACGTTGCGGCTCTCTGCTGCGAAATCTGGATATTTCTTGTCAAAATATTTCCATGCTTCTCCATCGGATGGGTGTGTCAACGTACCTTTTTGAGGTGTTCTCACACTGTGCCATCTCATATGATGCGCTGTTACAGATGATGCATATAACCGTTGAAGTTTAGGGGTGATGGGTAAATAATGCATACGCTTGTACGGAACTTCTTTTCCCTTCTTTTTCCTCGGTTTGTATCTTTCTTGATTACATATTTTACAGTTTCCAAGATTGATGTCGTCTTTCCAATACAACATGAAACCCTTTAAATATGTATCTATTTTTTGATATGGCGAACCGAAATTTTCACTTCATAATAATTTTCGCACATTAAATTATCGGGTGGCATATGACGTTTAGCAGCTTGAACAACAGCCGTAAATCCAGCTTCTGTAAGGTTGTATTTTGATTTCATTGCAATGTATTCTACAGTTACCGATAATTGAGAGCCGCTTAAACATCCATTCCGAAGGGGTTTTTTAGCATGATTCAATAAATCATATATTTTTTTAGCTCCAATCATTGGTTCCTCTTGGACGTTAACATCATCGTTATCAATTTCAACGGTAGGGAACATTGATCGTGCTGCATCTTTGACCATATGTTCTATGAGATTCGTACTAACTTCATCACTAATGACCTTCACTGACTGTTCTTGATTATTATGGGCTATAATTTCTCCATGACGATCCCACAGCAAATAATTGGGTACGAAACCGTATTGGCGCAAATGAACCTTAACTATATTCAGTAATAAATAGTTCAACAATTTGCATCTACTACATGGACAACGAATTTCTTCATCGTTTTCAATATTACTTATAGTAAATTCGATGAAAACTTGTACCCCTTTTAGAAAATGTTCACTTATTGCGCCATTAATTTCCCTTCTTTGATACATCCAGCTCCGATCATTAAAGTAATTGACCATTTTTCCTACTTGAAAACCTATGATAAAGTAAAAGAATTATAAATCGTTCATTTTATATTTTGTTTAAATTTTATTTACTAATGTAGTAAACATGTACTAAATTTACATTTTTTCTACAAACTTCATTTTAAACAAACAACTATTGATTCATTGCCACTTATGTGTCTTCTTTGATGGTCGATCATCCTACTTCCCATTACAAACACAATAGTAATTATATTTCGTAAATCATATCATTTTAAACGATTTCATAAAATTTCGGCAGCATTTCCCCCGTGTTCCTTGTATCGTACACAAATGCGTGTACACAAGGAACGTAAAGGAAATGCCGTCGAAATTTTGTAAACCGTTTAAAGTAATATGATTGACGAAATGTAATTACTTTATAGTGTTTGTAACTTGTCCAATACATAGACAAATCCGACCAATGATGTATCAAATGATTAGAGTTGTCCGTTTTGTAGAAAAAACGAATATCCCTAAAACGATCATACACAACACTTGTCAGACGGGGCCAAATATATCTAAGGATTTAAATATTTGTTTATATTAAATTTAAATATATAACTCGTTTAATTAATATTGGTTTATATTTTACCGTTTTATTACATAAGAACTAAATTCATTTATACACAAAATTTGTATAGAAAATTCATTTATTACAAATTCATTTATACACCAAATCAATTCGCGTGTTCGCACAAATACAAAACTCGTGTTCGCACAAATGCAATATCCGTACTAACAGCTTGCAAATGCAATAAACTCTATCACGCACATACGTTTAATATACTAACCAAATCAACATAAACTAATGCGATATCCTAAATTACAAAATTTTCAATCGGTTATAATAACTTGTTCATTATGGTATAATAGTTGCAATTAGGGGATAACATGATGTAATATGCATACACTAACAAGTATGAAACAATCACAATTCGAATTAAACCCTAAATCAAAAAAACTTAAATATTAGGTTTAGCAAAATTACCGATTCGAAGAGCTAGAAGGGTGGAGATGGGCTGGAGCAGCTTCTAGATGGCGTCGGAGGTGGTTGGGATGGTGTTTGAGCCGGCAGTAGCAGGTTGGAGGTGGTGGAATGGGGGAATTGGGGGAAAATTGTGAAGGGGAAGATGATAATGAGCTGAAGATCGATTCTCTGGAAAATATGCAGGCAATTTTCCAACGGCTTCCAACGGTCGCGAACGGTGTATTTCCAACGGCTTTAAACGGTTACGTCAAATTGCAACGAGCCGTTGGAAGCCGTTAGAAACGCCGTTGGAGGCCGTTGGAAATTGGGCGTTGGAATACACTGTAGTTCTAGTAGTGAACAGGTCACTGGAGTTGGATGTGTTTAGTGGTTGGAGAAGTCTTCTTTTCTCACATGCTCGATGCTGATGTGACGATCTGCTATCTAAGGAATACCATTAATTTCAATATAATAGTCATAATCAGCATTCATATCCTATTATTATTTCTGGTGTAAGTTTGAATTTCTATCAATCTCTAATGATGCTCATGCTTATTTGCAGGCATCAAATTCAACAATTTATGCTTTGATGGACTTGAGTTTCTTTTTTTTCGAAATTTAGGCTCATTAAGGTAGAATTTGTTACAAAATCTATCAACAGTATAATGTATCAAACTAAAAATTGAATCAAATATTTGCACTCAAAGAAGGAAGGTAATACTGTAAATGTTTTTTCCAAATCTGATTGTAGTAAAAAAGCAGAAACCAAGTTACCAATTATATTACCAAAATGGAGTGTGTATTTCATTAGGAACCTATAAACCAAAGAAAATCGCAATTATTATCTACATTAAATATCATCAGTGGACTAAATTCTTTAAAGTACCAACCAATATCCAGAAATTAACAGTATTAGCCATAAACCTTTGTCCTGGACCAAAAACAATTTTGATTCAAATCTGAAGGTCATACCTGATGTACAATCAAAGTCAGGTGCCTAAAATATAAAGGTCTTGTGCTTGAAATCTGAATATCGTGTGCCTAAGATAATACACTGGAAAGCTAGCTCTTGAGTGAATGCCCAGAATTTGAAGGACATAATGTCGTAATCTTCCTGGAGAAGAAGGACGCGACGAGTGCTGCTTAGAAAAGAAAAACCCAATGTTAGCACCGCTTGAAGGAGGACGTGGATGTTGAGTTGTCGTCGATTTTGGAAGGGGTGCAACAAGGGAGAGTGACGAATGATGGATTGTGATAAGAACGCAGATGAGAAGGAGGACATTGATGTTGGATTGTGATGGAGAGGAGGTCATGGTTTTAACTGGGTTGCGATAGAGGAGACTGGTAAATCTAGATCTTCCAGATATAGGGAGGGAATGAGTGATTTGGAACCTGGAGGTGCAAAGCGTGATCCGTAATACAGGCTGCAGGATCCTTTTGTCTATTTAAAGCGACTCAGGTAAAGAACATCTCTTAATGAAGTTCCTTATCATTGAGGAGAGAGTGAACAAAAACTATCGGTGCTTAACTGGAGTAGCAGTCAGTGTTAGGGAAAAATAAAGTTTTAGCGGCGAGGAAAAGTAATGCAGCCGCGGTGGGCTCTAAAATTTAAGTTTTATTGCCATGCACATTTTGTTTTTTTTATCAATTATTATTTATATACTATGATGATGCCCGTGCTTCGCACACGGAAAATTTGTAGATTAAAGTCTATATTAGAAGTTGGAATGGTAATATTATTACCGTTATTGTTCTTATTATTGTTGATATTAGTCCCACATCGGAAAATTTATAATATGAATTCTGCATAAATACTAAGAGACTTTCCATCACATTAACCAATTGGTTTTGTGATAATACAAGGTTCTCTAATATGGTATCACAGCGAGTTTAATTTTGTCACACGTCACCCTCAATGAATGTCCACGTGTTTGGATGACTCTCTTAGCTTCTGAATTTGCTATGAAGGATCCAGGTCCTTTGAGTTTCTTTTTGGGTATTGCTGTCACTCGTCATGCCCATGGTCTTTTCTTATGCCAGACACAGTATGTTGCAAAAATTATTGAACGTGCCGAAATGTCTAACTGCAGTTCATGTTCTACACCTGTTGACACTAAGTCCAAACTAAGTGCCACCGCAAACACTCCTTTTGATGATCCGACTAAGTATCGTAGTCTTGCAGGTGCTCTTCAGTATCTTACATTCACTCGGCCAGACATTTCCTATGCCGTGCAGCAGATATGCCTTCATATGCATGCCCCGACTAATGAGCATATGAAAGCTCTTAAGCGTATCATACGCTATCTCCAGGGTACCTTTTTTTTGGTCTCCACTTGTACAAATCCAATATTAATCGTATTATCTCATATATAGATGCAGATTAGGGTGGTTGTCCTGACACCCGTCGTTCTACCTCTGGTTATTGTGTATTCCTTGGAGATAATTTGATTTCTTGGTCTTCGAAACGGCAACCTACTCTTTCCCGTAGTAGTGCTGAAGCGGATTACATGGGTGTTGCTAATGTTGTTTCTGATTCGTGCTGGATCAGAAATTTGCTTCTAGAGTTGCATTGTCCTATTCAAAAGGCCACTCTAGTTTATTGTGATAATGTGAGTGCTATATACTTATACGGCAATCCTGTTCAGCATCAACGCACTAAACACAATGAGATGGATATTCATTTCGTCCGTGAGAAAGTAGCTCGTGGTGAAGTGCTTGTGCTTCATGTACCATTCCGTTACCAAATTGCTGATATTTTTACAAAAGGGCTTCCGCGCTTATTATTTAATGATTTCAGCGATAGTCTAAGCATACGAGAACCTCCCGCTTCGACTGAGGGGGTGTGATAGAATATATTTTACATGTATTCTAGGCGTTAGAATATTTCCTGATATTACCTGCATTTATTCTCTGATATTTCCTGCATTTATTCTCTGATTTGACTTACTCTTTATTTGGGAAATATTTATTTAGTTACCTTTCTTTTAGCAAATGAGTTGATTTGACGATATCTTTATTTGGGAAGTATTTATTTAGTTACCTTTGTTTTAGCAAATCAATTGGCTAATTTGTAGCCTATCTTAACTCTTGTAAACCATATATATATGATTGAAAGTGGAATACAATGGCAAGCAAATTGATTTCTAAATAGATTTCTAACATGGTATCAAAGCGAGTTTAATTGTGTCACACGTCACCCTCAATGAATGTCCACGTGTTTGAATGATCATACCCAACACGTGCGGGGGCGTGTTGATATTAGTCCCACATCGGGAAATTTACAATATGAATTCTGCATAAATACTAAGAGACTTTCCATTACATTAACCAATTGGTTTTGTGATAATACGAGGTTCTCTAACAATTATTGATATCATTGTTATTTATGTAAAGAAAAAATTTCATACATAGTATGTTCAGCTGCAAGTATTTTGTTGAAAAGTTTTTGATCATAAGAGGTGCACACATTGTGTAGTAAGCCATTTTACCCAGGAAGTTAAAATTTGTATTTGTCAGTAATAAAATGTATAAGGAATGAACTTAAGATTATTTGGTCAAAATTAAATGAGTGACATTCTACCAATAACAAGACGTAGAAGTTTGTACATAGCAGAACATTTAATCCTAAAAACATTTTTAGCATACAGACACCAAACCATAATGAGTACATGTCACAAGTTAAACACAAAAGACCAAACTGAAATGCATACATGTCATAAAGCTTAGGTAATCTGTGCGGCGAAGATGCATAATTAAATGCACTAGTGGTAGTTGGAGTGGTTCAAACATCCTTCTTACGAAATTTTGTCATGAGCTTGATGTTTCTTAGTTCAAAATTTGTTGTAACTTATGTTCCTTAATTGACTTATCAAAAAAGCTCTCAGGCATGGCTGACGTGACCATAAAAAATAACCTAATTTTTGATGACAATCTCAATCAGATTTCTAAGGGTTCTTCTCCTCCCCTCCTTGATTCTCCGGCTCCTCCTCCTCTCTCTTTTCTCTCAAATCATAAGGATAAGCCTCCTGACCAAGAAAACGATGGTTTTCAAATGGTCATAAATCGCCGCAAGGGTCAACTAGCAAGATCTCAAAGGCTAACGCAAGAGCCTACAGTTAATATTCCGGCAAGATCACAGCCTAGAGGGTAAAGAATCAGCAGAATTATAATCATCAACAAATAGGGAACAAACATGCCATCAACGCCTCAAGAACTCTTTCATTTGACACTACCAATCTAGCAAAAACATCATCCTAGAAAGGCGGACTTAACACTATTGCAGATTTGAATTATTAAGCTCCTATCAAATTAGGAGATAAGAAAATTGTTGTTGTTAAAGAGGAGATTAGTTGAAGAATCAAGGATTAATGGAGCAATTCTATAGTAGCCTATGTATTTGGATATCATCCCTACTATCATCATCATAGGGATTTTGTGTTTAAAACATGGAACCCGCTTGGCAATTTTGAGATCTACACTAGAAATAATGGTTTTTTATAGTCAGATTCTTAGATGAATCTGACTGCAACAAAGTTATTCAAAACGACCCATTCTTTATTAGCGGAAAGATTATAATCTTGAAAAAGTGGGACAAGGCCACCAGAATTAAATCTCAGATTACAGGACACGAAAGCTTTTGCTGTTATTGCTAGTGTTATAGGAAATTCGATAAAGCTAGATGAGCCTACGGCCAATGAGACCAAACTCAGCTATGCAAGAATCTTGGTTGAAATCAAAGCCAATGATGATCTACCATATCTTGCCTACATCACTATGCATGATGGAGAAAACATTATACATAAAATCGATTATAAATGGATCCCACCAAGGTGTATGAAATGTGATTGCATTGGACATCTCACAGAAGCTTGCTCATTCAAATCAGTTTGGAAAGAAAAAGAAAATTTAAATCTCAATATTATTATGAGGAAATCGCCAGATTCAGAAAATCCAAGAAATGAGCATCATCTCTCTTATCAAGAAAAGAGAAATAGGGTTTCAAATGCTGTTATCTCTAAAACAGGTAATCTTTCTAAAATCCCACCAATTCTTGATAATATTTTAGTATCAAATAATACTCAAATCTTTCAAAACAAGGAAAATATCCCAAACCCAGAAATCTCAAAAGACGATACGGATATTATTAGTATTGATGAGCAATCTAAGAGTCTAATTTTGCAAGCTATTCCAAAAAACAAAAAGGAGAATGAATCAAGACTTAATGCAGCCATGGATATAGATCAGCAGAAGGAAATGGCCGGTTCTGTTGATAACTTAGTTCCAAATGGAAATATAGAAGAAATCATAGAAAATCAAACACAGAGTCATAGGGATAATAATGTACAGCTCTTGATTCTTCCCTCTAGCAGGAAGAAGAAATTTTAACTACATACAATAGCTAAAAAGATATGCAAAAGGAAATTCTACAATCTCATCTAAAATTTGCCTACTTAAGGGCTCAGTAATCTCTGAATCCTTATTAGAGAATGCATGCCTCTTACTCTCCTCTTCTTCTTCCCTTGTCAGCAACAAAAGGAAGAAAGCCAGAAAAAAGAATATACAAGATATCATGAATAATAGTACCACTTACAGTACAAATACAAAATTCTTTGAGAAGAAATATATCATCAAAAATTCAGAATGGGAGGATTTCTTAAAAGTTCAATGCAGAAGAGACTGCAAAAAAAGAGGAGGGAAAGCTTCTAAAAGCATAGAAGTTAACAGTAATCTTTCACTATAGCTGCTGTGATATCCTTTCACATATTCTTTATTATATATCTAATCATATGTATAATTTCATGGAATGTTATTGGACTTAATTCCCTTGAAAGGAAATTGGATTTTTCAAATTTATTGCATTCTCATAAGCCTACCTTAGCTGGCATTTTGGAACATAAGATTTCTAAAAATAAGATAATATTTTTCATTACAAATATCTTCATAATTGGAATATAATTCATAGTAACTCTATGGTGGGTAATGGTAGGATTATTGCTATTTGGGATCCCAACATTTGGGAGTTATGCCATTATTCACTTAATTTTCAATTTATACAGTGTTATTTTAAAAATAAAGAGGGTCTTCAAATATACTTTTTTTATACTTCTAACTCTGAAAAGGAAAGAATTCTGGTTTGGACTTCTTTGGAACAATTAAATCATAACATTATTTTCCCTTGGATTATTATAGAGGATTTTAACACTGTTATGAAAGCTTCTGGAAAAGGGGGTGGAATTCCAATTACTTCTACGAAATTGAAATTCCTCTCTAATTTTCTTTTTAAATCTGGATTAATTGAACCACTATTAAAGGAAATAAATTCATTTGGAAATCAGGTGAATTTTGAAATATTCATTATAAGCTGGACAGAATTTTAATAAACCATAATTTTATTAATCAATTTCCTAATTTTTAATGCTATACTTTACCCCAAGCTACTAGTGATCGTACCCCTATTTAGCTTATCTTTTCTCAGGGCAGTACTATCAACCATAATTTCCCTTTTAGATTTAAAATGGTTAGGTCTATGACAAAGAATATAAACTAGTTACTCAAAATTGTTTTCGGTTTACAACTGAGGGTTCTGCTTAGTTTAAGTTTAGGAAGCTTCTCCAGCGTACTAAGGCTAAACTTAAAACTTGAAATAATAATAAAAGTAACAATGAAATCAACCACATCAGAGAGGAATGTGTGAGATTGCAAAACAGTTTAGACTTAGATTGCTCAGACGTTATTACTATAAATAATTTTTTTCATATGCAAAGAAAGCTTTCCAAATCTCTCCATATTGAAGCTGTTAATCTTAGGCAGAAAGCCAAAGTAAACCGGCTTACTAGTGGAGACTTGCGTAGTAAATTTTTCTATGCCACAATGTCTACAGAAAACACTGTAATGACATAGGAAAACAACTTTATAGAAATGGGTCTATTATTAATGAAGCCTCACATTTGGAGAAGGAAGCTGCTCTGTACTTCTCTGATTTGTTTAATTCTGCAGGGAGTCCAGCTGGTACTTTCCCCAATATCACTCCTAAATTTTGCTACATGCTAACAGTGAGAATGTTACTTGCTCCAATTTATTTAGATGACATTAAAAAACTTGTTTTTTCTGCTAAGGAAGACAAAAGTCCCGGACCGGATGGTTTTGGGGACGAATTCTATAAGACTCATTGAATGAATTGAAAAGCATGATTTTTGAGGCTGTCAATGAATTTTTCTCCACTGGCAAGCTTTTGAAAAACATAAATCATATTTTCATTACTTTAGTGCTAAAATCTAAAAATTCTACTTGCCTTGGGGATTACAGGCCAATAGCCTGTTGCAATTTCTTATATAAAACTATTGCCTCTATTTTAAGTAATAGAATTAAAATATTTTTAAAATTTCGTATTTATGAGAACCAAAGTGCTTTCATATCAGGTAGATTTGTTTTGGAGAATACATTGCTAGCTCACGAGTTATTAGGAAATTTTAATCAATCTGGAAAAAATTATATGTGCATAAAAATTGATTTACATAAAGCATTTGATAAAATAAATACGAATTTTATAATTTTTATGATGTGCTTCAATGAAAAATTCCGCAACCTAGTTAAAGAATGTATTTGCAATGTAACATATTTCATTTTCATTAGTGGTTCCCGTTGTGGATTTATCCATAGTGATAGAGGAATAAGGCAAAGAGATCCTTTATGTCCTTACCTTTTTACCATTTCTATGGAATATCTTTCATTACAAATGGAAAAGGAGCAGTTGAATAAAAATATAAAACCAGTAAATTCAATTACTCGTTGTATTACTCATTTATTATATGCCGACATTTTATTAATTTTTCCAAATGTAGACACTCAAAATGTTGTAATCATTAATAATATTTTTGATAGCCTCAGATATCATGCCGGTCTTCAAACCAATGAAAATAAGAGCAAGATATATTTCAGTAAAGCATGTAAAAGCAAGAAGGAGATCCCCAATATCTTAAAGGTTTAACAAAATGACCTTTCTATCAAATACCTAGGAATACCTCTCAGTTGTAATCAAATCAAAGAAAGAGATTGTGCCAAACTACATGATATTATTCAAAGTAAAATGGATAATTGGTCCGGTATATTGCTATCAATTGTAGGAAGAGTTGAACTCATCCATATGGTCATCATAGTAGTTATCATGTACTGATTGCAATCTCACAATATCCCAATTAAAACTATGGAGAAAATTGAAAAACTATGTGCTTACTTCATTTGGGATGAGAAATTTCACAAAATCTCTTGGAAAACAATCACAAAAACAAAGAAAGTTGGTGGTTTAGGAATCAGAAACTTTGTTGACATAAATGAAGCTTGGAACTACAAACTATTCTGGAAATTTATTAAAGGCAAATCCCTGTGGGCCAAATGGATGAAAGCTAAATATGTCAAAAAAAAAATTTCTGGTCCATGCCTATAGAGAACCATTACTTTTATGCTTGGAAAAAAAATTTAAATGCAGGGAAACAGATGCAAAATTAATAGAAAAAAAAATTCAAAGATGGTAGTCAAACTAGTCTTTGGTTTGATCCTTGGATCAATGGTAAATCTCTAATTAATTTATTAGGATGGAGTAATCTCTATTATTTTGGAAAAGCCAATGCAAAAGTAGATAACATGATTCAAAATTCATCTTGGAACACACAATTCAGCCACCAGCTTCCATTTTTAACTCTACAATTAGTAAAATTGAAATCGATTCAAGTTAAGATGAAGACATTTGGAGTTGGAAATTATCATCAAAAGAAAAATTCTCTTTCAAAAACACCTAGGATTTCTTTAAAGGGGAGAAATGGAAGTAGACTGGTTCAAAACTTTTTGAAATTCAGCTAATTGCCTAAAAATGGTTTTCTGCACATACTTTGCAATTCTAAATTGATTACCAACCAGAGAAAAATGTGCAAAATGGGACAAAAGCAATGGAAACATCAACTGCCTTTTTTGCAAAACAGAAATTGAAAAACAAACCATCTCTTCTTTGACTGCCAATATTCAAGACACATTTGTTTCATAGCCAAAAGAAAAATCAACCTTAATCCACACTTGGCTCTCCAAAATATCAGAGATAACATCCATCATATTAAGAAAATTTTCAAAGATAGGAAAACAGTATTCAACAAAGAACTGTAGTTCTTACTACGGTTGTTTATTTTTTATGAAAAGAGAGAAATAATAGACTTCACAGTAAAATAGAAACATATAGCATCCAACTATGAAAGGCCATTGAATTGAATATAACATTATTCTTCAAAAGGCTAGCAAGTCAAACAACATCACCAACCAAAGTCACATTATCTATGATTCTGATAAATTTGAAGAATCAGTTAAGGAATACTTACAAAGGGGAAAATTTCCCATTGAGTTTCCCCTTCAACTTAATAGAAATTGTTGTTTAAGAAAGCCACCAAATCATCATAGTACCAATGCTCCAGTTGAAGGCGGTCACTCCAGTATCCAAACCAGAAAACATTCCTATAAGGGAAGTAACCATAATTCTGTTAGTTTTACATCAAACGATATAGATTATCCTCTTACTAACAATATTGATTACTTGCCTGATTTGAATAGGAATTACCGCTCGTTCGACCCTGAGTCTTTACAAAATGATAACTGACATCTTTCAAATAGAATCATCAAGTCAAGTGTTGCTGGATTAAGAGCTAAGTTTAAGAGTAACAACAATCACTTATCTGATTTGTTTCAAAAGAAAAGCACAAACAATATTACTGGAGATGCTCCTTTTGAATCACAATCCAATGCCTGCAACGGAAGTAACAAGGCTATTGTTAATTATAATTCCATTTATCTAATTGAATCATACACTAATTTTAGTAATTTTTACCTGATTCAAATAGGAGGTGTTGCAGACGTATGGATCAAGACAACAAGTTCCTTCTGGCCATCAATGATCAAAGATTAAGAGATTCCTTTTACTTAAGCAACCTAAATAACCTAGTCTATCACTTATCCGACTGGGTTAAAGACGAATCTAGCACTACACTTCATCCAGTACCAGATCCATCTGTTGTGGATATAACTGCTACAAAGCTTGAGGTTCCTATCGCTAACAATGCTACACGTCTTCCTGAAGCAGAAACAAAAGCAACCCGTTTCGATTTACTCACGAAATCCTCAAGCTTGGCTGCTTCCGCTAAGATCTCCTCAGACCCAAAGCTCGATGATTTTTCTGATAGCAAAGCGACTAGCTTTTTGAACACGAAGATAAAATAGCCCATCTAAGCTATTTTTGCTCTGTTCCAAAGACTCAAGGACCGAGCTACAAAGTTACGAAGGAGTGGAAGCCTCCTTGAAGCTTATCTTTTATTGATTTATGGCTCGCAGACTGTATTTTTTGTCTGCCATTTTTCTTTCTTCGTTGGTGTTGAGGTTTCTGGAGGTGTTGTGTTGTTTGCCCTATCTATTTTAGAGTTAGATAAATGAGGGTGAGGTGGTGTGTGTTGTTCGGCTTTCCTACCCGTTTTCACTTTGTGGGCTTGGGCCTTATTTAACTCAGTTTCAAAAAAAAAAAAAACAAAAACAAAAACAAAAATTGTTGCAACTGCTTCCACATACTTGTTAAAGCATAATTAACAGTCAGTATGCCAAAAGTATGTACCACTATTTTGTGAAGATGACTATTGTTGGTGGAAGTTGACGGAGAGGTTATTATAAAAATGAGCAGTAGTGTGTTTACTTTGACTTAAAAAAAGGTGCAAAAATCGGGTTAAGGTTGGCGAGTCTTACCTCAATGATAATTCCTCTTCATCCCCACTTTCGTCCACTTGTTATGGGTCCTCAAGTATCAAGTTCATCGTTGATAACACCCTTGTCGTCATCCTAAAAAAATTGATATGTCGGAAAAAATATATTTTAGGATCTCTTTAGTTACAGAGGTTAAGATGAAACCTTGCTCGTAATTTTTTTCTTCGTTTGCAATCCATAGATGAAAGCAGTTTTGTAGTATCAGTGTTTAGCATATCCAGTTGGGTTGTACTTTGTTCAGATGAAGATGATCATACAGTGGTAAACATGCAAATAAATTGTGAGTTGGCAAATGTTAGCAAATGTTCTATGTTATCAAATGCTGATGTAAGCATGTTTATGTTTAAATAAAGGAAATGTTCTATATTGTAGAATCAAATGCAAAGGGGTTATCTATATTCACCAGTAAATGTTATTAAGATATTGTAAGCTATTAATGAAAGTATTCAGTAGTAAAAGAAAGTAATCTTAACATGATAAAATTAGCGCGTGTTTTGTAAAAAGAAAACTACAGGGAATCTTATGATGTTGTTACTGCAAAACTTTCATTTTATGTATAAATTTAGCAAGTCATTAAAATATATTTGGGAGTAAAAAGTATATTACTCCAGGTTATTATTACAGTTCAAATCATACTACTTTTTACCACACAGTGGTCTATCAAATGTTTTCTTGAAAAAAAAGGTAAATTTAATAAAGAGATTAGACTTTGATACCCAAAACTAGTTTAGCGATAGTGTAATAATTCTTGAATTATCTTTTTTGAAGAAGATTACATATTAACTTTTAAATCAGTTCGTCAAAGTATGTCAAGAACATTGCAGTTTAACTGCATGTAGAGTAGGGAGAGTATACGAGTAACTAGGGCAACCAATTGAGTTCTTTCAGTCGTACAGAAAAATTAGAGAAGTTACATGAGTTTATAACATTTGAGTTTGTATAGCTAATACCTGATCGAGTAAGATCGATGTGACAGATTTAGCTCCTCTTTCAGTTATTCTTCTTGTAGTCAGAAAAGTATACGGGTTGTTTTTTCGTTGTTGTGGGCACGAACTCAAATACTACATCAACACCTATTAGTTTTTGAAATATGACATTAAACTTTGATGCTCCATTGTCCTACAGGTGAAGAACACGTAATGCCAAGTTAGAAGTGTCAAGCGTTTTATAGTTTGGAGTTTCTTAAACATGGCCTCGTTCCAGCTCTTCTCACTTAAACATTGTTAATATTTAAATTACTGATTTTTTTCCTCAGCATAGATTCTTAAATTTTAATTAGATACCATATCTCCATGTAAAATGTAAGTCGTTGATGGTGTAGTATAAACTATAAAGTACACATCCTTATTTTACAGCAAGAAAGAACAGAGGCTGAAGATTAAATCGTTGTTATAAATAGGGCCTATGAACAAATATAAAGCCAATTTGTTTTTCAGTTATACATTGCTAATAGTTAAACTCATGAATATTTCCCAAACAGATCCTCGCATTTTGATTAGTACAGAAGCTATGCTTCTTCCTTTTCCTAACATGTTTCCACTGTAAAATATAAGGTATTGATGTTTTCATATACAATACTGGCTCTTATTTTACAGTAAGAAAGAACGGAGCTAGCAGACTAAATCATGTTATAAATAGGGCTTTTGAACCAATATACATCCTGTTCCAAACGTATTTAAGTTAAACATTGTTAATATCTAATATCATAAATTTTATTAAGTTTTTACTACAGTTTGATTGCTATGTGGATGTTCAGAATTTAAATATTTAAAATTACTTTTTGTAAGGATTCATTTTTTCTTCTAAACACAAGTCAATAAAATATTTAACAATAAAGGAGGAAAACTAGTAAAAATCTAATCATTTTGGAGATTGCAATAGTTCCATTGACATCCTGACCTATAAGGCCTTCAACTTCCTTGTCAAAAAGGCTCGGATTGTTGTTGACAAACTCAAGTCATTTATCCCACGTTTGGATGATAACTTCATAGTATTAGTTGAAGGCGGAAGAGTTAATACAAAGTTATTTAAAAACTTATAGTTCAAAACCCGTTAACTTGACCGTCAATCATCATATGATGCTTTGTGCGAATATAATTTTTGCATTCCAAACGGATGGATCTTTTGCAAACAACACAGGATAGGTGCTCCACGAAGATGTGGGAAGCAGACTAAAAATAGTAGCAGAAATAAAATAGACTTAGAGCACATATACACAGTGGATATCCATGTATCCGTCTTACAGCATGTATATTTTCATGGCAAAATTTATTTTTAGCAAAAGTAATCTCTTGTCGTTACATGCTACCAATCTCATTTCTATGTTAGCTGTTCTTAATAACATATTGTTACTTAATAAGTCAAGGCATGTGTGTTAATTTTATGGTAGATGTGTTATCTGGGATCTTGTTTTTACGCAAGTTTTTCTTGCATTGTTTTGAGTTACTTTTGTAGCCTATAACATGTGGGTTTGTTTGTTAAAATAAGAATAGAGAAGCTGTTTTTGTTTTGATGTTATTTTTCTAACAATATATGCTGATTTCTTTTATAATATCTAGCGATGTGGATATCTTGCGATGTGAGACTAATCATAATCTAATTTATGCAACTACTCTAATGCTATGCGAGCCTCGCATAACATCTTTTCCATAAATAATTTTGTAAATTAGATTTGTTTATTGGCCTTTGAAAGCAACAAAATAATCTGACTATTTGCTTAATAGTAATATGTGCAACCAAGCCTAAAAATTTGAACTTCAAATCTTAAGTTCATACACTATCAAACATGAATGAACGTTAGAGCGTTCCCAACCAAATATTGGTTGTGACCTTTGGGTTGCTTTAGCAATCCGAAAGGTTGCCAAAGCAAGCCGGATTGTTGCTTCTTCGCTAGCTTTCTTTTAGCCGACTAAGACTTTCTTTTAGCCAGTTAAAGTTAGCCGGCTGAAAAAAAGCCGGCTAAATTTATAAATTTCCTTAGCAGGCTAAAAGAAAGCCCGCTAAGGGAATATATAAATTTAGCCGACTTTCTTTTAGCCAACTAAGGAAATTAGTCGGTTAAATTTTAGCCGGTTGTGTTTTCTTTTGTTGGGGGTGGGTTTTGGTTGATTCGTTTCGATTCAACGTTTCTCAACCAACACGGTTGGGAATGCTCTTAATGATATTATATAGTCTAATTGTTGATTATTTAGTATTTGACATATGCTGCAGAATACTTCGGCCGTCAGATAGTAGTTTTAACGTCATTGAGTGCAATGACAGTGCATAGTTGTCCACCTTGGTTGTTGTCTATTAAGTTACCTCTAGCTGTAAAGTTAAAAGTACGGTTTTATTTTATATCTTTGATCACATCTGAACATAAAAATCGTGCCATATCTCTACTACTAATAAAGAAAATTGGTTGAACTAATTTACTCGGTGTCTTTTTGAAATTTCAAAAATATCCTTACTTTCCGTTTACATGTTTTCTCTCAAACAAAATACCAACGTATACAATAATACAACAGCTCGTGTGCAAAGCACGGGCCCATACTAGTGTAAATTGTGATTAGTCGTTTAACAATGACCCATTTTAGTTGATCGGTGAAATAGTACGATGATATATTACTTAAAATACACAAAAACAAAATTGTCCATATGTTAAACTTTATTATACAACCGTGCATAAAACTAAACGATATAAATTAAAAATATCTTTATTTGGTCTTGACTGTCTGAGAAGTCACAAAAATAAGAAAGTGGTATATTTCCAATTGATAGAGACACTGGATATCCAATTCACATTTTGTGCTCTAAAACAACTAAATTATACATATCGATCCAGTGATAATTAAGGAATATATGCATTAAAATCATATAGAATTAAAGATGAAATTTTACAATTGAAAACAACACATTCACATCAGGACATAACAACTGTGAATGCAAGATTGAACGGGCATATGGATATTCTACTTTGTATAACATAGCATTTGAGTTTGGTATATGAAACAATATAATCAAAGGCAGCTGTGCAACTGCGTCAATAGCTCTAATTAATTTCTGCGATAAGGATAACTCATATTACATAATATAATATGTTCGTATTGAATAAAGGACCTTATTATGCATGTTGGACTGCATCGTCTAGGATAGTAAGGTAATAAATGAATAAAGAAAAGCCCACCTTTCCAAAATTTGTTCCATGCCAATTGATATGACGTACCATGTTGAGCGATATACAAAAAAAATCACTGTATCTTTTACTCAATTGCCGTTGTTACTGTCAAATTATAACTGTCTTGAAGACGACGGCACAGGTTAAGAAACATAGCCCTTTCATCCAAAACATCTTATAGCAGCGGTAACGGTAATCAGCAAAATTTATCTTAAACACATCTCAAATAACCATACTCAAACTATACGAACTTTTAACTATAGGCTTATTTTTCATTCTATAATTTTTTTGAAATATACTTAAATCTATTTGCCTGGCACTCCACAACGTATGAAGGAAGATGAGAAATTTGTTTTTAGATACATCATTATATATTGAATCGACTTTGAACACCTTTTGAAAGAATTTGAAGATGATTGAAAAAGAGCTTTGTTGACTTATTTGTGTAATACTAAGTACATTTCATAATATGATTACAACAATATATATACAGCACGTATTGGTGCTAGGCCTTATGAAGCCTGCCCACTCCAAAATAAAGAACCGGTCAGGTAGGTTATCTGGTCATAAGTATTTGATATATGTCTGGATACTGCTATCGAGATTATACAATGCTTCATTCTTATTCTTTTATCCCCCGGGTTCGAGGCTAGGGCAAAATGCGATTTTCTCTAAAATTCATCAAATCCTTCCGGATCCAAAATTATACTTCAAAATCGATGAGATGTTAGTGACAGAGCTTAAGCGAGCAGTATCTATATGCCATATTTGGTCTCCAAGACATTTATTTTTCAAATCTGAGAGCTAACGAGGTTTTAAGTTACATATCCATAAATTTTCTTTAGATCTATGACCAGAATCTCCTTGTGGTCAAGTTTCCAACACATGTACATGCTCGATTTGGTCTTCAAGACATTTAATCTTCATATTTGAGTACGGGTGAGGTTTTGAGTTTCAGATCTCTAAAGATTTTCTTTAGATCTGTAACTAGGATATCCTTGCAGTCAAGTTTCCAGCACGTGTTTGGCATAGATTTGATCAGCTGGAAATCGAATTCGCTTTGAGCTCGTCTTTGAATCTTGTGAAGTTTCTAACTGATAGTGCTTTTAAGTACGTCAGCTCTGTAGGAGGCAGCAGGTATATGGTCAACTTGTAGCTTTTCACTGAGTATTTACACTCGTACGAGTATACATCTATTTCAATATGTTTTGTCTTTGAATGAAGTACTAGATTTGTAGACATGTGCATTGTGCTTAGATTATCACACCATATAAATGGCTTGAGATCTGATTTGATTTTTAGTTCACTTAATAAAGATTGTATCCATAAGATTTCTACTGTGGCACTAGCTGGACTCTTATATTCAGCCTTTGTACTAGATCTACAAATTGAAGTGTAACGACCCGTAAATTTTCTTACTGTGGCACTGGCTGGACTTCTGTTTTCAGTCTTTGTACTAGATCTACATATTGAAGTGTAACGACCCGTAAATTTTCAATGATTAAAATTGTTGATTTATTAAGATTTTGATAAATAAATTAAGAAGAAACAAAAACTTTATAATTTAATAATGAAATGAATGCTAAAATGAAATGCAACCATGGAAATTAAAACTAAGTATTAACAATTGAAATGAAATTACAATTAATTGAAGAAATGTAAATTATTATACTTGGTTATAGAATTGATATAAGAAAATCAATGTAAACATTGGTTTAATAAATGAAATAATATGAAATAAATGACCATTGAATAAAATTTGAGTTATGTAAGGAATTGTAATATTTATGTGTAAATAATGAATTCATAAATATAATTAAAAGTTATACTAACGGTTATAAGTTACCGTTTAACTGGTCTATTAGTTTAGCTATAAATGTTATATTTGGGTATAAATTTAATATAAGAAAACAAGGGTAAGTGTTGTATACATAAATGAATTTGTATATATTTTATGGTAATTGAACGAATTCAAATTATGTGAGTGAGGACAGTAATTGTAAAGTGTGAATGTAATAAAATAAAAGGAAATGTATATTTTATTCATAGATAAAATAAAGGAATGAAACCAAGTTGAACAGATTTATTGAGATTTTCATTATAATAAATGTATATATACTTGACAAATTCAATATAATTGGAAATATTAGTTAATACAAACAAAGATGAAATTTGAAGTATATCAATGTAACGAAAAGTAAACAAATGTTAAATATGTTTACAAGGTAATAATGGATTTAATAGAAGAATTGAAAATTTGAACCAAACCAATTTATTTGGAATTACTCATGAATTAATTGAATTTAATTACCACTGAAGAAACACTGTAAATTAGTAAATTAATTAACTTTAAATCGGTATCTAAACTGTTTAAGGTACTGTAATTGTTTAAGAAATCTAAAATGATAAAATTTGTTAATTATGGGATTGAAATTAAAAAGTTGATTTAATCAATTTAATATTAATTTATTTAATTAAACTGAAAATAGCCATTTTGGCCATTGACTCGAATTTCAACGAACCAGTTTCATCGGATCTGTAACGGTGAATTATTATAGGATTTCAAGTTTCGTAACGATCGGACTTGTCGTTTGATCGTACATGCTCGAAACACCTAGAAATCAATTAAATTGAAATCAATTTGAAATAAACTGATTTTAATGTAACTACTTCAAACGATGGAATTAGGACTTGAAACCGTTTCCGTTGATTTTAAAATTATCAAAAACGTATATTTTGATATATGGGTTGACCCATTTCCGTTCCGGAATCGAAACGGGCTTTTCGGGTCAATTTTCATTCAACTTTCCAAACCAATCAAGCCTAGTGTGACGACCCGTCTTTCATGCCCAGAAAGACGTATCATCAATAAGAAAAGAAAGAGATAGAAATAGAAAAGGTAGAAAGAAAAGAACAACAATCATCAGAATCTCACAGTGGAAACGAAACAAAATATAATATTACACATATCCATTACATAGTTTTACATATCGGAGTACACAAAATAATGCGACTTCATTACATCTGACATTTATAAGAGTTTGACAAACCATACAACCTAAAATACAACATCAAAATATCACTACATCGGATAGAGATAGATAAGTACGTCTGGACTCCAGCTCCAACTTCCAAACATTTGTCAATCCCAACCTAATCACTTGGCTACTCATAAAAATTTGAGTACCCAAGAGTTTATGAAAAAACAAAATAAACTTCGGGTCAGACATGGGTCTGGTGTGAGTAAACAAGTTAAAGTTGTTCAACCTTAAAATCATTTTGAAATCAAAAGGCATCACGTAAGACTCCCCACAAATAAACATGGGTAAGTTTTTACCTTACGCTAACCAAAACATTTGATAGGAAATCTAGTGATATTATAATAGGGTCTAGGGTTTTCAAGTAAATATAAAATAGCTGAAATTGTTACATGATTAAATTCCAGCTACTAGCCACGAAAGTGGGCAATACAATCAAAACCGTAGGGTCTCGTAGGGAAAATGGGTTTCCATCAATGGCAGGGCTACTGGGGTACCGTCCGTCACAGTACGGGGCCTAGATTACCGTATCGAGGACCACTCCCGATCCCCTGCAACACAAGGCCGGAACCATCCCTTACTGGACAGTCCCGAACAAGACAACCCCGTAGTTGTGGCCAACAACCGCCCACACAGCCGAAATAATAAGGGACTTCTAGACAGGGGAAAATCTCGTCGTACTTGGGCATGACCCACTTAGCCTTGCTGCACCTCCCCTGTTTTAGCCATTCCCGGTTGATGAGGCTTGAGGATACGATTACCTTTAGAGAACACATTTCTTAGAATGCTCATCGTCCACCTGACGATGTTCTGAAAGCATTCAATCCATACAAGTTCGTTCCGGGTTCGAACGAAACCGAAGGCATTATCTCGTTACACTCATTTTGGAATCACCCTTAGAGTTAACGACAATAATCCTTACACTCTAAAAACTCCATCTCGATCTTTACTTAGAGATGTCACGACCTAACGTTTAACTTGGATCGATGTGGTTTACGGAAAATCAAATTTGATTCCCGATCCCAGTCTCATCGAAATCCAAAATTGTCTTAAAGGCCAAGTTGTTTAAGGATTTAAACAATTCAATTCAATTTAAACATAGCTTCCACACAGTATTATCCACAGATAATAACAAACATCTATCACAGATATATAAAATATCTCATCACAGAATATCTCAACTATCATCCAACAGATATCAACCAAATCCAGATATTCAATTCAAAACAATCATCCATAAACAAGCATATCTTTAATTCATATTATAATTAATTTAATTAATTCAAGTTAAATTAATTACTTAAGAATTAATCATTTTATCTTGCTTAACAAATCAATCAATTAATTAATCACAATCATTTAATTAATTAATCACTTCTTAATTAACATCATTATCAATTAATTAATCTTTAATTAATTAATAATCCTTTAATTATTAATTAATAACTCCAATTATTCATTATTAAAAACTTGATTAAAAATTAATCATTCCTTAATTGATTACTAATTAACCCTTAATTTACAATTAATTAATTGCTTAATTGATTACAAAATTTAAATTAATTTATCTTAATTACTTAATTAATTATAAATTAATTAACCTTAATCATTTAATTAATTAAGCCTTAATCACTAATTAATTAACTATTAATTATGAATTAATTAATGTTTAATTACTTAATTAATTAACCCTAATCATTTAATTAATTAATTCTTAATCACTAATTAATTAATCACTAATCACTTAATTAATTAGTTACTAATCACTTATTAATTAATCTTTAATTATTTAATTAATTATCTATCAATTGTAATTTAATTTAATTCTTAATTATTAATTAATTAATCCATAACTAATTAATAATTTAAACTTTATTGATTGATTAATTTTAAAATTATTAATAAATTTCACTTTAATTACTTTATTAATTTAAGTAAACTTTAACCTTAAAATCTTAATTAACTTTCAAAACAAATTAATTACATTAATTACTTAAAATTATCACATATTTAAACATTTCCAATTTGTTTAAACTAATTACTTTTTAAAAGTTAAATTTAAATAAATATAAAATTATCTTAAAATTTAATTATCAAAGTATAAAATACTTAAATTAAATAGTTTAACATTTTCACAAAGCAATTTAAATAAATTTAAATTTTAAAACTTAAAACAAATTTTGAAAACCTTTCAAAACGATACTTGCATTGGGTACGACCGACCCATTCTTGAACAACTCAGGTTCAATCCCTTCTTCTTCCTTTCCTGTTTTTTTTTTTAAAGTTTAGTTTAGATTTAAACTTAACCCAATACTGGAGAGGATCACCCAACCATCTCAAGTACAAACTCGAGCTCTAACCCAAATCACCCGAGCAACAACCCAAACGCACACGAACCCAACAGAATTTGGCACGACAACATTACTGTGCAGGTGCACAGGTCACCAACGGTGTCGCCACCAACGGCGACACCCTCTACAGGTCGGCGATCGAGCACACATCCTTTTCCGACCCTCAAACCAAAATCACAAAGCTCGAAACAAAATCGAGTATCACCGACGAACCTGAACCCAAAACTTCACCAGAAAACCCCCCTCAATCATCACGATTCTGATCATCGATCGCCTCGAAACTTCGGCCACATCACCGCGAGACCTCCCCGCAGCTATCCCCAAGAACACTCGCGACTCGATCCAACCAATCATTCCCAGTCACGAAATTTCGAATGCAACCAAAACACAGCACAAAAACCCTAGTTCCCCCAATTCCAAATTCCCTGATGATCTATTATCACTTCCACTATTTTTCACAGATTAACCCATCACCAATACAACTCCGATTCAAATCTCAACCCCTGGAACTTACCCAGTCGCCAGAATTTTGCCCAAAGACCAATTTCGGTCATCAACAAAATACTTCCTCAAATTCAATTTAAAAATCCTGATTTTTACCTTAAAAATCATGTTTTACAAAGTAGATTCAAGATGTAAAATTGAATCAACAAGTTTCAATACTTGATTTTATCATATTATTAAAAAAATTCACTGTAACACCCTGATTCAGAAGAGTTTTAAACAAATTCTTTTTGAATAACAATTTAAACCTTAAGTCATGTTTAAATAAACTACTGCATTGAAGATTCAAACTTGATAGTGATTTGAAATGGAAATTTTGAACTCTGTGTTTACATTTACTCAGTAATCTTAAAGATACAGAGAAGCATCAGTTAATTTTAAGCATACACAGTTGAATTATAACATGTAAATGAAGATCTTACAGAAATAGGTACATGTAAAAATCAAACATATCTAACATTCATATGCAAACATTGTTCTTACTTAAATTTTCTAATTTATAAATTTACTCACCTAAATTATTTTTAAGCAGAGACCCAAAATTGAATTCTAGAAAAATGACTGCGGATTTTTAACTTGTAATTGCTTGATGATGTTGCTTTCCACTTTAATCAATCAGCACTTAAGATGGAAGAGCTTTGAATTTGCCTTTCTAAAATTTTATTTTTTCAGGAACCTTGATTTATTTGCAGATTTTTTTTCCTGTAATTTGTTTGCAGATTTTTCTGTAATTTGTTTTGCAGATTTGAAACTTTGAAATGAGGCTTGAATGTTTGATTAAATTTTGGTTGAAAGAGTAGAAATTTATGAAGTTTAGAATTTGTAAATGGTAGAGTAATTTTTTCTTGCTTTAGAAAATGAGAATGGAAAATTTAGAGGAAGAATATGAAATAGCCTTTTATATAAAAAAAATTGTTTTATAAAGATTTAAAGAAAAAAATTAAAATTGTGACACTTGTCATTAGACATTGTTATCTTCTTAACACATGTTATTAGTATGCTTTAAATTGTAACAAATGTAATCTTCATGCAAAAAGGATTTTTAAATTTTTTTATTACTTAATTTTGTAAATTTAAAATACATTTTTAATTTATATAAATCAATCTCTTAAAAGAAATAAATATAAAACAAATTTTATATTCTAAATAAAATCATAGAAATACACCTTTAAAATCAAAATATGATTTAGGATATAAATAACTCTGTTTTGAATTTCAATTTAACAATTCAAATTAAGTTTCAAATTCAATTCAAAAATCAAATTTGATATGAATACAATTTTAACAAATCCATTTCCTTTTGTATATATTAATTTTAATTAAAATCAATATACATTTACAATCCATTTATTATTATTATTGTTTAAAATAAGAATTTTATTAATTTAAATTAATTTATTAAAAAGATTATCATATTTAAATTGTGTTTGAAGTTCCGGAATATCACATTCCTCCCCCTTAAAAGAATTTCGTCCCCAAAATTTAAACAAAAGATAATCCAAAATTTCATTTTATTTCAACAATTCAAGCATACATATCATCCATACATAAGAAATCAACAAACAAACATCCAAACAACAATACATCCAATACAAACATCATTAGCTATCCGGACACATATCCGGATAAGCCTTCCTAAAACTATCCAGTGTCTCCTAGGTACATTCTCTGGGATCCTCACTCCACTGGACTTTAACGAGCTTCACTATCTTGCTTTTGAGTTGCCTCTCGTCTTGATCAACAATTTGAATAGGATGTCTGACAATTGTTAAGTCCGGTTCAACCTCTAAATCTTCCTACACAGCTGGCTCCACAATAAGAGATGGATCGTGCACATATTTCCCTAGATGAGATACGTGGAAAACATTGTGAATTCCAGCCATCCGTACTGGCAATTCAATCCTGTATGCTACGACACCAATCCTCTCGAGCACTCAGAACGGACCAATGTATCTCGGAGCGAGTTTCCCTGTCTTCCCAAATCTTACCGCTCCTTTAATAGGGGAAACTTTGACAAAGACTAAATCACCATTCTCGAACTCCAATTGTCTTCGTCTTTTATCTGCATATTTCTTTTGACGATCCTGAGCAGCTCTCATGCTTTTCTTGATAAGCTCGACTTTAGCAGATGCTTCACGGATCAGATCTGGTCCAAGCACAAGACGGTCTTTTGACTCAATCCAACAGGCTGGGGATCTACACGGTCTTCCATACAGTGCTTCATAAGGAGTCGTCTTTATACTTGCTTGGTAACTGTTATTATAAGAGAATTCCACTAGATGTAGATGGTCTTCCTATGATCCACCAAAATCTAATACACAGGCTCTCAGCATATCTTCTAGAATTCGATTTAGCCTCTCCGTCTGCCCATCTGTCTGGGGATGATATGCTGTACTTAATCTCAAACTTGTTCCCATAGCTGATGCAAAGCCTCCCAGAACTTGCTGGTGAAGATAGGATCTCGATCACTTACAATACTGACTGGAACACCATGCAATCTGACTATCTCTCTCAAGAAAATATCTGCCAGAGAAGCTGCAGTACGGGTTTCCTTAACTGGTATAAAATGGGCGCTTTTGGTTAGACGATCAACAATCACCCATATTCCTTCATTTCCCTTCTTAGTCCTAGGCAATCCGTCGATGAAATCCATTGAAATCATCTCCCACTTCCATATCGGGATCTCCAAAGGTTGTAACAAACCGGCTGGCTTCCGTTGATCTCCTTTAACTTGCTGGCAGATAACACAACTATTGACGAATCTAGTAATATCCTTCTTCATGCCCGGCCACCAGAAAATCCTTCTCATATCCTTATACATCTTTGATATTCCTGGATGGATATTTAATCTGGAGCGATGACTTTCAGATAAGACTTCCTGCTTCAATTCCTTGAAATTCGGAACACAGATCCTTCCGTTGATCCTCAATGTCCCTTGGTCATCAATCTAAAAACTAGGACACTGACCCTTCCTAACTCTTTTGATAATTGTTCTTAATTTAATATCATATTCTTGCTCGCTCGAAATCCTTTCCAGAAGAGATGGAACCACTTCCAAAAGAGATAGAATTGCATTTCTACTAAGAGCGTCTGCCACAACGTTCGCCTTTCCCGGGGTATACAGAATATCCAAATCATACGATGCCAAGAATTCGACCCATCGCTGCTGTCTTAGATTAAGATCTTTTTGAGAGAAAAGATATTTCAACGGTTTGTGATCCGTGAATAACTCAAACTTTTATCCTAAAAGATAGTGCCTCCAGATCTTTAAAGCAAAAACAATGGCCAACGGTTCTAGATCGTGCGTAGCGTACTTCCTTTCACGTGGCTTCAATTGCCGACTCGCATACGCAATTACCCTACCATTTTGCATTAGCAAAGCTCCTAATCCAACAATACAGGCATCGGTATACGCTTCAAACTTGCTCTTCCCATCTGGAATAGCCAATACAGGAGCACTTGTCAACCTTACCTTCAGATTCTGAAAAGCCTCCTCACATTCCGGTGTCCACTTGAATTTAGCTCCCTTCCTTGCCAAATTTGTTAGGTGAGAAGAGATCTTGGAATAATCCCTAATGAACTTGCTGCAGTAACCGGCGAATCCCAGAAAATTGCAAACTTCTGTTGGTGTTCGAGGCTGCTTCCACTCTAAAATAGTCTCAACTTTTGCTGGATCTACAGAGATTCCCTCACCAGAAACAATGTGCCCCAAAATTTTTACTTCTGATTTCCAAAAATGGCACTTAGAGAACTTCGCCTTCAGAACATGCCTTCAGAACATGCCTTCTCAGAGTTTCCAATACTATCCTCAAGTGCTGCTTGTGCTCTTCTTCCGACTTAGAGTAAACCAAGATATCATCAATGAACACCAAAACAAACTTATTCAAAACATCTCTAAAGACTCGGTTCATCAGATCTACAAAGTAGGCAGGAGCGTTGGTTAACCCGAAAGGCATAACCAACCACTCATAGGAACAATTAGGTCCCCTAAATGCAGTTAAGGGAATACTGTCCTCAGCTACCCTTAACTGATGGAAACCTCATGCTAAATCCAACTGAGAAAAGACTGAAGCTCCATGAAGCTGGTCAAAGAGATCATCAATACGAGGAAGTGGATACTTATTCTGAATGGTCACTTTGTTCAATTCACGATAGTCTACACAGAACCTTAGCGACCCATCTGACTTGGTGACAAATACTGCAGCAGAACCCCAACAAGAAAAACTGGGTCTAATCAAACCCTTCTCCAATAGATCTTGAGTTTGCTTCACTAGTACCTCCCTCTCCGTGGAGCCATCCTCCTACTAGATTGAATTAGGGGTACTGCTCCAGGAACCAAATCTATGCGAAACTCTATTTCTCGGTGCGGAGGCAAACACTTAACTTTATCGAATACGTCTGAGAAATCCCGGACTACTTCAATATCTTCAACCCCCTCTTGAGAAGTCTCAACTCCATGTAAAAGACTACTCAAGTGAATTCTAGAGTTATCACACATTACTCTGGCAATCCTACCCAGATCAGTTTCCAACGAAACTGTTCTCTCATCACAATTTAAGACAGCCATATATTTGTCAAGCCAATCCATTCCCAATATAAGGTCAAAACCCTTAAAATCCAACACATAAGGGTCACAGGAAAAACTATGGGATAGATAGGAGATTCTCAAATCCTTACAGATCCTATCTAATTTGGTTACCCCTCCTATAGGATTAGATACACAGATGGGATTGTCTACGGTTCTAGGGGTAAGAAAGAAATTCTCTATAGATTTCAGAGAAATAAAACTCAAAGAAGCACCAAAATCAAACAAACTTTAATATATTTGCCATCTAAAAGTAAGGTACCTTCCAAAACTCCTTTGCCCTTAGATGAGTTTGATGGTGCACCTTCTAAAGCAAATACTTTGTTCTGCTGGACTTTATGAAGGAGCGGGCAATCTTTGATCATATGTCCCGGTTGATGGCAGTTGAAGCAAAGAGACTTCTGAACTAAAGCTGAACCTGGTCCACTATAATGCTGTCGCTACTGCTGTTGCTGAGACTCTCTTCTGGGACACTTATTCGCTAGGTGATCTTCTTGCCGACAAATATAGCATTTGCGTGGTCCATTGTTGTTTACAGACTTCTTCTTGTTTTGCCTCTTCCAATTAGGATTGAATTTTCTTTTATTAGGGTTAGAAGAATTTCCTCCTGATGCAGCTACTCGTGCCACTGATCTTTTATTCATCAAGTCATCATATCTTAGCGCCATATCAATAAGCTCCATAAAAGACCCTTTCAAGTGTGTTGTCATTCTTTCATGATACTCTGGCCTCAACCCTTGGACAAACATCTCGTTCTTTTTAAGAGGGGTGTATATAAATCCTGGACCATAGCAAGATAACTCGTTGAATTTAGACTCGTACTCAGCTATAGTCATGTTTCCTTGTTTTAGATTCAGAAAATCTTGATAAAGACGAGTTCTCCCTGCAGTAGGCATGAACTTCTCCTCAAACAACTCCTTAAACTCTTCCCAAGACATATCATCCTCCGAGACATTCGCTGTCACTGCATCCCACCAAGCTGCAGCACCACCTTGTAACTGCCATGAAGCCATTACTCTCTTCCGCTCATCCGATAATTTCATGCTTTTAAAGATTTTCTCACACGAGCTAAGCCATGCTTGGACCTCTATTAAAGTTTCTGACCCTTGAAATGGTCTTCCTCCAAGATTAACGAAGTCCTTGCATAATGCAACAAAACTGACTGGAGACGGTACTGGATTAACGGCCTCATTATCAGTCTGTTCTCTCCTATTACTGGTTGATGCACTTCCTACAACCCTCCCCCTTCTGCCTCTTGAACTCATTCTGGCTACCTGAACAGGTAACCCAACCAATTTAGATAGGGATATAGTTATATAAGAAAATTACAAATACGCACTCTCAGGATAGATACTACTCCAGAGCCTAGGTGTTTCTCAACCTATGCTCTGATACCAACTATGACGACCCATCTTTCATGCCCAGAAAGACGTATCATCAATAAGAAAAGAAAGAGATAGAAATAGAAAAGATAGAAAGAAAAGAAAAACAATCATCAGAATCTCACAGCGCACTACAACAAAAAGTGTCTTTTATAGTGGCATATAGCCGCTATTAATCACAACCATAGCGGTTTGATAAGCGCTGTATATCGACATGCTATAAAAAACTGTTGAATATTTATAACACAAAATATGCCGCTATGGTTGAGCTTAGTTTTATAACGCAAATTCGTCGCTATGGTACGTTAATTCAATAGCTCATTATAGCCGCTATAATACAGCTAAATCTCAACGGAACTGGAAATCTTTATAACACCATTTTGCCGCTATAAAATATTTATTCAATAGCTCATTGTGGCCGCTATAATACAGCTAAATCTCAACGGAATTGGAAATCTTTATAACACCATTTTGCCGCTATAAAATATTTATTCAATAGCGGTCATTTCACGCTATTAAATCAACATGTTATAGTATTGATAAATTCTTTTACAGCTCATATATGCCGCTATAAAAATCGTAGATACACTTTTCAAGAGCTATGCCTATATATTACATTTTAATAATAGCAATCAAACTAAATCTTCATAAACGAATAAAGATTATAATCAACAAATATAACACAAGAGCATGCTCAGAAAGAAATGTGATATATTTTTCATTACAGTGTACAAACATTAAAGCAAGTGCATAACCGTTGAATAAAACATAAGCCTGGAGCCAAGTTAACACAGAGAAACAGAAAATAATGTCAATTTAATAAGTTACAAACATTACAGAGTACCAACATTAAAGCAATCCTTCCAAATATTACAGAGTACAAACATTACAGAGTTCCAACATGCAAGATCTGATCTAGTTGCGTACTAAGGATCTTGCTTCCTTCCAAATAAGCCTGCTAAGTTAACACAAAGAAACAGAAAATGTTAAAACAAGTGCATGCTCAGATAGAAATGTGATATTTTTTTTTACAGTGTACAAACATTAAAGCAAGTGCATGAACTGCATGAACTAGAAACTACAATTGATTATTTCTACGGATCTATTTTCCTAATATGGAAAATAGATTAAAGCAATGTTAACCTCACTTTTCTCAGTTGCAGCAACCATCTGTTGAAGCATTTCTAACACTCCAACATTTTGCCATACATTTCTAACTGCTATTTCTTCATTGCACCCATGAAAATACAACATATCCTTCCACCACGTGCTCCATACATACCAACATTTTCTGTTATCTATTTTCTGCTACAGGCAGTATTTGTGTAACTTATATTCAATATTTATTTTGAATTTTTATCAATTTATCATTTGTTCACCTATAAATGGATATATTACTAATCATAACGATTCAATATATATTTTACTCAAATTTGTTTCATGTAAAAGTTCTTTTAATTAGGGTAACTACTACACCATGAAGAGTTGACTGTTTTAATTTGTTTCATTGCTCATCTACTGACCACAACTCCTTGCATTTTCTCAGCCACTACCCACTACTCATTCCTCACACTCCACTACTTATATCCTTCACTGTCATTCAACTGCAGTTCCTCCAAACCATTACTTCTACCTTCCACACAACATTCACCATCAACTTGCACAGTTATTCAAACCCACCTAACAAAGATCCACAACAAACCCCTTCACTTGCCATTGTCAATACTTGCTTTTGAGTTTCAATTCATCCACCAGAGCAACTACTATCACCAGAGAAAATCACCACATCATTACATTCGAAACTCTACCCACCCAATTTCTGCCTGAATCTTTGCCTTCTGGTTCACTGCGACAATACAACAACTTACTTGCGTGACCGTACTCTATCTGCTGCTAGCATTAACATTACATAGAGTGCCTTCAACAAATTCCACCTCTCTTTGATCAACTCAACATCTCCACCGAAATACAAATTGTCACATACTCCCCGTCGCCATTCATCACATATTATCCACAATACTGCTTCTCATTAGAACCTCCTTGCCAATAACCAAACTTCACAGTCTGACCTTATCATACACTACACTTCCTCCTGCCTACAACACTACATACAATTTTGTTCATATCTACCCATACAACTCCCGGCCATACCACGACATCAATACAACATACTTCTAGTATCATTGCCTCAAAGCTTACCGAGCTACGACAGCCTCTTCACAAAGAAAAAGAAAAAAAAAGCTACTGACCAAAAGCAAAGAAAATCAACCTGCTTCTACATACAAAGCAGTGGCATTCTCCTCGACCTCGACAGCACCACTTCATTTCTGATACAACTTGCTTACATAAACATAACATATACCCCAGTTCACCACGCCAACACTCCACGTCTACATACATCACACTCCTTGCCTCGACCTGCCTTTTGCAACTAATACAACCGTTTCAACAAACATTCCCAATACCCATACACTTCTCCCTCTGTCAACTGTCAACCAGATCCATTATATCACAGAACCACCAAAAATCACGGAACCACCCATCTCCACTACAAACGTTCACTACCACACTTCTTCCTTTGTCAAACAATCATACAAGTTCAATTTCATCCACTCAGTCATAACTTCCATCATTTGCCTGCCATCAATCCACATCAACAGCTCCTCCTTGATCAACTACAACTCCACCATTTCACCTTATTCACTACACTCACAGTCATCTCTCTCTTACAAACACTCCACACATACCACTCTACTTCGACTTTCACATCAGACAACATTCATCACTTCAATAAAATCAGACTACCACTACAATACCATAACAAAACTGTTGTCAGACTGTTTTCCTAATGTCCCACTACAATAACAAGTTCATCCATTTCATCATCGACCTCACATCGACTTTCCATACCAACTTGCTCCAAATCGAATCCTCTCCTGCAATCACCTCACTCTCTACTACCGACGTCATCCATCCACCCCCAGTACTTCACCTCCATGCTCCTCACTGTCATAAAAAAACTCACTGCTGTCACTCACCACATATAATACCACTTCTCCTTCAACTGATCACCAGAGCATCAGTCCCCTATCAAACACCACCATCCCACTTCTCCTCAAACCGAAAGTCAACCAATACATCAATTCAACTTATCGGTTAATTGCTTCATCACCATAAACATCGACTTCACCCACTTCACCTCCAACACCGTATTCATCCCCGAACCCAATCTTCGAACACCCAAATTCAAGAGCAACTCCAACATCGAGCATCTCCAGTCTACATCACCCCTCACTGCAGCCCGAAGCCCCATTCCTTGTTCTACCAATCAATCACTACATACATTTAACTGTATCATCTCTACCTCATCCCTGAACTTCAAACAGTCAACTACAAACAAACCATTACAGCTGGTACTCCACCAACCAAAATTTAAAGCTAATAACTAAATGTAACAATAAACAAAAAAATGAACGGTAAAGACTTACTCAAAATTCATTCCATTACGACGTGCATAGCAGGCCAAGCTATAATAGAAGAGAGGGCATCTTCCATGTACTGTAATTCGGATGTTTGCCTCCATAGCTCTACCGCTGGCTCTTTTACGTCATTATCCAAACTTTAACTGCATTGTGTCCTAGTGGTTTGAAATGCACCCTTGCATTTGGATCGGTTGACTCCACCCTTCCTAAAGCAACTACTTTCCCATTTCCCGATAAATCCATTAACTTGCATTTATTGTTTGTTCTTGAATTTGCAGTCTGTAAGTTGAAAAAAGAAAAAAAAAATAATGAAGTTGCTAATCATTAAAAAATAGAAACACACAATAAAAATCAAGTACCATAAATGTTTTCACCACATCCATAGGCATAATAGGAGCTGTAGTGTCAAACATCTCAACAACTACTTGCGATTCAGGCCATGCAACCTTCTTACCAACAGCATCCGCAATTCGGTTCAAACCAGGGGCTGGCCTCCATAAAAAAGCTTCTAGATTTAGTGGATCATCTATCCAAACAATCATAGTTGATGGCCTAAGTGGAACATCATTAACAATTCCTTTGAGATGTTCGAATGTAATCGTCCTAAAGCCACTAATTGCTTGCTCCCTCCCCAATCAAAAATCTTGCATTTGCATTCTAAGCTGCTATTTCTACTCTATTAGAGGTAAAAATATTTATTTAGTAAATAATGTATATAATAAAATTACATGTTCATTGTGAAGATTTTTTTTTACCTTATCCTCTTCTTCTTCAATGTGATCAGTTGAATTTAAAACAACTCTATTCTTCGGCCACGCCACAATATTATCCTTTGCTTCCCCAATAAGTGTGAAAGAAGGTGTAGGCCTCCATAGAAAAACATCAAGCTTGATTGGACAGTCAACTAAAACTATCATCGCATCTGGCCCTAAAGGAACATCATTGACAATCTCGTTTGGATCGTCTGACACGAATCTTCCTTCAGCAACGATCTCTTCATTCCCTCGCCAATCCAATAAATCACACTTCTTCATATTTTTATCAAAGTTGCACTACATTTAAACATAGGAAAATTATGTTACTAATTGAATAAAAAGTTAAAATACAAAGATGTGAAACCAATAATTTTTTTTTTACTTGAGGTTTGTTTACTTCTGTCCCACCGTGTCTACTTCTGTCCCACTTCTGTCAAAATAAAAAAACATGTCATTTTGTAAGTCTGGTAATGCGAACTGTTGGCGTGTTCAAGTATGCAAGTATTCAAGTGTATAATGGTTGAAGTGTGCAACTGTTCAAGTGACTGTATGCAAGTATTCAAGTGTGTATGCAAGTGTTCAAGTGTGCAAGCAATTAGTGATCAAAATGTAATAATAATTCTTACCTGATTTATCTCTAGTTGTAGAAATCTATTCTCTAAGTTCAACAATTTATTTTCAAGTTGCAGTGTATGCTTATCCTTAACTTCCGATAAAGCTGCTCTACTAAGACTCATTCCTTTTTCCATCGCTCTAAGTCGACCCGGTCTTTCTTGCCCTAGCACTTGTGCAAGTGCATCTGCTCTATAATTAATTGGCGAGCTCGATTGTGAAACACTTTCAATTTGTTTAATCTTTTCCTACAAAACATGATTAATTTCATATTATTGCAGTTTAAATTAAAACGTAGTATTTAAATTAAAATAGGAAACACACTAAGAAGCTTGCAAATTATTTTAGCTTGGATTAAATTTGGTGATTGATTTATTTTTTGGGTTGGATGCAGAATGTTCTAGCAGATGCATAATTTTACACTTGATTTGGCAACATGCCAAAACCAACAGAAATATATGAGATGCAACATGCCAAAAGCAACAGAAATATATAAGATGCATTCAGATGATTAGTCGACTGAGTTTAAGCTAAATTAGCATGAGAATTTAGTCAAAATATGACATGCTCAAAACATTTTCACAAACAAGGGAGCCAATTCTGTGTATATCACAAATCAATAATATTTTATATTATTTGTACAGGTTATACTACGAAGTAGATTATTTTTAGGCTACACACATACTGTTTTGCTTAAATCTGATATTTGGGAGGGAAGTTAATACCTGAAAAATAATTTTCTCGAAGTTTATAGATCTCTTGAATCTCTCACATATTCAGGAGCTAAAATTTTGCAGACTGAAGGAGCAATATATGAATACATTATACTAAGTTTGCAGACTTAAGGGGAATTCAAATTAAAATACAATAATCCTACAACACTGTATCTCTTTGCTCCATTTTCTTTAAGAAATTAATTAATATTAGCAGCCTCTTGCTATGAAAATTATTAGGCAGTACAAGGATTTGCCATAATATGAGACTCAAGACCACAATATGACACAAAATGATAGCCAACTGCAAATCATTTACAGAAATACTAGAAATTATCATAAAGCTAAACCATACATAGAGTTCCAACATTTTACAAATTCAAGTGCATGATTACTAATAAACTTAAATGCTGAAATACAGTCAAAACATTAGGAAACTGATGAGGTTTTTTTTATTTGGAACAAGCTAAGATCAAATTAATTCAAGCAATTAGGTGATGCCTAAGTCAGGCGATGCATATATATTAAGTTGGTGAATGCTAAACAAGTAAACATGTATCACACAAGTATTTATATATGTACCATAAGTATTTGAAAAGTATGAACTTACTATAGCATCTGCAACAATCAAATTCACCGGTTCACCATTTTTCTTAGTGCGAGATTTGATCCAAACTTCACTTCTAGGGACAGAAGAGCGATCACCACTTTCGCTTTTCTACATTCAAAAGAACACCAAACAACAAATTTCATTAACTTAAAAGTTTTCATAAATATTGCAGTAAATAAAACTACTATTTTCTTACCAAATCTTCAGCTAGTCGAGCCATTCCTCTACGACTGCATGTGTGTGGCAACTGCCTCTGTCTAATAACTTTGTTCTTCTCGCTCAAAGCCTAAAATAAGAATCATTTCAATAAATGTAAGAAAGAAAGAAATTTGTTCGTGAACTCGGATTTTGTAAATTTCTGCTTTTTTTCTTCAGGTATGAATATCATATGGAGGAAATTTTGGAGTAATCATTGAACTCATAATAAAGTTCATATTTTTACAGCTTTGAATATAAACGAGTATTTTGTACACAGTGGTTATAAATATATCAAATTTTAAATACAAAATTTAGTATGCATATTAATTTTGTGTCAGAATTCCTTAATTTTGGTTTTGAAGGTTTCGAATATATGGGTATGAAAGATTTACTATATGTCTAAACGTCATATCGCCTGATTTCAGATTTACTATACACTAGTTTTAACAATGTCTAGTATATGTAATTTGATATGTACAAATGCCAGTCATCTACTTTTGGATTTGAAAACTGTAAATATGCCATGACTTCAAATGCATATAGAATATTGTATTTTCATTTGATATGTACACTAGTTTTAATATTTTTTATCCGCATCATTCTTTAATATGTATTTGAAGACTGAAATTTCTCATACCTTGAATTCCGAACTTGTTTTCAACTTGATAAACTTCTTCCACTCAATCATACATTTAATGTTAGATGGTTTCAACTGAAGTCTTTCTTCCATAGACTTTGCTTGTACCAACTGCCGAACTAATCTACATTTTGATGCCCGCCAAATACCACTCATTTGTTGAAAAACTACTGTTTTGTGCTAATTTAAATCCAATTTAAACCTTGCCTGCGACAATCAAAATTCGGCGTAAAGTGTTTGCGGTAAGCAATCAATATAAGATTTAATCTTAAAGCAAAAGAGAGTGTCACCTGAATGCTTTTCCATAAAACATCTTTCAATTTGATACTAAGTTGCTTCCAATTACTTAGTGTAACCGAAACAATTTCTCGTACAAGTGGTCCTAAGTAAGAAGATAATTTGACCGACCCCGGTCCTATTGGTTCGCCTGCGGTATTAAATTGAACTTCTATTTGCTCCAAAGAATTAAATGGAAGTCTTCTAACTTTGGTTGGCCCTCTAGGTTTTCTTCTCGGATTTCCTTCCGACTGAACTATGTTGTCTTCAAGTGTTTGTGGGTTGTCTTGTATTTCAGCATTGTTTTCTAGATCGATTTGTACTTGATTCTTTTCTAATGCATGTGGGTTGTCTTCAATAGAAACCTCGTCTTCTACTTGATTGTCTTCAAACAGCTCCTCTCTTGTACGTTTCTTCTTATGTTCGTTAATTTCTTTTTGCATGTGAACTCTCTTTTTCACGGCCTTACTCTTCTTCCCTATTTTCTGTGTGTATAAAAAAATAATTTACAAATTAGATCATAAAAGCCCATAAAATTCTCACTTTCAAAAATATACGGTTTAAATTTTGCTCGAGTTTCATATATGCTCCCATTAAACTTGGTTTTAAATTTTGCTCGAGTTTCAGAACTTATGTAGAAAATGGAACCTGTATAACTACAAATCCTTGACCTTAGACAGAAGATTTTATGCTTCCAAAAACCAGTTCACAGAAGTATATACCTGTTCCGAGTACTTAAACTATATATTTTTGAAAGTGAGAAGTTTCAGATTACACATATGACAGGATTTCAAATGAATATCAAAGTTTGAAAGGATTTTGAAGACTGAACAAGAGATATCGAAAAGCATGCACCCTAGGGGTAGGAAACAAAAGTATAAGCACAACTACAAATAAACCCTAGACTGAAATTTCTCAAAATGATTTCAGCAACCAGGTTCAGATTGTACTTGATTTATTATTTAGTAGCCGAACAGGAAAATCGCCAAGTAAATTGAAATAAATCCATTATTTAGTAATGAAGCAAGATTTATTATGAGAAAAGTTTGTACTTGATTTTTTTCTAATGTTTGTGGATTGTCTTCGTTATGAATATCATCGTCTACTTGATTGTCTTCAAGCTGCTTATTTCTTGCACCTTTCTTTTTCTGTTCGTCGATATTTTTTGCATGTGAGCTCTCGTTATCACATTCCTAATATTGCTCATTTTAATTCCAGTGAGCAGATCCTGAGCAAAAATGAACAGTGCATGAGTTATTTTGTTATAAAAGAAAATTTAAAACAACAAGAGAAATGTACGAAGTTGCAAACTGCAAGCAGACTTTTACTGAAGTCAATCTTTTAAAGAATAATTGTGTTGTGTAAATTTGAAATACTAGTAGAATTGAATAGAAATTCTCATTAGAGAGATCAAACAGCCGAGTCAAAATGGACATGCATGCTTGATAAGGATAAAAAGAATCAACTTCTTTGAACTAAGTAGTAACATTGAGTTTGCAAGAGAACTGTACAGTAAGCATTATGTGAATAGAGATTGAGTTTTGAGACTTATGTCTGGTGCATAAAAGCACATTCATTTAATCACATTTCAGATATGACTCCCTCATATGCAAAAGAACAATACAGTAAGCATTATGTGAATCATGTGGTCTTTTTCTCGAATTTTATGTTGGTATAATTTAAGTGCTCACGGTTTCCATTTTAGCTAAAAAGATGAATTGTTGCTTAAGCCATCATAAAAAAATGCTCAAAGACAGATTTAGTAATTTATAACCTGCTCTGATTTTCATCGATCGTTAAGAAATTGACCTTTGTACTCTTGCTTAGACTTGTAAATGCGTTGAAAATGAACATCGTTAACAATACTACTCATCTCTGCAGCACTCCACATTTGACTTAATTTAACTTAACAGTGAACATCGTCGTCGTCATGGAAAACGAACGATTATTATTTTAAAACTAATCTTAATTACTAACATACATATCACACACTCATATTTTAAAACTATAATTCCTTCTCTAACAAACTGCACATCCTCCTCAACACCGTCACAAAAGTGCACTACATACTTCAACTTCCCTGCAGACCTGAACAACTTCTGCCAACATTTGCACTTCATCAACACAACATACAACCATTGCATCCTCCTGCCAGTCACCATCCCATCCATAAGTTCACCAACTTCAACAACCAAACTTCAAACAACTGTGCACATACTACTGCTACATCCACTTATACTTGCTACAAAACCCATCACTGCCTCAAAACTGCATACTTACTTCCATGCTTCACGCACTACTGCAAACTTCACCATTACAACAACATACACCATCACCAGTCAATCACCAATCACTACCTTCACCATCACCTGACTGCTTCATCACTTCCCTATGCACCTCCAACCACCAAGCCAACAACTCCTCACCACTTCCACCTGAACCATCTCCTCGAATTGCAAATTCGTCACTGCAAGTTCAACAACCAGGAACCAGACATACAGTGCTGCTCACCTCTGCCGACCACTGCAACATATACTTCTGCCAACAATCCATTGCACCAACATACGCCTCTGTCATATTCGAATACAACGATGCATACATACCTTACAAGCAGCACTGCCTCAACGTAAAACCTCCATCACCCCTTAACTCCAGAAAACTCTACCATTCACCAACACCTACAACAACCCTACAAGTCACCATCCTCCCTGCTTTCAACCACCACTGCCTTGCTTCTTCCATCTCTGTTCCACTGCCCATTCATCAGTAAATCCACTTTCTTTCTTCCTTGAAATCGCCTCGACCCCCAATAATAGCCGAATCATCTTAGCAACCCAAAACTAGCGACCAACACGAATGCAAGAATCCCTTGATCGAATTCGAATTGATTGACTTTTACTAGAATTTTATATTGAAACAAAGACTGGCTAATTTTTTGTACCTTATAATATCATTTTCTAAAGTAATCCTAGTTCACGGATTCAACAAAATTGGGTTTAATGGGTTCGAAACCGCAATGTCACATTTAGTACGATGTGGTCACCATTTTCTCTCTCATCTAGAGCCTATAAAATATCTCATATACACGATTATTATGCATTATATCATTGTTGAGAAAAATATTGAAAGACACTTATTCACCTGAAAAACCAAACATCATCTTGTTCATTAAACAAACAGAGTAGACACAAAAGTTGCATCAACATGACAAACATGTTTATGCATAAATTAGAATTGTAACTTCAAAGTTTACATGTCCTCAAGACATTTTAAGGCAAAAAATCATGCATTAACTTAAAATGTTCGATACAGAATATCGAAATGGACATAATGAAAAGGAACCAAGAAATATCATGATTATGCACTTATGTTATAGGTAGAATTATGCCAGATTGATCTTTCGTGAAAACGGAAGGCTTTCAAATCACTGGAGCCTCATGCTAGCAAACAAAAATTAGATGTATGCAAATTCAAAAAAAGAATAACCATAGATTTTATATAACAAAATATAATTCAGAAATCCAGTAATGGTATATAAGATCCAACGATAACATCTTATGTGAATCGGTGCAAATCCATAAGCCGTACTTGTTACCTGCTACCAATAAGAAAGGTATGAAGAATGAACAAAATTTAAACATCTACACACAGTGACCCAGGTGATCCATTAGGTATGAAGATATATATGAGGTAACAGCTTGAAATAAAAACATTCAAACTGTGATCAGAATAAAGCTGTAACTGGATATCATCAATTATCAAAACATATCCTCCTATTTTGAAAAGATGCAAACTATTAACTACACCCAAGAATTGACATTGAATGACTCTGGATTCGAAGAACCATTATTAAAGAAAGAACTAATATGAGCAAGGAGAGTGATTTTTTTAAAAATAGAAAATATCAGGAAAATACCAAGGGAAAAGAAAAAACGTTTCCCCTAATAAAAATGCAATAAAATTATTTCCCTAACCTTCTTTTAGAAGCATTATATATTGATAAAAATATTAATTTTTTTGTGAAAAATGGAAATTGTGCTCTTACATCGGCATATTTTTTTGGTAAGACTAATCATCCGATCAACCAACATCACTAGCACTCAACATCTTTTCAAACAAGGGTATGATAATAGAGTTATTGCTGAATTATAGTTCAGGAAAGACCAATTCAAATTAGCAGAAGAAGGTAAAAGAATGATCCAAACTCCTACACATGAATATTTTATATGAAATAAATGTTTTTTGATACTGTAAGAGCACTCATTTTTGAGTATTGTATATGAGCAGAACAACTTACCTATCATCATCATGAAAATTACAATACAACTATTAAAGATCACAAATGGCAACAATGACAAATTTCGAACTTAGCATAAACTGAAATGTATGATTCGTGCATAAAAATCAAAATTTGACAGACATACAAGAAAATTACAAAACACAAAATTAGTACCCATCTTTTCTCCCAAAGAATAGTTGTAAATACCTGATTCAGTAACAAGCTACGAAATTCATCTCAAAACCCAGAAAAAGACATACTCATCACAGAAACTTGCACAATAGAATAAATACGAAGAAAAAGGATCTTTCCTCAAAAGGATTTTGAATTTGGAAATATTGATGAACGAAGAAATCAAAGGTCGGGTATTAGGGTTCCAGACGCCGTTGAGTTGACTACTTAGGAGCAAACTATTGAAGTGGAGGAGAACGGCTGCAAATATCCGAGATGGTGCGAATAGTTTCGATTAGGGTTTTTTGGTTGGAGACGAAAATTGACAATTTTATTTTGGGAGGGATATGAAAATGGTTAAGTATTTTTAGAAGGGAGATGAAACTGGTTAATTGTTTTCCTGGAGGGCAGACGAAAATTTTGGAGCACGAGCGTTATGCAACATGATATAAAAAAAAGAGTAAAAAAACAATTGTCGAAGTATATAAACAATAACGCTTTAGAATAAAGCGTTATTAAATGGCGTTATTAATAATATATTTTCTTGTAGTGGCGGAAACGAAACAAAATATAATATTACACATATCCATTACATAGTTTTACATATCAGAATACACAAAATAATACGACTTCATTACATCTGACATTTATAAGAGTTTGCCAAACCATACAACCCAAAATACAACATCAAAATGTCACTACAGCGGATAGAGATAGATAAGTATGTTTGGACTCTAGCTCCAGCTTCCAAACATTTGTCATTCCCAACCTAATCACTTGGCTACTCATAAAAATTTGAGTACCCAAGAGTTTATGAAAAAACAAAATAAACTCCGGGTCAGACATGGGTCTGGTGTGAGTAAACAAGTTAAAGTTGTTTAACCTTAAAATCATTTTGAAATCAAAAGGCATCACGTAAGACTCCCTAAAAATAAACATGGGTAAGTTTTTACCTTACGCTAACCAAAACATTTGATAGCAAATCCAGTGATATTATAATAGGGTCTAGGGTTTTCAAGTAAATAGAAAATAGTTGAAATTGTTACATGATTAAATTCCAGCTACTAGCCACGAAAGTGGGCAATACAATCAAAACTGTAGGGTCTCGTAGGGAAAATGGGTTTCCATCAATGGCAGGGCTACTGGGGTACCGTCCGTCACAGTACGGGGACTAGATCACCTATCGAGGACCACTCCCGATCTCCTGCAACACAAGGCCGGAACCATCCCTTACTAGACAGTCCCGAACAAGATAACCCCGTAGTTGTGGCCAACAACCGCCCACACAGCCGAAATAATAAGGGACTTCTAGACAGGGGAAAATCTCGTCCTACTTGGGCATAACGCACTTAGCCTTGCTGTACCTCCCCTGTTTTAGCCATTCCCGGTTGATGAGGCTTGAGGCTACGATTACCTTTAGAGAACACATTTCTTAGAATGCTCATCTGACGATGTTCTGAAAGCATTCAATCCATACAAGTTCGTTCCGGGTTCGAACGAAACCGAAGGCATTATCTCGTTACACTCATTTTGGAATCACCCTCAGAATTAACGACAATAACCCTTGCACTCTAAAAACTCCATCTCGATCTTCACTTAGAGATGTCACAACCTAACGTTTAACTTGGATCGATGTGGTTTTTGGAAAATCAAATTTGATTCCCGATTCCGGTCTCATCGAAATCCAAACGTGCCTTAAAGGCTAAGTTGTTTAAGGATTTAAACAATTCAATTCAATTTAAACATAGCTTTCACACAGTATTATCCACAAATAATATAAAACATCTATCATAGATATATAAAATATCTCATTATAGAATATCTCAACTATCGTCCAACAGATATCAACCAAATCCAGATATTCAATTCAAAACAATCATCCATAAGCAAGCATATCTCTAATTCATATTATAATTAATTTAATTAATTCAAATTAAATTAATTACTTAAGAATTAATCATTTTATCTTGCTTAACCAATTAATTAATTAATCACAATCATTTAATTAATTAATCACTTCTTAATTAATCTCATTATCAATTAATTAATCTTTAATTAATTAATAATCCTTTAATTATTAATTAATAACTCCAATTATTCATTATTAAAAACTTGATTAAAAATTAATCATTCCTTAATTGATTACTTATTAACCCTTAATTTACAATTAATTAATCCTAATTAATTGCTTAATTGATTACAAAATTTAAATTAATTTATCTTAATTACTAAATTAATTATAAATTAATTAACCTTAATCATTTAATTAATTAAGCCTTAACCACTAAATAATTAACTATTAATTATGAATTAATTAATGTTTAATTACTTAATTAATTAACCCTAACCATTTAATTAATTAATTCTTAATCACTAATCACTTAATTAATTAGTTACTAATCACTTATTAATTAATCTTTAAATACTTAATTAATTATCTATTAATTACAATTTAATTTAATTCTTAATAATTAATTAATTAATCCATAAATAATTAATAATTTAAACTATATTAATTAATTAATTTCAAAATTATTAATAAATTTCAGTTTAATTACTTTATTAATTAAAGTAAACTTTAACCATAAAATCTTAATCAACTTTCAAAACAAATTAATTACATTAATTACTTAAAATTATCACATATTTAAACATTTCCAATTTGTTTAAACTAATTACTTTTTAAAAGTTAAATTTAAATAAATATAAAATTATCTCAAAATTTAATTATCAAAGTATAAATACTTAAATTAAATAGTTTAACATTTTCACAAAGCAATTTAAATAAATTTAAATTTTAAAACTTAAAACAAATTTTGAAAACCTTTTTAAAACGACGCTTGCATTGGGTACGACCGACCCATTCTTGAACAACTTAGGTTCAATCCCTTCTTCTTCCTTTCGTGTTTCTTTTTTTTTAGTTTAGTTTAGATTTAAACTTAACCCAATACTGGAGAGGATCACCTAACCATCTCGAGTACAAACTCGAGGTCTAACCCAAATCACCCGAGCAACAACCCAAACGCACACGAACCCAACAGAATTTGGCACGACAACGTTACTATGCACGTGCACAGGTCACCAACGGCGACACCCTCTACAGGTCGGCGATCGAGCACACATCCTTTTCCGATCCTCAAACCAAAATCACAAAGCTCGAAACAAAATCGAGTATCACCGACGAACCTGAACCCAAAACTTCACCAGAAAACCCCCCTCAATCATCATGATTTTGACCATCGATCGCCTCGAAACTTCGGCCAAATCACCGCGAGACCTCCCCGCAGCTATCCCCAAGAACACTCCGACTCGATCCAACCAATCATTCCCAGTCACGAAATTTCGAATGCAACCAAAACACATCACACAAACCCTAGTTCCCCCAATTCCAAATTCCTTGATGATCTATTATCACTTCCACTATTTTTCACAGACTAACCCATCACCAATACAACTCCGATTCAAATCTCAACCCCTGGAACTTACTCAGTCGCCAAAATTTTGCCCAAAGACCAATTTCGGCCATCAACAAAATATTTCCTCAAATTCAATTTAAAAATCCTGATTTTTACCATAAAAATCATGTTTTACAAAGTAGATTCAAGATGTAAAATTGAATCAACAAGTTTCAATACTTGACTTTATCATATTATTAAAAAAATTCACTGTAACACCCTGATTCAGAAGATTTTTAAACAAATTCTTTTTGAATAACAATTTAAACCTTAATTCATGTTTAAATAAACCTACTGCATTGAAGATTCAAACTTGATAGTGATTTGAAATGGAAATTTTGAACTCTGTGTGAACTGATACCATTCGAGATTATGCAGGATTATACACGAAAGATCCTTTTTTGGCTCTCTCTTCAGCCCTATGTCTCTTATCCCTTGGGGGTCTTCCTCCACTAGCAGGGTTTTTCGAAAAACTCCATCTCTGTAATCTTAAAGATACAGAGAAGCATCAGTAAATTTTAAGCATGCACAGTTTAATTATAACATGTAAATGAAGATCTTACAGAAATAGGTACATGTAAAAATCAAACATATATAACATTCATATGCAATCATTTTTCTTACTTAAATTTTCTGATTTATAAATTTACTCACCTGAATTATTTTTAAGCAGAGACCCAAAATTGAATTCTGGAAAAATGACTGCAGATTTTCAACTTGTAATTGCTTGATGATGTTGCTTTCCACTTTAATCAATCAGCACTTAAGATGAAGAGCTTTGAATTGGCCTTTCTAAAATTTGATTTTTTTTAGGAACCTTGATTTATTTGCAGATTTTTTTTCTGTAATCTGTTTGCAGATTTTTCTATAATTTGTTTTGCAGATTTGAAACTTTGAAACGAGGCTTGAATGTTTGATTAAATTTTGGGAAAAAGTAGAAATTTATGAAGTTTAGATTTTGTAAATGGTAGAGTAATTTTTTCTTGCTTTAGAAAATGAGAAAGGAAAATTTAGAGGAAGAATATGAAATAGCCTTTTATATAAAAATTTTGTTTTATAAAAATTTGAAGAAAATAAATTAAAATTGTGACACTTGTCATTATACATGGTTATCTTCTTAACACATGTTATTAGTGTGCTTTAAATTGTAACAAATGTAATCTTCATGCAAAAAGGATTTTTAAATGTTTTTATTACTTAATTTTCTAAATTTAAAATACATTTTTTATTTATATAAATCAATCCTTCTTAAAAGAAATAAATATAAAACAAATTTATATTCTAAATAAAATCATAGAAATACACCTTTAAAATCAAAATATGATTTAGGATATAAATAACTCTATTTTGAATTTCAATTTAACAACTCAAATTCAAATTAAATTTCAAATTCAATTCAAAAATCAAATTTGATATGAATAGAATTTTAACAAATCCATTTCCTTTTGTATATATTAATTTTAATTAAAATCAATATACATTTACAATCCATTTATTATTATTCTTTAAAATAATAATTTTATTCATTTAAATTAATTTATTAAAAAGATTATCATATTTAAATTGGGTTTGAAATTCCGGAATATCACACCTAGTCATTTCTATTCTAATCTACCTATATATATCCAGTTATAAACCCAAGTCATTTCTTATTCCTCATTTCTATGCGTACAATTTCATTAGCTTCTCCTCTTTTCAATGGCGGCAAACCCTCCAAACTGCAAATTCAAATCGAAATCAAATTGAAAACCCAACTCCTCTACACCCTAGCAAATTATATATCAAATTGAAGCTCTCAGCGAGCGCATCGCAGATCTGAAACTCGTTTTTGAAATCGAATAATTTTTTTCCTGAAACCCATAGTTTAGTTCCGACCGTTCATGTATAATCAACGAGAATCAACGATGGATCTTCCACGATTCGTCGATCAGGAAGTATAGTCGCATAGAGGAGGTTGAGGCATGTCGATCCACGGTTTATTTTTTGTCGTAGTGGTCAGTAATCGTCGAAATTTTGCGACGTTTCCAGAGGCGGTGCGGCTTCGTTTGACGACCGGAGATGATCATCTCCTAGCCGTGAGGTCGGCCGGAGGCTGGGGGTCAAAGGGTGATCTCCGGTCTGGGACGTATGGCACATGGATATGGTAAATAGGGGATGTACGTGGCGGCTGTGCATCTCTGGTAAGGTTTTTCGCAAGTGACGATGCGCGTATTAGGTTTAGTGATGGTTGATGTGACAGGTAATGAGCATAGCCATTTATTTGTTTGTTTTTTCAATTTGAATTTTTATGTTCTAATATACGTAACTTCTACGTACGAGGTCCGATTCATGCGCGGTTTGCTCCGTTGGGAACGTAATGGAATTTCGGACATTTTGACGCTTGTTTGGACGAATTCTGAGACTGTTTGAATTTTGGGTTTAAATTGGATTTAAATTGGATTTAAATTCAATTTAAATTCAAAGGTGAGTGTTTTAACCCACTCACAACTTCTAAAATTTCTTATATTTGTCAAAATTAATGCATGATGTGATTAGCAATTATTTATTATTGTTTGGTATATTTTTAATCATCATCTCAGTTAAATTTAATTTATTTGAATCAAATTGCCGTTCAAATTATTATTCCATATAAACTGCAAGTTAAATACCTATTCTTTATGATCAGTTTATATATTGATATTTATGGATTGTTTTGGATGATGATTGTGATGGATGTCAATTGTTGATATTGGTTGAATGGATGTTTAGTTTATATTGTTATAAACTGCAGGCTCGTTATGGATTATTAATTCGGGATTGCAGTTTGAAATTATATACAACGGTAAAATATTAAATTGTGGATTGAAATGATAAATATTCGTATCACTTGGCTATAGGATAGAAAATTATATATAGACACCATGGTCTATATATAAAAATATTTTGAAACGATTTCCATGGTTTGTAAAGAAATATATCATTTTATATAAATATTGATTTTAGAAATTATATAAATGTTATTTTATCCTTGATTTTAAGCTATGTATAATTTTTTTAATATAGAATAAGTTTAATAATAAAGTTTGATTTTATTGAAGATAATATGGTTAAGTATTTAAATTATATTTTTAATATAGAGTTTATAATGATTTAAATAAATTAATATTGGAAGATAAATTTGAATTTTATTTGAAATTGAATTTATTTAAGAAAAAAACCAAATAAGTTTGATCTGAAACTTATTGAATTTGAGATTTTTAAAGGACATGATTTTTATAACTTGATTTTGGTTTAAGGTGAATTGAATGAATATTTCTAGTATAAATAAATTGAAGGAAATATTTAGTTATTTGTAATCTGGGTTTATTTAAATGATAATGGATTTATTAAGTGAAATATCTCAAAACTAAATAATAGAAAATTGATATATATATATACATACGAAATTACCAAACTTAGTTTTGAAATTGTTGAGTACTTAATGTTTGAAATATATTGAATTTGAAATGGTTTATTCTGTGGATCAAATCTGTTTTGAAATTGATATAATTTGGAATAGTTTATTTGGAAACTGAATTGAATTGAAATTTCTAATTTGGGATTTGGTTAAATTTAAAATTTAGAAATTCGCGTTGTTTTGGAATTGACTTGTGAAATTGAAGAAGCTATTTTATTATATAAAGTATTTTAATATTTAAACCAATTAAGGGGTGGAAGTTATGTTTCAAAGTTATGAATGTCAAAGTATTATGATTTGAAAGTGTTATATTTCAAGTGTTTTGATTTGAAGTGTTATAACTTTGATAGTGCTATGATTTTGGAAAAGAGTATATTTGAAATGAAAATGATATCGTATTGATTTGGTTTTTGAAAAGGCAATGATATTTGGGTTTTAAAGTATAAACTATTTTGAAAATGACCGAGGTGTTATAACAACGTTTGGTTGTTAAAGAGACCGGGATCGGAAGTTGTCATACTCCTTGCCAACTCCGAAAACCACTTTAACAACCGTGTACGCGGTGGAGATTCCAGATTAAAGCAGGATGGTGACGACGTTCTTTTGAGGTATATACGTGGACCCGACTCCCGTGAGTTGGCATAAGATGGCTAAAACAGGAGCGATTCTCGGGCCAATGAGGTAGCTCCTCTGATCGGACACCCTCCTTCGATATTATGTTCAGACTTTGAGGTTGATTTGGTGGTCACTTTTGATTTTTGATTTGGGGGTGTGGCTCGAGGTGGGTGGTAGCTACGGTTATGCGTTTCCACTAGCCCAGATAGTAATTGGCATATCTACTCTGGCATTGCCTAGTTGTGCTGTGTCACCTATCCTAGCGAGCCTTGTACGAGTTTGGATTTCCCCCGTAGCCTGTGGAGTATCCTCTGGTGGCTTCCCGATCAGGAGGGACCATGATACTGGATGGATTACTGAGACTATTACGTGTTAAGGTGGAAAATATAAAGCGTTAAAGCTATTTAAAAGTAATTTTATTTTACTGTAGACACTATTATAATAGCGTATATTACTACATAGTAGATAGTTTAATGGATCCTTAGGAGATGTGAATCCTGAGCATCTCTTAAGTTACTGCACTCATGTTAGACACTGGATAGGAGATGTCAAATCCCGTAAATATCATGCCGTTCCACTCATAGTATGTACCATTGGTTTAACTTACATAAGATCTTTTAGTTCTGACTCAAGTGTTTTGTCTTTTCAATTCGCTCGGGTCAGCCTGAGCATTTCAGGGTTTGAAGACCATACTTCTGGAGGATGAAGACGAAGATTGTATTACTATTATTTACTAATATTGTTCCACTGCATCACAGTGTTCCGCTGCATTGTTATTAATTATTCTCTGGTATGTGTAACTCTGATGTTGTATTATATAAGTATAATTAAATGTTTTGTAAACAACTTCATGAACTGTTATTTGATTATTATATTTTGTCATTCCGCTGCAAGATTCTGTTTTGTTTTCTTTCTTTCTCTATTTTTCTTATTCACCCCAATAACAATTTTCCCTTCTGTATGGTTGAGTCGACCTGTGTGTCTGCTTAAACGTACGAAAAGGCGGGATGTTACATTTGATATCAGAGCTTTGGTTTAGCGATAAACCTTAGCTTTGTGGGGTCTGACTCTTTATTAATAGGGTATAATACCCTATGATGAGTCACCGAGAGTATATATATAAGAGAGCGTATTTGTTAGTGTTATATTTATATTGTGTTAATCTGTTCCGTTTGTATTTATAAATTCTGGTTGGTGCATAGGACGCTATGACATCGATAGGGATTTCAAAACACTTAATAGGACAGAGCGACACAATATTATTTTTAAAATATAGGTAAATGAAATAATTTTCCCTATTATATTTTTGTGTATATAATAAATTTTATAAATGATATATTTGCTTGTAATATATTGGTTGTTAAGCAGTAAAATTTTATAAATATTAGTTGTAAAATAAAATTTACCAATAAAATGAGAATAAATTGGAAATTTAGAACATAAGTTTCGGAGTTTTGAAGTTTTCTTTCGAATGATTTTGGAATATAATAATAACATTATTAGAAGTATTTTCTAATATTAATATTTCAATATGATTTGAAAGAATTATTTTAAATAAATTTTGGTAATAAATAAGTTCTATACTCCCCTCTCTGTTGCTGGAAAATAATTTCGGTGATGAGTGCACGCATCATCGACATTCATTTTCGAGTTTCGAAGCGGGAATGCCACTGTAGTGGTTTTACTACAGATTTATTTTGATAAACAAATATAAATTTCACATTGTTTTAAATATATTTAGATATATAAATTGTAAGTATATACATTTATCTATTACTTTTTAAATGATTTGAGATTTAACCTGGTAGTTTAGTTTTTAAGTTCCGTTAATTAATTGTTTCAATTATTGTAGTAAAATGGAATGTAACTAATTGTAACCTCTAAATGAAATAAGAGATTTAATGCTAGGCTATGAATGATATTACGAGCAAGTTGAAATTTGTAACTTATAAAACAAAAGTTATAATTATTAAACATTAAATTAATTAAAAGAAATGGGATAAACTTGTATGATTTTCAATTGCATTCTTTAACATATATATAACTTACCAAAATATTAAAAGTTGTAATGTTTAATAAGAGAATGTAATGGAAAATGTACAAGTAAAACGTATGTAATGAAAGTGTTCATTGAATTATTTTTTACAAATAAGAAATTTAGTATTATAGCTGTTATAAAGTTAAGTTATTATTGAAATGTTACCATAATAAAATGAGATAGAAAGTAAGTATTGTAAATGAGTACTTAGAAACTTAAGTAAATATATTGAAATGCTAAAGAATTGAATTACACATGAATATTGTAAATAAATGAAATTAAGTGATGAATAAATGAATGTAAAGCAAATAAAAGAAATTTTCATTATATGGATAAATGAAAATGAATTGTAAGTAGTGGATAGAAATAAATGAAAATAAGACCGAATGAATGAATATGAAATTATTTACAAAGAAGCTTATATAGTACTCTAAGAATATGCTTACATATGTTTAAATCAAATTGTATATGAGTAACATATGTAAGAAATGGAAGATAACGTATGAAAATAAAAGAATAGAAATGAAACTGTAAGAAATAAAATGTAAATTAAAAAGATAAATTATTATATGAATGGATAATTGAATTGTGTTGATTTTTTTTATGATGATTGTACATTGGTTGCAAGTGATTGTTGTTTATATTGATTTATTTGTTAGTAGTTGAAACAACTTTAAATGTTTCATTTATATAATTATTAACTTACATAAGATCTTTTAGTTCTAACTCAAGTGTTTTGTCTTTTCAATTCTCTCGGGTCAGCCTGAACATTTCAAGGTTTGAAGACCATACTTCTGGTGGATGAAGATGAAGATTGTATTACTATTATTTACTATATTGTTCCACTGCATCACAGTGTTTCGCTGCATTTTTATTTATTATTCTCAAGTATGTGTGACTCTGATGTTGTATTGTATAAGTATAATTAAATGTTTTGTAAACAGCTTCATGAACTGTTATTTGATTATTATATTTTGTCATTCCGCTGCGAGATTCTGTTTTGTTTTCTTTCCTTCCATGTTTTTTTATTCACCCAATAACAATCCGCCCTTCTGTATGGTTGAGTCGACCTGTGTATCTGCTTAAACGTACGAAAGGCGGGATGTTACATGAAGACTACTTTTTAGAACACTATGATACAAAATTTTGTCCAATATAAGTACAATATCTAGAAACAGATTTTCTGTCATCTGGATCTATTGCCCAATCAGCATCTGTGTAACCAACTATATTGAGATTATTGCATTTTTTAAAAGATAGTCCATAGTTCACAGTCCCTTTAAGATATCTTAAGATCCTCCTTACAGCTCTCCATTGCTCATTCAATGGTTCCTCCATAAATTGAGACACTTTGTTAACATTAAATGATATGTCAGGCCTAGTTATAGTTGCATATTGTAAAGCTCCAGCAATGCTTATGTATTGTTTAATATTAAAAATTGGTTCTCCCCTGTTTTTAGAAATCTGATATTTGCTTATCATTGGTGTTGGTTGAGGATTTGCTTCATTCATTTTTGACTGGTGCAGTAATTCAGTAATGTACTTCTTCTGATTGAGTATTATCTTGGAATTTGACTTTCTTATAATTTATATGCCTAGAAAGTATCTTAGATCCCCAAGATCTTTGACGGAGAATTTTTTATCTAGATATTGAATGAGACTGTTGATATCCGCATCGCTGTCACCTGTAATAATTAGATCATCAACATATATTAGTATATACATCATGTATTCTTTGCTATCTTTAATACAAAGTGAATTGTATGATTTGGTAGACTGATATCCCAATTTTATTAATGTGATTTTCAGTCTATCAAACCAGGCTCTTGGTGCTTAGTTAAGACCATATATTACCTTTTTTTAATTTGCACACATAATTTGTATTTTGATTGTATCCTTGTGGCTGCTCCATATAAATCTCCTCCTGTAGAATACCATTGAAAAAGGCATTATTAACATCAAATTATCTAATCCTCTAGTTTTAATACAAAGCGATAGTAAGAATAATTTTGATATTTGTTGGTTTAACTACTGGGGAGAATGTCTCATTGAAGTCGAACCCATATTGTTAAGTGTAACCCTTAGCTACAAGTCTTTCTTTATATCTAGCCACAGTTCCATTTGGATTTCTATTTAATTTGTACGTCCACTTGCATCCCACTATATTTTTGTTATCTGGTGGATAAACTAGATCTCATGTTTTATTTCTCATAAGAGCATTATATTCCTCATCCATGGCTGCTTTCCAGTTCTTGTCTTTTGCAGCTTGATCAAAAGTTTCTAGTTCCTCGGTAATAGTGGTTGCAATGAAAAGCTTTGGCTTGAATATGCCACTTTTTTTCCTTGTGATCACGGGGTGACTAGATCTAACATGTGATTCTACTCTTTTTGATTGATCAGTATCATCTCTTGATATATCCAGCTAAGTGCTTGAACTTTCTTCACTAACTTGTTGATCTTGACTGATATATTGAGAAGGGGACTGATTGAGATAGTTGGGTCTTTCCACTAGTGCATGATCTGATTGCAATTGTAAATCAAAAGCTCCTATAGTCCATTCTGTCTCTTCATGTTTCCAATTATTTGAATAGGTGGGTAAGTCAGGTATTGAAGTTCTTGGATTGAAAACCTTCTTTGTTGTTTTCACGTCTGCATTGCTAAAGGGAAACATATGTTCATTAAATACAACATGTCTGCTAATGAAATTTTTCCCTTGTTATCTAAACATTTATAACCTTACTGATTTACTCCATATCCTATAAAGGTACATGGTTTTGATCTAAAGTCTAATTTGTTTTTGTTGTATGGTCTTAAATAGGGAAAACATAGATATCCAAAGTTCTTTAGACTTTGATAGTCAAGTTTCATACCATATAACTATTCCATGGGACTTACTTCTTCTAAAACTTTTGTTGGTAATCTATTAATTAAATAAACCGCTGTGTTAAATGAGTCAGGCCAAAATTTTAAAGGTAGAGATGCCTGAGCCAAGAGAGTAAGTACCGTCTCAACAATATGTCTATGTTTTCTCCCAAATAAGCCATTTTGCTTAGAACTATAGGGACATGTTATCCTATGAATTATTCCACTTTTATTAAACTAATTGCTAAGTGTTTTGAACTCAATACCACCATAAGGTTGAATAGTTTTAACCTGAAATCCAGTTTTCTTTTCAGCTATAGATATAAAGTGAACTACAACATTATATGTTTCAGATTTAGTCTTTAAGAAATAGATCCAAGTATATCTAGAATATGCATCAATAAAAGATATATAATACTTATAACCATAATTTGAACATATTGGGGCTGTACCCCACAGGTTTGTAGCAACCAACTCTAAAGGATTTGAATACACGGTGTGTGAAGTGTTAAATGCAAGCTTATGACTTTTACCCATCTAACAATATGTGCAAACATATGGTAATGAAATATCATCGAAAGCAATTTTATTATCACTAAGTTCTTGTTTAACAACATTTGTATTTGGATGTCCAAGCTTGTAATGCCATAGATCTAAAGTACTTTTATGATTTTCTGTCTGAGTTGCTTCAGACATATTACAGATTTGTTGTTCTTTCCCATGATTGATGTGACTAACTAGTTTGAAACTGTATGATCCTCTATCAGCATCACCCTGAAATAAAATTTCTTTAGTTAGTATATCTCTAACTAAAAAATATTTAGGAAAGAATTCAAAATAAATATTATAGTCTTTGCCAAATTATGAAACACTAGTTAGATTTTTCTTTATTTTTTGTACTCTTAATGAATTATTCAAAAACAACTGTCTTGCAACCCTGATATGTGCTTTTCCAAAATGAGTGATATTATTAGACTCACCATTTCCCATGCAAATTGACTGTGTACCTCTACACTCTTTACATCCAAGATTCAAGCTGTTAAGATTGTTTGTTATATGATTTGTTGCTCCAGAATTAGGCTACCATGCTTCGTCTTGAATGTGTTCTGGCCTTGTAATATGATTTTTGTTGTTTTCTGTTTGATTGTTTGTCTTTGATTGCACTTGTGCCAATGCACTGTAATTGTTGTTTCTTTGACTGCTTGAATTCTGTCCTGGTGCATAATTCAAGTTAAGTCTGAAGTAGCATTTTGGGGCAGTGTGACCAACTTTTTCATATATTTGACATTTTGTCCTATTGTTATTATTCCACCTTCCTCTGTCCCTTCCTCTGAATGTCTGATTACTTCTTTGATTTTGTTGCTTAGTCTTGTTGTTGTATTGTGTTTTGCTCCTGTAGTTTGCTGCATAGTTAATAGGCATGCCAGAGTCAATAGGTTTCTTGAAATCAATTCTTCTTTCATGTGCAAGAACTATATAGTGCAAATCTTCTATGGGTGTTGTAATTCTCTGAGATGATATTACTGCAACAACTCCTCATATTCGTCATGTAGACCACTTAATATGATCAAGACTTGATTTGAACCAGAGATTTTGTGTCCAGCTGCCTCAAGTAAATCACAAGTTGTTTTAATTTTTGCTAAGTATTCACCCATGGATACATGATCCTTTTTGATACGTGCAATTGCCTCTTATAATGTATTATCTTGGCAGCAGATTGAGAACTAAATATTCTCTCAACTGTTGTCCATATCCGTTCTGCAGTTTTGCTTCCTATTACTTCAGGCAGTAATTTCATACTTATGGAAGATAATAGCCATGAACATATTAAGATATCTTGCCCTTGATACTTTATATAATCTTCATTGCTAACTGTTTTATTTTCTTGATCAATTATGAACATTGGTGCGATGGGTATAGTACGCGGGAGAAATCCTTTAAGGCTATAGCCTCTGACTACTATTTTAACTTGAATTTTCCAAAGAAGATGATTATCTTCTTCAAGCTGGGTTGTAATCAACCGACTCTAAGGGCTAATGATGGTTTTGATGGGGATTTCTATGGTAACCTAATATGAATTTGATGGGTTTGATGATGTGGCAGAGCCTCCTTCTGCCATGACGATGATTCTTGATGCAAGAACAGACTTGAGAATCCAGAATCTTCCTTATCAAAACAAGAAATGCTATCTGAAGTGTGAAACATGTATGTTGCAGCCAAAAAATTGAATAATGAAATTACTCTGACGATTTTCTTGGCGTGGCACTGCCTTTCTTGCTGTTTTGATATATTTTCTTGATTTCTTTTTTGGAATTTTATGGATTTTCCTATTTCTTTTCTCTTGAAAATTTTAAGCAGCCAGAAATTTATGTAGTTTCTTGGCGTGGCACTGATTTTCAGTGGGAAAACTTTGAAATAACCCAATAATGAAGGCTATTCTTTTGGGTTATTGAGCACCATATGATGAAAATGATTCTGATGGTGTTTCTTTTCTTTGGTATAAGTTGTGAATGCTGTTAAGATTTTAATGCTCTGATACCATGAAAGAATTTGAAGATGATTGGAGGAGAGCTTTATTGATTTATTTGTATAATACTCAGTACATTTCACAATATGATTATATATATACAGAGCACGTATTAGTGCTGAGCCTTGTGAAGCCAGCCCATTTCAAAATAAAGAACGGGTTGGGTAAGCTATATGGTCAGAAGTATTTGATATATGTTGGATATTGTTATCGAGATTATACAATGCTTCAGTCTTATTCTTTATCTTACCTTCAAACAAACAAATCACTACAATAGTTTATGGTTACTTCTATTTAAACTCATAAAAATGCCGAGTTCCCTTCTTATTTAAAAAAACAAAGACAAAAATACACTCCCATCCATTTTAGCAATAAAATATTCTACAATATGATAAGTTAATTTACAATATTTAAAATGTGATTTCTTTCAGTAAACGTATTGGATATCAATTTCGTTTTCACCACTAAATCATGAATTTTATTATCTTTCTGTTAAGGTCCGCGTGTAATATGTTTTGACCTTTTTTTTAGTTTTTATAGTCGTAAATATTTATCGGGTTGACAAATATTTGCCATTGTAAAAATTAAAAATGGAAAATATTTACCATGTGTTTGGTGGAGTGCATGCTGAACAAGCTACTGGAGGAGTTTTCTTATTATTTACAACGGAAAATATTTTTCTGGCTAGTAAATATATGCCATTGTAAATAAAAAGAAAAATCTCCTAATAGCTTGCTCAATACCTACTCCACCTTTAAATTTCTCATGCATGTCCACAATAGCCAAAGATGGAGTGAATACTGAATAAGGTAGAGTGAGTATTCAGTAAGTTTGGGATGAACGAACTCAGTATGCATAATAGGATTGATTTAACTCTGTTTTTTGGTTTGAAGAAAAAACATTGGTATTTGATATTAATTTTTGTGTTTGTAATTGAATGTGTTTGAAAACAGTGGCAATGCAAACAATGCAATTTGAATGTGTATGTAATAATTTGAATGTGTTTGTGCTTGAATTTATTTTAATTTACAGGAATGGAAAATATTTGCCTAGTAATCTGGTAAATATTTGCCTGGCAAATATTTGTCGTGCAAATCAGGAAAATATTTGACATGCAAATCCAGCAAGTATTTGCCAAGCAAATCTAGCAAATATTTACCATTTGCAAATGCAAATGTTTGTTAGGAAAATTCGACAAATATTTGTCATTGTACAAATTAAAAAAAATCATTAAAACATATCACATAGGGATCCTAATCGAAAGATAATAAAATTTGTGATTTAATGATGAAAATGAAATTGAAATCCGATACATCTATTGAAAGTTACAACGTTGTTAATATTGTAAATTAACTTCTCATTATAGCATTTTTTTATTGAGAGAAATAAATTTGGGTTCGTGAAAATGGCATGGGCAAAACTGCAAATAATGGGGATAAACTCAGTAAAACAAAGATGTGTGTTTTTTTTGGAAACGGGGAGAATTCAACATTTTTTTGAGTTTAAATACAATTAGCCATAGTTTATTGGTAAATGTAAATAATATGTGTTGGAATGAATTTTGAACAAATTTAATAAGCCGGTAAGGCTTGCGACTAAAGCATACTTATAATTTACTACGTAAATTATGTTAAAGGTGATCTAACAACCATGTAAAAAGCAAAGATGATGAAGAAATAGAATTTAGACCATCAATATGTGATCTAGGTTTATGCATATATTTGAGCAGTAAGACTGAGGACGAAATTTGATCCAATTTAAAAATTGTAAGGATGACGATTTCCAAGAGATTTTCGGTTGCTAAATCGAAATATTGGTGAATTTGGGAAATGATAGCTAGGTTTTCATTTATAGCTGTGCGAATTTACACGGGTGTGGCAAAAATAACAGTTGCATGAGGTCATATTCAAATATTGCAGTTGCACACAGACAGTTTTTTGATAATTTTTTCTTATATTTAAATGATTTTCTGAATTTTGCGCTGGGTATATCGTTTGGTCAAAATCTTTTACAATTTGCTGGTATTAGTTGTATTAGTTATTGTAACATGTCCTATAATGCATTGAACATTCATTACTCATGCAATAATAGACGTATCACTAAATTAATAAGAAGGAAAATATATAACTCATCCTTGAAGTATGATACAATGGTAAGTTACAAAATAAAAGATACTCTACTCTATAGAGAACAACACATTTGCATTTAAAATTAACCTATTTTCTAATATGTAATCTATTGATCATAATAAAATACTAAAATCTTAAATGTAACAGCCTTAAAGATACTCTTCTTTAAATTAGACCTGTAAACGGATACTTTCGAATATAGATAGTGTCATGTCCTCATCCAAGATCTTTTCGGATATCGAATATTCGTATTCACAGATACGGACAGATATTGGATAATTATCCTATCCGCTAATGATTGATAAATTGAGAAATATAAAATTTTGATTTGAAATAATTTTTTTCAATCTCGTTAATTATATAAGAGTGAAAAATAAAAAAATAGGATAATAATAAATAGTTTTAAAGCAATTAATATGCATTAAATTCATACAATTAGAATTGATAACTTGATAAAAAATACACGCCTGTCTATCCTTGTATTAAAATACACAAAATATTAAGTATAATTTTTTCAAAACCGAATGGATAATTTTCGAATATGAATACCATCTTATCTGTATCCATTTTTTTGACATTGGATATTTATCCGTTTTTCAGATGCGGATACTTACAGATTTCAGGTATCCATTGACATGCCAACTTTAAATTACAAATGACACAACTTGAAATGATAAATCAAAAAGCAAGTATAAGAGCAGACTGAAATATTATACTGTTAAAAAATCACATGAATGTATGGAAAGTTGAACAATATAAAAATAATCGAATAAATCAACGAAGATTACCACAAAATATAGCCTTTATACGAGTCTTACAATAAAAATTTAAACCTCTTGATTCATTTTTGATAGAATACTGTACTTTATTTTACCGTGATGTTGATTTTTCGACCATCTCGGTATTTATTGAAAATATTGATTCTATTTATCTTACTTTAATTTTTATGCATTGCTACATTCTTTTTATACCTCCTTACTTTACAAAATAGTCTGGGACAAATTTTCAACATCAATATGATTTGTTTATATTTAACAATACAGTGTAACAAATATGCTTATTAATAAATTTTTGAAACATTACTACATGTTTAATGTTATGATAACATATTTTCAAGTCCTTCCAATTAGTACATATGTGGAAAATTTAATAGATATATTTTGTCAACAAATTATAGGAATACTCAATTGATTCTTCTTATTTCAGTTTGTTTTAATATTTATATTCCAAATTTCTACATCAATTATGTTTGCACAAGAGTCAACCTAATAATTATCATTTTTTATACATACAAGTCAATTAAAAAAAAGTATATACAAGTAAAGATTTAGTTATGTTTTGAATTTATGAAAGAAAAAAGTCGGTGTTTAAATGATGAGTTTTAATTGAAATTTCCAGTTTCACAAATAAATTTTCATCATCTTCTTTTGTCACTATATAATCGATATGTTGTTTACTTGGTAGTTAATATTATGCTTTTCCTTTTTTTTTGTTCTTAAATAGACATCGACTATCTTTTAATTTCCCAGGCCAGGACTTATGCATTCTAACCGAGTTCTAAAAGACTACCATCAAATGGGGTACCAATGCCATAGATTGGCACATTTTAAGGTGAATTCTGAATACACAATGGCCATGATTCTATTTCCCTTCCATGTAGATGATGATCATAATAAGATTAGAACTAACGCCAAGTCAACATATGAGGAGCCACGATCCGCCTTTTCGACCCTCGAAGATTGACAATAATACGCTCCTCGTATAACATGCTGAGCGATCGAGTGTCGGAAAGACAGATTGTTGAGGGAAAAGAAGAAGAAAGACACAGAACAACACAAAATCTCTCAATCGCAGCGGAACAAAGTATAGTATATAATAATAGATTTTTTTAGTACGAGAACTATACTGTTAATATACATACCACCATCAGAGTACAACAATCTAATATATCAAATCTAGACAGTTTAATAACTTGTCCTCACATAGCGGAATAATAATCAAGTACGGAAGTACGCCTTGCCATCTAACTCGTTCCCTGAGCTCGATAACATCCTATACTGAATCTATGCTGCTCGGTCCGACCTAAGCATTATAATAAAATAACACCCGAGTCAGTCTGGAAAACTAGTGTGAGAAAACACACTCAATTTGAATTATTAACCTTTCAAAATCCTTTGAAAAAAAAGTATCTCGTATGACCACATCACAGATAAACATGACGGATTTTTACCTTACGATAATCAAAACATTTTTTTATCAAAGTCATCTAATATTATAATAGTGTCTATAGAAAGTAAATAGAAAATAGCTGAAATGCTTGCATCTAATGTTCCAGCATAGTTGGGCATAATCAAAACCGTATGGTGCTTATTGGAGAATGGATTCCATTGAATTACTAAGCCATTGGGGTAGCGCCCGTTATAGTACACCTCTAGAACCATGTACCGAGAACCATCTCCGGGATGCCCTGCTACACAAGACCGGCGTACCCCCTGACCTGGATAGACCGAATATGTTATATCCTCGGGTGTTCCCACCTTTACCACATAGCGCTTCTTCCATGCACACCCATATCTATAAATAATAGGTTTCCGAGGACATCTAGAAAGGTGATAATATACCCTACTTGTGTGCGACTCACTTAGCCTTGCTGCATCTCCCCTGTTTTAGTCAAACCCGATTGATGAGGCTCAAGGCTAAGCATTACCTTTTTCAAGAACAATTTTACTTAGAATGCTCATCGTCATCCAATGACGATGTTCTGAAAGCATTCGTCCATACAAGTTATCCTGGGTCTGGATAAACCTAACCACCGTCTTCATCATCTTCACGGTATTCATTTGTTATGTTCAAACCGGATCGAAATGGTTTTCGGGTAATTAAATACGATCTCGGTCCCTTCGAAACGATCAACGAAATTGGCCAATATTGATAGTAGGTTATTTAACTATAAATAAAACATCCATAAGCAATCACTAGGCCCAATTTTATAAACCTCCAGAATATTTATTTCAAAACATCTTTTCTATACATGCATGCATACATACATACATACATACATACATACATACATACATACATACATACATACATACATACATATATATATATTCAATCCCTTCAATATTCTATGTTTGGAAACAATTTAAACTCTTGTATCCATAACATGACATTTCACCATTTCAATACTTAGAAATTCTTTCCACTGAAATATTTCCAAAACCTCCCTTTTTTTGGCAAGGCCAGCCTATTTTATAGTAGGCCGTCCACTTTTTATTATCGCAAATAATAAAACATTACATAGCTGGTGATAAGCGGGATGCCTATCAACAAAAAACAAGGTTTTTAAAGTGGACCGTCCACTAAAACTAAACAAGATTACAACACAGGAGTCGGGCAACACACCCGATCTACAAAATGGCACCGCGCAGGGTACATAAAAGGATGCGCAAGTTGCACAAGGAAATCACAAAGAAAACACACCTAACTATCCTCACAAAACTATGAAACAAAATAACCAAAGGAACAAATTACCAAAGTAATTGATCCCAAAATCCCAGGGAACAAACAACAAATTCTAATACCAACGGTAGAGCATGAAGAAGCTTCCAACGAGAGCACAAAACATATTAATCTCAGCAGGAACAAGAAGCTCCAATTCCAAAATAACAAGGATCAAGTAATACCAAAATAACAAGCAGAAGGCATGACAACCAGTAAGACCAATGCGCATGATACCAAATCAGAAATTGCATAAGCAAAAATCATGCAGGAACCCTTCGCAATGACACAGAGAACTACCTTGCAGAACTCCCAAATCAAGATACCAGCAAGATCCTGGCAAAGCATCGAAGGAGGTAGACCCGTAGACGAACTGCCCGGAGCCATCCAATCACTAGAGAGAAAAGACCAAAACAAGGAATCCATGACATAAACCCAAAAAAGACCAAACAGTATACGCTCCACAAGACAAACGGCAGAGACAAGTCCAGACCGATCGCTCGCACCGAATCCAGAACAGAGCCAACCAAAACCAAGAGCGCCACACAAAATCGAAGAAGCCACTTCCGCTGCAAGCAGTCACCAAGGGCAAGATTTGAGAAGAGGCGCGACGGGTTGACAAGTACATGGACCAAAGAACAGCGAAATGAGTCGATAGCTGAAAACAATGAATGAGATGAGAAGCGAAATGGAGGATCAGAGCGTGAAAGCTGGGGTTACAAGTCAGAGCGTGAAAAAAGAGGGTTTAGGGATGTATAGGGTTACAAGTCACAGCAAAGAGGAAAGCTGGGGTTGAGGGAGAAAGATAGAGAGATATGAAGAGTACGAAAGATTAATACGGAAGACTAAGAAGAGAACGGAAGAAAAAATGTAAGAGGCGGCGGGAAGAAAACCCTAGTTCCCATTGATGAAAACTTGAACGATATATCCTAAATCTTATTACAGAATTATTCAATTTCCTACTACTACCAGAATTATTCTAAACCTCCCTTTTAATACTTAGGAAAAATATTTATACATATTATTTCCCAAAAATCATTTTAATATTTAACTTGGAAATATTTCAACATATCTCATAAGCTTACGGAATTTTTAATAAATTCTTCTCACGATTTCCATACCGATTATGCTTATTTATCACCCCATCCAACCATTTTTAATTCCTTTTAATGAATTCCAAATCTTCCCAAAGTTAATGCGTTTACACATTGAAAATTTTCTTAAGTCTCTATATTTCCGTTTATGAGATTTCAGTTACAAAATCTCATTCTTAAACTAAAACTATCTACATATCTAGAGAGAATTTATAAAATAAAAATTTCAATCGCTTCAAACTCTCTCTCTCTCTCTCTCTATATATATATATATATATATATATATAATAAGTATTTTCAAGAAAAATGATTTAGCTTTAAAACATGTTCGAATAATTATTTAAAATATCGAAAACACTTTTATAAACATCAGTAACTCGTTTTTAGTTAAACAAATAAATTTCAAAGTTGATTTTTAAAAGTTAAAATTTAATAAATTAAATACTTAATATTTAAATATACTTACCAAGTATTTCAATCTTAACTAGTTTAAAATTCCATAGTTTTAAAATAATAAAATTTTCCTTTTAAAACAAACTCACTTCTTAAAATTAAAAATATGTTTTAAAATCTCAATAACCAATTTAATTTATAACTTCCTCTCGATTTCATAAATATCGATTTATCTTCGCTTCCCTTATCATTTCCATTCCAAAAATAGAATCTATTATTTTTCCTAAACCAGTTCTTTTTTATTTTAATATGAATTCCCCTTACGAATTTATATTTCAATTATCATCTGATATCAAATCCCTTAATTTATAAATATCGTTATCAATTTTATAACCCATTTTTATTTACCTGTTTATAAAACAAATCTTATTTATAAAATTCCGTTTTATACGATTATTTTTTATAAATTTCTTTTACACTTCCATTCTATTTTCAATATTGATTCTGACTCCTTTTTATATATTTCTAGAATATCATTTATAAATTCTCTTATATAGTTCATTTTTAAAAAAAACTCCATTTATTTATCCGCAATAGCTAAGTATAGCCAAATCAATTATATTTTTCTAATTCAATTTCTTTAAAATGACTCCAATTCCAATATATATATATATATATATATATATATATCTTATTATCAAATTTCCTTTAATTCCATAAATTTTAAAAATATATGTTTAGTTTTAAAATTATAAAAATTTAGGCCAGTGCTACAATAGCATCCAATAATTCCAATCACTACAATAATATGTAATAGATTATTCTACATAAATCATATATCACTATATATAGAAAAATAAACAATAAAATTGAGGAACTCAGTTGGATCCCTCCAATCTGTTTTCCTACGTCCAAAAATGTTAATAGGACATAAAAATAATACCAATCCCACTTCGAGGCGGATATCGCGGTATATGAGTATCCGCTATTATGCGGGGCGCATAGAGTCTCTATTTGCTGGAATATCAATCACTCCAATACACACACACACACACACACACACACACTACCATATATAATATCACATCCGACTTATAATTTAAATTCATCAATCCAATCAAGCATCCAATAATTTAAATTTTAAAATTTAAACATTTAAATTTAAATATGGTTCTCCACATGAGTGAGAAATTCTCACCTTGATTTTATTGCTTCGATTCCCAACAACGAACCAAACTCTACTGACTTCATTGATTTAGGACCTCGTATAAATGAATCTCAAATTTACTAGCATTCGACATAATTTAAACTACCATTAACATACTTCTTTATAACTTTTAAATTTATTAGCTTAATAAAAATTTAAATTTACCATAATGTTAATTATTTTCTATTTCCTAACTTATATATATATATATATATTAAATTTTATTAAAAATAAAGTAATCCTATACCTTCGCTGCCTCAGCCACTTGCGAATACTGGACATCACCTACTCCCCTCATTAGCACTAAGATCACCACATAACCTAACTAGCCAGCCCCTCCACAGCTGTGACCCATCTCCAACCCAGGCCCACGTTGCCGAGATCACCAAACCACACTGTCCCCTGGCCTCCTAGCTTCGCCACTCCCTCATGCCGCGCCACCATCCTGCCCTATTGTCGCAGTTCGACTCACCCATCGAAGCCTCTCCTCCCTTGCCTCAACGCATGCGCGCAACCTCCCTGGTAATTTGCGACCAACTCCCAACCCTCCCAACATTGTCGCCATCGTCCCCTCGCGGGCGCGCTCCCCCTCATTCCTACTAGTACTCGCGTGCTCCGCCATCATGAGAAATCGCGATTCATTTCATCTTTTTGTAGATAAAAGCGATTTTCGTGACATGGATTAGAATGAGGGAATAGAGATGATTTCGTGAGTACGAGCAGAAAAGAAGATGAAGGTAGTGTTCGTGATTACCTTCTGCAATTTTGTTTACTTAGCTAGGCATTTTCCATTTGAAAGAAAGGGTGCGTGATTTAAAATGAAGGGGTAGGCATATGTTTCTGGGGGTAGCATGTTGAATATGCTTGCGTGTTTGAATTAGTAAAGTCCCCATCATATGTTGCCAGAAAAGACAGGTTTGACTAATATGTAAATATTTTTCTATTAATTTAAACTTGCAACATATCTCCATTTCCGTAACTTAAAATCCCATATCCCTATAGAGGCATTCCGCTAGGCGTTTATAATTTATACCAATATTCCGAGTTCAATAGAAAAGGTTTCAAGTCCCAATTCGATCTTAGGGAGAATATAGCTTTTTGGACCTAATTATTATATTGAATTTCCAATATATATCTCATCGCGTTTATATCTCGTACGATCAATCAATAACTTCAAATGCTATGAAATTTGAAATTCGATAAAAGTACAATATTACGGATCCAATGGAACTGGTTTCGTCGAATTCCGAGACCGTGATCCGAAAGCCTATTTTAAATGTCAATTTGAACAAACTATTTTTAAAACTTAAAAGATCGCTTCTGAATTCAATTTTAAAACCTTTATTAACTTCATTATTATCAATATAAATTTTACAAGCCTTTAAGTTATTTTATCAAGCTTAAAATTCCAGATTCACAATTTTAACCAATATTCAATTATAAACTTCAATAATTAAATCATCCAATAAATTGTTATATTTAATTCTGAATTTATTTTATAAATAAATCCAATTTTCATATTCAAAAACAATCTATAATTCAAATTCGATATTTAAAACCATTAAAATACTCAAAATCGAGCAACGAAAAACCCGGGTCCTTACATTCCTCCCCTCTTAAAAGAATTTCGTCCTCGAAATTGCTAAGGTAGAAAAATTGCTCCAAACCCATTACTTATCCAAAACCGACTTAGTGAAAATTCAGTATTTGACTTTTCAAATCTTTTAGTTTCAACCAAACAATTAGTTTCCATTTTCTATTTCAAAATTCCTTTGTTCCAATTATAATTTCCAAATCCAATTTTCGTTAGAAAAATTTTCCAAAATTTTTCTAACACCCTAAATTTTCGAATTTTTTTGGTAGAGTCTCCTTTGTACGGAGAGCCTTTTGCAAGTTGATAAGAGAGATAAATATATATACATCGACCCACACGGTCCAAAAATAATATATATAACTGAAAACGTACCTTATTTAGCATTTTACGCATTATTTAGCAAGCTAATTTACTTCATATGCAATTTCGCAACCCGAATCTAGCCCAATAGCCTCGCTGTGCCCGTTCTTACTTAATTTTAACACGTAAGTTCCAAAAACAAAAATTTCAATAACATTTCACTTATTTAAATTGTCAAAACACATACTTTGCATAACCAAGCATGTTGAATAAGTATTTATAAGCAATTACAAGGTTCCAATACTAATTTAACTACTTTCAATCCATTCACATATTCATTTACTCAATTTGGAATGATTTATAACCAATTCAACTTGCATTCACTTCATATTTACACCCAACAAATTTATATTTTCCCAAACTGATTAAAAATCAATTTTATTCACACTCTATTCATTCATAGAATTTTATTTACTTTCTTTTGCATCGAACAACCATTTTTCTATACGAATTCGGCGCTATTCATTTAATAAAATAACCATTTAAGCTTAAAACTATTTTTAATTAATTCCAAATCAATTTATATTCTACTCTATCCTATTTAAAATTTGTTCACAAACAATTCACTTACATTTCATTTACTAATTATTTTAATTAGTTTCTTTACTTAATCCACTTCAAATTCAATTCCATACTCAAGTTCATTTTTGTATCCATTTAAATAATATCGAGGCCAAATTCCATTTATTTATATTCAAATTGAATTTATTTATAACTCAAGCCATTTTTATTTCAATTTTAACTTAGCCAAGTTAATTGTTCACCTTCAAAATCATTTAACTCATTAATTAACTAATTAGTTCACTTCAATTTATAACTCAATATCTGATTTTTATATCAAAAATCACTTCTTCTAAATTTTTCCTTGAATTCAAACTCCTTTTTATAATTCAAGTTTGGATTTAATTTCCTTTACCAAAATATCAACCATTTTTTTTGGATTTCTATTCCACTTTCAATTTATAAAGGCCATACACTTATTTTTCACATTTCCATCAATTATATTCTCAAATATACCCACAATATATTTTTAACTCGAGATTATACATTTATTTACAAGTTAAGTATATTTTTACCTCATTCCTTTCAATTTTTATAAGCTATTCCAATTTATTTGTTCACAATTCTAGATTTTCACTCTAATTTTATTTCATTCAAAATCTTATCCATATGGTATTATAATATTCCACAATTCAAACTTTATATTTACTTCAATTCAATCCAAACACGACTAAATTTTGTTTAACTTAGCTTAATCTAAATTTCAATTCGTTCAATTTAGTTTAACTCGCTTAAGTTAAAAACCAATTTATTATAATCACTTCCTTTATTGATTATGTTTCCTATATTTAAGTTGAATTCAGTTTTTTTCTTTTACTAAGTCAGTCTATTTAACTTTCATGAGTCGGATTCAATTTATTTTATTTTTTTCAATTTTCTTTGCTTAGTTTTAATTTTATCCATTTTAACTTTATTCAAGTTAAAATTTAATTCCGAAATCCAATTTCAATAATTTCCTTATTTAGAATCATTTTCAATTTATAAGTTTATAACTTATTTTCCGATGATCTCTAAATTATTTAAATAAGGCTTCCAGAATTCAAACACCAGGCATTTCCCAAATCATTTTGAAATCTCAAATGTTCCTGAAATCACACTTTCACATTTTAAACCAAACCTGGATTTTTATCCAAAACAAATTCCCTTTGGAATTTTCAAACAACACTGGTTTGCCCAACAAATATAAACACATCAATTTCGGTAGCAATCTGTCACTTAGAAACTCGAAAATGAATGCTGATGATGTTGTAGCGATCACCAGAATTATTTTCCAATGACTGAAGTGAGTTCAATGCCATATTTCTTCCAAAATCCATTTTTTTAAAAAAAATTCCTATCGGAAATTTTCGAAAATAATACTCTTATTATTATTTTTCCACACCACTTTAAAAAATATTTTTCCAAACTTCCCGGGGTTTCAATATCCAGATTTGATTTGAATTCCATTTTGATTTATAATCCATTTGTATAAGTTGTATACAAATTTTCATTTGGTTATATAAACCATTTTCAATTTTATAATCTTGTTTGATTTTAATATTATCATCCAAACACTCTAATTATATATAATAATTTCAAAAATTATTTCTTTTATATCAAAATGTGGTTTGGGTAAAATTATTCATTTACCCACTTTTGAAAATAGTACTATGTGGGTTTGCCTAGTTTAAGAGGTTAGAAGTCCCTATCGATATAGTTGTCCAGACTATACCTACTGGAATTTATAAACACTCATCCAATAAGCCAATACAATATAAAATAATTTATATTCACTAAAAAATGCGCGCTCATATCTATTATTACATTCAACTCATTCTAGAGTACTACTGACTCCATCTCTAATGAGTAATCCCCACCAGAGCTAAGGTTCTCACTTCACCTTCAGCTCTGATACCAAAATGTCACAACCCGCCTTTTCGACCCTCGAAGATTGTATGCTCCTTGTATAACATGCCGAGCGATTGAGTGCCGGAAAGACAGATTGTTGAGGGAAAATAAAAGGAAAGCTACAGAACAACACAGAATCTCTCAATCGTAGCGGAACAAAGTAAAATATATAATAACAGATTGTTTTTAATACAAGAACTGTACTGTTAATATACATACTACCATCAGAGTATAACAATCCAATACATCAAAACTGGACAGTTTAACAACTTATCCTCACACAGTGGAATAATAATCAAGTATGGAAGTATGCCTTGCCATCCAGCTCGTTCCCTGAGCTCCATACCATCCTATCCTGAATCTGTACTGCGCAGTCTGACCCGAGCATTATAATAAGATAATACCCGAGTTAGTCTGGAAAACCAGCGTGAGAAAAACACACTCAATTTGAATTATTAACCTTTCAAAATCCTTTGAAAAACAAAGGTATCTTGTAAGACCACGTAACAAATAAACATGATGGGTTTTTATCTTACGATAACCAAAACATTTTTTATCAAAGACATCTAATATTATAATAATGTCTATAGAAGGTAAATAGAAAATAACTAAAATGTTTGCATCTCATGTTCCAACATAGTTGAGCACAATCAAAACTGTACGGTGCTTATTGGATAATGGATTCCATCGAATGAGTGGGCCACTGGGGTACCGCCCGTCACAGTATACATCTAGAACCATGTAACGAGGACCACGCCGGGGTCCCATACTACACAAGACTGGCCTGCCTGACCTGGATAGACCAAATATGTTATCATCTCGGGTGTTCCCACCCTTACCATCGAGCACTCCTTCCATGCACACCCATATCAATAAATAATGGGTTTCATAGGACATCTAGAAAGGTGATAACGTACCCTACTTGGGTGCGACCCACTTAGCCTTGTTGCACCTCCCTTGTTTTAATCATTCCTGGTTGATGAGGCTCGAGGCTAAGCTTTACCTTTTTCAAGAACAATTTTACTTAAAATGCTCATCATCCTCCAATGGCGATATTCTAGAAGCATTCGTTCGTACAAGTTGTCCTGGGTGTGGACAAACCGAATCACCGTCTTCATCATCATCACGGGATTCATTCGTGACATTTAAACCGGATCAAAGCGGATTTCGAATAATTAAATCTGATCTCGGCCTCTTTGAAACGATCAACGAAATTGGCCAATATTGATATTCGGTTATTTAACTATTGATAAAACATCCATAAGCAGTCACTAAGCCCAATTTTATAAACCTCCAGAATATTTATTTCAAAACATCTTTTCTAGATATAGATATACATGCTCAATCCCTTCAATATCCTACATTTGGAAATAATTTCAACTCTGTATCCATAATAGGATATTCCACAATTTCAATCTTAGAAATTCTTTCAACTAAAATATTTCAAAAACCTCCATTTTAATACTTAGGAAGAATATTTATACGTATAATTTCCCAAAAATCATTTTAATATTTAACTTGGAAATATTTCACTTATCTCATAAGCTTCCGAAATTTTACATAAATTCTTCTTACGATTTCCAAACTGATTATACTTATTTATCACCCCAACCAACCATTTTTAATTCATTTAAATGAATTCAAAATCTCCCCAAAGTTATCGTGTCTAGACATCGGAAATTTTCTTAAGTCTCTATAATTTCATTTATGAGATTTCACTTACGAAATCTCATTCTTAAATTAAAACTGCCTACACATCTCAAGAGAATTCATAAAATAAAAATTTCAATCACTTCAAACTCTATATATATAATAAGTACATTAAAGAAAAATGATTTAGTTTTAGAAACATGTTCTAATAATTATTTAAAATATCGAAAACACTTTTATAAGCTTCAGTAACTCATTTTTAGCTAAAAAATAATTTCCAATGCTGATTTTTAAAAGTTAAAATTTAATAGTTAATATTTAAAATCTACTTACTAAGTATTTCAATCTTAACTAGTTTAAAATTCCATAGTTTTAAAATAATAAAATTTTCCTTTTAAAATAGACTCACTTCTTAAAATTAAAAATATGTTTTAAAATCTCGATAACAAATTTAATTTATAACTTCCTCTTGATTTCATGCATATCGATTTATCTTCGCTTCCCTAATCATTTCAATTCCAAAAATAGAGTCTATTACTTTTCCCAAACCTGTTTTTTTTATTTTAATATAAATTCCCCCTATGGATTTATATTCCAATTATCATCTGATATCGAACCCCTTTATTTATAAATATCGTTATTGATTTTATAACCCCCTTTTATTTTACCTGTTTATAAAACAAATCTTGTTATAAAATTCCATTATATACGTTTGTTTCTTATAAATTTCTTTTACACTTCTAATCTATTTTCAATATTGATTCTGACTCCTTTTTATGTATTTCTAGAATATTATTTATAAATTTTCTTATATAATTCATTTTTTTTAAAAATCTCCATTTATTTATCCGCAATAGCTAAGTATAGCCAAATCAATTATATTAATTCAATTTCTTTAAAATGACTCCAATTCCAATATATATATATATATACATATCTTATTATCAATTTCCCTTTAATTCCATAAATTTTAAAAATATACTTATAGTTTTAAAATTATCAAAATTCAGGCAAGTGCTAGAATAGCATCCAATAATTCCAATCACTACAATAATCTATAATATAGATTATTCTGTATGAATCATATATGACTATATATAGAAAAGTAAATAAAAAATTTGAGGAACCCAGTTGGATCCCTCCAACCTGGATCCCTGCATCCATAGATGTTAATACGACATAAACATAATACTAATCCCACTTCGAGTGGGATATCGTGGTATATAGGGTCATCCGCTATTATGCGGGGCGCATAGGGTCTCATCCTCTATATATATTTGCGGGAATATTAATCACTCCAATATATATACACTACCATATATAATATCACATCCGACTAATAATTTAAATTCATCAATCCAATCAAGCATCCAATAATTTAAATTTTAAACTTTAAACATTTAAATTTAAATACGGTAATCCAAATGAGTGAGAAATTCTCACCTTGATATTTATTGCATCGATTCCCAGCAACTAACCAAACTTGACTGGCTTCATTGATTTAGGACCTCATATAAATAAATCTCAAATTTATTAGCATTCGACATAATTTAACTACCATTAACATTCTTTTTTTTACGTTTAAATTTATTAGCTTAATAAAATTTTAAATTTACCTTAGTGTTAATTTTTTTCCTATTTTCTAACCTATATATATTTAGTTTGATTAAAAATAAATTTATCCTACTCTATCTTCGCTGCCTCAACCACTCGCCAATACCGAACATAGCCTACTCCCCTCGTTCGCACTGAGATCACTACACAGCCTAACTGGCCAGCCACTCCACAGCTGCGACTCGTCTCCAACCCAGGGGCCCGAGTTGTCGAGACACCAAACCACATCATTCCCTGGCCTCTCAGCCTTGCCACTCCCCTATGCCGCACCACTGTCCTGCCCTAATGTCGCAAGTCGACTCACCCATCGAAGCCTTTCCCCCCTCGCCTCAACGCACGTGCACAACCTCCCTAGCAATTTACGACCAACTCCCAACCCTCCGAACGACACCATCATCTCCCGCACGCGCGCTCCCCTTCATTCCTACTAGCACTCGCATACTCCTCCATCGTGAGAAATCGCGATTCATTTTGTCTTTTTTTCTAGATGAATGCGATTTTCATGACATGGATTAGAATGAGGGAATAGAGATGATTTCGTGAGTATGAGAAGAAAAGAAAATGAAGGAAGAGTTCACGATTACCTTCTGCAATTTTTAATTTTATTTAGCCTAGCATTTTCCATTTGAAAGAAAGGGTGCGCAATTTAAAACGAAGGGGTAGGCGTACGATTTGGAAGGCTGCGTGTTGAATATGCTTGTGTGTTTGAGTAAGTAAAGTCTTCATCCTAGGTTGCCAAAAAGACAGGTTTGACTAATATATAAATATTTTTTTAAATTTAAACTTGCAAAATATCTCAATTTTCGTAACTTAGAATCTTGAATCCCTATAGAGGCATGCCGCTAGGCATTTATAATGTTATACCCCTATTCCAAACACAACGGAAAAGGTTTAGAGTCCCAATTCGATCGTATAGAGAAGATAGCTTTTTTGACCTAGTTATTATATTGAATTTCCGATTAAATTTCAGCGCGTTTATATCTCGTACGGTCAAATAATAACTTCAAATGCTATGAAATTTGAAACCTGAAAAAAATATAATATTACAAATCCAGCGGACCTAGTTTCGTTGAATTTCAAGATTGTGTCCCGAAAGCCTATTTTTACATGTCAATTTGAACAAACTATTTTTAAAACTGAACAGATCGCTTCTAAATTCAATTTTAAAACCTTAATTATCTTCATTATTATCAATATAAATTTTACAAGCCTCTAAATTATTTTTATCAAACTCCAGATTCATTATTTTGACCAATATTCAATTATAAAGTTCAATAATTAAATCGTCTAATATATTGTTATATTAAATTCCGAATTAATTTTATAAATAAACCCAATTTTTAATATTGAAAAAACAATCTATAATTCAAATTCAATATTTAAAACCATTTAAATACTCAAAATCGAACAACAAAAAAGCCGGGTCGTTACATGAGGTTTGTTAAAAAATTTATTGCTCTTATTTATTTTCCTTCTCTTTTTTGATTTTAGGTTGAACAATCTATCGTTATACATAGTTGGTGTGATATGCTATGGCCTCTTTCACTAAGGATTTTATTGTTCGGATTTCAAATTCATAATTAATAAAATAACACATGTTGGACGTTTTTGACTTTGTATGCTCTTCATTGTTCAAAGATCCTTTTTCAATTTTTGAAAATTCAATTGTGTTATAAATTAAAATTAACTAATTGGTTGTTTTCAATCATGTAAATATTCTCGAAGTTAGTTAATTATGAAATATATTAAGTTCAATTTATCCGATTACAAATTCATAATGTATTCGCCCTCTTTTTTGCACCAATTTATTCTCTATCTAGATTCATGTGGTTGAACTAAGGATAGTCAATTTCGTTTAGTTGTAGGAATCTTAGACTCAATGCCTACTTATAATAGTCACAGTCACAGTTGCTGTTGATGGTTTAGTGGATCACCTTTTGGGTGAATAGCAATAGCATATCTATCAAATTATTCTTTCATCCTATTTTTTTTCTCTAATCTGCTTCAGGATGTAATAATGCTCCATTCTTTCAATCGTGACTCCATTATTTTCCTTTCTACCTGCTCAAATAAACCATCTCTTCAATATGTCACTTCCATTTTTTACATTTATACAAAACTTTTGTACACTTACATGTTTTTTCTACGAACATTTCTATTATTGGGAACTGAATATTTCAAACATGACTAATAATTAAAATTGTGCATAGTTGAATCTCCACGAGGAATTCCAAATTAAATAGTCATGAACATAACATAAACTTATAGTTATCAACACTTTTGTCAAAGACGATTGTATCTTCACTTATAAATAATAAGTTATAAATGTTTAATCCATTTTCACTCTATTTGGAGTGCATTTGTATACCTTGGAAACTGGCTAATAGACATATGATTTTTTCAGAAATTAAATCAATTTGGTCATTCACAATAGGTTTGAGGCTAAATTTTTTCTTTAGTTTAGTAAATTCAAAAGTCTCAACTTTTAAACCATCACGAATTTTATTTTAACTACCTTATTCTTCAACTTTTAGACATGCATCTTAAAGCCATCATTTTCTAACAAATGTTGTATAGAGCCACAAATGCACCAGTTAAGATGATAACAAATTATTTGATTCTCTTGATCACCAAGTATTACAACACCAGATTGGAGGATACACATTTTCTTATGAATATAAATTAATGATTACTACAAGCAAATAAAAATTGTTTTCTCATTATTATCTCTTAAAAAAATTGGTTATAGTTGATATAATTTATATTCTCGTTCCCTATTATAAAATAATTGGAACAAACACTGCTTGGAAAGTGGGTCAATGCCGAAGTTTACATATTATAATCTATTGTCATAGTATTTAGGAAATTAAGCATCCAACGGTTTATGCATTATTATTATGCTTGAAAATTGAAAATCAAGTCATTTTTCAAAATACAAAATATTAAGACTATTTAATATAATAAAGTAGGAAGCAAGATTCAACTAATAATATGTTGTCAGCCATTAGCTTAGGTAAAGGATTAAAATTTACATTAAATGCTAAAATTATATTCTCGTATATATAGTATATTAGTAAATCTTACACAAATCAAATTCGAAGCACATGATGTTAAATAATATCTTTGAAACCACAATTTACCAAAAGAATTAATTTAATTGAATTTTTTGTTACATAAACACTATGTATTATGTTTGACTCTAAATAAAAAATGTAGTGAGAGTTAATAACAATTTACCAAAGAATTTGATATTTGCATAATATTGTCTTTGATGTCTACTGTTGATTAGATATGAAGAATAAACACACTACGTGAGAAAGTAGCATTATGTTTGATGGCTATTGTTAGTAATCTAGAAAGCACAAACACACCATGTGATCATGTACTTAATAAAAATATAGAAAACACAAGTGGCTCTTGATCTGATTATACCAATAAAAAAAGATGATGGTTTTCAAATTTATTTTATATTGGGAATTGTTTTAGTTCATCCATGTCTAAGACGATTTAAAAAAATGTTTATCTCTTTATTCTCAGCTCATTCACTTACGACATACATGTGCTCAGAATTAATTTTTAACTTTCAATGAATATCTCTTATTTTTTGAGTATTACATTGATTTGCCTATCATATTAATTTATCTTAGATTTTAAAAATCATAAAGCTTTAATTTTATCTTTCATTCTCAAAAAATTATTATTATTTCAATGCATATCTCTTACTTTTGTGAGCACTGCATTGATTTGCCTATCATTTTAATTTACCTTAGATTTTTTAAATCATAAATCTTTAATTTTATGTTTCATTCTCAAAAAATTATTATTATAAAAATGTTTCAGCATCAGCTTCAAACTACACTATTATTTTTTTAATACTGAAGTGTTTGATGCAATATAAAACAGAGAAGGAAGTTGCTAAGAGGTAATAAACATTCTTATAAATTGGTTATTACTACAGTGTCCCAAGCCTCAATTTCAGGCTACAATTTGATTTTTTGGTAATACTAAATCGTATAATGCAATAAAAGTGTATGCAAATGAGATAGAGAAGGATGGTAAGGAAAAGGTAACAAAAATGGTTATGCAACTTTGTTCTTAGTATATTAATATCATAATTTGTCATGGCTATAATACACATGATGTGCTTGAATGGAAAAATGCACCAGTTTTCCCATTTCTCAATTAATATTAGAATGTGCATATATATATATACATATATATACACTTGTTAGACTCATTTCACTGTGTGGTTTCATTTAATAGGTTTCCAAAGTAACAAATTGCATAAATTATTTAGGTATAACCTTCAAATCATGGACTGACAAGACATACATGGAAACATTTAACCGGTTTCATAAATTTGACTATCCATTGCACTTGGGAAAGCCGCCTACCATTCTCATTCAAATTGAGTTCCTATCCAAATTCCATCAAGGAAACTAACCTATAATTGCTTTTAGGATTTAGTCGATTATTGGTCCATATTTAAGTCCCCTGATTAATTACCAAATCTTTCATCCACTACACTAATTTTCTCCACATTTCAAACACCTCAATAACACCTTGGCTGTGAGGATTCTTTCTTAACTGGATTGAGAATGCACTGAAAAGGAAATTTTATTCTATGCATATTCACTACTATAAAGATAATGGCTACATAAATATGTTAACTTTTATGGTTTTAGCTCTATTTTATTATTGTTTTTTTTATGTTTTGTATCTACTTTATTTTTTAATTTTTCAATAATCTATAATGCGCATTCCAATATATAATTTGATGGAAATGTTGTTTTTTGGGAAATTTAAAATATCCATGAATTCTTTTATCATGTAATTAAATATGTATTTACAAAGTTAGTTGAATATTATGTAAAGTCTTTCATTTACTCTTTGTATAAACCTCTTCTAATGGAATATCTAGGAATATTCAATCTATATCTTCTTATTAATGAACCTTTATTGATGAAATTTGTATGGTTAAGATTATGATTATTTCACAAGTAATAGTGATTTTGATGATGCTTAGTGTTTTAGACATAAAAGTGAACCATGATTTTAATAAGTACACATATACATTAAAAAATAGTAATTAAGCATTGACTACTCTATGGGACAATCTCCATGTGCGTAGATTTCACAAAAGGAATATGATTATATTCACTAAATATCATGCTTGTCGATCATTATTACCGGCTACATGAGTTAATCCATGTTGTTGGTGATTTTACTTGCTGCAATGTTTGGGCAGTTATAAATTTTGTACTTCTTTTCTGGAAGAATGGATGGCATCATTTTTTTGGCTACCCATGACATATATTAATGAGGTTATATACTAAATTAGGAACGCAACATGGATTGGATTATGAAAAAAAAATGTTTCTTGGATTCATAGTTCCTTTTGGGTTGTCGCTAATATTTTTTTTTACAAATTCTACGCTTATTTCCATCAACAAATGTAGATCCCTAACAGATAATTGATGCATTTGATGTCCTTTTGGAATATATTACAAAGAATATGATAGGTACATGTTCTTCATTATTATTTTGACAATTTTATTGTTTTTTATTATCCTTAATAAATAGGGGTTTAGCTTACAGATCCAATTTGCAAAAACTTTTGTATTTGCTTCAATGTTTAATACATGTTCCAACATGCGTCTAAATATTGAGAATTTCAAACTCTCAACATCTAAGTGCATGTTGAATAGGATCCACACAAATAGCATTTTAATGAAATTATTTTTAAATTCGTCAATTACTGACATAAGTTATATGCATCATTAGTGTAGTAAAAATTATGGATTTGTCTTTTTCGTAATGAATTTTTAACAGTGCATTATTATATTTAAATTCGTCGAATTGCTTTTCCTACATGTTTTCCTATGTATAAGCAGTGAGTTTTCTTTGAGTTTTTCTGTACATGTTCCAATTTTCGAACTTCTTACCATTTATGTTTTGTGGTATTAAGTTTAAATGTAGTGTGGTATATTCCTTATATAAGTTTTCATTTTGCGCATAAAGTAATTTCCACTACATTATGGTATTAACTTATTATGGTAGTAACTGATTATGCATTAATAGGGTAGTAGCATTCAAGACAGTAAATAATTGAAAGAAACAATGACAAAGGCTTTCATCTTAAGTATATAAGTGTATTTCATTTACTTACTGGAGTATTTCTTACTACCAAATTGATTATCGATACATGTTTACTAACACTGGTACTGACCAACATGATTATGCTATCTTCGCTGTCACATGTGTTAGTATCAGTATTATTATTTTCCTTAATTGACATATTATTTACGATGAAATCAAATAATATGTAGGTGTACACGCCTTCCACTGTAGTAAAGATATACATCCACTCATTAACATATTCAACATGAAGTGTATAACAATAAGACATTGTCAACAAGATATGTTAGCATGAAGGCACATCTTAGAACTGAGCAAAGCAGAAGTGATGATTTTTAATTGTTTGAATTAGTTTTTGATGTACTTGTTAAGGAAAGCCTTCCATTATAAGGTCTAAATGCTTGAAACCCGAGGAAAAATATGAAAAATCACCGAAAGAAAATTCTCGATTTCCATTGAGGTGATTTGATTCAACAATCATAACTTGAAACTTGTCCCAAACAGTGGTTGTAGTACTTATTATATGCTTTAATTTTCAAGCATTATATCGTTGTTATCCGTCATAAATTTCATCACAATTTCATTGTATTCGTTCATTATGATTTGAAAATAAGCCAGACTGTGCTAATTATCTTGAAAACATTTTCAAATATCTTCTTATTTAGGAAGGTCGATGAAAAGTTTTATGAATTTCATTGTGTTTGGAGATTTTCATATCATGAACTTTGATATTATACTAACTATAGTACTATTATACGATACACGCTCCCAAATAGACATTGACTATTTATATTCAATTTCACTATCTAATTTAATGAATATATGGTTGCTTTGCATTAAAGGTATATGGTTACTACATTTATTTTGCTGAGTTAGATGCTAGCATAATAGGAAATAAGTGTCACCAATTTCTCTCAAGGTATATGAGGTATAATATTCTTTTTAATGTTCCATATTATTCAAGTATTTATATTATTTAATGTTATAACTATAATTGCCACCATCTCATTCAACTGTTGCTATAAATATTTTTGCCCATGCCATCTAACTTACTAATCCATCGTTTGTTTTGTTGAATGTGTTGATGAGTTAAATGTTAATTTACACTTAAATATGTATTCTTTATTTATTGAGCTTGGTCAAAAGAATCTAATATTATTCCCTCGCTGTTGCAGTAAAAGTAATATTAAGTAACACTTGCTTCTTTATTTATAGTTTATTACCATCTGTTATCGTTTTTCTATTACCGTACGAATATTACAGTTTATTATAGAAAGAACTAGATATAGTGGCCAATTATATTATCACTGTTATATAAAGTGATAAATATGAAACATCAATGTAATTATGCCTCATTTACTATTTTTTTATTTTCAATTCATTGGGTTTACTTCCCTTTTATCCTAATTTTCCAACAACTGTACCTAGAGTTTACTAGAAAAACAATGGCGATGATATCAAGTAACTACAGAAATAAAACCTTAGCTTGAGTGAAGAATTTTATTGTCTTAGGTAATTAATTTAATCCATTGAGTTAAAAATTAACGTGACACTTTAACTGTAAATGCAAAAGTTTCTAATTAGAATCACAATATAGATAAGTTAAGATACCTGTATCCTTTTTCTTAAAATATAAGATATAAGGTACAATATAAGTTAGGTTGCTTTGGTTATAAAGAAATTTGTGTTTGATCTAACCATGTAGCCCTTGCAGCTACACCTCAAATATGATGGCAGATCAGCCTTCCCTATCATTGGATCAGCACTCGGTATCATTGGACTAGCACTTACACCAATTCCTTGTGTGTTGTCTCGGCTGCATAACATGGTGAAATATTTCATTGAGTTGTCCTTAGAAGAGGTAACGTAACGTATGTTATATATTGTTTTAAAAGCAAGTGTAGTTATGATCCAGCTATGTTTAGTAGTACCTATAGCATGTTTAGTTGTTCTGACCTGCTGCAACAAAAGATAGATACACTGACCTGCTGCAACAGAAGGTAGTTACACAGAGGTGTTAATATGGTAACGTTGGATGTTATCTTAAAAACATATAGATCTAAGTGGAGACTAGATTTATTTTTATATCTTCTGATCATAAATTTAAGTAATCTAAAAGTTAAATTCCTAATCTCTTAATCACTACACTGCAATTCTTCTAATAATAGGAAATCTTTTCTTTTCTAATATATAAAATTAGCTTTCAATTTGTAGGTCGAGAGATTTATATTTCTAGGGCTGATAATTTTATTTTCTGGTTTGAATATTTTTTGTTTGAGAGGTTTTTTACGTACTCTAAGCCAGTAAACAGAGAAAAAGGAAACACGTTGGATATTTTATCTCTAAGTCCTCCACTAGAAAAAATGTTCTAAAATATCCTCCTTATTTTATCATTTCTATTTTTTTACTAATAAAACTTAATCATTTCTTTTGTCTTTAGTATGGATTTATAATGTTTATTCTTATTTTATTCACATTCTAGACTTTTCATTTAAAATATTTTAGAAAATTATTTATTTTATTTTATACAAAACATTTATTTCATTTTATTTTATGTTAAATTTAAAATGTTTATCAGTTCATTTTCTCACTTGTTAATACTTCAAACAATTGAAAAAATAACTTTCACTCCTAGCAATCTTGCAATGTTTTAGCTTTTTAGAAAATATATAAATTTCTTAATTAAAGTTTTCAAACTAATTAGTACCTTTAATTAATAATTTATTTCACAATATAATAATATCGAATACTTCCAACAAAAATTCTTTTTTCAATTTTAAACCAAAATGCACAATTTATCGACCATTTGTTCATCACTCATCCATAATCAACTACTTATTATTATTACCAAAATTATTAAAATAATCGATTTCCTAAAATTAATTTTTAATTACTAATTAAGCCTAGGCCATAAATATAAAGAGGTAAGAATGAACTTGGGAGCTTACTTTGGTTGAGGTAGGAAATGGTATTGAGGTAGAGGCTTGTGCTTGATTATGGACTTGGAAAAGAGTGAGTCAACTCACCATTTAGTTGTTTATAATGTTGTATAATATGCTTCTAAACTATAGTAAAGTTAACAAACTAATTAAAGTGTGTATTTGGACCTTACTTTCTTTTGAAGGCAAATGACAAGTATTTATGGCATGTCATCTCTTTTATGACCTTTTATAACATGTGATGTGGTATTGACATTGTGTATATATGGTTTATTGGATTACGTTTGGTTTGGACTTGAATATAGAATGGTTATATAGCGATAATCGCCATGGAAGAATTTTTAATCTCCTTGTTTTTAAACTTTTTCAAATACTTTATACTTTATTATGTTATGATAATATATATATTAGTTGTGCTCTACACATATATAAGTGTATGTGACAGCAAAAAATTGATTTGGAAAGTTGTAGAATTTGTAGAACAAAGTTTGAAAAGTTATAAGTAAATCAGTCGTTATAGAAGCACTTTGAAATCACATTGTCTTCGGCAATTCTTAATATGATTTTGAAAGACATCCTTAGGCATTTCTTTTGCTGTTTCAATAAGTACTTTATGTTTGCCTCTTGCGGTAAAAAAATCAGATCTCAAAACCTTTGTTTGAGTTTTGAAACGGGGCAAATATTTACGCAATATTCTTATTGTTCTCTATCCAATAGCATTTACAACACTTACAAATGCTATTTTTGACAAACGACAACATTTCTATGCTGGTTTTACCACATTGGTTATGTGGTGTTATTTCTAACATTTTTGTGACTTAAAGTGAGTTTAATTTAATTATTTTTGTTAGATATTTTTAGGGATGTTTAATAATGTGTATTATAAAAGTGGTTTGAAATTTAAATATATTTTTAATAATTAATTATGAATTATTTAAGTAAGAGGGTTTAACAAATGTAAAACATGCTTTTTGGATGTTTTTAAATAAATTATAAATTAGTTATTTTTATGTCATATTTTAAATGGATACTTAGAATTTATTTATAAGTATTTTGAAAGTATTTTTTATGTGTATATTGTTTTAAAAAATTAGATAAATATTATATTAAAGTATTAAAAAGCTTATGTGACATTTTATCTTTTAAATTGTTTTTAGAATTTTATTAAACATATTAGCTTATAAATAAATTAGTACGCATATATTTATCATTTTTAAAAGGCTTTTAAATTATAGCCAAATTTATTAAAAAGTGATTAGGACTCGCTTAAGTAACTTAATCGTGCTATGTTTGTTTACTTGTTTATGCAAAGTATTTAATCCTATGCTTAGCACTAAAAGCCGACAAAGTAGACTTATTCTATCTATTATAGTTAGGAATGATGTACAGGTAAGGTTTAGAAGTTATAATGCTATAACCTACAGCTTAACTCTTGGCCATGGGATAGAGTAATTTGAGAAGGTTAGAAATGTGATAAGTATACGAGACTTGATTTCCATATGTGATCGTTTTTAGGACTAGATAGTCGACTAGTTGACTATCAAACTCGACCAAATTAATTTAGATAGTATACAAAAGCTTCATAGCTACACAGGGTTTGAGATCCCTTAGGGAGGAATCATTGGTATGAAATATATCTTGCTTTAAGAATGTATATATATATACGAGATCCACCAGGAAGGGAACCTTTATATCATTCGCTTATTTCTAGAAGAACGGGAATTGAGTTAACTAGAAATTCATCGATTTAGTTTTGAAGAGTTCAAGGAAGGATAAGTATACTCAGGTATCACTCACTGAATACCACTTCAAAATTATTATACGAGTCTACGTTTTGGAAGCGGTTGCGAAGTGGAATGTTATAGAGTTGAACTGTATGCCCTAAGATTAAGTACAAAGGAGAACTCGGTGTTAACATTTTAGACAACTATAGAGTTGAACTGTCTATCCTAAGGTTAAGTCCTAATGGGAGGTCAGCGTTAACATTCGTCGGACGACTTGTTCTAGAATCTATGGAGATATTTGTGATTTGTTCGAGTGATGAAAACTCATATAAGAGATGTTGAACATGACTTTACTGTCGAAAATGATAGAAAACAAAATAGGATGCATAGCCGTGGGGTTTAGCTAACCCAAAGGGCATATCAATTTCACATCTATAGATGCTTATCGATGTTTCTAGCAGGAGTTGATGATACTCGGTTTCACGTGTTTAGGCATGGAGCTACGATTACCTTGAGTTGTATTTTATCTAGAGATATACGTCACTCGGAAGGTGCTTTATAACCCATGTTAGGAGGCTGACCTCAGTATATCTGAGGTTTTCTCCAATAGAAAATCCATATGCAAATGAACCTTAGCAGTTTTGGATGTGCTTCTATATTGTTATGCTGAGAGATGCATGCAACGTAGCTATTTTATATTTTATATTCTACACACTAGACACGATATATTATATCGCTATATTTACTTATCAGATGGTCTAGTTTCCTTCAAGAGGAAAATTGTCACAGTGATTCATACGACCTTACTAATTAATGTTATGTAGACGCATGTATCTTGTGTTTCTCATACCAGACTTATGTCTAACACATGGTTTTTATTTTCCCTAAATTCATCACGAGTAGGCTAAGTAAAGAAGGCTTGACTATGGACGCTTCAGAGCTTTGGGAGACGAGCTAGTGGCTCCCATCCATCTATCTATTTTTATTTCCGTTGCACTATTAGTATGTATGTAGCAGCATTGTGAGGACAAGTAGTTATAACTTTCCAAACTGGATATATTACTTAGGCTTTGTAACTCTGAAGTTACTCCATAGCTTGGAGCAACCTTTGTACTATCTTTTTCGATAATGTATATTATCGTTTTGCTTGTGAGATTCTAATATTGTGTTCTTTCTTTCGTGTTCTATATCTTTACCTTTTTGTTGACCTTAACAATCTTTCTTTTTGGCACTTGGGTGCTCATCACGCGAATATCATGGATGCATTAATGTCAACATTTGAGGGTCGAAAAGTTGGATCCTTACACATAATATACACTATTCTATGTGCTAGTATGGATGTGGCATATGGATTAGGATTTGTAAGCCGATACCCTTATAATCCTGGAGGAAAGCATAGGATGTTCATAAAATGTGTACTAAAGTATTTAAGAATACTCAAGGCTTATTCCTCATATATGGAAACAAAGTGTAACGACCTGGAATTTTGAACACTTTGTATTTAATTATCTAAATTATTTACTTATTTGGATCTTGGATTTAAATGTTCTTAAAATGATTTAATAAGCTTTTCAACCCACCTTTAAATCATAAGAAATGAGGGTGAACTTATTTTGGAAAAATGTTTACAAAAATAAATAATTTGAAAAAATATTGATAATGTGACCAAAAATCGTATTATCGATAAAGAGTATTTTTAACCATCAGAAATTGTTCAAATTTTTATACAGATACTTATTTGCTTAGAAAATTAATAAAATGAAATAAAACTTTTTTCATTTATTGAAATTTACTTTTTGGATGATGTCGTGCATGATGTAATGGAAGATATTAAGGAAATGATCTTTTACGGTAATACTTAACTTTTTAGCAAAAGAGATATTTGTAAAGTTAACATGTGAAAATGAGGGTCCTTCGTAACCTTTCATGAAAGGTATAATGTGATTATGACCTCTTGTAAAATCCTATATAAGGAGGGGATATTCTTAGGAATAAATTATTAGTTCACTTAAGCTTGAGATGAAATTTCAATTTTAAACATGATGGAAGCGCTTAAGCACTAAGCCACTAATTACTTTTTAACCATTTCAAGTCTTAATCAAATCTTCTTCGATCTCTTTTAAAATTTGGATTTGGTCCTAAGACATCATGGGAGCCATGATTAATAAGTAAGAGAAGGTGAGAGGAAGAGGGGGTTCCAAAGAGGGGCCATGAACATGAAGGAGGAAGGGGAGGTGGTTGCTTTGGTTTGGAATTGCTAAAGGTTGGATCATTAGGCTTGTGATAATGGAAAGAGGTGATTCTTTGGTTCCTGTGGCCTTGTGCTTGAGTTTGGAATGGATCTAAGTGAGTTATCTCATTAACTTGTTATATATTATGCATATATATGTTGTGTTTGAACTATAACAATTAAGGTGATATTAACTAAGTAAAGTTATAAACTTTAGACCCCTCTTGCTTTTGAAAGAAAATTATAACTTTATAATGTATAACATCACTTCTGTTACCCGCTTAACATGTGGCATTGCCTTGAATTGATATTTAAATGGTTGTTTAACTTGTTTGTTAAACTGAAGCAAGTTTGAAAGTGTTTGAAGTGAGAATAGTCGTTATAAGCGCACTGCGAAATGCTTTGTTTTCAGAAATTTTTGTAAATAAATGGAAAGATATTCTCAAGGGATTATTTCCATGATTTTTTAAATTCCCTAATGTTAGTACATACTAAAAAAATTCATGTCTTAAATATTTGTTAAAGTGGTTAAAACTAATCACAAAGATCGTTCTTTTAAATGTTGTTATAACAAGAATTTTTAACAACATTTATAAATGTTGTATTAGTTGCTAATAGTTTTAAGTGTTCAAAATGATATTTAAGTTTGGTATTTTTCTCTAAACTTTTAGAGATTCCTTCAAGCAAATTTTTAAGTATTCCAAATTTGGTTTGAAGTTTAATTATATTTTAATAATTATATAAAAAATTTGTATAAGTAAAGAAGAGGTTTAACACTAAAAGCCGACGATGTAGACTTCTCTAATTTTTGAGAGTTAAGACTAATGTCGAGTAGGGATGGAACAATAGAGCTTTAACCTACCGTGCTTCTATCTTGAATGAGGAATAGTTAAGTTGGAATGTCAAAAATGTGTTAATCTTGTTGTTTACTTACTTTTTTGGTAACCAACTTTGCTTAATGCTAAAAGCCGACGAAGTAGGCTTCTCTATTTCTGAGAGATAAGATTGATGTAGAGTAGGGATGGAGCAATAGATCTCCAACCTACTAGGCTTCCCTCTCTAACGAGGAATGGTTAAGTCGGAAATGTCGAAAAGGTTAATCATATTGTTTTTTAATATCGTTTATGGAAATCAATAATACTATCATTAACAATAAAAGATGATGGGTATGCTTGTCTCTTTGTGAGATTCAAGAATGAACTGTTTGGGCAAGGCTTTGATGCAACTAATGCTTTGCATTATCTGGCTTCACTCTTGGATAAAGAATAGTTAAGTTGAAATGTCAGAAACGAGATAAGTATATGAATATTGATTTGTATAAGCAATTGTTTTAACTAGATAATCGACTAATCGACTATCAACTTGACCTATCTTAGGTCTTTAAAAAGAATGTTTTGAAGATGATATAAGTACGAGATGGTTTTGGGTTTGTCATGACAATGTGTTAATAATATTCGTCTTTAACCCTTATTGAATATACTTATGAATGTAAATATATCTTTAAAAGAATGCTTTAAAGATAAGCGTAAGTGAAGTTGTTTTGGGTTTGTAGTGATAATGATTTAAGTAGCATCAGCCTTAAACTTTTAGAATGGATTTGTGAAAGTACTTAGATCCTTAAAATGGATATTTTGAAGGAAATTATAAGTAAGGAATCTTTTGGAAAAAAGATTAAAAAAAAGAGTAAAGATTTTTAAGTAAGAAATCTTGTTAAAGATTTGTGTATATACTTATACCATTTGAGATAAGTATAAGAATACGTTTCGAAATGTAAAAGAGTTAAGGTTTTAAGTAAGAAATCTTGTTAAACATTTATGAATATACTTATATCATTTGAGATAAGTATACAAATATATTTTGAAGTATAAAAGGAGTAAAGTTTTCAAAGTAAGAAATCTTGTTAAAGATTTATGAATATACTTATACCATTTGAGATAAGTATACGAATATATTTTGAAGTATAAAAGGAGTAAAGTTTTCAAAGTAAGAAATCTTGTTAAAAATTTATGAATATACTTATACCATTTGAGATAAGTATATGAATACCTTTTGAAGTATTGAAAAGAGTATTAATGAGTAGTAGAAATGAACAAAAAGATGTTTTATTAGATAAAAGAAGTTTTACTAATAAAAGAGGTTTTAATTGGTAAAAGATTGATTAAAAAAGGGATTAGAAGTCGCTTATATTTCTTAATCATGCTTTGTGTGACTTGATCGTGCTTTTATCTCCAATCGTTTGTGGAAAACATTTAGTCGTATACTTAGCACTAGAAGCCGATAAAGTAGCTTGTCTATATGTGGGAATTAAGACTGATGTTCATATAGGGATATGAGCAATAGAACTCTAACATATTGGCTTCATTCTTGATCGAGGGATAGTGTGAGATGAAAATATCAAAAACATAATAAGTATATGAGACTTGGTTTCCATATGCGATCGCTCTTATTATCATTGAATGGCCAAATTCATTGATTCAGTCTTGAAGATACCTAGATTGGTAAGTGTTTTACTTATAAAAAACCACTTCAAGATTAAGATATGTGTTCTATCTTTTGGAAGTGGATTTAGTCGAGATGTTGGAGCCTATATGTGGTTCCAAGATCTGCTGAAGATGTGGAAATCTAAAAAGGGATTTGTGTTTTGTTTGAGTGATGAGAACGCATGTGAAAGAAGCCGAACATGACCTTGACATCAAAAATGGCTAAAGACAGAGTAAGATGCACAATCAGGGGTTTTGCAATCCTATGATAGGGTATTGTCAACTCCACATCTAGAGTATGCTTATCGATGTTGCATCAGTAGGAGTTGATGAATTTTGGTACTACGTGGTTCATGTTTATGTTCGAGCATGGGCCTTTCTGTTTACCTTATGATATATTTTATCTAGAGATATATGACATTTGGAAGGTGTTTTCTGATCCTTTTGCATGGAGTACGGATTTGGCTTCTTCGAAGAGATCTTCATGGAACATCCGTTATGCAAATATTCCTTATCGGATTCGACTATATCATCTAATATGCTGTTGAATGTAACCAATGTAACTATTCCAGCTAAGTTATAATATTTATATTCTACACCCCATACATTATCTATTATAGCACCCTATGTACTTATTAGACGGTGTTATTTTGAGTTTGGATAATCCTTATAGCATTCCATGCAGTCTCAAAAGTACTATAATATCTTCATCATATATTTCTTGACTTTCTCATACTAGACTTATGTTTGACGCTTGGTTTTTGTTTTCGCTAACTTTCTTACGTGCTCTTTCGAACAGTTTGAGAAAGGTAGATTTTTCATTGAAGTTCTTTGGAGCTCGGGAAGACGAAATGGATGATTCACCTACCATAGTATTCTTTTTCTGCTGCATTACTATTATATATACCAACATTTGTAAGGATATGTTGTTATAAGTGTCCAGGCTAATGATAGTACTTAGGTTCTGTAACTTCAAAATTTCTGTATCGGAGTAACCCCTCTGTATTGTTCTTTTGATATTATATATTATCGTTCCATTGTTAGATTCTGGTATCGTGTTCTCTTCTTCTTGGTTCTATTCCTTTTTCTTTTTCTTTTTATTTTACCCTAAATTTCATATTTTCAACACTTAGGTGCTCAGCATGTGAATACCGTGGATGCATTAATGTTGACATTCGAGGGTCGAAAAGGCAAATTGTTACACTTGGCATCAGAACGCAAGGTTTAGCGAGAACCTTGGCTTTGGTGGGTATGACTCATTAAGAGATAGAGTAATGGAATGCCATAGCATGAGTTAAGTACATTATACATATGAAAACATATTTGTATTTATTATAAACGTATACCTTAATGGAAATTATAACTGTGAAAATTTAAGATCATATATTAGGTAACTTACATAAGTGTGAATTGTTAAAGTATAGTTTAATCAATGTAGGGGTTATGATGTTCATTCGTTGCTTCTCATTAATTTGTTTAGTTATGCTCGGCAAGTTTATGATCATTTACTATCATTTGGTGATTGTAGATTTGTGCTCAACCTGTTTATGAGCATTTTTACCTTTTACTGCATGGGTTGGGCAGGCATTATTTATAGATACATTGAAATGAACACCTTGTGAATATAGTTTCATGGTTTGGCTACAAGGTGTTTAGTGATAATGTTGGGTTAAAAGTTAACTTTAATAAAAGATATTTATTTTATACTGGGAAAGATAAGACATTTTGGGAATCAACATTTATGGAAGGAGTTTATATATGAAAGTAATTTTGTATAAGTAAGGTTTATAAATAAAAAGGATTTAAACTGATATTTTGAGAACTTAAATCCCGGTGTCTTTAAAAGTGTTTATCAAAAAATAGTTGTAGTAGTAGTATTTGATAGTAAGTATTTGGAAAATTGGTTTATGAAATTGAGATCGTGGTACTTAGTAATATTTATGAAGTATTTGATACTGTTTTGAAAATGATTTTGGTTAAAGTCCGAAAGGCCTGAATTGGATGTAGAGACCTCACTTCCTTCGCTTGAAAATAATTATGTTGATGACTTCAATGTCATCGACGTTTATTTTTGGGTTTCTAAGTAGGGGATACTGCAGGGTTGTTTTAGTAAATCAGTTTCAGATTTGATTTCGAAAGCATGATTTGTTATGCAAAAGATATATGTATGTATTATTATTTCAAAATGATTTGAAAGACCGGTGCTTAGTTCTAAAGTTTTCTTTGGAAAGAAATTAGATATGAATTTTTGGTGTAGAAAAGTTTTATATGTAGGGTGCCCAGTAGTAGTGGCATAGCCCAGAATAAATGTTGGAACTTTTCATGGTTTCGCTTTTTTGGGTAAAATGTGTTTCATAAATTATTGAAATTTGTTAAATTATATTACGGACACGTGTAGCGGATGCATTAGGATTGTATGATTTGTGCATCTTGTTATGATATGTTGTTTTGTAGATTTCAATTGTTAAAATGAAATGAGATTTTCAACGATTTTGGACAGTCAGAAACTTCTGAATCGTATAGAATTTGAAATTAAATGTTTTGTGAAAATATAAAGATGAGTTTAAATAACACTTGAATTGAGAAGGTATCAAGTTAAAGCATATTCGTTGAACATACTTGTTAACTAAATTGAGTTTGATATTTTGTATTTTGGATGTAATAGAGTATTATACGAGTAGGAACTTAAGTTATAAATGTTTATAAACGTGTTTTATGAAATGATATTAGTATTGAATGACAAACTATTTAGATAAAAGAATGTGATAAAAGAAATTGGTATAGTTAAGAAATCAAAGATGATAAAAATGAAAGTTATACATAGACCCTTTTATTCACGTGATTGTTCTTGACCTAGTATTCAAGTAGATTGTTCTTGACCCAGTATTCGAGTACATGATTTTGTGATGTTTTACACTGGTCCAAACAAGGATTTTTCACTAGATTCTTGAATGCGAACCTCTGATATGGATTCTTGGTATGTCCTAAATTTTTCTATCATAGTATATGGCTATGTAAGGAGAATGAAGTTTTCTAATTACAGAACCTAATCGAAGTCCACATGAGAGAGATCAAGTGATTTATACTAGTTAGGAAGTAAAATTATGCGACCGATCAAGTGATCGCAGTCAATATGGTGTAGGAATGGTCCATGTGCATTATACCGCTTTTAGTATATGCATACTATGTTTTGATTGGATTATGGGGAATTTAGGTGTTAACTCTTTGATTTGTTATGAGGTGGCATGAATTGGCTATTAAGTAATTTCCTTATGTTGTTGAGCGTAACGCTTAGTAGGTCGTTTATCATCCTTGTGCGACGAGAGGATTTTAAACTTGAGAAAACCAGGAGTTTTGTTTGCTAAGTAAATTTTGAATACTATTAAGTATTGCTATGTGATTGTTTTTTTTGGTTGCTCATGTTGGAATTTCAAGGACGAAATATTCTAACTTGGGGAGAATGTAACAACTCGGAATTTTGAACACTTCGTATTTAAATATCTGAATTATTTAATTATCTGAATCTTGGATTTAAATGTTAATAAAATGATTTGATAAACTTTTTAACAGTAACACCCTGTACTTTATAACATTATTTGGGATATTTAATTAGCCAAAATTAAATAAAATAATGTGGAGATTATTGGATTGAGATTTGTTTTAGCTAAGGGTAGCCGTGCCATGATAGTGTGTTAATTAATATAAAATAACCGAAACAAAGGTGTTAGAAATGACAAGGGCAATATGGAAAATAGGTGGAGTTATGCCCTAAATCCTTAGAAGATAGAAACTCACATTCATTTCGTTTTACTCAAACTAAAAACACTAAGGCTGGCTACCATTTTCACTCTCAAGAAGAAGATTAAAGCTAGGATTCAAGAGAAGGGAAACAATTAACTAAATCAACCTTAAATCTCACATCTATAATCTCAAATCTAAGGTGAATAATTACTACTTCCATATTTTTTTGGTTTTCGGTTTTCAAACTAAGATCTGAAATGTTTTTGCAAGTAATTGTCGTGTTTTGAAGATTAAATGTTATATGTATGTTGTTGGTCAATTATGCATGTTCATACTTGTTTTAAATGATATGTTTGATATGAACATCCTATTTGATGACAATCAAATGCCTTGAAGGTGTATTTTAGAGATTATATTTTAGAGATAAGTTTCAATTTTCATAATTTTTCGAATTAAGGTGGATTTTATGTTAATTTTCTAGTGAAGAAAATCGTTTATTGGATTATAAATTATTTTCAGCTAAAAATAATAATTATTTGGGGTTGAAATTTTTATGTTAGGCAATATATTAAAATAGATTTTTCCTAAGTGTTTTAATGAATATATAAAATTATTTAAGGTTTGGGACTTATATGTTTTATATATTTAATTAAGAAGGAGCGTTTTATAAAATAAAATGATTATAAATTTTAAAAATAGTGGCAGCACATTTCTAAAAAGAATTTGTTAACCAATGGGAATTTGACAAACAAAGGCAGGTTAGTTGAAAAACTATAATTTTAAAGTTAAAAACAAAGAAATCATACTTTTAGAATGTTTCAGCCTATTACTGTAGTAAACCTTCCATTTCAGACCTTCCAACAAGGTTGAAAGGTTTAAGCTTACGATAAGGTCAAACCAATGCATATGCAAGCTACTTGGTACGTAATGAATATGACAGAATTGAAGGGTTCTTAGTCGAAAGGTTGATGGCCAAAGAGGTCGGGGTATGTTTGTTTTATAAACCAAATGCTTTTGCCTATTTTGCTTTCGAATTACAACTTTCGACATGGTTGCTTTCAATTATGTCAAAATGTTAAAAAAAGGTTTTTTAAACCTTCCGACACAGTTGAAAGGTTACTGCTGCTACTTTGTTTTGAAATCTTCCGTCATAGTCGAAAGGTTACTACCTCTTTATATAAATGTTTTGTTTTGAACCCTCTAACAAATTCGAAGATTTACTTTGATTGATTTTGAAAGGTTTACTTGTTTTAGAAAACTAGCCGCTTCTCTGTGCTTTCTAGGTGATTTACCTTTGTTTTATAAATTAAACTATAACCCAAAGCTTTCGAAAGAGTTGTTTTAAAAGATACTTTAAAGCTTTCAAAGCAGAGCTTTCGACTTAGCCGAAGGGTTGCCTCCAATGAAGTCGAAAGGTTTTAAAAAAAAGTTTTCCACCTTTTTAAATTGAACTCAATTTTTTTTTCGAAAGGTTGTAAAAAAAAGTTAATGCTTTCAAAAGGAATTGTTTATTGAATGGTTTTAAATGGGGTCGAAAGCAAAGATCTCGAAGGGGTCGAAAGGTTTAGTTTCTTAATGATTTCAAAAGGTTTTAAATGGAAGGATTTCCAATGATTTTCTAAGGCAATGTCTCAAGTCGCTTTTAAACAGGATGTCTAAGGCTTTATTGCTTTCGAAAGTTTTGAAGTTCAATGGGTTCGAAAGATTTAAGGTTCAATGGTTTCAAAGGGTTGAGTTTCAGTGGTTTTAAAAGGTTGGATTTCTAAGGGTTTTGAGGGTACCAATGGAAACAATAAATGAATGTGACCTAAGTTAGGGATACTAATGGAAATAGATTAATCATGTGGCTGACATGATATAAATAGAATCGTGGAGTTAACATGATATAAATAGAATCATGGGGCTAACGTGATACAAATAGATTCATGGGGCTAGCATGAGTCAAATGACAAATTCAAATAGAATCATGAGGCTAACATGATTTAAATAAACTCATGGGGCTAACATGAGACCATTAAATTCATGGGGCTAACATGAAATAATGTGATTCATGGGGCTAGCATGAATCAAGTAGCAAAATGATGGGTTCATAGTCATCCCAGGAAAACTATGTGATGTGAGATGGATAGTCTACATCAATTTAAGCAAAATGAATGTGGAATAGGTAGTCCTTCTTTGATATAATTAAACTCTAATTAGGGATGGGGAAATCCTAATTGTTTTCAAGTATGCATATCACCATAATGTTTTACAAATACATGTATTAACCATTATGGATGCAGGGGCATAGTATATGGTCTTATGAAAGGTTTTGCAAAATATATGCTTTAAAAGGATGTTAGTGAGGATAAACCCATTTCGCTAAGCGACGTGGTCTCCCTTAACATGTTTAACCAGGATGTATAGTATTATTCATACCAGCCTTTATGTCTGACTCGAAGTTTATGTTTTTCCCTTAAACTCTCGAGTGCTCAAAATTAATTTGAGTAGGCTAAGGGATTAAGGTCTTTTTCAAGTTTTAGTAAGACAACGAATAAGGCTACCGAAGGCATGCAGGAGGTAAACGGATAGCTACTTAGGATGTGTAGTTCTTGTTATGTTTTGATGTATTTCCTTTGTGATTGCACTAGGTCTATTGTGACCATATGACTCTGATCAACCAATGGGGGTACCTTCATATACCGCTCTTGAAGTAATTTATAATGATTACATTTGATCTATGCCTTGGAACGATTTGGGATTATGTCTTGTGAATGTGAAACAATAGGTTTTGAAACGTAACGAAGTAAAAGTTGTTTTGAAATCTGTATTTTGTTTCACATTCAAGTGCTTCTAATATTATTGATATCATTAACATAGCTGTATTTAGTCGAGGGAAGCTAATACTATAGTTGACTACAACATCTGCAGCGCTTAGTTTTGGACCCCTAGAAAGGGGATGTTACAGCTCGGTATCAGAGCATGGTATATGAAATACTTTAACTAAAAATGATTTTTGAAAATATAATCCTTAGAAGTTAGAGTTAAGATCGAGGTATGGGATAACACTATAGTAACGTATATGTATTTGTTATATACATACATACATACATACATACATACATACATACATATACAAGTATACACTAGATCTCTAGACTCCTACCTTAGTTAGGCTATTCATTTGTATCTCATGAGGTTTGAATACAGATATGGATGGAAGAAGAGGCAGAGTAAATCTTGGAGGAGATAGCACCAGCGCTAATGGAAATGCCCGACCAAATGCTTGAAGAGGTTCCGATTAGGCTCAAGCCAAAAATGTGGGTGCTGAGGTTCCTCAAGTGGATATAAGAGCCTTGTATCAGTTGTTGGAAAAACTTTCGCAAGCTAGAGCCGCTGAGAATATTGGTAGAGCAAATCCTATAGTTCCAGTTAGATATAACTATGCTAAGCGGAGCAGAGACTATATCAATCTGGGAGGAAAGTCGTTTGCTGGAACAGAAGATGACGTTGAAGTGGAGAATCGGCTACTGAACCATGAAAGGATATTTATGGATCTAGGTTTGAATGATGGAGAGAAGAGAAGGCTAGCCTAGATACAATTGCAAGGGTTAACGCTTCATTGGTGGAACAGTGTGACGGCCGGAGTGCCAGAGGAAGAGTTAATTTGGGCTGACTTCGGGAGGAGGTTTGAGCAGAGGTTCTTGTCTGAGGTGGCTAAGTCAGCGTTAATGAGGAAGTTTATGGATCTTACCCAAGGACAAATGTCTGTGGTCGAGTATGCTGCAAGGTTTGATGAGCTATCTTGATATGGTTATGCTTTGGTTGACACTGATGTTAGAAGGAATGAGAGATTCATTAGAGAATTGAAACCAGAGCTGGACAGAATGACTATGGCCCATATCCAAGATCCTTCTAATTTGGTAGTGGAAATAGCCATATTTCATGAGGAATGCTTGCTGTTTCGGCTAGGGAGAAGCCAGCTGAATTCATGGTCCTCAAGGGAAGAAGAGGAAGTTCTTCAAGAAGAAGGGTGCTCGGAGAGAAGGAGCCTCCAAGAAAGGGGAAGCGGATATAGTTTGCTACAAGTGTGATAAGAAGGGTCACTATGCTAATGAGTGTCATTCGGGAGATGGAAAGTCGGTTGGGGAAGCAGGATGTGCAATGTTATAATTGCAACCAGATGGGGGCATTACAAGAATAATTGTCCTGAAGCCACCAAGGCAGGAAAAGGAATGGTCTTTGCTTTAGAGCCATCATTCTCTAAACCAACTGCTGCTGAGAAAGGAAAGTCTGTGATGAAAGGTACGCTTTTGATCCATGGCATGCCAGTTAGAGTATTGTTTGATACCGGAGCATTTCATTCCTTTATTTTTCGATGTTTGGTAGATAGGCTTAACCTAGAACCCTCATTCTTAGTTACTTCCTTAAGGGTTGCAAATTTGATAGAAGGGTATGCAATGCTTGGGATGAGGTGTGATCATTTAGAGTTTGATTTACTAGGCCATACTTTTGAGTGTTGTTTGTATGTGTTTGACTATGGGGATTTGAGATGGATTGATTAAGTAAATATGATGCTAGGATATTTTTCCATAATAAGAAAATATCACATAATCACCCGGGTTGTAGCAATTGGATAGTTTATACAATATAGAACCCTAGTTGTAAAATGAATGCTTTATTGGGCATTATAGAGTTGGAAGATGAGTTCCATCGAATCTTTGTAGTTAGAGAATTCATAGATATGTTTGAGCCGGTAACTGGGTCGCCATCGAAACGAGCCATTGAATTTCGGATTGATTTAGTGCTTGGAACAGAACTGGTAAGTAGACCACCAAGTAGAATGACTCCCACCAAGATGAGAGAGTTGAAGGTACAGTTGGTGGATTTGAAAGGTAGGAGTTTTATTCGACTAAGTTGTTAACGGTAAATTTTCTATCAAATTAGAAAACTACAGATAAATTTCAAATTAAATTTTACCGCAAGCGCACGGCGTACACTTTGTAGTACGTGGTGAATATAGGTCGATCCGCAGGGAATTGTGAGAGATTAAAAATCTATTCAATCAAATTAGACCAAATGAGGAGAAATTGTGAACAAGAGATAAGATGAAGCTAAAACTAGAATTAAAATTTGATTTAAAACTATTGAACTAGAGAACAATTTAGAGGCAAATCCACTCTCATATTTTTGTAAATCAACAAACAAATAATTGTGATCTCTAGCTTTGATATTAAGTGAAATATTTTTTATTTATCATAAGTATGATTTGTTTATATTATTAGTTAACATAAATCAAACCATAAAACTATAATACAACAAATAAACCACTTATAATTCTCATGAAGATGAAGCCAAAGCAAAAGCTATTTTAAGTATGATCTATTTACTATTGTAATTAGAAATATAGATCATCAAATTTCATTTTTACTTTAATTTCGCAATAAAAAAGGATTAGCAAATGATAATGCAAATTGTATTTATATTGAATAATAATAGCTCATTTGCATAAGCAATATAAGCTATCAAACCCACTTGTATAAACTTGCATCAAAACTCACTTTCATAAAGCACAAACAAAGAGATCATAAATCATAACAAATGTTGAAATTACATAATATTTGAGAGCTTCATTACCCTAAATTGAAGGGGTTATCTACTCATTTGTGGCATTGAAGCAACACAAGTAAGTTTCAACATTAAAAGAGAAGAAAAATAGAAAATAAGCAAAGAAAACAAAAGAGATTAGCTACTAACTACTTGCATAAAAATATAAACTACACTACTTGCATGAATGTTAATTTAAGCTATGAACATAAAGAGAAAGAGAGCATAGAAATAAACATTAACAATAAAACAAAGAAAATCATGTAGGAAAGAGAGAAGAAAGAGGCTTGGAAGCCATTTTTATTTCATAGAACATTGAGCTTACACTTTGATCTCTTAATTTCCTAAGTAAAATGAAAGAGTAGAAGATATATGTTCATGTACATAAAAGGGCTATTTATACATGCATAAACCCAAATTCCATTTTTAGAGAGCTTCCCAAATTGCCAATGAGGTAGTGTGGCCACCAAGTAATCATTAGCATAAGTTAACTCTCCTCTTAAGTGTACATGAAGCTTTAATGACCTTTTAGCATGTGCTTAGCTTCTAATTGGAAATCAATGTAAGTGGGTGGAGTCCTCCATGATCTTGAACTTGAATTATTTCCTCTTCATTCCTATGTATTTCATTTGTGCATGGATGTATCTTCATATAAGCCTCTTCCATGTGCATCCAGTTCTTATAGAAATTATCAAAAAATGTCCAAGTAAAAATTCTTAAATTGACACAAGCACAAAAATGACCTTTTTGTCTCTGAATGAAGATGAAAATATGATGGTTTGAAAATAATTGAATTTTGGTTTTAAACATGTTAAAATGCCCAAATATGATGTTTATTTAAATAAAAAGAGATAAAATATGGATGTAAATATATGCACATTTACATGTACATCAAATACACCCACACTTATCTTTTTATAAGTCCTCGAATAAAGGAAAACTAAGATAAATCCATTTTCATAAGGAGCATGATTGCATTGAGCGTACGCAACAAGCTGTTAACCTCTGGGTGTCCCTAGTAGGACGAGTGTTGTCTCGTGAGGGTTCTCAGCGGATACTACCCACAAAATCCAATGCAAAGTGAAAATATTTACAAAGTGCAAGATTTATTTACAAAGATATGAGTGCGAGTTTTTGGAAATATTTACGAATAAAAGGTTTACTTTTAAATAGACACAAATAACTTAAATACAAGTTTTGGTCATTGTCTTGAAAATTTAAGTCATTTTCTAATCAAAATTTCCAATAAAAATCAAGTTGTCACAACAGATGTACCATAGTTTGGCTAGTTGTTTCGGTTGATAACACAATGAAATTATGAAATGGATCCTTAGTTGATTATCAAAGTTTATTAAAGTGGTATTTTCATTTCTTTTCAATAACAAGTTAAATCAAACAAGTTAAAATAATGCTAGGATTTCAATTGCTTGGTCTCTCATTATTTTGCAAGAAAAATTACAAACCTAGCTCAGGTAAACTGAGACCAGATATACCACCCATGCACAACCTTTCGGGCTTATGTGAGGGGAGTACAGAGCATGGTGAATGCACACACTTTCGTGCATACACCTATCGACCATAGGTGGTTTTTATTAAGTCTGTTCTTTTTTACATGTGTTCCATACATGCATAACCGTGAGAACTTTTAAATGAGTATGAAAGAACATAATCAAAGATTCAAACTAATTCACCCATGCATAACCATGAGGACTTTTAAATGAGAGTGAATACTTCAGATGTTATTATATATATATATATATATATATATATATATATTTAAGAGAGAGAGTTCTGCAAAATCATCTTAGCACAATTTATCTTAGAAGACAAAAATGTTATATCCATTACTTTAAATTTACCACTTTTTAAACAAAGATTTTCAATTAGAACATCTTTCATAATTAACATAGATGAACCTTCCTATATACTTGTTGAAACATTGTTATTTCTAATCAAACTTCATTTTTATTTTTGTTAAGAAAATAAATTTTCAAAAATTTCAATTTATTAACCCAAACTTATACTTATCTCATAGTTTTTCTTCAAAAATAAATCAAAATGCTCAAAAGAAAATGTTTTTGGGATTTAGGAATTTTGAGATTTTTTTTAAGTAAGAAAATGAAAATTCAAAAATTCCATGAAACTAAAAAAAATTGAAAATGAGACTCCCCCCACACACACTTAATTTTGACCGTGTCCTCACAGTCAATGCATGATATAATGAGTGTGACAGGGAAAACTATGTACATATTTACAAAAGAGGGTTAACATTCTTACTAGACATAGTTTGGCTCATGAAGGATCATGAGCTCCTCCTCTTGGTTACTAGGCAATTCCAAGACAGGTTTCAAACGATGACCGTTGACTTTGAAAATCGATCCGTCCCTAGGGTTTTCTATTTCTATGGCACCATGTGGAAACATAGTTCGTACCAAAAATGGTCCGGACCATCTTGATTTAAGTTTCTCAGCGAATAAATGAAGTCTTGACTCATATAAAAGAACTTTTTGGTTAGGAGAAAATGTTTTTCTTAAGATTGACTTGTCATGAAAAACTTTTGTTCTTTCTTTGTAAATTTTCTTATTTTTATACGCGTCATTCCTTAGTTCTTCTAGTTCATTGAGTTTTAGTTTTCGCCAGCTTTCTCAAGATCAAAGTTTAAGTTCTTAATAGCCCAAATGCTTTGTGTTCGATTTCAACGGGTAAATGGCAAGCTTTACCTTAAACTAAACGAAATGGAGACATCCCAATGTTAGTTTTAAAAGCAGTATGGTAAGCCCAAAGTATGTCGGTCAATTTATGAGACCAATCTTTTCGATTTTTGTTAACAATTTTCTCCAAGATTTGTTTTATTTGTCGATTTGAAACTTCAACTTGAGCACAAGTCTGAGAATGATATGGAGTGGATAACTTGTGGGTTATCGAATATTTCTTCATTAAAGTTTCAAAAGAGAGGTTACAAAAATGGGTTCTATTATCACTAATTATAGTGTGAGGTGCGCCGAACCTCGAAAAGATGTTTTCTTTGAGAAATTTCAAAACAATTCTATGGTCATTGGTTTTGCAAGGAATGGCTTCGACCCATTTTGAAACGTAATCGACAGCGAGAAGGATATACAAGTTTCAAAAAGAATTGGGAAAAGGTCCCATAAAGTTTATACCCCAAACATCAAAGATTTCGATCATAAGAATAGGATTGAGAGGCATCATATTTCATTGAGAAATTTGTCTAAGCATTTGACATCGATCGCAAGTTTTAGAAACTCAAATGAGTCTTTGAAAAGAGAAGGCCAATAGAAACCACAATGAAGCACCTTTTCTGTAGTTTTTCGAGGACCGAAATGTCCACCGCATGCTTGACCATGGCAAAATGAAAAAACATTCCTGATCTCATTATCTGGAATGCAACGTCGGATGATTTGGTCGGGACAATATTTGAACAAGTATGGATCGTCCCATAGAGATATTTCACTTGGGACATGAATTTGCATTTGTCCTGTTTGGACCAAAATGTGGGAGTTTCTTTAGTGACTAAGTAGTTCACTATATCAGCGTACCATAGATCGATAGAAATCGAAAGAAGTTGTTCATCGAGGAAGTTTTCATTGATCGACAAAGAAGATGGTGCATTCAGAAGACGAGATAGATGATCGGCTATGACATAATCGGATCCTTTTTTGTCTTTGATTGTAAGGTCAAATTCTTGAAGTAAAAGGATCCAACTAATCAGACGGTATTTAGCATCCTTTTTAACAAAGTGATATCGAAGCGCAGAGTGATCCATGTACACAGTTATGTGGAAACCTATCAAATAAGGTCGAAACTTTTCAAGCGCAAAAACGACATCTATAAGCTCTTTTTTTGGTTGTTGTGTAGGTATTTGAGCGTAGTTCAAAGTCATAGTCGCGTAGTAAATGATGCGAGTGATCTTGTTGATGCATTGTCCTAAGACAGCACCAATGGCAAAGTTCAAAGCATCACACATTATTTCGAAAGGAATATCCCAATTAGGTGCGCAAATGATTGGAGAAGAAACGAGTTCGCTCTTAAGACCTTCAAAAGAAGATATACAACCAGAGTTAAATCGAAAGGAACATCTTTTCCAAGAAGAGTCATCAAAGGATGAGCGATTTTGCTAAAGTCTTTCACAAAGCGTCGGTAAAAGCCAACGTGTCTTAGAAATGACCGAATGTCCTTAATAGATTTTGGAATGGGTAGATTTGCAATTATGTCGATTTTCGCTTTATCTACCTCAATGCCTTTATTTGAGATGATATATCCAAGGACTATGCCTTGTTTAACCATAAAGTGGCATTTTTTCCAATTCAAAGCTAAATGTTTTTCTTTATATCGATTTAGAACTAACTCAAGATGATGTAAACCTTGGGAAAAAGAATCACTAAAGATTGAGAAATCGTCCATAAAAACTTCTAGAAAGCGTTCAATCATGTCGGAAAAGATTCCAACCATGCATCGTTGGAAAGTCACAGGAGCGTTACAAAGTCCGAATGACATACATTGATAAGTAAAGGTACCGAATGGACATGTGAAAGTCGCTTTCTCTTGATCTTCGGGAGCGATTAGAATTTGGTTATAGCCAGAATTAACCATCAAGGAAGCAGTAAAATTCATGGCCGGCTAAATGTTCGAGCATTTGGTCAATGAAAGGAAGAGGAAAGTGATCTTTACGTGTTGCAGCATTTAGTTTTCAATAGTCAATGCAAACATGCCAACCCATTTGAATACGAGTTGGAATAAGCTCGTTTGAATCATTCTTGACAACGATTAGCCCAGACCTTTTCGGTACAACGTGAATTGGGACAACCCGTGAACTATCGGAGATTGGTAAATGATTCCGTTGTTGAGAAGTTTAAGAATTTCATCACACACCGCATCTTTCATTTTTGGATTAAGCCTTTATTGCGCGTCACGAACAGGCTTAGCATCATCGATTAAATTGATGCGATATTGAACAGGAGCAGGACTAATTTCTTTTATATCGGAAATCGATCATCCCATCGCTTCCTTATTTTTCGAAAGGATAGGGAGAAGAGAAACTTCTTGGTCAAGAGAAAGATTCTTAGAAATGATGACAGGATAAGTATCGTTTTCACCTAAGTATGCGTACTTAAGGTGGTCGGGAAGCGGTTTGATGCCCAACTTTGGGAGTTTTTCGATCGAAGAATTGGGTTGAGATTCAGACTTAACTGGAAGTGATTCAAAAGGAAGAGTGTATTCAATATCGTTGGGAATTTCATGAAACAAATTTTCATACTCGGTCTCACATTCATCGCTAAGATCAAGTGTTCCTTTTTCAACATTTTCATGAATGGCACTAACTTCCAACGTTTGGTCACAAGGTTCATTCAACTGGCTTTCAAGACTGAAAATATTAAGATCCAAATTTATGTTTTCGAAAGAGATTTTTATTGATCCATTACGACAACTGATTAAGGCATTTGATATGGCTAAGAATGGTCGGCTTAAAATCAACGGAATTTGACTTGCGAGGTTTGTCACGGGTTGTGTTTTGAGAACGATAAAATCAACGGGGAATATGAATTGCCCTACTCGAATGAGCACGTTCTAGATTTTTCCCATGGGCTTCTTAATCGAACGATCAGCGAATTGAAGCGTAACTTTTGTGGGTTTGAGCTCACCTAAGCCTAATTATTCGTACATGGAGTATGGAATCAAGTTGACACTTGCGCCTAAGTCTATCAAACATTTGTTAATCGTCTTATCTCCAATTGTACACGAAATTGTAGGGCAGCCAGGATCTTTGAATTTAACGGGCATTGATTGGACAAGACTTCACTTAAACTGGCGGCTAAGAAGACCTTTTTAGGCACTTGAGTGTGTCTCTTTTGGCTGAACAAATCCTTAAGAAATTTCATGTAAGTGGGGACTTTTTGAACGATGTCAAGAAGTGGAATGTTAACTTTGACTTGTTTAAAAATTTCCAACATTTTTTCCATTTGGTTCGAGTGTTTCTTTGGTCGAAGACGATGTGGAAATGGGACACGATACTCGCTAGGCGAGTCTACTCGAGTAGAAGAGGAAGAATTTTGATTGGCATTTGATTTGACGTTTGGCTCCACGTTCTGTTCAGATGCGTTCGTTGCTTTAGAAGTGTCGAGAGAAGTTTCCGGTAAGTCATTTAGGTTAACGAGTTGATTATCGATTTGTTTACTAGAACGTAAAGTTGTGATAGCATTTAATTGGTTACGTTGCTATCTTAAACAATATGGGCTTGATTTCAATTTGTGTTTTGATTTCTTGGATTTGAAAGGTGTTGTCTTGGGAATGTTCCTCGTTCGCGTTCACTTACAAACGTGGCTAATTGACTAATTTGTATTTCAAGTTTTGCAATCGATTGGTTGTGTTTTGCATATATTAAGTCAATAAATTTTGCAAATTGCTATTTGATTGAAGGCTTTGAGTAGTTTCCTTAGCCAATGTTTCAAGTGTTTTCTCAAGCGAAGCTAAACATTTATCGTCTTGGGGAGGATGTGTAGAATTTGGTGGAAATTTGGTTGTTGCGGTTGATTATGAGATGGACTCACAAAGTTTGGTTAAAAGTTACTGGGCTGAAAGGGAAGATTCGAAGCATTATTCAAAAATGCTTGAAAATTGGGACGAATCGTATTCGTGTTGGGATTGTTTTGGTTCCACACAAAATTCGGATGATTTCTCCGACCAGGGTTGTACGTTGGAGAAAAAGGGTCATTTTTGGCTTTATTGAAAGTATTGATTTATTTGATAGAATTGGGACACTGATCGGCTATATGATTAGGATCGTTGCATTTATAACACATCGGTTGGGAAGCTTGGTTCATTTGATTCGATGAGAAAACGTTATCAAATTTTTTAAACATTGCATCGATCTTAGCTTCCAAAGCAAAAGAAGTTCCATTCGAGTTACCACTCGATCGTAAGTTAATTGATTTTCGTTCGAACATTCCCATTGGGACGACTTTTTAGCAAGGTTTTCAAAAAATTTCCAAGCATCATCGTGATATTGGGAAAGAAAGTTGCCTTGGCACATTGATTCGAGCATGGTTCGTGAGCTGTTTTCGAGTCCATCGTTTAAGATTTGGCAAGTCATCTATTTTTCAAAGTTATGGTGTGGACATTTTATCAAAAGCTCTTTAAATATTTCAAAATATTTTTCAAATGGTTCTCCCTTGAATTGATGAAAATTTACAATTTCATTCCGAATTCTACTCGTTTTTTCCAAAGGGTATAACTTTTTAAGAAAGCATTTACGAATTCTTCCTAAGTTTTAATCGAGTTTGATGGTAAGCTGTACAAGCATTTATCAACGTAATCCGTAAGAGCGAATGGGATTAATCGAAGTTTGATTCCTCATTGGAAAGTTGTTGGAGTTTAATGATTGCACAAACTTATTTGAATTTTGTCAAAAACATGTATGGATCATCGTGCTCAAAATTGCCAAATTTTGATAGTGTGGCAATATGGTTCAAGTGAATTTCGAAATGGTTATTGTAGGGGTGGGTAACATGATGCAAGATGGAATAGAAACTCTATCGAAAAGGATTCTATCCACAAGAGTTAAAGGGGCGTTCTCGTTCGCCATTTCAGGAGGATCGTCTATTCGATTTAAACGATTTGTAGATGGGTTGCGAATTCAAGTATCCATTGTTGTATCACGAGTCCAAGTACTCATGCATAAGCGAAAGTCGAGAAGAGAAAGAAGTTAGAGTCGAGTTTAGAGAATGAAATTTGATAAACAAAGTGGAAAATTGTTTTTTTTGATGAAGAAAAATATTTACCAAGTGAAATTTATTTTCAAAAGAAAAGTTTGATTTTTTTTTTATAAATTTTTTTATATGTTTTTTTTGAATTTTCAAATATTTACCAAAAGGACTTTTTTTTAAAATTTCTTTTGTTTTTAGAGAATGGAAATTTGATTTTGTTTTTGTTTTTGAATTTTTTTTTTGAATACCTTCTTTTTATTCTTTTCGAAAAGATTTTATATATTTTTGTTTTTGATTGAAAATTTACAAAGGAAAGGAGAAAAGGATTTTTTGTTTTTTTGGTTAGAAACTAAGTAAAATTTACAATTTTTTTGCATTTCGGATTTTCTTTGATTGTTTTTTCTTTTTTAAATATGCATGAACTAATGCAACTAAATGAATGTAGAGGACTTAATTACAGTTTTCTATCCTTAGTAGCTCCTAATCCAAAATTGTGTAATCACACTTTATCTTAAATCAACAAAAGTATTTATCAGCCAAGTAACGTGCATGGATATCGGTGCACCACGAATCACCGTAGCAATGCAACCGAAGGTTTAAATACCTTCATAGGAACAGCCAGTATAATATTTACGAATCACCATAATTTCTATAACTGGTAGCCTAGACACCAAGAAATAAAATTATTCAATGAAAACAATTGTGAAGATACAATTATGCCCTAAGTGAGCTCGTGACACCCTTGGATCCAACGTTTAACATTTATTATTAATCAAATTCTACGATGAAATGCGTTTGTGAGCTAAGGAAAGGGTGATGAAATCCCTCACCTTATGTAAATTGGGGTATTGCCTTTAGAAAAGAAAATAAGATGAGATGAGTGCAACGCAGAAATTTAACATGAATTCACAATACAACTAAAATGAATTTTGTTTTTATTTTTGGATTTTGAATTTTTTTTATATAAATGCAAATGCAAGCAACCAACAATGCAATAAAAACAAGGGAAAAGTGCACGATACCAGAGCGTGCAGATCATTTAGCGATTTTTTTAGTGGCGATTTTTTTAGCAAAGCAAAGTAGTTTATTTTGGCAAGCACTTCTTTCTTTTGAATTTCTGCTTTGGCAACCTGAAATAAAGAATAGATATATATAGTTTTTTTTATAAGGATGGAATTTGAAATTAAAACAAAGACAAAACAAATTCAAACTTGTTCTTTTTTTAGACTAAAACAAATGGAAAACAAAACCAATGAAACAAAATATAAACAATTTTTTTTAAAATATATATCAACGGAGAAACTAAACAAAGGAAGATCAAAAACTATTGAAATCAAAATAAACACAAATAAACAAAATATTTCCAAACAAAGTCAAACTTTTTTTATTTTTTTAAAGAAGCGAACGGGCCCGGTCCAAACTAACCCAAACCCACAAAGCTAAAAGAAAATTTATCTGCCACTTCAAAAATCTATTCTTCTCTGTTAAAACTTCCAATCCCCTTCTCTTAAAAAATTTAAACTAGAATCAAACAAAATTAGGGGAGAATTTTTGTTGCCAATAAGCGGCAAGGATTTGCGAGGCTATTTCGGTTGATCTGGGATGAGGGGTGGTCGTGTGGGTTGGAATTTCGGTCGGGTGTTGTAGCTTGGGACAAGGCGATTAGGTTGCGAGTTGTTCGAGGCAAAGTTGCTTGATCAGGCAGTTTGATTTTGAATTTGGGATGTTGAATTGCTGAAGTCGATTTAGGGGATTGGGCTCGAGAGTTGATTCATGCTATTGCAGGCGATTGGGTGATGCAATTGGAGATGAGTTGGTGGTTGAATTGGCGATTGTTTTGAGGTGGCGGCGATCAATGGTGGTTTTGTGAAGTCTACCATGGGGAGCTTCGCTGTATTTGCTAAAAAATCGGACGAACCTTTGAGGCTATGTATCGATTTTCATAAGTTGAATGAGAAGACGATAAAGAACCAATATCCATTGCATAGAATTGACGATTTGTTCAATCGGTTAAGTGGAGCTAAGGTATTCTCTGAGCTGGATTTGGTGATGGGATTTCATCAGCTTAGAGTGGCGGAGGATAGTATTCCTTTGACGACATTTAGGACAAGATATGGATCGAACGAATGGCTAGTTATGTCGTTTGGACTAACCAATGCCTCGACATTCTTTGTGGATTTGATGAATACGATTTTCCGAGAGCACTTGGATAGATTTGTGTTGGTCTTCATAGATGACACTTTGGTACACTTTAAGGATGAGAAGGAGCATGAAGTTCATCTTAGAGTGGTGCTTGAAACGTTGAGGGAGCATCAGCTAAAGTCTAAGTTTTCAAAGTGTCATTTTTGGAAGAAGAAGAGAAGTTCCTTGGTCATGTCGTCTCGGAGAAAGGGCTGTCTGTAGATCCAACTAAGAATGAGGCAGTGAATAATTGGAAGAGACCTGAGATGGTGACTGAGATTAAGAGTTTCTTGGATTGGCTGGATATTTTCAAAGGTATATAAAGGATTTTTCACGGATAGTTTCACCGATGACTAAGCTTACGCGAAAAGATGTGAAGTTCGTATGGACTGATAAGTGTGAGGTTCCAAAGCTTGAAGTACGTATTGACCCATGCGCCATTGTTAGTGGTTCCGAAGGGGAACCAAGATTTGGTTGTTTATGCCAATGCGTGTGGAACTGGATTGGAGTTATGTTAATGCAACGAGGTAAAGTGATTGCTTATGCTTCTAGGCAGCTCAGACCACATGAATTTAGGTATCCAACACATGACTTGGAGTTAGCCATCGTTATATTTACTTTGAAGGTGTGGAGGCATTATCTTTTGGGAGAGCGATTTGAGCTTTATATTGATTATAAGTCGTTGAATTACTTGTTCTCTCAAAAGGAGCTAAACATGAGACAGCATAGATGATTGGAGTTCATGGCTGCTTATGATTTGGAATTGAGTACACATACGAAAACGGAAATAAGGTGATGGATGCACTCATTCGGAAACTTCAGAATGCAATATTGGCTATGATTGCTGAGTGGAAAGATTTGGAAGCATTATCCGCTTGTAGTGTGCAGTTTAGATCCGGGGAAGGTTCTAGTACTGGAAGTGTTGTATTGTCCCATTTAGAAGTTAGACTGGTAATGATTGAGAAGATAGATTCCAAGCAAGAGGAGGATTCAATTTTGGCTGAACGGATCAAACGTTTGAGGGAAGGAACGAAGAGCAATGACCTAAAGGATTTTAGTCTTGACCAAAATGGGTGGTTGAGGAAGAGAGGAAGGTTGGGTGTCCCAGATGTAGGAAACATGGGGAAGGAAGTTTTGGATGAGTGACATCGTTCGAAGTTCACTATCCATCCAGGAGGAACAAGGATGTATCAGGATATGAAGAGATGTTTCTTCTAGGAAGGTATGAAACGAGACATTGGTTTGTGTGTTAGGCAGTGCTTGAATTTCCAACCGGCAAAGGCTGAACACTAGAAGCCTAGTGGATTGCTTTAACCGCTAGATTTTCCCTTGTGGAAATGAGATTCTATCTCCATGGATTTTATTGATGGGTTTCCAAGATCTAGTAGAGGAAATGAAAGTATATGGGTTAGAGTAAAGACTGGCTAAGAGTGCCCATTTCATTCCGATATGGCCAACTAGGGCGGCACCTATTTTGGCAAAGTTATTTTTGAAGAATGTAATTAGACTGCATGGAATTCCTATAATATTTTCAGTGATAGGAATTCTTCGTTTACTGGTGAGTTCTGAAAAGGTCTACAACAAGCTTTAGGAACCAAGCTAAACATAAGTACCGCTTACCATGCATAGACCGATGGGCATAGAAAGAGTTAACAAAATCCTGAAGGATTTTGTTAAGAGCTTGTGTATTGGATTTTAGGGGATCATGGAAGGACCATCTTCATCTTGTCAAATTTTCTTATAACAATAGTAATTAGACTAGTATTGAGATGACACCGTTTGAAGATTTGTATGGAAGACAATGCAAGTCTCCCACATGTTGGTTAGAGACCGGGGATAGATTAGTTCTTGGTCCGGATCAGGTAAAGGAAGCCGGGGAGAAGATTGAGTTAATCTGAGTTAGAATGAAGGAAGCTTAATCTAGGCAGTAAAGTTATGCTGATAGAAGAAGGAACGATTTAAAGTTTTCTATCGAAGACTATGTGTTTATTAAGGTTTCACCGATAAACGGTGTGATTATGTTTGGAAAATCAGGAAAGTTAGCACCCAAATTCGTTGGACCATTCCACATTGTTGAGTGGATCGGGAAACTCGCTTATAGAATAGAGTTACCGAGTAGTTTGGTTGGAGTCCGTAATGTTTTCCATGTTTCTCATCTTAGGAAATGTGTTAGAGACCCAGAGACAACCGTAGCACCTACAGTGTTAGAAGATTTAGTAGTAGAACATGATTTGACCATAGTAGAAAGCCCATTCAGACTGTGGCTAGAGATGAGAAGAAGTTGAGGAACAAGACAGTCAAGTTATTAAAGGTTCAGTGAAGTGACGATGCTAGAAACTGTACTTGGGAGACAGAGAACGGAATTAAAGACTCTTACCCTGATTTGTTTGATGGTATGTTTTACCTTTGATTGTTTTGTCATGTACCATATCCTAATTTCGAGGACAAAATTCTTTAAGGTAGGAAGTCTATAACACCCCATATTTTTACAACATTATTTAGGATATTTAATCAGCTAAAATTAAATAAAATAACATAGAGGTTAATGGATTGAGATTTGTTTTAGCTAGGGGTATCCGTGCCATGATAGTGTGTTAACTAATATAAAATAACCTAAACAAAGGTGTTAGCAAAAGACAAGGGCAATATGGAAAATAGGTGGAGCTTATATCCTAAACCCTTAAGAGATAGAAACTTACATTCATTTCATTTTACTCAAACTAAAAACACCAAGGCCGGCCACCATTTTCACTCTCAAGAAGAAGATTAAAGCAAGGATTCAAAAGAAGGGAAACAATCAACTAAATTAACCTCAAATCTCACATCTATAATCTCAAAGCTAAGGTGAATAATTACTACATCACATATCCTTTTGTTTTTCGGTTTTAAGACTGTGATCTGAAATGTTTATGCAAGTAATTTCCATGTTTTGAGGATTAAAAGTTATATGTATGTTATTGGTGAATTATGCATGTTCATACTTGTTTTAAATATTATGTTCGATATGAAAATGCTTTTTTATGACATCCAAATTCCTTGAAAATTTAAATATAGGTCAGAAATGATATTTCACAGAAGGGTTTCAATTTTCACAATTTTTCGAATTAAGGTGGATTTTATGTTAATTTTCTAGTGAAGGAAATCGTTTGTTGGGTTATAAATTATTTTCGGCTAAAAATAATAATCAATCGGGGTTGAATTTTTTTATGTTAGGCAACGTATTAAAATAGATTATTTGGATTTTTCCTGATTTTTCCTTGGTGTTTTGACGAATATATAAAATTATTTAAGGTAGGGACTTAAATGTTTTATATATTTAATTAAGAAGGGGCATTTTGTAAAATAAAATGATTATTAATTTTAAAAATAGTGGCAACACATTTCTGAAAAGAATTTGTTAACCAATGAGAATTTGAAAAATAAAGGCAGGTTAGTTGAAAAGCTATCATTTTTAAGTTAAAAACAAAGAAATCATACTTTTAAATGTTTCGGTCCATTATAGCAGTAAACATTCCATCCCAGACCTTCCGGCAAGGTCCAAAGGTTCTAAGCTTTCGACAAGGTCAAACTAATGCATATGGTATCAAGCTACTTGGTGCGTAATGAATTGGACAGAGTCGAAGGGTTCTTAGTCGAAAGGTTGATGGCCAAAGAGGTTGGGGTATGTTTGTTTTATAAACCAAAAACTTTTGCATGCTTTGCTTTTGAATTATAGCTTTCGACTTGGTTGCTTTCGACTAGGTCAAAATGTTTTTTAAAAATGTTTTTTAAACCTTCCGACATAATCGAAAGTTTACTGCTGCTACTTTGTTTTGAAATCTTCCGTCATAGTCGAAACGTTACTGCCGCTTTATATAAATGTTTTGTTTTGAACCCTCTGACAAATTCGAAGGGTTTACTTTTATTGATTTCGAAAGGTTTACTTGTTTTAAAACTAGCCGCTTCTCCATGCTTTCGAAAGGAAGCTTTCGACTTAGGTGATTTACCCTTGTTTTATAAATTGAACTATAACCCAAAGCTTTCGAAAGAGTTATTTTAAAAGATGCTTTAAAGCTTTCAAATAAGAGCTTTCGACTTAGCCGAAGGATTGATTTCAATGAAGTCGAAATGTTTTAACAGAAAGTTTTTCACCTGTTTAGATTGATCCCAAAAAAGTTTTCAAAAGGTTGAGTTAAATAAGAGTCAATGCTTTCGAAAGGATTTGTTTACTGAATGGTTTTAAAAAGGGTTGAAAGCAAAGCTCTCGAAGGGGTCGAAAGGTTTCTTCCGACTAAGTCAAAAGGTTTAGTTTCTGAATGATTTTGAAAGGTTTTAAATGGAAGGATTTCCACAGATTTTCAAAGAAATGTCTCAAGTCTTTTTTAAGTAGGATGTCTAAGTCTTTATTTCTTTTGAAAGGTTTTGAATTTCAATGAGTTCGAAAGGTTTGAAGTTCAATCGTTTCATAGGGTTGAGTTCCAATGGTTTCGAAAGGTTTGATTTCTAAGGATTTTGAGGGTACCAATGGAAATAATAAATGAATAATACCTAAGTTAGGAATACTAATGGAAATAGGTTAATCATGGGGCTGGCATGATATAAATAGAATCATGGGGTTAACATGATATAAATAGAATCTATGCCTCGGAACGATTTGGGATTATGTGTTGAGAATGTGACACAATGGTTTTGAAATGTAATGAGGTAAAAGTTATTTTGAAATTTGTGTTTTCTTTCATATTCAAGTGCTTATGATATTATTGATGACATTAACGTAGCTGTATTTAGTCGCCGAAAGCTAATACTGCAGATGACTGTAGCATCTATAGCGCTTCGTTTTGGGCCTCTAGATAGGGGATGTTACATTAACCCTCTCTTAAATCATAAGTAATGATGGTAAACTTATTTTGGAAGAATATTTACAAAAATAAATACTCTGAATAAATACCGTTAATGTGACTCGAATCATTTTATCGATAAACAGCTTTTTAGCTGTCAAAAGTTATTCATATTTTTTTTACATACACTTATTTGCTAAGGAAATTATTAAAATGAAATATTTTTTTTTCCATTTATAGAAATAAACTATTGGTTGATGTCATACTTGATGTAATGGAAGATATTAGGAAATGACCTTTTTGGTAAAACTTAACATTTAAGTAAAAGAGAGAGGTGTACAGTTAACATGTGAAAAAGAGGATCCTTTGTAACCTTTCATAGAAGGTAAGAGGTGGTTATGAGATCTTGTAAAATCCTATATAAGGAGGTATATACCTTTAGGAATATATCACTAATTCACTTAAGCTTGAGACGAAGTAAGAGAGTTAAAAATGATGGAAGATCTTAAGCACTAATCTACTAATTACTCTCTAACTTTTCCAAGTCTTAACCAAATCATCTTCAGTCTCTTTTAAACCATGTCTTTGGGCCTAAGACATCATATGAGGCATTATTTGGAAGTAAGAAGTAGGAGAAGGTGATAGAAGAAGGGGATCTAAGGAAGGATCCTGAGCATGGAGGAGGAAGGGGAGGTGGTCGCTTTGGTTTGTCAATGCTAAAGGTCGGATCTTTAGGCTTGTGGTGATGAAAGGATGTGGCTCTTTGGTTCTTGTGGACTTGTGCTTTAGTTTGGCATGGATCTAAGTATGTTATCTCACTATTTTGTTTGTATATATCGTGTGTATGTGTGTGTGTGTGTGTGTGTGTGTGTTTGTGTGTTGTGTTTGAATTATAATATTGAGGTGACATTAATTAAGTAAAGTTATAAACTTTAGACCCCTCTTGCTTTTGAAAGCAAATGATAACTTCATATTGTACAACATCAGTTTTATTGCTCTCTTAAACATGCGATGTGGCCTTAACTTGATTTTTATCTGGTTTTTTAACTTGTGTGTTAAACTGGAGAAAGTATGAAAGTATTTAAAGCGAGAATAGTCGTTATAAGCACACTTAGGAGTCCCTTGTTTTCAAAAGTTTTAGTACACAAATGGGTAGATACCCTTAAGGGTTTATTCCCACGGTTTTTAAGTAACATAAATTTAGTACTTATTATGAATTTTTTTAGTCTTAAATCATTTGTTAAAGTGGTTAATACTAGTCACAAAGTTTGTTTTTTCCAATGTTGTTTTAACAAGTACTTTTAATAGCATTTATGAATGCTATAGTAAATCGCTTTTGCTTTTAAGTGCCATATCGAAGTAAACCCTTTGTATTATTCATTTGATATTATATATTATCATTCCATTGTGAGATCCTAATATTGTATACTCTTCTTTCTTGTACTATTTCCTTTTCTTTTTATTTTACGCTAACTTTTCGTCTTTCGGGAACTAAGGTACTTAGCACGTGAATACCGTTGATGTATTAGTGTCGACGTTCGGGGGTTTAAGAGGTGAATTGTTACACAAATACCTCCTTATGAAGGCGTATATGAAGTTTGGCATTCAGAGTGATATTGATGATAGTAAATCATTGTTTGGTTTTGTCTTTATGCTTGACAATAGTGTCATCAATTGGAAAAGTTTCAGATAAACATTAATAGTTGATTCGGCGATGGAAGGCAAGTACACCGCTCTCAATGAAGCTGTTAAAGAGGTAGTCCAGATGCGCAAGTTTAAGTGACCTCAGAGTGATTCTCGATACCGAAAATACAATAGCGTCGTTCTATGATAACATGCAGCGATACAGATCGTAAAGGAGTCCAGAGCATGTAAGAAGTCACTACATCTTACTCAGAAGTTCCACCTCATTAGAGAATTCATTGAGAAGAAAGATATCATAATACAAAAGATAGATACTTAGGACAACATAGCAGATCCATTCACTAAGAGCCTTGCTTGGTCAGCTCTCGAGATGTTGATCGAAGGAATGGGATTGAGATTCCATAATTGGGCCTAAGTATAAGAGGGAGATTGATAGAGTTAGGGGTATGCCTACGGAAAATTATGTAATTTATTGTGAGTTATTAACTTTGTAATCAATCCTCATTCGTAATAAAGGCATTTTCTTTCTGTTATATGTTTGTTATAATGTGTTATAAATAGTTAAACGTTCAGTTGCAATATATTTAACTAAAAATCAATAAGTGGCATGTTTATGATCATGGGTTTTGTATTATAATACAATAAGCACATCATTTTAAATATTTCTATTAAAGATGCATCGAGACTGGATATCAATGCATTCATTGAGACTAGAATATATAAAGCTCTCCAAATGTTGGTAGTATATTACTCATGACTACTAGGGGCACCAAGAGGTTATGTATTGATAGTTAATGAATAATTATGGAATGACTCTCTCGATAGCTTTATGTTGGTTAATATAACTAAGGTAAAATAGAAAATATCGATGTGGCTAATTTACACAGTTTCTTACCTTGAGAATACTATCGATCTATGATAAAAAGCCCCATTTTGATTCTAGTAAAATAATGGCACAGAGTCCATCAAACGACTGTAGTTAGGTCGAGTGGAGACATTGGAAGTGAAACACCATTCATGTCTTTAATTATATATGGTTAGTATCACAGTCAATTGAAGTCAAAATCTCTTGCTAGAACAGTTCGATTAATATTAATAATTATTAATGAATTAAGGAATTTGTTTTTGAACTATAGAGTTTAATATGATGAAATTGGAGTTTTGATCATTATCAAATTCCATAAATCCAAAGTGATATAGTTTTAACGAAGAGAATTGGTGTAAGTAATTGTCACTAATAGATGGTGCATTGTAATTGGTCTTTACCAAAGGATGTTTAAGCAATAAATTTAGTCAAAATATCATACCACTATTCAAGGTGATCTGTAAATGTTAATATTTGAATTGTTTAATATTAATTGCTGATTGAATTAACATATTTGAGGCACATAACCGAAATGATGAATATTCCAAATCAACCACATGATTTAATTAATTTTTAATTTTTAAAATTAATTAATATTTATAAAATATAATTATAAATTTTGATTTAATTTATTGGATGCCATTAGTATTTAGTAAAGTGTGTATATAAAAGTTATAAACGTGTGTATCGACATACGATATCGGTAGAATGTTTAAATTCGATTTTGACAAAATAAATACTGAAAACGGGCTTTAAATAAATTGAACTGATTAATATTTTTGAAATATAAATTGATAATTATTTATTATTTGATTTATTTGCTTTCTATTGGTATTTAATAATATGCGTATATTAGAAGTTATAAACACATGTATCAGTATACGATATTGATAGAAAATTTATATTAGAGATATAATACTAACTAGATTTTGGATTTATTTGGATCCAATGACCAAAGTGATGGCCGGCTATGATGTAAAGAAGGAGAGGCGTTTTTGAATTTGAAATGCGGGGGCAATCTTAGTCAAAGGAGATAAAAGACCATATATTGATTACACATTTATTTCCTTTTTAATTAGATATTGCTCCATCATTTTTCCTCTCCCTCTCTACAAAATATCAAGACCAAATTTTCCATGGTGGCAAAAGCTTCAAAATTCCAAAATTTAATCAAGCAAAATTAAATAGAAATAGTTCTTAGCTCCAGATTACTATAGAACTGGAGATTGATCTATATCAGATCTAGGATTTGTTCTATCATTTGAGGTGTTTCCACTGCCTTCATCCTAAGGTAATTATAAATATATTCATATATCTTTAATTTTGTTTACATTCGTTTAATCCTTTGTCTCTCTCTTCTGTTCATATGCATGAATTTGGATCTAAATTTGAATATCTCACTTTCCTCTTTTGAATCAACTGTATATTCTTATCATGTTGAATAAAATAAAATAAAAACACCTTGTCTGTATTTATCTAGTTTGCTTGTTTATTTATCTAGTTTGTTTAATCTAGGTCTAGACCTTCTTATCACGAATTCGTATATGCTTATGTCATCTGATTTTATTATAATTATTAAAAAATAATATTTGGAATAATCTTGTTTATATGTCAGTTTTCATACTAGAATATTTAGATTTGAATGTATACATTTAAATTTCTATATGAATAAAATTTTGAACTACAATAATTAATCATTGGTTTAATTATCTTACATATAAATTATTCTAAAACAAATATTGCTAATTGAAACAAAAAAAGAAGCATTAATTTGGTGGTTTATTTCTTGTTTTACAATTTTTTTCCAATTAAATCAAAAGTGGAAACATTAATTTGGTGATTTTTCTTTTTTACAGTTGTATTTAAACTAGCACTAACTCTTTGTTTGAAAGGAAAGCATTCTATTTCACAAACTGCTTGGATATTATTCTTTTTTTTTTAATTAAAAATCTTGTTTTGATTTGTGTGTGACCATAAGTTTATATATTTATGTGATAACATTTATATGTGTGTATGCATTTATATTTAACTCAAAGTTTTAGAAGGGTTTTTATGCAAGTTATAGTAGTAAATTTTTGAACTGCTTTAATTAGACATTGCATTCATTGATCTAGGGCATGTATATAAAAAAGTCTTTTTCAATATTAATAGCGATACGTGATATTTATATATATGTGACTGTATATATGTATATGTATATATATATATATATAATGAAGGGAACATTTGTCACACATCCTTGTTAAGTTTTAAAATAAGCAAAACATCCTCCTTAAAACAAATTAATAAACTACGTCCATGTTTTTGGATTTGGCTATTTTATTTCCAAAACGACCCTTCGGCCTTCTCAAAACGAAACCCAAAACCCTCAAAAATCATTTCATTAACATTTCTTCCAAATTAAACCCTAATCACCTCAAGTATAATTTGGAAATATTGAAAGACGGAAGGTGAAATCGAAAGAAATCGAAAAAGAAAAGTGAAATCCAGAAAATGAAATCAATCAAAATGAGGAAGGTAATCAATTAAATTTCTTCATAATATCGATTTTTATTCCATTATAGTTGATTAATATGTTAGTAGGGTTTATAGATAGTTCATTTCATAATATTTGATGTGAGTATGTTACCTATAATTGCACATGCAAATGGTATTATTCACAAATTTATGCATGCAAGCTATTATATGGAAAATTGCAAACATATTTTCGAATAATATGTATAACTGTAGAATATTATGTAGTTATTCAAAATAATTAAAGTAATGACAACAATTATTCTAAATAATGGATGACAAAAATGCACGCACTCTTTAAAATTGAATTGAAACGATATTACTGTAATATTTGCAGAATGTAAGCAATTTATCTAATTTAATAGAATTTAAAGGCATTTGTAACTGTAAATGACAAAACAAAGCATTTTATTTGAATTATGAAGAATTAGTTCATGTTTCTCTGCAATTATGTACTTAAAATCAATTATTTTCAACTTTCTTTTCAATTATTCATAATAATTATAGAGATGTATGCAACTGTTATAAATAATTGCATGTATGTCTGCAATTGTTTTTAACAATTGATTACTTGTCAGCAATAATTCAAATAATCAACCCCCAAGGTGATGCAGTAGTCAGGACATGCGACGCTCACCTTAAAGTTCGAGGGTTCAATCCCCACCAACTACATATCCTTCGAAATTACCTGAAGTATGTGTTGTGGATTCGGTGCATACTTCCTTAGAGTTTACAAGCAAAGCATGGTTCTCTAGGTCTTCAAAAAAATTTCAAATAATCATTTCAATTAAAAAAAGATTTATAGTTGTAACTATTATAAAAAAACATTTTTTGTTCAATGGAAGATTATAAACATCTTACTCTATAATTATTGAGAATAATTACATAGCTATTTGCAAATATTATCTGTAATTGCATCTAGGTCTGCAATTATTCTGATTAATTTGCTTACTTATCAGCAATAATTCAAATAAATTCACTTCAACTCATGATAAGGTATTTATAACTGTAAATAATATAAAAAATAATTTTACTTTAATAAAGGAATTATATTCATCATTCTCTGCAATGATTTGAAATGTTGCAGATAAGTAAGCAACTATTTTAAAAAAGTGCAGAACTACATGCAATTATTCTCAATATTTGCAGAAACAATTGCACAAATTTTAAACATTTGCTCAAAAAAAATTTGCATATCATTTCTCACTAATATTTACGAATTAAGACAAAAATACAACACCATCTCCTCGAGGAATTGCAGACAAATCACCAATAATTTATTGTTTGTAAAAAAATTATTTGAAGAATCGAAAATAGCACATATCATTATTGGAATAGATGCAACTCTAGTATTCTAGATAATTGTAGAAATGACAGTAGTTATTCTGAAGAACTGCAAACATATAAACATATTTTGTACTTTTGTAACTGAATAATTGTAGCAAATGGTATTTTCATAGTTGAATTGAAATGATATTATTAGATTGTTTGCAGATACATTAGTATTTTCTGTATATTATTGCAGAGAGATAATTAGAAAGAAACAGAAGAAGAAGATATGGTTATTAAAGAAAAATCTATTATTCCTGTTGAAGAAAATGTTGATTTTGAAGAGAATAACGATACAAAAATAAAAAAGAGAAAAAGTGCTGATGCAAGAAAGATTCCTCGTAAACAAGAACATTACAGAAATAGTTTGAAGCCTTTTCTTGAACTCCCGATGAAGATTAAAAGGGAAATTTTTCTTAAGAATCCTCATGTAACGACCCAGTATTTTCAACCCTTCGCATCCACACATTGTCGGACTTGAAGTGTTCAAAATACTGCGTTGTAATATAAATTTGGCAAAACTCAGGATATACAGTAAATAAATCACAGAATTACAGACACAGATATCAGAATCTCGCAGCGGAAATTAAAAATTTAGTGGTTCATGAAGCCACTGATACAACTTTACAAAAACAGAACTTACTTTGTCTATAATCCTCAATACAAATTTAAGACATAAATAGAGATAGAGTCTTCAAAGTCTTGAATTCCAGAAAGGATAAAGGCTGAAACAACTTCCAACAGCACGAATGTTCTACTGAGTGTCCTAGCTTCGGAGAGAAACTGAAACTGCAACTCAGGCTGACCCGAGCGTACAATAAAACAAAACACTCGAGTCAGGACATACATACTTATATAATGTAAGCTAAATCAAGTGTACTGTAATATATAGCGAGTAACTTAAAGGATGCTTGGGATCGCCCATCCTCTAAGGATCCGTTAAACTATTTACTATGTAGTATATTGCGCTATTATAATAGTGTCTACGGTAAAATAAACATACTTTTAAATAGCATTAAGGCTTTACATTTTCCACCTTAACACGTAATAGTCCCAGTAGTCCATCCAATATCATAGCTCCTCCTACTCGGGAAGCAACTAGAGGATACCACACGGGCTACGGGAGAAAACCAAACTCGTACAAGGCTCGATATGGTAGGTGACACGGCACAACTAGGCAATGCCAGGGTAGATATACCAATTGCTATCCGGACCGGTGGTAACGCGAAGCCGCAGCAACCGCCCACCTCGAACAACACTCCCAAATCAAAGGTGCACCCAAACAATCACATAAGCAATAGAATGGTATACGAAGAAGTGCGTTCGATCAGAGGAGCTACCTCATTAATCCGAGAATCGCTCCTGTTTTAGCCACCTTAAGCCAACTCACGGGAGTCGGGTCCACGTATATACCTTTCAAGAAACCGTCACCACCATCCTACTTCATTCTGGAATCTCCACCGCGTACATGGTTAGTCAAAGTGGTTTTCGGTATCGACAGAGAGTATGTCCATATCCGATCCCGGTCTCTTTGCCAACCAAACGTTATTATAACCCGTGGCCATTTAAAAACAGTTTATACTTTAAACCAGAATAATCATTTCCATTTCAAAACTATAGATACGATATCATTTTAAAGCCCAAAACAATATGATATCGTTATATTCAAAATATAATTCTTTCCAAAACTATATTGCTTAAAATTTAAAATATCTGGAAACCAACCATTTGAATTATATCTTCAAAACATATTATTCTTGGAAATTTACTTTAAAACCATAACTCCCAAAACACAAATGGTTCGGATATTTAACGGTATATAGAATAAATGGGTTAATTTTATGGTTACTTTGTAAAGAAGAGAATTTACATAGCTTTACAAATAATTCCTCTATTTAAAGTTTTAAACCATAAATTAAATATCATTTTATGTTCCCAAAACATTACAATTCCCATATATATATTAATTGGGGTATTTACTATTCAAAACTAAGTTTGGGTTTTATTCTTTCCCAAATCAATGTTTTTATTATTTAGTCTTGAATATTCCCATAATTTCCATAAATAAAACTCCAAATTTTTAGCCATTAAATTTTCAAAATTTACTTAATACCAGAATATTCATCTTTAATTTATTAAGGAAAATTCAGTTATAAATATTATGTCTGAAGTTTTTCCAAAACTTAAGGTAAAATAAAATTTATCCAATTCCATAAATTTTAGAGCAATCAAATTCTAGATTCCATAGCACTTAGGAAATGCTACCTAAAGTTATGGATAAAACTAGTCCAATTTCGAAAGACGGCATTTAAATGCTGTAATAGATTGTTTACTTAATAAATATTTCCAAATATAACTTATTTATTTATTTATTAACTGAAATCTTATTCTTTCAAAATCCCGCTTTACCAAATAAGTTATATTCCAAATTTTATTCAAACATTTATTTATTTTTATTTATAACTTATTAAAAATCAATATAAATTCCTTTAAAGATATAAATCGAATATTTAACTTCCAAAATAAATTTTTTAATATTTCAGAAAATATTATAAGGACCACGGGCCTGTATATAGTTTTCTAGCCTAAGTCAAGTGATACGGATTTATATCATTTCAACCCGTAATTTACAAAACCCCGGGTTCTATCATTTCAAACCCGCAATCCCAAGTTACCAGTTAAGCAGTTAACAGAATAAATGAACAATAATCATTTAGGCCTATCATTTCAGCCCATACGAACTAAATTTAACAGGGAACTTGCAGTGTGATTTGAGCAGTAAATAAACAATAACAAAATATAACTGCAGATATAATACAACAGATGAATAACTGATGAGGTGTCAATTTAAATAGGGTTCATCATTTTATATCACACTACAGACAGATAATAGTGAAATAAATTTTTACGCATACACTTGTGATAATTTACCAAAATATAAATACTTATGTCTGGTGAGAAATACTCACCTGAAGGTTGCAGAAAATTTTGAATTCAAAAACGACTATTCACCGATAAAGAACGACAGAGGATAATGGTCAAATTTCTTCTGATGTCGCCTAGATTCAAATCTAGAAAAAAAATTCAGATATTTTGAAACGCGACTTTAGAATTTTACGGTCAAAGAAAAATTAAAATAGAACGAGAATTTGTTTGCTTTGCTCGACCACTCCACCGTGTAACGTGACCAAAACATACCCAAAACTGTGAACCGTGCTAACACACAAAAAATTTCGACGAAAATTTTCCTAAAACAAACTACGGCAAAAGTTGAACACGAATACACGTGCACACAAATTTTTCTCCATGAACGTGATAAGGATATGTGCACGTACGTGCACCACTCTACGCTCATGCACACGCCAAAATTTTGTGCAGCCTTCCTTTTTTTTTTCAAAGCTTTATATTTTAACTTATATTTACAACTGGGTTACATAAAAATTTTTTTTCTTTCAAAATCATAATTTATTTCTCTGCAAATATTCTTTCCAGATTCTACTATTGTTTTGCAACTCTACAATATGCCTCTAACTCACTGTAACTAATACTTACCCATCATCCACTTTTACATCACAAGTTATTTCTAGTTAAAAGCATCTGACAAACCCCCAGCTACCCCACTACCATCCAGCTCGGTTCACAATTATGCCCTGCTCCAACTTCACTCACCAGACCCCAAACTCACCCAGATACAAAACAAATGCATGCTTTAATTTTTCTTGGTCACGTATCATGCCTGGAACTACCGTGCACACATGCACTGATGCACACTTGCCTACTCCTTCTCTCTGCCTCTTCCACTTCCTCCGCCTTTTTCATTTTTTTTTTCTTCTTATATGCAAGCTACTCATCCTAAATGCAAGCTACAACTCCATAACTCCTGTCAGTCTCATCATTCACCATTTCTCAGAGCCACCCTCACCAATGCAACTTGTGCCAATATATGCAGACCCATCAAAAATGAACAACACAACTCAGTCTTTTGATACACTCCCAGATCTGCATGCTTCCCACAACCAACAGCATGCTTTCAAAAAAAAATTTTTATGTGGCCACCAAACTTTTATATGTATCAGTTTTATGAATCTATAGACTGAATATGTTTTTTTTTTCTAATGTGACTTCTACAATTTAGACGCCACTATACGACAACTCTGGAAAAAAAAAAAAAAAAAAAATATGAACAGCACCCACAACCTAGATCCAATACCAGAGTATGATTGGACATGGCCGAGCAAGTCAAAAGAACAGAGAAACTTAGAAGAGAAAAGATGAAATAAAATTTACCTGATGGCTTTGAGCAGAGAAAAGGGATGAAAAGCAGATCAAAATGTGGAAGAAACCGATGGGTGGGTATATGGATATATAGGCAGTGAGAAAAATAACGTGTCAGTTTCTATTGATATAAATTTGTGAATAACGAATATGTGATCCATCAGTTAAAAATGAGAATGTACTGATTCTCGTGATTAAAGCAACTGATGGTGAGATGGGAAGAGGAACGGCAAGGCAGAGCCTTTATTTGCTTAGCAATACGTTTAAGTTTCTTGCTTAAATTTTACCCATGCATTCAAGGCCGAGCGGTTTCAAATTTTGAAGGCTTGTTGATGCTTTTGAAAACCAGATAAAGGCAAGCTTTGATAAAAGAAAACTGATCACTTGATAAATGGCTTGCGTGATATATGTGCGTGATTGAAGTTTGATAACTGATGAAAACAGGGGTTTAAAAGCAAAGGTTGATATTTGATTCAAGTAATTGCGTGATTTAAGTTTGATAATTGATGAAGCAGAGGCAGATGAAAAAAAAAGAATTTATGCACGGCTTTGAAATGAATGTGTACAAGTGCAAAGGAAAAACTGTCAGAGAGACAGAAGAAAATATATTCGAACGTTAATCAATAAATTCTCACTTATTTTCAACATCTTGATTTTAGTTTGTTATCACAAATTAAAAGGTGAATATTTATGTTGGCTATAGGAATGGAAAACGTATACAAGCTTATACAAACTCAGACCGTTAGTTAACAAAGTACCGGTTATCATAAAATTACTGACTGATATTTTTCCTCAAATTAAATCGAAAACTTGATTTTTACACTACGTTAAGCAGACGCAGTCTAAAACATCAAAATTTTTGATAAAAATAACATTTTAAAAACACACGTTTTACTACGTTGCTTATACCCTATATTTGACGCGTCTTTTAAACGCGAAATTTTACAGTTTAAACATAGCTTAAATTTTTCACAGTTATTACTTAATTTTATTGACACAACAATTTTATAAAATAAATCTCCAGATTAAATCTTTAAACTATATTGTTAAACACAATTTATATACAAATGTATTTCAAAATTAAATAATTGAAATAAAATAAATAGCTAAAACTAGGGTTGTTACACTCTCCCCCACTTACGAACTTTTCGTCCTCGAAAAGGAACGAAAGAGGTGAAACAAAGAAAGATAAGCTAGACAAACAAGAATCTTAAACGGATAGTTCCGGTATTGGGAACCCGAAGAAGATCCTTTAGAATCGGATTTTCCTTTCAGTTTGACCGTCCGTCTATGGGTGATAAGCGGTGCTCAGGTCCCGATGAGTAACAAAGAATTTCAAAGATTATAGAGAGATTTCTGAATAGACTGGTAGAAGCAATAGCCTCCCCCTTCTGTAGCAGACAGGGCAACCAAGGGCACTCGAAGATAGTTTGAAAACAAAATAAGATAATAACTTTGAAATCATAATGCTTCTTGAATTTAAAATACTTCGAAAGTCATTAAGATTTTATAGATATTATCATTTGGAAATCATACTACTAAAATCATAACACTTCTAAAATAATCTTCATTTATTCAATTATAAATTTTCAAAACATTTATTTTTAGAAACAGCAACACTTGAAATATGTTACCGTAGATATAATAGTATTTCTAATCAGCATTATTTTACTTAACTCTTAATTTTTAACAAATAACTAAACTACTTTATTTGAAATACCTATTTTAAAATAAGATATTCCATCAATAAGTTATACTTGGAATTTTTATTTGAACACCAATTCTCAAATTATCAAAATTTAAAATACGACTTACTTAAATCATAATTATTCATTTCAGGAAATAACCTTTATTAGAATCTCTTGTTTAGATTTTTAAGGTTCCATATTAAATCAAATTTGATTATCAGGTTATTTAAATAAAATTCCCTAAAATTTTTATTCCTTATTTACCCCCATTAATCTTTTATAACTAAAATTTAAGTGTATAATATTAATTATAACCACTCAAATTTTATTTATAAAAATCCTTTTTATATTGTATATTATCCAATTACATTGTTAACTTTTGAAAATCAAGGTAAGTTATATTAAAATGAAATTGGGTGTTATACAAATAAAACTTCCAATTTAATTATCTCCAATTGGAACTTTTTATTCAAAAATTTTATTTTCCTTTTTATTTTATTGAAATTTTCCTTAAGATAAAATTTAAGAATTGAATTTCTGATTCCCTTCAACCCATTTAGAGATAAATAAATATATATACATAATATGTCAAATCAAATTTAAATTATATATCTATATATATTAATTCATATTTTAGAAATTCAATCAATTAAAATCTCAAGGAAACACTGTAGCCGAATTACAGAATGGTCTTTTCACTTCGAAACTCGAAAATGAATGTCGATGATGCTGCAGTCATCACCGAAATTATTTTCCAGCGACAAAGAGAAGAGCACTAAATTTTTAAAATTCTTGGGAACAAATCTCTATATAAATACTTTAAATAATACATCCTTTTAAAGTTTAAACACAGGGTTTGAAACCATCAGAGATTTAATTCTCAAGTTCTTGTTTTAGATTCATTTCTGTTCCAATTTAAATTATAACCATTGTTTATATTCACTTATTTATATTAGACAAACACATGGTTTACAAAACCATAAATAAAATCAAAACTATTATCTCTTGGCAACTAGTTAAATTAATTATAAAATTTCTGAAAATTATACTCATATATATAATATTAGATTTTATTTCAAATATAGAAATAAATTTTTCAACACAAAGATAAAGATTCAAATTTTGATGAACTCGAATCAAATTAAATTCAAGATAAGTGGAAATCAGAAGATCTGATGGCTAAATAACGCAATAAGGAAACTGGGTAAGTCTATATAAATCGCGGACAACCTTGATCTGGTCATCCGTGACTTTAAAGAGTCAGATCGGTGTGGTTGAGTAAATCTACACTTGATCCGAAGAGATAGAGTTCGGAATAACTAAAGATACTAGTATATAAACCGAGGATAAATATAAACCTCTGGTGAATCAATGCTATTGGTAAAGGAGTTTCACCCCTTTATTAGAATAATGGCGGGACCGCCAATTCACTATAAAGATCCTCCGAAGTAGAGTTATGGGATACTCCAGAATCTAAAGAAGACGAAAAGTGAGGGACACGAATGAACTTTGGAACCATAGGGAATGTTCCAAAATTCGAAGAGAAAGAGATTCAAACTCGGATGAATGTGATTCTATAATCAAATTTACTTTACATTCTAAGTTTTGCCTAGAGCCAAAGCTCTGATACCAGCTGTAACGACCCAGTATTTTCAACCCTTCGCATCCACACATTGTCGGACTTGAAGTGTTCAAAATACTGCGTTGTAATATAAATTTGGCAAAACTCAGGATATACAGTAAATAAATCACAGAATTACAGACACAGATATCAGAATCTCGCAGCGGAAATTAAAAATTTAGTGGTTCATGAAGCCACTGATACAACTTTACAAAAACAGAACTTACTTTGTCTATAATCCTCAATACAAATTTAAGACATAAATAGAGATAGAGTCTTCAAAGTCTTGAATTCCAGAAAGGATAAAGGCTGAAACAACTTCCAACAGCACGAATGTTCTACTGAGTGTCCTAGCTTCGGAGAGAAACTGAAACTGCAACTCAGGCTGACCCGAGCGTACAATAAAACAAAACACTCGAGTCAGGACATACATACTTATATAATGTAAGCTAAATCAAGTGTACTGTAATATATAGCGAGTAACTTAAAGGATGCTTGGGATCGCCCATCCTCTAAGGATCCGTTAAACTATTTACTATGTAGTATATTGCGCTATTATAATAGTGTCTACGGTAAAATAAACATACTTTTAAATAGCATTAAGGCTTTACATTTTCCACCTTAACACGTAATAGTCCCAGTAGTCCATCCAATATCATAGCTCCTCCTACTCGGGAAGCAACTAGAGGATACCACACGGGCTATGGGAGAAAACCAAACTCGTACAAGGCTCGATATGGTAGGTGACACGGCACAACTAGGCAATGCCAGGGTAGATATACCAATTGCTATCCGGACCGGTGGTAACGCGAAGCCGCAGCAACCGCCCACCTCGAACAACACTCCCAAATCAAAGGTGCACCCAAACAATCACATAAGCAATAGAATGGTATACGAAGAAGTGCGTTCGATCAGAGGAGCTACCTCATTAATCCGAGAATCGCTCCTGTTTTAGCCACCTTAAGCCAACTCACGGGAGTCGGGTCCACGTATATACCTTTCAAGAAACCGTCACCACCATCCTACTTCATTCTGGAATCTCCACCGCGTACATGGTTAGTCAAAGTGGTTTTCGGTATCGACAGAGAGTATGTCCATATCCGATCCCGGTCTCTTTGCCAACCAAACGTTATTATAACCCGTGGCCATTTAAAAACAGTTTATACTTTAAACCAGAATAATCATTTCCATTTCAAAACTATAGATACGATATCATTTTAAAGCCCAAAACAATATGATATCGTTATATTCAAAATATAATTCTTTCCAAAACTATATTGCTTAAAATTTAAAATATCTGGAAACCAACCATTTGAATTATATCTTCAAAACATATTATTCTTGGAAATTTACTTTAAAACCATAACTCCCAAAACACAAATGGTTCGGATATTTAACGGTATATAGAATAAATGGGTTAATTTTATGGTTACTTTGTAAAGAAGAGAATTTACATAGCTTTACAAATAATTCCTCTATTTAAAGTTTTAAACCATAAATTAAATATCATTTTATGTTCCCAAAACATTACAATTCCCATATATATATTAATTGGGGTATTTACTATTCAAAATAAGTTTGGGTTTTATTCTTTCCCAAATCAATGTTTTTATTATTTAGTCTTGAATATTCCCATAATTTCCATAAATAAAACTCCAAATTTTTAGCCATTAAATTTTCAAAATTTACTTAGTACCAGAATATTCATCTTTAATTTATTAAGGAAAATTCAGTTATAAATATTATGTCTGAAGTTTTTCCAAAACTTAAGGTAAAATAAAATTTATCCAATTCCATAAATTTTAGAGCAATCAAATTCTAGATTCCATAGCACTTAGGAAATGCTACCTAAAGTTATGGATAAAACTAGTCCAATTTCGAAAGACGGCATTTAAATGCTGTAATAGATTGTTTACTTAATAAATATTTCCAAATATAACTTATTTATTTATTTATTAACTGAAATCTTATTCTTTCAAAATCCCGCTTTACCAAATAAGTTATATTCCAAATTTTATTCAAACATTTATTTATTTTTATTTATAACTTATTAAAAATCAATATAAATTCCTTTAAAGATATAAATCGAATATTTAACTTCCAAAATAAATTTTTTAATATTTCAGAAAATATTATAAGGACCACGGGCCTGTATATAGTTTTCTAGCCTAAGTCAAGTGATACGGATTTATATCATTTCAACCCGTAATTTACAAAACCCCGGGTTCTATCATTTCAAACCCGCAATCCCAAGTTACCAGTTAAGCAGTTAACAGAATAAATGAACAATAATCATTTAGGCCTATCATTTCAGCCCATACGAACTAAATTTAACAGGGAACTTGCAGTGTGATTTGAGCAGTAAATAAACAATAACAAAATATAACTGCAGATATAATACAACAGATGAATAACTGATGAGGTGTCAATTTAAATAGGGTTCATCATTTTATATCACACTACAGACAGATAATAGTGAAATAAATTTTTACGCATACACTTGTGATAATTTACCAAAATATAAATACTTATGTCTGGTGAGAAATACTCACCTGAAGGTTGCAGAAAATTTTGAATTCAAAAACGACTATTCACCGATAAAGAACGACAGAGGATAATGGTCAAATTTCTTCTGATGTCGCCTAGATTCAAATCTAGAAAAAAAATTCAGATATTTTGAAACGCGACTTTAGAATTTTACGGTCAAAGAAAAATTAAAATAGAACGAGAATTTGTTTGCTTTGCTCGACCACTCCACCGTGTAACGTGACCAAAACATACCCAAAACTGTGAACCGTGCTAACACACAAAAAATTTCGACGAAAATTTTCCTAAAACAAACTACGGCAAAAGTTGAACACGAATACACGTGCACACAAATTTTTCTCCATGAACGTGATAAGGATATGTGCACGTACGTGCACCACTCTACGCTCATGCACACGCCAAAATTTTGTGCAGCCTTCCTTTTTTTTTTTCAAAGCTTTATATTTTAACTTATATTTACAACTGGGTTACATAAAATTTTTTTTTCTTTTCAAAATCATAATTTATTTCTCTGCAAATATTCTTTCCAGATTCTACTATTGTTTTGCAACTCTACAATATGCCTCTAACTCACTGTAACTAATACTTACCCATCATCCACTTTTACATCACAAGTTATTTCTAGTTAAAAGCATCTGACAAACCCCCAGCTACCCCACTACCATCCAGCTCGGTTCACAATTATGCCCTGCTCCAACTTCACTCACCAGACCCCAAACTCACCCAGATACAAAACAAATGCATGCTTTAATTTTTCTTGGTCACGTATCATGCCTGGAACTACCGTGCACACATGCACTGATGCACACTTGCCTACTCCTTCTCTCTGCCTCTTCCACTTCCTCCGCCTTTTTCATTTTTTTTCTTCTTCTTATATGCAGGCTACTCATCCTAAATGCAAGCTACAACTCCATAACTCCTGTCGGTCTCATCATTCACCATTTCTCAGAGCCACCCTCACCAATGCAACTTGTGCCAATATATGCAGACCCATCAAAAATGAACAACACAACTCAGTCTTTTGATACACTCCCAGATCTGCATGCTTCCCACAACCAACAGCATGCTTTCAAAAAAATTTTTTTATGTGGCCACCAAACTTTTATATGTATCAGTTTTATGAATCTATAGACTGAATATGTTTTTTTTTTCTAATGTGACTTCTACAATTTAGACGCCACTATACGACAACTCTGGAAAAAAAAAAAAAAAATATGAACAGCACCCACAACCTAGATCCAATACCAGAGTATGATTGGACATGGCCGAGCAAGTCAAAAGAACAGAGAAACTTAGAAGAGAAAAGATGAAATAAAATTTACCTGATGGCTTTGAGCAGAGAAAAGGGATGAAAAGCAGATCAAAATGTGGAAGAAACCGATGGGTGGGTATATGGATATATAGGCAGTGAGAAAAATAACGTGTCAGTTTCTATTGATATAAATTTGTGAATAACGAATATGTGATCCATCAGTTAAAAATGAGAATGTACTGATTCTCGTGATTAAAGCAACTGATGGTGAGATGGGAAGAGGAACGGCAAGGCAGAGCCTTTATTTGCTTAGCAATACGTTTAAGTTTCTTGCTTAAATTTTACCCATGCATTCAAGGCCGAGCGGTTTCAAATTTTGAAGGCTTGTTGATGCTTTTGAAAACCAGATAAAGGCAAGCTTTGATAAAAGAAAACTGATCACTTGATAAATGGCTTGCGTGATATATGTGCGTGATTGAAGTTTGATAACTGATGAAAACAGGGGTTTAAAAGCAAAGGTTGATATTTGATTCAAGTAATTGCGTGATTTAAGTTTGATAATTGATGAAGCAGAGGCAGATGAAAAAAAAAGAATTTATGCACGGCTTTGAAATGAATGTGTACAAGTGCAAAGGAAAAACTGTCAGAGAGACAGAAGAAAATATATTCGAACGTTAATCAATAAATTCTCACTTATTTTCAACATCTTGATTTTAGTTTGTTATCACAAATTAAAAGGTGAATATTTATGTTGGCTATAGGAATGGAAAACGTATACAAGCTTATACAAACTCAGACCGTTAGTTAACAAAGTACCGGTTATCATAAAATTACTGACTGATATTTTTCCTCAAATTAAATCGAAAACTTGATTTTTACACTACGTTAAGCAGACGCAGTCTAAAACATCAAAATTTTTGATAAAAATAACATTTTAAAAACACACGTTTTACTACGTTGCTTATACCCTATATTTGACGCGTCTTTTAAACGCGAAATTTTACAGTTTAAACATAGCTTAAATTTTTCACAGTTATTACTTAATTTTATTGACACAACAATTTTATAAAATAAATCTCCAGATTAAATCTTTAAACTATATTGTTAAACACAATTTATATACAAATGTATTTCAAAATTAAATAATTGAAATAAAATAAATAGCTAAAACTAGGGTTGTTACACCTCACAAAAAATATCTTAAAAGTTTACCATTCTATAGATTTATTGACATTATTTATGATGGAATAATTTTAGTTGAAGAAACTACAAAAGATTCAACCTCTGTTAATATAATTATGAGAAACTATAAAAAGCATTTAAGGTATTTTCAGTTTGTTGATCAGAAAATAAAAAATTTCGAAACTTGACATGGGACAATTGTTTAGTATTCCTACAAAAGGCGAACAGGTCAAAACTTCTGAACGCATTAAAAAGCAAGACAAAAGTGATAATGGATATACTTCTTTCATCAATAGACGTTTTGAAAGGATGCCAATGTGCACGAAAAGATGATAGAAAAACCATTATTTTTGTAATAAAAGGAACCATGGAAGAGGAAAGAGAAGACACGACATAAATTCTCCTTCTATATTCGGCTGCAACATTTCTTTTTTCAAATTCTAACTCGAACTTACCATGGAATCTTGTTCCCTATTGTGCATGCGAGGAAAAAATGTCGCTGATTTCACGGCCAAAAACAATTCATAAGCATCTTATGGATCAAATAGGAAAACTTGTTGAGAAGCCAAGAAAATCATAGCTTATGTAACATTATTGTTGGTATTTTATTTCAAGTTAAATACACAAGTTGCCCAATTATTAATAATTTAATTTTCTATTAATTATTTTCCCTTCAGCGGATCTGTGAAAAAACTCATATGTTAAAGTCGTTTAAATCTCAATACAACAACTCATATCCATTAGCTGCAAAATGGAACATTTCAAAGCTCAAACAAATTATGCTGCTGATTATGAGATACAAATATGTAGTCTATAAATAATTGCACTAGAATCTGCTAAATTGTGAAATTATTTGAAGGAAAACATATTATTCTGAATACTTGCAGACATATCTGCAATTATTCTAAATATATTCGCAAACATATATGCTATTGCAGAATAAGATGCAAAAATTAAGACAAATCTTAATTGTTGTATTGAATAAATTGCATCTATATCTGCAATTATTTCGATTAATTGCTTATTTATCAACAATAATTCAAATAAATTCATTTCAATTCATAATAAGGAATTTATAATTGTAAATAATATAAAAAGTCATTTAACTTCAATAAAGGAATTATATTCATCTTTCCCTGCAATTTTTTGATAAGCTGCAGATAAGTAAGCAAGTATTTTAAAAAAGTGCAGAAATACATGATATTATTCTCAGTATGTGTAGAAAAAATGTATAAATTTTGAACATTTACTGCAAAATATTGCACGTTATTTCTCATTATTGTTGATGAATTAAAACAACAATACAACGCTGTCTCCTTGAAGAATTGCAGACAAATAACCAATAGTTCATTGTTTGTAAAAAAATGATTTGAAGAATCAACAAAAGCACTTATTATTATTGGAATAGATGCAACTCCAATATTTCAAATAACTGTAGAAATGTCAACAACTATTCTGAACAATTGCAGACATATAAACATATTATGTATTTTTGTAACTGAATAACTACCGTAATAGTATTTTCATGATTGATTTGAAATGATATTAGTAGATTGTTTACAGGTATATAAGCATTTTATGTATATTATTATAGAAAGATACCCAGAAGGAAATAGAAGAAGAAAAGGTTATTGAAGAAAAATCTGTCACTCCTATTGAAGAAAATGTTGAATCTGAAGAGGATAATAGTACAAAAATAAAAAAGAGAAAAAGAGCTGATGCAAGAAAGACTCCTGCGAAACAAGAAAATTACAGAAATAGTTTAAAGCCTTTTCTTGAACTCATGATGAAGATTAAAAAGGAAAATTTACTGAAGAACTTTCATAGAAAATATCTTAAAAGTTTACCTTGCTATAGATTTATTGACATGATTTATGATGGAATAATTTCAATTGAAGAAACTACAAAAAATTCTGATATAATTATGAGAAGCTATATAAAGCATTTGAGGTATTTTCGGATTGGTGATCAGAAAATAACATTTTTGGAATTTGGCATAAGACAATTGCTTAGTGTTTCTACAAAAGGCAAACTGCTCAAAACATCTGGCCACATTAAAAAGCAAAACAAAAATGATAGTGAATATATTTCTTTCATAAACAAACATTTTGAAGGGGGTCGCCAATGTGCACAAGAAGAAGATAGAAAAATAGTTATCTTGTGCAATAAAAGGAACTATAGAAAAGTATAGAGAAGACACGGCAAAACTTCTCCTTTTATATTTGGCTACAATATTTCTTGTTTCAAATTCAAACTCAAATGTATCAGGAAACCTGGTTCCCTATTGTTTATGAAAGGAAAAAATGTCGTTGATTTCATGGCCAAAAATAATTCATAAGCATCTTATGGATCAAAAAGAAAAATATGTCAAGAAGCCAAGAAAAATCACACCTTACGTAATATTATTACTGGTATTATATTTTATGTTAAATAGATAAGTTGCCCAATTATTTATAATTTATTTTTATATTAATTATTTTCTTTTCAATGGTGGATCCATTAAAAAACTCATGTGTTAAATTCATCTAAACCGTAATACAACATCTCATATCAATTAGTTGCAAAATGGAACATTTCAAAGCTCAAACCAATCATGCTACTGACTATGAGATACAGATATGTAAGTCTACAAATAATTGTACTAGAATTTACTAAATTGTGAAATTATTCAAAGGAAAAGTAATTATTCTAGAGACATGCAAACACATCTGCAATTATCAACAATACTTGCAAAATAAGATGCAAATATTGAGAATAAATCTTAATTGCTGTGTTGTATGAATTGCATCTATGTCTGCAATATTATGATTAATTGCTTACTTATCAACAATAATTCAAATAATTTCATTTCAATTCACAATAAGGCATTTATAACTGTAAATAAAAAAATCATTTTGCTTCAATAAAGGAATTATATTCATCTTTCTCTGCAATTATTTGATAAGCTACAGTAAGTAAGCAACTATTTTGAAAAGGTGCTGAAACACATGTAATTATTCTTAATATTTGAAGAAAAAATGCACAACTTCTAATTATTTGCTGAAAAACTTTTGCACATCATTTCTTTTTATTGTTAACGAATTAAAACAACAATACAATGCCAAATCATAGAAAAATTATAGAAAAATCACCAACAATTCATTGTTTATACAAAAAATGATTTGAAGAATCGACAATAGCACACATCATTATTGGAATAGATGCAACTCTAGTATTCCAAATAATTGCATAAATGATGGGAATTATTCGAATAACTACAGATATATATGTATATTTTGTATTTTCATAACTACAACAATAATATTTTCATAATTAAACCGAAATGATATTATTAGATTGTTTGAAAATATATAAGCATTTTCTATCTATTATTATAGAAAGGCACTCATAAGCAAATAAAAGAAGAAGAAAAGGTTACCGAAGAAAAATCTGTCATTCTTGTTGAAGAAAATGTTGAATATGAAGAGGATAACAATACAAAAATAAATAAGAGAAAAGGAGCTGATGCAAGAAAGATTTTTCCTAAACCAGAACATCACAGAAATAGTCTGAAGCCTTTTCTTGAACTTACGCTGAAGATTAATAGTGAAAATTGCTTAAGAATTCTCACAAAAAATATCTTAAAAGTTTACCTTGCTATAGATTTATTGACATGATTTATGATGGAATAATTTCAGTTGAAGAAACTAAAAAAAAATTCAACCTCTATTAATATAATTGTGAGAAACTATAAAAAGCATTTGAGGTATGCTTTTGAGGTATTTTCGGTTTGGAGATCAGAAAATAACATTTTTGGAACTTGAAATAGGACGATTGCTTTGTGTTCCTACAAAAGGCCAACTGGTCAAAACTTTTGGCCACATTAAAAAGAAAGAAAGGTAATAGTAAATATTCTTTTTTCATTAATAGAAATTTTGAAGGGGACGCCAATTTGCACAAGAAGAAGGTAGAAAAAATAGTTATTTTATGCAATAATAGGAACTGCAAAAGAGGATACAGAAGACCCCGGCAAAACTTCTCCTCCTATATTTGGCTGCAACATTTCTTGTTTCATATTCTAACTCGAACATATCATGGAATAAGGTTCCCTATTGTGTATGCAAGGAAAAAATGTCATTGATTTCAAAACAATTCATAAGCATCTTATGGATCAAATAGAAAAATATGTTGAGAAGCCAAGAAAAATCACAGCTTGTGTAACATTATTATTGGTATTATATTTCAACTTGAATAGATATGTTGCCCAATTATTTATAATTTTTTTTGATATTAATTATTTTCTTTTTAGTGGTGGATCTGTGGAAAAATTCATATGTTAAAGCCATCTAAACCTGAATACAACTCATAACATTTCAAAGCTCAATCTAATTATGCTGCTGACTATAAGATACAAATTTGTAAGTCTACAAATGATTTCACTAGAATCTGCAAAATTTTGAAATTATTTGAAGGAAAAGATATTGTTCTGAGTACTTGCAGACATATCTACAATTATCAACAATACTTGTAGAAATTTATGTTATTATTAACGATACTTGCGTAATAAGATGCAAATATTGAGAATAAATCTAAATTGCTGTGTTGTATAAATTTCCCTAATAATTGCAGATATATGTGCAATTATTGTAAGAACTTTGATTTTATTTACAATTATTTGTAATAAATTCTAAAGGTACTAAACAGATATATTTCAACTCTTTGTTTCAGGATGCTCAAGGGAACCAAATTGACATATTAAAAAATTCTTTAGAAAAAGGCAATGATACGAGAAAATATACAAAGAAAGAGAAGAAAAATACATAGAAATGATACAAAGGCTTGAAATGGGCAATAAAAGGCTTCAAAATCAAAATGCCCGCTTAAAACTGGAACTGAGTAAATATACAAAGGAATCATCTTCTACTGAATCTGATATAATGACATTACCCTTACAAGAATTAAGCGGTAGCAAAGATGATTTCTCTGAAAGTAAAGAAGGAGGAGAAAGTGAAGAAAGTGATAGTGATGATGCTTCTGATCAATTTAAAGTATTGACAAACAAAAAGGCTGATAAGGAAGATGATGAAGAGAATGATGAAGATGTTGAAGAGGAAGATGATGAAGAGGATGATGAAGTTGTTGAAGAAAAATATGGTGCGTAAGGTGTTACAAAGAATCAAATTGTTGGGAAGGAGGAGGTAAAAGTTGTCGAAAGTGTTGAGCTGGTTGACAAGAATGAAGATGAAGAGGATAGAAATAAAGAAGAAGAGTGGAAAGATGATGAAGAAGAGAGAAAAAAAGATGATGAAAAGAAGAAGAAAGATGATGATGAAGAGAAGAAGGAAGATGAAAAGAAGCAAAGTGATATAGACGAGAATAATGATTGAAGCAATTTGAATGAGGAAGAAAAATATGAAGAAGCAAATAAAGATGTTAAAGAAAAAGATATAGATTAACAAAAGAAAGATGAAGATAAAAATGTTGCTATGGAAAAAATCCAAAACAAATAGATCCTTCATTTGGTAATTTTCGGAATTATTAATAGTTCATAAATAAAAGTGCAAAAATTAAAAATTTATATATCTGCACTTATTCATTATATTTGTGGAAACAAATGCATTTATAAAGAATAAATGTAGATATCCCTACAATAATTATCAATAAGTGCTGCATAGTCAGCAATTTGTCCTATTATTTGGAGAATATTATTTCAAAACCATAAACTTAAATTTCAAATCTATTTTTCATTTCAAACAACTGAAGGAAATAAAAATGAGATTGATCGCGCTGCCAATAATGCAACTACTGAAGTTGAACACAATCTTAAGAATGTTGATACGATTCCTCAAGATAAAATGAAAGAAATCATTGTTGCGAAAGAACCTTAAAAGGAAAGCTCGGAAAAATGGACAAAACTATTGGAATATAACCCAAACTTTAAAATACTTTCAAGCGAAAGCAACAATGAATCCTAAGATCTCAGAAGAAGTCAAGAACTTGATAATAACTTCAAAAAAGCATAACAAAAACTGAAAAGAACAAAAAACAATCGATCGAAAGGAAAGATGAGAAAAAGAATCAAAATCAATTGAAGAAATTGAATTAGAAAATGAAAAGGGATTCAAAAAGTAAAGAAAAGGAAACCTAGCTAAAATCGGTAGAATAATATAAAGCAGAACCAAGATCAAATGAGTTGCCTACAGATGCAAAAAAAATGTTAGACAATGTTTGAATGTCCAAAGGCTAAGCGAAATAAAAACTAAACTGCTTGGAGAATTCTACAGAAACAATGACCTCAGGTAAAACTGATTGCAGACATATCAACAAAGTAAAGTTTTAAATAATTGTTTAAATATATGTGCTGTCTGAAAAATAACCCCAACAATTGCTCTACTGTCCGAAAATATACCCTAAAATTGTAGACATACCAGCAAATATTGAAAATGTTTGCTATGTTGTGAAGATTTCCCCAATTGTGGTAGACATATTGGAAGTATGGGGAATAATTACTTTATTATTTGAAAATATACCTAATAATTGCAGACATATCAGAAAACAATGATAATAATTGCTGTATTGTCTGAATATTGATAATAATACTAATATTCTTCAATAATTTGATAACAAGAGTGCATATCTCAATGGAGACAAAGATATTATAATATCTGGGACTGTCCTTGTGAGTTAATTCTTGGAAGATTCCTCATCGGCCAGGTACAAAATCTAGAAAATAGTTTCATTATAATTTACACCGAAGAATCTACAATTATTTATACTAATTGATGTTTCTACTAAAATAATTGCAGACAAATATACAATTATTCATAGTATCTGCTGATATGTCATCAATTATTCAAAATAGTTGGTGGTTGTTCTTCATAAATTCCTAAAAATTTATAAATATATTATTATGTAATGAAATAATTATTTATGTAATGAAATAACTATTCTTGTAAATCATTGACTGGTATGCACTTTAGTTGGTGAAAACTCACTCAAAAATTCCATTCTTCAAAATTTACGCTTCTCTAAGTTTTATAAACTTTTAGTGAAATATTTGTTTAAAAGTTTATAAATTTAGTTTGCTAACATATATTACTAAAGACTCTCCTACTCAACAATTCAAAAAAGGTCACATAAGTTCTAACCGATGATGTGTTAAAAAATAGTTTTACAAACTATGATAAAATGTTCTTCCCAATTCATCTAAAATCACATCTCACTTTTCAAGAATTCGTAAAAGAAGATAGGCAATAGATTCATTATGATTCGATAAAGCCAAGAAATGAAGGTCCACATGCTAAAGCTACAAGAAAAGTGGTATGTAAATTAAAAAAAAGAATATATTAAATTAAAATAATTTGCCTAGTAAAATCTTTTATTTTATATAGAGAGTTTATGTAACAAGATTGTAAAAGAAATTGAAAAAAAAGATCACAAACCTTCAAATTTAATTACATTTGCAGATAGCCCACAACAACGTAGTCACTCGTAAGTACACCACAACAAATAGACTTGAAACATTTACATATCATGCTGCAATTATTCTGAGCAATTTAAAAAGAATTTGCAATTATTGCAGGGTTGATTATTGAATGTTTGTAATGAATATCATGAAAGCAAGAAGCGTAATATAAACAAGAAGGATACTTAATATGGATATGATGCTACTGGATTACCAAGAGCTAAATTAGCATATCAAATTATCTCATGTAAACCGTATAGCTGGAGTATTTAAGAAAGTATAACACAACGATTTTTATTATCAAAAGCCAACCAAAAGAATTTGCAATAATTGCGGTGTTTAATCTAGAACTTATGAAATGTATATTTTTATGCAAACTTATATATGTGGAAGTCAAAATTAATAGTTTAATATGATAATTAGAATTTTGTTATCAAAATTGTTAGATAAGCATTTTTGAAAGTGAATTGAGTTACCTGTATTGTTGAAGGAAAGTAACAAAATATATTGAACAAATATAGACATTTACGCAATTTTCCAGAATACTTGCAGATATGTTTGCCTTTGTTCTAAATAGTTGCAAAAATTTACGCAATTTTTCAGAATACTTGCTAATATGTCTGCAATTTTTTTGAATAGTTGTTGAGAAATATGGATATGAACTTTATAATTGAACTAGAATGATATTATCAAAGTGAAAAAAATTATATATGCAACTTCTAGAATTGAAGTAAATTATTCAAATGGTTGCAAAAAAGTAAGCAAAAATATCAACAAAATGCAAAAATATGCATAATTATTTAGAAAAATTGCAGATATGACAGCGATACTACTCAACAATAGCAGAACATGATGGAATTATTCTTTTCATTCACTTAAAAAAAAGTAAATATCCAATATAATTGCAGCAAAAATACAAACAAACTGAATAAAGATAACATGATGTTTTATCAGTACATTAAACTTTTCCAAAAGAAAAACAATAACATTACATGTGTTTCAAAGGACAAGTCCTTTTTGTGACCCAACTTCTTACGTAAACTGCATCTAATAGTCATCGTAATTTTACCAGCATATTTAATTATTTTAGAAGCTAACGGATAGGAGGCATTCTTTTACCTTTAGTAGGTGCTATATCAACATCTTCAAGTAAGACATATTCTTTTGTGAAATTTGTAACTGGATTGATTGGAAGAGAATAAGCTGGTTGAAAATACACAACTTTGAAATAGTCTTCAATGTAATCATACACATTCAACTTTTCATAACTCAAAATACATCTAAAAACATGAGCACAAGGAAAGCTGCAGGTTCGCCGCAAATTTCAAGAACAAACCCGATTATATAAATCAACAGATTTTCGGACTGGAGAATGAACCTTAAATACTTATTCACTTGATTTAATAAAAAACCATGTAGCTTCCTCCAAATAAAGATTTCTCAATCGATTTTATTTGACTGGACATAAAATGCTATTCCAACTACCTGCAAGTTCTCGATGATCAGACATAAACTTTATTAACTTGACTCTAATTTTATCGAAGCAACCAGTGATTGGAAAATGCCTTTCTTCCAAATCCATTTGTTAAAACTCTTGAAATTATTAGACGGCATTTCACCATAACGGCATGCTGGAAAAAAACATTAGCAAAAAGGAATTTCATTTAAAAAATTTGATACGGTAGATCCACCAACATCCTTAAAATTTCTCGGTGCTATATTAAAATCATCTAAATTAGAAGCATATGCAACATATGTAAACAAATCTATTAACCACTTTTTCTTAGATTTGGAAAATCCAGATTTTACAGCAACTTTCAAATTATTTTTCAAATGATTAAAACATGAACCATGAGCAAAATTGGAAAACACTTCTGGAATAGCAACAAGAAGACCAAGATGACGATCAGAATCTATGGTCGTCTTTTAAAAAGTCTTTAAGTTGTTCACAATACCAAATCCAATTATTTTCATCTTCGTCGGAAACAATTGCAGCATTTATAGGAAAAAACTGATAAAGTAATAAACAAATAAATAACTAAGTAAAAAAACAGAACTATAGCAGTAAATTAGAATAATTGTAGAAAAATAGGCAACTACTATAAAAAACTGCAAAATGTTATGAAATGAAGAAAGTGGAAGCCATTAGAGAGAGAACAATTTTATTCATTCAGAGATTAGTCATTCATTTCCATTACATTAGCACCTTTATATAAATGCCTAGGAGCTTGGGATAGAACTAATCCCACGATGTGGGACTAAATACAAAACAATATATAGCATATTCACTATTTATATTTACATATATTATAACACTCCCCCTTGAATATGCGTCTTCAAAATCTTGAATCCTCTGATAACTTGAAATTGTCCCTTTTGTAACGTGTATGATGATTGCTCCCCCTCATTGTTATCTTGCTTGCATTTATCGATTCAATCGATACAGATATTGTCTGTTGCCTCATTAAAAACCTCTATAATGAAAACCCAATGGGAAAAACCTTGAAAGAGGAAAAGAGTGCAACTTGTGAAATCATAAATATCATACTAAAAATGATATTCCTTCTAAGATTTTGATACTTCGGGATCAAAATAATGCATCATTAAACCTTACTAAGAAAAACCCAATGGGAAAAATCTTAGTGAAGGAAAAAGAGTACAACGACATATTTTATTTTCATATTTCTTTAAATGAAGCTTGATACTTCTCGATCAAACTAATGCCTCGTTAAAACCTTACTAAGAAAAACCCTATGGGAAAAATCTTAGTGAAGGAAAAAGAGTACAATATAGTATGAGATATTTCAATAATTTACAGAATCAAATAGAGTTTCATACTTCTGGATCAATGTAATACTTCGTTAAAAACCTTACAAAGGAAAACCCGGTAGGAAAAGCCTTAGTCAAGGATAAAAATACAATGTAACTTAAATAACATATTTGAGATGTTATTTCTTGAAAAGATGTTTGATTCTTTTAGATCAAGACAATGCCTCGTTAAAACCTTAGTAAGAAAAAACCCAGTGGGAAAAATTTTAAATAAGGGAAAAGAATACATTGTAATTTATTTCAAATGTTAATGGGGGGTTGATACTTCTGGATCAAGATAATGCCTCATTAAAACCTTACTAATAAAAACCCATTGGGAAAAATCTTAGTTAAGGAAAAAGAATGCATTATAAAAATACTTATGAATGCTCCCCCTGATTTTAAAATTTCCTCTGAATTCATATTCGTCTTTCGATAACTCAAATTGTTTCTTTCAAATATGGCTTGCATTTTATGAATTTTGTATGCTACTTTTATGAAAAACACTTCATGTGCTTTCATTTTTGTGCTTCAAATTAGTTTTGCGCATTGCAACTATACATCTTTCATGAATATTAAAAATTTCATTACAACATTACTAGAAAGCAGAAAGTAATCTACTCATCTTGAAGTATATCAAGATTTTCATTACAACAATACTTAGAAGAAATTGGTAATCTCCACTTCATGTCTTTTGCATTCTTTGTAACTACAAAAGTTATATATATTCTTCAGAAATTCGTATGCTTTAATAAGTATTTGCATATCGCAACTATCACTTCAATGAATATTAAGAATTTCATTACAACGATACTTCAAAATAGGAAGTAATCTACTCATCGTGAATTATATGAAGATTTACATTACAACAACACTTAAAAGTAGGTTGAAATCTATGCTCCTTGTTCTTTGCATTCTTTATAACAATGAAAGTTATTTATATTCTTCAGGAATTTGTATACTTTCATTGTTTAATATGATTTTAACCATATTTGTACCTTCGGGGTATATTAAGCATTTCAAGTACTTTCTCTACTTTGCGGACCACATGTCCATATTTCTCTATTGGTAAACGATTCATAATGGCCAGTCATGTTTTCCCTTAATCCAGGATCTTTAATCCGTTTATAAACATAAGCGCTTTATTATTTATAAATTTATCATCGGTGATTATTTCTTGTCAGTTCTAGACATGATTTATTGAGATCTCTTTAATTATCATGTTTTAGGTACCTAAACCACTTCTGGGTAATTTGACAATCATGTCATTGGTCTCTTCAAGAGCACCCTTAAGTGTTTCTTCAAGAACACTCACCTCCATTATTTGGCATCTTTATTACTTACTCCAAAAATATTTTTAACTGACTTTTGAACCATATTTTAGATGTGGTTTACAAATTTTGATCCTTCAGGGATTCAAATCTATATTGGAGAAAGTCTACTATGGATAATATTGATAATATTTTGCATCATTGTATATTTTAATAAATATTTAACACTGATGATCAAAATGAACTTGTATCCCTTTATCCTCCCCCTTAATGATGACAATTGTCACATTAAATAATAATCCTCTTTGGATTCTCATCTTAATCCACTATCACATTGCTGCTAGCAAATACAATATGTGTACATCAGTTATAGGAGGATAATCATTTTATTAGTTAGTAAGATGCATTCAATTGACATTGCTTAGTAGAGTTTGTTCTCATTCATTGATCTAGTCAATTGGAGGAATTTACTTATTGTATAGATCATTTGACCACATACACAACTTCAGGTCATTCAACATTTATGTTGATTGAATTTTAAATCACTAAATAATATCTATACATGATCTATAAGATGAGATCATAACAAACTTCAGGTTGTTAGCTGAATATTTACATATACGGATGTATACGTGCGTCCACGTATTACATATATATTATAAATACTCATATATATTTTCTCATTTGAATTAGTGATTTTTTATTTCTTATTTTAGAACAAACTATTACAAGGATCCAAGACATTTGGTTTGGAACCATATCGAACTTCTGGTTCGAACAACTTCAAGCTGTTAAGTTTTGTTCCCCAATTATATCTCAAGTATAAGTTTTGAACATTAATTATATTACTTATCAAAGAATAATTTATAATTGCATATAGACATTTCTACACACCTCTTTTGAGAGTTCGAAAAAAAATTACAACAAAAATAGTAATAAGAGTATCTTCTGGATACTTGGAATGTTACAGATACAGATTTCCTCAGGACCGTATGTAAAGCTTGCATGAAAATTATGATATGAAATATAGACCATCTCTTCAGGATAATATTAAAAAAATATCTTTAAGAATTGATTATACGTGTAATATTTCTCACGTTTGATATAATTATATTGAAATATATCATACATGTTGCACAGCTCTCAAACTTGTAGGATCTAATCTAAACTAAATTAGGATCCTTTATGATCAAATTTATATGCATTTATTTGGTTTAATAAAATTACCAAATATTTAAGCAAATATCTTCTAGAGATATGTTATCGCTTCCTAATTTATTAGTCTCTTTTAGGGATATTTTATTATCACTACTTCTGGAGTGAATTTCTCTTCTAGATATATATATATATATATACACACATATATACATACATACATACATATATATATATATATATATATATATATATATATATGTACTATTAGAATATCATATCAGTGTTCGATGTTTCTATTTGTAGAAATTACATAATTACTACCTTACAATAACATAAAATATCCCTACAGGAGATTTTTGTTGCAACTATCTTTGAAATGATATATCAAACTTTAAATACAATAACAAAATTAGATGCACCAAATAAAAGTAAGATGCGAAGATATAAAACCACTACTTTTGGAGTGTAACATTGGTATACAATATCATTTGTTTTTGGATAAATTATTGTTATTACTCAAAAAAAAATTTATATCATTATTCTTTCGGGGAATATAGTATTTCCTTTTAAGGAATTGCAATGTAACAAAAATAAAATTCCTATAACATCTCTTCTGGGATGTTAGATTTTGCAATATAAATATACATAAATCTCTAAAACATCTTTTCAAGAGATTAATACACACACACACACATCCAATGATGTTTGAAATATCATATAACATAATATCTTCAGGATATTTGGTTGATATAGTGTAAATGTTAAGATATAAGGTAAGGTATAACTCATTTGGAGATTTTTGTTTTCTCTTGAATGCAACATCATTTTCTCATATGATTATTTATTAATTTTCTTTAAGTTCTTCAGGAAGTACAACCTTAACATTTTACATAGTTTCAATAGAGCTTCGGGCTTCTAATTCATGAACTTCAAGTTCATTAATTTGTTATGAACTTCAGGTTCTCAAATTTTGTGTAAACTTCTCCCCTTTTTTTGTACCATATTGTTACAAAATAAAAGTAATTCTTATTTCATGGCTTGTACATTTTGACAAAAAAATACTGACAAGAATTCGAGCTTGTAAAGTTTATAAGAAAATCTTTTCATAATTCAAGACTTCAGGTCTTGGACTTTGAGTTATACAACTTCTGGTTGGAAAAAAAAATCTTTGCACAACTTCAGGTTATTGTTCAAACTTATTTCTTTCATTACATCGAGCATTGTTTGCCAAAATGAATACACCATGTAATAAACCATATGTCTATTCTTATTCCAAACATAAAAATACAACATCATTTAATTTACTATAACCAGTGCATTTATGATGATATGGTAATTTAATTTATTACCATGACGACAACATTTAATGCATTTACGATTAAAAAAAATGAATGCAATTTACCATTATTGTGGCATAAAATATAAAATATTATCACAAGGAATTTATTTCTTTACAAACAAATAAATCAATCTAACTAACTTTAGTTAGCAAAATTTAATCTCAAAGCTAAGTTTAATATACTCAATAATAAAGTTAAATGAATACCATAAGAGAAACTTTATTTCTTAATAGTCAAAATTTCTAAAATAACTAAAATAACTCTTATATATATATATATATACTTACATACATACATATATATATATATATATCCCTTTTTTATAATTCAAGTTTCTGCTCTTTTATTGAAACTTCCTGTTCTTTATTATAAGAAAGCTTGAAATTTAATAATTTATGGAAACTCAAGCTTTTAGCATTATAGGAATTGCAGGTTCTCAACTTTTATTTCAAATGCTAGAAATTAAGTTTACCATGTATGTTTTCATTAACATTTCCATTTACTTCAGGTGTACTAAATCAATATTAATATTGGATCTAAACTAATATGATCTTCTAAATATGCATTATTCTTGTATATGTTTCTCTAAGAAATAATAAAATATTTCTTCTGGAAATATAAACAATATATATCAAAATAATTTCCAAAATCAAAATCCAAATCAAAGAGTTTTCAAAATGAAAACTTCATTTATCGAACATGTATATATTACTTAGATCTATATCACAAACCAAAACGTAATCAAGATCAATAAATTTATTTGAATCAACAACAAAAATTGTCAAATTCAAAACTTGCTTTCCAGAATAATGAACTCAAAAAAATGCAATAATAAGCAAGTTTGAAATCAATTCAAATCCATATTCAGAAAATCACAACATTTTAGTTTTAAACAATGTACAAATCTCAAAGGTATATTAATTGGGTGTGATTTTGAGATCTACAATATAACGAGATCAGAAAAATAAGAACAAAAAAATCGGATCTATTGTAGGATGAGATCTGAAATATAATGACAAAAATACATGTACAGTGGAATAAGATCTAAAAATTTAGATCTATGACAAAATAAGATCTTGAAAAGATAAGATATATTAAAACTTAAATCCAAATCTGAAAAATTAGAAAATAGATATAGAATTGTGAAATAAGAATACTTAAATCTAGATCTAAATTGATCGCCAAATAAATCTAGAAAAGCATATCTAGAAAATTTCAAACCCGATTTCAATGGTTGAATAAGAGGAAGAGATAGATCTGATTTCAGTAACTGAATAAGAGAAAGAGATGTACCTACATGAAAAAAAAACGGATCTAATCTTTTGGATTAGAATATCCAATACATTCGAGAAACGACTGATAACGTGTTATAAAATAAAGAAAGTGGAAGCCATTAGACAGAGAACAATTTTATTCATTCAGAGATTAGCAATTCATTTCCATTACATTAGCACCTTTATATAAATGCCTAGGAGCTTGGGATAGAACTAATCCCACGATGTGTGACTAAATACGAAACAGTATATAGCATATTCACTATTTATATTTACATATATTATAACACAAAAAAATATGCAATTATTTAGAATATGTGCCAATGAGAGAGCAATAATTGTGAATAATTACAGCCAAGTATGTATACAATCTTCATAATTGAATTAAAACGATAATATTATATCATTTATAGTTATATATGAATTTTTTGAAAATTTTTATAGAAAAAACAAAAAAGGAAGAAGAAGCAAATATAAATGAAAATTTATATTAACAATTTTAAATTTTTATGCAGTGGATATGAAAATTTGTAGAAAAATAAGCAAATTTGAATATTAATTGCAGACATATCAGCAATAAATAAGAATAATTTCAGTTATTGATGCAGATATATGACAAACTCATAGGTGTACTTTATATATTGGTTTTGATTTTAAATCTAGTATGTTGGCATACATTTGATTTTTATGTCTAAATCAATTTTATTTGTGAATTGTAGGCTTAAATTAGTGTAAAAAACTACTGTCTATATATTCTTGTATTAGATCTAATTTGAAATATGCTTACACCAAGATCTGGAAATCTGTCTTAAAGATTTTAGAATTTCATTGTTATATATTTTTGTTTTAGATCTGCCCTTGGGTGTAAAATTGGATTTTTGGATTATTGCCCTATTTGTGTTACATTGTAGATTTTCATAGTTTAGTTTGTGGGAAAAACATCCATTTGATTTTTATAAACTGTTTTCTTTTTCCACTCTTCATCCAAAAGGGCGATGTTTGATTTAACAAGGAATATCCACAAACAAAAAGGGAGGAGATGTGTAAAGTATAGATTCTTTGTAGTTTACACTGTCTATTTCAATTAAAAAGATATCCATTCGTTGTAATTTCGAATAGAATCAATCTTTTCTTTTATTGTCTTAAACCAATTTGTGAAAATCATAGCGGAAAATCTTTCCAAGCACTTTAATCCCAGCAGATTTATTATGAAAAGTATATTCTATTTACATATTTATGACTAGAATATTTGGTTGTGAATAGGTAGTTTTATCAAGCAGTTCATACGTATTTATTGCGTTAATAAAGAAGAACAAGGTTTATTCGTGTGCTATTTATGTGTAATGTTCGTTGGTTATTATTATATTTAGGGAAACTAATAGTTAGAATTAAAAGAGGTAGTAATTCATACTAATTGAAGAAGAGAGTAATCAAGAAGAGGAAGAGGAGGAAATGGATATTTCCTTGGAAAGCTTCGACAAACCTTCTCACCTTCTCACCTTCTAACAAAGAGATTCTAAAGAACCAAGAGTAGTTTTTCAAAAGCCAAAAGAAGCTTACACGTTCCTTTAGAAAATTGTTAGCTTCTCTCTTCAACAAAGGGGACAATTACTTTGGGAAAATCATTAGGAAGCTTGGTGGAGACTCTTTATCATTATCCTTTTAGATCTAATTATTCTATCTTTGTGTCATTGTAGTGTGTTTATTTAGTTTTATTTCATGTCATTTTTATGTATTTCTACATCATTAAGTAATGAAATCTATTTCTTGTTGTTCTATATAGTTCTATTAATCTCTAGAAATTATAAAAATAAAATGATATTAAGTAAAAACAAAAACTGTATCAAAAACTAAAATATTATAATTTTGGGCATATATGTCGACATACATATAAGAGATATGTCGATATATCCTAGCCGTTTGGCAAAATTTTGGATTTTAAAATGTTATAACTACCATCTATCCAACATTCCAAATGACTTTTCTCTAATATTTAAGCCTATTTCTTCCGAAAAATTCACTCATCATTTTCATTTTCAATCCACTTTCATTATCAAACAATTTTTTAATAAAAATGTCTTCTTCACCCCAAATACTTTGTGAAAATCTTGAAAAAACACTTCAATCATTCAAAATATTCGCTCTTTTATTCTAAAGAGTCAAAGGCATTTAGAACTAAGCCAAATGCAAATGATAAAAGAATAAGAGAAGCACTTTGATGCTCTTCGATGGTTAATTTCTTCCCTGTTCAAAGATGATCAAACCAGCACCCCATAATTCTCAAACACTAAGGACAATGAAGATTAGGATGTCATCAAAGCAGATCCAATCTTTGGATCTGAAGGTTGGGTTGAAGTCCCTAGGAATGTTTAAATTTCTGCTTATTTTTAGTAAGTTTGTATATTTTCAATAGTAAAATGTAAATAATTTGGTTTAGATTGGTTAAGGTAAGTTTGGTTATATAGTATGGATTGTGAAATAAATAATTATGGTTTTGATTTTCTTTGGTTTATTTTGTATGCTTGGATTGTAATTTTTGTATAGTTTAATAAATAATGATTGCCTTATCTTACTTATTTAAGTCTCCATATGTTAATCATCATTTATATGTCATGATGATAACCATATAAGCTTTAATTATATTTGTCCAAATTTATTAATTTTGACTCCATTGTTTATAAGTATTTCATTTAAGGGACTTTTATTTTTCACCCATTTTTGTTGATGAAAAAGGGGAAGATGAAAAATATAAAATATATCATGCATAAATTAAGGGGAAGTTGTATTATATTTTATATGCAGGACTATTTACATGATAGTCATCATCAGAAAGGGGAAGACTACTAATACCTTAGATATTGATTTTGATGACAACAACTATAGAAATATAAATACTAATGTTCTGCCAAGTTACATAGTTTATAGTACAGAATATTACGCAGACGCTGAGCCAATGACTGTATAGTATAAAGGCACAAGATAATTATACAAAGACCCATAAGTTCAAAAATAAAGAAATGAAGATCTCAAAGTTATAATTTAGTGTATAGAGTCATTAGTACATATTATTAAAGTCCTTGATAGCAATTTCTGATCTCTATCTCCAATTTCTGATCTTTGATTTATTTTTAAATAAATTATTTTAATTACAAAATATATTTTACAATTTTTTTAAGTCTAGAACTATTTAAAAACTATGTTCAAATTATTTTATGAAAGTATAAAATTTCAAATTATTTAGAAAACAATTTTCATTTTTCACTAGCATATGTCGACATACATACCGCCAAACAGTTTTTCAAATTTGAATGGAAGTGTCTACTCGACACAACTCTTCATGAATGGACATGTTTGTTAATTTATTATATAAAGGGGAGTGCAAATGAATTTTTAACAAACTAACTAACTAACTACTTATTTTCTTCCCATTCCTTGCTCTCTTGAAAATTTTATTGAAAATTGTACTATATTCTCTTTAAAATTATATAGAACCAATTCATACTTCATTGCATTGATTCAATACTACTTTCTCACTATTTTGGAAACATCTCTCTCTCAATTAAAGATAAAAGTGTTATCCTAAAGGTCGTAGGATCCAATGTATCCTAAATACAAGTATTGTCTTTAGAAAAACATATTATATTTGTGCTTGCTTCGGTGTGCTTATAGCCCGTTCAAATCTAGTATATGTATGTAACCCAGTTAAAGCAAGTGAGTAAATCCCGAACTTAAAGTGTAGGAAGGTGGGTCTCGTAGCCTTGAAATCGAGATTGTATTTGGATTTGCCTTCTACCTAGTTGAAGATTGGCATTTGAAAAGAAATATGTACAAATAATTGTACAGAACTAGATGTAGGAGAAATCTGAACTAGTATAAAGTCCTTAGTATCATTTCTCTAACTCTTACTTTACTTTACTACTATTTTTGTTTGTGATTGCTTCTGTGACTGAATGTTAGTAAAATTCTGTATGTTAATCTATAATTTAACATTAATATTGAATGAAAATTAAAGAGATTTACATAAGTTAGAAAACACTATTTACCCCCTTCTAGTGTTAAATTAGCCTTAAGATCCATAATTCTCCAACTCACATTGCTAGCCGATAATGCGGAGACTTGCTTGTGAAAAAGGGTGTTAGACCTAGAGATCGTTGAAGTTTTCATGTTTTGTACATTAGACAAGTTGTTGCAGAGGCAATACGAATATATGTCTGTCATTAGATATTCGATACTCTCAAGGCCCTTTTTAGTGAACGGTCATGTTCCACAAGGTACAGGCTTACAAAGAAAATGTTCAATATCAAAATGACCAAGGGATAGAAAGTGGACGATTACGCGCTAATGATGAAGTGTTATATTGATAGGCTTTCACATTTGGACGAACAAATTAGTAATGAACTACAAGTAGACTTGATCCTTTATTCCCTTACTTCTCAATACGAACCATTCATACTAAATTATAACAAGAACCAATTAAATCGTAATCTCATGGAGCTCATCAATATTTTTGAGGTCGACCGAGCCTACATCCAAGGATCAAGGTACCAAACTTGCTATGAAGGGTAGTGTATCATCTTCAAAGAGTTCAAAGAAGCAAAAAACAGATGATAAGAAAAGGAAAGTAAGAAAACTGATGACAAGGATGAATGCCCTACTACCACAAGAAAGGACAGCTGAAAAAGAACTATCTGACTACTTGAAGATTGCTAGGGAAAATAAGCAAAATGGTTCTACATCTCCATCGGGTACATTTATGATTCAAAATTATTTTATAATCAATAAGATGTCATGGGTTTTAGATGCTGGATCGGGTACTCCTATGCAATTCATTACACAGGCTTAAGAATTAGCATCACATGAAAAAAGGAGAGATGAGGCTACAATTTGATGATGGACTTATGGTAGATGCAACAGCAGGAGGAGACTATCATTTAGCTTGCCTAGTGAATTAGATTAGTATTAAATAATTGAAATTTTGTAGAAGACTTTATTTATGAAACTATTTCTATTTCTTGATAGTCTAAAACTGGGTATATATATATATATCATTGTGCAAACAAAGTTATGAACATTAGTTTGAATGGAAATAAAGTCTGTGAAGGTGTTCTTGAAAATGGCATTCATGCAATTAATACTAATTATGTATGCTCTGTGAATAATGCGTCTAACAATATAAACGACAATTATCTTTGGGATTGTAAGATTGGTCATATTAGTGAGAAACGACTACACAAATTGAAAATCGAAGGTTTTCTACTATCAATTGACTCTGAATCATGTGTGAGTCGTGTCTTAAAGGTAAAATGACTAAGCACCCCTTCAGCTGGAGTAATGATGGAATTGATCAACTTCTAGGGTTAGTACATAGTGATGTATGTGTCCTGATGCCTATAGTTACTAAAGATAATAGTTCTTACTCTGTTACCTTAACTAATGATTTCTCGAGACTAAGCTATGTATATCTTATGAAGAACAAATTCTACGTTTATGAGAAATTTATTGAATACAAAAATGTAGTAGAATATCAAAGAGGTTATAAGATTAAGATTTTTCAATCGGATCAAGGAAGCGAGTATGTTGGACAAGACTTCTAACAATGCTTAAAAGATAATAGGATTATCTCCCAGGTTACTCCAGCCTATACTCCACAACACAACAATGTGTCGGAGCGACAGAATAAAACCATATTAGATATGGTTCATTCCATGATGAGTAAGGCCGAGTTACCTCTGTCCTATTGGGAATATTCACTTGAAACCGCAACATATATGTTGAACTTATTACCCACTAAATCTGTGCATAAAAGACCATATGAGATGTGGTGTGGTAAGAAACTGTAACTCAAATATTTGAGAGTATAGGGTTGTTCGACATACGTCAAGAAACGTTGGTTCGAATAAACTAGAGGCAAGATCTACACTGTGTAAATTTATAGGATATCCCAAGAACTCGATGGGATATATATTCTACAACAGTGAGGAACAAAAGGTCATTGTTTCTCTACATGTTGTCTTTTTAGAAAAGAACTTTCTATCATAGGAAGTTAGCGGCGAAGTTGCAGACTTGGATGAAATCCAAGAAATTAAACACTAAACTGAACCATTGGAAGAATCAAGTTCACCTGTGTATGAAAACGAGCAACCTATTAGAATGTTTGGTAGGGAATCTCACGCACCAGAGAGATACTATGGTTTTCTCATGGATGGAAAGAAGGAGGACTATGTCTTAAATGACAACACTTTTCTATCTTTTCAAATAGCACTGTAGAGTAAAGACTCTGCACCGTGGCTTGGAGCAATAAAATCCAAGATGGATTCAATGTAAGAAAACAAAGTTTGGACTTTGTAAGACATAATCGAAGGGATAAAACCCATCGGCTGTAAATGGATTTTTAAGAAAAAGTTAAATACAGATAAAAAGTGGAGACTTACAAGGCAAGGCTCCTTATGAAAGGATTTCGTCAAATTTAAGGTGTTGACTATGATGAAAATTTCTCTACCATAGCCACACTTAAATCTATCCGGATTATGATGGCTATCCTTGCATTCTATGACTATGAAATATGATAAGATGTAAAGACGGCTTTTCTAAATGGCGATTCAGAAGAAACCATTTATATGTCGCAGCTTGAGGGTTTTTGGTCAGCGGAAGTGAGAGTAAAGCTTGCAAGTTATTGGAGTCCATTTATGGACTTAAACAAGCTTCAAGGGGTTGGAACAAGTGTTTGATAAAGTAATCAAACAGTTTGGTTTCTATTACAACACAGAGGAAGCGTGTGAATGCAAAAAGGAACAGGACAATGCTATCATATTCTTAGTACTTTATATTGATGATCTATTATCGATTGGCAATGACACTTCATTGATGTAACCAGTAAAAGCTTGGCTTTCCAAGAACTTCTCCATGAATGATTTAGGAGAAGCAACCTATATACTTGGTACAAAGATCTACAGAGATAGATCTAAGAGACAGTTGGGAATATTCTGATCCATGTATATAGACATATCATACTAAATAGGTTCGGTATGGAGAATTTAAAATGAGGAACTATTCCAAGCAATCTGGAATCGTTCTTTCTAAGAAGGATGCTTCTCATACCGATAAGGAGAAGGAGCATATGAAGAGAATTTCATATGCTTTAGCCATAAGATCCATAAAGTATGATATATTATATACTTGATCGAATGTGGCATACACATTGGATGTGTAAGATGATACCAGTCTAATCTCAGGGAAAAAAAATTAGATGACTATAAAATGTATACTTATATATTAAAAAATACCAAGGACTTATTCCTTATGTGCGGGAATGAAGACCCCTTTATGAAGGGGTATACAGACTCAAGTTTTCAAATTTTCATAGATGACAGTAAATCCATGTTTGATTATGTCTTTATGCTTAATGATAGGACTGATAGTTGGAAAAGTTCTAAGCAATAATTGGTTTTGATTCCACGGTGGAGGCTGAGTACAACGCGCTCAATGAATCAGCTAAAGAAGCAGTTTGGATGTGTAAGTTTTTGAGTGAGCTTAGAGTGATTCCGGATATCGAGAATCCTATAGCATTATTTTATGATAAAAACATGGCGACATAAATCGCAAAGGAGTCTAGAGCACACAAGAACTCATGGCATATTCTTCGAAAGTTGCACTTAATTAGAGAGTTTGTTGAGAAAAAAGAAGTCGTGATACAAAAGGTAGATACTAACGACAACATAGCAGATCCATTCACTAAAGTCCTGACTCAGTTGGCTCTCGAAAAGATGATTGAAGGATTGGGATTGAGATACCATAATTGGCCCCAAGTGCCAGTGGTAGGTTAATGGAGTTTGGTGTTAGGAACTGGAGATAGTGGTTTTGATGACAACAACCTTTGTAACTTATTTTATTATAACTTATATACTAACAGTATTGTCTAGATATATATGAATGATATTATGCAGGATATATATAAGACAAGTACTGATTATTGAAGACTGTACAGTATGAAGATCAAGAATGAAGAAATCAAGTTTGAAGATCATGAGTATCAAGATCAAGATTTTAAGATATGTGTCTAGTTTTTGTTAAAACTTCATAATAGCATGGAAATCTTCATTTCGAATTTCATTTGGGATGGAACCCTTTTCTACCTTCTTAGTAGCTTACAAACCCATGACAAGTGGCTTACAAACCTACGACAAATGGCTTACAAACCCACGACAAGTAGCTTACAAACCTACGACAAGTGGCTTACAAACCCACGAACATCCTGGTTTTGTACAAGTTCTCGAGTCCTGATGTGATGAGATATTCTGCAGGAAGAAGCTTGCAAAACTACTTCAAAATGGTTTTTCAAAACTGCTTTTCAAGATGTTTTAGCCTTAAAATATTCTTTGTTTTTGTGTTTTAAAACGTAGTAAAATTAGTTTATTTTACTCCAGAATCATTTCATCTTGTTTTCATTTCAATAAGATTTTCAAAAGAAATTTTTCATTTTTTTAACAAGGGAATGTTGGCATCATGGGATACACCATGTCGATAAATTGGCCGTTGAATTCTAAAGTTTCAATTTTCAAAAGAAGTGTCTATTCGTTTAAATCTCTTCACGAATGGTTATGACTGTTGGTACTCTATAAATAGCCTTCTCAAACGAATTTTTTATAATAAAATTCTTATATTTTCTTCACTTCTTCTCCAGTAATCCATGTTATATAATTATCATATTTTTAAGATCATGTCGAAATTCTGCAAAATTTTCAAGTGAATCAAATTAGAATTTCATTCTTGTTTGATTCTCTGTCCTTTCTCGAAGATCAAAGTGCTATTCAGATTTATAGGATCAATTTGTAATCAAAAGTTTATCGAGTCTCTCTATAAGATGTCGTTGTGCCAGGAAATCAATTGGGTATTCTTGTGGCCCGTAAATCAAGAGAGTTTGCCCCGGATTCGTGAGACAGGAGGGTACCTCAAGGCCTTTATAAATTGAGGAGTGTAATCTCGACACTGGTTTAATAAAAATCTGCATGAGGTGGTTTGCCTTGGTACAGGACTGGATGTAGGGTAAATCTGAACCAGTATAAAATCTGGCGTGTTCTTTTCCTTTACTGCTTTTTATTTACTTTCTGTATCTGTGTTTGACACTGTGATTGTTCTATGATTAAGTTCTCAATTTGTTTATGTCGTAATTTCAATTTAGTTCATATAAGTCTTAGAATTCATTAAACACTATGCACCCCCTCCCCCTCTAGTGTTAATTAGCCTTAAGATCCTTAATCCGATGTCCCTTTCAATTGGTATCAGAGCATAGGTTTTCATAGTTTTCATAATCTGAAACTTGAAAAGTTAAAAATGGAAATTTTAGAAAATTTTGTTAACACTAGTTTGAATTTATGCATTTCATCAAAGTACCATAAGTCTGCATATATTTTTTATGAAAAATCAAGTTATCTATCGGATTGGTTTGTTATGCAAAAACAAACATGTTACATGGCTTTTGGAGAATCAACAACCAATGGACAAACTATGTGAATTGAGAAAGATAAATGGATACTTGATAGTGGTTATTCAAGGCATATGACTAGAAATCCCAAGATACTCAATGACATTATATATCAAGATGGTGGATTGGTCAACTTTGAAGATAACTCAAAAGGATATGTGATTGGCATCGGAAATGTCAGGAATTCTAAAACTCCTCTTATTTCTGATATTTTTCTAGTTAGGAATTTAAAACATATTTTTCTTAGTATAAGCCAACTATGTGATAAAGGATTTAGAATTAAATTTCGAAAAGATAAGTGTCACATCAAAGATAATAAGTTAAAAATTATCTTTGAAGGAATTAGGAAGAAAAACATTTACATCCTTAGTATGAAATTTACAAATGATAACTTATGTCTTTTGGCTAATACAAGTGACCCTTGGATTTGACATAAAAGATTTGGTCATTTGAATTTCAAACTATTATCTAGGTTATCAAAACATGACTTAGTTAGAGGCCTTCCCAAGTTAAACTTTAAAGTAGATAGTATATGTGATGCTTGTCAATTAGGAAAACTTAAGAAAAGTTCATTTAAATTAAAAGATATGATTTCTACTTCTAAACCTCTAGAATTACTTCAGTTAGATTTATTTGGTCCATCTCAAGTTCAATCAATTAATCACAATAAATATGTTTTTGTAACTGTAGATGATTATTCTAGATTACTTGGACAATTTTTCTTAAACTTAAAAGCGATGCTTTTGAATTATTTAAGAATTTTGCTAAAAGAATTCAAAACAAACTTTCTTTAAAAATAAAAACTATACGTAGTGATCACAGTGGAGAATTTGAAAATGAGAATTTTGAGAATTTATGTAATTGAAAAGGAATTACTCATAATTTCTCTTTTCCAAGAACCCCACAACAAACAGACTAGTAGAACGTAAGAATAGAACGATTCAAGAGTGTGCTAGAATAATGTTTTCTGATAGTAACTTACCTAAATTTTTTTGGGCTGAAGCAGTCACTACAGCGTGTTATATATTAAATAGCATTTTAATTAGACCATTAACTAATAAAACACCATACGAATTACTTTATAACAAGAAACCCATAGTAACTTATTTTAAAGTTTTTGGTAGCAAGTGTTTTATTCTTAATACAAAAGATAATTTAGATAAATTTGAACCTAAATCCGATAAAGTTATCTTCATCAGATATTCTAATAGAAGTAATGTGTTTAGAGTTTATAATTTGAGAGCTAACACTATTGAAGAAACAATGCATGTATCTTTTGATGAAAATTTTAAAGATACTTTACAAATAGAAGATGAAGAAGATTCTGTAACTTTAAAAAATGAATCTAATGAAACTAATTGTGAAACCATTCAACTTAATAAAAGAATTAGGCTATTAAAAGATCATCCTATAGAAAATATACTAGGAAATATTGAATCTAAGTTAAAACAAGAAATCAACTAAACAGTATGAGTAATGTAGCTTTTATATCAAATATTAAACCTAAAAATCCAAAGGAAGCATCATCTGATGATTCATGGATTCTTGCTATGCAAGAAGAATTGAATCAGTTCACCAGGAATGAAGTTTGGGAACTTGTTCCTGGGCCTGAGGATAAAAGTATAATTGGAAAAAAATGGGTTTATAAAAATAAAATGAATGAACTTGTTGAGGTCGTGAGAAATAAAGCTCGTTTAGTCGCGCAAGGATATTGTCAAGAAGAAGGAATTGATTATGAAAAAAACCTTTGCACCCATAGCAAGACTAGAAGCTATCAGAATTCCACTTGCTTTCGCAAACTACAATAATTTCAAGTTATATCAAATGAATGTTAAAAGTGCTTTTCTAAATGGTTTTGTAAAAGAAGATGTTTATGTAGAACAACTTCCACCTTTTGAAGATAATAAATTTCTAAATCATGTATATAAATTAAAGAAGGCTTTATATGGTCTGAAACAAGCTCCTAGAGCCTAGTATGAAAGACTAAGATCTTATTTACTGCAATCTAGTTTTGAAATTGGTAAAATAGATACAATTCGTTTTATTAAAAGAAAAAATATGATATTCAATTAATACAAATATATGCAAATGAAATAATATTTGGATCAACTAATAACATAATGAATAAAGAATTTTCAGATATAATGACTAAAGAATTTGAAATGAGTCATATTGAAGAACTAAGTTTCTTCTAAGGACTTCAAATCAAACAATTAGATAAAGGAATTTTCCTTAGTCAAGAAAAATATGCTAAAGATTTAATTAATAAATTTGGATTGACCACTTCTGGTGGGAAACCAACTCCAATGGAAACATGTAGTTTTAAGTAAAGAAGATAAATCAAAAGATGTTGATCAAAAATTATATAGGGGAATGATTGGTTCGCTGCTTTATGTAATAGCAAGTCGTCCTGACATCATGCATAGTGTCTGTCTCTGTTCAAGATACCAATCTCAACCTAAAGAAAATCACTTAAAAGCGGTTAAGTGAATTTTAAGATATGTAAAACATACTTAGATTATGGTTTATTTTATCCTAAAAACGATGTATTTGATTTTATTTCATGCCGTGATGCTGATTACGTTGGTTGTAAATCAGACTGAAAAAGTACAAGTGGAACTTGTCACTTTCTAGGACATTCTCTGGTTTCCTGGTTTAGTATGACGCAAAACACTGTATCCTTGTCAATAACTGAAGCAAAATATATATCTGCTGCTTGGGCTTGTTCTCAAGTTATATATATGCAACAAACTTTAAAAGATTTTGGATTAACTATAACTAAATCACCAGTTTATTGTGATAATACTAGCGCAATAAACCTATCTAAGAATCCAACTCATTATGCAAGAACAAAACATATTGATATTAGACATCATTTTCTTAGAGATAATACAAGTAAAGAAGTCATAACCTTTGAATATATTAATACTGAAAAACAAATTACTGATATATTAACTAAACCAGTAAATGAACAAAACTTTACTAAATTTAGAAGAGAATTAGGTATACGTTCTTACCTGAAATATAAATTATATATAATACAAGTATAGTTAATAATTAATATAAATAAAAAAAATTCAAAAATTGAACTGGGCATATCGACATGGCCCATCCCCCTATGTCCACATATAGGTCGAAATTTTCAAACTTAAATTTCCCTAAAATTAGCTATTTGGTTATATATCCATATATTTCGACTTTTACTCCTTTTCTCTGTTCTACTCTCTATAATAAACTTCTAAAACGGTAAATTAATGGCTTCCTCCTCTAATAATGAACCTTCTTCACCCACTTGTCCTCATTCTGCCCCTTTTCAACGTTCCACATGTTAGTCCTTAAGATGATAGTCTTGATGACAACAACCTTAGAATAGATTATAAAATATAAATACTAACAGTATAAGTTTAGATATATATGCATACGTAGGATTTAACCATGCAGGTACCAAGAATGAAGACTGTACGGTATAGAGATTCAAGGTATCGAGATTGAAGACTCATGAGTGTCAAGATTATCAAGAGCTCAAGAGTTCAAGTAATTTATCTTTTAATTAGAAATTTTGTTAAAACTCCTAGAAAAGCACTGGCATCTTAAAATCCAATTTATTCGTGGAATGGAATCCACTTCAAGACTGCTAAAGGGATGGAACCCTAAGTAGTATGGAACATACGAAAAATCTAGTGGAATATTATTTTGTATCCGCTAATTTTTATTCAAAATGATTTTTACAAAATTATATCTTGTTTTCAAAATGTTTTCAAAACCTTCCTTTTAAAAACATCAAAAACATCTATCCTGGTTTCAAAATACTTTTAGCCTCAAAATAATCTTTAATTTCAAAATCAAATTATCCATGGTTTTAAATATCTTTAATAATAATATATTTAATTTTTATACTTAGATTTAAATATAAAATTATAGTAAAATTTTGTATATATTATTCTATATATTTACTTATGTATTTTAACTATAGTCAAGTATATTTATAAAGTTTAAAATTGTTTCAACATAAGATAGAAGTTATTTTAAAAGAAAATCAAACCACCAAAATATCCTTTGGAATGTCGAATGCTCATGTACCCTATGTCGACATAGTGTCGGTTGAATTCAAAATTTAAATTTCACAAGAAGTGTCTATTCGTCATATCTCTTCACGAATGGACATGGCTGTTGTTCTTTTATAAATAGGGGATGTTTTCAACGAATTTAAAAGACGGATTTTCTGGATTTTCACTTCTCTTCTTCTTCAACATTTCTATATACATATTCTTACCATTACTCTGCCGAAATCAACATTGAATCTAACTAGATTATCTCTGGTTTGATTCTCTATCACTATCTCAGTGCAATTCAGAGTTATAGGCTTTTTGTAATCAACTTAGCGAGAAAAGGTGTGATTGTGGCATTGGAAATCAATCAAGCGAAATAAGGTGTGAATGTTGCCTTAGAAATCAATATGGTGAACTTGTTGCCTGGGAAATCAAGTATCTCTACCCAAAGGATTGTGAATCTAGAGGGTGTACCTCATTGCCTTGAAATCGTGGGTGTAATTGTAAAGATTGTTTTTGAAAGGAAATCCGTACTTGTGTGCGGGACTAGATGTAGGGTAACTCCGAACCAGTATAAAATCTGGTGTGTTTTTTCCTTTACTGCTTTTATTTTATATTTGTATCTGTGTTTGATTTTGTGATCATATATGTGTCCGAATATTGCATACATTTGTGTTCAAATTAACAAAAACTCAAAAAGATTTAATAATTCTTTAAAACACTATTCATCCCCCCTCTAGTATTTATCCTAGCCTTAAGATCCTTAATCCTCATTTCTCACATTTGGTATCAGAGCAAGGTTTTCAAAGTTTCATAATCTGATTTTTGAATTTTTTTTAAAATGGCTATGTTTGTTAATACTAGTTTTGAAATATTCAGATCATCATTGTCTCATGAGTCTGCATATAATCAATTTTCAAATTCAACTTGTCTACCAAAATTGTTTGATGTGCAGGAAACATGCTTTATGGGAATTGAGGAATTAATCTACAACGGACAAATTGTGCAGATCAAAAAGAACAAATGGATACTCGGTAGTGGATGTTCTAGAAACATGACTGGGAATCCAGAAATGTTGAATGATATAATATACGAAGACGGAGGACTGGTTAACTTTGGAGACAATTCAAAAGGATATGTGATTGACATCGGCAAAGTCGGTAACTCTGAAACTCCTATTATTACTAATGTTTTGCTAGTTAAGAATCTGAAACCTAACCTGCTAAGTATAAGTCAACTTTGCAATAAATGATATAAAATTAAATTTGAAAAAGGTAAATGTCACATTGAAGATAATAATTCAACCATAATATTTGAGGGAATTAGGAAAAAGAATATTTATATTCTTAGTATGAAAGTTTCAAATGATAACTTGTGTCTTTTGGCAAATATAAGTGACCCCTAGATTTGGCATAAGAGATTTGGGCATTTGAATTTCAAACTCTTATCTAGACTGTCAAAACATGATCTAATAAGAGGTCTCCCTAAAATGAATTTTAAAGTAGATAGTCTATGTGATGCATGTCAATTAGGATAACTTGGAAAAAGTTCTTTTAAATTAAAAGATATGATTTCAACTTCAAAACCTCTTGAATTACTTCACCTTGATTTATTTGGTCCATCTCAAATTCCGTCAATAAATCATAGTAAATATGTTTTTGTAATTGTAGATGATTATTCTAGATTTACATGGATAATATTTTGAAACATAAAAGTGATACTTTTGAATGTTTTAAGAACTTTACAAAAAAGATTCAAAATCAACTTTCCCTAAAAATTATAACCATTCGTAGTGATCACAGTGGTGAATTTGAAAATGAAATGTTTGAGGATTTCTGCAATAAAAAGGGAATGACTCATAATTTTTCATTTCCAAGAACGCCACAACAAAATGGAGTAGTAGAACGTAAAAATAGGGTGATTCAAGTGCGTGCGAGAACCATGCTTTCAGATAGTAAATTACCAAAGTATTTTTGGGCAGAAGCAGTTGCTACCGCCTGTTATATTTTAAATAGAATTTTAATTAGACCTTTAACTGATAAGACATCTTATGAACTTCTTCATAGAAAGAAACCTAAAGTATCTTATTTTAGAATTTTTGGAAGTAAATGTTTTATTTTAAATATCAAATAACTTAGATAAATTTGATCCTAAATCCAACAAAGGTATCTTTATCGGATATTCTAGTAAAAGTAAAGCGTACAGAGTATTTAATTTAAGAACTAACAACATCAAAGAAACAATGTATGTTTCATTTGATGAAAATTTAAAAAAATTTGAAGATAAAAATGATGAAGAGGATTTAATCACTCAAAATCAAGAGTCAACTGAAACTTATAATGAAATTAATCATCCTAATAAAAGGATTAAAATTTTAAAAGATCACCCTACTGAAACATACTAGGATATGCGATCTGTTGTTAAAACTAGAAATCAATTAAGTCAAATGAGTAATGTAGCTTTTATATCAATTATTGAACCCAAAAATCCAAAAGAAGCATCAACTGATGATTCATGGATTTTGGCTATGCAAGAAGAATTAAATCGATTCACTAGAAATAATGTTTGGGAACTTGTTCCTAGTCCTGAGAATAAAACTATAATTGGAACTAAATGGGTTTATAAAAATAAAATGAATGAACAAGGAGAGATAGTTAGAAATAAAGTCCGATTAGTCGCTCAAGGTTTTTGCCAAGAAGAAGGAATAGATTTTGATGAAACCTTTGCTCCCGTAACAAGATTGGAAGCCATTAGGATTCTACTTGCTTTCGCAAATCATAATAATTTTAAACTATATAAAATGGATGTTAAAAGTGCCTTTTTAAATGGATTTGTAAAAGAAGAAGTATATGTTTAACAACCACCACTTTTTGAAAATGAAAAATTACCAAATCATGTTTACAAACTTAAGAAAGCTTTATATGGTCTAAAACAAGCTCCTAGAGCCTGGTATGATAGACTAAGATCTTACATATTACATTCAAATTTCGAAATTGGTAAAGTAGATAATACTCTTTTTATTAAAAGAAATAAAAATGATATTCAACTAGTACAAGTTTACATAGATGATATCATTTTTGGATCAACTAACTTTGAAATGAATAAAGAATTTTTTGAAATAATGACAAAAGGGTCTTAGATGAGTCATATGGGTGAACTAAACTTCTTTTTAGGATTACAAATAAAACAATTAGATACTAGTATCTTTATTAGTCAAGAAAAATATGCTAAAGACCTAATTAATAAATTTGGTTTGACTACTGCGAGTGGAAAATCCACTCCCATGGCAACCAATGAATACCTTAGTAAAGAAGATCTCTCGAAAGATGTAGATCAAAAGTTATATAGAGGAATGATTGGATCACTACTCTATATTACTGCTAGTAGACCTGATATCATGCATAGTGTTTGTCTCTATGCATGATATCTGTGACGCCCCACCTCTATACCCACGCTAGCCAAGAACATTACGGTGAATGCTGTCAACTAGCACGGAGAATATGGCTGTTGAGGAGCGACCATCTGTATAATTGCTTTGTGCGAGTACCGATATGCCAGATAAAAATATAACTTTTCATCTCAAGAGGAAATCCGACATACCGACACAAACTCAAAGCTACTACACAGTGGCTATAAAGGTCTTCGGAAACAAATATAGAAATAAACATAACATAAATCAATCACAGACAATTCATATCACAAAGGCGGAAATAGATATGAATATAACACTAACACATGAAAGTGTATATCAGAGTAGTGGTCAAAAAGATCCACGATAATACAAAAGAATAGCAACACGTGCTATACAAAGGAATACAACTATGAGTCTATATCTCAAGTGTATACAACAAAATAAACTACTAATCTAAGTAGTTTGCCAAAAGTCAGAGTAATGATCCTGGATGAGAAGTCAAGCAGAAGCACCTGTAACATCTCGGTCTGACCCGAGTATTATTTAAGAAGAAAATAATAAACGGATCAGTCTAGCTATAAATATCAGAAGAAATGATATAGAATAGGAGATATGACATAAACATATAATAATCACAATGCCAAGCTGTGATAAATAAGTAATTGAAAATCAACAAGAGATTAATCAATATCACAATAATCTACTCAAGATAAAAAGGAATGTCATACTCCTGATTTCATTCACCAAGCCACAATAAATGACATATATATATATCCATGCCAATCGTAAAAGTTGGTGAAACACAAATTCCAGAAATCAACACACGAAATCCAGAAATCACAATAAAAAGGATGGTCAAGACATTGATGTAGTACAAACGGTACATCCAATGAATCCAAAAGCCAAAACATCGATCTAGTACAAACGGTACATCCGATGAATCGAAACACATTAGAAAGTACATGGGTCGCTAGCCCACGAAGAAATGAGACGAAGCTCCATTTAATGAGGTACGGTCCTCCACATAGAAAAAGAGACATCGCACATTGCTAGTCTAAACCATAAAATGATCGTCATGATCAAATATAAGTGTCAATTACACTAAGCTAGTAAATATAAAAGTTTAGCTTCATGTCCCATAACCACTTGCTTAACTTAAACATTTACGAACAAACTGTAAATCTCCACTAGAAGAATGTCACAAGAGATTCAATCGAACAAGTCCAAGAATTAACCGACGAAGTAAACGCAAGTGTTTCATACCACTCGTTTTACTAAGTCGTTTAATTAGATTTCTCATACGAGTGAGGTAAAGGCTTGTATATACTAATAGATTGGAAAACGGTTTAAGAAAACGAGCTTTGTTATTGAAAATAGAGTTGAAATCATTTTGTTGAAAGAGTTTTGATATTTACTACTAGCATTGAAACCTTTATATTTTTAAGTGACAAATCATAGAATTGATTGTAGAAACAATCAATCATAAAAATTCACATTCGAAGACGTGAATAAAATCCAAAGAAATCGATATCAAATCCATCAAAGTGGATATATCTAAAATTCCCAAAGAAAAGGTCATCAAGTCATAATAGATGATAACAACAAATAGGAAACAACACGAATCGACTTAAATTGGAAATTCAATCCAAAAAGGCAAAATGGACTCAAACAGCAGGTTTAGTCGACTGAACAGAGTTTTCAGTCAACTGACCCTGTACCTGGAATTTTTGCAGGTTCAGAAAACTTTCTGTTTTCAGGTTCAGTCGACTGTACAGAAAATTCAGTCGACTGAATCATGCCTGGGAACTTTTGGGTTCCAGGTTCAGTCGACTGAACAGAAGATTCAGTCGACCGAATCATGCCTGGGCTGTTTTTCAGCCTATTCAAATGAAGAGCAAATTCTTCCAAAATGCGACCGGACGAACATTGGCTCTAAGGGTTTATGCCAATCGACAACCCGGCCCTATATACTCCTCGGTGCATCACTAAAAGCATGATCGAACATCCATAAAAGGATTTTCACACAAATTTGACTTAAAAACCCAAAAATTGAAATATTCACAAAATCAATCCAAATCAAGAGCAAATTCTCATGAAGAAGTGTTAGGAATTCAAACCTAACAACCAAAGATAATTATAGTCTTAGATGTGAGATACAAATCTCACCTTTGAACTCGAATCAAATGAATGAGAAGCTTGAATCAATGGAAGACCAACCACACTTCAATCTCAACGCAAGAAGCTTGATTCTAAGCTAAAAAGAGAAACATTTCCCAAATTAGGTTTAGGAATTTTCTGAAATCAAAGAGAGAATGAGTTGAAGAAGAAGAAGAGAAGCTTACCAATGGGTTCTTCTTGAGTTTGGAGCTAAAGCTTGGATTTGCAAAGGAAGTTAGGGCTTGGAGTTTTAATCTCCTCTTCCACCCTCCATTAATAAAAAAGCTTGAGTATTAGGAAAATAGAAGAGAAGTGAATGAAGAGGAGAGTGTTGGAACTGAGTTAAGTGGTTAATTGGCCCAGCCCAACCAAAGCCCTAAGTGGGAAAACGTAGCAAAAATCAACTTTCTCCAAACATATCGAAGCTTATACTCAAAAAGGTTGCAAATGGCATTTTGAACTCAATGGAGGTGGTCTCGAGTCCTAATTCGGCTGTTTGCAAAAAGTAGCTTTTCAGACTAAAATCCGACTAACGGTAAAATATTTAAATAAAATATTTAAATATAAAATCGATAAATATGCGGGTTGTTACAGACTCCCCTCCTTAAAGAAATTGCGTCCTCGCAATAATTAAGAAGGAAATATAAGAAGTAACAACCAAAGAAGCATATTAACACAAAAGAAAATTTGAATCATGAAGTTCACCATAAAGAGCACGAAGGAGTAAATCCGAAAGTTTTCGTTCGATGAATTCTCAAGATTTCACATGAGCAATCCTTAGGATTTGAGAACCATTGAACCTCTATCAAAAAGAATATCTTTATATCGAAGGCGCTCAACCTTCGAAGCAATGATGTGAATGGAATGGTGCTCATAAATTAAAACTGGTGAAACTTCAATCCCTCAATAATGCCGGGCTCAAGAATAAAAACCGAAAACATAAAAGCATTTCCATAGTTAAAAGACGTGGAAAACGTCAAGAATAGCAGAAAGTTGAGCCGGTGCAACGGCGTAGTACAATCACGGTACGCCCGAGAAACTAGAAACTCGAATAATTTGGAACACCGACGTAGTACAAAGACGGTACGTCCAGTGAACCAAAAAGACAAGTCATTGATGTAGTACAAACGGTACATCCAATGAATCAAACAACAAAGACATCGATGTAGTACAAACGGTACATCCGACGAATCAAAAGCAAAGACATCGATGTACTACAAACGGTACATCCGATGAATCAAAAGCAAAGACATCGATGCAGTACAAACGGTACATCCGATGAATCAAAAGCAAAGACATCGATGTAGTACAAACGGTACATCCGACGAATCAAAAGCAAAGACATCGATGTAGTACAAACGGTACATCCGACGAATCAAAAGCGAAGACATCGATGTAGTACAAACAGTACATCCAATGAATCAAAAGCAAAGACATCGATGTAGTACAAACGGTACATCCAATGTATCCAAAGCAAAGACATCGATGTAGTACAAACGGTACATCCAATGTATCCAAAAAGAAAAGACATCGATGTAGTACAAACGGTACATCCGATGAATCAAAAGCAAAGACATCGATGTAGTACAAACGGTACATCCGATGAATCCAAAGCAAAGACATCGATGTAGTACAAACGGTACATCCGATGAATCAAAAGCAAAGACATCGATGTAGTACAAACGGTACATCCGACGAATCAAAAACAAAGACATCGATGTAGTACAAACGGTACATCCGATGAATCAAAAGCAAAGACATCGATGTAGTACAAACGGTACATCCGACGAATCAAAAGCAAAGACATCGATGTAGTACAAACGGTACATCCGATGAATCAAAAGCAAAGACATCGATGTAGTACAAACGGTACATCCGATGAATCAAAAGCAAAGACATCGATGTAGTACAAACGGTACATCCGACGAATCAAAAGCAAAGACATCGATGTAGTACAAACGGTACATCCAATGCATCCAAAAAGAAAAGACATCGATGTAGTACAAACGGTACATCCGATGAATCAAAAGCAAAGACATTGATGTAGTACAAACGGTACATCCAATGTATCCAAAGCAAAGACATCGATGTAGTACAAACGGTACATCCAATGTATCCAAAAAGAAAAGACATCGATGTAGTACAAACGGTACATCCGATGAATCAAAACCCAATTAATTCGGAACACTGACGCAATACAAAAACGGTACGTCCAATGAACCGAAGCCCGAATGATTTTTGGAACACCGACGCAGTACAAAAACGGTACGTCCAATGAACCGAAGCCCGAATGATTTCGGAACACCGACGTAGTACAAAAACGGTATGTCCAATGAACCGAACACAATAAAAGAACATCGGACGCAAGTTCATAAAAGAAATGAGATGAAACTCAATAAAACGAAGTACATCAAAACGCCCGATGAACTTGATAAAAATATAGTTTCATTCGGTCATCAACAAAGAAACAACCCCTTGTTGCTTACGACTAAGCGCATTGGCAACACGATTTCCCCTTCGGGAATAAAAAGAATATCAAGATCATAGGAAGCTAGGAACTCAAGTCAACATGCAGTTCCTTAAGAGAACAAAAATATTCCAAAGATTTATGATCGAGGTAGAGAACAAATTTCTCATCCAAATATGATGATGCCAAATTGCAAAAGCAAAAACAATAGCCGAGAGCACTAGATCATAAGTGGCATATCTAGTCTCGATAAACTATAATGATTTAGAAGCACAAGTGATAGCACGTTCTCTATGGCAAGAGAATGGCATCCAAACCAATACGACTAGTATCGGTACAAATAGCAAAGTCTTGGTTCCCCTTCAGGAATCACAAGAAAGAATAAGAGTATCGAAAAGAAAGAACTTCTTTTAAAATAATTCTCTTCCCCGAAAAGTTAAAACTTTCAAAATTACATTTTTACTTTTATGTAATAATCTTTCTACAAAAATTTACATTTTTGCAAGTCAAAATATCGTGTCTGATTGTCACATCAAAGCGTTTAGGAAATTCCTATCGATAACGTTGATCAAGCGCATTGACCAAAATTCTTAAAGCACTCAACGGGCAAAACAATCACAAAATCATCTTTTATAGGATAAATAAATCTCTTAAAAAGTTTTAAGAATATTCTTTGTTCGTTTCAAGAACAAAATCCAGTTTTACTTATAAATAAATCTTATGAAAAAGATTTGCAAAATTTTAAATTACTATTTTCATCCAAAATCAATAAATACAAGAATGGTCTCATCGAAATATTCATAGAATATTCGACTTATAAAATGGATGAAATGAGCTAGACAAATTGAATGACAAAATAAGTCACTCATAAGAATCATAATGAGTGCGGAATGCGGTAAGTGGTGCTAACTTCCGCAACTCGTAGCAAACGAAAACCGGTGGTAAAGTCAAACTGAAAAGACCTTAACACCACTCAAAAGATTGCTTAGGTGACAGTCCTAAGACAAATTCAAAAATACCGAAAAAGTTTCACAAATTATTTAGATAAGAGAAACAACACTTTCCTTAAAAGTGGGCTTAAGGAATAAAATGATGCCATCAAATTGGAATCAAAATCACACAGGAAAAATAGAAATCTGCTTAACAGATTGAAAATGTCGAGGATGAATAGTCCACTCGGAAAAATAGGATATGGGCTTCACAATGATTAAGCCAATCCTTACAGAAAAAATCAATTTCCGAAGCCAAAGCAAAATATCGGCTCGGAAAGAAAAGTCACATAAAACAATCTCGACATCTAAACAAAAGCAAATTGAGTGTTGCGGATCTACCATCTGGATTCGCAATTCTCAATGAAGTCAACAAGCCCAAAATATTTAAAGAAAAAGAATTAACAAGTCCTTTTGATATAAAATAATGAGATGGACTCATATCAACAAGAACTTGAAAAGAATATTCACGAGACAAATATAACCAAGGATTGAAGGAGAAATACCTTGATCAAGAGAAGAGTTTCTATGGGCTTGCACAATATTTAGCTTTCTCATGTCCTTGTTCAAAAGTTTGGGACATGCAGATAAAAGATGACCCGGTTTCTTGCAATAGCGACAAGAATGGAGTTTTGGACACATATTCGCATAGTGTTCCTTAGAATTACAATTGTAGCATCCTCCACGATTAGGGATTGGAGTCTTTGCTACAAAAGTAGTTTGCTTCACTCTCTTATTGGGATTAAGGCTCTTGAACTTAATATGCCTCTTCTTGGAAGTCCCAATATCACAAGCACTTCCTATACCAACCTCTCCATGAAGAAGAGTAACTTCCACAAGTTGATTGAAAGAAACTTCAAGTTTCAAAGGTAGAACCATTTCGGGGTTCTTATTCAAAGCATAGATAAACTCTTGATTCTTTACGAGATCCAAAAGTTGTTGAGCAGACATGAATACTCCATCCAAGGGAGTAGCACTAGATTGACCGGCGCTGGGGCGGCCTGGTCTAACCATTTCTCTTCTTTAAAAAGAAATAAAGAAGAAGAAAAAGTTATTCTCAAAATAAATATCAAGCAATCTTGATAGATAGAACAAGGAATCATAAAAGAAATAGGGTAGGATGGTACGAAGACCCGAATAAAATCCTAAAGCACGACTCCTAAGATGGACTTAGGACGTTGATCCTTGTTATAATATTCCATATTTTTCCGAAGTTTGGCTCTAATACCAAGCTGTGACGCCCCACCTCTATACCCACGCTAGCCAAGAACATTACGGTGAATGCTGTCAACTAGCACGGAGAATAAGGCTGTTGAGGAGCGACCATCTGTATAATTGCTTTGTGCGAGTACCGATATGCCAGATAAAAATATAACTTTTCATCTCAAGAGGAAATCCGACATACCGACACAAACTCAAAGCTACTACACAGTGGCTATAAAGGTCTTCTGAAACAAATATAGAAATAAATATAACATAAATCAGCCACAGACAATTCATATCACAAAGGCGGAAATAGATATGAATATAACACTAACACATAAAAGTGTATATCAGAGTAGTGGTCAAAAAGATCCACGATAATACAAAAGAATAGCAACACGTGCTATACAAAGGAATACAACTATGAGTCTATATCTCAAGTGTATACAACAAAATAAACTACTAATCTAAGTAGTTTGCCAAAAGTCAGAGTAATGATCCTGGATGAGAAGTCAAGCAGAAGCACCTGTAACATCTCGGTCTGACCCGAGTATTATTTAAGAAGAAAATAATAAACGGATCAGTCTAGCTATAAGTATCAGAAGAAATGATATATAATAGGAGATATGACATAAACATATAATAATCACAATGCCAAGCTGTGATAAATAAGTAATTGAAAATCAACAAGAGATTAATCAATATCACAATAATCTACTCAAGATAAAAAGGAATGTCATACTCCTGATTTCATTCACCAAGCCACAATAAATGACATATATATATCCATGCCAATCGTAAAAGTTGGTGAAACACAAATTCCAGAAATCAACACACGAAATCCAGAAATCACAATAAAAAGGATGGTCAAGACATTGATGTAGTACAAACGGTACATCCAATGAATCCAAAAGCCAAAACATCGATCTAGTACAAACGGTACATCCGATGAATCGAAACACATTAGAAAGTACATGGGTCGCTAGCCCACGAAGAAATGAGACGAAGCTCCATTTAATGAGGTACGGTCCTCCACATAGACAAAGAGACATCGCACATTGCTAGTCTAAACCATAAAATGATCGTCATGATCAAAGAGAAGTGTCAATTACACTAAGCTAGTAAATATAAAAGTTTAGCTTCATGTCCCATAACCACTTGCTTAACTTAAACATTTACGAACAAACTGTAAATCTCCACTAGAAGAATGTCACAAGAGATTCAATCGGACAAGTCCAAGAATTAACCGACGAAGTAAACGCAAGCGTTTCATACCACTCGTTTTACTAAGTCATTTAATTAGATTTCTCATACGAGTGAGGTAAAGGCTTGTATATACTAATAGATTGGAAAACGGTTTAAGAAAACGAGCTTTGTTATTGAAAATAGAGTTGAAATCATTTTGTTGAAAGAGTTTTGATATTTACTACTAGTATTGAAACCTTTATATTTTTAAGTGACAAATCATAGAATTGATTGTAGAAACAATCAATCATAAAAATACACATTCGAAGACGTGAATAAAATCCAATGAAATCGATATCAAATCCATCAAAGTGGATATATCTAAAATTCCCAAAGAAAAGGTCATCAAGTCATAATAGATGATAACAACAAATAGGAAACAACACGAATCGATTTAAATTGGAAATTCAATCCAAAAAGGCAAAATGGACTCAAACAGCAGGTTCAGTCGACTGAACAGAGTTTTCATCGACTGACCCTGTATCTGGAAATTTTCCAGGTTCAGGAAACTTTCTGTTTCCAGGTTCAGTCGACTGTACAGAAGATTCAGTCGACTGAATCATGCCTGAGAACTTTCGGGTTCCAGGTTCAGTCGACTGAACAGAAGATTCAGTCGACTGAATCATGCCTGGGCTGTTTTTCAGCCTATTCAAATGAAGAGCAAATTCTTCCAAAATGCGACCGGACGAACATTGGCTCTAAGGGTTTATGCCAATCGACAACCCGGCCCTATATGCTCCTCAGTGCATCACTAAAAGCATGATCGAACATCCATAAAAGGATTTTCACACAAATTTGACTTAAAAACCCAAAAATTGGAATATTCACAAAACCAATCCAAATCAAGAGCAAATTCTCATGAAGAAGTGTTAGGAATTCAAACCTAACAACCAAAGATAATTATAGTCTTAGATGTGAGATAAAAATCTCACCTTTGAACTCGAATCAAATGAATGAGAAGCTTGAATCAATGGAAGACCAACCACACTTCAATCTCAACTCAAGAAGCTTGATTCTAAGCTAAAAAGAGAAACATTTCCCAAATTAGGTTTAGGAATTTTCTGAAATCAAAGAGAGAATGAGTTGAAGAAGAAGAAGAGAAGCTTACCAATGGGTTCTTCTTGAGTTTGGAGCTAAAGCTTGGATTTGCAAAGGAAGTTAGGGCTTGGAGTTTTAATCTCCTCTTCCACCCTCCATTAACAAAAAAACTTGAGTATTAGGAAAATAGAAGAGAAGTGAATGAAGAGGAGAGTGTTGGAACTGAGTTAAGTGGTTAATTGGCTCAGCCCAACCAAAGCCCTAAGCGGGAAAAAGTAGCAAAAATCAACTTTCTCCAAACATATCGAAGCTTATACTCAAAAAGGTCGCAAACGGCATTTTGAACTCAATGGAGGTGGTCTCGAGTCCTAATTCGGCTGTTTGCAAAAAGTAGCTTTTCGGACTAAAATCCGACTAACGATAAAATATTTAAATAAAATATTTAAATATAAAATCGATAAATATGCGGGTTGTTACAATATCAATCCCAACCTAAAGAGACCCACTTAAAAGCCGTAAAACATATCATAAGATATGTTAAAATACACTTTTGACTATGGCTTATTTTACCCTAAAAATGAATCCTTTGACTTAATATCTTACTGTGATGCTGATTATGCTGGTTGTAAATCAGACCGAAAAAGTACAAGTGAAACTTGTCACTTTTTGGGGCATTCTCTGATTTCCTAGTTTAGTAAATAGCACAACACAGTTTCTTTATCAACAACTGAAGCAGAATATATTTCTGCTGCTTTGGCTTGTTCTCAAGTAATATATATGCAACAAACTTTAAAAGATTATGGTTTAAAAATTTCAAAATCATCAATTTATTATGATAATACTAGTGCGATAAATTTATGCAAAAGTACTACTCAACATGCTCGAACTAAACATATTGATATAAGACATCATTTTCTCAGAGATAATATAAATAAGGAAGTAATTACTCTAGATTATATTAATTCCGAGAATCAAATTGCTGATATATTAACAAAACCATTAAATGAATCTGTATTTACTAAATTAAGAAGAGAATTAGGTATTTGTTCAATAAATGAAATATAAAATATAAATAAACAAAGTATAATTAAAATTAAATCAAAATAAATCAATTAAAAAAAAATTAAAAGGACCATGTCGACATACCCCCCAACACATGTCCACATATAACGTTTTTTTTCCCACCAAAATTCGAAATAATTGGTTATATATTCTTCTCATTTTCGAAATTTTATTCATCCTTTCTGTTATTTCTCTGTTTTATCCTCTGAAATCAAATAATCAATGGCCTCCTCTTCAAAATCAAACAAAAATTCTACCTTTTCGTTTCCTTCTCCCACTTCTGGTCTATTTCAAAGTACTACTCTCGCTCGTGTGACAAAAATGGAGGATTCTCTAAAGGATGCACTTCAGTTAATGACTGAAATCCAAGTAATGCAACTTCGAATGGCCAAGGAACAAGAGAGACAAGGCAAAATCCTTAGGAATTTGCAAAAATTTCTAATGGACAATCATGCTAACCCAATCTTGATTGACGAAGACTCTTCAGGAGATCAAATACAAAAGGCCAGCGAAGAAGAAGAAGTCCACATGGAAGAAGTGCATGCGTAAGATGACAACAAAGTCATTTGAAATGGAGAAGTGTGCTTTGACAAAGATGGAAATCTTGTCGAACAACGTGGAAATTTCTGTTTCCACTATCCAAACTGTTCGATTCATAGATCTCCCATTTTCAAAGACACTCGTTAGTTTCTTTTCTCTTTTTCCTTTTGGTGTATATTCTTTCTTACGTTTCGCACGAAAATGTAAATACAACAATATAATGAATAATTTGTGTTCTTATTATATGAATACTTCGTTCGGTAATTAGTAGTTTAGGATTAAGTTCTAGTTTTAGATCTAAGTGTTGATTATGTATGATAACACTATCATTATAATCATATGTCATGGAGTACTAGATTTAGGGGGAGTGATATAGTTTTTGTTGATATATTTGGAGTTAATTTTTTTTGATGACAAATGGGAGAAATATAAAAAAGGGTAGTTAGGCGTAAATTAAGGGGAGTTATTAGGATAGAAGTAATATTTTATAAACAAAGGTTGTCATCATCAAAAAGGGGGAGATTGTTAGTCCTTGAGATGATAGTTTTGATGACAACAACCTTAGAACAGATTATAAAATATAAATACTAACAGTATAAGTTTAGATATATATATGTATATGCAGGATTTAACCATGCAGGTACCAAGAACGAAGACTGTACAATATAGAGATTCAAGATATCGAGATAGAAGACTCATGAGTATCAAGATTATCAAGAGCTCAAGAGTTCAAGTAATTTATCTTTTAATTAGAAATTTTGTTAAAACTCCTAGAAAAGCACGGACATCTTAAAATCCAATTTATTCGTGGAATGGAATCCACTTCGAGCCTGCTAAAGGGATGTAACCCTAAGTAGGATGGAACCTACGAAAAATCTAATGGAACATTGTTTTGTATCCGCTAATTTTTATTCCAAATTTTTTTTACAAAATTATATCTTGTTTACAAAATGTTTTCAAAACCTTCCTTTTAAAAACATCAAAAACATCTATCCTGATTTCAAAATACTTTTAGCCTCAAAATAATCTTTAACTTCAAAATCAAATTATCCATGGTTTTAACTATCTTTAACAATAATATGTTTAATTTTTAGACTTAGATTTAAATATAAAATTATAGTAAAATTTTGTATATATTATTCTATATATTTACTTATGTATTTTAACTATAGTCAAGTATATTTATAAAGTTTAAAATTGTTTTAATATAAGATAGAAGTTATTTTCAAAGAAAATTAAATCACCAAAATATCCTTTGGGATGTCGACATGCCCATGTATCCTATGTCGACATAGTGTTAGTTGAATTCAAAATTTAAATTTCAAAAGAAGTGTCTATTCGTCATATCTCTTCACGAATGGACATGGCTGTTGTTCTTCTATAAATAGGGGATATTTTCAATGAATTTAAAAGACAGATTTTCTGGTTTTCACTCGTCTTCTTCTTCCACATTTCTATATAATATTCTTACCATTACTCTGTCGAAATCAACATTGAATCTAACTAGATTATCTCCGGTTTGATTCTCTATCACTATCTCAACAAGATCCTCAGTGCTATTCAGAGTTATAGGCTTTTTGTAATCAACTTAGCGAGAAAAGGTGTGATTGTGGCTTTGGAAATCAATTAAGCGAGATAAGGTGTCATTGTAGCCTTGGAAATTAATTGGGTGAACTTGTTGCCCGTGAAATCAAGTATCTCTACCCAGAGGATTGTGAATCTTGAGGGTGTACCTCGTTGCCTTGAAATCGAGGGTGTAATTGTAAAGATTGTTTTCGAAAGGAAATCCGTACTTGTGTGCAGGACTAGATGTAGGATAACTCCGAACCAGTATAAAATCCGGTGTGTTTTTCCTTTACTGCTTTTACTTTATATTTGCATTTGTGTTTGACTCTGTGATCATATCTGTGTCTGGATATTGCATACATTTGTGTTCAAATTAACAAAAATTCAAAAAGATTTAATAATTCTTTAAAACACTATTCACCCCCCCTCCTCTAGTGTTTATCCTAGCCTTAAGATCCTTAATCCGCATTTCACACACCACACACGTACGAGCCATCAAACTGCAAGAGAAGATGAAAGATTTACTTTAAATGATGGTGGAAATTCAAGTATGTAAACTGCGAATGGCTAGAGAACAAGATAGGCTAGGCAAAATCCTTAAGAATTTACAAAAATTCCTTATGGATAACCATGCCAATCCCATTGTCATCGTAGAATCATCACAAGCCATGAACTCTGAAGAAGAAGAGCCTCTAGAATAACCACAAAAGGATCAAGAAGAAGAACAACCTCTGCTGAATCCGGATGTTCATATGGACGAAGAGGATAGCGTGATTTGTGTTGGAGAGGTCCTTTTTGGCGCTAATGGGAACTTGGTTGAACGACGTGCAAACTTTTTTCTTCGCTATCCAAATTGTTTGGTCTATAAATCACCGATAGTTAAGGGTCCTCGTCAGGCCTTTTTTTGTTTTCTTGATTGTATATTGGTTTGTAAATTTTTATATATTAGTATATTAATTATTGTTCTTCTAACAATTGTTGGCATATAAAATCTTAGATTCCAATTTAACTTAGGATTCTATGTTTCACTCATACATACTTATTATTCTTATGTCATATGTTTGTTTATCACCTTTTCTATTAAGTTCAAGGTTTATAGGTTATTTTTGTTGATGACAAAGAGGGAGATAAGTTATATAAAATAGTAGGCTTGGAGTAAGGGGGAGTGGTTGGTGTAAGGGGGAGTTGTTGGCATGATCGAAGTGGTAAGTATATTTTATAAGGTTGTCGTTATCAAAAAGGGGGAGATTGTTAGGAACTGGAGATAGTGGTTTTGATGACAACAACCTCTGTAACTTATTTTATTACAACTTATATACTAACACTATTGTCTAGACATATATGAATGATATTATGGAGGATATATATAAGGCAGGTACTGATTATTGAAGACTGTACAGTATAAAGATCAAGAATGAAGAAATCAAGTTTGAAGACTCATGAGTATCAAGATCAAGATTTCAAGACATGTGTCTAGTTTTTGTTAAAACTTCATTATAGAATGGAAATCTTCATCCCGAATTTCATTTGGGATGGAGCACATTTCTACCTTCTTAGTGGCTTACAAACCCATGACAAGTAACTTACAAAACCTACGACAAGCGGCTTGCAAACCCATGAACATCCTGGTTTTGTAAAAGTTCTCGAGTCCCGATGTGATGAGATATTTTGCAGGAAGAAGTTTGCAAAAATACTTCAAATTGGTTTTTCAAAACGATTATCAAAACTGTTTTAAAGATGTTTTAGCCTTAAATATTCTTTGTTTTTGTGTTTTAAAACATAGTAAAATTATTTTATTTTACTCCAGAATCATTTCATCTTGTTTTCATTTCAATACCATTTTCAAAACAAATTTTACATTTTTTTAACAAGGGGATGTCGACGTCATGGGATACCCCATGTCGACATGGTGGCCGTTGAATTCAAAAGTTTCAATTTTCAAAAGAAGTGTCTATTCATTTAAATCTCTTTACGTATGGTTATGACTGTTGTTACTCTATAAATAGCCTTCTCAAATGAATTTTTATAATGCAATTCTTATATTTTCTTCACTTCTTCTTCTCCACCAATCCATGTTCTATATTTATCATATTTTTAAGATCGTGCTGAAATTCTACCAATTTCTCAAGTGAATCAAATTAGAATTTCATCCTTGTTTGATTCTCTGTCCTCTCTCGAAGGTCAAAGTGCGATTCAGAGTTATAAGATCAATTTGTAATCAAAAGTATATTGAGTATCTCTATAGGTGTGGTTGTGCCTGGAAATCAATTGGGTAATCTTGTGGCCCGTAAATCAAGAGAGTTTGCCCCCGACTCGTGAGACAGAAGGGTACCTCAAGGCCTTTATAAATTGAGGAGTGTAATCTCGACACTGGTTTAATAAAAATCTGTATGAGCTGATTTGCCTTGGTACAGGACTGGATGTAGGGTAACTCCAAACCAGTATAAAATCAGGTGTGTTCTTTCCCTTTACTGCTTTATATTTACTTTCTGTACCTATATTTGATTCTGTGATTAAGTTCTGCATTTGTTTGTGTCATAATTTCAGTTTAGTTCATATAAGTCTTAGAATTCATTAAACACTATTCACCCCCCTCTAGTGTTAAATTAGCCTTCAGATCCTTAATCCGCTGTTCCTTTCATTTAGGGTATGCCCTCGTAGCAATTCTGTAATTTATTGTGAATTAATTAACTCTGTAATCAATTTCCATTCATAATGTAGGCGTTTTTCTTATTGTTATATATTTTATTATAATGTATTATAAATATTAAATGTTTAATTAAAACATTTTAGTACAAAATCCATAAACGGTGTGCTTGTGATAGTAATTACATATAGTTATACTATGAGTATTATATCACAATATTTTATAAAAGCACATCATTTTAATTGTTCTTATTCAAGATGCATCTATATTGGATACCGATGTATTTGTTGACTAGAGTATGTAATGCTCTCCAAATGTTGGGCAATGTATTACTCATGCCTGCTAGGGGGACTAAGAGGTTATGTACTGATAGTTATTGGATAACTATGGAATGACTCACTCGATAGTTTTCTATTGGTTAATATAACTAAGGTCAAACAGAAAATATTAATGTAACTAATTTACACAGTTCTCTCGAACTAAGATACCATCAATCTTCAATATTAAATCTCCGCTTTGATTAAAGTCAAATCATGGCATGACGTCCATCAAATGACAATAGTTGGGTCGAGTGGAGGTGTCGGGAGTAAGGCACTATTTAAGAGAGGATTCGTCTCTTCAGTTGTATGGGATTAGTATCACGGTCAACTCAAGTCAACCCAATTTCAAAACCTCTAAACAGTGTAGTATGGTTAACAATAATTATTGTTGTTGAAACAAGGATATGTTTGGAATATAGAGTTGGATATGGACGAAGTTGCAATTTTTACCATTACCGAATTTAATAAGTTCAAAGTGATATAGTTTTGATGAAGAAAATTAGTGTAAATAAATGTCACAACCAGGGAACGCTTAATTAACTAAAATTGGATTTGCCAAAATTAACTAAGCAATAAATTTAGCCAAAATGTCACACTGCCTGCTAAGTGACGTGTGAACGTTAAGATTCAAATAGTTCAATATTAATCGCTGACCAAATTTACACTCGACGAGTCACACAACTGATATAATGAATTCTCTTTAGACCAGACAATTTAATTAGTTTATAATTGTTATAAATTAATTAAATTAACAAATATTTATGAAATATTGATTATAAAATTTTGAATATGATTTCAGGAATAAATACTACTGTGTATATATATATATATATTAATAATAGTTATATATATATATATATCGATATGCATTATTAACAAGCAAGTAAATCAGATTTAGTTAGTAATATTTGTTTGGATCTAAATGGATAATTAGCCCATGATGTACGGTGATACATTCGGTAGCAATAAACATGTATGGGCGGCTAAAAGATAGGGTGTGAGCATCTTAGATGGATAGCTCTAAGTTAAGGAGAATGTGTAAGAGATATGATCCACCTTTCCTCCTATTCCTTCCACTATAAAAGGACGCCTAACCTTAATACATATGAATTTTTTTTGGGTGATATTTCATCTCTTTGCTGGCCAAATTCACCTAGACAAAGTTCGTCTCAAATCAATTTCAAATCAACAACTATTGGATAGTCAACGGCCTACAATTCAAAGTTTAATAATCTTCCGAATTGATAAGAGTTTTAAGGAGGGATATTCATCATAGCATGGTGTACTTCAAGGCATAAGTTTTAGAATGGTTTTATTATTTCATATGACTTATAGTTTATGCATAATATTCTTTTGCTCATATATATATATATACATATATATATATATATATATCATAATTATATTGTTAGTTAGGTGAGATTCTAATATGTATGAATGATGTCACATATTGAATAGTTATATGTATGTATGTATTAAAAACAACAAGTTTTTTATAGATCGGATGTATACACAGCATAATAAATTTATTTTAATTTTTTATTATTTTTTGATTAATTTTACTTATATTAATATGCCATATTACATGAATTAAATGACTTATAATTAATTATGCCATCATATCATTGTAAAAATTGACCTTGTTTTATATATGCAAATTTATACTAATTATAATTTTATGTAACAACAAAGTATTTTCTAATAATTATTTCTATTTTTAATATTACTTAAATCAAAGTTAAGTTCAATAATTTATGTGAAAAATAACATATGTTTTAAAACTTATATTCTAAATTTTATGAAGTTTCTTCATCGCCATATTATCTCTAGGTAAAAGTCCCAAAAATTAAAAATTAATATTATTATTCTTAAAAATCATTTACCCATGCGACCAATATTAATTAAATAATAAAAACATAATTTTGATTAGAAAATTATGGAATCCGTGACTTAGTAATAACAAATTTGAATTTCAAAAAATTTAAATTTTGTAAAATATACCGTGAAAATAATTTTAACATTGTTTTATTATTTTCGACTAATATATATGTATGTACATATGTATGGATTTATATGTATATATATAATTTAATAATATAAAATTATAATAAAATATTTTATATGGTGTGTACTAGACCCGGACTACAATAAAATTATTTAAATTTAACTTTCATAATTAATATAATTATATAAACATGTGTGTGTATATATACACATTTAAATACTTTAGATATTAAAATATAATTATATATATATATATATATATATTATTTTCTTATTGTAAGATATACATGTATATTATATTTAATAAAAAAACAACTTTGTATACTATGTATATATATACACATGTTATATATATAGTCATTTATCTAATTGATATCTAATTTAATATTCATGTATTAATAAAGTATTTTTTTAATAATTATTTTTTATTTTCAATTATTTAAATCTAAATACAAGTTCAATAATTTATAAAAAAACAACGTATGTTTAAAAAATTATATTTTAAATTTTATAAAGTTTTTCAACACCATATCATCTCTCGGTAAAAATCCAAGAATTTAAAAATCAATTTTATTTTAACAATCATTTAATCATGTGGCCGATATTAATTAAATGATACAAAAATATAATTTTGATATAGAAAATTATGGAAATGTTTTCATGACTTTATAATATTATATTTGGATTTCATGAAATTTAAATTTAGAAAAATATGTGTGTGTGTGTGTATATATATATAATTTAACAATACAAAGTTATAATAAAATATCTTATGTGTTGTGCATTAGATCTTGGATGTTGTAATGTTATTTTACATTATCTAAATTTCATAATTGATACACACACACGCAAAAACATATACACACACATGCACATTCATTTAAATGCACCTATTTAAAAATACTTTAGATATTAGTGTGTGTATATGTATATATATTATTTTCTTACTGTAAAATATTCGTGTATATTATGATTAATAAAAAACAACTTTGTATATTATATGTATATATGTTATATATACAGTCATTTATCAAATTAATATCTAATTTAATATACACATATATATTATTATTTTACATTTTTGCAATACATGTATTATGCATATATAAGTAAATATTTATATTGTTTTAATACTTATTTAAATAACAAGATTATACATATACATACATACATATATTTTAACAATAACAATACATATAGATAAGCTTGCATGTCCGTTGTGATGCAAATCTCAACATTTATATACAGACATGTTATACCTTGCATGGATTGTTATGTTACACATGGATGATACATATGTGTATAATTATATTAAATTAAACATAAATTAAATAAAATTCAATTCATTATTTATAAATTTAAATGAAATAAAAGATTTTATTTAAATTAAATTTAGAAATATTCTAAATAAATTAAACTTTATAAGCCCAATGCAGATCTAATTAGGGAATTTTTTTTAAATTAACCATTATCTTCCCCTTTGGGCTTGCCTAGTTCCAACAAAATAAACATGAATTATAACCATATAAAGGTTTAATATCAATGCATAAAACATTATATTCGATCAAGTACTATGTAAATTTAAAATAATAATATTTTATCAATTGTTATTATTCAAATATTTTTTATTTAAACATACTAGTGCGAACCCTTGCTACGGACACAGGTACATTTAATACATTTGTTCAAACGACAATAAGTTAAACCTTATATTGCAAGAAAACATTAAATGTGTTCAAATTTTAAGCACTGGTATTTCAAGCTACCTGTAACTTTAGATTTTACGTGAACTTTACTTTTATTTTTGAAATTGTATAGTTGTCATCAACATTATTTCTCTATCACCTCTTGATTCTAGAAACATAACAATATGAACATTGATATTCGTACTATATATATGAATAAGGAAGCTTTTTCTATAGAAAGCTTCCAACAAATCAAGATTAAAGGAAAGAAGTCTGTGTTTAATATAAATATAAAAACAAAGGTTGGTTCCAATTCAGATAAAATTTCTAGAGAAAACAATATCCACGTTAAAACTGCATATATTTACTATAGTAGAAATTGTTTAAATTCAAAATTGAAATTAGTAAATATATTACAAATACAAGAGATAGTTAATTAAAAACATTATCCATTAGTTCTTTGCCAAGAAACCAAAGAGTTGCCAAAAGCTTGCAAGTGAAGAAGAGAAGGTGAGTGATATGAAATATATGGTCATATTTTTGAATTAACCTATTATTTTGAGTAAATTAGTATTTAATTTCTTATTGGTTGCTATAACTTCCCCTTCTTCTTACTATAAATATGACATGACATTTGATCATCTATTAGACAAATTTTGGGTTTATTGAAACTCAGAGAATGAGAATTTGACTGTTGTGTTGCTGAAATAACAGTTGATCCAAAATTTGTCAAAAATTAAGGTAAAATCCTAAATTGCTGAAATTTACATATGCTATTCTCAACTTATAGAGCAAGCCACATAAAAATTTTATTGAAAAATATGATGTCTTGGTAGGTGAAATCGATTGTTTATAGTGATGTATTTGCCTAAATTACATAACAGAAGTGGATGTTATTTAGAATTTTGTAACAATTTTGAAAAAAATTTCAAAAAATCTAAAATTTTAATATATTGTTTACAACCCATATGCGCATGCTTCATAAAATTTTTGTTGAAAATTATGATACTTTGGTAGGTGAAATCGATTGTTTACAAAGATGTATTTGATTAGGTTTCATAATAGAAGTGGCTGTCATTTCGAAAATTGTAAAAAATTTGAAAAAATTCAAAAATTCACAAAGTATAATATTTTGCTAAAAACCCATATGTATATGCTCTATAAATATTTTATTGAAAAATATGGTGTTTTGATGGATGAAATTGATCGTTTACAAAGATGTTTCTTCCTAGATTTCATAACAAAAGTGGCCGTTGACCGGAAATTCATAATAATTAGAAACATATTCTTACTTAAATTTAGATATGTTGTTTATAACCAATATTCTCATGCTCCATAAAAAATTTATTAAACAATATTGTGTTTTGATGGGTCAAACAGAGCACTTACAGCGGTGTTTTAGTGCAAATTTTCACTTTTTGATCGGCTCAGAAACACATACTGTATAGTTATGATTTACCCTGTCAAGCATAATATTTTTGCATGAAATTTTTATGTAAGATTTGTAAATGAGTTAGGTATATCTTATTAAAATTGTAGAATTTTATGAAATTTTTATGATTTGTTATAAATTATAGATTGGAGGTGGGTTTGATATAAAATTTAATGAACTTGTGTTGAAAGTAACATTGAATTTGATGATGTTTATATTTTTTTTATGATTTGGAAATAGGTTATTAAAAGAAAAGTTTTCAATGAAGAACCATGAAATGTTTAAAGATCCTTCATAATTTATTTTTATCTTACTTTATTGAAATAATATCCGACGAAGTTTTATATGCGAAGAGAATATATGAGTTAGTGATATTTTTATTTGTACCATGGTATTGTTAAAGAAGGTTTTGATTTATTTGTGCCTTGGTATTTTTACAAGAAAACCTTCCTTTTGTTATAAAATTTGAGATGCATTGGAAGAAATTTTCTTAAGTGTAAATGAGGGACTTTTAATAATATTTTCAAAAGGGAGATTCTTTTGTAAATTGAATATTTGATAAAAAAGATTAAAAGGAAATTTAAAATGAGGAATTTTGAATAGTAAAATATAGTTCAAGAGTTTTAAAATATATTTCCCTTTTTATATGTTTATTGGCACAGAATTAGTTTATTTGATTTGATTTGATAAAAGGAATTAAGTGCAATAAAAAGAGGGATTTTGATTATTTAAATCTATTAAAGAGCTTTATAATATATTTTACACGTTATTAGTTTGAATTTCTATGATGATTTTTGTGACATTCTACATAATGAGGATTTTGAGTAAATAGTTTAGCATTACCAAGCGGTATGAGACATTAGGTAATACTTTTCCAATTACTCTCTTGACTTCTCATACAGAATATTTGTTTGTTTGTATTTTGAGTAAGTGGAATTTACTACCTGTAGTAAATATTCAAGAAACACTGTGTGGTATTTGGCACACGGACGCTACACTAGTAATTACTATTTGGAAGTCCTTGATGCTTTTTGAGTTGATGTGCTTTCGGGCCATCTTTGAGTTGACATGCTTTCATGCCATTTTTATGATAGTACCTTTTGTTTTGTTCATACTCCAACCTTTACGGTTTGATATTAGATGTTATATCACCATTTCTTTATTTGTCTGTGACGAGCATGATCTTGTCTATGAATTGTTAATTTTATTGATGATTATGTCATCGGTTTTGTTTTCTTTTTGGCAATTATTTGGATTATGCCATTATTTCTTTATTGAATGTAGACATATTTATTCCAGCCATGACTATATTCTAGTCATAACATTGTTGAATATTGTAGAATAGTATTTTTTACATCCTTATTTTGATTTTGGGTTTGAATAGATTGGACTCTGTTTTTACCAATGAGCCAAAACCCCACTTTGGCTGACCCAATTCAGGTTCACTACTTGATTCGATGGTATGTTATTTGCCCTTCTACCATCATTGGTCAATGGTCTGCTACATTGGGCTAATCTTTATTTTTGATTGGGGTTCCCACTGGCAAGTCAAGGACTATGATGGATGGAGGCATGGGTTCCCATGTGTAGTACTATGAATAGGTAGCCTACGACGTTCGCCTTAGACCATCTTGGCTATCCTGAGTTAATAACCAGGTGTGTTATGGCGCTATGAATAGGTTACGGTGCTGATATTTTAATGCACGCTCGAGCTCTACCGCTATAACTTTACAATACTAGTGTTTGTTTATTTGTCACTTTATGGGTCAGGTTATATTTATCCCAGAAGGCCACATCGCTTTGTTATTAACTTATTACATTTTTATAATTTTATTATCATATCCTTTTATATATAGTAATTATTGTTATATCGTATTGACTTATATATGATACTTTAGTTTGACTTATTATCATATTGATTTATATATGATAATTGTAGTTGTTATAGTATTGATTTATATACGATACTTTGGCTGGATTTATTTATTACCATATTGTTTTATATACGATAGTAGTAGTTATTATCATGTATGACACTTTGGCTGGATTTATCTATTATAATACTTTTATGTATATGATAATTGTTATATCGTATTGGTTTATATACGATACTTTGCTTGGATTTATTTATTATCATACTGTTCTATATAGGATAATTATTGTCGGTATTGTATTGACTCATTTACGGTACTTTATTTAGCTTTATTCGTTACATATTATTATATATGATGATTATTGTTAATATTGTGTCGACTTACACACGATACTCTAGTTGGATTTTATTTTATTGCTTTATATTTAATAATTGCAATTAGTGTCATATTGACTTATATATGATATTGTGGATTATGCCCCATATTGACTTATACATGTGGCACATTTCGTCCATTATGTCGATTAGCTTTTTCCTTGTCCATAAATCTTACATTACTCACAACTAGAATATCAAGTCTGAGCCATGCGGTTTGTTTTTAACGAATCCTCAGGTTAGTCTGAGGATTTCGTTGGCAGGTTAGCACTCTTATCCTTTTCCACGTTTTCTGATTTTGCAGTTTTGAAGTTAGCTATAGTAGTATTATTAAGCTATTATGGTATGTATGATATTATATAATTTGGAAGATAATATCGTGTTTGTGGACTATGTATAGTGGATATCTATTACTGTGATATGTATTATATATTATGTTGTTGCTACTGTGTTAAGCTGACTATTCTGTTATATTCTGCATTATGTCATCGGGGAAGTTATTCCTGTACCATTGCATTGACCCAAGACTGAGCATGAATGATAAGTTAAAAGGTTTTAAATTTTCATGCTAGTGTTAGTTCAAGAGAACTAGTGCAACATTTAGCTGCATCGAATCCCATTCTCTATGCATTCTGATAGTAATACTTGGTATTACTCTTGATTAGCATGGGTATAGAGGTCGGGCATTACATTAGCTCTTAAACCTTCCTATAATGCCACATCTTCACTTGACATCATCCATGATGTCATCATTGATTTAGTTAGCCATAAACCATGAAAATATTTTTACTTGCCAACCAAGTACACATCAATATATTAGACATTTCCCAAAAAGTTTGAACAACTTCTATCGAGTATCGGTAGAATGATTTTCAGTCACATTATCATTATTTTCTTTGAACTATTTGTTTTTGTAAACATTTAAACAAAACAAGTTTAATTGGTTATTAATTAAAAAAAGTTAACAAGGTTATTAAATCAATTTTATAACACTTAATCATATTTCAAATTTTTTGATGTTCAAAGACGAAGTGTTCAAAATTACGGATCACTATATTCTCCCCCACTTAAGACATTTGGTCCTTGAAATTCAAACAAGAACAACACATAATTGAATGGAAGAAAGAATTACATATATATAGAGTCCTACTAAAACTACATACAAATGAAAAAGCATACGAAGTGACTCCACTTTACGCTGTGAGTACACTACAAAAGCTATCATAATATATAATACTAACCCGCTAACCTAATGGCAGCTCAGGATGGCGCTTCCTCACACTATCATCAGTTTCCCAAGTAAAGTCCCTAGCATCATGGCTCCACTCCACTTTAACTAACTTCACAACCTTCATCCTCAGTTGCTTCATATCAAGATCAACAATGCAAACAGGTTACTTGGTATAGTTAAGTTAGGCTCAATCTATAAATCTTCTTGCTACGATGCTTCCACTATCAAAGAAGGATCATGCACATACTTATGTAAATGCAATAAATGACACACATTATGCACTCCCGATGGCCTAATTGATAACTCCACTCTATAAGCAAGTGTACCAATCCTCTCCAGTATCATATATGGTCCTCTATAGCGAGGAGCTAACTTCCCTACCTAGCCAAAACAAACAACACTCTTCTTCAGAGAAACTTTTATGAACACAAAGTCTCTAACTTAGAATTCCAAATCCTTGCTCCTTTGATCTGCATAAGTCTTCTTCCTATTATTATATGCTTTCTTTATACGTTTTCGAATCCTTGCTACTTTATCAGTTTTCCCCTAACCATATTTGGCCTAAGTACTAAGCGATCTCCATGTTCTACTGAACACAATGGAGATTTACAAGGTCCACCATTAATTCTTTAAAAGTTTCCATCCTAATTCTAGCTTGGTAACTCTTGTTATACTACAACTCAAGAAGGGTTAAGTGCTCTTACTAAGAACCACCAAAGTCTAAGATACAAACCCAAAGAAAATCCTCAAATACATCGTTAACTCTCTCCGTCTTCCCATCTATCTGTGGGTGGTAAGCTGTAATCAAGCTCAAATTCTTCCGTAAGGCATTATGTAACCCTTTCTAAAATTAACTAGTGAACATCGGATCTCTATCGCTTACGATGTCACAAGGAACTCCATGAATTCCGACAATCTCCTTGATATACAACTTAGAAAAACTTGAAGTTGTCCTCGTTGTCTTTACCGGTAAGAAGCATATACTCTTAGTTAGTCAGTCGACTATAACCCAAATGCCTTCATAACCTTTCATCGACTAAGATAGTCCATCAATAAAGTCCATAGATATTTGCTACTACTTCCACTTCGGAATCTCAAATGGCTAAAACAGTCCAGCTATCTTCTGATGACTGCCTTTGACTTGTTGGAAATTTGAACATCTACTCACATATCGAAACCTTCTTCGTACATTCCCACTAGAAAGTTTGCTTCATATCCTAATACATCTTGGTATTTTCGGATGTATCATAAGTCTCGAATGATGATTTTCAGCTAACCGCTCTTGCCTAATTTCATTAAGATTGAAATGCATAATCTCCCGTTCGTTCTCACTATACCATAATTATCAACCTCGAAACCCGACTATCTCTCTGATGCCTCATTCTCACTTAACGCTTAAGCTACCATTGCAATACGAAGTTCTCTCAACTGATTGCCTTCAATACGGCTTATAAGGGTTGGGCATACTTCTACATTCGCTATAACTGCATACCTCTTACTAAGTGCATCAGCTACAAATTCGCTTTTATGGGCCTATACAAAATATCAAGATCATAAGCTATGAGATACTCTAACCACCCATGTTGTCTTATATTGAGGTATTTCTGGGTAAAAAGATACTTTAAGGATTTGTGTTCCGTCAATAACTTGAACTTCTTGACTAGTAAGTGATGCCTCCACATCTTCAATGCTAATACAGCAGTTAATAACTCCAAGTCATGGATCGAATACCATAATTCATGCGGCTTGAGTTGTCAACTAGCATAACCAATAACTCTTCCTTGCTGCATCAATACTGCACCTAAATCTATCCCATAAGCATCTGTATAAACAGTTAAATTCTTATCTCTGTCCGGAACAGTCAGAACATGAGCGCTAGCCGATCTTGTTTTCAACTCTTTGAATGCTTGTTCATATTTATCAGTCCAAAAAAATTTGACGTCTTTCTTTGTCATATTCGTCAAGTGCGAAGCAATCTTAGAGAAATCTTGAATAACCCTTCGATAATAACTTGCAAATCCCAAAAACCTCCTAATCCCAATTTCACTTTCCGGTCTCTTCAATCTTGAATAGCCACAACCTTTGCTGGATCGATATAAATACTCTCCAACTAGAAACATGTCCTAAAAACCTAACTTTATATCACCAAAAGTGACATTTTGAGAATTTAGCTTTCAACACATGCTCTCTCAATGTTTCTAGTAAAATCCTCAAATGGCGAATATGCTCCTCCTTGGTCTTAGAGTATACTAAAATATCATCAATAAAAACAACGATAAATTTATTCAGTACATCCTGGAAAACCCGATTCATCAAGTCTAAAAAATATGCTAGAGCTGTTGGTTGAGCTGAATGGCATAACCAACTATTCATAAAACTTAGGCCTGAAAGCCATTAAAGGTACACTTTATCTTCTATGCTCAATTAATGAAAGCTTATGGCAAGATCTAGTTGAGAAAATACCCAAGCACCGTGCAGTTGATTGAGCAAGTCATCTACCCTAGCAAAAAGAATACTTTTTCATAATAGTCCTCTTATTAAGGTCATGGTAATCCACACAAAGTCTTAAGGAACCGTCTTCCTTTGTAGCAAAGATGACGGGCGCTCCACAATTTGATCGACTGTGTCGGATCAAGCCTTTACACAATATGTTGACTAGGTTAGCAAGCCTATAAACATGCAACAAAATAGGCTTAGCATCTTGAACCAAATCAATACGTAATTCAATCTTGCGGTATGGGGGTAAACTAGATATTTCTTCCAACACATCTGCAAATTCCTTCACAACAAAGATCGACACAAACTCCTCTTCAACCACATCAAGAGAATAAAGAAAACAGCTCATAAGTAAGCTAGGCTCTCCATAAGACATTACCAATTTTTTCCACCCTTCTTTCTCTAGTAATATAGTACGCTTAGCATAATCCAATATAGGATAATTTCAAGACAACCAATCCATCCCATGTAATACATAAAATCCAAGAAAACCATGAAATACATATCGCATGGAAGGAGTTGGTCATGATAAGTAACTGAAACTCCTAAACACATCATATTAAAGTTGGCCGAGACCCTCATGGGTTTGATAGACACATAGAGTCCTAAACCATACTTGGTTCTAGTTTCAATCGGTCAACAAGGTTACGTGATACAAAACTATATGGAGCTCCATTATCAAATAAAACACAAACAAGAATGTCATAAGTAGATAATATACCTTCAAAAACCTCCTTCCCTTTTACAGCTGCGGAAGTGGAAGGTGTTGCAGCAAGTGCAAAAACACTAGGCTGTTGTCCTTTCTAAAGCATCAGAAAATCTCTTACCATATGACCTAGCTGGTGGTAGTTATAACAACTCAATCTTAGAACAAACAGCCCTCTAGTTGTTTGTGGTTCAAGCTTCCATATCCTTACAATCGGCGTTTTTCCACTTGTCCTCCTCTACCTGACATACAATTATTAGCAAAATGTCCCATATGTCCATACTTATAGCAATCTAAATTAGAAACATTCTTGGGCGACTGAAACTTATGCTTGTTGTTTTCAGTTGGTGCAGATGTAGACGGATTTGGAGCCAAACCCTCGAACCATAAAACAATACCTATAAGATTCACGAACGAACCCGAGATGTGATTTTTCATGTCCCTTTGAAACTCCAAAACTCATACCCAATACAAATGTCTCGTTCATCTTCACTAGTGTATCTATGAACCCTAGCTCGAACCAAGACAATGCATTAAACCTATTCTCATACTCAGCAACTAACGTAGCTCCCTGCTTTAGGTATAGAAATCTCCTAAATAACTCAGTATTTCTGGCCTCCAGAACAAACTTCATTTCAAAAAAATTCTTGAATTGGGCCCAAGAGAAGTATTTCTCCTGGACATCTGCGACCGAGCTCCATCATTCTATAGTATCATCTGACAGATGTCTTGATTCCAAACAATACTTCATCGCACCATTTAACTCTAGTATCAAAATATCCTATCACACAAACTAAGCCAAGTCTGAAATTCGATGATAATCTCAATTCCATTGAACCTCTTACCACCTAACCTAATAAAATCATGGCATAACGAAGTAAAGTTCATCTATGGCCAAATTTGCACAACCTCTTCCATAAAGTTCACTCGTTTCCTCAATAGGAGTGTCGTTCGTCTATGCTTGAGTCCCACCATTAGTAATCGTACTACTTCTTCCACGTCTATCTCTAACTCCTCCTCTAGCAATAGCAGCTTTAGTACTCATCATTTTCACTACCTGAACATGGCAAACATTTTTAGGATACTTAGGGTTAGAGTTATTTCTTAGAAAGAGTTACCCTTAAGGAAATACTATAAAGGGGTAGGTTTGTAGAAAAATACAAATACACTCTCGTATATATATAATACACTCAACTCATTCCAGGGTATCGCTTACCCTATCTCTAATAAGACAAACCCTACCAAATCCATGGTATACGCCAAACCTGGCTCTAATAACAAAAGTAACAACCTAACTTTTCGACCCTCAAATGTCGACACTAATACAACCATGGTATTCGTGTGTCAAGCACCCAAGAGTTAGAAAGATTGTTAAGGTTGAGTAAAAAAGGAAATAGAATACAAAAGAAAGAATACAATATCAAAATCTCACAAGCAGAATGATAATATATTATATCCAAAAAGACAGTTCAAAGAGTTACTCCATGCTATAGAGTAAATTTAGAGTTCCAAAACCTAAGTACTTTCATCAACTTGGACAGTCATAACTACTTGTCCTCACAATGCTGCTACACATATACTAATAGTGCAACGGAAATAAAATTAGATAGATGGATGGAAGCCTCTATCTCTTCTAATAAAGCTTTGAAGCATCCATAATCAAATCTTCCTTACTCATCCTACTCGAAAGAGTGTATGAGAAATTTAGTGCAAATAAAAACAACATGTCAGACATAAGCCTGGTATGAGAAACCCAGTATACATTCATCCATATAAAAGTAACTTATGATACCATACAAAACACCATGATGGTTTTTCCCCTCAAAAGAAACCAAACCATTTGATAAGTAAATATAGCGGTATAATAGACAGTTTCTATGGTGTAGAATACAAATCAGAAAATAGCTATGTTCCTTGCATCTCATAACACAATAATATAGAAGTAAATCTAAAATCGCTAAGGTTTGTTCACATATGATTTTCCCATTAGAGACATCCTCAGATAAACTGTGATCGGCCTCCTAACGAAGACCAGAAAGTACCATCTGAGCAATGTATACCTCTAGACAAAATGAATCACATGGTAAACATAGCTGGTCCATGCCCAGACACATGATATTGAATGTTATCAACTACCGCTACCAACATCGATAAGCATCTCTGGATATGGAGTTGATATACCCTTTGGGTTAGCTAAGCCCCATGGCTATGCATTATACTTTATTTTCTATCATTTTCGATGGTGAAGTCACGTTTGGCATCTCTCACACGAAGCTTTATCACTCGAATAGAACATGAATCTCTTCATGGATTCCAGCATAAATCGTCCGACGAATACTAAAGCTGACCTATCCTATGGACTTAACCTTAAGATAGACAGTTTAACTCTATAGCATTGCCTGAAATGTTAATGTTACATTCTCCCTTGGACTTAACCTTAGGATAGATAACAACTCTATAATATTCCACTTTACAAAACACTTTCAAAAATGTAGACTTATATACTAGTTTTAAAGTGGTATTTGGTAAGTAATGCATAAGTATACTTATTCGATCCTGGACTTTTCAAAACTAAATTGATGAATTTCTGGTTAACTCAATTCCGATTCTTTTAGAAATAAGAAAACGATATAAAGGAGTCCTCAATAGAGTATCCCATACACACACACACATTCTTAAAGCGAGAGACGTTTTCTCCAAACAAGTCCTTCCCAAGGGATCTCAAACCATATAAAGTCGTGAAGCTTTCATATACTTCCTATTTTAGTTTGGTCAAGTTGTACAGTCGACTAATCAACCATCTAGTCCTAAAACTATCGCATTTGGAAATCGATTCTTGTATATTTATCACATTTACGACCTTCTCAACTTACTCTATCCCTCGGTCAAGAGTGAATCGGTAGGTTAGAGCACTGTTGCTTTTAAACCCTACTTGAACATCATTATTAACTCTCACATATAAAACTAGTCTACTTTGTCAGCTTCTAGTGCTAAGTAGTAAAAAACAAAGCACGATTAAGTTAGCTAAGCAACCCTTAATCATCTTTCAAACCATCTGTTTATAATTTAAAAGCCTTTTAAAAATGATATATATATATATATACTAATTTATTTATAAGCTAATATATTTAATAATTTCTAAAAGCAATTTACATAATAAAATGTTAAATAAGATTTTTAATATTTTAATAGAATATTAAAGTAACTTTCTAAAAATATATATAGATAAATGCTTTTAAAATACTTACAAATATGTTTTAAATGTCCGTTTAAGATATTGCTTAAAAATAACAACTTTAGAATTTGTGTAAAATTTCCAAAAAGCATGTTTTACATTTATTAAACCCTCTTACTTAAATAATTCATAATTAATTAGTATTAATATATTTAAACTTCAAATCACTTTTAAAATACTCTAATATATGTTATTAAACATATATAAAATAATCTCACAAAAATAATTCATTTAAACTCATTTTAAATCACAAAAACATTGAAAATAACAGTATATAACCAATGCTATAAAAGCAGTCCAAAAATGTTGTCGTATGTTAAAGACATCATTTATAAGTATTGTAAACGTGACTGGACATAGAATAATAGGCAAATTGCATAAATGGTTGATTATTTTCATTACTCAAACAAAGGGTTTAAGATTTGATTTTTTTATAGTAAGAGGTAAATATAAAGTTCTTATTAAAGCAGCAAAGAAACCCCTAAGGATATCACTCAAAATCATTTAAAAATTGCCAAACACAAGGCAATTTCAAAGTGCTTTTGTAGTGACTATTTTGCTTATAATTTTTCGACATATTTTACAACTTTCCAAATCAATTAGTTATCACACATACACACACACAAATATATATATATATATATATATATATATATATATACACACACACACACACATATAGAACACAACCAGTGTATATTATATCATAATATTATAACATGTAGACTATTTGAACAAGTTTAAAAACAAGGAGAATTAAATTGCTTCCACGGTGACTATCACTATATTAGCATTCCATATTCAAGTCCAAACCAAACACCATCCAATTAACTATATATACATAATGTCAAGGCTACACCGCATGTTATAGAAGGTCATAAAATAGATGATATGCCATAAGTATTTTAAATGGCTTTCAAAAGAAAATAAGGTCCAGATACACACTTTAATTAGTTAGTGAGTTTACTATATTTAGCAAACATATTATACAACTTTATAAACAATCAAATGGTGAGTTAACTTACACTTTTTCAAGTCCACAATCAAGCACAACCCTCTACCTCGATATCACTTCCTACCTCAACGAGAGCAAGCTCCAAAGTTCAATCTTACCTCTTTATATTCAAGGTCTAGGCTTAGAATGGCTTATATTTGTAACACCCCACCTCTATACCCATATTATCGAAGAATATTTCTGACTAATATTGTCAGATAATATGGAGAATGAGGCTATATGGGATACACGCATGAATATTCCCTTAAGCTAATATTGGTACGTATTAAAACATCGAATAAGTAACTCACCTAAACATACACAATATTTGCACAAAGTAATAAACACATGTGCCTCTAAGATAGAACATTATATAATTTGCAGTAAATCGCAGAGATCATAGAGTTAGAATCCCAGCGATAATATATAGTACTGAATGTAAGAAATATTTCTGATATACATCAGATGAATATAAGTACAAGAAACAATACAGTACAAGATGATAATCTGCTATACAAAATACTAGTCTTCTTTATGCCCAGAAAACACAAAAGCTGGTCTCGTTGTCCTTGTATCTAAAAAGTCCTAGATTGACCCGAGTGTTACGTAAATAACACATGGGTTGGACCCTGTTTAAATCAAAGATCTATAAATATAGGTGACACGATACACTAATATACATATATGTATAGGTGATATGTGTGCATGGAATATAAATATATGACCATATATAGTCATCAAAGCATCACATCACATGAGTAACATAGGACCTTGCATAAAGATGTCATCACCTATATAAAAGCACATCAAATCAGAAACCATAAAATCAATACAAAGAGGTGAATTACACATATTTAGATATTGTCGTCTAAATCTAGAAACATCGATAAAGGAGATATCGCCAAGTATAATCAGGCAAGCAAGTAGCATTGCCCAAATATATATCTCCATCTCAATGCATAGAGCATCATCATTAATATATGTAAGATAAGGAAATGTGCCTATCAATATAAATAGTAATATGAGAATCCACCATACTCTAGACATTTATTGCAGGTCTAAAATCATCTTCTCATAAATGAACTATCAAAATAAATCATGACGGGAAATAACTGTATGACAGATAAAAAGTCCCAAGTAGAGCCTTATATATGTACATCAATATATGGGTCATCTAACCCATATCTATAAAAAAGGTGAGGTGTATCAATAGTGTATGCCAAACTACTACTCTGTTAGTACCAGAAGGAAGATCGATAGCATGAAGCAAGCTCCAAATTCACGAAGACTCTATAGTCTTAGTATGTGTTACGGTGTCGTGACACATACCCACCGATGTGCTTGTCAACACAAGAACTCAATAGTCACGATATGACTCTAGCCCCAATAGGTAACAGAATGTTGGCTTATGTGACATGGGGAAAATGCACATGGCAAACGCATATAGCAAAAGCACGAAGCTATATAAATATATGGTGTTATGGATCTGGGATGTGACCCCACGATAAGGCCGCTAGGGTGGATTCTTGCCATCTGGTTCTCCCTACCACTAATAAAAGGAGTATATCATGATAGTGACACCTAGAACTAATAAATATAAACATGAAGTCATGCTCATTATTAGGAAAATAGCCTTTACTCATCAAATATAGGCACAAAACCATACTCATCATTACGTGTATCATCTCATACTCAGAATTTTATTCTCATCACATGAGTGTCATTTACATACAACGAATAACCGAATAAATATCACAACTTCATATACCACTACATGATACTCAAACATTTATTCATTGCTTATAAATTACACTCGAACTTTGGATATTCTATATAACGAGTCCAGTGAATAACCGAAAAATATTATCGAATGCCCTATCCCAAACGGTATTATAACTCCATTTATTCAAATTTCTCATCACATAGAATGAAAATCATCACAAAATCATGTAGACGGATGTCATCACCGTATCTTATCAAAATCATAAATCAAATTAGTATCAATGGTGAATCATTCGTGATACTAAAATCAATGTAAGAAAAAGAGAAATAAAAAATATGAAAATCATATATAGAATCTGAAATGAAATAATAATACAAAGTTCAACAAAATCTTTCTTTGAACAATTAAAACAAACATTCAAATACACACATGCACACAAATGAAACATTCAAAATCACTTTATAAATCAAAATTTTATAGAAGTCTTTCCATAATTTTCTAAAATTAGTTACTATTTTTGAATTAAACATACAAACTTCAAAGTAAATTTCTTTTTATTTCAAATTATAGTTTACCATTTAAAATTTCTCTTGATGAACCGCCTTTCCATTGATCTAAAAAGCAATTTCCATCTTTCCATATCTGACTGCCTTTCCATTGATGAACCACACTTCTGATTCTCTTCATCGAATTAATCTCCTATAGCAAAGAATCGGAAAGGCTAACCCAGGTTCAATTCCTCAATCGCTAATCGTTCTATAACTAAATCTGGTCGAGTGTACACTGTCTACGCTGTCAAGGTTGCTGCTGCCTTGGAAATTCTTCTACGCTTCAATCTACCTATGATGGTCATCCTGGTTAGCTTCAGATTGTAATAAACTTTCTTCAATTATGGTCCAATCTTAGGTATTTCGATCCCATCTTCAACCTCGACAATTGCTTCTTTCCTCCAAAATACTGCCTCGGTAGAGAAAAGTGATGTCTTGGGTAATACAAGTTGCGATTTCCTAAATAATGTTGATAGTGGAAAATTCAAAGCTCCTTCGTTTTTCAAAACTGTTGCATATGATGGTTTTGAGGCCACTGTTGTTGGGATTGGTATGCATAAATCTATGTCTGCATATAATATGGTCAATGTTAACTAAGAAAATGCTCTAATTTCTGTTGGAATGGATAACAACTGTTAGTATAAATAAAAGATCTCTAGTTATAATTGATAGCATGAGAAAGGTAACATATGATGTGGACATCAATGAACCTGTACCTGCCCGAAAATGTTGAAATATAACTCCTGCTATGCAACATCAGCTTCCCCCTGAATTTCTTGATAATTTGAATAATGATGGGACTACGTCATAGGATTGTATTCCTCCTATAATTTCTAGCCAATCAAATGGGCTGAGTCAGGATTAAAATGGTCATCCTTGTTCTCTTCGTGGCCAAAAATTGTGGGTGATTTTGTGCCCTGAACTTTTGAAATGATTAACGAAGAGGGTTATTGATCTCATCTCTGGAGGTAATTCAAGCAGGCATTGAATATTGGTTAGATTATCTTGTTTGATTCTTTTTGGATAATAACCTACCTTATCTAGTGGTTAAGGATCATTGCTTTAAAGTTTGGCAACCAAAGGGTAGCCTCGTAGTGCACATAGATAACTCTATATTCTTCTTCAAGTTCTCGAGGCTTGAAGAGCGTCTATGTATACTTAGTAAAGATCCTATATTTATTAGAGGAAAGAATCCTCTGTTCACTGTCCCAGAGAACAAGTATTATCTACTTCTGTTTGGACCTATTTCTCTCATATTCCCTCTGTTTTTTGCAACCTATGTTAGGCCCAAACTAGCTAACTAGTGCGGCTGGTAAGGTAAAATGTTTTGATGCTAACGCCATAGCTAGGGACAAACTAGCCTATGCAAAGGCTTTGATTGAGATTTCGCTAGATAAGCCTTTACCAAATACTATCAATGTAGAGTGACTGAGGATCAGGTAGCGGAGATTGTAGTTCGTTATGATTGGAAGCCTGACTTTTGTTCGTCCTATCAGTCATTTGGTCATACATCATCTGCTTGCTCTCGTTCATGATTTGTTGGTCCTTTCTCGGTTAGGACCCCTCTTCCTAAGCCTCTAAAGATGAAATGGATCCGAAACTCCACGACTTAGCTCCTATGATGGCAGTCCTACCTGTTGAGCCTTCAGTGCCAACTACTGTTCATCCCATCTCTGACGCTGTTATGGTTTCCTCTGTTTCTTTTGATTCTTTCGATCTTGGTGATTATGATATTATATGGCACTCTGCTGAGATGGCCTGCCATGAGCTATGACCCGGCTATACATGATTTCCATACTTTTGTCAGTGATGATAATGTTGAATCTAGGCGTTTGCATTACTCTATAGATGGTGGTGGTCTTATTCTCACGGTGGATGGAGCTCGTGGTAAGCGGAATCGATCACTTCTCCTCGATGATAGTTGGGATAGATATATATACTGTAGGGATCATCTGGGTTTTGCTATGGATATTGTATCTTTTTTGTTGATTTTTTTTGCACGTCTTAGGACCTGCTGGAAGTGATTCTTCCTCCTTATAGGAGGAAAAATCCTGATTTCCTTTGGTAATTTTTATAGCTGCAGAAGCTCCTTTGCTTTTCAACTGTTATGAACTATAAGTGGAATGGCCACTATAAAACTATATAGTTGCTTCTGCGCATGTGCAGAACACCTTTTCTTCATATATATACAATGGCACGACCCATTATAAAGTTGGCTGGCTTTTCCAAAAAAAAGTTTCTCTTTATACTCAAATCATTGATAACTAATATTAAAGGAACTTAATAACATTTAAAAATCATTCATAATTTTGTATAGCTAAATACTATTTTTAAACAATTTTACAAGACCTAAATTAATTTAATCTTTTCATAATCAAATAAAAACATTTTCAAAACTTGAATTATATATTAAAGTTTCATAAGATATACTTTGGAAAATTTAAAACATCAATTAAGGACCAATTCATATTATTCTAGAAATTTATATGATTTTCATAATTTATTAAAAGTCAAAAATTGAATTTTTGCAAAATAATATTTTTCTAAATTAAATAAATAATAATCAATACTAAATAAAACATTTTATCCAATTTAATTTTTATATATCACATATTTTTATTTAATAGAATTTTAACTTACTTAAATTATTAATCTATATAGTAAAACAACTTCTCAAAAATATACATGTTTATACAATTCAATGGTTGACCGGCCGCCACTACCAATCAACCGATTATGGTTGATCGGTAGCCCTAAGGGGTCGATTGGTCGAAAGCAAATTCTGAAGACGATCGCCAATTTCAGGCGATCTCTTCCTCCTCTTATATTGTTTCCTCTTCAATTCAAAGCATAAACTTAATATTCTATCAATCATCAATCTGATATATATATATATGGCTTATATGATTAAAACATAAGCGCCTTAGTGAAAAACACTCACATGCATGTATGTCCTCCTTATTTATCTTCTCCTTCAAACACACACACATAGCACAATACCACAACCGGATTTCCTTCTCACCATTGAGATTAAACGTTGCAAAGAACCATATATTTAATTTTGGTAAGTTATAATAATGTATATGATTTGTTCTTGGTTTTCCAAGCGATGAGGGTTTCGTTAATTTAATCGGGAAGAAGGTAATTGAGTAAGGAAAGTAACCGTAAGTATATTACAAAAGGAAAGAAAACTCTCTGTTTGAACCAAAAATAACAGAAACACTGGATGGATTTAGTAGAGAATAAAGTGAAGAAAATAAATAAAAAACAAGCAAGAAATAGAACACATAAGATTTCTAGTGGTTCAACATATTCCATCCTACATCCACTTCAAGTTTCCTTTTTATTACACTATGTTTTCAAGTACAAGTCTTACGGAACAGTGTAAATCCATTCTGGATCGGCATAAATCCATTTCTTAATTACAAAAAATTAGAGTAAGAGAACAAGAGTTGAAAAAAGATCCAAAAAATGAGCCTCGTCCTCCTATGTATAGAGGTAGGAAGCCTAGAATCTCGCCTAAAGGCCTCTACCTCATTCTTCACACCTGAGATTAATTCCTAGGAAAATATAAGTGCCACCTCAGAAAAAATCACGGATCGGTATCGATCCATGAGATGGCCGATTGATCATTGTGGACTCTTTTTTTAAGCTCGACTCTTGGTTAGCTTCATGATCCCATACTTATTTGCATCTTCATTAGCTTGTTTTTTAGTCCAATTGATGGATTTATGGATGAATGAAGTTGCTGATTTCAAGAGCTCGTAATGATCAACAGAGAATTGCATGAGATCAAGGAAGTTGAACTTGAAATAGGATTCTAACATCAAGTAAAGCATATAGGAGGAGTCGGGACAAGTTTGGAGGAAAAATCTTGGATCGGTACCGATCTATGGTGTTGGATAGGTACCGATCCAAAACACGTTGGATTTTCAAACTTTGGGTTCTTGGGTTGTACTTATGTTAGTTTTTCCATTCTGGTTGTACTTGAGATTTGGGCTTCGTAGTCATCTCTCCGGGCTTCTAGCCTTGGTAACTTTAAAGTTTGACTCGTCAAGTTTGTCCGTATACTACCGGGTCGAAAGGCGGAATAATGCTTGCCTCCCAAAGCACACCAAGGTGTTCTTTGCTCAAGAACAAATGTTGAAGTTGATGGAACTTTAGTAGTTCAATTTTATAGTTTTCAGCCGATTAAGCTATTGTTAATCATTCTGTTCCTTTGGATTCTCTTGTCAATCACAGGTCATTCCAAACCTGTTATAGCCTGAGACTTTAGACTCTTCCTAAGTGTTGTCTATACATTATCATCATTCCAATTCCATTCAGAGTCATTACATCACATATCAAAACAAGCGCATGTTCATCCAAGATTTTTCAGTTCTGCTCTAATCACAGGGTGTTTAAATCCTTTTAGATATGTATTTGTTTGAAGGTTCGATCGCTTCGGATCGTTTGACATTTAGTTTAATGCACAATCTCTCTTGGTCAATTTATATTTAGTTTAATATGCGATCTCTCCGGATCATTTAATGTTTATGTTAAAGGGACGATCTCTCTAAATTGTTAGTCAATATCATGGCCGTTCATGGCCGACAGTTAAATCTACAACCTCTTAGGATCGTTAAATTAATCGTGGTTGTTCAGAGATAATAATTAAATCCATGGTATTTTCAAGCCTTTGTTGAGCCTAATCTGCTCGTCATTTGGTGAAGGGAATCAATGACTAGCAAGCCCATCTGCTCATGCTCCGATGATGTGACTTACTTCCTGCATTCTGGCCCCGTATCTCCGGGCAGGACATAATGCGATCCAAGTCCTAGTCTCTCTGAACCTTTGCTAAGCCTAATCTGCACACTCTTTAGCAAGGGGACTCAATGAAAAACAAGCCCATCCGCTCACTCTCCTGTGAGGGGACTTACTTCTTGCACTCTGGTCCCATATCTCCAGACGAAGCTTAAAGCGATAAATATCGTACAAGCCCATCTGCTTGCTCTCGAACAAGGGTACTTGCACCTTGCACTCCAGTTCTGACTCTTCAGTCAGAAATTTATGATATCATATCGATTGTCACATTTAATGTGGATTTCAATGATGAGGATTCATCTAATGGAATCAAATTCAAGTATTAAGAAACATAAAGTTAAACATTATAATGGATACCTCATTGGGAGTTATAGCCTAGCATCAAGTTCTGAGCATGACCAGGGACTAATCGAGATCCCATTCACAATTAAGTGGCTATGCTATATTATTGGATTGTTTATTAAAAAGGTAGATAGAGTGCGAGAAACAAACCAGATTCCCTACCATCCCAACCAAGAGATGATTATCCTTGACCTTGATCCAAGGCCATTTCCTTTCACTGTGGTTGATGGCTGCTCATGTTCCACGATCGTAGTTCAGCTTCTCACATGTTGTTGTAATCAGTTATCTTTGAATTGTCCCACAATCAGATCCCATAGATGCCTGTAATCATCCATTATATGCCAATTCAGCTCATGAAATAGGCAATACTTTCCAGATGTTGTTTCACACTCTATGGGCTCTCTCTTCGTTGGCTTTTGATAGGGAATCCGCCCTCTAGTATCCAGATAAATCCGCTCTAAGGTTTCATTCTAGCCCATGTAAGAAGATAATTTTGGTACCTTTCTTTGCTGCTTTGATCCCTTAAAGCCATCGTCCTTCCTCTGTTTTCCTTTATCCTTGCTAGATCCTACTCAAAGCGATCCTCCTCCATTCAGACATTAATCACTTCTTTATCAGCTTCAACATCCATTTGGTATAGAAACCTTTCAGCCTCGTGATAAAACTCCTCGAGATCCATCGCTGGATCCCGTTCTAAAACAACTTTAAAATCTGTCTTATCCGCTACTCCTGAAACTATCGCCATCAGAATCACTGATGGATCCGGTCTATCGACTACACCAGCCATCACATTAAATCTTGTCAAAAAAATCCCGAGGGACTCATCGTCCCTCTACTTCACACTTTTTAATGTCATAACATTCTTAGGTTATGAAATATGGACCCAAAACTGCTTCATGAGTTTGTTCACTAACTTGGCCCACGTGCTTATAGGACCATTCTAATGCCTCCAAACTTGTCATATGTAAAGGAAACACCATCCTATTACCTCCTTAAACACACCCAAAACCTATATGTGTCGGATGTATCTCACCAAATGGACTGTTGGGTTTGACTTCCCATCATACATCTTTAACGTTGGTAGTTTGAAATCAGGCGGATTCCTAGCATATCGAATGTTTGGAATAAATAGAATCCTGTTCACATCTTCCAAGTCTCGGTTAGGCAATCCACCTCTCATGGCTCATCTTACCATCTCCACAAGCCTCTCATCATCATTCAAAGGAATTCTAGGGTTTGTATTCTCGGCCTGCCCCGCGACCCCATGAGGGAATTCTGGTATGTACTCCTTCGGTCGTGCATCAACGTTCTGATTCACATTCATACTCCCAATATCGTTCCCTGGATGCACAATATTTATTTCTAGGCTAGCATGATCCATGCCCCCAAGCCCTTAGGGATCAGTACTGACCCGTTATGGATCGGTACCAATCTGTATTATTGGCTCAGGGTTTGCTCCAGTCTGCTTCATTCTAGCTTCAGCATTTTTTCTCCTGCTTCAGGTCCCTGGTTCTGGCTTGCAATGACTTCGGTTGTTCATGCTTATCCCATTCTTGTAAAGAAATTCTCCATCATTTCTTCGTAGGGGGCAATCATCCTTTCTTGAAATCCATTCATCATAATCTCCATCTCATCCCCGGTTGTATAGATGGATGAGGGGTTAGAACCTGAGGATGCCTCTTGGCTGCCCCCTTTATTGGTTTCCTCCAGTAGTGGCCTTCCTAGTTGATTGTCTTGTTATTGTCTCTCCTTTTAGTCAAGGCTGGGATATCAACAAATAGGCTAAAAAGGATGGAAACCAATATCAAAGATCGACTGAAGACAAGGCTATGATCGATGTCGTTAAATTTTGACCGGGCTTCAATCAAGACGGGATCGAATGGTAATGATGAACAAGGCTATAAAAGGCTACGTTTTAAATTTCAAGTCAACCGGAGTTCAAATGCTCAAGATATGATCGGTGCAACTCAAGCAATATTCTAATTCGTATCCATCCAGGAAGTCTTGTTCGTATCGATCAAACACACATCTGGTTCGTATCTATCAAAAGAGCTCTAATTTGTATCCATCAAGCATGACCCTCTTCGTATCGGTCCGAGCCCACCCTACTTTGCGTCCATCGTCACCACTAGTTCGTATTCATGGAAAATTGTCACATCGTATCGATCGTTCCATGCGCTTCGTATCGATCAATACATTCACGTATTTCGTATCGATCGGCCATTAATCGATACAAATAACACATTCTGGAACGATACGAATGTCATTCCTTTTTGATTGGAGAAGGCTAGAGACCATCGATACGAAGCAAGGAGCCTTGGATCGATGCAAAGAATGGAACATATCAGGTCGATACTAACAAGGCACAAATGAAGGGAAGGCTCGGCCGTACGGCATGGAAAGTTGATCTCACCTAAACAATCGCACCATGTCATACCGATCGATACGAAAGTGATGGATGTGAACATATCGATATGAATGATTGAGCCTTCTTAAAAACGACACTTACATCGATCATATCACATAATCTACAAGTCCAAATGCTACTAAATTTTCATTGGAGCTTACATACAACCTAAAGAATGTTCCTGCTCAATTTCGACTCGGTTGGATCAAATCTCGATCGATATGAAATTCGTTCGTATCGATTACGGACCGAGTGCAGATGACATGGGATCGACCACGTTGGCCCACCCACATGGAAGAGGGAGACTTCCATGATTTGGGTAAGATATTTCTAGCCTAAACCTATAGATAGCAGTCCAAGAGCTTCAGAAAAGGGACTTTGGAGCTCTCCTACGTTCAGACTCTACTGATACCATTTTTGTACTCAAAATCCACTGTTGTAATCCGCTGTAACCAGTTGAAATCAACAAACATCAATAAAATCACCAATTTCAAAGTGGATGTAGGCCGGATTGCCGAACCACTATAAACCTTGTGTTCTTTCCTGCTTTCTTCTTTTTAATTTTATTGCTTCTTCATTTTTGCTCTCTACATTATCTAGATCTGAGATCTGTATGTGAATTTTGTGGATTTGTGTGTAAACACTGGTGCGTTCATCGACAATTGGGTGTTTGTGACCATTTTTGGCGCAAACACTTGTCATTTTAAATCTTTCCAAGTCTCAAATCAATGAATTCTAGTGTCTATCAATGAAAGCACCAAAATATTTGAACCAAAAGTGGCATAAACACCCGACAGATTTAGTAGAGAATAAAAGTGAAGAAAATTAACAAAAAGTGAGAAAGAAATAAAACTAACAAGATTTATAATGGTTCGGCATACTCCAACCTACGTCCACTTCAAGCTTCCTTTTTATTATACTACATTTTTCAAGTACAATTATTGTGGATCAATATGAATCCATTTTAGATCGGTATAAATCTATGAGTGGTTACAAGAAATTAGAGTAAGATAATAAGAAAAAAGATCCATAAAAATGAGCCCCGCCCTCCTATTTATAGAGGTAGAAAGCCTAAAATCTCACCTGAAGATCTCCACCTCATTCTCCATGCCTGAGACTAGTTCTCTAGAAAATATAGGTGCCATCTTAGCAAAACTCACGGATCGATACGTATCCATGGGCTTGGATTAGTATCAATCCATGAGATAGCCAAATTGGTCATTGTGGACTCTTTGTTTAAGATCGACTCTTGGTTAGCTTTATGATCCCATACTTGTTCGCATCTTCATTAGCTTGTTTCTAAGTCAAATTGATGGATCTATGGATGAATGAAGTTGTTGATTTCAAGAGCTCATGGTGATCAATATAGAATTGCATAGGATCAAGGAAATGAAACCTGAAATAGGCTTCTAACATCAAGTAGAGTAAATAGGAGGAGTCGAGGCAAGTTTGGAGGAAAAATCTTGGATCAGTACTTTGGGGTGGACTTGTATCGTTTTTGCCATTCTGGTTGTACTTGTATTGTTTTTACCATTCTAGTTGTAATTGAGTTTTGGACTTTGTAGTAATCTCTCTAGGCATCCTGTCTTGACAACTTTGAAGTTTGACCCGTTAAGTTTGTCTGTATACTGCCTGGTCAAACTGCAGGATAACGCTCTCGAATACTAAAGTAAAAGATGGGTTTGGGTATAAAATGTAAGCAACCCATTTTATTTTTATTTTCTATTTTTATAATATTTTTTTGTATTTAATTTTAATAATTTCGAATTTCTATTTTAAATAAATTCTTTCCTAAATCAATATTTATATAACTTTTTATAAAATGTAGTTTCTACAATATTTAATTATCATACATTTATACATCATACCCATTTGTTAAATAGAATTAAAAATTTGTTCTCTTTTAATACTTGAAATCCCTTTAAATCAATTAATTTATTATTATTAACACTAATTAATTATTACTGAAAATTCAGGTTGTTACAATATTTCTCATGGCCTAGCAAGTGTTTTGTGATGACCCGAACTCGATGTCCGACAAACAACATCAAATTCGTATCGCCGGAGCTTGCAACAACATTAGATGATAAATAACACAGCGGAAAACTAAAAGATGATATCACTGATACAACATGAATACAATATCCAATACATCAATTTGATACAATGATAACCATCAACATCAGAGAATACAAAAATACAGCGGAACATGATACAATATGATAAGTCTTCACAGAATCCAATACTGCAACTCTGATCCAAAAGCTCCAAAGACAAAGCTCCCAAAACACCAAGCTCGATCCACTGTAAAGGTTGCACCAAGATAAGCAAGTCCGTCCGTGGACTCCAAAGACTCCAAAATGATCAAATAGAAGGCTGAAGGCTACCAAAACGATATCTACTACCTGACTATCTGGAAAACCAAACTCTAGACTGCCCGTGTGGAAAATGGTGGGCACCTAGAGTTTAGAAAGGGAACAATAAACTCCGGGTCAGTCATGGAACTGGTATGAGCAAACAAAAGAATTTGGTCTTTGAAACAAACAAAAGGTTTTAAGTTTTGAAATTCGCAATGCTTTTTTGAAAATGAAACTACCATAAGGCCTCCCGCCACACATACAATGCAAACGCAGAATTGGTGGAGATTTCTCCTTATGATAGTCAAAAATGCTTGATACGCAGAAAAATTTCTTGATATTATTACTATAAGTGCAAAGTGCATAAAAACCATTTCGAAAGTATAATATAAATCCTAGCCAGCATAGACATTCCGAACTATGCCTACTATAGCTACCATCCAAACAGTGGGGCGCCACCATAAGTAGATGGCAGGTAATACAACTAAAACCGTACAAGGCACGTATTGGATGAACGGATTTTCAACAAATGGTCAGGCTAAGGAACTTCCTATTGCCACATGGGAACGCCTCTGGCGGGACGCCCCGAGAACCACCCTGGCTCTCTGCTAAACAAGGCCGGCTACCACCTTCCCGGGGAATAAAACCTGAGATATGCCACTCCCGGTCCTTTGGGACCTTTAACCGAGGATCCTCTACACCAACATCACACAGTAATAGATATATACTACAGTGCCCACATGAGTAAGTATCTGGGCTCCATACCATGATACTACCCTTTTCCAGAAGGAATGGTCATACCCTAGGGGAGCTACCCCTGAAACCTTGCCGCATCTTTCCTGTTTCGACCATTACCGATTTGTGAGGCTCGATGAGGTTTCACCACAAAGCTACGCTTTTTCACAAAGCCATGCTTTGATCACAAATGATCAACAAATGATCATCAATCACACAGCAGCACTTAGCATGCCACACTACCAAATTGGGAGTATATCGCTGATAACCTTCAACTACATAACCTCTGAGCTCGTACGTCTCAGAGAAGGGTGTTAAGCTAAGAGAATAAATTCTCCGCCACCAACAGATATGTATTTGAAAGAAATCGGCTTTATATCTCAAAGTGTAGTGTCAGACACATGACCATACAAGTCTGTTCCGGGCTCGAACAGAACCGAAGGCACTTCCGAAGAAGCCCTTGCAATCCGGGTATCCACAATCCTGATCGGACTCCCCATCACTTAGGGAATCTCTATACCATAGCTACTCAGTGCAGAGACAATCGATAGGTCATCCTACCGTTCTCGCAAATACCCGGTCTTCACCACCGGTCTTCAAATGCTATCCATAACGACGTATCATTATTCGGAATGGGTTATATGACACAAGGTCCTCTTCCGGCTAAACCGAATAATGAGCGTAATATTTAAAAACATATGGATATGAGATTTCAGTTAAGTCACAACTTAAATTTCAAAATTCCCTTTTTAATGGTTTAAACCAATTACCATTTAAATCTTTAAACACAAAGATTTAGTTCACAAAATTTACCCAAATTCACAAAGATCCATTCACTTATTTCAAAACAATTTCCATTTTTATTTGGATCAACCCACTTAATCTTTTAAATAAAAGATTTAACTCATAGCTTTCAAAACCATTTCCAAAAGTTCATTCATAACTTGGAAAACTGTATTTCAATTCAAACTTGAAATTCCTATAATACCAATTTGGAAATTCATTTCTTATATGAAAGCTTTTATCGTTTGAAAACAAATAGTTTTCATTTTGGGAAAATCCGATTTCAATTTTTACAAGTTAAAGTTTTTCAAACTTGGGTTAAATTTAATTCCCAAAACAACACTTAAAATATGGTTTAAAAACCCATATAAACTTGTATGACCCTTTACTTCATAAATTCTCAAAATAGATTTTAATTTCAAAATTTGAATTCAATTTTAAATTGAATTATTAAGTTTCAAAACTTTATTAAGTTATTCAAAATAACTTTTATTTTAGAAATTCTTTTCCAAAAGCTTTTCACTTTAAATCCGATCCATTTTCAAAATCGTTTAGATTTAAAAAATTCAATTTTACAATCTATTTCAAAAATCTGTGACTTAACCAATTTCCACGTGCAATCCATATTTGTGTGTGTATAGTGTAGTCCAAGGGGTTTTACACAATAGTGCACACATCTATCATAAGAATATCGATAAGCGGTATAACTCATAACGCTTATCTTCATTCATAGATTCATAGATAAAGTAAATTAATCAATCACAAAGATTTATTAATATGATTCGATGTGGGTTTCGGATAACCTGCTAGAATCCGACTCCCTGTCGCATCGAAATTCAAATGTCATTTACGGGTCAAAGGGTTTGCATATCCATATAACAATATATTCATCACAGATAAAACAGCTTAGCATAAAGCATCACATAGCATCACAATCACATATCAAATATGTCAATTCACCATATAGCATTCAATAACAATCAAACATCTACAATTAAGATGAACAAATGGGGTGGTTTTTAAATTTATCAACCACATAATTGCTTTCATTTGTAATCTTTAATCAATGATTAATTATCATTAACTACAATTAATTTAGTCTTAATTACTTTCATTAATTAGTCATTTCTAAATTAATTAACTTAATTAATTAACTTAATTAATTAACCCCTTTATTGTAATTAATTAAATCTTAATTACTTTTATCAATTAATTTATTCCTTGATTAATTACTTTGATTAATACCCCTAATTAAGTCTTTATTATAATTAATTATCCTTAACTGATTTATTAATAGATTTATTATTCCTTAATTAATTACAAAAATTAATTACTCCTTAATAAATAATGATTTCTTAATCACTTAAAGTTAATTAACCTTTAATTATCTTCTCCTAATTACTTTCACCAAGTTATTACTATTTTAATTTAATCATTCATTAATTACTTGATCAATTAACTTAAATTACTAACTAATTTACTTTAATTTCTTACATTAAGTAATAAATCTTTTTAATAATAAAATCTCTTAACCATTAAAACATGAATTACCTAGCCCAAACAAATAAAGTTTATTAGTCATTAAAACATCCTAGTATTTTTAAGTTAAAATAACTTTTCAAAATAAAGGTTTTATTTATTCCAAGTCATTTTAAAGCTTGGTAATTTAAATCAAATTTGTCTAAAAAAAAACTTCCTTAACTAATTCAAAACCGGTTAACATTAAATTTTTACCAAAATTCAAAACTGTTTTAATGAAAAATTTCAAGGTGAGCTTGATTTTTTTTTTCAAATCTGAACTGTTTCTTCCCCCAAAAAAACATGCACCGAGCTAGACCCTGGAAAAATCGTGCCTTGCTTCGAGTTTTCAAAACAATTAACCCGAGAGCACCGTGCTTTCCACTTTTAAAATTTTCCAGGTGCTTTAACCCTTGCCTAAACATTCTGCTTCGAGTAAACTAATCAACTCCCCGTGCTTGGCTTCGAGTCGCCATCCTTCTTCCCCACCAACTCGAACACGCTGATACACAGAGGTGCACGTATATGTGCACCGCTAATCGCCGAAGCTCCGGTCAGCCTCGCCATCGTCAGCAGATCACCCATCACCTCCAGAGTCGCCACGAACACCTAAATCACCGAGAACGACCACGAATCGAAATCGGGTCGTGCGACCCAAATACTGGAACCAACCTAATCATCCAAAAATCAACTCGCATTGCTAACCACGATCATCAGCGACCATGCCGCCGTATCCATTACTTCGCCACACAACCACGCAGTGATCCCCCGAGGTGCGATCGCTCAGATTGCCGTGACGATGCCAAAATTTGCTCGTGAATCAACAGTAAACCCAACGTGCCCAAAACCCTAAATTGATCTCGAACTAACAATCTATGCAATGAATTTTTTTTTTTGATAATTTTCTCGAAATCATTAATGTTCATGCTTGCTCCAATCAAAATCCCAACATTTAACATTGATTCGATTGTCAGAAAAACGTGAAAACCCATACTCTGTTCATTCCACCATTTTGCCTTAATCTCGCAACTAAAAATTCTAGTTTTTATTTTAAAAATCATCATTTCCAAAATGTATTCAAGTTATGAAATTAGATTATTAAATTATAACATTTGATTTATTACATTTATTCAAGTCTCCACTGCATTTTCTTATTTCCCAGAAAACTCTAACTGGTTAGGTTTTAAAAATAATTTTAATTTTTTTTATCTTCATTTATGATTAAACAATCATAATTTATTTAAATACACATCCTATCAGAATTTTTAAATGAAAAGATTTGGATCCTAGCTTTGTTTTAAACCCTGGAAAATAAGAACAAGGTATTTAAAATGATGTATTACAGACATGTACATGTAACCTTTTGAATTTATACATATGTATTTGTATTTATAACTAACATATTATCACACACATGCATTATCACAGACGAGCCAAGATTCACATATACAGGTTTAAAAATCTTCTTACCCAGCTTTGAAAAAAAACTAAGAACTGAATTTTTTTTTCATGTTTTAAAGCTCTACTGATTCTCTTCTTCCCATACAAATTATCCTCAAATTTATCTTAACACTACTTTTAAACTTGGATCTGGATTTGTGTAAACAAATTTTATTTACATTCTAAGATCAAAAATGAAGTTGAGAAGGGGATTTGGATTTATGAACAGGGTTTGAAAACCTGAAATCTAGAACAGGGCTCATGTCTTTGTTTTCAGACCAATATTTCACACAGTCATACATGCACATCCACAAAACATACAAACAACTTCAAGCATACATAAGAGTTTAAGGGTTTTGCTCACCTCAAGACGAAGAACAGAGGACCAGAGCTTTGCTTTTGATTTCCTACTTTATTGTTCTGAAAGTTGAGCTTTGTTTTTTTATTTGCATCAGATTTTGAAACTTGAATTGTTTGCTGCTTGCTTTTAGATTTGTTTTGCTTTGAATTTTTTCTAGTTTCTTCTTTGCTTCCCTTTTTGATTTTCTCCCTAAATCTGCTTGATTCTTCCAGGTTTGATTTTTCCTTTTATTTGATTACTGAATTGCTCTTGAATCCTTGAAATCTTCTCCTTACAAACTCAAGCTTTGAACTGCAGGTTGAGATGAACTTCAACTTACAGGTTTTAAATTTGAATTTTTGCAATCTCAGGTTGATGAGTCTGATCTGGTTTCTGTTGATCAGATCTTTGTTTTGCATCTGGAAACTGAAATTTGCATTTTCTTCCTCTTTTTTTTTTCCTCAGGTTCGAGAAGAATGAAACCTGACTTTTACCTTCTTTCCTTTTCTGGTTTCTTATTTCAGGTTTTGGGAAGCTAAATGGCCTAATTACTATTTTATTATATTTTTTCCTTTTTCAAAAATTGAATGCCATTTGTCCATTTTCTTTTTGCATGTTGTACACTTGTAGTTTGTAGGGAAATTTATGTTTGAATCCCGTGACTCAATTTAATTTGTAAACTTTAGTTTTAAACCTTCATGTGGTTATGTTTTCATATATGCATATGCTTTAAATTTTAAAAGTTGTTTATGTTTTTATTTGTTTATATCCTCTTTTCATATTTATATTTTACACAAATAAAATTTCTATTGTTTTTCACATTCAACTTAATTTTATCTCACTATCTTTATATACAACTAATTTATACATTTTATGTTCATGCATTTCTTTTATTATTTATTTTTTTCTTTTTGTACAACCTTTAAAAAGTTAAGTGTGATTTAAATATTTTGATTACATATTTACAAAGGATTACTTTTGTTTATATAGGTGAATTTTACATAAAAATAATATTTTGAAAATGAGTGCATTAATTTTTTTTTATTAATTTCAACTTCCAAATATATCTAATATATTTAAAATTTAGAAACAACCTTTTACTAATTTAAAGCTTTTAATTCTATTTTATTTTTAATACATTTTATTTTTCTATATCCAATATTTGTTGATAAATTACATATTCTTATATTCCGAATCAATTTGCTATTTATCTTTAAATCCATTTTTTTTTAAATCCAAATTTTTATTTATAAAATTACTTATTCCTAAATTTAAACCAAACTCTACTTAAAATCTAAAATTTTAAATTCATTCAAGAAATTTCCTAATTAATTCATGAATAAATTTACAATTTATTTTCAAAATTAAATTAATTGCCAAATTAATCGTAGTTAATTTTCAGGAATGTTACAGATTCCCCCCTTAAAGAAATTTTGTCCTCGAAATTTGCTAGGAAGACGAGAAAGAATAGATGATAGATACAGAAACGATTGATCAAATCAGATCGAAATATTTATTCTGCGTTTGGCTTACCAAATCAGAATATCAATAAACATGAGAATCAACTCATTCAATTACGAAATAATTAGGTTATTTAATCTATGGAGTATACATGGGTATTGGTTAGTTCGAAGGAATAACTAACCATTCGTAGAATATATCGAAACCCAATGAAACAGACAGAAATGGATTCGACTACGATCTCAGATTCAAGATTTAACTTATTTACGATTTGCTAAGAAATAAAACTAGGTGTAGCTCCTATAATGAACAAGCTTGAAAATTTAATCGTAAACAAGAAGGTTACCTTATAAAATTTCCTTTCCTTTATCAGCCTTTGAGGTTGAAGAATCACCCCTGATTGCGTATCTCTTTGCTACTAGAGCTTCCTTCCTTCCTGGACAGTCGTTGATCCTATGTCCTGGCTTGCGGCAATGATAGCATCCTGTAGATTCCTGATCTGGCCTCATAAATGGCTCTCTCAATCCTGGCTTCCAAGGATTCTTACATTTATCCGAGTAGTGGCCTTTCTCCAAGCAGTTGAGACAAGTGACCTCTTTTAGCTTTTTCTTTCGAGAATTCTTCTTTTCTTTATCTTTCCTTGATTTGTTTCCACCAAACTTCTTTTTCCTCCAACTAAGATTACTTGTGTTTCCATCCTCCTTTGGAACTTCCTGCTTATCCAGAGTATCATATCTATAACCCATATCAATTAATTCAGAAAAGGATTCCTTTACGTGAGTAGTCATCCTCTCCTGGAATTCCTTGTTCATTCCCCGAATAAACTTTTCATTCTTCTTTAATGGTGTATTCACCAATTCTGGACCAAATCGAGATAACTCATTGAATTTGTTCAAATACTCTTCAAATAACAAACGTCCTTGCTTCAAATCTATAAATTCTTGGTACATTCTAGAGTTACCAGCAGACGGCATATATCGATGCTCGAACACTTCCTTGAAACGACTCCAAGTGAATTCATCCGCCGGTTCATCTAATATAATAGTTTCCCACCAAGCTAAAGCCTCTTGCTAGAGTTGCCAAGAAGCTATCAATCGCATCTGATCATCTTCCAACTTTACTCCTTTGAAAATCCTTTCGCACGATCGAATCCAGGTTTGTGCTTCGATAACAGATTCTTTGCCTGTGAATGGCTTTCCACCAAGTCTAGAAAAACTTCGATATAGATCAGCTAGATTTGATTGAGATTGAATAGGAATATCTGTCGTTGCAGGGCCTTGACCAGTTGAAGTGGTACTTGCCTGTCCCCAATCTCGTCCTCTTCTTCCACTCATTCTCACTATCTGTGAATAGTAAGAAAACCGATTAAGGAATTCGGACGAAATATCTTAGAGAATAACAATAGATAAAGGGAATAGATTGAGAAGTTTGGATTTTGGTTTCACTGGTTACACTCATTCTAGGGTATACTTCACCCTATTTCTAATGAGCCATCTAATGCGTTACACTTTGTAGCTAAAGTTCTTACTCAACCTTTAGCTCTGATACCAAACTGTGACGACCCGAACTCGTTGTCCGACAAACAACATCAAATTCGTATCGCCGGAGCTCGCAACAACATTAGATGATAAATAACACAGCGGAAAACTAAAAGATGATATCACTGATACAACATGAATACAATATCCAATACATCAATTTGATACAATGATAACCATCAACATCAGAGAATACAAAAATACAGCGGAACATGATACAATATGATAAGTCTTCACAGAATCCAATACTGCAACTATGATCCAAAAGCTCCAAAGACAAAGCTCCCAAAACACCAAGCTCGATCCACCGTAAAGGTTGCACCAAGATAAGCAAGTCCGTCCGTGGACTCCAAAGACTCCAAAATGATCAAATAGAAGGCTGAAGGCTACCAAAACGATATCTACTACCTGACTATCTGGAAAACCAAACTCTAGACTGCCCGTGTGGAAAATGGTGGGCACCCAGAGTTTAGAAAGGGAACAATAAACTCCGGGTCAGTCATGGGACTGGTATGAGCAAACAAAAGCATTTGGTCTTTGAAACAAACAAAAGGTTTTAAGTTTTGAAATTCGCAATGCTTTTTTGAAAATGAAACTACCATAAGGCCTCCCGCCACACACACAATGCAAACGCAGAATTGGAGGAGATTTCTCCTTATGATAGTCAAAAATGCTTGATACGCAGAAAAATTTCTTGATATTATTACTATAAGTGCAAAGTGCATAAAAACCATTTCGAAAGTATAATATAAATCCTAGCCAGCATAGACATTCCGAACTATGCCTACTATAGCTACCATCCAAACAGTGGGGCGCCACCATAAGTAGATGGTAGGTAATACAACTAAAACCGTACAAGGCACGTATTGGATGAATGGATTTCCAACAAATGGTCAGGCTAAGGAACTTCCTATTGCTACATGGGAACGCCTCTGGCGGGACGCCCCGAGAACCACCCTGGCTCTCTGCTAAACAAGGCCGGCTACCCCCTTCCCGGGGAATAAAACCTGAGATATGCCACCCCCGGTCCTTTGGGACCTTTAACCGAGGATCCTCTACACCAACATCACACAGTAATAGATAAATACTACAGTGCCCACATGAGTAAGTATCTGGGCTCCATACCATGATACTACCCTTTTCCAGAAGGAATGGTCATACCCTAGGGGAGCTACCCCTGAAACCTTACCGCATCTTTCCTGTTTCGACCATTACCGGTTTGTGAGGCTCGATGAGGTTTCATCTACAAAGCTACGCTTTTTCAGAAAGCCATGCTTTGATCACAAATGATCAACAAATGATCATCAATCACACAGCAGCACTTAGCATGCCACACTACCAAATTGGGAGTATATCGCCGATAACCTTCAACTACATAACCTCTGAGCTCGTACGTCTCAGAGAAGGGTGTTAAGCTAAGAGAATAAATTCTCCGCTACCAACAGATATGTATTTGAAAGAAATCGGCTTTATATCTCAAAGTGTAGTGTCAGACACACGACCATACAAGTCTGTTCCGGGCTCGAACAGAACCGAAGGCACTTCCGAAGAAGCCCTTGCAATCCGGGTATCCACAATCCCGATCGGACTCCCCATCACTTAGGGAATCTCTATACCGTAGCTACTCAGTGCAGAGACAATCGATAGGTCATCCTACCGTTCTCGCAAATACCCGGTCTTCACCACCGGTCTTCAAATGCTATCCATAATGACGTATCATTATTCGGAATGGGTTATATGACACAAGGTTCTCTCCCGGCTAAACCGAATAATAAGCGTAATATTTAAAAACATATGGATATGAGATTTCAGTTAAGTCACAACTTAAATTTCAAAATTCCCTTTTTAATGGTTTAAACCAATTACCATTTAAATCTTTAAACACAAAGATTTAGTTCACAAAATTTACCCAAATTCACAAAGATCCATTCACTTATTTCAAAACAATTTCCATTTTTATTTGGATCAACCCACTTAATCTTTTAAATAAAAGATTTAACTCATAGCTTTGAAAACCATTTCCAAAAGTTCATTCATAACTTGGAAAACTGTATTTCAATTCAAACTTGAAATTCCTATAATACCAATTTGGAAATTCATTTCTTATATGAAAGCTTTTATCGTTTGAAAACAAATAGTTTTCATTTTGGGAAAATCCGATTTCAATTTTTACAAGTTAAAGTTTTTCAAACTTGGGTTAAATTTAATTCCCAAAACAACACTTAAAATATGATTTAAAAACCCATATAAACTTGTATGACCCTTTACTTCATAAATTCTCAAAATAGATTTTAATTTCAAAATTTGAATTCAATTTTAAATTGAATTATTAAGTTTCAAAACTTTATTAAGTTATTCAAAATAACTTTTATTTTAGAAATTCTTTTCCAAAAGCTTTTCACTTTAAATCCGATCCATTTTCAAAATCATTTAGATTTAAAAAATTCAATTTTACAATCTATTTCAAAAATCTGTGACTTAACCAATTTCCACGTGCAATCCATATTTGTGTGTGTATAGTGTAGTCCAAGGGGTTTTACACAATAGTGCACACATCTATCATAAGAATATCGATAAGCGGTATAACTCATAATGCTTCTCTTCGTTCACAGATTCATAGATAAAGTAAATTAATCAATCACAAAGATTTATTAATATGATTCGATGTGGGTTTCGGATAACCAGCTAGAATCCGACTCCCTGTCGCATCGAAATTCAAATGTCATTTATGGGTCAAAGGGTTTGCATATCCATATAACAATATATTCATCACAGATAAAACAACTTAGCATAAAGCATCACATAGCATCACAATCACATATCAAATATGTCAATTCACCATAAAGCATTCAAAACAATCAAACATCTACAATTAAGATGAACAAATGGGGTGGTTTTTAAATTTATCAACCACATAATTGCTTTCATTTGTAATCTTTAATCAATGATTAATTATCATTAACTACAATTAATTTAGTCTTAATTACTTTCATTAATTAGTCATTTCTAAATTAATTAACTTAATTAATTAACTTAATTAATTAACCCCTTTATTGTAATTAATTAAATCTTAATTAGTTTTATCAATTAATTTATTCCTTGATTAATTACTTTGATTAATACCCCTAATTAAGTCTTTATTATAATTAATTATCCTTAACTAATTTATTAATAGATTTATTATTCCTTAATTAATTACAAAAATTAATTACTCCTTAATAAATAATGATTTCTTAATCACTTAAAGTTAATTAACCTTTAATTATCTTCTCCTAATTACTTTCACCAAGTTATTACTATTTTAATTTAATCATTCATTAATTACTTGATCAATTAACTTAAATTACTAATTAATTTACTTTAATTTCTTACATTAAGTAATAAATCTTTTTAACAATAAAATCTCTTAACCATTAAAACATGAATTATCTAGCCCAAACAAATAAAGTTTATTAGTCATTAAAACATCCTAGTATTTTTAAGTTAAAATAACTTTTCAAAATAAAGGTTTTATTTATTTCAAGTCATTTTAAAGCTTGGTAATTTAAATCAAATTTGTCTAAAAAAAAACTTCCTTAACTAATTCAAAACTGGTTAACATTAAATTTTTACCAAAATTCAAAACTGTTTTAATGAAAAATTTCAAGGTGAGCTTGATTTTTTTTTTTCAAATCTGAACTGTTTCTGCCCCCAAAAAAACATGCACCGAGCTAGACCCTGGAAAAATCGTGCCTTGCTTCGAGTTTTCAAAACAATTAACCCGAGAGCACCGTGCTTTCCACTTTTAAAATTTTCCAGGTGCTTTAACCCTTGCCTAAACATTCTGCTTCGAGTAAACTAATCAACTCCCCGTGCTTGGCTTCGAGTCGCTATCCTTCTTCCCCACCAACTCAAACACGCTGATACACAGAGGTGCACGTATACGTGCACCGCTAATCGCCGAAGCTCCGGTCAGCCTCGCCATCGTCAGCAGATCACCCATCACCTCCAGAGTCGCCACGAACACCTAAATCACCGAGAACGACCACGAATCGAAATCGAGTCGTGCGACCCAAATACTGGAACCAACCTAATCATCCAAAAATCAACTCGCATTGCTAACCACGATCATCAGCGACCATGCCTCCGTATCCATAACTTCGCCACACAACCACGCAGTGATCCCCAGGGGTGCGATCGCTCAGATTGCCGTGACGATGCCAAAATTTGCTCGTAAATCAACAGCAAACCCAACGTGCCCAAAACCCTAAATTGATCTCGAACTAACAATCTATGCAATGAAATTTTTTTTTTGATAATTTTCTCGAAATCATTAATGTTCATGCTTGCTCCAATCAAAATCCCAACATTTAACATTGATTCGATTGTCAGAAAAACGTGAAAACTCATACTCTGTTCATTCCACCATTTTGCCTTAATCTCGCAACCAAAAATTCTAGTTTTTGTTTTAAAAATCATCATTTCCAAAATGTATTCAAGTTATGAAATTAGATTATTAAATTATAACATTTGATTTATTACATTTATTCAAGTCTCCACTGCATTTTCTTATTTCCCAGAAAACTCTAACTGGTTAGGTTTTAAAAATAATTTTAATTTTTTTATCTTCATTTATGATTAAACAATCATAATTTATTTAAATACACATCCTATCAGAATTTTTAAATGAAAAGATTTGGATCCTAGCTTTGTTTTAAACCCTGGAAAATAAGAACAAGGTATATAAAATGATGTATTACAGACATGTACATGTAACCTTTTGAATTTATACATATGTATTTGTATTTATAACTAACATATTATCACACACATGCATTATCACAGACGAGCCAAGATTCACATATACAGGTTTAAAAATCTTCTTACCCAGCTTTGAAAAAAAACTAAGAACTGATTTTTTTTTTCATGTTTTAAAGCTCTACTGATTCTCTTCTTCCCATACAAATTATCCTCAAATTTATCTTAACACTACTTTTAAACTTGGATCTGGATTTGTGTAAATAAATTTTATTTACATTCTAAGATCAAAAATGAAGTTGAGAAGGGGATTTGGATTTATGAACAGGGTTTGAAAACCTGAAATCTAGAACAGGGCTCATGTCTTTGTTTTCAGACCAATATTTCACACAGTCATACATGCACATCCACAAAACATACAAACAACTTCAAGCATACATAAGAGTTTAAGGGTTTTGCTCACCTCAAGATGAAGAACAGAGGACCAGAGCTTTGCTTTTGATTTCCTACTTTATTGTTCTGAAAGTTGAGCTTTGTTTTTTTTTTATTTGCATCAGATTTTGAAACTTGAATTGTTTGTTGCTTGCTTTTAGATTTGTTTTGCATTGAATTTTTTCCAGTTTCTTCTTTGCTTCCCTTTTTGATTTTCTCCCTGAATCTGCTTGATTCTTCCAGGTTTGATTTTTCCTTTTATTTGATTACTGAATTGCTCTTGAATCCTTGAAATCTTCTCCTTACAAACTCAAGCTTTGAACTGCAGGTTGAGATGAACTTCAACTTTCAGGTTTTAAATTTGAATTTTTGCAATCTCAGGTTGATGAGTCTGATCTGGTTTCTGTTGATCAGATCTTTGTTTTGCATCTGGAAATTGAAATTTGCATTTGCTTCCTCTTTTTTTTTTTTCTCAGGTTCGAGAAGAATGAAACCTGACTTTTACCTTCTTTCCTTTTCTGGTTTCTTATTTCAGGTTTTGGGAAGCTAAATGGCCTAATTACTATTTTATTATATTTTTTCCTTTTTCAAAAATTGAATGCCATTTGTCCATTTTCTTTTTGCATGTTGTACACTTGTAGTTTGTAGGGAAATTTATGTTTGAATCCTGTGACTCAATTTAATTTGTAAACTTTAGTTTTAAACCTTCATGTGGTTATGTTTTCATATATGCATATGCTTTAAATTTTAAAAGTTGTTTATGTTTTTATTTGGTTATATCCTCTTTTCATATTTATATTTTACACAAATAAAATTTCTATTGTTTTTCACATTCCACTTAATTTTAGCTCACTATCTTTATATACAACTAATTTATACATTTTATATTCATGCATTTCTTTTATTATTTATTTTTTTCTTTTTGTACAACCTTTAAAAAGTTAAGAGTGATTTAAATATTTTGATTACATATTTACAAAGGATTACTTTTATTATATAGGTGAATTTTACATAAACATAATATTTTGAAAATGAGTGCATTAATTTTTTTTTATTAATTTCAACTTCCAAATATATCTAATATATTTAAAATTTAGAAACAACCTTTTACTAATTTAAAGCTTTTAATTCTATTTTATTTTTAATACATTTTATTTTTCTATATCCAATATTTGTTGATAAATTACATATTCTTATATTCTGAATCAATTTGCTATTTATCTTTAAATCCATATTTTTTTAAATCCAAATTTTTATTTATAAAATTACTTATTCCTAAATTTAAACCAAACTCTACTTAAAATCTAAAATTTTAAATTCATTTAAGAAATTTCCTAATTAATTCATGAATAAATTCACTATTTATTTTCAAAATTAAATTAATTGCCAAATTAATCGTAGTTAATTTTCAGGAATGTTACATGTTTGGCTTTTGTGCTCCAATTCTTTAAGTTTTGATTGATGTTATTTGTTTCTATGCTTTTTTAGGACTATACCTTGATTTTGGTGAAGTTCCTTTGAGATTTTAGAGTGTTTTAATGTAAAGAAAAGAAGATGAAGAGAATTGTTTCAATGCTTAATGAATTAGAAAACCATTTTTCAAAGCCTTAAGGGTCATTATGTAGACTTTCCCAAGAGGTCATTACCACCTCTTATATCGTATTTTTAGTCACATGCCCATCCTATCCTTCATGTGCTTGCTTTACACATCATTCTCTCTTTACTTTGCTTTTAAGCCTTCATAAAATTTCTCTACTCCAAAATATCTTCATCTGACATCATCTATGACATCATACTTGATTTAGTTAGCCACAACCCATGAAAATATTTTTAGTCACTAATTAATTATACATCAATATATTATACATGTCCCAAAAGTTCGACCAAATCTATCGATTAAAAGCCATTTATCGATATAACGATTTTCGGCCACATTATTGATATTCTTTCGAACTATTTATTTTTCTAAAAATATTCAAAAACAAGTTTACAATCATTAGTTATTAATTAAAAAGAGTTAAACAAGGTAACTAAATTAATTTCATAACACCTAGTCATATTTCAAATGTTCCGATGTTTATAGAGGAAGTGTTCGAAATTATGAGTCGCCACACTAGGGATGCAATGACGATCAGTGTGAGGAGCTTCCTTCTTCGAAAGGATGATTCTGAATTGCATTGAAACATTTTCATGCTTGGAATTCTCCATACTAAACCTCTAATATGGTACCTATGTACGGGGATCGAGACAATCCTAATAGCCCCTTAGATCTATCTCTATAGATCTTCATACCTAGTACATAAGCTTATTCTCCCAAATCCTATGAAGAAGTTCTTGTAGAGCCAAGCTTTCACTGATTGCAATAACACAATGTCTGCCAATCAACAGAAGATTGTCGACATATAGCACTAAGAATACTATAGTGTTACCCTGTTTCTTTCTATATACACATGCTTCCTCTATGTTCTAATAAAAAACAAATTGTTTGATCACCTTATCAAAACATTCTTTCCAACTTATTGAAGCTTTTTTAAGTCCATAAATGGACTTTAATAATCTACAAGCCTTGCCCTCGGTCCCAACTACCACAAACCCTCAGGTTGTGACATATAGATTGTTTCTTGTAAATCACCATTTAGAAATGTCGTGTTACAACCATTTTCCATATTTTGTAGTCATAGAACACAGCAATGGCTAGCATAATCTGAATGTAATTTAGCATGGTTATAGGTGCAAAGGTCTCCTCATAATCTATACCTTGAATCTGACGAAATCTCTTCACAATTAAACTAGCTTTATAAGTCTCTAGGTTTCCATCTAAATTTAGTTTTTTCTTAAAAATCCATTTGCAGTTGATTGGTTTTATTCCTTCAGGTACATTCGACAAAGTCCATACTTTGTTTTCTTATATGGAATCCATCTCAGATTTCATTGCTCTAAGCCAGAATGCAGAACTTTGCAGTGCTTGTTGGAAAGATAGAGGAGTGTCGTCATTTAAGACTCCTCCTTCTCGCTATCCACGAGAAAACCATAGTATCACTCCAGTATGCAAGATTCCCTACAAGACCTTTTAATAGGTTGCGTGTTTTCATATACAGGTCAGTGTTAACTACTTAGATCTTATCTAAATCTACAACTTCGCTGTTAATTTCCTTCGATAGAAATTCCTTTTCTAGAAAGATAATGTGTCGAAAAACAATAACCTTTTGTTCCTCGACATAGTAGAATATATATCCTATTGAGTTTTTGGGTTATCCTATAAATTTACACGGTACCGATCTTAGTTCTAGTTTATTCGGACCAATATTCTTAATGTAGGCCAGATAACCCTATACCTTCAAATACCTAAGTTGGGGTTTCTTGTCATACCGTATCTCATATAGTGTTTTAGACACAAATTCGGTGGGAAACAAGTTCAACGTATGTACTATACTTTCTATCACGTATCCCCAATAGGACATAGGTAACCCAGTTTTACTCATCATAGAACAAACCTTATCTAATAGGGTTAGGTTCCTTTGCTTCGTCACACCATTTTGTTGCGGAGTATAGGATGGATTAATCTGAGAGATAATCCCATTCTCTTTTTGGTACTATTGGAATTCATGCCCAACGTACTAACCTCCATGATCAGATCGAAGAATCTTAATCTTACGGTCTGTTTGGTGTTCTAATACATTTTTATACTCAATAAGTTTCTCGTAAACATAAGATTTATTATTCATAAGATATATATATACACATACATATATATATATTATAGTCTCGAGAAATTATCAATGAAGGTAATAGAGTAAGAACTATCATCCTTGATGATTACAAAAATCAGATAACATACATCATTATGTTCTAGCCCTAAGAATTCATCAACTCTTTCATTTCTCCCACTAAAGGGTGTTTGGTCATTTTACCTTTGAGACACAACTCACATGTACCAAATTATTTATAATTAAGTGATGGGAGAAAACCTTTGATTTTTAGTTCGTGTAATCGTATCTCACTAATATGACCTAGCCTACAATGTCAAAGATAACTTTTATTTACGTCAATATTAGAAAAATTGTTCACAACACAGACATAATCAGTATTAATCACATAATATCATTATCTAAAGTACCATCACAGATTTTATTACCATTCAGTACAATGTTCATAGCATTATCATCACAGTGAAATACATAACAGTATAAAACAATCTAGACAAAGAAATGATACCAGAATTAAAGTCTTTTATATAATAACAATTATTTTATATTTAAACCAATCCATTTGGCAAAGGTAAATGATAATCTCCAACCGACGTTGCATCTACCATAGATCCATCAACAACTTTAAGCCTCATTTCTCCCTTGCCATATGACGCTTGCTCCTAAGTCCCTGTAACAAATTACAGATATGAGTTTCAGATCCATTATCTAAAACCCAAGAATATTTATTAATTCCAAAACAATTTTGGATCATAAATGAACCGATGGAGCAATAGAACTATTTTCCCTTTAATAATCTTCAAGGACTCCAAATAGTTCTGTTTCCAAAGACCATTCATGTGACAATGATGACAGTCACTCTTGTCAGCAGCAGTAGTCTTATTACTTTTCTTGTTAACTATAACGACCTAGAATTTTATCACTTTAATTTGTGAATATTTAATTTATTTAAATTATTCAATTAATGGATTTTAGAAGTCAAACACACCCCTTTTAATTAATAACTAGTGATGGTGAAAAAAATTTCAAAATTTGTTTGCAAAATAATTAGTTCAAAGAAAAATAGAAAATGTGACCAAAATCGTTTTTCGATTTTTCGATTTTTCATCATCTAAAAGTTGTCAAGAATGTTGTAAACACATTAGTACATACACAGACACACATTTAATAACATATTCATGGTTAAGGTAATAATATGGAAAATATATACTTACTTGAGTGAAATGAAATGAAATGAGATGTGAATTTTATCCAAAAATTAAAAAAAAGTAAAACAAGAAGGTAACATCACATTTCAACACATCATGCTACAAGGAAGGGATTTACATGTTGGACAAAAGGGGGTTCTTGATGCCAAGCATGTGCAATAAGGCTAGGGAGGATGGTGATAATGCGGCAAAGAATAAATGGAGGGTATGTACTAAAAGGGTATTTTAGTAATTTGTTTAGTTCACTTTACATAAAAATAATTTGCTAATATTTTCTCTCTCATTTTTCATTCATTTTTTAATTTTCAAAACTCCACCTTCCTTTTCTAATCTTTTTAAACTCTTTAATGACTTTATGTTTTTTTTTCAAAAATTCAAAAATCATTCCTTTTTCGCTTTTAGTTATTAAAAACTTATTGGAAACCCTTTTCTTCTTCCTACACCTTGTCCTTTTCAAAACAAAGCCTAAGCTTCCTCCTTAACACATGGCCAATCCCACTATGCCGAAGGCCGAACCTATTTTCCCCTTTTGGCCTCAAAAATCCAAATTTTTACTAAGTAGAATCCAAAATCTAAGGCCGATACAAGTTATGGTGGTAGTTTGGCTTGTTTCTATAAGATTTTGGTGGGTAAAGCTCACATTTTTAAACAAGTTTAAAATTTTATGTTTTTGCAAATAATTATATTGATCTTGGTTGAAATTGTATTGTGTTTGGTGTTGTATATATGTGAGATTTTATATATTGTTTGGTTGTGAATATGGAAATATAGTTTGGATATTAAGCGATGATGGAAAGTAGAGATTTTTACTTTGAGTACAATATTATGGCATGTGATAAATGTATGAGCTTATGTTATAAATGTGTATGCTAAAGACAGTTAGCACTTGAATTTGTAGATGTTTGATATAAACATCTCTTGGTTTAAATTTGGTTACTTATTTTATTTTTTTATAAAAGTTTTACAAGTTCTCAAACTTTACTTTTTAGGTTTTCAAAAACTTTTTACTAAGTTTATAAAGACATATAAAAAGTAAAAAGGTAGGGTTTTGAAGGAGCATTTGATATAAAAACTAGTTTTGAAGTTGTGGTATCTATAACGATAGTCGCTAGGGATGTATTTCGTAAAAACGAACACTTTTTGAAAACTAAAAGTGTTTTCACTCTTATTATTTTTGAAAAGTATTTTCAAACATATTTTAAGTATTAAAAGAAATTATTAATTACTAATTAAGGTTTTTAATTATTAATTTATTTTTCATTTAGTAAGGAACTAGTGATTATTTAAATTAATTAATTAATTAAGTAAAGGTAATTAGTACTTAATTATTAATTAAGATAATTATCATTAGTTAATGAAGAAAGGTTTAATTAATTATCAATTAAGAAAAGTGTAATTATTTAATTAACTATTATTTAATTAAGATTTAATTATTTATAAATTGTTAATTAAATGAGTTTAATTTATAAATCTATTATTAATCAGGTAGGGTTTAATTATTTCCTAATTATAAATTATGTTAAGATTTAATTAATCTTTAATTGTTTACTTAATTATTGTTAAATAATGGTTTTATTTTTAACTACTTTATTTTCAAGGATCAAGGTGTTTAAAAACAGCTTTATTTTACAAATAATAGTTTAAATACAAGGTATTCTCTTTTATGTGCCTTTAAGTAGCTAAACAAATATAGGATAGATTATTGATGACATATATTTGGCAAAATAATTTTTCGCTCTGTTATAATTAAATATGAAAAAAAAATTGATGGCATTTATTTAGCAGAGTAAACCCCTGTTTGGCTACTAAATTAATTTGGATATTTAATTTTATGCCGATTAATTTACATAGGATAAATAACGCACTTAACGATCCCGTTTTTAAGCCAAATTTAATTTAATAATTAATATGAATTTTTGGATTTAATTTGTGAATTAATTTGAATTTTTCCAAAACAAATCAAATAAGTGTTTGTTTATATATATAAATATATTGTAAATAGAATTTTGATTTGTAATTCAAAAATAAATATTTTGAAAATAAATTGGATTTAGAAATTCTATATTTTTAAAACTAATAAAAAAATTATTTCTAAACTATAATATATACATATATATTGTGATTTGGAAGTTATATTTTGAATTTGATATAATAATTTTCCAAGGCTATTTAAATGGTCAAATTCTATATTTAAAAACATTATAGATAAATATTTATTTGCCTAAAAGTATGATAACTTAAAATAAGATTTAATAAAAAGTTTATACACTTTCTTTTAAAAATTATATATATATATATATATATAATAAATATAGTTTGTATATATATATATATATAGAATTTAGAACATAAGAATATATATATAATTGATTTTAACATATGTTAATGTAAATATAAAAATATAAAACACATATATATGTAAAACTAATTGAAAATATAATATAAAAATTTATATAAACATATTAAAAAAATCATAAATACATGCAAAGACGAGTGTAAGCTAATTAATACATAAAGATTAACAAGCGTAAGATAATTTAGCATGCTTTAAAACATTTGTAAGATTAATATCATGAAAAAATACAAGTGTAGCTTAGCATAGATTCAATTCAGTTTTAACAACCAAGGCAAGATCACCTTCTAGTTTTGTAACGACCCAGAATTTTAATTAATTAAAATTTGTATATTTAATTTATTTTAAATATTAATAAGTGAATTTATAAGTCGAATAAATTTTATTTCGAATAATTTGATTTAATTGAATAATTAAATCAATAATTTAAAATGTGAAAATATAGAAATAATTGAAAACTGGGTTAAATATGATTGAAAATGATTTGTAAAATTTTATTTTATCATATTGGAGTTAGAATGATGTTATAGAACTTTTAAAATCGAATTAAGAGTTAATTTGTGAAAATTGAATATTTTAATATTTAATCGACTAGTGAAATTAGCCAATTTTCGAACAGTCTCAGAATTGGACGAAACTAGTTCCGTTGGATCTGTAATAGTTTGTTATTATCGGATTTCAATTTTCGTAGCAATCGGAGTTATCGTTTGATCGTGGCAGCTCGAAACGCATCGAAATTGTTTTAATATTAATTTGGCGAGTTAAAATAGTCATTTTTCAAAAAGTCTCGGATTTCGATGAAACCAGTTTTATCGGATCCGTAATGTGATATTATTGTATGGTTTCAAATTTCGTGTCAATTGGATTTACCGTTTGTCCGGTGCAAGCTAAAACGCCTAGAAAATCGTTTAATCGGTTTAATTTTAAATTGAACGTTTATTGCCATAACTCGCACAGATGTCCGAATTAGCTCCCGAAATACGTTCCATTGTGTTCGGAACGTGGGGTAAACCTTAGAAACGCCAACCGGCACGCTTCGTTTGGAGTTCGGAAAATCCGGGATGAATAGTGTCGCACGAATTTTCTATAAAACCCCCCCCCCCCCTCTTCATTTTTGCAAAATTATTAAAACCCTAGGGTTAAAACTGCAGCCGCCACCTTCATAAACATCAATGGCCAGAAATTAACATCTTTCTCTCCTCAATTACTTCCAATCCATAAACATTTAGAGAAAGTGTTCAACATGAAACTTGTAGAGCATGAAGAGAGCTTCGAATCTTTACGGAGTTGATCGAAATTGAAGCGACGTGGAGGGAGAAAAGGGAGGCCGACATCTGCTAGTTGCGCACGCATTTCAAGGATTTTGGGGTGGCCGAGCTTGCCTTGGTTCCAGGCGTGGGTAGAGGGGAGCTAGAGCTTCCAAATGGAGGTGCTTGATCAACTTATCGTTGCTTGTGGTGATTGCAAAATCAAAACCTAATATGGAGCTTGGTGGGTTTCTTGCGTGATGGTTATCTGTAGATAGAACGTGAGGAGGAAGGAGAGTTGCGTTCTACGGCCTGATGTTGCAGGGTTTAGATCCAACGGTTGTGATTAGCTGTAGGGTTTAAAATCTAAAATTATGTTGTAAATTATGAATATAAAAATCGTGTAACTTCTAAAATTCATAACTTTTTCATACGAGGTCAAAAACGCGCGAAACCAGTTGCGTTGGAATCGTATGGACAAGTACTACGCTATGGAATTGGATTGGAGTCATTTGGAGTTAGTGATAATTTCGGGTAAAATTAAACGCGCGTTTAATTTTATTCGAAATAAATCGCTAAAACGAAATTGAAATCAAGGTGAGAACTTCTCACTCAATCGAATAGTTTCGATTTTAATTTAAAATAGTTAGATTTAAAATTATTGAATGCATGTTTAAATGATGATTGATATCTATTGATTGTTAAAATAGACATTATGCGCCGTTAGTAAGCGGATGTTATTTATTAAAAACATATACCGCGAATATTTCATAAACAGTGAAATTGGTATTATATATAATAGCAATATATATATGTATATTGGCATATGTATATATTGCAGTTGTTGATTTTCCCGCATTATATAGCGGATGAGACCCTATTGCGCCGTCTATTAAGCGGATAATATTTTAAATCCCATATACCGCGATAATTTCGTACTGGAACGGAATTGGTATTGTGCTAATGTTTGTGGATGCAGGAAAACAGGTTGGAGGGATCCAACTGGATTCCTCAACAGTATTTATTTGATTATGGATATTTTGATATTCGTTGATTATCATATCGATATATGATATCGGTGTTGTCGTGATTGACTATTTGGTATGTAGCATCATTGGACCAAATTTTGGAATTTTAAAAGGATTTTTAAAGTGATTTTTGAAGAGTATACGTTTATAAAATATTTTTGGAATTGATTCATTTTAAATAAATAAACGTTATAATTTTAATGTTATAAAAATTATGATTTCTGAGAAAAATAGTTAAAAGTTGATTTTTGAAAATATGGGGTTAATGATTTTATAAAATAGTTTAAATTGGGATTTTTGAATTTATTATGAAAAGTTTAAAAATAGGATTTATAAAAATTTAATTATTTTATAAATCAAAGAGAATGGTGAAATTATAAAGGAGATTTAAGATGTTTTAAAAGAATAATATAAATTGATTTATATAAAAGATTTATAAATGGATATTTATAAATTAAAAATATTGGAATTATAAAACGAATTTTTATAAGTGTTAGAATGAATTATGAATGAATTTCATAAATGAATGAAATTTATAGAATTATAAACGGTGAAGTTATAAATGGAATTTTATAAGCAGTAGGTTTATAAAATTTGTAAAGTTATTTGAAAAAGGATTTTTGATAAATAAATGAATCTTATAAGCTATAAGATTTATAAATTGGGAGGTTTAAAAGAAGGATTTTTGTAAACAAATAAATCATAAGTGTTTAACTTATAATATGAATTTTTAGTATATCATTGAGATATGAATTGAGATAGGTTAATAAAGGAATTTATAAAAGGAGTTGATATAAAATAAATAGAAATAGAATTTACATACATTGTTTTATAAATTCGCAAACGACTTATTTTGATAAGTAAATGGTTATAACTTATTTATGGAGTTATATTCACATTTTAGATAGTGAATAATCCTTTAAAATAGAATGAATAGAAATGATGAAATTGGTTAACGTAGTATATTCACGTTTTCGAATAGTGAATAATACGTTAAAGAAAATGTTTTGGATATGATGTTTTAAATAGAATTAAAACGATCTAACGATGCTTTAAATGTGTTAAGTTTCGAAACCATAGATTTCAACATTCATTTTTGAAATAGACGTTTTCGAGAAATAAAAGGAAATGGTGGACTATAATACCGTTGTTATAGTAAATGATTTCCGAAAGGAAATGTTTTGTTTAGTATTGGGATTTATATATCTATTTTAATTTCGAATCCCTATACTAGTGATTTTGGGTTGTCGTAACGATGTTTTACGCAACATTCGTTTTGGCCCAAATAAATATGTTTAAGAGAATGATTTCCTTAAAGAATGAAATATATACTTAATCTCGATTTAAGTATATTGAATATTTTCCAAGTGTTGAAAATAAATGGATTTGTGAATTACTTATTAAATAAGTATGGAAATGTTTTCCAATATTAAGTGAATATTTTGAGAATTTATCTTTTTGAAGATAAATTGAAAATGAATAATTGAAATCGTATATTCATAGATATTGTGAAATATAAATTCACTATGGAATTTATAAAAGGAAGAGGAATTTGTTTAAAAATAAATATTAATTTATTTTTGAAGTATTGAAATTATATATCTTGTAAAGTTATTTTTGGAAAATAAATAATTTGGAAAATTATTTGGAATCTGGTGATGTTGTGCATATCCATTGATAGTTCAATAACCGACTATCAATATTTACCTTTGAAAGGTATTTGTTGTGATTTGCTTAGATTTGAATGCTACACTTATTTTTAAATTATTGCGCTCGTTATTCGGATTACCCATTCCGAATAGTGATACGACGTAATGGATAGCATTGATGATGACCGGTCGATTGACTCTGTACCGAGTTGCTCCGGTATAGAGTTCTCCATATGTGATGGGGAATCCGATCAGGATTGTGGATATCCGGATTGCAAGGACTTCTTTGTAAGTGCCTTCGGTTCTGTTCGAGCCCGGAACGGAGTTGTATGGATTGTATGTCTGACATTACAAATTGAGATATAAAGCTGATTTCTTTCAAATATATTTCTGTTGGTGGCGGAGAATTTATTCTTTTAGCTTAACACCCTTCTCTGAGACGTACGAGCTCAGAGGTTATGTAGTTGAAGGTTTTTAGCAATATATTCCCAATTTGGTAATGTGACATGCTGAGTGTTGTTGTGAAATGATCATTGTGTTGATCATTTGTGATAGGATCATTTGTTTGATCGTTTATCTTTGTGATCATTTCTATGATCATTTGTTGACCCAAAGCACAGCTTTTGTATAAAGCGTGGCTTTGTGGACGAGACTTCGTCGAGCCTCACACCCCGGAATGGTCAAAACAGGAAAGATGCGGCAAGGTTATGAGGGGTAGCTCCCTTTAGGGTATGTGCATTTCCTTCTGGAAAAGGGTGGTATCATGGTATGGAGCCCAGATACTTACTCATGTTGAAACACTTTATTTATGATTGTGTGATGTTGATGACGAGCGCTCGGATAAAGGTCCCAAAGGACCGAGGGATGGCATACTCGTGTCAGTAGTTACCCAGTTAGGGGTAACCCGACCTTGTGTTGGCAGAGATCCGGTTTGGTTCTCGGGGACGTCCTTCCAGAGGCGTTCTCGTGTGGCAATGGGAAGTTCCTTGGCCTGACCATTCGTTGGAAATCCAAAGAAACAATACGATCTTGTACGTATTAGTTGTAGAACCTATCATTCACTTATGGTGGCGCCCCACTGTTTGGATGGTAGCTATAGTAGGCATAGTTCGAAATGTCTATGCTGGCTAAGATTTATATCTTTATTTTCGAAATGAATTTTTCCTACACTATGCACTAATAATAATATCAAATGTTCTTTTTAATGCGTATCAAGCATCTTTGACTATCATAAGGAGAAATCTCCTCCGATTCTGCGTTTGCATTGTGTGTGTGTGCGGGAGGCCTTATGGTAGTCTCATTTTTAAAAGCATTGCGAATTGACTTTAAAAATATTCCTCTATTTTGATTTTGAAAATAAATAAACTGTTTTGAGTTCTCACACCAGTCACATGACTGACTCGCAGTTTATTGTTTTCCTTCCTAAACTCTGGGTGCCCACCAATTTCCACACGGGCAGTCAAGAGTTAAGGTTTATCAGGATATTCTGGAATTCAGGAGTTGCAGGAGGCAAGCTGGATGACATGGCGTATTATTAGTATATAGTATTTCTTTTCCGTTGTTTGATGTCGTTTGTTGTTGTACACTCTGATGTAATAAAATGTAATGTGATGTAATGTAATAACTGATATAGTTCTTTGTTTAAAGATTATTCATTTATTTATTATAGGTTGTTCCGCTGCGATTGTGAGATTCTGTTATTATTCTGTTGTTTTCTTTCTGTTCCGTTCTATTTTCTATTTTCTTTTCTTTCTCTATTTTCTATCTTTTTCTCTTTTCTTCTATTTTTTTTCTTTTTCTTAAACATTGAGAATTCGTATTTCTGTTCATCTTGAGTTAATCTACGGAGATTAGTGTATATTCAAGGAGTACGGATTTGCGGGTCTTCACAGGTGGTATCAGAGCATATGGTTAAGCGACAACCATGGCTCTGTTGGGTATTACTCATTAGAGATAGAGTCAGTAGTACTCTAGAATGAGTTTGAGTGTAATAATAGCTATGAGAGCATATTTGTTAGTGAATATAAAATTGTTTTATATTGTGATGATTGGTTTATTGAGTGGCATATGAACTTTCGTCAGCACGGTCTGCAAAACTATGCCGAAGGGGTTTATAAACACTTGAATAGAACAATTCGACACAGTATTGTTTTAAATTGGGTAAATGAAATAATTTTACCTTGAGTATATTTTATATATAAAGAAATAATTTTTCAGAATTATTAAAGTGTATATAAGTTGATGAGATGGTTGTTGAATAAGTTGTTTGAAGAATCTAAATAAGAAAATAATTATAAGAATTGAATTATAATTAAAGTGATTTACAATTGAGAAATAAACTTATATGTATAAGAAATGAAACTATATGAATATATTTATGAATATGAGTTGTAAATAAAAATGAATTTAAGGTTGAATAAAAATTTACTTTAGAATAAGAATCTGAATTGATTTATAAGTGGGAATTTAAGTTAAGTAAAACCAAGTGGTGTTTAAAAATGAAGTATAACTTAAGAGATGTTGAATGAAGTTGATATTGGTATCAAAGTAAATTAATAAAGTTAAGTGATAAATGTGAACTTAAGTTATGTAAATTAAATTCAACTTGAAATGGTTAACTAATTGAAAGTTAATCAATGGAATGTAAATCAATTAAATGTAAATTAAGTTGATATGAAATAATGAATGTAAGTGTAATTCATTAAAATTTAATGTTATTGGAAGTTGAATAATTGAATGAAAATTAATTTAATTAAACCAATTGAAAGTGATGGTGTTAAACCAAATTAAATGAATATAAGCAAAGGAATTTGGTTGTAATTAATATACATTGGTTGTTATATGATTGTTAGTTGATTGTATATAATTCATTAAGTATTAATGAAATTGAAAGCTAAAGTAATTGGAAATTCAATTGGAAGTTAAGTGAATCTTAAATAGAATTGAATTTGATTTGGAAGTAAACCAACTTGAATATGAATTAGTGAACATAAACTAATTGAAAATGAATGTTAGTAAAAACATCCACTGTTAATGAATCAAATGTGATTAAATTGAAAAACCATTTCATTGAATATTAATGAGGATATGAATGAATACTTATTGGTTATGGATGTTAGTTGGATGATAGTTGGTTGATGTTTGCATTTGTTGTTTTGTTACATTTTCTATGCTGGCATATATAGTTATTATGTTGCTATATGTTGTATATCGATACTATTGTTTATATACATGTTCTCATGTTGTTTGTTGAGTGTTTAGTAGGTGCGGATCGCGTTTGCTTCGCATTTGGAGCTCGCTTTCGCGCTACATTAGCCGTATATGCTCGCTAATAAAATATAAGGTACATATCTCGGATTAAATATCGTACTTTTACACTTTTTTTCCCTGCGGGATGCCTCATTACTTGATGAGATGTATATTTATGATATATATACTGTCATTTTTTTTCCGGATCGAGCCGTGCAAAGGAGACTATGGCGAATTTTTCCGAAAATTTAAGGCGTTAGAAAAATTTGGGAATTTTTGGAAAATTTTTGAAAACTTTAACTTTGATTTGGAATTGAAAGTTAAACAATAGTAGATTGGTTTGAAAAGATAACTAAGTATGATTTGAAAACTTAGTAAAGAATTGTAAGAAGTTTAACTATGGATTTATGGAAAGTTAATGGATTATGTAACTTTTCTTACTTGCTAATTTCGAGGACGAAATTCTTTTAAGGGGGGAAGTATGTAACGACCCAGAATTTTAGTTAATTAAAATTTGTATATTTAATTTATTTTAAATATTAATAAGTGAATTTATAAGTCGAATAAATTTAATTTCGAATAATTTGATTTAACTGAATAATTAAATCAATAATTTAAAATGTGAAAATACAGAAATAATTGAAAATTGGGTTAAATATGATTGAAAATGATTTGTAAAATTTTATTTTATCATATTGGAGTTAGAATGATGTTATAGAGCTTTTAAAATCGAATTAAGAGTTAATTTGTGAAAATTGAATATTTTAATATTTAATCGACTAGTGAAATTAGCCATTTTTCGAACAGTTTCAAAATTGGACGAAACTAGTTCCATTGAATCCGTAATAGTTTGTTATTATCGGATTTCAATTTTCATAGCAATCGGAGTTATCGTTTGATCGTGGCAGCTCGAAACGCATCAAAATTGTTTTAATATTAATTTGGCGAGTTAAAATAGTCATTTTTCAGAAAGTCACGGATTTCAACGAAACCAGTTTCATCGGATCCGTAATGTGATATTATTGTATGGTTTCAAATTTCGTGTCAATCGGATTTACCGTTTGTCCGGTGCAAGCTAAAACGCCTAGAAAATCGTTTAATCGGTTTAATTTTAAATTGAACGTTTATTGCCATAACTCGCACAGATGTCCGAATTAGCTCCCGAAACACGTTCCATTGTGTTCGGAACGCGGGGTAAACCTTAGAAACGCCAACCGGCATGCTTCGTTTGGAGTTCGGAAAATCCGGGATGAATAGTGTCGCGCGAATTTTCTATAAACCCCCCCCCCCCTCTTCATTTTTGCAAAATTATTAAAACCCTAGGGTTAAAACTGCAGCCGCCACCTTCATAAACATCAATGGCCAGAAATTAACATCTTTCTCTCCTCAATTACTTCCAATCCATAAACATTTAGAGAAAGTGTTCAACATGAAACTTGTAGAGCATGAAGAGAGCTTCGAATCTATACGGAGTTGATCGAAATTGGAGCGACGTGGAGGGAGAAAAGGGAGGCCGACGCCTGCTAGTTGCGCACGCATTTCAAGGATTTTGGGGTGGCCGAGCTTGCCTTGGTTCCAGGCATGGTTAGAGGGGAGCTAGAGCTTCCAAATGGAGGTGCTTGATCAACTTATCGTTGCTTGTGGTGATTGCAAAATCAAAACCTAATATGGAGATTGGTGGGTTTCTTGCGTGATGGTTATCTGTAGATAGAACGTGAGGAGGAAGGAGAGTTGCGTTCTACGGCCTGATGTTGCAGGGTTTAGATCCAACGGTTGTGATTAGCTGTAGGGTTTAAAATCTAAAATTATGTTGTAAATTATGAATATAAAAATCGTGTAACTTCTAAAATTCATAACTTTTTCATACGAGGTCGAAAACGCGCGAAACCAGTTGCATTGGAATCGTATGGACGAGCACTACGCTGTGGAATTGGATTGGAGTCGTTTGGAGTTAGTGAGAATTTCGGGTAAAATTAAACGCGCGTTTAATTTTATTCGAAATAAATCGCTAAAACGAAATTGAAATCAAGGTGAGAACTTCTAACTTAATCAAATAGTTTCGATTTTAATTTTAAATAGTTAGATTTAAAATTACTGAATGCATGTTTGAATGATGATTGATATCTATTGATTGTTAAAATAGACATTATGCGCCGTTAGTAAGCGGATGTTATTTATAAAAAACATATACCGCGAATATTTCATAAACAGTGAAATTGGTATTATATATAATAGCAATATATATATATTGGCATATGTGTATATTGCAGTTGTTGATTTTCCCGCATTATATAGAGGATGAGACCCTATTGCGCCGTCTATTAAGCGGATAATATTTTAAATCCCATATACCGCGACAATTTCGTACCGGAACGGAATTGGTATTGTGCTAATGTTTGTGGATGCAGGAAAACAGGTTAGAGGGATCCAACTAGATTCCTCAACAGTATTTATTTGATTATGGATATTTTGATATTCGTTGATTATCATATCGATATATGATATCGTTGTTGTCGTGATTCACTATTTGGTATGTAGCATCATTGGACCAAATTTTGGAATTTTAAAAGGATTTTTAAAGTGATTTTTGAAGAGTATACGTTTATAAAATATTTTTGGAATTGATTCATTTTAAATAAATAAACGTTATAATTTTAATGCTATAAAAATTATGATTTCTGAGAAAAATAGTTAAAAGTTGATTTTTGAAAATATGGGGTTAATGATTTTATAAAATAGTTTAAATTTGGATTTTTGAATTTATTATGAAAAGTTTAAAAATAGGATTTATAAAAATATAATTATTTTATAAATCAAAGAGAATGGTGAAATTATAAAGGAGATTTAAGATGTTTTAAAAGAATAATATAAATTGATTTATATAAAAGATTTATAAATGGATATTTATAAATTAAAAATATTGGAATTATAAAACGAATTTTTATAAGTGTTAGAATGAATTGTGAATGAATTTCATAAATGAATGAAATTTATAGAATTATAAACGGTGAAGTTATAAATGGAATTTTATAAGCAGTAGGTTTATAAAATTTGTAAAGTTATTTGAAGAATGGATTTTTGATAAATAAATGAATCTTATAAGTTATAAGATGTATAAATTGGGAAGTTTAAAAGAACGATTTTTTGTAAACAAATAAATCATAAGTGTTTAACTTATAATATGAATTTTTAGTATATCATTGAAATATGAATTGAGATAGGTTAATAAAGGAATTTATAAAAGGAGTTGATATAAAATAAATAGAAATAGAATTTATAAACATTGTTTTATAAATTCGCAAACGACTTATTTTGATAAGTAAATGGTTATAACTTATTTATGGAGTTATATTCACATTTTAGATAGTGAATAATCCTTTAAAATAGAATGAATAGAAATGATGAAATTGGTTAACGTAGTATATTCACGTTTTCGAATAGTGAATAATACGTTAAAGAAAATGTTTGGATGTGATGTTTTAAATAGAATTAAAACGATCTAACGATGCTTTAAATGTGTTAAGATTCGAAGCCATAGATTTCAACATTCATTGTTGAAATAGACATTTTCGAGAAATAAAAGGAAATGGTGGACTATAACACTGTTGTTATAGTAATGATTTCCGAAAGGAAATGTTTTGTTTAGTATTGGGATTTATATATCTATTTTAATTTCGAATCCCTATACTAGTGATGTTGGGTTATCGTAACGATGTTTTACGCAACATTCGTTTTGGCCCAAATAAATATGTTTAAGAGAATGATTTCCTTAAAGAATGAAATATATACTTAATCTCGATTTAAGTACATTGAATATTTTCCAAGTGTTGAAAATAAATGGATTTGTGAATTACTTATTAAATAAGTATGGAAATGTTTTCCAATATTAAGTGAATATTTTGAGAATTTATCTTTTTGAAGATAAATTGAAAATGAATAATTGAAATCGTATATGCATAGATATTGTGAAATATAAATTCACTATGGAATTTAGAAAAGGAAGAGGAATTTGTTTAAAAATAAATATTGATTTATTTTTGAAGTATTGAAATTATATATCTTGTAAAGATATTTTTGGGAAATAAATAATTTGGAAAATTATTTGGAATCTGGTGATATTGTGCATATCCATTGATAGTTCAATAACCGACTATCAATATTTACCTTTGAAAGGTATTTGTTGTGATTTGCTTGGATTTGAATGCTACACTTATTTTTAAATTATTGCGCTCGTTATTCGGATTACCCATTCCGAATAGTGATACGACGTAATGGATAACATTGATGACCGGTCGATTGACTCTGTACCGAGTTGTTCCGGTATAGAGTTCTCCATATGTGATGGGGAATCCGATCAGGATTGTGGATATCCGGATTGCAAGGACTTCTTTGTAAGTGCCTTCGGTTCTGTTCGAGCCCGGAACAGAGTTGTATGGATTGTATGTCTGACATTACAAATTGAGATATAAAGCTGATTTCTTTCAAATATATTTCTATTGGTGGCGGAGAATTTATTCTTTTAGCTTAACACCCTTCTCTGAGACGTACGAGCTCAGAGGTTATGTAGTTGAAGGTTTTTAGCAATATATTCCCAATTTGGTAATGTGACATGCTGAGTGTTGCTGTGAAATGATCATTGTGTTGATCATTTGTGATAGGATCATTTGTTTGATCGTTATCTTTGTGATCATTTCTATGATCATTTGTTGACCCAAAGCACAGCTTTTGTATAAAGCGTGGCTTTGTGGACGAGACTTCGTCGAGCCTCACACCCCGGAATGGTCAAAACAGGAAAGATGCGGCAAGGTTATGAAGGGTAGCTCCCTTTAGGGTATGTGCATTTCCTTCTGGAAAAGGGTGGTATCATGGTATGGAGCCCAGATACTTACTCATGTTGAAACACTTTATTTATGATTGTGTGATGTTGATGACGAGCGCTCGGATAAAGGTCCCAAAGGACCGGGGGATGGCATACTCGTGTCAGTAGTTACCCAGTTAGGGGTAACCCGGCCTTGTGTTGGCAGAGATCCGGTTTGGTTCTCGGGGACGTCCTTCCAGAGGCGTTCTCATGTGGCAATGGGAAGTTCCTTGGCCTGACCATTCGTTGGAAATCCAAAGAAACAATACAATCTTGTACGGTATTAGTTGTAGAACCTATCATTCACTTATGGTGGCGCCCCACTGTTTGGATGGTAGCTATAGTAGGCATAGTTCGAAATGTCTATGCTGGCTAAGATTTATATCTTTATTTTCGAAATGAATTTTTCCTACACTATGCACTAATAATAATATCAAATGTTCTTTTTAATGCGTATCAAGCATCTTTGACTATCATAAGGAGAAATTTCCTCCGATTCTGCGTTTGCATTGTGTGTGTATGCGGGAGGCCTTATGGTAGTCTCATTTTTAAAATCATTGCGAATTGACTTTAAAAATATTCCTCTATTTTGATTTTGAAGATTAATAAACTGTTTTGAGTTCTCACACCAGTCACATGACTGACTCGCAGTTTATTGTTTTCCTTCCTAAACTATGGGTGCCCACCAATTTTCACACGGTCAGTCAAGAGTTAAGGTTTATCAGGATATTCTGGAATTCAGGAGTTGCAGGAGGCAAGCTGGATGACATGGCGTATTATTAGTATATAGTATTTCTTTTCCGCTGTTTGATGTCGTTTGTTGTTGTACACTCTGATGTAATGAAATGTAATGTGATGTAATGTAATCACTGATATAGTTCTTTGTTTAAAGATTATTCATTTATTTATTATAGGTTGTTCTGCTGCGATTGTGAGATTCTGTTATTGTTCTGTTGTTTTCTTTCTATTCCGTTCTATTTTCTATTTTCTTTTCTTTCTCTATTTTCTATCTTTTTCTCTCTTCTTCTATTTTTTTCTTTTTCTTAAACATTGAGAATTCGTATTTCTGTTCATCTTGAGTTAATCTACGGAGATTAGTGTATATTCAAGGAGTACGGATTTGCGGGTCTTCACAAGTTTTTAAATTCAACATCCAGTTGCATATCAAATAAATTCCAGTTTTCAAGACTAAATCAAATTCCAATTTTTCAAATTTTCAAAGCTAAGACAAACTTCGACCTGATCAAACAACAAGCAAATCATCTTAAAACAGTTTTCAAGTCAAAATCATTTCCAGGCTTAAGCCTTATCTCTGTTGTTTTGTTCCAGGTGAGTAAATTACCTTTTATTAAATCTTAAACTTGTTATATCTAGATTGCATGTGATAAAAACTTGAAGTTTTTTGTGGAAAAACATTTGATTGAATGAAAATATGTTTGTATGTATGCTAATATATATGTGTGTGTGTGTGTGTGTGTATCTGTGCATGTCTGGGAACATGCATAGTTTGCCTCTGTCTTCAATTGCAGGTTACAAAACCTGTTAAGAATCCAAAATCTCTCCCTCTAATCTTCTTTAGGCTTTAAGGTTTAAACAAAATATGTTTGTATAATCAAGATTTAAGTTTTAAAATATTTTTAAGTATAATTAGTTAAAGTATTTTCTGGAAATTAGGAAATACAGTAAAACACAAAGCATGTTGGATCGAGTGTCAAAATTTCTTGTTTTACTTACATCATCAGATTCAATTTCGAAAACAATGGTTTTTAAAAATAAATTCAAGATTGTTAATTGTGCTTTTCGGGAGAATTCATAGGATGAACAGAAATTGCATTTTCGGTAAATCTGATAGTCGCAATGTAAGGGAGGTTGTGGTCATGGCTGGAGGAAGCCTGAGTGATAAGGATTCTTGGAAAAGTACTTGGTGAATTTTCTGATCACCATGGAGGCTGAACTGCGGCAATTTAGGGTTTTAAGACCTGTTTTGGTCGACTGAGTTTGCAAGGCTGGTTCGTCAACGTCGAGGAATCAGAGTTGATCGTAGGAGGGGGAATCGATGTGTAGGTCTTTGGTGAAGCCATGGTCGGAGTTTCAGAATTTGTGGTAGACTGAGGCAGTGGCGCAAGGCATTTTCGTTGATCAGGTTGGGGTTCTTGTAGTGTTTTTTAAGCTTGATTTTGATTTCAGACGAATTCGAAGGAACTGGGTGGTCGTGACGACTCAGGGGAAGATAGGCGACTTGTCGATGGTCGGAGCCTTGGTCGAAGATGGTCTGGTTTCATGTGCACATGCACATGGGGTCTGATACATCTGGGTTGTAGCTTGAAATAAAAGAAGGGAGGAAGAAGAAGAAGTTGGCTCGAAGATGAACTCGGGGAAGTTGGGTCTTGGCTCGGGTTCGTTTTCTGGGAGACTCACGTGTGTTTAACTGTGTATCGGGTTTTAAATTTTAAAACGTAACAAAGTTTTAAAAAGAAAATGGGCTCGGGGTTTTGCTCGGGGAAATCCTGCAATGGCTTGGGTAAGAACCCGAAGTTGTCTCGGGTTAGAAAACTAAAGTATATTTACAAGGCTGAAAAGTTTGAATAAATCAAATTTTAACAATTTTCTTAAACTAATTCTTTATATAATATGTGTTTATTTAAATTTGGAAGTTAGTTAAAGGTTTTAAAATAAATTATTTTAAATAAGTTTAATTTTTTTTAATATGTAACCTTTATTTTAAACTAATTCTTAAGCTTATTTTAAATAAAATTAAATAACTTAATTAGGAAGTTAATTAAAAAGATAATGATGTTTTTGAATTGTTAATTGACTTAAAGGTCTAAGTTAATTTGTGGGTTAACAATAAATTTATTTCAAGGGTTAAATTTTTTAAAATTAATTGTTTCAAACATTAATTGATTTGATTTTAAATAAATTATATATTAGGATAATTATATAATTAAATTCCTAAGTGTTTTTCAAATATAATTTAATGATGTAATTGAGTAGGTGATTAAGATAAATGTATTGAACTTTAATTAATCAAAGGGTCTCAGGTGAATTTGAATAATTAAATTCAAGCATTAATTTAATGAGGTACAAATGATGTAATTAATTAAGATAAAGGGTTTATCTTTAATTTATTAAGGTCTTGATCAATTAAAGGATAATTAATTAATTAAGGGTTAATTAATGTAAGTAATTAAGAGTAATTAATTACTTAAAGGTAAATTACTTAATGAAAGTAATTAAGGATGATTAATTCATGATTATAGGTTAATTAATCGAGTGATTATAGGATAATTACTTAATGTAAGTAATTAAAGGCTTATTTTGTTAATGTAATTTAAGGTTAATTAGTTTATGTGATTAATTAGGGGTTAATTAATTAATGTAATTAACTTAAGGTTAATTAATTTATGTGATTTATTAAGGGATAATTAATTTGTTGAGGATGATTAATTAAGATGGATAATTAAGGTTGATTAACTAATTTTCATTAATTAATTAAAATAATAACAAAGGGTTTGTAATTAATTAATCTTAATTAAGCAGGAGTTAAAAGCAATTAGGAATTAAACAACTAATCTTGCTTATGGATGATTGGATTATATTAAATGTCTTGGATTGTTTGATATTTCTAATATGTGATGATCTGTGATATGAATTGCTTTGGATTGAGTTGTGATAAATGCAAGTTATCTATCTGTGATTGTTTTGCTGTGTGAATGTGAACTTTTGAATTGAATTATAATTGTTTACTTAAACAACTTGGCCTTTAAAACGACATTTGAATTTCGATGCGACCGGTGGTCGGATTCCAAATGGTTATCCGAAAACCACATCGAATCTTAAAGGTAGATCTTTTGTTCATTAGATTAAAAATGGAAACTTGTTGTGAATGTACCCACTTGTTTTTAAATAAGCGCTTATTATTCGGTTAAGCCGGGAGAGGACATAAAGTCATAAAACCTATTGTGAATAATGATGCGACGAAATGAGATAGCATTTGAAGACGGTGATTGAAGACCGGGTATTTTCGAAAATGAAAGGATTACCTGTCGAATGTCTCTGCACCGAGTGGCCCCGTTATAGAGATTTAGATTACCCTAGGTGATGGGGAGTTCGGACGTGATTAGGGAATATCCGAATTTGCAAGGACTCTTTCCTTAATTGGACAAAGTGCCTTCAGTTCCATTCAGACCCAGGATAGACTTGTATGAATGTATGTCTGACGTTACACTTTGAGATGTAAAGCTGGTTTCTATCAAATACATTTCTTTTTTGTGCAAAGAATTTATTCTCTTAGCTTAACACCCTTATATGAGACGTACGAGCTCAAAGGTTATGTAGTTGATGGTTACTAGTGATATATTCCCCATTTGGTAATGTGGCATGCTAAGTGCTGATCATTGGTTGATCGAAGCATGGCTTTTGTGAAAAGCATAGCTTTGTGGGACAAGACTTCATCGAACCTCACACCCCGGAAATGGTCGAAACAGGAAGGATGCAGCAAGGTTACGGGGGTCGTGCCCCTTAGGGTATGCGCATTTCCTTCTGGATAAAAATTGATATCATGATATGGAGTCCAGATATTTAACTTATGCGGTTGTTGGAATTTGTTGTTGGCGCCTCGGTAAAGGTCGGTTACGACTAGGGGATGTCATACTCATGACATTTAATTATCTAGTTACAGAGGTAACCCGACCTTGTATTGCCAGAGATCCGGTTAGGTTCTTGGGGCATCCTTTCAAAGGCGTACCCATTCGGAAAGGAAGTTCCTTAGCCTTGACCATTTGTTGGAAATTCAATCACCCAATACGAGCCCTGTACGGTTTTAGTTGTAGAACCTGCCATCTAACATGGTAGCTATAGTAGGCATATTATAATGGTACTTATGTTATACTTTCGAAATGTTTTTCACACTATGCACTAATAATAATATTTTTCGCGTATCAAGCATGTTTGACTATCATAAGGAGAAACCTTCCCCATGTGTGCTGTGACGACCCGGATTTTTGGACGTCTGTTAATCGGAAAATTAACTTATTTTATTATTAAAATTTTAATATTTACTAATCAAACAAATGAATTTGAATATACATGTGGATTTGGAACTAAAATAAGAGTTGGCTTAAAAACTATATTAAATATTTTTTTATTTTTATCTCTAGGTATGATAAATCCTATTAAAAAAATTAATAATAAATTTTTGTATAGATAAACTTCACCATTTATATTGAGATAAGATATCGATAAAAATTTAGATACGAGTTTTTATGTTAGATAATATATTTATATATATATATGTGTGTGTGTGTGTCTGATAAAAAAAAAGAGAAAACAAACAAAAATGGATATATATATATATATATATATAAGTAACTTATATGGAAAGATGTATTAGTACAAAGCAAATGGATATACACATAATGCATGTAAATAAAAGAGGGGACAAGCATTTAAGTATAGCATACAAATATCTGGTCATAGCAAATCAAAAGAAAAAAAAGAAAAAAATGGGATCTCAGCTGTACAATTCTGCAGGCAGACCATGGCTTGCTTGATACACTTCCTCCTCTTCTATATAAATATAACTACTAATTCCTGCTGCTTCATACCATTCGAGCATAATAAAGCAAAGTACTTTCATTAAAATTAAAGCAAGAAAACCTAAAGCAAATCATCTCAGATTCACCCAGAATGCAAAACAGTTTCATCAAGTAGCAACTCCAGATCAAAAACAAGCTGAATCAAAGCAAGAGACTGTTCTCTGCTTTATAAACTGTGAGTAAAACCAAGCTTAAATATTGTTTAAATCTAATGCATGTGAATGATGTTTGGAAAGATGACTTGTACACGTATACGGGGGAGGGTCTGTGCATGTTTGTTGCCTAGAACATTTTGAATAGGTAGAAGAAGTAAGAAAAGAATAAAAGAGGAGAAGAGGGGATCAAGAACTTTTTCTCTAGGCTCGGGTGTTAGTTTGGTTGTGCCCGTGTTTCGTTTAGGGTAGCTAGGTTATTAATAAAGGAATTGGTTAAGTACAAAATATAGACTAAGTTTTCAAAACAAGAAAAAGTTCAAGTTCCAAAAGCAAAGTAAGTTAGTATGATCATATGGTATATTAAAATGAATAAGTTTTATAAGGAATGTTAACCGAGTTTTCAAGGTTAATTTATTCAATGAATTTTTAAACAATGATTTATATAAATTAAGAATTAGGTTGAATATGTAAAAAAAGAAGAAGCTTAAACCCCTAAATGTTTTCCAAAGGAAATTTAATGTTGAAATTAAGTAAGTAATTAAGGTAAAGGGTTTATCTTTTTATTTATTTAGGGGTGTTGGTTAATTAGAGGGTTATCTATTTATTTAAATTAATATACGTAATTAAGGATTAATTATTTAGTATAATTAATTTAAGGATTGATTAATTAAGGAAATTAATCAAAGGGTGAGTTAATTAATGAATGTGATTAATTAAGGGATAATTAATCAATGTAAGTGATTATAGAATAATTAATTTGAGTAATTAATTAAGGATCAATGTAATGATTATTGATAATTAATAAGAATAATTAAAGGTTAATTAATGTGGATGGTTTAAGGTTAATTAATGTGTGTAATTAATCGAAGGCTAATTACTTAATGTAATTAAGATGGTAATTAAGGAATGATTAATTAACTGAATATAATTAATTAATGTTAATAAGTATTAGTAATTAATTTAATTCATTGGTAGATAATTAAATTAATTAGAAATGGTATGACTAATATATCTTGCTTATGGATGATTGAATGATATTTGAATGTCTTGGATTAATTGTTATCCCTAGTATGTGATCATAATGCTATATGATATGAAATGTTTCTGTAATATGAGATGTTGGGTCGAACAGAGATATTGTGGTTATCTATGATGAATTGCTGTGTAGAAGTAACATCCAGTATTTAAATTTAATCACTTGAATAACTTGGGTTAAGATGACATTGGATTCGAAGAGATGGGGGTCAGGTATTAGTTAATATCCAAAACCACTTCGATTCTCTATAGATTGATATGTGAAATTAATAGGCTGGTATGGAATGTATGGAATGATTTAAGTGAATTGGACCATTTAATCTATGTTTTGGTACTTAGAAATTGTTATGTGAAATAAGTGATGAAAAAAATTGTGAATTTGTAAATTGATACGAGTTACCCCGGGTTTTATGTAAGTTTTATGATGTTGTATTCCATGTTAGATGGGTTTACTCACGCTAGTTTCCATCCTGACCCGGGTGTTACTTTGATGTAATGCTTGGGTCAAACCGAGTATTACAGATTTTCAGGTAAGGACGTTCTGGAGCTCAGAAGGCGAGCTGGATGGCAGGAACGTATGGAGTGTTTCCGCTGTAAAATATTTTTGATTATCTGAGACATGTTGATTTGTATATGTCCAGTGTTTGAGTATGTGTGTAACTCTGATATATTAAAATGTAATCGACAGATATAGTATTCTTTTGTAAACTGTTATTATTTGATATTATATTTTGATCTGCTCCGAATGTGAGATGTTAGTGTTTCTATTTCTTCTTCTTCTATCTCCTTCTTCCTTTTTCCTAACTATGTGGAATTTTCGAGATCGAAAATTTCGGGTCGTTACATGTTCGATTGCATTGTGTGTGTCCCGGGAGACCTTATGTAGATTCATTTTCCAAAAGGCATAACGGATTTCTTTTTATTTCATTTTATGATTTATTTTGTACAAACAACTGTTTTTGTGCTCACACCGGTCCCATGACTGACCGGGAGATATTGTTCCCTTTCTAAACTCTAGGTGCCTATAATTTTCCATACAGACAACCTAGAGTCAGATTATCAGATTTCAGCTAGTAGATGTAGATATGGATCTTTGATCTTTGAAGTCTGTGGATTTGGGATCGCTTTTGCTTCATTGCTGCATGATAGTAGTTTTGAGCTTTTTGGTTTGGAAGTCTTTTGAGCTTTGGCTATGAAGATGCAGTCTATTGGATTCCATCTCTCTCTCTTTCTTGGAAGCTCTGTTGAAGATATATTTCCACTGTTGTTGCTCTTGTTCCATCTCTCTCTCTTTCTTGGGATCTATTTTAGCTCTAATATTATTGGGCATTTGTATCAGCATATTATATTCATGTTGTATCCATATTGTGTATCAATAAAATTCTTCTTTGTTTCCGCAGTGTTGTTTTCACCTAATGTGTTATAAGCTCCGACGAACCAGACTCCAAAGTTTGAATCTCCGGCATTCGAATACGTGTGATGTATTGGATGTCGATTTTCGGACGTCGGAACCCGGGTCATCACATCTGATATCAGAGCTAAAGGTTGAGTAAGAACTTTAGCTTTGGAGTATAACTCATTAGGTGACTCGTTAGAGATAGGGATATTAATGCCCTAGAATAAGTATATTCTCTGAGATATCTTGTATGTATGCCTCAGTTAATTCTCTTATTATTCACTGATGGTGAGAATGAGTGCAAGAAGGGGATGAGGTAGGGGACAGGGGAGTACCACTACAAATGGTTGATACCCTGTAACAACAAGGAACAACTTTTCCCATCAACCTCCTTTGATCATCACCCAATTTCAATTCTTTGATTGTTTCCTAGCAACTACAAGAAGAAGCTCTGGTATGGTGTTAGACTATTACTTTGGCCGAATTGGAGCATGAGATTACGTGGATAGATTCAAGCAAGTATTTGAGCAACGTTATATGTTTTTCGCTGGTATTTCCAACATGTGTCAAGAAGGTTACCTTATTTTTGGTTTATGATTAAATTGTTAGAGTTTTGTTCGACACTAGAGCCATGCAAAGTTTTAGTTTCCCAACAAACCATAGAAGAGTTAAATCTTGAACCCGAATTCATAAACGAACCTATTTGTGTGAAGAATCCGGTTGGTGGCCCTGCGAATTTTGTTTACGTTGTAGAAAAGTTTCTATTTCGTATTCTCATCATCAGTTCCTATCAGCTTTTTCATTCTTGACTTTAAGAAATTTGAAATTTTACTTAAATAAATTGATTAACAAAAAATGAAGCCAAATTAGGTTGTATTAATAAAACGATTTCAGTTAAAACAAAATTTGGAAATCTTATTACAATTTCTTGTGAGGATACAAGTCCGAAGAGTGACAAACTAATGTATACTTTTGGGTATTCCGACCTGAGTTTGGAATCCATACCTATTGTTCGAAAATTTCCCGTCGTATTTGAAAAAGTTAAGTCTTTTCCTCCAAATAGAGAAATCGAATTTAGAATCAACTTGGCACCAAGAGTAGAGCTAGTTGAGCAAACCCAAGGTTTACTGGAGAAAGGATTTATCTGATCTAATCGTTCCAGTTGGGGTTCAGTTGTAGTATTTGTAACAACCCGGTATTTTGCATCAATTATAATCAACAATTTAAACGATTAATATTGACACTAATTTCTATTTGAAGTTTTTAATTTTTGAATTAAAATTCTTTTATAAATTGTTAAAAGAAATTTCGGGCTTTAAAATAAATTCTCGGCCAACATTTTCAAATGTTTGAGGCCGTGAAAAATTTGCAAAGCAAATGTACACGTCCCCTTTATCTCAATGCCGACCCATTCTTCAAGAAACTCGACCCGCCCCTTTACCATTTTTCTTTTATTTCGTTCGTAACCCTAAAACCCTCAAAAGAAAATAAATGGCGGCATCTCGTCTTCGTTCGTCTGAAGCTAGGGCGCGTTCAAAATTTATGATGCTGGCTTCTTCAATTCGACGTGCTCGTGCTCGATTGGGCTTCGGTTGATAGCTTCAATTAGTCGACAAGGTGAGTATTATACTCACATCTAATTTGAATTCATAAATAGGTGGTTTTGTGTTTTGGCCTTGAAGTTTTGGTGCCTGACTTCGGTCGCGATTTTCTTGGCTTGTTTGATTTGTGATTTTTGGTACCTGACTTCGGCCATTCGATTTGTTTTGGGTATCGATGCTCTCTTTATCTCGGCCATTTGACTTTGTTGATGTTGATGATTTCTGGGTTGTTCGAATTTACATCTTTTGCTGCTTGATTTTTGGATTATGGCTTTGATTTCTCGGCCCTTGTGAGCCTCGGCTCTGACCATCTCTATGTCCATCTCTTACTTGTCGTACTTGCAGTATATTGATTGTTGTAGTTTGTATCTGCTGTACCATTGCATTCATGAGTGTGTGTGCTGTGGTGCCATACCCTTGGTGCCCTCACCCTCCTTCTATTTTTGTAGTTGCATACTCGTTATGCATTTTTCATGTTTCTTTGGTATTATTGCAGTGTATATGAGTTTGATTCATATTTATGCATTTGCTGGGAGTTGCATTTCTGGTCAATCTTCGTACCTGTGTCACTGATGTCGGCTTGCCTTATTCATTTCTCAGTCGAACTTTGGTTCATTTTACAGTGTCATCCCCCACGTAATTTGCAGTTGCATTTTTATATTGTACACAGCCTTGTGCACTTGCTCATTTGAGTTATGCTGCTTCTCGTGCACCTCTGAATTGTTTAGCCATGTGCAGTTTGTTATGTACATTCATTTGTATACATATTTTACATTCACTTGTGGAAGTTTTAAACTACTGCCACTTGCTTCTTGCATTTGTTGGCACTGTTAAACTTCATGTTGAGGCTGCACTTCCCTGTCTGCTGCTTGACTCGAAGTTTGGCACTCAATTAGCTTGTCTGCACTTATATATTTCTTGGTTGTTGTGGCCACTGCCTATTTCCATTTATACATGGGTTTGAATTGTAGCCGTGACCCTGTCCACTGTTGCATTTTGCTTCACCTGATTCATTTGCAGATGTAGCCTTGATTTTCATTTAGATGTTACTAGAATTTATTGCAGTGCCTTGCTGTTTTGACTCATCTGGGCACTGTTGTGTTCACGTTGTATCCACTTGCACACTAGTTCAGCATATGTATCCATCCACTTGTGTACAAACATTTAGGCATGTAGGTACGTAATTTCATTTGGTACCTTATTCTGTCCAGATCATTAATACTTGACTTGGAACTAAATTTTTATGATACTTGTTAACTGCTGCTTGGTTGTACATGTCTGTTTCACTGCCTTTTGTGCATGTACTGAACTGTGTTGCACTTGTTCCCCTTGTTTCTGTTTTAGGTCGAGATGCTTGTGCACTTTGTTTCAACTTGTTCTGCTGGTGCACTTGTTGCCTGCATCACTTGTTTACTACATTTGCTAGTCTAGTCATTGAACTACACTTGTTTATGTGCAATTTTATATGCACAGTACTTGTTCATGTGCATTTATATGTTTCTTGGTTTTGTTTTAGTGTACATGACTTGCTACTTTGCTCATCGCCTTGCGTTGAGCCTAAATTCATTAGGCTTGACCTCGCATTTGTCTCTGCAATTTAATCGACACTCGGCCTTATGACATTCACGGCGATGCTTGTGAATTTTCATTGGGTACATCATCACTATAGTGGCAAGGCAGTGCACGCAAGCGTGAACTGCAGCCACACGGTATTCATTGGGTACATCATCACTGTAAGTGGCAAGGCAGTGCACGCAAGCGTGAACTGCAGCCACACGGTATTGGTTTTATTGTTATTTCTTTTGCTTTTGATTTATGGATCTATTTCGTATTCCATATGTTGTAGTGGCGTGGCAGTACACGCTTGCGTATACTGCATCCCTACTCGAGTTGACGTCTTAATTGATGTTTCCAATTGTTTGAATTGGTTCGCGTTGTATTTACCGTTATCCGATTTCTTTACTTGAGAATCGGATAGGTAAATTTATTTTGGCTGTCGTCTAATTTCTATTTAATTATTATTGCTTCTGTGCACTAATAACTGAGTTTGAATTAGACTGACCCGAGTATTATTTTCTTTTGAATTTAATACTCGGGTCAGACCGAGTATTTTCAGGTTGTAGATATTCTGCTTTGGGATGCTGCTTGAGCTGTGAAGACTTTTCATATCTTTTGGAGTTGTCGTGTCCTAGTATAGGAAGATATGTATTCATGTATATTATATACGTTAATGTACTTGTATATGTAACTTCCTGAGTCGACTGTTGTAGTTGTATCACGTGTACCGTGTCAAATGTATTGTAACTGTCATCAGTTTTCATATATATATATATATATGTATATGAGACTTTCTGTTTCATCTGTGTTCTGCATTTATATTATCTGTGTCATTATTTTATATTTTTGTCCTAGACTATTATAGCCACTGTGTAGTAGCTTTGAGTTTGCATCGGCATGTCGGATTTCCTCCTGAAATGAAATGCACGTCTTTACTATCTGGCATATCGGTGCTCGCACAAAGCAATTACACGGATGGTCGCTCCTCAACAGCCTTATTCTCCGCGCTAGTTGACAGCACTACACCGTAGTGTTCTTGGCTAGCGTGGGCATAGAGGTGGGGCGTCACAGCTTGGTATCAGAGCCTGGGGTTTAGAACAAATATAAACCATAACTTAGATAGTACATGTGTTACAACTATTTGTCGATGTTTTCTCTCTCATCTTTGCTTAAGATCATCTTTGATTTGTTAGGTATGAATTCTAACTCTTATTCATGAGCATTGCTGCTATTCTCTGTTGCACTTGCTCATTTCAGTGTACACTGCTAAGTATCATTGTGTATATGCTTTACCAAGTTGCATATTGCTGCAACTCGTACCCACTTCGATTTGAACTCGCATTGTTTATTCGAACTGCTGTATATATGCATTCTTATCTCTGATTCGTGTACTTAATGCAGTCCCCATACAATTGGGTTTTGGGTATCAATCTTTGAGACAAATTGCATTTCAATTGTCGACTCTGTCTGTTTATCCGACAAATTGCATTTCAATTGTCGACTTTGTCTGTTTATCCATGGTTTGTTTGCTTTCATGTGCCTCTCTCTGATGGTTTTAAAATTTCTTTGGTATAAAAGAAATTGTCTTGGTCTTTGCCTTGTCGATATCGACATTGACTTGACTTTTACTTTTGTTAAAGTCATTCATGCATTTATGCTCGTTTTGCTTCGTTTTTCTAATTGTTGATCGATTCTTCTTTTCCGATTAGTTGTTATCACTTTTGTCGACTTTGATAACTTCTATTTCAGGAATTTTTGGGTATTCCTACCTTGATGGATTTGGAATCGAATTCTTTGGATTTTATTCACGTCTTTGAATGTGAATTTTGGTGAATTGATTTGGTTCCCAAATTTAATCGATTCTTAATTATTTCCCGATTTGTTGCTATTATTTATTAGCAACTTTGATGACCTTTTCTTCGGGATTTTTGTGAACATACTTTTCGATGAATTCGGTATCGATTTCTTTGGATTCTATTCACGTCTTCGTATGTGAAATTCTTGTGATTGATTGTTTCTACAATCATTTTTGTGATTTGTCACTGTAAACATATAAAGGTTTCAATACTAGTAGTAAATATCAAAACTCTTTTATCAAAATGTTTTCAACTCTATTTTCAATATCAAACTCTTTTCCTAAACCGTTTTTCAATCTACTAGTATATACAAGCCTTTACCTCACTCGGATGAGAAATCCAATTAAACGGCTTAGTAAAAAAATGGTATGAAACGCTTGCGTTTGCTTCGTCGGTTAATTCTTGGACTTATTCGATTGAATCTCTTGTGACAATTTTCTAGTGACGATCTACAGTTTGTTCGTAAATATTTAAGTTAAGCTAGTGGTTATGGGACATGAAGCTAAACTTTTATATTCACTGACTGTAACATCACGAATTTTGCCCGCTCGAAAATCGACATCCATACTTCAAATCGTATTCGAATGCCGTAGATTCGACCGTTCAAAACCGATTCGCCGGAGCTTATAACAACATTAAGTAAACAACACAGCGGAATAAAAAGAATAATACATTGATATACAGCATTGATACAATATCTGGTACAATAGATGATCCAATAGATATCAATATACATCAGAGATATGATACAACAAATAGCAGCGGGAAAGAAATAGATAACACTAGCAGCGGATAATCTCCATCTTCAAGCACCAATCCAGAAATAGCTCGAACTCCCAATAACGATGCACCAAGCTAAGCAAGATAGGTGTGAACCAAAGACTGAACTAACTCCAGATAATCCACTAATCTGACTATCTGAAAAACCCAACTCTAGACTGCTCGTGTGGGAAATAGTGAGCACCCAGAGTTTAGGAAAGGAACAATAAACTCCGGGTCAGTCATGGGACTGGTGTGAGCAACAAAAACAGTTTATCTTTAAAAACAATCAATAAGAGAATTTTAAAGTAAATTCGCAATGCTTTTTGAAAATGAAACTACCATAAGACCTCCCGCCACACACACAATGCAAACGCAGAATTGGAGGAGATTTCTTCTTATGATAGTCAAACATGCTTGATACGCAGAAAATTTCTTTGATATTATTATTATAAGTGCACGGTGCAGAAAAGCATTTCGAAAGTAGAATATAAATCTTAGCCAACATACGACCATTATCGTATGCCTACTATAGCTACTATGTTCAATAGCAGGTTACGGCCACATTCCATAGCAGGTAATACAACTAAAACCGTACAAGGTTCGTATTGTTTCTTTGGATTTCCAACAAATGGTCAGGCCAAGGAACTTCCCATTGCCACATGGAAATGCCTCTGGATGGACATCCCGAGAACCTAACCGGATCTCTGCCAATACAAGGCCGGGTTACCCCTAACTGGGTAACTACTGACACGAGTATGCCACCTCCCGGTTGTAACAACCTTTTACCGGGGCCCCAACATCAAATCACAAAACAAGATATATATAAGCTTGTGATGTCCACATAAGTAAGTATCTGGGCTCCATACCATGATACCACTTCTATCCAGAAGGAGATGTACATACCCTAAAGGGGCGCTACCCCCTAATAACCTTGCTGCATCTTTCCTGTTTTGACCATTACGGGGTGTGAGGTTCGACGAAGTCACGTCCACAAAACTACGCTTTGGTACAAAGCCATGTTTTGGGTCAACAAATGATCAAAGCAATGATCACAAAGATAAATGATCAAACAAATGATCACATCACAAATGATCAAACAATGATCATTTCACAGCAACACTTAGCATGTCACATTACCAAATTGGGAATATATCGCTGATAACCTTCAACTACATAACCTCTGAGCTCGTACGTCTCAGAGAAGGGTGTTAAGCTAAAAGAATAAATTCTTCGCCACCAACAGAAATGTATTTGAAAGAAATCTGCTTTATATCTCAAATTGTAATGTCAGACACACAATCCATACAAGTCTGTTCCGGGCTCGAATAGAACCGAAGGCACTTCCAAAGAAGTCCTTACAAATCCGGATAATCCCTAATCACGTCTAGATTTCCCATCACATATGGAGATCTCTATACCGGGGATCAGCTAGTGCAGAGACAATCAACAAGAAACCCTTTCGTTTTCGAACATATCCGGTCTTCACCACCGTTCTTCAAATGCTATCCATAACGGCGTATCACATATTCGGAATGAGAGATATGACACAAAGGTCCTCTCCCGGCTAAACCGAATAGTGAGCGCAACATTTAAAAACATATGGATATGGGATTTCAATTAAGTCACAACTTAATAATTCAAAACTTTCTTTTCAAATGGTTTAAACCAATTACCATTTCAAATTCTTTTTACAAAAAGATTTATTTCACAAGTTCACCCAATTTCTCAAAGATTCATTTCCAGATTTCAAAACAATTTCATTTCAATTTGATTAATTCACTAAATCTTTAAATTAAAGATTTATCTTATAGATTTCAAACTATTTCCAAATATTCACTTTTTAAAAATTTGTTTTCATATATTCATCAATAACTGGGAAAACTTTTTCAGTTTAAACTTGAAATCTGTTTGATACAATTTGAAATTCATTTCTTTTACGAAAGCTTTTTATCATTTAGAAACAACAATCTTATTTCGGAAAACCCCAATTTCATTCATACAAGCTATAACCTTTGGGTTAATTCAAATTCCCAAAAATAATACTTTAAAAATGGTTTTACTCGTATATAACTAGTATAATATCGTTAATCCCTAGTTTCAAATCATAGAATTCAGTTTCAAATATTGAATTCAAATTTAAATCATAATGTTTCAGAACTTAATCAAGTTACTCAAAACAAATTTCATCTTTGAAATTCCATTTCAATTGCTTTTCACTTTAAACCCAGTCTCATTTTCAAACCAATTGAATTTAAATTTTCTATTTAAAATCGTTTCAAAATCTGTGACTTAAATCGATTTCCTCGTGAAATCCATAATTGTGTGTGTGTAAGTGTGGTCCAGGGGTTTAACACAATAGTGCACCAACATTCAATCATCATAGATTCAAAACACAGAAATATAGTTGATAAGCGATATAAAACTATAACGCTCATCGTCCATTCACAGATTCACAGATAATATACAAATGTAATAAATATACACAGCTCAGTCTACAGAACAAAATATCACAAATCAGATAGGAAAATCACTTCAAGACATTTGATACTAAGGTCAAGCATCTAATAATCATTTATAAGCAGGATTAATTTAATTGCTTAATCCTAATTAATTCAATTTATTTCCAAGTAAATTAATTACTTTTGAATTAATTATCAACTCTTTATTTATTAATTTCAACTCATTCGATATAAATTAACTTATCAATCACTTTAGTTAATTCAATTATTCAAAATTAATCATATTAATTATATCCACCTTTAAATCGATTACCTAATTAATTAGCTTTAATTTATTAATTATTCTCAAATTAGTCGCCTTAATTTATTAATCACATTCATAAATTAACTATTCTTAAGCCTTCATTAATCAGTTTTAACCCTTAATTAATATCTAATTGATAATCCTTAATCACAAATTAATATTTCCTTGATTTATAAATCTTAAACTTTAATTTAATTAATTTAAACTTTTATTACTTATTTAATTAATCCAAATCAAAAATTTATTAAATAAATAAATTACCTATTTAAATTAAATTATTTATTTAATGAATTTCAAATCATTAAACCCTAATTAAATTTAAGAAAAGCATTATTCTTAATTTAATTACCTTTATTAATTAACCCCTTAAGTTAATTAATTAACCACATTAATTTATTTTTCTTTAAAGTTATTAACCTTATTGATTAATTATCTATTCCATTAATTAATTACAAATTAATTAATCAATTCTAATTATCTTAGTAATTAATTGAATTACAAATCATTAATTCAAATTTTTATCAGAACAAAACTTTTCTTACCTATACGAACTAATAACAAACTAATAATATAGTTATCTTACCTATTTAAATTAACATTAATAGTGACTTAAGTTAAAAACTAAGTCAACATGAAAATTTCTCATTTTACAATTGACCGGCCCAAAACCCAACTCCCTCTTCTTCTTTTTTTTCCTCTTTTTATTTTTTTTTGTTTAAAATGTCAATCCATTCCCTGAGCCTAAACGACTCGACATGGTCTTCTTCCCTAACTGCTTCAAAACCCAGATACACGAGTACAAGCGTGCACGTGCACGAATGATCGGCGGCGCTCCGGTCAACATCCCCAACTCCAACAAGTCGAAACCCATCCTTACAATCGAAAGCCATACCTAATGCGACACGAAACACTCGAGATCGAAAAAGTGCCCACCTGTTCGAACTGGAGCTCGAACACACCCAAAAGCAATCGCCTCCACCTACTAACACCCACCACCAATGGAGACGCGACGCCGGCCACAACTCGCCATTTCCCTCCTCAACCATCCCCCAAACTCGCGTGCAGCTCGGTCGCCTACAGACGTCGAACGAATCAAAGATTTTCAGCTTTACAAAACAAGGTTAAAAAAAATTTAAACGATCTCCGCCCCCACCACCGTCCATTGACCAGCTTCCTGGAATTTTTCCCAAACTCCCCTATCACTCCACTACCACCAGCCACGATCCCGGTCACCAGAACTTCGTAGATCATCAGAGGTCGACGATAGAACGAATTTTAACCAAACTCGAACTGCTCTTAGCATCTAACTTTAAAAATTATGATTTAAGCTTTAAAAATCATATTTTGGTATTCGAATTCGATCTACATAACTGAATTCGTGAATCAACAAGTTTGATATTCGACTAAATTTAAGTTTGGCTCTGTTCTTTAAATTTCCAGAAACATTACTTGTATGCATTTTTTTTTGTATGTATATTAGGTAACAAACAACTTTTGTTTTAATCCCAAGTTCATAAAGTCACTAGATCAAGTGGAATTGAAGTTTTTTTTTCTTTTGAAGCAACTTGGGTTCAGGGATTTAAAACAGAGAATGAACAAAGCCTGTACACAATTCATTTTCCAGAAAACTCACACATACGTGCATACATACATATATATATATATATATATATATATATATATATATAAACACCCCCATACTTATTCACTGATATGCAAGCAATAGATTATATTTTTAAATTTTCAAAAGATGAGGTTACTCACCGTGATTTGAGAAGAAATGAAACAGAGCCTGGAAACTGCTGTGCATTTGAATACTTCAGATATTTGGTTGCAGACTCGAAATTTTCTTTTGCTTTGATTAAGTTTGTTTGTGATCTACAATCCTAGGTTAAGGATTTTGATCTGCTATGTGCTTTCAGTTTTTTTTTTCTTGTTTTTGTTTGAGAAGAACAAACTAAAAGGAAGAAGTTGATAGAAAGAAGGGAGTCTACAGGCTATAACATGGTTTGTACAATAGGTAAAGATTTTTCTCCTTTGTTTATTTTATTTTGTACATAATCACTTTGCTCGGCTAACTTATCTGCATTTATTACTTTGTTTTGTTCATACTTATTTTACATTTGTACAAGTACTTTAGATAGTTGCATTCATTTGTTTGATTTCTTTTATTTGTTTATACCTATTTTCGGCTAAAGTGGTTTTGGTTTTATACTTGGTGGTTTATTATTATTTTTTTCAAAAAGTTGGACAGGGATATCTTATTTTTGGAGGCTGAAGATTATTTGCATTTATTATATTTGACTTCTTTTGCATTTGAATATGAAGTTTTGTTTGTTTGTATTTTTATTTTATACTTCATTAGCTTGTTTCATACCCTACATGTTTGCTTTTATATTTGTTTGTATATGCAGGTTTTCTTTTACATATTTATGTCTTTGAAGATGTTTTGCATAACCACTTAGTGGTGACATACAAGATCCCTTTACTTACTTTTGATTTTATACTTCATGTATATACATATAAAGCTATTATAATTATTGTTATAAAAATAACTCCTTATTGTTTTAAAATAATTTACAAAAGAAACCGTTTTCTTATTAATAAATAACACAAACCATTTGAATTTGGAAAAACTCCAATCGATTATCATTTAATTTCACAATTTTAAATCAAAAGTAAATTTAATTATCAATTTAAAATAAATTAAAATTCGGGATCGTTACACTAACTTAGTGTAATTGACACTTCTCGTTGATCATGACGATCATTCTTATGATTTAGACTAGCAATTGTGCGATGTCTCCTTTTGGTTAGGCTAGACACCACCGGTGTGATTCCATTCACACATACCTTTTCGGTTAGCCTAGACACCACTTGTGTGATTCCACTCACACATACTTTTCTTTTGTTTGCGAGGTTAGATTAGACACCACTTGTGTGATTCCATTCACACATACCTTTTTTATTTTTGGTTAGTCCAGACCTCAAACTGTGTGATTCCGACTCACACATGTGGGGTAGCGCCCCACGGTCTTCGGGCCATTCGTGTGTCAAAATTAATGGCTTGCAACCATGAGATAGCGTCTCGCTTTGCGTTGCACGTGTTGATGATTTTTCATGCTCGCGTGTAGGTGAGATTCCGTGCTCCCGTTCTCGCTTTGCGTTGCACGTGTTGATGGTTTTTCATGCTCGCGTGTAGGTGAGATTCCGTGCTCCCGTTCTCGCTTTGCGTTGCACGTGTTGATGATTTTTCATGCTCGCGTGTAGGTGAGATTCCGTGCTCCTGTTCTCGCTTTGCGTTGCCCGTGTTGATGGTTTTTCATGCTCGCGTGTAGGTGAGATTCCGTGCTCCCGTTCTCGCTTTGCGTTGCACGTGTTGATGATTTTTCATGCTCGCGTGTAGGTGAGATTCCGTGCTCCCGTTCTCGCTTTGCGTTGCCCGTGTTGATGATTTTTCATGCTCACGTGTAGGTGAGATCCCGTGCTCCCGTTCTCGTTATGCATTGCACGTGCTGATGAATTTTCATGCTCGCATGTAGGTGATTTTTCGTGCTCCCGTTCTCGCTTTGCGTTGCACGTGTTGATGAGTTTTCATGCTCGCGTGTAGGTGAGTTTTCATGCTCCCGTTCTCGCTTTGCGTTACATGTGCTGATGGGTTTTCATGCTCGCGTGTAGGTGAGTTTTCATGCTCCCGTTCTCGCTTTGCGTTACATGTGCTGATGGGTTTTCATGCTCGCGTGTAGGGGAGTTTTCATGCTCCCGTTCTCGCTTTGCGTTACATGTGCTGATGGGTTTTCATGCTCGCGTGTAGGTGAGTTTTCATACTCATTTGAGTTTTCATACTCCCGTTCGAGTTTTCATACTCGCGTTCGAGTTTTCATACTCTCCTTCGAGTTTTCATACTCTGTTCGAGTTTTCATACTCTCCTTCGAGTTTTCATACTCCGTTCGAGTTTTCATACTCTCATTCGAGTTTTCATACGCCGTTCGAGTTTCATACTCTCATTCGAGTTTTAATACTCCCGTTCGAGTTTTCATACTCTTATCTTGTGATTTCTAGATTTCTTGTGTAGTCTTCTGGAATTTGTGCTTCACCAATTTTCGTGATTTCTATTGATAAGTTTTATCAATTTTTGTGCATTGGTGAATTCGTGTGTCATTGACTTGTTATGAATACAAGTTTAGGGTATGATACCCCTTTCTATCTTGGAGAAGATTCTTGTGACATTTTTGATGAATGAAAATCCACTTATCGAAGATTGCTACTGATATCGCTGTTTTAATCACGTGTTTTAAACATTGTTTCAAAATAAAAATCATTTTCAAAATTTTTATAGTTTACGCTTTCAAAAGAATGAGAAAGCGATTTAAACGTTTCAGCAAAATCGAGGACTGTGACCCCTTTCTTTTACTGATTCGTTTAATTCCGGACTTGTCCGTTTGAGGTTGAAATTTTTTGAATTCCTTTTATGAAATTAAAAGAATATTTTGTGATTGTATTGCCCATTGAGTGCTTTAAGAATTCTGGTCGATGCGTTTGATCAACGTTATCGATAGGAATCTCCTAGACGCTTTGATGAGACAATCAGACACAGTAAATTGAATTTCAAAATGTAAATTTTTCTGAAAAGATAATTACATAAAGTAAATCGTAAATTTCGAAAGTTTTAGCTTTTCGGGAAAGAATATTATTTAAAACAACTCTTTTCCGATACTTCTATTCTTGCGATTCCCGAAGGGAACCAAGACTTCATCGTTTGTACCAATGCTAATCGTATTGGTTTGCATGCCATTCTCTTACATAAGAGAACGTGCTGTCTCTTGTGTTTCTAAATCATTAATGCCTATTGAGACTAGATATGTCACTCATGATCTAGTGCTCTTGGCTATTGATTTCGTTCTTCAAAATTTGGCATCATTATTTTTGGGTGAGAAATTTGTTCTCTACCCTGATCATGAATCTTGGGAATATTTATTTTCTCATAAGGAACTTAATTTTCGTCAACCACATTGACTCAAGTTCCTTACATCTTATGATCTTGATATTATTTACCACTCCCGGATGGGAAATCGTGTTGCCAATACACTTAGTCGTTGGCAACAAGTGGTTGTTTCTTTGGCGATGTCCGTATGGAATCATCTTTTTACCAAGTTCATCAGACATTTCGATGTACTTCGTTTTATTGAGCTTCGTCTCATTCCTTTTATGGACTTGCGTCTGATGTTCTTTTATGGTGATCGGTTCATTGGACGTACTGTTTTTGTACTACGTCGGCGTTCCGAATTAATGAAGCTTTAATTCATCTGGCGTATGGTTATTGTACTACGCTGTTGTTCCAAATTACTCGTGTCTCACCTATGATAGGTTTTGTGCGTTTCCGTCGATCGGGAAAGTTAGTGCCTCGATATATTGGGCCATTTCCTATCACTGAACGTTTTGGTTTCGTGGCTTATTGCCTCTTATTACCGGCTCAATTTTCTGTTATTCATGACGTGTTTCACGCGTCTTCCTTCTACGGAAATGCCTTAGGGATTCCGATTTTATTCTTGAGCCCGGTATTATTGAAGAAATTGAAGTTTCACCAGATTTGACTTTGAGCAACATTCTATTCACATCAATGTTTCGGGGGTTCAGCACCTTCGAAATAAAGATGTTCTTCTCGTGAAAGTTCAGTGTTATCTAGTTCTATGGATTTCACTTTGGAATCCAGAGAATTCATCAAGCAAACACGTTCATGCTTACACTTTCATGCTCTATATGGTGAACTTCCTATTTTCAAATTTCTTTATCTTGTGATGACATGCTCTTATGGTTGTTACCTTTTGACATTTATTCCTTAGGATTGCGAGGACGCAATTTCTTTAAGGAGGGGAGTCTGTAACAACCCGATATTTTGCATCAATTATAATCAACAATTGAAACGATTAATATTGACACAAATTTCTATTTGAAGTTTTTAAATTTTGAATTAAAATTCTTTTATAAATTGTTAAAAGAAATTTCGGGCTTTAAAATAAATTCTCGGCCAACATTTTCAAATGTTTGAGGCCGTGAAAAATTTGCAAAGCAAATGTACACGTCCCCTTTATCTCAATGCCGACCCATTCTTCAAGAAACTCGACCCGCCCCTTTACCATTTTTCTTTTATTTCGTTCGTAACCCTAAAACCCTCAAAAGAAAATAAATGGCGGCATCTCGTCTTCGTTCTTCTGAAGCTAGGGCGCGTTCAAAATTTATGATGCTGGCTTCTTCAATTCGACGTGCTCGTACTCGATTGGGCTTCGGTTGATAGCTTCAATTCGTCGACAAGGTGAGTATTATACTCACATCTAATTTGAATTCATAAATAGGTGGTTTTGTGTTTTGGCCTTGAAGTTTAGGTGCCTGACTTCGGTCGCGATTTTTGGTACCTGACTTCGGCCATTCGATTTGTTTTGGGTATCGATGCTCTCTTTATCTCGGCCATTCGACTTTGTTGATGTTGATGATTTCTGGGTTGTTCGAATTTACATCTTTTGCTGCTTGATTTTTGGATTATGGCTTTGATTTCTCGGCCCTTGTGAGCCTCGGCTCTGACCATCTCTGTGTCCATCTCTTACCTGTCGTACTTGCAGTATATTGATTGTTGTAGTTTGTATCTGCTGTACCATTGCATTCATGAGTGTGTGTGCTGTGGTGCCATACCCTTGGTGCCCTCACCCTCCTTCTATTTTTGTAGTTGCATACTCGTTATGCATTTTTCATGTTTCTTTGGTATTATTGCAGTGTATATGAGTTTGATTCATATTTATGCATTTGCTGGGAGTTGCATTTCTGGTCAATCTTCGTACCTGTGTCACTGATGTCGGCTTGCCTTATTCATTTCTCAGTCGAACTTTGGTTCATTTTACAGTGTCATCCCCCACGTAATTTGCAGTTGCATTTTTATATTGTACACAGCCTTGTGCACTTGCTCATTTGAGTTATGCTGCTTCTCGTGCATCTCTGAATTGTTTAGCCATGTGCAGTTTGTTATGTACATTCATTTGTATACATATTTTACATTCACTTGTGGAAGTTTTAAACTACTGCCACTTGCTTCTTGCATTTGTTGGCACTGTTAAACTTCATGTTGAGGCTGCACTTCCCTGTCTGCTGCTTGACTCGAAGTTTGGCACTCAATTAGCTTGTCTGCACTTATATATTTCTTGGTTGTTGTGGCCACTACCTATTTCCATTTATACATGGGTTTGAATTGTAGCCGTGACCCTATCCACTGTTGCATTTTGCTTCACCTAATTCATTTGCAGATGTAGCCTTGATTTTCATTTAGATGTTACTAGAATTTATTGCAGTGCCTTGCTGTTTTGACTCATCTGGGCACTATTGTGTTCACGTTGTATCCACTTGCACACTAGTTCAGCATATGTATCCATCCACTTGTGTACAAACATTTAGGTATGTAGGTACGTAATTTCATTTGGTACCTTGTTCTGTCCAGATCATTAATACTTGACTTGGAACTAAATTTTTATGATACTTGTTAACTGCTGCTTGGTTGTACATGTCTGTTTCACTGCCTTTTGTGCATGTACTGAACTGTGTTGCACTTGTTCCCCTTGTTTCTGTTTTAGGTCGAGATGCTTGTGCACTTTGTTTCAACTTGTTCTGCTGGTGCACTTGTTGCCTGCATCACTTGTTTACTACATTTGCTAGTCTAGTCATTGAACTACACTTGTTTATGTGCAATTGTATATGCACAGTACTTGTTCATGTGCATTTATATGTTTCTTGGTTTTGTTTTAGTGTACATGACTTGCTACTTTGCTCATCGCCTTGCGTTGAGCCTAAATTCATTAGGCTTGACCTCGCATTTGTCTCTGCAATTTAATCGACACTCGGCCTTATGACATTCACGGCGATGCTTGTGAATTTTCATTGGGTACATCATCACTATAGTGGCAAGGCAGTGCACGCAAGCGTGAACTGCAGCCACACGGTATTCATTGGGTACATCATCACTGTAAGTGGCAAGGCAGCGCACGCAAGCGTGAACTGCAGCCACACGGTATTGGTTTTATTGTTATTTCTTTTTCTTTTGATTTATGGATCTATTTTGTATTCCATATGTTGTAGTGGCATGGCAGTACATGCTTGCGTGTACTGCAGCCCTACTCGAGTTGACGTCTTAATTGATGTTTCCAATTGTTTGAATTGGTTCGCGTTGTATTTACCGTTATCCGATTTCTTTACTTGAGAATCAGATAGGTAAATTTATTTTGACTGTCGTCTAATTTCTATTTAATTATTATTGCTTCTGTGCACTAATAACTGAGTTTGAATTAGACTGACCCGAGTATTATTTTCTTTTGAATTTAATATCGGGTCAGACCAAGTATTTTCAGGTTGTAGATATTCTGCTTTGGGATGCTGCTTGAGCTATGAAGACTTTTCATATCTTTTGGAGTTGTCGTGTCCTAGTATAGGAAGATATGTATTCATGTATATTATATACGTTGTATTCATGTATATTATATACGTTAATGTACTTGTATATGTAACTTCCTGAGTCGACTGTTGTAGTTGTATCACATGTACCGTGTCAAATGTATTATAATTGTCATCAGTTTTCATATATATATATATGTATATGAGACTTTCTGTTTCATCTGTGTTCCGCATTTATATTATCTGTGTTATTATTTTATATTTTTGTCCTAGACTATTATAGCCACTGTGTAGTAACTTTGAGTTTGCATCGGCATGTCGGATTTCCTCCTGAAATGAAATGCACGTCTTTACTATCTGGCATATCGGTGCTCGCACAAAGCAATTACACGGATGGTCGCTCCTCAACAGCCTTATTCTCTACGCTAATTGACAGCACTACACCGTAGTGTTCTTGGCTAGCGTGGGCATAGAGGTGGGGCGTCACAGTATTTGTAGCCAAGTCCGATGGATTTTTGAGATTCTGTGTAGATTACCGTGATCTTAATAAGCTACTCTTTGAGAATAAATTTCTTTTGTCTTGAATCGATGGCTTGTTCAATCAATAGCATAGTGTTTGGTTCTTTTCCAAGATGGATCTAGCCCAAGGATTCCATCAGTTGAGAATTGCGGAAAGATTGTATTCGTTTGTCTGTTTTTGGGGACCTGGTATATTCTACGAATGGTTGATATGCCCTTCAGACTAACCAATGCCCCTGCATATTTCGTTGACCTTATGGCCCGGGTATTTCGTAAGCGTTGAATAAATTCGTTCTCATATTTATTGATGATATTCTGATTTGGTAAGCCAAATGTAGAATAGATATTCAGTTTGATCCGGTAAGCCATTTCTCTATCTTTTGTGTGTTCGTCTGTTCTTTGTTTGTCTCCCTGTCTGTCAAATTTCGGGGACAAAATTTTCTTAAGGAGGGAATCTATAATGATCCCGTTTTTAAGCCAAATTTAATTTAATAATTAATATGAATTTTTGGATTTAATTTATGAATTAATTTGAATTTTTTCCAAACAAATCAGATAAGTGTTTTTTTTATATATATGTAAATAGATTGTAAATAGAATTTTGATTTGAAATTCAAAAATAAATATTTTGAAAATAAATTGGATTTAGAAATTCTATTTTTTTTAAACTAATAAAAAATTATTTTCTAATTATAATATAATAATATATATATGTATGTATGTATGTATGTATGTATGTATATATTGCGATTTGGAAGGCATATTTTGAATTTGATATAATATATTTTCAAAGGCTATTTAAAGGGTTAAATTCTATATTTAAAAATGCTATAGATAAATACTTATTTGTTTAAAAGTATGATAACTTAAAATAAGATTTAATAAAATGTTTATATACTTTCTTTTAAAAATTGTATATATATATATATAATAAATATAGTTTGTATACATATAAAATTTAGAACACAAGAATATATATATATATATATATAATTGATTTTAACATATGTTAATGTAAATATAAAAATATAAAACATATATATATGTAAAACTAATTGAAAATGTAATATAAAAATTTGTATAAACATATTAAAAAAAATCATAAATACATGCAAAGACAAGTGTAAGCTAATTAATACATAAAGACTAACAAGTGTAGATAATTTAGCATGCTTTAAAACATTTGTAAGATTAATATCATGCAAAAATACAAGTGTAGCTTAGCATAGATTCAATTCAGTTTTAAAAAACAAGGCAAGATCACCTTCTAGTTTTCAAGTTCAACATCCAATTGCAGATCAAATAAATTCCAGTTTTCAAGATTAAATAAAATTCCAGTTTTTTAAATTTTCAAAACTAAGACAAACTTCAACCTGATCAAACAACAAGCAGATCATCTAAAAATAGTTTTCAAGTCAAAATCATTTCCAAGCTCAACCTTGTTCTTTGTTCTTTTGTTCCAGGTGAGTAAACTACCTTGTATTAAACCTTAAACTTGTTATAGTTGGATTGTATGTGATAAAAACTTGAAGTACGTTATGGAAAAATGTTTGCTTGAATGAAAATATGTTTGTATGTATGCTAATATGTGTCTATATATATATATATATATATATATCTGTGCATGTCTGGAAACAGACACAGTTTGCCTTTATTTTCAATTACAGGTTACAAAACAAGTTAAAAATCCAAAATCTCTCCCTCTAATCCTCTTTAGGCTTTAAGGTTTAAACAAAATATATTTTTATTATCAAGATTTAAGTTTTAAAAATATTTTAAGTATAATTAGTTAAAGTATTTTCTGGAAATTAGGAAATACAGTAAAACACAAAGCATGTTGGAAATTCGAGTGTCAAAATTTCTTGTTTCACTTACATTATCGGATTCAATTTTGAAATCCATGATTTTTAAAAATAAAATCAATATTTTTAATTGTGTTTTTGGGGAGAATTCGTAGGATGATCGGAAATTGCATTTTGGGTAAATTCTGGTGGTCAGCAAGGTAAGGGAGGTCATGGTCAGGGTTGGAGGAAGCATGAGAGATGGGGATTCATGGAAAAATACTTGGTGAATTTTTTGATCACTGTGGAGGCTGAACTGCGGAAATCTAGGGTTTTAAGACCTGTTTGGGTCGACTGAGTTTGCAAGGCTGGTTCGTCAACGTCAAGGAGGCACGGGATTTGATCGCATGAGGGGGAGTTGGCGCGTAGGTCTTTGGCGAAGCCATGGTTGGAGTTTCAGATTTTCTGGTAGCTTGAGGCGGTGGCGCGAGGCATTTTCGTAGATCAGGTTTGGGTTCCTGTAGTGTTTATTAAGCTTGATTTCGATTTCAGGCAAGTTCGACGTAACTGGGTGGTCGTTACGACTCAACGGAAGATAGGCGACTCGTCGATGATCGGAGCCTTGATCGGAGACGGTTTGGATTTGTGTGCACGTGCATGTGGGGTCTTATACGTCTAGGTTGTAGCTTGAAATAAAAGAAGGAAGAAGAAGAAGTTAGCTCGAAGATGAACTCGGGGAAGTTGGGTCTTGGCTCGGGTTCGTTTTCGGGGAGACTCGCATGTGTTTAACTATGTATCAGGTTTTAAATTTTAAAACATAACCAAGTTTTAAAAAGTAAAAGGGCTCGGGGTTTTGCTCGGGGAAATCCTGCATTGGCGCGGGTAAGAACCCGAAGTTTTCTTGGGTGAGAAAACTAAAGTATATTTACAAGTTTGAAAAGTTTGAATAAATTAAATTTTAACAATTTTCTTAAACTAGTTCTTTATATAATATGTGTTTATTTAAATTTGGAAGTTAGCTAATGGTTTTAAAATAAATTATTTTAAATAAATAAAGTTTAAAATGTTTTAATATGTAAAATTTATTTTAAACTAATGCTTAAGCTTATTTTAAATAAAATTAAATAACTTAATTAAGAAGTTAATTAAAAAGATAATGATGTTTTTAAATTGTTAATTGATTTAAAGGTTTAAGTTAATTTATGGGTACAATAAATTTATTTCAAGTGTTAATTTTTTTAAAGTTAATTGTTTTAAAAATCAATTGATTTGATTTTAAATAAATTATATATTAGGATAATTATATAATTAAATCCCTAAGTGTTTTTCAAATATAATTTAATGATATAATTGAGTAGATGATTAAGATAAATGTATTAAACTTTAATTAATCAAAGGGTCTCAGGTGATTTTGAATAATTAAATTCAAGCATTTAATTTAAAGAGGTATAAATGATGTAATTAATTAAGATAATGGGTTTTCCTTTAATTTATTAAGGACTTGACTAATTAAAGGATAATTAATTAAGGGTTAATTATGTAAGTAATTAAGAGTAATTAATTACTTAAAGGTAAATTACCTAATGAAAGTAATTAAGGATAATTAATTAATGATTAAAGGTTAATTAATCAAGTGATTATAGGAAAATTACTTAATGTAAGTAATTAAAGGGTTATTTTGTTAATGTAATTTAAGGTTAATTAGTTTATGTGATTAATTAAGGGTTAGTTAATTAATGTAATTAACTTAAGGATAATTAATTTATGTGATTTATAATGGGATGATTTATTTATTGAGGATGATTAATTAAGATGGATAATTAAGGTTGATTAATTAATTTTCATTAATTAATTAAAATAATAACAAAGGGTTTGTAATTAATTAATTTTAGTTAAGCAGGAGTTAAAAGTAATTAGGAGTTGAACAACTAATCTGGCTTATGGATGATTGGATTATATTGAATGCCTTGGATTGTTTGATATCTCTGATGTGTGATGATATGTGATATGAACTGCTTTGGATTGAGTTATGATAAATGCAAGTTATCTATCTATGACTGTTTTGCTGTGTGAATATGCACTTCTGAATTGAATTAAAATTGTTTACTTAAACAACTTGGCCTTTCAAACGACATTTGAATTTCGATGCGACCGAGGGTCGGATTCCAAATGGTTATCCAAAAATCACATCAAATCTTAAAGGTAGATCTTTTGTTTAAAAGATTAAAAATGGAAATTTGTTGTGAATGTATCCACTTGTTCTTAAATAAGCGCTCATTATTCGGTTAAGCCGGGAGAGGACATTAAGTCATAAAACCCATTTTGAATAATGATACGACAAAATGGGATAACATTTGAAGACGGTGAATGAAGACCGGGTATTTTCTAAAATAAAAGGATTACCTGTCGAATGTCTCTGCACCGAGTGGCTCCGGTATAGAGATTTTGATTGCCCTATGTGATGGGGAGCCCGGACGTGACTAGGGAATATTCGAATTTGCAAGGACTTTTTCCTTAATTGGACGAAGTGCCTTCGGTTCCATTCATACCTAGTATGGACTTGTATAGATGTATGTCTTACGTTACACTTTGAGATATAAAGCTGGTTTCTATCAAATACATTTCTGTTTGGTGGCGGAGAATTTATTCTCTTGGCTTAACACCTTTCTTTGAGATGTACGAGCTCAGAGGTTATGTAGTTAATGATTACTAGTGATATATTCCCAATTTGGTAATGTCATGCTAAGTGCTGATCATTGGTTGGTCGAAGCATGTCTTTTGTGAAAAGCGTAGCTCTGTGGGACGAGGCTTCATCGAACCTCATACCCCAGAAATGGTCGAAATAGGAAGGATGTAGCAAGGTTACGAGGGTCGTTCCCCTTAGGGTATGTGAATTTCCTTTTGGATAAAAAATGATATCATGGTATGGAGCCTAGATATTTAACTTATGTGGTTGTTAGAATTTGTTGTTGGCGCCTCGGTAAAGGTCGGCTACGACCGGGGAATGGCATACTCATGACAGTTAGTTACCTAGTCACAGAGGTAACCCGGCCTTGTGTTGGCAGAGATTCGGTTAGGTTCTCGGGGTGTCCCTCCAGAGGCGTACCCATTAGGAAAGGAAGTTCCTTAGCCTTGACCATTTGTTGGAAATCCAATCACCCAACACGAGTCCTATACGGTTTTAGTTGTAGAACATGCCATCTAACATGGTAGCTATAGTAGGCATATTATAATGGTACGTATGCTGGCTAAGATTAATATTATACATTCGAAATATTTTCCATACTATGCACTAATAACAATATCAAAAGGATTTTCGCGTAGCAAGCATGTTTGACTATCATAAGGAGAAACCTTCCCCATGTGTGCGATTATATTATGCGTGTGCCGAGAGACCTTATGGTAGTTTCATTTTCCCAAAAGTATAACAGATTTCTTTTTATTTCTTTTTGTGATTTCTTTTGTACAAACAACTTTTTTTGTTTGCTGACCTGTCCCATGACTAACCTGGAGTTTATTATTCCCTTTCCAAAATCTGGGTGCCCATAACTTTCCATATGGGCAGCCTAGAGTCAGGTTATCAGATAGTCAACTATTAGATGTAGATATGGATCTTTGATCTTTAAAGTCTGTGGATTTGGGATCGCTTTTGCTTCATTGCAGCATGATAGTAGTTTTGAACTTTTAGGTTTGGAAGTCTTTTGAGCTTTGGCTATGAAGATGTAATCTATTGGATTCTATCTCTCTCTTTCCTCTCTCTCTCTTTCTTGGAAGCTCTGTTGAAGATATATTTCCGCTGTTGTTGCTCTTGTTCCCATTTTTGTTATATTCTTTTCCACTATTGTATCTATTTTGGCTCTGATATTATTGGGCACTTGTATCAGCATATTGTATTCATGTTGTATCCATATTGTGTATCAATAAAATTCTTCTTTGTTTCCGTTGTGTTGTTTTCACCTAATGTGTTATAAGCTCCAGCGAACCGGACTTCAACTCCGGCATTCGAATACGGGTGATGTATTGGATGTCGATTTCCGGACGTTGAAACCCGGGTAGTCATACTCACTAACTATGAATGGTTAATTATGGATTTGATTTACACACATGTAGCTTTGTAAATACCAGTTATGTGAGTTGAAAAGTCAAATTGAATTAAAATGGTAACTTGATTTAGTACCATTGTATTCACCTAGCCTCTTTCGGTATTTGTAAAGGATTTAAATAACTTCAATGGTACAATTTGAGGTTAAGTGGTTATAAATGATGTTTTAAGGCAAGTTATTAATTATTTTAATAAAGATGTCTAAATTTAATTAATTATATTATAAATTATTTAATTATATTATTAATGTTGTTAGTTAATTGGTAGTTTTATTTTAAAGTTAATTAATCACTTAATTAATGACATGTTTAAAGTTAATTACTTATCTTATTAGTGATATTTTAAAGTTAACTATTTATGATGTTTAAAAATAATGAGTTAATTGAATAAAAATGTTTATAAATGATAAATTGTTTTATAAAAGGATTTTCTTAGCAAAAAGGATTTATTTAAGGAGATTTACAAATGATATTTTGAAAAGAGGTTTTAAAAGATATTTGGTAAAGCAGTTTTACAACGAGTTTATAAATCATTTATACAAGAAGATTTTTGAATTTGGTTTGGATATCTACAAAAGTATTCGTTAATATGAAATGGGATTATAAAAAGGGAATTTCATAAAAGAAATGAGATTTGATTTGATAATAAATCCTTCTCAATTATGGTGGTATGGAAACATTATTTCCATACTTAATATGGAAGGATAGCGCTTTGGTTTATAGTAAGAAATATTTTAAATAATATGTGTTTTGGCCTATTTAAATATGATTTTGGAAAAGAGGCTATCTCCCATAAGTTTTGTTAATATACTTATACCATTGAGATAGGTATATGGATAGTTTTTAAGTATTGAAATTATAATGGTTTGAAATATACTTATACTACAGAGATAAGAATATGAATTTTTTCCCAAGCACTGAAAAAGGTATAAAGTGTTTTGTGAATATATTTCCTGTGAAGGTATTTTGAGTTAAATAATTGAAAGAGATTTTAATGATTGAGAGATTTATTAATAGACGCTTAGTGAATCTCATATGGAATTAAATCTATGATTGATTGGTTGTTATTTAACAGTTAAATAAATGACCCTCAAATCTTGGCTAAATATAACTTTAGAGATATTTAAGAGAAACATGTGAGCTATATAGCGCAGTCGTCTTCGATAATGTTGTATTATGCGTATAAATCCCATTTTGTTTTCATAAGACGAATGATAAGGAAAATTTTCCACTTAAACGGTTAGGAGGTGATCTTCGCTCTAATTCATTGTTTGATTATTTCTAAAAGAATCAGGGTTAAGTTTACTGGAAACTATCAAATGTTGGTTTGGAGAAACTAGGATCGGATAAGTATGAATTATCTTAAAACCACTTCTAACCAACTCAAGTGGCGTATTGAAGACATTTTTAAGTTGATAGAATTGAAGATGTAGCTCTTTGAAGTGCAAGGGCTACTTGCTACTAATCCCGAAGTGTTTTCAAAATGGATGTAGCCGAAGTGGTGCCTTCGATTTGTTCATATCTCGAACAACTTCTATGGACGAATGATAGCATTGCATCATGCTTAGAAGGCAGTGTTAGCATTCTATGTTGGAATTGTTAAGAGAGGAAAAAGGTAATCGTGACCTCACATGCAACACAACCCAGTAATGACTAAAACAAGGGATATGCAGCAGAGCTATGTGGTTCGCTACTATTAGGAGCAGTCATTCCTCGATCTAGAATCGATATTTATGGATGGGGTATGCATACGAAGAGTGGGGCCATGACTGGTGCACATTGTTTTGGAACCTTAGTCCTGGGGAATGATGTAATACTATTTTTCATGTTAAAGGGGTAGCTAATTCTGTGTTGGCGGGGGTCCTTCTGTGGCATTTGGTACATTTTTCTAGGGGTGTACTGTGGCAGGCGGTACCCTAGTAGCCTTGTTATTAATGAAAATTCATTTTCTAATGCGTGCCTTTATGGACTTAGTTGTGTCCAACTATGTTTAAATTTGAGAAGCATTTCAGCTATTTTGTATATTTATTTTCCCTCTAGAAATTATTATAATATCGTCAAATCTTATAATAAAAATGGTATGGTAATCGTAAGGTAAAAACTCATCCGTATTTATGAGTAGCATGGTCTTATGAGATACCTTTACTTTTAAAAGATTTTATAGCTGTAAAATTCCATTAGATTGTGTTTCTCATGCTGGTTTTACCAGATTGATTTGAGTTTATTTTTCTTATAATTCTTGGGGTCAACCTAAGCATATTTTCTAGATTTAGCTATACACTTTGAGCTGGATCCTATAAGGTGTATATGTATTTTTATCTTCCATTGTTTGTTCTTGTGGTATTTATCAGAAGTTGTAAGGACAAATTGCTATAACTATCCAGGGTCCGATGATAGGATAATCGTACTCTGATTGATGTTTCTATGTAAAAGTTTTTTTTTATTTTTGTAAAGTTCATTGATATATTATAGATTACTTGTCACGTTGCGAGATTCTGTTCTGTCGTTTTCTTTTCTTTCGCCCCAACGATCGGTCTTTTTGACACTTGGATCTTTGGCATATGAATTCAATGGATGTGTTTGTGTGGATTTCCGAGGATAAAAAAGGTGAGTTGTTACAATAGTATTAGAGCTGAAGGTTAAGTGAGAACTTGTAACGGCCCGTAATTTTCAACCATTCGCATCCGCACACGTCAGACATGAATTGCTCAAAATATCATATTGTTAATTTAAAATTTGACAAAACTCAGCATATACAGTAAATAAATAAATCATAAAATCACAGACACAATAACGTAATAATAATATGCAGCAGAATAAATAAATAACAAAGTTGAAATAAAATACAACAGAATAACTCAGATACAATGCAGTCTCGAATACAAACAGATGACAAGTCTGAACCAACAACTGGATAGCTGAAAGCTGAATACATATAGATGGATCTCCAAGTGATGCTCCAACTCCAAAGGCGAGTCTCAAATGCTGTGTCACTCAGTCTGACCCGTGCGTAAAGCAAAACCCAAAGCACTCGAGTCGGGATTAACATTCTTATATCAATAAATCCAACTCAAGTGAAATATCAACTGAAATACAAGTAACTTAAAAGAAGTTTGGAAAAACCATTCTCTAAGGATGCGTGGAACTATCTACTATGTAGTAATTTACGCTATTATAATATGTCTATAGCAAAGTATAGGTATTAAAATAGCGTTAAGGCGTTATCAATATCCCCCTTAATACATTTTATATATTCTCATAGTCTATACAGTACCGTAACTCCCCACGTAAACTGAAGGGCTATCAGAGGGCACTCCATCGGTATGGTACAAAACAGACTCGTAGAAGGCGCGATAGGGCATGCGACAAGGCACTCAAGGCAATGCCAGGGTAGATATACCGTTTGCAGATCCGGACTGGTGGAAACGCATTGCAGCTACTACCTCCCACCTCGTGACACACTCCTAAATCAAAGGGTGCACCCAATCACATCACAAAAGCAATAGAATGGTATCGAAGAAATGCGTCCGATGGGAGGAATGACCTCACTGGGCCCGGCGTGGTTCCTGTTTTAGCCGCATCAAGTTGACTCATGGGAGTCGGTGTGTAAATACCATATGGAATCATCACCAAACCAACCTACTTCATTATGGAATCTCCACCACGTACACAGTTGTTAAAGTGGTTTTCGGTATTGGCAGAGAGTATGACAATATCCGATCTCGGTCTCTTTAACAACCAAACGTTATTATAACCCATGGTCATTTCAAAAGAATTTATACTTCAAAACCAGAATATCATATCCATTTCAAAACCATATCGATATGATACAAATTTTCACTTCAAATATACTCATTTCCAAAATCATAGCACTTTCAAAGTTATAACATTTTCGAAACCAAATACTCGAATTTATAACACTTTGGAAATAATAATGCTTTGGAAATTTTAACACTTTGGAAAACCATAATTTTGAAATCATAATTTCCACCATTTAAATAGTTTAGATACTAATAATAGTATGTATAATAAAATAGTTTATATATCAAAATAATTAGTACATTAAAATAGTTTATATCATAAATAGTTTTATATTAAAAATAGTATTTATATATTAAAATAATTTATAAAGTAAAATATTTATAATTTCCTCAAATTTTGCAAATCGATTCAAATCGACTCGAATTCCAAATTCAAAATTTATTCAATCTCAATTCATCAATTTCAATTCAATTCAGTTTCTCAATAAACCGTTTTAAATTATATCGATTTCAAATACAGATTTGAACCACAAAATAAACCATTTAAATTTTAATGTATTGCAAAGCTCAATATATTCAACATTTCAAAACTAAATTGATAATTTCATATATATCTTATTTTAACTACATTATTATTTAGTTTTGAAATATCCACTTAATAAATCCAATATCATTTAAATAACCTTAAATTACATTAAAACTAAATATTTCCTTTGATTTATTTAAACTTGAATTGTCCATTTAATCACTTTAAATCAAAAATAAAGTTATAAAATCGTATCTTAAAACCCTCAAATTCCATACACTTCAAATCGATTTAATTAAACAAAATTCTTAATTAAATACAAATTCGAATAAATTCAAATTTATCTTTCCAACCTTAACTTACAGAAATCATTATAAAATCTATTTTAAAATATAATTTTAAATAAATACTTAAACTTATTATATTTTACTTAAATCAAACTTTACTAAATTTAAAGCTTATTATTAAATCTATTTTGTATTAAAACTTATTCATATACATAATATTTTCAAACTTAAATAAAACCATACATATTTCCTTTTAAAACCATAGAAATCATTTTCAAAATATTTATATATAGACCAACGATGTTTGTATATAATTTTCTATCCTAGGGTCAAGCGATACAGATATTTATCATTTCAATCCGTAATTTAAATACATATATATACACGGGTATATATCATTTCAACCTGCAATCCCAAATTCAATTCAAATGAAAATCGCTTAGGTTTAACATTTCAACCCATATTGATTTTCTCCTATTCTACAGATCGTTCGGATATGTAGCATTTCAATCCATACGGAATTCTATACTAACATGGAACTTGCAGAGTGATAACAGATATGATAATAATATAACAGGCATACATCATCAATATAAATGGCAGATAATGGTGTCAGAAGTCACAAGTGAATAGATGTAGATAATAGTATATATAACAATGTAAATACTAATAGCAGCATATTTCAATTGTCGTTTCAATTGAAATCAAATTTAATAAATATAAGAACATTAATCGTGAGTGATTGCTCATCTTTCGGGGTTAGAGAGATAGACAATGAGATTGAGTTACAAAATGCAAGCACGACTTCCCAAGCAAAGCTAGATGGCACGAACTTGACGAACAGATCTGCTTAATAGGAATAGACGAAATCAAATCAGAATTGATCGATGAAGATAATTGGTATAAATGCACCTATATACATAACTATATATACCTATATATAGATAAAAATCATATTCTAAATTCAAATACATTTCACAATATATATATATATATATATATATATATATGTGTGTGTGTATTTCAAAATCTATTCAATATATATATATATATATATATATATATATATATATTATAACATATATATAATATACATGAGAATTTGGAAAAAATACACGCAAAAACCTTTCCTTTAGTAATACAATACAGAAAAGCAAAATAAATATATATCTCTACTCAACAACATATATAACTAATATATATAAGACTTCTACTTTTATAACGCAGGTAAACATATTTATATATAAGAACATACATTTATATATAATAGCAAAGCAAGCTAGTACATGAACAAATATAGCTATATATATACTTCATCATCCAATAAAAATATAATAATAGCATATCTCTTAAGCAGTTAAAATTGTAAAGTAGAATATAAACAAATGAACCAAAATATAAAGCTACAGACATTTATATGTATAGGCATACAAATATAAAACAAAAAATAACTTTACACTACATATAATTATATATGCAACCTATATAATATATAAAACAGCTACAATTACAACTACTATATATATACTCAAACAGATCAAATATAAATTTATATGAGCATATACATATAACTTATATATAACTTACATTATATACTATAACTATAACTATATATATAATACTGCTTTATATGTTATAACAAATAGCTTAAACAAGATAAATAGCATACACTATAATATTAATTTTATAGCAAACAACTTTATGTATATACAGAATATATGCATGTATAACTGCGCGCGCGCGCGCGCACACACACACACATATATATTTGACACAACTGACATAAATACACTTTCCAAAAATGTTAATATAAACGTGAATATAACAATATATTACAGCAACTAATATATGTTCAACAACATGCGAAACTACTTTTATAACAATACTTATAACAATATATATATATATATATATATATATATATATATATATATATATATAAACACACATGCCTATAAAAGGGGAAGCTTCGACCATAGCATCAGTACGGGACAAAGAGGTGGTGGGCAAGGCTACGTGGCGATGAGATATAAGTGATAGGGTGCGACAAAAGGTGGTGGAGGAAAGAAAAGAGGGGCGAGTTCAGGTGGAAGAGGAGTTGTGATGTTTGGCCACGGCACAGTGCTCGGCTGCTAGGAACGGGGGTGGTTCACATGGCGGCTGCGGTCATTAGATGAGGGTGGTTAGGTGATCTCGGCTGAGGCGGACGATGAACTGGAGGAGGTGGTTATGTGTACGGTTGATGGCACACACGCTGGAAAGTTATAGGCATGAGGCGGTCACGTACATGCCTCTGGAGGAAGAAGGCAACAGGCTACTGGAAGAAACCGAGATTGAATGCAAGCTTCATATTTTTTTTATACATTATATATACACATTTTTTTATATAAGAGGTGGATCTGAGATTTAGCGGTGATGAGCAGCTTAAATAAGGAAGAAGCATGAACAGTTTTAAAAAGTAAAATATATGGAAATGAACAGTGAAAAGGAAGATATGGAAATGTTGGAACAACAATTAATAATGGAACGAATGGAACGCTGAAAGTCAGCAAGGAATTCAGGCATTAATAAAACAAACGGCTGTTAGTTTTTCAAACGGTAGACAAATGAAACGACCTATGTAAACCAAAAGTCCAAATCAGAACCGTTACGACAAATCGTTCCATAGATTTCACCGTATACCGGTATTCAAAATGTACAATTCAGTATATCGCAGAGATCAACATGATGACACAATCAAAAAGGTTTACAGATATCAGTGGTACGATCATCCTATCAAAAGTCGATAATCAGTACCAAAAATGCTGTAAAAACGCAGGAATTAAGATGAACCAAGCAATAACAGTCCAAATTTGGAGAAACGAAATATGACGTCTCACTCAGAAGATGATTTACAAATTTATTATATAGAAATATTTAAGTTTGGAATTTTTTTATTATCATCAAATATTAACTGATTTAAAATGAAATAAAATTACACAAGAAAATAAACTTCCATATTATCTGATGAAAATTTACCAGTTGCTATGTTTAATTAGACGTATTCCAAATATTAAATTTTTATTTCCAAGTTCAATTTTCTAAAATATCGTAAAAATTCAGTTACATCTGTTAATAAAATAAATAAAATTTTATGGGTCGTTACACCCTTCCCCACTCAAACTTTTCGTCTCCGAAAACGAAGGAGGTAGGAGAATAGAAACAACTAGAAAGAAAATAGTTCAAAATACCAAATACAACAATTAGTTTAAAACCATATAGACTACATTTATTTTAAATTGGTTTATATCCAATTAATTGATTCCAATTTCTTTTATTTAATCAGTCACATTTATTATGTTCACATTTGATTGGTTTCATCACCATATATTTTATTCAATTGCTTTGTTCCTATTTATTAACATTTATTACAAAACTTTCACAACAAAATTTGTTTTGATATTTATTAAATCTATTTTATCAAACTATAGTAAATTCCACCTCAACATTCAACTTCAACTATTTAAAATAAATTAATATTCAACGATTTGGTTTAATCCATTTTATTCCACTAACAAATGGTCATTCAATTTAAAATTGACTTTCTTTCATTTTATCCACATTTCTTTCAAACAAATTCATTTTTAAATTAACTTGTTTATTTTATCCATTTATCTTCAGCTAAGTTGATTTCCCTTGAAATTTCAATTTCACTATTCTTAAGTTCATATTTATTTACTTAAGTAGCATTTTCCTTTAATTATTTACTTTATTCAACTAAATATACATTTTGCAACGTATATTACGTGTGTAACCATCTTTTAACCATATATTATTCAACAAATAAATTTTCTTTTTTTATTATTCAATCTATTTTCCAATTTATTATTTGTAAATTCCATTAACAAAATATCATTTTTGATATTCTATTTCTTATCCTGGCATATTTTATCCACATAATCTATTTAATCTATTTTAAATTTATTTAAATCTAATTAAATCTATTTAAAACTATTTTAAATCTACCTAAAACTATTTAATCTATTTTAAACTATTTAGAGTACTTTAACTGTTTGAAATTTATTTTAAACTGTGCTAAACTATTTATAACTATCTAAACTATTTTCTAAATTTCAGATGGTGTGAAGTGGAAGTGTTTTTAATTAAATCATTGATTTTAAAGAGAATATGATTAAATGATGTTATAACATAATTTGGGACTTGAAATGATATTTGCTAGTGCAATGACGTATTTTATTAAATATGATGATTTTGAATGAGGATTTAATTGAGCTATCCTATCGATATGATTTTCTAAGTGCATATGATTTCAAAAGCAACATGGTTTGAAATTGAATATGATATTTTGATATCAATTATGAATCGATTTTGAAAATGTAAACCAGCCATCAGGTGTGAAATAAGCATTTGGTTGTTAAAGAGATCGGGATCGGATATTCTCATACTCTTTGCTAATACCGAAAACCACTTTAACAACTTTGTATGTGGTTGAGATTCCAGAAATGAAGTAGGATAGTTTGGCGAACGGTTCTCCATGACGTATTTACATGACCCTGACTCCTATGAGTCAGCTTAGATGTGACTGAAACATGAGTCATACAAGTGAGGTCGTTCCTCCAATCGAACACATTTCTTCGATACTATATTATGACTTTGTGATGATTTGGCGACCATCCTTTGATTTTGATTATGGGAATGTGTTCCGAGGTGGACGGTTGTAGCTGCTATGCGATACCACCAGTCCGGATCTGCAATTGGTAGAATCCTACCTTGGCATTGCCACGAGTGTCGTGTTCACACGCCCTATCATGCCTTCTACAAGTTTAGTTTGTGTCGTACCTATGGAGTGCTCCCTGATAGCCCACCAGCTTACGGTGGATCATGCAGTCTCTGTATAGACTATGGCATTATGTAAAATATGTTAAGGAGGATATAGGTAACGCCTTAATGCAATATACTTTACTTTACTGTAGGCACTATTATAATAGCGTAGTGTACTATGTATGTAGATAGTTAAATGGATCCTTAAGGGATGATAATTCCGAACATCTCTTAAGTTATTGCACTCACGTTTGACACTGGATAGGAAATGTCAAAACCTGTAAACATCTCCGAGGCCATTACACTCATATTTATTTACTTTTGATTTAACTTACATAAAATCTTTTAGTTCTGAATCAAGTGTTTTGTCTTTTCAATTCGCTTGGGTCAATCTGAGCTTTTCAGTGTATCGAAGACTGCTTTTGGAGGACAAAGACAGAGATTTGTATATTAGTATTATTTATTTTATTTATTCCACTGCATTATTTATATATTACTACTGTATGTACTCTGATCTGTATTGTAAAAGTATAATCAAAGGTTATTTGCAAACAGCTTCATGAACTGTTTATTTGATTTTAAAATTTTATCACTCCGCTATGAGATTCTGTATTTGTTTCTTTCTTTCCCTGCTTTTTCTTATTTACCCCATAACAATCCTCCATTTTGAATGGTTTGAGTTTGACATGTGAGGTTTATTGTCGATTTAAACTATCCAAAAAGGTGGGTCATTACATTTGGTATCAGAGCTTTGGTTTAGCGATAAACTTAGCTTTGTGGGGTCTGACTCATTAGAGAATAGGGTAGGAATATCCTAGAATGAGTCGTTGAGTGTATATATACGAGAGAGCGTCGCCAGTGGAATATGTCGAAGTCGCAAGCAGCTCGCGATCGATTGTGAGGTATTCTTGATTCTGTTTTTCTATTAAACTTAATTTGTAAATATATATAAGTACATTAGAAAAATGTGTATATATAATAAATAAAACGTCACAGAAAGTAAGGTTTTTATTTTTAGAAGAAAATGTTAAAAATCAAATTTTTACAGTAAAGTGAAATACTGTTTGGACATTTACAGAAGAAAAGAAGGAAAAATAATAACTAATAAGATTTTAGAAAAAAACAATATAGATTTTATTATAAGCAGTTTGAAAATGAGAAAAATAAAATAAAAATAAATATACATACATACAATTTTTTTTAGTTTATTCTAAAATATTGTGGTATGGAGATTAACCTGTTTTATTAACTTATTAAATTATTTTAGTTACTAAATGATTTTATTAAAGGAAAATTATTAATTTAAGATTAAACCATTAGCTAATAAAATTCATCAATTGGAAATTTATTGTTCGATTGTTCAAATATTAATAAATCATACAATGTTATACAAGGTCAATGATAGTAAAGAATAAGTCGTAAAGGAAATGGACTGCAAAACAAAAATCAAAGGTGAGTTAATCTCACTCTTCTGGATTTTTATTTAAATTTAAATGGTTAAATTTAAATAATTGGTTGAATGATTGAATTGATTTGATGTAGTATATAGTAATATATAGTATATATTGGAGTGATTGATTTCCCGCATTATATAGCGGATGAGACCCTATGCGCCACATAATAGCGGATGATATTATATAAATTTCATATACCGCGATATTCCACCTCGTAATGGAATTGGTATTGTGCTAACATCTATAGAAACAGGAAAACGGGTTGGAGGGATCCAAATGGATTCCTCAAGATTATTTAGATTGTTTAATATTCTGTGTTATGAATGTTTGATATTCTGTGATGAGTTATATTGATAATTGGAATATTGAATACTATGGTTTTCTTGAATATATTTCGATACACCGGGTTATCAAAATATATAGAATTGGATTTTTGAAAAGAAATATAAGAGTGAATTTTGGAAGTGAAATAGTTATAGAATAAAAATAAGAATGAATTGGAAAGAAATAAAAGTGATTTTTAAAAACTGAAGTTAAATTGTAAAGTAGATTTAAAACGAGTTTTAAATCAAAGTTAAATCTGAAATTCAAGTTAGTGAATCTCAGTTTTTAAACAAATAAAGTTTTTAAATTTAAATTGTTTCAACAACTTGAATGTTAAAGTGCATTTTTAAATTGATTTGAATTTAAAAATGAATTTGTTTTTAAATTCCTTTAAACTTCTTTTATAAAATGAGTAATTAATTTATTTAATAAAGTAAATAAAAAGGTAGTTAATTACTGGTTGAGATTAATCAAGAGTGATTAATATTTGTGGTTTAATTAATGATTAATTACTTAATGTAATTAATTTAGATTAGGATAAATTAAAATGTAATTAGAAATCATTAATTTATGTAATTAATGATGTAATTAAAAGTGGATTAATTAAGATTAATTAATCAATAATATGTGATTTATGAGAAATTAATTAATATAAGTAATTAAGGATTAATGTAATTAATTATAGTTAATTAATTTGTGAAGTAATTAAAGATTAATTACTGTTTTTGGTTAAGAATAATTAATTTGTGTAATTAATTAAAGGTAATTACTTGAATGTAATTGAAGGATGATTAATCCAGGGTGATTAATTAAGATGGATAATTAAGGGATGATTAATTAATTGATTTGAAGTTTATTAATGTCAAGTGAAGGAATCTAAGTGCTTGAGATTAGTGATTCAATTAGAAGTGATTAAATTTATTTTGGAAGTGATCAAATTTTCTTATGAATGATTGAATGGTATTGGATGCCTTGAATGAGTTAACATCTCTGATATGAAATGTTTTGTGGTATCATATGTTTGGCCGGACAGGATATTGTGGTTATCTATCAATGATGAATTTTTATGCAAAGGGACATCCTGTATTTAAAGTTTGAAGTGTATTTCATTTGGATAACTTGGGTCAGGATGACATGAGACTCGAAGAGACCGGGGTCGGGTATTAGAAAATACCCGAAACCACTTCGAATTTTTATAAATTGATATGTGAAATCAATAGGCTGGAATGAAATGATTTAAGTGAATTGGACTATTTAATCTAAATTTTGGTACTTAGAAAATTTACGTGTGAAATAAGTGATGTCTATAACAAATTGCAAATTTGTAAATTGATACGAGTTACCCCGGGTTTTATATAAGTTGTATGCTTTGTATTCCATGTTAGATGGGTTTACTCACGCTGGTTTCCAGCCTGACCCAGGTGTTACTTTGATGTAATGCTCGGTTCAGACCGAGTATTACAGGTTTTCAGGTAAGGATGTTCTGGAGCTCAGGAGGCGGGCTGGAAGACAGGAACGTATGGATAGTTCCCTCTGTATTATATTGTTGTATATATCTGAGTCATGTTGATTGTATATGTATATATGTTATAACTCTGATGTGTTAAAGTGAAATTTGACAAGTATAGTTTTCCAATGTATAATTGTTATTATTTGTTATTATATTTTATCCGCTGCGAATGTGAGATGTTGGTGTTTTTGTTCTTCTTATTCTTCTATCTCTTTCTTCTTTTTCCTAACTATTTGGAATTTTCAGGATTGAAAATTCTGGGTCATTACAGTTGGTATCAGAGCTGAAAGGTTAAGCGAAAACCTTGGCTCTGGTGGGAATTACTCATTAAATAGAGTCCGTAGTACTCTAGAATGAGTTTGAGCGTATTAATAGATATGAGCGCGTATTTGTTAGTGAATATAAATTGTTTTAATATTGTGTTGATTTGAATTATTATTTGAACTTTGAAATAGGTTAAAAACGGAATTTGGATTCAAAATTTAATGGTTTAAAGATATAAGTTGATTAGATTTAAAGGATTAAATCAACATTTAAAGTTTAACTCGAAATATAATTCGGGATTGTTTAAATTTGAAATTTGAATTGAATTAGTTCAAATTGGATTTGATTTGAATTAATTGGAATTGAGTCAATTTAAATGGAAGTGAAAATTTAAATTGAGTTTATTGGATATGGAGGTTGGGAATTGAATAGTTTGACTCCAGACTATTTTTAAAATAAATAGTTTTAGTACAAATCTATTTTTCCAAGTTATTTATTATATATACAACCTTTCTTATTAAACCCAAAACTATCTTATACTTATTTTATAACTACTTTTGGAATTATTTAACTATTTGGCTACTGTTTTATAACTAATTACTATTTTAAACTATTTTGTAATTATCTAACTATTTTATAACTATTTGACTATTTTCCAACTATTTTATCATTATTTAACTATTTTACAGCTATTTTACAAACTAATAATTATTTTTCAATTACTTATACATTTTAAAAAAAATTCAAGCTATTTTCTAAATTGAAGCCGGTCAGAGTGCAAACTGTTTATGGTTAAATCACCCAATTGAGATAAGGATTGAAGTGATAACCAAATGGGATTGAAACAATTGTAAATAAGTGAATGCAAATTTAAGTGAATGTGAATAGAAAGGGAATTATGAGGATAGATACGTAGATGTACGTGTATTATTCTATTCGCATAGTGGTTTGATCCAAATTCGAGCACAGAATTTCGAGATAGTTTATCAATCCGAGTTGAGATTTTTCACTCGATTTTCGACGGCGAACCTGGACATGGATTGTTGATTGATTCAGGATATTCTCTATCTGTGACGCCCCACCTCTATACTCACGCTAGCCAAGAACATTACAGTGTAATGTTGTCAACTAGCGCGGAGAATAAGGCTGTTGAGGAGCGGCCATCAGTAGTTAGGCCTTACACCAGTATTGGTTATCTCGATAGGAGTGGTATATATATATACACATATTCTTTCATTTTTCATCTCTGATTTTTATTTACTCCCATCGACATACCCGAATTCCAGTATAAAACGAACTACGATGGTTCATAATAGTTTAGGACAGTAAATATAATAGTAACACAGATAATATAAATAAATGCGGAACACAGATGACAAAAGCCTCATACATATATATAACTGATATCAGTTACAATACATTTGACACAATACATATGATACAACTACAACCGTCAACACTGGAAGTTATGTATACAAGTACATTATCGACCAATATACATGAATACATATCAACCTATACTATGACACGACAACTCCAAAAGATATGAAAAGTCTTCATAGCTCAAACAGCTACCCAAAGTAAGATATCTGTAACCTGAAATAACTCGGGTCTGACCCGAGTATTAAATTCAAAAGAAAATAATACACGGGTCAGTCTACTTCAAACTCAGTTATTAGTGCACAGAAGCAATAATAATTAAATAATGAATAGACGACATTTACGAAAAAATCTCGTCTATCCGATCCTTAAATAAAGAAATAGGATAACGATAAATATAACACGTAACAATGTTAAACAACAAATCAGCAAATTAAAACAAACCAGAATACAATTTAAAATATTGAATTGAATAAACAAAACATTTCAAACCATTGAAATATCAATTAAAATATTAATTTGAGTAGGGCTGCAGTAAACGCACGCGTGCACTGCCTCGCCACTACAGCATATGGAATATGCAAAAGATCAATAAATCAAACAAAATAGAATATCAATAAAATCAATACCATGTGGCTGCAGTTCACGCTTGCGTGCACTGCCCTGCCACTACCGTGATGATGTACCCAAAAACTCAATTCCGTGTGGCTGCAGTTCACGCTTGCGTGCACTGCCTTGCCACAACAGTAATGATGGACACAACCGGGCACAAGGTCAAACCCGAACTATTAGCTGGATTCAATTCAAGTAAATTCGAAAACCAATAAAATGGAAAGGTCAAGTCGCAGATATCACGACTCAACACAACTGCAAGTATTCAAGTTCACATGTGAAAGTCCATGCATCAATACATGAAGCCAAAAACAATACAAAAGCAGACTCAGTGATACAAGAAGCAAATAGAATCAAATGACAATGCAAGCCAGCATCAAAGACATTGCCGAACAAAGATCAGTGCATCAGTGATGTCGACAAGTATGCAAAGCAAAATACATCAGAGAATGATATGAACAAAGCATGCTATAGGATAGCTCGAGTGCAAATGGATGCAAAACAAACTGCATCAGGTTAGAGCATGCAGACAGCAGCCTTGACAAGCGAAAAACCACAAGCCAAAGCCAACAACAACTAGAGATTGCAACTTAAATGAAAATGCAGATGGGTGCAACAGGGAGGATGCACAGGAGTACAATAGGGAATGTACACATGAATACTTCAGCCTCGATATCTAATTCAGCAACTGAAACATGAAGTATGGATACAGCCGATTCAAGTGAAAGGCAATATGTTATTTATACACATGAAGTCAATATGACAACAGGGCAGCAACAAGCAACAGTGCAACGAACTCAAACATGTCAACAAGATTACACTCCAGTCCTAGACCAGAGAATACAACCAGTGCAGTATAACCAACTACTCAAGCTCAAAGCAAACAGAGGTGGCAATATGGAACTGTCGACCAGTCCAGAGAGCAACACTGGAATACACAATGCAAACGAGGATGAACTCAAATGCAGACAACAGCTCAACGTTCCAAATGCAACGAGATGACTACTGCACCCAGAACATGGCAACATATGAAATAGTGAAACAACAATGGTTCAACAATATGCTAATATGATCATACCTATATGCAACATTGAACTGAAGTGGATAGCATGCCTCAAGCAAAAGTAAAATGAATTGGATAGCATGTCTTAAGCAATGGACAATACGACCCAAAATCAGGTTACAATGAATCAAATAAGAATTGCAACAATGGGAAGTGGGAGTCATGCCAATGTCAAATATTATCACAATCACAGTCAAGTGATATCAAATGCAAGTGAAGTACAAGAAGACATATTTACAAGTTGGTGTGCAGGCAACACAAAAATGAATCAAGTCCAGACCGAAACAGCATGCACAAAAGTGGAAACAGCAACCATGAAATACAAGTGCAAGTACAAAATGAATAACACGACTACAAAGGGTTAAGGGCAGTCACAACTGTACATATTCAAATGCATTTAAACAAAGAACTCAGAGACAATATCAAGTTAATGTCGAAGTTCAACCAAAACATCAACTCGATACAGCAAGTATACATATGTGCAACTCGAAGTCAAAACAACAATTGGTACCAAACCAAAGTCAACAGAGTCGAAACCGTAGGGGTCACGAATAAATTCAATATCGTCAAGCCAAAACCAAATCAGTGATGACTACGCAAAACAAGCAGCTCAAAATCATCTCAAGCATCTCAATAAAATCGAGTGGCCGAAGCCCAAAATAGACAAAATCATCAAAATTCAAAGCAATGATAGCTCAGAAATTACGCAACGAAATCATGCGAATAAAATAGAAGAATCAGGGAGCTTGAATTAGATGTGAGTGAAAGTTTCACTCACCTTTGCCATGAATTGGAGCAGCCGTTCGAATTGAGGAAGAGTCGAAGCCGTAGGGGTCACCAATTCACGAAAACCCTATGCTTGAGGAACGAACGAACACGAAAAATTAAAGCCGCCATTACTTATTTTCTCTTCGTTTATTTAGTTAGGGTTTTCAAAATTAAAAAAAGAGAGTAAAGGGGGCCGGTGTAAATAATTATTACGGCACCAAAAGAAACGTGGGCCAAATGAATTTTAAAGCCCACAAACACTAACCGATTTTTTTATCAAAGGAATTTCAAACTGATTCAAAACTCCAAAAAAAAAAACAAATAGCTAGGAAAAGAAATTGTCAAAAGACGATAATTAATAGGTACGAAATATCGGGTTGTTACACTATCATAGCTAGGCTATTCAAGGAGAATAACGGTTTATGATCAAGGAACCAGATCTGTGTCTGCACTAGGAAGTCGGGTGGACTATACTAGTTCGGAAGTGAAATTATGTGATCGAGTAAGCGATCAGATTGGTATAGCGTACGGATGATATGTGTACATCGTACGGATTTGAATGAAATTGATATTAGAAATTTGTGGATATGAAATGTGAAATGGTTTTTGAAATGAAAGGTATATTTTGTGAAACATATGATGAAGTAAAGTGGAAATTGGATATTTCTATGGTAAGAATTTACTTTATGGATGTAAGTAAATGGTAAGTGACTTTATAGAGTAATCAAATTTGAATATTTGATTTTGAATAAATAAAGTTATATACCTTTGTTATATAAGATAAATCTCCCCTTGTTGAATCTATTGCCGGAAGAAAAGGATTTTGAAAGTGTTTGAAGCATAAAAGGAGCTTTATACAAGTTTGAAATGATCCAAAGTTTTAAAAAAATTATATATATATATATATATAAAGTATCTTATGAGGATTTTGAAAAAAGGTTTTGGGAACCTTTGGATTTGGAAAGGCTTTTGATTTTTTGGTAAAATCAATATTAGAATTTGGAAAGCCTAGTTTGAGAATTATCGATTCTGGGATAATTGATTTTGAGAAAGGAGATTTACTTGAGATTCATACTAGGTGTATGATTTGGAGGATACTATATGTGTATAGTATAAAGTGTTTTGAAAATAGCTCTGGGGAAAAAGGCACTCCCTTGAAATGAACTTCTCAGGAGTGTCGTAGGTTGGTACTGCCTTGAACCCTAAAGGGGGAATTTAAAGTTGATCCTGTGAGGAGTCCGGACAAAACTAGTTCCTGAGGATTATGTGTAGTGTGTAGCGAAACTTAAGGGCGCTGAGGCCGATAGAGGCATTTGGGTTATGCTGTGACGACAGTGTAACTCGATGTCACTGTGATCTACTGCAGACCATAGCGAAAGTCGTGTGTGCCGCTGAGAGCCAACAGTCTACGTTTGATTTTATATCGGTAGACTGCGACCTATGGTAACATAGCGAAAGTCGTGTGTGCTGCTGAGAGCCAACGGTCTACGTTTGATTTTATATCGGTAGACTGCATCCTATGTGGGAGTGGAGAAGTTTCATTTTTGACAGCGAAAATCGAGGGCGCTGATGCTTACAGTTACATGGACTTTTTCTGCGACGGCAACGTAACCCTGGAATGTAACTGCAATCTGTTATGGGTTCCATGGCGTAAACGAGGGACGCGGAGTGTCTACAGTTACATAGACTTTTGCTGCGATGGCAACGTAACCCAGGATGTAACTGCGACCAAGGATGGGGGTGATGATTTCCAGAGCATTCTCACCAAAGATATTTCCTCTGTTTTCAAAAAATATATAATGTTTTCGATGTTTTCAATAAAATTATTTTCCAAGTATTTTCACTGGATGTTGAAAATGGGTCTGCTAAGTACTTATAGATTTTCAGTCCTACGCCTGATCAACGTATGACCGAATTTTTGTGAGAACAAGGATGGACTGGTTGAGACATCGAGTTATAAGAAGTATTTTTATAAAAAGCTATTTTAATAGTATTATGCGAATTTAAAAGTATTTCTAAAATTTTAAAATAAAAGAGTAAGCCGCTATTCGAGAAGAGTTTATAAACACCTGACACGATAAATTGACACAGTATTGTTTTTAAGGTGGGTGAATGAAGTAATTTTACCCAAAATATATTTTGATATAAAAGAAATATTTTCTTAAATTGTTATATAACTTGGATGTTTGGATGATAATATTTTAAACAAATAAAGATTGGAATGACTTCTATGATCAAATGGGAAAATTGAAATTAAATTTGGACTGGGAGATAAAATTTAATTGGATTGAAATAAATTGAATTAAACTGAAAATAAAACCAGTTGTATTTGAATTAAATTGAAATTGAATTGAAATGAAATAAATTGAGATGTAAATGATATTAAGTGAAAGGAAGTCCTTACTTAATTTAAACTCAGGTGGATTAAGTGGATTAAAAAGAAGGGTATGTAGCTAGATTTAACTGAAGTTAAGTTAAATAAACTTGAATTGAAATAAATTCAGTTGAGTTATAGATAATATTGAATGGACTAAAATTCTTACTGAAATAAATAAGCGTAAACTAAGTAAGTATTGAGTTAGGATAAATAAGCTTTGGAAGCTCATAAAAGAATTGAAAAGCATTGAAAAAAAATATATAACCCCTAGTTAAAAGTAAAGCGAAAATGTGATTGACTGAAAAAGGATGAAGAAGTATGAATATTAATAATTGAATAACTTATACAAATGTAAAAATGGAATAAATAAGCCGAAATAAAAGTGTTGGAATTTTGGAAAATGAAAGAAAATCCAAACTGGAATTATAAAAAAAAATTGAACTCGAGAAAATTTAATGAAGTGATTTTTGTAATAAAATCGAATTATAATAGAATTCGACTTGGATTGATAATAAATTAAAATAAGTGGAGATGTTGTAAAAATAAAATCGAATTAGATTATAATATAAATGATTTGAGTTACAAATAAAATCCAATCCGAGTATAAATGAGTTAAGTATGTGCTATTTTGATAAATTGAGAAGGTGAATTAAATTAAAATGGAAGGAATTAAATATAAATTCAGTTAGAATCAATTTGAAATGGTTATGAGCTTAAGTAATTATTTATTCACATGGATATCATCAAAATTGCATAGAATGAATTGTCGTTTGACGTAAACGAAAGTAATTAAAATTCTATGAGTTGATAGAGATTAAATAAATTGATTTTAAGAGCGATTGAAGTGAATATGAGTTTTTTTGCTCAAAAATAAATTGAATGTAAGAAATTGAAGTGTAAACCATTAAAATTGAATGGAACGGCATATGAATTGGTTGAAAGCAGTTGAATTAGTTTTGAAATCATATAAATTGCTCATGGAAGGTGTTTGGTGCATGTTGCTTATGAAATGCACGTGTTTAGCTATTGAAAGTAAGTGAAATGTTAATAAATTTCGTAAATTTAGTACTTACATGTTCGAATTGAGTAAGTACAGGTACCGAGAAGTCGTTTGGCTGGATTTGATCACGCAAAATGCTAAAATAATAAGCCCCTTGCTTAAAAATGCTAAATAAAGGTGCGCTTGGGCAATAAAAATAGGAAATATGAACTGTTTTTGTTTTTCCGACCGTGTAGGTCGATGTATATATATTTATATCTCTTGTCAAACTACAAAAGCTTCTCGGTACAAAGGAGACCCTGCCAAAAAATTTCCAAAAATTTTGGTAGTTAGAAAATTTTTGAAATTTTTGAAAAAAATTTCATTAGCAACAAAACAATTTCAAATTGGAATTGAAATAAGGGATTTCGAAATGGAAATTGGAACTAATTGTTTAATTGAGACTTTTGAAAGGAAATGCACAAAATGATTTTAAATGTTGTAATTGGACATTATTGTTAAATAGGATATACGGGTGTGTTAAGGCAAAGGATAAATAGATATTTTTGATTTCAGAAGATGATTTGAATTGCCCGACTAAAAAGGTATGTATTTAAATTTCTGTATGAAATTTGATGATTTTCTGTCTAGCCACTTGGCTTTTTTTTCTTTTGGAAGTTGGGATCCCGTAGAGGGATTTTTTAGTTGTACCGAGCTAGCCGCGCAAAGGAGACGCTGGCAAAAAAATTCAAAAATTTAGGGAGTTAGAAAATTTTCGAGAAAGATTTGATAATTTAAATCTGGATTTAAATTTAAATTTGAATAAGTGGAGTAAATAATGTTGTTGGAAACTATGGAAGGTCTTGGGAAGTTGGTTGAAGTAATAATGGGTCTTTAATAAAAGATATGTTATGGCAAGTTGATAAAACTGTTTGGTTTTGGGAAAAAGTAAACGAGTATTGGACCATTCTTCCTAACTAGTAATTTCGCGGACGAAATTCTTTTAAGAGGGGAGGAATGTGATGACCCGGAATTTTTGGATGTTTAAAATTGGAATATCTGATTGATTTTAAATATTTAATTGATTTTAAATATTTAAAAGTTAATTTTTTTAACTTGAATTCAAATATTTTTATTATTTAGCAATTAATTTATTGGATTTAATAAACTGAAATTGGGTGAATTATTGAATCTTTAGTTTTAAGCCTGCTAAAAATAATTTGAAGGCTTGTAAACTTTATATTGATAATACAAAAGATAGTAAAAGTGTTAAAATTTAATTTAATAGTGATTTGTTAAGTTTTTAAAATATATCGTTTAAATCGACGTTTAGAAATAGCCTTCTGAGGCACAGTCTCAGATTTCGACGAAACCAGTTCTATTGGATCCGTAATATTGTATTATTGTCGGATTTCAATTTTCGTAATGTTTGGAGTTGTTGTGTGAGCGTATGACTTATAAACGCGTTGAATTTATATCAAGATTTTAAGTTGTGGATTCGAGATGATTTTAATTTAAATAAAATATATATTCATTGATTGACATATATACTCACATCAACATACAAAACATCACCAACCCTGAAAACACACAAGACAAATTCTTTACGCAAGGCAATTCAATACGTTTCCTCCTTTATTAAATTAATCTCTCTCCTCCTTCTTTTGTTTGAACAGCCCAAAAAAAAGAAGCAGCTTCTAAAAAAAGGCGAACACTTGTAGTCCTTTTTCGTTACTCTTCAAATCGAGATGGCACCCTAAAAAAAATCATAATCAAATCCATTTCAATCGCAATAAAAGGAATTATCAAGCCGTATCTTTACCTACCCCTCTTCTCTGTTGTTCGAAGTCGAACTTCGATCATCGGTGGCCTATTCAATTGAGGCGAGTCGTTCGCACGGAGGCGGGAAGTCGCGAGTAGGTGGCGAGGTCGCGGCATTTTGGAAGGGGAATCGCGACTGCTTCGCGATGGAGAGCTCGAGCACGAAGCTGCTAGACGCGCACGTGGAGGCAGGAGGAAGGCTCGTGATGGCGTCGCTAGTGGAAGATGTCAAAGTTGCAAGCAGCTCGCGATGGGGTGCTAGTGATGGCGACTGCCTGGGGGCTCGCGATCGGTTATGAGGTATTCTTGATTCTGTTTTTCTATTAAACTTAATTTGTAAATGTATAAGTAAATTAGAAAAATGTGTATATATATATATAATAAAAAAAGTCACAGAAAGTAAGGTTTTATTTTTAAAAGAAAGAATGTAAAAAATCAAATTTTTACAGTAAAGTGAAATACTGTTTGGACATTTACAGAAGAAAAGATGGAAAAAAAAGTTAATTAATAGGATTTTAGAAAAAAAATTATATAGATATTGTTATAAGCAGTTTGAAAATGAGAAAAATAAAATAAATAAATATACATACAAATTTTTAGTTTATTCTAGAATATTGTGGTATGGAGATTAACCTGTTTTATTAACTTATTAAATTATTTTAGTTACTAAATGGTTTTATTAAAGGAAAATTATTAATTTAAGATTAAACCATTAGCTAATAAAATTCATCAACTGGAAATTTATTGTTCGATTGTTAAAATATTAATAAATCATACAATGTTATACAAGGTCAATGATGGTGAAGAACAAGTCGTAAAGGAAATGGACTGCAAAACAAAAATCAAAGGTGAGTTAATCTCACTCTTTTGGATTTTTATTTAAATTTAAATGGTTAAATTTATATAATTGGTTGAATGATTGAATTGATTTGATGTGGTATATTATATAGTAATATATAGTATATATTGGAGTGATTGATTTGCCGTATTATATAGCGGATGAGACCCTATGCGCCGCGTAATAGCGAATGATTTTATTTAAATCCCATATACCGCGATATTCCACCTCAAAGTGGAATTGGTATTGTGCTAACATCTGTGGATGCAGGGAAATAGGTTGGATGGATCCAACTGGATTCCTAAAATTATTTAGATTGTTTAAAATTCTGTGTTATGAATATTTGATATTCTGTGATGAATTATATTGATAATTGGAATATTGAATACTATGGTTTGCTTGAATATATTTCGGTACACTGGGTTATCAAAATATATAGAATTGAATTTTTGAAAAGAAATACAAGAGTGAATTTTGGAAGTGAAATAATTATAGAATAAAAATAGGAATGAATTGGAAAGAAATAAAAGTGATTTTAAAAAACTGAAGTTAAATTCTAAAGTAGAGATTTAAAACGAGTTTTAAATCAAAGTTAAATCTGGAATTCAAGTTAGTGAATCTCAGTTTTTAAACAAATAAGGTTATTAAATTTAAATTGTTTCAACAACTTGAGTGTTAAAGTGCATTTTTAAATTGATTTGAATTTAAAAATGAATTTGGTTTTAAATTCCTTTAAACTTCTTTTATAAAATGAGTAATTAATTTATTTAATAAAGTAAATAAAAAGGTATTTAATTACTAGTTGAGATTAATTAAGAGTGATTAATATTTGTGGTTTAATTAATGATTAATTACTTAATGTAATTAATTTAGATTAGGATAAATTAAAATGTAATTAGAAATCATTAATTTATATAATTAATGATGTAATTAAAGGTGGATTAATTAAGATTAATTAATCAATAACAAGTGATTTATGAGAAATTAATTAATATAAGTAATTAAGGATTAATGTAATTAATTATAGTTAATTAATTTGTGAAGTAATTAAAGATTAGTGTAATTAATTAAAGGTAATTACTTATGTGTAATTGAAGGATGATTAATCCAGGGTGATTAATTAAGATGGATAATTAAGGGATGATTAATTAATTGATGTGAAATTAATTAATGTCAAGTGAAAGAATCTAAGTGATTGAGGTTAGTAATTCAATTAGAAGTGATTAAATTTATTTTGGAAGTGTTCAAGTTTGCTTATGGTTGATTGAATGGTATCGGATGCCTTGAATGAGTTGATATCTCTGATATGAAATGTTTTGTTGTATCATATATTTGGGCGGACAAGATATTGTGGTTATCTATCAATGATGAATTGTTATGTAAAGGGACATCCTATATTTAAAGTTTGAAGTGCATTTCATTTGGATAACATGGGTTAGGATTACATGAGACTCGAAGGGACCGGGGTCGGGTTTTAGAAAATACTCGAAACCACTTCGAATTTTTATAAATTGATATGTGAAATCAATAGGTTGGAATGAAATGATTTAAGTGAATTAGGCTATTTAATCTAAATTTTGGTACTTAGAAAATTGATGTATGAAGTAAGTGATGTCTATAACAAATTGTGAATCTGTAAATTGATATGAGTTACCCCAGGTTTTATACAAGTTGTATGCTTTGTATTCCATGTTAGATGGGTTTACACACGCTGGTTTCCAGCCTGACCCGGATGTTACTTTGATGTTATGCCCGGGTCAGACCGAGTATTACAGGTTTTCAGGAAAGGATGTTCTGGAGCTCAGGAGACGGGCTGGATGACATGAACGTATGGAGAGTTCCCTCTGTATTATATTGTTGTATATATCTTATCATGTTGATTGTATATGTATATATGTTGTAACTTTGATGTATTAAAGTGAAATTTGACAAGTACAGTTTTTCTTTGTATAACTGTTAATATTTGTTATTATATTTATCCGCTGCGAATGTGAGATGCCGGTGTTTCTGTTTCTTCTTATTTTTCTATCTCTTTCTTCTTTTTCCCAACTATCTGGAATTTTCGGGATCGAAAATTCCGGGTCGTTACACATTGCGTTTAAAAATATTAAAAACATCAATTTTGATATGGGGTTGACCCATTTTTGTTTCGGAAGTGAAATGCGCTTTCCGGTCACAATTATCATTTGTACTGAAAGTCTAAAGGGTGGATCGTGTAGTGTATATGCAAGTATATGTAAAAAATATATGACGCAACTAAAACAATTTTAATCTAAGTAAATATAGAATAAGCACACCAGGATTTTATACTGGTTCAGACCTTCCGTCCTACGTCTAGTCCCGAAGCTCCCCTTCGGAATTCGACTATCAAACACCCTCGCTTTGTCCGGAGGAATAGGCTTTGTTACAATAAGTTGTTCTTGTCAAATGCATGTTCTATAACACGGATATTGACTAATTTCTACAAATGCTTCCAATATATATCTAGAGAGTATTGTCTGTGAAGAACTGACTATATGGAAGAGTGAAATACAAGTATAGATTGCCAGAGATCAAGAATATATGATAGAGTATGTAATTAGAGAGCATAAGTAAGTAAGATGATTTGTTCTCTTGATTCTTGATGATATATATAGTTGTAGAGAGGTTTCTTGATTAGCTACATCCATTAATGAGTGCTCTACAGTTACTTCTGTTGATGGTGAAGAGTTGCAGTGAAGAGAAGTGGAGATGTTTATTCGAACGTGGCAGTTGAAGTTCATTTTTGAAATCTGAGTTTGAAATTAGACGTTGGAATATGTTTCAAACGTCTGATACTATATATTTTTTATTATAGTAGTAGATCAGACGTCTGAGAGCAATTGCCAAACGTCTGGTTTAGCCTGTCTGTTGTTCCAACGAACTATTTCAGACGTCAAGCTTGTGCACCCAGACGTCTGATATTGTGTATATCAGTTTTTGTGTTTTTTTCTTATGCTTATTTGTTCCTATCGGCTTGTAGTCTCCTATAGTGTCCTTTGAGCCTTGTTCTGGTCTTTCTAGTAATGTTGTTCTAGCAAGTACCTGTATATACAAATATATATATATATATATATATATATATATGCATATTTGATTTCCATTGTATAGTTGTTGTCATTGAAACCGTATGTTTGATTTCCAAACCATCTCCCCCTTTTTGATGATGACAATTATACAATGTACTTATATATAATTTTATAAATCTCCCCCTGAATATGTGTTTTCCATTATTTATTGTGCTTTTTATTATTTCTCCGCCTTTGGCATTATCAAAAAGGAGTAATAACTTTCAATTGTTGATATCATATCCATACCATTTAGTATTTACCAATGGTTGTAAGGTTACCTGAATATTCACAGAAATAACACAACAAAAAGAAATTTTCATTAATCATAATAATTGATTACATTCATAGATTTTTTGCATTTTATACAAAAGATGGAATCCTAAAAAATCTAAGCATCTTTTGAGGAAGCATTATGTTGATCATGTAACGGCTCGATTTTTCGCCGCTTGAAAATCGACATCAATACGTCCATTGTATCAAATGCCAACAATCGAATGCCAGAAAACCAAACCATTAGGGCTAAAAAAGAAGGAGGTAGAAGAAGAAAATAGAGACAATATCAGAATCTCACAAATGTAGTGGAATCAATATATAATAGATAACAACAGATTTTTATACAAAAGTATATGTAACTGTTTATACATTACATCGTCAGAGTACAACACATATCAACAACACAGTTCAGGACAATTATAATAACTTGTCAACAAAGCTGAATATACAGCTTACACTGCATAGCGGAATATATAAATCTATGGAAATACGCCTTGTCATCCAGCTCGCCTCCTGAGCTCCACAACATCCTATCATGTATTCTATAATACTGGGTCTGACCCGAGCATTATAGTGAAATAACACACGAGTCAGTCTGGAAAACCAGCGTGAGAAAAAACTCTCAATTGGATTATTAAAGTTTCAAAATCCTTTTGAAATCAAAGATATCTCGTAAGACCACGCCACAGATAAACATGTCGGGTTTTTACCTTACGATAACCAAAACATTTTCTTATCAAATCCTCTGATATTATAGTAGTGTCTATATACAAATACTTAATCAAATACCCGAAATTGTTATATTCATTAAATTTCAGCATAATAGGTATACAAATAAGTCCGAAGGCACTTATTGGAGTTTGGGTTTCCATCAATGGCAGGGCTATTGGGGTACCACCCGTCACAGTACATGGTCTAGATCACCATACCGAGGATCCACCCTGATCCCCTACAGCACAAGACCAAAGCTACCCTTTACTGGATAGTCCGAATAAGATCACCCCGCGGTCGGGATCAACAACCGCTCACATACCCGAAATAAAGGGACATCTAGACAGGGATGACCTTACCCTAATTGGTTGCTAGCCACTTAGCCTTGCGTGCACCTCCCCTGTTTTAGCCATTCTCGGTTGATGAGGCTGGAGGCTATGCGTTACCTTTTTAGCACACATTCACTTATAATGCTCACCGTCCTCCTGACGATGTCCTGATAACATTCGTCCATACAAGTCTGTTCCGGGTTCAGACGGAACCGAAGGCACTGCTCCTACTACATCCGTTTTGGAATCACCCTCGGGATTAGTAGCGATTATCCCTTGCACTTCACTGCTCCATCTTCGACTCCCAGCTCTTGTCTTCCTCACAAAAACGTTCAAACTGGATCGAAATGGATTTCGAGAAATTAATCCCGATCCCGATCTCTTCAAAATCATCAGCGCATTGGCCAATACTGATAGTCGGTTATTTAACTATCAAATAACATTTACAAACAACCATCAGTCTTAATAATTTCCCAAAATTATTTATTATTCGAAATATCTTCGCAAGATATCTTCCTAAATTTCAATCCTTTGAAAACAGTTCCCAAATCACTTTTCCTCTCGCGGATTAAATTTCCACCCAATTGCTTATTCCACTGAAAATCACCTAGTCTAAATACTTAGATCTTGAAATAATTTAAATCACTTTATCCAAAAAATATACTTTAAAATATTTAAAATAAAAATTATTTAAAACACTTTATTTAAAACACTAGTTATGAAATTTTATAATAATTTCTCGTGTAAAACTTAAGCCAAAACAAATCTTAAAATAAAATTTATTAAATTCTATACAAGTTTTTCAAATAATTTTTTTAGCCAAACTATCTTTAAAATAAAACTAATTTATAAAATATAAATATTTGTAATTATCTTTTTAATTCATAATGCCAATTAACTTTTCAAAATAATTATTACTATAACTAATTTAATATTATTTACCTTTAAAGTTTAAACAACTCAAATAATAATTTCTCAAAAACATTCTTTTAAAACAACTTTAAAACTTTAACTTATACGTAAAAATCTGCTTTGAAAACGTACTTGGCTTTTCAAAGAAATACACTTTTCTTTCACACCTTTAAATAAACCACTATTTATCTTTAAAACAAATCACCCATTCCTTTATAAATTCCCACCATGAATTTACACTTCCAAATATCCACTGATATCTTATTTCACTTTATAAACCCATTTTATAAATTTCGTAGTCTCATCCTTCTTTTAGAACACAGTACCAAACACTAAATCGATTTCCAAATCGATTTCCAAATTTACTCGATTTAAAAAAATTTACTCCTTTACTTATCCAAATTTATTTCAAAATATATTAATTCCGAACTTACTTCTTTATATATGATTCAAAATCTTATTTTAAACCAAAAATGCCCATTTCATTCTTTATTCAAAATTCTCCTTTTAATTCTTCCCAAACATTTTAAATCTTAAAATTTAAAATAAAATCCTTTAACTCTTAAGCAATATCACTTAAGTTTTCCAAAACTCCTTTAATTTCATTTATTTAAAATCTCTATATTTTTCTCTTCCATACCCAGCATTTATTTAATAGAATTTAAAATCAAACTTTTATTCTTTCTGAATTCATTCGTTAATTTATCTAAAATTATTTTACTTAATATTTCTCTCTTATATCTCTTTCCAAAATCAAATCTTTTATATTTTCAATATCTTCAAAATATCCAAATATATTCAGCCAAACCATAGCATTAAATAATTTCCATTACCATTATAATCAATATAATTACCACAGATTATCACATTCATCACATCGCTGAATATAAAATAAATTCAACGTTTTTGAGGAATCCAGTTGGATCTCTCCAACCTTTTTCCCTACATCCACAGATGTTAGCTCAATTTAAAATATCGATTCCACTTCGAGGTGCAATATCGTGGTATATAGGGTCATCCACTATTATTCGTGGCGCATAGGGTCTCATCCGCTATATAATGCGGGAAATCAATCACTCCAATATATATATATATATATATATATATATATATATATATAACATATCACATCCAAGCTGATAATAAATTATCAATTCAAGCAAACAACCAATAATTTAAATTTAACTATTTAAACTTAAAAGGTAATCCAAATGAGTGAGATTAACTCACCTTATTTTTAATGCTTGCGATCCCCTCCAATCCGGTTATTTCCTTCACGTTTTTAAACCTTGTACAAACATTATATGATTTATTAACATTTGAATAAATCCAACAATTAAATTTCCTTTTGATAAATTTAATTGACCAATAATTTAATTTTAAACTAATAATTTAATTTTGAACTAATTTTCCTTTAATAAATTATTTTTAGCGACTAAAATAATTAAATGAACCAGTCAAACAAATTAATTACCTTAATACTTTGTTTTATAGTAAATTAGTAAATTTAAAACATATGTATGTATATATATATGTTAAATCCTAATAAAATAAAATTCTTTTAATACCTATATATTAAACTAGAAGCAGAACTGTTTTATATCCCACTGTAAATATTTATATGTATATACATGTTATTAAATTTTAAAATTGAAACAAGAATCGAATATAAACCTCACCACAGTCTGCTCAGACATCGGTCGCGCCACGAATCCTTGCCACTGCCAACGACGCCGCCTCGATTGAACCCCCAACATGAACCAGAGGTCGACAACCCCCAATCGCACCTTGCCTTCACCTACTATACACGCCGCCATGACAACCCCACCCACGTCTCGCCACAAATCGAACTGAGTATCGCCGCTCGCACTCGAACTCCCCTTCGACATCGAATCGCAATCCTCAGAAGCAAAAGCCGCTCGCTCCTCCTTTCCCAAAATTCGCCGCAACGCCTATAGTTAAAGACGGAGGCATCGAACCCCTTAGCGCTCGCAATTTGGGCTTCATTTGATTGTTTTATTATTGACTTCGATTTGGAAAGAGGGACGGGTGAATTGAATGAGTTTGAAATGAGGCAGGGAAAAAAAGAAGCTTGCAATCAGTTTTGAAGCGAATGGATGGACGCGGTCCCATTATCTCGTTTGAATTTTGAATTGTTATGAACGAGGACTCAGGGTTCATACTCGGCCATTATCATTTTTATTTCTGATGAGGATTCGATTTGAACGAAAAAATGGCTTTCGTTCTTCTTCTTCTTTAAAAAGACCGAGCATTTTAAAAGTAGGAAGGAGACGTGTGTCACAGGGAGGGATAAGTGTTAGAAAAACAAGCTACGTTTTGAATTACAGTAATTTACTTTTGACAGGTCTCAATATAAAAAATTTAATTCAAATTTAAATTTAATGTCTCGAAATTGAGTCAAAAATCTCGATCTCCTATCGAGGCATGCCTGTGACGACCCAGAAATTTTGACATTTGAAATTGCATTATTTGATTGAATTTTAATATTTAGAAGTTATTTAACATGAATTTCAATTAAAACTATGTTTTGGCAATTAAATTTTTGAATTTAATTATTGAAAAGTGGGTAAAATTTTGAGTCTTCAGTTTTAAGCTGATTTAAAATATTTTAAAGGCTTAGAAAATTCATATTGATAATACTGAAGATAATAGAAGCTTCAGAGTTGAATTTGAAACTGTTTTGTTCAGTATTGAAATTTATATCGTTTAAATCGATATTTAAAAATAGCCTTCCAAGGCACAGTCTCGGATTTTTCAACAAAACCAGTTCCATTGGATCCGTAATGAAGTGTTATTATCAGATTTCAATTTACATAGTGTTTGGAGTGATCGTTTGGCGGTACGATAAGTAAATGCGCTGAAAATTTTATCGAAATTTAATTTAATAACTGGGTCCAAAAAGCTATCTTCTCCACACGATCGAATTTGGACTCGAAACCTTTTGCTTTACATTCGGAATATGCGTATAACATTATAAACGCCTGGCGGCACGCCTCGATTGGAGTTCGGAATTTTGAGTTGCATTACGATTTGAATTTGAATTTAAATTATATATATATATATATAAACATTCTCATATATTCAATAAACAAATTTTAACACGTTTTATCATTTTAAATACTTGGTGGAAATTGAAGACACGCGTCTTCTTCCTTTTTCTTTACCGTATATACAAATCAAAGAAAAGTAAATATCGAACGAAAACATTTTTTCGTTCAAAACCAACATAATGGCCGAGCAACGTTCTGTCCTTTAAATTTATACCCTTCTCTCTCGTTTGAATTCAGAAATTAAATAGCTGATCTCTTAAATCAAATCACATAGCTTTCCATTCAAATATTCTTCGTTCGTGCTGAGTATTTGATCCAAGGAGGAAGGGATAATCTGGTCGCCTGAAGGGCAGCCCCACCGCTGCATCCAGTAATTTCCTTTTAATTAATTGCATCCAGTAATTATCCACTCATTACTTCACTAAGTTATTACACCTCATTAATTACCTTAAGTAACTATACTTAATCTTTAATTAATTATATTTATTAATCGCTCTTGATTAATTTCATTCTGTAATTAATTACCTTCAATTAATTACATCACTTAATTAACTTCTCGTAACTTTTATTAGTCAATTCTTAGATTAATTACACTAAGAAAATTAATTATTAATCGCTTCTACTAAGAAATTATTCTTCATATAAATTACACCCTGTAATTAACCCTAAACTACCTTCAATCTTCAATTAATTACACCCTGCAATTACCATTACTATTTACTTCGTTAATTTAATTAATCATTTATTATCCAAGACCTTCATCAACTTAAAGATAAATCTTTTATCTTTATTACTTTCTAATAAATCTTGAAATCACTTATCTTTATAATATAAAACATAAATTCCGTTAATTAACTACTTGATTTCATATTTAATTTAAGTTGAAAATAAACTTAAGATTCTACTTTAAAATTAAGTAAAATATCATATAATTTCTTAAACCAATATTTAAAATATTATCATACAAAGGGATAATATTTTCTTTAAAATACGTTTAATCTTGATTTACTTTAAAGTCTAAAAACTTGTTTCCATAAAACTTTAGAAACTGTTTTAAAATTACACTTCGGGTCCAACCCAGGTCTTACTCGAGAAAATACCCGAGCCCACCCCATACACTACTCGCACAAATCTACTTCGAGTCAGCATGCATACCATTCCGAGTTTGACCCGTACAAACCATCATCTTCCCCAAACTTACTAATGCCCTGTATTCCTGTGCACACATCTATACACATGTGCACCTACACATTGCCGACGACCATCATCTTGGGTAGTCGACCATCAACTCTAACCACCAACACCCCTCGAAACTCAACTAAGCACCCAAAGTTTGTTTACATCATCACCTCCAGAATTTACTCTTTAACCCATACTGAAACAAAGTTCCGACCTTCTATCACCGAGTTTCGACCTCTCTGACCACGATACCCTCCAGTTCTCAGCTGCGAGCTCCGCCGCGTCTCTTTCTTGCCTTTCCCCTCGTGCGAACCACATTGGTCGACAAATGTAACGCCCCACCCCGAGACCCACCTTAGTAAAGAGAATTAACGAGTAATTCCGTCTACTAAAGCGGAGAATAGGGCTAGTTAAGGGCAACAATCTATAACTTTGTCTTAAACATCTACTGAACACGTCGATAAATGCAATATGATTTTTCTTTTCTATCTCAATGGATCGACATACACGGTAAATGCTTAATCCAAAACTATAGGTGGCTAACGGATCTATCAGAACAAAATACAATAACTAAATGTAAAGCACATCACAGAACAGTAATAAACATCATATACATACATATTCACTGATACATGTTTAGTACAATACAATATGAATACAATAAAGGTGGTACTCGACCACACCATATACATTAAATGAAACACATCAGAGTTAGCGGAAGAACAAAAATTTCTCAAGAGAAAGGAGAGCTGATATCCAGCATCAACTTCAAGCTAAGTCCAAAAGATGATACCTGAAACAACTCGGTCTGACCCGAGTATAAATACACGGGTTAGTCTAGCTACACGAATCAGTCAATATCGGTAATATGAAGCAAAATAGACACGAAGATACTCCTTCTCGAAAGAGAAGAATGAATCGATAAAATCATAAGCTCAACACTAAAGTAATAAACGCTACTTAAGTGAAAAAAATACCTCGAAGAAGGTATCTCAACCTCAATACTCAAATCAAACACAAGTGCCTCATATCATCGGCGACATCACAAAATGTCTACATGGTTTCCATGAACCATATCTCCTTAAAAGGAGAAATATCAATACAAACTCTCGCCAAAATGGCAAACATAAAACATTCTCAAATAGGACGATCCAAAACTCAACTATAGATGAATCTCCAAATTCAATTATACCTCATCCCATCGGTATAAATGTATATAAATCTCAATCTCAACTCGCCAAAATGGCAAAACCCAGAATATCTTATAAAATCCTGAAATTATCAAAACTCATAACTCAAGAATTCGATAAGAGTTCAAAACATCACAATTGAAATCTCCAATATAACATCTCATATAGCACTAGGCTATCGATGTAATAAAACATCTTAAAAAGGTGAAATCACAATAAAATAGAAAACTCATAAAATCCGGATTGGACAAATCCCAGATTGTAATACCGAAGCAATGCTGCACGTGCTAAACTCAGACGGCCGAAGCCTCAGACTAGGTCGCTAACACCTCCCAAAGCAGTTCGTCCTCATGACAAGGTCGCTAACACCTCTCCAAGCAATTTTGTCTGCCCCAACAAGGTCGCTAACACCTCCCAAAGCAGTTCGTTTTCATGACAAGGTCGCTAACACCTCTCCAAGCAATTTTGTCAGCCCTAACAAGGTCGCTAACACCTTCCAAGCAGTTCGTTCTCATGACAAGGTTGCTAACACCTCTCCAAGCAGTTATGTTTGGTAAACATCGTGAATTGCCACAAACTCACGGATAGGAACCCGAAAAGTGTTAACATGTGTCCCATACCACACATTCGCACTTAGCGGTTTACTAGCCGTTAGTCGATGCCACACTAGAAACATGATAAAACTCAGAAAATTATATCTCACCTAGTCTCATTGGCGAGTGATAAAGAGACATCATACTTGTCTCATCTCATCGACAAGTATTAAATGGCATCGTAGCTTGTCTCATCTCATCGACAAGTGAAAACATCATGATGGTTCCTCATAAACAATAGATATCAAAATATGAAATCATAAACTCAAGACTTACCTTATATCATTGACAAGTAAACAAAACATCGTGATGGTTCTCATCGACCACATTCCTGCATAGGAGATCTCAAACCATAATACTCGCCAAATATTGGCCATCTTAAATAATTCCAATAAATAGAAATTATAAAACTCAAAATACACCATAAAATGACAAAACATCTTAGAATCAATAATCTCAAATAGCTTCGATCGTACAAGTCCGAAATTAACCGAAATAGTAAACGCACATGTCCCATACCACGTGTTTTACTAAATCATTTAATTCTCTTTCTCATACGTTCAAATAGTATAAAAGTGTGCATTTTATGTATAAAGTAATTTATTTGAGAAAATAAGCTTTTAAAACCATTTTCCGAAATTAATTTTGAAGTCGATATTTGAAAATTCCCTTATTATAGAGAATAAATAGATTTTACAATTTAAAATAATTTAAAAATATTAGTTAATAATTATTTAAATTGCCAACTTATTTTAAAAATTATTTCAAAGTTGTTGGAAAAATATATGCTCGCAATCAAAGAAATCACTCAAAACCGTCATTCAAATTCAAATTCAAATCAAGTTTGAATGTCAAATTCATTAAAACTTTGCTAGCCTATTGATAGGCATCATAGCCCTCAATTTTTTTAGAAATATCACAAAAACATCAAGTATAAGTTAAAAATCGGACGGAAAAAGAACACGGACACTTAGCCAAAATAATACGAAGGTCTGAAATCTTTTCTGGATTAAACTTTCGGATATAAAAAGGTAGCCGAACGACCTTTGACTGAACTAAAAATTAGTATAAACAAACTACAAAACTTTATTTTTCAAACAAAATAATATTAAATGAATTCCGACTGGAAATGAAAAAGTTACACTGTCTCAAACATGGACTCAAGCCATGTTTGCAACAGTTCAAAAATCAATAATCACAGGCCTGAAAACCCTCTGGGGTTCAACTTTCAGACCTGAAACAGAGGACCAAATTTGATCGGATTAATCTTAAAATTGTTAAGCTTTGAATAGAAAGCTTCAGCTTTCAAACAAAACAAGAATCATGTAAGTAGGATAAAGTGTGAGAAAGTTATGATGTCTCAAAATTGGACCCAAACAGTGTTTTCACTGTAAAATCTGGGCAAAAACATGCTTCGAGTCAAAGTTCGGCAGCATGTTTCTATGAGCAATATAAGTCGAAATGACCTAAAATTTAACATGTATAAAGAATAACAACAGTACTTTAAACTTCACAAAGACTCATTAAATTTGGGAAAAGCATGAAAAAGATATGAAGTTTCAAAGCTGGACCCAGGCAGTATTTTCACTGTAAAAATCTGGGCAAAAACATGCTTTAAGTTAAAGTTCGGCAGCATGTTTCTATGAGCAATATAAGTCGAAATGACCTGAAATTTAACATGCATAAAGAACAATAACAGTACTTCAAACTGAACAAATATTCATTAAATTTGGGCAAAGCATGAAAAAGATATGAAGTTTCAAAGATGCACCCAGGCAGTGTTTTCACTGTAAAAATCTGGGCAAAAACATGCTTCAAGTTAAAGTTCGGCAGCATGTTTCTATAAGTTATATAGGTCAAAATGACTTGAAATTTGGCATGCTTAATCTATGACATATGGTCTATAAAAAAAAAATTCCAGCAGCATTTCGTTGCAGGAATAGAGAGATAGGACTGCACGAATTTGTAACCCATGACAGTTTACATAGAAAATCATACTAGTTTAAAAAAGAGTTTTGTAGCAAATTTTTGATTTTAACTTGCGACTTTTGCATTGCATGAGCTAGATTTTGTGAGAATGATACTCACCTTTCCTAATTAGTTGAGAAAACCTTAAGAAGAAGGAAGCTTTGCCTCCGATTCAGTTGTAAAAACCTAAAACTTGCAAAGAACCCAACATGCAACAAAAGAACAAAAGTTTCAGCAAACAAATTTCTTAAAAATCTGATTGAAGAAGTAGAATTGGTTGTTGTAGTGATTACCTATTTTTAGTGCTTTCAGTTTGATTATTTCCACCAAATATTTGAATAAATTGGAGATTTTAGCTATTAGGTTTAAAAGAGGAGGAAGCTTTATCAGTTTTCTCTTTTGTTTACTGTAATGAACTGTACGTACCAAAATGAGAAGGAGAAGCTTCTGTTTTCTTAGTCTTGGACTCTAAATGGGCTTGACCCATTAACAAAAGAATTAATTAGCCAAAAAAATCAAATTATCTCTAAATCACATATATACACTTGTATCAACAAATTAAAACAACATATATTTTCTTTTTCTTCAAAATTTCAACACACTAAAATTACACAAACATATTTTCATGTTTACAAAACATTTTACAATTAATAAAAAGATAATTTATTTATAAAAATATTTGTATTAACAAAAACTCTTATTTTCAAATAAGTACACAATTTACACAAATATTTACGTAAAATGCTATTTTCAACAACATAAATTTTACAAAATTATTTTCTTGCATAATAAAATGCAATAAATCATTCTAACATCATTTTTATGTCCAAAACTTATTTTTAAACCAATTTTTTTTTATTACAAAACACATATTAAAACAACATACTTCTTTTAAGAATCAGTAACAGAAATACTTGACAATAATTACAAGAATTATTGCATTTTCTCTAAATAAAATCATATTTCAATCACATTTCTCACAAAAACCAAGAAAAAGTTTGTAAAACTTTATTTTTTACATTTTTTGTTCCAAAATCCATTTTTTATTTCAAATAAACAATTTAAATCTCTAATTTATTCTTAATTCACAATATTAAATTATAACTACCATTATAATTTAATATTTACAGGTAATCACCAAAACCAGGGTTGTTACAGACTCCCCCCTTACAAAAATTGTGTCCCTGTAATTTTCTAGAAAAAGAGCCGTAAACAACACAAAAATTCAATCGACAAAGGATAAAAGATAAGCTCGAAACTCGAACCATTCATACTCTCAACATAGAATGGTAGAGAGAAACAAGGAAAAACTCACTTGGTTAACTCAATGGCCTATCATATGCTAATATGTGATTAGCAAACCATTGAGTTTTCAAAGTATCTTGAAATATTTTCGAGGATATCCCGTCTTCGAATCAAAACCCAATAACATGCTCAACAATTAATCAATCGGAAATGATTGATATCAAAAAAAACTCTACGAATAGAGTCGGCATCATACTCACTTAAACCCGAACTCTAAACAATAAAGAAGATCATCAAGAAGATTTTCCGCATAAATATACGGAAAGAGCATCCTCACAATAGGATAGAAACAATAGACAAGAAAGATAAATCACATGATGGCTTCTCATAAGGCCACCAAATTCGAACGATCGCGAAAAATGCACGTCGTTGATAATAGCTCAAAGATAGAACATACTCAAGAACAAGGATATAAGCTTGAATTATCTTTTAATCCAAGATATTTAGAATTTTAAATTTCAACATCTTTTAAATTTTTAAATCTCAATTTTCAACATTTGAAAATTTCTCAAACTCTTTACTATATTACTTAGTAAGTAATTTACAACTCAAAGTTAAAATTCAAATTTCTTCTCTTACTTCAAAATTAATTTCCGAAGAATTTTGTAAATCCATAATAATATCCCTCAAAATAAATTAAGGGTTTAAATTCTATTATTATATAATATAGATTCTAAAATCTCAAAATATACTTCCAATAAAACACAACTCAAAAATAATCTCATTTATATTCTCATTTTCATAATTTAAAAATAAATAAATGGCATTGCCTCGCCATTGAGTCTCTGATTAATAAATATATTTGTTGGCTGCAGAATTGACCGAACGATCAAAACTGCCTCGCCACTCTATTACTCATCTCTAAAATCAATGGCTGCAATTACCGTTCAAAAATAAATTTAATATTTAATCTCAAAATATTATTTTCGAAATCTCAATCCTTAAAACGCAAATCATCGTGTTTGATTTCCTCATCATAGCATTTAGGAGATTCCTATCGATAACGTTGATCAGGCGTATCGACCAGAACTCCTAACTACTCAATGGATAACCCAACACTTTCAAATTATTTCTGTGAAAGAATACTACTCATATAAATATATTCTCAAAACATTCTTTGATTTTTAAAATATCTCAAAACTCCAATTTCTCTTTTTAAAACTCATATATGGCTTCAAAAACTCAAACCAAAGAACATTAAGAGAATGCACCGAGATATTGCTAGAGTACGCGAGTCACAAAATCAACAGAAGGAGATGGAGTGTTCGTCAACTCCTACAAGAGGATGAACCACTCTTGGAAATCATCAAGACAAAAGATAAGTAAGATATTCTCCTCGAAGGAAAAAAAGCATGCAAACCACAAATCATTACTTCAAACAAAGTACTGCAAAGGATAACACCGATTGAGTATTCTAAAAGGATAACTTAAAGAAACTGAATGATAAACTCAATCGAACTTGAATAATCTAGAAACTCACCTCATTCCTTAGTGGATATCCTCGTGGAAGGATAATCAAAGAGCTAAGAGCCAGGAATAAGGTTGCCTCATCATTCGATTGCCTGATTGGATGTCAAATCCAAACGAACTCACAAAAATCAACAAAGTCACCTTGATTGGAATTCGAGATATATCATCAACATCTCGATACTCAAGAGTGAATACAGAAACTTCGGCATCATCATTAACATTCCAAAGTGATAGAAATAATAAACCAATCAAATTAGGATGCCTAAATAAATATAGGATCCTATAACAACCAAAAGGATAGGACTTAACATCAAATAAGTCAATCCATCTCAAATCAAATACATCTCAATATAGTGAGTAATAAACAAATACTCACTAAAGCAGCAACAAATAGAAAACCCAGAATGCTCACAACAAGCCAATCATTGTGGACCCCTCAATAGGATTCACAACTCTCAAAGGAATGCAACAAGAATGCTCAAAGAAATCAATCAGCTCTATCGACAAAAATAAAAATAGAATAATCCTAAATAAGATTATTTATAAGATAATATGACATCAAACTCTATTATGGAATACTACGGAATAAAATATACATGTATGTATATATATATATATTCCTAGACATATTCCATCTCAACAATCCCAAAACTCGACAAAGATTCAAGGATCGAATCCAAAATAAGCTCGAATAAAGGACAATGATTCACTTGTATTGTACTTTGATGTATCATGATATATGTATTGTTCTGTGTTTCTACTTTGTTCTGACCACAGCTCTGATACCAAGCTGTAACGCCCCACCCCGAGACCCACCTTAGTAAAGAGAATTAACGAGTAATTCCGTCTACTAAAGCGGAGAATAGGGCTGGTTAAGGGCGACAATCTATAACTTTGTCTTAAACATCTACTGAACACGTCGATAAATGCAATAATATGATTTTTCTTTTCTATCACAATGGATCGACATACACGGTAAATGCTTAATCCAAAACTATAGGTGACTAACGGATCAATCAGAACAAAATACAATAAATAAATGTAAAGCATGTCACAGAACAGTAATAAACATCATATACATACATATACACTGATACATGTTTAGTACAATACAATATGAATAAAATAAAGGTGGTACTCGACCACACCATATACATTAAATGAAACACATCAGAGTTAGCGGAAGAACACAGATTGCTCAAGAGAAAGGAGAGCTGATATCTAGCATCAACTTCAAGGTAAGTCCAAAAGATGATACCTGAAACAACTCGGTCTGACCCGAGTATAAATACACGGGTCAGTCTAGCTACACGAATCAGTCAATATCGGTAATATGAAGCAGAATAGACATGAAGATACTCCTTCTCGAAAGAGAAGAATGAATCGATAAAATCATAAGCTCAACACTTAAGTAACAAACGCTACTTAAGTGAAAAAATACCTCGAAGAAGGTATCTCAAACTCAATACTCAAATCAAACACAAGTGCCTCATATCATCGGCGACATCACAAAATGTCTACATGGTTTCCATGAACCATATCTCCTTAAAAGGAGAAATATTAATACAAACTCTCGCCAAAATGGCAAACATAAAACATTCTCAAATAGGACGATCCAAAACTCAACTATAGATGAATCTCCAAATTCAATTATACCTCATCTCATCGGTATAAATGTATTAAATCTCAATCTCAACTCGCCAAAATGGCAAAACCCAGAATATCATATAAAACCCTGAAATTATCAAAACTCATAACTCAAGAATTCGATATGAGTTCAAAACATCACAATTGAAATCCCCAATATAACATCTCATATAGCACTAGGCTATCGATGTAATAAAACATCTTAAAAAGGTGAAATCACAATAAAACAGAAAACTCAGAAAATCCAGATTGGCCAAATCCCCGATTGTAATACCGAAGCAATGCTGCACGTGCTAAACTCAGACGGCCGAAGCCTCAGACTAGGTCGCTAACACCTCCCAAAGCAGTTCGTCCTCATGATAAGGTCGCTAACACCTCTCCAAGTAATTTTGTCTGCCCCAACAAGGTCGCTAACACATCCCAAAGTAGTTCGTTTTCATGACAAGGTCGCTAACACCTCTCCAAGCAATTTGTCAGCCCTAACAAGGTCGCTAACACCTTCCAAGCAGTTCGTTCTCATGACAAGGTTGCTAACACCTCTCCAAGCGGTTCTGTTAGGTAAACATCATGAATGTATCACAAACTCATGGATAGGAACCCGAAAAGTGTTAACATGTGTCTCATACCACACATTCGCACTTAGCGGTTTACTAGCCGTTAGTCGATGCCACACTAGAAACATGATAAAACTCAGAAAATTATATCTCACCTAGTCTCATTGGCGAGTGATAAAGAGACACCATACTTGTCTCATCTCATCGACAAGTATTAAATGGCATCGTAGCTTGTCTCATCTCATCGACAAGTGAAAACATCATGATGGTTCCTCATAAACCATAAATATCAAAATATGAAATCATAAACTCAAGACTTGCCTTATATCATTGACAAGTAAACATAACATCGTGATGGTTCTCATCGACCACATTCCTGCATAGGAGATCTCAAACCATAATACTCGCCAAATATTGGCCATCTTAAATAATTCCAATAAATAGAAATTATAAAACTCAAAATACACCATAAAATGACAAAACATCTTAGAATCAATAATCTCAAATAGCTTCGATCGTACAAGTCCGAAATTAACCGAAATAGTAAACGTACATGTCCCATACCACGTGTTTTACTAAATCATTTAATTCTCTTTCTCATACATTCGAATAGTATAAAAGTGTGCATTTTATATATAAAATAATTTATTTGAGAAAATAAGCTTTTAAAACCATTTTCTGAAATTAATTTTGAAGACGATATTTGAAAATTCCCTTATTATAGAGAATAAATAGATTTTACAACTTAAAATAATTTAAAAATATTATTTAATAATTATTTAAATTGCCAACTTATTTTAAAAATTATTTCAAAGTTGTTGGAAAAATATATGCTCGAAATCAAAGAGATCACTCAAAACCGTCATTCAAATTCAAATTCAAATCAAGTTTGAATGTCAAATTCATTAAAACTTTGCTAGCCTATTGATAGGCATCATAGCACTCAATTTTTTTTAGAAATATCACAAAAAAATCAAGTATAAGTTAAAAATCGGACGGAAAAAGAACACAGACACTTAGCCAAAATAATACCTAGGTCTGAAATCTTTTCTGGATTCAACTTTCGGATATAAAAAGGTAGCCGAACGACCTTTGACTGAACTAAAAATTAGTATAAACAAACTACAAAACTTTATTTTTCAAACAAAATAATAATAAATGAATTCCGACTGGAAATGAAAAAGTTACACTGTCTCAAACATGGACTCAGGCCATGTTTGCAACAGTTCAAAAATCAATAATCACAGGCCTGAAAACCCTCTGGGGTTCAACTTTCTGACATGAAACAGAGGACCAAATTTGATCGGATTAATCTTAAAATTGTTAAGCTTTGAATAGAAAGCTTCAGCTTTCAAACAAAACAAGAATCATGTAAGTTGGATAAAGTGTGAGAAAGTTATGATGTCTCAAAATTGGACCCAAACAGTGTTTTCACTGTAAAATCTGGGCAAAAACATGCTTCGAGTCAAAGTTCGGCAGCATGTTTCTATGAGCAATATAAGTCGAAATGACCTGAAATTTAACATGTATAAAGAACAACAACAGTACTTTAAACTTCACAAAGACTCATTAAATTTGGGCAAAGCACGAAAAAGATATGAAGTTTCAAAGCTGGACCCAGGCAGTGTTTTCACTGTAAAAATCTGGGCAAAAACATGCTTTAAGTTAAAGTTCGGCAGCATGTTTCTATGAGCAATATAAGTCGAAATGACCTGAAATTTAACATGCATAAAGAACGACAACAGTACTTCAAACTGCATAAATATTCATTAAATTTGGGCAAAGCATGAAAAAGATATGAAGTTTCAAAGCTGCACCCAGGCAGTGTTTTCACTGTAAAAATCTGGGCAAAAACATGCTTCAAGTTAAAGTTCGGCAGCATGTTTCTATAAGTTATATAGGTCGAAATGACTTGAAATTTGGCATGCTTAATCTACGACATATGGTCTATAAAACAAAAAAATTCCAACAGCATTTCGTTGCAGGAATAGAGAGATAGGACTGCACGAATTTGTAACCCATGATAGTTTACATAGAAAATCATACTAGTTTAAAAAATGAGTTTTGTAGCAATTTTTTTATTTTAACTTGCGATTTTTGAATTGCATGAGCTAGATTTTGTGAGAATGATACTCACCTTTCCTAATTAGTTGAGAAAACCTTAAGAAGTTGGAAGCTTTGCCTCCGATTCAGTTGTAAAAACCTAAAACTTGCAAAGAACCCAACATGCAACAAAAGAATAAAAGTTTCAGCAAACAAATTTCTTAAAAATCTGATTGAAGAAGTAGAATTGGTTGTTGTAGTGATTACCTATTTTTAGTGCTTTCAATTTGATTATTTCCACCAAATATTTGAAGAAATTGGAGATTTTAGCTATTAGGTTTAAAAGAGGAGGAAGCTTTTTCAGTTTTCTCTTTTGTTTACTGTAATGAACTGTACGTACCAAAATGAGAAGGGGAAGCTTATGTTTTCTTAGTCTTGGACTCTAAATGGGCTTGACCCATTAACAAAAGAATTAATTAGCCAAAAAAATCAAATTATCTCTAAATCACATATATACACTTGTATAAACAAATTAAAAAAACATATATTTTCTTTTTCTTCAAAATTTCAACACACTAAAATTACACAAACATATTTTCATGTTTACAAAACATTTTACAATTAATAAAAAGATAATTTATTTATAAAAATAATTTTATTAACAAAAAATCTTATTTTCAAATAAATACACAATTTACACAAATATTTACATAAAATACTATTTTCAACAACATAAATTTTACAAAATTATTTTCTTGCATAATAAAATGCAATAAATCATTCTAACATCATTTTTATGTCCAAAACTTATTTTTAAACCAATTTTTTTTATTACAAACACATATTAAAACAACATACTTCTTTTAAGAATCAGTAACAGAAATACTTGATAATAATTACAAGAATTATTGCATTTTCTCTAAATAAAATCATATTTCAATCACATTTCTCACAAAAACCAAGAAAAAGTTTGTAAAACTTTATTTTTTACATTTTTTGTTCACAAATCCATTTTTTATTTCAAATAAACAATTTAAATCTCCAATTTGTTCTTAATTCACAATATTATATTATAACTACCATTATAATTTAATATTTACAGGTAATCACCAAAACCAGGGTTGTTACAGACTCCCCCCTTACAAAAATTGCGTCCTTGCAATTTTCTAGAAAAAGAGCCGTAAATAACACAAAAATTCAATCGACAAAGGATAAAAGACAAGCTCGAAACTCGAACCATTCATACTCTCAACATAGAATGGTAGAGAGAAACAAGGAAAAACTCACTTGGTTAGCTCAATGGCCTATCGTATGCTAATATAGTGATTAGCAAACCATTGAGTTTTCCAAGTATCTTGAAATATTTTCGAGGATATCCCGTCTTCGAATCAAAACCCAATAACATGCTCAACAATTAATCAATCGGAAATGATTGATATCAAAAAAAACTCTACGAATAGAGTCGGCATCATACTCACTTAAACCCGAACTCTAAACAATAAAGAAGATCATCAAGAAGATTTTCCGCATAAATATACGGAAAGAGCATCCTCACAACATGATAGAAACAATAGACAAGAAAGATAAATCACAAGATGGCTTCTCATAAGGCCACCAAGTTCGAACGATCGCGAAAAATGCACGTCGTTGATAATAGCTCAAAGATAGAACATACTCAAGAACAAGGATATAAGCTCGAATTATCTTTTAATCCAAGATATTTCGAATTTTAAATTTCAACATCTTTTAAATTTTTAAATCTCAATTTTCAACATTTGAAATTTCTCAAACTCTTTACTATATTACTTAGTAAGTAATTTACAACTCAAAGTTAAAATTCAAATTTCTCCTCTTACTTCAAAATTAATTTCCGAAGAATTTTGTAAATCCATAATAATATCCCTCAAAATAAATTAAGGGTTTAAATTCTATTATTATATAATATAGATTCTAAAATCTCAAAATATACTTCCAATAAAACACAACTCAAAAATAATATCATTTATATTCTCATTTTCATAATTTAAAAATAAATAAATGGCATTGCCTCGCCATTGAGTCTCTGATTAATAAATATATTTGTTGGCTGCAGAATTGACCGAACGATCAAAACTGCCTCGCCACTCTATTACTCATCTCTAAAATCAATGGCTGCAATTACCATTCAAAAATAAATTTAATATTTAATCTCAAAATATTATTTTCGAAATCTCAATCCTTAAAACGCAAATCATCGTGTTTGATTTCCTCATCATAGCATTTAGGAGATTCCTATCGATAACGTTGATCAGGCGTATCGACCAGAACTCTTAACTACTCGATGGATAACCCAACACTTTCAAATTATTTCTATGAAAGAATACTACTCATATAAATATATTCTCAAAACATTCTTTGATTTTTAAAATATCTCAAAACTCCAATTTCTCTTTTTAAAACTCATATATGGCTTCAAAAACTCAAACCAAAGAACATTAAGAGAATGCACCGAGATATTGCTAGAGTACGCGAGTCACAAAATCAACAGAAGGAGATGGAGTGTTCGTCAACTCCTACAAGAGGATGAACCACTCTTGGAAATCATCAAGACAAAAGATAAGTAAGATATTCTCCTCGAAGGAAAAAAAGCATGCAAACCACAAATCATTACTTCAAACAAAGTACTGCAAAGGATAAAACCGATTGAGTATTCGAAAAGGATAACTTAAAGAAACTGAATGATAAACTCAATCGAACTTGAATAATCTAGAAACTCACCTCATTCCTTAGTGGATATCCTCGTGGAAGGATAATCAAAGTGCTAAGAGCCAGGAATAAGGTTGCCTCAACATTCGATTGCCTGATTGGATGTCAAATCCAAACGAACTCACAAAAATCAACAAAGTCACCTTGATTGGAATTCGAGATATATCATCAACGTCTCGATACTCAAGAGTGAATACAGAAACTTCGGCATCATCATTAACATTCCAAAGTGATAGAAATAATAAACCAATCAAATTAGGATGCCTAAATAAATATAGGATCCTATAACAACCAAAAGGATAGGACTTAACATCAAATAAGTCAATCCATCTCAAATCAAATACATCTCAATATAGTGAGTAATAAACAAATACTCACTAAAGCAGCAACAAATAGAAAACCCAGAATGCTCACAACAAGCCAATCATTGTGGACCCCTCAATAGGATTCACAACTCTCAAAGGAATGCAACAAGAATGCTCAAAGAAATCTATCAGCTCTATCGACAAAAATAAAAATAGAATAATCCTAAATAAGATTATTTATAAGATAATATGACATCAAACTCTATTAGGGAATACTACGGAATAAAATATACATGTATGTGTATATATATATATATTCCTAGACATATTCCATCTAAACAATCCCAAAACTCGACAAAGATTCAAGGATCGAATCCAAAATAAGCTCGAATAAAGGACAATGATTCACTTGTATTGTACTTTGATGTATCATGATATATGTATTGTTCTGTGTTTCTACTTTGTTCTGACCATAGCTCTGATACCAAGCTGTAACGCCACACCCCGAGACCCACCTTAGTAAAGAGAATTAACGAGTAATTCCGTCTACTAAAGCGGAGAATAGGGCTAGTTAAGGGCGACAATCTATAACTTTGTCTTAAACATCTACTGAACACGTCGATAAATGCAATATGATTTTTCTTTTCTATCTCAATGGATCGACATACACGGTAAATGCTCAATCCAAAACTATAGGTGGCTAACGGATCTATCAGAACAAAATACAATAACTAAATGTAAAGCACATCACAGAACAGTAATAAACATCATATTCATACATATACACTGATACATGTTTAGTACAATACAATATGAATAAAATAAAGGTGGTACTCGACCACACCATATACATTAAATGAAACACATCAGAGTTAGCGGAAGAACAAAAATTGCTCAAGAGAAAGGAGAGCTGATATCCAGCATCAACTTCAAGGTAAGTCCAAAAGATGATACCTGAAACAACTCGGTCTGACCCGAGTATAAATACACGGGTCAGTCTAGCTACACGAATTAGTCAATATCGGTAATATGAAGTAGAATAGACATGAAGATACTCCTTCTCGAAAGAGAAGAATGAATCGATAAAATCATAAGCTCAACACTTAAGTAACAAACGCTACTTAAGTGAAAAAATACCTCGAAGAAGGTATCTCCATACTCAAATCAAACACAAGTGCCTCATATCATCGGCGACATCACAAAATGTCTACATGGTTTCCATGAACCATATCTCCTTAAAAGGAGAAATATCAATACAAACTCTCGCCAAAATGGCAAACATAAAACATTCTCAAATAGGACGATCCCAAACTCAACTATAGATGAATCTCCAAATTCAATTATACCTCATCTCATCGGTATAAATGTATTAAATCTCAATCTCAACTCGCCAAAATGGCAAAACCCAGAATATCTTATAAAATCCTGAAATTATCAAAACTCATAACTCAAGAATTCGATAAGAGTTCAAAACATCACAATTGAAATCTCTAATATAACATCTCATATAGCACTAGGCTATCAATGTAATAAAACATCTTAAAAAGGTAAAATCACAATAAAACAGAAAACACAGAAAATCCGGATTGGCCAAATCCCCGATTGTAATACCGAAGCAATGCTGCACGTGCTAAACTCAGACGGCCGAAGCCTCAGACTAGGTCGCTAACACCTCTCCAAGCAATTTTGTCAGCCCTAACAAGGTCGCTAACACCTTCCAAGCAATTCATTCTCATGACCAGGTTGCTAACACCTCTCCAAGCGGTTCTGTTAGGTAAACATCATGAATGTATCACAAATTCACGGATAGGAACCAGAAAAGTGTTAACATGTGTCCCATACTACACATTCGCACTTAGCGGTTTACTAGCCGTTAGTCTATGCCACACTAGAAACATGATAAAACTCAGAAAAATATATCTCACCTAGTCTCATTGGCGAGTGATAAAGAGACATCATACTTGTCTCATCTCATCGACAAGTATTAAATGGCATCGTAGCTTGTCTCATCTCATCGACAAGTGAAAACATCATGATGGTTCCTCATAAACCATAAATATCAAAATATGAAATCATAAACTGAAGACTTGCCTTATATCATTGACAAGTAAACAAAACATCGTGATGGTTCTCATCGACCACATTCCTGCATAGGAGATCTCAAACCATAATACTCGACAAATATTGGCCATCTTAAATAATTCCAATAAATAGAAATTATAAAACTCAAAATACACCATGAAATGCTAAAACATCTTAGAATCAATAATCTCAAATAGCTTCGATCGTACAAGTCCGAAATTAACCGAAATAGTAAACGCACATGTCTCATACCACGTGTTTTACTAAATCATTTAATTCTCTTTCTCATACGTTCGAATAGTATAAAAGTGTGCACTTTATATATAAAGTAATTTATTTAAGAAAATAAGCTTTTAAAACCATTTTTCGAAATTAATTTTGAAGACGATATTTGAAAATTCCCTTATTATAGAGAATAAATAGATTTTACAACTTAAAATAATTTAAAAATATTATTTAATAATTATTTAAATTGCCAACTTATTTTAAAAATTATTTCAAAGTTGTTAGAAAAATAGCTCGAAATCAAAGAAATCACTCAAAACCGTCATTCAAATTCAATTCAAATCAAATTTGAATGTCAAATTCATTAAAACTTTGCTAGCCTATTGATAGGCATCATAGCCCTCAAATTTTTTTAGAAATATCACAAAAACATCAAGTATAAGTTAAAAATCGGACGGAAAAAGAACACAGACACTTAGTCAAAATAATACCTAGGTCTGAAATCTTTTCCGAATTCAACTTTCGGATATAAAAAGGTAGCCGAACGACCTTTGACTGAACTAAAAATTAGTATAAAAAAACTACAAAACTTTATTTTTCAAACAAAATAATAATAAATGAATTCCGAATAATGAAAAAGTTACACTGTCTCAAACATGGACACAGGCCATGTTTGCAACAGTTCAAAAATCAATAATCACAGGCCTGAAAACCCTCTGGGGTTCAACTTTTAGACATGAAACAGAGAACCAAATTTGATCGGATTAATCTTGAAATTGTTAAGCTTTGAATAGAAAGCATCAGCTTTCAAACAAAACAAGAATCATGTAAGTTGGATAAAGTGTGAGAAAGTTATGATGTCTCAAAATTGGACCCAAACAGTGTTTTCAATGTAAATTTTGAGCAAAAACATGCTTTGAGTCAAAGTTCGGCAGCATGTTTCTATGAGCAATATAAGTCGAAATGACCTGAAATTTAACATGCATAAAGAACAACAACAATAATTTAAACTTCACAAGGACTCATTAAATTTGGGCAAAGCATGAAAAAGATATGAAGTTTCAAAGCTGGACACAGGCAGTGTTTTCACTGTAAAAATCCGGGCAAAAACATGCTTCAAGTTAAAGTTCGGCAGCATGTTTCTATGAGCAATATAAGACGAAATGACCTGAAATTTAACATTCATAAAGAACTACAATAGTACTTCAAACTGCAAAAATATTCATTAAATTTTGGTAAATCATGAAAAAGATATGAAGTTTCAAAGCTGCACCCAGGCAGTGTTTTCACTGTAAAAATCTGGGCAAAAACATGCTTCAAGTTAAAGTTTGGCAGCATGTTTCTATAAGTTATATAGGTCGAAATGACATGAAATTTGGCATGCTTAATCTACGACATATGGTTTATAAAAAAAAAATTCCGACAGCATTTCGTTGCAGGAATAGAGAGATAGGACTGCACGAATTTGTAACCCATGACAGTTTACACAGAAAATCATACTAGTTCAAAAAACGAATTTTGTAGTAAATTTTTGATTTTAACTTGCGATTTTTGCATTGCATGAGCTAGATTTTATGAGAATGATACTCACCTTTCCTAATTAGTTGATAAAACCTTAAGAAGATGGAAGCTTTGCCTCCGATTCAGCTGTAAAAACCTAAAACTTGCAAAGAACCCAACATGCAACAAAAGAATAAAAGTTTCAGCAAACAAATTTCTTAGAAATATGAAATTGAAGAAGTAGAATTGGTTGTTGTAGTGATTACCTATTTTTAGTGCTTTCAATTTGATTATTTCCATCAAATATTTGAAGAAATTGAAGATTTTAGCTATTAGGTTTAAAAGAGGAGGAAGCTTTTTCAGTTTTCTCTTTTGTTTACTGTAATGAACTGTACGTACCAAAATGAGAAGGAGAAGGTTCTCTTTTCTTAGTCTTGGACTCTAAATGGGCTTGACCCATTAACAAAAGAATTACTTAGCCAAAAAAAATCAAATTATCTCTAAATCACATTTATACACTTGTATAAATAAATTAAAACAACATATATTTTCTTTTTCTTCAAAATTTCAACACACTAAAATTACACAAACATATTTTCATGTTTACAAAACATTTTACAACTAATAAAAAGATAATTTAGTTATAAAAATATTTTTATTAACAAAAACTCTTATTTTCAAATAAATACACAATTTACACAAATATTTACATAAAATGCTATTTTCAACAACATAAATTTTACAAAATTATTTTCTTGCATAATAAAATGCAATAAATCATTCTAACATCATTTTTATGTCCAAAACTTATTTTTAAACCAATTTTTTTTTATTTTTTATTTTTTGTTACAAAAACATATTAAAACAACATACTTCTTTTAAGAATCAGTAACAGAAATACTTGACAATAATTACAAGAATCATTGCATTTTCTCTAAATAAAATCATATTTCAATCACATTTCTCACAATAACCAAGAAAAAGTTTGTAAAACTTTATTTTTTACATTTTATTTCCAAAATCCATTTTTTATTTCAAATAAACAATTTAAATCTCCAATTTGTTCTTAATTCACAATATTAAATTATAACTACCCTTATAATTTAATATTTACCGGTAATCACCAAAACCAAGGTTGTTACAACAAACGTCACCTCCAGACATGATTCCGAGATTCCCAACCCCACCGATCATCTGAAAATGCTCGAAATCCAAATCCCGTTCAACTCTCGTTTTCTCTCGACTAAAACACTTAAAAATCATTATTTTAGTTTTAAAAATCCAAAAATTTGATCACAAATTTGATTTTAACCCTGAAACAGCAAATTAAAAATGTTGAGATTTGATGAGTATTAAATTTCAACTGTTCTTTTTCCCTTTTCATTTGAAAACTGGCATCAGATTACCTTGAAATATTTTTTTTATTTTATATCATGTTATAACATCCAAAATTTATTTATACTACATGTCGTAAGGAAGATTAGAGAGGAAGAACATGATTTTGATGAGATTTAAAACCTGAATGTAAGAACAGAACATCACCTTGTAAACAGACATGCCTATCTATCCAGTTCATATATAAATATACCCATTCATTTTATATCATGCAATAATTATTACATCTGATTATCAAGGATTTTAATATCATGCATCCAGATTAATATAAATTAAGGTTTGATTTACTCAACTGACTTGAATCAGAGCACATCTTTGAAATAGCATTGAAAACTCTCTGTTTTTTTGCTGAAATGTTTTTGCCTCTTTGTTTAGAAACTGAGTTGCTTGTTTATTTTTGGAACTAGAATGCTTGCTTTGATTTGAAGATGCAGTTGCATGTAGTAAACAATTCCCAGATTGGAGAGACAAAAAATGCAGGCTTGCTTTGAAATAGTTACAGGATTTTGTTTTACAGGTTGAAGATGGTTACTGATTTTGGTTTTTTTTTCAGATTTGTTTCTTAGCTTTAGACTAGAGAATAGAAGAAAGAAAAAAAATGAAGGAAGAGATATGTGTATATGTAGGCTAAAATTTGATTTTAAAGAAAAGTAAATTAAATGACACATGTCCTATATAGTTACATTTGTCATATTGAATACACTTATCACTTAACACATGTTTCTTTAGTAATTATTTTTTGTAATTAAAAGTTAATATAAGATTATGCTTAATTAATTAGTTAATATGTAGTTATTTATGTATAGATAAATTTTAAAAAAAATAAAACCAATTATATTAATAAATAAATGTTTATACAAATATTTTAAAATTCAAAACAATTTAAAATATCAATCTAAAATTCAATTTGAAATCAACTCAATTATATGTATATATTTAAATAACACTAATTAAATATGTAGATAATAATTATTTTAAAATTTATTTATATAACTTATAAAGGAGATTATCACATTTATTAGTTCAGTCTATAAATCAGTATTTTCAATAGTTAAATTAGATAATTATTCAATTATCCGATGCCCGAAAATCCGGGTTATCACATTCTTCCCCCCTTTGAATCTTTTCGTCCTCGAAAAGGAACGAAGCTAGAATTTATTTAATGTTTAAAAACAGATAAATTTATTCTTTTATTATTTTTAAAACACTTTTAAAATCCACATAATACTTTAAAATAGTTTTATAAAAATACTTTTTGTAACTCGATGCTTCAACAAGTCCATCTTTGTTCTCATAGAAATTCGGTCATACGTTGATAAGGCGTATGACTGAAAATCTATAAGTGCTTCGTAAACCAGTTTTCAACACCCAGTTAAAATACTTGGGAAAATAATTTATTGAAAATATAGAACACAGTTTTTGAAAATAGAGGATATGTCATTGGTGAGAATGCTCTGGAAATCATCACTCCCATCCGTGGTTGCAATTACATCCTGGGTTACGTTGCCATCGCAACAAAAGTCCATGTAACTGTAGGCACTCCGCCCCGCGATTACGCCATGGAACCCACAACAGATCGCAGTTACATTACAGGGTTACGTTGTCATCGCAGCAAAAGTCCATGTAACTGTTGGCTCTCAGCAGCACACACGATTTTCGTTGTCAAAATGAAACTTCTCCACTCCTACATAGGTCGCAGTCTACCGATATAAATCAAACGCAGACTATTGGCTCTCAGTGGCACACACGACTTTCGCTATGTTACCATAGATCGCAGTCTACCGATATAAAATCAAACGCAGACTGTTGGCACTCAGCGGCATACACAACTTTCGCTATGTTACCATAGGTCGCGGTCTACCGATATAAAATCAAACGCAGACTGTTGGCTCTCAGCGGCACACACGACTTTCGCTAGGTACACACTACTCATAATCCCCAGGAACTAGTTTTGTCCGAACTCCTCAAAGGATCAACTTTAGAACCCCCCCTCTTGGGGCTTAAAGCAGCAGCACCCGGTGGCACTCCTGAGAAGTTCATTTCGAGGGAGCGCCTTTTTCCCCAGGGCCATCATCAAAACACTTTATACTATACATATATAGAATCTTTCAAATCATACACCTAGTATGATCTCATACAAGGCTCTTTTACACATAATCGACTATCCCAAAATCGATAATTCTCAAACTAGGCTTTTCAAATCTCAATATTGATTTTACCCAAAAATCAAAAGCCTTTCCAAATCCAAAGGTTCCCAAAACCCTTTTTCCAAAATCCTCATAAGATCCTTTATATATATATAGATATATATATATATAATTATTTTTAAACTTTGGATCATTCACACTTGTATAAAATCCCTTTATACTTCAAACAGCTTCAAAATCCTTTCTTTCGGCTATAGATTCAACAACGGGAGATTTATCTTATATAACAAAGATATATAACTTTGTTTGTTCCAGATCAAATATTCAAATTTGATCACTCTTTTATAAAGCCACTTACCAAATTACTTACTTCCATAAAATAAATTTATATCATGGAAATATCAAATTTCCATTTTATTTCATCATATATTTCAAAAAATATACCTTTCATTTTAAAAACATTTCACATTTCTTATCCACAAATTCCCAGTATCAATTTCATTCAAATCCGTACGATGCACACATATCATCCGTACGCTATATCAATCTGATCGGTCACTCGATCATACAATTTCACTTCCAAACTAGTATTGTCCACCCGACTTCCTATGCGGACTCAGATCTGGTTTCTTGATCAGAAACCATCATTCTCCTTGCATAGTCATAACTATGATAGAGAATATCCAGAACCAATCAATAATCCATATCCAGGTTTGCCGTCGAAAATCGAGTGAAAAATCCCAATTCAGATCGATAAACTATCTCGAAATTCTGTGTTCGAATCCGGATCAAATCACTATGCGAATAAAATAATATACGTACATCCTAAGTATTTATCTTCATTGATTATTAACCAAATCAATTTCCCTTATCTATTCACATTTCCTTTAATTCTATTCACTTATCCACAATTTCTTCAATCCCAAATGGATTATTACTTTAATTATAAACAGATTTAACTCTGACTAGCTTGAGTTTAGAAAATAGCTTGGAAAATAGATAAGTAGTTGAAAAATAATTATTAGTTTGTAAAATAGTTAAGTAGTTGCAAAATAGTTGGAAATAATTGCAAAATAGTTGCAAAATAGTAATTAGTTATAAAGTAGTTGAAAAACAGTAATTAGTTTATAAAACAGTTGTAAAATAGTAAATGGTTTCAAAAATAACCATAGGATAGGTATAAAATTGTTTAAGGTTTAAAAAGAAAGGTTGTATATATAAATAACTTGAAAAAAATAAGTTTATATTAAAAAAAATTATATTGAAAATAGTCCAGAGCCAAACTGTTCAATTCCCAATCTCCATTCTCATCAATTCAATTTAAATTTCCACTTCCATTTAAATTGACTCAATTTCAATAACTTCAATTTCCATTGAAATTTATTTAATCCCAATTCAAGTTGAATTAATCCTCAATTTATATCCAAATTCAAATCAAATTCCTTTTGAATTTTAAACCTATTCAACATTAATCACAATACCAAATTATTCAAATCAATTCGGATTAATTTCAAATTGAACCAACTTTAATTTCAAATCATTTCAATTCTAGTTTAAGTTAATCCCAATTCCTCATTTGAATTTGAACTCATTCATCTTCAATTTCATTTCAAATCAATCCAATTCACATTTTCCATTTGAATTTTTAAACTTATCCATCTTCAACCACAATACCAATTAATTCATATCAAAATCAATTTGAACTAATTTAATTTAAATCTCAATTTTAAACCATCTTGAATTATAAATTCGAGTTAAAATTTTTAAATGTTGATATAATCCTTTAAATCAAATCAACTTATATCTTTAAACCATTTAATTCAAAATTCAAATTCCATTTTTAACTTATTTCAAAGTTCAAATAATTCAAATCCCTTTTAGACAACTACATCTTTGAAATTCAATTTATCATCAAATTTAAATTTTGAAATCAAACTTTTGAAGTTTTATTTTAAACATTCGAATCTTAAGTCCAAAATGATTCCATTTTACCTTAATAATGGATATATTACCACACTCCATTTCTTTAAACAAATCCAATTCACAGTTTAAAGATTATTAATAACAATAGGGTGATATAATTATTTTAAAACATCCATCCATTTCCAATTTCTAGATCTCAAACCCATTTTGAGATCACACAAACTCCCAATTCAAATTAACCATTTAACTTTTCAAGTTAAATCTCAATTTCATCTTGAAATTTCCAATTTAGGTTGCTTATTAAATTATTTAACTTTCCCAAAGTTAAATTCAATTAACTTAATCCAGTCAAATTTACACAATTTGAATTCCCATGTCAACACATTAATAATCTTCCTCCTTATAAGTTCAAAAACTTATCACTTTAGGTATCACATCTCATTCCAAATTTAAAACTCAACATTTAGAGTTTATTTCAAATTATCTTTGATATTATGTATATTCCTCATTATACGTATTATTTCCTTTACACACTAAGTTATCCTTAAATTTAGTGACGACCCGACTTTCTTACCACAGAAATCGCATCATTTTTAAGAAAGAAAGGGTAGAAAAAGAAAAGACAGAGAAGAAGAAAGAAACAACATCAGAATCTAAACACGGAACGAATAAATTATATTAATCACATAATACATTACATTGTATCATATACATCAGAGATACACAGCTAAAACAACACATACTAGACGGTTATAAACACCTGTTTAGTTATACAATTCAATATAACTCAAAGACAACAACTTAGAGAACACACAGCGGAATACAATATAGCTATACGCAGAAGCCTCCTGCTCCATTGCTCCTTCAGAATTCGTCAAGCCAAACTGAATTCCCCTGGCTACTCGTAAAAATTTGAGTACCCAAGAGTTTAAGAAAAACAGAATAAACTCCGGGTCATACATGGGTCTGGTGTGAGTAAATGGGTTAAAGTTTCTTAACTTTAAAAACCTTTTGAAAGAAAAGGTATCACGTAAGACTTCCCACACATAAACATGGAAAAGTTTTTACCTTACGCTAACCAAAACATTTGATAGGAAATTCAGTGATATTATAATAGGTCTAGGGTTTTCAAATAAATATGAAATAGCCGAAATTGTTACATTATTAAATTCCAGCTACTAGCCACAAAAGTGGGTAATACAATCAAATCTGATGGCACTTATTGGATTTTGGATTCCATACAATGGCAGGGCTACTGGGGTACCGCCCGTCACAGTACGTGGCCTAGATCCCCATACCGAGGAGTACGCCCGCTGCCCTGCAACACAAAGCCAGACCCATTCCTTACCGAACAGTTCCAAATAAGAAAACCCCGCGGATGTAGCTATTCAACCGCCCACACAGCCGAAATAAAGGGACCTCTAGACAGGGGTAAATCTTACTCTCAAGTGGGCGCTATCCACGAAGCCTTTCTGCACCTCCCCTGTTTTAGCCATTCCCGGTTGATGAGGCTTGAGGCTACGATTACCTTTTGTGAACACATCACTTAGAATGCTCATCGTCCACCTGACGATGTTCTGAAAGCATTCAATCCATACAAGTTCGTTCCGAGTTCGAACGAAACCGAAGGCATTATCTCATTACACTCATTTTGGAATCACCCTCAGAGTTAACGACAATAACCCTTGCACTCTGAACCTTCATCTCGAATCTGAAAGTACTACTCGTCAAACTCATCATGGAATCAACCTCAGAGTTATACTGACGAATAGTTCTTACACCTCGAGTCTTCACTCTTCACAAGAGATTTATGACCTATCGTTAATTTGGATCGATGTGGTTTTCGAATATCCAAATATATGGAAACCCGATCCCGGTCTCATCGAAATCCAAAACATGTCTTTTAGGTCCAAGTTGTTTAAGGTTAAACAATTTAATTCAACTATCTATATACACATAGAATAGATAATTCACAAGTCACAATTGATAATCACATTATCATAATAAACAGATGATCCATAACAAAATAGGTAATCCATATCATTATCATAATAGATAATCTATATTACCATCACAATGCAACCAAGCATTCATACCACACAACATTACTTATCTCATTTCTGAGATTACATCCATTCAAAACAATCAATGTCTCCCATTCATACATAAGCAATGATTTACTTAATCACAACATAATTAATTTAAAATGAATTAAATTAACTATGTCTATTTCTAATTAATTTAAAGTGAATTAAATTAATTACTTCATCTCTTAATTAATTAATTAAATTAATTACCTTCATCAAAATAAATCTTGCTTACTTATCCATTAATTAAACCAATTAATAAATCATCATCTTAATTAATTAACTCTTAATCAAGTAATTAATCCTTAATTATCCTCATTAATCATATAATTAATGAACCTTAATTAATTACTTCCATTAATTAATTAATTATAATTAATTACATTATCTCTTAATTAATTACATTAATTAATCATGCTTAAATTAATTGCTTTCAATTAATCAACTTAAATAATATAAACAGTAATTAATTATTCTTAATTACTTCTCAATTACTTTTAAGAAACCTTTGATTTATTACACCAAGTAATAAACCCTTAATTACTTTAACAAGTAATTATCCATTTAAAAATTTCTTCCCAATCAGTAATTTACCTTATCTCAATTACCCCTGTAATTTATCAATTACTTATCTTAAGTAATTAGCCTTATCAAAACTTTATTAAGTAAACATACTTAATCCTTTACCAAGTGACTATTCTTACATGATTAACAAATTAATTAACTTACTTGATCACACTTATCTCATCAATTATAATCGAATAATTCATTCCGTAATTACTCTTTAACCAAATTAATCTTCAATTCACAGATTAATTATCTTCAACTATTAATTAATAAACCTTAATTATTAATCAATCCTTTAATACAAAGTAATTAATCACTAATTACTTTTATAATTAATTAATTAACCTTAATTAACTAATTAATCAACTCTTAATCATTAATTAATAAGACTTAATTATTAATTAATATCCTTAATTACAAATTAATTAATCCATAATTATAATTAATTGATTCTTAATTTTAATTAATTAACCTTTAATAATAGTTAATTAATTCCTAATTAACTTGTATTATAGATTAATAATTCTTTTAATTATTAACTAAGAAAACCAAATTAAAACTTAATTACTAGTTTAATTACTTAATTAATTAATAATTAAAATTTAATTAATCATTAGTCATTAATTAAATCATCATAATTATTAGTTAATTAAATTAATAATTATACCTAATTAATTACTTAATTAACCCTTTTAAAATAATTAATTAAATAAATAAATTAAACTTAAAATTCTTAATTAATTATTAATTCTTTATTATTATTTAAGATAAAACATTATCTTAAATTAATCTTGAAAAACTTTACTTAACATAAGTCATTAATTAGTTTATGATATAAAGTAATCATCAATTACTTTCCTTAATTATTAATTTGTAATTCCTTAGTTAATCAATTATTTAAAACTTAATTGTTAATTAATAAATTATTATTCACTAATTAATTTAAATAAAACATTTACTTATAATTTGCCCTTTTATATTTCAAAATAAGTTTTGAAATAATACTAAGGGTTTTAACTTAAGACATTTTAAACATCATACAAATTTATTTATAAAAACAATTCAATGCAAAGACAAGAATTTTAATTTGATTTAAATTATTTAAAGTTTAAACTTACTTATCTTAAATTTAAATATCTAGTTTAATGTTCACTATGGATTCAACCCATTAATATTTGAACCAAGAAACCTGTATACTATCTTTTTTTAAAACAAGTTTGACTTTAAAATTTTAAAAACTGTTTCAATTAAACTTTAAAACTGTTAAACACAGTAGTTTAATACCTGCATACAAAAGGCTCAGAACAACGCGTGTTTTACCCGAGTCATTCGCCATATTTCCCGAATCCCACTTCGAGAAAACAAGTAAACCGAAACGACAACCCAATGACACACTCAACCCTCTCGTGCACATGCACCAGTGCCGGAACCACCTTCGGTCAACGACGAACCCATCGCCGAGTCTCTCTTCCATCCTACAAGCTCCTATGATCAACCAAATCTTGATTCTTGCCTCGATTCAAAAATCGAGTACCCATGGGTTACCGAAACCCAAATATCATCAGGAAATCCCCCTTGAACCATCGCCTCCGATCAACTATAACCCCTACAACTCCGGCCATGGGTTGCTGACCCACCGCACCTTCTTCTCCCAGAATTTCTTCAAGCTCGATGCACAGAGGAAGATACAATAGACCAATTTCCAAAGTTCAAACAAAACTAGGTTAAAAATCAATCTCGAGCAAGTTCAATCTTCACGGTGGATTACAAATCCTTCAACAAATTTTCCCACACTTTCTGATCCTACCTCAACCTCTACCAAGAACCCCGAGAAATCCAGATGCAAGGATCATCAGAATTTTGCAAAAACCCAACTTCCAGTTGTTATCCCGCTTTTTGGCAAAGCCGTGATACCAAAAGATTGGTCGAAAACAAAAGATGGTTCGTCTCAGAGATTGGTTGCACTACGCTTCGCTATGGATATCGATGAATTTTGTCCGAGTCCGGATCGGGCCGCAATTGACAGGACATGATGAGCAAAGCTGTAGAAGCCAGTGTTTCAAATCTCAAGTCAATCCGAGCTTGTATGTGCAAGTTATGATCGATTCAATCTAAGGAAAGAGCATGTTGTTCGTATCCATAAAGGGGTCGAGGTGATGGTCCATTCGAATCCATCAGGTTCGAACCGATCTCATTCGTATCGATCAAGTTCGTACCCATCCTCATGCCTCGGTTCGACTCCATTTGGTTCGCATCCATCAGCGAGCAATAGTTCGAATCCATCAGACAACCGCTCTTCGAATCCATCGGTGACCTCACTTCGCATCCATCAGGTGATCTCACTTTGCATCCATCAACAGATAGTGTGCTTCGTATCAATCAGCCAATGCCTACTTCATATCCATTATAGAGGCGATTGCTCGAATCCATAGATAAAGACTTATTCGTATCCATCGAGTTGACATGTTAGTCTTGGATACGAACGCGGCGAGATACTCGGGGCGACTCGATCAAACCGGAGTGAAAACCGGATCGACTCGAAGGACGCATGCCACCTCATCACAGGACCACGTGAGCTGATGGAGTCGAAGGCATCGATTCGAAGGGATCGATTCGAACCAGACAGCAACCGAAAGACTCCACTTCGTATCCATGATATCTAGAGATCTACTGATCCAAATGCTATGAAATTTTCACAGGAGCTTGCATGCATGATGAAGAATGTCTCCACCAAATTTCAGCCCAATTGGACATCATCTTGATCGATACGAAATGACTTCGTATCGATCACAGATCGAGTCGAAACTTGGTGGGGTCGGTCGCGTGGGCCCACTCACGTGCCAGAAAAAGTCTCCCGGAGTTTGAGCGAGACTGAGCCTCCTACGCCTATAAATAGAGCCCCAGAGCCATCAGAAAAAGGATCTTTTGGCCATTCAACGTCTAGACTCTGCCGGATTCAATTCTACTCTTTGCTATCGCTATTGTATTCAGATTTCAAAGCTATCATCAACTGTAGTCCACTGTAATCGATTAAAATCATCAAGTGAATCAATAAAGACATAAACTTCAGAGTGGACGTAGGCAAGATCCCGAACCACTATAAATCCCGTGTTTGTGATTGTTATTTGTGAATTGCTGTTTTTGGTATTGCTTAGATCTGAGTTTTGTGTTGATTATTGCTGATTTGCTTTCATAAACGGGTGCTTTCACGATATCGGGTGTTTGTGACCAATTTTGGCGCAAACATTTTGGTGCTTTCACTGAGAACAGCTGATTCAGGAGAAGTTAAATTTGAAGATTCAAGAATTCAAATCTAAGATCTATGACGAGGCAAACAAGTAAGAGACAAAGGCCAGAGAGAAGTGAACATCAAGGAAGTCAAGAGGCTTCCTCAGGAGCGAATCAAGCATCGACCTTCATCAATAGGGACGAGATGGAGGTGATGATGAAGAAGTAGGAAGAGTTGATCCAGAGTTTATTTCAACAAATAGGGCAACTCGGGACACAGAATAGAGGAGATGATGAAGTTCAGAACGGAGCAGGACCATCCGGCGTAGCACCTGGATTAGGAGGCACGCACATGGAGAATGTTGATCCAATCTCGGAGAGAGAGAGAGGAGCATCTGCGCAATCTGGGAGTAGCAGAGGAGTGAACACTCAGTCAAGGGGGCAGATCCCGGAATTCCCTCGTGAACTCGGGGGGCAGGTCGAAAGTGATGAACGAAGATTGCATTTTGGAGACAATGACAAGTTGGCGGAGATGGTTAGGCGAGCCATGAGGGGTGGATTAGTAAATAATGATTTAGAGGATGTTAATAGAAGTCTTTTTACCACAACAATCAGGCGAGCTAGGAACCCATCAGATTTTAAGCTACCATCGTTAGATATGTATGATGGAAGGACAGACCCTACAGTTCATCTGACAAAATATATGAGGCACATGGAGGTGCTGGGGGCATCAGAGGAAGTGATGGCCCGGTGCTTTCCATTGTACTTGGTAGATATTGCGGCGTTATGGTTTAGACAGCTAGAGAGCGGCTCCATAGGAACATGGGCCGATTTAACTGAGAGATTCATGAGGCAATTCAGGGTTCACATTGCGAGACCCAAGAATGAGATGACTTTGGAAGCTCTAAAACAGAAGGCTGGAGAGACTTTGAGGAGTTTTCTGACGCAATTCAATGCAGCAGCAGCTTCGGTGGATCGACTAGATCCTTCTATGGTTATGATGGCAGCTGTGTCTGGAATAGCTGACGGAACAGAATTCAAAAATTCATTAAATAAGGATCCACCTACGGATCTAGGAGAATTCTATCACGAGGCGGAAAAGTTTTTACGATTGGAGGATGCGAACGCCGAAAGAGAGGAAGGAGAGGGAATTGATGTTTTCACAATCAAAGGCGGGAATACACCTGGAAAGGGTGCGGAGACTAGTAAAGGAAAAAGAAAGACTGAGAACGATGGTGACAGGTCAACGCGGCCATGGAGGGAGCCGCGATTCACCACTTACTCTGAGCTGAATGAGAGTTTGGAGCGAATCTATCAGGACACAAGAGAGCAAGTTCCCTATCGTAAACCAATGCGAAGGGATCCAACTTCTGACGAAAGAAAATCAGATAAGTTTTGTGTATTTCATGAATTGAACGGTCATAACACTAATGATTGTAGGCATCTGAAGGACGAGGTGGAAGGGCATATCAGAAACGGCATGCTACTCCAGTATGTGAGGAGGCAAACTCCAGTGGTGGAGCCAGAGCGACCACCGTCTACATCAGCTAGAGGCGACCCTGAATCAAGGAACCGTTTGATTATCCATTGATCGATTGAAATAACGATGAACAAGTTGTAAACCTCTCACTAACATGGTTAAATCATTTACACATGTGAGCGATCACGCACGATCCATAGGCATGCTCTGAATGACTACCAACCGCGTCATAGTAAGAGTTTACGTTTTGACATCTTCATCTTGCTTTTTGCTTTGATTTTGATTTGAACATTTAGACTCTGCCTGTTTGGACATTTCTGTTGTGAGATTCATGTAATTATTGCTTTGATGTTTGCAATTCTATGAAAGAGTTTATTTGCATGCCCGTTGGATCGCGAACGGTCCACGAGCACCTTTTGTATGGCGATGAACCGCCAAAGTCTTTGATTCAGAAACTCCCCCTAACATGAACTCCAACATCGATAATACTAAGTCCCCCCCGGGCACACACAATTTGCCTCGAACGACACACGATCGCGAACGATCACAATTTGCCTCGAACGACACACGATCGCGAGCGGTCACAACTTGCCTCGAGTGGCAGCCGACCGCGAACGATCACGATTCACTTATTATGTCAGACCTCGAACGGTCACAATCAGCCTTGAACGGCACTCGATCGCGATGATCGATATCCGCCGCGAACGGCATACGACCGCGAACGGTCCCATCTCATCATTCGCCGCGAACGGCATCGACTGCGAACAGTCCCACTCCATCCTTTGCCGCGAACGGCATCGACCGCGAACGGTCCCGATTCACCTCAAATGGCACATGATCCCGAACGATCGTCATTCGAGGTCGTATGAAATTATCAAGTTCCTTATAGGTTGTTGATAGGATATGAACATCTAGCTTATGGCATTACAAAACACACCTTCCTATCGCAAGGCATGTTTTGGGGGGCAAATGTTATCTCGCTTTTTGGAAAAGCCGTGATACCAAAAGATTGGTCGAAAACAAAAGACGGTTCGTCTCAGAGATTGGTTGCACTTCGCTTCGCTATGGATATCGATGAATTTTGTCTGAGTCCGGATCGGGCCGCAATTGACAGGAAATGATAAGCAAAGCTATAGAAGCCAGCGTTTCAAATCTCAAGTCAATCCGAGCCTGTATGTGCAAGTTATGATCGATTCAATCTAAGGAAAGAGCATGATGTTCGTATCCATGAAGGGGTCGAGGTGATGGTCCATCTGAATCCATCAGGTTCGAACCGATCTCGTTCGTATCGACCCATCCTCATGCCTCGGTTCGACTCCATCTGGTTCGCATCCATCAGCGAGCAATAGTTCGAATCCATCAGACAACCGCTCTTCGAATCCATCGGTGACTTCACTTCGCATCCTTCAGGTGATCTCGCCTCGCATCCATCAACAGATAGTGTGCTTCGTATCAATCAGCCAATGCCTACTTCGTATCCATTATAGAGGCGATTGCTCGAATCCATAGATAAAGACTTATTCGTATCCATCGAGTTGACGTGTTAGTCTTGGATACGAACGCGGCGAGATACTGGGGCGACTCGATCAAACTGGAGTGAAAACCGGATCAACTCGAAGGACGCGCGCCACCTCATCACAGGACCACGTGAGCTGATGGAGTCAAAGGCATCGATTAGAAGGAATCGATTCGAACCAGACAGCAACCGAAAGACTCCACTTCGTATCCATGATATCTAGAGATCTACTGATCCAAATGCCATGAAATTTTCACAGGAGCTTGCATGCATGATGAAGAATGCCTCCACCAAATTTCAGCCCAATTGGACATCATCTTGATGGATACGAAATGACTTCGTATCGATCACAGATCGAGTCGAAACTTGGTGGGGTAGGTCGCGTGGGCCCACTCACGTGCCAGAAAAAGTCTTCCGGAGTTTGAGCGAGACTGAGCCTCCTACGCCTATAAATAGAGCCTCGGAGCCAACAGAAAAAGGATCTTTTGGCCATTCAACATCCAGACTCTGCCGGATTCAATTCTAGTCTTCACTATCGCTGTTGTATTCAGATTTCAAAGCTATCATCAACTGTAATCCGCTGTAATCGATTAAAATCATCAAGTGAATCAATAAAGACATAAACTTCAGAATGGACGTAGGCAAGATCGCTGAACCACTATAAATCCTGTGTTTGTGATTGTTATTTGTGAATTGCTGTGTTTGATATTGCTTGGATCTGAGTTTTGTGTTGATTATTGCTGATTTGCGTTCATAAACGGGTGCTTTTACGATATCGGGTGTTTGTGACCAATTTTGGCGCAAACACCAGTAAATATCCAATTACATACTCAAAATAATTTTTAAAATTGAGTTTTTCTTTCTAAAATTCATACTTCCCAATGATACTTTAGTTTACATAATTATTTTAACCAAATTAAACACTTGGTTTCAAACATTGATATTAAGTTGTTACTGCATTGTTTGGTTCCCAGGTAAATTTCCAAAAAAAAAGAGACTTTGATCTATTTTTGTTCTTAGTTTAAACTTAAACTAACTTGTTTTAGTTTAAATCTATGACTTAACAATTTTATAAAAAAAAAATAGCTTGAAGATTTGATCTTACTCAGATTCTACAGTAGGGGAACAGAGAGAAACTGAAACCAACATGCACGGTTACAAAGTAATACAACATATTTTACAGATTTGTCTACACAGATACAAACTTGTATATATAATAAACATTATCACTAACTTATATGCAATCAGATAATTACTACTTAAATTTTTGAAAAAAATGTTTACTCACCTCAGTTTAAAAGAAGTGAAGAGGTTTGCAAATGAACTGGAACTGCAAAATGCTTTAAATTTTGAAGTTTTAAAAAACTGAAGTACTTGCAAAAACATTTTGAAGCTGAAGCCTCTAAAAGAAACAGAAATGCTTTATCCTTTTTGCTTCAGATTTCCTTGACCCTGATTCACTTGCATGCATATGGAAACTGGAAATGTTTTTTATGAATTTGCTGGAGTTTTTTACATGCATTTGAAGATGAGGCAGACAATGGATTGAAAGCTTGCATCAGACTCTTGAAAACATATGCAGATTTTGTTTTGAAAACAACTGCAGGCATGCAGTTTTGATTTGCACTTGAAAAGAGTTACAGGTTTTGGTAAACAGGAATTAATGTTTCAGGTTTTTTTTTATTTTGAGCATGGCTTGAATTGAGGAGCTTCAGATTTAAATTTGAGAATTGGTTTGAAGATTGTTTTGAATTGAGGAAATTTCAGATTTGGATGGTGAGGATTTCTGATTTTGGAATGAGTAAAGATTGGCATGGATATTTCTAGTTTCTTTTTTTTAGGAATGAACAAAGATTTTAAAGAAAAAGAAGATGGAGAGAAAGGGTGTTTATATAGGTAATTTCAGATTTTATTAAATTAAAAAGAAATTAGAAAAATAATGGACACTTATCTTAAACTTAATTTAAATGTTTAACACTTGTTGTTTAAATGATTCCTAACTTAACACTTGTCAAATTGAGTTTATTTTAATTCTAAAAGAAATTTAAAAGCCTTTTAAAATAAATTTTCTAATTAACTAAATTGTTTTCCCTAATTTAAAAATACTTTTCTAATTAAATTTCTAATTAACAAATACATTTTTAAATTTATAAATGTATGCTAAATTTATATAAAATACAATCTTTAAAGAAAATGAAACCAAATATAATTTAAATAAAAATTATATACAGATTTTGCAAACTTACTTTAAATGCTATTTCAAAAGCCTTGCACTTATCCTTATTAAATAAATACAATTCCAAATTTCTATATATAAATTTCTATAAAAAGAATAATACAAAACAAATCTTATTTTTAATTAAAAACATTATCTATGTATTTTTAAATTCAATCTATATTATTATTTTATTTTAAGATGCATGTATATTCTTGAATTCAAATTTATATTGAATTCAAAGTCAAATTTAAAAATCCGAATCTAAAAAACAATTTAAATAAATAAAATATCAATTTTTAAATAAGCTCATTAATATTTACAAATAATTTATCCTATTTTAAAAATCAATTTAAATACACAGAAATAAATATTTTTAAACACTTATCAATTTTGAAAACAATAAGCCAATTTAGAATTTATTCTTACAAATAAAATAATTATTCTTATTATAAAACCAATTTATAGCCATAACTAAAACATTATATTATTATTATTTGGTTATTTTTTTTTAAAGAACAATTTTATCACTTCAAATAATTTAAACTTAAGAGATTATCACATTTAAATTCCTGGAAATTCCGGGATATTACATTCCTCTCCCCTTAAAAGGATTTCGTCCTCGAAATTTGAAACAAAGATAATCCAGGTTTTATTTTATTTTAACAATTCAAACATTCATAACAGCCATACACTATCAAACCAAACAAACAATTTCATCCACACAACCAATTCAATCAATAAATAACACTAGCTATGCGGACACAGATCCGGATAAACTTCCTAAAATTATCTCGAGTTTCCCAGGTACAGACACAGGGATACTCGCTCTACTAAATCCAAACCATCTATACTGCTAAGCTACCGAGTCTCTACTCAGCTAGATCAATAATCTGCACAAGATACTAGACCACAGACAAGTCTGATCAACAACTAAATCCTTCACAGAACTACTAGTCTCAAAACCAGTGATGGACCAAACACGAACTCCCTTAGAGATACGTGAAATATTTTGAATTCCAGTCTTCCAAGCTGACAATTCAACTCTTCGTACCAAAGCACTAATCTCTACAAAAACTCAGAAGAATCCAATATACCTCAGAGATCACCTCATAATCTCACCAAATCTTATTGCTCCCTTTACCAGAGAAAACCTCAACAACATCGAAGTCTCCAACTTCGAATTCCAAATTCTTCCGTTACTTAACCTCAATAACTTCTCGAATGATCCGGGATGCCTACAGATCCTTCCTGATCAGCTCAACCTTCGCTGATGCTTCTACAACAAACTGGATCAAAACAACTCAACAAACTGATCTTCTCAAGATCAATCCAAAAATCAAAACCAAACTTCACTATTAACAGTAGAAAACAACTTCTCCTATCTGGAAAAGACAGAACAGAATCACTCGCCAACTTACCTCAGATCCTGAAAAATAAATTCAGTAGAAACTCTCTAATCCAAAACACTACAACTTCCAGTTGCTTCGACTCAAGAACAACAGCCACCTTGCTTCCGCTGCACAACTCTGATCTGGAGCAGATGAAAATGCCGTAGAATGAACACAGGCACAGACTAAACATCACATCTCGGAAATAAGGTTCAATGGAAATTCCTATAAATGCAGAGCTGCTACACCAAACAACCAATCTAGAAGACAACCTTCTACCCAACTGAATCGCCGGTATCACTACTGACATCAAGTTGATTCAGAACTCAATCTCCAATGCGGACAAATCTCTAACTTCCCTGAAGATATATCCAGAAAAATCTTCAACAATTCCATGACTTCTACATCTTCTAGAGATGCTACAAACCCAAGAAAAAGACTATCTAAGATAATCATCAAACCATCGCAAGTCACTTTTGCGATCACCCAATCCAATATCCAAAATACTGTTCTCTCTCCACTAATCAAAACAGTTTATCCTTGACCAACTAATCCATCGAAGAAATAGATCCTCTCTGCTGCTTCTGAATTCCACCTCTAGGAAATGCTAAGCCAAAAGGATCTTCCTGCTGAAACGCAGAACACTCCCGAGCTACACCGCTAGCACAGATGCCAAAGACTTCTTACCCAAAACTCTTTGAGAAACTCGAACCTCCAACTAAACACATACATCCTGCTGAACTCCGCTACAACACCGTAGCAGACACACTTCCTTAAACTTGCTCCAAAAGAAAACATTTTAGGAGACATCCATAGTCACTGCATCTCATCACGCAGCTACTACTTCCTGAGGTTGCCAAGATACCATTACTTACTTCTGCTTAACCGACAGATCCAAATTCTCAAAAAATCCGCTCACACGAGCGCAATCAAACCTACACTTCAAAGATGAACTCCGAACCTTAACAGGTTTCCTTCAGAGGTCAAATGAAATCTTTACACCAAACCACAAAGATTACTCGAGATGGTACTAGGTCTACAGTCTCGACAAATACACTTCCAATCTCAAACATTCAAACTTCAACCAATGGTAGTTGTGTTACTCACACCACTACTCATCTACCTATAAAACTTATATTGGAAAACCCAAACAGGTAACCCAACGGATAGGTAGAAATATATATATATATAGTTATATATAAAAACTACAGGTACGCTCTCTCAAGAAAGACACCACTACAGAGCCTAGGTATTCACTCAACCTAATGCTCTGCTACCAACTATGACGACCTGACTTTCTTACCATAGAAAATCGCATCATTTATAAGAAAGAAAGGGATAGAAAAAGAAAAGACAGAGAAGAAGAAAGAAACAACATCAGAATCTACACAGCGGAACGAATAAAATATATTAATCACATAATACATTACATAGTATCATATACATTAGAGATACACAGCTAAAACAACATATACTAGACAGTTATAAACACATGTCTAGTTATACAACTCAATATAACTCAAAGACAACAACTCAGAGAACACACAGCGGAATACAATATAGCTATACGCAGAAGCCTCCTGCTCCATTGCTCCTTCAGAATTCGTCAACCCAACCTGAATTCCCCTGGCTACTCGTAAAAATTTGAGTACCCAAGAGTTTATGAAAAAGAGAATAAACTTCGGGTCAGACATGGGTCTGGTGTGAGTAAATGGGTTAAAGTTGCTTAACTTTAAAAACCTTTTGAAAGAAAAGGTATCACGTAAGACTTTCCACACATAAACATGGAAAAGTTTTTACTTTACGCTAATCAAAACATTTAATAAGAAATTCAGTGATATTATAATAGGTCTAGGGTTTTCAAATAAATATGAAATTGCCGAAATTGTTACATTATTAAATTCCAGCTACTAGCCACAAAAGTGGGTAATACAATCAAATCTGATGGCACTTATTGGATTTTGGATTCCATACAATGGCAGGGATACTGGGGTACCGCCCGTCACAGTACGTGGCCTAGGTCACCGTACCGAGGAGTATACCCGCTCCCCTGCAACACAAAGCCGGACCCATTCCTTACTGAACAGTTCCAAATAAGACAACCCCGGCGGATGTAGCTATTCAACCGCCCACACAGCCGAAATAAAGGGACCTCTAGACAGGGGTAAATCTTACTCTCAAGTGGGGGATACCCACGAAGCCCTGTTGCACCTCCCCTGTTTTAGCCATTCCCGGTTGATGAGGCTTGAGGCTACGATTACCATTAGTGAACACATCACTTAGAATGCTCATCGTCCACCTGACGATGTTCTGAAAGCATTCAATCCATACAAGTTCATTCCGGGTTCGAACGAAACCGAAGGCATTATCTCGTTACACTCATTTTGGAATCACCCTCAGAGTTAACGACAATAACCCTTGCACTCTGAACCTTCATCTCGAATCTGAAAGTACTACTCGTCAAACTCATCACGGAATCACCCTCAGAGTTATACTGACGAATAGTTCTTACACCTCGAGTCTTCACTCTTCACAAGAAATTTACGACCTATAGTTAATTTGGATCGATGTGGTTTTCGGATATCCAAATATATGGAAACCCAATCTCGGTCTCATCGAAATCCAAAACGTATCTTTTAGGTCCAAGTTGTTTAAGGTTAAACAATTCAATTCAACTATCTATATACACATAGAATAGATAATTCACAAGTCACAATTGATAATCACATTATCATAATAAACAGATGATCCATAACAAAATAGGTAATCCACATCATTATCACAATAGATAATCTATATTACCATCACAATGCAACCAAGCATTCATACCACACAACATTACTTATCTCATTTCTGAGATTGCATCCATTTAAAACAATCAATGTCATCCATTCATACATAAGCAATGATTTACTTAATCACAACATAATTAATTTAAAATGAATTAAATTAACTATCTCTATTTCTAATTAATTTAAAGTGAATTAAATTAATTACTTCATGTCTTAATTAATTAATTACCTTCATCAAAATAAATCTTGCTTACTTATCCATTAATTAAACTAATTAATAAATCATCATCTTAATTAATTAACTCTTAATCAAGTAATTAATCCTTAATTATCCTCATTAATCATATTAATTAATGAACATTAATTAATTACTTCCATTAATTAATTAACTATAATTAATTACATTATCTCTTAATTAATTACATTAATTAATCATGCTTAAATTAATTTTTTTCAATTAATCAACTTAAATAATATAAATAGTAATTAATTATTCTTAATTACATTTAAGAAACCTTTGATTTATTACACCAAGTAATAAACCCTTAATTACTTTAACAAGTAATTATCCATTTAACAATTTCTTCCCAATCAGTAATTTACCTTATCTCAATTACCCCTGTAATTTATCAATTACTTATCTTAAGTAATTAGCCTTATCAAAACTTTATTAAGTAAACATACTTAATCCTTTACGAAGTGACTATTCTTACTTGATTAACAAATTAATTAACTTACTTGATCACACTTATCTCATCAATTATAATCGAGTAATTCATTCCTTAATTACTCTTTAACCAAATTAATCTTTAATTCACAGATTAATTATCTTCAACTATTAATTAATAAACCTTAATTATTAATCAATCCTTTAATACAAAGTAATTAATCACTAATTACTTTTATAATTAATTAATTAACCTTAATTAACTAATTAATCAACTCTTAATCATTAATTAATAAGACTTAATTATTAATTAATATCCTTAATTACAAATTAATTAATCCATAATTATAATTAATCGATTCTTAATTTTAATTAATTAACCTTTAATAATAGTTAATTAATTCCTAACTAACTTGTATTATAGATTAATAATTCTTTTAATTATTAATTAAGAAAACCAAATTAAAACTTAATTATTAGTTTAATTACTTAATTAATTAATAATTAAAATTTAATTAATCATTAGTCATTAATTAAATCATCATAATTATTAGTTAATTAAATTAATAATTATACCTAATTAATTACTTAATTAACCCTTTAAAAATAATTAAATTAATTAATTAATTAAACTTAAAATTCTTAATTAATTATTAACACTTTATTTTATTTTTGGCAAAGCCAGCGGGGTTAACTGGTCCCTTACCAGTTTATTGCAAAACAATAAAGGTTACACAAGAAAAACAAGGAGAAAACAAAGAAGAGTAAGCAACTAAAACAGAACAGAAAGGAAAAAATAATCAGGCTCTTTCCCAGAGTTGAATCAAATCTGGTGTGAAACCAGATTGGCTGTACTTAAGTTGGCAAAGAATAGCATTCTTCACCTCTTGCCAAAGAGCATCACCATTTTTTCTCTGATTTTCAAAAAAAATATCATTTCTTTCCCTCCAGATAACTGTCATATATATCTTTAAGCAAACAGCAAGTATCCTACCCTTATCATCTTTCTTCTTGGCAGAGTTAAAAAAAAACTTCCCACACATCAGATGTGCTAGCATGTTGTAAGCAATGACCAGTTTTGTTTCCAATTCTATTGTTGAGATGAAGAAGTGCAGGGCACTCAAAAAATATGTGTTGTGCAGACTCATCAAATAAGTCACAAAACAAACACTTCAGAGAGCAACCCATACCATATTTGTTCAGAACATTCCTAGTTAGCAGAGCTTGGTTTATCACTTTCCAAAGCATCAAGTTGTGGTTAGGAAGTGAATCAGATGACCATATTACAGAGATCCATTTAGCAGCAGGCAGAGGGGTAGTGTCTGTGATATGTTTGTAAACTCCTTTGATAGTATGAATCTTCTTATTCCAAACCACACTGTCAAGTTGAGTATCATGTATGAAGAGTTGATTCATTTTATTCCACAGTTGTCTTATATGTAGATTACTATTGTATGGAAGCACTAATTTCCCATCTTGGATATAATCAATTGCCTTAGCATTCATGTGAATACCAGACGGCAGTATCTGGTTATAGTCACGCAAGCAAGACAGTATAAGGCCTTCACTTACCCATGGGTCATACCAGAAACTGACATTTGAGTTATGTTTGACAGGATATTTGATCATTGGTAGCACAACATTCCTCAAATTCAGTAAGTTTCTCCATATCCAACTACCGTAATGTGGACTTTCCATACACCAAAAATAATTTCCTTTTATATTGTACTGCTTAGCCCATTGCACCCATATACTAGCCCTGTTGTTGATTAAGTCATCAATTTGTTTGGTCATAGCAGCTGAATTCCAATTCTTGACATTTTTAACCCCAAGACCACCCAAGAACTTTGGGACTTCAAACTTTGAAAAAGAACAAGGCAACACTTTTTTGTTATGTATGCTTCCTGTCCAAAAAAATCTGCACATAGCAACCCTGACCTGTTGCAGAAGCCTTGTTGGGAGAATCAAAGCACGAGCCCAATAAACAAGGGAGGAAAATACAGTAGCCTTAATAAGCACTAATCTACCACTTTGTGACAGCTTCCTATTTTCCCAGGCTTTCATAACCGATGTGATTTTGTTGTAGAGTGGAAAACAGTCAACTCTAGTAATTCTTTTTGTTATTAATGGTAGACCAAGATACTTCATGTCTGAGCTCATTGAAGTGAAACCACTTGCAGTTTGTAAAGCATAAGCTTGTGATTCACTGACACCAGAAACTAACAAGGATGATTTATTTTGATTAATTTTGAGACCAGTCATAGCATAAAAATCTTTAAGAGCCTCAGAAATGGCATTTAAGGATGGTAACTCAGGCTTTGTAAACAACAACACATCATCAGCAAACATGATAGAAGTAATATGCAGTTTAGCACACTTAGGATGATACTTTATTGCTTTCTGAGAATACCTTATTCGAAGAATAACAGTGAAAACTTCCATAATAAGTAAGAATAAATAAGAAGAAATAGGGTCTCCTTGTCGTATACCTTTACAGCTTCTGAAGTTACCAACTGGTCTTCCATTAATCACTATAGAGAATGAAGGAGTGGATAAGCACACATAAACCCATGATACAAAAATTTTAGGAAAACCCATATGTGCCATAACCCTGACAATAGAAGTCCAGTGGATGGTATCATATGCTTTAGTTATATCAATTTTAATAGCAGCCGCTGTGGTTACCTTTTTTTGACCATATCCTTTCAATAATTCTTGAACCAGCAGTATATTATCAATAATGCTTCTAGTAGGAATGAAGGAAGCCTGATTTCTTGATACAACAGTTGGTAGATCTTTAACTAAACGAGATGCAAGAATTTTTGAAATGCATTTGTATATTACATTACAGCAAGAGATGGGCCTGAAACCAGTGACACTAGTTGGGTTATTGACTTTAGGAATAAGTGCAATGTTAGTGCAATTCACTTCACCCAACAACTTACACTTGTTAAAAAAGTTATGAATGGCTCTACAAAAATCACTGCCCAAAACACTCCAAGTAGTGATAAAGAAAACCACATTTAATCCATCAGGCCCTCCAGATGATTGTTGATTCATTGCAAAAAGAGTTGTTTTAATTTCATCATCAGTAACAGGAGTAATAAGGGATGCAGCATCCAGGGATGAAATGCTACGAAGTGGAAGGGATGAAATCAGATCAAGATCAGGATGAACCCATCAGAGTTACCAAGCAAATTAGAGAAGTATTCAGTAAAAGCTCTGTCAACAGATTCAGCAGTTGAACAAGCAGTACCTTGTTCGTCAAAAATGTTATGTATATTCTCTCTAGCATGCTTTACCTTTATTGAATCATGGAAAATTTTGTATTTTTGTCTCCTTCAGCAATCCATTTTATGTGCAGCTGTTGTCTCTTCATGCTTGCTTCCAAGTACAAAGCATTATTTACCTCTTTGAAAAGTTTGCTTTCTTCTTCAGCAGCTTGTACATCAAGAGGGTGCTCCATCATGTACACCTGTTGAATCCTAAGCTTTTCCTTGAGTTCAGTAGACAGCAAAGCACCAGAGCCAAAGGTAGATTTAGCCCAAAGTTTAATCTGCTGCTTTATGTATTTTAGCTTCCTGCAAAACTTAAACATTGGATTACCATAACATGAAAATTCAGTGCTAACTTTTGTAACTAAGGGAATGAAATGATCATGTTTAACCCATGCATTATAAAATTTAAAACTTCTCTTTTCCGTATTAAAATGGTGACCAAGAGATAGGATTAGAGGGGAGTGGTCAGACAAGATAGGCTGAGGAAGGTAAACAGAAAGAGAAGGCCAGATAGAAATAGCTTGAAAATTGCAAAATGTATGATCAATAGTAGTGAAGGTGCGAATACCACTACGACTTCTATTGTTCCATGAAAACTTGGCTCCAGATTTATTAACCATGATCAAATCAGATTCATATATAGCTTGGTTGAGAGGATCAAGTTCATTTGAAGTTAGTGGAACTCCACCAGATTTGTCAGAGAATTCATAGAAGGAGTTAAAATCTCCCATCACTATCCAGGGGTGGGTGGATTGTCTTAAAGGAGGCAAAGCATCAAAAATTACTTTCCTAGAATTTGCAGAATTATCAGCATAAACAAAGGTTATATAGTATGAAGAAAGGGAAATTATTTCTTGGACATGAAAGTGGATGTATTGCCTTGTTGAAAGAAGGGGGGAAAGAGATAGAACAGTAGGATCATAGATAACTAATATCCTACCATATGAGGCATTTTCAAGATTGTGATGAAAAGACCAGGAAGGATTGATATATGAAACAGCTTTGGTAGATAATGATAAGTTTAGTTTTGTTTCAAGAAGTCCAAAAAGACAAATGTTGTACTCACTGATAATGCTTTTCACTTGATCAAGCTTCAAAAAACTATGAGCCCCCCTTAGGTTCCATGTTGCAATTTTTTTAAACATTAAAATAAGTGAGGAAAGGTATTATTGTTTCTTCTCTTAGCAGAAAGAGATCTCGTTTCTATGAATCTTTTAGACTGAGATGATGGAGAAGGAGGTAGGGAATAAGATATGGTGGATTTTGGGTCAGGAGGAGGAACAAAAGTTGATTTTTGATTGGTTGTACAAGCTGGCTATCCTGGCAATTCAATTGAAAAGTTGTAAAGTGTTGAAAGTGTGGCTGGATCATCCATTGGATTTTCATACGTTTCTTGCATTAGTTTCTTTACTTGTAGCTCAAAGTTGGTGCACCATTCTTTATCCATTTCTGATACAAGAGTATCAGTGTTTTCATGCAATGCTTGTTTTCCAGTAATTATTGTGTGTCCAAGTTCATTGCTGTTTTCTTCATTGCAAACCAAAATTGTGTTCTCAGCATTTGTTTTCAGTTTATTAACTATAGTAACTTCACCAACACACTGTTCTTCATCAACATTTGTAGTAGCACAATCTTTATAACCAACAGCACACTGTACTACTGCATTTACTTCAGTTGTAATTTCACCTTCCTCAACTTCAATAATTTCCACTGCTTCTACCTCAACAACTTCAGATTATAGCAAGTGGAACTTATTATTAGTAGTAACAGGACATGCCTGGTCATCATTTTGAGCATTATTTACATCAATTTGCACTCTTTTATATGCCACTTTTGCATCTTTCTCAGTAACCTTCTTTTCCTTTTGTATCATCAAGTTATTTTCACCCACTACCTCACTCCCATTTCTTTTATTAACTTTGTTTTTGTTTACTTTCTGCCACACTTACTTAACACTTACTTGCTTCCCATTTGCTTTCCCCTTATTCATATTATTCTTATTATCTTCAGCATGTCTGAGTTGTTCTTCAGCGGTACATTGCTCTTCGTACTTTTCACCTTCATTATTCTTGCAATTCTTATTCATGTGCCCAAACTCATTACATAAAGTACAGATTTCCGGTTTCCACAAGTATTCCACTGTCACAACTTGTTCTGTTCCATCCAGCATCTTCACAGTGAAACTGTCTGGCAGTTCTTTATTTGGAGTAACTTCAACTAAACATTTATAAAAGGATAAGCGCTCAAATTTTTCAGTTGATGTATCCATACAAAGAAGCTTTCCAACTCTGGCAGATAACCAATTAATTCCCAAAGGTGACCATGCATACAAAGGTATATTGGATAGTTTTATCCACACTAGCACTGCTTTAATACTACTACAGCTGTTTCCTATATTTTCATCCCACCTCTTCACTATGAATAACTTATTTCTCATAACCACTGGGTCAGCTTCAGCTATTTTTTTCCTATCCTCGTCGTTAGAGAACTTAAACAAGAACAGGAAACCGTCCGATTTGACAGTAATCATCCCCTTTAGCTTCCAAACACGCTTGAGATAGTAAAGTACAGTAGAGTACGACAGTGGTTTATCAAGGAAAAAACCAACGAGATAATCACACCACATTGTACTACCTGCTCTGACTACTTCAGCAGGTGGCACAATAGCTTCTCCTTGAAATTCAAGGTGAATATCACGTGGAACGTACGTGCCAGCATTGATAGGTCTCGCTTTGAAAAGAGAGTTCCAAGCTTGCGGTTGTTTATTCAGAGAATGGGAAGATAAGGATGAGGAAGAGGGTGGAGGGGGTGGAGGTGGAAGGGGAGACTTGGACGAGGCATGAACTGGATTGGACGAGGCATGAACTGGATTGAGAGGGGCACACTGAACTCTGACAGAGGAGATGTCAGAAGATAAGACAGGAAGTAGAAGTATGGGTGGAGCAGAGTTAGGCACTGTAAATGGAGTTAGAGTAGATGGATGGGATGGATTGACAGGTGGAATAGTGACTGGGGGAGGAACAATATTCGGCAGAGGAAGAATGGGCAGCACAGAAGGTGGTACAAGAATAGGGGAGGAAGGACAGGGTTGATGAGAAGTGAGAGGATGTGATTAATTAGTTTAAGATAAAACATTATCTTAAATTAATCTTGAAAAACTTTACTTAACATAAGTCATTAATTAGTTTATGATATAAAGTAATCATCAATTACTTTCCTTAATTATTAATTTGCAATTCCTTAGTTAATCAATTATTTAAAACTTAATTGTTAATTAATAAATTATTATTCACTAACTAATTTAAATAAAATATTTACTTATAATTTGCCCTTTTATATTTCAAAATAAGTTTTGAAATAATATTAAGGTTTTTAACTTAAGACATTTTAAACATCATACAAATTTATTTATAAAAAAAATCCAATGCAAAGACAAGAATTTTAATTTGACTTAAATTATTTAAAGTTTAAACTTACTTATCTTAAATTTAAAAATCTAGTTTAATGTTCACTTTGGATTCAACCCATTAATACTTGAACCAAGAAACCGGTATACTATCTTTTTTTTAAAACAAATTTGACTTTCAAATTTTAAAAACTGTTTCAGTTAAACTTTAAAACTGTTAAACACTGTAGTTTAATACCTGCATACAAAAGACTCAGAACAACGCGTGTTTTACCCAAGTCATCCGCCATATTTCCCGAATCCTACTTCGAGAAAACAAGTAAACCCAAACGACAACCCACTGACACACTCAACCCTCTCGTGCACCTGCACCATTGCCGGAACCACCTCCGGTCAATGGCGAACCCACCGTCGAGTCTCTCTTCCATCCTACAAGCTCCTATGATCAACCAAATCTTGATTCTTGCCTCGATTCAAAAATCGAGTACCTATGGTTTACTGAAACCCAAACATCATCAGGAAATCCCCCTTGAACCATCGCCTCCGATCAACTATAAACCTACAACTCCGGCCATGGGTTGCTGACCCACCGCACCTTCTTCTCCCAGAATTTCTTCAAGCTCGATGCACATAGGAAGATACAGTAGACCAATTTCCAAAGTTCAAACAGAACTAGGTTAAAAATCAATCTCGAGCAAATTCAATCTTCACAGTGGATTACAAATCCTTCAACAAATTTTCCCACACTTTCTGGTCCTACCTCAACCTCCACCAAGAACCCCGAAAAATCCAGATGCAAGGATCATCAGAATTTTGCGAAAACCCAACTTCCAGTAAATACCCGATTACATACTCAATATAACTTTTAAAATTGAGATTTTCTTTCTTAAATTCATACTTCCCGTTGATACTTTAGTTTACATAATTATTTTAACCAAATTAAACACTTGGTTTCAAACATTGATATTAAGTTGTTACTGCATTGTTTGGTTCCCAGGTAAATTTCAAAAAAACAGAGACTTAGATCTATTTTTGTTCTTAGTTTAAACTTAAACTAACTTGTTTTAGTTTAAATCTATGACTTAACAATTTTTTTAAAAAAAGCTTGAAGATTTGAACTTACTCAGATTCTACAGTAGGGGAACAGAGAGAAATTGAAACCAACATGCACAGTTTCAAAGTCATACAACATATTTTGCAGATTTGTCTACACAGATACAAACTTATATATATATAATAAACATCATCACTAACTTATATGCAATCAGATAATTACTACTTAAATTTTTGAAAATTTTTTTTTGCTCACCTCAGTTTAAAAGAAGTGCAGAGGTTTGCAAATGAACTGGAACTGTAAAATGCTTTTAATTTTGAAGTTTTAAAAAGCTGAAGTGCTTGCAAAAACATTTTGAAGCTGAAGCCTCTAAAAGAAACAGAAATGCTTTATCCTTTTTGCTTCAGATTGCCTTGACCCTGATTCACTTGCATGCATATGGAAACTGGAAATGTTCTTTTTTTGAATTTGCTGGAGTTTTTTACATGCATTTGAAGATGAGACTGACAATGGATTGAAAGCTTGCATCAGACTCTTGAAAACATATGCATATTTTGTTTTGAAAACAAATGCAGGCATGCAGTTTTGATTTGCACTTGAAAAGAGTTATAGGTTTTGGTAAACAAGAATTAATGTTTCAGGTTTTTTTATTTATTTTGAGCATGGTTTGAATTGAGGAGCTTCAGATTTAAATTTGAGAATTGGTTTGAAGATTGTTTTGAATTGAGGAAATTTCAGATTTAGATGTTGAGGATTTTTGATTTTGGAATGAGTAAAGATTGGTATGGATATTTCTAGTTTCTTTTTTTAGGAATGAACAAAGATGTTTAAGAAAAAGAAGATGGAGAGAAAGGGTGTTTATATAGGTAATTTCAGATTTTATTAAATTAAAAAGAAATTAGAAAAATAATGGACACTTGTCTTAAACTTAATTTAAATATTTACACTTATTGTTTAAATGATGCCTAACTTAACACTTGTCAAATTGAGTTTATTTTAATTCTAAAAGAAATTTAAAAGCCTTTTTAAATAAATTTCTAATTAACTAAATTCTTTTCCCTAATTTAAAAATACTTTTCTAATTAAATTCCTAATTAACAAATACATTTATAAATTTATAAATGTATGCTAAATTTATATAAAATACAATCTTTAAAGAAAATGAAACCAAATATTATTTAAATAAAAATTATATACAAATTTTGCAAACTTATTTTAAATGCTATTTCAAAAGCCTTGCACTTATCCTTATTAAATAAATACGATTCCAAATTTCTATATATAAATTTCTATAAAAAGAATAATACAAAACAAATCTTATTTTAATTAAAAACATTATCTATTTATTTTTAAATTCAAACTATATTATTATTTTATTTTAAGATGCATGTATATTCTTGAATTCAAATTTATATTCAATTCAAAGTCAAATTTAAAAATCCAAATCTAAAAATCAATTTAAATAAATAAAATATCAATTTTTAAATATGCTCATTATTATTTACAAATAATTTATCCTATTTTAAAAATCAATTTAAATACACATAAATAAATATTTTTAAACACACTTATCAATTTTGAAAACAATAAGCCAATTTAGAATATATTCTTACAAATAAAATAATTATTCTTATTATAAAACCAATTTATAGCCATAATTAAAACATTATATTATTATTATTTGGTTATTTTTTTTTAAAAGAACAATTTTATCACTTCAAATAATTTAAACTTAAGAGATTATCACATTTAAGTTCCTGGAAATTCCGTGATATTACAAATTTTAAACCACCTTTGGTTTTAATTTAGAACAAAATCCTTTAAATTTCAAACATCTCTTGTTTGAAATATGACCCTTTCATTCAAATAAATTTACTATTTTTTATTACTTTGAAACAAATTTTCAAATTTCTAGAACTAGATTTAAAACTTCACAATTTATCATCTTCAGTTCCATACTTGCCTCAGTGTTTTACTTCCCTAAAATATTTTATTTTTCTTATTCATTAATACACTTTGTTATTAAATACCATAACCATTTATGATAATAGCCAAGATTATCATATCTAGAAACCAATTCATTATTATTTTATTCTAAAAATTTCTTCTTCGAATTCAATATTTTTAATCTCAGTTTGAATCTATTTCAAACTTATTTAAATTTGGTTGAATTTCTGTTACCACTTAATTTAATTTCTATAATTTAACAACCAAATTACCTTAATATTTATTAAAATGAAATGCTGCTTTATATATCAAATTATATTCTTATATAAAATAATTTAAAATCTTTTTATAAGAAAATAACAAGTACGCTCTCATATATATTCACTCAACTCATCCTCCGGTACCATTGACCCTATCCTTAATGAGTAATCCCACCAGAGCCAAGGTTCTCGCTTAACTTTGCTCTGATACGAAATGTAACAACCCGGAAATTCCGAATCCGAAAATTCCAGATTGTTTGGAAAAGAAGAAAAGAGAAAGAAGAAGAAACAGAATCAAGTCACAGAAACCTCACATTCGCAGCGGAGAAAATATAATATCAAATAAAGTAACAATTTTACAAAGAAGAACTGTGTCAGTACATTTACATTTTTATACATCATAGTTACAACATTTGCACAACATCGGACAGTTTAAAACAACATGTCCCAAATAATCAGCAATAATACACACAGTGGAAAACGCTCCATACGTTCCTACCATCCAGCTCGCCTCCTGAACTCCAGAACGTCCTTACCTGAAAAGGTGTAATACTCGGTCTGACCCAAGCATTACATCAAAGTAACACCTGGGTCAGGCTGGAAACCAGCGTAAGTAAACCCAACTAACATGGAAATACCAATGCATACAACTATTATAAACCCGAGGTAACTCGTATCAATTTACAAATTCACAATTTGATATAGCATCACTTATTTCACACATCAAATCTCTAAGTACTATACTTAGATTAAATGGCCTAATTCACTTAAATCATTCCATTTCAGCCTATTGATTTCACATATCAATTCATAAAGAATCGAAGTGGTTTCGGGTATTTACCGATACCCGATTCCGGTCTCTTCGAATCCTATGTCATCTGAACCCACGTTATCTAATTGAATACAATTCAACTTTAATTACCGGATAACACTTTTACATAGCAATTCATAACTGATAGATAATCACATTATCATCATCCATCCAACATATCATATCACAAAGCAATTCAAGTCAGAGATATCAACCATTTTCAAAGCACTCATCATCATTCAATCATTAATAAGCAAGATTGATCACTTCCATTAATTACATCAATTAATGATCCTCTGGTTACTTCATTGGTTAATTACTCTTAACCTTCGTTTATAATTAACTTTTAACTTAATTACATTCATTAATCAATCTTGATTTATCAAAATCAGAAATTAACTTTCCTAAGTTACTCTATCAATTAAACCAACTCCTTGATTAATTATATTAATTAATCCTTTAATTGCACTGAGTAATTATCACTAAATTCCTTATACCAAGTAATTATCCTTTAATTTCTTCCCATCAGGTAATTTCCTTTTAATTAATTGCATCCAGTAATTATCCACTCATTACTTTACTAAGTAATTACACCTCATTAATTACCTTAGGTAACTATACTTAATCTTTAATTAATTATACTTATTAATCGCTCTTGATTAATCTCATTCTGTAATTAATTACCTTTAATTAATTACATCACTTAATTAACTTCTCATAACTTTTATTAGTCAATTCTTAGATTAATTACACTAAGCAAATTAATTATTAATCGCTTATACTAAGAAATTATTCTTCATATAAATTACACCCTTTAATTAACCCTAAACTACCTTCAATCTTCAATTAATTACACCCTGTAATTTCCATTACTAATTACTTCATTAGTTTAATTAATCATTTATTATCCAAGACCTTCATCAACTTAAAGATAAATCTTTTATCTTTATTAATTTCTAATAAATCTTGAAATCACTTATCATTATAATATAAAACATAAATTCCTTTAATTAACTACTTGATTTCATTTTTAAATTAAGTTTAAAATAAACTTAAGATTCTAGTTTACAATATTTAAGTAAAATATCATATAATTTCTTAAACCAATATTTAAAATATTATCATACAAAGGGATAATATTTTCTTTAAAATCAGTTTAATCTTGATTTACTTTAAAGTCTAAAAACTTGTTTCCATAAAACTTTAGAAACTGTTTTAAAATTACACTTCGGGTCCAACCCAGGTCATACCCGAGAAAATACCCGAGCCCACCCCATACACTACTCGCACAAATCTACTTCGAGTCAGCACGCATACCATTCCGAGTTCGACCTGTACAAACTATCATCTTCCCTAAACTTACTAATGCCCAGTATTCATATGCACACATCTGCACACATGTGCACCTACACATTGCCGACGACCATCATCTTGGGTAGTCAACCATCAACTCCAACCACCAACACCCCTCGAAACTCAACTGAGCACCCAAAGTTTGTTTACATCATCACCTCCAGAATTTACTCTTCAACCCATACTGAAACAAAGTTCCGACCTTCTATCACCGAGTTCCGACCTCTCTGACCACGATACCCTCCAGTTCTCAGCCGCGAGCTCCGCCGCATCTCTTTCTTTCTTTTCCCCTCATGCGAACCACTCCGGTCGACAAACGTCACCTCCATTGGACTACAACCGAGCTCGACCCCCAAATCTTGCTAAACCTAGTTCACCGTTGCTTCACTACCACAGAGTTCGTGAAAATCACCCCGTAATTTTCCTATGACCCACAAACTAACAGCCACCTCTAGACATGATTCCGAGATTCCCAACCCCACCGATCATCTGAAAATGCTCGAAATCCAAATCTCGTTCAACTCTCGTTTTCTCTCGACTAAAACACTAAAAAATCATTATTTTAGTTTTAAAAATCCAAAAATTTGATCACTAATCTAATTTTAACCCTGAAACAACAAATTAAAAATGTTGAGATTTGATGAGTATTAAATTTCAACTGTTCTTTTTCTCTTTTCATTTGAAAACTGGCATCAGATTACCTTGAAATATTTTTTTTTTATATATTATGTTATAACATCCAAAATTTATTTTTACTACATGTCCTAAGGAAGATTAGAGAGGAAGAACATGATTTTGATCAGATTTAAAACCTGAATAGTAAGAACAGAACATCACCTTGTAAACAGACATGCCTATCTATCTAGTTCATATATAAATATACCCATTCATTTTATATTATGCAATAATCATTACATCTGATTATCAAGGATTTTATATCATGCATCCAGATTAATGTAAGTTAAGGTTTGATTTACTCACCTGATTTGAATCATAGCACATCTTTGAAATAGCATTGAAAACTCTCTTTTTTTTGCTGAAATGTTTTTGCCTCTTTGTTTAGAAACTGAGTTGCTTGTCTATTTTTGGAACTAGAATGCTTGCTTTGATTCGAAAATGCAGTTGCATGTAGTAGACAATTCCCAGATTGGAGAGACAAAAAATGCAGGCTTGCTTTGAAATAGCTACTGGATTTTGTTTTACAGGTTGAAGATGGTTACTGATTTTGGTTTTTTTTAAGATTTGTTTCTTAGCTTTAGATTAGAGAATAAAAGAAAGAAAAAATAATGAAGGAAGGAGATATGTGTATGTGTAGGCTGAAATTTGATTTTAAAGAAAACTAAATTAAATGACACTTGTCCTATATACTTACATTTGTCATATTGAATACACTTATCACTTAACACATGTTTCTTTAGTAATTAGTATTTGTAATTAAAAGTTAATATAAGATTATGCTTAATTAATAAGTTAATATGTAGTTATTTATGTATAGATAAATTTTAAAAGAAATAAAACCAATTACATTAATAAATAAAAGTTTATACAAATATTTTAAAATTCAAAACAATTTAAAATATCAATTTAAAATTCAATTTCAAATCAACTCAATTATATGTATATATTTAAACAACACTAATTAAATTTGTAGATAATAATTATTTTAAAATTTATTTATATAACTTATAAAGGAGATTATCACATTTATTTGTTTAATCTATAAATCAGTAATTTCAATAGTTAAATTAGATAATTATTCAATTATCCGATGCCCAAAAACCGGGTTATCACAGGAGGCGACTTCGATTTGGTGCTGGGCTGATGGAGTGGGTGAGTTCGTCTTTGACGATGAATTTGTTCGATCGTCATGAGGAGTTCGCGAATTAAAGTAGCATGCAAGCTCGAAGTCGCGACGTTGCTCGTTGGTAAAGTGTTTCATGGGCTCGAGCTCAGTGGCGGCATCGATCGCGGCATTGTGGAGTTGTTCACAGGCGACGATATCGCGATCCACTTTGGGGCATAGATCGTTGATTGTAAGTTTGATTTCTTTTTCTGTATACATTTAAAAAAAGTGTGAAAGCAAATTTTACAGTAGATATATATACATTGTCTGATATATATATATATATATATATATATATATATGGATATAGGCAGAAACACATGCAGTAAAAGAAAGAGAATCCTGTTTTAATTTATATTCAATTTAAAAGTTTTATCTACATATGTATGTATATATGTACGAGTTAAAGATTTTTTATTAACAGAAAGATTTTAGAAGTATAGGATTTTATTTTACAAGTGAAAAAAATATAGAAAAGAAAATAATAAATATACATTTACATATTTTTATTTTTTATCTTAACCACTATAAGATAAAAAATTTGAAGTAAATTTAGTTTTAATTTTAATTTTTAGTTAAATAAATTTGTTATAAGGAATTTGTTTAAAATTAAAAATATTAGTTTAAAATAAAATCATTAGTTAAAATTAAATCATTAGTTAATTAAATTTATCAAATGAAAATTTAATTGTTTGACTGGTTCGAATATTAGTAAAAATCATATAATTGTTACAAGGTCTAGAACTACGAAGAAAACAATCTGGAATGAAAATGGGTTGCATGCATAGTTAAAGGTGAGATCTTCTCACTCAATTGGAATTCCAGTTTAATTTTAAATAGTTAAATTTGAAATTGTTGATTGTATGCTTGGATGATAAGTTATTATCAGTTATATTAGATTAGAACCTATGCGCCGCATAGTAGCGGATGATATTATATTAAACCCACATACCGCGATATTCCACCTCGAAGTGGAATTGGTATTATATATGTATTTGGAGTGATTGATTTCCCGCATTATATAATAGATGAGACCATATGCGCCGCATAATAGCGGATGATATTTTATAAATCCCATATATCGTGATATTCCACCTCGAAGTGGAATTGGTATTTAACTGTTGTACTAACGTCAATGGATGCAGGGAAACAGGTTGGAGGGATCCAACTAGATTCCTCAAATATTTGCATTTGTTTCAATATGGCATGTTGATTATTTAAAATCTGTGTGTAATCATATTTGTGATTGAAACCGTTGAAGGCTATAGTTTAGTCGAATATATTTTTGGTATCGTAGGATAGCGGAAATGAATGAAATTGGATTTTTGAAATTCAAGTTGAAAGTTTATAGTAAGATTTATTTTTTTGAGAATTAAATAAATTTAGGAGAAGGAATTTTAAAAGGATGAGGTTTTATTTTTGAAAATCTATTAAATAAAATCCAAATTGCGGGAAAGTGTTTAATAAATGGGTTTTAAGTAATATTGTTTAATAGTTGAAGAATTTATTTTCGAATTTTAAGTAATTTGGAAGAGATACATGAATTTATTTTAAAAGGAAATAAATTTAGAAGTCAAATTCAAAAATTGATTTAGTGTTTGAAATGATTTTGGAAATTAATTTGGTGTTTAAAAATGAATCTTTGAGAAATCAATTTGAAATTTGATTTGGTGCCTGAAATAAATTTTTAGAATTTGGATTCGGTGTTTGAAAGTGAATATTTGAAAATCGTATATCAGCAGATATTTGCGAATTTAAATTCACAATGGGAATTTTATAAAAGAAAGGGAAATTTGTTTTAAAAATAAATATTGTTTTATTTTTAAAAAGTGTGGAAAGGGATTTACGGATTTGGAACGTAAATTTAAAATAAATCCAAAAAGATTTATAATTTGATTTGAATGAACCATTTTAGAATGGAAGGTGTACTTTCCCTGAAAAGCCGAGTATATTTTCAATATAGTTTACAAATATAAATTGAAGTTGGTAAGATGGTTTTAAGGAAAGAATATTTTGGAGAAATTATTTACTTAGGTTATGTTTAAAATCTTTAAAGTAAAGATTTATTTTAATTTATTATATAAGTGATTATTTAAAGGTTTAATTGATATTTGATTTAGAAAATGGATATTTAAATATTTATACCCCATCTACTAATTTTATTTTAAAATTAGTTTGGACTTGAATTTTTATATGAGATATTAGTATAATATTATCATAACTAATGTTTTAAAATAAAGTGTTTTAGGATAGTTTTTTAATTCTGATTGTTTCCAAGTATATATTTTGGATAAGCTATTTAAATTATTTTGAAGTATTTGAACTCGGCAAATTTTTAGTGGAATTAAATAAATATTTGGAAATTTATTCCACGTGAGGGAATTGATTTGAAATTTATTTTCAAATGGTTGAAAGGTGAAAACCATTTGAGTTTTTTTTTCAAATGGTTGAAGTGTTAAAATTATATCTTGCGTAGATATTTTGAAAATAATAATTGGGGGAAAATTATTTGAAATTTAGTGATTGTTGTGAATGTTGATTGATAGTTAAATAACCAACTATCAATATTGACCTTTAAAGGACATTTGAATTTCGATGCGATCGGGGTCGAATTCCAAAAGGATGTTCGAAAATCACATCGAATCTTTGTGATGGATCTTTTATTTAAAAGATCAAAGTGGTAATTCTTGTGGTTTATTTGAATCTGAATGTAACACTTATTTAAAAAAAAATAAGCGCTCATTATTCGGATTAGCCGGGAGAGGACTTTGTGTCATAAAACCCTTTCCGAATAATGATACGACGAAATGGGATTGCATTTGAAGATGGTGTTGAAGATCGGGTATTTTCGAAGACGAAAGGATTACCTATCGAATGTCTCTACATCGGGTTTCTCCGGTATAGAGATTTTATCACCCTTTGTGATGGGGATTCCGGTACAGATTAGTGAATATACGAATTTGCAAGGGTTTTTTTGAAGTGCCTTCGGTTCCATTCGATCCCGGAACGGACTTGTATGGATGTGTGTCTGACGTTACACTTTGAGATGTAAAGCTGGTTTCTATCAAATATATTTCTGTTGGTGGCGGAGAATTTATTATCTTAGCTTAACACCCTTCTTTGAGACGTACGAGCTCGGAGGTTATGTAGTTGATGATTACTAGTAATACATTCCCAATTTGGTATGGTGGCATACAAAGTGTTGTTGATCATTAGTTGATCGAAGCATGGCTTTGTGAAATTGTAGCTTTGTGGACGAGACCTCGTCGGACCTCACAACCCGGAAATGGTCGAAACAGGAAGGATGCGGCAAGGTTATTTAGGGGTAGCTCCCCCTGAGGGTATGTGATTTCCTTCTGTAAAAGGGTAGTATCATGGTATGGAGCCCAGATATTTTACCTATGTTGTTGTTGCAAATCTAATACTTTGTGGTTATTGCTTTACGGTTGAGGATCCTCGAATAAAGGTTTCAAACGACCGAGGGATGACATACTCGTGTAGTAGTCACCTAGTTATAGAGGTAACCCGGCCTTAGTTGGCAGAGAGATGGTTAACTTCTCGGGGCGTCCCTCCAGAGGCATACCCATATGGAAATAGGAAGTTCCTTAGCCTGACCGTTTGTTGGAAATCCAATCACCAATACGCGCCCTTTACGATTGCAATTGTATAGCCTGCCATTCTTAAATGGTAGCTATAACAGGCATAATATAATGGTACATATGCTGGCTAAGATTAATATTATACTTTCGAAAGGTTTTTTGCACTATGCACTAATAATAATATTATCAAAATGGATTTTGTGTATCAAGCATGTTTGACTATCATAAGGAGAAATCTCCTCCAATTGTGCGCTTGCATTGTGTGTGTGCAGGGAGGCCTTATGGTAGTTTCATTTTCCAAAAGGTTAGCAGATTTCTTTTTATTTTCTTTATGAAAATAACTGTTTTTAAGATTTCACACCAGTCTCATGACTGACCTTGCTTAATACAACGTGATAGGGGGTTCTCGCTTTGCATTTGGTGGCGAACGGGAGACTCTTACCCCTACATGTCCCCGGAGAGGGGTTGGTTAACCGGGTATGTGAAGAAGTCGAAAGGTTGGCCGTAAAAGCAAGGGAAGGGTACCATTATATGCCACGGTGGGGCTGGGATGGTTGAAAAGCCTACCATTCGAGAGTGGCCGCTGTCTATGGTTGAAAAGCCTAGATCGTTATAAAGTAGTATCAGAACATTTGGTTAAGCGATAACCTTGGCTCTGGTGGGGATTATTCATTAGAGATAGAGTAAGTAGTACTCTAAATTGAGTTGAGTGTAATAATAGATATAAGCGCGTATTTGTTAGTGAATATAAAAAAAATTGTTTTTTATTGTGTTGACTTATCGGTTAATTGTTTATAGATTCTGGTCGGTGTAGTTTGGTTAATTGTATCGATAGGGGTTTCTAAACTCTTAAATAAGATAAACCGACAAAGTATTGTTTTAAAATAGGGTAAATGAAATAATTTTACCCAAACTATTTTTTTGTATAAATGGAAATAATCTTTGTAAATTATTATAGTATATGGTTGTCTGTTTGTTAGGAAGTGATAATACAATCATTGATTATTGAATAGGAAATTGAAATCATAACTCAAAAGTTAAGAAATAAATTCACACACAAATGGAATTTGAGAATGTAAATTGTAAATGTGATTTGTAATTTGAAATGGAATTCCAGAGAAATGTTTTGAAAAGTATTGAAAGGGTTTGAAAGTTTTGAAATTTGGAAAAGATTAAATTCCCTTGGAGTTTGGAAATGGTTTTCAAAGGTTTGGAAAAAAATGTTTTGAAGGGATAAAAGGTCCAAACTCTTTCGCTGGAAACAAAATTCTGATGATGATCGCTATATCATCGGTGTTCAGTTTCAAGTTTCCAAGAGAGGAATTGCAGCCAAATTGTTTTAAATGGAAGTTGTTTGCAAACTGGGTTTGGTTTTGGGAAATCAAAAGATAATTTGAATTGATTTCAAAAATGATTTTTGAATGTTGGAAGACTCTGGAATCTGATAAAAATAGTCATGGAATAAAATTTATTAAGGTGGAAAATAAAATTTTGAATGAATAAATGAATTTACAATTTCAAGTAAACGAAAGTGAAATTGAATGTTGAAATTCATTTTGAATTTGTAAGTAAATAGAACAGGAGTTAGAATTGAATTCAATAATTATAAATGAAAGGTAAATTGAATGCATATGGAATTTGAAATCAAGTTTAATTATAAGTAGATGTAAACCAATGTGGTAAATTAAAAATAAATATAAGAAGTATATAGAATATTTATATTAACTTAAGAAAAAAAGGGCAATATTCTTAAGTAAATTTGGAATTAAGAAAATATTCTAAATTGATAAGTGAATAAAGGATAAACTGAAAATTGGGAAATGATGATTGTGAACAAGTGAATGAAAATCAAAATCAATGTGAATAAAAGAAAAGAAAATTGATATAGCTAATAATCAATTATGAATGAATACATATGATGTATGTATATTATTTTATTCGCATAGCGATTTGATCTAGAATTCGAGCACAGAATTTCGAGATAGTTATATCGATCCGAATTGGAATTTTTCACTCGATTTTCGACGACAAACCTGGATATGGATTTTTGGTTGATTTTGGAAATTCTCTATCAATGTTTAGAACTATGAAAATGACGGTTTTTGAACAAGAAAACAAATCTGAGTCCGCATTCGGAAGTGAAATTGTGTGATCGAGTGAGCGATCGAATTTAATATTATGTACGAATAATGTATGCACATCGTACGGATTTGAATGAAATAAATATTCAAACATTTGTAAAGAAATGTGCAAAATGATATTTGAATGTTGTAACTGGATATTATGGCTAGTAGGATATACATGTGTATTATACGAAAAAGATAAATTGGGGTTTGATTTCGAAGATAATTTAACTGCTCAACAAAATGGTATGTAATTGAATTTCGGTATGAAATTTGATGATTTTCTTGTCCAGCTACTTGGCTTTTCGTTTTCTTTTTGAAATTTGAGGTCCCGTTGTGGCATTTTGTAGTTGTACCGAGCTAGCCGTGCAAAGGAGACGCTAGCGAAATTTTTTAAAAATTTAGAGAGTTGGAAAAATTTTGAGAAAAAATTGAAAATTGAAAATTTGAATTTAAATTTAAATTTCATTGTTGAGAAACAATGCCGTTTGGAAACTATGGAGGATTTTGGAATGTTAGATGAATCGATAATGGGTTTTCAATAAAAAGATTGTTTTGGAAAGTTAAAAATGTTTGGATTGGGAAAATAATTTATGGGTTAAGGATCATTCTTCTTAACTAGTAATTTTGGGACGAAATTCTTTTAAGGGGGGAAGAATGTGACGAACCAGAAATTTGGACATTTGAAATTGAAATATTTGATTGAATTTTAATATTTAGAAGTTGATTTAACTTGAGTTTCAATTATAACTATGAATTTGGCAATTAAATTTTTGAATTTAATTATTAAATCTGGGTAAAGTTTTGAATCTTTAGTTTTAAGATGATTTAAAATATATTAAAGGCTTAGAAAATTCATGTTGATAATACTGAAGATAATAAAAGCTTCAGAGTTGAATTCGAAACTGTTTGTTCAGTATTGAAATTTATATCATTTAAATCGATATTTAAAAATAGTCTTCCAACCCACAGTCTCGGATTTCAACGAAACCTGTTCCATTGGATCAGTAATGATGTGTTATTATCGGATTTCTATTTTCGTAGTGTTTGGAGTGATCATTCGGCCATACGGTAAGCTAACGCGCTGAAATTTTATCGAAATTTAATTTAGGTACAAAAAGCTATCTTCTCCATACGATCGAATTTGGACTCGAAACATTTTCCGTTGCGTTCGGACTAGACGTGTAACATTATAAACGCCTGGCGGCACGCCTTGTTTGGAGTTCGGAATTTTGAGTCGCATTTGACAAGGCGATTTGAATTTGAATTTAAATTATATATATATATATATAAACATTCTCAAATATTCAATAAACAAATTTTAACATGTTTTATCATTTTAAACACTTGGTGAAAATTGAAGATTCGCGTCTTCTTTCTTTTTCTTTGTCGTATATACAAATCAAAAGAAAAGTAGAATATCGAACGAAAACATTTTTTCGTTCAAAATCAACATAATGGACGAGTGACGTTCTATCCTTCAAATTTATACCCCACTCTCTCGTTCGAATTCAGAAATCAAATAGTCGATGTAACAACAGGATATATTCAACCATTCGCATCCGCACATGTCGGACTTGAATTGCTCAAAATACCGCGTTGTAAATAAAATTTGGCAAATCTCAGAATATATAGTAAATAAATCACAGACCATAGACACAGAGTATTTAATAATGCAGCGGAAGTAAAAGAAATAGTAGTTCATTGAGCTACTATATAAATATATCAGAGTTAAATAAAATACAACAGAAGAAATAAAGTACAACAGAAGTCTCAAGATGATAACCAAGTACAAGCTGAATAGAACAACAGAACTGGAATAGATAAAACTCGATAAGCAGATGATCTCTAGAGATTCCAATCTCCAGAAAGTGGAATCCAAATCTGTGAATAACTCAGGCTGACCCGAGCGTAAATAAAATACAAACACTCGAGTCAGGACAATATATACTTATATAATGTAAACCAACTCAAGTGAAGCTGTAATAAAGTACAAGTAACTTAAAGGATGCCTGGGACCGCCCATCCTCTAAGAATCCGTTAAACTATTTACTATGTAGTAATATTTCGCTATTATAATAATGTCTACAGTAAAATAAACATACTTTTAAATAGCGTTCCGGGCTACCCATATCACCCTTCACACATAATAGTCCCAGTAGTCCATCCAATATCATGCCATTTCCACTCCGGGTGACTGTCAGAAGATACCACACGGGCTACGGGAGAAAAAAAAACTCGTAGTAAAGGCTCGGTATGGTAGGTGACACGGCACACAAGGCAATGTCAGGGTAGATATACCAATTACGCACACGGGCTGGTGGTAACGCAGCAGCTACATACGCCCACCTCAGAACACACTCCCATATCAAAATCGGAGGATGGCCATCTAATCAATCACAAGTAAGAGTATAGTATCGAAGGAATGTGTCCGATCGGAGGAATGACCTCACTTGGCCCGAGATCGCTCCTGTTTTAGCCACCTTATGCCAACTCATGGGAGTTGGGTCCACGTAATATACCTCAAGAACGTCGCCACCATCCTACTTCATTCTGGAATCTCCACCGCGTACACGGTTGTCATAGTGGTTTTCGGTATCGACAGAGAGTATGCCAGATATCTGATCCCGGTCTCTTTGCCAACCAATCGTTATTACAACCCATACTTAAAATTTTAAAATGGTATTTATACTTCAAAACAGAATATCATTTCAAATCCAAATCTTTATCAAAATAAAGATTAAATTAATTCCAAACCATTTCAAAAACATCATATCTTTCCAAAACTTCCTGTCAAATCATATCAATATATCAAAATATCATATCTTTCCAAAACTTCATTTCAAATCATTTTAATATATCAAAAGATATCATATCTTTCCAAATCTTCATTCAAATCATTTTACTATATCAAAAATATCATATCTTTCCAAAACTTCATTTCAAATCATTTTAATATATCAAAAGATATCATATCTTTCCAAAGCTTCATTCAAATCATTTTACTATATCAAAATATCATATCTTTCCAAAACTTCATTTCAAATCATTTTAATATATCAAAATATCATATCTTTCCAAAACTTCATTCATTTCAAATCATTATTCATTTTATTCAATTTAAAATACCATTTCAATTTACATTTCAAAACAGTTTTTATTTCAAAAATCACTTTAAATCATTAAAATGAAGTTATTGTATTTAATAATTAAATTATTAAATTTCCAAAATTTTCAACTTTCAAAGTTCATTTATTCACTTAAGTTTATCAAAACGGTGAAAATTCACTTTTCGCAGCATTTAGAAAACGCTACGGAAAGTTACATTCAAAACAGTTCAATTTAACAAAAGACAGCATTTTAAAAATGCTGTAATAGGGTTTACTTAATATTTCAAATAAACTTAGTTAAATTCAACAATTATAGCACTTAAAAAGATTGTTATAATAGCCTTTAATTCAATTTATCGTTTTAGTTCATTATCATCAACTACAGCATTTACAAATGCTGTAATATCATTTACATTGCAATTAATAGCATTTCAAAAATGCAGTTAATTAACTTCAAATATTCAATATAATTTCACAACCAATTATATTTTTATTTAAAACATTTTTAACTTATAAAATCATACATTTTCACATTTATAAACATTATTTAATTTTCCTTAAGTTCATGATTTTATAAAGTTAAATTTCCATTCAAAAATCAAGATTTAATAATAATTCACTTATTCAATTGCAATGTTCAAATTTAAATTCATTACATTAAATTTCAACTTAAAACTTAAGTTCAAATTCTCAAATATAACTTAGTTTTATTTTTATTTACTTAACTAAAAATTCACTTTTAAGCCAATTTCATAAATATCCAATTTTAGTTATATTTCAAAATTTCAACTTAAATATTCATTCATTTCACATTTCAACTTTATTAAAAATCATTAATATGATATAAAATCACTTTAAATTTATTTAAATTCAAATTATCATAAATTTATCATAATTTCATATTCAATTTAATTTCCAATTATAATTAAATCAAATTTTCCAAAATAACTTACATTCAAAATTTTCTAACTTTTTCATTAATTCATTTCACTTATAATTATTCAGAAAATCAATAATATTTTACAAAAATCTTTTTTAATTAGATTTAAATCAAAATATTTTAATATTTACATTTCTAAAATAATTTTAAATTTTTTAGAAAAACATATATTAACTACGGGTCTGTATAAAATATTCTACACTATGAAAAGTGATACAGGTAATATATCATTTCAACCCGTAATTTACAAAAGAAAATCCGGGTTTTATCATTTCAAACCCATAGTCCCAAGTAAATGAAATAAACTGAAAATCATTCAGGCCTATCATTTCAGCCCATAACGATTTTCCTTTATTCTAAAGTCCGTTCGGGTATGTATCATTTCAACCCATAGTGATTCTAATCTAAAGGGAACTTGCAGTGTGATGTACTAATAAAAATAACAAAACAGCAATAATATAACAGTGACATATGATATAACTGGTGTTTAATCATGTGTGAACATCATATAATAGTGACATAGCAAATAAAATATGGTGATGCAGTTTACATATTCACGAGCGATCGATTTACTATTCATATAAGTATAAAACTGTCTGGTGAGAATAACTCATAGGTTTGAGCTGGAGATACAACGACGAATACACAAATGAGATCCACACAAGCACGATAACACGACACAAAGATGAGTGGAAGAGCCAAGGTATCAATTCCCTTGAATACAAGTCAAATAAAACAATATAATATACATATATATAAGTTTCAACACAAAAATGCAATAACAATGCTAGAAACAATTGTATAAAACCAATCCAAAATCATTGCACTTGCTTTCAACCTCCTATACTACAGCTACAGGTCTGAAATGTACTTCCTAAAGGTTGAATTTGGATCTGGTCTTGAGTCTATATGGTCGGCCTAACATAGTTTAAAAGGTGGTGCAAAGCGTAGGTGCATGGATCTACAACTACAAGGCAACTAGCATCAATTCAAGTCACAATATGGTTCGGCCAAGGGGTCCTATGGGTTCGTCCTGGTGCTCTGGTGGTGGTGGGTGGTGTGGCAGTGGGTGGTGGTCAGGTCAGAGCAAGGAGTGGTGGTGGAAGTGGCGGCAAAGGAGGTGGAAGTGGTGATAGAGGAAGGGTGGCTCGGCTTGAACAATATAGGGATGGTTTGTGAAAGTAGAGGGTGGATCTCTTGCCTAGGGAAGGTCGGCCTGTTGGGATGGTGATCTGGAGGTGGTGGTAGCTGGTTGTGGTGGTGGTGGGGTTGGCCTAGCTGCTGGAGGAGGTGGGGCCGGCCATAACATGTTGAAAGCAATGGCAATAGTTAGTAGAAAAATCAAAGTAAACAAGAGAAAAGTATAAAACATTACCAAGCTCTTTTGATCAAATAAGAAGAGATGCCGTGCTATTTTTTTTGTTTTGAGAAGAAATAATTTTCACGTGAAAAAGAAGAAAGATATTGCAGGAGAAAATAAAAATGAAAGGCAAAAAAAAAAAATGCAAAATGATAGTTAAAGTGAAAAGGTGGGAGATCAAAGGACAAGGAAGGTAAAGGGTTTCAAAAACCTTTCATATTTCTTAAATTTGTTTATATAACTTGATATTTCTGGAAATAATAATAATCCCAGATAAAATTTCGAAAATTTATCAAAACATATATAATATTTATAAATTATATAAAGTTAAATTAAGGAAAATAGCTAAAAATAGTAAACTAGTCTAGAAAATTTGAAATTAAATGAAATAAATTTTAGAAAATTCATATAAGCTTGTAATATATTTTTAAACATAAATAATAATATAAAATAAAAGTACATTCACAAAATAAATATATAAAATTAAATTTAAATATAATTTTAATGAAGAAAATAGCAGAAAATAAGAAAACAGCCTTAAAAAAAAAGAAATCAACACACTAAACTTTGGAAAAATTATAACATCACTTTAAAAATGTTTTTTTTTTTAAAATAAAATATCTATCTAACATGTCATATAACACATATTAGAACATGATTTGACAAATAAAAATGTTATATATATAAATTAAAATAGATGATTTTATTAAATAAATCAATTTACATACAATATGGTAAAAAGCATAACTTTCACAATATAAATCGGATTTCAACGAAACGAAAAGCAGTATTCTTGAAATTAAATTCATTTTCATAATAAAAGATAAAATTCAAGAATTCATATTTAAATTTAAAATTTAAAAGTCAAAGTTTGACCAATTTGACCAGAAATCCACTTTTTAGTAAAATATCCAATTTATACAAGTTTGAAACTATAATTTACATAAAATCAAAATTTATATTTTAAAATGAAATGTTTGGAATAAAACAGGTTTTAAAAAAATAATTTCAAAATAAAAATAAAAATAAAGTCAAATTTAAGTTATATGCAAAAATCCAGGGTTGTTACAGTCGATCTCTTAAATCAAGTCGCATAGCTTTCCATTCAAATGTCTTCGTTCGAGCTGAGTATTTGATCGAAGGAGGAAGGGAGAATCTGGTCGCCTAAAGTGTAGGTCCACCACTGCTACGCAATGCAGCGCGCCTCGGTGATGTGGCGACTAGGGTTTTGGGACAAGCATAGGATGATGGAGGCGACTTCGATTTGGTGTTGGGCTGATGGAGTGGGTGAGTTCGTCTTTGACGATGAAATTGTTCGATCGTCACGAGGATTTTGCGAATTAAGGTAGCGCGCAAGCTCGAAGTCGCGACATTGCTCATGGGTGAAGGGTTTCGTGAACTCGAGCTCAGTGGTGGCATCGATCGCGGCGTGGTGGAGTTGTTCGCAGGCGACGATATCGCGATCCACTTTGAGGCATAGATCGTTGATGGTAAGTTTGGTTTCTTTTTCTGTATACATTTAAAAAAGTGTGATAGTAAATTTTACAGTAGATATATATATATATATATATATATATATATATATATATACACACACACACTTTTTCTGATATATATATATGTATGTATATGTAGATATATATATATGGATATAGGCAGAAACACATGCAGTAAAAGAAAGAGAATCCTGTTTTAATTTGTATTCAATTTAAAAAATTAATCTATATATGTATGTGAATATATACGAGATAAAGATTTTTTTTATTAACGGTAAGATTTTAGAAGTATGGGATTTTATTTTACAAGTGAAAAAAATATATAGAAAAGAAAATAATAAATATACATTTACATATTTTTATTTGCTATTTTAACCACTAAAATATAAAAATTTTGACGAAAATTTAATTATAATTTTAATTTTTAGTTAAATAAATTTGTTAAAAGGAATTTGTTTAAAATAAAAAATGTTAGTTTAAAATAAAATCATTGGATAAAATTAAATCGTTAGTTAATTAAATTTATCAAATGAAAATTAAATTGTTTGATTGGTTCGAATACTTATAAAAATCATATAATTGTTTGCAAGGTCTAAAACTGTGAAGAAAACAATCTGGAATGAAAACGGGTTGCATGCATGGTTAAAGGTGAGATCTTCCACTCAATTGGAATTCCCAGTTTAATTTTAAATAGTTAAATTTAAAATTGTTGATTGTGTGCTTGGATGATAAATTATTATCAGTTATATTGGATTAGACCCTATGCGCTGCATAATAGCGGATGATATATATTAAACCCATATACCATGATATTCTACCTCGAAGTGGAATTGGTATTATATATGTATTTGGAGTTATTGATTTCCCGCATTATATAGCGGATGAGACCCTATGCGCTGCATAATAGCGGATGATATTTTATAAATCCCATATACTGCATATTACACCTCGAAGTGGAATTGGTATTTAACTGTTGTGCTTACGTTTGTGGATGCAGGGGAACAGGTTGGAAGGATCCAACTGGATTCCTCAAATTTTTGCATTTGTTTAAGTATTGTGTGTTGATTATTTATAATCTATGTGTAATCATATTTGTGATTGAAATTGTTGAAGGCTATAGTTTAGCTGAATATATTTTTGGTATAGTAGGATACCGGAAATAAATGAAATTGGATTTTTGAAATTCAAGTTGAAAGTTTATAGTAAGATTTATTTTTTTGAGAATTAGATAAATTTAGAAGAAGGAATTTTAAAAGGATAAGGTTTTATTTTTGAAAACCTATTAAATAAATTCCGAATTGCGGGAAAGTATTTAATAAATGGGTTTTAAATAATATTGTTCTATAGTTGAAGAATTTATTTAATATTCAGATTTTAAGTAATTTGGAAGAGATAAAGGAATTTATTTAAAAGGAAATAAATTTAGAAATCAAATTTAAAAATTGATTTGGTGTTTGAAATGATTTTGGAAATCAATTTTGAAATTAATTTTGTGTTTAGAAATGAATCTTTAGGAATCAAATAGAAATTTGATTTGGTATCTGAAATAAATTTTTGGAATTTGGATTCGGTGTTTGAAAGTGAATATTTGGAAAACGATTTGAAAATCGTATATCAGTGGATATTTGAAAATTTAAATTCACAATAGGAATTTTATAAAAGAAAGGGAAATTTGTTTTAAAAATAAATATTGTTTTATTTTTAAAAAGTGTGGAAAGGAATTTATGGATTTGGAATGTAAATTTAAAGTAAATCCAGAAAGATTTATAAATTGATTTGAATGAACCATTTTAGAATAGAAAGTGTACTTTCCCTGGAAAGACAAGTATATTTTCAATATAGTTTATAAATATAAATTGAAGTTGTAAAGATGGTTTTAAGGGAAGAATATTTTGGAGAAATTATTTACATAGGTTACTTTTAAAATCTTTAAAGTAAAGATTTATTTTAATTTATTATAGAAGTGATTATTTAAACGTTTAATTGATATTTGATTTAGAAAATGGATATTTAAATATTTATACCCCATCTACTAATTTTATTTTCAAATTAGTTTGGACTTGAATTTTTATATGAGTTATTAGTATAATGTTTTCATAACTAATGTTTTAAAATAAAGTGTTTTAAGATAGTTTTTTTATTCCGATTGTTCCCAAGTATATATTTTGGATAAGTAATTTAAATCATTTTGAAGTATTTGAACAAATTTTTAGTGGAATTAGATAAATATTTAGAAATTTATTCCACGTGAGGGAGTTGATTTGAAATTTGTTTTCAAAAGATTGAAAGGTGAAAAGTGAGTTGAAATTTGTTTTCAAATGGTTGAAGTGTTAAAATTATATCTTGTGAAGATATTTTGAAAATAATAATTGGTAGAAAATTATTGAAATCCAGTGATTGTTGTGAATGTTGATTGATAGTTAAATAGCCGACTATCAATATTGACCTTTAAACGGCATTTGAATTTCGATGCGACCAGGGGTCGAATTCCAAATGGATACTCAAAAATCACATCGAATCTTTGTGATGGATCTTTTATTTAAAAGATCAAAGTGGAAATTATTGTGATTTATTTGAATCTGAATGTAACACTAATTTAAAAAAAATAAGCGCTCATTATTCGAATTAGCCGAGAGAGGACTTTGTGCCATAAAACCCATTTCGAATAATGATACGACGAAATGGAATTGCATTTGAAGATGGTTTTGAAGATCGGGTATTTTCGAAAGCGAAAGGATTAGCTGTCGAATGTCTCCGCACCGGGTTGCTTCGGTATAGAGCTTTTATCACCCTTTGTTATGGAGATTCGGGACGTGATTAGTGAATATTCAGATTCGCAAGGGCTTCTTTGAAGTGCCTTCGGTTTTGTTCGATCCCGGAACAGACTTGTATGGATGTGTATCTGACGTTACACTTTGAGATATAAAGCTGGTTTCTATCAAATACATTTCTGTTGGTGGCGGAGAAATTATTCTCTTAGCTTAACACCCTTCTTTAAGACGTACGAGCTTAGAGGTTATGTAGTTGATGGTTACTAGTAACACACTCCCAATTTGGTAATGTGGCATATGAAGTGTTTCTAATCATTTGTTGATCGAAGCATGGCTTTGTGAAAAGTGTAGCTTTGTGGATAAGACCTCGTCGGACCTCACAACCCAAAAATGGTCGAAATAGGAAGGTTGCGGCAAGGTTATTTGGGGTTAGTGCCCCCTGAGGGTATGTCATTTACTTCTGGAAAAGTGTAGTATCATGGTATGGAGCCTAGATATTTTACCTATGTTGTTGCTACAAATTTATTACTTTGTGGTTGTTGCTTTTTGGTTGAGGATCCTCGGATAATGGTCGCAAATGACCGGGGGATGGCATACTCATTAGTAGTTACCTAGTCATAGAGGTAACCCGGCCTTCTATTGGCAGAGAGCTGGTTAAGTTCTTGGGGCGTCCCTCCCGAGGCGTACCCATGTGGTAATAGGAAGTTCCTTAGCTTGACCATTTGTTGGAAATCAAATCACCAATACGCGCCCTTTACGATTGCAATTGTATAACCTACCATTCTTAAATGGTAGCTATAGCAGACATAATATAATGGTACCTATGCTGGCTAAGATTAATATTATACTTTCGAAAGGTTTTCTGCACTATGCACTAATAATAATATTATCAAAAAGGATTTTGCGTATCAAGCGTGTTTGACTATAATAAGGAGAAATCTCCTCCAATTGTGCGCTTGTATGTGTGCGGGGAGGCCTCATGGTAGTTTCATTTTCCAAAAGCATAGCGGATTTCTTTTTATTTTCTTTGTGAAAATAACTGTTTTTATTATCTCACACCAGTCCCGTGACTGATCTGGAGTTTATTGTTCCCTTTCTAAACTCTGGGTGCCCATAATTTTCCACATGAACGGCCTAGAGTCAGGTTATCAGTTATTCGGGAGCGTAGTCAAAAAGTTGCTGTGGAAATCTAAAGTTCAAGCTAGATGGCGAGACGTATCATTATACTATGTATTACCCGCTGCGTTGGGATTGATGCAAGTTCAGTTTTAATATGGATTAGTTGTTGTAAATGCCTAGTGTTGAATGGTGTTGTTGTATGCTCTGATGTTGTATTGTAATGACAGATATGGTTCTTTGTTTTAAAGATTATTCATTTAGCTATTATATTTGTTCTGCTGCGAAATGTGAGATTTTGTTATTGTTTCTGTTTCTTCTTCTATCTTCTTCTTCTTTAACCCCAACGGTTTGATTTTCCGAATTCGAGGGTTCAACATGTGATACAGTGGAGTATCGATGTTGACTTTCGGGCGTCGAAAAATTGGTTCGTTACGATACCGCTAGGCTTTCATAAGGTTATACCCCTATTCCGAACGCGATTGAAAAGGTTTCGAGTCCTAATTCAATCGTATGGAGAAGATAGCTTTTTGGACCAATTATTATATTAAATTTTCGAAATAAATTTCTGCTCGTTTATCTACCGTATGGCCAAACGATCACTCCAAACATTACGAAAATTTGAAATCTGATATTAATACACAATTACGAATCCAATGGAACTGGTTTCGTCGAAATCTGAGACTGTGCCTTGGAAGATTATTTTTTAAATATCGATTTAAACAATATAATTTCAAAAAACAGTTTTAAATTCAACTTTTAAAGGTTCTACTATCTCAAATATAATCAATATAAATTTTATAAGCCATTGAAATATTTTTAACCAGCTTAAAACTCAAGATTTAATATTTTACCCAATCTTTAATTGTTAAATTCAATAATTTAATTGCCGAATAATAATGATATTCAATATTCAAGTTAAATCAACTTCCAAATATTCAAAATCAATTAAATATTCTAATTTCAAATATGTAAAAATTTTGGGTTGTCACGGATCATCTCATTTATCTTCATTCTTGGAAGAACTAGGTTGTTTTTTAGGAGATGACGGAGTGTATTCGAGAGGTTCCTTCTCCTCATCAAAAAGTTTGGAATGTTTTGAAGGAGGAGGAGAAGGCACTGGAGTTGGCCAATCTTCTGAAGGTGGTGTAGGACCACGAACTCATTGAAGAACCTCCTTTAGAACGAATAATGTAGTTGAAAGTGACGTTTTAACTATGGCTAGGCGAGAAATAAAAGATGTTTCAAAACTATCAATGCGCTTAGCCAATAATTTTTGATTTCGAGATAAAATAAGCTGATTTTAAAGAGTTAATTCACGAATACTCTCATTTGGATTCGTCTCAGTGCGAGTCTCCAAAATATCATCTTGGCACGTATAATCAAATGGTGCATGAGGAGGAGTATTCTCGTGATGTTGCTCCACCTCTTGTGATGGTTCAGGTTGTGTTTGAGGTGGAGGCCTAGCTTGTCCGGCTTCACGACATTGCATCCACTCTTCAAATGGTATAAAATCCGGAGGATTTTCCGGTAAGTGCATTAGAGAGAAAAATTTTGTGGATGCATATTTCGAAGAAATCTCTTCAAAAGTGGATAAATATGAAGGGATGTTGTGAGCTCTTAGAAATCTCATGATGTATGTAGGGTAGATGATGGATGGATGTGATCGAGTCCAAAAATGTTTGAGCTTGTCAAATATAAATTTTGCCCAATTAACCTCTGTTCCTCTGAATATAGCATATAGGGCCTTGTGCTCTAACTACGTGATTTGCTCATGACTACCAAGGTGAGGAATGATAGTGTTGATAATCATTCTAGTGAGAAGTCTCGCCTTAGGTCTCAGGTATTCAGATGCAAATCTAGGCATTTCATCTTTCCATATTTGATGTGTGATATTATCTCTCGGTTTGAGATGCATATCCGGAATATTATATAAATCTTCTCCCGTGTTGGAATATCCGAGAATTCGGCCTATGATCCCTGGAGTAAGTCTAATTGTGTTGCCGTAAACACTTGACCATAGCCAATTATCATCATTGTCAGTGTTCCAAACTGTAGTGCTATTTAAATTAGCATAGAAAAGAAATATGGCTAGCTGATCGATTTGGATGTTATTAGGATTAAAGGATATCAATGTTTCTAATCCAGCACTTTCATACATTTCATCTAAATCATACAATGAGAAATTTAGCAAATTATAAAATGGACCTGTATGGAGTTTTTATTTCAATATCCTCTTATCTCTTAATTGAATGTGGCACACGATTCATCCATCGTTGAATTTGATCGTCAAAGCAAACTTGCGGTTTGGATGAAGTTGCTTGGTCTTGCGTTTCGCATAGAGAACTTAGGGTTTTTTGTTTTTGGAGCCATGGAAATCGATCGAGTTTGGAAGAGAAAGTAATTTATGGGAAATATGCAGTAGAAATGGAATGAAACGTAAGTGAGGAAAGTAAAAAAATAGACGTTATCAAGGTACTGTAGAGTGTCCATTGAATTTCAGATGTCTGGAAGGTGAATCGGACGTCTGGTTTAACCTAGTTTGAAGACAGTAAATCGAATCATACGTCTGGTTGTTGGTGGCGGACGTCTGAAATTGATCGACTTGTAAAATTTGAAAGGCAGACAGAATTATGAGACTTCTATTTGTAGAATTAGACGTCTGGAATAGGTTGAAATGTAATTTTTGTAGGATAGATAGTTTTCTCAGATATCTGGATATAATATCAGACGTTTGAAAATGACATGAGTTTGTATCTTATGGAGACGGGGACTTTTTCAAACATTTGGTCAATAGTTCAGATGTCTGAAATAGTCTGGTTTGTATTTGTTATTAAGTAGAGATAATTTTCAGATGACTGGAAGGTTATATCAGACATCTGATATATGCACGATGGTTAAAAATTTATGTGATACAAGAGTATCAAATGTCTGATGGCAAAGTTTAGACGTCTGAAATGACCTGTTTGTCTTAAAATAGCCTAATTTTGAAGGGTGTTGCTTATTTTTCGAGAGTTTGACTTTAATAAAACATAGTATTATTATTTATGAAATAGAATAAAAATATACGTAGATAAAAATACAATGAGAATAAGTAAATTTATTTAGATGATGATGGATCATTGCGATCTTCAGACTTGTCACCCTTCCATGGCATGAGTGGAGACCATATATTTCCACGTTCGTTGGTTCTTGGTGAACCAGAGAATTGCCTAGGTGAAGGATCCAAAGGTGTATGATAAAAAGCAGAGGGGTCCAAAGGATTACAAGGAATCGGAAGTGGTTCATGTACATCCTTCTTTCGTGAATTACAAAATTTTATCACTACTTGCTCCAGAAAACTTAGTCGTCGTGCAGTGACCTTTTTTTTCAAAGTATAATTCCCGTTGTAAGTCCATTTTTTGCTTCTGGTAGCGATGTATCTCATCAATTTTCTCCTTTGTGTTAGGAGAGACAAATACAGATCATTTGGACTTCTTTTTATCGGGAGTGAATCTCGCGTGGTAGGAGGACCACTTATAGGTCAGTTCCTGATTCGGTGTAGGAGTAGGAAGGCAATGAGGTGTACCGCTAAGCTATCCGTTGTTAGTGTCGAGAAGGAGAGATGAGAGTTGTCGAAAGACAAGCTTTTATTTTCTGTTGTAAAAAATATGAAATCTATATATTCTTTAATTTTAGTTTTGTAAAAAGGCCATTATACCTGATTTTAAAGGTAATTCATAGGTAAATTCAGAAGAAAAAAATTCTAAATATTTAAGGTGAGGAGTTAAAAATGTTGATTTGTGGATAAAAAAAATTTAGCCAAAAATAAAATGAATAAAAATGTAGTATTGAGAAGATCATTAAGGGAACATATTCCTATATCGCATCGCAGTTTAACAAATGTTTGTTCATTTAGTGGTTTTGTGAAAATATCTGCTATTTGATTCTCGGTATTTACATATTCCAATGTAATACTTCCTTTTTCTACATTATCACGTAAAAAATGATGTCGCATACTTATATGTTTAGTATGTGAGTCATTTACAGGGTTTTTGATAGATTTATTGCACTCGTATAATCGCAATATATTGGTGAGTTATTGATAACTTTGCCGAAATTCTTAAGTTTTTGTTGCATGTATATCACTTTTGCATATGCTAGAGCTGCTGAAATATATTTTGCTTCGCAAGTAGACAAGGAGACACAATTTGATTTTTTCTAAACCATGAAACTAATGATTGTCCGATAAAGTGACACGTTCCGCTAGTACTCTTACGATCTATTTTACATCCACTGAAATCAGCGTCACTATATGAAACTAGTTCAAACGATGATCCCTTAGGGTAAAACAAACCGTAATCTCAAGTACTTGATAGATATCGTAAGATATGTTTAACAGCTCTTTGGTGAGATTCTTTTAGTTTTGCTTGAAATTGGGCACAAAGATATACACTCATCATAATGTCGGGTCGACTAGCCATCAAATAAAGTAAGGAGCCAATCATACTATGATATTATTTTTCATCAAAATCTTTTCCGTTATCATCTTTTTCCAAGTGAACACTAGTACGCAGTGGTGTTGGTTTGCTTGAAATTTTATCCATTTCAAAACGACATAATAGATCGTTACAATATTTTTCTTGATGAATAAAGATACTATTTTCAAGTTGTTTTATTTGTAAACCTATAAAGAAATTTAATTCTCCCATATGAGACATTTTTGAATTCATTTTTCATAATATTTGAAAATTTATTACAAAGATTTTCATTAGTTGAACCAAAAATAATACCGTCTACGAAAATTTGTACAACTAAAATGTCGTTATTTTCTCGTTTAATAAATAAAGTCATATCAATTTTACCTATTTGGAAACTGGATGTAATTAAACGATTTTTAAGACATTTGTACCAGGCACGAAGGGCTTGCTTTAAACCATATAAGTGTTTTTGTAATTTAAAAACATGATCGGGATATTTTTCGTGAATAAACAATGAAAGTTGTTCGACATCTTTAATAAAATCATTTTAAAAAGCACTTTTGACATCCATTTGAAATAATTTAAAATTGTGATGATTTGCAAAAGCAAGTAATGTACGTATGGCCTCGAGTCTTGCTACTGGAGAAAAACTTTCGTCATAGTTGATATCTTCTTCTTGGTTATAACCTTGAGCGACTAGACGTGCTTTATTTCTAACTATATTTCCATTTTCATCTACTTTGTTTTTAAATACCCATTTTGTTACTGATTGACTTTCTAGTCTTGGTGCTAATTCCCAAACATTATTATGTTCAAATTGATTTAATTCTTCTTGCATGGCTATTATCCGAAAATTATTGTTTGAAGCTTCTTTATAATTTTTTGGTTCAAAATTTGACACAAATGCAATATGACTTATTTGGTTAAGTTGATTCCTAGTTACTCTGGAATTGAGATCTCTAATGATATTATCTCTTGGATGATCTTTTAGAATTCTAGGAGATGATACTAAAGTACTATTTTGTGCATTTGTCTCATTATTAAAAGAATTTGTTGTATTTGTTATTGGAATTATTTCTTCATCGTCATTAGTATGATAGTTAAGAAAATTTTCATCAAACGAAATATTAAACATTCTTCAATTGTGTTATTTCGTTTATTAAAAATTCTATATGCCTTGCTACGATCCGAATATCCAACAAAGATTCCTTCATCGGCCTTCGGGTCGAATTTTCCTAAATTATATTTTGTATTTAGTATAAAACATTTTGATCTGAAAGTTTTAAAGTATGATACTTTAGGTTTTCTTCCAAAAAAATATTTCAAAATAAGTATGTTTAGTCATAGGTCGTATGGTTACTCGATTCAAAACACAACAAGCCGTAGCAATAGCTTCATCCCAAAAATGTTTTGGTAGACTACCACTACTTAATAGTGATCGTGCACATTCTTGTAACGTACGATTTTTTTCTTTCTACTAAACCATTTTGTTGAGGTCTGCGGAGAAAAGAAAAATTATGGCTTATACCCTTTTTATTACAAAAATTAGTAAAAAGATTATTTTCGAATACTCCACCATGATCACTTCGAATATTCTTAATTTGCAAATCCATTTGAGTTTTAATTCTTTTAGCAAAAAAATTAAATATATCAAAGGTGTCACTTTTATGTATTAAAAATAAAGTCCATGTACATCTTGAAAAATAATCAACTATTACGAAAACATATTTGTTGTGATTTATAGATCGTACTTGAGTTGGACCAAATAAATCTAAATGTAATAATTCTAATGGTTGTTTTGTAGAGATATTACTTTTAGATTTAAAAGAGCTTTTCTTTAGTTTTCCAATTTGGTAATCCTCAGATAAATTTTCTACTTTATACTTTATTTTAGGTAAACCTCTAACTAGCTCATATTTTGCCAATTTATAAATATATTTAAAATTAATATGACAAAATCGTTTATGCCATAACCATGGATCATCATGTTTGGCAATTAAAAATAAATCTGAATTTCAATTTATATTCATATTTAAGACATAAATATTTTTGTTTCTAAAACCCTCAAAGATATGTTGTTTGTTATTGTCGAAAATATTACATCTATCTTTTTCTAAATTGATTTGAAAACCTTTATCTCATAATTGAGACTAATACTAAATATGTTGTGTTTTAAATTTTCTACTAACAAAACATTTGTAATAATAGGAGAGTTAGAAATACCAGAGTTGATGACTTCTCCAATGCCAACGACGCATCCTTTTGAGTTATCTCCAAAAGTTACCATCCTGCCATCGATGTATGTTATATTTGATAACATTTTTGAGTTTCCGGTCAGATGCTTGGAGCACCCACTATCAAGTATCCATTTCTCCTTATTTTTTATTTTGGATACATGCAAAATAAAAGATGATTTAATTGGTACCTATATACTTTTTTAGGGTCCTAGATGTTATGAGGAGCAGGTAGCCATACCCAAGAAGGTTTGGTACGTTTATGAACATAATTTTTATTATAGACCACATTATCTAAAAAATTATTAATATGTTCTTGTCTAGTCAAATTATTATTTTTCTCAGGAATCCAAATTTTTATATTTTTGGTATTCGTATTAGACTTAGGTGTTTTTTTAGTCTTTTAATAGATAAAACTATATTTCTTAATATTATTCTCTTTTTTAGGAATATTTTTAAATCCTATTCCATTTCTATTACTTGACGGTTTTGAAGTATTGATAAGATTTTCCAAATCTTGTTTTCCTTTATTAAAATTTGAAACATTATTTGTAATTTTATCTAATTTTTCTTTTAATTCTAAATTTTCAATTTTCAATGTTTCTATATTACTTTTCAAGTAAATATTTTCTTTTAACTATTTATCCTTTTCAGTTTAAATTTTCCAAAATCATTAGATATAGTCTCATTTTCAACTAAACTATTTTTAATTTTTTCTTGAGATAATTCTAGTTCCTCCTCCAAAATAATTTTTTCATCTTTTAACATCCCTATTTCAAGTTCTAGTCTACTTATTTTGGCTATGTGTTCTTTATTCAATTTTTTAATTTGTCTAAATTTATCGTCTAATTCCATGCTAAGTTCGGAACATACTTCATAAGTTTGTGCCATAAAACATACATTAGCTTGTCCTTTGTCACTTTTGCTGTCACTTGTCTGGTGATGATGAAGAATCCGAGTCATCCTATGTTACTTTGAAAGCTTTCTTCTTTTGAATTATTCAAAAAAATTCTTCCTTTTATCATTGTTGAGCTTGAGACAATCTTTCTTCATATGTCCAAATTGGTCACATTCATAGCACTTGATTAATGTTTGATTTGTAGAGCTTGATTTTCCTCCTTTCAGAAATCTGGTCATTTTCCTAAATTTCTTGAATTTGTTGTAGTTTTTGGCAATAAATACGATTTCTTCTTCGTCTAAGTTAGAGTCTTCATTCGTCGCTGGGAATGCTATTTTTTTCTTCTTTGAATTTTATTCTTTTTTTGCCTGCAAATTAGCTTTATAAGACGTTAAATTTCCTATCAATTCTTCAACTAAGAGTGTTGAGAGATCATTAGCTTCTTCGATGACTAATACTTTTCTTTCCCACTCTGGAGTTAAAGAATTGCGTATTCTAGATATTAAGTCAAAATTTGTGAATTTGACGCCAAGTGCCATTAAATCGTGTTGAACGGTTTGGAATCTAGAGTACATGTCTATTATAGATTCAATTTGTTTCAATTTAAATGATGAAAATTGATTTTTTAGAATTGAAATTTTAGTTTGTTTAACTTTGTTTATGCTTCATGTATAACTTATTAGGTATGCCAAATATCATATGCAGTGTTACATAACGTGCCACGTGGAAATTCATTCTTATCTAATGAACAAAATAAAACATCCATAGCTTTTGCATTATTAGAAGCTGCAGTTTTTTGTGCATCATTCCATGTGTTCATAGCAGTGTCAGGTGCTTCATATTTATTTTGAGTGGCTGAATAAATTTCTAATCAATTAGCTTCCATAATAATTCTCATACTTGTTGACCAATATGCATAGTTAGATCCATTAAAAAGAGGGGGTCGCTGTGGATTGACCTTCTTGAAAAATACTTGCTATATTAAAGTGATTCAAAAAAGTGTTACTGTACTTTGATCAAACCTTGCTCTGATACCAATTGAAAGTCTACAGGGTGGATCGTGTAGTGTATATGCAAGTATATGTGACAAAATATATGGTGTAACTAAAACAATATTAATCTAAGTAAATATAGAATAAGCACACCAGGATTTTATACTGGTTCAGACCTCACGTCCTACGTCTAGTCCCAAAGCTCCCCTTCAGAATTCGACTATCAAACACCATCACTTTTCTCGGAGGAATAGGCTTGGTTACAATAAGTTATTCTTGTCAAATGTGTGTTCTATAACACGGATATAACCTAATTAGTACATTGCTTCCAATATATATCTAGAGAGTATTGTCTGTAAAGAAGTGAATATATGGAAGAGTGAAATACAACTATAGATTGCTAGAGATCAAGAATATATGATAGAGTACGTAATTAGAGAGCCTAAGTAAGTAAGGTGATTTGTTCTCTTGATTCTTGATGATATATATAGTTGTAGAGAGGTTTCTTGAGTAGTTGCATCCATTAACGAGTGCTCAACAGTTGCTTCTGTGGAAGATGAAGAGTTGCAGCGAAGAGAAGTGGAGATGTCTATTCGAATGTGGCAATTGAAGTTCATGTCTGAAATTCAAGTTTGAATCAGACATCTGGAATATGTTTCAGACGTCTGGAATATGTTTCAGACATCTGATACTATATAGACTTTTGAATATAGTAGTAGATCAGATGTTTGAGTGCAATTGCCAGATGTCTGGTTTAACCTGTATGTTGTTACAGAAAATTGTTTCAAACGTCTGATATTGTGCATATCAGTTTTTGCTCTTATTCTTGTGCTTCTTTGTTCCTATTTACTTGTAGTCTCTTGTAGTGTCCTTTGAGTCTTGTTCTTGTCTTTCTAGTGATGTTGTTCTAGCAAGTACCTGTATATACAAATATATATATATATATATATATATATATATGAATATTTGATTATCATTATATAGCTGTTGTCACCGAAACCGTAGATTTGATTTTCGAACATGCACCAATTCGATTGTGTTTGTTTTCTTATCGAGCCTTGTTCATATAAATAGTCTTGTTTCTCATAACCCTAGCAGTCATTTTCTTATTATATACCTACAATTCTATCTGCTTCTCTCTTCTCAATGACGGCAAAAAGTTAAATTATAAACCCCACAATTCAATCTCGAAACCAATTTCAAAATCAAACTCCCCTAAACCATATCAAATTATATACCGATTCGAAGCTCTCGACGAACGCAATTAACTCTATAGTTTGTTTTTCGATTTAGGTCTCTGTGTGTCCAGAATTTGGCGACTAAATCTCGGCCGTTCATAGGGGTTTGATCATAGTCGATGGATCGTCAATTCAATGACATGGGCGGGTGGAGAGTGACGAGTGGAGTTCATCCATGTGGCTCATTCATCAACTCAGCGGCCAGATCATCATCAAAAATTAGGCTTGGGTTTAGCCTTTCTTTTGGCGGCGGCTGATTTTGGAGGGTCGATCGGCGTCATTGGGTATCGGGGATCATGGAGGTGGCGGAGGCGAGGTAGACGTGGTGGCTGGTGAGGAAGGTTCGGCCGCGATGGCCCGGCAAGGCGGTGGTGGCTCCGTGTCTTCGTGCATTCGAACTGGGTTGTCCATCTAGGGTTCTAACTTGAAATGGTGATGTGTAAACGAATACTGTTATTTTTTTTGTTTTTTTTTGAATAACTTCTAATTGCTATGACTTTCACATATGAGGTTGGATTCATGCAGGGGTTGCTCTGCTACGATCTTATCGAAATTTTGAACATTATGGGACTGGTTTAGACGAATTCTGAGACTATTGAATTTTGGGCCTTATTTTGGATTTCAAATCGATTTGAATCAAAGGTGAGTGTTTTGACCCACTCACGACTACAAAATTGTCTTATGTTAGTTAAATTGAATTTATGATATGATTAGAAATTGATTGGTTGATATTTGATATATTTAAATTGTCATCCCAGTTAAATATGACTTTTATTTAATATAATCGCTATTTAATTTAATATTGAATTTTACTTGTAAATAAAATACTTGTTATTGATAATCAGTAAATTGTTGTTATTTATTGGTTGATTTGGATGATGATTTGGTTTATGTATGATTGTTGATATTGGATCACTGGATGTTATATTTTATATAGTTTTAACATTACAAGTTCCCTATGGGTTGAAATGATACATACCCGGACGATTTGATAGATTAGGGGAAATCTTTATGAATTGAAATGATAGACTCAAGCGATTTCATGGATTTGTAATTAAATTCGAGATTGCGGGTTGAAATGATATATATCCGTAAATATAAAATAATTACGGATTGAAATAATAAATATCTGTATCACTTGAACATAGGATAAAGAATTAATATGGACACCGGATTGGTTAAAGTAAATGATTTTAAATCCTTAAATTTTGAATTTACTTAGATGATATTTTGAAGAAAATTTGATTATATAAACTGAATTATTTCTAAAAATCCGAGTTTAAAATGTTGGAACTGGAATTGGCTTAAATTGAAATTTTAAAGTTAGATTTAAAGTATAAATAAAATTTATCGAAACTGAGTTACTGAAATAATCTATTCAAATTAAACTTTATTACTTGTAAAACCATTGTAAATCATTTTAAATCAATATTTTCACTATTTAAAGTATTAAAATGTATTTTCACTATTTCCATATTATAATATTATTGTACGCCTATTGTTTTAATATTAAATTTCAAATTCCAATTTTAGTTCAATTTCAATTCTAACTTCAAATTAAACTCAATTGAAACTTAGATTTCAAATCTAATTCCAATTCTAATTTCAATTTCAACCTTAATTTCACTTTCAATTTTCAAAATCGATTTCAATTTCACTATTCATCTCAATTTCATTTTAACTTTGTATTTCATATCCAATTCCACTTCTAATTTCATATTCTCTTTTATTTCCACTTTAGTTTCAATTCCAATTAAAAAGAGACTTATTTTTCCAAAGTATATCATATCACCAAAATTGGGTCTTATTTAATAAAGGGATCACTTAATCAATAATGATAGAAATTTGATGTCCATATTAACATAAAACCATACAACCAATCATATGACATTAACATATTCAATATAGCATAGTACGATAAGTGTCATAACAATACTATGGATTATCCAACATTCAAACAATTATTCGAACATCCATATCATAAAATGGTGATTATCTAACATAACAATTCAACTTGATAACCAATTTAAAACATACAACGATGAGAATTTCTCATAATGAGTGAGACTTATTTCGTCCAACAATCAACCTACTAACCAATTTGAATACTTAAACTTCGAAATCTACTAATTTGAAATAGTTTGAACTTATAGTTCGAACATGGATTTGAAATTGATATTGATTAAATAGTTTAAAGATGTGTTGAAATGAAAGTAATAATACAATTTGATATTAGTTTCAAATTTATTATTTTAATTTAAACTGTTCAAATATATTATTTTTAAATCCTGATCACTAAGATTTCCAAACTATTAAACTAATTAAGTCTATTTTGAACTATTTTAATTTAATAAATTTAAAACTACTTTAACTTACTTTAATCTATTTTATCTATTTAAGTCCAATTTAATCAATTTTAACCAATGTTAAACTAATTAACTCATTTTAATCTAACTTAAAACTGTTTAATGTATTTTAAATTTATATAAATCATTTTAAATCTGTTTAATCTATTTTAAATTTATTTAAATCATTTTAAATCTATCTAAGCTATTTTAAATCTATTTAAAACTATTTTAAAGCCTCCTAAAACAATTTTAATCTATTTTAAACTATTTAGAGTACTTTAACTATTTGAAATTTATTTTAAACTATGCTAAACAATTTTAAATATTTATAACTATCTAAACTGTTTTCTAAATTTTAGACAGTGTAAAGTGGAAGTGTTTATAATTAAATCCTTAATTTTTAAAGCGAATATGGTTAAATGATGTTATAACATAAGTTAGGACTTGAAATAATATTTGCTAGTGCAATGACATATTTAATTAAATATGATGATTTTGAATGATGATTTAATTGACCTATCATATCGATATGATTTTAAAAGTGAATATGATTTCAAAAGCAATATCCGATGTGAAATAAGCGTTTAGTTGTTAAAGTGACTAGGATCAGATATTGTCATACTCTCTGCCAATGCCGAAAACCACTTAACAATTGTGTACGTGGTGGAGATTCCAGAAATGAAGCAGGATGGTTTGGCGAAAGATTCTGTATGAGGTATTTACATGACCTAAACTCCCTTGAGGCAGCTTAGATGTGACTAAAACAGGAGCCATGCCGGGCCAAGTGAGGTCATTCTTTCGATTGGACACATTTTGTGATACTATATTATGACTTTGTGATGATTTGGTGGCCATCCCTTGATTTTGATTATGGAAGTGTGTTTCAAGTTGGGTGCTAGTACTTGCTTTGTTTTACCGCTAGTCCGGATCCACAATTGGTAGAATCCTGTTGAATATGCGAGTATATGATTTTTGTTTAATGATAATAAACATATATATATATATATTCATTTAAACGTATTTGTTAACATACTATTTTATTTTTACAGATTAAATAAATGTTTGCTGAAAAAAATAAATAACACATAATTTAAATTCAAACAGATATTTTATTCAAACAAATATTTATTACAATTTTGAATAGAACAAATTTGAGCTCTCATTATAGATATACAATTTGCAATTACAATACATTTCAACTTATAAATGTCCTCACTACATATCGCTCATTCACTCGTATTTATCTTCAATTCTATTCCAGATTTTATCAGCAACTGAGCAATCTGCAAAAATATACATTGATGCAGTAAATTGAAAAAGAAATATTTTTACAGTATAAAATAAAAAGTGATTTTGAAAATAATATTTGTCTCGGTTATTTGGGTTGTTCGTCATCATTTAATTTTGAATTCATCAAACACGAACAACTTGCGACATGCACAGTGTATCACTATACATGCCAAAGGCCGTGCACACCAATATACACTTCATAAAGTTACAGGAACAGGTGAGCACAGGTCAAACCCAAATGAAAAGTCGGGTTCAACTCAAGTCAATACAAATAAAGTCACGACATAAGCACATGGTCAAACCCGAGCTATATGCTGGATTCAACACAGGTGCAAATCAAAATGGAATGGTCAAAACACATAAAACAAGTCTCGACCAAAAAGGTTCAGTGCTACACACTTGAAGACATATATATCAGTGAGCATATATGAGCACTGAAACAAAGGAGAAAACCAGACATGGAGTTCGAGACAGTCAAGATCAATATCAAGCTACAGCATGTACACATATATAGGCAGTGCACATGTATACCAGACCAGGGATAAAATTCACAAGCTCCAAATTCAAAATAGAAAGAGCACAACAGGTCCGACCATCAAGTTCAAACCATCCAAGTACATAAGCAAGTATCAATGAACTGGAAACAAGTCGAGAAAGTAGACAGTGCAAAGTTCAAATAAATGCATATGGTCAAGCAACAGTGAAACAAAGTGGATAGTGCAACCAAGCAACATGAATGATATAATCAAGGAGCAACATCATAGATCGGTACACATGCCTAGGCTTAGAAAACCAACAAAGACTGTATGCAACCTGACTCAAAGTAGTGCAGTAATATGCACAGTCCACAACAACTACACAGTGACAACAGAACAGGTCGAAAATCAATCCATGAACAAGACTCAAGTGTAATGCACAGTCCAACAGTAACATAAGGTCAACATGCTCACATATGTACTCAAGGCAACATGAAGTACAATAGACTTAAGTCCCAACTCAACTTGAAGACCAGACACTAGGAAATACTAGTGCACTCACATATATGACATCGATTCAGAGCAAACTCAATGCACATGTCAACAGAGTTCAATGCAACAACAAGTGCATAGATGTGACTTCATGTAGAATCAGAACAATGTGCACAGCAACTAGCACATATATATGTAGTGCGAACACAAAAAATCCAAGTGGAACAAGTCAAAGACAATTTTTTATACCAAAGTCAATTTTAAAAATGTTAGAAATTTAAATGTAACAGAAATTTTGAACAAAGCATCTGGTAGCAGTTTTGAAATAATGATACATAGCAAGTTGGGACAAAATACAAATAAAAGCCGTAATTATCAAGTAAACAACTGCAGTTGAATATCAAAGCAATGGTCGGAGTCAATCATTTCCAAAGTCACTGGCCGAATTCAAGTTACAGAGAAAAATTCAAACCGAAGTAAAAAGTCCAAACAATTCAAAGCCGTGGTTGTCAAGGAATGATACAACTCTCAATCGAAGTCGTGTGAATCAAACTACCAGAAAATATATGATTATGAACAAGTCAGAAAAAATCACCATCATCCATGCAAAAATCAATGGTCGAGCTATATTAAATGACGAATTAAAACAAATGTATACGAATAAAAATATAGGAATTCCAATCCTACAAAATCCGATCATCATCGGCCAAAATTAATCATTCGAGTTCGAGAAAAACAGATACCAAAAATCAAATTAACAACTCGAATCTGATCGAGTTCGAGCAAGCAAAACATTAAGCAAAAATAACAAATTACATACCGGATTCATAGTCGAACTCGATCAAAATTGAAGAAGCCGTGTGCAAAAAGAGGAGACCACTGATCGACAAAGCAGCGAAAATCATCATTCAATCGAGATACAAGTCGGCGTCTTCAATTTATACAAATACCTAATTTCGAACGAAAAGGAACAAGCACCAAGAAAAATAAACGGCTGGTTAGAGATAAATGGACAAAGGGCAGATTGTTTTTACGGGCCGGTTTATTTTAATTTGGGCTTTAGATTTTAAAATTAGGGTCTTGTTTTTATAATTGCTTTTACTTTTGTATTTTCCTTTTTAAACTCTTGTAATTTCTAGTCCTGTGACTAGGGGACGAACTAGGTGGTGTAGTTCGAGAATTCGCAACTCAGTAGCTGAGTTGTGGTAGGGTTTTGAGCGTAGAGTTAAGGCTAGTCGATAGCGGGTGTCATGAGTTTTCGTGTGTAAGCGTATGACTACTTAATTTCTAGTAGAAACCTTGGGGGCATCACGTAGGCAGGGTTTTGCCAAAGCTTGGTAATTCTATGTTGTTCTATTTCTGCATTTATTATTCTGCTATTATCTGTGCTGCTATTATTCTGATATATCTGTGTTGAAATTATTTTATACAAACTTCCGCAATAATTTTTATAATTGATAGTATTACCCTATTCACCCCCTCTAGGGTGAAACCGATCCTACAAATCCTACCCTGGCATTGTTTCGAGTGCCGTGTTCACATGCCCTATCACGCCTTCGACGAGTTTGGTTTGTGTCGTATCTTTGGAGTGCTCCCTGATAATTCACCAGTTTACGGTGGAGTTTATAGTATCTATATAAACTACGACATTATATAAAAATGTGTTAAGGAGGATATGGGTAATGCTTTAACGCTATTTTAATACTTTACTTTACTGTAGACACTATTATAATAGCGTATTGTGCTATGTATATAGATAGTTTAACGGATCCTTAAGAGATGGTAATCCCGAACATCTCTTAAGCTATTACACTCACGTTTGACGTGGGATAGGATATGTCAAAACCCATAAAATCTCTGACGCCGTAATACTCATATTTATTTACTGTTGATTTAACTTACATAAATCTTTTAGTTCTGACTCGAGTGTTTTGTCTTTTCAATTCGCTCAGGTCAATCTAAGCTTTTCAGTGTATCGAAGACTGATTTTGGGGGACAAAGACGAAGATTTGTGTACTAGTATTATTTATTTTATTTATTCCGCTGCATCATGTTGTTCCGCTGCATTATTTATATATTAATGTTGTATGTACTTTGATCTTTATTATAAAAGAATAATCAAAGGTTATTTGTAAACAGCTTCATGAACTGTTTATTTGATTATTATATTTTGTCATTCCGCTGCGAGATTCTATATTGTTTTCTTTCTTTCCCTGCTTGTTCTTATTTACCTCATAACAATCCTCCCTTTTGAATGACTTGAGTTTGACATGTGTGGTTTATTATCGATTTAAACTATACAAAAAGGTGGGTCGCTACACTGATACCGAGCGTAATGAAAACGCAAAACACTCGAGTCAGAACTAAAAATTCTTATTTAAGTTAAATCAACATCAAATAAATATGAGTGTAATAGCTTCAGCGATGTTTACGGGATTTTACTTCTTCTATCCAATGTACAACGTAAGTGCAATAACTTAGGAGATGTTACGGAATTTTCCATCTCCTAAGGATCCGTTACATTATCTATATGTAGTAAAATACGCTATGTATATAGTGTCTATCAGTAAAGTATAATATTGAAAATAGCATTAAGACGTTACTCATATCCCCATTAACACATTTTTCTATAAACATCGTAGTCTATACAGTACTGTAAACTCCACCGTAAACCGGTGGGCAATCAAGGAGCATTCCATAGGTACAACACAAAACAAAGTTGTAGTGGGTGCTATTAGGGACAATATGATAAGGCACATGAAGACATACCCACGGTGTAATTCTACCGGATTGCGGAACCAGGCTGGTGGTAATGCATAGGCGCAGCTACCGCCCAGCTCGAACAACACTCCCTTAATCAAGGTTGGCCACCAATCAATCACAAAGTCAGTGATATGGTATCGAAGAAGTGTCCGATCAAAGGGGCGACCTCACTTGCCTTGGTTATGGCTCCTGTTTTAGTCATTTTAGTTATGACTCGAAAGTCAAGCCTATCCATCATCGTTCTCTTTCATAAAATCTAGCAAACGCCTCCAATTCGACCTCTACATTCTGGATAACATCCACCGCGTACACAGTTGTTAAAGTGGTTCCAATATTGACAGTGAGTATGCCAACAAGAGGCCCCCATCTCTTTAACAACCAAACATAATTTTTCACACCGGTTGGTTCTTTTACATTTCAAAACCAATTCTTATTTGATATCAAAATATCATATTCATTTCAAAACATCCTTCATTTCAAAATCATCATATTTACTCAAAATATGTCATTTCCACATGAAAATATCATTTCAAATCCTAATTTAGGTATAACCACATTTAACCACATTCTTTTTTGAATTAACGATTTAAACATAAAAATTCCAACTTTGCACAGTTTGAAATTCTAGAAAATAGTTTGAATAGTTATAAATAGTTTAAAATAGTTTATATAGTTTAGTGATTTAAAACGGTTTAATATAAAATGGTTTGAGTATTGAAAATGTTTTATATAGTGAAATAGTTTTAGAAAATTCAAATAATTTGAATGTTAAAAATAACAGATTTTAAACAGTGTATATCAAAATAATTTATATTGAAAATAATATCAAATCAAACTATTTCTTTTCCATTTCAACAATCTGGACCCATTTCCAATTTCACTTTACTGATTTAAAAAACTTAAATCAACTTAACCCTCATTATTCATTTTAATAATCCAAATCTTTAAATAATTCAATTTCTAAAATTAAGGTCATATATCAATTACAATTTCACATTTCCAATTCAATTCTTTAAAACAATTTCCTTTTTACCAATTTCAATTTCATCATTTCAAGGCTTAACTCATAAATAAATCAATTTATATAAATCCAAATTTTATTCCTTTAAAACAATATCAATTAATAAAAATCCAAATTTCAAGATTTTTAAAACCATTTAATTTAACCAATCGTTGTCCATATGTAGTTTTCTACCCAATGGCCAAGTGATCAGTTATTTCAATTATAATTCCAGGAATGGATATAAATATCATTTTAATCCTATCAAAGTGTTATAGGTATATATCATTTCAACCTATTTCTGAATTTATTTGAAATAATTCAAATAACAGTTTATATGCCATCACTTAATATATAGGGTGATAAACGAGATATATACATAAAAATAAACATCCAATCATCCAAGATGTCAAAAAATAAACATCCATCACAATCAACATCCAAACCAGCAAATAAATCACAACAATTTAACTGATTATCAATATCAGGTATTTAACTAGCAATTCAATTTCAGTATTAATTTAAATGGCAATTTAATTCAAATTTAATTTAATTAACAATTTAATAACCAAACAGCAACCAATAGAATTCTTACCTTATCATAAATTTAGTTCAACTATCATAAGATGGTTTAGTATTACGTGAGTGGGTTAAATCATGCACCTACGATTTACAGTCGATTAGAAATCCAAATATAGCACAAAATTCCAACAGTCTTCAAATTGAACCAAAGTAGTTCAAAATTGCTCGAAATTTCGATATGAACCTAATAGAAGAAACCACGTCTGAATCCGAGTTCATATGCAAAAGTTATTGAAGTTAGAAGGTTGAAAATTTAAAAACTAAATTAAAAATATTACAAGGGCAGAGTTGTAATTATCTCTACCTACTAACCCTACGTTCAACACGACAGCACTCAAATCCATGCCAACACTATAGCTATCGTACATTGACCATTAACCGCTCCACCTACGTGCTGCTGCCACCAAATCAGAGCACGCCATCGTGTTGCTCGTGTCACGTCGCCCCTCTGGTCGCTAGAAAAAGCACCGCCACCGCCACTATAAATCACCCATTTCTGGCGATCCACGACATCTTTGACACAAATAAAGACCACATATGCCCTCCTCTTGCCTCCTCTACATCGCAGTACTCGCTGATCGCACCAAAATCGAAGATCCACCATTGAAAACAAAACCCTAATATGGACTAAAACGACCCGTAATTTCGCTACTTCGAAAATGAGAGATTTTGCTTATTTTTAAATTTAAAAGGAATTTAAAACTTAAATAAATAAGTTATATATAATAAATAATAACAGAGAATTATTTATTCTTATAGTTAATAATTAAAAAGTATGAATTTGGATTTTAGAACAAATCTGCAAAAGTTTAGTTTTGTTAAAAATAAATAAAGACTTAGATAAATAGGTTTAAATATTTATTTAAAACGATAAATCTTATTGAAAACATCTAATAAAGATAATAAAAGTATATTAAAATATTTAAAAGTATATTAATAATTGTTTCACAGAAATAACAAAATTTTGTCACATTTTGTTAGTTTTACATACACTGCAAAAATAGAGATTTTGATATTATTTAAATATGATTTTAAAATATGAATAAACAAGTTTGAAAAGTAAAAATTTACAAATAATTCAAAAAGTAACATGATTTGATGTAAACCATCTCTTCTCATTAATGCCAAGTCTTATCTTGTATGGTAACTAAGCAAATGAATAATTAAATGTTTTAAAACATAAGAAAAGAGGCAAAATCATTACTTAAGGACTTAAGATCATCCACCTTCTCTTCTCATTAATGCTCATCCTTTCTCATCTTGGAAAAAGTGTTTAAGTGTGGTTTAAAAGTCAAAAAAGTAGAGAAGGGCATTGTAGTCATTTGGTAAGAAACCACGTATATAAACAAGCACTCATATCTTCACTTTCTTACCACAAAATCATTCTCCATCCATATCATTTCCTCCTTCTTCCTCGATTTTCATGACTTCCCACCTCTTCATTCTCTTTCACCATCTCCACCATGCTCCACCACCACCTAAACCCACATCCACCTTGGTCAAACATACCTATACCCACACCTGAGCTAAACTCCACCAATCCAAGGTCGTACCCACCCTCCACACCACCTACCCACGGCCACAAGCCAAACCCGAGGCTTACACCCACCCACCCAAGCTCAACCCCCTCCCATACTCATGTACCCCAACTTAAACACCCACACCCTTCTTCTCCAAGTGCGCACCTTCCCACACGGCCAAGGCCGAACTTCCACACTCCTCCATTATAAAAAAAGAAGGAAGGGAAAACAAAAAAATTCGAGACGTTCAGAAAATAGTATGTTAGTTCGAGAGGCGCATAACTTACATAAAAGATTGACAGAGTGGATATGAAGGTGAGAAATTCTCATCGCTATATGTTTTAAATTGGTTATCAAGTTGAAATTTTATGTTAGATAATCACCATTTTATGATATGGATGTTTGAATAATTGTTTGAATGTTGGATAATCCATAATATTGTTATGACACTTATTTTACTATGCTGTATTGAATATGTTAATGTCATATGATTGGTTGTATGGTTGTGATGTTAATATGGATATCAAATTTCTATCATTATTGATTAAGTGATCCCTTTACTAAATAAGACCTAATTTTAGTGATATGATATACTTTGGAAAAATAAGTCTCTTTTTAATTGGAATTGAATTAAAGTGGAAATAAAAGAGAATTTGAAATTGGAAGTGGAATTGGATTTGAAATAGAAAGTTAAAATGATATTAAGATGAATAGTGAAATTGAAATTGAAATCGATTTTGAAAATTGAAAGTGAGATTAAGGTTGAAATAAGATTTGAAATCTAAGTTTTAATTGAGTTTAATTTGAAATTAGAATTGAAATTGGAATTTAAAATTTAACATTAAAATAAAAGGAGTAAAATAATATTATAATATGGAAATAGTGAAATTACATTTCAATACTTTAAGAAGTGAAAATATAGATTTAAAATGATTTGTAATGGTTTTATAAGTAATAATTTCAATTTTAATAGATTATTTCAAGTGTTGAAAAATAAGCTAAAACTAGGCGTATCGCGCAACGATAGTTCGCGATTTCATGTCGAAAAGTTCAAATGCATGTACAGAGTGAAATATAGCTCAGACTTCTTCGAGAGAAAAAATTCTGGACTATTATATCCATATCTTCTAAACGATGAAAAAATTCAAAACTTCGTTTAGTAGATTTTGAAATATATCCAAATCAATTATCTAGAAAAATTGCGCTAGTGCAGCTAAGTGACCATAAAAGGTAATCTTTTTAAATGGACATTTTTAATTATGAAAAAATATAGAATATATTTGATAAATCCATTTAAATATTTTAGAAGATATTTTAAGTAAAATATATGAATTTTCAAATATTAAAAAGTTGTTTAAATCAAATAAGCTTATATTGCACTTTCCGTGGCATTCTTATGCTGCGAATTCAGTAACTTTTTGAATATGAGTTTAAACGTAACGATTTTTCCTAGAATCTATTATGAAATTTTTTTAAAAGGAAAATCAAGTGTTTAAATGATAATTTGGAATCATTATAATCAATTCCAAAATAAAGCTGATAACTGAGTATGTGGAAACGACTAGTACATTTGTCCCGCTTGTGAGATCTGGGAAGATAAAACAAGGTGTTTAACTAAGGTTAGGGATGTAGCAACCAGTATCCTAAACTTACCTAGCCTATGTTTTCTTTTCTTAGGCGAGGGGTGGAACGGATCGAAAGGAAATCCCGGATAAATTTCCAAAATAAAATAAGATAAGTATTATCCCAAGCAAAAGAATGAATTAACTTAGAATTTCTCTAAGACAAGAGGAGAAGATTTTGAAATCATCTGAAAAGAATTAAAATGAAAAGAGACTTAATGATCCTATATACTCATATTCACTTTTTATTGATAATTGGATTTTGAAGAAACCGGGGTTGGATTTGGGCGATTCCTATCCGAAAACCACTTCGAACCAGTTTACATGTTTGAAGAATGAAGATGTTTGAAGACGGAGATATTGAAGCGAATAATAACTAAGGACTACTTGTTGATTAATTGGGGATAAACTTCCGATTCACTATATTGTAGCATTTAGTCTCTTTATTATGTAAAACCTCAAAACCATAAGGACTTCACACCTAGTAATGGCTGAGGAAAGTACCTTCGGTTTCGTTCGGTCCCAGAAAAACTTGTATGGAAGAATGTCTGACCTTGCATTCCAAATCATAATGAGTGATCTCTATAAAAGTATACCATTCAGTAGTGGAGAAGACACCTTCTCTTAGCGTAACATTCTTTCCCTAGGCACTCGAGCTCAAGAAGTTATACATTTATAGAAATTAGTCATGTGAATGTGGAATGACAATGTAGCATTCAAATTGAAGAAGATGTGCTATTTGAAAAGGTAATTGTAGCTCGAGCCTCATCAACCGAAAAGATCGAAACAGGGTAAGATGCGGCAGGCTAAGTGGGTCATTCCCAATTAGGGTATGATCATCCCCTTCTAGATATATTTCTTCCTGCTATAACATTCGAGATGTAAATTAATGTGGTTTTTATGCTAGAGTGCACTCGGTTAAAGGTCGGTAACGACTAAGGGATGATATATTTGGCATTATCTAGTTACAGAGATAGGCTGGTCTTGTGTTGGTAGATGATCATTTATGATGGTCCTCGATACATTCCTCTAAAGATGTACTACCAGAAGGTAGTCCCTTCACCTGGTCGTTTGTATGGAAATCCATTCTCCAATAAGAACCTTCGGACTTGATTGTAAACCTACTATGATAGAACTTAATCAATGTAACAATTTCGGCTAAGATTAATAAGTTTGTTGCAAATTTTTTCAGAGAGATGTCATTAAAAAAAATATCAAATATTTTGATATAAAGGTGTTTTAGTTATCATAAGGTAAAAACCCATCCGTGTTTATGTGTGGACGTGGTCTTATGAGATACTCTTTCTTTTTAAAGGATTTTATTTATAGGTTGGTATATGACACTGTCATTTATTATTGAGTTTTTATCATGCTGGTTTATCAAGCCTGATCCGGGTATTTTCAATATTCGGGTCAGATCCGAGTAGTATCAAGTTTAGCTGAAGATATTGGAGTTTTTAGAGGAGAGCAGGAAGTATTCATCTATGTATGGACGTATTCTATTATGCGTTTTGCTTAGTGAAGCGCTGCTATTTTTTTATGTTTGTCAGCAATTCGAAGGATAGATGTTTATAACTATACAAGCTGGATTTAGGTTAGACTCTGATATATGTATTTAAAAGTTTTCTGCTCTAAAGATATTTTTCCAATATTATATATTATTCCACTCATGTGAGAGTCTGTTCTGTCTTATTTTCTTTTTACCCTTCATGTTCTATCTTTTCATTCAATTTGAGTTGGACATGTGTGGCTTATTGTCAGCTGAAAGCGTAAGAAAAAACGGGCCATGACATGGACGGCCGAAACCACTTCACTGATTTCTGGAAAAACTGAAACTCAATTGCAAAAATGAACTACAAATTAAGATTACATTCGTCGAGTGCTTCACAATGATATATTATATGATACGGTTTGAGGAGTTTGAATTTTTGATTTGATTTGGAATTGGGAATTAGGGTTTTGGAATGTCTGCCATCGAGAAGGAACAGATAATGGAACAGAAATTATATATGCAGGAATTAGAAATAAAAGACTGCTAGGCTTTCAGAAAAAATCTATTTATATAGACAGAGATGAATAAGAATGGATGGAACAGATCGAATGGATCGAAGCGATAACAAAGACCCAAAAAGCCTGTTTCATTCCCGAAACGAAAGTAGGCACCCAATATATCGAAATATTGGTTTTCGATATTTTTAATTCAATGGAACTAGTTTTAAACCCTACTTCCATTGTATACAGAAGGTAGCTTTCAAAATCAAATTATATTCATTTAAATTCTTTTAATTGATTCCTACGTATTTTGAGCATGCACGATCAAACGATAAGTCCGATCGCTATGAAACTTGAAATCCTATAACAATTCACTATTACGGATCTGATGAAACTGGTTTCGTTGAAATCCGAGACAGTGCCAAAAAAGCTAATTTAACTTGTTAATTAAATAATAATTATTTTAAAATCAGTTTAACCACTTTTAAATTACTAATTTAACAGTTAACCATTCATCATTCTTGATTATATAGAAATTAAAAACCTTTTAAATTCAGTTTTCCATGTTAATTCCAAGGTTTAAATATTACACTAATTTCAGCGTTCAATTACAACTGTAATAAAATCCCAGTTAAATATATTTAAATTCCAATAAATTCTTTTATTTTGATTACACTCTTATTATTCAATCATCCAATACCTTATGAACTCATTTAACGTAAATTTCCATCTTATTACATTCATTATTCTACAGTTAACATATTTTACCATATTGATTGCAATATTTAAATTGCATTAATTCCATTGATTACAAATTTAATTTCAAAAAATTAAATAATAAGGTGAGAATAAAAAAATTGTTATGCATTAGTAATTCATATCTGTTAATTTATTTTTTACAACCAAGGTTATAAATTGCTTACCAAAACTGATTTCATATTCTATATTAACTAGTCACAGTTAAATACATATTATTTCACCATTAATACAACATTTAATTCATTCTTTATTGACGTAAAATTATTTCCAATTTAAGCTTTACAATTACATTCCCAATTAGCTTCACCATTAAAATTTACTGAAATCACATTAAACAATTGTCAATTTCATTCGATCAACATTATTAAATTATATTTTAATAATTTTTTCCATTTATAAATCATCAATTTTAATTTCTTACAATATTGAATTCCAAAATCTTGTTTAATTTAACTTTTTTATTTATCTAAAATACGGGTCGTTGCAGTGGTTTACCCCCACAAAAAATTAGCCTTGAAGAAAGGTGCACTAATTATGCTACTAAGGAACCTCGATCCAAAATGGATTATGCAATGGTACGCGACTTATTTGCCGTGAACCACACAGAAACATCATAGATGCAGGGATTGTCATCGGTCGCTTTGTTGGAACTTGGGTTTTCTTACCAAGAGCGCTCTAAAGATATTTTTTACCATTTGCGTTATTGCGTAAACAGTTCCCAATAAGGATAATTTTTGCTTTAACTATTAACAAAGCTCAAGGGCAAAAAATTCCAAATGTTGGAATTTACTTACCCCATGATGTATTCGGCCATGGCCAACTTTATGTTGCATTATCAAGAGGAGTTTTACTGAAAAACATCAAAATTTTAGTAAAAACGGTGAAGTCCAAGGGCAATCCGAAACCTACGCAAGAATGTTGTGTACAAGGATGTGCTAGTATCTTCAAAAGGACAAATTTGATATCTTTTTTCGTTAGTTATTTCTTTTTGTGATGTTTGATACATAATTCACAAATTTTAGTTTTAGTTGTTTTTTAAAATAATACAACCTTATAGAATAAAAAAGTATAATCATCAGGGATGAAATAAACCTTCATTTTGTTGATTATTTTGTATAAAAAAGTACGCTTTTGTGTATGCCATTTGTATGTCACTTTGCACTTACAAATCATGTAGTTTTCTGTTACATATATGTTCTTGCATTTCTGAAATATATGTCATTTGTAGTATTTAAATGCATACACCGCATCAATATGAATTAAATATAATAGCTTTGGTATAATACTTTTGTCACGGTCGAGATTTTTGACCTCCAAAAATCGACATCAATACGTCCACTATATTACATGCCGAACAATCGAATGTCGAAAATACCAGATCGTTAGCGAAAGAAGAAAGAGGTAGAAGAAGAAAATCAAAATAATAACATAGAATCTCACAATCGCAGCGGAACAATATATAACAGATAACAACTGATCTTTATACAAAAAGGACTATAACTGTTTTTATACATTACATCATCAGAGTACAACACAAATCAATAGCACAATACTGGATAGTCATAATAACTTGTCCTCACAAAAGCTGACTATACAGCTTACGATGCACAGCGGAATATACACCAAGTATGTGTGATATGTCTCGTCATCCAGCTCGTCTTCTTAGCTTGATAGCATCCTATCCTGAATCTGTAATACTCGGTCTGATCCAAGCATTATAAAAAAATAACACCCGAGTATCTGCTAAACCAGCGTGAGAAACACACTCAATATAATTATTAAATCTCAAAATCCTTTGAAAATCAACGGTATCTCGTAAGACCACACCACAAATAAACACGACGGGTTTTTTCCTTATGATAAGCAAAACATTTCATATTAAAATCCTCTGAGTTATAATAATGTCTAAGTACAAATACTTATTCAAATAGCTGAAATGTTACATTAATTAAATTCCAGCAATATTAGGCTCTACAATCAAAATCGTAAAGGCACGTATTAGAGAATGGATTCTAACTGAATGGCTAGGCTCTGGGGTACACGTCTAGAACATCATACCGAGGACCACTCCGGGATTCCCTACTACACAAGATCGGACTACCCCTAACCTGGATAGCCCGAACAAGATTATCTCGCAGTTGGGATCAGCAACCGCCACACAGCCGAATAAAAGGGACTCTAGATAGGGGTAACCTTACCTTACTTGGGTGCGGCCCACTTAGCCTTGCTGCATCTCCCCTGATTTTCAGTCATTCCCAGTTGATGAGGCTCAAGGCTAAGCGTTACCTTTTTAGAAATATTCACTTCGAATGCACATTGTCCTCCAATGATAATGTGCTGATAGCATTCATCCATTTAATTCCGTTCCTGGTCCGAACGAAACCAAAGGCACAACTCTTACTACATCCATTTTGGTATCACCCTCCGGATTAGTAGCAATCAGCCCTTGCTCTTCACTGCTCCATCTTCGACTCCAAGCCCTTGTCTTCATTTTGAAAATGTACTTGTTGGATCGAAATGGTTTTTCAGATCACAAATCTGATCCCATTCTTCGAAACAACGTTTGATATTTCTCGGTAAACTCAACCCCGGTTCTCTAGGAAATAAACGGACGAAAATAAGATCAAAGTTTACCTCCTAACCATTTTGTGGATGGATTTCCTTATAAACGTACTAGAAGAATGAAACGAGTTTATACGTACAGCATAGCACCTCGTATGGTAACTATATCATATAAATCCCATGCTTCTCCTAAATATTTCCAAAGTTATATTTGGATCCAAATTTTATAATCGGTTATTTAACTATCAAATAAACAATCAATTCAACCAAAACTTCATTTTCACTGAAAGGAAACACCAAGTCCTATTTAAATTTAATTTTAAGTAAACTAAATCTCTTTATCCAAAAATATACACTTATCTTATCGAATTCAGCATATTAACTAATTATTTTTTTCTTTCAAAATAATTAAAAGCCCTTTTAAAAAAATACGGAAAGTACCACTGCGGTATCAATCCATGGATCACAGTTCAATGGTTATGTCTCTATCCCAGAGAAATCCAAGTCTTAACTGTAGACACTCACTGCCTCTAATTTCACCATGCAAGTATACCAATACTTCCCGAACTCTATTTAAAAATTCTCAAAACAATGCTTATGGAATTTCTATAATAATTCTCCAAGTAAAAATTTAGAAAAAAACTACATTTTCAATAAAAGATATTTTATAGAATATAAATATTTAATAGTTATCCTTATAAAATCATAATGCTAATTTAACCTTTAAAAATAATTAACTACAATAACTAACTTAATTAATATTTACTTTAACAATTTATGAACAACTAAATAATAAATTTTCTAAAACACTCTTATAAATATTTTTAAATTTTCTAATTAATTCTTAAAAATCTTTCCTTTAAAATATATTTAACTTTTCAGAAAAAATACATTTTTCCACTTCAATATAGCCAGTCTAATTGTTTATAAATCCTTCCGATTTAACTATGGTTTAATTTACTTTCCAACCCCATAAATTTCCTTTCCCACATTTTTAAAATTAAAGCTACTATTTATTTTTAAAACGAATTTCCATCTCCTTATAAATTCCCACCATGAATTTATAAATTCAAATTATCCACTGATAATTTTCTATACTCTTTTTATAAACTTCGTTCATAACTCCTATACTCTCATTTTACCCTTTTTCACTGTTTTCACAACACTTAATCGACTCTTCATCGATTTCCAAATTAATTCCCATTTTTAAATTAATTTCTTAATTAACCCAAATTTATTCCAAACCCCCAATTTTTTAGATTCCACTTCCTTTTTATGATTTAAAATCTTGTTTAAATCCAGAACATCGACTTCATATTTTATTTTCGAAATTCTCCTTTTATTTTTCCCAAACCAATTAAAGTTCAAATTTAAAAATACATTCTTTTATATTAATACAATATCGCTTAAGTTCTTTAATTTTAAAAACCCTTTTATTCGCATTTTTTCCAAAAATCTCTATTTTTCCATATTTTGGAATTTATTAAATAGGATTTAAAATCAAATTATTTATTTTTCCCAAATTCATTATTGTAATTGATTCGGCTTCACTATAAATATTTTACTTTAAAATTCCCCTTTTAATTTTCCTTTTAAAGTTCAATATTCATATTACGGTATTTTAAAATACCAAAAATCTATCTAGCAATGCCATAACATCCAAATAAATTTAATCTCCAATATAATCTATCACAGATTATTCAAATAGATCATATAACAGAATATGAAAATAAATCTAACATTTTTGAGGAATCCAGTTGGATCCCTCCAACCTGTTTTCCTGCATCCTAGGGTCATTCGATATTATGCGGGGCGTATAGGGTCTTATCCGCTATATATATGCGAGAATATCAATCACTCTAAATATATATATATATATATATATATCACATCAAATGATAATAATACATCAATTCTACCAATCGATCAATAATTAATTTTAACTATTTAAAGTTTACTTTGGTAATCCAAAGTAGAGTGAGATTAACTCACCTTGATTTTATTTGCAATCCGTTCCAATTTAAATCCTTTTGCTTATGACTCCATAGCTCCAAACTTCACACGATTGATTCGTTAAATTTTTTAACCCTCGCATGAAATCTTTATTAACTTTATAAGTTGTCGAGATTTTAATTTTTTTACTTATCTATTTTATTTTTTCTCTACTGACTATATAATTTAATTCAAAATATTCAAAATCTAAAACACCAAAGGATACTCACCAAACAGTCGACATCACTGTCCTGACCTCTTTCTTGAGACCACACAGCCACATCCCCAAATAGATTTGTACCCTCCCCTGCTTGATGATGAGCACCGCAAAAGGTAGGCCTCCTCTTCTTTGCTAACACGACCATGACCATCGAAGAATGCCCCCCGTCACTCGCGTGAACACCCTCAATAGAACGTCGTGACTCCTCGTATGCGACATGCCACTGCCGTCGACCAACATCGGTCACCCTAACGCTACTTCGGTCATCGACTTCGTCCATCTCCACCCCGCGCGTACGCAGCCCTGACCAAAACCCAAACCAAGCTCTCCTTTTCGAAATCCCTCAACTTGCTCGAACCCCAGCCGCGCTCCCCACTCGAGGCCTCCCAAGCATTGCGCCTTCCCCTCGGCCATGCGACTTCGTCTATTTCTTTTTTTATACTTAAGCGAGATTCGATATCGAACAAAAGTGGGAAGGGGAAAAGGATGTGATTTTGATTTTGAAGAGGAAATTTTATTCGGCCATTTATTCTTTTCAAGATTTGAAGGAGACACTATCTTTAAGTTTTGATTTTTTTTTTCAAGTTTTCGAAATCCTCCTTTTTTATCCTGAATGCTTCTCGGCTGTGAGGCTTTTTAAAAAGTTAAAAGGAGGGAAAGCGTATATTACACGGTAGGGAATAGTGATTTGAGGGGGTGAAAATTTCTGATGTGAAGATGGTCATTCAATATATATATATATATATATATATATATATATATATATATATATATATATGAATTTAAATTTAAAATCGCCTCGAATTCGCAACTTAAAATCTCGCCCTCCTGTCGAGGTGTGTAGCTAGGCATTTATAATGTTATACACCTTTATTTGGCATGTAATGGAATAGGTTTCAAGTCCTAATTCGACCGTATGGAGAAGATAGCTTTTTGGACCCAATTATTATATTGAATTTTCGATATAAATTTCAGCGTGTTTATATTCCGTACGACCACATGATAACTCCAAACGCTATGAAATTTGAAATTCGATAGTAATACACTACTACGGATCCATTGGAACTGGTTTCGTCAAATTCCGAGACTGTGGACCGAAAGGCTATTTTAAGTGTCAGTTTAAACAATATATTTTTAAAACTGAACAATTCACCTTTAAATTCAATTTTAAAACTTTTATTATCTTTAGTATCATCTATATAAATTTTATAAGCCTTTAAATTATTTTTAACAAGCTTAGAACCCAAGATTGAATATTTTATCCAATTTCCAATTATTAAATCCAATAATTTAAATATCCATTAAATGGTTATATTTGAAATTCAAGTTAAAAATTAAATCTTAAATATTTAAAATCAATCAATTATTCCAATTTCAAATATCCAAAATTATGGGTTGTTACGACTTTTATATTACTAACATGAACTTCCTCAAACGTTTCTCTATAGATATTACCAAATGTTAATATCACTTAAAAATAGAATCTCTCGATTTTTTTATAAATTCAAAATGCTCTCTTGCATATAATATTTAATATCACTTAAAAATAGGATCTAAAAATTAAACTTCCTATACATTTTGCGCTCTTTGTAAATTTATAATAAAAAAATATTCAACCTAACAAAAAAATTAAATGTTCCAACTTAGAAATAAAAATATAAACGTGATTTCAATGCAAAAACATACCTAAATATTTATGAGAATCATTTCTCTTGAATACGATAAATATATATAATTTAAAAAAAATCAATTTTCTCGTGAAGCTGTGCTATTGTCACATGCGAAGCACGTGCATAGCATTGGCGGGAGGTGAATAGTGTTTCTAATATATACGAATCATTTTGTAATCTTTTGAAATTATACTTAAAAATAATGAGATTAACAATCACAAAACAATCATAGAAGCAAAACACAGATAAAAAATATATGCAGTAAGAGTAAAAGGAAAGAACACATCAGGATTTTATACTGGTTTGGAGTTACCCTACATCAATCCCATACAATTCCTTGTATGGATTTCTTTTCAACTAGTAAATGCGAATAATTTCAAGGCTATGAGACACGCCCTCTAAAATCTCGATCTCTGGGTAAAGTCACTTGATTTTTGGGCTACAAGCGTACCAACTGGATTTACGAGATATTAAGTACACCTAATTTATTTACGGTCTACAATCTCACCCATAAGTATATCGGTTCGATTTGATAGAGATTTACAAACATAGTACTTCAATCTTGGTTACAAATGATCCTATAATTCTTGAATAGCACTTCGGTGTTGATTGAAGTGAGAGAGATGATAGAAATCAAAGAGCAAATGATAGAGAATCAAATTAATTATAATGGAGTTTGATTCTGGCTGAAATTTGGCAGAGTATGGTTATAATTTATTTTTGAAAATGAGGGAGAAGAAGGAGGAGAGAAGAAAAATGAAAAGTGATTAAAAAATTCGTTGGAAACACAGGTATTTATGGAGGAATAATGGCCATTTCCGTTCGTGAAGAGATATGACAAATAGACACTTCTTTTAAAAAATGATTTTTGAAATTTACGGCTAGTATGCCGACATATAGGGTTAGCGTATATAGACATACTCTTTGTGATTTTGAAAAACACTTTAAAATATTATTTTGAAATGTATTGCTTTCTGAAATAATCTTATACTCTGTAAATATAACATATATACATTATAATCGTAATTAAGCTTAAGTTAAACTATATGATCAGAATTTTGAAAAACAAACTAATATAAATAGAAATCTAATAAAAACAATAACTTGGTAAAATATTAAAACTAAAATAATAAGTATGATAATTAAAAAAACTTAAAAACTACTCTGAACAGAATATTTAAAATCCAAAATATTTTAAAACTTAAAGTAGAAAGAGAGAGAGAGAGATCAAGTGCTATCAGAATTTTAACAAAAATTCCAACTCTATAACTTATCTTAGAATCTTGAACTCTTAAATACTCAGGAGTCTTCATTCTTGTGTCTCCTTATCAACACCTCTAACCCTTCATTACTTGATACTTTACAGTTGTTAGCACCAGAATTGGTCACTAACACCCTTGAATAGAGTTATATAGAGAGATCATTGAAGAGAGTAAGTTAAAACTGAGGAATTACACAGTAGAATGCAATAATAACTGTAAGAAATATGAACATCAGATTTATAGTGGTTCGGCGTAACTTCCTACGTCCACTTTGAGTTTAATCTTTATTGCTTTCTTAATCACTTGAATACAGATACAATCCGTAAACAAATCACTTGAATACAAGTTTGAATCAAAGAGAGGAGAGTATCAAAAAAGGCAGTCTCCCCAGTGTTCCTAGAAAAAGGTCTCCTTTTCACTGCACCCCTGCCCTTCTATTTATATACGAAGATAGGCTGGACTTCCTTCGTGGGCTCAAGGCTGAGTGACTCGGCCCACATAGGGCAATCTCGAGTTGGCTGGTCCATTCTTGCCGAACGACCCTTACTATTCTTCCTGAACTGAGCTACTTTTGAATAGGACTCCCCGAGACCGAACGAGAAATGTCGAGCCGTCTCGACGAACGAGGCATCTCTTCCTTTGACCGAGACATGTGTTACTCTACTTCGTTTGGCCGAGCGATACATGTCGGGCGGTGATGACTCAATTGACCGAACGAGGCCTGCCGAGCCATCTGGACCAAGCGACGTGTGCCGAGCTGTACTTTACAAACCGTACCTAAATGCCAAAACATGTCAGCTGCATCAAACTCTTATATCTTCATGCTCTTCTTGGTCAGAATTTTATCTTATGCTAACTATCTTCAACTGTCGTTTTGTCGCTGTGCTAAGGTGTCGGGTAACAGCAGTCTTCTTATATCAACACCTGTCTAATATCCTGCACTATACACTATATATATCTTTACAAAACATTAGTATTTATATTTTATATGATTTCCTAAAGTTGTAATAAATCCTCAGGTACTAACAATCTCCCCCATCTTGATGATGACAACTTTGTACATAAAATATAATATAACTCTCCCTTAATATATGCCTAATATACAAAACTCCCTTTAATCTATGCCTAGTATTATATATATATATATATATATATATATATATATATATATATTTCTCCTCCTTGGTCATCAATCAAAATATAACTAAATACGATTATAACTCTATCCTTAACTCATACTATTAAATTCTAACACCCCATTAAATTGGATACCATATACTTATAATATATATATATATATATATAGAAATTTTGAATAATATGATCATGAAAGCAAAAATGATACAAATGATATATAAGTGAATCATAAATCACTAATAGTAACAAAACCATACTATATATTCATCCAATTGTCATATTTACACACTAATTAAATTATGTACATAATAAAGTCAAATTAAAGTACAATACACACATCATTCATAAATTAAAGAGAAAGCCCAATTCTAGCAAGAATTCTTGATTATATGAGATTTGTGAATAGGATAATGACGATAATGAAGGCAAAATTTTCCCTTTTGTTCGACGAGATTTCCATCTTACTAAAAGCATACTTCTCTCACGCATTGAATTTCTTCATCCTCCTCCATATGTTCTTCCTCTTCTTCCTCTCCCTATTCTTTTTCCTCTTCTTCTTCGCTGCATTGAAGAGGATTATGAATGGCTAAATTTGCGGAATCATCTTCAATAACTATTGGATTCATTGGGTTGTCCAATAAATATTTTTGAAGATTATGCAAAATCCTACTACTTTTCTCTTGTTCCTTTGACATACGGAGTTGCACGATTTGAATTTCAGTCAACATTTCCAGTACATTCTTCATATCTCCCATCAATTTGATAACTTTTGCCATAGTAGTGGTTTGGAAGGGTCCCGGTGTAGGAGAATAGAAGGAAAATGTTGAATTATGGTTTGGATTCAAAGAGGATGCCATAATTTATTTATTTCAGAAGTTTCAAAGAGTGAAAAGGCAGAAAATGAAGAAAAAAGTCAATTTTGGTGTTTATATAACCACCAAATTTAATTTTAGGGAAAATTTTTTTAAAAAAGAATTTTTACCGTTATATGTCGACATATAGGGGTCATGCACGTCGACATACATTGAAAATGTTTGTCTTTTATTTTTATTATTTATGTAATTTTATTTTATAATTTTTAAAATTTCTAATATAGAACAAATACCTAGTTCTCTTCTTAACTTAGTAAAAGATGCTTGATTCATGGGTTTTGTTAAAATATCAGCTATTTGATTTTTAGTATTTATAAACTCAAGTGATATAACTTCTTTATTTACATTATCTCTTAGAAAATGATGTCTTATATCAATATGTTTAGTTCTAGCATGATGAGTTGGATTTTAGACAGATTAAATCGCACTCGTATTATCGTAGTATATTGGTGATTTGGTAAAATTTAAACTAAAATCTCTTAGAGTTTGTTACATATAAATCACTTGGGGACAGGCTAATGTTGCTGAAACATATTATGCTTCTACCGGAGATAGAAAGACATTATTTTTCTTTTTACTAAACTAGGAAACCAGATAGTGTCCCAAAAAGTGACAAGTTCCACTTGTACTTTTTCGATCTGATTTACAACTGGCATAATCAACATCACTATATGAAATTATTTCAAATGAATCATCTATTGGATAAAAGAGTACATAATCTAATGTGTTATTAACATATCTTAAAATTCATTTTACAGATTTTAAATGAGTTTCTTTAGGTTGAAGTTAATATATTGCACAAAGATATACACTATGCATTATATCTAGTCTATTACCTGTTATATAAACCAATCATTCCTCTGTATAGTTTTTGATCTATGTCCAGAACATTTTCTTCTTTGTTAAATTTTTCATTAGTTTCCATAGGAGTTGGTTTACCCCGGTCTTGCGATACCAATATTTTTAACTAAATCTTTAGCATATTTTTATTGACTAGTAAAAATTCCATTACTTAATTGTTTAATTTGTAATGCTAAAAAATAATTTAGTTCTCCCATATAACTCATTTAAAATTCCTTAGTCATTATTTTCAAAAACAAGACTAATTCCCGTACATCATTTCTGGTGAATTGTTTCAATTCTTCTTGCATAGCAAGAATCCGTGAATCATTATTTGATGCTTCTTTGGAATTTTTTGGTTCAATGGTTGGAATAAAAGTTGCATTACTCATTTTGTTTAATTGATTTCTAGTTTTAACAATAGATTCAATATTACCAAGTATATTTTCCATAGGATGATCTCTTAAGTATTTAGTTCTTTTATTTGGACATAAATTTTCATTATTATTATAAGTTTCAGTATTCTCGTTACTTTCAATTTCATCAGCACTGTTTTTTTCTTCATCGGTATTTTGATCATGAATTTTGAAATTTTAATCAAATGAGTCATGTACTGTCTATTCAATAGTATTAGTTCTAGTATTAAAAATTCCATAGGCTTTTCTTCTCTTCGAATATCCAATAAAAATTCCCTTATCTGATTTAGCATCAAATTTATCTAAAGTCTTTAGTATTTAAAATAAAGTATTTACTTCCAAAAACTATAAAATATAAACTTTTAGATTTCTTATTGTAGAACAGTTCATAAGGACTTTTCTTAGTCAATAGTCTTATGAAAATTCCATTTAGAATATAACATGCAGCACCAACTACCACAGCCCAAAAATTCTTAGGAAAATTACTATCATTTAGCATGGTTCTAGCGCACTTTTTAATTGTTCTACTACTTCATTTTGTTGTGGTATTCTTGAAATGAAAAATTATGGATTATATATTTCTTGTTATGCAAATTGTCAAAATTTTCATTTTCGAATTCTTCGAATATTTTTATTTTTTTGGACATTTTATTTTGAGTTCGTTTAACAAAGATCTTAAACATTTCAAAAGCATCACTTTTAACTTTTAAGAAAATTGTCCACGTAAACCTAGTATAGTTCATCTATGATTACAAATACATATCTACTATGATTTATCGATTATAGTTAAGAGGGACCAACATGATCTAATTGAAGAAGTTCATGGGGATGAGTAGTAGGAATCATAACTTTTTATTTAAATGAACTTTTTCTAAATTTAACTAATTGACGCGCACCGTATAGATTATTAACTTTGAAATTCCTTTTGGGAAGACTTCTAACTAAATAATTTTTAGCAATTTTAGAAATAAGTTTAAAATTCAAATGACCAAATTTTTTATACCAAATCCAAGGGTCATTTATTTCAGCCAAAAGACATAAGTTGTCATTTGAAATTTTCATACTTAGTTTACAAATATTTCATTTCCTAATACCTTCAAAGATAATTTTTGACTCATTATCTTCAATATGAAATACATCATTAATGAATTCAATTTTAAAACCTTTATTAGATAACGGACTAATAATTAATAGATTACGTTTTGAATTCCAAACTAACAAAACATTGAAAATAGTAGCAGTATTAGAATTGCCGACATTGCCGTGGCCAATCACATATCATTTAGAGTTATCACCAAAATTAACCTATCCTCCATCTTTTTAAACTAAATCTTTTAAAATTTTCAGGTTTCCAATCATGTGTCTTGAACCACCACTATCCAATATCCATTTATCCCTTTTGATTTGTAGTATTTGATTATCAGATGTCAGTTCATCATAAGCCATATAACACATCTATTCCTGCAATTTATTTCTTTTAATATATCATATGACTTTTCATAATGAATGGATACTACTCTATAATACATTGTAATAATGATTTTACAAATTATCCTTTCGAACATCACGCTAAAAATATTATTAAATAATTTCAATAAAACTTTTCAAAAATCAGATTATGAAAACTTTGATAATCAATGTTCTTTTACCAAATGTAAATTACGGAATAAGGATCATAAGGCTAAATTAACACTAGAGGGGGGTGAATATTGTTTTCTAATATATATGAATCTTTTGAAATTATACTTAAAATAAGTATAACAATCATAGAAACAGTAATAAAATCAAAATGCAGATAAACAGTAAATGTAGAAAGAGTAAAAGGAAATAACACACCAGGATTTTATACTCGTTTAGAGTTACCCTACATCCAGTCCCGTATAATTACTTGTACATATTTTTTTTCAACTAGTAAATGCAAAAACAATCTCGATTTCAAGGCCATGAGACACACCCTCAAGAATTCCAACCTTTGAGTAAAGTCACTTGATTTTCAAGTTACAAGCACACCCAATTGATTTATGGGCTACGATCTCACCCACAAGTATATCGGTTTGATTTGATTGAGATTTACAAACTCAGAACTTCAATCTTGATTACAAATGATATTATTGTTGCACTTAGATTTTGATTAGAGTGAGAGAGATAACAGAAATTGAAGAGAAAATAATAGAGAATCAAACTAATGGTAATGGAATTTGATTCTGGTTGAAATTTGGCAGAGTATGGTTATAATTGTTTTAGAAAATGAGAGAGAAGAAGGAGGAGAGAAGAATAATAAAAGTGATTAAAAAATTCATTCAAAACACAAGTATTTATAGAGGAAAAACCGTCATGTCCATTCGTAAAGAGAAACGACAAATAGAAACTAATTTTCAAAATTAATTTTTGAAATTCACGACTAGTATGTCGACATATAGGGTTAGAGTATGTCGACATACTCATTGTAATTTTAAAAAACACATTAAATATTATTTTGAAAATGTATTGTTTTGTGAAATAATTTTATGCTTTTTAAATATAATATATATACATCATCATAATCATAATAAAACTTAAGTAAAACTATATGATAAGAATTTTGAAAAATAAACTAATATAAATAAAAATCTAATAAAAACAATAATTTGGTATAATATTAAAACCTAAAATAATAAGTATAGAAATTTTAAAAATCATTAAAACTTATTTTAAAAAGAATAATTTAAAACCAAAGTATTTTAAAACTACTTTAAAACTTAAAATAGAAAAAGAGATCAAGTGTTATCAGAAATTTAATAAAAATTCTAGACTCTATATCTTATCTTGGAATCTTGAATTCTTAAACACTCATGAGTCTTCATTCTTGAGTCTCCATATGTAACGACCCGTATTTTAACTATTTTAAATTATAAAATTTAATATGATTATTGAATAAAAATAAAAATGGTTAGAAATAAAATTTAATGATTTATTAACATAGTTTAATGAATATCAAATTGAATAAAATTTTGAAATAGCAATTTATGTTAGGTTTAAGGAAATCATTAGTATTGAAATGAAAATTTATATATTGAATGTGTTGTAATCAATAGTTGGAATTGAATAATAAATGATGAATTGTTTAGATGATAACAAATAATTGTTGATAACTAAAATTCATTTGAAATTCAATGATTATAAATGTAATTTATTGGATAATTAAGTTGTTTAAATTTAAATTTGGAAATTACTTAAATAAGTGAATCATGAATTTAATATGAATGAAAATGATGTCGAAAGATGATTTTAAATTTTATTTAAATATGAGTGAAGATTGTTAAATTTTAAAATTTAATTTAAAGTGATTAAATTAATTTTTGGAAATTACTTGTTTTAATTAACGAGTAAAAATAGCTATTCTAGCCACTGTCTCGGATTTCGACAAAACCAGTTTCATCATATCCATAATAGTGAATTACTGTAGGATTTTCGTAGCGATCAGACTTATTATTTGGTCGTGCGAGCTTGAAACGCGTAGAATTTAATTTTAGAATTTAACTAAAATAAATTGATTTTGAAATGTTATCTTTTGAATATGATGGAATTGGCTCCCGATATATGTTCCATTGTGTTCAGAATAAGGGTATAACATATAAAATGCCAGGCGACACATTTCATTTGGAGTTCGGAAAATTTGCATGTGAATAACATCAGATATTTATATAATAGGCCATATTATAATTTCATTTGTAACCCTAAACGCAGCCGCATCTCTCAACGATTACTGATCGTGTTTGCACAAAAAATGGGCAAACACCTCAAGTCGTATGAATTAGTTGATTTTATGTTGTTTCTGGTAATTTGGGTGATTTACGCAAATATATAAAAAGCAGGGGCTAAACTGTAAAAGACACACAGATTTATAGTGGTTCGTCCAGAACGTGCCCACGTCCACTTTATATGTTATTCTCCTTTTCTATTCAGATTACAAGTACAAAGCTTTGATTACAAGTAACTGAAAGTTGTTTGAAAGTTCTCTCCGTGCTTGAGCTCTCAAACTTGTCTGCCATTGTTGTACCCCTGCCCCTCTATTTATAGAGTGAGGCTGGGGGCGGGGGTCCTGGATGTATATAGCTGCTGGTGGGCCTGGGCTGATGCAATCTGGCCTGGCAAATTTGGATCGGCAAGGCCCTGGCTCGGTGGTGGCTGGTCCGGCTTGGTCGTGGAGGTGAGATGGTTCGGTGGTGGTGAGGACATGGGTTGGTTCGGTGATAGTTGGAGGTGAGATGGTTCGGTGAGGGTTGGAGCGGTAGTTGGTTTGGTCCGGCAATTGGTTTGGTCCGGTAGTGGGTTGATCCGGCAATGGGAGGAGTGGTAGATGGATCGGCTATGTAGGGAAGTGTAGGGTGGTTCGGTGGACCGGATGGTTTGGTGGTGAAAGCGTGGCTTGGTCCGGTAGGTTGATTCGGTGGTGGCTACTTCGAGTTGGTTTGCTTTGATTCGGTGGGTGGTAGATACGTACCCAACATTTGCCCCCCAAAGTAGGGCATATGTTTAACATATGTCGTACTTTGTGTTAATGGGATAGCCTCATTCGGTTATAAGCGCCGAGCCATCGGGTCCGGTCATTGAGGTTTGCTTATAAATAGGGGTTACGCGCCTTCGTTATTCCTTATCAACCGAGCAGAACCTTTTGCCGAATCAAACTCTCAGTTTCGCCGAATCAAAGAGCTAGCCGAACCAGGTGAGATTCTTTCCACCGAATGACTTTATGTTCTTGTATTACCGGATGGACTTCAAGAGTTTGTCCGCCGAATGAGATTGGGCGTTGAGTGCCGAATAGGCCTTATATGCTTGGAATGCCGAATGAGGTTCTGCTTTTAATTACCGAATGGACTCCAAGAGTTTGTCCGCCGAATGAACCTGAAAGCTTTGATTTACCGAATGTGTTTGTTGCCCCCAAGTACCGAATGAACTTGTAGTTTTATTTACCGAATGAGTTTGGGAAGTGTGAGGCCGAATGGTCTTTGGTCTTGAGTTTTTATGTTTCGAATTGCGAATGAGACTCTAGGTTGCATGTACTTGTTTGTTTGTATACCCATACTCCTTGTTCTAACAATATGTTTTTCCGGTGTTACAGATAAATGTCTCGCAAAGTGGAAACTCGATCAGAAAAGAGAAAATCTACGGATAGACGAGAGTCCCCTGTTGTGCCCTCATCCCAGCCAGGACCGGAACGTCGTGGACCCACCCCGAGATCGCTAGTAGATGGGTATGGTCCCCAAGAGCTTCTGAACACTCCTCCTGATTGCTTTTCGAGCTCTCTCATAGAGGAGCAACTTGACGTTATCTCCCGATCCTTTGGGATTGATAGAGCATGCATGCTGTTGCCAGGGGAGGGGGTCATGCCATATAATCCCCCTAAAGGATACTTTGCTTATAGCCGATACCATTGCATGTGCGGGGCCTTTCCTCCGATCAATGCGTGGATAGTCAGCTTCATTACCTACCTGAAGGTGGCTCCTTTCCAGCTTCAGCCCAACTCTTATGCCATCTTAGTGTGTCTATTCGTTATCTTCCAGAGGAGGTATGGGCGCCCCCCTTCTAACCGGGAAATCCGATATTTGTATAATCTGAGGGGCTACAAGAAGGGGTCTCCGTACATTAGTTTAGAGTCGGCCGTGTCCTTTAAGCCGGTCCTGGACCTATACTCTAAGTTCACCATGTTTAAGAAGGAATGGTTCTTCATCAAGGATGACTCTGTTTCTTTTCGCCTTTTTACTTCTGGCTGTAAGTTGAATTTCATTTGTAATTTCTTTGTCCCGACTGCAATGCTCCTTCTTATATGCTTTTATTTCTTGCTAGCGATAGGTGGCTTTGTGGTTGTGGAGAATGATCGCCTGGTACAGATGGCTGCGGAGATAGAGGCCATCTCAGGAAGGGATAGGTCGGCTTCTTACCTGATCAGGAATGCCACTCTCCTGGAGCACAACTTGATTCTGCCACGTCAATCCGTGGTTAAGCAGAGAGATACAACCGAGGAGAGGGCTGCCAAAGCTAAAGATGGGGCCACTGCGAAGATCAGCAAGAGAAAACCCTTCTCGATGCCTCCAGTTATCGGGGGGGAAAAACTTAAGAAGTCTGATGGACCCTCCCCTAGTACATGTCCAGATATTCCGGAGGAGGAAGGTGGAGAGGAGGAAAGAGGCGAGGAGGAGAGCGGAGGAGATGGAGAAGGTGAAGGACAGGGTGGTAGTGGTGTCGGGGCTTTGTCTTCCGAGCAGGCAGGGGAGATCCAGGAGTGGATGGATGATGCCTTCCGCCAGGATTTTGAGGGATTGGAGGAAGGATCAGCCTCGGTGGAGAAGGCGAAGAAGGTTGACAAGGCTGGGACTGATGCCGATCCATCTTCTAAGGGTATTTCAGCTAAGGCAACTCCGGTGGTTCAAGGTGAATTCTTAACTTTCGCAGACTCCCTTTATGATAAGGACTTAGTAATATTTTATGGCCAACTCCCGTCCTGGAATGAGATTCAGGACTTATTGCAGTATCCCACTCCCCCTCAGGGTTTGTAAAATAAGCGCGTTTTCCTACTTAATATATTTCTTGGATCATAGTTTCATGCGTGCTTGTAACACCTGGTTTTTATTCCAGGAGTAGGTAAGGTGGCCAAGACATCAGATATTTGGCACCGCCTTGAACAGTACAAGCTACTCAAAGCTTCTACCAAACCAAAGTCGTCAACTAGCCGTCCTGGAGATGCGGTTAGATATCGCCCTCTTCTCGGAGGTATTGAAGAAGATATGCAAAAGAGGAAGAGGGGCCGATCTTCGTTTGAACCATCACCTGGCCCTCAGCCTCCAGTCCAGCCTATCCATGATATTACTGAGGAGGATACTGAGTTTATGCCTTCCCCACATCCGTCCGAAAATCCAACCGTCGCCCCGATAGACCATCCTGGTTTGGTTCGCAACCCATTTGCCGGCCATCCGGATCTGAACCCGAGTTTTCAGGACATCTCTTTTGACGAGGCCACGGGTGAGCATCTTCTTCCCCGCAATCCCATGGTACGGGTGCTTGATGAGGCTAAGTCCTTAGACCTCGATTTGCTTACTACTCGGATTGTGACCATGGGGAATGAGGCCAAGGCAAGCATCGATCGGGTGGCTGAGGAGACCAAGAGGCTAATGGAGCATCACGCTCGACTGGCCAAGGCTAGGGAGCAAATCGGAAGTGCTAACATTCGGTTGCGGCTACAGGTTTCTGATCAGGCCAAACAGATTGCCGATCAGGCTATCCAGATATCCCAGCATGAGGCGGCCTCCCGACGATTAAAGAAAACCATGGAAGAGGCTAGCAAGGATGAGTTGCGAAAAATGGAGGTTGTTTGCAAGGAGCGAATTGGCATGGCCATCGCAACGGTGGACGAGGTTCGGAGAGCGGATCTTGAGCAGGTAGGGGAGTTATCTGGAAGGCTCGAGGCCGCAGAGCTTGCTCAGACCAAGCTGAAGGAGGAGATGGAAGTGATGCGGAAGTCCCTTCAGGCTGACTGCTCGAGATACCGAGTGGAGAGAGATGCTGCTGTCGCACGACTGTCGGCTTCTGAGGCCCGGATGAAAGAGTTTGAGGAGAACGAGGGGATGATAGACGAGATGCTCCAGGACATGTATTTTCGTACTTGGAGGCAGGGCAACCTGTCCTGGATGGACGATTATCCCCGGGTTATGGCTAGGATATATCTCCGGGCTTTGGAGGAAGCCAAGGTCGAAGCGGATAAAGAGGGTGGCGCGGCCTTCAGAATGGATATGGTTACCGCACAGTTCACCAAGGAGGAGAAGGCGGCGGTGAAGGAAGGCATGAGGCTGCTTGCCGCCGAGGAAGTGGGTGCGCAACTAGAGGATGACAACCAGGGAGCAGATGCCGGTAAGTCTCCCCTTTTAACCTTTTCCTGATTTGATTGCTTATCTTTCGTGATAATTGATGGATTCTCTTCTGAATTGGACAGGCGGGACCTCTAGAGTACATGCTGGGAGTTTCGATCCTGCAGTTAAGTAGATCCGGAGGGCTTGCGGGATGGAGGCGATGCCCCGATTCTTTGACTTACTTGTACATATTTTGGTTGCTGTCTATGTTAGTCTGAAACATTAACGTAACTTGTAATTATATCATTTGTAAAGAATGACTTTATGTAATTTTATAACATAAGCTAATTCTGTCATGTTTGAATGCCGTTGTCATTTTGATATGTTGCATAAGAAATACAGTTGCATGTTTATGCATGTGACTCAATCGTATTTAATGCTAAGTTTCTGCTTAAAATATTATTTCATGTCTTGTAATGCCAATATGACGTGTGAATAAATTAAAGCTACATATTTGTATACAAGAGAAGAAAGTACCGCCCTTCGTGTTTTAGTTGTAGAGGGTTGCTTTGAATGTCTTGCGTGACTAAGTATGGAATGTAGCTGAGTGTTCCGTCATTCGGATGTGAGCTCATATTTCCACAAGCGAGAGCTCCCCTATTTTGTGACCTGTACTTTAGGGACTGTTATATAGGATAGGAGAAAAGTTTTTAAATGTAATGGAAATATGAGAAACATTAAAACTTCCAATCACGGAAGGCCGTCGATATGCTTAAGTTCGTGGCAAACGGGTTTTGTAGTCACTTTCCCTAGCTGTGGGTCTTGGAGACATTTGTCACCCATCTTACGCCTCTGCGGGGAGTTTATTTTTTTTACCACAGCCGCACTTAAGACATATCAGAGTCGAGATTGCGCACAGTAACTACCCGAGCCATTATGGCCCGTAATCGTGGGTATTATTCGATTTACTGTGGCCGGCTAGCGTGGGTGCCGATCGTCAACCGTGAACTACCCCTAGCTGGCCACACCTTATGTTGGGGCTTAAAGTAGGTTCACAGTTGCCAACGAGCCGAACGCCGTAATGAGCTGCCATCGGCTATATTCGGCCTTCTTGATGGCTTATAATCGGCTTATTACAGTTGGCTTTGAGGGCAGTCACGAGCAATGAGTTAACCCGCAGCAGAGAGATGCTGGAGCAAAAGTGTCTCATTGGCGAGTGCATAGATTCGTATAGTACCTGTTGGGTCTTGTCCAGGTGAGATTGCGTCGTGAAGTGTCCAGAATGGAAATGTCGTTATACATGATCTTGTTCAACAGAAAAGGATAAAGCTTAACAAGCAGCCAAGATATAAAGGAACAAGTTAAAAGGAGACAAGATTTTTAAAGTGGTTCGGCACGAAAATGCCTACGTCCACTGATTCTCTTTGTTAATTCACTTCATATGGGCAGTACAAGTTAACAAAAGTATCGACGGAGGTGTTGGATGTTCCATGCCCTCTGGAACACCTTTCCGTCCACTGTTGACAAAATATAGGCTCCGTTGCGGAGATCTTTATGAATTACATAGGGTCCGTCCCAGATTGGATCTAGCGCTCCGGGGTGCGGGAAGATCCGCTTGAGGACAAGATCTCCTTCTTGTAAGCTGCGGTGCGTGACTTTGGAGTTGTATTGTGCTGCAACTTTTTGCTTATGAGCTGCTGCTTTGAGTGCTGCATCGTTTCTTCTCTCCTCAATTAGATCTAAAGACATGTGGAGGAGTTCTTCGTTCTCTTCTGGGTTGTAGTGGATCCTGCGGTGGGAAGGCACTACTGTTTCAACTGGGAGCATGGCCTCCGATCCGTATGCCAAAGAGAAAGGAGTATGCCCCGTTGATGTTCTATAAGATGTGCGGTAGGCCCAAAGTGTCGTAAGAAGTTCATCCACCCAAGCGCCTTTTGACTTTTCGAGTTTCTTTTTGATTAGGGTTTTGAGGATTTTGTTGACAGCTTCGACTTGTCCGTTTGCCTGGGGGTAAGCCACAAATGAGAAGCTTTTGTGAATTCCGTGCTCTTGGCACCAGTCGGCGAACTCCTCACTGTCAAATTGAAGTCCATTGTCCGATATGTTTTTGAGTGGAACCCCGTACCTGCATAAAACATTTTTGATCAAGAAGTTAATAACTTTTGCCGAAGATATTTTATTTAGAGGCTCCGCTTCCACCCATTTGGTGAAATAGTCAACTGCTATTATGGCATATTTGGCTCCGCCCCGGCCCACTGACAGTTCGCCAATCAAGTCAATTCCCCATATTGCGAAGGGCCAAGGGTTGGTCATATGAGTAATCTCATTTGTGGGTAGTCGAGGAATCTTAGCAAATTTCTGACATCTGTCGCATTTTTTGACGAAGTCTAAGGCGTCTTTGTTTAAGGTGGGCCAGTAATACCCGTATCGGAGTGTCTTCTTGGCTAGAGTCTGCCCTCCGGTGTGATCTCCGCAACTTCCTTGATGGATGTTGGACAAGACTTCCCTGGCTTCCCTTCCAGAGACACACCTTAATAAGGGATTAGAGAAGCCGCGCCGATAGAGGATGCCTTCTTGTAATGTGTAGCGGGAAGCTTTCCTTAAGATTTTCTTAGCTTCGTTACGCTCGTCGGGCAGTGTGCCATCTTGTAAATATTTCCGGACAGGAGTCATCCAAGTTTCCTCTCCGATTGCAGCTATCATGTTCATTGTTTCGTAACTCGGGGCTAGTTGCTGTGAGATGCTTATTGTTCGGGAAGCGGCGCCGTCCTTCATGCTAGCTTGCTTTGCCAGTTTGTCGGCCTCCTGATTCTCTTCTCGAGGAATGTGTTTGATTAAATAGTGATCCAACTGATTGAGCAGCAGCTTGGTCTTCTTTAGATATGCTGTGAGTCGTTCTCCTCGAGTCTAGAATTCTCCCAGTATTTGATTTACAATAAGTTGAGAATCACTATGGAGATATAAAGAACCGACTCCAATCTCCAGGGCAAGTTCTGATCCGGCTATCACTGCTTCGTATTCTGCGTCATTGTTGGTGGTAGTGAACTCCAACCGTAGGGTGTAGTGCAGCTTCCTTCCCCTGGGGGTGATTATCACAACACTTGCCCCCGAGCCTTGTTCATTTGATGCTCCATCAACGAAGAGATTCCATTTGATATTTTCTGCTACTTCAGATTGCTCCTTACCTTCGTTAGTAATGAATTCGACAATGAAATTAGCTATGGCTTGTCCCTTGATAGCGGTGCGAGGATGGTAGGTAATATCATACTGACTCAGTTCAATGCACCACTTAAGTAGTCGCCCGGAAGTGTCGGGGCGATGGAGTACTTGCCTTAGCGGTTGATCGGTTAAAACTCTGAAGGTATGAGATTGGAAATAGTGTCGCAGTTTCCATGACGTGATTAGCAAACAGTATGCTAGCTTTTCAAGTTTAGGGTATTTGGCTTCTGCCCCTGTAAATCTCTTGCTTACAAAGTATACGAGTCGATGTGTGTGGTTGCCTTCTCTCACCAAAGCGGCGCTTAAAGCATGGGATGATACGGCTAGGTATAGGTATAGTTCTTCGCCTTCATTTGGAGTTGAGACTACTGGTGGTCTCTGGAGGTGTTTGATTAAGTTAAAGAAGGCTGTCAAGCATTCGTCAGTCCATTTGAACTTTCCTTTGTCTTTCTTTAGAGTTTCAAAGAAAGGGATGCATTTGTCGGTTGCTTTAGAGATGAACCTGCTTAGGGCGGCCACTTTTCCGTTTAGGCTTGGCATCTCTCTTCGAGTGGATGATATCTTGATATCTTGCAAAGCTCGAACTTGTTCGGGTTTTGCTTCAATCGCCCTGGCATAGACGATGAATCCCAAGAACTTTCTCGATGATACTCCGAAGGAGCACTTTAGAGGGTTCAGCTTCATTCCATATTGGCGAAGTACTTGAAACATCTCATCCAGGTGGTTTATATGATCGTTGGCTTTCCTCGATTTTACCATCATGTCGTCCACATAAACTTCCATAGTTTGTCCTATTAGTTCCGCAAACATCTTGTTGACAAGGCGCTGATAAGTAGCTCCGGCGTTTTTAAGTCCAAAAGGCATTACTTTGTAGCAGTACAATCCCCGGTCAGTGATGAAACTAGTGTGGTCTTGATCGGGGGCGTGCATAGGAATCTGGTTATATCCTGAGTATGCGTCCATAAAGGATAAGAGTTCGTGTCCGGCTATGCTGTCCACGAGTTGGTCGATTCGGGGGAGTGGGAAGCAGTCTTTCGGGCAAGCGTCATTTAAGTTGGAGAAATCGATGCATGTTCGCCACTTCCCATTAGCTTTCTTTACCAGTACCGGGTTGGCGATCCATTCTGGGTAGATGGCTTCTCGTATGAAGTCATTGGCAAGTAAGTTCTTTACTTCTTCCTTGAGGGCTGCTGATCATTCTGCCCCCATGCTCCTCTTTTTCTGCTTCACTGGCACCTTGGTGGGATCGATGTTCAGTATATGGCATGCTACGTCTGGAGAGATTCCTGTCATGTCGGCGTGCGTTCATGCAAATACATCCATGTTGTGGCGAAGAAAATCGATGAGTTGATCTTTCAACTCCGCTTTTAACTGAGACCCGACTCTCAGCAGTCTACTTGGGTCGTGTTTGTCTACAGATACAAATTCCATAGCCTCTACAGGCTCGGTGGTGGCCTCCTACTCTTTGTCCCTGGGGTCTAATTCGTTGAAAGGATCGCTGGTATATCGAAGAGGAGGGGCTTTCTTTAATTGCTATGCTTCCAGGCTTTTCTTGTAGAGGGAAGTCTCTGCAACCTTTCCTTTATCCTTCCTGCGGTTATTGCGAAGCTCAGTTACATAGCAATCTCGAGCGGCGTCTTGATCTCCCTCTATTTCTCCTACTCCGTTATCTGTTGGAAATTTCATTTTCAGGCACCATGGGGCTAGGACAATTTGGAAGTCATACAAGGCTGGTCTTCCCAAAAAGGCGTTGTAGGCCGAGTGGCTTTCTATTAGCACAAATGTTTGTTTTCGCACAACGGAGCGGGGATGACTTCCTATTTCAACAAAAAGGTCCAGTTGCCCAAGGGGCATCTTTGCATCTCCAGTGAAACCATGCAGTGGTTTGTTGCAGGGAGACACATCCTTCATTGACAGCTTCATTTTGTCGAAAGCATGCTTGAATAGGATATTTACCGAGCTTCCAATGTCTACTAAAATTCGGAAAACTTTGGCCGGACCGAACCAGGCAGAAATGACCATAGGATCCATGTATGGGTACTGTCTTCCCTCTAAATCACGCCTACTGAATGTGATGTCGTCACTCTCTTTCCGTTTCAGGTGGCGTTCTTGCATAACAGAATTAACGTAGCCTTCATCGTTTCTAAGTGACTTACCGTATCTTTCCATCTCTGCCCAGCTTCTGTCGGTGATGTGTGGTCCTCCCGATATGGTATGGACCATTATCTTCTCTTGACTAGAGCCGATGTTGTTGCGATTTCCTCCGCCTACCTCTGGGAGGGGTAGCCCTGGGTTTTCATTGGCGGGGGCTGGGGTCCTGTTCTGGCTTTTTACATAGCGTTCCAGTCTCCTCCTTCTAATGTGTTCTTCAATCAAGTCTCGGAGATGGTGGCATTCATTGGTGTCATGTCCATGGGATTCGTGGAAGCGGCAGAACTTTCCAAATTTGAGTGCGTTATCTGACTCCTTCTTGTGCGGGGGGCGCTTGTATCTAACTTCGTCTTGGGTGGCTAGGAAGATGTTTTCGATTGTTTCATTCAAAGGAGTGTAGGAGTCTAATCTTGGTTCTGGTCGATATAAGCGCTTTTCTCCCTTTTTTTCCCCAGCATTGTCTCTAGAGTCACTTCTCCGAACATCCTTTGCTGCAGCGGGAATCCTGTCTGGAGCTGTCTTAGCCTGTTGCCCTGACTGCCTCTCAGTGGCAGCGTCTTCAAGTCTCATATACTTTCCAGCTTCATGGAAGAAATCAGGTAAAGTAGTCGGTTTTTCCTTGGTTAGTCCTCTAGCAAATTTAGTATCCGGATGTACACCACTGCAGAGGGCCATTAGGATAAGTTTCTCGTCGGCATCTTAGACTGCGGCCGCCGCAGCGTTGAATCGGGTCAGATATTGTTGCACTGTCTCTCCGGGTTTCTGTTTGATATTAGATAAGGAATAAGCGTCCTTGGGTTGTTCCACATGAATGCGAAACTGACTGATGAAATTTTCTTAACATTTCCCATGAGCTGATGGACCCTTGGGGTAGGTGGCAGAACCAGGAGGTAGCAAGATCTGTCAAGAATAGTGGGAAGCATTTACACAACACTCCCTCTGTTGCTCCACTCATGAGCATATGCTGGGTGTATCTTTGTAAGTGTACGTTGGGGTCAGAGGTTCCCTTGTAAGGTTCTATTGTTGGAATTTTCCATTCCCGGGGGGTGATGGCAGTTTCGATATTGCGGGTGAAGGGGCTGCTTACCCTAGCACCTATCCCCCGATCCCTTTGCTCCCGTTGGACACACTCTCTGAACAATCGTGCCATCCTCTCGTCAAAACTTGAAGCGGATAGAAATGAGTTTGGTTCCACCCTGCGGGATTGATTCCGTCCAGATGACTTGTAGGGATGGTATCGTCTGTCACTCCTAACATTCTCCAATGGCTGCCTCTGGTCTTCTGGGGGTATGCTGGGGTCAGCCACAGTTGGCCCTTGCCTTGATCTTCCCCTGCTGGGTTCTGTTCTCAGCACTTCCTCGGGTCCAACTTCGGGCCGGAGTCCACCTCGGCCCCGTCTACTGGTGTTTTCATGGTTAGGTAGCATGACAGGCTCAGCTACATCCAACCCCTGCCTGGCACCTCCCCCGTTGGGTTCGGTTCCAAGTGTTTCCTCGGGTCGGAATTCGGGCTGAGTCCGGGCTCGGCTCCTACCATGGCTGTTTCTGTTGTTGGCCTCTTCGAAGAAGAAAGACCCTTGTCGTCTCTTAGATCCTCCAGACTGGGACTCACCCCATGATTCAGTGTTACGGTTGGATTCTTCAGCATCCCTTAAGCGTGACATGAGTTGGTCCACCAAGGCTTCTTGTTGAGATGCGAAGCGGTTAGTTACTTCAGCCACAATCCTGTCCAGATCCGCCCTTGTAATTGGTTGTTCCGTATCGGGGGCTGTCGGATTTGCCTGATTTAAATTTGCCGCTGGAACCTGACGATTGTCTTGGTCCCTGATCACTGGATCTGGGATACTGCCAGTTGCAACGTTCTTTCCTTTGTTAGTATCTTTCTACCGTCCGGGAGGCATGTTTTCCAAATGAACGATGCTGACAGGAAAAGGATTAAGTGGGAGAAGCTGAAGCTCCGAGCTCCTTCTCTCAATGAAAGCACCAAAAATGTTTGCACAAAAAATGGGCAAACACCTCCAAGTCATATGAATTAGTTGATTTTATGTTGTTTCTGGTAATTTGGATGATTTACGCAAATATATAAAAAGCAGGGGCTAAACTGTAAAAGACACACAGATTTATAGTGGTTCGTCCAGAACGTGCCTACGTCTACTTTATATGTTATTCTCCTTTTCTATTCAAATTACAAGTATAGATCTTTGATTACAAGTAACTGAAAGTTGTTTGAAAGTTCTCTCCGTGCTTGAGCTCTCAAACTTGTCTGCCATTGTTGTACCCCTGCCCCTCTATTTATAGAGTGAGGCTGGGGGCTGGGGTCCTGGATGTATATAGCTGCTGGTGGGCCTGGGCTGATGCAATCTGGCCTGGCAAATTTGGATCGGCAAGGCCCTGGCTCGGTGGTGGCTGGTCCGGCTTGGTCGTGGAGGTGAGATGGTTCGGTGGTGGTGAGGACATGGGTTGGTTCGGTGGTAGTTGGAGGTGAGATGGTTCAGTGAGGGTTGGAGCGGTAGTTGGTTTGGTCCGGCAATTGGTTTGGTCCGGTAGTGGGTGGATCCGGCAATGGGAGGAGTGGTAGATGGATCGGCTATGTAGGGAAGTGTAGGGTGGTTCGGTGGACCGGATGGTTTGGTGGTGAAGGCGTGGCTTGGTCCGGTAGGTTGATTCGGTGGTGGCTACTTCGAGTTGGTTTGCTTTGATTCGGTGGGTGGTAGATTGTTCGTCGACAGAAATTCTATCGGTTTAGAAAACCGTCGAACGAATTTAAATTAAAAATAACCGCAAGCGTACGGTGTACGAATGTAGCACACGGTGAATACGGGTCGATCCGCAGGGAATTGATGATTTTAAAATTCTATTCAATCAAATTAAACCAATCTTGAAGAGAATGTTAAACTAGAAAAGAAGAAAAACAAGCAAAAGAAAATTGATAAAAATATGAGTGTTAAGACAATTTAGAGGCAATTTCCACTCTCTAGATCACATAAATCAATAAAATGAAGTTATGATCTCTCTTTTCTTGTCATTAGTGAATTAGTTGATGTGCTTATCATAAGTATGATATATTTGTGCTATTAATTAGCTCAATATAAACCATCAAACTATAACACAACCATTAATACACTTTTAAATTTCATAAAATACGACAACAAAGTTGAAAGCAAAATCTATTTTAAGCATGGCCTATTAACTATTAATTAGAAACATAAGCCATCAAATTTTAATTTCAACAATCACTTCCTTGCCATAATCATATGTAAATGAAGAGGCAATTTGTGTTTTGTTTATTTAAGTATAGCCTATTTGTTATGAACAACATAGACTATCAAATTCAAAGCTAAACAACATCATTAAACCACTTCGATCATTCTCATTAAGCACAAAAAGAGAGCATAAACATCAAAATGTTGGATCTACATACTAGAGAGCTTCATTACCTCTAAATTGAAGGGATTAAGCTCTCATATTTGTTATCATATGAACAAATGTAGAAAACAACATTAAACAAGAAGAGAGAAAGAGAGCAAAATGAAAAGAAAAATTATTCTACTTGCATAAAATAAAAGAGATCTATACTAGAACATGAAAGAAAATAAACAAGAAAAGAAAATGAACATGTAATTAAAAGGAAACACTAAATAAATTGCATAAAAAAAAGAAAAATACATGAAGAAAAATGGCTAAGTAACCATGAAAAGAGAAAGAGAGCTTTCTTTTATTTTCTCAACTAAAACTAACTAGAAGGAGGCCTAAGAGAGACTAAGAGAAGACATAGTTACATGAAACATAAGGGGTATATATACAAGTTTTAAAACCCTAATTCACTTTTTGGGGAATGCCCAAAATGCCCCTTAGGAAGTGTGGAGGCCAAGTAATCATTAACTTTAATAATCCCCCACTTAAATGTACATGAAGCTTTAAATGTCTTTTAGCATATGCATTAGCCTTTAGTTTGTACGTTAAGGTAGTGGGTAGGTGGGGTCCTCCATGATCTTCACTTTGAATTATTTCCATCTTCATTCCTTTATATTCTTTGTGCATGCATATTCCTTCATGAAATCACTCCTATTTGAGACCATTTTCCTACAAAAATATATATAAATTTCCAATCAATTTTTCTCAAAGAAATATATGCACTAAAATGACCGTTTTGCCCCTATATGAAGATGAATATGTGAAAATTGGGAATTAATATGAATTTTGGTTAAAACAAGTTAAAATACCCAATATGATCATTTATTTAATTTAAATAGAATAAATATGGTGGTAAAAATATGCACATTTACGTGCACATCATAGATACGTACCCAACAGATCGAAATTCCATCTTCTTCTCTCTTCGATTTCTCTTCATCCACGCAACGAAATCAAAAAAATTTGCAAAAGGAAAATCATAAATCTCGATGAGATCTACACGTTGAAGGTTGGATCATGCTTATACGCCTCAGATTCGCTAAAGTCAATCTCTGTTCGTTCATCGTTTTTGGGTTTTCACGCTCCGATGCGCACGGGCATGCGGCCTTAGAGGAGAGGCGGCAGAAGGGGGTCGACGGTGATTGTCGTGGCGATGGTGGATCGGCGCTCGGTGGTTGGGTGGCGCGTGTGCGTGGAAGGTCGTGTTGCGTGTTTGAGGTATTCACGTACTGGAGCTTGAACGTGAGCAGGGAGGTAAAATGTTTTGTTTTTATTATTATTATTTTTTAATTAAAATTTTAATTATATCGTTAATGTTAATTATTGCCTAACTTTTGCATACGAGGTCCGTTTCGAGCGAAACATGTTGCGTTGCGACCGTATCGACGTCAGCTACAGCGGAGCGGAAGTGGAATTTATTTGAAGCTGAAATAATTTTATTTTCAAATAAAATGTGAGTGTTTTATATGCTCATAAATGGCTAAATATTTTTATGTTAGCTAAATTAAAATCATGAAGTGATTTATTTTTATTGACTGTTGTTTGGTAAATTTAACTTACATTTAAATTAGGATGATTTAAACTAAAAAAAATTGATGGTTCAATTTGAAATTGAAATTAAATCATCAGTTAGACACCCAATGTTGATAACCAGTAAATTGTTGTGATATTTTACTGATTTGGATTTTGATTGTGATGAATGTTATTGGTTGATATTTTGGATAATTTAGATGTTTATCTATTTCTATATATCCCGTTATCACCCTGTAAATTTTTTGACAGTACATAAACTGTTATTGGAATTATCTCAAATAAATTAAAAAATAGGTTGAAATGATATACACTTATGAAATTTATTTTGGATTGAAATGATATATATCTGTGCCTAAAATTAAAATCGAAATAAATAATCACTTGGCCATAGGATAGAAAATTATACACGAACACCAGACTGGTTAAATTAAATGGTTTTAAAATTCTGGTTCTGAAATTATTGAAATGATTTTGATTTAAAGAAATACTAATTGAAATATATTGAATTATTTTTGAATCGAGCTTGAAATATGAAATTGGAATTGGTTAAAAGAAATTGTTTAAAGAATGCGATTTGTAATTTGAAGTTAGAATTTGAGACGACCCGACTTTTTTTTCCACAAAAAGTCGTATCATCCTTAAGAAAGAAAGGGATAGAAAAGAGAAAAGAAAGAAGAGAAAGAAGAAACAACACAAGAATCTCAATAGCGGAACGAATAAATTATATTAATAACATAAGTATTACATAGTATACATCAAATATCAGAGTTACACAGACTATACAACACATATTAGACAGTTATAAACACCTGTCTAGTTATTACAACTCAATACATAATACAGAAACACTCAGAGATACCAACACAGCGGAACTATATAACTAAACGCAGAAGCCTCCTGCTCCATTTGCTCCTCCACAATTCGTCAAAGCTAACCTGAATCCTAACCTGAATTCCCTTGACTACTCGTAAAAATTTGAGTACCCAAGAGTTAAAGAAAAACAGAAATAACTCCAGGTCAGACATGGGTCTGGTGTGAGTAACAGGTTAAAGTTGCTTAACTTTGAAAAACCTTTGAAAAGAAAAGGTATCACGTAAGACTTCCCACACGTAAACATGGAAAAGTTTTTACCTTACGCTAACCAAAACATTTGATAGGAAATCCGATGTTATTATAATACTGTCTAGGGTTTTCAAGTAAATAAGAAATAGCCGAAATTGTTACATGATTAAATTCCAGCTACTAGCTACAAAAGTGGGTAATACAATCAAAACCGTTGGCACTTATTGGATTTTGGATTCCATACAATGGCTGGGCTACTGGGGTACCGCCCATCACAGTACGTGGCCTAGATCACCGTACCGAGGAGTACGCTCGCTCCCCTGCAACACAAAGCCGGACCCATTCCTTACTGAACAGTTCCAAACAAGACAACCCCGCAGTTGTGATCAGCAACCGCACCACTAAGCCGAAAATAAAGGGACATCTAGACAGGAGTAAATCTTGCTCTCAAGTGGGGGCTACCCATGAAGCTTTGCTGCACCTCCCCTGTTTTAGTTATTCCCTGTTAATGAGGCTTGGGGCTACGATTACCTTTATAGGACATATCGCTTAGAATGCTCATCGTCCACCTGACGATGTTCTGAAAGCAATCAATCCATACAAGTTCGTTCCGGGTTCGAATGAAACCGAAGGCATTATCTCGTTACACTCGTATTGGAATCACCCTCAGAGTTAACGACAATAACCCTTGCACTCTGAATCACTATCTTGAATCTATAAGTACTATTCCGTCAAACTCATTACGAAATCACCCACAGAGTTATACTGACGTATAGCCCTTACACCTCGAGTCTTCACTCGCTCCACTTGGATTGACGACCTAACGTTAATTTGGATCGATGTGGTTTTCGGATCCCAAATATGGAAACCCGATCCCGGTCTCATCGAAATCCAAAACGTTTCTTTTAAGGTCCAAGTTGTTTTAAAGTTTAAAACAATTCAATTCATTATCTAAATATACACAGATAGATAATTCACAACACAATAGATAATCAACATTATCATCAACATATAGTTCATATCATAATTAGATAATCTATATTATCATCCAAAAGCAACCAATGCATCCTTATCAATAATCATTACTCATCTCATAATGAGATTACAAACCCTACATGGCAATTAATACCAATCATCACACATAAGCAACTATCTAATGATCACACCATTTATAATTAATTTAAAATGAGTTAAATTAATTACTTAATTTCTAATTAATTTAAAATAAATTAAATTAATTACTTCATCATTAAAATTCTGCTTACTTTAACCATTAATTGATTACAAATCAATTTAAATAATCACCATCTCAATATTCATTTCGATTAATCATTACTGATTAACCATCTCTAATTACAATAAATAATTAGCCTTTAATATTAATTACACAAGTTAATTATACTTAATTCTTTACACATAATTAACTTGTAATTGCTTAATTAATTACTTAGCTAAAATTAATTACATTAATCATTTATTAATTATCAATTAATTCATCAATTCCAAATTACATCATTAATTAATTAATTAATGATTTCTGATTACATTTAATCAATCTCTCAAAATAAATAAATTACACAAGTAATTAATGTTCAATTTAAACCCTATACATTAATCACCCATGATTAATAACCATTCAGTAATTAACTACTTTAATTACTCATCCCATAAATTAATTATTCTTAATTAATTATCCTCATTAATCACTTGATTAATTTTCAAAGTAATTTAAATCTAAATTACTTCTATAATAAATATCTTTAATTACATCCAGTAATTATTAATTAATTACTTTCTTAAGTAATTACAAATCCATTAATTTCATAAGTAATTATCAATAAATCCACAAATGTTTAAATTAATTTAACTTAATTAATCTAAACTAATCACATTAATCAATTTAATTACACCAAGTAATTAATTCATTAATTACTTTCATTAAGTAATTAAACTTAAACAATTGATTATTATTAATTAATTAATCTAGTTAATTATTAAAAATTAATCATATTAATTAATTGTTAAATAATCTTAAGTTGATGACCTTCATTAACATTTCTTATTTACTTAATTAAAAGTTGACTTATACAAATCATTATTAATTATCAATTAATTAATATTTAATTACAATTTAATTAATCTCTAATTATTAATTAATTAAGTGTTAATTAAAATCTTAATTATCTTTAATCACTTGATTAAATAAATCTTAACCATTAATTAAAATTTAATTAACAATCCTTAATTATAGATTAATTAACCCTAAATTAATTAATCTCAAATCTAATTAATTAACCTAAAAATTATTAATAACATAATTAAACATCCACATAATTCATTAATTAAATAATTAATATTCCATTTAAATTAATTTAATAATTTAAATTAATCAATTTCTTAAGTTCTAAACTAAGAAACATTCTTCTTTATACAAAGTAATTTAAACAAATTGTTTCAATCAAATTCAATTTAAAAAAATTCTTTTTTTATATTTCAAACTGAAACACAATTTAAATTTTATTCCAGATTCAAACTTAAAAATTTAAAACATTACTTACACTTCCATCTCATTTTAAATTCAAATCATATAACCTTTCTAAAACAAATTTAAATTTAAAAACTTATTTTATTTTAAAAACTGACATTAAAGTCAAATTCCAGGTTTTAAAACTGAATTTAAACTTAATTTAAATTTTATTTCATAATTTAAAACTCATAGTTTAAAATTCAAACCAATGTTCCTTTATACTTTAAAAAGTTTAAAATCTAAATTTAAATTTCCAGTTTTAAATTAAATTCAAACTTAGATTCATTTTCTAAATTCCATATTTCAGTTTTCCAGATTTAAAACTTTATTTTAAATTTTTACATTTTAAAATTTACTTTTAAATTTAAAACAGAAAATAGTTTTTCTGTCTTAGTTTAAAACATCTTACATTTTTGAATTCAAAAAATGATTCAAAATCCAAGATTTAAATTATTGAATTCATAATTAAGTTTCAGGTTAAAAATAATTCCATTTTGAACTTTAACTTACATTTCAACTTTACTTTTAAATTTTAAAAGCAGAAAACAGTTTCTGTTCTAGTTTAAATCAATTTAAAATTTAAAAGGTTTTCAGATTTATTTCAAAGATCCAAAATATAAACTAATTGAGCTCAAATTCAATTCCAGGTTCAACTTAGTTTCAGATTTAGTTTGCAATTTGAACTTTCTTTTAAACAGAAAAGTAAACAGGTTCTGCTTAAATTCCTAAAACCTAATACACTCAGGTAACCCGAGCCAAGCTAAAATTTACTTCGAGTAAATAACTTCCTGCTTCGAGTCACTACACAAAATAACTCGAGACCATCACGAGGAAACAAACCCTGTAGCCAACCCTCTCAAACATGCATGCCACTGTCCTGTGCACCCACTCACCAACTCCGACCACCATCACCTTCCATACTCCGGCGAAGCCTTCCCCAAACCACCATCTACCAACACGCAAAACATGGTTGAACTCGATCAACCGAGGAGATCACAATCGGACCAAACACAGTGACCTAATAAAACTAGGGTTCACACTGAAAATCCCAAATTACAACCTAAAAATTGAATTTCAAACCAATTGAGTAATTTTCCTATGATCTTTGATAGCTACACTATCTTAAGAATCAAATTCACCCAAATCCAATGCAAGCACTAACTGTACTTAACCAAAATGTAAAATACAGTAAATTTGGAAACTGTACTTTGATTTAATCATTAAGAATTGTAATATTATTTTTAAAAATCATCATTTTGGAAGATGTTTTGAATTGAATTTCTGAAACATTGATTTGCATTGTTTTGTATTTTTACTTATAAAACTCAATTACTCTGTTACTTATTTTATAGTAAGTTTTTATTTAAATTTTACTTTAATAAAATCCTAAAGTCTGAACTCTGTAACCAACATACATATCCTCTATAAATCCTATAGTTTAACACAGACAAATTAAAGATATAAGAATCTAATTAAATACTTATGTCAAGAACAAAACAGAAACAGAAAATTTAATAGCAAACACCACATACATTTATATAGCAGACAAGTTAGATGCAATATTTATATATTTTAGTATTCTAACATGCAACAATTTCTTTACCCTTAAAATGCGTAAAGCAAAGTTACTCACATGTAATTATGCAGAGCCCAGATTTTTAACATGCAGAATACCCTCTGTAATATGCTTCAACAGTTAAATGCCCCTTTGAAACTTGATTCAAATTTTGATGCTTTTTAATCTTGTTTTAAAAAGATGCTTCCGGATTTTGAAAATTCATGAACGCAGGCCTTCTTGCTTAAAATTGAAATGCAGGGTCTTCTTGTATCCAGATTCATTTGCATGTTCCAGATAAATGCAGGTTGCTTTATTTCCAGATTTTTTTGAAAACATGCAGGTTTCTTTCTTGATTTATGTATGCAGATTTTGAAAATGGATAAAGGATTTGAGATGTATTTATGGTTTGAGGAGTTACAGGGTAATGATTTGCAGATTTTCATAGAAGTTGATATGCAACTGAATTTTTTAGAATGAAAATGAAGAAAGGAAAAGAAAATGGGAAGATGCAACTTTTAAATAGCCATGTTTATGATAATTTAAAATTAAATGAAAATTTAATAATGACACTTGTAAAAAGAAATGGACACTTGTAAATTCACTCACTTAAATATTTAACACATGTTAGATTAGGCTTAAATTACTTACACATGTTATCCTAAATTAATTAGTATTTTTAATTAGAGTTAATGAAATATTAAGCTTAGTTAATTAGTTCTTATACACAGTTATGTATTTAAATAATTTCTAAAAAAATAAAGCAAAGTGTTATAATAAATAAAACAATATACAAATAATTCATTTGAAAAGGATACTTTTAAATAATTAAAATAAATTTATAAAAGAGTTTGTAACTTATTGAATACATGTTTCATATTTTAAATTGTATTTTAAATTTACAAATTAAACTTACAAATCACATTTTATAAATCAATATTTTAAAAAGAATAACACAAACATTTTTGTAACTTATTTTAATATACAAACTTAAGTTAAAATGAATTTTAAACCAATAAAACATTTATCTCACATATTTAAAATCATATAGTATTTTATTAAATATTTTTGAAAAGCTAAAATCCAAAAATAAATCACAATTCCTAATTTCAAATTATTAAAATTATGTTATACTAATTTAACAACTTATCTACTCAAAATATATATAAATACATATACACTATAAAATAGAGAATAGATTCATTAACTTATTAAAAATAAATTCACAAATTAAATATATAAATAAAGAAGATTAAGTATCAATTCAAATTTATTAACAATAATTATCAATTCAATATAAATTTAAACACAGATTATTAAATTCATATTGTCCAAAATTCCGGGATATTACAGAATTGAAATATAATTTAAATTAGAAAAATTGAATTGTTTTTAAAGGTTTGAACTTTTACTTGAACTTCGAAGTTATTTTAGCAAAAGTGATATAAATCAATATTTTAAAATTTGAGCTCCTAATTGAATTATTTTCGAAAACTTGAATCTAAATTCGAACATTGAAGCTTAAATTGATTTAAGTGATGTAAATCGGTATTTTGAAGGTGAACTCGAAATTAATATAAAATGAAATGGTTTAAAATTAGAATTGAATTGAAATTTAAACCATTAAATTGAATCATTGAATCGAAATTGAAGTTAAAAATGAAATTGAAATTGATTTGAATTGGAATTGGAAATTAACTCGAATTGAAATCGAAATTGAGTCGATTTGAATGGAGTTGAGATTAAAGATAATTTGAATTGAAAGATTTGAAATTGAATCAGTTTGACATTGAAATGATTTTTAAATAAATTATTTTAATATTTAAAAATTTATCTTTTGTAATATTCAAATTATTTTGATTTTCTAAACTATTTTATTATATAAATCATTTTCAATGCTCAAAATTATTTTATACTAAACTATTTTAATATTTATACTATTTTAACTTTTTAAACTACTTAAAAAAATTCAAACTGGTTAAAGTAGGAACTATTTATATTTAAATTGTGGATTTAAATGCGAATGTGGTTAAAATGAAGATACAACCTAAAATGAAATTCGAAACGATTAGAGAGTGAAATCAAGATATATGAGTGAAATGATATTTTTACGTGAAAATGACATATTGAACTGAATATGATTTTGAAGTGAATATGATAATTTTGAAATGAAATTGATTTTGAAGTAAACATGACAAGTATGAATCGTTTTGAATTGTAACAGTACCAACTGGTATGTAAAATGATGTTTTGTTGTTAAAGAGACCCGACCCTCTTATTGACATACTCTCTGTCAATATTGGAACCATTTTAACAACTGTGTATACAGAGGAGACTCCAAAATGAAGTGGTTGGATTTGGCATACGTTTGTTGGATTTGAAGAAAGAGAACGATGATGGATCCCCGACACTTGTGCTAATTTGGAATGACTAAAATGAATGGTTGACAAGGCAAAGTAGGTTGGCCACCTCTAGCAGACATCTGTTCTTTGATTTTCCTCTTCGACTTCGTCTGTACTATTACTTTTGATGTTGTTTCGATTGGTGCACCCCGATTTTGGGATAACCACCATTTGACTCGATATGGGAGGAATAGACGTAGTGCGCGGTCGTGGCTACGATGCGTTACCACCAGCCCTACGACCCGAACTGGTAGTATCCTACCTTTGGCATTGCCTCATGTGGCTTGTCTTACTTTTATCCCTAAAGGAGACCACTACGATTTTGGTTTAGTGTTGTCATATCACGACGCATCCATATCCCCCAACGTGCTGCTGGGGCATTATATGCAAACTGTACGACATGCTTAAAAACGCATTAAAGGGGATTAATGTAAAACCTTAACACTAAAAAGTATTTATTTTACCGATTAGACATTACATATATGGCGTATTCTACTATATATAAATATTTTGATGGATCTTTAGGAGATGGAAAATCCCGTAACATCTTTTGAGTTATTGCACGCACGTTATACATTGGATAGGAGATGTGAAACCCCATAAACATATCTGATGCTATTGCACTCATGTTATATATGACATTGATTTGACTAGCATAAAGATATTTTAGTCCTGACTTGAGTGTTTTGTCTTTTCATTACGCTCGGGTTAGTCCTTAGTTTTTCAACGCATTGAAGATTATTTTTCGGGAGGACAAAGACGAAGATTTGGTATATTGTATTAATATTATTATTCCCTGCATCATGTAGTACTGCATTATTCTATTTTTCTGATGTATATATAACTCTGATAAATGTTGTATAAGTTATAATCAAATGTATAGTATAAACAACTTCATGAACTATTTATTTGATTATTATATTTTATCATTCCACTGCGAGATTCTGTGTTTGTTCTTCTTCTTTTCTTATTCTTCTTAAGTAACCATATTGATTATCTATATTTCGAATTGTTTGAATTGGACATGTGTGGAATGTTGTGAATTAAAACTTCAAAAATATGGGTCGTCACACCATATCAACATCTTTAACTCTTCAATCTTCACTTGATATTGTACAGTCTTCTTATATCAATACCTGTCTAATATCCTGCACTATATACTATATATATCTTGATAAAAAATTAGTATTTATATTTTATATGATTTCCTTAAGTTGTTCTTATTAAAACCGAATCCTTAAGTACTAGTACTTATATTCACACATAAATCAAAACAAGGTTTGAATAAAATAAATAAAATATCCAAGAAGTTTGCAAAATAGAATGTTTGTCTTTTAAATGAAGATTTAGTACTTGTTTAAATACAATTGTAAAATAGGAGATAAATCACTTCCACTTTTGATTTAATTAGCAAAACAATTGTAATACAAGAAATAAACTACCAAATTAATGTTTCCACTTTTGTTTCAATTAGCAAAATTTGTTTCAGAATAATTTAAACAAATTACAATTAAGTCGACCATTAATGTAATTATGCAACGACTCGGACTTTTTGTCGTTTGATTTTGAATATTTAAGTGATTTTAGATGTGGATATGGAATATAATTTTATTTTTGAATATGAAGATGTTAGTTGAAAATTTTAAAATGAATTTAAATTCCCAAGACAGCGATTTATTGAATAAATTTAATCGTTGAATTTATAATTGAAAATCGTTAAATAATTGGAAATTGGTGTATTTATGAATCAAAAAGATTTCTAATGTTGGTATAAATTTTATTTGAATTATAATTTAGTTAGTAAGATTTTAAAACTGAAATTTCAAGCGATTTCGTCAATTTTGAAATCGTCGATTTAATCGACGTATTTAAATAGCGATCCGGCGCATAGTCTTCGAATTTGACGAAACCAGTTCCATTAGATCCGTAATAGTGTAATATTATTGGATTTCAAATTTCGTAGCATCTGAAGTTATCATTTGGTCATACAGGATAGAAACGCGTTGAAATTTATATCGAAATTTAATATAGTAATTGGGTTCAAAAAGCTATCTTCTCCATACGATCAAATTAGGACTCGAAACCTTTTCCATTGCGTTTGGAATAGGAATATAATATTATAAATGCATAGTGGCATGCCTCGACAAGGGATGGAATTTTAAGTTGCTAAAATGAGATATTTTATAATTAAATAACATTATAAATCGTTTAAGTCAAAACCCTACCTTCTGCGGCACGCCATTTCCCTCAACTTTAAGTCGCGGCCATCCCTCTTTGCTTTTGTAACGACTCGTAAATTTTAGCGGTTTATTTATTTAATTAACCAAATTTTTGTAAAATTTAAAATGATTGAAGTCGGAAATAAAAAGTTGATATTTGAAATTCGTCTATTTAAACATGGCAAATGATAAATTTTCATCTAATAATATGGAAGTTTATTTTATTGTTAAATTTTATTTAAATATAAATAGGTTAAAAATTGATGATAATAAAATGTTTTTCAAACCTAAATATTTTTATATAGAAAATTTGTAAATCATCTTGTGAGTGAGATGTCATCTTTCGTTTTTCCAAATTTGAACTGCTATTGCTCAGTTTATCTTATTTTCGACAGATTTGCAACATTTTTGGTACCGAATATTGACTTTTGACAGGATGGTTGTATCGCTAATATCTATATAGCATTTTGATCATCTCGTCATGCTGATCTCTATGGTCTATTTATTTATGTGTTTTGAGGTACGGTACATGACGGAAGCGATAGAATGGTTCGTTGTAACAAAACCAAAATTTTGACTTTACATTTTTCCTTTACATTTCAAATCTAAAACATGCTGTCCAAACAAAACTTATTGCTTTAAATTTTCAGCTAAATCGGCGTGTGACGGTTGCTATTACAATTGCCATTTTTGGTATATATTCATTTCTACTTTTCCTTTGCTACTATTATTCACTTCTTTTGGTACGTTTTCTCTTACTCTTTTATTTATTTTCTTTCCTTCTTCTTTTCTTTGTTTTCCTCCCTCTTCTTTGTTTTGAGTTGTTTCTTCATCTCTCTTCTCTAAAAAATATATAGTAATAATAATGAATAAATCGAAGTTGCGGCTTCCCTCTTTCAATGGTCGTACGCTTCTGCCACCTCACCGTGCTCACGCCCCGTGTAACGACCCACTATTTTGGACCATTCAAATCGACAATAAATCCACACATGTCAGACTTGAATAATTCAAAACAATAGATTGTAATATAATTTGGAGCAAATAAACCAATCACATAATCACAGACACAGATAAATCAGAATAACTCGTAGCGGAATTAAAAATAACCATAGTGGTTCATGAAGCCACTGCAACTCAATCTCAAAACAAGTCTCAAAACAGTTACAAAACACATAGTATGAAAAACAATACAGTTCTGGAACAAATACAGTAGAAATCCCAAATATATAAATCTCTAATACATAAGCTGAAAAAGACTGCACTGAAGTAGATAAAACTAGATAAGCAGGTAAACTCTAAAAAACTCTAGCTTCCAAAAGGTAGATCCAAGCTATGATACTCAGGCTGACTGAGCGTAAGGAATAACAAAAACATTTGAGTCATGACATACATACTTATATAATGTAAACCAACTTAAGTGAACTGTAATATAAGGTACAAGTAACTTAAAGGATGCTCAGGACCGTCCATCCTCTAAGGATCCGTTAAACTATTTACTATGTGGTAATATTTCGCTAATGTCTACAATAAAATAAACTTACTTTAAAATAGCGTTAAGGCTTTACGATTTCAACCTTAACACATAAATAGTGCCAGTAGTCTATACAGTACCGTAATACCTTCTGATCGGGAGGCTACCAGAGGATACTCCATAGGTACGATGCAAAACCAAAATCGTACAAGGCGTGCTAGGGTAGGTGACACGACACAACTAGGTAATGCCAGGGTAGATATACCAATTGCTATCCGGACGGGTGGTGACGCATAGCCGCAGCTACCGCCCACCTTGAGCCACACTCCCAAAATCAAAGGTGCGCACCATTCAATCACAAGTAATAGAATGACATACGAAGAAGTGTGTCCGATAAAAGGAGCTACCTCACTGGCCCGAGAATTGCTCCTGTTTTTGCCACCTTATGCCAACTCACGGGAGTCGGGTCTACGTATATACCTCAATAGAACGTCGTCACCATCCTACTTCATTCTCGAATCTCCACCATGTACACGGTTGTTAAAGTGGTTTTCGTTATCGACAGAGAGTATGTCCATATTCGATCCCGGTCTCTTTAACAACTAACGTTATTATTACCCGTGGTTATATATTTCAAAAGTGGTTTATATTCCAAACCAAAATAATTCATTTAAATCATTTATATATGAAGTAGCTATCCTTCCAAATCAATTATTTAATTTCCATAATTTCAGCAATTTCTAAGTTCAATAGTTCAATTTCAACATTTCAAAGCATTGAAATTTTCAAAACTGCAGCACTTATAAAGTGCTGCGATAGGTATATTTAGTATATATCAAAACATAGTGCAAATTCAGAAACTGCAGCACTTTAGGAGTGCTATTATAGGTTTATTTAAAAAATTAAGCACTAGTTCAAATTTTCAAAAAGTGTAGCACTTCAGAAATGCTGTCATAGGTTTACTTAGTAATTTCAAACCATGGTTCATATTTTCAAAAACTACAGCACTTCAGAAGTGTTGTCATTTGTTTATTTAGTAATTTCAAGCCATAGTTCAGAACTGCAGCACTTCAGAAGTGCTGTCATAGGTCTCTTTAGTATATTTCAAGCCATAGTTCATATTTTCCACAGCATTTCTGAACCGCTATAATTTCTGTATTCCTTTTAAAACCATATATCTTCACTTTTTTTCATCTTTAACCTATCAAATTTATTCCACTTTTCAAAACTTCTCATTTGGATATTACTTGACTTATAAATTTTAATAAAATAATATTTTATTAATAAATATCCAATTTAAATTTAAATTCATTTGTTAAGTCAGTACTTTATAAATTTCTTAACTTTTATTCCAACAAATAACTTAAATTTTTCATACCCATCTTATAAATTTCTTAACTTTTACAACCCATCTTATAACTATTAAATTTCTATTTATTTACTTAACTTAAAATTTCTATTTAAAATCAAATTTCTAATTTTCAAGTTAAGTCATATTTTAAAATACACCTTTTCTATTTAATTCTATATACTTTTTAATTTGTAGAAAATCTCTATAAATTCATTTAAATTATCTCAATCCAAAGTAAGTTAAAATGACATATTTTTTCATTTGAAACGTTTATAAAGTCTCGGAAAATATATAATTAATTACCATGGATCTGTATAAAATTTTCGAACCTAGGTCAAGTGATACAGATATGTATCACTTCAATCCGTAATTTAAAAAGAAAAATCTGGGTTCTATCATTTCAAACCCACAATCCCAAGTAAATCCAATACAATAAAAATCACTCGAGCATATCATTTCAGCCCATAATGATTTTTCCTTATTCTAAAGTCCGTTTGGATATGTATCATTTCAACCCATAGTGATAAGCGAACTTGCATAGTGATACACAGAAAATAAATAACAGCATGGCATAAAATATTATAACAGAGGATTAACAAGTATAAATGCAAGTTATACATCATATAAGAAGATTATAGGCATATATGAACTAATTAACATAGCATACTAATTTTTACACCTTCACTTGTCATCATTTTACAGTTATATAAGTACGTAATGTCAAGAGTGAATAACTTACCTTTTTGAAGCTAGAGATCGATTCAAAACAAAAATATCCATACACCGCAAATCACGAGAAGGCACGATAAGATTTGTGAAGAAGTAACAACCAAATTCAAATCTTGAAATCAAATAAATAAATCAAATATAAGTATATGTTTTTAACACAACAAGATATGAATTCAACAATGAAAAATTTGAATAAATCTGAAACCAAAAATAGATTCAATCAACAAGTGGGCTTGGCCACACCCCTATAGGCTCAACCACACCCTATCTTTGTTCGGCCATGAAGTTTAGATGCAAGTTAGGCTAGGTTAAGGGATCATAAGGCACGGCTATGGCATGGAAAGGAGAAGGCAAAGCAAGACATGGCAAAAACATGGTTCTAGTGGAGTTTGGGCTCGGCCTATGTCTAAGGGGCTCGGCCTATATGCTAACTTGATCAAGCCAGATCTTAACCATGGCTAGGAGGTGGAGATAGTCACGGCCAAAGCAAGGTGGAGGTGATAGGCTAGGGTTTCAAGGCAAACAAGGAGGGGGCTTGCATCCATAGGCTCGACTAGGGTTTACTATCATTGTTTGGTGATAAGATCTTCATCTATGGTCACGACACGGTGGAGATAGTTGGTGGAGGTGGTCATGGAGGTGGTGTGATGGACGGCAAGGCATGGACAAAGTAGAGGCTGAGCAAGGCACGGGGAGAAAAAGGAAAATAAAAGGAAAAAAGGAAAAAGAAAGAAGGAGGAGGCCATTGAAACTTACAATATTTTCTCTCTGGAGATGCAAATGAAAATGGGATGAGATACTTTCTTTTTTTAGTGAATAGATAGGGTAGGTGAAAGTGTACGTGTAGTACTAAGGATCGTGTAATATGGTATATAAATGCGGACACTGATAATAGCAGTAAAATAAAAATTAAAGTAAGTACACCAGGAATTTTTATACTGGTTCGAACTTCTCGTTCTACGTCCAGTCCCAGAATACCCTCTGGATTTAAACTAAACCCCTCACTTCACCCAGAGGAATAGGTATACGACACCTGAGCAGCCGAACAGGAATTTTTCCGCCTCAACAGCCGAAGAGGACTTTAACTTCAATACAAATAGTTTGTGGACGAATGTGTTCTGAATAACACTGATTGTCTTTTGATAGTACAACTTTCCTATAATCAAATCCTCAAGAGTATATATGTGCGTGAAGATTTAGAAGGAAATCACGTAGAATCGAAGTTTATGATTTAAACCAAGGATTCTAGTGATATTAAATATGAATGAATGCTTTTATTTGCAGAAATAAATAGAGAATAGATTTCAGAATTATAAACAAGAATCGGTGATTGTAGAAGTGATTTGAACATGTTTATATAGTTGTAGAATAGTTACAATCTTTCATGAAGAGTTTCAATCAAAAGTTGTGTCTGTATCTCTTGAATTGAGGGACGTATCTCTTCATGAAACAATCGCAACTCTTTAGAAAACTAGCCGTTATATGCAGGTCGGTCAACTGGAAAAACTGGCTGGTCGGCTGAGTTTGAAATCGTGTACAAAAACAGAGAGTACCTGTGCACTGACTATAGGGTCGGTCGACCGAAGTTTCTGGTCGGTCAGCCGACCTGTAGTTATATGCACAGTGTACACTTATTTGTGTATAAATTAATTCGTGTGTGCATGTGACTACTTGAGGAATGATTTTAACAATATTCTAAGACTAAATACATTAAAATATTCATAATAAACTCTAGATTGCAGTCTTGTCTCCTTTGTAGTGCATAATATACACTTATTCTCTTTTTGTCGCTTTCGTCGTATGATATATGAAGCTTGTGTCATGAATCAAAACTCTTGAATCAACATTCTCCCCCTTTTTGATTGATGACAATACCTATGTGACGAAGTAGTATATATTGTAATTCTCCCCCTGAATATATGGCGACATTTCTGCAAAAATTTGTTAGCTTGCATATATTTCTCCCCCTTTGTCATCGACAAAAAGGAATACTTAGTGGATGTTTAAACAATATGGAATATGTGACACAACATAAGAAAAAACATCAAGTTTTAAATAATACATACTCAAAGCAAATAGGAATATTGATGTTTTACTGTAGTACACAACAGGATAACTTACGAATGATTCTTCAAAGATTTTGGCATCTTGAATTCGTATCCATCTTTGAACTGCTACGTCGTTGACTAGCCATGAAGCAATTTGAGTATCAACGGGAGGTGTCGAAGATGAACCTCCGGCAGTCTTTGATTTCTTCTTTGGAGCCATTTGATTTTTGTTAAAGAAAAAATAATAATTTGAGAGAATTTTAATGCGGGCTAAGGTAAAAACCGAAATTGGGAAAGTAGAAGTGAAGAGGTAGGTTGAAAAGGTGAAGGGGTGGGTTAATAATATGAAGTAAACAGAAAAAGTCAACAGCTGGGAACACGTTCGGTCGACCGAACTCTCTGGGTCGGTTGACCGACATAGGAAACAGAGGTTAGCTGAAAGTTTCGGGAAAGGGCTCGGCTGACCGACTCAGATTATTCGGTCGGCCGAATTGTTAGAAATGCACATTTTATATAAATTTTATATATATATGTAGAGTCATATAAATTTTATTATTATATTATATTTATACATTTTGCTTAAAGCAATATATATATATATATATATATATATATAATTTTAGCCACCTATTCTTTAAAACTTACGCTCCCATGAGTTTGGAGATGGAACATCTTCTACAGGTGACCATTTTGGAGCTATTGGAGTTTGAACAGGTTTTGAAGGGGATCGAGTTCTATAGGAAGGTTCAGCAACTTCATCCTTTTTTTGATGAACAAACTTTCATGGCAATTTTTTCTAGAAAGCTTAGACGTCTTGCCGTTACTTTCTGTTCATAGTAGAGCTCTCGTTGCATATTCATTTGCTGTTGTTGGTAATGGTGTATTTCATCAATCTTTTGCTTTGTTGATGGAGATATAACCATTGTATGCTTCCCCTTTTTATTGTTAGGTGTATAGCCTGTATGGGAATCTTCCATGGTTTCCATTCGTGTCTGGGATCTTTATCCGGAGAGGAAAAATTAAGGACACGATTAGGCAATGGAAAAGTAGGATAGGGACCATTCTCCGGAATACGATCGGAACAATCATCATCTGGAGATGAGAATGATAGATGGGAATTGTCGGAATTGTAAACTTCATTGTTTGAAGACATTATAATTTTTATAAGGTTTTGTTTTTAGAATATCATTAGTAAAAAAATAAGCATTGTATTTATAATCGTATATTTTCTGAAAAATATGTGGATAAGGATTGTTTTCAAATATTATCACAGAGATTTTAAGAAAAAACAGTTGTTAATGTTTGATTCATAAGTTATAGGTCTAAGAATAGTATTTCTGAAGACAACAGTAGTATAATAAAATTTAAGGTAAGTTAAGAAAAGAAATACCCATAGCTCAAGTGGCTATAATATGACATCTATCAAACTAGTCAGAAATCATGAGTTCAAATCCCGCTTTGGTCAGAAATAAAACAAATTTTTGTTTTTCAATATTTTTGCATATTTTCTATTTATAAATCTTTTAAAGACATTATACCTAAGTCACGTCTTAATTTTATAAAATTATTTTCATTTAACGGTTTAGTAAAAATGTCTGCAATTTGATTTTCAGTATTAATAAATTCTAAATTTATTAAACCTTTTTCCAAACAATCACGAAGAAAGTGATGACAAATATCAATGTGTTTTGTCCGTGAGTGATTTACTGGATTTTTAGAAAGATTTATTGCACTAGTATTATCACAATAAATAATAGATTTTTCAAGATAACAGTTGAAATCTTGTAGTGTCTGTTGCATATATACGACTTGTGCACATGCCAAAGCAGCAGATATATATTCTGCTTCACATGTTGATAAAGAAACACAGTTTTGTTTCTTACTAAACCAAGAGACTAATTAACGTCCAATGAAATGACACGTTCCACTTGTACTTTTTCGATCCGTCCGACTTCCTCCAAAATCAGCATCGCTAAATGAGACCAATTCGAAAGGACATTCTTTTGGATAAAATAGTCCAAAATCTTTGGTTTTAGTTAGATATCGAATAATACATTTAACTGCTCGCATATGTGATTCTTTGGGATTTGCTTGAAATCGAGCACATAAACAAACACTCATCATAATGTCGGGTCGACTTGCTGTTAAATATAATAACGATCCAATCATACTACGATATAGTTTTTGATCAACACTTTTGCCTTCTTCGTCTCTATCGAGATACATTGTTGTGCTCATCGGAGTAGGTTTGGCAGAAGTGTTTTCTAGACCAAATCGTTTAATTAAATTATAACAATGTTTTTCTTGATTAATAAAAATTCCATTTTCTATTTGTTTTATTTGTAAACCAAGAAAATAATTTAACTCACCCATATGAGACATTTCAAATTCATTTGTCATTATTTTAGAAAATTCTTGACATAGTTTTTCATTTGTAGATCCAAAAATTATATCATCAATATAAATTTGGATAATTAAAATATCATGCTTGACTCTTTAAATAAAAAGAGTTTGATCAACCTTTCCAATTTCAAAACCAGAATTTAGTAAATAATTTTTAAGACGATCATACCAAGCATGAGGTGCTTGTTTTAAACCGTATAAAGCCTTTTTAAGTTTATAGACATGATCAGGAAATTGTTCATGTATAAATAATGGAGGTTGTTCAACATAAACATTTTCTTTTATAAAACCATTTAAAAAAGCACTTTTAACATCCATTTGATAAAGTTTAAAATTATGAAAACACGCGAAAGCTAATAAGATTCGTATTGCTTCAAGTCGGGCGACTGGAGCAAATGTTTCTTCATAGTCTATTCCCTCTTCTTGATTATATCCTTATGCAACTAACCTAGCTTTATTCCTAGTTATATTTCCTAGTTCATCTGCTTTATTTTTAAAAACCCATTTAGTACCAATGACTGTTTGATCACTAGGTCTAGGAACGAGTTCCCAAACTTCGTTTCATTCGAATTGATTTAGTTCTTCTTGCATGGCAAGAATCCAGTAGTCATCAGTTGAAGCTTCTTTTATATTTTTATGTTCTATGTTAGAGAGAAACTCTACATGACCAACTTGATTTAATTGATGTCTAGTTTTAACGTTCGTATTTACTTCTCCAATTATATTTTGCACAGGATGATGTCGTAAAATTTTAGGTGGAGATTTAATTATGTTAGTAGTAATATTCTCATTTTCAGTAATATCATGATCATTATCGAAGGTTTGTTCAGTATTAATATTTTCATTCTGAGTAGTTTCATCATCAGAGTCAATAGTAACATTTGGATTTATATTTTTAAAATTTTCATCAAAAGAAACATGTAAACTTTCTTCAATAATTTTAGTTCTTTTATTGTAAATTCGATAAGCCTTGCTTCGTTCCGAATATCCAATGAATATTCCTTCATCGGATTTTGGATCGAATTTACCTAGTTGATCTTTAGTATTTAAAATAAAACATTTAGAGCCAAAAACTTTAAGATATGAAATATTTGGTTTTCTTCCATTTAGTAATTCATATGGAGTATTCTTAGTTAATGGTCGAATAGAAACACGATTTAACACATAACAAGCAGTAGCTACAGCTTCTGCCCAAAAATGTTTTGATAAAGTGGTTCCGTTTAATAAAGTTCTTGCACATTCTTGTAACGTTCTATTTTTTCTTTCTGCAACTCCATTTTGTTGTGGTGTTCTAGGAAACGAAAAATTATGGTTAATACCTTTCTTGTTACAAAATTGTTCAAAAGCTTCATTTTCAAATTCTCCTCCATGATCACTTCTTATATTTTTAATTTTCAAATTTTTAATATTTTGAATTCTTTTAACAAAGATTTTAAAATTATCAAACGTATCACTTTTATTTTTCAAAAAGAAAATCCAAGTATATTTAGAAAAATCATCTACAATAACAAATACATATCTATTATGATTAATAGATTGCACTTGAGTTGGACCAAAAAGGTCCATGTGTAAAAGTTCAAGTGGTTGTTCTATAGATATTACTTTCTTTGACTTAAAGGACGATTTTGTTAATTTTCCTAATTTACATGCATCACAAAATATATTAGTTCTAAATTTTATGTCAGGTAATCCTTTAACTAATTGATTTTTAGCTATCTTTTTAATGGTTTTAAAATTGATGTGACAAAATATTTTGTGCCAAAGACATGAATCATTTTCCTTAGCTATTAGACATAAATTTGAATCATTGTTAAAATTCATATTTAAAATATAAATATTTTTATCTCTTATTCCTTCAAAGATAGTGGTATGATTTTTATCGAGAATATTACATTTATTTTCAGAGAAATTTATATTAAAACCTTTATCACATAGCTGACTAATACTTAATAAATTGTGTTTTAAATTTTTAACTAATAAAACATCGGTAATGAGAGGTAAATTAGAGATACCGTTGCTACTGACATCGCCTTTGCCGATGATATATCCTTTTGAGTTATCTCCGAAGGTGACTGCTCCTCCATTTGAGTATATAATGTTTGACAACATTTCTTTGTTTCCAGTCATGTGTTTTGAGCAACCGCTATCCAAAATCCATTTTCCTCTCTTCGTATGTGGTACCTGCAAAAATATTTATAAAAAGTTGGTACCCGTTTCTTTTTAGGGTCCTAAGAGTTATATCTTAGGAAGCCATACCCATACGGGTTCAGAATTCCCTTTATAAATATAGTTTTTGTTATTATGAACAGTTTCCATGAACATTTTGATATGTTTATTCCTTATCAAAACACTATTTGTTTTTGGAATCCATATTTTTATGGTTTTAGTATTTGGGTAAACTGTTTTCTTAATATCATTATTAATCCTACTTTTAGTAAAATTATTTTGTTTCTTAAATCCTATTCCAGATTTATTATTAGAGGATTGAGAATTTTCTAGTATATTAGAAAGATTTTCTCTTCCTTTATTGAAATTAGATACATTTTTAGACATATCATCAAATTTTATTTTAAGACTAGATTTTTCTAACTCTAAATCCTTAATCTTAGAGTTTAAACTATTATTTTTGAAAAGTATATCATCATTTTTATACTTTTGAATTTCTAGTTCTTCAGATATTGACGAAATTTGAGAGGATAAGTTAGAATTTGATTGTTGAGAACTTTCAAGTTCTTCTTCTAATATTTTCTTCTCATCTTTCAACATATCTACTTCTAAGACTGCTCTATCTAATTTTCTTTGCAACTCCTTATTTTTCTTTTTAAGCTGCTTTGTTACATTTATTAATTCAGAATTTATTTCAATTAAATCTTCAAAAGTAAAATCACTTACATCGTCTGATGAAGCCATGAAGCACACATTTGCTTGTTCATTATCACTTTCACTCTCTGAAGAGGATGATGAGTCAGTGTCGTCCCAAGTGTTAGAAAAAGCTCTTCGTTTGGTTTTGTCCTTCTTAAAATTGCTCTTTTTGCTTTCTGGACAATCTTCTTCATGTGACCTTTCTTGTGATATTCATAACATTCCATTGCTGAAGATGATGGTTTGCTGCTATTAGAATTGTTGTTGGAGTTATTTTTGTTTCCCTTGAATTTGTTTCTGTTGAATTTCAAAAAAAAATTGAAATTTTTAGCGATCATCGCCATATCTTCATTATCTGAGTCGGTATCGTCTTTTTCTGCTTGAAAAGCCACATTTTTCTTTTCTTGTGCTCCAATTCTTTTTGCCTGCAAATTTACTTCGTAGGACATTAGATTACCTATCAATTCTTCTGGTTTTAATGTTGACAAATCACTTGCTTCTTCAATGGCTAAGACTTTTCTTTCCCATTCGTCCGTTAAAGAATTCAAGATTTTTGTAACAACGTCAAAATCAGTAAACTTTTGTTCTAGTGATAATAAAGCATGATAAATATCCTGAAATCTAGAGTACATGTCATTTATAGATTCATTTGGCATCATTTTGAAATTTTCAAATTGATTTTTCAATATAGAGATTTTGCTTAATTTAACTTTGTTTGTACCTTCATGTGTTATCTTAAGTGTTCTCCAAATTTCATAACCTGAAGTGCACATGCTAACTCTATTGAATTCATTTCTATCTAATGCACAAAATAAAATATTCATAGCCTTTGCATTTGATGCAGCATCTAGTTTTTGTGTGTTACTCCAAGTTGAGTATTCTCCAGTAGGAGTTATGTACTCTCTTTGTATAATATTCCAGATATCAAATCCACTAGATTGTATATAGATTCTCATTCTAGTTGACCAATAATTATAATTTATACCATTAAAAAATGGAGGTCGTGAAGTTGATGGACCCTCTGTGAAATTAGTATTAGTGTTAGTGCCAAAATCGTTAGTTTGTGTCGTTGCCATATTACTAGAAATAAATATCAAATAACTTTGTGATGGTTATAGGATGACCATGCTCTGATACCAAATGAAAGTGTACGTGTAGTACTAAGGATCGTGTAATATGGTATATAAATGCGGAAACTGATAATAGCAGTAAAATAAAAATTAAAGTAAGCACACCAGGAATTTTTATACTGGTTCGAACTTCCCGTTCTACGTCCAGTCCCAGAATACCCTCTGGATTTAAACTAAACCCCTCACTTCACCCGGAGGAATAGGTATACGACACCTGAGCAGCCGAACAGGAATTTTTCCGCCTCAACAGCCGAAGAGGACTTTAACTTCAATACAAATAGTTTGTCGACGAATGTGTTCTGAATAACACTGATTGTCTTTTGATAGTACAACTTTCCTATAATCAAATCCTCAAGAGTATATATGTGTGTGAAGATTTAGAAGGAAGATAATCACGTAGAATCGAAGTTTATGATTTAAATCAAGGATTCTAGTGATATTAAATAAGAATGAATGCTTTTATTTGCAGAAACAAATAGAGAATAGATTTCAGAATTATAAACAAGAATCAGTGATTGCAGAAGTGATTTGAACATGTTTATATAGTTGTAGAATAGTTACAATCTTTCATGAAGAGTTTCAATCAAAAGTTGTGTCCGTATCTCTTGAATTGAGAGACGTATCTCTTCATGAAACAATCGCAACTCTTCAGAAAACTAGCCGTTATATGCAGGTCGGTCGACCGGAAAAACTGGCCGGTCAGCTGAGTTTGAAATCGTGTACAAAAACAGAGAGTACCTGTGCACTGACTATAGGGTCGGTCGACCGAAGTTTCTGGTCGGTCAGCCGACCTGTAGTTATATGCACAGTGTACACTTATTTGTGTATAAATTAATTCGTGTGTGCATGTGACTACTTGAGGAATGATTTTAACAATACTCTAAGACTAAATACATTAAAATATTCATAATAAACTCTGGATTTAGTCTTGTCTCCTTTGTAGTGCATAATATACACTTATTCTCTTTTTGTCGCTTTCGTCGTATGATATATGAAGCTTGTGTCATGAATCAAAACTCTTGAATCAACAGTAGGAGGCGGCTAGGGTTTGGGGTATGTACGGGTACAAATTAGGGACGACTATGGTAGGAAAAAAATAGGCCAAGCAAATAATGGCAAGAAATAAAGCAAATGAAACGTATGCCCAATTTAAAACAAAGTAACGTATATCTAATTGATTTCTTTCCCTAGCTATTAAATAAGAGATATACAAATAAAACATCAAAATAAATAAATTAAAGCGTATACAAATAAAATAGAAAATAACATAAATAGACGAATATAGGAAAATATAGAATATAACATAGAAATTAATTACTTTTAAAACGCTGAATGTTATCCAATTTACAAAGTACAAATCAGAATTTAATGAAACGAAAAGCATAACGAATATTAGAATTAAATTTAGTCTTAAATAAAAAGATTAGAATTTTAAATTTTTAAATTTTCTAATAAAAGTCAAATTTTGAACAAAATATAAAATTTCAGAAATTGTTTATTTTATTGCACTTAAGAAAATAATTTATAAACAAACTCCAAAAATTTAATTTGGAAAATTTCAAAATTTAAATAATTAAACATCAAAGTTTTCAAGTAAATTAAATTTAAAACATTTACAAAAGTTTTGGTTGTTACACTCTCCCCCACTCAAAACTTTTTGTCCTCGAAAAGGAATGAAAAAAGGAAAACAAAGAAAAATAAGATAGCAAAGCAAAAGTACCTGAAACAAACAATTCTAGATTTGAAGTACGTATGCTCTCCTCCGTTTTCCAGGTACAATTCCGATCATCCGTACTCCATTGCACTTTGACCAGGTTGATAGATTTCCTTCTTAGCTGCTTCGTACCTCGATTGACGATACGAAGTGGCTTCCTCTCAACAATCAAATTAGGCTCAATATCCAAACTGTCAAGAGAAGAAGGCTGGACAATGAGAGATGGATCATGCAGATACCGACGAAGATGCGAAACATGGAATACATTATGTACTCCAGCAAATTTCTCAAGCAAGTCCTGACGATAAGCTAGAGAACCAACTCTTTCCGCAATGCGGAAAGGACTGATGAACCTAGGAGCAAGCTTCCCTCTACGACCAAAACGAACCACATTCCTGATGGGAGAGGCCTTAAGGAAAACCTGATCACCAACAGCAAATTTCAAACTCCTTCGAAAACGATCAGCATACTTCTTCTGCCTATCCTGAGCAATCCTCAACTTCCTCTTAATCTCCTCAACCTTCTCCGAAGCCTCCAAGATCATCTCCGGACCAAGAACCAAACTATTACCGAATTCAGTCCAGCAAGATGGAGACCTACAAGGTCTCTCGTAGAGAGCAGAAAACGGAGACATCTCAATACTAGCCTGATTTCAAAGATGGAATGAGATAGATAAAGATTAAGATGAGATCAAAATAGAAGATGGAAAATATACCCGATAACTGTTGTTATAGGTGAATTCAACAAGATGGAGATGATCTTCCCAAGATCCTCCATAATCCAGAACACCGGCACGAAGAAGGTCTCCTAGAATCTAATTCACTCTTTCCATTTGACCATCGGTCTATGGATGGTAAGCCGTGCTCAGATTCAGACGAGTACCTAAAGATTCCAGAAAAGATTTTCAAAACTGACTGGTGAAGATAGGATCCCAATCACAACAACGCTAATAGGAACTCCATGGAGATGAACAATCTCTCTCATATAAATCTCAGCCAGACTAGAAGCAGAGCAAGTAGACTTGACCGGAATAAAATGAGCTGATTTGGTCAATCTATCCACAATAACCTAGATGCTCTCATTACCCCTCCGAGTTCTCGGTAAACCATCAACAAAATCCATGGAAACCTATTCCCATTTCCAATTAGGAATGTCAAGGGGCTGTAATAAACCAGGAGTCTTCTGGTGATCTTCCTTGACTTGCTGACAAGTCGCACACCTACTAACAAAGATAGAGATATCCCACCTCATACCTCTCCACTAATAAAGTTTCTTCATGTCCTGATACATCTTCGTCACACCGGGATGAATAGAAAGTCTTGATCGATGATGTTCCCAAAGTAACTCTTGCCTCAATCCATGAACATTCGGGACACAAATCCGATTATTAATCCTCAAAATACCTCTATCATCGATCTGAGCTCCACTACCATCAGGACTACTACCACCAACTCTGCTACGAACACTCTCCTTAATCAATCTGATGATCCTATCCTCATCTTGCTTTGCTTTGATCCGCTCCAAAAGAGGAGAATAAGAAACAACTAGCTAACACAACATAGCTTTCTTCCTACTCAAAGCATCAGCCACAACATTAGCTTTCCCAGGGGTATAGTTGATGTTGAGATCATAAGAAGCAAGATACTCAAGCCACCGAACTTGCCTTTGATTCAAATCCTTATGGGTGAAGATATATTTCAAAGACTGATGATCAGTGAAGAGCTCAAACTTGGCACCTAAAAGATGATGTCTCCAAAGCTTCAAAGCAAAGATAATAGCAAGCAAATCTAAATCATGAGCAGCATAATTAGCCTCATGGGTTTTCAGCCGGCGATTGGCATAGGCAATCACCTTCCCATCTTGCATCAATACAGCTCCTAAACCCTCCCGACAAGCTTCGGTGTACACCGTTAATCCCTCGTTTCATTCGAAATGGTAAGCACTGGTGTGGAAGTAAGCTTATGCTTCAACTCATTGAATGTAGCTTTACACTTATCATCCCAAATAAACTTAGCATTCTTGCGAGCCAAAGCAGTGAGAGGTGTAGAAATCCATGCAAAGTTCTCAATGAATCTCCGATAATAACCGGTGAGGCCCAAAAAGCTGCGGATATCAGTTGGAGTCTTACGAGTTTCCCAATCCTGTAACAGAATAGGGAGAAATAAGGACCACAAAAAAGATAGAATGATCAAATTAAAGAAAGAGAAGAAAGGAAGGACTTACATTGATCGCAGTGATCTTGACTAGATCAACAGAAACTCCATCACTAGAAACGATATGTTCAAGGAATCAGACTTCATCTCTCCCGAAATGGCATTTTTTAACCTTCAACTAATGATTTCTAAGAGTATCAAGGACAAAGCTCAAGTGGAATTTATGCTCTTCCTCAGACTTAGAGAACACAAGAATATCATTAACGAAGACGAGAACAAACTTATTAAGCATATCCTGAAAGACATGATTCATCAAATCAACAAAGAAAGCAGGAGCATTTGTCAAACCAAAAGGCATGACTAACCACTCATAAAACCCATTCTCGGTGCGGAAAGCATTTTCGGGGATACTTTCTCCAGCAACTCTGAGCTGGTGAAAACCTGTGGCGAGATCAAGCTAAGAGAAAATGGTAGTTCTATGGAGCTGATCAAACATATCATTAATGCTAGGCATAGGATATCTGTTCTTCAGAGTGAGGTTGTTCAGCTCCCTATAATCGACACACATCCACAAAGAACCATTGGACTTAGTGATAAATACCACTACTGCTCCCCATTTCGAATAGCTAGGTCTGATCAGACCCTTGGAGGACAAGTCCTCAATTTGCTTTCTTAACTCGACCTTCTCACGGGGTGCCATTCTTCTGGGTGGAAGAACTACAGGTCGAGCTCCAGGAATAAGCTCAATACGGAAGTCAATTTCCCACTTAGCAGTTAAAGAAGTAACTTCACCAAATACATTGAGAAAGAGTTTGACTACATGGGTCGAATGAATATCGCCAGAAGGAGCATCAAGGGAATAAATAAAACTGCCCGCAAAATCCTGAGGCAAACTACACTAAATCACCAAAGAATTACCAAGATCATCAACAAGAGAAACCATTTAGGAACTACAATAGATAAAGGCATCATGCCTCTCAAGTTAATAACCACCAAGTAATAGATTAAAAGCTTTAAAACCCAGAACATAGAAATCACCAGTGAAACGGTGATCAAGGTAAAGGAGCTTCACTTGCCTACAAATCCTACTAAGGTTCGCAAGACCGCCAATCGGATTCGAAACACACAAGGGTTCAGAAGCAAACTCGGGAAAAAGACGATGCTCGAATTTATTACAGAGATCCAAAGAAATAATGCTATGGGAAGCTCCAATATCAAATAAAATACGAACAGGAGATTTAAACAAGGTAAAAGTACCCGTAGTGTACCTTGGTTATCACTATGAGCAGGAACAGGTGCAGGCGGTGGGACTGGAGAAGATGTGAAGTAACAGCAAAAATACCCGATGACTTGCCATTCTTCTGAGTAGGACAGTCCTTCTTGAAATGGCCAGGCTACAGACAAATGTGACAGAGATCGCGCCTGGTCAGCTAAGCTAGAGGAATAGCAGCACCCCCCAAAGTAGGACAGCTATTAGCATAGTGTCCCTTCTGATTGCATCTGTAGAAAGTAATGGTAGACAGGTCAATCGACTGCCTCTGAGATGAATAAGATGATCCCAACCCTGGAATCCTGTTCTCGTTCTTCTTATGGTGAAAGTTGGGCTTTCTCTTCTTCGGATTGCCAGAAGACGATTGAGATGAAGCAGACTGAGCAGCTGGAGGATCCTTAGAAGTAGAATTCTTGTATCTAATGGCCATGTCCATCAAAGTAGTGAAAGGACTGTGTACATGTGTTATGAGATGGTCATAGTACTCCGGACGTGCACTAGCAATAAACTTCTCATTTTTCTTGAGAAGAGTGTCAATCAAATTAAGCCCAAACTTTGAAAGTTCATTGAACTTCCTCTCATATTCAGCAAAAGACATATCTCCCTGCTTCAGGTCATGAATTCTCGATACAGCTGAGACTTTGCTGCCTCGGGCATCCACTTCACAAGAAAAGCTTTCCTAAAGAACGATACAGAATTATAAGGGAGATTTCAAAACGGAAAAAAGCTGAATTAAATTCAAGACCAACAGAAGATGATACCTAAATTGTTCCCAAGAGATGTCAGGCTCAGCGATGTGAGCTGTGACAGTCTCCCACCAATCCAAAGTTGTTCCTTTCAATTGCCCAACTGCCAACTGACGCTGCCGGGTATTGGTGATCTCAAGACCGAAGAAGATTCTCTCCAAATCCTTCGACCACTATTGAGCTTCAATGATGCTCTCAGATCTGGTGAACTTGGTGCCACCAAGCTCGGTGTATTCCTCACAAAGCTTTGTGAATCTGACTGGGGCAGCACGCTCAGGAGCTGGGGCAATACCACATCCCCTGCCTCTTGCATTCCTATGACTCATCCTTGAAAAAATCAAGAATAATTTTTCACGACAGAGTTAATTGAGAACAATGACAAGATTCAACTAAAAGAATGTCCTAAACAAAGACATTCTAGACAAGGTGGGTAAGAAAACAAGGAAGTTAAGAAAAAGTTAACTTCAAAAAAAGTAAAGTATTTTATATATATAAATACTCTTTAAAATTCTTTGAAAACCACTTGAAAAATCATTTCATACTTTAAAATACGTTCTCTCGTAAAGAAAGGATTCTAAGATTGATTTTACTCATTCTAGGGTATTTTTACCCTATCTCTAATGAGCTTTTGCGCCCAGGCTATGGTTTTCCTAGAACCAAAGCTTTGATACCAACTTTAATGACCCAATATTTGGACCATTCACATCGACAATAAATCCATACATGTCTGACTTGAATAATTCAAAACAGTAGATTGTATTATAATTCAAAGCAAATAAACCAATCACAAAATCACAGACACGGATAAATCAAAATAACTCGCAGTGGAATTAAAAAAAACCATAGTGGTTCATGAAGCCACTACAAATCAATCTCAAAACAAGTCTCAAAACAGTTACAAAATACATAGTCTGAAAGACAATACAGTTATGGAACAAATACAGTAGAAATCCCAAATATATAAGTCTCTAACACATAAGTTGAAAAAGACTGCACTGAAGTAGATAAAACTAGATAAGCAGGTAAACTCCAGAAAACTCTAGCTTCTAGAAAGTAGATCCAAGTTGTGATACTCAGGCTGACCCGAGCGTAAGAAATAACACAAACACTCGAGTCAGGACATACATACTTATATAATGTAAACCAATTCAAGTGAACTATAATATAAGGTACAAGTAACTTAAAGGATGCTTGGGACCGCCCTTCTTCTAAGGATCCGTTAAACTATTTACTATGTAGTAATATTTCACTATTATAATAAAGTCTACAGTAAAATAAACTTACTTTAAAATAGCGTAAAGGCTTTACATTTTCCACCTTAACACATAAATAGTGCCAGTAGTCTATACAGTGCTGTAATACCTCCTGATCGAGAGGCTACCAGAGGATACCCCATAGGTACGACACAAAACCAAACTCGTACAAGGCGTGCTAGGGTGGGTGACACAGCACAACTAGGGAATGCCAGGGTAGATATACCAATTGCTATTTGGACTGGTGGTGATGCATAGCCACAGCTACCGCCCACCTCAAGCCATACTCCCAAAATCAAAGGTGCGCACCAATCAATCACAAAGTAAAAGAATGGCATACGAAGAAGTGTGTTCGATAAGAGGAGCTACCTCACTGGCATGAGAATCGCTCTGGTTTTAGCCACCTTATGCCAACTCACAGGAGTCGGGTCGACGTATATACCTCAATAGAACGTCGCCACCATCCTACTTCATTCTCGAATCTCCACCGTGTACACGGTTGTTAAAGTGGTTTTGGGTATCGACTGAGAGTATGTCCATATCCGATCTCGGTCTCTTTAACAACCAACGTTATTATTACCCATGGTTATAAATTTCAAAAGTGGTTTATATTCCAAACCAAAATAATTCATTTAAACCATTTAAATGTGAAAGTAGTAATCCTTGCAAATCAATTACTCAATTTCCAGAATTTCAGCAATTCCTAAGCTCATTAGTTCAATTTCAACATTTCAAAGCATTGAAATTTTCAAAACTGCAGCACTTATAAAGTACTGTGATAGGTATATTTAGTATATATCAAAACATTGTTCAAATTCAGAAACTGCAGCACTTTAGGAGTGCTGTTACAGATTTATTTAGAAATTTCAGCACCTAATTCAAATTTTCAGAAACTGCAGTACTTTAGAAATGCTGTCATAGGTTTACTTAGTAATTTCAAGCCATAGTTCATATTTTCAGAAACTGCAGCACTTCAGAAGTGCCGTCATAGGTTTACTATTAATTTCAAGCCATAGTTCATATTTTCAGAACTGCAACACTTCAGAAGTGCTGTCATAGGTCTCTTTAGTATATTGCAAGCCATAGTTCATATTTTCCACAGCATTTCTGAACCGCTATAATTTTTGTTTACCTTCTAAAACCATATATCTTCACTTTTTCCCATCTTTAACCTATCAAACTTATTCCACTTTTCAAAACTTCTTATATGGATATTACTTAACTTATAAATTTTAATAAAATAATATTTTATTAATAAATATCCAATTTAAATTTAAATTCATTTGTTAGGTCAATACTTTATAAATTTCTTAACTTTTATTCCAACAAATAAATTAAAATTTTCATACCCATCTTATAAATTTTTTATCTTTTACGTACCCATCTCATAACAATTAAATTTCCATTTATTTACTTAACTTAAAATTTGCATTTAAAATCAAATTTCTAATTTCCAAGTTAAGTCATATTTTAAAATACACCCTTTCTATTTAATTCTATATACTTTTTAACTTGTAGAAAATCTCTATAAATTCATTTAATTTATCTCAATCCAAATTAAGTTAAAATGACATACTTTTTTCATTTGAAACATTTATAAAGTCTCAGAAAATATATAATAAATTTACCACGGGTCTGTATAATATTTTATAACCTAGGTCGAGTGATACGGATATGTATCATTTCAATCCGTAATTTAAAAAGAAAAATCCAAGTTCTATCATTTCAAACCTGTAATCCCAAGTAAATCTAATACAATAAAAATCACTCGAGCCTATCATTTCAGCCCATTATGATTTTTCCTTATTCTAAAGTCCGTTCGATGTATCATTTCAACCCATAGTGATAAGGGAACTTGCATAGTGATATACAGAAAATAAATAACAGTATGGCACAAAATATTATAACAGAGGATGTAACAAGTTTAAATGCAGGTTATACATCATATAAGTAGATCACAAGCATATATGAACTAGTTAACATAGCATAGTAATTGTTACACCTTCACTTGTCATCATTTTACAGCTATATAAGTACGTAACGTCAAGAGTGAATAACTCACCTTTTTGAAGCTAGAGATCGATTCAAAACCAAAATATCCACACACCGTAAAGCACGAGAAGGCACGATAAGATTTGAGAAGAAGTAACAACAAAATTCAAATTTTGAAATCAAATAAATAAATCAAATATAAGTATATGTTTTTAACGCAACAAGATATGAATTCAACAATGAAATATATGAATAAATCTGAAACCAAAAATAGATTCAATCAATAAGTGGGCTTGGCCACATCCCTATAGGCTTAATCACATCCTATCTTTGCTCGGCTATGAAGTTTAGATGCAAGTTAGGCTAGGTTAAGGGATCATAAGGCACAGTTATGGCATGGAAAGGGGAAGGCAAAGAAAGACATGGCAAAAACATGGATCTGGTAGAGTTTGGGCTCGGCCTATGTCTAAGGGGCTCGGCCTATGTGCTAACTTGATCAAGTTAGATCTGAACCATGGCTAGGAGGTGGAGATAGTCATGGCCAAAGCAAGGTGGAGGTAATAGGCTAGGGTTTCAAGGCAAACAAGGAGGGGGTTTGCATCCATAGACTCGGTTAGGGTTTATTATCATTATTTGGTGATGAGATCTTCATCTATGGTCACGACATGGTGGAGATAGTTGGTGGAGGTGGTCATGGAGTTGGTGTGATGGACGGCAAGGCATGGACAACGTAGAGGCCGAGCATGGCATGGGGAAAAACAAAGGAAAATAAAAGAAAAAAAGGAAAACGAAAGAAGGAGGCGGCCTTTTAAACTTATAGTATTTTCACTCTGGAGATGCAAATGAAAATGGGATGAGATACTTTCTTTTTTTATGTGAATTGATAGGGTAGGAGGCGACTAGGGTTTGGGGTATGTACGACTACAAATTAGGAACGGCCATGGCAGGAAATAAATAGGCCAAGCAAATAAAGGTAAGAAATAAAGCAAATGAAACGTATGCCCAATTTAAAACAAAGTAACGTGTATCTAATTGATTTCTTTCCCTAGCTATTAAATAAGAGATATACAAATGAAACATCAAAATAAATAAATTAAAGCATATACAAATAAAATAGAAAATAACATAAATAGACGAATATAGGAAAATATAGAACACAACACAGAAATTATTTACTTTTAAAACACTGAATGTTATCCACTTTACAAAGTATAAATCAGAATTTAATGAAACGAAAAGCATAACGGATATTAGAATTAAATTTAGTCTCAAATAAAAAGATTAGAATTTGAAATTTGAAAATTTTAAATTTTCAAATAAAGGTTAAAGTTTGAACAAAATATCAAATTTCATAAATTGTTTATTTTTTGCGTTTGGGAAAATAATTTATAAACAAACTCCAAAAATTTAATTTGGAAAATTTTAAAATTTAAATAATTAAACATCAAAGTTTTAAAGTAAATTAATTTAAAAATTTTACAAAATTTTGGGTTGTTACACCCCATCCCAACGCCGGCCTCCGACCACCAAGTCCCCTCAAACCCAAGCAGCTTCGGCCAGTAACTCATACTCATAGCAGCCACCCGCCTACCAACCACTTCGGCCATTCTCCCTGGCCTTCCTCTTTCTCGCTGCCTGCCCTTCCTTACTTTCCAGATCCACCTCATCAGCGAACTCATCTTGTCTCCTTGTTACATCCATGAAGATGTGTATATATATCTTGATATAATAGTATATGTTTACATTTATATATAGATGTATATATTTCTGGTTATATATGTTTATATATATTAGTCTGTCTGCTTTCGTGTTGAATAGAGCATGGATATGTTTGGTTCTTTTTGTTTTATTATATTAATATACGCTTTATATAAGTTTTGATTACATTAAGTTTATATCTTCTATTGGGTTTCGAAGTTTAAGTCTAAGATAGTTTATATTATGGACAAGGTAAGTTTATAGTTCTATGAATGCTTTATATATATATATATATATATATATATATATATTGCATTACACTTTATTTTATTAAGATATATTCTATTATAAAATTTTAGTCTGTCGATATTTTGAAATATGTGTGTGTGTAGTTGTATTCTTTACATAGTAGTGTCTAATATGTATTGTTAGGTAGTCTGCACATCTTAGCGTGTATATTCATTGTTTTGTGTATGTGTGTGTGTATATATATTGGTCTGTATGTTATGGTTGCTGTCTTGTTTATAACCTGAGTCGGATATATATTTATTTTGCATATTTTTGGTTAAAAGTCTGATCTATATATGCATATTGTTTGTAAATGAAATCTGCATATAGATGTTTATAGATTTGCATATACATATATATATTTGTTTACATATCTAGTGTATATATATTGGTTTATAGCTGTTTATATATACATTAGTACACATGAGTTTATAAATTTTTTTCTAGTTTCTTTAATAATTAGTATGTACAAATGTGTATATTCATATATTAATTTATATTGGTAAGTAGATATAAGTATGGGTTTTAACATTATATATCTTTGATTCTCAATATTTGAGTTTAAGAATAATGGTTTTAAAATCTTTATATTATTTTAATATTTGCATTAAACTAAAATACTGGATTATATATACATATATAATATAATAATGTATGTATTCTTAGTTTATATCAAAACTGATTTTGATTAGTTCTCACCGATTTCCCATTTATCAGCTTTGATTGTCGAATTCGTGCCAGCCCAGCTTTGTTTTGAAATTCGTGCTTGGATTCATAACTTATCTCATTCTCGTTCTTCTCTAACCTCGAAAGGTGAGCAATCACTCACAATTAACGTTCTTATATTTATTAAATTTGATTTCAATTGAAACGATAATTGAAATATACTGCCGTTAGTTATTTACATTACTATATATATATTCTATTATCTGTATCTGTTCACCTGTGATATCTGACACCATTATCTGTTATTTATATTGATGATATATACCTGTTATATTACTATCATATATGTTATCACTCTGCAAGTTCCCTGTTAGTATAGAATTCATTATGGGTTGAAATGATACATACCCGAACGGTTTGTAGACTAGGAGAAAATCGTTATGGGTTGGAATGATAAACCCAAGCGATTTACATTGAATTAAATTAGGGATTACGGGTTGAAATGATATATACCCGTATATATTTTAAGTTACAGATTGAAAAGATAAATATCCGTATCGCTTGACCATAGGATAAAAAATTATATACGGATACCGTTGGTCTATGTATAAATATTTTGAAAATGATTTCTATGGTTTTGGAAAGAAATATATGGTTTTAATAAATATTGATTTTAAGATATTACATATAAATGTATTTTATAAAAGTTTTAAATTTTAGATTTTAAAATTATATGTTTTGAAAATTGTATAGTTATAAGTTAATTTTGAAATTATAAATTTTAAGAATTTATTTATAATTTTACTATTTTTAAAATATATAAATAAATTCAATATATAAATAAATTTAATAATATGATTAAGTATTTATTTAAAATTTATTTTCAAATATAGAGTGTATAATAACTTTTAATAAATTGAGTTTGGAAAGATAAATTTGAAATTATATTTATTTAAGAAATATACTTAAATAAGTAGATTTGAAAATATTAAATTTGAGATTTTAAAGATATGATTTTATAACTTGATTTTGATTAAAGGTGATTTAAATGGATATTTTCAAATTTATGTAAATTGAAATGGGATATTTAGTTTATTTAAATTTGTAATTTGAAGTTTATTTAAATGTTATTGAAATGACTAAGTAAATATTTTGAAACTAAATAATAGTAAAGTGAATTTGAGATATAAATGAAATTATCAAATTTAGTTTGAAAATGTGGAATATTTAAAGCTTTGAAATATATTGATATTTGAATGTTTATTTGAGGTTCAAATATATATTTGAAGTCGATATAATTTTAAATGGTTTATTGAGAAACTGAATTGAGTTAAAATGAATAACTGAGACTAAATTAAATTTGAATTTTGAAATTTAGATTGATTTGAATCGATTGTGAAATTTGAGGAAACTATTTTATTATATAAAGTATTTTTAATTATATTTAAAATTATTTTATATTTTACTTTATAAATTATTTTAGTAAAAACTATTTTATATAAATCATTTTTAATATAAATTATTTCATATAAACTATTTTATTTTATAAACTATTTTATTTTATATACTATTATTAATATCTAAATTATTCAAGTGGGATGTTATGATTTCAAAGCTATAAATTTCAAAGTTATTTTTTCAAAGTGTTATGATTTCAAAAGTATTATAAATTCTAAGTTTATAATGTCGAAAGTGTTATAACTTTGAAAGTGTTATTGATTTGGAAATGAATATTATTTTAAGTCAAAAAAATGATATCGTATTGACATGGTTTTGAAATGGAAATGATATTTTGGTTTTGAAGTATAAACTATTTTGAAATGACCATGGTGTTATAATAACGTTTGGTTGTTAAAGAGACCGGGATCGAATATTGTCATACTCTCTGCCAATACCGAAAACCACTTTAACAACTGTATATGTGGTGGAGATTCCAGAATGAAGTAGAATGGTTTGGTGACGATTCTATATGGTATTTATGTAGCCCTAACCCCCGTGAGTCAGCTTGATGCGGCTAAAACAGGAGCCACGTCGGGCCAAGTGAGGTCATTCCTTCTATCGGGCATATTTCTTCGATACCCTATTACTTTTATGATGTGATTGGGTGCACCCGTTGATTTGGGAGTGTGTCGCGAGGTGGGAGGTAGTAGCTGCTATGCGTTACCACCAATCCGGATATGTGAACGGTATGTCTACCTTAGAATTGCCTCGAGTGCCTTTTCACATGCCATATCGCGCCTTCTACGAGTTTGTTTGTACCGTACCTATGTGATGTCCTCTGGGTAAACCTCCATTTTACGAAGGAGCGTACGGCATTGTATATACTACGAGAATACATAAAATGTGTTAAGGGGGATATAGGTAACGCCTTAATGCTATATTAATACTTTTACTTTACTATAGACCTATTATAATAGTGTATATTACTACATAGTAGATAGTTCCATGGATCCTTAGAGAATGGTTATCCCAACATCCTTTAAATTACTTGTATTTCAGTTGATATTTCACTTGAGTTGGATTTATTGATATAAGAATGTTAATCTTGACTCAAGTGTTCTGTGTTTTGCTTTATGCTCGGATCAGACTGAGTGATACAGCATTTGAGACTCACCTTTGGAGTTTGGAGCTTCGCTTGGAGATCCAACTATCGATGCAGCTTTCATTCATTCAGTTGATTCCAGTGATGTAATCAGGTTTTGTTATTTGACTATGATATTCAAGACTTCTATTGTATCTTGTTTTAACTGTATAATATATATATATATAGTAGCTTCATGAACTACTATTCATTTGTTCACGCTGCCTATTATTGTAATACTCTGTTTTTGTGATTCTGTGATTTATTTATTTACTGTATATGCTGAGTTTTGCCAAATTTAAATTAACAATCTGATATTTTGAGCAATTCAAGTCTGACATGTGCGGATGCGAATGGCACGAAATACCGGGTCGTTACAGCTTTCAGTCAAAAACCAAAATCAAACCCGTTCAAATCGCGTCGTCCTATCCTACTATCAAGCCGCCCTATACCTCGTACTAACGAAGCTTTGACCCAGTTAATAACGTTGTCTCCTCTTTTATATTTTCAAAGGAAATCGAAAAAAAGGTATCAAATCGAAATCCGCTCGTATAATATAAAAAAATTATGGAAAGGGGATTATCGTGATTGGATCGCGATAGGCGATGTTTGGGTCGCATGAGGAGTTGAGCGAACGAGAGTAGGTAGAAATGAAAAGAGACGAGGAAGGGCCGTGTTCGATGTTTAGGGGATCACAACTGTGTGTGCATGTGCATGCCTCAAGCGGAGGGCGTTGTTCTCGAGTTCGATTGTAAGCTAGAGGGAAGTTCAATCGCAAGCGATCTGGAGGGTGTCAAGGCAGAGCAGTAGTGGCGATGTCGATTAGGGTTTTCGTGATGTGGGAATGGTCGCATTCGTGAGATGTTACGGCAAAGAATGGAGTGGCGTGTCGAGCGTGTGGAGGTGTCGGCCAGGCCTGGAGACGCATGTATAGTGGTGATTGAGGTTAGAGCAAAAGTCGAGCTAGGGTTATTACGTGTGCGGCCTAGAGGATTTTCTTGATTAACCAAGGTAAAGTATATTTTTAAATTAAGTAATTAAAATTATAAAGGATGTTTGTTAATAATAGATGTGATTAGTCAATTAAATTAATTAAAATTATTAATCTGTATTTCTTGAATTTTCTTATATGAGGTAAAATCGCACGAAATCTGTTGTACAGGGATCAAAGCTGTGGAATCTACGTAATAGAATTTATCCGGATGTCTGAAAAAATGAAAATCAAGGTGAGAAAATTCTCACTCGTTTGGATTATCGGATCAGCTTTTAAAAATGGTTAAAATAAATTATTGGATGTCTGGTTTATTTATTAATTATTATCCATTGAATGATATTATATATATAGTATATATATTAGAAATTAGAGTGATATTCTCACACATTTAGTGGATGAGACCCTCTGCGTTCCACATAATAGTGGATGTCTCTATATACCGCGATACCCTCCTCGAAGTGGGGTTGGTATTTTTATGTTGTAACATCTGTGGATGCAGGGAAACAGGTTGGAGGGATCCAACTGGATTCGTCAAAATGTTAAATTTAATTTCATATATAGTGATATATGATTTGTGTGAATAATCTGCTATAGATTATTGTTGTGATTTGAATTATTGGATGCTATAGTAGCATTGGCTTGAATTTTGGTATTTGAAATACCATAAATATATTTTGAAAATTGAAGGAATTAAAGGTAAATTTTGATATAAAAATATTTATATAGAAATAGAAAGTATTTTAAAGGAATTGAGTTAGAAAATATATTTGATTTTTGGTTATACTTAACTATTCGTGAATTGTTAAATAGAGGTTTTAAAAATGAATTATATAAAAGAAATTATAAATGATATTCTGAAAAATATAAAAAGAGTTGAAGTTGATATTAAGAATAGATTGGAAGTTATAAAATGAGATTTATAAAGAAATGGATTTATAAAATGAGATTTTATAAATAAGATTGTTTTTTATAAATAAGTAAAAAATCAAAGGAGTACATGAATTTATAAACGATATTTCTAAATAAGGTAAGCAATATCAGTTGCTAAATTGGAAATATAAAATTCATTCGTGAATTTATATTAGAATATGGAAATAAGGTGAGAAAAATAGTGGACACTATTTTTGAAAAGCGAAAAATGGTCAAGGAAATCGGAATGGAAGTAATGTTATTCAAGAGGAATTTATAAAATTGAATAGGTTATTGAGATTTTAAAAGTATATTTTTAATTTCTAAAAAGTTAAGTTGTTTTTAAAAGGAAAATTTTAATTTTTTAAAACTATGGAATTTTAAACTAGTTATGATTGAAATACTTCGGTGGGTAGATTTTCAAATATTAACTATTTATCTTAGTAAATTCCAACTTTTAAAATCAGCTATGAAATTTTATTTTCTTATCTAAAAATGAGTTATTGATGTTATAAAAGTGTTTTCGGTATTTTGAAAAAATTACTTGAACATGTTTCAAAAGTAAATTATTAATCTTTTAGATACTTATTATTATTATATATATAGAGTTTTGAAGTGATTGAAATTTTTTATTTATAAATTCTTTCGATATTTGTAAATGGGGCTTATAAATGGATATGATTTTGAGGAGAGGAAATTTATTAGTGATTCCAAAGATTTATGAGATAAGTTACGAACTCTTAAGTGTTGATATTAGAAAAGATTTTGAAAAATAAGACTTATAATATTTTTCTAAGTATAAATTTGGAAATTTGGAAATATTTCTAAGTGTTAAGATGGTTTGGAAGTATCCTGTTATGGATTTAAGTCTTTGAAGTTGTTTCTAAATGTTGGAAGGGATTGATATATCTTATAAAGATATTTTGAAAATAAATATTTTTGAAAAAAAAATTTATAATAAGGCCTGGTTTCAACTTATGGATGTTTTATTGATAGTTAAATAACGGACTATCAATATTGGCCAATTCCATTAATCATTTCGAAGAGACCGGGATCGGATTTAATTATCCAAAAACCACTTTGATCCGGTTTGAACGCTACGAATGAATACCGTGAAGATGATAAAGACGATGATCTGGTTTGTCCAGACCTAGGACAACTTTTATGGATGAATGCTATCAGGACATCGTCATTGGAGGACGATGAATATTTTAAGTGGAATTATTTCTTGAAAGGTAACGTTTAGCCTCAAGCCTCATCAACCGAGAATGAATAAAATAGGAAAGATGCAGAAAGGCTAAGTGGGTCGCACCTAACAGGGTATGTTATCACTTTTCTAGATGTCCTCGAAAATATATAATTATGGATATGATTGGGCATGAGAAAGCGAGCGCTCGATTTTTAAGTGTAGGAAAACCCAGGGTGATAACATATTCGATCTATCCAGGTTAGGGGTAGACCGGTCTTGTGTAGCAAGGGATCCCAGTAAGGTCCTCGATACATTGTTCTAGAGGTGTACGTTGATGGACGTTGCCCCAGTGGCCCAGTCATTGTATGGGATCCATTCTCCAATACTAGCCTTTAGTTTTTTGTTTGTAGAACCTAGTATGTTGGAATTTACTTAATGTAACAATTTCGGCTATTTGAATAAGAATTTGTATTTAGACACTATTATAATATCACTGGATTTTCTAATAAAATATTTTGGTTGTCGTAAGGGAAACATCCATCGTGTTTATGTGTGACGTGGTGTTACGAGATACTTTTGATTTTCAAAGGATTTTGATAACTCTAATAATTCAAATTGAGTGTGTTTTCTCACGCTGGTTTTCCAGACTGACTCGTATGTTATTTAATTATAATACTCGGGTCAGACCGAGTATTAAAGATTCAGGTCAGAATGCTATTGTAACAACCCGCTATTTTCAGCCATTCCCATCCGCACATGTCGGACTTGAATTGCTCAAAATATTAGATTGTTAATTTAAATCAATCATAGAATCACAGACATGGAGTAGAATAAACATAGTGTATCGGAATAGATAAATAGTAGTTCATGAAGCTACTATATAAACATCAGAGTTAGAAATAAAATACAGCAGAATATCTCAAATACAGTGAAGTCTCCAATACATACTGATGACCTCTCTGAACAAATCAACTAGGAAAGGTGAAAGCTGAATCGATAGTTGGATCTCCAAGCAAAGCTCCAAACTCCAAAGGCGAGTCTCATATGCTGAATCACTCAGTCTGACCCGAGCGTAAAGAAAAATACAAAACACTCAAGCCAGGATTAACATTCTTATATCAATAAATCCAACTCAAGTGAAATATCAACTGAAATACAAATAACTTAATGGATGTTTGGGATAACCATCCTCTAAGGATCCGTGGAACTATCTACGATGTAGAGGTGTACTTTTATTAACCATCAAACGTCATTATAACACCGTGGTCCTTTCAAAATAATTTATACTTCAAAACCGAAATATTATTTCCATTAAATATATATATATATATATATATATTTCCTCAATTTCAGAAATTGATTTAAATCAACTCAAGTTCCAAATTCAAATTTTATTCAATGTAGATTTATCCATTTTAATTCAGTTTCTAAATAACAAATTCGAGTTATATCAATTTCAAATACAGATTTGAATCACAAAACAAACCATTTAGATTCAATATATTTCAAAGCTTTAATATTCAACATTTCAAAGTTCAACTTTACAGTTTTATGTAGATCTTGATTTAACCTCATTGTTATTTTGTCTTGGGAAATTCACTTAATAATTTCAGTATTATTTATATAACCTTATATTACATTTAAACTAAATTTCCCTTCGGTTTATTTAAACTTGTAATATCCATTTAATCACTTAAATCAAAAATCAAGTTATAAAATCAAACCTTAAATTTCAAATTCAATAGTTCAAATCGATTTAATTAAGTAGAATTCTTAATTAGATACAATTTTAATTAATTCAACTTTATCTTCCTTAACTTATACAAAACCTTGAAAATCTATTTCTAAACATAATACTTAGACATATTATATTAATTAAATCAACTTTATTCTAAAACTTATTTCTATATAAAACATTTCCCATATTAATTAAAACCATATATATTCCCTTTCAAACCATAGAAATCGTTTTAAAGTATTTATATATAGACCAATGGTGTATGTATATAATTTCCTATCCTATAGTCAAGTGATATGGATATTTATCATTTCAATCCATAATTTACATACATACGGGTATATATCATTTTGACCCGTAATCCCAAACTCAATTCAAATGAAAATGCTTGGGTTTATCATTTCAACCCATAACGATTTTCTCCTATTCTAATATCCATTCGGGTATGTATCATATCAACCCATAGTGAATTCTATACTAACAGGGAACTTGCAGAGTGATAACAGATATGATAATAATATAATAGGCATATATCAATAGTAACAATATAATATAAACAATAGGATATGTTGTCATATCCCACAGGTGAACGGTTACGGATAATAGTATATATAACAATTTAAATAACTAACAGTTCAAATTAGCAGTATATTTCAATTTTCGTTTCAATTGAAATCAAATTTAATAAATATAAGAACGTTAAACCGTGAGTGATTGCTCACCTTTTGATGCTAAAGGGGTTTGATGATACACAACAAGCTACAAATTCTAAAGCAAAGTGAGATGGGCACGAATGCGATGGATAGAGCTGATAAATAGGAATTGACGGAATAATTATAATCAGCATGAGAGAGACAGAAATATATATCTATTATTATTTCCTTGAAATCAATATTTAATTTTCTAAAATAATTATTAAAATAACATATATATATATACATCCCAAAACCCAATTCACTTTAAATTATATTATATACACTATATTATCATTATTATTTTATAAAAATCAATACGACGAATATTAAAATAAAATTATATATATATATATATATAATTCAAACCTATTATATTTACAACAAATTAAGACATATAGTTAACAAACACATTAAAATGTATGTACACACTTGAAAATACAACATAAGCATTTTACACCTATATATCAAAATTTCAAATGTAACATAACCATACATATATTTTTGATCTATCATTGTTATAAGAATCAATACAAATATACTTTATTATAAATTAATGCTGCATTGAAAATTGCATATGCATATATAACTCGATAGGTCCTCCAAAACTTTTAGAACCCTAGGTATGTGACAGACAGTTATACAAATATATAAAACTTATTTCTTTACAAACTCAAACAAAATTTATAAACTTGTATAGGCCTGTACACACAACAGTAAACTAATATATATTATATACTGCTAACCTGCATATACTTATATATTCAAAATGACATTTTATCTTAAAATACTGTTAAGCATATATACATAACACCTTATTTTTATAAACTTGTACAATCAATATACGTAACTTTAGCAGATCAAATATATACACTGTAAACAACATACATCTTTTAAAAATATACCTACTATGTTTCTTTTATAATAAATCTACTGCAGCCATATGTATATTAGTATTAGCAAAGCAATACCTATATTTTAAAACATAAAAACCTATACACTGTGTATAACCAATTATGTATACGTTAGGATAAAAATAGCTTTATCAATATGTAAAAATCTCATAACTCATGTATTAAGACATATTAAAATTATATATACATATATATATATATATATATATATATATATATATAACAGACCAATATATATAAGTACCTGAAAAAAAAGAGGAAGGCTCGGCTTGGAATAGAAACCGGAAGAGGAAGCTTGCACCCGGCACGGTGGCAGTTCGTCAAGGCGGAGGGGAGTATGGCCAGGTGGCTAGTGGGTTGCGGAGTTAGTCAGTGTCAGAGGCAAGGCACGACTGCATTTGGTGAAGGCCTAGACTGTGCGTGTAAAAGGAGGGATGGAGGTAGCGGGGCGAGCAGCCTTAGGGCAGGGGTGAGGCGGAGATGTAGGGGCACGGGTGAGGGGTTGCTCGGGTAGGCGGCACATGCGGCTTGGAACAAAGAGAAAGAGGTGGGGAGGTCAAGCGATCGGCACGGAGCACGGGGTTAGGAGTGTCATAGGTATACGGGTTTGATTGGGAACTCGGTGGATCAAGGGGATGGGTGCTGAGGCTGTCGGGTGGCTTCGGGTTAGGCTTCGAAGAGGGCGTTGCAACAATATTGGGGAAGGAAAGAAAAATTAAAGAGGAGAGGAAAAAGTGGAAGAGAAAGGGAAGATGAACAGGAAAGGAACCATTTTGATGTTGTAACTTATATTATTATTATAATAAAAATATATGAATGGAACCAATGAAAAGGAAGGCCAAGTGGCCAATGCTTGAAAATGAAAAGTTGGAGCAGGTTCACAAATTTTGAAAGCTAACAGCAAATATAAAGTTTATCTTCCTGATGTACAACCAAAAATGAAAGTGACCGCACATTATAAACAATATACAGGGAATAGTGACAGACAGGCACGTAGATCTAGGGAATAATAAAGGCAATGCACTTTTGAATTTCGGCCGTTAGGGAAATTCGAATGGGCATAGAAAATTAAAAGTTAAAATGGATACCGATACGGCGCACAGTTTTATTGTTTCCCTCGTGTATCGGAACTCAAAATACAGAAATGAACATATCATGATGATCAGTGCGATGAGATGGACAAGAGGAAACAGAAAATCTATGTCAGGACTTTCCTATTAAAATCCATACAGACACCGATATATGTTGCTATTCCATATGGAAAAATCCAAACAGAGCTAGAAACATCCAAATTTCATGAAAACGAATTTCGTAGTTAGATTTAGAATGTTCTAAACAAATTTTCTCATGTTGACATGTTTAGATATGGAATACTTTAAATTAAACTACTGTTAACTGATTTAAATTGAAATAAAATTACATAAGAAAATAAACTTCAATATTATCAGATGAAAATTTACCAGTTGCTATGTTTAAATAGACGTACTCCAAATAATAAATTTTTATCTCAAAATAATACGATTAAAAAATTTCCCATAAATTCAATTAAATACGCTATAAAATTTATTAAAATTTACGGGTCCTTTCACTCTCCCCCACTCAAAAATTTTCGTCCTCGAAAAGGAAGAAGGTAGGAGAATAGAAACAACCCGAAAGAAAATTAGACTGAAAGACAAGGATAAACATTTTATTTAAAACTATATAAATTTTACTTGAAATATTCATTTGAAAATTCATTTGCAAATCAATTTTCTTTAATATTTTTCAAAACCTATTCGTAAAATTTCTTCGTTCCTTTATAAATACCATTTATATATTTAAATAACACCTTTATAAACATATGAAAATTATTTGAAAATAATTATTTACATCATAAGTTATATTTACGAAGAATTTATTGAAAACAATAAATCCAAAATTCATAAATTTATAAATTTTATCTCAAGATACTTTTCAAATACTATTAATAATTCAATAATCGTCTACTTTAAATACGCTTTATTCAATTAATAACTTCTAAATATTTACAATACTAATAATTCTCTATTAAACCACTTAGAATATAAATAATCAATACTTAAAAGGATATATTCAAAAGGGAAGGAAGGTAGATTCGGAAAAACAGATGATGGGTGTTAACGCCGAGCGACTCAAGGAGCCTACGATCCATAATAGTTGCCGACTCATCAAGACTAGCGACTCAACTAGCCCACGACTCATCCAGTAAGTGCCGACTCATCAAGACTAGCGACTCAACTAGCCCGCGACTCATCCAGTAAGTGCCGACTCATCAAGACTAGCGACTCAACTAGCCCACGACTCATCCTATAAGGCCGCTCAAAGGAGCGACTCACGACTTAAGGAGCCTAATAAGTTAAAGCGTCAGCGACTCAACATGTAGGGCAGTCAGCGACTCATTGGTGGCAACGACTCAGCGAGCTAGTGCTTTAAAGGTACAGTGTGGATTAACGACTCAGCAGGGTCTGCGACTCAAGGCCTAGACCAATTCAACGACTCAAGAGGCCGCTACGACTCAAAAGATGGGCCGACACCCGACACAAGACTCAGAGGCAAGTTCAAGATCATGCTGCAAAGAAGTGACTTGCAGACGACTCACGACTCATCATGAGTCGGTCACGACTCATGATGAGTCGACCACGACTCATGACTTTGCAATTTTAGCCTAGGAAGTTTGCCTATAAATACGTAGCCACTTCCAACGTTCAAAGGACCTTTTGGCTCATTCTCTTCAAGTGCCGTTACTCAGCCGAATTCCAGACGACTTCAAAGCTTTTTAGATCCAACAAACTTCTAAAGGAACTCCATGAAGGAATCATCCACATTCACCATGGATTTGAAGATGATTGTCAACATCAAAGCTTGAGCTACTTGTTTCACATACCCTATCACTTGAAGTGGGTTGTAATTGAAAGATCTTGTAAAGAATTGTAATCAAACTAGTGATAAAAAGATTAAAGTGGACGTAGGCTGGATTATAAGCCGAACCACTATAAATACTGTGTCTCTTACCGTTTTTCTACATACTTTCTGCTTATTTCTATTTCCCGTATAAACGGGTGGTGCTTTCACAATCACATCTTATACACCAGGGTGTTAGCGTTTAAATTCGAGCGTTAACATTTTGGTGCTTTCACTGAGAATTGAACTCAGGACATCTATCATCATTGTTTCAGGAAGTTTGTAGATAGAGTTTCTTTAAGAACCAGAAGTCTATCCGAAATCATGGCTCCTGGAAGGAAAAGTAAATCTGTGAGATCTGCAAACATTCGAGAGGGAACCTCCACTTCCCCAACACCAAATCAAGCCACTCCAGCTGTTGGAGTTTCAAAAGCGGAATTGGACGCTGCTATCTTTGGGTTGAATCAGCAAATAAATGCCCAGAACGCGCAATTGGAAGCTCAGAATGCTCAGAATGCTCTGATTCTGAATAGGTTAAACGATCTGCTCGGGGCAAACCGTCAACCTGCGAATAATGAAAGGAACTTTGTCGGTAATGTCCATGATGCTGAAACTAGAAACATTCCCGAAAGGGCTGCTAGCCCCTTTGAACAGACATTGCCTGAGGCTGGAGGATCCAGAAATAGGAATGACGAAGAATATCTTTCTGGTATGGTTCGACAGATTATGAAAGAAAGTATGCAAAGGGTCGAAGATGAGAAAGAGTGGGGTTTCGCTCCGAGCAAGACTCCGTTTACTGAAAAGATCCTAAAAGCTGAATTCCCAAGGAAGTTCGTCCCTCCGACCATTCCAGCTTACAAAGGGACAAGTGATCCAAATGAGTTCCTGTACAAATATGATTGGCACATGACAGGTGCCAGAGCTTCTGACGAGATAAAATGCCGCTATTTTCCTGTGTATTTGGAAGGGGTAGCTCTGCTTTGGTTCACAAAACTACCTGTCCGGTCCATCGATCAGTTTTCAGACCTAACCAGGAAATTTAAAGAGCAATTTAGGCTATATGCTTCAAAGGCAAAAGACATCATGTCGTTATCCGGTTTGGAACAGAATCCGGGGGAAACTATCAAGTCTTTTTTAAATCGCTTTAATATAGCGTTAGCTGAGGTGGATAATGCAGAACCCCGCATGGTCTTGACCTATTTGATGAGAGCTATTGATAAGTCAAGTGAATTCGGAAAGTGGCTGAACATGAAGGAGCCAAATTCTCTGGAAAAGTTCTACAAAAAGGCGGATGAATTCATGCGTTTGGAAAGCCGTCCTGTCCCGGCAAAGGCAACAGTAGAGAAAGCTGAAGACAACACTGCTGCGCCACGTAAGAATGGATCTGTGGGACAGAAAAGAGAAAATAATGATGGAAGGAAACAACACAATTCAAAGAAGCCTCGATCCTTCAAGCCATCAGAATATACTCCTTTGTTAGAGACACCAGAGCGCATCTACCTGGCTACAAAAGATTCTTTTGAGTATCCCAAACCTCCTGTTCTCAGAACCGGAAGAAAAGCTGTGCAAAGTGGGAAGTTCTGTCGCTTCCATAATCAGCCTGGTCATGACACAGACGACTGCCGTCAATTGAAAAATATAATCGAAGAATTGCTAAGAGAAAATAAGCTGCAGCAGTTTGTGAAGAAGAGTAGTAATGACCCTGCTTCGTCAAGTCAGGGGCAACAAGCTCTTGCTCATCAGCCCAGGACAAATGAGAAGGCCGCAGGACATGAATCTGGAAGGCCAGTTATTAATGTCATCACAGGAGGACCCCACCCAGCAGGCAGAAGCTGGGGTGAAATGGAGAGGTACACTCGAGCTCTGAAACATATGCCTACTGAAGAGAATGTCTTTGTTTTAGAGGACTCTACACCCCTGAAACAACAAAGGACTTTTAATGATGATATTGTGTTCAGGGCTAGAGATTCCACGGGCATTGAGGCCCCTACTTTGGACCCGTTAGTCATCTCGGCCGGTATTGGACCGGCTATTGTCAGAAGAGTTCTTATTGATTGCGGCGCATCTTGCAACATCCTCTTCAAGAAAACGTTTGACCAGATGAGAATCCCGATGGCGGATGTGCAAGCCTCATCTCAGAAGATTGTTGGCTTCACTGGGGAGCCAAAGCAACCAGTAGGAACCATTGACTTGCTTGTGGAACTCGGAGAAGGAGAAAGAAAAGTAGTTCGCAAGCAGACTTTTGTGATAGTAGATGAATTTTCTGCTTATAATGCTTTCTTTGGTCGACCTATTCTTGCTGCATTCAAAGCTGTCCTTGCCCCATGGTGTCTTACTATTAAATTCCCTACAGACAATGGGGTAGGAGTTATTAAAGGAGACCAGAACGCTGGGCGAGAATGTTATATGACAGAGCTGCGAGAAACAAGGAAGAGAGAAATGGGGAAAGATGCGGCAACCCCAATCCGCATCAAAACACCAACCCTATAGCAACTACAGGGCGGACCCTGCACTGGCGAGCATAGCGGGGCACGAAAAGTGATGGATCCTAGAAAGGCCAGTGCGGGGGAGAGTAGGGTGGTACCAGCAGAAACAACGATACCGGTGCCCGTTGATCTGAAGGACCCAAACAAGGTGCTGAATGTGGGTTCACAACTTAATGTGTCAGTTCAGAATGCCTTGATATCTTTTTTGAAAGCAAACCTGGATGTTTTCGCTTGGACCCATGCCGATATGTGCGGAATATCCCCAGAAGTTGCGGTACATGCTCTGAATATTGACCCAAAGTTCACGCCAGTAAAGCAGAAAAGAAGAATCCAAGGTCTAGAAAGGTCGACAGCATTGAAAGAGGAAGTTGACCGACTCATGGAGAATAATTTCATCAGAGAATCTACCTATCCAAATTGGGTTTCAAATCCAGTGCTAGTTAAGAAAGCCAATGGTAAATGGAGAGTGTGCATCGACTTTTCAGATCTAAACAAGGCCTGTCCCAAAGACTGCTTCCCATTACCCAGGATCGATCAACTGGTAGATGGAACAGCGGGTCATGAATTGTTGTCTTTTATGGATGCCTACTCCGGATATAATCAGATCATGATGCATGAGCCAGATCAGGAGGACACAAGCTTTATCACCGATGTCGGTCTTTACTGTTACAGAGTTATGCCCTTTGGGTTGAAGAATGCGGGGGCAACATACCAAAGACTGGTTAATGCTATGTTCAAACCGCAGTTGGGAAAGACTATGGAAGTTTACGTTGATGACATGCTAGTAAAATCTAAGAAAGCAGTGGATCACATCGAACACTTAGCAGAAATGTTCGCAATTCTCCGAAGATACGGAATGAAGCTTAACCCTTTAAAATGTTCTTTCGGGGTAGAATCTGGGAAGTTCTTGGGTTTCATCGTGAGCGCTAGGGGCATTGAAGCTAGTCCAGCTCAAATCACTGCTCTAAAAGAAGTCAAAGCTCCTAAAACAAAGAGGGAATTGCAAAGTCTCAATGGAAAAATTGCCGCCTTAAGTCGGTTCATATCCAAAGCTACTGATAAATGCATTCCATTCTTCGACGCTCTAAAGAAAGGAAAGAAAAACTTTGACTGGGCTCCCGAATGCCAGAAAGCTTTTGAAGAATTGATTCAACATATGGAAACGCCTCCAATACTTTCCAGGCCCAGCGATGGCGAGGATCTTCTTATATACTTGGCAGTTTCATCTCATGCTTTAAGTGCAGCGCTGGTACGGGAAGACAAAAGGATTCAACATCCAGTTTACTATATCAGCAAAAGACTCACTGGGGCAGAAATGAATTACTCCAAGTTGGAAAAACTCGCCTATTGTCTATTGATTGCCTCAAGAAAGTTGAGGCAATATTTCCAGGCTCATCCTATCAAAGTCCTCACTGATCAACCTTTAAAGCAAGTCTTGTTTCGCCCTGAGACTTCGGGCCGCCTTTTAAAGTGGAATATTGAATTGAGCCAATATGACATCACTTATCATCCTAGAAAAGCGATCAACGGACAAGCTTTGGCAGATTTTATTGCAGAATTTACAGACAAGGGTAACAGCGAGGAAGAAACAATCGAGAACTCCCCAACCCAATGGAAGTTGTTTGTAGATGGCGCAAGAAATGATTACTGTTCAGGTGCTGGAATTGTTCTTGAAACTCCTGAAGGCCGGTCATTATGCTATGCGCTAAGATTAGAATTTCCTTCAACAAACAATGAAGCAGAATATGAAGCTCTGATCGCTGGTTTGAAAATTGCTAAAGAACTAAACATTCGAGCGTTACAGATCTTCAGTGATTCTCAGCTTATAGTATGCCAAGTCAAGAAGGAGTTTCAAACGAAAGGAGGAAATCTGCCCGCTTATGTGTCAAAGGCTTGGGAACTTTTATGTGAATTCGACCATTACACGATAAGTCATATTCCTCGAGAAGAAAACATGAAAGCAGATTCTCTCGCAAAATACTCAAGTTCTGGCGAAGCCCAATCCTTAGGGTTAGTTCCAGTGGAAGTTTTGTCAAATCCGAGCATTGATGGAATGGATATCGATTGGGTTATGAGTATGTCGCAAGAGCAAGAATCATGGATGACTCCAATAACAAAGTATCTACTCAATGGCTCTTTGCCAGAAAACTCTAAAGAACGACAAAAGCTACTGAGAAAAGCTTCTCGATATATAATCCAGGATGGTCAATTATACAGACGAGGATTCTCAATGCCATTGCTTCGATGTGTATCCCGGGAAGAGTCCAAAACAATCCTAACTGAAGTGCATGGAGGAGAATGCGGTGATCATTCAGGTGGTCAAACATTAGCAAAGAAAATTCTCCGATACGGATATTTTTGGCCAGAAATTAATCGAGATGCTGCAGATTACTCTCGAAAATGTGACAGATGTCAAAGATTTGCCAAAATTCCTAGAGCACCTTCTACTGAGCTCACACAAATGACCAGTCCGTGGCCGTTTGCGATTTGGGGAATAGATTTGATCGGACCTTTACCAACCGCCAAATCTGGAATCAAATATGCCATTGTTGCTGTAGATTATTTCACTAAATGGGCTGAAGCTGAACCATTGGCAACTATCACCTCCAAAAAGATGATAAATTTTGTGACTAAGAATATCATTTGCAGATACGGTGTGCCTCAGAAAATAATCACAGACAATGGTACTCAGTTTGAAAGCGAGGAATTCCAGGATTTTTGCAAGCGATTCAAAATCCAGAAAAGCTTTTCGGCAGTAGCTCATCCGCAGGCAAACGGGCAAGTGGAAGCAGTGAACAAGATCATCAAATCAACCATCAAAAAGCAACTCGAAAGAGCAAAAGGTGGTTGGGTCGATAAACTACCGCTTGCACTATGGGCATACAGAACTACTCACAAAACTGCAACTGGGCATACTCCTTTTTCGTTAGCATACGGATCGGAAGCAATGATCCCGGTTGAAACAGAGGTCCCTTCACACAGAAGAATCCATTTCAATCAAGCAGAAAATGAAAAGCTGCAACTTGAAGCGCTGGATCTCCTTGATGAAAAAAGAGATGAAGCTAACCTCAGAGTTGCAGCTCATCAGCAAAGGATAGCCAGACATTTCAATTCCAAAGTTCGTCAACGCAGCTTTGAAATTGGAGATCTAGTCCTAAAAAGAATTATGACAGCGACAGGTGTGTTTGGGCCAAATTGGGAAGGACCGTATGTGATAGGTCAGAAACTTCTTGACGGCACATTCAAGCTCACCACAGTTGATGGAGATCAAATTCCAAGGGCATGGAACAGCAATCACTTGCGTCCATACTTTACTTGAAAATTTTGTTGAAACATTGTAAAAAGAATTATGAATGTATGATTCCTGTAATTGAAAGCAATTGTGAAACTGATGCAAGTAAATAATGAAAGAATATAAAGTGGATGTAGGCCCAATTTCATGGCCGAACCACTATAAATCTTGTGTTCCTTATTATCATTATATGTTTGCTTTGTTTTCGATATAAAAATACACAAAATGTATTGCTGAAATATCGATTTAAATTTTTGCAGACAGTGGAGATAAAACTTGCGCATAATAAGACCGAGCGATTCTCACCATCATTCAACAAACAAATTTCAAGTCACAAAGACCCCGAATTCAAATCCTAGATAGGAAATGCTTCAATTGAACGGCTAATGATTTCGATAGGAACGAGCCCTTGCTGATAAATTGAGATTGTTTAAACAAACAAACATCCAATTAGGAAGCTAGTGCCCGTTCTCACGAGCTTGCCTGGCAATGAAGTACATTTCCTTGGATTAAACAAGCCACTTGTGAAAAAAAAAGGGGATCGCTGAAAAGGCATAAGCAAGTGAACAGAGGAACAACCAAAGCTACCATCAGCGCCACAAGTCCTCTTCGGAGGCACAACTCTTCGGATAATAAAAGACCTCTAATGGGTCATATGCCACAAAAAAGAAAGTTCTCTACTCAACAAAAAAGATTGGAGGAGTCATGACCCTCCAACCATGAGAGAGTAACTTCCAGGCAATGAAAACCCTCTCTGAGGCCCATTTCACCAGGAGTTGAAGTGTTATAACCGCTCTTCGGGATTTCACTTCACCAGAGTTGAAATGTAAACAAAATAAAAGCCCTCTTCGGAGGCCCATTTCACCAGGAGTTGAAGTGTTATAACCGCTCTTCGGGATTTCACTTCACCAGAGTTGAAATGTAAACAAAATAAAAGCCCTCTCCGGAGGCCCATTTCGCCAGGAGTTGAAGTGTAGCAGCCGCTCTTCGGAATTTCACTTCACCAAAGTTGAAATGTAAAAACAAAGACCTTCTTGAAAGCACACGTTTCACCGAGATTGAAATAAAACTTCCAAGTGTTGAAACGTGAAAAGGCTTTCTTCAAAGGCACAACTCTTTGGGGGTACACGTTTCACCAAGATTGAAATAAAACTTCCAAGTGTTGGAACGTGAGAAATCCCTCCTCAGAGGTACAACCCCCTCCCGGGAACACAATTAAGAAAAAAGACCTCTTTGGAAACCCACGTTTCACCGAGATTGAAATAAAACTTCCAAGTGTTGAAACGTGAAAAGGATTTCTAAAGCATAACTCTTTGGAGGTACACGTTTCACCAAGATTGAAATAAAACTTCCAAGTGTTGAAACGTAAAAAAAAAAAAAAAAAAAAAAAAAAAAAAATCCCTCCTCAGAGGTACAACTTTCTATAAAAAAAAAAAAAATCCTCATCAAAAGCGTACTTTAACTTTCAAAGGAAAAGTAATTTGCCTACTGTGGGAAATGATCGTAAAAAGAAAAGAAGTTAAAGTACCCTTCAGAGGTCCGCTTTACCACATAGAGGAATTCACTTGATGAGATATGCACATAAGCAAAAGAAAAAAGTGATTTCTTCGAACGACCAAGCGTAAAAACTTATACGAAGGGAGTTGTACTCTATAAAATTTTCTTTAAAGAATAAAATAATTATTCTTTAGCAAATAAGAGTGTAAGTCCCCTCGAGGTATAGAATATTGCAGCATACTTATGGAATGGGGGCAATATGGTATAATTACACACAATATGGTATAACTAAACCAGCAAAAGGTAACGCTCAAGTAACATACCATAAGCTCGCTGCAATATCAAATAAACTCATGCCAAAACAAATAACAAATGTATTCTTTAATTCAAACAAAAGTTTGTACAAACGAGGAATCATTTTATTCAAGGAATCATTTTATTCAATTACAACGCAGGTACAGGTTTCAAAATAAAGAAAAGCGGGGGCCGGTACCCGCACAATTCTCGGCCAGTACATGCAAAACACAAAAAAAAACTAGAAACTGAAGATCTTCACTTCTTTTTGCTGCCTTTAGACCCTTTACCCGGCCGAATGATCAGCTTTTCAGGTCGACCAGTGGGTATAAGGGAGGAAGGAGAGGTAGGCGCAGCTGGCCCAACTTCTGGCTCCTCTTCAGTGGCAGTGATTATCTTCCCTCTCCTCCTTGATGCTCCTTGCTTCCTTCTCCTCTTTGAGGAAGACTCACTTCCTGGAGTGGCAAGTTTAGATAAAGTTATATCGTCAGAAGGAGTCCGCTCCGGAGATATGTCACCTCCCTCAAGTCCCTCATCTTTTTGCTCTTGCGAAGCAACGGGATCATCCAGGCCATGGAGAGCTTCTATTTGTTCTTCTTGTGACCCAGGTTGAGAAGCAGAGGGAGGCGCCACTTGAAGAGATGGAGGAAGGATCACCGGGGGAGAAGAAGCTTGAGTTTGACTCGGTGCTTTCTCTACAAAGGAGAAAAAACTTAAAATATCAGTATCTTTCGAAAAGAGAGGGGATGACGGCTCGTCAAAAGTCGGGAATTCATTAACATTTGAGGAATAATCAAAAGTCGGGAATTCATTGACATTTGAAAAATAATCAAGAAGATCGTCAAGTTCACAAGGAGCGAACGAGCAGTTCACCACTTGGGCTGGTCCGGTGTCAAGTTTACCTGGGGTAGTTGGATCTCTGAGGCTGATCTCATATCGCTGTGCTTCGTTGCTTTCACCACCTTCATCCCCGCCTTGTGCACTTGTAGTTTCAGTTACTGTCTTAGTTGCAGGCGGAGTAGAGGAGCTAGAACCCGTGATGTCAACCACAGGAGAAACTGGAGGTTGGACAGAGGAAGTAAGCGTTAATTCCTTTCCAGAACGTTCCTCTTCCGCCATTCCAGTTCTCATCCTGGCAAGTTGTTCTCGCCCCTTCGCAAGAGCAGCGCGAGCTCCCTCATCCAGGTAACGCGCCTCAAAATCTTCATCGCCATACCCGGCGTCTTTAAACATGTTAAGAGCAGCTTCCCACACCTCGGCCAGGGTGATTTCATACTTAGGACCAAGAAAAGAGAGGCTGCCGCGTCCCAAGACACAATGTAAATAAAAATCGAATAAAGTCGAATTGATATCGTTTTCCATGGTCTGAGCAGTTTCTTCGGCTGCAATTTTGCCAGCCATGGCCTCATCTCGATCTTTTTCGGTCTGAGCAAGTTGGGCTTTTAGCGCTTCAATCTCCATGTCCCGGGCGCTCAGTTTATTCTGCAGCTGGGTGACATCAGTGCGGTGGTTCTCTACAGCTTGCACCAACCTCTCAGCTTTAGCTTCAGCGTCCCTCTGGCTGGCGTGCGCATCTCGCACTTGTTTTTGCAATACCTCTTCTCTTTGGGTGTAAGTATTAGTAGAAGAGGCAAGATCATCTTTGAGCTGCTTTACTTCAGCTTCGAGTTTTTCATTGTATTCGGCTATCTCCTTCATCTCAGCGTTGTGTTGATCAAGAATCTTCTGCCATTCTGATTTGTCATTTTCCATGGTCAGCATTGCTTCGATGTTAGCCCGATTAACTCTTTGAAGTTCATCAACCAGCTTTTGCCATCCAGACATTCTATCGATATCAAGCTTGACAGCATCGAGATTTCTGTACATAGCTTCTTTGTCGATGGGGACCAAATCAAGGTCGAAGCGTACCCCCCTCAAACACCAGTTCGGGAATCGGCTCTGCAAAGTAGGGGGCCCCCTTTCAACGTGGTATGAAGGCCTGTTGAGAAGTGTTTGGATGGCACTTCCTTCAAGAGCAGGAGATTCGGAAGGGATGTCAATAGAAACTGAGGCACCAGGTCTCTCAGATGTCACGGGCACGTGCTCCTCGCCAAGTTTGGTCCGCTTTCTCGAATCCTCAATATGGCTCTTCCCCCTATCATCGTGCGTTTTACGTTTATGGGAGTCATCATCCCTTGGGAAGGATTCATGTCGCGTGCCCGCTCCCTCATGACGTTCTTCATACCTTCTCCTCTCTTCAGCTTTTCGCGCAGCTCTCTGCTCATTGGTTTCTCTGGGATCGGCATAGTATTGCTTGTAGTCATAGCTGCCACGCCCTCCGTAGCGTCGAAAGTCCTTGTAATAAGAACCGCTGCCGCTGCGCCCCATAGAGAAATCTGAAAAGGCAAAAATAGCAAGTCTTAGAAACTCCCGAAGAAAAGAAGTTAAATATGAACAAATGCCGAAAATTCCTAAGTATTGTGTGATGTGCAAGCTACGCGCATTAAGCTACAAACCACTCATTGGTGTAGGGGTGATGATAGCTTGGGTATGAGGAGTTGGTGTTTGTGTTGGTGTTAGTCGAAGAAGGGACGTCGCCTTAATCATAGGAGAGATAGTTTTAGACACGTCATCTCTAAAAAGCTCCTGTGAGGTCACTATTATGTCGCTCAACCCATCATAAACATCGTCACCATCATGCTCGGTGAGACTTGTTTTCTCAGTTCCTACATCAGCTAATCCCCCGAGAGGCTGTGAAGGTTCTTCTTCTTCCTCAATCGGGGCAAGTGCCGTCTTACTAGATGACCCCATAATGTCGGTAGGGGTGGAACATTTCACCAATGAAGCTTCGATGTTAGACTCTTTTGATGAAGATTGTTCGATAGTAACGGGGGCATCCGATGCTTCAGTCGGGGAATCGGGAACTTCAGTCGGGGCTTCATGAGGCTGAGTATAGCGGGAAGAATGGAGAAATCCGTATTGGTGTAAAAATTCATCGCTTAGCAGAAACTTTATGCTCCTTTCTTCTGCCGGCACAGCATTTAATCTTTCTAAAATTTGCTTAAAACTTGGGTCCCTGGTAGGGGGTGGAAGCGCTAAAACAGGAACAAAGAATGAAGTTAGCAACTAAAAGTTCGGATCTCAAAAATGGCTTCAAAACGGAAAGAATATAGACAGGAAATCTTACTTCCTACTCTCCAGATGGCATAAAACCCTGGAGGGCAACGAACGAAGAAAAACTGATTCAAAAATCCGTGAGCGCTTTCGGAGAGATCAGTAATAAGTTTGCGGTTTCGAGCGCTTCTTATAACCACAATGGAGGGATGGTCTTTAATTTTTGTAAATGAGCAGAAATAACAGATCTCCCCGAAGCTTGGTAGTCGATCCAAGGTTCTCCTAAATAGAACACATAACCCCATCAGAATAGCATAGCCATTGGGGTGTAATTGGAATGGAGAGATAGACAGCCGAAGCAAGAACTGTTGAAGAAAGTCGTTAAAAGGAGGAATAGCGCCATTTAAGCACATTTGGCGATTGACAGCAACAAAACCAAGAGGTGGCCTATCGGCAGTATCATTTGGCCCCGGTAGTAAGGCGTCAGCATCATCGATGCCAAACTGGACGCACAATTGATTAAACGTCCGTTGATTCAGAGTTGTTGGTATTCTCTCTGGAGGGTTATCCACAGGAATAGCTACCAGAAAGGTATCTTCAGTCTGACTCATCGGCTCTTCTTGATGAGAAGTCATTCTACACAAGCAACTGGATGTTCAAATGCGAAGGTGCGCGTTTCCTAAAAAGTGTGAAGTGTTGTGCAAGACTAGAAAAGTGACAAGTATATATAACTAGGATTACACTAATCGATGCTTGATCGATGGTAAACATTTCAGAACTTGTTAACTTAAAAGTTCAAACATAATATTAGTGCAAGCAAGTCGATTTCAATTGACTACTTCAGCATTGCTTTGATATTTTGTTTGAAATAGATATATTAAAGGCACTTCATATATGCAGTTCATTCAAGTTAATCATCTATCGTTAACTAATCTGTCATTCGGTGTGGGCAATCAATGACAGTATATTCGTCCCAATTTTCTGTAAACATTGTGTTAGACAGGTTATTAGCTTGCAAGAGTGACCTGTGGAAAAAATACGACAAAGTTCAACAGTTCAAAGTTCAAGCAAAATTTACAAGTGTTAAGTCGTCAACGACTCAATAATTCCTTGTATTGGTTAAGCTAAGTCATTGGTTATTTGGATGACTCGGTTACGGCCTAAAGGATATGCGGCGAGTTAAGTTAAGTTCTATGAGTTGTAATGTGCATGAAGGAAAAAGCCTCAAATCAGAACAATGCAAATTTCTTTAAATCCTGTCTCGGCCGCGACTCAAATCTAGGGAGGCATTTAGTTGAGTCGGTCATAGGTTCAAGCATGGAAAAGAGGCTCAAGTACTGAGTCGTTCAGGGCTTATGGTTTGAGTCGTGTATAGTTTGAAAGGTTGAGTCATGGAAAGTAACCCAAGTGCTGAGTCGTTCACGGCTCATGGCTTGAGTCGTTCGCGACTTATAGTTTAAGTCATCTACGGTTTATGGCTAAAGCATTGAGTCGTATACGGCTGAGATTGCAAGGCTTTTCAAAATCAGTGGTCGAAAGGCAAAACCTAATTCGCTAACTCTTGGAATTCCTCATCACGCCTCATCTCACAGCCCCCCTTTTTTTCCTGTCTCAATCCACTAACCCGGTAATGCTAAGGCAACAAGGATCTGTCACATTCCCAATGGAGCCCATCGTCCTTCCATGCCAACAAATCACCCGAGAAACAATCTGAAATGCTTCGCATCGATCTTAAATTCAATGCATTGCTGGACTCGCGTATCGAATAATGATCTAGAATCGATTACAACAATTCAAAGTGAAGCGCAGCACATGAAAACAAACTAAAGCCGAAAGATGAGAATTTGTGATTCAATGTTGATTATTATGGATTAAGATTGAATTTGCTTACGAAGTATGATGGTTGGGGTGAATCGGAAAGTAGCAGGGTTGAATTCGCCTTCGGAAATGAGATTCAAAGATGCGTTAATGGCGTCACAAGATGATGAGACAGAGATCAAGTGAGGAAGAAGAACAACGCAATAGCTTATATACAAGGCAGGGGAGAATGAGAAAGGACTCACGAGTCATAGGCCGCCCTGAGTCGGTCACGACTCAAGAGGAAAGTCGAAGCACACGACTCATGATATAAGCGTGTACTTCGAGGGGCAATTGTTAACGCCGAGCGACTCAAGGAGCCTACGATCCATAATAGTTGCCGACTCATCAAGACTAGCGACTCAACTAGCCCACGACTCATCCAGTAAGTGCCGACTCATCAAGACTAGCGACTCAACTAGCCCGCGACTCATCCAGTAAGTGCCGACTCATCAAGACTAGCGACTCAACTAGCCCACGACTCATCCTATAAGGCCGCTCAAAGGAGCGACTCACGACTTAAGGAGCCTAATAAGTTAAAGCGTCAGCGACTCAACATGTAGGGCAGTCAGCGACTCATTGGTGGCAACGACTCAGCGAGCTAGTGCTTTAAAGGTACAGTGTGGATTAACGACTCAGCAGGGTCTGCGACTCAAGGCCTAGACCAATTCAACGACTCAAGAGGCCGCTACGACTCAAAAGATGGGCCGACACCCGACACAAGACTCAGAGGCAAGTTCAAGATCATGCTGCAAAGAAGTGACTTGCAGACGACTCACGACTCATCATGAGTCGGTCACGACTCATGATGAGTCGACCACGACTCATGACTTTGCAATTTTAGCCTAGGAAGTTTGCCTATAAATACGTAGCCACTTCCAACGTTCAAAGGACCTTTTGGCTCATTCTCTTCAAGTGCCGTTACTCAGCCGAATTCCAGACGACTTCAAAGCTTTTTAGATCCAACAAACTTCTAAAGGAACTCCATGAAGGAATCATCCACATTCACCATGGATTTGAAGATGATTGTCAACATCAAAGCTTGAGCTACTTGTTTCACATACCCTATCACTTGAAGTGGGTTGTAATTGAAAGATCTTGTAAAGAATTGTAATCAAACTAGTGATAAAAAGATTAAAGTGGACGTAGGCTGGATTATAAGCCGAACCACTATAAATACTGTGTCTCTTACCGTTTTTCTACATACTTTCTGCTTATTTCTATTTCCCGTATAAACGGGTGGTGCTTTCACAATCACATCTTATACACCAGGGTGTTAGCGTTTAAATTCGAGCGTTAACAATGGGTGAATGAATAAAGCTGAGTAGATAACATAGATTCAAAAGAATAGTATCGGGCACGAATAGTTAATTTCAAACCATAATAATTTCAATTTCAAATATTAATACCAAATTTCTTTGTTGAAAAAAACTTTTGTAATAAAATACCTTTATATCGAGACAAATTTTTTCTTTCAAAATACTTTTATAACTCGATGTCTTAACAAGTTTATCCTCTTTCTTGTAGACTCTGGTCATGCGTTGATCAGACGCAAAGCTAGAATTCTTCAAGTACTTAGTAGACCTGTTTCAATGCCCAGTAAAAAATACTTGAAAAACCTTCAAAACCGATATGGGAGGTACAATCCAAACAAATCACCTGGATTACAGATACACAATGGTTACGCATGGATCCTCCAGGAAACATCCGTACCTTTAAGAAATCTCCGCCTTGCGAATTTCGCCATGATAACCGAACTATTGACCGCAGGATACATAACAATGGTTACGCTTGGATCCCCCAGGAAACATCCATACCCTTTAAGCAATCTCTGCCTTGTGGATTACGCCACCACAACAAAACTGTAGACCGCAGGATACATAACAATTGTTACGCCTGGATCCTCCAGAAACTGCCTTGTGGATTAGGCTATCAAAAAAACAACCATGGGTTACGCCATGGTAGGACACTCGAGTATCACATCCGAAAAACCAAAATCAAAGAGAATTATATCGATAGAATGAATCCACAATGTGGCCACAAAGCAGATATCAAGCAGAAGGCACTATCCATATCTTTGCTTCTAAAATATGTATCATATAGTACCTTTCCAAATCACTTTCAAATATCATACTTATATAAAGCCCATTTCATATAAGATTTCATTTTCAAATCGAATACTTTCCAAAATCAATGGTATATCAAATCACACTTATATAGACTTCGATTATATAAGATTTCGCTTTCCAAATTGACTACTTTTCCAAAGCAATAGTTTTCGAATCAACTTCATGCTTACACAAATCAATTTTATATAAGTCCGATAACTCCCAAATCAAGTATTTAGTAAAATAAGGTTCTCGATTTCAATGTATGTAGGGTCATATCAAAACAAATACGAAACTCGAGGACTGAACATCGGTTCACTTTAAATAGTTTCAAATATATATACATATATATTTTGAAAATCAAATCATCCTTTAGAATTTGAAATCAAAATTGGTTTCACAAAATCACTCGCATAGCAAAGCTACTAAAGTGGCCTCTCCCCCACTTTGAAACTCGAAAATCAATATCGATGCTGCATGCACTCATCGTCGAAATTATTTTCCAGCGACACAAGTGATTTCTTGACTTCTACTTTATTGAAAACTTCTTTGAAATCATTGGAATTCATTTGAGTTCATTTGGAACATTTCTTATTCGAAAATACTTTCAGATCGTATTATTATTATATATTTTCCAAAATCTTAAAACCAATTTCAAAACACCAGAGTTCAATTCCTCAAAATTCAAATTCAAAACCCTTCAGTTATAAATCATTTTTATATAAATCAAATTTCTTATAAAATTTTCAAAATTTCCTATCCTTTCGAAATTTCAAATTCATGTTTTCAAAAGGTATATAATCCTTATCGAAAACATTCTCACCTTTATATAGAATATAATCATTCTTATCAAAATAATAATTTCGATATATAAAACAATTTCTAAAATACAAACAAACCTGATTTTTTCAAAGGATGATTTATGAATGGATTTCAAAACAAATATAGAGACTCAAATTAGAGGAACTTTAATCAAATAGAATTCTGATTCGAAGATAGGCTCGAACGAAGATGAGATAATTAAATTTCAAAATAGGAGGTGGATATACTCACATAGATCACGGGCAACCTTAATCGGGTCAACCGTGACTTCAAGACCAAGATTGATGCGGAATTCTAAGGAAAATCGACATTCGATCGCCAGAGATAGGATTCGGCATAACAAGAGATAGCAGCATCTAAACCGATGATATATATATCTCCAGTGAATCAATGCCAATTGTAAAGGAGTTTCACCCCTTTACAAATCATATCGTAGTGCTATGGGATGCTCCAGAATTCAGAAGAATATAAATAGTGAGGGACAAGAATGGATTTCGGAACCGAGGGAACATTCCAAAATTCAAAGGAAATTCAAATCAAAGAGGAAAGAGTTCAAGCTCGAACGAAAGTGATTCCATAATTAAATTAGCCATACATGCTAAGTTTGCCTATAGCCAAAGCTCTGATACCAACTATAATGACCTGCTATTTTCAACCATTCGCATCCGCATATGTCGGACTTGAATTGCTCAAAATATCAGATTGTTAATTTAAATTTCGCAACTCTCACCATATACAGTAAATAAATCAATCACGGAATCACAGACACGGAGTAATATAAACATAATGCAGCAGAATAGATAAATAGTAGTTCATGAAGCTACTATATAAACATCAAAGTTAGAAATGAAATACAGCAGAATATCTCAAATACAGTGAAGTCTCCAATACAAACTGATGACCTCTCAAAACAAATCAACTGGAAAAGCTGAAAGCTGAATCGATAGTTGGATCTCCAAGTAAAACTCTAAATTCCAAAGGTGGGTCTCAAATGCTGAATCACTCAGTCTGACCCGAGCGTAAAGCAAAACACAAAACGCTCGAGTCAGGATTAACATTCTTATATCAATAAATCCAACTCGAGTGAAATATCTACTGAAATACAAATAACTTATAGGATGTTTGGGATAACGATCCTCTAAGTATCCGTGGAACTATCTACGATGTAGAGGTGTACTTTTATTAACCATCAAACATCATTATAACACCGTGTCCTTTCAAAATAATTTATACTTCAAAACTGAAAAGTTATTCCCATAATATATATATATATATATATATATATATATATATATCCTCAATCTCACAAATTGATTCAAGTCGAGTCGAGTTTCAAGTTCAAATTTAATTCAATCTAGATTTATCCATTGTAATTCAGTTTCTAAATAACAAATTCGAATTACATTGATTTCAATTACAGATTTGAATCATAAAATAAACCATTTAGATTCCAATATATTTCAAAGCTTTAATATTCAACATTTCAAAGTTCAACTTTGCAGTTGCATATAGATCTTGATTTAACCTCATTATTATTTAGCCTTGAAATATTCACTTAGTATTATTTATATAACCTTGTATTACATTTAAACTAAATTTCCCTTTGATTTATTTAAACTTGGAATGCCCATTTAATCACTTAAATCAAAAATCAAGTTATAAAACCAAAACTTAAATTTCAAATTCAATAGTCCAAATCGATTTAATTAAGTAGAATTCTTAATTAGATACAATTTTAATTAATTCGACTTTATCTTCCTTAACTTATACAAATCTTTGAAAATCTATTTGAAAATATATACGTAGACATTTTATATTAATTAAATCAACTTTATTCTAAAACTTATTTCAGTATAAAGCATTTCCCATATTAAATAAAACCGTATATATATATTCCGTTTCAAAACCATAGAAATCATTTCAAATATTTATAAATAGACCAACGATGTTTGTATATAATTTCTATCCTATAGTCAAGTGATACAGATATTTATCATTTCAATCCGTAGTTTAAATATATACGGGTATATATCATTTCCACCCGTAATCCCAAACTCAATTCAAATGAAAATCGCTTGGGTTTATCATTTCAACCCATAACGGTTTTCTCCTATTCTAATGTCCGCTCGTGTATGTATCATTTCAACCCATAGTGAATTCTATACTAACAGAGAACTTGTAGAGTGATAACAGATATGATAATAATATAATTGGCATATATCAACAGTAACAATATAATATAAACAACAGGTTGTAGTGTCATATCCCACAAGCGAACAGTTACAGATAATAGCATATATAATAATTTAAATAACTAACAGTTCAAATTAGCAGTATATTTCAATTATCATTTCAATTGAAATCAAATTTAATAAATATAAGAACATTAAATCGTGAGTGATTGCTTACCTTTCGATGCTAAAGGGGTTTAATGATACACAACAAGCTACGAATTCCAAAGCAAAGTGAGATGGGCACGAATGCGATGGATAGAGCTTATAAATAGGAATTGACGGAATAATTAGAATCAACTTGAGAAAGATAGAAATATATATTTATTATTATTTCATTGAAATCGATATTTAATTTTCTAAAATAATTTTTAAAATAACATATATATACATCCTATTAATTTAAATTATATACACTATATTATCATTATTATTATATAAAAATCAATATGACCAATATTAAAATAAAATTATATATATAATTCAAGCTTATTATATTTACAATAAATTAAGACCTATAGTTAACAAACACGTTAAAATGTATGTACACACTTGAAAATACAACATAAGCAATTTATTCCTACATATCAAAATTTCAAATGTAACATAATCATACATATATTTTTATTTATCATTGTTATAAGAATCAATACAAATATATTTTACTATAATGCTGAATTGAAAACTGCATATGCATATATAACTCGATAGGTCCTATAAAACTTTTAGAACCCGAGGTATGTGATAGACAGCTATACATATATATATAACGTATTTCTTTACAAACTCAAACAAAATTTATAAACTTGTACAGGCCTGTGCACACTAACAGTAAACTAATGTATGTTATATACTGCTAATCTGCATATACTTATATATTCAAAATGACATTTTATCCCAAAATACTGTTAAGCATATATACATAACACCTTATTTTTATAAACTTGTACAATCAATATACGTAGCTTTAGCAGATCAAATATATACACTGTAAACAACATACCTCTTTTAAAATATACCTACTATATTTCTTTTATAATAAATCTACTACAGGCATATGTATATTAGTATTAGCAAAGCAATACCTATATTTTAAAACATACAAATTAACCTACACACTGTATATAACCAATCATACGTTAGGATAAAAACAGCTTTATCTATATGCAAAAATCTCATAACTCATATATTAAGACATATTAAAATTATATATATATATATATATATATATATATATATATATATAACAGACCAACATGTATAAGTACTTGGAAAAAAAAGAGGAAGTCTTGGCTTGGAATAGAAACCGGAAGAGGAAGCTTGCACCCGGCATGGTGGCAGTTCGGTAAGGCGGAGGGGAGTACGGCCAGGTGGCTGGTGGGTTGCGGAGTTAGTCAGTGTCAGGGCAAGGCACGGCTACGTTTGGTGAAGGCCAAGGCCGTGCGTGTAAAAGGAGGGAAGGAGGTAGTGGGGCGAGCAGCCTCAAGCCAGGGGAGAGGCAGAGACACAGGGGCACGAGTAAGGGCTTGCTCGGGTAGGCGGCACATGCGGCTCGACACGGGGAGAAAGAGGTGGGGAGGTCGGGCGATCGGCGCGGAGCACGGGGTTAGGAGTGGCGTGGGTATACAGGTTTGATTGGGAACTTGGTGGATCAAGGGGATGGGTGGTGAGGCTGTCAGGTGGCTTCGGGTTAGGCTTTGAAGAGGGCGCTGCAACAATATTGGGGAAGGTAAGCAAAATTGCAGAGGAGAGGAAAAGAGAGGAAGAGAACGGAGAGACGAATAGGAAAAGAACCATTTTGATGTTGTAACTTATATTATTATTATTATAATAAAAATTTATGAATGGAACCAATGAAAAGGAAGGCCAAGTGGCAAATGCTTGAAAACGAAAAGTTGGAGCAGATTCATAAATTTTGAAAGCTAACAGCAAATATAAATTTTATCTTCGTGGTGTACAGCCAAAAATGAAAGTGACCGCACATTATAAACAATATACAGGGAATAGTGACAGTCAGGCATGCAAACCTAGGGAATAATAAAGGCAAAGCACGTTTGCATATCGACCGTTTGGGAAATTCGAATGGGCACAGAAAATTAAAAGTTAAAACGGATACCGATATGGCGCACAGTTTTATTGTTTCCGTCGCGTACCGAAACTCAAAATACAGAAATGAATATATTATGGTGGTTAGCGCGATGAGACGGACAAAAGAAAACAGAAATATATGTATCAGGACTTTCCTATCAAAAGTCCATACGGACACCGATATACGTTGCTATTCCGTACGGAAAAATCCAAAAGGAGCTAGAAACTTTCGAATTTCGTGAAACGAATTCCGCCGTCAGATTCAGAGTGTTCTAAACAAATTTTCTCTTGTTGACATATTTAGATTTCGAAATACTTTTAAATTCAACTGATATTAACTGATTTAAATTGAAATAAAAATACACAAGAAAATAAACTTCAATATTATCAGATGAAAATTTATCAGTTGCTATGTTTAAATATACTATTCCAAATAATAAATTTTTATTTCAAAATAATACGATTACAAATTTCCCAAAAATTCAATTAAATACGTTATAAAATTTATTAAAGTTTACGGGTCGTTACAGTTATGGAGCTCAGGAGACGAGCTGAATGACAGAGACGTATCCCCATACTTGGTTGTATTTCCGCTGCGTGAGGGCAAGTTATTATAACTGCTCATTTTGATGTATTGAATTGTTGTACTCTGATGATTGTATGTATATTAACAATTACAATTTACCTCGTATAAAAATCTGTTATTATATGTTATATTTTGTTCCGCTGCAATTGTGAGATTCTATGTTATTATTTCTATTTTATTTCTCCTACCTTTTTCTTCTTCGCTCTTAATGATTCGTATTTTCGTTAAATTTGAGTTGAACTGATGTGAAATATGGTCAACTCAAAGGGTATGGATTTGCGGGTCTTTACACTTGGTATCAGAGCTGAAGGTTAAGCGAGAACTTTGGCTTTGATGGGGATTACTCCTTAGAGATAGGGTCAGTAGCACCCTAGAATGAGTTGAGTGTATTAATAGATATGGGCACATATTTTCTAGTGAATATAAATTTTTTATATTATGTTAATTTATCTTTTGAGTGGTTTGTAAATTCTGTTCAAGTAGTGGGATGCCACTAAATCGATAGGAGTTTCTAAACAATTAAACACGGTAAACCGACACAATATTGTTTCGAAGCGGGTAAATGAAATAATTTTACCCAAACTATATTTTGATATAAAAGAGAATAATTTTTTGAAAATTATTATAGTGGTGTGTTTGGTTGTTATTATAAAATCAAAATAAGATTATAAAATTGAAAATAGTCATATATAACCAAAAGGGGGATTGTGTAAGTATGAATTGTACATTCAAACCAGAATTTGGAAAAACTTAAATCCTGAAGAATTTTAGAAGTATTTTCCAAAGTGTTTGAAGATAGATAGTAGTATCATTATTTTGGAGATATTTGAATAGAAAAATGGTTTAAAATGGATTTTGGAAGTAATATAGCATTGAACTCACTTCAGTCGCTCGAAAATAATCTTGGTGATGGCTGCGCAACATCATTAATATTCATTTTCGAGTTTCGAAGTGAGGATTGATACCATAGTAAATTGATATGGAGATTTTGGTGAAAACAAGTGCTGTTTTGGGAATTCCAAAGGGGAATTGTTTTGGGGAAAAAATCGGGTTGATTTTGAAAATCCAAGAAAGTGGTTTGTTAAACCAAAAAGAGTATATATGTACATATTTGATTTCAAAGTGATTTGAAATATATACCGGGTGTTTGAATTCTAGAATTTTAATATAAATGTTTGGGAAAACCTCGGGAATAAGTTATGAACTTATAAAGTGAGGATGATTTCAATAAGAAAGGAAAGTATGGAATTTGTGTTTTGAGAGATAAATTTTAACTTTAGTAAGTTAAATAAATTGTATGAATTGGATTTAACTTAAGGAAAATTAAATAAATTTATTGGGAATTGAGACAATAATAAATTCAAATGGTGAAATTTCTATATGAATATAAGTAAGGAAGTGGAAAAAAGGAAAAAATTGAAATTGGACTTGAATTGAATTAAATATGTAAATGTGAACTATAAAGTGACAATATAACCATAAGTTATAAAATTGGATTGGATTAGAAATAATATCGAATTGAAGTAAATAGAAATTTCGAGTTGTGAAATATTATATAACCATAAAGTATAAATTTTGAGTGAGATAAAATTTGAGTGAAAATTTGGAATTGTGAATAAACAAATTTTGAATAGCTTATAAAAATTGAAATTTATGAAATAAAAATATATTAGGCTATAAATAGATGTATAATTTTGAGTTAAAAATAAAATATGAATATACTCGAGTATAAGATTGATGGAAATTTGGAAAATAAGTTATGTAACTTATAAAATGAAATGGTTTGATATTTTGGTGAAGGAAGTTAAATCCAAAATTGAATTATAAAAGGAATTTGTACCCAAGAAAATTAAATGAAGTGATTTTTGAAGTAAAATCAGATGTGGAATTATAAAATGGTAGTGAACTAATTAGGTAATTATTAGTTAATTAAATACCAAAATGAAGCTAAACTTGGTTAAGTAAATTGGATTGTGGGTTGGAATTGAAATTAAATATCAAACTTGAGCAAATTAAATATAATTGGAAATATCGCCGAATAAAATAGAATTGGATTGAAATAACAATGGCTTGGATTATAAATAAACTCTATTTAAAGTGTAAATAAATTGAATGTGTTCTTGCATACGAATTTAATAAATTCAAGAACGAATTTGAGTATGAGATTAGAAATTTGAAGTGGACTGAGTAAATGAACTAATTAAATAAATTAGTTAATGGAATCGAGTTGATTGAATAAGAATCAATCTAAAATGGAAATGGAATTTGATTTCAAAGGGAAAAGAACTTAAGTTGTATGGTTAAAACGATTGAAGTAAATGAATTAACTTAAGTTAATAATCTTGGATAGAAGTTTGGCTCTAATAAATTTATGAAATGGTTCATAAGTAAATTAACAGGGAATCAATTTAAAATAGCTATAAGCTTAAATGATTATTCTATTAAATGAATATCGCCGAAAATGCATATAAAAAATTTGATTTGGCGTAACGGAAGTAAATAAAATTATATGAATTAATAGAAGTGAATAAAATTGATTTTTAAATCGGTTTGGAACGGATATTGAGTTTTTTTGAAATAAAAATGAATTGAATGCAAATAAGGTTAGTTATAAATCGTTTAAATTGAATGAAATGGTATATGGATCGATTGGAAGAAATTAAATTGGTGTTGGAACCTCATAATTGCTTCTAACTATATGTGTAGCATGCATTGCTTATGAAATTCATGTGTTAACTATATGTTATAACTATAATGGCTAGATTTAGGTTGTGAAGTTGCTTTTAAAGTAAATACTTGCTTAATAATGCTTAAAAATGCTAAAAATAAGGTACGTTTTCGGATTGAATACGGCAAAATATAAATATATATATATATATATATATATATATATATATTGTTTTCGACCATGTGGGTGAAGTATATGTTTTTAACATTGCAAAAGGTTCTCCGTACGACCTTGCCAAAAAATTTCGGAAATTTAGGGTGTTAGAAAATTTTTGAAAAAATTTTGTTAACGTCAAATTGATTTCGAATTGTAATTGGAATAAAGGGTTTTAGAATTAGAATTAAGAACTAAGTGTTTTGGTCAAAACCAAAAGATTAGAAAAGTGAATATCGAAATTTTAACTAAGTGGGTTTTGATAAGTAAATAGGTACGGAGCATTTTTCCCACCTTAGCAATTTCAGGGATGAAATTATTTTAAGGGTGGAGGAATGTAACAATCCGGATTTTTCGTTGTTTGATCTTGAATATTTAAGTGATTTTAGATATGGATTTGGATTATAATATGATTTTTGAATATGCAGATGTTGGTTGAAAATTTTAAAATGAATTTAAATTCCAAATAAAGCGATTTACAGAATAAATTTAATTGTTAAATTTATAATTCAAAATCGTTAAAAAATTGGAAATTGGAGTGTTTATGAATCGAAAAGATTTCTAATGTTAATAAATTCTATTTGAATTATAATTTAGTTAGTAAAATTTTAAAAATGAATTTCAAGCATTTTCGTCGATTTTGAAATCATCGTTTAATCGACGTATTTAAATGGCGATCTGGGACATAGTCTTGGAATTCGACGAAACCAGTTCCATTGGATCTCTAATAGTGTATTATTATCGGATTTCAAATTTCGTAGCATTTGGAGTTATCGTTTGGTCGTATGGGATAGAAACGCCCTGAAATTTATATCGAAATTTAATATAATAATTGGGTTTAAAAAGCTATCTTCTCCATACGATCGAATTAGGGCTTGAAATCTTTTCCATTGCGTTCCAAATAGAGATATAACACTATAAACGCCTAATGGCATGCCTCGATAGGGGATTGGAAATTTAAGTTAATAAAACGAGATATTTTATAATTAAATATCATTGTAAATCATTAAAGTCAAAACCTTACCTTCTGTGACGACCCACTATTTCGTACCATTCAAATCGACAATAATCTAAACATGTCGGACTTGAATGATTCAAAATAACAGATTGTAAATAAATTTGGAGCAAATGAAATTAAATACATAGAATCATAGACACAGAACAATCAGAATAACTCGGAGCGGAATATAAAATACCATAGTAGTTCATGAAGCTACTATAACAAAGTCTCAAAACAAATACATAATATCAGTCTGAAAACAACATAATAGGAATCCCAAATACATAGAAGTTCACTAATACATGAGATAAACTAGAACTGCTGAAACTGAAATAGATATATAAAAAAAGATAGGCAGAATCTCCAGCAAAGACCAGCTCCAGAAAGAGAATCCAAAGCTGTGAATACTCAGGCTGATCCAAGCGTAAAGCAAAACACAAAACACTCGAGTCAGGACATATATAGCTATATAATGTAAACCAACTCAAGTGAATGTAATAAGATACAAGTAACTTAAAGGGTGCCTGGGACCACCCATCCTCTAAGGATTTGTTAAACTATTTACTACGTAGTAATATTGCGCCATTATAATAATGTCTACAGTAAAATAAACTTACTTTAAAATAGCGTCGAAGGGTTAACTATATAGCTCCCAACAAATAATAGTCCCAGTAGTCCATCCAGTATCAGCATATCTCCAGATCAGGAGACTACCCTAAATACTCCATGGGCTACAGGCGAAAAACAAACTAGTTTGAAGGCTCGCTATGGTAGGTGACAAGACACACGAGGCAATGCCAGGGTAGATATACCAATTACGCTTCTGGGATGGTGGTAACGCGTAGCAGCCACTATCGCCCACCTCGAGCCACACTCCCGAAAATCAAAGGGGTGCACCCAATCAATCACAAAAGTAATAGAATGGTATCGAAAAAGTGTGTCCGGTCGGAGGAGCTACCTCACTTGGCCCGTCGATCGCTCCTGTCTTAGCCACCTTAAGCCAACTCACGGGAGTCGGGTCCACATGCATACCATAATAGGATCTTCGCCACCATCCTACTTCGTTCCGGAATCTTCACCGCATAAACAGTTGTTAAAGTGGTTTTCGGTATCGACAGAGTGTATGTCCATATCCGATCCCGGTCTCTTTAACAACCAATCGTTATTATAACCAGCGGTTATAATTTAAAAATGGTATTTATACTTCAAAAATCAAATATCAATTCAAAAATTCAATATCATTTCAAGTCCATTTAAAAATATCAAAATATCATATCTTTTAAAACCTCATTCATTTATTTAATTTAAATACCATTTCAACTCACATTTAAAATGGTTTATATTTCAAATCAAATACTCCATTTAAACTATTTAAAAATGAATTTTTTATATTTAAAATTCAAATATTCAATTTCCAAAATTTTACCCTTTTCAAAGTTCATTTATTCATTTAAATTTATCAAAACAGTGAAATTCCAACTTTCGCAGCATTTAGAAAATGCTATGGAAAGTTATGTTTAAAACAATTCAATTAGCAAAAGACATCATTTAAAATGCTGTAATAGGTTTAGTTTAGTTTCAAATAAACTTCACTTAAACTCAGCAACTACAGCACTTACAAAGTGCTGTAATAGCCCTTAGTTCAATTTAGCCATTGTGGTACATTTATATCAACTACAACACCTAGAAATGCTGTAATATTCTTTACTTAAGAAATTATAGCATTTCAAAAATGCTGTTAATTAAATTCCAAGTTTCAATACAATTTCATAAACAATTAAATTTTTATTTAAATCATTTTTAACTTATAAAAATCATATTTTCCCACTTTAAAATGATCATTAAAATACCCTTTAATTTATGATTTTATAAAGTGAAATTTCCACAAATAATTATCAAATTTTAATAATTCACTTATAAAATAAATATAAATTTATTACATTTCATTTATTTTACATTTAATTTAATTTTCATAAATTAAATTTAAATTCCATTTTTATCTTACTCAACTTAACTTTTAACTTAAAAACACATTTCACATCTTCCTAAGTTAAGTTATATTAAAATTTTCAAATTTTAAACATTTATTTATTTAACCATTTTAATTTATAGAAAATCAATAGCACTTTATAAAAATCATTTTAAATATAAATTAAAATTAAAATATTGTAATATTTACATCTTAAAAACACTTTAAAATTTTTAGAAAAATACATATTAACCACGGGTCTGTATATAATTTTCTATCCTAAGTCAAGTGATACGGATATATATCATTTCAATCCGTAATTTACAAAGAAAACCCGGGTTTTATCATTTCAAACCTACAGTCCCAAGTAAAATGAAATAAATAAAAACCGCCCAAGCCTATCATTTCAGGCCATAACGATTTTTCCCTATTCTAAAGTCCGTTCGGGTGTGTATCATTTCAACCCAAAGTGATTCAAATCTACAAGGAACTTGCAGTGTGATAAACTGATATAAATAAACAGAATAGCATTATATAACAGTAACAGATGATATGACAGGTGTATAAACAGGGGTGCACATCATATGATCATAGCATAGGCAGTTAGATCATGATGATATAATTTACAGATTCAATTGTTATCAGTTTACTAATTATATAAGTATAAAATATCTGGTGAGAAATACTCACCTCTACATGCTGGAGATAACAAATTCAGACACACAACAGAGATATAAAAGGCACGAAAGCACGACTATGATTCAAGTGTGGGGAGAGCCAAAGCTATTTGTCTTGTGCATATGAAACAAAACAATATATATAACATGAATACACATCCCAAAATATAATATTAAACACTAGAATTTAAGAAACAACAAATAATTAAATGGCTTGCACTTGCTTTCACCATCACTATGCTCAGCCATAGGGTGATTAGGTGTAACAACCCGCATATTTAACGATTTTATATTTAAATGTTTGATTTAAATATAGCGTCGTTATTCGGATTTTGGGGTCCGAAATGTTACTTTCTGCAAATGGCCGAATTGGAGCTCGAAACCATTTCCATTGAGTCCAAAATGGCGTTTGCGATCTTTTTGAGTATAATCTTTGATATGTTTGGAGTAAGTTGAAATTTGACCTTTTTTCTATTGGGTTTGGGGTTGGGTTCAGCCCACTAGCTCACTTAATCCCCTAGCTCAACCCTTCTCTTCATGTCATCTTCATTTCATTTTATTTCTCAAGCTAAAAACTGAAATGGGGGAAAGGAAAGAGAAATAGAAAATTAGCAAGCCCTAGTTCTCCTTTGTAACTTGATTCTTGCTCCAAAATCAAAGAGAATCCATTGGTAAGTTTATCTCCATCTTCTCCATCTCTTCTCCTCTTCAATTTCTGTAATTTTCCTAACCCTAACTTAGGAAATACTTGCTTTGATTCTAGATTGAAGCTTGTAATGTTGAAGTGGAGTGTAGTTGGTTGATCCCTTGCAATTGTGCTTCTTCATCTTCTTGGTTTTGTGTAAAAAGGTGAGTTTTGAACTCACATCTACTTCTCTTGATTTCATTGATGTTAGGTATGAATCGCTAACACCTTGTTCATATGCACTTGCAATTGGTTTGGGTTGAATTGGGGAATATTCCAATTTTTAGTGTTTTGGGTTCAAATCTTTGAAATCCTAACTTTGATGTTTTAATCATGTTTTGGTGATGCATCGAGGAACATATAGGGCCGGATTGTCGATTGGCATAAGCCCTTAGAGCCAATGTTCGTCCGATTGCATTTTTGGAGAGTTTGCTCTTCATTTGAATAAGGCTGAAGAACAGCCCAGGCATGATTCAGTCGACTGAAAACCCTGTTCAGTCGACTGAACCTGAAACCCGAGAGTTTCCAGGCATGATTCAGTCGACTGAAAAACTCTGCACAGTCGACTGAACCTGGAAACAGAAAGTTTCCTGAACCTGGAAAATTTTCCAGGTATAGGGTCAGTCGACTGAAAACTCTGTTCAGTCGACTGAACCTGTTGTTTCAGCCCACTTTGCCTTTTGGGATTGAATTTTCAATTTGAATCGATTCATGATGATCCTATGTATGATTATCAATTGTTTTGACTTTGATGGTTCCTTTTTAATTTTAATCCACGGGTTTTTATAAAATAATCTCTCGAATCGCATTTAAAAGTTCGTTTCTCTAATTTATAAATTCTATTTAAAACACACACACTTTCGCACTTCGAACGAAGTGGAAGGGTGATTAAATGGTTGGGCAAAACACGGACCATGAATCTGTGCGTTTATCCTTCCGATTAATCCTTGACCTATTCGATTGATTGTTTTGACCTTCGGGTTTGGTTTATCGATGATATAAGGTAAACTTTGTACTGCTTTGAGTGTGAAAGGGACTGACGGATAGTAAACCGTTTAGTGCGAACGAGTGGTTATGGGACATACGTTAACACTTTTCGGATTCCTTTTCGAGAGTTGTGACACATTCCGCCAGTTAGTGGTGTCCAGTACTGGGTCTTCGACCTTCACCACTACGGTTTGTTGCCTCTGGGATAGTGTCTTCGGACTGTCTCCCTAGGTTTGTTGCCTTCGGGTATGTGTGCCTTCGGGTTTGTTGCCCTATATAGTTTCGCTCTGATGTTGGCCTTATGTGCCGCATGGGTGATACTTGGGTTTGGAGTCTTCGGGCTCATGGATCCTTGTTTGTACAGTACTGAGCTCGAGCAAATTTTATGATGTTTCATTGATATGTATATTCCCTTGGTATCGCCCTTCGGTATTGGTCTTTTTGAGCCGCATGGAGTATAGCGTTTACCTTGTGGAACTTGTATACCTTATTGGTATTTGTTGTTTGTCTATTGGCTTGTTTTGGGATATTTGTATCCTTTGTTTCTATATGTTGCCGATGATATGAGGCTTGTTCTATATGATTCATCTCTTGTTGATGATTGTGTTATCTTCCCTAGAGATATTTATTATACTGTATGACCTTGCAGGTTTATTAGTGTTCAGTTTATCTAACTGATTTGTTATCTAGACTGACCCGTGTATTTTATATCCGGGTCAGACCGAGATGTTTCAGGTTAGGTGCTTTTGGGGACTTAGCCTATTTTGCTTCCGCATGGACCATTCTCTAGCTTCATATTGTTGTAGCGTCTTTTGTGGTCCTTATCTGTTATAACTCTGATTTATACTCTTTCGTCTCGTCTGTATATTGTGGTCTCCTGTACCACTTGACATGTATTATTTTGTATACTCTGTGGTGTATCTGTGTATGTGTATATTATGATCGACTGTTCTGTGATGTATATTACATTTGAGTTGTTATATTTTCTTCTGATAGATCCTATAGCCATTGTAGTTTTGCTTTAAATATTTATTGAATAGGTCTAATTTTAATGTGTTTCTACTTTTCGACATATTTAGTGAATAGTTAAGGTAAGATTGCACATGGTCGCTTCCATTATGCTCTATTGTCCGCGTTAGCCGACAGTATTATCTATGTAATACTCTTTGTTAACGAGGCTCTCGGAGTGGGGCGTCACAGCGTGGTATCAGAGCAAGATTCAGAACAAAATATGATAAATCCAGAATAGATGCACATATTATGGTACATCAAAGTGTACAAGTGATACAGATCCTTGAATCATCGTGTCTCTTTATTCCATCAAGGTTAGATAGATATTGGAAATACGTCTAGGAATGCATTTTATTCCGTAGTATCCCATATTGTAATATCTACCTTGTGAATAATCTTTTCCTTATCTTGACTTTCAGCTTATGTCTGGAAGAGGCAGAGGTCGACGTTCGGATGCTGGGCAATCTAGTGGCTCGCATCCTGATGGCGTATATATGTCTGCCGATCAGTTTTTGGAATTGTTTAGGAGCACTCAGCCTCCCGTTCCTCCTCGAGTGTCTCCACCTCGCAAGTCTGCTTTTGCACGTCAGTGCAGTGATTTTGCTCATCTTGGAGGAAAGCCGTTTAAGGGCTCCGAGTCTGTTCTTGAAGTCCAAGCTTGGCTTCGCACGTGCGAGCGTATTTTCTCTCGCATGGATCTTTCTGACCATGATCGAGTTCTTGTAACTTCTAGCTTATTACAAGAGCGTGCTCTTGACTGGTATGAGCTTCTTGTAGCTGAAATTGATGAGTCTACTCTTTCTTGGACTCAGTTTCGGGGACGATTTGAACTCAAGTTCGTTTCTGAATCTGAAAAAGTTTTATTGACCCGTCGCTTCCTTGAGTTGAAGCAAGGGAAATCTTCTGTTTCTGAGTATGTCGCATCGTTCGAGGCTTTATCTCAGCATGGTCCTGAATTCATCAGCACTTCTTGTAAGAAGAATTTGAAGTTTGTTTCTGGCCTTAAGAAATATCTTAAGAAGTCCTTGTTACTCCAGCTTAAACTTTCTTTTGAGGAATTGGTCGATTCGGCGCTTCATCTTGAGACCGTCGAGAAGGAGTGTGATAGTGATGTTGATGTTGAGGTTTCCAGAAACCCCAACAAGAAGCAGTTTCCAATTCAGAAGAAGCCTTTTCCTTATAAGAAGAAGAAGACCGGTGGTCCTAGCTCTCAGCCTCAATCTTCCGGAACACCTTTCGTTCGAAAGTGTTTTAATTGTGGTTCTCCGGATCATATTATTCGAGCTTGTCCAAAGCCTCTCTTCTGCCGTAATTGCAAGAAGGAAGGTCATCATGTTTCTGCTTGTCCTACTGCTCCTGCTAATGCAAAATCTGGCAAGTTCAATGTGGCTAATGCTTCTAGAGGTCCTTCTCAATCCAAAGGTATGACTCCATCTATTTTGGAGGGTTCAATTCTATTTCATGATCATAGTATACGAGTTTTTTTCGATACGGGTGCTTCACATTCTTTCGTATCGAAGAAGCTTGTAGATGATTTATCTTTGGATGTTTCTTGTATGGTTACTTCTTTAAGGATTGCGAATCCTATTGGGGGATCCGTGACCCTTAGTTTGCTTTGTGATGGTATTGAGATTGTTTTATGTGGCTTTTCTTTCCGTGCGAATCTGCACGTTGTTTCTCATTTGGGTTTTGATATGATTTTTGGTATGGAATGGCTAGTGAGGTACGATGCCAGGATTATTTTTTCCGAGAGAATTTTATATCTTTGTCATCCTGATTCACCTTCTCAGTTATCTCTTGTTCTTCGGGATGTGGATAATTCCGAGATGGCTTTGTATTCTCTTGATTCGCGAGATGGTGATGATGTATCTCGTATTCCTATTGCTTGTGACTTTTCTGATGTTTTTGAACCTGTTTCGGGTTTGCCACCCAAACGGGCAATTGAGTTCCGCATTGATCTCATTCCAGGCGCGCAGCCAGTTAGTCGTCCTCCCACGAGGATGTCTACAAAGGAAAATGAGGAACTCAAGAAGCAGCTTTTAGAGCTCGAGTCCAAGCAGTTGATTCAGTCCAGTTTTTCTCCGTGGGGATCCGCGGTCGTTTTTGTAAAGAAGTCTGATGGAACTCTTAGGCTTTGCATTGACTATCGCAAGCTTAACGAGTTGACCATTAGAAATAGGTATCCATTGCCTAGGATCGATGATATGTTCGATCTATTGAGTGGTGCCAAGGTCTTTTCTCAGCTTGACCTTACCACAGGTTTTCGTCAGTTACGAGTCGCGGAGGATAGCATACCCCTTACCGCTTTCCGCACTCGTTATGGTTCTTTTGAGTGGCTCGTTATGCCGTTCGGTTTGACGAACGCTCCTGCTTTCTTTGTCGACCTCATGAATCGGGTATTCCGGGAATATCTCGATAAGTTTGTTCTTGTCTTCATTGATGATATCCTTATTTATTCTAAGTCTGAAGCTGAGCATGCTAATCACTTGAGAATCGTCTTGAGTACTCTTCGTCGTCATCTGCTTAAAGCCAAATTCTCCAAGTGCTGCTTTTGGGAGAATAAGGTTAAGTTCTTAGGCCATGTTGTATCTTCCGATGGCATTTCTGTCAATCCCTCCAAGATCGAAGCCATCCAGTATTGGAAGAGGCCGGAGAATGTGCATGAGATTCGTAGTTTCCTTGGATTGGCGGGTTATTACCGGCGGTTCATTAAGAACTTTTCCCGTGTTGTGCTTCCTCTCACAAGCCTTACTCGGAAAGGCATTCGTTTTATTTGGTCCGACAAGTGTGAAGCTTCCCTTCAGACATTGAAAGAACTTCTCACTAATGCTCCTATTCTTGTGGTTCCCGAAGGGAATCATGATCTTGTTGTCTACACCGATGCTTGTGGTAGTGGTCTCGGTGTTGTGCTTATGCAGAGAGATCGGGTAGTTGCTTATGCTTCTAGGCAACTGCGTCCGAATGAAGTTCGCTATGCCACTCATGATCTTGAGTTAGCCGCCATTGTCTTTGCCTTGAAGATTTGGCGACATTATTTATTGGGCGAGCGCTTCATTCTCTATACCGATCATAAATCTTTGAAGTATTTGTTTACTCAGAAGGAACTCAATATGAGACAACAGCGTTGGCTCGAGTTTCTTGCTTCCTATGACTTTGATATCCAGTTTACCCCTAGTAAGGGTAATTATGTTGCAGATGCGCTTAGTCGTAAACATTCGGCTGTTATTTCTATGATGCTTGCCGAATGGAATATTCTTGAGACTCTATCTTTTTGTGAAATTCGTGGTCAAGGTTCATCTTCTGATTCTCCTATTCTATTATTTAGTTTGGGAGCTCGACCTATTTTATTGGATCGTATTGCCGATGCTCAGCGGCGTGATCCTGATTTGTTGCATTTTGTTCAGCTTTGTGAGTCTGGATCTTGTGATGAGGCGTTGCAAGATTTTAGCATTGATTCTCATAGGTGTCTTCGTAAGAAGAACCGTCTTTTTGTGCCTTCTGATTTTGCACTTAGGCATGACATTCTTGATGATTGCCATCGTTCTAAGTATACCATTCATCCCGGTAGTAGTAAGATGTATGCCGATATGCGTCGTCTTTATTATTGGGAAGGCATGAAGCGCGATGTGGCGAGTTATGTGAGCAACTGCATGACATGTCAACGTGTGAAGGCCGAACATCAGCGTCCTTCTGGACTTCTTCAACCTCTTGAGATTCCATTATGGAAGTGGGATCAAATTTCTATGGATTTTATTGACGTCCTACCTCGTTCGAGATCAGGTCATTCTAGTATTTGGGTTATTGTTGATCGCCTCACCAAGTCTGCTCATTTTGTCCCTATTAAGTCTAATAGGACAGCTTCGCATTTGGCCAAGTTGTATGTCAAGGAAATCGTGAGACTTCACGGTGTTCCTAGTTCTATTATGAGTGATCGTGATCCTTTATTCACGAGTCATTTTTGGAAGAGTCTTCAGCAAGCTTTGGGAACAAAGCTTAATTTTTCTACAGCTTATCATCCGCAGTCTGACGGACAGACTGAACGGGTGAATCGTATTTTAGAAGATCTTCTCCGTATTTGTATTTTTGATTTCGGTGGTTGTTGGGAGGATCACCTACCTCTTGTAGAGTTCTCCTACAACAATAGTTTTCAATCTAGTATCGGTATGGCTCCTTTCGAAGCCTTATACGGAAGGCCATGTCGATCACCTTCTTGTTGGTTGGAATCTGGGGAGAAGCTTATTCTTGGCCCGGACTTTGTTCGTCATTCTTCTGAGAAGATTGATCTTATTCGATTGAGGATGAAAGAGGCACAGAGTCGCCAGAAATCCTACGCGGACAACCGTAGGAAGCCTCTCGAGTTCTCAATTGGCGATCTTGTTTTTATTCGTGTTTCTCCTTTGAAAGGGGTTATGCGTTTCAGTACGACGGGGAAATTGGCTCCTCGCTTTATAGGACCATTTTCTATTACTGAACGTATTGGCCCTGTGGCATATAGAGTTTCACTTCCAGCTCATTTATCTGGCATTCATGACGTGTTTCACGTCTCGCAACTTCGGAAGTGTCTTCGGGAATCGGATTCTGTAATTGATTCTCCTAATTTGCAGGAGCTTAAGATCTCACCGGACTTATCTATTGTACAGCAACCTATTCGCGTGCTTGACACGGAGGTGCGACACCTTCGGAACAAGGACGTGCCGCTCGTTAAAGTTCAATGGTCCGCTAATCCCAATGACTGTACTTGGGAAACCAGAGAGTATATCGAGCGATCTTATCCAGGTTTTCTATCCTTGCTTCGTAATGGTAAGTCTATTTCTGTGTCTAAAGTTTATTCTTTCTTTTGTATGTAGTTGTTACAAATATCGTCTCTAGGAATTGCGGGACGAAATTTAGTAAGGAGGGGAGATCTGTAACAACCCGCATATTTAACGATTTTATATTTAAATGTTTGATTTAAATATAGCGTCGTTATTCGGATTTTGGGGTCCGAAATGTTACTTTCTGCAAATGGCCGAATTGGAGCTCGAAACCCTTTCCATTGAGTCCAAAATGGCGTTTGCGATCTTTTTGAGTATAATCTTTGATATGTTTGGAGTAAGTTGAAATTTGACCCTTTTTCTATTGGGTTTGGGGTTGGGTTCAGCCCACTAGCTCACTTAATCCCCTAGCTCAACCCTTCTCTTCATTTCATCTTCATTTCATTTTATTTCTCAAGCTAAAAACTGAAATGGGGGAAAGGAAAGAGAAATAGAAAATTAGCAAGCCCTAGTTCTCCTTTGTAACTTGATTCTTGCTCAAAAATCAAAGAGAATCCATTGGTAAGTTTATCTCCATCTTCTCCATCTCTTCTCCTCTTCAATTTCTGTAATTTTCCTAACCCTAACTTAGGAAATACTTGCTTTGATTCTAGATTGAAGCTTGTAGTGTTGAAGTGGAGTGTAGTTGGTTGATCCCTTGCAATTGTGCTTCTTCACTTCTTGGTTTTGTGTAAAAAGGTGAGTTTTGAACTCACATCTACTTCTCTTGATTTCATTGATGTTAGGTACGAATCCCTAACACCTTGTTCATATGCACTTGCAATTGGTTTGGGTTGAATTGGGGAATATTCCAATTTTTAGTGTTTTGGGTTCAAATCTTTGAAATCCTAACTTTGATATTTTAATCATGTTTTGGTGATGCATCGAGGAACATATAGGGCCGGGTTGTCGATTGGCATAAGCCCTTAGAGCCAATGTTCGTCCGATTGCATTTTTGGATAGTTTGCTCTTCATTTGAATAAGGCTGAAAAACAGCCCAGGCATGATTCAGTCGACTGAAAACCCTGTTCAGTCGACTGAACCTGAAACCCGAGAGTTTTCAGGCATGATTCAGTCGACTGAAAAACTCTGCACAGTCGACTGAACCTGGAAAATTTTCCAGGTATAGGGTCAGTCGACTGAAAACTCTGTTCAGTCGACTGAACCTGTTGTTTCAGCCCACTTTGCCTTTTGGGATTGAATTTTCAATTTGAATCGATTCATGATGATCCTATGTATGATTATCAATTGTTTTGACTTTGATGGTTCCTTTTTAATTTTAATCCACGGGTTTTTATAAAATAATCTCTCGAATCGCATTTAAAAGTTCGTTTCTCTAATTTATAAATTCTATTTAAAACACACACACTTTCGCACTTCGAACGAAGTGGAAGGGTGATTAAATGGTTGGGCAAAACACGGACCATGAATCTGTGCGTTTATCCTTCCGATTAATCCTTGACCTATTCGATTGATTGTTTTGACCTTCGGGTTTGGTTTATCGATGATATGAGGTAAACTTTGTACTGCTTTGAGTGTGAAAGGGACTGACGGATAGTAAACCGTTTAGTGCGAACGAGTGGTTATGGGACATACGTTAACACTTTTCGGATTCCTTTTCGAGAGTTGTGACACATTCCGCCAGTTAGTGGTGTCCAGTACTGGGTCTTCGACCTTCACCACTACGGTTTGTTGCCTCTGGGATAGTGTCTTCGGACTGTCTTCCTAGGTTTGTTGCCTTCGGGTATGTTGCCTTCGAGTGTGTGCCTTCGGGTTTGTTGCCCTATATAGTTTCGCTCTGATGTTGGCCTTATGTGCCGCATGGGTGATACTTGGGTTTGGAGTCTTCGGGCTCATGGGTCCTTGTTTGTACAGTACTGAGCTTGAGCAAATTTCATGATGTTTCATTGATATGTATATTCCCTTGGTATCGCCCTTCGGTATTGGTCTTTTTGAGCCGCATGGAGTATAGCGTTTACCTTGTGGAACTTGTATACCTTATTGGTATTTGTTGTTTGCCTATTGGCTTGTTTTGGGATATTTGTATCCTTTGTTTCTATATGTTGCCGATGATATGAGGCTTGTTCTATATGATTCATCTCTTGTTGATGATTGTGTTATCTTCCCTAGAGATATTTATTATACTGTATGACCTTGCAGGTTTATTAGTGTTCAGTTTATCTAACTGATTTGTTATCTAGACTGACCCGTGTATTTTATACTCGGGTCAGACCGAGATGTTTCAGGTTAGGTGCTTTTGGGTACTTAGCCTATTTTGCTTCCGCATGGACCATTCTCTAGCTTCATATTGTTGTAGCGTCTTTTGTGGTCCTTATCTGTTATAACTCTGATTTATACTCTTTCGTCTCGTCTGTATATTGTGGTCTCCTGTACCACTTGACATGTATTATTTTGTATACTCTGTGGTGTATCTGTGTATGTGTATATTATGATCGACTGTTCTGTGATGTATATTACATTTGAGTTGTTATATTTTCTTCTGATAGATCCTATAGCCATTGTAGTTTTGCTTTAAATATTTATTGAATAGGTCAAATTTTAATGTGTTTCTACTTTTCGACATATTTAGTGAATAGTTAAGGTAAGACTGCACATGGTCGCTTCCATTATACTCTATTGTCCGCGTTAGTCGACAGTATTATCTATGTAATACTCTTTGTTAACGAGGCTCTCAGAGTGGGGCGTCACATTAGGCACGGCCATGGGGTGTATTTTGTCAAGTATGGTTCATATATGCTCGGCCTAACTAAGGTATGAAGGTGTGGAAGTGGTTATGCATGAAAATACAAGCACGAGGCAACAAAGTGGATTTTTATACAACAACAAGCTTCGTCCAAGGCTCCAATTAGCACGGCCAGACCTGGTGGAGTCTAGGGGATGGTATGGCGGTGACTTTGGGTCAGGTAGGGGCTGGTGGAAGGTGATGCAAAGGTGGCCGAGAGGGTGTATGAGGTGATGATGGCATGTGGAGGTCGGCAATGCATGTTTAAAATGATGTTTGCGTTTTTGAGTGGATCTTGCAACCAAGGGTGGCCACGGCCATGACATGACAGAGGTGCTGGAGGAGATGACAACCGAGTAGGATGGTAGTGGACGTGGTGGTGATGGAGGAGGCTATAGGCCGAACATATAGGTGAAAGCAAGGCATAAATTTACACAAAAACAAAGAAGAAAATGAAAAAAAAGTGAAAACATTTACCCCTTTTTTTGTTCAGAATGGAGGCCAAAATTTTTTGAGATGAGATACAAAATGATGTGTGTGAGAAAAGGAAAGTAATTGGTTGAAGATAGTAGATAAGGTCGGCCAAAATTAATGCATGTGTTGATTGAAATTGAAAAGGCAAATGCATACCAAAAGTCATGGGTAAGTGAAAGGTTTAAACTCTTCAAATTTCCTCTATTCTTTTTATATTTTTAAACAAATGAAAAATGAATATAAATAAAATAAAAACACAACAAAATAATGAATGAATAAAAATAAATAAACAAATTTTAGATAAATATAAATAAATTAAGAAAATAGCTTAAAAATAGAAACTAGGTTTTAAAAATTGAAAATAAATACAACAAGCTTTGGAAAAATTATAACTCACTTTAAAAATATTTGAAAATAAAATCTTGAAATAAAAATAAATTTAAAATAATTTCAAAATGAAATAAAGTAAAATTTAAAAATATATTCAAAATCTAGGGTTGTTACACCTTCTACGACACGCCATTTCCCTCAACTTTAAGTTGCATCCATCCTTCTCTGCTTTCAGTCAAAAATCGAAATCAAACCCATTGAAATCACGTCTTCCTATCCTATTGTCGAGTTGCCCTATACCTCGTACTCACGAAGCTTTTCCCCAGTTTATAACAATGTCTCCTCTTTCATATTTTCAAAGGAAATTGAAAAAAAAGGTATCAAATCGAAATCCGCTCGTATAATATAAAAAAATAAGGAAAGGGAATTCTCGTGATTGGATCGCGACGGACGATATTTGGGTCGCGTGAGGAGTTTTACGAACGAGAGCGAGTGGGAATGAAGAGATACGAGGAAGGGTCGCGTTTGATGTTTGTGGGAAGAGAAACTATGCGTGCGTGTGTGCGTGAGGCGGAGGGCGCTGTTCTCGAGTTCAGCTATAGGCTGGAGGGAAGTTAGATCGCAAGCGTTCTAGAGGGTGTTGAGGCAGATCTGTAGTGGCGATGTCGATTAGGGTTGTCACGATGTGGGAATGATCACATTCGTTAGAAGTTTCGGTGAAAAACGGAGTGGCGCATCGAGCGTGCGGAGGTGTCGGCTAGGCCTGGTGGCACATTTACAGTGGTGACTGAGGTTAGAGCAGAGGTCGGGCTAGGGTTATTGCGTGTGCGGCATAGAGGATTTGCTTGATTAACCAAGGTAAAGTAGATTTTTAAATTAAGTAATTATAATTATAAAGGATGATTTGTTAAAAATAGATGTGATTACTCAATTAATTTAATTAAAATCATTAATCTATATTTTTTGAATTTGCTTATATGACGTAAAATCGCACGGAATCGGTCATATAGGGTTCGAAGCTGCGGAATCTACATAATAGAATTTATCTGGATGTTTGACACAATGAAAATCAAGGTGAGAAAATTCTCACTCATTTCGATTATCGGATTAATTTTTAAAAATAGTTAAAATAATTATTAGATGTCTGGTTGATTTACTAATTATTATTTGTTGAATGATACATATTATATATATAGTAGTATATATTTAGAAATTGGAGTGATATTCTCGCAAATTTAGCAGATGAGACCCTATGTGCCTTGCATAATAGCGGATGACCATATATACCGCAATACCCCCCTCGAAGTGGGATTGGTGTTTTTATGTTATATTAACATCTGTGGATGCAAGATAGCAGGTTGGAGGGATCCAACTAGATTCCTCAAAATGTTAAATTTAATTTCATATATAGTGATTATGATTAGTGTGAATAATCTGTTATAGATTATTGTTGTGATTTGAATTATTGGATGCTATAGTAGCACTGGTCTGAATTTTGATATTTTAAATACCATTGATATATTTTTAAAACTGAAGGAATTAAAAAGAAATTTTGATATAAAAATATATTGGAATCAGAAGTATTTTAAAGGAATCGAGTTAGAAAATATATTTGATTTTTGGTTATACTTAACTATTCGTGATTGTTTAAATAAAGGTTTTAAAAATGAATTATATAAAAGAAATTATAAATGATATTCTGAGAAATATAAAAAGGAGTTGAAGTCGATATTAAATATAGATTGTGTAACGACCTACCCTTTTGGACGGTTTAAATCGACAATAAACCACACATGTCTAATTCAAACCGTTCAAAAAAGAGGATTGTTAATGGGGTAAATAAGAAATAAAAGAAAAGAAGGAAAAACAAAACACAGAATCTCGCAGCGGAATGACAAAATATAATAATCAAATAAACAATTCATGAAGCTGTTTTACAAATAACATGTGATTACACTTTTACAATTCAAATTAGAGTTATAAATACGGTAGAAATAAACAATTAAAGTAGCGGAATACATGATATAATGGAATAATTATAATAAATAGTAATAATATACTGAGTCTTCGTCTTCGTCCTCCAGAAAATAAAATGGTATTCAATACACTGAAAAAGCTCAGACTGACCCAAGCGTAATGAAAACAAAACACTCGAGTCAGAACTAAAAGATCTTATGTAAGTCAAATTTCTAAAATAATATGTGAGTGCAATGGTTTTAGAGATGTTACAGGATTTCCCATCTCCTATCAAGTGTACAACGTGAATGTAATTATTGATAGATTTTAGATAATTCGAAATATCAATCATAATCATCTAATTAAAACAAATCCGAAGTTTGAATTAACTTAAATCCTTCAAATAATTCAGTTCCAAATAAAATCCAAATCCAAGAAATTATATGGATATATGTCATTTTAACCAGTACCAAAATCAACATTTCAAATCAATGATAACCATTCGGGTTTATCATTTCAACCCGTAATGATTTTCAAGTAATAATAATTAGGGGAACTTGCTGAGTGATCACAATATATAAATCAAACACATCATCCAATTATCCAATGTAAAAAAAAAAAAATCAAACATCCAGCATAATTATCATCCAATTCAAATAATGAATATTCATAATTTACAGGTTATTATTTACAGGTTATTAAGTGGCAGTTATAATTTCAATAAAAATTTAAGTGACAAATTAGTTCAAACTAATTCAAATTAACAGAATAACAATTTAACATACCAAATAGCCATAAATAAATTCCTAATCACATCAGAAACTTAATTTAATTAACATAAGAAATTTATAAGTTGTGAGTGGGTTAAAACACTCACCTTTGAATTTCAAATCGAGTTGAAATTCAAATAAAGTCCCAAATTTCAGCAGTCTCGAAATTTGTCCTAACCAGCATCAAAATTTCCGGAATTTTGATATAACCCCAACGAAATAAACCTTGTGTGAATCCGAGCTCGTACGAAAAAGTTATGATAATTAGAATGTTGAAAAATTCTGATCCGAGGTCGATTTAGGGTTCAACATCGGTCCGCCGCCTCAAATGCCCGATTCTTGCTCTGAGTTTTTTCTGAAACGACCCGAGACCCGAGTCATTTTCTTCCTGACCCGAAGTTGCTATAGGTTTTTGCCTCTGAAACCCGAAACACACCCCAAAGTTGCTGCAGATCCACTTTTTTTTGAAATTAAAATTAGATTTTGGAATTTGAGAATTAGATTTGATGTTCTGTGATTTACGAAGAAGGAAGGAGATGTACGTACAAAAATAATGAAGTGAGAAACAGTTAGGGTTTATAACAGCCTATATATAGGCAGGGTTGGATCGAAACGATAACAACGACCCGAAAAGCCCGTTTCATTCCCAAAACAGAAATGGTTCATCCAATATATTGAAATATAGGTTTTTGATATTTTTAAACTCAATGGAATTAGTTTCAAATCCTAAATCCATTGTGTAACAACCCAGATATTTTAACGATTTTATTTAATTTAATTAACCGTTTTGTGTGAAAAATAAAAATAATATAAACGATAAAAATTTGAAATATAAATTTGATATTTGGAATGCGTCCAGTTAAACATAGCAACCAGTAAATTTTCGTCCGAAAATATGAAAGTTTATTTCGCGCGTAAATTTACTTCAATCTAATCAGTTAAAAAGCGACGAAAATAAAACGTTTTCAAAACAAAAATATTTTTACATAGAAAAATTCTAAACTATCTTTTGAGCAAGTTGTCAATTTGTCGTTTTTCCAAATTCTGACATCTTTGGCTCCGTCGACCTTAATTTTCTGCGAATTTTATGCATTTTCCGTAGTAGAAAATTTGAAAATTTTATAATTCAATGGTACCACTGATATTTATATACCGTTTTGATCGTCTCATCGTGCTGATCTCTACGGTATATTTATTTCTATATTTTGAGATCCGGTACGCGACGGAAACGGAAAGACTGTGCATCGTATCGTATCGAAATTTGTGACCTTTTGTTTCTTTTTCTCTTCAAGCTTGAAACGTGCAGTCTACGCGATCAATAAATTGTCATAATTTTTGCAGCTGAATCTAGGGAAGACCGTTGCTATTCTTTTGCTTTATATTTATATTTACATAAAACTTTATGTAACTTGCCCATTCGTTTCCTCCACCATATTTACGTTTTCTGCTCTTTCCCTCTCTTATTTTCCCTTCCAGGTTTACAACCAACTCCAGCCCATCCCCTTCCATTTCTATCTCGGCCCGCACCACCTCACCATTCACCCCCTATTGCCGCATGTAGCCACTACCGAGGCTAGGCCTCCAAACCTCGACCGACAGCACCGCCTCCACCAAGCTCCGGTCGATCACCTCGCCACCCATCTTCCTCTCCTTTCACCCCACTTCACAGCAACCTCCACGCGACGCACCCTAGTCCACCTCCGCATACTCACACCCATCGACCATCACATCACAGTTGTCCACTTCCTTCCCGAGCCGAATCCATCACCACTTCGGCCTCTCCCTTCCCTCCGCGCCTTGCCGACCCACGCGGCAACCCAACCCGCCATTGATCCGCCCTCTGCCAAGCGCCTCCCACCGTCAAACACCAGCCGACACCTCGCTCGGCCAGGCTACTCGGCCCGCGCATATTCATTTTTCGCATCAGCAACTCGAGTTATATATGGTATGTTATATGTTTTATTATATTTTGTTATGTCATATTTTAGTTCTGTACGATTGAGTTTGGTATGATTATTTATATTTGTACACCTTTGTTTATGTATATAGGAGTTTATGTATGCATTTCCTTTGGTTATATTTCAATTTTCAATGCTTATATATGTTTACAGCCTTCCTTCCTTCATTTAAGAGATATACTGTTAGGTTTGAACATAAATATAACATTGGCTTGAAACAATTTTATATATATATATTTATATAGATAAGTCGGCTGTGTACATTTATGTTAGTTGTATATTGGATTCATGTACTTGCATGTAGAATGGTAACTGTTGCTTAAAATATAGTTTACAAAGCTATTTATATATATGTACACATATATACCCTATCTATATTATACAGTTATTTATATGTGTTTACATTTCCAAAGTTACATAACCTGCGAGTTATGATGTTTTACAAATATATTCTTTATAGTAGTGTAACGTGATAAGCACTGGTCTTTAAACAAAAAAAAAGGGAAAGGTAATGGTTGTTTATATATGTATGTTTTATAAAATAAGATTATAGCATGGTACAATATATTTGGTTAGATGTACTATAGGCTGAAGTCTGCTCCTATATTTTTGACCGAGACTCTCGTCTCCTTTTTATTTAAACCATATATATATATTTATTATGTATGTTTGGTGAATTTTTGTAGATATATGTATTTATATATATATATATATATATAGATATATATATATATAGGTATATGTATATATATATATTAACTTAAAGATTTTTAAAGGGTAAAATTTAAAGAGTTTATAATTTGTTATGTCGGTGTAAAGTCTAATATTTTGAAAAAGTATATTATATAATCTAAGTCATATTAAAGAATTCATTAATTATTATAAATATGTAATCTTAACATGAGTTTAAATTCAATAATGGGTTTTAAAATTTTATCATATGGAAGTTTATTTGGTATGTGTTTAAAAATGTTTATTTATGTATACTGTTGATGTTTAATGTATACATGTTTGATTTTTTTTTATGTGTTTAATTTAAAAGTAATGATTTTTGAAAACCATAGATATATTAGATCACTGATACCATTTATCTTCATCAACCTAGTTCTGATTTGTTCCATCAATTTCTATTATCAGCTTTGATCGTTGAATTCGTGCCGATTTTGCTGGGATTCGAAATTCAATTTCAGTATCCGTATCAGTGTGCGTATCCGTGTCATCGTCTATCTTTCCTAGCCTCGAAAGGTGAGAAATCACTCACGATTAATGTTCTTTTATTTATTAAATTTGATTTCAATTGAAACGACAATTGAAATATACTGCTGTTATTTATTGCACTGTTATTTATGTATCAGTTCACCTTTGACATCTGACACCGTTATCTGTTATGTATGCAATAATAATCCAGTTTTGGTTGATAATTGATTGTTTATGCGTTGTTTATATTGGATGTAAAATTGTAATGTATAAAGTGATAAATATTATACAATTAAATTTGACGTAGGATAATTAAAATTTGAATCGACACATACGTTGAATTTGATTAGTGGAATATGACCCCTTTTAATTGTTAAATTAATTGACATGTAGATTAGGGATAATTACACTTTGAACCATTGAACGTATGTTGGTTTAATTATTGTAGTGAAAAATTGAAATCGAATGACAAGTGAAGAACCGTATAAATAATATTGTAGTAATCTTTAATCTACATGAAATGATAGTGTAGATTCTAGAAATAATTATATTAATTTGCACAAACAACAATGTGAATTAATACGATTGTTTCGGGATTATTTGAATGAAGTATTGGATTGTTATTGATTGTTGTTATTGCTTGTTCATTTACTTGGACACCATCCCAGTTATCACACTGCAAGTTCCCTTTGTTATGTTTTGATTTTTGAATTGGAATTGGAATCGGGTTGAAATGATATATACCCAAATGAACTTGACTTAGGATAGAGAATTAAATAAAAATCCGATTGGTCAATAATTTGAAAAAAAAATAATGATTTTATTCGAATAAAGAATAAGTTTTGAAATAAAGTTGGAACTTGAATTGTATGAAAGGAAAGGTAAAGATTAAATCTGAAACAAATATTAACGTAGTAATTGATGAAAGAACGTTGTTTGAAATTTAATTATTAAATTTGGAATTATTAATAAATAATTTGGAATTAGTAATAATCGAGTTTTGAAATTATTAAATTTGAAATCATTTAATAATTAAATTTCGAATTATAATTAAGTTTGGAATTATAATTAAGTTGAAATTATTAAGTTGAATTTATAATTAAGTTGAAATGATTTGATAATTAAGTTTGAATTCATAATTAAGTGGAAATGATTTAATAATTAAGTTTGAATTTATAATCAAGTTTGTAATTATTAAGTTTTGAAATTATTAATAATTAAGATTGAAATTATTTAATAATTGAATAAGATTTAAATTATTTGATAATTGAATAAAAATTGAATTCTTTGATAAGAGAAAATTTAACTTTTGAATAAGTAGATTTGAACTTCGTTAATAAATGAAGTTGAGTCTCTTTATTTATTAAAGTCTTGGAAAATTTATTTAAGTAAGTGAAACTGAAACTTCTCGATTATGTGAAATTTAGTTCTTTATTAATTGAGTTTGAAATTTGTAACAAAGTCAATAAATAAGTGAAATTTGAATTTCTCTAACAAGAAATAAAATGTGATTTATTGAAATAAATGGAATTTATTGAAATTAATGTAAGACCTGTAATTTAAAGAATTGATTTGACGAATTTAATTTATTTCATTTTGAAGTTTGATATAATGAAGCTGAACGCAAGTAATTGATTTAAATGAATTGGAATTTAAATAGAAGTTGTTTGAAAGATAAATTTACTTAGCGAATATTGAATGAAATCGATAAATGAATTTAAATTGATTTGAATGAAAAATAAACAATTTAAATGATTTCAGAATGAAACCTATATACGAACTTGAATCAATATTTGAATTTTTTTTATAAAAATTGAAATTGTATTGTAAGAATTTGAAATGGTCATTTGGAAGTTTTGAAACGTAAATTTTGGAAATTGATAGTGAAAGACAAATGAAATGTTGATATATAAATTCTAATTGTAATTGGAATTGATTTTGTTTTGAAATTTATTAACGACCAATCGGTGTAATAATTACGAAAGTTATTAAAGAGACCGGAATCGGTTATGGATATACTCTCTAACTAAACCGAAAACCACTTTAATAACTATACGTGGAGTGATGATCAAGAATGAAGTGGTTGGAATGATGTACGTGATGGCTGAAGAAAGAGAACGATAATGGATAGCCTTGACACTTGTGTCAAATTGGAAATGACCAAAATCAGGAGCCCGGGCCGGGTCAAATGGGGTTAGCCACCTCGAGCGGACACACTTCTTCGTAACTACTACTTATTACTTGTGATTGATTGGTGCACCCTCGGAATTTCAGGAGTGTTGTTTCGCGGTGTTGCGATCGCTGCGGTGATGCGTTCTCACAGTCCGGATCAGGCGAACGGTAGTTTCACTACCTTGGGTATTGCCTCATGTGCCTTGTCATACTTGTATTCCCGTATACGCGACCACTACGTATTTGTTTTGTGTTATACCTATGGAGTACTCCCTGATATCCCACCAGTTTACGGTGGAGTTTACAGTGATGTATAGACTATGACATTTATATAAAATGTGTTAAGGGGGATAATGGTAACGCCTTAACACTATTTTGATATTTTATATTACTGATAGACATTATCTATTTAGCGTATATTACTACATACTAGATAGTTTAACGGATCCTTAGAGGACGGTTATTCCAACATCCTTTGAGTTACTTGTATTTCAATTGTTATTTCACTTGAGTTGGATTTATTGATATAAGAATGTTAATCCTGACTCGAGTGTTTTGTGTTTTGCTTTACGCTCAGGTCAGACTGAGTGGTTCAGTTTTCGAGACTCACCTTTAGAGTTGGAGCTTTGCTTGAAGATCCAGCCATCTATTCTGCTTTCAGCATTCGATGATTCGAGTGATGTATTCTGTTTTATATCTGATGTATCGTGTTACTCTTCTTTTGTATCTAGTTAACTCTGATGTATCTTATATATTTATATAGTAGCTTCATGAAATACTATCTCTTTTATTTCCGCTGCATATTATTACTCTGTGTCTGTGATTCTGTGATTATTTATTTATTGTATATCTGAGTTTTGCCAAATTTAAAATTTACAATTCGGTATTTTGAATCATTCAAATCCGACATGTGCGGATGCGAATAGTCTAAAATTGCGGGTCGTTACAGTTGGTATCAGAGCTTTTGGTAGCTCTAGGCAAAACTTAGCATATAGGGTAAATGTATTTACAGAATCACTATCATTCGAGTTTCAATCAATTCCTTTGAATTTTCAGAACGTCTCTCGGTTCCGAAATTCATTCTTGTCCCTCACTATTCGTCTTCTTTCGATTCTGGAGCATCTCATAACTCCACTTCGAATGATCTTTATATTAAATCGGCGGTCTCGCCAATCTTCGAATTATCTGTAAATGGGTGAAACTCTTTTACAATAAACATCGATTTACCGAAGATTTCTATATCCTCGGTTTACGATGCTGTCTATCTACTATTATGTCTGAATTATACTTCTTGAGATCGAATGTTGATTTACCTCGGAATTCAGCATCGATCATATTCTTGAAGTTACGGTTGACCCGAAAGGTTGCCCGTGAATTAAATAGGCTTATCCATCTTCCGATTCTGTTAATTGAATTATCTTATCTTCTGTTTTGAACTTATTATTGAATCAAAATTTTCTTGGATTTGATTTCCATCAAATTTAAATCTCTATACTTATTTTGAAATCTATTCTTGTATCGTCGAGCGAGGAAGCGTATTTGTAAATTTTCATATAAAATGTTATATATATATGTTGTTTGAGTTGTTGATGTTGATTTGGGTTTTCGATCGATTCGTCTGATCAACGCTATCGATAGGATTTCCAAAATACTTGAACAGAGGAAACTCACACAATAGTATTTTCGAATTTGGTGAATAAAATAGTTTTGTACGATTATATATATAAAAATAAATTTTTCTTAAATAGAATTGTTAATGAATTTGTTGCCTGAAATGATAATATTTGATTTCCATTTATTGTTTTGTAAACCATTGACTATTGGATAATATAAATAAATGAATTTATAAAACTTAGTTATAGTTTGATTTTGAATTTGAAGTGAAATAAACTATAATTTGAGAATTTAAAATGCCGATAATTTCGAACTTGGTTTTTAAAAGTTTGAAAATGTAATTATATAAAGTATTTTCGAATAAGAAATCGTTTTCAAGGAATTTTTAAAGTTTAAAATCAGTGCTCTTCTCTTTGTCGCTGGAAAATAATTTCAATGATGACGGCCGCATCATCGACATTTATTTTCGAGTTTCGAAGTGGAGAGACCAATTCGTAGCTTTGCTACTGTTTTGATTTGGAAATTTAATCGATTTAAATTTCTTAAGTATGATTTGATTTATATGTATATAGGTATTTCATTTTAAATTTAGTTGATTTGATATATATAGCATATACATAAATTATCTCTAAATGATTTGAGGGGAAATCGAAAATTTAAATTCTTAAATGTATGATTAAAGATGATTTCAAAATTTTAAATTGAGGCAAAGATTTTGAATAAATATTAAATTGAAATAACTGAATTATAAAATATATTTGGATAATACTCAATTGCATTATTTATAACTTACCTAAATTTTCAAAAATCAACTATGTAATTGAATATTATACAATATAAATGATATCAAAGAAATTTTTAAATAAATTTGAGTAGTTAAAATAATTGTAAATATATTTAATATATATGTGTTATGATATATTAAGTAGAATAAATTTAATAATAATTTGGAATAAAGAAGAATTATATTCGTTGAATAAAATATGATTATAATAAATGACTATTCAAAGCGATGATCTTTGAAATTGTAAATTTAAGAAAATTTGATAATAGACAATACAAATTGTCTTTATGAATAAAATTTGAGTGCGTATAAAAATGATATACACTTAAGTTTAATTATAAAATGATTAATAGAGATAAGTTGAATATTAAGTTAGTTGAATAATAATGGATTAATAAAATAAATTGTTGTTGAAGCAAATTTTGTAACAAACAATGATAAATTGGAAATAAACCAAGTTAATGAAATTCATTTGAATTTAAGTCAATTGTTGAATAAAAATTTATTTAAATTGAAATTTATATGGTTTAAATTAATTGTTCTATTTTGAAATTCAAGTCTATTTTCTCTTGGTTGTTCTATTTTCCTACTTTCTTCCTTTTCGGGGACGAAAAGTTTTGAGTGGGGGAGAGTGTAACAACCCGGATATTTTAACGATTTTATTTAATTTAATTAACCGTTTTGTGTGAAAAATAAAAATAATGTAAACGATAAAAATTTGAAATATAAATTTGATATTTGGAATGCGTCCAGTTAAACATAGCAACCGGTAAATTTTCGTCCGAAAATATAAAAGTTTATTTCGCGCGTAAATTTACTTCAATCTAATCAATTAAAAAGCGACGAAAATAAAACGTTTTCAAAACAAAAATATTTTTATATAGAAAAATTCTAAACCATCTTTTGAGCAAGTTGCAAGTTTGTCGTTTTTCCAAATTCGGACATCTTTGGCTCCGTCGACCTTAATTTTCTGCGAATTTTATGCATTTTCCGTAGTAGAAAATTTGAAAATTTTATAATTCAATCGTACCACTGATATTTATATACCGTTTTGATCGTCTCATCGTGTTGGTCTTTACGGTATATTTATTTCTATATTTTGTGATCCGGTACGCGACGGAAACGGAAAGACTGTGCATCGTATCGTATCGAAATTTGTGACCTTTTGTTTCTTTTTCTCTTCAAGCTTGAAACGTGCAGTCTACGCGATCAATAAATTGTCATAATTTTTGCAGCTGAATCTAAGGAAGACCGTTGCTATTCTTTTGCTTTATATTTATATTTACATAAAACTTTATGTAACTTTCCCATTCGTTTCCTCCACCATATTTACGTTTTCTGCTCTTCCCCTCTCTTATTTTCCCTTCCAGGTTTACAACCAACTCCAGCACCATTCACCCCCTATTTCCGCATGTAGCCACTACCGAGGCTAGGCCTCCAAACCCCGACCGACAGCACCGCCTCCACCAAGCTCCGGTCGATCACCTCGCCACCCATCTTCCTCTCCTTTCACCCCACTTCACAGCAACCTCCATGCACGCACCCTAGTCCACCTCCGCATACTCACACCCATCGACCGTCACACCACAGTCGTCCACTTCCTTCCCGAGCCGAATCCATCACCACTTCGGCCTCTCCCTTCCCTCCGCGCCTTGCCGACCCACGCGGCAACCCAACCCGCCATTGATCCGCCCTCTGCCAAGCGCCTCCCACCGTCAAACACCAGCCGACACCTCGCTCGGCCAGGCTACTCGGCCCGCGCATATTCATTTTTCGCACCAGCAACTTGAGTTATATATGGTATGTTATATGTTTTATTATATTTTGTTATGTCATATTTTAGTTCTGTACGATTGAGTTTGGTATGAGTATTTATATTTGTACACCTTTGTTTATGTATATAGGAGTTTATGTATGCATTTCCTTTGGTTATATTTCAATTTTCAATGCTTATATATGTTTACAGCCTTCCTTCCTTCATTTAAGAGATATACTGCTAGGTTTGAACATAAATATAACATTGGCTTGAAACAATTTTATATATATATTTATATATAAGTCGGCTGTGTACATTTATGTTAGCTGTATATTGGATTCATGTACTTGCATGTAGAATGGTAACTGTTGCTTAAAATATAGTTTACAAAGCTATTTATATATATGTACACATATATACCCTATCTATATTATACAGTTATTTATATGTGTTTACATTTCCAAAGTTACATAACCTGCAAGTTATGATGTTTTACAAATATATTCTTTATAGTAGTGTAACGTGATAAGCACTGGTCTTTAAAAAAAAAAAAAAAAGGGAAAGGTAATGGTTGTTTATATATGTATGTTTTATAAAATAAGATTATAGCATGGTACAATATATTTGGTTAGATGTACTATAGGCTGAAGTCTGCTCCTATATTTTTGACCGAGACTCTCGTCTCCTTTTTATTTAAACCATATATATATATATATATATATATATATATATATCTATTATGTATGTTTGGTGAATTTTTGAAGATATATGTATTTATACATATATATATAGGTATATGTATATATATATATTAACTTAAAGATTTTTAAAGGGTAAAATTTAAAGAGTTTATAATTTGTTATGTCGGTGTAAAGTCTAATATTTTGAAAAAGTATATTATATAATCTAAGTCATATTAAATAATTCATTAATTATTCTAAATATGTAATCTTAACATGAGTTTAAATTCAATAATGGGTTTTAAAATTTTATCATATGGAAGTTTATTTGGTATGTGTTTAAAAATGTTTATTTATGTATACTGTTGATGTTTAATGTATACATGTTTGATTTTTTTTATGTGTTTAATTTAAAAGTAATGATTTTTGAAAACCATAGATATATTAGATCACTGATACCATTTATCTTCATCAACCTAGTTCTGATTTGTTCCATCAATTTCTATTATCAGCTTTGATCGTTGAATTCGTGCCGATTTTGCTGGGATTCGAAACTCAATTTCAGTATCCGTATCAGTGTGCGTATCCGTGTCATCGTCTATCTTTCCTAGCCTCGAAAGGTGAGCAATCACTCACGATTAATGTTCTTTTATTTATTAAATTTGATTTCAATTGAAACGACAATTGAAATATACTGCTGTTATTTATTGCACTGTTATTTATGTATGAGTTCACCTTTGACATCTGACACCGTTATCTGTTATGTATGCAATAATAATCCAGTTTTGGTTGATAATTGATTGTTTATGTATTGTTTATATTGGATGTAAAATTGTAATGTATAAAGTGATAAATATTATACAATTAAATTTGACGTAGGATAATTAAAATTTGAATCGACACATACGTTGAATTTGATTAGTGGAATATGACCCCTTTTAATTGTTAAATTAATTGACATGTAGATTAGGGATAATTACACTTTGAACCATTGAACGTATGTTGGTTTAATTATTGTAGTGAAAAATTGAAATCGAATGACAAGTGAAGAACCGTATAAATAATATTGTAGTAATCTTTAATCTACATGAAATGATAGTGTAGATTCTAGAAATAATTATATTAATTTGCACAAACAACAATGTGAATTAATACGATTGTTTCGGGATTATTTGAATGAAGTATTGGATTGTTATTGATTGTTTTTATTGCTTGTTCATTTACTTGGACACCATCTCAGTTATCACACTGCAAGTTCCCTTTGTTATGTTTTGATTTTTGAATTGGAATTGGAATCGGGTTGAAATGATATATACCCAAATGAACTTGACTTAGGATAGAGAATTAAATAAAAATCCGATTGGTCAATAATTTGAAAAAAATAATAATGATTTTATTCGAATAAAGAATAAGTTTTGAAATAAAGTTGGAACTTGAATTGTATGAAAGGAAAGGTAAAGATTAAATCTGAAACAAATATTAACGTAGTAATTGATGAAAGAACGTTGTTTGAAATTTAATTATTAAATTTGGAATTATTAATAAATAATTTGGAATTAGTAATAATCGAGTTTTGAAATTATTAAGTTTGAAATCATTTAATAATTAAAATTCGAATTATAATTAAGTTTGGAATTATAATTAAGTTGAAATTATTAAGTTGAATTTATAATTAAGTTGAAATGATTTGATAATTAAGTTTGAATTCATAATTAAGTGGAAATGATTTAATAATTAAGTTTGAATTTATAATCAAGTTTGTAATTATTAAGTTTTGAAATTATTAATAATTAAGATTGAAATTATTTAATAATTGAATAAGATTTAAATTATTTGATAATTGAATAAAAATTGAATTCTTTGATAAGAGAAAATTTAACTTTTGAATAAGTAGATTTGAACTTCGTTAATAAATGAAATTGAGTCTCTTTATTTATTAAAGTCTTGGAAAATTTATTTAAGTAAGTGAAACTGAAACTTCTCGATTATGTGAAATTTAGTTCTTTATTAATTGAGTTTGAAATTTGTAACAAAGTCAGTAAATAAGTGAAATTTGAATTTCTCTAACAAGAAATAAAATGTGATTTATTGAAATAAATGGAATTTATTGAAATTAAAGTAAGCCCTGTAATTTAAAGAATTGATTTGACGAATTTAATTTATTTCATTTTGAAGTTTGATATAATGAGGTTGACGCAAGTAATTGATTTAAATGAATTGGAATTTAAATAAAAGTTGTTTGAAGGATAAATTTACTTAGCGAATATTGAATGAAATCGATAAATGAATTTAAATTGATTTGAATGAAAAATAAACAATTTAAATGATTTCGGAATGAAACCTATATACGAACTTGAATCAATATTTGAATTTTTTTTATAAAAATTGAAATTGTATTGTAAGAATTTGAAATGGTTATTTGGAAGTTTTGAAACGTAAATTTTGGAAATTGATAGTGAAAGACAAATGAAATGTTGATATATAAATTCTAATTGTAATTGGAATTGATTTTGTTTTGAAATTTATGAACGACCAATCGGTGTAATAATTACAAAAGTTATTAAAGAGACCGGAATCGGTTATGGATATACTCTCTATCTAAACCGAAAACCACTTTAATAACTATACATGGAGTGATGATCCAGAATGAAGTGGTTGGAATGATGTACGTGATGACTGAAGAAAGAGAACGATAATGGATAGCCTTGACACTTGTGTCAAATTGGAAATGACCAAAATCAAGAGCCGTGCCGGGCCAAATGGGGTTAGCCACCTCAAGCGGACACACTTCTTCGTAACTACTACTTATTACTTGTGATTGATTGGTGCACCCTCGGAATTTCAGGAGTGTTGTTTCGCGGTGTTGCGATTGCTGCGGCGATGCGTTCTCACCAGTCCGGATCAGGCGAACGGTAGTTTCACTACCTTGGGTATTGCCTCATGTGCCTTGTCATACTTGTATTCCCGTATACGCGACCACTACGTATTTGTTTTGTGTTATACCTATGGAGTACTCCCTGATATCCCATCAGTTTACGGTGGAGTTTACAGTGCTGTATAGACTATGACATTTATATAAAATGTGTTAAGGGGGATAATGGTAACGCCTTAACACTATTTTGATATTTTATATTACTGATAGACATTATCTATTTAGCGTATATTACTACATAGTAGATAGTTTAACGGATCCTTAGAGGACGGTTATTCCAACGTCCTTTGAGTTACTTGTATTTCAATTGTTATTTCACTTGAGTTGGATTTATTGATATAAGAATGTTAATCCTGACTCGAGTGTTTTGTGTTTTGCTTTACGCTCAGGTCAGACTGAGTGGTTCAGTTTTCGAGACTCACCTTTAGAGTTGGAGCTTTGCTTGAAGATCCAGCCATCTATTCTGCTTTCAGCATTCGATGATTCGAGTGATGTATTCTGTTTTATATCTGATGTATCGTGTTACTCTTCTTTTGTATCTAGTTAACTCTGATGTATCTTATATATTTATATAGTAGCTTCATGAACTACTATCTCTTTTATTTCCGCTGCATATTATTACTCTGTGTCTGTGATTCTGTGATTATTTATTTATTGTATATCTGAGTTTTGCCAAATTTAAAATTAACAATTCGGTATTTTGAATCATTCAAATCCGACATGTGCGGGTGCGAATAGTCCAAAATAGCGGGTGGTTACACATTGTATACAGAAGTTTGCTTGAAAAATCAGTTTATTTCAAATTGATTTCAATTATATTGATATCTATGCGTTTCGAGTCTGTACGATCAAACGCCAAGTCTGATCAGTACGAAACTTAAAACCTTACAATAATTCACCGTTAGGGATCCGATGAAACTAGTTTCTTCGAAATCCGAGACAGTTGCCAAAATGGGTATTTTTCATGTTAATTAAATAAATTAATATTAAATTAATTTAGTCACTTTTCAATTCAAATTTAATAATTTACAATTTCTATCATTTTGGATTACTTAGTAATTTATAAACCTTTTAAAACAAATTTCTATATCAATTTATTATTGAATATTTCAGAATTTACAGAATTTAATTAACATTTCAATAAATTCAGTAATTATAATTTAAATTTCCATTAAATCCATTTATTTGACTTTCCATCTTATTATACAATCAATCGTTATCCTACGGATTAATTATCATGGTTTATATCTTAATACACTCATATTCTGCAATTTCATCTTTATTTATATTAACTACTACATTCCAATTATATTGAATCTTGTCAACTTTACACATTAATTAAATAAAAATCCCAATTAATTATTTGTCCTGGTTTCACTCTTTTATTAAATCAATTTATTGCCTAGGCACTTATAATTTCATTTCTATTCCTTTTATTACATTCAAAAATTTCAGTTATCGTCTTAACTTACATCAATGCAACATTTAGTTGCATTTAATTTCAATTGATTAAATATATTGGTAACAAACAACAGTCGCCATTATTACACTTTATAACATTTGTAAGTTTATTATTTACAATTAATTGTTATAACTACTGCTACCCCACTACCATTATCAATGACAGCTAATTATACCTTATTCCACTAATTAATCAACATTTGAATTATCAACTTACCTACATTAACTGCACTAATTTAGGGAATTAATTGCAATTGATTTCTAATTAAATTTAATAGACCAAATAAATAGGTAACATATAGTAATTGTTACCAGTAACCTTTCATCACATTTATAAATTCATTATTTACAAACAAATGTTACAATTTCTTACATAATAGTAATTTTATTCAATTACCATTAACAATATATTATTTCATTAGCTAATTAAATATTTACATTTGTTTTCTCATATCCAAATTTAAACCAAGTATAACATTTACATTATTTCCATTATTGGAATATCATTTCAATCGTTAATAATTAACTTTAATTAGCATTGTTACTTTTCATTTTTAGTTATAATTTCATTAATAAATCTCAAATTTTTATTTTCTTCAATTATTAAATCACAAATCCTATTAAATTAACAAATTTTAATTACGGAAAATTACGGGTCGCTACACTCTCCCCCACTCAAAACTTTTCATCTTCGAAAAGGAAAAAGAAGGGAGAAGGAATTAAGAAATCAATATATCTTATTAGAAATATTAAATTTATAAATAATTGCTTTACAAATTTAAATAAATTAAATAAATTGTATCAATTTATAACAAATTAAATCCTTTTATATTCAAGTTAACAAAAGTTTTGAAAACATTTCATAAAAATTTCTAAGTCCAAAATCCATGGAAAATTTCGGTAGAGTCTCCTTTGTATGGAGAGGCCTGGAAGAGATAATAATATCAAAATATAACAATATATATCAAAATTTTCAAAATAATATATCCCAACAGCGGAAAAAAGTAATATAATAACGCTAGAAAACCGTAATCCGAGAACATACCTATTAGTCAGGCAAATAACGCTTATTTTATGAAACCAAAAGCAGTAGCAATTGCTTTCATAACTTGTATTCCACTTATATAATCCAAAGAGGTTAATAATTATAAAGAAGTGAAATGATTGTATTGTTTTAAATTAATAACAAATAATCAACATAACATAACGACGATCACTTTCAACCAAAAGCATACCATCATCACATAAAATCAAAATAAATCAATACAACATAATAACAATCTTTTGCAAACAAGCATACAATCTTCACAAGGGATCAAAGTAATCAACCATTTCTGAAGTTACAATCATCAAATTTAATATATTATTCATTTTATTATTTACTTTAATTATCAGTAGCTTCAAACATTAACTTAAGTTCATAATTCTTTGCTTACAATATTCACTTTCTATATCATTTTATTTAGTAGCACTACAATTACAACTCAGGTTTATAACTATTTTCATTTCAAATTTCTTATTTATAATATTAAATTTCACTGAACACTTTCATTATTTAAATTTTTCTTGTATAATATTCCATTACATATCCTTATTTAACATTACAACTTTTAATATTCTGGTAAGTTATATATATGTTTCTAAAAATGAAATTGAAAGTTACACAAGTTTATCTTATTTCATTTTAGTAAATAAATATTCAATAGTTATCATTTCTTATTTTCGTCTCCTTTTCATTTACACGTAACAAATTTCGAATTCCTTGTATATTTCATTTATGACTTAGCATTTAATTTCTTACTTTCAAGTTTAGAAGTTCCAATTGTTATTAAATAGTTAAAATTTTATTCCATTACAATAATTGAAATTCTAATTTAAGCCTGTAGTTTATTCTACTGGATTTTTTTCTTCTCATTATTTACTCTTCCATTCATTTATTGATATAAAGATCAATCACTTACATAATTTGTTTTCCATTAAGGGTTTAAGTCATTAATGAATCATTTCATAAAATATTACTTAAGCTTCTACTGCCTTACTTAAGTTTATTACTTAATTAGATTATTGAATAAAAATTTAAGTTTTTGGTATTTTCCCTTGAAGAGAAATCTAATATTTCAATATATCTAAAAATTCAATTAAAACATATAACCTCATTCACTTAGTAAAATATAAGATATATTTAAAACATCCTCATAGCATTATGTAAAGATTTTTCAAAAGTCTAAAATAATGTTTGAAATTTATATCAAAACATTAAAATAAGCTTTAAAATAAAGTTCCTTAAATCCGAAAACTTATTGGGCTCGTTATTTTTAAAATAAGTATAAACTCATGATTATTAAATTGAAACTAATAGTATACTCAAATCTTACATTAAATTTCTAAATTAAAGTATAAAATTTCATATCTTCATAATTAATTTTTACACACTTGTTTTAAAATGAATAATCAAATCATGGAAAAACATTTATTATGGTTAAATACAAAAATTCAAATAGTAAATAAACTAATAAATTTACTATTAGTACTTTGAAATCAAGTAAGTATTCCATACTATACTTCCAAAATAGAGATTCAATTTTATTTGTCAAGTATATTACTACAAACAAACTTCGCAAATCAATTTTTTTATATTTATATAATATCTTTAAATTATACATTCAAAGAAACTTATATAAATTTTACTTGAAATATTCATTTGAAAGTTACATTTGCAAATCAATCATCTTTAATACTTTAATACTTTTCAAAAAGGGGCATATCACTAGAAGGACAAACTTTGTCGTACAATTAGTTTCTAGGACACACATCCACAAAAGTTAGTTTCAAGGCCAAAGTCAGCATAATAATTACTTGTAAGGACAAAGTCAGCATTCCAATTACTTTCAAGGACATAATTTCATAGGTTTTTAGGCCTTAGGAACTAATTATTTTGCATTTTGTCCTTAAAAATAATTATTTCAGTTATGTGTCCTAGAAACTAATTGTACTTGCTAAAGAGGCCCTTGTGGCTAATTTCCACTTTCAAAAATTTATTTGTAAAATTCCTTGCTTCATTTATAAATACCATTTAAATATTTTAAATAACATATCTACAAATATATATAAACTATTTGAAAATAATTATTTACATCGTTACTTATATTTACAAAGAAGCTATGAAAACATTAAATCCATTATTTATAAATTTATTAGTTTTATCTCCAGATACTTTTCAAACATTATTAGTAAATCAAAAATCATTTACATTAAATATGTTTTATTTAATTAATAACTTCTAAAATATTTACAACACTAATAATTTACTATTAAACCATGTTGTATATAAATAAACAATGTTTTAAACATTTTAAAGTACTTAGAAATGACAAAAATGACCAAAATATCTTTTATACAATACTTTATCAAAATACTTTTATAACTTGATGTCTTAACAGGTTTATCCTCATTCTTGCAGGCTCTGGCCATGTGTTGATCAGGCACAAGGCTATAATTCTCCAAGTACTTAGTAGACCTATTTCAACATCCAGTGAAAATATACTTAAAAATAGGTATGAGAAGTACCGCTCAAAATCCAATGTCAAATGACGATAATACGATAGCAGTGGCCCGCTGTTGATCCAGTATTTACACAATGAACACAACACTTTCCAGAAGATCCTTCTACCTTCCAGAATCCAGAAAAATATCGTAGCCAGTTCATAAAAAAGGGACCATCGACCCCTGCTGCAGTGGTACGCTGTTGGTTCAATGATTTGCGCAATGGATGTACTTCCTTCCCGGAAGATCGATAAACAAAAAATCTCAGGATCAAAAGTGCCTCCATTGGGTAAAATAAAGAACCATCTACCATGAAAAAAAGTCAAGGAACTCATGAGTTTAAGTCGGGACAACCATATCAGTTCGAATCCATTTTTGAATTCATCTAAGTCCATTAGGGTTTATCGGTCGAATCCATTCCTGGATTCCCCAAGTCCATCTGGGTCGAAGCATATCATACTATACTTCTTCACGGAAGGTACTTTTCCATACCTCTTTCTTCAAAATATAACATACCATATATAGTACCCTTTCAAAATCTCAGCTTCAAATATTGCACTTATATAAATTCCATTATATATAAGATTTCATTTTCAGATAAAGTACTTTCCAAAATCAATAATCTCGAATATATCAAATCATTCTTATATAAATTCCATTATATATAATATTTATCTCTTCAGATCGAATACCATCCAAAATCAAAAATTTCAAAATCACTTGTACGTATATGTCCATCTTATACAAGAATCAAAATTTTCCAAAATCAATTTCGCTGTATGAAAAGCCATATGGGATTGAACATCTTTTCTTTATAAAAGGTTTTGAATTTAGAATGGTTTTGTATATAAATCGTTTTGGGAAATATTTTTGTATATAAAATGGTTGTGTAAACCAGTTTGTAAACAAAATAGTTTTGTAAATAAAATAGTATGCAAAACAGTTTTGTAAATAACATTGTTTATAAATCAAATTGAATAAGATAGTTTGTATAAGAAACTAAAATAAAATAGTTTGTATAATAAAAATAAAATAAAATAGCTTGTATGAGAAAAATAAAAGAAAATAGTTTATATAAGAAAAATAAAAGAAAATAGTTTGTATAAGAAAAACAAAAGAAAATATTTTTGAATAATGGTTTTAAATTAACAGTAGTTTTGCATAAAAGAAAATTCCAATTTAAATTACAAAGATATGCAACCCAACAACTTTCAATTTCAGCGTCAAAGCATATCAATAATATTAGAACATAAGATGTACACATGTCATCATTTCGCAAAATCACATTCGTTCACTCGCCCGATCACACAAGTTCGCTTTCGAACTAATATTATCCATTCAAATTCCCTAATGCGGACTTCAATATGGTTTCTTGACTAGAAATCATCATTCTCCACGCATAGCCATATACTATGATAGAGAATTCTGGAACCAAACCAAAAATCCATATCAAATATTCGCCATCAAGAATCGAATGAAAAATCCTAACACAAAGTGGTGAAATTCACATAGAACTTGTGTACTCAAATCCAGATCAAATTAATTTTGCTAATAAAATAATATACATACAACTGATGTAATTATTCCAATTTGTTTCATTACCATTGCATTTCAATTAAATTCATTGTTAGTTTCATTGATTAAAACAAATATCACTTCATACTTTAATATTTGTTTCACAGAATTTCTCTATTTGAAATAAAATATTATTATATCCATTCTCATAATATTTCTTATATTTCTCTTTAATCAAAATTACATTCATTTCACATGTAATATTTCTCATTTAATACAACATTTATTTGCAAATAATTTTGTAAGGAATTTTATTAAGTTCATACCCCATTTATAAAAGCTTAATTCCTTTTTATAAGACATTGTTCGTGTTTAAAGTTATCACAACTTTAATTATAACCATTTATTGCAACATCCATTTATTTCATAACAATTTACAAGTCATGGCTTTATTTATAATCATTTCACTTTTAATTCATATTTGTTTATACCAATTAGTTTCCTCTTTACCTTTCAATTTATTTATGACACATTTCATAAATGTTAATTTAGTTTATAAATATATTTTTCCTAACTTAATCTCACTTACAACATTTCCTTAATCACAATTTCAATTTAAAAATCCCAAGGCTTAAAGTTCACACTTGTATGTTATTACATTCCATGCCAAGAATGTATACCATAATTATGTTCATTAACTAGACATAGATGTAAAAAATTAAACACTATTTCACTTGCTTTCAAACTAAGGTTATCAAATTCAACTGCATAATTCAGCATAATTTCTAAGTTTCAACTCATATATTAATTCAAAAGGTTTGATTATCCAAATATCCAAATATTCTATTTATTTCAATAGTTGAAACTACCAATCAACAAACAATAAGATTGACAACATTTCAATTCCATAAACAAATATCCAAATTATTCATTTTATTCTCTTTAATACACCATTATTAAACTAGTGTTTAGTCTATTAATTCAATCAACAATAATTAGCCAATGTTTATAAAATGAAAAAAACTCAACGAATCCATAATAAATGATAATAACTAAATATTACCATTTCGTAGACCAAACACATTACAAATAACTATATTAGTTATAAAAATTTATTCCTTTATATATATCATATAATATTAGGAAAAATATAATTTGATTTCAAAACTTATATAAAACGTTTTTTTATAACACTAGCAAATACGCGCTCTCGTAAATATACTCAGACAACTCATTCTAGAATATTACTACCCTATCTCTAATGAGTTAACCCCAACTGGCTATGGTATGTCTAAACCAAATCTCTGATACCAACTATAACTACCCACCCTTTTGGACGGTTTAAATCGAAAATAAAACACACATGTTTAATTCAAACCATTAGAAGGAAGGATTGTTAATGGGGTAAATAAGAAATAAAAGAAAAGAAGGAAAAATAAAATACAGAATTTCGCAGCGGAATGACAAAATATAATAATCAAGTAAACAGTTCATGAAGCTGTTTTACAAATAACACGCGATTACACTATTACAATTCAAATCAGAGTTATACATACAGTAGAAATAATAATTAATGCAGCGGAATACATAATATAATGGAATAATTATAATAAATAGTAATAATATACCGAGTCTTCATTTTTGTCCTATAGAAAATAAAATAGCCTTCAATACAATGAAAAAGCTCAGACTAACCCGAGCATAATGAAAACAGAACACTCGAGTCAGAACTAAAAGATCTTATGTAAGTCAAATTTCTAAAATAATATGTGAGTGCAATGGTTTCAGAGATGTTACAGGATTTTCCATCTCCTATAATTGTACAATGTGAATATAATTATTGAAAGATTTCACATAATTCGAAACATCAATCTTAATCATCTAATTAAAACAAATCCGAAGTTTGAATTAACTTAATCCCTTCAAATAATTCGACTCTAAATAAAATCCAAATCCGAGAAATTATATGGGTATATGTCATTTCAACCAGTATCAAAAATCAACATTTCAAATCAATGAAAACCGTTCGGGTTTATCATTTCAACTCATAATGATTTTCAAGTATAATAATTAAGGGAACTTGCGAAGTGATCATAATATATAAATCAAACACATCATCTAATTATCTAATGTAAAAAAAATCAAACATCCATCATAATTATCATCCAATTCAAACAATGAATATTCACAATTTACAGATTATTATTTACAAGTAATTAAGTGGCAATTATAATTTCAATAAAAATTTAAGTGATAATTTAATTCAAACTAATTCAAATTAACAGGAATAACAATTTAACATACCCCATAAATAAATTCCTAATCACATTAGAAACTTAATTTAACTAACATAAGAAATTTTAGAAGTTGTGAGTAGGTCAAAACACTCACCTTTGAATTTCAAATTGATTTGAAATTCAAATAAAGGCCCAAATTTCAATAGTCTCAGAATTTGTCCCAACCAACTTAAAAATGTCGGGAATTTCGATACAATCCCAACGAAATAAACCATGTATGAATCCGAGCTCGTATGAAAAAGTTATGATAATTAGAATATTGAAAAATTCTGGTCCTGAGTCGATTTCGGGTTCAATTTCGGTCCGCCGCCTCAAATCCCTAATGCTTGCTTTGAGTTTTGTCTACCTGAGAACTGAGTCATTTTCTTCCTGATCCGAAGTTGCTACAGGGTTTTTGCCTCTAAAACCTGAAGGGCGACCCGAAGTTGCTGCAAATCCACTTTTTTTTAAAATTGAAAATAAATTTTGGAATTTGGGAATTAGGTTTGATGTTATGTCACTTGAGAAGGAGGAAGCAGATGTACATACAAAAAAAATGAAGTGAGAAACAATTAGGGTTTATAAAAGCCTATATATAGGCAGGGTTGGATCAAAACGATAACAACGACCCGTAAAGCCCGTTTCATTTCCGAAACGGAAATGGATCTTCCAATATATCGAAATATAGGTTTGATATTTTTAAACTCAATGGAACTAATTTCACATCCTAATTCCATTGTATAGAGAAGTTAGCTTAAAAAATCAGTTTATTTTAAGTTTATTTCTACGCGTTTCGAGTCCGTACGATCAAACGCTAAGTCTGATTGACACGAAACTTAAAACCTTACAATAATTCACCGTTACGGTTCCGATGAAACTAGTTTCGTCGAAATCTGAGACAGTTTCCAAAATGGCAATTTTCACGTTAATTAGATAAATTAATATTAAACTAATTTAGTCACTTTTCAATTCAAATTTAATAATTTACAATTTCTATCATTTTAGATTACTTAGTAATTTATAATCCTTTTAAAACAAATTTCTATATCAATTTATTATTGAATATTTCATAATTTATAGAGTTTAATTTCCATTTCAATAAATTCAGTAATTATAATTTAAATTTCCAGTAAATCCATTTATTTGACTTTCCATCTTATTATACAATCAATCGTTACCTTATGGATTAATTATCATGGTTTATATCATATTACACTCATCTTCTGCAATTTCATCTTTTATTTGTATTAACTACTACATTCCAATTATATTGAATCTTGTCAACTTTACACGTTAATTAAATAAAAATCCCAATTTATTATTTATCCTGGTTTCACTCTTTTATTAAAGCAATTTATTGCCTAGGCAATTATAATTGCATTTCTATTCCTTTTATTACATTCACAAATTTCAGTTATTGTCTTAACTTACATTAATGCAACATTTAATTGTATTTAATTTCAATTGATTTAGTATATTGGCAACAAACAACAGTCGCCATTATTACACTTTATAACTTTTGAAAGTTTATTATTTACAATTAATTGTTATAACTACTACTACCCCACTACCATTATCAATGATAACTAATTATACCTTATTCCACTAATTAATCAACATTTGAATTATCAACTTACCTACATTAACTGCACTAATTTAGGGAATTAATTGCAATTAATTTCTAATTAAATTTAATAGACCAAATAAATAGGTAATATATAATAATTGTTACCAGTAACCTTTCATCACATTTATATATTCATAATTTAAAAACAAATGTTACAATTTCTTACATAATAGTAATTTTATTTAATTATCATTAACAATATATTACTTCATTAGTTAATTAAATGTTTACATTTGTTTTCTCATCTTCAATTTAAAACCAAGTATAACATTTACATTATTTCCATTATTGGAATTTTATTTTAACTGTTAATAATTAACTTTAATTAACATTTTTACCTTTCATTTTTAGTTTTTACTTCATTAATAAATCCCAAATTCTTATTCTTTTCAATTATTAAATCACAAATCCTATTAAATTAACAAATTTTAATTGTCGAAAATTATGGGTCGTTACAGATTGGAAGTTATAAAATGGGATTTATGAAGAAATGGATTTGTAAAATGGATTTTAAGAAAAAGATTGTTTTTATAAACAAGTAAAACTCAAAGGAGTATAAGAATTTATAAACGATGTTTATAAATAAGGTAAGCGATATCAGTTGCTAAATTGGGAATATAAAATCCATAGGTGAATTTATATTAGAATATGAAAATAAGGTGAGAAAAATAGTGGATACTATTTTTGAAAAGTGAAAAATGGTTAAGTAGATCGGAATAGAAGTGATATGATGTGATTCGAGAGAAATTTGTAAAATTGAATTGGTTATTGAGGTTTTTAAAATATATTTTTAATTTTTAAGAAGTTAAGTTGTTTTTAAAAGGAATTTTTAAAAAAAACTATAGAATTTTAAACTAGTTAGGATAGCAATACTTCGGTAAGTAGATTTTCAAATACTAAGAATTTACCTTAGTAAATACTAACTTTTAAAATCAGCTTTGAAAATTTATTTGTTTATCCAAAAATGAGTTATTGATGTTATAAAAGTTTTTTTGATATTTTAAAAAAAATTACTTGAACATGTTTCAAAAATAAATTATTATTCTTTTAAATACTTATTATATATATAGAGTTTTGAAGTGATTGAAAATTTTCATTTATAAATTCTCTCGAGATTCGTAAATGGGACTTATAAACGTGTATGATATTGAGGAGAGGAAATTTATTAGTGATTCCGAAGACTTATGAGATAAGTTACGAAATATTCTCTTAAGTGTTGATATTTGAAAAAAAATTGGAAAATAAGACATATAATATTTTTCTAAGTATAAAAATGGAATTTTAGAAATATTTCCAATTGTTGAGATGGTTTGGAAGTATCCAGATACGGATTTAAGTATTTGTAGTTGTTTTCAAATGTCGGAAGGGATTGATATATCTCATAAAGATATTTTGAAAATAAATATTTTGGAAAATTTTGTATAATAAGGCCTGGTGTCTACTTATGGATGTTTTATTGGTAGTTAAATAACCAACTATTAATATTGGCTAATTCCATTAATCGTTTCGAAGAGACTGCGATCGGATTTAATTATCCAAAAACCACTTCGATCAAGTTTGAACGCTACAAATGAATACTGTGAAGATGATTAATATGGTGATTCGGTTTGTACAGACCCAGGACAACTTGTATGGACGAATGCTATAAGGACATCGTTATTGGAGGACGATGAGCATTGTAAGTGGAATTGTTTCTTGAAAGGTAACATTTAGCCTCAAGCCTCATCAACCAGGAATGACTAAAATACGGAAGATGCGGCAAGGATAGGTGGGTCGCACTCAATTAGGGTATGTTTATCACCTTTCTAAATGTCCTCAAAAATATATAAATTATGGACATGGTTGTGCATGAGAAAGCGAGCACTCGATTTTTAAGGGTGGGAACTCTCGAGGTGGTAACATATTTGGTCTATCCCAGTTAGGGATAAGCCGGTCTTGTGTAGTAGGCGATCCTAGCGATGTCCTTGGTGCGTTATTCTAGAGGTGTACTGTGATAGGCCATGCCCTAGTGTCCCAGTCATTGTATGGGATCCAATCTCCAATACGACCTTTTACGATTTTTGTTTATAGAGCCTAATATGCTGGAATTCAGTTAATATAATAATTTCGGCTATTTGAATAAGTATTTGTATTTAGACACTATTATAATATCATTGGATTTTCTATTAAATGTTTTGGTTATTGTAAGTTAAAAACCCGTCATGTTTATGTGTGACGCGATCTTACGAGATACTTTTGTTTTTCAAAGGAGACGACTCTTATAATTCAAATTGAGTGTGTTCTCACGCTAGTTTTCTAAACTGACTCGGGTGTTATTTTATTATAATACTCGGGTCAGACCGAGTATTACAAATTTAGGTTAGAATGCTGTGGAGCTTAGGAGATGAGCTGAATGACAGAGACGTATCTCCGTATTTGGTTGTAGTACGTGAGGATAAATTATTATAACTGTCCATTTTCAAGTATTGAATTGTTGTACTCTAATGATTGTATGTATATTAACGGATACAGTTTCCATTGTATAAAAATCTATTATTATATATTATATTTTGTTCCACAGCGATTGCGAGATTTTGAATTGTTATTTCTGTTTAATTTCTCCTACCTTTTTCTTCTTCACCCCTAAAGATTCGTATTTCCGTTAAATTTGAGTCGAACTGATGTGAAATATAGTCGACTCAAAGGGTATGGATTTGCGAGCATTTACAAATTATTTCAAAGTTTTATTCATATTGCAATTTATATATGTGTGTGTGTGTGTGTGTGTGTGTGTGTGTGTAGACACACACATTCAAATCTAAATCTTCTAATATGGAAGCTAACTTACTAACAAGATTATTCCAAATATAATTTTGGTTTTATTCTTTAATAACTATAATAAAATCTGACGACTTAGGTATATACAAATTCGTGATAAGAAGGTCTAGATCTAGGTTAAACAAACAAGGTAAATATACATACAAAACATGAACAAATAGAAGAGAACATAGCAAAGGTGTTTATTATTTAAATCAACATGAAAAGAACATACAATTGATTCAAAAGAGGGAATTGAGATATTCAAAGTTAAATCCAAATTCACACATATGAACAGAAGGGATAGATAAAGGATTAAAGCAATGTAAACAAAACTAAAAGATATATGGATATATTTAGAATTACCTTAGGATGAAGCTTGGAGAAACACCTTGAATGATAGAACAAACCTGGATCTGTTGGATCAATCTTTAGATCTGCATCAATCAAGAGATAATCGCCTATTTCTTTTTAATTTTACTTTATTAAATTTTGGGATTTTAAAGCTTTTCCACCATGGAAAGTTCAGCCTTTATGTTTCTGCAGGGAGAGAGGGAAAATGATGGAACAAGATCTGATTAAAGGAGGAAATGAATATGCAATCAATATATGGTCCTTTTATCTCCTTTAATTAACACTGCCACCGCATTTCAAATTCAAAACCCCTCCTCTTCTCTACATCATAACTGGCCATCACTTTGGGCTCTAGGTCGAAAAAAATCCGAAGTCCAATTAGTATTATCTCTATTTAAAACTAATTAAAATTTTCCATCAATATCATTTCTATGTAATTAATGTCGGATAATATCGCCGATATATCTCATATCGCTCCTAGGTCGATATTTTTTTCAAAATGTCACATAAATTATTATTATCGATATATCGCCTAATATTTGCCAATATATTGCTCCGATATTTAGTGTAAAATCATAATATTTTATAAAAATATCATTCATTATTGTATGTATTGGAGAAAATATCTTTACAAATAAATATCTTCACATTCTCAATATTTATGTTTTGCACATGTGAATGAAAATTTGTAGACCATATAAGAAATCCGAGTATACTAATTTCTTAATTTTAACCATATGGTTATAGGCTTCTTCATTGTCTTTTAATAAAGAAATCTCTACTTATTCCATTATTATACATGTTTTATTTTCCTGGAAGACTTTACCACTAAAGACAAGATCATGAAAGCGCAACTTCTCTTTTTAGTTATTATTTATTCTCTATTTATAATTAGTAAGTTAGTTTATGATATTTATTTATTTATTATTATCTTACACTTAGAATTAAAGTTGAAGAGCAGTTGTAACAACCCTGGTTGAAATTACATGGAATTAAATTTAAAATATATTTAAAAGTTATATTGATTAATTTTAAGATGAATTTGGAAAATTTTATTAGTTATAATTTCCAAATTAAAATGGCCTTCTAGATGGAAATAAATAAATTTAGGAAAATCTATTAAATTTTAGAAATTGTGTTATTTAACTTCTTATATTTGATAATATAAGAATAACCTTGGGGAAAATGAGAATTTATAAAATAATTTTGAATTTTTCCAAGGTTTATTCACTTTTTTTTGAATGGGGATTTATGAAAAATACTTTCCATTTCAAATTATTACAGCAAATTTTGTAATTTAATAAAATATTAATGTTGAGATTTATTGTTTAAAATGAGAATTTTTTACATAATAGCTTATTTTATTAAAGATCATGAGTATAACTTTTAATTTTAAAATCTATATTTAATTTTACAAAAGATCTCAATATTAATAGAAACGAAAAATCTTAACATGTTGGAGCTTTGGTAAAATCAAGCAAAATTAATCTATGCTTTCAGAAACATAGATCGAGTATTAATTAGTATTTTATGAGTGATAAAAATAGCAATTAGTAAACATTTTCTTATTGGGTTGTAGGGTACCCATTAGTCCCATGTAGAGGGTGAATAATAATCCTCATACTCTTATTTTCCTTCATCATATTCTCATTTCAGCCAGGATCAAAAATCTGAAAATAAACTTACCCTATTTGCAAAGCCTAGAAACTAGATTAAATCACCAAATCAAGCTTAAATCAAAGGGCTTTTGATTATTAATAGAAGATGTAAAGCTATGGTAATCTCTACCATCATATCTTACATCTATTAGGTCTTTAATAACAGCTTTGATCTTGATTGTAATTCATGATTTTGCAATCGTTCAAAATATAACCTAGGTTGTAGCCAAAAGTTTTTAGCTAAGAGGAATCCGGGTTCTAATTATCCATTCAAGCTTAATTATGTGAGTTAATCTTACACTTCTAGCCTATAGATGAATACTTATCATTGTTGTTGTTGTGGATGAATTTGGTGTTGAAGTATTCTCAATTTTGTGTTGATTTTCTTTTCATGCGAAACTTGATTTTCTGGTTGATAAAAACCCACTTCATATGATCATGAATTTCATTTCATTGTACTTGTTTTGATGCACACTTGTTAGCTAATTCAGTCTAGTAGATGTCCAGGTTCAATTCAAAGAAGAAAACACCACAAATGGGCAGCCGAAGCACTACCAGCATCGCTTGGGACTTAACCCACGTGTACCAACTAGTGCACCGGTCACCATGACCAGTGGACCTGTAACAACCCGGATATTTTAACGGTTTTAAATTAATTTAACTAACTAAATTTGTGTGAAATATATGAAGTTTATTTCGTGCGTAAATTTCAATTTAATCGGTTAAAAAGCGATGAAAATAAAACGTTTTCGAAACCTAAATATTTTTACATAGAAAAATTCTAAATCATCTTCTGAGCAAGACGTCATTTTTCATTTTTCTAAATTCGGACTTCTTTAGCTCCGTCAATCTTATTTTTCTGTATTTTTCTTACATTTTTCACTGGTAGAAAATTCGAATTTTTATAATTCAATCATACCACTGATATCTGTATACCATTTTGATCGTCTCGTCATGCTGATCTCTACGGTATATTCAATGATGTGTTTGAAGCTGATTCGCAGTGAAATCCACAATATCGGTTAATCGTTTCGTTACCGCTTCAAACTTTCTTAATTCATTTGTCGGTTCGTTTACCGTTCAAATTCCACTGCATAAACTCCAATGGTCATTACCATTTAATTTCCTTAAATTCAACATACGACTATTTAATTTTGCATATTCCCAAGTTTGTTCATTAACCTCTTCACTTTCGTTTCTTTGCACTGGCCACTTCATTTTCAAAAAGGAAGTGAAAAATAAACTGTGACATCTCGCATTTAGCTATTCGCGTTCTTCCTTATGCTCATTTCTTTCTCCTTCCTCCTTTCTCTTGGCTGCTCTTCTTCCACCAAATGCTTTATCCATATTATGTATGTATGTAGATCTGAGACTTTGTCATTTGAACATCTTCCTTTCCTTTGTTCGCATGAGCTTGCACCATGCGACCACCTCCCCACCATTAGCCGGCAACGCACCAAACCCAGCCGAGACGCCATTCTCCACCAACTCAACCGTGCGCACATCCCCTCCCGACCGGCCACACCTAGCCTCCACAGCCGCTCCTCCTCCACTTGCCAGTGCCGCTTCTTCCCGACAACTCCCTCCGGCTTTGAACCCGCACGCGCCACATGTTGACGCACCTCCGCTCACTGTCCGACCGAGCCGCCCTGACTTCGCCTACTCCGCCTCCACCTTCATTTTTCCAGCCTTCCTACACCCCAACCAAACCAAGGCCAAGCGCAGTACGACAACTGCCTCCGCGTCATTCTCCATCACCACCTCGCGCGAGTGGCAGCAAACACTACTCCAGATCACCGCATGCTCCTCTCTCTCACTGAAACCAACCTCCAGTAGCCCAAGGCTCAACCGAAAGCCAAGACCCAATTCCCCTTCTTAGCCTCTCGCTCCCACTGTCCGGGTTTCGCAGCTTGTATATATACTGTTTTATACTAGTTTGTAATGGAAATTATATATGGTTACGTTATATGTATTTAGAAAGGAATAAAATGGAAAATATTTTGTTGCGTTTATATAGAGATTTAAGAAGAAGAAAACTGCATATGTTATTTGCATACTGTTAGTATATGATATATATACTGTTTGTATAAATATACGTTTGGTTTATATAAATATATTATATATTAGTGTTAGGTTAGTGTCAGGTTGTATGTATTAGCTTGTATATATATACTTAGATTTTGGTTTATAAGTATATTAACATATATTAAGTTATACTTTAAGTGGGTGCATATAAAACATTTGCTTATGTTGCGTGTGTATATACATTATCTAACAGTTAGTTATATTCATAGTATATTGGTGTGACAAGTTTGTTATACTGTTAGTATATAGATGTTTGCTGCATATTTTACTAGAAGAGTATAAGCGTTTTATGTATATATATATATATATATATATATATATATATATATATATATATATATATATTAATATGTATATATATTAGTTTATATATTATTTTTATATATAGTATACATATGTTTCGTAAGTTGCATACTATTTTACTTTATCTTGCCTGATCATTCTCTTTTATACTGTGTGTTTGGAAAGTATATTATATAGCTAGTAGGTAAGTAAGTTCATATATTGGGTCTGTATATTTATAAACCTTTGAAAATTTGATTTTTAAAGTATATGTCTTGAACAGTATAAGTAAATTTATATAAAAGTTGAACACTCTATACCTGTTTCATTTAATGTATATGTAGTTTGTTATAAATTTATATTTATAAGTTGGACAGTGGTGGTTACTATTCTTTTATATATATTCTGTACTTTGTTTAGTTATATAAGTTGCATCTAGGCTTGGTTGTTGCATGAAGAATACGCATATAGTTTTATAAGTTGTTGTATATATAAAGTTATAATTTTAATTATATAAATTATAATATAAAGTTACTTTTGTGGGTTACAACACATATAATTTGCACTGTATATTTATTCTTTTCTGCAAATATGGGCTTTAATGTGTTTTTATATAACTTAGTGTATATATATATATATATATGAACGCGTTTGTTTGATTTAAATTTTATATAGTGACTTTGTTTTACGTATTTTATTTTAGAACAATAAGTTTTCAAATATATGTGTAATCATATATTATTAGTAAATATTGAAATAAAAACACGATTTTTTATATATGTGTGTGTGTGTGTGTGTCTATATATATATATATATATATATATATATATATATATATATATATATATATATATGATTGTATATGTTGTGCCTACATCAATTCAGTTACCAATTATTTTATCGATCCAGTTCTGATTCAATTTCGTCAATTTCGATTATCAGCTTTGCTTGTCAAATTCGCGTTCAATCTAGCTTTGCTTTGGATTCGTAACTCGTCTAATTCTCGTTCTTCTCTAGCCACGAAAGTTGAGCAATCACTCACGATTAATGTTCTTTTATTTATTAAATTTGATTTCAACTGAAACGACAATTGAAATATGCGACTGTTAGTTATTTACACTGCTATATGTATGTTATTACCTGTATCAGTTCACCTGTAACATCTGATACCATTATCTGTTATTTATATGATGATAATCCAGTTTGGTAGATAATTGATTGTTTGTTGTTTACATTGGACGTTTAGTTGTTAATGTTTAAGTGATAAAAAAATTATGAAATTGAATTTGACGTAGGATAGTTAACGACTTGAAAATGATATATATGTTGAATTTAATTAGACAAATTTGTATAATATGACCCTTAAATGTTTAATAATTCGACACGTAGGAAAATAGTTTATTACCTTTGAACCATTTGAATTTATGTTGTATTAATTGATTAAGTATGAAATTGAATAATTGATGTCAATGTAGAATTGTATAGAATAATAAGTGTAATAATCTTTAATCTACATGAAATGATAGTGTAGATTTTAGGAATAATTATATTAATTGCACAAACAACAATGTGAATTAATACGATTATTTCGGGATTATTTTAATTAATTATTGGATTATTATTGATTATTGTTATTGCTTGTTTATTTACTTTGACACCATCCCAGTTATCACACTGCAAGTTCCCTTTGCCATGCTTTGATTTTTGAATTGAAATGGAATCGGGTTGAAATGATAAATACCCAAATGAATTTGACCTAGGATAGAAAAGTAAATATAAACCCGATTAGTCAATAATCTGATTTAAAAATAAAATAAAGATTTTATTCGAATATACAATAAAGTTTTGAAAACAAGTTAAAATTTGAAATTTTATGAAAGATAATGTTAATATTTAAAAATCTGAAACCAAATATTAACAAAGTAATTATTGGCCGACCGTTGTTGAATTTAAGAATGAATAATGGAGTTTGGAATTATTTGATAATTAAGTTTGAAATTATTAATTAAGTTTGAAATTATTTAATAATTAAATAAAATTGAATTTTTAAGAAGTAAATAAAATTGAATTCTTTGACAAGAGAAATTTAACTTTGAATAAGTGAACTTGAACTTCGTTAATAAATCAAATTGGGTTTCTTTATTAATCAAGTTTTGGAAAATTATTTAAGTAAGTTAATAAGTGAAATTGAACTTTTTGAATACGTGAAATTTAGTTTCTTTATCAATTGAGTTTTGAAATTTGTAACTAAGTAAATAAATAAGTGAAATCGAATTTCTTTAACAAGAAATAAAAATGTGATTTATTGGAATTAATATAAGACTTGTAATTTAGAGAATTTGATTTGACGAATTTAATTTAATTCAATTTGAAGTTTTTATATAATGAAGTTGAACGTAAGTAACTGATTTAATAAATCGGAAATTAAATGGAAATTGTTTTGAATGATAAATTAACTAAATGAATATTGAATGAAATCGATCAATGAGTTTAAATTGGTTTGAATGTTAAATTAAATTAATTTAAATGATTTCGAAATGAAATTTATATACGAATTTGAATTAATATTTGTTTTGTTAAATAAAAAGTTGAAATCGAATTATAGAATATGAAATGGAAATGTGGAAGTTTTGAAACGTAAATTTTGAAAATTGATTTAGAAAGACAAATGAAATGTTGGTTTACGAATTGAAATTGAAATTGAAATTGATTTGGTTTGATATATTTATTAAACGACCAATCGGTGTAATAATTACGAAAGTTATTAAAGAAACCGGAATCGGTTATGGACATATTCTCTGTCTAAACCGAAAACCACTTTAATAACTATACGCGGAGTGTGTTCCAGAATGAAGTGGTTGGAATGATGTACGTGATGACTGAAGAAAGAGAACGATAATGGATAGCCTTGACACTTGTGTCAAATTGGAAATGACTAAAACAGGAGCCGTGCCGGGCCAAATAAGGTTAGCTACCTCGAGCGAACACACTTCTTCGTAACTACTACTCATTACTTGTTATTGATTGGTGCACCCTCGTACTTTTGGGAGTGTTGTTTCGTGGTCTTGCGAATTGCGGCGATGCGTTCTCACCAGTCTGGATCAGGCAAACGATAGTTTCACTACCTTGGGTATTGCCTCATGTGCCTTGTCATACTTGTATCCCTATATACGCGACCACTACGAATTTGTTTTGTGTTATACCTATGGAGTACTCCCTGATATCCCACCAGTTTACGATGGAGTTTACAGTGCTGTATAGACTACAACGCTTATATAAAAATGTGTTAAGGGGGGTAATGGTAACGCCTTAACACTATTTTGATATTTTATATTACTGATAGGCATTATCTATTTAGCATACACTACTACGTGGTAGATAGTTTAGCGGATCCTTAGAGGATGGTTATTCCAACATCCTTTGAGTTATTTGTATTTCAATTGTTATTTTACTTGAGTTGGATTTATTGATATAAGAATGTTAATCTTGACTCGAGTGTTTTGTGTTTTCCTTTACACTCGGGTCAGACTGAGTGGTTCGGCTTTTGAAACTCACCTTTGGAGTTGGAGCTTCGCCTGTAGATCCATTTATCTATCCAGCTTTCAGATATTCAGTTGATTCCAGTGATGTATTCTAATTCTTGTATTTGATTATTGTATTTGAGACTTTCATTGTAACTTATTTAACTCTGTTATTTATAGTAGCTTCATGAACTACTATCTTTTGCTTCCGCTGCATATTATTACTCTGTGTCTGTGATTCTATGATTACTTATTTACTGTATATCTGAGTTTTGCCAAATTTAAATTAACAATTCGATATTTTAAATTATTCAAGTAAGACATGTGCAGATGCGAATAGTCAAAAATAGCGGGTCGTTACAGTTGGTATCAGAGCTTTTGGTAGCTTTAGGCAAAACTTAGCATATATGGTAAATGTATTTTCAGAATCACTCTCATTCGAGTTCAATCTCATCCTTTTGACTCAATTCCTTTGAATTTTGGAACGTTCCGTTGGTTCCGAAATTCATTCTTGTCCCTCGCTATTCATATTCTTCTGAATTATGGAGCACCCCATAACTCCACTTCGAATGACCCTTATAATGAATCGGCGGTCTCGCCAAACTTCGAATGATATGAAAAGGGGTGAAACTATTTTACAATAGGCATTGATTTATCGGAGATTTTTGTATCCTCAGTTTACGATGCTATCGATCTCCTGCTATGCCTGAATTCTATTTTTGAGATCGAATGTCGATTTACCTCGAAATTCAGCATCGATCTTATCCTTGAAGTTACGGTCGACCCGGTTAGGGTTGCCCGTGAATTAAATAAGCTTATCCATCTCCCGATTCTGTTAATTGAATCATCTTATCTTTTCTTTCGAACTTGTATTCGAATCAAAATTATCTTTGATTTGAGTAAATCAAATTTGAATCTCTGTCCTTGCTTTGAAAATTCATCCATGTATCGTCGAGCAAAGAAATGTATTTGTAAACTAATATTTAAATGTTTTATACATCATGTAGTTTGAGTTGTTTATGTTGATTTGGGTTTTCGATCGATTCGTCTGATCAACGATATCGATAGGATTTCCAAAACACTTAACAGAGCAAACTGTCACAATATTGTTTCAAATTTAGTAAATAATTTTGAATGATTATATTATATATAAGTATAATTTTTTTCTAAAATTAAACTGTTAATGAACCTGTTGTCCGAAATGATAATATTTAATTTTCATTTATTGTTTCATAAACCATTGACTGTCTCATAATAAATAAATGAATTTGTAAACTTGGGTATAAATTTGATTGGAATTTGAAGTGAATTTAAATTAGAATTTGAGAATTTAATTTTCGGTAGTTTCAAACTTTGGTTAAAAGTTTTAAAATGTATATTATTTAAGGTATTTTCAAATAGAAACCATTTTCAAGGAATTTTAAATGTTTAAATTAGAGCTCTTCTTTTTTGTCGCTGGAAAATAATTTCGGTGATGGTGGCTGCATCATCGATATTCATTTTCGAGTTTCGAAGTGGAGAGACTATTCTGTAGCTTTGCTACGGTTTGTTTTGAAAAATAATTTGATTTGAATTTCTTAAAGTATGATTTGATATGTAATATATATATATATATATCGATATATGATTTAAATCTGATTTGATATATTATATATATATTTATTTACCTCTAAATAAATTTGAAGTTACTCAAAATTTAAATTCTTCAATTTATGATAAAGGATAATTTCAATTATAAAATGAAATCAATATTTTCAATAAATAATTAAGCCTGAATAATTAAATTAGAAAAATTTATTTGTATAATGCTCAATTGCATTATATATAACTTACCTAAATTTTCAAAAGTTAACTATCAAATTGAGTATTATACAAAATAAATGATATCAAAGGGATTTTTAAATAAATATGAGTATTTATAATCAATGTAAATATACTTAATATATACATGATAGGATATATTAAGTAGAATAAATTTAATAATAATTTGGAATAAAGAAGAATTAAAATTTTCGAATAAAATACGATTATAATAAATGACTATTCAAATTTATGATCTTTGAAATTGTTAATTTAAGAAAATTGGATAATATACAATATAAATTGTCTTTAAAATGTGAGTGCATATAATAAATGTTATTCACTTAAATTTTAATTATAAAATGTTTATGGAGACAATTAGAATAATAAGTTAAATAGATAATATGTATGATTAATAGAAGAAAAATTTGTATTGAAAGTTAATAAATTGAATTAAATCAACTTAAGGGGGTATCTTGGATTAATTGAATTTAAATTGAATTTCATTTGGAAGAAACCTTTTGTACCTAACATTAATAGATGTGAAATCAAATCAATTTAATGAAAATCTTGAATTTAAAAAAATTGTTGAATATAGATTTATTTAAGTTGAGATTTATATGGTTTAAATTAATTGTTTTATTTTGGACTTCAAATCTATTTTCTTCTGATTGTTTCTATTCTCCTACTTCCTTCCTTTTCGAGGACGAAAAGTTTTGAGTGGGGGAGAGTGTAACAACCCGGATATTTTAACGGTTTTAAATTAATTTAATTAACTTAATTTGTGTGAAATTTAATAAAAAAAGATAAAAATAAAATTTTGAAAATTTTTTGATATTTGGAATGCGTCTAGTTAAACATAGAAACTCATAAATTTTCGTCCGAAAATATGAAGTTTATTTCGTGCGTAAATTTGCTTCAATTTAATCAGTTAAAAAGCAATAAAAATAAAACGTTTTCGAAACCTAAATATTTTTACATAGAAAAATTCTAAAACATCTTCTGAGCAAGACGACATTTTTCGTTTTTCCAAATTCGGACTTATTTGGCTCCGTCGATCTTATTTTTCTGTGTTTTTTGCATTTTTCGCTGGTAGAAAATTCGAATTTTTATAATTCAATCATACTACTGATATCTGTATACCGTTTTGATCGTCTCGTCATGCTGACCTCTACGGTATATTCAATGCTTTGTTTGAAGCCGATTCGCAGTGAAATCCACAGTATCGGTTATTCGTATCGTTACCGCCTCAAACTTTCTTAATTCATTTGTCGGTTCGTTTTCCGTTCAAATTCCACTGCATAAAATCCAATGGCCATTACCATTTAATTTCCTTAAATTCAACATACGACTATTTAATTGGCCGGATTGAATTTAAGAATGAATAATGCAGTTTGGAATTATTTGATAATTAAGTTTGAAATTATTAATTAAGTTTGAAATTATTTAATAATTAAATAAAATTGAACTTTTGAGAAGTAAATAAAATTGAATTCTTTGATAATAGAAATTTAAATTTTGAATAAGTGAATTTGAACTTCGTTAATAAATCAAATTGGGTTTCTTTATTAATTATGTTTTGGAAAATTATTTAAGTAAGTTAATACGTGAAATTGAACTTTTTGAATACGTGAAATTTAGTTTCTTTATCAATTGAGTTTTGAAATTTGTAACTAAGTAAATAAATAAGTGAAATCGAATTTCTTTAACAAGAAATAAAAATGTGATTTATTGGAATTAATATAAGACTTGTAATTTAGAGAATTTGATTTGACGAATTTAATTTAATTCAATTTGAAGTTTTAATATAATGAAGTTGAACGTAAGTAACTGATTTAGTAAATCGAAAATTAAATGTAAATTGTTTTGAATGATAAATTAACTAAATGAATATTGAATGAAATCGATCAATGAGTTTAAATTGGTTTGAATGTTAAATTAAATTAATTTAAATGATTTCGGAATGAAATTTATATACGAATTTGAATTAATTTTTTTTTTTAAAATAAAAAATTGAAATCGAATTATAGAATTTGAAATGGAAATTTGGAAGTTTTGAAACGTAAATTTTGGAAATTGATTTAGAAAGACAAATGAAATATTGGTTTACGAATTGAAATTGAAATTGAATTTGATTTGGTTTGATATATTTATTAAACGACCAATCGGTGTAATAAGTACGAAAGTTATTAAAGAAATCGGAATCGGTTATGCACATACTCTCTGTCTAAACCGAAAACCACTTTAATAACTATACGCGGAGTGTGTTCCAGAATGAAGTGGTTGGAATGATGTACGTGATGACTGAAGAAAGAGAACGATAATGGATAGCCGTGACACTCGTGTCAAATTGGAAATGACTAAAAAAGGAGCCATGCCGGGCCAAATGGGATTAGCTACCTCGAGCGAACACACTTCTTCGTAACTACTACTCATTACTTGTTATTGATTGGTGCACCCTCGTACTTTTGGGAGTGTTGTTTCGTGGTGTTGCGATCGTTGCGGCGATGCGTTCTCACCAGTCCGGATCAGGCAAACGGTAGTTTCACTACCTTGGGTATTGCCTCATGTGCCTTGTCATACTTATATCCCTATATACGCGACCACTACAATTTGTTTTGTGTTATACCTATGAAGTACTCCTTGATATCCCACCAGTTTACGATGGAGTTTACAGTGCTGTATAGACTATAACGCTTATATAAAAATGTGTTAAGGGGGATAATGGTAACTCCTTAACACTATTTTGATATTTTATATTACTGATAGGCATTATCTATTTAGCGTACACTACTACATAGTAGATAGTTTAGCGGATCCTTAGAGGATAGTTATTCCAACTTCCTTTGAGTTATTTGTATTTCAATTGTTATTCACTTGAGTTGGATTTATTGATATAAGAATGTTAATCCTGACTCGAGTGTTTTGTGTTTTCCTTTATGCTCGGGTCAGACTGAGTGGTTCAGCTTTTGAGACACGCCTTTGAAGTTGGAGCTTCGCCTGTAGATCCAGCTATATATCCAGCTTTCAGATATTCAGTTGATTCCAGTGATGTATTCTGATTCTTGTATTTGATTATTGTATTTGGGACTTTCGTTGTAACTTATTTAACTCTGTTATTTATAGTAGCTTAGTGAACTACTATCTTTTGCTTCCGCTGCATATTATTACAATGTGTCTGTGATTCTATGATTACTTATTTACTGTATATCTGAATTTTGCCAAATTTAAATTAACAATTCGGTATTTTGAATTATTCAAGTCTGACATGTGCGGATGCGAATAGTCAAAAATAGCGGGTCGTTACAGGACTGGTTATAACCTGGGCTAAAATCTAGGTCACACAGTTTCGGGCTCCGTTTACGCTCGTTTTCTCCTTTGTTTGTATGTTCGATCACTTGAACATATTTGCTTGATTTTGGTGTTATTTCCTATGCCGATTTCAATTTTATTTTCGAAAAATAATTTATGAATTTGTGAATTAATCTTGGAGTTTATTATACCATAGAATTGCTCTATGTGTCCATTGAACATTTTCAACTAGAGTTTTCAATAGAATGATTTTCAATCTGAACCGTTTTCTCAAATCATTTTAAGTATGAAAATATTTTTTCTATAAAAGATATTTGGAATATATATATATAATATATAATATATATTTATTTATAATGATAATGGCTTTAAAGTTGATTTGGAACAACGGTTTAAAATTGTACTTGTGTGTGTGTATTAGCAAAGGCGTTCTACAACATATATATAGGTGTTTATATTCTAGTTTATAAAACAATATCTTCGAAAGGGATTCCAAAGTAAATTATTTTATAAAATTGCACGACGGTCGAATGAGAAATTGACTTAAATGGATTAATAAAATGAGTGGTATGAAATGATCGAGTTTATTTTTCTGATAAATTCCCAAACTTGTTCAATTGAGTCATTTATACACACGAGTGGAGTTTGCTAACTTATAATAAATGTTTAAATAAACTCGTGTGGTATGGGACACATGGTTATTATTTATTCGGTTACTATTCGGAGGTATATAATACTTATCGACGAGTTTATGACTCGGCTTCGGACTTTATAGGACCCGTTCATATTTTAGAGTTTATAGGTCTCGTACCTATCTTGGAGTCTATAGGCTTTATTCTTGTCTTGATGTTTATAGGACTTGTTCCTATCTTGATGTTTATAGGTCTCGTACCGCTCTTTATGTTATAGACTTATACGTATATCTTAGAGTCACAAGCATGTAGATGAATTTATTTTCCAATCTTGGAGTTTTGGCGCTTTTCCCTTTTTATGTGATTTCAGGATTTCTATTATGATTTCTAGATCTGATGCAATTTGTGTTATCATCAAATGATTTTAGGGTTTTTTTTTAGAATCTATTTTGGGTTTTGATATTTGGTGATTGCACACTTGGAGTTCATTGAATCATTCTTATTGTTAGCCATTCTTGCTTTTATGTTCATATTTGAGATTTATACCAATACATCCGTTGTTTATCTTGCTTAACCTATTTATTATAGTTTAAACTGACTCATTTATTGTCCTATAATACTCGGGTTAGAGCGAGATATTTCAAGTGCTCCGATTTAATAGTCCTAGAGAGGATTCAATTCCAGTTGTCTATTTATTGTTCATCTTATCTTCATCTTGTATATATGTGCATATTCACATAGTGTTGTATCTATTATTGAGCTTAGATTCTTTTATGTACATATTTGTTTCAGGAGATGTAATATATATGTATTATATGGGTTGTTTTGACCACAGTCATGTATTGTTATAATGTATCTATTCGATTTGATCGGCTTGTATCTATTTGTATTCCGCTGTGTATATTGTGAAACCTATGATTTTGTGATTTGTATTTATTATATATTGTTCTACATTATTATTTTAGCTACCGTAGTTCTGTTTTAAGCCTGGATTGCATATGTTGATTCCACTTGTGATGAAAAAATATATAGCATATTAATCGATGTATCGATGCTCGCTTAAAATAAAATCCATAGTGGTCGCTCCTAACCAACCTTATCCTTTGCACCAATGGATGATATTACTCTATAATATCCTGTGTTAGTGTGAGTTTCGGGATGGGATTTCATAACTTGGTTTCAGAGCTGAGTTCATAATAAAATATGATACTACGGACATAAAACTTGGCTTAGCCGAGTCTTAAAGACCGTCTATTAGGGATTCATGGGTAGATAAAAGGAATCATCTCTTTTCGAATAAGAAGTGTCTTTTGGGATCGATTCCTTCATATCCATACTTCGATTCTTCTATTATCGACCCATGTGATTTCTAAGCAATCTTTCATTCAATCTTATCCATTTTAGAAGTGTAGTTGACTGGCAGTTGAGTCACACGTTTAAGTATAGGGTAATCCCACGAGCCCAGTTTAGACGTAGTGCAGAATCCGTCCAACAAGCGATGAAGCATAATATTAATCGTTTTAAGATCAGAATCGCGCGGCGAAATCAAGTAGGCTGTTTTTGCTGGGCACATTATCTAATAGATTTGCGATTGATTTTTATTGGATGTTTGTTTGTATAGGATTCTTAGTGATAATCTAAATTAAAGTAAAAGTCATTCTTTGATAATTTCAAATTCTATTTGAAGATTAATAATTGAATCTTTCCTTATCTTCATATTAGAAATCTCCGCAAGAGAAATTGAATTTCTTGGGTATAAAATAAACAAGGATCAAGAACTTGTAATTATACGATGTCTAAAGGTGATGATTATAAGTTTGTTATGGTATATAAGAAATAAGGCATATCAAGATAAAGGTATTCTCTATTTTAAAAAAGGATTTGCGAGATATATATTTTTGAGTGTTAAATTTCTCGTTGGATGCTTTAAGATCTGGTCATGGACGTTTGGCCAACGTACTTGATAACGATTTCTACACATTCAAACTAGATAATTAGACATATACTACTTATTAAGTTTGGAAGAAGAAAAAAATCAAATTTTTGGAAATATGTTAATACAAGAAAGAGTTAAAATATTCTTGAAAACTAATGTGGTTTAAAGTAAAATGATATTTGGAGGATGCATATGAAGGTATGTATATGGCTATATATAAAAATCTAGGAAAATATAAAGGTATTTCTATATTATAAAATGAGTGGAAATATCAATCAAGTTAAATTATATGAGTCATAATTTAATGTTGGGCTTAAATGCTTAATCATAGAGTTCGTTGAGTATAATGGCGGGGTGATGTTAATTTTTATTAACTCCGCAGCCAATAGTTAAGGCTATTTGTTTAGAATAAATGGAAAGGTAACATTATATGACTTTGAGAACCTTTGGATATTGTTTTAAATTTTGTTTTAGCAAATGGAATTTGATATAAAGCTTCTTCCAAGATATGAAGGAACCATTACAATCTAAGTAAAAACATACATATGCAATTCTTTAAATAGTCAAATCATAAAAAGCTAAATACAAGCATGGTTCTTTTACTTTAAACAAGTGAAAGAAAATTTTATAAGCTTAGAAATAATTTTATTTTGAATGATATAAACATTTGAGATATAATTTCTAACTATATATTGAAATATTAATGGAAATTTGATGTATTCCAAAAAAGGGGCAAGAGACTTAACAATAATCTTATATATATATATATATATACACACACACACACATTGAGTGTGTATGTTTATATATTGATTCTATATCAAATTATGTAATTCCTAAGATTTCAAATTAGAATAATCAAAATTTTAATATGTTCTGGAATTTCAAAAGATGAGAAATTGTAAATGAAAACCCCATGGGTAAAAATAAGACTATATTTATGTGTTGGGTTTTACCCAATATAAACATTGTTGAAATAATATAAAACACATCTAAATTTTTTGGAAAAGATAAAATCAACCAATTGAAAGGATAAATCTTATCAATGAATTCTTTTGGTTTATTTACCGCATAATAAGTAATAGTAATAGAATTATAATGGACTTACTTGTGAGAACCTCTTTTGGAATGGTAATTAAATTACATGAATGCTTTAGAATGAGTTGGATAATTTGAAATTTTCTAATTAAAATAATATAAGGAGTTTTGTTCTATAAGGAGTTTGAAAGTAAATAAGTATATATAAAGCATTTGAGAAATCATTTCTTATATGGAAAAATAAAGTTATTTACTTTCAAACTATAAATTCTTAATGGATTTTATTAAACTTAGCCTTTAGCTATTTAAATACTATTTTGGAAAATTTGTGTGACTTTTTGGATTTGAAGAAAACATTTTGAAATAAAATTTTTGAAAACCTTAATTCTATACTATAGGAATACTAGCGATCGACTTAGTGTTATTGATTGGTTTAAATGCTCTCAAGTAACACTTTGCCGAATATGGTATAACACATTGAATAGAATGTTTGAGTGAAATTACTAATCCATTTACGAACACATGTATTTCACCGGGTAGTACGGGATATTTGGGTTAAATTCTTGTGACTGCTTGTAGGATGGTATTTAACACTCTAGGATTGTATTCTCTTTTGGTGTTTGGCATGGGGTTGATGGATCCTTAAGAGAATGTAATTTAGATTTTCCAATGGTATCCGAAATAAGTAAGATTACTAGCTTCTAGTAAATACTTGAATTTCACCAGGTGATATGAGACGCTTTGGTTAAGTTCTTATGTTACAGAAAGTGGTAGTATTTGGTACTTTAGATTTTACTCTCTGTTAGTGTTTGGCTGGGACCAATAGATCCTTAAAAAGTATACTCCTGAATTTTTAAATATAATCCTTATGATCGGGTTGGACTTGATTTTCCTGGACTTTGAAAAAATATAATTTATAAACGGTTTTTGTGATAAGTTAAAAATTACATTATGAATCAAGAAGTTATGTCAAGGAAAAAAATTCTAGAATTAATCCACAACTTTTGAATACGATTAATTAAGAAAATATTTTTTATTAAAAGTGATAGGTATTTTGAATAGAAAAATTACTGTAGTAAACTAAGATGTGAAAACTAAGTTTAAAACTTATTTGAAAATTTAAAACTAAAAAGCTCTTTTGGGTTATAACCTTTATTTGATTAGTTGAGGTTGAAATTGGTAAATTTTAAATTCTTTAAACAAATTTAAGATTTTTAAAATTTTGAGAATTCATATAATTATTTGAGTTTATCTCAAATAATTAATACACAAAACTGTATCTAACAGGAAAAGTTAAATAGAAAATCTCTAGTGGTCTGAATGTGGATATAAATCCTAAGAATCTACCTTATGGTTATATTCTTGACTTTGGTAGTGTCGGGAGGATCGTGTCTAGCTTGATTGAATGTTCCCATTGTTGATAAATTTTAATCTGATGTCGTTATTGCTCCTCTCGAGACTTTATTTGGGAGTCCTTATCGATCATCCCCTTGTTGGATTAAGTAAGGGAAAATAAATTGATCTTGAGTCCCAGCTCTGCTCATGAATCCTTTAGAAAGACCTTGGGACTTCTATTGGAGATCAAATCTTTATTCGTGTTTCTTCCTTGTTGGATGACTGGTATTTCGATCAATTTGGAATAATAACTCTTTGATATATAAGACCCAACCCAACCATTGAGTGTAGTGGCCTTGTTACTTACTGAGTTTCTTTTCCAATCCAGTTCACTAGCATTCATGGTCTCTATCACAACCCGAAATTTCAGCGTTCGAAAATCGACATCCGTACTTCGCTTGTACTCGAATGTCGTAGATTCAACCGTTGAAATCTGACTCGTGTCGGAGCTTATAACACATTAAGTACAGCAACACAGCGGAAGAAAAGATAATATCATTGATATAAAATAGTTCATTACAACAATGATACAACTAATTGATCCATATTATCAGAGATACAATATACAGCTAAAAGGAATAACTCCAAAAAATAATATCTTCAGAAGTCCATAAGAGAGATACTCCAATTAATACCTTTGCCAATGCTCCAAGACTAGAAAGACTCCAAACCAAAAAGCGAGAACCACCATCAATGCTGAAGTGAAGCAACTCGATCCAAATGTGATTGCCAATATCCAGAGATTGAATGCTATCAAATCTACGCCTACTATTTGATTTATCTGAAAAAACCCAACTCTAGACTGTCCGTGTGGAAAATTGTGGGCATCCAGAGTTTTGGAAGGAAACAATAAACTCTGGGTCAGTCATGGGACTGGTGTGAGCAAACGAAAATAGTTTTAAACAAAAACAAACAACAAAAGAATTTAAGATTGAAATCCGCAATGCTTTTTGGAAAATGAAACTACCATAAGGCCTCCCCGCACACACACAATGCAAGCGCACAATTGGAGGAGATTTCTACATATGATAGTCAAACTGCTTACTACGCAAAATCTTTTTGATATTATTATTAGTGCATAGTGCAGAAAACCTTTCAAAAGTATAATATTAATCTTAGCCAGCATAGGTACCATTATATTATTCCTACTATAGCTGCCACATTAGGTGGCAGGTTATACAACTGCAATCGTAAAAGACGCGTATTGGTGATTGGAATTCCAACAAATGGTCAGGCTAAGGAACTTCCCATTGCCACATGGGTACGCCTCTGGAGGGATGCCCCGAGAACCTTCCCGGATCTCTGCCAACATAAGGCCAGTTAACCTCCTACTCAGAAGTAACACCTACAAGTATGCCATCCCTAGTCGTTTGCGACCTTTAACTGAGATGAAACGATCCTGACTCGATCTTCGAAAATCGGCACCGAATACGACACTCATATTCGAATGCCGCAGATCCAAACGTCAAATCCGGTTCGCCGGAGCTTATAACACCATTAAGTACAACACAGCAGAAGAAAATGAATAATACATATAAAACATCTGATACAATATTCAGATACAATGATGATACAATAGAATGAAACAATAGATATCAATACCATCAGAGATACAAGAAATAGCAGCGGAAAGGAAATAGACAACACCAGCAGCGGAACAATATCTCCATCTCTAAGGCACTAATCCAGAAACAGCTCTAGCCAACATCACGTGTCACCTAGACAATCAAGTCTCATCCAAAGACTAGTCTAACTCCAGATAATCTACTAAACCTGACTATCTGAAAAACCTAACTCTAGACTACCCGTGTGGAAAAATAGTGGGCATCCAAAGTTTAGGAAAGGAACAATAAACTCCAGGTCATTCATGGGACTGGTGTGAGCAACAAAAACAGTTTTTTTATCTTCAAAACAATTAAAAAATTTAGATTTGAAAACCACAATGCTTTGGAAAATGAAACTAGCATAAGGCCTCCCACCGCACACACCATGCAAACGCAAAATTGGAGGAGATTTCTCCTTATGATAGTCAAACATGCTTGATACGAGAAAATTTCATTGATATTATTATTATTATAAGTGCATAGTGTAGAAAACATTTCGAAAGTATAATGTTAATCTTAGCCAGCATATGTACCATTATATTATGCCAGCTATAGCTACCATTTTAAATGGCAGGTTCTACAACTAAAACCGTACAGGGCTCGTATTGTTTTGTTTGGATTTCCAACAAATGGTCAGGCTAAGGAACTTCCTACTGCCACATGGGAACGCCTCTGGCGGGACACCCCGAGAACCTACCCGACTCTCTGCCAACACAAGGCCGGTTTCCTCCCTGCCCGGAGTAATTCCTACAGATATGCCACCCCCGGTCCTTTGGGACCTTTATACGAGGATCCTCTACACCAACAATATCACACAGTAATAAAATATACTACAGTGCCCACATGAGTAAGTATTTGGGCTCCATACCATGATACTACCCTTTTCCAGAAGGAATGGTCACACCCTAGGGGAGCTACACCTGAAACCTTGCCGCACTTTCCTGTTTCGACCATTACCGGTTTGTGAGGCTCGACGAGGTCTCGTCCACAAAGCTACGCTTTGCATGAAAGCCATGCTTTGATCACAAATGATCATCAACACACAGCAGCACTTAGCATGCCACATTACCAAATTGAGAGTATATCGCTGATAACCTTCAACTACATAACCTCTGAGCTCGTACGTCTTAGAGAAGGGTGTTAAGCTAAGAGAATAAATTCTCCGCCACCAACAGATATGTATTTGAAAGAAATCTGCATTATATCTCAAAGTGTAGTGTCAGACATACAACCATACAAGTCTATTCTGGGTTTGAACAGAACCGAAGGCACTTCCGAAGAAGCCCTTGCAATCCGGGTATTCACAATCCCGATCGGACTTCTCATCACTTAGGAAATCTCTATACCGGCGCGACTCAGTGCAGAGACAATTGATGGGTCATCCTATCGCTCTCGCAAATACCCAGTCTTCACCACCGGTCTTCAAATGCTATCCATATCGACGTATCATTATTCGGAATGGGTTATATGACACAAAGTCCTCTCCCGGCTAAATCGAATAATGAGCGTAATATTAAAAAACATATGGATATGGGATTTCAGTTAAGTCACAACTTATTATCTAAACTTTTCTTTCAAATGGTTTACACAAATTACCATTTCAAATCTTTTAAATAAAAGATTTATTTCACAAAGTTCATCCAGTTCACAAAGTTCATCCAGTTCACAAAGATCCATTCACGTATTCCAAAACAATTTCCATTTCAATTGGATTAACTCATCAATCTTTAAATTAAAGACTTAATTTATAGCTTTCAACCTGTTTCCATATCTTGGAAATCATTTTCATTTCAAACTAGAAATCCTTTCAACATAAATTGGAAGCTCATTTGTTATATGAAAGCTTGAAAACAAACAGTTTTCGTTTCGGAAGAATCCAATTATATTTGCACGAGTTAAAGCCTTTGAATTTAAATTCCAATTCCCAAATTAATACTTTTAAAATGGTTTAACCCATATAACTTGTATAACATCTTTGGTCCCTGGTTTCAAATCATAGAATTCAGTTTCAAATTTTGAATTCAAATTTAAATCAAATTATTTAAATTTCCAAATTTTATCAAGTTATTCAAAAATAAATTTTATCTTGAAATTTCATTTCAAAAGCTTTTCACATTTGACCCGATTCCATTCCCAAACCATTTGAATTCAAATTGTCTATTTAAAAATCATTTCAAAAATCTGTGACCTAATCGATTTCCCCGTGAAATCCATATTGGTGTGTGTATAAGTGTAGTCCAGGGGTTTTACACAATAGTGCAACAACATTCAGTCATTACAAATTGCAATCACAACGATATCGATAAGCGGTATATTCCAATACGCTTATCTATATACACAGATTCACAGATAGAAAATATGAATGCATTATAAATAAACAAATTACATTCATCACAGATCACACTGAAACAACTCATAGCACAAAGCATAGCATATCAGAAATATCAAACAGTTCAACAATCAATAGAATTCAAACATCTATAAGTGAACTCAATTAATTATCTGATTAATTTAAATCAGATGGGTCATCGATCATGGTTAATTAATATCAATTGATTTCAAATCATTTGATTAATTGTTCTTTAATCATTTATTAATTAAATTAATCAACCTTGAATTTTTAAATAATTAACCTTTAATTATTCAATTTTCTTTAATTAATCATCTTTGTAATTAATTTTCATTAACAATTCTTAATTACAAATAAATTAAACACTTAATTATTAATTTACCAATTTATTAGTTACAAATCGATAAACCCCTAATTAATTACAATTACGAATTAATCAACCAATCTTTATTTACCTTTATAAATTAATCATTCTCAAATACTTTAAAAATAATTAATTAATAATAAAATTATCATAATTAACATTTTTAAAAATTTGCTTAAACAAATTATTACTAATTTGAAAACTGTAATGTTAATTACATTAAATACTTAACCTAGGTTAATTACTAAATCAAAATATTTATTAAAATTTTAGAAAACATTGTTAAGCATTTTCCTCAAATAATTAAACTTGTAATAAAATCTTAACTTAACATTATCAATAATTAAGTCGACAATACTAAAAATAGTTAAAAGAAAATTTGCTTAACCCATTTTTTTTATAAATTTGCAGCTTTGAAAACTAACCCGAGAACGCCTCCTGATTTACTCAAGTAACACTCGAGTTTCCCTAAGTTAAATTCTGTTTAAAATCTTTAATCACTTTACAAAATACTTTAACAATTTAAGTTATTAAAACATTTCATTTTTTTATAAAATTTATGTATAAAAGAAAATTGAAATTCAAATTTATTTTAAATTCAGATTTAGATTTGTTTCAAAGCCTTTGCATTGAAATTACTTTACATTTTCAATTTGATTTAAGTTTTAAAACTCAAACACTGTCAGGTTTTAAGCAAAAACCTGTAACTAAATAATTTACTCGAGCCAAGCATTACTGACTTCGAGTCAAACCCCACCTGACTTCGAGCCAAACGTGAAATAACTCGAGTGAAGCTCGAGTGTCTTCTGTTGCTTCAAACTAAAGTTCTCCAGGTACAACAATGCACCGTGCATATGCACGGTGACGATGTTCGTCGCCGATCATCATTGATGATCTTCCCCCATCATCCATCACCCAAGCACCCTCTCGCAAGCATCAAAAAATCATCTTCATCCCGAAATCAAAATCGAGAGGTCAAACCCAACCTAGAAACGAACGATAACCCATCACCATCCAAACCTAGAAACTCGTCGTTCACCCAACCTCGACCACCAAATGCTTCGAGCTTTCAGCCACGTCTTCGTCAACCACCGAGCCACCACCTCCCCAGAGCACGTGCGACTCGATTCACGTACGAGGCCGCGGTGATCATTTTTTCAACCATCTCAAAAATTAGGTTTAAAAACAAAAACTCCACGCCGCCGTCACCTCGACGATCGAGAACATCTCCGGCTATTTTTCCCCGCAACGCCGTAGGCTCCTCCACGCGAAACCTCGGCCTCCAGAACGTCGCCCATCGCCGGAATTCGTCAAAATATCATTTTTCATTCATTTACGAACTTCTCTTAAACCACTCTCGTAAAATCATCAAACAAAGCTTAAAATTCTTATTTTTGAATAAGGATTCAGGCTATATGATTTTAGTAACAAATCATTTCATTCGAATTTATTCAAATTTGAATTATACTCTGTAAAACACAATTATTTCTACTGTATAAACTTAACCTGCTTGAAACTATTTTTAAATTATAGTTTATACTTATATACTCATATTTGCTTTTGAAGTCAAGGCCTAACAATGATCAAGTGATAAGATATTGGGTTTTGAACAAGGTTGATGCTTTGAAACAAAAAGACAGAGATGGTTTCAACATAACAGACATTCACACCTACTAATATTCATACACAGGGGGATTTATGTATACATATACATAATAAAGCAATTTCAAATCTCAGATTAACAAGCAACAAATAAATATACTTCAATTTCTTTTGAAGTTGTTTACTCACCTTGATTTTAGGAAGAAGAACAGAGCTGCTCATTTATGTTGAAACAGAATGAGGAATTTCTAGTTGAAGCTTTTTATCTTTAATCCTCTTGAATCTCTGATTCGAATTGATTGTATTTTTGTTTCAGTTGAGTTTGTTTTAAGTTTGAGATGTTGTTTACTACAAAAAAAATTCTCAGCTTTGATGGACGAAATGAATTGAGAGGAAGTTGATGTATATACATTGAGTTTGCAGGGATATCAATATTTGTACAACGAGTTGATTAATGGTTTGTACAACAAAACAGAGATATTTTTTTCTTATGTATGTTTGACTATGATGATTCGTTGTGTTTGGTGGCTGAAATGATATTGTTGTGGTGGCTAAAGATATTAGCATTAAATACAATTGTCTTCTCTTTATACACTTTCATATCTATCTTTTCTTTCCTTTAGTCTTATACTTAGTTGAATACTTGAATACATTTGATGTCTTCCTTTGCAAGACATTTATATATATATTGTTTACTTGTTTCATTCCATACTTGTTTCATAATTGAGTGTATTTCTTCTTTTCTTTTGCTTTGTCATATGTTTTGCAGTATAAATGAGATTCTATGTTGTTATAATTTTAGTTAATGGATTCACTTTATATTTTTGTTTGTTTGCACCATACTTGAATGTATTTTATTTTCCTTCAGTCATAAGCTATCTAATTGAAGTCCTATGATGTTAGATTTAGTTAGATTTTTAGTTAATACGTTTACTTACTATTTTACAAAGCTATACAATTTATCTTATATATAAAATTTGTTTCTTCTTTTCTTCTTGCATACTTTTTTTGTTTTTGTTTTGTTCTTGCATTACACGGCAAACACACTTTGTTATTATATCTTCTTTTGTAAGCCTTCCTAGATATTTGTGTCTTTGTTTTATTACTTTGCCTACATTTGTTTCTATTTCTATTATACATACCTATATTTTCTTTTTATTTCTTTGTTTTAAAGTTTAACTATTCATATTAACATGCTTTACAATTATATTTTATACTTGTAGTTTGTATTGATAAATTTTATTTCATTTTGAATACATCGTATTACTTAGTATTATATACACATTATTTTAAAGAAAATGTTTTTAAATCGAACTACCCAAAAATCAATTTACATAAGTAATAATTCTTAAACCCAAATCATTTTTCTAAGTCAATTATTTAAGATTTAAATTCAAATACAAATTCAATATTCAAATTCAAATTCTAAGGTCAAATCCAAATTAATTCGAAATTCATTCCAAAATTTTACATTAATAATTAATTTAAAATAAATTCAACATTGGGATCGTTACAGAGAGCTCTCAACAACAAAGTAATTTGCAGCGTCTATATGAGTTTAGTATCTGGGCGCCATACCATGATACCACCCTTTTCCAAAAGAAATGGACATACCCTAGGGGTGCGACCCATGATAACCTTGCTGCATCCTTCCTGTTTCGACCATTTCCAGGGTGTGAGGTACTGATGCAGTCTCGTCCACAAAGCCATGCTTTACACAAAGCCTTGCTTTGATCAACAAATGATCAACAACACTTCGTATGCCACATCACCAAATTGGAAATGTATCACTAGTAACCATCAACTACATAACCTCTGAGCTCGTACGTCTTAGAGAAGGGTGTAAAGCTAAGAGAATAAATTCTCCGCCACCAAACAGAAATGTATTTGATAGAAACCAGCTTTACATCTCAAAGCGTAACTTTAGACATACATCCATACAAGTCTGTTCCGGGTTCGAAAAGAACCGAAGGCACTTCCAAAGAAGCCCTTGCCATCCGGGTATTCACAATCTCGATCGGACTCCCCATCATATATGGAGATCTCTATACCGTAGCAATTCAGTGCAGAGCCATTCGACGGGTAATCCTTTCGTTTTCGAAAATACCCAGTCTTCACCACCGGTCTTCAAATGCTATCCATATTGTCGTATCATTATTCGAAATGGGTTATATGACCCTCCCAGCTAAACCGAATAATGAGCGCAATGTTTAAAAACATGTGGATATTGGGATCTCAGTTAAGTCACAACTTATTACCCAAAGTCTTTCTTCAAATGGTTTAAACAAACTACCATTTCTAAATCTTTAAACAAAAAGATTCACTTCACAAAATTCACCCATCTTTCATAAAGATTATTCATAGCTTTCAAAATAATTCCCTTTTCAAATCTTTTATATAAAAGACACACCATTTAAAAATCCTCTTCAATTTCAAAACAAGGTTTGACCATCTTTCACAAAGATTCATTCATAGCTTTCAAAACTATTTCAATTCAAACTTGAAATCTTTCAACACAAATTGGAAATCCTTTCTTTATATGAAAGCTATTATTATTTGAAAACAAATAGTTTTCGTTTTGGAAGAATACGATTTGTACAAGTTAAAGCCCTTGGGTTAAATTGAAATTCCCAAAACAATACTTTTAAAATGGTTTAAAAACCCATATAAACACATTTATAACTTGTATAACCTTTTTAAACCATAATATCCAAACATAGAATTCAATTTCAAATCTTGAACTCAAATTAAAACCAAATTATTTAAATTTCAAAACTTTATTAAGTTATTCAAAATAAATTTTATCTTTTTAAAACTTCTTTTCAAAACTTTTCGTATTTAACTCAATTCCATTTCCAACACCATTTGGATTTTAAAATTCATCTTTTAAAACCATTTCAAAAATCCGTGACTTAACCAATTTCCTCGTGCAATCCATATTTATGTGTATAAGGTGTAGTCCAGGATTTTACACAATAGTGCAACATTATCAGTCATCACAGGTTTAAGCACATCAATATCGATAAGCGGTATAATCTATAACGCTTATCTTCATTCACAGATTTATAGATAAGTAATATAAACTCATTACAGATATAAATATATTGCATTCATTACAGCTCAAATCAAAACAAAGCATCACACATCAGGGATATCAATCAATTCAACATTCAATAGAATCCAAACATCCATAAGTAAGATTAATTAATCATCTGATTAGTTTAAACCAAATTAATTACTTACAAATAAATCACTAATTCTGGTTAATTAATATTAATTAATTAAAACCATTTTGATTAATTATTCTTTAATCATTTATTAATCAACCATTAATAATAAATTAATTAACCATAATTAATTACATAAATTAATTAACCTTTAATTAATTACCATTTAATTAATTATCCTTAATTAATTACCACAAGTGATTATCCCTAATCACTTAATAAATCATAAATAAATTATATTAAGTAATTATACTTTAATCATTTGTTAATTAATTAATTACTTTTAATTAAGTAATTATATTTAATTAATAAATTAATCTTAATTAATCACATTAATTAACTCTTTAATTAATTATCTTTTAACTAATTACCTTAGTTAAATAAATTAATTACTTGCTTAATTTCCTTTAATTAATCACGTTAATTAATTAACTTTTAATTACTGACTAAATAATTAAATTTCTCATTATCCAAAGCCTAAATTAACTTAAGATAATCCACTTATCTTAATCACAGCTTAATCACATTATCAAATATTATTTGAAACACTTAAGACTATTTTAAATAACCTTCCTACACAATTTTAAACATATTCTTAATTTTAAAAATCAATTCTCTGAAAGCTTGTTATGAAAACTTGTTTAAATCAATTTATTTTGGGTAAACTTAGTTCAAAATCTTTTGAAAACTAATTAAATTTAAAGTTATTTAACCTTAATAAATTTAAAGTATTTTGTTCAAAACCGTTATTAATCTCAAAACTTAATTAGGACAATTATTATTTAAAAACAACGGGTCAGGAAAATTCAAATTTTGATTTGTTTAAATTTTTAAAACTTCCATTTCAAATGCTCGGGACTATCCCGAAACAATCCCGACCCTAGACACGAGTTACCCCTCTCTCTCCATCACTTCGAGCCAGCACAAAATCAGCCCGAGACTTTCTTCGAGTTTACGTCTTCTTCCCTAAACACAATCAAACCCAGACATGATCATGCACCAGTGCACATGCACCAACGATCTGGCCATCATCGGCCAACACTGCCATCACTGGCAAGTCATCCATGAGCTCGTCAAACCTCCTAATCACCCAGATTTGGCTTCGCCCTTCCAAATTAAATTCGAACCAATTGAGCACATCAGGCTTCAAAACCTAATCATCAGAAATCACCGTGTACCGCCACCACAGATTGTCAGCGACCCCGTAATCACTACCTGAGCTCCACCGATAACCCACATTCCTTTTCCCCCTGGTTCGGTGCCTTCCGGTGCCACATCGATGACTAACTACCCTCACCAACCTCATTGGCCTCATTTGGGTATAAAACCCTATTTCGTTCTCGTTCAGCCACCACGGTGAACAAGAATTTAAGCGAGTATTTTTCCTATAGGCTTCTATCCTCCAACCACCTCTGACAATAAGCACGGCCTACAGTTCGCCATCAATTGCCAGGAATTGACAAAAATGTCAAACCCGTTCACTTCACAATTTCTCATGATTTAGTGAACTAAAAATCTTAAATTTTATTTTAGAAATCATGGTTTTTCAAATCAAACCCAATAATGTTTGTGAATCAATTAATCATGAGATTTGAATTCATCATGCTTATGAATTTTTTTTATTGTAAATTCAAATTTCTAGATAAACTTAATTTAATTCTTCTTAAGGGTATTTTTAAAACCTAGTCCTTGATCAAACAAACAAGTTTTGTTTATATCTTAAAGCCCTAAAAAGATTTGAGAAGGAGATTTTTGATTTTTGAAACATGTTTTGAAAATTTGTAATTAAACAAAGGCCAATATATCATGTGTATCAGACATGCATATCAAATTTTCTCACAGATATAAACACATGAAGGCAGATATATCAACTAAACAGATATTTATCTTTTCACACTTCACAGGTTAATGTTAGTCCCGAAGAAGATGGTTTTGATGACAACAACCTTAGAATAAGATTATAAAATATAAATATTAACATTATTGTTTAGATATATATGTAAATGCAGGATATATATACAAGTACCAAAGAATGAAGGCTGTACAGTATAGAGATTCAAGAATTGATAAACTCAAGATCGAAGATATCAAGATTCAAGACTCATGAGTATCAAGATTATCAAGAGTTCAGGATTTCAATATAAGTAATTTAGTTAGGAATTTTGTTAAAACTCGTGGAAAAGCTGAAACGACCCGAAATTTCCTAACCCGAAAATTCCAGATAGTTATGAAAAAGAAGAAAGAGATAGAAGAAGAAGAACAAAAAACACCAAACATCTCACATTCGCAGGGATAAAATATAATAACAAATAATAATAGCTTACAAAAGAATACTATATTCGTCGATTACATTTAATATACATCAGAGTTTCACATTATATACAGTCATTGAATATATAGAATTATCATGTCTTAGAGTAACAATAATATAAATACAGCGGAAATATTCTATATGATAATGACATCCAGCTCGCCTCCTGAGCTCTAGAACGCCCCTACCTGAAAATCTGTAATACTCGGTCTGACCCGAGCATTACATCAAAGCAACACCCGGGTCAGGCTGGAAACCAGCGTGAGTAAATCCAACTAACATGGAATACCAAAGCAATCTACTTATATAAACCCGGGGTAACCTATGTCAATTTATCCAATTCACAATTTGCTATAGACAACACTTATTTCACATATCAATTTCTAAGTACCAAACTTAGGTAAAATAATCAAATTCACTTAAATCATGTTATTCCAGTCTATTGATTTCACACATCAATTTATTTTAATCCGAAGTGGTTTTGGATATTTCCCAATACCCGACCTCGGTCTCTTCGAAACTCATGTTATCCTATCCCAAGTTATTCAAATGAAGTACATAACATTCATATCAAGGATATCAACACATTCAAAACATCCAATACCAATCAATTCAATTGATTCAAATTGAATTTTAAACCTCATTCACCTAGATTAATTAAATTCCAAATCAATTAATTGGTCAACCCATCATTATTCATCTTAATTAATCACCCTGGATTAATTATTTTTCAATTACATTCAAGTAATCAACTTTAAATTCATTTCACAATATTAATTATTCTTAACCAACATCAATAAGTGATCTTAATTACTTCATAAATTATTTAACTATATTAATTACATTAATCTTTAATTACTTATATTAATTAACTTCATAAGTCACTTATTATGGATTAATCAATCTTAATTAATCAGTCTTTGATTACATCATTAATTATATAAATTAAGGATTTTCAATTATATTTTAATTTATCCTAATCAAATTTAATTATATTAACGAAACCACAGTATCAATCATTTTCGATTAATCCCAAACTGTAATTAGCTATCTTTTATTTTACTTCATTCATAAATTAATTACTCCTTACTTAACTATCTTAATTAATCTCTTGATTAATTTCACAAAGTAATTACATTTTATTAATTACATTAAGTAATTATTTATCACACCATCAAATGATTATTCTGAACTACTTATACTTAGTTAATTAACTTACAACTTAATTTATTATTTATTCAAACCTTTAATTACTAAATTAAATAACCCAAATCATTAATTAATTGAATTAATTAATTTTCCAGTTTAATTACCTTACTAATTTAATGTACCACAAATCATTAAGCCTTTGGTAACTTTTAAAACGGAAACATTTCCTTATTTATGTTTTTTTAAGTTTAAAACAACTTAAAATTTCCAATACTTCGAGTTAAGCAACAATTAACTTGAGAATCATCCAAAACCAAAATCACCAAATCATCAATTCATAGTTCATATCAAATCAATTCAATTCAATCATTCAACCAAATATTTAAATTAACCATTTAAATTTAAATAGAAATCCAACAGAGTGAGATTTACTCACCTTTGTTTTTGCAATCCAAATCCAATCTCAACTTGTATCCTTTCATATTTTAACCTTTTATAAACATTATATGATTTTATGAATATTCGAACAATTTGGGCAAGTCAATTTTTATTTAGAAAATTCCATTTTACCTAATAAGTAAATTAACTATTTTTCTGTTTACAAATAATTTTCTTGTTATCAAATAATTATATATAAGTCAACTAAATAATTTGATTTCCATTTTATAAATTTAATCTAACTAAATCCTTATTTAAACAAATAATTAAATTTTCCTAAACTAATTCTCCCCCTTTTTTTCTTTCCTTCTAAATCCTTACATATATTTTCGTTCTGCAGATATAAAAACATTTTTATTAGCTATTTTAAATATAACATAATGTTAATCAAATATAAATATCTCACCCCAATTGCACACTCTGACCGATCACCCAGCCTCACCGTGCTTGCGAACACGGCACCAAAATCGAGCCCAAGCCCTAGCCTTCACACGGTACACGTCCTTGCTGTCACGCGCACTCGTCCTTCTCTGTCGCCGCCATCGCTAGGGTTGCGAACCTCCCTAATGCCGATCGAGTATGCATCGGCAAGGGCTACCTCAAAATTTCGAGCGTCATGCCTCGAGCTCGAGTTCGAGCCGAACTCTTGATGCCGATTCCTTCTTCCATCTCGAGAGCCACGGTTCCAGCCACGGTTCCAAATGCCGACCTCCATTCTCTGACTCGAATCGATTTCGAGTTGATCTTGAGAGGATGCGGTGACCGAATTTTTTTTTAGGGACGAAGCTTTTAGTTATAATGATGCTCCGCAATGATATTTTTTTTCGATTTAGCATTGCTTTGAACTGGGTAAGGAGGGAATAGGCTAAGATATTGGTGGCCATAAGGTATATGCGTTCCATTTTATTTTTCTCGAGTTGATTTTTTTGACTTGCTGCCATTATCGATTTTGAATCTTGAAGGGTTTTTCACAAGAAAGGGAAAGGAAGGAACGAGTTTGATATTCCGTTAAAGGTGAGAGAGAGGACGGGAAAATATAGGTTGTAGAAGCTTCGTGAATACGCCTTTATTAAATAATTTAATACTTAAAAATATCTCGTTGCATAACGCGAAATCCCGAAATCCGAATCAAACATACCGACAGACGTTCATAAGGTTTTACCCGCGTTCCGAACACAATGGAACGTGTTTTGGAGGCTAATTTGAACGTATGTGCGAGTTACGGAATTAAACGATCGATATTAAATTAAATCGATTAAAATATTTAGAAGCGTTCTGAGCTGCCAGGGTCAAACGGCAACTTCGATTGCTACAAAAATTGAAATCCGATAATAACTAATTATTACGGATCCAATGAAACCGGTTTCGTTGAATTACGAGACTGTGCTTCGGAAGGCTATTCTTAAATTCAGTTTAAACGATATACTACTAAAGCTGAACAAATCACCTTTAATTTAAATTTCATCCATTCTATTATCTTCAGTGTCATCATTAAAAAAATTTATAAGCCTTCAGATTATTTTTAACAGGTTAAAACTCCAGATTCAACATTGTACCCAGTTTCGAATTATATAATTCAATAATTTAATTATCAAGTAAATATTGATATCTTGAATTCAAGTTAAAATTAACTTTTAAATATTTGAAAATCAATTAAATATTCAAATTTTAATTGTTAGAAATTCCGGGTCGTCACATTCCTCCCCCCTTAAAAGAATTTCGTCCTCGAAATTACTAGTTAGGAAGATTGGTCCAATACCCGTTTACCCCTTTCCAAAACTCACTATTCAATATCCTACCAACTATCCTTTATTAAAGATTCACTATCACCTTAACCAACTCCCAAAACCTTCTATAGTTTCAAACAATACCCTTTTCTCAATCATCTAAATTTCAATTTAAAACCAAATTTTGAATTATCCAAAATTTTCTCAAAATTTTTCTAACTCTCTAAATTTCCAAAATTTTTGCCAGCGTCTCCTTTGCGCGGCTAGCTCGGTACAACTACAAAAGGCCTCTACGGGCTCCCAAATACCAAAAGAAAACAAAAGCCAAGTGGCTATATCAAAAACCCAATCCAATTTCATTCAGAAATTTTAAATACATACCTTTTTATCGGGCAATTCAAATTTATCCTTCAGAACCAAATCCAGTTTCATTTCCCATTATAACCTGCATATCTTACCTAGCAACAATATCCAATCACAACCTTTCAAATTAATTGATACATTTCTTTATATATGTTTCATACCCACTTCTATTCAAATTAGCTTTTCCCATTCCTATATGAATTGAATTTATTTTCGATTTCTAATATTGAGTTTTATCTTTCATTTAAACTGATTCATATTAGTTTCATTTACTAGTTTATTTTAATTTTCAATCTGAAATTGTTTTGTCGTTAACAAAAAATTTCCAAAAATTTTCTAACTCCCAGAATTTCCGAAATTTTTTGGCAGAGTCTCCTTCGTACGGAGGAGCTTTTGCAATTTGACAAGAGATATAAATATGTATACATCGACCCACACGGTCGGAAAAAGCAAAAACATTTCATATTTCCTATTTTTATTGCGTAGGCGTACCTTTATTTAGCATTTTAAGCAAGCAGCTTATTTATTTTAGCATTTAGTGCAATCCAAATCCAGCCAAACGGCCTTCAGGTACCTGTACTTACTCAATTTAAATATATAAGTGCCATATATAGAGAATTTATTATCATTTCACTTACTTTAATGGCAAAACACAAGCATTACAAAAGCATCAAACACCCAACGCTTACCATAAGCGATTTATATGACTTAAAGCCAATCCAATTGCTTCCAACCAAATTTATATGCCATTTCATTCAATTTTAATGGTTTACAATTCAAATGCTTACATTCAATTTATTTTTAATCCAAACAAGTTCATATTCACCTCAAATGATTCAGAATCAATTTATTTAATCTCTATTGACTCATAGCATTTTAGTTACCTTTGTTTACGCTAAACGACAATTCATCTTATGCAATTCCGACGATATTTGCTTAACAGAGTATCCATTTTAGTTTATAATTATTTTAAATTAATTTTCTACTCATTCTGTGTTTAATTCCATTTCATTTCTAATTTATTCACCCACTATTCATTAGCTCGACACATTTCATTCTAGTATACTACTAGCCATTCCCGAATTAATTCAATCCAAGCTATTTTTTAATGGGCTTTCACTCTTATTCGAAGCCACCGAACTTAGTTCAGTTTGATAATCCAATTCCAATCACAACTTTGATTTAGTTTTTATTCAATCAGACTTCATCCATTTATCATTTAATTCAATTAACTCGTTTTAAAATTTTAATTTACTCACTTAATTCATTATCGAATTTATTTTATTAATACAAGGCCATTCTCAAATTATCTCTATTCACTTGGGTTTTGTTTACAGCTCAAACCATTTCTTTTATAATTCAATTTCATTTCATTTGACAACACTTCCATTATATCTAATTTACTTGCAAATTTCGTTAGATATTATCCATATCTCACTTTAATTTTCATTAGTAGTTCAAACCATCACATTTTTTCAATCCAACCTTATTTTATTTTTACAACATCTCTTCTAATTTATTTCATTATTAATTTACAATTCATTTTATTTAACTGAGTTAAATTTTATTAATATATTCCGTCCAATAATTCATTTAGTTAATTAGCTTACTTCCAACTTTAAATCAATATTCGATTTTAATTACAAATTCACTTCATTAAAATTCCAGTTTGGGTTTCCTTATTTTCCAAATTCCAATACCTTTATTTAAATATTTTAGAAATTCTTTTAAATTCACATCATACTATTAAAATAACTCTTTATAAAAAAATACTTTTTATAACTCGATGTCTCAACCAGTCCATCCTTGTTCTCACAGAAATTCAGTCATACGTTGATCAGGCGTAGGACTGAAAATCTATAAGTACTTAGTAAACCCGTTTTCAACACCCAATGAGAATACTTGGAAAATAATTTTATTGAAAATATTGAAAGCATTTTGAAATAGAGGAAATATCCTTGGTGAGAATGCTCCGGAAATCAACATCCCCATCCATGGTCACAGTTACATCCCAGGGTTACGTTGTCATCGCAGCAAAAGTCCATATAACTGCAGTGTAACAACCCGCATATTTATCGATTATATATTTAAATATTTTATTTAAATATTTCACCGTTCATCGGATTTTGGTCCGAAAACCTACTTTTTGCAAACTGTCGAATTGGGACTCGAGACCACTTCCATCGAGTTCAAAATGACGTTTGCGACCTTTTTGAGTATAAGCTTCGATATGTTTGGAGAAAGTTGATTTTTGCCGCTTTTTACTTAGGGCTTTGGTTTGGGCTGAGCCCATTAACCCCACTTAACTCAGTTCCAACCCTCTCCTCTTCATTCACTTCTCTTCTATTTTCCTTATACTCAAGCTTTTATGTTAATGGAGGGTGGAAGAGGAAATTAAAACTCCAAGCCCTAGCTTTCTTTGCAAATCAATGTTCTTGCTCCAAAGTTCAAGAGAACCCATTGGTAAGTTCTCTCTTCTTCTTCTCCAACTCATTCTCTCTTTGAATTTCAGAAAATTCCTAAACCTAATTTGGGAAATATTTCTCTTTTAAGCTTAGATTCAAGCTTCTAGAGTTGGATTTGAAGAGTGGTTGATTCCCCTTTACTTTCAAGCTTCATCTTCATAAATTTAGTTCAAAGGTGAGATTTTTAATCTCACATCTATGTCTATATCTATCTTTGTTGTTAGGTATGAATCCCTAACATTTATTCATGTACAATTGCTTTTGATTTGGATTGGTTTTGTGAATATTTCTTTTTTTTTGGTGTTTGAAGCCAATTCTCTAAAAATCATAACTTTGATGTTTAATCATGCTTTAAGAGGTGTTTCGGAGAGCCTATAAGACCGGGTTGTCGCTAGGCATAAATCCTTAGTCGTCGTTGCTCGTCCGATCGCTCCCGATACGTTTTGGCCACTTTGGCCTAGGCAAATTGTTGCCTAGACCAGGTGACCAGACGTCTGGTGACCAAGTCCAGACGTCTGGTTTGGACCTGGAAAGTAAATATGTATGCACGCATATTATAAAAAAAAGCCAGAGACTATTTTAAGACGTCTGAACCATCAAACCAGACGTCTGGATATGTCTCAGACGTCTGACTTGAGGTTTCAGACGTCTGAGTGTTCTCTGGGTTATTTCCAGAGAACAAATCCAGACGTCTAGATTCCAAATCAGACGTCTGGAAATGTTTATTTTTGTCTATTCAGGCTGTTTTGTGTGAATTTCCATTGTTTATCGATTTTAGCGATCCTATTAATCGTTATCACTTATTGTCGACTTTGATGACTTCTTTTTATGGATCTTTTTGGAAATATCCATTTCTATGGATTTGGTATCGATTTCTTTGGATTTTATTCACGTCTTCGAATGTGAATTTAGTAATTGGTTGTTCTTACAATCTTCTTTGTGTGATTTGTCACTTTAAAAATATAAAGGTTTTCTATACTAGTAGTAAATATCAAAACTCTTTCTTCAAACGATTTCAACTCTACTTTAATACCAAATTCGTTTACAAAACAGTTTTCCAATCTATTAGTATATACAAACCTTTACCTTACTCGTATGAGAAATCTAATTAAACGACTTAGTAAAACAAGTGGTATGAAACGCTTGCGTTTACTTCGTTGGTTAATTTTTGGACTTGTTCGATTGAACCACTTGTGACATTTTTCTAGTGGAGATTTACAATTTGTTCGTAAATATTTAAGTTAAGCTAGTGGTTATAGGACATGAAGCTAAGCTCATATATTTACTAGCTTATTGTAATTGACACTTCTCGTTGATCATAACGATCATCTTTGTGATTTAGACTAGTAATGTGCGATGTCTCTTTGTTTGCGAGGTTAGGCTAGACACCACTTGTGTGATTCCATTCACACATACTTTTTCGGTTAGCCTAGACACCATTTATGTGATTCCGTTCACACATACCTTTTGCTGTTTGGTTAGGCTAGACACCATTTGTGTGATTCCATTCACACATACTTTTTCGGTTAGCCTAGACACCATTTGTGTGATTCCATTCACACATACCTTTTTGCTGTTTGGTTAGGCTAGACACCATTTGTGTGATTCCATTCACACATACCTTTTCGGTTAGCCTAGACACCACTTGTGTGATTCCATTCACACATACCTTTTTGCTTTTTGGTTAGGCTAGACACCACTTGTGTGATTCCATTCACACATACTTTTTCGGTTAGCCTAGACACCACTTGTGTGATTCCACTCACACATACTTCTTTGTGATTTCTGGATTTCGTGTGTTGATTTCTGGAAGTTTCACCAACTTTTACGATTGGCATGGATATATATATGTCACTTATTGTGGCTTGGTGAATGAAATCAGGAGTATGACATTCCTTTTTATCTTGAGTAGATTATTGTGATATTGATTAATCTCTTGTTGATTTTCAATTACTTATTTGTCACAGCTTGGCATTGTGATTATTATATGTTTATGTCATATCTCCTATTCTATATCATTTCTTCTGATATTTATAGCTAGACTGATCCGTTTATTATTTTCTTCTTAAATAATACTCAGGTCAGACCGAGATGTTGCAGGTGCTTCTGCTTGACTTCTCATCCTGGATCATTACTCTGACTTTTGGCAAACTACTTAGATTAGTAGTTTATTTTGTTGTATACACTTGAGACATAGACTCGTAGTTGTATTCCTTTGTATAGCACGTGTTGCTATTCTTTTGTATTATCGTGGATCTTTTGACCACTACTCTGATATACACATTTATGTGTAATATTCATATCTATTTCCGCCTTTGTGATATGAATTGTCTGTGACTGATTTATGTTATGTTTATTTCTATATTTGTTTCCGAAGATATTATAGCCACTGTGTAGTAGTTTTGAGTTTGTGTCGGTATGTCGGATTTCCTCTTGAGATGAAAAGTTATATTTTTATCCGGTATATCGGTACTCGCACAAAGCAATTATACAGATGGTCGCTCCTCAACAGCCTTATTCTCCGTGCTAGTTGACAACATTCACAGTAATGTTCTTGGCTAGCGTGGGTATAGAGGTGGGGCGTCACAGCTTGGTATCAGAGCCAAATTTCAGAACAATATGGAATATTATAACAAGGATCATCGTCCTAAGTCCATCTTAGGATTCGTGCTTTAGGATTTAATTCGTGTCTTCGTACCGATTCATCCTATTTTCTTTATGATTCCTTATTTTATCAATCAAGTTTGATTGAAATTTATTCTGAGAATAACTTTTTCCTCTTCTTTCTTTCTTTCTTTCTTAAAGAAGAGAAATGGTTAGACATGGCCGTCCCTGCGCCGATCAATCTAGTGCTACTCCCCTGGATGGAGTTTTTATGTCTGCTCAATAACTTTTGGATCTTGTAAAGAATCAAGAGTTTATCTATGCTTTGAGTAAGAACCCCGAAATGGTTCTACCTTTGAAACTTGAAGTTTCTTTCAATCAGCTTGTGGATGTTACTCTTCTTCATGGAGAGGTTGGTAAGGGAAGTGTTTGTGATATTGGGACTTCCAAGAAGAGGCATATTAAGTTCAAGAGCCTTAATCCCAATAAGAGAGTGAAGCAAACTACTTTTGTAGCAAAGACTCCAATCCCTAATCGTGGAGGATGCTACAATTGTAATTCTAAGGAACACTATGCGAATATGTGTCCAAAACCCCATTCTTGTCGCTATTGCAAGAAACCGGGTCATCTTTTATCTGCATGTCCCAAACTTTTGAATAAGGACATGAGAAAGCTAAATATTGTGCAAGCCCCTAGCAACTCTTCTCTTGGTCAAGGTATTTTTCACTCAATCCTTGATGGCATTGTTTTATTTCGTGATCTTCTTATTCGAGTTCTTTTTGATATGGGTTTCATCTCATTATTTTTATATCAAAAGAACTTGTTGATTCTTTTTCTTTGAAAATATTTTGGGCTTGATGACTTCTTTAAGAGTTGCGAATCCGGATGGTAGATCCGCAACACTCAATTTGCTTTTTATTGATGTCGAAATTATTTTATGAGACTTTTCTTTCCGAGCCGATATTTTTACTTAGGCTTCGGAATTGATTTTTTTGAAAGGATCGGCTTAATCATTGTGAAGCCCATATCCCATTTTTTCGAGTGGACTATTCATCTTCGACATTTTCAATCTGTTAAGCAGATTTCTATTTTTCCTTTATGATTTTGATTCCAACTTGATGGCATCATTTTATTCCTTAAGCCCACTTGTAAGGAAAGTGTTATTTCTCTCATTCATGTAGTTTGAGAAATTTTCCGGTATTTTTGAGTTTGTCTTAGGATTATCACCTAAGAAATCTTTTGTGTAGTGTTAAGGTCTTTCTAGTTCGACCTTGCCACCGATTTTCGTTTGCTACGAGTTGCGGAAATTAGCATTCCACTTACCGCATTCCGCACTCGTTATGATTCTTATGAATGACTTATTATGTCATTCAAATTGTCCAGCTTATTTCATCCATTTTATAAATCGAATATTCTATGAATATTTCAAAGAGACCATTCTTGTATTTATTGATTTTGGATGAAAATAGTAATTTGAAATTTTGCAAATCTTTTCCATAAGATTTATTTATAACTACAATTTGACCTTGTTCTTAAACAAGAAAAGAATATTCTTAAAACTTTTAAGAGATATTTTCATCGTATAGAAGATGATTTTGGGATTGTATTGCCCGTTGAGTGCTTTAAGAATTTTGGTCGTTGCGCTTGATCAACGTTATCGATAGGAATTTCCTAAACGCTTTGATGTGACAATCAGACACGATATATTAACTTGTAAAATGTAAATTCTTCTAGAAATAATTTTTACATTGAAATAAATGTAATTTTGAAAGTTTTAATTTTTCGGGAAAGAGGATTATTTAAAAGAACCCTTCCTTTCGATACTCTTATTCTTGTGATTCCTGAAGGGGAACCAAGACTTTGCTATTTGTACCGATACTAGTCGTATTGGGTTGGATGCCGATCTCTTGCCTAAAAGAACGTGCTATCACTTGTGCTTCTAAACCATTATAGCTTATCGAGACTAGATATGCCACTCATGATCTAGTGTTCGTGGCTATTGTTTTTGCTTTTGGAATTTGGCATTATCATATTTAGATGAGAAATTTGTTCTCTACCTCGATCATAAATCTGTGAAATATTTGTGTTCTCTTTAGGAACTTCATGTTGACTCGTGTTCTTGGCATCTTATGATCTTGATATTCTTTTTATACCCGGAAGGGAAATCGTGTTGCCAATGCGTTCAGTCGTAAGCAACAAGTGGATGATTCTTTGATGTTGACCAAATGAAATTATCTTTTTGTCAAGTTCATCGGGCGTTTTGATGTACTTCGTTTTATTGAGTTTCATCTCATTTCTTTTATGAACTTGCGTCCGATGTTCTTTTAGTGTGTTCGGTTCATTGGATGTACCGTTTTTGTACTACGTCGGTGTTCCGAAATCATTCGGGCTTCGGTTCACTGGACGTACCGTCTTTGTACTACGTCGGTGTTCCAAATTATTCGAGTTTCTAGTTTCTCGGGCGTACCGTGATTGTACTACGCCGTTGCACCGGCTCAACTTTCTGCTATTCTTGACGTTTTCCACATCTTTTAACTATGGAAATGCTTTTATGTTTCCGGTTTTTATTCTTGAGCCCGGTATTATTGAGGGATTGAAGTTTCACCAAATTTGACTTTTGAGCACCATTCCATTCGCATCATTACTTCGGAGGTTGAGCGCCTTCGATATAAAGATATTCTTTTTGATAGAAGTTCAATGGTTCTCAAATCTTAAGGATTGCTCATGTGAAATCTTGAGAATTCATCGAACGAAAACTTTCGGATTTACTCCTTCGTGCTCTTTATGGTGAACTTCTTCATTCAAATTTTCTTTTGTGTTAATATGCTTCTATGGTTGTTACTTCTTATATTTCCTTCTTAATTATTGCGAGGACGCAATTTCTTTAAGGAGGGGAGTCTGTAACAACCCGCATATTTATCGATTATATATTTAAATATTTTATTTAAATATTTCACCGTTCATCGGATTTTGGTCCGAAAACCTACTTTTTGCAAACTGTCGAATTGGGACTCGAGACCACTTCCATCGAGTTCAAAATGACGTTTGCGACCTTTTTGAGTATAAGCTTCGATATGTTTGGAGAAGGTTGATTTTTGCCGCTTTTTACTTAGGGCTTTGGTTTGGGCCGAGCCCATTAACCCCACTTAACTCAGTTCCAACCCTCTCCTCTTCATTCACTTCTCTTCTATTTTCCTTATACTCAAGCTTTTATGTTAATGGAGGGTGGAAGAGGAACTTAAAACTCCAAGCCCTAGCTTTCTTTGCAAATCCATGTTCTTGCTCCAAAGTTCAAGAGAACCCATTGGTAAGTTCTCTCTTCTTCTTCTCCAACTCATTCTCTCTTTGAATTTCAGAAAATTCCTAAACCTAATTTGGGAAATATTTCTCTTTTAAGCTTAGATTCAAGCTTCTAGAGTTGGATTTGAAGAGTGGTTGATTCCCCTTTGCTTTCAAGCTTCATCTTCATAAATTTAGTTCAAAGGTGAGACTTTTAATCTCACATCTATGTCTATATCTATCTTTGTTGTTAGGTATGAATCCCTAACATTTATTCATGTGCAATTGCTTTTGATTTGGATTGGTTTTGTGAATATTTCTTTTTTTGGTGTTTGAAGCCAATTCTCTAAAAATCATAACTTTGATGTTTGATCATGCTTTAAGAGGTGTTTCGGAGAGCCTATAAGACCGGGTTGTCGCTAGGCATAAATCCTTAGTCGTCGTTGCTCGTACGATCGCTCCCGATACGTTTTGGCCACTTTGGCCTAGGCAAATTGTTGCCTAGACCAGGTGACCAGACGTCTGGTGACTAAGTCCAGACGTCTGGTTTGGACCTGGAAAGTAAATATGTATGCACGCATATTATAAAAAAAAGTCAGAGACTATTTTCAGACGTCTGAACCATCAAACCAGACGTCTGGATAGGTCTCAGATGTCTGACTTGAGGTTTCAGACGTCTGAGTGTTCTCTGGGTTATTTCCAGAGAACAAATCCAGACGTCTGGATTCCAAATCATACGTCTGGAAATGTTTATTTTTGCCTATTCAGGCTGTTTTGTATGAATTTCCATTGTTTATCGATTTTAGCGATCCTATTAATCGTTATCACTTATTGTCGACTTTGATGACTTCTTTTTATGGATCTTTTTGGAAATATCCATTTCTATGGATTTGGTATCGATTTCTTTGGATTTTATTCACGTCTTCGAATGTGAATTTAGTAATTGGTTGTTCTTACAATCTTCTTTGTGTGATTTGTCACTTTAAAAATATAAAGGTTTTCTATACTAGTAGTAAATATCAAAACTCTTTCTTCAAATGATTTCAACTCTACTTTAATACCAAATTCGTTTACAAAACAGTTTTCCAATCTATTAGTATATACAAACCTTTACCTCACTCGTATGAGAAATCTAATTAAACGACTTAGTAAAACAAGTGGTATGAAATGCTTGCGTTTACTTCGTTGGTTAATTTTTGGACTTGTTCGATTGAACCACTTGTGACATTTTTCTAGTGGAGATTTACAATTTGTTCGTAAATATTTAAGTTAAGCTAGTGGTTATGGGACATGAAGCTAAGCTCATATATTTACTAGCTTATTGTAATTGACACTTCTCGTTGATCATGACGATCATCTTTGTGATTTAGACTAGCAATGTGCGATGTCTCTTTGTTTGTGAGGTTAGGCTAGACACCACTTGTGTGATTCCATTCACACATACTTTTTCGGTTAGCCTAGACACCATTTGTGTGATTCCATTCACACATACCTTTTTGCTGTTTGGTTAGGCTAGACACCATTTATGTGATTCCATTCACACACACTTTTTCGGTTAGCCTAGACACCATTTGTGTGATTCCATTCACACATACCTTTTTGCTGTTTGGTTAGGCTAGACACCATTTGTGTGATTCCATTCACACATACCTTTTCGGTTAACCTAGACACCACTTGTGTGATTCCATTCACATATACCTTTTCACCACTTGTGTGATTCCATTCACACATACCTTTTTGCTTTTTGGTTAGGGTAGACACCACTTGTGTGATTCCATTCACACATACTTTTTCGGTTAGCCTAGACACCACTTATGTGATTCCACTCACACATACTTCTTTGTGATTTTTGGATTTCGTGTGTTGATTTCTGGAATTTGTGTTTCACCAACTTTTACGATTGGCATGGATATATATATATGTCACTTATTGTGGCTTGGTGAATGAAATCAGGAGTATGACATTCCTTTTTATCTTGAGTAGATTATTGTGATATTGATTAATCTCTTGTTGATTTTCAATTACTTATTTATCACAGCTTGGCATTGTGATTATTATATGTTTATGTCATATCTCCTATTCTATATCATTTCTTCTGATATTTATAGCTAGACTGATCCGTTTATTATTTTCTTCTTAAATAATACTCGGGTCAGACCGAGATGTTGCAGGTGCTTCTGCTTGACTTCTCATCCTGGATCATTACTCTGACTTTTGGCAAACTACTTAGATTAGTAGTTTATTTTGTTGTATACACTTGAGACATAGACTCATAGTTGTATTCCTTTGTATAGCACGTGTTGCTATTCTTCTGTATTATCGTGGATCTTTTGACCACTACTCTGATATACACTTTTATGTGTAATATTCATATCTATTTCCGCCTTTGTGATATGAATTGTCTGTGACTGATTTATGTTATGTTTATTTCTATATTTGTTTCCGAAGATATTATAGCCACTGTGTAGTAGTTTTGAGTTTGTGTCGGTATGTCGGATTTCCTCTTGAGATGAAAAGTTATATTTTTATCCGGTATATCGGTACTCGCACAAAGCAATTATATAGATGGTCGCTCCTCAACAGCCTTATTCTCCGTTCTAGTTGACAGCATTCACAGTAATGTTCTTGGCTAGCGTGGGTATAGAGGTGGGGCATCACATGCAGGCTCTCCGCGGCCTCTCAATTACGCCATGGATCCCATACAATAGATCACAGTTACATCCAGGGTTACGTTGCCATCACAGCAAAAGTCCATGTAACTGCAGGCTCTCAGCGGCCTTTGATTTTCGCTGTCGAAATGAAACCTCTCCACTTCTACATAGGTCGCAGTTTGCCGATATAAAATCAAACGCAGACCGTTGGCTCTCAGCGGCACACACGACTTCCGCTATGTTATACCATAGGTCGCAGTCTACCGATATAAAATCAAACGCAGACTATTGGCTCTCAGCGGCACACATGACCTTCGCTATGGTATACATTACTCTTAATCCTCAGGAACTAGTTTTTGTCCGGACTCCTCACAGGATCAACTTTAGAACCCCCCTTGGGCTCAAGGCAGCACCACCCGGTGGCGCTCCTGAGAAGTTCATTTCAAGGAAGCGCCTTTTTTCCCCAGAGCCATCATCAAAACACTTTATACTATTCACATATAGAATCTTTCAAATCATACACCTAGTATGAATCTCATAAAAATCTCCTTTACACAAAATCGATTATCCCAAAATCGATAATTCTCAAAATAGGCTTTCCAATTTCCATATATTGATTTTACCCAAAAATATAAAGCCTTTCCAAATCCAAAGGTTCCCAAAACCCTTTTCCAAAAATCCTCATAAGATCCTTTATATATATACAGATATATATAATTTTTAAAACTTTGGATCACTTTAAACTCGTATAAAATTCCTTTTATACTTCACACATTCAAAAATCCTTTTCCTTCCAGCAATAGATTCAACAAGAGGGTTTCATCTTAAATAAAACAAAGATATATAACTTTGTTTATTCAAAGTCAAATATTCCAATTTGATTACTCTTTTCAATATCAATTTCTTTTCCACTCACTTATCCACCTTTACATTAATCCCCATTTGGATTATCACTTCAATTCCTATCTTAGTTGGGTATTAAATCCATAACAGTTTGAACTCCGACCAGTTTATTTAGAAAATAGCTTGAAAATTTTAAAAACAGATAAGTAGTTGAAAAATAATTACTAGTTTTGTAAAATAGTTAGAAAATAGTTAACTAATCGTAAAATAGTTGAAAATAGCTGAACTGTTTCAGAAATTTTAGATAATTGTAAAATAGTTGTAAAATAGTAATTACTTTGTAACATAGTTGAAAAATTGTAACTAGTTTGGAAACCAGTTGAAAAATGGTTAAATAGCTCCAAAAATAATCGTAAAACAAGTATATATAATAATTTGGCTTTAAGAAAGAAAGGTTGTATATATTTAATAGCTTAGAAAAATAAGTTTATATCAAAACAATTTATATTAAAAATAATCAAGAGTCAAACTGATCACTCCCCCAACAATTCAATTTAGATCTCCATTTAAATTGACCCAATTCCAATTCAAATAACTTCAAATTCCATTGGACTTGATTAATTCCCAATTCAAGTTGAATCAATCTTGATTCCTTTCCCAATTTAAATCAAATTCTAGTTGATTTTAATCCAGTTCAATTTAATTATAATTTTATATTATTCCAATCATTTGAATTATTATCAATTTAATTTCAGAATCCAAATCACTTCAATTTAATCCAATCCAATTTCCCATTTAAAATTTTTAAACTTATACATCTTCAATCACGAATCCAATTACTTCAAACCAAATTAAATTTTGAACCAATTCAATTTCAATCTTGAATTTAAACTATCTCGAATTATATAAATTCGAGTTAAATTCTCAAAGGTTGATTTAACTCTTTAAACCAAATTAACTTTTATTCAAAGTATTTAATCAATTTAATTTCTGAGTTCACTTCTCAAAATTCCATTTTTAATTATTTTTACTTATGTATTTCATGGTTCAATACAGTTTTATTTTAAAAAAATTTAATTTATAATTAAATTTTATCTTTCAGTTTTGAAGCCAGTTCTTAAACAAATTTATTTTACGATTCAATTGTTCAAATTTATTTTATTTATACAATACCATTCTCAATTTAAAGATTTTTATCATTCAATTTATTTTAAGACGTCCATCCAGTTTCAATTTTTAAAACTCAAACCCGTTTTGAGATCACACAAATTCCTAACTCAAATCAACCATTTAACTTTCCAAGTTAAATTCCAATTTCATCTCGAAATTTCCAATTTTGGTTGCTTTTCTACACTTATTTAACTTCCCAAAGTTAAATTCCAATTTAATTAATCCAATCAACCTTACTAAATTTGAATTCCCGCTTCAAGTTTCAAAATTCTTACCCTCTTATAAGTTCAAAACCTATATCGCTTTGGGTTTTTACATCGCTTCAGAGAAAAATCAAAACTCAACCTCTTAGAGTTTATTTTAAATTATCTTTGATATCATGTATATCCATGCATACATACATATTTATTTCTTGGGCCTCCCAGCCATATTCTAAAATTTTAAACCACCCTTTGGTTTTTAATTCAAATCAAATTTTCAAACAACCCATTGTTTGCAACAAGTCCCAGTTATTTAAATAATATTTATTATTTCTCATTACTTTGAAACAAAATTTTCAAATCCTGGGCCCAGATTTAAAGTTTTAATTTCAATCCATTAAATTTTAATTTAGTTGTATTTCTATTTCTACTAAGTTTAATTCCAATTCAAGGCTTCAATTTGGTTGTATTATATTGCTTCTTAATTTTACTTTCAATAATTTAGCAACCAATCACTTTAATATTTATTAGAAGGAAATATTGCTTTATATAACAAAATATATTTTATATAAAATCATTTAAAATCTTCTTATAAGAAATAACAAGTACGCGCTCATACACACACACACACACACTCAACTCATTCTAGAGTACTACGAACCCTATTCAATGAGTAATTCCCACCAGTGCCAAGGTTCTCGCTTAACCTTTCAGTTCTGATACCAAATGAAACGACCCGAAATTTCCTAACCCGAAAATTCCAGATAGTTATGAAAAAGAAGAAAGAGATAGAAGAAGAAGAACAGAAAACACCAAACATCTCACATTCGTAGCGGATAAAATATAATAATAAATAATAATAGCTTACAAAAGAATACTATATCCGTCGATTACATTTAATATACATCAGAGTTTCACATTATATACAATCACTGAATATATACAATTATCATGTCTCAGAGTAACAATAATATAAATACAACGGAAATATTCTATACGATAATGACATCCAGCTCGCCTTCTGAGCTCCAGAACGCCCCTACCTGAAAATCTGTAATACTCGGTCTGACCTGATCATTGCATCAAAGCAACACCCGGGTCAGGCTGGAAACCAGTGTGAGTAAATCCAACTAACCTGGAATACCAAAACAATCAACTTATATAAACCCGGGGTAACCTATGTCACTTTATCCAATTCACAATTTGCTATAGACAACACTTATTTCACATATCAATTTCTAAGTACCAAACTTAGGTAAAATAATCTAATTCACTTAAATCATGTTATTCCAGTCTATTGATTTCACACATCAATTTATTTTAATCCGAAGTGGTTTCGGATATTTCCCAATACCCGACCCCGGTCTCTTCGAAACTCATGTTATCCTATCCCAAGTTATTCAAATGAAGTACATAACATTCATATCAAGGATATCAACACATTAAAAACATCCAATACCAATCAATTCAATTGATTCAAATTGAATTTCAAACCTCAATCACCTAGATTAATTAAATTCCAAATCAATTAGTTGGTCAACCCATCATTATTCATCTTAATTAATCACCCTGGATTAATTATTTTTCAATTACATTCAAGTAATCAACTTTAAATTCATTTCACAATATTAATTATTCTTAACCAACATCAATAAGTGATCTTAATTACTTCATAAATTATTTAACTATATTAATTACATTAATCTTTAATTACTTATATTAATTAACTTCATAAGTCACTTATTATGGATTAATCAATCTTAATTAATCAGTCTTTGATTACATCATTAATTATATAAATTAAGGATTTCAATTATATTTTAATTTATCCTAATCAAATTTAATTATATTAACGAAACCACGGTATTAATCATTTTCGATTAATCCCAAACTGTAATTAACTATCTTTTATTTTACTTCATCCATAAATTAATTACTCCTTACTTAACTATCTTAATTAATCTCTTGATTAATTTCACAAAGTAATTACATTTTATTAATTACATTAAGTAATTATTTATCACACCATCAAATGATTATTCTGAACTACTTTTTTTTTGGCAAAGCCAGCCTGTTTTTATAGTGGACAGTCCACTTTTATTAAAACATAATCAACATACAAAAAGGATACAAAACACAGAACAGAGAAAACTACCCACTAACAAATATTATAACGCAACAACAACAGGGTTAATTTTCAAAATTAGTTGAGAGAGAGAAGACGACGACCGCGCAAATCTTCTCGCATTCCTTTCCTCCCATATCATTGCTATCGATAGCTTTAAGTAATAGAGAAACCTCTTGGTCGACATGGTTTTCCACTTGGTTAAGTGGAAAATCCTAATCCATTCCAACTTGAAATCACGATGCGGTGGCCTCTCATGAATTCGATGAAGAACCTCCTTCCATAAATGAAAAGAAAATTGGCAATTGAAGAATAAATGCCCAACATTTTCCGCAGCCCTGTTGCAAAGAATGCACACTGAATGCTCGATTAATTTCCTTCTAACAAGATTGTCTTGAGTGTGTATAGCGTTCATCAGACATTTCCAAAGCAGCAAATTATGTTTTTGTTTCAATCCAGCCTTCCATATTCGAGCGTGCCATGGAAATGAAGAATAGTATTGATTTTGTATTATAGTTCTGTAGACAATGGCGATGCTATGAAGTTTTCCATTCCAGTTGAGCCCATCATGATCCATTTGCTTATAAGAATCAGTAATTGAACACCATAGATTGTTCAGCACAGGGGAACTGACATGGGTAAATGTAGAACATCATTGATAAAACAAACATTAGCATTAGCATTAATGGGAATACCAGAGTTAAGTAAAAGATTATAATCAATATAATGAGAGAGAATCATTCCTGGAGCACATCAGGGGGAGTACCAAAAGGAGTTCACAGTGTTGCATTGAACCATAGGCAAGTAATATCTTTTGTTAGCCAGAAGTCTTTTCCATAAAAAGCTATTAGAATTGTTAGCTTCCATAGTCCAAAAATTGCTACCCTTAAGATTGTATTGCCTATTCCACATTTCCCACATCCCCATGCTATTAGTGAGTAATTTGTTAACAAGATGGGATGTAGTAGCAATATTCCATAATTTTAGATTAATGATACCCAGGCCTCCCTTATTTAAAGGAGCAATAATTTTCTTATAAGCAATTGGTATGAGTTTAGAGGAGAAAATATTTCCATGCCATAGGAAATGATTAAATGCTCTATTTAGCATATTGATAAGTTTATAAGGTTTGATGAAAAGTTTAAAAAAATATGCACACATAGCAGAGGCAACACTCTGAATGATGACAAGCCTACCAGCTTGAGAAATTTTAGTAGCATTATAATTATTGAGCTTATTAGTAATTTTTTCATATAAAGGAAGGCATTGAGCATTGGTAATTCTAGCCTTACACATAGGAGCACCAAGGTGCATAGCATTTTGATCAATTGCTGGAAGACCAGAAACCAGAAGGATATTTTGGTAAGTGTTATTAGATACCCCAGCAATATTAATTTTAGATTTACTTTTATTTATATTTAGACTTGTCATTTTGTAAAATTTTTGAAAGATAGTAAAAACATTTGTGATGGATTTAATGTTTGGTTTAGTGAATAGCAGGAGATCATCAGCAAACATTAAAGTTGATATATGATGTTTCTGACACTTTGGGTGATAATCAATATTTTTTTTATGGCATTCAACACCAATTAATTGGGTAAGCACCTCCATTACTAGAATGAATAAGGAAGAGGAGATAGGACCCCCTTGCCTTATTCCTTTAATTACTCAATTTATTATTTGTTCAAATCTTTAATTACTCAATTAAATAACCCAAATCATTAATTAATTGAATTAATTAATTTTCCATTTTAATTACCCTACTAATTTAATGTACCACAAATCATTAAGCCTTTGGTAACTTTTAAAACGGAAACATTTCCTTATTTATGTTTTTAAGTTTAAAACAACTTAAAATTTCCAATACTTCGAGTTAAGCAACAATTAACTTGAGAATCATCCAAAACCAAAATCACCAAATCATCAATTCACAGTTCATATCAAATCAATTCAATTCAATCATTCAACCAAATATTTAAATTAACCATTTAAATTTAAATAGAAATCCAACAGAGTGAGATTTACTCACCTTTGCATTTGCAATCCAAATCCAATCTCGACTTGTATCCTTTCATATTTTAACCTTGTATAAACATTATATGATTTTATGAATATTCGAACAATTTGGGCAATTCAATTTTTATTTAGAAAATTCCATTTTACCTAATAAGTAAATTAACTATTTTTCTGTTTACAAATAATTTTCTTGTTATCAAATAATTATATATAAGTCAACTAAATAATTTGATTTCCATTTTATAAATTTAATCTAACTAAATCCTTATTTAAACAAATAATTAAATTTTCCTAAACTAATTCCCCCTCCCCTTTTTTTTCTTTCCTTCTAAATCCTTACATATATTTTCGTTCTGTAGATATAAAAACATTTTTATTAGCTATTTTAAATATAACATAATGTTAATCAAATATAAGTATCTCACCCCAATTGCACACTCTGACCGATCACCCAGCCTCGTCGTGCTTGCAAACACAGCACCAAAATCGAGCCCAAGCCCTAGCCTTCACACGGTACACGTCCTTGTTGTCACGTGCACTCGTCCTTCTTTGTCGCCGCCATCGCTAGGGTCACGAACCTCCCTAATGCCGATCGAGTACGCATCGGCAAGGGCTACCTCAAAATTTCGAGCGTCACTGCCTCGAGCTCGAGTTCGAGCCGAACTCCTGATGCCGATTCCTTCTTCCATCTCGAGAGCCACGGTTCCAGCCACGGTTCCAAATGCTGACCTCCATTCTCTGACTCGAATCGATTTCGAGTTGATCTTGAGAGGATGCGGTGACCAAATTTTTTTTTGGGGACGAAGCTTTTAGTTATAATGATGCTCCGCAATGATATTTTTTTCGATTTAGCATTGCTTTGAACTGGGTAAGGAGGGAATAGGCTAAGATATTGGTGGCCATAAGGTAGATGCGTTCCATTTTATTTTTCTCGAGTTGATTTTTTTGACTTGTTGCCATTATCGATTTTAAATCTTGAAGGGTTTTTCACAAGAAAGGGAAAGGAAGGAACGATTTTGATATTCCGTTAAAGGTGAGAGAGAGGACGGGAAAATATAGGTTGGAGAAGCTTCGTGAATACGCCTTTATTAAATAATTTAATACTTAAAAATATCTCGTTGCATAACGCGAAATCCCAAAATCCGAATCAAACATAACGACAGACGTTCATAAGGTTTTACCCGCGTTCCGAACACAATGGAACGTGTTTCGGAGGCTAATTTGAACGTATGTGCGAGTTACGGAATTAAACGATCGATATTAAATTAAATCGATTAAAATATTTCAAAGCGTTCTGAGCTGCCAGGGTCAAACGAAAACTCCGATTGCTACGAAAATTGAAATCCGATAATAACTAATTATTACGGATCCAATGAAACTGGTTTCGTTGAATTCCGAGACTGTGCTTCGGAAGGCTATTTTTAAATTCAATTTAAACGATATACTACTAAAGCTGAACAAATCACCTTTAATTTAAATTTCATCCATTCTATTATCTTCAGTATCATCATTAAAAAAAATTATAAGCCTTCAGATTACTTTTAACAGGCTTAAAACTCCAGATTCAACATTGTACCTAGTTTCGAATTATATAATTCAATAATTTAATTATCAAGTAAATATTGATATCTTGAATTCAAGTTAAAATTAACTTTTAAATATTTGAAAATCAATTAACTATTCAAATTTTAATTGTTAGAAATTCCGGGTCGTCACAAAAGCACTGACATCTTAAAATCCATTTTATTCGTGGAATGGAATCCACATCGAGCCCGTCAAAGGGATGGAATCCAAAGTAGGATGGAAACCTACGAAAATCTAGTGGAACATTGTTTTGTATCAACTAACTTTATTCAAATGTTTTACAAAATTATATCTTGTTCTCAAAATGATTTCAAAATCTTCCTTATAAATGAATCAAAAACATCTATCTTGTTTTTAAAATAGTTTTAGCCCAAAATAATCTTTATTTTCAAAATCAAATTATCCTTAGTTTTAAACTATCTTTTAATTATGATATATTTAACCTTTAATATTTATACTTAGATTTAAATGTATAGTAAAATTTTATATATACCAAAATATTATTCCCTATACTTATTTATGTATTTTAACTACAGTTAAGTATATTTTATGAAGTTTAAAAATAGTTTTAATACAAGATAGAAGTTATTTTCAAAGAAAAATAAATTACCAAAAACTACTTAGGCCAGTCGACAACCCCAAGGAACCCTTGTCGACAAAGTGACAGTTTATTTCAAAATTTTGAATTTCAAAGGAAGTGTCTATTCGTCATATCCTTTCACGAATGGACACGGCTATTGTTCTACTATAAATAGGGGCTGTTTTAAGCAAATTTATGTCAATATATTCTCTAATTTTACTCCTCTTCTTCTTTCACATTTCCTTACATACTTTTTATCATTACTCTACCGTAATCACCATTGAATCTAACTAGATCATCTCTGGTTTGATTCTCTATCACTATCTCAATAAGATCCCAGTGCTATTCAGAGTTATAAACTTCTTTGTAATTAATTGAGTGAGAAAAAGTGTGATTGTAGCCTGTAAAATCAATGAAGCGAGAAAAGGTGTGATTGTAGCCTGGAAAATCAATTGGGTGAACTTGTTACCCGTAAAATCAAGTATCTCTACCCAGAGGATTGTGAATCTGGAATGGTGTGCCTCGTGGCCTTGAAATCGAGGGTGTAATTGTAAGAATTGATTTTGAAAGGAAATCTGTATTTGTGTTGTGGGACTGGATGTAAGGTAACTCCAAACCAGTATAAAATCCGATATGTTCTTTTCTTTATTGCTTTTACTTTATATCCGCATCTGTGTTTGATTCTTTAATCATATCTGTGTCTGAGTATTGCATACATTTGTGCTCAAATTAATATAAACTCAAAAAGAATTAGTAATTCCTTTAAACACTATTCACCCCCCCTCTCGTGTTAATTCTAGCCTTAAGATCCGTAATCCGCATTTCTCACATTTGGTATCAGAGCAAGGTTTTCAAAGTTTCATATTATGATTTTTGAAAAATCTTTTAAAATGGCTATGTTTAAAAAACTTGTTAATACTAGTTTCGAAATATTCAGATCATCATTGTCTCATAAGTCTGCATATAATCAATATTCAAATTCAAGTTGTCTACCAAAATTGTATGATGTGCAGGAAACATGTTTTATGGGTGTTGAGGAATCAATCCATAATGGACAAATTGTGCAGATCAAAAAAGAATAAATGGATACTCGATAGTGGATGCTCTAGACACATGACAGGTAATCCAAATATGCTGAATGATATAACATAAAAAGACGGAGGACTGGTTAACTTTGGAGGCAACTCAAATGGATATGTGATTGGCATCGGCAAAGTCGATAACTCTAAAACTCCTATTATTACTAATATTTTGCTAGTTAAGAATCTGAAACATAATCTGCTAAGTATTAGTCAGCTTTGCGATAAAGGATATAAAATTAAATTTGAAAAAGATAAGTGTCACATTCAAGATAATAATTCAACCATAATATTTGAGGGAATTAGGAAAAAGAATATTTATATTCTCAGTATGAAAGTTTCAAATGGTAACCTATGTCTTTTGGCAAATACAAGTGACCCTTGGAATTGACATAAGAGATTTGGGCATTTGAATATCAAACTCTTATCTAGACTATCAAAACATGATCTAGTAAGAGGTCTCCCTAAAATGAATTTTAACGTAGACAGTTTATGTGATGCATGTAAATTAGGAAACCTTACAAAAAGTTTCTTTAAATTAAAAGATATGATTTCAACTTCGAAACCTCTTAAACTACTTCATCTTGATTTATTTAGTCCATCTCAAATTCAGTCAATAAATCATAGTAAATATGTTTTTGCAATTGTAGATGATTATTCTAGATTTACGTGGACAATATTTTTGAAACATAAAAGTGATACTTTTGAATGTTTTAAGAACTTTACAAAAAGGATTCAATATCAACTTTCTGTAAAAATTATAACCATCCGTAGTGATCACGGTGATGAATTTGAAAATGAAAAGTTTGAGGATTACTGCAGTAAAAAGGGAATAACTCACAATTTTTCATTTCCAAGAACTCCACAACAAAACGAAGTAGTAGAACGTAAAAATAGGACGATTCAAGAGTGTGTGAGAACTATGCTTTCAGATAGTAAAATACCAAAATATTTTTGGACAGAACTTGATACTGCCTGCTACATTTTAAATAGAATTTTAATTAGACCTTTAATTGTTAAGACATCTTATGAACTTTTTCACACAAAGAAACCTAAGGTATCTTATTTTAGAATTTTTGGAAGTAAATGTTTTATTTTAAATACAAAAGATAACTTAGATAAATTTGATCCTATCGGATATTCTAATAGAAATAAAGCATACAGAGTGTTTAATTTAAGAACTAACGCCATCGAAGAAACAATGCATGTTACATTCGATGAAAGTCTCATAAATTTTGAAGATACAAATAATGAAGAGGATTTAATCACTCAAAATCAAGAGTCAACTGAAACTAATAATGAAATTAATCATCCTAATAAAAAGATTAAACTTTTAAAATACCATCCTATAGAAAATATATTTGGAGACATGTAATATATTGTTACAACTAGAAGTCAACAAAGTAAAATGAGCAATGTAGCCTTTATATCAACTATTGAACCCAAAAATCCAAAAGAAGCATCAACTGATGATTCATGGATTTTGGCTATGCAAGAAGAACTAAATCAATTCACTAGAAATGATGTTTGGGAACTTGTTCCTAGACCTGAAAATAAAACTATAATTGGAACAAAATGGGTTTATAAAAATAAAATGAATGAACAAGGTGAGGTTGTTAGAAATAAAGCACGGTTAGTCGCTTAAGGTTATTTTCAAGAAGAAGGAATAGATTTTGATGAAACCTCTGCTCCCGTAGCAAGATATGAAGCCATTAGGATTCTACTTGCTTTTGCAAATCATAATAATTTCAAATTATTTCAAATGGATGTTAAAAATGCCTTTTTAAATGGATTTGTAAAAGAGGAAGTATATGTTGAACAACCACCACTTTTTAAAAATGAAAAATTACCAAATCATTTATACAATTTTAAGAAAGTTCTATATGGTCTAAAACAAGCTCCTACAGCCTGGTATGATAGACTAAGATCTTACTTACTACAATCAAACTTTGAAATTGGTGAAGTAGATAATACTCTTTTTATTAAAAGAAATAAAAATGATATTTAACTAGTACAATTTTACATAGATGATATCATTTTCGAATCAACTAATTTTGAAACGAATAAAGAATTTACTGAAATAATGACAAAAGAGTTTGAGATGAGTCATATGGGTGAATTAAACTTCTTTCTAGGATTGCAAATAAAAAATTGGATAATGGTATCTTTGTTAGTCAAGAAAAATATGCTAAAGACCTAGTTTGTAAATTTGGTTTGACTACTGCTAGTGGAAAACCCACTTCCATGACAACCAATGAGTACCTAAGTAAAGAAGATCTCTCGAAAGATGTAGATGAAAAATTATACAAAGGAATGATTGGATCACTACTCTATATCACTGCAAGTAGACTTGATATCGTGCATAGTGTTTGTCTCTGTGCAAGATATCAATCCCATCCTAAAGCGACCCACTTAAAAGCTGTAAAACGTATCATAAGATATGTTAAACACACCTTTGATTATGGCTTATTTTATCCTGAAAATGATTCTTTTGAATTAATATCTTACTGTGATGCTGATTATGCTGGTTGTAAATCAGACCGAAAAAGTACAGGTGGAACTTGCCACTTTTTGGGGCATTCTCTGGTTTCCTGGTTTAGTAAAAAGCAAAACATAGTTTCTTTATCAACAACTAGAGTATATTTCTGCTGCTTTGGCTTGATCTCAAGTAATATGTATGCAACAAACTTTAAAAGATTTTGGTTCATCAAAATCACCAATTTATTGTGATAATACTAGTGTAATAAATTTATCCAAAAATTCTACTCATCATGCTCGAACTAGACATTGATATTAGACGTCATTTTCTCAGAGATAATATAAGTAAGGAAGTAATTACTCTCGATTATATCAATTCCGAGAACCAAATTGCTGATATCTTAACAAAACCCTTAAATGAATCTATATTTAATAAATTAAGAAGAGAATTTGGCATTTGTTCAATAACTGAAATATAGAATATAAATAACAAATTATAATTAAAAAAATTAAATTAATATAAATCAAAGTAAAAAAAATAGGTACCTTGTCAACAACGCTCCCTTACCCCTGTCGACATATAATGCTTTTTTCTTTTTAATTTTTCCCACCAAAATTCAAATGAATGGTTATATATTCTTCTTATTTCAAAATTTTGTTCATTCTTTCTGTCCTTTCTCTAATCTAACTTCTGAAAACAATAAAACAATGGCCTCCTCCTTCAAATAAAATAAAATTTCAACCTTTTCGTTCCCTTCTCCTTCTACTAGACCATTTCAACGAACTACGCTTGCACGAGTGATAAAAATAGAGGATTCCTTCAAGGATGCATGGCAACTTATGACTGAAATTCAAGTAGTGCAAATCAGAATTGCCAAAGAACAAGAACGGCAAGGAAAAATCCTTAGAAACTTGCAAAAGTTTCTAACAGACAATCACGCTAATCCCATCTTGATTGATGAAGAATCTTCAGGTGATCAAGTGCAAGAGGACAGCGAGGAAGAAGAAGAAGAAGCCGTCATGGAAGAAGAGCACGCTGAAGATGACGACAAAGTTGTTTGCGTTGGTGAAGTGTGCTTTGACAAGGATGGAAATCTAGTCGAATCATGTGGAAATTTCTATTTCCACTACCCAAATTGCTCGGTTCATTGATCTCCCATTTTCAAGGACACACATTAGTTTCTATTCTCTCTTTCTTATCGTTATATGATCTTACTTATGTTTTCTATGCAAATGTAAATATAACAGTATATAATTAATAAATGATTTGTGTTCTTATATTTGAATTCTCACATTATCTCTATTATAAGTATTATCATACATGGAACCTTAGTTAGGATAGTTAGTAATTAAGTACTAAGTTTTAGTTTTAGAATTAAGTGTTGATTATTTATGATAACACTATCATTATAATCACATGTCATATAGTACTAGATTAAGGGGGAGTTAAATAGTTTGGAGTTAGTTTTAGTTGATGACAAAGGGGGAGAAGTATAAAATAGGATAACTAGGCATAGATTAAGAGGGAGTTATTAGCTTTAGGGAGAGTTATTAGGATAGAAGTGATATTTTATAAACAAAGGTTGTCACCATCAAAAAGGGGAGACTATTAGTCCCGGAGAAGATGGTTTTGACGACAACAACCTTAGAATAAGATTATAAAATATAAATACTAACATTATTGTTTAGATATATATGTATATGCAGGATATATATACAGGTACCAAAGAATGAAGACTGTATAGTATAGAGATTCAAAAATTGATAAACTCAAGATCGAAGATATCAAGATTCAAGACTCATGAGTACAAGATTATTAAAAGTTTAAGATTTCAATATAATTAATTTAGTTAGGAATTTTGTTAAAACTCCTAGAAAGGTCGCTGACATCTTGAATCCATTTTATTCGTGGAATGGAATCCACTTCGAGCCCGTTAAAGGGTTGGAACCCTAAGTAGGATGGAACCTATGAAAAATCTAGTGGAACATTGTTTTGTATCCACTAACTTTTATTCAAAAATTTTACAAAATTATATCTTGTTTTTAAAATGATTTCAAAATCTTCCTTTTAAAAGAATCGAAAACATCTATCCTGTTTTTAAAATACTTTTAGCCTCAAAATAATCTTTATTTTCAAAATCAAATTATCCTTGGTTTTAAACTATCTTTTAATCATAATATATTTAACTTTTAATATTTATACTTAGATTTAAATATATAGTAAAATTTTGTATATACCAAAATATTATTCTCTATGCTTATTTATGTATTTTAACTATAGTTAAGTATATTTATAAAGTTTAAACATAGTTTTAATACAAGATAGAAGTTATTTTCAAAGAAAAACAAATTACTAAAAATTACTTAGGCCTGTCGACAACCTCAAGGAACCCTTGTTGACAAGGTGATAGTTTACTTCAAAATTTTAAATTTCGAAGCAAGTATCTATTCGTCATATCCTTTCACGAATGGACATGGCTGTTGTTCTACTAAATAGATGTTGTTTTAAACGAATTTATATTAATATATTCTCTGATTTTACTCCTCTTCTTCTTCCACATTTCTTTACATGCATTTTTATCATTACTCTGCCGAAATCACCATTGAATCTAACTAGGTCATCTCTAGGTTTGATTCTTTATCACTATCTCAACAAGATCCCAGTGCTATTCAGAGTTATAGACTTCTTTGTAATTAATTGACTGAGAAAAGGTGTGATCGTAGCCTGTAAAATCTATCAAGCGAGAAAAGGTGTGATTGTAGCCTGGAAAATCAATTGGGTGAACTTGTTACCCGTAAAATCAAGTATCTCTACCCAGAGGATTGTAAATCTGGAGTGGTGTACCTCGTGGCCTTGAAGTCGAGGGTGTAATTGTAAGAATTGATTTTGAAAGGATATCCGTACTTGTGTTGCGGGACTGGATGTAGGGTAACTCCGAACCAGTATAAAATCCGGTATGTTCTTTCCTTTATTACTTTTACTTTATATCTGCATCTGTGTTTGATTCTGTAATCATATCTGTGCTTGAATATTGCATACATTTGTGTTCAAATTAATATAATCTCAAAAAGAATTAGTAATTCCTATAAACACTATTCACCCCCCTTAGTGTTAACTCTAGCCTTAAGATCTGTAATCCGCATTTCTCGCAGTTAACACAAGCGTCAACATACATATACACAGGTTTGGGTATATTTTCTCACCTGAATATGAAGGCAGAGGAACAAATCTGCGCCTAGAGATGATGATTTTTGAACTGTTTTCTTGATATTGATTTACTTGTGGCTTGAAACTTTATATTACTTTTCCCAAGTTGAAACTTGCTTATGGTTTGTTTTTTTGGAATCTATTCTGGTCACAAGCTTCAGATCTTTGAATTTAAGCTGATTTGTTCGAGTTGTTGATTTTCTGGTTTGAAAATCTTTGAATTTGCTTCAGGTTTTTAGGTTTGCTAGATTTGATTTGATCTCAGGCTTCTGATCTGACTTGTAGTTTGTTTTTAGGTTTTGATTTTGTTCTTGTTTATAATCTTGAATGTTGTTTTTTTCTTTTTTCTTTGAACATTTGAAAGAAAGCTAAGAATAGAACTTGAGAAGTGAAAAACATAGAACTGAAATGAATAGCCAGTTTTATTTCTTAATATATGTTAATAAAAATTAAATTTAAAAGAAAATTAAATGCCACTTGTCTATATTATTAACACTTGTTATTTACATCTCTTTATAATTGCACAGATGTCTCAAATTTCTGTTTTTATGTTAAAGACCTTAACCAAATTTCTATTTATAAATTTTGTTTTAAATCCCTACTTCAAATTTAATTTATGAAACATGTTTTTATGTCTTGTACATTAATTCATGAATTATATTTTCATGTGTTTATATTTACATATATCCCAATTTTATTTAAATTTTAAACTCAAGTTACTAACCTCTTAAATAAATAAATATCTATCTTATATTTACAAATTTGCTATGTATTTTTAAATTTTTGTGTATATACAATTTATACTTATACTTTCAAATGTATATATATACACATACAAATTACATTTAGTTATATATAAACTTTAAAATTAAACTTAAGTTATTATACTTAAATTTATATAAATAATATTAGTGTTAAATATATTCAAATTTACATTTTAGAAAATTATCATATTAGTTTCAAAATATAACTTCCAAAAAATACAATATTCTAATTAGAAGACAAATTTTTATTAAATTTGAACATAGTATTTTCAAATCCAATTTATTTGTAAAATATTTACAATTGAATTCCTAAATTCAATTCAATTTATTTTCTTCCCAGGTGGATGAGGACGTTGGTGATTCTTCCTCTTCGGAGGAGAACTAGTCATGTTATTTATTTTTAGTAGCTGTGACATGTCTGTCATACTCATGTGCTATATTTTCTTCTTTCTATTATTGTAGTTAAGGTGCCTCTACCTTACTCCTGTATTTCAAATATTTATTACGGTCGTAATAAAAAGTGGACGGTCCACTATAAAACCGGCTGGCCTTGCCAAAAAAATATATATTTATTTTGGAGTTTTCAAATTCAAAATTAATTTATATACATATATACAAATAGGCACCTATCTTATTTAATTTGGAAAATTTCAAATTAATTTTCAATCAAATTCTAATATTTAAATTAATTACCAATTTAAATTTGATTTTAAAAACAGGAATGTTACAGTGTCCTCCACGTGTTTCAGATTTGGAGACGCTTTGGAAATTCTGAATCTACTCTTGAGCATAGAATCCTTGTCGCACTTAAGATCTTACAAAATAAAACTTATGAACATAGTTCTATTCATTTTTTCACCCTAAGGCCGAACGCCTTTGAAATATAGTTGTTCCACTAGTTAAGTCCTATGATCTATTAATCAGTAGGACAGTCCTTGGAAGATTAGAGAGAGTTATCAAGCAAGAGCATCCTGTGTTGCTTTCCGATGCTCTTTAGTGATGATATTCATGTGTATTATCGCTCAACCTTAGCTTATCCCTTTTGAATTGATGCATCATCCATAGTTTGTTATTAACTTTTTCTTTAAGGTATTGTAGGGACGCAATTTTTGTAAGGGGAGGAGTCTGCAACAACCCTGGTCGAAATTATCTGGAATTAAATTTGAAATATATTTTTAAATTATCATAATTAATTTTAAGAAGAATTTGGGAAATTTTATTAGTTATACTTTCCAAATTAAGATGGCTTCTAGGTGGAAATAAATAAATTTAGGAGCTATTAAATTTTAGAAACAGCGTAATTTAACTTCGTATATTTGATAATATAAGAATAATCTAGGGGAAAATGAGAATTTATAAAATATATGGAAATAATTTTGTAATTTAAAATATGAATTTTTCCATGGTTTATTCACTTATTTATTTTAAGTGGAGATTCATGAAAAATATTTTCCGTTTCAATTATTACAACAAATGTTGTAAATTTAATAAAATGTTAATATTGAGATTTATTGTTTAAAATGCAATTTTATTTTTTATATAATAGTTTCTTTTATTAAAATTAATGGGAATAAATTTTAATTTACAAAATTATATTTAAATTTACAAAATATCTCAATATTAATAGAAATGGAAATTCGTGATATGTTGGAGCTTTAGAAAAATAAAAGAAAATTAATCTATGCTTTCAAAAACATAGTTTGAGTATTAATTAGTATTTTATGAAACAAAACAATAGCAATTAGTAAACATTTTTTTATTAGGTTGTGGGAAGCCCATTAGGCCCATGTAGAGGGTAAATAATAATCCACATACTCTTGTTTTCCTTTATCACTTTCTTATTTCAGCCAAGATCAAAAATCGAAAAATGATTAACCCTTTTTGCAAACCCTAGAAGCTACATTAAATCCCTAAATCAAGGTGAAATCAAAGGGCTTTTGATTATCAATAGAAGATATAAAGCTAAGATAATCTCTACCATCATATCTTACATCTATTAGGTCTTTAATCTCATCTTTGATCATGATTATAATTAATGCTTTTGCAGACATTCAAAATCTAACCTATATTGTAGCCGATAGTTTTAAGCTAAGTGGAATCTGGATTCTAATCATCCATTCAAGCTTAATTAGGTGAGATTCACACTCATAGCCTATAGATGAATGCTTATCGCTGCTGTTATTATAGGTGAACTGAGTGTTGAATTGATCTCAATTTTGTGTTGATTTTCTTGTCATATGAAATTGGATTTTCTGTTTGATAAAACCCACTTCATATGATCATGAATTTCATTCCATTGTAGTTGCTTTTATGTTCACTTGCTAGCTAATTCAGTCTAGTAAATGTCCATGTTTAATTTAGAGAAGAAAACACCACAAACGGGCAGCTATAGCACCGTCGGCGTTGCCTGGGACTCATCCCAGGCATTCCAACTGGTCACATGCACCAAGACTGGTCATGACCTGGGCTGATGTGGGATCAATTTCACCATAGAGGGAGGTGATGTAACATTCCTGAATTTTGAACGAGTTTAATTTGACAATATATTTAATTTTGAAATTAAATTGTGAATTTAATTATGAAGTGATTGAAATTATCTTTTGAAAATAAACATGACTTGTAATAAAATTAAAACAAACATTAACAAGATAAAATTTCATTTGATAATACATTTTCTTTTAAAATTTATATGAACTAAGTTGTAAAATTAATTGAACTTAAGGACCAAAACAAAATTTATAAAATAAATTCAAGACAAGGTTAAAAACATAAATATACAAAATTTTAACAAATGTAAGCTATAAGACAAAGATTAACAAGTGTAAATGAATGTTACAAGTGGCAAACTTGATTTTATCTTCATTAAAAAAAAGAAGAGAAAAAAAAAAGGAAACAAAACCAGATCTGGAAACAGAAATAAGATTAAAAGGCAAGAAGCATCTCAGTTTAAGAAACATCTTCAACCTGATAATTCAGAAACAAAAGAAATCAGAGGAAGCTTCAATTTGGAATCAATGCAATGTAAAGCTTCAACATAAAAACAAATCCAGTTTCAATATAAAGAAAAATTTTAAGCCTGGGTTTTGAAAGAAAACAATCAAAAACAGTACGAATCAAGATCATCTCATCATTTTAATGGCTTCATTTGGATCTAAAGATGGTTGCAAAATCTGGAAACCAGAGTCTAGAAGTATGCAAGTTAATAATCAAAGCAAACCATCAACCTGAAAATAGAAATCAAATGCAAGCCAGGATCATCATGCACTTCAATAGGCAGGGTCCTGAAATCTGCATCAAGAAACTCAGCAATCAAAATACAAGTAAAGCAACTTCAATTTCAAATTTGCACCCAGATTTCAAAATGCAGTTTCAAGTCAGGGTCCTGGGAATTGATAATCTGCACCTAAATTGTTCTCTGCATTCTTCAAATTTAAAAAGGTGAGTAAATTTCTATTTTAAAAACAGCTTTTCTTTTAAAGGAAAAATCAAAGCTAAACAAGTTTTACAGAAAAACTCAAGTTCTAATTCAAACTTGTTTAAAGAAAAAAAAAATTCAAAACTGCTATGAAAAAAAGAAAAGAAAATGGCTCTGTCTTTCTTTTTTTTTTTTTTTCTTTGTGAGTAACCTCACAATTGAAAGTTGTTTTAAATTATTTGTTGCATGTGGATTATAGGAATGAATTTGCTTTGTATGATTTTATTGTGATAGATAGTCACTGTATATATATATAAAAACATATACATGTGTGTGTTTACAGGTACATGATCACCTGTTTCTCTTGAATTGATTCTCAGTTAGAATCTGTTATGTAATTGAGGTATTAGTTTAGTATAGATTTATGTTTACAAATTATAAACAAAAAAAAAATAAAAATAAAAAAAGAGAAGAAACTGTTACCACTGAAAACACTAACAACAGACAATATTTCAAGAAGCAAATAGGTCAAACTTCTTAAATGATTAAAACAAGTTTATAACTTAATGCAAGTATGAATTATGAATTTTAAAACAAAAATCATATTTCTTTTAGTTAAATAAGGAATGAGCATTTATGAGTGGAACAGAATGGGAGTTTTTGAATTTATCTGGTGATCTAGTGATATTGGGATGTTGTGTTCTTTCTGGAGGTGGAAGAATTGATGGGAGAGTGGAGGAATATTGTCAGTAGTTTATGTCAGAGAGGTGGTGATTGTAAATGGAGATTTCCAGGTTTGAAGCATTGTATCTGAAGGTAGGGGTTTTTGAATATTTGATTACTCTGTTGCTTCGAGTGATTCGAGGATATGGGGGATTGCAGAGGAGTAATCAAGGGAGGGTTGGCCGGAGTTTCAAGGTTGATGATGGTCGGAGGTGAGATTGGGTGATGTTGACAGGGTTGCAGTGGTTTCTCAAGGCCTGGTGGACTTCTGTATTATGCAGGGTTTTTACTCGAAGTAATCTTCGGGATTTTGTGTTGTTTTCTCGAAGCAGAGGGTTTTGAAACTCGAAGTAAAATTAGGGGTCACTCGGGTTTGGTTGCAGGTTGTAAATCTGTAATTTTACAGTTTTAAACTTTGAATGAAAACTCATATTTTAAAAATTATAAATTGATTCAAATGTAAGATTAAACTGAATTCAAATGCAGTTTGAAATTAAAAGTTTTAAAATGGAATCATAGATTTAAACAAGATTTAAGTTCAGTTTTAAATCAAAATTAAAACAGTTTCAGGTTTTTAAACCAGAGAGTTTTTGCAGTTTTAGATTCTCGAATGAAACTCATATTTTAAGTTGCAATATGATTCAAGTGGAAGTTGGATCTGCATTCAAATAAAATTTGAAATCCAAAGTTTTCAAAAATGAAATATCTTCAACAAGTTTAAAATTGATTTTTAATCAAAATTTAAAACTGTTCAGGTTTTAAACCTGAGAATTGTGTTGCAGTTTTTTTTTAAAAAAAAAATGTTGAAGGGAATCAAATACTAGTGCAGGAGTTTGATTCATGTATAAGTTGGAACTGAATTTAATAGAGTTTGGAATTCAAAGTTTTCAAAAAATGAAATATCTTAAAACAAGTTTAAAGTTTAGTTTTAAATCAAATTTAAAACTGTTTCAGGGTTTAAACCTGAAAAGTTGTTTACAGGTTTTAAAATATTGAATGAAATTAAATTTTTTCAGGAATTGATTCAGGTGTAACTTGGATCTGAATTCAAATGTAATTTTGAATTCAAAGTTTTTAAAATGAAATTCTTAAAATTTAAACAAGTTTTAAATATGGAATTAAGTCAAGAATTAAAACAGTTTTCAAGTTTAACTTTTTAAAAACCAGATTTTGATTTAAACAAGTTTTGTAAGTTTTAAACATTGAATAAATTTAAACATTTTTAAATAAGATTTAAATTGGTTTGAAATCAAATTTAAAAACAGTTTCAAATTTACTATGAAACCCAGTTTTGATTTCAAACAAGTTTATAAATTTATAGAAGAATGAATGAACATATATCAATGTTTAACATAGATTTGAAAATAAGATTTAATTTCAAATAAGTTTTAAAACTAGGAAGAATTTAGTTTCTATTAATATTGAATTAAATATGAAGTGTTAATTTAGATTTATGTTTAAATGGTTAAATATTTTAAAATATCAAAATTTTAAAATGGAATTTGAATTTAAAATTTAGAAATGTATTGTTTTAATACATTTTGAATTTAAATGGGTCAATTAATAAGTAATTAAATTAGTTTGAATAATTAAGGATTTCACTTAATTATTTGATTTTTAAATAATGATTTAGATTAATATTAATTAGAAATGATTTATTAATCAAATTCAAATTTTCTTAAGTGTAAAATTAATGGAATGTTGTTAATAATGGGTGATAATTATCTAGGGATAATTTAGTAATTAATTAATGCAATTAATTTTGATAATTGACTAGATTAATTAATTGAATATAATTAATTGCAATTGGTTAAGTATAATTAATTGTTGAAATTAATTAAGGAATAATAAATCTATTTATTAAGGACAATTAATTTTAACTAAGATTTAATTAATCAATAATTAAAAGTTTATTATTTAAAGTAATTAATTGAGGAATATGTAATTAAGATTAATTAATCACAATTAAAGGATAATTAATTAAGATAATTAATTTAGTAAATGATTAATAAATGAAGATTGTTAAGACTTAATAAATTATAGTTAGTGATAATTAATCATTGATTTAAAGATTACAAATAGAAGTAATTATGTGGGTAATAAATTTATAACCACACGGTTTATTCATCTTAATTAAAGATGTTTGATTGTTAATGAATGTTGTGTGATGGATTGATATATTTGATATGTGATGCTATGTGATGCTTTATACTGAGCTGTTATATCTGTGATGTATATATTGTTATATGAATATGCAAACCTCTTTACTTGTAGAACGACATTTGGATTTCGATGCGACAGGGAGTCGGATTCCATTTGGTTATCCGAAACCCACATCGAATTCTAAAAATTGAATCTGTGCTGATTGATAATGTGGCACTCTTATTGTGTAAAACCCCTGGACCACACTTATACACACACAAATATGGATTGCACGTGGAAATTAGTTAAGTCACAGATTTTGAAATTGTTTTAAAATTTGAATTTTTGAATCCAAATTAGTTTTGGAATTAGAATTGAAGTTTTTGAAAAAAAATGAATTTCAAAAAAATAAAAGTTATGTGAATAACTTAATTGAGTGTTGAAATTTAAATAATTTGATTTAAATTTGAATTCAATATTTGAAGTTGAATTCTATGATTTGAAAACTATGTTTAAAAAGGGTATTCAACTTATAAATGGATTTATATGGGTTTTTAAACCAATTTAAAAGTGATGTTTTTAAATTTAAAATTAACCCAAGATTCCAACTTGTATAAATCGGACTTTTCTGAAACGAAAAACTGTTGTTTTCCAATAATAGAAGCTTTCATATAAGAAATGGATTTCCAATGTGTGTTAAAAGGAATTTAAGTTGAAATGAAAATGGTTTTCCGAGTTATTAATAAATCTTTGGAACGTGTTTTGAAAGCTATAAATTAAATCTTAAAATTTAAAGATTTATCGAGTTAATCCATTTGGAATGGGAGTTGTTTTGAATCTATGAATAGATCTTTGTGAAACTGGGTGAAACTTTGTGAAATAAATCTTTTTGTTTAAAGATTTAAAAATGGTAATTTGTTTAACCATTTAAAGAAAAGTTTTGGATGTTAAGATGTGACTTAGCTAAAATCCCATATCCATATGTTTTAAAAATATGACGCTCATTATTCGGTTTAGCCGGGAGAGGACCTTGTGTCATATAACCCATTCCGAATAGTGATACGACGTTATGGATAGCAATTGAAGACCGGTGGTGAAGGCCGGGTATTTGTGAGAACGATAGGATAACCTATCGATTGTCTCTGCACCGAGTAGCTACGGTATAGAGATTCCCTTAGTGATGGGAAGTCCGATCGGGATTGTGGATACCCGGATTTGCAAGGGCATCTTCGGAAGTGCCTTCGGTTCTGTTCGAACCCGGAACAGACTTGTATGGTTGTATGTCCGACATTACACTTTGAGATGTTAACTGATTTCTATCAAATACATTTCTGCTTGGTGGCGGAGAATTTATTCTCTTAGCTTAACACCCTTCTCTGAGACGTACGAACTCAGAGGTTTTGTAGTTGATATTTATCAGTGATATTCCCAATTTGGTAATGTGGCATGCTGAGTGCTGCTGTGTGATGATCATTGGTTGATCATTTGTGATATGATCATTTGTTTGATCATTTATCTTTGTGATCATTGCTTTGGTCATCTGTTGACCCAAAGCATGGCTTTGTTGCACAAAGCGTAGCTTTGTGGACGAGACTGCATCAGGACCTCACTCCCCGGAAATGGTCGAAACAGGAAAGATGCGGCAAGGTTATGAGGGTCGCGCCCTTTAGGGTATGTCATTTCCTTCTGGTAAAGGGTGGTATCATGGTATGGAGCCCAGATACTTACTCATGTTGATACACTATACCTATTACTGTGTGGTGTTGTTGTGCGCGCGCTCGGATAAAGGTCCCAAAGGACCGGGGGATGACATATTCGTGTAGTAGTTACCTAGTTACAGAGGTAACCCGGCCTTGTGTTGGCAGAGATCTAACCGTAACGTTAGTTCTCGGGTCGTCCCGCCAGAGGCGTACCCATGTGGCAATAGGAAGTTCCTTAGCCTGACCATTTGTTGGAAATCCATTCTTCAATTACGTGCCTTGTACGGTTTTAGTTGTAGAACCTGCCATTTAACATGGCAGCTATAGTAGGCATAGTATCATGGTACCTATGCTGGCTAGGATTTATATTATACTTTCGAAAGATTTCCCACTATGCACTAGTAATAATATCAAAGAATTTTTCTCGTAGTAAGCATGTTTGACTATCATAAGGAGAAATCTCCCCCATGTGTGCGTTTGCATTGTGTGTGTGCCGGGAGGCCTTATGGTAGTTTCATTTTTCAAAAAGCATTGCGGGTTTCAAATTGAAATTCTTTTGTCTGTTTTAAAAGACAAATGTTTTTGTTTGCTCATACCAGTCCCACGACTGACCTGGAGTTTATTGTTCCTTTCCTAAACTCTGGGTGCCCACTATTTCCCACACGGGCAGTCTAGAGTTGGGGTTTTCAGATAATCTATAGTAGGTGTAGATTCGATAGCTTTCAGCCTTAGGATTTGGCAATTGCATTTGGATCGAGTTGCTTCTCCTCATCTTGATTTGGAGTTCGAGCTATTTCTGGATTGGTGCTTTGGAGATGGAGATTACTGATATTGGAGTTCTTTCTTGAAGACTATTTTGGAGTTTTGTTCCGCTGCTAGTGTTATTATTATATTTCCGCTTCTATTCTTTGTATCTCTGAAATGTTGATATCTATTTTACCATTCTGTTGTATCATTCATGTTGTATCAGTTATTGTATCAAATGTTGTATATTGATATGCATATTCTTTTTCTTCCGCTGTGTTATTTACTTAATGTGTTATAAGCTCCGGCACGACTCGAGTTTCGACGTTTGAATCTGCGGCATTCAAGTACAGTGGAGTACGGATGTCGATTTTTGAACGCTGGAATTTGGATCGTGACAATTTGGTATCAGAGCTGATGGTTAAAACCTTAGCTCAGGAGTATAACACATTAAGTAACTCGTTAGAGATAGGGTGAAGTATACCCTAGAATGAGTATATCTCCAAGATATCCGTTCGAATGCCTCAGTAAATTCTTTTACTATCCAATGATAGTAAGTATGAGTGCGAGAAGAGAACGAGATAGGGGACAGGGGAATACGACTTCAAATGGTCAATACCCTGCAATAGCGGAAATAACTTTCTCTATCAATTTTCTTTGATTCGTCTTCTCAAATATTTGATGATTCCTGGTAGATCCAGGAAGAAGCTTTGATATATTTGCATGGGACATAAACTCCAGACGGGTCAGAATTGTTTGTATGGATGAATTGTTTGCTTTGGTTGCTATGGTTGGTAGTTATATTTTGGTTGTTTAAACTAAAAGATTTGGATTGCATCCATATATCTGTTTATTCTATTGGGTCCAGGTAAATTCTACAAACGGTTAGTTATCCTTCGAACTGACCAATCACCTGTATATTCGTAGTTCTGGTGACTCGACTATCTTTGTTCGTTCTTGCTATTCTGATTTGGTAAGCCAAATGCAGAATAAATACCCAGTTTGATTTGGAAACGGTACCTCTATCTTTGTGTATCCATTCTTTGTCGTCCCCTACTTACAAATTTCGAGGACGAAATTTCTTAAGGGGGGAAGTCTGTAACATTCCTGAATTTTGAACGAGTTTAATTTGACAATATATTTAATTTTGAAATTAAATTGTGAATTTAATTATGAAGTGATTGAAATTATCTTTTGAAAATAAACATGACTTGTAATAAAATTAAAACAAACATTAACAAGATAAAATTTCATTTGATAATACATTTTCTTTTAAAATTTATATGAACTAAGTTGTAAAATTAATTGAACTTAAGGACCAAAACAAAATTTATAAAATAAATTCAAGACAAGGTTAAAAACATAAATATACAAAATTTTAACAAATGTAAGCTATAAGACAAAGATTAACAAGTGTAAATGAATGTTACAAGTGGCAAACTTGATTTTATCTTCATTAAAAAAAAGAAGAGAAAAAAAAAAGGAAACAAAACCAGATCTGGAAACAGAAATAAGATTAAAAGGCAAGAAGCATCTCAGTTTAAGAAACATCTTCAACCTGATAATTCAGAAACAAAAGAAATCAGAGGAAGCTTCAATTTGGAATCAATGCAATGTAAAGCTTCAACATAAAAACAAATCCAGTTTCAATATAAAGAAAAATTTTAAGCCTGAGTTTTGAAAGAAAACAATCAAAAACAGTACGAATCAAGATCATCTCATCATTTTAATGGCTTCATTTGGATCTAAAGATGGTTGCAAAATCTGGAAACCAGAGTCTAGAAGTATGCAAGTTAATAATCAAAGCAAACCATCAACCTGAAAATAGAAATCAAATGCAAGCCAGGATCATCATGCACTTCAATAGGCAGGGTCCTGAAATCTGCATCAAGAAACTCAGCAATCAAAATACAAGTAAAGCAACTTCAATTTCAAATTTGCACCCAGATTTCAAAATGCAGTTTCAAGTCAGGGTCCTGGGAATTGATAATCTGCACCTAAATTGTTCTCTGCATTCTTCAAATTTAAAAAGGTGAGTAAATTTCTATTTTAAAAACAGCTTTTCTTTTAAAGGAAAAATCAAAGCTAAACAAGTTTTACAGAAAAACTCAAGTTCTAATTCAAACTTGTTTAAAGAAAAAAAAAATTCAAAACTGCTATGAAAAAAAGAAAAGAAAATGGCTCTGTCTTTCTTTTTTTTTTTTTTTTCTTTGTGAGTAACCTCACAATTGAAAGTTGTTTTAAATTATTTGTTGCATGTGGATTATAGGAATGAATTTGCTTTGTATGATTTTATTGTGATAGATAGTCACTGTATATATATATAAAAACATATACATGTGTGTGTTTACAGGTACATGATCACCTGTTTCTCTTGAATTGATTCTCAGTTAGAATCTGTTATGTAATTGAGGTATTAGTTTAGTATAGATTTATGTTTACAAATTATAAACAAAAAAAAAATAAAAATAAAAAAAGAGAAGAAACTGTTACCACTGAAAACACTAACAACAGACAATATTTCAAGAAGCAAATAGGTCAAACTTCTTAAATGATTAAAACAAGTTTATAACTTAATGCAAGTATGAATTATGAATTTTAAAACAAAAATCATATTTCTTTTAGTTAAATAAGGAATGAGCATTTATGAGTGGAACAGAATGGGAGTTTTTGAATTTATCTGGTGATCTAGTGATATTGGGATGTTGTGTTCTTTCTGGAGGTGGAAGAATTGATGGGAGAGTGGAGGAATATTGTCAGTAGTTTATGTCAGAGAGGTGGTGATTGTAAATGGAGATTTCCAGGTTTGAAGCATTGTATCTGAAGGTAGGGGTTTTTGAATATTTGATTACTCTGTTGCTTCGAGTGATTCGAGGATATGGGGGATTGCAGAGGAGTAATCAAGGGAGGGTTGGCCGGAGTTTCAAGGTTGATGATGGTCGGAGGTGAGATTGGGTGATGTTGACAGGGTTGCAGTGGTTTCTCAAGGCCTGGTGGACTTCTGTATTATGCAGGGTTTTTACTCGAAGTAATCTTCGGGATTTTGTGTTGTTTTCTCGAAGCAGAGGGTTTTGAAACTCGAAGTAAAATTAGGGGTCACTCGGGTTTGGTTGCAGGTTGTAAATCTGTAATTTTACAGTTTTAAACTTTGAATGAAAACTCATATTTTAAAAATTATAAATTGATTCAAATGTAAGATTAAACTGAATTCAAATGCAGTTTGAAATTAAAAGTTTTAAAATGGAATCATAGATTTAAACAAGATTTAAGTTCAGTTTTAAATCAAAATTAAAACAGTTTCAGGTTTTTAAACCAGAGAGTTTTTGCAGTTTTAGATTCTCGAATGAAACTCATATTTTAAGTTGCAATATGATTCAAGTGGAAGTTGGATCTGCATTCAAATAAAATTTGAAATCCAAAGTTTTCAAAAATGAAATATCTTCAACAAGTTTAAAATTGATTTTTAATCAAAATTTAAAACTGTTCAGGTTTTAAACCTGAGAATTGTGTTGCAGTTTTTTTTTAAAAAAAAAAAAATGTTGAAGGGAATCAAATACTAGTGCAGAAGTTTGATTCATGTATAAGTTGGAACTGAATTTAATAGAGTTTGGAATTCAAAGTTTTCAAAAAATGAAATATCTTAAAACAAGTTTAAAGTTTAGTTTTAAATCAAATTTAAAACTGTTTCAGGGTTTAAACCTGAAAAGTTGTTTACAGGTTTTAAAATATTGAATGAAATTAAATTTTTTCAGGAATTGATTCAGGTGTAACTTGGATCTGAATTCAAATGTAATTTTGAATTCAAAGTTTTTAAAATGAAATTCTTAAAATTTAAACAAGTTTTAAATATGGAATTAAGTCAAGAATTAAAACAGTTTTCAAGTTTAACTTTTTAAAAACCAGATTTTGATTTAAACAAGTTTTGTAAGTTTTAAACATTGAATAAATTTAAACATTTTTAAATAAGATTTAAATTGGTTTGAAATCAAATTTAAAAACAGTTTCAAATTTACTATGAAACCCAGTTTTGATTTCAAACAAGTTTATAAATTTATAGAAGAATGAATGAACATATATCAATGTTTAACATAGATTTGAAAATAAGATTTAATTTCAAATAAGTTTTAAAACTAGGAAGAATTTAGTTTCTATTAATATTGAATTAAATATGAAGTGTTAATTTAGATTTATGTTTAAATGGTTAAATATTTTAAAATATCAAAATTTTAAAATGGAATTTGAATTTAAAATTTAGAAATGTATTGTTTTAATACATTTTGAATTTAAATGGGTCAATTAATAAGTAATTAAATTAGTTTGAATAATTAAGGATTTCACTTAATTATTTGATTTTTAAATAATGATTTAGATTAATATTAATTAGAAATGATTTATTAATCAAATTCAAATTTTCTTAAGTGTAAAATTAATGGAATGTTGTTAATAATGGGTGATAATTATCTAGGGATAATTTAGTAATTAATTAATGCAATTAATTTTGATAATTGACTAGATTAATTAATTGAATATAATTAATTGCAATTGGTTAAGTATAATTAATTGTTGAAATTAATTAAGGAATAATAAATCTATTTATTAAGGACAATTAATTTTAACTAAGATTTAATTAATCAATAATTAAAAGTTTATTATTTAAAGTAATTAATTGAGGAATATGTAATTAAGATTAATTAATCACAATTAAAGGATAATTAATTAAGATAATTAATTTAGTAAATGATTAATAAATGAAGATGGTTAAGACTTAATAAATTATAGTTAGTGATAATTAATCATTGATTTAAAGATTACAAATAGAAGTAATTATGTGGGTAATAAATTTATAACCACACGGTTTATTCATCTTAATTAAAGATGTTTGATTGTTAATGAATGTTGTGTGATGGATTGATATATTTGATATGTGATGCTATGTGATGCTTTATACTGAGCTGTTATATCTGTGATGTATATATTGTTATATGAATATGCAAACCTCTTTACTTGTAGAACGACATTTGGATTTCGATGCGACAGGGAGTCGGATTCCATTTGGTTATCCGAAACCCACATCGAATTCTAAAAATTGAATCTGTGCTGATTGATAATGTGGCACTCTTATTGTGTAAAACCCCTGGACCACACTTATACACACACAAATATGGATTGCACGTGGAAATTAGTTAAGTCACAGATTTTGAAATTGTTTTAAAATTTGAATTTTTGAATCCAAATTAGTTTTGGAATTAGAATTGAAGTTTTTGAAAAAAAATGAATTTCAAAAAAATAAAAGTTATGTGAATAACTTAATTGAGTGTTGAAATTTAAATAATTTGATTTAAATTTGAATTCAATATTTGAAGTTGAATTCTATGATTTGAAAACTATGTTTAAAAAGGGTATTCAACTTATAAATGGATTTATATGGGTTTTTAAACCAATTTAAAAGTGATGTTTTTAAATTTAAAATTAACCCAAGATTCCAACTTGTATAAATCGGACTTTTCTGAAACGAAAAACTGTTGTTTTCCAATAATAGAAGCTTTCATATAAGAAATGGATTTCCAATGTGTGTTAAAAGGAATTTAAGTTGAAATGAAAATGGTTTTCCGAGTTATTAATAAATCTTTGGAACGTGTTTTGAAAGCTATAAATTAAATCTTAAAATTTAAAGATTTATCGAGTTAATCCATTTGGAATGGGAGTTGTTTTGAATCTATGAATAGATCTTTGTGAAACTGGGTGAAACTTTGTGAAATAAATCTTTTTGTTTAAAGATTTAAAAATGGTAATTTGTTTAACCATTTAAAGAAAAGTTTTGGATGTTAAGATGTGACTTAGCTAAAATCCCATATCCATATGTTTTAAAAATATGACGCTCATTATTCGGTTTAGCCGGGAGAGGACCTTGTGTCATATAACCCATTCCGAATAGTGATACGACGTTATGGATAGCAATTGAAGACCGGTGGTGAAGGCCGGGTATTTGTGAGAACGATAGGATAACCTATCGATTGTCTCTGCACCGAGTAGCTACGGTATAGAGATTCCCTTAGTGATGGGAAGTCCGATCGGGATTGTGGATACCCGGATTTGCAAGGGCATCTTCGGAAGTGCCTTCGGTTCTGTTCGAACCCGGAACAGACTTGTATGGTTGTATGTCCGACATTACACTTTGAGATGTTAACTGATTTCTATCAAATACATTTCTGCTTGGTGGCGGAGAATTTATTCTCTTAGCTTAACACCCTTCTCTGAGACGTACGAACTCAGAGGTTTTGTAGTTGATATTTATCAGTGATATTCCCAATTTGGTAATGTGGCATGCTGAGTGCTGCTGTGTGATGATCATTGGTTGATCATTTGTGATATGATCATTTGTTTGATCATTTATCTTTGTGATCATTGCTTTGGTCATCTGTTGACCCAAAGCATGGCTTTGTTGCACAAAGCGTAGCTTTGTGGACGAGACTGCATCAGGACCTCACTCCCCGGAAATGGTCGAAACAGGAAAGATGCGGCAAGGTTATGAGGGTCGCGCCCTTTAGGGTATGTCATTTCCTTCTGGTAAAGGGTGGTATCATGGTATGGAGCCCAGATACTTACTCATGTTGATACACTATACCTATTACTGTGTGGTGTTGTTGTGCGCGCGCTCGGATAAAGGTCCCAAAGGACCGGGGGATGACATATTCGTGTAGTAGTTACCTAGTTACAGAGGTAACCCGGCCTTGTGTTGGCAGAGATCTAACCGTAACGTTAGTTCTCGGGTCGTCCCGCCAGAGGCGTACCCATGTGGCAATAGGAAGTTCCTTAGCCTGACCATTTGTTGGAAATCCATTCTTCAATTACGTGCCTTGTACGGTTTTAGTTGTAGAACCTGCCATTTAACATGGCAGCTATAGTAGGCATAGTATCATGGTACCTATGCTGGCTAGGATTTATATTATACTTTCGAAAGATTTCCCACTATGCACTAGTAATAATATCAAAGAATTTTTCTCGTAGTAAGCATGTTTGACTATCATAAGGAGAAATCTCCCCCATGTGTGCGTTTGCATTGTGTGTGTGCCGGGAGGCCTTATGGTAGTTTCATTTTTCAAAAAGCATTGCGGGTTTCAAATTGAAATTCTTTTGTCTGTTTTAAAAGACAAATGTTTTTGTTTGCTCATACCAGTCCCACGACTGACCTGGAGTTTATTGTTCCTTTCCTAAACTCTGGGTGCCCACTATTTCCCACACGGGCAGTCTAGAGTTGGGGTTTTCAGATAATCTATAGTAGGTGTAGATTCGATAGCTTTCAGCCTTAGGATTTGGCAATTGCATTTGGATCGAGTTGCTTCTCCTCATCTTGATTTGGAGTTCGAGCTATTTCTGGATTGGTGCTTTGGAGATGGAGATTACTGATATTGGAGTTCTTTCTTGAAGACTATTTTGGAGTTTTGTTCCGCTGCTAGTGTTATTATTATATTTCCGCTTCTATTCTTTGTATCTCTGAAATGTTGATATCTATTTTACCATTCTGTTGTATCATTCATGTTGTATCAGTTATTGTATCAAATGTTGTATATTGATATGCATATTCTTTTTCTTCCGCTGTGTTATTTACTTAATGTGTTATAAGCTCCGGCACGACTCGAGTTTCGACGTTTGAATCTGCGGCATTCAAGTACAGTGGAGTACGGATGTCGATTTTTGAACGCTGGAATTTGGATCGTGACAGGTGAATAGGGTGATACTACTACTAATAATAATAATTTAATGCATAAATATATTAAATAATTGTAGCACAGATAATAGCCAAATAATAAAAGTAGAGATAGAACAACATAGATTATCTATCTTCGGCAATAACCTGCCTACGTGCTACCCCCAAGGTTTCTACTAAAAATTAAGCAGTCAGACGCTTACACACATAAACTTACGCACCCGCTATCGATTAACCTAACTCTACGCTCAAAACCCTGCCACAACTCAGCCACTCGGTTGCGAATTCTCAAACTACGCCCCAGAGTTTGTCCCTAGTCACACGACTAGAATTTACACAAATTTTAAAATAAAAAACAAAAATAAACTAAAAAACAAAACTCTTTTATATTTTTAAGCCCAAAGTATAATAGAAGTCGACCTAATAAAAATATAAAGACGTCTTCCTTTTCTTTTTCTTCTATTGAGCGGCCAGTGCTTTCTTCGTTCCTATTTCCAAAAACTAGGGTTTTGTAAATTGAGGCGCTGCTTGATATTGTTCAACTGCAGTGATGAATACTCTTTGATACGGCTTGTCAATTGATCCCTTTGTTAATCGTTGGTTGCGGCTGCTCCAATTTGTCGAGCACGTATACTTGGTTTAAAATTGGAATGATATTCCTTTTCGATTTCGATTATGCTCGACGTTGATTCCAGTTACTGATTTGTTTTCGGTTTAAGAGTATACCCTGGATTTTTAACTTGAACTCGGATGGTTTTGTCGATGATGATAATTGGTTAATTATAGGGTTAATTCCCTAAATTATCATTCGTATATTTTCTATTGAATCCTTCAAGTGATTTGCTCGGCCACTGATTTTCGATTGAATGTTGGTGATTACTTTGACTTGTCCATTATTGACTTGCTTTAGTAAGTTCCATCTTTTCCTCGATGTGTTTGAATTTTGGTTTCGTAGTTTTCTACTATGACTTCGGCCGTTTGAAATCCTCCATTCTTTGCTGCCAACGACTTGTTTAATATTTCATTCGATGTTCCTCTGATTGAATACGGCCTTGACTTTTTCAAAATGACCACATGCATATTTATACATTTGCCACTTGCTTCCTACTTCACTAACTTTCCTTTTTGAACTGGTTCATTAAGCTAGCTGCTCCATTGCTTGAAACTATTTTACTGGGTTCATTTACTCTTGTTGCATGAACATGAACATAATGCAATCTTCATTCATATGCATACATCTCTTATTTTGAAATGTGTTAATCTAAACATGTTTTGCATTATAGTTTTGTTGACATTTTTATTGAACTTGTTCATGTCTGATCTTTTAACATGTCTGGTGTTGTTCCACTTGTATGCTGTCATTGAGTTCTTGTTGTATTCATTCTAGTTGATGATGACCGGTACCACTTGAATGCTTGTATACTTCATATACTGAGTGAAGTCTAGTTTGGTTTCCAATGCATATATATGTATGTATGTATGTATGTATGTATGTATGTATGTATGTATGTATGTATGTATGTATGTATGTATGTATGTGACGCAGCGGATTAATCAAACATAAACTTCAATCGATGAAATGTAGCAATCGGTGAGTTGAAGATACCAAAATGCCCAAGTTCGTTGATCCAAAGATACCGAACTCTAGCTATCTCAAACACGTTGATAGCGCACTATACCGTGTTCAAAGATCTACGATTCTTCGCACGTTGATCTAGCGCACTAGATTCCGTGAATCGGCTTCAACAAACGTGGATTCGAGCGCACTCGAATGACGTAAGTGGAGATAGGAGATTACACTCAACTACCAATTGGTATGAAAGCACAAAGCTAACAAAAGAGAAATTTTATTCAAATTCAACAACCTTACAAATGACACCATCGGCCTATTTATAGGCTTACAACTTACGCAAACAAAACATCACCACTAGGTCGCATGCGACCTAACACAGTTTCCCGACCTAACAAACACCCACCGACCTAACTCAGAGCGGCCTTCGACCTAAGTAGGGTCGTTAGCGACCTATCATAACATCATATATTCACATATATACAATACAGCGACTTACAACTCAGTACAAACAAAAACATACGACCTACGACTTACAAAGGTCGTTAACGACCTAACACACATACATACAGCACATAGCGACTTAAACAAGGTCGTTCGCGACTTAAAGGAGCGGCTTCAGCAACCTTCTTGCGACCTATATGAGTTAGGTCGTTCGCGACCTAGAAATGCGGCAACAGGAATTTCGCGCGACCTATCTTCCTCGCGACCTATCTTAGGTCGTGAACTTCCTCTTTCATCATACCCACTAGGTCGTAGGCGACCTAAAATGCTTCTCATAGGTCGTTGCCGACTTAAAGCCAAGTCTTCCTCCATACGACCTAAGGAACCCGAACGCCTTAGGCTTTTGTTAGGTTGCTGCTCTTTACCACACGACCTGTTAGGTCGTTGCTTCTCCCCTCGTGAACCGTTAGGTCGTGGCCGACCTTCCTTAGGTCGTGAGCGACCTATAACTTGAGAATTTTCAGTGTTTTCAGAGCTTTCAGACTGCACTGCATCATCCTCTCCGGGTTGACAGAAATTCGACCTCGAATTCTCAACATCTTCTTCCACAACAATTTCATTTCCACGATACGGAATTAAATGTTTGACGTTAAAAACATCAGAAGTATAAACATCATCTGGTAACTTTAATCGATAAGCATTCTCATTGATTTTCTTCAAAACTTTAACTGGACCAATTTTCCGCGCTTTCAATTTATTGTATGTTCCCACCGGAAAACGGTCTTTTGTCAACACGGCATAAACCAAATCACCTTCCATAAATTCAACACTCCGGCGTTTCAGATCAGCAGCTCGCTTATACTTCTCATTTGACTTTTCTAATCGTTCTTGAACGATCTTATGACATTTAGTCAACTCATCAACAAAATCAGCAGCTCGTTTAACTATCCCCTTCGGTTGTGGTACTACTGCCAAATCCAATGGTCCCCTGGGTAAATTTGAATATACAATCTGAAATGGGCTGAATCCTGTACTACGGTTCACTGCACGATTATGAGCAAACTCTGCCTGGCATAACTTCATGTCCCAACTTTTCAAATTATCCTGTACCAGACATCGCAACAAATTTCCCAATGACCTGTTAATAACTTCTGTCTGTCCATCAGTCTGCGGATGATAAGCACTACTAAATTTCAGTTTCGTTCCCACCATCTTCCACAAACTCAACCAAAAGTGACTCAGAAAACGAGTATCTCTATCCGACACGATAGACTCTGGCAATCCATGAAGTCGATAAATCTCCTTGGAAAATAACTGCGCCACTCGCACTGCGTCCGCTGTCTTCTTGCAGGCAATGAAATGTGCCATCTTTGAAAACCTGTCCACTACAACAAATATCGAATCATTTCCCCTTTGAGTTCTAGGCAAACCCAAAACGAAATCCATGCTAATATCAACCCATGGCTTAGACGGTACAGGCAACGGCATATACAACCCTGCATTCGTCGCTGTTCCTTTCGAAACTTGGCAAATATGACATCGCTCCACAAACCTTCCCACTTCTTTCCTCATCGACGGCCAAAAGTAAGACTGTGAAATCAATTGCAAAGTACGATCACGGCCCACATGCCCTTCCTCGTGCAACTCCTTGATAATTTTCAATCTTAAACTACAATCTGGAATACATAATTGATTTCCCTTGAACAAGAATCCATCAACCATCACAAATTCACCCGAACTTCCATCCTTAACTTTCTCAACAAACTTCGCAAAGTAAGGATCCTCCCCAAACAATTCTGGCAACATTTCAAACCCTGTCACTTCAACCTTCATTGTCGTTAATAAATGACTCCTCCTACTTAAGGCATCAGCTACCCGATTCGTCACCCCTGATTTGTGCTTAACGACAAAAGTAAACTGTTGTAAATAAGCAATCCACAATGTATGTCTCGCGGAAATTTTATCCTGTCCCTGTAAATGCTTCAATGCCTCATGATCAGTGTACAGAACAAATTCTTTCTGAAATAGATAGTGTCTCCAATGCTTAACAGATTGTACCACAGCATAGAATTCAACGTCATATGTACTGTATCTCATCTTTGCTCCTGATAACTTTTCACTGAAATAAGCAACTGGCTTCCCATTCTGACTCAGAACTCCTCCAATACCAACCTTTGATGCATCAGTGTGTAGCTCAAACAACAACTGGAAATTAGGTAAAACAAGAATTGGTGCAGACGTCAACAATTCCTTGATCTTCTCAAAGGCAACTCCCGCTTCCTCTGACCATATGAACTGTTTACCCTTCATGCAATCAGTCACTGGAGCCATCACGCTACTGAAGTGTGGTATGAATCTTCGGTAGAATGACGCTAGCCCATGAAAACTTCTCACTTCTGTAATTGTCTTTGGCTGTGGCCAATTCCTGACTGCTTCAACTTTGCTCTGGTCAACTTGGATTCCTTTTCCTGAAACAACATAACCCAGGAATAAAACAGTAGGTGTCATAAACACACATTTCTTGGTAGCAGCATAAAATTGTTCTTCACGAAGAATAAGCAACACTTCCCTCAGGTGAAAAACATGCTCCTCCGTACTCCTGCTATAAATCAGAATATCATCGAAGTACACCACGACGAACTTTCCAATGAATGGTCGAAAGATTTGATTCATCACCCGCATGAATGTACTAGGTGCATTAGACAAACCAAATGGCATAACCAACCATTCGTACAACCCCTCTCTAGTTTTGAAAGCTGTCTTCCATTCGTCTCCAGGTCTGATACGAATTTGATGATAACCACTCTTCAAATCAATTTTCGAGAATATAGTTGCCCCACTCAACTGATCCAACAAATCATCCAACCTCGGCATAGGAAATCTGTAACGAACAGTGATCTTATTCAAAGCTCTACTATCAGTGCACATTCTCCAAGTTCCGTCCTTCTTTGGTACTAACAATGCAGGCACAGCACATGGACTCAAACTTTCCTGAATACGACCCTGCTCAAGCAACTCTTCCACCTGCCTCCGTAACTCCTCATGTTCCTTCGGACTCATTCTGTAATGTGGTCGGTGTGGTAACACTGCTCCTGGAACAAGATCAATCTGATGCTGAATGTCTCTAAGTGGTGGTAACTCCTTTGGTAACTCATCTGGAAAGACATCTTCAAATTCTTTCAAAACAGGCTTTACTTCTTCTGGAATCTCAACTTCTTCACTACTCTCTCTCCCAATCAAAAGAAACACTTCAGGTTCTTCTTCGACTTCCTTGACAAACTCCTTCAAAGTCAACAGAGTTTTCAATTCTTCAATCTCTTCTAGCTTGCTCTCCTTCTGTTGCTGTCTCTTGGGAACCAAAGTGATCTTAGTACCCTCGAACATGAAACTGTAACTGTTGGCACGACCGTCATGTTGTACTGCTCTGTCAAACTGCCATGGTCTGCCCAACAATAAGTGACAAACATCCATATCTACGACATCACACCAAATTTCGTCCTTGTACTTCTTCCCAATCGAAAAATTAACACAAGCTCTTCGACATACTTTCACTTCACCTCCCTTTCTTAACCATGCTAGCTTGTACGGTTTCGGATGTTTCTCGGTCTTCAAGTTCAACTTTCTAACTGCCTCTGAAGAAATAATATTATCACAACTTCCCGCATCAATAACGAACTTGCAGACTTTCCCCAGAATAGTGCATGTCGATTGAAAAATATTGCTTCTCAGCCAACTACATTCCTCCTCTTGCTTTGGTGTCAAACAACTTCTCCTCAACATAAGATTACATCCTTCATCACCCGACACTTCTTCTTCTTCCTCAACATAAGGTACATTTGAATACTCTGCCTCCTCACCATCATCTGCTTCAACCTCTGCAACCATGGTTCTCTTCTTTGGCTTCGGACACTCATTGCTTTTATGCCCCAACTCCTGACAATTATAACATTTGAAAACAGTACTAGCCTTCGCCTTCTCAACCTCCTTCACCACTGGCTTTGAAACTGGTTTAGGAACATGAGAACTTCCACCAACACCCTTCACTGGATTATTAGAGTTAGTAAACACACCTCCTCCACGCCTTCCTTGTTTCTCCCAAGCCAATGCTTTTTGATGTGCTTCTGCAACGGATCTAGGATCAAACATATTAACCATATCCTGGATCTGCATTCTCAGTCCCCCAATGAATCTAGCAGTCAGCTGTTCTTCTGTCTCCATGATATCATTCCTGGCGATGAGTTGGTAAAATTCATCAGCATAATCACTAACAGATTTTGTCCCTTGCCTCAGATTCTGCAACCTTTGGTACATAAGTGATAGATAGTTGTAAGGTAAGAAAGTAGATCTCATCAACTTCTTCATCTTATCCCACGATTCTATCTTTGACTTCCCCATCCGTTCTCGAGTCAGTTTAGTTTGCTGCCACCATGCTAATGCTCTCCCCCTCAGCCTTGTAGCAACTAACTTCACCCTTCGATTCTCCGGCACCTCCTTGAAATCAAAGATCTCCTCCACATTAGACAACCAATCAAGAAACTCCTCAGCAACCATCCCGCCTTTAAACTCCGGAATCTCCATCTTCATACCCGATTCCCATCGTCTATCATCTTCAACATCTCGATAAGAATTCCGAACTTGGTCTCGATCTCGATAATGAATACTTGCTCTATCACCTTCTTCAACAAAATCAAAAGTACGCCTACATCGATCTCGACCAATGTCATCCCTTCGTTCATGCATGCTTCTTTGACTATGTCTCTCCTCATCTCTATATGCTTCATGGTCAAATTCACGTTGACTCCTTCTCTCTTCATGTACATAGTCATGATGATCTCTTCGTGATGAAATTGATGTTTCTCTTCTATCTCTACATGAATGTGGTGATACCCTCCTCGCTTCCGTAACCAATGGCGAAACTCGGATTCCTCCATGGTTCGAGTTTGGTGATCTCCTCCTTTGATTCAAATCAGTCATCAATCTCTCCAATTTTCCAATGCCTTCATCGAATTTATCATTAATACGTTGTTCCATAAGTTCAGCTTCTTCTCTACGATACAAAGCTTCAACGTTTTGATGTCGGTTAGCTCTCCTTGGTGGCATGGTTGTAAACTTCACAAGACTTCAAAAATTCAATCACAAAACTTCAAGACTTCCAACACAACAAGTCACAGTTCAATATGACTCGGCTCCTATGTCTCGGCAAAGCTTTATAAGACTCACACTTAGCTCGGCAAAGAATGTTTACTTCACAAAGTTCGGCCTTAGCTCGGCTATGCTTGACTCGGCTACAAGTTGACTCGGCAAGACTTGCTCCAAACACTCCTTGGCTCGGCTCAAAGTATACACGGCCTCACCTTCAAATCTTCCAAAAATTGGCGCGCAAACACCAATTTTAAAATCAAACAAAGTTCCACTCCTCGATCCAAAATGCAATGGATCAAACACTCCAACTCTGTTGCAACTTCAATATGAACACGATGAACAACTTCAAACTTCAAAAACTTCAAAAACTTGGCTCCAAGAATCAAACTTAGCTATGATTGGCTAAGTATAGCTCTGATACCAAAACTGACGCAGCGGATTAATCAAACATAAACTTCAATCGATGAAATGTAGCAATCGGTGAGTTGAAGATACCAAAATGCCCAAGTTCGTTGATCCAAAGATACCGAACTCTAGCTATCTCAAACACGTTGATAGCGCACTATACCGTGTTCAAAGATCTACGATTCTTCGCACGTTGATCTAGCGCACTAGATTCCGTGAATCGGCTTCAACAAACGTGGATTCGAGCGCACTCGAATGACGTAAGTGGAGATAGGAGATTACACTCAACTACCAATTGGTATGAAAGCACAAAGCTAACAAAAGAGAAATTTTATTCAAATTCAACAACCTTACAAATGACACCATCGGCCTATTTATAGGCTTACAACTTACGCAAACAAAACATCACCACTAGGTCGCATGCGACCTAACACAGTTTCCCGACCTAACAAACACCCACCGACCTAACTCAGAGCGGCCTTCGACCTAAGTAGGGTCGTTAGCGACCTATCATAACATCATATATTCACATATATACAATACAGCGACTTACAACTCAGTACAAACAAAAACATACGACCTACGACTTACAAAGGTCGTTAACGACCTAACACACATACATACAGCACATAGCGACTTAAACAAGGTCGTTCGCGACTTAAAGGAGCGGCTTCAGCAACCTTCTTGCGACCTATATGAGTTAGGTCGTTCGCGACCTAGAAATGCGGCAACAGGAATTTCGCGCGACCTATCTTCCTCGCGACCTATCTTAGGTCGTGAACTTCCTCTTTCATCATACCCACTAGGTCGTAGGCGACCTAAAATGCTTCTCATAGGTCGTTGCCGACTTAAAGCCAAGTCTTCCTCCATACGACCTAAGGAACCCGAACGCCTTAGGCTTTTGTTAGGTTGCTGCTCTTTACCACACGACCTGTTAGGTCGTTGCTTCTCCCCTCGTGAACCGTTAGGTCGTGGCCGACCTTCCTTAGGTCGTGAGCGACCTATAACTTGAGAATTTTCAGTGTTTTCAGAGCTTTCAGACTGCACTGCATCAGTATGTATGCATGCATGTGTATTCATGTATATATGTATGTTCAGACTTTTCTAGTTGCATCGAGTTGTAAGTTGTGGTTTGCACTTCAGTGTACAGTCTAGTTTCATGAGCTTGTACATTTTGTTGAGCTGGTGTATTCATGTTCACGTTTATGTGACTTGGTTGCATTTCACTGTTCAATATCTTGTGCCATTGTGGCCATTTCTGTGTTGAGTTATTTGCATGTTTGAAGAACTAGTTTGCAGTGTTGTTTTTCTTGACACTTTTCTTTTTGAGAGTGCTTCTGTTCATGTTGATATAATGAAGGTCTGGTGCAGTTTCCCCCGTTTTCTTGTTGACCTGATGTGTTGACACACTTTTGCACTTGTTGGCATGGTCTAATTGGCCTTGAATTTGAATCTTTATATGTATGGGCCATTTCATTGAACTTGGAGCCTCTGGAATGTGGATTTGACCTTGTAGTATCTTGAAGTTGTAGCCTTTGCGTCCACCGCTTTATTTGGTTCATGCTGGTCTCATGACTTTTCTTTATCTGGTGGTAGCTTGCATGTTTATTTGCTGAAACCTGAGTTGAATCCAGCCTCGGCTCGGGTTTGACCTTGTGCCCACCTTTCCCTACAGTTTTATCAAGTATATATCGATGTGCACAGCCATGTGGCATGTACAGTGATACACTGTGCATGTCACAAGTTGTTTATGTATGAATGGATTCAAATGAAATAAACGATGAACAACCCGAATAACTGAGGCAAATAACGGTTTCAAAATACACATTTTATTTTACACTGTAAAATATTTCTTTTTCAATTTTACTTGGTTAGTGTTTATTTTGCAAATAACTCAGATGTGGGATACAATCTGGAATAGAGTAGAAGATCAAATACGAATGTTGAGTGAATATGTAGTGAGGAAAGTTATGTAAATTAAAATGTAATTGAAGAAGCATTGTAATTGAAAATTGTGTATATATAGTGAGAGCACAAATTTGTACTATTCGAAATTGTAATTAAATATTTGTTTGAATAAAATATTTGTTTGAATTTGAATTTTGTGTTATTTATTTTATTCAGCAAATATTTGTTTAATTATGTGTAAATAAAATAGTATAATAACAAATACATTTATATATATATATATATATATATATATTTGTTTATTATCATCAAACAAAAATCACATACTAGCATATTCAACAATCTCCCCCTTTTGATGATAACAAACATATATTTAAGATTTTAAATTTATTAAATGTATCTGATCGTCCAATTTGCTCCCTCTATTTGAATGCCCCCTCTCTACAACAGAGTTCCCCCTTAATATATGCATGAAAATAAATAAAAATATGCAAATGAACCTAGATAGGAATATGCAAATAAAAAATAAAATATTTGACCTTTATTTGCCAAAATCTTAACTCTTCTCTCCCCCTTTTGTTATCAGCAAAAGAGTAACAATGTTAGAAAAATAAAGATAAAGTGATAGACATTAATACAACATTAATACCCAATCAAGTATAAATATTAAATTTCAATAAAAAATTAAACAAAAATCATAAATACTCTGTTAGGCGCATATTCCACTTTAGAATGATAGGGATGATGTCGACATAAAAAACCATATTGTTATGTCTATTTGTGGTATATTTTTATCAGGAATTTGAATATCCACTAACCACGCATAACCGTTAGGACTTTTAAATGAGGTTAGTAGTAATCCAAATTTTTATACAAAAAATGAATTTCAATCATCTTCTAACCACGCATAACCGTGAGGACTTTTAAATGGGATTAGAATCAACTTTTCTATTTGATAATCAATTTTGATATGTGTTCCATACATGCATAATCATGAGGACTTTTAAATGAGCATGAAAGCACATATACAAATATTCCAAGTAATTCACCCATGCATAACCGTGAGGACTTTTAAATGAGAGTGAATACTTTGGATATTTTTATTAAAAAAATAAAATAAAATGAAAACGAATAATTTTCCATTTAAAATACCACATATTGGCATACTATATTGGATTTTGATGAGTGATGGTCATTAGAAATATGATAGAAATAGATATGGTCATGGAATTTCTACCCATCAAAAGTTATTACAAATCTTGTTTAAATTTTTAAAGAAATTTGCTAAAATACTGTCTCAAGTTATAATATATGATTAATATCAACACTCATCGCTTTTTCAATCACTATTTATCTTTTCAATAATCAGTAGGGAGTCTGATTGGTTAATGTAGTAATTTAAGATCAAGTCCAAAAATAATTATAAAATCAAATTTTCTAAAATAATTAATCTGAAACAAGGTTAACAAAAACTATTTTCTGGAAAGGGTTTTATAAGAAAAATGTCTGCTAATTTAAAATTAGTTGAAATGAAAAATATTCAGACATTTTCTTTGAAAATATGATGCAACTAACGAAAAACACGTTCCACTAGTACTTTTTCTATCAATTAGATTACCAGTGTAATCTGCGTCTGAATTTCTCTTAGACCCAGGATTATCATATCAGAGACCATATCATGAAGTTGCAACAAATTCCTTAAAATCCTTTTTACAGCTTTTAAATTAAATTCTTTTGGATTTTGAATTGAAACAAACGGTGAACATAGTGTCAGATCTAGAAGCAGTAAGATAAACAAATATATTCGCATGTATCTAGAGTAATCAAAAATCAATACGAGACAATATCTCTTATCATCTAAACTTGCAATATCGTTAGTCCAAACGAATCTATATGAATTAGTTCAAAGACTCTAAAGATACATGTAGTGTTCTCGGCTAAAAAGATAATTGGCCAACAATTTTGCATAACCCAGAATCATAACCAACATTCATTATCACATAACTGGCTGAATTAAATCAGATTATGATGCAGATTTTCACATTTAAAATATTGATCAAGATAAATGTATCGTTACCTATTTTACCTTTACGATAATTTTTCATTGTTGCCAATGGTGATTCTGCCACCTTTATATTAGGCTAAGGAACTTTGGTTTGATGTCCGTCGTGTGCCTGGAACAGCCAGAATTCAGATAACACTGTTGTTGTTCTTTAGCCTGCCACCACACCTACACGAGAAAAGATTTTTGTGACCTATTTTTTTATAGGTCCATGGTTGTTGGTGGCAAAATATTTTGAAAAATATGTTTGTGTAGACCCAAGACTATTTATATTTGTTCCTTTTGGCACCCAGATTTGTTTGACTTTAAGGAATTTTATATTCGTGCCATTTGGAACCCAAATTGGAATTGTTTTCACGAGTTTGAGTCTATATCAACAATTATTATGATTGTTTCCAGTTTTTCCATAAATTGTGCACTTTGAATTGACTTAATTAATTTCACATCTAATACGTTCAGATTGATTATACCCAAGTCCTTGTCTAATAGGATTGAAAGTTGGTTTCCCTAATAGTATATTTAACGATCTTTCTCCTTCTAAAATTTTTTCTAAAGTTGTAGACAATTATTGGACTTGTGTTTTGAGAGATTCATTTTCAGTCAATAATTGTGTGCACTTTTTAATAGAATTTTCTCTCCTAGTATTTTCACTTTCTTTCAAAATCAGAATTTCATTTTCAAGTGATTTAATTTTAATTTATTATTTTTTAATCTCTTCTCCAAATGATGGACACTTATCACACTTTGGGCTTTTATTTCGATAGTTTTTCACTATTGATCGAGTTGTTTATTTAATTCTATCAACGTATCTCTTTGTGATTAATTTTAGCGCACTTTTTCCTAAGTCGTTCAAAACAACCATTTCTTCGTGAAAATATATAAGTACTTTTGAATGAGTAAGTTTTGATACCTCGCTTGGCTCGTCATCATCGCTATCAGTTATATCACCTCGAAGACACGGATTTGCTTTTTCACTCTCACTGCTAGTGCTTTTATTATCTTCATCAGTTTAATTCCAAGTGGCTGCAACACTTCTCCTTTTCGATTTCTTTCCTTGGCTGAGTCTATTGTGAAGATAATTTGGCTTGATACGACTGGGTTTATTGCACTTGTGACAAATAATCTTCTGCTCTTCTGAGTTGTCTAGTACTTTGACTATTTTGCTTTTCAATTGTTGATTTAGAGCTGAATTTCCGTATTTGTCATTCCACCTTTTGAATCTCTTTATTAATAGTGCCAATTCAGTTGCTCCATCATCATCATCATCACTTTCTGTTATTCCTTTGAGGGCTACCGATTTCTTTCGCGTATCACCTCCTTTCGGTTCTTCCTTGAATTTCATTTCTAGATCATAAGTAGTTAGATTTCCAATAAGTTTTTCGACTTTAATCCGTTTCAAATCCTTCGATTCTTGAATAGCGGTGACTTTGGCTTCAAAATTTCGTGGTAGAACTCTAAGGATTTTTTGAACTATTTCCAATTCTGTGTATGCTTTCCCAAGAGCTTTTGATTCGTATACAAGATTAGAAAGTCGTCCGTTTACATCTCTTTGACATTCTCATCCTTGGCCATTGTGAAGTTCTCGTATTTGCTACTAAGCATGGCAAGGCCAGATTCTTTGACTTAAGATGTTCCTTCATGAGTCACTTCAAGTGTGTGCATTAGCATTTTGTAGTTTATTTTCACGATCTGTCCATTGATCCATCGGTTTTTCTATTTCCTATTTATCTACCACTATAGTTGGTGTCATTTATCCTATCTCAACAATATTCCAAGCATCAATGGTTTTCAGAACAAATTTCATTCTATTTTTCCAGTTAGCATATTCACCATTGAACACAGGTGGTCTAACTATGGACCGACCTCAGCAAAAGTATTATTAAAAGAAGCCATTTTAAAAAATCAAATTTTTAAAACAATAATTTTTTTTGAAAAATCAAATTTTTAAAAACAAAAATTGATTTTTGTTCCTAACGCTGATACCACTTGTAGGATCGATTTCACTCTAGAGGGGGGGTAATAAAAATTTAACGTGGAAATATAAAATAATTATAGCACAAATAATAGCAGAATATAAAAGCAAAGATAGAAAACACACATTTATCTAGCTTCGGCAATAACCTGCCTACGTGCTGTCCTCAAGGTTCCTACTAGAAATTAAGTAGTCAGACGCTTACACACGTAACTTGCGACACCCGCTATCGACTAACCTTACTTTACGCTCAAAACTCTGCCACAACTCAGCCACCGAGTTGCGAATTCTCAAACTACGCCCCACAGTTTGTGCCTAGTTATATGACTATAATTTACACAAATTTTAAAAGAAAAAAACAAAAATAAACAAATCAAAAAACAAAATGCTTTTATATCTTTAAGCCCAAAGTATAATAGAAGCTCGCCCGATAAAAATATAATGACGTTCCCTTTTTTCTTCTATTGTGCAGCCGATGCTTTCTTCGTTCCTATTTCCAAAATCTAGGGTTTTGTAAATTGTGGCGCCGCTTGATGTTGTTCAATTACAGTGAAGAATACTCTTTGATAGGGCTTGCTAATTGATCCCTTCGTTGATCGTTGGTTGCGGCTGCTCCAATTTGTCGAGCGCATATACTTGGTTTAAAATTGGTACGTGATATTCCTTTTCAATTTTGATTATGCTCGACTTTGATTCGAGTTACTGATTTGTTTTCGATTTAAGAGTATACCCTGGATTTTTATCTTGAACTCGAATGGTTTTGCCAATGATGATAATTGGGTAATTTATAGCGTTTAATTCCCTAAATTATTGTTTACATATTTTCTATTGAATCCTTCACATGATTTGCTCGGCCACTGATTTTCGATTGAATGCTGATGATTACTCTGACTTGTTCATTATTGACTTGCTTTAGCCAGTTCCTTCTTTTCCCTGATGTGTTCGAATTTTGGTTCCGTAGTTTTCTGCTATGAGTTCGGCCATTTGAAATCCTTCATTCTCTACTGCCAACGACTTGTTTAATATTTCATTCGTTGTTCCTCTGATTGAATTCGGCATTGACTTTGTTAAAATGACAATATGCTTTTGTATACATTTGTCACTTGTTTACCGCTTCACTAACTTTCCTTTTTGAACTGGTTTATTGAGCGGGCTGCTCCATTGCTCGAAACTGTTTTACTGGGTTCATTTACCCTTGTTGCATGAATATATTGCAATCTTCATTCACATGCATATATCTTTGGTTTTGAACTGTGTTGATCTGAACATGTTTTGCATTATGGTTTTGCTGACATTTTAATTGAAATTCTTCATGTCTGGTCTTGTAACATGTCTGGTGCTGTTCCACTGTACGCTGTCATTGAGTTCTTACTGTATTCATTCTAGTTGATGATGACTGATATCATTTGAATGCTTATATACTTCATATACTGTGTGAAGTCTATTCTAGTTTCCACTGCATATATATACACACACATGTGTATTCATGTATATATGTATGTTGAGTCTTTTCTATTTGCATTGAGTTGTAAGTTGTGGTCCGCACTTCAGTGTATAGTCTAGTTTCATGAGCTTGTACATTTTGTTGAGCTAGTGTGTCTAGGCTCATGTGACTTGGTTGCATTTCACTATTCACTGTCTTGTGCAATTGTGATCATTTCTGTATTGAGTTATTTGCATGTTTGTAGAACTGGTTTCCAGTGTTGTTTTGCTTGACACTTTTGTTTTTGAGAATGCTCCTGTTCATGTTGATATAATGAAGGTCTGGTGCAGTTTGACCCATTTTCTTGTTGACCTGATGTGTTGACGCACTTGTGCACTTGTTAGCATGGTCTAGTTGTCCCTGAATTTGAATCTTTATGTGTATGGACCATTTCATTGAACTTGGAGCCTCTGGAATGTTGGTTTGAACTTGTAGTATCTTGAAGTTGTAGCCTTTGTGTCCACTGCTTTATTTGGTACATGTCGGTCCCATGACTTTGCTTTATTTAGTGGTAGCTTGTATGTTTCTTTTGCTGGTACATGAGTTGAATCCAACCTCGGCTCGGGTTTGACCTTATGTTCACATGTCCCTACAGTTTTATCAAAGTGTATATCAGTGTGCACGGCCTTGTGGCATGTACAGTGATACACTGTGCATGTCACAAGTTGTTCGTGTATGAATAGATTCAAACGAAATAAATGACGAACAACCCAAATAAATGAGGAAAATAAAATTTTCAAAATACACATTTTATTTTACACAGCAAAATATTTCTTTTTCAATTTTACTGCGTTAGTTTTTTTGCAGATAACTCATATGCGAGATACAAGCTGGAAAAGAGTTGAAGATCAAATATGAGTGTTGAGTGAATATGTAGTGTGGAAAGTTACGTAAATTGAAATGTAATTGAAATTATTCTGTAACTGAAGATTGTGTATACATAGTGAGAGCTCAAATTGTACTATTCAAAATTATAATAAAATATTTGTTTGAATTTAAATTCTGTGTTATTTATTTTATCCAACAAATATTTATTTAATTATGTGAAAATAAAATAGTATAATAACAAATACATTTAAATGAATGAATGTATATATATATATATATTTATTATCATCAAACAAAAATCATATACTAGAATATTCAATAGCTGAGACCCAGATCATGCCTTTTCGGGTTCCATTCGCGCCCATTTGCTCCACCTTTAGTCCATTTGATCACTTGAACCTATTTGCTTGATTTTGGTGCTGTTTCCTATGCAGATTTCAATTTTATTCCAAGATTTTAATTTGTGAACTCATCTTGTACCATAAAATTGCTCTAGGGGTCCATGATGCAACACACAACTTCCATCACATGTTTTCAACTAGAGTTTTCAAAAGAATGATTTTCAATCCGAAAAGTTTTCTCAAACCATTTTAAGTATGAATATATATTTTCAATAAAAGATATTTGGAATATTTTGTGTATATATATATAATATTTATTTATAATAGTTATGGATTTAAAGTTGATTTGGAACTATGGTTTAAATTGTACTTACATATATAAATATATGTGTGTGTGTGTGTGTGTGTGTATTAGCAACGGCTTTCCAACACACACACACACGTATATATTCTAGTTTATAAAATAATATCTTCGATAGGGATTTCAAAGTAAATTATTTTAAAAAATTGCATGACATCGATTAAATGAGAAATCGATTTAAACGGATTAGTAAAACGAGTGATATAAAATGCTCGTGTTTATTTTTTCGATTAATTCCCGAACTTATTCGATTGAATTATTTATGCACTCGAGGGGAGTTTACTAACTTACAGTAAATGCTCAAATAAACTCATGTGTTATGGGACATATGGTTGTTATTTATTTAGCTACTATTCAGAGATATATAACACTTATTGACGAGTTTATGACTCACCTCCGGAGTTTATAAGACTCGTTCCTATCTTGGAGTTTATACGTTTCATACCTATCTTGGAGTTTATCAGACTTGTTCCTGTCTTGATGTTTATAGGACTTGATCCCATTTTGATGTTTATAGGTCTCGTACCTATCTTTTGTTTATAGACTTATACGTCAATCTTAGAATTACATGCATTTAGGTGAATTTATTCACCAATCTTGGAGTTTTGGCGCATTTTCCCTTTTACGCGATTTTTTGGATTTTTATTATGATTTCTAGATTCTATACTATTTGTGTTTTAACCTATGATTTCAGGGATTTTTCTTTTAGAAGCTATTTTGGGTTTTGATATTTGGTGGTTATACACTAAGAGTAAATTGAAGCATTCTTGTTGTTGCCCAATTCCAGGCTTTGTGTTCATATTTGAGATTTATATCATTACATCCATTTTTATCTTGCTTAACCCATTTATTATAGTATAGACTGACCTGTTTATTGTCTTATAATAATCGGATCAGACCGAGTACTTTATATGCTCCAGTTTGATGTCCTAAAGAGGATTTCACTCTAGTTGTCTAGTTACCATTCATCTTACCTTCATCTCGTATATGTGTACATATTCATATAGTGATGTATCTGTTATTGAGCCAAGATTCTTTTTTGTAATATTTGTTTTAGGAGATGTAGTATAGATGTATTATGTGGATCGTTTTGGCCACAGTCTTGTATTCGATATTATGTATCTATTCGATTTGATCAGCTTATATCTATCTGTATTTCGCTGTGTATATTCTGTAGTCTGGGCTGTTATTTGTATTTATTATATATTGTTCTGGACTATTATTTTAGCCATACTGGTTTTTGTTTTATGCTTGGATTGCATATGTCAATTCCACTTGTGATCAAAAAAATATAGCATGTTAATCAACATTAATGCTCGCTTAAAATTAATTTCACAAACGGTCACTCTTAACCAACCATAGCCTCTGCACTAACAGACGATATTACTCTGTAATATACTTTGTCGGTGTGGGTTTCAGGATGAGGCATCATAGCGGTAAAGTTATATATTTAACATAACGATAAGGAATGAGATAACTTATCAATTGTTATCAAATTAGCATTTCTTATTTGATAAATTAGGTGAAAATGATGAAACTATAAATATGGAAAATTTAGCAAAGTAATATAGATGATTAGATGACTAAAGAAACGATGAATATAATATAAAAACAAAGAAAATAATAAAGATGGACCTTATATGAATTTCTTGGTTTTTATCAACCTATTTATGATTTTATCAAAGATAAAACTGTAATAAATGAATAATAATCTATAAACTCTATATATTAGTCTTTGATAGTAATTTGGAATTCATCTAAATATTTGAATAATTAACATCAATATAACATTATAACATGGTAAAATGTCATTTATAACATGTTCTACAGGTGTCTGATATTTTACTGATATCATCCAATATTATCACGATATTTCAAAATATCTCACCTCGGTACTTGACCGATACGTACCCACCACCGATATTAACTACTTAGTATATTATACCAATACAAGCGTTTATAACTTTTTATATATGCATATTATTAAATACTAATGGAAATCAAACAAATCAAAGAAGAAACATTTATTAATTGATATTTCACAAATATTAATTAGCTTAATTTATTTAAAGCCTATTTTAGTATTTATCTTGTTTAAATCGTATTTAGACCTTCCATCGATATTGTATATCGATATGCACATTTATAACTTCTATATATATGCACTTTTCTAAATACTAATGACATCCAATAAATCAAGTAAAAATTTATTATTAATATTTCATAAATATTAATTAATTTTTAACAAATAAAATTGATTAAACTATGTGGTTGATTTTGAATATTCATCATTTCAGCTCTGTGACTCAATGGTGTAAATTCAGTCATCGATTAATATTGAACAATTCAAATGTCAACGTTCACACGTCACCTTAGCTAGTGGTATGACATTTTGGTTAAATTTAATGCTTACACATCCTTTGATAAAATCCAATTTCACCTATTATAAACGTTAACCATTAGTGACAATTTTTACACTAATTGTCTTCGTTAAAACTATATCACTTTGGGCTTATGGAATTTGATAATGATCAAAACTTAAGTATCATCCATATTCAACTCTATAGTCCAAACATAAAGTTCTTAGTTCAATAGTAATAGTAATAATAATTAACCAAACCTATCTTGCCAGATATTTTGACTTTGAGTTGGCTTTAGTTGATTGTGATCATATAACCATGGAGACGAATACTCTCTTGACTAGTTTTTCACTTCCAATGCTTTCATTCAACCCAATTATAGTCATTTGATGGACTCTATTCCCTAATTTGATTATAATCAAATGGTCTCACATTGAAGATCAACAATATTCTCAAGTCAAGAGAATTGCGTAAGTTAGTCACATCGATATTTTCTATTTAACCTTTGTATATTAACTAACAAAAAACTATCAAGTGAATCATTCCATAGTTATTCAATAACTATCAATACATAACCCTATGGCGCCCCTAAACATCATAAGTAATAAACTGGCCAATTTTGGACATCATTACATACTGTAGTCTCAACGGATGAATAGATATCTAGTCTTGATGCATCTTGACTAGAAATATTTAAAATGAAGTGTTTATTGTATTATGATACAATACTCATGATACAATACTCATGATTCTAACCATTTATAATTACTATCAAAAATACACCATTTATGAATTTTCTGTTAAATATATTTTAATTAAATGTTTAATTATTTATAACACATTATAACTAATATATATATATAATAGAAAGAAAACACCTTTATTACAAACGAGGATTGATTACAGAGTTAATAATTTCAATAAATTATTGAATTTCCCTTAAGGCATACCCTTAACTCTGTCAATGTCCTCTTTGGTATTGCTCACTTCACTCATTGCCGTATTGAATCTACTTAAGAAATTTTTGAAAGACTCTAGAGGCTCTAAAAAATGCTGGATAAGGACATCGCATCCTTATCACGAGTAGCATGCAAGGCGAACTTCTCCACAAACTTCCTTGCCAACTTGTCAAATGAAGATGCGAACCTTAGAGAAATCGACCAAACCACATCGTAGCCACTCCATCGTGAAATATCTGGAAATATCTATACCTAACTGCATTAGTTGCCTTAGACTTACCAATGTGTCACTCATACTTTAAAAGATGTCTCAGATCAGTCATTCTATGACGCCCCACCCCGAGACCCACATTAAAAAAAGAGTATTACTGGGTAATGCCTTCTGCTAATGCGGAGAATAGGGCTGGATATGAGCGACCATTTATGGACTTGTTTTAAATATCTAATGAATGCATCGATAAATGCTCTATATTTTTTTAATCAAGTGGATCGACATATTAATAAATACTTAATACAAAACTACAGATGGCTAATGGATCTATCAGAACAAAATATAACAACCAAATGCAAATCACATCACAGAATAACAGATAAACATATATATACATATACAAATATATAGATACATCATCACAGTGATACAAAATAATGCATAGTATGTGGTATGACGACCACAATATACACACGAGTCAAAACAATATACATATCAGAGTCTACACAAAAAGCTACATCAAAAAGGCGATAGAAAAATACCCAAGCGGAAGTAGAAAGGCTAAGTCCAACGGGTACCTAACTTGAAACACCTTGGTCTGTCCCAAGTATAAAATACACGGGTCTGTCTAGCTAAAACAATCAGTTAATACGGATAAACAATAATATGAGTATAAGGATAAGGGTGGTATTCTTCTCAAACGAGAAGAAACTATTCTAAGTATAAGTATAGTTACTACAAATGATATAGTATCACTAGCATGAGTATATAATCTCAAATAGATAAATCAATATCCACAAATGCTAAATATAGCAAGCCTCGTATCATCGGCATATCACAAGTCATCAAAATGGTTAGGGAAAATCATAACTCCTAAAAAGGAGAAATCCCAAACCCGCCATATCGGCAAACTCAAAAGAATTTCCAAAGAAATCACTATCTCAAAATACACCATAAAGGCAATATAGATATCTCCAAATAGGAAAATATAATTCCCAAATCAACGCCAAAAAGTTAAATCTCAATTAACGCCAGTGTTAGCAACTCAAATATCAAAGATAGAACTCAAAAGAGTTCAAATTCTCATAAGGCAATCGCCATATATATATATATATATATATATATATATATATCAAACGGCTCGAATGGCCAACCATGAGAAAGGTGATACACTTGGGAAATCACAGTAATCAATGAAATCATTTCAAAAATTTGCACGTGCATGTGGACGAAGCCTGCCAAGTACTGATCTCTCAAATAAGGCATCACGCCCAAAGGAAAATATGCCACAATGACAAATACGCCACAATTGAAAATACGCGCAATGGCAAACGTCTCAAGGACAAATACGCCGCAATGGAAAATATGCCACAATGGCAATGACCCGAAAGTCTAGTACATGCAATACACTACAATAGCAAATGTGTCACAAACTCTCAGATATGAACCCGAAAAGTGTTAACGTGCATCTCATACCACACGTTTGCACTAAAAGATTTACCAATCGCTAGTAAATGTCACACTCAAAAGTAGTAAAATGTTTATCTCATCTCATTGGTAAACACGACCCGAAGGTTAAAATGATTAAACGGACAAGTCAGGAATTAACCAATAAGATAAACGCATGTGTCACATACCACATGTTTTACCAAACAACTTAATTCTCCTTCTCATTTGCTCGAATAGTGCAAAATGTGTATTTTATATATAAAATAATTTCTTTGAGAAAACAAGCTTTTAAAACCATTTTTTGAAATCAATTTTGGAGACAATATTTGAAAATTCCCTTATTATAGAGAATAAACAGATTTTATAGCTTGAAATAATTTAAAAATATTACATCATAATTATTTTAAATGCCAATTTATTTTAAAATTTATTTTAAAATTGTTTGGAAAAAACCGTGCTCGAAATCAAAGAAACCACTCAAAACTGTCATTCAAATTCAATTCAAATTTCAAATTCATCAAAACTTAGCTAGCTATTGATAGGCATCATAGCCCTCCAAACATTTCAAAAATATCACAAAAATATGAAGTAAAAGTCAAAAGTCGGATGGAAAAAGAACATAAAAATGCATAGGCAAAATAATACCCAAGTCTGAAATCTTCTCTGGGTTCAACTTTCGGACATGAAATAGGTAGCCAAACGACCTCTGACTGAACTAAAAATTGGTGTGCACATAGCAGAAAACTTTAGCTTTCAAACAAAAAAAATCAAAGAATTCCGAAAGGAAATGAAAAGGCTACGCTGATACCAAGCTTAGACGCCCCACCCCGAAACCCACATTAACAGAGAGCATTACTGGATAATACCGTTTGTTAATGCGGAGAATAGTGTTGGATAGGAGCGACCATTTATAGCCTTGTGTTAAATATCTATTGAATACACGATAAATGCTTTATATTTTTTAAACTCAAGTGGATCGACATATCCAATAAATATTTAATACAAAACTATAGTTGGCTAACGAATCTATCAGAACGAAATATAACAACCGAATGCAAATCAAATCACAAAACAGCAGATAAACGTATATATATATATATATACACACACACATACATATATAAATACATCATCAGAGTGATAAAAAATGATACATAGTATGTAATTGTGTATATCTTAGTTTAGTGTTAAATAAATTAACACAACCTAATTTGTTTTTCTCTAGTTTTGATCTAAAAGCCCATTAGCCAACTAAAATCAGAAAATGAGAAAGGAGAGAAACAATTGTCTGTACGTACTTCTTTCTCTTCTTCTCCAAAAAGAAAAATAGAAATAATAAATACAAAATCTACCATTTTTCCAACCTAAAGTTTTAATCTCCAAATTACTTCAATTCAAATTGCTATTTTATCAAATCTAGAGTGAAAATTAAAGGTAATCCATTCCAAAACACTATTGTTTCATCAAAATCTAAATCTTTGAGTTGGGTTTGTTTGTTAATTATTTTTGTTCTTTACATTCATCTACTTCTTACTTTACAGGTTCTTGAAGCCAAAACTTGCACAAAGCTTCCACGTTTCAGCTCAAATTCGGATTTTGATCTTCAAATACAAGATGAGTTACTGATATGCTAGTTGAAGAAAAAGCTTCAAAGTGCCAAAATTGTTGTAAAATAGCTTCAATACTTGATTTTCTATTGATATTTTCATTTCTGTGTAAACTATTTTAGTTTGTCTCTTTGCATGCTAATATCTTCAATTTCGACAACATAATGCTACCAGATTTTCTTCAGTTGATAGTCCATGTGTTGTAGTATAAGTGTGGAAAATTCAGAGCAAAACTCTTTCATTTCATACCTGAAAACTTTGCTGCAAAATCAATGCGTAGCCTGGAAATCACATGTACGCATTGTGTTGTGTTGTTGCAAACATGGCCTGAGTTTATGTTTGAGGCAGCACATCTCTTTAATTTCTAGCTGGAATTCAACGATTCTTTTTTTTGTTTGAAAGATGAAGTTTTGTAGTATGAGATTACCAATTTTTAGCTTAATATGTGGTCATTTGGTCCTCTGTTTCAGGCCTGTAAGTTGAACCCAAGATGGTTTTCAGGCCTGGGCACATTTTCGTTATTTGAAAGATGAAGTTTAGTAGTATGCACGTATTGATTTTCAGCTCAATATAAGGTTGTTTGTTCTTCTGTTTCAGGCCTATAAGTTGAATCCAGGATCGTTTTCAGGCTTGGGCACATTTTTGTTTTTGAACTGTTGCAAACATGGCCTGAGTCCATGTTTGAAACGGCGTAACTTTTTCATTTTCTATCGGAATTCATTGATTTTTTTGTTCGAAAGCTGAATTTTTCTATTATATGCACACCAATTTTTAGTTCAATCAAAGGTCATTTGTCCACTTGTTTCATGTCCAAAAGTTGAACCTAAAGAAGATTTCAGACCTAAGTATTATTTTGCCTATGCATTTTTATGTTCCTTTTCCGTCTGACTTTGACTTTTACTTCATATTTTTGTGATATTTCTGAAATGTTTGGAGGGCTGTAATGCCAATCAATAGGCATGCCAAGTTTTAATGAATTTTAAATTCAAATTTGAATTAAACTTGAATGACGGTTTTGAGTAATTTCTTTGATTTCGAGCATTGATTTTTTCGAAAAATTTTGAAATAATTTTTAGAATAAATTGGCATTTAAAATATGTAACGACCTGGGATTTTTGACATCCCGAGTTGTGAACATTAATTTATAATATTCAATAATATTGTATTTTAATATACAACATTCCCATTAATCAATAAGTAATAATTGTATACAATTTTTCAAAACCAGCGTAACTTGAATTCTCAAATCTATATTAAAATATAAATTGATTTAAATAGGATTTCTTAAATGTATATTTTGTTCTAAAGTAAAATATGTGTACATTGTTTTAGATTAAATATATGTATTTTGTTTTAAAGATAAATATGTATATTTTATTCTAAAGGTGAAATATAATAGAAAATTTAAATTTATTGAAAGTCAAATGTATATCTTTTACAAATATAGATAATAAATTTATATGTAATAAAATTGGATAGAAATTTATGTCACTAAATATATAATAAAGTAAAAGGATATTTTTGGTTTTTGAATATAAACAATGTTGCTTATATAAAATAAAAAGAGTTTGAGTTGAAAATTTCTAAAATAATAATATATATATACATTGAGTTGGAAAAGTTATATATATGTAATGATAAGTTAAATAGGAAATCCATAATATTTAATAGATAGAAAATGTTATGAATAAAATGATGTGTAATCACATAAATATTTATAAGAAAACTATATATGTACATAGATAACAAATGACTTGATTTATTTGGAAATAATATATTTTATATTATCACTAAAAATTGAATACATGGTTACATATATACATAAAGGCTTAGAAATAGTTTAATATCACTTTGTAATCCTTGTTTTAAAGTAACATATGTATATTTGGTAATTAACATAGAAAGTTATTTCATTTTGTTTAAAATACATATATATTTATATAGAACAAATTAACCAAGAGTGTTATTATCTGGTTTCTCACTTTTATTTTAAAGTATATGAGAAACAAATGCAAATACAACTTAGTCAAGCAAAGATAATTTTAAGCTACTTTGTAGTCTTTGTTTAAGTAACATGTTTGTATAGGTATATACATATATATCAAGAAGTGTTATTTTAATCTAGCTTCTTATTTTTGTTTTAAAATATATAAAATGTGTTAAAACAAATGCAACACTAACTTTGTCAAAAGACAAACATGGCTGCCTAACTTCTCAAATATAATTGCATATACTTTTAATATTGTATGGTTTATATAACTATATATAATAATAGAAGGTTGTAAATCATTAGCTGTTAATAAATACAGGTTAACCAGAAACAGTTTTAACAAAATATAAAACAATGGGTAGAAGGTAATTAATTTTATCAGTGAAAAAACTTACATTTGGCAGTACAACATCTGAACATGTTATGATAACTATTTTCTTTCTTTTCGAAATTTTCACTCAGCAAAAATAAAATATCTTTTCAGCCACCAAGTAGTCATCTTTGTCCCTCAGCTGTGTTGCAAAGTTGTACATATATATGTGAGCATTTGAGATCAGTGTGATGGTTTTAAAAGATTAAAAACCTGTAACTTAAAGAAAATTTGCCTCTGTTCAAACTGTTAGCATCTGAAAACAAAAATCAAAATTTAAAAGAACAAGAAGAAGAAGCAATATTCTGTAAATTTAGTCTACTGGATCATTCTCTATTCAATTCAAACCCAGGGGATTCAAAAGCAAATTGGATTCAATTTTAAAGATTTCGAATTTTCAAATCAAAGACTTCAACTTCAAATTTTAAAGCTTCTGGAATCAATGTGGAAGGTGAGAAACATTAATTTCAAATTTGAAATTAAATTGATCTATTCTTTGTGACAGTATATACCTTTTCTATCATTCCAGTTCAAAAACCCATATCTTTATTTCTAGTCTGAATCTGATGATGTTGTAAACTAGGGAAATGATTATTTTTATATGTAGTCTAAGTTAAAAATAATTTTATGGATGGTTTATGTTGTGTAGTGGTCTCAGACTTGTTTTACAATGGATAACCCAATTTTTATGAAAATTCAATATAATTAAAACAAGAATTCAAACATGCAATTTGATTTCCTTTATAAAAATAAGATTTTTAGAAGTTAAATAGTAATTTTTTAACAGATTATAATGTAAGAAATCTTAAAATGGTAGATTTCTGTTCCAAATTATTTTCTGGCCATCTCGTCACCGTGGGGGTGATGCGACCGGGTCTGAAGGGGCAGGTGGACCTAGGGAAGGTGTCGACCGGGGCGGAATATTTGATTCGGGCTTAGATTAGGGAAACGAGTCGATTTTAGGGTTTAAGGGTGGTGTCGGCTTTGGGTGATGTCGCGATCGTTTTGAGAAGTGGTGGTGCGACCGGATTTCAAGGGGATTTGCTTGGAGATGGCTGCATGGGTGAGCCTTCGATCAAGGTAGGTGGCATGCGAGGTTGCGATCGATCGTGGAGGCGGTGGGTAGATTTGTGAGGGTAGCGTGGTTTTCTTGTTTTGGAATTTGGTGAACTGGAGATCGTTTTTCGGTCGGAGATGTCATTTGCATCGGTGAAGTGGAGAATCTAGATCTGGTATTGATGAGTGACTGAGTGGCGGTGTCGCGTCGGTGAGATGGTCAGAGGTGAGGGCGTGCATAAAGGATTTCCAGAACTGGATGAATCGAGTGAAGAGGTTTGGGTTCAATCTAGATTGTGTTATGTTCGTGGTTGTTAGAGGTTCGCATGGGAATATTGCGAGTTGATCGTTACTGGGTGAAGTAGCTTGTGCCGTTCAAGTTTGTTTAGTGTTCCTGGGAACGGAACTGGAGCAAGAGTCAAGTAATTTAGGGAAGAAGGATGGTGGGTATCGAGTTTGTGTTGCGCTGAGTTGTGGGCTTCGTCCCGTCTGGTGATTTTAATGATGGATTGTAAGATAAGGATTCAGTTTAAAAGCATAATTTAAAGAAAAAGTAAAATCCTTAAAAGTTAGTCTTCCCAAGGCTTTTACCAAGCAAGTTAGTCAGAGAGATTGTTTTAAACCAATTTCTTTAAATATTAAATGTTTATTTAAGTTTTAATATAGATAAGGAATTTGAAAAAGAATAAAAAAAATTTACTTTAAGATATTATAAATTATTTTATCAGGAATTAGTTAAGCTTTTAAAATCAATTTTTATTAATAACACTTGAGGTTATTTGGATAATTGAAATAATTAAGGAAAATGAATGTTTATACTTTTGAATTGATACAGATTCTTAAGTGATTTTAAATTTATAATAATTATTTAATTTCACATATAATAATGTGTTACTAAGAAGATGGTTCGTATCGACGGATGGTACGTCGTCGTACGATCCGTTGTGAAGTTAAATAAGAAATTTTTTATAAGCTTGTACAGATAGGATTTATTTACCAATTAGAAATGAATGTCGTTATATAATTTTGCAGCCTGTCCGTTAAGATGTTCCCAACTGAATAAATGTGTTTATTGTAGATTATTCAAATTGTTTGACATCTGGACAACGGAAACAGACACCATTCCGCTGAATAGTTAATTTAACTTTTGTGGGTAGTTTAAGCTATAATCTGATATTATCTGTGTAATTGTTTGCTAGCAATAATAATCTCGGATCTGTTATTCATGCATATATTTGTTATTTTCCTATTAATTATATTTGAGAATATAATGTGAATCGATCTATGGAAGCTGATTGGTTTTAAATATCTATGTGGAATGTGAATTATAGATTGATAAGTACATTTGAGACTGATAAGCTTTATTCTGTTTAGATTGGTTTTTGAACCAAGTTTTGTTTTGAAAATAAATATTATTTTCAATAATAATGTTTCTAAAAGATTGATAAATATTTTGTAAATATCAAAGAAGTTTATTATTATTTTTGAAAATCTTTTATAAAGGTATAATTTTTATAAGTAGGTATTATTTGAACTGTTTTCAAGTATAAAACTATTTTTGTAATGATCATTTGAAGGTTAATTTTGAGTAAATTAGTATTTAAGTATATTTTCTTCAATATAAATCTATTTAATATAAATGTGTTCTAAATAATATATTATAGTAACTTTTATAAAGAGTATGTTATTTAATAAACTTGAGAAATGTATTTGGAAATTTTATAAGTATGATTTGGAAAGAAGTTGTTTTGAATTTATATTTACCCAGCAAAATAAGCTTTCTTAGTAAATTTTAATATGTTGGATTTTAAATATGAACAAGGCTTAATGGCTGCAAAGGGAAATAACTTGGTTGAATTAAGTGATTGTTTTGATAGTTAAATAACCGACTATCAAATTTGGACAAAAACTTAACTTTGGAAATTCTAAAGGAAACTCGGAAATTATATGGTACGATACCGATCGAGTTGAAATACCATACGTATAAACTCGTTTATTCTCTAGGATGAATTATAAGGAGACCCATCCATTAACGGTTAGGAGGTGAACCCCGATCTTGTATTTCGTAGGTATGTTTCCAAAAGAACCGAGGTTGAGTTTACCGGAAAATAGCGAACGTTGTTTCGAAGAGACCGGGATCAGATTTATAATCCAAAAACCACTTTGACCCAACGAGTATGTTTTCATGATGAAGACAAGAGCTTGGAGTCGAAGATGGAGCAGTGAAGTGCAAGGGCTACTCGCTACTAATCCTGAGGGTGATTCCAAAATGGATGTAATAGGAATAGTGCCTTCGGTTTCGTTTGATCTCGAACGGACTAGTATGGATGAATGCTTTCAGAACATCGTCAGGTGGATGGTGAGCATTCTAAGTGATATGTTCTAAAAAGGTAACGCTTAGCCTCGAGCCTTATCAACCGGGAATGACTGAAAATCAGGGGATATGCAGCAAGGTTAAGTGGGTAGCATCCAAGTAGGGTAAAGTCATCCCTGTCTAAAAGTCTCTTTTTATTTCGGCTGCATGGCGGTTGCTGATCCCAACTGCGGGGTGATCTTACCCGGGCTATCTAGTAAGGAGTGGTCTGGTCTTGTGTTACAGGGGAACGGAGGGGTCCTCGGTACGCTGATCTAGACCAGGTACTGTGATAGGTGGTACCCCAGTGCCTAGTCATTCGTTGAAAATCCATTCTCCCTACGAGCCTTTTACGGTTTTGATTGTAGAACCCACTTTGTGGCTAGCATGCTGGAATTTAATAATGTAACAATTTTAGCTATTCGAATAAGTATTTATACATAAACCCTATTATAATATCAGAGGATTTTATAAGAAATATTTTGGTTACTGTAAGGTAAAAATCCGACATGTTTATTTGTGGCATGGTCTTACGAGATACCTTTGGTTTCAAAAGGATTTTAAACATTAATAATCAAGTTGTGTGTGTTTCTCACGCTGGTTTACCAGACTGACCCGGGCTTGGTGTTTTTCCTATGTGCTTAGGTCAGACCGAGCATATTTCCAGGTTTAGCAGGAAGAGTGGAAGCTTCAGGAGAGGAGATGGAATCAGGAAACGTATTGACATAGATGCATATATTCGGTCCGTATTTGGTTGTGTGGTCAACTAGTTGTAAGGACAGGACTGTTATAAACTGTCCAAGTTGAATGGTTGTAACTCTGATTTAAAGTCTGTATATGTTATATAAAGCAACAGTTTTGGTTTCATGTAAAGATTTTCTTATATTATAGTTAAATCGTTCCACTGTGAGATTCTTATTGTTCTCTTTTCTTCTATCTTCTTTCTATTTCTACCTTCTTTCTTCTTTCACTATCCGTCTTCCCATGCAATTTGACTGACAAATATGGTTTGAAGTCAGTTTGAATCGATACGGAAAAATCGGTTGTGACATTGTGGTATCAAAGCCTAGGTTGAGTGAATACTTAGGTTCGGGTGGGTTGCTCATTAGGAATAGAGTCAATAGCAATCTGTTTGAGTCTGAGTGTACATATATATTCGAGAGCGCGTATTTGTTAGTTATATAAAAATGGTTTTAAATTGTGTTAATTGATCGGTTAAGTGGCATATGGATTCTGGTCAATACGAGTGACTAACGTTATTGATAGAGACCTCTAAACACTTGTACCAGACCAACAGACACAATATTGTTTTAAAGGGGTAGATGAAATGATTTTACCCAAAATATATTTTCTATATAAAAGAGATAATTTTTAGATAAGTTGTATTTAAAATGATTGGTTGAGATGATAGTAATTTGTCATCTGGGTTCTAAGTGGTCTTAGCCATCAACCTTAAGTATACCCTTAGAGATCTGAACCCTTTAGAATTTGAATCTTTGGAAAATGCATTTTATTAAGTTTTATTTGTAAAAAAGGATTTTTACTAAATTCTTTTACTTAAGGAATTTAAACTAATATTTTGGAAAAAAAATCCACCCTTTAAAGATAATTTTCATGATTATGGATTTCTAGAAAAGGATATTTAAGAATTTAAAACTTTTTCACACTTACTTTGTTGTATATAAATATATATATATATATATATATATTTAAAAATTGAGAAAATAAATTGTTTATAAACTTACTATATGTATATTTTTCTATCTTGTAATCACTTTCAAAATATATACTTAAATTATTTTGGAAAGATGATTTTACAAAATCTTGAATAATAGAAATCTAAAAGGGGAAAATAAATTTTGAAATATAAACTTTGATGTACTCTTAGCATATAGAAGTCTAACCTTTGGATCTCACCTTTGGGTTTTGGTATTGATTGTAGAGAACCCGTAGCATCAGTAGATGTGGAGCTTTGGCTAGGGTTAGGAGAGATGGTGATTTTGACTGGGTCAGAAGAATTCAGGCGGATCTTAACGAGCCGTCCTTATATGAAGAAGAGCCAGAAGTACCGATAGAACCTGTTGAGCAGCCTTAGCCTCAACAAGAAGATCCCGTGGAGGATTTCGACAGTGAAGAGGAATTCGAAATCGAAGAAGAAGATGAGGTGCTTGACGATGAGAAACAGTTCGAAGTGGAGGAGGATCCCGAATCAGAAAATGACGATGCAGTCATTTGGGAGATTAGGGAGGTTGTTGAGGAGCCAGTTGCTGGAGTAAATTTCCTTCCTAGAGAGCCTAGTCCAGAGGTTGTTTGGGTCCTGGATAGTGATGTAGAGTCTAGGGAATTGTCAGGACCCGATGAGGAGGACTCTGGTAGTAAGAGTCCATAGTTGGTTTGGGTTGCTTTCTCTTGGTAGTGTGTGTTCCTTTTTGTATGTGTTTTTGACCCATGGACATCATGGATGTTAGATGTTTGGTAGGGTGACATATATATATATATATATATATATATATATATAGTTGAATGGATGATGATAACATCTGTAGGAATGTTTTGGATGGTACTTAATGTAATGTATATTTTGGTATACAGTATGAATCTATGTGTTTACTGATATAGTTTAGGTTGTTATTGATCAGTTCTAATTTGTATGGATAATTTCTAAACTAGCTATGGAATTTTGGGGACGAAATTCTTTTAAGGGGGAAGGAATATAACGATCCGGGATTTTTGACATCCCGAGTTGTGAATATTAATTTATAATATTCAATAATATTGTATTTTAATATACAATATTCCCATTAATCAATAAATAATAATTGTATATAATTTTTCAAAACCAGTGTAACTTGAATTTTGAAATCTATATTAAAATACAAATTGATTTAAACAGAATTTCTTGAATGTATATTTTGTTTTAAAGTAAAATATGTATACATTGTCTTAGATTAAATATATGTATTTTGTTTTAAAGTTAAATATGTATATTTTATTCTAAAGGTGAAATATAATAAAAAAATTAAATTTATTGAAAGTCAAATGAATATCTTTTACATATAAAGATAATAAATTTATATGTAATAAAATTGGATAGAAATTTATGGCACTAAATAAATAATAAAGTAAAAGGATATTTTTGGATTTTGAATATAAACAATGTTGTTTATATAAAATAAAAAGAGTTTAAGTTGAAAACTTCTAAAATAATAATAATATATATATATATATATATATATATATATATATATATATATTGAGTTAGAAAAGTTGAATATATGTAATGATAAGTTACATAGGAAATCCATAATATTTAATAGATAGAAAATGTTATGAATAAAATGATGTGCAATCATATAAATATTTATAAGAGAAGCTATATATGTACATAGATAACAGATGACTTGATTTATTTGGAAATAATATATTTTATATTATCATTAAAAATTGTATATATGGTTACATATATATATAAAGGCTTAAAAATAGTTTAATATCACTTTGTAATCCTTGTTTTAAAGTAACATATGTATATTGGGTAATTAACATAGAATGTTATTTCATTCTGTTTAAAATACATATATATATATATATTTATATAAAACAAATTAACCAAGAGTGTTATTATATTGTTTCTCACTTTTATTTTAAAGTATATGAGAAACAAATGCAAATACAACTTCGTCAAGCAAAGATAATTTTAAGCTACTTTGTAGTCTTTGTTTAAGTAACATATTTGTATAGGTATATATATTTATATATATCAAGAAGTGTTAGTTTAATCTAGCTTCTTATTTTTGTTTTAAAAGATATGAAATGTGTTAAAACAAATGCAACACTAACTTTGTCAAAAGACAAATATGGCTGCCTAACTTCTCAAATATAATTGCATATACTTTTAGTATTGTATGGTTTATATAACTATATATAATAATAGAAGGTTGTAAATCATTAGCTATTAATAAAAACAGGTTAAGCAGAAACAGTTTTAACAAAATATAAAACAATGGGTAGAAGGTAATTAATTTTATCAGTAAACAAACTTACATTTGGTAGTAAAACATCTGAACATGTTGTGATAATTATTTTCTTTCTTTTCAAAATTTTCACTCACGCAAAAAGAAAATATCTTTTCAGCCACCAAGTAATCATCTTTGTTCCTCAGCTGTGTTGCAAAGTTGTACATGTATATGTGAGCATTTGAGATCAGTGTGATGGTTTTAAAAGATTAAAAACCTATAATTTAAAGAAAATTTACCACTTTAAATTGTCAGCATCTGAAAACAAAAATCAAAATTTAAAAGAAAAAGAAGAAGAAGCAGTACTCTGTAAATCTAGTCTGCTGGAGCATTCTCTGTTCAATTCAAACCCAGGGGATTCAAAAGCAAATTGGATTCGATTTTAAAGATTTCAAATTTTCAAATCAAAGACTTCAACTTCAAATTTTAAAGCTTCTGGAATCAATGTGGAAGGTGAGAAACATTAATTTCAAATTTGAAATTAAATTAATCTGTTCTCTGTGACAGTATATATCTTTTTGATCATTCCAGTTCAAAAACCCATATCTTTATTTCTAGTCCAAATCTGATGATGTTGTAAACTAGGGAAATGATTATCTTTGTATGTAGTTTAAGTTAAAAATATTTTTATGGATGGTTTATGTTGTGTAGTGGTCTCAGACTTGTTTTACTGTAGATGACCCAATTTTTGTGAAAATTCAATATAATTAAAACAAGAATTCAAACATGGAATTTGATTTCCTTTATAAAAATAAGATTTTTAAAAGTTAAATTGTAATTTTTTAACAGATTATGATGTAATCTTAAAATGGTAGATTTTAGTTCAAATTATTTTCTGGCGATCTCGTCGCTGTGGGGGGGGGTGCGATCGGGTCCGGAGGGGCAAGTGGACCTAGGGAAGGTGTCGACCGTGGCAGAATCTTTGATTGGGCTTAGATTGGGGAAACGAGTCGATTTTAGGGTTTAAGGGTGGTGTCGGCTTTGGGTGATGTCGCGATGGTTTCGAGAAGTGGTGGTGCGACCGAAGTTCAAAGGGATTGTCTTGGAGATGGCTGCATGGGTGAGCCTTCGATCAAGGTAGGTGGCATGCGAGGTTGCGATTGATCATGGAGGCGGTGGGTAGATTTGTGAGGGTAGCGTGGTTGTCTTGTTTTGGAATTTGATAAACTGGAGATCGATTTTCGGTCGGAGATGTCATTTGCATCAGTGAAGTGGAGAATCTGGATAGGCATCGATGAGTGATTGAGTGGCGGTGCCGCGTCGGTGAGATGGTCAGAGGTGAGGGCGTGCAAGCTGGTGAGTGGGTATATCTGAGATTACAACCCTATAGGCAGATCTCTGTAGGACTTCAGAAAACTTCAAAACTTTCACCAAAGTATTTCAGTCCTTATGAAATTGAACAAAAGATTGGAACTGTTGCATACAAGCTGAAGTTACCTCAATCGTCCAAATTACACCCAGTATTTCATGTTTCTCAATTAAAGAAAAGAGTGGGCTCGAACATTATTATTCAGAGAGACATACTTGATGCAACAACTGAATTAATCTTGTAACCTGAATCGATTTTGGCATGAAGACCATCCAAAACGACTCATGGAACTATTACAAAGGTTTTAGTCAAGTGGAAGCAATGTCCATTGAAAGATGCAAGTTGAGAGGATTATTGGAAACTGGTGGATCGTTTTCCTGCTTTTGACCTTGAGACAAGGTCAAAATTTAATGCGCGGGGCATATGTGACACTCCTACTGCTGATCTAGGTGCTCCTCCTTCCTCATTGATAGTCAGGCTGCCAATAAGGAAAGTAACAGAATAAGTGTATGGTATCAGTTATTTTAGCAAACAGTTGTGTGCATGATGTAATGGGATGAAATGCTCAGTTGTATGTGTCATGTGTGAATAACGTAAGTGGGCATGATGTAATGGGCCGAGATGCTCAGTTGTATGTGTCACATATAAATACTGTAAGTGGGCTGTAAGCATTTTTTTTAAAGAAAATATTGAATAAAACAATTTCCCTCCAAATCTGAACTCCTTCTTTCTCCTTGTTTCTTTTTTCCTGTTCTCTATCTCCTGTTCGATCTATTTCCAATTATGCCACCTAAAACTCCTCGAACGACTCCACTGCCACATGTGTTGTGAATACCAGGATCATATGGACAAGATAACAAAGAAATTGTATAAGTTTTTGAAGGATGAATAGGTCATGTTCCCAACATTGGAGGTAGTCAACTAGAGGTAGTCAAATGTGCTCTTTTTACTCAAACCTAAGAAATGCACAACCATTTAGAAAACCAGGGGGAAGCGGGTGACATTGGTGGGATTGTGTGGCGGCAAGGCCCTCTCACACAAGTCGTGCTAAAATGTTGATTCTCGAAAGTGAAAAGAGACCATTAACCAAAATTAAGCCTCGGTTTGATTCCTCGTTTTTAGTTTTGAGTTTTGTTCAATCATACACACGATGCATGTATTTTTGAAAAACAACAAATTCGAAAAAGGACGCTGACGTAAAAATTAGAAAACAAATTTGTTTTGTTTTTTGTTTTCTGAGAAATAACAAAATAATGAAAAACAATCCATCCACTTTGCCGTCGCTCCATCACCTCCGGTGTTCCTACACCGTCTTCTTAATTGTCTAAATTTTTAAACTTTTCTTTGTCGTCCTCATATGTTTTTATTTTGAAGGTTGAAAATGTAAAACAAAAAATACAAAATGAAACCAAATAGATTTTGAACTTCTAAATGCCCCTTTAACAAACGTAGGATTTTGAAGGAATCATTCTGACAATCGCACTAAACTATTATTACATCCAGGCCCAGCCCATAGGGTAGACAATATAGGCTGTTGCCTAGAGCAACACGAGAAGGAGGGGTAACGAAAAAAAATTGTTTCTCTTCTTTACGTATGTGACAGGCGACAACCAACGAAGAAAAAAACACCAATCGCCTACGCCGCCAAGCCACCAATCGCCTACGCCGCCAACCGCCTGCACTGCCCCTTCTTCTTCCTTTTGCCTTCCTGCTGCCCTAGCCTCTGTTGTGTCGAGATTGTGGATCCAATTTTCCAGCTAAACCCTAGAAGCTAATTGTCTAAACAGAATTTGACGATGTGAGTATATATATATAATTGTGAAGTTATTTTTTAATAATTTTATTTTGAGCAACCTCAATTGTTGGAACTAGAAACGCTGTTATTTTTCTTTGTACCTGTAGGCTAGGCTGTACGTGCCTATGCTAGAACATTTTTTTTCTTTAAGAATGAGAAACATAGTTGCTTCTTCCACTTATTTAACTAAATTATAGTCATAGATAAGTATAATTTAGTGATGTTGAAACCAATGCAATGTTTATTTGATTATTTAATTTGTGCTTCCCTCTACGTTAAATTGGCTAGGCCCTTGTTTGATTTTGCCTCAATTTAATCTTCTCCGGTTTGATGTTGCCCCTATTTGATTAAGTTATGTATAAATTCTCACTAAATAGCAACTTAAAATTTTATGTTATACTACTTAAACCATGTTCATTAGCTACTTGTTGATTGATTGTTAAAATAATTGTTGTTGAAAAATGACTATTGAAAGTTTATTGAGATTATCTGAATCATTGCATCATGCAATTTCTCAATGTTTAGGTGGCTTATCGAACTTTATTGACTATCCATGTTACGGTTGCTTCGACGAAAGGAAGCTTTTCAAAACTGAAATTGTTAAAAACCTATTTTCAGACTACAATGTCGCAAGAGAGATAAGTGGACTAATCATGTTTTCAGTTGAAAAAAGTAATTGGATATGCTTAACTATGAAGGGTTAATAGACGAGTTTGATTCTAAAAATGCAAAAGAAATTGCTCTCATTGATATCTATTGATATGTTGGTATATAAAGTAGACATTTAGAATTTTTGGTATGTAATTTAAGAGATTTAGCCGACCTATATTTTGTAATCGACGTTAAATTTTATAATAGAATTTTCATGTTATTTTGCACATACAAATGTATTATTGTTTAGTAACAAGGTATCAAAAATAATTTTTTTTCTATTGGCCTAAGGCATCAGAAATGTTTGTGCCGGCCCTGGTTACATCCGTACACCTGATGAAGTAATGAACCAAACGAAACTTTCATGCATACCGAAGAATTATTAAAAAATTATGTCAAATTCTCCCTACCACAAGTCCCAACTTTTACATACCAAAACAACTTAAGCTACAATGTTCGGGACATGAAAATAAATCTAAGGAATATAAATTTTGAGCCCATCATTGGTCCAAGATGTGTAAAAATAACACCACCAACTTAGTTTGAGGGGAAAAGAATTATAATAGGGAAAACCACATCTAAATGCAAATCAAAGCAAACCAAGTAGAGACTCATAAAGCATAAATTAACTAGGAGTTTCGTAAACATTAGAGACAATCAATTAACTTATCCATTTCGAAACATGATATGTAAGAAATATTAAGCTCCTGCCATGGCATATCAAGATTATAGAGGCAACTCTCCACTGTCTGCAATGACCACATCGCTCTTAGGGGTTCCATTTTGTCGCCCTTCGGCTTCAACCTTGTATACTACATCCATTCCACTTAGTACTTTGCCAAATACAACGTGTTTGCCATCCAACCTAAAAGCAATAATAACACCAAATTAAAGATCTCAAAAACCCAAGCAAAATCGAAAAACTTTGAAATTGTACAAGAATTAAAGAACTACCAGCTAGTCGTAACCGTTGTGATGAAGAACTGAGAACCATTTGTGTTTTTACCAGCGTTGGCCATAGACAATATTCCTAGAACAATAATAGTTTTGATCTTGGGTTTAGACAAACTTTAACTTACAGCAACATAGATATTAATATTTATTAATGTAAAACTAGTGCTTTGGCAGTGCAGCACATATGAGTAAAAATAGAGTATTTGCATTATATGATAGATAGAAGATAGATGGATAGATTTACCTGGTCCAGTGTGCTTGAGCTTGAAGTTTTCGTCATTGAATTTCTCACCATAGATAGACTCTCCACCTCTTCCATCGCCTAGTGTGAAGTCCCCTCCTTGAATCATAAAGCTGGGAATAATTCTGTGGAATTTGCTTCCTTTGTAGTGAAGTGGTTTTCCACTTTTACCCATACCTTTTTCTCCTGATGATTATAAAAATATTCGAAGTTTAAGAGCTTATTACACTCATGCTTATTCTGTGGAATACGCAATAAAAAAACTTTACCAAACCGGTCAATAGAGAGTTTGTGTTACCATAGTCTTGTAAAACTTAACTCTCAAAAGTAAAAGAAAAGGTAAGGGAAAAGTATCATCAAATGTTTTGTTTAATCTCTTCTGACATCTCTCCAATTCCCACAAACCAATTTTTCTATATTACTTTGACAAATAAATTTAAAATTCAAATACTTATGGTTAACAAACAGTTTGTGGAAGAAAAAAAATCAAAAAGGTAAAATACTTCCTAAAATCAAACTTTTTCCCCCAAAAGATATTATTATTTTTTTCAAAAGAGTTTACATGATTTTAAAACATATAAATATTTTCAAATAATAATTTTTCTTAGTGAAGTTAAAATTTCAATTAAAACAATATTGTTCAGTGTCCACCGTTGCTGCAGGTAATAGTTGTGTGAACATGAACAGGCAGTCAGGAATGCACCAAACTTGATTAAAATGTTTAAATTTGACTGAAATGTGTTGATATGTTTGTTGTCTGTCTCAGTGTGTCTGTGTGTGCATCTGTTCTCAATTGTAAAGCGCTAAACCATATAAATTATTGGAACCTGTTTCATTACTTGTCCAATGTAAATTGCATGTCTGAGAAACTGGGAGGCTTGCTTTAAGGAGCAGTCTGGAATAAATATTACAAAAGACAATGCCTATATAACTCAATACAGTGACTAGTAAAGACATTTTGATTCACTTTACAGTGACAACAAGCATATTCGCTGTGATTTTTGCCAGCAGACAAAAGATAGAACAAACCAAGATAAACTACAGGAACTTTATGATATATTCTTCCACAGATGTAAATTGTATTTCTCAAAGGACGCAAGCCTTTCGGCCTATTTATCTATGTAGTACGAACTAAAATAAATTCAAATATAGTCAAATTTGTTCCCAACAAATAGTAACCTTCGCTATTTTATACAAATTCGAAGTTTTCACTTTTCATGTGGCATACTGCTTTAAACAAGCAAGTATCCAAACAAATCAGAGCATAAGTATTGAACACTTAACAGTAAGCAAACATCACTCGACGTAAGCAAACATCACTCGAAGTAATGCTTATACTATACACTTAACAGTACAAAATTTAACATACCTGTGCAAAGTGCTCGGAAGTTTTCTGTATAAAAAAAAGAAGGGTTTTAGAAGGCTCACATACAGTTCAATTTCTGTATCATTAAGCTATTGATTAATGGGAAAAGAGGAAACAGTAATAGCATAGGTGCTCAAAAGAGACAAAACATCTATTTCAATGAAATTTAGAACATACCTGCGGTTTTTGGCACAGTTTTCCCATACAAGCCAATCACTACTCTACCTGTTTTCATATGAACAAAATACAACACTTAGACTCGCCTGTAAATTAATTGCTATCATCTTGTAGATGTACTAAATTCAATTACAAAAGAACAATGTACATTAGAAGTTTCGATCTAATTCGAAATTTCAATTTTGTTTGCGTAATATTACACATATATTTGTTTAATTTATCCAAACAAAATTTATAATTTATCTTAAATTGAAATATATATAAGGAAAGAAACCAATTAATCAAAACTATTTTATACCCTTAGAAAATGTTTATTCATTACTTTTTTTAACTTTTTTTTGTTACATTATATGATTTTATATGTTTCTTAAGTTAAATTTTAAATTTTGATTATTTGTATAATTGAAATTCGAATTAATGCCCTTTTCGATTTTTTGCTGTAAAATTGAAATTGTTCGATTTGGTTTCTTTTCGACCCCTACCGAAACTAAAACGAAACGACCAAAATCACGGTGTTTCGGTGGAATCCTCAAACCTTGGTCTAGATACAGCTTGTTTTTAACAATTTTATGTCCAAAAAAAAAAGGAAGAAGAAACTTCGAGCAACTTAAAAAGTGTTTTATATTACAATTCAATTTAGAAAATACAATGAACATCAAAGTGATCATACTAGTGCCAAACATCAAAATGAAGTGCGGAAAAGATCATTTAAAAAGCACATTTTTCGAATCATAAACTTGTTCATTGGAGCACCTCTAAACACACATCGAAAATAAATGCTGTCACAAGCACAACCACGGAGAAAGAGGAAGCATTTAAGTATGTTGGAGAAACATGATAAGTGAGAATGTTTCGATATTACCATATGAACTTCACCTCTCTGAGGATGTAACAAATATGCAAGGAAGGATGGGAGACGATGATAGAAGTATAAACCTATGACTAGCATACATATGAATACATAGTACATGCAGTTACAACATTATGATGGAAGAACAGAAGTGTTCAAAGCTGCTGCAAAAGAGTATTCATGCACTATATGAGTTCGAAAACTGAGGGAGTACACAAAATGATACGTACTCTTGGGTTATGACTAGCATTCAGTAAGAATTAGAAGGAATGCTAATTAATCTAACTTCATAAGCAGATTAATATTCCTTTGTAAGATAAAAGTTTCTTTCGACTGTAAGATATAACAGCGTACCAGCTGGTTTTCCATTGATCTCAATGTCAAAGTACACTTTGTTTGTTATTTCCTTCAGATTTTCCTTTGCTTTAGCCTGAACAAATAATGCGTAAAATAGCTTAGACACTTTAAGGTATTAACCCAAACACTTCCAAGTATCAACGATAATCATGATAGATTGGTTCAACTGATTTGTGTTGCCCAATGGTCGATTAAACAATCCATAATGTTGCAAATAAAGTTACAAAACATTTGATCTTTTCACAAATATAATATTTAGCTATTACAAATATTAGTGGCACAGAGGCTTCTATCAAAACCTTATGAAGTATTCTTCACTTTAAGAAGTTAGGACTGTTGAAAATTTTCAACGAGTGGAGTCGCGCATGTAAAATAAAATGTGTGTTACGGTATTTCTCTGTGAAACGTAATACAGTGATCTTAATTATGAATTAAAGTTGTAAGACTTAAGGATATAACTGTTATGATATTTAACGTGTATATACCGAAGCGACATTTCAGTTAGTTGAAGTGTCAAACTGAAAATGTCTCCAAATTACAAAAGTGTTCTGATTTCTTTAAACCCTCTTCTATAGAGAAACCAATTCTAGTGTGTGTGTCAATTTGAAACTTAATTTATTTCGTCTCAATTATTACCAATTAATAATGTATTTCGTCTCAATTTTAATGATGATTTCTGCAACTTAATTTATTTACTTTCTCTCCTTATTCTCGATGAAATCAATATGGTAAGAAACCGTTGGTTTTGAAAATATTTAAAATCAAGAGGGTTAAAAAATGTTGTGGAGACATATATAAGGCTCGTCTTGTGACAACATTGATTTTAGTTTTTCATTCGGTCTAATTCAAAGACACTTCAATCATTTTCAGGCTTGTTACATGTTTAGATCTTGAGCTACATTAAATGAACATTAAGGCCATGTTTTTCAACGGAGAAAAATAAAAAATAACTGGAAAAAAAACATTTATGAGCAAAAATAAGTTTCTTGCCAATGATAACACAAAATTTCATCATATAATCATCTCATTTGGTTTTGAGGTAAACAAATTGTATATAAAAATTTGTGGTGTTCATTAACATATGGATGTTCTTATTTACTATGAAATGTGAGATGATGGCTATTCATGTTTAAGCAATTAAATACATAAGTATGGTAAACAATATTATATGTTACCATCTCAAGTTAATATTATGACATTCATTTATATTATTTATTATATTTAATATGACATTAAAGTGTTTATTTATGACATTTGTTACGGATTTATTCATGAAATTTTGTTATTAATTTATTATGCTTAACATCATATTTATTTATGGTATGTCATTTGTATGACCACCCAATTACAGTAGTTAACAAACTTTAGCAGTTATGATTAGATTATGTTTTATTGCCATTACAGCTTGGATAATCAATAGCTTTCTAGAAGATGATTTATGGATTCAAGTGCCATTTCTTATTACTATGATCATGCTTTACATTTTTATAAATAAAACTCAAATATTCTTTTTGGTGTCTTTTTAAATATTATGGATATTTTGATGCTACAAATGGATTAAATTCAAGCATGTGCCATCAAGTAACATCTCTTGTGTAGATTGTTCGTTTGAATGTGATGATTTTGTGTGTAATTACATTTATGCTGATTTTAGTCAGTCTACAAGAAGGTTAATATTATGTCAAATTACTTACTATGTAAGATGATAAACATGTGACAATTATATACTTCTACAAGTAAATAATTAATTAATACAAAAAAGATTCTATTTGTTGCCGGTGTTTAATCATTACAACAAAAATACTACTTATAGATAATATTACCCTCCAAAGACTTGATACTAATGTTGTGTAGGGTGTCTTAAAAAGAGATTTACCAGAATTCATAATGACGAGCTTTTAATTATGAGCGTATTTGATTAATGCTTTTGTTATCTTTACCACTAATTTAACTACGACGTTTGTCAATCTCCAACAACATTCATAGACTGACTGGAACCAACTTCAAAGATTGGAAAAATAACATATTACTTGTTCTCGGTTGCATGAATCATCAAGACATTACACTTAAGATGGATGTTCACACCCCTCTTACAGTTGAAAGTGCTTCTGAAGCTATGAAGAACTTTAAGAGGTGGGATCGTCCAAACTACATGAGTCTAATTATCATAAAGCATGACATTCCACAGGTATTTAGGGGTGCAGTAATTGAAAAAGACAACCAATACCAACAAGTTCCCTGTTGAGATTGAAAAGTGTTTTACCAAAAACGATAAGGCAGACACAAGCATGATTTTGCAGTGCTTGATTTCCATTGAGTTGCAATATAAAAGAAACATGCATCAGTAAAATGTTTAATATTGTTTTGAAATCTTAAGACCCTCGAGTTTGAGCTTTCAAATAATTTACTCGTACAATTGGCAGTAATTTTCCTTGTTGCACAGTACAACCAGTTTGAAATTGGTTACTACCACCAGTGAGCGAAATGAACCCTTAATGAGCATTTTTTGTACCATGTTCAAAAAAGATTGGAAATAATTAGATAGAAAGTACTCACGTGGCATACATTTGTTGAGCATTTTAAGTTATCATAGAGAACTTGATGTATATTAAATTTGTGTGATAGATTTTTTGTCTTTTTTATAAAATCTAGTTCGTATTTCTAAATTGAACAAATCAAGTCATTATTGTTCAGTTGGAAATAATAAGATTAGATTACCAATAAATTCCAATATTTTTGGATTGAATCTCTTAACATGTACATACATACATACATACATACATACATACATACATACATACATATATATAATAACTAATATTTACTTGATGTTAGTACCTCTCGTAATAAAGCATCAAATTTGGACATGATAGAGAAGATGATATTCAGTCTACTTAAACAAAATAACTCCATGGAGAGGGGAGAGGGGAGAGGGGTTAAGAAAATAACAGCTTATAGAGTACCAATTAAAGTAGTAGTTAAAATACTGTATGAGCTTTGGATATGCATATTCCCTACTTTAAAGCATTGACATATATAGGGATGTCTAGCTGATACAAACGGCGCCTTAAAGCTTAATTAAAAAAATGGACTACAAAATAGTAATCGGCTGCTTTATTGGTTATTTAGAGCGATATAGAAGTTTTATGTTAGTACCTCTCGTAATATATTTGAGACAAGAACCGCAATAATATTTGGATGATGTTGAGTTAGAGGGGAAACAAAATAAAGGATACTGTCTTTTAGGAGGAATAATATTTTATTTAAATTATAGCTGCTACTTTTGTTAATGTGCAGCTTTTCATCATTGTCATTGATCAAGAAGAAAATTCAAAACCTCAATAATACAATGTCAAATAAAACCCTCTTGAAATTGAGTTTAATGTTTCTAGAAGAACAAACTCAACAACCTTAAGACACAATGTTACTAAGAAAATCCACTAGAAAAGAAAGAAATAAAATTTGATGATTATGTAGAATTTCTTCATAAAGGAAAATAAAGGATTTAATAGAGATTTCCATTCAATCTTAGTAAAGGGCACATTTATAATCATTTTAGCTTATGTTACATATTTTGATCTTGAGCTGCATTAAATGAATGTTAAAGTTGTTTCCCAATAGATAAATTAAAAAAAAATAACTAAAAAATCCGTTTACAGACTCAAATAAGTTTTTTATTAATGATAACACAACACTTCATCGTCATTTGGTTTTGATGTAAACATTTGTTTAATTTTATGTACCACAAGTATAGTTGGAGTAAGTTTATATCTATAATCCCACAAGTTGATGGTATATTGTTTGCCAACAATGATTTAAGCATATAACACATGACCAAAAGATTTCTTCCAATAGTTTAGAGATGAAAGATATTTGTGATGCCTTACATCATCATCATCATCATTATACATATAGTGTTTTTTGAATTGTCACAAAGGATTGCAGAGAGAAATACCATGAAGCTTTGTCATGAAAGACTGCAAATAAATTAACATCCATTTTGCTGTAAGGGGATAAATTCTATATCAAACATTGCTTTAAGAAAACCTTCAAAGTAATGTGGAGTCTTATTGGGGTATGTGCCAAGGTTGTAAAAATCGTTGGGCGGACGCCAAACAACGAACATGGATAAGGATTAATCATTTAAGTGGAAATTGATTGGGGTTCAATCAAAATTTTGGTAATACTAACAAATTAGCTATTTTTGACTAAAAAAATTATGCATTAAACAAATAAAATTTTATTTTCATTTAAATGTCTTTATTTTGCTATTTAAATAATATCTTTCGGGTTTTAAGATAGACGTTCATGCAAAAAAAATTAAGGAACTTCTATATAGTTTTGCATGTGTTCTTTACGGTTGAGAATTGTGACATAAAATGTACCTGAATTATAGATAATAAACTATATATTCATGCAAATGATAGCATATACAATCGAAGAGCCTTAAAAAATGATGATCCATTCAAATTAGATGTTTTAAACAAAGTAGCATACGCAGACATAGGCAGTTCTAAATGGGATTAGACGGAACATGAAGAAGATTTAGGTGGATCTAGGCACTGCTTAGGCTAACTCAGGACGCCTAAACGGTCCGTCCATCTAGAACAACCGCTTAGGCTCCTAGGCGAGTTGGGAGGCGCCGCCTAATTCGATTTTTACAACAATGTTATGTACGCATTCGGACATTGCATACATCGTACATATGTATCTTAGTAAACCTAAGATGGATAATTCGTATGCAACCAAAAGGGTTAAAAAATATCCTTGGGTAACAAATTAAATGATCATGTACAGAAGGCTAGATCAAGTGGAGATCATAAAGTATTCTGATGTTGACTTTGTTGGATGTCAATCAGATAATGATCCAATGCGAACTACATTTTTGTAATTTGGAAAGCTATACCAAAGAAAGTGTCGAGCGGACACTTATAGTTGTTTTTCAACGGTTGAAGCAAAATTTGCAATTTATCAAGATGTATCAAATCATGGAAATAACTACAAATTTTGTGACTAAGCTGCGCATTACTGGAAAAAATAGAAAGACCAATAAAGTTGTAGTATGAAGATAAATATCAGTATTATTTTTCAATGACATCGGAGTCTTAACCAAGTCATTATCTTGACATAAAGTTCCTAGTTGTGAAAGAGAGTACAAAATAAATTGAAATGCATAGAGCATATTATAATTAACTCCATGATAGTGAATCCATTTACAAAAGAATTACCACCTAGTCTTTCATGAGCCATTTTTGCTCGTATTTTTATTTAAGGACATTTTGATTCGTGAAGAGTTGTACTTAGTGTTCTCATATGACACTGTGCTAAGCTTTAGTTATGGGCATATATTTCAATATTTAATTTTCTGATCAGAATTAGAGCAACAAAGTTTTCTTTACACTCTATTAGTTCAACTATTGAACATTTGATCTCACTAATGTAAAGAATGACAAGTTGAAAATAGCCTTATTCGATGGTATTTTATGTAATTTTCATTTTATGCTTACATGATTGATCTATATCATTCGGTTATATTGATATATAACCCCTAATGAATATAGTTATAGATATTGTTAACGTATGTCGCTTTGATCCTTTGTTAAAACAATCAATAGACGATATTACTTCAGATATACCATATATTATTATGAAATAGCAAAAATTAAGGAGCTCATGAAGTTAAGAAATGATTGTAAAAAATTACATATGTAAGACAAATAGGAGATTGTTGGAATTTCAACAAGTAGGATCACACGTGTAAAATAAAATATGTGACACTATTTCTCTATAGAACTTAGTTTAAATGATCAAAGTTATGAAGAAAGGGTAGAAGACATAAGGTTATAATTGTCATAGTATTAATGCATAGATACTAGAGTGATATTTCAGTTTGCTGAAGGGTCAAATGAAATGCCACACAAGTATAAATAAACAATTATGATCCCAAAAATACACAAGTTTTCTAGTTTCTCCAACCCCCTTTTTTATAGAAAAACCAATTTTAAAGCTTGTGCCAATTTGAAAGATCTAATACATCTCATTTGTTGTCTCAATTATTACAAGGATCCAGATATAACTACCGAAATCTAATTTATTTACGTTTCCTTATTCTTCACGGTGATATCAATATGAGTTGTATTGGCTTATTGTCGATTAAATCTAATTTTAAAAAAAAAATTCTAACAAAGACACCTAGGAAGGATAATACTAATGTATTCTAAACTCATTCCAATCAACTATTAGACAGTTCCATCTTAATTACAGCTTTCTCAGCATGAACCATCCTATAACTAAGATGAAGGTGGCTCATAGTCGACTAGAAAAGGTTTAAAATAAACAATAATATTAGCCTTCTAGGGTTCACTCTTCTTAAAATGGAGAATATATCATAAGCTTTTGATAGACGGCATTCTTATATTGTTAGATTTTCTCTGTGTCCCTAATCTTTTGTAAAAGCCAAAAAAAGGTGGAATAATGGTATGGTATTTAATTAAAATCCATAGCATAATGCTGAGATGATATGCATGCTAATCAAATCTAGTTAAAAATAGCCATGAACAAAATAAAAACGCCAAACAAATTTTGTATAAAACCAAATTACAAATGTCGATCACATTTTGTAAGAAGCTAAACAATGTACCAGAATATCGACAAACGGTGAGTAGATGTGTTAATTATCAACCATTGATTTGACATAATTTTGATTATCACTCAACAATCTGTTTTTCTGGTCATTACATTAATCGCGGTTGATAATGATGGATGGATTATACACTTCTGCGCAAATCAAGATAAAGTAAGAATTCTGACAATCAAATTAGAGCGGATACCCTAAATTTGAATAAAAATATAGAAATTAAAGATTAAGAGAGGCATATAAAACAAAAGTATACATATAAGTAAACCTGAATGAGAGCGAAGGTTGAGAAAACTGTTAATAAAACCATCAATGTCGAAATCGCTCCTTTTTTATTTGACGCCATTGCTGCTTTGTTTCAAGCTCTCTTCTCTAGTCGAGATCGCATGAACTTTCTCTTCCTTATTAGTGAGACGGAGTGACGTGCTTAGCCACGTGCAAGCGCATTATTGGCTGATCATGAACAACCACGTCAGATCCGAGTATTTGTCCTAGATAGTAAGACCTATTGCCCCAACTCAACTGTGCAAATCAAGGTTCAAAATTCCGGCGGAATTCCGGTTATTCCGGTCATTCCGTTTCGATTTCGGTCATAACCGAACGGAATCCGGTCCAAATTCCGATTCCGGTCTAAATTCCGCATTTGATTTTCAAATATTGAAAAAAAATTATAAAAAAATAAAAAAGTACAACAAACATATAGCAATTAAAAAAGAAAAGCAAATTAAACAGGACAATAAATGAATTGACAAAAAATCATGTGTATGCATAAAAAAAGTTGTTATATTTTTGTTAATTTACATCGAATCATAATAAAAGTTTCAAAAATTGACCAAAATCTTAAATGAACAATATAGACTTTTTAGACAATGGTTTTTTAATCAAAGTGTATTTTACATGTAATTTAAAAAATGTACTATAAATTTATGATAGTATTGAATATTTATTAGCGAAATAGCAAATTAAAGCAAAAAAGGTACCGGAATTAGGAAAACGGAATTAAAACGGAACTTCCGAAATTCCCGAAACGGAACCGAAATTTTAAAATAACCAACGACCGGAACGGAAACGGAAAACGGAATTTCGAACCTTGGTGCAAATATATATTAACATAGGATTAATATATATTTTTATAAACAATTTAACATGCTTAGTCTAAAAACCGTTTGTTTCTTTCCCACTTTAACGACTGAATGATATTTTTTTTCCTTTATTTGAACCCACACACAAATCAAACCAAACAAAATCTCCGCAATCAAAAATAACTGAAAAATAGTCGATAAAAATGAAGCGATATCATAAAACAAAATTGAAGTGGAAATTACCTTATTTTTGTTTAGATCCATCCTTCATCTCTATTCAAGTGGAAAATACGCTGAGAATGAACGCTAAATAAAAGGTATTTGTGGGACAAAAAAGGGTACAAAAGAAAAGGTGGAGTGTGTAATATTTTTTTGAAATACCGAAGTTGGAAAGGAAGAAAACGGCGTGTTAATATAATTAGCTTTAAATATAAGCAAAATCTTTTGATTCAATCGTAAAGTCCCAAAGACAGCCTTTATATAAATAGAGAACAACGCTAAATACAACTTGTATTTATCCTTCAAACTAAAAATAAAACTTGATGTCCTTCAGCCTATTTTTCTCTTCAAAGTTTAACATTTTTCCCAATTCCCCTTAATGATAATATACTGGAAAAAAATTTGCATCCGTAGAAGCAAATGTGTGTGTGATAAAGAAAATACAGTCGAGAACGGTTAAGAAATAAGCGCATGTATATGTATCTACAACTATGTTGTAAAAAAATCGTTCTAGGCTCCCGTTTAGCCCCCCCCCCCCCCCCTCGAGGCGCTAGGCTAACCTTACCGCCTTGTTATTTCATTAGTCCACTTGGATGAGACTTACTACATTACCCAAGCATATAAATGGGTCAGTAAGCACCATCTATGTAACAATTTAGGCTTGGTGCCTCTTATAAGCATCGAAATATTTGTTTGAAGCAATTTTGTCTCCATGGTTGCTTCCAAACCCCTCCAAATCCATAATATCTCATTGTGGATTAATTAATACTAAACGAAGTACTAAAATATTATCTAAAATGCATGAGTTTATCAAAAACATCCAGCTTCGATTAGTCCTGAATTAATCCCCGCCTAGACGATTAATCTCTATTCCATGCTTACCGTCTAATATATGTCTAGCGATTTTTACAACCTTGATGTGCACAAACGCACTTCAATATTTAGAAGCTTCTGGTAGGCATAGTGATTGGCCGAAGATGTTGACTTCCACCAATGAGGTTGATTGTTCAATCAGTGCTACCTACATTATCCATGTGATTTACATCAAGTATGTGTTGGACACACAGTGTATTCTTCAAATTCACGAATAAATTTTGGTTCTTTGGATCTCCAAAAAATACGAATGGAGTAATCGGTAGGTTACAGAGATGATGATCAAATGTAGGACGAATCAGTAAAATGTATTTGCAAAAGGGAAGTGAATGTAAAAAAAAAACATATTTAGCATTTAGAAGAAAGAGAAAGAGATGTTATTTAAGAAAATAGGAGAAAACATCCTAGAGGCTTGCTCTGTTCTCGCCATATATTGTTGTGTACTGGTTGGCCATGTGCGTTGCGATTAGTTTAATTGTGTCTATTTGTAGTGTACCATATTTGTTGTGTGCTATTGATGTATGTTATTACCATATAGGATAGAGTCGCTCCTAGCTATTATGATTACGGCTGATTGCAAGGTCATGCCCCAAATCTGTGACATCACCATTAGATTATATTTGTTATGTGATACTTTGTAACGATCCACTTTTTCGACCATCAAAAGTCGACGCTAATACATCCACGATATTCACGTGTCTAACATCCAAGTGTCAGAAAGACATATTGTTGGGGTGAAAGAAAGAAAAGACGAAACAGAGCCTCACATCGTCGCTAGTAATGTATAATATACAACAGATCTTACAAAAGAAAACGATAATATACATACATCAATCAGAGTAAACTAACCAATCATTAACCTTAACAATTTTAACAATCTGTCCTCACAAATGTTGTAAATACAAAACAACAAATGTAGCGAAAAATAAAATATATGTGAATACGTCTTGGAGGCATTTAGCTTGTCTCCTGAAGCTCCAAAACATCCATAACTAAATCTAGAAAATAAGAAAATAACACTCGGATAAGTTTGGTAAACTAGCGTAAGAAACACAAGTCATAAGGATTTTTATGTCAAAAAACCTTTAAAAAATAAATGTATCTCGTAAGATCACGTCGCACATAAACATGGATGAGTTTTTACCTTACGATAAACAAACCGTTTAAGATAGGAAATCCAATGATATTATAATAAAATCTAGGTTCAAAATAAATGTATAACATAATTGGAATGCTTGCATCTCACTTTCCAACATATTAAGCATACAACTAAGTCTGAAAGGCACGTATTGGAGACATACGATGAAAAGGTAAGGGTCTACCTTCCTTACAATACACCTCTAGAGAAAATGTACGATGCTACTTTAATTGCGTTTGTTCTACATAGGACCGGCCTAACCCTTCCTAGATAGTACCGAATATGATCACCCTTCGGCTGTTGGCCAACAACTGTACCGAGTCACACGCATACATAAATCCATAAATACCGATCTAGTAATAGGAGCGACCCACTTAGCCATGCGGCACGTCCCTATTTTAGTCATTACCGGTTGTGAGGTCGGAGGCTACATTTTACCTTTTTAGCAAATCCTACCTAGAATGCTAACACTGCCTTTCAAGTAACAATGCAATGTCAGCATTCCTCCATACAAGTTGTTCTAGGACTGAAAAAAATGAAAGCATCACTTCTACTACATCCTCATGATTAGTAGTAAGCAGCCCTAGCACTTCAAAGAACTCTGTCTTCTATTTCATTATCTTCAAGATTTCCCAACTCGAACTCTTATGCTGATTCAAAGTGGTTTTCAAATAATATATCTGATCCTGCACTTTTCGAACCGACAATGATAGTTTTAAAACCGGCCAAGATTTGATTGTCGGTTATTTAACTGTTAAATAAACAAACAATCAAATCAGAGATTTAATTTCATCTGGAAACTAAGCATGATTAAGCACATAAGCAACCGCTAAGTCTCTTTAATTAAATCTTTCATTAATTAAAACAATTTTGTAAATTCTTGTGTTAAAATACTTATACAAAAATATATCCACAAACACGCTCTACTTTTTTCAGTACTTGAAAAATATTTATATACTTATCCCAACTATGTAAGTATACTTACAAAATATTTTTACTTTCAATGTTTAAAAAGCTTTTCCAAATACTTATATCAACGATGTAAGTATATTCACGAAACATTACATTTTCAATACTTAGGAAACATACACATATACTTATCTCAATGGCATAAGTATATTCTCAAATCTTATGAAATATTTCATTTTCAAAACCATACTTAATTGGGTTAAAACAAATTCCATTTAAAACATTGGTAACAATAAACCAAAAGCACTTTTGGTGTAAGTAAATGGATCATATAGAAATTAGTCCAAATATACTTAATACCACTTTTCGATTTCAAATAGTACTATCCCTCGATTAACAATGAAATCAAACAAGTTAGAAATCTATCATTGCCTCAATACACATTCTTAATTCTCAAGGTAGAGACAAGTTTCCATACATCGAGATTTGGTGTTAAGTATAAAAAGAAAACTTTCCATACCACCGTAATTTAAATTGATCATTTATGCAAATCAAATCTCATTCCTTTTGTAAAACTTCTTTTTATAAATCCCTTCTGTATTTACAAAACTCCTTTTATAAACCTCCAAATATAATTATAAAACTCCTTTTATAAGTCTCCAAATATAATTATAAAACTCCTTTTACAAATCTCAAAAGATATTAATAAAAGTCCTTCTATAAATCTCCAAACGTAGTTATAAAATCCATTTATAAATCTCCAAATATATTTTCAATATCCTTTTATGAATCTCCAAATATATTTATAAATCTCTTTTTACAATCTCTTTATATATTTATAAAACTCATTTCTATAAATCTATATTAATTTCCCTTTTATAAAATATCATTTTTAAACCAGTTCTATTATTTGTAAAATACCATTTATAAATCTATTCTTTTATTTATAACATTTTATATAAACCATTTCTCAAATATTTATTTCAAAATATTTTTATCTTCTCTTAAAAAACAGAATCACTTTATTATAAAAGGTATATTCCTCGTTATTTTTCATTAAAATAAACATCCATTATTATATTAACTTTTTTGTAAAATAAATACTTCCAAAAATACTTTTAAAACATTTCCAAAAAGGATAGAGGTAAATAGAGAAGTTCAAAACCATTTTAAATAATATACCATAAAAATTCCAAAATCATAGTTAAAACATTCTCCCAATCAAAACTATTTTTCAAATCAAACAATAATTGACAATATTTCAAAATAATATAATGAGGCAAATAGCTATCATAACACTTAAGCAATGCTATTACTACCTTTTTCACTAAAAAGGTCCAACTTTTAACATATATCAATGTCATATCCAATATGACTAACTACCAACTTTTAGCATTCAATAATTCATACAATAGGTATATAAATGGAATTAAAATCAACAGGCATATAATTGAAATTTAGAATCACAATGGTGAGAAATCCGTGTTTCTCTAAAAAAATCCATGTATTTCATTTTAAATATCATTCATTTTTCAAAGCGGAAATTCAAACAAGCCAAATCAATAAATAATTCAAACACAAAAACAATAATTTATAACTACTATATAACATATAGTATTCAATCAAAGGTGAATTAACTCACCAAATTTTCAGTTGATGGGCAAGCATTCTAGTTTAATCTAAAATTGAACGGCATTCGATTTTGGCTTAAAATTCTACTTGTTCTAAGTTTGACGAATCCAATTCTAATGTCAAGATATTGCTCATACGAGCGCAATGCAAAAGACTGTGCCTCGATTGGACCTTGTATAAGAGTGATATTCATTTTATAAGATTTTGAATTTAAAACCTTAATTAAATTAACTAATCACAATTTAATTTTAATCACCCCACATGTCACCGCCTTCTTCCCTAATCCCCTTTCTCACCAAAACTTTTACACGAATGAAATGCACACCTCTAAAACGTGCTCGCCGTTCACCCTAACTCGGCCATCCCTCAATGGAATCCAAATCTGACTTCACCTACCATTCTCTCTTTGCACGAGCACTCGATCGATCCCATACCACCGTACAAAGCTCGAACCACCCTAGGAAAAAGCGACTGTTGCTACCCCTCCTCGATCACGCGACGTCGCATCTCCAATAAGTCATCGCATATCACCAAAGGTGTTCCTATCCTTGACAAACCCATAAAAACCCTCGATAACTCATATCGTGGCCTAAATCAATCACAAAACCAAACCCTAGTTCCTCTCTACACACGCCGATCATCAACCACCATCACATACCCCGTCTCACCATAGATCGAAGCTCTCATCAAAACAAACCCAATGTATTTAATTTCATGATTTTTCGTTAAGTGGATCGTTAGATTTTGATTTTTCTTTATGGTGGCTTGATTTTTTTTACTGTAATTGAAAAGTGAAAGAGAGAGGAAAAAAGTTAGGGAGGGAAAAGTCAAGAATGAAGAATTGTCTAAGTGTTGAGGTATGTTTATTTTGCAATTTCCGACATCTTGCTACACAATATTTCGTTCGCAAACGACAAAACAAAAATACGGTCATGTACAAAAATGCGACATGATCTCAAAAAATAATAAAATACACTGGTTATCTTATTTTGTGAAATTTCAAAAATACCTTCGTTTGTCGAAAAATACATCAAAGGATAATTCATATATTTTGCAAATTAAAAATTGTGGAAAAATCATATAAATAAAAATAAATATACATCATCAAAACTTAAGTTGTTTTAAAATAAAAACTGATTTTCTTATTATTTTTCACATTCGAATCAAATTGAATATTTAAATAAACTAAATATTACCATTCAAAACGTTAAAAATTCTAGGTCGTTACATTCTTCCCCTTTAAAAGAATTTCATCCTGGAAATTTCCAAAAAAGAAAAATTTCTTCAAACCCTTAAGCTTTAAAAGTCAATCAGTTAAGAGTTATTAAACTTTGAAGTCTTATATTACCGAAATTTCGACAGCAGCTCTTTTGCGGCTCGATCTAGAAAAACCATAATATCAATATATGTCCATGTTTGGGACCTTCCACATCTGGGGATAACACAATAACAATATATATATATATATATATATATATATATATATATACACACTTATGATATACCTTATAGAATGTGTATGACACATAGCAAACACACTAGTTGAGCAAAAACATGTATATATTTGTCGGGCAATCAAACTCTACTTATGAAACCAAAAACAACTAGCAAACCTTTGCTTCCATGTACCAGAATTTCACTTACATATTCCAAAAAAGAGTTAAACACGACCGATGAAACAATACCACATTTAATTACATCAATAGTTATTTAATATTAAAATCATTCACGAACCCTTTCATAAAACCATTACTTAAGTCTATTAGTATTTTATAACTCAAGTTGATATTCATATAACAATCTTCTACATCCTAAGAGTATATATATAATATTAGATTTGTTTTACTAGAACATGATGTTCAACAAAGTTAAAACTTGTTTAATCTTACTATCTTCTCAAATTTATAAGTTATAAAAAATTATTTTCTTATAATATCATCAAAAACACTTAGCCCTAAGTTCTTAACTAATTCGGAAGTTTTCGACTGTCCAAAATCATCGAAAATTCCATTCCATTTCAGCAAATGAAAACTACCAAAAACCATATCATAGTAAGATTTTCAAATAAAACTTCCCTAATGCACGGAATACATGAGTCCATATAATAACTTAATTGAAAACTTTAGAATTAAACATCTGGGTTTTATTTCAAATCTATTTGAAATAATAATGTATACTTATAACTTTAGTATATCAAATCATGCCTTTGGGATTAAACCAAAATATGTTTTACCAAAAAAATACGGGAGCAAAACTACTATGGTAGCAATCCCTCATTCAGAAACTTTCAAATGAATGCAAATGATGTTGCAGTCATCATTAGAATTATTTTTCAGCAACAGAAGTGAGTTCAGTGCTTTCTATCTCCTATAAAGTCCATTTTAAAATATTTATATTCATAAATACTTTCAAGTAATACTATTATTATTTTTCAAAACTTTGAAAAATAATTTACGAAAACACTGGGATTTAAGTTCTCAAATTCTCGGTTTTAAATCCTTTTTATTTATAGCCATATCTACAAACCATTTTTATATAATTTCATCTTCTTTTATATAATCATTTAAAAAATGTATATCTTTGTTTAACTTGAATTAAAGTTAAATTTTAACCCAACATTATCATCGAACGCCTTATAGTCAAAAGGTATAACTTAATTCGCAAGATATTCGTTTGAATGTTCCCAAATTACTATCTACTCAACCCATGCAATGAAAAAGATAACACTGCACATAAAAATGGTCGAACACAATTCAAAAATCAGCAAACAAGGTTCAAGGCTCATAAACTGGCTAAGCATAATTTATCAAACAATAAATGATAATAATTGAATATTATCATTTCCCAACAAACAAAGACATCATCAATAACTATATCAATTTCTGAAAATTATTCTTTTTTATATACAATATAAAATCTACTTTTATATATAAAATATAAAATCTAAGTAAAATATTTCATTTACCGAATTTCAAAATAATACTGCATCGGTTTTCCTTGTTCAAGTGTATAGAAACCCTATCGATACCGTGGAATCCGACGTACCAACCAGAATTCATATACTGCTCAATAGATAAATCAACACAATATAAAACAATTTATAGCACTACCAAATATGCACTCTTAATATAATATACTCAACTCATTCTAAGGTGTTACTAACCCTATCTCTAATGAGTTTACTCCCATCAAAGCTTAGGTGTTCGCTCAACCTTAGCTCTGATACCGCGCTATAACGATCCGCCTTTTCGACCCTCAAAAGCTGGCACTAATACGTCCATGGTACTCACGTGCTGTTATCCCAATTTTTGGACAAAACCGGAATATCAATGTTGTGTGCGTTTCCACCACGACCGGAGCAAGAAGAAGCCAGCGAGCGTGCATAAGTCAGGGATTTCACTCAAGTATGAAACAAGATCTCATTCGGCATTCGAAACTCCAAAGAGCTCATTCGGCATTCCTAGCTCCAACCCACCATTCGGCACCGGACCATTCGGTGCCGGACCACCATCTCAACATCCAACATCTCCACTTCCATCCCCCTGCCGAACCAGACTTCTTCGCCAATCGCCGAACCAACCTCCGCCGAACAACACCAACATGCCTCCATGCTCCGCCGAACCAACATGCCTCCATGCTCCGCCGAACCAACATAACCGAACCAGCCACCTTCCATCCACTACCGAATATCGACACCGGACCAGAAGCAAGGAAGCCACCACCGGACCAACCTACCACCGGTCCAACCATCCCAGCTACGACCGAACCAAAGCTTCGCCGAATCAGAACGCTGCCAGGCCAGATTGCTTCAGCCCAAGCCCACCAGCAGCTATAAACATCCAAGACCCCTGCCCCCAGCCTCACTCTATAAATAGAGGGGCAGGGGTACAACAAAAAAAAAAGTTGGAGAGCTCAAGCCTGGAAGGAACTCTCAAACAACTTTAGATACTTGTAATCAAAGCTTTGTACTTGTAATCTAAAGAAAAAAGGAGAATAACATATAAAGTGGACGTAGGCACGTTCTGGCCGAACCACTATAAATCTGTGTGTCTTTTACAGTTTAGTCCCTGCTTTTTATATATTTGCATAAATCACCCAAATCACTAAATACAACATAAAATCAACCAACTCATACGACTTTGGGTGTTTGCGACCATTTTTTACGCAAACATTTTGGTGCTTTCACTGAGAAGGACCAGCTCCCGCTACATCGGATAGAAGTTGAATTTGAAAATCTAAGAGTTCAGATCTAAGAGTTATGACGAGACAAACAAGTAGAAGGCAAAGGCCAGAGAGAAGTGAACACCAAGGAAGTCAAGAGGCTTCCTCAGGAGGGAATCAAGCGTCGATCTTCATCACTAGGGATGAGATGGAGGCCATGATGAGAAGACAAGAAGAGATGATCCAGAACTTACTTCAACAAATTGGGCAAATTGGAGCACAAATCCAAGGAGCAACTGGGGTTCAGAATGGGGCAGGGCCATCTGGCGCAGCACCAGAGCTAGGGGGCACTCACGCAGAGCATGTTGATCCGACCCCGGGAAGTGAGATGGGGGCATCCGAACCGCCTGGTAGCAATAGAGGAATGAACGTTCAGCCAGGGAGGCATACACATGAAAACTCCCGCGGACATGGGGGGCAGGTCGAAGGCAATGAACGAGGACTACAGCTTGGAGACAATGACAGATTAGCAGAGATGGTTAGAAGAGCTATGAGAGGCGGTTTAGTAAACAGAGACTTGGAAGATGTAAACATGAGTCCTTTTTCTCCTGCGATTAGGATGGCTAGGAACCCACCAGAATTCAAGCTACCATCATTGGACATGTACAACGGGAAAACGGACCCCACGGTCCATCTAACGAAGTATATGAGACATATGGAAGTGCTGGGGGCATCAGAGGAGGTTATGGCCCGGTGCTTTCCACTGTATTTGACTGACATTGCAGCGTTATGGTTTAGGCAACTGGAGAGCGGCTCCATAGGAACATGGGCAGATTTAACTGAGAGATTCATGAGGCAATTCAGGGTTCATATTGGGAGACCCAAGAATGTGATGACTTTGGCAACCTTGAAACAGAAAACTGGAGAGACTTTGAGGAGCTTTCTAACGCGATTTAATGCGGCGGCAGCATCAGTGGATCGACCAGATCCATCTATGGTCATGATGGCAGCTGTATCTGGAATAGCCGGTAATACAGAGTTCAAGAATTCATTAACCAAGGACCCGCCTACGAATCTGGAGGAGTTCTATCATGAGGCTGAAAAATTTCTGCGTTTGGAAGATGCTAGTGCAGAAAGAGAGGAAGAAGATGATGTTTACGCAATCAAGAGCGGAAACCCACCTGGAAAGGGTGCGGAGACTAGCAAAGGAAAAATAAAGGCTGAGGATAATGATGACAGGACAAAGTGGCTATGAAGAGAGCCACGATTCACCACCTATTCAGAGCTGAATGAGAGTTTGGAATGGATTTATCAGGATACCAAGGGGCAGGTTCCGTACCGTAGACCAATGCGAAGGGATCCAACCTCTGACGAAAGAAAATTAGATAAGTTTTGTGTATTTCATGAATTAAATGGTCATAACACTAATGATTGTAGGCATTTGAAGGACGAGGTGGAAGGGCATATCAGGAACGGTATGCTCCTTCAGTATGTGAGGAGGCGAACTCCAGCAGTGGAGTCAGAGCGACCACCGTCTACCTCGGCTAGAGGTGACCCTAGATCGGGGCACCATTTGATTTTCCCTTGATTGCTTGATTAAAATAACGATGAACAGATCGTAAGCTTCCACTAACGCAATTAAATCGTTTACACATGTACGAGATCGCGAACGATCTCCAGGCATGCTCTGAATGATCATTGACTGCTTCGGAGTGGGAACTTACACTTTGACATCCTTGCTTTGCTTTTGTTTCGATTTGAACATTTGAATTCTTCCTGTTTGGACATTTCTGCTGTAAGGTACTATTGCTTTAACATTTACAATTCTATGAAAAAAAAAATTATTTACTTGTATGCCTGTTGGATCGCGAACGGTCCACGAGCACCTATTGCATGACAACGAACTGCCGAAGTCTTTGATTCGAAAAATTCCCCCAAACAATGACTCCAACACTGATAATATTAAGTCCCCCCCGGCCACACTCATTCGCCTCGAACGGCACCCGACCGCGAACGGTCACAAACTCGACTTCGAACAGTCACCATTCGCCTCGAACGACAACCGACTTCGAACAGTCACAATTCGCCTCGAACGGCACTCGACTTCGAACAGTCACAATTCGCCTCGAACGGCACCCGACTTCGAACAGTCACAACTCGCCTCGAACGGCACCCGATCGCGAACGGTCACAAACTCGCCTCGAACGGCACAACTCGCCTCGAACGGCACAACTCACCTTACCTCAAATGGCTCGATCGCGAACGGTCGTCATTTGAGGTCCGCCACCTGATCACTAACTGTTACGCCTTACCTCAAATGGCTTGATCGCGTACGGTCGTCATTTGAGGACCACCACTTGACCGCGCACTGTCGCACTTTACCTCGAATGACTCGATCACGAACGATCGTCATTTGAAGTTAAGCGCTTGACCTTGAACGGTCCCCACTCGACCGCGCACTGTCGCACTTTACCTCGAATGACTCGATCCCGAACGGTCGTCATTTGAAGTAAAGCGCTTGACCTTGAACGGTCACATTTCACTGCAGATGACTCGATCCCGAACGATCGACGCACGGATTTATGCGCTTGACCGCGCACGGTCGCACTTCACCTCAAATGACTTGATCACGAACGATCGTCATTTGAAGTTAGGCGCTTGACCATGAACGGCCGCGCTTCATCCCAAATAGCTCGATCCCGAACGGTCGTCATTTGGGGCCATATAAAATATCAAGCTCTTTACAGGTTGTCAACAGGATACGAACATCCAGCTCATAGCATTACAAAACACGCCTTCCTACCGCAAGGCATATTTTGGGGGGAAAAGTGTTATCCCAATTTTTGGACAAAACCGGAATATCAATGTTGTGTGCGTTTCCACCACGACCGGAGCAAGAAGAAGCCAGCGAGCGTGCATAAGTCAGGGATTTCACTCAAGTATGAAACAAGATCTCATTCGGCATTCGAAACTCCAAAGAGCTCATTCGGCATTCCTAGCTCCAACCCACCATTCGGCACCGGACCATTCGGTGCCGGACCACCATCTCAACCTCCAACATCTCCACTTCCATCCCCCTGCCGAACCAGACTTCTTCGCCAATCGCCGAACCAACCTCCGCCGAACAACACCAACATGCCTCCATGCTCCGCCGAACCAACATAACCGAACCAGCCACCTTCCATCCACTACCGAATATCGACACCGGACCAGAAGCAAGGAAGCCACCACTGGACCAACCTACCACCGGTCCAACCATCCCAGCTACGACCGAACCAAAGCTTCGCCGAATCAGAACGCTGCCAGGCCAGATTGCTTCAGCCCAAGCCCACCAGCAGCTATAAACATCCAAGACCCCTGCCCCCAGCCTCACTCTATAAATAGAGGGGCAGGGGTACAACAAAAAAAAAGTTGGAGAGCTCAAGCCTGGAAGGAACTCTCAAACAACTTTAGATACTTGTAATCAAAGCTTTGTACTTGTAATCTAAAGAAAAAAGGAGAATAACATATAAAGTGGACGTAGGCACGTTCTGGCCGAACCACTATAAATCTGTGTGTCTTTTACAGTTTAGTCCCTGCTTTTTATATATTTGCATAAATCACCCAAATCACTAAATACAACATAAAATCAACCAACTCATACGACTTTGGGTGTTTGCGACCATTTTTTACGCAAACACATGCCGAGCATCCAAGTGCTAGAAAGACAAATTGTTGGGGTGAAAGAAAGAAAAGACAGAACCAAATCTCACATTATGACAAGTGATATATATAATATAAAATAAATATTTACAAAAGAAAACTTTAATATACGTACATCAATCAAAGTAAACTAACCGGTCATCAGTCTGGACAGTTATAACAACCGGTCCTCACAAATGGTGATAAATACAAAACAACAAATGCAATGGAAAATAAAATATACGTAAATACGTCTTGGAGGCATCCAACTCGTCTTCTGAAGCTCCAAAGCATCCATACCTAAATCTGGAAATATGCTCGGGCAGACCCTAGCATTACAAAAAAATAACACCCGGATCAATCTGGTAAACCATCATGAGAAATACAAGTCATACAGATTCTTAATGTCATAAAAGCTTTCAAAAGATAATGGTATCTCATAAGACCACGTCACATATACACACAAACATGTTTTTACCTTACGATACCAAACCATTTCAAATAGAAAATCCAATAATATTATAATAATATCTGGGTTTAAAATAAATATATAACAGAGGTGGAATGCTTATATCTCACATTCCAACATATTAAGTACACAATACGGTCTGAAAGGCACGTATTGGAGATTGAATTCCATATAATGAAAAGGTAAGGGTCCACCTTTCGTATAGTACACCTCTAGAGAAAATGTACCGAGATTGCTTTAATTGCACCTCTACTACTCAGGACCGACATACCCCTTCCTGGATAGTACTGAATATGATCACGCATTGGTTGTTGGCAAACAACCATACCAAGTCACAAGCATGCATAAATCCATAAATATCAATCTAGATTAGGTGATCATATCCTAATGGGAGCAACCCACATAGCCTTGCGACACACCCTTACTTTGGTCATTACCAGTTGCGAGGTCTGAGGCTACGTATTACCATTTTAGCAAATCCCACTTGGAATGCAAACACTGCCCTATAGGCAACGTTGTAATACCAACATTCATCTATAAAAGTGGTTCTGGGACCAAACAAATTGAAGACACAACTTCTTCTACATCCTTAGGATTAGTATCAAGTAATCCTTACACTTCAAAGAACTCCATGTTTGATTTCATCATCTTAAAGATGTCCCAATCCAAATGCTTATGCTGGTTCGAAGTGGTTTTTGGATAATATAACTTATCCCGGTCTCTCTGAACCGATAATGATAGTTTCCAAACTAGTCAAGTTTTGATAATCGGTTATGTAACTATCAAATAAACAAAAATCAAATAGAGATTTAATTTCACATGAAAACCAAGCATGGTTAAGTACATAAGCAACCACTAAGCCTCTTTGATTAATCTTTTTATTAATAAAAACCATTTGTAAATTCTTGTATTAAAAAACTTTTATAAAGATATATTTGTGAGAAATGCGGATTACGGATCTTAAGGCTGGAATTAGCACTAGAGGGGGATGAATAGTGTTTTAAGGAATTACTAAATCTTTTTGAGTTTATGTTTATTTGAACACAAATGTATGCAATATTCAAACACAAATATGATCACAGAATCAAACACGGATGCAGAAATAAAGTAAAAGCAATAAAGGAAAGAACACACCGGATTTTATACTAGTTCGGAGTTACCCTACATCCAGTCTTGCACACAAGTATGGATTTCCTTTCAAAAGCAATTTTTACAATTACACCCTTGATTTCAAGGCCATGAGGTACACCACTCCAGATTCTCAATCCTCTAGGTAGAGATACTTGATTTTATGGGCAACAAGTTCACCCAATTGATTTTACAGGCTACAATCACCCCTTTTCTCGCTTGATTGATTTCACAGGCTACAATCATGCCTTTTCTCACTTAATTTATTACAAAGAAGCCTATAACTATGAATAGCACTAAGATCTTATTGAGATAGTGATAGAGAATCAAACCAGAGATGATCTAGTTAGATTCAATGTTAATTTCAGCAGAGCAATGGTAAAAATATGTATAAATAAATGTGGAAGAAGAAGAGGAGTGAAATCAGAGAAAATATATATATAAATTCGTTTAAAACTGCCCCTATTTATAGTAGAACAACAGCCATGTCCATTCGTGAAAGGATATGACGAATAGACACTTCTTTTGAAATTCAAAATTTTGAAATCAACTGCCACCTTGTCGACAAGGGATCCTAGGGGTTGTCGACAGGCCTAAGTGATTTTTGGTAATTTGTTTTTCTTTGAAAATAACTTCTATCATGTATTAAAACTATTTTTAAACTATATAAATATACTTAACTATTGTTAAAATACATAATTAAGTAAAGAGAATAATATTTTGGTATATATAAAATTTTACTATAATTTTATATTTAAATTTAAGTACAAATATTAAAAGTTAAATATATTATTATTAAAAGATAATTTAAACCAATAATTTGATTTTGAAGATAAAGATTATTTTAAGGCTAAAAGTATTTTAAAACCGGGATAGATGTTTTTGATCCTTTTAAAAGGAAGGTTTCAAAATCATTTTGAAAACAAGATATGATTTTGTAAAAACATTTGAATAAAAGTTAGTGGATACAAAACAATGTACCACTAGATTTTTCGTAGGTTCTATCCTACTTAAGGTTCTATCCCTTTAACAGGCTCAAAGTGGATTCCATTCCACGAATAAATTGGATTTTAAGATGCCAGTGCTTTTCTAAGAGTTTTGACAAAATTCCTAATTACTTATTATTGAAATCTTGAACTCTTGATAATCTTGATACTCATGAATCTTCAATCTTGATATCTTCAGTCTTGATTCTTTATACTGTACAGTCTTCATGCTTGATACCTGTATGGTTAAATCCTACATATACATATATATCTAAACTATAATGTTAGTATTTATTTTATAATCTTATTCTAAGGTTGTTGTCATCAAAACCATCTCCTCAGGGACTAACAATCTCCCCCTTTTTGATGATGACAACCTTTGTTTATAAAATATTACTTCTATCCTAATAACTCCCCTTAAAACTAATAACTACCCCTTAATCTATGCCTAACTACCCTATTTTATACTTCTCCCCCTTTGTCATCAACAAAAGCTAACTCTAAACTATATAACTCCCCCTTAATCTAGTACTATATGACATGTGATTATAATGATAGTGTTATCATAAATAATCAACACTTAATTCTAAAACCAAAACTTAGTCTTTAATAAGTAACTATCCTAACTAAGAATTTATATATGATAATACTTATAATAGTGATAATGTGAGAAATCAAATATAAGAATACAACTCATTTATTAATTATATATTGTTATACTTACATTTGCGTAGAGAACGTAAGAAAGAACATACAACAATAGGAAAGAGAGAAAAGAAACTATTATGTGTCCTTGAAAATGGAAGGTCTATGAACCGAACAATTCGGGTAGTGGAAACAGAAATTTCCACGTTGTTCAAATAGATTTCCATCCTTGTCAAAGCACACTTCGCCAATGCAAATGACTTTGTCGTCAACTTTAACATGCTCTTCTTCCATGAAGGCTTCTTCTTCTTCTTCCTCGCTGTCCTCTTGCACTTGATCTCCTGAAGATTCTTCATCGGATTAGCGTGATTGTCCATTAAAATTTTTTGCAAATTTATAAGGATTTTGCCTTGCCGTTCTTGTTCTTTGGCCATTCTGAGTTGCACTACTTGAATTTCAGTCATTAGTTGCAGTGCGTCCTTCACGGAATCCTCCATTTTATCACTCGTGCAAGCGTAGTTCATTGAAATGGTCCAGTAGAAGGAGAAGGTAACGAAAATATTAAAAAAATTGATTTGGAAGAGGAGGCCATTGTTTTATTATTTTCAGAAGTTAGAACGGAGAAAGGATAGAAAGAATGAACAAAATTTTGAAATAAGAAGAATATATAACCACTTATTTGAATTTTGGTGGGAAAATTTCAAAAAAAAATCGTTACGTGTCGACAGGGGTAAGAGGGGGTTGTCAACATGGTACCTATATTTTTACTATTTTATTTATTTTAATTTAATTTTTAATTGTACTCTGTTATTTATATTCTATATTTCAGTTATTGAACAAATACCTAATTCTCTTCTTAATTTAGTAAATATCGATTCATTTAAGGGTTTTGTTAAGATATCAGCAATTTGACTCTCGGAGTTGATATAATCGAGAGTAATTACTTCCTTACTTATATTATCTCTGAGAAAATGATGTCTGATATCAATATGTTAGTTCTAGCATGATGAGTAGTATATTTGGATAAATTTATTGCACTAGTATTATCACAATAAATTGGTGATTTTGAGATATTTAAACCAAAATCTTTTAAAGTTTATTGCAGATATATTACTTGAGAACAAGCCAAAGCAGCAGAAATATACTCTGCTTCAGTTGTTAATAAAGAAACTGTGTTTTTCTTTTTACTAAACTAGAAATCAAAGAATGCCCCAAAAAGTGACAAGTTCCGCTTGTACTTTTTCGGTCTGATTTACAACCAGCATAACCAGCATCACAGTAAGATATTAATTTAAAAGAATCATTTTTAGGATAAAATAAGGCATAATCAAAGGTGTGTTTGACATATCTTATGATACGTTTTACAGGTTTTAAGTGGGTCTCTTTAGGTTAGGATTGATATCTTGTACAGAGACAAACACTATGTATGATATCAAGTCTACTAGCAGTGATGTAGAGTAGTGATCCAATCATTCCTCTATTTAATTTTTGATCTACATCTTTCGAGAGATCTTCTTTACTTAGGTACTCATTGGTTGCCATGCGAGTGGGTTTTCCACTTGCAGTAGTCAAACCAAATTTACTAACTAGGTCTTTAGCATATTTTTCTTGACTAATAAAGATATAATTATCTAATTGTTTTATTTGCAATCCTAGAAAGAAGTTTAATTCACCTATATGACTCATCCCAAACTCTTTTGTCATTATTTCAGAAAATTCTTTATTCATTTCAAAATTAGTTGATCCAAAAATGATATCATCTACGTAAACTTGTACTAGTTGAATATCATTTTTATTTCTTTTAATAAAAAGAGTATTACCTACTTTACCAATTTCAAAGTTTGATTGTAATAAGTAAGATCTTAGTCTATCATACCAGGCTCTAGGAGCTTGTTTTAGACCATATAGAGCTTTCTTAAGTTTGTAAACATGATTTGGTAATTTACTATCTAAAAGCATAGTTCTCGCACACTCTTGAATCGTCCTATTTTTACGTTCTACTACTTCGTTTTGTTGTGGAGTTCTTGGAAATGAAAGATTGTGAGTTATTCCCTTTGTATTGCAGAATTTCTCAAACTTTTCATTTTCAAATTCACCACCGTGATCGCTACGGATGGTTATAATTTTTAGAGAAAGTTGATTTAGAATCATTTTTGTAAAGTTCTTAAAACATTCAAAAGTTCCACTTTTATGTTTCAAAAATATTGTCCATGTAAATCTAGAATAATCATCTATAATTACAAAAACATATTTACTATGATTTATTGACAGAATTTGAGATGGACCAAATAAACCAAGGTGAAGTAATTCAAGAGGTTTTGAAGTTGAAATCATACCTTTTAATTTAAAGGAACTTTTTCTAGGTTTTCCTAACTGACATGCATCACATAAACTATCTACTTTAAAATTCATTTTAGGGAGTCCTCTTACTAGATCATGTTTTGATAGTCTAGCTAAGAGTTTGAAATTCAAATGCCCAAATCTCTTATGCTAAATCCAAGGGTCACTTGTATTTGCCAAAAGACACAGGTTATCATTTGAAACTTTCATACTACGAATGTAAATATTCTTTTTCCTAATTCCCTCAAATTTTATGGTTGAATTATTATCTTCAATGTGACACTTATCTTTTTCAAATTTAATTTTATATCCTTTATCGCAAAGTTGACTAATACTTAGCAATTATGTTTCAGATTCTTAACTAACAAAACATTAGTAATAATAGGAGTTTTAGAGTTACTGACTTTGCCGATGCCAATCACATATCCTTTTGAGTTGTCTCCAAAGTTAACCAGTCCTCCGTCTTTTTATATTATATCATTCAACATATCTGGATTACCAGTCATGTGTCTAGAGCATCCACTATTGAGTATCCATTTATTCTTTTTGATCTGCACAACTTGTCCATTGTGAATTGATTCCTCAACACCCATAAAGCATGTTTCCTGCACATCATACGATTTTGGTAGACAACTTGAATTTGAATATTGATTATATGCAGACTCAAGAGATAATGATGATCTAAATATTTCTAAACTAATATTAACAAGTTTTTTAAACATGGCCATTTTAAAAGCTTTTTCAAAAATCATATTATGAAACTTTGAAAACCTTGCTCTGATATCAAATGTGAGAAATGCAGATTATGGATCTTAAAGCTAGAATTAACATTAGAGAGGGGTGAATAGTGTTTTAAGGAATTACTAAATCCTTTTGAGTTTATGTTAATTTGAACACAAATGTATGCAATATTCAGACACAGATATGATTGCAGAATCAAACACAAATGCAGAAATAAAGTAAAATCAATAAAGTGAAGAACATACCGGATTTTATACTGGTTTGGAGTTACCCAACATCCAGTCCCGCACACATGTACGAATTTCCTTTCAAAAGCAATTTTCACAATTACACCTTTGATTTCAAGGCCATGAGGTATACCACTCCAGATTCACAATCCTCTAGGTAGAAGTACTTGATTTTACCGGTAACAAGTTTACCCAATTGATTTCACAGGCTACAATAACACCTTTTCTCGCTTGATTGATTTCACAGGCTACAATCACACCTTTACTCACTTTACAAAGAAGCCTATAACTCTGAACGACACTGAGATCTTGTTGAGATAGTGATAGAGAATCAAACCAAAGATGATCTAGTTAGATTTAATGTTATTTTCGGCAGAGTAATGGTAAAAAAATATATAAAGAAATATGGAAGAAGAAGAGGAGTGAAATCAGATAAAATATGTATATAAATTCGTTTAAAACTATCCCTATTTATAGTAGAACAACAGCCATGTCCATTTGTGAAAGGATATGACGAATAGACACTTATTTTGAAATTCAACTTTTTGAAATCAACTGCCACCTTGTCGACAAGGGGTCCTAGGGGTTGTCGACAGGCCTAAGTGATTTTGGGTAATTTGTTTTTCTTTGAAAATAACTTCTATCTTGTATTAAAACTATTTTTAAACTTTATAAATATACTTAACTATAGTTAAAATACATAATTAAGTATAGAGAATAATATTTTGGTACATATAAAATTTTACTATAATTTTATATTTAAATCTAAGTATAAATATTAAAAGTTAAATATATTATTATTATTATTATTAAAAGATAATTTAAAACCAAGGATAATTTGATTTTGAAGATAAAGATTATTTTGAGGCTAAAAGTAATTTAAAACCAGGATAGATGTTTTTGATACTTTTAAAAGGAAGGTTTCAAAATCATTTTGAAAACAAGATATAATTTTGTAAAAACATTTGAATAAAAGTTAGTGGATACAAAACAATGTTCCACTAGATTTTTCGTAGGTTCCATCCTACTTAGGGTTCCATCCCTTTAATAGGCTCGAAGTGGATTCCATTCCATGAATAAATTGGATTTTAAGATGCCAGTGCTTTTCTAGGAGTTTTAACAAAATTTCTAATTACTTATTATTGAAATCTTGAACTCTTGATAATCTTGATACTCATGAGTCTTCAATCTTGATATCTTCAGTCTTGAATCTTTATACTGTACAGTCTTCATTCTTGGTACCTGTATAGTTAAATCTTGCATATCATATATATCTAAGCTATAATGTTAGTATTTATTTAATAATCTTATTCTAAGGTTGTTGACATCAAAACCATCTCCTTAGGGACTAACAATATTCACAAATCCTCCACTCTTTTCAATACTCGAAAAATGTTGATATACTTACTATAACTCATGTAGTGATACAATACCAAGTACGCGTCTTAGTTTAATAAGTGCATTTTCATTTAGTATTTTGGTGGAAATCTACGATTTGATTTTTGAAAGAAGTAAACTCAAGCAATATTATGTCTTTTTCTATGTTATCACGTAGGAAGTGATGACGAATATAAATATGTTTGGTACGAGAGTGGTTTATTGGGTTTTTTGCTAGGTTAATAGAACTTGTATTATCACAGTGATTTGGAGACTATTAACGTATATCACATAGTCATGAAGAGTTTATTGCATGTATATCACTTGCGCAGATGCTAAAGCAGCAGATATGTATTCCACGTCACACGTCAAGTGAAACACAATTTTTCTTTGTTCTAAACCACGATACTAGAGACTGCCTGATGAAGTGGAAAGTACCGCTTGTACTCTTCCTATTCGTTTGACATCCTCCAAAATCAGCGTTGTTGTATGACATGAGTTTGAAAGGACATTCTTTCGGATAGAAGTGGCCATAGTCTCTAGTGTTGCTTAAATACCGCAGAATTTGTTTCACGGCTCGTAAACATGATTCTTTGGGATTTACTTGAAACCGTGCATACAAACAGACATCCATCATAATATCAGGATGGATAGCGATTAAATATAGTAGAGATCCAATCATACGTCGATATAATTTATGATCCACATTTTTACCATTTTCATCTTTATCAAGATGGACTGTAGTGCTCATAAGTGTTGGTTTACTGAATGTATTTTCCATTCCAAAACGTTTTATTAAATTGATACGCTATTTTTCTTAACTAGTAAAATACCATTGCTTGGTTGTTTTATCTATAAACCAAGAAAATATGAGAGTTCCCTCATGTGAGAAATCTCGTATTCATTTTTCATTATTTTCGCAAACTCGTTGCATAAATTTTTATTTGTAGATCCAAATATAATGTCATCTACATAGATTTGTATAATTAATACATCTTCCTTGTCTCTTTTAATAAATAATTCGATCAACTTTTCTAATTTCCAGAATCTATAAGCTAGCCTTTTCGTCGTTCATACCAAGCACGGGGTGCTTGTTTTAAAGCGTAAAGTGCTTTCTTAAGTTTATAGACATGATCAAGAAAATTTTCATGTTTGAAAAAAGGTGGTTTTTCTGCAAAAACATTTTCTTTAATAAAACCATTTAAAAATGCACTTTTTACGTCCATTTGATAAAGTTTAAAGTTATGATAACATGGGTAAGCTAAGAAAATTCATGTTGCTTTTAGTCTTGCAACTGGAGCAAAAGTTTCTTCATAATCTATCATATCTTCTTGATTATATCCTTATGCAACTAATATAGCCTTATTTTGAGTTATATTTCCATTTTCATCAGTTTTATTTTTTGTAAACCCATTTTGTACCTATGGTTGTTTGATCATTTGGCCTTGGAACCAATTCCCAAACGTCATTTCATTCAAATTGATTTAATACTTCGTACATACGTAAAATCCAATAATCATATATTGAAGCTTCTTTAGGATTTTTAGGTTCTAATTAGTTATAAAAGGAAGATGACCCATTTGATTTAATTGATGTCTAGTTTTGACATTCGTATTTACTTCACCAATAATATTTTTAATTAGATGATCTTTTAAAATCCGTGGTGGAGGTCTAAGTTCATTTTCAATAGGATTTTCTATGATTTGTTCTTCATTTTGGGGTGCAATATTTTGTGGTGATTTTTGTGTAACTTGTTGCTCTATAATATCTTCTTTATCAATTTTATAATTTTTGAAATTTTCGTCAAATGATACATGTAATGTTTCTTCTATAGTTTTTGTATGTTTAATGTATATTCTGTATGTTTTACTTCGTTCTGAATATCCAATAAATATTCCTTCATCAGATTTTGGATCGAATTTTCCTAATTGATCCTTTGTATTTAATATAAAGCATTTTGATCCAAAAATTTGTAAATATGATATATTAGGTTTTCTTCCATTAAAAAGTTCTATGGTGTATGTTTAGTTAAAGATCGAATAGTGACACAATTTAAGGCGTAGTATGCAGTAGACAGGACTTTTGCCCAAAAATGTTTTGGTAGTTGACTTCCACTAAGCAGAGTCCTAGCACATTCTTGTAATGTCCGATTTTTTCTTTCTACAACTTCTTTTTGTTGTGGAATTCTAGAAAATTAGAAATTGTGACTAATACCTTTTTTCTTACAAATTTTTTCAAAGAGATCATTTTCAAATTCGCTACCATGATCACTTCTAATATTTTTAATTTTTTAACTTTTTAAGTTTTAAATTATTTTAGTAAATTTTTTACAAGAATCTAAAGTATCACTTTTTTTGTAGAAATAATATCCACGTACATCTTGAGAAATCATCTACAGTTACAAAATATATTTATTATGACTTATAAAATGAACTTGAGTGGGACCAAATAGATCCAAATGTAGTAGTTCAAGAGGTTGTAATGTGGAAATGATTTTTTTGGATTTGAAAGATGTTTTAGTTAGTTTTCCTAACTGACAAGCACCACAAATATTATTTACTTTGTAATTCATTTTTGGAAGACCTTTTACCAGATTATTATTACATAATTTAATAATAGCTTTAAAGTTAATATGACAAAATATTTTATGCCATAGCCATGGATCATTATCTTTGGCTATTAAACACATACCTATATTGTGATTGATGTTCGTATTTAAAATGTAAATATTTCTTTACCTAATTCCTTTGAAAATCATATTTTTATTTTAATTGAAAATTTCACATTTATCTTTTAAGAATGATATATTGAAACCTTTATCACATAATTGACTAATACTTAATAAATTATGTTTTAAATTTTTAACTAATAAAACATTAGTAAAAAGAGGTGAATTAGATATACCATCGTTGCCCACATCTCATTTTCTAATGACATATCCTTTTGAATTATCACCAAAAGTAATGGAACCTCCATCCGAGTAGTTAATTAATATTTGTTAACATGTCTTTATTCCCCATTATATGATTGGAGCAACCACTATCGAGTATCCAATTTCCTCTCTTTTTGCCTGGTACCTGCAAAATATATTGAAATGATATTGGTACCCACTATCTCTACTAGGGTCCTAAGAGTTAGGTCTTAGGAAGCCAAATCCAATAAGGTTTAGAATTCCCTTTATAAATGAAATTTGAACTTTTATGAACATTTGCAATAAAATTATCTATATACTTATTTCTTATTAAATAATTGTTAGTCTTTGGAACCTAAATTTTTATAGTCTTAGACTTATTTGATTGTTTTCTTTGACTATCATCCCTCTTAAAATTAGTATATAGTGAACTTAGTTTTTAGTTTTAAATTCTTTCGCAGGTTTGTTATATCCTAATCCCATTTTACTAGAAGTAGATTGTGAATTTTCCATAATTGAATTGAGATCTCATTCAAAGAAAAAGATAGCAAATATCTGGAGTTTCTTTTTTTGACCTATACGGATGATCCGATCCACAAGGACCATGATTGGGAATTGTTTGATCGTCTTTCTCCGAGGAAGAAGCGAAACATAATCAACTTGAATTCGGGACAGCTATTCGAAATTTTAGACATATTCTCCCTAACTTTATTAAAATTAAAAACGTTCTTAGAAATGTTTTCTAACCTGGTTTTATGACTATAAATTTCTAATTCTAATATTTTAAGACTAGAATTTAAATTGTAATTATTTTCTATCAATATATCATTTTTATTTTTCTGAGTTTCTATTTCATCACCTAACATAGTAAACTATGTTGATATATTAGTACAAGAATCCTATGATTTAACTAATTCTTCTTCTAGTATTTTCTTTTCATCTTTTAGCCTGTCAATTTCTAATTCACTTCTATTTAATTTTGTTAATGTATCTTTATATTTTCTATTCAAATCTTTTAGCTAATCTAATAACTCAGAGTTTATCTCAATCGAATGAAAGTTCACTTACATCATTAATTATAGCCATGAAACATACATTTGCTTTTTTGGAATCACTATCACTATCTGATGATGATGAGGAGTCTGAATCATCCCAAGTTACTGAGAATGCCTACCATTTCTTCTTATAAATTTTTTTTTTCTTCTTTTTGAAGCTGTTCTTCTTTCATTCTAGACAATCTCTTTTTATATGACCCATCTTGTCATATTCATAGCATTTAAGTGTGGAAGTTGATAGATTGTTGATATTATTTCTGTTGTTTCCAAACTTTTTATTCTCTTTGAATTTCAGAAACTTTCTTAAATTTTTTTGCCAAAAATTCAATGTCTTCATCATCTTTATCAGAGTCTTCATTTTCTGCCTGGAATGTTATTATTTTTCTATCTTGAGTTTGTACTCATTTGTTTTACAAATTCACTTCATATGACCTGAGATTTCTTATTAACTCTTATGATTTAATGGTTGTAATGTCATTAGCTTCTTTAGTAGCTAAGTCCTTTCATTCCTATTCATCCCTTAAAGAGTTTAGGATTTTTGTAACTTTATCAAACTCAATGTATTTTTCTTCCAGTGCCAGAAGTGAGTGATATTGAAATCTAGAGTACATATCATATACAGTTTCATCTTGCTTCATTCTAAAATTTTGAAATTGATTCTTAAGTATTTAAATTTTGCTTTGTTTGACCTTGTTTGTCCCTTCATGAGTAATTTTGAGAGTACGCCAAATTTCATATGCTGATGTGCATATACTAACTCGATTAAACTGATTTTATCTAAAGAACAAAACAACGTATTCGTAGCTTTAGCATTTGCAATAGCATCTAATTTTTGTGTGTTTGACAATTGTGCATAAGCAGTGGTAGGTATAGTGTATTCTTGTTGAGTGATATTCTAAGTGTCATACCCATTTGCTTGCATATAAATCCTCGTCCTAGTTAACCAATAATTGTAATTTAGTTCGTTTAATAGTGGAGGTCATGCCGTAGATTGACCTTTAATAAAACTTGATGCATAATTATTTTTCATATTACTTGAATATCAAAAAACCGCATTACGGTTAAATGATAGCTTTACTCTAATACCAAATGAAAGTCTATATGGATCGAGTACTATGAATATAACTACTAAATAAAACTAATATAAAACTTGTAGTAAAAAAATTACGATAAGTAAAGTGCACTAGAGATTTTTATATTGGTTCGAACTTCCCATTCTACGTTCAGTCTCAGACTCCTTTTGGAATTAACTAACAAACATCCTCACTTAACCCGAAGGTACATGTATTACAAACCGTCTGAGTTGCCGAACAGGACTTCGTACCTATAATAACTTTAACAGGCCTTCGACTACAAATGGTAGTAAATTTCTTAACGGATTGTGTTCTAGACGACACAGGTAAGTCTATTTGACTACACCCTTCATTATAATCTCCTTAAGATGATGATTTGAACATATAATTATATGAAGTAAATAGTTGAATATCTGTAAATCATAAGTAAATATAGATCAAAACGATAGAAAGTATATTAGTTAATTATAAATTGAAATCTCAACTCTATTTATAGTTTTGAAAGTTTCTAAATCAGTAGTTGCAACCATTTGAATAATTGCAACTCTTGTAAAGGAAAATGAATCTTTAAATTTTGAATTTCTGTTAAGAGTTCTCTCTGTTAGTCAGGACCATAAGTCTAAGTAAAAGTGCCCAGATGTCTGGACAAATATAAAAAATGCAGAAAGCATAGGAACAAAAGGCAAGTCACTCAGAAATCTAGAGTTTTCGTGCTAGACATCCGGATTCAATTTAGATATCTAGCATGAAAAGTTAGACGTTTGGAATTGAACTAAAATGTTCTTTTAAATTGTAGTTAGATAGACATCTATTATAATAGTTGCAAACATCTGTAATTGAACTATTTTGTTCCATTTGTACTATATTTTAGATGAAACGTACACATACGATAGGGGTAAAATTTCCAGATGTCTGGCGTTGAGTTGTTTTGTTCATTTTTTGTTGGATACTATATTTTCTTTATAAAATGATATTTTGACTTTTTCTTTGAAAAACATGTATTATAAAATAGTTATATTGCAAAAATAATTTCCAAAATATATTTGTATGTGTGTAATAATCAAAGTGGATATTGTACATAATAACTAGACCGACAAAAAAATAAGATATAAAACTTATTTGTTTCTTTAGTTTCAACTCGATTTTGATGTTGATCGTCATATTTTCTTATGTTTTCCTACATATGAATGGGTTGTCTCTTTGACACTGAAAATAGCCAGGATCTAACAAATATTACATTGTGGATTCTGGTTTTCTCTTATTCGGGAAATTATTTTCAACCAATTTTTTTTTGGGCATTATTCAAAATATTCTTGTTATTAGAATGGTTTTTCGGACTTCTAATCAAATTTCCAGAGGAATTCTTAATCCATCCTCCTATTACATTATCAAATAACCTTATGGGTTTTCACTTAAGGAATAATCGTTATTAATTGTTAGTTCAATCAAATCCAAAGAGGATTGATCAAAATTAAAATTGTATTTAAACTCAATAATAAAAAATTTCATTCACTTTATATTTTTCAGGGAAAGAGGACTGGAAAGAAAATTTGATAAAGAAAGGAAATCCTTGGTTTTATACTATAGTGTAAAAAGCTTCTTTTAAGAAAAGAGGTGGGAAATTATTATCCATATAATGTTAATGCCAAAGGTAATGCTATAATTGGTGGCGTCACAAAGAAACTAATGCCAAAATTATGAAATTTGAAGATAGATCAATGTCGAAAGCTTACGGTGCCGCATCTCGTCAACAAAGGGTCATATACAATGCCTCATACCATCCACAGAGTTAGATGGTGAATGACGAACCTCTCATATCGCTAAACAACACCGTGATTCATTAGTGTTATAGCGGTATAATCTATGTCGCAGCTCCTACAACGTTGCAACTCAACCATGATGCATCTCATACAACATCGCATATCTTCCGTGCCATGCTCCGTCAATATAAAAACAAAAGAAGGCTGGTCACTTTATCACTATGGAAGCCTGCGAAGATGCAACATCGATCTCATACCGCACCCAACCAATATGATTGCATGATGCATTCAATCAATGCCATATATTATCAGTGCCGCTTGTTATCTATGCTGCATATTATCAAAGTTGTTTATTTTCATAACCTCCCTTTAATAATGTTGCACAACATTAATGTCACACTTCTTCTGTATTCCATTCACTCGATATCGCTGTTCAACTATATCATGCTTCATTGACGTAGTGCCAACAAATGAGAAAGAAATCGTAAATGATTAATAGATAAAAGCATATCGAAGGGTTATGATGAAGTTATAATATCGAAAGTCGCCTACATAATCATAGGCATCATATGTTAATCGATGCTGCATTTCATGAATATCGCATATTATTGATGACACATAACCTCAATAGCGTGGGAGTATTAATGTAACGACCCGATATTTTCAACCATTCGCATCCGCACATGTCGGACTTGAATTGCTCAAAGTACCGAATTGTAAAATAAATTTGGAAAATCTCAAAATATACAGCAAATAAATAAATCACGGTATCACAGACACAGAGTAATATATTGTAGCAGAAGTATAGAAATAGTAGTTCATGAAGCTACTATATAAATACATCACAGTTAAACAAGATACAACAAAAGTAACAAGATGATAATCAAGTACAAAGCTGAATACATTACTGGAATTAACTGGATAATTGGAATGGAATAGATAGCTGGATCTTCAGGCAAAACCCCAACTTTAAAGGTGAGTCCCTAATGTTGTATCACTCAGTCTGACCCGAGCGTAAAGCAAAACACAAAACACTCGAGTCAGGACATACATATTTATACAATGTAAACAAACTCAAGTGAACTATAATATAAGGTACAAGTAACTTAAAGGATGCTTGGGACCGCCCATCCACTAAGGATCCGTTAAACTATTTACTATGTATTAATATTTCGCTATTATAATAATGTCTATAGTAAAATAAAATTACTTTTAAATAGCGTTAAGAGGTTACCCATATAGCCCTTAACACGTAATAGTGCCAATAGTCTATACAGTACCGTAATACCTCCTGATCGGGAGGCTATCAGAGGATACTCCATAGGTACGACATAAATCAAACTCATACAAGGTGCGCTAGGGTAGGTGACACGACACAACTACGAAATGGCAGGGTAGATATACCAATTATACTTCTGGGCCGGTGGTAACATGTAGCAGCTACTACCGCCCACCTCGAGCCACACCCTCAAATCAAAAGAATCAAAAGTGTCCACCGAATCAATCTCATAGTCCGAATATAATAGCGAAGGAGTGTGTCCGATCAAAGGAGCGACCTCATTAGCCCGTCGATTGCTCCTGTTTTAGCCACCTTATACCAACTCATGGGAGTCGGGTCTACGTTCATACCTTAAAGGAACGCCGCCACCATCCTACTTCATTCTGGAATCTCCACCACGTGCACAGTTGTTAAAGTGATTTTCGGAGTTGGCAGAGAGTATGACAACTTCCGATCCCGATCTCTTTAACAACCAAACATTATTATTACCCATGGATATTTATTTCAAACATTTCTATTCCAAAACCATTAAAACCAAATACCATTACTTTCCAAAATAATATACATTTCAAAACTAAATACTATATTATGTCATTTCAAAACCAAACCAATATATCGTTTAAATAAAACCCACATTTCCAAATCACTGAATATTTCCTTCAATCTATTTAACTTGAAATATTCCTGTAAATTATCTTAAACCAAGCCACTTTATAAAGTCATATTCTTAAATCTTTAATTTTAACAAGTTTCAAATTAATAGATATAAAGACAATTCTTAATTATATACAATTTCCAGTAAATTCATTTCCAAAGTCATATTACTTCAAGTTATAACAACTCTGAAACCAAACACCTTGCAACCATAATACTTTGAAATCCTAACAATTTAGAAATGTTATCATTTGGAATTCATACTGTAACGACCTGGATTTTTAGCAGTATTATTTAATAAATATTTAATCCAATTAAAAAAATGTAAACTTATCATTTTAAAATGAATAGGATTTTTGGAAATATTTGCCCTTTGTTTATATAGATTTGTATATTGAAAAGGAAAATTTGATTTTTAAATTATAAATAAATCTCTTAATAGTATTTACAATAAAATCTATCTTATATAATTAAATTAAAATACTTTACCTTGTTAACATTTGGTATAAATATATATGGATGATAATGTTTGAAATAAAATCTAATTCTATCAATATAAAAATAAGTATAAAATGTAAGTCAAACATATGAATATAATTTAAATATTGATGGTTAAAATAGAAATATAAAAAAATGAAAACAAGAAATAAGTAGTTAAGGTATGCATACAACATAGGATAAATACATATAAACAACTATAATAATTTTTAAGTGAAGCACAATGTATAAAATAAAACCTGACACAAACATATGTATATGAAGTTTAAGCTAGAAGTTAATGAAACAAAAATCTTTAAATAAAATATCTTCATTCACTAGACCAAATGTCTACCTGAAATGAACATTTACATACAAATATCTATATACAGCAAAACATAATAATAATGTGTAAACTAATTAGGAAATCTTGGCATTTAATGCTATCTTCTCAAGCCAAATCTTGTCATTTCAAAATATTTAGAAAATCTGTTCACAAAGGAAGAAAGCCGACCAGATAATGCCTTCCTTATTACACAATCTACTTTCTTCTATTTATATATGCGACCATCTTTCTATTTTAGTTCGTTCAGCAAACATAAGAAAACCAGAGAATTAGAAATAAGCAACTTCATCTTTTTAAAACTAAAAGCATCATTTTATTCAAATAAGAACAGAAAGTACTCAAGGCAGATTCATACTGCAGTTTCAAAAACATCAAAGTGTTCTTTGTTCACAAAATTTCCAGGTGAGTAAACATCAAATTTAAAGCTTCAAGTTTAATTAAAAACGGTTCAGGATTTATTGATAATATGGTTTGCATATGTTATAGTTTGAATATAACTCTGTGTTGCTTTGATCTTCTCTGTTATTTGTTACAGGGTTGAATTTTTTCTTCAAACTCAAACTATTCTCATCAGATTATCGTAAAGCTTTAAGTTTTTCAACTTAAACAAGATGTTAAAACTAAATCAAGATTTTAAAACTGATCAAATCATGTTCGTTCGAATATATAACTGTAATCTTGTTTACAGGCAATCAAGTGATAATTTGATAAAATTCGATTGTTATAAAATATTAATTCAAGTTAATAACTTGAATCTTCAATGCAAAATAGGATTTTAAAGCAAAAATGGGAATTTTTAGTGTAGAATTGTATGAGCAGTTCATAGTTGATCAAAAATTGCATTTTTACCAATTACAGATGATTGATCCAATAATTACTGTTGAAATTTGGATTAAAGCAAGTGTAAACATTATTAATTTTGAGAAAATTATCAAATAATTTTTCCATTGCATAAATTAAAGGAACCAGATCATTTTAGGGTTTTGTGTGGAGTTTTTGGTCATGTCTGTAACGTGGTGAGTTCGTCTTCCCCGCGTGGTTGTGTTTCACGAGGTTATGGAGAATGGTAGCTTTCCATGTTGTCGTCGTGTGGGCGAAGTTTGGGCGTCGCAGGTGGCGAGGCGTTTTGCTGAGGGGTACAATTTTTGAGCGAAATGCTAAAATTTCGATTTCGAATTTTTAGAGGCAAACTGAGTTTGGATTTCGAGTTTGTGGGGGATTTGTGAATTGCCGATGATGTTGGTGTTCGCCGGAGCTTAGGCACGTCGCCGTGCACATGTACGGCATAGTTTTGGTGTCAGCGGCGTTGATGTTGGGTGTCTCGAGTTGTTGCTCGAGTTAGCTGGGTGATTTCTTCGAGTTTTAGACGAGTACGTGAGAGGGTTTTCTGATGTGTAAATCTATAATTAAGTTTAAACCTTAAAATAACTGAAAAAAAAGAAAAAGAGAGAAGAAGAAGAAGGCGTGTAGGAGAGAGACTTGGGGCAAGTGGATAAGTAACTTGAAGTGACACTCGAGTTAATTAGGGGAGTTCTCGGGTTTTCTTACTGCAGTTTTTTATTATAAAAATTAAAGTTAGGCAATTGTGTTTCTACAAGTTTTAAGCAACTGTAAACTTAATAACGGTTTAACAATTTAAGTTAAAAACTTAAATACAAGTTATAATTATAGTTAATACTTAACAAATGTTTTTAAACTCTTAATTAATATTTTAATTGAGTAATTAATTTACGTCAAGTATTAACATTTAAGTTTTGTAGTTAATAATAAATTGATTTTCAAATTTAAAAGAAGACTTTTAAAATGTTAATTAAGTTGAATAACTAATATTAATTAACTATTTTTGGAAAGCAATTAAGAATGATTAATTTATAATTATAGTTAGAGTTTGGATTAATTAATGATTAAGAAACAAATAAATTTGTAATTAACTATTTAAAGTTAATTAATGTATGATTAGTAGTTAACTAATTAAGTAATTTAATTAAGAATTAATAGTTGATTAATTAAGTAATTAGTGGTTAATAAATGAATAATTAAGTTTTATTAATTAATAATTAAGCTTATTAATTAATGATTAAGTGGTAATTAATTAAGTAATTAAGATTTAATAATTGATTAAGAAATAATTAATTAATTAAATAATTTGAAATGGAATAATTAATTAATTGATAATTAATGATTAATTAAACAGGGTTAAGTGATTAATTCTCAAGTAATTGATTTTAATTAATTAATTACAATAAGAATTAAGGATGTTTACTTATGAATGTTATATAAGTAGAATATCTGATTTGTGATATTTATTTGATGATAATTTTGTGATGTTCCATGATATGCTTTGATATATCTATGATGATTGTGTATGATTTATCTGTGATAAATACCATGTGAATTCAAAGTGTTGAATTTAACTGTTTAAACTATAAAAGACTTGACCTTTAAAATGGCGTTTGGATTTTGATGAGACCGGGATCGGGTGTCATTTATGATTATCTGAAAACCACATCGATCCAAATTAAACAGTAGGTCGTAAATTCTCAAGTGAAGATCGAGATGGTGTTTTCAGAATGCAAGGGTTATTGTCATTAACTTTGAGGGTGATTCCAAAATGAGTGTAACGAGATAATGCCTTCGGTTTCATTCGAACCCGGAACGAACTTGTATGGATTGAATGCTTTCAGAACATCGTCGGGCGGACGATGAGCATTCTAAGAGATATGTTCTATAAAGGTAATCGCAGCCTCAAGCCTCATCAACCGAGAATGGTTAAAACATGGGATGTGCAGCAAGGTTAGGTGGGTCATTCCCAAGCAGGATGAGATATACCCCTGTCTAGATGTCCCTTTTTATTTTGGCTGTGTGGGCGGTTGCTAGCTACAACCGCGAGGTTATCTTATTCGGGACTGTTCAGTAAGGAATGGTTCCGACCTTGTGTTGCAGCGGATTTAGGGTGGATCCTCGGTACGGTGATCTAGGCCCCGTACTGTGATGGGCGGTACCCTAGTAGCCCTGCCATTGATGAAAATCCATTTTCCCTACGAGACCCTATGGTTTTGATTTGTATTACCCATTTTTATGGCTAGTAGCTAGAATTTAATGAATGCAACAATTTTGTCTATTTTCTATTTACTTGAAAACCCTAGACACTATTATAATATCACTGGAGTTCCTATAAAATGTTTTGGTTAGCGTAAGGTAAAAACTTACCGTGTTTATGTGTGGGAAGTCTTACGTGATACCTTATTTTCAAATGTTTTTCAAAGTTAAACAAATTTAAACCGTTTACTCATACCAGACCCATGTCTGACCCGGAGTTTATTTTTGTTTTTCATAAACTCTTGGGTACTCAAATTTTTATGAGTAGCCAAGTGATAGGTTCTGGATTGTTGAGTTCTGGAGGAGCTTGGAGCAGGAGTTCCAGACGTATGTATATATCTATCTAGTCCCGCTGTGTTAGTTAATGTATGTTGTATTTTGGGATGTATATAGTGACAGATATGTATATGACTGTCATGTGTATGATATTGTATAACTCTGATATATGTAAAACTATGCAATAGTTATGTGATGTATTATATTTTGTTCCGTTCCGCTATGAGATTCTGATATTGTTATTCTTTCTTTCTATTCTTTTCTATTTCTATCTCTTTCTTTTCTTATTGATGATACGTCTTTCTGTGAGTAGAAAGGCGGGTCGTCACACATACTGCTTAAAATCACAATACTTTGGAAATGTAACCTTAAGGAATCATAGCATTTTTGGAATGTAATACTTTCCACTTTAACATTTTATATAATCAAAGTATTTATATACTTACAAATTTTAACATGGTCATTTTATCATAGCCATATAGTTAAATAAACTTTGTTGCTGTAATATCCAATTTAAAGCTGAAATTCTTATGTTAAGTTAAAATTACATTATTAACTTACATTTATTATTACAGTAAAGAATCTTTATTATTTTAATCATTTTAAATATTTCATTTACATTAATTAAAACTTGCCTGTCAAATGTACATTATCAACTTACATTTTATTATTACAGTAAGGAACATTTATCATTTTAATCAATTTAAAATACACCATTACATTAATTAAAACTTACATGTCAAACGTACGTTTTAAATTACATTTATTACAATAAAGAGCATTTATCATTATAATGAATATTACACTAATTGAAACTTACATTATGAAATGTACGTTTAATTTACATTTTTATTACAATAAAGAGCTTTTTTTATTTTAATCAATATTACACTAATTAAAACTTACATTATCAAATGTACATTTAATTTACATTTTTATTACAATAAAGAGCATTTATTATTTTAATCAATATTACATTAATTAAAACATTACATGTTTCTTTCGTTAATTAAAACTTTACATGTTTCTTTCATTAATTAGAACTTTACACGTTTTTTCATTAATTAAAACTTTACATTTTTCCATTTCAAAGTCAGCTATTTATCTTACAAAACGTAACATTTCACAAAAGAATAATTTATTGTAGTTAATATAGCAATCAAATTTTCTTCATAGATCTTTTCATGAAGACGTCAATTAACTATGATTTCTAGTTAAATAAATTTTATTACAAAATGTCCGATTCAAATTATATTCCATTTACCAGTTCAAAATACATTATTTATTATACAAACATGTCCATTTCATAAAGTAAAATTCATAACAATTTCTAGCTTAGATTTACAACTTCCATATTAGGTCAAACTCAATTATTAAATTATTTATCACAATAAAGATCTTTTAAGTACCATCTGAAACAATTAAAGATCTTTAAATTACAAGTTAACCAATTATCAACTTATAAAACTTAAACTTATAGAAAACCAATATCTCTTTATATTTCAAATCATTAAATCAAATTTGAGTTAAAATTCCACATATTCTAAGAATTAAAAATACTTAAAAAATTTCTTTTTTTAGAAAATATTACTTTAAAAATATTAACCATGGGCCTATATAATATTTTCTAACCTAGGTCAAGTGATACAGATATATATCATTTCAATCCGTAATATAAAAGAAAAATCCGGATTCTATCATTTCAAACCCGCAATCCCAAGTAAAATAAATACAATAAAAATCATTCGATCCTATCGTTTCAGCTCATAATAATTTTTTCCTTATTCTAATGTCCGTTCGAGTATGTATCATTTCAACCCATAGTGGTAGGGAACTTGCAGTGTGAGATACAGTAAATAAAAGGAACAGTATGTCATATAATAACATATTATATGATGTAACAAATATATAAATAACATTTAATATCATATAACATATCGCAGGCATATCTGGACATAGCATATAAATTTATACAATTCACTTGTCATTATTCCACAATAATATAAGTATATATGTATAGAGTGATAAAACTCACCTTTTTAAAGCTAGAATTGAAATTCAAACCCAAATCTAAACTCCGCAAAGCACGAAAAGGCACGACAAAGCCCGACTATATTTTTGAGCGGATGAAGAGTCAGATCCAACTCTTGTATGCAAACAAATACACATATATAAGAATATAATTGTCAACACAAAGGTTAGAATTTAAACAATGGAAAAATATGAAATATAGTGACATAACCTTTGCTCTAACCCACAAGTGGTGATGGTTGATGGAGTTGGTCATGGTGGTAGCTAGAGGCAAGAGGCCGGTCCTATCTTTGAAGCAAAACAAAGAAATTGGAAAAGAAAAGAGAAAAGAAATGGAAAAGAAGAGAAGCCATGACTTTAGAGCTTGAATATATATTTTTCTTCATGCAAATGATAATGAGGAGTTTTGAGAATTGTTTGTGCGTGAGTTATCAAAAGAAATACATGGCTAAAGACGGAAGAAGAAAAAGAAACGACTAAAGATGAGTAAATGATAGGAAACAAAAAGGCATAAACTAAGGAGAAATAAACTTGCATATATTTTATTCTTAAATGAAAATGAATATGAGAAGTGGGAAATAAATCTTTGTACGTGAACTGATAAAGTTTCTCATGACTAATAGATGGAGTTGTTTTGAAGGCAAGCAAAGAAGTAAACGTTAGGAAATGGAAATGCATAGGTTAAGGAGAAAGAAACATATATATGTATTCTTAATTGCAAATGAAAATGAGGAAATGAGATAATGAGAATATTTTATGCTTGATTTGATAGGGGACCCATGGCTAGAAGAGGTGAATGGATGGGGTAAGAAATAAAGAGGCTAGGAAATTAAAAGCAAGAAATTAACGCATATAACCTGTGTCTCTTAAATTTCTCCAAGCCATTTATTTGCGTAGTTTTCTTTCTAGAAATGAAATGAGAATGATTTGATTTGTACGTAAATAACAAGTGAAATGCACGGCCAAAAGAAAAATGAACGTCTAAGGGGAAGTTTTGGATGGTAAGAAAAGGAAAAGTCTCATTTTGAATTAAAGAAAGAGCAACTTGTGACCTTTGAATTTCCTTAACCCTTTATCAAAAATAAACCAATCAAAAATCAAAAATAAAAATAAAATAAAAGTTAAACAAAATAAAATTAGAAAGATGAAAAATAGAAAATAGAAAATAAATTGGGAATGAACATAGGAAAAATATAAAATAAAATATCAAAAGTTATTGTGTATAAAACATTGTAATTTATCTAATTCAAAAAGTATGAATCAGAATTCAAAGAAATGAAAAGAAGAACTAATATTAAAATAAAATACATTTTCAAAGAAAAAGATTAGGATTTAAAAAATTCAAATTTAAAATTTTCAACTGTGGTCAAATTCTGACTTTCATTTGACCAAATTACAAAATTTTCAGAAAATGTTTATTTTATTGTATTTGGAAAATAAATTACAAACAAATTCCAAACTTATATTCGAAACATTCTAGAAATTTATATTTAAATAATTTAAAAATTAAAGTTTTCAAATAAAATTTTAATTAAAAATATTAATAAAATTATGGATTGTTACAATTAAAAGCCATGCAAGAAATGAGGATTAAAGTCGTTCGTAAAAGCAAGTTCAAGAGGGATTTGTGTATTCTCCTCCATAAAGCCTCAAAAGCCTTCATATTCATTCATAAGCTACATGTTGAAGCCATCACCAAGATAGCAATCAAAGTCCTGCATTGCCAGTCGGAGCAAGGCCACTTCTTTCCAACCACCATAAATAGAGATGTACCCCCTCATGGAAAAGGGCCATTAACTTCTTTTTCATTCTGATCACTTTTTCCAATTAGTGTCTTCTTTAAGTTCTCTTCACTGAGATGAAAAGAGCTCGAGGATAAACTAGTGGCATAAAGGATAATGAGGGAGAAAATGACATATTTGTAAACAAGGGCCTATGAAAATAGATGACTGCATATTTGCATACTTGTAACATATTCATAATTGAATAAAGGACATGACTTCTATTACCTATTCAATTTTGGACTTGTCCATTTTATCTTTTGAACTCATGAACTATATTTTAAACAAATCCGTGACTAATCTTATAACCAAGGGGTATTATTGAAATTTCTTCAAACATGCCTTCTTGTATGCACACTTTGAACGTTGGACCAAATTTCCGTTTAATTGATTTCATTTTCAAAACCATGCTTAATTGGGTTAAAACAAATGTCATTTAAAAGATTGGTAACAAAAAACCCAAAACACTTTTGGTGTAAACAAATGGATCGTAGACCAAATTTTCCATTTTCAAACAGTACAATCCCTCGATTAATAATGAAATCAGATAAGTTAGAAAACTATCCTTGCCTCGACACACGTTCTTAATTCTCAAGATAGAGATCGTAGACCCAAATTGATCATTTATAGAAATCAAATGTCATTCATTTAATAAAACTCCTTTTCAGAAACCTCTTTTGTATTTATAAAATTCCTTTTATGAGTCTCCAAATATAATTATAAAATTCCTTTTATAAGTCTGTAAATATAATTATGATACTACTTTTATAAGTCTTCAAATATAATTAAAAAACTCCTTTTATAAGTCTTCTAATATAATTATAAAACTCCTTTTATAAAACTTTAAATAACCCCATTTATAAGTTTCCAAATATTATTATAAAACTCCTTTTATAATTCTTCAAATATAATTATAAAACTCCTATTATAAATCTCCAAGTATATTTATAAAATTCTTTTTATTATCTCTTTATATATTTACAAAATTCATTTCTATAAATCTCTTTTATATTTACAAAACTCATTAATTAAACTCCTTTTATCTATCCTTTCATACTTGACACAAATCTTTGTTTTCAAAATAGGACCAAATATACTATTCATAAATTGATCATTTCATATATCACTATAAATTCACAAATGTGATTTATTATCTAATTTATCAAAATGACATTGATTTCCCTTTCATAAAATGTCATTTAAAAATCTATCCTTTTATTTATAAATTACCATTTATGAATCTATTCTGTTATTTATGAAATACGATTTATAAATCTATTCATTTATTTATAACATTTTATATAAAAAGTTTCATAAATATTTTTTTTCAAAATATTTCTTTCTTCTTTTATAAACAAAATCGCTTTATTATAAAAGGTATATTCCTCTTTATTTTCCTTTAGAATAAACATCTGTTATTATATTAAATTTTTTGTGAAATAAATACTTCCCAAAATACTTTTAAAACATTTCCAAAAAGATTAGAGTAAAATAGAGAAGTTCAAAAATCATTTTAAATAAAATGCCATAGAAAATTTCGAAATCATAGTTAAAACGTTCTACCAATCAAAATCACTTTTCAAATCAAATAGTAATTAATAGTATTTCAAAATAATATAATGAGGGAAATAGCTGCCATAGCAAATAACCAATGGAACTACTACCGTTTTCGCTAAAAAGGTCCAACTTTTAACATATATCAATGTCATATCCAATATGGCTAATTATGAACTTTCAGTATTCAATAATTTATACAATAAGTATATAAATGGAATTAAAATCAACAGTTATATAACAGAAATTTAAAATCATAACGCCGAGAAATCTGGATTTCTCTACGAAAATCCTTGTATTTTAAAAGTCATTTGGTTTACAAAGCGGAAATTCAACCAAACCAAAACTAACCAATAAATCATTTAAATACAAAAACAATAATTTATAACTACTATATAACATATAGTATTCAATCAAAGATGAGTTAACTCACAAAAATTCTAGTTGACGCTTAAGCATTCTAATTTAATCTAACATCGAACGACATTAGATTTTAGCTCAAAATCCACTTGCTTCAAATTTCAGGAATCCAATTCTAATGCATAGATATTGCTCCTATGAGCGCAACACAAAAGACATCGTCTTGACTGGACATCGTATGTAGAACCCACCACAATATCCATATTAGGAAAGAACATTACAAATAATTTCGTCTGCTAATCTTGAGAATACGCTCCTTAAAGGCGACCGAATGTGAATATATCTTTACACTAATACTGACATGTCATTTATACATTTTTGCTTAATATTTGAACTGAAATTTGATGTGTACAGTATTAAGACAAAGTGACACATCGATTTCTTGAAATCGGAACAATATATCATATAAGCATCAGTCGTAGATCATAGCGGAATAATAATCTCATATACATATACGAATTGTGAGTCTACAAAATAAAACACTAAACTCACATGATATTCAAGTTTTACAATTCTATAATCCCAATTATACATTTTATATATAAGGTCCCAATTCCTAAATGAGATAAACTAAAAGTCTAAATGTTTATCTCCTTGCTAGCATAACCATTCAAAGATCAACCTGTCCTGTAACCTGAAAAGTCTCGGCCTAAAACGAGCAAAATAACACCCAGGTCAGACTATCTCTAAATATCCAATAGGGTGAGAACAAGATATAATACAAGAACAAACAACATATAAGTAAGTACAGATGTCCATGAAATAACAAATCACGAGAATTAATTTAACTTAGAGTTGATCACAAGGTACATGGTTATACATTTAAGTCACAAACAATTATTAGTCACTAAACACAGAATAACAGAATTAACTTAACATCGATCATAAGACACAAGAACATATATTTATTTCACTAACACAAGACTCAAGAATGTGTGTGTGTGTGTGTATATATATATATATTTCACTAACACAAGACACAAAAATATATATTTATTTCACTAACACAAGACCCAGGAATATATATTTATTTCACGAACACAGAATATCCAGAATCCAAGAGATCTTAATCCAAACCAATCATAACGATCGTCCAAAACAATCGCAATAATTGTACTCAAAACCCATGGCAAACAAACAAACAAATTGGTATCACTCGAACTGATCCGATACCAAAGATCGTACTTAGAGTGGGAATACAGAATCACAATAATGATAGTCCATACCGATCAAGGTGATCGTAGAAACCATGACTCGTTAAATCAACATTTATTTAATATTAGTATGCTCGTAAAGATATCCAGGAATAAGCTTCTTATGGATCTAGCAGCACACCAAAAGAGAGTAAACTCTAAAGTGCCAAATACTATCATCTTTAGTAATCACTAGGATTTAACCAACACGTCCCATATTGTATAGCGAAATCCAAGTATTTACTAAAAGCTAGAAAATATCACTTATTACGGATACCATCGGAAAACCTGAACTACATTCTCTTAAGGATCTAGCAACCGCATGTCGCACACTAGAAGAGAATACAATTCTGAAGTGTAAATACTTCCTAATAGCAATCACAAGAATTTAACCAAGACATCCCATAGTACCTGGTGAAATTCGAGCATTTTCTAATGGGTTAGTAAGTTTCACTCAAACGTTCTATTCAATGAGTTATAACATATTCGATGAAGTCTTATTCGAAAACATTTAAACCAATCGATGACACTAAGTCGGTTATTAGTACTCCTCAAATTATAGAATTAAGGTTCTTAAAACATTTTTCTCCTTTTAGTTTATTATTTAAAACATATATTATAATTTCCATAAATCCATTTATTATTTAACTTTATAAAAATATTCACTGATTTGATAAAATATTCCATAACTCTGAATTGTTCCAAGATTTTACTTATATACACAAAGTTGTCTCAAATTCCCATATGGTTGTATTATTCACAGAACTATAGTTTAAAACCATGTTTAATTACTCTTCTAAATCCATGTTAAAATATAACTATTTTATTTAAACTAAATTAAGTTTATACTTTCAAAACTATATTTCCAAATTCCATGAATCCTATATTATTTATTTAATAAAACCATAATACTTACATTCCAAATCCATAATACTTTTATGTAAAAATAAATTAGATTTGTATTTCCAAAGTCATATTTCCAAATGCATAAATATTTTACCAAACATGCTTAATATATAAAATAACTTGCTAAAACGACATTTTTAATATTTATTAACTTAATTTAGAAATATTTCTATGATTTATAAATATAAATAATTCTCTTTCATAAAGTTACCTATATATGAAGCTTATCTATTTATTTCATTCGACTCAAATATATGATTTAAAGATCTGCAATTTCGACCACCTAAATCTCATAAATTTACAAAACTTAAAACAAGAAAGTTGTATATAAAAGTGTCAGCATTCGAACAAGAAAAAGATCATCAGATTTGGATTTGCACTTCAAAAGTTACGACCTAAATAATTTTTAGAATTAAATTTATTAACTATGTCTTTCGTTGAAAGGACAGCGGAAACGAATTTTTGACCGTTTAAACTTCTAAATAATGCAAAATTAAAAACATAAAAATTGTAGCAGATAATCTAATTATCTAGAACATCAAAAATATCGAATTCCGACAAGAAATGAAAACGATATGACTAAAACAATTCTCAAGTTTTAACTTTGTTATCGCTGTCATTTATTCACAACACAACGACACTAAAACGTAATTTTGACCATATAATCCGCAAAAATATTACAAATCTCAAATAAAAATGTTGTAGCAGGTAATCTAATCTTTTCATAACATCAAGATTCATTGAATTTCAATAAGTATCTAAAAAGTTATGGTTATTTTAATTTCAGGTTTCAACTTAGCAATTACACATGAACAAAGCAACACTATCATATTCAAACTCGATTTCGAACTAACAAACATTAGAATTTCGAAAAGTGATCAAAAGAAAAGTTGTAGTTAACTGAATGACCTTTCTATCACAAAAAGATTGGGTCATTTGGATTTATTTAAACTAAGATATTGCTGTTTTACTGCAACGATTTTCCTAATTCAATTTCGACAACTATACCATGTTTTCAAAAGAGCATTCGTTTCAATTTTCACATAACCTGGAACTTTCAGCAAATAGTGTTTTATAACAGCAATAAATTAATTCAATTTAATATCTAAATTACTACTTGAATCAATCAAAACAGCCATGCAAGGAGATAACGGCTATGATTACTAACCTTTATAAGCTTGAATTGATGTTAGAAACTAAAATCCTCTTATGCTAGCATCTCTCATCAATTAGACCTAGGTTTGATTTCAGAATTTTGCAAAACACAATTACTAACCAATATGAGACTGAAATTAAAATCCTAATAAATGAAATATAGGATAGAAGAGGTTACTTTATTTGATTTCTACAAGTATTAAACCAACGCCCTTTGATTTGCTCTTGGATTTGAGGATTTTAGCTCTAGGGTTCATGAGACAAGGAGTTTTTTTCTTTGGTCTTTGGTTTACTGCTGAAATGAGAAAGAACGAAGGAAATAAACGTATAAGTTTAATTCTCACCTACCTACATGGGCCTAATGAGTTTGGAGTTTGCTAAGGATCCAATAGGTAAGATGTTGCAAAATTAATACATAAGAGATAAAGTGTTGCTAATTCCTTTTAGATTTAATCACTTATTTAAACCTCCAATTTACACTGAACAATTAATTAAAAATTACAATTTAATTTCTGAAATCCTACAAAACAAAATAAGTTAAAATTCCATTTTCATTATTATGGAAAAAATTTGTATAATTATTATAACTTTTGAAATACAAGTTAATATTATTATTTTTAATTAAAACAATATAAATTATTAATCACAGATTCTTATTTTAAAATAATAAACCTTAATATTAACACTTAACAAAATTTACAACATTTTCCAAAGTTATCTTAAAATTAATTAAGATAAACAATTCAATTATTCACCAAACTAGATTTAATTTCATAGTTAAATTTTACAAATCACAATTTAGAATTAATTACCCCTAACTAGATTTAATTAATCAGGTAACGACAAGAGGGCTGTTACATACTTCCCCCTTAAAGAAATCGCATCCCTATAATTTCCTTAAGAAAGAATCTATAACATAAAATTTTTCTTAAAACAATTATTTGTTAACTGATTTCTAATTTCATTTCCAAAACATCCAATTAGCACCATGCCAAATTATAATGCTAAAAATCAATTTTTTTAGTTATCATTATTTTCAAAAATAGTTTCTCTAAAATTTTCAAACGCCTTAAATTTATGGAAAATTTCGCTAGCTTTTCCTTTGCGTGGCTAGAGTTTCAAAAATTTACAATATGAAAATAATTACATAATATACATCTCATTTCAAGGATGAGGCATCCCTAAGGGAAAAACACAAAAATGCGATATGTAATCTGAGATATGTACCTTATATTTGAAATATTAGCAAGTCTGCTAATATTCCTTAAGCAAACAATTTATAATCTTTTAGACGATATCTATTAAACTTTAGATACCTGCACCTATCTCAAAAGTTCATATTAGTATTTAATATCAAATTCATGTCATATAGAAGATAGTAACAATTAATGATTACACTTGACATTATAATATTCCATAACGAAAGAAATTCGTACTTAAATTTCCAAGTTTTACTTATTATTTATGTCAAAATGTCACGTTCGATATTTATGAACCCCTATCGATAATAATATGGTGTCCCACATATCGATTAAAATCCTTGAACAACATTCAAATAAGTCAACACAATAGATAATCTCAAGTTTAGATGCATTTATTTTATTATCACTAATATCCATGCATCCAATTTTAAATAAAAGCAAGCAAACAATCAATTCCTAGCAACTAAATAATCACTTACAGAGGAAAAATTCAATGTCTGAAATTCCGCTGTGCAACTCTGATTATTCCTAGATCATTTAAATATTAAACCTATTCGCTCAAATTTCCCAAATTTTATATTAAAAGAAATAGTTCATTTTAATTTGATCCATTCCAATTTAATTCCAAAATTTCCCCAATTCTAAAAGATATTACTCGTTATTCTCCAAATTTTTAACGTCACAAATTCCAATTTATCAATTAAATTTTTTTAAATCAACTTACGCCCCAAATGATTATCCCGACAATCATTTTATATTCCTATCCCTAATTAGATAATTAATATAACTATTTGCCACATACCTCATGGGATAGGGCTCTAAATCATCTAGGTCTTAGGTCCGTAATATTATATGCTATAATGTTCTGACACAGCTCTGATACCAATTGTAATGACCCTACCACGATACCCATATTAGCAAAGAACATTACGAATAATGAAGTCTGCCAATCTGGAAGGGCGATTAAATGTGAATATATCTTTGTACTAACACTAACACATCATTTATACCTTTTCACATAATATCTAATGTAACATCCGGGATTTTCGACCCTCGAAAATCGATACTAATACGTCCATTGTATTACATGCCGAGAAAACGAATGCCAAAAAACCCGATTGTTAAGGAAAGAAAAAGAAAGAAAGGCAGAAGAATAGAATCAACAACACTAAATCTCACAATCGCAGCGGAACAATATATAATAGATTATAATATATCTTTATACAAAAAGATCTATAACTGTTACTATACATATCATCATCAGAGTACAACAATCAACAAGTCAATTTTGGATAGTTATAATAACTTGTCTTCATAAGTGCTGAATATACAACCAACAACACACAACGGAATATAATCAAGTACGTGTAATATGTCTCGGTCATCCATCACACCTCCTAAGCTCCATAGCATCCTAACTTGGATCGTAATACTCGGTTTGACCCACGCATTATAGTAAAATAACACCCGAGTCAGTCTGGAAAACCAGCGTAAGAAATCACACTCATTTAGAATTATTACTTTTATCAAAATCCTTTGAAAACAAAGGTATCTCGTAAGTCCATGCCACACATAAATGCGACGGGTTTTTACCTTACGATAACCCAAAGATGTTTTATAGAAAATCCTGTGATATTATAATAGTTTCAAAGTACAAATACTTATTAAAATAGTCGAAATTGTTACATTAATTAAATTCCAGCATACTAGGCTCTACAATCAAAACCGTAAAGGCTCGTAGGGTATATTGGATTCCATACAATGATTGGGCTACTGGGGTACCGTCCGCCACAGTACACCTCTAGAAAAATGTACCGAGGACCTTGCCTGGATCCCCTGCCAACACAGGATCGGCCGACCCCTGACCTGGATAGTACCCAATATGTTATCACCCTGGGTGTTCCCACCCTTATCGAGCGCTCTCTTTTCCATGCATAACCATATCCATAATTATAATATAATATATCCGAGAGTATCTAGAAAAATGATAACATAACCTAATTGGGTGCGACCCATTTAGCCCTGCTGCATCTCCTCTGTTTTTGTTATTCCCAGTTAATGAGGCTTGAGGCTACGTTTTACCTTTTTAAATAGCATTCATACTTGAAATGCTAACACTGCCTTCCAGACAACGATGCAATGATAACATTCATCCATACAAGTTGTTCTGGGCCTGAACAAACTGTCATCTTCATTATCTTCATGATATCGTAATTCGTAATACACAAATCAGATCAAAGTGGCTTTCGGATAATTAAATCCGATCCCGGTCTCTTCGAAACGACTATCGAATTTGGCCAAATTCGATAGTCGGTTATTTAACTATCAAATAGCATCCATAAGAAATCACTAGGCCTTATTTTATATATCTTCAAAACATTCATTTAAAATATCTTTACAAAGATATATGTTTAAATCTCTTCCAGTGTATTCAATAATTGAAAATAATTCAAATTCTTATATCAATAACAAGATATTAAAATCCATATTAAAACTTAGAATCTTTCTTTCAAATCCAACTTATCATTCATTACTTAGAAAATATCCCATATAAATCATTTCGTAGTTAGAATATTTCGAAAACCATTTAATTCCAATACTTAGGAATATTCCATCTTATCTCACAAATCTCTGAAATTTATTAATTCCTTTTATAATTCACAAAATTTTTATCGATTATACTAATTTATAATCCATCTAACAATTTATAACTCCTTTATTGAATTCATATTCATTATCGAAGTTTCGGAGTCTAACTATTTTGGTAATTCCCTAAATATCCAGAAATCCCATTATAACACTTCACCGAAAACAATCACATATGTTTTAACAAATCTGGATTACAATCTCAAGAATATTTGTAAATAGATTCCAATAACTTGCTCTTAAACTATATACATAGTAATAATAAATTCCAAAAATAAGGTTAAATAATTATTAAAAAAATCAAAGTTTAAAAAAAAAATAAACATCAATAACTAATTCCAATTTTATTTATAAAATTTCTAATCGATTTATAAAACTAGTTTATAAACTTAGAATTCATTTCAACACATTTAAATGTTTAAATAACTAAATTCCTGAAATATTTTAATCCCAATTATAGTTAAATAAATAATATACCTTTTATAAAATCAAATCTTAAACCATTTTTAAAACTCAATATGTCCAATTCATTAGTTATAAATCTCTCTCGATTTATCACAAATCGATTCACATTTCTAATTCCATAACTATTCCCAAATTCCAATATAGAATCCATTATTTCTCTCTAAACCGATTTCTCGATCTCATTATAAATTCTCACTAGAGATTTATATTTCCTATTTATTAAATGAAAATCATTACACTTCATTTATAAACATTGTTTATGAATTTCATAACCTCATTCCTCGGCTTATACATGTTACACTACAAAAGTCTATTTGTAAATCGATTTCTAAACTTAATCCCATTTATAAATCCATTCCTTAAGTAACCCAACTATATCCCAAAACAAATCAAATCATGATTTCTATTTCCATTCCATAATTTTAAAATCCTATTCAAAATCCAGTATAACCAATTTTATATTTATTTTCCAAATCCCCTTTCTATTTCTCCCAATCTATTTAAATCTCGAATTTTAAAACCTTTTTACTTTTAAACACATATCACTTAAGATTAATTATTTAAATTTTTTTATATCCATTATTTCCAAATCTCTATTTAAAATATACCATGAAATAGTTAAGTACAAATTTAAATTCAAATCATTTATTTTATCCAAATCAATTCCTTTTTTAAATAATCCCAAAACTCAATATAAATTTTCCACTTCCAAAATCCCTTTTTTTTCTTTCCAAATTCAAAAATAATATTTATGGTATTTTAAAATATTAAAATCTAGGCCAGTACTACTATAGCATCAAATAGATCAAATCATGTCATAATCAATCACAGATTATTTAAACACATCATATATCACTATATATAAAATTAAAATCAACATTTTTGAGGAATCTAGTTGGATCCCTCCAACCTATTTTCCTGCAACCGCAGATGTTAGATAATATAAAATACCAATCTCGTTTCAAGACGGGATATCCCAGTAATATAGGGTCATCCGCTATTATGCGGGGCGCATATGATCTCATCCGTTCCAATAGGCGGGAATATATATCCAACTACTAACACATACACACTGTACTATATATATATATATAATATAACATCTAGTTGGTAATAATAATTTATCAATTCATCCAATCAGCCAATAAATTATTTTTAACTATTTAAAATAAGACCAGTAACCAAATGAGTGAGATTTACTCACATTAATTTTCTGTTGTCGTCGAAATGTTTCAGTTTGGAACCAAACCCAGACGACGTCCAATTTTAGCCCAAATTTTGATAGTCTCCAAATTCGTCCAAACTAGTTTCATTTCAAAGCTCTCGTCATCACGATCACAATGCAAAAAGTTTCGTCTCGATCGGACCTCATATGTAGAAGTTATAGATTTTATAAGTTGTTGAAAAAAAATTAAAATTACTTAAAATAAACTAATTAAGTTCAAAGTATTTACAGTAATACCCCTTTCTCCTTCTTCCCAAATAAACGTGCACAGATGCAAGGAAACCCAAATCATGCGTGCATCTAATCCACTAATACGGAGCTACGCCTCACGAAAATTGAATCCGCCTTCACCGTTTAATTTCTCTCATCGAACATGACTCGCCCATACCCTTTGCAACCCCCTTCACCTACCCTAGCAAATCACGTCCCCTATGGACGGGACGATCGTACTTCCAGGTTGTGAAATCCTCCAATGCACCGAGCTCTGCCAAAACCTCACCCGAGAAACCATTTCCCATAACGAATCCAAAAACAACGTTCATTTCGTTTAATTCTTCCCATATTACATGAAATCGCCAACCCTAGTTTCAATAACCATTCGACTTCCACTGTAGAGTTGCTTAAATCATCTTCGAAACTCCCAAAACGCCTACCAGATCGAAGCTCAGGCTAAAACATGAATTCTGAAACTAATTTCAGATTTTTATATTAAGTGGATTTTGATATTTGGTTTTTGAATTCAAACTTTTATAATTTTCTTTCTTTCTTGCCTACGTGAACAAAGGAAAGAGAGGGACACAATTTTTAAATAAGAAACAAAATAGGCTCGTACGTATATAGGGTGGTTGATGTAGGTTGGCTTGTGGAGTGAGTGAAAGAAAGTGACTACCTAGTCAATTTGATGAAAAGAAATTATTTAAAATTCAAAAATATCTAGATATTAATTTCAAACCCCGATCGAGGCATGCTTCCGGGCGTTTATAAGGTTATACCCCTATTCCGAACGCAATGGAATAAGTCTCGAGTCCCAATTCGATTGTATATGAAAGATAGCTTTTTTGACTCCACTTATTATATTAAATTTTCAATATTAATTTCAATCCCTTTCTATCTCATGCGATCAAAGGATAACTCCAAACGCTTAGAAATTTGAAATTCGATAATAATACACTATTATGAATCCAATGTAGCTGTTTCATCGAATTTCGATACTGTGCCCCGGAAGACTATTTTTATATGTTAATTGCAACGAGATATTTTTAAAAATCGAGTAAATCACTTTTAAATCCAAATTTAAAATTTAATTTACCTTTATTCATATTGATAGAAATTTAATAAGCCTTTAAATTATTTTTATCGAGCATAAAATCCAAGATTCAACGATTTAACCATTTTTCAATTATTTAATTCAACAATCAAATTATCCAATAAACCACTATATTTGAAATCCATGTTATTAAACTTATAAAATTAAATTTTAAATATTTAAAACCAATTAAATATCCCCATTTCAAATAACCAAAATTCTAGATTGTTACATTCTTCCTCTTTTAAAAGAATTCGTCCCCGAAATTGCCAAGGTTAGAAGAATGGCCCAAAATGCATTAACATTCCCAAAATCAATTAATTGAAACAACTTTCCAAAATCAATTTATTGAAACCATATTATCACTGTTTACTAATTTCCAAATTCATTCATGGATCCCAAATAATTTTATTCATTCAATTGTTTCGAATCATAATTCAAAACCAAATTTTAATTATCAAAAATTTTCTTCAAAATTTTCTATCTCCTTAAATTTTTGAACAATTTCGCCAACATCTCCTTTGCACGGTTCAATCAAAACAATCACAAATCGCTACTACGGTCCCCAATCATCAAAAGAAACAAAAGCCAAGTGGCTCAATCGTAAAACCATCATATTCAAACAACAATTTAAATACATATCTTTTTGTCAGGCAATCAAATTTTACTTCTGAAATCAAAAAGAATCAATTAGCCCTTGCTTTCAAACACCTGCATATTATTTACTAACGATATCCAATCATATTATCAAAATCATTTAATTTTGCAAATTTCCATCTTCCAACACCTGTATTGCCTAAGCCCGTACGATGTACACGCATCATCCGTATGCAATATCAATCCGACCGCTCACTCGATCACGCACTTTCACTTCCGAACTAGTATCGTTTGCATGACTCTCTAGTGCGGACTCAGATCTGGTTTCTTGATCAGAAACCTTCATTCTCTTTGTAACGACCCAATATTTTCAACCACTCCATCCGCACGTGTCGGACTTGAATTGCTCAAAATACCGCGTTGTAAATAAAATTTGGCAAATCTCAGAATATACAGTAAATAAATTATCACAATTCATAGACACAGAGTAAATAATAATGCAGCGGAAGTAAAAGAGATAGTAGTTCATGAAACTACTACATATATATAAGATACTTCAGAGTTAAACCAGATACAACAGAAGAGTAACAAGATACATCAAGTACAAATCAGAACACATCACTGGAATCACTGGATACTGAAAGCAAAATAGATGGCTGAATCTTCATGCAATGCTCCAATTCCGAAGGTGAGTCTTGAATGCTGAATCACTCAGTCTGACTCGAGCGTAAAGCAAAACACAAAACACTCGAGTCAGGACATAAATACTTATGAACTGTAAATCAACTCAAGTGAACAGCAAAAAAATGCATCAGTAACTTAAAGGATGCCAGGGATCGCCCATCCTTTAAGGATCCGTTAAACTATTTACTATGTAGTAATATTGCACTATTTTAATAATGTCTACAGTAAAATAAACTTACTTTAAAATAACGTTAAGGGGTTACCCATGTAGCCCTTAACACATAATAGTGCCAATAGTCCATACAGTACCTGCATATCTCCTGATCGGGAGACTATGAGAAGATACTCCATAGGTATGACACAAATAGAAACTCGTAGTAAGGCTCGCTATGGTAGGTGACACGGCACACGAGGCAATGCCAGGGTAGATATACCAATTATGTACATGGGCTGGCGGTAAAGTAGCAGCCACTACGCCCACCTCGGAACACACTCCCAATCAAAAATCGAAGGATAGCCATCAAATCAACCACAAGTAAGAATATAGTATCGAAGAAGTGTGTCCGACCAGAGGAGCTATCCCTTTTGGCCCGAGATCGCTCCTTTTTTAGCCACCTTATGCCAACTCAAGGGAGTCGGGTCCACGTTCATACCTCAATAGGATCTTCGCCACCATCCTACTTCATTTTGGAATCTCCACCGCGTACATAGTTGTTAAAATGGTTTTCGGAGTTGGCAAAGAGTTCAACTTTCGATCCCAATCTCTTTAACAACCAATCGTTATTATAACGCCGTGGTCATTTCAAAATAGTTCATACTTCAAAATCAAATCATTTCATTTCAAAACTATATTCCTTTCAAAATAGTTTATACTTCGAAACAAAAACCATTTTTATTTCAAAACTATATTCAAATCAATACGATATCATTTCCATTTCAAACATATATTCACCTTCCAATAATCTTTTCAAATCTTATCAATTTACTAATATTTAGTTTTGAAATATTTACTTAATAAACTCTATGTCATTTAAATAAACCCAAATTACAAGTAAACTCAACATCCTTTTATACTAATATAAACTTCAAATATTCCTTTGTCAAATAGATCAAAATCAAATATCATTCCAAATTCAAATCCTTTCCTTTCAAAATCATTTCCTTTCAAATCCTTTATAAATTCATTATCATTCTCAAATTCAATATTCAATTTTATATATCATTTTAAAATCAGAGATATCATTTAAATATCATTTCAAAACACATTTCAAAAATTCATTCAAAAATTCATTTATATCATTTCATTTCATTCAAATTAACACATAACCAAGTAGTCCTTACATAAATTCAATTTAAATTTAAATTCCTTAAAAATTCAAATTTAAATATTAAAATATATTCAAAACACCTTAAATTTCACAAATAATCAATTTCAAAAGTTAAATCATTTAATACTTTAAAATATAACTCAAACAGTGTTAAAATATATAACATTTCAAAACATTGTCAAATTATAACAACGACAACATTTATAAAGTGCTATCGTAGCTTAGTTTCCAAAATAGTTTAGTTCAGGAACAACGGCATTTATAAAATGTCATAATAGATATTTAGTTATTTCAAACATAGTTAAGTTCAAAACAGCAGCACTTAAAAATGCTGTCATAAGACCACAACATTTTTGGAAATGCTATTAATAAAATTTCAGATTTTATTATAACTTCAGAAACATTAACACTCTAATTTTTTGTTATTTTAAACTTATAAATCATATTTCTAGACTTCAAAATTTCACATTTAAATAATTTTAACATATGATTTATCACAACTAAATTTTATAATTAAATATCCAATTAAAAACTCAATTCATTCGTTAAGTCAAAATTCACTGTTTCTTAACATATAAATTAAATAAAACTTAACATTTTACTTCAAATATCATTTCAAAACTTTAAATTTAATTTCCATTACTTACTTACATTTTAAAAATAAAATTTAAAGTCAAAAATCACATTTACTTCAAATTTTCATACTTAAATTCACAAATTCAAACTTAATATTTAACTTTCTCAAAACCATAAATATATATTTTTAAATCAAAATTTCATACTTTTAAAATACATACATACATACATACATACATACATACATACATACATACATACATACATACATACATACATACATACATACATACATACATACATACATACATATATATATATATATATATATATATAAATCATTTAAAAATATACCATGGGGTCTGTATATAATTTTCTAACCTAGGTCAGTGATACGGATATGTATCATTTCAATCCGCAATTTAAAAAGAAAACTCGGGTTCTATCATTTCAAACCCGCAATCCCAAGTCAAATAAAATACAATAAAAATCACTTGAGCCTATCATTTCAGCTCATAATGATTCTTCCCTTTTCTAATGTCCGTTCGGGTATGTATCGTTTTAACCCATAGTGATTCTGTTCTAACAGGGAATTTGCAGTATGAACATATGCATAAACAATATAAACAAATACACCAACATGTAAATGTCACAATATAATGTCATTTATCAAATGTCAGGTGATAATAACAAAGTTAACATGGTAATAGCATGGAATAACATATCGTCTAATCATCATTAACTTGCATAACATTTTAATTACTAAACACGTGTCATCAATTTACCATTTCATAAGTAAAAATGTCGGGGTGAGAAGGACTCAGCTTTATCAAAGCTAGAGACCACTATGACACATAAGAACAATTCCAAAGGCATGACAAGCACGATACAACATGACTTTTGATTCAAGCGGGAAGAGAGAGCCAAGATAATGATCTTGTAAACAACCAAAACAAGACAATTTAACATGAATATATTTAACACAAAACAATATAGAAACAATTGGAAATTGAAATTAACAAAGGACAAAATGATTAGACCTTGATTCAACCACTCTAATGCTCGGCCAAGGGGTTCTTTTGCTCGGCTATGATCATGCTAAGCCCTGGTATGGCATCATATAGCACCGCTAGAAGTGGAGATACGAAGAGGTAGGGTTGCAACATAAAGCATACAAAGGGACTAGGCTAAAATAGGCAAGTTTTGGTGCACCGTTTGTCTCGGCTTGGTCAAGAGGTCTTGGCCTATGCATGGTACAGGTCTGGTCAGTGGAGAGGCTGAAGGTCAGAGGTGATGTACATCAGGTGGTGGTGGCTATGGTGGTGGCCGAAGTGACTATGGAAGGGTATGGTGCAAACATTGGCTCGGCTAGGCAATTTGGAGGAGTTTGGTGCAAAGTATTATGGCGTTAGCTCAATGGATGGTCATGGCCTGCCTTGGTCAGAGGAGGAGGAGCTGCTGTAGATGGTGGTAGTGATGGTGATGTGGTGGCGAAGAGGTATAGGCCAAGCAAACTAGAAGAAGAGGCAAGGCAAAAATCATGAAACATAAGAAATGAAAAAGGAGATGAATCCATTAGCATTGTTTTCTTTTTTCTTTGCCGTGAGTTTTTTTTTGAGGAGAGAAATATTTTCACGTGAAAGTGAAATGGGAAACACGGCTACAACAAAGAGAAATGGTCGGCCAAAGCTAAATGAAAAGGCAATTGGAAAATGAAAAGTCAAAGGCAAATGGAAAGACACAAGGAAAATGAAAGGGTTTTGACTCTTGAAATTTCTAATTTCTTTTAATCAAAATAAAATTCCGTAAATAAAAATAAAAGACAAACAAAATAAAGTGAAAAAGAAAATAAATAAATAATTTTAGGAAAAATAGAAGATAAATAAGAAAATAGCTTATTAAATTGAAACTAGCAATAAAAATTGTAAACAAAATACAATAAACATTGAAAAATTATAACTATACCTTTAAAATGTTTTAAAAATAAAATATATACATAACATATCATGTTACATATATATACACAAAGTAGAACATGATATGACAACAAAAATATTATTTATATAAATTAAAATAAACAATTTTGTTAAATACAACAATTTACATACAATGGTTTAAAAAGCAACAATATTAATCAGATTTCATCAAAACGAAAAGCAGTATACTTGAAATTTTATTAATTTTCATAATAAAAGATAAAATTCAAAAATTCAAAATTTTTAAATTTTTAAATTTAAAAATCAAAGTTTGACCATATTGACCAAAATTCACATTTCTGGAAAATATTCTATTTATTCATGTTTGGAATTATAATTTACATCAAAATCAAATTTATATTTAAAATAACAAAATTTATCCAATTTAATAAATAAAATAAAGATTTTAAATCAGCAATTTCAATAAAAAAAATTTAAATATACAATTAAAATAATCACAAAATACAGGGTTGTTACACTCCTTGCATAGCCATATACTATGACAGAGAATCCCATAATCAATCTAAAATCCATATCTAGGGTTCACCGTCGAAAATCGAGTGAAAAATCCTAACTCAGATCGATATAAATTATCTCGAAATTATGTGCTCGAATCTGGATCAAACCGTTATGCGAATTAAATAGTATACGTGCATTTTGCGTATTTATTTCCAATTGATTTTTATCCCCACCAAATTCCTTTTGTCCACATTCATTTTATTTACATCAATTATTCTCAATCCATTATTCACATTCCTTATTTACTTAATATATTTTCCAGTTCCAATTATCTCTTAAGAATTTTCTTATCAAATTTTCTTAAGTCAATTATAAAATTTTATAAAAATATTCTTAGATTGGTTACCACTTCACCACTTAAGTCTATATCCATTTAAAATCAAATCCAAATTTCATGTTTAACACCTTTCACACTATACTATATCCATTAATGATTTATAAATTCTACTTAAGTTTATAAACATTTCATTTAATTCTTCTCATGTTTCTTTCCACTTCATAACTTAAGTTTATGTCTATTTCTATTCAAATTCCATTTTAATACAATTTAACTCAATTTATTTGTTTGAATTTTAACCATATTCTAAAACAAATTCAAATCACTAATTAATTCGCTTAGTTTGTTCCTTAATTCATTTCCGAAATTTATTTTACTTAACCTAACTTAGGCTAATTTTCTTTCCATAATTCATTTATACTTAACTTGAGTTAATTTTTGAATACATAGTTCAATTCCAATTTTACCTTCCTAACCTTCACTTGCAACAAATTTTAAAGCTTTGTTTTACTTACGAATTCCAAAAATTTATAAGTTATCAACTTATTTTCTCATATTCTCATAAAACATTTTAAGTCAAAATCCTGGAGTTTTAATAACTTTATTCTAAGTGTTTCAAATCATTTTTGGAAATCATATAATATATACACAATCCTTTGGTATATAAAATTATTCTTTTGAATTTCAAAATCAAAACCAGTTTTACCAAACAAAACTCCAATTAGTAGCAATTCCACTCTTCGAAACTCAAAAATGAACGTCGATGCTGCTGCAATCATAACCGAAATTAGTTTCCAGCGACCGAAGTGAGTTTAGTGCTTTTCTGTTCTTTTAAAACCCTTAATAAATTATTTCATAAATATTTTCCAATTAATATCCCTATTATTTTTCCCAAAACCTTTTGAAACAATTTTCAACACAAGATTTAGATTTCCAAATTTCTAGCCCTTAAACCTTTTTAATTTATAACTACTTTTGTAAACCATATTTATAATATACTTCAGGAATTTCTTTTCCCTTAAATTTGTAAATCACATTTATAAAATATATATAATTTCACTTTAGTTATACGAAATCACTACTTAACTGTTAATCTTGTTTAAGTATTAGCCTTAATTCAATCACAAACAACAATCATCAACTGATAACAGTATAACATTATCATTTTCTAACAATCAAGCACACCATATATACGATAATAATCTCTGAAAAACTATTCCTTTATATATTAAATATAAAAAGGGTAAAATTATTTCGTTCATCCAATTTCAAAACAATACCATATCGAATTGATCTATTTAAGTGTTTAGATATCCCTAGCAATAACATTAATTACTCGTATTGACCAGAATCCATTAGCCACTCAATAGATCAACCAACACAATATAAAACAATTTTTATATCCCTAACTAATATGCGCTCATATATACATATATACACTCATACTCATTCTAGTGTTCTACTGACCCTATCTCTAATGAGTTACCCCATCAAAGCCAAGGTTCTCACTTAACCTTCAACTTTGATACCAAATGTAATGACCGGGATTTTCGACCTTCGAAAATAGAAACTAATACGTCCACTATATTACATGTCGAGAAAATGAATGTCGGAAAACCCGATTGTTAGGGGAAAAAAAAGAAAGATAGAAGAACAGAAACAACAACACAGAATCTCACAATCGCAGTGGAATAATATATAATAGATAATAACTTATCTTTATACAAAAAGATCTATAACTGTTACTATAAATACTATCATCAGAGTACAACAATCAACAAGTCAATTTTGAACAGTTATAATAACTTGTCCTCATAAGTGATGAATATACAGCCTACAATACACAGCGAATATAATCAAGTACGTGTAATACGTCTCTGTTATCCAGCTCATCTCCTGAGCTCCATATCATCCTAACCTGGATATGTAATACTCGGTCTGACCTGAGCATTATAATAAAATAACACCCAAGTCGGTCTGGAAAACCAACGTGAGAAATCACACTCAATTTGAATTATTACTTTTATCAAAATCCTTTGAAAACAAAGGTACCTCGTAATACCACGCCACACATAAATACGACGGGTTTTTACCTTACGGTAACCAAAACATCTTTTATAGAAAATCCTATGATATTATAATAGTTTCCAAATACAAGTACTTACTAAAATAGTCGAAATTTTTACATTAATTAAATTCCAGCATACTAGGCTCTACAATCAAAACCATAAAGGCTCGTAGTGAATATTAGATTCCATACAATGACTAGGCTACTGGGGTACCGCCCGCCACAGTACACCTTTAGAAAAATGTACTGAGGACCTCAACTAGATCCCTACCAACACAGGACCGGCCTACCCCTGACCTGGATAGTACCGAATATGTTATCACCCCGGGAGTTTCCACCCTTGTCGAGTGCTTTCTTTTCCATTCACAACCATATCCATAATTATAATATAATATATCCGAGGTTATCTAGAAAAGTGATAACATACTCTAATTGGGTGCGACCCACTTAGCCCTACTGCATCTCCCATGTTTTAGTCATTCTCGGTTGACGAGGCTTGATGCTACTTTTTACCATTTAAAATAGCATTCACACTTGGAATGCTAACACTGCCTTCCAGGCAACGATGCAATGATAACATTCATCCATACAAGTTGTTCTAGGTCTGAACAAATCAAATCTCCAAATCATTGTCTTCGTTATCTTTATGATATCGTAATTCGTAACACACAAATTGGATCGAAGTGGTCTTCGGATAATCATATCTGATCCTGATCTCTTCGAAACGATCAACGAATTTGGCCAAAATTGATAGTCGGTTATTCAACTATCAAATAACATCCATAAGCAGTCACTAGGCCTTATTTATAAATCTTCAAAACATTCATTCAAAATATCTTTACGAAGATATATTTAAATCTCTTCTAGTATATTCAATAATTGAAACAATTCAAATTCTCATATCCACAACAGGATATTTAAATCCATATCAACACTTAGAATCTTTCTTTCAATCCAACTTATATTCATTACTTAGAAAATGTAACGCCCTACCCCGAGACCCACCTTAGCAAAGAGAATTAACAAGTTATTCTGTCTACTAAAGCGGAGAATAGGCCTGGTTAAGGGCGACCATCTATAATTTTGTCCTAAACACCTATTGAATACGTCAACGAATGCAATATAATTTCTTTTCAATTCATGTGGATCGACATACCCAGTAAATGCTTAATCCAAAACTATAGGTGGCTAACGGATCTATCAGAACAACATACGATATCTGAATGTAAATCACATCTCAGAACAGTAACCAACATCATATATATACCTATACACTGATACATGTTCAGTACAATACATTATGAATACAATAAAGGTGGTACTCAACCACACTATACACGAATCAAATGTAAAAACATCAGAGTAAGCAGAAGAAATCAACTACTCAAGCGATAGATAAACTGATATGCAACATCAACTTCAAGCTAAGCCCAAAAGAGAATACCTGAAATAACTCGGTCTGTCCCGAGTATAAATACACGGGTCAGCCTAGCTAAATAAACCAGTCAATATCGATAATATGAAGCAAAATGGATGTAGTGATACTTCTTCTCGAACGAGGAGAAGGATTAGATAACTCATAGCTCAATACTTAAGTAAGGAACTCTACCTAAGTGACTAAATACCTCTAACTCAAACTCAATACTCAAATAAAACACAAGTGCCTCATATCATCGACGATAACCAATAATGAACTCAAATTAACTCATATAAAACTCAAGCAAAACTCAAATGGTTCGATGAACCATTACTCCAAAAAGGAGAAAACTCATCTCAATCGCAAATAGAAGTCATAAAAGCAAAACAAGATAACTCCATAAGAATATGAGATCTCAAACTCATAAGTAAGCCAAGACGGCTAAATCTCACACATACATCTCAATCTCAAAAGCTCATGGAACTTGATTTGAATTCAAACTCATAAAATCTCAAACTCAATAAAGAATTCGATGCAAGTTCAAAACTCAGAAAATCTTAACACCAATGCGCCCAAAACGGCGTACTCAAAACTCAGAAAACTCGGATTGGTCGGATCCCCAATTACAATGCCGAAGCAATTTTGCACGTGCTAAATTCAGATAGCTGAAGCCTTAGACAAGGTCGCTAACACCTTCCAAAGCAGTTCGTCCTCATGACAAGGTCGCTGACACCTTTCCAAGCCGTTTTGTCAGCCCTAACAAGGCCGCTAACACCTCCCAAAGCAGTTCATCCTCGTGACAAGGTCGATAACACCTCTCAAAGCAGTTCTGCTAGGTAAACATCGTGAATGTGTCACAAACTCACAGATAGGAACCCGAAAAGTGTTAGCGTGTCTCCCATACCACACGTTCGCACTTAGCAGTTTACTAGCCGCTAGTCGATGCCACACTAGGAACATCATAAAACTTAAAAAATCATATCTCGCCTCGCCTCATTGGCGAGTGATAAAAGGACACCATACTTGTCCCATCTCATCGACAAGTATTAAATGACATCGTAACTTGTCTCATCAACCAGTGAAAACATCATGATGGTTCCTCATAAACCATAAATCTCAAAATATGAAATCATATACTCAAGACTGGCCCGATACCATTGGCAAGTAAATAGAATATCGTGATGGTTCTCATTGACCATACTCCTACATAGGAGATCTCAAGCCATGATACTTGCCAAATATTGGTCATGTTAAATAATTCCAATAAATAGGAATTATAAAACTCAAAATACGCCATAAAATGGCAAAACCATCTCAGAATCAATAATCTGAAATAGCTTCAATCGTACAAGTCCGGAATTAACCAAAATAGTAAACGCACATATCCCATACCACGTGTTTTACTAAATCGTTTAATTCTCTTTCTCATACGTTCGAAGTGTAAAAGTGTATGTTTTATATATGAAATAGTTTACTAGAGAAAACAAGCTTCTAAAACTTTTCCCAAAAAGATTAATAAAACCAATATTTAAAATTCCTTTACTATAGGGAATAAATAGGTTTTGTTTTTTTATATTAGAAAGATAAATTTAAAAATACTATATAATAATAATTCGAAATGTCCACTTATTTCCAAAATCACCTCAAAAATGGTTTAGTGAAAACCATACTCGAAAACAATGAAAAATTAAAAAGATAACTCAAGACCGATAACTTGAGTTCAATACGAATTCAATTCGAATTATTTATTTCAGGAACACACGACACAAGAATATATTATTATTTCATAAACACAATACACAAGTATATATACATATTTCACGAACACGGTACAGTCCCAAAATCTAAATATCCAGAATCCAAGAGATTTTAATCCAAACCGATCGTAATAATCGACCAAAGCAATCGCAGTGATTGTACTCAAAACCCGTGGCAAAAAAACAATCAAATTGGTATCACTCGAACCGATCCGATACCAAGGATCGTACTCAGATCGGGAACACAGAATCACAGAATGATCTCAACGATAGTCCATATCGATCAAGGTGATCGTAGAAACCATGACTCGAAAATTCCACATTTGTTTAATATTATTAAATTGTTGTGTTTGAAAAGAAATCCAGGATAAACTTCTTAAGGATCTAGCAGCCACTTTCCGCACACCAAAAAAGAGTAAACTCTAAAATGCCAAATACTATCATCTTTAGTAATCACTAAAATTTAACCAATACGTCCATTACCATATGGTGAAATTCAAGTATTTACTAAAAGCTAGTAAATATCACTTATTACGGATACCACTGGAAAACCTGATTTATATTCTCTTAAGGATCTAGCAACCACTTGTCGCACACCAGAAGAGAATACAACTCTATAGTGTTAAGTACTTTCCCAAATGGTAGAATTAAGATTCTCAAAATATTTTTTTCTTTGATTTTATTGTCTAGAAACACTTGTTATAAATTCCCATAATCATTTCTACTAACTTTATTATAATATATATATATATATATATATATATATATTTGCTTGTTAAAATTGTTTATAAAAGGTAATTGCATTGAAATGGAAATTTAATTTGAAACCGATATATATATATATATATATATATATTAACTCTCTCTTATAAATTTGCTTGTATTCATATCACATATTTATATTTATATATCAGATAGAGTTTTATATAATGTTTGAAATTCCAAATCACATAAAAACAAAAACAAGAAAACATTAAATGATGCATTAGAAACATCACATAAAAATGAAACCAAAAGAATTCATAGAGATAAGAAATGTCCTGTTCAATTCAAAATAACAGGCAAAACAAGGACATGCTAAAAATCTAAGGCAAAGGCAAATGATGGCAGCCAATCAAACAAAGCTATAGGGACGTGCAAATCAAAGCAACAAGCTATGGGATATGCGTTCAATTTCAAGGCTACAAAGCATATAAAAAAATGAAACACATTAGTGCACAGGCAATGTGCTTGAATAATTTTTAAAGCAAAGAACAAAATACAAATCAACAATAACAAGGACGCACGAAAGCCAAGCAACATCAAGTAACTAATGCTACTATTCGCTTAAGAAAGATTTCCACATAGACCCAATTTAATATGTACAATTCCGTATATGAATGATAAAGTAAATGCAAATAGCTAGGAAGTATGCAAATAAAAAAAATCAAAGTAATGAACATATACAAGGATGGTCTGCTAGTGACAGCAAGTACTAAGACAAGCAATAATCTATTTGCAAGCTTTCTTTTGGAAAGTACTCTATACTTATTTACTAAAACATGACTATATATATATATAACGTAAGTAATAGGTGTAGTACTGCAATTAAGTGAACTTTTATAACTTTAAACTATCTGTACAACATATATGCAAGTTTTAATATATGAATGCAAAGACAAGTTCACTTTTCCAAAAGCAAAAAGGTGTCAGGCTTTATTATATAAACATGGTAAAGAATAAAGGCGTCATGCATTATTATATACATATAAGTATGGTAAAGAAATGTATGCTATACATATAAAAATTATATAGGCACTACGTCCTTTAAGAATTGAAGAAAGGTGGGAAAGTCATAATAATTTATACATGTATATATTTCAAACTTAAGCTTACAAAATCAGTGCATGCAAAACTTTGGAACCTGATTATATTCGAATGGTTTAAAAAAATATTACTAGTACATAGTCAAATTTTAAAATAGAAAATTCACTTATTCAAACTGCTTGAAGAATATGGATTCATAAATGCATTATTTAGCTAAGTGGACAGTCTGATATAATCATATAGTGTATAGAATTTAACTAAGCCAATTGCATAAGTAAGTCAAAGCAAATAAGTAAAAAAAAAAATGAGCATCCACAAAATATCAATAGAGACATACAAGTATTTCTAGGTAACAAAAGGACTGCTATTAACAAAGACAAGTTTTATCTTAAGTCTAATTAAATATGTTCAGTGGCACATAGGGACGTGCGACCAATTCCATAGTCTAAACTATAAAGGATGTTCAATTTCTAGAATACAGGAACGTACGAAAACAAAATCAAAGCAGCGAAAGAAGGCAACAATAATTAAGCTAAGAATGAAACGATAAGACAAATGCAAGCTGAGGTACAGGCAACAAACAGAACCATAGCAAAAGCATACAAGACTTAGCAAATAACAGATTGCGTGATAAATTTTTAAACAGGGTAGGGATGCATAAAATCAAAGCAGCACTTAAAATCAGTAGAAAACACAGATAGATTATGTGAAAATTAACTCACCTTAAACCCTAAAATAGCAGCGTTAAACGATCGCACCACTACCCGATGCCTAGCCTAGCCCGCCAACACCTGAATGCAGCCACCACCAAAGTCCGCACCTTCGGTTTCTCTAGCTCTGTTTATCGCCGCAACTTGGATTGATAAAGGGATTTTATTGGGGATTTAGGGATTTTATTTTCTAACTTGAGATGAATTGAAAATGCGAATGGAGCAACATCTGCTTACCGAAATAAAGTAGAGAGGAGAGAAGTAAACGTATTCACTTACTTAAGTAATAGATTTGGGTTAAGGAATAATGGGCTTGATTTAATCTTTAGGCCCAATTGATTTAAATGAGAGAATGCTTTTCTTAGCTTAACCGGCAGATCTAATTAGCTTAACTAAAATCAACTAAGCTAGGTTAAGTTAAATTTTCAAAAGCCAATTTAGTTATAAATATATAAACCCAAGGATTAATTCATATAATATTTCAATTAAATCCAAATATAAAATTTTAAATCATTTATTCAAAGTAGATTGAATTTCATAATCAAATTATAGAAATTCCAGATTTTAAATTTATCAACGCTAATTAATCATAATTAATTAGGTCATTGATAATACGGTTGTTACAAAAAATATTCTATATAAATCATTTGCAGTTAGAATATGTAACGACCCGGAAATTTCAAATCCCGAAAATTTCAGATGGTTAGGGAAAAAATGGAAAGAGATAGAAGAAAAAGAAGAAACAGAAACGCCAACATCTCACATTCGCAGCGGATAAAATATAATAACAAATAATAATAGTTATACAAGAAAAATATACTTGTCAAATTACACTTTAATACATCGGAGTTACAACATACACAAACACTGGACAGATACAATCCACATGTCCCGGATAACTACAATATCACAGCGGAAAACACTCCATAGTTCCTGTCATCCAGCTCACCTCCTGAGTTCCAGAACGTCCTTACCTAAAAAAGCTGTAATACCCGATCTGACCCAAGCATTACATCAAAGTAACTCCCGGGTCAGGCTGGAAACCAGCGTGAGTAAACCCATCTAACTTGGATACAAAAGCACACAACTAGTATAAAACTCGGTAGCTTGTATCAGTTACAAGCGCACAATTTATTATAGACATCTCTTATTTCACACACTAATTTCTAAGTACCAAAACTTAGATTTAAAGGTCCAGTTCACTTAAATCATTCCATCCTAGCTTATTGTATAAGAATCGAAGTGGTTTTGGATATTTACTAATACTCGACTCCGGTCTCTTCGAATCCAATGTCATCTTAACTCAGATTATTCAAGTGAAATACAATTCAACTTTAAATACAGGATGTAACTTTTACATAACAATTTATCATTGATAGATAACCACATTATCACTATCCACTCAAACATCTAATATCATTAAAACATTTCGTATCAGAGATATCAACTAATTCAAGGCATTTAATATCATTCAATCATTCCTAGGCAAGATTTATTACTTTCAAAATTAATTTAATTTAGTTCTAATTAAATTAATTTCTAACTTTAATCACTTAGATTACCTTTATTAACTTATTTCAAACCAATTAATTAATCATCCTTTAATTATCCATCTCAATCAATCTCTCTTGACTAATTATCCTTTAATTACAATAAGTAATTAACTTTTAATTAATTACACAAATTGATTAACCTTTACCCATCCATTAAATAATCCCTTAATTACTCTTACAAAGTAATTAACAATGATTTATTTATCCTAAATTAATTAATCAAATTAATTACCCTATAATCACTTACATTGATTGATTACCCTTTACTCATTAACTAATTAACCTTTGATTAGTACCCTAATCAATCAACCCTTGGTTAATTATTCTAAGCACTTAATCCTTAATTACTTCATTAAGTAATGTCTCTTCAATTAATTACTTCATCAAGCAATTATCTCATTGGTTAATTATCCTTAATTAAACTTCAATTATTAATTAATTTAATTTAATTACCAATTAAATTAATTAATAATTAACAAATTTATCTTTTAAATACTTACATTAAGTAATTATCATTTAGGCAATTTATCTCTAAGTAATTTTTCCTAAATTACGAATTAATTGATCTCTAATTAATTAACTCAAAATTAATTAATTAACTGCCTCTTTTCATTACTTAATTAAATCAATTAATTACTCTTTAATTACCTTATTAATTTAATTAATCCTTAATAATCCAAGGTCTTAATTAACCTCAAGTAAACCATTTATCTTTATTTTATTACTTAATTATCATAATCATATTTAAAACATTTATCTTTAAAATTATCGTACTTAATTAAATTACTTAATTTATGTTTAAAATAACTTAAGTATTTAACAACGTAAGGTAAACAATCATACAACTTCGTAAATCAAATATTTTAGAATATTTATCGTATAACAGTTTTAAACTAAATTCATTTTAATTTTTAGAACTTATTTATGTTTAACTTTAAAAACTGTTTAAATTAAACTTCGGGTCCAACCCGTATAGCACTCGAGTCTTTACCCGAGAAAACACTTTACATTTTTAAAAAAAAATTCAAACCTAGAACATCACTCATGAGAAATCTCGAATTCACACTCGAGCAAATCAGCTGTAACTCCGAGAATATCTTCGAGCAAAAACCTCCACCCTGATCTCTCCTCTTCTTCTTCTTTCTGTTTTCTTTAAAACTGCTATGAGTTGAAGAAAAACTCATGCGGAAAAAAACCCGAAGCAACTCAATTTCCCTCCCGAGACCAACCCCGAAGGAAATCCTTCGTTCTAAAAACCCAGACTCAAATGCACAAACCTCTGGTGCACATGCATTGATCGGCGATGATGCTCCAGCATCCACGACCATCACCCACAAGTCCCCTATCATCTCCTCCTTCGATCACTACCACCCAAATCTCAGAATGATCACGACATCGATATTTGACTGTATCAAACCTACTGGAACCCAATACTCCGACCAAAAATCACCTCAACCAGGCGACGCCGTCCACCAGCGAACATAAGCCTTCGTCTAAAACCTCACCACGAGCCAAACCCTTGATTCCCCCACACCGACCTTCCCTGATGCTCCGACGATGGAGCAGTGACCATCTTTCCGACCACGACCAAAAACTACAACAAAACCCTAATTCGATCAATCCCTGATGCCAAGAGGAACTAGAATTACCTCGACTATTTTTGCCAACCTTCCCTGTAACGGCCCGATATTTTTAACCATTCGCATCCGCACATGTCGGACTTGAATTACTCAAAATACCGCGTTATAAATAAAATTTAGCTAATCTCAGAATATTCAGTAAATAAATAATCACAGATCATAGACACAGAGTAAATAATAATGCAGCGGAATTAAAAGAGATAGTAGTTCATGAAGCTACTATATAAAAATACGATACATCAGAGTTAAACAAGATACAACAGAAGAGTAACAAGATACATCAGGTACAAATCAGAATACATCACTAGAATCACTGGATACTGAAAGCAAAATAGATGGCTGGATCTTCAAGCAAAGCTCCAACTCCGAAGGTGAGTCTTGAATGCTGAATCACTCAGTCTGATTCGAGCGTAAAGCAAAACACAAAACACTCGAGTCAAGACATAAATACGTATGAACTGTAAATCAATTCAAGTGAACAGTAACAAAAATGCATTAGTAACTTAAAGGATGCTTAGGATCGCCCATCCTTTAAGGATCCGCTAAACTATTTACTATGTAGTAATATTGCGCTTATAATAATGTCTATAGTAAAATACACTTACTTTAAAATAACGTTAAGAGGATACCCATGTAGCCCTTAACACATAATAGTGCCAATAGTCTATACAGTACCTGCATATCTCCTGATCGGGAGACTATGAGAAGATACTCCATAGGTACGACACAAATATAAACTCATTGTAAGGCTCGCTATGGTAGGTGACATGACACACGAGGCAATGCCAGTGTAGATATACCAATTACGCACACGGGCCTGCGGTAACGTAGCCGCCACTACGCCCACCTTGGAACACACACCCAATCAAAATCGGAGGATGGCCATCAAATCAACCACAAGTGAGAGTATAGTATCGAAGAAGTGCGTCCGACCAAAGGAGCTACCCCTTTTGGCCCGAGATCGCTCATGTTTTAGCCACCTTAAGCCAACTCACGGGAGTCGGGTCCACGTAATATACCTCAAGAACGACGCCACCATCCTACTTCATTCTGGAATCTCCACCGCGTACACGGTTGTTCAAGTGGTTTTCAGAGTTGGCAGAGAGTATTTCGATCCCATTCTCTTTAACAACCAAACGTTATTATAACGCCGTGGTCATTTCAAAGTAGTTTATACTTCAAAAATCAAACCATTTCATTTCAAAACTATATCCCGTTCAAAATAGTTTATACTTCGAAACCAAAACTATTTTTATCTCAAAACTATATCCAAATTAATACGATATCATTTCCATTTCAAACATATATTCGCTTTCAAAAATCATAATACATTCAAAGTAATAACTCTTTCGGAACCAAAATACTTGAAATCATTACACTTTGAAAATCATAACATTTCGAAATCATACATTTGAAATCATACATTTGAAATCATGAAACATTCCTTTAATTCTTTACATTTGACAAATTTATTCAATTAAACCCAAATCTTCAAATTTCCAATTTAATTCAATTAAAACCATCAGTTTTCAATTCAATTCAGTTTCCCAACAAAACATTCCAATTCTTATAAATTTCAAATAAAGATTTGATCCACAAAATAAACTGTTCAATGTTTAACATATTTTCAAAGCTTAAATATCCCACATTTCAAAACTAAATTTATGATTTCATATATCCCAAATTTAACTTCATTATTACTTAGTTTTGAAATATTCATTTCATAAATCCAATATCATTTATATAAACCGGAATTTCAAGTAACTAAATATCTTTCATACCAATATAAACTTTAAATATTCATTTATCAAAATCACAAATCATCCCAATTAATATCCTTTATCAAAATATCATATCCTTTCAAAACCTCATTATCAAATCAATATTTGAATACAAATTCGAATATTCAAATTTAAATATCATTTTTAAATCAAATAAGTCATTCATTTATTATTCCAAATATCATTACAAAACACATTTCAAAAAAAATTCCGTTCGAACTTTCATTTATCTCATTACATTTTATTCCATTTAACACATAACAAAGTAAACCTTATTTAAATTCAAATTCAAATTAAATTCCATAAAATTCAAATTTGAATATTAAAATATATATTCAAACTTCTGAATTGTCACAAATAATCAATTCCAAAAGTGAAATCGTTTGACACTTTAAAATATAACTCAAATAGTGTTAAAATCTATAATATTTCAAAAAAAGGTCAAATTATAGCAACGACAGCATTTATAAAGTGCTGTCGTAGCTTAAAATTTCCCAAATAGTTTAGTTCAGGAATAACGGCATTTATAAAATGTCGTAATAGATATTTAGTTATTTCACCATAGTTAAATTTAAAAACAACAGCATTTAAAAATGCTGTCATAAGACCACAGTATTTTTGGAAATGTTATTAATAAAATTCCAGATTTTATAATAACTTTTCAAAAACAATAAAACTTCAATTTTAGCAAATTTTAAACTTATAAATCATATTTTTAGGCTTCTAAACTTTCACATTTAAATCAATTTAACATTTGATTTATCACAATAAAATTTTATAATTAAATATCAAACTTTAAAAACTCAATTCATTTGTTAAGTCAAAATTCACTGTTTATTAACTTATAAATTAAATAAAACTTAACATTTTACTTTAAATATCATTTCAAAACTTTAAATTAAATTTCCATTATTTATTTACATTTTAAAAATATAATTTAAAGTCAAAAATCACATTTACTTCAAATTTACATACTTAAGTTCACAAATTCAAAATTAAATATTTAGCTTTCTCAAAACCATAAAATATATATTTTTAAATCAAACTTCATACTTTTAAAACTACATATCTATAGAAAAATCATTTAAAATATACCATGGGGTCTGTATATAATTTTCTAACCTAGGTCAAGAGATACGGATATATATCATTTCAATCCGCAGTTTACAAAGAAAACCTGGGTTCTATCATTTGAAACCCGCGATCCCAAGTAAATAAAATAAATAAAAATCGCTTAAGCCTATCATTTCAGCCCATAATAATTTTTCCCTATTCTAGTGTCCATTCGGGTATGTATCATTTCAACCCATAATGGTTCTATTCTAACAGGGAACTTGCAATGTGAACATATGCATAAACAATATAAGTAATGTCAATGTCACAATATAATGTCATATATCGGATGTCAGGTGCAAATTAACAAAGTTAACATGGTAATAACAAGGCATAGCATATCATATAATCATCATTAACTTGCATAAACATTTTAAATTACTAAACACTTGTCATCAATTTACTATTTCATAAGTAATATGTCAGAGTGAGAAGGACTCACCTTTTCAAGCTGAAGTTAGCAAATCAAACTACACAAATGAATTCCAAAAAGCACGATATGGCACGACACAACATGACACGGCACGAATTGATTCAAATGAGTGGAGAGAGCCAAGATATTATCTTGTAAACAACAACTAATACAAGACAATGTATACATGAATATATAACACAAGATACATTGGAATGAATTGAAACAAAAAACAACAATGGACAAAATAATTAGACCTTGCATTTACCACTCAAATGCTTGAACATAGAGGATCAAGTGTTCGGCCATGATGGTGTTAAGCTCAGGTTTGGTATCATATAGGTGCGGCTGCAAGGAGTGTGAAGTGGTAGTAGATGCAGCATGAAGAATATCAACGGACAAGGCAAAAGAGGCAAGTTTTGGTGCATTTTTGGCTCGGCTATGACCACAAATAAGTTCGGTCATGGGGTCTTTAGATATGGACAGAGGTGGAGATGGCTGGAGCTGCGGCTAAAGGTGGTGTAGCTGCTGGAGTGGTGGCTAAGGGGGTGGCCGAAGTGATGTATGGAGGGGTTAGGGTGAAACATGTGGTCTAGGCAAGGTTTCAAGGGTGGAACTTGCAAATTTTGTGGTGCAACTTCAATGGATGGTCACGGCCTGATTATAGTCAGAGGAAGAGGGGAGGTTGCTGCTGTAGATAGTAGTGATGGTGGAGCTGATGGAGAAGGGGCTAGGCCGAGTAACTAGAAGAAACAAAGGCAAAAATCAATAGAAAATATGAAAAGATATAAGGAAAAAATGCCAAAAAGAACTTACAAAATTTTCAAAAATTAAAGCATGGCCGTGAGTTTTGAGATGAGAAAAAAATTTCTCACCTGAAATGAGAATGAAAGTCACGGCTACAACAAAAGAAATGGACGGCTACAAGGAAAAATGAAAAGGCAATTGGTAAATGAAGAGACAAGGCTATATGAAAAGACAATGGAAAATGAAAGGTCTATGACTCTTGAAATTTCCTTTTCTTTTAAATCAAATAAACTAAAATAAATTAGTAAATAAAAATAAAAATGAAAACAAAATAAAGTTAAAAAGAAAAATAATAAATAATTTAAGGAAAAGTAGAAATATAATGAGAAAATAGTTATTAAATTGAAACTAGAATTAAAATTTCTAAACAAAATAAAATCAACATTTGAAAATTATAACAACAGTTATAAAATGTTTTAAGAATAAAATTATATACATAACATGTCATGTTACACATATTAGAACAAGATATGACAACCAAAAATATTATTTATATAAATTAAAACATACAATTTTGTTAAATAAAACAATTTACACACAATATTGTAAAAAACATAACTTTCACAATATAAATCAGATTTCAACGAAACAAAAAGCAGTATTCTTGAAATTTAATCTATTATCATAGTAAAAGATAAAATTCAAAAATTCAAGAATTTAAAATTTTAAAATTTAAATTTAAAAGTCAAAGTTTGACCATATTGGCCAAAATCTACATTTTTGAAAAATATTCTATTTATTCAGGTTTGAAATTCTAATTTACATCCAAATCAAAATTTATATTTAAAATAACAAAAATTATTCATTTTAATAGATAAAATAAAGTTTTTAAATCAAGAATTTCAATGGAAACAATTAAAATATACAATTTAAAATAATCACAAAATACAGGGTTGTTACACTCTCCCCCACTCAAAGCTTTTCGTCCTCGAAAAGGAATGAGGTACGAGAAGACACAAAAAAGATAGAATGAAATAGGATTAAGAGAAGATGACAAGAAGATTAAAAGTATACCTGATAACTGTTGTTATAGGTAAGTTTAATAAGGTGGAGATGAACTTCCCAAGATCCTCCAGAATCAAGAACACAAGCACGAAAAAAAAATCTTCTAGAATCTGATTCACCCTTTCCGCTTAACCGACGGTCTGTGGCTGGCAAGCAGTGCTCAGATTCAAAAATGAGTACCAAAGATTATCAAAGATTATAGAAAGATTTCTAAATAGACTGGTATAAGCAATAACCTCCTCATTCTGTAGCTAGATAAGGGAAATAAGGACAACCAAAAGATAGTTTGAAAAACAAAATAAGATAATAAATTTGAAACCATGAAAATTTCAGCTTAAATTAAAAATTAATTTTTCATAAGTTAAATAAATCTTAACCATATCAAAGTTCATTGTCTTATCATCAAATTATCTTAAATAAACAATCTCAAAATCATGGATTTGAAAAAAAATCATTTATTATACTCAAAATGTACTCAATAAAATTAATTCTTCTTTATTCCTAATTAAAATTAAATGTATTCCTCTCAATATATTTTACCACCTATGTTAAATATATTTACACTTATTATAACTGCTTTAATTTTATTCTTACTTCCTTAACATCATTTTATATTTTTAATTATTCCATTACCCTTTTTTTAATTTACCTTTGTTAATCATTTTATAACTAAAATTTAAGTATATAACATTTATTATAACTACTCAAATTTTATTTATAAAATCTTTTTATATTGTATATTATCCAATTACATATTCAACTTTTGAAAATTAAGGTAAGTTATATTGAAATGAAATTTGTGTATTATACAAATAAAACTTTCCAATTCAATCATTTCAAACTTGAATATTATCCAAATCTTGAAATTTTATCTTGATAGGAATTAAATTTCCGATAAATTCTAAACAATTTAGAGATAAATAAATACACATACAGTATATATATATATATATATATATATCCATTCAAGTTTAAATCATATATTAGCATATGTTGTAAATCCAGTCTTATTTTAGAAATTCAAATCAATTAAATTCCCTAAAACAAAACTGTAGCAAGACTATAGAAAAGTTTCTTCACTTCGAAACTCGAAAATGAATGTCGATGATGCTGCAGTCATCACCGAAGTTATTTTCCAGCGACAAAGAGAAGAGCGCTAATTTTAAACTTTAAAATTCGTTGGAAGTAAATTTCTATTAGAAAATACTTTAAATAGTATCCTTTTAAAACTTTAAATATAAGGTTTGAAACCATCGGATTCTTGTTTTTAAATTCATTTTAAATTTCCAAATAAATTTATAACCATGTTTTATAGTTCAATTATTTATATATGAAACAAGAGATAATAATATATAAAAATCAAATATTATTTCTTAACAACCAATTCAATAAAATCTAGAAAAAAAATTATAATACAATTACAAAATTTATTTCATTACTAAATTTGAAAAAAACATATTGTGTCAGTTTGCTCTGTTCAAGTGTTTTGGAAATCTTATCGATAGCATTGATCAGACGAATCGATCAGAAACCCAAATCAACATCAACAACTCAAACAACACAATATATAAAACATTTTAAATATTAGTTTACAAATACACTTCAAGAATGATTTGAAGATAAGTTGGAAACAAATATAAGATGATTAAATAACATAATAGAAAGATGGATAAGCTTATATAAATCGCGGGCAACCTTAATCGGGTCAGCCGTGACTTAAAGAATAAGATTGATGTGGATCTCTAGGGTAAATATACATTCGGTCTCAAGAGATAGAGTTTGGAATTATAAGGGATACTAGCATCTAAACCGAGGATATAAAATCTCTGGTGAATTGATGCTGTTGTAAAGGAGTTTCACCCATTTACAAATCTATTTGAGATTGGCGAGACCGCCGACTCATTACAAAGATCATTCGAAGTGGAGTTATGGTATATTCCAGAATCAAAAGAAGACGAATAGTGAGGGACATGACTGAATTTTGGAACCGTAGAGAAGGTTCCAAAATTCAAAGGAATCGAGTTAAAAAGGAAGAGATTCAAACTTGAATGAAAGTGATTCTGTAAATACATTTACCATATATGCTAAGTTTTTCCTAGAGCTACCAAAGCTTTGATACCAAATGTAACGACCCGATATTTTCAACCATTTGCATCCGCACGTGTCGGACTTGAATTGCTCAAAATACCGCATGGTAAATAAATTTGGCAAATCTCAGAATATTCAGTAAATAAATAATCATAGATCACAGACACAGAGTAAATAATAATGCAGCGGAATTAAAAGAGATAGTAGTTCGTGAAGCTACTATATAAAAATAAGATACATCAGTTAAACAAGATACAATAGAAGAGAAACAAGATACATCAGGTACAAATCAGAATACATCACTGGAATCACTGGATACTGAAAGCAAAATAGATGGCTGGATCTTCAAGAAAAGCTCCAACTCGGAAGGTGAGTCTTGAATGCTGAATCACTCAGTCTGACTCGAGCGTAAAGCAAAACACAAAACACTCGAGTCGAGACATAAATACTTATGAACTGTAGATTAACTCAAGTGAACAGTAACAAAAATGCATGAGTAACTTAAAGGATGCTTGGGATCGCCCATCCTTTAAGGATCTGTTAAACTATTTACTATGTAGTAATATTGTGCTATTATAATAATATCTACAGTAAAATAAACTTACTTTAAAATAGCGTTAAGGGGTTACCCATATAGCCCTTAACACATAATAGCGCCAATAGTCTATACAGTACCTGCATATCTCCTGATCAGGAGACTATGAGAAGATACTCCATAGGTACGACACAAATAGAAACTCGTCGTAAGGCTCACTATGGTAGGTAACACGGCACACGAGGCAATGCCAGGGTAGATATACCAATTACGCACACGGGCTAGCGGTAACGTAGCAGTCACTACGTCCACCTCGGAACACACTCCCAATCAAAAACAGAGGATGGCCATCAAATCAACCACAAGTGAGAGTATAGCATCGAAGAAGTGCGTCCGACCAGAGGAGCTACCCCTTTTGGCCCGAGATCGCTCCTGTTTAAGCCACCTTAAGCCAACTCACGGGAGTCGGGTCCACGTAATATACCTCAAGAACGAAGCCACCATCCTACGTCATTCTGGAATCTCCACCACGTACACGGTTGTTAAAGTGGTTTTCGGAGTTGGTAAAGAGTATGACAACTTCCGATCTCGGTCTCTTTAACAACCAAACGTTATTGTAACGCCGTGGTCATTTCAAAATAGTTTATACTTCAAAAATCAAATCATTTCATTTCAAAACTATATCCCTTTCAAAATAGTTTATACTTCGAAACCAAAATTATTTTTATCTCAAAACTATATCCAAATCAATACGAACTCATTTCCATTTCAAACATATATTCACTTTCAAAAATCATAATACATTCAAAGTTATAACTCTTTCGAAACCAAAATATTTGAAATCATTACACTTTGAAAATCATAACATTTCGAAATCATACATTTGGAATAATAAAACATTCCTTTAATTCTTTACATTTCACAAATTTATTTAATTAAACCCAAATCTTCAAATTTCCAATTTAATTCAATTCAAACCATTAGTTTTCAATTCAATTCAATTTCCCAACAAAACAATCCAATTCTTATAAATTTCAAATACAGATTTGATCCACAAAATAAACTATTCAATTTTTAATATATTTTCAAAGCTTAAATACCCCACATTTCAAAACTAAATTTATAATTTCATATATCGTAAATTTAACTTCCTTATTACTTAGTTTTGAAATATTCATTTCATAAATCCAATATCATTTAAATAAACCAGAATTTCAAGTAACTAAATATCCTTTCATACCAATATAAACTTCAAATATTCATTTATCAAAATCACATATCATTCCAATTAATATGCTTTATCAAAATATCATATCCTTTCAAAAACTCATTATTAAATCAGCATTTGAATTCAAATTCAAATATAAATATCATTTTTAAATCAAATAATTCATTCATTTATTATTCCAAATATCATTACAAAACACATTAAAAAAAAATTCCATTCAAACTTTCATTTATCTTATTACATTTTATTCCATTTAACACATAACAAAGTAAACCTTATTTAAATTCAAATTCAAATTAAATTCCATAAAATTCAAATTTAAATATTAAAATATATATTCAAACTTCTGAAATTTCACAAATAATCAATTCCAAAAGTGAAATCATTTTACACTTTAAAATATAACTCAAATAGTGTTAAAATCTATAATATTTCAAAACATTGTCAAATTATAGCAACGACATCATTTATAAAGTGCCGTCGTAGCTTAAAATTTCCAAAATAGTTTAGTTCAGGAATAACGGCATTTATAAAATGCCGTAATAGATATTTAGTTATTTCAACATAGTTAAATTCAAAAACAACAGTATTTAAAAATGTTGTCATAAGACCACAGCATTTTTGGAAATGCTATTACTAAAATTCCAGACTTTGTAATAAATTATCAAAAACAACAAAACTTCAATTTTAGAAAATTTTAAACTTATAAATCATATTTTTAGGCTTATAAACTTTCACATTTAAATCAATTTAACATATGATTTATCACAATTAAATTTTATAATTAAATATCAAATTTTAAAACTCAATTCATTTGTTAAGTCAAAATTCACTGTTTATTAACTTATAAATTAAATAAAACTTAACATTTTACTTTAAATATCATTTCAAAACTTTAAATTAAATTTCCATTATTTATTTACATTTTAAAAATATAATTTAAAGTCAAAAATCACATTTACTTCAAATTTACATACTAAAATTCATAAATTCAAAATTAAATATTTAGCTTTCTCAAAACCATAAAATATATATTTTTAAATCAAATTTCATACTTTTAAAACTACATATCTATAGAAAAATTCCGATCACAAACAATCCAACGATCACCAGAAAAAGCATGATACCCAAATTCCGTTTATCCATCAATATCTCTCTACCCACTTAATAATCATGGTTTTAATTTTAAAAATCCTAGATTTTGATGACGATTCAGAATATATATGTATATATATATATATATATATAACATTAAATTGTTGAAATCAAAATTTTGACAAATTCCAAATTTTACTGTAAAATTTCAAATTCCAGAAATATTCAAACTTATTTAACTTGAATTTTTTTTAAACTTTAGCTTATGTCTTAATAAACATAATTCGTTTAAATACCTAAGCCTAACGGAGACTAGATTAAGAAAATTGGAATTTTGATCTAAAATTTGAACTCTGTATTTCAAACAGAGAAGAACACTGTAACATCAATACATGCACACAGTTTCACAATCATATATATACAATACATCATTAGGAAAACAATTTTACAATCAAATTTCTAAGATTCATTCACGCATCCAGATTTAAATCAAAAATAAAGTTGTGCTTGCTCACCAATCCTGGAAGAACAGAGAAGCCTGAGTATCCTTTTGGAAATTTGAATTTGTTTCCTGGTTTTGAGTTTCAAACTGCTGCTTTTAATTTTCAAATTGATTTGATCCTTGTATTGCTTCAGTTTGCCCTTGATCTTACTAAGGCAATTGAGGACTGAGATGATCTTTGAATTGTTTGATACTGGTTTATTTAAATCTTATATTCCTCTGGTTTGCTTTTTCTTTACAGGTTTTTGATTTCGAAAATTTCTGTTTGTTTTAATTTTTTTCTCAGATCTTATTTTCTTAGGCTTGTAGATTTAAAATGAAGAACAAAGAATGAGAGAAAGAGGAGATGAAATATTATATATGGATATAATCTTATTTTTTATAAATTTTCTCAAAAATAAGACCAAAATGACACTTGTTTCAAATGTGTATTATAATTGTTACACTTGTCTATTTCTATGCTTAATGACTTGCATTTGTTAATCATGTATTATATATGATTTACATTTGTAATTTCCATGTTTTAGTATGTTTTAATATGTATTTATATAATATTTCAATTTAGTTTATTCATTTATAAATGTCTTTTATTTGATATGTTTAAATTTTATCTTAAATAAGTCTTACTTAATTATATTTATTCTTTCTCTTATATTTGTCTTTTTATAATTTTAAAAGTAGATGATATAAAAGTCCATTTACACACTTATAATAGTTATACAAATATACTAATTATACTTTATATGCTTTATTTATATTTTAAATGTTTTCCATAAAAACCTTATATTAAATTTCTATTTAGTAACCACTTTCCTTTATTTATATTAATATGATCTTAAATGAAAATAACAAATTATATACTAATAAAATCATATATATATATATATATATATATATATAATTTTTTAATTTCAATTTACTTTAAGATATTTATCTTTTGAATTTCAATTTCAAATTCAAATTAAAATCAACTTATATAAATATATATTTAAACAAACACAAATTCAAATCTATTTAAAATCCATTTATATATATAAAAATAACACATTATTATTATTGTTTTGAAAATAATCAATTTTACCAATTTTAAATAATTATAAAGGAGATTATCTCATTTAATTGTTCAATTTATAAATTAGTATTTTCAGAAGTTAAATCAGATAATTATCCAATTATTTGATGCCTGAAAATCTGGGTTATCACATTCCGCCCCCCTTAGAATCTTTTCGTCCTCATAAAGGAACGAAGCCAGAATTTATTAAATGCTTAATATCAGGAAAATTAATCTTTGATATTTATTAAAACACTTTAAAATCTATATAATATTATCAAAATAGTTTTATAAAAATACTTTTATAACTCGATGTTTCCACAAGTCCATCTTTGTTCTCACAGAAATTCGGTCATACGTTGATCAGGTGTAAGACTGGAAATCTATAAGTGCTTGGCATACCCGTTTTCAACATCGAGTGAAAATACTTTGAAAAATAATTTTATTGAAAACATTGTGAAAATATAGAAAATATTTTGAAAACAGAGGAAATATCTTTGGTGAGAATGCTCTGGAAATCATCACCCCCATCCACGGTCGCAGTTAACCCGATGGTTACGTTGCCTTCCCGGCAAAATCCATAGATAACTGTAGGCACTCCACTTCCCTCGATTACGCCATGGAACCCGCTACAGATCGTAGCTACAACCGGGGTTACGTTGCTGTCACAGCAAAAACCCATATAACTGTAGGCCTCAGCGCCCTCGAATTTCGCTGCCAAAAGAATGAAACTTCTCCACTCCACTCGAACATAGATCACAGTCTACCGATGTTACGTTGTCTTCCTAGAAAAATCAAGCGTAGACCGTTGACACTCACCTCCACACAATTTCTGCTATGGTCCATAGTAGATCATAGCGACATCGAGTTACACTGTCGTCACAGCATAACCCAAATGCCTCTGTAGGCATCAGCACCCTCGACTTTCGCTACCCAATAATCCTCAGGAACTAGATTGTCCGGACTCCTCATAGGATCAACTTTAGAGCCTCCCCCTCTTTGAGGCTCAAGGCAGTACCAAGCTATGGCACTCCTGAAAAGTTCATTTCAAGGGAGCGCATTTTTCTCCAAAGCCATTTTCACAACACTTTCTACTGTACACATATAGTATCTTCCAAATCATATACCTAGTATAAATCCCATATAAATATCCTTTTCACAAAATCAATTATCCCAAAAGCCTTTCCAAATCCATAGGCTCCAAAAACCTTTTCTCAAAATCATTCTCATAAGATCCTTCACATATATATATATATATATATAGATAACATTAAAAACCTTTGGATCACTTCAAACTTGTATAAATTCCCTTTTTATACTTCAAAAACTTTCAAGACCTTTTTCTTCTGGCAAAAGATTCAACAAGGGAAGTTTTATCATATATATAACAAGATACATAACTTTGTTTATTCCAAATCAAATATTCAAATTTGATTACTTTTTTATAAAGATATTAACTATATTACTTTCATTTCAAAAACCATTTTACAATTCTTATCCACAAATTTCAATATCAATATCATTCAAACCCGTACGATGTACACAAACCATTCATACACAATTTCAAATTGGATCGCTCACTCAATCACAAATTTCACTTTCGAACTAGTATCGTCCACCCGACTTCCTAGTACGGACTCAGATCTGGTTTCTTGATCAAAAACCGTCATTTTCCTTGCATAGCCTAACTATGATAGAGAATATCCAGAATCAATCAAAAATCCATATCCAGGTTCGTCGTTGAAAATCGAGTGAAAAATCCCAACTCGTATCAGTATAACTATCTCGAAATTCTGTGCTCGAATCTGGATCAAATCACTATGCGAATAGTGTAATATACGTACATCCTACGTATTTATCTTTATTGGTTATTAGCCAAATCAATTCTCTTTCTATTCACCTTCACTTTGATTTCCATTCACTTACTCACAATTACTTATATCCTCATTTGGACTATCACCTCGATTCTTATCTCAAATGGATATTTAATCATAAACAGTTTAAACTCTATCCAGCTTAAATTTAGGAAATAGCTTGAAAAGTTTAAAAATAGATAAGTAGTTGAAAAATAATTACTAGTTTGTAAAGTAGCTGTAAAATAGTTAAGTAATTGTAAAATAGTTGGAAAATAGTTAAATAGTTATAGAAATTTTAAATAATTGCAAAATAGTTGTAAAATAGAAACTAGTTATAAAGTAGTTGAAAAGTAGTAATTAGTTTATAAAACAATTGTAAAATAGTTCCAAAAGTAGTTATAAAATAATTCTAAGATAGTTTGATTTTAAAAAGAAAGGTTGTATGTAATAGCTTGGAAAAATAGATTTAAAACAGTTTATATTAAAATAATATATTTGAAAATAGTCCAGAGCTAAACTGTTCAATTCCCAAACTCCATTTCATCAATTCAATTTAAATTTCCACTTCCATTTAAATTGGCTCAATTTCTATAACTTCAGTTTCCATTGAACTTGATTTAACCCCAATTCAAGTTGAATTATCCTCAATTTCTTTCTAAATTCAAATCAAATTCCATTTGAATTTTAAACCTATTCATCTTTAATTACAACTCCAAATTATTCAAATAAATTTGGACTAATTTGAAATTGAACCTACTTCAATTTCAAATCATTTCAATTCCTGTTTGAATTAATCCTAATTTCAATCTCCACCTTTTAAATCATCTCGAGTTATATAAATTCGAGTTAAACTTTCAATTGTTGATTTAATTCCTTTAAATCAAACTAACCTTTATTTTTAAATTGACAACTTAAATCTTTAAACCAATTAATTCTGAATCCAAATTCCCAAAATTCCATTTTAAATTATCTTTACTTAACTTATTTCAAAGTTCAAATAAGAATTCAAAAACAATTTTTATCTTCAAAATTCAATTTATTACACAATTCATCTTCCATCTTTGGAAGCGACTCTTAAAACAATTTTAGTTTACAAATTCAATTCTTAACATTCAAATCTTAAGTTCAAAGTGATTCTATATCCTTAATTTCAAATTAAAGTTTTATTTCCCCTTTATTTCAATAATGGATATATTACCACAATCCATTTCTTCATTCATTTAAACAAATCAATTCACAATTTTAAAGATTATTAATAACAACAGGATGATATCATCCAAATTATTTTAAAACATCCATCCATTTCCAATTTCCAGATCTCAAACCCATTTTGAGATCACACAAACTCTCAATTCAAATTAACCATTTAACTTCCCAAGTTAAATCCCAATTTCATTTTGAAATTTCGAAATCAGGTTGTTCATTCAAACTTATTTAACTTCTTCTAAGTTAAATTCAATTTAAATCCCGTTAACCTTACTCAAATTTGATTTCCCACTTCAAATTCAAAATTCTTTCCCTCTTATAAGTACAAAATTTATATCATTTTGGGTTTTCTTATCTCATTCCAAATAAAAATTTAAAATTCAACATTTAGAGTTTATTTCAAACCATCATTGATATTATGTATATTCCTCATATATGCATATTATTTTAAACCACCTTTGGTTTTTAATTTAAAACAAATTTCTTTAAATTTTCAAACAACTCTTGTTTGAAATAGGACCCTTTCATTCACATATATTAAATAACATTTCTTTATCACTTTGAAACAATTTTCATATTCTGGACCCAGATTTAAAACTTCACAATTTAGATCATCTTCAATTCCAATTTATATATCATACTTCCCTAAATGTTTTACTTCCCTAAAACATTTCATTTTTGCTTAATCATTAACAAATATTTCATCATTTTAGGATAATAACCAAGATTATTACAACTGGAAACCAATTCATTATTATCTTATTCTAAAAATTCTTCTCCAAATTCAAGATTTTAATTCCAGTTTGGTTGTATTTCTATTGCCACTTAATTCTCATTGTTTAATTCCAATAATTTAACAAACAATTACCTTAATATTTATTAGAAAAATTATTTCTTTATATCTCAAAAGATAAACTTATATAAAAATCATTTGTAAATCATTTTATAGGAAAATAAAAAATACGCCCTTATATACTATACTCAACACACTTTAGGGTACCATTGACCCTATCCTTAATGAGTATACCCACCAGAGCCAAGGTTCTCGCTTAACCTTCTGCTCTGATACCAAATGTAACGACCCAAAATTTTCAAATCTGAAAATTTCAGATGGTTAGGGAAAAGAAGGAAAGAGATAGAAGAAAACGAAGAAACAGAAACACCAGCATCTCACATTTGCAGCGGATAATATATAATAACAAATAATAACAGTTATACAAGAAAACTATACTTGTCAAATTGCACTTTAATACATCAGAGTTACAACATACACAAACACTGGACAGATACAATCCACATGTCCTGGATAACTACAATATATCATAGTGGAAAACACTCCATACGCTCTTGCCATCCTGCTCGCCTCCTGAGCTCCAGAACGTCCTTACCCGAAAAAGCTGTAATACCCGGTCTGACACGAGCATTACATCAAAGTAACACCCGGGTCAGGATGGAAACCAACGTGAGTAAACCCATCTAACGTGGATACAAAAGCATACAACTAATATAAAACCCGGGTAGCTTGTATCAATTACAAGTTCACAATTTATTATAGACATAACTTATTTCACACACTAATTTCTAAGTACCAAAACTTAGATTTAGAGGTCCAATTCACTTAAATCATTCCATCCCAGCTTATTGATTTCACAAATCAATCTATAAGAATCGAAGTGGTTTCAGATATTTACTAATACCCGACTCTAGTCTCTTCGAATCCTGTGTCATCTTAACTCAGGTTATTCAAGTGAAATACAATTCAACTTTAAATATAGGATGTAACTTTTTACACAATAATTTATCATTGATAGATAACCACATTATCACCATCCACTCAAACATCTCATATCATAAAAACATTTCATATCAGAGATATCAACTAATTCAAGGCATTTAATATCATTCAATTGTTCCTAGGCAAGATTTATTCTTCCAAATTTAATTTAATTTAGCTCTAATTAAATTAATTTCTAACTTTAATCACTTAAATTACCTTTATTAACTAATTGCAAACCAATTAATTAATCATCCTTTAATTATCCATCTCAATCAATCTCCCTTGACTAATTATCCTTTAATTACAATAAGTAATTAACTCTTAATTAATTACACAAATTAATTAACCTTCACCCATCCATTAAATAATCCCTTAATTACTCTTACAAAGTAATTAACAATGATTTATTTATCCTTAATTAATTACTCAAATTAATTACCCTATAATCACTTACATTGATTAATTACCCTTTACTCATTAACTAACCAACCTTTGATTAGTACATAAATCAATCAACCCTTGGTCAATTATTCTAAGTAATTAATCCTTAATTACTTCATTAAGTAATTTTACTTCAATTAATTACTTCATCAAGTAATTATCTCATTCGTTAATTATCCTTAATTAACCATCAATTATTAGTAAATTTAACTTTAATTACTAATTAAATTAATTAATAATTAACAAATTTATCTTTTAATTAATTACATTAAGTAATTAGCATTTAAGCAATTTATCTCTAAGTAATTTATCCTAAATTACGAATTAATTAATCTTTACTTAATTAACTCAAAATTTATTAATTAACTGCCCTTTTCATTACTTAATTAAATCAGTTAATTACTCTTTAATTCCCTTATTAATTCAATTAATCCTTAATCATCCAAGGTCATAATTAACCTTAAGATAAACCATATATCTTTATTTTATTGCTTAATTATCATAATCATATTTTAAACATTTATCTTTAAAATAATCTTACTTAATTGGCTTACTTAATTTATGTTTAAAATAGCTTAAGTATTTAACAACGTAAGTTAACCAATCATAAAACTTCGTAAATCAAATATTTTAGAATATTTATCGTATAACAGTTTTAAACTAAATTCATTTTGATTTTTAAAACTTGTTTATATTTAACTTTAAAAACTGTTTAAATTAAACTTCGGGTCCAACCCGTATAGTACTCGAGTCTTTACCTGAGAAAACACTTTCCTTTTTATTTTTAGAAATAATTCAAACTTGTAACATCACTCACGAGAAATCTCGAATTCACACTCAAGCAAATTAGCCGTAACTCCGAGAATCTCTTCGAGCAAAAACCTCCACCCTGATCTCTCCTCTTCTTCCTTTTGTTTTCTTTAAAACTGCTATGAGTTGAAATACTCATGCGGAAAAAAACCCGAAGAAACTCAATTTCCCTTTCGAGACCAACCCCGAAGGAAATCCTTCGTTCCAAAACCCAGACTCAAATGCACAGACCGCTGGTGCACATGCACTGATCGGCGACGATGCTCCGACATCCACGACCATCACCCACAAGTCCCTTATCACCTCCTCCTTCGATCACTACCATCCAAATCTCAAAATCATCACGAAATCGACATTTGACTGAATCGAACCTACTGGAACCCAATATTCCGACCAAAAATCACCTCAACCAGACGACGCCGTCCACCAGCGAACACAAGCCTTCGTCTGAAATCTCGCCACGAACCAAACCCTTGATTCCTCCACAATCGGCCTTCCTCGATGCTCCGACCATGGAGCAGTGACCATCTTTCCGACCACGACCAAAAACTACAACAGAACCCTAATTCGATCAATCCTTGACGCCAAGAGGAAATAGAATTGCCTCGATTATTTTTGCCGACCTTCCCGACCTCCCTTCTTGCTTCAGCCAAAATTCCGATCACAAACAATCCAACGATCACCAGAAAAAGCATGAAACCCAAATTCCGTTCATCCATCAATATCTCTCGAAATACCCAATTAATAATTATGGTTTTAATTTTAAAAATCCTAGATTTTGATGACGATTCAGAATATATATAAAAAACATTAAATAGTTGAAATCAAAATTTTGACAAATTCTAAGTTTTACTGTAAAATTTGAAATTCCAGAAATATTCAAACTTATTTAACTTGAAATAAAATTTTAAACTTTAGCTTTTGTCTTAATAAACATAATTCATTTAAATACTTAAGCGTAACAGAGAGTAGATTAAGAAAATTGGAATTTTGATCTAAAATTTGAACTCTGTATTTCAAACAGAGAAGAACACTGTAACATCAATACATGCACACAGTTTCACATTCATATATATACAATACATCATTAGGCAAACAATTTTACAATCAAACTTCTAAGATTCATTCATGCATCCAGATTTAAAACAAAAATAAAGTTGTTTTTACTCACTAATCCTAGAAGAACAGAGAAGCCTAGGTATCCTTCTAGAAATTTGAATTTGTTTCCTCGTCTTGAGTTTTAAACTGCAGCTTTTTAATTTTGAAACTGATTTGATCCTTGTATTGCTTCAGTATGCCCTTGATCTTACTCAGGCAATTGAGGTCTGAGATGATCTTTGAATTGTTTGATACTGGTTTATTTAAATCTTATTTTCCTCTGGTTTACTTTTCTTTACAGGTTTTTGATTTCAAAAATTTCTGTTTGTTTTAATTTTTTTTCTCAGATATGATTTTCTTAGGCTTGTAGATTTAAAATGAAGAACAAAGAACAAGAGAAAGAGGAGATGAAATATTATATATGAATTTAAATCTTATTTTTATAAATTTTCTCCAAAATAAGACCAAAATGACACTTGTTTCAAATGTGTATTATAATTGTTACACTTGTCTATTTCTATGCTTAATGACTTGCATTTGTTAATCTTGTATTATATATGATTTACATTTGTAATTTCCATGTTTTAGTATGTTTTACTATTTATTTATATAATATTTCAATTTAGTTTATCCATTTATAAATGTATTTTGTTTGATATGTTTAAATTTTATCTTAATAAATCTTACTTAATTATATTTATTCTTTCTCTTATATTTGTCTTTTTATAATTTTAAAAGTAGATGATATAAAATTCCAACTACACACTTATAATAGTTATAAAAATATACTAATTATACTTTATATACTTTATTTATATTTTAAATGTTTTCCATAAAAATCTTATATTAAATTTCTATCTAGTATCCACTTTCCTTTATTTATATTAATATGTTCTTTAAATGAAAATACCAAACCGTATACTAATAAAATCATATATATATATATAATTTTTTAATTTCAATTTACTTTAAGATATTTATCTTTTCAATTTCAAATTAAAATTAAAATTAAAATCAACTCATATAAATATATATTTAAACAAACACAAATTCAATTCTATTTAAAATCCATTTATATATATATAAATAACACATTATTATTACTGTTTTGAAAATAATAAATTTTACCAATTTTAAATAATTATAAAGGAGATTATCTCATTTAATTTTTCAATTTATAAATTAGTATTTTCAGAAGTTAAATCAGATAATTATCCAATTATCTGATGCCTAAAAATCCGGGTTATCACAGAATATTTCCAACACCAATTAATGCCAATACTTAGGAATATTCCGTCTTATCTCACAAATCTCCGGATTTTATTAATTCCATTTATAATTCCCAAAAATTTATCGATTATACTAATTTATAATCCATCTACCAATTTATAACTCCTTTGTTGAACTCATATTCCTTATCGAAGTTTCCAAGTCTAACTATTTTGGAAATTCCCTAAATTTCCAGAAATCCCATTATAACACTTCACTTAAGAAAATCACATCCATTTAAAAAATAATTGGATTACAATCTCGAAAATATTTATAAATAGATTCCAATTACTTACTCTTAAACTATATACAAAGTAATAATAAATTCCAAAGATATGGTTAAATAATTATTTAAAATATTAGATCATATTGAAAAAAATAAACATCAGTAACTAATTCCAATTTTATTTATAAAATTCTAGTCGATTTACTAAACTAGTTTATAAACTTAGAATTCATTTCACCAAATTTAAATGTTTAAATAACTAAATTCCTGAAATATTTTAATCCCATTTATAGTTAAATAAATAAAAACCCTTTTCTAAAATAAAATCTTAACTTCTTGTGAACAATCATTTTTAAAACTTAACATATCCAATTCATTACTTATAAATCTCTCTCAATTATGACAAATCGATTCGCATTTTCAATTCCATAACTATTCCCAACTTCCAATATAGAATCCACCATTTCTCTCTAAACCGATTTCCCGATCTCATTATAAATTCTCTTTGTAAATTTATTTTTCCCACTTATAAAAGGAAAATCATTTCGCTTCATTTATAAACATTGTTTATGAGTTTCATAATCTCATTCCCCAGCTTATACATGTTACACTACTTATTATATTAAATTTTCAATATTAATTTCAACGCGTTTCTATCCTGTAACGATCAAACGGTAACTCCAAACGCTACAAAATTTTACATTCGATAATACACTATTATGGATCCAACGAAACTTGTTTCGTGGAATTCCAATACTGTGCCCCATAAGGCTATTTTTATATGTTAATTTAAAATAGATATTTTTGAAAATCGGGTAAATCGCTTTTAAATCCAAATTTAAAATTTTATTTACCTTCATTCTTATTAATAGAAATTTTATAAGCCTTTAAATTATTATTATCAATCTTAAAATCCAAGATTCAATGTTTTAACCAATTTTCAATTATTAAATTCAACAATTAAATTATCCAATAAACCACTATATATGAAATCCAAGTTATTAAACTTATAAAATTAACTTTTAAATATTTAAAACCAATTAAATACCCCATTTCAAATAACCAAAATTCTGGATCGTTACATCTGAACTAAAATTTAACGTGTACAGTATTAATACAAAGTAATTAACATACCTATTTCTCAAAATCAGAACAATATATCATATGAGCGTCAGTTACAGATCACAGCGGAATAATAATCTCATATACATATACAAATTGTGGGTCTACAAAATAAAACACAAAACTCACATAATATACAAGTTTTACAATTCTCTTATCCCAATTATATATTTTATTTACAAGGTCCAAATTCCTAAATGGGATAAACTAAAAGTCCAAATGTCTATCTCCTTGCTAGCATTACCATTCAAAGATCAACCTGTCTTGTAACTTGAAATATCTCGGCCTGACACGAGCAAAATAATACCCAGGTCAGACTATCTCTAAATCTCCAATAGGGTGAGAAAAAGATATAACACAAGAACAAACAACATATAAGTAAATACAGATATCCATGAAATAACAAATCACGGGAATTAATTTAACCTAGAGTTCATCACAAGGCACATGGTTATACATTTAAGTCACAAACACATATTAATCACTAAACACAGAATAATATAATTGACTTAACATCCATCAAAAGACACAAGAACATATATTTATTTCACTAACACAAGACACAAGAATATATGTATATATACACACACACATATATATTTCTCACTAACACAAGACACAAGAATATATATTTATTTCACTAACACAAGACGTAGGAATATATATTTATTTCATGAACATAGAATAGTCACAGAATCCAAATATCCAGAATCCATAATGATCATCCAAAACAATTGCAATGATTGTACTCAAAACCCATGGCAAGCAGACAAACAAATTGGTATCACTCAAACCGATCCGATACCAAGGATCGTACTCAGACCGGGAACACAAAATCATAGAATGATCTCAAAGATAGTCCATACCGATCAAGGTGATCGTAGAAACCATGACTCGATAAATCTATATTTATTTAATATTATTATGTTCAAAAAGAAATCTAGGAATAAACTTCTTAAGGATCTAACAGCCGCTTGCCGCACACCAAAAGAGAGTAAACTCTAAAGTTTCAAATATTATCACCTTCGGTAATCACAAGAATTTAACCAATATGTCCTATACCGTATAATGAAATCCAAGTATTTATTACAAGTTAGTAAATATCACTTATTATGGATACCATTGGAAAACCTAAACTATATTTTCTTAAGGATCTAGTAACCACTTGTCGCACACTAGAAGAAAATACAACTCTAAAGTGTAAAATACTTCCTAATAGCAATCACACGAATTTAACCAAGGAATCCCATACTACCCGGTGAAATTCAAGTATTCACTAATGGGATAGAAAATTCCACTAAAACATTCTACTCAGTGAGTTATACCATATTCGACAAAGTCTTAATCGAAAACATTTAAACCAATCAATGACACTAAGTCGATTATTAGTACTCCTCAAATTATAGATTTAAGGTTCTCAAAACATTTTTCTCTTTTAAGTTTATTATTTAAAAGATTTATTAGAATTTCCATATGGTTGCTATTATAAATCTAAATTGTTCCAAGATTTTACTTATATACACAAAGTTGTCTAAAATTCCTATATGGTTGTATTATTCACAAAATTATACTTTAAAACCATATTTAATCACTCTTCTAAATCCTCACTAATATATAACTATTTTATTTAAAAATAAATTAAGTTTATACTTTTCAAAAATACTTTTCCAAATACCATGAATCCAATATTATTTATTTAATAAAATCATAATACTTATATTCCAAATCCATGATCACGTTTATGTAAAAACAGATTAGATTTGTATTTCCAAAGTCATATTTCCAAATCCATAAATACTTTGTTAAACATGCTTAAAATAACTTACTAAAAAACATTTTTAATAATTATTAACTTAATTTAAAAATAATTCTAAGACTTATAAATATAAATAATTATCTTTCATAAAATTACTTATAAACGAAGCTTATCTATTTATTTCATTTAACTCCAATTTATGATTTAAAAATCTGCAATTTCAACCACCTAAAATCTCATAATTTCACAAAACTTAGAACATGAAAGTTGTAGATAAAAGTCTCAGATTTCAAACTAGAAAAAGATCATCCGATTTGTATTTACGGTTCAAAAGTTTTGACCTAAATAATTTTCACATTTAAATTTATTAACTCTATCCTTCATTGACAGAGCATCGACAAAGGAACAAATTTTTGGCCATTTAAACTTCTAATTTATAAAAAACAGAAAACCTAAAAATTGTAGAGCTTTCTGCACATTGAGAACCATCGAATTCCGATAAGAAATGAAAATGATATGACTAAAACAATTCTCAGGTTTTAGCTTCATTATCGCTGTCGTTTATTCTTGGGACAACAATAATAAAACTTATTTTTGACCATCTAAACCGCAAAATATTACAAAACTCAAAGTATAAAAGTAGTAGCAGATAATATAAGCTTTCCAAAACATCAATAATCATCGAATTTCGATAAGTAAAGAAAAAGTTATGGCCGTTTTAATTTCAGATTTCAACTTAGCAATTACACAGGAACATAGTAACACCTATCATATTCAAACTTGATTTCGAACTAATAAACGTCAGAATTTCGAAAATTGACCAAAAGAAAAGTTATAGCTAATTGAAAGACCTTTCTACCTCAGTAAGAGTGGGTAATTTTGATTTAATTTACACTGAGATACTGCTATTTTACTACGACAATTTTCCTAATTCAATTTCAACAACCGTATCATGTTTTTAAAAGAGCATTCGTTTCAATTTTCACATAACCGTGGAACTTTCAGCAAATAGTGTTTTATAACAGCAACAAATTGATTCAATTTAACATCTAAATTACTAGTTGAATTAATCAAAATAGCTATGCAAGGAGGTAGTGGTGAGGATTACTCACCTTTATAAGCTTAAATTGATGTTAGAAACCAAAATTCTCCTATGCTAGCATCTCTCATCAATTAAACATAGGTTTAATTTCAGAATTTTGCAAAACACAATTACTAACCGAGATGAGACTGAAATTAAAGTCCTAATAAATGAACTATAGGATAGAAGAGGTTAGCTTATTTGATTTCTACTAGTGTTATGCCAAAGCCCTTTGATTTGCTCTTGGATTTGAGGATATTAGCTTTAGGCTTCATGAGATAAAGACTTTTTTTCTTTCTATTTTGGTTTACTACTGAAATGAGAAAGAATGAAGGAAACAAACATATAAGTTTATTTTTCACCTATCTACATGGGACTAAAGGGTTTGGATTTTGCTAAGGATCCAACAGGTAAGATGTTGCAAAATTAGTACCTAAGAGATGAAGTGTTGCTAATTTCGTTTTGATTTAATCACTTATTTAAACCTCCAATTTACATTAAATAATGATTTACAAAATTATAATTTAATTTCTCAAATTCTCCAAAACAAATAACTAGTTAAAATTCCATTTTCATCATTATAGAAATATTTTGTATAATTAATTATAATTTTTGAAATACAAGTTATTCTTATTATATTTAATTAAACAAAATAAATTATTAATTACATATTTTAATTTTAAAATAGTAAATCTCAATATTAACACTTAATTAAATTGACAACTTTTCCAAAGTTATCTTAAAATTAATTAAGATACACAATTTAATTATTCACAGAACTAATTTAATTTCACAGTTAAATTTCACAAATCACAATTTAGAATCATTTATCCCTAGGTAGATTTAATTAATCAGGCAACTAACAATAAGGTTGTTACATCGTATGAGAGAGATATTCATTTATAAGATTTTGAATTTAAAACTACATCACCACCTTCTTCCTAATCCCCCTTCTCACCAAAACGGTACACGAATGAAATGCACACCACCAAAACGTGCGCGACGTCCACCCTAACTCGGCCATCCCTCAACCAAATTCTAATCCGACTTCACTGACCCATCTCTCTCTGCATGAGCACTCGATCGATCTCACACCACAGTATGAAGCTCGAACCACCCTAAGAAAAAGCAACGTGCTGTTACTCCTCGACCATGCGATGTCGCCTCACCCAATAAGCCACCACATATGACCAAACTCCACAACAAGGTGCGCTTTTCCATGACATACCCATGATAACTCCTATTGTCGCCTAAATAAATAACAAACCAAACCCTAGTTCCTTTCTACACACACCGATCACCATAAACCATCGCTGCACACCCCATCTCACAATTGATCGAAGCTCTCACCAAAACAAACCTAACGAATTTAATTTCATTACTTTTCGTTAGGTGGATCATTAGATTTTGTTTTTTCATTGTGGTGGCTTGATTTTTCTTTTTACTGTGATTGAAAATGAGAGAGATAGAGAGAAAAGAAAAGTAAGAGAGGGAAAAGTCAAGATCGAAGATTTTTCTAAGTATTATGGTATGTTTATTTTGCAATATTCCGACATCCCGCTACATAGCGTTTTGTTCACGTATGAACTGCGAATAATAAAACCAAAATATGGTCATGCACGAAATGCTACATGATCTCAAAACAACAATAAAATAGCTGGTTGCCTTAATCTATGAAATTTCAAAAATACCATCGTTCGTCGAAAAATACGTCAAATGATAATTTAATTATTTTGCAAATCAATAGTTATGGAAAAATCCTATAAATTAAAATGAAAATACATGATCAAAAATTAAGTCGTTATAATAAAACATTGATTTCCATATTATTTTTCGCATTTGAATTAAATTTGAATATTTAACGCTCGAAACGTTGAAAATTCTAGGTCTTTACATTTTCCCCTTCTAAAAAATTTCATCCCCAAAATTCCAAAAGAAAGAAAAATGTCTTCGAACCTTTAATCACTAAAAATCAACCAATTAAAATGAGTTATTAAACTTTGAAATCTCATACGTTGTGGAAAATTTCGACAACAGCTCCTTTACATAGCGCGATCCGATAAAACCACAATATCAACAATGCCCAAATCTAGGACCTCCTATACCTAAGGACAACACAACAACACTATATACTTATGATATACTTTATAGAATTTGTACGACACATAGCAAACACACTCGTTAAGCAAAAACATGTACCTATTTGTCAAGCGATCAAACTCTACTCATGAACCAAAAGTAGCTAGCAAACCTTTGCTTCCATGTACTTAAATGTCACTTACGTATCCCAAAAGAGAGTTAAATAGGACCAACGAAACAATAACACATTTAATTACACCAATAGTATTTTATTTAATAATAAAATCATTTATGAACCATTACTTAAGTCTATTAACATTTTATAACTCAAGTTCATATTCATATAACACTCTTCTATATCCTATGAGTATATACGATATAAGATTTGTTTTACTTAAACCAGGTGTTCAAAAAAATTTAAACTTGTTTTAACCTACTATCTTTTTAAATTTATAAGTTACAATAACTTACGTTCTTATAATTTCACCAAAACACTTAGCTTTAAGTCTCAACTAATTCAGAAGTTTTTCGACTCTCCAAAATTGTCGAAAATTTCATTCCGTTTCAATAAATGAAAACTGCCAAATAACATATCATAATAAGATGTACAAACCATACTTCCCTAATGCTCGGGATACGTGAGTCCATACAATAACTTAACTGAAAACTACAGAATTAAACACCCGGGTCTTATTTCAATCTATTTGAAATAATAATATATACTTATAACTTAAGTATATCGAATCATACCTTTGGGATTAAACCAAAATCTGTTTTACCTAAACAACTTAGGTGCAAAACTACTATGGTAGCAATCCCTCACTTAAAAACTCTAAAATGAGCATCGATGATGTTGGAGTCATCATCAAATTATTTTCAGCGACAAAAGTGAGTTCAGTGCTTTCTATCTCCTTCAAAATCAATTTAAAATATTACTATACATAAATACTTTTAATAATACTATCATTATTTTCTCAAAGCTTGGAAAGATAATTTCCAAAAACATAGGGATTTAAGTTCTCAAATTCTCAGTTTTAAATACTTTTTATCTATAAACCATTTTTATAAACCATACTTATATAATTTCATCTTCTTATACAAAATCATTTTACAAACGAATATCTTTATTCGAATTATAATGAATAACTTTAATTAAAATTAAATTTTAGCCCAACAACCAAATGCCTTATAGTCAAACTTTGAAACTTAATTCACAAGGTATTCGTTTTAATGTTCTCATAATTATTATCTAGTCAATCCATCAACTGAAAAGGTAAAACTACTCATAAGCTGGTCGAACACAATTCAAAAATCAGCAAACAATAGTCGATTCTCATAAATTGGCTGAGCAAAACCAAACAAAAAAATGATAATAATTGAATATTATCATTTCCTAACAAACAAACACATCATAAATAACTATATCAGTTTTTGAAAATTATACTTTTATACATTAAATATAAAACCTAGGTAAAATAATTCATTTACCAAATTTCAAAACAATACCGTATCGGTTTGCTTTGTTCAAGTGTTTAGAAACCCCTATCGGTCCTACCTATCGACCAAAATTCATAAACCACTCATAGATAAATCAACACAACATAAACAATTTATAGCAGTACTCATAGATACATTCAACTTATTCTAAGGTGTTACTAACCCTATCTCTAATAAGTTTACCCCTACCAAAGCTTAGGTGTTCGCTCAACCTGAGCTCTAATATCATACTATAATGACCTTCGATTACGACCCTCAAATGTTGAGACTACTACATCCATGGTACTCACGTGCCAATCATCCAAGTGCTTGAAAGATAGATTATTGGGGTGAAAGAAAGAAAAGACAGAACAAAATCTCACGTTGTGACGAGTAAATAATATATAATAGATCTTTACGAAAGAAACCTGTAATATACATACATCAATCAGAGTGAACTAACAAATCATCAGCCTGGACAGTTATAACAACCTTTGTTGACAAATGCTGATAAATACAAAATAATAAATGCAGAGGAAAAAGTATATACATGAATACATCTTGGAAGCATCTAGCTTGTCTCTTGAAGCTCTAAAGCATCTATAACTAAATCTGAAAATATGCTCGGGCTGACCGAGCATTATAAGAATATAATGCCCAAGTCAGTCTAGTAAACCTATGTGAGAAACATAAATTATAGGGATTTTTTATACTATAAAACCTTTTAAAAATAATGATATCTCGCAAAACCATGCCGCATATAAATATAGATGGGTTTTTACCTTACGATAACCAAACCATTTCAAATAGAAAATCCAATGATATTATAATAATGTCTAGGGTATAAAATAAATATAGAACATAGCTGGAATGCTTGCATTTGAGGTCCAACATATTAAGTATACACCTAAGTTCGAAAGGCACTTATTGGAGATTGGATTCCATGTAATGAAAAGGTAAGGGTCCACCTTCCATATAGTACACCGCAAGAGAAAATGTACTGAGTGTGCTTTAATTACACCTCTACTACTCAAGATCAGCCAACCCCTTCCTAAATAGTATCGAATATGATCACCCCTCGGTTGCTGGCCAACAATCGTACCGAGTGACAAGCATACATAAATCCATAAATACCAATCAAGATCAGGCGATTATACCCTAATGGAAGTGACCCACATAGCCCTGCGGCACGACTCTGCTTTAGTCATTATCAGTTGTGAGGTCTGAGGCTACATTTTACCTTTTTTAGCAAATCCCACTTAAAATGCTAACACTGTCCTCCAAGCAACAGTGCAATGCCAACATTCATCTTTAAAACTTGTTCCGGCACTAAACAAATCGAAGGTACTACTTCTACTACATCCTCAGGATTAGTACCACGCAACCCTCGCACTTCAATGAACTTTGTCTTTGATTTCATCATCTTCAAGATATCTCAATTTAAATGCTTATGCCGGTTCAAATTGGTTTTCGAATAATGTATTTATCCTGGTCTCTCCAAACCGATAATGATAGTTTCAAAACTAGCCAATATTTGATAGTGGGTTATTTAACTATCAAATAAACCAACAATCAAATCAAAGATTTAATTTCACATGGAAACCAAGCATGATTAAGCACATAAGCAGCCACTAAGCCTCTTTAATTAATCCTTTCATCAATTAAAACCATTTCATAAATTCTTGTATTAAAATACTTTTACAGTGATATATTCACAATTCTTCTTTACTCTTTTCAACACTTGAAAATTATTAATATACTTGTCCTAACTGTATAAGTATACTCATAAGCATTTTTACTTTCAATATTTAGATAGCTTTTCCATATACTTATATCAATGGTATAAGTATATTAACAAAACACTACATTTTCAATACTTAGGAAATATACCCATATTCTTATCTTAATAGTGTAAGTATATTCTCAAATCTCAAGAAAGATTTCATTTTCAAAACCGTACTTGATTGGGTTAAAACACAATGTCATTTAAAACATTAGTAACTATAAGCCCAACATTTGGTGTAAATAAATGGATCGTATAGAAATTAGACGAAATATACCATACACCACTTTCCGATTTCAAATAGTACCATCCCTCGATTAACATTGAAAATGGACAAGTTAGAAAACTATCATTGCCTTGACATACATTCTTAATTCTCAAGATAAACTAAGTTTCTATACTTCAGAATTTGGTGTTAAGTATGAAAAGAATACTTTCCATACCACCGTAATTTAACTTGATCTTTATGGAATACAAATCTCATTCCTTTTGTAAAGCTCCTTTTTATAAATCTCTTTTGTATTTACAATACTCCTTTTTATAAATCTTCAAATATAATTATAATACTCCTTTTATAAGTTTCCAAGAATAATTGTAAAACTCCTTTTATAAATCTCTAAATATATTTAAAAAATTCCTTTTATAATTCTCCAAGTATTTTTTTTTTGAAAATGGGTAAACCGCCTCATTAAAAACCTTACTAGTTATCAACGTGATATCTGGTAAGGAAAAAAGAGTGCGGTGCTTTATTAATATCTGAATATAATATTTTACAGATTAGCAACTGAGTCACAACAATTACAAGTATCAAACCCAAACATGAAATGATTAAGGAAACAATACAATGACTGAACTGCATTTCGCAACTCCAAGATTAGCCAAAACGAAATTAACCGTTATGCACTAACTCAATACCCCATCTCTCTAAAATTTCCTCATTTTCTTTAGATCTTTTAGTCTTCTTCTTGCATTTCAACATCTGATATTTAATATCAATCTCCACGTAGTTCCATCGTTGAATCTTATCAGTCTCTCTATCTTCATGAATTCTGGCGTTTCTTTCTCTCCAAAGGTGGAAAATAATCATGACAAAACTACGAAAGGCGAGTTCTTTGATTTGGTTATCTGTTTTGAACAAGTCATACAAATCAATCGCTTCCTCTTCTACCAGCATTGAACTAGTTCGATTCATCCCAAGCTTCAATTTACTGCGAGTCCAGAGATATGCCGAGTATGGACATTGGAAAAACAGGTGGTTTCTATTTTCTGGTTCGCAATTGCATAGCATACATATAGGATCTACTGAGTAACCCCATTCTATCTGCTTGTCCTTGGTAGGAATTCTGTTAAGAATAACTTTATATGTGCATAAACTCATTTTAGGGCTGTTACAATGGTTCCATATAATTTTAGACCAATTAATAGGTTGATAATGTATTCTGGAACTGTCCCAAGCTGAGTAGAAATTGAAACCATTTGGGTTGTTTTTCCAACTCCAGTAATCAGATTCTTGTATATTAGACAATTTTACTTCCCTGATTTGGTTAACTTGTCTGGTAAAGTGTAAGATTTGTGGTCTTAAGGTGTTGTTCTGTATTATGCTGCCGACCTTCATATTATCCCCACCATTTAAACCAAGTACATCCCACCCAAGGATATTGACTAATATTTCATTGTTGATCCATGGGTCGTGCCATAACAGTGTGTCTTGACCATCTACTATGCTCCTTTGAATATGTTGTAGCCCCATCTGCCTATGTTTAAGAATAGATTTCCAGGTGCATGAACTATTGTTGTCAATTTCCATAGTCCAGAAGTGTTTTTCTTTGCAATATCTATTTCTCATCCATTTAGCCCATAAGTTGTTGTTGTTAACATAATGCCATAGTATTTTAAGAGCAGTAGCAGTTCTGATATCCTTAAAATTTCTCAAGCCCACCCCTCCTTCTCTTTTCGGTCTGCAGAGGATGTCCCATGCAATTTTATGTGTTTTGCCACTCCATATAAAATTTGCACATATCTTATTAATTTTATTTATAGTGGCAATAGGCAATTGGTAAGTCATCATCCAGTATAGCACCATAGGTGTGATAACTGAGTGAATAAGTTCAATCTTACCTGCCATAGATAAAAGTTTGCAGTCCCATCCATTCATTCTGGTTTGTATCCTGTCTAAAAGATTTCCACAGTCATTGTAGTGAACCTTGTTATATGTTAAGGGAACTCCCAAATATTTGATAGACAGGATTCCTTCTTTCATGTCCAAAATGTTGAGTAGAAAATTTCTATTGGTCGCCCCTCTGCTAAAATAAGCTTTTGATTTCAAATTGTTTATATTAAGTCCTGTCAAATCTTTAAGCTTCCTCATAATGTCTTTGATGACTTTAGCATGTTTAAGTTTAGCTTTAGAAAATATCATTAGGTCATCAGCATATAAGAGGTGAGTGACACAAGGGTCTTGATTAAAGATTGGTTGAAAATTGCCTGCCTTGTGCTCTTTATACATCATCAAAGAAAAAAATTCCATAGCTATGCAGAAAAGATAAGGGGATAGGGGATCCCCTTGTCTCAACCCTCTGTTACTGTGAATAAATCCTTTTGGCCTTCCATTAATTATAATAGAGTAGGTAGCAGTTGAGATACATTTTCTTATCGGTTTAATCAAGTTGTGAGGAAAACCCATCATGTTCAACATGTGACAAATAAATTCCCTGTTAATCATGTCATAAGCCTTTTGAAGGTCAATCTTGATACACATTCTATCACTTCCTCTTCTATTGAATTGTCTTATTTGTTCATGTGCGAGCAGGACATTTTCAGCAATGTATCTACCTGGAATGAAGGCAGATTGATTCTCTGATATAAGAAGAGGTAAGAAAGGCTTTATTCTATTACAGATAATTTTGGAAATGATTTTGTATAAGACATTGCAACATGCAATAGGTCTATAATCAGACATACTGGTTGGCTGTTTGATTTTAGGAACTAGAGTAATAAATGTATGTTTTAACCCTTTTTCAATTCTACCAGTATAAAAGACTTCTTGTATTAAATCCAGCATGTCATATTTCAACTCATTCCAGTGGATTTTATAAAATTTTGATGTGAAACCATCAGGACCAGGGCTCTTATCATCAGCAATTGAGAAAACATCTTTTTGGACTTCCTCGATTGTGATATTAGAGGTAAGTTTATTGCTGCCCCTATCATTTATTTTACTCATGCATTGAATATCCGGGAAATTACTAGGAAGTGATTGTGTAGAGTGAAAATGGAAGTATAAAAACTTATTGCCTCAGATTCAATTTTTTCAGCATCTTGTAGGATTTCCCCATTACTCATAATTATCTGGTTCCAGTTGTTGATATATTTTCTTTGTGACATCTTATCATGAAAGAATTTTGTGCACGAGTCCCCTTCTGTCAACCAATCAATTTTTGCTTTCTGTTTTAATTTTAAAAATTCTGCCTCACTTTGGAATTTCCAGTTATTATAAGCATTTCTGAGTTTATCGAATAAAAAAGTATCTGTAGGGTTTGCATCGCAATCTTTGAGGCATTTCTGATATTCTTCTTCATGAAATTTTAGAAGGTTACCCTTTATGCAATTCTTGAGATTCCAATCTTTCAGCTTGGATTTACATTCTTTGATGAATTCCACGAATTTGTGCATTTTTGAAGCGAGGGAATTATTTGACTGGTAGTTATCTAAAGCATTTTGAAAGCAGTTCATATATCCTTCTCTCAAATTCCATGAGTTCACGTATCTAAATGGAGTGTTTTTGTGATTTATGACCTCTTTATTGAAACTTATAAAAATTGGGATGTGGTCACTGATAGCATTTGAGATCCCAAATGATGTGATCCCTGGGTTAGACCCCATTAATAAGTGATTGCATAACACTTTATCAATTTTTGAGGCTACCCCTTTCTTCCTCCAAGTGTATTTAAAACCTATGATAGGTAGTTCCAGCAGTCCCACTCTAGTAATGCAATTGTTAAAACCAGCCATCTGATTATAAGGAACAGTTGAACCACCCTTTTTGTCAGATGGAGATAAAATATTGTTGAAATCCCCTAGGATGATCCACGGGGAATTCACAGCTCCTGATTCATCAATTAAGTCTTGCCATAGTTTGTTTCTTTCTTTAATAAAATTGCTAGCATAAACAAATGATATTCTACATATAAAGCCACTCGTATTTTCTGCTAGAAGAGAGATATGTTGACATGATTTTTTCTCAATTTGAAACTTCCAAATGTTTGAATCCCAGACAATTAAAATACGACCTTTGCTGCCACAATCATTGTTACCTATCATTTTCCAGTTTCTTTGCAAATTATGCCCCAGTTTCTCAATATGTGAACTACTTAATTTATTTTCTAGTAAGCCAGCCATAGATGGCTTATATTTTGTTAGGAATTTAAACACTTCAAATTGTTTATTTTTAGCATTTAAACCCCTAACATTCCAAGAAACAATGTTCATTATTTAGACTTACTTTGGCTCCTTGTGTTTGCTTTAGGAGAAGCAATGGTTGTTTTTGCTTTTCTACTTTTAACCTTTTGCATTTCAGCAATTTCAATTTCTTCATAAAATTTTTTGTTTTTGTCCACACAGTTCGAGACATCTTCCAGTTTTTCTGGTCGGCAGACCTCATTTTCTTCTCTTGCAAGATTTCTTATGAGTTCCTTTCCTTCAGATTCGCTCAAGTCTTCTACCAGACCTTCTATGGTTCGATCATCTATTTGCACCTTTTCTGCAGGTGTAATGTCTGTTCTATCATGGTTCATGGCGTTGGAATCCTTTAACAGTGGTGAATCTGTACTCTTCTCTCTCGAGTTTAAAGAAATTTCCTTCACTAAATTCTTTTCAATTGTTATTTCAACTGCAGGCATCTCACAGAGGGAAGAGGCAGGCAATTCCTTGTTACAATTATTTTCTATATTTTCAACATGCTCTATAAAGTTCTGATTTTGTAATGTGGGGTTTGCTAACCCATCAATTGTAATTTCCTCGTCTACATTTATTATTTCATCATTAGACTCATGATTAGTACTTCTTACTGTTTGCACTGCATTTACATTTCCTAATGTCTGTTCTGAGTTGTTGCATAGTTCAGTCTGTCCAGATAAAGAAATCTTAGTGACCTTATCTTTATCTTTTGGTATCCACTGTTCTTTATTTTTAATCTTGCACTGTTGGTTGGTATGACCGAACACTTTACATTCTTTGCAACTGTGGGGTTTGTATAGATATTCTACTTTAATTTTAAGTTCCTCCCCAGTATACAAAACTGCTGTTACTTCATTGGGAAACTCGTCGCTTGCTTGCATTTCAACCAATATTTTTGCAAAAGCAATTCTAGATTCATCTGCAGTAATTTTGTCCATTTTAATTGGTTTTCCCAACACACTTGCAATGGCACTCAATGCTTCTTTGTCCCAGAGTTCAAGTTCGAGATTATAAAGTTTTATCCATATAGGTAAAGTTGTTAAAAGTTCTTTTCTAAATCTAGTTCCCTTCACCCATTTTTTCAGAATAATAACTTTATTATCAAACAAGTAGGGTCCTCCTTTCAGCACATTGTCGCAATCCAGTTTGTTATCAAATCGTATTATGAAAAATCCGTTCTCTCTTGATAGCAGTTGAAACTTCTCAGTTGGTTTCCATACTCGTTCTATATATCCTTTTAGATGCATATGATAAGGTCTAACTCCGTATACATAGAAGATAATCGAGTGTTCCCATTTATTTTTCTGATCTCTTCACTGCAGATTCTGTAATCATGGCTTTCCTTCTATCATTAACCAAGACTGGTTGAATATAATGAAGATCCAAATATTCGTCATGTTTCTCCCCTACTCCTCCACTCGCCACTTCCTTCCAAGATTTAGCGTTTCCTGCTTTTATTTCATTCTGGATCGATTTCCATGTATACGCATCAGTACTACTATTGAAACGATCGCCTTGAACCTGTGAGAATCCAGATCTAGATCGGGTTTTATCCCCCCCAAATTTGGATCTCTGGATGGACGAATCACTTTGGTGATATTTTGATTGTTGTGGAACAATCCATCGCGTCCCAGGTCAAGACGATTTGCCATCGATGTTTCCTCCGTAAGTATTGCTTTCCCTTTGTAACGATACGTGTTGAGATCGGCGTCTTTGCAAAGAGCACCTTTATCAGGTGGACATCCTCTATCCTTTGAAAAATCGCCATTAGATTGCTCAGCCGCTATTAGGTTGAAGATAAATAACAACAAGCAATTCTCCAAATATATCTATAAAACTACTTTTATAAGTCTTCAAATATATTATAGAACTCCTTTATATAAATCTTTAAATATAATTATAAAATTCCTTTTATAAGTCCCCAAATATTTTTATAAAACTCTTTTTATAATCTCTTTATGTATTTACAAAATCATTTCTATAAATCTCTTTTATGTTTACAAAACTCATTTATAAAACTACCTTTATAAATCCTTTTATACTTAACACAAATCTTTGTTTTCAAAATAGAACCAAATACTTTTCGAAACATGATCATTTCATATATCACTATTAATTTACAAATGTAATTTATTTTACAATTTATTAAAATGATAGTAATTTTTCTTTTATAAACTTTTATAAAATACCATTGATAAATCTATTCTTTAATTTATAACATTTTATATAAAACATTTCATAAATATTTATTTCAAAGTATTTCTGTCTTCTTTTAAAAGCAAAATAACTTTATTATAAAGGTATACTCCCCTTTATTTTCCTTTAAAATGAAAATCCATTATTATATTAACTTTTCTGTAAAATAAATACTTCCCAAAATACTTTTAAAACATTTTCAAAAGATTAGAGTAAAATAGAGAAGTTCAATATTCATTTTGAATAAAATACCATAGAAAATTCCGAAATCATATTTAAAGCATTCTCTCAATCAAAACCATTTTTCAAATCAAACACCAATTAATAGTATTTCAAAATAATATAATGAGGCAAATAGCTACCATAACACTTAACCAATGCTACCACTACCTTTTTCACTAAAATGATCCAACTTTTAACATATATCAATGTCATATCCAATATGGCCAACTGCAAATTTTTAGCATTCAACAATTTATACAAGTATATAACTGGAATTAAAATCAACAGGTATATAACTAAAATTTAAAATCACAACGAAAAGAAATCCGGATTTCTCTACGAAATTCCCTATATTTCATTTTAAATGTCATTCACTTTTCAAAGTGGGAGTTCAACCTAACAGAACCAATAAATTATTCAGACGCAAGAACAATAATTTATAACTACTATATAACATATAATATTCAATCAGAGGTGATTTAACTCACCAAAATTCCAGTTAACACATAAACATTTTTATTTGATCTAAAATCTAATGGTGTTCGACTTTAGCTCAAAATTCCCCTTGCTCCAAATTTGACGAATCTAATTCTAATGCATAGATATAATTCCTACGAGTGCCAATGAAACAGACCGCGTCTCGATTAGACCTCATATGTGAGAGATATTCATTTTATAAGATTTTGAATTTAAAAGGTTAACTAAATTAACTAATCACATTTTAATTTCAATTACCCGCAACTTCAACACCTTCTTCCCCAATCCCCCTTCTCACTAAAACCTATACATAAATGAAATGCATACCTTCGAAATGTGAATGCTATTCAACTTAACTCATCCATCCCTCAGTGAAATCCAAATCCGAATTCACCGACCACTCTCACTTCAAGTGAGCACTCGATCCCACACCACCATATGAATCTCGAACCACCCTAGGAAAAGAGACTTGTTGCTACCTCTCCTTAACCATGCAATGTCACATCACCCAATAAGCTACCACATATCACCAAACTCCACCATAAGGTGCTCCTCTCCTTGACAAATCCATAAAAACCAACAACTCCTATCGTTGCGTAAATCAATCACAAAAGCAAACCCTAGTTCCTCTCTACACATGTCGATCACTATTAACCACCACTACACACTCCCATCTCATTATAGATCGAAGCACTCACCAGAAAAAACCAATGGATTTAATTTCATGATTTTTCATTAAGTGGATCATTAGATTTTGATTTTTCTTTGTGGTGGCTTGATTTTTCTTTTTACTGTAATTGAGAGAGAGAGAAGAAAAGTAAGAGAGAAAAAGTCAAGAATGAAGAATTTTCTAAGCGTTGAGGTATGTTTATTTTGCAATTTCTAGCATCTCACTAAACAACATTTCGTTCGCGTACGAACAACGTACGATAAAACAAAAACACAGTCATGCATACGACACGATCTTAAAACAATAATAAGATACACTATTATTATTCCGTGAAATGTCAAAGTACCATCACTTGTCGAAAAATTTATCAAACGATAATTTAAATATTTTGCAAATTAAAAATTATGGAAAAATCCTATAAATAAAAACACATCATCAAAAATTAATAAAAATTGATTTTCTTATTATTTTTCACATTCGAATAAAATTTGAATATTTAAATAAATTACATTCTTCGTACTTTTCATGGCAGCTATCCACACACCTTTCGTTAACTCCTCCCCGTACCTTCTTGCTCCCATCCATTTTTCCAACCATCCCCAGTCACCTCATCGTCCTATTCCAAACCCTCCTACCCCCTCACCCGATCCTTCACTTCACTTGTCCTCCATTCCTCCTTTTTCTTCTTCTTCCCCCTCCACCCTTCCTTTTGCATCTTCCTCTGCCAACCCTACCTCTACTTCTGCATCTGATCAACATAAATGGACTTCCTTTTTTGAGAACAAGCCAAGAAATGCGGGGATACAACACTGTTGATATGAAGCCATTTTATGGTGACAACCTAGTTCCTTCCCTAAAGTTGTTGATGCTGGAACTAAGGTATAGAATGATTTTCTAGTGGGCTTCTTCCTTGACAAGCCACTGTCTTACTCCATATTAGTTCAATCTTTAAAGAAAGTATAGAAGCAAAAGAGTTCCTTCAAGGTTAGATCAAATGGTTTTGTCTTCCTTTTCCTTTTTTCCTATGAGGAAGACAAAAGCAAGATACTTCAAGGTGATCCTATTATTATGCGCAACAAACTATTTATTATTAAACCATGGGATCTAATAATTGGTAATGTTTGTGGTAGCATTACATCTGTTCCTATATGGGTTAAGTTCTCCAATACCCATCTTTTCTTAGTCTCGTCTAGGAGTGAATTGGCTAGCCAGTAGACTAGGGAAACTACTTTGTACGGATGATTCAACTGAAAATCTTGAAAGGTTGGACTATGCTAAATGTATGATAGAAGTTAGACCTGAGAAGGAACTTGTGGATAGCATTCCTATTTAGCTTATTGATGGTGGAACTGAAAAAATAAAGGTGATATATTTATGAAAATCGGACATATGTACTATATGCAAAGTTTTTGGACATGATAAGCATAACTATGATAAGGTGGTTCATCTAAGTAAGCAAGAGGAGGTGAAAGAAAATTTACCCAAGGAAATAAATCATGTTATTCAAAAGGAAAGGAAAGAAGATAACTAAACATATGGTAGGAGGATTCAGAAGTGGTAAGTGGTTGGCAAGTCAAAAAGAAAGAGAACTGGAACATATGATGATGGTGTGAACATTGCTGTTAATAACAGTGAAGATGTGGCTAATAATAGTGAAGATGTGGCTACCGAAAAAGTTGACGAGGAAATTAATTGTTGGGGAGAGAAAAGCAGGAGGTAAAAATAAAGCTAACAAGGAAGTGGTTGAAGAAGAAATTCTGATTTATACTAATAATCAGTTTGAAATACTTGATGATATGAATGAAGCAAATGAAAATTTGATTGATGATTCTGCTATAAATGTGGTTGCTGCAAATGCTTGTGATGCCGCTTGTGATGAACCAAATGCAGCAAATATTATGAATGTGGATGCAAATGCTTGTGATGACATGATACGTGGTGATTGTAATGTTGCAAGACTGATTGAGCCCCTGGTTGAACCAATTGTTGTTCAACTAGTTGAAGCAAGCAATAATGTCTATGAAGAGAAAACTGTGCAGCTACTTTTGTTTTGCAAAAAGCTAGTGTGCATGCAATAAATGGCATGGCTGCACCATTGCCAGACACCACTATCCAATCTACTCTTGACCCCCAAAACAATTTTCTTGATTCTTACCTAAATGTCGATACATCCATGCAAACCTTTAATGTCTCAACCTCCAGCAATTCTGTTTTAGCCGATCCCAAATTTAATGCATCTGATATCTCCATTGCTTCTGCTGTGCAAGTGCATGAAACAAATTGCAGTTTTAACTTTAATGCACCACTTATCCAAGGAGTGCTCCTCAATCAAGCAACCCTTCCCTTCGACATAAATACATGCATGCATGCAATACAACAAGTCTAAATCCAATTTCTCCTCTTCCTCTAGTTCCTCCACAATCATCTTAGCTAATCTTCTCTATGGTCACATCATTCCTCCTCCACCATGGAAAGACCCACCTCCCTTCACTTTCACTTCTCCTTCTTGTCGATCCACTGTTTTTCTACACCAAAACCTTCCATTTCATCTACCCTAGTTAACAAGTCCAAAAATCATAAAAGAGGCAAATCAATTACTAGTGATTTAAATGTCCAAGCTAACACCCCCACCACTTCCATAGTTCCCAAAATCAAAGAACTCAACACTCCTTTAACAAGAAGTAACAAAAAAGAAACTTCTCTCCAATCAAGATTTTGCCCAATGATGCACAAATTGGAAGCATGGAACATCAGAGGTGCCTACAGTGATATAAAGCCTGACCAATGTAAAGAACTAATTAAAGTCCACAATCTCAAACTTTTAGAAATACTAGAAACAATGCTTAACTCTGCTCTATCTCATAGCAGCTAAATATATCAATTCTTTTTGGTTGATTATACATAATATCAATGAATCACCATATGGCAGGATTCTAGTCATTCATGATTCCCTTATCTTCTGCCTAACCCTATACTTTCCTCAAAGACAATTTATTCATCTCCATTAACTTCATTATCCATCCTCTACTTCATTTTACATCATTTTTGTATATGCCGACAATTCTTCCTCCTCTAGGCAAAATCTATTGAATTTCATTCCTTCCTTTAGACAAGGATCACACCCCTGGTTAGCCTTAGGATATTTCAATTGCTCCTTGAGACTATCAGACAGATATGGAGGCAAATGCCATATCTCTTTCTGAAATTAAGCCTCTCAGCAATGCTATTGAATCCTCTTATTTAATCGAAATCAAAACTGTTAATGCTGTCTTTTCTTGGAACAATTCCGAAAGGTCTTCCTCTAGGACCTTTTTCTAAAATTGAACATGCCTTTTGTAATCTAATTTCCCATCTTAACTGGCCATCTTAACTAGCCTAACATGTTTGCCTTCGTCCCCTTGCCTACATTCCCCTCATGTATTATCCTTTGGAGACGTTGCTGTGAAAGGAAAATCAAATTTTAAATTTTATAATGCAAGGTTTAATGACCCTGAATTCCTAAATATTGCTAAACAAGCTTAGTCTAATAAATTTTATGGAAACCCTATGTTTTTTGCCTGAAATTAAAATCTAACAAGCAAGCATTAAAGGAATGGTTGAAGAGCAAATTTGAAAGAGGGAACTCAGCATCCACAACATTAAGAGAAGAGCTTAACAAAATTCAAACTTTTATGCTCTTGAACTTAGATGACCATAATATAGCTTTTCTTGAAGCTAACATATCCTCACAGTACAATAAAGCACTGCAACAAGAAGCCTAGATGATCAAACAAAATTAAGAATGAGCTGGTTCTTTGAAGGGGACAGAAACACAACTTTTTATCATTCTTCTCTAAAGTCTAGACATAATAGAGAAAATATCACTGCTCTTTTTGATCAAGATGGCGAGTAACAAACTGATTCTAATAAGATTGATGAAATGTTTCTAACATATTTCAGGAACTTGTTGGGAAATTCTTCTAATTTTATTCCAAATCTTTAACCTCTTGATAGCATTAGATTGTTAAAAAATAGTCAACATGACTTTAGATCTCTTAATGCTGCAGTTGCTAACACTGAGATCAAAAATGTTGTTTTTTCCTTGAACCTTATTTCTTATGGGGAGCCTAATGGATTTAATGCTTTCTTTTACACTACTTGCTGGAATATCATTGAGCATGACTGACTTAGGGCAACCCACAATTTCTCCAATAAATGCAAAATGCTAAACTAGATCAATGTCACTAATATTACCCTCATTCCTAAGGTTAAAAATAATGATCGTGTTCATCAATATAAGCTTATTTCTTGCTGCAACACAATCTATAAACGTCTTTCCAAAATTGTTGCCTCCAGACTCAAAACTGTTCTTCCTAATCACATTTCTCCATATTAGGAAACACTCTTACCTTCTAGAAATATTCTGGACATTGTATTAATGTCCCATGAATCACTCAAGGGTATAATAACAAGCAAATCTCTCCTAGAGCTATGATGAAATTAGACACTTCTATACCCTTTGATTCTCTACAATGGGACTCTATTGTTCGGATGATGTCTTTGATGAACTTCCCTAAGCATATTGTTGCATGGATATATGCGTGTATATCAACAGCCAGCTTCTCCATAATTGTTAATAGTTCTAAGTTGGGTATTTTCATAGTAAGCGGGGAATTAGACAAGGTTACCACTTGTCTACCTATCTTTTCATTATTGTAATGAAGGTTTTAAATCAAATATTTAATCAGCTTGCTGCTAATGGTCAATACAAACTGCACCCTAGATGTAAAGATCCTTAAATTACATCTCTTATGTTTGTTGATGACCTTGTTGTCTTCACTAAGCCATAAATGTCTACCATTTCAGTTATCTTAGGTGGCCTTGAGCTCTTCTATAACATCACTGGCATGAAAATTAATCTGTCTAAGTCTGACATAATGGTTGCTGGAGTTAGTCAGTCCCACTGACTTGCTATAAGCAATGCCACTTATTTGTAGCCAAGGAATGACACTATAAACTACTTGGGGATTCCCTTAGCCACATATGGAATATCCCAAGCTCAATGCATGCCTCTTTATGAAAGAATTATTGCTAGAATGGATAACTAGTCGAATAGACAGCTTTGCCAAGCTAGAAGGCTAACTTTGATTACATCTGTCATTTTCTCCATGACAGTAACTAGTCGAGAACCTTTATCCTACCTACTAAATTAATTCAAATGATAAGAAGTGCTATGCTTAGATTCTTCTGGCATGGATCCTTTCATTCAACAAAGCTGATGCCTTACTCCTTTTCTAAACTGGAATTACCTAAATCAAAGTTGGCCCAGGCATTAAAAGCTTTCTAATGTGGAATAAGGTAGCATTTGCCAAGCATATTGATGATCTTTTTTATAGGAGAGATAATATATGGGTTAAATGATCAATTAAACACATTATTGACAACAATTACTTTTGGGATACGAGTCCCCCTCAAAACTGTAGCTAGACTTGGAGGAACATTCTGAAAATTAGACATATCGTTCTTATACTAATCAAGTGTGAAGTGGCCTACAGAGGAAATGTTAATTTCCGGCAAGACCCATGGTTGAGGTATGGTCTCATATTGAGCCAACAACTACATGCACAACAAATTCACAATCTGGAATCAACTTTTGAGTTAAGGCAAATGATATTATTCAAGATGGTTGTATTTTACTTCCATATTCCAGTAATCAAATAATCAGACAACTATGGTCTTTATTCCAAGGGCTATTCCTTCCTTCTACTCCCTTAGATGGAATTAATGGACTGCTAAATAATATGGTTTTAAAATCACCAAGGTATACAAGAAGTTTGCAAACCATGAAGCTGCCCTTGAATTAGTTGGAGCAAGAGGATTTGGCTGCAACATAATAGTGAAAGAGTGAATCTTCTGCTTTGGAATTTTTTTTAGAAATTCTATCCACACCAAGGTTGACTTATATCAGGAAATTATTGTCAAGGACAAAATTTCACAGCTTTTTAGCCTCAAGGACAGACCTTCAATATTTTACCCTGAAGGACAACTTTCTGTAGGTATCAGTTTTTAGTTATTGATAGCAGTTTTTAGGTATCAGTTTGTAGTTATCGGTAGCAGTTTTTAGGTATCAGTTTTAGCTTGGTATCAGTTTTGTTGTCCTTATGAATAATTTTAGAAAATGTTTGTCCTTATGAACAATTTTTAGAAGAATGTTTGTCCTTGTGCTAAAAATATTGAGGTAGTGTCCTTGAGGCAAAAAATATACAAAATTTTGTCCTTTAAAATAATTCCCCCGACTTATATTACATGGGAATAAATACTGATAGGATGTGTTCTTTTTGTTCTGCAAAAGTGGAAGGCACCATGCATATTTTTTTAACCGTCCTTATGTATTTAGGCCATGGCACAATATCATGCTAAGACTGGGAAGCAACAATGTAGCTACGATAAGTGCCATTGAGTAGTCTCTGATTTACATGGCGAATATGGAGAGTAAGTCATCTTATGTTTTGTTGTTCACTCTAAAAGTATTTATCAGGGTCATATGAAATAAGAGGAATGCAATTGTTTTCCAAAGGAAGACAAAGACGCATTCCCAGCTGCTCACTTTATTCTGCATGAAATTAGGGTTGGGATGGCAAGTTCTAAACTTGCATTTGATCCTGAACTTATGGCGGATTTCAATTGATAACTTTTTTTATTTTATCCTTTTATTGTTTTGCTAATTCTTTGTGTATTAGTGTGCCTAGTGTCTCTGTTTATCCCTTTTCATGTTCCGTTTGTTCTTTTTGCTTCCTAAAGACTTTTTTGGTTAGGTAATTTTTTCAAGGCATATCAATAACCGGTAGGGGCCAGTTAACCCCACTGGCTTTGCTAGAAAAAATATTTAAATAAATTAAATATTCGAAGCGCTATAAACTCCGGGTCGTTACATACTTGTTGTATGCATGTATTTTAGGTGCTAATGTGCTTAAATGTCACAATAGCTAAGCAGACTATTACTATTGAGTAGTAGGGTCATGACCTTGCATAGTGCAGGCTTGCAGCATATTACAATGTGTAGATGGACATAGTGTCATGATGATCGAGAGTAACTTAGGACTGTAGGAGTAAGATGTGAACTACACTGTTCAAAATATACTCCTAGAGCGGTGCTGGGTGAATATCAGTTTCCTACCTAGATTATGTAATATTATATGGGCATATTACATTATTTTTTGTATTTGCACTCCATTTGGACAACTATTCTATGGAAAGCCACTTAACCCATATAAATGTTGTGTGCTTGTCTATTCCTATAATTAACTATGCTTATATATTATTGGAACTTGTTATGTGCTCGTCCATCATATATTGTATGATTGTTTGTTGCATATGACTAATCGTGGGCTCATCCATGCATAGACGTGTTGTGTGTGTTAGTTCTTTAGGTATGGGTTTTGATGATAACAACTATAGGATATTATATAAAATAGAGATACTATCAAGATATATATAGTATACAGTGCAGGATATAGACAGGTATTGATTAAAAAGACTGTACAGTATCAAGATGCTGATATAAAGCTTTAAGAGTTCAAGAATGAAGACTCGTGATTATTGAAGAGTTAAGATTTTAAGATATTACAGATAAGTTATGGAGTCATAGAATTTATGTTAAAACCTTGATAGCACTCTCTTGATTTTCTTCTCTAATTTTGTTTAAAATTGTTTTTCAAATATTCTATTTTTAAGTAATCTTTTCAAAATATTTCCCAAAATGATTTTCAAATCTCTTATACTTATTAAGATATTATTTTAGTGTTTATAAGTTTATATATATTGAATTTTTGTTCGTACCTTATTAATTTATAATTATATTGAATATTTTGATAAAATATTTCAAAACTATTTTATTAAGTTTTAATATGATTAAAATACGTATAAACTATGTTTAAATATTTTTACAAAGTTTCAAAATATTTTAAAAAATTAATATTTTCAAAACAATTTTTATTAAGTAATTTTTAAAATACAAAGGGATATGTCGAGATATCCTCTACAAGTTAATCGATATCTAGTCGTAACTTTTCAAAATTCAAATTTGAATAAAAGCTCTTTTCGTCATACCTCTTCGTGAATGGATATGGCCGTTGTTTTCCTATATATACCAGACTTCAAAATGAATTTTTATCAACTACTTTCTTATTTTTCTCACCTTTGTTCATTCACTTGAATTCTAAAAAAATTTCTATTGAAAATCTGTCGAAATTAAACCAGAATCAAATTCAATCATTACTCATTTGATTTTCTTTCATACACTCTCTAATTTCTCTCATCTCTCTCAAGATCAAGTGCTATTCAAGAGTTATAGGATTAATTGTAATCAAGATCGAAGATCTAAGTCAATAAACTCTGTCAAATCATGCTCTTATACTCTGTCATGTGCTTGGTATCCCTGAAATCCAAGTATGTGTGAATGTAGACTGATTATTAGATCAGTCGGGTGTGCCTAGTAGCCCATAAATCTAGTGGGCGTGCTTATGGCTTGGAAATCAAGTGACTCTACCCAGAGGCCAAGATTGTGGAGGGTGTGTATCGTAGCCTTGAAATCGAGATTGTATTTGCGGCTACTAGTTAAAAAAATCCGTACAAGGAATTATGTAGGACTGGATTTACGTAACTCCAAACCAGTATAAAATCATGGTACATTCTTTTCTTTTTACTTCTACTACATTTATCTTTATTTGCACTTTGATTCTGTGATTGTTAATTCCATCATTTAAGTGAAATCTTAAAGAATTTTAATAATACTCATATAATCCATTAAACACTATTCACCCTCCTCGTGTGTTAATTTAACCTTAAGTCCCTATTCTGTGGACTCACATTTGGTATCTGAGCATTGGTTTCAATGTATTCATCATCTGATTTTTGAAAAAGTTAAAATAGCTACCAATGCTGGTAATAGTACTGTTAGTAACACTGTTAATACACTTGTTAGTAACTCATTTATCAAACGACAATCTGCCGCTAGACCTCTACTTTTTAATGGCAGTAATTATACATATTGGTTATGTAGAATGAAAATTTATTTACAGTTAATTGGTTTAGACACTTGGAATATCTGTGACGCCCCACCTCTATACCCACGCTAGCCAAGAACACTACGGAGTAATGCTGTTGACTAGCACGGAGAATAAGACTGTTGAGGAGTGACCATCTGTATAATTGCTTTGTGCGAGTACCGATATGCCGGATAAAAATATAACTTTTCATCTCAAGAGGAAATCCGACATACTGACACAAACTCAAAGCTACTACACAGTGGCTATAAAGGTCTTCGGAAACAAATATAGAAATAAACATAACACAAATCAGTCACATACAATTCATATCACAAAGGCGGAAATAGATATGAATATTACACTAGGAAGTGTACATCAGAGTAGTGGTCAAAAAGATCCACCATAATACAAAAGAATAGCAACACGTGCTATACAAAATAATACATCTATGAGTCCATATCTCAAGTGTATACAACAAAATAAACTACTAATCTAAGTAGTTAGCCAAAAGATCATATGATAACCCCAGAAGAGAAGTCAAGCAGAAGCACCTGTAACATCTCGGTCTGACTCGAGTATTATTTAAGAAGAAAATAATAAACGGATCAGTCTAGCTATAAATATCAGAAGAAATGATATAGAATAAGAGATATGACTAAACGTATAATAATCACAATGCCAAGCTGTGATAAATAAATAATTGAAAAATCAATAAGAGATTAAGCAATATCGCAAAGATCTTCTCAAAGATAAAAAGGAATGTCATACTCCTAATTTCATTCACCAAGCCACAATAAATGACATATGTATCAATGCCAATCGTAAAAGATGGTGAAACATAAATTCCAAAAATCAACACAAGAAATCCAGAAATCAAATAATCCGGAGCATCGATGTCGTACAGCGTGACGTCCGATGATCCAGAAACACAATAGAAGGGAACAACGACGTCGTACAGCATGACATCCGATGAACCAAAGCACAATCAAAGGGAACAACGACGTCGTACAGCGTGACATCCGATGAGCCAAATCACAATCAAAAGGGAACAACGACGTCGTACAACGTGACATCCGATGACCAAATCAAAATCAAAGGGAACAACGACGTCGTACAGCGTGACATCCGATGAACCAAAACAAAATCAAAGGGAACAACGACGTCGTACAGCGTGACATCCGATGAACCAAATCACAATCAAAAGGGAACAACGACGTCGTACAGCGTGACATCCGATGAACCAAATAACAATCTAAGGGAACAACGACGTCGTACAGCGTGACATCCGATGAACCAAATCAAAAAGACATTGCACAATGCTAGTCTAAAACATAAAATGATCGTCATGATCAAAGAGAAGTGTCGATTACAGTAAGCTAGTAAATATATGAGCTTAGCTTCATGTCCCATAACCATTGGCTTAACTTAAATATTTACGAACAAATTATAGATCTCCACTAGAAAATTGTCACAAGAGATTCAATCGAACAAGTCCAAGAATTAACCGACGCAGTAAACGCAAGCGTTTCATACCACTCGTTTTACTAAGTCGTTTAATTAGATTTCTCATACGAGTGAGGTAAAGGCTTGTATATACTAATAGATTGGAAAATGGTTTAAGAAAACGAGCTATGTAATAAAATAGTGTTGAAATCATTTGAAGGAAGAGTTTTGATATTTACTACTAGTATAGAAAACCTTTATATTTTTAAGTGACAAATCATAGAAGTGACTGTAGAAACAATCAATTCATAAAAATTCACATTCGAAGAAGTGAATAGAATCCAAGAAATCAATACCGAATCCATCAAAATGGATATTCCCATAAATCACGAAGAAAATGTCATCAAAGTCGATAATAAGTGATAATAACAAAAGGGGATCAACACGAATCGATTGAAGTTGGAATTCTCAAGCAAATAGGCAAAATAGGCAAAACTTGCAAATAGGAGCAGGTCGGTCAACCGGACTCCCTGTGTTAGTTGACCGAAACAGAAGCAGGAAGTGCTCGAGCACCAAGTCGGTCGACCGACCCAGAGGCTCGGTTGGCCGAAGCCTATAACCAGCACTTCCTAAACAGAGGCAGGAAGTGCCTGGACTACAGGTCGGTCGGCCGACCCAGGGGATCGGTCGGCCGAACCTGTATACTTGCACTTCCTACCCTATTTCAGAAGAGGTGCAAATCTCGACCAAATTGCAATCGCACGAGCAACGGCGCTAAGCGTTTATGCCAATCGACTACTCGACCCTATATGCTCCTCGATGCATCACCAAAAACATGTTCAAACATCAAAGTTATGATTTTTAAAGAATTGAACTCAAAACACTTAAAATTGAAATATTCACAAAAGCAATCCAAACCAAAAACAAATGCACACGAATAAGTGTTAGGAATTCATACCTAACAATCGAAGATAAATATAGACTAAGATGTGAGATAAAAATCTCATCTTTGAACCCAAATTAATGAAGAAGAAGCTTGAAAGCAAAGGAAGATCAACCACACTTCAATCCAAACTCAAGAAGCTTGATTCTAAGCTTAAAAGAGAAACATTTCCAAAATTAGGTTTAGGAATTTTCTGAAATCAAAGAGAGAATGAGTTGGAGAAGAAGAAGGAGATGCTTACTGATGGCTTCTCTTTGATTTTGGAGCAAGAACTTGAGCTAGCAAGAGGAACTAGGGCCTTGGAGTTTCTAATTCCCATTCTCTTCCACCATTTTTGCTTAAGCTTGAGTGTTAGGAAATATGAAATGAAGTAATGAAGAGTTGGAGTGGGTTGGGGCTGAGTTAGTAAGTGGCTAATGGGTTCAGCCCAAACCAAAGCCCTAAGTGAAAAAGGTCAAAATTCGACTTACTTCAAACATATCGAAGTTTATACTCAAAAAGGTCGCAAACGTCATTTTGAACTCAATGGGGGTGGTCTCGAGTCTCAATTCGACTACTTGTAAAAAGTAGATTTTTGGACCAAAATTCGATGAACGGTGAAATATTTAAATATACAATTGATAAATATGCGGGTTGTTACAGACTCCCCTCCTTAAGGAAATTGCGTCCTCGCAATATTAAGAAGAAAATAAGAAGTAACAACCATAGAAGCATATCAACACAAAAGAAAATTGAAATAAGAAGTTCACCATAAAGAGCACGAAAGAGCTAGCACGAACGGGATCGTTCGATGAATTCTCTAGATTACCAAGAGTAATCCCTAAGATTTGAGAACCATTGAACTCTCACAAGAAGGATATCTTTATTTCGAAGGCGCTCAACCTTCGAAGCAATGATGCGAATAAAATGTTGCTCAAAAGTCAAATTTGGTGAAACTTCAATCCCCTCAATAACACGGGCTCAAGAATAAAAATTCGGAATCCCTAAGGCATTTCCGTAGATAAAGACGTGGAGTACGTCAAGAAGAGCAGAAAATTGAGTTGGTGCAACGACGTAGTATAATAACAGTACGCCCGAGAAACTAGAAGCTCAAATAATTTGGAATATCTGCGTAGTACAAAAACGGTACGTCCAATGAACCAAAGCCCGAATAATTTCGGAACGCCGACATAGTACAAAAACGGTATGTCCAATGAACCGATAAACCGGAACAACGATGTAGTAAAATAATGGTACATCCATTGATCCAGATAAGACGGAACATCGATGTAGTATAATAACAATACATCCGATGAACCGAACACCATAAAAGAACATCGGACGCTAGTCCATAAAAGAGATGAGATGAAACTCAATAAAACGAAATACATCAAAACGCCCGATGAACTTGGTAAAACGATCATAAGATACAAGGAATCTCGAGCCAACGAAGTTGACGCAAATTAAGTTCCTTATGAGAAATACAAAGATTTATGGTCGAGGTGGAGAACAAATTTCTCATCCAAAAATGGTGATGCCAAATTTTAAAAGTAAAAACAATAGTCGCGAGCACTAGATCATGAGTGACATATCTAGTCTCGATAAGCTATAATGATTTAGAAGCACAAGTGATAGCACGTTCTCCTTTGCAAGAGAACGGCATCCAAACCAATACGACTAGTATCGGTACAAATAGCAAAGTCTTGTTTCCCTTCGGAAAACACAAGAATAAGAGTATCGGAAACGAATTCTTTCAAATAATCTTCTTTACCAAAAACTAAAACTTTCAAAATTACAATTAACTTATGTAATCATCTTTTTATAAAATTTTACTTATTTGAAGTGAATTTTACTGTGTTTGATTGTCTCATCAAAGCGTTTAGGAAATTCCTATCGATAACGTTGATCAAGCGCATCGACCAAAATTCTTAAAGCACTCAACGGGCAATAAAATCACAAAATCGTCTTCTAGATAATAAACATGTTTCTTAAAAACTTTTAAGAATATTCTTCGTTCGTTTCAAGAACAAAATCCAATCTTACTTACAAATAAATCTTATGGAAAAGATTTGCAAAATTTTTAAATTACTATTTTCATCCAAAATCAATAAATACAAGAATGGTCTCATCGAAATATTCATAGAATATTCGATTTATAAAATGGATGAAATAAGCTGGATAAGCCGAATGACATAATAAGTCATTCATAAGAATCATAACGAGTGCGGAATGCGGTAAGTGGAATGCTAACTTCCGCAACTCGTAGCAAATGAAAACCGGTGGCAAGGTCGAGCTGAAAAGACCTTAACACTACTCAAAAGATTGCTTAGGTGACAGTCCTAAGACAAATTCAAAAATACCAGAAAATTTCTCAAACTACATAAATGAGAGAAACAACACTTTCCTTATAAGTGGGCTTAAGGAATAAAATGATGCCATCAAGTTGGAATCAAAATCATAAAGGAAAAAAAACAGAAATCTGCTTAACGGATTGAAAATGTCGAAGATGAATAGTCCACACGGGACAAAGGATATGGCTTCGTAATGAAAAGCCAATCCTTTAACACAAATCAATTCCGAAGCCTAAGTAAAAAAATATCGGTTCGGAAAGATAAATCACATAAAATAATTTCGACATCAATAGAAAGCAAATTGAGTGTTGCGGATCTACTAATCCGGATTCGCAATTCTCAAGGAAGACATCAAGCCCAAAATATTTTCAAAGAAAAAGAATCAACAAGTTCTTTGGATATAAAAATAATGAGATGAAACCCATATAAAAAAGAACTCGAATAAGGAGACCACGAAATAAAACAATGCCATCAAGGATTGAGTGAAAAATACCTTGACCACGAGAAGTGTCACTAGGAGTTTGCACAATATTCAGCTCTCCCTCTCTCCTACTTTGAAGAATGGGACATGTAGATATAAGATGACCCGAACTTTTGCAATAACGGCAAAAGAGAGGTTTCGGGCACTCCCTTGCATAGTGGTCTGTGGAACCACAATTGTAGCATTGCCCACGACTAGAGGTAGGAACTTTTGCTACCGGGGTTTCTTGCCTCCCCTTCTTGTTGGGAATGGGGCCTTTGAATTTAATAGGCCTCTTCATGTTGTTGTTGAAGTTTTGTTTGGCACGCACAACTTCAATATCGCTTTCCTTATCGGCCTCTTCAAGACGAAGAGTGATATCAATAAGTTGATCAAATGAAACTTCAAGTTTCAGAAGTAATGGCTTCTTAAGATTCTTATTCAAGCCATAGACAAATCTCTCATTTTCCTTCATTGGGGTATTAATATACGCAACCCCGTATTTAGAAAGAGATTCGAAAGATGCGACATAGTCTGTCATAGAAGATTCACCTTGAACAAGGTCTATGAAACGCCGGGATAAAGTTACTTTTTCAGCCTCTAGCACAAATTTCAATTCGAATCTTTCCCGGAAACGCTCCCAAGTGAGATCCGCTTCAATGATTTCAGAAATTAAAAGCTCATACCAATCTAATGCTCTTTCTTGGAGCATGCTAGAAGCCACTTGGACTCGATGAAGGTCAATAAGATTCATGCGAGAAAAGATGCGATCGCATGATTTAAGCCAAGCTTGAATTTCTATAACACTCTCGGATCCCTTGAATGACCTTCCACCCAAATCGGTGTAGTCTCTGCACAAGCGTGCAAAACCAAATCTAGGATGAGCAGGCTCTGGAATGGGTCCTGCAGCTTGAGCATTCTTCACGAGATCTAAAAGCTGCTGAGCAGACATGAATACCCCATCTTGGGGAGTAGCACTAGATTGACCGGCGCTGGGACGGCCTAGTCTAACCATTTCTCTTCTGTAAGAAAGAAAGAAGGAGAAAAGTTATTCTCAAAATAAATATCAATAAATCTTGATAGATAAAATAAGGAATCATAAAGAAAATAGGATGAATCGGTACGAAGACTCGAATTAAATCCTAAAGCACGACTCCTAAGAAAGACTTAGGACATGATCCTTGCTACAATATTTCATATTGTTCCGAAGTTTGGCTTTGATACCAAGCTGTGACGCCCCACCTCTATACCCACGCTAGTCAAGAACACTACGGAGTAATGCTGTCGACTAGCACGGAGAATAAGGCAGTTGAGGAGCGACCATCTGTATAATTGCTTTGTGCGAGTACCGATATGCCGGATAAAAATATAACTTTTCATCTCAAGAGGAAATCCGACATACCGACACAAACTCAAAGCTACTACACAGTGGCTATAAAGGTCTTCGAAAATAAATATAGAAATAAACATAACACAAATCAGTCACAGACAATTCATATCACAAAGGCGGAAATAGATATGAATATTACACTAGGAAGTGTACATCAGAGTAGTGGTCAAAAAGATCCACCATAATACAAAAGAATAGCAACACGTGCTATACAAAAGAATACATCTATGAGTCCATATCTCAAGTGTATACAACAAAATAAACTACTAATCTAAGTAGTTAGCCAAAAGATCATATGATAACCCCAGAAGAGAAGTCAAGCGGAAGCACCTGTAACATCTCGGTCTGACCCGAGTATTATTTAAGAAGAAAATAATAAACGGATCAGTCTAGCTATAAATATCAGAAGAAATGATATAGAATAAGAGATATGACTAAACGTATAATAATCACAACGCCAAGCTGTGATAAATAAATAATTGAAAAATCAATAAGAGATTAATCAATATCGCAAAGATCTTCTCAAAGATAAAAAGGAATGTCATACTCCTAATTTCATTCACCAAGCCACAATAAATGACATATGTATCAATGCCAATCGTAAAAGATGGTGAAACATAATATCCATAAATCAACACAAGAAATCCAGAAATCAAATAATCCGGAGCATCGATGTCGTACAACGTGACGTCCGATGATCCAGAAACACAATAGAAGGGAACAACGACGTCGTACAGCGTGACATCCGATGAACCAAAACACAATCAAAGGGAACAACGACGTCGTACAACGTGACATCCGATGAACCAAATCACAATCAAAAGGGAACAACGATGTCGTACAACGTGACATCCGATGAACCAAATCAAAATCAAAGGGAACAACGACGTCGTACAGCGTGACATCCGATGAACCAAAACACAATCAAAGGGAACGTCGTACAGCGTGACATCCGATGAACCAAATCAAAATCAAAAGGGAACAACGACGTCGTACAGCGTGACATCCGATGAACCAAATAACAATCTAAGGGAACAACGACGTCGTACAGCGTGACATCTGATGAACCAAATAACAATCTAAGGGAACAACGACGTCGTGCAGCTTGACATCAGATGAACCAAATCAAAAAGACATTGCATAATGCTAGTCTAAAACATAAAATGATCGTCATGATCAAAGAGAAGTGTCGATTACAGTAAGCTAGTAAATATATGAGCTTAGCTTCATGTTCCATAACCACTAGCTTAGCTTAAATATTTACGAACAAATTGTAGATCTCCACTAGAAAATTGTCATAAGAGATTCAATCGAACAAGTCCAAGAATTAACCGACGCAGTAAATGCAAGCGTTTCATACCACTCGTTTTACTAAGTCGTTTAATTAGATTTCTCATACGAGTGATGTAAAGGCTTGTATATACTAATAGATTGGAAAACGGTTTAAGAGAACGAGCTTTGTAATAAAATAGAGTTGAAATCATTTGAAGGAAGAGTTTTGATATTTACTACTAGTATAGAAAACCTTTATATTTTTAAGCGACAAATCATAGAAGTGATTGTAGAAACAATCAATTCATAAAAATTCACATTCGAAGAAGTGAATAGAATCCAAGAAATCGATACCGAATCCATTAAAATGGATATTCCCATAAATCACAAAGAAAATGTCATCAAAGTCGATAATAAGTGATAATAACAAAAGGGGATCAACACGAATCGATTGAAGTTGGAATTCTCAAGCAAATTGGCAAAATAGGCAAAACTTGCAAATAGAAGCAGGTCGGTCAACCGGACTCCCTGAGTCGGTTGACCGAAACAGAGGCAGGAAGTGCTCGGGCACCAGTTCGCTCGACCGGCCCAGGGGCTCGGTTGGCCGAAGCCTGTAACCAGCACTTCCTAAACAGAGGCAGGAAGTGCCTTGACTACAGGTCGGTCGGCCGGCCCAGGGGCTCGGTCGGCCGAACCTGTATACTTGCACTTCCTACCCTATTTCAAAAGAGGTGCAAATCTCGACCAAATTGCAATCGCACGAGCAACGGCGCTAAGGGTTTATGCCAATCGACTACCCGACCCTATATGCTCCTCGATGCATCACCAAAAACATGTTCAAACATCAAAGTTATGATTTTTAAAGAATTGAACTCAAAACACTTAAAATTGGAATATTCACAAAAGCAATCCAAACCAAAAGCAAATGCACACGAATAAGTGTTAGGAATTCATACCTAACAATCGAAGATAAATATAGACTAAGATGTGAGATAAAAATCTCACCTTTGAATCCAAATTAATGAAGAAGAAGCTTGAAAGCAAAGGAAGATCAACCACACTTCAATCCAAACTCAAGAAGCTTGATTCTAAGCTCAAAAGAGAAATATTTCCCGAATTAGGTTTAGGAATTTTCTGAAATCAAAGAGAGAATGAGTTGGAGAAGAAGAAGGAGATGCTTACTAATGGGTTCTCTTTGATTTTGGAGCAAGAACTTGAGCTAGCAAGAGGAACTAGGGCTTGGAGTTTCTAATTCCCATTCTCTTCCACCATTTTTGCTTAAGATTGAGTGTTAGGAAATATGAAATGAAGTAATGAAGAGTTGGAGTGGGTTGGGGCTGAGTTAGTAAGTGGCTAATGGGTTCAGCCCAAACCAAAGCCCTAAGTGAAAAAGGTCAAAATTCGACTTACTCCAAACATATCGAAGTTTATACTCAAAAAGGTCGCAAACGTCATTTTGAACTCAATGGGGGTGGTCTCGAGTCCCAATTCGACTGTTTGCAAAAAGTAGCTTTTTGGACCAAAATCCGACGAACGGTGAAATATTTAAATATACAATTGATAAATATGCGGGTTGTTACAATATCACATAAACTAAGTACACTGAACCCGAGACTAATTTTGCATAGTGGACTGCTAACCAAAAAGCAGTTGCACAAAGTAACTCTAAGGCCATGAATATATTATTTTATTCACTAGATAGAAATGAATTTACTAGAATATCTATATGTAAGTCCGCATTTGAAATTGGGAGAACTTTGCAAGTATAAAGTCACAAATAAGGTTAAATAGACCAAAATTTCCATGTTAACAAACCAGTTTCAATTATTCAAATTGAGTCCCTATTTTGAAAACTTGTTTTGCTCATATTTCAAAATCTACTAAATGAAATCTCGATTTTATTTCTCTCTTTCAAAACTATTATTAAAGGGTTTGAAAATTCTTCTTACAAAGAATTTCGACTCCGAATCCACCATATAAATGGATTTAACTTTATACGGCGTGAAATCGCGAACTACCATTAGGCGATGTGCCTATTTTGGACCCAATTTTCGTAACTTGTCAAAACTTAACCAAACCCAATTTTAGTTTTATAAAACATTTATAAACCATTTTAAACCATTTTCAAGAGCTTTAACAATCTCATATACACAATTTCATTTATTAAAGGAAAGTGATTTCCTTTGTGATATTTGACGTGTATTAAACATGAATCATTTCAACATTAAAATAAACATATAATCAACATCCAAACTAGATAAATGTCATCACAACCAAGCATAACAAAACATATATATCATCCAATATATCATAGTATAAATAGAATTTCTCACCATAATCCAAAGCGATACTTCCTACCAACATTCAATCAAATCGTCACTTCACTAAACAACTCCTAAACAGCCAAAGCTCAAAGCCATGCCCCTCCACCTTGCCTTTGCTCTTGGCACATCCTTCTGTCCCTTACTAATCATGCTTCCCATGATGTCTTAGGCTCAATACTAGAGTTTTAGAAGAGATTAGAGAAGATTTGGCCAACTTTTGAAAAGGTTAGAAAGTAATCAATGGATTAATGCTTAAGCATTTCCACTATTTTTAACCCTCCTGCTTTTTCTCAAGTTTTGAGAAAGAAGGGAGACTTCTGTAGAAGCCATTAAAGAGCATTTAGAAAACTTAAGAATGAAGAAGAAGAAATGAAAAGTGTGTGGAAATGAGAAGGTATGCATGGGTATTTATAGGATTTTCATCAAGTAAAGCCTTTTCCACATCCACCTCCCCCCACATCATGCACACAACACCCCCATGTCACCATACATGTTAGCTCCCTCCTTTCCATGTGGTGGTGATGATGGTGCCGCAAGATGAGTTGATGGTTGCTTTTAGGTTGCATAAGTCATAAGCTTTTAAGAAATATCTTAATATTTTGTAATATATATGTTTAAGTGTATATGTATATTTGTACGTGTGTGTATATATATATATATATATATATATATACACACACATATACATACATACATACATACATACATACATACATACATACATACATACATACATATATATCTATGTATGTATGTATGTTCAAGTGCATGTTAGAGTGTGTATATGTATGTTATATATGTGCACATGACATATAAACAAGGTTGCAATAACTGTAAGCAACGTTCGTTCGTTAAACTATTGAAAATCGAAAAACCAGTTCCCAGTCACATTTTCATTTATAAATAAATCTACATATAAATGTAAAAAAAAAATTGACAAAAAACTTCTTATCATTTTTAAGTAGTTAAAATGATCATATTTTATTTATAAAACCATATTAATTAATATTAATAATTATTTGCAAAAATCACTATTACATCGATAAACCGATATGAATTTCTTTATTATTTCAAATCAATATTACAAATGATTTATTATCATGTTATAACTTATTAAAATGAATTATTATCACTAAAAAATTATTTAAATAATTATCATAATCATCGAATCATTAAATCTCAATTTAAATTCATAAATCAATTTTTAAATATAAGAGCATCACTGATGATGTCATAAACACATTTTATTTATAAAAAAAATTATTTCATATTCTTGTTCAATTATAAAAATAAGCGTATGTATCAAGCTTCATGCGTGATGTTTGATGATTATAAAGCTGTTTACCGATAAAATGGTTTTCAACATTTTATCAATATATATTTCTAAAGGAAATATTTTTGTGAACATTTTTTAAACTAAGTTCTTTATTATTATCTGTTACTTAAAAATTGATTATTTATGAAAAATAATATATATTTGAATATTTAAAACAATTTAAATATCTTTAATTAGAGCGATCAAATTGCGGGTCATTACACCCTATTTAAGTATTAATGAAAATTTATTTTCTTATTGTTATACATTATTTGTCATCTCTTAAAAACATAAAAGTATAATATATAAGTTAAATACATTAGAATATTAAAACAAAGTTGTTTTGAAAATTTCTACAAATATGTCGACATACAACGGTAACTTTTCAAGAAAAAATAATTTTGAAAATTGAATAGACATCAAATGTCTATTCATTTCCAATGAATTTCAACTCCATTTGAGACCAGAGAATCATTATCATCTACTCTCTTTCTTCTTACTTTGCATTCCTAAACTCTAAAACAAAAATAATGGCTTCTCCTATCGGAAAACTAACCGAAAACCTTGAACGAACTCTTGAATCATTCAAGAACATTCTTATTTTCATCCTAGAAAACAAGAGGCACTTAGAATTAAGTCAATGCAAATGATCAAGTAGTGAGAAAGGCATTTCGATGCAATTTTGTGGATGATTTTTGCCTTGAAAAATGAAGAACCAATTACCAATCCATAGTGTACCATCAACAAAGATGATGAAGATTTGGATGCTGTGATATCCCGAAAATTTGGCAATATAAATTTAATAATCTATGTTAAAAATTAATTTGATTTGATAATTTTTGATAATAAATTTTGAATTGATCTAATAATTTTCTTTTAATAAATATTTAAATTTGTAGATTTTATCCTTTTAAAGCTAATAAATAATTCTCTATTTATAATATATATATATATATTATATATATAATTGTATATATTGTAAATTGATAAACTTTGATTTTGTCACGATCCAAATTCCAGAGTTCAAAAATCGACATCCGTACTCCACTGTACTTAAATGCTGCAGATTCAAACGTAGAAATTCAAGTCGTGCCGGAGCTTATAACACAATTAAGTATAACAACACAGCGGAAAGAAAAGAAATGAATATCATTGATATACAACAATGATATGAAATGAATAACTATCAGAGATATAACAAATATAAAAAAAACAAAAAAACAACAGCGGAAAACAGATAGCCAAGATATAACTCCAAACAGCAACAACAACTCTAGCTCCAAAAGCACCAGTCCAGCAATCGCTTGAACCACCATCAAATAGCACCAAGCTAAGCAAGTCTCGTCCATAAATCCAAAGACTCCAAAGAATACCAAAGAGAAAGCTAAAAGCTGCAAGATCGATATCTATATCTACTATCTGAAAAACCCAACTCTAGACTGCCCGTGTGGAAAATTGTGGGTACCCAGAGTTTAGGAAAGGAACAATAAACTACAGGTCAGTCATGGGACTCGTGTGAGCAACAAAAAGACAGTTTTATCTTTAAAACAAACAAAAGAAATTTTAAGTTGAAAACCGCAATGCTTTTTGGAAAATGAAACTACCATAAGGCCTCCCGCCACACACACAATGCAAACGCAGACTTGGAGGAGATTTCTCCTTATGATAGTCAAATATGCTTACTACGCAAAATTCTCTTTTGATATTATTATTAGTGCATAGTGGAAAACATTTCGAAAGTATAATATTAATCTTAGCCAGCATAGGTAACATTATATTATGCCTGCTATAGCTACCTCCTGAGGAGGCAGGTTATACAATTGCAACCGTAAAGGGCTCGTATTGTTTCTTTGGATTTTCAACAAATGGTCAGGCTAAGGAACTTCCTGGGCCACATGGGTATGCCTCTGTAGGGACGCTCCGAGAATATAACCGGATCTCTACTAACACAAGGCCGGGTAACCTCTGTAATAAGGTAACTACTACACGAGTATGTCATGCCTCGATCGTAACCAACCTTTATCCCGGGATTCACCAACAACCACAAAGTAATAAATTTGCAGCTACCACATAGGTTAAGTATCTGGGCTCCATACCATGATACCACCTCTATCCAGAAGGAAATGAACATACCCTCAGGGGGCGCTACCCCCAAATAACCTTGTCGCATCTTTCCTGTTTCGACCATTCCGGGTTGTGAGGCTCGACGAGGTTTCGTCCACAAAACTACGCTTTTCACCAAAGCCATGCTTTGATCAACAAATGATCAACAAATGATCATCAACACACAGCAGCACTTAGCATGCCACGCTACCAAATTGGGAGTATATCGCTAATAACCTTCAACTACATAACCTCTGAGCTCGTACGTCTTAGAGAAGGGAGTTAAGCTAAAAGAATAAATCTCCGCCACCAAACAGAAATGTATTTGAAAAAAATTGGTTTTATATCTCAAAGTGTAGTGTCAGACACACTACCATACAAGTCTGTTCCGGATTCGAACAGAACCGAAGGCACTTCCGAAAAAGCCCTTGCAAATCTGGATATTCACAATCCCGATCGGACTTCCATCACTTAGGGAATCTCTATACCGGCGCGACTCCGTGCAGAGACAATCGATAGGTCATCCTACCGTTCTTGAAAATACCCGGTCTTCACCATCGGTCTTCAGATGCTATCCATTTACGACGTATCACATATTCGGAATGGGTTATATGACATAAAGGTCCTCTTCCGGCTAAACCGAATAGTGAGCGCAATCTTTAAAAACATATGGATATGGGATCTAAGTTAAGTCACAACTTATTATCCAAAACTTTGCTTCCCAATGGTTAAACAAATTTACCATTTACAAATCTTTTAAACAAAAAGATTCATTTCAAAAACCTTCAAAGGTTTAAACAATTTCCATACTTTAAATCTTTTTAAACGAAAGATTCACTTTTAAGACCCCTTTCAATTTAAACAAGGTTATTTCAAATCAAAGTTTGACTATCTTTCACAAAGATTGGCTAACAGTTTTCAAAAACTATTTCAGTTCGATTTGAAATCTTTCAACACAAATTGGAAACCATTTCCTTATATGAAAGCTATTATTATTCGAAAACCACTTGTTCCGTTTCGGAAAAATCTGATTACTTTTGCACGAGTTAAGGCCTTTAAATATGAACTTGGATTAAATTCAAATACTCAAAGTAATACTTTTAAAATGGTTTAAAATCCAACACATTTATAACTTTATATAACATTTTTACGTCATAAATACCAGATATAGAATTCAATATCATTGAATTCCAATTTAAATCAATTTACTCAGATTTCAAATCTTTATTAAGTTATTCAAAATAACTTTTATCATTTTTTTAAAACACTTTTTCAAAAGTTTCTCACTTTAAACCCAATTCATTTTCAAAACCATTTGAATTAAAAATTCAAATTCAAAACTATATTTTTTAAAAAAATCTGTGACTTAACCGATTTCCACGTGTAGTCCATATTTGTGTGTGTATAGGTGTGGTCCAAGGTTTACACAAAATAGTGCAACAACAATCATCCCATCACAGATTAAAGTGCAACAATATCGATAAGCGGTATAAGCTATAACGCTTATCTTCTTTCCCAGATTGATAGATAAAGTAAATTTATCAATAACAAGGATTCACTAATATGATTCGATGTGAGTTTCGGATAAACAACTGGAATCCGTCTCCCTGTCGCATCGAATTTAAAATGTCGTTTTACGGCCAAGGGTATTTACACCGAAAACTTATCACAGATATCACAGATCAGTACACAACATATTTCACGTCACAGAAAATTACGGTCTAGAGATTACAATCAATTCAAGGCATTTCATACAATACAAACATTCATGAGCAATCCAAGCATTCAATCATCATTTACAAGTAAGATTAATTGTTTAATCCTAAATTAATTAAATTAATTAATTATTACCTTAATCACTTCATTGTTTGATTAATTATCTTATAATTAATCATATTTATTAAGCAATTAAACCTTTAATTATTCATTAACTACATTAATTAATGACCCTTTAATTTCTTCATTAATTAATTATTCCTTTAATTACATTTAAAAATTAATTATAAACATAATTATATTTATTAATCAAACCTGAATAATCACAATCAGTAATTGACTTCCCTTAATTACTTTCATTAATTAAACCAACACCTTTGATTAATTACATTAATTAATCCTTTAATTACACCGAGTAATTATCACTTAATTACTTCCCCTAAGTAATTATCCTTTAATTACTATTCATCAAGTAATTTCCCTTAATTAATTACATTCGGCAATTATTCGTTAATTACTTCACTAAGTAATTATACCTCATTAATTACATTAAGTAATTATACTTAATTCCATCATTAAGTAATTCTTTTTAATTAATTAAACTTAATTAATTAACTAAAATTAACCACACTAACTTAATTAATTACACTGAGTAATTAATTCCTTTAATTACTTCATTAAGTAATTATCTTTAATAATTTCTTCTTAATCATTAAGTAATTCATTTTAATTACTTGATAAATTAATTACTAATCATTGATTAAAAATTTAGATCTTATTTAATTAATGATCCTTAATTACCAATTTGTTTATCCCAAATTAATTAGCTAAAACCTTAATTAACTAATTTTAAACTCTTAATTATTAATTTATCCAAATCATTAATTATCAATTTTAATTGATTTAATAATTAAAAATCATTAATCTTTATTTATTTTAAAGATAAAAACATCTTTCTTATTAATGAATCAAGTTATCATTAACAGGTCACTTAAACAATTTACCTTTATATTTTACTTTTTATAAAAAAAAATTCATTTTAAAATTTAAGATTAAAAATGAGAACAAATTAACTTTAAACAAAGTTTAAAATAATTTTCAAAACACTTTTTAATTCATTTCAGATTCGAATTCAAAAATAAATTTGAATCCATACTTCAAACTGGATTTAACTTCGTTTGAATCTAGTATACAAATTTAAACTTCATTTAAATTTGTTTTAAAATTCAAATTACTGTCAGGTTTTACAAACAAAACTGAAACGACAACTGACTCGAGCACAATACCAGCTTACTCGAGCTCGTCTTTGGGAAATCTTCTCCTACCCGTTGCTTCGAGTTGTTTCTCATGTTTTCTTCGAGTTTGCTTCTGAGCCACCCTCATCTTCCCCAAATCAACAGGTACGCAACCATATTCGTGCATGTACACATGTACAACCACGTCGATCATTGCTGATCGACTTCGAAGTCACCTGAGCATCACCCCTGATCATCAGAGACGAATCGATCTCCCACAGACACGAAATCACGGTTAAATCAAAATCGATCCTTTTTTTAGCAAGTTTCCATTTCCTGGAACCACATACTCCTCTGAAAACTCCTCTACCCCGCCACTACATGCCACCGGCACCCGTGCCCCTCTGGCCAATGGTACTTCGATCCACCACGAATCTATCACCACCGGCGCGATGGCCTCCGATTTACCCTAGCCCTCCCAATTGCCTCGAAAACGTCGCGAACAAATTTGAACATTTAAACCCTAAATTGCCATGAATCTCCAATCATCGTGAATAAAAAAATTTCTTGCATTTTTCCCTCAACCCCTGATCGTACTCGCACCACCATGCCAATCGTCAAACTTCGAATATGAGCCAATCATCAGAAAACCACGAGAACCACATTTCCGTTCGTCCCACAATTACACCCTTAATTCGTGACTGAAAAATTCTAAAATCTGTTGTAAAAATCATTACTTACAAAATGTTTTTTTGATGATGGAATCCAAATTCGAACTCATGCAAGTCAAAATTTTGGGTAGAACTTGGAAATTGACTGTATATTCTTCATCTAGGCTAACAACTCCATTTTATATTAAAATATACTTTTAAAATTAGATTCTGATAAATTCAAATATATCTTACCTTTACATTTTTGGCTAAAGGTACTCAGAGCAATTAAAATTAAATCTTTGAACTAATATATAACCTGGAATTTTTATAACACGACATGGTTTCCTGTTACTAGAGATATGCTCAGGATATTCATGTATATAAGCACCATTCAAGTATAATTTTTATCCATAACTTCAGATCTAATGCAACCCAAACAAAAATCAAGCAGATCCAGATCAAGTAAGTGGGTTTACTCATAGGTAAAGGAAGTCTAATTTAAAAAAAAGTTTGCTCACCTTATATTTGAAAACATAGGATCAGGTTTTGAATTTACAGTATTGATCTTCTTTAAACTTTGTTTTGCTTTCCATATTTTAAATCTTTGCATTCCATCTTCATTTGAAATTTCCAGGTTGAATGCTTTTGCTTGCTCAAGTCCTTGAGTTGATTTGCTTTGTTTTCCAGATCTATGCAGTTTAAACTGAGCATTGATTTTTTTCTTGATTACAGGCTTTAATTCCAGGTTGAAAACTTGTTTGTTTCAGTTTGATTTTGAAATAGCTTTACTGCTTTATTTGAATCTTGATCTTGTTTATTTGCAACCTTAAGCTTGAAACAATTTGATCTTTGTTTTTGTATTGTAACTTCTAGTTTGAATCTGCTTTAGTAGTTGTTGCTCAAGTTTTCAAAGGTTTGAAAGAAGATGGGCTAATTTCTTACTAACTCTTAAACATGTATTTCTAATTTAAATTAAAAGAAAATTTTAACTTTGCCACTTGTAATTACAACTAACACTTGTATTAATTTCCTTAACAAGATGCTTACACTTGTTATGATATGTGTTTTTATGTTAAAGCCCTTAGTTTTAAATTAATTTATATATTTTGTTTAAACCCCTATATTCAATTTAATTTAAAATTTATAGTTCAAACCTTTAAAATCATTTAATCTTTATATTTACGAATGTTTATGTAATACATTTTATATTTAAACTTTAAATTTAGTTTAGTACATAAATATATTCATATTTATTTTCCACTCATACATTTATATATTATTTTTATTTGCAAATCATGTTTTATGTTTTTAAACCCTATTTTATTTTTAATTTACAAATCAGGTTTATAAATTTTTCTTACAAATGTCCAATGTAATCCAAATTGTGTTTTAAACTCTTATTTCATAAAATTTGAATTTTGCATTTTAAATCCTTTAATTAACTACATTTATATATATATATATATATGTTTTTACATTTTATATTCATGAATATACAATTATTGTTTATATGTTCCAATGTTTCTAAATCTTTTTATCAAATTTAATTTTATATTCAAAACTAATTTTTTTACATCTTAAATTCAAATTCAAAATTTGATATAAAATCAATTTATACTTATAAATAAATAAATAATCAAATACCTTTTTTATAAATAAAATTTTATATTTCATTTATCATTTATTTCTCTTAAATTAAAAATCAAATTCTATTTATAATTCATTTGATTTCAAATCAATTAATTTTATTTATTTAAAATCTCTTTTTATAAATTTACAAACCAATGTTACATTTCTATCAATTAGTCCAAAATTTTTACTTATTCTAAATTTTTTCTAATTAATTCTTAATTAAATTTTCAATTTAATTTCAAAAATCAATCTAATTATCGAATTAAACTGGGCTAAAATCTGAGGATGTTATAGATTCCCCCCTTAAGGAAATTTCGTCCTCGAAATTTGTAAGGGAGATAACCAAGAACAGATGATAGATAGAGAGATGAATTACCCAATCAAACTGAATAATTATTCTGCTTTTGGCTTCCCAAATCAGAATATCACTTATAATTATGAGGACGAACTCATACAATACAAGACATTCGGGTCACCAAAACTACGAATATACATGGCATCGGTTAGTTCGAAAGATAACTAACCATTCATAGAATATACCGGGACCCAACAGAATAAACAGATATATGGATACAATCCAAAACTTTTAGTTTAAACAACCAAAATATACCAATCAACCATAGCAACTAAAGCAAACAATTCATCCAAACAAACAATTCTGACCCATCTGGAGTTTGTGTCCCATGCAAATATATCAGAACTTCTTCCTCAAACTGCCAGGAATCATCAAAGAATTGAAAAGACGAATCAAAGGAGATTGATAGAGAAAGTTTGTTTCCACCGTTGCAGGGTATCGACCATTTGTAGTCGTACTCCCTTGTCCCCTATCTTGTTCTCTTCTCGCACTCATACTCACTATCAGTGGATAGTAAGAGAATTTACTGAGGCATACGAACAGATATCTTATGGATATACTCATTCTAGGGTATACTTCACCCTATCTCTAATGAGTCGCTTAATGTGTTATATTCCTGAGCTAAAGTTTCAACCTTCAGCTCTGATACCAAATGTCACGATCCAAATTCCAGTGTTCAAAAATCGACATCCGTACTCCACTGTACTTAAATGCCGCAGATTCAGACATTGAAATTCAAGTCGTGCCGGAGCTTATAACACAATTAAGTATAACAACACAGTGGAAAGAAAAGAAATGAATATCATTGTTACAACAATGGTAAAAAATGAATAAATATCAGAGATACAACGAATATAAAAAAAAACAAAAAAACAACAGCGGAAAACAGATAGCCAAGATATAACTCCAAACAGCAACAACAACTCTAGCTCCAAAAGCACCAACCAGCAATCGCTCGAACCACCATCAAATTGCACCAAGCTAAGCAAGTCTCGTCCATGAATCCAAAGACTCCAAAGAATACCAGAGAGAAAGATAAAAGCTACCAGATCGACATCTACATCTACTATCTGAAAAACCCAACTCCAGACTGCCCGTGTGGAAAATTGTGGGCAACCAGAGTTTAGGAAAGGAACAATAAACACCAGGTCAGTCATGGGATTGGTGTGAGGAACTAAAAAACAGTTTTATCTTTAAAATAAACAAAAGAAATTTTATGTTGAAAACCGCAATGCTTTTTCGAAATGAAACTACCATAAGGCCTCCTGCCACACACACAATGCAAACGCAGACTTGGAGGAGATTTCTCCTTATGATAGTCAAATATGCTTACTACGCAAAATTCTCTTTTGATATTATTATTAGTGCATAGTGGAAAATATTTCGAAAGTATAATATTAATCTTAGCCAGCATAGGTACCATTATATTATGCCTGCTATAGCTACCTCCTGAGGAGGCATGTTATATAATTGCAACCGTAAAGGGCTCGTATTGTTTCTTTGGATTTCCAACAAATGGTCAGGCTAAAGAACTTCTTGGGCCACATGGGTACGCCTCTGGAGGGACGCCCCGAGAACCTAACCGGATCTCTGCCAACATAAGGCCGGGTTACCTCTGTAATTAGGTAACTACTACACGAGAATGCCATCCCCCGGTCGTAACTAACCTTTATCCCGGGATTCACCAACAACCACAAAGTAATAAATTTGCAGCTACCACATAGTTTAAGTATTTGGGCTCCATACCATGATACCACCTCTATCCAAAAGGAAATGAACATACCCTCAGGGGGCACTACCCCCAAATAACCTTGCCGCATCTTTCCTGTTTCGACCATTCCAGGTTGTGAGGCTCGGCGAGGTTTCGTCCACAAAGCTACGCTTTTCACCAAAGCCATGCTTTGAACAACAAATGATCAAAAAATGATCATCAACACACAGCAGCACTTAGCATGCCACACTACCAAATTGGGAGTATATCGCTAATAACCTTCAACTACATAACCTCTGAGCTCGCTCGTCTCAGAGAAGGGTGTTAAGCTAAAAGAATAAATCACCGCCACCAAACAGAAATGTATTTGAAAGAAATTGGCTTTATATCTCAAAGTGTAGTGTCAGACACACCAGCATACAAGTCTGTTCCGGGTTCGAATAGAACCGAAGGCACTTCCGAAAAAGCCCTTGCAAATTCGGATATTCACAATCCCGATCGGACTTCCATCACTTAGGGAATCTCTATACCAGCGCAACTCAGTGCAGAGACAATCGATAGGTCATCCTATCGTTCTCGCAAATACCCGGTCTTCACCACCGGTCTTCAGATGCTATCCATTTACGACGTATCACATATTTAGAATGGGTTATATGACACAAAGGTCCTCTCCTGGCTAAACCGAATAGTGAGCGCAATCTTTAAAAACATATGGATATGGGATCTCAGTTAAGTCACAACTTATTATCCAAAACTTTTCTTCCCAATGGTTAAACAAATTTACCATTTACAAATCTTTTAAACAAAAAGATTCATTTCAAAAACCTTTGATGGTTTAAACAATTTCCATAATTTAAATCTTTTTAAACGAAAGATTCACTTTTAAGACCCCTTTCAATTTAAACAAGGTTATTTCAAATCAAAGTTTGACTATCTTTCACAAAGATTGGCTAACAGTTTTCAAAAACTATTTCAGTTCGATTTGAAATCTTTTAACACAAATTGGAAACCATTTCCTTATATGAAAGCTATTATTATTATTCGAAAACCACTTGTTTCGTTTCGGAAAAATATGATTACTTTTGCACGAGTTAAGGCCTTTAAATATGAGCTTGGATTAAATTCAAATCCTCAAAGTAATACTTTTAAAGTGGTTTAAAATCCAACACATTTATAACATTGTATAACATTTTTACGTCATAAATACCAGATATAGAATTCAATATCAGATATTGAATTCCAATTTAAATCAAATTACTCAGATTTCAAATCTTTATTAAGTTATTCAAAATAACTTTCATCATTTTTTTTAAAAACACTTTTTCAAAAGTTTCTCACTTTAAACCCAATTCATTTTCAACACCATTTGAATCAAAAATTCAAATTCAAAACTATATTTTAAAAAAAATCTGTGACTTAACCGATTTCCACGTGCAGTCCATATTTGTGTGTGTATAGGTGTGGTCCAAGGTTCACACACAATAGTGCAACAACAATCATCCCATCACAGATTAAAGTGCAGTAATATCGATAAGCGGTATAAGCTATAACGCTTACCTTCTTTCACAGATTCATAGATAAAGTAAATTTATCAATAACGGGGATTCACTAATATGATTCGATGTGGGTTTCGGATAACCAACTAGAATCCGTCTCCCTGTCGCATCGAATTTCAAATGCCGTTTTACGGCCAAGGGTATTTACACCGAAAACATATCACAGATATCACAGATTAATACACAACATATTTCACATCACAGAAAATTACAGTCTAGAGATTACAATCAATTCAAGGCATTTCATACAATACAAACATTCATGAACAATCCAAGCATTCAATCATCACTTACAAGTAAGATTAATTGTTTAATCCTAAATTAATTAAATTAATTAATTATTACCTTAATCACTTCATTGATTAATTAATTATCTTATAATTAATCATATTTATTAATCAATTAAACCTTTAATTATTCATTAACTACATTAATTAACGACCCTCTAATTTCTTCATTAATTAATTATTCCTTTAATTACATTAAAAAATTAATTATAAACATAATTATATTTATTAATCAAACCTGATTAATCACAATCAGTAATTAACTTCCCTTAATTAATTTCATTAATTAAACCAACACCTTTGATTAATTACATTAATTAATCCTTTAATTACACTGAGAAATTATCACTTAATTACTTCCCCTAAGTAATTATCCTTTAATTATTATTCATCAAGTAATTTCCCTTAATTAATTACATTCAGCAATTATCCGTTAATTACTTCACTAAGTAATTATACCTCATTAATTACATTAAGTAATTATACTTAATTCCATCATTAAGTCATTCTTTTTAATTAATTAAACTTAATTAATTAACTAAAATTAACCACAATAACTTAATTAATTACACTGAGTAATTAATTCCTTTAATTACTTCATTAGGTAATTATCTTTAATAATTTCTTCTTAATCATTAAGTAATTCTTTTTAATTACTTGATAAATTAATTACTAATCATTGATTAAAAATTTAGATCTTATTTAATTAATGATCCTTAATTACCAATTTGTTTATCCCAAATTAATTAGCTAAAACCTTAATTAACTAATTTTAAACTCTTAATTATTAATTTATCCAAATCATTAATTATCCATTTTAATTTATTTAATAATTACAAATCATTAATCTTTATTTATTTTAAAGATAAAAACATCTTTCTTATTAATGAATCAAGTTATCATTAACAGGTTACTTAAACAATTTACCTTTATATTTTACTTTTTTTTTCCAAAAATTTCATTTTAAATTTTAAGATTAAAAATGAAAACAAATTAAATTTAAACAAAGTTTAAAACAATTTTCAAAACACTTTTTTAATTCATTTCAGATTCCAATTCAAAAATAAATTTGAATCCATACTTCAAACTGGATTTAACTTCGTTTGAATCTAGTATACAAATTTAAATTTCATTTAAATTTGTTTTAAAATTCAAATTACTGTCAGGTTTTACAAACAAAACTAAAACGACAACTGACTCGAGCACAATACCAGTTTACTCGAGCTCATCTTCGGGAAATCTTCTCCTACCCGTTGCTTCGAGTTGTTGCTCATGTTTTCTTTGAATTTGCTTCCGAGTCATCCTTATCTTCCCCAAATCAACAGGTAGGCAACCATATTCATGCACGTACATAAGTACAACCACATCGATCATCGCTGATCGACTTTGAGGTCACGTGAGCATCACCCTTGATCATCAGAGACGAATCGATCACCCACAGACGCGAAATCATGGTTAAATCAAAATCAAGCCTTTTTTATAGAAAGTTTCCATTTCCTGGAACCACATACTCCTATGAAAACTCCTCCACCCCGCCACTACATGCCACCGGAACCCGTTCCCTTCTGGCCAAGGGTACTTCGATCCACCACGAATCTATCGCCACCGGCACGATGGCCTTCGATTTCCCCTAGCCCTCCCAATTGCCTTGAAAACATCGCCAACAAATTTGAACATTTAAACCCTAAATTGCCATGAATCTCCAATCATCATGAATAAAAAAAATTCTTGCATTTTTCCCTCAACCCCTGATCGTACTCGCACCACCATGCCAATCGTCAAACTTCGAATATGAGCCAATCATCAGAAAACCGCGAGAACCACATTTCTGTTCGTCTCACAATTCCACCCTTAATTCGCGACTGAAAATTCTAAAATCTGTTGTAAAAACCATTACTTTCAAAATGTTTTTTTGATGATGGAATCCAAACTCAAATTCATGCAAGTCAAAATTTTGGGTAGAACTTGGAAATTGACTGTATATTCTTCATCCAGGCAAACAACTCCATTTTATATTAAAATATACTTTTAAAATTAGATTCTGATAAATTCAAATATATCTTACCTTTACATTTTTGGCTGAAGGTAATCAGAGCAATTAAAAATTAAATCTTTGAACTAATATATAACCTGGAATTTTTATAACAGGGCCTGATTTCCTATTACCAGAGATATGCTCAGGATATTCATGTATATAAGCACATCACACAACCGTTCAAGTATAGTTTTTATCCATAACTTCAGATCCAATGCAACCCAAACAAAAAATCAAGCAGATCCAGATCAAGTAAGTAGGTTTACTCACAGGTAAAAAAACAAAGAAGTCTAATTAAAAAAAAAGTTTGCTCACCTTATATTTGAAAATATAAGATCAGGTTTTGAATTTACAGTATTGATCTTCTTTAAACTTTGTTTTGCTTTCCGAATTTTAAATCTTTGCATTCCATCTTCATTTGAAATTTCCAGGTTGAATGCTTTTGCTTGGTTTTCCAGATATATGCAGTTTAAACTGACCATTAATTTTTTTCTTGATTATAGGCTTTAATTCCAGGCTTCAATTCCAGGTTGAAAACTTGTTTGTTTCAGTTTGATTTTGAAATAGCTTTACTGCTTTATTTGAATCCTGATCTTGTTTATTTGCAACCTTAAGCTTGAAACAATTTGATTTTTGTTTTTGTATTGTAACTTCTAGTTTGAATCTGTTTTAGTAATTGTTGCTTAGGTTTTCAAAGGTTTGAAAGAAGATGGGCTAATTTCTTACTAACTTTTAAACATGTATTTCTAATTTAAATTAAAAGAAAATGTGACGCCCCACCTCTATACCCACATTAGCAAAGAGTATTAGAAGATAATACCGTCTGCTAATATGGGGAATAAGGCTGGATAGGAGCAACCATCTATAGCCTTGCTTTAACTATCTATTGAATACATCGACAATTGCCCTACCTAGCAGATCGACATATCCAATGAATACTTAAAACAAAACCATAGGTGGCGAGAGGATCTATCAGAACAGAATATAACAACTCAAATGCAATATACATCACAGAACGATAGATCATCATCTACACATATACTGATACATAACAGAGTATACAAAATAATACATGTCAAATGGTATGGCAAACCACTATATACCAACGATTCCAGTACATATCAGAGTTACAACAAAATAGGACTACACAAAAAGCTATGACAAAAAGAAGCTAGCGGAGTAGTCCATGCGGAACCAAAATAGGCTAAGTCCAAAAGCACCTAACCTGAAACATCTCGGTCTGACCCGAGTATAAAATACACGGATCAGTCTAGCTAAACAAATCAGTTAAATAAACTGAACAACAATAAACCTGCAAGGTTACAAGGTATAACAAATATCTCTAAGGGAGATAACACAATCATCTAACAAAAGATGAACATAAAAAAACAAGCCTCATATCATCAGCATCTCAAATAAACAGAGGATAAAAATATCCCAAAGCAAGCCAAAAGGCAAATAACAAATACCCATAAGGTATACAAGTTCCACAAGGTAACCGCTATACATCAGGCGGCTCAAAAAGACCAACACCGAAGGGCGATACCAAGGGAATATAATATCAATTACACATAAGATTGCTCGAGCTCAGTACTGTATAAACAAGGATCCATAAGTCCGAAGACTCCAAACCCAATATCACTCGAGCGGCTCATAAAGTCCAACTCCGAAAGTGATACTATAGGGCAACAAACCCGAAGGCACAAACTCGAAGGTACAAACCCGAAGGCGACATACCCAAAGGCAACATACCCGAAGGCAACAAACCGTAGTGGTGAAGGTCCGGAGGCCCAGTACTTGACACCACTAACTGGCGAAATGTGTCATAACTCTCGAAAAGGAATCCGAAAAGTGTTAACGTGAGTCCCATAACCACTCGTTCGCACTAAACGGTTTACTATCCCTCAGTTAATTTCACACTCAAAGCAGTACAAAGTTGACCTCATTTCATCGGTAACCCAGACCCGAAGGTCAAAACGATCAATCGAATAGGTCGGGGACTAATCGGAAAGATGAACGGATGGATTCATGGTCCGTGTTTTACCTAACCATTTAATCTTCTTTCCACTTCGCTTGAAGTGCGAAATTGTGTGTGTGCATTATAAATAGAATTTATGAATTGGAGAAGGAAGCTTTTAATACGATTTAGAGGGATTATTTATGAAAACCCATGAATGAAGTCAAAAATAAGTTATCAAAGCCAAAGATGCAATAACAACCACTAAGAACCAACTTGAATCGACAAAATTTGGAAAACCAATCAAAATGAGCAAAAACAGGCAAAACAGGAAAAATAGGAGCAGGTCGGTCGACCAGACCATTTGAGTCGGTCGGCTGACCTGATCCCGAAACTTTTGGGACACAGGTTCGGTTGATCGAAAAGGGTTTTCAGTCAGCCGGAGCTGGACCTGGGCTGTTTTCAGCCTATCCAAATGATGAGCAAACTTTCCCAACTTTCAATCGGACGAGCACGGACGCTAGGGGTTCACGCCTAGCGGCTACCCGACCCTATAAGCACTTCGATTCATCAACAAAACAAGATCAAAACATCCATAAGAGAATGTTCATAAAAATTTGACTTTGAAACTCAAGAATTGGAATATTCATAAAACCAATCCAATCAAAAATCAAATGCATATGAATAAGTAATAGGAATTCATACCCATCACCCATGATATCAAGAGATAAAGATGTGAGTTCAAAACTCACTTTTTTACACACAAACAAAGATGAGAAGCACAACCACAAGAAGGAGACTAACTACTCTTCACTTTACTCTGCAAGCTTCAATCTAAGAATAAAACACATATTTCCCAAATTAGGTTAAGGAAACTTTCTGAAATTGAAGAAGAGAAGAGTTGGAGAAGATGAAGAAGAGGCCTACCAATATCTTCTCTTTGAATTTGGAGCAAGAATTCAAGTTGCAAGAAGAAACTAGGGCATGGAATTTCTAATTCATCTTCCTTTCCCCCATTTTCAGTTTTAGCTTAAGTTTGAAGGTGAAAATGAGTGAATGGAAAGAGATGGGCTGAGCTAGGGTATTTACTTAGCTAGTGGGCTGAACCCAAACCCAAAACCCAACTAGAAAAAGTAGCAAAATTCAACTTACTTCAAACATATCAAAATTTATACTCAAAAAGATCGCAAATGCCATTTTGGAACCAATGGAAGCGGTATCGATCCCCAATTTGGCCGTTTGCAAAAAGTAACACTTCGGACCTAAAAATCCGACTAACGACACTATATTTAAATAAAACATTTAAATATAAAATCGTTAAATATGCGGGTTGTTACAAATTTTTTTAACTTTGCCACTTGTAATTATTACTAACACTTGTATTAATTTCCATAACTATATGCTTACACTTGTTATGATATGTTTTTTTATGTTAAAGCCCTTAGTTTTAAATTAATTTATATATTTTGTTTAAACCCCTATATTCAATTTAATTTAAAATATATAGTTCAAACCTTTAAAATCATTTAATCTTTATATTTACAAATGTTTATGTAATACATTTTATATTTAAACTTTAAATTTAGTTTAGTACATAAATATATTCATATTTATTTTACACTCATACATTTATATATTATTTTTATTTGCAAATCATGTTTTATGTTTTTAAACCCTATTTTATTTTTAATTTACAAATCAGGTTTATAAATTTTTCTTACAAATGTCCAATGTAATTCAAATTGTGTTTTAAACTCTTATTTCATAAAATTTGAATTTTGTATTTTAAATCCTTTAATTAACTACATTTATATATATATAAATGTTTTTACATTTTATATTCATGAATATACAATTATTGTTTATATGTTCCAATGTTTCTAAATCTTTTTATCAAATTTAATTTTATATTCAAAACTAATTTTTTTACATCTCAAATTCAAATTCAAAATTTGATATAAAATCAATTTATACTTATAAATAAATAAATAATCAAATACCTTTTTATAAATAAAATTTTATATTTCATTTATCATTTATTTCTCTTAAATTAAAAATCAAATTCTATTCATAATCCATTTGATTTCAAATCAATTAATTTTATTTATTTAAAATCTCTTTTTATAAATTTACAAACCAATTTTACATTTCTATCAATTAATCCAAAAATTTTACTTATTCTAAAAAATTTCTAATTAATTCATAATTAAATTTACAATTTAATTTCAAAAATCAATCCAATTATCGAATTAAACTGAGCTAAAATCTGGGGATGTTACAGATTTGGAACTTAATAAATGAATTAATTTTCTAATTCTAATTTATATTGGGTAAATTGGAAATTTAATTTAAATTTAACATCTATCTTTTCAAAGCAATTTAATAAATAATTATATGGTTTATACTTATGATAAATCTTATTTTTTTAAATTTATATTTTAATTAGTTTAAATATAAATTTAGATTAGTTAACATAAAACTTTGTTTTTTTTAAAATGTTGTTTGAAATTATATATAAGAATTTAAATTGCAATTTACAAATGATCTTAATTTATTGAGTAATAGAAGTAAAGTATAATCTCTTCTATAAATTATTTAATATTGTTTAATTTGTTATTTTCAAATAGTAATTATAATACTTAGTTTTTTTTAAACATAAATTGATTTTTAGAAATAGAATTTGTTATTTTAAATTTAATAAGAGTTGTATATGTATATATATATAACTTAATTTTTAAATTCAAGTTTTAATTTAACTTAAAATTTGAATTTAATATCTTGAATTTAAAAGAATAAACACTTAAAAATATTTGAATAAGCTTATATCTATAATTTGTTTGTTTCATTTCTCTTTAATAAAATTAAAAAGTAAAGAAATTCACTTACATACACATAATAGTTAAAGGTTTTTATAAACAATTTAAATAAAAATTAAAATACTTAAATTTACATGTGTAAGTTTCTTAACACACCTAGTAGACATGTGTTAGCCATAAAATTTGTCAAGAGACAAATGTTAAAATTTGAACAAGTGTCCTAATTTTTTTTTTACTTTTATTTTAATTGAATCAAAATCTACTTATATAAACCCATCTCCTTTAAAATTCATTTTCTTTTCTATTCTTCTTTTTTAAACTTGAGTAATCTTCAGCTATATATATAAAAAAATCTGTAATCAAAATTTAAACCAAGCTAAAATTCTGCAATCTCATCTTCATTCAAAACAGAAATCTGTTCAAACAAAATCTGGTTCCCCTCAAAAAAAATATCTAAAACAATATGTTCCTCTAAACCAAAAGCTATCTGAATTCATCTTCTAAATTAAAGTACAAATCAAAGTATAACTTGTAGCATCTTAAATCCATGCCTGATATCATTCTGCATTCCAAAACCTGCATGCATCTGAAAATCACTGTTATTCTATTTTGAAAAACTTCATCAAGCATGCAATTGAAAATCTAGAAGCATGCATCAAGGAGCAGAACATTTCAGCAAAAGCAAGATTAAAGTTTAGAAAGCAAAGCATTGCAGTAAAATCATTGAAGTTTACAAAAAATAAATAAAAGAAGCAACTCCAGTTTCAAGCACTTTCAGTAACAAGGCTCTGGTCATAAAAATTTGGTGAGTAATATTTTATTTTAAATCTAATTTAAGTAAATATATTTGCTGATTGTTTTCCTGAAATAAACATGACTTGTGTGTTGATAAATATAATTAAATTTCCTGTATATATGTATGGTGGAATGCATGTTTACTGTTGATTTATTTTTGCATGTTCTAGCCTACCAGGTTTAAATCCTGATCAAAAAATATCATGATATCATATTCAAACCCTTGTTATAATTTAAGATTTAAACAAGTATGGTATGTAACATAAGTTAAAGGTTTAATTTTATTAAATATGAAAAATAAAAATGAAAACTGTATTGTCTCTGGAAAACACTAAGTACAACAGTGCAATCTTTCGAAAGTAAGAATTTAATCATCTAGATTTTTTGATTTAAGATTATCAACAGGTTACATGATCAAAGACATGAATTTTAAAACTAAAATAAGAATTTATAGTTTGAAATTGAATGAGTATTTCTGGTTTAACCAGAAATCCTATTTTGGATTGATTCCGTCGATCTAGGAAGTTTGGGTGGCCAGTATCTTTTCTGGTGATGGAGTGTTGATCAAGTATTCAAGGAAAAATGGTAGTAGGTAAATCAAAGCAATGTGGCGTTGGTGATTTTGAATCAAAGGTCTTAACCCTAGTTTTCATTGTTGATCAGTAAATTGATCACCGGAGTCTATATAAGTGATCGAGTGCTTCCAGATTTGTGTGGATGATTGATGGAGTATGGAGGAGTTAGTAGCCGGAGGCGAAGCCATTCTGGTGATCGGAGGCGATCAATTTTTGGTGATTTACAGTTTCGACATTGCTACAGTTTTGGAGCTCGAGGCTTGTTTTTGATTTCGAGGTTTTGCAATCGATTAGATGGTCGGAATCATGTTGGAGGATGGCCGTCGACTTGCGCATGTGGTAGCGAAGGGTCGAAGTTGGTTGCTGCGGCGGTGCAGGTGCATGGTGATCATGTTGTATCAGCTGATTTGGGGAAGAATGAGTTACTCGAGAGTGTTTCAGGTTGAATTGTGGTTGTGCTCGAAGCTGTAGGTCTTTGAACTCGAAGTCAGGGGTGTGTTGGACTCGGAGTAGTGTGGGTTCAAGGGACAATAAAATAAATCTAAAACAATATGTTCCTCTAAACCAAAAGCTATCTGAATTCATCTTCTAAATTGAAGTACAAATCAAAGTATAACCTGTAGCCTCTTAAATCCATGTCTAAAATAATTCTGCATTCCAAAACCTGCATGCATCTGAAAATCGCTGTTTTTCTGTTTTGAAAAACTTCATCAAGCATGCAATTGAAAATCTGGAAGCATGCATCAAGGATCAGAACATTTCAGCAAAAGCAAGATTAAAGTTTAAAAAGCAAAGCATTGCAGTAAAATCAAGATTGAAGTTTACAAAAATAAATAAAGAAGCAACTCCAGTTTCAAGCATTTTCAGTAACAAGGCTCTGCTCATAAGAATTTGGTGAGTAACATTTTATTTTAAATCTAATTTAAGTAAATATATTTGTTGATTGTTTTCCTGAAATAAACATGACTTGTGTGTTGATAAATATGATTAAATTTCCTGTATATATGTACGGTAGAATGCATGTTTACTGTTGATTTATTTTTGCCTGTTCTAGCCATCCAGGTTTAAATCCTGATCAAAATAATCATGATATCATATTCAAACCCTTGTTATAATTTAAGATTTAAACAAGTATGGTATGTAACATAAGTTAAAGGTTTAATTTTATTAAATATGAAAAATAAAAATGTTGGAAAACACTAAGTACAACAGAGCAATCTTTTGAAAGTAAGAATTTAATCATCTAGATTCTTTGATTTAAGATTATCAACAAGTTACATGATCAAAGACATGAATTTTAAAACTAAAATAAGAATTTATAGTTTGAAATTGATTGAGTATTTCTGATTTAACCAGAAATCATATTTTGGATTTATTCTATCGATCTAGGAAGTTTGGGTGGCCAGTATCTTTTCTGGTGATGGAGGTTGATCATGTATTCGGGGAAAAATGGTAGTAGGTGAATCAAAGCAATTTGGCATTGGTGATTTTGAATCAAAGATCTTAACCCTAGTTTTCATTGTTGATCGGTAAATTGATCACCGCGGTCTATATAAGTGATCGAGTGCTTCCAGATTTGTGTGGATGATTGATGGAGTGTGGAGGAGAGTTAGTAGCCGGAGGCGAAGCCATTCTGGTGATCGGAGGCGAGTGATTTTTGGTGATTTACAGTTTTGACATTGCTACAGTTTTGGAGCTCGAGGCTTGTTTTTGATTTTGAGGTTTTGCAATCGATTGGATGGTCAGAATCATGTTGGAGGATAGCCGTCGACTTGCGCATGTGGTCGCGAGGGGTCGGAGTTGGTTGCTGCGGCGGTGCAGGTGCATGGCGATCGTGTTGTATCAGGTGATTTGGGGAAGAATGAGTTACTCGAGAGTGTTTCAGGTTGAATTGTGGTTGTGCTCGAAGCTGTAGGTCTTTGAACTCGAAGTCAGGGGTGTGTTGGACTCGGAGTAGTGTGGGTTCAAGGGACAATAGTTGTTACAGGTTTATACATTAAACCTGTCAGTGTTTTAGTTAATGATTTTCAAGATGAAAATGATTCTCGAGTTACTCGAGTGCTTTTGAGTTTTGCTCGAGCTAGTTTGTTGCAGTTTAGAATTTGTCATGTTTCAAAATTTTAAACTGAAATTTAAAATACTAAGCAAAGATTTAAAATATGTTTTAAATCTAATTTTAAATTATGAATTCAAGTTAATTTGAATCATGGCAGGAAATGAATGAAGTTTTTAAATTTCAAATTTGTTTAAAATACTTTAAAGGATTTAATTATTTTGAATGATAAAGAAATTTAAATGTTTGAATTTAAAAAGGGAATTTGTTTTTAAACTCTTGTAAAAGTATTATTTATCATGTATATTTAAAGGTTTTAAATTGATTTTAAAACTTGTTGAATTTAAATTTATAATTTAATAATTTGTTATGCATTTAATTTTTAGGATAATTAAATGAATAATTAATTTTATAAATTAATGAAATGAATAATTACTCAAAGTAATTAATGGTTTTAAAACTTAAAAGTTTAAGATTAATTATTCTTAGAATAATTAACTTGTAATTTAAAGATTCATTAATTAAATAATATTTGATTTTTAATTAATGATTAGTAATTAATAAGTCAAGTAATAAAGGATTAATTAAGTTACATTTAACACTTAATTAATTAATTAATTAGGGGTTAATCAAATGGGTTATTAATGATTAATTAATTTGTAATTAATAATGATTAAAATAAGTTAATTATTTTAGAAAAATAATTAATGAATTTTTAATAGTTAATAAAGGTTATTAACTAAGGATTATTTAATAATTAATTAATGTGATTAATTTTTAATAATTAATTAGATTAATTAATTTAAAGATAATCATTTGTGTAAATTGTTAAGTATAATTACTTATGGAAGTAATTTAGGAATTAATTACTAATTGTAATTAATCGAGTTTAATTTGATTAGATAAGTTAATTAATTCAGTTTAATTAATTTAGAATAATCATTTGATAATTTGAGAAGTATAATTACTTAATTAAATGAAGAGAAATTACTTAGGGAAGTAATTAATGGATAATTACTGTATGTAATTAACTGAAGGTGATTGGTTGATGAAAGTAATTTGAGTATAATTACTTTGTGAATTAATCTAGGGATTAATTTGAGATAATTAATTAATGAGTAATTAATTTATTTTGGTGAAGTAATTAAGGGTAGTTAATTACTGAACGGAGTTAATCAAGGGTGATTAACAATTATGGTTTAATTAAAGAATTAATTTCTTATGTAATTAATTTAAATAGAAAATGTAATTAGGAGATCATTAATTATTATAATTGATGATGTAATTAAGAATAGATTTATTTGGAAATAATTAATAAATAAAAGAATTAATTAATGTAATAAATTAAGGATCAATGTAATTAATTATAGTTAATTAATTAAGGAAGTAATTAAAGATTAATTACTATATTTGGTTAAGTATAATTAATTTGAGAAATTAATTAGTGGATAATTACTTGAATGTAATTAAAGGTTAATTAATCAGGGATGATTAATTAAAATGAATAATTGATTGATGATTAATTAATTGATTGGCAATTAATTTAAAGTGATGTAAACAAGATTTATATTAATGAAGTAATTAATTTAATTCATTTTAAATTAATTAGAAATGATGTAATTAATTTAATACATTTTAAATTAATTATATTTGATGTGATTATAAATCATTGCTTATATGAATGGATGATATTGTTTGCCTTGACTGGTTTGAATCTCAGATATGAGATAAGTAATGTTGAATGATATGAATGCATTGGTTGCATTGTGATGATGATTAGGATTACCTTTTGATCATAATATGGATTATCTGTTGTGATGATAATGTTGATTATCTATTGTGAATCTGTGATCTATCTATCTGTGTATATAGATAATTGAATTGTTTAAAACCTTTAAAACAACTTGGCCTTAAAAGACACGCTTTGGATTTCGATGAGACCAGGATCGGGTTTCCAGATTTGGATATCCGAAAACCACATCGATCTAAATTAACGATAGGTCGTGAATCTCATGTGAAGAGTGAAGACTCGAGGTGTAAGGACTATTTGTCAGTATAACTCTGAGGGTGATTCCGAGATGAGTTTGACGGGTAGTACTTTCAGATTTGAGATGAAGATTCAGAGTCCAAGGGTTATCGTCGTTAACTCTGAGGGTGATTCCAAAATGAATGTAACGAGATAATGCCTTCGGTTTCGTTCGAACCCAGAACGAACTTGTATGGATTGAATGCTTTCAAAACATCGTCAGGTGGACGATGGGCATTTAAGAGATGTGTTCTCTAAAGGTAATCGTAGCCTCAAGCCTCATCAACCGGGAATGGCTAAAATAGGGGAGGTGCAGCAAGGCTAAGTGGGTCATGCCCAAGTAGGACGAGATTTCCCCCCGTCTAGAGGTCCCTTTTTATTCAGCTTAGTGGGCGGTTAGAACGTATGCCAACTGCGGGGTTGTCTTGTTCGAGACTGTCCAGTAAGGGATGGTTCCGGTCTTGTGTTGCAGGGGAGCGAGTGTAATCCTCGGTACGTTGATCTAGGCCACGTACTGTGATGGGCGGTATCCCGGTAGCCCTGCCATTGATGTAATCCAAAATCCAATAAGTGCCAACGGTTTTGATTGTATTACCCACTTTTGTGGCTAGTAGCTGGAATTTAATAAATGTAACAATTTCGGTTATTTCATATTTACTTGGAAACCCTAGACCTATTATAATATCACTAGATTTCCTATCAAATGTTTTGGTTAGCGTAAGGTAAAAACTTTTCCATGTTTATGTGTGGGAAGTCTTACGTGATACCTTTCTTTTAAAAGGATTTTCAAAGTTGAGCAACTTTAACCTGTTACTCACACCAGACCCATGTCTGACCCAAAGTTTATCTTCTATTTTTCTTAAACTCTTGGGTACTCAAATTTTTACGAGTAGCCAAGGGATTCAGGTTAGCTTTTGATGAATTGTGGAGGAGCAAATGGAGTAGGAGGCTTCTGCATTGTAGATATATAGTTCCGCTGTGTGTTCTCTGTGTTGGTATCTCTTTGTTATATTGTATTGAGTTGTAATAACTAGACAGGTGTTTATAACTGTCTAGTATGTGTTGTAAATTCTGTGTACCATTATTGGTGTTGTATACTATGTAATATTTATGTTATTAATATAATTTATTCGTTCCGCTGTTGAGATTCTGATGTTGTTTCTTCTTTCTTCTCTTTCTTTTCTCTTTTCTATCCCTTTCTTTCTTCAAGATGATGCGACTTTTTGTGAAGAAAAAGTCGGGTCGTCACAGTTGGTATCAGAGCGCTAGGTTGAGTGAATACCTAGGCTATGAAGTGATTTCTTTCTTAAGAGAGCGTATTTGTAATTTTGAATATATATATATATATATATATATATATATATATATATATATATATATATATATATATATATATATACTTCTACCTATTTGTTGGGTACCTGTTTAGGTTTTCCAATATAAGTTGTAAAGGTAGATAAGGAAGTGGGGTGTGTAACACGACTACTACCCATGTTTGGAGTTTGAGTGTTGAGGTTGGAAGTGTATCTGTCGAGACTGTAGACCCAATACCGTCTCGAGTAAGTTGTGCAGAGTGTAGAGATTTCATAGATCTTTAAAGGTAACCTGTAAAGGTTCGGAGTCTATCTTTGAAGTTAGATGAGTAGAGTTTGGATCAGTCGGTTGGGCAGAAGTAAATAATGGTATCTTGATACCTCAGGAATTAGTAGCTGTGTGATGAATTGCAGTGACTATGGACGTCTCCGAAGATTTTTCTTTGGAACAAGTTTAGGAAGTATATCTGCTTTGATGTTGTGGCTGGGTTCAGCAGGATGTTTCTGTCTGGTTTGAGGTCCGAGTTTCTCTAAGAGCTTTGGATTAGGAAGTCTTTGGCGTCGGTGTCAGCAATGCAGCTCGGAGTATTCTTTGTGTTAGCAAAAAGGTCTTCTGGTTAGCAGTTTTTCTGGAGATGGAGTTCTGAAACAACAGAGTGTATCCATTTCCTCGATGGATTGGCTAGATAAGCGTAAGCTGTTCTGATCGGTAAAGAGAGAACAGTTTTCTTTGGATATTGGACTGGTTGATCGCAAAAGTGACTTGCGATAGTTTGAGTGTTCTCTTGAGTTATCAGAGGTTTGTCCGAATCTAGAGGTTAAGTTTTCTTATCGACTGGATTTTAGGAGTGCTACCGGTGGTTTAGATTAGTAGAAGGATCAGGTGGGGCATCTGAGTTTTCTTTTATGGATCTGTTGAACCATATTTCTGAGATGTGTTGTCCAGTTTATGCTCGAGTTTTTCTTCTACTTCAGATCAGAGTTGTGCAGCGGAAGCAGTTTGAGGAGTGCTTTTGTTTCGTCTTTTCCGGATAAGGAGAAGTTAGTTGGTCTTCTGATGTTTGTAGAGTAGAGTTGGTGTTCTTGGTTTTGGATTGATCTTAAGGAGATCATTTTGTTGGATTGTTTTGGTCTAGTTTGTTTCTAGAGACATCAGCAAAGGTTGAGCTGATCGGGAGCGATGAAGGCAGCCCAGAATCGTCAGAAGTGTTTTATGGATAAGAGACAAAGGAATTTGGATTCCGAAGTCGGAGATTTGATTGTGGGTAAGTTTTCTCCGATCTAAAGAACTTTAAGATTGGGTAAAACTGGGTAAGTCAGCTCCGAGGTGTTTTGGACCTTTTCTGTGTTCTTGTGAGGATTGGTGTTTGATTTTCAAGGTTGGATTGCCAGTTTGGATAACTGGGATTAGATGTGTTTCACGTATCTCTGAGGGAGTACGTGTATGATTTATCTCTTGTGGAACCAGCAGTTTAGGAGGATGTGATTGTGGATTCAGACTCGTTTGTAGTCTAATATTCTGTTTAGTTTTGTAGCTCTAGTCGGATAGGAGCTCTGTAGCTTAATAGTATTGATTGTTTGGATTTTGTAGAGCGAGTATCCCGGTGTGTATATATATATACTTGGAAAACTCTAGGAAATCCTATCCCAAATTTTTGTCTGGATAGTTGGATTTGTTTGTTTGAATGAATTGGTTGCTATGGTTGTTAGCATATGTTTAATAATATATGCTTGTGTTTTAAAATAAAATCTTAAGATAGATTATTAAATTACCTTTGCTTTTCAATTTCGGGGACGAAATTCTTTTAAGGGGGGAGGAATGTGATATCCCGGAAATTTGGCAATATAAATTTAATAATCTGTGTTAAAAATTAATTTGATTTGATAATTTTTGATAATAAATTTTGAATTGATCTAATAATCTTCTTTTAATAAATATTTAATTTTGTAGATTTTATCTTTTTAAAGCTAATAAATTATTCTCTGTTTATAATATATATATAATTGTATATATTGTAAATTGATAAACTTTGATTTGGAACTTAACAAATGAATTAATTTTCTAATCCTAATTTATATTGGGTAAATTGGAAATTTGATTTAAATTTAACATCTAACTTTTCAACGCAATTTAATAAATAATTATATGGTTTATACTTATGATAAATCTTATTTGTTTAAATTTATATTTTAATTAGTTTGAATATAAATTTAGATTAGATTAACATAAAAACTTTGTTTTATTTTCTTTCTAAAATGTTGTTTGAAATTATATATAGGAATTTAAATTACAATTTACAAATGATATTAATTTATCGAGTAATAGAAGTAAATTATAATCTCTTCTATAAATTATTTAATACTGTTTAATTTGTTATTTTCAAATAGTAATTATAATACTTAGTTTTTTTTAAACGTAAATTAATTTTTAGAAATAGAATTTGTTATTTTAAATTTAATAAGAGTTATATATGTATATATATATAACTTGATTTTTAAATTGGAGTTTTAACTTAATTTAAAATTTGAATTTAATATCTTGAATTTAAAAGAATAAACACTTAAAAATATTTGAATAAGCTTATATCTATAATTTGTTTGTTTCATTTCTCTTTAATAAAATTAAAAAGTAAAGGAATTCATTTACATACACATAATAGCTAAAGGTTTTTATAACAATTTAAATAAAAATGCTTAAATTTACATGTGTAAGTTTCTTAACACACCTAGTAGACATGTGTTAGCCATAAAATTTATCATGAGACAAATGTTAAAATTTGAACAAGTGTCCTAATTTATTTTTCTTTTTCTTTTATTTTAATTGAATCAAAATCTACTTATATAAACCCATTTCCTCTAAAATTCATTTTCTTTTCTATTCTTCTTTTTCAAACTTGAGTAATCTTCAGCTGTATAAAAAAAAATCTGTAATCAAAATTTAAACCAAGCTAAAATTCTGCAATCTCATCTTCATTCAAAACAGAAATCTGTTCAAACAAAATCTGTTTCCCCTCAAAAAAATAAAATAAATCTAAAACAATATGTTCCTCTAAACCAAAAGCTATCTGAATTCATCTTCTAAATTGAAGTACAAATCAAAGTATAACCTGTAGCCTCTTAAATCCATGTCTAAAATAATTCTGCATTCCAAAACCTGCATGCATCTGAAAATCACTGTTTTTCTGTTTTGAAAAACTTCATCAAGCATGCAATTGAAAATCTGGAAGCATGCATCAAGGATCAGAACATTTCAGCAAAAGCAAGATTAAAGTTTAAAAAGCAAAGCATTGTAGTAAAATCAAGATTGAAGTTTACAAAAATAAATAAAGAAGTAACTCCAGTTTCAAGCATTTTCAGTAACAAGGCTCTGCTCATAAGAATTTGGTGAGTAACATTTTATTTTAAATCTAATTTAAGTAAATATATTTGTTGATTGTTTTCCTGAAATAAACATGACTTGTGTGTTGATAAATATGATTAAATTTCCTGTATATATGTACGGTAGAATGCATGTTTACTGTTGATTTATTTTTGCCTGTTCTAGCCATCCAGGTTTAAATCCTGATCAAAATAATCATGATATCATATTCAAACCCTTGTTATAATTTAAGATTTAAACAAGTATGGTATGTAACATAAGTTAAAGGTTTAATTTTATTAAATATGAAAAATAAAAATGTTGGAAAACACTAAGTACAACAGAGCAATCTTTTGAAAGTAAGAATTTAATCATCTAGATTCTTTGATTTAAGATTATCAACAGGTTACATGATCAAAGACATGAATTTTAAAACTAAAATAAGAATTTATAGTTTGAAATTGATTGAGTATTTCTGATTTAACCAGAAATCATATTTTGGATTTATTCTATCGATCTAGGAAGTTTGGGTGGCCAGTATCTTTTCTGGTGATGGAGGTTGATCATGTATTCGGGGAAAAATGGTAGTAGGTGAATCAAAGCAATTTGGCATTGGTGATTTTGAATCAAAGATCTTAACCCTAGTTTTCATTGTTGATCGGTAAATTGATCACCGCGGTCTATATAAGTGATCGAGTGCTTCCAGATTTGTGTGGATGATTGATGGAGTGTGGAGGAGAGTTAGTAGCCGGAGGCGAAGCCATTCTGGTGATCGGAGGCGAGTGATTTTTGGTGATTTACAGTTTTGACATTGCTACAGTTTTGGAGCTCGAGGCTTGTTTTTGATTTTGAGGTTTTGCAATCGATTGGATGGTCAGAATCATGTTGGAGGATAGCCGTCGACTTGCGCATGTGGTCGCGAGGGGTCGGAGTTGGTTGCTGCGGCGGTGCAGGTGCATGGCGATCGTGTTGTATCAGGTGATTTGGGGAAGAATGAGTTACTCGAGAGTGTTTCAGGTTGAATTGTGGTTGTGCTCGAAGCTGTAGGTCTTTGAACTCGAAGTCAAGGGTGTGTTGGACTCGGAGTAGTGTGGGTTCAAGGGACAATAGTTGTTACAGGTTTATACATTAAACCTGTCAGTGTTTTAGTTAATGATTTTCAAGATGAAAATGATTCTCGAGTTACTCGAGTGCTTTTGAGTTTTGCTCGAGCTAGTTTGTTACAGTTTAGAATTTGTCATGTTTCAAAATTTTAAACTGAAATTTAAAATACTAAGCAAAGATTTAAAATATGTTTTAAATCTAATTTTAAATTATGAATTCAAGTTAATTTGAATCATAGCAGGAAATGAATGAAGTTTTTAAATTTCAAATTTGTTTAAAATACTTTAAAGGATTTAATTATTTTGAATAATAAAGAAATTTAAATGTTTGAATTTAAAAAGGGAATTTGTTTTCAAACTCTGGGAAAAGTATTATTTATCATGTATATTTAAAGGTTTTAAATTGATTTTAAAACTTGTTGAAGTTAAATTTATAATTTAATAATTTGTTATGCATTTAATTATTAGGATAAATTAATGAATAATTAATTTTATAAATTAATGAAATGAATAATTACTCAAAGTAGTTAATGGTTTTAAAACTTAAAAGTTTAAGATTAATTATTCTTAGAATAATTAACTTGTAATTTAAAGATTCATTAATTAAATAGTATTTGATTTTTAATTAATGATTAGTAATTAATAAGTCAAGTAATAAAGGATTAATTAATTTTCAATTAACACTTAATTAATTAATTTGGGGTTAATTAAATGGATTATTAATGATTAATTAATTTGTAATTAATAATGATTAAAATAAGTTAATTATTTTAGAAAAATAATTAATGAATTTTTAATAGTTAATAAAGGTTATTAACTAAGGATTATTTAATAATTAATTAATGTGATTAATTTTTAATAATTAATTAGATTAATTAATTTAAAGATAATCATTTATGTAAATTGTTTAGTATAACTACTTATGGAAGTAATTAAGGAATTAATTACTAATTGTAATTAATCGAGTTTAATTTGATTAGATAAGTTAATTAATTCAGTTTAATTAATTTAGAATAATCATTTGATAATTTGAGAAGTATAATTACTTAATTAAATGAAGAGAAATTACTTAGGGAAGTAATTAATGGATAATTACTGCATGTAATTAATTGAAGGTGATTGGTTGATGAAAGTAATTTGAGTATAATTACTTTGTGAATCAATCATGGGATTAATTTGAGATAATTAATTAATGAGTAATTAATTTATTTTGGTGAAGTAATTAAGGGTAGTTAATTACTGAACGGAGTTAATCAAGGGTGATTAACAATTATGGTTTAATTAAAGAATTAATTTCTTATGTAATTAATTTAAATAGAAAATGTAATTAGGAGATCATTAATTATTATAATTAATGATGTAATTAAGAATAGATTTATTTGGAAATAATTAATAAACAAAGGAATTAATTAATGTAATAAATTAAGGATCAATGTAATTAATTATAGTTAATTAATTAAGGATATAATTAAAGATTAATTACTATATTTGGTTAAGTATAATTAATTTGAGAAATTAATTTGTGGATAATTACTTGAATGTAATTAAAGGTTAATTAATCAGGGATGATTAATTAAAATGAATAATTGATTGATGATTAATTAATTGATAATTAATTTATAGTGATGTAAACAAGATTTATATTGATGAATTAATTAATTTAATTCAATTTAAATTAATTAGAAATGATGTAATTAATTTAAGTCATTTTAAATTAATTATATTTGGTGTGATTATAAATCATTGCTTATATGAATGGATGATATTGTTTGTCTTGAATGGTTTGAATCTCAGATATGAGATAAGTAATGTTGAATGATATGAATGCATTGGTTGCATTGTGATGATGATTAGGATTACCTTTTGATCATAATATGGATTATCTGTTGTGATGATAATGTTGATTATCTATTGTGAATCTGTGATCTATCTATCTCCGTATATAGATAATTGAATTGTTTTAAACCTTTAAAACAACTTGGCCTTAAAAGACACGCTTTGGATTTCGATGAGACCAGGATTGGGTTTCCAGATTTGGATATTCGTAAACTACATCGATCCAAATTAACGATAGGTCATGAGTCTCATGTGAAGAGTGAAGACTCGAGGTGTAAGGACTATTCGTCAGTATAACTCTGAGGGTAATTCCAAGATGAGTTTGACGGGTAGTACTTTCAGATTCGAGATGAAGATTCAGAGTGCAAGGGTTATCGTCGTTAACTCTAAGGGTGATTCCAAAATGAGTGTAACGAGATAATGCCTTCGGTTTCGTTCGGACCCGGAACGAACTTGTATGGATTGAATGCTTTCAGAACATCATCAGGTGGACGATGAGCATTCTAAGAGATGTGTTCTCTAAAGGTAATCGTAGCCTCATCAACTGGGCATGGCTAAAACAGGGGAGGTGCAGCAAGGCTAAGTGGGTCATGCCCAAGTAGGACGAGATTTCCCCCTGTCTAGAGGTCCCTTTTTATTCGGCTTAGTGAGCGGTTGGAACGTACGCCAACTGCGGGGTTGTCTTGTTCGAGACTATCCAGTAAGGGATGGTTCTGGTCTTGTGTTGCAGGGGAGCGGGCGTACTCCTCGGTACGTTGATCTAAGCCACGTACTGTGACGGACGGTACCTCGGTAGCCCTGCCATTGATGGAATCCAAAATACAATAAATGCCAACGGTTTTGATTGTATTACCCACTTTTGTGGCTAGTAGCTGGAATTTAATAAATGTAACATTTTCGGCTATTTCATATTTACTTGAAAACCCTAGACCTATTATAATATCACTGGATTTCCTATCTAATTTTTTGGTTAGCGTAAGGTAAATACTTTTCCATGTTTATGTGTGGGAAGTCTTACGTGATACCTTTCTTTTAAAAGGTTTTTCAAAGTTAAGCAACTTTAACCTGTTACTCACACCAGACCCATGTCTGACCCAGAGTTTATCTTCTGTTTTTCTTAAACTCTTGGATACTCAAATTTTTACGAGTAGCCAAGGGATCCAGGTTAGCTTTTGACGAATTGTGGAGGAGCAAATGGAGTAGGAGGCTTCTGCGTTGTAGATATATAGTTCCGCTGTGTGTTCTCTGTGTTGGTATCTCTTTGTTATATTGTATTGAATTGTAATAACTAGACAGGTGTTTATAACTGTCTAGTATGTGTTATAAATTCTGTGTAACACTGATTAGTGTTGTATACTATGTAATATTTATGTTATTAATATAATTTATTCGTTCCGCTGTTGAGATTCTGATGTTGTTTCTTCTTTCTTCTCTTTCTTTTCTCTTTTCTATCCCTTTCTTTCTTCAAGATGATGCGACTTTTTGTGGAGAAAAAGTCGGGTCATCACAGATGCTATCAAAGCAGATTCAATCTTTGGCGCTGATGGATGGGTTGAACTTCCTTGAAATGTCTAGGTTATATAGGTTTGATTGTACATAAATAATAATACTTTGTTTTGTTGGGTTTTGATTTGGGTGGATTTGTTTGAATGCCGCGTGACAAAAACTTTGTTTGATTGGATGAATATTTGGATTGATTATTTCATTTTACATATCACTTATTATTTGTATATAATCTTTCTCATAATCATTATATATAATTCTTATACAGATTTATTAGTACCTTATTTAGGAAAGTTAAATTTAGGATTATAATAAGAGTTAGTATTAGAGTTATAATTTTAGTTAGTTATTTTTGTTGATGACAAAAGGGGAGAAATATATAAAATATAGGCACAGATTAAGATGGAGTTTTTTAAATCAGGGGGAGTTATAATATATTTTACATAAAGAGTTGTCATCATCAAAAGGGGGAGATTGTTAGTACCTTAGTATTGGTTTTGATGATAACAACTATAAGATATTGTATAAAATGTATATACTAATATTTTATCAAAATATCTATAATATATAACGCAAGATATTAGACAGGTATTGATTAAGAAGATTGTATAGTGTCAATATAGTGACATCAAGAGTAGATTCAAGAGATATAAAGTTTCAAGAGTCAAGAATGAAGACTCATGAGTATTGAAGAGTTTAAGATTTCAAGATATTCTAGATAAGTTATGTAGCTATAGAATTTATGTTAAAACCTTGATAGCACTCTCCTGATCTCTCTTGTCTTCTCTAATTTTGTTTTAAAATTGTTTTTCAAATACTCTATTTTAAAATAATCTTCTCAAAATATTTCCCGTAATGATTTTCAAATCTCTTATACTTATTAAGATACTATTTTAGTGTTTTTAAGTTTATATATATTGAATTTTTGTTTATACTTTGATAATTTACAACTATACTGATTTTATATATATTATTTATTCTGATTAAATATTTCAAAATTATTTTATTAAGTTTTATTAATTTTTAATATGATTCAAATATGTATAAACTATGTTTAAATGTTTATACAAAGTTCCAATATTTTACAAAACTTAATATTTTCAGAACAATTTTTATTAAGTAATTTTTGAAATACAAAGGGATATGTTGACATATCCTCTACAAACATGTCGACATACTAGCTATACTTTTTCAAATTCAAATTTTGATGGAAGTGTCCTTTTGTCACATCTCTATTGAAACTCTATCGAAATTTAACTAGAATCAAATTCAATCATTACTAGTTTGATTCTCTTTCATACGCTCTCTGATTTCTCTCATCTCTTCCAAATTCAAGTGCTATTCAAGGGTTATAGGATCGATTATAATAAAGATCGAAGATCTAAGTCTATAAACTTTATCAAATCATTCTCTTGTACTCTGTGGTGTGCTTGGTATACCTGAAATCCAAGTAGGTGTGATTGTTGCCTGATTAAATCATTTACTTGTGCTTAGTAGCTTGTAAATATAGTGGGTGTGCTTGTGGCTCGAAAATCAAGCGACTTTTCCCAGAGGACAGGTTTTTGGAGGGTGTGTCTCGTAGCCTTGAAATCAAGATTGTATTTGTATTTACTTGTTAAAAAGAAATATGTTCAAGGAATTATGCAGGACTAGAAGTAACATAACTCCGAACCAGTATAAATTCCCGGTATGTTCTTTCATTTTTACTTTTACTGCATTTACCTTTATCTATACTGTGATTCTGTGATTGTTTCTATGATTGTTAATTCCATCATTCAAGTAAAATCTTAAAGAACTTGAATTATAGCCATATAATCCATTAAACACTATTCACCCCCCTTTAGTGTTAGTTTAGCTTTAAGATCCTATTCCGCTGACTCATATTTGGTATCAGAGCATTGATGTTCAAAGCATTCATCATTTGATTTTTGAAAAACTTTAAATGGATACCAACATTGTAATAGTACTGTTAGTAACATTGTTAATACACTTGTTAGTTACTCATTCGTCGAAGGACAATCTACTGTTAGATCTCTACATTTTAATGGCAGTAACTACACATATTGGTCATGAATGACCCTTTATTTACAGTTAATTGGTTTAGGCACTTGGAATATCACACATACTAAGTACATTGAACCCAAGATTAATTTTGCACAGTGGACTACTGACCAAAAAGCAGTTGCATAAAGTAACTCTAAGGCTATGAATATATTATTTTGTTCACTAGATAGAAATGAATTTAATAAAGTACTTATGTGTAAGTCTGCATTTTGAAATATAGAGAACTTTGCTAGATACACATGAAGGCACAAGTATGATTAAGTAGGCCAAAATTTTCATGTTAACAAACCAGTTTCAATGATTCAAAATGAGTCTAAATGAGTCCATATCTGATATGTATAGCATATTCCAAGATATAGTACACTCACTTACTGCACTTGGTAAAAGTTTTTTCAAAGAGGATCAAGTTAGAAATCCTCGATTCACTTACTCCTCAATGAGATCAAAAGACTCTTGCAATTGAAGAAGCTAATGACATTAGCACTCTAAAAATTGAATAGTTAATTGGAAATTTAATGTCTTTTGAAGTACAAATGCAAGGCAGGAGAGAGAGAAAAGCATATAGAAGAAATCTATAGCTTTTAATGTAACGATTGATAAATTGGATTCAAATAGTGATGAAGCTGAAGAAATTGCTTTCACGATAAGGAATTTCATAAAATTTCTAAAATATGGAAAGATGAACGATTTCAAAAGAAATGACAAAAAAAAATCAAGGAAGCGGAAGTGGAACGGAAATAACATTAGACGTTATAACTGCGATGACCCTGGTCATTTAAAACGAGAATGTCCACATCCCGATAAACTGAAAACTACACCAAACACTGATTTTTTCAGAAAACGGAGAAGAGCCTATACTGCAACATTAGACAATTTAGATACATCCTCAAGTGATAATGATCAGATACAGAAATTGCTAACATATGCCTTACAGTAATAATAATTCAGAACAAAATGGTGAAATGGATCATAAAAAGGTACGCATTTAATATATCACAAGTTTTTTTATTTCCTTAAATGAATTTTTATTTTCTTTTGGTTGCTTTATTGGTTGTTAGGTATATCCTATAGATTAAAAATAATATTAGTTGAATACGTGTGATTATATCTTAAATATATTTCATATTATTATTTTATTATTTAAAATACATAAAAAAATTATAGATTATTTTAAAATCATTTTTTTGAAAATATAATAATTATAGCTAGATCTATATAAAAAAATAAGATATAGTTAAAAAAAATCATTTTTGAAAATTTGGACCTATATGTCGATATAACCCATGAGCATATGTCGACATATGCAGACATACTTTGAAGTTCAAATTCGAATTTGAAATTTCCCTCCACCTTTTTACCGACTCCTATATTCTGAAAAGTTGACTTTTGACCAGAGAACGTGTCCTTTGATTCTCTTTTTACCTACTCTATCTCCATCCATTCATTTGTCACCTTCATTTTCAAATTCAAAAATCATAAACTCTCTTATCTCTTCGAACTATTCTTCAATGACATCCTCAAGCAACACTAAGGCAGTTTATGGTTTTCAAAGCACTTTTGAAAATGAGTAGGTAAATAAGAATCCGACTTGAAAAGTTTTCAAAGCACTTTTTGCAATTTACGGTTAATATGACATAAATTGGTCTCAAACCATTTTAGATGAACTTTTTCCTAAGAACCTTTATGAACATGAAAACACACTATTTTGTGGTGTGTATCTTACTCATGTTTTCAATTATTTTGGTGTTGGCTTTAAAGGAGAGGAAACTATTCCTCGAAAAATATTTGACAAGGCGAATATTTCACTTATTTATATCTCACCCTTTTTGAGCCTTCTGAAACGCTTGCAGAAAAGGAATAAAGACTGGCTTGGGAAGAAGAGCACGAAATAAGTGAAGAGGAGGAAGAGGAAGAGGAAGAGGAAGAGGAAGGAGATGAAATGGTAGTCGAGGAGGAAGAAAAAGAAGAGGAGGACGAAACTTATTTGTAAAGCATCAATATGCCACCAAATCCATCCAACAAAGATCTTCTTAAAAATCAAGAAAGATCGTCCGTAACCAAAAAAAGCTTAAGAAACCATTTTCAAAGAAATTTACTTAAATTTACAACAAAAATGGATAAATTCTTTGTAAACATCATCTACAAGCTTGGTGGTTCTTTATAATCTTCACCCATATCTTTCTAGTTGTTTAAACTATCTTGTATTTGGATTTTCAAGTTTTAGTTTATGTTGAATCTCGTGTATCTTTTCATTTCTTTTTGTTCTATGCAATCTCTATCTAAGTATTACTGAAATTTTATTTCTTTATTGTTATACATTGTTCAACTCGGAAAAATATAAATGTATAATAGTATAAACTGAATATATTAGAATATCAAAACAAAGTTGTTTTTAAAATTTCTGCATATACGTTGACATACCTTAAGTAATTATGTCAACATAGAATGGTAAGTTTTCAAAAAAAATTAATCTTGAATATTGAATAGATATCAAATGTCTATTCATTTCCAATGAATTTCCACTCCTTTAAATATCTATTAAGACCAAAGAATCATTATTATCTACCTCTTTCTTCTTACTTTGCATTCCTAAACTCTAAAACCAAAATAATGGCTTCTCTTATCCAAAAACTAACCAAAAACCTTGAAACTCTTGAATCATTCAAGAACATTCTTACTTTCATCCTAAGAAACGAGAGGCACTTAGAATTAAGTCAAACGCAAATGATTAAGGAGAAAGAAAGGCATTCCGACGCAATTCAATGGATGATTTCTACCTTGAATAAAGAAGAACCAACTATCAATCTAGATTGTACCATCAATAAAGATGATGAAGATTGGGATGATATCAAAGTTGATCCAATATTTGGCACTGACGGATTGGTTGAACTTCCTCAAAATGTCTAGTTTAAATAGGTTTGATTATATATATATACACATATAAATAATAATACTTGGTTTGGTTTGGATTTGCATGGTTTTGATTTGTGTGGATTTGTTTGAATGCTATATGACATAAACTTTATTTGATTGGATGAATATTTGGATTGATTATTTCATTTTATCTCATGCAGTATTATGTGTATGCATATGGAATGTATATTTTGAGATAGTAACTTTTATAGGATGTATATTATATAGGTATAGTATTATATTTTGTAGACTCACGGTTTGTATATGTATATGATGTTCATTATTCCGTTGTGATCCGTGACTATTGTTTTATATAATATATTTTTCTAATTTTGAGAAACCGGTGTGTTTATTACTTTAGACTGAGACTGTACACGTCAAATTTTTTCCAGAGATTTAGTAAAATGAAAATATGACGTCTCGGTGTTAGTTTGAAGATATATTCACATTTGGTCGCTCTTAATAAGCTATATTCTTCGTGATATTAGACGTTATTATTTACAATGTTTTTTTAATAATATGGGTATAGCGGTGGGGTTCTTACAAAATAAATCTTTATATAATAAAATTAGATAGTATCAAAGTAAGAGGATGCTTGATTAGAAATGGAAAAGGAAATAAAGGTTTACACTAATTTTGATCTAATCGAAAGTCAAATGTAATCAAATTAGAATAAATTGAATAAGGTGCTATTTTAAATTTCCTCCTTTCAAACACTAATTAATAATTGATTCAATAACATAAAATTTCATATTCGATCACAGATATCCAAACATTAAAATTATATATCCAAAAATATACATTCAACATGTAAATAAATTTCAAAATAGTATTATCATAATTTGGTATATGTATAACTTCAATGACACCATTAAGTTTGAAACATTTCATATATGCAAACATTCACACGCATGCGCGTGTACACACACACACATACATATATATGTATGTTGTAATTTAAGATTTAATTTCAAAACCGTATATTTGACTTAAAAATAAACTTTAATATATTGATTTAAAACAAATTAACCTAACCAAAGGACTTGACTTAATGTTGGTTTATAATCTTGAAAACATAAAATCGAAGCAAACGAATATAGTGTGTGTATATATGTATATATACGTGTATATATGTATGTATGTATGTATGTATGTACATAGGCATAATTTAATTAACTAAATATTAAATCCATGTTTATATTTGAATTAAATTGTAATAATAGAACTAAAATTTTGGAACAGAAAATCAGATCTACATTAACCAATAATCTTCGATCTAATAAACAATGTCAATGCACAAAATAAATCTAAAACAAATGATTTTAAGTTAATCAATTAATTTAATTGTGATAACAAAAATAATTTTTTAGCAAATCAATTTCATATTAGATAATGTTTCAAATCCTAGAACAATATCAGTACACAAAACAAATCATTCACAAGATAGATTTTACATTTAAATGACAATACATAAGAGGTTTAAAAAGATTAATTAAGTGGTCATTCAATATACATATATGTGAATTAAATCAGGGTTAAATATCATGAATGAGCATAAATAAAAAGAAATCAAACCGGAAAAGTCTTACTCTTTGTAGCGCCTCAATTTGAGATTTCTCCTTAGATTCTAAGTAGATCCACACCCAGCTTTGCAAGAGAATGATGAACCACTTAATTTTATTTTTATTTGATGTTTATTTAATTTGGAGTTGATTTCATTTTAGAATGGATGATTTTATTTTAGCCATGGCTATAGAGGGGAGGAGAAAATTTGAACGAGTGGAAAAGTTTATGAAAGTGAATTAATGGACTTGTTTTAATTGAAAGAATGAAACTTTTCCCTTTCTATCAATTGAAACTTCCTTAATCAATTCCATTAATCTTCTCTCACTAAATCTTCTACTTTCATAAGATAAGGCTGACCAAAGATGCCACTATATGGTATAAAACTTCCATAAATTCCTTAATGCAATTATCATTTATCTAAACACGTTTAAAGTCAAATCGATATTGTTTCCTGATACGCAGATGTAAGTTACATATATATGCATTCAAATAATTACCGACAACTCCCAAACATTAAATAAACTAAATATTAATTAATATTACCCATAAATTAACTAATTTGGTTAATTTACAATATACTATAAATTAGTTAAACCGTTTGGTTTTCACTGCATAAACATGTCTTTTCGTAGTGTTCAAAAAATGTTGTAATAGGATACGACGACGTTATTAGAAATGATGTGTGACGCCCCACATATATACCTACTCTAGCCAAGGACACTACGGGGTAATGCCGTCAACTAGAGCGGAGAATAAGGCTGTTGAGGAGCGACCATCCGCGTACATTGCTTTGTGCGAGCACCGATATGTCAGATAGTACAACATGCATCTGGTTTCAGGAGGAAATCCGACATACCGATACAAACTCAAAGCTACTACCCGGTGGCTATATGTATTCTTCGGAAATAAGTATAGAAATAAACGTAACACAAATCAGTCACAGACATCCATATCACAAATGCAGAAATAGATATGAATATATAACACATGAAAGTGTACATCAAAGTAGTGGTAAGACAAGATCCACAATGTTACTGAAAATAGCTACAAGTGCTAGATAAAAGAATATGGATACATTAATGAGTCTATATCTCAAATGTATACAACAAAAACAAGAAATCAATGGCTCAAGAAATAGCATACGGCCTAACATGGTTGCGAGATAGCAGGTGTGACTTAACACGGTTGAGCTAGGGGGTGGAACGACCTAGTGGCCGAGCGCCTGGGTGATAATCCCAGATGTGAACTCAAGCAGAAGCACTAGTAACATCTCGGTCTGACCCGAGTATTATTTAATAAGAAAATAATAAACGGATCAGTCTAGCTATAAATATCAGATGAAATGATATAGAATAAGAGATATGACATAAACATATGATAACCATAAAGCCATACTGTGATAAGTATGCAAATTGAAAAGCAACTAGGGATTAATCAATATCACAAGAATCTTCTCAAAGATCAAAAGGAATGTCATACTCTTTATTTCTATTCACCAAACCATAAATATTGACATTAATATCAATGCCAATCACAAAAGTTAATGACACACAAATTCACCAATGCACAAATATTGATAAAATTTATCAATGTAAATCATGAAAATTGGTGAAACACAAATTCTAGAAATCATCAATGGAAATCCAGAAATCACAAAAAAGGGAAGGCCTATCATAAAACGGGAGCATGAAAACTCACCAACACGTGTATCACAAAATGGAACGCTATTTCATGGTTGCTAACCATTAATTTTTGAGCCAAAGCTCCACAAAATAGCCCGAAGACCATGGGTCGCTACCCCACCAAATTGAGCCGAAGCTCCATAAAAACAGGGTTTAGTCTCCCTCGTAGACAAAGATACATCGCACACTTGCTAGTCCAAATCACAAAAATGATCATCAACGATCATAAAGAAGTGTCAATTACAGTAAGCTAGTAAATATATAAGCTTAGCTTCATGTCCCATAACCACTAGCTTAACTTAAATATTGACGAACAAATTGTAGATCTCCACACAAGAGATTCAATCGAACAAGTCCAAGAATTAACCGGCGAAGTAAATACAAACGTTTCATACCATTTGTTTTACTAAGCCGTTTAATTAGATTTCTCGTACGAGTGAGATAAAGTGACAAATCACAAAAATGATTGTAGAAACAATAAATCATAAAAATTCACATTCGAAGACGTGAATAAAATCCAAAGAATTCGATTCCAAATCCACCAAAGTGGAAATACCCTTGCGACTTAACAGCCACGACTTACGGCTTAACCTAAGTCAACACAAGAAATCAACGGCTCAAGAAATAGCATACGGCCTAACAGAGCAACCTAACATGGCACGACCTATAGCAAGGCGCGACCTAAGAGAGCAAGCGACCTAACATGGTTGCGAGATAGCAGGTGCAACTTAACACGGTTGAGCTATGGGGTGGAACGACCTAGTGGCCGAGCGCGCGACCTAATAGAGCAAGCAACATAACATGGCCGAGCGACCTAGGGGGACGACCTAATGAGCTAGCGGCATAACATGGCCGAGCGACCTAAGGGGTTGCGACCTGAGTGGTTGCAAGATAAGGCAGGCCGACCTAAGTAGTGCGACCAAGTGGTGGAACGACCCAATGGCCGAGCGACCTAATATATAGCCGAGCGACCTAAGGGATAAGAGAAGGCCGAGCGACTAAAATGAGGCCAATGGCGCGACCTAAGTGACGCGACCTAGCCCAGCGACCTAAGAGATACGGTTTCACATATGGCCGAGCGACTTAAGTGGTGCGACCTAAGTATGGAACGATCTAACACAAGGCAAGCGACCTATGGGTTGCGACCTAAGGCCGACCGAGCTAACTGCAGGCCGAGAATCATATGTGCAGGCCGAACGACCTAAGGGGTAAAAGTGCAAAAACTCTCTCAATTTGCAACCGATCAAGCACGGACTCTAGGGGATTATGCCCATCGGCTACCCGGTCCTATTGGCTCCTCGATGCATCACCAAAAACGTGTTCAATCATCAAAGTTAGGATTTTTAAAGATTTGAACCCGAAACACTAAAAATTGGGATTTTCACCAATTCAATCCAAACCAAGAGCAAATGCATACGAAAAAGTGTTAGGAATTCATACCCAACAATCAAAGATAGTTATAGACAAAGACGTGAGATAAAAATCTCACCTTTACACAAAATCAATGAAGAAGAAGCTTGAAAGCAAAGGAAGAATCAACCACACTTCAATCTCAACACAAGAAGCTTGAATCAATGGCTTCTCTTTGAATTTGGAGTTAGATGTTGGATTTGCAAATGAACTAGGGCTTGGAGTTTCTTCCCATTCCTTCCTCCATTTTTGATGAAGCTTGAGTGTTAGGAAATGAAAGTAAATTTATGAAGGGAAGAGGGGGTTGAGTTAGAATTAATAGTTTAGGCTAATGGGCTAAACCAAACCCAAAGCTCAAAGTGAAAAGTGGCAAAATTCCACTAACTCCAAACATATCAAAGTTTATACTCAAAAAGATCGCAAACGGCATTTTGGTCCCAATGGAAGTGGTCCCGAGTCCTAACTCGACCGTATGCAAAAAGTAACTTTTCGGACTAAAATTCGACTAACCATAAAATATTTAAATATTCAATTGTAAAATATGCGGGTTGTTACAGACTCCCCTCCTTAAAGAAATTGTGTCCTCGCAATATTTAAGAAGAAAATATAAGGTAACAACCATGAAAGCATATCAACACAAAGGAAATTTGAAATAAGAAATTCACCTCAAAGAGCACGGGAAAGTAAGTCTGGATGTGTTCGCTCGATGAACTCTCTAGATTCCCAAGAGCAATCCTTAGGATTTGGGGACCATTGAACTTTAACAAGCGGAACATCTTTATTTCGAAGGCGTTTGACCTCCGAAGCAATGGTGCGAATAGGATGTAGCTCGTAAGTTAAATTGGGCGAAACTTCAATTTCTTCCACAACACCGGGCTCAAGAATAGAATCAGAATCTCGAAGGCATTTCCATACTTGAGAGACGTGAAACACGTCATGAATAGCAGAAAAATGAGCCGGTAATAAAAGGAGATAAGCCACGGAACCAATACGTTCGGTGATGGGAAATGGACCAATATATCAAGGTGCTAACTTTCCCAATCGACTGAAACGTACAACACCCTTCATAGGTGAAACACGAATAAACACAAGATCTCCCACGTGAAATTCTAATTTCCTTATCCGGTTATCGGCATTGGATTTTTGTCCACTCTGGGCTTCTTTCATCCTTGACGAATAAGGTCAATCTTCTCTGTGGAATTACGAATAAAATCTGGACCTAAAACTAGCTTCACACCGGCCTCAAGCCAACAAGAAGGAGATCGGCATGGTCTTCCATAGAGTGCCTCGAAAGGTGCCATACCGATACTAGATTGGAAGCTATTATTATAGGAAAACTCAACAAGAGAAATATGATCTTCCCAACTTCCACCAAAATCCAGAACACATACACGAAGCAGATCTTCAAGAGTTTGATTCACACGCTCGGTTTGTCCATCGGACTGAGGATATAAGCGGTGCTAAAATTAAGCTTCGTTCCCAAAGCTTTTTGAAGACTCTTTCAAAATCCACTAGTAAACAATGGATCACGATCACTGACAATAGAAGTTGGAACCCCATGGAATTTAACAATATCTTTAACAAGAGTTTGGCCAAAAGAGGAACGGTTCGATTGGATCGAACGGGAATAAAATGGGAGGATTTAGTAAGTCTATCAACTATCACCCATAAGCTATCATGAGCCAAACGAGAACGGGGAAGGCCGTCTACAAAATCCATGGAAATTTGGTCCCACTTCCAAATTGGAATTTCTAAAGGTTGCAATAACCCACCGGGCCTTTGATGTTCGGCCTTGAAAAGTTGACAAGTCATGCAACACTTAACAAGGTTAGCAATATCAGATTTCATTCCCTTCCAATAATAAAGTCGCTTCATATCCGTGTACATTTTACTACTACCAGGATGAATGGTAAATTTAGAACGATGAGAATCTTCTAAAATGTCTTTACGAAGATCACTAATATTTGGCACGATAAGTCTACCAAACTTTTGAATACCGCCACGAGAATCAATATCAAAGTCTTTCAAACCTTCAATATTAATTTTATCCCTAAAATTTTGGGCAAGAAGAGCCAATTCGGGATCTAGCTTTTGAGCTTCAAGTGCCGTCTATAAGAGAAGGATGAGCCTCAAGGCTACATAAAACAAGAGATGAACACAAATCAGAAACCCGATCTCGAATCTCACAAGTGTATAAAACCCCGAGATCATTCCATTCGGATATCATCATAGAAACAATCGCTTGTTGCTTGCGACTAAGTACATCAACAACCCGATTTCCCTTTCCGGGAGTATAAAGAATATCAAGATAATAAGATGCAAGGAACTCGAGCCAACATTGTTGATGCAAATTAAGTTCCTTTTGAGAAAATAGTTATTTCAAAGATTTATGATCTGTGTAAAGAATAAATTTTTCTCCCAAAAGATAATGACGCCAAATACGAAGAGCGAAAACAATAGCCGTGAGTTCTAAATCATGAGTGGCATATCTAGTCTCGGCTGGCTTTAATTGCCTAGAAGCATAAGCAATAACGCGTTCTCTTTGCATAAGAACGACAACCAAACCAACACGACTAGCATCGGTATAAACAATGAAATCTTGGTTTCCTTCGGGAATCACAAGAATAGGAGCATCAGAAAGGAGTTCTTTTAATTTCTGAAAAGAAGCTTCACATTTGTCCAACCAAATGTATTTAACGCCTTTCTTTGTTAAGCTAGTAAGAGGCACAGAAATTTTTGAAAAGTCTTTTATAAAACGACGGTAATAGCCCGCCAATCCGAGAAAGCTACGGATTTCCGTCACACTCTCCGGTGTCTTCCAATTTTGAATCGCTTCAATCTTTGAAGGATCCACGGAAATTTCGGATTCGGAAATAATATGACCAAGAAACTTCACATGAGATTTCCAAAAGTGGCATTTATAAAATTTTGCTTTTAATTGATTACTCCTAAGAGTTTCCAACACAATCCAAAGATGCTTTTCACGCTCCTCGGTTTTTGAATACACAAGAATATCATCAATGAAGATGAGAACAAATCGATCGAGGAAATCTTTGAAAACTCGATTCATAAGGTCAACGAAATAAGCCGGAGCATTCGTTAAACCAAATGGCATAACAAGCCATTCATAAGATCCACAACGAGTACGGAATGATGTCAAAGGAATGCTATCCTCTGCAATACGAAGCTGATGAAAACCTGTAGCTAGGTCTAATTGTGAAAAGACTCTAGCACCACTGAGTTGATCGAACATATCATCAATCCGAGGTAAAGGATATTTATTCTTGATAGTAAGATCATTAAGCTTACGGTAGTCAACGCAAAACCTAAGTGTACCATCGGATTTCTTCATGAAAATAGCCGAAGCTCCCAAGGCGAGGAACTAGAGCGAATAAATTGCTTCGTCTCCAATTCAGATAATTGTTTGCGCATCTCCTCGTTTTCTTTATTGGACATACGATAAGGAGAATGAGTGATAGGTTGAGCTCCAGGGATGAGATTAATTCTGAACTCAATTGCTCGCTTAGGTGGTAATCCTAAAACGGGCTCAAATATGTCGGAAAATTCACGAAAAACGTGAATAAGAGAAATAATATCTTCCTCATCATCATTATCGTCATCATGAGGATTTAAAGAATATAAAGATGCCACCAAGCTGGAATCTGAATCTTTAAGGTCAATAGAAATCTGCTTAACAGATTGAGGATGTCGAAGATGAATAGTCCGCTCAGGACATAGGATTTGGGCTTTATAACGGTTAAGCAATTCATTCCAAAAATCATTCCAAAGCCTAAGTAGCGCATAACATGCAAATCGGCTCGGAAAGAAAAACCACACAAAATAATCTCGACATCTTTACACAATAAACCGATTGTTGCAGATCCACCAACCGGATTCGCAATTCTCAAAGAAGTCATTAAACACAAAACATCCAAAGAAAAAGTATCAACAAGTTCTTTTGAAATAAAAGAGTGGGACGCACCCGTATCAAAAAGAACTTGAATAGGATGATCACGAAATAAAATAATGCCATCAAGGATAGAATGAGAAATACCTTGACCACGAAAGGTGTTTCCAGGGGTTTGAGCAACATTAAGCTTTCCCTCCATCTTGCCTTGAAGTTTGGGACAAGAAGATAAATAATGATCCGGGCTTTCGCAATAGCGACAAGCACGGGGCTTTGAACATTTATTCGCATAATGGTCCTTAGAACCACAATTGTAGCATTACCCACGACTAGAGGTAGAAGTCTTTGCCACCGAAGTTGATTGCTTCCCTTTCTTATTGGGATATGGACCTTTGAACTTACTAGGCCTTTTCTTGTTGTTGAAGTTTGGTTTGGCACCCAAAACTTCAACATCACTCTCTCTATCAGCCTCTTCAAGTCGAAGAGCGATATCAATGAGTTGATCAAAAGAAACTTCTAATTTTAGAAGTAATGGCTTCTTGAGATTTTTATTCAAGCCATAGACAATCTTTGGTTTTTCTTCAATGGGGTGTTTATGTATTCGCCCCATATTTAGAAAGTGACTCGAAGGATGCGACATAATCTACCACAGAGGATTCACCTTGAACAAGGTCTATAAAACGACGAGCCAAAGTCACCTTCTCGGCTTCTGGCACAAATTTTAACTCGAAGCGTTCCCGGAATTTCTCCCAAGTAAGATCCGCTTCATTTATTTCAGAAATCATAAGCTCATACCAATCTAATGCTCTTTCTTGGAGCATACTAGAGGCCACCTGAACACGGTAAAGATCAATAAGATTCATGCAAGAAAAGATTCGATCGCACGTACTCAGCCAAGCCTGGACTTCAATAATAGTTTCAGAAACTTTGAATGGCTTCCCACCAAAATTGGTATAATCATTGCACAAGCGTTCAAATCCAAACTTAGGGTGAGTAGACTCTGGATTAGATCCGGCTGCTTGAGCATTCCTTACTAGATCAAGAAGCTGCTGGGCAGACATAAATACTCCATCTTGGGGAGTAACACTAGATTGACCGGCGCTGGGACGGCCAGGTCTAACCATTTCTCTTCCTTAAGAAGGAAGAAGAAAAAGGTTATTCACAAAATGAATATCAAACAATAATGATTGATAAGACAAGGAATCACAAAAGAAAATAGGATAGGACAGTACGAAGACCCGAATAAAATCCTAAGGCACGACTCCTAAGATGGACTTAGGACGATGATCCTTGTTAAATTATTCTACATTGTTCCAAAGTTTGGCTCCGATACCAAGCTGTGACACCCCACCTCTATACCCACTTTAGCCAAGGACACTACGGGGTAATGCTGTCAACTAGAGAGGAGAATAAGGCTGTTGAGGAGCGACCATCCACATACATTGCTTTGTGCAAGCAATGATATGTCAGATAGTACAACATGCATCTGGTTTCAAGAGGAAATCCGACATACCGATACAAACTCAAAGCTAATACCCGGTGGATATATGTATTCTTCGAAAACAAGTATAGAAATAAACATAACACAAATCAGTCACAGACATCCATATCACAAAGGCGGAAATAGATATGAATATATAACACATAAAAGTGTACATCAAAGTAGTGGCCAGACAAGATCCACAATGTCACAAAAGAATAGCTACAAGTGCTAGACAAAAGAATATGGATACATCAATGAGTCTATACCTCAAATGTATACAACAAAAACTACAATCTAAGTAGTTGGCCAAAAGCGAGGGTGATAATCCCAGATGTGAAGTCAAGCAGAAGCACCTGTAACATCTTGGTCTGACCCGAGTATTATTTAATAAGAAAATAATAAACGGATCAGTCTAGCTGTAAATATCAGATGAAATGATATAGAATAAGAGTTATGACATAAACATATGATAACCATAAAGCCATACTGTGATAAGTATGCAAATTGAAAATCAACTAGGGATTAATCAATATCAAAAGAATCTTCTCAAAGATCAAAAGGAATGTCATACTCTTTATTTTTATTCACCAAACCATAAATATTGACATTAATATCAATGCCAATAACAAAAGTTAATGACACACAAATTCACCAATGCACAAATATTGATAAAACTTATCAATGTAAACCATGAAAATTGGTGAAACACAAATTCTAGAAATCATCAATGGAAATTCAGAAATTACAAAAAGGGGGAGGCCTATCACAAAACGGGAGCATGAAAACTCACCAACACGTGTATCACAAAATGGAACGCTATTCCATGGTTGCTAACCATTAATTTTTTAGCCGAAGCTCCACAAAACGGCCCGAAGACCATGGGTCGCTACCTCACCAAATTGAGCCGAAGCTCCACAAAAACGGGGTTTAGTCTCCCTCGTAGACAAAGAGACATCGCACACTTGCTAGTCTAAATCACAAAAATGATCATCAACGATCATAAAGGAGTGTCAATTACAGTAAGCTAGTAAATATATAAGCTTAGCTTTATGTCCCAAAACCACTAGCTTAACTTAAATATTTACGAACAAATTGTAGATCTCCACTCGAAAATTGTCACAAGAGATTCAATCGAACAAGTCCAAGAATTAATCGGCGAAGTAAATACACGCGTTTCATACCATTTGTTTTACCAAGCCGTTTAATTAGATTTCTCGTACGAGTGAGATAAAGTGACAAATCACAAAAATGATTGTAGAAACAATAAATCACAAAAATTCACATTCGAAGACGTGAATAAAATCCAAAGAACTCGATTCCAAATCCACCAAAGTGGAAATACCCTTGCTACTTAACAGCCACGACTTACGGCTTAACCTAAGTCAAAACAAGAAATCAACGGCTCAAGAAATAGCATACGGCCTAACATGGTTGTGAGATAGCAGGTGTGACTTAACACGGTTGAGCTAGGGGGTGGAACGACCTAGTGGCCGAGCGCCTGGGTGATAATCCCAGATGTGAACTCAAGCAGAAGCACTAGTAACATCTCGGTCTGACCCGAGTATTATTTAATAAGAAAATAATAAACGGATCAGTCTAGCTATAAATATCAGATGAAATGATATAGAATAAGAGATATGACATAAACATATGATAACCATAAAGCCATACTGTGATAAGTATGCAAATTGAAAAGCAACTAGGGATTAATCAATATCACAAGAATCTTCTCAAAGATCAAAAGGAATGTCATACTCTTTATTTCTATTCACCAAACCATAAATATTGACATTAATATCAATGCCAATCACAAAAGTTAATGACACACAAATTCACCAATGCACAAATATTGATAAAACTTATCAATGTAAATCACGAAAATTGGTGAAACACAAATTCTAGAAATCATCAATGGAAATCCAGAAATCACAAAAAAGGGAAGGCCTATCATAAAACGGGAGCATGAAAACTCACAAACACGTGTATCACAAAACGGAACGCTACTCCATGGTTGCTAACCATTAATTTTTGAGCCGAAGCTCCACAAAATAGCCCGAAGACCATGGGTCGCTACCCCACCAAATTGAGCCGAAGCTCCATAAAAACAGGGTTTAGTCTCCCTCGTAGACAAAGATACATCGCACACTTGCTAGTCCAAATCACAAAAATGATCATCAACGATCATAAAGAAGTGTCAATTACAGTAAGCTAGTAAATATATAAGCTTAGCTTCATGTCCCATAACCACTAGCTTAACTTAAATATTGACGAACAAATTGTAGATCTCCACACAAGAGATTCAATCGAACAAGTCCAAGAATTAACCGGCGAAGTAAATACAAACGTTTCATACCATTTGTTTTACTAAGCCATTTAATTAGATTTCTCGTACGAGTGAGATAAAGTGACAAATCACAAAAATGATTGTAGAAACAATAAATCATAAAAATTCACATTCGAAGACGTGAATAAAATCCAAAGAATTCGATTCCAAATCCACCAAAGTGGAAATACCCTTGCGACTTAACAGCCACGACTTACGGCTTAACCTAAGTCAACACAAGAAATCAACGGCTCAAGAAATAGCATACGGCCTAACAGAGCAACCTAACATGGCACGACCTATAGCAAGGCGCGACCTAAGAGAGCAAGCGACCTAACATGGTTGCGAGATAGCAGGTGCGACTTAACACGGTTGAGCTAGGGGGTGGAATGACCTAGTGGCCGAGCGTGCGACCTAACAGAGCAAGCAACATAACATGGCCGAGCGACCTAGGGGGGACGATCTAATGAGCTAGCGGCATAACATGGCCGAGCGTCCAAAAGGGTTGCGACTTGAGTGGTTGCAAGATAAGGCAGGCCGACCTAAGTAGTGCGACCAAGTGGTGGAACGACCCAATGGCCGAGCGACCTAATGTATAGCCGAGCAACCTAAGGGGTAAGAAAAGGCCGAGCGACTAAAATGAGGCCAATGGTGCGACCTAAGTGACGCGACCTAGCCCAGCGACCTAAGAGATACGGTTTCACATATGGCCGAGCGACTTAAGTGGTGCGACCTAAGTATGAAACAGCCTAACACAAGGTGAGCGACCTATGGGTTGCGACCTAAGGCAGGCCGAGCTAACTACAGGCCGAGAATCATATGTGCAGGCCGAACGACCTAAGGGGTAAAAGTGCAAAAACTCTCTCAATTTGCAACCGATCGAGCACGGACGCTAGAGGATTATTCCTATCGGCTACCCGGTCCTAGTGAATCCTCGATGCATCACCAAAAACGTGTTCAATCATCAAAGTTAGGATTTTTAAAGATTTGAAGCCGAAACACTAAAAATTGGGATTTTCACCAATTCAATCCAAACCAAGAGCAAATGCATATGAAAAAGTGTTAGGAATTCATACCCAACAACCAAAGATAGTTATAGACAAAGATGTGAGATAAAAATATCACCCTTACACAAAATTAATGAAGAAGAAGCTTGAAAGCAAAGGAAGAATCAACTTCAATCTCAACATAAGAAGCTTGAATCAATGGCTTCTCTTTGAATTTGGAGTTAGACGTTGGATTTGCAAATGAACTAGGGCTTGGAATTTTAATTTCTCATTCCTCCCTCCATTTTTGATGAAGCTTGAGTGTTAGGAAATGAAAGTAAAGTTATGAAGGGAAGAGGGGGTTGAGTTAGAATTAATAGTTTAGGCTAATGGGCTAAACCAAATCCAAAGCCTAAAGTGAAAAAGTGGCAAAATTTCACTAACTCCAAACATATAAAAGTTTATACTAAAAAAGATCGCAAACGGCGTTTTGGAGCCAATGGAAGTAGTCCCGAGTCCTAACTCGACCGTATGCAAAAAGTAACTTTTCGGACTAAAATGCGACTAAAGATAAAATATTTAAATAAAATATTTAAATATTCAATTGTAAAATATGCGGGTTATTACATGATGTATAAAGACATGCTATCGTAAATATTGAACTTTCAACAGCAAATAATAAACACTATTAAATTAGACAATGTTTTTATCGAGTTGTTAATCGTTTCCTACAACATTTGATAGATTGCTATTTTAAACTTTTTATAGCTTTAATATTTCATTGTAAAATGATGGTTATAGTTGTGTTTTACATTTTCTTCGACAATTAATAAATGCTATTGTAAACGTATGGTTTACATTTTTAACAGATTTACAATTTGTCGTAGCATTTATATTTTGCTGTCAAAAATATATACAGCTATGTTTTACATTTTCATCAACAGTTGATAAATGCTATTATCGACTCTTAAATATAATTACAACATAAATTAAACACCGTCTTTTGCTGCCGTGATTTTTACAGCATTTATATTTTGTTGTACCATTGCAATTTTTATTTACATACATATAATTAAACTGCATTTGAATATATTTCAACCGGCTAGCATACATAACATATTCAAACTTAAAACTATCATATAAACACAAAAATATTAATGATTTCCATAAACAATGACAACATCCATAAATCATATATACATAATATCCATAAACAATGATAACATCTATAAACAAACACCACACAATATCCGTAAATAGAGATACGACATCCATAGACAAAGATGCATCCATAAAACAAGTTTGCATCAAATACCATTAATAAAATAGGATACCAAAAAGTTTCATATGCTTATTAAACCAAAATGGGCTTCAAAAACCTAAAGAATGTGTCGTCTTGTATATTTTTACACCAAAAGTCTTTGATTACCTATAATTAAAAAATTAAAAATTAGTGATCAAATACAAATTTAAAGCGACCCATCTAACTTGCAACTACCTAAGAATTATGGCACAACTATGTTACATGAAATGATACATTTCATATTCCAATAAAACAATAATCTAGAATATAATTTTGCACTATATAGATGGTTTTTTATGAAAAGAGCTTGAAGAAAGTTACATCTTGTTCTCATCCAGTACATTTCTATGAAAATGTTAAAACTCAAATCAAATCTATCATATTAAGACTATTCCATTTGACATGAAGGCAAAAAATCTAAATATCTTCCAAGTCAAAGTCAATAAACAAAAGTAAGCTTAGATATAATTACAAAATCGCTATGTGTTTATGAAGGAACTAGACCAACCTACAGTGGAAGAAATGAGTGAATTCAAAACTTTTAGCCATTTTGGATCTTTAATAGGCCTATGAAGTCTAAATTCATTTATTCTAATTTTATTTAAATAAGATCAATATGTTATTTAACTTTATGAATAAAGTTTTACTTCGATTCAATGTGTATGTAAATTAGAGTATATCAAAAATACTCTAATGAACATATTTGTGTGTAATGGTAACTTATTAAATTTATTTAGAGCATGAAACTTTTCCTTTCCTATATCTTAAATTATCGAATTATTGAGGGGCATAAATTTATTCAAAGATTGAGACTTTGTATTTCCTTCTCTTAACTAATTCAATTAATGAGGGGCATATTATTTATATATAGAGAGAAACCTTTAATTTCTATCCCTTTAATTAAATTGATTAATTATATGAATGTCATTAATTAGCAACATATATATGGAATGAATGTGAGTATAAACATATATATATGTATGTATATGTATATGTGTATATATATGTACATGTATATATGTATATATTACAGTGTAAATTTAGTAAGAGCAACATATGATAGGTGCAATCAATTGATGACAAGGTGTAGACATATAACCAGAATTAAATGGATAGCTAAACACATAAAGGAAATATGAGAAATATATAAAGGGTAATAAGATTATTGATTTATTTTCCTATTTGGTAAACTTAATTAATACGGCATATAAATGACAATCAATAGGCATCATGATATAAGGATATAAACAGTCAACAACAAATGTATGTATGTATTATTAATTAATTGTGTGTGTATATGTGTTACGACTCGAAATTTCTGGATATTTTAAATTGAAATATTTAATTGATTTTAAATATTTGAAAGTTAGTTTAACTTGGATTTCAAATATCACTGTTTATTTGGCAATTAAATTATTGAATTTAATAATTGGAAATTGGTTAAAATAGTGAATCTTGGTTTTTAAGCTCGTTAAAAATATTTCAAAGGCTTATGAAAATTCATATTAATAATATTGAAGATGATGGAACTTTCAAAATTGAGTTTAAAATGGTTTGTTCAGTTGTGAAATATATCGTTTAAATCGATATTTAAAAATAGCCTTCCAAGGCACAGTCTCGGCATTTGATGAAACCAGTTTCATTGGATCTATAATATTGTATTATTATCGGATTTCAATTTTCGTAGCATTTGGAATTGTCGTGTGATCGTACGCTAGATAAACGCGTTGAAATCTATATCAAAAATTCAATACAATAACTGGTCCAAAAAACTATCTTCTTCATACGATCAAATTAGGACTCGGAACTATTTCCATCGCATTCGTAATAGGGGTGTAACATTATAAACGCCTAGCGACATGCCTCGATTGGAGATCGAGATTTTGAGTTGCGAAAATTGAAATGATTTAAATTTAAATTTAAATTTGAAAAATAATACATATGCTTTCCCCTCATTTCATTGTGGACACATCCAGCATGTGTCAACCCTGAGGACAAGTTTCTTGCATCTTCTAACATGCGTCTTTTCTTTTTTTTATAGCCGAGCATTTTTTTTCAAAATAAAAAAATCAAAATTCATTTACGAACGAAAACCCTTTTCGTTCAAAATCAAATAAAGGCTGCAATTAAATCGGGATGGCAGCGCTCCTCTTTTCTTTCCATAACCAAATCGAAATCGCCCTTCTCTTCGTAAATGGGACCTTGTTCAATGCTTCAATACTAAAATCGAATTCGAATTCGATGAAGTGAGGGGTCGCGCTCGCACATAGGCTCGGTTGTCGAGTGTGAGCTTTGTAAGAATGGGTCCTGAGGCTTCGATGCGAGGCAAAAGCAGGCGTTCGATTTCGAGCTCGCGATGGCATTGGGGCTTCGGCCGCGAAGCAGTGAGGGGAGAGATCGATTTTGCAAGCTTGGTGAGCTCGAGTGGCAGCGCTGTCCAGATTTTGGAAGGTATAGTGTATTTTGGTTTTTCTCAGATTTAATTTTATTGAGATTAGTCAAATATATATATATAAAGGAAAATAGTTTACAGTAAGATATATAGGTATGAAAACCGAAAACAATATTCTCAAACCTATATACATATGTGTATATATAATATATATTAGAAAGGAAATATTAACAGTAAGGCATATTTACTTTTTATTTAATAATTTCTGTATGGATATATACATAAACATTTTTTTAATTTTTTTACAGTAAACAGAAAATTTATATAGGAATTTATATAAAGATTAGATTTTTAATCTATAAGATTATTTCTTATAAGTATATATAAAGTTTCAAAAATAAAATATATATACATTTACATATTTTAATTTTCTAGTTTATTTTATAAAAATGGTTTTGATAAGCTATTTATTTTGTTAACCTATTTAATTTACCTAGTTACTAAAAGTAATTTATTAAAGGAAATTTAGTTTTAAATTTAATTACTAGTAAATAAATTTATTAAAAAGGAAATTTATCGTTCGGTTAGTTCAATCATTAATAAAATCATCCAATATCTGTATAAGGTCTAAATCGTGAAGAAAACAAGACGAGATGGAAGTGGATTGCAAATTTCAAAGGTGAGTTAATCTTACTCTTTTGGAATACCATTAAATTTAAATAGTTAAATTTAAATTTTTGGTTGATTGTTTGAATTGATGATGTGATATTATATGCAGTAGTGTGTTTGTGTGTGTGTGTATTTATTAGAGTGATTGATTCCCGCATTATATAGCGGATGAGACCCTATGCGTCTCGTATAATAGCGGATAAACCCATATACCGTGATATTCCACCTCAAAGTGGAATCGGTATTTTAAATTGTGCTAACATCTGTGGATGCAGGGAAACAAGTTGGAGGGATCCAACTGGATTCCTCAAAAACGTTGAATTTATTTTATATTCAGTGATGTGATGTATGTGATAATTTATGATAGTTACATTGATTATATTGGTAATGGATATTATTGAATGCTATGGTTTGGCTGAATATATTGGGATATTTAGAAGATATGAAAATATAAAAGATTTGATTTGGAAAGAGATATAAGAGAGAAATATTAAGTAAAATAATTTTAGATAAATTAAAGAATGAATTCGGAAAGAATAAAAGTTTGATTTTAAATTCTATTAAATAAATGCTGGGTATGGAAGAGAAAAATATAGAGATTTTAAATAAATGAAAGCAAAGGAGTTTTGGAAGACTTAAGTGATATTGCTTAAGAATTAAAGGATTTTATTTTAAATTTTAATATTTTAAATGATTGGGGAAGAATTAAAAGGAGAATTTTGAATAAAGAATGAAATGGATATTTTCAGTTTAAAATAAGATTTTGAATCGTAAATAAGAAGTGAGTTTGGAATTAATGGATTTTAAAATAAATTTGCATAAGTAAAGGAGTAATTTTTAAATGGAGTAAATTTTTACAATCGATTTGGAAATTGATTTAGTGCTTGAAACTGTGATTTAAAAGGAGTATGAGACTATGAAATTTATAAACTGGGTTTATAAAGCGAAATAAGATATCAGTGGATATTTGGAAGTATAAATTCACTGTAGGAATTTATAAAGGAATGGATAATTTGTTTTAAAAATAAATAGTGGGTTATTTTTAAAGGTGTGAAAGGATAGTGTATTTCCCTGAAAAGCCAAGTACATTTTCGAAGCAGATTTTTGACTATAAGTTGAAAGTTTTAAAGTTGTTTTAAAAGAATGTTTTTGAGAAATTATTATTTAAGTTGTTAAAATTTTAAAGGTAAATATGTATTAAATTAGTTATAGTAGTAATTATTTTGAAAGGTTAATTGGTATTATGATTTAAAAAGATAATTATTAATATTTATATTTTATAAAGTAGTTTTTTTTAAAGATAATAGGCTAAATTTTTTATTTTAGAAATTGAATATAATTTCATATTTTTTTTTATTTTTATTTTTAAATTTGTTTTGGCTTATGTTTTACTTGATAATTTTTTTTAGAAAAATTCATAATTAGTATTTTAAATAAATTGTATTAAATAGTTTTTTAAAGTGTTTTAAAGTATATATTTTTGGATAAAGTAATTGAAATAATTTTAAAATCTAAAGTGTTTAGACTTGGTGATTTTCAGTGGGAATAAACAATATTTGGAAATTTATTCCGAGAGAGAAAAGTGATTTGAAAATTGTTTTCAAAGGGTTGAAGTGTAGAAAAATATCTTGCGAGATATTTTGAAATAATTTGGGAAATTATTAAGGCCTGATGGTTGTTTGTGGATGTTATATGATAGTTAAATAACCGACTATCAATATTGGACAATGCGCTGATCGTTTCGAAGAGATCGGGATCGGGATTTATTTCCCGAAAACCACTACGATCCGGTTTGAACGTTTTCGTTAGGAAGACAAGAGCATGGAGTTGAAGATGGAGCAGTGAAGTGCATGGACTAATCGCTACTAATCCTGAGGGTGATTCCAAAATGGATGTAGTAGGAGAAGTGCCTCCGGTTCTGTTTGAACCTAGAGCGGACTTGTATGGATGAATGCTTTCAGAACATCGTCAGGAGGACGATGAGCATTCTAAGTGAATGTGTGCTAAAAAGGTAATGCATAGACTCGACCCTCATCAACTGGGAATGGCTAAAACATGGGAGGTGAACACAAGGCTTAGTGGCTAGCAACCAATTAGGGTATGGTCATCCCTGTCTGGATGTCCCTTTATTTCGACTGTGTGGGCGGTTGCTGATCCCAACTGTGGGGTGATCTTATTCGGACTATCCAGTAAGGGGTAGCTCCAGTCTTGTGATGCAGGGAATCAGGGTGGATCTTCGATATGGTGATCTAGGCCACGTACTGTGATGGGCGGTACCCCAGTAGCCCTACCATTGTATGGAATCCAATCTCCATTAAGCGCATGTACGGTTTTGATTGTGTCCAACTATGCTGAAACGTGAGATGCAATCATTTCAGCTAGATTCTATTTTACTTTCTATAGACACTATTATAATATCAGATGGATTTGATAAAAATGTTTTGGTTGTCGTAAGGTAAAAAGCCGGCATGTTTATTTGTGGCGTGATCTTACGAGATACCTTTGATTTCAAAGGATTTTCGAAAACTTTGATAATCCAATTGAGTGTGTTTTCTCACGTTAGTTTTCCAGGTTGACTCAGGTGTTATTTGACTATAATGCTCGGGTCAGACTGAGTATTACAGAGTACAGATTCTAGATGGAGTGTTGTGGAGCTCAAGAGACGAGCTGGATGATGTGGCATATTTCTGTAGATGTATATTCCGCTGTACCGTATAAGCTGTGTATTTAGCTTTGAGATGACAACATATTATAACTGTCCTGAATTGTGTTGTTGATTTGTATTCTACGCTGATGATGTAATGTATAAATAGATATAGTTCTTTTTGTTTAAAGATCAGTCATTTATCTATTATATATTGTTCCGCTGCAATTGTGAGATTCTGATTTTTTTTCTATTTTTTCTTCTACCTCCTTCTTTTTTAACTCTAACGGTTTGGTTTCCCAGCATTCGATTGATCGACATTAGATACAGTAGACGTATTGATGTCGATTTTCGGGCGTCGAAAAATCGGGTCGTTACGCTTGGTATCAGAGCTGAAGGTTAAGTGAGAACCTTTGCTCTGGTGGGGATTACTCATTGAAATAGAGTCCATAGTACTTTAAAATGAGTTTGAGTGTATTAATAGATATGAGCGTGTATTTGTTAGTGAATATAATTTTTTTTTTATATTGTGTTGACTTATCGGTTGAGTGTTTATAAATTCTAGTCGGTGTAGTCTGGCCAACTTTATCGATAAGGATTTCTAAACTCTTAAACAAGATAAACGGACACAGTATTGTCTTAAAATAGGGTAAATGAAATAATTTTGCCCAAATTATTTTTGTATATAAAAGAAATAATTTTGTGAATTATTATAGTATATGGTTGCTTGATTGTTAGGAAGTGATAATATTAAATTATTGTCATTGTTGTTATGGTAATTGTAGCGACCCAACTTTCTATCACCAGAAAGTCACATCACTAATTAAGAAAGAAAGGGATAGAAGAAGAAAAGAAAGAGAAAGAAGAAACAGAACAACATCAGAGAACTCACAGCGGAACGAATGAAATATAATATATCACATAAAATATTACATTGTATCATATTACATCAGAGTACACAACTTAAAAAACACATGTTAGACAGTTATAAACATCTATCTAACCATACAACTCAAGATATCACAAGATACAGATACCATACAAACACAGCGGAACCATAATATATCTACACGTGGAAGCCTCCTGCTCCGTATCTCCTCCAGAATTCGTCAAGCTAACCTGAATCCCTCGACTACGCATACATAATATGAGTACCCAAGAGTTTAATAAAACTGAAAATAAACACTCGGGTCAGACAGGGGTCTTGTGTGAGTAAACGGGTTAAAATTGCTTAACTTTAGAAAACCTTTTGAAAAGAAAAGGTATCACGTAAGACTTCCCACACATAAACATGGAAAAGTTTTTACCTTACGCTAACCAAAACATTTGCTAGGAAATCCAGTGATATTATAATAGTGTCTAGGGTTTTCAAGTAATTAAGAAATAGCCGAAATTGTTACATGATTAAATTCCAACTACTAGCTACAAAAGTGGGTAATACAAACAAAACCGTAGGGTCTCGTAGGAAGAATGAGTTTCCATCAATGGTAGGGCTACCGGGGTGCCGCCCGTCACAGTACGTGGCCTAGATCATAGTACCGAGGATTACGCCCAATCCCCTGCAACACAAAGCCGGGGTCATTCCTTACTGAATAGTCCCGAGTAAGGTCACCTCGTGGTTGGCGCGACCAACCACCCACAAAGCCGAAATAAAGGGACATGTAGACAAGAATGACCTCACCCTGAAATGGGTGCTACCCACCTAGCCTTGCTGCACCTCCCCTGTTTTAGCCATTCCCGGTTGAGGAGGCTTGAGGCTGCGATTACCTTTATAGAAAACATCTACCTTAGAATGCTCATCGTCCACCTGACGATGTTCTGAAAGTATTCAATCCATACAAGTTCGCTCCGGGTTCGAACGAAACCGAAGGCACTATCTCGTTGCACTCATTTTGGAATCACCCTCAGAGTCAACGACCATAGCCCTTGCACTCTGAATCACCATCTCGAACCTATAAGTACTATCTCCTTCAAACTCATTACGGAATCATCCACAGAGTTATACTAATGAATAGTTCTTACACCTCGAGTCTTCACTAAGCTCTACTTGGATTCACGACCTAATGTTTAATTTGGATCGATGTGGTTTTCGGATATCCAAATATGGAAACCCGATCCCGGTCTCACCGAAATCCAAACGCCATTTTAATGTCCAAGTTGTTTTAAGGGTTTAAACAATTAAACTTATATTCAGGATGATATAAACAGATAGATGAATCACATTATCACAACAGATAATTCATATCAAACATTCATCTCACAAAGCAGCATATCACATAGAGATATCCAAATCATCCAGTATTAACCAATCACCCAATATCAATCATCCAATATAAATCAACCATCCAATATCAATCAATCATCCATAAACAGAATTAATTTACTCTTAATCAATTGGATTACCAAAATCCTTCTTCATTTATTTATTCCAAATAAATAAATTAATCATCTCTCAATGATCTTCCTTAATTAATCTTCCTTGATTAATTATCATTTATTACATTCAAGTAGTTAGCCTTAGCCATATACAGTAATTAACCTTTAATTACTGTCATTAATTACAATAATTAATGATCCTTCATTTGTTTCCATTAATTAATTAACTATAATTAATTACATTAAACCTCAATTAATTACAATTAATTAATGACACTTAAATTAATCACTTACATTAATCAATCTTGATTAATTCATTAGTTAACTAATGATCCTTATTAATTAATTAACCCTTTAATTAAATAATTAATTTATAATTAATTGTCTCATTAATCATAAACAGTAATTAATAACTTGTAATTACTTATCTTAATTAATTAACTTCTTGATTAATTATATTAGCCTTTGATCAATTAATCTAATTAATAAATCTTTAATTACTTCATTAAGTAATTATTAATCAATAATCCTTAATTAATTACCTTATTAATTAATTACAATTTTAATTAATTACCATTAGTAATTAATCTTAAATTAATCACATTTATTAATTAATTAATCACATTAATTAATTAACTAAAATTAACTAAGTAATTAACAACTTAATTACTTACATAAGTAATTATGTTCTAATTACTTTCATTAGATAATTACTCTATTAATTAATTACTTAACAAGTAATTAATTCCATCATTAAATAATCCTAAATACTTTAATTAATTACTCCATAATTAATTAACTTCAAAACAATTATATTAATCAATCCTTAGATTAATAACAACATGTGATTATCAATTAATCACTTCCACTAATTACTCCCATGAGTAATTTTCACTAATTACTTCCATAAATAATCACCATTCTTAATTGCATTAATAATTAACCAATAATTACTTCATCAAGTAATTGCACTTAATTAATTATAATTAAGTGATTATTTCAAAATTAAATAAATAATTAACTAATTATTTAAAATTAATTAAATAATTAATTAACATCTTATATTTCAAAATCTTTAATTAATTAAGAAAACATTAATCTTAATTAAACTTTACTTATCAATAAATCATACTAATTAAGTATCCATAAGTTCATAAAAAAGATAATTTAACCATATTTATCTTCATAAATTAATTATTTGAAATTAATCAAATTTTTAATAACTTAAAACAAATTATTCAATTTGGTTTACAAAATTATAACTTAAACTTTATTTGAAAATAAAGGACTCAGAAATAAATTTTAAAATCTAAAACACTTAAATTTTCTAATTCAAACTTATTTTAAATAAAATTTGAAACTTAAGTTTCAAACATTACTTTAAAATTTTATTTAAAACTTTGATTTAACGTTTAAATTCAAAACACTCTTTAAATTGAAATTCAAAATTTTAACTAGATAATTATTTTCAAAAACAATCATCTTAAAACATTTTTAAATTGAAATATAAATTAAATTTACATTTTTAAATGTTTGATTGACTTTTTTTCCAAGAACAAGTCCTTAAATTGTAAACAAATTTCCTTTATAAAAACTTCGAACTCAATTTTATTCAACAACAGGTTTTAAGTTTGCAACTTTATCTTTTAATTATACAGTAAAACTAGAAAGCAAGCGACCTAAAAACACTCGAGCTACCCCCGAAGACAACCCCATACCCCTCTACTCGAGTCGACACGCGAGAATCACGAGAGTATCGCGAGGGCTACTTCGAGTTTCTAACGTCTTCCCCAGATCCTCAAACTCTCAGTGTACAAAATGTACACGGTGCACATACACCAACGCCGCCGTCCTCTGGCGAGCATCGCGACCATCCCCTACAACCACTCGACCACATGCGAACACGAAAACCAACCCAGATTCAAGAATACTCGATCGAATCAAAATTCGACCCCTTAGCTCGAAACTGCAGCAACACAACACCCAAAAGCCAACTCCTCAAATGAACGCACCACCACCGGAAGCTCCAATAACCTCTCCCAAGCACCGCAGCATCACCGTGCCACCTTCCATCAACATGCGATCACCTCCGGTTCAACATTCAAGTCGCAAAATTCACGACAGTCCAGCCGAAACAAAAACCAACAAAAACCCTAGTTGATCGATTACGAACGCCATGGCCATTGGAAAAATCCAATTGCATTTTCCCCATCATCCTTCACATATAAGCAAGCTTCGACCAAAATTCCAGCTCCAATCACCACGCCGATCAACGACAAATCACCAAAACCCCAATTCCGAACAAAATCCAAATTCACAAGAATTTCTCAACTAAAAATTATGATATGTAATTTAAAAATCATAATTCTTAGTCCTTAACACATTCATGAAATCCAAATCATAAAACAAGATTGTTGATTTATCATGTGTAACAGTATTTTTACTGTTATTCTCATTTTAAAAATTATTTGTAAGCAAAAAATTCACAAACTATTTTTAAAATTACCATTAGACATTAACAAACAGTTTTCATTCATATGCGAAGATCTAATATGGTTTAGATTGAAAGAATTTAAATTTTTCTTAAGTAAAACTACTTCTGTAAATAAACTGGAATGAAATCAGACACTCTATACCTTTAATCTACATACATAACAATATTTCCTATAAACATATATCCATCATCATAGCATAATTCAACACATGCAATAACATTCAACCACCGATTTGTTAAAAACCGTTTTTAAAAGAATCTACTCACCAATTTAAATTTGCAGAGCAGGGTTTTTTCCAGGCATTGAAATATTAATCTGGAAAAATGCTTCTGTTGAAGATGAATCTCTGCATGCTTACAAACTGATGTTTAAAAGTGTTGATACTACTGTTGATCATCATTCCATTTGAATTGCAAGTTGATTTGGAGGTTGCAGCTTGTAAATTGCAGATTTTATCTTTTGCTTTAGATTTGATTTTGTGTTTAAATTTTCAGATTTGAAGTAGTTCACTGATTTGCCATTAATTTGAGTTAAGAAGTGAAAACAAAGAAAAAGTGTTTGTGAAAGAAAACTAATTTTCTTTTTAAACATTTATTAAAAATTAAAATGAAATGTTGCCACTTGTTCCAAAAATTTACACTTGTCATTTTATTTCTTAATTGCCTTACAAGTATTTATGAGATGTTAATATGGTTACACATGTCTTTGCATTTTTAATTAATTTTTTACTTAATTTAAATGTAAATATAACTTACTTAATTTAATTCTCTTAATAAATATAATTTACATATGTATATATAAATTTACTTTTAAAAGAAAATATTCTAAAACTAATAATAATACAAATATATCTTTATACATGTAATTTTAAAATCTAGAACATTTATATATATCCATTTATAACCATTCTAATTTAAGCATTTTAAAGAAAACAAAACAAAACTTTATTTAAACTATCATATTTAAAAATAAACCATTATCTTATATTTCGAAAACAATTGAACTAATCTAAATTAACTTTTGAAAAATATAGATTTTAAAACAAAGCTTTAAATTACAATTCATACATATATAAATTATCAATAGATTAAATTAAATTTCAAAACAACTCCAAATTATAACATATACTTATATGTATTACAATTTGAAAATTCATCTTTTATTTAAAACAAAAGATTTTCCTATCCACAATGTTTATCAAATATATATTATAAATAGAATAAAATTTTATTAACTTTGAAAAATAAATCTTACCAATTTTTAAATTGATAAAAAGACATTGATCAAAATTATCAGATTAAATATTCATTAACCTTTAAAAAGATTAAATTTACCAATTTAAATTAAAATTATAAAGAAAAATTATCAAACCAACTAAATTATTAATACAAATTATTAAATTGTTATTGCCTAAAATTCCGGCTCGTTACAATTAAAATAAGGAAACAATGGTATAACCAAATATATGGAGATAAATTCATTTAACAAATGAAATTAATAAATGTGAATTATTGTGTGATTTATAATTAAAATGAGATAAAATTTCATAGTAAAGTTTGAATATGAGTTGAAAGGATTTGGAATTTGAAAATTTAATTCCTTTTTAGTTTGAAAATAATTTTCAAAGATTTTGGAAAAATAATAGTGATATTGTTTCGGAAATATTTTTGAATTGGATTTGAAATCTGGTGAGATTTGGAATTTAAAAATATTTGGAAAGGGTTTTTGGAAAGAATAAAAGCACCGAACTCACTTCGATCGCTGGAAAATAACTTCGGTGATAACTACAGCATCATCGATGTTCATTTTCGAGTTTCCAAGAGAAGAATTGTTGCCTGAATGTTTTAAATCGGAGTTGTTTGCAAAACTGGGTTTGGTTTTGGAATTCAAAGAAATAATTTGGGTTGATTTTGGAATAAATTGAATGGATATATATGTTTTCAAAATTAATTTTGAATGTTTAAGTAATGGCTTAAAACTCTAGAATCTTATTTAACTTATAAAATTTGAAATTAGTTTAGAATAAAATTTAACTTAAGAAGAGTTAAATTAAAATAAGTATGAAAACAAAATAAGCTAGTGAAGTAAACCAAATAAATGAAGTAAAAAGATTAATGAATGAAATGTAATTAAATTTGAAAAACTTATAGAAGTTTAAAATTTTGAATTAAATCAGAGTATAATTGAATCTAGTTAAGTAAAGGTGAATGTAAAGAAAAAGTCTAAGTGGATTAAGTGAAATGATTACTTAAATAAAATTTATTAAGGTGAAAATAAATTTGTGGATGAATAAATGAATTTACAATTGCAAGTAGATGAAATCGAAACTGAATGTTGAAATTCATTTTGAATTTGTAAGTAAATGGAAAATTAGTCATGTGGACTAAACAAAACAGAGGATTGAAAACAAAATTTGTAAGTAAACTAATTAAATTAAATAGGTATGCAAACGAATTGAAATTATATATTGAAGTGATACTTAATTTAAATTGTGTAAAGTGAAGTGTAGAATTAGTTCGAAGTGTAACTAATTAGTAACTAATTAAAGAAATGGTTAAACGAATATGGGTTGAGATTAAGTGAATAGAATTCAATATTGGAGAATTGAAAGGTAAATTGAATTCAATTGGACTTGAAAATGCAACGTGAATAAAAATGGATATTAAACCAAAATGGTGAAGTGAAGATAATATGTAAGTGTGTAAAATATTTATAATAAACTTAAGAAAAGTAAAGGGTGAAATTCTTAAGAAAAATTTGATATTGGAAAAAATATATACTAAATTAATATTTGAATGAATGCTTAATAAAGGCATGTGAAATTATAATTGTGAATAAGTGAATAGAAATAAAAATAATGTGAATAAAAGTGAATTGATATAGCAAATAATCAATTGGGATAAATACGTAGGTTGTAGTATATTATTTTATTCGCATAGCGATTTGATCCAGATTTGAGCATAGAATTTTGAGATATTTATATCGATCTGAGTTGGGATTTTTCACTCAATTTTAAGACGGCGAACCCTGGATATGGATTTTTGATTGATTCTGAAAATTCTATATCATAGTGGTGGCTATGCAAGGAGAATGACGGTTTTTGATCAAGAAACCAGATCTAAGTCCGCACTAGGAAGTCGGGTGGACGATACTAGTTCGGAAGTGAAATTGTGTGAACGAGTGAGCGATCAGATTTGATATTGCGTACGGATGGTATATGTACGTCATACGGGCTTTGTAGCGATCCTGACTCGACCTTCGAAAATCGGCACCGAATACGACACTCGTATTCAAATGCCGCAGATCCAAATGTCGAATCTGGTTCGCCGGAGCTTATAACACCATTAAGTACAACACAACAGAAGAAATAAATATCAATATATATCACATTGATACAATGGCAGATACAATATCTAATATAATATGATACAACAAAAAATGATACAACAAATATCAATATTATCAGAGATACATGACACAGCAGAAAGGAATAGATAACACCAGCAGCGGATAATCACCATCTCCAAGGCACAAATCCAGAAATAGCTTGTACCAACATCATGTGTCACCTAGATAAGAAAGTGCAGTCCGTATCCAAAGATTGGACTAACTCCAGATAATCTACTAAACCTGACTATCTGAAAAACCCAACTCTAGACTGCCCTTGTGGAGAATTGTGGGCACCCAGAGTTTAGGAAAGGAACAATAAACTCCGAGTCAGTCATGGGACTGGTATGAGTAACAAAAACAGTTGGTCTTTAAAAACAAACAATAAGAGAATTTAAAATAAATCCGCAATGTTTTTTAAAAAAATGAAACTACCATAAGGCCTCCCACCGCACACACCATGCAAACGCAGAATTGGAGGAGATTTCTCCTTATGATAGTCAAACATGCTTGATACGAGAAAATTTATTTGATATTATCATTATAAGTGCACAATGCAGAAAACATTTCGAAAGTATAATATTAATCTTAGCTAGCATAGGCATTTCGCACTTATGCCTACTATAGCTACCATGTTCAATAGTAGGTTACCGCCACATTCCATGGCAGGTTATATAACTAAAACCATACAAGGCGCCTATTGTTTTGATTGGATTTGCAACAAATGGTCGGGCTAAGGAACTTCCCACTGTCCATGGGTACGCCTCTGGCGGGACGTCCCGAGAACTTAACCAGCTCTCTGCCAACACAAGGCCGGGTTACCTCTATAACTAGGTAACTACTTCTCGAGCATGCCACCCCCCGGTCCTTTGGGACCTTTATCCGAGGCGCCTCTAAACCACAAAGCAACAACCACACAGAAATAAGATTGAAGCCCACCACATAGGTAAATATCTGGGCTCCATACCATGATACCACCCTTTCCCAGGGAATGACACACCCTAAAGGGCGCGACCCTCATAACCTTGCCGCATCTTTCCCGTTTCGACCATTTCCGGGTTGTGAGGTCCTGATGCAGTCTCATCCACAAAGCTACGCTTCATACATAAGCCATGCTTTGATCACAAATGATCAACAAATGATCATCAACACATAGCAGCACTCAGCATGCCACACTACCAAATTGGGAATATATCACTGATAACCTTCAACTACATAACCTCTGAGCTCGTGCGTCTTGGATAAGTGTGTTAAGCTAAGAGAATAAATTCTCCGCCACCAACAAATATGTATTTGAAAGAAATCTGCTTTTTATCTCAAAGTGTAGTGTCAGACATACAACCATACAAGTCTGTTCCGAGTTCGAACAGAACCGAAGGCACTTCCGAAGAAGCCCTTGCAAATCCGGGTATTCACAATCCCGATCGGACTTCCCATCACTTAGGAAATCTTTATACCCGTGACTCGGTGCAGAGATAATCGATAGGTTATCCTATCGTTCTCACAAATACCCGGTCTTCACCACCGGTCACTATTCAGAATGGGTTATGTGACACAAGGTCCTCTTCCGGCTAAACCGAATAATGAGCGCAATATTTAAAACATATGGATATGGGATTTCAGTTAAGTCACAACTTAGTATCCAAATCTTTTCTTCCAAATGGTTTAAACCAATTACCATTTCAAATCTTTTTAAATAAAAAGATTCATTTCACAAAGTCCACCCAGTTTCACAAAGATCCTTTCATGGATTTCAAAACAATTTCCATTTCGATTAGGATTAACTCATTTAAATCTTTAAATTAAAGATTTTATTTATAGCTTTCAAACCGTTTCCATAACTTGGAAATCATTTTCATTTCAAACTAGAAATCCCTTCTACACAAATTGGAAGTTCATTTCTTATGTGAAAGCTTTTATTATTTAAAACAAATAGTTTTTTTTGTTTCAGAAGAATCCAATTATATTTGCACGAGTTAAAGCTTTTGAATTTAAATTCAAATTCCCAAATTAATATCTTTTAAAATGGTTTAACCCATGTATAACTAGGTTAACATCTTTAATCCCGAGTTTATCATAGAATCAATTTCAAATTATTGAATTTAAATTTAAAGTTAAGTCAAATTATTTAAATTCCAAAGCGAAATAAAGTTATTCAAAAATAAATTTTATCCTTGAAATTTCATTTCAAAAGCTTTTTATATTAAATCCAATCCATTTCCAAACTACTTGAATTCAAAATTCAAATTCAAAACAATTTTCAAAAATTTGTGACTTAACCAATTTCCTCGTGCAATCCATATTTGTGTGTGTACAGTGTGGTATAGGGGTTTAACACAATGTGCAGCAACATCATCATCACAGACCAAAACACAGAAATATAGCTGATACGCGGTATAAACTATAACGCCCATCGTTCATTCACAGATTCACAAATAATATACAAAGGTATCACAAATAAATGAATAAAATACACAGCTCAATCCACAGAACAAAATATCACAGATCACATAGGACAATCAATTCAAGGCATCACATACAATACAATCATTCATAAGTAAGGTCAAGCGTTCAATAAACATTTATAAGCAGGATTAATTAATTGTTTAATCCTAATTAATTCAATTTATTTCCAATTAAATTGATTACTTATGAATTAATCCAATCCTAATTAATTAATTACAAATCATTTGATATAAATTAATTAATCAATCACCTTAATTAATTACATCAATTAATCACCTCATTATTAATTATTCCTTAATTAGTCCATTATAAATTACATCATTAATTATATTAATTAATGATCTCTAATTATATTTAAATTAAATTACTTTATTTAAATTGATTACAATAAGTAATTAATCTTTAATTACACACAATTATTAATCACCCTTGATTTATAACAAACCAAAAATTAACTATCCTTAATTACTTATTAAATAAATTAATTATCCCATAATTAATTATCTCCATTAATTAATCCCTTGATTAATTACAAAAGTAATTACCCAAATTACTTCATTTATAAATTATATACACTAGTTACATCCCAGTAATTATCATTTATTACTTCCCTAAGTAATTATCTCCATTTATTACACTAAGTAATTACACTTATCCAATTATCAAATGATTTTCTTCAATTAATTAAACTAAATTAATTAATTAACTTAAATTAATCACATTACCAAAATTAATTACAATAAGTAATTAATCCCTTAATTACTTTCATTAAGTAATTACATTTAATAATGTATAATTGATTATCTAAATTAATTAATCTAATTAATTATCAAAATTTATCACATTAATTTAAATGCTTAATAATCCCTAGTTAATTATCTTCATTTACTAATAACATTTCTTTAATTACTTTCTTAAGAAATTATCTTAGATTAATTCATTATTAATCATTTCTAACTATAAATTAATCTAAATTATTTATTTATAAATTAAATAAATCATTCTTTAATTACCTTATTTATTAAATCATTTTATTACCTTAATTATCTCTAAGATAATTAATTTCTTTATTAATGATTTCATTAACATTTAAGTGTATTTTAGACATTACACTTTAAATTTAAATTCAAATTCCATTTTGGATTTAAGGTTCAAAATGATTATATATTTTTAAACATTTACCAAATTTAAATATCCACTTATAAACCTATATAAAAAAAGTTCTAACTAATTTACTTAAATGTTTATTTAAAATTTAAGCTTTAAAATACATTACATTTTATCTTGCAAATTCAAGTTAAAACAATTTATTTAACTCTTCACTCAAAATTAAGAAAACCTTTATAAAAGAATTTTATCAAAATCAAGTTAAACATTTGTTTGAAAACATATATACTTTTAAAAGCTATTTAATTTAAACTTGTTTAAAACACATTAGATTTAAAACTAATTTAAATTTCCAGATTTGGATTCAAAGAGACTTGAATCCATATTTTAATTTTAATTTAAACTTTGATTTTGAACTTTGTTTTAAAATCTTAATTTAAAACTTTAATTTAAAATCCAAATTTCATTTTAAAACTTTATGATTCAAAGTTCATTTGAATCTAAACTCCATACTAGATTTAAACTTTGTTCAAAACTGTCTCACAAATTTAAATTCATTTAATATTTTTTAAATTCAAATTCATTTTAAAAAAATAAAATAAAACAGTGACAGGTTTTATCAAAAACCTGTAACCAACTAATACTCGAGCAAAACCAAAAATTTGCTTCGAGTCAAACCCTAATTTACTTCGGGTAAATACTCGAATCACTCGAGTAAATCCCGAGGCCAACTTCACTGCACAAAACCAAAGATCAACAGAAGATCAAAATGCACGGTGCACATGCACCGTGGCTCTGGCCAACTCCGGCCACCTTCGACAGCCTTCACACATCGCCGACCATCTCCAGGCATGATCACAATCACCAAAATCCACTTCAGCAACTCGAATCAAAATTAAGTTCTCCAGCAAAACCTGGAACTCGAGACAGAAACTCACCCCGAAACCTGTCAACGCACCGTGCTCGCAACACCGACCACCAGAAATCGTGCATCTCCGGCCGTGAACTTGTCAACACTTCCTCTTCCACCTCCTAGAACCCTACAACACTCGATTGCACACAGATGAAAAACGAATCAAATTAGCCAACTCACCTAAAACTAGGTTTACAAACGAAAATCATATGCCTCCGTTGCCACAGTGGTCGATGCCACCTCCGACTATTTTTCCAACCACCACAGTAGGCTTCTCCATCACCACAGAGAACCCCGACCTCCCCCATCGACGTGATCACCAGAATTCCTCAAAACAAAGAAGTTCAAACAAACAAAAACTGCTCTTGAATTCTTGATCTAAAAATTATAAATCTTGCTCTAAAAATCATATTAAGGTATAATAATTCCATTTATACACTTGAATTCATAAATTATGAAGTTCGAATCTTGGCTTATTTAAAGTTAGCTCTGATTTCTTGATTCCCAGAGAAGATTAGAAGTTGTTTTAACTTGTATAAATTTTTAAAACTTGGTATATGCTTGAACAAACAATTTTTTTTTTAAATCTAAGCCCAAGCATCAGGTGGATCGAATGGAAATGATTTTTGAAATCAAAATTTTATTTTTAAAGTCCTAGAACATTGAGCCTGTATAAACACTTCCATGTTTCAATTATATTCAAAGGATCCATGTATATATAAGCAAGCTTATTCACATAGATATGTATATATAAACAACAGATTTATAATTTTAAAATTTAAGAAAAATGTGTTACTCACAGTTTTCCAGAATGAATAGAACTTCCTTGTTGAAACAGGCCTTGAAACTGCTTGCTGAATCTATCTTTGCTTCTCTAGTTTGAGTTGATTAGTATTATTGTTTTAAAATTTTAATTTTTTTTTCTAACTTTAGATAATGTTTACTTCAGTTTACTCAACTCTGGATGAACGAACTAAAAATGGAGAAGTTTGATATTGATATATAGGAAACAAGTTATAGGTTAATTATATTGTTTTGTACAAAAAGGTCAGAGATATTTTTTCTTTATTTGATTAACAAGATTACGGCTGATAAGTCTATTTGGTGTGCTACAGATAATGGCATTAATTCCATTTGTCTTGTTTATAGATGTTTTAATCTACATACTTGTAAGATATTACATTGTCTTCTTTGGCAAGCTTAAGCCCATCTTCATTTACTTATTTGTACAAAGATATTTATTTTTGTACATGATGTTTGTACATAATTATTTTGTCTTATTACTTTATAATATAAACCAATTTCTATTTTAATATGTTATTATAATTTATTCTAGTGAAATCACTTGATATTTTAATTTATCTATATGTATATCTATTACTATTTCTAATTTAAATATTTATTTTTTTAACTCAAATGCTTATTGTCTTATTTTAATTTACATATCTACATATATAGATATTTAACTTCTAAAGGAATCGTTTTTAGAACTTAATTATACTTCAATAAAATAAACACACCTATTTTTTTAATTTAAATTTGGAGAAATTCAATTCAATTTACGAATAAATTTCACAATTTTTTAGTCAAAAATTGAATTAATTATTAATTTAAACTCAGCAAAAATTCGGGATCGTTACAGGCTTGAACCAAATTGATATTGAAACTTTTGAAAGGAAATGAATAAAATGATTTTGGAAACCGTGATTGGATATTATTTCTAAGTAGAATATACAGGTGTTTTATGAGCAAAAAGGAAATTGGAAATTTTGATTTCAGAAGATAAAATTGTATGGGCCGAAAAAGAGGTACGTATTTAAATTGTCATATGAAATCTGATGGTTTTTTTGATCTAGCCACTTGCCTTTTTGTTTTCTTTCGAATTTGGGGGCCCCAAGAGGCATTTTATAGTTGTGTCGAGCTAGCCGCGCAAAGGAGACCCTGGTGAAATTTTTCGAAAATTTAGAGAGCTGGAAAATTTTGAGAAAATTTGATAATTTAGAATTTGATTTTAAATCTAAATATGAATTTTTGAGTAAATAATATTTTTTGGAAGTTATGGATGAGTTTAGGAAGTTAGTAAGAGTGGCAATGTCTTTAATAAAAGATTGTTTTGGATTGTCGTTAAAAAACTGTTTGGTTTTGGGAAAATAGTAAACGGGTATTGGACCATTCTTCTTAACTAGTAATTTCGGGGACAAAATTCTTTTAAGGGGGGAGGAATGTGACGACTCGAAATTTTTGGATATATCAAATTGAAATATTTAATTGGTTTTAAATTTTTGAAAGTTAGTTTAACTTGGATTTCAAATATCACTGTTTATTTGGCAATTAAATTATTGAATTTAATAATTGGAAATTTGTTAAAATAGTGAATCTTGGTTTTTAAACTCGTTAAAAATATTTCAAAGGATTATGAAAATTCATATTAATAATATCGAAACGATGGAACTTTCAAAATAGAGTTTAAAGATGGTTTGTTCAGTTTTGAAATATACCATTTAAATCGATATTTAAAAATAGCCTTTCGACGCACAGTCTTGAAATTTGACGAAACTAGTTCCATTAGATCCGTAATATTGTATTATTATCGAATTTCAATTTTCATAGCATTTGGAGTTGTCGTGTGATCGTACGGTAGATAAACGCGTTGAAATCTATATCGAAAATTCATTATAATAACTGGTCCAAAAGGCTATCTTCTTTATACGATCAAATTAGGACTCGAAACCTTTTCCATTGCATTAGTAATAGGGGTATAATATTATAAACGCCTAGCGATACGCCTCGATTGGATATCGAGATTTTGAGATGCGAAAATTAAAGCGATTTAAATTTAAATTTGAAAAATAATACATATGCGTTCCCCTCATTTCACTGTGGACACATCCAGCACGTGTCCACCCTGAGGACACGTTTCTTTCATATTCTAACACGCGTCTTCTCTTTTTTTATTGCCGAGCATTTTATTAAAGTAAAATTAAAATTAAAATTCATCTACGAACGAATTAAATCGGCATGGCCGCAATCCCCTTTTCTTTCCATAACCAAATCGAAATCGCCCTTCTCTTCGTAAATTGGATCTTGTTCAAAGCTTCAATACGGAAATCGAATTCGAATTCGATGAAGTGAGGGGCGCTCTCGCGCATTGGCTCGATTGTCGAGTGCGGGCTTCATAAGAATGGGTCGTGAGGCTTCGATGCGAGGCGAAGGGAGGCGTTCGACTTCGAGCCCACGATGCCGTTAGGGCTTCGGTCGCGAAGCAGTGAGGGGAGAGATCGATTTCGCAAGCTTGGGTGATCTCGAGTGGCGGCGCTGTCCAGATTTTTGGAGGTATAGTGTATTTTGGTTTTTCTCAGATTTAATTATTGAGATTAGTCAAATATATATATATATATATATATATATATATATATATATATAAAGGAAAATAGTTTACAGTAAGATATATAGGTAAGAAAACAGAAAACAATATTCTCAAACCTATATACATATGTGTATATAAAATATATATTAGGAAGGAAATATTAACAGTAAGGCGTATTTACTTTTTATTTAAGAATTTCTGTATAGATGTATACATAAACATTTTTTTTTAAATTTACGGTAAACAGAAAATTTATATAGGAATTTATATAAAGATTAGATTTTTAATTTATATAGATTCTTTCTTATAAGTATATATATAGTTTCAAATATAACATGTATATACATTTACATATTTTAGTTTGCTAGTTTATTTTTAAAAAATGGTTTGGTGAGCTATTTGTTTTATTAACCCATTTAATTTATCCAGTTACTAAAAATAATATATTAAAGGAAATTTAGTTTTAAACTTAATTATTAGTAAATAAACTTATTAAAAAGGAAATTTATTGTTCGATTAGTTCAATCATTAATAAAATCATCTAATGTCTGTACAAGGTCTAAATCGTGAAGAAAACAAGATGAGATGGAAGTGGATTAAAAATTTCAAAGGTAAGTTAATCTCACTCTTTCGAAATACCATTAAATTTAAATAGTTGGTTGATTTCTTTAATTGAGGATGTAATATTATATATAGTAGTATATATACATATATATTAGAGTGATTGATTCCCTCATTATATAGCGGATGAGACCCTATGCTTCTCGCATAATAGCGGATGACCCTATATACCGCGATATTCCACCTCGAAGTGGAATCGGTATTTTAAATTGTGCTAACATCTATGGACACAAGGAAACAGGTTGGAGGGATCCAACTGGATTCCTAAAAAACGTTGAATTTATTTTATATTCAGCGATGTGATGTATGTGATAATCTGTGATAATTATATTGATTATATTGGTAATGGAAATTATTTAATGCTATGGTTTGGCTGAATATATTGGGATATTTTGAAGATATGAAAATATAAAAGATTTGATTTTGGAAAGAGATATAAGAGAGAAATATTAGGTAAAATAATTTTAGATAAATTAAAGAATGGATTCGGAAAGAATAAAAGTTTGATTTTAAATTCTATTAAATAAATGCTGGGTATGAAAGAGAAAAATATAGAGATTTTAAATAAATGAAATTGTTGGATGAGATTCGGCCGAACCAACTCCCTCTCATGCATCCCGAACCATAGACGCTCCCCCTCATCCACCGAACCAACTTCACCCATCCACAACCGGACCGAAGCATTACCGGTTCGGTACCTAGCCGAACCAACCCACGTCCTCCTCCCTGTCGAACCAACCCACTCTCCATCTCCCTGCCGAACCAACTCCATCTCCATCCACTACCGGTCCACTCACCACCGAACCATCCACCTCCGAACCATCCACCTCCGAACCAAGACACCACCTCACCTCTAGGGCCCGAACCACTCATCACCGGTCCAAGCTATGCCCTCACCACCAGACCAACACACATGCCATTCACTACCGAACCAGAAGCAAGGGAGGACACGTCCGGATCAACCTTACCAGGCCAGATTGCTTCAGCCCAGGCCCACCAGCAGCTATATACATCCAGGACCCATACCCTCAGCCTCACTCTATAAATAGAGGGGCAGAGGTACAACAATGGCAGACAAGTTTGAGAGCTTAAGCACGGAAGGAACTTTCAAACGACTTTCGGTTACTTGTAATCAAATCTTTGTACTTGTAATCTAAATAGAAAAGGAGAATAACATATAAAGTGGACGTAGGCACGTTCTGGCCGAACCACTATAAATCTGTGTGTCTTTTACAGTTTAGTCCATCTATTTCATATATTTGCATAAATCATCCAAATCATTAAGAATAACTTAAAATGAACTGAATCATACGACTTGGAGGCGTTTGCCCATTTTTTTGTGCAAACATTTTTGATGCTTTCACTGAGAACTCGAGCTAGAAGCTTCAAGCTTCTCCCACTCAACCTTTTCCCTAACAGCATCACTCATTGCTTGGGAAACATGCCTCCCAGGCCGAGGAAAGATGTTAGCAAAGGAAAGAACGTCGCAACTAATAGTATCCCAGATCCAGTGATCACAGATCAAGAGAATCATTATGCTCCCACAGCAAATGGAAATCAGGCAAATCCGACAGCCCCTGCCGCGGAGCAACCAATTACTAGGGCAGATCTGGACAGAGTTGTGGCTGAAGTAACTAACTGCTTCACATCCCAACAAGAAGCCTTGGTGGATCAACTCATGTCACACTTAAGGGATGCTGAAGATTCCAACCGCAACACTGAGTCGTGGGGTGAGTCCAAGTCTGGAGGATCTGGGAGACGACAAAGATCTTTTTTCTACGAAGAGGCTAACAACAGAAACAACAATGGTAGGAGTCGAGCCCGGACTCAGCCCGAATTCCGACCCGAAGAAGCACTTGGAACCAAACCCAACAGGGGAGGTACCAAGCAAGGGTCGGTTGTAGCTGAGCCCGTCATGCTACCTATCCATGGGAACGCTATTGAGCGGGGCCGAGCTAGAGTCCAGCCCGAAGTTGGACCCGAGGAAGTGCTTGGAGCAGAACCCAGCAGGGGAAGATCTAGGCAAGGGCCAACTGTAGCTGACCCTAACATGCTCCCAAAAGATCGAAGACAGCCATTGGAAAACGTTAGGAGTGATAGACTATACCATCCCTACAGGTCATCTGGACGGGATCGATCCCACAGAGAAGAACCCAGCTCGTTCTTGTCTACCCCAAATTCTGATAAGAGGATGGCACGATTGTTCAGAGAGTGCGTCCGACGGGATCAAAGAGATCGAGGGATAGGCGCTAGGGTAACCAGCCCCTTCACCCGCAATATCGAAATGGCCATCACCCCACGGGAATGGAAAATGCCAACGATGGAACCTTACAAGGGAACCTCTGACCCCGTTGTACACCTGCAGAGATACACCCAGCATATGCTCATGAGCGGAGCAACAGAGGGAGTGTTATGTAAATGCTTTCCACTATTCTTGGCGGATCTAGCTACCTCCTGGTTCTGCCACCTACCCCAAGGGTCCATCAGCTCATGGGAAATGTTGAAAGAAAAGTTCATCAGCCAGTTCCACATTCATATGGAACAACCCAAGGATGCTTATTCCTTATCTAATATCAAACAGAAACCCGGAGAGAAAGTGAAACAATATCTAACCCGATTCAACGCCGCGGCGGCCGCAGTCCAAGATGCCGACGAGAAACTTATCCTAATGGCCCTCTGCAGTGGTGTACATCCGGATACTAAATTTGCTAGAAGACTAACCAAGGAAAAACCAGCTACTTTACCTGATTTCTTCCATGAAGCTGGAAAGTATATGAGACTTGAAGACGCTGCCACTGAGAGGCAGTCAGGGCAACAGGCTAAGACAGCTCCAGACAGGGTTCCCGCTGCAGCAAAGGATGTTGGGAGAAGTGACTCTAGAGACAATGCTGGGGGTAAGAAGGGAGAAAAGCGCTTATATCGACCAGGACCAAGATTTGACTCTTACACTCCTTTGAATGAAACAATCGAAAACATCTTCCTAGCTACTCAAGACGAAGTTAGATACAAGCGTCCCCCGCACAAGAAGGAGTCAGATAACGCACTCAAGTCTAGAAAGTTCTGCCGCTTCCACGAATCCCACGGACATGACACCAATGAATGCCACCATCTCCGGGACTTGATTGAAGAACACATCAGAAGGAAGAGGCTGGAACGCTATGTAAAAAGCCAGAACAGGACTCCAGCTTCCGCCAATGAAAACCCAGGGCTACCCTTCCTAGAAGTAGGCGAAGGAAATCGCAACACCAGCGGCTCTAGTCAAGAGAAGATAGTAGTCCATACCATATCAGGAGGACCACACATCGCCGACAGAAGCTGGGCAGAGATGGAAAGATACGGTAAATCACTTAGAAACGATGAAGGCCATGTTAATTCTGTTATGGAAGAACACCACCCGAAACGGAAAGAGAATGGCGACATCACATTCAGTAAGCGTGATCTAGAGGGAAGGCAGTACCCACACATGGATCCTATAGTCATCTCTGCCTGGTTCGGTCCAGCCAAAGTTTTCCGAATTTTAGTAGACACTGGAAGCTCAGTAAATATCCTATTCAAGCATGCTTTCGACAAGATGAAGCTGTCAATGAAGGATGTGTCTCCCTGCAACAAACCACTACATGGTTTCACTGGAGATGCGAAGATGCCCCTTGGGCAACTGGACCTCCTTGTTGAAATAGGAAGTCATCCCCGCTCCGTTGTGCGAAAACAAACATTTGTACTAATAGAGAACCACTCGGCCTACAATGCCTTTTAGGAAGACCAGCCTTATCTGACTTCCAAATTTTCCTAGCCCCATAGTGCCTGAAGATGAAATTTCCAACAGATAACGGAATAGGAGTAATAGATGGAGATCAAGATGCCGCTCGAGACTATTATGCAACTGAACTTCGCAATAACCGCAGAAAAGATAAAGGAAAAAATGCAGAGACTACTCTCTGCATGAAAAGCTTGGAAGCATAGCAACTAAAGAAAGCCCCTCCTCTTCGATATACCAGTGACCCTTTCAATGAATTAGACCCCAGGGACAAAGAGGAGGAGGCCACCGCCGAGCCTGCAGAGGCTATGGAATTCGTAGCTGTAGACAAACATGACTCAAGTAGACTATTGAAAATCGGATCTCAAATAAAAGAAGAACTAAAGGATCAACTCATTGATTTTCTTCGCCACAACATGGATGTATTTGCATGGACGCACGCCGACATGACAGGAATCTCCCCAGACGTAGCATGCCACGTACTGAACATCGATCCCACCAAGGTGCCAGTAAAGCAGAAAAAGAGAAGCATGGGGGCAGAACGATCAACAGCCCTCGAGGAAGAAGTAAAGAACCTACTTGCCAATAACTTCATACGAGAAGCCATCTACCCAGAATGGATCGCCAACCCGGTGCTGGTAAAGAAGGCTAATGGGAAGTGGCGAACGTGCATCGACTTCTCCAACTTAAATGACGCTTGTCCGAAGGACTGCTTCCCACTCCTCCGAATCGATCAGCTCGTGGACAGCACAACCGGACATGAACTTTTATCCTTTATGGACGCATACTCAGGATATAACCACATCCCTATGCACGCCCTCGATCAAGATCACACTAGTTTCATCACTGACCGGGGATTGTACTGCTACAGAGTAATGCCTTTTGGACTTAAAAACGTCGGAGCTACTTATCAGCGCCTCGTCAAAAAGATGTTTGCGGAACTAATAGGACGAACTATGGAAGTTTATGTGGATGACATGATGGTAAAATCAAGGAAAGCCAACGATCATATAAACCACTTGGACGAGATGTTTCAAGTACTTCGCCAATATAGAATAAAGCTGAACCCTCTAAAGTGCTCCTTCGGAGTATCGTCGGGAAAGTTCTTGGGATTCATCGTCCTTGCCAGGGGGATTGAAGCAAACCCCGAACAAGTTCGGGCTTTGCAAGATATCAAGATACCATCCACTCGAAGAGAGATACAAAGCCTAAATGGGAAAGTGGCCGCCCTAAGCAGGTTCATCTCTAAAGCAACCGACAAATGCATGCCTTTCTTCGAAGCTCTATAGAAAGACAAGGGAAAGTTCGAATGGACCGACGAATGCTCGACAGCCTTCCTTAACTTAATCAAACACCTCCAGAGACCACCAGTACTCTCAACTCCAAATGAAGGCGAGGAACTGTACATATACCTTGCTGTATCATCCCATGCTTTAAGCGCCGCTTTGGTGAGAGAAGACAACCACGCGCAGTGGCCCGTATACTTTGTAAACAAGAGATTTACAGGGGCAGAAGCCAGATACCCTAAACTTGAAAAGTTAGCATACTGTTTGCTAATCACGTCACGGAAACTGCGACACTATTTCCAATCTCATTCCATCAGAGTTTTAACCGATCGATCGCTAAGGCAGGTACTCCATCTCCCCGACACTTCTGGGCGACCACTTAAGTGGTGCATTGAACTGAGTCAATATGATATCACCTACCATCCTCGCACCGCTATCAAGGGGCAAGCCATAGCTGATTTCATTGCCGAATTCACTACTAACGAAGGTAAAGAGCAATCTGAAATAGCAGAAGATATCAAGTGGAAACTCTTCGTAGATGGAGCATCAAATGAACAAGGCTCGGGGGAAGGTGTTGTGATAATCACCCCCAGGGGAAGGAAGCTACACTACGCCCTAAGGTTGGAATTCGCCGCCACCAACAATGACGCAGAATACGAAGCAGTGATAGCCGGATTAGAACTTGCCCTGGAGATTAGAGTCGGTTCTTTATGCCTCCACAGTGATTCTCAACTTATTGTAAATCAAATACTGGAAGAATTCCAGACTCGAGGAGATCGACTCACAGCATATCTAAAGAAGACCAAGCTGCTTCTCAATCAATTGGATCACTATTTAATCAAACACATTCCTTGAGAAAAGAATCAGAGGCTGACGAACTGGCAAAGCAAGCTAGCATGAAGGACGGCACCGCTTCCCGAACAATAACCATCTCACAGCAACTAGCCCCGAGTTACGAGACAATGAATATGATAGCTGCAATCGAAGAGGAAACTTGGATGACTCCTATTCGGAAATATTTACAAGATGGCACACTGCCCGAAGAGCGTAACAAAGCTAAGAAAATCTTAAGGAAAGCTGCCCGCTACACATTACAAGAAGGCATCCTCTATCGGCGCGGCTTCTATAATCCCTTATTAAGGTGTATCGCTGGAAGGGAAGCCAGGGAAGTCTTGTCCAACATCCATCAAGGAAGTTGCGGAGATCACACCGGAGGGCAGACTCTAGCCAAGAAAACACTCCGATACGGGTATTACTGGCCCACTTTAAACAAAGACATCTTGGACTTTGTCAAAAAATGCGACAGATGTCAGAAATTTTCTAAGATTCCTCGACTGCCCAAAAATGAGATTGCTCAAATGACCATCCCTTGGCCCTTTGCAATATGGGGAATTGACTTGATTGGCGAACTGCCAGTGGGCCGAGGCGGAGCCAAATATGCCATAGTGGCAGTTGACTATTTCACCAAATGGGTGGAAGCGAAGCCTCTAAATAAAATATCTTCGGCAAAAGTTATTAACTTCTTGATCAAAAATGTTTTATGCAGGTACGGGTTCCACTCAAAATCATATCGGACAATGGACTTCAATTTGACAGTGAGGAATTCACCGACTGGTGCTAAGGACACGGAATTCACAAAAGCTTCTCATCCGTGGCTTATCCCCAGGCAAACGAACTGTTGGGGATGCAGATTAAGGATCTTAAGGCAGAAATAACACTAGAGGGGGGGTGAATAGTGTTTTAAAGAATATATGAAGTATATGACTAAATTAAAACTTTCAACACAAATCTAAACAGAATTCTAACACAGAATGATCACAGAACATATAACAAATGCAAATAGTAAAGTAAAGCAAGTAAAAGGAAAGAACACACCGGATTTTATACTGGTTCGGAATCCTCCTACATCCAGTCCTGCACCAAGGCAATATCCTTGTACATATTTTATAAGACAATATCCAAATTACAACCCTCAATTTCTAAGGCCTTGAGGAACCCTTCTATCTATGAGTCTGGGGTAAACTCTCTTGATTTACGGGACACAAGATCACCCTTATACTTTCTAATAACAATCCTTTTGAATGGATAGACTCTATGGATTTTTTGAATACAAATTAATCCTATAACTCTGAATTGCGCTTTGATCTTTAGTAGAATGATGGAGAATCAAATAGAGAGAGTATCTAAATGATTTCCTATTGAGAATTTGGCAGAATGATGGCACGATCTTGAAAATATGAAGTTTTATGGATATGGAATGGTGGAGAAGAAAGAGTGAAGAAAAATAAGAAAGTAGTTGTTAAAAAATTCGTTTTGGAAGCCTTTATATAGATACTCAACAGTCATAACCATTGGCGAAAGGTTTTTGAACGAATGGACACTTCTTTTGAAATTTGAATTTTGAATCCAACTGTCACCATGTCGACATGGGGTATCCCCATATGTCGACATCCCTCAGTTCAAAATTGTAGAGATGTTGTTTTGTAAAAGCATTTGAATTTAAAACAAGTTGAAACTTCTCTGAAGCAAAATAAAGTGTTTAAACAATATTTTGAGATAGAGAATGAATATAAAACATTATTTTAAATATATATATATATATATATATAATTGATATAGACCGTCAATTATATAAGTAATATTTGAAATCAGAATATGTTTTGAAGTTTTTAAAAATAGAAGTTTTTAAAATCAGAATGGTGGAATATTTCAAGGCTAAAACAAAGTTTGATAACATTTTTGAAAACATGATTTTGAAAGCTAAAACATTTTGAAAAACATATTTAAAAACATTTTGAAAAATCTATTTAAACTAAAATTGCAAGAACCTTCCTACAGAGCTCCTCCATAGGACTCGAGAACTTGTACAAAGTAGTTTAAATGATTTTGATTTTCGTGGGTTTGTGAGCCACTTGTCATAGGTTTGTAAGCTACTTGTCGTGGGTTTGTAAGCCACTGGTTTCGATAGAAATTGGGTTCCATCCCAAAAGAAAATTGGAAGAAAGATGAGAGTGCTATTATGAAGTTTTAACAAAATACTAGACACTTATCTTGAGATCTTGAAATCTTGATTCTTTAGAGTCTTGAATCTTGAATCTCTAATCTTCATCTTGATGCTTGAGTCTTTATACTGATAGTCTTCGATAATACCTGCATATACTTCCTATATGCATATATATATATATATATATATATATATATCTATATGAAAATGTTAGTATATATTTTATAAAGTAAAGTATAATAACTATACAAGGTTGTTGTCATCAAAACATCATCAACTCAGTTCCTAACAATCTCCCCCTTTTTGATGATGACAACCTTTGTTTATAAAATATTCTTACCATACCATAACTCCCCCTTACTCCGTGATTTCTTCTTAAAACTACAACTCCCCTTTATTCCATGACTCCCCCTTACACCAAGCACATATATTTTTATAACTTTCTCCCCCTTTGTCATCAACAAAAACTATTAACTACTTAATAATTCAAGAATGATTAGTATGAACAAATAATATGTATAGAACAAGCATGAAACAATGAGTATAAGTGAACACATTTTAGTTATTACAACATATATAAGAACATACATAAACACGAACAAACAAAACAATTTAAAACAAAGAATAAAAAAGAAAGTACGCTTTAATGGCGATCCTTAACTATAGGAGACTTATGAATCGAACAATTGGGGTAGTGGAGACAAAAGTTTCCACGTTGTTCAATTATGTTTCCATTAGTATCAACAAGGATCTCACCAACGCAAATAACACTCTCGTCCTCATTTATAGGGACTTCGGGTTGAGGAAAAGGTTGATCTTCCTCTTGGTCTTCTTGTGGCTCTTCCATAGGTTCTTCTTCCTCTGATTCCATGGCTTGTGAAGAGTCTTCAATATTAATAGGATTTGTACGGTTATCCATAAGGAATTTTTGTACATTCCTAATAATATTACCTTGCCTTTGTTGTTCTCTAGCCATCCTAAGTTGACTTACTTGAATTTCAGTCAACAATTGAAGGATATCTTTCATCTTCTCTTGCAATTTGATCACTCGAGCGTGCGTAGATCGTTGAAATGGACCAGAATGAGGAGATGTGGCTGAAGTGGGTTCATTAGTAGAAGAGGATGCCATTATTTTATTGTTTCAGAAGTTATTTACATAGTATATAGTGAAGAAAGAGGAGAGAAAACGAAATAAATAGATAAATAACCAAATAACTAACTTTGGAGGGAAATTCTATTTTCAAATTTTTGTTGGGTATGTCGACATCAGGGGATGGGGCATGTCGACATGTCTTTCAGAAAAAGTGTAATTTTTATTTTGAATTTTTATTGATTATATTTTATATTTCAGATTTTGAACAAATACCTAATTCTCTTCTAAATTTAGTAAAATTCTGTTCGGTTAAAGGTTTAGTTAATATATCAGCAATTTGTTTTTCAGTATTTATATAATCTAGAGTTATTATTTCTTTAGTTATATTATCTCTAAGAAAATGATGTCTTATATCAATATGTTTAGTTCTAGCATGATGAGTTGGATTTTTAGATAGATTTATTGCACTAGTATTATCACAATATATTGGTGATTTACTTATGTTAATTCCAAAATCTTTTAAAGTTTGTTGCATATATATGACTTGTGAACAGGCCAGAGCAGCAGATATATATTCTGCTTCAGTTGTTGACAAGGAAACAGTATTTTGTTTCTTGCTGAACCAGGAAACCAGTGAATGTCCTAGAAAGTGACAAGTTCCACTTGTACTTTTTCGGTCTGATTTACAACCAGCATAATCAGCATCACAATATGATATTAAATCAAAAGTATTATTTTTAGGATAAACTAAACCATAATCTAAAGTGTATTTTACATATCTTAAAATTCTTTTAACAGCTTTTAAGTGAGTTTCTTTAGGTTGTGATTGGTATCTTGCACAGAGACAAACACTATGCATAATATTAGGACGACTCGCTGTTATATAGAGTAGCGAACGAATCATTCCCCTATATAAAGTTTGATCAATATTTTTGATTTATCTTCTTTACTTAAATCTACATTTGTTGACATTGGAGTTGGTTTCCCACTAGAGGTGCTTAAACCAAATTTATTGATTAAGTCTTTAGCATATTTTTCTTGACTTATGAAGATTCCATTTTCTAGTTGTTTAATTTGAAGCCCTAAGAAGAAACTTAATTCTCCCATGTGACTCATTTCAAATTCTTTAGTCATTATATCTGAAAATTCTTTATTCATTATGTTATTAGTTGATCCAAAGATTATATCATCTACATATATTTGAACCAGTTGAATATCTTGATCATTTCTTTTAATAAAAAGTGTTGTATCTACTTTGCCAATTTCAAAACCAGATTGAAGTAAATAAGATCTTAGTCTTTCATACCAGGCTCTAGGAGCTTGCTTTAGACCATATAGAGCTTTCTTTAACTTGTATACATTGTTTGGAAATTTATTATCTTCAAAAAGTGGAGGTTGTTCAACATAAACATCTTCTTTTACAAAACCATTTAGAAAAGCACTTTTAACATCCATTTGATATGATTTGAAATTATTATAATTAGCGAAAGCAAGTAGAATTCTTATAGCTTCTAATCTTGCTACGGGGGCAAAGGTTTCATCATAGTCAATTCCTTCTTCTTGACAATAACCTTGCACGACTAAACGAGCTTTATTTCTTACGACCTCACCGTGTTCATTCATTTTATTTTTATAAACCCATTTAGTTCCAATTATACTTTTATCCTCAGGTTTAGGAACAAGTTCCCATACATCATTTCTGGTAAATTGATTCAATTCTTCTTGCATAGCAAGAATCCATGAATCATCAGACGATGCTTCCTTTGGATTTTTAGGTTCAATTGTTGATATAAAGGCTACATTACTCATACTACTTAATTGATTTCTAGTTCTTACTACAGATTCAATATTTCCTAAAACATTTTCTATAGGATGATCTTTTGATATTTTAAATCTCTTATTAGGTTGATTTATTTCACTAATAGTTTCATTAGATTGATTTAAATTTATAAAATCTTCTTCATCATCTATTTGTACAATATCTTTAAGATTTTCATCAAAAGATACATGCATAGTTTCTTCAATAGTATTAGTTTTTAAATTAAAAACTCTAAATGCTTTGCTTCTATTAGAATAACCAAAAAAGAATCCTTTATCAGCTTTTAGTTCAAATTTATCTAAATTATCTTTTGTATTAAGTATAAAACATTTACTCCCAAAGACTTTGAAATAAGCAACTATAGGTTTCTTATTATAAAGTAATTCATATGGAGTTTTATTTGTTAATGGTCTAACTAAAATTCTATTTAATATATAACAAGCTGTAGCAACTGCTTCAGCCCAAAAATATTTAGGTAATTACTATCAGAAAGCATTGTACGAGCACACTCTTGAATCGTTCTATTCTTACGTTCTACTACTCCGTTTTATTGTGGAGTTCTTGGAAATGAAAAGTTGTGAGTAATTCCCTTCTGAGTACAGAAATTCTCAAAATTTTCATTTTCAAATTCACCACCGTGATCACTTCGAATAATTTTAATTTTGAAAGAATGTTGTTTTTGAATTCTTTTAGAAAAGTTTTTAAATATTTCAAAAGCATCACTTTTATGTTTTAAAAAGATTGTCCAAGTATATCTTGAATAATCATCCACTATAACAAAAACATATTTACTATGGTTAATTGATTGAACTTGAGATGGACCAAATAAATCTAAATGAAGTAATTCTAGAGGACTAAAGGTAGAAATAGTATCTTTTAATTTAAATGAACTTTTCTTAAGTTTTCCTAATTGACAAGCATCACAAATACTATCTATTTTAAAGTTTAACTTGGGTAGACCTCTAACTAAGTCAAGTTTTGATAGCCTAGATAATAATTTGAAATTCAAATGGCCAAATCTTTTATGCCAAATCCAAGGGTCACTTGTATTAGCCAAAAGACATAGGTTATCATTTGAAATTTTCATACTAAGGATATAAATGTTTTTCTTCCTAATACCTTCAAAAATTATATTAGACTTGTTATCTTCATTGTAACATTTATCTTTTTCAAATTTAATTTTAAAACCTTTATCGCAAAGTTGACTTATACTAAGCAGATTATGTTTTAAGTTCCTAACTAATAAAACATCAGAAATAAGTAAAGTTTTAGAGTTACCGACATTGCCGACGCCAACCACATATCCTTTAGAGTTGTCACCAAAATTGACTAATCCACCATCTTGATAAGTAATGTCCTTGAGTATCTCGGGATTTCCAGTCATATGCCTCGAACAACCACTATCAAGTATCCATTTATCTTTCTCAATTTGCACAGTTTGTCCATTGGGTGTTGATTCGTCAAAAGCCATATAACATGTCTGTTCCTGCATAACACACCAATTCAGTAGATAACTTGATTTTTCAAAATAGCTATATGCATACTTATGAAACTTTGATGAAATGCATATATTCAAAACAGTTTTAACACAATTTTCCAAAAATGCCATTTTTATATTTTTCAAGTTTCAGATTATGAAAACAATGAAAACCAATGCTCTGATACCAATTATTGGGGATGCGGATTAAGGATCTTAAGGCAGAAATTACACTAGAGGGGGGGTGAATAGTGTTTTAAAGAATATATGAAGTATATGACTAAATTAAAACTTTCAACACAAATCTAAACAGAATTCTAACACAGAATGATCACAGAACATATAACAAATGCAAATAGTAAAGTAAAGCAAGTAAAAGGAAAGAACACACCGGATTTTATACTGGTTCGGAATCCTCCTACATCCAGTCCTGCACCAAGGCAATATCCTTGTACAGATTTTTATAAGCCAATATCCAAATTACAACCCTCAATTTCTAAGGCCTTGAGGAACCCTCCTATCTCCGAGTCTGGGGTAAACTCTCTTGATTTACGGGACACAAGATCACCCTAATACTTTCTAATAACAATCCTTTTCAATGGATAGACTCTATGGACTTTTTGAATACAAATTAATCCTATAACTCTGAATAGCACTTTGATCTTTAGTAGAATGATGGAGAATCAAATAGAGAGAGTATCTAAATGATTTCCTATTGAGAATTTGGCAGAATGATGACACGATCTTGAAAATATGAAGTTTTATGGATATGGAATGGTGGAGAAGAAAGAGTGAAGAAAAATAAGAAAGTAGTTGTTAAAAAATTCGTTTTGGAAGCCTTTATATAGATACCCAATAGTCATAACCATTGGCGAAAGGTTTTTGAACGAATGGACACTTCTTTTGAAATTTGAATTTTGAATCCAACTATCACCATGTCGACATGGGGTATCCCCATATGTCGACATCCCTCAGTTCAAAATTGTAGAGATGTTGTTTTGTAAAAGCATTTGAATTTAAAACAAGTTGAAACTTCTCTGAAGCAAAATAAAGTGTTTAAACAATATTTCGAGATAGAGAATGAATATAAAACATTATTTTAAATATATATATATATATAATTAATATAGACCGTCAATTATATAAGTAATATTTAAAATCAGAATAAGTTTTGATGTTTTTAAAAATAGAAGTTTTTAAAATCAGAATGGTGGAATATTTCAAGGCTAAAACAAAGTTTGAAAACATTTTTGAAAACATGATTTTGAAAGCTAAAACATTTTGAAAAACAGATTTTAAAACATTTTGAAAAATCTACTCAAACTGAAATTGCAAGAATCTTCCTACAGAGCTCCTCCATAGGACTCGAGAACTTGTACAAAGTAGTTTAAATGATTTTGATTTTCGTGGGTTTGTAAGCCACTTGTCGTAGGTTTGTAAGCTACTTGTCGTGGGTTTGTAAGCCATTGGTTTCGATAGAAATTGGGTTCCATCCCAAAAGAAAATTGGAAGAAAGATGAGAGTGCTATTATGAAGTTTTAACAAAATACTAGACACTTATCTTGAGATCTTGAAATCTTGATTCTCCAGAGTCTTGAATCTTGAATCTCTAATCTTCATCTTGTGCTTGAGTCTTTATACTGATCAGTCTTCGATAATACCTGCATATACTTCCTATATACATACATACATACATACATACATATATATATATATATATGAAAATGTTAGTATATATTTTATAAAGTATAATAACTATATAAGGTTGTTGTCATCAAAACATCATCAACTCAGTTCCTAACACGGACAAGTCGAAGCTGTCAACAAAATCCTCAAAACCCTAGTCAAGAAGAAACTTGAAAAGTCAAAAGGCGCTTGGGTGGATGAACTTCCTACGGCACTTTGGGCCTACCGCACATCTTACAGAACATCAACAGGGCATACTCCTTTCTCTTTGGCATAAGGATCAGAGGCCATGCTCCCAGTTGAAACTGTAGTGCCTTCCCACCGTAGGATCCACTACAACCCAGAAGAGAACGAAGAACTCCTCCACATGTCTTTGGATCTAATTGAAGAAAGAAGAAATGATGCAGCACTTAAAGCGGCAGCTCACAAGCAAAAAGTGGCAGCACAATACAACTTCAAAGTCAAGCACCGCAGCTTACAAGAAGGAGATCTTGTCCTCAAGCGGATCTTCCCGCTCCCCGGAGCGCTAGATCCAATCTAGGACGAACCCTATGTAATTCATAAAGATCTCCACAACGGAGCTTATATTTTGTCAACAGTGGAAGGAGAGGTGTTCCAGAGGGCATGGAACATCCAACACCTCCGTCGATACTTTTCTTAACTTGTACTGCCCATATGAAGTGAATTAACAAAGAGAATCAGTGGACGTAGGCATTTTCGTGCCGAACCACTTTAAAAATCTTGTCTCTTTTTAACTTGTTCCTTTATATCTTGGCTGCTTGTTAAGCTTTATCCTTTTCTATTGAACAAAATCATGTATAATGACATTTCCATTCTAGACACTTCACGGCACAACCTCACCTGGACAAGACCCAACAGGTACTATGCGAATCTATGCACTCGCCAATGAGACACTTTTGCTCCAGCATCCCTCTGCTGCGGGTTAACTCATTGCTCGCGACTGCCCTCAAAGCCAACTGTATTGAGCCGATTATAAGCCATCAAGAAGGCCGAATATAGCCGATGGCAGCTCATTACGATGTTCGGATCGCCGGCAACTGTGAACCTACTTTAAGCCCCAACATAAGGTGTGGCCAGCTAGGGGGGTTGACGATCGACACCCACGCTAGCCGGCCACAGTAAATCGAATAATACCCACGATTACGGGCCATAATGGCTCGGGTAGTTACTGTGCGCGATCTCGGCTCCGATATGTCTTAAGTGCGGCTGTGGTAAAAAAGATAAACTCCACGCGGAGGCGTAAGATGGGTGACAAATGTCTCCAAGATCCACAGCTAGGGAAAGTGACTACAAAACCCGTTTGCCACGAACTTAAGCATATCGACGGCCTTCCGTGATTGGAAGTTTTACTGTTTCTTATATTTCCATTTCATTTAAAAGCTTTTCTCCTATCCTATATAACGGTCCCTAAAGTACAGGACACCAAATAGGAGACTCGCAAACTGGATGACAAGACACTCAGCTGCATTCCATACTCAGTTATACAAGACATTCAAAGCTACCGTCTACAGCTAAAACTTGAAGGGAGGTACTTTCTTCTCTTATACACAAATATGTAACCATAATTTATTTGCACATCCCACAAACATTGCAAGATATGAAATTACATTTTAAGCAAGAGCATAGCATCAAACACGATTGAAGCATATACACAGCTATATTTCTTATGCAACACATCAGAATAACAAAAGCATTCAAATATAGCAGAATCAGTTTATGTTATAAAATTACATAAAGTCGTTCGTTGCAATGACATAATTACAACCTGAAAGTACATTAATGTTTTAGAACTACTGTATACAGGAATGTCAAGTAAAACAAAAAATGCCCAGATCAAGTCAAAATAGTCCGCAGCATCAGAACTTCATCTCTATCCTTCCAACCCCCCAAGATCTACTTGACCGCAGGATCAGAACTCCCAGCATGCTGACCAGAGGTTCCACCTGTCCAATTCAGGAGAAGAATTTATTAGACCAACGGTAAGCAATCAAGTTGAGAAAAGATTAAAAAGGAAAGACTTACCAGCGTCCGCTCCCTGATCATCATCCTCTAATTGCACACCCAATTCCTCGGCGGCAAGCAGCCGCATGCCTTCTTTCACCGCCGCCTTCTCCTCCTTGGTGAACTGTGCGGTAACCACATCCATTCTGAAGGCCGCGCCACCCTCTTTATCCGCTTCAGCCTTGGCTTCCTCCAAAGTCCGGAGATATATCCTAACCATAACCCGGGGATAATCGTCCATCCAGGACAGGTTGCCCTGCCTCCAAGTACGGAAATACATGTCCTGGAGCATCTCATCCATCATCCCCTCATTCTCCTCAAACTCCCTCATCCGGGCCTCGGAAGCCGACAGCCTTGCAACGGCAGTGTCTCTCTCCAATCAGTATCTCGAGCAATCAGCCTGAAGGGATTTCCGCATCGCCTCCATCTCCTCCTTCAGCTTAGCTTGAGCAAGCTCTACGGCCTCAAGCTTCCAAGATAACTCCTCTATCTGCTCAAGATTCGCTCTCCGAACCTCATCCACAGTGGCAATCGCCATATCGATTCGTTCCTTGCAGGCGGCCTCCATTTTTCGCAACTCGGCTCTGCTAGCCTCCTCCATAGTTTCCTTTAGCCGTCTGGAGGCCGCCTCATGCTGGGAGATCTGAATGGCCTGATCGGCAAGCTGTTTGGCCTGATTGGAAACCATTAGCCACAGCTGAATGTTAGCACTTCCGATTTCCTCTCCAGCCTTGACCAGTCGGGCGTGATGCTCCATTAACTTCCTGGTCTCTTCAGCCACCCGGTCGATGTTTGCCTTGGCCTCATCCCCCATAGTCACAATCCGAGTAGTCAACAAGTCAAGATCCAAAGCCTTAGCCTCATCAAGCACCCTTACCATAGGATTGCGAGGTAGCAGGTGCTCACCGGTAACCTCATCATATGAAATATCATAAGAACTCGGGTCCAGATCTGGATGACCCGCAAATGGGTTACGAGCCAAGCCGAGACGATCAATATGAGTAACGGAAGGATTCTCTGATGGATGCGGAGATGGTATGGACTCAGTATCTTCCTCCGTGATGTCATGAATAGGCTGGGTTGGGGGCTGAGGTCCAAGTGAAGGTTCGAACATGGAACGCCTCCTCTTTCTCTTTTGAATATCCTCTTCGATAACTCCGAGAAGAGGACGGTAACTGACTACGCTCCCAGAATGGTCAGTCGGGGGCTTCGGTTTAGCAGAAGCCTTGAAGAGTTTGAATTGCTCAAGGCGGTGCCGAATATCTGATGTCTTGGCCGCCTCAACCGATCCTGAAATAAAGACCAAGTGTTACAAGCATGCATGAGACTATGATTCAAGAAACATATAAAGTTAAAAAAGGAGTTAAGAATTCACCTTGAACTGCCGGAGTTGCTTTAGCTGAAATACTCTCAGAAGATAGACTGGCACAAGTCCCGGTCTTATCAGACTTCTTCGATTTCTCCACCAAGGCCAGCCCTTCTTCCAACCCTTCAAAGGCTTGGCGGAAGGCATCATCCGTCCACTCTTTAATCTCAGCCGCTTGCCCAGAGGTCAGAGCACCAACGCCACTACCACCCTGACCTTCGCCACCGTTACCACCATCACCTTCTCCATCGCCTCCGCTCTCCTCCTCGCCTCTTTCCTCCTCTCCACTTTCCTCCTCCGGAGCATCTAGGCATGTGCTGGGAGAGGGTCCATCAGATTTCTTGAGCTTCTTCCCCCCGACGACTGGAGGTACCGAGAAGGTTCTCCTCTTGCCGCTCTTCGTCATGGCCCCGCCTTTAGCTTTGGCAGCCCTCTCCTCGGCTGCATCTCTCTGCTTAACCACAGATTGACGTGGCAAAATCAAGTTGTGCTCCAGGAGAGTGGCATTCCTGATCAGGTAAGAAGCTGACCTATCCGTTCCTGAGATGGCCTCTATCTCCGCAGCCATCTGTACCAGGCGATCATTCTCCACGACTGCAAAGCCACCTATCGCTAGCAAGAAATAAAAGCATATAAGAAGAAGCATTGCAGTCGGGACAGAGAAATTACAAATGAAATTCAACTTACAGCCAGAAGTGAAAAGGCGAAAAGAAACAGAGTCGTCCTTGACGAAAAACCGTTCCTTCTTAAACATGGTGAACTTCGAGTATAAGTCCAAGACCGGCTTGAAGGACATGGCCAATTCCAAACTGATGTATGGGGACCCCTTCTTGTAACCTCTCAAATTATATAGGTACCGAATCTCCCGGTTGGAAGGGGAGCGCCCGTACTTCCTCTGGAAAATGATGAACAAACACACCAGGATAGCATAGGAGTTGGGCTGAAGCTGGAATGGAGCCACCTTCAAGTAAGTGAGGAAGCTAACTATCCAGGCATTGATCGGAGGAATGGCCCCGCCCATGCAATGGTATCGGCTATAGGCGAAATATCCTTCAGGAGGATCATACGGCATCACACCATCTCCCGGCAACAGCATACTCGCTCTGTCAATCCCAAAGGAGCGAGCGATGACATCAAGTTGCCTCTCTTTAAGGGAGCTCGGAAAGCAATCGGGAGGAGAGTCCAGAAGCTCCTGGGGGCCATATCCGTCCACTAATGACCTCGGGGCAGGTCCCTGTCGCGCTGGTGTTGGCTAGGCAGAGGGCACAACGGGAGGCTCATTTCGGTCCATAGATTTTCTCTTTTCTGATCGAGTTTCAACTTTGTGAGACATTTATCTACAACACAAGAAAGTACATTGTTAGAACAGAGGATATAAACAAACGAGTGTATATAGTCCACAACTTCACTCGAATTCAAAACTCAAAGGATAAAGGTTTTCAGGATCATTCGGCACATAAGGTCCCTGAACTCATTCGGCGTTGAAAAGTTTTTTAGTTCATTCGGTACTGAGTTTCTTTATTCTCATTCGATGAAACGAAGAAACCTCATTCGACGAAAGAAACGCACCTGACTCGGCACTAAGATGATTCGGCACTAGGATTATTCGGCACTAGGTGATTCGGCACTTATGTGGTTCGGCTGTCTCGTATGATGGAAGTTGAACGAAGGCCTGAAGCCCATACTTATAGGCAATTACGAACGACCGAACCAGTTGGTTCATCACGCAGGGCCGAGTGAAGATATCCTAGCTAAAACAAAGCATGCCATGTGTATACACCTGCCCTACTTTGGGGGGCAAGTGTTGGATGAGATTCAGCCGAACCAACTCCCTCTCATGCATCCCGAACCAAAGACGCTCCCCCTCATCCACCGAACCAGCCTACTACCGAGCCATCAACCCACCGAACCAACTTCACGCATCCACAACCGGACCGAAGCATTACCGGTTCGGTACCTAGCCGAACCAACCCACGTCCTCCTCCCTACCGAACCAACCCACTCTCCATCTCCCTGCCGAACCAACTCCATCCCCATGCACTACCGGTCCACTCACCACCGAACCATCCACCTCCGAACCAAGACACCACCTCACCTCTAGAGCCCGAACCACTCATCACCGGTCCAAGCTATTCCCTCACCACCGGACCAATACACATGCCATTGACTACCGAACCAGAAGCAAGGGAGGACACGACCGGACCAACCTTACCAGGCCAGATTGCTTCACCCCAGGCCCACCAGCAGCTATATACATCCAAGACCCCTACCCTCAGCCTCACTCTATAAATAGAGGGGTAGAGGTACAACAATGGCAGACAAGTTTGAGAGCTCAAGCACGGAAGGAACTTTCAAACAACTTTCGGTTACTTGTAATCAAAGCTTTGTGCTTGTAATCTAAATAGAAAAGGAGAATAACATATAAAGTGGAAGTAGGCACGTTCTGGCCGAACCACTATAAATCTGTGTGTCTTTTACAGTTTAGTCCATCTATTTCATATATTTGCATAAATCATCCAAATCATTAAGAACAACTTAAAATCAACTGAATCATACGACTTGGAGGCGTTTGCCCATTTTTTTGTGAAAATAGAAATTAAAGGAGTTTTGGAAGACTTAAGTGATATTGCTTAAGAATTAAAGGATTTTATTTTAAATTTTAATATTTTAAATGATTGGGAAGAATTAAAAGGGAGAATTTTAAATAAAGAATGAAATGGATATTTTCAGTTTAAAATAAGATTTTGAGTCATAAATAAGAAGTGAGTTTGGAATTAATGGATTTTAAAATAATTTGGATAAGTAAAGAAGTAATTTTTAAATGGAGTAAATTTTAGAAATCGATTTGGAAATCGATTTAGTGTTTGAAACTGTGATTTAAAAGGAGTATGAGACTATGGAATTTATAAACCGGGTTTATAAAGTGAAATAAGATATCAGTGGATATTTGAAAGTATAAATTCATGGTGGGAATTTATAAAGGAATGGATAATTTGTTTTAAAAATAAATAGCGGGTTATTTTTAAAGGTGTGAAAGGATAGTCTATTTCCCTAAAATGCCAAGTACGTTTTCGTAGCAGATTTTTAAGTATAAGTTAAAAGTTTCAAAGTTGTTTTAAAAGAATGTTTTTGAGAAATTATTATTTGAGTTGTTAAAATTTTAAAGGTAAATATTTATTAAATTAGTTGTAGTAGTAATTATTTTGAATGGTTAATTGGTATTATGAATTAAAAATATAATTATTAATATTTATATTTTAAAAGTAGTTTTATTTTAAAGATAACAGGCTAAAGTTTTTATTTTAAAACTTGTATAGAATTTCATTATTTTAATTTTTATTTTAAATTTTTTTTGGCTTATATGTTACTTTAGAATTTTTCTTAGAAAATTTCATAGTTAGTATTTTAAATAAAGTGTTTTAAATAGTTATTACTTTAAGTGTTTTAAAGTATATATTTTTGGATAAAGTAATTTAAATAATTTTAAAATCTATAGTGTTTAGACTTGGTGATTTTCAGTGGAAATAAACAATATTTGGAAATTTATTCCGCGAGAGAAAAGTGATTTGAAAACTGTTTTCAAAGGGTTGAAGTGTAGAAAAATATCTTGCGAAGATATTTCAAAATAAATAATTTGGGAAATTATTAACGCCTGATGGTTGTTTGTGGATGTTATATGATAGTTAAATAACTGACTATCAATATTGGACAATGCACTGATCATTTCAAAGAGATCGGGATTGGGATTTATTTCTTGAAAACCACTTCGATCCGGTTTGAACATTTTTGTGAGGAAGACAAGAGCTTGGAGTCGAAGATGGAGCAGTGAAGTGCAAGGACTAATCGCTACTAATCCTAAGGGTGATTCCAAAATGGATGTAGTAGGAGTAGTGCCTTCGGTTCCGTCCGAATCCGTAACGGACTTGTATGAATGAATGCTTTTAGAACATCGTCAGGAGGACAATGAGCATTCTAAGTGAATGTGTGTTAAACAAGTAACGCATAGCCTCGAGTCTCATCGACCGGGAATGGCTAAAACAGGGGAGGTGCACACAAGGCTAATTAGCTAGCAACCAATTAGGTAAGGTCATCCCTGTCTAGATGTCCCTTTATTTCGGCTGTGTGGGTGGTTTCTGATCCCAACCGCGGGGTGATCTTATTCGGACTATCCAGTAAGGGTAGCTCCGGTCTTGTGATGTAGGGGATCAGGGTGGATCCTCAATACGGTGATCTAGACCACGTACTGTGACGGGCAGTACCCCAGTATCCCTGCCATTGTATGGAATCCAATCTCCAATAAGCGCCTGCGCGGTTTTAATTGTGTCCAACTATGCTGAAATGTGAGATGCAAGCATTTAAGCTAGATTCTATTTTACTTTCTGTAGTCACTATTATAAAATCAAATGGATTTGACAAAAATGTTTTGGTTATTGTAAGGTAAAAACCCGGCATGTTTATTTGTGGTATGGTCTTACGAGATACCTTTGATTTCTATGGATTTTCGAAAACTTTAATAATCCAATTGAGTGTGCTTTCTCACGCTGGTTTTCCAGACTGACTCGGGTGTTATTTAACTATAATGCTTGGGTCAGACCGAGTATTATAGAGTACAAATTCTGGACAGACTGTTATGGAGCTCAAGAGACGAGCTGGATGACGAGGCGTATTTCCGTAGATGTATATTCCGCTGTACCGTATAAGCTGTGTATTCAGCTTTGGGATGACAAGATATTATAACTGTCCTGAATTGTGTTGTTGATTTGTAGTCTTCTCTGATGATGTAATGTATAAACAAATATAGTTCTTTTTGTTTAAAGATCAGTCATTCCGTTGCGATTGTGAGATTTTGATATTGTTTTCTATTTCTTTTCTACCTCCTTCTTTTTTAACCGCAATGGTTCGGTTTCCCGGCATTTGATTGATCGGCATTTGATATAGTTGATGTATTGATGTCGATTTTCGGGCGTCGAAAAATCGGATCGTTACAATATGTTTAAATATGCTTATATATGTATTGTTCAATGAATCCTCCAAACATATTAAATTAATTCAGCCATGTCACTATTATTAATTCAAGATCTATTTCCAAACATGCAGTGATCTGATTTAGTAAATCAATTTGAAAATAGATCTTCACCAATAAACTCAAATGTAATGATCTGCAAATCCGTACAATTTAAGCTGGAAACCATGCATGTCCAATCCAAATTGAACATAAAGACAGATAGTTATGGAATAGAAAGAAGAAAGAAAAAGAGAAGAAGAAGAGAAAAAGATAACCGAAACAACACAAAATCTCAAAATCACAGCGGAACAATGTATATAACATAATATCAATGACCTTTACAAAAGAGAAACTATTATATACATACATCAATCAGAGTACAATAATAAATCACAATCATCGGCCTGGCTAGAAATAACAACATATCTACACAATTGTTGATAATTTCGCAACAATGTAGTGGAAAAATAAACTAATACGGGAATACGTCATGAGGATCCCTAGCTCGTCTCCTGAGCTCCAATGCATCCAAAGAAATCTGTAAATACGCTCGGTCTGACCCGAGCATTATAATAAAATAACACTCGAGTCAGTCTGGAAAACCAGCGTGAAAAACACACCCAACTAGACTTTAAAATTATAGAAAACCTTTGAAAATCAGAAGTATCTCGTAAGACCACATTGCACATAAACACAGACGGGTTTTTACCTTACGATAACCAAAATATTCCATATGAAGTTATCCGATATTATTATAGTGTCTAAGATACAAATACTAATTAATCATAACCGAAATTGTTACATTAATTAAATTCCAGCATAGCAGGTATACAACTAATATCATAAAAACTCGTATTGGAGAATGGATTCCATACTATGACAAGGTAAGAAACTACCTTCCGATGGTGCATCTCTAGATAAAATAAACTGGGGTCTGACAAGAACACCTAAACCATTGCCACATAGGACTAGCCTGCACTTGGCTAGTAGTACCGAATAAGATCACACATTTTGTTAATGGGCCCCGAAGCATAAATTAGTAGATAATAACCAATCTACATTTGGAATGAGCATACCCTGAAGAGAGCGAGCCAGTTGGCCCTACTGCATGCTCGATTTTTATCATTTCTCGATTAATGAGGCTCGAGGCCACATTTTACCTTTATAGCACTTCCCACTTGGAATGCTAATATTGTCCTCCAAGCAATAATTCAATGCCAGAATTCATCCATACAAGTTCGGTCTGGGACTGAACAAAACCAATGGCACCACTTCTACTACATCCATTTTGGATTCATCCTCAAGATTAGCAACAAACAACCCTTGTACTTTACAGAGCTCCATCTTCAACTCCATCATCTTCAAGTCATCTTCACTTTGAAATGCTTAAGTTGGATCGAAGTGGTTTTTGGATAACATAACCGATCCCGGTCTCTTCGAAACAACTTTTTGACAATTTCTGGTAAACTCAACATCGGTTCTTTTTGAAATAATAGTCAAAGATAAGAACAAAGATCACCTCCTAACCGTTAGTAGATGGATTTCCTTATCGTTTGTCCTAGGAGAACGAAATGAGATTTATACACATAGTATAGCATCGTCGGAGATTACAGTGCCATATAACTCACGTATTTCTCCTAGATATTTTCAAAGTTACGTTTTTGATCCAAATTCAATAATCGGTTATTTAAGTATTGAATAACAAACATTCAAATCAATGATTTATTTCAAATGGGAAAACCAACATTGGTTAAGCATATAAGAAACCACTAGCCTCATTAATAAATCTTTCATTGTTTAAAATCACTTTGTAAATTTCTTGTATAAAAATACTTTTACAAAGATATATCACCAACCTCTTCACCGTCAATACTTAGAAAATATCTATATACTTGTCTCAACGATATAAGTATATTCACAAAACAGAGAAAGGTTTCCTTTCTACATAATTCTAGAACAGATTTATAAATTCCTTTATATATATCTAAAACCCATTTATAACTCCATTCATTAATCTCTGAAATCATTTATAACCCCCTTTTATACATTCTTAAAATCATTTATAAACCCTTTATAAATCCATAAGACCATTTATAAAACACTTTTTTTAAACTTTTTTCCGAATCTTCCTTTAAGTTTACCAAACCATGTTATAAAATTCCTCTTATAAAAACCACATCTGTTTATAAAGCCCTATTTATAAATCTTAATTTTTTTATAGTAAATTCTAATTATTTACTTTAAAATACTATTATATAATAATAAATAGTATAAATAAATAGTAATTAACTTTGAATCATCTTGAAAATAATAATTAAAAATTTCAAAACATTCTAAATAAAACAATAATAATTTATCTTCAACTTTATTAAAATGATAAAAATTAATTTCCAAAACCTTATTGATAAGTAATTATAATTAATTTCAAACCATATTAATAATTTAAATAATTCCTTTTAAAAATGTTAAAATATTGATAAACATCTTTTAAAACAATATTAATATAAATAAAAAAAATTTAAAGCATAAATACATTTCCTTGATAAAAATCCATACTTAAATTTCAACATAATCATTTCCATATTTATGAATCTATATTTATAAATCTCTTTCTATTTTATAACATATCATTTAACATCTCCAAATCTATCCTCACTTTCAGTTCCCAAAGTAATAGGATTATTTTTGCAATTAAGTAAGATTATTGAATGAGATTACTCCCTTTGAAACACCTCTTCCAACAGGTTGATTTGATAGAGTTACTTTAGGAGGATAACTGATATATTTCTAGCGGATCATTGATCAAGTTAACCTCATCGAAATGAAGGTAAGTGAGAAAGTATCTTATTCAAAACCTCTCTTTCGAATGAGTCGAAAATAGTTATTTATATTAAACATTCATCCCTTTCGACCATGTCGAAAAAAGGCCCACTCAAACCTTTCTGACCATGTCGGATGGTCTGCTCTGCCATTGAAAAGAAGTAGCTGCTTTCAACATCTATGGAAAGAGAGGTTTTGAAAAAGATACGTCCTCCACTACCTTCGTTTTGATGAGGTTAACTTGATGAATGATCAAATCAATATGTTCGAAAGAGGGGTTTCGAAGGGAGTAATCTCTTTCAATCCTCTTTTAATAAGCTTACTTAGTTGCAATAATATTCCTATAGCTTTGGGGATGTTGACAAGCTTTCCTGTGAACATTTTTGCAGCTGGAACGAGGGCTTGAACCTCCAACCTTGTGGTTATCTGATACACCAATTTTTGGTTTCGCGTAGGAAAATGAAATCGAAGAGACCTAGCAGAATGGATAAGGACGTTTTTCACACCAACACCTTAGAGGAAAATATCACTCCAACTTTCAACCTGGTTGTACTAGGACAACCATCAGCTTCAGCTCAGTAAGATGATAACGCCTCCAAAATAAAGCGCTTAGAACAACAATTGCTCGAGATGTAGGAAATACTCAAAATGGCATTGTCCCAAAAATCTTCTAAAATAGTAAGACCAACAAATGGAGACGAAGTGATCTGCGTAAGGGGAACTCAAAGGCTTACGCAAATGAAGAAAAGAGCTAAGTTTATTTAACATCTTAAAAAAAGGCCGACTTCCAACAAAAGCTGATAATCAAGAAAGAATGTTAGATAAATCTCTTGAACAGTTTGGTAGTCCATATCAAAATAAAACTATCCAAACTAGAAAAATTACCTTGAACACAGAGGCCTGCCTAAAAGATGTGATAGAGAAAGCAATTAAAGATGTGTAGAATATTAAAGGGAAGAGGACCCTTGATGAGAATGTGAATGATAACGAGCATGTTCCGCCATTTATAGATGAAATCATAGCAATAACCATTCCATCTTATGTGAAGATCTCGACTATGAAGTATCGTGGAACCTTGAACCCAGACGACCACCAAATTGCTTTCGATAGCCAGATGGATCTATATAATGCATCAAGAGCTGCTTGGTGCATGTTATTTCCAGTGACTCTCTAAGGTGTTGCAGCTAAATAGTATCGACAATACCGAGAAAAGACTATCTACTCATGGAAATAGTTTTCTTACGAATTCTCTACTCAGTTTTGCATATGCAAAGATCCAACCATAGATTACACAGTCTTGGCTAACATATGACAGAGGCAGGGAGAGTCTTTGGGAGACTATCTTAAAAGGTTCAACACTGAAGTGTTAAAGGCTAAGGACATGAATGATCATGATAAGCTCATTGCGGTGCATAGAAAATACTTTATTCTGGAAACAACTCTTTATTAGTGGGTACAACGATCTGCAAGACTACCACTTTCAAGCTGACAAGTTCCTTCGAATGAATGAGCTATATCACGCTAAATGGAAAAAAATCCCTAAAAAGAAAGGAGGAAGATTTGGACAGGATTAAGGGCATAAAAGAAGAAGATGGGAAGAACCTGTTGCCAATTTAATCGGTTTGAACAAGCCGTTGTTTTACGTCTATGCTCTAGCAAAGGAGAGAGTTTATTTCCCAACTTCCTTTAAAGCCAAGAACTACCCAAAACAAAGAAAAGGGCATGACTACTGTGTGTACCACAAAGCAAATAGTCACAAGACCGACAATTGCAGAGTCTTGGTAGGAATCTTCCAAAAGTTGATTCGCGAGGGTCATTTAAATGAGTTCACTCAGGACAAGCAAAAACTTCCAGGAATGGGAGATGGTGCACAAAAGCTCCTAAATATGCTGTTAATATTCTGGAGGAGGATGACCCTTTGAGATTAAGCCCGTCGTTGAACAGGATCGATGTAATTCATGGTGGGCCACATCAAGCAAGGACAAGCAAAGGGGCAAAAAGAAAATATATTAAAAAGGCTAGAGAAGAAGTATTCTCAGTCCAAGAAGAGCCTTAGTTGAAAAATCCATGACTCAATATTCCAATGCCAAATCTTTTCATCACCCCCCAAGAGTTAAAGAAGGGAGTTCATCATCCACCCAACGATCCTTTAATGATCATAGCTCAAATTAGGAAGTCTATCATGTTTAAAATTCTTGTGTATACAGTCAGTGCAGTCAATGTCATCTTTAAGCATGCCTTCGATCGAATGAACATCCTTGAGAACAAGCTAGAGCCCAGCGTGGAACCAATCTTCAGATTCAACAATAAAGGATCGACTCCAGTGGGTCAACTAAAATTGCTAGTGCAAATGGGGTGCCACCATTTTGCCGAGCATTCGAGACTCTCTTTATGATCATCAACCAGCCATCCTAGTACAACGCCTTCTTTGGAAGACCTGCGCTTGACGAGATAGATGCTTTAGTCTCACCTAAGAACTTGATGGTGAAATTCTTGATGAAGAGAGCTAGGGCAAAGTCTGTAGGGAGCAATTCAACTCTTAAGAAATGTATTTTGCTACAATTGATCGGTATAAAAGGGAGTCTTTTGTTTACTTTGATTCTTCCATTTTTTTCTCAACCTTCAGATGATGGATTTTTACATTCAACATTCGAAGCAAAAATTAAATCTAACAAGACTAATAAACGCATGTATGAAAGGTACATTCTTCCTAGAGGCAAGATGAAGAGAATCGATGCTAATTTTGCTGAAGTAAACCCAATCGTCACTAAATTTAATTGTCGAGGGGAATTAGAAAGAATAAAACTCATAGAAGAACTTGAGGAGGCATGCATAAATTCAGATGATACTACTAAAGTAGTCAAAGCATGAAAGGAATTACATAGCAACTTTAAGAAAGACTTACTCCAATTTCTTAAGACTAAAAAGGACATGTTTGCTTGGTCTCATTTAGATTTGGTGTGGATTGATCCATCAATCATGTGTCATGTGCTAAACATCAATCCGGAAGCAATTCCCATTAGACAGAAAAAGAGACAGCTAGATAGAGTTCAATCTGATGCCTTGAAAGAAGAAGTTAAAAGGCTCGTTGAAAATGGGTTTATTCGGGAAATCTACTACCCAAAGTGCTTAGCAAACACAGTGTTGGTAAAGAAATCGAATGGAAAGTTGAAGACTTGCATTGATTGTACCAACTTGTACAAGGATTGTCTGAAAGACTTTTCCTGGTACCACGAATTGATCAATTGGTTGATGTAACTAGTGGACACAAATTATTGTCTCCCGTGGATGCATATTCAGGATACAATCAAATACCCATGTTCAAGCCGGATCAGGAACACACTAGTTTCATTACTGAGTGGGGAATCTACTACTACAAAGCAATGCCTTTCAGAGTAAAGAATGCAGGGACTACTTATCAGAGGTTGGTCAATAGGATTTTTAAGGAACAGATTGGCTGAAATAAAGAGATTTATGTGGATGACATGCTAGCGAAGTCTTACGAGGCTATAAATCATCTTGAAGATCTAGAAGAGATGTTTAAAATACTATGGAAATATCAGATGAAACTGAACCCATATAGTGCTCCTTCGGAGTCCATTTAGGAAAGTTTGTAGGCTACCTTATGAGTGCTCAAGGGATTGAAGCTAGCCCAGACCAAATTCAAGCTATCAAGGACATGGTCGAACCGAAGACTAGTAAAGAGGTAATGAGTCTGAATGGGAGAATAACCACTCTAAGCAGATTCATTTCCAAAGTGACTGATAAATGTATCCCCTTTTTCAATGTAATCAAGAAAAAGAAAAACTTTGAATAGTGGGAAAATTATAGAAAAGTTTTTCAAGAGTTAAAAAGCCATTTGGATAAGCTATCGATACTTTCTAGTCCCGAGAATGGAGAGATCTTGTACTTCCACCATTGATTAGAGCATGCGGCCAGTTCAGTGTTGATTAGAGAAGGAAGTGGGGCTCAACTTCCTATGTATTATGTATGCATTCGATTAAAGGATGTAGAAATTAGGTACCTGGTGATAGAAAAGCTAGCTTGTTGCTTGATCCTCAAGGAACGAAAACATAGATCATACTTTCAAGCACATCCGATCAGGGTATTGATCAATTTCCCCCTCAAACAAGTTTTCAGTAAACCAGAAACTTCAGGTAGGCTGGTAAAATGGGGGGTCAAACTTAGTCAGTATGATACTGATTTTCAGCCACGAGTTGCTATCAAGGGTCAAGCATTGGCAGATTTTATTTACTAATGTACTAACTTCATCATGGAAAAATCAGAAAAGGAAAGGGTTCAGAAACCTATGTGGCAGTTATTTATCGACAGTGGGTCGAATGAACAAGGGGTCGGTGCAGGATATGTGATAATAACACTAGACGGGTACCGCTTACATTATGCCATGAAGTTGGGGTTTCTTGCAACAAACAATATGGCTGAATATGAATCAACGGTGGGAGGGTTAACTTTGGCATTAAAGCTCGAAATCCGATAAATTCATATCTTAGTGACTCCCAATTGATGGTAAATTAAATAAAGCTAGTAACAAACAAAAAACTCCAAGCTATCTCTATATGTAAAGAAGATGTTGAAAATGTTTGCTTTATTTAAAGACTTTTCCATACATCATGTTCTGAGAGGAGAAAACTCACAGGCATTTTCTTTAGCAAAATTTGCTAGTTCAAGGGGAGCCTTAGAAACTCGGATTGTGCCAGTGGGATATCAAGAAAATCCGAGTATAGAAGAGGGGACATCCAGACAAGGAAAGGAATTGCTAGTCCTAACCAGATTCCAAGCCAACTCGCGAGAAATAAAAGAAAAGGAAATCGATAAGGAAATCATGAATGAGAAGGTTAACAAGCCAAGGGTAGACAACTACTATGATAGTACTTGGATGTCACATATTATCGAATATCTTTCAGTGGAGAAATTTCCATATAACAAAGAGGAAGCTAAGAAAATCAAGCGACAAGCTCCAACTTTCACAATAATGGATGGAATCCTTTACAAAAAAGGATATGTACTACCATATTTAAGACGTCTAAGCTTGGAGGATGGGATGAAATTGCTAGTAGAAGCACATGAAGGATTCTATGGGGAACACTCTAACAAAACAAAAATAGTGAAAAAGATAATGAGACGGGGTTTTTATTGGTCTCGTATGGAAAGTCAAGCCATAGAATATGTAAGAAGATGCGAGAAATGCCAAAAATACTCGAAGATTCCCCGATCGCCACCAAGTCAGTAAACCCCAATTTTAAGTTCAAGGCCCTTTGACATATGGGAATTGATTTAATCGGTATGTTGCCAATTTCTAAAGGGGGAGCAAAATATGAAGTAGTCGCCATAGACTACTTCACAAAATGGGTTAAAGTAGAACCACTTTCCAAGATCACTTCTGGAAAAGTACTCATATTTTCATCAAAAACATTATAATCGAATTTGGAATTTCCCATAAGATTATTTTCGACAACGGAAAAAGTGTGAGAGTGAAGAGTTCTATCGGTTTTGTTATAAGAATGGAATCATTGAGCGCTTTTCCTCCATTGCGCATCCGAAGGAAAATTGGTTCGTTGAGGCTATAAATAAGACCATAAAGACTATTTTGAAAATGTGACCGAACAAAGCTGAAAGAAATTGGGTAGAAGAGTTGCCACTCATATTATGGGATTATCAAATGTCTACTAGAACAACATCGGGACATATTCCCTGTTAGTTAACATATGGGTGTGAGGTGATGTTACTGATTGAGATTGAATTACCCTTACATCGAAGGATCACATATGCAGTCAATTTAAACCAAGAGCTAAAGAAAGAATCATTAGATTTGATACCTGAGTTAAGAGGCGATGCAATAATTCAAACAACAGAATATCAAAGAAGGATTATGAAATACAACAACTCAATAGTAAGAACAAGATCATTTCAAGAAGGAGATCTAGTGCTTCGAAGAGTGATGGCAAACACGAGAAATCCCATAGATGGCCCGTTGGGACCAAATTGGGAAGGACCCCTAATCATATGCAAAGTAATTCCCTTGGGACCTTACAAGTTATGTCGACCAAACGGCATTATGGTTCCTAGAATATGGAATGTAGAACATTTGAGACCATACTTCCCTACAATTAATGACTACATCATCTCTTTCATCAAAAGAAGAATCTACATGGTTGGGAGTAAAATGCTCCTTTCATTTGGACATTACCTTAAATGGTTAAAGCCTCTATCCACGCTAAGATGGTCCGGGCAGGGCACCTCCTAGAGGGAGGATTGTAAGCCTTTATCCGCTCCACACTATGGCTAGGTTAAAGCATCGACAAGCCATTGTATGTGCCATGCTATGGCCAAGACAGAGCACTTCCTGAGGGAAGGAGTGTAAACTTTTATCCATGCCACGCTGTGGCCAGGCTAAAGCATTGACAAGTCCATGTCCATGCCACACTATGGCCACGGAAGGGAACCTCCTAGAGGGAGGAGTGTAAGCCTTTATCCGCACCACGCTATGGCTAGGTTAAAGCATCGAAAAATCCTTGGCTGCGCCTTTATTTAGGTCAAGGCGCCTCTTGGAGGGGGGTTGGGTAAGTCCTTGGTTCCAGCTTGAGAATGAGCTAACCAAGTGCACCCGACAACAATGGGCTAAGATGTCCATGCCCTAGAAGAGGCTCATCAAACAATTGGCTAAGACATCCAAGTCCAAAGAGTGGCTTACCAAACAATGGACTAAGATGTCCAAGCCTAAAAAGAGACATATCAACAATGGATTAAGATGTCTAAGCCTGAGAAGCGGCACGTCAAATATCAGAAAAAGATGTCCAAGCCTGATAAGCGGCATATCAAATGATGGACTAAGATGTCCAAGCTCGAGAAGCAGCCAATCAAACCATAACTTCATACAAGGCCTAAGTGGTTTACACATATTGAAGAAGACAAAATTTGAGTAGAATGGAAATCCGCCTATCAGTAACCGAATTTAGGTTTCGGACTTCTTATTTCTAAACTTCATTCGTTAATGCTCGAATATGGGTTTCGGGTCATTCATTATTGAAATACAAGACTTCACACATTAATAACCGAATATGGGTTTTGAAAATATTACCGAAATTGACTTATTAATGCCCTAATATGGGCTTGAGATTTCTATTATGTAGATAATTATTATGGATTTCTAGTTATCCAACATGTTCCATAATCTGGGCTTGAGATTTCTATTATGAAGATAATTGTTATGGATACTGATCATCCAACGTACGCCCTAATATGGGATCGAGATTTTTGTCGTGAAGATAATTATTATGGATTTCTGATTATACACCACTAATACCTGAATCTAGGTTTGAGAATTCTATTATGAAAACTTTTTTTGTATCTCACTTATTAAAACCCAAATACAGGTTCTAAACATCTCACTATCAACTTCTAAACTTCGCTTGTTGATACCCTAATTTGGGTTTTGGGCTTCTTAACTTTTTAATACCTGAGTTTGAATTTCAGATCTTGTATTATCAGTTCTGTATTCTATTTATCCATTCCCGAATCTTGGTTTTGAAATAGCGATATTGAAGCCACAATGGGCATCTAAGTCTTCAACAAAAAGACTTTGAGTTGGTCATCTTAACATCCAAATCAGGGATATTAGTTTGCAACTTTAAACAATGTCCACCCACATCTTAATTTTAGGCTCATGGTTCTTTCTTATCTCTAAGAGGAGTTTCTAAATACATATTACTTATCCCCCTAAATCAAGATTTATGGATTACAAAGGCTTATTTCCAGATAATAACATATGACCTCCTATTCCCAGACATTAGTTGTTTCCGATAATAAATTCTTAAAGTAGTTTGATCAAATCAACCTGTTTGGAAGAGGGGTTTCGAAGGGAGTAATCTCTTTTAATCCTCTTTCAATAATCTTTCTTAGTTGCAAAAATAATCCTATAGCTCTAGGGATGTTGATAAATTTTCTTGCTACCACTTTTATTTATAAACACCATTTATAAATCAATCTTTTATTTAACAAAATACGATTTCACACATCCTCTCTTTATTTGTAAAATGCCACTTTTACGCATTATAACCTTTATAAATTTCTATATTTATAAATAAATATTAATATATGTAGATACACACATATACCATTTTATATAAAACGCTAATAAATATTTATACCAAATATTTCTATCTTCTTTTTATAACCATATCCCTTTATTATAAAACACAGACTTATTTTAAAGATTTTAAAAATCTTTAATAACAGTTCAAAATCTCTATTTAAAATATTTTTAAAACTATAAATTTATAATCTCTAAAAATCATACTTTTTATTTTATTTAAAATAAGCTCCTTCTCTTAGTAATTCAGGAATTACTATTAATATATATATATATTCAAATTCACTTAAATCCTTTCAGAAACTTAATCTTCATTTTATAATATTTCAAAATACTAAAAATATGGCCCAGTGTCACTATAGCACTAGTACGGAAAATCCATGTCATAATTTTGGAATCCAACATATTATATATCAATTTATACGATAAATAAAATCAATAGTGTAAGGAATCCAGTTAGATCCCTCTAACATTTTCCTTGCATCACATACAATATATAATCATAAAATATAAATCAACTGCTTCAAGGCGATATCATATACAAAGGGTTATTTTCTCTTACACAGGAACGTAATAGGGTCTCATCCACTCTAGGTGGGAAATATATCCAAACCAATAAAATAATAAATCATCCAAACATTCAACAGACAATTTAAATCAACTATATAACATAACCGGTTAACCAAAAAGGTAAGTTTAACTCACTTTGTTATAGTAGTTGCCAAAATGCTCCGGTTTGATCTAAAATTGAACAAACATCCAAATTTAACCCAAATTCCTATGAGCTCCGAATCCATCCAATCCAACTCCATATCGTAGCACTCCTTGATATGTTCGCAACGCAACTTGTTGCATTCATTTGGATCTCGTATGAATTTAATATGAAATAATGAACGTTTGAAATAACTAAATTATATTAAAATTTAAATTCCTAACCACCATTAATCAATGCAGATCATTGAATACCCCTTTCTCTCCCTCATGCTCACTTCTAAGAGTGAAAACGCTACCCAGGCAACTCGCGATGTTCGCCTCGATGTTCGATACGCCGCTATGCCGTTCACCGCGACCAACGCTGCCCTATTCTTTGTCCACCATCGTTGACCCTTCGTATGTCGTCGATCGCCAGAAAACGACTCTATGCCGCTATTGTTTCAAGCTCCCCTAGCCACTGCCAACGACCTTCGATCGATGATCCACAACAATGGATGAGATCGTGGAGTCAAGCTCTACAACTTCCATGTTGAACATTTCTCCTAGTTTGGCCCCGATCGACGTGGAGAATGATGGCTGTTGGATTGGCAGGGTTTAATGGCGGTTGGTTCTTTTATTAGGGTTTAGTTTTTCAAAAGTGAAGAGCAAAGATCCTTTTATAAAAAAATTTGCGGCACTATTTACATGTTAAATTTTCGAACTCCAAAAGAAGCGTGTCGCCTGGTGTTTTATATGTTATACCCTGTTCCGAACACAATGGTATGTATATCGGAACCCAATTCCATCTTATACAGAACTTAGCTTTCCGAAATCGGATCATGTTAATTTAAATTCTTTTAATTAATTTCTACGCATTTCGAACTCGCTTAACCAAACGACTACAAAATTCGATGGCATATTATAATTCACTATTATAGATCCAATGAAACTGGTTTCGTCCAATTCTGAGTCAGTGCCCTAAAAAGCTATTTTCACACGTTAATTAAAACTAATTATCATTAAAACTAGTTTAATTACTTTTAATTCAAATCCAAAAGTATACTATCTTCATTCTTATTTAGATATAATTTTAAATCAACTTTAAAAATTATTTTTATTCGCCTTAAATTTAAGAATTTATAATCCTAAACGATTCCAAATATTCAATTTAATAATTCAACTACCAAATAAGTCGCTTATTTGAAATATAAGTTGTTTAACTTGTAAAATTAACTTTTTAATATTTTTAAAATCAATTAAATGTTCCAAATTCAAATGACTGAAATTCAGTGTTGTTACATTCTTCCCACTGGAAAGAATTTCGTCCTAGAAATTAGGAAGTAAGAAAATGCCACAAACCCATTAACCTTTCAAAACTATTTAGTTGAAATATATTATAAAATTTCTAAGTCTTTAGATTCACCCACCAACACCAACTAATTTCCTTCCCTTCATTCATTTCAAGTCATAACTCAAAATCAAATTTTTATTGCCGAAAAATTTACAAAAATTTTCTAGCTCTTAATTTTATGGAAAATTTCGCTAGCGTGCGGACTGATTGAAATTTTTTACGATATATATATAATCACAAACATACATCTCCTCTTCAAGGATGAGGCATCCCATAGAGAAAAATACAAAAATACTATATGTAATCTGAGATGTGTACCTTTGATTAATATCAGCAAGCATATACAACCCATAAAATGCAAAAGCGAGCTCCAAATACAAAGCATACGCCATCTTGTAACAACTCGAAAATTTTAATGATTTAAATAACATAACTAACTAAATTTTTCTTGAAATTAAATAAAAAAATTAGCAATGAAAATTTGATATTTGGAATACGTCTATTCAAACGTAGTAAGCATCAGATTTTCATTAGAAAATATGGAAGTTTGTTTGGTTGTGAAATTTTCAATTTTAATTTTAAATCAGTTAAATTTGATGAAAATAAAATATTTTCGAAACCTAAATATTTTTATATAATAAAAATGTAAATCATTTTCTAAGTGAGACGTCTTCTTTCGTTTCGTCAAATTCGGACTTCTCAAGCTCCGTATTATTGTTTTCGGCGTTTTAGCAGGAGTTTTAGCAGCGAAATTCGAGTTTTGATAGGTAGGTCGTGTCACTCATATCTGTGTATCATTCTATTTGTCTCGTCGTGCTAATCTCCGTGGTATATTTGTTTATATATCTCGGTGTCCGGTGGTGGCGAAATCAATAATACAGTTAACCTTTTCAGTATCCATTTTGGAGCTTTTGATATTCTATGTCCATTCATTTGTCAAGCGGCTAAAATAAATGGCCACTTATTTAATGTTTCTAGAAATTTAATATATGACTTTTACCACTCCCATTATATTCAATATTGGTTCTTTGATTTCATTCTCTGCCTTACATTTTTCATTCTATTTGTGCACTTCTTATTTGAGAAATATAAAATATATAAAAGCATATAAATTAAAATTTTCACCTCCTCTTTGTATAACCTGCTCATTCATCCATGGCCGCATTACACCATCCTCATGCTCGTCTCCTCTTTATATGGACACTGTTGCCATCAACTCAACCTTCCACCTATTATGTCATCCGACCACAACCCATCTTCCCTTCATGCTCGGTCGCTCAAGCACGAGCATAGCAGCCCTTCTGCTGTCACTCCTCTAACCGCATAGCCAGCTGAACACTCCAACACATCACCACGTCCATGGCCCTCCACCGACCAAGTGCTTCCTCCGACCAAAGCCTACAACCCTGCTTCTGTTGCTGTCCACCAAAATAGGCCTCTTCATCTTGTTTCCATCCATGGCCTCACTTCAACCCACCACTGTCTGGTCTCTACTCCCCTGCTACGACCCTCCCTGCGCCGAACCCGATTCGACAACCTACCCCGACACCTCCACCTTCCACCACCCAAGAAGCCGCTTTCACCTGCCGCCACACCTCACAACCCTTCTTCTCCTGTTCAAATTTTTTTTATATGCGCTTCTATTTTTTTCTTTGAACCGAACTCATGCATGCTTGCTCGTGTACATTTGCTCCAACCTTCCACCTTCATGAGATTCTAGCCCTCCACCTTCCAGTAGCCGAACGATTGCACCCCACCATAGCTCGCTTTGCCAAACACCTACAGCCGTTGAATCAATTCCTGCATGGTTTTTTACCATGATTTTCGGGTGCTAAAGATTGTAAAAGGTAGTTTATATATAATTTACATTCTTTTTGCTATGAATGCTCATGCTTTTCAACTTTCTCCCTATGCTGAGCTTCAACCCCTTCTTGTTTAAAAAATATATTTTTTAGTTCTTATATTTTTAAAGTTTATATATCTACATATTGCATTCATTTTCACATTCCTGTTCATGCTTGCTTGAGGAAATAAGGTATATATATATATATTATATATATATATATTTATTTTTCATCGAATTCAAATTCATTTAATCTATCTTGTCATAGCCATCATTTTTTTTACCATTGTCTGGATCCACATCCGGGTTGTCGTGTCCGTATCCGTGTGCTTGTCCGTGTCTGTGCTTCTCATTCCTGTTGTTTTCTCTAGCCCCAAAATGTGAGCAATCACTCATGATTAACAATTTTATGTTTAAGTAAATAACATCACTTGAATTGACCATTGAAATGTTTATTATAGCCAGGATTTTGTTTAGTTAATATATATATATATATATATATGATTTCATATGTTACGATGCTCACTTTGATGATGTAATGTTCATTTTGATGTATATGATAATATGTTGCTTTGTATAACATTTATATTGACATGTATGATATGTAGATTTGTGATTCACAATTGCAAGTCTCTTATATGCCATGCTATCAATTATCTGTTTTCAATCACACTAAAAGTTCACTGTTAGTTTAGGAAATCCCTATGGGTTAAATGATACATATCCGAACGATATTGTAGATTAGGGAAAAATTGTTATGGGTTGAAATGACAAATCCAAGCGATTTTATTGATTTCAAAATTTTGGGATTGCGGGTTGAAATGATATATACCCGTAAATATTAAATTATTACGGATTGAAATGATAAATATCCATATCACTTGATCAGGTATAAAGTTTCATGCGGACACCGTTAGTCACTTTTGAAAAATGATACAAAGTCTTGAAAGGAAATATATGGGTCTAATAAATATTCATTCTAAATATAATATATAAATTTATTTTAATGTATGGGTCTAATAAACATTGATTTTAAATATAATATATAAATTTGTTTTAATATATGGGTAAAATATAGATTTTTAAATTATATGTTTCGAAATCTTAATAAGTTAAGTTTTGAAAAATGTAAATTTTAATATTTTACTTATAATTTTATTATTTTTAAATACGTCTAATAACATTTAATTAATATATATAATATGTTTAAAGTATTTATTCAAAATTGTATTAATATTTTAAAAAATAGACTTTTGTAATAACTTGAATAAATTAAGGTTGGAAAGATTGAAATTGAATTGAAATTTTATTTTTTTAAGAATTATATTTAAATAGAAATTGATTTTAAACTTATTAATTTTGAGATTTTAAAGATACGATTTGATAACTTGATTTTGATTAACGTGATTAAATGCATATTTCAAAATTTACATATAATAGAAATTGAATATTTAATATTGATTTAAATTTGTGATTTGAGATTTTATTTAAAATAAATAAAAATAATAATTAAGTAAATATTTTCAAATCTAAATAAAAAGTTGAATTTTGAAATATAAATGAAATTTATCAAATTGAGTTATTGTAAATGTTATGATATTTAAACTTTGAAACCTATTGAATTGGAAGTGGTTTAAATTTGTAGTTTAAACTTGGATTTGAAATCGATATAAATTAAAATGGTTTTAAATAAGAATTTGAACTGAACCTTTAACCTTGTTAATTGGAATTGTTGAACTGAGGTTTGATTTAAATTGGATTTTTGAAGTAAGGTTGATTTGAATTGATTTGTGAAATTGCGAGAAACAATTCTAATTTGATTTTTTTTTTGGATATAAACTCTTTTAATGTATATTAACCATTTTCAATATATATATATATATATATATATAAAAACCATTTTCAATACATAAACTATTTTAATCTATAACCTATTTTTAAATATAAACTATTTTTAATGTATAAGTATTTCATTATATAAACTACTTTCAATATTCAAACTGAATAAGTTGGAACTGTTATTATTTAGACTTAATGAACTTAAATGCGAACAATTTGATATGATGTTTAAACTATTGTTTGGTTATGATTTTTGAAATGAATAATGATTTCGAAAGTGGATATAACTTCGAAATTGATATGATTTCGAAAGTGAATAAGCTTTCGAAAGTGATACGATTTTGAATAAATATGATATTTTGATATGAAGTATGAACTGTTTGAAATAGAAATCACCACGGTGTGAAATAAGCATTTGGCTGTTACAGAGATCGAGATCGGATATTGTCATACTCTCTTCCAATACCAAAAACCACTTTAGCAACTATGTACGTGGTGAAGAATCTAGAACGAGGTAGGATGTTTTGGCGACGTCTATATGAGGTATTAACACAGCCCTGACTCCCACAAGTAAGCTTGATGTGACTAAAACAGGAGCTATGCCTGGGCCAACTGAGGTTGCACCTCCGATCGATACCATTCTATTACTTTGTGATTTGATTGGGTGCTCCTTTGATTTTGGGAGTGTGTCCTGAGGTGGGCGGTAGTAGCTATTATGCGTTACCACCAGCCCGATTCTGCAAAATGTTAGAATCCTACCCTAGGAATTGCCTCGCATGCCTTGTCACATGCCTTATCATGCCTATTACAAGTTTGGTTTGTGTCATACCTATGGAGTACTCCCTGATAGCCCACTGGTTTGGTGGAGTTTACAGTACTCTATAGACTACGACATTTATATAAAATGTGTTAAGGGGGATATGGGTAATGCCTTAACGCTATTTTAATAGTTTACTTTACTATAGACATTATCTATGTAGCGTATTTTATTATGTATGTAGATAGATCCTTAGAGGATGCGAATCCCAAACATCCTTTAAGTTATATTGCATTTCACCTGGACATTTCACTTGAGTTGATGTAGTTGCATAAGAATGTTAATCTCGACTCAAGTGTTTTGTGTTTTGCCTTATGCTCGAGTCACACTGAGTGCTATAGCATTTGAGACTCACCTATGGAGCTTGGAGATTTGCTTGGAGTTATCTATTCAGCTTTTAGTTATTCCAATTATTTCCAGTTGTTTGTTCAGACTGGTCATTTGTTTATGTATTAGAGGCTCCTATGTATTAAAGATTCCTATTTCATTTTGTTTTAAATATGATGTTCTATAGTAGCTTCATGAACTACTACTTATCTATTCCACTGCTTATTGTTATATTACTCCATGTCTATGATTTTGTGACTAATTTATTTACTATTTATGCAAAGTTTTGTCAAATATAAATTAACAATCTGTTGTTTTGAGCAATTCAAGTCTGACATGTGTGAATGGTTGGCGATTTGAACGGTTTTAAATAGCAGGTAATTACATGCGGTATCGGAGCTCTGGTTTAGGCAAAATTTAGCATACGGAGTAAAAACTCATTAGAGATAGGGTAGTGATACCGTAGAATGAGTAGAATCAATTATAGAATCATCTTCGTTCGAGCTTGAAATTCTTCGTCCTGGATTAGGATTCTTTTGAATTTTGGGACATTCCCTTTGTCCTAAAATCCATTCTTGTTCTTCCTATTCGTGTTCTTTTGATACTGGAGCATCCCATAGCTTCATTTCGGTTGATCTTTGTAATAAATCTAAACACATCTTACAAACTCATTTGTTAACTTCACCCTTATGTGTGCTAATCCCATCGGCGATCCCGCCAACCTTAGTATGATTTGTAAAGGGGTGAAACTCCATTACAACAGACGTCGATTCATCGAAAATTTCTACTTCCTCGGTTTCAATGTTGTTACTTCTTGGAAATCCCGAACCATTTCTCAATCAAATGACCAAGCTAATTCTTTTATGATCGAATGTTGAATGCCTCACGATTATGCAGGCAGTTTTATCTTTTCGCTTGATTCTCAGCCTAGTGATCTTGACTCCACCCCTGTTGTCCAACTATTTCCAGATGTCTTTGGTGAAGTGACTTATCTTCCTTCCAAGCAGGAAATTGAATTTCGCATCGAACATATTCCTGGAGCTCGACCTTTCTACTGATCTTCACCAGCTTCGTGTAGCCGAGGAGAGCATTCCCAAGACAGCTATCCGATTGGAGAAAGGTTTTCATGAATATTTAGTCATGCTTTTTGGATTAACCAATGCTCCTGCCTTCTTCATCAATTGCACGTTTTCCGTAATGTTCTCATCAGATTTTTCATGATTTTCGTTGATGATATTATTGTCTTGTCTAAGTCTCAGTTGACCCAGTTAAGGTCGCCGCGATTAATATAAGTCTATCATCTTTCCTCTTTTGAAATTTAATTATCCTATCTTCCTTTCAAGCCTATTTTCATAGTTAGAATTCTCTTTGATTAGGGTCCCATTATATTTGAATCTCTATCCTCCTTCTAGAATCCATCTTGAATCATCCTATGAGAAAGCGTATTTGTAATTATAAAATGTTTTATATTGTGTTGCTTGAGTTGTTAAGTTTGAATTTTGGGTTTTGATCGATTCGTCTGGCCAACGCTATCGATAGAAATTGCAAAACACTTCAACAGAGCAAACTGACATAATATTATATCGAAATTGGTAATGAAATAATTTAATGTATGATTATATTTTATATATAAAGATATAATTTTTTGAAATTAGATAGTTAAATGAATTGGTTGTTAGAAATGATAATACTAGATTATCAATTTCTATTTCGTCAACCTTCCTAAACCATTAACTATTGTTGTTTATTATAAGAAGTTGAAATTTTATAACAATGTTTGTAAATCTGATTTGCAGATAAAATGAATTTAAATTAAAGAATTTGAGAATTTAATTTTCGAAGCTTCTCAAAATTTGGTTTTCAAAGTTTTGAAAAAATAATATATATTATTTGAAAGTACTTTCGAATAGAAATCGTTTCCAAAGAATTTTAAAAAAACTAAGCCAATACTCTCCTCTTCTGTCGCTAGAAAATAATTTCGATGATGGCTGCAGCTTCATCAATATTTATTTTCGAGTCTCAAAGTAGAGAGACCACTTTGTAGCTTTGCTACATTTTTGATTTAGAAAATGAATTCGATTGAATTTCTTGACTATGATTTGATGCACAAAAAATGTATATGTATATAACTATTTCAAAATGGTTTGAAGTAAAACAGAAAATTTATCTCTTATGTTTTATATCAAATGATGGTTTTCAGTTATTGAAATGAAGCAAACTTTTTTGGATAATTGGAGTGTATAAAATGAGAAATGGAATTAAAACAACTTGAAACAGTTGAACTAGGATAATAATTGATTTGTGTAACACTTAATTGCATTCTAAAACATACGCAACTTATCGGAAATATTCAGAAAGTTTGCTTCATTTCAATAACTGAAAACCATCGTTTGATATAAAATGTTAATATGAATATGTAATTGATGGTTACACAAGTGAAACTTAAGTAAATAAAATGTTCAAACTAAATTTTGCTTAATAGAAATGTTGTAAATAAAAGATGAATTTGTAAAGTGTACAATTACACTCAAAATATTAATAAAACTTACCTGAAAAAAAGTTTGAATGTAATGAGAGTATATAATTGAATAGTATACGGTATTCATGTATACTAATATGTCCAAAAATTAAATTTTGTTAGGGGAATTTATAAATAAAATTTTGAATTGGTATAGTAAATGTTATACGCTTAATCTATGCTATAAGATATGTTATGTGGAATAAATTGAATAATAAAAAGAAAATGCTATTTAAGTCAGTGAATAGAACTTAAGAAAATAAATAGGTAATAAATAAATTTATATTTTGAAAACTATTTGTGATACAAAGGTAAATTAGAAAGAATGTTTGAAATTGAATTTTTAAGTGGAATCAACTTAACTGAAGATAAATGGTTAAAATAAATGAGTTAAATAAAATAAATTTGTTTTGAAAGAAATTTTTTGTAACAAACATTAATACATTGAAATTAAATCCACTGAATGAAACACATTGAATTGAAACCAACCAAATATGAATACAATTAATATTTATTGACTAAATAAAATAGATTGAAACCAAATTTGTTGAATATTAATCAATCTAAAAACTAATGAAATTTATATGGTTTTGAATTTTAGTTGTAATATTTGGTACTTTGTATTTCGAATCTATCTTTTCTTTCTATTGCTTCTATTGTCCTATCTGGTTCCTTTTCGGAGGTAAAAAGTTTTGAATAGGGGAGAGTGTAATAACCTAGAAATTTTAACGATTTAAATAACGTAATTAACTAATTTTTTCTTGAAATTAAATAACAAAATTTTAGGAATGAAAATTGGATATTTGGAATACGTCTATTTAAATGTAGCAAGTGTTAGATTTTCATTAGAAAATATAGAAGTTTGTTTGGTTGTGAAATTTTCAATTTTAATTTTAAATCAGTTAAATTAGATGAAAATACAATTTTTTTAAACCCTAAATATTTTTATATAATAAAAATATAAATCATTTTCTGAGTGAGGCGTCATCTTTCGTTTCTATATATTTGGACTTCTCTAGCTTTGTTTATAGTATTTTTGGCGTTTCAGCAGTAGTTTTGGCAGCGGAATTCAAGTTTTGATAGGTGGATCGTGTCACTCATATCTGTGAACAATTCTGTTCGTCTTGTCGTGCTGATATCCGCCGTATATTCGTCTGTGCATTCGGTGTTCAATACATGGCGAAATAATTAATACGGTTAGCCTTATCGGTACCCTTTTTCAAGCTTTTGATATTCTATGTCCATTCATTTGTCAAACGGCTGAAATAAATGGCCACTTCTTTAATATTCCCAGAAATTTAATATTTAACTTTTACCACTCCCATTATATTCAATAGTGATTCATTGATTTCATTCTCTGCCTTTCGTTTTTCATTCTATTCGTGCACTTCTTATTTGAGAAATATAAAATATATAAAAGCATATAAATTAAAATTGCCACCTCCGCCTTGTATAACCTGCTCATTCATCCATGGTCGCATCACACCATCCTCATGCTTGTCTCCTCTTTATATGGCCACTGCTGCCATCAACTCAACCTTCCACCTGTTACGTCATCCGACCACAACCCATCTCCCTTTCATGCTCGATCGCTCAACCACGAGCACAGCAGCCCTTCCGCTGTCACCCCTCCAACCGCATAGCCAACCAACACTCTAACCCATCACCACCTCCACGGCCCTTCCTTTGTGTTTGTGATTCTGTGACTGATTTATTTACTGTATATGGTAAGTTTAGCCAAATATAAATTAACTATATGTTGTTTTGAGCAATTCAAGTCTGATATGTGTGAATGATTGTCGATTTGATCGGTTCGAAATAGCAGGTCGTTACATGCGGTATCAAAGCTCTGGTTTATGCAAAATTTAGCATATGGAGTAAAAACTCATTAGATATAGGGAGTGATACCCTAGAATGAGTAGAATCAATTATAGAATCATCTTCATTCGAGCTTGAAATTCTTCGTCCTGGATTAGGACTCTTTTGAATTTTGGAACTTTCCCTTTGTTCTGAAATCCATTCTTGTCCTACCTATTCGTGTTTTTTTGATACTAGAGCATCCTACATCTTCATTTTGGTTGATCTTTGTAATAAATATGAACACATCTTGCAAACTCAATTGGAAACTTTGTCCTTATGTGTGACTAATCGCATCGGCGATCCCGCCAACCTTAGTATGATTTGTAAAGGGGTGAAACTCCTTTACAACAGGCATTGATTCACCGAAAATTTCTACTTTCTTGGTTTTGATGTTGCTAATTATTGCAAAGCCTGAACCATTTCTCTAGTAAATGACCAGGGATATTCTCTTGTGATCGAATGTTGTATGCCTCACGATTATGCAGGCAGTTTAATCTTTTTGCTTGATTCTCAGCCCAGTGGTCTTGACTCCACCCCTATTGTCCAACTATTTTCGGATGTCTTTGGTGAAGTCACTTCTCTTCCTTGCAAGAGAAAAATTGAATTTCACATCAATCTTATTCCTGGAACTCGATCTTGCTATCGATTTTCACCAGCTTCTTATAGCCAAGGAGAGAATTCCCAAGACAGTTATCCGATTGGAGAATGGTTTCCATGAATGTTTGGTCACGCCCTTTGGATTAACTAATGCTCCTGCCTTCTTCGTCAATCGCATGTATCGTGTTTTTCGCTATGTTTTCATCAGGTTTGTCCTGGTTTCGTTGATGATATTCTCGTCTTGTCTAAGTCTCAATTGACTTGGTTAAGGTCGCCGCGATTAATATAAGTCTATCATCTTTCCTCTTTTGAAATTAAATTATCTTATCTTCCTTTCGAGCCTATCTTTATAGTTAGAATTCTCTTTGACTAGGGTCCCTCTAAATTTAAATTTCTATCCTCGTTCTAGAATCCATTCATGAATCATCCTACGAGAGAGCGTATTTGTAATTATAAAATGTTTTATACTGTGTTGTTCGAGTTGTTAAGTTCGATTTTTGGGTTTCAATCGATTCATTTGGCCAACGCTATCAATAGGAATTCCAAAACACTTCAACAGTGCAAACAGACATAATATTGTTTTCGAAATTGGTAATAAAATAATTTTATGTATGATTATATTTACGTATAAGATATAATTTTCTGAAATTAGATAGTTAAATGAATTGGTTGCTAGGAATGATAACACTAGATTACCATTTTCTGTTTGTCAACCTTCCTAAACCATTAACTATCGCTGTTTGTCATAAGAAGTTGAAATTTTACATACAAGGATTATAAATCTAATTTGCAGATAAAAGGAATTTAAGTTAAAGAATTTGAGAATTAAAATTTTGGTGCTTCTCATAATTTGGTTTTTCAAATTTTTGGAAAAATAATATTTTTTATTTGAAAGCATTTTCGAATATAAATTATTTCCAAATAATTTTGACAGAAGTAAGTCCGTACTCTTCTCTTTTATCGCTAGAAAAATAATTTCGATAACTACTGCAGCATCATCGACATTCATTTTCGAGTCTCAAAGTAGAGAGACCACTTAGTAGCTTTGCTACATTTTTATTTTGGAAAATGAATTTGATTGAATTTCTTGAGTACGATTTGATGTACAAAACATATATATATATATATATATATATATAATTATTTCGAAATAGTTTGAAGTACAACCGGAAATTCAACTCTTAAGTTTTATATTAAGTGATGGTTTTCAATTAATGAAATGAAGCAATTTTTTTGAATAATTGGAGTGTCTAGAATGAAAAAGGAATTAAAACTACTTGAAATAGTTGAACTAGGATAAAAATTAATTTGTGTAACAATCAATTGCGTTCTAAAACATACATAACTTACCCGAAATATTCAAAAAGTTAAAATGTTAATATGAACATGTAATTGAAGGTTATAAAAGTGAAACTTAAGTAAATAAAATGTTCAGACTAAATTTTGCTTAATAGAATTGTTGTAAATCAAAGGTAAATTTGTATAGTGCTCAATTACACTCAGAACATTAATAAAACTTACCTAAAAAAAGTTTGAATGTAATAAGAATGAATAGTATACATGTAAGTAATAAGATGTCCAAAAATTAAATTTTGTTAGGGGAATTCATAAATAAAAATTTGAATTGGTATAGTAAATGTTATACACTTAATTTATGTTATGTTAAGTGGAATAAATTGAATACTAAAAAGAAAATGTTATTTAAGTCAATGAATATGAACTTAAGAAAATAATTAATAAATAAATTTATATTTTGAAAACTATTTGTGGTGTAAAGGAAATTACAAAGAATAGTTGAAATTGAATTTTTAAGTGGAATCAACTTAACTGAAGATAAATGGATTAAATAAATGAGTTAAATAAAATAAATTTATTTTGAAAGAATTTTTTTGTAACAAACGTAAATAAATTGAAATTAAATCAACTGAATGAAAATATATGGAGTTGAAACCAACCAAATGTGAATACAATTAATATTTATTGAGTAAATAAAATAGATTAAAACCAAATTTGCTGAATATTAATCAATTTAAAAACTAATGAAATTTATATGGTTTTGAAATTTAGTTGTTGTATCTGGTACTTTGTATTTTGAATCTAACTTTCCTTTCTGTTACTTCTATTCTCCTATCTCATTCCTTTTCGGCGATGAAAAGTTTTGAGTGGGAGAGAGTGTAACGACCCGAAAATTTTAACAATTTAAATAACGTAATTAACTAACTTTTTATTGAAATTAAATAATAAAATTTTAGCAATGAAAAATTGATATTTGGAATACATCTATTTAAATGTACCAAGTGTCAAATTTTCATCAGAAAATATGGAAGTTTGTTTGGTTGTGAAATTTTCAATTTTAATTTTAAGTTAGTTAAATTTGATGAAAATAAAATTTTTCGAAACCTAAATATCTTTATATAATAAAAATGTAAATCGTTTTTTGAGTGAGGTGTCATCTTTCGTTTCATCAAATTTGGACTGCTCTAGCTTCGTTTATATTGTTTTCGGCGTTTTAGCTGTAGTTTTGGCAGCGAAATTCAAGTTTTGTAGGTGGGTCGTGTAACTTATATTTGTATACCATTCTGTTCGTCTCGTCATGCTGATCTCCTCAATATATTCGTTTGTGCATTTCGGTGTGAGGTACATGGTGAAATCAGCAATACAGTAATACGTATCGGTACCTATTTTGGTGCTTTTGATATTCTATGCCCATTCATTTGTCAAACGCCTGAAATAAATGGCCACTTGTTTGATATTCCTAGAAATTTAATATATGACTTTTACCATTCTCATTATATTCAATATTCGTTCGTTGATTTGATTCTCTGTCTTTCATTTTTCATTCTATTCGTGCACTTCTTATTTGAGAAATAAAAAATGTATAAAAGCATGTAAATTAATACTGCTACCTCCTTTTTGTATAACCTGCTCATTCATCCACGGCCGCATCACACCATCCTCGTGCTCGTCTCCTCTTTATATGGCCACTGCCGCCATCAACTCAACCTTCCACCTTCCACGTCATCCGACCATAGCATATCTCCCCTCCATGTTCGGTCACTCAAGCACAAGCACAGCAGCCCTTCCACTGTCACCCCTCCAACCCGCATAGCCAACAGAATACTCCAAACCATCACCATGTCCATGGTCCTCCATTGACCAAAGCCTGCAACCCTGCTGCTGTTGCTGTCCACCGAAACAGGCCTCCTCATCCTCGTCCCAACCATGGTCGCACTTCAACCCACCACTATCTGGCCTCCACTGCCTTGCTCTGACCCTCCCTGTGTCGAACCCGATCCGACAGCCTGCCTGACACCACTACTTTTCTCCACCCAAACAACCGCTTCCACCTGCCACTACACCCTGCAAACCTTGCATCTCCTGTTTAAAAAAAATTATATGTGGTTTTATATTTTTCTTTGAACCGAACCCATGCATGCTTGCTCGTATCCATTTTCTTCGACCTTCCACCTCCACGGGACTCTAGCCCTCCGCCTTCCAGTAGCCGAATGACTGCACCCTGCCACAGCCTGCTTCGCTAAATGCCTATAGCCGTTGAATCAATTCCCGCATGATTTTCTGCCATGATTTTCGGGTGCTAAAGATTGTAAAAGGTAGTTTATATATATAATTTACATTCTTTTTGATGTGAGTGCTCGTGCTTGTTATCTTGCTCTATATGTTGAACTTCTACCCCATCTTATTTTTTTTTAATTCTTAATTTTTAAAGTTCATATATCTACACGTTGCATTCATTTTCACATTCCTCTTCATGCTTGCTTGAGGAAATAAGGTGTCTGTATAAATATATATAGTTTTCATCTAATTCGAATTCATGTTATCTAGCTTGTTGCAGCCATCTTTTGCTTTGCCGCTGTCCGGATCCGCATCAGAGTTGTCATGTCCGTATCCGTGTGCTTATCCGTGTCTGTTGCTTCTCATTTTTGTTGTTTTCTCTAGTCGCGAAAGGTGATCAATCACTCACGATTAACAATTTTATGTTTAAGTAAATAACATTACTTGAAATGACTATTGAAATGTTTGTTATAGCTAGGATTTTGTTTAGTGAATATATTATGATTTTATATGTTACGATGCTCACTTTGGTGATGTGATGTTCATTTTGATGTATATGATAATATGTTGCTTTGTATAACACTTATATTGACATGTATGGTATGTTGATTTGTGATTCACAATTGCAAGTCCATTATATGCCATGCTATTAATTATCTGTTTTCAATCATACTGCAAGTTTCCTGTTTGTTTAGGAAATCCCTATGCGTTGAAATGATACATATCCGAACAATATTGTAGATTAGGGAAAAATCGTTATGGGTTGAAATGAGAAACCCAAGCAATTTTATTGGTTTTGAAATTTTGGGATTGCGGGTTGAAATGGTATATACCCATAAATATCAAATTATTGTGGATTGAAATGATAAATATCTGTATCACTTGACCATAGGATAGAAAATTTTATACGGACACCATTGGTCTCTTTTGAAAACGATACAAAGTTTTAAAAGGATATATATAGGTTTAATAAATATTGATTTTAAATACAATTTATAAATTTATCTTGATATATGGGTTTAATAAATATTGATTTTAAATATAATATATAAATTTATTTTAATATATGGGTGAAATTTAGATTTTTAAATTATAAGTTTGGAAATTTAAATTTATAAGTTAAGTTTAAAAAAATGTAAATTTTATGATTTTACTTATAATTTTATTATTTTCAGATATATATAATAAGATTTAATTTAATATAATATAATTTAATAAAAAGTTTAATTTAATTAATATAGATAATATGTTTAAAGTATTTATTTAAAATTATATTAATATTTTAAAAATAGATTTTTTTAATAACTTAAATAAATTAAGGTTGGAAAGATGAATTGAAATTTTATTTTTTTACGAATTATATTTAAATAGATATTGATTTGGAACTTATTAATTTTGAGATTTTAAAGATACGATTTTATAACTTGATTTTCATTAAGGTGATTAAATGAATATTTCAAAATTTACATATAATAGAAATTGAATATTTAATATTTATTTAAATTTGTGATTTGAGATTTTATTTAAAACAAAAATAAAAAATTGATTAAGTGAATATTTTCAAATTCAAATAAAATTAACGTTGAATTTTGAAATATTAATGAAATTTATCAAATTGAGTTATTGTAAATATTAGGATATTTAAACTTTGATACTTATTGAATTGGAATTGGTTTTAATTTGTAGTTCAAACCTGGATTTGAAATCGATATAAATTAAAAAGGTTTTAAATAAGAATTTGAGCTGAACCTTTAACCTTTATAATTGGAATTGTTGAACTGAGATTTGATTTAAATCGAATTTTGGAACTAAGATTGATTTGAATTGATTTGTGAAATTGAAAGAAACAATTCTAGTTTGAAACTATTTTCGATATAAACTCTTTTAATGTATATCAAATATATTTTTATATATAAACTATTTCTAATATATAAACTATTTCAATCAATAACCTATTTTTAAATATAAACAATTTTTAATGTATAACCATTTCAATATATAAACTACTTCCAATATTCAATCTGTTTAAGTTGGACTGGAATAATTTAGATTTAACGGAGTTAAATGCGAACACTTTGATATGATGTTTAATCTATTTTTTGGTTATGATTTTTGAAGTGAATAATGATTTCGAATTAAATATGATTTCGAAAGTTATATGATTTCGAAAGCGAATAAGATTTCGTAAGTGATATGATTTTGAAATGAATATGATATTCTGATATGAAATATGAACTATTTGAAATGAAAATGACCACAATGTGAAATAAGCATTTGGTTGTTAAAGAGACCGGGATCAGATATTGTCGTACTCTCTGCCAATACCGAAAACCACTTTAACAACTGTGTACGTGGTGGAGAATCTAGAACGAAGTAGAATGTTTTGTCGACGTCTACATGAGGTATTAACGCAGGGCCGAGTCTTATGAGTCAGCTTGATGTGACTAAAACATGAGCTATACCTGGGCCAAGTGAGGTCACACCTCCGATCGAGCATGCTTCTTCCATACCATTCTATTACTTTGTGATTTGATTGGGTGCACCTTTGATTTTGGTAGTGTGTCTCGAGGTGGGCGGTAGTAGCTGCTATGCGTTACCACCAGCCCGGTTTTGCAATATGATAGAATCCTACCCTAGGCATTGCCTCGCGTGCCTTGCCACATGCCTTATCACACCCACTATGAGTTTGGTTTGTGTTGTAACTATGGAGTGCTCCCTGATAGCCCACTGGTTTGGTGGAGTTTATATTACTGTATAGAATACAACATTTATATAAAATGTTTTAAGAGGGATACGGGTAACACCTTCACGATATTTTAATAGTTTACCTTACTATAGGCATTATCTATGTAGCAGATTGTACTATGTATGTAGATAGTTTCACGGATCCTTAGAAGATGAGAATCCCAAACATCCTTTAAATTATACTGCATTTCACTTGGACATTTCACTTGAGTTGATTTACTTGCATAATAATGTTAATCCCGACTCGAGTGTTTTGTGTTTTGCTTTATGCTTGGGTCAGACTAAGTGTCATAGCATTTGAGACTCACCTTTGGTGCTTGGAGATTTGCTTGGAGTTATCTATTCAGCTATCAGTTATTCCAATTATTTCCAGTTGTTTGTTCAGACTTGTCATTTGTTTATGTATTAGAGACTCTATGTATTTAAGATTTCTGTTGTATTTTGTTTTAACTCAGATGTTCTGTAGTAGCTTCATGAACTACTATTTATCTATTCCGTTGCTTATTGTTATATTGTTTTGTGTCTTTGATTCTGTGACTGATTTATTTACTGTATACTAAGTTTTGGCAAATATAAATTAACAATCTGTTGTTTTGAGCAACTCAAGTCTGACATGTGTGGATGATTGTCGAGTTGAATGGTTCGAAATAGCAGGTCGTTACACATCCACGCCTACTAATCACTCAACAACCAATAATAACATTTACATAGAGAGTAATATCAATATATAGCATGTACTAATGCAATATTTATATGCAAATGTAGCAAATGTAATAAGAGAAACCATCAAACAAATAATATCCATCCAATTTGTTCATAATCATATCAATTTGCATTTTCCAATGTCAACATTATATTTATGTAGTTTCATTTCTTATTAAACTTCAATTGATTCGTTTTCAATTTATTCCCATTTAATTAATTTACATTCAATTTTAACGTTCACTTTATTTTCATTCAATTTGCTTTCATTAACTTTGAATTCAATTTATTTTAACAACATTTCATTGCATATTGAATTCGTTTATGGACCATTTCATAAAATCGTTACATTTTAACTTTTCCTAAGTTAAATTTCATTTCATTATCATCTAATATATTTCTTCAATACTAATATTATTTATGAACCATTCCATACAACAATTACTTAAGTTTGTTACAAACACTTTATAATACACAACTCATGTTTATCACTACTTCACACTTATGTTCATATTCAATTCTATCAAACCACATTCCACAACATATTCAAGTCATTTTACAACTTAAGTTGAATTTCATTCTACAACTAAAGTTCATATCCATTTCATTAGCTTAATCCATTAGTTCATTTCATTAATTCATTACAAATCAAATTCATTTTCATTTAACTCATTTTATTAATCCACTTCATTTATATTTTCTTGAGTCAAATTCCTTTTAAATCCCATTTCATATTTGTTTTTCTTAACATTCATATTCAACAAATTAAAAATTTGTTTTAACTTACTAATTCTCAAAAATTTATAAGTTATCAAAATTTATCATCTCATATATATAAAATTATACTTGGATTTTAAAATCAAAACTTGTTTGTCTAAAACAAAACTTCAATGGTAGCAATCCATCACTTAGTACACAAAATGAACGCCGATGATACTGTAGTCATCGCCAGAATTATTTCCCAGTGACTAAATTGAGTTCAGCGCTTTCTGCTTTTTTAAAAAAAATTCAAAATAATACTATTATTATCCTTCCAAAACCTTCGAATTTTTTTTTCAAAATCAATGGGATTTAAATTCTCAAACTTCTTATTTTAAAACCATTATTTACAAAGCATATTTATATAATCCCACTTCTTATATAATATCATTTCACAAATGTTTGATTATTTTAATTATAATCAACACTCTGTAATTCATATTTATAAATTCACTTTCTTAGATAACTTATTTTTCAAATGTTTAACATTCTTTAATAATAACAACTATTATTAGAACGACAAACACCAAATGATAATAATCAAATATTATCATTCACTAATAGCCAAACACTCCGTATATAACCATAATAATTTCTAAAAAATTATCCTTTTATATATAAAATATAATTTAGGTAAAATTATTTCATTACTAATTCTCAAAACAATACTGTGTCGCTTTGCCTTATTTAAGTGTTTATTAAACCCCTATCGATATCGTGGCATCTCACGTACCGGTCAAAATTCATAAATCACTCAACAAATAAATTAATACAATATAAAACATTTTTGTATCACTAACAAATATGCGCTCATATTTATAATACACTCAAAACTCATAATAAGGCATTCCATTACCTTACCTCTTAATGAGTTACCCCATCAAAACCCAGGTTCTTCCTTAACCACGCTCTGGTACCAAGTGTAATGACCCGCAAATCTGCACAATTCAAGCTGGCAATACCACACATATCCAACCCAAATTGAATGGAAAGATGGATAGTTATGAAAAATAAAGAAGAAAGAAGAAGAGAAAAGGTAAATTAGAACAACATAGAATCTCACAATTATAGCAGAATAATATATATAATATAATATCAACGATCTTTACAAAAGAGAAACTATTATATACATACATCAATCAGAATACAAAAAAATCATAATCATCCGTCTGGACAGTTATAACAATCTATCTCCATAATTGCAGATAATTTCACAACAATGCAATGGAAGAATAAACAAATATGGAAATATGTCATGAAGACCCCCAGCTCATCATCTATGCTCCAATACATCCTAAGAAGTCTGTAAATATGCTCGGTCTGACTCGAGCATTATAATAAAATAACACTCGAATTGGTTTGGAAAATCAGCATGAGAAAACATGCCTAACTAGATTTTAAAGTTATAGAAAACCTTTGAAAATCAAAAGTATCTCGTAAGACCATGCTACACATAAACACAGACGGGTTTTTACTTTGCGATAACCAAAACATTTCATATGAAATTATCTGATATTATAATAGTGTCTATGATACAAATACTTATATTAATCATAGCCGAAAATTTTACATTAATTAAATTCCAACATAATAGGTATACAACATAAACCGTAAAAGCTCGTATTGGAGAATGGATTCCATATTGTGGCAAGGTAAGGAACTGCCTTCCAATGGTGCATCTCTAGATAAAATGCACTAGGGTTTGACTAGAACATCTTGTACCACTACCATGCAGGACTGGCCTACCACTTGACTAGTAGTACCAAATATGACCACCCCTTTCATTAATGGGCCCCAAAACATAAATGAGTAGATAATAACTGATCTAGATTTGGAATGACCATACCCTGATGGGAGTGACCCACTTGGCCCTACTACATGCCCGATTTTTGTCATTTCTCTGTTGATAAGGCTTGAGGCTACGTTTTAACTTTATATAACACTTCCTACTTGGAAGGCTAACACTTCCCTCTATGCAACAATGCAATGCCAACATTCATCCATACAAGTTGATTTTGGGACTGAACGGTACCGAAGGCACCACTTCTACTACATCCATTTTGGATTCATTCACGAAATTAGTAGCAAGCAGCCCTTATACTTCACAAAGCTCCGTTTTCAACTTCATCATTTTCAAGATGTCATCACTTTGAAATGCTTGAGTTGGATCGAAGTGGTTTTCAGATAACTTACCCGGTCCCAGTCTCTTCAAAACAACTTTTCGATAATTTTCGGTAAACTCAACCTCGGTTCTTTAGGAAATAATAGTCAAAGATAAGAGAGGAGATCACCTCCTAACCGTAAGTGGATGGATATCTTTATCGTTTGTCCAAGGAGAACGAAACGAGACTCATACACACAGTACAACATTATCGGAGATGATTGTGCTATATAACTCATGTATTTCTCCTAGATATTTTCAAAACTTACGTTTTGGGTCCAAATTCGATAGTCGGTTATTTAACTATCCAAAAACAAACATTCAAATAGGGATTTATTTCAAATGGGAAAAACCAACCTTGGTTAAGCTGGCAAGAAACCACTAGCCTCTTTACTAAATCTTTCATTGATTAAAATCACTTTGTAATTTTCTTGTATAAGAATACTTTTACAAAGAAATATCACCAATCCTTACACATTCAATACTTAGAAATTATCGATATACTTATCTCAGCGATATAAGTATATCCCCAAAATAGAGAAAGCTTTCCTTTTTACATAATTCTAGAACGTATTTATAAATCCCTTTATAAATATATAAAATCTTTTATATACCCACTCATAATCTCCAAAATCATTTATAACCCTCTTTTACATTCCTAAAATCATTTATAAACCCATTATAAATCCATAATACCATTTATAAAGCTTTTTTTTTACTTTTTTCCAAATCTTCCTTTAAATTTTCCAAACCATGTTATAAGATACCTTTTATAAAACCCATATCTGTTTAAAAACCCTGTTTATAAATCTTGAAAACATTTATAAATAAACTCTAAACATTTACCTTAAAATACTATTATATAATAATAAAAAGTATAAATAAATAGTAATTAACTTCAAAACATCTTGAAAATAATAACTAATAATTTCAAAACATTCTTAATAAAACAATAATAATTTATCTTCGACATTATTAAATAATAAAAATTAATTTCCAAAACCTTATTGATAAATAATTAAAATTAATTTCAAACCATATTAGCAATTTAAATAATTACTTTTCAAAATATTAAAATATTGATAAACAACTTTCAAAACAATATTAATTAAATAAACAACTTTTAAACATAAATATATTTCCTTGATAAAAATCCATACTTAAATTTCAGTATAATTATTTCCATATTTATAAAAATATATGTATAAATCTCTTTCTATTTTATAATGTATCGTTTAACATCTCCAAAACTATCCTCACTTTTAATTCCCAAAATAGAATCAACTATTTTTCTAAAACAACATCCCACATATTACTATAAATTCACAATTTGATTTATTTCCCCAATCTATCCAATGACAATGGTTTCCTTTTATTTATAAACACCATTCATAAATATATCCTTTATTTAACAAAATATGATTTCACACATCCTCACTTTATTTGTAAAATTGTCACTTTTATATATTATCACCTTTATAAATTTCCACATTTATAAATAAATCTTAATATATGTATACACAGACACATCACTTTATATAAAATGGCTAATAAATATTTATACTAAATATTTACATCTTTTTTTTATAACCATATCCCTTTATAATAAAACATAGACCTTTTTTTTAAGATTTTAAAAATCTTTAATCACAGTTCACAATCTCTATTTAAAATATTTTATAAAACTATAAATTTATAATCTCTAAAAATCATATTTTTTTTACTTTATTTAAAATAAGCCCCTTCTCTTAGTAATTCAAGAATTATTAATATATATGTATGTATGTATGTACGTATGTAAGTATGATGTTCGAAGTCACTTAAATCCTTTTAGAAACTAAATCTTCATTTTATAATATTTCAAAATACTAAAAATATGGTCCAGTGTTATTATAGCACTAGTAGGGAAAAATCTTCCATGTCGTAAATTTTGGCATCTAAGATATCATTTATCAACTTATATATGATAAATAAAATCATCAATGTGAGGAATCCAGTTGGATCCCTCCAATCAGTTCCCTACATCACATACAGTATATAATCATAAAATATAAATCATCTGCTTCGAGGCGGGATCATATACAAAAGGTCGCCCGCTCTTACATGGGAACATAATAGGGTCTCATCGCTCCAAGGGTGGAAATATATCCAAAATGATAAAATAGTAAATCATCCAAACATTCAATCAACGTTTTAAATCAACTATGTACATAACTGGTTAACCAAAAAGGTGAGTTTAACTGACTTTGATTCTCGCTAAAATGCTCCGGTTAAATTAAAATTGAACAGGCGCTCAATTTTAACCCAAATTCTAATGAGCTACAAATCCATTCAATCCAACTCCATATCATAGCACTCACCGATACGATCGCAAAGCAACTTGTTGCGTTCAATTTGAACTTCTTATGAATTTATAATGAATTAAAGAACGATTGAAATAATTAAATTATAATTTACTTAAATTAATTGAATTTTAAATTCCTAATCATCTTTAATCAATCTAGGCCATTAATTATCTCTCCCTCTCCCTAGTACTCGCTTACAGGAACGAAAAGGCGACTAAACCCATACAACTAGCGACATTCGCGTCACATTCGCCGCGCCACTAAGCCGTTCGTCATGACCCATGCTATCCCACGCTTCGCCCATAATTGCCGACCCTCTATCTGTCGCCGATTGCCAAAAAATGACCCAATATCACCCCTGCTTCAAGTTCTCCTAGTTGGTGTTAATGACCTCCGATCGACGATCCAAAACCATGGAGGAGATCGTGGAGTCGAACTCTACAGCTTCCATGTTGAACATTTCTCCTAACTTGTCCCTGATCGATGTAGAGAATAATGGCATTGGATTGTCAGGATTTAATGCAGGTGGTTCTATATGTTATTCCCTATACCGAACACAATGGTGTATATATCGAAACCCAATTCCATCATATACAGAAGTTAGATTTTTGAAATTGAATTAAATTAATATAAATTCTTTTAATTAATTTTTATGCATTTGCAACTCGCACGACCAAATGATATGTCCAATCGCCATGAAATTCGATGGCATAATATAATTCACTATTACGGATCCAATGCAACTAGTTTCGTCTAATTCCGAGCCAATGCCCAAAAAAGTTATTTTCACACATTGTTAAAACGAATTATTATTAAAACTATTTTAATTACTTTTAATTCAAATTCAAAAGTTTACAATCTTCATTCTTATTTAGATAGACTTTTAAATCAGCTTTAGAAATTATTTTTATTCACCTAAAGTTCAAGAATTTATAATTCTAAACAATTCCAAATATTCAATCTAACAATTCAATTACTAAATAAATCGATTAATTTGAAATATAAGTTGTTTAACTTATAAATTTAACTTTTCAATATTTTTAAAATCAATTAAATATTCCAAATTCAAATGATTGAAATTATGGGTTGTTACAAAAAATGTACTTAGAGAAGGAATTCACTTGGGCTGAGTTTAGAAGAAGATTTGAAGAGTGATTTTTATCTGAAAAGCCATGTCAATTTTTCTTAAGAAGTTCTCTAATTTGGTGCAAGAAGAAATGTCCACATCGGAGTATGCTACAAAGTTTGATGAGCTATCCAGGTATGGATATGCCATCGTTAATACTATAATCAAGAGGAGTAAGAAGTTTATCCTAGGTTTGAGGTCGGAGATTGCTAGGGCTGCTATGCCATATCTCAGCGATCCATGTAATGTAGTGGTGGAGGTGGCTATAAAAACGAGGAGATGCTTCCAACTTTTGGGAAGGAGCAGCATGTCGAAACCCAAAGTTCTCAAAGTAAGAAGAGAAAGATCTTCAAAGGTAAGGGAGCTCAGAAATGGAGCTGCCAAGAAAGGGAAAACTGATATTTACAAGTGTGGCAAGAAGGGGCACTATGCTAATGAGTGTCGATCTGGTGATAATAAGATGGTTGTGGGGAAGAAGAATTTGAAGTGCTTTAACTACAACTAGGTAGGGCATTATAAATGTCCAGAAGTGGCCAACGTGGAAAAATGGAAGGTGTTGCTTTGGAGCCATCATCTTCAAGGCCAACAGTAGAGGAGAAGGGAAAGACTACGATGGAAGGTACGCTTTTGATTCATGGAATAACCGTTAGAGTATTATTTAATACTGGTGCATCACATTATTTTATCTCTTAGTGTATGGTGGATAAGTTAGATTTAGAACCATCATACATTGTTACTTCCTCAAGGATCGTGAATTCAATAGGAAGGTATGCAGCTCTTGGGGTAAGATGTGATCAACTAGAATTTGATTTGTTAAGTTATACTATTGCATGCAGTTTGTTTGTGTTTGATTTTATCGAATTTTGCATTATATTGGGTATTGATTGGTTGAGTAAATATGATGTTAGGATATTTTTCCAAGATTGGAAAATATCACTAAGACACCATAATGGTAGTGATCGAAATATATACTAGGTTGAGAATTCGAGTTTAGATGTTTGTGCTTTATTGGGTGCAACAGAGGTGGAAGATGAGTCAGGTTTTAGTTGTAAGAGAATTTATAGATGTTTTTGAACCATTACAAGATTTGTAACAACCCACCCCTTAAGAAGCCTAAATTTGACACGGAAAAGGCCCATCAAAACTTTAATCCATTCTAAAGCAAGCCGTTGTAGTGAGAAGAAGTAATATTGCAGAGCCATAACTAAACTTTCAGAACTCACAGCGAATGAAACAAAATATAAAAATAAAGTGTACACGTTTATTTCAAAACCATAAAAATGTCATAAACAAAATCCTATGAAAATCGTAACATAATATTCGTTAAACAATTGTCTAAATTCATGGGTACACATGAAAGCAAATAATAACAGTAAATACCGCCACAATCCAAGCCTGACGATTTAAATAACGTAACTACTTAATAATTTTTCTTAAAAATAAATAATAAAATTTAAGCAATGAAAATTTGATATTTGGGATACGTCTATTGAAATATAGTAAGTGGACGATTTTCGTCGGAAAGTTTGTAAGTTTGTTCGGTTGTTAAATTTCAATTTAAAATCAGTTAAAATTTGATGGAAATAAAATATTTTCATAAACTTAAATATTTTTTCACGTAAGAAAAACGTAGACCAATTTCTGAGTAAGAAGTCATAATTCGTTTCGCCAAATTTGGAATCCGCTATCCCCGTTTAAATTATTTTTGACGGTTTAGCAGCATTTTGGCAGCGAATATGAAGTTTTGATATGAAGGCTGTGTCGCTAGTATATACGCTAGTATATGTGTACCATCTTGTTCGTCTCATCATGTCGATCTCCACAGTATATTCATTTGTGTATTTCGGCGTCCATTACGCTGCGAAATCAGCAAAACGGTTAGCCGTATCGGTTCCTCATTTGGGTCTTTTGGGTTTCCCTATGTCCATTCATTTATCCACCAAGAGAAAACAAATGGCCACTAGCTATTAATATTTCTAGAATTCAACATACCTGGTTTTGCTATCCCCACTATTTCAATTTATTGCTGGGTCGTACTCATTCTCTCCCCTCCTTTCTCTTCGTTTGTTCCTGTGCATGCAAGAGAAATATTTTTTATATATATTCTGAAACTTACTCTTCTCCTTCCTCTGAACTCAACCCATCCTCCTTCGAAGCAGCAAGCCTTTCCTCTCCCACTTATGCCAGACCCGCCTACAACCCTTCGCCCCCGTGCCACCTTCCTCCGCCTTCCGCCTCCATCAGCCACTCCGCCCCATCTTCTGGCAAAGCTTCCCCAGCCAAATCGACAGCCACCTCTTGCACCACCAAACTGACCCAGCCCTCCATCACCTTGCTCCACCCTCTTTCCCTCTCCGCCAGTTGAACCCGACCATGATAACACCCCTCCAAAACCCTGCCTCCCTATCCACTCAGACCGAAACTCCACCCAGCAGCCGCCTTCCCTCCACTGTGTTAGGAAATCAATTCTATGGTTTCAATGACGACAAATATATAATGGAAATCGAATATGCATGTATATTTCTATTCACAGGTAATTGTTAAAGTAACATCACCAAATAAACAAGAACAAGACTCAAAGAAAGTATAAAGAGGCTACAAGTCGAGAGAATCAGAAGAGCAATGAATCTTTTGGATCACAAACCAGACAGAATCAGACGTCTGGTTAATGTACTCAGACGTCTGAAAAGCTACTATATACAAAAAATATATATAAGAGACAGACGTCTAAGATATATTCCAGACGTTTGATTTTGAACTCGGTTGTTGACATTCAAAGAACAACTGTCACAATTGAAAAGACACTTTTGCTCCTCTTTGCTGCAACTCTTCATCACCATTAGAAGTGACCATAACACACTTGTTAATGGATGCAACTACTCAAGGAATCTCTCTACCGCAATAAATAGCATCAAGAATCCAATAGAAGATCTCACCTTACTTACTTATGCTCTTTACTCTTTTACTCTGGTATATTCTCGATCTCTAGCAATCATATATTTGTATTTCACTCTTCTATATATACATAATTCTTCAATCAATATCCTCTAGATATATATTAGACGCGTTTGCACTTAATAGTCAATCTTCGTGTTATAGAACACGCACTTGATAAGAACAAGCTTTTGTAACCAAGCCTATTCCTCCGGGCGAAGTGAGGTTGTTTGATAGTCGAATTCCGAAGAGGATCTTCGGGACTATACGAAGGACGGGAGGTCCAAACCAGTATAAAATCATAGTGTGCTTATTTTCATTTACTTTTTTATTATCATCTATTAAGTTTATACTAGACACATCATATAGTTAGTCACTTATACTTGCACATATACACTACACGATCCATCATATAAACTTTCACACCGAACACAACCAATCTCCCACTCCACCACCTTTCCTACTGCCTCAACCACCGCAACACCAACCGCTTCCCCTCAGCCCACTCTGCCGACCACTGCCCTCCGCCTTGTGCTCCAGCCCTGAAACACCCCACACCCCTTAGTATACCCAAATGGACATACTAAAAGGCGTGGCGCATTGTAGATATGACTAAAACTAGCAGAGACTAAGATTCACAAGGCAAAAATCAAATAATAATAATAATAACACAGCGGAAACAATTATAGTATTTTGCTAAAAATCAATTCTCACAATATAAGATGATAAAAATAAGTCACCAAATATCCAATACATCATATGAAAAAATACCCATACAAGTCTTGTGAAATAAGAAGCCAAAGTCTCAAATAATATTAGAGTACAATACATCCCTCTCAAAATACTAGCTCAACAAAAGAACTAAAAACAGAAACTGAAGAATGAAATACATGATAGAATCTCCTACAAGTCTCCAAGAAGTTGTAGTCTACCTTCCTTGCCCCTGATTCCCTATGGGAGGAAAGGGAAAATAGAGGAGCGGGTCGAACTAAAGTCTGGTGAATGATAGAAATTACTAGAATCTTTAAGCAAAGTAAAAGTAATAGACCTTACAACAGTTCTAGTATATGAAACGAAAGAAAGGAAATAGAGAGAAGGAATAAGTAGGATATAAATACGATTTAACTAAATTAACACAATTAACATAGATTGTTTGCACTTGTATTTGATAGCTGCTTTGATTAGGCAGAATTCCTAGTCCTATAATTAGGCTAAAATCCTAATTCTACCCTTTGATCGGCCTGCTACTCCATAGAATCTACTGTGGACCGGATGCTAAAGCTCCCTACACAGTAGACATTGGTGCCTATGAAAGGCACACATTAAGCACTTGGAACTCCTAACGATTTATGAGCCATCACTAGAAGTCGCACGTGTGACCACCACTAAGCTCGCGTTACCTGATGTTCCACCTATTGGGTCTTCTTATTACCTCAAGCACCATCATAAGCGTGCCCTTTGTCTCACTTCAGGATTATGTGAAACACCATGTCCATAGAAATAATAGGGAAAATGCTGTTGGCACTGGTCCATCATCCAAACAATATCTAGTTGCGCCCCTTTGCCCATATCCCCATGATTTGGACTTCTACTTATTAACCAATTACTACCATTATTAGCATAAGCATGCCCCTTGTCTCACTTCAGGATTATGTGAAACATCGTGTCTATAGAAATAATAAGAGAATGCTATTCGGTACAGGTCCTACTTTACTTTTTTTGCTTATTAACTTAGATAAGTTATTCAAATAAGTCTTTATTATTGTTCTTACTATATGTGCTTATTAATTTGTCTAAGACTTAAAATAAGCCTCATTCTGTTCTGTTTTCTTATTGTAACCTATGTTATAATCATGCTTATTACTTAACCCAAGGTCTAAGTATGAAAATAAGCTTCTTTCATCTTTTACTCTTTTTACTTATAATTCTAAGTTATAACTAGGCCAATTTCTTTAATTTAGTCCAATTCTAATATTTACATCACAATTTCAGTCCAATTCCAATTTTTATTACAGTCATTTCATTTTACATCTTATCTTCCATTATTTCAGTATTTTAATCCATATTTGCATTTAATCCATTCTAATCCATATGCGAAGAAGAAGGAGAACCAAAAGAAAGCTGAAAATAGAAGAAAATCCAAAGCGTATAAAAAAGATGTAAATAACGCATAAATAACTAGTAAATAAATTTAAAATACCATAAATAACTGTAATTAAACGAAAAATCTATAATTAACATAAATTAGCTAAAATAAGTGAAAAGAATAGCTAAAAAGAAATAGACTGGAAATAAATTTAAAACTGAAAATAACTAATAAAAAGGTATTTCCAAAATCGTAGAAAAATTACAACTATTAAAAACCATATTATTTTAGATTGCTTAAAAAATATAAATAAGTACAATCACTCAACCGTGGTCCTAAGCTCTTCCCTTTTAGTCTTCTCGGATCCAGTTGAGGGTATTAAAATATTTTTATTAAAAATATTCTCTCCTTGGAAAATTATTCCTTTTAGGGTCCTTCCTGAAAAGGTGAACCCAAACGGAGAAAATCTAGAATGAGAAAAAGTGTTTGGCCTAGGGTCTTATTTATAAGGGTAGAAATGGATCTCAGACCATTGGATTTGAAGATTGAATAGGATGCAACCGCATCATAGGCAGAATGTGACCATCGGATGGAAGCACGAAGGGACCAGATTGGGCAAAAAAATGAAAATAACATGTCAAAATCGTACAGGGCGAAGAAGAAAATTTCTTCACTTCTCAACTGTAGGCGGGTCGACCTACAGGTCGACCGCTCATAGGGCTAGGTCGATCGGTCGGTCGATGTAAGCCTTGGAATGGTCGACCTCCCTACTTATTTTTTTTTCGATTCTTCTTTATTTTTGTTTATTCATAACTTGCTCATATTAGCTCAAATTCTGATGTTCTATATATGGAAATTGACCAGAAAATTACCACAGACATAATTGTGCAACTCCCGTGGCTCGTTTACGATAATTTCACAAAGTTATTTTATCATTTCTTTAATTAATAAATTAATTATTATGGGTTAAATTTCGGGTTGTTACAAGCCCGTCCCTCCATCACAAACACCATACTGCCAAACCCACCCTCTCCGACCAACCTCCGCTTCAACCCCTCACTGAACGCAGCCCATGCCTTACTTCTACTGAACCAAGCAGCCCAAACCCTTCAGCCTTGCAACCCCAGATACTCCGGTCCTCCTCCCTGGCCGAAACCCCTAGACTTCTCTTCCTATATAAAAAACAAATATATATATATATATATATATTTGTGATTCATCGAACTCAAATTCATGTGCCGCTGTCCGGATCCGTATCACAGCAGTTTGTCTCTTGTCTCACAGTCCCACTTATTCGATCTGTGCTTATCCATGTCTGTTTTCTTCTTATTCTTGTTGTTTTCATAGCCTCGAAAGGTGAGAGATCACTCATGATTGACATTCATATGATTAGTAAATTTATTTCACATGAAACGATGATTGAAATATGTTGTTAAATTTGAATTGGTTAGTTATTATATCGTTGAATATGATATGTTATTATTTAAATTTGTTCACATATGTTAATTGACATATGACACCATAACATGTTAGTATATATATAATATTTAAATTATTAGTTATAATACATATTTGTCATCGATATGTTATATCATTTTATGTTATATTTCTATCTTTCTGACACTGCAAGTTCACTATTAGTTAGGAAAATCACTATGGGTTGAAAATGATACATACCCGAATGATCTTATAAATTATGGATAACCGTTATAGGTTGAAATGATAAAGCTAAGTGATTTTACTGATTTTGAATTTTGAGATTGCGGGTTGAAATCATATATACCGATAAAATTTTAAATTACTGCGGATTGAAATGATAAATATCTGCATCACTTGACCATAGGATAGAAACTATATATGGACACTGTTAGTCTATTTTTAAGTGATTTCCAAAATTATGAAAAGAAATAGATGTGTTTTAATAAATATTGATTTTTTAATATAATATAAAGATCTTATTTTAATATGTGTGTAAACTTTAGATTTTTAAAATTATATGCTTGGAAATTTTAAAATTATAAGTTAAGTTTTTGAAAATATAAATTATAAGATTTTACTTATAACTTTATTATTTTGAAAATATATAAAATAAGATATAATATAATATAATCTATTTAATAAAAATAAGGAAAAATTTAATTTAATAAAATTTAATTGATTAATATACATAATATGTTTAAGTATTTATTTAAATTTGTGTTAATGTTATAAAAATAGATTTTTGAGATAAATTTAATAAATAAAAGTTGGAAAGATAAATTAAAGTTGATTTGTAATTTGATTTGTTTAAGAATTGAATTTAAATAAAAATTGATTTGAAACTTATTGATTTTGAGATTTTAAAGGATATAAATTTGTAATTTGATCCAATTAAAAGTGATTAAGTGAATACTTTCAAAATTAAATATAACTGAAGTTAGATATTTAATTTTTAATTTTGAATTAAAATATGTAATTGGAGGTTTTATTTAAATGTTTATAAAAGTGATTTTATGAATGATCACGGTGTGAAATAAGCATTTTGTTGTTAAAGATACCAGGATTGGATATTGTCATGCTCTCTGCCAATACCGAAAACCACTTTAACAACGGTGCACATTGTTAACCTGCCTTTTTGGCGAGGCCATGGACAGTTCGGTTTAACTAAATCGATTGTTCGGCTGTTGAGTATTGGAATGCAATGGATTTTAATCGAGTGGATGAATGAAAGATCAAGCATGGTTAATAGTCTTGGGTTTACAACTGGGATTCGGTATAGTCATATGGAGTCGAGCTTCGAATTGTATGGATGGTTTCTTCGAGTCTGTTAGGTGGCTCGGTGTAGGCGGCTCAGCATAGGCGGCTCGGCATTTGGATGGGCCGGCATATTGAGGTGGCGCAACTGGAAGACGTAGGTCGGATAGAAGCATGGGTCGCTCGACACTATGGCTCGGCATAGGGTCGCTCGATAGTGTGGCTCATCATAGGGTCGCTCGGCACTGTGGTGATTCGGTCAGGGTCGCTCGGCATTGTGGCTCGGCATAGGGTCGCTCGGCACTATGGTGATTCGATCAGGGTCGCTCGGCATTGTGGCTCTGTAAAGGGTCGCTCGGTACTATGGTGATTCGGTTAGGGTCGCTCGGCATTGTGGCTCGGCATAGGGTCACTCGACACTATGGTGATTCGATCAGGGTCGCTCGGCACTGTGGCTCTGCAAAGGGTCACTCAGTACTGTGGTGATTCGGTTAGGGTCGCTCAGCATTGTGGCTCGGCATAGGGTCGCTCGGCACTGTGGTGATTCGGTCAGGGTCGCTCGACATTGTGGCTCGGCATAGGGTTGCTCGACATCAGATATCCCTTGGCGTTGTGGTTTGGTCTAAGCTACTCGGTGTTGCGGCTCGGTCTTGGTTGCCGTTCGGCATGTGGAGGTCGGCATGTAGTGAAATCACGGTCAGTTGCAATAGAGAGTGGAGGTTCAAAAAAAGTCTTGGTGGGCCTATACCACTCGGAAAGCCCAACAGCTCAGGATTTGCCTATAAATACAGCATGAGGGTCTCCAGAATACGGGATCTTCTTCCAGCTCTCTGACTTTCTATTTTCTAAGGCTAAGGCTACTCTACTAGTTTGTAACTATAATTGATTCAAACATCAATAAAAAGAAAATTTCTGGAGTGGACGTAGGCCGAAGTTAGCTGAACCACTATAAAATCTGTGTTCTTTACTGCATTCATTTTAATTTTGCTATTCTTCACATTTATACTCTCTACATGTATTCTTTCTGTGAGTTGTGACTGATATTTGGTGCTTTCGCTTGGATTTGGGTGTTAGTGACCAATTTTGGCTCTAACACACGTGATGGAGAATCTAGAATGAAGTAGGATGGTTCGAAAAACGCTATTGTATGAGGTATGGACGAAGCCCTGACCCCTTCGGGTCAGCTTGATATGACTAAAGCAGGAGCTATACCTGGACCAAGTTAGGTCGCTCCTCCGATCGAGCATGCTTCTTATTACTTTATGATTTGATTGGTGCACACCTTTGATTATGGGAGTGTGTCTCGAGGTGAGCGGTAGTAGATGCTATGCGTTACCACCAACTTAGTTCTACAAAACGGTAGTATCTTATCCTTGCTATTGCCTCGCATGCCTTATCATATGCCTTATCGAGCTCATTACGAGTTTGGTTTGTGTCATACACTATGGAGTTCCCTTTGATAGCCCTCCAGTTTACGGAGGAATTACGGTACTGTATAGACTATGACATTTATATAAAAATGTGTTTAGGGGGATATGGGTAACGCCTTAATGCTATTTTAATATTTTACTTAACTATAGACATTATATATGTAGCGTATTGTATTATATATGTAGATAGTTTGAGAATCCTTAAAGGATGGGAACCCCAAACATCCTTCAAGTTATATTGTATTTCACTTGGACATTTCACTTGAGTTGATTCACTTGCATAAGAATGTTAATTCTGACTCGAGTGTTTTGTGTTTTGCTTTATGCTCGGGTCAGCCTGAGTATCACAACATTTGGGACTCACCTTTGGAGCTTGGAACTTTGTTTGGAAATCTATCTTTTATCTATTCAGCTTTGCAGTTATTTCCAGTTATTTATGTTCATACTTGTCATTTGCGTATGTATTAGAGATTTCCTTGTATTTGGACTTATGTTGTATTTGCTTTAGACTCTGATGTTTCTGTAGTAGCTTCATGAACTACTATTTATCTATTCCGCTGCGTGTTGTTATGTTACTCTGTCTCTGTGATTCTATGATTGATTTATTTATTGTATATGCTAAGTTTTGCCAAATATAAATAATAATCTTTGTTTTGATCAATTCAAGTCTGATATGTATGGTTTATTGTCAATTTAAATGGTTCGAAATGACAGGTGGTTACAAAGCTTCTCCATCTCTAAGCATCGTCACCGCCATCACTCTATCCTTAACCTGTGTTGTAATGAGGAGAGAGTCAGAACAACAAGTATTTGGAGAATAAACCTTGAGTCTTACCTTTTTAGTACTTGACAATATATTTCAAAATAAGAATATGTCTATGAATGTAAAACCATTAAAATCATTAATACTTATTTATAAGGAAAGGAGTTAGGTCCAGTTACTTAATACCTTTCATTCCAGAAGTAGGTTTTTAAAATCCCATATCCCAATCATACGTCAAAGATAGCTAATAATGTGAGGGACGGTACTCAAGAAACTTAATACCTTCTACTAGAAAATAGGCAGACTCTAGTCATTTAAGACCTTAATTAAGGCAAATCCCATCACTTAAGACCTATTTCCAAGGCATGCTTCTCAATTGTGCTATCTAGTTGACATCATAAGGAATCTTATATGCCACTTAATACTTCCAAGTGAAAATAGGCAGACTCTAGTCATTTAAGACTTTAATTCAGGTATACCCCATCATTTAAGACCTACTTTCATAAGCGGACCTCTATAGAGATACCGCCTAACGTATCCCCTTGATCATTTAATACTTCATTCGGGGAAAAGAGGTGGGTCCAACCACTTAATACCTAAAAATACGAAACATGCCCTTTGTCTTATAGCCAATACTTATAATGACCTCTCACATTAGTCAGCTATTCGTAGGGAACTAGTTGCCAGATTAGCTGGGCAGATTTCCCCTACAAAATTTGTGACTAACTTGGCATCATTAAAAATATTTATCATAAGGATGTCTTACATCAATAAAACCATACACAACTGTTGGTAGCCTCAAAGTGAAGAGGAGACTTATGTCATGTAACTTTATTGGCCTCGCATCTCTATGACTATGTGTGTGTGTGTGTGTCTATATATATATATATGTTGACGCCAAAAATGGGAATCAACATCCAATAGAATCTAGTAGAGATTAAATAAAGAATGAAATTAAAACAGACCAAAAATCATAAATGAACGCATAGATTTTTATAATGGTTTGACAACCTTAGCCTATGTCCATTTCATATTTTTATTGATCTTGCACTTGATTATAATTGCAAGAATGTTTGGAATAGCTGGCATCCATTAGTATAAGAATGATGAATAAAAATGGAAGAGCCCTGGAAGTCGAAAGAAGGATCACTTTTCAGATGCCATGTTTGTTGTATATATAAGGGAAGATGTGCACGGATCGAGCTGAAATTTCGGCAGAAGAACCTCCAGACCAACATGATGCCACATAAGAATTTTGAGGCCCATTGGGGTCCACAATAGGGATCGGTAAGGATCCCTTTTTTGAGTCCAAATGGGGTGTAATCCCTCTGGTGAGTCTCCCATGATGTTAGCTACTTTCCTTCCATATTTCGTGCCATTTCGACTTAGCATTTATGAGATACCACGTTTTTCATGAGGTTATGTTGCATGCATTCTGAAATTTTGGCTGATTCCTCTAGGGGGATAGGTACCGATCCCTCCAATCTCCTCTGATTGCAGTGCGATCCGTAGGGGCTATTCTCCATGTTGCAATGTGCCTATACTCCAAGTTTCATGTTGATAACTTACATAGATTTGAGTTATTGACTAATCGTTGTTGCAATATGTAGTGAAAGCTGAATATAATCGATCCCTTTTATATCGATCCGTTTTATACCATCCCATTTATATCGATCCCTTTTATATCGATCCCTTTTTAGAGGTGAAGTAATTTTCCCATAATTTGAGCATGCGAACTCCGAACGACCTGAAACTCGAACTATATCCTCATGGGGCTTCCTTGTCATTCCATATCAATCTCACCTAATTTGAGGAAAAAATTGAGGATAAGCAGTGATCTCCTAGGGAAAGGAATAGGCACTGACCCCTCGCCTAGAGGAAGAATTATTCCATACTTAGAATATTCTATAAAGTCTACCTCTTGGTCTCGGTGATCGTCGCTTCATATCATTGCTTGCGCTTGATCTCTGAGCTTAATATTCTTCTCTCTAGGCTGTCTTCCTCGATGATCGTCTAGTCTAACTTTTACAGTCAGTTTGAATATAGCTGGGCCAAAAGTCCAAATAATAATATACACACACTCTCATCTCACCATTTCATAAATAAGTCATTATAAGGAATCTTCCTAATTACGTCTTAAAATAATAATTAGGCTATATAAGAGTTTCCCCTTATTTTCGCCTCAAAATCAATTACCTTCCTAGTGGAGAAAAATAAGTCTAAATAATTTCCTAATTAACTATGCCATATACGAAATAGTTATAAGTTAACTACATGAATGGAGGTAAATAAATATTCGTGTCTAATAAGTTCTAAACGCATAGATTTTATGCTCTAAACTAGCGTTAAATGTCAATTCCCTAACCAAATATTATTGCAAGTCCTTTTTCTTCAAATTCCCAAGATTTCATGAGATTCTAATATTTAAAATAGGGAATAAATATTCATAACCAAAAATGCAATAAAATACTTGTAAACAAAACGAAAACTCAATTTATTACACCAATTCAATGGAATATCTTAAACAATAAGACTAGCAATCTAAACCGTATATTCTATTCAACTCCTCTTTTACAAAGAAATAGATAAGAATAAGTGGTGTAAACAATGAATAGAATTCGTAATCTACACCCTTTTTTTATTGAAGGATCACAAGAAGAAGGAGAAGTAGAATAAACTACTAAATTATCAAAAATTGCATAAACAAAACAAATTCCGTCAAATTAATGTAAATAATTGGGAATCTCGGCATAGAATTGACATATCGAGAATTTTGGGGAATTTTATCTATCATATTTTTGGAATCCAAAAATCTCTAAGGCAAATACAAATCCTAAATAAATACACTAAATAAAAGATAAAAAGAAATACTAAGGTTTCCACTCGCAGTTTAGCCTTAGCTTCACTCAAATGGATTTGTAGCCTTCCGATCTCTTTCAGAATCTCTCTCTTTTGATATATATATATATATATATATATATATATATATATATATATATATATATATATATAGACACACACACACACACACAATATTGAAGTGGTATATATATTTATTATATTTAGAATAATTGAAGAATAATAGGATAAAAATATATTTGAGGAAGAAGAAATAAATAGGAAATAAGTTGAATTCTTACATGAATTCTCTGCGGAGTTGCTGAATATTATTATAGAGAGATACCAAAGGCAAAATTTCGTCGTATTATCCAAAATAATATGAATAAAAATGGAGAGGACAGGGTTCTATTTATAAGGGTTGAAATGCACTACAACCGTTAGATGGAAGTAGGTAGGAAACAATAATCTGGAGCGTACAACTGAATATATCATAGCTTCAAACTCTAGCAGCCACTGGCAACTTTTGCTGCCAAGCGGTCGACAGCTACGGTCGATCGGTTGACGTACATAAGTTTTCGACCGCTCCTTTATTTAGGGGAAGATTTATTTTCTTCCATTGCATAATTATTTCATTTCCTACATAACTTTTTAACACTAAACGTCAATTGAACATCTACTTAGCCCCCAAGCTAACTTTTGAAATTTAAACCCTAGATTTGAATTGGATTCGAACTAAATTAGTCTAAATCTAAAAACTTCAAATGTTTATAACTTCTTTGCTTGAGCTCCATTTCTAGCATATTATATATGGAAACATATTAGAATTTCACCATGAACGCAATGGAATAACTTTCACGGTCAAATTCCAACTTTTATAAAATTTCCATATCCAACCCTTATCGCATTTAATTCAATTTACTTTTTTATATATGGTTCAATTTACTTGGTGTTACAAGTTTACCACCGAGGAAAGCAATTGAGTTCAGAATAGATCTTACTGTTGGAGTTGAACCCATTAGTAGACCGCCTAATAGAATGACACCTACTGAGATGAAAGAGTTAAAGGTGCAGCTAGTGGACTTAGAAGGAAAGAGTTTTATTAGACCTAACAGTTTACCTTGGGGAGCGGTTGTGGTGTTCATGTAGAAATTGGATGGGTCATTGAGGTTGTATATTGATTATCATAAGCTGAATGAGAAGACGATAAAGAATCGATATCATTTGCCGAGAATCGATGAATTATTTGATCAATTGAGTGGAGCCAAAGTATTTTTCTAGTTGTATTTGGCAATAGGGTTCCATCAACTGAGGGTGGCGGAGGACAATATTCCTTTAATGGTGTTTTGAACGAGGTATGTGTTATAAACTAGAGATAGTGCTTTTGATGACAACAACCTTTGTAACTTATTTTATTATGACTTATATACTAACACTATTGTCTAGATATACATAAATGTTATTATGCAGGATATATATAAGGCATGTATTGATTATTGAAAACTACACAGTATAAAGATCAAGAATGAAGAAATCAAGTTTGAAGACTCATGAGTATCAAGATTTCAAGATAAGTGTCTAGTTTTGTTAAAACTTCATAATAGCATGGAAATCTTCATTCCAAATTTCATTTGGGGTGGAACCAATTTCTACCTTCTTAGTGGCTTACAAACCCATGACAAGTAGCTTACAAACCAACGACAAGTGGCTTACAAACACACAAACATCCTGGTTTTGTACAAGTTCTCGAGTCCTTATGTGATGAAATATTCTGCAGGAAGAAGCTTGCAAAACTACTTCAAAATGATTTTCAAAACTGCTTTTCAAAATATTAGCCTTAAAAATTATCTTTTCAAATGATTTTCAAAAAGATGCTTTAGCCTTAAATATTCTTTGTTTTCGTTTTTAAATAAACTCTTGTTTTAAACTTCGTTTGTTTTTAAAACTATCTTCTGATTTTTAAATATTCTTTGTAATGTATATATACTTGAGATTTAAAATCAAATTTATATATACATTCTAAAAATATATTTTTCTACTCTTCTTTATTTTAAAACATAGGAAAATTAGTTTATTTTATTCCAGAATCATTTTATCTTGTTTTCCTTTCAATACCATTTTCAAAACAAATTTTACATTGTTTTAACAAAGGGACGTTGACATCATGGGATACCCCATGTTGACCTGGTGGCCGTTAAAATTCAAAAGTTTCAATTTTCAAAAGAAGTGTCTATTCGTTTAAATCTCTTCATGAATGGTTAAGACCATTACTCGTCTATAAATAGCCTTCACAAATCAATTTTTTAACTAACTATTTTTTATTTTCTTCACTCCTTCTCCACAAATCTATATTCTAAAATTTTCATATTTTTAAGATCGTGCCGAAATTCTCCCAAATTCTCAAGTGAATCAAATTAGATTCTCATTCTTGTTTGATTCTCTGCCCTCTCTCGAAGACCAAAGTGCTATTCAAAGTTATAGAATCAATTTGTAATCAAAAGTTTATCGAGTCTCTCTATAAGGTGTGGTTGTTCCTGGAAATCAATTGGGTAATCTTGTGTCCCGTAAATCAAGAGAATTTTCCCCGGACTCGATGACAGGAGGGTACCTCAAGGCCTTTAGAAATTGAGGATTGTAATCTCGACATTGGTATAATAAAAATCTGTACGAGATGTTTGCTTTGGTGCAGGACTGGATGTAGGGTAACTCCGAACCAGTATAAAATCCGGTATGTTCTTTCCTTTTACTACTTTTTATTTACTTTCTACGTCTGTGTTTGATTCTGCGATTGTTCCGTGATTAAGTTCTGCATTTGTTTGTATCATAATTTTTAAATTAGTCCACATAAGTCTTAGAATCCATTAAACACTATTCACCCCCTCCCCCTTTAGTGTTAAATTAGCCTTAAGATCCTTAATCTGCACTCCCTTTCAATTGGTATCAGAGCATAGGTTTTCATAGTTTTCATAATCTAAAACTTGAAAAGTTAAAAATGGCATTTTTAGGAAATTTTGTTAATACTAGTTTTAATTTATGCATTTCATCAAAGTATCATAAGTCTGCATATAGTTTTTATGAAAAATCGAGTTATCTACCGATTGATTTGTTATGCAAGACTGACATGTTACATGGTTTTTGAAGAATCAACAACCGATGGACAAACTGTGCAAATTGAGAAAGATAAATGGATACTTGATAGTGGCTGTTCAAGACATATGACTGGAAATCCCGAGATACTCAATGACATTATATATCAAGATGGTGGATTGGTCAACTTTGGAGATAACTTAAAAGAATACGTGATTGACATCGACAATGTCGGTAATTCTAAAACTTCTCCTATTTCTGATATTTTACTAGTTAGGAATTTAAAACATAATTTTCTTAGTATAAGTCAACTATGTGATAAAGGATTTAAAATTAAATTTGGAAAAGATAAGTGTCACATCGAAGATAATAAGTCAAAAATTATCTTTGAAGGAATTAGGAAGGAAAACATTTAAATCCTTAGTATGAAAGTTTCAAATGATAACTTATGTCTTTTGGCTAATACAAGGGAGCCTTGGATTTGGCATAAAAGATTTCGTCATTTAAATTTCCAACTATTATCTAGGTTATCAAAACTTGACTTAGTTAGAGGTCTTCCCAAGTTAAACTTTAAAGTAGATAGTATATGTGATGCTTGCCAATTAGGAAAGCTTAAGAAAAGTTCATTTAAATTTAAAGATATGATTTCTACTTCTAAACCTCTAGAATTACTTCATTTTGATTTATTTGGTCCATCTCAAGTTCAATCAATTAATCATAATAAATATGTTTTTGTAATTGTAGATGATTATTCTAGATATACTTGGACAATTTTTCTTAAACTTAAAAGTGATGCTTTTGAATTATTTAAAAAATTTGCTAAAAGAATTCAAAATCAACTTTCTTTAAAAATAAAAATTATTTGTAGTGATCACGATGAAGAATGTGAAAATGGAAATTTTGATAATTTCTATAATAAAAAAGGAATTACTCATAATTTCTCTTTTCCAAGAACTCCACAACAAAACGGAGTGGTAGAACGTAAGAATAAAACGAGAGTGTGCTAGAACAATGCTTTCTGATAGTAACTTACCTAAAAAATTTTGGGCTGAAGTAGTCTCTACAGCTGTTATATATTAAATAGGATTTTAATTAGATCATTAACTAATAAAACATCATATGAAGTACTTTACGATAAGAAACCCATAGTAGCTTATTTTAAAGTTTTTGGAAGTAAATGTTTTATTCTTAATGCAAAAAATAATTTAGATAAATTTGAACCTAAATCCGACAAAGGTATCTTCATCGGATATTCTAATAGAAGTAAAGCATTTAGAATTTGTAATTTAAGAACTAACACTATTGAAGAAACAATGCATAAACCTTTTGATGAAAATTTTAAAGATACTGTACAAACAGAAGATGCAGAAGATTATGTAACTTTAAATAATGAACCTAATGAAACTAATTGTGAAATCATTCAACCTTATAATATAATTAGGCCATTAAAAGATCATCCTGTAGAAAATATACTAGGAAATATTGAATCTATAGTTAAAACGAGAAATTAACTAAATAGCATGAGTAATGTAGCTTTTATATCAACTATTGAACCTAAAAATCCAAAGGAAGCATCATCTAATGATTCATGGATTCTTGCTATGCACGAAGAATTGAATCAGTTCACCAGAAATGATGTTTGGGAACTTGTTCCTAGACCCGGGGATAAAAGTATAACTGGGACAAAATGGGTTTATAAAAATAAAATGAATGAACTTGGTGAGGTCGTGAGAAATAAAGCTCGTTTAGCGGCGTAAGGTTATTGTCAAGAAGAAGGAATTGATTATGACGAAACCTTTGCATCCGTCGCAAGACTAGAAGCTGTCAGGATTCTACTTGCTTTCGCAAACTACAATAATTTCAAGTTATATCAAATGGATGTTAAAAATGCTTTTCTAAATGGTTTTGTAAAGAAGATGTTTATGTTGAACAACCTCCACTTTTTGAAGATAATAAATTTCCAAATCATGTATATAAATTAATGAAAGCTTTATATGGTCTGGAACAAGCTACTAGAGCTAGCTATGAAATACTAAGATCTTATTTACTACAATTTGGTTTTGAAATTGGTAAAATAGATACAACTTTTTTATTAAAAGAAACAAAAATTATATTCAATTAGTACAAATATATATAGATGATATAATATTTGTATCAACTAATAACATAATGAATAAAGAATTTTCAGATATAATGACTAAAGAATTTGAAATGAGTCATATGGGAGAACAAAGTTTCTTCTTAGGACTTCAAATCAAACAATCAGATAAAGGAATTTTCATTAGTCAAGAAAATATGCTAAGGATTTAATGAATAAATTCGAATTGACCACTTCTAGTGGTGTGATGACCCACAAATCCGTACCCCTAAAGTCGGAACTATTCTCCCTCAATCAACTAAAGATATACGGAAATACGACCCATTTGGGTTAAAGAAGAAGATGTAGAAGAAGAAAATAGAAAACAACATCAGAATCTAACCATCGCAGCGGAATAAAATATAGTAGATAATAAACGATCTTTACACAAGAACAAATACATTTGTTTATTCATTACATCATTAGAGTATACATAACACACAACTGGACAGTAATCATAACCTGTCCTCACAATCTGAATACACAACGGAATATTTAACACAAATACGGAAGTACATATCGCCATCCAGCTCGTCTACTGAGCTCCACAGCATCCTTTCCTGTATCCTATAATACTCGGTCTAACCCGAGCATTATAGTGAAATAACACCCGAGTCAGTCTGGAATACCAGCGTGAGAAAACCACACTCAAATTTATTATATCATGTTGTAATATAGCAAACCTGATCCCGGTCTCTTCGAAATGATCAGTGCATTAACCAATATTGATAGTCGGTTATTTAACTATCAATTAACATTCACAACAACCATCAAACATAAATAATTTCTCCTAAATTATTTATTAACCCCAAAATATCTTCACAAGATATATTTCCATTTTCAACCCTTTTGAAAGCAGTTGTCAAACCACACTTTTCTCATGAAATAAATTTCCAAATATTTATTTCCACTGAAAACACCAAGCACAAAACTTTAGATTTTTAAAATAATTTAAAACACTTTATTATAAAAAATCCTTTAAAACATTTAAATTAAAAATTACTTTAACACTTATTCAAAATATATATACTTTAAGAATATTAAAAATAAAACTACTTTGTATGATATAAAACTAAATTTCTAAATTTTAAAACATAATACCAAGCCACTTTTACATAATTACTGCTACAATGGATTAGAAAAATATACTTACTTTAAAATTTAAACATTTAGAACTAATAAGTTTTCTAAAACATGCTTTTCAAAACAATATTAAAACTTTTAAATTATATTTAAAATTTTCTTTGAAAACATACTTGGCTATCTAGGGAAATACGTTTCTCTTTCACATCTTTTAAAAATAAATCACCATTTATTTTTAAACAAATTTACCCATTCCTTTAAATAAATACCCACCGTGAAATTTATACTTCTAAATATCCACTGATATATTACTTTGCTTTTATATACCCAGTTTATAAACTTCATAGTCACATTCTCCTTTAAATTTCCAATTTACCCCATTTTGAAATAAATTTCTTTACTTACTCATTTATTTCAATACCCATTGACTTCAGATTTTTATTTCTTCATTATGATTTAAAATCTTTTAACTGAAAATACCAATTTCAGATTTCCCCAAATTCCTTCTTTATTTTTTTCAATAATTTAAATCTTAAATTTAAAATAAATGCTTTATTCTTTTGAATAATAACACTTAAGTTTAAAATTCATTGTCTTCCTGTTTATTCAAAATTCCCTTTTCATACACGGAATTTATTTATTAAAATTTTAAAATCACTTTTACTTTTCAAATTTATTCTTAAATTTATTCAAATTCTCTATGGTTATTTTACTTAAAATTCACTCTTTTATTTTCTTTTCAAAAATCCAATTCTACATATTTTGATAACTCGGTGTACCGGAATATATTCAAGAAAAGCATAGCATTCAATATTCCAAATATCAATATAATTCATCACAGAATATCAAATATTCATAACACAGAATATTAAACAATCTAAATAATTTTAAGGAATCCAGTTGGATCCCTCCAACCTGTTTTCCTGCATCCACAGATGTTAGCACAATATAAAATACCAATTGCACTTCGAGGTGGAATATCGCAGTATATGGGATTTATATAATATCATCTGCTATTATGCGGCGCATAGGGTCTCATCCGCTATATAATGCGGGAAATCAATCACTCCAATATATAATATAGCACATCCAATCAAATCAATCAATCAACCAGTTATTTAAATTAAACCATTTAAATTTAAATAAAAATCCAGAAGAGTGAGATTAACTCACCTTTGGTTTTTGTTGCACAACCCACTTCCAATCCATGTTGCATCTTTCAAATTTTGACCTTGTATAACATTTTTATACAGTTTATTAATATTTGAATTGATCAAATAATTAATTACCACTTGGTTAACTAACAATTTAATTTAACTAAAAATTTGGTTTTAAATTTAACGAATTAAATCTTACTTATAATTCCCTTTTGAAACCCTTTTTTTTGTAACTATAATAAATTTAATAACTAATTACTCAGGTTAATCACCCAAATACATTATATTTTTTTTATTTTTTATAAAATAATCAATATAAATCGAAAGTCTAATTTTAATATGACTATTCAAATCAAAATGTTTTAAAATTCCTGTTTCAACCTTATATAGTTTCCAGTAAATAAAAATAAATTTTCTAGTTTTTAAGTTACACATTAAATTCAAATAAATAAAATTCCTTTTATCCCAAATGAAGGTACATATAAATTTTAAACAGAATTGTTTCGAATAACTTACTGTAAAGTTTTCTTCTTTCTGCTTCTGTATACGTATATATAAATTAAACGAAAGTAAATCAAATGGTACCTCATTGACTCGCTACCTGCTCGACCTCTCTATACGAGATTCGTCCTCACCGCTCGTGCACAGCCCCTTCCATTCGAACGAAACCCCAAATCGCTCGATCGACAGCCATCATTGATCATCAACTCCAGATCGCGACTTCCCTTTGCTCGAGCTCAAGTGCTTGCAGCCACTACAGCGCTGCAATCTAAACCACATGTGCGTGCGCGAAACCCAAAGACAGAGCAACCCCCCTTTTCCTGCATGATTTGTGAGTCTCGGCCTAGCGATGCGAACCAGAGCGAAACCCTAGCTTCGATTGCGACTTCATCGTCGATCCTTGTTCGAGCCTCTGCCTTCATCTCGATCGAATATAAATTGATTTGGGTTACTTCCTTATGAATTCATGGATTTTAAAAAGAAAGGGGGGGTCATTTTTTTTTAAGCGAAAGAACTCGACTTCGATTTTAAACTCGAACTGGAAGGGAATTGAAAGGGTGTTCGAGATTTTATACGAAGCATTGAATTTTATTTTATTTTATTTTATTGTGCTTGGTTATAAAAAGGAAAGTGTGTTAGAGAAGCAAGCTCAGGCTGCTACAGTGACATTGAGGTGAAGGCAAAAGTTATGATGTGGAAAGGATTCAGCGGAAGTTGACCAGGATTTCAAACTTAAATTCAAATTCCCTCGATAACCGTAACTCAAAATCTGGACCTCCTATTGAGGCGTGCCGCTAGACGTTTATAATGTTATACCCCTATTCCGAACGCAATTGAAAATGTTTCGAGGCCCAATTCGATCGTATGGAGAAGATAGCTTTTTGACACCAGTTATTATATTAAATTTTCGATATAAATTTCAGCGCGTTTATATATCGTTCGATCGCATGACAACTCCAAACACTATGAAAATTGAAATCCGATAATAATCCAATACTATAGATCCAATGAAATTGGTTTCGTCAAATTCCAAGACTGTGTCTCGGAAGGCTATTTTTAAATATCGATTTAAACGATATATTTTCAAAACTCAACAAAACACTTCCAAATTCAATTTTTAACACTTTAACTATCTTCAGTACTATCATTATAAATTTTACAAGCCTTTAAATTATTTTTAACAGGCTTAGAACTCCAAATTCAACATTTTATCCAACTTCAAATTATTAAATCCAATAAATTCAATCGCCAAATTCAAACTGATATTTGAAATCCAAGTTAAACTAACTTGCAAATATTTAAAATTAATTAAATATTCCGTTTTCAAATGCCTAAAAATTGTGGATCATCACAAGTGGGAAACCAACTCCAATGACAACTAATGTAGCTTTAAGTAAAGAAGATAAATCAAAAGATGTTGATCAAAAATTATATATGGGAATGATTGGTTCGCTGCTTTATATAACAGTAAGTCGTCCTAACATTATGCATAGTGTCTGTCTCTGTGCAAGATACCAATCTTAACCTAAAGAAACTCGCTTAAAACCTGTTAAAAGAACTTTAAGATATGTAAAACATACTTTAGATTATGGTTTATTTTACCCTAAAAATGATGCATTTGATTTAATTTCATATTGTGATGCTGATTATGTTGGTTGTAAATCAAACCGAAAAAGTACAAGTGGAACTTGTCACTTTCTAGGACATTCTCTGGTTTCCTAGTCTAGTAAGAAGCAAAACATTATATCCTTACCAATAACTGAAGCAGAATATATATGTGCTGCTTTGGCTTGTTCTCAAGTTATATATATGCAACAAACTTTAAAAGATTTTGGATTAATTATAACTAAATCACCAATTTATTGTGATAATACTAGTGCAATAAACCTATCTAAGAATCCAACTCATCATGCTAGAACAAAACATATTGATATTAGACATCATTTTCTTAGAGATAATATAAGTAAAGAAGTCATAACTCTTGAATATATTGATAATGAAAAACGAATTGCTGATATATTAACCAAACCATTAAATGAACAAAATTTTACTAAATTAAGAAGAGAAGTAGGTATATGTTCATTAACTAAAATATAAATTATAAATAATACAAGTATAGTTAATAATTAATATGAATAAAATTTCTTAAAAATTTAACTGGGCATGTCGACATGACCCATCCCCCTATGTCGACATACAGGTAGAGATTTTCAAATTTAAATTTCCCTCTAAAATTAGTTATTAAGTTATATATTTCAACTTTTAGTCCTTTTCTCTATTCTATTCTTTGCAATAAACTTCTAAAACAGTAAATTAATGGCTTTCTCTTCAAATAATGAACCTTCTTCACCCACTTCTCCTCATTCTGGTCCTTTTCAACGTTCCACACACGTACGAGTCATCAAATTACAAGAGAAGATGAAAGATTTGCTTCAAATGATGATGGAAATTCAAGTGAGTCAACTGCGAATGGCTAGAGAACAAGATAGGCAAGGCAGAATCCTTAGGAATTTACAAAACTTCCTTATGAATAACCATACCAATCGCATTGTCATCGAAGAATCATCACAAGCCATGGATTCTGAAGAAGAAGTGCCTCTAGAAGAACCACAAGAGGATCAAGAAGAAGAACATCCTTTGCCGAATCCGAATGTTCATATGGACGAAGATGAAGGCGTGATTTGCGTTGGAGAGGTCCTTTTTGACGCTAATGGGAACTTGGTCGAACAACGTGGAAACTTTTGTCTCTACTATCCAAATTGTTCGATCCATAAATCACCAATAGTTAAGAATCTTCGTTAAGCATTTTTCGTTTTTCCCTTTGTTGATTGTATATTGGGTTGTTAATTTGTATAAAAGTGTTATCTTAATGTTCTTCTAAAAACAATCTTTGGTGTATAAAATCTTGAATTCCATTTAACTTAGGATGCTATATTTCACTCGTATATAGTTATTATTTTTATGTCATATGTTTGTTTATCTCATTTTCTATTAAGTTCAAGGTTTATAGGTTTTTTTTGTTGATGACAAAGGGGGAGAAGTTATATAAAATAACAGGCTTGGAATAAGGGGGAGTTGTTGGTGTAAGGGAGAGTTATGGTATGATCGAAGTGGTAAGTATAATTTATAAGGATGTCTTCATCAAAAAGGGGGAGATTGTTAGGAACTGGAGATAGTGGTTTTGATGACAACAACCTTTGTAACTATTTTATTATAACTTATATACTAACACTATTGTCCTGATATATATGAATGTTATTATGCAAGATATATATAAGGTAGGTACTGATTATTAAAGACTGTACAGTATAAAGATCAAGAATGAAGAAATCAAGTTTGAAGACTCATAAGTATCAAGTTCAAGATTTCAAGATAAGTGTCTAGTTTCGTTAAAACTTCATAATAGCATGAGAATCTTCATTCCTAATTTCATTTGGGATGGAACCTATTTCTACCTTATTAGTGGCTTACAAACCCATGACAAGTAGTTTACAAACCTACGACAAGTGGCTTACAAACCCACAAACATCCTGGTTTTGTACAAGTTCTCGAGTCCTGATGTGATGAAATATTTTGCAGGAAGAAGCTAGCAAAACTACTGCAAAATGGGTTTTCAAAATGATTTTCAAAATTGCTTTTCAAAATATTTTAGCCTTAGAAATTATCATTTTAAATGATTTTCAAAAAGATGTTTTAGCCTCAAAATATTCTTTGTTTTGTTTTTAAATAAACTCTTGTTTTAAACTTCGTTTGTTTTTAAAACTATATTTTGATTTTTAAATATTCTTTACAATATATATTTACACCTCAGATTTAAAATCAAATTTATATATACATTCTAAAAATATATTTTCTACACTTCTTTATTTTAAAACGTTGGAAAATTAGTTTATTTTACTCCAGAATCATTTTGTCTTATTTTCCTTTTAATACCATTTTAAAAACAAATTTTACATTGTTTTTTACTAAGGGATCTCGACATCATGGGATACCCCATGTCGACATGGTGGCCGTTAAATTCAAAAGTTTTAATTTTCAAAAGAAGTGTCTATTCGTTTAAATCTCTTCACGAATGATTATGACCGTTAATGGTCTATGAATAGCCTTCAAAATCGAATTTTTTAACTAATTATTTTCTTCACTCCTTCTTCTGCACAAATCCATATTCTAAAACTTTCATATTTTTAAGATCGTGCTGAAATTCTGTCGAATTCTCAAGTGAATCAAATTAGAATCTCATTCTTCTTTGATTCTCGGCCCTCTCTCAAAGATCAAAGTGCTATTCAAAGTTTTAGGATCAATTTGTAATCAAAAGTTTAACGAGTCTCTCTATAAGGTGTGGTGTGCCTGGAAATCATTTGGGTGATCTTATGTCCCGTAAATCAAGGGAGTTTACCCCGTACTCGAAGATAGGAGGGTACCTCAAGGCCTTTAGAAATTGAGGATTTTAATCTGGACATTGGTATAATAAAAATCTGTACGATGTGTTTTCCTTGGTGCAGGACTGGATGCAAGGTAACTCCGAACCGGTATAAAATCCGATGTTCTTTCCTTTTACTTCTTTTTATTTACTTTCTACATCTTTGTTTGATTCTGTGATTAAGTTCTGCATTTTTATATCATAATTCTTAAATTAGTCCATATAAGTCTTAGAATCCATTAAACACTATTCACCCCCCTCTAGTGTTAAATTAGCCTTAAGATCCTCAATCTACTATCTCTTTCAATATAGTTTGTATAAGTGGTTAGTCATGCCATTCGGGTTAACTAATGCGCATGCTTTCTTTGTGGACTTGATGAACTGAATTTTCCAAGAGTACCCAGATAGATTTGTTTTGGTGTTAATTGATGATATTTTGATATATTCTTAGGATGAAAGAGATCATGAGATTCATCTTAGAACAGTGCATGGGATGTTGAGGTAGCATTAACTAAAAGTGAAGTTTTTAACGTGTGATTTTCGGAAGAAAGAAGTGAAGTTTCTTGGTCATGTTATTTCAAATGAAGGATTATCAGTGGATCTATCTAAGATTGAAGCTATAAATAATTGGAAAAGATTCGAGATGGTGAGCAAGATAAAGAGTTTTCTGAGATTAGCTGGCTATTATCGGGGATTCATTAAGTATTTCTCTCAGACACAAGCACTACTGACTAAACTAACCAGAAAGGACATAAAGTTTATTTGGTCTAGTAATGTAAGGAAGTATTTCAGAAGCTAAAACATAAATTGACTAATGTGCCCTTGTTGGTTGTGCTAGATGGTAATCGGGTTATAATAGTGTATATAGATGTATGTAGAATAGGATTGGGAGCTGTGTCGATTTAAAGAGGTAAAGTGATTTCCTACACTTCTCGATAGCTCGAACCATTGACTCATGATTTGGAGTTAGTAGTAGTAATCTTTGCTTTGAAGGTGTGGAGATACTACCTCGTAGGAGAAAGGTTCAAATTGTTTGTGGATCATAAGTCTTTAAGGTATTTACTCTCTTAGAAAGAGTTGGATATGAGACAACAGAGATGGCTAGAGTTTTTAGCAGCTTATGATTTTTGTATTGATTATATGCCAGGAAAAGGAAATAAAGTTGTCGATGCACTAAGCAAGAAACATCAAAATATGATTTTAGTTGTGATAGAGGAATGGAAGGGTTTAGAAGCATTGAATACTTATGGTATGCCTTCAAGACCAATGGCTAGTTCTAGTCGGGAAACTGCCATGTTGTCATGTTTGAAAGTTCAACTAGTGATGATCGAAAGGATTGCTTCTAAGAAGAGAGATGATCCGTTACTAGCCGAAAGGATTAGAAGGGTTAAAGGTGGAATTGAGATTAATGATTTAAAAGGTTTTAGTATTGACCAAAATGGATTGTTAAGAAAGAAGGGACGGTTGTATGTTCCAGATGTTGGTGAACTAAGGAAGGAAGTTCTTAGAGAGTGTCATCGATCGAAATTTACTATTCATCATGGAGGAACTAAAATGTATCAGGATATGAAGAGGTGTTTATTTTAGAAAGCTATGAAAATGGATATAGGCTTATGGATAAAGTATTGTTTGAATTGCTAGTAAGTGAAAGTCGAGCATCAGAAGCCAAGTGGATTGCTTCAGCCATTAGATATGCTAGTTTAGAAACGGGATTCTATAACCATAGATTTTATTGATGAGCTACCAAGTTCGAATAGGGAAAATGAGAGTATTTGGGATATAGTGGATAAAATGATCAGGAATGCACATTTCGTTCCTGTTAAGTCGACCAGCTAGGCACCTGTATTGGCTAAGTTGTTTATGAAGAAAATCGTTAGACTGCATGGGATTTCTAGTAGTATAGTCTACGACAGAGATACTTTTTTAACTAGTGAATTACGGAAGAGTCTACAAGAAGTGTTAGGTACCACGCTGAAGATGAGTACCGCTTACCACTCATAGACAGATGGGCAGACAAAGAGAGTCAATATGGTACTTGAAGATTTGTTGAGAGCTTCTGTACTAGATTTTGGTGGGTCATGAGAAGACCATTTGCAATTATTCGAGTTTTCCTATAATAGTTATCAGACTTGTATAGGAATGGCGACTTTCGAAGATTTATATAGAATGCCATACAAATCACTAGCATGTTGATTGGAGATCGGAGATAGATTTGTTCTTGGTCTAGATATTGTGAGAGAAGTCATGGAGAAGATTGAGTTAATCCGAGATAGGATGAGGGAAGCTCGGATAGGTAGAAAAGTTACATAGATAAAAGGCATAAGGATTTAGGGTTCTCGGTTGGAGATCATGTTTTTGTTAAAGTATCACCGATGAAGGGTGTGATAGATTTAGTAAGTTAGGGAAACTGGTTCATAAATATGTTGGACCGTTCCCTATTATAGAGAGGGTCGGAAAGTAGAGTACCAAGTAGTTTGGTAGGAGTCCATTATGTTATTCATGTTTCACATCTAAGGAAGTATAAGCATTGTAACGACCCGCCATCCGTCTCCACAGAATGACGCATCATTAATAAGAAAGAAAGGGATAGAAAAGAGAAAAGAAAGAAGAGAAAGAAGAAACAACATCAGAATCTAAACAGCGGAACGAATAAATTATATTAATAACATAAATATTTCATGTTTACAACCATTATCAGAGTTACACAGATTACACATCACATACTATACAGTTATAAACACCTGTCAATTATACAACTCAATGCAGTACAAGGAAAACTACTCAGAGAAATCTACACAACGGAATACTATATATCTACACGAAGAATCCTCATGCTCCATTTCTCCTCCACAAATTCGTCAAAGCTAACCTGAATTCCTTGGCTCCTCGTAAAAATTTGAGTACCCAAGAGTTTTAGAAAAACAGAATAAACTCCGGGTCAGACATAGGTCTGGTTTGAGTAACAGGTTAAGGTTGCTTAACTTTCAAAAACCTTTACGCTAACCAAAACATTTAATAGGAAATCCGGTGATCTTATAATAGGTATAGGGTTTTCAAATAAATATGAAATGGCCGAAATTGTTACATCTATTAAATTCCAGCTACTAGCCACAAAAGTGGGTAATACAATCAAAACCGTTGGCACTTATTGGATTTTGGATTCCATACAATGGCAGGGCTACTGGAGTACCGCCCGTCACAGTACGTGGCCTAGATTAATGTACCGAGGAGTACGCCCACTCCCTTGCAACACAAGGCCGGAACCATCCCTTACTGGACAGTCCCAAACAAGACAACCCCGACAGTTGGAGCTCAACAACCGTCCACACCGCCGAAATAAAAGAGACCTCTAGACAGGGAAAATCTCGTCCTACTCGGGCATGACCCACTTAGCCTTGCTGCACATCCCCTATTTTAGCCATTCCCGGTTGATGAGGCTTGAGGCTACGATTACCTTTAGTGAACACATCACTTAGAATGCTCATCGTCCATCTGACGATGTTCTTAAAGCATTCAATCCATACAAGTTCGTTCCGAGTTCGAACGAAACCGAAGGCATTATTTCGTTACACTCATTTTGGAATCACCCTTAGAGTTAACGACGATAACCCTTTCACTCTGAATCTTCATCTCGAATCTGAAAGTACTACTCCGTCAAACTCATCTCGGAATCACCCTCAGAGTTATACTGACGAATAGTCCTTACACCTCGAGTCTTCACTCTTCACATAAGATTCACGACCTATCGTTAATTTGGATCGATGTGGTTTTCGGATATCCAAATATGGAAACCCGATCCCGGTCTCATCGAAATCCAAAATGTGTCTTTTAGGTCCAAGTTGTTTTAAAGTTTAAAACAATTCAATTATCTATATATACACAGATAGATAACTCACAAATCACAATTGATAATCCACATTATCATAATAAACAGATGATCCATATCATAATAGGTAATCCATATCATCATCACAATAGATAATCTATATTATCATCACAATGCAACGAAAGCATTCATACCACACAACATTACTTATCTCATTTTTGAGATCACATCCATTCAAGGCAATCAATACCATCCATTCGTATATAAGAATGATTTACTCAATCACAATATAATTAATTTAAAATGAATTAAATTAATTACCTCCATCTCTAATTAATTTAAAGTGAATTAAATTAATTACTTAATCTTTTAATTAATTTAAAATAAATTAAATTAATTACTTCACCAATAAAAATCTTGCTTTCTTAACCATTTAATTGATTACAATCAATTAATTAATCACTCAAATTTAATCACCTTAATTAACCACCCTTGATTAATTATCCATAATCACATTCAAGTAATTATCCTTAATTAATTTCACAAATTAATTATTCTCAAACAAAAACAGTAATTAACCTTTAATTACATCAATTAATTAATTAACTATAATTAATTACATTAATCCTTAATTAATTACATTAAATAATTACCTCTAATCACTTGTCGTTGATTAATTAATCATAATTAATCAACTTTAATTACATCATTAATTATATTATTTAATGATTCTTAATTATATTTAATTAATTATCTTCCTAAATTAATTATCTTAAGTAATTAACCCTTAATTATAAATCCTTCTTGATTAACCATATTCAGTAATTAACGAACTTAATTACTTCACTAAAACAAATTAATAATTCCTCAATTAATTTCTCAATTAATCCCTTGATTTATTTCTAAGTAATTGTACTCCAAATTACTTCATTCTTAAACATCTTCAATTAATTACAACCTGTAATTATCAATCAATTACCTCACCAAGTAATTTCCCAATTCATTTATTACATAAAGTAATTATCTTTAAAACTTCGAGTGTTTAAAATTAATTAAACTTAATTAATTAAATTAAACAATCACATTTAACACAATTAATTACCTTAAGTAATTAAGAAACTTAATTACTTCATCAAGTAATTATTCTCAACAATTCACAATTGATTATTATTAAATTAATTAATCTAATTAATTATAAAAATTAACCACACTAATTAATTATTAAATAATCCTGGTTGATGGCCTTCATTAACCATTCTCTAATTATCTTCACTAAGTAATTAACTTAGATAATTAGAGTTTAAATTATCTTTAATTATCCATTAATTAAACTCTAATTATTTAATTAATTAACCTTGTTTAAATCTTAATTACTTAATTAATAATTCTTCAATCATTAATTTAAAAATCCAATTAACGATCTTTAGTTTCAAATTGATTAACCCTTAATCAGTATTCATTAAACCTTAACAAATTAATTAAATTAATTAATTAATTATTCCTTAGTTACCTTTTTAATAAATTAATTTCAAAACATTAATTATTAACTTAATTTTAAGTTAAAACATTTCTTAATTATGTTTAAAAACAAATTTATTTAAAACAAAATATTTTTGAACTTACTTTTTAAATTTCATTTCAAATACAAGATTTAAAATGAATAAATTTAAACTTAATCAAAGTTTAAACAATTTAAAACTTTTAAAAATTTCAAGACAAACAAGTGTTTGTCTTAGAAATTGAATTTCATAAGAATTTTGAAACTAAATTCATTTTAAAATTTCAATAAATTTAAATTTACACTTTCATTAAATCTTTCAAATTTAAATCTTCTTTTAATTTTCAAAAACCGAAATTCATTTTTTTTTTAAATTCCCAGATTTAAACCTTATTTTAAACTTGCTCATATTTCTTTTTAAACTTCAGTTTTTAAAAGTTTTAAACTACTTTCCAAAATAAAGTAGTTAAACAAGTTTAAGTTTAAAACTTTATTTTTATTTAAAACTGAGATTTTAAATTTAACTTAAATTCTAAAATTTAAACTTGAATTAGAAAACTAGATTTAAACTTTCCTTAACATTAAAAGCTTCAGATTTTAATAATTAAAAAAAAAACAGATAAGTACAGGTTTATTAAAACCTGTAAAACAGAAATATTCGAACCCCACAAAATCTGCTTCGAGTTCTCAACCCAACTTCTCCGAGGAAACCACTCCATCACTTCGAGTCAAAACAAGGATTTACCCGAGTCACTTCTCTGCTATAACCAAACATCACCAGTACCATTACTTAACCGTGCATATGCACGGTGACTCCGGCCACCACCGATCATCAGAGGTGATCCTCCTACATCCAAAAACACCCCAACATCCAGATGCGATCATCATATCGTGTACATAACCTCGAATTCAAAATCGAGTACTAGAACCCAAACTGGAAACAACTATCAAGTTTCTGCTTCAAACCTGTCAACGGCGAAAACTTGCCGCTCCGACCACCTGAAGACTAGCCCCTTCTGGCCTCAACTTCAATTACGGCCATGCTATCAATTCCCGAAATATCTCAACACTCGATCATCTCTACAACCCGAAATTGTCGATTCTTCAAACCATTTAAAAACTAGGGTTCCAAAGAAAATTTCCCTACCGCAACTACTCGGATGAATTTCATCATCAATTAGCATTTTTCCCACCAACTCCTAACTCTCCTCCATCAACATGAAGAAAACCCAAGTTCTCAAAACACATAGATCACCAGAGAATCCAAATTGTTCATATTCAGTTCATCTTTTATCTGCTCCTAAATCTCTTTACTAAAAATTTTATTTTTTGTTTTAAAAACCATATTTTGATTTATGTATTCAGTTTATAATACTGGATTTACAATTTAAAAGGGTTGAGTATTCTAAATTTTAACATGCACAAGGATTGTTTTGGTTTACAGAGACAATAATCTTAATTTTTAACTTCTTATTTTTTTTTTTACAAACTTACCCTATGTTAAAACAAACAATATTTGTTTAATGATTTAGATCCTATCATAATAGATCAAAAAGTAGGGATTTTCTAAAAAAATTGAACCTGGTAACAAAACAAATAGAATACAGCATGCATTCAAATATTAACTACTTCAGATATTTACCTATAAACATATACAATGTTTATTCATTTTAACATATAAGCATGCAACCAATTTTAGATTTTAAATTCTAAAAAGTTACTCACCAACATAGAAGAAAGCAAAGCCTCATATTTGAAAAGCTTTGACACTTTTAACTGAAATGCTCCAGATTTTGAAAACAGCCCCTCTTTGATACTTTGAATTCTTTACAAACTTTGCACTTGAAAATGAAGTTGACTTTGAAATTGCAGGAAAATGATGCAGGTTTGGTTGAACATGATTACTGGGATTTGTATTGCTTAGTTTCAAGTGGCATGCAGAACAAGTTTTCAGATTTTCAGAAAAATGCAGATTTGTTTTATTTTGTTTGTAGGCCACAGAATTTGAAGAGGGTTTGATTTTGGGTTTTCATGTTTTTAGATCTGCAGTTGATCTGAAATTAAAGCTTCACTTGTCTTTGATTAGAAAAAAAATGAGAAAAGGAAGAAAGAGATGTAGATGTAGGTTTATATAAGTGTATTTTCAGATTCTAAATAAAAGAAAAATTAAAACAAAATTGACACTTGTAAAAATTCCAACATTTGTCAACTTAAATGTTAAATCTTATAACACTTGTTTAATTAGGCTTTAAGAGTACAACACATGTTTCTTTTAAAAGTAATTTGCATATTAATTAACATGTTAATATATATGTATTAAGCTTAATTGATTAATTAATTAGAATTTAAATAAGTATATAAATTTATAAAGGAAATAAAAACAAACTATACTTAAAATAAAGCTTATACATATAAAAATTAAAACAATCTAAAATATATACTTTGGAATTTAAATTCAAATCAAATTCAAAATCTAATATTTAAAAAAACAAGTTATGAATACAAATTAAACTTTGAAATAACAGTTGCTATTTCTATTAAAAACCTATTTATAAAGACAATATACTGTTGATAATATTTTTAAAAATATCTCATTATTAAATTGAAACCATTTTAAAAGAAATTATATTTTTATTAATAAATTATCTATTTTATTAGGCCATAAAACTTTTTGTTTGTTAATTCATTTTCAATTTAAAACTCAAGCCAAATTATTTTAAACATTTAAATATTTTTCTTATCAATTCTAAAATCATATATTTGTTTATTAAATAGTTTTGAAAAATTAATATTAAATTAAATCAAAATTTCCAAATTACTAATATATGTATTAGAATTTTAAAACATGATTCATTTATTTAGTTTAAACCAAGATCATTTATTTAATAACTTTGAAAAGCTAATATATTAAATAAAACAAATTCTCAAATTACTAAAAATATTAGAATTAGAAAATATGCTTTATTTATTAAATCAAAGATAATCTATTTACAACATGAACTATATATTTATTTTATAAATAGAAACCAATTTATTATTTTTTTTAAAAGATAAGATAACCAATTAAATATTTATTGAAGAAGATTATTAAATCAAATTGAATTATTATTAACAAAAATATCAGTAACAATTTAATTTTTTTTTATACAGATTATTAAATTGATATTGTTAAAAATTTCGGGATGTTACATGCATGATCCAGAGACTAATATTTCTATGAATGCATTAGAAGGTTTAGTATAAAATCGAATATGACTTTTATTAAGCAACCAGTTCATGTTGTAGCAAAAGATGAAAAGAGATTATGGAATAAGACAGTCATATTAGTGAAAATCTGGTGGAGTGACAGTGAGAAAGACTGTACTTAGAAAGCAGAGGACAGGATTAGGGATACTCATCCTAAGTTGTTATGAGGGTATGTTCTATACTACTTGTATAAACTTTGTAGTTGGTAGGATATACTAGCATTGTTTGTCACAGTTGTTTACATGTTTGATATTCTTATTTTGTGGTCCTTACTAAATTTAGAGGATAAATCTTTGCGGAGTGGAGCCCGCAACACTCCTTATTTTATTTTAACATTGTTCAGGAGATTTAAGATAGATTAAAAGGGATGGGATTAGATTATTAATTGGGTCAGGCCTTAACTAATCAACTAATAAGATTTTTTTAAAAGTTATAAAATAGGGTAATAAATGAGAGGGGCATATTAGGAAGAGAACCTTATTTCATCCCTTAAGCCACCCCCTCCCATTCATTCTCATTTTATTAGTCAAAAGAAAACATTTAGAGGCCGACCATTCCTAAAGGGTAAGAGAGAAGGAAATTAAATGGGATTCAAAGGGAAAAGCTTAGGGAAACTAAACTCCATCAAATTTGAATTTCATCATCCACTCTAAGGTGAATAATAGTTAACCATCTATATGCTTATGCTTGAATTCCATTATGGTTAATTTTCGAATTGCTTTTGATTATATCTATGAAATGGATGTTTGATCATTGTTTGGATAGAATAATGATTTATAGAACTTTTATGGAATTATTATGGTAGGTTTTAAAGGTGAAACCTAGGTTTTTAATCTCTAATTGATTTGATTTTCATTATGTTATGTGCAACATTATTTTAAAGATGATTTTTTTATTTCATAATCTTCCAATTTAATATGAATATTTTATGAATTTCTTGAGGAGAAAATAGTGTTTATATTGGGTTTTAACTGGTAAAAATGATTAAATAATTATCTCGGTCTTGAAATTGTTGGAGGAGAACGAAGATCTATGTTATCCCGCTTTTTGGCAAAGCCGTGATACTAAAAGATCGATCGGAAACAAAAGACAGTTCGTCTCAAAGATTGGTTACACATTGCTTCGCTATGGATATTGATGAATTTTGTCCGAGCCCGGATCAGGCTACAACTGATAGGACATGACAAGTAAGATCATAAAAGCCAGCGTTTCAAATTTTAGGTTAATCGGAGTTCGTATGAACGAGATATGATCGATGCAAGTTAGCCAAAGTACGTTGTTCGTATCCATCAGATTGTTGAGGAGATGTCCATTTCGAATTCATCAGATTCGTATCCATCAATGTTTGTTTTGTTCGAATCCATCAGGTTCCACATACTTCGAATCGAGCGAGTTCGAATCGATCAGTAACATGATATCGGTAAGTTCGAATCGATCGGTTTCGAATCGATCAAATAGGCATCGCCACATCATGTTCGTATCCATTGAGTTTAGAGCAATTCGAATCCATCAAATGTATCCACCGGGTTCGAATCAATGACGTTCGCATCGATCAATCCACACCGCTCTTCGCATCCATCAGTGTACCCTACTTCGAGTCGGTCGGTCTCGTATCCACCCCCAAGCACTGCTTCGTATCAATCGTCCTCACATCCACCAACATTGACATGTCACTATTTCGTATCCATGAAATCTGCCCTGTTCGTATCCACTCGGTTCGTCTCGATCCAGTTCGTATCGATCAATGATTCGTATCCATTGATGCAAACTGGGTCATGGCGCTTAATACGAACAAGGCTAAGTTCGTGGATACAAAGCGGTCAACTCGGATAAAAAATAGGATCGATTCAAGGAGTGCGCGCCACATCATCACGAGACCATGTGAGGTGATCGAGTCGAAGGGATCGTTTCGAATTGATGGGTTCGAAATAAACAGCCAAACGAAACATACCAACTCGTATCAATCATATCTCCCAAACCGCTGATCCAAATGCAACGAAATTTTCACAGCAGCTTCCATACAAGGTAAAGAATGCTCTTGCCAAGTTTGAGCTCGATCGGATCATTTTTTGATGGATACGAAATCACTTCGTATCGATCTCAGATCGAGTCGAAACTTGGTGAGGTCGGTCACGTGGGCCCACTCATGTGCCATAAAAAGTCTCCTGAAGTTTGAGTGAGATCTGAGCCTCCTACGCCTATAAATAGCACCCTGAAGCCTACGGAAAGGGGATCTTTTGGCCATTGAACGTCCAGACTCTGCCGGATTCAATTCTACTCTTCATTACTGCTGTTGTAATCAAACCTCAGAGCTATTATCAACTGTAATCTGCTGTAATTGATTGAAATCATCAAGTGAATCGATAAAGACACAAACTTCAGAGTGGACGTAGGCAAGATCGCCGAACCACTATAAATCCTGTGTTTGTGATTGTTATTTCTGAATTGCTATGTTTGATATTGCTTAGATCTGAGATTTGTATTGTATATTGCTGATTTGTGTTCATAAACGGGTGCTTTCATGATATTGAGGTTTGGATCAATTTTGGTGTAAACACTTTGGTGCTTTCACTGAGAAAGCTGATTCAGGAGAAGTTGAATTTGAAGATTAAAGAGTTCAGATCTAAGAGCTATGAGAAGACAAACAAGTAGAAGACAAAGGCCAAAGAGAAGTGAACACCAAGGAAGTCAAGAGGCTTCCTCAGGAGCGAATCAGGCATCGATCTTCATCACTAGGGTTGAGATGGAGGCGATGATGAAAAGACACGAGGAGTTGATCCAGAGTTTGTTCCAACAGATCGGGAAACTTGGAGCGCAGAATTGAGGAACTGGTGGAATTCAGAATGAAGCAGGACCATCCGGCACAGCACATGGATTAGGGGGCACACACTTGGAGCATGTTGATCCAATCCCGGAGAGAGAGAGGAGCATCTGCGCAACTTGTAGGTAGCAGAGGAATGAACGCTCAATCAAGGGGGCAGATCCCAGAATTCCCTCGTGAACTCGGGAGGCAGGTCGAAAGCGATGAACGAGGATTGCATCTTGAAAACAATGACAGATTGACGGAGATGACCAGGCGAGTCATGAGAGGCGGATTAGTAAACAGAGATCTTAAAGATGTGAACAGGAGTCCCTTTTCTCCTGTAATTAGGATGGCTAGGAACCCACCAGAGTTCAAGTTACCATCAGTGGAGGTGTATAATGGAAGGACGGACCCCGCGGTCCATCTGACGAGGTACATGAGGCATACGGAAGTGCTGGGGGCATCACAGCAGGTTATGGCCCGGTGCTTTTCATTATATCTGACGGATATCGCAGCATTATGGTTTAGGCAACTGGAGAGCGGCTCCATAGGAACATGGGCAGACTTAACTGAGAGATTCATGAGACAATTTAGGGTTCACATTGCAAGATCCAAGAATGTGATGAGTTTGGCAATTTTGAAGCAGAAAGCTGGGAAGTCTTTGAGGAGTTTCCTGACGCGATTCAACACGGCAGCAGCATCGATGGATCGACCAGATCCATCCATGGTTATGATGGCAGCTGTGTCCGGAATAGCTGACGGCAAGGAATTCAAAAATTCATTGACACAGATCCGCCTATGGATCTAGGAGAATTCTACAACGAGCTAGAAAAATTCTTGCGATTGGAAGATGCGAGTACAGAAAGAGAAGAAAATGATGAACTTAATGTTTATACGGTCAAAGATGGAAATCCCCCTGAGAAAGGTACAGAAACTAGCAAGGGGAAGCGAAAGGCTGAGAATAGCTACAACAGATCAAGCGATCACGAAAGGAACCAAGATTCACCACATACTCAGAGCTGAATGATAGTTTGGAACGAATCTATCAGGATACCAGAGAATAGGTTCCGTATCGCAAACCAATGCGAAGGGATCCAACTGCTGACTAGAGGAAATCAGATAAGTATTGCATACTCCATGAACTGAACGAACATAACACTAATGATTGTAGACATATGAAGGATGAGGTGGAAGGGCATATCAGGAACGGTATGCTACTTCAGTATGTGAGGAGACGAACTCCAGCGGTGGAGCCAGAGCGACCACCGTCTACATCAGCTAGAGGTGACCCTGAACCGGGGCTACGTTTGATTATCAATTGATTGCTTGATTGAAATAATGATGAACAAGTCGTAAAACTCTCACTAACACGGTTGAATCATTTACACATGTAAGAGATCGCGCACGATCCATAGGCATGCTCTTAATGACTACTGACCGCACCATAGTGAGAATTTACACTTTGACATCCTTGCTTTGCTTTTTTTTCGTTTTGATTTGGACATTTAGACTCTGCTTGTTTGAACATTCCTGCTATGGGATTCGTATGATTATTGCTTTGATATTTGCAATTCTGTGAAAAATTTACTTGTATTCCCGTTGGATCGCGAACGGTCCACAAGCACCTCTTGTATGGCGATGAAACACCAAAGTCTTGATTCAGAAACTCCCCCGAACATGAAATCTGGCGTCGATAATACTAAGTGCCCCCCGGGCACACATAATTCGCTTCGAACAGCACACGACCTCGAACGGTCACAATCCACCTCGAACGGCATACGATCGCGAACGATCACAATACGATTGCGAACAATCACAATTCGCCTCGAACGACACACGAGCGCAAACGATCACAATTCGCCTTGAACGACACACGACCGCGAACGATCACAATTTGCCTCGAACGGTACCCGACCGCGAACGATCACGATTCACTTAGTATGATACTCGATCGTGAACGATCAACATTTGCCATGAACGGCCTCCAACCGCGAACGGTCTCATTTCACAATTCGCCTCGGACGGAATCCGACCTCGAACGGTCACATTTCGCCACGAACGGCACCTGATCGTGAACGATCTTCGTTTGCCGCGAACGGCATCTAACCACGAACGATCCTATTGCACCATCTGCCACGAACGGCATCCGACCGCGAACGGTCCCGTATCACCATTTGCCGCGAACGGCATCGACCGTGAACGGTCCCATTCCATCCTTCGCCGCGAACAGCATCGACCGCGAACGGTCCTGATTCACCTCAAATGGCACATGATCCCAACGATCGTCATTCGAGGTCGTATGAAATTATCAAGTTCTTTACAGGTTGTTGATAGGATATGAACATCCAACTTATTGCATTACAAAACACACCTTCCTATCGCAAGGCATATTTTGGGGGGCAAATGTTATCCCACTTTTTGGCAAAGCCGTGATACCAAAAGATCGATCGGAAACAAAAGACACTTCATCTCAAAGATTGGTTACACATTACTTCGCTATTGATATCGATGAATTTTGTCCGAGCACGGATCAGGCTACAACTGATAGGACATGACAAGGAAGATCATAAAAGCCAGCGTTTCAAATTTTAGGTTAATCGGAGTTCGTATGAACGAGATATGATCGATGCAAGTTAGCCAAAGTACGTTGTTCGTATCCATCAGATTGTTGAGGAGATGTCCATTTCGAATCCATCGGATTCGCATCCATCAATGTTTGTTTTGTTTGAATCCATCAGGTTCCACATACTTTGAATCGATCGAGTTTAAATCGATCAGTAACATGATATCGGTCAGTTTGAATCGATCGGTTTCGAATCGATCAAATAAGCATCGCCTTAGCATGTTCATATCCATTGAGTTTAGAGCAATTCGAATCCATCAAATTCGTATCCACCGGGTTCGAATCGATGACATGCGCATCGATCAATCCACACCGCTTCGCATCCATCGGTGTACCCTACTTCGAGTCGATCGGTCTCGTATCCACCCCCAAGCACTGCTTCCTATCGATCGTCCTCGCATCCATCAACATTGACACGTCACTATTTCGTATCCATGAAATCTGCCCTGTTCGTATCCACTCGGTTCGTATCGATCAATGATTCATATCCATCGATGCAAACTGGGTCATGGCGCTTATTACGAACAAGGCGAAGTTCGTGGATATGAAGCGGTCAACTCGGAGAAAAAATAGGATCGATGCGAGGAGTGCGCGCCACATCATCATGAGACCACGTGAGGTGATCGAGTCGAAGGGATCGTTTTGAATTGATGGGTTCGAAATAAACAGCCAACCGAAACATACCAACTCGTATCGATCATATCTCGCAAACCGCTGATCCAAATGTAACGAAATTTTCACAACAGCTTCCATACAAGGTAAAGAATGCTCTTGCCAAGTTTGAGCTCGATCGGATCAATTTTTGATGGACACGAAATCACATCGTATCGATCTCAGATCGAGTCGAAACTTGGGGGGATCGGTCGCGTGGGCCCACTCACGTGCCATAAAAAGTCTCCCAAAGTTTGAGCGAGATTTGAGCCTCCTACGCCTATAAATAGCACCCTGAAGCCTACAGAAAGGGGATCTTTTGGCCATTGAACGTCCAGACTCTGCCGATTCAATTCTACTCTTCATTACTGCTGTTGTAATCAAACTTCAGAGCTATTATCAACTGTAATCTGCTGTAATTGATTGAAATCATCAAGTGAATCGATAAAGACACAAACTTCAGAGGGGACGTAGGCAAGATCGTCGAACCACTATAAATCTTGTGTTTGTGATTTTTATTTCTGAATTGCTGTGTTTGATATTGCTTAGATCTAAGATTTGTGTTGAATATTGCTGATTTGTGTTCATAAACAGGTGCTTTCACGATATTGGGGTTTGGACCAATTTTGGTGCAAACAATATAAATTCTGATTTTCGTTACTTTTGGGGATTTTCCCAAATGGTTATGATTTTCTATGAATTATTATGCTAGAAAAGAATTTAAATTAATATTAATTAAGGATATTAATTAATTTAGTTCGCTAATTTTTTTGGGAAGGTAAAGTTTATTTCCAGCAAAATCTAAAAAAGAAACAAAAAGATTTGGTGGTAACTAATCATATTTTGACAAGAGACAAGAGTAGGTAAAATGAAATTGGTTTAAAAAGGATTTTAATATATATTACAGTAATATCACCGACGACATGCGGCATCCCTCATGCCATCATTGGAGGAATGCGACATCTCATGGATAAAGAGATTCGATATTGATTTTGAGCTCTACTTTGTTTTTTAAAGTGCTACATCCCTTACCATTTCACTTGAAATCTCTTGTCACCTTAGTTCTTAAAAACTCATGATTTTGATATCGAAGTATTTAAAGATTGATGTCATGAGTTTCCATTGTGGACTACTTATGTTTTGCGGCATAATAACCGAACAACCATATTTTTGACATCATAATTTTTAAAGTATTGACGCGATAAGAGATTGATTTCGACTTAGTAATTGAGCCTTAGCTTGTCGGCTTTGACACCACATGTTTTCCTCGTTTTCAGCGACAAGTTATGTGGCTTTGATGTCATAACTCTATTATTTTGAATCGATGCTTTGCAGGCCAAGAAGCTTTTTCTTTTGCAAATCAAAAGTATGTTTTAATGGTGAGATAGCCTATGTTTTAAGAAAGTCAATTACCATATGATTGCGGCTGCTTAGCCTTATAATTTATAAAGTCATAATTTTGTGTTTGAATCACAGATAGAAGTTTGATATCGTTTTTAATGGTATGAATGCCATAAACATTCTATTTTGAATCGTTATATTTTGTGGCTTGACAAGCCATATGTTTTATGGGTTCAACAACTTCATTGGGAATACTAATATATATTATTTTCAATATGCCATAAGTTTAAGGGTTCGACAACCTAATTGGGATAATAGATATAGGTTGGGCACGGATGTATAATGTTATATTCAAATTTTAAATTGAAAATTAACCGGTTCATAGTTATCCAAGGAAAACTATGAGATGTGTGATGGATAGTCCGCATTATGCCAGAGATGGATAGTCTTTATACGGTTCATCCTAGGAAAACTATGATATGTGTGATGGATGGATAGTCCACATAATTTCAAAATAAATGAAACAAGTGTGATGGATATAATTTTAAAATAAATTAAATGTGTGTAATCGATATCCCATATAATTTTTGATAGATAAACCATATGTGATGGGTAGTCCATATGGCCTAGGATAGATGGTCCATATAATGTTTATATATGTGACGGGTTTTCCATATAAATATAAGATGGATAGTGAGATTAAAAATTTAGACGGATAATCGTTTAAATTTAGATGAATAGTCATTAAAATTTAGACGGATGGTCAATTAAATTGGAATAGGTAATCTATTATATGATTTTGGATGGGGTAAGGGAGTGTATAACACAATGAAGACAGATTAATCAGACTTACCCATGATGCATGCCAGTAATTGATTGTTTTACTATGTTCTTACCATTGTGGTTGTAGGTGCATGAATTTTGATTGACATAGTTTGTAAAGATGCTGGTAAGGGGAAAACCCATTATCCACTACGGCGTGGTCTCGCTAGATATTTATTTTGGTTCGAGATGGTAGGTTATTATTTAAACCAGATATTTTGTCTGACTCGAAAATTTTCTTTTTCCCTTTGAACTATTGAGTGCCCATTTGAGTAGGCCGAGAGTAAAGGTTTTCAGTTTTTCTAGATTAGACGAATTAGCTTCCTGAGACGTGTAAGAGACAAGCAAGCTACTAGTAGGAGATTTTATTTTCCACTGTGTTGTTTTGTGTCTAAATAGAAGTAATGATAGAAGTTATAATGGTTAAGTATTAGACTCTGATCAAGCAATAGGGCATCTTCATTTGTCGCTCTTAGAGTATTTAGCAAATATTATATTCCTCTGAACGTGTGATCGAATGAGATTATGTAATGAATATGAACTTTTATTTATGAAATGAAATATGGAAGTTTATTATTTAAATGTGTTTATTTAATTTTTCATATTCTATGCTTCTGATATTATTGGTAGGATTAACATAGTCGCATATTATCAACAAAAATTAACACTATGGATGACTGCAGCATTCATAGTGCTTAGTTTTGGGCCTCAAAATAGAGGATCTTACACCGACCATTTATTACTTCATTTGGGGAAAAGAGGCAAGCCCTAAATCAACCATTTAATACCTCCAAACCTCGAAGCAGGTCCTTCATCTTATGACCGGTACTCATGGTGAGGTCTCACATTATCCCGACTATTCGTAGGAACTAGTAGCCATATTAGCTCAGTAGATTTACCCTACAGAATTTGGGACTAACCTCGCGTCATCGTAGTTACTTATCATAGATAATGTCTTACATCGGTCATAAAGTCACATTGCTGGTAGCCAGACTAGTTGGAAAGACTTTTGTATGTCTTTTGACTGACCTCACATCACTATGACTTAGTTATATTTATTACACTCTAAATATGTTATCGCATACTTCACCAAGTCCATCAGTTAGGCTGTATAAGATTTCCTTTTAATTTTTCCATAACGAAGATATTACCTTCCTAATGGGGATTTAATGACTATTATTACCTAATTAACTATGCAACTATACATTATAATTGTACGTTATTTACAGGAATTAATATATAAATAAATATGCACTTATTATTTTCTATGCGTGCGGAGATTATGCCCTAACTAATGTTAAATGTTTATTCCTTTTTAACATTAATAATACAAATCCTTTTTCCATATTATCAATGATGGCATATTTCCAATATCCATAACAAGGGATTTCAAAATCCTTAAATAAGATTTTAATATTCATATCCAAAAATTGCAATAAATTGACTTGCACATAATAAAATTTTCAACTTAAATTTTCACATTAAATCAATGGCATAATCTCAAAAATAAAAATTGCAATCCCATTTTCTGCTTCTACTCAACCCCTCCTTTACAATAAATTAAACGATGGAATTTCTCTTTTATTTTATATCAAAAAACGGTGTAAACTACAAACAAATTCATACTTTACACCATATTCCCTAACTAAAACTTCAAAATAAATTTGGAATTAAAAGATTGGAATTGAGATTGAAATCACCAAAAACTACATATTCCAATAATTTATGTAAACAATTGAGAATTCCAACAAGAATTGACTTTTCGAATTATAGGAGTTTCAGGGGTGTTTATTCTGTTTTATTTTCATAAACCCGAAACCTCTAGGGCATGTTGAAATCCATAGTATAGTAATAAATTACTAAAAATGGACAAACTAAGATTTCCACTCACAATTGGTCCTTAGCTCTACTTCTATTTTCGATTTGAAATGCCCTTTATAACACCTTAAGATCTCTTTTTTATATATATATATAACAAGAGATTTGTGTATATATTAGATTCAGATAGGTTGGAGGAGAATAATTTTAGAAATTAAAAAATAAAAAAAAAGATAGGTATATAGGATTTCTAACCTAAATCCTAATGGAGTTATTTGAATTTAAGAAGAGATGAACAGGCAGAGCTTCGTTGATGCTTCCAACATATTTATGAATGAAAGTAAGGGGTCTAAGGTTTTATTTATAGAGGTTGAAACACACCAGAATCATAGGATGGAATAGGTTCAAAAAAGGAAATTTTGGTACATTCATCACCTCAAAACTCTGGCCGCCAACGCTGGGTAGCGGTCGACCTCCCCATGTGCACCGACAACCGATTGGGTCGCATGGTCAACCACACCCTCTTATTTTGGCCGTTTATTTATTATCGTTGCTAAATTTATTTTATTCCTTAATCAACTTTTAATGTTAATTATTAATTTTAAAGTTTACTTAACCTCCAAGGCTAATCACGGTCAATTTTTAAATTTCAAATTAGAGAATTATTTATTTACTTGAATCTGAATTCTATTTAAAAAAATTTAAGCCTGAAAACTTCATACGCTCATAACTTCTTCGTTTGAGCTCCATTTTCAGCATATTATGTATGGAAGTTGATCAGAATTTCACCACAAACGCAATGACAAAACTTTCATAGTCAAATTCTAACTTTTGTAAAAGTTTCATTTTTAACCTTATCTTATTTAATTTATTTACCTATGGTTAATATTATGGGGTGTTAAACATACTATAACCAGTTTAAGCTATATCCCAAAGCTCTATAGTATCTGGAAAAAATTTCATCCTAGTTTTCCAATGCAAGTAACCAGTGCCATTAAACATGGATTGCCTAGTTATGGATTGTCCTTTAGGAAAAGCATTATTAAAACTATTTATAATGAATTTTACTAGCTAGTTATGATGCCACTTATAGTATCGAATTAACCATAAAGGGGGGTGAATAGGGTTTATAATAAATTCATAGAATAAAAAAAGTTACAGCATGGATAATAACAGAGTAAATGTGAAAATAGAATAAATAATTTTACCCAGTTTCGGCAAAACTTGCGTACTAATCCCCCTAAGATTGCTACTAAGATTAAACAATCGACCGCTTACAAAAACCTATAAACTTATGACCATCGCTAATCTGACTATTCTAATCCTAGACCTAGAAACCCTACCTCAACTTTATCCTCGAGTTGAGAATTTCCCAAACTACACATCGTAATTCAACCTAAACTAGAGCAAGAGTTTTAAATTTAAAAAACAAAGTACAAACAAAAAAGAAACCCTAATATAAATAAAGTAGTTTAAATACATTACGACCCAAATATAATATGACCCATATCTATTATTTTTGCCAAATTTTTATGTGACCATTTCAGCCTTGAAAAACGTTTTTAGTCTATAACTTTTGATAGAAACCGAGTTAGAGTCCCAAACTACTTCCATTGCTTCAAGTTGATGGTTTCTTATTTCATGGAGTGGTCATAATAGAAAAATGGACTTATCATCTGAAGTTATAATTGCTTTAAGTTTTGGCTGCTACTCGCCTACATTGGTGGGTAATTAACTAAGCCCTAGCTTAGGCCCACCAACCCATCTTGAAAATTATGCTAATGGGAGGCTGTAGGTTGATCTAAGTCATTTCAACCTTCCCCAAAATAGCTTTAAACCTCCATTAATCCTAATTTCATCAAAAATCATATGTTTCCCTTAGTAATCTTAGCCTAAATCATAGCTAGAAGGGTAATTAGCACCTAAGGGTTGGAGATTATAATTTTTACTAATTCATGTTCATCTCCTCTACTGTCCACTTCAGATCTAAAAAGAAAATTTGGTATTTTTAGTATTTGGTAATGGCTCTCGACCTTTGCTATGTGTGTTTATATAGTTAAAATTGGTGTTTTTAACATGATTTTGATCCTAAAATGTTGTCTAACTTTAATCACATTCTAATATATGTTTAAGACCAAATCTAAAGGTTTCAAAATGGTTTTGCAACTCCTTTTGTTCATATTCATATGCTAGCGTAAAAGTTCGATTTGGATTTGGTTTGATTATCATGTTCTTAGCTATTACATGTATAAATGGATGTATATGTATGATATTCCATATTTTTATGTTGTGCTGTGATATGGTTTGCTAGTGCTTTTAAGTAGTTAGGAAAGGAGTGGCCGAATTGGAAAATTGATGGCAAAGATGGTCGGAATAAGATGAAACTTGGAAGGGTGGCTCTGGAGGATGTGCGGTGCTCAAGACTCGATTCACAACAAGTTTGGAGCTAAGTAAGTGACTCAGTACCAAGAGCTTTTGTGTCAGTACTGAGAGCTTTTTGGGTATGTAAATTGCCCGTTGGAAGGTTGGTACTTCATGTCGGGTATTAGGGTGATGAGAAGAAGACAAGTGCAAGAGTTTAGCTTTGTATTGGACTTGATATCGAGAGCTTTGGTGGCCATGGAAACAAAAGCTTTTGTACTTGGCGTCAAGAGCTTTAGAGTTAACACTGAGAGCTATAGGTGGAGTGCTTAGGTTGCAAGTACTTTGAAGATGGAGAACTAGAAGAATGGGAAGAAAGTTAGCCAAAATTGGCTAAGTACCCAACTAGGTACCGAAAGCTTTTTTGATCTACTCGAAAGCAGGGATATTATGAGTGCACTCATGGGTACATTGAGAGGCTATCCCAGATTGGAGGTTTGGATCCATATAGCCTGGATTGGTGGATTTAGGCCTAGTATCAGCTTTGGGCTAAAGACGAGTTCACTGATAACCTAGATTTTCATTACTCCCTGACATGGGAAATGCCATACGAATTATCATATGTCTATAGCACATCAAGTGATATTGAGGATGGTTTGATGATTTCCATGGTTACTTTGGTTGTTCCTTCCAAAGTCTATAACTCTAAGCATGTCATTAGAGATAGGTATTGGGGATAGGGATATCTGAACGTCTGTCATCATACTTGGTTTGAAGTATACCTTTACTATATTCATAGGGTAACATATTATGTTTGTTATGTGCAAACTCTTTGGTTGTAGGGACAGGTCAAGATATGATTCATATACCCTTGTTCCTTACTATACAGAATTGTATATTATTTTGAGATTCATTTACTACTCACACTAGACTATTGTCTGACTCGAGGTTGTATGCTTTACTTCTTATTATCTCGGTACTCTTAAATGAGTAGACTAGATAGTAGGTCTAGGTGCGATGCAGTAGTTATGTACAGGACGAGCTGGATGGAGCTATCTTATATTGTATATGGATTTCTATGTTGATTCCGTTGTACAACACAGTGGAGCCTTGACAGTGCTTGCTTATTATTATTATTTAGGGACAGTTATTTGAGCTTATTTCCATTTGTATAAAATCTAAAACTTAACGTATGACTTTATGAATCTGTACTTTGATATTTGGATCACTTAGTTATTACTACCTCTCTTGTTTCATATCTTTGATGTATATTATACTTTATTCCATACATTATGAGATATATGACAAGTTCTATGATGTTTTACTTCATTTTCATCCATTGATGATCATCCAACATCGCCCGAGCATGACAACAACATACTATTTAGTTATTTTGGATGTCGGTGGTGTAGGGTAGTCGTCACATTTGGTATCAGAGCTTAGGTTACACGATTAACTTGAGTTGATATTGTGGTCCAGTAGAGATACGGAAGGAGCTATCACCCTACACTAGATTGAGATATGCACATACAAGAAAGTGCATACTTGTTATATATTTTGGTTTTTAAAAACATATGGCAGTGAATATATAGTATATAAGTCACATGCACACATGAGTACCCTTTACACGGTTTTATTTTTGAGAGACTGATCATTCTTGTTACATATCAAGAATGAGACAACAAACAAGAAACTCTATGAGAAACTCCATCTCAGGAGTTGAGGAAGGAGCAGGTTCGGGGGCTGTTAACCCTAACTTGAAAGTTATGTTCAACGTGATGATGGCGAACGTGCTTCAGAATGCCCAAGCGGCCACTCCAAATGTTGTTGTTGGTCGTGGTGCTCAAGTACAAGCAGCAAGGCTAACTTTTCGAAGCTATGCAGAGATTACTCTACCTTAGGAAGCAAGCCATTCCTTGGAACGGAGTCGGCCGTCGTGGTGCAAGTTTGATTAAACACCTTCGAGCATATTTTTGGTGACATGGAAGTAGATCACCATGAAAAGGAAGTTAGCATCTAGACAGCTTCAATGGCAGGCCATGAACTAGTATAATGCCATTTCTATAGCTATACCAAGGATCAGTTCACTTAGGACTAGTTCAAGGCTAAGTTTGAGGAGAAGTTCATTCCGGCTACTCAGAATTTGGTGTTATTCAAGAAATTTGCTAATTTAAAGTTGGGAAATATGTCTATCTTCGTATATTGTTGAGTTTGACACTTTGCTAAATTACAGGATGTCTTTCATCAGCACTCCATTGAAGAAGAATGCAAAATTTATTATGCATTTGGACGACTATCTGGGGGAGAAATTAGTAAGTCACATCGATGAGCTTTTCGACTGACTTGTTGAGAAAGATCTTTTTCAGGAGAGATTATACCCTAAGTCAAAATCATCTATTATCACTAAGGAAGAGCCAAAACAGCAACAAAGCAACGAAGGCAAGATGTAACGACCCGGATTTTCCATTCGCTTGATTTTGAATTTTTAATTTTTTTAAACGTTGAATTTGAAATATAATTTATTTTCAATGTGAAATTAATTGGTTGAATTCAAGGAATGGATTTAAATTTCTAATATAGCGATTTATCGTAATACGGGAACGGTGAATAATTTGAATTTTGATTTGAATATGAACCAAAATGATTTTTAATGTGAATATGAATTCTATTTGAACTAGAATCGAGTTGGTAAGTTTTTAAAATTGAAATTTCAAGTGATTTCGTCAACTTTTGAAATCGTTGATTTAATCGACGCGTTTACATAACGATCCGGGCACAGTCTCAGAATTCGACGAAACTAGTTCCATTGGATCCATAATAGTGTACTATTATCGGATTTCAAATTTCATAGAAATTAGAGTTATCGTTTGGTCGTGTGGGTTAGAAATGTATTGAAATTAATATCGAAAATTTAAAATTATAATTGGGTTCAAAAATCTATCTTCTACATACGATTGAATCAGGTCTCGAAACTTTTTTCATTGTGTTCAAAATATGTGTATAACATTAGAAATTCCAGGCGGCCTGCCTCAATAGGGGTTCGGAATTTTGAGATATGCTAAGCGAGATTTTCAAATATAAAAAAATAAATTTCAAATCTTAGCCGCACTTGAGCCACCCTAACCATGTACATATAGCCGACCTATGTGCCTGACCAAAGTCGCCTTCTCCACTTTATAAATCGCATACCCCTTCTTGTAATCAGTTCAAAAAAAAGAAAAGAAAAAAATGAAATCAAATCGAAAACAAAACGTAAAATCCCGAGATAAGTTCCAAAATTCTCGTATGAATAGTGTCTTCAATCTGGTGCCCATCTCGGGAGGTGTGATGCTGATTTAGGTTTTGACTAGGGCTTGGGTTTTTGAAAACCGAGGAAGAGTTGGCTCGATCATAGCCTAGTTTTTGGTTCTTGATGGCTTGGGGCTCCGGCGTCGTGTGTTTTGAGAGGTGAGCTGGTCAGAGGTCGAATGCGCCCTGGTGGAGTGCGTGCGCAGGGATAGTGGTTGCAAAGATGGTGAAGGGTCACGTGAGCTTGGAGGGTCGAGGCAGAGTTTGGGGATGATGGTTTGGGTGGCACGCGACTCGAGATGTTAGGGCGATGTTGGGCTTGCGTGCACGATATTGGGCTTGAGCAAGATGAAATGAGGCTGGGAAGCCCACGTGGGAGAAGTTTGAGCAGTGAGGTTGTTTGTTTTTTATTTTAGTAAATTTAGTTTAATTATATCGTTAACGCTGATTAAATCATAACGTAGTCATATGAGGATAAATCAAGCGGAATCACTCTTATGGGATTCCTAGCTATAGAATCTACGCAATAGAATTAACTTGGAACGATTGGCAATTTCGGGGAAAAATATAAATGTGAGTAAATTTCACTTAATTTGGTTGACTGGTTTGATTCATAGCAATTAAAAATTGATTATTGGATGATTGGTTGAATTGATATATTATTATCAATTGAATATTATATTATATATGGTAGTATATGTATATAGTAGTTGTTGGGTATAATCCCACCGTTGGAGCAGATGAGACACTATGCGCCCGCATAATAGCGAATGACCCTATATTACCGTGATATCCCGCCTCGAAGCGGGATTGGTATTTTATGTTATATAACATTCTGTGGTGCAAGGTAACATGTTGGAGGGATCTAACTGGATTCCTTAAATATATTGATTATTTTTCATATATAGTGATATATGATGAAATTGAATAATTTGTTATGGATTGTTGTGTGATTTGATTATTTGGATGTTATAGTAGCACTGGCCCTAATTTTGTTATTATAAATACCATAAATAATATTTTTGATTTTAAAAATGGAATTCAAATATGGTTTTGGAAATGAAATATTTATATTGAATTTTGGGATTATTTAAAAAGGAATACTGTTGGATAAAATAAATAATTTGATTTTGGATATTTATTTCTTAAAATGGTTTTCGATAGAGAATTTTAAATAGAGAATTTTTAAACAATGGATTTTAAATGAGATTTCTTAAACTTGGAAAAGTATCTCATAATCGAGATTTTGAATGAATTTGGATTATTATTGGAATTTGTTAAGGAATAGATTTCCAAATGGAATTTTAAATAGAAATCGATTTATAAATGAAGTTTGTTTAATATAATCTGTTGTTAACAGAGAAAAACTAGAAATGAGTTTATAAATTTACAAATGATGTTTATGAATAAAGTGAAATGGTTTTCATTTGATAAATTGGAAATATAAATTTATAATGAGAATTTATAATGAGATATGGAAATCAGTTTAGAAAGAAATAGTGCATTCTATTTTGGGATTTGGAAATGGTTATGAAATTGGAAATGAAAATCGATTTGTGATAAATCGAGAGAGATTTATAGATGTAAAAAGGTTAAGTGGAATTTTTAATATTTTTTATCGAGTGGTTAAGGTTTGTCTTAAAAAGAGATTTTATTTATTAAGCTATAGAGTTCAAAAAATATTATTATTATTAAAATATTTTCAAAAAGTTATTATTCAAGTATTTAATATTAGTTGAAGTGAAATTTTAATTTTTGAATAAGCTTTGTAAATCGATCGATATTATTTACAAATGAATTGGAAATTACTTATTTTTGTTATTTAAATGGGGCTTGATATTTTGAAAATTACTTAAATGGTTTGAATTTTTATTACTATTCTTTTAAAATACTTATTTTATAATATAGAGTTTGGGAAATTGATTGAAATTATTTGTAAATACTCTCGAGATTTGTAAATCAGGTTTTATTTAATGTTGTGATTTTATAAGAGAATCTTATAAAGAAATTTTGGAAATATGAGATAATTTCCAAAACGTTTAGATACGAGAACTTCAAAAATGAATCTGAATTCATAAACGAAGTTATAAATTGCTAGTAGGGATTTTAAATGCGTATAACGAATTTTGGAAATTGTAAAAGGAATTTATTAATAATTTTGAAAAATTTAGGAGATGAGTTATGAAATATTCCTAAGTATTGATATTAGAAATGATTTTGGAAAATAGACTTATAATATTTTCCTAAGTGTTGAAATAAAAGGTTTTGGAAATATTTTAGCGACGAAAGGATTTATATAGAGATATTTTTCGATGTAATGGATTATAAATCGAATTTGGAAATATTTCACTGAGTGTTGAAGTAAGATATGATTTGAAATATCATGTTAGGGATATAAGTATTTGGAATTTTTTTCAAGTATTGAATTACTGGAAGAGATTTGAATAGATATCTTTGTAAAGATATTTTGAAGTAAATGTTTTTCTAAAGAATTAAATATGGGTCTAGTGACTGCTTGTGTGTAATTTGATAGTTAAATAACCGACTATCAAATATGGTCAAATCATTAATCGTTTCGAAGAAACCAGGATCAGATTTAATTATTCGAAAACCACTTCGATCTGATTTGTCGTTACGAATTGTGATATCTCGAAGATAAAGGAGATAATTATATTAAAGGAGATTCGTTTTGTTCAGACCCAGAACAAGTTGTATGGATGAATGTTATCGTTGCATTGTTTCGCCTGGAAGGTAGTGTTAGCATTCCAAGTATATCTAAGGTAATACGTAGCCTCAAGCCTCATCAACCGGGAATGACTAAAAAAGAGGAGATGCAGCAGGGTTAAGTAGGTCGCTCCTAAGTTGAGTATGTTATCACCTTTCTAGATACCCTCAGATATATTATAATTATGGATATGGTTGTACATGGAAAAGAGAGCGCTTAATGATAACATATTCGGCACTATCTAGCAAGGGGTTGGTCGGTCCTATGTTGGTAGGGATCGATAGGTTCGATCTTGGTATATTTTTCTAGACGTGTATTGTGGCGGGCGGTACCCCAGTAGCCCTGCCATTGTATGGAATCCAATATACACTACGAGCCTGTATGGTTTTAGATGTGCCCAACTATGCTGAAATGTGAGATGCAAGCATTTCAGCTATTTTATAGTTTATTTTCTATAGACACTATTATAATATCAGATGATTTTGATACAAATTGTTTTGGTTATCGTAAGGTAAAAACTCATCATGTTTATGTGTGGCGTGGTCTTATGAGATGCCTTTGTTTTCAAAAGATTTTGATAAAGTAATAATTCAAATTGAGTGTGTTTTCTCACGTTGGTTTTCCAAACTGAATCGAGTTTTATTTTATTATAAAGCTCAAGTCAGAGCGAGTATTGCAGATCCAAGTTAGGATGCTATGCAACTCAGGAGACGAGCTGGTGGAATTCAGGCGTATTACACGTACTTGGTTATTTTCCATTGTGTGTGTTAAAATGTATATTCAGTACTTGTGAGGACAAGTTATTATGACTATCCAGATTGCTATGTTGACTATTGTACTCTGATGATTGTATTTATATCAACTGTTACATTTTCTTTTGTATAAAGATCTATTTTATCTATTATATATTGTTCTGCTGCGATTAGTGAGATTCTATGTGTTGTTTCTATTTCTTCTTTTATCTTTCTTCTCACTCTCTCTACTCTTTTCCATGGCCTCCGTCATTCCGTGCTTATTTGGATAGGTCATATGTGGTTTATTATCGATTCAAAGGGTACGGATTTCGGGTCATCGCACTTGGTATCAGAGCACAAGGTTAAGCGAGAACCTTAGCTTTGGTAGGGATTACCCATTAGAGATAGGGTTAGCAATACCCTAGAATGAGTTCGAGTGTATTATATATATGAGCGTGTATTTGTCAGTGAATACAAATTGTTTTATATTGTGTTAATTTATATGTTGTGTGACATATGAATTCTGGTCGAGTAGTGGGATGCCACAATATCGATAGGAGTTTGTAAACACTTAAATCAAGACATTCGATACCACATTTTTTTGGAATGGGTAAATGAAATAATTTTACCCAAATTATATTTTGATATGAAAGAAATAATTTTTGAAAATTATTATAGTATAATTGGTGTGTTTGGTTGTTATTATTATCTAAACCAGATTATAAAATTGAAATGATTTATATAACCAAATAGAAATTGTATATATATGATTTATACAAACGAGTTAAACTAAAATTGGGTAAAACCAGAGTTTGGAGATTTAAATCCCGGAAAGTTTAGAAAATATTTTCCGAAGTGTTGTCAAAAATAAAATAGATTTATTTTGAACGGATTTTTGAATAATTTTTTTTTAAAATGGATTTTAAAGGTGATATAGCACTAAACTCACCTCGGTCGCTGGAAAATAATTCTGATGATGATCGCGACATCGTCGGAGTTTATTTTCGAGTTTTTAGGTGATGGATTGCTATCGTAATAATTCGATATGAACATTTTTGTCTAGAAACAAGCGCTGTTTTGAAAATTCCGAAGGGAATTTTTTTGGATAACACCAAGTTGATTTTGAAATTCCAAAGGAATGGTTTGTTAAGCCAAAGGAGCTATATATATATATATATATATATATATATATATAAATAAAATTTCAAAATTATTTGAAATAAATCTAAGTGGTTGAATTTTGGAATATTCGTTTAAAGGTTTTGTGAAACCGGAAAGAAAATAAGTATTTGAATTTATGAGTTGGAAATGATGTGAGTAGAAAGGAAATTGTGAATTTCAAAATGAATTTAAAGGATTACGTATGCAAGTTAAATAATTTGAATTAGTAAAAGTGGATTAAATGAATTGAGATTCAACTTAAGCTAAGAAATAAAATTGGATTTGGATTCGATACAATATCAAATTAAGTTGAATATAAAATTTGATTTGAAAAATGATTATTAACTATAATTTATAATTTTTAATGGAATCAACTGAAGTGTAGAATTTATATAATTGTGAAAAATAAGTTGTGTAACTTATAAATTGAAAAAGTAGAATGGTAAGGCCAAAATAAAAATGGTTTGATATTTTGGTGAAGAGATGAAAATACAAATTTAAATTGGAAATATTGAATGACTAAAGTGAATATGAACTTAAGTTTTAAAGTTGTACATATAAACTTAAGCAACGGTATAATTTTTTTGCAATAAGACTTAAGAAATAGTTTGATGGAATGATTTTCGAAATGAACTTAACTCAAGTAAAGGAAATTAAAGTGAATTTAGGATGTGTTAAATGCAGTTGGAATTGAATATGTAAAAGCTTAATAAAATGAATATAGACTTGAGTATGGAAATCAAATTGAAGGTAATCTGGAATGAATTAAGGGAAAGTAAGTTTAAACCTTGAAATGGAAATCCAAATTCGAATTATAAAATGGATTTATACTCAAGCCAACTAAATAAAGTGATTTTAGAAATAAAATCTAATTGTGAAGCAGAAAACAGAAGTAACTAATTAGATGAATTAGTTAGTAAATTGAATATTGGAAATGGAACTTGAGTTGTAAATGGAAGTTGACTTATGTGTAAGCGAATTAAATATATTTTAAAATGAAATGAATAAATCGAATTGGATTTGAATTATAGTGGAATGGTGAATGAATTGAATGTGTATCAATAGAAATTAATAAATCGAATTATAATCAATTTAAAATAGTTTGTAAGCTTAAGTGGCTACTTTATTAAATGAATATCACCGAATTTCTATGTAAAATTTATCGTTTAACATAAACGGAAGTAAACAAAATTTGGCGGATTAATAGAAAGTGAATAAATTGATTTAGAATAAATTAGAAATGGATATGAATATATTGGACATAAATATGAAATGAATACAAATGAATTGCTTGTGAATCACTTGGAATTTATTAAAATGGTATATAAATCGTTTGAAATGAATTATCGAATGTTGGAACCTTGTGATAATTGATAAACTCATGCTATAACATGTTTGGTTATGGAATTTATGTGATTAACTGGTTAAATGAATAAATGTTATTAAATTTCATATATGTGGTACTTATGGGTTTTATTTGAGTAAGTACAGGTATAAGAAGACTATTTGGCTAGGTTTTGGTTGTGCAATTGCATATAAATTGAGTGAGCTCGCTTAATAACGCTAAAAAAAGGTACGCTTACGAAATTTAGCACGCGGAAAATAAAAATATTGTTATATATTGCATTTTCCATCCATGTGAGCCGATGTATATTTTTTTATCATATTTCTCATATTGTAAAAGGCTCTCTGTACAAGGAAGACTCTGCCGAATTTTTTTGGAACGTTAGGGTGTTAAAAAAATTTGAAATTTTTTAAAGAATTTTTGTTAACCAAAATTTAATTTTGAATTGTAATTGAAATAAGAGATTTTGGTTTAGAAATGGAAACTAAATGTTTTGTATGGAACTAAAGGATTTAGAAAAGTGAAATATCGAATTTTAACTAAGTATGTTTTAACATGTTAATGGGTTTGTTACATTTTCTTACTTAGCAATCAGGGACGAAATTCTTTAAGGGGGAAGGAATGTAATAACCCGGATTTTTCAGTCATTTTATTTTGAATATTTAATTGTTTTAAAATGTTGAATTCGAAATATAATTGTTTTTGAATGTGAAATTAATTAGTTGAATTCGAGGAATGGATTTAAATTTCTAATATAGAGATTTATCGTAATACGGGAATGGTGAATAATTTGAAATTAATACGAATCGAAATGATTTATAATGTGAATATAAATTCTATTTGAACCAGAATTGAGTTAGTAAGTTATTAAAACTGAAATTTTAAGTGATTTCGTTAACTTTTGAAATCATCGAGTTAATCGACGAATTTAAATAGCGATCCGGGCATATTCTCGAAATTCGATGAAACCAGTTCCATTAGATCCGTAATAGAGTATTATTATCGGATTTCAAATTTCGTAGCAATTAGAGTTATCATTTAGCCGTACAGGTTAGAAACGTGTTGAAATTAATATCGAAAATTTAATATTGTAATTGGTTTCAAAAGGCTATTTTCCGCATACGATTGAAGTAGGTCTCAAAACTTGTTCCATTAGGTTCGGAATAGGGGTATAACATTAGGAACGACAGTCGGCACACCTCAATAAAGGTTCAGAATTTCGAGATATGCTAAGCTAGATATTTCAAATATAAAATAATAAATTTCAAATCGTAGCCGCACTTGAGCCACCCTAACCACGTACATATAGCCGGCCTATATGCCTGACCAAAGCCGCCTTCTTCACTTTTTAAATCGCGTACCCCTTCATGCAATCAGTTCGAACAAAAGAAAATAAAAAAATCAAATCGAAAAAAATGTAAAATCACGAGATTGGCTTCAAAATTCTCGTATGAACGGCGTCTTCAATCTAGTGCCCATCTCGTGAGGTGCGATGCTAATTTAGGTTTCGACTACGGCTTAGGTTTTTGCAAATCGAGGAAGAGTGGCTCGACCGGAGCCTAGTTTTGGGTTCTCGATGGCCTGGGGCTTCGACGTTATGTGTTTGGAGAGGTGCGATGGTCTAAGGTCGAATGCGACCTGGTGGAGTGCGTGCACAGGGGCTAGTGGTCGCAAAGATGGTCTAAGGTCGAACGCGACATGGTCGAAATCTACATAATAGAATTAATTTGGAACAATTGGCAATTTTGAAGAAAAAAATATAAAGGTGGGTGATTCTCACTCAATCCGGTTGACTTGTTTAATTTATAGCAATTAAATATTGATTATCGGATGATTGGTTGAGTTGATATATTATTATCAGTTGAATATTATATTATATATGGTACTATATACATATAATAGTAGTTGGGTATAATCCCGCCTTTGTTGCGGATGAGACACTATGCGCCCGCGTAATAGCGGACGACCTTATATTACCGTGATATCTCACCTTGAAGCAAGATTGGTTTTTATGCTATATAACATACTTTGGGTGCAGAGAAATATGTTGGAGGGATCTAACTGGATTCCTCAAATATGTTGATTGTTTTTCATATATAGTGATATATGATGAAACTGAATAATCTGTTATGGTTTGTTGTGTGATTCGATTATTTGAATGCTATAGTTGCACTGGCCCTAATTTTGGTATTATAGATACCATAAATAATATTTTTGATTTTAAAAATGGAATTCAAAAGCGATTTTGGAAATGAAAATATTTGTATTGAATTTTAGGATTATTCAAAAACGAATTGGGTTGGATAAAATAAATAATTTGACTTTGGATAATTATTTAGCTATTTCATAAAATGGTTTCAGATAGAGAATTTTTAATCGAGAATTTTCAAATAATGGATTTTAAATGAGATTTCTTAAAATAGAAAAAGGAAGTCGTAATCGAGATTTTGATTGATTTTGGATTATTACTGAAACTTGCTAAGGAATAGATTTACAAATGGAATTTTAAATAGAAATCAATTTATAAATGAAGTTTGTTTAATATAATCCGTTGTTAACAGAGAAAAACTGGAAATGAGTGTATAAATTTATAAATGATGTTTATGAATAAAGTGAAATGATTATCATTTGATAAATTGGAAATATAAATTTAAAGTGAGAATTTATAATGAGATATGGAAATTGGTTTAGAAAGAAATAGTGGATTCTATTTTGGGATTTGGAAATGGTTATGAAATTAGAAATGAAAATCGATTTGTGATAAATCGAGAGAGATTTATAGATATAAAAATGGTTATGTTGATTTTTACATTTTTTTTATATAGAGGTTAAGGTTTGTCTTAAAAAGAGATTTTATTTGTTTATCTATGGAGTATAAAAACAATTATTAATATTAAAATATTTTCGAAAAGTGATTATTCAAGTATTTAATATTAGTTGAAGTGAAATTTTAATTTTTTAATAAGTTTTGTAAATCGATTAGTATTATTTATAAATGAATTGGAAGTTATTTATTGTTGTTATTTAAAGGGGTTTGATATTTACTAATTACTTAAATGGTTCGAAAATTTATTACTATTCTTTAAAAATGCTTATTTTATAATATAGAGTTTTGGAAATTGATTGAAGTTGAACGTTGTAAGTGTTGAACGAAGTTTCCTCGCTCGTTAGAGGAAGTGAACGGTTGGCTGTAAGAAGGAAGAGAGGCGCTGGTCCATCCTTGGGTATATTGAATCCACACTTACTTGTGCAATCAGGCTTTACGTCCACCTTGTTATACTCTTCGACAATATAGATGATAGAAGCAGGCATGGCGCGGGAAAAGAGTTCGTGATTTAATAAGTGTCCCGCTACGCTATTTGTAAATACTCTCGAGATTTGTAAATCAGGTTTTATTTAATGGATGTGATTTTATATGAGAAAATATTATAATGGAATTTTGGAAACTTGAGAAAATTTCTAAAATGTTTAAATACAAGAACTTCGAAAATGAATCTGAATTCATAAAAGAAGTTATAAATTGTTAATGGGGATTTAAAATAAGTATAATCGGTTTTGGAAATTGTAAAAGAATTTGTTAATAATTTTGAAAATTTAGGAGACAAGTTATGAAATATTTCCAAAGTATTGATATTAGAAATGATTTTGGAAAATAGACTTATAATATTTTCCAAAGTTTTGAAATAAAAGGTTTTGGAAATAATTTAGCGACGAAAGGAACTATATAGCGATATTTTTCTAAGTAATGGATTATAAATCGAATTTGGAAATATTTCACCAAGTGTTGAAGTATGATATGGTTTGAAAATATCATGTTTTGGATATAAGTATCTGGAATCTTTTCAAGTATTGAATTACTGGCAGAGATTTGAATAGATATCTTTGTAAAGATATTTTGAAATGTTTTTGAAAGATTTAAATATGGGCCTAGTGACTGTTTGTGTGTAATCTGATAGTTAAATAACTGACTATCAAATATGGCCAAATTCGTTTATCGTTTTGAAGAGACCAGATCAGATCTAATTATCCGAAACCACTTCGATCCAATTTTTGCGTTACGAATTGTGATATCTCAAAAATAATGGAGATGGTGTCCTTATAAGAGATTGTGTTTGTTCAGACCCAGAACAACTCGTATGTATGAATGCTATCATTGCATTGTTTCGCCTAGAAGGTAATGTTAGCATTCCAAGTATATGAATGCTAAATCTAAGGTAATACGTAGTCTCAAGCCTCATCAACTGAGAATGACTAAAACAGGGGAGGTGCAGCAAGGCTAAGTGGGTTGCACCTAGTAGGGTATGTTATCATCTTTCTAGATATCCTCAAATATATTATAATTATGGATATGGTTGTGCATGGCAAAGAGAGCGCTCGATAAGGTGGAAACACCCAGGGTAATAACATATTCGGTACTATCCAGCAGGGGGTAGGTCGGTCCTGATTTGGTTGGGATCGTTAGGTTCGATCTCGGTACATTTATCCCGAGGTGTACTGTGGCGGGTGATACCCTAGTAGCCCTATCATTGTATGGAATCCAATATCCACTACGAGCCTATATGGTTTTCGATGTTCCCAACCATGCTGAAACGTGAGATGCAAGCATTTTAGCTATTTTATAGTTTATTTTCTATAGACGCTATTATAATATCAGATGATTTTGATACAAATTGTCTTGATTATCGTATGGTAAATACCCATCATGTTTATGTGTGATGTAGTCTTATGAGATATCTTTGTTTTCAAAAGATTTTGAACAGTAATAATTCAAATTGAATGTGTTTTTTCACGCTGGTTTTCCATACTGACTCGGGTGTTATTTTATTGTAATGCTCAGGTCAGACCGAGTATTGTAGATCCAGGTTAGGATGATATGCAACTCAGGAGACGAGCTGGAGGATTTTAGGCGTATTACACGTACTTGGTTATTTTCCGCTGTGTGTGTTAAATTGTATATTCAGTACTTGTAAGGGCAAGTTATTATAACTGTCCATATTTCTATGTTGACTGTTATACTCTGATGATTGTATGTAACAGTTACATTTTCTTTTGTATAAAGATCTGTATTTATCTACTATATATTGTTCTGCTGCGATTTGTGAGATTCTATGCGTTGTTTCTATTTCTTCTTCTTTCTTTCTTCTCACCCTCTCTCTTCTTTTCCATGACCTTTTGTCATTCTTTACTTTTTTGGTCGGACATATGTTGTTTATTGTCGGTTCAAAGGGTACGGATTTGCTGGTCGTTACATAAGAAGAACAGAAAGAGGAAGCAGTCTTAGGGAAAGAATGCTCAAAAGAAAGGTAAATGGGAGCCCTTTTGTTTTGGTTAAGGGGACAAAGGTCATCTAATCAGATACAGTAAGGCTAATAGGAAGAAGAAGTGTTCTAACTACGAAAAGTTTGGACATATGCCGAAAAGTTGTCAAAAACCAACACAATAGAAGAAGGTTGCGAAGGCGTATGCTTTGGACGCCGTTCTGATTTTTGTCGATTGCTCTTTCGACGAAAAAGAAAGGAAAAAGCGTTGTTATTCAAGGCAAGATTTCCATTTATGATATTTCCATACGTGTTTTATTCGATACTGGGAATTTACATCCCTTCATATCTAGTGACATAGTAGATTTATTGGGATTGAAAGCCGAAATAATTGACCGACCTTTGATTGTGACGAACCCAGTTGGAGGCTCCACTAGCTCGTGTATGGTTTGTTGTAGTTTGGTCTTATCGAGCCATGGATTCTCTTTTGTTTGTGATTCCTTCATTTTGAATTTGTGAGGTTTAGGATTATCTTAAAGATGGACTGGAAAAGGAAGTATGCATTAATAGTGGACCGTGAGAAGCTGTTGGTGATGATCGAGTTTATAGAGGGGTGGACGGTAGTGATTGGCTGCCTGCCGGAGGATGGGGTTTTGGTTAGCTTTCTATATTCGCTCAAGGTTTCTTAGGATGGGTTTTCATCTATATCTATCGTTAGATAGTATTTGGATGTGTTTAAGGAGGTGACCGGATAACCATCGCATATGTCGATTGAGTTTCATATAAACCTAGGGAAGAATGCCAGACTAATAGTCATGCCTTTGAGCTATATAGCACCTAGAGAGAAGAAGGTGTCAGAGATACAAGTAAATGACCTGGTGAAGATAAAGTTCATTCATAGGAGTATATCCGAGTGGGGCACACCTATAGTATTCGAAACTAAGGCGGATGGCTCCCTAAGATTGTGCATAGATTACCGTGAGCTAGATAAGGTGGTGAAGACAAATAAGTATCAACTCCCACGTATTGATGACTTTTTCGATTAGCTCCATGGTGCGAAGATGTTCTCCCAATTGGATTTGGCGACGGGATTTCACCAATTGAGAGTAGCGAAGGAGAGTGTGTCAATCACCGTGTTTCGTATGCTGTCTTGTTTCTATGAGTGGTTGGTTATGTCGTTCGAGATAACCAATGCTCTGGCTTACCTTTTGATCTTATGAACAATGTCTTTAGGGATTAGCTAAACAAGTTTGTGCTTATGTCCATGGATGATATTCTGGTATACTCTAGGGCCAAAGAGGAATATAAGGTACACTCGATAATTGTGCTTGAAGTGTTAAGGAGGCATAAATTAAAAGCAATGTTTTCAAAATATCAATTCTGGAGAAGGGAAATGAGATTTATAGGTCACGTCATCTCTGAGCAGGGGAACGCGATAGATCCTGCCAAGGTGGTAGCGGTTCAGGATTGGAGCCAACCCAAGAATGCTATAAATATGAGGAGTTTTCTAGGATTAACGGAATATTATAGATGCTTTGTCAAAGACTTCTCGAAGGTAGTCACACCATTGACCAATTTGATGAAGACGGACTAGATTTTCATTTAGGATATAAAGTGTGAGCATGCTTTTGTGAGTCTGAAGGAGAGGTTGACGATTGCATAGGTGTTGACCATTTCGGTTGGGAATGAGGAGTCTATGGCACTGGATTTGGTTCAGTACTGATGTAGAAGGGAAAGATTATTGCTTACTCTAGTCGGTAGTTGAAGCCGCACGAGAGTATGTATCCTACTTGTGATTTGTGCTTGGTAACGATAGTGTTTGCTTTGAAGATTTGGAGGCACTACTTATTAGGAAAAAGGTTCGAGCTAGACCACAAATCCTTGAAATACCTTTTCTCTCAGAAGGATCTCAACCTTTGCCAACAACGATGGTTGGAATTCTTGGCCTCCTATGACTTTGGCAGTTACTACACACATGGTAAGGGAAATGCGGTCGCTAAAGCATTAAGTAGAAGATATGCCAATATGGGAGCGATGTTCATGTAGTGGAAGAAGTGGAATATATCTCTGGCTATGACTTTAGACCTCATTGCGAGTTAAAGCCAAAGCTGTTGGCGAGTTTGATGATCATATCTACTTTGATTGAGTGGATTAGTACTAGTCAGAGATGAGATGATAGAATAGAAGAGATCATGGCGAAAGTAGGAGTAGAGTCTGAGGATACAAAGCAGTACAGACTCGACGGAAAAGGTTGGCTCCATAAGGATGGGAGACTATTTGTTTTTTGAGGTTGATGGATTTTGAGATATGGTGCTACTAGAGTGCCATTCTAGGTTGACCATACATCTCGACGGTAATAAGATGCATCACGATATAAAGCACACCTATTATCAGGAGGGGTAATGAAGGATGTCGGGACATTTATCTCAAAGTGTATGAACTACGAGTTGGTGAAGGCAGAGCAAAAGTAGCCAAATGGGTTATTGCAACCGCTTAAAGTTCCAAGTGGAAGTGGGAGCAAGTTTCGATGAATTTTATTGATGGACTGCCGAGGACTCAAGTAGATGCAAAAATTTCGGTTATAGTTGATTAGTTTATCAAGAGTGCTAGATCGATACCCATTAAGTCAAGTAGAACGACAGCCAAACTGGCATAGCTGCATGTGAAATAGGTTGTACGATTTCATAGTGTGTCAAATAGCGTTGTGAGTGATCGAGTCTTGTAGTCCACTAGTGGGTTTCAGAAAAGCTTACAAGACACATTGAGGACTGGGCTGCATCTTAGTATAACATATCACCCACAAACAGATGGGCAGACCGAGAGAGTGAATCGTATATTCCAAGGTCTCTTTTGGGCTTGCATACTCAATTACGGATGCTCATGGGACAATCACTTGCATTAGGTAGAGTTCACATACAATAACGACTATCTATCTAGTACCGGTATGGCGTCGTACGAAGCATTGTATGGCCAATCGTTTAATGCCTCTTTGTGTTGGTGGGAGATGGACAAGAAATTGATACTTGTGCTAGAGATGATTGGAAAAACCTCAGAGAAGATAGAGATCATTTGGAAATGAATGAAAGCTACTTAGGATGGGTAGAAGAGATACGCTGATAGGAGGTGTAGAGATTTAGAGTTCTCCGTCGGCGATATGGTGCTTGTGAAGATTTCACCTTGAAGAATGTGATTCGGTTCGATAGTAAAGGGAAGTTGACACCGAGATTCTTAGGTCTTTTTCTGATAGTAGAGAGGATTGAGAACGTAGCATATAGGGTCGACTTACCATAGAAGACGGTGGGTGTGCCCAACGTCTTCCATGTTTCTCATTTGTGGAAGTTTGTGCACAACTCAAGTGTGAAAATTGCACCAAATCAACTTGATGATATCGAAATTGCACCAGAAGCTTCGAGACCCTATAGGACGGTTCGTATTGTCTAATGGCATGTGAAACAACTTAGGAGGAACACTGTAGAGTTAGTGAAGGTTCAATGGGGCAAAAGTGAAGGCGGTTGCATGTGGGAAACCGAGGAGGGTATGAAGGATATATACCTAGAGCTCTTTATATGGTAAGGCCTACTATTATTGTATTTACTTTTACCTTTGATATCATATAGGGTAGTTTAGTATCTCACATGCTAAGACAGACTTACCTACATTATTGGTTGCATGGCTGCTTGTTTGATAAGTATGATGATTGCATATGATTATTAGGCATGCAGAGTAATTATGTTTGACTTATTTAGGGATTTCAAGGGTGAAATTCCTAAAGATAGAGAGAGTATAATGACCCTTGTTTTACGAGTCGAAGGATTGTAAAATAGTTTTATTTTATTCATATAAGATCGTACGACTCTAAAATTTCAAAAAGTGACTCTTAGGGACATTTTCCACATGTATGATTTTTTTTGAATTTCTATATGACCATTTTAACCTTAAAATCTTATTTGGACTATATCTTTATATAGTAGCCAAGTTAGGGTCTCAAATTACTTCCATTTCTTCAGGATAATGATTTCTCATTCCATAGAGTGGTCATAATAGAAAAACAGAGTTACCATTTGAAAGTTATTGTTGTTTTAATTTTTCGCTACTGTTGGCCTGCATTAGTACGTAACTAACTAAGCCATGCTTAGGCCCACTAGCCCATCTCGAAAATTGTGCTAAGGGGAGGCTGTAGAAACCGATCTAAGTTATTTTCATCTTTTCCAAAATAGCTCTAAATCTCCATTAACTATAATTTCATCAAAAATCATATATTTTTCTTAATAATATTGGCCTAGATCATAATTAGAGGGGTAATTAGCATCTAGGGGTTAGAGATTATCATTTTTACTAATTCGTACTCATCTCCTCTGCCATCTACTTCAGATCTAAGTAGAAATATTGAAATTTTGGATATCTGATGAGAGGTTCTTGAACTTTCATTCTACTATGCATGTTTATATTGTTAAAACTGGTGTTTTTAACATGGTTTTGATCCTAAAATGTTTTCTAACTGTAATCACATTCTAATATATGTTTATGAAAGAACTCTAAAGGTTTTTAAATGGTTTTGCTACTCCTTTTGTTTATATTCATATGTTGTGTAAAAGTTAGATTTAGATTAGGATTTGTTTGATTATCATGTTCTTATATATTGCATGTATAAATGGATGTATATGTATGATATTCCATGTTTGTATGTCGTGCTTTGATATTGTTTGGTAGTACCTTTAGGTAGTTAGGAAAAGAGTGAATGAATTGTAAAATTGAAGGAAAACATGCTCGAAATTAGATACTTCTTGGAGGGGAGGCTCTGAAGGATGAGGGAAGCCCAAGATTCAATTCACGCCAAGTTTGGAGCTATGTAAGGGACTCGATACGGAGAGCGTATATGTCAGTACCAAGTTATGTTTAGGTATGGAAATTTCTCGGTGGAAGGTTGGTACTTCATGTCCAGGCTTAGGGTGATTATGAGAAGATAAGTGCTAGAATTTGGCTATGTATTGGACTTGATACTGAGAGCTTTTGAGGGCATGGAAAAAAGAGCTTTTGGACTTAGGATGAAGAGTTCTGGAGTTGATTCTAAGAGCTTTGGGTGGAGTGCTCAGGTCCAAGCACTTATGGGTATTATGAGTGCGCTTACGGGTATGTTGAAAGGCTACCCCAGATCAGAGGTTTGGATCCATATACCTTAGACTGGTGGATTTGGATGTAGTATCCGCTTCGGGCTAAAGATGAATACACTAAAAACCAAGATTTCCACTAGTCCCTGGAATGGAATGACCATACAAGTTATCATATGTCAAGAGCACATCGAGTGATAGCGAAGATTGTTTAATGGTTGCCAAGGTTGCTTTGGTTGTTCCCTTCCATAGTCAATCACACTAGGGATGTCATCTAAGGTAGGTATTGGGTATAGGGACATGCGAACATCCGTCGTCATACTTGTTTTGCAGTATACCTTCACTATATTCATAGAGTAGCTTGTTATGTTTGTTTTGTGCTAACTCTTTGATTGTGGGGACAGGTCAGGTATGGTTCTTATAACCTTATTCCTTACTGTATCGATTGTATAGTATTTTAAAATTCATTTACCGCTCATACCAGACTGTTGTCTGACTTGAGGTTTTATGCTTTACTTCTTATTATCTCGGGTATGCATAAATGAGTAAACTTGCTAGCATGTCTAGGTACGATGCAGTAGTTGTGCAAAGGATGAGATGGGTGAAGCTATCTCATATTATATATAGATTTCTATGCTGATTCTACCGTGCAGCACTATGGAGCCTTGACAGTACTTGCTTATTACTATTATTTAGAGACGGTTGTTTGAGTTTATTTTTGTTTGTATAAACTCTATTTCTTGGTGTATAATTCTATGAACCTATACTCTGATATTTGGATCGCTTAGTTATAAATGTCTCTATTGTTTTATATCTGTGATGCGTAATATATTTTACTCCATGCACTGTGAGGTATACGATAGGTTCTGTGATGTTTTACTTCATTTTCATGATGAACATCCTACGTCGGCAGGGCACTTCAGCAACGCACTATTTAGTTATATTGGGTGCCGGTGGTGTAGGACGGTTGTCACACTTACCGTATAGACACATAACTATACATATAGGTATATATGTGAGTTGATGTTCTTGAAGCTTGTTGCTCACCTTAGTGGCGCAGTTTGTAGTTTACGTTTTAGTGACTAGAAGAGTTACGAAAGTTGACCTGGCCATTGTGCTTGTCCCTTTCTTTGTGCTGCTTGTGTATGTGCATTGCGCCTACGTCTTTGTTTCTCCTGTTTGTTGTTGCACTTATATATTTTGTTCTGTAATGTCAAATTTTGATGTGTGTGTTTTTGCTTTTCCTTGTGCATTTTCTCTTGTTGTTGTGCATTTGAAATCTACCTTAGCTTGGTTGTTGCACTAGTTTTTGTGCATTTTGTCTTGTGTACATTTTTGAACTAATTTTCGCCTTGTGCATCACTTTATGGTCTGTTCGCATGTTTGTGTACATTGTGCACTTGCCTGTACTGCTTGTGTGTTGTACCTGCATTCTGGCCTGCCTCCAAATTGTGCATTACTTCTTTGCTGCGCTAGTATTTTTGGCCTGCACCTTTGTTCGCTTGCCTTGGACTTTGAGGTTGCCATATTTTTATGTAGTCGATTTTGTACTGCCTATTTGTGTAATTGGTCTTGTTTTATGTACTTGCATTTTGTTTTGCTGCTCAACTGTTTTATGTTTTCCTTTTGCTATTATGTTTCACTTGTGCCCTTGAGTTAAGCTATTGAGCCTGACCTTGCACTGCCTGTGTTGACCTTTCCACTAATGCACTGGGTTGAGCTTGACCTTGTTGCACCTGACCTAGTTGACCTTGCTTTTGTGCTTGAAATTGAGTTGGTGCAAATGTGTTTTATGTATGTTCTCGGCCTTATAACATGCACAGTGGCACACTGTGCATGTCGTAGGGTGCTCGTGTACATTGTTGATACTTTTGGTGCTTTTCCAAAATACGGAAGAAAAAACCAACAGACCGAGGCAATGTCAAGTTCAAAAATATTTATATTTATGTAGTTTGTATTTGTTTCTTTTTGTGGTTTATTACATTGTTAATTGATAGGAAAAGCAGATAATTAGAGAAAAACAATTGGAACAAGAATATAACAAATCAAATTCGAGTGAGTGGCCTTAAGAGTGATTTTATTTGAAAGTGTGCTATATATGAGAGTGAAAATGCAGTGTTGTATATGAAAGTGTAAAATATTGTTGTATATGAGTATTGTATTTGAATTATTGTGGAAGCTATTATTGTAATTGTATGTACTACTGAAATCATATTGAAAAAAAACTATTCATTGAAATTAAAATTTCATTTTTTTCACTTCTATTAGCGATTTTACAATAGTACTGTACCAAACACATTATATATATATATATATATCTGTGTGTGTGTTTGTTTATTATCATCAAACAAAAACCATAAACTGCTATAATCAACATATACATTTCTAAGTATTGAAAGAGTGAAATGAATAGTGAAATTGTAATATGCATGAATATATCTTTTGCAAAAGTATTTTAATTATATATATATAAGTATTTACAAGGAGGATTTAATTAATAAAAGGATTAATTAAACAAAAAGGGATTTGGAGTTGCTTAAGTAGTTTAATCGTGCTTTATGTGACTAAATCGTGCTTTGTGTGACTTTGTCGTGCTTTTTATGTTCACTTGTTTATGGAAAGTATTTAATCATGCACTCAACACTAAAAGCCAACAAAGTGTATTTATTTTATCTATGAGTGTTAAGACTGATGTTTGAGTAGGGTTTACAAGCAATAGTGCACTAACCTATTGGCTTAACTCTTGACCAAGGGATGATAAAAGTTGCGAAAGTTGGAAATGTGATAAGTGTATGAGAGTTGGTTTCCGTATGCAGTCATTTCTATTTGTATTTGATAGTCGATTAGTCGACAATCGAAATTGACCAAATTTAACTTTGGAAGTATATGTAAGCATCACGCATCGACCAAAGTTAATCGGAAATTCATCGATTTGGTTTTGAAGAGACTGAGACCGAATACGTGCTTTACTTATCGAAAACCACTTCAAAACTAATGTATGGGTTCTTTGTTTTGGAAGCGGTTGCGAAGTGATGTTATAGATTTGAACTGTCTATCCTAAGGTTAGGTCCAAGAAGAGGTCATCATTAATATTTCCAACGATGCTACCGTGTTGTACTATCTATTTTGTGGTTGATTCTAAGAGAGAGGACAAGGTTAGCATTTGTTAGACGACTTGTGCTGGAACCCATAGAGAGATTCGTGTTTAGTTCGAGTGATGAAGACTAGTGTGAGAAAAGCCGAATGTGACCTCGACATCATAAATGATAGGATATAGAGTAGGATGCATATCCGAGAGTTTAGCTACCGTAATAGGGCATATCAATTCCAAAATCTTGAGATGATTTCGATTGTGGTCGGCAGGCATTGATGGTATTCGGTATCATGTGTTCAAGCAAGGACCATCTATGTTTACCTTTGTAGCATATTTTATCTAGACATTTGCTGGTTTTGGTAGGTAGCTTCTAAACATTGTCAATAGGTCAGTCTCAGTTTACTAAGGGCACCTCCAATGGAAATCCATTATGCGAACGTACATTAGTGGTTTAAGTTGTATGTCTAATATTATTGTGTTGGTGATGCAAGCAACATGGCCATTTTTTGATTTATATTCTACCCCCAGACATTACCTATTATAACACCTTATGTACTAATTAAGGGATAACCATTATGGTGATATGAACGGTCTCAAAAGTACTGTTATATTTTGGACACATAGTTCTTGAGTTTCTTACACCAAACTTATGTCTGACTCATGGTTTTATATTCCCCTTATTTCCATGGATGCTTTTTCAAGTAGTCTGGAAAAGGCAGGTTTTCATTGGTAACCCTTAGAGCTTGAGGCGGTGAGCTAGATGCTTTCACCTAATGTAGCATTTTCTTTTTCCACCGCATTACTATTATGTATATATATCAACATTTGTAAGGACAAGCTGTTATAACTGTTCAGGCTGATGATAGTATTTTGGATTGTAACTCTAAAATGCTATGTATCTTAGATTGACAATTTGTATTGTCTTTTGATATTATATGTTATCGTTCTGCTGTGAGATTTTGATGTGTCCACTTCTTTCTATTTGTTTTTTTTTCTTTTTCATTTGCCCTAACAATTTGCCTTTACGGCATTTGGATGCTCGACGCATGAATACCATGGATGTATTAGTGTCGACATCCGAGAGTTGAAAAGGCGAATCGTTACAGCTTGTATCAAAGTCAAGTTATGCAAAAACCATGGCTTTGGTTGGGTATGACTCATTATAGATCGGGTAAGTGTTACCCTAGAATGAGTTGTATTATATATATATATATATATATATATATATGAAAACGTATTTGTATTTCTTATATATTAATTATATATATAACTATAAGTTGATAGCATAGTCTAATTTATGTAGGGATTAATAATGTCCATTTATTATCCCATGTTAATTAGCTTAGTCATGCTCAATCAGTTTATAAGCGTTGAGTATTGCTTTTGGATTGTTGGTGTGCTTGGCTAGTTTATAAGCAATTTATCTTTGTACTACATAGGTTGGGTAGGCAGTAACTTGTGTGAGCATTGAAATGAACACCTTGTAAATTTAATTTCACGATTTTATATAAGGCGCTCGATGACAATGCTCGGTCAAAAGTCAAATTTAGTAAAAGAATTTTATTATAATCTAAAGGAAAGATAAGGTATTTTGTGAATAAACATTTGTGATACGATTTAATATAAGTATGATTTATAAATACGGTTTATAAACAAAAAGGGTTTAAATTGAAAATTTGAGAACTTAAATCCCGATGTATTTGAAATTGGTTTTCTAACATTTTGGAAAATAATAGTAGTATTATTTATAAATATTTGTGAACACTAATATGTTGAAAAGAGTTTCTTGAAATCGACGAATCAATTCGGGAACAAAGTGTTTTTATCCTATCTAGTTCGAGTGGCTTGAAAGCAACTAAAAATGGGCAAGAGATGTATTCAGTTGGTAAACACTTCTCATGAGCATTACCCTTCTTAGTATGGGAATAAATGGTACAATTTGGTAGGACCCATTTCCATTGAATCATTTTTGTGTTACTCGATCCATACGTATATTTTCTATAGGTTTTAAAGTAAATATTTGGGAAATTAGTTTATGAAATTGATATCATAATTCTTAGTACTATTAGATGAAGTATTTGATACCATTTTGAAAATGGTTTTTAGTTAAATCTTGGAAGTATGATTTGATATACAAAAGGATATATGTATATATCATTATTTCAAATGATTTGAGATAAAAACCCGTTGTTTAGTTCAAAATTTTCATTAAAGAAGTATGATATAAAATATAAAGTTTAATAAAGGGTAGTTTTAGGTAATACATATTTCAATACGAACTTTCTTATAGAAAAGTTTTGCATGTATGCTATCTAGGGAACCCAAGTGGTAGTGGCATAGCCTAGATATAAATGATGAAACTTTTCATGTTTTCCCTTTACGGTGAAGTATTTCTAATAAATAAGTGTAACTCTGATAAGTTCTTTTATTAACAGATGTACCCTGTACATTAAGACAGTGTGGTATGTTCATTTTTTATGATATGATTGTTTGATTATTTTCATTTGTGAGAATGAAATGGATTTTCATCAATTTTGGATAGCCTAAAACTTCCGAATAGTTATAAAACTTAAATCTAAGTACTTTAAAAAATATAAAAATGGGTTTAGATAACACTTTAATTGAGAATATAGTAAGTTACAACAAATTTTAAATTGGTTTGAGCATCTATGTTAAGTAAATCATTCAATGTTATTAGACCAACTAATATATGTCTTTACCTTAGGGTTCTCTAAGGAAAGTTGGCTCTATTCTTGAGTTTGAATACCAGTGTCCTGCCCTAGCTACTTACCTAACTTGAATGACAAATAAGTCTAAAAGGTTGAGTCGGTTATAAGAACTAGATTTATCTTAAGCCTTTATTGAAATTTTTGAAAAGCAAAGTGAATTTGATATTTTGTATATACTTTTAGGATATAGTAGAGTATTATACGAGTAATAACTAGAAGTAATTTTTTATGAAATTTTTTATAAGTAAAGTTGTGTCTTCATAAAATGTATTTAAACTTAAGTGATGTTCTTATGAGATACTTCGTAAATGGTTTTAATATTGAATGAAATACTAGTAGTGTAAATGAATGTGATTAAAATGAAATTGGTGTAGTTAAGAAACCAATAGGATATATTTGTAAGTTATACGTAGATAAATTTATTCATATGACTATTCTTGATCTAAGATTCGAATACATGATATTTAGGTGATTTGCGCCGGTCCGAACAAGGATTTTCCACTTGATTCTCAATGGAGAACACTTGAAATGGATTATTGATATGATCCCGAGGTTTTCTATCATAGTATATGGATATGTAAGGAGGGAATAAGTTTCTAATCAAGGAATCCAATCATTGCCTGCACTAAAGAGGTCAAGTGATCTATACTTGTTTGAAAGTAAAATTATAAGATCGAGCAAGTGATCAGATTTGATATCGCATAAAGATGATCCATGTGCAACATATGTGCTTAAGTTATATATGCATATTATGTTATGCTGGCTTATGGAGAGTTAAGGGAATGAGTCAACGATTTGTTCTGATGTAACATAAATAATTGCCAAAGCAATAACTATTGAGCATAAGGTATGCTTAGTGGATTATTTATCGTCCTTATGCGATGAGAAGGTTTTTGAACCTGAGGAAACTGTGAGCTTATTACTATTAATTTTGAATACTATTAAGTATTGTTTTAGGCTTGTTTATTTTGTATGTTAGTCATTTTGGAATTTCGAGGAAGAAATATTTTAAGTGGGGGAGAATGTAACGACCTAGAATTTCGAACACTTAGTATTTAAATAACTGAATTATTTAAATATTTGAATTTGGATTTAATGTGATTATTTTTAGCCGTGTCAACCCCTTTTTTATTAATATGATGGAAAACTTGTTTTTGAAATTCTTTTACGAAAATAATTACTTTGAAGATATATCGATAATGTGACCGAAAATCATTTTATTAATAAACAACTTTTTATTTGATATAAGTTGTTCAAAATTTTTGTAGACTTGTAAATAATGTAAGAGGTCTTTAATAACTAAATTTTCACTAATCATGGTTAGCTAAATGAGTTCCATAAGGTTTTAGGAAGGAAGATATTTAAGTGGAGGAGATATTTGGAAGGAGATATTTTTATTTGCTTTTGAGGTGGAAAGTAAGCACATGGAGGCACATAGGAGGTGAGATGGTCTTGGCTGGTTAGGAGGGTGAGGGGAAGGGTAAGCACACCACTTGAACGCCTATGTAAGACCAACCACATATATCGGAATCGCTTTTTACATTTTAGCAAAATTAAATGAAAGCTCTTCAATCTTATCTCTTCATAATTTCCTATGAACAAATTAATTCAAAACAACTCAAAAACCAACCCAAACTCAAGTATAACTCTTAAAACATCATAGCAACTACTTTCATCAATTCAAAGGTTGAAGATTTGGAGCACAACACCCCAAAACATCAAGGGCCGTGAGCAATTTCTAAGCTTTTGTGCCTAGGCCGTGAGCAAGCAAGGTTGGGGTAGGAAATTTTGCTACTTGCAAGGTTATGGTAGGAAGTGGAAGCTTGTGCTTGGTAGTTTTCTTGTTGATGGGTGAGAAAACTCACCATTTAAAGTATATGAAGTGTATAATGCTTGTTTATACTACAGTATTTGCTTGGCCATATGTTATTGCTTTATCTCTTGTGATTCTTGCTTTGGAAAGCAAATGACATATGTACTTGATGTATTTGGACTTGTATGACTTTCTACGACTTGTTGCATAGCCTTGTCATGAAGAACATAAGGTTTGGTTGGACTATGATTTGAACCGAACTTGAATTGAAATGGTTTTATAGAAGCACTTAGAAATTGCATTATATTCGTCAATTTCTATAGAATTTGGCCGAGAGATCCTTAGGGTTTCCCACTATCTTTGTGATGTATATTGTATGTATTTCTTACTATAAAAATATTGTACGCTAAAAGGTTTGTTAGCATATCTAAAAAGGGAAAAACTTTTAAGATATCAAAACTACCCTAGGTCGATATCTTTTATAACACTACTCCGTAGCACTTTAAAACGCGGTCTTTGCTCTGAACCCTTTTTACAGCATTCTGAAAAGCTATAGTTTATGTCTAAGATTTTAATTCGTTTTGAGGGAGAAGTAGAGGAAATGACAAACTTTGAAAAAAAACAGGCAGAAGGATACCAAGTTTTATTTTTAGGCTGAAGGACAAAATACTAGTTATAATTATCATTATATTCAACTTTTACACTATACAAAATGCTATTTATAACTAGTATTGTCCTTCAGTCTAAAAAAATTAATTTCCTTCAGCCTAAATATTTTTCTAAGTTTAGCATTATGCGTAATTTCCTATTTAAATGAAGTATTTACTTCATTTTTCAGTAGTCTTTTCTAACTTATATTAGACTATTTTAAAGTGAGTTGGAATTTTTATATATTATTAAATAATTAATTATGAACTATTAAATTAGAAGGTTTATTTAGAATAAAAAGAAAACATACCTTTTGAAGTTTATAAATAAATTATTAATAAGTATTTTTTAGTAATATTTTAAATATATGTTTTAAACTAAATTATGAGTATTTTAAAGTATATTTATTTACAGATTTTAGAAAATTAGTAATTATTTTATTAAAATATTCAAAATCTTATGTAATATAAATATCTTTTAAATTGTTTTTTGAATTTTATTAATTGTGTTAGCTTATAAATAAATTAGTATAAATATTTATACAAACATACATATATATACATATATGTATGTATACGAATATATATATATATATGTATGTATGTATGTATGTATGTATGTATGTATGTATGTATGTATGTATGTATGTATGTATATGTGTCTATATATATCATTTTTAAAAGGTTTTTAATAATATATAGGTTTGGAAAAGTTGAGTATAGTATTTTATAAAAGAATAAAAGGTAGTTTTGGATTATACACTTATGTTATAACAAACGGTTTGGTAAAGTATATTACCATGTTTAATAAGTGTAGATTTACTTAGATCTTTAAAATGAATGCTTTTAATGACAATAACAACTATGAATTAGCTTTGGGTTTATAGTACACAATGTTTAAGCAACATTTGTTTTTAACCGTTTTACATTATACTTAGTAATATAATTATATCTTTAAAAGAATGTTTTAAAGATAATTTTAAGGAAAATGGTTTTGGATTTATAGTAACAATGTTTTTAATAATATTTGTTTCAAGCCACTTAAGTATACTAGTGTAGATGTCAAATCTTGTTTAAGATTTATGATTATTCTTATTCAATTTGGGATATGAATATGGATACATTTCTAAGTATTGAAAGAATATAAGTGAATAGTGAAATAGCAGTATACATGTATATATCTTTTGTAAAGATATTTTAATTATATATACATGTATTTACAAAGAGTATTCAATTAATAAAAGGATTACTTAATTAAAAAGGGATTAGGAGATGCTTAAGTAGCTTAATCGCGCTTTGTGTGACTTAATCGTGCTTTGTGTGTTCACTTATTTATGGAAAGTATTTAATCATGTACTTACCACTAAAAACTGATAAATTAGATTTATTTTATCTATGAGAATTAAGACTGATGTTCGAGTAGGATTTAGAAGCAACAATGAATGAACCTACCGGCTTCACTCTTGACCAAAGGATAGTATAAGTTGAGAAAGTTAGAAACATGATAAGTGTGCAAGAATTGGTTTCCATATGTGATCGTTTCTATTTGTACTTGATAATCGGTTAGTTATCTATTGGAATTAACCAAATTTAACTTGGGAGGCATATGTAAGCATCACGATCTGATATCCTCCAAGGAGGATTTATTTGTATGAATCATCTCTTGCTTTAAGAATGTATATATACGAGATCCCAAGGGAGGACTCCTTTATATCGTTTGTTTACTTCTTAAGGAACTGGAATCGAGTTAACGGAAAATTCAACGATTTGGTTACCGAAATCCACTTCAAAATTAATATATCTATACTATGTTTTGGAAGCGGTTGTGAAGTGAAATGTTATAGAGAAAAACCGTATACCCTTAGGTTAAGTCCAAGGGAGAGGTCAGTGTTGACATTTTAAACGATGCTATCTTGTTGTACTGTCTATTTTGAGGTTGATTCTAAGTGAGTGGACAGAGTTAGCATTCATCAGTTGACTTGTGTTGAAATCCATTAAGAGATTCTTGTTCTGTTTGAGTGATAAAGACTCATGTGAGAGATGCCGAACATAGCCTCGACATCGAAAATGAAAGAAGACAAAGTAGCATGCATACCCTTGGGTTTAGCTAATCTGCGTTAAGGTATATCGACTCCATAAATCTAGAGATGCTTTTGATTATGGCCAACGGGAATTGATGGTATTCGGTATCATATGTTCGAGCATGGTTTTAGTTGTGCTTCTAATATTGTTGTATTGTGAGATACTAGTAGCACAACTATTTTCCGATTTATATTCTACCCCTAAACATGATCTATTACATCACATTATATACTCATTAAATGTATAGTTCTTTTTAGAGGATAACCGTTATGGTGATATGAACAGTCTTGAAAGCATTATTGTATGTTGACGCATATTTCATGAGTTTCTCACATCAGACTTATGTTTGACTCGTGGTTATTCCCATTAGTGCTCTTTTGAGTAGTCTGGGAAAGGCAGGTTTTCAATGGTATCCTTTCGAGTTCGAGGTGATGGTTGGATGCTCTCACCTACCGTAGTATTCCTTTTTCTTGCTGCATAGCTATTATGTATATATCAACAGTTGTTAGGTTATGCTATTTTAACTATCTAGGCTGATGATAGTACTTATGATTAAAATCTAAAATGCCATGTGTCTTAGAGTGACAGTTTGTACTATTTTTTTAATATTATATGTTATTGTTCCGTTATGAGATTCTGATGTTGTGTTATCTTCTTCCCTATACTATTTCCTTTAATTTTACCCTAACAATCTGCATTTCGTGTTGTTGGCACCAAAAATGGACATCAACATCCACTAAGATCTAGTATAGATTAAATGAAGAATGAAGTTAAAATAGAACAGAAATCATAAATGAGCATATAGATTTTATAGTGGTTCGGCAATCTTGGCCACGTCCACATTATATTTTTATTGATCTTCCACTTGATTATCATTACAAGAGTGTTTGGATCAGCTGGGATCCACTAGTACAAAAGTAAAGAGTAAAAATGGCAGAGCCTCAGCAGAGAAATCCATATCCCTTTTCTGACACCATTCCTACTTTACTTATAGGGTAAGACGTGTATGGATCAGAATGAAATTTTGGCAGAAGGTTCGGGAGACAAGGACGAGGCTACCCGAAAATTTGCTGGCCCATCAGGGCCCACAATAGGGATCAATACCGATCCTTATTAATGCATCCAATTAAGCTATGATCCCTTTGAGGGATGTCCCATGATTGCTACTTGCTCCCCAAATTTCATGCAATTCCGACATACTGTTTGTGAGATGTCGCATTTTCCATGAAGTAGTGTCGCTTGAATTCTGATTTCTACCGATCCCTCTAGAGGGATAGGTATCGATCCTCCAACTTTCTCCAAATGCCATACGATCCCTATGGGGTTTTTCATATGTTCTAATTAGCTTATACTCCAAGTTTCATGTTGATAGAACCTGTAGATGTTGAGTTATTGACTGATCATTATTGCAATATGTAGTGAAAGCTGAATATGGACGATCCCTTTTATGCTGATCCTTTTTAATAGGTGAAGTAATTTGCCCATAACTTGAGCAAACAAATTCCAAATGGCTTGAAATTTGAAATATAGCCTCATGGAGCCTTCCTTGTCACTCAATAACGATCTTACCAAGTTTGGAATAAAAATTAAGTATATGTATGGATCCCCTAGGAAAAGGGATAGACAATGATCCCCCGCCTAAGGAAGGCATTATTCCAAACTTATAACATTCTGGAGTGTCTATCTCTTAGCCTCTGTTGATCATTGCTTCATATCATTGCATGCGCTTGATCTCTAATACTAATAATCATCTCTCCGGGTTGTCTTCCTTGATGATCGCCTAGTCTAACTTGTCCAATCGGTTTGAATATAGCGGGCTAAAAGCCCAGATAACACCGACACCTGGGCGCCTAGCACATGAATACCGTGGATGTTTGGTATCGACATTTAAGGTTCGAAAAGGCAAATCATTACACTACCCTTCTCCTAAAGTCTATCAGTAGTTGTGTATACATACAACTGATGTGGGACATCTTCAACTATAGGACTCATAGGGAAGAGATATACGTTTGCATATAGGAGTGGGAAAATATACCAAGGGTTCACCTCAGATACGAAGTATCAAATGGTTCAGTTCCTTAAGGGATATCAATGGTTTTACTTTGGTGTAGAAGGTATTAAATGAACATTGGGTCATCCCCAAAAGTCTTAAACAACCTACGATGGAACCTAATTGGGAAATGGGGTCTACATCATTTCTAACTAGAGCTATTAAGTAACTGGAATTGGCATTTTCCTTAACTTACATTAGTTAAGTATAAACATGATTCCAAGTTTGGGATGTTGGTGGGCTATGTCGGTATTATTGGTAAACCGGTATTTAATAGTAGTGTTGGCATATAGGCACTGGCTCCAGTAGTCTCGAGAAGTCGTGGCAAAGACTTCGGTATGCCCTGACGGATTTCGCTTCTGACTAGTGTAGAATCTGTATGGGATATGCAAAAACCTCGAAGTTTAATTAGTTAATTGTTTGCCAGAGATGGGCTAGTTAACCCTTAGATCGGTCTTTGAGATGTGTTAGTAATACAGTTAATTAAACTATGAAGCCATATCTAGGAGTCATTAGCCTTTGTAGCTAAGGGTTGGTTAACTAGCATTTACGTTACGAAGGGCTCACTTTGGGGTTGAGGTATAAATGACCGTTGGGTTTGCCTCTTCCCTAGTAAAGAAGTATTAAGTGGTTGGGATTTTCTTTTGGATAATATAATGTTTATATACATAGTTGTACCTTCCAAAAAGTTAGGTATATCGTATACATAGATAGAATTAAATGAATAAGTAATAAACATGGCATTTAAATAGAAATCAATTGGCATAAACCAGTGTTACTGATAAAGTATGTAAGTTTTCAGTCATCGGGACAGTGTTTTGACTCCCTTCTCATTACAACCCTCATGATAGATTTAAAGGAATGTACTAATGAAGTAAGATGGGAATGGTAGATGGAGAGGACTTTTTAACCATGCTTGACGCTGACAAGGCAACTAGATATCTATAACACCCCGTAAAATTAATAGTAATTAATAAATAATTATTAAGGCTCCAAAATGTAATTTGAGCAAACATCGGAATTTGGCCACGAAACTTGCACTGTTGCATTCAAGGCAATTTTCCAAGCAACCTTCATACTTGGAGTTTCGCGATCGAAGCTCAAATAAAGAAATTATTAGCGGTGTTTGAAGTTTTTGAAATGAAAATAATTAAAAGCGAGAAAAGGAAATAAATAATACTAAATGTAGGACCCACCGACTGACCCCCTTACATTGGCCAATCAACCACTGGCGGTCGATCACTTATAAGGGCGGTTGGCTAAGTGGCGGTGACGGCTAGGGTTGAACCATGACCAAATGGTCTGAATTTAATTATTTTAATCTAACAGATACGATTGATTCTAACGCCTATAAATATAGGCCTAACAACTCACATCTCTTCTCGTATTTTCTATCAAAGCAGCGAAGTTCTTATATTTTCCCTTCTCTACTATTTCCATAAATTATAAATGATTATATTACATATATAATTGGAGAAGGGCAGAAAATAAAAAGAAGAAGAGAAGGAGCGAATCAATATCGTGGAAAAAGGAAAATTTAATTATTATAAATCTATATTCCCCTTGACCCCAAATCTCTTCTCAGATCTGTAATTCTAATAGCATGTATAAACAGTTATACGTATTTCTTTGCATTGGAAAGGAAAATGAGTCAAGTAAAGAAACAAATTCAGATTTGAGAGATTTGGGAAGCTTGAAAGGTGAGTGGGAAATCATATAATTTATTTATAACATTGAAATTTATATCATTAAGTTTCATCTTAATTATTATGTCTATGTTAGATCTATTGAGTTGTAGGCTTAAACGAATGCATTTAGTTGAAAGCCTATTGTAACAACCCTGGTTTGGAGATTACATATTAATATTAAATTATAACGGTAGTTATAATTTAATATTGAAATTAAAAATAAAATTTTAAATTTTAAATTGTTTATTTGGATTAAACAATGAATTTGGAGATAAAATGAGAAAAATAAAATTTGGAACTTTATTTTACTTATTGGGGATAATAATGATTGGTAAATGGTTTTTATTGGGAGAAAATGCAATAATTGTATTAATTATTTTCAATTACTTCTTTTAATAATTTTTAAAAGAAATATGTGATTATTAAAGGGTGTTAATTTGAATAAAATAAAATGGAAGAGATAAATTAGGTAAAAATTTGTTCATTTTAAATAAACAATGTGTTTGAGAATAAATATTGGGCTTGAAATTTGATTGGTGTGAGATTTGGTTAAATAAGATGAAAATATGAGGTAATAAAGTAATCAAGAGATGAATTTCAACATTAAATCATTGAAATAAATATAAATAGATGGAAATAAAGTTTTAAAAACTTTACGTTGAGAATTTTGAGTGAAAATAATCAATTTGTAATTTTGTTTGGGTAAATGCAATAATATTGAATATTAACCATTTATTGATTTAAAAAGGGGAAACGAAGTACATTGTAATTTATTAGTATAAAAGATGAAATATGGTTTAAAAATAATATTTTGACGATAACCCGTTCGTTTGTACCGCATGCTTCTTTTTCAGCAAATAGATGAAATATGCCCGTGACCAGTTTGTACCGCATGCTTCTTTTTCAGCAAATACAGGTGCCTAGAGCTCCATTTCTCCTCCAAATATCATTGCCTGTAGCTAAATTCTTTGCTAAATCATCATGTGAGTTTAAATCTCACAAATTGCTAGCTGAAAAATGAATTTTCTGTGAGAAATTTAGCTAAATCGTTTACTGTTTAGGAAGTTTTCTCTAATATTTCTCTGTTTATATCTTATTTTGGTTTCCACTTTGGCTTTGTGCTAAAAGTATCATGTTTTGAGTATTGTGAAACTTCGAAGTTAGCTTGGTCAAAACTGTGTTTGTTTGTTGCTATCCCGAGAGCAAAACGATAGCAATAATGATCGTTGATTTGAGAATTGTATTGGTCGTATCTTCTGATCCGTATGTCCAATTTTGGTGATTCTTTTTCTGATTTCAAGCTCAAAAAATCACCTTCAAATTTTATTATTTGGGTTTTGTCTAATTTTGAAATTTACATTGTCGATGGTTCAATCTAAGGTCGTTTTCTCGAGACTAAAATGATAGAAGTAGTGAAATTCATATCTCAGAATTGTTTTAGCCATAACCTTTTCATTTCTTATCGGAATTTAATAATATTTAATGTTGTGGAAAGCTTAGTATATCTTCTACAACTTTCATGTTTTGTATTTTCTCAAATTACATGTTTAAAAGAGGCAAACTGGCCAAACAAAACACAAGCCTGGCCAAAACTCCCAGGTTTCTTCTTGTGTATCTTGAATTGTTGCACCAGTTTTTGGTGCTTTTTCTCATGTTCTCTGAGCATGGTTTTGATCCTCATTTCAGTGCAAATATTGAGGGCTTTATATCACATATTCTCTAGTATCGAATCATGTATTTTGTTGGACTGTTCGGGCATGGTTTTGATGATAAATTTTAATATAGATCTTGAGTGTTGTATTATCTTATTCAAGGGATAAACCATGCTTCTTTTGATTATTTTTGGGTTGCTTCTACTATATAGAATGCCAGATTTTCACGAATCCATTAGTGGGATATTATTGAATTTTGATGATTCATTCTTTGATGTTTTCATTGTGATTCCGAGCAGACATGCACATATTTTCAAACTATTTTTCCAAAAGTGTTTATATTCTATCTATTGTTCTAAGAAATATATTTTATAAAGAAATTTCATATAAAACATGATATGAGTAATATTTCTAAATTATAAAGAGATTTTCAAAATCGATTTCTTAAATATTTTATGAAATTTATTTCAAATCTCGATTTCACTAAAATATATTTCCTATATAAAAATACACTTTTTTGCACTTTTCGGATGTATGAGAAAGAGAATTAAACTATTTAGTAAAACACATGGCATAAGCCATGTGAGTTTAATTTTTCAGTTAATTCTTGACTTGTACGACCGTAACCATTCGAGTCTATTGTTTTGAGTTGATAATTGAGATTTACCACTTTATGGCGTGTTTTGAGATTTATAATTCCTATTCATGGGAATTATTTGTGTAAGCCAATATTTGGCGAGTTTAGTGGTTCGAGATTTCCTATTTTAGGAATTATAATTGATGAGAACCATATACATATATTGTTTCACTTGCCAATGAGATGAGGTGAGTCTTGAGTTGAGATTTCCTTATTTCGAGAATTATGGTTTGTGAGAAACCATTGTGAGATTTTATTGTACTTGCCGATGATAGAGGCAAGATATGAGATTTTTGAGATTTGTGATTAATTTTATGATATGGAATTAACTAGCGTTTAGTAAACGTTTAGCGAGCGTGTGGTATGGGACGCACGTTAACACTTTTCGAGTTCCTATCCGAGAGTTTGTGACACATACATGAGTAGCCAAGGCTATAGACCTTCGGGTCATTTGAGTTATGTGATTTCGGTCACCACGAGTTATGTGATTTCGGTCACCACGAGAATGGCCTTCGGGTCCACTAGATAGGTGCCTAATTTATAAATAACACTGGATAAGAGTTTGGCATGTGCGGCATTACTTCGGCATTATAATTAGGGATCTGGCTAATCCGGGTTTTTTAATTTTCTGAGTTAATTACGATTTCACCATTTTTGAGATATCTTTGTTACATCGATAGCCTAGAGCTAAATGAGATGTTACGTATATATGGTGGTTTCATTTTTTTATGAGATTTAAACTCTTTTTAGAGTTTCATGAGATTCTAGTTTGGAGATTTTTATGATTTTTTCATATGGCTTTTGCATGGTTACTTACATTTATATTAAATGTCCCTGAGTATGAAATTCTTATGATGAACTAAATCTATTCATGCGACAACCCTTTGTGAATCTATACCATGGCATTGCAACTGAACCATACTAGTACCATTCCTTTATAATTAAAGGGAGATTTCCCTTTTGCACATATATCCCTCTTATCTCTAGCTAATTTCATTTTCTAGTTAGCATATCCCATGTTTTTATTACTTGGGCCAGACCAAGTTGCAGGTCAGGGATATTTGGACCTTTGCTAGCTTTACTTTTGGATTTATCCTTCGACCTTGGATAGATGGCATAGTTGTTGTGTAGTATTTGTTTTGTTGGGAACCTTGTGATGTATATATTCTTTTACGGGGATGTATGTGTATATATTATGGTCATAATACCACTTATGACATGTTGTATTACATTTGATGTAGATGTGTATGTATATCATCTGTGTTTGCTGTTCTATGATTCGTAATTGATATTGTTATTATGTTTTGTTTTTAAATCAATCATGTAGCCACCATAGTAGTGTATTAGATAGGAATTAAGAATGTCAAATACTTGAGATGAAATGAAAAAAAATTTGAGTACTAAATCGACATATTTAGCTCTTATCTAATGCAAGACTATGATGGTCACCCTTAACTAGCCATATTCTCAACATTAGCAGATAGAATTACTTAGTAATTCTCTTTCTTAGTGTGGGTCTTGGGGTGGGGCGTCATAGCTTGGTATCAGAGCTGGATTCAGAACAAAATGTAATAAAGGAATAACAGTATACACAATTACTATACATCAAATATGATACAAGTGGAAACATCATCCCAAAACCGATGTGAACCCAACCTTGTCCTTAACCTTTTGAGTCTTTTGGGGGCAGATAGAAAGGAATATTTCTAGGAATGTTAATTTTAATTCCATAGTATTCCTTATTTATTGTATATGAATTGCTAATATCTACTCCTGTGGATAATCTTGTCTTAATTTAACTTTTAGAAAATGGCTAAAAGAGGAAGAGGTCGCACTTCGAAGGCGGGACCGTCCAGTGGTTCTCATCCCGAAGGAGTTTATACGTCGACCAATCAGATCCTTGAGCTTCTTAAGAACATTCAGCCTCCCGCTCCTACGCATACCTCTCCTATCTTGGATATGGAAAATTTTCATCTATCTTGGAGGCAAACCGTTCGGAGGCTCCGAGTCCTTTTTAGAGATTCAGGCTTGGCACCGAACATGCGAGCATATCTTTACTCGCACGGAGACCTCTGATCATTACCGTGTTCTGGTGGCATCGAGTATGCTACAAGAACGAGCATTAGACTGGTACAAGCTCCTTATTGTCGAGATAGACGAGTCTACTCTTACTTGGAAGCATTTCCAAGATTGTATTGAGCTTAAGTTCGTCCCATAATTCGAGAAGGCTTTCCTTGCCCGTTGCTTCCTCGAGTTGAAGCAGGGCAATTCCTCTATGCCATATTATGTATCCTCTTTTGAATCCCTATCTATGGGCTTGAGTTTATTAGCACACCATATAAGAAGAATCTTAAGTTCATATTTTGACTTAAGGAATATTTGAAGAAATCGCTTATGCTCCGGCTTAAGTTATCCTTTGAAGAATTTGTTGATTCGGCGCTTTACCTTGAAGCCGTAGAGAAGAAAGAGGATAGTAGTGATGAGGCTGAGGTTCGCAAGAACCCAAACAAGAGAAAACTTTCCTTCCAAGCATCCCAAACTTTTCCTCAGAAGAAGAAGAGGCATCTTGCCTATAGTTCTCATTTTGGTGCAAGCCATCGTCCTCATAAGTCTTGTTTCAATTGTGGTTCTTATGATCACTTTATTTGAGAGTGTTCTAAGTCTATCGTTTGTCGCACTTGCAAACAAGAGGGGCATTGGTCTTCCAAATGCCCAATTCTTCTAAGGGTCCTTATTCGGGAAAGCTCATTGTGATGGATGCTTCCGGTGGTTCCTCTCAACCTGGAGGTACTCCTTTTCCTTTTCTTTAGATTTCTAATCTATGTTATGATCATTATATTTGTGTCCTCTTCGAGCCACTCATATCGTAGAAGCTTGAAGGTGTTTTACTTTTCATTTTTTCATGCTTAGTCACTTCTTAGGATCGTGAATCCTATCGTGGGACCCACAACCTTATTATTTTGGGTATAGGGTGTTGAGTTTATTCTGTGTATTTTCCTTGTCGTGAGTATTTGCAAGTTATTCTTGTTAATCGATGGAAATTCTATGGAGTTAGAAAATCATCGAACAAATTTAAATTAAAAATAACAGCAAGCGCACGGTGTACGAATTTAGCACGTGGCGAATACGGGTCGATCCGCAGGGAATTGATGATTTTAAAATTCTATTCAATCAAATTATACCGAAGTCGAGAGTGAATAGCTAGAAATGTAAGAAACTGACAAAAACTAGCAAAAGAAAAATAGATAAAAATATGAGAGTTAAATGACAATTTATAGATAAATCCACTACCTAGATCATATAATTCAACAATTAATGAAATTATAATCTCTTTTTTGGTCATAAGTGAGTTTAAATGATGTGTTTATCATAAGTATGGCTCATTTGTGCTATTAATTAGCTCAATATAAGCCATCAAACTATAACACGACCTTTAAACCACTTACTAACTCTCATGAAAATGACAACAAAGTTGCAAATGAAATCTATTTTAAGTATGGCCTATTAACTATTAATTAGAAATATAGACCATCAAATTTGAATTTCAAATCACTTTCTTATGCCATAATCATATTTTGATGAAGAGGCATTTGTGTTAGTGATTGTTTAAGCATAGCCTATTTGGTGTCAACAATATAGGCTATCAAATTCAAAACAAAAACAACAAATTAAACTACTTTAAGCATTGTCATTAAGCACAAAAAGAGTGCTATAATTATCAAAATGTTGAAGCTACATGATTAGAGGCTTCATTACCCCTAAATTGAAGGGATTAGCCTCTCATATTTGTTATCAAAACAACAAATATAACTTGCAACATGAAAGAAAAAAAAGAAAAAAGAGAGCAAAGTAAAGAAAAGAAAAAAAAAACTATTCTACTTGCATGAAAAACAAAAGAAATCTACACTACAACATGAAAGGAAATGAGCATGTAATTAAAAGGAAACACTAATTAACATTGCATTAAAAAAAGGAAAAATACATGAAGTAAATTGGCTAAGTAGCCATGAAAAGGAAAGAGAAGATTTCTTTTATTTTTAGCCTAAACTAATGAAGAGGAAGAGAGACTAAGTAAGAGTTACATGAAACATAAGGGGTATATATACATATGTTAAACCCTAATTCATATTTTGGGGAATGTCCAAATTGCCCTTGAGGTAGTGTGGTGACCAGGTAATCATTAACATCCACTAATCCTGCACTTAAATGTACGTGAAGCTTTTATGTCCTTTTATCATGTGCTTAGCTCCTAATTGAAAATCAAGGTAAGTGGGTGGGGTCCTCCATGATCATCACTTTGAATTAATTCCATCTTCATTTATTCTCTTCACTCTTGTACATGCATATATTATCATGAAGCCACTTGTAAAATTCACCTAATTTCCTACAAAACAACATAGAAAATTCCATGTAAATTTTCACAATTTAATAAATGCACAGAAATGACCATTTTACCCTGTATGAAGATGAATATGTGACAATTTGAAAATAATTTGAATTTTGGTTTAAACAAGGTAAAATACCTAATATGGTAATTTATTTAATTTAAATAGATTAAATACGGTGGTAAAAATATGCACATTTGCGTGCACATCAAATACCCCCACATTTATCTTTTTATTCATCCTCGAATAAACAAAAACTAAGATAAATCCATTTTCATAGGGAGCACGATTGCATTGAGCATATGCAACAAGCCGTTAAACCTCTGGGTGTCCCCAATAGGACGAGTGTCGTCTCGTGAGGGTTTTCAGAGGATACTACCCACAAAATCCAAATGCAGGATGAAAATTTTACAAAATGCAAGATGTATTTACAAAGAGATGAATGTGAGTTTTCGAAAATATTTACAAATGAAGGATTTATTTTCAAATTGACACAAGCTAAATATAGGTTTTGGTCATTATCCTGAAATTTAAGTTATTTACTCGTCAATATTTCCAATAAAAACGAAGTTATCATAACAAATAGACTATAGTTTAACTCGTTGTTTTGGTTAATAATACAGTGTAACCATGAAATGGATCCTTAGTTGATTATCAAAGTTAATCAAAGTGCTATTTTCATTTCTTTTCAATAACAAATCAAATTAAATAAGTAAAAATAGTGCTAGGATTTCAATTGCTTGCTCCCTCATTATTTGCAAGAAAAATTACACACCTAGCTCGGATAAACCGAGGCTAGATATACCACCCATGCACTGCCTTTCGGGCTTATGTGAGGGGAGTACAGAGCATGGCGAGTGCACACACTTTCGCGCATACACCTATCGACCGTAGGTGGTTTTTATTAAGTCTTTTCTTTATTTATTTTCCTTTTTCTTTTTTTACATGTGTTCCATACAAGCATAACCATGAGGACTTTTAAATGAGTATGAAAGCACATAATCAAAGATTCCAAGTAGTTCACCCATGCATAACCGTGAGGACTTTTAAATGAGAGTGAATACTGGATGTTATTATTATTATTTTATTTCTTTTAAGAGAGCGAGTTTTGCAAAATTATCTTAGCACCATTTAATTTAGAAGACAAAAAAATGTTATATCATTTACTTTAAATCAACCACTTTTTAAAATAAATATTTTCAATTAGGATGTACTTCATCATTAACACGTATGAATCTTCCTATATACTAGATAAAACATTATTATTTGTAATCAAACTTCATTTTTATTTTTCTTAAGACAAATGAATTTCCAAAAATTTCAATTTAATAAACAAAAACCATATATTTATCTTATAGTGTTTCTTCTAAAAATAAATCAAAAGAAAATTTGTTTTCAGGATTTTTTTTAATTTTGGGATTTTAAAGCAAAAATAAACCATGAAAAATAGAAAAAATGAAGATGAGTCTCCCCCACAATTGATTTTAACAGTGTCCCCATAGTCAACCCAAGTGGAAGGAGAAAAATAAAAACATAACCTTTATTTAAATGAAAATGAAAAGATGATTATTTACAAGACATTAGAAAGTATGCCGTTAAAGACTAATGAATCGGTCTTCCAAAAACCAATCCATTTGTCTCGCCAAGTATGCGAGACACAATTCAAGCGCAGAAAACCAAATCATAAAAGATTTTGGAATCGAATTTGGACTTGGAAAAACGAATGTTGTTTTATTAAAAATTGTATGAGTTGTTTTATTTTCGATGATTTTTTAGGATAGATAGAAAAATTGGTTGAAGTTCAACTTCTTCCAAATTATTGATTTCAAAATCTAAATGGTGATCAAAATTTTCCCTTTAGAATTCAACAACTCGTTTTCAAAAAGTCCATAAAACACATGTTCGTTAAATTCGACTTCCTTTTTTGAATTATCAACAACTTCATCGCATAAATTGAGTTTAAAATTCAAAGTTGTCGTATTCAAATTTTTAGAAAAAGGAAGATCGAAGTTTAAATCGAGTTTCGCACCCTCAAAAGAATTGTAATCCAACTTAATTACCGTATTTTCAACAATTTGATTAAGATCGTCATTATTAATTTCAAAAGTTGTTATTTGAAAATCATCGATTTGGGTAAAAGATGGATTATCGTTTGACTTGTCACACATTGATATTTGATTTTGTTTCTCACGAAAATTTCCAATGTTTTAATCAAAAAATTCGTGTGATCGTCGTAAATTTCATTCATTTGCTCAACAAAGTCAAATTTGTAATTATTAACTTAAAAATATTGGATTTGGACTTGTTGAGAGCAATAATTGTCAATTTTGATAAACAGTAGATTACTATTTGATTCTTCACAAGTTCAGATTTGATTATGATTTTCACGAAAAGTTTCGTATTTTTCAAGTAATAAATCCCTATTATCCTTTTCCATATGGTCAACAAAATCAATTTCGTGATTATTAATTTGAAAATTTTCATTTTGAATTTGTTGATAACCAAAGTTTTCAATTGTATCGTTATTGAAACTATTCCCATTTCCAAAATTATTTGAAAATCGGTTCACATTTTCATCTTGATTTTGAAATTCATTTTGAAGCCCTAAATTGAATTGGCATGGGTTATACTCGAAATCATTTGAATTTGGAAGTGAATTCAAAGTTTGATTATTTTGTAAACTTTGATTCGAGTTATAGCACAAATATTAATTGCACAACTCGTTTATCTGTTGATTTTGTTGCATAGAGTGTTCAAGTAACGACGAAATGCTATTTTCAAGAGTTGAGGGCTGACCATATTTGGGAATTTTGTGGTCCAAAATTCGAATTGTCTAAACAAAGGTTGTTATTAAAATATCCATAAGAATTTGGAGTGAACTCATATGGATTATATTGATTTTCACAACTAAATTCAAGCGAGTAAGAAAAAGGAAACTCGGACATTTTCAAGATTTTTTTAATATATGGTTTTTTTACATAGAAAAATGTTTACAAAGAGGAACTATTTCTCAAAATGAAAAGGTTGGATTTGGATTTAATTTTTTTTGATCTGAAAATTTTCAAAGGAAAAGGAAAAAAACTAAATCAAGAAATATTTACAATTTTTTTAGTTTTGGATTTTGATTTTTTTTTGATTTTTTTCAAATATGCATGAACTAATGCAACTAAAGAATGTAATGGTTCTAATTACAAATTATTTATCCTAAGTTAACCCTTGTATAATCACAAATCGTCTTAGATAAACAAGACAGTTCTCAGCCAGGTAACAGGCATGGGTTATCGGTGCACTACGAATCACCGTAGCAATGCAGCCAATGGTTTAAGTTCCTTCAGAGAAACAACCACTATAATATTTACGAATCACCATACTATTTATAAATGGTTATTACTTTGTCGTAGTCTAGACACCAAGAAAGTAAATTGTTTAAAGAAGACAAATTATCAATATACAATTAAGTGTTATTGATGTCTAACTATTTTTATTAATCCAAATCTAAGATAAAATGCAAAGCAGAAATTAAATGTGAATTAACAATGCAAATATGAATGATTTTTGTTTTTGTTTTTGAATTTTTTTTCAAATGCAAGTAAGCAACAACGCAAGACAAATAAAAGCAATAGATATATACAATGCAAGGCAAATAAAAAGAAAATTATAAATAAGCAGGCAGTTATTTTTTTTTCTTTAGCAAGCTCAGCAAATCAAGTAATTTATTTTAGCAAGCACTTCTGCTCCTTTTGCAACTCTGCTTTGACAACATGAAATAAAACAAGATATATACAGTTTTTTTATATCAACGAAGAAACTAAAATACTAAAAACAAAACAAATTATACTAAAAACAATCGAAAACAACTTGTTTTTTTGGTATATTTAATTTTTTTAAAGAAGGAAATAAAAATTTACAAAAGAAAAAGAAAGAAAATCTTTTACAAAAGAAAATCAAGAAAAAGAATTTATTTAACAAATGGGAAATTCTTCTCTCTGTTTTTTTTTGGGACTAAAACAATTTAAAACAATAAAAAAACTAAAACAGTTGAAACAACTTACAACTAAATAACTAAATCACTAAAAACTTACAACTTAAACTAAATAAACTAAAAGACATAAAAAATTAGAAACAAACGAACCCATATTCAAACCCGGCCCACTTGTTAAGCCTGCATTCTCTAATTCTCACACACACTACACAATGTCCTCAGAAGAAAATACACGAAATCGAAATTAAATGCAAACCCAGAAATCATGAGAATGAAATTGAACAAGGGTTTTGGGTTGTTGGCTGTTCGAAGTTATCGAATTCCATCTTCATTTATTCTCTTCACTCTTGTGCATGCATATATTATCATGAAGCCACTTGTAAAATTCACCAAATTTCGTACAAAACAACATAGAAAATTCCAAGTAAATTTTCACAGTTTAATAAATGCACAAAAATGACCATTTTACCCCTGTATGAAGATGAATATGTGACAATTTGAAAATAATCTGAATTTTGGTTTAAACAAGTTGAAATACCCAATATGATCATTTATTTAATTTAAATAGATTAAATATGGTGGTAAAAATATTCACATTTACGTGCACATCAATTCCCTATCTTGAGATTTGTATGTTTTGGGATGGCTTGGCTTGCTTGTTATCAAGTCTTATCCTTTGTTCTGGAAGGATCCTATATATATTTGGTATCCTAACTTGGTTGATTTTTTGTTTCTATCCTTTGAAATGTTGATGTTAATTTCGAAGTATCTTTATCTATTCTTTTGTTTTGAGATGGTGACGATGTATCTCGAATTCCAATTATTGTGGCCTTGTTGATTCCTGTGAGTCCATTTTGGGTTTGGCACCCAATGAGGCAATTGAGTATTGGGTTGACCATGTTCCTGGTCCTTAGCCATTCAGTTATCCTTCCATAAGGATATCCACTAAGGAATGAGGCAATTGATTGAGTTCAATTGGTATTGTCATTCTTGTTTCTTTTGAGATATCCTCTTAGGATGCTTATTTGGTGTTATACTTTATGGCATTACTTCACTCGAAGTAATGATATATTGACAGTGTGCTTCTTCTCGTTTGAGAAGAATACTCACCCTTATCTTTGTATCTTTTGATCTCATTTGATCTATTGTGTGGTGCTAGAGTCTTTTTTTAGCTTAACCTTGCACAAATTTCCTTTAGCCATGAGTTGCGGAGGATAGCATTCCTTATATGGCATCCCGCACTCGTATAATTCTTGTGAGTGGCTTGTGATACCGTTTGGATTGATAAAAACTCCATCTCATTCAGTCGATCTTGTAAATCGAGTATTTTGGGAATATCTCGATGAGTTCTCTTAAATGCTCTTTGATTTCGAGTTTATACAGCTATTTGATATGTATTTTAAGAGAAATTGGAATTTTAGTTATTATGAAATCAAAGAATATTTTTTGCATTATATATGAGAGATATTTCTTTTTATAGAGATGATTCTTTTTGTGTTGGTTTGTCCATCGAGTGCTAAAAGAATTCTGGTCGATGCGTCTGATCAACATTATCGATAAGAATTTCCTAAACGCTATGTGAGACAATCAGACATGATGAATTGAGTTTTAATGAGATTAAAATTTGGAAATAAATTAAAAAGATTTTAGAATTAAATTTTATTCTGAATGACATATGCAGCTATTGAACCATTGTGGGTTGGATTGGTGGTGAGGCGGTTTGGATCATTTGGTCAACTCTGCAGCCAATCGATAGGGTTATTCATTATAAACCAATGGTGAGGCAATGCCATTAAGATAATTGAAATTTAAGAAATGGTATGTAGTTATGTTTTATTGTCGAAATACCGTACTATAGATGAGATAATACTTTGATTGAAAATAAATGTTTATTGAATATTTTAAAAATGAGTTATACATGTTAAAAATGGAGTATGTTTTGAGAATTTGGGTATTTAAAAATAAAGATTAGTAAATTTTAAAATTTTATCTTAAGAATTATTGAAAAGAAAATATAAAATTATTTCGAAAAATTAATTTTGGAATAAAAGGGAATATGAGTTTGAAATTCTTTTTCATTTTATAAGAAATATAGGAGGAGTTTGGAAAATTTCCAAGTACTGAAAATTGAGATATTGAATTTAAAGGTAATGAGTTTTGGAACTTTAAAAAGTTTAATTGCAAACAAGAGTTTGGATTATGGTTTTGAAGACAATGAATATCGAACTCTAATAAATTTTGTTTGTAAATTAAAATTTATATCTATTGTGTTCCTCGTGATTGTCTTGCCTTAGTGCAATGATCTAACGACTAGGATTTTGCGGTTGTTTGAGTTATGTGGTCCTTGAAGTAATTACCTCTCATAGGGTTTTCCTACCTCAATTGTTGTTGTCTTAGTATCAGTGTCGCACCTTCCGTAGTAACATACGGAAAGTCATCAGCTGGTGGTTAGAGTTCGGATAAAGAGATGCTAAATCCCAACTCTATTCGAGAAACTTCCATGAAATCAGTGTCCTTCGATAGATTTTTGAGTGACACTCCGTTATGTTTTGTTTCAAAAATGAGATACTTTCAAAATCATGATATATTGTCAGCAAATCCTAGTATTTATACTGAGGAAAATCATTGAATTTACCGAGCAATTTTTTATCTTGGTCTTCTTTCATCTTGAATAGAGAAAGTGAGGAATTTTGACCTCGTGCTTGTCTATAATTCCTTTGATTAATGAAATAATTGTGTTGAATACAAACTCTTCCCTAGAAATTACAAGGATGCAATTTTGTTAGGGGAGGAGTCTGTAACGACCCTGGTTTGGAGATTACCTATTAATATTAATTATAATGGTAGTTATAATTTAATATTGTAACTAAAAATAAAATTGAAAATTGTTTATTTGGAATAAAAATTGTTTTTTGGAGATAAAATGAGAAAAATAAAGTTTAGAGCTTTATTTTATTTGTTTGGGATAATAATGATTGGTAGCTGGTTTTTATTGGGAGAAAACGCAATAATTGTATTAATTATTGCCAATTACTTCTTTTAATAACTTTTTAAAGAAATATGTGATTATTAGAAGGTATTTATTTAAATAAAAAAATAAAGGAGATAAATTAAGTAAAAATTTGTTTATTTCAAGTAAACAATGTGTTTGAGAATAAATATTGGGCTTCAAATTTGATTGTTAGGAGATTTGGTTAAATAAGATGAAAAATTGGAATTTTGTTAATTTGAGTTAATAAAGTAACCAAGAGATGTATTTAAACATTAAATTATTGAAATAAATATAAATTGATGGAAATAAAGTTTTAAAAACTTCATTTTGAGAATTTGGATTGAAAAAATCAATTTGTAATTTTATCTGGGTAAATTCAATAATATTGGAAATTAATGCTAATATTAACCATTTATTGATTTTAAAAAGGGGGAAATGAAGTAAATTTGTATTTTATTAATATAAAAGATGAAATATGGTTTAAAAATAGTATTTTAATGATAAAATAAAATTTTAATGATTTATTATAATTTATTTAACAAGAAAAATAATTTTTGTACAAGTTATTGCATTAAAAATGGTGTTTCACATTAAAATAGTGTAAATTGTGTAATATTGTCAAAAATAAGATTTTATTGTTGAAAATGACTTTTTATAATTAAAATAAATTTTATTTTATTATAATAACAGTTTTATTTCATTACAAATAGACATATGCATTTTATTTGGCTTTAAAATGAAGAATTATGTGCATTTAGTGTTAAAATAAGTTAAAATATGAACATAGGCACATAGCCTTACATTTTCTCTAAGTATTTTGTTCTTGGGCTTATTTGGGTAAGAATTGGATCCACTAGCCCTAACCTAGAAGCTTCTGGTATGAGAGAAATTACAATACTTAGCTAATTTTCTCCTTCTTCTAAAAAACTAGAATTTATAGTAAAAAAAAAATCAAAGGCTTCCTCAAACTAAATCCAATTTCCACCCAAATTGCTGTTAAAAATAGAGAAAATTATTCAGACTAAAGATTATACAAGTTAATCTCCATCAATACTACAAAATATTTTATCAAAAATTCATAGAACTTGACATAATTGTCTGCAACCAGTTTGTTTGTACTGTATGCTTCTTTTTCAGCAAAGACACGTGCCTAGAGCTCCATTTCTCCGCCAAAGATCATTTATTGCACCTAAATTCTTTGCTAAATTATCGGGTGAGTTTAAAGCTCACAAATTTCTAGTTAAATAATGAATTTTCTGTGAGAAACTTGGCTAAATCGTTTACTGTATAGGAAGTTTTCTCTGTTCATATTTCTCTGTTTATATCTTATTCTGGTTTCCACTTTGAGTGGCCATATCTCTCACGATTCTTATCCAAATTCAATAATTTTAGATGTTTCGAAAGCTTGGGTTTCGTGCTAAAAATTTCATGTTTTGAGTTTTGTGAAATTTTTAAGTTAGCTTGGTCAAAACTGTGTTTGTTTGTTGCTATCCCGAGAGCAAAACGACAGCAATAATGATCGTTGATCTAAGAATTGTTTTGGCCGTATCTTTTGATCTGTAAGTCTAATTTTGGTGATTCTTTTTCTAATTTCAAGCTAATAAAATCACCTTAAACTTTTATGGTTTGGGTTTTGTCAAATTTTGAAATTTACGTGGTCGAAAGTTCAATCTAAAGTCACTGTATCGAGACCAAAATGACAAAAGTAGTGAAATTCAGATCTCATAATTGTTTTAGCTATAACCTTTTCATTTCTTATCTAAATTCAATAATTTTAAATGGTATGGAAAGATTAGTATATCTTCTACAACTTTTATGTTTTGTGTGATCTCAAATTACGTGTTTAAAATAAGCAAACCGGCCAAACAAAACACAGGCCTGGGAAAAACACCTAGGTTTCTTCCTATGTATCCTGAATTGTACAAGTTTTTGGTGCTTTTTCTTGTGTTTTCCGACCATGGTTTTGATGCTCATTTCAGTGAAAATATTGAGAGATTTATATCACATATGCTCTAGTATTGAATCATGTATTTTCTTTGATTGTTCAGGCATTGTTTTGATGATAAATTTTAATATAGATCTTGAGTGTTGTATTATCTTATTCATGGGATAAACCATGATTCTTGTGATTATTTTTGGGTTGCTTCTACTATACAGATGCTCGAATTTTCACGAATCCGTTATTGGGATTTTAATAAATTTTGATGATTCATTCTTTGATGTTTTCATTGTGATTCCGAGCACACATGCACGTATTTTCAAACTATTTTTCCAAAAGTGTTCATATTCTATCTATTGTTCTAAGAAATATATTTTACAAAGTGATTTCATATAAAACATGATATAATTAATTTTTCTAAATTATAAAGAGATTTTCAAAGTCGATTTCTTAAATATTTCTAAAATTTATTTCAAATCTCGATTTCACTAAAATTTATTTTCTATATAAAAATACACGTTTTTGCACTTTTCGAATGTATGACAAAGTGAATTAAACGATTTAGTAAAATAGTGGTATGAGACACGTGAGTTCACTTTTTCAATTAGTTTCGAACTTTTACGACCGAAACCATTCGAGTCTATTTTTTGAGTCGATAATTGAGATTGGCCATTTTATGGCGTATTTTGAGATTTATAATTCCTATTCATTGGAATTATTTGAGTTAGCCAATATTTGGCAAATTTAGTGGTTCGAGATTTCCTATTTTAGGAGTTAAAATCGGTGAGAACCATATACATATATTATTTCACTTACAGATGAGATGAGGCGAGTCTTGAATTGAGATTTCCCATTTCGGGAATTATGGGTTATGAGAAACCATTATGAGATTTTATTGTACTTTACAATGATAGAGGCAAGATTTGAGATTTCTGAGATTTGTGATTTATTTTTATAATATGGAATTTGTCACGACCCGACTTTCCACTCCCGGAAAATCGCGTCGTCAATTAAGAAAGAAAGGGATAGAAGAAGAAAAGAAAGAAGAGAAAGAAGAAACAACACAAGAATCTCAACAGCGGAACGAATAATCTATATTAATAACAAAGTATTACATAGTATACATCAAATATCAGAGTACACAGACATATACAACACATACTAGACAGTTATAGACACCTGTCTAGTTATACAACTCAAATCAAACACAACACTCAGAGATACCAAACACAGCGGAATTATATAACTATACGCAGAAGCCTCCTGCTCCATATGCTCCTCCACAAATCGTCAAAGCCAATCCTGAATCCTAACCTGAATTCCCTTGGCTACTCATAAAAATTTTGAGTACCCAAGAGTTATAGAAAAACAGAAATAACTCCGGGTCAGACATGGGTCTGGTGTGAGTAACAGGTTAAAGTTGCTTAACTTTGAAAAACCTTTGAAAAGAAAAGGTATCACGTAAGACTTCCCACACATAAACATGGAAAAGTTTTTACCTTACGCTAACCAAAACATTTGATAGGAAATCCGATGATATTATAATAGTGTCTAGGGTTTTCAAATAAATAAGAAATAGCCGAAATTGTTACATCTATTAAATTCCAGCTACTAGCCACAAAAGTGGGTAATACAATCAAAACCGTTGGTACTTATTGGATTTTGGATTCCATCAATGGCAGGGCTACTGGGGTACCGCCCGTCACAGTACGTGGCCTAGATCACCGTACCGAGGATTACTCCCTTCATCCCCTGCAACACAAAGCCGGACCCGTTCCTTACTGAACAGTTCCAAACAAGACTACCCCGCAGTTGTGATCAGCAACCGCACCACTAAGCCGAAAATAAAGGGACCTCTAGACAGGGATAAATCTTGCTCTCAAGTGGGGGCTACCCACGAAGCTTTGCTGCACCTCCCCTGTTTTAGCCATTCCCGGTTGATGAGGCTTGAGGCTACGATTACCTTTATAGGACATATCACTTAGAATGCTCATCGTCCACCTGACGATGTTCTGAAAGCATTCAATCCATACAAGTTCGTTCCGGGTTCGAACGAAACCGAAGGCATTATCTCGTTACACTCGTATTGGAATCACCCTCAGAGTTAACGACAATAACCCTTGCACTCTGAATCTCCATCTCGAATCTATAAGTGCTATTCCGTCAAACTCATTACGGAATCACCCACAGAGTTATACTGACGTATAGCCCTTACACCTCGAGTCTTCACTCGCTCCACTTGGATTCACGACCTAACGTTATTTGAAATCGATGTGGTTTTCGGACCCCAAATATGGAAACCCGATCCCGGTCTCATCGAAATCCAAAGCGTGTCTTTTAAGGTCCAAGTTGTTTTAAAGTTTAAAACATTTCAATTCATTATCTAAATATACACAGATAGATAATTCACAACACAATAGATAATCAACAGATAATTCATATCATAATCAGATATTCATACTATCATCCAAAAGCAACCAATGCATACATATCACATACACTACTAATCTCATAACTGGGATTACAAACCATACCAATCAATACCAATCATCAAACATAAGCAACTATCTAATGATCATTCCATTCTATAATTAATTTAAAATGAATTAAATTAATTACTTACTCTCTAATTAATTTAAAATAAATTAAATTAATCATTTCATCATCAAATCCTGCTTATCTTAATCATCAATTGATTATAAATCAATTTATAAATCATCTCAATATTCATTTCAATTAATCCTTATTGATTAATAATTCCCTAATTACAATAAGTAATTAGCATTTAATATTAATTATACCTTAATTAATCAATTCCAAATTACATCATTAATTAATTAATTAATGATTTCTAATTACATTTAATCAATCTCTAATATAAATTAATTACATAAGTAATTAATCTTCAACTTAAACCATATATATTAATCACCCATGATTAATATCCAATTAGTAATTAACTATTTTAATTACTCCTCCCATAACTTAATTACCCTTAATTAATTATCTTCATTAATCACTTGATTAATTTTCAAAGTAATTTAAATCAAAATTACTTCTATAATTAATATCTTTAATTACATCCTGTAACTATTAATTAATTACTTCTCTAAGTAATTATAAATTCATTAATTACATAAAGTAATTATCAAACAATCAACAATGGTTTAAATTAATTAAACTTAATTAATCTAAACTAATCACCTTAATCAAATTAATTACACCAAGTAATTAATTCATTAATTACTTTTATTAAGTAATTAAACAATTGATTATTATTAATTAATTAATCTAATTAACTATTAAAATTAATCACATTAATTAATTGTTAAATAATCTTAAGTTAATTATCTTCATTAACACCTCTTAATTACCTAATTAAGAAATTAACTTATAATTAATCATTATTAATTAACAACTAATTAATATTTAATTATAATTTAATTAATCTCTAATTATTAATTAATTAAGTGTTAATTAAAATCTTAATTATCATTAATCACTTGATTAAGTAAATCTTAATCATAAATTAAAACTTAATTAACCATCCTTAATTATAGATTAATTAACATTAATTAATTAATCTCAAATCTTAATTAATTAACTTAAAAATTATTAATTACTTAGTTAATCATCCACATTATTAATTAATTAAATAATTAATATTACATTTAAATTAATTAAATAATTTAAATGAAACCAATTTCTTAAGTTCAAAATTTAGAAACCTTCTTCCTTTATACAAAGTATTTTAAACACTTTCTTTCAAATACAAATTCAAATTTAAAAATTTCTTTTTAAATTTCAAACTGAAACATAATTTAAATTTCATTTCAGATTCAAAATTAAAAATCAAAACTTTACTTACATTCCATCTTCATTTCAAATGCAAATCATTATTTAAAAACAAATTTAAATTTAAACCTTTATATTTCTTTTTAAAAAAAACTGAAGTTTGAATTTAAATTCCAGATTTAAATTAAATCAAACTCAGATTCATTTTCACATTCCACTTCCAGATTTAACTTGTTTAAATATTCATTTGCATTTTGAAATTTTACTTTATAATTTAAAACATAAAAACAGAAACAGTTTACTGTTTTGGTTTTAAACATATAGAATTCAAAAATGTTTAAATTTCAAGAATTAAACTATTGACTTTAAATTTAAACTTCAGGTTTAAAACTTCTAGTTGAACTCCATTTAACAATTTGAAATTTACTTTAAAATCTTAACACAGAAAAACAGTTTCTTTTTTTTTTAGATTTAAAACCCAAACTTGAGTTTGAAAGCATTTCAAATTATTCAAGACCTGAAATTTTAACTCATTGAATTTGAATTAAATTCCAGGTTAAATCTTAAATCCAGATTTTAGTTTGCAATTGATTTTTACTTCAATTCAATAAACCTGGAAACAGGCTTTCTATTTTTGCTTCAGTACAAATAAAATTTTCAAAATTTAAATTATTTCAAACTTAAAATTTAAACTAATTGAATTTATAGTTAAATTCAATTTAAACTTATACTTAGTTCAGGTTTTAAACTACATTTTAAAAACTTTTAAAATATCAAAACCTGAAAAGAAAACAGGCTCTGTTAAAACAAAACCTGAACATCTATTACTCGAGCAACATAAATTTTACTTCGGGTAAATCACTACCCTGCTTCGAGTCATCTTGTCAATTTCCCGAGACCAACCCGTGCCACAAAACCTGCAACAACCACTTCAACACAACCATGCACAACACCCCACTGTGCATCTGCCCATCCACTCCGGCCACCTCTGACCAACTTAAATGGCCATCTCCCATCGACCACCAACCCCACATCAACATCCAACCCAAAAAAAAACCCATAACTCAACTTGATTTTGAATTCAAGTTTTACATCCAAAACCTGGAAACACATCCCCCCTTATCAGAGCCTAGCCTGTCAACGGCAAGCTCACTCAACTCTGGCCACAACCATCCTTCAAACTCCGGCGACAGCTCCATCATCACAACATCTATCAATACCCAAAAGAGCTTTGAACTCGATCAAATTTTGAAATCACAGCACCAATTTTCTTAAACCCAGTGTTCATACTGAAATCCCCAAATCACCATCTCAAAATTGAATTGCAAAACTACTTAATTATGAAGTTTGAATTTTTATCCTATATGAATTGTTGCTCTGCATAACTGATTCCCCAGGTTACAGACAAATTTGTTTAGTTTATATGATATTTTAAAGCTTATCCTATTTTAACATGAACAAGCTATGTCCAATTGTTTTAAATCATAGTAGCAACAAGCTACAGAAAACTCAGGGATCAATATGAGTTTGAAACTTGCAGAAACCCACATGCACAGCCATAAATTAGATCACAGGCAGATATTTATATGTATAACATTCAAAGAAATCTCATATGGATCTATATGCAATTCATAAAACATATACACAATTAAATTTATCAGATAAGCAAGCAATGAAATCCTACTAAACTTACTTAGATTAGGTGTTACTCACATGTTTAAATTGCAGAGCCATTTCCAGATTTTAGAATGCAGAAAGAACTTGATTTTTTTGAATCATGCAGAGCATAGTTGTATGAATGCAGGCTTCTTGTTTTAATGCTTTCTACTCTTTTGTTTTATACATGCTTCCAGTTTGAATGCAGATGCCAATTTCCAGTTTGAAGATTCATGAATGTAGATGCAAATCCCCCCTCAGGTTTTAAAGAAAGTGAATGCAGGCTCGATTTGATGCATGCAGAGTCTTCTAGCCTTTCCAGATGAATGCATGTTTTAAAATTTGTAATGCATGCAGGCTTTTGTACTTTGGGAAATGCAGGTTTGAATAAAATTTTGAAGAATGCAGGCATTTAGTTTTGGAGGAGTTATAGGCTTTTTCAAACTGTTGTGCAGGTTTGTATTTTGAAGAAGAGGAGTTGGATGCATGAATGTATGCTGCAGGTTTTGAATTTTTGAAACTGCAGATTTATATTTTGGAAAGAGGAGTTGAAGGTTTGAAAAAAATGAGTTAAATGCAGGCTTGAATATTTTGAAGGAGGCAGAAAAAAATTAATGAATGCAGTTTTGGATTTTGGTTGAGAATGAAGTTTTTATGTTTAAAGAGTTTCAGATTTTCTTTTTAAGGAATGAGAAAAGAATGCATAAGAATGAAGAAGCTAATTTATATGAATGTATTTTCAGAAAATAAAGAAAAAGAAAATGAAATATTGAAACAATGACACATGTAAACATAGAGACACTTGTTAACTTAAATCCTTAATATACATACACATGTCTCTTTAAATAATTAGCATTTTAATTAAAGTTAATAAAGTATTAAACCTTGTTAATTAGTTCATACACATAGTTATGAATATAAATAATTCTAAGAATAAAGCAAGTCATTATTATTATAAATAAAATAATACAAGTAATTCATTTTGAAAAGAAACTTATAAAACAAATTTATAAAAGAGGTTACATTAACATATAGAATACATGTTCACATTTTAAATTGTATTTTAAATTTCAAATTAAATTGACAAATCTAAATTATCAATAAATAATTTAAAAAGAGTAACACAAATATATTTGTAACAATTTTAATATACAAACTTGAATAAAAAAAATGAATTTTAAACTAATTAAAACATTTATCTCATATTTAAAATCATATAGTTATTTAATTAAATATTTTGAAAAGCTCAAATTAAAAATAAATCACAAAATCCTATTTTTAAAACATTAAAATATGCTATACTAATTTAAATAAAAACCAACTTGTCTATTTAAAAATATATACAAAAACATATACATTATTAAATAGAAAACAATTTATTAGTTTATTAAAAACAATTCACAAATTAAATATTTAAATAAAGAAGATTATTAAAATCAAATCAAATTTATTAACAAAAATTATCAATTCAATCTAAATTTAAACTCAGATTATTAAATTTAAATTGTCCAAATTTCCGGGATATTACAATCCTTCCCCCTTAAAAGAATTTCGTCCCCGAAATTAAAAACAAAGTTAATTTAATAATCTATTTACAGATTTTATTTTAAAACACAGCATATGTTAATCATATGCCAATAACCAAAGCAACCAATTCACACAATCAAAACAAATCTAGTTATCCAAAAGAATTTTGGATAAACCTTCACGAGTTTCCCCGGTATATATATATATATATATCGGGATACTCGCTCTATAGAATCCAATCAATCAATTCTACTAAGCTATAGAGCTCCTAACAACAATTCTATACAGCATATCAGACTACAGACGAGTCTGATTCAACAACCAAACCATCCTAAACTGCTAGTTCTACAACCAGAAATATCAAACACGTACTCCCTCAGAGATACGTGAAGCACACTGAATCCCAGTTATCCAAACTGGCAATTCAACTCCAGAAAATCAAACACTGATCTAACCAAAACACAGAAGAAACCAAAACACTTCAGAGCTAGCTTTCCAAACTTATAACTCCTTGAATCAGAGAATACTTAACCAAAATCAAATCTCTAATTCCAGAATCCAAATTCTCTGTCTCTTATCCATAAAAATTCTTCAGACAATCCTGAGCTACCAACATCCATCCTGATCAGCTCAACTCTTGCTGATTCCATCAGAAACAGACTGAAGCAAAACAATCCAATGATCTCCTCAAGATCACTCAAAACCAAGAACACACGCCCTGCTTCTTAACAACAGAAGACAGAACAAACTCTCCTTATCCGGAAAAACAAAACAGAAACATTCCCAAACTGCTTCCGCTGCACAACTCTGATCCGAAACAGAAGAAAATGCTGACTAAGAGCACAAGCACAGACCAGACAACCCAGCACAGAAATATGGTTCCACGTATCCATAAAAGAAAACTCAGATACGTTCTCCCAATCTGAGTTACTCCACCAACTTCTATCTCAAGGAACCATCCATCTACTAACTGAACCACCTGTTCCAAAAGAACACTTAACTATCGCAAGTCACTTTTGCGATCAACTCAGCCTAATCCAAAGAAAACTGCTCTCTCTCAACCAAACAGAACAGCTTATGCTGGCCTAGCCAACTTACCAGAGAAACGGATCCATTCTGCTGCTTCTGAACTCCACTTCAGAGAACTACCCAGCCAGAAGACTCCTTACCAAATCAGAACACTCTGCTAAACTCAGCCACACCACCAAGCAGACTCACTTTTTACTCTTGCTCCAAAGAAACATCTTCGGAAATATCCATATTCACTGCATCTCATCACGCAGCTACAACTTCCTGAGATATCAAGATATCTTTACTCACTGGCTTCTGCCCTACCGACAGATCCAAACTCAACTCAGCACTTCAAAGATGAACTCCGAACCTTTACAGGTTACCTTCAGAGATCGATGAAGTACTTAAACCAAACAAAACTCACTCGAGACGGTATTAGGTCTACAGTCTCGACAAATACACTTCCAACCTCATCCATCAAACACCAACCAATGGTAGTCGTGTTACACACACTTCTACCTCATATACCTTTATAACTTATATTGGAAAAACCCGAACAGGTAAACCAACAAATAGGTAGAACCATAAATATATATATATATATATATATAATAAAAATACAAGTACGCTCTCTCAAGATAGACACCACTACAGAGCCTAGGTATTCACTCAACCTAACGCTCCCTAAAGAAAGATACACTTCAGAGCCTAGGTATTCACTCAACCTAACGCTCTGATACCAGCTGTGACGACCAGACTTTCCACTCCCGGAAAATCGCGTCGTCAATTAAGAAAGAAAGGGATAGAAGAAGAAAAGAAAGAAGAGAAAGAAGAAACAACACAAGAATCTCAACAGCGGAACGAATAATCTATATTAATAACAAAGTATTACATAGTATACATCAAATATCAGAGTACACAGACATATACAACACATACTAGACAGTTATAGACACCTGTCTAGTTATACAACTCAAATCAAACACAACACTCAGAGATACCAAACACAGCGGAATTATATAACTATACGCAGAAGCCTCCTGCTCCATATGCTCCTCCACAAATCGTCAAAGCCAATCCTGAATCCTAACCTGAATTCCCTTGGCTACTCATAAAAATTTTGAGTACCCAAGAGTTATAGAAAAACAGAAATAACTCCGGGTCAGACATGGGTCTGGTGTGAGTAACAGGTTAAAGTTGCTTAACTTTGAAAAACCTTTGAAAAGAAAAGGTATCACGTAAGACTTCCCACACATAAACATGGAAAAGTTTTTACCTTACGCTAACCAAAACATTTGATAGGAAATCCGATGATATTATAATAGTGTCTAGGGTTTTCAAATAAATAAGAAATAGCCGAAATTGTTACATCTATTAAATTCCAGCTACTAGCCACAAAAGTGGGTAATACAATCAAAACCGTTGGTACTTATTGGATTTTGGATTCCATCAATGGCAGGGCTACTGGGGTACCGCCCGTCACAGTACGTGGCCTAGATCACCGTACCGAGGATTACTCCCTTCATCCCCTGCAACACAAAGCCGGACCCGTTCCTTACTGAACAGTTCCAAACAAGACTACCCCGCAGTTGTGATCAGCAACCGCACCACTAAGCCGAAAATAAAGGGACCTCTAGACAGGGATAAATCTTGCTCTCAAGTGGGGGCTACCCACGAAGCTTTGCTGCACCTCCCCTGTTTTAGCCATTCCCGGTTGATGAGGCTTGAGGCTACGATTACCTTTATAGGACATATCACTTAGAATGCTCATCGTCCACCTGACGATGTTCTGAAAGCATTCAATCCATACAAGTTCGTTCCGGGTTCGAACGAAACCGAAGGCATTATCTCGTTACACTCGTATTGGAATCACCCTCAGAGTTAACGACAATAACCCTTGCACTCTGAATCTCCATCTCGAATCTATAAGTGCTATTCCGTCAAACTCATTACGGAATCACCCACAGAGTTATACTGACGTATAGCCCTTACACCTCGAGTCTTCACTCGCTCCACTTGGATTCACGACCTAACGTTATTTGAAATCGATGTGGTTTTCGGACCCCAAATATGGAAACCCGATCCCGGTCTCATCGAAATCCAAAGCGTGTCTTTTAAGGTCCAAGTTGTTTTAAAGTTTAAAACATTTCAATTCATTATCTAAATATACACAGATAGATAATTCACAACACAATAGATAATCAACAGATAATTCATATCATAATCAGATATTCATACTATCATCCAAAAGCAACCAATGCATACATATCACATACACTACTAATCTCATAACTGGGATTACAAACCATACCAATCAATACCAATCATCAAACATAAGCAACTATCTAATGATCATTCCATTCTATAATTAATTTAAAATGAATTAAATTAATTACTTACTCTCTAATTAATTTAAAATAAATTAAATTAATCATTTCATCATCAAATCCTGCTTATCTTAATCATCAATTGATTATAAATCAATTTATAAATCATCTCAATATTCATTTCAATTAATCCTTATTGATTAATAATTCCCTAATTACAATAAGTAATTAGCATTTAATATTAATTATACCTTAATTAATCAATTCCAAATTACATCATTAATTAATTAATTAATGATTTCTAATTACATTTAATCAATCTCTAATATAAATTAATTACATAAGTAATTAATCTTCAACTTAAACCATATATATTAATCACCCATGATTAATATCCAATTAGTAATTAACTATTTTAATTACTCCTCCCATAACTTAATTACCCTTAATTAATTATCTTCATTAATCACTTGATTAATTTTCAAAGTAATTTAAATCAAAATTACTTCTATAATTAATATCTTTAATTACATCCTGTAACTATTAATTAATTACTTCTCTAAGTAATTATAAATTCATTAATTACATAAAGTAATTATCAAACAATCAACAATGGTTTAAATTAATTAAACTTAATTAATCTAAACTAATCACCTTAATCAAATTAATTACACCAAGTAATTAATTCATTAATTACTTTTATTAAGTAATTAAACAATTGATTATTATTAATTAATTAATCTAATTAACTATTAAAATTAATCACATTAATTAATTGTTAAATAATCTTAAGTTAATTATCTTCATTAACACCTCTTAATTACCTAATTAAGAAATTAACTTATAATTAATCATTATTAATTAACAACTAATTAATATTTAATTATAATTTAATTAATCTCTAATTATTAATTAATTAAGTGTTAATTAAAATCTTAATTATCATTAATCACTTGATTAAGTAAATCTTAATCATAAATTAAAACTTAATTAACCATCCTTAATTATAGATTAATTAACATTAATTAATTAATCTCAAATCTTAATTAATTAACTTAAAAATTATTAATTACTTAGTTAATCATCCACATTATTAATTAATTAAATAATTAATATTACATTTAAATTAATTAAATAATTTAAATGAAACCAATTTCTTAAGTTCAAAATTTAGAAACCTTCTTCCTTTATACAAAGTATTTTAAACACTTTCTTTCAAATACAAATTCAAATTTAAAAATTTCTTTTTAAATTTCAAACTGAAACATAATTTAAATTTCATTTCAGATTCAAAATTAAAAATCAAAACTTTACTTACATTCCATCTTCATTTCAAATGCAAATCATTATTTAAAAACAAATTTAAATTTAAACCTTTATATTTCTTTTTAAAAAAAACTGAAGTTTGAATTTAAATTCCAGATTTAAATTAAATCAAACTCAGATTCATTTTCACATTCCACTTCCAGATTTAACTTGTTTAAATATTCATTTGCATTTTGAAATTTTACTTTATAATTTAAAACATAAAAACAGAAACAGTTTACTGTTTTGGTTTTAAACATATAGAATTCAAAAATGTTTAAATTTCAAGAATTAAACTATTGACTTTAAATTTAAACTTCAGGTTTAAAACTTCTAGTTGAACTCCATTTAACAATTTGAAATTTACTTTAAAATCTTAACACAGAAAAACAGTTTCTTTTTTTTTTTAGATTTAAAACCCAAACTTGAGTTTGAAAGCATTTCAAATTATTCAAGACCTGAAATTTTAACTCATTGAATTTGAATTAAATTCCAGGTTAAATCTTAAATCCAGATTTTAGTTTGCAATTGATTTTTACTTCAATTCAATAAACCTGGAAACAGGCTTTCTATTTTTGCTTCAGTACAAATAAAATTTTCAAAATTTAAATTATTTCAAACTTAAAATTTAAACTAATTGAATTTATAGTTAAATTCAATTTAAACTTATACTTAGTTCAGGTTTTAAACTACATTTTAAAAACTTTTAAAATATCAAAACCTGAAAAGAAAACAGGCTCTGTTAAAACAAAACCTGAACATCTATTACTCGAGCAACATAAATTTTACTTCGGGTAAATCACTACCCTGCTTCGAGTCATCTTGTCAATTTCCCGAGACCAACCCGTGCCACAAAACCTGCAACAACCACTTCAACACAACCATGCACAACACCCCACTGTGCATCTGCCCATCCACTCCGGCCACCTCTGACCAACTTAAATGGCCATCTCCCATCGACCACCAACCCCACATCAACATCCAACCCAAAAAAAAACCCATAACTCAACTTGATTTTGAATTCAAGTTTTACATCCAAAACCTGGAAACACATCCCCCCTTATCAGAGCCTAGCCTGTCAACGGCAAGCTCACTCAACTCTGGCCACAACCATCCTTCAAACTCCGGCGACAGCTCCATCATCACAACATCTATCAATACCCAAAAGAGCTTTGAACTCGATCAAATTTTGAAATCACAGCACCAATTTTCTTAAACCCAGTGTTCATACTGAAATCCCCAAATCACCATCTCAAAATTGAATTGCAAAACTACTTAATTATGAAGTTTGAATTTTTATCCTATATGAATTGTTGCTCTGCATAACTGATTCCCCAGGTTACAGACAAATTTGTTTAGTTTATATGATATTTTAAAGCTTATCCTATTTTAACATGAACAAGCTATGTCCAATTGTTTTAAATCATAGTAGCAACAAGCTACAGAAAACTCAGGGATCAATATGAGTTTGAAACTTGCAGAAACCCACATGCACAGCCATAAATTAGATCACAGGCAGATATTTATATGTATAACATTCAAAGAAATCTCATATGGATCTATATGCAATTCATAAAACATATACACAATTAAATTTATCAGATAAGCAAGCAATGAAATCCTACTAAACTTACTTAGATTAGGTGTTACTCACATGTTTAAATTGCAGAGCCATTTCCAGATTTTAGAATGCAGAAAGAACTTGATTTTTTTGAATCATGCAGAGCATAGTTGTATGAATGCAGGCTTCTTGTTTTAATGCTTTCTACTCTTTTGTTTTATACATGCTTCCAGTTTGAATGCAGATGCCAATTTCCAGTTTGAAGATTCATGAATGTAGATGCAAATCCCCCCTCAGGTTTTAAAGAAAGTGAATGCAGGCTCGATTTGATGCATGCAGAGTCTTCTAGCCTTTCCAGATGAATGCATGTTTTAAAATTTGTAATGCATGCAGGCTTTTGTACTTTGGGAAATGCAGGTTTGAATAAAATTTTGAAGAATGCAGGCATTTAGTTTTGGAGGAGTTATAGGCTTTTTCAAACTGTTGTGCAGGTTTGTATTTTGAAGAAGAGGAGTTGGATGCATGAATGTATGCTGCAGGTTTTGAATTTTTGAAACTGCAGATTTATATTTTGGAAAGAGGAGTTGAAGGTTTGAAAAAAATGAGTTAAATGCAGGCTTGAATATTTTGAAGGAGGCAGAAAAAAATTAATGAATGCAGTTTTGGATTTTGGTTGAGAATGAAGTTTTTATGTTTAAAGAGTTTCAGATTTTCTTTTTAAGGAATGAGAAAAGAATGCATAAGAATGAAGAAGCTAATTTATATGAATGTATTTTCAGAAAATAAAGAAAAAGAAAATGAAATATTGAAACAATGACACATGTAAACATAGAGACACTTGTTAACTTAAATCCTTAATATACATACACATGTCTCTTTAAATAATTAGCATTTTAATTAAAGTTAATAAAGTATTAAACCTTGTTAATTAGTTCATACACATAGTTATGAATATAAATAATTCTAAGAATAAAGCAAGTCATTATTATTATAAATAAAATAATACAAGTAATTCATTTTGAAAAGAAACTTATAAAACAAATTTATAAAAGAGGTTACATTAACATATAGAATACATGTTCACATTTTAAATTGTATTTTAAATTTCAAATTAAATTGACAAATCTAAATTATCAATAAATAATTTAAAAAGAGTAACACAAATATATTTGTAACAATTTTAATATACAAACTTGAATAAAAAAATGAATTTTAAACTAATTAAAACATTTATCTCATATTTAAAATCATATAGTTATTTAATTAAATATTTTGAAAAGCTCAAATTAAAAATAAATCACAAAATCCTATTTTTAAAACATTAAAATATGCTATACTAATTTAAATAAAAACCAACTTGTCTATTTAAAAATATATACAAAAACATATACATTATTAAATAGAAAACAATTTATTAGTTTATTAAAAACAATTCACAAATTAAATATTTAAATAAAGAAGATTATTAAAATCAAATCAAATTTATTAACAAAAATTATCAATTCAATCTAAATTTAAACTCAGATTATTAAATTTCAATTGTCCAAATTTCCGGGATATTACAGAATTAGCTAGTAGTTAGTAATCGGTCTAGTGCGAGTGTGTGGTACGGGACGCATGTTAACATCTTCTAGGTTCCTATCTGAGAGTTTGCGACACATCCATGAGTATGCCAGTGCTATAGACCTTCGGGTATTTGATTTATGTGACTTTGGTCACCATGAGTTATGTGACTTCAGTCACCATGAGTTATGTGACTTTGGTCACCATGAATATGGCCTTCGTGTCCACAAGATAGGTACCCAATTTATAAATAACACTGGGCAAGAGTTTGGCACATGCGGCATTGCTTCGGCATTGCAATCGGGGATCTGGCCAATCCGGGTTTTCTGAGTTTTTTGAGTTAATTACAATTTCACCATTTTTGAGATATCTTTGTTACATCAATAGCCTAGAGCTAAATGAGATGTTATGTATGAATGGTGATTTCATTTTTCGTATGTGATTTGAACTCTTTATAGAGTTCCATGAGATTCTAGTTTGGAGATTTTGATGATTTTCTCATATGGCTTTTGTATGATTACTTACATTTATATTGAATGTCCTTGAGTATGAATTTCTTATGATGTACTAAATCTATTCATGTGACAACCCTTTGTGAATCTATACCATGGCATTGTAATTGAACCATACTTGTACCATTCCTTTATAATTAAAGGGAGATTTCCCTTATGCACTTATGTCCCTCTTATCTAAAGCTAAATTCATTTTCTAGTTAGCCTGGCCCTTGTATTTATTACTCGGTTCAGGCCGAGTTGCAGGTTAAGGATATTTGGACCTTGCTGGCTTTACTTTTGGATTTCTCTTTTGACCTTGGATATATGGCATAGTTTTTGTGTAGTAGTTGTTTTGTTGGGAACCTTGGGATGTATATATTCTTTTGTGGGGATGTATGTGTATATATTGTGGTCATAATACCACTTGTGACATGTTGTATTACATTTGATGTAGATGTGTATGTATATCATCTGTGTTTGATGTTCTATTATTCATGATTGATATTGTTATTATGTTTTGTTTGTGAATTGATGTTGTAGCCACCATAGCAGTGTATTAGATTGGAATTAAGTATGTCGAATACTTGAGATGAAATGAAAAAAAATTGAGTACTAAATCGACATACTTAGCTCTTATCTAATCCAAGACTATGATGGTCGCCCTTAACCATCCCAATTCTCCGCATTAGCAGACAGAATTACTCAGTAATTCTCTTTGTTAATGTGGGTCTCGAGGTGGGGCGTCACACCTGCCTACATGCTCCATATGTTATGAAATTGGAATAGTATGTACAACCCAGTCTGAAAATTTGAAATCAGTCCTACGTATTTATTATTGTAGAATGTTTATAATGTTAAAAAGTTTATTCAAGATTTATAATTGGGTTGTAAATTAGGTTGCCCTAGTTGAGTTGGAATGTGAATTTTTATGTTTTAATTTATTGGGAGCAGGGGTACAATTCAATTGTATCTATTTTTGTTCAATCACCATGAATTATACAATTTTTGTAAAAAGTACACATTTGAAATAATAAGAAATATACTAAAAATGAAAGAGATGTGTAAAGTACAAAGGTTCTTCTCCATAGTTTACATTATCTTCTATCTATTTCGATAAAACAAAAGAGATAATTCTTTGTAATTTCAAACAAAGTCGATCTCATTTTTGAGTACTTTATGGAAAGTTATAACAGCAATCTTTTTTAGGAGGATAGCTCTAACAATTAGAACGTAGGAATTTATGTTCTTCACAGAATACACATACATGTGTAAGTTCTGAATTCCTGAGTAAGGGAGTTATTGTGTTAGGAATATAAATATATATATTTATACGTATAATCGCTTCTTTCAATTAGAACATAAATATTTATAGCGTAATTAATAATATTCGTAGGTATTTGTATTAGTTACAGTGAGGGCGACTAGTTATTAATAGCGTATTAATTATAGGACTAGGAGGTTAAGAAAGTAAGGAATAGTAATTCCAAAATTGGTGGATAATAACTACAAATTTAACGGGCAATAAATTTATTGTTAATAGAGAGTTAATGGAATTAAATTAGGCCTATTTAGAGATTTTAATATGGCATTTTAGGAAAATTGAATAGGCATAATAGGTTGATTTTAAAACGAGTGAATAAACTTCATTAGTGGTGGTCCGATTTTGATAGTAATAACCATTTATTAGGGACAATTGACATTTAGTAGATATAAGAAAAAAACAAGGAATATATGGAATAAGTGCATAAATTAGGAATCATTACGCAGCGAAAAAGTGTAAATACTAGAAAAACATGTAGAAGAAAATATAATAGTAATAAATCATATAGCCTTAATCATACATTTAGAACGAACGTGTAGCAGGCCTAGCACAACATTTAGGCTTAGGATGATTGGTTTGATTTAGACGGTTGGGATGTGAAGTCCATAGAGTTACACAATATAAGTCTACCCTTTACTTGAAGGCTATCAATTGTTTTATGTACTTACTATTGATGTGGGCCTATTCCGACCATAAGACCCATGTGGAAGAGATATTCGTTTGCGCATAGGTAGGAGAAAATACACCAAGGTTTGCCTCGGACTTGAAGTATTAAATGACTAGGTACCTTTAAAGATGTCAAGGGGTTTACTTCTAGGTTGAATGAAATACACTATTGGGTCTACCTCCTCCCTATATAGAAGTCTTAAATAACCTACAACAGTACCTAACAGGAAAATGTAGCGTGCTTCATTTCTAATAAGAGATAATAAACTAGAACGGGAATTTTCCTTGACTTACATTAGGTTAGTCTAAATGGGATTTCGACCATGATAGGTCAGAAGCCTATGTCAGTGTTGTTGCACCGGTACTTAGTAATAGAGCAGCCATATAGGCTTTGATTTCCAACGGTTCTGCGTGGTCGTCGGCACAAACTCGGGTTATGCCCAGATGGATTTTGCTTCCAACTAGTATAGAATCTGTATGGGATACACAAAGACCTCATAGTTTTATTTAATTATTTTTTGTTGTTTTTTTGGTGGTGGTAGGCTTGTTAACCCTTAGATTAGTCTTTGAGATGCGTTAATAATATGGTAATTAAATTATATAACCGTATCTAAGGGTCATCGGTCTATGTAGCTAGGACTAATTGATTAGCTTTTACGTTGCAGAGGGGCACACTTTGGGGTTAAGTAATTAAATGACCGTTGGATATTCCTCTTCCTTATTTAAGAAATATTAAGTGGCTGGGGTTTTTGGATAGTACGACCTTATATATATATGCAAATATATAGTTATAACTCAGAGGAGACATAACACTTAAATGAAAATCAATCAGCATAAATTAGTGTTATGGGTAAAGTAAGTAATTTTCCAGTCACCAAAACGTTGTTTTGACCCTCCATCCAAATTACAACTCACAGATTAGATTTAGAGGGACATGCTACTGGAGCTAGGAGAGGATGGTAAATAATGAAGTCTTCTCGTTCATGCTCGGCACTGGCAAGAAAAATACACGTTCAAGGAATAATATTGATTCTAATGTAGTAGCTTTAGTTAGTACGTATGTCCTATTATATTTTTCTATTCCGATATGTGTTTATATTGATCACCCTTTGATATACTTATGTTTATTATACATTACCAAAACCAACAATCCTGCTCTAATGGACTTGGGTTTTTATTTAGTCGAAATTCAGGCCAATTAAGGTGCGGGTTGTTACATTTAGTATCATAGCTTAGGTTAGTCGACCGTAGGAATTAGGATACACCAAGAGAACATATCTGTATTATACCTATAATTATATAAATTATACATGCCAAACTATAGAAATGCCAACTATTGAAGTAGTTGCGACCATATTCCAAAAGGATAGATGAGGCAACTATGAGATGAAATAATAAATAGAGTTAAATCGATGTGCCTGCCCTGATTACCCCATGAAGTAGACGCCTTACCATAAGGAGTGGACAGAGAAGAGCATGGCCATGACGTATGGAAGTGTAACGACCCGTAAAATTCGGTAATTAAATTTCTTAATTTAAGAAGATTTTGGTAACTTAATGTTGAATGAAATAAATATTTAGTGAATTATTAATGGAAATAATAACTTGGATAAGATTGGTAGGTTAATTTTTAATAACTTGAATGTAACAGTATAAATGTAAGTTAATTGTTAATAACTTGGATGTAATTCCAATAAGTGAAACAATTTAAATGTTAATTATATTCTTATTGTAATAAAAGAATGTTACCAAGATGAAATGATTAATTTGATTTAAAATATTAATTGATGTGTGCATTAATTTATAATGGGATATAAAAGGTAAATTAAATAAAATAACTTAAATGTATAAGTTGGTTATAAGTGGAATATGAGAAAGCAAATGTAAGTATTGAGTTAATATGTGAAATAGTGTAATAGGGTGTAATAAGTTGGGAAAAATAAACATACAATTAATTAAAGGTTACTTTAATGATGATTAATATAATAACAGAAAGGTGAATGTAAATTGATTAGAAATGGAAGTTTATTTATAAGGCAGTAATTGATGAATAAAAAAGTTTGAAACCAAGTAGATAAATTTATTGAGAACATTCAATAGTAATTAATGTATATATTTGACAATTAACAATTTATGAATTTGTTAAGATTGTAAAATTATAATCTAATATTACATAATGTTAACTAAGGTAACTTAACTAAGGTAACTATTAATAAATTGAACGAAATGCAAATCAATGGAATTAATGTAGACGTATACTTAGCTACAAATTGAATATATGAAAAAAAAATGTAAACATTGGATCAAATTAAGGAAATTAAATTATAATAAATGGTCATTTAATAAAACCAATGTTTTGGGAGTAATTATAATAGTTGTTTGAAATATGTATAAACTTTGATTTGAAAATCAATTGGATTTAAAATGAAATTTTGTATTACATTGATGAGTTTAAATGTTATTTTATTTTGTAAAGTAATAAATGATGTAATAAAAGAATGCATCAAGATATAACCAGTGCTAATTAAGATTAATACTTAATGGATTGAATGAAATGACAATTAATGAAGATATGTTATACTTGACTATAAATGGCATAAGCGAATAAATGAAATATTAGATGGAATTAGTACTATGAAAATAAATGGTAACATTTATTTTTAAGTGATAAAAGCTTATTAAGGTGACTAGAATTTAGCGTAATGATTATTGTATGTTACCTATTCTTGTTGCTTGTTAATTTAAATTGGAAATCAGTTACCATAAGTCTAATGTAATATTACGTTAATATTAATTAAGGTAATATTTAAGAAAAAATGTTAAAGTTATTCATAATTGGGGAATTTGATGAATTATAAAAGTGGGAAAATATTTATCAATTTATTGTATTTGAACTATATTAATAATTGGATTTATTGTAATAAAGTGAAATTTAATTATTGCGTTAATTGAGATTTAGAAGAAATTTAAGAATATTAATGTAATAGTCTGAATCCAATGTTAATTTTTTTTCCATTTGATAGCAATGAAGTGAATAACATAATGAAAAGTCAATTAAATGGAATTATTGGTAATTTAATCTATAATTTCTGAATTTAGTGGAATCTAAATTTAACACGGAAAGTGATGAATTAATCAACTTTGATTTACATTTAAATCTGTTTAAGTTCTGTAATTGATTACGAAATTTAAAAATGATAAGATTATTAATTTTAAGAATTGAGATTGAAAATTCGATTTAATTAATTAATTTTAATTTATTTAATTAATGTAAAAATAGACATTTTAGTCACTGACTCGGATTTCGACGAAACCAGTTTCATCGGATCCGTAACTATGAATTATTGTAGGGTTTCAAGTTTCGTAGCGATCGAACTTGTCGTTTGATCGTACGAACGTTAAACGCCTTGAAATCAATGAAATTGAAATCAATTAAAATCAATTTGGAAAATATTGTTTTTAGCATAACTTCTTCATATGATAGAATTTGGACTTGAAACCTTTTCCATCGCATTTAAAATATTTTAAAACATCTATTTTGATATACGGGTTGACCCAATTTCGTTCCGGAGTCCGAACGGGCTTTTCGGGCCATATATCGTTCAGCGCGTTTATCAATCCGGTCCACTTATTCTATTTCAACCCTACCTATAAATACCATGTTATAAACCCTAGCCTCTCTATTTCTCATTTGTCATGTACGTATAATTTCTTTCACCTCCTTATTTCAATGGCGGACAAACACCAAATTCCAACAGCAATTCAAAATCAAAGCCAAATTTCAAACTCCTCAGAAAAATTGGAAAAAAATATATATTGAAGCTATCAATGAGCATAATCTTCTGGTACCGTTCGTTTTTTGAATCGATTCACCAGTTTCCCAAAATTCGCCAATCAATTCTCGGCCATTCATCTCGCGTTGATGAACGGTGTCAGATCGTCAATTCCTTTGTGGGTTTTGTAGAGATTCCTGAGTGTTGTCCATCGGTGTGCTTACTTCAGCGAGTTGACGGTTAGATTGCTTGCAACAATTAGATTAGGGCTAGCAATAAACGGCGGTGGCTGCTCGTGATGGGGAGGTAGATGGTGATCGGCGAAGTAGGGGGTGGTCGCGAGTGTCAGGCGATCACGTGGGTGGTAGGTGGTGACGCACGACACATTTCTGGCGTGGCGGCTGCGGTGCGTATTCGTGATTTTCGGTTAGGGTTTCAGGTGCGTGCGTAAAATCTGGTTTTTGCGTGGATGAGAAAGATGCTTGCATGGAATTCTTTGGGTGAGTATTGTTTTTATAGTTTTAATTTTTATTTATGATTTCAAGCCTTCTAATTCGAATAACTTGTGCATACGGAATCCGTTTTACGCGCGGTTTCTTTTGTTAGGATCGTTTCTGAATTCCGAACATTATGGTGCTGGTTTGGATGGATTTGAAGACTGTTAAATTTTTGGGTTTAAATTGGATTTAAATTCAATTAAAATTCAAAAGGTGAGTGCTTTAACACACTCACAACTTCTAAAATTTCTTATGCTTGTTAAATTAATTTTTTGTTGTGATTATGCATTTATTTATAAATTTTTCCATATACTTTTAATCGCCATCTCAGTTAATTGCATTTATTTAAATTAAATTGTTATTTAATTTATTATTGAATATAACTGCTAGTTAAATACCTGTTATATATATAATCGGTTATCTATTGATATTGACCAATTATTTTGGATGATGATTGTGATGGATGTGTGATCTGTTGATGGATGAATGGATGTTGTATTTTATATTACTATAAAATGTAAGTTGTTATGCATTTTTATTTCATTTGGGATTGCGGTTTGAAATGATATATAACCGTAATTTTATTCTAAATTATGAATTGAAATGATAAATATCCGTATCACTTGACCATAGGATAAAAAATTATATACAGGCACCGCAGTCTATATATAAAAACAGTCGAAATGATTTTCTATGGTTTGTAAAGAAATATACGTTTTATGAAATATGGATTTAGATATTGTACAAATGAGTTTATATCTAGTTAAATTCTCGGTTTTAAGCTATGTATAAAATTGATTTAAAGTATAAGGGAAGTTAAAAATAAAGTTCAATTTTATTAAGATATAAAATATGGTGAAGTATTTATTTAAATTATATCTCTAGAGTTTATAATAACTTGAATGAGAATAAGGTGGGAAGATAATATGAGATTGATTTGACTTAAATATTTAAGAATTATACTTGAATAAATTTGATTTGGAATTTAAATAAAATTGAGATTTTAAAGGGTAGATTCTTATAACTTAAATTGGTGTAGAGTGATTTAAATAAATATCGAGTTGATTTAAACGTATATATCAAGTTAACCAAATTTAAAGAATATCCAGTTATTTGAAGTTAAAGGTCTTACTTAAATGACATTTGATTTATTAAGTAAACATTTCAAATCTAAATAATAGAAATTGAATTTGACATATATATGGAATTATGAAAGAACTAGTTTTGAAATGGTGGAATATTTAAAGCTTTGAAATATATGAATTGAAATGGTTTATTTGGAGGTTCAAACTGGTATTTGAAATTTATTTGTGAAATTAAAGAAGCTATTTTATTATATAAGGTAATTTAATATTTAAAACATATAAGTATTTGAAGTTATGTTTCAAAGCTATTGGTTTCAAGGTATATAGTTTGAAAGTGCTATGATTTTGGAAAAAATATATTTTTAAAATAAAAATGATATCATATTGATTTGGGTTTAAGTAGAAATGATATAGTATTTATATGGTTTTGAAATGGATATTATATTCTGGTTTTGAAGTATAAATTAATTTGAAAGACCGCGGTGTTATAATAACGTTTGGTTGTTAAAGAGACCGGGATCGGAAGTTGTCATACTCTCTGCCAACTCCAAAAACCACTTTGACAACCGTGTACAAGGTGGAGATTCCAGAATGAAGTAGGATGGCGGCGGCGTTTCCTTTGAGGTAAATACATGGACCCGACTCCCGTGAGTTGGCATAAGGTGGCTAAAACAGGAGCGATTGACGGGCTAATGAGGTAGCACCTTTGATCGGACACATCCCTTCGATATTATACTTTGACTTTTGGATTGATTCGGTGGCCACTTTTGATTTTTGATTTGGGTGTGTGGCTCGAGGTGGGCGGTTGTTGCGCGCTACATGTTACCACCAGCCCGGAAGCGTAATTAGTATATCTACCCTGGCATTGCCTAGTTGTGCCGTGTCACCTACCCTATCGCACCTCATACGAGTTTGGTTTTCTCCCGTAGACCGTGTGGTATCCTCTGTTGGCTTCCCGATCAGAAGGGACTATGATATTGGATGGACTACTGGGACTATTATTGTGTTAAGAGGGAGATTGTGTAACTTCTTAACGCTATTTAAAAGTAAGTTTATTTTACTAATAGACATTATTATAATAGCGAAATATTACTACATAGTAAATAGTTTAACGGATCCTTAGGAGATGTGAATCCCGAGCATCTCTTAAGTTACCGCACTCACGTTAGACAGTAGATAGGAGATGTCAAATCCCATAAACATCTCTGATGTCGTTTCACTCATATTATTTCTGTTGATTTAACTCGCATAAGATCTTTTAGTTCTGACTCGAGTGTTTTGTCTTTTCAATTCGCTAGGGTCAGCCTGAGCATTTCAGGATTCGAAGACTTTTGCTCTGGAGGGCGAAGACGAAGATTTATATTATTATTACTTATTATAGCATTCCACCACATTCATACTGTTTCCGCTGCATTATTTATATTCTCTGGTATGTGTAACTCTGATATGTATAGTATTAGTATATAATCAAATGTTTTTGTAAAACAGCTTCATGAACTGTTTATTTGATTATTATATTTTATCGTTCCGTTGCAAGATTCTATTTTGTTTTTCTTTCTTTATCTGCTTTTTCTTATTTACCCCATAACAATCCGCCCTTCTGTATGGTTTAAGTCTGACGTGTGTGATTTATCGTCGATTTAAAGCGTACAAAAAGGCGGGATGTTACATCTAGTATGAGAGCTTAGGTTTAGTGAAAACCTTAGCTTTGTGCGGTTTGACTCTTTACTAATAGGGTAGTAATACCCTATGATGAGTCGCTGAGTGTATATATATGTGAGAGCGTATTTGTTAGTGTTATAAAAAGGTTTTAATATTGGTTTAATCTGTTCCGTTTTGTATTTATAAATTCTGCTTGGTGCATGGGATGCTATGACATCAATAAGGATTTCTAAACACTTAATAGGACAGACCGACACAATATTTGTTTTGAATATAGGTGAATGAAATAATTTTGCCTATTATATTTTCTATATATATAAAATAAATTTTTATAAATGATATATATTTTTGGTTGCAATATATTGGGAGTTAGGTAATGAAATTTATAAATAATAGTAAAATAAGAGTGGGAATAAAATAAATGAAAATTAGGATTTTAGAATCTAAGTTTCGGGGATTTTGAAATTTCTTTCGAATGATTTTGAAATATAATAATAATATTGTTTATGAGTATTTTCTGATATAAATATTTCAACATAATTTGGAAGAATTGTTTTAAAGAAATTTTGAATGGAATAAACTTGTACTCCCCTCTCTGTCGTTGGAAAATAATTTCGGTGATGCCGGCCGCATCATCGACCTTCATTTTCGAGTTTCGAAGGGGGAAGGCCACTGTAGTAGTTTTACTGTAGATTCATTTTGATAAACAAATATAAAATTTAAATTATTTTAAATATAATTGGATATATAAGTTGTAAGTATACATTTATCTATTATTTTAAAATAATTTGAAATTAAACCCGTTATTTAGTTCTTAAGTTCCGTTAATTAATAATTTCAATTATTGTAGTGAAATTAAATGTAACTAATTTATAATTAGAACCTTTAATTAAAATAAGAAATTAAATGCTAAGGTATGAATGAAATTAAAGGAAATTTGAAATGTGTAACCTATAAGACAAAAATATTATTATTGAGCATTAAATTAATTAAAGGAAATAGAATAGACTTGTGTAATTTTCAATTACATTCTTAAAAGCATATATATAACTTACCCAACAATAAAAGTTGCAATGTTTAATAAGAAATGGTAATAGAATATTATACAAATAATACTTAAACTGTGAAAGTGTTCAATAAAAATTTACTTTATAAATAAGCAGAAAGATGAATACTATAAATAAATGAAGTTAAGCAGTGAATAAATGAATGTAATATAATAAAAGGCAAATTTCAAGATATGAATAAGTGAAAATGAGATTTTGGCAGAAATATGTAACGACCCGCTATTTTTGACTATTCGCATCCGCACATGTCGGACTTGAATAATTCAAAATAGCGAATTGTTAATTTAAATTTGGCAAAACACAGATATACAGTAAATAAATAATCACAGAATCACAGACACAGAGTAATAATATGCAGCGGAAGCAAAAGATAGTAGTTCATGAAGCTACCATATATATAACAGAGTTAAATAAGTTACAACATAAGTTTCGAATACAATAGTCAAATACAAGAATCAGAATACATCACAGGAATCGACTGAATATCTGAAAGCTGGATAGATAGCTGGATCTCCAAGCGAAGCTCCAACTCCAAAGGCGAGCCTCGAAAGTTGGTACTCTCTGTCTGACCCGAGCGTAAAGAAAATACAAAACACTCGAGTCAGGATTAACATTCTTATATCAATAAATCCAACTCAAGTGAAATAGAAATCGAAATACAAGTAACTCAAAGGACGTTGGAATAACCATCCTCTAAGGATTCGTTAAACTATCTATTATTTAGTAGTGTACGCTAAATAGATAATGTCTATCAGTAATATAAAGTATCAAAATAGTATTAAGGCGTTACCATTATCCCCCTTAACACATTTTATATAAATGTCATAGTCTATACAGCACTGTAAACTCCACCGTAAACTAGTGGGATACAGGGAGTACTCCATAGATATAACACAAAAAAAATTCGTAGCGGTCGCGTATATAGGGATACAAGTATGACAAGGCACATGAGGCAATACCCAAGGTAGTGAAACTACCGTTTTCCTGATCCGGACTGGGGAAAACGCATCGTCGCAACGATCGCAACACCGCGAAACAACACTCCCAAAAGTACGAGGGTGCACCAATCAGTAACAAGTAATGAGTAGTAGTTACGAAGAAGTGTGTTCGCTCGAGGTGGCTAACCCCATTTGGCCCGGCACGGCTCCTGTTTTAGTCATTTCCAATTTGACACAAATGTCAAGGCAATCCATTATCGTTCTCTTTCTTCGGTCATCACGTACAACATTCCAACCACTTCATTCTGGATCACACTCCGCGTATAGTTATTAAAGTGGTTCGATTTAGACAGAGAGTATGTACATAACCGATTCCGGTTTCTTTAATAACTTTCGTAATTATTACACCGATTGGTAGTTTAATAAATTTCAAAACCAAATCAATTTCCATTTCAATTAAAATTCGTAAACCATTATTTCATTTGTATTTCTAAACAATTTCCATAATTTCACGTTTCAACACTTCCAAAACACCATTACAAAATCTTATAATTCAATTTCAAATAATTCAAATATTGATTCAAGTTCGTATATAAATTTCATTTCAAAAACATATAAATTAAATTAATTTAACATCCAAATCAATTTAAATTCACTCATCGACTTCATTCAATATTCATTAAGTTAAATTTATCATTCAAAAACAATTTCTATTAAAATTCCTATTCATTAAATCAATTATTTAAGTTCAATTCCATTATCTCAAAACTTACAAATTGAATTTAATTAAATTCGTCAAATCAAATTCTTTAAAATTACAAGTCTTACGTTGATTTCAATAAATCACATTTTATTTCTTGTTAAAGAAATTCAATTTCACTTATTCATTAAATTAGTTTCAAATTTAAAAACTCGATTAATAAAGAACTAAATTTACATATTCAAGAAGTTCAATTTCACTTATTAACTTATTTAAATAATTTTACAAAACTTAATGACTAAAGAAAACCAATTTCATCTATTAACGAAGTTCAAATTTTCTTATTTAAAAGTTCAATTCTCTTATCAAAGAATTCAATTTTTATTCAATTATCAAACAATTCAATCTTATTTAATTATTAAATAATTTCAATCTTAATTATTAATAATTTCAAAACTTAATCATTTCAAACTTAATTATTAGATCATTTCAAACTTAATTCAATGAATAATTCCAAATTTTATTGTCAAATAATTTATTTTAAAACATCGTTCTTTCAATAACTACTATGTTAATATTTTCGCTTCAGATTTTTAAATATTAACATTTTCCTTTCATTAAATTCAAATTCTAATTTCATTTCAAAACTTTATTATTTATTCAAATAAAATCTTCATTTTATTTTTAAATCAAATTATTGACCAATCGGGTTTTTATTTAATTCTCTATCCTATGTCAAGTTCATTTGGGTATTTATCATTTCAACCCGATTCCATTTCAATTCAAAAATCAAAGCACAACAAAGGGAACTTGCAGTGTGATAACCGGGATGGTGTCAAAGTAAATAAACAACCAATAGCAAACATCAATAATAATCCAATAATTAATTCAAATAATCCCGAAATAATCGTATTAATTCACATTTTTATTTATGCAAATTAATATAATTATTTCTAGAATCTACACTATCATTTCATGTAGATTAAAGATTATTACACTAATATTAATACGGTTCTTCACTGGATATCAATTATTCAATTTCATACAACATCAATTTACAACGTAAATTCAAATGGTTCAAGGGTAATTAACCATTTTCTACGTGTCAAATAATTAAACATTTAAAGGGTCATATTTTACAAATTTAACTAATCAAGTTCAACACATATGTCGATTCAAATTTTAACTATTCTACGTCAAATTCAATTGCATAATATTTATCACTTTGTACATTACAATTTAACATCCAATATAAACAACAAACAATCAATTACTTATCAACCAAACAAGATTATCATCATATAATTAACAGACAATGGTGTCATATGTCACAGGTGAACTGATATAGGTAATAACATACCTATAACAGTGTAAATAACTAACAACAGCATATTTCAATTGTCGTTTCAATTGAAATCAAATTTAATAAATAAAAGAACATTAATCGTGAGTGATTGCTCACCTTTCGAGGCTAAAGGATAATTTGACAACCCGACAAGATACGAATTGAATCGTGAACCAGCCGACCGACCAATCCAACGGCAAATCTCAAAGCGAAAAAAATGGAATCGAGATCGATGAGACAAAGCTGAGAATTTGAAATCGAAGAAAACAAATCAAAAATCAGCTGGATATAACTGAAACGAGATGCAAATAGATATAGTCAAAATTTATTTATTCATTATTTTTTCTTTGAAATACACGTTTTGAAATATAATCTACATATGATATATTTTTAAACATAACATATTAACGAACCATTTATATATATTATATTACATAGTCATTATGTAATTTAAAGCGCATGAAATTTAAAATCAAACATATACATACAAACAAGGCAGCACAAAACAATCCCTATGATTCCCTTAAATTAAAATATAAATATGCAAACATTTGTATTATAAAATCAAGTGAATAGGTTATATATATAGACAGACCTATATACGTATGCTACGGGCTGTAATAGGCGTTTATACATATTTATACTAAATTTCAAGGGGAAGTAAATAGGCGTGTAATACACGTATTACACAATTTACACTGTTAACACCAGTACACAATGCATGTATTAAAACACCTTTAAACAAACAAAAGAAAGCCTGGAAACCATCTTTACTGAAACCAATTGTACTTTTGTATGCTTTGGAAATCCAAGTTCCATTAAAAACACATATACTGACATACCAAAAATATATTATTATGTCCACTCTTAAAGCAAATCAAAACAAGCCTGCATACTCATATATATACACAAAGTATTGAATGCAAACATTGTTTTTAAAATATATATACACCAAAACTGTTTCATCCTTAACTGATATAAAATATAACCTTATATAACTACGCATATATATAGAACTTTATAATATAACCAAACTCAACAGATCATTTAGAAGTTATGATATACATAATCTATTCTTTCTTACGGTAAAGTAAATTTATGTATTATACCAATAGGTGTATAAACTTATATATACATTATTTATTATTGCTTTATTAAAATCAGTATCGCTATACCTATACACATATATACCTGTATAAAATCAACCTGCTAGCATCATACTAGGAAATCACCATAGCAACTTACTATGCACTCAGGCATAGAAGCAACTGAAATATAATGCTACTAAATATATATAAACGGAACGTAACCAAATATATATATTATTAATATAATCTTTTTTTCATAGACACAGCAAAACAAAAGTAAAAAAACTAACTAGAGTTATCTGAACATACAAGAAGGTATGCATGCACGCATACAACATTGCACGACTGCAAGCTCGACAAAGTAGAAGGCGCGGAGATAGGTTCGAACGGTGGAAGTGAGCTCGAGTGGCTGGAGATGCCAAGAGCTGGCGATATAGACGGTGAAGTGGTGGGTCTCGGCCGCAATAGGGGAAGAATTGGGTGGGTAGGCTTCGGCAAAAAGGAAGTGGCGGTGGTCGGTCTTGGGTTTGAAGGTTGGGAAGGAAGTAGTCTCGGCCGAGCGGAGAGAAGGCGGATGTGGTGAGGTGGAGGCGGAACATGGGCAGGGACGAGGTGACGTGTTTGCTGGAGCGTGGTTGGTGGGATCTATGCGGTGAACGGCGGAGGAAAAACAGTGGTCGACGGCGGTTCATGATGGAGAGTCGCTTGCGGAGAGGGGGAAGGCGCTCGGGCTAGGCTTGCGCTGTGGTGAGGGTCGGTTCTGTCGAAGCAGGAGATGGGGATAGGCGAAGGAATGGTTGCACTGGCCGATGGTTGCACTAGTCATGGTGTAACATCCCGCCTTTTCGCACACTTTAAACCGACACACGTGCCAATTCAAAGCATACGCAAGGGCGGATTGTTATGGGGTAAATAAGAAAAAAACAGAGAAGAAATAAAACAAAATAGAATCTCACAGCGGAAGGATAAAATATAATAATCAATATACAGTTCATGATAACTGTTTACAAAATATTTATTTTACTTATACAATGAATATCAGAGTTACACATACCAATACAATCAATGCAGCGGAAATTTAGAGTGTGGTGCAATACTATAAATAATATAATACGGATTCTTCGTCTTCGTCCTCCAAAGCTAAAATCTTCGATCCTGAAACGCTCGGACTGACCCGAGCGAATTTGAAAAGACAAAAACACTCGAGTCAGACTAAAAGATCTTATGTGAGTTAAATTAACAGAAATAAATATGAGTACAGTAACTCAAGAGATGTTCGGGATTTACATCTCCTAAGGATCCGTTAAACTATTTACTATGTAGTATATTGCGCTATTATAATAGTGTCTATTTATAAAATAAACTTACTTTTTAATAGCGTTAAGGGGTTACCCATATAGCCCTTAACACAAATAATGCCAATAGTCTATACAGTACCGTAATACCTCCTGATCGGGAGGCTACCAGAGGATACTCCATAGGTACGACACAAATAGAAACTCGTAGTAAAGGCTCGGTATGGTAGGTGACACGGCACAACTAGGCAATGCCAGGGTAGATATACCAATTGCTATCCAGGCTGGTGGAAACGCGTAGCCGCAGTTACCGCCCACCTCGGACTAACTCCCCAAAATCAAAATATAGAAGTGGCCACTGAATCAATCCAAAATCAAAGTATAATATCGAAGAGGAGGGTCCGATCAGAGGAATGACCTCATTGGCCTGAGAATCGCTCATGTTTTAGCCACCTTATGCCAACTCACGGGAGTCGGGTCCACGTATTTACCTTACAGGAAACGTCGCCACCACCTACTTCATTCTGGAATCTCCACCGCGTACACGGTTAGTCAAAGTGGTTTTCGGTATCGACAGTGAGTATGTCCATATCCGATCCCGGTCTCTTTGCCAACCCATCGTTATTATAACACCGCGGTCATTTAAAAATAGGTTATACTTTAAAAATCAGAATAAACATTCCATTTCATAACCATGAATACGATATCATTTCAAAACCCAAAACCATATTTTATCACTTATCCCAAATATAATTCTTTTCCAAAATCATAATGCTTTAACTTCATAACGTCTGAAAATCAAATATTTCAAAGCATAATATTTTGAAAATCATAATTTAAAACCATAACTTCTAAAAGCTTGAATGGTTTGGACATTCAACGGTATATGAATTAAATGGTTTAACTTAAATGTTACTTTGTAAAGAAAATAGTTCTCATGGCTTTACAAATACATTTCTTTATTAAAGTCTAAACCAAAATTTATATTATCTCTCTCAAGTTCCAAAACCACTTCAATTTATTTATATATACGTATATCCATTTTGAGTATCAATATTTCAAACTAAAGTCGGATTTTATGCTTTCAACAAATCAATTGTTCTATTAATTAGTCTTGAATATTCATATAAAATCCATAAATAATAAGACTTCAATTTCTAGTAATAAAATATATATATTTTTCCCAATTCAAATTATACTAGAATATTCATTTCAATTTATTTTGGGAAAAATCCAATTATAAATATCATATCTTAAAATTTCCAAACTTAACATTTAAACATATGATATAAATTATTAAACTCCATTTTCTTAATTTTCTTCCATTTTTAATAAAGATTTTTATACACCTTTTAATTTCAAAATTTTCAACTTCATATGTGTATATATATGGAAGAAAAATATTTATACAATATAAAATTTAAGATTATTATAAACCGTATTCCATCCAAACCATAGAAATCACATAAAAATAGTTATATATAGACCGCGGTGCCTGTATAAAATTTTCTATCCTATGGTCAAGTGATACGGATATTTATCATTTCAATCCGCAATTTAAAAGATATAAAAATTTGCGGTTATATGTCATTTCAAACCACAATCCCGAATGAAATGAAATATGCATGATAATTTGCAATTTAATGATATCCAATAAACATCCATTCATCAACATCATCCATCATCCAAATCGCAATCATCAATCAATATCAATCAATAACAATATTATTTTTGGTACTACATAACAGGTAATACTGGCAATTTTATTCAAATTAAATTTAACAGCTATTAATCTACAGTCTATATTCAGAAATAAATTATATAACTGTTAACTAGCAGTTCATATACAAATAAATAAATTTTAACTGTAAATTTATACGCAATAAATGAATTAAATTAACAGTTAAATTTAATAAATGCATTTCAACAAATATGAGTGAAATAAACATGCCAAATACTCATAAATAAATTTCTATTCGTTTTTAAAATTAATTTAACAAACATAAAAGCTTCTAGTAGTTGTGAGTGGGTTAAAACACTCACCTTTTGAATTTAAATTGAATTCAAATTCAATTTAAACCCAAAAATTTGACAGTCTCCAAATTCATCCAAACTCGTGCCAAAACGTCAGAAATTCCGATACGATCCCAGCAAAACAAACCGCGCGTGAATCCGAGCTCATATGCAAAAGTTATGAAAATTTGAAAAATGAAAAATTCTGGTCCTGGGTCGACTTCGGTGCGCCGCCTCAATTCCCCGGTGCTTGCTTGGAGTTTACGCCAAAACGACCCGGATCGACCAGAGTCATTTTCTTCCTGACCCGAAGTTGCTCTAGGGTTTTCTCCCTTGAAACCCGAAGCGCGACCAGAAGCTGCTGCAGATCCGAATTTTTTTTTTTTTTTAAATTTGAATTTTTTTTTTTGAACTGACTGGATCTAGGGTTAGCCCCCATTGAAGAAGAAGAGAAGCTTGAAGAAGATGAACGTACAGCAAATAGACAATAGAATGGAGCTAGGGTTTATAACTGTATATTTATAGGTAGGGTTGGGTTAGAGTAGATAGACTAGATAGATGAACGTACGAAACAAACTAAGGCCCAAAAAGCCCGTTCTGACCCCGGAACGAAATTTGTCAAACCCATATATCCAGATAGGTATTTTAAAATATTCTGAACGCGATGGAAAAAGTTTCACGTCCAAATTTGATCGTATGAAGAAGTTATGCTGAAAACAAGATTTCCAAATTGATTTCAAATTGATTTTAATAAAATTGATTTTCAAGGCGTTTCGCGTCCGTACGATCAAACGACAGGTCCGATCGATACGAAACTTGAAACCCTATAATAATTCACCGATACGGATCCGATGAAACTGGTTTCATCGAAATCCGAGTCCGTGACCAAAATGGCTATTTTCAATATTCATTAAATAAATTAAATAAATTATAAAAATCAAATTTTTACATCTAAATTCAAAAATTGACCAAATTTCTCCCTTTAAATTTTCTTAATTATTTACTCCAATTCTAAACAATTCAAGTGTCAATACATAGTTGTTCTATTCATCAATTTAGATGTTAATCCTTACTTAAAGGTTAAATTCCAATTTTTAATAAATTCAACATTATACGTTTGATTAAATTTATTAAATTCACTTTCTTTCTATTATTCAAAGTTATTGATGTCAAATTAAATGAAACTAACATTGGCTCAATATCTATACATTAAAAATCTCAATTCTAAACTTAGATCTCAACTTATGAAATAGTTAAATAATAAATTCCATCTAAATCTACATCTTCCTACTATCTAAATATTTAGAAAAATTACTTACCACTTTTTATTGTAAATTTCTAAACTAGTAGATTTGTGTCATTTCTAGCCCTCTGGATATTTAATATTAACTAAAAGCAAATTTACATATAATTTCCATCGTCAATTATTTTAGTGAATAAATCTTCAAAGGTTACTGCAATTAATCCCATTAATTGCAATAAATTCTAAAAAATTTGACTCTATTTGATTACAACTCACAAATAAATCAATTATTACTCCCTACATAGTTAACGTTTCTTTTATATTCCAATACATTAATATTTACCCAATTTCCATCTTTTATTTGCATAAATTACTGTATTTCAATCTTATTGGAAATTTTGTTAACTTAACACTTGAATAAAACTTAAAACCTCAATTAATTCATTCCACTTCGGTTTCATTCTTAAGATTACACTAATTATTATATTATAAAAATTAAATTTTCCCTTGGTTACATCTTATTTATCCACTTACAAAAATTCCACACTAACTGAAATAATTTAGTGCATAAATTGAAATTGATTAAAATAAACTTAACAAACAAATAGAATAAATACGTACAATAATTATTGTCATAAATCTTTTTATAAGTCTACACATAATTATTACCTTACAATACGTTTTACGTTACTATAAAATTTATACACTCTTCCGTTACCATATTAATAATTACTAAAGTAACGTTCATTCTTAATAACAACGTTATACTATTCAACATATAAAAGGACTCCATTCCCCAAATACATCCATTTATATTTATTCCCTTAAAGTTCTCCTTTATTGACTAGACACATTAATTTAGATTCATTTACATCGAATGCCCTTCTTAGCTATATACTCAATACATGTTAAATCTACATAATTTTTACCCTTTTTTTCAAATTCACTTATACCATCAATAACAAAATGTTGCCCTAAATTTAGATTCAATTATATACATTAGATAAATGGGTAAACTTTTGTAATTATCCCATATATGAAAATATTTTTATGCATACATTTCCACTTACTTACCATGCATTCATTTATTAAATTACTAATTGCCTCAGTCAACTTATCCCCTATTTACTACCAAATTTCAAATTTAATTATAGCTTATCAATACATAAAATTTACATAGGAAAAACAAATTTTATTACTATCTTAAGTCCATTTATTATTGACAACATTCATTAAATTTCCTTATCAACACTTATTGCATTGATTTATTCAGCGGTCACCTTTTATTTAGTTACTATCCATTTTACAATCCAATGTAAGTCTTCCACTATTTATTTTATATTAAATGAATTCCATTCTACTTAATTTTCTTATTGATATTCACTAATTCAACCCTTATATCAGTTTCTTATATTTAACTTTAAATCAAATTGTGACAATCTACATTATCCAAATCTATTGTCATAAAATTTTATTGTTACACTAAATTACAACTATTATACCAAATTTCTACATTTATTCTCAATTAGATTAGAAATTATATTAATTCAATTCATTTAATATTATTAATTTAACGGGTCGTTACACATGGTGGTCGCATACGTGAGTTTTTTTATTATATATGAAGAAGGGGTTGTTTTCTTTAACACTGGACAAAAACTCACAAATATGAAGCTGGAACTTGGAGAGGAGATGACTTTGGGAAGATGCACGGGCTTGTGGTGGAAGAAGGAGGCTAGCAGAGGTTGTATTCATTCATTCCATTTTTATTTTATAGTGTTGCCTTAGACAAAATAGGTATCCTTAGTTCATTAAAATATATGTTGGTTTCAAAATCAAATGACAGACGTAAAGGCATAAATGAGAGCAGGGAACTGAGTAAATAAATTAACATAGGGAATAGATAGCAAAGGGGGATATTAATTCTAGGGAATAGGAAAAGTCAAACTGAATTCAAGGAAAGATTAAAGGAAAATGTTAGTTTGGTTTAACACGGTAAATGAATGGTAAAAGAAAATCAAATGACTTTAAAAACCGGTATCGATGCGAAGTCATTTTTTTTTGGATTCCGCTGCGTTTCGGACTTCAAAACGTAGAGTTGAGTATACCGTTGAGATCAGCACGTCGAGACGGTCAAAACGGTATACAGATATCAGTGATAGGATTGGATTATAAAAATTTCGAATTTTTCTACTACGGAAAATGCAAGAAAAACGCAGAAGAATAAGATCGACGGAGATAAAGAATTCCGAATTTTGAATAATGAAAAAAAACATCTTGCTCAGAAGATGGTTTAGAATTTTTTTATGCAAAAATATTTAGGTTTCGAAAACGTTTTATTTTCATCGCTTTTTAACTGATTAAATTGAAGTAAATTTACGCACGAAATAAACTTTCATATTTTTGGACGAAAATTTACCAGTTCCTATGTTTAGCTAGACGTATTTCAAATATTAAATTTTTATTTCAAAATTTTATCGTTTATAGTTCCACAAAATTTTCAATTAATAACGTTATTAAAACCAGTTAAATTTACGGGTTGTTACAAAATAAATAAAAGTAAATGAAACTGTAAGAAATAAAATGTAAATTAAAAAGATAAATTATTATACGAATGAAATTATTAAGAGTGAACTTGATCTATTGGTTGATTTGTTGTTTGTTTTGGTTTATGGTTGTTTGGGTGAGGATACTTTAAATTTGCTTGGATGGATGAATAATCTATTTAGCTTCATCAGAGACTATTGAGTGTATGGTGCGCTTGGTAGTTTATTTTTCATTCTGTACAATTTGAAGTTTTGAACCCAAACAACTATTTGTTTTGTTTGATATGAATGAATGATTGATTTGTGTTGATGTGATGGTTGTATGCCTTGTTGCAAGCGATTGTTGTTTGTATTGATTTGTTTGTTTATGGTTGAAGCATCTTGAAACATTTCATTTTATACAATTATTAACTCTCTTTTTTTGGATTATATAAGTGAGATACAGGTTATGGAAGCAATTGCTACTGCTTTTGATTTCATAACATAAGCGTAAATCGCCCGACAAATAGGTACGTCTTCGGATCACGGTTATAGCGTTATTATATTGTTTTCTTGTGTTGGGATATATATTATTTTGAAAAATATATGTTGTAATTGTTATATTGATATTATATTTTCTTTCGAGCCTCTCCGTACAAAGGAGACTCTGCCGAAATTTTCCGTAAATTTTGGACTTAGAAAAAAATTTGAATTTTTTTTCCAAACTTTACTAATTTGAGTATAAAAGGATTTAATAGTTACAAATTGATATTTTACTTAAATTATTAAATTTTGTAAATTTATTTGTGTATAAATCTAATATTTTAAGTAAGATATATTGATTTCTTAATTCTTCTTTTCGCTTCTTTTTCCTTTTCGGGGACGAAAAGTTTGTGGGCGAGAGTGTGACGACCCGTAAAATTCGGTAATTAAATTTCTTAATTTAAGAAGGTTTTGGTAACTTAATGTTGAAGGAAATAAAAATTTAGTGAATTATTAATGGAAATAATAACTTGGATAAGATTGGTAAGTTAATTTTTAATAACTTGAACGTAACAGTATAAATGTAAGTTAATTGTTAATAACTTGGATGTAATTCCAATCAGTGAAACATTGTAAATGTTAATTATATTCTTATTGTAATAAAAGAATGTTACCAAGATGAAATGATTAATTTGATTTAAAATCCTAATTAATGTGTGCATTAATTTATAATGGGATATAAAAGGTAAAAAAAAAAATTTAAATGTATGACTTGGTTATAAGTGGAATATGAGAAAGCAAATGTAATTATTGAATTAATGTGTGAAATAGTATAATAGGGTGTAATAAGTTGGGAAGAATGAACATACAATTAATTAAAGGTTACTTTAATGATGATTAATATAATAACGGAAAGGTGAATGTAAATTGATTAGAAACGGAAGTTTATTTATAAGACAGTAATTGATGAATAAAAAAGTTTGAAACCAAGTAGATAAATTTATTGAGAACATTCAATAGTAATTAATGTATATATTTGGCAATTGAAAATTTATGAATTTGTTAAGATTGTAAAATTATAATCCAATATTACGTAATGTTAACTAAGGTAACTATTAATAAATTGAACGAAATGCAAATCAATGGAATTAATGTTGACGTATACTTAGCTACAAATTGAATATTTGAAAACAAAATGTAGACATTGGATTAAATTAAGGAAATTAAATTATAATAAATGGTCATTTAATAAAACCAACGTTCTGGGAGTAATTATAATAGTTGTTTGAAATATGTATAAACTTTGATTTAGAAATCAATTGGATTTAAAATGAAATTTGGTATTACATTGATGAGTTTAAATGTTATTTTATTTTATAAAGTAATAAATGAAGTAATAAAAGAATGCATTAAGATATAACCAGTGCTAATTAAGATTAATACTTAATGGATTGAATAAAATGACAATTAATAAAGATATGTTATACTTGACTGTAAATGGCATAAGCGAACAAATGGAATATCAGATGGAATTAGTACTATGAAAATAAATGGTAACATTTATTTGTAAGTAATAAAAGCTTATTAATGTGACTAGAATTTGGCGTAATGATTATTGTATGTTACCTATTCTAGTTGCTTGTTAATTTAAATTTGAAATCAGTTACCATAAGTCTAATGTAATATTACGTTAATATTAATTAAGGTGATATTTAAGAAAAGATGTTAATGTTATTCATAATTAGGGAATTTGATGAATTATAAAAGTGGGAAAATATTTATCAATTTATTGGATTTGAACTATATTAATAGTTGGATTTATTGTAATTAAGTGAAATTTAATTACTGCGTTAATTGAGATTTAGATGAAATTTAAGAATATTAATGTAATAGTCTGAATCCAATGTTAAAAAATTTCCATTTGATAACAATGAAGTGAATAACATAATGAAAAGTCAATTAAATGGAATTATTGGTAATTTAATTTATAATTTCTAAATTTAATGGAATCTAAATTTAACACGGAAAGTTATGAATTAATCAACTTTGATTTACATCTAAATTTTTTTAAGTTCTGTAATTGTTTAAGAAATTTAAAAATGATAAGATTACTAATTTTAAGAATTGAGATTGAAAATTTGATTTAATTAATTATTTTAATTTATTTAATTAATGTAAAAATAGACATTTTGGCCACTGACTCGGATTTCGACGAAACCAGTTTCATCGGATCCGTAACTGTGAATTATTGTAGGGTTTCAAGTTTCGTAGCGATCGGACTTGTCGTTTGATCGTGCGAACGTGAAACGCCTTGAAATCAATTGAAATCATTTTGGAAAATATTTTTTTAGCATAACTTCTTCATACGATGGAATTTGCACTTGAAACCTTTTCCATCGCGTTTAAAATATTTTAAAACATCTTTTTTGATATACGGGTTGACTCAATTTCGTTCCGGAGTCAGAACGGGCTTTTTGGGCCATATATCGTTCAGTGCGTTTATCAATCCGATCCACCTATTCTATTTCAACCCTACCTATAAATACCCTGTTATAAACCCTAGCCTCTCTATTTCTCATTTGTCATGTACGTACAATTTCTTTCACCTCCTCATTTCAATGGCGAACAAAAACCAAATTTCACCAATTCAAAATCAAAGCCATATTTCAAACTCCTCAGAAAAATTTGAAAAAAATATATATTGAAGCTCTCGACGAGCGTAATCTTCTGGTATTGTTCGTTTTTCGAATCAATTCACCAGTTGCATAGAATTCGCCAATCAATTCTCGGTCATTCATTGGGCGTTGATGAACGTTGTCGGATCGTCAATTCCTTTCTGGGTTTTGTAGAGATTCCTGAGCGTTGTCCATCGGTGTGCTTACTTCGGCGAGTTGACGGTTAGATTGCTTGCAACAATTGGATTAGGGCCAGCAACAAACGGCGGCGGCTGCTCGTGATGGGGAGGTAGATGGTGATCGGCGAACCGGGGGTGGTCGCGCGTGTCAGGCGATCACGTGGGTGGAAGGTGGTGGCACGCGGCACATTTCTGGTGTGGCGGCTGCGGTGGGTATTCGTGATTTTCGGTTAGGGTTTCGGGTTTGTGCGTTCAATATGGGTTTTGCGTGGATGAGAAAGATGCTTACGTGGCATTTCTTTGGGTGAGCATTGTTTTACTAGTTTTAATTTTTAATTTTGATTTCAAGCCTTCTAATTCGAATAACTTGTGCATACGAATTCCGTTTTACGTGCGGTTTCTTTTGTTAGGATCGTATCTGAATTCTGGACATTTTGGCGATGTTTGGGACGGATTTGGAGACTGTTAAATTTTTGGGTTTAAATTGGATTTAAATTCAATTAAATTTCAAAAGGTGAGTGTTTTAACCCACTCACAAATTCTAAAATTTCTTATGTTTGTTAAATTAAATTTTTGTTATATTATGCATTTATTTATGACTTTTTCCGTATATTTTTAATCATCATCTCAGTTAATTGCATTTATTTAAATTAAATTGTTATTTAATTTATTATTCAATATAACTGCCAGTTAAATACCTGTTATATATATAATCAGTTATCTATTGATATTGACTGATTGTTTTGGATGATGATTGTGATGGATGTGTAATCTGTTGATGGATGAATGGATGTTGTATTATATATTGTTATAAACTGCAAGTTGTTATGCATTTTTATTTCATTCGGGATTGCGGTTTGAAATGATATATAACCGTAATTTTATTTTAAATTATGGATTGAAATGATAAATATCCGTATCACTTGACCATAGGATAGAAAATTATATACAGGCACCGCGGTCTATATATAAAAACATTTGTAATGATTTTCTATGGTTTGTAAAGAAATATACGTTTTATGAAACATGGATTTGGACATTGCATAAATGAGTTTATATCTAATTAAATTCTCAGTTTTAAGCTATCTATAAAATTGATTTAAAGTATAAGGGAAGTTAAAAATAAAGTTCGATTTTATTAAGATATAAAATATGGTTAAGTATTTATTTAAAATATATCTCTAGAGTTTATAATAACTTGAATGAGAATAAGGTGGGAAGATAATATGAGATTACTTTGAATTAAACTATTTAATAATTATACTCGAATAAATTTGATTTGGAATTTAAATAAAATTGAGATTTTAAAGGGTATGATTCTTATAACTTAAATTGGTGTAGAGTGATTTAAATAAACATCGAGTTGATTTAAATGAATATATCAATTTAACCAAATTTAAAGAATATCCAGTTATTTGAAGTTAAAGGTCTTACTTAAATGACATTTGACCTATTAAGTAAACATTTCAAATCTAAATAATAGCAATTGAATTTGATATATATATATATATATATATATATATATATATGGAATTATGAAAGAACTAGTTTTGAAATGGTGGAATATTTAAAGCTTTGAAATATATGAATTGAAATGGTTTATTTGGAGGTTCAAACTGGTATTTGGAATTTATTTGTGAAATTAAAGAAGCTATTTTATTGTATAAAGTAATTTAATATTTAAACCATATAAGTATTTGAAGTAATGTTTCAAAGCTATGGGTTCCAAGGTATATAGATTGAAAGTGCTATGATTTTGGAAAAACGATATATTTAAAATAAAAATGATATCATATTCATTTGGGTTTAAAATAGAAATGATATCGTATTTATATGGTTTTAAAATGGATATTATATTCTGGTTTTGAAGTATAAATTAATTTGAAAGACCGCGGTGTTATAATAACGTTTAGTTGTTAAAGAGACCGGGATCGAAAGTTGTCATACTCTCTGCCAACTCCGAAATCGACTTTGACAACCGTGTACGAGGTGGAGATTCCAGAATGAAGTAGGATGGTGGCGTCGTTTCCTTTGAGGTAAATACGTGGACCCGACTCCCGTGAGTTGGCATAAGGTGGCTAAAACAGGAGCGATTGACGGGCTAATGAGGTAGCACCTTTGATCGGACACATCCCTTCGATATTATACTTTGACTTTTTGATTGATTCGGTGGCCACTTTTGATTTTTGATTTGGGGGTGTGGCTCGAGGTAGGCGGTAGCTACGCGCTACATGTTACCACCGGCCCGGAAGCGTAATTGGTATATCTACCCTAGCATTGCCTAGTTGTGCCGTGTCATCTACCCTATCGCGCCTTGTACGAGTTTGGTTTTCTCCCATAGCCCGTGTGGTATCCTCTGGTGTCTTCCCGATCAGGAGGGACTATGATATTGGATGGACTACTGGGACTATTATTGTGTTAAGGGGAAGATTGGGTAACTCCTTAACGCTATTTAAAAGTAAGTTTATTTTACTAGTAGACATTATTATAATAGCGAAATATTACTACATATAAATAGTTTAATGGATCCTTAGGAGATGTGAATCCCGAGCGTCTCTTAAGTTATTGCACTCACGTTATACACTGGATAGGAGATGTCAAATCCCGTAAACGTCTCTGATGTCGTTTCACTCATATTATTTCTGTTGATTTAACTCACATAAGATCTTTTAGTTCTGACTCGAGTGTTTTGTCTTTTCAATTCGCTCGGGTCAGCCTGAGCATTTCAGGATTCGAAGACTTTAGCTGTGGAGGATGAAGATGAATATTTATATTATCATTATTTATTATAGCATTCCACCACATTCATACTGTTTCCGCTGCATTATTTATATTCTCTGGTATGTGTAATTCTGATATGTATAGTATTAGTATATAATCAAATGTTTTTATAAAACAGCTTCATGAACTGTTTATTTGATCATTATATTTTATCCTTCCTCTACAAAATTCTATTTTTTTCTTTCTTTCTCTACTTTTTCTTATTTACCCCATAACAATCCGCCCTTCTGTATGGTTTAAGTCTGACGTGTGTGGTTTATCGTCGATTTAAAGCGTACAAAAGGCGAGATGTTACAAGAAGAATCCCGGAGATTAGAGGGTACTAGACTCATCTGTTGGGCTTAGGTTTCCTTATGACTATGGATTTCAATGGATTGCTGATTGAAGACATACATTTCATCCAGGTGGATGGGAAGTAAGAACCTATATGTTGTAAGCTCCAAAAGCAAAATGTAAAGAAGGAGTTGAGCAAGTTTTCATGGAAGGTGTTAACTAATACCACAAGAAGATAAGCCAGATTTTTTATGAAGATGAGTTAAGAATGAGCAAGGAAGATGGAAAGTCCAAAGGAAATGACAAGTAAAGTCCATTTCTGAGTCCGACCACATATGAAAGAATTCAACAATCCTTGAATGTTTTTAATCGGTTTCTCAAAGGATTTATCGGCAAGTTATTTGAAAAGGCAAGGAAATACTTAGTTTAAAATTGGCTAGGTCAAAAATTTCTGATTGAAAGGTTTTAAGAAAAATGGTTTTTCATTTTTGAAATGAATAGAAAATAGAGCGTAGAGTTGGCTCAATGATTTGTTGTATTTCTATAAGTTTGTAGGTCTTTAAATATTCTTTTTCTAAGGGGTGGATAAATGGAAATGGTACATGATTAAAATGGAAAAAGTGAATAGAAGGGTAAAAATGCCCGATAATGAAGATCAGGAGGAATATTTTCGTATAAAGAAAATACGGAGAATAATAGCTAAAATAAATTAATACATATCTCTTTCCATGATAATAAGGAAAAGCCCAATGACTAAAGCAATAGAAGAATGCACGGTGAGTCAATATTAGTAAATTTAGAAAGAAATAGCATTAGGAATTTATATAAAAATAGGATTAGTAATCTAGTTAGAAATATTATAGGTGAAAAGCAATAGGAGTACGATAGGAAGAATGGATAAATTCCAAAGATACAAGGTAATTGCGCATATATTTTAGATAGGAGTTTCGATAGATGTTGCAATTGCACCTATCTTTTAAAAGTCCCCCTCATATGCTATTAAAAGCTCAGCTAGGTTTGAAAGCAGAAATAACATAAGTTGTAGGATAATAATAAATGGAAGTTATCCATGTCTACTCCAATTTTCATTGTTTGAAGTTGTAAATGATGTTTTTGGAAAAATAGTTTTGTATAATAATTGAGTTTTTGAATGTTTTGAGTTAAAAATCCTACTTTTAAAGAAATAGAACTTTTTTGTAGAAAGTCTTCGAGAAAAGAAATTTTTCATGGCCCCTTTGGAAAATAAGAAATTTTTAAATTTGATAAAAAATGTTTGAAAATCTATATTTTTGAAATAAAGGTTATGGAATATGTACCTCATTATTGTGAAGTTTTATTTTTACAAAGAGTGGTGAAAACCAAACCAATTTTTGATGTGGAATAGATAGAGATGACTGCCTAGGTAAGATAGGGGTAAAGATTTAGGCTATGAATATAATAGTTATGAATGCTTATAGGGTAGCAACAAGGAATCCCCGTTGAATATAAGGAATATTGTTATGAACCTAGGAAAATTGTTAGAGATGTGTGGAAGTCATAAGATGAACCCTCAAAAGAATTGGGAATGGTATCAAGTACAATTTTGCGGGTCCCAAGGTATGTTGGACCAGGCCAGCCCATAACGGAAGAAATTGATGGATTTCAAAAAAATTACAATTTTGGATCTTTAAAGGGCCTATGAAGTCTAATATATTTGGATCTTATCTAAAGTTTCTTTTAAATAAAATCTTTATTTTATTTAAGTTGTTAAATTAGAGAATTGAATGTAACTTAATTTATAGTATTATAATGGATGTATTAAATACATCTATTTGTGCGAATATATGAATAGTGCTAAAATATTTAATAAACATGTAAAATGAATCTAGAGAAGGAAACCTTTCATTTTCTTCTCTTACCCTATGCAATAAATAAGGGAAGATAAATCAGAATATGAAGAGGGAGAAACCTTTCAATTTTCTCTCTCTTTAATTTAATTAATTAATAACATTAATTAAGAGAAAAAATTTCTTTATTAATTTAGATCTAAATTAATTAACCGTGAGATATCAAAAGTGTGAATAGATCAAAATATATTCAAATTTAATTTGTATAACCAAAATGCTGACATAAAGTAAGTAAGATTAATTGTTGACGTAGACATGAATAAATAATAATAAATTGAATGCAATCACATAAGGATCTAATAAGTTAGGATATGAAAATGTGGAATCGTTGATTTTATTCGCTTTGCTATTTAACAAATTCAATTAATACGACATTGTTTTATACGCAAGAGGTATTATGATACAATGACATAAACATCAACTAGTAATTGATGTATATTTGTAATTGCCTCACTTTTAAATTAAAAGGGTGAAATCAGACTTTGGCAATTAAAAATACAAATATTTGAAGTTTATATGTATACATATATATATATATATATATTTACACAAGCATTTGTATGTAATATAAAATCATAACATTATAATTAAAATTTCAATTTGATAATTTACATTTCATTCTAAATAAACAACTTAAGTTGAACCTTTGGTTTGGAAACAAAACAAAATTTGGAAATTTTACAAAACTATAAATTTTGAAAAGAAACATATATAATCTAAAATTACATAAAAAGTTCATTTTTAATTTTAGATCCAAACCTTTCATGCTTGCATAAACAATATTCAAAGTGATTGTGTCTAATCATAGATCATGCAACAATAGAAACTAAGAACTAAATTACAACTCATTTGAAATTGTGCATGTACATATTATAAAATATAACTCACTCGAAATTCATTTATAATTATTATAATGTAAAAGATAACAAATGTAGATCTGAATGAAAATAACATAATAGACATACCTTTAACTGAGTATGGGATTATCAATTTTCATGTTACAACATATTCAATATAGACACAAATAAAGCACACAAATCCAAGCATATGAATATAAAGAATATACAAATGAATTAATTAGAAATTACCTTGAGAAGTTTCCATCAAATTACACCTTAAATGATAAATCAAAAGCTCTTAGATTCTGTGAATCGATCTGATTACCCAAGGCCTTGAAGCATAGCTTGAAAATGAATTCCCCTTAGGATGTTGCCAAGAAGTCACACCTTGAATGATGATATCTCATCGGATCTTCAAGATCCCCATCCTATCCTTACAAGAGATGGATGAGCCACTTTTGTTTTATTTTATTTGATTGTTTTATTTTGAGTTGGAAGATTTTCGGAAATTTGATTTCTTTTGCTTTCTGCATGAAAATTAAGGAGGAGAGAAAGAAAAAGAATGAATTGTATATACGGAATGAATTAGAGAATATGTTTTATTTGAAAGAATGATATTGTTTCCATTTTTTAATTAAAACTTCCCCCATTTAATCCCTTGATTGTTTCTCTCTCTCCAATTATTTTTTCACATGATATATCATCAAATAATATAAAATTTCTACAAATCATATCACCAAATTAAACATAATTTCCATAAATCATGTCATCAAATGACATAAAATTTCCATAAATCATTCCATGCAATTGTCTTTAAATTACATCGATATCGTATTTCCATGCATGCAAATATAACATTTATAATCGCATTAAAATAATTACAAACAACTTAGGAACACCAAATAAATAATAACTAATATTTCTCAAATATCAATTAATTTAATCAATTTACAACATTTTATGAATTAATTAAATCATGTGGATTTTCAAAGAATTCATCATTATTGTTATGCGACTCAAAAGTGTAAATTCAATCAACGTTTAATATCGAACTATTCAAATATTAATGTTCATACGTCGCTTAGTAGGTGGAATTATATTTTGGCGAACATATTGCTTACACATCTTTTAGTAAAATCCTATTTTACTTATTATAAGCGGTACTTAATAGTGGCAATTATTTACACCAGTTCCGTTCGTCAAAACTATATCACATTATGACTTATGGAATTTGGCAACAGTCAAAATTCCATTATCGTTCACATTCAACTTTATAGTCCAAACATAAAGCCTTTGGTTTAATAATAACAATTATTATTAACCAAAATGCTTTGGTAGGAGGCTTTGACTTTGAGTTGACTTCAGTTAACCGTGATACTAACAACAAATAACTCAGAAGACGAATCCTCTCTTGAATAGGTGTTCCACTTCTAATGCTTCCACTCGACCCAACTATAATCGTTCAATGGATGTCGTGCAATGATTTAACTATCATCAAAGCAAAGCTTCCACATTGAAGATCAATAGTTTTCTCAACTCGAGAGAATTATGCAAATTAGTCACATTGATATTCTATGCTTGACCTTAGTTTATTAACCAATAGAAATCTATCGAGTGGGTCAATCCATAAGTATCCAATAACTATTAGTACGTAACCCCTTGGTTCCCCCAACAATCATGAGTAATACACTACCCAATATTTGGTGAGCGTTGCGTACTCTAGTCTCAACAGATACATCGATATCCAGTTTCGGTACATCTTGACTAGGAACATTTAAAATGGTATATTTAGTTTTTATTGTGATAAATTACTCTCGGCTACAATGCTTTGCAACTACTATCATAAAACATACCATTTATGGATTTCTATTAAATACACTTTTAATTAAATTAAGTAATTAATATAACCACATTATATCAATTATATAATAGAAAGAAAACGCCTTATTTCAAACAAAATTAGTTAACTAGTTAGATATATGTAATAAATTATATAATTACCCTTAGGGTATACCCCTAACTCTATCAATCTCCCACTTGCACTTGGAGTCAATTATGGAATCTTATTCCAACTTCTACAATCGATTTTCTAAAAACCAACTAAGCCAGTCCCTTTGTGAATGGGTATGCTGTTATGTTTCAAGTTTCTACTCTGTCAATCAACTCTCTACGATGGTGATAAACTATTTTATCATGTGAAAGAATTTGGAGTTCGTCTTTTGACTTATAGTGAACTATAAGTTCTATTACGTACTATATCGTGACCTTGTTATCATATAGCAATGTTATGAAATTCTCAACATTTTGAATCGGCTCAGTTATGAATTTGTGCACTTATATTTTTACATACATCGTTTTTATTACGGCGTTATTCTAGGCGATGTACTTGCCTTTTTTTATTGAATCAGACATGGTCTTTATTTGGAATATTTCCAACTTAAAGATTCTTAACTTCAATTTATTCCTTCATAAGAGTTTTTGTTTTTGTAAACAATTCTCTAGTATTTCATAAATACAGGAGAACACTTCAAACAACCATTTAGTAATATCAATTTGGATTTGATATTTATTTTATTATCAAATACATAACAATCATGATATCGTAGACAACATAACATGTGTAACAACCCAGAATTCAGCCATTTTAAATTGGGATATTTAATTGATTTTAAATATTCATAAGTTAATTTTATAAGTTGAATAACTTATATTTCAAATATAATGATTTATTTGATAATTATATTGTTAATTTGATACTTGTTTTTGTAAAAGTAATTTGATTTTGAATTTTATGTGAATAAAAATGATGTATAAAGTTGATATAAATTCTATTTGAATTAGGATGGAGTTAGGTAAATTTTTAAAATTGATTTAAAAGCGATTTATTAGAAATTGAAAATTTTAATATTTAATTAACGTGTAAAAATAGTCATTTTTTACACAGTCTTGGATTTCAACGAAACCAGTTTTATTGGATCCATAATGTTATATTATCGTAGGATTTCAAATTTCGTGTCAATCGGACTTACGTTTTGGTCGTGCGAAGCTGAAACGCATATAAATTTATTTAAGTAAATTTTAATTAAAAAAGGTCGATTCGAAACTCATCTTTCAAATACGAAAGAACTGGCTCCTGATATATAATCTTTTGTGTTCTAAATAGAGGTAAAACACTATAAATGCTAGGCAACACGCTTCGTTTGGAGTTCGAAATATTTTTGGGTGAATAGTGTTATGAACTTTGCTATAAAAGGACCCAACTATTTTCTAAATTGCCAAAACCCTAATCCCCTAGGGCTAGCCGCCACTATGATTTCAAATGGCTAGAAACATCCAATCTTCGCCCCTCAATTTCTCTTAATCCATTAACTTTCACGTCTTGACTCCAACTAGAAAAATGTAGAGCTAGCCGAGCTCTACAAGATCAATGGCTATGATCGACTATCATGGCCGCGTTTGGTCATAATTGGCTCGAGAAGGCGTCACATTTGGAGACGATTTCTAGGCGAACCACGCGACCGAGTTCAACGTGACCATGGTCGGAGGTGGTATTCGTGATGGGCTACACGGCGGTGGAGCTCGATCATCGTCTCGATCGATGGTGGGGGCGCGACAAACAAATGGATGAGGCGTGCTATGGGTTCTTTGGCCTGAAGTAACGAATGAGGTAGAAGAATAGAACGACAGCCTAGATTTGAAAGGAAAAAAAATTATGCTGCCTAGATTGCTTAGCTCACTTAAAAAAAAGAAATTGAAATTATATTATATATAAAATCGTGTAATCTTATAATTGCGATATCTTCTTCATACGAGGTCGAAATTGGATGTAACAAGTTGTGTTAGGTTCGTATTCGCGAACATTGCGCGATGGAGCTGGATTGGAGTTGGTTGGAGCTAGTGAAAATTTTGAACGTTTAATTTTATTCGAAATAAAAAGTCACAACGGCTATTAGAGTCAAAGTGAGTAAAACTCACTCCCTCTATCTCGCTTATATTTTTATATAAGTAAGAATAAATTTATTTATGATGATTGATGATTGTGTGGATGATATATGATATTATATATATATATATATATATTGATTGGTTTAGATATATTCCTGTATATTTTGGCATATGAGACCCTATACGTTTCCGGGTATGTGCATATGACCTTTTGTACGTGCATCTGCCTCGAAGCGGACATTGTACATATTTTCTCATATGTTTATTTGTTGCAGGTGACAGGTTGGAAGGATCAAATTGAATTCCTCACCAGTGTTTATTTTTATTTACAAATATTGTTATATATGCTCTTATCATGCGATATATGATATTGGGATGCCAAGATTAATGTAAATAATCTCATTTAGTGTCGTTGCAGCATTGGGCCATATTTTGGAATTTTAAAAATATTAAAATGATGATTTCAAATTTAAAAGGCCGTTTAAGTGATTTTTGAAGTTATATAAGTTTTTAATGATGATTTGTAAATTATTAAAAGAAGAAGTTCATTTAAATGGAATCAAAATATTATTTTTGAAATATGAAGTTAACTATTTTGTAAAATTAAGTTAAATTGAGATTTTGGACTTATTATAAATGGTTTATATATATATAACATTTATAAAATTGGTATTTTATAAATAAAAGTAATGGAATTATAAACGAGTTTTATAAGTGTTAAAATAACGTTATAAATGGAATGCTATAAGTAAATAAGATTCAAAAATTTATGAAGTTATAAAAGGAATGAATTTATAATAAGAGATTTATATGTAAATAAATTTATAATTGGATTTTGACGTATAAATGAGGTAAACGAGAAATTGTTAATAAAGGGATTTTATAAGTGGAAGTTTTTATAAGATAGAAATGTGAATTATAAACATGGTTTTATAAATGTGGAATCAACTTATTTTGATAAGATTAAATATGAAAGAGTATTAAAGGAATTTTTTCATGATTTTGGATAGTGAATTATCCTTTAAATTAAATGTGTAGAAGCAATGAATTTGGTAAAGGAATTATATTCACGATTTTGGAAAGTGAACGATCCTTTAAATAAAATGAATGTTTTGGGAAGTAATATTATTAAATGAAGTTTGAATGGTTTAAAAATAAAGTAAATTATGAATTCACTTATTATGAAAATAAGTATATGGAAATGTTTTCCAAATAGTGAAATATCGAAATGGTTTTGAGAATATATCTTTTTAAAGATAATTTGAAGTGAATAATTTGGAAAGTGATTTAATAAATAAAAGATAATTAAAAGGGCCAAGTGATTGCTTATGGTTCTATATTTTGTTTGTTGCTTTAATAGTTAAATAGCCAACTATCAAATTTGACCATTTTAGTTCCTCAACTTGATATGGGAACTAATTAGTCGTATACTTAATACGTGACTGACTGTGTAGGCTTGATTATCGTTCGTGTTGAGAATGTTGATTCGTATAGTGCGGGTTATTACTCCAATCTATCGAGCTTCCTTCTTGACCGAAGGATAGCAAGTTGAAAGTTGGAGACGTGATAAGTCTATGAGACTTAGTTTCTGTGTGAGGTTGAGAAACGCTTTTGCGTTGTTGGTACGAAGAAACCAAGATCATATTTATCTGAAAACCACTTCGGACCAACGTATATGCGTTCGATTTTGCAGGTTATCGATGATATTGATATTTAGGATTTTCATAGTGAAGGACTGCTTATTGATCGTTTGGGGATAAAATCCTAATATACATCCAGTAGCCGTAGTTTCTTCGTTATGAAATATCCAATGCAAGGACTATTCGCTACTAATCTTAGGATTTCTCGACAGGATGTGGTAGGAAAGTACCTTCAGTTTGTCCTGCTCCTGGACAACTTGTATGAATGAGTGTCGGACATTACATTTCTAAGATTATGTATATTGGTTTTTACAAACGTACATCTGTTTGTGGCGGGGAAGGCAACTTCACTTTGCTTAACACCCTCCTTCAGACAATCGAGCTCAAGGGTTGTATTTTTGTGGAAGACAATTAGTAGTCAACGGAAATGGCAATGTTCCATTCAAAATGATGTGATATGTAAAAAGATAATCATTACCTCAGGCCTCATCAACCAAAAATGACCAAAATAGGGTTAGATGCAACATGGCTGAATTGATCATCCCCTTCTAGATATATTTCTTCCCGCTATGACATTCAAGATGGAAATTAATGTGGTTTGTATGCTATGAGGGTCTTAGGTAAGGTAGATAACAACCGGGGGATGACATATTCGGTACTACCCAGCTATAGAGGTGGGCCGGTCTTGTGTTGGTAGAGGCATATGTTCTGTGCCTCGGTACATTCCTCGAGAGATGTACAGCCAGAAGGTAGTCCCTTCATCTGGTCATTTGTATGGAAATCCAAACTCCACTACGAGCTTGCGGTTTTGTTTGTATTGGCGTAATGATAACCCCAAAATGCTATATGGGTAACTATTTTGGCTATGATTAACATTATTTGTGCAATAGACACTATTATAATATATAATCGGATTTGATATGAAATGTTTTGGTTATCGTAAGGTAAAAACATGTCCGTGTTTATGCATGAGCGTGTCTTACGAGATACTTTTGTTTTGAAAGGAAAAGTTTTGGTAATTTAATAAATTCAGTTGAGTGTGTTTCTCACGCGGATTTACCAGATTGATCCGCGAGTTCTTTCCTTTAGATGCTCAAGTCAGATCGAGTATATTTTCAGGTTTAGAGCTAGTGTTTTAGAGCTTCAGCGGGAGAGCTGGAGATTTTCATGTTGTATATACATATCTATTTATTTTCCAATGCTTTGTTTTTTTAAATTGTCAGCAGTTGTAAGGACATATTACTATAACTGTCCAGGCTGATGAATAGTGATTGACTGCTGAACTCTAATGGATGGATGTATATGATATTATAGTTTCTGTTTTGTAAAGATCATTGATATGACATTATACGTTATTCTGCTGCGATATAAGATTCTGCATTGTTCTGTTTGGTTCTCTCTTCTCTCTTTCTTCTCTTTTCTTCTTCTCTCTTCTTTTCTTTCCCATGACTTTCCATCATTCTGTGCTTTTTAGGTCGGACATGTGTGGTTTATTGTCGATTCAAAGGGTATAGATTTGTGGGTCGTCGCTAGTGGTATCAGAGCTTAGGTTTAGTATATTCCTAGGCTTTGATGTGTACTCAGTATAGATATGGTCACTAGCACCCTAGATTGAGTTTGAGTGTATTATACATATGAGTGCGTATTTGTTAGTAATTAAAAAATGTTTTATATTGTGTTTACTTGTCCGTTGAGTTGTTTATGAATTTTGGTCGGTATGTGGGACGCCATGTTATCAATATAAATTTCTAAACACTTAAACAAGTTAAGTCGACACAGTATTGATTTAAATATTGAGTAAATGCAACAATTTTACCCCGATTATATTTTATATATAAAAAGGAATAATTTTTTAGAAATGATTATTTATAAATTGATTGTTTCATTGTTTGAAAATGTTAATATATATATAAGTTAATAAAAGCTGTTTGAATAATCTAAATAAAACAACAATTGTAAAAGAATAAATTATATAAGCTAATGGATTATATAGTAGTGAATAAACTTAAGTCAAATAAATATTCGTGGAAGTTGAAGTGAATAAGTATAACTTATGAATTTTGTAATAATAAGTTGGAAATAAAAATTTAGATTTGTTAATATGAAAAGAAATCTAAATTGGATTTATAAGTTGAAATTTAAGTTAACTGAAACAAAATGATGTTTAAAAAGGAATTTAACTTAAGTGATGTGGAATGAAGTTGAATTTGATATTAAAATGAATTAATAAAGTGAATTAATGAAATGAGGTAATCAAATGAATATGAACTTGAGTTATATAATGAAATTCAACTTTAATTGTAAAAGTGAAGTGGTGAATAAACATGGATTGGAAATGTTGTTGTTAAGAATTCAATAAAACTTAAGTTAAGAAGTGATGATAAAATTAGAAGTGAACTTAAGTTGTATGGTGAAAGTAAATGTAAGTGTTAATTCATTAAAAGCTAATGAATTTGGAAATTGAATAATTGAATGAAAGTCAATTAGATATTAAACCAACTGAAACTAAAAGTGTTAAACCAAATTAAAGGTAAACGTAGTAAATATGAATGCTTGAGTCTGATTAAATAAATTTGGTAATGTTGGATATGCGTTGGTTGTTAGATAGATGTTAGTTGATTGTAAAGAAATTCATACGAAATTGAATTAATAAAATTGAAAGCTAAATAATTGAATTCAAATTGGGAGTAAGTGAGCCTAAATAGAATTGAATTTGATTTAATTTGGAAGTGAACTAACTTGAATGTAAATTATGGAATGTAAACTAATTGAATATAAATAAATGAAGGTTAGTAAAAATCCAATGTTAAAGAAAAATGCGATTAAATTGAAAACCAATTCAATGAATATTAATGAGAAATGAATGTATATTACTTTATTATGGTTGATTGGACAGATATTGGTTTTTAGATGTAAGTTGGATGATAGTTGTTTGATGGTTGAATTTGTTGCTTTTGATTGCGTTTGCTATGTTGACATATATAGTTGTTGTATTGGTATATTTTGTATATTGATGTTACTTTCTATATACATGTTACTTATTGTCTATTGAATGTTTAGTAGGTGCGAATGGCGTATGCTTTGCATTTGGAGCTTTCTTGCACACTATATCAGTCGTATATGCTCGGTAATAATATATAAGGTACATATCTCGGATTACATATCGTACTTTTTATTTTTTTCCCTACGGGATGCCCATCCTCGAAGATGAGATGTATATTTGTGATATATATATATATATATATATATTATCATTTTTTTTCTGGATCGAACCGCACAAAGGAGGTTATGGAGAGTTTTTCTGAAAATTTAAGGTGTTAGAAAATTTGAAGAAAATTGGAAAAAATTTGATGACTAAAATTTTGACATTGAGTGAAAAGTTAAACGATATTAGTTGGTTTTTAAAAGATAATTATGATAGGATTTGATAACTTAGAAAAGTTTTTATAAGAAGTTTAACTAATGGATGTTGGAGAAGTTAAAAGGTTTAAATGAATTTGATATCTAGTTTGAATGATTTGTACTGAAAGATAAATGTATTTTGTGGCTTTTTCTCGCTTGGTAATTTCGAGGACGAAATAATTTAAAGTAGGGGAGAATGTAACGACCCAGAATTTCATTCATTGGAAATTAGGATATTTAACTGATTTTAAATATTCACAAGTTAATTTTATAAGTTGAACAACTTATTCAAATATAATGATTTATTTTATATTTAAATTATTAATTTAATATTTTAAATTGTAAAAATAATTTGATTTTGAATTTAATGTGAATAAAAATGATTTATAAAGTTGATATAAATTCTAGTTGAGTTAGAATGGAGTTAGGTAAACTTTTAAAATGATTTAAAAGCGATTTCATAGAAATTGGAATTTTAATATTTAATTAACGTGTAAAAATAGTCCTTTTCGACACGTTCTTAGATTTTGACAAAACTAGTTTCATTGGATCCATAATGTTATATTCTTGTAGGATTTCAAATTTCGTGTCAATCGGACTTCCGGTTTGGTCGTGCAAAGCTGTGAAACGCGTTGAAATTTATTTAAGTAAATTTCAATTAAAATAAGTCGATTCGAAAATCTATCTTTCAAATACTATGGAATTATCTCCCGATATATATTTCATTGTGTTCGAAATAGAGGTAAAACTTTATAAACGCCAAGCGGCATGCTTCGTCTGGAGTTCAAAATATTTTCGGGTGAATAGTGTTCTGAGATTTGCCATAAAAGGACCCAACTATTTTCTAAATTGCCAAACCCTAATACCCTAGGGCTAGCCACCACTATGATTTCAAATGACAAGAAACATCCAATCTTCTCCCCTCGATTTCTCCTAATCCATCAACTTTAATGTCTCGACTCAAACTAGAAAAATGTAGAGCTAGCCGAGCTGTACAAGATCAACGGCAATTGTGATAATCCGGATTTCTTTGGCATCAGAGAATTGTATAATTATCCGATTTAAACTATTGGAAAATACTAATTTATAGATTGAACAAATAAATTTGATATTATTCATATCTATATATACATTTGTGTTGATTTTAAATTTGATATTTATGTGAAATTGAATTTAAATTAGAAATTCAAAAGATGAATATTTTAAGTTATTTTGAATTTTTTTTTTATGATTTTATTTCTTTTATATGATTGGTTTTACATTATTTTATTTAAAAGATTTATTTATAATTTTTTTAAGATAATGTATTTACTTAATATATATATATATATAAGTTTTATAAAAATCATTTAAGGATTCATTAATTCATGAGTTTGCAAATGTAAGTTAAATTTTTACATAATTACAAATGGAAGCATACAATGTATCTAATTATAAGTATAAACAAATATGAACATATTTCATAACTAATATAAAATATAAGAAATTCATGAATAAGGAGATTAAAACATAAAATACATTGCCTTTAAACATTTGTGAAGAAAAAATATGCTTGTAAAGCTTTGAACACATATAAACAACATTTGTAAGCCAAGCATCCTATAAACCAACAAGTGGCAAAATAATCCTTAATTAGAAAATAAATTAAAAATAAAGTTTTGAGAAAATAATCTGTGTATTCTTTCAGCTAAATTTTTTTCTCATCTTCTAATTAAAACCGATAATCAAAATTCAAAGAAAAAAGGGGAGGGTTTCAGCCTGTTCAAAATCAACAACATCTGTGATTAAATTAATATTCAATGCAACATCAAGCTGCAGGAATCAAACAAAACCTGAAGCAAAAATTCGAGTTCAAAAATAAAAGTTAAATTTAATATGCAATCAAGTTCAAATCAACATCAAAAATTCCAGTAGCAGATCAAATTCAGATTCCAGATTTCTAATGCTGTCATGTCCTCTGTTCTTCAAACAGTGAGTAAATCTTTAAACAATTTTGAATCTGATCAAATGTTTGTTCTGTGAGATGAATGAGTAGTAGCATGATATAAAACGTTGTACATCTGGTTTGCATGGATGTTTATGTTTTGAATATAGCCTTAATTAGTTGGTATATGGTATTGTATGGCCTGTGCTTTACAGTGTCAAGAAAACATAGGGAAAATTCATATCTTCCTTCCTAAATCAATTCGAGCTTTGATCCCTGAAAATAAAATGTCTGTAAGGATGAAATATCATTTTTAAAATTTGTTTCAGGGATTTAATCAAATAATTTACTTCAAAAATAATAAATTGCAGAGAAAACTAAAAGCAAGAGAAAATGGGGTAACTGTAATTCTTGATTTGAATGTGTAATCAGTTTCGTGCTTCAAAATGTTGAATTTAGATAAACATAACTTTATTTTTAGTTTGGAATTCGTCAAGATAATCCGGGCTGAGTAAATTTGGGTTTACCATCGATTTTCGTCGATCAAATTGATGATTGTCGGCGAAACTGTGGTTGCAGTTGGTTTGAGGGTTGACAACCACTATAAAAATGTGTAAGAAATTTTTTGATGATCGCAGTGGCTCGTCGAGGTCATTATAGGGTTCGAGTACTGTTTTTAGTTGTGTTGGCATTTGGGGTTTCTGCAGTGACGGTTGGACAACGGAGCAGATCGCGATAGGGTGAAGGGGAGCTGAAGGTTGTGGCATAGCTTCTGACAAGTCAGTGGGTGATCTCAAGGTCAGAGGCGATGACTAGTGGAGGTTTTGGCCATTTTGGTTGCTGCAGAATTCATTCAAATGCTCGATTTTCGATTCGTGAGCAATATCACGATCTGGGTGATCGTGTTGGGTCGTCGAGGTCAGTTTGGACTTGTAGGAGGCTGGAGTGTTGATCGTCGATGATCGGAGTTGGTGTACACGTGAACGTGTACGTTCGTGTATCTGGGGAAGTTGTTTTTTTTGGAAGATGAAGGCCAACTCGGTGTCGTACTCATACATTTTGATGTGCGAATCGAAGTAGGGGCATTTAGATTGTTGACCCGAGGCTAACTCGAGATTTTAGGTATGTTTGATTCGGGTTTGACCCGAGGGAATTTTCTGTTTCAACCTAAAGTAAATTATTTGTAAAAGAAAGCAAGTTTTAAAATTTTTAAACAAGGCAAGTAAGTTTTAAGTTATGGACATTACGGGACATGAATTATGTGATTTGTTTAACTTAAAACTTGTTAAGTTAAATTATGTAGTTATTTTAACTAAATTTAAGAATAAAATTCAGAGTTGATTAAAAGAATAAATTGTTTAAAATTATGTGTTAATGATAAATTAGCAGTTAATAAGATAATTGTTTTATCTTAAAATTTATTAGGAATTAATTAATTCAATAATTAAAGATTTATTAGCAAATAATTAAGAATTAATTAATTTGTAATTAAGGATTGTTAATTGATAATTAAGATTTATTAATTAATAATTAAAGGATAATTAGTCTATGATTAAAATTTAATTAATTGGTTTATAGGGTAATTAAGGGATGAATTACCCAGTTATAATTAATAAGTTGAAAGTGATTAATTAATTTTGTTAATTGATTAAGGATAGTCAATTGGTAATTGATAAGTGTAATTACTTAGTGAAGTAATTGATGGATATTTTGCTGGATGTAATTAATATAAGATTAATTGCTCAGGAGAAGTAATTAAGGATTAATTACTTGGTGTAGTTAATTTAAGAATCAATATAATTAATTATTGAGTTAATTAATTAAGGTAAGTAATTACATGATGGTTAATTACTGTTTATGATTGATTAAGACTGATTAATGGAAGTAGTTAATTAAGGATCATTAATTAATATAATTAATTAATGAAATTAATGAGAGTAATTAAAGATTAATTACTATAATGGTTAAGGATAATTAAATTGTGAATTAATTAAAGGATAATTACTTTATGTAATTGAAGAAAATTAATCAAGGATGATTAAGTAAGATGGATAATTAAAAGATGATTAATTAATTGATTTGTAATTAATTAATGATTAAGTAAAAGTAATCTTAGTGATTAAAAGATTGGTAATTAATTTAATAAGAGATAAATTAAATTAATTTTGGAAATGTTCCATCTTGCTCATGAATGATTAAATGATGATTTAATACCTTGAATTGATTGATATCTCAGATATGAAATGTTTTGTGATATGATATGTTCGAGTGGACAATGATGATGTGGTTATCTATCAATGATGAATTAATGTGTATAGGTGATACCCTGTATTTGAAGTTAGAATTTTGATTTCTGAATAATTTGGGATAAAATGGTATTGATTTCGAAGAGATCGAAGTCGGATATTAGCAAATAACCGAAACCACTTCGACTTATAATCTATAATAATACTATATAGATTTGATATGTGAAATAAGTGATATATATATAACCACTTGTGAAGTTGTAAATCGATATAAGTTACCCCGGGTTCATACAAGTTGTATGCTTTTGGTATTCCATGTTAGATGGATTTACTCACGCTGGTTTCCAGCCTAACCCGGGTGTTACTTTGATGTAATGCTCGGGTCAGACCGAGTATTACAGAATTTCAGGTAAAGACGTTCTGGAGCTCAGGAGGCGAGCCGATTGCAGGATTGTATGGAGGGTATCCGCTGGGATATATTGTAGTATCTGAGGCAAGATTGTATCTGCTCATTGTTTGTGTTTATGTGTAACCCTGATGTATGAAAGTGTAATTTGATAATTATAGTTTCTCCTTTGTATAACTGTTATTATTATTTGATATTATATTTTATCCGCTGCGATTGTGAGATGTTGGTACTTCTGTTCTTTATTTCTTCTATCTTTTCTTTTCTTTTCCTAACTATCTGGAATTTTCAGGATCGAAAATTTCAGGTCGTTTTAGCTATGATCGAATATCGTGGCCGCATTTGGTCACAATCGGCTTGAGAAGACATCACGTTTGAAGCAATTTCTAGGAAAAGCATGCGACCGAGTTCAACATGGTCATGGTCGGAGGGAGTGTCCGTGATGGGCTACACGACGGTGGAGCTCGATCGATGGTGGGGGTGCCACAAACAAATGGACGAGGCATGCTATGGATTCTTCGGCCTGGAGTAACGAATGAGGAAGAAGAATAGAATTGCGGCCCAGATTTGAAAGGAAAAAAAATATGCATCCCAGATTTCTTAGGTCATTTGAAAAAAAGAAATTGAAATTATGTTATATACAAAATCATGTAATCTTATAATTGCAATAACTTCTTCATACGAGGTCGAAATTGGACGAAACAAGTTGCAATAGGTTCGTATTCGCGAACATTACGCGGTGTAGCTAGATTGAAGTTAATTGGATCTAGTGAAAATTTTTGAGTAAAATTAAACGCTTATTTAATTTTATTCGAAATAAAACGCTACAACGACTTTTGGAATCAAAGTGAGTAAAACTTACTCTCTCTGTCTCGCTTATATTTTATATAAGTGAGAATAAATTTATTTATGATGATTGATGATTGTTTGGGTGATATATGATATATTTATATTTATTGATTGGTTTGGATATATCGCCACATATTTTAGCGGATGAGACCCTATACGTTCCCGTGTATGAGCGGATGACCTTTTGTATGCACGTCTGCCTCGAAGCGGATATTGTACATATTTTCTCATATGTATATTTGTTGCTGGTGACAGATTGGAGGGATCCAACTGGATTCCTTACCAATGTTATTTTTATTTAAACATATTGTTATATATGATGTTATCATGTGATATATGATATAAGGATGCCAGGATTGATATGATTGATGTGAATCACCTCATTTAGTGCCGTTATAGCATTGGGCCATATTTTGGAATTATAAAAGTATTAAAATGTTGATTTCAAATTAAAAAGGATGTTTAAGTGATTTTTAAACTTATATAAGAAACTAATAATGATTTGTAAATTATTAAATGAAGAAGTTTATTTAAATGGAATCAAAATATGATTTTTGACATATGAAGTTAACTATTTTGTAAATTAAGTTAAATTGAGATTTTGGACTTATTATAAATGGTTTATATATATAAGATTGATACAATTGATATTTTATAACTAAAAGTATTGGAATTATAAATGATTTTTATAATGTTAAAATGAAGTTATAAATGGAATGTTATAAGTAAATAAGATTTATAAATTTATGAAGTTATAAAAGGAATGAATTTGTAATAAGAGATTTATAAATAAATAAATTTATAATTGGATTTTGAAATATAAATGAGATAAGTAAGAAATTGTTAATAAAGGGATTTTATAAGTGGAAGTTTTTATAAGATAGAAATGTGAATTATGAACATGGTTTTATAAATGTAGAATCAACTTATTTTGATAAGATTGAATATGCAAGTTTATTAAAGGAATTTTATTCACGATTTTGGATAGTGAATTATTCTTTAAATTAAATGTGTGGAAGCAATGAATTTGGTAAAGGAATTATATACACGATTTGGGATAGTGACCAATCCTTTAAATAAAATGAATGTTTTAGGAAGTAATATTATTAAATGAAGTTTGAATGGCTTGAAAATAAAGTAAACTCTGAATTCAACTATTATGAAAATAAGTATATGGAAATATTTTCCAAATAGTGAAATATTAAAATGGTTTTGAGAATATATCCTTTTAAAGATAATTTGAAGTGAATAATTTGGAAAGTGATTTAATAAATAAAAGATTAATTAAAAGGGCCAAGTGATTGCTTATGGTTCTAGATTTTGTTTGTTGCTTTGATAGTTAAATAAGCGACTATCAAATTTGGCCATTTTAGTTTCTCGACTTGATGTGGGAACTTATTAGTCATACACTTAGTACGTGACTGACTGTGTAGGCTGATTATCATTTGTGTTGAGAATGTTGATTCGCGTAGTGCGGAATGATTACTCCAATCTATCGAGCTTCCTTCTTGATCGTAGGATAGCAAGTTGAAAGTTGGAGCGTGGTAAGTTTATGAGACTTAGTGTAACGATCCCGGTTTTGAGTAAAATTAAATTTAGTAACTGATATTAATTTGGGGATTAAATTGTAAATTAATTTAATTTTTCCAAATTATACAAGATATTTATTTGTTTATGTATGTATAAGGATTTATTTGAAATAGAATTTGAGATTCAAGTTAAATATTTTTAAAACAAATTGGATTTATATTTTGGGATTAATATAGAAATTAAGTTTTTAAAACATTTTCTCTATAAAGTTATATAAGAATAAATAATAAGAGATGTATAAATATAAACATTCATTTATTTAAAAGTATAATAACTTGAAATTAAAATTTAAAACAAAAATGAATGCAAAGCTTTAATATGTATATATCTTTTGGATAAGTAAATATCGTATTAGTAAATTGGTTTTAAAATCATTTTCCTAAAGGTTATATAAATAGTTACAAAAGTATATAACATTTAAAACATAATAAGTATAGATTTGAAAATATAATATATATGTAATTATATTACATAATTTATAATAGCATAAAGGGTTAAAACAAAATTTTTAAATTTAATAGCATAAGGGTTTAAACACTATTTTTAAATTAATTAAGATAAAGGACTTAAACATAATTTAATGGTTTTTGACAAATATTTAATAAATAAGATATAAAATAACAAGTGTTTACCTAAGTATGTTGGGAATTAACAAGTGGCAAAGAAAAAAAATCTTTTAACTTAAATTTTAAAGCAATAACATGTATGAGAAAAAGAGTAAACCAAGTTACATTTTCTTCTTTCTCAAAAGCAAAATCCTGTAACTCAAAAAGCCTGAGATCATTGCAACCAAACCAGAAAAAAAAATCAAAATTCTCTCATCTTCTCTAAAATCAAATTTGAGAAAAGAAACTAAGACCAAATCAACAACTTCTTTTCAAAATCAAAACCAGGTAATAGAACCAAATAAACTCAAACCTGGAAGCTTCAATTTGAAATTAAGATATGATCTCAGAGCAGAATCAAGTAATTCCATATCAAGGCAAGCAATGGTTGGAAGCTCAGCTCAAATATATCAAAACTCAGATCAGTTTTCAAATAAAATGCAAGCTCCAGATCAACTAGAAAATAAAGAAGATCAAATAAAAAGAATAATACCTGTGCTATGTTCAAATCTCCCAGGTGAGCAAACTCACTTATATTTGCCTATATTCTTTGATATTGTGATTGATGCTTAAAGTATGTTTTGGAAATGATGTTTAATATGCCTTTATGTTTGAAAATATCAGTGCATGTCTGTTATACAGGTATATGTATACCTGTTCTTGAGTTATAGGCTAAAAACAGAATCCCAAATCAGAAATTTCTTTAATCATTCACCTTTAGGCTTGGATATATGAATAAAATATGTTCGGGTAAACGAGATTTAATTTTTAAAAATGGTTTCAAAATTTTATATTAAGTAATCATTTCAGAATTTAAAATTTACAGTAATAATCTAAAATTAGTTCAAAATGATGCATCTAGATTTCATGTCTAAATTGCACGAATGGATTCGTATTGTAAATCTATGAATTTTGATGTAAATTCAAGAATTTTAAGAATAAAATTAGCGAGAGATTTTGAGAAGAACGGAATTGAGTTAAATTCAAATTGTCGTCGATCGGCGAGGCAATAGCGGTCGAGATTTGGGCTGAAGGTAGCCTAGGTGATTGGGATTTGGGGAAAATGTTCAATAATTTTTCTGATGATCACGGCGATGGCGTGAGGGAGTTTTAGGGTTTAAGAACCCAATTTGGTCATGCTATTCATCGTGCTCGTGTAGCAATGTGGGTTGATCGGAGTCGTTTGGTCTGGAGGAGATCTATGCTGGAGGTTGTGGTGAAGCTGTGGACGTGGTGACGCGATGTCTGGTGGTCAAGATGATCGGGGTGAAGCATTTTAGGTGGTTGGTTTCGGTTCCAGTTTAAATCGAGAAGCTCGATTTTAATTCTCTGGCATAGTCGTAGACCTGAATGTTTGGTTTGCTTAGCATAGTCGAAGTCGATATGCAGGAGACGTCAACGATGGCCAAAACGCTGGCGATCGGCGGTGCACTTGCACCATATATCATTAATATCTGATTTTAGTTTTGATTTGGGAAGAAAACGTTTTTCTCGAGGTGATCTCGGGATTGTAGGCGTTTCGACTCGAAGCAGGTTTGAAGAATAAGGTTGCTCGGGTAAGTGTCGTTTTGGCTCGGGTTATTAGTGTAAAAGCTAAGGGTTTCTGGTAGGTTGGCTCGAGTATTTGAGAGTATGGCCTGGATTGTTTTATTTTAAGATTACTAAGTTTTAAATTTTGAGAGAAAACATTTCCGGGTTTTGAAATTTTAAAGAAATCGTGACCAGATTTTTAAAGGCAATAAGGGAATGAACTTTTAATGTAAATGAAAATAATAGCAATTGTGAAACAAGTTTTAAATGAGTTTTTCAAAGTTGTAAAATGTTTAAAATTTGTTTTGTTTGAAAGTAATTATGAAATTTATTCCTGAATGTTTTTCAAATGTAGTTTAATTATGAAATTAAGGAAATGATTAAGATAAGTGTATTTTCAATGATTTGGTATAGGTTGATTTCAAGTTTTTAAATTTAATAAGAACTAAATGTAATTAAGTAATAATTATGATAAAAGGATTTATCATTAATTAATTAAGGTTATGCTTAATTACGAATAATAAATTAGTGAAATCAATTAAAGGTTTATCACTTAATGTAATTAGTAAGGATTGATAAATTAATGTTAATTGTGTAATTGATTTAAAAGCTAATTACTACGTGTAATTAAATTAAAGCTAATTACTTTGTGTAATAAATTTATGGCTAATTAATTCTTGTGATTAAATTAAATAATGATTAATTTAATAATTTATTAATTAAGTTAATTAATTACTTAAAGATAATTACTTAATTTTACGTAATTAATTAATGATTGAAGTTAATTAATCAAGTGATTAAATTTAATTTGTGATTTATTTATATAAGTGATTAGGATAATCACTTATTGTAATTAGTTAAGGATAATTAATTTAATGGTAATTAATTAAGGGTTAATTAATTCATTAATTAATCAATTAAGGGTAATTAATTTAAAAGATAATTAAATAATTAAAGGTTAATTATTTAATGATTAAAGGTTGATTTATTTATTAATTAAGGTTGATTAATAATAATTAAAGGTTGATTAGTTTATTATTAGAGGTTAATTTATAAAGGATTAAAGATTAATTAATAAAGGATTAAAGGTTAATTAATTAATATGGTTTGTAATTAATTAATATTAATTAACCAACATTAGTAGTTTATACACAAGTAACTAATCTGATTTAAATTAATCAGATAATTAATTGATCTTACTTATGGATGTTTGGATTATATTGAATGTTGAATTGTTTGATATCCCTAATGTGTGATGCTCTGTTTTGATTCGAGCTGTGATGAATGTAATTTATTTATCCGTGATAAATTTATATTATTTATCTATGAATGAAGATAAGCGATATAGGATTATACCGCTTATCGATATTGCTGTACTTGGATTTGTGATGATTGATGATATTGCACTATTGTGTAAAATCCCTGGACTACACTATACACACACAAATATGGATTTCACGGGAAATCGGTTAAGTCACAGATATTTTGAATTTAAATATTATTTGTTTAAAAGTTAAATTTTGAATCCAAATGGTTTAGGAAATGTAATTGGGTTGAATATGGAAAGCTTTTGGAAAGAAAGTTTAAAATTGAAAATTGGCTTGAATATAATATATCTTGTTCAAAGTTTTGAAATTATTTTGGAAGCCATGGTTTGAAAGTGGAGACACAAGTTATATATAATATATATGGTTTTAAACCATCTTTAAAGTATTTTAAAAGTATTTTTGGGAATTTAAATTTAACCCAAGTTTATACTTTAAAGGCAATAACTTGTACATAGCTGATTGGATTTTTCCTAAACAAAAACTCTTTGTTTTCAAACGATAATTGCTTTCCTATTTATGAAAGTATTTCTAGTTTTGTTGAAAGGGTTTTCCAAGTTATGAATGAATTTTTGGAAATGGTTTTGAAAGCTATGAACTGAGTCTTTGATTTAAAGATTGGATGAGTTAATCCAATTTGAAAGGGAAATTGTTTTGAAAGGCTATGAATGAATCTTTGTTAAAGATTGGTAAACTTTGTTTTCAAATTGAAAAGATCTTAAAGGTGTATCTTTTGTATAAAAGATTTGAAATGGAAATAGTTTTGAAAACTATAAATGAATCTTTGTGAAAGATTGGTGAACTTTGTTTTCAAAGTAAAGTGAATCTTCTGTTTAAAAGATTAAAAGTGGGGATTTGTTGAAACCATTTGAAAGAAAGGTTTTGGGTTTAAAGTTGTGACTTAACTAAGATCCCAATATCCATATGCTTTTTAAATTAAGCGCTCACTATTCGGTTTAGCCGAGAGAGGACTTTGTGTCATATAACCCATTCCGAATAGTGATACGACGAAATGGATAGTATGTGAAGACGGGTGGTGAAGACCGGGTATTTTCGAAAACGAAAGGATAACTTGTCGAATGTCTCTGCATCATGGCTCCGGTATAGATATCTCCATATGTGATAGGGAGTCCGATCGGGATTGTTAATACCCGAATTGCAAGGGCTTCTTTTGAAGTGCCTTTGGCTCTGTTCGAACCTAGAAAAGACTTGTATGGATGTATGTCTGACGTTACACTTTTAGATGTAAAGCTGGTTTCTATCAAATACATTTCTGTTTGGTGGCGGAGAATTTATTCTCTTAGCTTAGCACCCTTCTCTAAGACATATGAGCTTAGAGATTTTGTAGTTGATGGTTACTAGTGATACATTCCCAATTTGGTAATGTGGCATACGAAGCGCTGCTGGTCATGTGTTGATCGAAGCATGACTTTTGTGAAAAGCGTAGCTTTGTGGACGAGACTTCGTCAAGCCTCACAACCCATAAATGGTCGAAACAAGAATGTTGCAGCAAGGTTTTTAGGGGTCACGCCCCTCGGGTATGTCCATTTCCTTCTGGATAAAAAGTGATATCATGGTATGGAGCCTAGATATTTAACTATGTGGTTGTTTCTATTTGTTGGTGAATCCCGAGATAAAGGTCGGTAACGACCGATGATGGCTTACTTGTAGGTGTTACCTAGTTATAGAGGTAACCCGGCCTTGTGTTGGCAGAGATCCGGTTTGGTTCTTGGGGGTGTCCCTCCAGAGGCGTTCCATTCGATGAGGAAGTTCCTTAGCCTGACCATTGTTGTAAATCCAATCATCCAATACGCGCCTTGTACGGATTTAGTTGTAGAACCTGCCATCTAATATGGTAGCTATAGTAGACATACTATAATGGTACGTATGCTGGCTAAGATTAACATTACACTTGTAAATGTTTTCCACTATGCACTAATAATAATATCAAAAGGATTTTGCGCAGTAAGCATGTTTGACTATCATAAGGAGAAATCTCCCTCAAGTGTGCGATTGCATTGTGTGTTTGCCGGGAGGCCTTATGGTAGTTTCATTTTTCAAAAAGCATAGAGGATTTCAATTTTAAATGCTTTTGTTGTTTGTTTCAAAGATAAACTATTTTTATTTGCTCATACCAGTCTCATGACTGATCTAGATTTTATTGTTCCCTTTCTAAACTATGGGTGCCCACAATTTTCTACACGGGCGGCCTAGAGTTAGATTTTCAGATAATCAGCTTATAGATATAGAGTCGATAGCTTTCAGTCTTTGGATTTTGGCAATAGTGTTAGGGATCGAGTTTGCTTAGTTCAGCTTGATGGTGGTTCAAACTTATTGGATTGGAGTCTTCAAAGCTTTTGGGATGAGCTATTTGGTGTTGGAGCATTAGAGATGGAATTGCAGTATGGGCATTGGATCTCTTTGAAGCCTTTATTATTAGCGTTATCTTTTCCATTGTGTATATTGTCTTTTATAGTATTGGTATTCAATTGTTTCATTGTTGTATTGAATGTTGTATATCAATAAAATTATTCATTTTTCTTCCGCTGTGCTTTTGCATCTAATGTTGTTATAAGCTCCGGCAATTCGGTTTTCGACGTTTGAATCTGCAGCATTCGAATACGGATGAAGTATGAATGTCGATTTTCGAGCATGAAAATCCAGGTCGTAACATTCGGTATCAGAGCTAAAGGTTGAACTTTAGCTTTGGAGTATAACACATTAGGTGACTCATTAGAGATAGGGTGAAGAATACCCTAGAATGAGTATATCCCTAAGATATCCGTCTGTATGCCTCAGTGATTCTCTTGCCATTCATTGATACTGTGTATGAGTGCAAGAAGAGGACGAGACAGGGGACAGGGGAGTAACACTACAAATGGTCAATACCTGTAACAACTAGGAATCAACTTTCTCTATCAATATCTTTGATCATCGATTCTTTGATTGCTTCGTGGCAGCTTCGAGAAGAAGCATTGGTGTGATAGTGGCCCTGCGAATCGTTATTGATAAGTTCCCATCAGCTTTTCGTTTTAAACTTTAATGAATTTAAGATTCTATTTAAAATGAATTGATGAATAAAATATGAAGATTTGTATCAATAAAATGATTTCGATTAAAACCAAATTTGAAATTCTATTGAAATTTCTTGTGAGGATCCAAGTCCGAAGAGGGACAAGCTGGTGTAAGCTTTGGGGTATTCCGACCTGAGTTTGGAATTCATACCTAGTGTTTGAGAATTTTGGAAGATTGAATCTACTTGTCTATTTTATGGGGTCCAGATACATTCTACGAGTGGTTAGTTATCCCTTCAAACTAACCAATTCTCTGCATATTTCGTAGACCGGATGACCCGAGCACTTCGTGAAATATTGTATAAGTTCGTTCTCATAATTATTGATGATATTTTTATTTGATAAGCCAAATGCAGAATGGATACTCAATTTGATCTGATGAAACATTTTCCATCTATTCTTTGTTATCTCCCTGTTTGGCAAATTTCGGGGACGAAATTTTCTTAAGGGGGGAATCTGTAACGATCCCGGTTTTGAGTAAAATTAAATTTAGTAATTGATATTAATTTAGGGATTAAATTGTAAATTAGTTTAATTTTTTCCAAATCAAACAAGATATTTATTGTTTATATATGTATAAGGATTTATTTGAAATTGAATTTGAGATTTAAGATAAATATTTTTAAAATGAATTGGATTTATATTTTGGGATTAATATTGAAATTAAGTTTTTAAAACATATTCTCTAAAAAGTTATATAATAATAAATAATGAGAAATGTATAAATATAAACATTCATTCATTTAAAAATATAATAACTTGAAATTAAAATTTAAACCAAAAATGAATACAAAGCTTTAATATGTATATGTCATTTGGATAAGTAAATATCTTATTGGTAAATTGGTTTTAAAATCATTTTCCTAAAGGTTATATAAATATTTATAAAAGTATATAACATTTAAAACATAATAAGTATAGATTTGAAAATATAATACATATGTAATTATATTACATAACTTATAATACCATAAAGGGTTAAAACAAAATTTGTAAATTTAATAGCATAAGGGTTTAAACACAATTTTTAAATTAATTAAGATAAAGGACTTAAACATAAATTTAATGGTTTTTGACAAATGTTTAAAAAATAAGATATAAAATAACAAGTGTTAGCCTATGTATGTTGGGAATTAACAAGTGGCAAAGAAAAAAAATTCTTCTAACTTAAATTTTAAAACAATAACATGTATGAGAAAAAGAGTAAACTAAGCTACATTTTCTTCTTTCTCAAAAGCAAAATCCTGTAACTCAAAAAGCCTGAGATCAATGCAATCAAACCAGAAAAAAACATAATCAAAATTCTTTCATCTTCTCTAAAATCAAATCTGAGAAAAGAAACTAAGATCAGATCAGCAACTTCTTTTCAAAATCAAAACCTGGTAATAAAACCAATAAACTCAAACCTGGAAGCTTCAATTTGAAATTAAGATCTAATCTTAGAGCAGAATCAAGTAATTCCAGATCAAGGAAAGCAATGGTTGAAAGCTCAACTCAAATATATCAAAGCTCAGATCAGTTTTCAAATAAAATGCAAGCTCCAGATCCAACTAGAAAATAAAGTAGATCAAATAAAAAGAATAATAGATGTGCTCTGCTCAAACATCCCAGGTGAGCAAACTCACATATATTTGCCTATATTCTTTGATATGTGATTGATGCTTAAAGTGTGTTCTGGAAATGATGTTTAATATGCCTGTATGTTTGAAAATATCAGTGCATGTCTGTTATACAGGTATATGTTTACCTGTTCTTGAGTTATAGGCTAAAAACAGAATCCCAAATCAGAAATCTCTTCAATCATTCACCTTTAGGCTTGGATGTTTGAATAAAATATGTTCGAGTAAACGAGATTTAATTTTTAAAAATGGTTTCGAAATTTTATATTAATTAATCATCTCAGAATTTAAAATTTACAGTAATAATCTAAAATTAGTTCAAAATGATGCATCTGGATTTCAAGTCTTAATTACATGAATGGATTCGTATTGAAAATCCATGGATTTTTATGCAAATTTCAAGAATTTTAAGAATAAAATTAGCGAAAGATTTCGAGAAGAATGGAATTGAGTTAAATTCAAATTGTCGTCGATCGACGAGACAATAGAGGTCGAGATTTGGGCTGAAGGTAGCCTAGGTGATGGGGATTCAGGGAAAAATGTTCAATAATTTTTTTGATGATCATGGCAGTGGCGCAAGGGAGTTTTAGGGTTAAAGAACCTAATTTGGTCGATGTTGTTCATCGTGCTCGTGTAGCAATGTGGGTTGATCGGAGTCGTTCGGTCCAGAGGGGATCGATGCTGGAGGTTGTGGTAAAGCTGTGGACGTGGTGAGGTGGTATCTAGTGGTCAAGATGATCGCGGTGAGGCATTTTAGGTAGTTGGTTTTGGTTCTATTTTAAATCGACAAGCTCAGTTTTAATTCTCTGGCATAGTCATAGATCTGAATGTTTAGTTTGCTTAGCATGGTCGAAGTCGATATGCAGGTGATGTCAACGATGGCCAGAATGCAGGCGATCGACGGTGCACGTGCACCATATATCACTAATATCTGATTTTAGTTTTGAATTAGGAAGAAAAAGTTTTTCTCGAGGCGAGTGGGATTGTAGGCGTTTTGACCCGAAGTAGGCTTGAAGAATAAGATGGCTCGGATAAGTATCGTTTTGGCTCGAGATTTCAATAGTTTGACTCGGGTTATTAGTGTAAAAGCTAGGGGTTTCCGGTAGGTTGGATCGAGTATTTGAGAATATGGCCTGGGTTATTTTATTTTACGATTAGTAAGTTTTAAATTTTGAAAGAAAACATTTCCGGGTTTTGAAATTTTAAAGAAATCATGACCAGATTCTTAAAGGCAATAAGGGAATGAAGTTTTAATGTAAATGAAAATAAAAGTGATTGTGAAACAAGTTTTAAACGTGTTTTTCAAAGTTCTAAAATGTTTAAAATTTGTTTGTTTGAAAGTAATTATGAAATTTATTCCTAAATGTTTTTCAAATGTAATTTAATTATGAAATTAAGGAAATGATTAAGATAAGTGTATTTTCAATGATTTGGTATAGGTTGATTTCAAGTTTTTAAATTTAATAAGAACTAAATGTAATTAAGTAATAATTATGATAAAAGGATTTATCTTTAATTAATTAAGGTTATGCTTAATTAAGGATAGTAAATTAGTGAAATCAATTGAATGTTTATCACTTAATGTAATTAGTAAGGATTGATAAATTAATGTTAATTGTGTAATTGATTTAAAAGCTAATTACTTTGTGTAATTAAATTAAAGCTAATTACTTTGTGTAATTAAATTAAAGCTAATTGCTTTGTGTAATAAATTTATGGCTAATTAATTCTTGTGATTAAATTAAAGAATGATTAATTAAAGAATTTATTAATTAAGTTAATTAATTACTTAAAGATAATTACTTAATTAAAAATAATTAATTAATAATTCAAGTTAATTAATCAAGTGATTAAAATTAATTTGTGATTTATTTATATAAGTGATTTGGATAATCACTTATTGTAATTGGTTAAAGATAACTAATTTAATGGTAATTAATTAACGGTTAATTAATTTATTAATCAAGGGTTAATTAATTTATTAATTAATCAATTATGGGTAATTAATTTAAAAGATAATTAAATAATTAAAGGTTAATTATTTAATGAATAAAGGTTGATTTATTTATTAATTAAGGTTGATTAACTAATAATTAAAGGTTGATTACTTAATTATTAAAGGTTAATTAATAAAGGATTAAAGGTTAACTGATAAAGGATTAAAGGTTAATTAATTAAGATGGTTTGTAATTAACTGATATTAATTAACCTGGATTAGTCGTTTATACACAAGTAATTAATATGATTTAAATTAGTCAGATAATTAATTAACTTACTTATGGATGTTTGAAATCTATTGAATGTTTAATTGTTTTATATCCCTGTTGTGTGATGCTCTATTTTGATTTAAGCTGTGATGAATGTAATTTATTTGTCTGTGATAAATTTATATTATTTATCTGTGAATCTGTGAATGAAGATAAGTGATATAGGATTATACCGCTTATCGATATTGGTGTGCTTGGATTTGTGATGATTGATGATATTGCACTGTTGTGTAATACCCCTGGACTACATTATACACACACAAATATGGATTTCATGGGAAATCGGTTAAGTCACAGATGTTTTGAATTTAAATATTATTTGTTTAAAAATTGAATTTTGAATCCAATTGGTTTAGGAAATGTAATTGGGTTGAATATGGAAAGCTTTTGGAAAGAAAGTTTGAAATTGAAAATTGATTTGAATATAATATATCTTGTTTAAAGTTTTGAAATTATTTTGGAAGCCATGGTTTGAAAGTGGTGATACAAGTTATATAAAATATATATGGTTTTAAACCATCTTTAAAGTTTTTTAAAAGTATTATTTTGGGAATTTAACTCAAGTTTACACTTTAAAGGCTATAACTTGTACATAATTGATTAGATTTTTCCGAAACAAAAACTCTTTGTTTTCAAATGATAATTGCTTTCCTATTTGTGAAAGAATTTCCAGTTTTGTTGAAAGGGTTTTCCAAGTTATGAATGAATCTTCGGAAATGGTTTTGAAAGCTATGAATTGAGTCTTCGATTTAAAGATTGGATGAGTTAATCCAATTTGAAAGGGAAATTGTTTTGAAAGGCTGTGAAAGAATCTTTGTTAAAGACTGGTAAACTTTATTTTCAAATTGAAAAGGATATTAAAGGTGTATCTTTTGTATAAAAGATTTGAAATGGAAATAGTTTTGAGAACTATAAATGAATCTTTATGGAAGATTGGTGAACTTTATTTTCAATAAAGTGAATCTTTTGTTTAAAAGATTAAAAGTGGGATTTTGTTGAAACCATTTGAAAGAAAGGTTTTGGGTTTAAAGTTGTGACTTAACTAAGATCCCAATATCCATATGCTTTTTAAATTAAGCGCTTACTATTCGGTTTAGCCGGGAGAGGACTTTATGTCATATAACCTATTCCGAATAGTGATACAACGAAATGGATAGTATGTGAAGACCGATGGTGAAGACCGGGTATATTCGAAAATGAACGGATAACCTGTCGAATGTCTCTGCATCATGGCTCTGGTATAGAGATCTCCATATGTGATAGGGAGTCCGATCAGGATTGTTAATACCCAGATTGCAAGGGCTTCTTTTGAAGTGCCTTCGGTTCTGTTCGAACCCGGAACAGACTTGCATTGATGTATGTCTGACGTTACACTTTGAGATGTAAAGCTGGTTTTTATCAAATGCATTTCTGTTTGGTGGTGGAGAATTTATTCTCTTAGCTTAACACCCTTCTCTGAGACATACGAGCTCAGAGGTTATGTAGTTGATGGTTACTAGTGATACATTTCCAGTTTGGTAATCCGGCATACGAAGTGCCTCTGATCATGTGTTGATCGAAGCATGGCTTTTGTGAAAAGCGTAGCTTTGTGGACTAGACTTCGTCGAGCCTCACAACCCGAAAATGGTCGAAAGAGGAATGTTGGGGCAAGGCTTTTAGGGGTCGCGCCCCTAGGGTATGTCCATTTACTTCTGGATAAAAAGTGATATCATGGTATGGAGCCCAGATATTTAACTGTGTAGTTGTTGCTATTTATTGGCGAATCTCGAGATAAAGGTCGGTAACGACCGGGGATGGCTTACTTGTAGGTGTTACCTAGTTAGAGAGGTAACCCGGCCTTGTGTTGGTAGAGATCCGGTTTGGTTCTTGGGGGTGTCCCTCCAGAGGCGTTCCATTCGATGAGGAAGTTCCTTAACCTGACCATTATTGGAAATCCAATCATCCAATACGTGTCTTGTACGGTTTTATTTGTAGAACCTGCCATCTAACATGGTAGCTATAGTAGGCATACTATAATGGTACGTATGCTGGCTAAGATTAATATTATACTTGCAAATATTTTCCACTATGCACTAATAATAATATCAAAAGGATTTTGCGTAGTAAGCTTGTTTGACTATCATAAGGAGAAATCTCCCTCAAGTGTGTGATTGCATTGTGTGTGTGTGCCGGGAGGCCTTATGGTAGTTTCATTTTCCAAAAAGCATAGTGGATTTCAATTTTAAATGCTTTTATTGTTTGTTTCAAAGATAAATTGTTTTTGTTTGCTCATACCAATCCCATGACTGGCCTGGAGTTTATTGTTCCCTTTCTAAACTCCGGTGCCCACAATTTTCCACATAGGCAGCTTAGAGTTAGATTTTCAGATAATCATCTTGTAGATATAGAGTTGATAGCTTTCAGTCTTTGGATTTTGGCAATCGCGTTAGGGATCGAGTTTGCTTGATTCAGCTTGATGGTGGTTCGAACTTACTGGATTGGAGTCTTCGAAGCTTTTTGGATGAGCTATTTGGTTTTGGACCATTAGAGATGAAATTGCAGTATGGGCGTTGGATCTCTTTGAAGCCTTTATTATTGGTGTTATCTTTTCCACTGTGATATTGTCTTTTATAGTATTGGTATTCAATTGTATCGTTGTTGTATCGAATGTTGTATATCAATGATATTATTCATTTTTCTTCCGCTGTGTTGTTGCATCTAATGTTGTTATAAGCTCCAGCAATTCGGATTTCGACGTTTGAATCTACAGCATTCGAATACGGGTAAAGTGTGAATGTCGATTTTCGAGCGCAAAAATCAAGGTCGTCACGCTTAGTTTCAGTGTGAGGTTGAGAAACGCTTTTGCGTTGTTGGTACGAAGAGACCGGGATCAGAATTTTCTGAAAACCACTACAGACCAACGTATATGCGTTCGATTTTGCAGGTTATCGATGATATTGATATTTAGGATTTTCATAGTGAAGGACTGCTTGTTGATCGTTTGGGGTTAAAATTCCAAGATACATCCAGTAGCAGTAGTCTCTTCATTATGAAATATTCAATGCAAGGACTATTCGCCACTAATCCTAGGGATTTCCCGACAGGATGTGGAGGAAAGTACCTTCGGTTTGTCCTGTTCCTGGACAACATGTATGGACGGGTGTTTGACATTGCATTTCTAAGAATACGTACATTGGTTTTTACAAATATACATCTGTTGGTGGCGGAGAAGGCAACTTCTCTTAGCTTAACACCCTCCTTGAGACGTACGAGCTCAAGGGTTGTGATTTTACGGAAGGCAATTAGTAGTCAACGGAAATGGCAATGTGGCGTTCAAAGTGATGTGATATGTGATATGTGATATGCGATATGTGATAAGGTAATCGTTACCTCAGGCCACATCAACCAAAAATGACCAAAACAGTGTTAGATGCAGCAGGGCTAAGTGAGTCATTGTCAATTAGGATGTGATCATCCTCTTTTAGATATATTTCTTCCCGCTTTGACGTTCGGGATGTAAATTAATGTGGTTTGTATGCTATGAGGGCCCTTGGAAAGCTCATTAACGATCGGGGGATGACATATTCGATACTACCTAGTTATAGAGGTAGTCTGGTCTTTTGTTAGCGGACGGCAGATGTTCCGTGCCTCGGTACATTCCTCTAGAGATGTTCTACCGGAAGGTAATCCCTTCCCCTTGTCATTAGTCTGGAAATTCAAACTCCACTACGAGCTTGCGGTTTTGTTTGTATTGGCGTAATGAATAGCCCGAAATGAAATATGGGTAATCATTTCGGCTATGATTAATATTATTTGTGCAATAGGCACTATTATAATATAATCGGATTTGATATGAAATGTTTTGGTTGTCGTAAGGTAAAACATGTCCGTGTTTATGTGTGGGCGTGTCTTACGAAGTACTTTTGTTTTAAAAGGAAAAGTTTTGCTAATTTAATAAATTAAGTTGAGTGTATTTCTCATGCTGGTATACCAGACTGATCCCGGTGCTCTTCCCCTTTCAATGCTCGGGTCAGACCGAGTATATTTTCAGGTTTAGAGTTGGTATTTTGGAGCTTCAGCAGGAGAGTTGGAGATCTTTATGTCGTATATACATATCTGTTTATTTCCATTATTTTGTTATTTAATTTATCAGTAATTATGAGGACAGATTACTATAGTTGTCCAGGCTGATGATTAGTGATTGATTGTTGAGATCTGATGGATGTACGTATATGATATTATAGTTTCTAGTTTCTAAAGATCATTGATATGATATTATATGTTATTCCGCTGCGATGTGGGATTCTGTATTTCTTTGTTTTGTTCTCCCTTCTCTCCTTCTTCTCTTCTGTTCTTCTCTCTTCTTTTCTTTCTCATGACTTTCCATCATTCTGTGCTTTTTGGGTCGGATATATGTGGTTTATTGTTGATTCAAAGGGTACCGATTTGTGGGTCTTCACAATATGTATGATGATTCCTATTTTCAATGCATAAGGAACTCATCTCACATGTTCCATATTAAACAATTTAATAAGGTGTCTTTGCATATCGATTTTGGACATTCCCAATATCTTTTATTCCCTCTATAAAAGACATCATTTATAATCCAAAGTTGAGTATTAAAACAACTAAGTTTGATTTTAACACAAGTAAATCGTTAAAATCAACAACGTTTTGTTTACTTATAGTTTAGAAATACCATTGTACCTTGTTCTATCTTATGAACACATGCTACCTCTGCATTTTGATTGATAATCAAACTTTTTGATATTTCTATCAAAATATTTTTCAATTTTATTGCTTATAAAATGATACTTTTTATCATTTCTTGGATCATATCCAAAGACTCACAAACTCAATATCGCTCCCACTGACTTTAAGACATTTTTGGTTATTATATGTAAATAGTTACTCTAAATCATTATTTTTAATTTTCTATTTCAAAACATATGTATGAAACATGAAGTCATACTAAATGGTAGTTTTGTGAGTAAATCCAAATTAACTTGAGCATGTTGAATACGAATCTATTATGCTAATTTCAAAAATTGAAAATTGTGGTATTATTCGTATCCATATTGCTCATTTAATTCCAACCGCATTAGCCTTGCTTATAAAACATAATCGTGACCGATCGATCACATCGCTTCGGTTATGACTACAAAATTATATTTTGATAGCGTACTTCTTATGGATTTATGCATCATACCATATCACAAAGTCAACACTCTTAATGGTTTAAACAATCGAGGATTACATATTTTTGACATTGATAACAAACTCATAGTTTCACTTCAATATGCGATAATAAATATTAGAAACTCTAATGCATTATATTTGTTTAGGTTAATTAACTTCATTTCTTCTTATCTAATTAGTTCTATCTATAGATGACATCCAACTCTATTTTACTATCAATAATTCCTCATAGAATTTTCTTCACAATGAAGTTGGTATTTCTTGAAACAACAATTATTTCTCATGCAACAAGACAGGCATTCGTAAATTTTTTATGAATTTCTTTATTTATAAAACTGATTTGGTTTTAGTTTACAAAATTTATGTTCAAAACATAAATATGTCATCCAATGATAGTCTTTCAAAAATACTTTTAGGGAGATTCACACAAAATCCCTTACGAACAATTATTACGTGCAATCATTCGACTCGCACAACCTGCTAACCCCTTAGCCCAAGATATGTTAGGTTTTCTTATAACCCTCATCTTATATGATTTTGTAAACTGTAATCTGGATGAAATAATATTAACCTTGTGTACTATTCTTAAAACACATGACCTTATAGAAAGAAACTAACTCAAATTTACTCACAATTAATCATGCATTGTCAAACAAATTTCGATTACTCCTTAGATGCATCATTATGTATCACATAGAGGAGTGACTTTAAATCTTTATTAATTTTTAGGTACGTTCGAAACACTTTCAATATACTCACGCATTCGACCAAATCAAATCATTTCAATCGCATGTTATTTTATTTAGTTCTGTTTTATACTCAATGAGTTTACCATAAACATACTACATGTGTACCAAGTGCACATGTCCATGTTAGTGATAACTCGTTGGTGAGTATGACGAAGTATGTGGAACCGTTTTGGTATTAATAGACTTGTGATTACATACATCAATATGTGTCAACGCGAAGAGTTCATTTACTCTAATGATACTCCCACTAAATGTGTGCATAGCTGTTAATTATTTTAGAAATAATAAACTAGTATCATATAATTATAATCATATAACAATACCATCTCTCACAACTACGGCTTAGTCTATAAATCCAAAATAATTATAAACAATATTAGATACTTATATATTTAATAATGCATCACTTTTATTATAAAAACAAATACCATATTATAGTTTTATTCCATAATAAATATTCATATATCCATATTGAAATATAGCTATGTCTACTTTACAGTCGATACTGAAAAATAGTCATTATTTCACAAATAATTTATGGTACGTTTTACGAAAACAATTTTCATACATTGATCCAATTAATAAGTGCTAAATGTCATGCTCCACTATTTATGCCACTACTATAATAGTGTAATTAATTTGGAGGTCCATCATTCACTTAATATAGAGTATTTATTTTCGATACTGTAACTAATTTATAGCGGAGAGTTCTTTGATCAACTATCTTGAACCCATAGAAAAAAATCTCTTATAAAACAATTTTCTACACAAAGATACATTTCGGAATAGAAATCATACTTTCCATTTGTGACGACTCGGTAAATTTTAACGATTTTAATAACGAAATTAATAGAATTTTTCATGAAAATAAAACAATAAAATTTAACAATGAAAATTTGATATTTGGAGCATGCCTATTTGAACGTAGCAACTGTCAAATTTTCATCATGGAAGATTATAACTGTCGTTTAATTTCAATTTCAATTTAAAATCGGTTAAAATTGATGTAAATAAAATATTTTCAAAATTTGAATATTTTTATACAGTAAAAGTATAAATCATTTTCTGAGTGAGACGTCGTATTTCGTTTCGTCAAATTTGGACTTCTCTAGCCTTGTTTATCTTATTTTGGATGAATTTGCAGCGGTTTAGCAGCGAACTATCAGCTTTTGATAGAATGGTCGTATCACTGATATCTGTGTACCATTCTGATCGTCTCGTCGTGCTGATCTCTATAGTATATTCATTTGTACATTTTGAAGTACGAAACATGATGAAATCGATAAACGGATCAGTCGTACCGGTTCCACATTTGGGCCTCTTAGCTTCTCGTACCCTTCCACTTTCCACCGTAAAATCTACAGGCAGTAGCTTTTAATATTACTCTTGGTTCGTGCTTGACCCTTTCTATTCCCACATGGGTTTTTCCTTCCATTTTCATATTCGTTCACTGTTCATATCAAGAGCGTTCAAATATAAAATAAATACATATATGGATCTGAGAAAAGAAGCATTCTCTTCTTCCTATAACTTGAACGTGCTTGTCCATTAGCAGATTAGATGTCTCCTCTTTTCTTGTTCCTTCTGCTATAATATATATATATATATGTATTATACAATCTATATTTGCATTGAGAATTAGCCAACTCGTTCTTTTTCATAACCGATAAGATTCGCCCACCCTCTTCCTGAACTATGGCCATGGCATTACTTCATGCCAACCCATCCTCATCTCCATTCCTCCATTCTTCAGGCCAGTAGAAACCCCTCTGGCCTATGTGCTCCGACCACCCTTCCTCCGTACAACAGCCACACCATCTCCACTTCCCTCCTGCATCCGCAGCCTACCCTCGCACCTGAACCCGAAGCAGCAGCTCCAGCCCCTCCTTTAGCAACCAACTTCGCCTGCACCACTCGAACACAGCCCTACCACCAGATTGCACTAAACCACAGTCCATCACCCACGTGCAGCTTCGCCTATCCCGCACCACCAAGCAACCCTGGCCACACTACAACCACGATCCACCCACCACCGTATCTCTACGTGACCACAACCATCACTACACTGACCCAATCCTTTTACTCCTGCAGCCGAAGCCCTGGAACACCTGCAATGACCCACTATAGTAGACCCCTCCAAACCCGAAGTCAGCCTCTTCCTTGTCAGCATGTCACCCCTCACCTTAGCATGACAGCTCCCCTTTCACTCCATCCACTCGCATGCAACAACCACTAGCCTTCATATTCTCTTTATAAAATATGTATATACTATATATTTTGAAATGTAGTGACATCTCTTCCTGCTCGTTTTTTTACGTTCTGCACCTTTACAATTGTGTTTTGACGTGATGTGCAATATATTATATGTTTCAAATGTTTATTTACAATGTATAACATTTTTGTTTGTTTTGTTAATCTTGTAATAACTCTTATGTGTATAAAGTGTGTTTAAATATTTATTTGAAATTTTGAAAAGAAATATAATATATAATGATTTTGGTATGTGTTTAAGGAAAGGATTTTGAAATAATGTATATATTTATTTTATTAATATGTGTTTTAATTTGATATTGATTTTTAAACAAATAATACATACATATATATATATATAAGTTGTCCTGATATGTGTGTCAAATTGATTTTCATAAATATTGATTTGAAATATAAATATAAAGATTTATTTTAATGTTGGTTTAAAATATATGTTATAGAAATTTTATTTTATATTTTGTTTCATCAATTCTAGTCTGTCATGCCTGCTTTCTTCGTCGAATTCATGTTCATCGTGCTGTGTTTTGAAATTTATGCTTGGATTCATAGCTCAATTTCATCGTCAAATTTCTCTAACCTCGAAAGGTGAGCAATCACTCATGATTAACATTCTCATATTTAATAAATTTGATTCACATCAAATGACGATCGAAATAGGCTGTAAAATTTGAATTATTAAGTTATCTAATTTTTAAATATGATATGCCATTATCTGTCATTGTTTATCTATGACATATGACATCATAACCTATTGTATATATTATATTTAAATTGTTACTGATGATATATGCTTGTTATTGATACGTTATATTAGTATCATATTTGTCCTCACTCTGCAAGTTCCGTGTTAGTTTAGAATTCCCTATGGGTTGAAATGGTACATACTCGAACGATATTATAGATTAGGGAAAAATCGTTATGGGTTGAAATAATAAACCCAAGCAATTTTCAATGATTTTGAAATTTTGGGGTTGCAGGTTGAAATGATATATACTCGTAAATATTAAATTTGCGGATTGAAATGATAAATATCTGTATCACTTAACCATAGGATAGTAAATTATATACGGACACTGTTGGTCTATTTTGAAAAAAAAATGATTGCCAAAGTTTGGAAGGAAATATATGGATTTTATTAAATATTGATTTTTAAATTATAATTTGAAGAATTTAATTTAATATATGTGAAAATTTAGATTTTTAAATTTATATGTTTTGGAAATTTCTAATTTATAAGTTAGTTTTGAAAATATAATTTTTTTTGTTATAATTTTATTATTTTAAAAATATATAAAATAAGATTTTATACAAAATACACTTGATAATAAGATTTAATTTAGTAAAATTTAATTTAATTGGTTTATAATATGTTTAAGTATTTATTTTAATTTATATAATTATTTTAAAAATAGATTTTATAAATTTAATAATAAAGGTGGGAAAGATAAATTAATGTTGACTTGGAATTTAAATTCGTTAATAATTGAATTTAAATAAGAATTGATTTCAACTTATTAATTTTGAGATTTTGGAAGAATGATTTATAACTTGATTTGATAAAAAGTAATTAAATGAATATTCTAAATTTTAAATAAAATTGAGACTGAATATTTAATATTGATATAAATTTATAAATTGAGATTAATTTAATTGTTATTAAAATGATTAAGTGAAAATTTTCCAATTTGGATAAATTTAAGTTAAATGTTGAAATACAAATGAAACTTATATTGAGAATGTTTGGATATTTAGACTTTGAATCTTTTTGGAATCGAAATGATAGTTCAAAATTGGATTTGAAATCGATAAAAATTGAAATGGTTTATTGAGAATTTGAATTGAATCTTTAACCTTTTAGATTGAAAGTGTTGAACAAGGATTGATTAAATTGAATTTTTGAATTTAAGTTGATTTGAATTAATTTGTGGAATTGGATGAAACAATTCTAATTTGGAAACTATTTCAGTATAATCTCTTTAAATAAATATAAACTATTTTTAATTTACAACTATTTTAATATATAAATTATTTTAATATATAAACTATTTTAATTTATATCTATTTAATATATATACTATTTTCAATATCTAAACCGTTTAAGTTGGAAAAATTATGATTTCAAAAGTGTTATTATTTCAAAAGTGTTATGATTTCAAAAGTGTTATTATTTCAGAAGTGTAATGATTTCAAAAGTGTTATGATTCTGGAAATGAATTATTTTTTTAAAGTGAATAATGGTATCGAGTTGATATGGTTTGGAAATGAATATGATATTTTGATATAAATTCTGAACTATTTGAAGTTAAATGACCATGGTGTGAAATGAGCGTTTGGTTGTTAAAGAGACTGACATCGGATATTCTCATACTCTCTGCCAATTCCGAAAACCACTTGAACAACTATGTACGTGGTGGACATTTCAGAATGAAGTAGGATGGTGATAATTCTATATGAGGTTTTAGCGTAGCCCTGACTCCCATGAGTAAGCTTGATGTGGCTAAAACATGAGCCATGCCAGGCCAAGTGAGGTCATTCCTCCTATCGGACATATTTCTTCGATGCCATTCTACTACCTTATGATTTGATTGTATGCACCTTTGATTCGGGAGTGTGTCTCGAGGTGGGAGGTAGTAACTGCTATGCATTACCACCAGTCCGGATCCGCAAACGGTATATCTACCATGGCATTCCTTTGTGTGCCTTGTCACATGCTTTATCGCGCCTTCTACGAGTTTGATTTATACTATACCTATGAAGTGCCCTCTGATAGCCCTTCAGTTTACGGAGGAATTACGGTACTGTATAGACTATGGGAGTATACAAAATATGTTAAGGGGGATATGGGTAATGCCTTAACGCTATTTTAATAGTTTCCTTTACTATAGACATATTGTAATAGTGTATATTACAACATAGTAGATTGTTCCACGGATCCTTAGAGGATGAAAATCCCAAACATCCTTTAAGTTACTTGTATTTCAGTTGACATTTCACTTGAGTTGAATTTATTAATATAAGAATGTAAATCCTGACTCGAGTGATTTATGTTTTGCTTTATGCTCGAGTCAAACAGAGTGTCACAACATTTGAGACTCGCCTTTACAGATTGGAGCTTTGTTTGAAGATCTATCTATCCTGCTTTCTGTTATTTCAAGTTATTCCAGTCACTTATGCTTAGACTCATCGGTTGCTTATGTATTAGAGATTCATTTATATTTGAGATTCTGTTGTATTTTGTTTCCAACTCTGATGTTTTATAGTAGCTTCCTGAACTGCTATTTATTATTCCGCTGCTTATTGTTATATTACTCTGTATCTGTGATTCTATGATTTATTTATTTATTGTACGTGCTAAGTTTTACCAAATATAAATTAGCAGTCTATTGTTTTGAGTAATTCAAGTCCGACAGGTGTGGATGCGAATGGTTCGAAAAACCGGGTCGTTACAGTTGGTATCAGAGCTCTAGTTTAGGCAAAACTTAGCATATGGAGTAAAAAATTATTACAGAATTTCTCCTCTTTGATTTGGATTTCCTTTGAATTTTGGAACTTTCCCCTTCATTCTAAAAATTCATTCTTGTCTTCTCCTATTCGCGTTCTTTTGATACTGGAGCATCCCATAGCTCCAACCTCAACTGTCAACTTCATCCTTTGTTTGACTAATCCCATCGGTGGCCCTACCAACCTAAATATGATTGGTAAAGGGGTGAAACTTCTTCACAACAGGCATTGATTCATCAGGGATTTTTACGTCCTCGATTTTGATGGTGTTATCTTTTGCTAAGCCCGAATCTTCTTAGTAGACTACTTAGGTATTTCCCTTGTGATCCAATGTCGAATGCCTTCGATTTGCAGGCAGTTTTATCTCTTCTTCCTAGTGATTTTGAATCCACCAGACGGTCAGGAATTTTCTTGATGATTTGGTTAAGTCACTCCTTCACCTCATAAGCGAAAAATTTAATTCCGCATCGATCTTATCCTTGGAATCTCGGTTGATCCGGTCAAGGTCACCGCGATTTATATAAGTCTATCCATTTTTTTCTCTTTTGTAATTTAATTATTTTATCTTTCTTTCGAGCCTATCTTTGTAGTTATTAATTCTCTTGAGTAGGGTCCCTCTAAATTTGAATCTCTATTCTTGTTCTAGAATCCATTCTGGAGTCATCCTGTGAAAAGTGTATTTGTAATTAATCATAAAATGTTTTATATTGTGTAGTTTGAGTTGTTAAGTTGATTTGGGGTTTTGATCGATTCGTCTGGTCAATGTTATCGATAGAAGTTTCAAAACACTCGAACAGACTAAACTGACACAGTATTGTTTTCCAAATTTGTAAATGAAATAATTCCATGTATGATTATATTTTATATATAAGTTTAACTTTCTGTACTTAGATTGTTAAATGAATTGGTTGTTTGGAATGATATATATTTCAAATGGTTTGAAGTGAAACTGAAGATTTAATTCTTAAGTTTACGTCAAGCAATGATTTTCCATTATTTAAATGAATCGAATTTTTTGGAATAGTTGAAGTGCTTTAATTGAAAATGAAATTAAAATAACTAGAAACAGTTGAACTAGGATAAATTTATTTGTATAATACTCTGTTGCATTTTATAACATATATAACTTACCTGAATATTCAAAAAGCTAAAATGTTATGTAAATATGTAATTAGAGGTTATACAAAGGAAACTTAAGTAATCAAATGCTCAAGCTAAACCCAGTTTAATTGAAATGTTGTAAAAAAAATAAGTTTGGATTGTGTTTAATTATACTCAGAAACATTAGTATAACTTACCTGAGAAAAAAGAGTTAAATGTAATGAGAATGTGCACTTAAATAATATACAATATAAATATAAGTGATAAGATGTCCAAAAATTGAATTTTGTTAAGGGGATTTATAAATAAAAATTTAGTTGTTAAAATGAATGTTTAATTTGTGTTATGAGGAATGATAAGTGAAATAAATTGAAAGAAAGAAAAATTATATTTTAAATAAATAAATTTGGACTTAAGAATCTAAACAGGTAATAAGTAAATTCATATCTTTGAAAACAGTTGCGATACAAAAGTAAATTTCAATGATAGTTGAAACTGAATTTAAGTGGAATCAGCCTGATTGAAAATAAATGGATACAATAATTGTACTAACTAAAATAAATTTTGTTTTGAAGTATTTTTTTAAACAAATGTTAATAAATTGAAAGCAAATCAATTGAATGAAAATACATTAATTGAAATCCAACAAGTGTGAATACAATAAATACTTATTGATTGAATAAATGGATTTAAAGCAAATTTGTTGAATATTAATCAATTTTAAACCAATGAAATTTATATAGTTCAAATTATTTGTTGTATTTCAATCTATCTTTTCTTTTTGATTGTTCCTATTCCCCTTTCTTGGTTGTTCCTATCTCTTTCCTTTTCAATGACGAAAAGTTTTGAATGGGGGAGAGTGTGACGACCCGATAAATTTTAACGATTTTAATAACGAAATTAATTGAATTTTTCATGAAAATAAAACAATAAAATTAAACAATGAAAATTTGATATTTGAAGTACGCCTATTTAAACGTAGAAAATGTAAAATTTTCATCAGAGAATATGGAAGTTTATTTCTGTTGTGTAATTTCAATTTGATTTAAAATCGATTAAAATTGATGTAAATAAAATGTTTTCAAAATTTGAATATTTTATACAATAAAAATGTAATTATTTTCTGAGTGAGACGTCATATTTCATTTCGCAAAATTTGAACTTCTCTAGCCTTGTTTATCTTATTTTCGATGAATTTGCGGCAGTTTAGCAGCGAATTATCGACTTTTGATAGGATGGTCGTATCATTGATATCTATGTACCATTCTGATCATCTCGTAGTGCTGATGTCTGCAGTATATTCATTTGTACATTTTGGAGTTCGGAACACGACGAAATCGACAAATCGATCAGTTGTATCGGTTCTGCATTTAGACTTTTTAGCTTCCCATATCTTTTCACTTTCCACCATAAAATCTATAGGCAGTGGCTTTTAATATTACTCAAAATTCATGCTTGACCCTTTCTATTCCCACATGGGTTTGTCTTTTCATTTTCATATTCGTTCACTGTTCATATCAAAAGCTTTCAAATGTAAATAAATACATATGTAGATCTAAGGAGAGAAGCATTCTCTTCTTCCTATAAGTGGAACATGCTTGTCCATTAGCAGATCAGATGTCTCATCTTTTCTTATTCCTTCTGCTATATATATATATATATATATATATATATATATATATATATATATATATATATATATAATGCAGTTTATATTTGCATTGAGAATTAGCCAACTCATTCTTTTTCATAACCGGTAAGATTCGCCCACCCTCTTCCTGAACTATGGCCATGGCCTTGCTTCATGCCAACCCATCCTCATCTCCATTCCTCCACTCTTCACGCCAATCGAAACCCATCTAGCCCATCTGTTCCAACCACCCTTCCTCCATACAACAACCATGCCATCTCCACTTCCCTTCCGCATCTGCAGCCTACCCTCGCACCGAAACCCGAAGCAGCAGCTCCAGCTCCTCCTCCAGCAACCAACTTCGCCTGTACCACTCGAACACAGCCCCACCACCAGATCTCCACTCAACCACAGTCCACCGCCCACGTGCAGCTTCGCCTACCCCGCACCACCAAGCAACCCAGGCCACACCACTGCCCGATCCACCTACCACCATATCTCCATGTGACCACAGCCATCACTGCACTGACCCAGTCTGCCTTTTTACTCCTGCAGCCAAAGCCCTAGAACACCTGCAGCTACCCACTGCAGTAGATCCCTCCAAACCCGAAGTCAGCCTCCGCCTTGTCAACCTGTCACCCCTCATCTTAGCACGGCAGCTCCCCTTTCACTCCAGCTACTCGCGTGTAACTAGGGCTGGTAATTTTTCCATTTTACCTATTTTCCGGTAATTTCCTTCCGCATATTTTCGAGATTTTATATTTCCGTTTTTTTCCATTAAAAATACTTCGGAAGGAATTCCTTCCGGTTTCTAACGGAAGAAAACGGAAATTTTCAATGTTTTTCGTGGAAATTTCATTCCTTCCGAATCATTTCATAAATCTTCTAAAATGGACCGGCCCACAAACAAATCATTGCATCTAATACTTCAGTGCTTCAAAAAAAACATTTCACCGACCGTGCTCTTAAATTTCAGAAGAAACCTAACCCTAATTCCCTTTCCTCCATCCGCAGTTCTTCAAAAAATCTACTAATTACTTTGGTCGATTCATTTCTCGGCTAGGAAATTCACTTGCAGGTATTTAAATCACTTCAGTTTCAATTTTTATTTTTTATCTTTTATGTTTAAGATTTGTTTATTTGAGGATGCTAAACTGAAGATAAACAAAAGCGAAAAGAAAAAAATAAACCGATAATGTAATCACAATTCAAATACCCAAAATTAAAAACAAGTTCTTGTTCGATTAAAAAGCATAATTTTATACTTCCCCAACGCTCTCCACAATCATTTGTTTGTAAATTATATGCACTTGGACTCAGGCTTCATTGAAGATGGACTGGGATGCTTTAACTTATACCACAATTATGGTGTTGCGATTTTTACATCATGACATGACAGTAATTATCAAACTGAAACTCTTTTATGTTCATCTCACTGGTTGGTGGTATGTGTACATTTGGAAAAATTGATATCTGGTGTGCAAGTTCTAAATTTCTTAACAAAAGCTGGAGTCAATGAAGAACAGTCTATTGTAATTTACAAATTTTAGTGTGCATGTTCATGGAACATTATTACTTATGTCACAAATAAAACAATTTTACTAGAGTGAAGGACTGGGCTGTAACTATATGATATGCTCTGCTACGATGTATAGACATGCATAGTGTAGATATGAATAAAGGAGGGTCCTTACGGTTGTTAAAAAGATGGGAAGATTACAATATCACTACTGATATTGCTTGGGTGTTCTTATTCCTTGTTAGTATGGAGAATTTCTTGAATGAAGTATTTAGATTATTGAATTAGTACCTTATGTTTTCTATGGTTGATTTCAGAATAATAATACCTTATGTTTAACTATATACTATTTATATGAATAAACCAACATGTTTTCAGATTAAGAATATGGCTACTAAGGTTATTGCTAATCCTTGCACAAATTTAATAAATTTCCACAGTTTTGAAAGTTGTGGCACGTAATGTAATTAGATCTCACCATATCCGAAGAGACTCTTGCTTTTGTTGCTGCTACAGGCAAGTTGTAATCAATATGATATAAATTTTAACATGAATTAGATGCTGCTGCACATATGTTTCTCTTTATTGGGAGAACCGCAATTTTAAAACTAATATCTCGATTCGATTTATTTTTTTATCTTTTATCTTTTATGTACAACTGGTAATGTGAAAATTCTTGGAAGTATGTATTTTGTTTCTGTACATGATCAGTGCATAGTTACTTGATAGAAAACAAAGCAGTGGTACAATTGTACGCATCCAGATATAAGACTGATTGAATTTAGTACAGAACTACAACAGTTAACATGCTATAATATTCCATCTTGGTTGAAATAATCAATTCCAATAGTAATTTCAGCATATAATAAAGTTTTCTTATTCTTAGAACTGAAATTTTGCAGGTTTTCTATGGAATCTAGTGAATCAAGTGCAGCGAATGAAGCGGGACAAACTCAGCCCAACATGCAAAGTCGAACAGAAATTCAATGTAAAAAACCATCAAGACCAACAAAATCGATAGTATGGGACCACATGACAAAGATTTTTAGGAAGAAGGACAATGGGGAAATGGAGGCGATTGCAATATGTAAGTACTGTAAAATGGAGTGCACGGCCGATTCGAAGCAAGGAACAACTGGCTTACAGTATCACCTTTTTTATTTATGTCCATAATCTCCCATATATAAAAAAAAAGATGTGGATAACAGTCAACCTCAAGATGGGTTGGCTGGATCTTTGGTTCCACATTCTTTCAATCAAAATAGATGTACATTAGCTTTGGCAAAATTCATTGTTAAGAATGATATATCATTTAGGCTAGTAGAAAGTGAAGGTTTTAGAGAACTATTTGCCGAACTTCAACCAAGATTTATAGTACCCGATAGAAAAAAATGCGCATCAACTATTTGGGATTTGTTTATAGTGGAAAAGGCTAAATTAAAAAGTGTAATTGGAGATCAAAGGGTTAGTATAACCACTGGTACTTGGACTTCTATTCAGAACATTAATTATATGGTCGTCACCGCGCATTTTATGGATAGTGACTGGAAATTACATAAGAGAATTATAGCATTTACAAAGATTAGTAGTCATAAAGGAGATGAAATAGGAAGGGTGTTAGAGAACTGTTTGAATGAATGAGGCATAGATAAAAATTTTACCATCATGGTTGATAATGCTAGTGCTAATGATACAGCAATTGGTTATATAAAGAGAAGATTAGAATATTCTGATTCTTTATTGCTTAGTGGAAAATATATACATTTGAGATGTGTGTGTCATGTTTTAAATCTAATTGTTAAAGATGGACTAAAGTATTATTACGAAGCTGTTGAAGGCATTAGGAATTTAGTAAAGTATATCCACTCCTCTCCTTCGAGATTGGATAGGTTTAGATATTACTCTAACTTGATGAAAAATGATAAAATGGCTATTGTTCCACTTGATTGCCCTACTAGATGGAACGCAACATTTAAAATGCTTGATATTGCTTACAAATTTCGATAAGTATTTGATAGAATGTGTACGGAAGATGAACCAATTAAAGTTTACTTCAATGAGATGATCAAAGACAAAAGGAAAAATTTAGTAAAAAGAACTGGGCCTCCTACAAAAGAAGACTAAGAAAGAGGTCGAGTTTTGATTGAGTTTTTGAAGGGATTTTATGAAACTACATTAAAACTTAGTGCAACTAAGAGTGTCACTTCTTCGTTAATTTTCGATGAGGTTATATTGGTTCAAGATGCAATTGAGCAAGCTAGTAACAATATTCATAATTCTAATTTGCAAAATGTAGCCAAAATGATGAAAGTTAAATTCGACAAATATTGGGGTAGCATTGAAGTAATTAACAAAGTGATCTTTATAGCTCATATCTTGGATCCAAGATACAAATTTCAATCTTTAAAGATTAGCTTTCTCGATATAGGTTGGAATAGTGGTAAAATAAATGAGTTTCTTGATGTTATAAAACATGCTTTAAATGAGCTATATGATGAATATAGAAAGAGCATGAATATACCAAATGTAATTGGATCTAATGTTATTGTAAGAAATGAAGAGATTGATGAGCAATTTGATGATAGTCTTAGAAGTAAAAAAGTTAAAAAGACTTCAACAAACAAGAAGGGAAGAACAATCACTTGAGATAACTAATGAGGTTGATCGGTATCTAAATGATCCATTTGAAAATCTTACGAGTAGAGATTTTCATTTGTTAGATTAGTGGAAAGGCAATCAAGCAAAGTATCCAATACTTTCAAAAATCGCTAAAGATATCTTAGCCATTCCTAGTTCAACCGTTGCTAGCGAAAGTGCGTTTAGTCTTGGTCGAAGAGTCGTTAATCCATATAGGGCTTCGTTGGCTCCTAATATGGTCGAAGCATTGGTATGTCTTAGTGATTGGTTGAGAGCGGAAAACCTTAGTTGTCATCAAATGCAATTTGAAGAGGACGTCGAATTATTTATGGACACGGAGGTGATTTGTGAAGGTAAAAAATTCAACTATTACTTATAATTGTTATATTGTCATCAAATGCAATTTTTTTCCTATAACATGTTTATTTCACATGTTATACCATGAATGATGCATGCATTTTGTTATACCATTTGTGAAGTATCATCATAATCAATATTATAATGGTACTCAGAATCCACCAAATCTGGAAGTCCTCAAATGCACATATTCCCTACAACCACGACTCTCTCTATATATAACTGCATTTATGTTGGCCACCAAGATTTTTATAATTTCATGCAACAATTATACAATACAAAATTAATTGTCTCTTACAGTTGTTAGTACAATTATACAATACAAAACTATACCAAATTTTATCATGTACTGAATCGTACGCACTACGACTTCTTAGTTGTTAGTATGTCATGCATCATTTTAAATTTTAACACAAGGATTTTAAGGGACTTCTCTTACAGTTAAAATACTTGCTTATGTGACCATTCTTCAATGCAAAGGACAATAAAGTAACACGTCCTTTAGGCATTCCAATTGACAACCAAGTTATGTGTGGGGCTGTTAATTCAATGAGCATCCAACCTTTAGATCTGACAATTAATGACCAAAAATTAAAGTTAATAAACAAGATGAACCCAATTGGTTTCTTTAAAATCTTTATCGTCTCTTAACAGAATAAATTAAAATAGAGAATTAGTTACTTAGATTTACTATTATTATTATGCTCTATGTTAATATTATTTTAAATGGGAAAACATATAATATAAATACAAATAATTAAATATTTATCAAATACCACCTTAAAGAGAACCAATGTGTTCCTCTTAGTTGCTATTTCCAGTCCTGTGTTTATTAAATCATACGTGAGAATAGTCAGGTTCTATTTTTTTCCCCTTAGTCTCAGGTTCTGCAAAAGCTTTACTATGCCTTAGTCTCAGGTTCTGCAAAAGCTTTACTCTGTTGCATTTATTAAACTGGGTACTGACATTGTTTTGTAAACCATTTTTATTACAACAGGAACTTCTTCCATGTCATTAGCAACATCATCATCACATAATATGGCAAAATAGATGCAAAGTGTTCAGAGCAGGTATGTAATTTACCTTCAAATTCACTATATTTACCATCATCATCCATACACTGATTCATCTAGTATTATTTTATTCTCTGATATTCCTCTTATTTCTTTTCAGGTGGTTATATTTCTCATTTGGGATTAGAGAATCAACAAATATGTAGCTTTTATTTTGAAGCTTTGATGTAAAGATTTCAAATTCATGTAATATATATACAATTTTTGTGGATTTGTAGTGTGAGACTGAATTGGATCATTATCTTATGATGAAAATTTGATGCAATGTTTAATTTGCAGCAACATGCTATGAATTCCTATAATTTGTGATTTACAGTTAAAATTTGATGAAAATTTTATTTTATAAAATTCTTTGATCGGAAAAAGGAATTCCATGTTCCGTTCCGAGTTTTCCATTTTCTGTCAATAGGAATTCCAATGTTGATGGAACGGAATACGGAATAGGCCGCATCATTCCATCAACAATCGGAAGGAATAGGAAATGCTTTGGATGGTACGGAAATTTTCCGTACCCACCCCTACGTGTAACGACCACTAGTCTTCATCTTCTCTTTTTTAAAATATGTATCTGCTATATATTTTGATATGCAGTGACATCTCTACCTGCCCGTTTTTTTTCGTTCTTCACCTTTACATTTGTGTTTTGATGTGATGTGCTATATATTATATGTTTCTAATGTTTATTTACAATGTATAAAAATTTTGTTTGTTTTGTTTACCCTATAATAACTCTTATGTGTATAAAGTTTGTTTAAACAGTTATTTGAAATTTTGGAAAGAAATATAATATATAATGATTTTGGTATGCATTTAAGGAAAGGATTTTTAAATAATATATGTATTTATTTTATTAATATGTGTTTTAAATTAATATTGATTTTTAAAATATATATATATATAGAAGTTGTCCTGATATGTGTGTCAAATTGAATTTCATAAATACTAATTTTAAAATATAAATATAAAGATCAATTTTGATGTTGGTTTATAATATATGTTATAGAAATTTTAATTCATATTTTGTTTCATCAATTCTAGTCCGTCGTGCATGCTTTCTTCGTCGAATTCGCGTTCATCGTGCTGTGTTTTGGAATTTGTGCTTGTATGTGTAGCTCAATTTCATCGTTAAATTTCTATAACCTCGAATGGTGAGCAATCACTCACGATTAACATTCTTATATTTACTAAATTTAATTCACATGAAATGACGATCGAAATAGGCTGTAAAATTTGAATTGTTAAGTTATTTAATTATTAAATATAATATGCCATTATCTACCATTATTTATCTACGACATATGACATCATAACCTGTTGTATATATTATATTTAAATTGTTACCAATGATATATACTTGTTGTTGATATGTTATATTAGTATCATACTTGTCCTCACTCTGCAAGTTCCCTGCTAGTTTAGAATTCCCTATGGGTTGAATGATACATACCCGAACGGTATTATAGATTACGGAAAAATTGTTATGGGTTGAAATGATAAACTCAAGTGATTTTCATTGATTTTAAAATTTTAGGGCTGCGGGTTGAAATGATATATACCTGTAAATATTGAATTTGCGGATTGAAATAATAAATATCCGTATCACTTGACTATAGGATCGAAAATTATATACAGACACCGTTTGTCTATTTTGAAAAAAAAATGATTGCCAAAGTTTGGAAGGAAATATATGGATTTTATTAAATATTGATTTTTAAATTATAAAATAAAAAATTTAATTTAATATATGTGAAAATTTAGATTTTTAAATTTATATGCTTCGGAAATTTTGAATTTATAAGTTAGTTTTGAAAATATAACTTTTTCATTTTTCTTACAATTTTATTATTTTAAAAACATATAAAATAAGATTTTATACAAAACACACTTAATAATAAGACTTGATTTAATAAAATTTATTTTAATTGGTTTATAATATGTTTAAGTATTCATTTAAATTTATATAAATATTTTAAAAATAGATTTTATAACTTTAATAATAAAGGTGGGAAAGATAAATTAATGTTGACTTGGAATTAAATTGGTTAATAATTGAATTTAAATAAGAATTGATTTGAACTTCCTGATTTTGAGATTTTGAAAGATATGACTTATAACTTGATTTTATAAAAAGTGATTAAATGAATATTCTCAATTTTAAATAAAATTGAGACTGAATATTTAATATTGATTTAAATTTATAAATTGAGATTAATTTAATTGTTATTAAAATGATTAAGTGCATATTTTTCAATTTGGATAAATTTAAGTTAAATGTTGAAATAAAAATGAAACTTATATTGAAAAAGTTAGGATATTTAAACTTTGAATCTTATTGGAATCGAAATGATAGTTCAAACCTGGATTTGAAATCGATAAAAATTGAAATGGTTTATTGAGAATTTGAATTGAATCTTTAACCTTATAATTTGAAAGTGTTGAACAGGTATTGATTAAATTGAATTTTTGAATTTAAATTGATTTGAAACGATTCGTGGAATTGGATGAAACAATTCTAATTTGGAAATTATTTCAGTATAATCTCTTTAAATAAACATAACTATTTTTGATTTACAACTATTTTAAGATATAATTTATTTCAGTATGTAAACTATTTTAATTTATAACTATTTAATATATATATACACACACACTATTTTCAATATCTAAACCGTTTAAGTTGGAAAGATTATGATTTCAAAAGTATAATGATTTCAAAAGAGTTTTGATTTCAAAAGCGTTATGATTTTGGAATGAATATTTTTTTAAAGTGAATAATGATATCGAATTGATATGGTTTTGAAATAAATATGATATTTTGATATGAAGTATGAACTATTTGAAATGAAATGGTCACGGTGTGAAATAAGCGTTTGGTTATTAAAGAGACCAGGATCAGATACTGTCATAAGCATTTAGTAGCTATTGTGCATTTCCACCAGTCTGGAACAACAATGGTATATCTACCATGGCATTGACTTGCATGACTTGTCAAATCCCTTATCGCACCTTCTACGAGTTTGGTTTGTACCATACTTATGGAGTGCCATCTGATAGCCCTTTAGTTTACGGAGGAATTATGGTACTGTATAGACTATAGAAATATTTAAAATGTGTTAAGGGGGATATGGGTAACGCCTTAACGCTATTTTAGTAGTTTGCTTTACTATAGACATATTATAATAGCGTATATTACTACATAGTAGATTGTTCCATGGATCCTTAGAGGATGGAAATCCCAAACATCTTTAAAGTTACTTGTACATGAGTTGACATTTCACTTGAGTTGAATTTATTAATATAAGAATGTAAATCCTGACTCGAATGTTTTGTGTATTGCTTTATGCTCGAGTTAGACTGAGTGTCACAACATTTGAGACTCACCTTTGGAGATTGGAGCTTTGTTTGAAGATCTATCTATTCAGCTTTCAGTTATTTTAGTTTATTCCATTCACTTATGCTCAGACTCGTTAGTTGCTTATGTATTAGAGATTCATTTGTATTTGAGATTCTGTTGTATTTTGTTTCAAACTTTGATGTTTTATAGTAGCTTCGTGAACTACTATTTATCTTTTTGCTGCTTATTGTTATATTACTCTGTGTCGGTGATTCTGTAATTGATTTATTTACCGTATATGCTAAGTTTTGCCAAATATAAATTAACAATCTGTTGTTTTGAGTAATTCAAGCCCGACATGTGCGGATGCGAATGGTTTGAAATATCTGGTCGTTACACTATTCCAATATTAAGTATCTTTTGCTATCAGTACAGTTCTCGTCTCCGGTATTTCCTTATGAAGCAAAAGTGACCATACACTTTCTTCATCCCTACAATACCTCAAATCATATCTACTCTTATACATTCGTTATTCTTTCTTAATGGTCAAACCATTCAAAAGAGTACCCTTACTACAATATCATAATTAACTCTTTACAAAAGCACATTCGATTATCCTTAAGTTGTAAAGACATCAGATATATTATGCTTTGTGTAAACTGATCAAACTGACATTTCTGTGATCGAGTTCTTAGATATATATTGTAGTTTTGATCTAGTGTTACATTTAACATGATACGATCCTTTTGTAATCAATCAAATCGAATACTCGATCTTGCACTAAGGTTTATTTGATTTTTTGGATGAACTAATTTCATCGAAATATTGTATATTACAAATTTTGACGTTCACCATGTAACATTTACATATGATTGTATATGGATATAATATCCATAGTCTTATATTGCTTTTAGAGTTTGAAACTCATAGAATGCACTGTATGGTCTCAACCAAATAAGCACGTATGCGATCAAATTATGGAAGTATTAAGTAGTTGTAAAATTAAGCACTTGCATGGGTATAAAAACATTCACATGCAATAAACATTTTGTATATCTTAATTGATAAACGTTTTATCAATCATTTTAAATGCACAAAGTTATCAATGTAGATTATTATAATTTTATATAGATTATTATAATTTTATATTGCAAATGTTCTTACAATATTATAAAGGCTAAATGTTATCATTTCATTTTTCTAATATGGCTCCCATTAGTCTTTTATGTCTTGCCAAATCCTAAGTCGAAACATAGAAGTCTTTTGACTTCACTAGTGGGTGTCAAGACTCGTATGCCTTGGGATTCTAACCTTGAGGAAAGCTCAACAAACCATAGGCCCACATATGATGGATAAATCATTATCGATTGGATCGCATACAACTTCTAACCTTTGGTACCTTGTCCTAATCTCGCCTTTCCCTTGAGGAAAGCTCAATAGGTAAAATAGGACTATTCACTTGGACTTATCATTTCGCGACGGCCTAAGTATAATGCATGTACCTTGAGGAAAACTCAACAAATATGTACAACTATCTTACCTCATATATTTAATATATTAATAGTACTACACATAACATTCCTAGCTTAAGGCTTAAGGATAGCTCAACAACTAAGGAGTATGCAAGCAATCTATTAGTATATAAATTATAGAATACAACTTTATATTAAAGATTCATAATCTTTAATATATTATATCGGGTGACATCGACTTATGGAATAATGTATTTCTTATGAAATACTCTCGTGATTCAAGTGTCAAACACACTGAAAATCACGGTACACGTACACTTACATATGTATTTATTCCTTAATTCTATTTTGAGTTTCTTTAATGCTCCGCCTTTAGTTTATACATTTATTTAATATAAATTTTATTATTATATAACTTTTATATTTCATATTACTTATATAATTGTTTTACATATAATATTTTGTAAATTAAATATTATTTGATTAATTTTAATCAATTAACTCTTTAGTTAATTTTATATTAGTATTCCAATACAACTTTTATATTGGACATATCTACTATAGCCTTTATAGTGTATACTATAACCTTTATTGTGTAACACATATATATCTTATAGTGTATGTTTATTTATTAATTAACCTTTAATTAATTAGTTTAATCAAACAATTTTGATTAAATTATATTAATTTCAAAAATTTATCTTATATACATACTTATGTTATTAAACACTTTAACATAACGTATATAAGACATGCATATAAGTATTAATTAATCAACTCGTTCGATTATATTAATTTTTTAATAAATTTTAAATTTCAAAATTGATATTTAGATAGTTTCAAACATTTTGAATTTCTTATAACATTTTCAAACATTTTGAAAATTTATATTATATTATAACCTCTAATAATAAATATGTTTTTATTTTAAATTTAAAATCTTGTCTTAATTTTCAAAACTATTTTGAAAATTAGCCCAAGGCCCAATTCAAATTGGACCTTTTCTATCAGGGGTAACCTTTTGGCTCATTCACCTTTCAGGCTAGATAGGTAACCAGGATGGACATGGTACATGATTATTCAATTCCAATCCTTGACATTTCCTTTCTAGACATCGTACTATGTGCACAAGCTTAATTAGTTAGCACTAACATGACTAATTTAAACTGCATAGGTTATTGGGTAATGACACCATTGTTGGAACTAGACCGGTCCACAAGAAGAAATAGGTGAATTTCAAAAAATTTACCATTTTGGATCTTTAATGGGCCGATGAAGTCTAAATATGTTTAGATCTTGTCTAAATTTTATTCTAAATATTCTTTTTTGATTTAAATTGTTAAATTGAAGATTTGAATGTAACTTAATTTACCGTATTATAATGGATGTACCAAATACATCCATTTGTGTGAATATAAAAATAATGCTAATATATGTAATAAACCATGTAAAATGAATTCAGAGAAGTAAACCTTTCATTTCTTTCTCTTACCATATGTAATAAATAAGGGAAGATATGTCAAAATAGGAAGAGGGAGAAACCTTTTATTTCCCTTCTTCTTTAATTGAATTAATTAATAATATAAATTAAGGGAAAGTTTTTCTTTATTAATTTAGATCCAAATTATTTAAGTGTGAGATACGAAAAGTATGAATATATCACATATATTCACACTTTGTTGACCAAAATGTTGACATAATGTAATTAATATTGATTGTTTCCATAGACAGGAATAAATAAGAATAAATTGAATGCAATCATATAAGGATCTAACAAGGTAGGAAATGAAAAGGTGGAATCGTTGATTTATTCACTTTCCTTTTTAACAAATTCAATTAATACAGCATTATTTTACATGCAAGAGGTATAATGATGCAATGACAAAAATGTAACTAATAATTAATGTATATATGCATTTGCCTCGGTTTTGAATTAAAAGGGTTAAATCAGACTTTGGCTGTTAAAGATACAAATATTTGAAGTTTATATGTATGTGTACACGAATATTTACACAAGCATATGTATGTAATATAAAACTAAAACTTTATAATTTAAATTTAAATTTGACAATTTGCATTTCATTCTAAATCAGCAACTTAAATTGAACTTTTGGGTTGGAAATGAAACAAGAGTTTGGAAATTTTACAAAACTATAAATCTAGAAAGATGCATGGATAATTTAAAATTACAAAAAAAGTTCATTTGAAATTTTAGATCTAAACCTTGATGCTTGCATAATTAATATCAAAGCGATTGCGTCTAATTGATGATCATGCAACAACAGAAATTAACTTTAAAATAAGAATTAAATTACAACTCATTTGAAATTGTGTATGTAAATATTATAAAATATAATTCACTAAAAATTTATAATTATTGTAATGTAAAAGATAACAAATCTAGATCTGAATGAAATGAGCATAATAGACATACTTTTAATTAAGAAAAGGGTTATCAATTTTCATGTTACAACATAGTCAATATAAACATAAATAAATCACAAAAATTCAAGCATATGAACATAGATAATATGTAAATGAATTAATTAGAAATTACCTTGAGAAGTTACCATCAAAATCACACCTTGAATGATGCATCAAAATCTCTTAGATTCTGTGAATTGATCTGATCACCCTAAGGCCTTGAAGCACAGCTTGAAATGAATTCCCCTAGGATGTAGCCTAGAAGTCATACCTTGAATGATGATATCTCCTTGGAACTTCAAGATCCCCATCCTATCCTTGCCAAAGATGGATGAACCTCTTTTGCTTTATTTATTTTTTGAACTTTTTATTTGGAGTTGAAAGATTTTTTGAAATTTTATTTTTTTCTGCCATGAAAAGTTAGAAGGAAAGAAAGAAAAAGAATAAATGAGGAAGAGTGAATTGTACATACATAATAAATTAGAGAATATGCTTTATTTAAAAGAATGAAACCTTTCTCATTCTTTAATGAATACTTTCCTAATTAATTACCTTGATTGTGTCTCTCTCTCTCAAATTCTTTCTTTTCACATGAAATGTTATCAAATTATATAAAATTTCTACAAATCATGTCATCAAATAACATATAATTTCCATAAATCACATCATCAAATGGCATAGAATTTCAATAATCATTTCTTGCAATTATCTATAAATTACGTCGATATTGTATATCAATGCGTGCAAATATAACTTGTATAAATGCATTAAAATAATTACAAACAACTTTAAAACATCAAATAAATAAAAATTAACATTTCTCAAATATCTATTAAATTAATCAATTTACAACATTTTCTAAATTAATTAAATCAGGGGTTTTCCAAAGAATTCATCACTACCGGTTTGCGATTCAAAGGTGTAAATTCAGTCAGCAATTAATATCGAGCTATTCGAATATTAACGTTCATACGTCACTTAGCATTGTGTGAAATTTTGGTAGAATTTACCGCTTGCACATCTTTTGGTAAAATCCAATTTTACTTATTATGAGCGGAACTCGATAGTGATAATTATTTACACCAATTCTCTTTGTCAAAACTATATCACATTAGGACTTATGGAATTTAGTAATGGTCAAAATTTCAATATCGTCCACATTCAACTTTATAGTCCAAATACAAGTCTGTTGTTCAATAATGTGACGATCCACCTTTTTGACCTCTGAAAACGATATTTAATACATCCTTGGTATTCATGTGTTGTTGCCCAAGCATCTGAAAGATAAGTTCTCTTGGGGTAAAATAAATAATAGAAAGAACATAGTAGATGAACCTTACAATGGGATGGTTACATATAATACAAAATGATATAGCACAAAAGGTTACTCCTTTCATGGAGCTATCGGAGTTAAAAAAAAAGTACTACATCTAACATATTTGCAGCTATACATTCTAACTTTACATTTTTCAAATAACAAATATACCAACATAATCATACAGCGGAAATAAATAACTAGATAACTAAGGAGCCGCCTTCTCGACCACCATCTTCCAAAAGCTCAATGAAAACCTGCTATTCTCGAACTACTCAAATATAATTGAGTACCCGAGAGTTTAGGGAAAATAAACAACTAAGGTCAGACAAAATGTCTGGTATGAGTAAAACTCTAAAATAAAAGGGAGTGTGTTTAACAATAATACGTAGGACCACTCCGCTAACCCGAAATGGGTTTTTTCCCATATAAACAACAACCAAACATTAGAATTGAAAATAAAAATGGGAAACAAATTCAAACATAGATGATGGGCAAAAATAGTATAAAGATGCAGATTTGAGAGAATGGAAATAGTCCAAACAAAATCCAAACTGGACAGAATGGATAGAACAAGATAACTGTCCAAAGTTGATAGATTGGACAAAGCCTGTAATTAAACATCATGAAGAGTGGTTGACTCTTCCCATTGCAATTAAAGAAAAATTATTAGAATATTCGAATCAAATAAGAAAAGGAATTTTTCCAACAAATGACTAGGAAGATGCACCATCTTTGAAGTATACCTCTAGTAATATCTTCTGTTAGATGCTCCGTGACACTTCTCGGACAATACCAAACCGGACTCTGCCAAATCTTACCGATTATTCAAATATTTCACTTCTAATAGTGCTACCAAATCCAAATCTAGATGGGATGTGAAAGTACACTAATGGGAGCAACCTCATATAGCTTGGCTTCCTCTTGCGCTTTGGATTTAGTCATTTCTGACAAAGGATAACAATGCTCAACGGAGCAATACATCATCTTAGAACGATGATAATAAAGAAGACCAAGTAACCAATAGCTGAGAAACCAACAATCGAGGATATAAAACAATCATTGGAAATGAAGTCGTTTATACTTACCACTACTCATCAAATTCACACTTAAACTATGTCTTGGTTAACAATAATACTAGGCAAGTCAAGGTAGTGTTACCTCAAAGTCATTCCACACCATTATTCTTAACTTTTGAAATAGCGACAAGTCTACTTCTTCGATGTTTGGTGCTAATTGTACAAATAAATCGTTTCCATACATGTGAATCGCTTTATGGAAATTAATTCATTTCCATAAATAATTCAAACTTTTTCTTTAAAAAGTCCAAATTCATACTTGGCTTCGCATTACAAGTATTAGCTTTAAAACACATTGTTAAAAGAGTTTACTAACTTTGAAACATTATTAGAAAGGATTTAACAACTTAAAACATCCTTAGTACATTGATTAATTAACTTTTAAAACTTTGTTAACTAAGTTAATTAATTAACTTCAATAACTTTTAATTAAAAAGGGTTAATCACCTTTAAAATATCATTAATTCAATTAATTAATAATATAATTAATTAACTTAATTTTATATTAATCAAATATCATTACTTAAACGTGATTAATTAATTTAAAACTTTATTTAAGAAAAGATTAATTAAGATTAAATAGATTAATTAGCTTTTAAAAGTCACTAATTAAAAAGATTAACTAATTTAAAAACATCATTAGTAAATTGATTATTTAACTTTAATCCATCATTATTAAAAGATTAATTAACCTTAAACATCATTAGATAAAATGATTAATTAATTTCAAAACATCATTATCCAAGTGATGATTAGTTAATTTTAAATACAATGTTAATAAGTTAATTAGTTAACTTTAATCCTTATTAATTAAATGATTAATTAATTAATTAATCATTATTAAAATAATTAATTATTTTTGAAAACATTATTAATCGAAAAATTGTTTAACTTGTAAAATAATTCAAAGTACGATAATGAAACCAAACGGTTTCGATAAAAGGTGGTTATCCAAAATTGCAGATATATCGATTATCGTTATAGGGGTAGATTGGAATTCGAGTATATGACATTTTCAATACAAGCAACCATCACAAAGAAATGGGACGAACATACATACATGGTAATTTACGATAATTTAACATGTAACAAGCACTTATTAAAAACGAAATTTGTTTAACCACAAGATTTTCATATAACTTAAAATTCGCTTACTAACTTTCCAAAGCGACTAATTTTTAAAGCAACAAACCGATCTACGAGCCAAACCATTATTAAAACCATATAGTAAGCGTCTAATAGCTACAAATATAAGCATGAATATATTTTAAACTTTATGGTTCAAAGGTGGAAGCTTTACTCACCTAAGCAGTTACTAACTTTACCGAATTACGACAAATCACTATAACATCTTGCGCTAACTTCAATGACACCTCTCTTCACCTGAATCTTACTGTCTTGGACCCTTAATGGGCTCAGCCATGGTTGAAATGGGGAGTTATGGTGTTGTTTTGGTAAGTGGAAGTGGATGGAAGTGGAAAAACTATAGTTTTAAGCCATGAACATATAAATGAAAGCCATGAAAATTTATGAATACATGAAAAGATTGAAAATAAATATGGAAATGAAGATGTAAATGAAGAATGGTGAGAGGAGGCATGTATTTATAGGCAAATGAGGAGTGTATTTTAGTAAATTGACTTAGCAATTAAATAATATTAAGTGTGCATGCATCACGGAGCTCCATACCTCCTCCATCCCTCCTTGCACAAGTTACCCACCTAGGTCCCCACTTACATGTTTTTTGTACTAACCTAGGTGCTTAAAGTGATGGTTGTGTACTTCCTTAGGTTTATTTAGGTTTTTTATATGCAAATTCAGTCAAATCATGATTTATTTTAAACTAAGCGTGGTTATTAAATTTAACACAATAACTAACTTATAACATGACATATGTACATGTGTATGCTTGTGTATATAAGTTATAAAAAAATGTGCACAACATTGTCGACGAATTTCCGATGCTGAAAAGTCGAAATTTCGGAAAATGTTTTTCAGTCACATTTTCTATTTTTATTTGAACTAATTATTTTGGTATACATACTTTGAAAATGATTTTTACATCATTAATTATTATTTAAAAGATGTTTACTAGGTTATTAAAATCCATTATTTGAATATTTAATATTGATTTAAATATTCAAATGCAAAGTGATTAATTTACGGGTCATTGCATTCTCCCCCCTTAAAAGAATTTCATCCCTAAAATTATGGAGTGGAAGATGTAATAACCAACCTAAAAAAATTTACCTACTTGATTTTTAGTAAATCTGATTAGTTTTATTTTTCTTAGTTATATTGTTTCTATCATAAATATAAGCAACATAAACATATAACAATCATATTCAATAAGGTAACATAATGCAAGCAAAAGTAATGTAACAAACATATGCAAAAAAATAAAGAGAACATTTTATAATAAATGCTATTTATCCAATATTTTTTCAAAATACTTCCAAAATTTAGAACTAAATGTCTGGGTTTTATATTCAAAATATCTACAAATTGGTTTTAGAAATCCTTAAAAAGGGAAGTAAATCAAAAACCAAAATAAAAAATGTCAAGAGGGGTCCTCCTAATAAAGCATGTAAAAATCTAGAATAAAAACAACATGATGCTTCCAGTGGTATTTCGGTTCCTCCAAATACAACAACTATAGTAAACATTTATTATTTATGTCCCATAAGTTTTCGAAATCACATTTCCAAAAGCACCGGGATTTAAGTCCTAATAAATAACAATTCAAAAACCTTGGTATATAAATTTTAACTTTATAAACTATGGTGTATAAGATTGCACAATTAATCAATCAAATTCAATCAAATCAAATCAATCAAATTCCATAAAGGAAAATCTAACACTCAATATTATTTAAAATATAAAATGACTAAAAAACAAATCTTAACTTAGGTTCAAAGTTTCTTGATTGCTTTAGAATATAAATAATTTCCAAAGCTTACCATTTTGCTCATCAGCCTTTGGTTATTACTTAGAGGATTACCTATGCTCCTTCGGAAACAATTGAAAGTCACTTTCTAAAGTTATTGGTTTCTTAACTATACCAATATTTCCAAATCACTTTAATATTCATTTAGTATTTTACTCTATACCAAAATATTTTATGAATTATTTCATAAATTTTCACCTAAGTTTAAAAATAATTTATAAAGTCATTTCTTTATAAAACACCAAATAAGAACTTATTCTACTTTATTTACTTATATAACACTCTTTTATATCCTAAGAGTACATGCAAATACAAATTTTGTCTTACTTTTGACAATTTAGGTGAAGATCTAATTAAAATCTCTGTCTTTTATAACTGAGTCAACCTCTCGGCCTCTTTAACTTAGAGTGTAAAATGAACAATGTTCATGGGTTGTTCAAAAAAATAAATAATTTACACTACTTAAAAGTATTAAACAAAAGCTATGGTTTTAATAAAACAATGTCTATTAATGCCTACCTACCTTTTTACCTTAAGGTGTTATAATGGATGATGTTTATAGACTGGCCCAGTAACACCAATTAGTTTACACTGCTTGGGGGCTTTAAATAAAATATATGGTTTTGATGAAACAATGTTATCAAAACCATGTTATCCAATTTAACGATTGAAATTAGTGCTAACTTTTCCCTTATCTTATCTAAGGGTAAAAATTCATTTATCTAAAAGAATTTTTTACCAAAAATTCTTTTTACTTCCAAATAAATTCTCCACTAAGGGAACTTAAAAATTAAATGCCCAGTTATAAATTTCAAAACTCATCTTTGAAAGCATACAACATATATTTATTTTATGAAATAAATTAATCAAATTATTTACAAAAACTCACTTTGGGCTCGTTTGGATTTGGACACATTTCGATCGCCCAATGATAAAGAGAATAATCAACTACGTACTCCACAACGTTCGCTTATGCAAACATCCGATTGTCAGTTACCACAAACTAACCGAAATGTTTTTACCCGAATTACCCTAAAGAACACACCTTCCGTTTAAAATTTATTTTCCAAAATATTTATATTTTAGAAATATTTCCAAATATACCACTATTACTTTTTCTCAAAATCTTTTGAAACCATTTCGATCAAATACGGGATTTAAACTTTTCAAAAACTCTTTAAAACGTCCTTTTAAGAGACAAATATGTAATAATAAGTGTATTAAAACAAAGGCCAAAACAAATATCATTAAAACATGATTTACTATAAACCCAAAAAAATTTACACTTAGCTCTTTTTTTATTTTTTATTTTTTCGGCAAAGCAAGAAGGGTTAAAAAGGCCCCTACCTTTTATTATAACATTTCAAAATTATTACAAGCATAAATTGACAATTACACAGTTTTAATTAAGACACGAAAGAGACTGTGTTTAGAGGAAGAAATTCCTGAAAACACAAGAGAGTTTCTTTCAGTCCAAATCAATTGAATTGTGGCCTTTAGGATTTTTAAAAGCATTTGTGACTTAGGGCATCTCCATCTAGTAGCTTTGAAAATTATATACCATTCAAGTTTAGATTCAACTAATGGTCTATGAAGATTGCAATGACTTAATATGCTTTGCCATATATAGAAAGAGAAAGAGCAAGAAAAAATATGTGGTGAATAGATTCCACATGATTTCCACACAGCAAGCAGTCTGAAGATAGGATAAATCCCATTGAAACAAGTCTGTCTCTAGTATGTGAGCAACCCTTAATAACTCTCCAGAGAATCAGGTTGTGACGAGGAGGGGAGTTAGAAGACCGGACTCTAGTGTTCCAAGGAAATTGGACAGTGGATGAAGAGATAGAAATGAGCTTGTATACTTTATTTGATAGAGTGACTACCTTCATCCCATAAACAAGTATTATTACTCCAAGTATATTTAATGTTATCAAACATTTTCCAAACCTCCCTGACCACATAAGAACTGGAATGAAGGGTGTTGATGAAGTCATCACATAAATAAGTTGACACTTAGCCTTATTTTAAAACAACTCTATCTAAAAGATTTCTCATTTAAAAACCATCATTTATAATTTAAAACATTTTTTATTATTTCAAAAGAAAATAAAACAATTTAAATACCTTTTATAAATTTAAAACAATGTTAATCGTCCTAGGGGATGATTTATAATATTCTTTTTAAAACCTTAGAACCATATAATTTTCCAAAGAAAATCAATCAAACTTAAATTCTTTTATTAAATTTAAAATAACATTAATTATCCTAAAAGATAATAAACCACATTTATAATCTCTTTTATAAATCAAAACAATATTTACCATCCCAAAGATAATTGATTAAATTCACAGTTTCCTTTAATAAACAAATCAATTATCTTTAATAAAATAGTTAATTACTTCCCAAACACTTTCATCAAATCAATTAATTTACTTTAAGCTTATTTATTAAATCAATTAACCAACTTAAAATATTATTTATAAAAGGATTTATTAAATTCAAATAATCATTAATTAAATTGAATAATTACTTTTAAATATCATTAACGATTAATTAAATTCAAATCTCATCAATCAAAAAGATTAATTAATTTTAAACATCATTAGTTATATTATTAATTAATTTAAAATATCATTAATCAAAATGATTAATGAATTTTAAACATCTACTTTTTTGAAAACACAAGCTCAAATTCGAACACACATATGGGATGAAACTCAATAAATGATGGTATAGTGGAAATTGCTATAACGACACTTAAACAGTTTAAAAGAAATATCTAGATTAATTTCAATTAAATAATCTATCAATCAAATCTAGCTATCATCCAAGAAATCAACAATAGTTTATAGCATCACATATATGATATAGTAAATGCGGGTGTGAGTTAAACTCATATTTAAATAATTCTCCTTTATTATAACTAAATTTTCTCATATATTTATCCTTTAAATGTATATCCTTCCATTTAGATTATATTGAACAACTTTTTATTTATTAAAAGTTTACTTTCAGCTTAACATTATTGAAAGGACTTTAACCCTTTCACGAACAACTTATAGTCAAACTGTGAAGTTTAATTCACAAGGGGTTTGTTCTCAAGGTTCCCTAATTCCTATTTACCTAACATATACCTTACTAAGGAAAATTTCTTATCAACTTATTCAACAGTCAATAGTTAATGCTCAAACTAGACGAGCATAACTAAACAAATCCTAAATGATAATAATAAAATATTATCATCTCCTAATAATCAACTCATCGATATACTATATTAACTTTGAAAATCATTTTGTATATATAAAATATATTCCTAATAATAATTTAAAGGATTTTTGATAAAGGGATTTTTCGTTTTTGAAATAAATGAAATAGAGAGCATATGCTTGACTCGATGATTTTTCCTATTTCTGTAAATTTAAAAGTTTCATTTTCTCTTTAAGGGGTGGGTAAATGGAAATGGTACTTGATTTTAAATGTCATAAAAAATGGAAGGGTAAGTGCAGCACCACGTTATTTTATGGAAAATATAATTAAAAAGAAATTAAAAGCACATTGGGTACTGTGGTAAAGGTGCCTGTTGACTTCCTTAGTGACCAAGGATCAAGTCCCGTTGTCGCCCAAAATCTGGAGCAATGTTTTTTTAGCTGGTTCGTTTCCAGTGATTATTCTACGTATTTCAGCGTTGTTTCTGACATGTGGCGGCTTTCCATTCACTCCAGTGGTGTAATAGGATGGGATTGATAGATTGTATTGGTTGAGTGATGTATATGCGCTAGAATGGATAACTATTAAGTGTATGAAAAAACCAGATTTAATCTAAAATAAACTAATGGATTATATTCACTTAAACGATCTATAAATAAACCATCTAACCTAAACCTCATCTCTTATTCCGCTATCGCCATAATTCTACAGTAAAATTAGTTATTATTCTTCCTCCTTTTCTCTACTAAATAAACAAATCTCTACCAAATTAAATTATCTATATATATTCAAGCAATTTGGGAAATTTAAAAGAATCAAAGGGAGAAAGATTAAAGCAAAGCTTTTTTAAAATTTATGCAAGCTCAAGTGCCAGGTGAGTGGGAATTAATATGAAATAGGAAAATAAAGTAGTTCAATTTCAATTCTTTTCTGGCATGTTAATATGAATTAATTTCAGTTATTAATTGAGAATAGATGTAAATTATTGCAACTTTTTCTTCCGCTTCTCAAATCTAATTCATGTATGGTTTAAAATACGAGACATATAAATTTTCTATTCACGTTTTATGGTACAAATAAGATTGAAATGTATGTAAATTATTGTATCTTCTTCTTCTTCCACTTCTCAATTCTAATTCATGTTTGGGTTGAAATTTGGAACAAACAAATTGTTATTCACGTTTCATGGCATAAATAAGATTGGTTTAATTAAATTAAATTAGAATTATTATTCAATTTCTAGTGGTAGAACAGGTTAGTTGAATAAATTCAGAATATGTTACTTGAATAAAATTATGGTTTTGATTGATATAATTACATAATTTTGAATGTGGTTTTGGAACAAAATTGGAAAGTCTAATTGGCGTAATTTTTTGTTTCGTATGTGGTCTAAAAATGTAAAAGTGGAATTTTGTGTAATTAAATGGTTTGTGGCTACTGGATAAAATTTTGTACAGATTAAATCTTTAAAAGGAGAACGTAAATTAGGATGGAATAAAATTGTAAATTAAATGGACCCTAAAGGCTAGTGTAAATCTATAACAATATAACATAAAAATTACAAACAAACCATACGGACTGAACCAACAAGAAATTGAAATACCACTTATGTAAGAAAAAAAATTGTGAAACAACCAAATTGGATGTAAAAATGGCTTAAAGTAGATTAATGGAAATAAACAGTATGTAAACTGTAATGGTAAATTGAAATTCGCCCTCTACGATATCCGACTAAGACCTGGAATTAAACTCTTTTATTCTTTCTGCTTCATTTTATTTCTCATTCACGAGACGTTATGTCTGACCCATTCCTATTTTTTCTATTTTCCACTAATCACAGAAGGGCAGGTCTAGGTTGCAATTCCCTACAGCTTCGAGGGTCATTGGAGCAGTTGTTATCTTCAACTTTTGTTTCTTTTGTTTCATGTACTTCATTTCTCTTTTTCGTAATTTACTCTATATAAGGGGACCTATATTGTGAACTTTGTTATGTTTTATGTTTTCATGGGGACTACTTGGTACTTTTGGTTTCAGAAATAAATTTGGGATAATGTTGTTTTTAATGAAGCTGTTTTGCTACTAATTTATAATTAGTGAAAGTTTTCTTCCGTTGTAATATTTTTATCATTTTATATTGTTGCCTTAGTTTTTGTGTTATGTTATGGATTTTTATTTCACCCGACCACCCGTGCTTCTAGTCATGTCCGATTTTTGGAGTGCTTAGAGGTGCGGGGTGTCACAGTTGGTATCAGAGCTAAGGTTTCGGTAATCCTAAAAATATTTTAAAAATATAAAGGTTTTTGAATAATTTTTAAAGAATATTCCAAATAATACTTTTAAAAGTATATGTATATATTTTGAGGAAAAAAAGAAATTTTAGAAATGGGTCCCTCATATCTCTTCCTCCAAATGTATTGAACTATTTATGGAGTACCTAATCCCATCTTTTTAATATCCACAGATAGAAATGTTTGAACTGCAAGATATCCCTGAAGTTCCAGGCCTTAATATGCTTGCTTGGTTCAAACGTTATTTGTAGGCTACCTGACGAGCAGAGCCACCAGCTAGTGATGCTGCTCCGACTGAAGAGGCACCATCCCATCCGCTAGGCATTTTCAATTTTTCCAAGTTATGCAAGAACTACACCAGCTTAGGAGGCAAGCCGTTTCTTGGCACCGAGTCATATACTGAGGCGAGAGCTTGGATTCGTAGTTGTGAGCAAATATTTGAAATTATGGGATTGGAGGAATTGGCTTGAAGGCAACTGGCTTCATGGCAGTTCCAGGGAGAGGCTCTTTGTTAGTGGGAGATTGTGGAGGCTAAGGCTGATAATTTGACTTGGGTGAATTTTCGTACTAGGTTCGAGAGGAAATTCTTATCGCAGGCTGAAGAGGGAGTGCAGCTAGAGAAACTTATGCAACTCTAGCAAGGGGATATGACAGTTAAGGAATATGTTAATCAATTTGATGAGCTTTCTAGATTTGGACTAGACCTGATCAGTACTCCTCCAAATAAGGCGCTGAAGTTCGCTAAGGGTTTGAGTCAACCACTGCAGAGTTTGGCGGTGAGCCACATTCCAATTGGAGCCAGTTTTGAGGGAATTGTAGAGATGGCTTTATTTGCTGATACTAAGAAGAAAGGAGATGTGGCGCAGAAGAGTGATAGGAAGAAGTAGTGGAAAGGAAAGACGAGAGGAGGAGGGTCAGATGGAAAAAGAAAAGTTCCAAGGGAGGACTAGAAGTGCAATACTTGCGGGAAACCAGGTCATCTTGCTAAGGATTGTAGAGGGGCAGGAGAGCGACCGAGATTGAGGTGCTATCTTTGTGATCAAGTGGGGCATATTAAAATGAAATATCCATCAAAGCCTAAGGACAGTTCACAAACACCTTCATAGGTCAGGCTTATGCTTTAGAGGCAGCTCCTTCCTCTAGCACTCATCCTTGTGGACAAGGGAAAGAAGGCGATCATCGAAGGTGTGTTATCTATCTCTGATTTTCCTGTTCGTACCCTATTTGATTCTGGAGCTTCGCACTCTTTTATATCTAGTACTCTGGTAGTGGGTCTTGGTCTTGATGCTTGCTTAATGACCAACCCGGTAGTAGTATCAAATCCCGTAGGAGGATCGGCATATTTTTCAATATTATGTTAGGATTTGAAATTGTTTATTTTAGAGGTTGAGTTTGACTGTAGTACCTTTGTATTGGGCTTTTTTGAGCTAGTTGATTCTTGGTATGGATTGGCTATCCATGCATGGTGATGTTCTTGATTGCAATAATAGGGTAGTGAGGTTAGGCACTTGTAGTGGACGTACCTTAGAGGTATCTTGTGATCCTAGAGGATTAGTCATGTTGAGCTATTTTTATTCTCTTGACTTATCGCCCGATAGTTTGAGTTCGGTACCCATTCTTAGAGACTTTACACATGTGTTCGAGGAGGTTGCTGGCCTTCCACCTTGTAGAGAGATCGATTTCAAGATTTATCTTGTCGATAATGCCAAACCGGTTGCTTTACCGGTAAGGCATATGGCTCCTAAGGAACGTCGTGAGTTGAACAAGCAGATTGGAGAGCTTTTGGAGAAGGGCTTCATTCGTAAAAGAATTTCTGCATGGGATGCACCCAATTTACTTTGCCACTAAGGCGGATGGCACTCTTAGGCTTTGCATGGATTATAGGGAGCTTAAAATGCTAACAAAGAAGAATCGTTATCCTCTTCCCCGTATAGACGATCTTTATGAACAACTAGTAGGAGCCAAGGTATTTTCGCAGCTCGATTTGGCAACGAGACTTCATCAATTGCGTGTGGCGGAGGATAGCATCGAGAAGACTGCGTTTAGGAGTCCGGATGGGTTATTTGAGTGGGTAACCATGCCATTTGGGCTAACCAATGCTCCGGCATATTTTGTGGACTTGATGAGTCGAGTAGTTCGCAAATCGTGAGCAAGTTTGTGGTGGTATTTGTCGAAGATATTTTGGTTTATTCGCGAAGCAAGGAGGAGCATTTTTTTCACTTGGAAGAAATGCTTAGGACCCTGCAAGCACATAAGTTGAAGGCGAAGTTCTCCAAGTGCCAGTTTTGAGGGATGAGGTTCGCTTTTTGGGACACATCGTTTTGTAGGATGGACTTATAGTGGATTCGGCGAAAGTGGTAGCAATACAGAATTGGCAGACACCTAAGAATGCCATAGACATAAGGAGTTTTCTTGGTCTTGCGAGCTACTATAGGAAGTTCATTAAGGACTTAGCTAGAATATCAGCTCCACTTACCCGCCTTACCAAGAAGAACTTAGCTTTTGTTTGGGATGCCAAGTGTGAGGATGCCTTTGGTCGATTGAAGGAAGCTTTAACTACCGCGCCCGTATTGGTATTACCAGATGGAACAAAGCCTTTCTCAGTTTATTCGGATGCTTATGGTACGAGGCTAGGTGCAGGATTGATGCAAGAGCATAGGGTAGTGTGATATGCGAGCAGATAGTTGAAAATACTTGAGAAGAACTACCCGATGCATGATCATGAGTTGGCAGCTATAGTTTTTGCTCTCAAGTCTTGGATGCACTATCTTTTAGGAGAAAGGTTTGAGTTTTTCATGGATTATAAGTCTTTGAAGTATATATTCTCTCGAAAAGACTTGAATTTGAGACAGAAAAGATGGATGGAATTTTTAGCCTCTTATGACATTGAGATTTCCTATACCCTTGGCAAGGGTAATGTAGTGGCACATGCGTTGAGTAGACGCAAAGTGGTTTTAAGTACTCTTTTTTTGGAATGGAAACATTTAGAGTACATTTCTACCTTTGATTTTAGACCTCCATTGGATTTAGCTCCATGAATGTTAGCAGCCCTTGACGTCCAGCCAACTTTGATGGAGAAGATTGGAGCAAGGCAAGGTGAGGACGAAAAGTTCAAGGACATTTGAGATAAGCTTGGTAGAGGAGAGTCATCAGCACATCTTGGGCGCTATACCATGGTCATCAGGAGATGGCTTAGAAGGGATGGTAGACTTTGTGTTCCCGGTAGTGAGGACTTAGTAGATGCGGTGGTAGTCGAGTCACATCATTCTAAGATGACAGTGCACCCCGGTGGTGATAAGATGTACCGAGATATGAAGAGGGTATTCTATTGACCCGAAATGAAGAAGAGAGTGGCGAAGTATGTATTGAACTGCATCACTTGCCAAAGGGTAAAGGCGGAACAGAAGAAGCCAGGAGGACTATTGCAGCCATTGGATATTCCATTATAGAAATGGGAGAGCTTCTCGATGGACTTCGTGGATGGATTACCAAGGTCATGGTGAGGAACATGAGCATTTGGGTCATTGTGGATAGACTAGTGAAGAGCGCTCATTTTATACCCATTAAGAGTAATAAGACGGCATCTTATATGGTGACTCTTTATGTAAAGGAGATAGTTAGGCTTCATGGAGTTCCCATAAGCATTGTGAGCGACAGAGATCCATTATTTACCAGCGAGTTTTGGAGGAGTCTTCAGCAAGCCTTGGGAATGGAATTGAATCTGAGCATGGCATATCACCCTCAGACAGATGGACAGACTGAGAGGGTAAATATGGTTTTGGAAGATTTGCTCAGATTGTTCATCATTGACTTCAGAGACTCTTGGGAAGACCACCTACCTTTGGTGGAGTTTGCATATAATAATAGTTATCAAGCAAGCATTGGGATGGCACCGTTCGAGGCCCTCTATGGCAGACCATGTAGATCACCAGTCTGTTGGTGGGATACCATCGATAAGATCTTGCTTGGATCAGACTTGGGAAACTTCCGAGAAGGTGGATTTTATTTGCAAGGGGTTGAAGACTGCACAAGATTGACAAAAGTCATATGCCAACAGAAGACGTTCAAATTTGGAGTTTAAGGTTGAAGATATGGTTTTTTTCAAGGTTTCTCCTCTGAAATACATTATGCGACTTGGCTCAGTGGGTAAGTTGGCACCAAGATTTGTAGGACCATTCCTTATTACCGCATGGATTGGAAAAGTGGCATAAAGAGTTGATCTTCCAGATAAGTTGGCAGGAGTTCACGATGTTTTTCATGTTTCACATCTAAGGAAGTGTCTGCATGATTTTGCAGTAGTTGTAGAACCCGATCAGCTAAGGGAAGTGGAGGTAGAGCGCGAATCACTTGTGCGTCATGTACCCACTCGTATATTGGAACACGACGTCAGGAGATTACGCAGCAAGGAAGTTCGTCTAGTGAAGATTCAGTGGGGAGACGACCCCAAGGAGTGCACGTGGGAATCTGAGGGGAGAATTTGATCTTCTCATCCTTTTCTATTTGAAGGTACACTTCAAATATCCTATCTTTGATCTTTCCTTAGTTAGGGTCTTTTAGATAATATTTAGGTGAAACCTATAAATGGTAGCTTCGTTGTAAACATGTCATCAGAGCATGTTATGTTTGACAGATGAAAATGATTGCAAGTGTATGTAAGTGTTTGAAAATGGATGCATTGCATCCACTAGGTAGATATTTATTAGGATAATCGGCCAACAAGGTACACACGCCTGTAAATGCGTGCCTGTTATCTATTACATTTGCACAAGGTTGTGTGTGTGTCTATAAATGTATGGTGCATATGGATGGTGCATTTGAGTGAATGATTGAAACATACATATATAGTTATCAATTATACTAGGGTAATTTCATACATTTGGTTGCATGACATAAGCATACTTGCATTACAGGAGGTCAACTAAATCAGTAGACCGACTACCGTTTCATATTAGGTAAGTTTCTTTTGCATTTCACTTTGCATACATCATAAATTGCATTAGTAAAAAATAAGGACAATGGTAGAAAGGGATGATGGTTGAATAGATGGATGTAGTTCTTGGATGCTGGTTGTTAATTACGTTCTTCCATCTTTGGAGATTTTAGGGACGAAATTCATTAAGGAGAGGAGAATGTAACACTTTGATATTTTACGGGAAATGTAATTAAAAAGAAATTAAAAGCGCATTTGGTACAGTGGTAAAGGCGCATGTTGACTTTCTTAGTGACCAGGGATCAAGTCCCATCGTCGCCCAAAATCTGGAGCGATGTTTTTTTAGCTGGTTCATTTCCAGTGATTTTCCTGCGTATTTCGGCGTTGTTTCTAACATGCGGCGGCTTCCCATACGCTCCAATGATGTAAAAGGATGAGATGGATAGATTTATTGGTTGAGTGATGTGTATGGGCTAGAACGGATAACCATTAAGTGTATGAAAAAACCAAATTTAATCTAAAATAATCCAGTGGATTATATTCACTCAAACAATATATAAATAAACCATCTAACCTAAGCCTAATCTCTTATTCATCCATCACCATAATTCTATAGTAAAATTAGTGTACATTATTCTTTCTCCTTTTCTTTACTAAATTAACTAATCTCTACCAAATTAAACTATCTATATATCTTTAAGCAATTTGGGGAATTTAGAAGAATCAAAGGGATAAAGATTAAAGCAAAGCTTTTTTCAAATTTATGCAAGCTCAAGTGCCAGGTGAGTGGGAATTAATATGAAATAGAAAAATAAAGTAGTTTAATTTCAGTTCTTTTCTGGCACATTAATATGAATTAATTTCTATTATTAATTGAGAATAGATGTAAATTATTGCAACTTCTTTTTCCACTTCTCAAATCTAATTGATGTTTGGTTTAAAATATGGGACATATAAATTGTTTATTCGCATTTTATGGTATAAATAAGATTGAAATTTATGTAAATTATTGTATCTTTTCTTCTTCCATTTCTTAATTCTAATTCACATTTGCGTTGAAATTTGGAACAAACAAATTGTTATTCATGTTTCATGGCGTAAATAAGATTGGTTTAACTAAATTGAATTAGAATTGTTATTTAATTCCTAATGGTAGAACAGGTTTGTTGAATAAATTCAAAATATGTTACTTGAATAAAATCATGATTTTGATTGATATAATCACATAATTCTGAATATGGTTTTGGAACGAAATTGGGAACTTTAATTGGCATAATTTTTTGTTTCATATGTGGCCTAAAAAAGTAAAAGTGGAATTTGGTGTAATTAAATGGTTGTGGCTATTGGATAAAAATTTTGTATCGATTAAGTCTCTAAAAGGAGAATGTAAATTAGGGTGGAAATAAAAAATTTAAATTAAATGGACCGAAAGGCTAGTGTAAATCTGTAACAAAATGACATAAAAATTATAGACAAACCATACGGACTGAACGGACGTGAAATTGAAATACCATTTATGTAAGAAAATGGAAAATTATGAAATAACCAAATGGGATGTAATAATGGCCTAAAGAAGATTAATGGAAATAAACAGTATGTAAACTGTAATAGTAAAATTAATTAATCTGGAAGCGATTTGGTAGGCAGACTTTGTAAAGGTCTGGATAGGTGTTTCATGTAGTTAAGACCAAAATAAAGTTTTGGTTGAACGTACTAGGAGCAGGCAAGTAGGTTCGCAAGGATGTTTGTTACCTTTCATGGATCGCTAGTACGTAGGATAGATAGCATTCGCAATCGTAGGCTACTTCAGGTAGATTGACACGGATGGAACATGATATGTGTGCTTCGACGGAGGCTTCTTTAGGCAGATCGTTAGAAAATTTTACACAGCCGATCCAACTGCGGGTGCTCTTTTGGAGACCGGCACTTTGGATAGGGGCAAGTTCACGTTGATGACCGAGGAGACATGAGGATAGGAGTCCAGTTTGGCGGAGCTTGACTGCAACTTCGGGGTCCTGCGAGGTTGTTTAAATTGGCCCCGTTCAGACGTAAAAGGCATTTAGTCACAGTGTACGGGTGAAGAGCATGACTTTCACGTTGTAGCACATGGATAAGTAAGGATAGCAGGTCTGATAGGCCGACTAACATTTAGTATTACTACATGGTTGACTTCCCTAGAGTGACCACAGACTTTGGCTTCTTAGGAACTGTATCTAAGAAGGATTCATTGCATTATACTATTCACCCTCTGCGATATTCGAGGAAGATCTAGAATTAAACTGTTTTATTCTTTCTACTTTATTTTATTTCTCATTCACTAAATTTTATGTCTGACCCATTCCTCTTTTTCTTATTATCCCCAATTCACAAGAGGGTGGGTCTAGGTTGCAGTTCTTTGCAGCTTGGAGGGTCATTGGAGCAGTTGTTACCTTCTTTTTTTATTTCTTTTGTTTCATGTACTTCGTTTCTCTTTTCCATACTTTACTCTATATATAGGGACCTATATTGTGAACTTTGTTATATTTTATATTTTGGTGGAGATTACTTGGTACATTTGGTTTCAGAAATAAATTTAGGATAATGTTGTTTTCAATGAAGCTGTTTAGCTATTAATTTATAAGTGAAAGTTTTCTTCCGCTTTAATATTTTTATTATTTTATGTTGTTGCCTTAGTCTTTGTGCTATGTTATGGATTTTTATTTCACCCAACCTCCCATGCTTCTAGTGATGTCCGATTTTCGAGGTGCCTAGAGGTGCGGGGTGTCATAGTAAGAATGCTCAATCATGAAGATAGAAAAAATATTCTCGTATAAGGAAAGTATGAAGGAAAACAACTGAAATAGACTTATACATTGGGTATCTCTTTTCATGTTAAGGAAGAACAGTTCAATGGTGACAGCAGTAGGCGAATGCACTACAATGGACCATTGAGGAAAAGAGCTATATAAGTAAAATCCATTTAAATAGGAGAAATATAAATAATAGCAACTTTAGGAAATCTAAATAGGAACAATGTTAGGAATCTATATTAGAGTATTGTTAGTAATCTAGTAAGAACAATGTACAAAATGCAAGGCAAATCTAAGGAAAATAGACAATTTCCATAAATATGTCCAGTAATTACACATATCTTCTAGATGTCTCCTTAACAGACTATTAGAATCTCTGTTAAAAGCAAAAATGACATGGGTGCTAGAAAAATAATAGAATGGAAGTTATCCATATCTACTTCAATTTTCATTATTTAAAGTTAAAAAAGATGTTTTTGAAAAATGATTTGTTATGACAATTGAGTTTTTCAACCCAGATAAATATTTTGGGTCAAAAATTGCTGGGTCAAAAATCCTACTTTTAAAGAAGTCTCTATTGTAGAAAGCCCTTAAAAAGGAAAAGTTGACTAGAATGGGAAAATTTTTGTGGCTCCTTTTAGAAACCAAGAAATTTTTGAATTTAATAGAATTGTTTCTAAGTTTATATTTTCAAAGGAAAATGTTTGAATTAAGTAATCAATTTCTGTGAATTTTTAATTTAATAAAGGGTGGTGAATACCAAATTAATTTTTGAATCGAGTAGATAGGGATGACGACCTTGGTAAGACGGGATAAAGGTCAAGTCTCTAAATAAAGTCACTACGAATTGTCGTGGGGTAGCATAAGGAATCCTCGTTGAATATAAGGAATACTGGTATGAGCCTAGGAATGTTTGATTAGATATGTGTGAATGCTATAAGAAGAACCCTCAAAGGAATGGGAATGGTATCAAAGTACACTTTTGCTAGTCCTAAGGTATACTCGCATGAAATATCAAAGATAAAGAAAGTAAATACCAAAGTTTGAGATTGCTATCAAGAGATTTTGATTGAAAGAAGATAGTAGTATGATTAGAAAGAGGGTAATGAGCTGGAAAACACACATAAAGGATGTTGGTTGATTCGAGGTTAATGAAGGCAAGATGAGTTGTAGGAAAGTTATTCCACCAAGCTAATTTTCCGACAAGTTATTCTAAATGTGCATACTTTATATTTCTTGCCAACTGCAGAGTGGGAACATACAATTTATCCTATAACTAGATGTAGTAGTTAAAGTGATGGATGGACCGTATTTATTAGAAGCAAAAAGGTTATATAAGACATATGGGTCATGGTAGAATGACATACTAGAAATGCTCATCTTAATTGGGTAAGAAGTGATAGAGCCACAACATCATTAATACCGGTTGATGGTAAAGGATAGATTTTACCAATTATTTCCCTTTAGGTTATTCAGGTTGGGATGCCTAGTTGTCTCCCTTTGGATATTGGAAAAGCACACGATATGATATTAGAAACGTTTCTATTTTATTACCATATTGATATTCTGGATGAGCTTTGACCACTATGTATATTGAAAAATAGTGTAAATAAGGACAAAATGACACTTAACTAGCTATGAACATAATTAAGGCTGGAAGTTAATAAAATAAATTAGGGAATTAAATTAATAATTATAAATAAACAATGCTTTAATCCCAAAAACATTAGAATTTTGGGAAAAATTAAATTTTAGCAAGCGAAGGATAGGGAAAGGTTGCTGCGAAACCATGGTTCAATATCCTTATGCCTTAAAGGGTCAAATTTATAAATATGTTTGTGTGCTGTTTTGAAATAAAAGAAAAGGTTTTCAGATCTAATATCAGCTGCCCAATTCTAGGTTAATCATGTGCATTAACTCATTTAAGGTTAAAATGTGGCTTGATTTGTTTTAAAAGATGTAAAAGCAAATGCTTTTAAAAAACTCATGTTCAAATGCATTTGAAAATTTGTGTTTAAATGCTTTTGGAAGATTTATTTTTTAAAATTATTTTGCAAATTTGATTGAAAGGGGAAAACAATTTGACGAAAAATGAAACTTTTTTCTTCTTATTTTAAAATGCACATGCTTATCGTGGGGAGGATCAATGTGTTAATGAATATGAATTTCATTATCCGACAAGTGGAGAAAATATACAAAACACCAGGAATAACCAGAGGAAAAGCTGTTTTAGCTTTGAAATTTCTATTTTCATGCCCTATTGACAGTGAGCAAACTTGCATTTAAAATAATTCCATTTTAAAATCCAAAAATAAACCTCCTTGTGCAAATTGTACTTTGGAAAGTTGGAAAATATTTAGGGGCAAAAGAGAAGGTTCCAAGGTACAACGAAACAGGTATCGATAACAAATGTAAAGTTTTTAATTTAAATTTCTTTTCCGATATAAGGGGGTAAACCTAAGAAAACTGGATTTTCAAATATTTGGATGTTAGTAATTATGTGTAAGGTATTGGATGGTAGGGAATAGATGCAAAATTGGTTGAACCATTCTCCTATTCGTAGGGGTGAGGAATTTGTTATGTGAAAAAGGGTTTTTGATTTTTGAAAACTCGCATACATATAGAACTACTTGTAACGACCCATCATAGAATACTCACATTATTTTAATATGAGGTCATATGGTTCTAATATTTTGATAAATGACTCTTAGGGGAATTTCCCACATCCATAGTTTTTAGTGAATTTCTATGTGACCATTTTGACCCTGTAAACCTTCTACAGACTATAACTTTTGATAAAAGAATAATTACAGGCTAACACCATTCCATTAGAGCCGGATGATGGTTTCCCTTTCCGTAGACTGGTCGTATTAAGAAAAAGGACTAAACATTCGAGAGTTATGGCTATTTAAAGTTTTCTTTGATTTTAAGCATCTTAAGTGGGTAATTAGGGTCATTAGCTTTAAGGCCCATAACCCATTTCGGTTTTGGGGTAAGTGAAGGCTAATGGGACCTCACTCCATCATTTCACAACTCCCAAAAATAGTTAAAAACCCTCTATCAGCCTCCATTGACTAAAAATAAACACTAAAACATACTTTAATCAGCCAAATTGCACCATTAAGGGGAGATTAGTGTGATTACCACTTGGGATTAGAGATATGCTATTGCAAGAACCTTGAATTTCATCCCTTCTACTGTTTATCGGAGGATTTGGGCTTTGATTTGGATAAAGGTAAGTGATTAGATCTCTCACTTACTAATTATGCCATTTTACACCTTAAATGATGTTTTAAAAATTATTTAAAAATACTAAAAATGTTTTTAACCATATTACACCATATACGTGAATTTTAGATTTTTTGTATTTGATTTGAGAAAATGTGTTCTTATGGAATCCTAACCATGTCTTATGGATCCCTAACCTTCACCTTACATTTAGGTCTTGATTTGAGATGGTTTGGTTATGTGTTTGTTATTAAAATATTATATGTACTAATAACTTGTTTGTGTCATGTTTAAATGTTTGAAAAAGGCAATAGTTTTTGGGAAATTCTAGGTTCTACATCATGGATCCATGATATTTCACCCAATGGAGGCACGATTGAGGTGGGGTGGCAAGGAAGGCCCCATGATGCTGTATTCTAAGTTTCATACTGTTTGGACTTTATATGCTTGAGTTATAGTTAGATCGGTGGTTATTGGAAGAGATGGATCGGTGAGGCTTCAATGTATAGATTGGTGAGATTCAAAAATAAGGATCGATAGTGTGGCTTGGGTATGGATCGGAGCATGGGAACGAAGTAGAGCCAAGTTCATGTGAATTGAGTTAAGTATGGGTTCTACTCCATGGATCGATACCAATCCATGGGGGTTAGTTCATTTGATTTTCAATTTGTTGTGAAGCATGGGGAAGCTTGTTGGAGTGTAAATATGAAGTTTGGATCAGTTCCCATGGATTAGTAACAATCCATGGGAATTGACCCAATCAAGGTGTGATCCTTTAGAGAGCATGGGGAGGTGTGTAGGAGCTCATGTGTGAAGTGTGGGAGAGGTAGCAATGGTTCAATGGCCATGGATCACTGGGGATGGTTCGGTAGTCATGGATCGGTACATATCCACAAGTTTTATTCCAAACTTGATGCAATCGATATAGGTGACAAGGAAGGCCCCATAATACTACGTTTCGAGTTTCAGATCATTTGGAGTTCGTATGCTTGAGCTATAGTTGTTTGAAGATGGATAGCTAGACTTGGGGATGTAGAGTAGTTGAATTAAAGGAACTGTTGGAGGAAGGTTACGGGATGCATGATGAATTTCTATGAATAACGATGGCTGCCAGAATAGTTTCCAACTACGACGACTTTGGATGAGAGTAATGAGGACAGTTCCAGGATGAGCTCTGCTATGGATAATGTATGCAAAGGGATCATTGCTATTCGTAGTGTTTCGATGTGTGCTCATAAAGTGGGGTACGGGAGGACGTTCACTTGGGTTTGCGATGATTATCCCAAATCACACAATGTTTTGATTTGTTTACCCTAGACCGATGCGATGATAGTCTAGTTCCTGATTAACTAAGTGGCATGGATTCGAGCACCAAGAAACCCAGGACGTTGAGTAGTCCCTAACTATTATGATGGGATCATACGAGTATCATATATCCAATGGACTCAGTGAGTGAATGTGAGGGTCGATGATTGATATTATGTTTGCTTGATTGTTTTATCACCTCAGGGATGTCACACGATGTAGATACTACCGATGCAGATATCTAGAAACCTTAGTACTTTGACTTATAGTGTACCCATGATGACTATCATAGAGTATCATATATCTTTTATATATGCTAACTCTATAGATGTAGAGAAAGGTCGGGTATGATTTTCTATACCATTTGTCCTAGTTTACTACCTTTATAGTATTTGAGATTTCTACCGCTCATACCAGATGTTGTCTGACCTTGGGTTTTATTCTTTGCTTCCTATTACTCTAGGTAGTCTTAAACGAGTAGATTACGGATATCAGGTCTGGTAAGCATGTGGAGCTGGACAGGTAGAGAGTAGAAGACTATTCTCATATTATTATATGTACTCATTTCTGTTTTGTTGCGCAGCACTATGGAGCTCACTAATGCCTTACTATTTAGAGACGGTTATTTATGAGTTATTATTTGATGTATAACTCTATTGATTATGCTATTTACTATATGAATCTGTATATTCCGACGTTATGATTCATTCAGTTATAACTTTCTCGCCTATTTTATATCATACATGTTTACGATTATAATTTTATTTGATGCGTTGTGAGATACACGACAGGTTCTGTGTTGCTTACTTACTCTATAATCTTGATGATCGTCTTGCATTGGTCGAGCACCACTAAATCGCACTATACAAGTTAATTGGGTATTGATACTATAGGTCGAGTGTCGTTTAGGTTGCGTTGTTTAACGTAAGGGATACCAGGATCCAGTAGAGATAGGGTATGAGTTTTGCCTTAGACTAGATCGAGAGTTAAGAGAGCACGTACTTGTTATATATTTTGGTTTTCAAAACTATATGGTGGTATGTATAGCGTATAAGTCGCACTGCACACACGAATACACTTAAGTAGGATTACTTATAGAGAGAATGATCGTCCTTATTACAGGTTGAATGATGAGTCGCTAAACAAGGTACGCTGTAAGGAACTCCATCTCTTAAGTCGAGGAAGGAGCTGGCTCGAGAGCTGTTAATCCCGATTTGCAGACCATGTTCAACACTATGATGAGGAGCACGCTGCAAAATGTTCAAGCGGCTGCTCCAAATGTTAGTGCTAATGGTGGTGCTCCAATGTAGGCACTCAGAGCCGATTTTGCTAAATTGAACAAAGACTTTTCTAGTCTTGGTAGCAAATTGTTCCAAGGAACAGAGTAGATGATGAAAGTGAAGGATTGACTTGATATCTACGAATGGATTTTCGATGACTTAGAGCGATGTTATGAAAAGGTGATTGGCTTCCCGATAGTTTCAAGGGCTAGCCATGAACCGGTGTAATGCAGTGAGGGCTGCCACCTTCAAGGATCGGTTCACTTAGGACTCGTCCAAAGATTTGAGGAGAAATTTATTCCTAAAGCTCAAAGGTAAGTTTTGTTTCATATGTTCATAGATCTGAAGTAAGAGGATGTAACTATCTCCAAGCAACTTGTCGAGTTCGACGCTCTATCGAAAAAATGGGATATCCTTCATCGACACCCCATTGAAGAAGAATGGGAATTTTATCATTGGCTTGGACGACTACTTAGGAGAAAAACTAGTGGGCCACATTGACTAGACTTTTGAGATGATAGTCGAGGAGGCCTTAAGATATGAAAGTCTATATCCGAAATTGAAAGCTATCATTCCTAAAGAAGAGCCAAAGCCGCAATCATGCAAGGGAGGTAAGATGATAGGGAACAACAAGAGGAAGCAGTTTCAAAATAAAGATGGCTACAAAAAGAAGGTCAAGCCGGAACCGACTTGCTAAAACGGCTTAGAGAAAGGTCATCACAGTGGAGATTACAAAGATAAGGGAAAGAAGTCTTACGTTTGCAACAAATTTGGGCATCTCAAGAAAGACTATCCCAACTTGCCAAAGTAGAAGTAGGCAGTGAAAGCATATGTTATCAATGTCGTTCCGACTTCGTCGAATGCTCTATTAGTGAAAGATAAGGGAAAGGGCATCGTTATTCAAGATATTCTTTCCATTATGATGTTCCTATACAATTTTTATTTAATATTATGGCTTCACATTCCTTCATATCTAGTGACTTGGTAGATAAGTTTGGATTGGAATCCAAAATTGTTGACTGACCTTTGATTGTGATGAACCCTGTTAGAGACTCCACTAGCCTATGTATGATTTGTCATGGCTTGGTCTTATCGAATCATGGATGCTCATTTGATTGTGGTTGTTTTTTTTTATTTCATTGGGTTTGGTATCATTTTGGGGATGGATTGGCTTCAAAGATACATAGTCATGGTGGATTGCAAGGGGTTGTTAGTGACGATAGGGATGGATGATGGGCGGAAGGTAGTGTTAGGCTGCCTGTTGGACATTGAGGTTATGATCATCTTTCTATATTCTCTCGATATCCCACACGATGAGTTATTGACAATACTGATTGCTACGGAGTTTCTCGACATATTTGAGAAAATGACCAGACTTCTGGCCTACAGAGAGATCGAGTTCCGTATTGATTTACATAAAGATGCCAGACTGATAGTGATGCCTCTAAGGAGGATGGCACCTAGAGAGCAGAGAGAGCTTGAGGTGCAGGTTAATGACCTATTGCGAAAATGGTTCATTCATAGGAGTGTATCTGAGAGGGGAGAACTAGTAGTATTCGTCACAAAGGCGGACGATAGAATTTGTGTTGATTACCGTGAACTGAATAAAGTAGCAAAGAAGAACAAGTATACACTCCCATGCATTTAAAACTTATTCGATCAACTACATGATGCTAGAGTATTTTCTGAGTTGGATCCTGTGACAGGCTTTCACTAACTAAGAGTAGCAAAGGAGAGTGTGCTAATTATAGCATTTTGTATGCCATTTGGTTTCCATGAGTGGTTGGTTATTCCTTTGGGCTAACCAATGCATCGGCATACTTTGCTAATCTCATGAACCGTGTCTTTAAGGGTTAGGTAAATAAATTCATGCTTGTGTTCGTTGATGATATTCTTGTCTACTCATGGACAAAGGAAGAACACAAGACACATTTGAGAATTGTGCTAGAGGTGTTGAGAAAACACCAACTTAAGGCAAAATTTTCTAAACGTCGCTTCAAGAGGAGGGAAGTGCGATTCTTGGGTCATGTTGTTTCTGAGCGGCGCATCGCCGCTGATCCTGCAAAAGTTGCAGCATTCCAAGATTGGATTAGGCATAAAAATGCTATGGACATGAGAAGTTTCTTAGGTTTAGCTAGATATTATAGAAGATTCATCCAAGACTTTTCTAAGGTAGAACACCATTGACTCACTTGACAAAAAAGAATTAAACTTTTTCTTGGGATGTGAGATGTGAATAGGCATTTATGAGTCTGAAGGAGAAGTTGACGAGTGCACCTGTATAGACTATTCCAAGCATAAACAAGGAGATGACGCTACACACTGGTGCGTGTGGTACATATAGGGTGCGATATTGATGTAGAAAGGCAAGGTTTTTGCATATGGTAGTCGATAGTTGAAGCCACATGAGAAGAAACACCCGACCCATGGTTTAGAGTTAGTAGCGATTGTTTTTGCGCTGAAGATTTGGAGGTACTGGCTTTTAGGAAAGAGGTTCGAGCTTTTCACCGACCATAAATCATTGACATGCCTCTTTTCGCAGAAGAATCTTAACCTTCATCAACAGCGATAGTTAGAGTTCATGGCCTCCCATGACTTTGATATTGCATACACACAGGTAAAAAGGTAATGCAGTTGCCGATGCTTTGAGTACGAGACATGCTAGCTTTGGAGCTATGTTCCTAGGGTGGATGCAATTAGAGTATATGTTACTAGTTATAATTTTTGGCCCAGATGCGAACTAGAGCCAGAGATGTCGGCAACCTTGACTATCATACATACTCCTATTAAGTCAAATGGTACTAGTTAGAGGCACGGTGCTAGATTATCCCAGACCATTGTTAAGACTAAAGCGGGAGTAGAGTTTGAGGATATGAGATAGTACGGACTTAACCGAGTTGGTTGGCTCCGTAAAGAAGGGAGATTGTTTGTTCTCGATATCAATGGGTTGAGGGATGAGATGCTCAGAGAGTGCGATCATTCAAGATTGACTATACAGCCCAACGGTAATAAAATGTACCGTTATATGGAGCAGACCTTCTATTAGAAAGGGATGAAAAAGGACGTTAGGACATTCATCTCAAAATGCATAAACTACCAATTGGTTAAGGCAGAGTATAAAAAGCATATTGGTCTGACGCAACCACTAGAAATTCCTAAGTGCAAATGGAAACAAGTATCGATGGATTCTATCAATGGAATACCAAGGACTCAAGCAGGGTACAATGGCATTTGAATCATAGTCGATCAGCTGACTAAGAGTGTCAGATTTATACCTGTTAAGTCAAGTAGAATGGTAGCTAAATTAGCTGACTTGTATATGAAGTGGATAGTATGATTCCGTGCAGTGTCGAAGAGCATTATGAGCGACCGAGATCCATTGTTCACTAGAGGGTTACAAAAGAGTTTACATGAGGCACTAGGGATAGAGCTACACCTCATCACAGCTTATCACCTTCAAACGGATAGCCAAACTAAGAAAGTGAATCATATCTTAGAAGATCTCTTACGTACTTGCATACTTTACTTTGGAGGCTCGTGGGATGATCACTTACATCTTGTTGAATTTGCATACAATAATAATTATCAATCTAGAATCATTATGGCACCATTTAAGCCTTTATATTGTCGACCATGTAACGCTTCTTCATGTTGGTGGGAAGCCGACGAGAAGCTAACACTAGGGCGAGATATGATTAGAGAAACATCAAAGTAGATCGAGATCATTCGGCAATGGATGAAAGCTACCCAAAACAAATAGAAAAAGCTATGTTAATCAGAGATGTTGAGATTTAGAGTTCTCTGATGGCGACATAGTATTTGTCAAGATCTCTCCATTGAAGAATGTCATTTGTTTCGGTAGTAGAGGGAAGTTGGCACTTATATTTGCAAGTCGTTTTTCAATATTAGAGAGGATTGATAACCTTGCTTACAGAGCTGGCTTACCTCGAAGAACGATGAGGGTGTATAATGTCTTCTATGTCTCTCATTTGTGGAAATTTATGCATATCTTAGGCATAACTATCACATCACATTAGCTAGATGATATCGAGATTGAACCAGAAGTTTCACAACCTTATAAGCCAATTCGTATTGTCGGATGTGATATGAAGTAGCTTAAGAGGAAGATGGTGAAGTTGGTAAAGGTTTAAGGGAGTGATAGTGAAGGCGATTGCACTTGGGAGATGGAGGAGAGCATGAGGGCAACATATCTAGAGCTCATTACTTGGTAAGCTTTCTTATCTATCGCTTTTACTTTCATTTATGATATCGTGAAACGTACTATGGTGTAGTATCATGGATGCAAGGATAGGCTTGATACTCTCATTTTCACTAATTTCTAAGTATGCATGTTTGATGTGTGATGGTTGCCTATGCTTATATATGATTGTTAGGCCTGCGGGATGGCCCGATTGACTTGATTATGAAATTTCGTGGGCAAAATTCCTAGAGTGGAGGAGAATGTGACGATCCATATTCTATGTACCAGAGGATCGTAGAATCGTGGAATATTCACATTATTTTCATATGAGGTATTATGGTTCTAATATTATGGGAAATGACTCTTAGGGACATTTCCCACATCCATAATTTTTAGCGAATTTCTAAGTAACGACTTTGACCCTGTAAATCTTATATAGACTATAACTTTTGATATGAGCCAAGTTAGGGATTGAAACCACTCCCATTAGATCTACATGATGGTTTATATTTCCATAGAATAGTTATAATAAGAAAACAGACTAACTATTTGAGAGTTATGGTTGTGCGAAATTTTCTTTATTTTAAGCAGCTAAAGTGGGTAATTAGGATCATTAGCTTTGAGGCCCATAACTCATTTCAGTTTTAGAGGAAGCAGAGGTTGATAAGACCTCATCCCTATCATTTCACAACTCCAAAAATAGTTAAAAACCTCCATTAACCCCTATTGACAAAAAAGCAATCCTAAAGCATACTTTAATTAGCCAAATTTCACCAATAAGAGGAGGTTAGCGTAATTAGCACTTGGGATTAGAGATATGCTATTGGAAGAACCTTGGATTTTGTGCCTTTTACGGTTCTTTAGAGGATTTGGGCTTTGATTTCGATTAAGGTGAGTGATTAGATCTCTCACTTACTAATTAAGCTATTTTACATCTTAAATGATGTTTTAAAAGTACTAAAAATGTTTATATACCATATTGCACCATATATATGAATTTTAGATGATTTGGATTTGATTTAAGAGAAGTGTTCTTTTGGGTCCCTAACTAGTTCTTGTGGATCCCTAACCTTCACCTTAGATTTAAGTCTTGATTTAAGATGGTTTGGTTATATGTTTGTTACTGAATGTTATATGTATAGCTTGCTTATGTCATGTTTGAATGGTTGAAATCACCAATCGAATAGGGAATATAGTTTTTGGGAAATTCTGGGTTCTGCATCATGGATCGGTACCAATCCATGATATTTCACCCAATAGAGGCACAATCAAGGTAGGGTGGCAAGGAAGGCAAGTTTCATATCGTTAGGACTTCATATGCCTGAGTTGTGGATGGATGAGTGGTTATTGGAAAAGATGGATTGCTGAGGCTTCAATGTATGAATTAGTGAGATTCAAATGCAGAGATTAGTTGAGTGGCTTCAGCATGGATCAGAGCATGGGAGAGAAGTGTAGCCAAGTTCATGCGAATTTGGCTAAGTATGGGTTCAACCCCATGGATCGGTGCCGATGGGGGTTAGTCCGTTTGACTTGCAATTTGTTGTGAAGCAAGGGGAAGCGTGTTGGAGCGTAAATATAAAGTATAGGATCCGTTCCCATGGATCGGTACTGATCCATGAGAATTGATCCAATCAAGGCATGATCCATAGGGGAGCATAAGAAGGTGTGTAGGAGCTCATATGTGAAGTATGGGATCGATAGCGATGGTTCGTTGACCATGAATTGGTGGGAATGGTTCGATGGTTGTGGACTGGTACCTATCCATGAGTTTTGTTCCACACTTGGTGCTATCGATATGGGGTGACAAGGAAGGCCCCATAAGACTGCATTCTGAATTTCGTATCATTTGGAGTTCATATGCTCGAGCTATAGTCGTCTGAAGATGGATAACGAGACTTGGGATGTAGAGTAACCGGATTGAAGGAACTGTTGAAGGAAGGTTATGGGTCATGCGATAACATTCTATGACCGACGATTACTATCTAGAATAGTTCCTAAACGCGATGACTTTAGATGGGATTCATGAGGACATCCAGGATGAATTTTGCTATAGATGACATGTGCAAAGGGATCATTGATATTCGTAGAGTTTCAATATGTACTCGTAAATTGGGGTGCATGGGAACGCTCAATGAGTTTGCGATGATTTCCCCAGATAGCATGATGTTTTGATCTATTTACCCTGGATCCAATGGTGGTCTAGTTCCTGGTCGAATGAGTGTCATGGATTCGTGTACCGAGCAACCAAGTACGTTGAGGAGTCCCTGACTATTGCAACGAGGTCATATGAGTACCATATATCCAATGCACTGGGTGAGTGAATATAAGGATGGATGATGGATGCTATGTTTCTTGATTGTTTTATCACCTTAGGGATGTCACACGATGTAGATAATACCGACGCAAAGATCTAGACACCCTTAGTACTTTGACATATAGCACACCAGTGATGACTATCATATAGTAACGTGTATCTTTTATATGTGCTAACTCTATGGATGTAGTGATAGGTCAGGTATGATTTTCCATACCATTTGTCCTAGTTTGTTACCTTTGTAGTATTTGATATTTCTACCGCTTACACTAGACCGTTGTTTGACCTGGGGTTTTATGCTTTGCTTTCTATTACTTTGGGTACTCTTAAATGAGTATATTAGGGATATCAAGTCTGGCGAACACGTAGTGGTGGGCAGATGGCGAGAAGGAGACAATTCTCATATTATTATATGTACTCATTGTCTAATATGTTCCATAACACGATGGAGCTTATTAGTGTCTTACTATTTAGAGACACTTATTTATGAGTTATTATTTGATGTATAACTCTATCACTTATACTATTTACTGTATGGATCTATATACTTTGATGCTCTGATTCATTCAGTTATTTACTATCTCATCTATTTATACCTAAAATGTTTACTATTATATTTTAGTCGATGCACAATGAGATACACAATAGATTCTGTTTTGCTTATTTACTTTACTACCTTGATGATCACCATGCATCGATCGAGCACCGCTATAGTGCACTATACAGGTTTACTGGGTGTCGACAGTGTAGGACGATCATCACACTGCCAGTACATATATAGATTGTTTGCATCATATTTTCAAAATTGTTTTAAAAGAATTTATTCATATAGGAAGCGCTAATTTAGAATTATTCAGCATATATCATATATGTTATGATACACCATGCACTGGTACATGATTGGTTGCAAAATTAGCTGCATATTAATTGGTTGTATAGTTTAGAATGGTTGTGCACCATGTTACATGATTAAATCTTAGGGAATTTTTTGGAACAAAAATTCATTTAAGGGGTAGAATGTAATACCCTACGAAATGAACAGTAATTAATTATAAATAATTAATAAGGCTCCAAAACGGAATTTGAGCAAACGTCAAAATTTGACAATGAAACTTGCACCATTGCATTCATGACGATTTTTTAAGCAACTTTTATATATGAAGTCTTGTGATCAGAGTTCAAATAAAGAAGTTGTTGGCATTTGAGGTTTCAAATCAAAAATAATTAAAAAGGAATTAAAGGAAATAAATAATAATAAATGCATGGATCCCACTGGTTGACCCTCTCGTTGGGCCTGTTGACCGCTAACAGTCCACCGCCTATAGAGGAGCGGTCAAGCAGTTAAACTGGTGGTGCCTTGGGTTGAATCTCGGCCTGTGGCCTACATTTAATTAATATAAATCAAATGGATGCAAGTAGGGCTGTTAATTTTGTATGAGTGTCCGATGTCCGTTCATGTCCGTAGCCGAAATACGTCTGTCCGAGTCCGTTTGATTTTTATTTAGGACACAAGCTAGGGCAACAAGATTTGTACGAGCAAAAATATTTTCTGGTCCGAGTTCATTCGAATTCGTCCGAATTTCTTATAATTCAGTCTATCCGATGGGAATTCTATTAAACAACATAAAATTTGATGTAAATAGCAATGTCCGTCCGTGTCCATTCGAGTCCGTGTTTGAAAAATGCATGTACGAGTCCGTCCGATTTCATTTAGGACACGAGCTTGGACAACAAAATTTGTACAGACATAAATCTCGTCTGGTCTATGTCTAGTCTAATTTTGTTTAGGACAGAAACTGAACACACCTCCATCCGATCCGATCCGACCGATTTACACCCCTAGATATAATTGATTCAAGCACCTATAAATAAAGCCTAGCCCTTTACTTTCCTTTTCAAATTTTCTTAACAAAGCAACGGAGCTCTACCATTTTCTCTTCTCCACTATTTTAGAAATTATAATACCACTATTGTAAGTGTGTGTGTGTTTGTGTGTATTTATTTATTTATCGGAAAAGGGTAGAAAACAAAAGAGAAGAGGATGAGGAGAGAATCAATACTGTGGAAACAGGTAAATCTTATAATTATAAATCTATATTCCACTTAATTCAAATCTCTTCTCAAATCAACAATTCTAATGGGCATGTATATATCTTGTTATACGTATTTTTTGATTAGAAAGAAAAATGGAACAAATTAAGGGATGGATTCGAAAATGGTAAATTTAGAAAGCTAGAAAGGTGAGTGGGAGAATTATATGATTTATATATAATACTGAAGTTTATATCATTGAGTTTTTATTTAATTATTATGCTTATGTAACATTAGTTTAACAGTAGGCTTAAAATGGACGTATTTAATTAAAATCTCACCTATATATTCTGTAAGTTAGGTAATTGGAATGGAATGGTATATACACATCAATCTGGAAATTTAAAAATCGATCTCGAAATTTGTTAAAGGAGAATGTTGATAAGAATGTAAAATTTATTCCAGATTTATGATAATTGTATTGTAAATTGTTAGTATTCATTTGGGTTGTACTAATTTGACTTGGAATGTGAATTTCTATGTTTTTATCAATTAGGAGTGTTGCGAATACAATTTAGTTGCATCTACTTCCGTGTAAATTTCCATAGATAATCTAATTCCACGACTATGTGTAAAAAATGTGTCGTTTAGAATAATAAGGAATATATCAAATTGAAAGAGATGTGCAAAGTATCAATGTTCTTCTCCGTAGTTTGCACTATCTATTTCAAAATAAAGAAAATAGGTAATTTCTTGTAATTTCAAACATGGAAAAAGTAACACCTTTCGACAATTAATGGAAAGCTACAATGGTAATCCTTTTTGGGAACGATGGCTCTAATATATTAAAATGTGCAAATGAATGTTCTTTAAAGAATGTACATATAAGTGTATATTCTGAAATTCCTAAGCATAGGAATTAATGAGTTATAAGTGTGAATATACACACACGCATCCACACATATAACCATGCCTATTAACTAATAATATAACTATACATAGGGTAACAAATAAAGCATAATAAATAAATATACGATGGTACTCTTATTAGTCATAATTAGGACGACTAGATATTAATAGGGCGGTAAACCATAGGATTAGGAGGTTGTGGTGGTAAAAAGGTAGTAACCCCAAAAACTATGAACAATGATTGCAAAATTAGTAGGGCAATAAATGTGCAGTTAATATGGAGTATAGAAATTACACGGGGACATACATGCATTGAATGGGATTGATTGCAGAATTTATTATGACATTTATGGGAAAACGGAATAGGAATAATAAGTTGAATTTGAAATGGATAATTAAATGTCATTAATGATTGTCCAATTTGAATAATAATGATCATTTATTACGGATAATTGGCATTTATGAGACGTAAGAGGGAAATAAAGAATAAACGTAATAATCCTGTAAGAAAGAAATAGGTTCCCGGTGAGTAATTAGGGAGATACAAGTAAATAAGCTTAGGGGGTAGTATAACTTTCATAGTAGGCAATTATATAGACTCAATTATATGTTTAGGATGAGCGTAAATTAGTGGAATCAGCCTAATATTTAAGTCTAGGATATTTGGGTTGGGAATCGAGGTCGGTAGAGTTGCACAATAGAAGTCTTCCCTTCACTTAGAGACTACCAGTGGTTGTATATATGTACTAATGATATGGGACATCTCCAACTATAGGATCCATGGGGGAAGGGATATCCATTTACGTATAGAGGGACAATATACCAAGGGTTCATATAAGTTTTGAAGTATTAAATGGATCAGTGCCTTAAGGGATGTCAAGGGGTTTACTTCGAGGTGGATGGTATTAAATGGCTATTAGTTATGCCTCCTCCCTATATAAGAAGTCTTAAATAACCTACGACGGTAACTAATAAGGAAATAGAGTCTACTTCATTTCTGACAAGAGGTATTAAGTAAATGAGATAGGCTTTTTTCTTGACTTACATTAGGTAAGTCTAAATGGGATTTAGGCTGCAGGATGTCAGTATTGTTGGTAAACCAGTATTTAGTTGTAGGGTTAGCATATAGGTATTGACTACAATTGTTCTGAGCGGTCAATGGCAAAATTTTGGGTTTTGCCTTAATAGATTTCGTTTCCTACTAGTATATAATCCATATGGGAGTGCAAAGGCCTCAAAGCTTAATTAGTTAATTTTTTTCAAAGGGTGGGCTAGTTAACCCATGGATAAGTCTTTGAGACGTGTTAGTAATATGGTTAATTAAACTATAAAGCCGTATTTAGGAGTCATCGCATTTGTAGTTAAGGGCCGGTTGAGGTATTAGATGGATGTTGGGTCTGCATCCTCCCTATTTAAGAAGTACCAAATCTCCGGGGCTTTCTTTTTGGTAGTACAATGTTTATATACATACATACACGTATATATAGGTATACCTCAGAGAAGATTAGATATATCATACGTGTAGATGGAATTAAATTGGCAAACCACGAATAATAGACATAACACTTAAATAGGAATCAATTGGCATAAACTAGTATTATGGATAAAGTTTGTAATTTTTCAATCAATGGAACGTTGTTCTGACCCCTTCCACATTACAACCTACAGGATATATTTAGAGGGACAGGCTACTGGAGTAAGACAACAACAGCAGATAGAGAGGTCTTCTCATTCATGGCGGTACTTACAAGGAAACTACATATCTAAGAAATAATATTGATTCCAAGGTAGTAGCCTTAGTCATTATATATGTTCTCTTATATTTTTCAATTTCGTTGTGAGTTTATGTAGATAGCTCTCTAATATACTTATGTTTATTTCATTTACTAACACCAACAATCCATACCCTAGTGGACTTGTGTTTTGATTTAGTCAAAGGTTGGGCCTATTAAGGTGTAGGTTGTTACAGAAAGAGTTTCAAGATTTCCTAAAAATAAATAAAATTCAATCTCAAAAGTCACTTCTCAGTTTGATATAAAATGATGTATCGACAAGGAGTAATTGGACTTTGTTGGACAAAGTATGATTTATGATGGGTGAAGTTGAGTTAATTTCTTTCTATAAGGATATGTACCTAAGAGTAACTACATAAGATTAAATTTAATTTCATCTCAAATAAATTCCTTAAAATCACACAAGATAAGTGTTAAACAAACAATCTGTACCTATCCTAGGTGGAGGAGTTGATGGCTTGTGTAAATAAAGAGATTATATGTAATAGTTGTTCGTGAAGTATCATGTGTGGACCACCCCAAATGAGTGTCGACCGATCAATATTGATTAACCAATTTATGTTTTCAATACAGGTTTAGTACACTTGACAACCAAATTAGTTTTATACATATATAGGCAATTCATAAAATACATATGCCTATTTGGTTGCACTGAGAAATAATAGTTGTTTCAAGAAACACCAATTTCTTAATAAAGGAATTTCTTTTCGAAATTAGTAAAAGGGATTCGAATCCGTTCCAAGGGTATTATTGAATACAAAGGATGGAATGAAATTGACTAAACCAAAATGGATATAATTAATTAGAACGTCCAATATCAATTGTATCATAGTAAAGAGAAACTATGATTTTCTTGTCGATGTCGAGAAAAGAATTTCCTCGACTGTCAATAACCCATTTATAGTATTAACTCTACCATATGGCATGATGTGCAAATCAAAAATGGATCCCAAGTATATTGTCAAAATATGGTTTTGATAGTCGTAATCCATCGACTGCAAAAGCGCCTTTGAGAAGTTGGAATAGGTAGGATATGTTGATAGAATAACATTGTAAATTTCAATTATTGAAATTAACTAACAGATTCTTCATTCAATGTACTTAGGTTGATTTACATTTTACTCACAAAATTATCGCTCGATATTGTTTTCACTTTTTCTATATGTATGCTAAAACAGAAATTCTATAGAATGATTAGAATATTGTAACGACTCACTTTTCCGTACAATTTAAGCTGATAATAAACTACACATGACCAACCCAAATTGAATGGAATGGTGGATAGTTAGGGAAAAGAAAGAAGAAAGAAGACAATAAGAACCTAAATAGCATAGAATCTCACAACGGAACAAATAATCAATAATATATATGACAAACCTTTACACAAAAACAAAACTGTTATATATGTATATACGGGCATTAACCAGAGTTTACTAACCTAATTTCATCCCGGATAGTTATAACAACCTATCCTCACAATTCCTGATAACACAATGACTACAGCGGAAAAATAATCATGTACATGAAAACGTCTCTGGGCCTCCAGCTCGTCTCCTGAAGCTCCAAACATCCAACTAAACCTGTAAATATGCTCGGTCTGACCCGAGTATTATAGGAAAACAATGCCCGGGTCAGTTTGGTAAAACCAGCATGAGAAACGCAATTAAATGGATTCTTAAAGTTTAAATAACCTTCAAAACAATGGTATCTTGTAAGACCACGCCACACATAAACACGGATGGGTTTTTACCATACGATAACCAATACCTTTTATATCATAAATCCAGTGATATTATAATAATGTCTAAGCACGAAAATATAATAATCAAGTAGCTGTGATGCTCGTGAGTGTACATCACAACTCGAAAATCGATAAGGCATGTTCACTAATTGTGTAGGATTTTCATGGAGGTGTCATCAATACTTCAAGGAACGGTCCCCCAGCACAAGGATCAAAGATATCCTTCTGAAGTAGCATACATCTCTAGTGATGTACCATAGGAAAAACATAGCTGGTCTCACTAAGACCAAGGGCATCACCCCATGCATGCATAATAGCTGTAAGTGACATCTAGGAGGAGCCACCTACACTCTAGAGGTTTGCCAACCCTACTGGACATGCCTCCAATCTCTAGTTTCAGTCATTCCCGCTGATGAGGCTAGGTCCGGCATTCTAGCTTACGCACCACCACCAACATAGATCACGGAATCCTACACGGATTCTAATACCCCATTCGGAATCATACATGGATTCCCACATCTCGAATAGATCTTAGAATCACATATGGATTCCCATACCATAATGGATCTAGGAATCACACATGGATCCCAACATCTCAACATACCACGAATCTCCTCCATATAACCATATATGGTTTTTGGAGTGGTTACGGGTTCGAGTCATCTCTCACGAGTACACTCTTCCGCTTCCCCGGTGCTCCCCAAACCAATCGTCGATTTTTGGAATGTTCAATACCGGTTCTTTAGGAAATAATAAGATAATACATAAGAGCGGGGAGCATCCCCTAACCATTTAAGTGGATGAATCTCCTTATCATTTTTTCTAGAGGAACAGAATGAGTTTATATGTACAATATAGCACTCTCTATGGTAACTGTACCATATAATTCTCATGTTTTCCCTAGATATTTCCAGAGTTAAAATCCTTCAGTGTTAAGTAGGGAATATTTCCCTACCATCAAAATTAAGAAGGATTACATATTTAGGCCCAGATTTGATAGTCGGTTATTTAACTATCAAATAAACAAACATTCCATACAAGATCACATTTTCCATGGAAATCACCAAGCCTCTGTAAATAAATCTTTTATTGATTTAAAATTACGTTTCAGATACTTGGAAATCACTTGCATATATTTATCTCAACGGTATAAGTATATTCACAAACCACTATATTTTCGATACTTAGAAAATATAACCATATGCTTATCTCAACGGTAAAAGTACATACACAAACCATTTCACTTCCAAAACTTAGAAACTTGAAAACTCTTAAAAGTAGATATTGAAAACTACTGCGCAATATTGACCATGGATCACAGCTTACACAATGGTTACATCGTTATCCCAGCGAATCCAAAGTAAACTATAGGCAATCCCTACTCCTCGAATTACGCCACAAATATCAACCATCTCTTTACAAATTCCATTATCTTATAAATATTTGCAAATCTATTTATAAAACTTCTTTATAAACTTCTAACTCCTTTATAAAACATTCTTGATAAATCTCAAACCCTATTTATAAAACTTCTCATTCTAAGATCTTTAAAATTCATATATAAATTCTTTTATAAATATTCAAACCATGTATAAAACTCTTCCCATATTTCAACAAACCTCTTTAATAAATTCCTTAAGTCAGTAAGGTTTCCTTGATACTCCATATGCTGTTTGAAATAACTTTAAATAATAAGTTGTTATTTAAACATCCCTTGATTTCATTTAAAACCTTACTTAAAATAATTACTTTATAATCTCATTAATAATATATTAAATTAATTTTAAAAACTATTATTATTATCATAATAATATAAGTCAACTTCATAACGATATTAGGATAAAATTAATTAACATTAAAACATTATTAAAACAATAATTAAATAAAGTTAAACTAATACTAATATGATAATTACTAACTTATAAGTATAATTAAATAACTTAAATCAATATAATTAAATAACTTTAATTAAAGATTAAAATATAATAAATGATAATTGAAATATAATAAAAAATATTTTTAAACATTAAGTAAATAGGTTTAAAATAATAATTAAACACTCATTAAGGAATAACTTTTAAGAATCATATTAATAAAATAATTAACTTAAAACATAATCAAAAATAATTATAAATTATCTTTAAAGTATTATTATATTAATAAGTTATTACCTTTTTAAATCTTATTACTAAATAATAATTATATTTAAATCTTATAATAAAAATAATTATTCTTAAAATAACTTTCAAAACAATAATTAGCTTTTCAAATTCAAAGGGGGCTTACGATCACCATGGTACTTTAATAAGCTACCATATTATTCAATTTAATTTTTCAAGTTAATAACTGATATTTACATCATCAATGACTATGTAAATAAATTCAATACTTAACCATCATGGTTTAACATATCACATATTCCAAGTGGCATATTAATTAACAACATATAATCAAATTTTCAAATCTATCAAATAGCAGAATGGGGATTTATTCTGCTAATAAAATATCAAATTAATCTAATTAGCGGAATGGTGTTTTATTCCACTAAACAAATGTAAATTATCATATTCAATCCAATTTAACTCGACAGTAATTTATTTGGCCAAATAAACATCAATATTTAAGTACATAAATTTAAATGACATTATTATTTAAAATAACATGATTTAAAACCTGTCTGTTTTCATATGTCATAACTTTATACACTACCAATTATATCAGTAGACTTTATAACGTTATACTCACCTATACGAATATAGAGCAAAAATCCATGGGTCAAACGATTTAATATGAAAGAGAGGTAGGTTTTCAAAGTTCAAACATTTAAGCTTAACAAATTTTAAATTAAATAAAAACTCCTCACCTAATTCAAAATCAAGGCCCAATAGTCCACATACAAAAATAGCCAAAAGCTGCTGTCCGCTTAACTAAACTACATGTCAAAATAAATAAATAACTAAATATAAGTTACTATTTCTTACCTAAAATATGCTTACGCTCCAAAGCCCAAACCACAAAACCCACCCGCAATAACATTTCTTTCTTCCTCTCCCCACTTCGAAATGACTGTTCCAAAAAAAATCGTGCATGTCGTGTCCATGAGCATGTGTACAAGCCCTCAAGTCCACAATCTACCAACTGAAACCATCAGTAAGTCGGCCACCATCTCTCCATTTAGCTGCACACCACCATCATCGCCCCGGTCCATCGAATCAAAAAGTAGTCGAACGAAGCCCCTCTACCCACGGCAAAACACGTGACATCTTTTATCACTAAAATCCACCAAAATCTCACCGTCGACTCACCTTCCATTCGCGAACTCAACTCCACACCTCGATCGACCTATCATCGACCAAAACAGCCATAAATCGAATCCTTATCTTCCAACCAACGTCGATCGTCGATGTGGAATCGCGCCAAAACTTCGGTACTACGTCTTCATATGACCGCAACGACACATATGGCTTCGATTGATTCAAAGCGAAAAGAGATAAATTAATTTTTGAAATTTAAGGACAATACTTTTCTTTTTCTAGAAATTTGGGGATAACTCGATCAACACTCAACAAAATCAAGCGCCGTTAATTTTTAAAAATACTATGGACATAGACGAACAACTTTTGTTTAGATCATCTCGGCTATTGGTGTTTGGAATAGGAGACACCGATTTTTGAATGGAGGAAAAATAGATTGCTTTATTTTCATTGCCTGACTTGATTCAAAAGAAGAAGATCAATGCAGTGTACACATATATACATAGCCATGTCCAAACTAAACAAAATCCTAGAAGATCGATTCATGTCAAAATTAAAGGGAATAATGGCGGCTTAGGAGACAAGGCATGCAAGGTGCAGATAAACAAGGGTAGGCAGGTTTGGAGAAAGGGAAATAAGGGCGGGTGCATTTGTACTTGTATGTGTATAATTTTTTTTAAAAAATAAATTCCAGTACCCTACCATACCGTATGGCATTCGATTCCAAGCCACGATTGATAGAAAACAAAATACGGTCGTATACAACGATGTTACACGATCATAAAGCAATAATAAAATAGACAAGTTATTAAATTCTATGAAGTCTCAAAATACCACCATTTGCCGTAAAATACATCAAACGGAAAATTTACTTATTTTTCCATGTTAAAAATTATGGAAAAATTCTAAAAATTAAATTAAAAATATGTCATTGGAAATCAGGTCTAAATTTGGAACATGGATTTTATAATAAAAATTACGAATCCGAATATTTAAATAAAATAAATATTTAAATCTGAAGACCCAAAAATATGGGTCGTTACACTCTCCCCCCTTAAAAAGAATTTCATCCCCGAAATTCCAGCATAAGAACACTCAATACTATCCATAAGCTCGCATTTTATTCATAGATCATTTTATATATCGAATCTGATTCGATCACTACTCGTATACATGACTCCACTTCCAAACCATTATCGTTCACTCGATTTACTAGTACTAACCCTAATCAGGCTCCTTGATTAGGAACCTCTATTTCCCTTACATAGCCATATACTATGATAGAAAACTTTGGTTTCGTATCAAGAACCCTCATCAAGTGCTTGCCGTCAAAAATCGAGTAATAGATCCTTATTTGGAACGGTGCAAAACATTGCCTTGTATTCGAACATTAGATCAAAACTATATGAAGAGAGAAATGGTCTACAGCCATTCTACATACTTATTTAATTGGTTATGCCTAATACTTATTTGTACTACCACTAAATTATTTCTGAAAACAATTTCCTATAACAGAGCTTAAGATTACAAATTGGTATAACCCCTAATTATATCGTAAGGATATACACAACTATAATTTCAAACTTTATTTTGAATTTACTTAAGAATCTTAAACATTCGGTTTTTATTCAGAATGCTTTTTGAAACGATACTATATATTTTGAAAACTAAAGGGTCAAATATTTGAATATTTGTTTCAAAAACTTTCGAAATGATATTATATATATTTAATCCTTAACGAATACATACATACATACATATATATAGCCCGAGTAAATCTAAAATTATGCCAAGGAACTGGGTACTACCAAACGGTATTCTCTATGTTTCCTGGGGATTTGACCAGGCAATTTAGGACTCGGCATCCCCACCGACCGGCTCAACTGGATCGTTTGACGACCGGCATCCAAGAAGCACTCGGCATCCAAGTTCGTTCGATGTCTATGGGACATTCGGCATGGCAGAGCATTCAGCATTGAGAAACGTTCGGTGTGGAATAATGTTCAGCATGTGAGAACGTTCGGCATGGCAGAATTGTCCGGCATCAACTACCGTTCGGCCCAAACATTGTTCGGCCAAACTATCGTTCGGCCAAGACATAGTTCGGCCTGGGTAACGTTCGGCCAAAGTATCGTCCGGCCTAAGTTCTGCTCGGCGTACAAACATCAGTTGGCCAAGACGTCGTCCGGCCAAGTCACTGGTTCGGCTTCCAGTATCATTTGGTGCAAATGCTTCCCACGGCATTCAGAGTGTTCGGCTTTGCTGCGCTCGGCATGAGGAGATTGTTCGGCATTCATGCCCTATTCGGCATTCGACGTTCGGCATCTGTGGGTCGGCACACAGAGATTACCCCGTTTGGGCCGAGATATTCAACCACCAGACCCACCACGGAAGTCCAACCCATCTTCGTCTATAAATATAGAGGCATGGGCACAGTGAAAATGATCATTTTTTTTAGGAACACAGGGAAACTCTCCCGCATTCAACACTCATTCAAGACTTAATTTTTTGTTTTGCAATTGTATCAAGTAATTAGAAACGGATTGTATATGCAATTAACTATTAAGGAAATCAATAGAAATCAACTTCAAAGTGGACGTAGGCAGTTACGCTGAACCACTATAAATTTGGTGTTCCTGTTCTCTGCACTGAAATTTACATATTGTTCTCTATTTTAATTTACTTTCTTCATTAATCTCTCTACACAATCTTTCTAAGGGTGTTAGTGATCAATTTTGGCACTAACATTTTGGTGCTTTCACTAAGAACTGAATTCTCAGGCTGTTAGGATCTGCTTTGCAGCTACTGGATTGCATAAATCCCCCAGAGGAGATCCAAGATCATTGACAAGGCATCTATTGATTCTATTTAGAGTTATAACCAACAACTCTACTATGGGAAGACCACGAACCAGATCGGCCTCCCATAACGCAGATGTCCACGAAACTGCTAGCGTACAACAAGTTGGACCTAGAAATCAACAAACAACAAGAGGTGCAGGGCCCTCCACCCAAAACCAAGCGGAAGTCATTTACCGAACAGAGTTCAACGGCTTGATAAGAGAACTCAAGGAAAGTAGAAGGCAACTTTCCGAGCAGATTCAAACCAACACTAACCTCATGACTCAGCTCGCTCAACAGCAGTGCCATAATGCTGGAGGTAACTCTACCCTTATTTTAAATCTGATATTTCAACGTCAGCTGACGAACCTCCTAGGCGTAGACGCCATAAGGATGAAGGTACACAAGCAGGCATTAGGGATCAAGCCCGCGAAGAGACCGGACACTCGAATCTCCAAGACCAAATCTGGCGGAACATCAACCCGCACGTCCCCGTGGAACGGAACCCAACCTTCAATCCTCCATACAAACTCCGGACTTAACAGGTGTGGTCAGGCAGTTGATGAGAGAAAACCAAGGCTTGACCAATGAAGATTGGGGAGTGTCCAGAAGCCATACTCCATTTACGGATGGTATCCTACAGGCTGGGTACTCCAAGAAGTTCAATATGCCGACTATCCCAGCCTACGAAGGGAAGACTGATCCAAGGCAGCATGTGATGAGGTATGGATGGATGATGGATTCTGTAAGAGCTAATGATGCAACCAAGTGTAGGTGCTTCCTGATCACTCTGTCCGGAATTGCCACCATGTGGTTTACTCGACTTCCCCCATGATCTATATCCATCTTTGACGAATTGGCAATGAAATTCATAGAGCAATTCAGGATACACACCACTCAACGATGTGATGTCCTTATCAAGCGTAATCCAAGCTCCAGGAGAGTCGTTGAAAGCATATTTGCAGAGATTTCATGTTGCTGCTACCGAAGTGAGCAATCCAAACGACCATGCAATTTTGATGGCGGTAATGCGTGGAGTGGATCCAGATTCTGGATTCGGAGATTGGTTGGCGGGAAAGCCCCTAGCCACGTTGGAATGTTTTTACTCGAAAGCTCATCAGTTCATAAGAAGGGAAGAAGCTCGATGGACAAGACGAGATAAGGCACCAGGGCCTGCTCAGGAGACTGTGAAGAGTACCACCGCCATGAAGCAAATCGGCGATAATTCGGAAAAGCTCAAGTCAACGTCCAAAACAAGCCTGGGAGTCTAAAGGATCCGGAGGTGGAAATCCCGGAAAGAAAAGAGAGACGGGGAAATGGAAGTCAAGGATCCCGACCAACAATGAATACACCCCGCTCAATGCATCACTTGAGAAAATCTATTTGTCAACATGCAACACTTTTCAGTATAGGAAACCACGCCCAAAGGAATCGATGGAGGAAAAGAAGCAGACTGGGAAGTACTGCCGCTTTCAGGAGTCTTATAGGCACAACAACAGAGGAGTGCAGACACCTCCATGACGTTATAGAATGGCTGATTAGACAGAAGAAGCTGCAGGAGTTCTTCAAAGACCCACAAGACGGAAGACAAGAGACATCGGACCCCGGACGTGGGCCAGCTCCACGCCAACCAGAATAACCTGCTCGAACTATGGATAGATTGGTTGTTAACACGATTGCTGGCGGACCTCATCCTGTGGATAAGAATTGGAAGGAGATGGAGCAATATGCTAACTCTTTAAGACATGCGGAGTATGAGTGCTATTCGAATGTGAAGGATGGGACCCCTGCAAAGCAGCAGTGCATGATGGATGATGATATTGTATTCAGGAGCAGAGATGCGGATAAGGCAAAGGCCCCTACCATCGACCCGATGGTCATATCAGTGACAATTGGGCTGGCATTTGTGAAGAGAATTCTAATTGATTATGGAAGTTCCGTTAACATCATCTTCAAGAAGGCGTACGACCAAATGAAGCTGGAGACTAAGGATTTGAAACCATCCAATGCCAGAATCCATGGCTTTAACGGCGGAGCAACGGATGCAGTGGGATATGTGGAGTTACCAGTTGAACTGGGTCAAGGCGAGCATAGGAGGGTGCGAATCCTACCGTTCATGCCGTTGGATGTCGACTCTCCATATAACGTATTTCTAGGACGTCCATCCCTGGCAGAAGTTAGGGCAGCATTAGCCCCTTGGTGTCTGACGTTAAAATTTCCAACAGACAGAGGTGTTGGAGTGGTACACGGTGATCAGGCGACCGGTCGTGCATGCTATGTGGCTGAGCTAAGAGAGGTTCGGCATAGAGAGAAAGGAAAGGTTGCGGATAGCTCCGTCCGTATCCAAAATTCTGATTATTAACAAGTAGCGCCCGAGCCCGAGCCCTGGCTCGGGCAACATTCTCGGATCTCTAGAGACATAGATCCGAGAGACGATGATGGGGGTCCCAGCGAAACAAATGCAGCATCGGCTGAACTCACGATCAACATCCCAGTCAGCCGGGATGACCCATCACGAATTCTTAAAATTGGATCACAACTCGACCTCGTGGTGGTCGAGAACCTCACTGACTTCCTTCGAGCGAATCTTGATGTTTTCGCTTGGACACACTCTGATATGTACGGGATTTCTCCAACAGTTGCGAGTCATATATTGAACATAGACCCAAAGTACGTTCTCGTAAAACAAAAAAGGAGAGGTATGGACCCGGAGAGGTCTGCGGCTCTCAAAGAGGAGGGGACAAACTCAAAGCCAATGGATTCGTCCGCGACGCCCTCTAACCTGAATGGGTATCTAACCCGGTGCTGGTGAAGAAAGCAAATGGAAAGTGGAGAACTTGTGTTGATTGTTCTGATTTAAACAAAGCATGCCCGAAGGATAGTTTTCCATTGCCTAGGATTGACCGGTTGGTCAATTCAACTGCCAGACATGAGTTACTATCATTCATGGTTGCATACTCTGGATATAATCAAATCCCGATGAACCTCCCAGATCAAGAACATACCAGTTTTGTCATAAACGTTGGGTTGTATTGCTATGTAGTGATGCCTTTTGGATTGAAAAACACGGGAGCAACTTATCAGCGTCTGGTAAATCGGATGTTCAAAGACCAGATTGGTAAAACGATGGAAGTTTATGTGGATGACATGCTCGTGAAGTCGCGGCAGTCAAACGACCACATCCGAGACTTAGCGGAGATGTTTGACATACTCAGACAATATGGAATGAAGATCGACCCTTTGAAGTGTTCATTCGGCATAGCGTCAGGAAAGTTTTTGGGTTTCATTATGAATGGACGATGAATCGAGGCTAACCCGGAGAAGATTCAAGCCATCCGTGATATAAAAGTGCCTAGAACCCTAAAGCAGGTGCAAAGCTTGAACGGAAAGGTGGTCGCGCTGAGCCGATTCATATCCAGGGCCATAAACAAGTGTATTCCTTTCTTCGATGTCATAAAGAAAGGAAAGAGGAATTTTGAGTGGACATCCAACTGTGAGGAAGCATTCCGAGCTCTTGTAAGGCACTTGGAAAGTCCCCTAGTATTGTCGAAACCAATAGACCATGAAATGTTGTACATATACATGGCTGTATCCCAGCACGCTATCAGCACAGCCTTGGTTCGCGAGGAAGACCGGGTTCGAAAGCCAGTTCACTATGTTAGTAAACGCTTGACGGGGGTAGAAAGAAATTATCCAAGGATTGAAAAACTGGCCTATTGCGTGGTGATTGCATCATGCAAGCTTCGTCCGTATTTTCAGGCACACTCAATCAGTGTTTATACTGATCAACCTTTGCGGCAGATACTCCAATGACCGGAAACTTCTGGAAGGATGTTAAAATGGAATGTTGAGTTAAGTCAGTTCGACATTACCTACCTGCCGCGAAGAGCCATACAAGGACAAGCACTAGCTGATTTCATTGTTGAATTTACTATGACAGGCGAATCAAACGACCACAATGTCGTACCCCCGTTCGATGGAAGATGTACACCGATGGGGCATCTAATGACCATTGTTCGGGGTTGGCATAGTTCTTGTAACGCCATAGAACCGATCAGTTTGCACCGCTTTGAAGCTCAAATTCACAGCGACGAATAACGAAGCCGAATATGAAGCGATGATCGCCGGCTTAAGAATTATCAAAGAATTGGGAGTAAAATCGGTTGAGATCTTCAACGACTCTCAGCTGGTGGTGTACCAAGTGCGCGGAGGCTACCAAGCAAGGGGGCGGAGACTTTCCCCATATTTGGTCCGAGTTCAGGAGTTGCTAGCAAATCTCGAGTACTATGATATCTCACATGTCCCGCATGAGCAAAACAGAGCAGCCGATTCATTGGCAAAGTTCGCAAGCATTGGTGATGCACGACAGATGGGATTGTTTCCTGTCGAAACCTTACATGTTCCGAGTATAAATATGATGGAAGTAGATTTCGTGTTAGAAACAAAAATTGAGAAGGAATCATGGATGACCCCAATCAAACGATACTTGCTATCCGAGATCTTACCTGAAGAAAGAAGCGAAAGACGACAAGTCCTTCGTAAGGCTTCACGATATATAATGCAGGATGGGATAATGTATCGAAGGGGATTCTCGACCCCACTACTCCGATGCATTGCCCATGATGAGATAAAACGACTCCTGAAGGAAGTCCATGAAGGAGAGTGTGGCGACCATACTGGGGGGCAAACATTAGCAAAGAAGATCCTCCGTTATGGATACTACTGGCCAACTGTGAATCGGGATGCTGCAGACTATGTGAGAAGATGTGATAAATGCTAGATATATGCAAAAATCCCGAGAGCTCTGCCGACGGAATTCACGCTAATGGTTAGTCCCTGGCCATTTACAATGTGGGGAATTGACCTAGTTGTTTCTTTACCCATAGCCAAAGGTGGAGCGAAATATGCAATGGTTGCGATCAACTACTTCACCAAATGGGCAGAAGCAGAGCCTCTGGCCACAATAACCACCAAGAAGGTTATTAATTTCATCGTACGAAATATCATCTGTCGTTTCGGCCTTCCACGGACGATCATTACAGACAATGGGACTCAATTCGAAAGCAAAGAGTTCAAAGAATTTTGTCAGAAATATGGCATTGAAAAGAAGTTTGCAGCGGTTTCTCACCCGAAAGACAACGGACAAGTGAAAGCCGTAAACAAGATAACCAAGTCCATATTGAAAAAACGTCTGGAAAAGGCTAGAGGCAAGTGGGTGGGTAAACTTCTAACAGTGCTTTGGGCCTACAGGACCACCCACAAGACCGCGACTGGCCACACTCCTTTCGCATTGGCATATGGCACGGAAGCTGTCATACCCGTGGAACTTGAAGTTCCATCACATCGGGTAACTTATTTCGACCCCGAGTCGAACCAGAATCTTTTATTGGAATCATTGGACTCCATTGACGAAAAACGCAAAGAGGCTAATTTGAGAGCGGCCGCATACAGACATAGAGTCGCAAAATATTATAACGAAAAGGTCCGACCAAGAATTTTTGGTGTGGGAGACCTCGTTTTTGAATGAGTTTTTCCGATCCAGTCTCATGTGAATCCCGCATGGGAAGGTCCATATGTCATCGAACAGAAGCTTGGAGAAGGAACTTTCAAGCTAGCGACCGTCGATGGTGCGACACTCCCCCGAGCATGGAACAGCGAGCACTTGCGGCATTATTATACGTAGTCTATTTCTTTCATGTATTAGTTGCATTTATTTCCAGTACGCCTTTATTCCTAGTTCTTGGCATGTAGTAACACGATTCAGCTTGCTTTCATTAATAAAGGCTTGAAGCCATCTTTTCCATAAATTACTAATGTCTCTGCGTATGATGATCCTGTGACAGGCAAATGAAACCATAGTATTCTGGCCGACGTACGAACATGCGCAAACAATTTCAAAATCTTCAAGCCCCAAAGTGTGGACTGAAGTACTCTAAGTCCCCGGAGCGCGGACTCGAGTATAAATGACTCAAAATCTCTAAGTCCCTAGATTGAGGACTGGAGTACTCTAAGTCCCTGAAGCGCGGACTCGAGTATAAACGAATTTAAAAACTCCAAGTCCCCAGAGTGCGGACTGTAGTACTCTAAGTCCCCGGAGCGCGGACTCGAGTATAAACGACTCAAAATCTCTAAGTCCCCAGAGTGCGGACTGGAGTACTCTAAGTTCCCGGAGCACGGACTCGAGTATAAACGACTCAAAATCTCCAAGTCCCCAGAGTGCGGACTGGAGTACTCTAAGTCCCCGTAGCGCGGACTCGAGTATAAACGACTCAAAATCTCTAAGTCCCCAAAGTGCCGACTGGAGTACTCTAAGTCCTTGGAGCGCGGACTCGAGTATAAATGACTAAAAATCTCCAAATCCCCTGAGTGCGGACTGGAGTACTCTAAGTCCCTGGCGGGCGGACTCGAGTATGAACGACTCAAAATCTCCAAGTCCCCAGAGTGCGGACTGGAGTACTCTAAGTCCCCGTAGCGCGGATTCGAGTATAAACGACTCAAAATCTCCAAGTCCCCAGAGTGCAGACTGGAGTACTCTAAGTCCCTGGAGCGTGGACTCGAGTATAAACGACTCAAAATCTCCAAGTCCCCAGAGTACGGATTGGAGTACTCTAAGTCCCCGGAGTGCGGACTCGAGTATAAACGACTTACAACCTCCAAGTCCCTGGAGCGCGGGGACTTGAGTATAAACACTTCAAAATCTCCAAGTCTCCGGAGTGTGGACTAGAGTACTCTAAGTCCTCAGAATACAGACTCAAGTATAAAAGATTTAAATGACCAGGTCCCCTAAAGGCGGACTAGATATAAATGACTTGAAGTCACCTAGCCTTCGGCGCACGTATTAGAAAATATTCTAAGTGCTTGGAGCGCGAGAAAAAAAAAACAACTCTCAAAGAATTTCCGAGCTATATGAAGATGAACCGAGAGGTCTATGTTATTCACAATAGCTTGGATTTGAATTACAATCACAAAGAAAATTGAACGATAAGAGCCATTGAAAGACAGAAAAACTAAGTTTGATTCATCAAAGATAAGTTTCCATTACAACCCCTTTGAAGCTCGAAATCAAAAGTTTATTTACATAAACTAAGAAGAAAAAAATTCTTGCATAATCTAAACTAACTCTCGTTGAACGAGAGTAATGATTACTTCTTGTGCTTCTTCGACTTCTTCACCTCCGTTGTCTTCTCAAATAACTCATCTCCTCCGCGTTTACCCTTGGTACCCTTCTTTGATGGAGGAGTGACAGCCGAAGAAGTATGAGGAACATCCATGGGTTTCGACCCGCCAGGGAGATTGATTTCCAACGGCTTGTTCAAAGGATCTTCGGGGTCCACGGCTTGAGGTTCGACCTTGATCTTGGTTGTCTCTCCTTCGCTTTCTCAAGCCTCTCCTTCATGATCAGCTCGGATGTGTGCTCGAAGACGCCTGTAATCTCAACTTCATACTCCCATCAATGGGAGAGGAAGTCCCAGATTTATCTTCATCAAGCGCTCCGATCACTTGGGCATCTGGACCGGGAGCCTCACCTGCATGAGGGGCCTCACTCGTTTCCTTCTTCGCCTCCTTGGCGACATCGCTCCTTGGAGTGGGATCGGGATCAAAAAGGACTGCACAAAATCAAAAAAAACGAGCATTAGAATACAATAGGCCTTCATAAAGAATAACGACTTCTGGAATCTTCAAATGAAGGGTTATCTACCAGGTTCCAGCAAGCTCTCAGCCGCCAAGGGGGTCTCACCCTCCGTAAAGGAAGACATAATATGGATACCAAGGTCAGAGTCCTCCGGATTATAACTAATATGCTGCTCAAATGGATCGAGTATCGGCCGATCGACCGATTGAATAGGCACATGAGCTGGAGGCACGACCCCGGATGGACCAGTAATAACTTCTTTCCCTTTCTTTGAGGGGGAGCCTTTGCAATAAATAGCTTTTGCCGTCGACAAGTCTGAAGGATCATTTCCTTTGAGGAATTCTTTTATCAAGGCCCCCTTATCAATCTCTTCGGTGTCGTGCTCGGCCTTCCTGATTTCTATCAAGGCCTCCCATGCCTCAGCTAAAGATTCAAGATAGCCCTCGCCCAAAAAAGTCAAGTCTCGATGCATGAGAACGCGGGCGATGAATTCAGCGATTAACGGGTCAAACATGCTTTTGGCCTCTTCCCTGCCTTCTTCCCTAGCCGCCTCGAGACGTGAGTCGATATCCACGTACGCTATCTTCTTGCCCTCTTCACGGGCTTCACTCTTTAACGCCTCAACTCTGAAAAGCTCGCCCTCAAGTTTTTCTTTCAAGAGTTGAGTGGCAACGATCTCATCACAGTATCGTTGTGACTCCTCTTGGGCAGCCGTTTTCTCTTCCTTCTCTCTACGGAGCTGCTCCTCAAGCTCCTTGACTCGGAGGCTGAATGCGTCCCTCTCCTTTTGAACTGAGTCCTTCTCTAGAGCCAAAGCCCCACGGTGTTGAACCACCTCGTCGAGTTCTTTCTTGTGAGTTGATTCCAGACAAGTGACGGCCTCAGCGGTGTCCTTGGCGCTCTGATGGGCGACTTCAAGTTCAGACTTGTAAGTTGTGATTTCTTCGTCCTGAACCTTAATGATGTCTTTGTCATGGATAGCTTCAATCTTCAGGGGACCGATTTCATGTTGGCACTCCACGAAGACTTCGGAAAGTTTTTCAGCCAAATGAACAAACGTGTCATGTTGAACATAGACGTCGTTGGTACAGGCGATGGCGCTCTGCTTGACATGACCGGGGATAGGATGAATCGCCGAAAGGAATTTTAGGCCATCGAATCAGATTTTTGGAAATATATCTTTAAGCTCGTCCAGCCTCTCCGATACTGTTGGGTCTGTTGCAGGAGCAGGAGGAGACGGCTTTGAAAGTTCGGCTCTCCTGTGAGAATCTCGGGACTGTCGAGTAGAAGAGGAATCGGAGTGTTGGTCCCGGGGAGCATCAGATTGCGACCTCTTATGGCCTCGCTTGTCTTTGCTTTGCTCCGGGTGAGAGGAAGTATCCTGGTGGTATTTTGGATGATAGTAAGTTTTCTTCCGAGATGACGAGTCCCGAGAATGATAGTCTTTATCGCCGTCACCATCCCTATCTCGACATCTTTCGGAACCCGAGTCCCGTCCAGATTGATAAAAAATAGACGAACCACGAAGGCGATCGAATCCATGCGAGCACCCTATGTCACCTGCACAGAATTTAAATAACAACGAATCAGCAAAGAGTAGTGTGACAACGAAAATCTAAGTGCAAATTGAAGTGCAAGTGTTTGTGTGTATCCTAGTGTTTCCCCCCAACGGACCAGTCGCTTTGCTAATTGGAGTTTTTTCTCCCTGATTATGGGTTAGAGCGTCTGCATTGCCTCTGATGGGCGAATGAAGCTTGAATGCCTCCGGATCGTCAAAGTCATAATTGAGCAGGTCATTCGAAATGGAGAGGTTCGATAGGTCCTTTAAAGAACTTTCTACGTGCTGTGAAGAAGCCTCTTTCTCTGTTGGAATGAGCGTAACTTTTGAAGTTCCGCCAACCTTCTCCTTTCTAATATTGTATGTCAATCCCTTTTTCCTCTTTGAAGGGGAAGATGACGTTTCTATATCGTGTACTTCGACTATCGGATCCTGAGTGGGGCCCAAGTTCTCATCTCATGCTTCGGGTGTTTCATCCCCTTGAATTTCCCCCTCTTCCTGTGCATCAGGGGTGTGACGTGATGACGACTCAGCCAATTTTTTTCCTTTATCGGATGCGGGCTTGGGTACGGAGACGCCTCAGGAAGGCTTACCCGACGACCTTCTGCTAACGGTCCGAACCTCGGTAGTGACTCATTTGAAATGAGAGTTCAGATGTCTCGTTCTTCGACGGGAAGAGCTCTAATAGCTTCAACGGCCTCAGAATATCTGCGGCCGTCAGGACTTGGATTGATACCTGAGAAGATGAAACAAGAATTAGAAAGGGCATAGCTTCAATCAAACATGAGTATCATTCCAAGTAGAAGACTTACTTCATTCAACCCATCTCCTCGCGAAACCAGGAGGGCAACGCACATAAAACCATTCCTGTTTGTATAGGGAAACTTGCTCCACGCCCCGGTTAAAATTTGGCATTTGTGGTGCGGCTTGAGGAACACAAAAGAGGGGTTATCTCTCCACTTCTTTATCATAGAAATGTATCTGATGTCGCCCGGAGTTGGAGGCCTAGAGAGGACGGTCATGAAGAGGATATAGGTGCCATAGATGAAAGCCTGGCCATTCGGGTGCAGTTGCGACGGGGTGATGTCGATGTGCTGCAGCACGTGCCGAAGAAATAAGTTAAACGGTGGCACACTGCCAACCCAGCATATAAACTTATTACAGGCGGTGTATCCAACTGGGTGCAGGTGTGGACGATCGTGCCCCGATGGAACCAGCACGTCATCAAATGGGATTCCATGGATATAGCATATTCGCCGGAGCGCAGCTTCATTGACCTTCCAAGCTTGAGAATCGACCGGATTGTCCAAGAAAATCGATGCTTCCAGGGCATCGGGAGCTAAATTATGAGCGGGGGAAGTCGACGGGTTGGAAGTATCCGCGACCCTTTGTTTAGAAGACGACCGGGCCTATCCGAGATCGTGGCGGAGCTAGATTTCTTAGACATCTCCGATAAATATTGAGTTTGACGAGAGCACATGTTTGAACTATACTTGAAAAACAATCGACATCAGAATTAACAACACAAGAATTTCCCCCATGTGGTGTATGAACTAGTGCGATCATTCATGTGTGAGCGCTGAAAAATTGAAAGTCACAGAGTTAATAATATAAAATTGAGCTTCGAATCGTCGTATTCGAAGACCGTCGTCATTGACCGTCTCCAAAAGCCTCCCTTATGGTGTTTACAGTTTTGGATTCAGAAAATGTTAGAAGAAGTTATCTGATTATGTCGATTTAAATTCAGGTTCTTGTCTACTGAAACTAGGAAGTTATCAGTCCGGATTAGTTCGATATGTTAGTATGTTGGAGTCCTTGTCCTTATTTTGTTATATGATTAGGCAAGGTAAACAAGTGTTCGGCCTAAGCTAAGGGATGGTTCGGCATTCATAATGGCTCGGCCTAAAATTGTCCGGCCTGAATATTGTTCGGCCAAACCTTCGTCCTGCCTAGCTACCGCTCGGCCTGAATATTGTTCGGCCAAACTTTCGTTCGGCCTGACTATCGTTCGAACTAGGTAGCGTTCGGCAAAGTACCGTTCGGCCAAAATTCTGCTCGGCCGAAATAACACTCGGCATCCCACCTAAGTCATGCTCCCTTCTTGTCCTACCATTCCACTGCTCGGCATGTGGTGAATCATGTTGAACCAGAGTTACGCTGAACCCCAACGCTCGGTACTCCGCACATAACCATACCGAGTGATGATGACGAATCGTTCGGCGAGCCAGACCGAACCATGTTGTTTGGCATCCTAGCCAATTCCTGCTCTTCCTTTATTCTTTCTCCAATCTCATTCGACACGAGGGAACCGTGCCGAACCACAATACACCTCCCAACATCTCCCTCGTGTACTCGACTCTGGCCATTTCTCTTCCCCACCTACCATCTAGCCCTATGAAATATCCTAATCGAACTTCGATTCATTCGTCCGCGCAACACCTATCGGCTACAGTTCTAATTTACGAACTCGAGCCTCGCGTTAAAACTTATTTATTCGAGGAAAGGAGTTAGATGGAGGGATCGTTACCTAGTTAGTGGATCGAGACTTGGAGGAATCTTGAGTTAAGGGCATGGCTTTAGTTAATGCCGAATGGATTGGGAAGGAATGTTAAATTTTTGGAGGCTGTTAACAGGTAAAATTTGCAAGTACGAGATAGCGGAGGTAAAAAGTGAAATGAGAAGAAGGAGGAAGACGCTGGCCTTTATAGAGAAGAAGAAGAAGTTGAAGAGACTGTGACCGTTGGAACCGGTCAAGGCCGCACTGTTAACGTGAAACGTTCGGCTTCGGCTATACTGTGTGACGCGCATCACTTCATCTGGCGATCGAGGGAAGTCACCATTGAGGAAACTGGACCACGGCCAGGGACAAAGCACAGAGGGTGCATGATTCAAAGCGCACCACGTTCGGCCACGTAATGCACTTTGGGGGGCAAGTGTTTCTTGGGGATTTGACCAGGCAACTTAGTACTCGGCATCCCAACCGATCGGCTCAACTGGATCATTCGGCGACCGGCATCCAAGAAGCACTTGGCATCCAAGTTCGTTCGGCGTCTATGGGACATTCGACATGGCAGAGCATTCAGCATTGAGAGATGTTCGGTGTGGAATAACGTTCAGCGTGTGAGAACGTTCGGCATGGCAGAATTGTCCGGCATCAACTACCGTTTGGCCCAAAAATTGTTCGGCCAAACTATCGTTCGGCCAAGACATAGTTCGGCCTGGGTAATGTTCGACCAAAGTATCGTCCGGCCTAAGTTCTGCTCGGCGTACAAACATCATTCGGCCAAGAAATCATTCGGCCAAGTCACTGGTTCAGCTTCCAGTATCGTTCAGTGCAAATGCTTCCCACGGCATTCAAAGTGTTCGGCTTCGCTGCACTCGGCATGAGGAGATTGTTCGGCATTCATGCCTGTTCGGCATTCGACATTCGGCATCTATGGGTCGGCACACAGAGATTATCCCATTTGGACCAAGATATTCAGCCACCAGGCCCACCAGAGAAGTCCAACCCATCTTCATCTATAAATAGAGAGGCAGGGGCACAGTGAAAAGGATCAGTTCTTTTGGGAACACTGGGGAAACCCTGCTGCATTCAACACTCATTCAAGACTTAATCTATTGTTTTGTAATTGTATCTAAGTAATTAGAAACGCATTGTATCTGTAATCAACTATCAAGGAAATCAATAGAAATTAACTTCAAAATGGACGTAGGCAGTTACGCCGAACCACTATAAATTTAGTGTTCCTGTTCTCTACACTAAAATTTACATATTGTTCTCTATTTTAAATTACTTTCTTCCTTAATCTCTCTATACAATCTTTCTAAGGGTGTTAGTGACCAATTTTGGCGCTAACACTATATATTCCTTACTATAAGGATATAACTCTAAAGAAATGTTTTCCATCTGAACATGTCTCTTACCAATTTTTAGTTACTTTCAAGCCACTCGAACTAGTTAATTTAAAACCACTTTTTCCGTTCCAAAATCCATTTTGAAACAATAACATAAATATTTTTCCTGCGAAATATTTCAACAAAACATCATATTCCAATTTCCTTTGGATTCGTTCGGATCGAACTCGTTCCGACCATATAACGGCAAAGAAAATAATTTACAAAGTGCATAATACCATTCCCCTAAGCAAACATTTGGTCGCCACTTAGAAGATTATTCTGATCGCCAAATTAGGAATTATTCCCCGAACCAAATCTAAAGGAATACACATTTCTTTTAAATAATCTTTTCAAAACAATTATACTAAAAAATATTTTTAAGAAAACTATTTCTAAAATATTAATAAACCAAAAATTCCTTTAAGAAAACTATTATTACCATTTCCCAGAATTATATATAACTAAAACTATCTCAAGTAAGACTGTTATTTCTTTTTCCACAAATCATTTAAAACAATAATATACACATTTACTTTATAGTAAATCAAGCCATACTATTGGAATCAGATCAAATTTGTTATTACCAAAACAACTATATAGCGATATTCTAATGGTAGCAATTCCCACTTAGAAACTCAAAAATGAACAATAACGACGTTGCAATCATCGTCGGAATTATTTTCCAACAACTGAAGTAAGTTTGGTGCTTATATCCTCTTTAAAACCTTAGAAATATTTTTATCCTAAAAATATTTTCAAATATTATTATTATCTTCTAAATCTGGTAAGCCATTTTCCAAAAATTACCGGGTTTTAAATCCTTAAATTTCTTTTGTTTGTAAAACACAATCTTATAAATCAATTTTATAAAGTATCACTTTTAAAGGAAATCATTCCTCAAAAATTTATTGCAAAAATATTCTAACTTCTATATATAAATTATTCTTCAAGTATTATTTTAGAAATATTTAAGTTTTCTTTTAATAAACTTCTTTTTTATTCAAATCCCAATTCAAAAAACCAACTTTTATATTCAATCGTTTCCAAAATATTTATTCAAAATATTCCAAATTCTTTTTAAATAAACAACATTTATTAAAACTTAATTTTATCAAATCAATCCTTTACATAAAATTGTTTCTAAAATATTCATTTCAAAATATTCAGATTTCCTTTTAAATAAACACCCTTAGAAATCAAATTTTTAACTCCATATTATCAACGATCGCCTTATGTTCAAATTGAGAAACTTAATTCATAAGGTATTTGTTTCACTATTCCTAAAATTCCTATCTATCCCATTCAAATTTCAAAAGGAAGATTCAAGATAGATTAATGGATAATAGTCAATGCTTAGAAATGGCGAGCATGACCAATCAAATCCTGGATGATAATTACGGAATACTATCATTTCCTATCAACCAAGCACAATCAATAATAATTACATTAAATTTTATTTGAAATTATTATTATATATATAAAATATATTTCTATTTAAAATTATTTCATTTACCCATTTTAAACAATACTGTGTCAATTGGTCTTGTTCGACTGTTTAGGAAATTCCTATCGATAACGTTAGCCAAATGCATCGACCATAAGTTTTTAAGCCACTCAACAAATCAAACAACAAAATATAAAACATTTTTATGCAAATAAAAAATACGTTCTCTTATATATATGCACACATGCTCATCCTTAGGTCTCGCTTACCCTATCCCAAATGAGTCAACCTCACCAAAGACTAGGTGTTCGTTCAACCTAAGCTCTGATACCAACTGTAACGACCTACTTTTTCGTACAGTTAAGACGATAATAAACTACGCATGACCAACCCAAATTGAATGGAAATGTGGATAGTTAGAGAGAAAAAATAAGAAAGAAAACAAGAAGAAACTAAACAATATAGAATCTCACGGCGGAACGGATAATCTATAATATATATATATAAACCTTTACATAAAAAAAACTGTAATATATGTATATACAAGCATTAATCAGAGTTTACTAACTTAATTTCAACCCAGACAGTTATAACAAACATGTCCTCGCAATTGTCGATAATAAAACAATGACTGTAGTGGAAAAATAATCATGTACGTGAATACGTCTCTAGGCCTCCAGCTCGTCTCCTGAAGCTCCAATGTAACGTCCCGCCTTTTTTCAATAATTAAAACATGGAATTTAACAAAAAAAATTAATTTAATATTGGAAGAAAGTAAAATTTGTTATTTATTAACGAGAATAATAACTAGAATGAAATTTAATGATGTTAATTTAAGGTAACTGATAATTATTTTAATGCAATTTCAATTACTTGAAATGATTGTAGACTTAAAATTGGTTATAAATTATAAATAAGCAAATAATTCGAATGTTGTATTTAATGGTAAAATTGTACGAGATTAATTGAAATTGGTTAATGTAGAATAATTAATCAGTATGTGAATTTATTTGCTTTTGCTTGTAAACAATGGACTTAGAAACGTATTTGAATTATTGATGAATAATAATTGCTTTAATTATCATTCTGTATTAAATCCATTTAAATTAATTTGGAAATTAATTGCAATTAATCTACTTAAATATCACGGTTAATATGAATTAAAATGATAACTGTAGAACATTTATGTTACGAAACATAACCAATGTTAATTATGTCCATAAATAATAGTTCATTGAATAATAAGATAAAAATAAAAAACAAATGAATTTCTTGGAATTCAAATTATGAATAATAATTTATTGCAATTAAAATTGAATGTTGTAATTAGTATAGTATCTAAACATTGAATTAGACACGGAAATTTGCTTTAAGAGGTTATAAATTTCTAGGTAATCAAATATGATAAAGACTGTTAGTTATAAAATTTGAATTTGAAAAGTGATTTAATCAATTTAATAATAATTTACTTAATTAATGTGAAAATGGCTATTTTAACCACTATCTCGGATTTTGATGAAATCAGTTTCATCGGATCTGTAACAGTGATTATTGTAAGATTTCAAGTTTCGTAGCGATCAGACTTGCCGTTGATCGTGCAGACTCGAAATGCGTAGAAATCAATTTAATGAATTCAATTTGAAATAAACTTCTTTAAAAGCTAACTTCTTCATAAAATGGAATTATGACTTGAAACATGTCCCATTGAATTTAAAAATATCGAAAACATCTATTTTGATATATCGAATGACCCACTTTCATTCCGGAAGTGGAACGGGCTTTTCGGGTCGTTATTGTCATTTCAAACCGATTCGACATGTTCATTCTTTCTTATCTGGCTTGTCTATACCAATAGATATTTTATAAACCCTAATAGCCTTTCTATTTCTTATTACAGTATGTACAATTCCATCTGTCTGTTTCTCCTTCTCGAATGGCAGAAACCCTAATTTCTAGATTCAATTGCAAATCAACATCAAATCTTAAAACTCCTCAAACTATATCGAATCATATATCGTTGGAAAGCTCTCGACGAGCGTCATCCACTACAGTGATTCATTTTTTTATCTAGATGCACCTTTTGATAAGAAATCGTCAAGCTTACTCGGTCGTCCGTAGTGGGGTTTGTCGTTTCAACGGCGGATCCTCGATTTCACAATGATCAGGAGGCATGGACTTGGAGACGTCATCGAGGTGAGTGCATCCATGAGCTTCGTTGCCGCCAGAGGTGCTTGGATTGGCCAGATTTTTCTCAAGAACGAAGGCAGTTCTTCACGACGGCACGGCATCCATAGTGCACCAGAGATGGTCGCGACCTTTGATAGGGTCGGCGTTGGATGAGCATCGCGGCGATGCTCTCTGATCTGGTGGAAATAATGTGTGGCGGTGGCGTTAAAGCGATAGATGGTAGCGACTGTAACCCTAGTGCATGCACGACATCGAAGGTGGATCAGAGTGAACGAACGAGTAGGCGACGTGTCTTTTTATGATTTGTTTGTTTAATTATTATATTTTATAAATTCAATCGCGAACACGCGTATCTTTTGCATACAAGCTCGGATTCACGCGGGTTTGTTGCATTGCGATCGTATCGAAATTCCGGACATAATGGAACTGGTTTGGACAAATTCGAAGACTGTTCAAATTTTGGGCTATTTTTAGATTTTAAATCGTCGAAAAATAAAATTGAGTGTTTTAACTCACTCATAACTATTAGATTATCTTATGATTGTTCAACTAAATTTATGATGTGATTAGAAGTTGATTGATTGTTGTTGATATATTTAAATGGTCATTGCAGTTAAATCTAACTTTCATTGAATTAAATCGCCATTTAATTTAATATTAAATTTTAAATTGCCAGTTAAATACCTGTTAATGACAACCAGTTAATTGATATTATTTATTCGTCGATTTGAAGGATGACTGTGATGGATATTTAATTGTTGATGTTGGATGACAGGATGTTACGTTATTTATATATATTGATATCACACTGCAAGTTCCTTAGTTTATTGTTAGAAAATCCCTTTGGGTTGAAATAATACATACTCGAATGACTGATAGATTAGGGAGAAATTGTTATGGATTGAAATGATTGACCCAAGAGATTTCATGGATTTGAAGTTAAATTATGGATTGCGGGTTGAAACGATATATACCCGTAAATTTAAATGTGTTGCGGATTGAAATGATAAGCTGCTGAATAAGATAAACTTGTGTAACATTCAATCACAATCTTGAAACATATATATACTTACTAGAAATGTTTGAACGTTGTAATGTTAAAAAGGAATACGTAATAGAATATTATACAAGTAAAACTTAAGTAATGAAAGGGTTCAATGGAATTATGTTTATAAATGAAAAATTAAGATGTACAAGAATGTTATAAACTTAAGTTAATGCTTGAAGTTATTTATAATTAATGCTCATAATTAATACGAACAATAAAAATGAATACTATATTATGTAAATGATTTTAACTTCAGAGAATGTTGTAATGATTTAGAAATAGATTTAATATTCAATAATACTATATATGAAAAAAAAATGTGAAAAGAAAAGGAGTTAAAAATTTAAGTACGACCAGATTCACAAATGAATACAAATGTAAAAAGGAAATCAAAGTAAATAATAACTGGGGATAAAATTTTGCAAAGTGACTTACATAATACTTTAAGGATTAATTACGGATGATCTAAATAATTGAATGGAAATAACTTATGTAAGTAAATGAATGTAAATGAATGGATTTGAAATAATACATAATACTTTAAGAAATCGCTATGGGTTGAAATGATAGATTCATGGATTTGAAGCTAAATTCAGGGTTGCGGTTTGAAATGATATATATCCGTAAATTTAAGTGTACTACGGATTGAAATGATATATTTCCGTATCACTTGACCATAGAGTAGAATATTATATACGGACACAAAATTACTAATGTCAAATGGTTTTAATCCTAAACCTATGAAATTCAGTTAAATGATATTTTGAAATAAAATTTGGATTTTATAAACTGAATTGTTTTCAAAAATCCAAGCTTAAAAAGTTGAAATTTGAATTTGCTTAAATGAATTGTTTTAAAAAAATTGAATTGAAATTTCAAAGCTTGGATTGTGAAATATAAATGAAATTTATCGAAATTGAGTTATTAAAATGTTTGAATATCTAACTTTAAAATCAATGAATTTCAAGTGCTTTAAAATTATGGTTCAAACATAAGTTTGAAATCAGTATAAATTGAAATGATTTTGGGTATTTGTATTGAAACAAAAATTTAGTTTAGTCGAAATTTGAATATGGTCTAGATTTGTTGAAATGGAAGAAATATTTTAATTGAATTAATTTCAAATAAATTATTTTAATGTAAACTGTTTGAATATATTTTATTTTGAATTCATATTTATTTAGATTTTTAAATTGTTTACTGTATAAACCATTTCCAATAATCAAACTATTTTATATTAAACTATTAAACTATATTAAATCTATTTTTAAATTATTTTAACCTATTTTAACCTATTTAACTATTTTAATCTATTTTAATCTATTTAAACTATTTTAACCTATTTTAAACTATTTACTATTTTAATCTATACTTAAACTAATTAAATATATTTTAAACTATTTTGAAATATTTTTAACAATTTTTAACTATTTAAAACTAAGTTAATCTATTTTAAACTATTTTCAACGACTTAAATTATTTTAAAGTACTTTAACTATTTTGAAACTATTTTTAAAGCCGTCTAAACTATTAGTGACTATCCACACTATTTTCTAAATTTCAGACTGTATAAAGTTGAAGCGATTATATTTAAATCCTTGGTTTGAAAGCAAATATGGTTAAATGATGTTATAACCTAAGTTGAGAGTTGAAATGATATTTTCTATTGAAACGACATACTGGAGTAAATACGATGATTTTGAAATAAGGATATAACCTATTTTGTCGATATGATTTCAAAAGTGAATATGATTTCAAAAGTAAATATGATTTCGAAAGTGATATGGTTTGAATTGAATATGATATTTTGATATCAATTGTGAATCGGTTATGGAAATGTAAAAGAACCGTCCAGTGTGAAATAAGTTTGGTTGTTAAAGAGACCGGGATCGGATATTGTCATACTCTCTACAAATACCGAAAACCACTTTAACAACTGTGTACGTGGTGGAGATTCCAGAATGAAGTAGGATGGTTTGGAGAACGATTTGTATAAGGTATTATTTTAGCCTTAACTCCCGTATGTCAGCTTGATGTGGCTAAACCTGGAGCTATACCAGGCCAAGTGAGGTCGCTTCCCCGATCGGGCATATTTCTTCGATACCATATTATACTTTGTGATTGATTTGGTAGCCACCCCTCGATTTGATTATGGGAGTGTGTTTCGAGGTGGGCGGTAGTAGCTGCTATGCATTACCACTAGTTCAAGAGTACAAACGGTAGAATCCAACCCTGGCATTGCCTCGCGTGCCTTATCACATGCCTTATCACGCCCATTACAAGTTTGGTTTGTGTCGTACCTATGGAGTGCTGCTTGATATCCCACCAGTTTACGGTGGAGTTTACAATACTGTATAGACAATGTCATTTATATAAAATGTGTTAAGGGGGATATGGATAACACCTTAATGCTATTTTAGTAATTTACTTTGCTGTAGACACTATTATAATAGCGTATTGTACTATGTATGTAGATAGTTTAACGGATCCTTAGGAGATGGAATCCCAAACATCTCTTAAGTTATTGCACTCACGTTGGACACAGTATAAGAGATGTCAAACCCCGTAAACATCTCTGAAGCCGTCACACTCATATTTGTTTACTGTCGATTTAACTTACATAAGATCTTTTAGTCCTAACTCAAGTGTTTTGTCTTTTCATTACGCTCGGGCCAGTCTAAGCTTTTCAGTGTAATGAAAACCATTTTATCTCTAGAGGACGAAGACGGAGATTTATATACTATATTATTTCCTATATGTTCCACTGCATCATGTTGTTTTGCTGCATTACTTATTTATTTTTGTTGTATGTAACCCTGATCTGTATGGTAAAAGTGTAATCAAATGGTATTTGTAAAATAGCTTCGTGAACTGTTTATTTGATTATTATATTTTGTCATTTACGCTGTGAGATTCTATGTCTTGTTTTTTATTTTCTTTTTCTTATTTACCCCATAACAATCCCCATTTTGAATGGTTTGAGTTTGACTTGTGTTGTTTATTGTCGTTTTAAACTATTCAGAAAGGTGGGTCATTACATCCAAACATCTAACTAAACCTAGAAATAAGCTTAGTCTGACCAAGCATTATAGGAAAAATACTCCCAGGTCAATCTGGTAAAACCAGCATGAGAAACACAAACAAATGGATTCTTAAAGTTTAAATAACCTTCAAAACAAAGGTATTTCGTAAGACCTCGCCGCACAAAAACACAGATGGATTTTTACCTTACGATAGCCAAAACCTTTTGTATCACAAATCCAGTGATATTGTAATAATGTCTAAGGGAAAAAATAAAATAATCAAGTAGTTGTGATGCTCGTGAGTGTACATCACAACAATACTAGGTATATAATTGAAAATCGATAAAGCACATTCGTCAATTGTGTAGGATTTCCATGGAGGTGCCCTCAGTACTTCGAGGAACGGTCCCCCGCAAAGGATCAGAGATATTCTTTCAAAACAGCATACATCCCCAGTGTTGTACTATAGGAAAAACATAGCTGGTCTCGCTAAGACCGAATGCGTCTCCCCATGCATGCATAACAAATGTAAGTGACATCTAGGAGGAGCCGACTACACCCTATGGGTTTGCCAACCCTACTGGCCATGCTTCCTATCTCTTGTTTTAGGTGTTTCCACTGATGAGGCTAGGTCTAACATTCTAGCTTACGCACCGCCACCAAAATAGACCACAGAATCCCACATGGATTCCAATACCCTAACGGGTCTTAGAATCACACATGGATTGTCACATCTCAAATAGATCTTGGAATCACACATGGATTCCCATACCCCAATGGGTCTAGGAATCACAGATGGATCCCAACATCTCAACATATCATGAATCTCCTCCCTAGAACTGTATATTGTTTTTGTAGTGGTTACGGGTTCGAATCATCTCTTACGAGTACACTCTTTCGCTTCCCGGGTGCTCCACAAACTAATCATCGATTTCTGGAATGCTCAATACCTGTTCTTTAGGAAATAATAAGACAATACAAAAGAGCGGGGATCACCCCCTAACCGTTTAAGTGGATAGATCTCCTTATCATTTTCCCTAGAAGAACAGAACGAGTTTATACGTACAGTATAGCACCATCGATGGTAATTGTACCATATAATCCACGTGTTTCCCCTAGATATTTCCAAATTTAAAATCATTTGGTGTTAAATAGGGAATATTTTCCTACCACCAAAATTAAGAAGGATTACATATTTAGTCCAAGATTTGATGGTTGGTTATTTAACTATCAAATAAACAAACATTCTAGACAAGATCATATTTCCTATGGAAATAACCAAGCCTCTTTATATAAACCGTTTATTTACTTTTTAGGTACTTGGAAATCACTTCTATATACTTATCTTTATGGGATAAGTATATTCACAAACCAATATATTTTTGGTACTTAGAAAATATAACTATATATTTGCCTCAACGGTATAAGTATATTCACAAACCATTTTACTTTCAAAACTTAGGAACTTGTAAACTCTTAAAAATAGATATTGAAAAGTATCGCTCAATATCAACCATGGATCGCATTTTACACAATGGTTACATGCTATCCCAATGAATCCATAGTAAACTGTAGGCAATCCCCACCCCTCGAATTATGCCACGAATATCAGCCATCACTTTCCAAATTCCATTATCTTACAAATATTTCCAAATCTATTTGTATAGCTTCTTTATAAATTTCCAATCCCTTTATAAAACATTCTTAATAAATCTCAAACACCGTTTATAAAACTTCCCCTTCTCAGATCATCAAAACTCATTTATAAATTCTTTTATAAATATTCAAAACCGTTTATAAAACTCTTCCTATATTTTAACAAACCTCTTTAATAAATTCCTTAAGTCGGTAAGGTTCCCTTGATACTCCATATAGCATTTGAAATAACTATAAATATCTTTAAATAATAACTTATTGTTTTAACATCCTTCGATTTCATTTAAATTAAATCTTATTTAAAATAATTAATTTAAAATCTCATTTAGAATATATTAAATTAATTTTAAACACATTATAATTACAATAATAAGTCAACTTCAAAACAATATTAGGATAATAATTAATTAACCTTAAAAGGTTACTGAAACAATAATTAATTAACTTTAAACTAATATTAATATAATAATTAATAAGCTTATAAGTATAATTAAATAACTTAAATCAATATAATTAAATAACTTTAATTAACGACTAAAATATAGTTAAGTCATTTTAAATAAATAATTAAAGTAAAATTAAAAACATTTTAGAACAGTAACTAAATTACTTTAAAATAATAATTAAACATTCATTAAGGAATAACCTATAAGAATCATATTAATAAAATATTAACTTAAAACATTATTAAAAACAATTATAAATTATCTTTAAAATATTACTAATTTTAATAAGTTATTATGTTTTTAAATCTTATTACGAAATAATAATTATCTTTAACTCATACAATAAAAATAATTATTCTTAAAATAACTTTTAAATCAATAGTTAGCTTTTCAAATTCAAAGGAGGCTAACGACTAGCATGGTGCTTAAATAAACTATCATATTATTCAATTAAATTTTCAAGTTAATAACTGATATTTACCTGATCAACGACTATGTAAATAAATTCAACATTTAACTATTATGGTTTAACATATCACCTATTTCAAGTGGCATATTAATTGACGACATGCGATCAAATGTCTAAACCTATAAAATAGCAGAACCATGATTTATTCCGCTAATAAAATGTCAAATTAATCTAATTAGCAGAACAGTGTTTTATTCCCTAAACAAATGTCCAATTATCATATTCAATCCAATTTAACTCAACGGTAATTTATTTGGTCAAATAATGTAACATCCCGCCTTTTTGCACACTTTAAACCGACACACGTGCCAATTCAAAGCATACGCAAGGGCGGATTGTTATGGGGTAAATAAGAAAAACAGAGAAGAAATAAAACAAAAACAGAATCTCACAGCGGAAGGATAAAATATAATAACAAATATACAGTTCATAAACAGTTTACAAAAGCTTGATTCTTCTTTTACAATAAATATCAGAGTTACACATACCAATACAAGCAATGCAGCGGAATAGAAAGAGTGTGGTGTAATACTATATATAACATAATACTTATTCTTCGTCTTCGTCCTCCAAAGCTAAAATCTGCTATCCTGAAATGCTCGGACTGACCCGAGCGAATTTGAATAGACAAAAACACCCGAGTCAGACTAGAATATCTTATGTGAGTTAAATAAACAGAATATAAATATGAGTACAGTAACTCAAGAGATGTTCGGGATTTACATCTCCTAAGGATCCGTTAAACTATTTACTATGTAGTATATTGCGCTATTATAATAGTGTCTATTTATAAAATAAACTTACTTTTAAATAGCGTTAAGGCTTTACATTTTCCACCTTAACACGTAATAGTCGCAGTAGTCCGTCCAATATCATAGCCCCTCCTGATCGGGAAGCCACTAGAGGATACCACACGGGCTACGGGAGAAAACCAAACTCGTACAAGGCGCGATATGGTAGGTGACACGGCACAACTAGGCAATGCCAGGGTAGATATACCAATTGCTATCCAGGCTGGTGGAAACGCGTAGCCGCAGTTACCGCCCACCTCGGACTAACTCCCCAAAATCAAAATATAGAAGTGGCCACTGAATCAAATCCAAGTCAAATTATAATATCGAAGAGGAGCGTCCGATCAGAGGAATGACCTCATTGGCCTGAGAATCGCTCCTGTTTTAGCCACCTTATGCCAACTCACGGGAGTTGGGTCCACGTATTTACCTTACAGGAAACGTCGCCACCACCTACTTCATTCTGGAATCTCCACCGCGTACACGGTTAGTCAAAGTGGTTTTCGGTATCGACAGAGAGTATGTCCATATCCGATCCCGGTCTCTTTGCCAACCAATCGTTATTATAACACCGCGGTTATTTAAAAACAGTTTATACTTTAAAACCAGAATATAATCCATTTCAAAACCATAATATCTCGATATCATTTCTTCTTTTAAACCCAAACAATTCATTTTGATATTAATTTATAAAGACTCAAATCAATGATATCGTTTCCCAAATAAATTTTCCTTTCCAAAAATTATGTCACTTTTATTATTTAATATCCCATGTAACCAATATTTTGTTTGTAACTTTCAACATAATTCTTCGAAAATCCATAGTATTTTAAAACCATTATTTTCAAAACTAAAGGTTTGGATATTCAACGGTATGCGAATTAAAAAGGTTTAACTTTACTGTTGCTTTATAAAGAAATAAATTACATGGCTTTCCAAATATTTCTTCTTTTAAAGTTAAACCAAAATCCAAAATATTACTTCAAGTCGCAAAACCATTTCAATTTTATATATATTTATATCCATTTTGGAGCATTAATATTTCAACTAAAGTTGGATTTTTATCCTTTCAAAAATCAATATTCTATTAATTAATCTTGACCATTCACATAAAATCCATAATTAATAAGACTTCAATTTCTAGTAAAATATATATATATATTTCCAAATTCAATTTTTACTAGAATATTCATTTCAAAATATTTTGGGAAAAAAATCCAATTATAAATATCATATCTTTAAAATTTCCAACTTAATATTTAAACATAGGATATAATCATCAAACTCCATTTTCTTAATTTTCTTCCATTTTTAATAAAGAAATTTATTCACCTTTTAATTTCAAAATTTCAACTTCATATGCATATAACTATGGAAGAAAACATTTATTCAGTATAAAATTTAAGATTTTTATAAACCGTATTCCATCCAAACCATAGAAATCACATTAAAAATAGTTATATATAGACCACGGTGTCTGTATATAGTTTTCTATCCTATGCTCAAGTGATACGGATATTTATCATTTCAATCCGCAATTTAAAAAATAAAACTGCGGTTGTATATCATTTCAAACCGCAATCCCGAATGAAATGAAAAATGCATACTAACTTGCAGTTTAATGATATCAAATAAAACATCCCTTCAATAACACATCCATCATCCAATCACAAACATCAAGCAATATCAATCAATAACAATTATATATATGATCATATATAACAGGTGATAACTGGCAGTTTATTCAAATTAAAATTTTCAACTATTAATCTAACAATTTATATTCAGTTATAATTGACATAACTGTTAACTAGCAGTTCATATGCAACCAAAAATTTCTAACAGCCAATTAACACGCAATAAATCAATTAAATTAACAGTTACATTCAATAAAATGCAATTCAACAGATATGAATGAAATAACATGCCAAAAGCTCATAAATAATTTCTATTCATTTCTAAAATTTATTTAACAAACATAAAAGCTTCTAGTAGTTGTGAGTGGGTTAAAACACTCACCTTTTGAATTTAAATTGAATTCAAATCCAATTTAAACCCAAAAATTGGACAGTCTCCAAATTCATCCAAACCAGTGCCAAAACGTCAGAAATTCCGATACGATCCCAGCAAAACAAACCGCGCGTGAATCCGAGCTCGTATGCAAAAGTTATGAAAATTTGAAAAATGAAAAATTCTGGTCCTGGGTCAACTTCGGGTTCGACTTCGGGGCGCCGCCTCATTTCCCCGATGCTTGCTTGGAGTTTTCGCCAAAACGACCCGGAGCGACCCGAGTCATTTTCTTACTGACCCGAAGTTGCTCTAGGGTTTTCTCCTCTGAAACCCGAAGCGCGACCAGAAGCTGCTGCAGATCCACAAAAATTTTTTTTTTTTTTTTTTTTTTTTTTGAAATAAAATTTTGGAATTTGGGAATTAGGTTTTCTGCCATTGGAATGAGGAGTTGAGAAGGAGATGTACGTATAGAAAAATGAAAATAAGGAGTGGCTAGGGTTTATAATCGCAAATATATAGACAGATAAAAGAAGGCTAGGTGGGTACGGATAACGAACGTGCTAAACGATAGTTGGCCCAAAAAGCCCGTTCTGCCTCCGGAGTCGAATTTGTTAAAACTATATATCCAAATAGGTGTTTCAAAATATTCTGAACGCGATGGAAAAAGTTTCGCGACCAAATTCGATCGTATGAAGAAGTTATGCTAAAAAAATAAAATTTTCAAATTGATTTCAAAATGCGTAAATTTCAAGGCGTTTCGAGTCCGTACGATCAAACGACAAGTCCGATCGCAACGAAACTTGAAACATTATTATAATTCACCGTTACGGATCCGATGAAACTAGTTTCGTCGAAATCCGAGTCCGTGACAAAAATGGCTATTTTTAATATTTATTAAATAAATTAAAATAAATCATAAAATCCAAATTTTCTTTCAACTTTAAATATTGGCCAAATTTCATTACTTATATAATCCAATCAATTCCAAATAATTTAGCAAGCTTGGATGTGAATTAAAATTTATAAGTATATAAATTTCGCAGTGTTAACCTCTGCGTTTTCTTATTATTTGGGAATTATAAATTTTATTCGCAAAACCCAATTATTTAATCATATACTTATACTCTCATCTTAAATCTAATTATATAAATAACTTGATTTCTATTATCCAACTCAAAATATATCAATTATTCTCCAACTACATAGTTAACGTTTCTTTTATATATCACTGTGGTAATATTTCAAAATGTTCATCTTTTGTTTGCATAAATTACTGTATTTAGATAAAATTATAATTTTGGTAACTTATCACATAAATAACTTAAAACCTCAACTAATACATTCCACCTTTGTTTCATCTTATTCATTCACTCATCAATATTCCGTACTAACTACAAAATTTAGTGTATTCCTTTAAATTGATCAAAATAAGACTTATCAACTAATAGAAAGATTTACGTACAAAATTTATTGTCATACATCTAATTTACAAGCCTATACTTAATTATTATCCTACAATACATTTTACGTTACTATAATGTTCATTCTTCCGTTCCTACGTTTCTATAAATTTATTCCTTTATAATTTATTTAACGCAACACTTAATCTACACCTATTGCGATGTTTCAAATTTACTTGAATGAACAATTTCTTTACTTAAAATAGTTGTTGTAAACTCTTAATTCCACATTTATAAGTGTATTATTATTTTCACTCAAATATTATACATATATATAGAGTATTGGGTTTTTATTTAATCATCATTTATCATATATATTAATTAATTAAATTCAATACTTAAGTCTGACTAAATTTATTCCCCAAATACACATTTACATTTCTCAACCAATAAATATAACCAATCAAATTCTCATTTTATTGAACCTTGGTCAATTCCACACGTTAATTTTACTTAAAGTCTCAATTAATTAATTTACCTCGGTTTCATTACCTTATTACCTTATATGCATAATTGACATGGTTATATCTTCCATTACATCAATAATTTATCATTTCATTTCTATGCAATATATACTCATCTTATTCCATTTATTTGGTTACTGCATTGAAATCTATTTATTAACCAATACTAACGTTATTATCATAAAAAAAAAATTTGATTCCCAATTTTATTCAATACTTAGAACAAAAATTTTCACATTAAATCAAATCCTTCTATTCAAACCAAGTATCATGCTATGATAATATTTTACGTTGGTTACACTGAAAAAAATCAACTTTTTATCGTTATCAATTAAACATACATTAATTGCACAAATTAAAGGAATTAATTGCCATTTATCAAATTAAATTTTTCATACATCAATCTATTTCATCTAAATCCTTACCTATGAATATTGCAACCTTTAATTCCATTAAATACCAATTAACCCAAATTATTTCATTTATTCTAAGTCATATCACTAAAATAATTCATCATAATAAACTTAAAATCTATACGTTTATTGATTTATTTCTATTTGTCTTATGTTAAATTCTAAATTTAGTAAGACAACCTAAAGTACTCCACTCAATCGACAGTCCCTTTCAATTGTTAATACGTACTTAAATTTCTACAGTTGCCTTCCATCTGCACTTCCGTTACTATGATAAAAATTAGTAACGTTTATGCCATCAATCCATCATAATTACTTACCCTTAATTGAGTTTGATTTCCAAATAAATTTGCTGACCCTTAATTAGACAATTTATAAAAGTTTGTCATCATACCTATAGTTCTACGCTTATGCTATGTCTTAAATTTCAATAAATTTATAAATTTTGAGATGTTCATTAGGGTTTACAAATTTATTGACTTGCAATAACAGGGTTTCTTAATCTATTCAATTTATCGTTCACAATCTTTTATTGCATTAAATTGGTTTAATATTCCCATATTAAATTTTATGTACAGGTAAGAATTTTTCTTTCTTTCTCTACTTAATTCATTTGAATTTTATTCAAATGTCTTTAAATAGGTTTCTAAGTCACTTCTATATAATTTATTCTAGCCTTCATTTTAATACTTATCTACCACCTTTATTCTTTCAACTAAAATAAATTACAAAATCCTATTAAACAAACAATTTTAAATGGTCGAACTTAACGGGTCGTTACACTCTCCCCCACTCAAAACTTTTCGTCCCCGAAAAGGGAAAGGAAGGGAGAAGGAAGAATAAAACAGTATATCTAATTTCAAATATTAACTTATAACAATAATTTACTAAATTAATTTCCTTTAATGAAATACACTTGTTTTATAATCATTATGTCTTTTAATACTTGAACTATTAAAGTTGGAAAAATATCTTTAACCAAATTCTAAGTCCAAAATTTACGAAAATTTTTGGCAGAGTCTCCTTTGTACGGAGGGACTCTGGAGAAAATATAATATCCAAATATACAAATATATTACATATATTATCCAAAATAAAATATCCCAACACGGGAAAATATATAAAATAGCGCTTTATACGTAATCCGGAAACGTACCTATTTGTCGGGCAATACGCTTATTATTTTGGAACCAAAAGCAGTAGCAGTTGCTTCCAACCCCTGTATTCACTTATAAAATCTAAAAGTTAAATATCTATATTACAGTGAAATGTTTGGGTAGATTCAATCATTCATATCCAAATCAAATGCAACAACCATACATTTTAACAAACGGCACACACCACAAACCACAATCATTCAATCAACAACCGTTAGTTGTTCGGGTTCAAATTATGAAATTTTACGGAGTGAGAAATAACTATCAAGTGCATCCGTTACTCAACAGTCTTAGATGGAATAGAGATAGATTATTGTTCCTCCAACAACTCCAAAATTCCTTACCCAACAACCATACATCAACCAAACAATTCAAATCAACACCACAATAGCTTATTATACATTTATTTCATGCTTCAGTGGTTTTATTTTCTTTCTTTCATTTATGGAGGGATTTCTTTGTTTCTTACAATTTTCATTTTCCATTTGTTACAAAATTCATTATATTGTATTCCAATTTATTGACTAAGGTTTATATCATCTATTTATACTACTTACCCTTTCTTATATAGTAAAATTTCCAATTTAACTTAAGTTTATACAATTAATTCTCATTTATAACAGCAAATTTATTGAATACCTTAATTACCTCAAGCTTCACTTGTAAGATTTCCCCTTACATTTTCTTACTAACATTGCAACTTTTATTATATGGTAAGTTATGTATGTTTAAGAATGCAAGTGAAAATTTACAAGTTTCTTCTCAATTCCTTTTTATTTATTAATGGTTCAATAAATATATATTCGTTTTATAAATTACAATTTCAACTTACCCTTAATTTCATTCCTTTATTTAATGTTTACGTTTTATTATATTTAATTACAGTAACCCTCTACTTACACTTAAATTATTAACCTTAAAACCTCCATTTTTATAAATAAAGGATCTTATTAATTCATTATCTAGGGTTTACAGACATTTATTTATATTACCTACTTTTTATTATATTACTAGTAGCATTTTAAAACATACTTAAGTTTATAACCGTACACATCAATCTTTATTTATTAAAGAATTTCATTTTATTTACTTAAGTTAAAATCACCTATTAATAATACTCACCTTTAATTTGGGTAAAATTTCAATTATCACTTAAGTTTATACCAATAAATTCTTATTATAACAGTAATTTATTGAATACTTCATTTTTCCTAAATTCCTACTTGTAAAATATTCAATTCCAGTTTCTCATTTAACACTTCAACTTTTATATTTGGGTAAGTTATTTATGTTAAGGAAATTGCAATTGAACTTATACAAGTTTAATCTCCATTCTTTTAATTAAATTTAATGTTTATTCATATTACCCTTTGTCTCATATGTATGCAAATTCCTCTTTATAGCTTTGCAGTTATTCTCTTATTTCAATTAGAGGTTTCAATTCATTCATTCTTCAATAAATCTTTTCCATTATTTATCAGTTAAAAACTTTTACTTCCCTTATCCCTAGCATTAACTTTCTTACTTAATATTTCACTAACAAAGTTTAAACAATTAATTAACGGAAAAATTTAGAATTAAATACCGGGTCAAATTTTAATCTATTTCAAAATAATAGATAAATAAGTTCTTACAACTTTTATATCTCTAATTATATTTAGAACAATAAAAGAAAATTTTTAGAAAATTTCAAAAATAAATCTGCAGTAGAATTTACTACAGTGGCCTTTCCCCTTCGAAACTCGAAAATGAAAGTCGATGATGCGGCCGTCATCACCGAATTTATTTTCCAGCGACAGAGAGGAAAGTACAGAATTTAATTCTTTTCCAAAATCTTCTTTAAAACAATTCTTCCAATTTATACGAAATATTTATATAAGAAAATACTTATAAACCAAATCAATAAATTTCACAAATTCTTTGAAAGCAAATTTTCAAAAATCCCGGACTTAAGTTCTAAATCTCCAAATTTGGTTTATTATAATTTCACTTAGCTTCAGTTATTATAAATATTTTTATTGCCTAACATCCAATCTATAGCAACCAAATATATATATATCTTTATAAAACTATTTTTATACATAGAAATATAATAGGCAAATTATTTCATTCACCTATATTAAAAACAAATATTATGTCGGTCTGTCCTATTAAGTGTTTAGAAATCCCTATTGATGACATAGCGTCCCATGCATCAACCAGAATTTATAAATACAAAGCGGAACAGATTAACACAATATTAAAATCTTTTTATTAATACTAACAAGTACGCTCTCTCTTATATATACACTCAGCGACTCCCATAGGATATTTCTACCCTATTAACAAAGAGTCAAACCCCACAAAGCCAAGGTTTATCGCTAAACCAAAGCTCTGATACCAACTGTAACATCCCGCCTTTTTGCACACTTTAAACCGACACACGTGCCAATTCAAAGCATACGCAAGGGCGGATTGTTATGGGGTAAATAAGAAAAACAGAGAAGAAATAAAACAAAAACAGAATCTCACAGCGGAAGGATAAAATATAATAACAAATATACAGTTCATAAACAGTTTACAAAAGCTTGATTCTTCTTTTACAATAAATATCAGAGTTACACATACCAATACAAGCAATGCAGCGGAATAGAAAGAGTGTGGTGTAATACTATATATAACATAATACTTATTCTTCGTCTTCGTCCTCCAAAGCTAAAATCTGCTATCCTGAAATGCTCGGACTGACCCGAGCGAATTTGAATAGACAAAAACACCCGAGTCAGACTAGAATATCTTATGTGAGTTAAATAAACAGAATATAAATATGAGTACAGTAACTCAAGAGATGTTCGGGATTTACATCTCCTAAGGATCCGTTAAACTATTTACTATGTAGTATATTGCGCTATTATAATAGTGTCTATTTATAAAATAAACTTACTTTTAAATAGCGTTAAGGCTTTACATTTTCCACCTTAACACGTAATAGTCGCAGTAGTCCGTCCAATATCATAGCCCCTCCTGATCGGGAAGCCACTAGAGGATACCACACGGGCTACGGGAGAAAACCAAACTCGTACAAGGCGCGATATGGTAGGTGACACGGCACAACTAGGCAATGCCAGGGTAGATATACCAATTGCTATCCAGGCTGGTGGAAACGCGTAGCCGCAGTTACCGCCCACCTCGGACTAACTCCCCAAAATCAAAATATAGAAGTGGCCACTGAATCAAATCCAAGTCAAATTATAATATCGAAGAGGAGCGTCCGATCAGAGGAATGACCTCATTGGCCTGAGAATCGCTCCTGTTTTAGCCACCTTATGCCAACTCACGGGAGTTGGGTCCACGTATTTACCTTACAGGAAACGTCGCCACCACCTACTTCATTCTGGAATCTCCACCGCGTACACGGTTAGTCAAAGTGGTTTTCGGTATCGACAGAGAGTATGTCCATATCCGATCCCGGTCTCTTTGCCAACCAATCGTTATTATAACACCGCGGTTATTTAAAAACAGTTTATACTTTAAAACCAGAATATAATCCATTTCAAAACCATAATATCTCGATATCATTTCTTCTTTTAAACCCAAACAATTCATTTTGATATTAATTTATAAAGACTCAAATCAATGATATCGTTTCCCAAATAAATTTTCCTTTCCAAAAATTATGTCACTTTTATTATTTAATATCCCATGTAACCAATATTTTGTTTGTAACTTTCAACATAATTCTTCGAAAATCCATAGTATTTTAAAACCATTATTTTCAAAACTAAAGGTTTGGATATTCAACGGTATGCGAATTAAAAAGGTTTAACTTTACTGTTGCTTTATAAAGAAATAAATTACATGGCTTTCCAAATATTTCTTCTTTTAAAGTTAAACCAAAATCCAAAATATTACTTCAAGTCGCAAAACCATTTCAATTTTATATATATTTATATCCATTTTGGAGCATTAATATTTCAACTAAAGTTGGATTTTTATCCTTTCAAAAATCAATATTCTATTAATTAATCTTGACCATTCACATAAAATCCATAATTAATAAGACTTCAATTTCTAGTAAAATATATATATATATATATATTTCCAAATTCAATTTTTACTAGAATATTCATTTCAAAATATTTTGGGAAAAAAATCCAATTATAAATATCATATCTTTAAAATTTCCAACTTAATATTTAAACATAGGATATAATCATCAAACTCCATTTTCTTAATTTTCTTCCATTTTTAATAAAGAAATTTATTCACCTTTTAATTTCAAAATTTCAACTTCATATGCATATAACTATGGAAGAAAACATTTATTCAGTATAAAATTTAAGATTTTTATAAACCGTATTCCATCCAAACCATAGAAATCACATTAAAAATAGTTATATATAGACCACGGTGTCTGTATATAGTTTTCTATCCTATGGTCAAGTGATACGGATATTTATCATTTCAATCCGCAATTTAAAAAATAAAACTGCGGTTGTATATCATTTCAAACCGCAATCCTGAATGAAATGAAAAATGCATACTAACTTGCAGTTTAATGATATCAAATAAAACATCCCTTCAATAACACATCCATCATCCAATCACAAACATCAAGCAATATCAATCAATAACAATTATATATATGATCATATATAACAGGTGATAACTGGCAGTTTATTCAAATTAAAATTTTCAACTATTAATCTAACAATTTATATTCAGTTATAATTGACATAACTGTTAACTAGCAGTTCATATGCAACCAAAAATTTCTAACAGCCAATTAACACGCAATAAATCAATTAAATTAACAGTTACATTCAATAAAATGCAATTCAACAGATATGAATGAAATAACATGCCAAAAGCTCATAAATAATTTCTATTCATTTCTAAAATTTATTTAACAAACATAAAAGCTTCTAGTAGTTGTGAGTGGGTTAAAACACTCACCTTTTGAATTTAAATTGAATTCAAATCCAATTTAAACCCAAAAATTGGACAGTCTCCAAATTCATCCAAACAAGTGCCAAAACGTCAGAAATTCCGATACGATCCCAGCAAAACAAACCGCGCGTGAATCCGAGCTCGTATGCAAAAGTTATGAAAATTTGAAAAATGAAAAATTCTGGTCCTGGGTCAACTTCGGGTTCGACTTCGGGGCGCCGCCTCATTTCCCCGATGCTTGCTTGGAGTTTTCGCCAAAACGACCCGGAGCGACCCGAGTCATTTTCTTACTGACCCGAAGTTGCTCTAGGGTTTTCTCCTCTGAAACCCGAAGCGCGACCAGAAGCTGCTGCAGATCCACAAAATTTTTTTTTTTTTTTTTTTTTTTTTGAAATAAAATTTTGGAATTTGGGAATTAGGTTTTCTGCCATTGGAATGAGGAGTTGAGAAGGAGATGTACGTATAGAAAAATGAAAATAAGGAGTGGCTAGGGTTTATAATCGCAAATATATAGACAGATAAAAGAAGGCTAGGTGGGTACGGATAACGAACGTGCTAAACGATAGTTGGCCCAAAAAGCCCGTTCTGCCTCCGGAGTCGAATTTGTTAAAACTATATATCCAAATAGGTGTTTCAAAATATTCTGAACGCGATGGAAAAAGTTTCGCGACCAAATTCGATCGTATGAAGAAGTTATGCTAAAAAAATAAAATTTTCAAATTGATTTCAAAATGCGTAAATTTCAAGGCGTTTCGAGTCCGTACGATCAAACGACAAGTCCGATCGCAACGAAACTTGAAACATTATTATAATTCACCGTTACGGATCCGATGAAACTAGTTTCGTCGAAATCCGAGTCCGTGACAAAAATGGCTATTTTTAATATTTATTAAATAAATTAAAATAAATCATAAAATCCAAATTTTCTTTCAACTTTAAATATTGGCCAAATTTCATTACTTATATAATCCAATCAATTCCAAATAATTTAGCAAGCTTGGATGTGAATTAAAATTTATAAGTATATAAATTTCGCAGTGTTAACCTCTGCGTTTTCTTATTATTTGGGAATTATAAATTTTATTCGCAAAACCCAATTATTTAATCATATACTTATACTCTCATCTTAAATCTAATTATATAAATAACTTGATTTCTATTATCCAACTCAAAATATATCAATTATTCTCCAACTACATAGTTAACGTTTCTTTTATATATCACTGTGGTAATATTTCAAAATGTTCATCTTTTGTTTACATAAATTACTGTATTTAGATAAAATTATAATTTTGGTAACTTATCACATAAATAACTTAAAACCTCAACTAATACATTCCACCTTTGTTTCATCTTATTCATTCACTCATCAATATTCCGTACTAACTACAAAATTTAGTGTATTCCTTTAAATTGATCAAAATAAGACTTATCAACTAATAGAAAGATTTACGTACAAAATTTATTGTCATACATCTAATTTACAAGCCTATACTTAATTATTATCCTACAATACATTTTACGTTACTATAATGTTCATTCTTCCGTTCCTACGTTTCTATAAATTTATTCCTTTATAATTTATTTAACGCAACACTTAATCTACACCTATTGCGATGTTTCAAATTTACTTGAATGAACAATTTCTTTACTTAAAATAGTTGTTGTAAACTCTTAATTCCACATTTATAAGTGTATTATTATTTTCACTCAAATATTATACATATATATAGAGTATTGGGTTTTTATTTAATCATCATTTATCATATATATTAATTAATTAAATTCAATACTTAAGTCTGACTAAATTTATTCCCCAAATACACATTTACATTTCTCAACCAATAAATATAACCAATCAAATTCTCATTTGATTGAACCTTGGTCAATTCCACACGTTAATTTTACTTAAAGTCTCAATTAATTAATTTACCTCGGTTTCATTACCTTATTACCTTATATGCATAATTGACATGGTTATATCTTCCATTACATCAATAATTTATCATTTCATTTCTATGCAATATATACTCATCTTATTCCATTTATTTGGTTACTGCATTGAAATCTATTTATTAACCAATACTAACGTTATTATCATAAAAAAAAAATTTGATTCCCAATTTTATTCAATACTTAGAACAAAAATTTTCACATTAAATCAAATCCTTCTATTCAAACCAAGTATCATGCTATGATAATATTTTACGTTGGTTACACTGAAAAAAATCAACTTTTTATCGTTATCAATTAAACATACATTAATTGCACAAATTAAAGGAATTAATTGCCATTTATCAAATTAAATTTTTCATACATCAATCTATTTCATCTAAATCCTTACCTATGAATATTGCAACCTTTAATTCCATTAAATACCAATTAACCCAAATTATTTCATTTATTCTAAGTCATATCACTAAAATAATTCATCATAATAAACTTAAAATCTATACGTTTATTGATTTATTTCTATTTGTCTTATGTTAAATTCTAAATTTAGTAAGACAACCTAAAGTACTCCACTCAATCGACAGTCCCTTTCAATTGTTAATACGTACTTAAATTTCTACAGTTGCCTTCCATCTGCACTTCCGTTACTATGATAAAAATTAGTAACGTTTATGCCATCAATCCATCATAATTACTTACCCTTAATTGAGTTTGATTTCCAAATAAATTTGCTGACCCTTAATTAGACAATTTATAAAAGTTTGTCATCATACCTATAGTTCTACGCTTATGCTATGTCTTAAATTTCAATAAATTTATAAATTTTGAGATGTTCATTAGGGTTTACAAATTTATTGACTTGCAATAACAGGGTTTCTTAATCTATTCAATTTATCGTTCACAATCTTTTATTGCATTAAATTGGTTTAATATTCCCATATTAAATTTTATGTACAGGTAAGAATTTTTCTTTCTTTCTCTACTTAATTCATTTGAATTTTATTCAAATGTCTTTAAATAGGTTTCTAAGTCACTTCTATATAATTTATTCTAGCCTTCATTTTAATACTTATCTACCACCTTTATTCTTTCAACTAAAATAAATTACAAAATCCTATTAAACAAACAATTTTAAATGGTCGAACTTAACGGGTCGTTACAAATAAACATCAATATTTAAGGTATATAAATTTAAATGACATTATTATTTAAATAAAATGATTTAAAACCTGTCTATTTTCATATGTCATAAATTTATACACTACCAAATATATCAAGAGATTTCACTATAATGTCATACTTACCTATACGAGTACAAAAAAAAAATCCACTGGTCAAACGAATTTAATATGAACGAGTCATAGGTTTTCAAATTTTAAACATTGGTTAACCAATTTTAATTAAATAGCAACCTCACCTAATTCAAAATCAAGGCCCAATAGCCCACATACAAAACTAACCAAAAGCTGTCGTTCACTTAACTAAACTAAGATAAATAATTCTTAAACATATTGAAATAAATATTTAACTAAATATAAATTACTATTTCTCACCTAAAATATGCTTATGGCAAAAAGCTGAAACACCCCACATCCCTTAATATACCCACAAAGGACACATTAAAAAGGGTGGTGCGTTGTAGGTATAACTAAAACTAACAGAGACTAAGATTCACAAGACAAAAATAGGTTAAAAAACAGCGGAAACTAAATAAGTATTTAATTAGAACAAAGCTTCAGAATTAATTCATAAATAACTCAAATGCCAAATACAACATTCAAAATCCATAGTGTCTTATGAAATAAAACTTCATCATCTCATAATTAGAGTATGTAATATCCCTCATAAATAAACCAGTGCATACAAGAACAACAGCTGAAAATAATAGAAGTACATAGAAGAAGTCTCTTCCAAGTTGAACTCCAAGTTGCAGCAGTCTACTAGCTTCTTCTTCGATTCCCTAAGGGGGAAAAGGAGGAAATAGAGGAGTGGGTCAGACTAAAAGTCAGGTGAATCATAGTAATTACTGGCGTCTTTAAGTAAGATAAAAGTAATAGACTCTACAATTGTTCTAGCATAAATAAGGATAACAAAGGAAAATTGGAAAGAGATAAGCTGGAAATAAATACGATTAAATATTGCTCAAGATAGGTTAACTTTGATTACTTGCACTTGTTCTAATTTAATTAGGCTGAAGTCCTAATCCTGTAATTAGGATGCAACCCTAACCCTACCCTTTTGATTGGCCTGCTACTCCATAGACCTTTCTGTGGACCAGCCACTATATAACTCCCTACGCAGCAGCCAATGGTATCTACGGAAGATGCTCAAAGCAACTATTGTGGATCTGAAAGACACGTATAGCTCCCGACACAGAAGGCAATGATGTCTACTAAGACGCCATACTAAGCACTTGGAACTCATAGCAATTACTGAGCACCCGAATGGAAGTTGCACGCATAACTGCCACCATTTCCATGCTACATTTTGCTCCACCTATTGGGTCTTCTTATTACCTCCATTGTAAATCATAGTGTGCCCCTCATCTCACTTCAGGCTAATGCGAGATTACCGTGTGTCCATAGAAAAATAGGGAAAATGTTGTTGATACTGGCCATTCATCCAAACAATATCTAGTTGTGCCCCTTATCCAAATCCACGTGATTTGGACTTCTATTTGACCAATTACTGCCATTCTTAGCATAAGCGTGCCCTAAGGAATGCTATTTGATACAGGTCATACTTTCATCTTTTCTTATTAACTTAGCTAAATTATTTAAATAAGCCTTTATTACCATTTTTACTTTCTACGCTTATTAATTTATCCTAAGCCTTAAAATAAACCCCATTCTATTCTTTTTCCTATTATAACCTATGTTATAATCATGCTTATTACTTAACCCAAGGTCTAAGTGTGAAAATAAGCTTCTATCATCTTTTGCTTCATTTAGTTATAATCCTAAGTTATAACTATGCCAATTATCTTTAATTAGTCCAATTCTAATTATAATTGGGCGTAAATTCAGTCCAGTTCCATTATTTATTACAGTCTTTATAATTTACATCTTATTTTCTTCATTTAATGTTCTTACTTATAAAATCCATTTTCGCATTAATTTATTCTAATCCATACGCGCAGAAAAGGGAAATGAAGAGAATAGACGCTTACATAAAATCCAAAACGTCGAAAAGATGTAAATAAGAAATAAATAACATTAAATAAACTTAAATACTGAAAATGGACAGTAAATTAATAAAAAATGCTTAACAGTAATAATTTATAATTAACAGAAATAATACTAAAATTACTGAAAGGAATAGCTAAATAGACTGCAAATAATTAAAAACTACAAATAATTACTAAAAAAGGCTATTCCAAAAATCATAGTAAAACTATAACTATTGTAAACCCTATTATTTTAAATTACTTAAAGAAATCTTAAAATAATTACAATCACTCACTTCCGGTACTAAGCTCTTCCTTTGGTCTTCCCGGATCCACTTGGAGTTGTAAAATAATTATTATTAAAAAGATTCTCTCCTTGAAAAATTATTCCTTTTAGGGTCCTTCCTGAAAAGGTGAACCCAAGCAGAGAAAATCTAGAATGAGAAAAAGTGTTAGGTCTAGTGGTCTATTTATATGCGTAGAAGTGGATCTCGGACTGTTGGATCTGGAGATTGAATAGGATGCAACCACGTCATAAGCTGAATAGGAGCCATCGGATGCAGAAACGGAGGGACTGGATTAAACTAAAGGATGAAAATGACGTGTTCGGTGGCCTTTAATTCGTTCGAACGAATTGACGTCCGTTCTCCTGTCGAAATACAAGGCGGGTCGATCTAGCGGTCGATCACCCCTTGCCCAGGTCGACCGGCCGATCGAGCTGACCATACATACGTACATATATACATACATACATATATATATATATACACACACACATACATATACACACACACACACACACAAAAATATATATATATATACATATATATATACACACATACACACACACACATATATATACATATAAATAAACACACACACATACACACACACCACACACACACACACACACACACATATATATATATTTGCTTATTTTTTTATTTTATAACTTGGTCATATTAGCTCTTCTGACGTTCTATATATGGAAATTGACTAGAAAATTACCATGGACACAATGGTGCAACTTCCGTGGCTTAATTCTGATAATTTACAAAGTTATTTTATTAATTTATTAATTGACAAATTAATTATTACGGGTTAAATTTTGGGTTGTTACAAAAGCCCAAACCACAAACCCACCCACAACAACAGTTCCTTCTTCCTCTCCCCACTTCGAAATGCCTGTTGCCAGAAAAAATCGTGCACACCATGTCCATGAGCACATCTACGAGCCCCTAAGTACACCATCCAACCAACTGAAACCATCAGCAAGTCGGCCACCATCTCCCCATTCAGCTGCACACCACCACCATCGCCCCGGTCCATCGAATAAAAAACGATCGATCGAAAATCCTCTACCACGGCAAAACGTGCGACATCTTTTATCACTAAAATCCACCAAAATATCACCATCGACTCGCCTTTCATCTACGAACTCAACTTTATACCTCGATCGACCTATCATCGACCAAAACAGCCATAAATCGAAACCCTAGCTTCTAACCAACGTCGATGCGGAATCATGCCAAAACTTCGATAAAAATACTACGTCTTCACACAATCGCAACGGCACATACAGCGTCGATCTATTCGAAGTGAATACAGAGAAATTAATTTTTAAAATTTTAAGAATAATATTTTTATTTTTCTGAAATTTGGGGATAACTCGATCAACACTTAACGAAATCAATCATCGTCAATTTTTTAAAAATACTATAGACATAGTGGAACAATTTTTGTTTAGATCATCTCGGCTATTGGTGTTTGTAACGGGAGATATAAATTTTTGAATGGAGGAAAAATAGTTTGCTTTTTTTTCATTCTCTGACTTGATTCAAATGAAGAACATCAATGCCATGTATACGTATGTACATATATACATAGCCAAGTCAAAACTAAACAAAATCCTGGAAGATCTATTCATGTAAAAATCAAAGCGAACAGTAGAGGCTTGGGAGACAAGGCAGGTAAGGTGCAGATAGACTAGTTTGGAGAAAGGAAAATAAGGGTGGCTGCACTTGTACTTGTATGTGTAACGGACGAGGATTTTCGACCTTCGAAAATCGACATCAAATGTCCACTGTATAAAATGCCGAGCAATCGAGTGCCGGAAACACCAGTTCATTAGGGGTGAAGAATAAAAGGATAGAAGAAAATAAAGAAAACAACAACATAGAATCTAACAATCGCAGCGGAACAATATATAACATATAATAATAGATTTTAAATACAAGAACTATATTGTTAATATACATACCACTATCAGAGTACAACCATTCAATACATCAATCTAGACAGTTCAATAACTTGTCTAGATATGCATAACTCACAAGCAGAAATAACCAAGTACGTGATATACATCTGAACTCCTCCAGCTCATATCCTGAGCTCTACAGCATTTTAACCTGAATCTGTGATACTCGGTCTAACCCAAGCATTATAATAAAGTAACACCCGAATTAGTCTAGAAAACCAGGGTGAGAAAATACACTCAATTTGAATTATTAACTTCTCAAAATCCTTTGAAAACAAAGGTATCTCGTATGACCACGTCACACATAAACACGATGGGTTTTTACCTTACGATAACCAAAACGATTTTTATCGAAATCATCTGATTTTATAATAGTGTCTGTAGAAAGTAAATAGAAGATAGCTGAAATGCTTACATCTCACATTTTAGAATAGTTGGGCACAATCAAAACCGCACATGCTTATTGGAGAATGGATTCTATCAAATGACTGGGCTACTGTGGTAACACCCACCACATTACACCTCTAGAATTATATACCGAGGACCACGTCGGGATCCCCTGACACACAAGACTGGCCTACCCCTAACCTGGATAAACCAACACCATAGGTGTTCCCACCCTTACCATCGAGCGCTCCTTCCATGGACAACCATATAATATAAAGGTTTCCGAGGACATCTAGAAAGGTGATAACATACCCTACTTGGGTGCGGCCCACTTAACCTTGCTACATCTCCTCTGTTTTAGTCATTCCCGGTTAATGAGGTTCGACGCTAAGCGTTACCACTCAAGAACAAAATTTTACTTAGAATGTTCATCGTCCTCCAATGACGATGTTCGGATAACATTCGTCCATGCAAGTTGTCGTGGGTCTGGACAAACCGAATCACCATCTTCATCATCTTCATGGTATTCATTCGTAATGTTTAAACCAGATCGAAGTGGTTTTCGGATAATTAAATCTGATCCCGGTCTCTTCGAAACGATTAACGAAATTGGTCAATATTGATAGTCGGTTATTTAACTATCAAATAACATCCCAAAAGAAACACCATGTCTTATTTTATAAATCTCCAAAAAAATTATTCCAAAAAATTTCACCAAGATATATATATGCATATATATATATATATATATATATATATATATATTTCTAGCAATTCAATATTTATAAATAGTTTTCAAATCCTTTTAGTTCCAACGGAATGTTTCCACCCTTTCCCAACACTTAGACTATTTTTCCCCATTTCATTTTATACTCACACTTAGGAAGTATTCCATCTATTTTCCACTTCCTATTTCTCAAAATCATTTACAAATTTTATTTATAAATTCCTTGACTAGTTTATAATGAATTCTATAAATTCTGGAATTCCTTAATATTTCCAAAGCCAATTATACTTGCTTATAAACTCAATTTACCTTTATGCTTCTTTATGAATTCTATTTCATTTTCGAAGTTCACTTTTCTCAACCACTTCGGAAATTTTCTTACCTTCTTTCCAATTCTATTTTAAGAATTTTCCTATAATCCCATCTACTGAATAACCCCATTTTTAAACTTTCGAGAAGTTTTATAAATAAATTTAAAGTATTCCAAAACTATGTATATATACATATGTAAATAAAAATAAGTTTTTAAAGAAAATAACAATAATTTGTTTTAAAGACATATTCAAATAATTATTTAAAATATTGAAACACTTTCTTATAACATCACTTTCAAAGTAGGTTTAAACATTTAGGATTTTATTAAAATAGATATTAAGTATTTTAAAAATTCACTTCTGAAGTATTTTAATACTAACTAATTTTGAAATTTATATAGTTTAATAAATAAGAATTTTCCTTTTAAAATAAAAGCTTAACTTATCGATAAAATAAATTTTTAAATCTCAATAACCAAATTTCAAATTATAAATCTTCTCGATTTCCATCACATTACTTCTGTTCCGGTCTTCTCAACTATTTCACTCCAAAAATAATATCCACTATTTTTCTCTCACCCTATTTCCATATTTTAAATCTAAATTCATCCTATAAATTTATATTCCAAATTTACCATCTAATATCGATTTTCTTTATATATAAACATCGTTTATAAATTTTGTAACTCCTTTGATTTACACCAAAAATAATCTCATTAATTAATTTCCATTTTTATAAACTCAGTTTCTTATAAATTCCATTTACTTTTACCAATCTATTTTTAACATCGACTTCAATTTCTTTCTATATTTCTCGAACATCATTCTAAAATCCAATCTTTAAAAATTAAATTTATATAATTTATTTTCAATTCTCTATTTAAAATATTTTCCCGCATCATTTAATACGATCGAAAATTCACCATTTCTTATTCAAACCAATCTCTTTTAAATAATCCAATTTCGATATGCATATTTTTATATTAAAAATCCCCTTTTAATGCCTTAAAATTTCAACATAATATTTATGGTGTTAAATATACCTAAGTTAATTTCCATGCTATTTAACATTTAAAAATTTACAACACACAATAATCCAGCATTATATATATATGAAAAATACTAATATATTTGAGGAATCCAGTTGGATCCCTCCAACCTGTTTTCCCTGCATCCACAGATGTTGGACAATAATAAAAAAATACCGATCCTACTTCGAGGCGGATATCGCGGTATATAGGGTCAACCGCTATTATGCGGGATGCATATGGTCTCATCCACTATAATGTGCGGGAATATCACTACAATACTAATATATACTACTATATATATATAGCCATCCAACAGATAATTATAAATTTATCAATCAATCAAGCATCCAACAAATTTAAATTTAAACGTTTAAATTTAAATATGGTAATCCAAATGAGTGAGAAATTCCCGCCTATGATTTTTATTTTGCAATCCATTCTAATTTTAATTCCATCGCATCCAGCCACGAATTCCACACACATGTTTTTATTAATTTTGGACCTCATAAGAATGAATTATGAATTTATTAATCGTCGAGATAATTTTATTAATTAAATTAAGGTTAACTAAAATTTTAAACTGTTTTCAGCAATTAAAATTACCTTCAATAACAACATAAAACCATCTTCCCAAAAATCAATCGAACAACCTCATTTTATTCACTGCCAAAGGACCGTTCTTGACAACATGACCACTACCTCTCTACGCTCACCTGCTCCTCAGTATACCCCAACACCACTTTGTCACCGCAGTAGCCTTGAATGCTCTTAATCCCCAATGCGCCTCAGGCCTTGAATGCACGGTCATGTAACACCCAACCCAAAATTCCCCCATTGCGCTTCCTCGTCAATCACCGATATCAGGTCTCCGCCACCCCCAAACCCAACATGAATGAAACGAGACCTTGATGAAGTCGACCTAACCCCTGAGCTACCTCGACCAGTATCGCCTTGCGTGCAGCCTCGCATCGCTCACCCTAGTCGAACACTTCTTATCACATGAATCTCCTTCGATTCGAGATCACGATCCAAGGTTTTTTTTGGGCATATATGTGTAATTTTTATTTTCCTGAATTGAGTTTGATTTCAAGACTTTGAATAGCAGGAAAAATGAGAGAGGAGAGGGGCGCGATTTTGAATTTATTATTATTTCCATTTTCGTTTTTCAGAAGACCGATTTCAATTCGATCTGCATATATATTTTTTCTTCTTGAATTAATTTGTGACTAATGGAAAGGAAGAGGGAAAGGACTTGATTTAAACGAAAAAGTAAGGGTACGTGCAGATCTATAGGGTGGCTCAGAAGACATCATAGGATAAGGCCTTGATTTAAATCAAATATATATATCTGTGTGTATGTGTGTGTGCATGTGTGTATATATATTATTCCAAATACCACACATTACATATCTCGAAATTTTGAACCCCTATGGAGGCATGCCGCTAGGCCTTCATAATGTTATGCACCTATTCCGAACACAATGGAATAAGTCTCGAGTCCTAATTCGATCGTATGGAGAAGATAGCCTTTTGAATCGGCTATTTAAATTAAATTCGATTTTAATTTCATTGCGTTTATATCTCGTACAATCAAACGATAATTCCAAATTCTATAAAATTTTAAATCCGGTAATAATACACTATTATGGATACAATGGAACTGGTTTCGTCCAATTTCGAGATTGTGTCCCGATGGCTATTTTTAAATGTTAATTTGAATAACTATTTTTAAAATTGAACTTGTCACCTTTAAATTCAATTTTAAAACTTTTATTATCTCCATTATTATTAATATAAATTTCACAAGCCTTTAAATAATTTTTATCGGACTTAAAACTTAAGATACAATAATCTAACCAATAAACTTCAATAATTAAATTATCCAATAAATTGCTATATTTAAATTCTAAATATATTTTATAAATAACCCAATTTTTCCTATTCAAAATCCATCTATAATCAAATGCAATATTTAAAACCATTTAAATATACAAAATCGAACAACGAAAATCCAGGTCTTTATAATATATGTATAAATTTTTTGAACAAATTCTGGTACCCTACCATATCGTATCGCGTTCGATTCCTAGCCGTGATTGATAGAAAACAAAAGAAGATCACGTTTTCCATAAAATAGACAATTTATTAAATTCTGTGAAGTCTTAAGATACCAACATTTGCCGTAAAATACGTCAAATGGAAAATTTGCTTATTTTTCCATGTTAAAAATTATGGAAAAATTCTAATTTAAACTAAAAATATGTCATTGGAAATCAAGTCTAGATTTGGAACATAGATTTTATAATAAAAATTCTGAATCTGAATAATTAAATAAATTAAATATTTAAATATGAAGACCCAAAAATACGGATCATTACAAATATGTTGTTTGCACTTAATAACTAAAATGTGTCAAAGCTGTAGAAGCAATTTTGAGTTTTAGGTTATTGGATTGGATCAAGAACTGATATAAAAGCACCATTCAACAAGCATCAGAGTTGGGAAAATATTTTAAAATTGAATTCAAACAGTTGAATTTCAGTCAAAATATAGAGGAAGCATGTGTCTACAAGAAAGCACTATAAACGTGCTAAAATATTTCAAAACTATAAGTAAACAATAAACTTACGATAATTACAATATACTCATGTTAAAATCATTTTATTTTGATTGTTTAATTCTTGATATTTGATCTAAAATGGGCATCTTTTATAATCAGTATAATATATTATTGGGATTGTCCTAAAACAATATACACAGACATATATAAAATGTTTAATATGGAGCATGTAAGATGGATTTCTTATGCATTGGCAATAGGACTTACCGTACACGGTGCATTGTTTACTATATCACATTTTGCTTATGTATTTGATACATTAGAGAGTATCAAATTCGAATTAAAATCACCAAATACAGTTTAGAGAGTTCTTGAGTATTTACAAAATAATAGATAATTGTTTATAAAAGCAACGAAAACCCTTATAAAGGAACATGCAAACTCGAACTTCGTAAGTGATATCGAGCATAACATATCAATCCTAAATTCATGTTCAATCTTAAGTTAAGAACTTTAAGCTAGAAATGTTCCAACTAGTATGTAGTGGCTAATTTAACCAAAGGCTAAGTACATCGCCTTATGTAGAGCTACAATAAAAGAAGGAAAATAAATACACAAATTTATATTTGAGCTAAGGGAGATTCCAAATATTGAGAATCCCATGACATTTATACATTTCTTAAAAGAACCTAAAGCTCGCTAAAAGTTGAAAAACACATTCCACAAAGTTCCACATGATAAAGGCTATTTATCAACATTGAAGAGAGTTAATTGACATAGTAGATAATAAAAGTATATAGCTCACTTGTTCACTAAGGGCTGGCCTGATTAGTTTTTGAGAAAATCAATTGAAAGAAGTTGGAATAAGATTCCATAATTGACCCTAAGTGTAAGTGGAAGATTGATAAAGTTAGGGTCTGCCTTAGGGTATATATCTAACTCAATAACCAGTCTTGTTCGTAATAAAGGCATTTGCTTTATATAATATACTTAGTTATATTATGATATAATTCATCAAGTAATTAATTTAAAGTATCTAGAAATAAAATATCCATAAATATTACATTATGTGATAATAATTACAAATGGTTGTAATCATGAGAATTTTATTACATTGAAAAATAACATATAGTTTTAAATATCTTTAGTCAAGATGTTTTGAGAAAGGATATTAATTCATCCATTGAGACTAGAGTACGTAACGCCATTCAAATGTTAGGTAGTGTATTACGCGTGGCTACTAGGGAACCAAGAGGTTACGCACCAATATTTATTGGATAAATATGCAATGACTCACTCAAGAGTTTCCTATTGTTTAATAATAACTAAGGTTAAAAAGGAACTCTCGAAGATATGATATTACACAGCTCTCTCAACTTGAGAATACCATTAAGCTTCGACGTGGACACTCCATTTTGATTATAGGTAAATCATGGCATGACGTCCATCAAACAATTATAGTAGCATCCGAGTTGAAGCATTGGAAGTGCAACATTATTCAACCTAGAATTCATCTCATCGATCATATAAGGATAGTATTATAGTCCACTACAGTCAATTCAAAGTCAGAATCTCTGACCCGATAATGCAATTAACAATAAATATTATCATTGATCCATGGACTTGTTTATGGCTTATCAAGTTGAAAATGGACAGTACTGGAATTTTGATCAAAACCAAATTTCATAAGTTCTAATATGATACAGTGTTGATGAAGAGAATCGGTGTAAATAATTGCTACAAAAAGGTACCGCTTAAGAAAATGTGAAATTTGATTTTACCGTAAAGATCTGTCAATGGTATTCAGTCAAACCTTCATACCACTAGCTAAAGTAACGTGTGAACGTTAATATATAAATTATTCAATATTACTACCGACCAAATTCACTTCTTTGATTCCTATAACCGCATTTGTGATTTCAGTAGAAAACAACATGATTTAATTAATTTATAAAATGTTATAAATTGGTTAAATTAATTAATATTCTCAAATATTAGTTATAATTAATTTATTTGATTTTTTGAATGTTGTTAGTAATTATATAAATGCGTGTATAAAAGTTATATTTGCAAATACCGATATCTGATATCGATATGCTTTTTAAGCGAGGTTTATGGTAAATAATTGTACAAAGGGTTTTTTGGAAACTTTGCCTTCTACTATTCAAATAGGGAATTTGTTTGAAATCGAACAATTTTACTTACTACAGACCGTCATGGTTCCTTCATATATGTGAATAACTCATTTTTAAATGTAATCTTATTTTAAACAAAGTAAGATGTCGTGTGAACATACAAGTTCACTTTAATTTAACTATCTTACAATAATATGTACGTCACATATTATACACATGTAACAAGTAGTATATGGTGTGCCTAAGTGAGTAAACTTACTTATAATCAAAGCTAGCTTCTTAAAATCACTTATTCAATCTCCTTGTACCATAGTTTAAGTCAAACCACCTTCATTCGTAATAACCCACATCTATGCATTTTTTCCAATTTCTACCATGTTTTCTCCTTCAAAGACGCTGGATTATTATTTGATAATGAAGTATAAGTACTATATATGAGTTTAGATTGATTTGTAGATGTTTGGGCTTGATTTCAATTTTTGGTTTTAAGAAGTTTTTGTGGAGGGAAGAAAAGTGGGTTGGGTTGATTTAAGAAATTTCTATTTGAATAAAGGAGGTATCCATATGTATATATAGAATGGAAAAGAGACCATGATTAAAAGAGGCATTATTTCATTATTCCCTTGTCCCTTTGTACCTACCTATTTATCCCTTACCATCACCAAAGTCCTTTCTTTTATCTTCACCCAAATATTACATCCACATTCTTAACCACTTTTATATTCATCTTAAACAAATGAAAATAATCACATATGCATGCCCATTAATTGTTAGCTATTTTTACCATGCCTAAAATTGATTATCGATGGTATAATTTTTGATCGTATTATAGACTATAATATTGTTTGCTTATTATGTAAAAGTATTCCAAAATTAATTTCATTATATTAGTCTCTTTTAGTTATGTATGTATAAGTGCCACGAAACTTGAGTCGTAACATGTTTCTTTTAGCACACTGTTATGATTTCAGTAGCGCAAAACTATGTTTCTTTTAGCACAAAACTATATCTCCTTTACCGTAAATCCACATTTCCGTTAGCATGAAACCATGTTTCCTTTAGCATACAACTATGTTTTCGTTAGCTAAAATTATGTTTCCTATAGCATAACCCAATGTTTTCGTTAGAACAAAGTTGTGTTTGGTTTAGCACAAATTTGTGTCTACTTTAACATATTGTTTTGTGTCATTTAGCATAAAGTTATGTTTCATTTAACATTAAACTATGTTTCAATTTCCTTTAACCCAACTTAGTAGCTCAGTTGGTTGGGGGCAATAACTATAGGACAGCATCTGCACACAGGGTTGTTGATGCAATACCCCAGGTTCGAATTCCATCACCTCCGCTATAGGTTGCCACAAATAAATCCCCTGAACCTGACGGATTAAAAGAGTCACAGGTAATTGTAGGGGCGGCTTGTCGATTTCTTTTTGGAACTTTGGTAAGTTTTTTTTCAAAAAAAACCATGTTTCTTTTAGCACAAATCTATGTTTTTTTAACGTGGAAATAGATTTTGTTGGTAAAAAAATCTTTTTTAGCACAAACTATGTTATTTTTAGCACAAAACCATGTTTCCTTTAGCACATAGCACTTTAGCACAAAGTTATGTCTCATTTAGCATAAATTTAGGTTTCATTTAACAAAGAGATATGTTTTCCGTAGCACAAATCCATAATTTCATTAGCATGAAACTATGTTCTCATTAGCACAAAACCATATTCCATTTAGCATAAAGCTATTTTCCTTCAGCATAAAGCTATATTTTCTTTAGCCTAAGTGTTATGTTTTTATTAACGTTTCGAGACAAATTTCAATAGCTTTATAAGTCTTGATGGCACTGAAATGTGATATTTATAACTATAAAATTCCATACTAATAAGTTAAATATAATGATTTTGACAAGGAAGGAAAATTGTAAACCTTAAAGACAAGGTAGAAACGATGATAACAATGTATTATTATTTGAAATTTAAATAAATGAATTATCCAAATGACCGAAGGGCCATCTTGATCTAAATGTGAGGTTACAAAAATGGTAAACGTACATGAAGAAATGACATGTATCTAATATTAAGGGGAAATGACATCGAATGAGTAGTTGCATCTAGAGGATCAGGGAGATCTAAGTAATGGGTGTGACATTAATTATAATGAAACTATGTGATAAAGGACAAGATAAGGAGAGACATGTTAGTACCTTAAGTATTGGTTTTGAAGATAACAACTATAGGACATTATATAAAATATATATACTAATGATTTATCAAGATATATATAGTATATAGTACAGGATATTAGACAAGTATTAATTAAGAAGACAGTACAGTATCAAGATGCCGATATCAATAGTAGATTCAAGATGCTAATATAAAGTTTCAAGAGTTCAAGAATGAAGACTCATGAGTATTGAAGAGTTCAAGGTTTCAAGATATTCCAGATAAGTTGTAGAATCAAAGAATTTATGTTAAAACCTTGATAGCACTTTCCTGATCTTTCTCACCTTCTTTAGTTTTTTTTTAAAAAAAAATCAGATATTCTGTTCTTAAAGTAATCTTTTCAAAATATTTTTTAAAATGGTTTTCATTCTCTTATACTTATAAAAATATCATTTTAGTGTTTTTAAGTTTATATATATATTTAAAAATATCATTTGTTATGACTCCTTGGAGCGTTGGAATAGACAAAGCATCTCGATTCCGGTTTAGGCCACTTTCTCTAGTATTCCGCCGGTCCTTCAACTACAGATTGGTCTGAACTGGCTTGCGAGCCTTATTGGTGAGTTCAAATGCTTTGATGCTAATATCGTCATATGCAATAATTTATTATAGCTATAACATTGATTGAAATAACCCCAACTAATCAACTGTCGCCGATATTGAAAGTAAGAATCATGGAAGGTCACGATGTGGAGATTAATGTTAGTTACAACTGGAAACCCGATATATATACAAATTATTAGTCATTTGAAAATTTAGTGGAGAAGTGTTCGAGGAATGCTCCTCTACCTCCTGCTGTCAAATGTTCCCCTCCCTAGGACGGAAATGAAAGGGATCCCTAAGGTTAGAATTCCACCTGTTTCTGATCCTGTTGTTTTTGTTTCTCCCGCTGCGGAGTCAAAAATGGAATTTCTAGCAGACAGCGGTTCCGATGATAAGGTTGTTTTCTGGGAACCTGACGAGAATTCTAGAGTACGCGTGGACACAGAAATGAGGTACGATCCGCAGATGCATAGTTATCACATGTTTTTAGGTGGTCATGATGAGTCTAGGAGGCTGGTGTGCATGTTGAGGGTGATGGTCTTTCTTTGACAACCACCGGTATTGATAGTGCAAGCAATTGTGGCAATTATTTCTTATATGGGACCGGATATAGCTCTACTCTTCTCTCTCGAGGTCTTATGATCCGAATCTAGCTAAGTACTATTATGTTGTTCAGCATGTTATAGGATCGGGTACTGATGCTGATATCAGTAATGACAGTGGGGACTTGTGCCCTTTAGAGTAGTCTGTTCACATTGTTTAGCTCCTATATTTCTTTTTTTTTATGTACTAAGTGGTCTAGCCACTATAAAATCAGACTATAGCTGTTCTGTGCATGTACAGAACACATGTTCCTTATTTATATTCATTATGGAACGGCCCACTTTAAAGCCGACTTAGCTTTGTTAAAAAAAAGTTGATATATATATATATATAGAACTTTAGTTTATATTTTAGTAAGTTATAACTATATTGATTTTTATATACGTATTGTTGAATACTCTTATTAAATCTTTCAAAATAAAGTTTTATTAAGTTATATTTTGATTAAAATTTGTATAAACTTTATTCGAATGATTATAAAAAGTATCAAAGTATTTTATAAAGCAATGGATTTTCAAAACAATATTTCTAAAATGCTTTTTGAAATTATGAAGTGTATGTTCACATACTCTATAGGTATATGTCGACATAGTGGCCGTAAAATTCAAATTTGAATAGAAATGTTTTTTCATCATATCTCTTCGTGAATGGACAGGACTGTTGTTTTCCTATATATACTAGACTTCCAAAAGAATTTTTGTTATTACTTTCCTATTTTTCTCTACTTTTTTACTCTCTTGACTAAATCAATTTCTATCGAAACTCTATCGAAATTCAACTAGAATAAAATTCAATCATTATTAGTTTGATTCTCTTTCATATACTCTCTTATTTCTCTCCTCTCTCTCAAGATCAAAGTGCTATTTAAGAGTTATATGATCACTTGTAATCAAGAAGATCCGAATTTGTAAACTTTATCAAATTACACTCTTATACTCTATGGTGTGCTTGGTATCCCTGAAATCCAAGTAGTTGTAATTGTAGCCTGATTAAATCAATTAGGTGTGCTTAGTAGCCCCTAAATCTGGTGGATGTGATTATAGCCCGAAAATAAAGTGGCTCTACCCAAAGGCCGGTATTCTAGAGGGTGTGTCTCGTAGCCTTGAAATCAAGATTGTATTTGCATTTACTAGTTGAAAAGAAATCCGTACAAGGAGTTGTGTGGGATTAGATGTAGGGTAACTCCCAACGAGTATAAAATCCTAGTGTGTTCTTTCCTTTTTGCTTTTATTGCATTTACTTTATCTATACTTTGATTCTTTGATTGTTTCTATGATTTTCAATTACGTTATTCAAAGTAGAATCTTAAAGAATTAGAAAAATATTCATACAATCAATTAAACACTATTCACCCCCTTCTAGTATAAAGGTAGCCTTAAGATCCCTATTCCGCTGACACTTGGTATCAGAGTATTGGTTTTAAAAGTATTCATAATCTGATTTTTAAAAAGTTTCAATAGCGATTTTTGATAATATTTTTAGCACTATTTTTGAAAAAATAATTTGCAAAATCATCATAGTTGTTTCATAAATTTGCATCTATTCATTATAAAAAGTCACTTGATCTTTTAAAAAGGTATGAATTGAAGGAACAAACGTGTTACATGGCTTTTGATGAATATACACATGATGATTAAACTAATAGTTCAAAAAGGACAAATGGATATCGGATAGTGGATGCTCAAGGCACATGACTAGAAATCCAAAGATTTTGAAAGATATAGTTTACAAAGTTGGTGGACAGTAAATTTTGAAGACAACTCTAAAGGATATGTGATTGGCATCGGCAATGTCACTGATTCTAAAACTCCTACTATTTCTAATGTTTTGTTAGTTAGGAATTTAAAGCATAATGTGTTGAGTGTTAGTCAATTGTGTGATAAGGGTTTTAATTAAATTCGTAAAAGATAAATATCATATTGAAGATAATGAGTCAAACATTATCTTTGAAAGCATTAGGAAACGAAACATCTAAATATAAAGTATGAGAATCTCAAAAGATAAGTTGTTGGCTGAATCAAGTAACCATTGGATTTGGAATAAAAGATTTGGTCATTTGAATTTCAAATTAATATCTAAAATTGCTACAAATGATCTAGTTAGAGGTCTTCCCAAAATGAATTTAAAGTTAATAATTTATGTGATGCACGTCAATTAGAAAAACTTAGAAAAGGTTCATTTAAATCAAAAGATATGATTTCTACCTCTCAACCCCTTGAACTTCTTCATTTAGATCTTTTCGGTACTTCACAGATACAATCTATAAATCATAGTAGATATGTATTTGTAATCATAGATGATTATTCTAGGTTTACGTAAAAATGATGCTTTTGAAATGTTTAAAGTCTTTGTTAAACGAATGCAAAATCAAATGCTAGTAAAATTAAAACTATTCGGAGTGATCACGTTGGAGAATTCAAAAATGAAAATTTTAAGAATTTCTATAATAAGGAAATAAATAGCTCATAAGTTTTCATTTTCAAGAACATCACAACAAAATGGAGTAGTAGAACGTGAAAATAGGACAATTCAAGGGTGTGCTAGAATTATGTTAAATGATAGTAATTACCTTAAAAAATGGGATAAAGCAGCTAGTACCGCATGATATATATTAAATAGAATTTTAATAAGACCATTAACTAAGAAAATATTGTGATGTCCCGGAATTTTGGGCAATATTTATTTAATAATCCTTGTTAATAAGTATTTAAATTGGTTTAATAATCTTCTTTTATAAATATTAAATTGGTGAATTTTACCTTTTAAAGCTAATAAAATGTTTTCTATTTATAATATATATATATATATATATATATATTGTAAATAGAAAAGCTTTGGTTTGAATTTAACAAATAAAAACATGTTTTAAAATTTTAATATATATTTTGGTAATTTGGAAGTTATGATTGAATTTAATATAAAACTTTTCAAAGGTTATTTAAATAGTTAACCATATAGTTTCAAAATACTTAAGGTAAATGTTTATTTGTTTAAAATATATTTTAGCTTAAGTTTAAATTGAAATAAGATTAACAAAAAGGTTTGTTTTACTTTCTTTTTAAATATTGCTTGATAAATATGATTTGTAAATATATATATAAAAGTTTAAAATACAATTCACAAACATATAAAACATATGATACATTAATTCGTTTAGCAATAAGCAATTTATAAATAATGTGATAATTCTCTGTATAAATTATTTAAAATTGGCAAGATTGTTATTTTGAAACAATAATAATAATGTGCTATTTTTTAATATAGATAAATAAATTTTAATAATTATTTTCAAATTGGATTTGTGTTTGTTTAAGTGTGTGTGTGTGTGTGTGTGTATTTGAGTTGATTTTAAATTAAATTTTAAATTAAATTTGAATTTAAATTTAAATTTGGATTTAAATTTGAAATTTAAAAGATAATTATTTTGGATTTAAATATATATGTATAAGATTTTTATTAGTATATGATTTGCTTTATAATTATTTTCTTTCAAGTAATTTATTTATATAAATTTAGAAAAAGCATTTATTTAATTAGGAAATTTAATATAAAAGCTTATAAACCATTTAAAAAAATAATTAAAAATACATAATGACAAGTGTTAATACATCAATTCACGTTAGTAACATGTGTAAGTTAATTAACAAATGTAATCGACGAATGTTATGAAATTTTACAAGTGTCACTTTTTAATTTTTATTTTCTTTTATTTTTAATAAATCATAATTTAGCCTTTATATTCATCTATTCTTCTCTTCAATTCTTTTCTTATTTTCTTTTCAAATTCAAGAAAATCAAGCATATTCATCTACAAACCAGGAAAGAAACAATACCCTGTAAAAAAAATTCTCAAACCAGAAATTGGAAACAACAACTTCAATTCAGTTTTTATAGACAAGATCATCTCTGTTTTTAAACTTAAATCTTCTCAACAACTCTTCAACTTGCATCACAATTAAAGCTTCAGATTTCAAGTATCTTCAAGGTTCGATTTTCAAAAGATTTTCAGATCAAAAGTATTCAAGTTTCTAGATTCAAGCATTTTCTTCCAGCATTTCAGTTTTCAAATTTCAAAACAATTTCAAAAGCTCTGTTCATCTTTTAAACTAGTGAGTAAACCTTTTCTTTTTAAAAAAAATAAACCTAGATATTTGTGATGATTTATGTGGTATTATGGTTTGCATGATTTATTTATCTGGGGTATGTATTTGGAATTGGTCTGATTATTTGTATATGCCTATATATACATATATAGTTGGTTTTTTTTGTTTTTCTCAGGCTAGAAAACAGGTTCAAAAATCATTTCCTATCTCTCCAATCTTTATCTGGCAGTGATCTTTAAAAGAAAAATGATTGCATTGATGTAGATTTATGTTTAAAAATGGTTTCAAGAATTTTAATTTAGTGATTAATTAAAAATTCAGAAATAACAGAAAATTTTATATAGGTCAAAAATCAATGCATGCGATTACATGTTTGGATTTCATAAAAGGAATCGTGGTAGGAAATCATGATTTTTGATGTGAATATCTAGATTTTTAGGCTTGTGTTTGTCGAGATAATCGGAGTTGAACGGATTTGGTAATTTCACCAAATTCGGATGAACGTGTGATAGTCGGTCGACACGCTTGGGGGTGGAAGAAGCAGGTGGCCAGGTGAACTCGGGAAAAATGGTTAGTAATTTTTCCTTTGGTCGTGGCGTCCCAACGGAGGTGGTTTAGGGTTTTTCAACTGATGGTGGTCGTGGTAGTTTTATGGTAATTGTGTTGCCGTGGAGGGACCGGACTCAATCGCGTGTGGGGAAGACACTGTGTGAATCTGTGCCGATGATCTGGTTAGAGGGAAGTGGGCTTCAGTGGACAGAATCGTCGACGGCAAAGGTGTTATCGATCTGGTTTGGGTTCCTATGTGAGTTGGGTTGTTCGTTTTCGTTTTTCTGGCTTCTTTGTCGATCTGAGAGGATGAAAGGCTTGACTAAGCACTGTTGACTTGAGGGAGGAGGAGTGAGTGACCGAAGGTGGTCGGAGACACCGTGCATGTGAACGCGTGTGCATTTGTGTCAGGGATTGTAGTGGAGTTGGAGAAGAAGTTTTTTCACTCGGGTCGTTCTCGAGTATAATGGCGGTGAGTCTCGAAGGAAGTAGGGAAGTGAGTGACGGGTTTGAGCTCGGGTTTTCGTTCGATTTTTTATGACTTTAGCTCGGGTTGTTCAATTTTGTAACCAGATTTTTAGTTTTTGTAGTTATATGTGTTTCCAGGTTTTTAAAATATGAAGGTACTAAGTTTAAAGCTAATGAAAGTTTTTAATGTGTGAGTTTTTAAAGATGATAATCAGGTTTTAAAACTAGTTTCAATTTTTTTTTTCTAAAGTTAAATGTTTTCTTTGAAAAAAAAAATTACTTTGCTTTAAATAATGATTTAACAAGTTTTATTGAAAAGGGCAAAAGAAATGTTTTCTTTAACATTTGAATGGGAAGTTATATAAACTTGTTTAACTAAAATTTGCAAGTAAAATGCTTAAGTTTTTTTAAAGCTTGATTATAAATGTTATTAAGTAAAAGATAAAATGTTTTAAATACATGCGTTTATCATAATGAGGTACTTAATAAAGATAATGATTTACCTTAAAAGTTAATTAAGGTTTTAATGATTTGAGATTAATTAAGTAAATAAGTAATTAAAGAATAATTAATTAAGTAAATAAGTAATTAAAGAGTAATTAATGATTAATAAATTAATAATTAATAAATTAATAATTAAGGGTTATAAGTTGTAATTAGAGATTAATTAATTAAGTTGTAATTAGAGATTAATTAATTAAGTAATTAAGTTGTAATTAGAGATTAATTAATTAAGTGATTAAGAGTAATTAAGTTGTAATTAAGCATTGATTAATTAAGTAATTAGAGATTAATTAAGTGGTAATTAGAGATTAATTAACTGGAAATTAGGGATTAATTAATTTGTAATTAATAATGGTTAATTAAAGTATAATTACTTAAGGCAAGTAATTAAAGGAATTAATTACTCAATAAATTAATTAATTAATGTGATTAATTTAAGTTAATTAATTAGTTAATTAATTAAAAATAATCACTTGATGATTGATTAAGTATAAATACTTAATGTGATAAATAAAGTGTAATTACTTAGTGTAAGTAATTAATGGGTAATTACTGGATGTAATTAAAGAGAATAATTACTTAGTGGAAGTAATTAAGGGTTAATTACTCAGTGTAACTAATTAAAGGACTAATTAAAGATAATTAAATAAGGAGTAATTAATTAATGTGAGTAATTAAAGAATGGTTAGTTACTGGAAGTGATTGATTAAGGTAAATTAATGAATGTGATTAAGTTAAAGATTTCTTGTTAAATGTAATTAATTAAAAGGGTAATTAATTAATAAAAGTAATTAGAGGATCATTAATTAATGTAATTAATGAGAGTAAAGGTTAATTACTGTAAACGGTTAAGGATAATTGATTTGTTTAATTAATTAAAGGCTAATTACTTAATATAATTAAAGAATAATTAATCAAGGATGATTAATTAAGATGGATAATTAAAGGATGATTAATTAATTGGTTAGTAATTAATTAATGGTTAAGTAAGCAGGATTTATAGTGGTGGAAGTAATTAATTTAATTTATTTTAAATTAATTAGAAATGGCGTGACTAATTAATCTTGCTTATGGATGATTGAATGGTGTTGAATGCCTTGAATTTTTGATATCTCTGATATGTGATATGTGTTGCTTGGTGATATGAGATGCTTTGGTTGAATTGTGATGATATGGATTATCTATTTGTGATAATGTGAATTATCTATCTGTGTGAATATAGATAATAAATTGAATTGTTTTAACTTAAAACAACTTGACCTTAAAAGACGGCGTTTTGGATTTCGATGAGACCGGGATCGGATTTCCAAATTTGGATATCCGAAAACCACAGCGATCCAAATTAAAAGATAGATCGTGAATCTCAAGTGATGATCGAGATGAAGATTCAAAGTGCAAGGGATATTGTCGTTAACTCTGAGGGTGATTCCAAAATGAGTATAACGAGATAGTGCCTTCGGTTTCGTTCGAACCCGGAATGAACTTGTATGGATTGAATGCTTTCAGAACATCGTCATTGGAGGACGATGAGCATTCTAAGATATATATTCTAAAAGGTAATCGTAGCCTCAAGCCTCATCAACCAGGAATAGCTAAAACAGGGGAGGTGCAGCAAGGCTAAGTAGGTAGCAACCAAGTAGGATGAGTTTTCCTCTGTCCAGAGGTCCCTTTTATTCGGTTGTGTGGGCAGTTGGTTGCAAACAACTGCGGGGTTGTCTTGTTCGAGATTATCCAGTAATGGATGATTCTGGCTTTGTGTTGTAGGGGATCGAGTGGGATCCTCGGTATGGTGATCTACGCCACGTACTGTGACGGGCGGTACCCAGTATCCTTGCCATTTTATGGAATCCAATCCCCAATAAGTGTCGTACGTTTTGATTATGCCCAACTATGTTGGAACGTGAGATGTAAGCATTCCAGCTATTTCTATATTTTACTTGAAAACCCCAGACCTTATTGTAATATAATTAGATTTCCTATCAAATGTTTTGGTTATCGTAAGGTAATTTTTTTTCCGTTTTTATGTGCTGAAAGTCTTACGAGATACCTTTTGTTTCCAAAGGTTTTCCAAAGTTAAGCAACTTTAACCCGTTTACTCACACCAGACCCATGTCTGACCAGAGTTTATTTTCTATTTTATTAAACTCTTGGGTACTCAGATTTTTACGAGTAGCCAAGGGATTCAGGTTAGCTTTGACGAGTTTCTGGAGGAGATATGGAGCAGGAGGCTTCAGCGTATGTAGATATATAGAGTTTCCGCTGTGTTCTATCTCTGTGTTGTATTTTGAGATGTATGATAGACATGTTTTATAACCGTCTAATGTATTGTGATATAAAGTTGTGTAACTTTGATAGATGTTATATATTATGTAATAACTATGTGATTAATATATTTTATTCGTTCCGCTGTGAGATTCTGATATTGTTTAGTTCTTTCTTTTCTATCTTTTCTCTTTTCTATCCCTTTCTTTCTTAATAATGATACGTCTTTCTGTGGAATGAACAGCGAGTCATTACAAATACCACATGAATTATTCTATAATAAAGAGCCTAAAGTATCATACTTTAGAATTTTTGTAGTAAATGTTCTATTTTAAATACTAAATATAATTTGGATAAATTTGATGCTAAATCAGACAAAGAAATCTTTATTGGATATTATAATAGAAATAAAGCTTATAGAGTTTTCAATACTAAAACTAATACTATTGAAGAGACATTACAAGTCCCATTTGATTAAAATTTTAAAGTTTATAATCTAAATAGTAATGAAGAAGAAAACATTGATAACTCAATCGAAATTAGTAATAATGAGATTATCGAAAAGGAAAATAATAATAATTCAGAAAATTCACATCCAATTAAAAGAACAAAATACTTGAAAAATCATCCTATAGAAATATACTTGGAAATATTGAATCGGTTGTTAAAACTAAAAATCGACTAAATAAAATGAGTAATGTTGCTTTATTTCAACTATTGAACCTAAAAATCCAAAGAAGGCATCAACGGATGATTCATGGATTCTTGCTATGCAAGAGGAATTGAATCAATTTATAAGAAATGATGTATGGGAATTAGTTTCAAGACCTAAGAATAAATCCATAATAGGATCTAATGGGTATATAGAAACAAAATGAATAAACAAGGAGAGGTTGTGAAAAATAAAACTCGATTAGTTGCACAAGGTTATTGTTAAGAAGAAATAATAGATTTTGATGAAACCTTTGCACCCGTAGAAGATTAGAAGCTATGCATTTTTGCTTTCTTTCGCTAATCATAATAATTTTAAGTTATATCAAATGGATGTTAAAAGTGTATTTTTAAATGGTTTTATTAAAGAAGATGTATATGTAGAATAACCCCCACTTTTTGAAGATAAAAAACTACCTAATCATGTTTACAAATTAAAGAAGGCTTTGTATGGTCTAAAATAGGCTCTAAGAGCTTGGTGTGACAGACTTAAATATTATCTATTGCAGTCAAATTTTGAAATAGGCAAAGTAGATAGCACACCTTTTATTAAAAGAGATAAAAATGATATCCAGATAACACAAATATATGTAGACGATATCATTTTTGGATCTACCAACGGTAAACTAAATAAAGAATATTTAGAAATAATGACTAAGGAATTTGAAATGAGTCATATGGAAGAACTAAATTATTTTCTAGGATTACAAATAAAACAACTAAGTAATGGAAATATTATTAGTCAAGAAAAATATGCTAAAGATCTAGTTAAGAAATTTGGTATGTCAAATACCAATGGTAAACCAATTCTCAGGGCAACTAATGAAAAATTAAATAAAGAAGAATTTTCAAAAGATGTAGATCAAAAATTATATAGAGGAATGATTGGATCACTACTCTGTATAACTGCTGGTAGACCTGATATAATGCATAGTATTTGTCTCCGTGCAAGATGTTAATCTCAACTTAAAGAAACTCATTTAAAATCCATAAAACAAATTTTAAGATATGTAAACAACACATTAGACTATGGACTCTTTTACCCAAAAGAAGTTCCACTGAGTTAATTTCATAGTGATGCTGACTATGTTAGTTGCAATCAGACCGAAAAAGTACAAATGGAACTTATAATTTTTTAGGACACTATTTGGTTTCCTAATTAGTAAGAAGCAAAACTCTGTATCTCTATCTAGGACAGAAGTAGAATATATTTTAGCAGCATTAGCCGGTTCACAGGTTATCTATATGCAACACATTTAAAAGATTTTAGTTTAAATTTTGCTAAATCACCAATATACTCTAATAATACAAGTGCGATCGATCTATCTAAAAATACAACTCATCATGCTAGAACTAAACATACTGATATAAGGCACCATTTTCTAAGAGATAATGTAAACAAAGAAATAATATCACTTGAATTTATAAACATTGAAAATAAAATAGTTGATATATTAACAAAACAATTGAATTAAATATCCTTTACTAAGTTAAGAAGAGAGTTAGGAATTGTTCTCTATCGCAAATATAAAAATAATGAAGTAAAAATTATAAAGAAAAAATAATAATTAAAATAATACTATGTATGTCGACATACCATAATCTTATATGTCAACATATAACGGTAAATTCAGTTTTTTATTTTGCCTCTAAAATTCAAATTGTTGGTTATATAATAACCAAATTTCGACCTTCTTCTTCATTTTTCTTTATTCTTTGTTTTAAACTTCTAAAACAAATAAACCATGGCCTCCTCCAATCCTAAATGTTCTAAAGAAGAGAATTCATCATTTTCCTTCCCTTCTCATACCCAAGGCCCCTTTCAAAGTACTACTTTGGCCAAGATAACTAAAATAGAGGGTGAAATAAAGAATATTCTACAAATGCCCTTTGAAATTCAAGTAGTGCAACTTCGTATGAACAAATAACAAGAAAAGCAAAGCAGAACTTTTCGTAGTTTGCTAAAATATCTATTGGATAATCCAATGAATTCAATAGTTATTGAAGATGATTCTGCAAATTTGGCTAGTCATAATCCCATTCTAAGCAGTGATGATGATGAAAAAGAGGAAGAAGAAGAAGAGGAATAATGGAGGAAGCTGACAAAGTTCAATGCGTCAGAGAAGTATGTTTTATCGAAATGGAAATCTCGTCAAACAAAAAGAGAACTTTCACCTTCATTATTATCACTGTCCTACTGACAAATCCCCGATCATTAGGAAATCACGTTAGCATAATAGTTGATTTTATTTTATTACTTTAAATGGGTGGTATGCATATTTGATTTGATTTGACAGTTTTACTTTGAACGTATATAGTTTAGGGTTTGAGTGGATTGTGATTACTTTGTATTGTGATTTGAATGAATATATAGTTTGGTATGGTTACTATTAATGATTTGTGCTATCACTGATCATTTCCTATATATCATTCTTATCATTATTACTATAGGCATCTTAGTTAGTGGGAGTTATAGTTAATTTATTTTTATTGATGACTAAAAGGAGAGAAATATATAAAATCTAAGTGTAGATTAAGGAGGAGTTTTGTAACTTAGGGGAAGTTATAATATATATTATATACAAAAGTTGTCATCATCGAAAAGGAGGAAAATGTTAGTATATTAAGTGTTAGTTTTGATGATAACAACTATAGGACATTATATAAAATATAGATACTCATGTTTTATCAAGATATACATAGTATATAGTGCATGACATTAGACTGATATTGACTTAGAAGACTGTATAGTATCAAGATGTTGATATCAAGAGTAGATTCAAAATGCAAATATAAAGTTTCAAGAGTTTAAGAATGAAGACTCATGAGTGCAGAAGAGTTCAAGATATTCCAGATAAGTTATAGAGTCATAGAATTTATGTTAAAACCTTAATAGCACTTTCCTGATCTTTCTCACCTTCTCTAATTTTGTTTTAAATGGTTTTTCAAATATTCTATTTTTAAAATAATCCTTTCAAAATATTTCCCGAAATGATTTTCAATCTCCTATACTTATGAAATATCATTTTAATGTTTTTAAGTTTATAAGTATATTGAATTTTTGTTTATATTTTAATAAGTTATAATTATATAGATTTTTATATATAATATTGAATAATCTTATTAATTCCTTCAAAATCATTTTATAATGTTTTATTTAGTTGTATTTTGATTAAAACGTGTACAAAATATATTCAGATGATTCTACAAAGTATCAAAGTATTTTACGAAGCAACGAATTTCCAAAAAAATATTTTTAAAATGTTTTCAAAATTATGAAGAGTATATCAACATACTCTATAGGTATATGTCAACATAGTGGCCGTAAAATTCAAAATTCAAATTTTAATGGAAGTGTCTTTTCATCTTATCTCTTCGCGAATGGACATGACCATTGTTTTCCTATATATACCAGACTTCCAAATGAATTTTCATCAACTACTTTCTTATTTTTCTCTCCTCTTTTCACTCTCTTGATTTCTAAATCGATTTCTATCAAAACTCTACTGAAATTCAACCAAAATAAAATTCAATTGCTACTAGTTTGATTCTCTTTCATATACTCTTTGATTTCTCTCATCTCTCTCAAGGTCAAAGTGCTATTCAAGAGTTATATGATCAATTGAAATCAAGATCGAAGTTCTGAGTTTGTAAACTCTATCAAATCATACTCTTATACTCTATGTTGTGCTTGGTATCCCTAAAATCCAAATAGTTGTGATCCTAGCCTGATTAAATCAATTGGGTGTGCTTAGTAGCCAGTAAATCTAGTGGGTGTGTTTGTGGCCTAGAAATTAAGTGGCTCTACCTAGAGGCCGATGTTATGGAGAGTGTGTCTCGTAGCCTTGAAATCAAGATTGTATTTGCATTTACTACTTGAAATGAAATCCATGCAAGGATTGTGCGCAACTGGATGTAGGGTAACTCCGGACTACTCTAAAATACTAGCATGTTCTTTCCTTTTTTACTTTTATTGCATTTACTTTTATCTCTACTTGATTATTTCTGTGATTGTTAATTACATCATTCAACGTAGACTCTTAAAGAATTTGAAAAATATAATTATAATCAATTAAACATTATTTAGCACACTTTAGTTTTAATTAAGCCTTAAGATCCCTATTATCATGCCTCACGGGACAAATAATTAAGCTTTGTTTGATATAATCCACACGAGTGCAGAAAACCTGTGTTATCACTAAACTCTCGATAGGGCTGGTTGTGCCCCTGGCTGATTGTGGCCCTAGTCACTCTTATGCATAAAACTTTGAATGAAGAAATAAGGCATGTGTGATAACCTTTAGTGTGAATCCGATATGTAAAACCACTACATTAATGCTGGAGAGGCATTGAGTACTATGTTGTAAATAACTATGAGAATGACACCCTAGCTACTTTCTTTTTTGTGTTTCGTTGTATGTAAACCAGGATACATTCAGTTAAGCGAATATGTTGACATCTTCATATGTCAAACATGTCACTCCATTTATGTTTTATTGTATTTACCTCTACATAGGAACATTTTGGATACAAAGATATAAAAGGCATATTATTATGTAATGGAGATTTACTTGACTATTTTGTTTGCTTGTTTGTTGAAAATTTAAACTTAATTTGTCGCTTCAAATAATTTTGGTGATAACAACAATATCATTAGCACTTAGTTTTGGGTTTCAAAATGTGGGATGTTAAAGCTATTTACTAAGCTAAAAGATAAATGATATACCAAAACCCAAAGGGATAATATACGCGAAAGGGTAAAATATGCTCAACTAATCATATACTATAAAATTACAAAAAAGTCCATTACGAATGGTACAAGTACCGAATGGTTATTATATGCAATTTCTCTACTATTCAAGCTATGCTGAATATGTTAAGCAAGTAGTACCAAAAACACCAGAATTTGAAGATTTCTATTAACCAAAACCTTGCAGGTGGCAGGTGCCTAGCAAAAAGTTCTAAGCAGCTAGTAAGCAACCAAAGAAGGTTCAACTTTAAAAGGCATGCTTAGAAATATGTTGTGTCAATATTGTGATAGTATAAATCTCCATCTTAAAATATACCATGTATAGGCACCATCTAAAGCTAAGAGATTGATAGAAAAAAGCATCAACAAATTACACGTCACCTGTTTAAAGGAAGTAGAGAAAACATAGTAGATGAATATCAAATGTCATCAACCTAATAACCAACTTCAACTTAGTTTTCCATATCATAGATTTGGATCTACTCCAAATTTTTATAAATATGCATGGATCCAATTCTAGTAACGAGGAGAGAAATCATCCATGAAATACAAAACAAAATGTATTTTGTAAATTTGAGCCATGGTAAAAAAATCAATATGGCTTTCGTTTATAATTTGTAACTCTCGTATATAGACTCTAAAGAAGAAAAGTGCCAATAGTGGATGTAGAAAATGCACCGAACTACTATAAATTTTATGTGGTATTTATTCATTTCAATGTTTAGTTTACTTTCTAGCACTTAGATTTACTCAACGATCTTTGTAGTTCCCTACAAATCAATGAAGATTAATTAGAGAACTAATTATGAAAAATAATTCAATATGATAGTAATTGGATGTACATTTACTTATCATATTGCAATTTAATGTAATAAAATAAATATGACAATCTAATTATGGCATGCCTTTTTTACTTAAAGACACGATGGGAATTAAATGTGAACGTGAATGGTGGGCCGGCAGCCCATAAGGGAGAATAATACATTTTCAAATCATTTCATCGGTTCTTCACATTTCATTCCACATTTAACTAATAAAAAGCTTAGAAGCACATTAATGGGGTTTGCAGCCTAAAAAGAAAAAAAAAAGAGGAAAATAAGATGATCAAGCTAAGGTAACTAGAGACATCATTCAACTAAGATATCTATGTGAGTAATATATTCTCTAATCCCTATATTCGTTGGTATATAAACACGACCAAAACTAAATATGCTTATTTCTTATTCTTCTTCTAATTTAAATGATCCAAAAATTTAATACGGTGAATGAATATGTTATTAGAGATGGGTTTTGATTTATAGAATTATTCCATAAGTAATTAGTTAGATATGAATTACCAAAGAACTGCCTAGGATCGAAAATAGTTAGAAAAAAGGAGGTTGAGATGTTGGTGCTTAGAACATTAATGACAATGTAATGAGTGAAGGAGTTAACCGAAGAGAGTTCATAACAACCTACCATCTACGATGCCCCGATTCACACATAAAATGACACGGACATCGCAAACCTCACAGATGGTGAATCATTTTAAAGTAAAATGTAAAATAGGTTATAGAAGTATCTATATTACTCTACATTTTCCGAAACTCGTAGTAGAAGGAATAAAATATATAGTAATTAATAATATAATCCTAGACAAACAAAATAATACGGTATCAAATAAATCCAACTACAACATCTCTCTAGCAGTACCGCACACCATATAATGTCTAGAAATAAATGAAATAAAATAGTAGGTAGCTAAATAAAAGCGTTCCTCAATCATTCCATCGCCACTATGTCACCATCAGTCCTCTCTATCGACCTATCAGAGTATAACTAAAAAAGAACAAAATGGTAGAGTTGATCAAACATATATCGGGTAAGTGAAATGCATCATATAATTATATAATGCTAATAAGCTAATAAATAACACTTATGCGCTCGAAAACCATACCTTAACATATGCCACCTGTACCGAACAAGCCAGCTAAACACAATACAATACTATAATGACATCATATGCTAAGGTCCCATTAAAATCTCCACTGGGTCTAATCATATGCCAAAAAACTATGACACGGTTGAGCCCAAAATCCTAACTCGTCATTACTACAAACGTACGCACATGACCATTCCCAAAGTCCCAGCTCATATGCTAAAAATATATGCACATGGCAGAACCCAAAGTCCTAGCTTATATGCTAAAAATATATGCACATGACTTACCCTAAAGTCCCAGATTTTTTTTTCAAAAACTATGCATAAACTGAGCCCAAAGTCTCAGCTCGTATGCCAAAAATGTATAAACATGACTAAGTCCAAAGTTCTAGCTCGTACGCTGAAAACGTACGCACATGATCGAGCATAAAATCTCAGCTCATATATCGAAAACATATGTAGCTATTGAGGTCAAACACTTGCTAGGCATTCACCTAACGATCTACAAGACTGTTGGGATCAAGCCCAACACTCATCGTCGCCCCATTATCGACGAATCTACATGATTAAGCCCCAAATCATAGGTGCAAGTCCATGCTAGTCATTCGCCTAATGCTCTGTGACACTGTTGGGATTAAGCCCAAAACTCATTATCTCCCCACCATTTACGATGCTACCGGATCAGGCCCGAACCCCTAAGCGCAAAACCATATAATGAACTTTTCCTATTAAGATAATTTTTCTAACATATCTCATGTGATGATCTACCTTTCCGACCCTCGAAAATTGACATTAATACATCTAAGGTATTTACGTGTCGAATACCCAAGTGTCGGAAAGACGGATTGATCAAAGGTAAAAAAAATAAAGACAGAACAGAATCTTACACGAATGAAATAACATATATTATTTCAATACATAATCTTCATAGTGGAAATTTTTAAATACATACTTCAGAGCCTATCTAATCTCAATTTGGATAGTCATAAATCTCTGTCCCTGCTAATGCTGAATATAAACAGTAAACAAATGCAGTGGAAATGGATACGGATAACCATCTGTAGAGGAAATTCCATCTTCTACTCAAGCTTCTCCAAAATGTTCCAAGCTAGATCTGGACTACTTGGCTGCCTAGAAAAATAGGACATCCAGAGTTTAAGGAAAAGAAAATAAACCGGGTCAGTCGTGGGATTGGTGTGAGAAAACTAAAAACATGGATATTTTTGAAAAAAAATGTGTATCTCATAAGACCATGCCACATGTAAACACGGATGTCTTTTTACCTTATGACAACCAAAACAGTGCAACATAAAATGCAATGATATTATAACAGTGCTAGATTACAAATACATATTAATCTTAGCTTAAATTATTACATTGATTAAATTCCAGCATAATAGAAATACAACTAAGTCTGAAGGCACTTATTGGAGAATGAATTCCATATAATGGCACATAAGGGACTACCTTCTGTACAGTACATCTCTAGAGGTGTACTGAGCATCCACAAACAATCCTCTGCATCTAGAAAGACCGGCCTACTCCTTCTGGTGATCAACACAATGATCTTGAATAATATCGAATATGATATCACCCCTGTCATTCCTACCTATACGATATATAGAGGGTAATCTGGAAAGGTGATGACCATACCCTAATGGATGCCCACACCCAGCCTGACGGCATACCCTGTTTCAGCTATTTTCGGGTGTGAGGCCCGAGGTAACGTACTACCTTGTATAAAACAAATCCCATTGAATGCCACATTGTCATTTCTAGTAACACATTATTGATTTCCACAAAAGTACAACCCCCGAGCTCCTACATCTCAGGGAAGGATGTCAAGTATAAGAGGATTACCTCCTACACTACCAAACAGATGTATGTTTGTAAAAACCAATGTACATAGTCTTAGAAATGCAATGTCAGACATTCATCCATACAAATTGTCCAAGAACAAGACAAATTGAATGTACTTCTCTTACTACATTCTGTATGGGAATCAGCCTTAGGATTAGTAGCGAACAGTCCTTACAAATTGAAGATTTTCAGAACAATGACACTACTGCCACCATATATATAATATAAGAATCACCCTAGAGTTTACTGGCAGGCATCTCTACATTATGAAGATCTCCGTCTTCAAAAATCATCATCTTCAATATGTCTTCATTTTCTAATGCATATGCTGGTTCCAAATGGTTTTCAGGCAGGAATCATCCAAATCTGATCCTAGTCTCTTCGAACCAATCAAGGATAAAAAGATGTCAAGTATATAAGTGATTTGTCAATCAACATTCAATCAATTTATCTTTTTATCAAATCAAATATCTTTCATCGATATTTCTTAAACTAATTTTCCTTTTTAGCATATGCGGGATCATTAAGCCTCTTTTATCAAATCTTTTGGTTAAATTAAACCCCTTTTTAACTACGGAAATACCAAAACATTTTATCTTTTACTTAGGAAAAATATAAATCAAATCTTAATAAAGATTTCACATTTTCAAAACAAATCTTTAATGGGTCAAAAATACTGTTATTTACAACATCGTTTACTGTAAACCTAAATCTGTTAGTATTGAGTAAAAAGGGATCCATGGATTTTAGATTAATTATACTTGATACTAATTCCCGTATTCAACTCATAATATTCGTCGAATAACGGTGAAATCACCTTTTAAATTCACACGGATGGTATAAGTCCCCTCCTTAGAATTTAATACAGAGTTTAACTGGAATGTTTTCTTTACCATTAAAATTTTATTTGAAATCTTGTTTAACTTTGTGGAAAATTCCAAACCGCTTTTCTTTTATGATCCGAGTAAATCAAGTTAACTATCCTCTCTATCTGGTCAGTCCGGATAGCGAAGGAGAGCAGGAAACTGATTTTCTAAATCTAAGCCTAAAGACTATTTCTCTATCTTCCATAAGGCGGTCAAGTTATTTGATAGACTCTAAAACCTTTAAAACATACTTGATTTCTCATTTGAAAATCATTTATAAAAGATTCAGAAAGAAAAACCCAAGTATAAATCTTATTTCTGAAATTTTCAAATTCCTTTGCTGAATTGCCGGTGAATAGAACTTTTAAGGGCTTTGTAGCACAAATCTCATTTTAAACCTTTTAAATGTCCAATTTTTCCTTTTAAAACCCTTTTAAAATATTTTAACATATTTTTAGAATTTATTGTATATTTTCAAAGATTCAAAATATCCATTTATAAAGAATTTGAAACTTTGGTTTTCGAGCTGCCAAAATGCGACGTTTTTGAAAACTTAATTTGGACACATTTCAAATTATCAAATGAACTCTTTATTTTTCCTTTTCATTCGAAAATTATAACTCTAAGGGTCCAAAAAATTCTTATTTCAAAGAATTTCGACCTATAATCCACCCTACACATTCGTTTAAGTTTTCGGATCGCGAAATCGCGAACTGCTGAAACGCTACGTTTATTTTGTCTCTAACTTCATATCTTTTCAAAACATTGCCGAGATGAGTTTTAATGTTTATAAAACATTTTTAAACCAATTTTATTCATGTTTAAAGAGGTTTAACTATGCCGTTACACTTTTATAATTCATAGAAGAAAGAGATTTATTTTTGTAAATTCGACGTATATTTACCGTGAATTATTTTCATAACTAAGCAAACATATTAATGCATACAAAACATGATGATCAAACATAGAAAATAAGCATAGAAAACATATCATATCTCGTATGATTTATAAAATAAACTAGCAGAGTTTCTCACATTCATTTGTCTCTAGATATACTAAAATTGACTATAACTCCGCTATCACTACACCAAAGCTTATGAATCCTGCCCTGGGATCCTTAGGTTTGTTTGGCCTTGTACTTAAGAGAGTAGATATGCCTAGATAAGCTCGGCCAAGCAAGAAGAAAGAAGAGAAGGAGATCGCTCATTTCAATTATAAACTAAGGTGATATCTTCTTGTATTTGGAAGTGTACTTTCGATAGAGCTTTGCTACGACAAGGAATAATCTATGAAGACTTGGAAGCCATTAAGGAGCTCAAGAAGAAGGAAGAAGAGGAAGAGTTTTTGGTGTAAGAAAATGAGAGGATATGGACATGTATTTATAGCCTTTTTTAGCAAAATATCTACAACATCATCATCTTCTTCCCATCACCCATGCGCTACACCCACACCCCCCTTACACGGCCGAATCACCCTCCCCTCTTGTGTCATCCTATGTGCTTGTATGTAAAGGTAAGTTTTATTTTGTTTTGCTTAGAAAATATATAGATTTTTATATATTTACCTTAAGTAAGTCAGTAAATGTTAACGCTAAATATATAAGTAAATGTATGTGTGTTCATGTGCATGTGTATGGGTGCTTTTATGTTTATTTTTGACAAATCAAATTGTAATGTTTAGATACAACTTTTATTAATTAAACCGTGGTGAATCCAGGATTCGAATTTCGGTCATATTTTTACTTCTTAGCAGAATATATTTATATATAAAAAAAATTTAAAAATGACATTTCTATTATTATTTAATAAATAAATGGGCCTCATTTAATATTTAAAATAATTATTAGATCATTTGAACTCAATTAAAATTCTAAAATTAATTATTTAAAGATGATGACATCATTGATGATTTCATAAAGACATTTTATTTCCAAAGATAAAATAAATAATTTTATTACATATTCTTTCTTAAATGAAGAAATAAGTGTATGTATCTAGTTTTGTACCCTCTAATATTGAGAAAATCTCAATTTTACCAAAAACTGGTTTTTGTCGCGTTTTTGATGGAAATCCCAAATATATATATATATATATATATATATATATATATATATATATATATATATATATAATTTCAAACTAAGTCTACCATTATTTATTATTGTTCAAAACATTATCATTCGTGTTATAGAATCTTATATTTGAATATTCAAAAATAAATATTATTTTTCAAAGTGATAAATCTACGGGTCGTTGCATCTCAAAACAAAACAAACGATATATCAAATGTTACTCATCTTGCCATGATTCGAATGCAATGAACCCACATGTGAAATGGAAGTTGTATGAAGAGTTATAAGCATTTAAAGAAGAGGGTTAATATCATAATTATTTAATTTATAAGTTAATTATGATTATTATTTCATTTTGTCACATTGCTATAGGTTTCTCTCTCGTTCACCAAACCTTAACCGGAAGTCATCGCTAACTCCGCCTAAGGCAAAACCACTTGATCGAATATCACCACTATAACCAGCGTCATTAGCCGCCTTATAATCCGACACCTTGGATTGGATCAATGCCACCTAATGAGATTGTTGTCAATGCTTAGAATGTCAGATCAGGTGAATTTGGACCTCATGTGCTCAATCAGACCACACCTTAGTCATCAACTCGACCTCCTCTTCACTCCATGTCCATGGTCATCTTATCGTCGTCGTTTTACCGTTGGATCAAAATGGATAGTCCACATTCATTGAACTTCAGATGTGTCTTTTGATCAACTTGTTAACCCATTCTATGAATGTATACCACCAATGGATTCGTGCTGTCGAGAACTACAATTTTGATATATATATATATATATGTATATATATATATAATATATAAAAACCAGTCTTTTTGATCCTGGGTTCAATGCCCGAACCGACACTAACACCTCAATAATTGAAAAGGATGAGTCATTGGGGTAAGATAAAATAAACAGATATAGTTATAACAAGTAACTTTCAGAGTCTCAGAGCGGAAGGAAATAAAATATGATACAACAATAATCGTAACCATATCACATCACCATAATGTCCAAATGTCAGATACATATGTTTACATAATACAAATTAAACCCAATCCATAATCAAATCCAGGTTACAACACTTATTTTTGTATCATATACAGTATATACAAATGAATCCCTGTCTTATATACTATCTTGCCTCTAAACTCTATCACCTAGATATATAAATAAAGGGAAAAATAATAGTGTGTCGGATGTAAATTTGATGAGTCAACCATACTTTAGTCTACATATACTACAAAAGTAATATTATAACATGATATGAGTCTAATACTCGATCTCCTTACGTCCTGCTGGTCATGTCGTACCTAATTACCATATACATCCCATCGTATTGTACCATATTTGTGTGGACTCACTTCCTGGACCCGCCTCATTTGCTACAGAGTCGCTTGTTTTCCACCATCACATAAATCACATATAGGACTCATTTCACTAGACCCATCTCGTGTGCTACGGGGTCGCCTATTTTCGTCACATACAAATTGGACTCACGCCCTAAACATGCCTCTTGTACTACAGGGTCTCTTACCATCCATTCTCTACATTGGTCCACCAAACACTATAGGGGAGCAACACACTACCTATATCACCTACTTGTGTCACGGGTCCATATCCTCGACCGCCTACTTGCGCCAAAGGCTCATTCACGTTCATGTCTCCATCGTATTATATTTCCATATCGTAAACACATACAAATCCATCTCAAACAACGATCAGTCATCACATACATTCACTTGAATCTGCAACGTCATCACTTGCCTCATCAATAGTCTTTAAATGCTTTTAGAATACAAGAAGAACAGGACTCGACTCGATAAACTTTATTATAAATAGGCCATATGGGTCTAATTTCAACCTGAACCGAAATAGACCACCGGTGCACCGATTATAGCGACCGTCGGACCGAAGTATGTAAATTTTGAGAATTCCTGGCCGTATATTTGGCCATTCTACTACGTCGTTTCACCTTCGCTCGATTCCGTTCCACCTCCAACTGCTTAAGAACACCCCTAGCACCTAACCCTATGCTTCTAAGTCTGGTTTTTCACTTCATTTTAGCAGTGGTATATTCATAAAATTACAAGAAATGGATAAAAACCTAGTTTCTATTTATTGTTTCTACCGGATTCTCTCCCAAACCCCCAGTTAATCTGAATTTAAATGATTATAGATGTTTATCTCACCAATATAATCTACATATCATCATTATATGATCAAAATTGCATTATAAAAGTTCAAGGGCTTAGTGCAGTTGACAAGAGCATCAAACTTCCTCATAGAAGTGAGAGGGTTTGATTCCTGGCAACCGCACTGAGTCGTCTAAAAGGGCTGGCTTAAATTGGGGATGTAGGTTGTGGTGGGCCTTCTTGTGTTCCCCCTAAATATTGTCGACGAAGTCGGATTTACTGGGATTCCAAGAAAAGACCGCATTATACGAAGAGGAAACTTGCATCACTCACTAACCAAGCCTTTCATTGCTTAAATATCTGCTATCCGGGATGCTGCTCACCACACTTTAGAATTTAATCGCCAAGTAGATAAGGATGTGTAGCCCTCCTTATTTAATATTTATTTTATTAATACATTAAATTTAATTATTTTCATGTGATCACATGTTTTTAATAATTAACTATAATATTTACGGAATTCAGTGTATTACATTCTCCATCCCTTATAAGAATTTCGTTCTCGAAATTCCAAAGGGATGGAGAATGTAATATACTGCTCACTCATCGCCAAACATATATCAATCAAGTAAACAATCATAACATCCAATAGTTGTAATATTTTCAAATTAGTTTTCAAAATGATACATAAGAAACATATAGGTATAAATGATGCCATGAACTTGTAGTTTCTATATCAACCATGCAGAAATGTAGCTAATACAACCTATATAAATGTAATAAGGTGAAATGTCAAGCACGAATGCATAAAATCCTAACATATATACATATTATGAATGTAAATCCAACAATTAACAATCACCAACCAGTTCATCCAAAGAATCCAATCTAAATCGTAGAATAATCTAATCTAAGGAGATTAGACTAAAATCAGGAACGTACCGAAAAAGAATTGAGGACGAGTAGTCTTCTTCTTCTATTTAGGCTTCCATGTACTCTCTGTGAGATCATTCCCCCATTGCACTCTAACTAACTTCACCATTTTGTTCCTAAGTCATTTCACCTAAGTAGGGCTGTCAATGGATACCCGAAAAATCCGAAATCCGTCCGCATCCGTATCCGAAAAGCGGATAATATTCGATATTCGAAAAAATGGATGCGGATGCGGATGCAAAGTCATCCGCATCCGAAAATTATCCGTCCGGTCTTCATAAAGATTATAGCATAAATTATGTGTATTTTAGTATAATGAAAGATATTTATTTATTGTTTTATTAAGTTAGTAGTTTATATTATATGCACTTAATGCTTATTAACTGCTCAAAACTATTTATTATCGTCATATTTGTTTATATTTAACACTTTTATAATCAACTGGATTGAAAAAAATGTATATTGAACTTACAATTTATATTTATATTTCTTGATTTATCAGTCGTTAGCGGATAGGATAATTATCCGATATCTGTCCGTATCCGCGGATGCGGATATCCGATATCCGAAAATCATTTCGAATGCGGATGCGGATATGGCACTATCCGCATCCGAAAGTATCCGTTGACAGCCCTACACCTAAGTCGTTTCACCTCATGCTTCAAAATATTGGTTGGGCCATAGGATGAATTCGGCTCAAGTTCTAACTCTACCGCCTTCAATGACTAGGTGCAAGTACAATTGTAGGATCATGCATACATTTTTGCAAATGTGACATGTGGAATACGTTATGGACTCCCTTCATCTTCTCCGAAAGCTCCACTCTATATGCCAAACTTCATGTCCTCTCTAGCATTGGAAATAGGCTAAAAATTTGGACGCTAACTCCCCAACTTCTGAACCTTACCACCCTCTTCAATGGAGAAACTTTCACAAGACCAAGTCTCCAAACATAAACTTTAAATATTTTCTTCTTCTATTAGCAAATGATTTCTACCAATTTGTGTAACTTTCATCCTCTTCCTTATGAGCTCCATCTTCTCCAAAGTATCTCTAACCATCTCGAGACCCAAAATAATCTTATCTATAAACTTCTACCAACGTGAAGGTGACTTACACCATCCGTACAGTGCATCAGATGGTGTCATGCCTATACTAGCCCGATAGCTATTATTATATGTGAATCCCACTAGAGGTGGATGATCCTCCTAAGGTCTTCTAAAATCCCATAAGCAAGCCCTCAACAAGTCCTTTAACCCCTTGTTTACTCTCTCAGTTTTACCATCGGCTTATGGATGATATGTTGTGCTCATGATGATATGTTGTGCTCACATAAAACTTGGTCTCCTTATGTAGACTTCTCCAGAATTCACTTGTGAAAAGTGGACCTAGTCAATCACTATACTAGCTGGAACTACATTAGTCAGACTAGTTCTTTAATATACTGTGTTGCTAAAGTTCCTGCCGTACTCTTCATCAAAATAAAATGTGTGCTCTCCTTAAGATGATCTAATATAACCCATATACTTTCATTTCCTCTAATACTCTGTGGTATTCCATCCATAAAACCATAGGTACGCACTACCACTTCCACTATGGCACATCTAAAGGAAGTAATAGCCCACTCGGCTTCTTCTGTTCCGCCTTCTCCCTTTGACACATCATATACTTTAGTACGTATTCAGCTACTTACGTCTTAATCCCTAACCAATAGAATATCCTCTTTACATCTTGATACATTTTATCTCCTCCTAGGTGAATATTCATCCTAGAATGGTGACATTCACCCAAAACTTCCTTTATAAACTATTTGACCTACGGTACACATAGCCTCCTGCCTTACCGCAAGTTACCCTTTTGGTCTTTGGAGTAACGATCCATTTGGGTCGATTGTTAACTCCATCCTAACTGGTTAATGATGCTTACCACTGATCCATCTTGCCTTTGACTTAACCAAATATGATCTATCAATGCAGGTCTAACCTCCATTGCTTCTAATATTCCGGGTGCATACTATGATCAGGGTCGAAAATCAAACTTTGATATAAAATCCAAATTTCTCCACTCTAATAACACATCATCCACCTCGGTGTGCCTCCAACTCAAAACATTAGCGACTACGTTTCCTTCCTTGGAGTATAAGAAATCCCAAAGTCGTACGATGGTAAGAACTTTATCCATCGCTGATGTCTCAAATTCAAATCCATTTAAGAGAATAGGTACTTAGATATTTATGGTCCGTAAATAGCTCGTATCTCTCACCTAACAAATAATTTATCCAAGATTTCAGTGCAAATACAATGGCAGCCAACTCCAGGCCATGCATCGGATAATTCCTCTCATGATTCTTAAGCTGCCAACTCGCATACGCTACTACCTTCCTTTCTTGCATAAAGATAGCACCAAGACCAGCACCATATGTATTAGTATATCGGTGAAATGTTTAGTACCATCAAGAATAAATAAAACCGAAGAACTTGTTAATAACTCCTTCAATTGAAAAAATGTCACTTCACACTCCAGCCTTAAAGTATAAATCAAGTTCTTCTTTGTCAAACAGTTCAAAGGTACCGATATCATTTTAAAATCCTTAATAAATTTCTGGTAGAATCTAGCTAAACCTGAAAAGATAAGGACCTTTGAAGCATTCTTTCGCATCTTCCAATCTCTAACTACAGCTACTTTCCTTAGGTTTACTACTAATCCATCTACGGATACTACATTCCCATGGAAACGAACCTCCTTCTTTCAAAATTGACATTTAGAGAACTTAGCGTTCAATCATTTCCTCCTCAAGACATCGTCCATTTCTTTCACATGAATTTCATGCTCCTCCTCACTCCTAGAATAAATAAGAATGTCAACCATGAAGACCCTAACCAACTTGTTTAAATGCACTCGGAATACTCTACTATCAAATCCACAAAATGAGCCGAAGCATTAGCAAACCAAGATGGCATGACCAACCACTCAAATAATCATCTCATGTGTACGAAAAGTGATCTTCGGGATACTATCTTTAGCTACTCTCAATTAATGAAACACAGTTGCCAAATAAAGTTCCTGGACTAACTGATTAAAGAGATCGTCAATGTGAGGCAATAGGTAGCCATTTTTCTCCATCGACTTATTCAATCCCCAACAGTCGACGATAACCTTAGGGTCCTATCTACTTCAATAAGGAAAACGATAGGCGCTTCCCATTCTGAAATACTCCTTTGAATGAATCCTTTCTATAATAATTCTAAAACTTGCTTATCCAACTCACTTGTTTCCTTTGAAGCCATATGTCTAAGGGGCATCACTACTGGCCTTGCGTCTTTCTTGAGATCAATTCGAAAATTGATTTTCCTTCTGGGAGGAAGACTGGAAACTGAATACATCTGGATAATCCTTCACTATGGGAATAGACGATAGCTCTTCTTGTGACAAGCTGAGAGAATACAAATACGTCTCTATAACAAAAATATCAGGCTCACAACATAAAACCAAATCAAGTCCTTCTCCCTTCCTCAATCGAAACATCCTTCTGTCGCAATCGAGCACTACCCCATAGCAAGACCTCCATTCTATTCCCAAAATCAACCTATACCACAAAAAGTTTAGTACGTATGCATCGTAAGAGAATTCCACACAGTGAATGACAACATTAATCTATGACATAGCATCAATAAATGGGTCGATCCTCCAATAGGATTCAACGATGAAATGGATTCATGCACAATGTTAAGAAGGGATAAATTTTCAACTGATGCACTTGCTATGAATGAATGGGTTACCAGTATCAAAGAAAGCACGAACATGAGAATCGGATAAAAGCCAACACACCTTCCATCGCTACCTATTTCCCCTTCTCTTGAGTCGATGGCAGTGCAATACTAGAGGCTGGAACATGATCCATAGCATATGCCTTAACTATATGACCTTCACTCTTTAAAGCTTGCAAATCTCTCTTCATATCTCCAAATTAATCACAATTGTTGCAGCTTACTTTTCACTGAATTGGGGCCGCCTTACAATCCTTCGACATATGTTCCACATGGTTATAGTTATAACAGCTACCCTTTAAAAGGTTCATCTGATAGTTCTATGCTATGTGTCCCACCTTCCGATGTTTGTTACAAGTAATTGCTTGCATTTTTCCTTACCCTTCTTATGGTCCATTTCCTTTATGCTTATCTTATTGATGACCCTCACCTTCCTTAGCCTAATATTTAGCCAAATTCTATTCATAGAATTCAATAATGTTATCTCCGCTAGTACTTTAAATGTAGCTCCATACAATATCTGGTTTAATGCAAGCTCCCTCATAGGCGAATCCATACCTTTTGAAAACTTCAATGCCTTCTTCTCCTAGGTGTTTATCAACTCGAAACCAAATATGGCCAACTCATTAAACTTACTTACATACTCTTTAACTGACGTCTCTCCCTGCTTAAAGTAAATAAACTTCTCCAATAACAGATCCCTCTCAGCACCAGAAAAGAAATCCATCTCAAACTTCATCTTGAACATTCCCCAAGTAATAGTACCATATTTCTAATGTCACTACCTCCCACCAACATGATGCCTTACTTTGTAAATGCTAAGAGGCTAACATCTCTTAGTAACATCTCCAAGTCCTAACTGATTGAAATTTTCTTACAATTATTAAGCCATGCCAAAGTCATTGAGTATGGTTCTATTCTAAAAAAGGCTTCCTACTAAGACTGGAGACACAGCTTAGGAAAGTCAACAGTCGGTGGTGTTTGGGTTGGAGTCATACCTTGGTTGGTAGCAGTACTGGTGGCTATGAGTTTAGTGTGGTTAGCATTAGCTTGGCTCGTTACTTAGATATAGCATCTGAACCATACCAGAATATTAAATTTAGCAGTTCATCTACCCGAGTGCTAGTCCATGCCCTGGTCTTTGCCCTACCAACATTGGTTGCATTACCCTTTGTTCCAGTTTTGACTAAATTACTCATTTTCAACTATCTCCAAAAATGGGATTCATCGGCAACTCCTCAATAGATAGAAAACAAAGCTTGAACAATAAAAGGTGTGTGCATATGTAATTGATCCCTATATATATGTGTCTGTGTGTGTATAATATAAAGTACAAATGCATCTCTCAATACATTCATATTTCCTATTTTAAAGGTATATTTCGCTCTGGTATCAAATGTAATACCCACCTTTTCGACCCCAAGTTTAATGCCCGAACTGACGCCAACACCTCAAGAATCGAAAAGGACGAGTGGTGAGGTAAGATTAAATAAAAGAATATTTCTAACTAATAACTTTCAGAGTCTCGTAGCAAAAGGAAATGAAGTATAATATAACATACTCATAATCATATCAAGTCACGATAATATGTCCAACTATTAGATACATATGTCTATACAATACAAATCAAACCCAATCCATATACATAATTAAATCTAGGCTACAGGCCAATTTACATCATATACAATATATACACATGAATCCTTGTCTCTCATACCATCTCATCACTAAACTCTATCATCCTAGATATATAAATAAAAGGAAAAATAGGAGTGGGTCGGATATATGTCTAGTAAGTGAACCATAATTCACTCTATATAATGTATATGATTATTAGCGCTCAGTCGCCTCACATCCTACTAGTTACATCATACCTAACTATTATATACGTCTCATCGTATCATACCAAATCTTTATGGAATCACTTCATTGGACCCGCCTCATGTGCTACAGGGCCGTCGGTTGGCCAATGTCACGTAAATCGCATATAGGACTCGCTTCTCTTGACCTAACTCATGCGCTACTAGGTCTCATTTGTCCTCACATACAAACTGGACTCACACTATAGACTTGCCTTTTGCACTATGGGGTCGCATACCATCCATCCTCTACACTAGTCCGCCGAATCACTACGAGGGAGCAATGCAATACTTGGATCATCTATTTGCATCACAAGTTCGCATCTTAGGCGCCTACTTGCTCCATAATCTCTTTCACGTTCACTTCGCCATCATATCACGTTTCCACATCACGAACACATACAAATCAATCTCAAACAATGATCAATCATCACATACATTCACTTGAATCCGTAACATCATCACTTGCCTTGTCAATAGCCTTCAAACGCTTTCAGAAAATAAAAGGTACAAGACTTGAATTGATAAACTTTATTATATATAGGCCCATATGGGTCCAAGTTTAATCTGATCCCGAAATAGGCCACTGGTGCACCAACTATAGCTACCAGTGTACGTAAATTTTCTAGAATTCCTAATCGTGGATTTGGTCATTCCACAACGTTGTTTTGCCGTCACTTGACTTTGTTCCGCTTTCGATCACCGGAGAACATCCTTAGTACCTAATCCTATGTTTTTAAGTCCTAGTTTTCACTTTATTTCATTAATTTAGTGGTATATTCATTAAATTAAAAGAAATGAATGAAAAACCTAGTTTCTATTTACTGTTTCTACCCAATTCTCTCCCAAACCCCTGCTTAATCAGATTTAAATGATTATAAAACTTTATCTACACTAATGTAGTCTACATATCATCATCATAGGATTAGGATTGCATTATACAAAGAGGAAACTATATATCTCTTACTGAACTTGCCTTTCACTACTTGAATCTCTGATGTCTGGGCTACTGCATCACCATACTTCAGAATTTCATCTCTAAATCAACATAAATGCACAATCCTCCTTGCTAGCTTCATGATGTTGCTGATCTCATGCGATTTTGTTGAGATTTGAGGAAGATATGCTGGTTTGAATTTATGTATGTAAGAGGAAGAAGGAGAAAGGGAGAAAGAGCGGTCAATTTCTAAAATGGAATATCGATTATGTATATGGTATTCATACACAGAGGGAAAAGTAACGACCTAGTTAAATTCAAATTTTAAACTTTACGTATGTGATAACTGTAATTCCTTCATGCGGATTCCAATGAGGCAAACTATTATAATGTGCATCAGAAAAATGAGACGGTCATAATGTCAACGATATTATATTCAAATTCCAAAGTTTTAAAAATGATTAATTTTCCTCTCTTTATTTCATATTTTTTCGTTAACACATTAAATTCATATGATTATATTATTAAATTTTAATTATAATATTTGCCAAATTTTGATGTATCGCATAATATGCTAAGTTTGGAACAATTTGGTGTTTCGTATCATTTAATTAGAGAGGTATTAACTTTTGCTAATTACAATTGATGAAAATTGACTTTTTAATCATCTAGCCATGGCATAATACACCTTAATCATGTTTATATAAAATAATTCACTTTTTAATTTTCAATTACATCATTTATAATGCGATCTATGACCATAAGGGATGAATTGCTATATCTTACTAATATATACCCAAATAGAATGAATCTCACTCACCGATTAGTCGTGCATCTTCTTTGATTCAAGGTGAATTCTCCTCTTTATTCACTGTCCAAAACTCCCCATCTTGAAAATGCCAAATGTCCCGATAGCTTGCCTACTCTCTTCACGATGATCAGCTTTATGTTAATTTTATTTAATTTGGTTTGATTTGACGAATTTGATTTGATTTTATTTAGAGATCAGATGAAGATTAGTAAGATTTTTAAACTCAAATAGGATTAGAGAATATGATTTATATTTCTATTTATAGGATGAAATAACATATGTTTAGTCTAAATCTAGAAATTAATATATTATGAAAATGCCTTTAGGTTTGACTTCTTTTAGTTTCTAGCTCGCTAAACCAAATTCAGAAAGTTTCATATGTATTCTGGCTATAAACTACGTTCCAAATGCAATAGAATAGGTCTTGAAGCCATTCCAAATCCTAGACATTTACTATTTTTCCCTTATTGCATTCTTCAAATTTAATCATTTAATTTTGCAAAATTATGAGGTGTTACAAAGTCAAACAAATAAAAGCTTAATGAACAACTAAAAGAAAATCCTAATGAATTAATGGTTAAATAGATTATTCCATGTTTGGCAGATGGCGTAAGGCCTGTGTGGTGGTCAAGAACCGAGAGTGAAAGATGTAAGGCCTATGTGGCAATCGAAAACGAAAACATAGGTGTAAGTCCTATGTGGAAACCAAAGCCGAAGACGACCAGTGGGTATGCGTAGCAACCATACGAGAGTCGATGTAAGCCCTAATAAGGCACCCAAACTAAGGTAGCATTCGATAGATGATGTAAGGGCTCTGTGGGAAAAAGACGTAAGGTGTACGTGCAATCGAAATATAGAAGCGTAGGAGTAAGTCATGTGTGACAACCGAAACATGAAAGCATATTATAAAGGCGTAAGGCCTGTGTGGCAATCGACACACGAAATAAAGGTGTAAAGCATGTGTGGCAACCGAAATGCAAAAGTATGGTATAAGGCTTTAGTGGCAACCGAAAGCATTTTAGTACATATTTGAAAAGAAAGATAATGATCATAGATCCCTTGGGTTGGCCTTTAGACCTATGCGTAAGATGCGCTCATAATCGAAATGTTAATAGTTTATGATTCATTTATTTAATGCAAATTTTCATGGATATGATATGAGGAGGAGAAAAATCATTTTATACCTTAGTGACACTATATGATTTGTTTAGTGCAAAGGTGTTAACCTTAAAGAGCCAGACTTATAAAAGTTCCATGAACATCTAAGACAAAAGCCAGATGAATTAGTGGTTAGATAGGTTATTTGATGCTCGGTAGATGGCGCTAAGCTAGTATTGTAATCAAGAACCAAAAGCGAAAGGTGTAAGGCTTGGGTGACAATTCAAAACGAAAGCATAGGTGTAAGGCCTGTGTGACAACTGAAACCGAAGACGACCGGTGTAAGACCTATGTAGCGACCATACAAGAGTCCGTGCAATTCTTAAGGAGACACCAAGACTAAGGTAATATTCGATAGATGACATAAGACTCTGTGGTAGTCAAGAACTGAATGTTAAAGGCATAAGGCATGTGTGGTAGCCGACATATGAATACGTAGGTGCAAGGCTTGTGTGGGAGCCGAAACACAATAGCATAGTGTAAAGGTGTAAGTCATGTGTTGCAAGCGAAATGCGAAAACAAAGATGTAAGTTCTATGTGGCAATTGAAACACGAAAGTATGGTATAAGGCTTTAGTGCCAACCAAAAGCATTTTAGTGTAGGCTTTGAAAAGAAAAGAATTATTGTAGATCCCTTGAATTGGCTTTTAGACCTATACGCTAGATGTTCTCATAATTGAGCTGCTATTAGGTTATGGTTCACTTAACTAACGCAAATTGTTGTAGTTGTGATATAGTGGGAGGAAACCCGTTCTGTGCATTAGTGGTGTGGTCTCGCTATATGATTTTTTTTAGGGTAATATATTGTTTAATATCAGTCTTTATGTCCGACCCGTATCTTTATATTGTTTTCCCATATGCTCACGGGTATGCGTTCGAATAGATTGAACTTATGAATTTAGGATGATTGCTTTTGGGAGACGAATGAAGGGTTTTGTAGACGAAGTAGAAGGTCCAGATATTATAATATAGTTTTTATTCTTTTGTATCAAGTGTTCATGATAGCATTTTCATATATTAGGCACGACATTATTATCCATGATCATATTATATTTTTGACCCTTGCTTGGGTATGATCTTAGGAGAACAAAACTTGAAATTGTATTGATGAGTTCATTTAATATTATTTCTTTGCTGCTATGTTTAATTAAATTATTTTTATATATAACTAATCACATTTCTATCATCAAAAGATAGCCCCAATGTGACAACAGCATAGTAAGATTTGATTCAGGACGTTATAATCTTAAACCTTCGGTGTTACTTAATATCGAAGTCCTAGGATCGAAGCAACAACTTTACCTTACAGTGGACTTGTTTTATTAGAATCTGAAGTACTCTCAGATGTATTGATCAAGCAATTATTGTGAGTATAACATGCTCAGTTTGTGATTGCTAACAGGTATGTTTGTTACATTAGTAGTTGGTGGAATTTAATAATTATCGGTGTCAACTCGAATTCAATGGAACCAAACCGCTATTTGGTACAGAATTTGTGGCTCTTGCTACAATTGGAACGCATCTCTCAAACCGTGCGAAGGAACTTGACTCGAGCCGCAATTTCACACTGTCAGCCACCAAATCATTAGCCATCACATCTTAGCCGTCTATTCTGAATCTTCTTTCATCCAAAGGCATATAAATTCGCTTTCAAGTCAAAATTACTTAGCTAAGCAAAGCGGAGATCATTTCCAATTTCTCTCTCCTCTGGACGTTTTCAATTAGTGAGAAGAAGAGAGAGAAAGAGGAAAAAAAAAGGTACGATTTCTTCTCATATTTCTGAAAATTTGATAGGTTTTAGCATCTTGGTCTATGTCTGAAAGCCTTCTTATCGATTGCAATTCTTCTTTCGTACAATTGGGATTTGAGTTTCGTACAATTTTATTGTTTGTTGCTTTACTCTATCGAATTTTGGATTTCGCGTTATTGATATTGGGTTTATCTGAGTTTTTTTGTTGTTATTTGCAATTTTACGGTCAAATTTGAGTTTTTTTTTTATTATTGTATGGAAATTTATGTCCTTTTTTTTAATTCGGAATTGAGCTATGCGGTTAGCTTGATCTCAAATCTTGTGTAATATTTATTGATATATCGATTTGTGGTGTTTTTGAATTTTACTTCGCTTAATTTTGCGGTGTTGATTGTTTTCGTATTTTTGCTTGTTTACTTTCAAGTTTTTGGACTAAATTCGGACTGTTTATTGAGGCTTTGAGCTATCAAGTAAATAGGTTTCGTATTGGTATAATTAATTTGGACGAGATGTAGTGTCTATGCTATAATTTTGTACTACGATAAATTTATATTTACGTTTATTTTGTTAAATCATAATCAATTTTGTGCTATGGATACTATGTACTGTAAATTACTATTATATTGAATTTATCATTGTCACTTTTTTATTGGACTTTTTTTTTCAAATCTAAGTAGTAACTGGAATTGTGTTTTAATTATGGATGCTTTAGTCTTTGTATAGTACTGGACTTTTGTAGTGTTTTGATCGTGCTTTGTTGTTTTAATTGAGATCTAAAATATAGCATGATAATTTATAATATAATATTGATTTAATGTGTTACCGACTTACTGTTGAATTTTGGCTTAAATTATGAGAATGGGTTTGATTTCTTGAAGATCAATATAAGCGACTTTTGAATTGTAGAGTACTGTTCTTTTGGTAATTTTCTTTCAATTTGCTTCATCTTACTTGTATGGTGTCAAAAATGTTGAAAATGTACTTATTGGTGGCATATGATTCTATTACCTCACTTCTCCTGTTGCTTGCTATTCTTCCTGTTTCCTCCTAAAACTACCTTGTTGCAAACTGAGATATTTTTTATCATAGAAAGTGGATAACACTGTTCAAATATATGCAAACATCTAGTTGTACCTGTCCAATGAATGTTTTATGTTGTGTTGGTGACAAGTAAATATGTCTACTGATTTAGACTTTTATTTACCCCATTTTATTGTGCTTTTCTTGGTTCTACGTCATTAATCTGAGAATTGTTAAAGGAAAAACGTCACGTACGAGTGGAAAAAAAGATTTTTTTTTTTAATCTAAGTTATTTTTTTGTTAAGGGAGAAACAAATTCTCCCCTTATAAAAATGAAATAGAGTACTGATTTAACATTACCATAGTTCCATAATTATCTTCTTTTTTTCTCCTCTCTTTAATATACTATTCTATTCATCAAATTTGTGAAATATTTACACGCAAATGTCATCTAGGATATAGTTGGGGTTCGATTGATACCATTCTTTCTTTTTTCTCCGTTCTTTTACGATCCCAAGCTCAAAATTTGTATATTCTTACTATAAATGACCATCATTTTGGTGGTTACTACCCATGGGTATGTAGTACTGATGTTGTTTAGGTTGTTTTAAACTACGTCGTACTAAACAACAATTATTCATTTGTACTTGAGACTGACTTTGTTTGTTAGTTACAAATATGACATATAATACCTTATTTTTTTAGGAATTGATGTACTGCTTATGTATTTGCTTGGGTTGATTGTTTTACATATTGTTCCTTTTGTATTCGCTATATCATGTTTTTTCTTTATCAATCTGTACATAATTTGTACTACACATTTGCAATGCATCTGTTTGTACCCTATTATTGAGGTGTAAATATTTAGGTGCATAGAAAATAGCTCTTTAACTCTGTATTCGATTTAACAGTTATATGATTTTTCACGATTTCCCATTTTTATGCTATATAATGCTAAATAATTGTTGCAATATTGTTGCATAAAATATTTTGTTTCATTTTACTGTAGGTGCTTCCAAATTTTAACAGTGCCTGTCCTCTGTAGTTTTTAGATTATTTAGCTTTGTGCTATATTTTCTTCCATTTTACAGCTGTTTTTTTTTCTCCTTACAAACTCAACTGTTAATATATCGGTGTTCTATCAGAGATACAAAATTAATTTCCGAAGAAAAAAAAAGTTCAGCTTATTGTTTAATCAAAATTTTAATCTAATTTCTTGTGTTTGGCAAGTTCTGATTTACATGCCATTCAATGTTTGCTAGAGGACTTCTTTACGTGTTACACGCTCGCGCTCCAGCGCACACATGCATACCTACATATCTGACTAAGTTTCTGTTCCTATGCATCTTGCTATTTTATAGGTTCAAGATATATTTTCCTGCTCAATTTGCAGTCCTAACATTTGAGAGTCCCAATTTAAAGTGAACTGCAGTCGTTGAAAATATGGTAAGCATTTTATATGTTTTACTTTTGGCATCCTTTGATATTCATATTATCAATCTTCAAGATTAATACACATTTAATCTGTTTTATCGATGAAGTTGGTCTTCTGGATGTAAAAAGTTCTATTGAAATAAAACAAGACGTAAAAGTGAAAACCTTCGTCTTAACTTGAATAACTATTAGTGTTCTTTTTTTATCTTCAAAATACCGCTTTCTTCCTCGTTCTTTGAGGAAAAAACATCATACAAGTCTCACTAATTTATGAAGTAAAATTACTTTCCTTGCAGGTTTCTGTGCCCTCTGTAAGTCCACCCATTATGGAAACAATGTTTTCACCAATGCACGAGCATAATGATTCTCAATTTAAGCAGGGAAACCAAAATAGTACAGGTATTAATGAATGCCAATGTGCACCAGAAAACTCAATTGGATTTATATTTATCGTAATATGCCATTTTCTTTTCCGAAACAAATGATTTGTTCCTGTAGGTTTTTAGCTCAATCCCAGGATACAGTATGTATCGGTTATTGCTACAGAAAAACACACACACTAGTAATGCATAAAATAAATTTCAGACAGCATCACCTTTTTTGACCTACTACTACTTGTTAAAAGTGAATCAGTGGAAGTATATAATAATTTTTTATCTCAGTGTTATTTATATGTTTAAATTGAAATTCAAAGCAAAACATTACATGCAAAATAAGTTATGCAAATAGTACAATATTATAAACTTGCTATTGAATCAGTTGCCATACACGTTAATTTTTGTATTTGTGATTATAGACGTACATCCTGAACTGCTTCAGCTAGCAACCATCGATAGCAATAGTACAAGATTTACTTCTAGTTACGCACCAACATTCAACTTTTGGGAATTTTGCAACACAGATTTTGCTACTTCACCCTTTGATAGCAGTTGCGAATTCTCTGACATAACAACCAACACTATTCAAGATGTCATGGATCTAGATTTAATTTATTACGACGTTTTTGGTGATACCGAGTCAAGTGCAGAAGCTGCAATGAGCTGTTGTGATGAATCATGTTATTGTAAGTTAGTTGAGGAGATCACATCCAAGATGGATACAGATTCAAAGCATAGCGATGCAGAAGATATTGATAGCTTTGATACACAATTTTTCAATAATGGACCTTACTTTCAAGAGCCTGTGTGGACTTTAGAGCCAAAGGAAATGTTTCCACAATTGGCCAAACAGGAAACAAAGAAACTGAAGCCTGTTACCCTCGTACTTGATTTAGATGGTAAGTTGACGTACACTAAATGTTTTATTTCTATTCTCTTAATATCATCATGCATCTGATATCTGTTGTATCCCTCGTTTCTATAAACTGCTACCCAAGTTTCAAAGTTGACCACGAAAGAAATTTGTAGAAATTGAAGAGGGTGTAGGTAATTTAAGAAGCTTTTTTTCCCCATGAATACCAAGGGGATAGAATATATAAAGCTTATTTGAAATAAGGGAAGCTACACCTGCCTTTACAGTAAATAAATGAGCAAATTGTTGAAAACAGATTCACAAGGGGCAATCAATATAACCGAATTTTGTATAAATATTGAAATACAACTCTTCACATTACAAATTGGATTGGTGGTGATAAGTGGTTATCCAATACAAATGCTGAGAAATCAAGCATAAAGGTTATTACATTGCATAGGTAGCAAAACAAATGTCACACTTTCACGTGATGTGTATGCTCGGTCTCTAATTTTGGGACTAATGTATTTGATCATAACAGTGTTTCATTAACTTCGTTTAGCCTGACATACAGTATCAGCTTGATCAGTCAAATCCATGAACCAATTATCTTCTTGAGTCTCTATAGCATTGTTCAGCACTGTGTAATTCAGAGTTAATTAGGCCAATACATGCTATTATCAGTAAATTCTAAAGTTTGAAAAATACCATTTTCCGTAAGTAGCTTATATTTTATTTGCTTATGCGTCCGCGTGTGTGTGTATCGCATGTATGTTATGTCTTGAATATTGTACACTTATATAGTATACTCATAATTGCAAATTATTTTCCTAGCAGAAACTCTCATTCATTCAACAGTAGAGCATTGCGATGATGCAGACTTCACGTTTCAAGTTTACTTCGATATGAAGCAGCACACTGTATATGTGAAAAAGCGGCCACACCTTCAGACATTTCTAGAGAGAGTTTCAAGGATGTTTGAGGTAGTAATATTCACTGCTAGTCAGAGCATCTATGCTTCGCAGCTGCTCGATATATTAGATCCCAAAAATGAGTTTTTCTCTCACCGGATGTATAGAGAATCTTGCATATATTCTGATGGTAATTATACCAAAGATTTGACTGTTCTTGGGATTGACCTTGCGAAGGTTGCCATTATCGATAATTCTCCTCAGGTTTCCATCTTTCCCTTTCATCATTTTATTGCCAAAGTTTTAGTATAATAACTTAGATCAGCTCCTGTTTAAGATGTATACTATTCTGTAGACCAGTGCCTTAGCAAGAGGTTAATTGTTTTAAGTTTTAACATTAAATTAAGTGGAGGCATAGAGGAATGCCGGACACCAATTACGATCAAGCAATTTTTTCCCTCGTTTTGATACTTATTAGAACGACAAATTACCAAATCTCCTTCTAGCTTAGAGCAACTTCTTTAAAATAAAATTGTTTGTGAACTCATTTTGTATTTTCTTCTTTCCGTTGACGGTTAAAGGGGAATACAAATATTAGTATAAGAGACATGATTGGTTAAGGGGAAAAATTGATGTTTGGTCAGATACACACATACACACACATATACATACACACATACACACACATATACATATACATATACATACACACATACATATATATACATATACATATACATATATATACATATACATATATATATATATGTATGTATGTATGTATGTATATGTATATACACACGAAAGGGTCAGATTGTTACTTAAATTAACCTTGGCTGCCAACTTTAATGTATAGGCCGTCGAGGGTACATGAGTAAACATTTATGTTATAACCTATGATCATTTTTTGTATCAATGGTACAATTTATATTCTGTATTTATGATTTGTAGGTTTTCCGATTGCAAGTGAACAATGGAATCCCAATTGAGAGTTGGTACAACGACCCAACAGATAAAGCACTTCTAGACTTGCTTCCTTTTCTCGAAACTTTCCTCGAAGCAGAAGATGTTCGTCCTCTAATTGCCAAGAGGTTTGGAAATGCACAGTGATTGATTCTTGAAGAACTAGGGGTGGTTTTAGTCTAATTTAATCATCTTTTAGGCAGTAACAGTATAGTACAGGATAATTGGAATAATCTTGTTTATAGGAATTTTAGAGTTGTGTTTATAACTTTCTTATTATGGGCATCTTTTTTTTCAATGTAAGTAGCAAAGAATGCTGTTAGATTATGAACTGTTTGGTAGCATTCACGGACATATGTGTGTACATTTTATTTCTTGTGCAGATATTTGTGAATAAAACTACAAGGGCGGTTGGATTCCCTTTTGTAGTTTTGTTTCCAAAGTTACACTTTTTTTAAAAAAATCTTTCTTAAGTAGAGTAATACACAGAAATTTCTAGGCAGTAATATGATTCATATTTTTAACTGCTTTTTCATTCATGCAAGTTTTCTTTCATGCATTTATGGGTGGTAAGAAGTTATGCTAGATCATGGAAGTTCCATTTCATACGTGTATGCTGATCATAACTGTTTTTACATTTATATTTCATTCATCCATGGGATCTCAAGTGTTTTGTTTACTTAATTCAAGTTTTCTTTATTTTATTTTATTTATTCTTGACATATGAGGAAATGACCATGGATAAATAATTGAATGGAACTTCCTTTTTTTCCCTTCTTTTTAGAGCTGTAGGCAAAATGAACGAAACTCTTTGTAAAAACAGTTACTATTCGAGATAAATGCCTATGCATTAATGTATGAAAGGAAAGTTGCATGAATGATAATGAAAGAGATAAAAGGTTACTAGCGCATGTACGTTCGAAAAAGTCCTTCAAAATTTGATATGCAGGTAGGAGCAATATCATAGCTAACATGTGTTACTTTCTAATTTGTTTAGAGGGCACAAGTAGTTTTTACGTAGAAAATGAATATTGTTAAAAGGAAAACAAAACGGTCAAAGAGAAGTGAATTTTAAAGGGGAAAATAGCTAAATTTTATGAGGAAATATTTATATTTTTAATGTGTTAGGAGGTCTTAACTGTTCTTTTTTTTTTAATGTCGGAAATTAACTATTACATATAAAACTATAAATAATAAAATTTTCAATATTGTGGTTTTAGCAATTAAAATGTGGTTACTAAATAGTGATGCTAAGAATACCTGACGTTTTTCCAGCCAATTTTCCTCCATATTTTACATTGCCTCCTATTCTTGCTTCTTTCTGTCAACATATGGGAACCCAGACGCCATCCAGCCGCCAATCTCCTCCTCCCCCTGATCCTCCGCCGATTCCATTCAACATTCCACGCGGATTCCGTCCTTTAAAGAATCCTGAAACTGCAAATGAAAATGACGATGGCTTCATCTCAGTGCGCGCAAAAGAATGGAAACGCCAAAATCGATTTCCGCAGCAGACTTCTAACCCTACTATCGCAGCCAATGATAATCAAAATAAAAACATGAGACCTACATATGTCGTACATGCTCATCACAGTTATGCTCATGCTAACAAGAATATCAATCACCCCAATCATCCTGCTCCCAACAAATGGAACCTTTCCACTTCGTGTAGCCGGGCACGGAACGAAGTTGTCAAAGGTAATAATATTCCAGTTTCTGTTCCATTAAAGTATTATCAACCTCGTGAATATAATTCGTTGCGATGTACTACAATGCCAGTAGAGGTTGTTCATGATGCTAGAAAACAATGTGATAATGCCATTGTGATTTATGTTGTTGGTCCTAAGCCGTATTATACACATTTCAGAGACTATATCATTAGAGATGGAAGCCTAAAGAAGACTTCTCAATATACTCTAAGGAGAATAGTTTTACGTTATCAAATTTAATAATATACAAGATTGTGATGAAGTCATAGAAGATGGTCCATACTATTATAAAAAAAGCTAATGATGATAAAGAAATGGTCTCTTGGGATGCAACTTAACAAAGAACTTCTTAACTCTATACCGATTTGGGTTCGTTTTTCTAATTTACCACTCGACTATTAAACAGAGGAAGGAATCGGTCGTATTGCCTCTGTCCTTGGATCTCCCATCAAACTGGACAAATTTACAGAGGGTATTATTAAAATTGCACATGCGAGAGTTTTAATTGAGATCAATAACACATTTGAGTTCCCGAGTAAGATTCTTATTCTTAGTGAGATAGAAGAAATTATATGGCAAGAAGTGTCAAACGAATGGAAACCAGCAATGTGTTCTAACTACTTTAGCTTCAGACATAATGAGGCACATTGTCAATTTACAAATGCAGAGGCCTAAAGACAATATGCAGAACCAGTCGAATGATAATTCTGAGATGAATATGGATGATAGCAGACAAAATGAAAACATTGTGGTATCTATGACAAATAATGCAAATACTCAAGCAGAGCTGGTGAATACAAATCAGAAACTTATGCACATCAACACACAATCTGATGGTAAAAACAATACTACAGACAATCATAGTAAGAAAGAATGTTTAAAAGTCTAGTCGAGCAAGAAGTCTAGGACTTTTAATACAATTAAAAATCAGAACTCTCATTCTACAAATTCATATATGGAGTTACAAATAGTAGATAAAAGCAGGAAGGATGAAAATATAGAACCTGATGAAATGTCGAATGCGCCACCAGATATACTGCCTTGCCCAGATATAGTGATTCATAGCTTTGAATCGCAGCATCTAAACAGAACAAAGTCTTTTGGAAAAATTTGAACATAGGAGGTGCCATTTGAATTCAAAGCTACCACTTCATCGGATGTTATTGAAAACCTTGCATGGACTGTGTTCGTTAATCAGCTAAAAGGGAAAAATAAAAAGACAAAAAAACATAAGACGTTAGGGGCTGCTACTATCCTTGTTGATAGTAGCATTCTAGATAATAATTAATATATGGAGTTCCTTTTTTGGAACATCCAAAGTATGAATGCCTCGGCTAAACAGATGTAAATTCTAAAATTGTTAAATAGTAAAAGATTCTCCTTCTTTGGTATTCTCGAAAATAAGTTATCAAAGGAAAACATTGAGAGATTTATGATTAAATAAATAGTAATTAGAAATATTCTCATAATATTTCTAATGATCAAAAAGTCGAATCCTAATTATTTGGGATTCATCTCAATGGTCTAACATCATATTGCATACTAATGAACAATTTATTTTTGTATTTTACACAATGCTAATGGGGTTAGTATTTTATGTACGACAGTTTATGCCTTCAATGGTGAGATAAAGAGAAATGAATTATGGAAATGTCTTGTGGAGAAATCAACAAGTTTTAACCTACCATGGATTGTGGCGGGAGATTTTAGTTCAATCCTTTTGACAATTGATAGAATTAATAATGGTATATATAATTCGATGTGAGATCAGGAGTTTATCGTTTGCATTTCCTTATCTAAACTTGTGGAATCGGATTTTACTGGTAATTATTTTACTTGGAGAGGAGGCCAAAAATTTTCTATTCATAGTAAGATTGGTCGTGTTTTTGTTAACAATCTTTGGATGGACAGGTTTTATCAGTTTGGTATTAATTTTGGTAATCATTCTATTAGAGATCATTCCCTTATTAATATCAAATTCATGACAAAAAATTCAAGGAAAAATAGAATACCTTTCAGGTATAATAATTCATGGCATCTCCAAGCAGACTATTACACTTCCATTCATGAAGCTTTCTCAAAAGAATTCCGAGGCAATCCCTTGCATATCCTCTTATGCAGACTGAAAGAAGTTAGAACTGCACTAAAAGTATGGAGAAAAAATTAAATTAACATTCATAAAGCAATAGTCCAATTAAAAGAAGTGGTCAATCAATTATATAATCAACTGGATCAAAGTCCACTGAACGAGCATTTGATTGATCAATATAATTTAAAAACTGCTCAAATTCACTCCATGAGGAGGAAAATTGCAGATGAAAATGATGAACAAATGAAATTAAATTGGTTGATTAAAGGGGACAGGCCAACTAGGTTTTTTTATTATAGGATTTATGTGACTAATCCTAATCGTAGAAGTAACTATATTCTTAATATTAATGGAACATGGTCATCAGCATCAGATAAGCATGCGTACGAAGCTGTTAACTATTTCTCTAGGCTGTTTTCTACATCTCAAGCCACATATCAATTTCCAGGCACTGTTTGTAAGAAAATCCTATCCGAGAATACAATGGAAAATATATGCAAGCCTTTCCAAATGGAAGAAATAAAAACTGCAGTATTTCAAATTAATGACAACAGTTCCCCTGGGCCAGATTGCATTAATTCAAAACTCTTCAAATTACACTAGGAGCAACTTAAAAATGATATTCGGAATGCTATGAATGGTATTCTCCATTAAGGTAAAGTTATTAGAGAAATCAATCATACTTTCATTTTCTTAATCCCAAAAAAACCTAATGCAAGTGATATGCCTGATTTCAAACCGATCTCTTTATGTAATGTCACCTATAAGATTTTAGCCAATCTCCTTTGTAATCGATTAAAACCTTATATGAATGACCTTATTTCATATGATCATAATGCCTTCATTCCGGGGAGATTAATCTCTGAGAATTCTTTACTTTCTTATGAAATGGTCAGAGGATTCAATAGAAAAAATCAAACAATTTTTGTCTGAAAATTTATTTGCATAAGGCCTATGATAAAATTAGTAGAGAATTTATTCATCATATGCTGATTTCCATGGGATTCCTTATTCTATTTTCCAATCTTATTTATAAGTACATTTTTACCCCTTCGTTTTCGGTGTTAATCGATGGAACTCCTTTTGGATTTATCGAGAGTTCAAGGGGTCTAAGACAAGGCGATCCTCTATCGCCTTACTTATTTGATATAGCAATGGAATTCCTTACAATTGATCTAGAGGTGGAGCATTTAAAAGGTAATATCACCCTATTTATAAAACAAAACCAATGATTACCCACTTTCTATTTGTTGATGATATTTTGATTATGGCCAAAGCTACTAGGAATAATGCTGATTATTTTTACATATTTTTCAGATTTTGAAAATTTTAATTGGCCTTGATTAAATGAAAACAAATCAACTTTGTTTTTCAGCAAAGGAGCTAATCACAAACAACAAATTGCTGATATTTTAAACATCGATATTGAAAACCTTCCTGTGATTTATTTAGGCATTCCACTATCTAACGATAAACTCAAAGCTAGATACTTTAGATATTTCATTGATAAAATCAATAAAAAAAATTAGTCGCTGGAACAGTAAAATGCTCAATATCTGTGGCATAATTAGACTTGTGAAAACAGTGATCTACCCAATGATTCAATTTTGGTTGCAATTCACTCACTTTCCAGTAGTAGTTATTCAGAGAGTAAATTCTCTTTATGCCAATTTTATATGGAAATCTAAAGCCCTAAAATGAGTTGGGATGATGTTTGTAAAACTAAAAATGAGGGTGGCCTTGGTATTAGAAAGATTGAGGAAATTGAAAAAGCAGTGGCTATTAAATTGTTTGGAAATTTATTTAAGGTGAATCAATATGGGCTAAATGGATGTATAATATATACTGCAATAATATAAACTTTTGGACTGCTGCAATGAATAATAATGCATCTTATACATGGAAATCTTTACCAAAAGCAAGACAATGGTGCAAAGGTGTTATTGACAGAAAAATTGTAAATGGTGAACATACTGAAGTATGATCCGATCCATGGATTAATGGATATTCTCTAGTGGATATATATGGATGGAACACTATGGAAGTTACTGGTGGAATACATAGAAAGGTTTCTACACTAATATCAGGTAATGCATGGAAAAATCACATGGAGGGTGTGCCTACTCAAACCTAAAACACAGTGCATAATATCAAAATTCATGAACAAAGGCAAGAGGATCTTTGGCATTAGATCCCTGGTAAAGATGGACGGTTTAGTAGTAAAACAACCTGGAACCATATTAGAAACTAGAATACTGCATTTAATTGGGAAAATATTATTTAGGATAAAAACAATGCACCTAAGATGTCGACATGTGCTTTGCTGGCTAAATTAAACAGATTAAACACAAAGGACATAATCAGTAAATGGAATTGATGCTATAGATAGGTCTTGTGCGTTCTGTATAATCAAAATGAAGATAGGGACCGTTTGTTTTCAAATGCTCACGCTCTAGAAAAATTCTTGAAGCTATTATGCACAAGCTACAAATTAATCTTAGAAACTCCTTGGAAATCAATCAAATTTTGAAAATTTTATGCCAAAACCAGAAAAGTAACAATTTACTTGATCATTTCAAGAACACAGCATTTACTTCTCTAATTTGGCATATCTGGTGGGAAAGAAATACTCGGGTTTTCAAAGGCATTGAGCTACCATCTCAAGTCAGAACTATTCTCATAATACAAGATTACAAACAATTAATTCAAAACAAACTGGATAGAGAGAAGATAAATAAAGATTTGGAACTTATCTTGTATAATTTTAGCATTTCAGCTAATCCAAAATCGGACCTTCATCCTCCTTGAACTTGATGCGAACTACTCTCTCAGCTGTTAGAAGGCTGCTCATCTTCCACGAGAAGAGATAAAAGTGCTCTCTACTATTAATGAAGTAATTTGGTGGTTTTTTGCTTTAGATCTGGTTTGGTAAAGGCGTTTGCTTTTTCTCTCTCCAAAAGGATGTTCATTGAAGTAATCATATGCGGTGGATACTTTTTTCTTTACTTTAGCGATCTAGTTTGATGGTCCACATATTGGATTACGTGGTGTTTTATTTTTGTTGTTTGTTTGTTTTGTTCATTAGCTCCAAGTTGTTCGTATGGATGGTTTTGAGTGTATCGATCTTTGTTTTACTCCTCCATCTATTTGACAACTTGGTTTCCAGCTAACTAATTGTTGTGTTGTTAATATAGGGACATGATATATACTTTTTTTCCTTGTAAGACACCCATTTAGGTTAGGGGGATCACAAGGTTTTAATAAGGAAAATCATGAAGTATATGTGTTTTATTAATTCCATAAAGTATCTTTTTTCAAAAAAGAAAAGAAAAGAATAGTTGACGTCGAGTATGTTGGAGCATAATTAAGGATTTTACGGGTGTCTTCCTTTTAATAGGAAGAGCTTTGACATTTGGCAACATTAAGAATGGAAGGGTGAAAGAAGGGCTTCGATACACATCGTTGTGGGTTGGGGAATAGTGACCTAAAGTATAAAATATGTTCTTTCTACTTATGTCTCTTATTTTGGGTGTTAGCCTAGCAAGAACTTATGTAGCTTTAGATGAGAATGACAAGGGCATATGATGAAATGAGTAGTGATAACATCTTATTGATAATGTGGTTATTGAAATAAAGACTTTTGTCTTTCCATGAACTTATAGATATTCGGAAGAATGATTGAACGACCGTAGAGGTAACTACTTGGACTGTGGTTTCCTTCGAAACCGCGATGGAAATGGTCTAAATGCATAGACCTTGCCTTGTACGAGGTATAAATCCTACTTGGAGTGCGTATGAACAGGCCAAGTAGGGATGCTCGCTTATGGTAGGAAGTGGTGTTGGTGTACAATTCCTATAATATTGAATGAAATGATAACTCTAAAATGGCACAAGACGACAAAGTCTTTTGGTCGGTGGTGAACAATAGTAACTTTGGGGTGAAATGGAATGCCAAGGTGAATGATATTAGCTTTCGTAAAAGTAAACATCAAGGTGATTGACAATAACCTTTGCATCGAGATGAATGATAGTAACCTTTACAATGGACTAAATAGTAAATACTAAGAGGAATGACAACGACCTTCATAAAAACTAAAGTAATAAGACAAATGGTAGTACCTTTTGTAAGTGTTAAAATACCGAGGTGAATGATAATAACCTTCGTAAGGGTTAAGTAACTAAGAAAAATGATGATAATACTGAGGAAAATGAGAATAAATTTTGTAAGTGCTAAATACCGAGATAAATAAAATTTAGGTAAATTTAGGCTTGAATCCCTACTGTTAAAAAAAAGGTCCAAGTCCATTCCATTCATAATATATGAAACACATCTCTCTTTTTAAATGATTTACAATAAATTACCAAATAATCATGCAATTGCCTACATGATAACTACTATGTATATAAACCCTTCGTCATCTTCATAAATCATTACGCAAAATTCAAAAATTGTTCTCCAAACTTTTTATCAATTTACGTTCGATTAGCCTCCAGTAACCTCGGATATATTCAATGCTGACTCGCCTAACTAATCTTTATCGGCTCCATCTTAGAAGTAACATGCAAGTAAAAATGGAATATTCGATTTTCACATCAAATGGTTTCCAAAATAAAGTTATGAAACCTTTTATAAAGATGTATGGGCAAATTTATGAGAAATTCTTCACCATAAAGGAAATTTTCAATAAGAATAATCATTGCAAATAAAAATATTTCTAAAGGATTGCAAAGCCTATGCATTTTGGAAAAAACCTTTCCAAATGGAAAGTCACAATGTTAAAGAACAAAAGTTACAGCAAGATGGAGTAGCACATGTTATCAATAGGAAAGATAAAGCAACAAGGAATGATAATTTGAGAGAAAAAGAAACAATGCAAGAACAGAAGTTTACTTATGTTAAAGCATAAAAAACTTCTCATGCGAGGGGAAGCAAGTGTTACCCCCAAAATTCAACAACAGATTGATAAACAAGAAAGCCATCATGTGCAATTTAAAGGCATGGTGTTATGTTTTGAGCCTTCTTGTGTAGGCGAGAGCTATCTTGTATAGTTCAAAATCATCAAGTGAACCGAAGCAACGTGTGCTATTGGGAGTCCTTGTGATTAATTGAAGACATCGTGTGCAATTGAAACTGTCGTGCACAATAAAGCTTTCATCTATACATGGAATTATCAGGGGAAAATGGAGCCATCATGAGAAAATAGAGACATTGTGATGTAAAGCATTAAGAGTCATCATAAAACAATTCATTAAAGCCACCGTGATATGTTCTCTAAAGCCATCATGAAGAGATTATTCAGGCTAACATGATTCAATTATTCAAGGTCACAAAGCCATCGTTATGATTCAAGCCATCATAATAATTCAAGCTATCGAATGGATAAGAAGCCATCGTGATAGATCACATTATCATGATAGCTCATGCCATCATGATGAATTGCAACCTATCATGTATTGATTAAAGTCATTATGCGTTGAATAGAGCCCTTGTGTGCTAGCTAAAGCCAACATCTAACGGTGAAATTCAAGTTATAGCCTATACAAAAAATTAGTGTATTAATATGAAGGGAATTATCTATAACAAAGCCTCAAAGCACTCTTATACAACCATGTCAACTTTATTGATACTATGTCCTAGATAGCAATCTGTGAACTACTTATGTATTAAGGTAGTGACAAATGGCACCATCAAGACTATTCATCTTGTTAAGTCACCAAACAATGTCAACTTTGATCAACCAATCCAAGCGAGCTGTACTACTCCCCAATCTTTATAAATGAAGACCCTAAAAAGAGGTTCTTCTCTTATTTCTCAAATCATAATTTGGAGTTGGACATATGCTCTCTTAAGAGCTTGTGATCTCCTTTAATGGCCGACGAATAAGAAGATGGATTGAACTTTTGAACACAAGGACTTTTAGAAATATTAATTTGCAAATTAACTTCATTTATGATTTTTTAATTAGAACAAGAGAGAATGACTTGTGTTTCTTGCTTATTGACTATAGAATAAAGAAAATTGCATATATTCTCGAATTTTCCTTTGATTGCATATGAGAGGAGAATGATTTGAACTTTGGATATTATGGGTATTTTGATCTATATTATTTTGATTGTGGATATATTTTAAATTTTATTTGAATTCTACTTATTTCAATATTAAGCTAGAATTTGGTTTAACAATTTATATCATAACATGGCTAGTACATAATGGAAAGAAAACACCTTTTACTTTGAACAAGATTCGTTATCAAGTTAGATATATGTAACAAATAACATAATTGCCCTTAGGGCGTATCCCTAACTCAATCATGGATAATTCTTTATCTATTGTATCACGTACAACTTCTAATCTTGCTCTTTGCCCTACTCTCGACATCTCCCTTGAGCTTGCACAATAAATCAAGAGAGATTATTCACTCTGACATATCATTTCACGATGGCCTAAGTATAATGTCCATATCTTGAGTTTGCTTAACAAATACATGCATGTATCTTGTCTCGTCGAGGCAATTTATTAATAGTACTACACATAATGGTCCTAGCTTGAGTTTGCTAAACAACTAGTGCCTATGCAAGTAAACTATTAATATATATAAATGGTTGATGGCAACTCTATATATTAAGAATTCATAATCTTTAATACACACACACATTAAGTGATACCGGTATAAGGAATAACGTGCTTCTTATGAAACACCCTTATGATTCAAGTGTTGTATATATCTAACATCATAGTATATGTATCTTACGCATGTACTTATTCTAAAAACATATTTTTGGTTTATTTTGGTTCCACTGAAATCATTATAAACATATATAGTTATACAGATTAGTTTGTTTATAACTGTTATAATTTGATTAACTTATATACTATATATATATATATATATGTATCTTACTAGTTAAATCATTATGGATTAATTTAATTCTTTACTTATTAAGTCACATTTAATTCATTTTAATTTTAATTTTATGAATTATATCTTATTCAATTTATTAAATTTATATAATATTTCTGAAATTTTGTATTATTCATCTTAAACTATTTAAGATAAATAAACAACTATAACATTTATAGCTTTATATATATATATCAATATATATATATATATATTAACATTTAATTAATTATTCATTTAATAAATTATTTTATTTGATTAAACAATTTAATTAATTCAATATTTTTTATTTAGTTTTATCTTGAACGTTTTAAGATAAAATTATAATTATAACGATAATAGTTACATACGTATATCTGTTTGCATGTGTTATAACTAATTCAGTTTTAACTAAATATATATGATCCAATTTAATTAATCATATTATATATATATATATATATTAAATTTTCAATATTTATTTTCTTAAAAATATTGAACATGATAGCTAGAAATACATCTTAAAAAAATACAAAAAATCTATCTCACTTTTGGAAATCCATCTTATTTTCTTTAATGTTTTTAACCTAGGAACTAATAAGATTATTCCCATAGGTAACAATACATCATTTTGGCAAGATAGTTGGATTTCTGCTACCCCCCTTCGGGTTGAGTACAAAGAGCTCTTTGACATTTGTAATCTTAAAAATACTTTAATTTCAATGGTTTTTTGACCTCATAACAAATTTCCATGAGGCTTTAATTCTAATTGCACCCTCGAATGCATATCTATAACTCAATTCGTTTTACTATGTTCTAAGCTAGGATATTATAACTTAGATAATGAGAGCGATACAAAGACTTGGTGTTGGGATAACTGCAAAATTTGCTCTTCAAACTATATTTACAAGTTTTTAAATTTCTCTGGACTCAAACCTATTATGTACAAATTAATTTGGAAAGTAAATGCTCCACAAAAAAAAGGCTTCACTTGTGGTTGATTCTACATAAAATATTAAATACAATTGAATTTCTAAACAAAAAGAATTTGCTTATAGATCAACAAAATTGTTGTATTTCAGTCTTGAAAAATATAGCTTACACATAGTACAGTGTTCCTTAGCTAACACTATTCTTATCGACACTCTTAATATTTTTGACTTTAGTATGACTAACATAAATGTAAATGTGATTACTCTTGGAATAATTTTAGACTTCAATATTGTTGGATCGGACCAGTCTGCATGGAAGAATGGGTAAATTTAAAAAAAATCTCTATTGTATCACATACACATGTGTGTGTACGTGCACGTGTAACAGTCATAATGTACATGATATAAGTGTTGTGACTTACACTGCAATGAAAAATTTATCCCCTCCGTATATACAATGTGGGTTGGGAATAATGGATCTTAAGGCTAATTTAACCCTAAAAGGGAGTGAATAGTATTTTCTGACTTATATAAATCATTTTAAAACTCTTTCAAGATTAATATCAGTCGCAGATTAGCAACACATATTTCTACTAACAATCCCCGTCATAGATGCAATCATAGATAAATATAAAAGCAATAAAGTGAAGTAAGAAAGAAGGCATCATGAATTTTATACTGGTTCGGATTTAACCAATCCGACATCTAGTCCTGTACAAACGCTGGCACGGAGTTCTTTTCAATTGCCAACTTTAAACAAGGTAAATGGAAAACCAAAATACAATTTTGATTTCAAGACTACGAGACACACCCTCCCATGTTACAAGTCCGGGGCAAACTCTTTTGATTTACTAGACAACATGATCACCCACTAGACTTATTAGGCTACTAAGCACAACCGGTTGATTTGTATGGGCTACGAGCATTTCCATACTAACAAGAGTAGGGTTAATGTTTTTCTAAAGGAAAATAATTGTACTTTGGATACAATGGATCCTATAGCCACTCTGAAAGCGCTTTTATCTTTTGAATGAGAGAGAGATGCTTGTAAAACATTAAGTAAGTAGCAACAAATCAGTACAATGGACAATTAACATTATTTTATTTTATTTTCAAGGGTATAGAGTATATTTTTCTAAAGAATTTTTAAGAGAGTAAGGAGTGAGAAGAAAATAAGTTATTAACTAACTAAAAATTCATTTGCACTCCCTTTATACAGTGAATGAAAAGATGTATACATTCATGAAGGGTTGTGTCCAAAAGACACTTCCATTCAAAATTTAAAAAAACAAATTGATGGCTATATGTCAACATATGAAAATATGTATGTTGACATAAGCTAGTGAATTTTGAAATAATGTTTTCTTTTGAATCGATTTGAAAATTCTATATTTTGTAAAGTAATTTGAACGTAGTTTTTAACTATTTTTAAACATATAAACACATTTATAAAATACTTAAAAATATATTTTTAAAAACATAATAATCTATTTTTGTTTAAAATATCAAAAGTTCAAAAATTTCTATTATGGACTTTAACAATATATTATAATGACTCTAAACACTAAATTATAATCTTGAGCTTTTATATTTTTGTCTTTGAATTCATGAGTCTTCAAATCTTTATCTTGAACTTTTATGTTGTACAGTATTTGATTCAGCACCTTTTTAGTATTTTGCGCTATATATTATATAACTTGGCAAAAACATTAGTATTATATTTTATACAGCTTTTGTCATCAAAATCAATAATTCAGGCATTAACAATCTCCTCCTTTTTGATGATGACAACCATTATATATTCTTTGATATAAAATATGTTATAATTCCCTCTGATTTACATAGCGTCCCTTAAATACATGCATGTGCTTATTTTATATCTATCTCCTATTTTTCATTAACAAAAATGGATGAATAAAATAAATCCCCCCCTAAATAATATACTTATAGACTATGGAGTCAAAATCAATATTTTTAGAATTTTAAGTGATATGTTAATCAATACGGGTTTCGCTATATAACTGTGATTGGACTAAAAATAACCAAAGCATAAATGTGATATATTAAGATGTAATATGTGAGACATAAATGAAAAAAATACTAGATATTTATAAGATATGGCTTACATTAAAATATACAATGATCAACCTTTGAGTTATATACTCAATACTATGGAAAATAAATAAATAGGATAATGTAAACTTTATTTATTTAATTTATATAATATACACTATAATCAAATCAAAATTAATTCAATACCCAATTATTTCACAATCTACACTATATAATCACACTAAATCAAACCATGGTAATCAATTCAAACCTAAGAGCATTAATCAAATTGAAATAAATAAGCTTTTAATATACACACATAATTAAAACAAACAGAAATCTTGATATTCCTATGGACTTCAACCCAATCTTCAAACCCAAAGATTGGTTTTTGCTTTGATAGCATCCCAATGTTCATTATATTTGGTGTTTAAGCATTTTGAGTTGTTGGTTTGATCATCTTTGATAAGAGAGGAAACTAACTATTGAAGAGTATCAAAATACTTCCCTTGCCCTTTATTCATTTGCATTCAGCTTAGTTCTAAATGCCTTTGATTCCTTAGTATGAAGGAGAGAACATCTTTGAGTGATTAGAGCAACTCTTCAAGGTTTTTACAAATTTTTTAGTAAGGAGAAGTCATTTTTATTAAGGAATTTGTTGAAAATGAAAGGAGATGGAAAGACGAATTGTTGAGTAGTTTTTCTAGAAGAAATAGGCTTAAATGGAGTGAAAAAACGTTTGAAATAACTGAATTAAAGTAGTTAAATATTTCAAAACTTAAATTTATTTCCAAATGGCTATAGTATGACGACATATGTACCTGAATTTGTATTTTAAATTTTTTGATTTTTTTTTCACTTAATGCCATTATATTTCAATGATTTCCAAAGACTAATCGAACAATATATAACATCAAGGACTATTTCATTGATTAAAACAAGATGATACATAGCAAAAAGGAATATATAAGAAGATAACATGAAATAAACTAAGGAAATGCAAGGAAATACAAGCTAGAAAAGATACAATGGATAACTAGATATAATCAAATGATAACTAAGGAGATGAGCTTCTTTATAATATTCCCTAAGTATTTATCCACTTTGTTGTAAAGATTAGTAAGTTTCCTACTTAGCTTCTTTGATCTTTGATGATCTTCTCTTGATTTTTGAGGATTCCTTTGTTTGAGCTTTGAGATGGTCTCTTTTTTCAAGAGAAGTCACTACATTTCCTCCTCCTCCTCTTTTTAGTCTTCTCCTTGAATTCCATAACTTTCTCCTTTTATTTCTTGTTGTGCTTCCCTTGCTAGTCTTTCTTCTTTTTGGGGAAGAGTTTCATAAGCTTCAAAGCAAGGAGTAATATGCATGAGGGAAATGTTTTATTTGTTCTAAATTTTCAAGGAAAAGTGGATTCTCCTCGTAATTCGACACCAAAATATATGAAAACTATACTGAGATACACACCATGGTAAAGTGTGTTTTCATGTCCATAAATATTCTTTTGAAAAAAATCATCTAAGATGACTTGTGCCCAATTGATATCGTAATTTCCATAAATGGAAAAAAAAAGCCTTAAAACCTTTTGAGTTGGGTTATTGTAATTACCCATCCTTAAAGTGATGTTTTATTGTAAAATGAGACTCATAATTCTCGATTTAGATTTAAGATTTTTTTTTGTTTGAATTCAAAGTCTTATTGGTTTTCAAAAATATTATACAAAACCATTCGATTTCTTTCATTAATTTTAAAAGTGGAGAGGTCAATTCCACTAAATTTTCAACCAAGTATTTTACCCAAAATTTCACAATCTAAAATAATTGTAGTGCCTTTCACACTACTCCAAATTTGTCCATCTTCTCCTTCCAATTTTTTTAGTTTAAATTTGCATAAAATATTTTTGCTAAATCTGGGTAACAAACGGAATCATTTTGAGAAGAGTCGACTAAACCAGAATATCATTTTGAAAACACGGATCTTGAAGACCACTAGAAGAAAACTCATCGAATTTTGCAAATCTTCCAGGAAATACTTTTTCAATAGTAACTTATTCAATATAAGTACCGATGGCTTCTTTTTCATTGAAAAGAAAGCCTTTGATTCTTTTTAAGAGCCTAACGGTTTTTGATGGTTGGCTTGAGGAGGCCGTTCTTGAGGAGGTTAGGAGATAAGAGATCGATGAGATGTTTTTAATTTTTGAAATAAAGTGAGTGAATGAATGGATAGAATTGTATTGATTAATAAGGTTTGGAATGACATGTTTCAGGTCAAAAGGTGCCTTTTCAGGTCTTTGGAATAAATGCAAAAGAGAGGAAAATTCAAAATTTGAATTTGAAAATTTCGGGCAATTATGTGGACACATGGATTCGAGTATGTCGACATATGGGCCAAAAAATCCAAAAATAAAATTAAGGCAAAATATTCATATATACATACACACACACACACTTGTATGCATCCATTTTTTGCTCCTTTTATTGGATTTGTTCTGATTAATCTACTACCGCCTTGAAACACATGTTTGCATCCCTTGTGTTTGGCTCATTGTCACTTGAAGTAGTATATGAATATCTAATGTTGCTGTGAAAGCCCTCTTTCTTTTTCTGGATGAATCACTGATTGGCAAGATCCTTGATTTCTTTTGATGTGGACAGTCTTTCTGCAAATGACCAAGTTCACCAGAGTTTAAACATTTAATTGCAGTTCCATTTTCAAGAGTTTTATTTTCTGGTCTACGAAAGTTGTTCATCTTCTATAATTTAAGAACTTTCTGAAATTCCTAGTCATGAAGTCAATCTTCTTATTCATCGTCTAAATCCTGATTTTCAGTTATTGCATTGAAAGCGATGGATTTTTTTGTTGCCTTTGCTTTCTCTTGTACTACGTAATTGCTTCATAAGACATTAAATTAACTATTAATTCTTCAATTTTTAAAGTACTAATGTCATTATCCTCTTTTATTGCTAATGTCTTTTGATCCCACTTTGAAGAGAGCGAGTTATGAATTCTTCTAACTTGGTCCTTTTCAGAAAAGTTTTTACCTAATGATACTAAAGAATGTACTATATCTTGAAACCTATAATACACGTCGAAATAGACTCATTCTGTATCATTTTATATAATTGAAACTGATTAGTTAACACAAAAAATTTAGTCTGTTTAACTTTACTAGTGCCTTTATGTGTAACTTGTAACGTTCTCCAAATTTCATATGTAGACTTATAAATACGGATTCTGTTAAATTCATTTTTATCTAAAGAATAAAATAAAATATTCATAGCCTTAGAAATACTAGTGCCTTTATTAAGTGCTTTTGTCATTTTCGTCAACAATCCATTATGAAAAGTCATTTTGGTCAACAATCCATTAAGTACTAATAGGTGTAATGACTGCCATTAAAAAGCAAGGGTCTAGCAGTAGATTATCCTTCTACAAAAGTTCTAAAAAGTGTGCTAAAATGTGTACTAACAGTATTGCTAGCCATCTACATTTTTCAAAATCAGATTATGATTTTTTGAAAACCTAATGCTCTGATACCAAATGTGAGTTGTGGAATAATGTATCTTAATGCTAATTTAAACTAGGCGGAGCGTTGAATAGTGTTTTCTAACTTATATATATCTTTTTTAAACTCTTTCAAGATTAATAACACAGATTTATACTAACAATCAGTCACAAATGCAATCACAAATAAATATAAAAACAATAAAGTAAAGTAAGAGAGAATACATCAGGAATTTTATACTAGTTGAAATTAACAAATCCTACATCCAATGCTGCATAATTTCTTGTACAAAGTTCTTTTCAATCACCAACTGTAAACCAGGTAGAAGGCGAATTAGAATACAATCACGATTTTATGGCTACGAGACACACCCTCTTGTATCACGAGTCTGAGGCAAACTCTCTTGATTTACCAAGCAATAAAATTATCCACTAATTTACTGAACTATTAAGCTCACCTACTTGATTTGAATGGGCTACATGCATACTCACACAAGCAAGAGTAGAGTTGATGTTTTCCCAATGACTAATAGTTGTACTTTGGATACAATGGATCCTACAGCCGCTCCGATAGCAGTTTGATCTTTGAAATGAGAGAGATGTTTGCAAAATAGTAAGTAGTAGTGAATCAATGTAATATAGTATGAATTGATTCTATATAATTTTGAAGAGTACATAGTATATTTTTAAGAAAATTTTCAAGAGAGTAAGAAGTGAGAAGAAAATAAGTTATTAATTGATAAAAAAATTCATTTGCACTCCTCTTTATATAGTGAATGAACAGATGTATCCATTCGTAAAGGGTTGTGTCCAAAAGAGACCTCCATTCAAAATTTAAAAAACTAATTAACAACCTATATGTCGACATACAAAAATATGTATGTTGACCGAGTGAATTTTGAAAAAATATTTTCTTTTAAATTGTTTCAAAAATTCTGTACTTTGTAAAATTATTTGAATGTAGTTTTTAAATATTTTTGAACTCATAAAAACATTTATAAAATTTAAAAATATAATTTTGAAACTAAATTATTTTTATTTAAAATATTAAAAGATAAAAAATTGCTATCAAGGACTTTAACAGTATATTCTAATGGCTCTAAACACTAAACAATTATCTTGAGTTATTCGTACCTTTGTCTTTGAACTCATGAGTCTTTAAATATTTTTCTTAAGTTTTTATACTGTACAATCTTTGAATCAACACTTATGTAATATTCTGCATAATATACTATATAACTTGGCAAAACATTTATTTCTATATTTTATATTGTTGTAATTACAAAAATCAATAATTGAGGTATTAACACATAAGTGATGCCTAACATGTCTATATGTATATGTGTACACATCCATATGTGTGTGTGTGTGTTTATATATTTAAAATATGAAATATAGTTATGTTTATACATACATGAATATGGAACATAATGGTGTTTGTAAATGATATAAGTTTATATATTTATTTACATATATGCATATTTGTACAATTATGGTATAAAACATCAAAATTTCTAACCATCAATATAATACTTGTAAATTAGATTGAAATTTTAGTTTTAAGACTCCAACTCTGAATAAAGCAATCCTTGAATGACTAATAATTGGCACCTAATGAATTTTCATATTCTACATGCATATGACCATAAACAAAGTTTTTACACTTTAAATACACTTTGACCACACATTAGATACACATTAAATACACTTCAAATGCACTTCGAATTCACATTAAGTACACATTAAATGCACTTTTAACAGATGTTTATATATAAGTATATGAATATAAAGGTAAAAAAATATGTGTATGTATGTACATACAATCACATATATGGTTGCAAAATATCTTAACAAAACTTTCTTTACATTAAACAAATTAGCAAAAAATTCATTACATACAATCACATATATGGATACAAAACATCTTAATAAATTTTTCTTATACAAAAAAAAGTTAGCAAAACTTTCCTTTTCCTCCCTTTTGTTTTAAAATAAAATAATTTTTTGTGTTTACATATTAGTACCTAATAAAATATGTATGTGAATTTAATTTGACATATGTATATACAAACATTAAACATATATAAACACATATGATTAAATTTAACAACTACATATTAAAATTTAATTTGTTATAAAATAAAACATATTAATAAATTCAGTTGATTAGTAAAACTATATGATTATACAATTACATACGAGGTATTTGTATAAATTAGTGTTTTAACCTAATAAAACTTGTTTTCAACTATTTTCAAAATTAAAATTAAAAAGAAAATTATGATTATGATTTCATCACCAAAATTGCATCCCCAAATGTATAAACATAACAAAATTTTAATCGAAAATAGTGTTATCCACATAATTTCACACGAGGATCTGATGTCGGATTCTAGACTTTAAAGATCAATAACGCTGAATACATAGAGAACTCGATATAATTACCATACATCTTCACTTCATCAGTCATTAGTGTCGGACTACTCCAATAAGGAAAAGGGATAGTGTCAAATGTCAAAGAGATCCATTAGGCACTTCAATGGTGTAACTGCTTCATAACAACTACCAAGTAATGTTGTGTAACTTGCCGGACTTCAAAGGCATTTCAATATACTATATTACAATGACTCTGAACTTAATCAACATCGCAAGTGATCAACATCGTAAGCCATCAACGGGTGTCCAAGAGGTTCACAGCGTATTCCACTGATGCAAAACTTTATTGACACTGTCATTCAACTATGGCTACCACAATAAGCTCACCGTCAACCATCACGAAGTAATACACTTTGCAGCTTTTCGAGCGCTACACTTCAATAACGTTCGACATGGCACTCTGTCAATGTGTGTTATCGACATTTTATGGACGCCGTGTATCTATGCGAAGCAGTATTGATATTGGATACTATCAACATCCATGAACACCTTAACACCGCACTATGATAACAGCAAAAAGATGCAAAGCGACACTACTCTTTGCCATTGTTCGATATAGCACTTTGATCTTCATATCACTTGAAATAGGTCGACATTATACTTGGTAAAGACACCAAAGATTGTAGTTGCTGCATGCTCCTACTAAAGAAGCAAAGCGAAGACCTAACACTTTACCACATCGTAGTTTGATGGCGTCGAAGACCCTGCGCTTCTCCTCTATAAATACGACCCTAGGGTGCTGTTTTTGGATCAGATTTTCTCTCCTTGCTTCTTATATATTTTAAACTTTATAAACCCTAAATCAATTTGGGGATTTGCAGACTGTAATGCATGAACCTTGTATACATAAGGAATCGAATAAGGAATCAAATACCAAATCATTGCACAACCTATTTTCATGATTTAAACTCGCGATTTGCAAACTTGATTGAGCTTGAACTAAGACTTAGACATTGTGAACACATTAACTTGAATCTCTTCGAATATATTGACTTGGATAATATCTTACATATAGCATATTAACTCGTACAATTCATAATCTTCCAAATGACAACGTCTTCAATAAAAAGAATGGATATGGAGTTAGAACCATGTGTTGCTTTATCCTATGACCTCGATAGCATCCAATACTTTACTTCGACTAGCCTAAAGAGGCTTCTCTTTGATTAATCTATCTTTTACATGTTTTTTAGGTGTTGACGAATTTATTCGTTAATATTTTGGCACTAAGGTGGGCTCGAACCTCAGTTCCTTTACAACTTTTCGTTAACTAATTATGTGAAATTTTTTCATTTTGGAGAAAATGGTAAGAGCCAGGGAAAATAATAACATCCTGACTTCAAATTAGAGAATATGGAGATTGGTCAACCTTCAACTTTAACGCGACTTGCAAGCGATGAGACCAAAATTTTGGATTTAATACAAAAGTGATGGTAATGTGAGAGCTTCAAGGGGCTCCATCTCAAGAACCTTTGAAGTTAATGGAGGTTATGGAAGGGGAAGACAAGGCACAATCTCCAAGTAAAATTCAAGAGAAGAACAAAAAAAAAAAACCAAGAGTCAAGCCAAAAGGTCCCTTGAGCAATCGAATAATTCAATCTAATTAGATAATAGAGATTACCACGACAACGAAACCAACCAAAAGAGCATTCTTAACCAAATAACGAAAGGTGCGCTTAAGGAGGAGAGAATCCTTAAACTAGAGAAAAATAGTAACCTTCGAAAGGCTTCTTTTTCAGAAGAAATAATGACTGTTAGAGTTCCATCTCACATCGAGATTCCTTCACTAGACTATGATGGAACTACTAATCCAAATGATCACCTTATAGCATTCAAGTGCCGAATGGATTTGTATAACACTTCAGGGGCAATTCATTGCAACTCCTTTTAGTAAATTTTCATGAAGCAGGTATCAAATGGTATAAGGGATACCAAGGAAAAACCAACTATTATTAGGAACAATTTTCTTACGAATTCGTGATGCAGTTCTATGTATACAAGGACCCAACATGGATTCCAGCAAGTTAGCAAATATTAAGACAAGGCCAGGAGAGTTGCTTGGTGAATATCTAAAGAGATTTAATACAAAAGCATTAAAAGCAGAAGATGAAGCTAACAAAGAAAAGCTTATGGCAATTCGTTTAGGGTTAATAAAGCAAACTCCTTTTCGGGAAGAACTTTATATTCATGGATGTAAATATCTATGACATTTCTATTTCCAGACCTAATTTTTTTATTCAAATGGAAGAGAAGTACCCTAGCACAAATAAATCTCAACAAAACCTAAATGAAGGAAGATTCAACTTTGAACATCCTAGTAAAAGGTCAACGGGGAATGAAGATATAAAAGAGGCTTAGAAAAAGGTTTCATAATCTGACTATGTAGACTTAATGAACCCCTCTCACATTTTCATCGTTGAAAAAGATGATGAAAGTTTCCATATTACTCATAAAATACGTAGCCGTCCTGAGCCCAATACAGGAGGAGGTTACTGTGTTTATCATAAAGTAAATAGACATAAGACTGATGAATGTCACATCTTGGTAGGAATAATTCAAAAAATGATCAAGTCATGACCTCTGAAGGAGTTTATTAAGGAAGCTTAAAAGATCTCTCATTCAGAAAAGAATAGCCCAAATACTTAAAGTCTAACTTCTTCTACAAGAGAAGAGAAGCTTTACAACTTCAAATGCAAACCCCAGTCAAACTATGAAGTTTTATGGCAATCGCCCACCATGGATTTTTTTTGCTTAGGAAATTTCTAGTTTAATTTGTTAATGAAATTGACCTCGTAGTAACATAAAATTTGAGTGTCTTTACAGGTTAAAACAAAACCAATCCATGCACATTGAAGGATATAAATTTCTGCATCAAAACATAACAGGCTCTGGTCTTCTTCGAAGAAAAGATAGTTCAAATGTCTAGGATAAAGTGGCTCTCTATCCCAAGGCTTGAACCAATTAGCCTCCCAACATAAGCCAGTTTCTAAGGAAAGGTAAATATCTAAAATCTTTCCAAAAGAAGGGATTCTCAAAGAAAAACATGCTTTTATCCATAAAGGTCTATTAGTTCGTGAATCATGACTTTTCATACATAAAAACTATAACGACTTGAAGATTTTTAACGATTTTAAATAATGTAATTAACTAAAAAAATTCACGAAAATAAACTATAAGATTATTGCAATGAAAATTTGATATTTGGCATGCGTCTATTGAAGCATAGCAAACTGCGGGTTTTCGCCAAAAAATATTTAAGTTTATTTGTTTGTGAAATTTCAAATTTCAAATTTCAAATTTAAAATCAGTTAAATGATGGAAATAAATTATCTTTGAATCTGAATATTTTTACATAAGAAAAATGTTGAACATTTTCTGAGTGAGAAGTCATATTTTGTTTTTCCACATTTGGACTGCTCTAGCTCCGTTTATCTTATTTTTGGATTTTTAGCAGCATTTTCGGTAGTGTATATCGAGTTTTGATTGGTTGGTCATAATGCTCATATCTATGTACCGTTTTATTCATCTCATCGTTCTGATCGGCAGCATATTCATTTATGCATTTTGACATCCGGTACACGGTGGAATCTGCGAAACGGTTAGTCGTATCGGTACCAATTTTTTAGCCTTTTGGATTTTCTGTGTCCTTTCAATTGTCTAGCCGGAGAAGCTATTGATGCTAGCCATTAATATTCCCAGATATTCACGTCCCTAACTTTTTATTTTCTACTATTTCAGAATATTTATTTGATTTGTCCCTTTATGTTCATTCTTTTCCCTCTTCATTTATGTTCTCTGCTTTGAAATTTTATATATATATAATTTGTTTCCTTATTGCATGGTTCGACCTGCTCATTCCTTCGCCCTGCTTATTCTCTTTCTTATTACTCTCCGACCTTCCCTTCTGCCCTCTCCCCTCTCAAACCCACTGACCACCACGACGCTGCCGGCCATTCCATGCTCAGACCCACGGTCCACCCTTTCCTCCGCCTCCGACCAGATAACACCACAACCGACCTCTGCCCGAACCTGTCCACACAATCGGCAGCCTGGTCGCAACCTCCTCTCAATCATAACACGCAACTACCACTTCGTCTACCTCCACCCGCGGCGCCGCCAGAACCTCACTTCTTCGACCGAACTCTGCCACCCTCCACTTCAGCTCTATGCTCCGTCTTATTCTCCTCGCATGCAATAGCCCCTGGTCGAACTCCACCTTCAGCAACCACCTGCCACATAGTAGCAGACCCAGACCTCCACCTTCACATAGCCGCAGCAAGTCTCCCTCCTCTGCCTTGTTCTCCTTGGCTACCTATCTCCATCACACCTTCCACTACCAACGCCAAAGCCACAACCCCAAGCAGCACTCCCACGGCCCACCAGCAGCCAAGATCGCTCAGCCACTAGCCTTTCCCGCCTACCGCCGAACACTGCACCGAGAAGCTGCCTTTCCACTTTGTCACAGCCAAGTATTTGTGCAATCATTATGTGACGACCCGCCTTTCTCAACCACAGAAAGACGTTTCATCATTAAGAAAGAAAGGGATAGAAATAGAAAAGAATAGAAAGAAAGAATAACAACATCAAAATCTCACAGCGGAATGGAACAAAATATAATACATCACATATCTATTACATAGTTATACATACATCAGAGTCATACAATATCATATAACAGGACTGTCATATACATATATGTCCATACATACATCCAAAATACAGTATACACTAACTACACAGCGGAACTACATATATAGATACATACGTCAGGTCTTCTTCCCAAAATAGCTCCTCCAGGAAATCAACACCCCCAAATACCTATAACTTGGCTACTCATAAAAATTTGAGTACCCAAGAGTTTATGAAAAACAAAATATAAACTCCGGGTCAGACATGGGTATGGTATGAGTAAACAGGTTTAAATTGCTTAACTTTGAAAATCATTTGGAAATAAAGGTATCACGTAAGACTTCCCACAAATAAATACGGGTAAGTTTTTACCTTACGCTAACCAAAACATATTATAGGAAATTCAGTGATATTATAATAGTGTCTAGGGTTTTCAAGTAAATAGGAAATAGCCGAAATCGTTACATCTATTAAATTCCAGCTACTAGCCACGAAAGTGGGTAATACAAATCAAAACCGTAGGGTCTCGTAGGGAAAATGGGTTTCCAACAATGGCAGAGCTACTGGGGTACCTCCCGTCACAATACGGGGCCTAGATCACCGTACCGAGGATCACTCCCGGCCCCCTACAACACAAGGCCGGAACCATTCCTTACTGAACAGTCCCGAACAAGATAACCCCGAAGTTGTGTCCAACAACTGCTCACACAACCGAATAAAAAGGGACATCTAGACAGGGGAATATCTTGTCCTGCTTGGGCATGACCCATCTAACCTTGCTTCATCTCCCCTGTTTTAGCCATTCCCGGTTGATGAGGCTTGAGGCTACGATTACCTTTATTGAACATATCTTAGAATGCTCATCGTCCGCCTGACGATGTGTTGAAAGCATTCAATCTATACAAGTTCGTTCTGGGTTCGAACGAAACCGAAGGCATCATCTCGTTACACTCATTTCGGAATCACCCTCAGAGTTAACGACGATAGCCCTTGCATTCTGAAACACCATCTCGATCACCATTTGATAAGTCACGACCTATCATTTAATTTGGATCGATGTGGTTTTCGGAGAATCAAAATTGATTCTTCCGATCCTGGTCTCATCGAAATCCAAACGCCATTTTAAGGGCCAAGTTGTGTATTTAACTTAACAATTCAATTCAATTCAATATCAGAATTAACATAACATATATAACAAATAAATCATACACAGTTATCACAGATATCCATAATATATTATAACATATCACAGAAGTATCATTAAACAGATATCAAAGTCAATCAAACATAATTATCAATGCATACCAAACAGTTTGGTTTTACTTAACTAAATTATTTGCTTAAGAATAAACTATTTTATTCTATTTAATTAATTACTGTTTAATTAACTTATTAATGATCAATTAATTACTCAATTAATCATTAATCATCAATTTATTAATTTTTCAATTAATTAACTTTATTCATTTACCATTACTTAATTACTTAGTTAATTAGTTCATTCTTAATTATTAATAAATAACTTACTTATTAAAGATTACAAATTATTTTAATAAGTCAATTATTATCAATTTAATTAATTATAAAATCTTTAATTAATCACTTAAATTAATTTTCATTTATTAATTAAATTTTAAGTAGTTAGCTAACATTTTTATGATTTAAATTGATTTAACGTATGATTTATTTTTAATTACAAAATTAATTTAAAGTTATCAATTTAAGATTTCAAATACAAACTAATTAACGTCCTAATTCATATCTTTACATACCTCTTTAATAACCTTTTTACTTAAACAATCTAACTATTGTTTAGCTTAACTTAGATATAACAAACACTAAAACAAAATTATGCCTGTGCACTCAGTAATGGACCGAGACAGCTCCTCCTTCACTCGAGAAAGTCTCGAGTTTCCTCCCGTGCCTTTCCCGTGTCTCTCTCCCATCTCCTTCTTTCTTCTCCCCAGTTTCTATTCTTCTCCTCACCTTTTTTTTAAGTTAAAGTTATAACTAACTGCAGAAACCACTAACGCACACGCGGGTCCTAACTCGAGCCAATCCACCCCTTTACCCGAGAACCCATTCGAGTATCACTCGATACGAAACCACCCACGGCCTCACTGACTCGCTCACGCCACCGTGCACGTGCACGGTGGCTCGCTTCGTCTCCGGTGGCTTACGACATCATCCACAAACCACAAATCGACCGCTCGTACGGATACACCATTCAAATCAACGCGATTCGGTCGAGGGCAAAATTTTGCCTGTAGCTCGAACACGCGTCACACACACCCACCGAAAAGTCCCTCGTGCGGCCACCATCCATCACTGGAGGTGATGAAACTCCACCAAAACCTCGATCACGCCCCCCTAATTCCACCTGAAATCGCGGCCAACTCGATTGCCTGATGATGCCGAAACACAATTTTTTACAGAGCATAAAAATATAAGCACTAAAACCCTACTTTTGGTTCAAACTCAAAATCCCTTCCTTGTATAATTTTTTTAGCATTTTTCTTGTGTTTAACAAATTACTAGCTTGCTTCATATCGATTTACAATAATTAAAATTAACCCAAACATCCAGGATTGACAAAAATCACATTTATTTCCATTTTAAACTGCTCTTAAAACCCTTGTTTAAAAATCATAATTTTTATGTTAAAAATCATAATTAGGTGTACGGAATCTAAATATGTTATGGAATTTACAAAATTAAACATTTGAAATTTGAACCTTTAATTAGTTTACCTGTAACTTAAAAAAAAAGTGTTTATATCTTACTGTTATACTTCAATATATTTCCAGGCTTTGTTTTATGTTAAACACTCTGAATTACTTACATCTTAGGTTTAAAATTAATTCAAATGGAGAAGTATTAATATCCTTTACTTCTTTTACTCATAAACTTGACAACAATAAGGAACAGAAGCTTGCAATGCATAAATCAATACAGGGCCATATATTTTCCATTTATTTTCAATATATATATAGCAACACAAAACATCAGAAGCTAATTATCATATTTAAAATTTAAGAAAGTATGTTTACTCACAAGAACAATTTGAACAGAAGGCAAGGTGTATTGAAGAAATTTCTGTTGAATTCCCTGAAGCTCTCCCTGTTGTTTTGCTGTTGGATTAAATCTAAGTTTGCAAAATAGCAATGCTTCTTAGGTTTGCTTTTAGTTTAAGTTTTTATAAACGAACTGAAAGTTTATAGGTGGATATGTATAGATTGAAGCTACTTAACAATAGGTTGTATCTAGACAGAGTGTATTTGTATTGTCATGATTCTTTTAATTGGCTAAGTAATATACTGCAGAAGAAAATTATGACAAGAATTTCGGCTGCAGTACTTGTTAAACAATATGTTGTGCTAGTTAATGCTTATGCCCTTAATCATGATAACAAGTATTTAATGTTTACCGATATTCTTATGTGTTGTACAAAGATATCTATTTTATTTTTTTTCATTATTTCGGCCAAGCATATCCTGTAAGACTCATATTTTGTTTTATTACATTAAAGTAAAACTTGTTTTCCTTATGCATGTAAGCTTCAGCAGCATATAGGTTTTATGTTTATTTTGTACAAGACACAAATTTTGTTTCATTATATTTGAAGTAAGATCTTTTGTTTCCTTATGCATAAATATATTTAAACTTTTTATTATCCAGTAATTCATTTATTTGTTCATTTATACTTATATTAATATTATAGTGTTCTCATGTTCATACACTTGTATTTATATAGTTCAAGTTATAACTTATATTCGTATATTTAATACTTTAGCTACATTCTATAATTTACGATTATGTTTTATACTAGTTTTGTATGTTTATATTTATAATCATTTATATTGTTTTATACTTATGTGTTAGATTTCCTTGTTTATGTTCAATATTACTATGTTTGTTTATTTTTAACTTTATCATTTTAAAAACTAACATTGTATTCATATGTGTATTATCAAAGATCTCATCAATTTAAACATTGACAAGCTTATATTTAATTTAAATTAGATTAAATATTCATTAAAATATGCTGTCAAAAATTCCGGGTTGTTACATTCCTCCCCCCTTAAAAGAATTTCGTCCCCGAAATTTAAAACAAAGTTAATTCAAAAGCTTTTTATAATAACAATCCAAACATACATATCATTCATACAATAGCAAACAATCAAACAGTCTATTCTAACAAACATCACTAGTTATCCGAACATAAATTTGGATAAGCATTCCTAAAACTATCGAGAGTTTCCCAGGTACAATCTCTGGGATCCTCACTCTATTGCACCTTGATGAGTTTCACCACTTTGTTCCTGAGTTTCTTCTCGTCTCGATCCACAATCTGAACTGGATTTCTGACTACAGTTAAATTGGGTTCTACTTCCAAGTCTTCTTGAATTACCGGTTCTACAACCAGTGAGGGATCATGAACAAATTTCCTCAAATGCGATACGTGAAACACATTGTGAATCCCAGACATCCGCTCTGGCAATTCAATCCTGTAGGCTATAGCTCCAATTCTTTCCAACACTCGGAATGGTCCATTGTATCTCGGAGCAAGTTTTCTCATTTTTCTGAATCTCATAGCACCTTTAATTGGGGAAACTTTAACAAAAACCAAGTTTCCGATCTCAAATTCCAATAGCCTTCGTCTTCTATCCGCATACTTCTTCTGACGATCTTGAGCAGCTTTCATCCTTTTCTTGATAAGCTCAACCTTCGCAGAAGCTTCACGAATAAGATCGGCTCCGAGCACAAGACGATCCTTCGATTCAATCCAACAAGATGGGGATCTACACGGTCTTCCGTATAAAGCTTCTTAAGGAGCCATCTTAATACTCGCTTGATAACTGTTATTATAAGAAAATTTCACTAGATGAAGATGGTCCTCCCAAGATCCTCCAAAATCTAAAACACAAGCCCGTAGATCCTCAAGAATACGATTAAGCCTCTCCATCTGTCCGTCCGTTTGAGGATGATAGGCTGTACTCAATCTCAAATCTGTTCCCATTGCTGATTGCAGAGCTTCCCAAAATTTGCTAGTGAAAATAGGATCACGATCACTTACTATGCTGACTGGGACACCATGCAATCGAACTATCTCCTTCAAGAAAATTTCCGCCGAAGAAACTGCAGTACGGGTTGCCTTTACTGGTATAAAATGGGCACTCTTAGTTAAACGATCCACAATAACCCATATACCGTCATTCCCTTTCCTGGTTCTAGGCAAACCATCAATAAAATCCATCGAGGTCATTTCCCATTTCCAATTCGGAATTTTCAAAGGTTGCAATAACCCGATAGATTTCTGTTGATCACCTTTAACTTGTTGACAAATGGCACGACTGTTCACAAATCTAGCAACATCCTTCTTCATATTCGGCCACCAGAATACTCTCCTCATGTCCTTGTACATCTTCGAGATTCCAGGATGAATATTCAATTTGGAGCGATGACTTTTAGACAACACTTCCTGCCTCAACTCCTTGTCATTCGGAACACAGATTCTCCCGTTGATCCTTAACGTTCCTTGGCCATCAATTTCAAAACTAGGACACTGACCCTTCCTGACTCTTTTGATGATTCTCCTCAACATCTTATCAGATTCTTGCTTGCTTGAGATCCTTTCAATAAGAGATGGAACCACTTCCAGAAGAGAAAGAACTGCGTTCCTACTAAGAGCATCAGCTACGACATTCGCTTTCCCTAGAGTATATAGAATATCCAAATCATAGGATGCAAGAAATTCAACCCCCTGCTGCTGTCTCAGATTAAGATCTTTTTGAGAGAATAGATATTTCAACGGTTTGTGATCCGTGAACAATTCGAATTTCTCTCCTAAAAGATAATGTCTCCAAATTTTCAAAGCAAAAACAATGGCTAGCAGTTCAAGATCATGCGTAGCATAGTTTTTCTCATGAGGCTTCAACTGCCGACTAGCATACGCAATAATCCTTCCGTTCTGCATCAGAACTGCTCCCAAACCCACTATACAAGCATCATTATAAACCTCGAATTTTCTTTTCCCATCCGGAATAGCAAATACTGGTGCACTAGTTAACCTTAGCTTCAATTCCTGAAAAGCTTCTTCGCACTGAAGTGTCCATTTGAATTTAGCTCCTTTCCTGGTCAGCTTAGTCAGATGCGAAGAAATCTTGGAATAACCCCTGATAAACTTCCTGTAGTAGCCAGCCAATCCTAGAAAACTGCGAACTTCCGTCGGTGTCTCTGGCTGTTTCCACTCCAGAATAGTTTCAACTTTCGCTGGGTCTACAGAAATGCCTTCACCCGAAACAATGTCCCCTAAAAATTTAACTTTCGATTTCCAGAAATGGCACTTCGAAAACTTCTCCTTCAGCACATGCTTCCTCAGAGTTTCCAATACAATCCTCAAATGCTCCCTGTGCTCTTCTTCGGATTTGGAATAGACCAAGATATCATCAATGAATACCAGCACAAACTTATTCAGTACATCCCTAAAGACTCGATTCATGAGGTCAACGAAGTAGGCAAGAGCGTTGGTTAATCCGAACAGCATAACCAACCACTCATAGAAACAATTCGGTCCCCTAAATGCAGTCAAGGGAATACTGTCTTCAGCTACCCTCAACTGGTGGAAACCTGAAGCTAGATCCAATTGAGAAAAGATAGAAACACCATACAACTGGTCAAAAAGATCATCGGTACGAGGAAGAGGATATTTCTTACGGATAGTCACTTTGTTCAATTCTCTATAATCCACACAGAACCTTAGTGATCCATCTGATTTAGTCACAAACACTGCGGCTGAACCCCAACAAGAAAAACCGGATCTAATCAATCCCTTCTCTAAAAGATCCTGCGTCTGCTTAATCAACTCTTCTCTTTCCCTAGGAGCCATTCTCCTACTGGGCTGAATCACTGGCACAGCTCCTGAAATCAAATCAATACAGAATTCTATTTCTCGATGTGGTGGCAGACACTTAACTTCTTCAAATACATCAGCAAAATCTTGAACCACATCGATGTCTTCAACTCTCTCTTCAGAAGTCTTAATTCCATGCAAAAGACTACTCAAGTGAATTCCAGAATTATCACACGACACTCTGGCAATTCTACCCAGATCAGTTTCCAACGAAACTGTTCTCTCATCACAATTCAAAACGACTTTATACTTATCCAGCCAATCCATACCCAAAATAAGAACAAACCCCTTAAAATTCAACACATACGAGTCACAAGAAAAGCTGTGGGATAGATAAGAGATCTTCAAGTCCTTACAGATAGTGTCTAATTTAGTCACCCCTCCTATAGGATTAGATAACAAGATAGGACTGTCTACAGAACTAGGGGTAAGAGAGACTTTTCAACAGAGTCCAAAGAAATAAAACTCAAGGAAGCACCCGAATCAAACAAAACTCTAATATATTTTCCATCTAAAAAGTAAAGTACCTTCTAATACTCCTTTGCCCATCGAAGAAGAAGATGGTCCGGCTTCCAAAGCAAAAACTTTATTCTGAGGCGCCCTCTGTAGAAGTGGACAATTCTTGATCATGTGTCCTGGCTGATGACAATTAAAACACAATGATCTCTGAACCATAGCTGATCATGGGCCACTCTGATGCGGTTGCTGTTGTTGTTGCTGGAATCCTTTCCTAGGACATTTACTTGCCAGATGCCCTTCCTGTTGACAAATGTAGTACTTTCGGGGTCCGTTGTTATTCCCAGGTTTCTTCTTATTCGGTTTCCTCCATTAAGGATCGAACTTTCGCTTATTTGGATTAGTGAAATTCCCACCTGAAGCTGCTACTAGAGCCACCGGTTTCTTACTCATCAAACTTTCATATCTCAATGCCATATCAATCTAATCAACAAAAGATCCTTTCAGAAGCACTGTCAATTTCCTATGGAATTCAGGCCTCAACCCTTGCACAAATTACTCGTTCTTTTTCAAAGGAGTATCGATGAGTCCTGGTCCATAACAAGAGAGTTCGTTGAATCTGGTTTCATACTCCGAAATGGACATACTACCCTGCTTCAAATACAGAAAATCCTGATACAATTGGGTTCTCCCTGCCGTTGGCACAAACTTCTCTTCAAACAATTCCTTGAATCTGTCCCAAGAAATGTCATCCTCAGAAATATTTGCAATTGTTGAATCCCACCATGCTGCTGCACCACCTTGCAGTTACCACGATGCCATATGCCTCTTACGCTCATCAGTCAATCTCTTGCTCTTAAAAATACGCTCGCAAGAGCATAGCCAGTATTGAACTTCAATTATCGACTCTGAACCGTTGAATGGTTGCCCTCCGAGATGTTTGAAATCCTTGCATAAAGCTGCAAAACTAACTTGAGACGGTACTGAATTAACAGCCTCACTAACATTTTGACTTCATCCATTATCTGTTGAAGTACTGGCTCTAACTCTACCTCTTCTTCCTGAACTCATGTTGGTAACCTGAACAGGTAACTCAACAAATTTAGATAGACTATATATAATTATAGGAAAATACAAATACGCACTCTCAAGATAGATATAACACAAGAGCCTAGGTACTCGCTCTACCTTGCGCTCTGATACCAACTGTAACGACCCGCCTTTCTCAACCACAGAAAGACGTTTCATCATTAAGAAAGAAAGGGATAGAAATAGAAAAGAATAGAAAGAAAGAATAACAACATCAGAATCTCACAGCGGAATGGAACAAAATATAATACATCACATATCTATTACATAGTTATACATACATCAGAGTCATACAATATCATATAACAGGACTGTCATATACATATATGTCCATATATACATCCAAAATACAACATACACTAACTACACAGCGAAACAACATATATAGATACATACGTCAGGTCTTCTTCCCAAAATAGCTCCTCCAGGAAATCAACACCCCTAAATACCTATCACTTGGCTACTCATAAAAATTTGAGTACCCAAGAGTTTATGAAAAACAAAATATAAACTCCGGGTCAGACATGGGTCCGGTATGAGTAAACAGGTTAAAATTGCTTAACTTTGAAAATCATTTGGAAATAAAGGTATCACGTAAGACTTCCCACAAATAAATACGGGTAAGTTTTTACCTTACACTAACCAAAACATTTTATAGGAAATTCAATGATATTATAATAGTGTCTAGGGTTTTCAAGTAAATAGGAAATAGCCGAAATTGCTACATCTATTAAATTCCAGCTACTAGCCACGAAAGTGGGTAATACAAATCAAAACCATAGGGTCTCGTAGGGAAAATGGGTTTCCAACAATGGCAGGGCTACTAGGGTACCGCCCGTCACAGTACGGGGCCTAGATCACCGTACCGAGGATCACTCCCGACCCCCTACAACACAAGGCCGGAACCATTCCTTACTGAATAGTCCCGAACAAGATAACCCCGCAGTTGTGGCCAACAACTGCTCACACAGCCGAATAAAAAGGGACATCTAGACAGGGGAATATCTTGGCCTGCTTGGGCATGACCCAACTAACCTTGCTGCATCCCCCCTGTTTTAGCCATTCCTGGTTGATGAGGCTTGAGGCTACGATTACCTTTATTGAACATATCTTAGAATGCTCATCATCCGCCTGACGATGCGTTGAAAGCATTCAATCCATACAAGTTCGTTCCGGGTTCGAACGAAACCGAAGGCATTATCTCGTTACACTCATTTCGGAATCACCCTCAGAGTTAACGACGATAACCCTTGCATTCTGAAAAACCATCTTGATCACCATTTGATAAGTTACGACCTATCGTTTAATTTGGAACAATGTGGTTTTCGGAGAATCAAAATTGATTGTTCCGATCCCGGTCTCATCGGAATCCAAACGCCATTTTAAGGGCCAAGTTGTCTATTTAACTTAACAGTTCAATTCAATATCAGAATTAACATAACATATATAACAGATAAATCATACACAGTTATCACAGATATCCATAATATATTATAACATATCACAGAAGTATCATTAAACAGATATCAAAGTCAATCAAACATAATTATCAATGCATACCAAACAGTTTGGTTTTACTTAACTAAATTATTTGCTTAGGAATAAACTATTTTATTCTATTTAATTAATTACTGTTTAATTAACTTATTAATGATCAATTAATTACTCAATTAATCATTAATCATCAACTTATTAATTTTTCAATTAAATAACTTTATTCATTTACCGTTACTTAATTACTTAGTTAATTAGTTCATTCTTAATTATTAATAAATAACTTACTTATTAAAGATTACAAATTATTTTAATAAGTCAATTATTATCAATTTAATTAATTATAAAATCTTTAATTAATCACTTAAATTAGTTTTCATTTATTAATTAACTTTTAAGTAATTAGCTAACATTTTTATGATTTAAATTGATTTAATATATGATTTATTTTTAATTACAAAATTAATTTAAAGTTATCAATTTAAGATTTCAAATACAAATTAATTAACGTCCTAATTCATATCTTTACATACCTCTTTAATAACCTTTTTACTTAAACAATCTAACTATTGTTTAGTTTAACTTAGATATAACAAACACTAAAACAAAATTACGCCTGTGCACTCAGTAATGGACCGAGACAGCTCCTCCTTCACTCGAGAAAGTCTCGAGTTTCCTCCCGTGCGTTTCCCGTGTCTCTCTCCCATCTCCTTCTTTCTTCTCTCCAGTTTCTATTCTTCTCCTCACCTTTTTTTAAGTTAAAGTTATAACTAACTGCAGAAACCACTAACGCACACGTGGGTCCTAACTCGAGCCAACCCACCCCTTTACCCGAGAACCCATTCAAGTATCACTCGATACGAAACCACCCACGACCTCACTGACACGATCACGCCACCGTTCACGTGCACGGTGGCTCGCTTCGTCTCCGGTGGCTTGCGACATCATCCACAAACCACAAATCGACCACTCGTACGAATACACCATTCAAATCAACGCGATTCGGTCGAGGGCAAAATTTTGCCTGTAGCTCGAACACGCATCACACACACCCACCGAAAAGTCCCTCGTGCGACCACCATCCATCACCGGAGGTGATGAAACTCCCCCAAAACCTCGATCACACCCCCTAACTCCACCTGAAATCGCGGCCAACTCGATTGCCTGATGATGCGGAAACACAATTTTTTACAGAGCATAAAAATATAAGCACTAAAACCCTACTTTTGATTCAAACTCAAAATCCCTTCATTGAATAATTTTTTTAGCATTTTTCTTGTGTTCAACAAATTACTAGCTTGCTTCATATCGATTTACAATAATTAAAATTAACCAAACATCCAGGATTGACAAAAATCACATTTTAGTTCCATATTAAACTGCTCTTAAAACCCTTGTTTAGAAATTATAATTTTTATGTTAAAAATCATAATTTTTATGTTAAAAATCATAATTAGGTGTACGGAATCTAAATTGTTATGGAATTTACAAATTTAAACATTTGAATTTTGAACCTTTAATTAGTTTACCTGTAACTTAAAAAAACAGTGTTTATATCTTATTGTTATACTTCAATATATTTCCAGGCTTTGTTTTATGTTAAACACTCTGAATTACTTACATCTTAGGTTTAAAATTAATTCAAATGGAGAAGTATTAATATCCTTTACTTCTTTTACTCGAAAACTTGACAACAATCAGGAACAGAAGCTTCCAATGCATAAATCAATACATGGCCATATATTTTCCATTTATTTTCAATATATATATAGCAACACAAAACATCAGAAGCTAATTATCATATTTAAAATTTAAGAAAGTATGTTTACTCATAAGAACAATTTGAACAGAAGGCAAGGTGTATTGAAGAAATTTCAGTTGAATTCCTGAAGCTCTCCCTGTTGTTTTGCTGTTGAATTAAATCTAAGTTTGCAAAATAGCAATGCTTCTTAGGTTTGCTTTTAGTTTAAGTTTTTATAAACGAACTGAAAGTTTATAGGTGGATATATATAGATTGAAGCTACTTAACAATAGGTTGTATCTAGACAGAATGTATTTGTATTGTCATGCTTCTTTTAATTGGCTAAGTAATATACCGCAGAAGAAAATTATGACAAGAATTTCGGCTGCAGTACTTGTTAAACAATATGTTGTGCTAGTTAATGCTTATGCCCTTAATCATGATAACAAGTATTTAGTGTTTACTGATATTCTTATGTGTTGTACAAAGATATCTATTTTATTTTTTTTCATTATTTCGGCCAAGTATATCCTATAAGACTCATATTTTGTTTTATTACATTAAAGTAAAACTTGTTTTCCTTATGCATGTAAGCTTCAGCAGCATATAGGTTTTATGTTTATTTTGTACAAGACACAAATTTTGTTTCATTATATTTGAAGTAAGATCTTTTGTTTCCTTATGCATAAATATATTTAAACTTTTTATTGTCCAATAATTCATTTATTTGTTCATTTATACTTATATTAATATTATAGTGTTCTCATGTTCATACACTTGTATTTATATAGTTCAAGTTATAACTTATATTCGTATATTTATTACTTTAGCTACATTCTATAATTTACGATTATGTTTTATACTAGTTTTGTATGTTTATATTTATAATCATTTATATTGTTTTATACTTATGTGTTAGATTTCCATGTTTATGTTCAATATTACTATGTTTGTTTATTTTTAACTTTATCATTTTAAAAACTAACATTGTATTCATATGTGTATTATCAAAGATCTCATCAATTTAAACATTGACAAGCTTATATTTAATTTAAATTAGATTAAATATTCATTAAAATATGCTGTCAAAAATTCCGGGTTGTTACACATTAGTTAAAAACTTGATTTAGCTGGTGGGCATACACTTACTCACAGCTCCTACTTAAACTAGAGTTCATATCTGCTCTTGATCTAGCCTTCTCTTCTTAAAAAAAGAAGAGAGATCTGTTATATATGTATATATATATATATTCTGAATTCTCGAATTCAATTTCATCTGCTGTGCTTTGGAATTACTGCTTGGATTCGTAGCTTGTTGTGTGTCTAATCTCTCTAGCCTCGAAAGGTGAGCGATCACTCACGATTAACAGTTTTATATTTAGTAAATTTAATTCACATGAAATGACAATTGAAATATGTTGTGAAATTGAATTGGTTAGAAATTTGATTGTTGAATATGATATATTACTATTTAATTTGTTTACTTTAGTTAACTGACATATGATAACCATAACTTGTTGTATATATATTATTTTTAAATTGTTAATTACGATCAAAATTGCAATTGATATGCCATGTCATTTATGCTATAATTTTATTATTCTCACACTACGAGCTCTCTGTTAGTTAGGAAAATCCGTTTGGGTTGAAATGTTAAATACTCGAACGATATTATAGATTTAGGGAAATCGTTATGGGTTGAAATAATAAACCCAAGCAATTTTATTGATTTTGAAATTTTGGTATTGCGGGTTGAAATGATATATACCATAAATATTAAATTATTGCGGATTGAAATGATAAATATCCATATCACTTGAGCATAGGATTGAAAATTATATACAAGCACCATTGGTCGATTTTTAAATTATTTCCAAAAAATTTGAGAAAAAAATAACGTGTTTGGATTTTAAAATAAATTATCGAGATTTTCTTTTAATATATGTGTATAACTTAGATTTTTAAATTATACGTCTAGAAATTTTAAAAAATTCATAAGCTAAGTTTTGAAAAGGGTACTTTTTAAGATTTTACTTACGTATTTATTATTTTTATAAGATAAGTTTAAAACAGGTTTAATAGTAAGGTTTAATTTGACTTAATTTAATAAAAAATTAATTTAATTAATATATATATAATATATTTAAGTATTTATTTAAAATTATATTAATATTTTAAAAATATATTTTGTAATAACTTTAGTAAATTAAGGATGAAAAGATGAATTGAAATTGATTTGAAATTTTATCTGTTTAAGAAATTGTATTTAAATAAAAATTGATTTGGGACTTATCAATTTTGAGATTTTAAAGATATAATTTTATCTGATAAATGGATTTTTGATTTAAGGTGATTAAATGAATATTTTCAAATTTAAATAAAATTGAATATTTAATTTTGATTTAAATTTGTAATTTGCGTTTTTATTTATATATTATTAAAAATGATTAAGTGAATATTTTCAAATTTAAGTAAAATTAAAGTTGAATTTTGAAATGTAAATAAAATAATCAAATTGAGTTATTGTAAATGTTTGAATATTTAAACTTTGAAACCTACTGAATTAGAAGTGGTTTAAATTTACAGTTCAAACCTGGGTTTGAAATCGATATAAACTACAAACGGTTTAATGTGAATTTGAATTGAACTTTAACCTTTTTTTATTGAAATTGTTGAAATGAGATTGATTTAAAATGAATTTTGGAACTAAAGTTGATTAGAATTGATTTGTGAAATTTGAAGAAACAATTCTAATTTGAAACTATTTTCAATATATATATTTTAATATATAAACTATTTTAATCTATAACATATTTTTAAATATAAGCTATTTTTGATGTATAACTATTCCAATATATGATTTCGAAAGTGAATAATGATTTAGGAAGTGATATGACTTCGAAAGTGAAAATGATTTTGAAAGTGAATATGATTTCGAAAGTGATATGATTTTGAAATGAATATAATATTTTGATATGAAGTATGAACTGTTTGAAGTGAAAAATGACCATGGTGTGAAATAAGCGTTTGGTTGTTAAATAGACCGGGATCAGATATTGTCATACTCTCTGCCAATAACAAAACCACTTTAACAATTGTGCACGTGGTGGAGAATCCAAAATGAAGTAAGATGGTTTGGCGACGTCTATATGAGATATGTACGCAGCCCTAACTCCTACGAGTCAGCTTGACATGACTAAAACATGAGCTATACCTGGGCCAAGTGAGGACGCACCTTCAATCGAGCATGCTTCTTCGATACCATGTCTATTACATTGTGATTTGATTGGGTGCACCTTTGATTATGGATGTGTGTCTAGAGATAGGCGATAGTAGCTGCTATGTATTACCACCAGCCCAGTTCTACAAAAAGGTAGAATCCTACTCTAGGCGTTGCCTCGCGTGCCTTGTCACATGCCTTATCGAGCCCATTACGACCTTGGTTTGTATCGTACGTATGGAGTGATCACTGAGTATCCCAACAGTTTTGTGGAGCTTACAACATCTGTATAGACTACGATATTCATATAAAAATGTGTTAAGCGGGATATGGGTAACGCCTTAATACTATTTTAATATTTTACTTTATTGTAGACATTATCTATGTGGCGAATGGTACTATGTATGTAGATAGTTTCATGGATTCTTAAAGGATGGATCCCAAAATCCTTTAAGTTATATTGCGTTTCACTTGGACATTTCACTTGAGTTGATTTACTTGCATAAGAATGTTAATCCTGTCTCGAGAGATTTGTGTTTTGCTTTATGCTTGGGTCAAACCGAGTGTCATAGCATTTGAGACTCACCGTTGGAGCTTGGAGCTTTGCTTAGAGATCTATCTTTTATCTATTCAACTTTCATTTATTTCCAGTTGTTTATGTTCAGACTTGTCAGTTGCTTTTGTATTTGTGACTTCTATGTATTTAGGATTTTTGTTGTATTTTGTTTTAGACTCTGATGTTCTATAGTAGCTTCATGAACTACTACTAATCTATTCCACTGCTTATTGTTGTAAAATTATGTTTCTATGGTTTTATAATTGATTAATTTACTGTATATGCTAAGTTTTTCCAAATATAAATTAACAATTTGTTGTTTTGAGTAATTCTAGTCAGACATGTGTGGATTATTATCGTTTTGAATGGTTTGAAATGACAGATCGTTACAGTAGGTACCGGAGCTTTGGTTTAGGCAAAACCTAGCATACGAAGTAAAAACACATTAGAGATAGGGTTGGCATACCCTAGAATGTGTAAAATTAATTACAGAATCATCATCGTTCGAGCTTGAAATTCTTTGTTAGGATCATCATTGATTTGGATTTCTTTTGAATTTTGGAACTTTCCCTTTGTTCTAAAATCCATTCTTATCTTTTCCTATTCGTGTTCTTTTTGATACTGGAGCATCACATGACTTTATTTCTGCTGATCCCTGTAATAAATTTAAGCACACCCTGCAACCTCAGTTGGCAACTTCATCCTTATGTGTGACTAATCCCATCGGCGGTCTCGCTAACTTTAGTATGTAAAGGGGTGACACTCCTTTACAATAGGCATCAATTTACAGGAGATTTCTACATCTTCGATTTCGATGATGTTATTTCTTGCAAATCTCGAACTGTTTCTCTTGTAGATGACCAGGGTAATCCTCTTGTGATCGAATGTCGATTGCCTTAAAATTATGCAGATAGTTTCATCTTCTCGCTTATTCTCAGCCTAGTGATCTTGACTCCACCCTGATAGTCAAGGTTTGTCCTAATGTTTTAGGTGAAGTCGGTTATCTTCCTCCTAAGTGTGAATTGAATTCCGCATCGATCTTATTTGGTTTTCACCAACTTCGTGTAGCTGAGGAGAGCATTCCAAAGACAGCTTTCCGAACGATGAATGGTTTCTATGAATTGTTAGTTATGCCCTTTGGATTAATTAATGCTCTTGCCTTCTTTGTCGATCTCTTGAATCGCATTTTCCATGATGTTTCAACAAGTTTGTCCTAGTTTTCGTTGATGATATTCTTATCTTTTCTAAGTCAGAGAAGGAGCACGAATCTCATTTGAGCTATGTTCTCCAAACTCTTAGGAGTCATCAGCTGAAAGCCAAATTTTCTAATTGCCATTTCTGGAGAGATGAAGTTCGATTCCTTGGGCACATTATTTCTGAAAATGGAGTCACGGTTGATCCGGTTAAGATCGCTGCGATTAATATAAGTCTATCCATATTTCCTCTTTTGTAATTTAATTATCTTATCTTCCTTTCTATCATATCTTCTTAGCTTGAATTCTCTTTGATTAGAGTCCCTCTAAATCGAATCTCTATCCTTGTTCTAAAATCCATTTTTTAATCATCCTATGAGGATTTATATTTGTAATTGATGTAAAAATGTTTATATTATGTTGTTTGAGTTGTTAAGTTTGAATTTTGGGTTTCGATCGGTTCGTCTAGCTAACGTTATCAGTAGGAATTCCAAAACATTTGAACTAAGCAGACAGACACAATATTGTTTTCGAATTGGTGAATGAAATAATTTTATGTATGATTATATTTTATATGTAAAAGTATAACTTTTTGAAATTAGATAGTTAAATGAATTGGTTATTAGAAATGGTAGTGCTAGATTATCATTTACTGTTTTGACAACATTCCTAAACCATTAACTATTGTTGTATGTTACAAGGAGATGAAACTTTATAAACATGGTTTATAAATTTGATTTGAAAATGAAACGAATTTAAATTAAGGATTTGAGAATTTAAATTTCGGTGATTTTCAAATTTTGGTTTTTAAAGTTTTGAGAGAAAAATATATTATTCGAAAGTATTTTTGAATAGAAATTGTTTCCAAGAATTTTAAAAGATGTAAGTTGGTACTCTCCTCTTATGTCGCTGGAAAATAATTTTGATGATGACTGTAGCATCAACATTTATTTTCAAGTCTCAAAGTGGGGAGACCACTTATTAGCTTTGCTACACTTTTCTTTTGGAAAATGGATTTGATTTGAATTTCTTGAGTATGATTTGATGTAAAATATATATATATATATATATATATATATATATATATTTCAAAATGGTTTGAAGTGAAACTAGAAATTTAATTCTTAAGTTTTATGTTTGGTGATGGTTTTCAATTATTGAAATGAAGCATTTTTTTTGAATAATTGGAGTGTCTAAAATGAAAAATGGAATTGAAAAAAGTTGAAACAGTTGAACTAGGATAAAATTTATTTATATAATACTCAATTGCATTCTAAAACATATGTAACTTACCTGAAATATTCAAAAAGTTAAAATGTAACGTGAATATGGAATTGAAGGTTATACAAGAGAAAATTTAAGTAATAAAGATGTTTAAACTAAATTTTGCTTGATAAAAATGCTGTAAATAAAACAAGTAAATTTGTATATTGCTTAATTACATTTGAAAACATTCATAAAACTTATCTGGAAAAGTTTGAATGCAATGAGAACATGTAACTGAATAGTATATAATATAAAATGTAAGTAATAAGATGTCTAAAAATGAAATTTATATGGTTTTGAATTAATTGTTGTATCTGGTAATATGTATCTCGAATCTATCTTTTCTTTCTATTTCTTCTATTCTCCTATCTCGTTCCTTTTCACGTATAAAAAGTTTTGAGTGGGGGAGAGTGTAACGACCCAGATATTTTTAATGATTTTAAATATCATAATTAACTAAAAAAATTCATGACAATAAACTATAAGATTTTTGCAACAAAAATTTGATATTTGGTATGTGTCTATTCAAGCATAGAAAATGGGGGGTTTTGTGAGAAATATGTAATTTATTTGTTTGTGAAATTTCAAATTTCGAATTTAAAATCAGTTAAATTGATGGAAATAAATTATTTTTGAAATCTGAATATTTTTATATAAGAAAAATGTTTAACATTTTCCAAGTGAGACGTCATATTTCGTTTTTCCAAATTTGGATTGCTCTAGCTCAGTTTATCTTATTTTCGGCGTTTTAGCAGCATTTTCGGTAGCGAATATCGAGTTTTGATAAGTTGGTCGTATCGCTCATATCTGTGTACCATTATGTTCGTCTGGTCGTGCTAATCTCCGTAGTATATTCGTTGGTGCATTTTTATGTCTGGTACATGGCGAAACCTACGAAATGGTTAGCCCATCGGTACCCATTTTGGAGCCTTTTGGGTTTTCTGTGTCCTTTTAATTGTCCAGCCGAAGAAGCTGTTGGATGCTAGCCATTAATATTCCCGGATATTCACATCCCCGACTTTTTATTTTCCACTATTTCAGCATAATTATTTGGTTCATCCCTTCACATTCATTCTCTTCCCTCTTCGTTTATGTTCTCTGCTTTGAATTTTTTTATAAGTTGCTTCCTTATTGCATGGTTCAATTTGCTTTTTCCTTCGCCCTACTCATTCTCTTTCTTATTACTCTCTGACCTTCCCTTCCGTCCTCTTCCCTCTCAAACCCACTAACCACCGCCACGCTGCCAGCCTTTCCACACTTAGACCCACGTCTCCACCCTTGCCTCCGCCTTCGACCAGATAACACCACAACCGACCTCTGCCCGAACCTCTCCACACAGTCAACAGCTTGGCTGCAATCCCCTCTCCATCACAACACACAATTACCACTTCCTCTCTCTCTGCCCGCTGTGCCGCCAGAACACAATACTTTGGCCCAACCAAACTCCCCCATCCTCCACTTCAGCCCTGTGCTCCACCTTATTCCCCTCGCACGAATAGCCCTTGGCCGAACTCCACCTTAAGCAACCACCTGCCACACAGTAGCAGACCCAAACCTCCACCTCCACATAGCCGTAGCAAGTCTCGCTTCTCCGCCTTGTTCGGCCCTGGCCACCTATCTTCATCACACCTTCCACCTCCAACGCCAAAGCTACAACCCCGAGCAGCACCCTCGCAACCCACCAGCAGCCAAGTCCGCTTAGCCACTAGCCTTCCTAGCCTACCACCGAGCACTACACTAAGCAGCTTCCTTTCCACTTCGTCACAACCAAGCAGTTGTCCAATCCTTACTCAAAAACTTGATTTCAGCCGGCGAACATACACTTGCTTACAGCTCCTGCTTAAACTAGAGTTCTTATCTGCTCTTGATCTAGCCTTCTCTTCTTAAAAAAAGGAGAGAGATATGTTATATATATATATATATATATATATATTATATTATGAATTCTTGAATTCAAGTTCATCGTTCTATGCTTTGGAATTTGTGCTTAGATTCGTAGCTTGTTGTGTGTCTAGTTTCTCTAGCTTCAGAAGGTGAGCGATCACTCACGATTAACATTCTTATATTTAGTTAATTTACTTCAAATGAAATGACAATTGAAATATGTTGTTAAGTTTTATTGGTTTAAAATTTGATTATTGAATATGATATATTAGTATTTAATTTGTTTACTTTAGTTAATTAACATATGATCACAATTTGCGCCAAAATTGGTCATAAACCCCAAAAGTAGTGAAAGCACCAGTGTTTACACACAAATCCTCAATATGCGAACACAAATCTCATATCTAGATGATGTGGAGAGTAAAAATGAAGAAATAACAAAATTAAAATGAAAGAAACTAGGGGAAGACATAAGATTTATAGTGGTTCGGTGTTGTAGCCTACGTCCACTTTGAATAGTTTGTTATTTATTGATGATTCTCAACTGATTTACAATAGTAAAATCAATAACACTCAAGTTACAATAAAGTCTCAGCAGAGTAACAACATAAGAGCTTCCAAAAGTCTTCAATAAGCATAGGGGTGCTATTTATAGGAGTGGATCTGGAAATATCTCCCTCAAACCTCAGAATACCTCTTCTCACATGTGGATGGGCCCACCAGATCGATCTGGGGTCATTTGTGATCAATCCTGATCGATCCAAGTGCATTTTGCATCATTCCAAAAATGGGCCAATGGAGCTGAGATCAATCATGGACCTTCCTGAGTGAATAAGAAAGCTTCTGTGAAAATTTCATAGCATTTGTACTTTCATTTTGAGTGCTATGGTCGATCCAAGATTGAGTTAGTACATGTAGGCTGGAACCTTCATATCCATCAAGAGCTTTGTGTCCATCATATTCCATATCCATCAATTCATATCCATCAGTCCCCGTACCCGTAGCCTTCAAATCGATCCAAGTTTCACACATAGATCCATGATTTACGCTCCAACCTGACCTTTTCCTTCATATCGATCGATACGAACGTGATCGATACGAAAACGGCTCCTGAATCTTTCATACCCATCCAGCATAGCTCCCTTTGAATGTGCCCTTCATATTGATCAATAAGTGATCGATACGAGATATGCTTCCAAGCCTCTGTAACCATTGCCTCGTATCCATCCTCTGCTCCTTCCTTCGTATCGATCCCAAGCGTTCTAGGGGGCACATTCCTTTGTATCCATCAAACACATATCCCTTGGTTGATTTATTCCTTGCATCGATCCATCCTTAATCGATACGAAATACACCAACATGTTCTGCCGCATCCATCCAACCGATACATATATATATATATATATTTATATATATATATATATATATATCAATACAGAATCCACATTCATCAACCTATATCCTTTCTAGATATGCCTGATCGATAAGAATTCGATTAATATGAAATGTATTGATACGAATGTCGATCGATCCAACTGAAACATTACAACAATCCATACGAAGGTATCGATTCAAAACCATTTCTCACCAATATTGATCCATCAATAACTTGAGCACACGAACTTCTATTGACCTGAAATTTAAAGTGTAGCCACAACGAGCCTTATTTATCATTCTCTATCGATCCGACCTTGATTGGAGCTTGATCCAATTTTGACGTCATCGATCATATCCTTGTTTCCAATGGATCTCCAATCTTGATATCCATCCTTTTTAGCCCATTTGTTGATATCCCGGCCTTGTCCAAAACGCATGATAACAATAACCATAACCTGTTGTGTATATATTATTTTTAAATTGTTAATTATGATCATAATTGCCATTGATATGCCATATTATTTATGCTCTTATTTTATTTTTCTTACATTGCAAGTTCCCTGTTAGTTAGGAAAATCCCTATGGGTTGAAATGATACATACCCGAACGATATTATAGATTAGGGGAAACGTTATGGGTTGAAATGATAAACCTAAGCGATATTGATTTTGAAATTTTGGGATTGTAGGTTGAAATGATATATACCCATAAATATTAAATTATTACGGATTGAAATGATAAATATCTGTATCACTTGACTATTGGATAGAAAATTATATGCGAACACCATTGGTCTATTTTTAAAAGATTTCCAAAAATTTTAAGAAAAAATATATGTGTCTAGATTTTAAAATAAATTATAGAGATTTTATTTTAATATATGTGCAAAATTTAGACTTTAAATTATATGTTTAGAAATTTTAAAAAATTAATAAGTTAAGTTTTGAAAATGGTATTTTTTTTAAGATTTTACTTATATTTTTATTATTTATATATATATAAAATAAGATTTAAAATAGATTTAATAATAAGTTTAATTTAACTTGATTTAATAAAAATTTAATTTAATTAATAATATATATATAATATGTTTAGGTATTTATTTAAAATTATATTAATACTTTAAAAATAGATTTTGTAATAACTTAAATAAATTAAGGATGGAAAGATGAACTGAAATTGATTTAAAATTTTATCTGTTTAAGAATTGTATTTAAATAAACATTAATTTGGAAATTATTAATTTTGAGATTTTAAAGATATGATTTTATAACTTGATAATTAGACTTTTTATTTTAGGTCATTAAATGAATATTTTCAAATTGAAATTAAATTGAAATTGAATATTTAATATTGATTTAAATTTGTAATTTGAGATTATATTTAAATGTTATTAAAAATGTGAATATTTTCAGATTTAAATAAAATTAAAGTTCAATTTTGAAATATAAATGAAATTTATCAAATTAAGTTATTTTAAATGTTTGAATATTTAAACTTTGAAACCTATTGAATTGGAAGTGGTTTAAATTTGTAGTTCAAACTTGGGTTTGAAATTGATATAAATTAAAAACGGCTTTAATGAGATTTGAATTGAACCTTTAACCTTTTTAATTGAAATTGTTGAACTAAGATTGATTTAAATTAAATTTTGGAACTAAAGTTGATTTGAATTGATTTGTGAAATTGGAAGAAACAATTCTAATTTGAAATTATTTTTGATATATATATATATTAATATATCAACTATTTTTAATATACATAAACTATTTTAATCTATAACCTATTTCTAAATATAAACTATTTTTAATATATAACTATTCCGATATATGATTTCGAAAGTGAATAATGATTTAGGTAGTGATATGATTTCGAAAGTGAATATGATTTAGAAAGTGAATATGATTTCGAAAGTGATATGATTTTGAAATGAATATGATATTTTGATATGAAGTATGAACTATTTGAAATGAAAATTGACCACGGTGTGAAATAAGCTTTTGGTTGTTAAAGTGATTTGGACCAGATATTGTCCTACTCTCTGCCAATATCGAAAACCACTTTAACAACTGTGCAAGTGGTGGGGAATCAAGAATGAAGTAGGATGGTTTTGCGACGTCAATATGAGGTATGAATGCAGCCCCGACTTCCGCAAATCGGTTTGATGTGACTAAAACAAAAGCTATACCTTGGCCAAGTGAGGTCGCACCTCCGATCGAGCATGCTACTTCAATATCATATTTATTACTTTGTGATTTGATTAGGTGCACCTTTGATTATGTGAGTGTGCCTCGAGGTGGGCAGTATTAGCTGCTATGCATTACCACCAGCCCAATTCTGCAAAACGGTATAATCCTACCCTAGGCACTGCCTCGCATGCCTTGTCACATGCCTTATCGAGCCCATTACGACTTTGGTTTGTATTGAACCTATAGAGTGCTCATTGAGTATACCACCAGTTTAGTGGAGCTATAGCATATGTATAGACTACAATATTTATATAAAAATGCGTTAAGGGGGATATGGGTAATGCCTTAATGCTATTTTAATATTTTACTTTACTATAGACATTATCTATGTAGCATATTATACTATGTATGTTGATAGTTCCACAGATCCTTAAAGGATGAAATCCCAATGTCCTTTAAGTTATATTGCATTTCACTTGGACATTTCACTTGAGTAGATTTACTTGCATAAGAATGTTAAACCTGACTTGAGTGTTTTTTGTTTTTCTTTATGCTCGGGTCAGACCGAGTGTCACAACATTTGAGACTCACCTTTGGTGCTTGGAGCTTTTCTTGGAGTTATATCTTTTATTTATTTAGCTTTCAATTATTTCCAGTTGTTTATGTTCAGACTTGTCAGTTGCTTTTGTATTGATGACTTCTATGTGTTTGGGATTTCTTTTGTATTTTGTTTTAGACTCTGATGTTTTGTAGTAGCTTCATGAACTACTATTTATCTATTTCGCTACTTATTGTTGTAAAACTCCATGTCTGTGATTTTATGATTGATTTATTCACTTTATTTGCTAATTTTTTAAAAATATAAATTAACAATTTTTCGTTTTGAGCAATTCTAGTCAAAAATGTGTGGATTATTGTCGATTTGAATGGTTCAAAATGGTAGGTTGTTACAGAAATAAGACTTTCCTTTTTGCTAAGAAAAACCTGAGGAGGTACAATTATATATATCATCATATAAAGATGGAAGAACATACATCAACCTTATTATAAATAAGCCATTTTATGGCTGAAAAGAATTTATTAAACAATTTCTTCGAGGAAAATTACCAAAAGTCAAGAAGGATTACTTATACTTACCCTATAAATCAGTGAAAACAAATATTTATCTATTTCGAGAAAAAAATTATACCAACTTTGAGAAATATTGCTTAGCATTGGTAAATGCAAGCTAAAGATTTTGGCTAAGCATGTTTTGGCAAAACCTTTTTCAAAGCTTCCTGATATTATTTGCAAGGGAAGACTTATACCCATTTCCCCAAGAGAAAACTATCCGGATTTATAAAATCAAACTCTAATTAGAAAATTTTATTCTCGGTTAAAGGAATACTAGTTCATGAGTCATGACCACTCGGTTTCTTATTTGAGATTCGCGTTTCTATTATGAGAATGATTTGATAACTCATTATCAAAAAGTTCAAGTATCCAAAAAATTTGAAAATAGTCCCTTAGTTTATTAGAAAGGTCCTTTATGAAAATACTTCCTCTCAAAAAGAAGTTCATGACAGAAAAGGTGATGTTCAAAAGGATTTTCACAAACATTCCAATTGGAAAAAATCGATATGTCCAAAACCCGAAAGGAAACGGAGATAAAAGATATAAAGGAATCCGAAAGCCAATGAAGAAATAAACAGAATTAAGCAAAGAAGCAAATTTTGACTAGAAGAATATGAATAGCTACATTCAATGGATAGATCAAAATGGACTTTTGCTAAATTTAGTTTAGCCTAGAAATAAGAAAAACTTCAAAATTAGGCACAACACTCTTCGAATGTGATTGAAGAGATTAAAATGAAGAAATTTAATGGAAAATGAGGCTAATCTAACAATCACACCAATAAATGCTTGTAGAAATAGAAAAAGACAAGAAATTATAGTGGTTCCACGTTGTAGCCTACGTCCACTTTGAATGTTTTGTTGTTTATTGATGATGACAACTGATTACAACAGTACAACACTCTAACACTCAGGTAATCATGGAGTTGTTGCAAAGTAACGGCATAGCAGAGTCAAAAGTCCATTTTTCTATAGGCGTAAGGATGTTATTTATAGGTGTAGGTCTGAAATATCTGCCCGTGAACTCGGAATTATCCTTCTCACACGTGAGTGAGCTTACCAGATCGATATGGTGTCATTTGAGATCGATTGGGATCGATCCCCATTTCCTTCGTATCGATCAATATTGCGTCCGTTTGGGCTGTGATCGATCATGGGCATTCTAGAGGTGGTTACTAAGCTCTTGTGAAAATTTCATAGCATTTGGACTCGTAGATTTTGAGTAATGATTGACCCAAGATTCATTTCGCAAGTTGGCTTAAGCATGCGTATCGATCCTCATTCTTATCGATACTTCTTCATATCGATATGCTATGTATCGATCAGTGGTTCATCGATGACGTGGTGCGATAATTCAGGGGAGATCCACATTTCATGCCGAGTGACCGTTTCTCTTAGTTGACTTTGCCTTCTTCGTATCGATTATGCGTGGTTCATTTCGTATCGAAGTTTGTATGCTACTTCGTATCGATGCTTGGAAGGCGTCTTCGTATTAATGCCTAGTTGCTAACTTCGTATCGATGCCTTGACGCGCCTTCGTATCGATGCATGTGTGTTACTTCCTTCGTATCGATGCCTGGCTGTTGCCTTAGTATCGATGTACTAACTGATCGATATGAAATGTGTGATTGAGAGATCGATACGAAGAGTGTTAAGAGCCAAGAGAATGAACAAGAGCGATGCCTGTACTTGATGGATATGAAGGGAATGGACGTGGAGTTTGATGGAGACGAATATGATGGATACGAAGTAAGCATGTCTCATGTGAAACTTGATCGATTCGTAACTTGAGCATATGAACTCGATTGACCTGAAATTTGGATCGTTGCCTTTCATAGCTTCGTTTGTCGTGCCATGTTAATTGTAGCTTGATCCAGACTCGGACCAAATTTACCAGTATCCATAGTGGACTTGTGTATAATTGATCTTCTGGATGGATTGCATTTGGTTTCTATTCAAGTCCTTGGTGTAACGGCCTTGCCAAAAGGCGGGATAACATTCGCCCCCCAAAGTACATCCTGTGTGAACATGACATTCTTTGAAAAGCCGCAATCTTCATTCTAAAAAGTTCTATCTGATCCATTAAAAAGTCGTCATCTTTTCATCAAGAGATGTAAAATTTGATGGATTTCCAGCAATATAAATTTTGAGCCGTTGTCTGCCAATGATCATGCAGTGTTTTGTTGTAACTAAAGATTGAGTGCTAGCGATTTTTTATTTTTTATTTTGGTTGTCATCGGGTAAGCATTAAATTCCTATTAATTTTGAAAATCGAACGTTAGTTCTCACACATGCACGTATGTTAACCTGACTCCTGTTCACGTTTGCACATTCACGGGTCATTGTCAAGGTCTTTAGTTCTTGTCTAGATTGAGTTTTATGTTAATTCTCTCCTGGATCGATGTGAAATTCGAGTTGTAACGATGACTGATGGTTGTTTTAGGCCACTCCTTTGTATCGATCCTCTCTTAGATCGATTTGAGATGTTGGAATGCATACTTCATATCGATGGCTATCGATACAAAATGGATAGTCGTTGGAGATGCTTTGTATCGATGGATACGAGGTCTTGGGTCTTCGATCGAATGGATATGAAATAGATGATTCATATTATTGGGGTTGAGTGGCTCTAATATGATCTTGTAGTGACTTTCGTATCGATGGTCATCGATACGTGATGGTATGATCTTGGAGTACTTGTTTCGTATCGATGGATACGAAGTAAAGGGCTGCCCATCGGTGGTTTTGCAATGTTAGAATATGGATCGCTCTGGGCCGAGGGATACGAATCAGTGTCTTCGTATCGATGCAAGTGATCGTTCCAAGTTTGTTTGCACAACGTCTTTCGTATCGATAAAAAAATTGACTTCTTGAATCGGTTTTTGCTACTGGTATACGAAATGTTTTTTTGTGATATGAAACCATATAAAAGTGTTTAGGACTTATAAAAATTCCTCACTTGCCTTCGCCTTTCCCTTCCACTTCGTATCAATACCAAGCACGAGAAATATGAACTACAGAAGTCTTCTCCTCCAAAACACTCAGTTTTTAATCCTTAATCCAATTCATTTGAACTAGGTGATTGATCGATCAAAACCACTTTAAAATGATGAGACTCGAGTCTTAATGCCTTTTCGTTCAAAGCAATGGTCAATTCCGACGTCATCGATGCCGGAACATGGACGGAGTGAGGTCGCGGAGCTTTTTAATGGCATTTTGACAACTTGGGGGAGAAGGAGTTATCAATCGAGGCGATGGAGCCATTCTTATCGATACGAGATGAATGACAGCTACTTTCTATCAATCTAAAAGTTGGGAGTTCGTATCGAACAGGAGTGATCGATACAAAATTTCTTGCCTTAGATCGTTACAAAGAGGTGCGGTCTGGAGTGATCGATACGAAGCCAATGCTTCAGGATCGGTACAAAGAGTATCGATCTGGAACGATCGATATGAAGTTATAGCTCTGGACCGATATGAAACCTAAACTCTAGGACCGATACAAAGGCAGACTTTGGAGGAACGATCCAAGTTGAACTTCAATGGATACGAACATTTGCGTATTCGAACACTCGACTCGGACGAGCTTTTAGCCTTGCATATTTGGACTTGACCATTAAACTGCATATCTAACTATCCTTCGAAGCTCGTCAAAGGAACCGTAATTTAACAAATCTGATGAACTTGAATACGGATCATTTTTTGAAGTCAGGATGGTTTGGTTGGGACGGTCAGTGATGACGGTCACTCCTGTTGAGTCTTGAAGTCTTATCATTTTATATCCTTTGAACTTGTAGAAATTTAAAGTATTATGTCGCACTGCATTACACAACATGATCATGCACTTCACATCGGGAGGAACACAGGTTTATTGCAATCTAATGATGATTTTACTGAGTTCAATAGCTATGGATCACGAAAGCTCCGAGCTGTAGGATATTCAGAGTCCTCCACTCCCCGGAATCGAAATGCCGGACATTGCGGCAGATGTAGTTAGTCCGCCTCGAATGAACTGTCCGGTGCAGTCTTAGTTATAAACCCAAAGTATTCTGTTCATTATAAAATCTACGAAGACAAGTTAGTCAGGATCTGCCTTAGGCATGAATTATCTCTAAATGGTGTTTTGTTGCCAGGGCCAGAAGATAGAGCCCAAAATCACCCATAAGGGTATACCGCCTGCAATAGGTTCAAGTACACAGCCGGGACGTTGCCCCCGTTCAACTAGTTTGTTCGGGAAGTGCTGTTCTTCTTGAGGTTCGTTCTGTTCCAATTGCACCCGAACAGATATGATCTCCTCAACAGCTCGTAATTATCTTCATGGAGCACCTTTTCTGGCCCCCAATTGTCGAGAAAATCAGATATCTATTTAATGTCAAAAGTCATGGTGACAACCCTTCGTTCACCTTCTTAAAAGAAGTCAGAAACTGCCAAGTTGTGGCAGGCACTTGGAGTAAATTAAGCTACTTAAAAATCGAATGGTTCTTCATTCGGTGTCCATCTAGATTCGCCATATGGTGGCTGTTAGACGTAAGTGCCCCCAACTTCTTTGTCGACCAACTGGGTAATTTAAGTTGATGCTGATTCTAACACTATGTTTCTTTTGTAGCTTCAATTCTGTGGCCTGAAGGAGTGCAATTTGAGGAGATAGTAAGGGTTCTCCAATCGGTGCCGACCGAGCTTAGAGAAATCGATGAAGTCCTTATCGATGAAAACTTAATTGTCTTGGGGCAGATAGAGGGAGATCAAAGCATCGGGCTAGTAGGAGTTCCCTGGGGGGCTCCGGTAAGGCAAGGAGGATGAAGAGCTCCTGGAGCAGTAATTACCGAACATGATGATGATGAGTGTTTTCCAGCTGGTGATGATCCCACAGTTGCACCTTAGCATAGTTTTTGATTATCCAAAAGAAAAGGCAAGGCTCTCTCCCATAAATCTCAGAGGCGTAAAACTGTTGTGGTATCTCTACCTACTGCGGCTGCTATAAGTCAAGAGACTTCTTCTTTGCAAATGGAGAGTTCATTGAAAGGATTGAAGGATATCCTTATTCTCGATGACTTGACTTCATTCTAAGATTTTAGGTTAGAGGGACTTCACTCCCTATCGCAAATCGATGCAGGCTTAAGTGCTTTAGATGTGAGGGAGCCAACTCCTACGAGCAAGGACACCACAATCGGTTGGTTGGGGGGGGTCTGCACACGCATATACACATTTCACAGCATCACATAACTTCTAGTAACATGTTTTCTAGTTTCAAAAGATAACTAATTCTACTTATCTTTCATTTTACAAACACAATAGTGTGGCAGGGGTCGATGCTTAGCAGTCTTCATTCTAAACGCCACACACCTAGCTCTCACTTCGAATCTTATAGGCACGAATCTGAAAGAGATTGCGACCGTGACCATCACTCTATCTAGGAGCGTGAGCATTATGAAAGGGAGAGGGAAAGGACACATCAATATTGGCATCGCTCCCGGTCGCGATCGCCTCCCCTTAAAGGTTCATCAAAACCCTTTGGCACCGACAGACAACCCTCTAAGACTGCCCACCAAATAGTGCCTCCTCATACTTCAAAGTCTAGCGAACAATGTCCCCATCGTTACAAAACCGTCCGCTATAGAACCCACTGTAGAGGGACCCATTTGGATTGCTAAGTTAAAGCAAGAATTCCCAAATATCTGCTTTGATGGCTTCCACTTCCCTTTAAACTTGAAACGGATTTCCATTGACATGGAAAGAATGGTACAGGATTACGTGCATGATGCTTATAGCCAGTACAGGGAATGGGTGAAAACTTTGGGAAAGGCTTCGACGATAGCCTTCAAGCGGGCCAAGATAATTGAGAAACTGGAGAACGATCTTGCTCAGAAAAATCGAATAATAGAAGTGCTCAATAATGAAGCCAAGTCTTCACAGAAATCAAAGATTGCGGCTGATAAGAGAGCCAAAGAGGAAAACAGTCCATGAAAAAAAATGCGATGGTTTCATATGGACTTGGTTCAGGAGATGGGCTATCGGAATACCCTTATCATGGAAGAGAAAGATGCTGCAGTGAAGGAGCTCAACGAGCAAAAGGAAAAACTTGCCGAGGCCACCAGGGAGAAAGAAGATGCCAATAAAGCTACCCAGAAGGCATGTGAGCAGACGGTGGTGTTTAAAGATGAAAGGGATGCAGCAAATTTAAAGGCTCAGGAAACCGAGGCCAAAATTGAAAATGAAATTAAAGCGATGGAGGCCAGGATGGAGAATGAATTTGAAGATCTTCTGGTCACATACAATGTCAACGTTTTAAGAAACCGCGACCTAACATGGCTCGATGAAGATTATCCTTTTCAATTGTACAAGGCTTGAAGCCGTTTGGTGGAGGACGAGACGGTAACTCGTAATACCACAACCATCGATGAATTCGAACTAGAAAACCAAATGCTTGTCGAAGATGAGCCGAAAGTTCTCCACAATACCATCGTTTTTCTTGAAAAGAAAAGGCTTGCTGCAAAGTATACGGACACCGGAGAAGGAACTGGAGTTGAACATCATGAAGCAGACTCCGAAGCGCTCCAAGTCTTTCAATTTGAGCCTATTTCTTCTACTGATCTTCCATTTGTTCTGGGATATGACCCTGACCAATCACGCCTATCTCCAGTACATGAGCGCGGCTCTGAAGGGACATCGACCCAGTATGTGAGTTAATCTGAGGAAGGTATTCTAAACACTTCTTCCATTCATCCAAATGTAGGAACACTGTCAGAATACATTACTAATATTTTCACCTGTCTTCATTCAACCTAAGATTCTATATCACTTGATCCTCCTGCAACTCAAGGAATACACCATGAGCAGGAGTACTAATGATGGAAGCTACAACTACAATGGTCTCCACATCGACTGGGGAGATGCACGAAAGCAGTTGCATTTTTGATGAACAAATGTTGGAAGCACTCCTCGGCCATCAAAGTGACTCAATCACCAGAATGCCTTTCGTCATTGATGAGGATGTGATTATTAGGAGCTCCTTGTTCCCAACAAGTAGCATACCGATAAGGATTAGTGCAGATCTGGCTAAGAAGATAATAGCGGAAATTAAAGCCGAGATAGAGCAAGCCAAGAAAGCCAGTAGTGTTGGTGGTGGCATGGCGGGTCTCGGCTCGATCCCTATGCTTATTGTTTCTCCGGGTGGCACCATCAGCGATACCAACACGCCTCATTCTTCCAGCATTGAGGATGCCACCATTCCTCTAGTTCCACACATGGAGGTTATTCTGATCCCTTTAAGCTCTGAGGAGGAGACATATATTATATCCCCGATGGAGACAAGCTAGCTGGTGTAGGCCGGGGAGATAAAGGCTCGAAGAGACATCCGATCGGCAGTGCAAGCGAGTCTACGCCAAAGAAGAGCAAGGAGGATAAAAATCAAAGGCGTAGACTCACACTTTTGCGTTTTCCTTTTGTAGATAGATAGAATAGGATCTTTTTTTGCTTTTATAGGCCGTGTATAGATGTGGGATCGGCCCCTGCTTATGGGAATTCTTCGAATAAGTTTTTGTACTTATCTTTTTCAAAGAATAGTGGAAATAAAATTTCATTTAGTTTTTTCCATCATAACTCTATGTTTATTTGTTTAAGTATTTCAGCACTCGTGTTTTCATTCAATGTACTTGTGAGGCTTTAATCTCTGAGTCGAACTTGAGTCTGGTCATTAAGTCCCGAAGTTATGGCTTTGGGTCATCACCAGATGTCGAGTCGAGTCTAACACCGTGCCGTCGAGCAGCGGCTGGTACTTGAGTTATGCCCCTAGTTTCGGGGATAAATTGAAGTATTTGGTCAACAGTTTTCATCGTCCCTTGCTAATTTTAATTTAACTAAGTCGGGACAAAGTTAAAGTAAAATGAGTTTGAGTGGTCGGATCACACTCGCTTAGTATTCAGAATTATGTCCATACTTCGGGGGCATAAGTTATTTTATGGGCAGTCAGTCACACCCGTTTGGTGTTCATACTCTAGTATGTAGTCTCGGGGCTAGAGTTAGTCGATGGATGGTCAGTCATACCCATTTACTATTTTGGATTACGTCAACACCCTAGGGACATTAGTTGTTTTACAGGTGGTAGATCACACCCATTCAATGTTTACCTTCCTGTCCGCGCTCTCGCGACTAGGATTAGTTGATAGGTTGTAACGACCTAGAATTCCGGTCGTTTAATTTTGAGCATTTAGTTTATTTTAAATGTTGAATTTACACTATTAATTGATTTTGGATATGGAGATTGGAATAATCGGTAAAATAGTTTAGCATTTCAAATATAGTGATAAATTGGATTTGGGTAAATATAAATTTAATATTTGAGATTGGGTAATTATGCGGATATGGAAGTTAAACGTTAAAATAAGTGATTTCTAAGTCAATCTAAATTCTATTTGGATTAAAATTATAATATTGGAATTTTGAATGAGGTTAAAAGTCGATAATTTAAAATTGGAAATTTATATATTAATTTAATAGTGTAAATAACTAAATTTTGATTTAAAATGAATCGGTATGATTTCTAATATGAATATAAATTCAATGTGATTTATAATGGAGTTAGTAAATCATTTAAAATTGAAATTTTAAATGATTTAGACGATTATGAAAATCGCTCGATTTATTCGACGAGTTAAAATAGCCTTTCGAGGCACAGTCTCGAAAATCGACGAAACCAGTTCTATTAGATCCGTAATAGTGTATTATTATCAGATTTCAAATAGTGTTTGGAGTTACCGTTTGATCGTACGGAATAGAAACACGTTGAAATAAATATCGAAAATTTAATATATTAAATCGATTCGAAAATCTATCTTCCACATATGATTAATTTACGCCACGAAACATGTTCCATTGTTATCGGAATTGGGGTAAAACATTATAAAAACCAGGTAGCACGTCTCATTTGCAGCTTATTTGAAAAAACACGTTAAAATTGGATTTAATATTAAAATAATTAATATACGTATATATATACGCGTTTCAACAGTAACAAAGCCCTAGTTTTATTTGTGCCCGCCAGTTCTAATTTTAGTGGTCGAAAAGCTTCCATCTTCTCCTCTAATGTTCTTAAAAATGGTAAATAATTAGCAAAAATCATCGACTACAAAAATCAAGTGCTTGTCGAGAGCTTCAGATCCAGCGGTGGGTTTTCGATGTAGATGCTAGATTTCGCCAAGAGGTGGTGGTTTAGGGTTCACATTCTAGCATGAATTTCGAGACTAAGGAAGGGCCAAGCACCTACGTGCTTCTGGCCGGAGGTGGAGCTCGCGACGATCTTCCAAGTGATGGTCTCTGATCAATTTATCCTCAAGCGTGGAGGTCGCATAAAAGGGGGGACGAACGGTAGCCGATGGGTTTAATAACCCTGGACGATAGCATAGAAGAAGAAGTAGCTTGCGACCGGATTTCTCTAAAGCAAAATCAATGTCACCGATTTGATCTGGGTTTGTAAATAAAAAAAGTGAATATATAAATATATATTCAAAGCTTTAAAATTGCATATCTCATTCATACAAGGTCGGAATTGGACGAAACAAGCGGCATCAGCAACGAGCACTACGTTGTAGTGAAGATTTGAAGGCGGCTGGAGCTAGTGAAAATTTTAATACAAATCGAACGCCGTTCGATTTAATTTAAAATTGGAGCATTTGGCGAATTAAAAATCAAGGTGAGTTTATCTCACTCAATTTTGGACTGCTAGTGATTAATTTTAAACAGTTAAAATTAACAAATGATTGATTGGTTAAATTGATATATTTTTATCAGTTGGACGTGATATTATACATAGTAGTATATATATATTGGAGTGATTGATATTTCTGCATTTATATAGCGGATGAGATAGCGGATGACCCTATATACCGCGATATTCCACCTCAAAGTGGAATTGGTATTTTTATTGTTGTATTAACATCTATGGATGCAAGAAAACAGGTTGGAGGGATCCAACTAGATTCCTCAAAATTTTTGAATTAATTTCATATATTTTGATATATGTTTTGTTGGAATAATCTGTGATAGGTTATTGTGTGATTTGGATTGATTGGATGTTGTTTCAGGTTTTGACCTAGATTTTAGTATTTTTAAAATACCGGTGATATATGTTTTAAAATGTAAAAGAATTTAAGAAAGGGTTTTTGAAGTAAAATGTTTATAAGAATTTTGGATTAGTTAATTGGATAAAATAAAGTGTTTTCAAATGTGTACTTAACTAAAGTTGGAATATTGCGAATCGGATTATGGGATAAAAGCATACTAAAAGGGTTTTTAGACAAATGCTACTGGTTTAAATACAATAGGTTTTTAAGTCGAGATTCTTAATATTTTTGGAAGGATGGAAGTGGAATTTGGAAATAAGTATAAATTGGTGATACTGGACTTAAGTAAGATTTCCAGATTTATGAAGCGGAATTTGAATCGAGAATTTGGGTTGTTTTAAAAGAAGGATTTTTTTAATTATTAATACGAAAGTTTTAAAAAGTGTTAAAATATTCCATAAACTAGTTATTTAATTATTTTAAATGGTTTAAAGCATATTTAGTTATTAAATAGTTACTTTATAATGATTTTAAAGGGTTTTATTATTATTTAAGAACTATTCAGCTTTTTTGTTTTAATGGATAAATTATTAAATATTAATATAACTTTTTATTATAGCTTTTATTTAAGTATATTTGCCTATATTAAACTTGGAATTTATTTTAAAAACTTACAAGTATTATTTTGAGATAATTTGTAAATAAAGTTTTCAGAAAGTAATGGTATACTCACGTGGCGTAAATCGATGGCAGCGAGTGCTGGCGGCTAAGTCTTGGATTTCTTTGGAATAAAGACGTAACCATTGAGTTGTGATACATGGTTTGATACCGCAGTGGTACTTTCCACCATTTTTTAGAGGGTTTTTAAATATTTTTAAAAAGGGATACTTTGTGAATATACCTAATTCGATAAGATAAGTACAAACCATGGATAAAGAGATTAATTTATTTAAAATTTAATTTAAATAAAGACTTGGTGTTTTTTAGTGAAATTGAAGTATTTGGTTGAACTGATTGTTTATTTGATAGTTAAATAACCGACTATCAAATCTGGACCTAAATATAACTTTGGAAATATCTAGAAGAAGTATGGGGATTATATGGTACAGTTACTGTTCGAGGTGCTATAATATACATATAAACTCGTTTCGTTCTTCTTGGATGTCTTTAAGGAAATCCATCCACTAACGGTTAGGAGGTGATCTCCGATCTTATTTTTGTTTGTGTATTTCCGAAAGAATCTGGGTTGAGTTTACCGAGAAATATCGAATGTTGTTTCGAAGAGATCGAGATCGGATAAGTTATCCGAAAACCACATCGATCCAATGAGTACGTTTTTGAAATATAGACAAGGGCATGGAGTCGAAGATCGGACAATATATTATTTGATAAATATTGTGTTAAGTATTGTTTTAAAATATAATGTATATACATTGCTTATATATGTGCATAATTGTGTTATCTATTTGTATGGCTGAAAGCAAAGGTTTCTATATATATATATATATATATATATACACACACACACACACACGTGTGTGTGTGTGTGTGTTTAAGGTGTATGTATAATATGTTTATTTGTATGTTACAGTTTTAATGTTAATATGCAATTGATAAACAGTGGAAATATATTCACTTCGATAGGAGTTGTACATATATTTTAATAAAGAAAGCTACTTGGGTTTATAATAAAGTAGATATGAAGTCTTAACAGGTATATATATAAAGTTGTTTGAAGTGTATAAGTTTATAAAGTTTAGGTGTATATAAATATCTAATTATATATTGTTGTGAGCAAACCTGCATATAATTTGAGTGATCTGCATATAGTATGTATTATAAAGTCTATGTTTCTCTGTTCTATAAAAAAAATCTCATATTATATATATGTGTGTGTGTATGTGTGATACAGGCCAGTTTATATATTAGTTATATATATATATATATGTGTGTGTGTGTGTGTGTGTGTGTGTGTTTGCAATAACTATATGGTTACATTAAAATTGATGTGTCTAAAAATATATGGGTTTGGTTCAAGTATAAATATAGAGATTTTATTTTATATGCGTTTAAATTTAATATTGGTTTGAAATTTATGTATATAGATTTATTTAAAATATTTTTTTTTTAAATTGGTTTTAGAGAAAAAGTATAATGTATATTTTGTTCATCTAATATCAAGCAAATTTGATTTGTTCTCACCAATACCTATTTAATGGCTTTGTCCGTCGAATTCGTGCCAATCTTGCTTTGTTCGTAGCTTGTTCTGTTGTCAAACCTCTCTAGTCTCGAAAGGTGAGCAATCATTCACGATTAACATTCTTATATTTATTAAATTTGATTTCACTTGAAACGATTATTGAAATATGCTGCTAGAGTTAACTATTATTTATGTAATTGCTATGTATGACATGCTACTGTCTGTAACTGTTCACCGGTGATATGACACCATATCCTGTTGTTTATATTTTATTTTATTTATCACTGATGACATATGCCTGTTGTTGATATATTATTTTATTATCATGTTTATTCTCACTCTACAAGTTCCCTGTTAGTATAGAATTCCCTATGGGTTGAAACGATACATACTCGAACGATCTTGTAGAATAGAAGAAAATCGTTATGGGTTGAAATGATAAACTTAAGCGATTTTCATTGGCATTGAATTTGGGATTGCGGGTTGAAAAGATATATACCTGTAGATAATTAAATTATGGATTGAAATGATAAATATTCGTTTCACTCGACCATATGATAGGAAATTATATGTAGACACCATTGGTCTATATATATTTTGAAAATAATTTCCAAGGTTTTAAAAAGAAATATATGTGGCTTTAGCAAATATTGATTTTTTAAGATATTATATATACAAATGTTATTTTATAAAGGTTTAAATTTTAGATTTTTAAATTTATATGTTTGGAAATTTAAAATTTATAAGTTAGTTTTAAATTATAATTTTTAAGATTTTCTTATAATTTTACTATTTTAAAATATATGTAACAAGTTTTAATACGAATAAATTTAATAATAATATTTAATTTAATAAAAGTTAATTAAATATTACATAATGTGTTTAAGTATTTATTTAAATTTTTATTTTATAAGATATATTTTATAATAAATTTTATTAAATTGATGTTGCAAAGATAAATTTGAAATTGATTTGAAATTGTATTTATTTAAAAATTATACTTAAATGAGCTTGATTTGAAATTTATTAAATTTGAGATTTCAATGATATGACTTTATTAGTTGATTTTGATTAAAAAGGGATTTAAATGAATATTTTCAAATTTACATAAATTGAAATGGGATATTTAGTTTTGTTTAAATTTGTAATTTGAAGTTTTATTTAAATGTTATTAGAATGATTAAGTAAATATTTCAAAACTAAATAATAGTAAAGTGAATTTGAAATATATATGAATTTATCAAAATTGAATTATTGTAAATGTTTGAATATTTAAAGCTTTGAAAACCTATTGAAATCGAAATGGTTTGATTTGTAGTTCAAATCTATTTTTTAAATCGATGTAAGTTAATGGTTTATTAAGATGTTGAATTTAATTTACTTTGCAAATGATTTTAATATATGTGTTATTTTAATATTAAACTATTTACATATATATATATTTTAATATAAATTATTTTAACCTAAAATAACTATTTTATTTTATAAACTATTTCATTATATATACTATTTTCTATACCTAAACTGTTGAGTGGAAGTGTTTTGATTTTAAAGTGTTAAGAATTTCAAAATTTTATAAGTTTGAAAGTGTTACACTTTTAGAAGTGCTATGATTTTGGAACTGTATATTATTTTAAAGCGAGTTATGATCTCGAATTGATATGGTTTTGAATGCATATGATATTTTGGTTTTGAAGTATGAACTATTTGAAATGAAATGACCACGGTGTTATAATATCGTTTGGTTGTTAAAGAGATTGGGATCGGTTATTGTCATACTCTCTGCCAATACCGAAAATCATTTAACAACTGTGTACACGGTGGAGATTCTAGAATGAAGTAGGATGGTGGTGACGATTCTATATGAGGTATATACGTAGACCTGACTCCCGTGAGTTAGCTTAAGGTGGCTAAAACAGGAGCAATTGACAGGCCAAGCGAGGTAGCTCCTCCGATTGGACACACTTCTTCAACACCATTCTATTATTTTGTCATTAATTGGGTGCACCCTCAGATTTTTGGGAGTGTGGATCGAGTTGGGCGGTAGCTGTGGCTAAGCATTACCAATAGCCCCGGAAGTGTAATTGATATATCTACCTTGGCATTTTCTAGTTGTGTCGTGTCACCTACCTTGTCGACACCACTACGAGTTTGTTTTGTACAATACCTATAGAGTGCCCTCTGACGGCCTCCAGTACGAGGGAGATTACGGTACTATATAGACTATGGAAATATATAAAAATATGTTAAGGGGGATATGGGTAACGCCTTAATGCTATTTTACTAGTTTATCTTACTATAGACATATTATAATAGCGTATTGTACTACATAGTAGATAGTTCCACAGATCCTTAGAGGATGGTTATCCCAAACATTCTTTAAGTTACTTGTATTTCAGTTGGTATTTCACTTGAGTTGGATTTATTGATATAAGAATGTTAATCCTAACTCAAGTGTCTTGTGTTTTGCTTTATGCTAGGGTCATACTGAGTGTCAGATCATTTGAGACTCACCTTTGGAGTTGGAGCTTCACTTGGAGATTCATCTATATCTATTCAGCTTCCATTTATCCAGTTGTTTGGTTTAGACTTGTCATCTGTTTGTATTCGAGACTACATTGTGTTTAAGATGTTCTGTTGTATATTATTTCAAACTCTGATGTTTTATATAGTAGCTTCATGAACTACTATTTATCTGTTTCCGCTGTTTATTGTTATATTACTTTGTGTTTGTGATTCTGTGATTGATTTATTTACTGTATATGTTGAGTTTTGCCAAATATAAATTAACAATCTGATATTTTGAGCAATTCAAGTCTGACATATGCGGATGAATATGGCACAAAATACTAGGATGTTACATTTTGTGTATTCTGATGTGAGATATGTATATTATTGTTTGATTTGCATAAAGAGCTATTGATATTATACATTATTTTATCCGCTGTGAGATTCTATTTTTGTTTAGTTTCTTCTCCCTTCTACCAACTTTCTTTTCCCTCAACATCTGTCTTTCCGACACTCAATCATTCGGCATGTTTACAATAAGCGTATTTATGTCGATTTTCGACGGTCGAGAAGGGTGGATCGTCACATGTGGTATCAAGGCTTAGGTTGGCGATATACCTAGGCTTTGGTGGGGGTTACTCATTAGAGATAGAGTAGGTAGTACTCTAGAATGAGTTTGAGCGTATTAATAGATATGAGCACGTAACTGTTAGTGGATATAAAATGTTTTTATATTGTGTTGACTTATCTATTGAGTTTTATGAATTCTGGTCGGTACGGGAAGTACAACCGTATCGATAGGGGTTTCTAAACTCTTAAACAAGGTAAACCGATATAATATTGTTTTAAAGTGGGCAACTGAAATAATTTTACCCAAAATTATATTTTAATATAAAGGAAATAATTTTCTGAAATTATATATATATTTGGATTGTTGGTTGCTCATATTATAACCAAATAAGAATATAAAACTTGAAATGGTTATATAACCAAATAGAAATTATAAGTATGATTTATACAAAAGGATCATAACTAAAATTTGATTTAAACCAGAATTTAAATCTTGGAAATTTTGGAAAAATATTTTAAATGAATATGAACTAAAAATTTGGGAATTTTTAAATCTTGAGGATTTTGGAAGTGTTTTCCAAAATGGTTTGTGAGGTATAATGGAGTAGTATTTGAATTTTTTTTAGAAAAGAAGTTGTTTTAAAATGAATTTAGGAAGTAAGGAAGCACTGAACTCACTTCAGTCGTTGAAAAATAATCCTAGTGATGATGGCCACATAATCAATATTCATTTTTGGGTTTCTAAGTGATGGATTGCTACCATGGTGATTGGTTATGAATATTTTCTTTGGATTTGTTTGGTAAACAAGTTTGTTTTAGAAATTCCAAAAAGGAAAATTGTTTTGGGTAAAACCAAGTTGTTTTTAGAATCCTAAGGTGTGATTCGATATACAAAAGGGGATATACGTATGTTTATGATTTCAAAATGTTTTAAATAAAATCGGTAATTGAATTATGAGGTTTCTATTTAAATGATTTGAAAAGTTAAGCAAAATCGACTATTGAATTTATAAATTGAAGTTGATGTAGATAAGAAAGGAAAAATGAAAATTTTAATCCTGGAACTAAAATTTAACTTAAGTAAACTAAAGTGAGCAAGATATGTTGGGATTTAACTTGAAGATAAGTTAAATAAAATAGAAATTGGATTTGAATTGAATGGGATGAATACACTTAAGCTTTAAAGTGATATAGACAATCCAGAGTTATGATTATAAGATGTAAATTGACTCAAGAAAGCAATATAAGATTTTAAGTAAATAAGTTTGTGAGCTTATGAATAGGGAAATGAAATGGTAAAGCCTAAATGAATACGGTTTGTATTTTGTGGTAAAGGAATAGAAAATTCAAAATTGAATTTTAAAGAAAAAGTGAATTGAAATTGAGTAAAGTAAAATATAATATCAATGGTGAGGTGTTTATATAACCATATGTTATAAATATTGAATGCGAGTAAACTTAGGTGGTAAATTCAGGAAAATTGTGAATAAATAACTTGTAATTTATCAAACTGGAAAGGTGAAAAAGTATACCTAGTCAAATGGTTAAGTATTGGATAACAAGAGATGAATTCAGTGTAAGAGTAAATGGATTGAATATGAATTGAAGTATGACTTTGAAGTATAAGTTGAGTATGAACTTAAGTAACGATCTGGAATGTTTATAATAAACCTTGGTGATAATTTTGTAAAATGGATGATAAATAAATTAGCTTGAAATGAGATACCGATCACTATAGAATAAAAGGAATAACACTATAGGAGTAAAATGAAGTGAATGGAAAATGGTGTAATATAAGTTGGAAGTAAAGTTAATAGAAAGGCAAGTGCAGCAACCGTGTTATGATATAGTATAAATGGATATACTATGTAAATGAAATCAAATAAATTGAATGAGATCCAATTTTAAATGAATTAGAACTGGGTTGCAATGGGAACTTAACTTAAGTGATGTTTATGAAATGGGTTCATCAATAAAGTTAACATGGATTAGAATGTTGTTAATGTAAAATAAGGAAAACAAGGTTTGTTGAGTAGCATAAATGGGAATCAAAGGGAAATTAGAAAATTTGGTTTAAAGTTAAATTAAAAAGGGTTAAGTTGAAATTTAATAAAATGGATTTGCATATAGTGGAAGGGAATAATGAATGGAATGCAAATAAATTGATGGTGAATTAATTTGAAATTGATTAGAAGTGAAATTATGCAAGTAAAGCACATATAAATCATATTGGATGAATATGATGTTGGTTGTTGTGAATATAAATTTAATGTAATAAATTTGGTTGTGAATCTTTTCGGATTGAATGAAATGATATATGGGTCCATGGAAGAAAAGTAATTAAGCGTTGAAACCTTAAATTTGCTTGTAAATTATGGTTGACATGTTGGGTTATGATGTTTATATCTTAGCTAGTTAAATGAATGAAATGTTATTGAAATTTCATGTTTATGAAACTTATGAGCTTATTTTGAGTAAGTACAGGTACAGGAAGCCGTTTGGATAGATTTTGGTTGCGTAATTGCATATAAAATAAGCCGCTCACTTAATAACGCTAATATGAGATACTCCTACGCAATAAAATAAAGAAATGATTATATATTAGTATATATTTTATTTTTCGACTGTATGGATCGATGTATGTATATATATATATATATATATCTCTTTTGTGGTATTGTAAAAGGCTCTCCGTACAAAGGCTCTATCAAAAAATTTTGAAAATTTTGGGTGTTAGAAAATTTTGGAAATTTTTTTGTTAACTGAAAGTTGACTTTTGGATCGTATAAGAAATCAAGGGTTTTGGAAATAGAAATGAAAGCTGATTGTTTTGAACAAAACCAAAAGGGTTTTGAGAAGTGAATGTAGGATTTTATCTAAGTGGGTTTTGGAATAGTTAATGGGTTTGGGAGCATTTTTCCTACCTTAGCAATTTCAATGACGAAATCTTTATAAGGGGGAAGGAATGTAATGACTCATAATTTTGGTCGTTTAATTTTGAACATTTAATTTATTTTAAATATTGAATTTGCATGATTAATTGATTTTAAATATGGAGATTGGAAGAATTGGTAAAATAGTTTAACATTTCAAATATAGTGATAAATTGGATTTGGGTAAATATAAATTTAATATTTAAGATTGGGTAATTATGCGGATCTGGAAGTTAAACATGAACAAAAATGCTTTATAAGTCAATCTAAATTCTATTTGGATTAGAAATATAATATTGGATTTTTAAATGAGGTTAAAAGTTGATAAGTTAAAATTGGACATTTATATATTAATTTAATAGTGTAAATAACTGAATTTTTATTTAAAATGAATTAGTATGATTTCGAATATGAATATAAATTCAATGTGATTTATAATGGAGTTAGTAAGTTTTTAAAATTGAAATTTTAAATGATTTCGACGATTTTGAAAATCGCTCGATTTAATCGACGGGTTAAAATAGCCTTCTGGGGCACTGTCTCGAAATTCGACGAAACTGGTTCTATTGGATCCGTAATAATGTATTATTATTGGATTTCAAATTTCGTAGCACTTGGAGTTACCATTTGGTCATACAGAATAGAAACGCGTAGAAATCAATTTTGAAAATTTAATATATTAAATCGATTCGAAAAGCTATCTTCCGTAAGCCCCAAAACATGTTCCATTGTATTCGAAATAGGGGTAAAACATTATAAATGCCAAGCGGCACGTCTCGTTTAGAGATAGTTTGAAAACGCACGTTAAAATTGGATATAATATTAAAATAATTAGTATACGTATATATGTACACGTTTCAACAGTAACAAAGCCCTAGTTTTGTTCGCGGTCGCCAATTCTTATTTTAATGGCCAAAAAGTTTCCATCTTCTCCTCAAATTTTCTTCAAATTCGTAAACAATTAGCAAAAATCATCAACTACAAAAATCAAGAGCTAGTCAAGAGCTTCAGATCCAACGGTGGGTTTTCGATGTAGATGCCAGATTTCGCCAGGAGGTGATGGTTTAGGGTTCATGTTCTAGCACGAATTTTAGGACCAAGGACGGGCCGAGCACCACTTGCTTCTGGCCGAAGGTGGAGCTCACGACGACCTTTCAAGTGATGATCTCTGATCGAATTATCCTCAAGCGTGGAGGTCGCATGAAAGGGTGGAGAACAGCGGCTGATGGGTTTAAAAACCATGGACGATCGAGTGGAAGAAGAAATAGCTTGCGATTGGATTTCTCTAAAGAAACATCAATGGCATCGATTTGATCTGGATTTGTAAATAATAATAAAAAAAGTGAATTTATACAAAAAAAATTATATTCAAAACTTTAAAATTGCATATCTCATTCATACGAGGTCGGAATTGGACGAAACAAGTGGTGCTGGAATTGTAACGACAAGCACTACGCTATGGTGTAGATTTGGAGGCGATCGAAGCTAGTGAAAATTTTAGGTTAAATCGAATGCCGTTCGATTTAATTTAAAATTGGAGCGTTTGGCAAATTAAAAATCAAGGTGAGTTAATCTAACTCAATTTTGGACTGCTAGTGATTAATTTTAAACTGTTGAAATTAATAAATGATTGATTTGTTAAATTGATGCATTTTTATCAGTTGGATGTGATATTATATATAGTAGTATATATGTTGGAGTGATTGATATTCACGCATTTATATAGCGGATGAGATCCTATGCGCCCCTCATAATAGCAGATGAACCTATATACCGTGGTATTCCATCTTGAAGTGGAATTGGTATTTTTATTATGTATTAACATCTATGGATGTAGGTAAATAGGTTATAGGGATCCACCAGGATTCCTAAAAAATGTTGATTTAATTTCATATATAGTGATATATGTTTTGTTGGAATAATCTATGATAGGTTATTGCGTGATTTGGATTGATGGATCCTCTGGCAGGTTTTGACCTAGATTTTGGTATTTTTAAAATACCAGTGATATATGTTTTAAATAGGAAAAGAATTTAAAAAGGGGTTTTTGAAGTAAAATGTTTATTAGAATTTTGGGTTAATTAATTGGATAAAATAAATGGTTTTGAAATGTGTACTTAACTAAAGTTGGAATATTGTCAATCAGATTTTGGAATAAAAGTATACGAAAAGGGTTTTTAGACAATAAATGTTTAGGTGGTACTGGTTTAAATACAACAAGTTTTTAAATCAAGATTTTAGATATTTTTGGGAAGGATAGAAGTGGAATTTGGAAATAAGTATAAATTGGTGATACTGGACTTAAGTAAGATTTTCAGATTTATGAAGTGGAATTTGAATCGAGAATTTGGGTTATTTTAAAAGAAGGATTTTTTTTAAATTATTAATACGAAAGTTTTAAAAAGTGACAAAATATTCCAAAAATTAGTTATTTAATTATTTAAATGGTTTAAAGCATATTTAGTTATTAAATAGTTACTTTATAATGATATTAAAGATGCAAATTCAGAAAGGAAAAAGGAAAAATAGAAGGAAAAAGAAAATCGGTATCTTATCTTTCTAAAATGGCGTCTACTTCGTTCTCGAACCCGAAATTTTTTGGCTCATAATCTTTTTCTCTTAATCAATCCTGCTATGATCTATCTTCTTCTTTTAGACATCGTGATCCTCCTCCGTTGCGATCTTATGCTCAGGTTGTAAAAAGTCCTCCTTCGTTATCGAAAAAGTAAAAATTGGATCGATTCAAGAAAGGGGTTTAACCATTGTTTTCGCTGTGGTGATTACTCCCATATGGCTACTGATTGTCGCGATCCAATCCGGTGTGTTTTCTGTAGAATGCTTGGTCATAAACAGTTTTCTTGTTCGAAGAAAACTAAGTCTTTTGCTTATGGGGTAAAGAACATCAATCATGTTTTTCTTGCTAATGGTTATTCTGATCTTAAGAAGAATTCTTCTTTGATGAAATCTGACCTCGTGAATTCTAGACCTCATAAAACTAATCTCGCTTCACATTCTAATAGTAATCTCAGTCTTGATAAGAATCCCTGTTTGTTGAATTCGAAGCTTATCAAATCGGGGCCGCAACTTATTGATCATGGATTCCAATTCACTTTAAAATGTATGATGCTCAAAAGAATTTTATTAGATAATCTTTGGCAACAGAGAATAGAGGGGATTCAACTTTTAGAGGAAATGTTATCTCACTTTGATGTGATTAATTCTCCGAATGTTGGTAAGGGATATAAGGAATGATTCGGAGACCTAGAAGATTACTTTGGTAAATCGGATAAGTTGACTATCAAATCTGATGATTGCGATGAGATATCTGATAATTTCTTGGAAAGTGAAAATCTAAACTGCGATTTATTGGCTTTTACTATTAAGGAAGAGATTACTGAGTTTGATCCGATGCTTATAGACTATTCCGTTATTCAATATTCTAAGGATCTAAATACTTCTGCTCCTATTACTAAGAACAATTCTATTTTGGATGTTGCAGTAAAGAGTAATGCTGATGATTTAATTAGTGGCTTCTCCCGCGTTAATGGCAAAAGATCTAAATCTATGGATATATTCGAGTTAAAAACAAATAATAGATTTAGTTGTCTAGTAGATGAAGACATAGATGTTTTGAAATAGGAGTGGAAAATGCTGATGATTCAATGGTGGTTGCTGACTCTACTCAGGATGGTGACTTAGTTAGTAATAATTTCTGGAAATTGAAAAATGGAAATGATGATTCTCAGTACAACTATGATACTTCTGTTAATCTTAAGATGGTGGAAGATATTGTTGGGCTTTGTTTGAATAACGGAATTTCTGCAATCTTAGAAGATGAGGCAAACTTCCAACAGGGAGAGGCTTTAGATGAATTTTTACCATCATTATCAGCAGTAAATTTGGATGAGATCATGGATTGTGAAACAAATAGAGCTTGGAATTTTTCTTAGAACATGTATTTAATGATGTAAACCATGATAACATTATTTACGAAAAACAAATAGATGATGTTATGTGCTTTGATAGGTTTAATCTATTAATGGAACCTACTGATGATGATTCAGATTTTATCACTATTAAGAATTTGAAATGTTGTGACGATGAAACTCATCATAATTCAGATATTCATGAAAATCTTAACATTGTGGGTGATTCAGTTGGATTAGGATTGAAAAAGAAATCTTCTGACATCTTTACTGTTGAGGCAGAATATCATATGGGACTGATTTTTGATGAAGTATGGTCTTTGGCACCTGTAGTCAATCTAGAAGATTTTAAGGAAGTTGAAATCAGTCTGATTATAGATCACATTTTTGAGTCTTCTACTGTTGCTGTGCATCACATGTCCACTATCACTGGTTCTCTAATGAGATCAAATTGGATAAAGGGCGAAAAGGTTACCAGTATTCAGATTTTCAATAATTCAGAATATCCAGATAATATTGAGTTATTTCTATTGATGGAGATGGGCTTAATGGATGAAGAAGATCACATAAATAAGGAGTCGAGAGTTTATTTTGATATAAATTTTCGTGATATGCAAAATACAGAAGATGTGGGGGATGATTTCAATGCATTAGAAGAAAATATGGTTATAGCTGGTTCATATGTTAGAATGAATTTGAATAACTGTTTGAGGGTAGTAGATCATAGCTCAATATTTTCATCAAGTCATGCGGTAGAGAAATCAGTGGCGGATTCGAGTTTTTCTTCAGAGAGTTTGACAGTAGACGATTCGGATTTTATGTTAGATAAAAGATTGGAGTGCGGTAGCAGTTCTTTATCTAAGTCAAAGAAGGGAAGGAGTAAGAAGTCTGTAGTTTCTACTGGATCTATCCATCGGAGTGCTAGGATTCGCAGCATTCAGTCGCGACCTATGGGTGAGTTACCTGGTTCGAGCGCTTTAAATTGCACTACGGATTCAGGCTCAAGTATGATTTCTATTTTGGATAGTATGTATTCTACATATGCATTAGCTAGTTTATCATCAGCTGAGTTTAGCAGTTAGCCTACAATACATCTTTTATTTTCTCTGATATTGAGATTGATAGGGAGTTCATTAGATGTAAGGAATTAGAGAGGGCTAGTACTATTGGTTTATGAGGATCATTAGTTGGAACATTAGAGGTCTAAATGATTTGAATAAGTGTGATAAGGTTAGAGCGTTTTTAAAGATTATTCGATTGACATTGCATTGCTTCAAGAAACTAAAATTTGCTGTCCTGATGTTAGGTTTTTTAGAAGATTAGGCGGGTTTCATTTTAGAAAATGGGTTTTTTTTACCTTCTGCAGGTGCTTCAGGGGGATTAAAGGATGGCAGGATAATTATTTTAAATTACTTCAATGTATTGTTAAGCAGCATTCTCTTTATGTTATAGTTGCTAATCTTTTTGACGATTCTTTTTTAAATATTTCTAATGTTTACAGACCTAATTCTAAAATTAATTGGAGAATTTTATGGAATGAATACCTAGACTTTAGATCCCTTGCCTCGGGTTCTTGGATTTTGGGGGTGATTTCAATGTTACACATTTCATTAGTGAGCGATATCCTTAGGAAGGGGATTACTCTGCAATGGAGGAATTCGATCAATTTATTATTAATTCTAATTTGATTGAAATTTCCCTTTCTAATAGAGAATTTACTTGGAATGATGCTAGAGAGTCTCCATCCATGGCTCTTCTCGATAGATTTTTTGTTAGCGTTGAGATCGAAGATAAATTCCCAATCTGTAGAGTCACTGGTTTACCTTATACATACTCTGATCATTGTCCAATTATACTTACTTGTGAACACCATAGAGTTATTATTAACATTTTTAAATTTGAAAAGATGTGGCTTTTAGAATCTAACTTTGTGAATCTAGTTAAAGGTGAATGGGTTTCTTTGAGTTTCCATAATATCAGAAATAAGGAAAATTTTGCAAAAATTTTTGTTTCTAAACTTAGGGATCTTAGGATTTTTCTTAAAAACTGGAACAAAAATGTTTTTGGCAATTTAAAAAATAAAAAAGATAATATTCTTAATGAAATGCTTAAAATTAATAAGATAGAAGAATCTAGATCTCTTAATATAGGTGAGCGTAATGTTCTTGCTAATTTAAAAGATGAACTAAATTCTATTTTAGAAAAGGAGGAGCTTATGTGGAAACAGCGATCCAGAATTCAATGGATCAACGAAGGTGATAATAATAACAAAATTTTTCATAATATAGCTAATGGAATAAAATGTAGTAATACAATTAACTCTATATTTGTTAATAATATAGAGTTATTCGATCAAAGAAACCTTAACAAGGCTTTTACAAACTATTATAAGGATGTTTTTGGTTCTAAAACAAACATAGAATCAAAGTTAGATGGATAGATCTATATCTATCTGATTCTATTTATCAGAGTTAGATAATCCTTTTACTGAAGAAGAAATTAGAAAAGCAATTAATGACATGACAAGTGATAAATCCCGGGGACCTGATGGGTTTCCTATTTTATTTTATAATACTTTTTGGGAAATTTTAAAATTTGACTTAATTAATATGTTTAATGATCTTTACAATGGTAATTTGCATTAGGGAGATTTAATTTCGCAAATGTTATCTTGTTACACAAAAAAGTAGGAGCTAAAAACTTAAAAGATTTTAGACCAATTTCTTTAATTAACTGTTCAGTTAAAATCATTTCTAAAGTTCTAGCTAATAGACTTAGTAAAAGATGAACAAATTAATCGATTGTTCATAATCGGCTTTTATGAAAGGGAGACTTTTATTAAAGGGAGAAATATCACTGATGGAGTGGCAGTTGTTCAAGAATATATTAATTACTGTTGTAAGAATAACATAACTTGTGCGATTTTAAAACTTGATTTTTCTAAAGCTTTTGATTCGGTAGATTGGGATGTTCTTGTAGATATTTTTCATGCTAGAGGTTTTAGTCATAGATTGATAAGTTGGATTTTGACTTTGCTAAGAACTGGAAACTCTAGTATTATGGTTAACGGTATATTAAGTTATAGAATTCAATCTAAGAGAGGTTTAAGGCAAGGGGATCCCTTATCGTCTTTATTATTTAACTTAGCTGCTGATGTTCTGCTAAAATTATTAAAATAATAGTGGATAATGGATCTCTTGGACGTGTAGGCAATGACATTTCGCGTAATGGTTTATAGGTTCTTCAATTTGCTAATGGTACCTTACTTTTTTCTTCCCATCTTCCTAGACACATCATTACCCTTAAATTTATCCTTTACAGTTTTGAACTTTAATCCGGTTTAAAAATAAATTTTGATAACAGTTCCGTGTTTATTTTAAATGATTTTGAAAAAGTTGAAAACTTAGTTGCTAATACTCTTAATTGCAAAACTATGAACTTTCCTTTTGACTACCTCGGTTTTGTGCTTAGACCCACCAAACTCAAACATGACGATTGGATTATTATCATTGATAAAATTAAGAATAAGATCTCTAATTGGAATGAGAGGTTTCTATCTAGAGCAGATAGACTAGTTTTAATAAATTCGTTTTTATCAGCTCTTCCGATTTATTGGATGTCCTTGCATTTGTTCCCGGATTGGGTTATTGATAAAATTGATAAAATTAGAAGAGATTTTCTATGGAGTGGAGAAAATTCTAATAATAATATTAAATGTCTAGTAAATTGGGAAACCGTATGCAAGGCTAAAAAGGAAGGTGGATTAGGTGTTATTAATTCACGTAATATGAATTTGTTTCTATTAGGTAAATGGCTTTGGAAGTTTAAAGATATAAATGATAACGGTATTTGGAAAGAGATTATTTCTAAATATTACTATAATGGAAATAGCAATTTATATTAAATTCTTTCTCCAGTCGCTCAAAATATATCTAACTTTTGGAAAAACATTTTAAAATGTAATGAGATATTTAATTTAGGAATAAATACAATTGTTCATTCTGGTAATCGTACTTCGTTTTGGCATAACCGTTGGATGTCGATCTTGCCTCTTAAGATAGAATTTAAGGATCTATATGAACTTTGTAACTTTAAATATGCTTTAATCAATAAAGGTTATTCTCCTGAAAATGATCCTTCTTGGAATTTCTGTTTTAACAGAATTTTAGTTTATTCAACTTTTAGACAACTTTCTTTGCTTTATGCCAGATTAAATCTTTATAATAGTGATAATGATAATGATTTTACTAGTTGGGAATGTGATAAGAGTAAGAAATATACTTCTTATTCTTTCTACAGATTTATTAATTTTTCGGATATAATAAATAACTCATTTAAATATATGTGGAAATCTAATGCTCCTCCCAAATCCAAAATTCTTATGTGGTTAATTCTTCATGGAAAACCTAATACAATTGAATTTTTAAAGAGAAAAAATATTCAAAATGATAATAAATTTTATTTTTGTAATCTTTATCTTGAGGACATTAATCATATATACTATAATTGTACGGATTCTAATTACATTCTAATTAATACTCTTAAAATTTTTAACTTTAATATAATAACTAAAATTTCGGATTGTGAATTCTACTGGAATAATTATAGATTAAAGTTCAAAAAGAATATTTGATTTTTACTAGACACTTTATTCATTATTATTAGTTAGTTTATTTGGTTTGAAAGAAATCAAAGAATTTTCAATAATAACAATAGTCAGTTTAACAAATTAATTTTCACAATTTCTTCATTTTGTTTTAATTGGATCTCTAACCCCAAATATAAGTTAGTTAAAAATATCCTTTTCAAAAGGTATCTTAACAAGGTTAATCATAATATTAATTTTTTTAAACACAACAATAATTTTTTAACATTAATAATAGTATTATTAATAATTTCTCTAATTAAGATGATGATTTCACTTTTAATCATAACTTACTTATGATTAAAGGTTCATAAGATAGATCCGTCTCAATTTTTAGACTAGTCTCTGTTTGGTATTGGTTTTAAGGTATTTCATTTATACTGTTATTGTATAGTTAGTCTTATTTAGGTTTTTATTTCCTTCCTTATAAATACATATATGTATACTTTTTATATGAATATACATATATATGGATCATTCTAATTTTTTCCTTAGTCATTTTCCAGTTACAGGTATGGGAGATAGGATATCAGGTTCATTTTGCAGGTTTTCATATCTTCAGATTGTTGGACATCAAATGGTAGAGAGGTCACCAGAGCAGAGTATCTTCATCCATGACTACTAGCAGTTTCCCCTCAGATTTAGGATTCTGCTATCTTCATTATGGAGTACTTTTTTCCGGAGGATATATTCTTCAGTTTGGTACCCCTTTCTCTCGTTCAGAGGCTTCAGAGCGGTTTCTCTTTTCAGCAGATCCACTTCAGAGCATATGCTTATTCACCTCTCCTGATTCAGTTGATTGGAACTTCCTCATTAGTCTGGAATGTAATCCAGTAGTTTTTGCTTTTCCTCTAGTTTTTTAGGTACTTCTAACACCTTATTATCGGGCAATGCCCTTGACGGAGCTCGATATTAGGGTGTGATGGGTTGTGGCCTTGAGGAAACTCATCTTAGGAGTACCTGAGATTTGATATATGTATTTGATTTTTGTTACCTGCCAGGCATGTTGGCAGCACCTTATGTCCATGATATATATATTCGCATGCATTCTCTCCTCTATTCGTAGAAGATCACATATTTTTCTCAAAAAAAATAATGATTTTAAAGGGTTTTATTATTATTTAAGAACTAGTCAACATTTTTGTTTTAAAGGATAAATTGTTAAATATTAATATAACTTTGTATAATAGCTTTTATTTAAGTATATTTACCTAGATTAAACTTGGAATTTATTTTAAAAACTTAAAAGTATTATTTTAAGATAATTTTTAAATAAAGTTTTTGGAAAGTAATGGTATACTCGCGTGGCATAAATCGAAGGCAGTGAGTGCCTGCAGCTAAGTCTTGGATTTCTCTGGGATAGAGACATAAACATTGAGCTGTGATCCATGGTGTGATATCGAGTAGTACTTTCCACCATTTATTTTTTTCAAAGGGTTTTTAAATATTTTTTAAACGGGATACTTTATGAATATACCGAATTCGATAAGATAAGTACAAACCTTGGATAAAGAGATTTAATTTACTCAAAATTTAATTTAAATAAAGACTTGGATTTTTCGGTGAAATTGAAGTTTTTGGTTGAATTGATTGTTTATTTGATAGTTAAATAACCGACTATCAAATCTGGACCTAAATATAACTTTGGAAATATTAGAAGAAGTATGAGGATTATATGGTACAGTTACCGTTCGAGGTGTTATATTGTACGTATAAACTTGTTTCGTTCTTCTAGGATGTTTTTAAGGCATTTCGTCTACTACTGTTAGGAGGTGATCTCCGATCTTAGTTTCATCCGTGTATTTCCTAAAGAACCGAGGTTGAGTTTACTGGAAAATATCGAACGTTGTTTCGAAGAGACAGGGATCGGATAAGTTATCCGAAAACCACTTCGATCTAATGAGTACGTTTTTGAAATGATGACAAAGGAATGGAGTCGAAGAAGGAGCAGTGAAGTGCAAGGGTTAATCGCTACTAATCTTGAGGGTGATTCCAAAATTGATGTAGTAGAAATAGTGCCTTCGGTTCCGTTCGGAACGGACTTGTATGGATGAATGCTATCAGTACATTGTCATTAGAGGACAATAAGCATTCTAAGTGAATATTTCTAAAAAGGTAATCATAGCCACTAGCCTCATCGACCGAGAATAACTGAATATCATGGGGGATGCAGCAAGGCTAAGTGGGTAGCATCCAAGTAGGGTATGTCTATCACCTTTTTAGATAACCTCGGACATTATCACTATGTGTGGAAGGAGCTCGGGAATGGTGGAAACACCTGGGGTGATAGCATATTCGGTCTATCCATGTCAGGGATAGTCTGGTCTTGTGTAGCAGGGGAACCCGGCGTTATCCTCGGTACAGTGTTTCTAAACTTGTACCGTGACAGGTGGTACCCCAATGCATTGCCATAGTTGGAATCCATTTTCCAATAAACGTCATACGGTTTTGATTGTGCCCAACTGTGTTGGAACGTGAGATGCAAGCATTTCAGCTATTTGAATAAGTATTTGTACTTACACACTATTATAATATCAAATGATTTTGATATGAAATGTTTTGGTTATCGTAAGGTAAAAACCCATCGTGTTTATTTGTGGCGTGGTCTTACTAGATACCTTCGATTTTCAAAGGATTTTGAAACTTTAATAATTCAAATTGAGTGTGTTTTCTCACGCTGGTTTTCGAGACTGACTTGGGTATTATTTTATTATGATGCTCGGGTCAGACCAAGTATTTCAGGTTCAGGTTAGGATGCTATGGAGCTCAGGAGACGAGCTGGAGTTGGAGTTCGTTAGAGGATTGTCGTGTTTCAGTCCCTCTTTTCTTTATAGCTGTTTTCCGCCAAGCTCAGGGTTTCACTTAGCGAGTGATCGGTCGGATCACGATCACTACCTATTTGAATGAGTCCCACCATCGGATGGGACTTAGCTCTTCGTACATCGTGACGGTCGCACGATGCATGCCAAGGATCGCCACTCTAGCTTGATATGTCTACATTTTATTGCTAGAATAAGAAAGTATGGCAAAGTTAGTTGCCTTATTACAAGTTTAAATTCAAAAAATGCATAAAAAAAATTCAAAGGAAAAGCAGGCTAAAATGAATAAAATGTAGTTATGTGTAATAGCGATGAAGACTCTTTTTGTTACATGTTCTGGGTAAAGTGAGGCTGTCAAAAGTTGATAGTTTGAACGTGCCATCTCCAAGTCTTCGCCCGATGACATACGGTCCTTCCCATGTCGGTTTAATGTGTGAAGGAACTAGATAAATTCGTTTGAGTATGAGATCGCCAACTTCGAAGGTTCGGGGTTGTACCTTAGTGTTGTACTATCGGGCGACTCGACTCCTGTGTGTGACTTCCCTCAAATCAGCCTCTTTACGCTTCTCATCCAGTAAATTTAGAGATTCGGCAAGTAGTATGGCATTCGTCTTTGGATCGTAATAGGTCCCATGGTGAGAAGGCACTTCTAGTTCAACTGGGATAATGGCTTCGGAGTCGAAGAAAAGTGCAAACAGAGTGTGGCCGGTCGTGGACTTGTGGGTAGTTCGATATGCCCATATGGCCATTGGAAGTCCATCGACCTACTTGCCTCCAACCTTCTCCTATCGTTTCTTTAGACTAGTCCCTTTGCTTGAGGGTGAGTTATTGCCGAGAATTTGTTCTGGATATGGTAGCATTGATAGAAATATTTTAACTCAACACTATCGAATCGGGTCCCGTTGTCACCGACAATTATTCGTGGGAGGCCAAAACGACAGATGATGTTGTGGACAACAAAGTTGATTACTTTCTTCGTCGTGATAGTAGCAAGGGGCTCAGCTTCTACCCATTTAGTAAAGTAATTGACTGCAAAGATGGCATACTTTGCACCACCCTTGGCTAAAGGTAAATACCCTATTATATCAATGTCCCATGTAGCAAACAGCCATGGACCGACCATTTGAGTGATCTCAACAGGCAGGGCTCTTGGAATCCGGGCATGCTTCTGGTACCTATCACATTTCTTGGCATAATTTGATATGTATCGATTCACGGTTGGCCAGTAGTATCCATATCTGAGTATCTTTTTCACAATTACTTACCCCCCGGTGTGGTTGCCACACTCTCCCTCGTACATGTCGTATAACACTCATTTGATTTCGTCATAGGCGATACACCAGAGTAAAAGAACAAAGTATCCTCTTCTGTACATGACTCCATTTTGGATAATGAACCACGAAGCTTTTTGGAGAACCTGTCTTTTCTTACTTCTATATGCTTGGGCAAAGCTCCATGCTTAAGATAGTTTTTGAATGGAGTCATCCACATCACCTTCTTGGGCATTATCTCATGCACCCAGTTTGTATCCATCAGGTTAATACTCGGAGCGGTAAGTATCTCAACGGGGATGGGTCCCATTTTTTGTGCTTTGCAGGGATAGCCAGTTTCGTCAAAGAATCGGCTTTCTGATTTTGCTCTTGGGATATATAATGGATAGCATAGTAGTCGAACCGATTCAACACTTCTTGGGCGCGAGTAAGGTAAGTGGCCAACCTTCGGTCTTTTGCTCGATACCCTCCTCAAACTTGGCATACTACTAATTGCGAATCATTGTAAATCTCCATAGCAACAATTCCCAAGTCTTTGGAAAGTCTAAGTCTAGCGAGTAGAGCTTCGTTATCGGCTTCATTGTTAGTTGTGCGAAAGTCAAATTTTAGAGCATAGCATATGGATCGACCTTCTGGGGTTTCGAGCACCACTTCAGCGCCTAAGCAACAGTCGTTTGATGCACTGTTAGTGTATAGCTTCCATATGTTTTTGGAAGATTCACTTGTTTCAAGAAAGTCCTCCGCTATGGTGAATTCAGCTATAAAGTCCGCCAGAACTTGTCCTTGAATGGCTCGCCTCGGTGTATAAACAATATCAAACTGACTCAGCTCGATATTCCACCTAAGCAATCTACCAGACATCTCAAGTCGTGTAAGGATATACCGTAACGGCTGGTCGGTGTAGACTGTGATCGGATGAGCCTAGAAATATGGATTGAGCTTTCTCGAGGCTATGACAGGACAATAAGCTAGCTTTTCTAACTTCGGGTAGTTTCTTTCTGACCCAGTTAGCCTTTTGCTGATATAATAGACCGATCATTGGATCTGATCATCTTCTTGAATTAGTGTTGCACTATTTGCATTTTTCAAAACAGCCAGATAGACATATTATATCTCGTGATCAACAGGCTTTGACGGAATAGGAGATGTTGCCAAATGCTGAACTAATGCTTGGAATGCACCTTCACACTCCTCCATCCATTCGAAATTCCGCTTTACTTTTCGGATCAGATTGAAGAAAGGGATGCACTTGTTCATAGATCTAGAGATGAACCTACTTAAGGTTGCCACCTTCCCATTGAGGCTTTGCACTGTCTTTATGTTTCGGGGAGTTTTAAGATTTTGAATCTCCCGAATTTTCTCGGGATTAGCTTCAATTCCTCGAGTGTTGACAACGAATCCAAGAAACTTTCCCAATGCAACTCCGAAATGACATTTCATCAGATTGAGCTTTATTCTGTATTTTCAGAGTATGTAAAATATTGTTTCTAAATCTCTGACATGGTTGATGGACAGTCGTCACTTCACGAGCATATCGTCCACGTACACCTTCATGGTCTTCCTGATATGGTTAGCAAACATTCGATTCACAAGCCTTTGATAAGTTGCCTCAGCGTTCTTAACTCCGAACGACATCACTTTGTAGCAATAGAGTCCCAATCGATCCCCATTTCCTCCGTATCGATCAATATTATGTCCGTTTGGGCTGCGATCGATCGTAGGCATTCTTGAGGTGGTAAGTAAGATCCTGTGAAAATTTCATAACATTGGACTCATAGATTTTGAGTTATGATCAATTCAAGGTTCATTTTACAAGTGGGATGAAGCATGCGTATTGATCTCCATTCGTATCGATGCTTCTTCGTATCGAAATGCTACGTATCGATCAGTGGTTCATCGATGATGTGGAGCGATAGTTCAGGGAAGATCCACATTTCATGCCGAGTGACCGTTTTTCTTGGTGACTTTTCCTTCTCCGTATTGATCATGTGTGGTTCTTTTCGTATCGATGTTTGTATGCTGCTTCGTATTGACGCATGGAAGGCGACTTCGTATCGATGCCTAGTTGCTAACTTTGTATCGATGCCTGGATGCGCCTTCGTATCGATGCATGTGTGCTACTTCCTTCGTATCAATGCCTGGCTATTGCCTTCGTATCGATGCATGTGTGCTACTTCCTTCGTATCAATGCCTGGCTATTGCCTTCGTATCGATGTACTGACTGATCGATACAAAATGTGTAAATGGGGAATCAATATGAAAAGTGTTAATGGCCGAGAGAATGAACTCTGAACGATGCCTGTACTTGATGGATATGAAGGGGGTGGATGTGGAGTTTGATGGATACGAAGTAAGCATGTCTCTTCTGAAACTTGATCGATCCATTACTTAGGCATACAAACTCCGATTGACCTGAAATTTGGATTGTAGCCTTTCGTAGCTTTGTTTGTTGTGCCATGTTAATTACAGCTCGATCCAAACTCGGACCAAATTTTCCAGTATCCATAGTGGACCTGTGTATAACCGATCTTCGGACGGATTGCCTTTGGTTTCTAATCAAGTCCTTGGTGTCATGGCCTTGCCAAAAGCCGGGATAACAGTCGTTATATTTGAATATAAGTTATTTATATTTTTCCGCGATGTTACATTCTCTCCCTTTAAAAGAATTTCATCTTCGATATTCCTAAAAGAAAAAATATCCTCTCACCTTTAGGCTGTTAAAATTTCTTGTGTTATGGAAAACTTCGACACCACCTACTTTGCACGGCTAGATCCAAAAAACTACAACTCACCTCAATTGGCCCAAATCAACAAAGAAAACAAAAGCCCAAAAGTGGCCTCCCATACCTAAGGCATAATATCATTAATCAATCACCAATCTCTAAGTCTACTACATACCACTTTTGTATTTGATTTATTTTGACATTAAGCTTAATATGTAAAGGCAAATGCAGGTGCGCAAGCAATCAAGTAGTATTCTCTTGCATCCATATACCTATCTTGTATTTACATAATCCAAAAGACAATCATGCTTAGAAAAGAGTATACACTAGCTATTTCTATCATAAGCAGTAGTAAAATAAATAAAATAACAATCATATGCAACAAAAGTATAGTGAATACTCTGTAATAAAATTCTATGCATCCCTTCTTTTCAGAAGATAAATTTAGAACTTAATTCCTGGATTTTTATATTCAAAATATATTTTCAAATTCCTTCAAAGAGAAATATATCAAAACCAAAATCAATTATGACAAGGAGCGGATTCCTCTTACCGAAGCATGGTATAACTTTAGAATCAAACAATATGGAGCATCCAGTGGTATTTTGATTTCTTCTATAACAATAACTAAAGCAAACAAATATAGTCGGTGGGTTTTCCAAATCAGAAACTCCTGATCATCAAATGTTAGTCATAATAAAAAATATTTGAAAAATCACTACACAAACCTCTTTTCAAATATCCTGTAATAATAATACTTCTCCAAAATTTTCAAAACAATATTATTATTATTTCTTTCACAAATTCTTTCGAAATAACTTTCCAAAAGCATTGGATTTAAGTCCTAATAAATAACAACTTAAAAATATTTTGCTTGTAAAATCATACTTTATAAACCATAGTATATAAAATCATACAATCAATCAAGTCAAATTCCATAAAGGAATAAACTAACACTTAACATTATTAAAATGTTAAATGACTAACAAAACAAGATTTAAAATTTTACTTTGGTTCACAAATTTCTCGATCGTTCAAAGATATAGATAATTCCTTAAGCATACCATTTTGCTCATTAGCATTTGGTTCATTGCTCAGAAGATTATCTAAGCTCTCTCAAACAAAATTTGAGGCCATTCCCTAAATTTTCCTAAGACACACAACAAAGCATACAAATATACTTAAGCCCATATGATATACATAAATCATCCATATGCAATTTTCGATCTAACCATTTTCCTGGATACACAGACTTTACTTTTGAACTAGTACCGCTCACTCTATCTTTCTAGTATCGACACTGATCATGTTTCTTGATTAGAAACCTTTGTTCTCCTTACATAGTCATATATTATCATAGAAAACCTTAGTATCATATTAAGAATTCTAATTAAGTGTTCGCTGACAAGAATCAAATAAGAAATTCTATTTCGAACTAGTGTGAATCACCCCGAAGTTATGTATTCAAATCGAATATCAAGAACCGTGCAAATAAAATAGTCTGCATATAAGTCATGTACATAATTTTTTTTTTAACTATACCATTCTCTTTCTAAATCACTTTCACTTTCGTTTTCATTTATAATATTTTATTCAATATTAAAATTATTTATGAATTGTTCCATAAATTTTCCCTCAAGTTTATAAACATTTTATAAAGATGCAACTTTATAAAAGATTAAATTAAAAACTTACTCCACCCTGATTTACTTATATAATACCCCTCTATATTCTAAGAGTATATACGAAATATGAATTTTTTTAATTTTTTTATTTGTTTCAAAAATCAAATGGAGGCCCAAACAAAATATGGGTCTTAAAACTGAGTGGTTACTTCGACCTCTTTACCTATCCGGTCCGGTAAGTAACTAAGAAGGGTAGGATGTTGGCATCCAAACTCAATCTCAGAATCTGCTTTAATTATACATCCCTAAGGTAAAGATGTTTATTATTCAGCCCAATAACACCAAATAGTTGATATGACTTTGATGTTTTAAAAAAGATACAGTTTTAATAAAACAAAGTCTATCAAACCTTCCTATACCACTATCCCATTTAAAAACTTGATTTAAATTATCTCTTTTCTATCTAAGAGCTAAAAAAATCCATTCATCAAATTATTTATCAAAATACCTTTTACTTTAAATCAATTTCCTTTAAGGAAATTTAAGAACTAAATACCAATTTTTATTTCAAAACCCTTTTTCAAATCATACTACGTATATTTCTAGATGTGTAAAATAATTTTAACAATTTATTCACTGACACTTGCTTTGGGTTGGTTCGGATTCGAACTCATCTCGATCACACGGTGATAAAAAAAAACTTAGTAAGCACACTACAACATTCGTCGAAGCAACATTTGATCGTCACTTAGAAAATTATTCAGATTACCACAAAACTACTTGAGATGTTTTCCCTGAACTATCCAAAGAAAATATATCTTTATTAAAAAATCTCTTTGAAACCTTTAGTCTTATAAATACTTCCAAGTAATACCACTATTACTTTTCTCGAATTCTTTTTGAAATCAATTCAAGCAATACCGGGATCTAAATTCTCCAAAATCCTTTTTTACTTATAAAATACTCTTTATAAGCCATATAAAATCATCTTATATTACAATAACTTTCCTTTATTATAATAAACTTTTCACAAATATTTATCCTCTAAATTTCTTATCTTCCCATTTAAATTATATTAAACAAATTTATTAAAAGATGACTTATAACTTAGTGATTTCATTGAACATCTTATAGTCAAATTATTAAACTCAATTCACAAGAGGTTCGTTTTAAAATACTCACAATTATCAAAATAATAAATACTCATAACTGGTCGAGAATAAATTAACAATCAGCAAGCAATAGTCAATGCCCTAAACTATCCAAGCACGACTAATCAAACAATAATGATAATAAAGAAATATTATCAGTAATAAATAAACGCACTATAGTTAACTATATAAATCTGAAGATTATTCCTTATATATGTGTGTGTGTGTATATGTATACATATAATATAATCTTAGGTGAAATATTTCATTTATTAATTTTCAAAAATCAATATCATGTATTTTTGCCTTGTTGAAGTATTTTGAAATCTCTATCGACACCGTGTTGTTCCACGTCTCGACCAAAATTCAAAGTTCTAACTTAACAGACTAATTAACACGATGTATTTTTATAAAAATAACAAAAACACTCTTGTATATCTAACACTCTCCCCTTATTCTAGAGTGTCGTTTGTCTAATCTCAAATGAGTTTACCCCACCAAAGCCAAGGTTCTCGCTTAACCTTCAGCTCTGATACCATTCTGTGATGGCGTGCCTTTTCGACGCTTAAAAATCAGCACTTCATACATCCATAGTATTCAAATGTCAAGAATTCAAGTGCCAAAAAGGCATATTGTTAAGGTAAAAAGAAAATAAATAGGGAAAATAGAGTCCACAGCGGAACATCAACATATAATATGACAAAGACAGTAAAGCGGTCACTCCAAGATACAAAGTACATTAAAGTTAAAAATAAACCTCGTAATTCTGAATAGTTATAACTTTCCGACCTTACAATTACTAATGGGCATATATAATAATAAAATAGAAAATAAAAATACTATGTTAGGTGAACTTCCAGCTCCTTCCATGAGCTCTACGTCTAACCAACAACAACTCGAAAAAATAGTTGGTCTGACCCGAGCATTATAATAAAATAACACTCGAATCAGTCTAGAAAACGAACACGAGAAAACTCAAGAAATACGGAGAACGTATAATAATTCCGTGAGATCACATCTCTAAACATGGAATGGGTTTTTATCTCACAAGAACAATATCCATACATAAAGAAATGGAAAACAAATCAGAACAATAACCTAAACAAGAAAGAATGGACACAGAAAAGATCAAAATCCAAACTTAAAGAATGGACAAAAGTAATTAAACATGGAGAAGAGCTTAAGGAACTACTCGATGCAATTAATAAAGGATTAACTCTAAGGTTCAAAACAAATATGGAGAATGATTTTATCCAACATGAATGGGAGGGTGCGCCCCCTACACCGAAAATATTCCTCTGCACAAAGTATACTTGAGAGCACATGCATCACTCTCGGGAACCTCCAGGCTGGATCCCGTACACTTAATGCGGGCATCCGAATATTTCACATCAATGCATGCATGCCAATACCTTCCTAGATAGATGTGAGCGTACCTTGATGGATGCAACCCATATGGCTTGGCTCCCACTCATGCTTTGGTTTTAGTTCTTCGGCGTTGGATACCAATACTCAAAATGAGCTACAAATTGTCTTAGATTAACGAAGAATAAAGAAGGATATCAAAATCGTTAGTTGATGAATAGACTATTAGAAAACAAACTAGCACTGTCCTAGGTAAAACAATGAAGCTGGACAAGTAAGGGAAGTGTTGCTTCCTGTCTTGACTCAATTGCATTCTTACCTTTAAGAATAGCAAGAGTTTACATGCCCCATATGAGCAACAAAATCATCTTGAATCGATGAATACAAAGAAGATAGCCAAATCGATAGTCAATAAGTAAACTATCGGGAATAACAAAATATTCATATATTAAAATTAAATCTCTTACACTTATCACAATTCATCAATCTCGAACTAGCACTAACCAAGGGAAAACAATGAAGCCGAACAAGTAAGGGCAGTGTTGCTTTCTATCTTGACTCGACAACATTCTTAACTTTAAGAATGGAAAGAGTTCCCTCAACGTTTAGTGCTAAGTGTGAGACTAAATATTTTCAATAAACAAATCAAACTTTTAAAATATTTAACTCGCACTTGAGCTTTATTTTTGCATCATAAATATTTGTAAAAAAAATTAAAAACACTCTTTAAAATATTCATTTAAAGCTCAAATTGTATTTCTAACTATATTCAAAAGAAGGGTCAAAAACAAATGTCATTAAAGCATTATTTACTATAAATCCAAAACAATTTACACTTTGTTTTATATTTTAAACATTCCATTTATAAATATTCTCATTTATAAAAAATCATTTATAGCTTTTAAAACAACCTTTAATACCTCAGAAGATAATAAATCAATGTATATTCTTTTATAAATTTAATATAATGTTAATCATCCCAAAAGATAATTGATATAACTCTTTTATAATTTAAAATCATATTAATTATTCTGAACAAAAATAAATCAAATTTTTTATCTTTTTATAAAATTAAAACAACATTAATTATCCTAAAGGAAATTAAATCAAATTAATCTTTTTATAAATTAAAAACAATATTAATTATCCCAAAAGATAATTAATCAAATTTATAATACCTTTTACAAATTTTAAACAACGCTTTCCCTTTATTTCAAAATTCTCAAAGTACTTGAAATATAGTTTAAATAATTTTCAAAGGGTAAAAACGCAACCAAACATTTATATTATAAAAATACAAGCACAACTTCAACACACATAAATGGGTTTAGGATATGATATTTCATAAATTTCAATATAGAAACAATTGCTATAACAACACTTATACAAATCAAACAGTATGTTACAAATATTTCAAACAACATCGATATAAGCAACATAAGAATATAAGTAAATTGGTATTAGCAAGAAAACCCTTAGTTTCCGCTACAAAAGTCCCATGTATATCATAAAAATGTATGTACAATTTTAAGTGTTCCGTAGTGAATTATTCGTTATGTACACTTGTTTTACCATTTAGCTCTCACAGGCGGGATAAATATACTAGTCGTTTCCGCAGACATGGTTTGATATTATATTCAATATTCTTCAATTATTGTTTAAGTGTTATAAACAATTCCTCTTAACCATTTATTCAAAATCTTATTAAAACTTCCAAATCACCTTTAAATTACTTGATTATTATTTAAAATAATTCACAAAAGATTTGGGAAAGAATTTTTAAGTTTAAAACTACATTTCAAAAGTTATTTAAAATTACTGCGAAAAGTGCTGCAAATAGTGTTTTAAAAGCTATATTCTTCAAAACGACTTTTATATCATTTAGAAATCCATCCTTTCAACTTAAATCACTTGTAAAACATTTTAAAATATTTTTAGACTTTATTTCATGTTTTCAAAACATTTAAAAATATCATCTATAAAGAAATCCTTTTTGAATTCCGAACTGCAAAACAGCGATATTTTCCGAATTTTTTTTGGATATATTTCAAAATATACTAAATGAAATCTTGATTTTCTTTCTTCTTGGAAAAATATGGATATAATAGACAGGAAAAATTATTATCTCGAAGAATTCCGACCTATACTCCACTTTTTACACTCATTTAACTTTCATGGTGCGAAATGACGAACTACCGCTACACGACACGCCTAATTTTGACTTGTTTTTCAATAAACTTCTTGGAAACACTTTTCAATGTTTGTAAAAAAATTCTAAATCATTTTAAACTCATTTTAAACAATATTTTTTTATTTCAAACTCATATTCATTTCATTTCATTTCATTTTATAATATTATATTATTATCACATCATTTTTAACCTTTTTAGATTATTTAAAATCATTGAGAGGCTAAATAATTTTCATACACTTGTTTGTATGGATTTAATTCTCATTTAATCAACTATGGTTAATTACTAATAATTTCTCTTATCTTTATCAAACCAAGTTATCAACCATAAAAAAATCACATAATCAACCTATTTGCAACCACGTTATCAAACATTTAATCATCCAACATATTTAAACTATCAAATCATTATATTTGAAATAATTTATGGATTAGTTAGTAAATACGAGTACTCATAATTAGTTCCACTCCACCATTCTTTTTCGTAGATTCCCGAATCGATTCCGACAGCACTTCCTTCTCTTTTCCTTGCTACAGAGTTTCCCGATCTCCTTCCTTCTTCTTGAATGGGTTCAGCCTAGGCTATGTAGGGCTTGGCCATGCTTCTTGGGGGGTGGTGCTCATGGATAGGGGTGAGGGTGATGTGGTCGTGGGTTATGGAGGTGGAAAGGAGGAGTTTGCACTTGATTTTGAGGTGGAATACTTTATTTTTCCTTTACTTTTATTTTTTTCTAAGTTTTTTCCTATTATTTTCCTATGGCATGGAATTCATTAAAGTAGAGAGAAGAAGCTTGAAATGAAGAAAAATAAGAAGTGTCAAAAAAATGAAGAAAGTGGTGGCTTATTTATAGAAAAATAGTTGGATTAAATAATATTTATTAAAAATACCAAAATATTATTTAATTATTTTTTAAGCAACCTTATTTTTTCAACACTTACCATCACTCTTTCAAATCAAAACTTTATGTCATTTTCACTAAAGAGGTAAGTAAAGTAAAGCGATAATTATGTTTGTTTGATTTGACATGTTTTGGAATTTTGTGCTTACTTTTTCTTAGTGAGATTCTAGAATTTTCTAAGTATCTTTAGTAAAAGTAAACTTGATTAGTGAATTAATTAACACTTATACTATTTGAAAATATGTTTCTTTGTAAGAAAATAAAGGTGCGGCAATGTTGCGACAACTTTTAATCGATAAAACGTTGATTTTCGACAAAATGTTTTACGTTCACATTTTGACGTTTTAGTTAAACTATTAATTTATGTAAACCAAATTTAAAATAAATTTATATAATGTTATTTGAAAATATAAACACTTATAAACAAATTAAAATAATTTATTTATCCATTAAAACTTACTTTTCTAAACTCAGCATTTTATCGCTTTTGTCGATATAGGAAAATGTTACTATTTTTGTGTATACTTCTCTTTCCAAATCCTATCTAATATTGTTTAAATCATATAACCTTATATAATTTATATTTAAAATAATATTAATTTTCACTTTTAAGAGTGGTCAAATTCTACATCGTTACAATGAAGCGCTCAATCCTAGCATGAATATTTGATCGTGACATATAAGTATGTATACGAACACCCTACATGCACAAAAATTTCTAGAAGAGTGCAAACTGATGGAGAAAAATGTATCAATCATCTCCTACCATCCAATATTGCAACCACGATGCGACCAAAACCTAGGATATAAAAGTTTACTAGAGAAAAGCTTAGGACAAGAAGTCCTTATACTCTCTGCCGGATTTTCTCCCCATTGTACTCAAGCCAACCTAATTTCTTTATTGCGGAACTTCCTAGTTCCGTGCTCCATAATGCACGGGTGGACAAGGATGCTATTTGTTTCATCTTTGTATCCACTAATTGATTAGGCTCTACGATAATAGTTGTGCTATGAACGTATTTCCTTAAATGCGAAACATGAATGTTGTCATAAACTCCTGCCAGTTTTATCTGGTAACTCCGTAAGTTTTCTTATTTTCAAAAAATTGGGAAAGGCCGAATAAATCTTGTGCCGACATTACCGACTTTTCAAATCTTACAATGTTCCCATGTTGTCTAATCAACTCTATCTTTTCGAAGTCTCACGAATTAAATCTGGTCCGAGCAGGATTTTATTGGTGGTTTCCGACCAACAGTTTGACAATTTGCATGGCCTCTCATGAAGCACTTTGAAGGGCTCCATACCAATCATCTATTGGTGACTATTGTTAAGTGTTGCTCCTAGTGTCCTCCAAAGTCTATGATGCAAGCTCTTCAACAAATCCTTCAGATCGTATTCACCATTCCAGTTTATCCGTCGGTCTGCGGGTGATAAGCAATTCTAAGATTTAATAAAGTTCCCAAAGCTGCCTACAAACTCCTACAAAACTCTATAGTGAACAAGGGATTCTTATCACTAATGATACTAACCGAAATTCCATGAAGGTAAATCACCTACTTGATATACATCTGTGCTAGAGACATTTCGTTTTTATTGCTCCTAACAGAAAATTCTTCCACCTTCTTCTTCATCCCTGTCCAATGGACTCCTCACATCCCTATACATTCTATCTCTTTATTGAATGGTGACATTTTACAGGAAAAAATTTATTTTCCCCAAAATCCTTAAATTTTTGGGATTGAAGCATTCTTTTATTTCCGGTTGCCACCTAATCTTCTCATTAGCTTCCACTCTTTTCTACAGTTCATCGCCAGTTAAGTATCCCTATAAAATTTGTTTTTTTATATTGCTTCTTAATACATATATTTACGAAGTGTTTCATACATAAAATCAACATAGTGGTAAACCATGGGCATATCTTATACCATATTTTTCATTTTTTCGTAGCAAAAGGAGACAACTAGCGATTACAACCGAAAAATCTAAAAGAAATTTTGATTGAAGTTTCCATTTATCATTGACTGGTGTAAGGTGTTGATGTTTTAGTACTCCTTATTAAATTAATATGGGCATTCCTAATGTGTCATTCCACTATTGCCAACTTTCCTTAATTTTCCTTTTTGGTTTTTAATAAATATGATCCACCTGTTATTTCAGTTAATATACCAGTAAAAACTATTTATTAATGCCAAAATTGAACCATCTTTATTCAGTCCTCATTTAATCTTTTACAAATTTTAAAATCCATTTATTTCTCCGATTCAATTTTTCCATGAATGTCATATTAAATTTTCTTAATCAGTCTCATCTAATTCCTTTTAGCTCTCACTAATTACAAATTTATTGCATATTAAATTTGTAATCAGTGTCTATAAATCATAGTATGTCAATTACCAATTAATTCATATATAATCATACATTATGCTATATATATTTATTTATTTTTAATTGTTAAGCGTCGCTATACGTGTATGTATACTTCTACTACTAAACTAGAACACATATTTCCACATTTTTAATTTATTAGAGCTATCCTCCTATAAATGATTGCCATTATAATTTTCCATAAATTAACCACAAATGGGATTTTTTTTTCTTTGTTTGAGATTACAAGGGATTCTTTCTTTATTTTATTGATACAGAAAGTGCAAACTACAGAAAGAATATCCATATCTTACACATCTCCTTTCCTTTTTAGTACAACCTTTGTTAATTCAAACAACACACTTTTATACATATTTTGGAATTAGATAATCTATGGAAATTACCTAGGAACTACTTTAAAATCAAAATATAGAAATTCACATTCTATGGACAACCTAATTTACACCTCAATACATATCTGGAATATCTTAACAACTTTACCACCTTCTACAAATAAAGGTTTGAAACCAATTTCAGATTTCCAATTCAGGTTATGCATACTATTTCCATTTTATTTATATCATAAAACCTTTAACCTATCTTACGTAGGTAGTGTTCCTAGTCTACTCCATAAAAATTTGGTTTACCTTTAACATTCCTTGTAAAACTAAAATTTCACAACCATGAAGTGCTCGAAATCTCTACCTTTGGAAATATAAACTTAGAAAATTTTATCAAGAATTCAAAATTACGTAGTTCCAAAAAAAGGTAAAATAATTTTCATTCTCAAATACTTTCAACATCAAAGATTTATTCTTTCAAAAGTTGGACTTTTCGTTCATAAGATTTATAAATTGATTGGTTTCCAAAAAGGAACTATGAAAATTTTCCTTCTTAAATACGTCCTCTAACAAAGGCTTTCTTGTTTTGAAAGTAGGAATTTTAATCCAAAACATTCAAAAACTCAAATATCATACCAGATATCATACCAAATAATCATTCATTTCAATTTTTCAAAAATATCTTGTATAACTTTGAACAATGTTAAGTGGTATGGATAATGATAACTTTCATCCTATATTATTTACTACTGGATTAAATTTTCAATTCTAGTACTATCTAAATTTCAGCTGTTATTCTCCGCATTTCCTTATACGCGAATGTTCTTTCTACCTACCTTACTGGGCATCCTTTCCCTTCTATTTTCTATTTTCCTATCTCACACGCCCTTTTAAAATAATTTTAAAGAAAAGAACGTCTAATGGGATAAAGTAGGCAAAATTATCGAGTCTAACTTACGTTTCACTTTACATTTATTTCAAAAACAAAAAATTCCTTTATAAATCTTTAGACCAAAAGCTTTTAGGCTCAAATTTTAAGCCAAGAATTTCAAGAATGCAAAATCCTTTTAACTTAGAACTTTTTAACTCAACTACTTTAATACAATTATGAATTTGCAAAATAGCAACTTCTAAATTTATAAAGTGAGAATAATCACCGGGTCCAACATAAGCACTATTTTGCATTTATTTCAATAATGAAGAACTCAAAATTTGGAAACTATTTAACTCAACTAATTTTAAACTAAAATTTTCAAATGAAAACCCCTTATTTTCAACTCTTCAAATCCAGATTTAGAATATAAAGTTTATCCACCATTTTTTTAAAATGTTCTATCACTTTTATAATTATATCTTCTTTCCAAACTTTTCACAAAACAATTGGTAGCATATTTTTATAATCCTTTGAAATCCCCTTACAAAACATTTAAAGGTATTTTCATAAATCTTTTTACCAAATTCTTTCTCACGGGGTTGGGTTTATTGACTTTAATTGTTCTTTCTTTTGAACTTTTCTACCCAACCTTTAAAAATCTGGTTATCTTCTTTTGGTGATTAATGTATACCTTCTTTTGGAAGCTTGTTTCACTCCTTTATCACATCTTTCTTTCGAATATTTAAAAATATTGATTTATAACATTTAATTACTACCTAGCATGTTATTTGCTATTTCTATAAATGTCAATTGCCCGTAATAAATGGTTATAATTCTAACTGATAATTCTTAAAGATATTTATTTATTCATTCTACCTTTACATATCATGCCTTTCTTGTCTTTCCATAATTTCTCTAATAATCTCTTTTACTTGGTCCATTTATATCTCTATTAAATTCTTGTGATTCCCTATTCATTCCACATTTTTTACCTCATTAATCTTGGAGTTGCAACCTTTTCCATTTACATTTCCTATCCTAATTATTTAATATGCTTATATAGTTCATAATTATAAGGAAGTCTAGGCCCAACAAAGGAGTCAAGTGCCTTTCAGCTTCTGGAGTGCTTCCATATATCATGGTCATGCTCTTCTTAGCTCACTCCTTGCGATACGACTCTCACCCCGTAGGTAATCAGAGCATGATTATATATCTAACTCTGATACCAAATGTAACAACCTGCCCTGATACAGATCCAAATCCCGACCTAGAAAAGGTCCAATCAAACTTAGACTCATTCCAAAGTTAGCTGTTGTTTGGCGCAAAGAACAATATGAAGTTATTCATCAATTCATTCAGAATTCATAATGGAAGGATAAAATATAATAGCATAAATAGTGTCCATTTTATTTAAAATTCCAAATGTCACAAAATCATAACATAATGCCAACAATAACTGTTGCATAATTATGCTCAAAAATACATTTTCATCTTCAAACGGGTACATCAGAAAATAGCATAAATAGCTGAATAGACTACTGCCACAAGCATCTCTTATTGCCATCTCCATCTTGATCATCGTTTCCTTCCCTAATCAGTGTTGTAATGATGGGAGATTTTGAACAATAATGTTTAGTGAATAGAAATCCCGAACCTTTCTATATCAATACTTGGGCAATATAATTTAAATAAGAATATGTCTTTTGCATTTAAACTATATTTAAAAACCATTTAATACTTCATATAAGGGAAAGAAGCAGACCCTCAAACAACCACTTAATACCTTCAATCCTCGAAGTAGGTCCTTCGTATTATCCAATTTCATATCCCATAACCACCATTATTAATGTCCATCAATGGGAGAGATAATACTCAAGCCATTTAATACACTTTAACGGAAATGAGAAGACTTTGACCATTTAAGACCTCGACTGAGGTAGGCCCCCATCGTTTAATACATATTCCCAAGATGGACTCCTTATAAGTGTCTATCTAGATGACATAACAAGAAAATCTCTTTGGACACTTAATGCTTCCATTGAAGTTGACCTTTCCAAGATAATACTTCCACTGAAGCAGACCTTTCTGAGATAATATTTCCATTGAAGCGGACCTTTTCGAGATAACCTCAACCATGCCTAAACATATACCGACCATTTAATACTTCATATAAGGGAAAGAGGTGGGCCCGTACCCTCAAACAACCACTTAATACCTCCAATTCCTTAAGCAGGTCCTTCGTATTATGACCCGTACCCCACGGAGACATCTCACATTAGTTTGAGTATTCAAAGAAACTAGTAGCCAGATTAGCTAGAAAATTTACCCTACAGAATTGGCACTAACCACGCGCCATCCATAGTTACTTATTATAGGTGATGTTTCATATCAGCCTCATAGTCACACTGCTGATATCTAGATTAGCTAGGCAGACTTTTGTGTGCTTTTTAGTTGACCTGGCATTCCTAGAACTAAGTCATATTTCATAGCACCCTCTAAGTATATTATCACACATCACACCATATTAAATATTTAGGCCTTATAAGAAATCCTTCGTATTTCGATTTTACAATTAATTACTTTCCTAAAGGGAATTTAAATGATAATTATTAACCTAATCAACTATTCCATTAGTGCGTTATAATTATACGTTACTTACACTAGCTTAAATATATAAATACGCATTTATTGATTTCTATGCGAGCGGAGATTACACCCTAAACTAACGTTTTAAAAGTCAAACCTTTCAAATTATACATGTCTCATTTCCATAATAACATATACCATAAATTCAAAATTCCAAAATAAATCAATAGACTTGTATAAAGAATCAGAATCCTACTTACTCACATTAAAACAATGAGATAAATCAAAAATAGAAACTTGCAATTTAATTAATTTTATGCTTTATTCAACTTCTTTTATATGAAATTAGACAAGAGAATTTCTATTCACTTTGTAGAAATAAATCGTGCAAATTAAGAATAAGGATTCGTATCTTACACACCATTTCTTAATCAAATCTCTTAATTAGGTTCAAAGAAAAAGAATAAAAAGTGGAGCGGAGGGTAAAACATATAAATTGCAAAATCCACACAAACTCCGTTATTTTAATACAAAACAATAAAGATTCCAACCTAAGAATTGATATTTTGCTTTAGGGAAATTTTAGGGATTTTTAATGTGATATTTTCATAATCCAAAACTCCCAAGGCATATATCAAATCCAAATACACTATTCAATTATTAAAATAGAAAAACTAAGATTTCCACCCATAACAGTTTCTTAGCTTTGATCCTCTTTATATTTGACATGCCTACAATAATCTCCTTTAGATCACTCTTCTTAGATATATATGCAAAAGGAGAATTGCATATGGATTAGCAGAAGTTAAGAGGTTGGAGGAGAAATGAATTAGATACAAGATAATAAATGTTTAGAATCTATTACATGAAACCTAAAGAAGTTTTCTAAATCTTTGAAGGCAGAGACTAACAGAGATTCACTAAGCTCCTAAAATAATTTGTGAGTAAAAGTGTGGGGTCTAAGCTTATATTTATATGGTTAAAATGCATCAGAACCGGTGGATTGAAGTCAGCTTAAAATAATAAAATCTAGAATGTTCATTGTGCCCCTACCCTACCGGTCAACCACTAGCAGCCGACCGGCCCAAGTTTGGTGGTCAACCAGTCATATTACTTTGGGAATATTTTGATTGACGCTGATTTTTTTATTTAGTTCCTTAATTATCAGTTAACATTAACTTTAACGTTTACTTAACCACCAAATCTAATTGATGTTTCTTTTGAATTTAAATCTTGAAACTAATTATTTATTTGAATTTGAATTCTTTTTAAAGCAATTTGAATCTGCAAACGTCTATAACTTTCTCATTTGTGCTTTGTTTTAACATATTATATATATAAATTGATCAGAAAATCGCCACGAACAAAATGGAATAACTTCGTGGCCAAATTCTGACTTTTACAAAATTTCCATTTTAAACCTATCTTATTTAAATTAATTTATATAATTTACATATTTATGGTTGATTTTACAGAATGTTACACATTCCCTCTTATTAGGCCTTAATTCATTTCAAGCCAAATCAGATATTTTATATTTAAATCAAATCTAAACGTACATCGATATCCTGTACCAATAAAGTGCGCATATAACTTTTATAAGCACTACTTTAAATACTGATCAACATAAATAAAAAGTATAATTAATTTTATTAGTTATAACATTTACAATTAAATTAAATTGAGTGGTGGATGGAGGATTCAACATTGCGATTGTATTGACTCTCTAGGTGTTAATTTGTCAGCGGTGCATGTCGAACAATTTGAATATCAATGTTCACACTTCGCCTTAACTAGTGGTGTGATATTTTGACCAAATTTATCACTTACAAAGCTTTAGTCAAAGAATCCAAATTTTATAATTTTAAGTGTCACCCAGTAGTGACTTCAGTTAACTTTGAGTTGACTTCAACTGACCGCGATACTAGCCCTATATAACTGAGAATGTGAATTTTCACTTGAATAGTGTTTCACTTTCAATGCTTCCACTTGACCTAACTATGGTCATTCGATGAACGCCTTGCCATGATTTAACTATAATCAATGCTTAACATTCATATTGAAGATCAACGGTATTCTCAAGTTTGGAGAATTGCATACATTAGTCACTTCAATATCTTTATTTTGACCTTAGTTTTACTAACCAATAGAAAATTATTTAGTGAGTTATCCCATAGTTATCCAATAATTATTGGTGTGTAATCTCTTGGTACCCCCAACAGTCATGAGTAATACATTGCCCAACGTTAAAAGAGAATTACGTGCTTTAGTCTCAATGGATATGTCAATGTCCAGTCCTGATCCATCTTGAGTAGGAATATTTGAAGTGATGTGTCATTTTATATTGCAATACAATAGTCATGGTTACAGGTATTTGCAACTACTGTCACAAACACATAACTTGTGGACTTTCTAACATGTGTACTTAAATTAACTAATTATTTTTTTTAGCACTTTATAAATAGTATATAATCGAATGGAAACAATTTTTATTTCAAAGAAGATTGGTAATTGAGTATATTTATGTAAAAAATTACATAACTACTCATACGGCATACCCCTAAATCTATCAATCTCCCACTTGCACTTGGGGTCAATCATGAAATTTTATTCCAACTTCTCTATTCGTTTTCTTCAAAACCAATCGAGTAAATCCTCAGTGAATGGGTATACTATTGCATTTTAATTATCTACTATTTTACTCAACTCTCTTCAACGTTGATAAACCATCTTTATCGTGTGGAACAATTCAGAGCATGTCTTTGACTTCCAGTTAGCCATAAGTTCTATTACGAACTATATCATTACATTGCTATCGTATAACAATGTTATGCGATTCATAACATTGGAATCACCCTAGCTCAGTTATAAATTTGTGTATTTATATTCATAGATTACTTGTATCATGGCTCTATTCAAGGCGATGTAATTATCCTTTTCATTGAATCGGTCACAATCTTTCATTTAGAACATTTTCAACTTACAGCTCCTTAATTAAGGTTTGAACATGAATTTAATATTGATATATTATATTCAATAGCACTTACGATATTTCCAGTCCAATCATTCCTTCATAAGGAGTTTTTGATTTTATAAATAATTATTTAATATTTCATAAATACTCAAGAATGCTCTAATCTACTATTTAATGATCTTAGTTTGGATTTGATATTTGCTTCATGCATCTAACACATATGATAACAACGATGTTATTGATAATCAACATGTATGATAATTTCTATAGTCAATACATAAGGAATTCATCTTACATTTTCCACATTAAAGATTTTAATAAGTTGTCTTTGCATATCATTTAGGACACTCCCAACATCCTTTATAATAATTATAAAAGACATAATTTACTAATCCAGTAATGGGTAATAAATAACCAAACTATTATTGATTTTAACATAAGTACATCGTTAACAATCAATAGTATTTCGTTTACCCTTTTAGAAATACTTTAGTACCCTTAATAGTTTTACTTATGGACACACGGTTTCTCTGCATTTTATTGAAAATCAAACAATTTGACGTTCCCATCAAAATCTTTCTCAATTTTGATGCCTACAGAATGATATTTTTGTATCATTTCTTGAATCATATCCAAAAAAACAACCTATCAACGCTTCCACTAACTTTGAGACACTTTGGTTGTTATGTGCAAATAATCTATTTTAAATCGTTATTTAGAATTTTCCATTTCAACACATATGTACAGAACACAATGTCGCACCAAATGATAATTTTGTGAGTAAATATATTTTACTTGAACACGTTAAATAACGAATCTATTACGCTAATTTCAAAAATAGAAATTTATGGGTTTATTCTTATCAACATTGCTCATTATATTCCAACTACATTAGTCTTACTCTTGATGACACATTCGCGACCACTGGATCATATCCCTTCAAGTATAACTACCAAAATCATATTTTGGTACCGTATTTGGAATTCACTTTGATTTGCGCATTATACCATATCGTATAGTCAATAATCTGAATGATTTAATTGACAATCGAGGATTATCTATTCTCGATATTGATGAGAAACGCATAATTTCTCTTCAATGTATGAGATTATTTATTAGACATTCGAATGCGTTGTGTTAATTTATGTTTGTTTAATCTTATTTCATCCCTCATAGTTAGTTTTATCTATAGATTGTATCTAAATCCATTTCACTATGATTTCTAAAAGAAATTCCTCTATTGCAAAGTTGGTATATCTTGAAATAACAATTGTTGCTCAATGTAACAGAATTGGTGTTCATAAATATTTAATGAATTGCCTTATATAAAACTAATTTGGTTTTTGTTTACAAAGCTTATGTTCAAAACATAAGTTGGTCATCGAACGACCATCATTCTTGAAATTCTTTTGAGGCAATTCATACAAGATCCCTCATGCACGGTTATTGTGTACAGTCTTTTGATTCACGCAACCTGCCAACTCCTTAGCCTAAAACATGATGGAGTTTCTTATAAACCTTTATCTTCTATGATTTTGTAAATTACTCTTTCCATGATATTAATTCTAACCTTTGTGTGCTACGCTTAAGTACACACTTTACAGGAAGAATTTAACTCAACTTCACTCTATATTAATCGTGTTTTATCCAACAAAGTTTGGTTACTCATTGTCATTAAATCAATATGTATTAAGGGGCGGGTGACTCTTGAGACTAAATCTATATTCATTTTAGGCATGTTGGAACTCTTTTCAATATACGTGTTGATTTGATCAAATCGAATCATTTTGTTGCATGTTATTTTATTTACTTTCATTTTATATTCCATGAACCTATCATAGACATGTTCAATATGTATCGAATACAAATATTCATGTTTGTGATAATTCGTTAGTGAACAGAAGGAAGTGCATGGAACTATTTTGATATTATCATACTTGTGATTGCATACATCTATATATGTATATATCAATCCAAATAGTTCATCAACTCTTTTGATGCACCCACTGAAAGGATGCTTTGCTCTTAATTATTTGAGAAATAATTAACTAGTGCAATATAATTTGTAATCATATGATCAAAGAATCACTTCTTAGAACCACATCTTATCTATAATTCTAAAATAATCGTAGATAATTTCATACTTTTGGTATTTTCCAATGCATCACTTTTGTTATGGAAACAAACACTATATTTTAGTATTATTTCATAAGTAATGTTCATAATATTCTCATTGAAACAAAACCATGTTCATTCTTTAGCCATCACTTAGGAACATATATTATTTGATAAATAATGTGTGGTACAATTTATGAAAACAATCTTGATAGCCCAATGCAGTCAATAAGTGCTACATGATAGTTCCCACTATTTTCGTCATTACTATAATAGCATACTGAATACAAAATTCCATCATCCACTTATCATAGACTATTTATTTCATATAGTGTAACTAATTTATAGTGAGGAGTTCTTTGATTTATTATTCGAACTCAAAGAAATAAATCTCATATAAACAATTTTCTATATAAAAGAACATTTCAGAGTAGAAATCATATTTCTTATTCTAATGTTAAATATCAATTATTATTTTACAAATTTTAAATTCAATGTTTCTTTATGAAGCAAAGGTGACCATTCACATTCTTCATCCCAACTGTTCCTTAAATCATGTCTACTCCTGTACATTCATTTTCCTTTTTAAACGGTCGAACCACTCAAATGAAAAACCTTACTACAATATCATAATGGAATCATTACAAAGAATACTTGATCATCCTTAACATTTAAGGATATCGAATATGTTACACCTTATGTAAACCGATCAAACTAACATTTCAACGATCAAGTTCTTAGATCTATCTTATAGTTTTGCTCTAGTATTACATTTAACATAATATGATCTTTATTGCAATCAATCAGATTGAATACTCGATCTCATAGTATGGTTTATTTGCTTACTTTGCATGAACTAATTTCATCGAAGTATCGTACAATACAAACTGTGATTGTTCTCCATATAATAGTTGTATGCGATAGTACATGGATTAAATATCCATAGTCTTATATTGTATTTAGAGTTCAAAACTCTTAGAAACCATTACATGAGCTTAGGCTTGTAGGATCTAGATTAACCCTAGAGGGGGGGTGAATAGGGTTATAGCAAATTTTCTCGAACTAAATGCAAAAACAAATTGCAGAGAAATAAATATGCTGAAAAGTAAATCAGACACAAAATTTACCCATCTTCGGCAACCCCTGCCTACTGCTGCATTCCCAGATTTCTATTAGAATTAAACAGTCTCCCGCTTACAAACACTCTAACAGACTCGCACACCCTTCTACCGCCTATAGAGTTTTGCAAACTCGCACACCCTGCTCACTGAACTAATTCTAACTAGACAATCTGACACTACCTACAACCTAGGTGGTGATTTACCAAGACTTGATTCGAAAAGAACAAATAAAAAATAAAACTAATAAACAAAAACCCCCTTTAATAAAAATAAACCCAAACAAAAACTAAAACCCTTTATAATAAAACAAGGTCGGCCTTTTTATTATTCTTTTCTTTGGCCCGTTCCTTTTGATAATAGCAGCTCTGTTCGATCTGAATTTTTGCTCTTGCGAAAATTAGGGCTTTCTTCAATTTCGATTTCTCTGGTTTGTGATGCTCTTTGCTCACTGCTTCTCTGATGATCGATTCTCTGGTTGCTTTTGCTTGCGCTCATTCGCAGCTGCTGCTTTGATCGAGTTCGATAGATTGTGGTATGTATTTTTTTTCTTTTCATTGCTGGTTTAATTGCTTGCTTGAACTCGATGCCGATGATGAATTTGGGGTTTGGTATTTATATGAATTCCGAGACACTTGAATTTGTTCGTATTCATTTACACTTTCCTAATTCTCGATTTCCTGATATAGTTTCGACTTGATGCACACGGCTTTGATTTTGAAACGTTCGATTTTTCTTGAGTCAAACGGCAGAAACTTTCCTCTTTTGATTTTTTTTTACTTTTTCAAAGATACGCACTTGATTTCTGACTTTTTCAAAGTTTGCAGATGCATACTTGATTTTTTATGCAGTATTACTTAGTCGGTCTGCATTTTTCGATTTTGAATTTGTTTCCATTTGTTCATCTCGACTTGTTTGCGTCTGCATTGGACTCGAACTTTACTCCTGATCTAAATCACATTGTTTCTCGACATTGACGTTTGTTCTATGACACTGTACTTGTTGTTCATGGCCATTATCACCGCTGACTGCTGACTTCATTTGGTTGTTGCATTCATGAATTTTTCTGACTGGACTCCAGTATGCTTCCTTGCTTGACTTGATGCCTTGAATTTGAGACATTTGATTACCACTGGCTTTGACTGTTTGGTTTGAGCTTTGCCTCCATGTGTTTTGCATTTGTCAATTTTGCATTTGTTTCACTGGTGCATTTTTTTGTTGTTGTTTGGACACTTTAAATTGCATACTTCTTGCAGTCTTCATTTTTGGCTGTTATGTTGGTGGCAATCTTGTACAACTTGTATTTGCACTTGCTCACTCCAATTTTCACAGTTGCACTTACTCCTTAGTTTTGCTTCTGCACTGTATCTTGTTCACCATGTTGTATGCAGTGTATTGATTGTTCTTCACCTCTCTTGTATCATTGGTGTTTCTTGTTCAAAATTGCTGTGTCATTTTTCTGCCTGCACTTAGTGTTCTGGTTGGTGCATTGCCACACTGTTCATACTTGTGATATTCATGCTGATTCCATTTTTGCTGTGTCATTTCTCCAAATCTGTCTGCACTTACATACTCATTTATCACTGCTGGAGTTGTTGTACACTTGTGGTCTTTGAGTTGCTGTGTTGATTTTGCTTGCTACCTGGTCGACACTTGATGTTTGTAACTTGGTATTGTAGTCTGCCTTGTTGAGTTCCTGTAGTTGCATTCACTTCATGTTTGATTTTTGAAATTTCACTTGAGTTGAATCCAGTTTCAAAACTCGGGTTTGACCTTGTGCTCGTGTCGTGATTTTAAATATATTGCACGTGAGTTGAACCCGGCTTTTCATTTGGGTTTGACCTGTGCTCATCTGTCCCTGTAGCATTATCAAGTGTATATCGATGTGCACGGCCTTGTGGCATGTACAATGATACACTGTGCATGTCACACTGTTCGTGTGTGATGAATTCAAATGTACATGATGATGAACAACCCAAATAACTGAGGCAAATAATATTTTCAAAATCCATATTTTATTTTATATTGCAAAAATATTTCTTTTTCAATTTTATTGCGTTAGTGGATATTTTTGCAGATTGCTCAGATGCTGGATTCTAACTGGAATGAAGTTGAAGATAAACTACGAGTGTGAGTGATATGTAGTGAGAAATTTATGTAAATTGAATTGTGATGTAATTAGAATCAAAATTGTATATGTATAATGAGAGCTTGAATTTGTACTATTCAAAATTGTAATAAATATTTGTTCGAATAAAATTTCTGTTTGAATTCAAATTCTGTGTAATTTATTTTATTCAACAAATATTTATTTAATCTATGAAAAATAAAATAGTAAATTAAAAAATACATTTAAATGAATATATATATATATATATATGTTTATTATCATCAAACAAAATTCATATAAGCGCATATTCAACAAGGCTGATAAACCGTAAGGGATCAAATTATGAAATTATTTAGCAGTTGTAAAATTAGATACTTGCATAGGTATAGAAATAATTAATATGCAAGAAGTTCTAATAGTAAGCATATATTATATATTTCTATTTTTCAACCTTCAGTTTATTTCACTTGTATATTTTAATTCATAAAATTTTATCAATCGTATTAAATGCAGAAATTTACCAATATAGATTATTACAATATTATATAGCACATATTATTACAACATTAGAAATGTTAAATGTTACTATTTCATTTTCCTAATAAAGCTCCCACTAGTCTTAATATTTCTCCGAACCCTAAGTTGGAACATAGAAGTTTTTCAACTTCACTAATGGATGTTCGGATTGTCTGTCTTCAGATTTTGACCTTGATTTTGCTCAACAAGCATACGTCACAAACGATGGATAACTCCTTATCGGTTGTACTATATACAAATCATAACTTATAATTCCTTATCCTAATCTCATTTCGACCTTGGGTTTGCTCAACAAATCAAAAAATTATTCGCTCATACCTCCCATTTCACGACTGCTTAAGTATGGTATATGTTCTATGAGTTTGGTTAATAAATACATATAGTTATCTTACCTCTTTTAGTCAATATATTAATAATACTACACATAATATATCTAGCTTGAGTTTGCTCGACAACCAGAGAGTGTGCAAGTAATTTATTAATATATAAATGGCAGAGGATAACACATATTAAAGATTCATAATCTTCAATACATTTTATTGGGAAATATCAACTTATTGAATAATGTATTTCTTATGAAATGCCCCCATGATTCAAGTAGCCGACACATCAAAAATCATAGTATATGTACAATTACATATTTATTACTCCTTTAGTCTATTTAGGTTTCTTTAATGTTCCACCTTTGGTTTATACATTCATATTATATAAGTTTAATTATGATATAACTTTTATAGTTCATTAACTTATATAATAATTTTATGTATACATTATATAACGGTTAAATCATATTTAGATAATTTAATTAATTAACTCTTTAATTAATATACTGTTATCCTAATATAACTTTGATATTAGACGTATATACTATAACCTTTACAGTATATACTATAGCCATTATAGTAAACATTTATATCATGTATATATATATATATATATATATATATATTGAGAACTATCATATATATGTATGCATGTATGTATGTATGTATCTTTGATTTAATTAACTAACCTTTAGTTAATTAATTTAATTAATTTTTTATTAAATTACAATAATTTTGAAAGCCGTTTTATATCTGCATACATGAATGTATGTTTATACTATATTAAACATTTTAAGATAATATAACATATATCAATATATATAATACATGCATATATATAAATATATTTACATAATTAATTAACTCATTTTATTAATATATTTTATTAATCCTATAAATAAATTAGTTTTGGAAATTAATGTTTAAATTTTAAAAATTTGAAATTTTATGATATTTCCAATTATTTTGAAAACTTATGCTATATTATAACTTTTATAATATATTAACAACCCGGATTTTTCGACAGTTGATTCTGAATACTTAAATTGTTTTAAAAATATTTGATTTGGGGTATAATTGAGTTAGTTCATTTTAAAACTATAAATTTCAAGTGAGTTCTTAAGTTTTTGAAATCGTCAATTTGATCGACGATAAAAAAATAGCGATCCCGGGCACAGTCTCGAAATTCGAGTAAACTAGTTCCATTGGATCCGTAATATTGTATTATTACCAAGTATCAAATTTCGTAGTATTTGGAGTTACCATTTGGTCGTACGGAATAAAAACACTTGAAATAATTTAATTTAATTCAAATTAGGTCCAAAAAGCTATTTTCTCCATACGATAGAATTGGGACTCCAAACCTTTTCCGTTGCGTTCGAAATAAGGGTATTACGTTATAACCACCTAGCGGCATGCCTCAATTGGGGCTTGAGATTTTGAGTTGTGTAAATCGAGATATTTTGGAAATTAAGTTAAAATATTGTCCACATTCCTTTCAGCTTTTATAACGTCGTTTCAGAGTACCCATTGCCTATTCAAGCATGCCACCGTGTATAGCTGCTACTTTCCTTTAACCCTTGCTTTCAAAATGAAATCAGGAGCCCTGCTCTTCGTCTTCAACTACCTTCCAACGAAAATCGAAACTCCATCTCAAAAGAAAAATTCAAAAACAAAATAACCGCTTTCTTTTTTCTCCTTGATTCGAAATCGAATCAAACAGAGTTAAATCGCATGTACTCCTTTCCTCCTCCTTCGATTGAATCTACTCAGAAAAAAAGACAGTTCGAAATCTAACCGAGTGAAGGGCACGAGGCGTTTTCTAGTGATGGCGAGCGCATGGAGGAGGGGCGCTACACGTGAAGGGGAGGCAGTCGTGTTTCTGGTGACGAGATGGTAGAGTGTTGATCGCAGTCTAGGTTTTCGTTGCTGAAGCGATAATTTGGTGGACGCGAACTCATTCGTGGGTTCGACGTGGTGGGAGGAATTTGGTGCTCACGTGAACTGGGTAGGGCAGAGGCCTGGTATCTGATGGTGATTGGTCGTTCGCATCGGGTAGTGATGTGTGTTCGCAAACGGGACAGTGGAAGGTTGAAGGCATTGGCGAGGCGATGGAAGTTGTTCATCGATGAATGGAGGAGATGTAGGCAGTTGCTGTTTTGATGAGCATATGACAAACGAGGTTGTTGAGGGTAAGGTTAATTAATTCGTTAATAAGTGATTAATTTAAATAAGGTGATTAGTTGATTTATTTTAATTAGAATTTTAACCAATAATTCATGTTATTCAAAATTTGTTTACGAGGGTTGTATCAAACGGAAGTTGTGCAAAAAGATATAAAATTTGGAATGGCCTGCAAATAAAATCAAAGTGAGAAAAATTCTCACTCATTTGGATGTTAGTTGAAATTACTAAATTTATTGTCTGTGAATTATATAATATATATGGTAGTGTGTGTATATATATATTAGTATTTGGAGTGATATTTCTGCACATTATAGCGGATGAGACCCTATGTGCCCCGCATATTAGCGATGACCCTATATACCGCGATATCCCCCTGGAAGTGAGATTAGTATTATTTTATGTTGATCAACATGTATGGATGCAAGAAAATAGGTTGGAGGGATCCAAGTGGTTTCCTCAAAAATATTAAATATAATTTCATATATTGTGATATATGGATTGGGTAGAATAATCTATATAGATTATTGTGGTGTTTGGAAATTATTGGATGCTATTATAGCACTGGCCTAGATTTTGATAATTTAAAAACCATGAAAATATTTCTAAAATTTAAGGGGTAAATGGGAACTTTTGATATAAAATTACTATATCGAAATTGAGGTTATTTTAAAGAAATTGAGTTAGAAAAATATATTGACTTTTGGGTAACACTTAACTATTGAGAATTATTAAACGGAGATTTTAGAAATGAAGTATTTAAAAAGAATTTATAAATGGTACTCAAAAAATGAAGAAAGGAGTTAAAGTCGATATTAAAATAGATTGGAAGTTATGAATGGGATTTTTAAAGGAATGGATTTACAAAAATGAGATTTTATAAATAAGATTACTTTTATAAACAAGAGAAAAACTCAAAGGAGTTATAAAAATTTATAAACGATGTTTATAAATAAAGGAAATTGGTATCAGGATGATAAATTGGGAATATAAAATTCATAGGTGCAATTATATTAGAATATGGAAATAGGGTGAGAAAATAGTGGATTACTACTTTCGAGAGTGGAAATGGTTAAGGAAATCAGAATTGAAGCGATGTGATGGAAATCGAGAGGAATTTATAAGTTGAATTGGTTGTTGGGGCTTTAAAAATATATTTTAAATTTTAAGAAGTGAGTTTGTTTTTAAAAGGGAAATTTTATTATTTTAAAACTATGGGATTTTAAACTAATTGAGATTGAAATACTTCGGTTAGTTTGTTTTCAAAAGTTAAGTATTTATTTAATCAATTCTAACTTTTAAATTCAGCTTTCGAAATTTATTTGTTCATCTAAAAATGAGTTATAGACGTTATAAAAGTGTTTTCAATATCTTAAATAATAATTTAAAAATATTTTAAATATTATTCTTTAAAGAAAATACTCGGTATGTATGTATATATATATGGTTTTGAAATGATTGCAAATTTACTTATAAATTCTCTCGAGACGTGTAAACCAGTTTTTAATTTAAAGATGAGATTTTATAAGAGAAATCTTATAAATGGAATTCTAGAGGCTTAAGAAAATTTCCTATGTTCAGAGGAGATAACTTCGAAAAGAATTTGAATTCATTTAAAGGAGTTGTAACTGGTTGGTTGGGATTATAAATAATTATAATCGGTTTGGAAATCATAGGAAGGATTTATAAAAAATTTGGAGACTTATGAGATAAGTTATGAATATTCCTAAATTTAATATTGGGATGATTTTGGAAATTATACGCATAAATATTTTCCTAAGTATTGAAAGGAAGGTTTTGGAAATATTTTTAGTGGGAAATGATTTGCAATAGAAATATTTCCTAGGTGTTATAAAATGGAAGTTGGAAATATCTCTAAATATTGAAATAATGGAATATCCTATTATGGATACAAGTGTTAAACTGTTTTCAGATTATACAAATATAGAAGAGATTGAGCATATATCTCGGTCAAGATATTTTGAAGTAAATGCTTGAAGGTTTATAAAATAAGGCCTAGTGTCTGCTTATGGATGTTTTATTGATAGTTAAATAACCGACTATCAATATTGACCAATTTTATTAATCGTTTTAGAGAGATGGGGATCAGATTTAATTATCTGAAAACCACTTCGATCCAGTTTGAACGTAACAAATGAATACCGTGAAGATGATGAAGATGGTGATTCGATTTGTCCAGGCCCAGGGCAACTTGTATGGATGAAGATGATGAAGATGAGGACGGTGAGCGTTTTAAGAAGAATTATTTATTTAAAGGTAACGCTTACCCTCGAGCCTCATCAACCGGGAATGACTAAAACATGGGAGATGCAGCAAGGCTAAGTTGGTCACACTCAATTAGGGTATGTTATCACCTTCCTAGATGTCCTCGAAAACCTATATATTATGGATATGGTTGTACATGAAAGAAGGAGCGCTCGATGGTAAGGGTGGAAACTCCCGATGTGATAACATATTCGGTTTATCCAGGTTAGGGGTAGGTCGGTCTTGTGTAGCAGGGGATCCCGGTGTGGTCCTCGGTACATTATTCTAGAGGTGTACTGTGATGGGCGGTACCCCAGTGGCCCAGTCATTCGACGGTATCCATTCTTCAATAAGCGCCATACAATTTTTGATTGTGCCCAACTATGCTGAAACGTGAGATGCAAGCATTTCAGCTGTTTTCTATTTACTTTCTATTGAGACTATTAAAATATCGGATGGTTTTGATAAAAAATCATTTTGGCTATCGTAAGGTAAAAACCCGTCGTGTTTATGTGTGACGTGGTCTTACGGGATACCTTTATTTTCAAAGGATTTTGAGAAAAGTTAATAATTTAAATTGAGTGTGTTTTCTCACGCTGGTTTTCCAAACTGACTCTGGTGTTATTTTATTATAATACTCGGGTCAGACCGAGTATTACAGATTCGAGATTGGATGCTATAGCTCAGGAGATGAGCTGGATGACAAGACGTATTTCCGTACTTGATTTGTTCTTCCACTGTTTGAGGACAAGTTATTAAACTGTCCAAATTGGTGTGTTAATTACTGTACTCTGATTATTGTAAGTATACAAACAGTTACAGATTCTTTTGTATAAAAATATGTTATTATATATTATATTTTGTTCCGCTGCGATTTTAAGATTCTGTGCCGTGTATTTTCTTCTTCGGCCCTAAAGATTTGTATCTCCATTCAATTAGAGTTGAACTGGTCAGAATTATGGTCGACTCAAAGGGTTACGAAGATACGGGCCTTTACACTTGGTATCAGAGCTGAAGCTAAAGCGAGAACCTTGGCTCTGGTGGAGATTTTTTAATCGATTTTCATATATAAAGTTTCACAGTCGAAGTTCAAACTATTAATATTTGAAGTTTTAAGATCAAAACCAATTCAAAATCGATTAACAAAGTAAGTGTTAATAACAACATTAGAATAAGCATTAAATATAAATGTTAACGTTAAATATACATGTAAATTAATAGCGCTCAATAAAATTAAATCTAATTAAGAAGGTGGTGAAATAAATAAATAAATTGAACGTATAAGGAAATAAATAAGAATTAATTAATGGTAAAACAAACGTTAAATAAATAAGAACGTTCACGTCGAAGGAAAGAAAATCGAGAAATAAATGTAATTGATTGACGTTAACTATAATTAACATTTACTTAATTTTGAAGAAAAAATAATGTTAATCAACGTAATCAGATAAAGGTAAAAATAGTATTAAACAACGTGAATAGGGCAACATGATAACGTTTAACAAAATAACACAACCAGTCAACCACTATCAGTTGACCAGTGATGAGCAGACATGGTGTATTGAACCTAGGCAGAACAGTCGAGATTTAACAAATTAAAATATGACAAATGGAATTGATTCATGAGCTTATAAATAAAGGCCAAACCCCTTAGTTTGCTTCTCATGTTTTCTAAATTAAGAAGCAAAACATCGCCGTTTTCTTTTCTACATAATTCTAGGAAATATAGAAATTATAAAATAGTGTGTATACACACACACACACACACAGATATATATATATATATATATATATATTTGTGTGTGTGTAGAGAATAACTAAAAATAAAAAGGAAGAAGAATATGGGGTGAATCAATTCTGCGAAGAAGATACAAATTCTAAATCTAAAGCTTTACAACTTCCTTAGTTCAAATTTCTTCTCATATGTATAATTCCAATAAATATATCGCTTTAATACATATTTTGGTAGAAATAAAGCGAGTCAAGTAAGAAGAATGGATTTAGATCTGGAGATTTGAAAGCATAAAGGTGGGTGGGAAATTATATATTTTTATATAATATTGGATCTATATTGTTTTAAACTGTTCTTTGTATGCCTGAATATAATTTTTGAGTTGTAGGCTTAAATATATACATGTAATGAATTCGAAAATCATGTCTACGTATTCTATAAATCGTTGACTTTGATTTAACATTGCATATAATTGAATCTGAATAATAAGGGTGAAAGTAATTATAAATTTGTAATATTGTATAACAATTCTATTTTTATTGGTTGAATGACATATGTCAGTAAACATGAATTAGAAATAATTATAAATTGGATTGGGATTTAAGTAGTATTTGAATTCATTGGAATGAAATGTGCTGTAATGTAAATTTTTGTAAATTATCCAGTTTTATAACTATGAATAAAAGTGTGTTAGTTGAAATAACAAGTAATGTGCTAAAAGGAAGAGATGTATAAAGAATGGATGTTTACCTTATTATGTACTGTCTGTTTCAATACTAACATAAAAGATAATTCCTTGTAATTCCAAATATGACATAAGTGCTCTTTTAGATAATTTATGGAAAATTACAGTATTAACGTTTCCTTTTGGTAAGATGTGATTCCAACATATTAAAATGCAGACCCCCAAGTATAAACAAAAATATTATAAATAGAGGTAATAAAAATAATTAAATTATAAATATAATATATGCGATAAGTTAGAAAATAACAATAAATGATGAAATGTATGTAAAGCAATGAAATGAGTAACTAAGAAAACCTTGGTAATCAAAGAAAGATAGTAATAGTTCAAAAGGAACGGTAGAATATACTTAATAGTATCAAGTGAAAGATAAGAAGTAAAGGATATCTAATATAATATAGTAAAAGTAAGCGGTAAATAGCATTTAAATGGATTTAATGAAATAAGAGGAAGTTGGATTAAAAGATAAGAAGTAAAGGATATTTAATCTAATATAGTAAAAGTATGCGATAAATGAAATCTAAATGGAATTAATGAAACAAGAAGAAGTTGGGTAAATTAACTAAATACCAAAAGTTGAACATACGAGACGTTGTAACTAAATAAATTTATGTAGCCTCAAGTATGTGTTTACGATGGGTGTGAAACAATAAATTTTTTCAATAACTTAGAGTAATTAGAAATGACATTAATATGGGTTGGAAAGCAAGTTCATTAGTGTTAGACAACTAAAGTCTGCCCATTGTAAGGAGCTCCAGCAGTTATGTATACATTATACTGATATGGAACATATCCAATTGTAGGATCCATGTGATTTTACACTCGTGTATAAGTGGAGGGAATATCCAAAGTAGGAAGGTTCACCCCGGTTGAAGTGTCAAAGGACAAGTGGAGTCTGCTTCAACTTTTTTGGAGGTATGAGTTAAGTAATCAAGTGGCTATTTCCTAGATTGCATTAGGCAATCTAAATGGGATAGTCGGCGTAGGCTGGGTCCTATAATAGTAAGATTGGTACCATATATGAGGAGTAACTGCTATTTATACAGGCCGAGATCATCATCGGGCCCGAGCGATCCGCAGAAAGATAAGAGTTACACCTAACGGGGTACACCTCCTATTAGTGTAGACCACATTTAAGACATGCACCGCCTCATAGTTATTTGGTGGTTTGTTTGTTGTTAGGAGGCAAAGTTAGATAACCTTTTAATGGAGGTCTTTCAAAAATGAGATATAGTACAGCTAAATAGTTATAATGTCATTATTAGGCACAATGGGAGTTTCTTGGTATGTGATGGTGAGGATGTGATACTACATCGACAATGGATCCTGACAAGGTACCGAGTTACGAATACTTGCAGGTAAAGTATCCTTGTCCAAAGGGGGACTGTGGTTATATATATATATATATATATATATATATATATATATATATATATATATATATTCTACCTCGAGTACATGTAGTGTATCGTACACGAACATGAGGTCAAGATGGCTAAGTAAAAAAAAGATATAACACGTAATGGAAAGCAATCGACATAAACTAGTGTTATATATACAGCATGTAATACTAGTCATTAGAAAGTTGTTTTCGCCCTCTCCTTATTACAAACCACATGATAGTTTTAAAGGAATAGGTATTGGTAAAGGAGGGAATGGTGGGAGGACATATTTTATTATGCATGTTCGATACCAACAAGGGCACCAGGGTTCAAAGGTGTCAGCCTTGGTTAGTGATCATATGTTTTATTATACTTTACTGTTCTACTATGAATTTATATTGACAGTTCTTTGGAAGGCTTTGTTATTGTAGGATACCGAAAACCAACATTCGTACTTTGGTGGACTTGGTTTTTCGATATAGCGAAATGATACACACGTAAATGTGCACGTATTTACATCCATATTTTATCTATTTTATTTAAATAAATGTCATATTTGGGTATTTTAACATGTTTAAAACCAAATGTTATCCCACCCTTTGGTCAAGGCTGGAATATCAACAAATTAACTGAAAAAGAATGGATGTCAGGATCAGAAGTCGATTGGAAGCAAGGTTGTGATAGGACGAGCTCCGATCAAGACGGAATCGATTGAGAATAATGAACAGGGCTAGGAGAGACTACGTTTCAAATTTCAGGTCAATCGGGGTTCGTATGCTCGAGATATGGATGGGTTAAAATGCGTAAAAAACGGTTCAAATCGATACATTTCGTATCGATCAGCAGATGGCGTTTCGAGTCGATACGGTTCGTATCGATTGGTAGTGGTTCGATTCGATGACGTTTGTATCGATCTGGTTGGAGATAGGCGGCGCACTTCGAATCCATGCTTTTGTATCGATCACAGGTAAGCTTGGTTCGTATCCATCCACTCTACAGCCCGCCTTCGTATCCATGCAGTTCATGGTTGTTCGAATCAATAGCGTCCGAGTGTACCTCATTCGCACCCATCGCGATCGAAACGATCAAGGAATGAATGCTATTTGTATCCATCTACGTATGGCTCTTGTTCGTCTCCACCTCACAACAAGTCACTTCGTGTCGATCGTATTGCAACGATCGATACAAAAGACGTCACCAATTATCGATACGAGTATGGGTTGGGTCGAACGGATACGAATAGGGGATTGCCGTTGGATGTGAAGGAAAAAATGAAGGCTCGGTCAACACGGCGAAGGATATGGATCTCCCCTAGTTTATCGTTCCACGTCACAAGCAAGCACGTGCCTTTGATCGACACGAAGAGGATGGATACGAAATTATGGATTCGAACTCAGCAGCCTTCGAAAAATACGAGATTGCATCAATCGTATCTCATAATCAATAGGTCCAAATGTCATGAAATTTTCACAGGAGCTTAGGTACAAGCCAAAGAAGGTTCATGCCAAGTTTCAACTCCATTGTGCAAATCTTGATCGATACGAAGTTGGTTCGTATCGATCACGGATCGAGTTGAAACTTCATGGGATCGATCGCGTGGGCCCACTCACGTGCCAAAAGGATTCTCCCGAAGTTTGAACGAGATATCAGCCTCCTACACCTATAAATAGCCCTTTAAAGCCTACAGTAAAGGGATCTTTTTGGTTATCTGACGTCTAGACTCTGCCGGATTCAACTTTACACTTCATCATTGTTGTTGTACTTAAATTTCTTCATTGTAATCCGCTGCAATCAACTGTAATCAGCGAAGAACATCAATAAAAGGATTATCATTCGAAGTGGACATAGGCCGGAGAAAGCCGAACCACTATAAATCTCGTGCCATTGTTTGTTATTTTTGAATTGTTGTTCTCTATTTTGCTTGAATTTGAGATTTGTGTCCGAATATTGCTGATCTATATTCATATGCTGGTGCTTTCACAACATTTAGGGTTTGTGACCAATTTTGGCGCAAACACTTTGGTGCTTTTGCCGAGAACAACTAGCACCCGCTATACCGGATTTGGGATTCAGGTTTGAAGGTTTAAGGATTCAGATCTAGAGAGCTATGACAATGCAATCGAGTAGAAGACAGAGGACAGAGAGATGTCAACATGAAGGAAGCCAGGAGGCTTCATCAGGATCCAATCAAACTTCAGCTTTCATTACCCGAGACGAAATGGAAATGATGATGGGAGCTATGCACGAAGAATTCCTGAAAAGGCAGGAGGAGATGATGTAGAACCTCCACAGACAGGTTGGACAAACAGGGACAGTCGGAGCTTCAGGGGTTCAGATCCATGAGGTTGGAGCAGAAGGACAAAACAGGCAACCGAATGGAGCAGTTCAACAAGGCAGAGCCCCCAATCAGTACGCACCTGCTAATCTGGATGAACCCAGGCTTGGGGGCACACCATCGGATAACGATGGACCAGTTCATAGAGAAACTCCAGTTGACACCGCACAGCAGGATGTTGGCAGGAATGTAAGAGCGCAGGATGAAGGGTATGTACCATAATTCCCTCGGGGACTCGGGGGGGGCAACCTCTGACAGATAATGCTGGATTGGCTGAGATTATCAGACGAACTATGTGTGGAGGATTGACAAATAGAGATATGGAAGGGGTAAACAGGAGTCTGTTTACTCGTGAAATCAGGATAGCCCGGAATCCAACAGAGTTCAAGCTACCTAACGTGGAGATGTACAATGGCAAAGCTGATCCAACTGATCACTTGATGAGGTATACAAGACACATGGAGGTGTTGGGGGCATCGGAGGAAGTTATGGCCCGATGTTTCCCTTCATACTTGACAGACATAGGTGCTATGTGGTTCAGGCAGCTGGAGAAGGGATCTATCGGGACATGGACAGAAATGGTGGACAGGTTTCTGAAGCAATTTCGGGTTCATATTAAAAGACCAAAAAACGTAATGACGCAAATGTCGGTAAAGCAAAGTATGGATGAATTGTTGAGAGCTTTCCTAACTCGGTTCAATGTGGCAGTTGCTTCAATGGATCAGCCGGATCCATCGACGGTTTTAATGGCAGCAGTATCAGGGGTCAGAGTGAATTCTGAATTCAAAGTATCTCTAATACGGGACCCGCCACTAGATCTTGGGGAATTCTTTCACGAAGCTGAGAGATTCCTTCGGCAAGAAGATGCATGTACAGATTTAAAGTTAAAGGAGGCGAACGCGACTGAGGATGGAGGACCATCCAGCAGAGGTTTGGATAAAGATAAGGGTAGAGGGAAAAGGAAGCTCGACGATGACTCAGAAAAAGCTAGGAAGCGATGGAGTGAGCCAAAATTCTCCACCTACACAGGATTGAATAAGACATTGGAGCAGATATTCATGGAGACCCGGAATCGCCTTCCCTACCAAAGGCCGGCTAGGAGAGAACCTTCTGAACGTGAAAGGGCGTTAGGAAGGCACTGTCTCTTCCATGATTTGGAAGGGTATGATATCAACAACTGCAGGCATTTAAAGGACATAATTGAGGAGCATGTGAGGAATGGACAGTTGAGGCAGTATGTCGGGGTTCGGAATGCAGCGGTGGAACAGGAGCGACCACCGTCTACCTCAAACAATGATGGTGTAAGGCCCAGGGATGATGGTCGATTGGTTATCAATTGACTGGAATGTTATGAAATAAGTAGCAAGCTACTGGCAAATGGCAAAGTCATTTACACATGTACGGGGACGGAGATGGCCCCTAGGCATCCTCTTAATGATGATAAACCGCGATGCTATGGTTTGTGAAATCTGTTTTTAGTTTTTGGATTGGATACTCGTTTTTCTGGCTTGGTTTTGGAGTTCGGTTTGAACTCCTGATTTTGTTTGTTTTCTAGTTTGGACTTCTGTTTGGATGATTGTTCTTATGTTTGGATGTTGGTTTTGATTTTGGATGTGGATTTTTGATTTTTTATTTTCTGATTTGGTTTGGCTTTTGGATTGGATTTTGATTGGATTTTTGTCTGGTTTTTGGTAAACGATCGTCGGATATGGATTATACCTGGCAAGGGGTGAGTCACTTTGCCCGAGTGTGGCAAATCGACTTATTCAGGTTGTTGAGTATGGACTATGCTCAACAAGGGTCCGGAGTGACCAAGATTCGGCCTAAGACTTAGGCCCCATATTATCATTATTATTTCAGGTCGTCGGGTATGGACTATGCTCGACAAGGGTCCGGAGTGAGCAGGATTCGGCTTAGGACTTAAGCCATGGAATTATGCAACGTCTAGGGACACTGGACTACGGTCGTCAAGTGTGGATTACGCTTGGCAAGAACCCAGAGAGGTTACGGATTTGGATATTGACCCGGAGAGGTCCTGGATTCAGTTATTGGTTATTGGATAAGGATGGATTAGGACTCGGATATCGAGTTCGATGGATATGGAATTGGCTAAGGCTTTGGTCACTGGAATTGGATTCGGACATCAACTCAGAGCATTCAAGAACGATGCACTCGGATGGTGTGATTATGGACTTTGGATACCGGGTTAAAAACAATTCAAAACACATTGGGGGGCAAATGTTATCCCACCCTTTGGTCAAGGCTAGAATATCAACAAATTAACTGGAAAAGGATGGATATCAGGATCAGAAGTCGATTGGAAGCAAGGTTGTGATCGATGTCATCAAAATTTGGCCGAGCTCCGATAAAGACGGAATCGATTAGGAATAATGAACAGGGCTAGGAGAGACTAAATTTCAAATTTCAGGTCAATCGAAGTTCGTATGCTCGAGATATGGATGGGTTAAAATGCGTAAAAAATGGTTCGAATCGATACATTTCGTATAGATCAGCAGATGGCGTTTCGAGTCGATACTGTTTGTATCGATCGGCAGTGGTTCGAATCGATGATGTTCGTGTCGATCAGGTTGGAGACAGGTGGCGCACTTCAAATCCATGCTTTTGTATCGATCATAGGTAAGCTTGGTTCGTATCCATCCACTCTACAGCCCTCCTTCGTATCCATGCAATTCATGGTTGTTCGAATCGATAGCGTCTGAGTGTTCCTTATTCGTACCCATTGGGATCGAAACAATCAAGGAACAAACGCTATTCGTATCCATCTATGTATGGCTCTTGTTCGTATCAACCTCACAACAAGTCACTTCGTGTCGATCGTATTGCAATGATCGATACGAAAGACATCACCAATTATCGATACGAGTATGGGTTGGGTCGAACGGATACGAATAGGGATTGCCGTTGGATGCAAAGGAAAGAATGAAGGCTCGGTCAACATGGCGTAGGATATGGATCTCCCCTAGTTTATCGTTCCACGTCACGAGCGAGCACGTGCCTTTGATCGACACGAAGAGGATGGATACGAAATTATGGATTCGAACTCAGCAGCCTTCGAAAAATACGAGATTGCATCGATCGTATCTCACAATCCATAAGTCCAAATGCCATTAAATTTTCACAGGAGCTTACGTTCAAGGCAAAGAAGGTTCATGCCAAGTTTCAACTCCATTAGGCAAAATTTTGATCGATACGAAGTTGGTTCGTACCGATCGCGGATCGAGTCGAAACTTCATGGGATCGATCGTGTGGGCCCACTCACGTGCCAGAAGGAGTCTCCTAAAGTTTGAGCGAGATATCAGCCTCCTATGCCTATAAATTGCCCCCTAAAGCCTACAGTAAAGGGATCTTTTTTGTTATCCGACGTCCAGACTCTGCCGGATTCAACTTTACACTTCATCATTGTTGTTGTACTTAAATTTCTTCATAGTAATCCGTTGTAATCAACTGTAATCAGTTGTAATCAACTGTAATCAGCGAAGAACATCAATAAAAGGATTATCATTCGAAGTGGACGTAGGCCAGAGTTAGCCAAACCACTATAAATCTCGTGCCATTGTCTGTTATTTCTGAATTGTTCTCTATTTTGCTTGAATTTGAGATTTGTGTCCGGATATTGATGATCTATATTCATATACTGGTGCTTTTACGACATTTGGGGTTTATGACCAATTTTGGCGCAAACACCAAAATTCAACTATTTTCGAATCATCATATATTCATCTTCATTCGGTGTCAAAATAAACATTTTTGTGCATGTGTCAATTTGAGAATTTTTACTTGGATATTTTTTATGATTTTATAGGAAATTTTGATTCATATGAAAGAGCGATTCATGAAGATAAATGCATGCACAAAGGAATACAAAGGAATTAAGAGGAAATAATTCAAATTCATGATCATGGAGGACCTCATCCACTTACCTAAATATACAATTAGAGGCTAATGGACAATTAAGTGGAGATTAAAGCTTCATGCACATTAAATGATGCATTAATTGGTGGCTAATGGTTACTTTGTGGCCATACTTCCTAAAGTGCATTTTAGGAAGCACCCTAAAAATTGAATTAGGGTTTTATGCATGTATAAATAACCCTCTTATGTACGTGTAAATATTTTCTACTCTTGAAATGAAAAATGCAAGTTGTAAGTTCTATGTTTCATGAAATAAAAATGGCTTTCTAGCCTCATTTTCTTCTCTTTTCTACTTGTTTTTCTTTTATGTAATTTCATTTTATGTCTTTTTATTTCATGCTCTTCATATTTATGCAAGTAGAGTAGCTTTCAATTTACTTTCATTAGCTTGCATTTTTTTTCCTGTTTCACGTTGCTTTCTACATTTGTTGTTATTATAACAGATATGAGAGGCTAAACCCTTCAATTTATGGGTAATGAAACTCTCTTAAATCATGTAGATGCAACATAATTTTTCATTTATGTCTCTTTTGTGCTTAAAGGAAAGTTAGATGTTTGTGTGATTTTGTGTTCATAGCTTATGTCGTTCAAAACAAATAGGCCATGCTAAGTCATATGAATCACTAGTTATCTCTTCATGTACATATGATCATGGTAATGGAAGTGGATTTAGAATCAAAATTTGATGGTTTATGTTTCTAATTCAATAATTAATAAGCCATACTTAAAAGAGATTCTACTTTTATTTTCATGTTATTTTCATTAAAGTTAGTAAGCGGGTTAGAGTGTGTATTAAAGTTTAATGGTTTAAGTGTGTTAATTAATAACACATTTAGGCCATGCTTATGATAAATGCATCAACTGAACTCACAAATGACCAAAAAGAGATCATAATTTAATTATTTCGATTTATGTGATCATGAGAGGGAAGGATTTGCCTCTAGATTGCTCTTTAATCTAATATTTTTATTCTCCTTAGATTTAGCTTGTTTTTACTTTCTTTTAGTTAGTTAACAATCCATTGACTTTGGTTTAATTTGATTAGATAGAATTTTAAAATCTATACAATTCCCTGTGGATCGGCATGTACTCACATACGTGCTACAATCGTATACCGTACGCTTGCAGTTATTTTTATTTCAAATTTATCGGTAATTTTCTAATTCGACAGAAATTTGGTCGTTAAACAAGTTTTTGGCGCCGTTGCGGGAGAGTTGTCTTGATTTTAGTTTCTATTTTTCGAATTATTTTTTTGTTTGATTTTTATTCTGTGTTGAGTGCATTTAGAAAAGAAAAAGAAGTGAAAATTTTTGTGTTCAATTGTTTGTGTGCATCTATTGTTTTCTATTTGCATTTGCATTTTCCATATTTAAAAAAAAAAGAGCATTCTATCCTCCACTACATTTCACACAACACCCTACCTCATCACTCATCCGGTCCTCCCACCAGTACATTCTATCCTCCACTACATTTGCCATTCAACTCTGCCCATTTGCCATTGCCACATACAACACTGCCCATTTGCAAAACCACATACAACACTGCATGTATAACATACATACTTCTATATATCACTACCTCTGTCATTCATAGCTACTGCCACCACTCAAAAAAAAAACTGCAGCATTCACCTCAAACACTCAACATATTCTACTACTCAATCACTTCCACCCACATCTTCACAAACTTCTAACCACCAAAGACTAGCCCAAACTAGTGCATGACTAAAAAACTGTCGCATTCACTTCTATACTCATCACTGTCGAACCACCTTTTACTCACACTTCACTCTAGAGCAATCTACCATACTTCTGTACAATTAATCACTGCTGACCATCTCCTACACTGCTACATTTGCCTGCACTTCCTCCACGTCAAACCATTTATGCCACTGACTGCTGCCCACCAGTCACCAACATCACTCAAAAACATACAACTTCCATCACTACACATTGTGCCTTTCAACAATTGCCTTTCACTGTCTATTCACCAATCATCTTCATCGATTCATCAATCCAGCCAACAATCCTCTACATTTCAGTGCAACCACCTCACTACCCACCTTTCCAAAACCACCTCTGTCCTACTGCTTCTAACCACAACCCACATACATTTTACTCCACTCAATACTGCATACAAACCAAACCAACACTTCACCATATTTCAACATCACTATAACTTCTCTAAACCAAAACTGCACATCCCATTCACTCTACTTCATCACTTACATAACCATTTCAACTTGACATCACAACAAGTTTTTGGCAATACTCTCCCACTTTCACATACGCTGCATACAAAACCCAGACAATACACACTCCAATTCATACACACTTCCCACAAGCTCAAACTCATCCACATTGACCACCATAAATCCTCCTCCACAATCATACATCAATCAATCCACCGCCGATTCAATCATACATCACCGCCGATTCAAGTTTCTGCCATCCATCGAATTTTCTTCCATCGAACCACCAACCAGCCTACACCCGCGACCTGATTCACCCCTTGCCTCAAATTAGAGCAGCAACACCCAAAACCTGCTTCTCCTGACATTCAACTGTGCCCCTTCGATCTTGAATCCAAGAAAAAAAATTCTCCTATCCTAAACTCCCCAATACCGCAATCTATCGATCACACAACTCACGATCACCTTGATTTCCTAAAACCGCTCCTACTCAAATACTTCAACCCGCTTCCAATTCGCAGCCTCGACTACTTCATAGACCTGCAACTTCACCAGAAACCATCTCCCGAAACCACACTTCAATCCATCTCCCAAATCCACAACCCGCCTTGACCACTCGCCTGAGTTGCCTTGTCCCCAATTTAGTCGCAACCTTCACCTTCCAATCCATCGAACAGCAACACCACTAAACCAGAATCGAACATTCGATTTCGATCTCGAACATCAATCGCTACCAAATCGAACATTCAAGTTTGTATTCAATTCCAACATTCGATTTAGACTGTGAGGTTGCTTTTGAGTTTAATTTCAGAGAATTGTAAATTATTCGCTGAAAGAGATAAAAGGAAAATGAAAAGGCCGTTCGGTTTGATATGCAAGTGTAGTTGAGTTTGGGTCTGTGGATTTTAACAGGGCCGGAGTTGCTATTGCGTGTTTATATATATATATATATATATATATATATATATATATATATATATATATATATATATATATAGTGTTTTGTTAGCTAAATTTGTTTTAGGTTTTTTTATTTTGTCTAGTTACTTTTCTTTGGAAAAAAAAAAAAAAAGAGTTTTGCTCAATTTGTTTTGTTTTAATTTTTTTTAGTGTTGTTTTACCTTTTTTTTAATTTAAAAAAAAAATATACTTTAAATTCGTTTTGATATGCAAGTGTAGTTGAGTTTGTGTCTGCGGATTTTAACAGGGCCGGAGTTGCTATTGCGTGTTTTTATATATATATATAGTGTTTTGTTAGCTAAATTTGTTTTAAGTTTTTTTATTTTGTCTAGTTACTTTTCTTTGGGAAAAAAAAAAAGAGTTTTGCTCAATTTGTTTTGTTTAATTTTTTTTAGTGTTGTTTTACCTTTTTTTTTAATTTTAAAAAAAATATATAATTTAAATTCGTTTTGCTTTGTTTTAATTTTTTTTTGTTTGTTTTTAAGTTCCATCCTTATACTTATATTAGAATAAAAAGATTTTATTCTAAGTTGTTTTTAGTTTAGTTTGTTTGACTTTTAATTTCTTTTTCTTTCTTTGAAAAAAAAAAGAAAAAAAAATGTGTATATATCTTGTTTTTATTTCAGCCTGCCAAAGCAGATATGAAGAATTGCTTGCTAAAAATAAATTGCTTTGCTTGTTATATAAAAAAACCGACGCTTTAAATAATTGCTAAATAAAATCTTCACTCTCTGGTATCGCGCCCATTTTCTCTTGTTTTTATTTGAATTGCATTGTTGGTTGATTGCATTTGCATTAATATAAAAAAAATTCAATATCCAAAAACAAAAACAAACTTCATTTTAGTTGCATTGTAAATTCACGTTTAATTTCTGTTTTGCATACATCTCATCTTATTTTTATTTTCTAAGGGTAATACCCAATTCACATAAGGTAAGGGATTTCATCACCCTTTCCTTAGCCCACAAATCGCATTTCGTCGTAGAATTTGGCTAATAATAAAGGTTAGACATTCGACTTAAGAGTGTCGCGAGCTCATCTATGGCTTAATTGTTTCTTCACAATTGTTTTCTTTGAACGATTTTATTTCTTGATGTATATGCTATGGCAGAGTAATAACTAGTTATAAGAATTACGGTGATTCGTAAATATTATACTGGTTGTTTCTCTGAAGGTACTTAAACCTTCGGTTGCATTGCTACGGGGATTCATGATGCACCGATAACCTCTGCCCATTACCTGACTGAGAAATATTTTTGTTGATTTAAGACAAAGTATGGTTATACAATTTTGAGCTAAAAGCTACTAAGGACAAAAAACTGTAATTAAATCATTTGCATTCATTTAGTTGCATTAGTTTATACATATTTAAAAAAAACAAAAAAAAAACAAAATCCAAAATAAAAAAACTTGTAAATTTTACTTTACTTAGTTTTTAACCAAAAAATAAATAAATAAAACCATTTGTCCTTTCCTTTGAAAATTTTCAATCAAAAACAAAAATCCAAAAAAAAAATTCAAAATTCAAAAACAAAAAAAATCAACCTCCCAGTTTATAAAAAAAATTCCTTTTGGTAAATATTTAAATCTGAAAACTTAAAAAAAATACAAAAACAAAAACGTATAAAAAAAGTTTAGAAAGCCAAAAATCAAACTTCACTTTTGAAAATAAATTTCACTTGGTAAATAGTTTCCTTGTAAAAAAAACAATTTTTCACTTTATTTTCCAAATCTTATTCCATTTTCTAAACTTTTTCTAACTTCTTTCTCATTTCGACTTTCACTTGTGTATGAGTACTTGGACTCGTGATACAACAACAAATTATTGGACTCGTAACACAGCAACTAACCGTTTAACTCAAACAAACGATACTCCCGAAATGGCGAACGAGAATGCGCCTCGAACTCTTATGGATAGAATCTTTCCCGATAAAGTTTCTATTCCATCTTGCATCACGTTACCCGCCCCTACGGGTAACCATTTCGAAATTCATTCGAACTATATTCTCACACTTCCAAAATTTGGCAATTTCAAGCATGATGACCCGTACATTTTCTTAATTAAATTTGAACAAGTTTGCGCAACCATTAAACTCCAACAACTTTCCGATGGCGGAATCAAACTTCAATTAATCTCATTCGCTCTTACAGATTACGCTGAAAAATGGGTGTATAGCTTATCATCGAACTCAATTAAAACATGAGAAGAATTCGTAAAAGCATTCTTAAAAAAGTTCTACCCATTGGAAGAAATGAGTAGAATTCGAAACGAAATTGTAAATTTTCATCAATTCATGGGAGAACTACTCGAAAAATATTTTGAAAGATTCAAAGAGCTTTTGATAGAATGTCCACACCATAACTTTGGAAAATGGACAATTTGCCAAATCATGTACGATGGACTCGAAAACAGCTCACGAACCATGTTGCATCAATGTGACAAGGCAACTTTCGTGCCCAGCATCACAACGATGCTTGGCAATTTCTTGAAAACCTCGCCGAAAAGTCGTCCCAATGGAAACATTCGAACAAAAATCAATTTACTCACGATCGAGTGCACACTCGATAGGATCTTCTTTTTCTTTGGAAGCTAAGATCGATGCAATGGTTAAAAAAATTATTAACGTTTTCTCATCGAATCAAATGAACCAAGCTTCTCAACCGATGTGTTATAAATGCAACTATCCTAATCATATAGCCCATCAGTGCCCCAATTCGGTCGAACAAATTAATGCTTTCAATAAAGCCAAAAACGACCCATTTTCTCCAACATACAACCCTGGTTGGAGAAATCATCCAAATTTTACTTGGAACCAAAACAATCCCAACACGAATACGGTTCGTCCAAGTTTTCAAGCATTCCCGAATAATGCTTCGAATCCTCCCTTTCAGCCCAACCATTTTCAACCAAACTTCGTGGGTCCATCTCAAAATCAACTGTAATAATCAAATTTTCAACCAAATTCTGCTCATCCTCTCCAAGACGATAAACATTTAAGTTCACATGAGAAAACTCTTGAAACATTGGCTAAAGCAATTACTCAAAGCCTTCAATCAAACAACAATTTGAAAATTTTATCGACCTTATATATGCAAAACACAAACCAATCAATTGCAAAACTCGAAATGCAAATGAGTCAATTAACCACGTCTATAAGTGAACGCGAACGAGGAACATTCCCAAGCGAGCCCATTCCAAATCCCAGAAATCAAAACGCAAATTCAAATCAAGCCCATGTTGTTCAAGATAGCAATGTCACACAATTGAATGCTATCACAACTCTACGTTCCGGTAAACAAATCGATAATCAAGTTGTTAATCCAAACGACTTACCGAGAACCTCTCTCGACGCTTCTAAAATAATGAATGAATTGGAATAGAACGTGGAGCCAAATGTTGAATCGAATGCCAGTCAAAATTCTTCATCTTTTACTCGAGTAGACCCGCTTACCGAGAATTGTGTTCCATTTTCACATCGTCTTTGACCCAAGAAACACTCGGACCAAATGGAAAAGATGTTGGAAATTTTTAAACAAGTCAAAGTTAACATTCCGCTTCTTGACATTGTTCAGAAAGTCCCAACATACGCGAAATTTTTTAAGGACTTGTGTACCCAAAAGCAACACATTCAAGTGCCCAAAAAAGTCTTCTTAGCCACCAGTTTAAGTGAAGTCTTGTCCCAATACATGCCCGTCAAATACAAAGATCCTTGCTGCCCTACGATTTCGTGTACAATTGGAGATAAGATTATTAACAAATGCTTGATAGACTTAGGTGCGAGTGTCAAAATGATTCCATATTTTGTCTATGAACAATTAGGCTTAGGTGAGCTCAAACCCACAAAAGTCACGCTTCAATTCGTTGATCGCTCTATTAATAAGCCCGTGGGAGAAATCGAAGACATGCTTATTTGAGTATGGCAATTCATATTCCCCATTGATTTTATCGTTCTTGAAATACAACCCGTGACAAATCTCGCGAGTCAAATTCCATTGATTTTAGGCCGACCATTCTTAGCCAATGTCTTAATCAGTTGTCATAACGGTTTGATGAAAATCTCTTTTGGAAACATGGCTTTGGATCTCAACATTTACAATCTTGAAAGCCAATCAAATGAACTTCGCGACCAAACATTAGAAGTTAGTGTCATTCGTGAAAATTTTGAAAATGAGACACTTGACCTTAATGACGAACACGAAGCTGAATACAAAAAATTGTCTCACGAAATCCCCAATGAGTTGAATATAGTCTCCCCTTTGAATTGCTTCAAGTTGAGTTCGAATCTCAACCCAATTCTTTAATCGAGCAACTCCCTAAGTTGGACCTCAAACCACTTCTCGATCACCTTAAGTACGCATACTTAGGTGAAAATGCAACTTGTCCTATCATAATTTCTAACAATCTTTCTCTTGATCAAGAAGCTTCTCTTCTCTCTATTCTTTCGAAAAACAAAGAAGCAATTGGATGGTCGATTACCGATATTAAGGGAATTAGTCCCGCTCTTGTTCAACATCACATCCATTTAATCGACGATGCCAAGCCTGTTCGTGATGTGCAATGAAGGCTTAATCCAAAAATGAAAGATGCGGTGCGTGATGTAATTCTTAAACTTCTCGACAACTGAATCATTTACCCAATCTTTGATAGTTCATGGGTTAGCCCAATTCACGTTGTACCAAAAAATTCTAGAACTTACCATTGTCAAGAACGATTCAAATGAACTTATTCCAACTCGGACTCAAACTGGTTGGCGTGTTTGCGTTGATTATCGAAAACTAAATGCCACAACACGAAAAGATCACTTCCCTCTTCCATTCATTGACCAAATGATCGAACGTTTAGCCAGCCATGAATTCTACTGCTTCCTTGATGGTTATTCCGGCTATACTCAATTCCAATCGCTCCCGAAGATCAAGAGAAAACGACTTTCACGTGTCCATTCGATACCTTTGCTTATCGACGTATGCCATTCGGACTTTGTAACGCTCCTACTACTTTCCAACGATGCATGGTTGGCTTTTATTGACATAATTGAATGCTTTCTATAAGTTTTTATGGACGATTTCTCTATCTTTGGTGATTCTTTTTTCCAATGTTTACATCATCCCAAGTTGGTTCTAAATCAATGTAAAGAAAAACATTTGATTTTGAATTAAGAAAAACGCCACTTTATGGTCAAACAAGGCATAATCTTTGGACATGTCATCTAAAATAAAGGAAATGAGGTAGATAAAGCAAAAGTCGACGTAATTGCAAACCTACCCATTCTCAAATCTGTTAAGGACATTCGATCATTTCTAAGACATGTTGGCTTTTACCGACGCTTTGTGAAAGACTTTAGCAAAATCGCTCGTCCTTTGACGACTCTTCTTGGAAAAGACGTTCCTTTTGATTTTAACTTTGATTGTATCTCTTCTTTCGAACATCTCAAAAAACGAACTCATTTCTACTTCAGTCATCTGCGCACCCAATTGGGATCTCCCATTTGAAATATATGTGATGCTTTGAACATTGAGGTTGGTGATGTCTTAGAACAATGCATCAACAAAATCCTTCATGTCATTTACTACGCGAATATGACTTTGAACGACGCTCAATTCAACTACACAACAACTGAAAAAGAGCTTCTAGCTGTCATTCTTACGCTCGAAAATTTTCGACCTTACTTGATAGGTTCACACATTACTGTGTACACAGACTATTTTGCGCTTTGTTATCTCTTCACTAAAAAGGACGCTAAATCTCGCTTGATTCGTTGGATCCTTTTACTAAAAGAGTTTGATCTTACAATCAAGGACTAAAAAGGATCTGATAACGTCATAACCGATCACTTATCTCGCCTTTCAAATGCACCATCTTCTTTGCCAATCAATGAAAAACCCAGACGAACAACTTCTTTCAATTTCTATCGATCCATGGTACGTTGATATAGTGAACTACTTAGTCACTAAAGAAACTCTCTCATCTTGGTCCAAACAGGACAAATGCAAATTCATGTCCCCGACCAAATCATTCGATGTTGCATTCCAGATAATAAGATCGGGAGTGTTCTTTCCTTTTGCCACGATTAAGCGTTCGGTGGACATTTCGGTCCTCGGAAAACTGCAAAAAAGGTGCTACAGTGTGGTTTCTATTGGCCTTCTCTTTTCAAAGACTCGTATGAATTTTGTAAAACTTGCGATCGATGTCAAATGCTTGGACAAATTTATTGACGAGATATGATGCCTCTAAACCCCATTCGTATGATCGAAATCTTTGATGTTTGGGCATCGACTTTATGGGACCTTTTCTCAACTCTTTTGGAAACTTGTATATCCTTCTCGTTGTCGATTACGTCTCAAAATAGGTCGAAGCCGTTCTTTGCAAAACCAACGACCATAGAATTGTTGTGAAATTTCTCAAAGAAAATATCCTTTCGAGATTCGGCACACCTCGCACAATAATCAATGATAACGGAACCAATTTTTAAAAGATCTTTTAAAACATGAATGAAGAAATACTCGATAACCCACAAGTTATCCACTCTGTACCATCCTCAGACTTATGGCGAAGTTAAAGTTTCAAATCGACAAATAAAACAAATCTTGGAAACAATTGTTAACAAAAATAAAAAAGATTGGTCTCAGAAATTGATCGACGCGCTTTGGGCTTACCGTATTGCTTTTAAAACTAACTTTGGGATGTCCACATTGCGTTTAGTTTACGGTAAAGCTTGCCATTTACCCATTGAAATCGAACACAAAGCATTGTGGGCAATAAAGAACATAAACTTTGATCTTGAAAAAGCTGGCGAAAACCAAAAACTACAACTCAACGAACTATAAGAACTTAGGAACGACGCGTATGAAAATGAGAAAATTTACAAAGAAAGAACCAAAGTTTTTCATGATAAGTCAATCCTAAGGAAAACGTTTTCGCTTAACTAGAAAGTTTTTTATATAATTCAAGACTTCATTTCTTCCCTGGAAACTTAAATCAAGATGGATCTGACCATTTGTGGTACGAACTAGTTTTCCACATGGTGCCGTAGAAATAGAAAACCCCAGGGATGGATCAATTTTCAAAACCAACGGTCATCATTTGAAACCTTTCTTAGAATTTCCAAATAACTAAGAGGAGAAGCTCATGGTCCTTCATGAGCCAAGCTACGTCTAGTAAGAATGTTGTGATGACCCAGGTTCCAGTTCTTGAAAATCGACATCCATACATCATCTGTATTCGAATGCCGCAGATTCAAACGTTGAAATCCGATTCGCTAGAGCTTATAACAACATTAGGTGATAACAACACAGCGGAAACAGAAGAATAATTTAATTGATACACAAATGGATTCAACAATGATACAATATGAAATGATCAACAATATCAGAGATAGATACAACAGTGCAAAAACAAAGCAGGGGAATAATATCTTCAATGCCAAAGCTCCAAAACTTCAAACCAGAAGCGAGAACCTCCAATCATGCTGAAGTGAAGCAGGCTCAATGAACAAATGCGATCGCTAAATTCACAGACTTCAAAGATTGCCAAAAGCTATACCTACTAGCTGACTATCTGATAACTTGACTCTAGGCTGCCCGTGTGGAAAATTATGGACACCCAGAGTTAGAAAGGGAACAATAAACTCCAGGTCAGTCATGGGCCTGGTGTGAGCAAACAAAAATAGCTGTTTGAACAAAAACAAACAAAAAGAAGTAAAAAGAAATCCGCTACGCTTTTTGGAAAATGAAACTACCATAAGGCCTCCCACCACACACACAATGCAATCGCACACTTGGGGAAGATTTCTCCTTATAATAGTCAAATATGCTGACACGTGAAATCCTTTTGATATTATTATTAGTGCATAGTGTGGAAAACGTTTCGAAAGTATAATATTAATCTTAGCCAGCATACGTATCATTATAGTATGCCTACTATAGCTACCATGTTAAATGGCAGGTTTTACAACTAAAACCGTACAAAGCTCGTATTAGGTGATTAGATTTCCAACAAATGGTCAAGGCTAAGGAACTTGCTTCCCGAATGGGTACGCCTCTGAAGGGACGCCCCAAGAACCTAACCGGCTCTCTACCAACACAAGGTCGGGTTACCTCTGTAACTAGGTAACTAACTGTCACAAGTATGCCATCCCTCGGTCGTGACCAACCTTTATCCCGGGATTCACTAACAAATTCCAACAACCACATAAGTTAAATATCTGGGATCCATACCATGGTACCACTTTTTATCCAGTAGGAAATGCACATACCCTAAGGGACGCGACCCCCGTAACCTTACTGCATCCTTTCCTATTTCGACCATTTTTGAGGTGTAAGGTTCGATGAAGCCTCATCCTACAAAGAAATGCTATTCACAAAATCCACGCTTTGATCAACCAATGATCAGCACTTAGCAAGCCACATTACCAAATTGGGAATATATCACTAGTAACCATCAACTACATAACCTCTGAGCTCGTACGTCTCAGAAAAGGGTGTTAAGCTAAGAGAATAAATTCTCCGTCACCAAACAGAAATGTATTTGATAGAAACCATCTTTACATCTCAAAGTGTAACATCGGACATACATCCATATAAGTCCATCCTCGGCCTGAATGGAACCGAAGTCACTTCAAAAGAAGACCATGCAAATCCGGATAATCCCTAATCACGTCCGGATTCCCCATCACATAGGGTAATCAAAATCTCTATACCGGGGCCACTCGGTGCAGATACATTCGACAGGTAATCCTTTCGCTTTTGAAAATACCCGGTCTTCAACCACCATCTTCAAATACTATCCATTTCGTCGTATCATTTATTCAGAACGGGTTTTATGACATGAAGTCCTCTCCTAGCTAATCCGAATAATGAGCGCTTATTTTAAAAAAGCATATGGATATATTGGATCCTAGTTAAGTCACAATTTTTTGGCCCAAAACCTTTTCTTTTGAATGGTTTAAACAAATTTCCACTTTTAATCTTTTAAAACAAAAAATTCATTCTTTAAGATCCGCTTTAATTTGAAAACAAGGTTCACCGATCTTTAACAAAGATTCATTTATAGCTTTCAAAACTATTTCCAATTTGATTCACCCACAACCCGAAATCTTTTCAACAAAAATCGAAAGTTCTTTCTATATATGAAACCTGTTATCATTTGAAAACAAAGGCTTTCCGTTTTGAAAAAATCCGATCAAATTTGCACAAGTTATAACCTTCTAAAGTAAAATAATAAAAAAATCAATTAACTGCCGTACACCCGGCAAGTTCTATTTGAGTTAAATTCAAACTCCTAAAATAATTATTATAAAATACTTTTAAAATGGTTTAAAATCCATATCTATACATTAAATAACCTGTATAACCCTTTTCAAACCATATTATTATTTTAATTTCCAAACTTTAACAAACCATATTATATTTTAATTCCAAAATTCCCTTTTCAAAGGTTTTCCATATTTATCCCAAATCATTTCCAAACCATTTTGGATTCAAAATTCAACTTTTAAAACCATTTTGAATAAAATAATATTAAATTCAAAAACCCATGACTTAACCAATTTCCTGTGAAATTTGTATTTGTGTGTGTGTTGTGTGTAGTCTAGGGGTTTCACGGGCAACAATAAAATATCAACCATCATGAATTCAAACACAACAATACAAATAAGCGGTATAGTCCTATAATGCTTATCCTTCATTCGCAGATAAACAAGTAAATTCATCACAGATAAATAAATCACAACTCACAGCTCAATCCAAACAATCATATCACAGAACATCACACATCAGAGATATTAAACAATTCAAAGTATTCAACATAATCCAATCATCCATAAGTAAGATCAATTAATTACCTGATTATAAATAATTTAAACCAAATTAATTACTTATGAATAAATTACTATTCCTGGTTAATTAACTTTAATTAATTACAAACCATTTGATATTAATTAATTAAATTGATAAATCAACCTTAATTATCCATTATAATTAATTATCCTTAATTAATCACTAAATATATTAAGTTAATTACATAAATTAATTAAACCTTAATTATTAATTAACTAACCTTTAATAAATCTCATTGATTAATTAACATCAATTAATTAATTAACAAATTAACCCATAACATTAAGTAATTATCTTTTAATCACTTGATTAATTAACCTTTAATCATTAATCATTTATCCTTTAATCCTAAATTAATTAACTTTTAAGTAATCAATTAATTAACCTTTAATTATTAAATAATTAACCTTTAATTATTTAATTATCCTCTAATTACTTTCATTAAGTAATTTATCTTTAAGTAATTACCCTTAATTACATACATTAGTAAATCAACCTTTAATTTAATTACATTAAGTAATTATCCTTTTAATTACTCACCTTAATTAATTTCACCCTTAATTAATTGATGATCCCATGATTAAGTACATAAATTAGTCAACCCTTTAAGTAAAAATTAATTAATATTTAATTATTACTTAATTAACCTTTAATTAAGTAATTATCATTAAATTACAAATTTTATGATCCTTTATTTTTTTAAGATAACCTAGTTAATTACATTAAAAAATTCCATTTGAAAACGATTAGGAATCACATTGATTAATCACTTAATATATAATTATTTTAAAATCAAAATTTGATCTTTAAAACACTTCATCTTAGAAACAAATTTATTATTAATCCATAAATTAACTTAGATCCTTAAGTTAATTACAACTAAAAACATCTTTATCTTTTTGATCGACTTCTTAATTAAGCTATTTAGTTCTTTATTTAAAATAGGCTTAAGAATTAATTATTGAAAGCATATATATATATATATATATATATATATATATATATATATATTAAAACACTTACAAATTTGATTAATTAAAATAATTTATATTCTAAAACCTTTTATTAATCCAAAAATAAACGCATATTGTATAAAAGAATTAGTTTAACAAAATTTGTTAAAACTTGATTAAACTTTTAAAACTTGTTTGATTTTAAATTTAAAAAAAAACTGTTACCTAATGAACCCGAGACCACTTCGGGTATCGTCCCGAGCCATTTCAAATTTTACTCGAGCCTATTCTCGAGTTCTTCTTTTCTTTCTTTTTTAAACTTTACTTTTTTTAAAATTTAAGACTTTCGTACAGTCAAAACACTCGAGAGCATCTTCGAGCCAACAAGCCACATTTCCGAGATCAACTTCGAGTCTGCTTCGTCTTCTCAAACCAACAGCCAACAAAACAACCCACTGACACATCCTGACATTCGTGCACGTGTACGCCTGAACGAGGAGACTCCGACCATCGTTTCGATCACCAACATGTCATCAATGATCATGTCGATCAACCTATGTACCCAGATTGACGAAATTGCCTAAGAATCAAAATCGAGCTTATTTGATCATCTAGGAACTCAAACTCATCGTCAAACAATCGCCTCATGTCAACGATTCCTGTGACGCCCCACCTCTATACCCACGCTAGCCAAGAACACTACGGAGTAATGCTGTCGACTAGCACGGAGAATAAGGCTGTTGATGAGCGACCATCTGTATAATTGCTTTGTGCGAGTACCGATATGCCCGATAAAAATATAACTTTTCATCTCAAGAGGAAATCCGACATGCCGACACAAACTCAAAGCTATTACATAGTGGCTGTAAAGGTCTTCGGAAACAAATATAGAAATAAACATAACACAAATCAGTCACAGATAATTCATATCACAAAGGCGGAAATAGATATGAATATTACACATAAAAGTGTACATCAGAGTATTGGTCAAACAAGATCCACAATATCAAAAGGAATAGATATAAGTGCTAGACAAAAGAATAAGTATACATCATAGAGTCTGTATCTCAAATGTATACAACAAAAACTACTAAACTAAAGTAGTTAGCCAAAAGATCAGATGATGGTCCGATAAGGAGTCAAGCAGATGCACTTGTAAAATCTCAGTCTGACCCGAGTATTATTTAAGAAGAAAATAATAAACGGATCAGTCTAGCTATAATTATCAGTTAAAATGAGATATAAGAAGAGATATAATAAAAAGACGTATGATAACCAAAAATGTCATACTACGATAAGTATACATTCTAAAATCCACAAAAGTCATACAATATCTCAAGAATCTCATAGCATCAAAAAGAATGTCATATTCTTTATTTAATTCACCAAGCCACAATAAATGACATACATATCAATGCCAACTGAAAAAGGTGGTGAAACATAAATTCCAGAAATCATCGATTAGAAATCCAGAAATCACAATAAAAAGGATGGTCAATCCCATAAACTGGACATCGATGCACCTAGAAAGACACGCCCTATGACAGTCGAACATCGACGCACCTAAATAGGTACGACCCATGCTCTAGCATCGACGCACCTAGAAAGATACGCCCCATGCATAAATAAACATCGATGCACCTAGAAAGATACATCCCATGCATAAATAAACATCGATGCACCTAGAAAGATACACCCCATGTAATGTCTAACACCGATGCACCTAGAAAGATACACCCCATGCAAAGTCGAACATCGACGCACCTAGAAAGATACGCCCCATGCATAGACGAACATCGACGCAACTAGAAAGATACGCCCCATGTCCCAACTTATTGAGCTGATTGCTCCACGAAGTAAACAAACATCGATGCACCTAAAAAGGTACACCCCATGCATAATAAACATCGACGCACCTATAAAGGTACGACCCATGTGTAAACAAACATCGACGCACCTAAATAGGTACGACCCATGTAAGAAATGAGACGAAGCTCAATAAAATGAGGAACAGTCCTCCACATAGACAAAGAGACATCGCACGTTGCTAGTCTAAACCATAAAATGATCGTCACGATCAAAGAGAAGTGTCAATTACACTAAGCTAGTAAATATATGAGTTTAGCTTCATGTCCCATAACCACTTGCTTAACTTAAATATTTACGAACAAACTGTAGATCTCCACTAGAAAATTGTCACAAGAGATTCAATCGAATAAGTCCAAGAATTAACCAACGAAGTAAACGCAAGCGTTTAACACCACTCGTTTTACTAGTCGTTTAATTAGATTTCTGATCCGAGTGAGGTAAAGGTTTGTATATACTAATAGATTGGAAAATGGTTTAAGAAAATGAGCTTTGTAATAAAATAGTGTTGAAATCATTTGAAGAAAGAGTTTTGATATTTACTACTAGTATAGAAAACCTTTATATTTTTAAAGCGACAAATCACAAAGAAGATTGTAGGAACAATCAATCACTAAAATTCATATTCGAAGACGTGAATAGAATCCAAAGAAATCGATACCGAATCCATCGAAATGGATATTCCAAGAATTCCCGAAGAAAATAAGTCATCAAAGTCGATAATAAATGATAACAATAAAACGGAAACAACACGAATCGATTAAAGTTGGAAATTCAGACAACTAGGCAAAAAGGCATAGTTGGCAGATAGGAGCAGGTCGGTCAACCGGACTCCCTGAGTCGGTTGACCGAACCAGAGGTTGGAAGTGCTCGGGCACCAGGTCGGTCGACCGGCCCATGGGCTCGGTCGGCTGAAGCCTGTAACCAGCACTTCCTAAACAGAGGTAGGAAGTGCCTGGGTAGCAGGTCGGTCGACCGGCCCAGGGGCACGGTCGGCCGAACATGTATACTTGCACTTCCTACCCTATTGCAAAAGAGGTGCAAACTCCCTCAATTTGCAAACCATCGGGCAACGACACTAAGGGTTTACGCCAATCGACTACCCGGCCATAGAAGCTCTTTGGTTCATCACCAAAAACATGATCAAAACATCAAAGTTATGATTTTTAAAGAATTATACCCAAAACACCAAAAATTGGAATATTCACAAAAGCAATCCAAATCGAAATCAAATGCACATGAATAAGTGTTAGGAATTCATACCTAACAATCGAAGATAAATATAAACTAAGATGTGAGATAAAAATCTCACCTTTGAACCCAAATCAATGGAGAAGAAGCTTGAAAACAAAGGAGGATCAACCACTCTTCAATCCCAACTCAAGAAGCTTGATTCTAAGCTTAAAAGAGAAATATTTCCCAAACTAGGTTTAGGAAATTTCTAAAATCGAAGAGAGAATGAGTTGGAGAAGATGGAGAGAAAGCTTACTAATGGGTTCTCTTGAGTTTTGGAGCAAGAACTTGAGCTAGCAAGAGGAACTAGGGCTTGGAGTTTCTAATTCCCATTCTCTTCCATCATTTTTGATGAAGCTTGAATGTATTAGGAAATTATGAAGGAATGAAGAGAAGAGGGTTAGGACTGAGTTAGTAAGTGGCTAATGGGTTCAGCCCAAACCAAAGCCCTAAGTGAAAAAGGTCAAAATTCGACTTACTCCAAACATATCGAAGCTTATACTCAAAAAGGTCGCAAACGGCATTTTGAACTCAATGGCGGTGGTCTCGAGTCCCAATTCGACTGTTTGCAAAAAGTAGGTTTTCGGACCAAAATCCGACGAACGATAAAATATTTAAATATAAAATCGAAAAATATGCGGGTTGTCACAATTCCGGCCACCCGCAACCTCGCCATCACAACCATAGATGCTCCACTGTCCCAGGCTCCTTTTTCCCCTGATCCGATCACCTCTAATCCACCATCGACGTCGAATTTGCTTCGCAAACCCAAACCACCAAAACCACCCTTAAAACCCTATTTCTACCTCACCGCATCACCATGGCGATCAATAAAACCTCTGACCATTTTTCCTTCCATCCCCATCACTCGAGCTATCTTCAGTGTGGAACACGACGTATAACTCACCGTCGATCGTCAGAATATGATGAAAAACCAAAAACTGGTCATCTCAAGAATTCTCCTAATTCACAATGCTAAAAATCATGATTTCTATATCTAAATTCATCATTTGCCAATACGAATCAGATTATGAAGTCAAATCATTAAATTAGAATAATTGATTTTTCCTAATTTGAAAGTTTAAACTTTAATTTCAATATTTCAAAGTATTTACTAATTATTTTTACTTGAATCTATTTTTAAAAATGACTTTACACTGTTATAAACATTTTCTTTTTAGGAATCACAACTTGAATTAGTTTAAATAGGAAGATATGAATTTTTCTTGAATTTGTAGACCTGTTACACTGAACAGAGCCATATATATACATATACAGGCACGCACACATATATTTACATATATATATATATATATATACAAGCATGGCATATTTAACAACTAACAAACACTTTTCATAATATACTTCAAGTGTCAGTCCAAATATAAAAATATAGAAGCAGATTTAAAGAGGTTTGCTCACCTGAATTTGAAAGAAACAGAGAGCAAGCTATTTGTGTTTTGATCTGGAAATTTGAATTTGAACTTGAAACTGAAATGCTGTAAATCTTTGCTTAGGTTTGAGACTGAAAGAGTTGTTGCTTGATTCCAGATTGAAATCCTTGCTTTGATTATGCTGAATTGAATTTTGAACTGGAAGGTGATCTTTGTCTTTGATCCAAAGCTTGATTTAGTTTGAGATGATCCAGGTTGAACTTTGTTTTGATTTTTCTTTTTGTTTTATTTTTATTTTGAGAAGATGAAAGAATAGAGAAGATTGAGAGGTTTGAACTGAAAATAAATAACCAGGTTTTTCCTCAACACGCTATATTATATGTATAATTAAATTTTAAAGAAATAATTCTTGCACTTGTTAATTGCAAGGCATATAAAGTTTACAAACGTTGATGTATATTATTATAAATCTCACAAATGTCATATGCAAGTATTTTGTGATTAAACCCTTAATTATGTTTTTATATTAATATGTATTATATTTTATAAATTATGTTTTTATTAATTATGTTTATATATGTTAATATGTATTATGTTCTAATTAATTCCTATATATACAACCCATGTATAATTTAGAAGAAAATATATTGATCCTTATTTAAATCTTAAACTCAAGCTATTATACTCATTATGTTTTATACATGTATTATGTTCATATATTCTTATAAATTTATACTTATATATCATTTTAAAAGAAAATGATTTAAAATCTAATTATACATTAATAAATAATCATATATATATATATATATATATTAGTTTCTAAAATATAAATTTTAACCCTTAAATAGCTTTTGAAAAACTATTATTTTTAATTCAAAATATAACTTCCAAATCACAATGTATGTATATATATACATATTATAATTACAAAACAAATTTTCATTAATTTTAAATTATAGAGTTTTCAAATTCCAATTTATTTTTAAGATTTTTTTTTTTTTTGAATTTCAAATCCAAAATCCAATTTATATACAAACACATATCTTATTTATTTTGGAAAAATTCAAATTAATTCATAATTTATCCAAAAATTCATGTTAATAACCAAATTAAATTTGGCTTAAAAACGGGATCGTTACATATTTCCCCTTAAGAAAATTTCGTCCTAAAAATTTGCTAGACAGGGAGACAAATAAAGATCAGATGAACACATAGAAAGATAGAGAAATGGTTTACTAGATCAAACTGAATATTAATTCTATATTTGGCTTACCAAATTAGAATATCATCAATAAATATGAGAAAAAACTTATTTAATTCTTCACGAAATACTCGGGTCATCCCGTCTACGAAATATGCAGGGGCATTGGTTAGTTCGAAGGAACTAACCATTCGTAGAATATATCGAGATCCCCAGAAACAGACAAATGAATTCTCAACTTAGGTCGGAATACTCCAAAGTATGCACTAGCTTGTCCCTCTTCGAACTTGGATCCTTACAAGAAATCACAATAAATTTTTAAATTTTGGTTTTAACAAAATCGTTTTATTAATACAATTTAATTTAGCTTTATATTTTGTTAACCAATTTATTCAAGAATTTCAAATTCATTAAAGTTAAAAACGAAAAGCTGATAGAAAACTGATGAAGAGAATATGAAATAGGAACCTTTGTACAACGTAAACAAAAATTCACAGGGCCACCACCACACCAAAGCTTCTTCTTGTAGCTGCCAAGAAGCCATCAAAGAATTGAAAGTGAATGGTGATCAAAAGAGATTGAGGGAAAAAGTTGTTTCCTGTTGTTACAGGGTATCGACCATTTGTAGTGGTACTCCCCTGTCCCCTACCTCGTCCTTTTCTTGCACTCATTCTCACTATCAGTTAATAGTAAGAGAATCAACTAAGGCATACGAACAAGATATCTTAGGGATACTCATTCTAGGGTATTCATATCCCTACCTCTAATGAGTCACCTAATGTGTTATACTACAAAGCTAAAGTTTTTACTCAACCTTTAGCTCTGATACCAAACTCTGACGACCCGGATTCCAGCGCTCGAAAATCGACATCCATACGTCACCCGTATTTGAATGCCGCGGATTCAAACGTTGAAATCTGATTCGCCGGAGCTTATAACAGCATTAGGTGATAACAACACAGCGAAAATAGAAGAATAATTTTATTGATACACAAATGGATACAACAATGATACAATATGAAGTGATCAACAATATCATAGATAGATACAATAGCGGAAAAACAAAGCAGCGGAAAGATAACATTTTCAATGCCAAGGCTCCAAAACTCCAAATTAGAACCAAGAACCTCCAATCATGCTGAAGTGAAGCAAGTTCGATGAACAAATGTGATCGCCAAATTCACAGACTTCAAAGAGTGCCAAAAGCTACACCTACTAGCTGACTATCTGATAATCTGACTCTAGGTTGCCCATGTGGAAAATTATGGGCACCCAAAGTTTAGAAAGGGGACAATAAACTCCAGATCAGTCATAGGACTGGTGTGAGCAAACAAAAACAGTTGTTTGAACAAAAAAACAAAAATAAATAAAAAGAAATCCACTATGATTATTGGAAAATGAAACTACCATAAGGCCTCCCTCCACACACACACAATGCAATCGCACACATGGTGAAGATTTCTCCTTATAATAGTCAAACATGCTTGATACGTGAAAATCCTTTTGATATTATTATTAGTGCATAGTGTGGAAAACATTTCGAAAGTATAATATTAATCTTAGCGAGCATACGTACCATTATAGTATGCCTACTATAGCTACCATGTCAAATGGCAGGTTCTACAACTAAAACCGTACAAGCCTCATATTGGGTGATTGGATTTCCAACAAATGGTCAAGGCTAAGGAACTTCCTTTCCGAATGGGTACGCCTCTAGAGGGATGCCCCGAGAACCTAACCGGCTCTTTGCCAACACAAGGCCGGGTTGCCTTTGTGACTAGGTAACTAACTGTCATGATTATGCCATCCCCCGGTCGTGACCAACCTTTATCCCGAGATTCACCAACGAATTTCAACAACCACATAAGTTAAATATCTAGGCTCCATACCATGATACCACTTTGTATCCAGAAGGAAATACACATACCCTAAGGGCACAACCCCCGTAATCTTGTTGCATCCTTTCCTGTTTCGACCATTTCCGGGGTGTGAGATTCGACGAAGTCTCGTCCCACAAAGCTACGCTTTTCACAAAAGCCATGCTTTGATTAACCAATGATCACCACTTAGCATGCCACATTACCAAATTAGGAATATATCACTAGTAACCATCAACTACATAACCTCTGAGCTCGTATGTCTCAGAGAAGGGTGTTAAGCTAAGAGAATAAATTCTCCGCCATCAAATAGAAATGTATTTGATAGGAACCAGATTTACATATCAAAGTGTAACGTTAGACATACATCCGTACAAGTTTATCCTGGGACTGAATGGAACCGAAGGCACTTCAAAAGAAGTCCTTGCAAATCCGGATAATCCTTAGTCACGTCCAGACTCCTCATCACATAGGGTAATCAGAATCTCTATATCAGGGCCATTCGGTGCAGAGACATTCGACAGGTAATCCTTTCACTTTCGAAAATACCCGGTCTTCAACCACCGTCTTCAAATGTTATCCATTTCATCGTATCATTTATTCAGAATGAGTTTTATGACATAAAGTTCTCTCTCGGCTAATCCGAATAATGAGCGCTTATTTTAAAAACATATGGACATATTGGGATCTTAGTTAAGTCACAATTTTTTTGGCCCAAAACATTTCCTTTTGAATGGTTTAAACAAATTTCCACTTTTAATCTTTTAAAACAAAAGATTCACTCTTTAAGATCCTCTTCAATTTGAAAACAAGGTTCACCAATCTTTCACAAAGATTCATTCATAGCTTTCAAAACTATTTCCAATTTGATTCACCCACAACCCGAAATCCTTTCAACAAAAACAGGAAGTTCTTCCTTTATACTAAAGTTGTTATCATTTGAAAACAAAGGCTTTCCATTCCAAAAAAATCCAATCAAATTTGCACAAGTTATAACCATTTAAAGTAAAATAAAAAAAATCAATAAATTGCTGTACACCCGACAAGTTCTATTTGAGTTAAATTCAAAATCCCAAAATAATTCATATAAAATACTTTTAAAATGATTTAAAATCCATATCTATACATTATATAACCTATATAACCCTTTTCAAACCATATTATTATTTTAATTTCCAAACTTTAACAAACCATATTATATTTTAATTCCAAAATTCCCTTTTCAAAAGTTTTTCATATATAACCCAAATCACTTCCAAACCATTTTGGATTCAAAATTCAACTTTTAAAACCATTTTGAATAAAATAATATTAAATTCAAAAACCCATGACTTAACCAATTTCCCATGAAATCCATATTGTGTATGTATTATGTGTAGTCCAGAGGTTTCACAGGCAACAATAAAATATCAACCATCATAAATTCAAACACAACAATATCAATAAGAGGTATAGTCCTATAACGCTTATCTTTCATTCATGGATAAACAAGTATCACAGATAAATAAATCACAGCTTAATCCAAACAATCATATCGCAGAACATCACACATCAAAGATATCAAACAATTCAAAGTATTCAACATAACCAATCATCTATAAGCTAGATCAATTAATCACCTGATTATAATTAATTTAAACCAGATTAATTACTCATGAATAAATTACTAATCTTGGTTAATTAACATTAATTAATTACAAACCATTTGATATTAATTAATGAAATTGATAAATCAACCTTAATTATTCATCATAATTAATTAGCCTTAACTAATTAATTATCCTTAATTAATCACCTAAATATATTAACCTTAAGTTAATTACATAAATTAATTAATCCTTAATTATTAATTAACTAACCTTTAATAAATCTCATTAATTAATTAACCCTCAATTAATTAATTAACAAATTAACCCTTGACATTAAGTAATTATCTTTTAATCACTTGATTAATTAATCTTTAATCATTAATCAATTATCCTTTAATCATAAATTAATTAACTTTTAATTAATCAATTAATTAACCTTTAATTATTATATAATTAACCTTTGATTATTTAATTATCCTCTAGTTACTTTCATTAAGTAATTTATCTTTAAGTAATTACCCTTAATTACTTACATTAGTAAATCAACCTTTAATTTAATTACATTAAGTAATTATCCTTTTAATTACTCACCTTAATTAATTTCATCATTGATTAATTGATGATCTTATGATTAACAACATAAATTAATTAACCATTTAATTATAAATTAATTAATCTTTAATTATTACTTAATTAATCTTTAATTAAGTAATTATCATTAAATTAAAAAAATTATGATCCTTTATTTTTTAAGATAACCCATTTTTCCTAATTAATTACATTAACAAATTCCATTTGAAAACGATTAGGAATCATATTGATTAATCGGTTAGTATATAATTATTTTAAAACCAAAATTTGATCTTTAAAATACTTAATCTTTGAAAAAAATTTATTGTTAATCCATAAATTAACTTAGATTCTTAAGTTAATTAACAACTAAAAACATCTTTCTCTTTTTGATCCACTTCTTAATTAAGCTATTTAATTCTTTATTTAAAATAGGCTTAAGAATTAATTAATGAAAGCATATATATATAAATATATATATACTAAAACACTTAAAAACTTGATTAATTAAAATAATTTATATTCTAAAACCTTTAATTAATACAAAAATAAAAACATATCGTACAAAAGGATTAGTTTAACAAAATTTGTTAAAACTTGATTAAACTTTTAAACTTGTTTGGTTTTAAATTTCAAAAAAAACTATTACATAATGAACCCTAGACAACTTCGGGTATCATCCCGAGCCATTTCAAATATTGCCCGAGCCTATTCCCGAGTTCTTCTTTTCTTTCTTTTTTAAACTTTACTTTTTTTAAAATTTAAAACTTTCGTACAGTCAAAACACTCAAGAGCGTCATCGAGCCAACAAGCCACATTCCCGAGATCAACTTCGAGTCTGCTTCGTCTTCTCAAACCAACAGCCAACAAAACAACCCATTGACACATCCTGACATTCGTGCACGTGTACGCCTGAACGAGGCGACTCCGACCATCATTCTGATCGCCAACATGTCGCCAATGATCACGCCGATCAACCTATGTACCCAGTTATATACATATACAGGCATGCACACATATATTTACATATATATACAAGCATGGAATATTTAACAACTAACAAACACTTTTCATAATATACTTCAAGTGTCAATCCAAATATCAAAATATAAAGCAGATTTTAAGAGGTTTGCTCGTCTGAATTTGAAAGAAACAGAGAACAAGCTATTTGTGTTTTAATCTGGAACTTTGAATTTGAACTTGAAACTGAAATGGTGTAAATCTTTGCTCAGGTTTGAGACTGAAAGAGTTGCTGCTTGATTCCAGATTGAAATCCTTGCTTTGATTATGTTGAATTGAATTTTGAACTGGAGAGTGATCTTTATCTTTGATCTGAAGCTTGATTTAGTTTGAGATTATCCATGTTGAACTTTGTTTTGATTTTTCTTTTGTTTTAGTTTTTATTTTGAGAAGATGAAAGAATAGAGAAGATTGAAAGGTTTGAACTAAAAATAAATAACCAGGCTTTTTCTCAACACACTATATTATATGTATAATTAAATTTTAAACAAACAATTCTTGCCACTTGTTAATTGCAAGGCATACAAAGTTTACAAATGTTAATGTATGTTATTATAAATCTCACAAATGTCATATGCAAGTATTTTGTGTTTAAACCCTTAATTATGTTTTTATATTAATATGTATTATATTTTATAAATTATGTTTTTATTAATTATGTTTATATATGTTAATATGTATTATGTTCTAATTAATTCCTATATATACAACCCATGTATAATTTAGAAGAAAATATATTGATCCTTATTTAAATCTTAAACTCAACTATTATGCTTATTATGTTTTATACATGTATTATGTTCATATATTCTTATAAATTTATACTTATATATCTTTTTAAAAGAAAATGATTTAAAATCTAATTATAAATTAAAAAATAATAATATATACATATATATATATATATTAGTTTCTAAAATATAAATTTTAACCCTTGAATAGCTTTTGAAAAACTATTATTTTTAATTCAAAATATAACTTCCAAATCATAATGTATGTATATATTATATACATATTATAGTTACAAAACAAATTTTTATTAATTTTAAATTATAGAGTTTTCAAATTCCAATTTATTTTTAAGATATTTTTTTTTGAATTTCAAATCCAAAATCCAATTTATATATAAACATATATCTTATTTATTTTGGAAAATTCAAATTAATTCACATTTTGATCCAAAAATTCATATTAATAACCAAATTAAATTTGGCTTGAAAATGGGATTGTTACAAATATTAACCCTCTTTTGTAGATATGTACATATTTTTTCCCGTTAGGCTCATTATATCGTGCATTGACTGTGTAAACATAGTCAAAATTAAGTGTGGGGGGGGGGGTCTCATTTTCATTTTTTTTGAATTTTCATTTTCTTTTAACTTAAAAAAAAACCGAAATTTATAAATCCCAAAAACATTTTATTTTTAGCATTTTTGATTTATTTTTGAAGAAACACTGTGGGATAAGTATAAGTTCTAGTTAATAAATTGAAATTTTTGAAAATTTATTTGTCTTAACAAAAATAAAAATGAAGTTTGATTACAAATAACAATGGTTTAACTACTATATAGGAAGGTTCATATGTGTTAATTATGAAGTATGTTTTAATTGAAAATCTTTGTTTAAAAAAGTGGTAAATTTAAAGTAAACGATATAACATTTTTATCTTCTAAATTAAATGGTGTTAAGACGATTTCACAAAACTCTCTCTTTCTAAAAAAATAGAAAATAAACATAAATGTATATAAGTAAAAAAAATTGTATATATGTATATATTTTTAACACCTAGAGTCATGTGTTCACAAAAGTGTGTACACTCGCCATGCTCTGTACCCTTCTCACGTAAGCCCGAAAGGCAGTGCACCATCAGTATATCTATCCTCAGTTTACTCAAGTTAGGTGTATGTATATAGAAATTCTTTTTAATAATGCCTACAGTCGATAAGTGTTCGCACTAGTGTGTTCACTCGCCACACTCTGTATTCCCCTCACATAAGTCTGCAAGGTAGTGCACGGATAATATATCTATCCTCAGTTTATCTGAGTTAGGCATATGTAAATATTGTAAATATCAATTAAATTTCCAGAAAATAGAGCAATTAAGCAGTTGAAATCTAAGCACTATTTTTACTTGTTTGATTTAACTTGTTACTGAAAAGAAATGAGAATATCACCTCGACAAACTTTGATAATCAACTAAGGATCCATTTCATAATTATATTATGTTATCAACCGAAACAACTAGCCAAACTATAGTCTATCTATTATGACAGCTTGATTATTATTGGAAATTTTGACGAGTAAATGACTTAAATTTTGAAGCTAATGACTAAACCTTATATTTAACTTATTTGTGTCGATTTAAAAGTAAATCCTTCATTGTGAATATTTTCAAAAACTCGCATTCATCTCTTTAAAAATAAATTTTGCATTTTTTAAGTATTTCCATCCTGCATTTGGATTTTGTGAGTAGTATCCGATGAAAAGCATCATAAGACAACACTCGTCCTACTGGGGTCACCCAGAGGTTTAATAGCTTGTTGCATACGCTCAATGTAATCATTTTTCCTACGAAAATGGATTTATATTGGTTTTCCTTTATTCGACGATGAATAAAAGATAAGTATGGGGGTATTTGATATGCACGTAAATGTGCATATATTTACATCCATATTTTATTTATTTTTATTTAAATAAATGTCATATTTGGGTATTTTAATATTTAAAACCAAAATTCAATTATTTTGAAATCATCATATATCCATCTTCATTTGGAGGCAAAATAGTCATTTTTGTGCATGTGTCAACTTGAGAATTTTTACTTGGACATTTTTTATGATTTTTATGGGAAATTTTGATGCATATGGAAGAGGGATTCGTGAAGATATATGCATGTATAAGGAAATACAAAGAAATGGAGTGGAAATAATTCAAGCTAATGATCATGGAGGACCCCACCCATTTACCTAAATCTACAATTAGAACCTAGTGGACAATTAAGTGGAGGTTAAACCATCATGCACATTAAATGATGGATTAATTGGTGGCTAATGTTTATTTGGTGGCCACATTTCCTAAAGGGCATTTTAGGAAGCGCCCTAAAAATTGAATTAGGGTTTTATGTATGTATAAATAGCCCTCTTATGTACATGTAAATATCTTCTACTTTTTGAAATGAAAATGCAAGTTGTAAGCTCTATGTTTCATGAAATAAAAATGGCTTTCTAGCCTGTTTCTCTTCTCTTTTCTACTTGTTTATCTTTTCTTTTATGCAATTTTCGTGTATGTCTTTTTATTTCATGCTCTTCATATTTATGCAAGTAGAGTAGCTCCCAATTTACTTTCATTAGCTTGCATTTTTCTTTTCTTCTTGTCTCATGTTGCTTTCTATATTTGGTTCTATTATAACAAATATGAGAGGTTAAACCCCTACAATTTAGGGGTAATGAAGCTCTCTTGAATCATGTTGATGCAACATAAAATTTCATTTATGTCTCTTTTGTGCTTAAAGGAAAGTTAGATGTTTGAGTGATTTTGTGTTTAATATTGAGTTTGATAGCTTATGTTGTTCAAAATAAATATGCTATGCTTAGTCATATGAATCACTAAATACATCTTCATCTACATAAGATCATGTTAATGGAAGTGTATTTAGAATCAAAATTTGATGGTTTATATTTCTAATTCAATAGTTAATAAGCCATGCTTAAAAGAGATTCTACTTTTAATTTCATGCCATTTTCATTAAATTTAGCAAGTGGGTGAGAGGGTGCATTAAAGTTTGATGGTTTAAATATGTTAATTAATACCACATTTAGGCATTGTTTATGATAAATGCATCAACTAAACTCACAAATGACCTAAAAGATATCATAATTTAATTACGTTGATTTATGTCATCTTGAGAAATGATTTGCCTCTAAATCGCTTTTTAATCACATATTTTATTCTCCTTAGTTTTAGCTTGTTTTTACTTTCTTTTAGTTAGTCAACAATCCCTTGACTTTGGTTTAATTTGATTAAATAGAATTTCAAAATCTAAATAATTCCCCATGGATCGACCCGTACTCGCATACATGCTACAATCATACGCCGTGTGCTTGCGGTTATTTTTATTTTAAATTTATTGATGATTTTCTAATTCGATGGAAATTTCGTCGTTAAATATGAAAATTCAGGCTTACTAAGGTGTGGATTGTTACACTTTGGGCTCACTTACCTTTTAGGCTAGGTCGGTAACCATGTAGGACAGGGTACTTTATTACCCAGTTCTAATCCTATAAACCACCTTCCTAGACATCGTACTAAGTGAGCAAAATTAATTAGTTAAACATGACTAATTTTGACCACTAGGTTATTGAGCTCTAATACCATTGTTGGATCCGGGCCAGCTCGCGGTGGAAGAAATAAGTAAATTTTTATAAAAAATTATTAGATCTTTAATAGGCCTATGAAGTCCAAATTCATATAGATCTTATCTAAATTTTCTTTTAGATAAAATCATTACTTTATGTCATTTATAAGTTATGTTTTGATTTTGTTGTAAATAGGGAATCGACAAGGAAAATGTAAGTATCATATGCACATGTGTATGCATGTGTAACAATTATAGTTTACATGGTTTGTCTTGCCTATCTATAAGTGTTAGGATTTACACCGCAATAGACATGTTAGCCCCTCTGTATGCATAAGTGTTGTCCAATATGTCTATATGGATATTTGTTTGTGTGTTTGAATATGAAACAAAGTGGTGTTTATCAATGACATACGTTTACATATTTATTTACATATACACATACTAATACACTTATGGTATAAAATATCAAAAAAATTTAACCATCGATATAATACTTGTCAATTAGACTGTAATTTTAATATTAAGATTCCAACTCCGAAATAAAGCAATTCTTTAATAAATTATAATTGGCAACAAATGACCACTCATATTCTACATACTTATGACTGTAAACAAAAAATTTAAAATACACTTTAATTACACTTTGTATACGCATTACATATACTTTAAATGCACTTTAAATATGCTTTAAATAAAAATTAAATGCATTTTAAAATTACATAAAATAAATTTATAACTAAACAGATGTTTATATATATATATATATATATATATGAATATAAAGATTAAAAAAATTGCATATGTTTGTACATACAATCAAATATATGATACAAAATGTCTTAACAAAACTATCCTTACGTAAAATAAATTAGCAAAACTTTCCTTCACATACAATCACATATAGTTACAAAGAAATCTTAATAAAACTTTCCTTGCATAAAACAAATTAGAAAAACTTTCCTTTTCGTCCTTTCTGTTTTAAAATAAAGTATTTTTTATGTATGTAAGTATATATATGGACATAATTAGTAATAATATATATATATATATATATATATATATATATATGAATTTAATTTGACATATGTACATGATTAAATTTAACAACTGCATATTAAAATTGCAAGTTTCTCTGTTATTAAATAGAACATATGAACAAATTCTATTGATTAGTAAAATCATATATGTTATAACCAAATTTTCTACAGTCTTCGAATGGAGTTAAATGAGTGAATTGGATGCACAGACAGTAATAAAATGATCCAAGGACTTTAGGAACATCGTATAAAGGCAAGAAAAAGGAAATAACAAAGTCAAAAAAATTGAAAATTTGGAAAGTCGCATTTTTTTGTTTGGGTCGTTAGGTCGATACCGAGTTGTACTAAGGTTGGACACATAAAATCTTGTGTCAGACTCCAAGCGAGCAAGGGAAAACTCAAAGATCAGTAACCCCAAGTCAAGACTCAAAGAAAACACACAAAACACTCGAGTTGAACACCAAGTTAGGTCGGTATCGATTTGAAATTCATGAATTTCACCAACATGATTTTCACCGACATGATTATAACTATCTAGAATGGCGATATGAGGAAACTCAAAAGGTTTGACAGAATTTTAAAGAGCAAAATCAAGTTGGTACCGACCTAATATTGTTAGCGATGATCTGATTTTGAGGCTTGAAATGATAATTGATGGATGAAAAGAGGGTAAATATGAGGAGAAAATGAACTTTGGATGTAAAAGTTTAAGTTGCTATTGACTATTTTTGATGACCGTCGACCTGAAATGAAGAATTGAATTGGTAAGTGGTCGATGAGAAAAGCTAAGGCATGGAGTAAAATTGAAGGATGACAGAAAAATCAGATCGGTAACACTAAAAGTGGTCGGTACTGAGCTGAGTTTCTACTTGGAGATCCTTCTCGATGACTCAGTCTTTATGCCTGATTTGCATACCTTGAAGACTTGGACGTTCTAGTCCAATTATGAGACTTAAGGAGGGAATCACATATAAATAGCAACCTAACATCAACTAGAGGGAGACATTTCTCTTTTGGACTTTAAGAGGGGAATTTCCAAATTAGGCTAATATCTTCTTCTTCTTTAACTCTAGAAATTCCATTGTAAATCCGAGATCCACAAGATTATGGTCGAATCTGATTGAATTTATTATAATCTGGAGAGAAAATAATCAATAACAAGGTTTAAAGTAGATGTAGACCAAAATATTTGTCGAACCACTATAAAAGGTATTGTTTGTTCTTCTTTCCTTCATATAGTACTTGTTGTATCTAGATCTACCAGCCTCTGCGGTGTTATTCCATTTTTTGACACAACATTTTTGGTGTTTGCACTGAGAAAGAGATTGGATCTGAAGTTTGAAGAAGATGAAGAGACCTACTACAAGAGATATTACTGGAGGAAGTCAACAAGGTCATGGGGATAGCCAGGAGGTATCCTTGAATTCAAGTCCATTAGTCTATGTAACCAAGGAAGAGATGGAGAGGGTGATAAAAGGGATGTAAAATTAGATGATGGCTCAACGAGTGGAGATGTTAAATAGATTTTTTGGAAGAGTGGAGCAATAAGGAACAACCAGAGTAGCTGGAATCTAGAACCAGAAACCAGAAAGCAGAGAAGATGCATAAAGAGCTAGATTGGAACAAGCCATAGTCACCTTCCTCAATAGATTCGGGTCGGTACTAACCTGAATCAGGTCGGTACCGAATAGATCAAACAGCTGGCATAGGTGAAGGTGACCTTGGACGAGACATAAACTTAAGATCGGGCAATGTTCGAGTTAGAGATGTGAATAAGAACGCACATGCTCAGTTAAAGGAGTATGTGCCAGAATTTCCCTGTGGAAATGGAAAAAACGTGGCTACGGATCAGAGACCTCTGTTAGATGACAAGGACCTAATAGCTAAGATAGTTAGAAAAATAGTAAGAGGTGGACCTCCAGACCAAAGATTGGGGGATGTGAATAGGAATCCATTTGCCCCTAACATCTGGCACGTGAGAAATACACAAGATTTCAAGCTACCGATGCTGGAACTGTACGTCGGAAAGACAGATCCTACTGTTATGTGACGAGATACATCTAACATATGAAGGTGTTGAGTGCTTCTAAAGAAATAATGGGATGCTATTTCCCATTGTTCTTAACGGAGCTAGCCATTTTGTGGTTCAAGCAATTAGAGAATGAGTTCATAAGCATGTGGGTCGGGTTGGTAGGTAGGTTTTTAAGACAATTTAAATTCATATTTCTTGACCAAAGAATAAGACAAAGCTTATGAGCATGAAGCAGAGGACCAGAGAGACCCTTAGGAGCTACTTGACTAGGTTTAAGCAACAACCACTATGATTCATAAGCCAGATCCATCCATTGTTCTAATGGTTGCAGTATCTTGAGTTGCAAGTAAGGTCAACTTTAAAATTGCATTGGAAAGGGGTCCGCATATGGATCTTACTGAATTATATCATGAAGATGATAGGAACTTATGTTAGGAGGATGCTGAAGTTAAGAACGCTCAAGTAAATGTTGTCAATGATGGAGGACCATTTAGAGAAGGTACAGTAAAGGCAAAGGAAAATGGAAAGCTGAAGTTAGCTTCTAGGGATTGAAGCGGTAGAGGAGGGGACCAAAATTCAGTTCTTATGCTGGTATAACTAAAACCATCGAGAGGATTTATTTAGATACCAGGGAGTAGATCCCCTACCAGAAGCCAGTTAAGAGAGAACCCATTGACCGTGTGCCATAAGATTTTGCATTTTCCATGAGATGGATGAGCATGAAAACGAACGAGTGCAGGTACCTTTGTGATTTAATAGAAATGCATGTTTGGAACAACCAGCTACAACATTACGTGAGTAATCAAATTACAGTGATGTGACAGGAGCAGCCACCATGTACATCAAACACATCTATATACAACTACGAAGCTAGGTTGAGGGTGATAATCCCTTGATTGGGACAGACGGGAGTCAGATTTGATTCCTTAGTTTTGCTTTCTATTTTAAATAAATATGACAATAATAACCTTTGGTCGCTTACATGTGTATGGTACTTCGATTAGTCTGTAGGCACAGTCTGATTTAGATGTCTGGATGGATGCTTGAGAATTAGTTTGTTGCTTTGATTGGGATTTTACAAATGAACATTTGATTTTAAAAAACCACTTGAACATGATGACCGATATTGATTGAAAATGGAAAATTTTTTCGGAGAGATGGGGCGATGACCATAAGGTATAAGTCCCTTGCCGGAGAGTAAGTCGATTGGGCTTGTACAAAAGTAAGTCCCATTACCGGGAAGTGAGCGGATAGACTTGGTTGAACGTTGAGCCACTCATCGGAGAGCAAGTAGATTGGACTTTGCAAGGATCCAGGGAGATCGAACCCTAGATTGGATGTTAAACGATCCAAAGAGATCAAACCCTAGATTAGATGTTAAATAATCTAAAGAGGTCGAACCCTAAATTGGATGTTAACCATCCCGGAGAGGTCGAATCCTAGATTGGATATTAAATGATCTAGAGAGATTGGGACGTAGAATAGACATTGACTTGACCTTAGGATTTGAATGTCTTGTGATTAGACTAGAATAGATAATTCTCGGATGAACATGAGACGATTTTACATAGATATGATAACTCAAGATGAAAACGATCGAATTATGATTTATAACTAACACTTAAGTAAGGGTTAGAGTCCTTAGCTATAATGGATTAGAATAACCCTTGGTCTGTTGGTGAATCTGAAGGAACTAGATGATTCGACACTATTTGGATCAATGGATGGCCAGAGAGCTCGATCTCAAATAATTGATCGCTATTGCTGAAGCTTGGGCCAAGTGCTATAACCAAAATCTACGCAATTTTCGAATGCACTTTAAAGAGCGAATTAGACAAACAAACGATAAACCAATGACACAAGTACTTTGGCAACATCATAAAATGGCAAGAAAAAGGAAATATTAAAAAATAGTCTAAAAATATTAAAGAGTTGAAAAGTCTGTCAGGGTCCTAAGGTCGGTACCGAGTTGAACTCAGGAGAGACACACAAAAATCTTGAGTCATACTCCAGACGAGTAGAGGAAAACTCGAAGCTCAGCAACCCTAAGTCAAGGCTCAAAGCAAACACACAGAACATTAGGTCAGACACCAAGCCAGGTCAACACCGACCTGAAAATCATGATTCTCACCAACTTGACTTTCACCGACATGATTCACTCCAACATGCTTATAACTGTCTAAAATGTTGATATGAGAAAATTCGAAAAGTTTAATGGAATTCTAGGGCAAAATTAGGTCGATATTGACCTGATTTGGTTTGCATGATTTGATTCTATGGCTTGGAATGCAATAGATGGATGAAAGGAGCTAAACGTGAAATGAAAATGAACTTTGGCTGTAAAAATTCAGATTGGTACCGATCTTATTCACGTTGGTACCAACCACTTTTGATGACTATCGACCTGAAATAACAACTTGATTTGGCAAGAGGTCGATGAGGAGAGCTAAGATATGGAGTAAAACTTGAAGAATAATGGAAAAATCGAATCGATACTAACTAGAATTGGTCGATGCCGAGTTGATTTTCTACTTAGAGATCATGCTAGTTGACTTGGTTTTCATACCTAGATGTGTAGATCTTGAATACATATATAAATTATGGCCTAATTTCGAGATTTGAGGAGGGAATTGCCTATAAATAATAACCTAACTACAAGTAGAGAGGGAATTTTTTCTTTTAGACTTTGGGAGGGGAATTTTCAGATCTAAGTTATATCACTTTCTTCTTTAACTCTAGAAATTCCATTTCAAGACTGAGACCCACTAAATTATGGTCGGATTTGATTGAATTCATTTTAATCCAGAGAGAAAACAATCGATAATAAGGATTAAAGTGGACATATGTTGGAATATTCACTGAACCACTATAAAAAGTATTATTTTTTAGATGCAACAAATGCTTTTTTGAGCCTCAAATATTGACACCGATACATTCATGGTATTCATGTGTCATGCACTCAAGTGTCGAAAAGATGGCACGTTAGGGTAAAGAAAAAGAAGAAAAGAAAAACAACAAGAAAGAGGAGAAAAAAAGCAGAATCTCACAACGGAATGATAACACGTAATATTAAAAATAATACACAAAGCCACTCTAATATACATAGCATTTCGGAATTACTAATCAGGATACTATAATCAGCCTGGATAGTTATAACAATATGTCCTTACAATACTAGTCATACAATAGAAATAAGAATACTACGGTAGGTAAACATCCAGCTTCTCTCCAAATTTTCAACAAACATTAACGAAAATCTCCCTTTCTCAAACTACTCAAAAGAGCACATGAGGAATTTGGGAAAAACGAAAGTCATGCGTCAGACATAAGTCTAGTATGAGAAACTTAAGAAATATGTATATAACATGTAAAAGCACCTTTTTAGACCATCGTAGCGGTTATCTGCTTAAAAGAGCCAAACCGTCTTATAAGTACATATTGCGATATATTAGATGACACCTAGGTTGAAGAATATAAATTGTTAGGAATATAAATTGTAGGTGCTTACATTGGTCATAACACAACAATATTCAATAGGTATACAAACAAAATCGCAAAGGCACATTTGCGTAATGGATTTTCCACAAAGACCTCCTTGGCAAATTAAGATCTATCTCCTATGTCAAGGATCATAAAACACCTTCTGAGCTTTGTATAACTCTAGATAAAATATACCATAAGGAAGGTACAAATGGCCCACCATCCGAACACTTCCGTAAATAGTGTGGACCAAGTATCAATGACTTCGCATGCATAACATATCGAAAGCATAACCTAGATATGGAGTTGATATGCCCCTTTGACTTTGCAAAACCCAAGATCATATAGGCTACTCTGTCTTTAGTCATATACCGATGATAAAGTCGCATTCAACATCTCGACACATGACCCATCATCACTCGAACATAGCACAAATCCCCAAATGGATTCCAACATCTCAAACAGATCCACTTCCAAGAGATATAACACAAATCTCAATCTTGAAGTGGCTTTCGGTAATAAAACACTTACCAATCCCGGCCTCTCTAAGATAGAATCGACGAATTTCCCAAGTAAATTTGGTCATATTGAACAACAATGAGAACAATCGCATATAGAAACTAAGTCTCGTATACTTTTCTCGTTTCCAACCTTCTCAACTTTCGCTATCTATCAGTCGGGAGTAAAGCCCAGTAGGTTAGAGCACTATTGCTTCTATACCCTACAAGAATCATCATTCTTAACTCTCAAAGATAGACACAAGTCTATTTTCTCAGCTTTTGTACTAACTACACGAATAAATACTTTCCATAAATAAGAAAATACACAAAGAACGGTTAGCACATGCACAAAGCACGATCAAGTCACATAATTGACTTTTAATCCCCTTTTTATTTAATTAATCCTTCATTAGTTAAAACCTTATTTATTAGTAAAATTCCTTTTATCTAGTAATACTTTTTCATTAATTAAAACTTCATTATGTAATTAAAAAAACTTCCTTTAGTTTAAAACTTCTTCCTTTAGTTAAAACTTCTTTTGGTTAAGCACCTTTATAATTAGACTCGTTTATTAATTGAAACTTCCTTATTAATTAAAACTTATTTTTTCTTTTATATTAAACTTCCTTTATTAAATAAATATTCCTTTATTTAATTGAACTTCCTTTATTGATTAATATTCCATTATTGATTAATATTCCTTTACTAATATTCCTTTATTTAAAGTTCCTTTATTATATTCCTTTATTAATTCATATTCCTATATTTAAATAAACTTCCTCTGTTAATTAATATTCCTTTATTTAATTAATATTCCTTCATTAATAAATTCCTTTATTTAATTAACATTCATTTATTTAATTAAACTTCCTTTATAAATCAATATTCCTTTTTTTTAATTAATGTTCCTTTATTTAATTAATGTTCCTTTATTTAATTAATGTTCCTTTATTTAATTAAACTTCATTTATTCTGAAAGTTTCCATACTTGTTATTATCTTTAAAATTCCATTATTAAAGATCTAATTATATTTTTTTGAGGAAAAAGAGCGATCCCCTATGATTAGAGGAGAGCACTCGTATAATTTTATTCTTCATTTAAAAGTAGAGCCGTCAACATGCCTGATAGTTAGCGATACCCCCTACAATAAAAAATAAAAAATAATAAACCATGAAACCTAGAGAACAAAGTTCTAAAATAAAGATACAACAAAATAACACAAAATGACAAAAAAAGCTTTCTACAGCATCAGATGAATCCATCCAAACCAGTAAGCATATCTGAATCTACTAAGAAACTTTACAAAAAAGAGTAAGCATAATACATATGTTTATATAAATATATTGTATATATGTGCAAAATAAAAATATGCTAACCTAAAAATAAAAAATATAGAGCAAGCAACAGTTATAATTAACACCGTGCAAGGAACAATAAAGAGTACAAATCAAACATATTACATATATCCTAGTAAAGACTAATATCCTAATAAAGAGTATAAATCAAACATAGGACAAACAAATGAACGAAAAAATTAACGAAAAAATATAGGAAGTTGTTACATTTTAGAACTAGTTAGGATTTGCAAACAAAAATAGTGAAGGTCTGATATACAACAAAAGGCACCCCTATGTGAACAACCAAAGGAGTGAAATCATGAGTGAGCAATGAATATACAACAAAAGTGAAAAAGGAAGAAGGAGTAGATGGAATATTACAACTTATGGTGACTTTATCAATATGTGCCTATTGTATTCACACAAACATATGTACAAAAGTATGTATAGCAGCAAGGCGTTAAAACTTAAATAGTCACTAGGAAACAATGTATGTGCAATCTATGTGTTCTTTGCAACTAGGAATTTTGCAAGCCTAAAGAAAAAGGCAAGTATTCCTGCTCATGAACAATGCCCTATTACCCAAACTCTTCAATTTCCGTTGTGTAGTGAATTTATGTTTTTATTGCTGATCAAAATTTAAAGCATCTAATAGGTCTTTGAATAAAGGTCTAGACTCTAGAGTGATTTAATAATCTCATTTACAATGTGGAATACATCTAATGTAGAAAAAAGAAAAGTGAAGCAGTACAAAAGGCATTCCCAAACTTATGGATTCCATGTAACAAAAATTGTATGATTAATAAAAAAGGAAATGTACATGTACTAACAAGATATAAATACAAATAACATATTATTATAATGGTAACACGATAACTGGGTGTACAATTGGATACATTTTTAATTCAAAATCTTGATGAAAACGTTAAGGAATGATAACAAGCAAAAGGTCTTCATTAGACCCAACCCAATGTAACTAAAAAAACCCCAATCACCGCGTATAGTGGCAATAACAATACTGAGGTTACGACAAAATTTGCAAACATAAAGATCACTACCATATATGAGGTACAAATTTTCTTTGTAGTAGCAATAGTGAATGTTGTGGCACCATGTTACTGTACGGCTGTACCATACCACTAATCATGCCAAACATCGTTCACCTCATAAATGTTGGATCAAAGTGATTCTAATCTTTAATAAAACAACATTTAGAAAGGTTCTAAAACTCCTCTCATATAAAAATACTTATACACGAATTCGAAGGAAACATTGAGGTTTGTTCACTTTAGGTTAAATGTGGTGGTTAAGAAGCAAAAGGAAATCATTGTATTATATATATATTCTATTGAATAATCTAAGCATATATATATATCACTAAAATAATACACACAAGTGAACACACACCTGAAAATGCACCTATACACTATCACGCACAGACAAATACACGCACTTTTGCACACACAAAACACAGTACAATCATACATGTACATAGACAAACGACACTCACACACACATAAGTACACATTCTCGTTTGATTGAGCACATGCCCACAAACTGTCATTCACATACAAATACACACATGAACACACACACGCTGCACACATGCACCCACACACTGTCATTCACGCACAAATATACACATGAACATGCACACTACTGCACACAAAAATCACGGCACACTCAAATATGTACATATGAACACAACACTCACACACACATAAATACACACTCGAATGACTAAACATGCACCCACACACTGTCACTCCAAACACAAATGCACACACGAACCATACACTGCTGCACACACAAACACACATAGAAACACAACACACTCACACACACTCATCCATACATATACACTCACACACATATACAGGCACACAACGTGTGCACACACGTATAAATACACACTCTTGTGCATGATGAAACACTATCGCGCTAACCCAAGAACACACAAACAATCACACAATCGTACACACACATACAACCTCTCACTCACAACTACACATATAAACACATACTCACACACCAACACATTCACGCACACGCTGAATGCATATTCACAAAGCCAGTAAGAATTGAAAACTTAGAAAAACCCAACCATTAATGGTTTAGGTTTCCAAGATGCACAATAGTAAAGTAAAAAAAGATATGAGAACATACAGTCAAATACCATTCAAACCACATAAATAAACTAAACTAATAATAGGAGACATAGAGTAAACAATGTTTTAGTTAGCATAAAGGAAACAATAAAGAGTATACAAGGCTAATATCCTAATAAAAATGAAGAGTCAAAATTTACCATATTAAGATTATCCAAGGAAATTACATTTAACATTTTACTATTTTCTCTATTATTTATAATGATTTTATTCTATAAAAAATCAATGCGAGCTTTTATTTTTTAAAGAAACTCTGTAATTTAATTTACAACTGGGATTCAAAATCCAATTAAAAAAATAGAGAAATTACATATATTAAAGTTTCCAAATCAATACTGATATTATAAAATAAATGTTGGTTTCTTTCAAACCAAATATACAAACATTTGGTAAATAGTGTTAAGAAAAATTCTGTTGCGACCCTTATAATAAAATTTAAGATTATTCCAATATAACTCATAATTAACATGTCTACAATTTATATTAGAATCGAACATATTAAGAATTTTTACAAGAATAAATTAAGTTATATTACATCCAAAATATAAGTGTATAATATTTTCCATATTATTATTAAAAAAACTTTTTTGCCATTAAATTTATTTTTCTTTTTAAAAAGTTCTATAGTATTCAATTTTCCATGTAAAATTAACCACATATGCACTTTTGCTTTAGAAGGAGCACTAACTTTTACATGTATTTAAATATTTTCAATTTAGTTCCCAAAATGTTTATAAAATTAAAAAATGAATGAGATGAATATTTCTTACTCTAATCCCAACACCAAATTTTAATGTCTTTCTCATTATCTATATTGTAAAACTTTATTTTAGCACATGGTAATGCAAATTGTTCTATAGTATTGCTCGCTAGCGTATGGTTAAAACTAAATTTTGAAGGAAAATTCAATTTGGCCTATAAATTTCTGAAACTAGTTCATTTTTTAAATTGAAAAAATTAAAGAACTCCTAAAGTTCCACTTTGAGTGGAATAGCCGAAATCCAACAAGCATGCCAAAAGGAAATATTATTACCAAAACGAACAACATTAGTAATTCCTAGGTTATAAATATCAAAATTTTATATTAGCAATTTCCAAAAGTAAGGTATGTTATTTAAATGATTAATAGTATCGTTATATAAATTAAAAGTATCATGAAAACGTTCGTTTGAAATTAATTCTTTCCACGGAAAATTTTCATTATTATCATTAAATTTCTATAGCTTTTACCTAATAAAGATATATTTTAGTTATGTGAATTTATAATTCCTAACCCCCTCCCCTTTATTTTTAGGTTTACAAACCACTTCCCACTTTAAAATATATTTACAATATTTTCCCACTTTAAAATATATGTAACGACCTTAGATTTTAATTTAATTTAAACTGATAATTTATCGAATTTTTGAATTAAAATTGTGAAATGTATAGATGGATTGATGCGAGTTTCCTCGATTCAAATAGAAAATATATAAAGTCATATGGATTTGAAAATTTGTATATATGTGAATATATATGTATATATTGGATTTTAAATAAATTCTTAAATAAATGATTTTGAAAAATTTATAAATGATGATAATTTGAGTTATATAAAATATATGTGTATATAGAGAAATGTAAAACAATAATTTTTAAAGTAAAATTTATGATAAATATTTAAACTAAAAATAGAAGTAAAAAGAATAAGTAAAAGAGATAAGAATAAAACTACTTATCAATATTAAGTGAAAAATATATAATAAAATATACGTTGTAAATTTAATACGTATGTTAGAAATATGATTAGAAGATAAATTACAAAACAATACAATATATTCAAGTGTGAACAATAAAAGGACAAGTATCTAAAAGAAAATACAAAGCAAGCTATGTAAATGAAAAATATAAAGTATATATATATTTACATAAGTAATAAAGCTTGCATAATATACAAAGAAAATAAAAGAGATGTGTATGCAGGCAATGCAAATAAAGTTTTCAAACAAATAAATACGAGTACAAAATAAACATAAACCAAGTAAACAAATACATTTATATGTATAAACAAGTACAAGCAAATAAATAATAAAAATATAGGTATGTAGAAGCAAATCTGCATGTACAAGTATCAAAACAAAACATATATATATATATATAACTCAGCCGAGCTAAAAGATGTAGGCTGTAAAAGAAAGAAATAGGAAGTAGGACAAAGTACATATGCATTACATGTTTCCATCTCTAACAACATACCTCTAATACACTTCAACCATGCCTATTTTATTAAATAATAACATTACCTGTACAAATATTGATGTCAGCCTGCACACTATCTTTTTATACATCTACTTCACTATTTCGTTCAAAATCAAAGCCAGTGCAAAGCTTAAAGGAAAATATGTCTTCAATCAAAAAAAAAAAAAAAAAAAATCAGAAGTAACATCACTCAAACTCAAAATTTAAAGCAACCTGGTTCAAAAACAAGTTCTGTTCTTCTTTGTTTTTTTCTGGAAAATCAGGGTGAGTAACATTTGTTTTAAATTTTAAAAATATTGATCTGTATTGTGATAAGTATGTTTGGTCATAAACATTAATGCTCTGTGTATACTGATTTATGAATATGGATGTGTAGGCTGATGTTATAAATACTCTCTGTTTAAAGATTTTTAAACACAGGATTTTGATTCAAAAAAATCCATTATCACTTGATCTAATCAAGGTTAAAACTTAGCATTAAAACAAACATTGTCAGTATAACATATACTTAAGGTACAAATTTAATTAAGTTGAAAAAAATTTTTGAAGTGCTTCTGGAAACCAAGAAGAAACTGGGCAAACTCAAAATTTGTCAAAATATAAATCTCTGGTTCCATGAATTCAGGTATGTAAGTCGAATTCACACACATTAATATTAATTTTAAAGCAGTAATTCAGATTTTTAGTGATTGGGATTAAGGGCAATTTGTGTTTATCTGTTTTGGGCATTTCGAGACGCCGTGGTACGTCACGATGATGGGAGAGGTCAGGATTTGGGCTGGAGACGCGGGAGCTTATGGAGGTGCTGGGAAAAATGGGTGGTGGCGTCAGTGATGACGGTGGTGGCGATAGCCGTGGTTCAAAGTTTTTAAACCTAATTTTCTGGGTTGTGTGTTTTGGTTTGGGTCGACCACTCGGGTTGATCGAGTGTTGAGATACTTCGGGAAGTTGAAGTTTAGGTGTTGTCGATGATGAGGCCGGAGGTGGAAGCTCTCAGATGGTCGGAGTTGGGAGGAGGCAGTGTTGACAGGTTTGGTTGTGGTGAGGTCTCTGTGTTGCCAGATTTTGGGTCAAGCTTCTCGAATTTGATTTCGAGAAGTCTGGGTAGTTCAGGCGATCGGGATGGGTTGCGAGTTTGGATTGCGACTTACGGAGATGGTCGTTGATGGTCGGCGTTGGTCGTTGGAGCTGTGCAGGTGCACAAAGATGAGGGGATGTCTGGGTTGTTCAAATGTTTGGTGAGTTGTTTGGTTTCAGTATTTCTCAAAGATGATAGGTGTTGGTCTCGAAGCAAAAACACGGATGCTTCGGGACATATGTGTTTACAGTTGAAAACTGTACCTGTTGAAGTAAGACTAAATTTTAAATTAAAATCAGGTTTAAACTGAGTTTAAAAAGCAAAGTTTAAAATGTGAACTCAAGTTCAGTTTGAAACTCAGTTTGTGAACAAATTAAGTTTTAAAAATTTAAACTTGTTTTTATTACTTTGAAGTATTTAAAGGGTTAAAAAGAATTTGCATTTAAACATGGCATTTGAAATTGTAAACAAAGATTTAGATCAAAGCTTAAATCAAAAATTTTCCACATGTACTAAAATCTGGAAGTTTCGAAATGAATTTGGATTTCAAAGTTAAAGGCAAATTTTAAAAATAAAAAGATTTAAATCAAAGTTTAAAGCCATGTTTAATCAAACAGCTTTTTAAACTGATTTGCTTTCAATTAAATATTTGAATTGGATTTGGATAAAATTCTTGTATAAGCTGATAATTAAAATTGGTAAATGTTTAAATATATGATCATTTTGAATCTTTGAATTCATGATGAAGTTTGAATCTAAGATTAGAAGGGTAATGTTTTAATACACCTAAATATTAACTAAGTCATCAATAAAGGATGATTTATCTTAGAGATAATTAAGGTAATTAAAATGATTTACTTAATAAGGTAATTAAATAATGATTATTTTATTTATAAATTAATAAATTAGAAATAATTAAAAATGAACTAATCTAAGATAATTCTTTAAGAGAGTGATTAAGAAATGTTATTGGTTAATAAAGATAATTAACTGAGGATCGTTAAGTATTGATTAAGGTGATTAATTTTAATAATTTATTGTATTGATTAATTCAGATGATCAATTATAAATTGTGTAAATATAATTACTAAATGAAAGCAATTAAGGATTAATCACTTATAGTAATTAAATTAGATCTTTTGATTTATTAAAGTTAATTAATTATGTAATTGGTTTAAAGGGTTGATTTAATTGATATGATTTATCAAGAATGATTAAATTAATTAAGTTGATCAATTTATTCATTTTGAATGATTTGTAATAATGTAATTAGAATTGGATAATTTATTCATAAGTAATTAATTTAATTGGAGATAAATTGAATTAATTAGGATTAAACAATCCTGTTTATAAATGATTATTGAATGCTTGACCTTACTTATGAATGATTATATTGTATGAAATGCCTTGAATTGATTGTCCTATCTGATATGTGATGCTTTGTTTTGAGCTGTGTATATTTATTTGCATCTATATATTATCTGTGATCTGTGAATGAAGATAAGCGTTATAATTTATATCGCTTATCAGATATATTGTTGTATTTGATCTGTCATGATTGAATGATGTGCACTACTGTGTATAACCCCTTGACCACACTTATACACACACAATTGTGGATTTCACGAGGAAATCGATTAAGTCACAGATTTTAAAATGATTTTAAAATGATTTTTAAAGTTGAATATTTAAATTCAAATGTTTTGGAAATGGAATCGGAATAAATGTGAAAAGCTTTTGGAATGAAATTTCAAGTTAAAATTTATTTTAATTTACTTGATTAAGTTTTGAAATTTAAATAATTTGATTTAAATTTAAATTCAAGACTTGAAATTGAATTCTATGATTTGAAATTAGGGATTAAAGATGTTATATTGGTTATATAAGGATTAAACCATTTTAAAGGTATGGTTTTGGGAATTTGAATTTAACCCAAGGATTTCAACTCGTATAAATGAATCAGATTTCCAAAATGAAAACTGTTGTTTTCAAATGATAAACACTTTTAGATAAGAACTGAGATTTCAGTTAATTAGGGGAATTTCAAGATTGAATAGAGAAATGATTTTCCTAAGTTATGAATGAATTCTTTTTGAAAACTAAGGATTAAATCTGTTTATTTTTAACAGATTTAAACTGATGATTTGTTTAAATCAAATTGAAATGAAATTGTTTTGAAGGCTATAAGTTAAATCTTTGATTTAAAGATTTAACGAGTTAATCAAATTGAAATGAAAATTGATTTGGAAAAATCTGTGAATGAATCTTTTGTTTAAAAGATTAAAATGTGAAAATTGTTTAAACCGTTAAAGGTTGTGAAAATGAATCTTTTTGTTTAAAGATTGAAATGGTAATTGGATTAAACCATTTGAAAGAAAGTTTTGAATTATTAAGTTGTGACTTAATTGAAATCCCATTATCCATTCGTTTTTGAAATATCGTGCTCACTATTCGGTTTAACCGGGAAAGGACCTTTGTGTCGTATAACCCATTCCGAATATGTGATTCGACGTTATGGATAGCATTTGAAGACCGGTGTTGAAGACCGGGTATTTGCGAGAGCGATAGGATGACCTGTCGATTGACTCTGCACCGAGTTGCTCCGGTATTGAGTTCTCCATATGTGATGGGAAATCCGATCAGGATTGTGAATATCCGGATTGCAAGGGCTTCGTAAGAAGTGCCTTCGGTTCTGTTCGAGCCCGGAACAGACTTGTATGGATTGTATGTCTGACATTACAAATTGAGATATAAAGCTGATTTCTTTCAAATATATTTCTGTTGGTGGCGGAGAATTTATTCTCTTAGCTTAACACCCTTCTCTGAGACGTACGAGCTCAGAGGTTATGTAGTTGAATGTTATCAGCAATATATTCCCAATTTGGTAATGTGACATGCTGAGTGTTGCTGTGAAATGATCATTGTGTTGATTATTTGTGATAGGATCATTTGTTTGATCGTCTATCCTGGTGATCATTTCTATGATCATTTGTTGACCCAAAGCATGGCTTTTGTATAAAGTATGTTTTTGTGGACGTGACTTCGTCGAACCTCAACCCCGGAATGGTCAAAACAGGAAAGATGCGGCAAGGTTATGAGGGGTAGCGCCCTTTAGGATGTGTGCATTTCCTTCTGGAAAAGGGTGGTATCATGGTATGGAGCCCAGATACTTACTCATGTTGAAAACACTTTATGATTGTGTGAATTGATTACGAGATCTCGGATAAAGGTCCCAAAGGACCGGGGGATGGCATATTCGGTCAGTTGTTACTCAGTTAGGGGTAACCCGGCCTTGTGTTGGTAGAGATCCGGTTTGGTTCTCGGGGATGTCCATCCAGAGGCATTCTCATGTGGCAATGGGAAGTTCCTTGGCCTGATCATTCGTTGGAAATCCAAAGAAACAATACGAGACTTGTACGGTATTAGTTGTAGAACCTGCCATCTAATATGGTAGCTATAGTAGGCATAATATAATGGTACCTATGCTGGCTAAGATTTATATTCTATTTTCGAAATGATTTGTTCTACACTATGCACTAGTAATAATATCAAATGTTTCTTTTTAATGCGTATCAAGCATATTTGACTAACATAAGAAGAAATCTCCTCCAAGTCTGCGTTTGCATTGTGTGTGTGGCAGGAGGTCTTATGGTAGTCTCATTTTAAAAAGCATTGCGAATTGACTTTGAAAATCTTTTGTTGAATGTTTTAAAAGATAAACTGTTTTTGTTGCTCACACCAGTCCCACGACTGATCCGGAGTTTATTGTTTCTTTCCTAAACTCTGGGTGCTCATTATATTTCTACACGAGCAGTCTAGAGTTGGGTTTTTCAGATAGTCAGATGTAGTAGATTATCTGGAGTTAGTTCAGTCTTTGGTTCGCACCAGTCTTGCTTAGCTTGATGCATCGTTATTGGGAGTTCGAGCTATTGCTGGATGGATTCTTGGAAATGGAGTTGCAGTTATTTTTGAAGTTCTTCCTTGAAGACTGTTTTAGAGTTATTTGTTCCACTGCTAGATGTTATCTATTTTTCTTTTCCGCTGCTATTTTATTGTATCATATCTCTGATGTATATTGATATCTATTGGATCATCTGTTGTATCAGATATGTCATCAAAGCTGTATATCAATGTATTATTCTTTTTTTTTCCCGCTGTGTTATTTACTTAATGTTGTTATAAGCTCCGGCGAATCGGATTTGAACGATCGGATCTATGGCATTCGAATACGATTTGAAGTATGGATGTCGATTTTCGAGGGGCAAAATCCGCGTCGTTACAATATAATTCAAGGGTTTAAAAACAAATGGTACTAAAACATTATTTACCATGAACCCAAATCACTTGCTGCTTAATCATTATCTTTAAAATTCTCTTTCAAAGATCTAATTACTTTTATAAGGGTTTAGGACAAGTGTTACTTAATCATTGTCAAAGAAACCCAAAACTAATCACTTATAATTATCTTTAAAATATTCATTTTTAATTACCTAATTATATTCCTAATTGCAATCTTAATTATAACTCTATACTAATTTAATAAGTTAATATACTTTTAATTGACTTTACAAAACCATTTATTTTAACTAAAGTGTTATAATCCAAATCTTCCATTATTTCTTTATAAAAGATTTAAATTGTTTTTCCCAACTTATATATTTACTAAAAAAATTTTAAATGATACATACAAGTATACTAATTTATTTATAAGCTAAGCTATTTAAAATAAAGATAATTTAAAAAATATTATATTACATAAGCTTCTATTTATTTTAATAAAATATTTAACTAACTTTCTAAAAACTATATATAAATAAAAATACTTTAAAAGTACTTATACTATGGTTTAAAATATTTATTTTAGATATTAATTAAAAACACTTATTTTATAATTTATTTAAAAAGCATGTTATATAATTTAAACCATTTACTTTAAAAATCCATAAACAATATTAAAAAAATATTTAAATTTTGATATTTTTTCAAAAATAAATTCACCTATAATATTTATCAAAAATACAAAGAAGCCCTAGAATGTCTTTCAAAGTTAACTTTAAAAACCGTCGAACACACGACATTTTCAATATGCATCTATAGCGACCTTTTTGCTTCTAACTTTTACAACTTCGTCTCACAATTTCTATAACTTGCCAAACCAATTTTTCTATGTCAAACATAGCAAATGTATGTAAAGAACAACCAAATATATATTCCCATAATACAATCATATTTTAACCAATTTAACCTATGTCAAATACAAGGGATTTCAAAGTGCGTTTATAGTGACCATTTCGCTTCAAACATTCACGACACGCTATCAAACATGTAAACAACAATTCTTTACCACATTGCATATTTCAAAGGGTTGTAAGAGAATGTATACTATATATAATGTTATTACTTGCTTTCAAAAGTAAGGAGGGGTCCAAAAGTAATATCTTGCATTGTTCTCTAATTTAACTTATATTTTTACACAACAAATAGTGTGTACAAAACATATACAAATTAAATTGAGAGTTAATTCACCCAAGCCTAAGCCTAACCAAGACGCATATAATCTCACTACAAGTGAAATGGTGAAGACAACGTCTCGATTGGACCTCATATGCAAAACTTGTGGATTTTATAAGAATTTGGTTTACATAATTTAATTAATTAACTAATCAACTTAATTAAATTTACTAATTACTTTCAAACCATCTTCCCTAATTTGCTAAACCCATGCATGCCCTGAACACGAACAAACCCACTTCCACCATGCACCTTTCTCCTCTTTTCTCCATCCTTGCCCCATGATTCGACGAACCGGCAATTGCAACACGCTCCCTTTCACGTCCTCTCCACAACGACGTCGACCATATCTAGCACGACCACCTCATGAAATTTTTGACCTACTCATGCCACTAACGACAAATGAAAGTAGCGTTTCACCAAATCAAGCTGCACCTCCTCCAACTAGCACCATCTTCTTCGACTTCGCACAAGAAGCTTAACTCCATACTCATCTTGGCCTATCGCCATTAATTCGCTGATGAAGTTCAACCCTAATTCGACCATGAAAGCTCATGTATGACCATGGTCAACTGCAACCATCATCGAAGCTATCGATGTAAATTCCTTCTCCATACGAGACCAACGGATCCATCCTCATCGATTTTCAGTGACCATAGCTCTTGAAACAATTCAAGGAAGATGGGCGGCTGTTTTTTTATAGTAAAAAGAAGATGCATACGAAAATAAAAGAAAGGAGAAGGAATAAGTTTTCGAGTGGGGTGAAGGTGTTTATATAATAGAATATATATATATATATATATATATATTCAATTCTCTTAAATAAATGTTATATGTTTTGAGCTTGTATGATCACACAGGACGTTGGATCGCTATGAAACTCGTCGACGTCAAAATTAGAGATAGCGCCCTAGGATGACAATTTCACATGTTTCAAGACCGTTTATTGATAAAATGATTTTCGATCACATTACTGATATTCCTTCGAACTATTTATTTTGTAAACAAATTTCAAATACAAATTTATTATAATTAGTTATTATTAAAAAGAGGGTTAACAAGGTTGTTAAATCAATTTATTCACATTTATGCATTCTGAATCCAAGATTCAAATATTTAAATAATTCAGATATTTAAATATAAAATGTTTAGAATTCTTGGTCGTTACAAGTTAGACGAACGCTGGTCCAACTGCAAGATTTAAGGAGGAAATCGCATATAATAGCAACCTAACTTCAACTAGAGGGGGAATTTTCTCTTTTGGACTTTGGGGGAGGGCATTTTTTGATTTAAGTGTTATTTTCTTCTTCTTTAACTCTATAAATTCCATTATAAATCTAAGATCCACTAGATTATGGTCGGATTTGATTGAATTCATTGTAATTCGGAGAGAAAAAAAATCAATAACAAGGATTAAAGTGGACATAGGTCAGAGTATTCACCAAACCACTATAAAAAGGATTGTTTGTTCTTCATTTTATTTATATATTACTTGCTAGATCTAGATCTATCCATTTTTGGGATATTGTGCCACCTTTTGGTGCAACTATATTATTATACAATTACATTTGAAATATTTGTATACATTAAAGTTAACCTAATAAAATTTATTTATAGCCATTGTCAAAACTAAAATTAAAAAGAAAAATACAACTATGATTTTGCCAACAAAATTACACTCAAACATGCACACATAATAGAATTTTAATCAAAAATTACACGTACATATGTTCAGATTTTCCTTCTCATGTCAACAATACATATGTATAGGGAATCGTGATAATGGATAAATTAATTAAACAAAAGCATGTAATAACCAGTTATAAATTATTATAATAATTTGTAAACCAAGATGACATCTTGCTACTGCCTAAGAGAATACCTTGAATGTTGAATATATAATACTCTACTTGAATTCTAGATTAACACTTCCAAAAGATGCAATCCCTTTAGGAAAGCTCCACAACGTTTTCTTTTTTCTCTTTTTATTGAATTTGTGTTGTGTTTTACTTAAAATTAAAGAGAGCGGAGGAATTTTCGGCCATGGTATAAAGGAAGAGTGGTGGTTGAAACCCTAAAATAGATTGAATAAGAAAAGAAGGACAAGAGGTATTTAATCAGCATAGGAAAAATGAGCCTAAAGATAGTAACATATCTTTCATTTCCTTAGTCATTTTCACACCTTTGCAACCAAATTCCAAGCATGTTTCAACTTTCATCACCGATCACACATGCCCTCCTATTAGGACTCAATTCACTTCAAGTCGGATCAGATATTTTACATTTAAATCAAATCTAAATGTACATCGATATCATATATCAACAAATTGTGTATATGACTTTTATATATGCACTATTTTAAATATTGATCAACAAAATTTAGATAAAAAGTTACAATTAATATTTCATAAATATTAAATAATTTAGTTAATTATAAAATTTATAGTTTAATTAAATCAGATAGTAGGCGAAGGATTGGACATTGCGGTTGTATTGAATCTTTAGGTGTAAATTGGCAGCGGTTAATATCGAGCAATCTGAATACCAAAGTTCATGCTTCACGTGAGTTAGTGGTGGACATTTTGGCCAAATTTATCGCCTATATAGATTTAATCAAAAAAAAAATTACAATTTTAACAGTTACCCAATAGTGACATTTATTTACACCAATTCTCTTCGTCAAAACTATATCACTTTGAAAACTTATGTAATTTGGTAATGGTAAAATTTCCAACACTGTCTATATTCAGCCCTACAGTCCCAAAAAATGTCCATTATTTAATAATAACAATTATTACTAACCAAACTACTCTGCTCAAATATTTTGATTTTGAGTTGACTTCAGTTGACCGTGATACTAAATTCATATAACTAAGAAGGCGAATTCTCACTTGAATAGTGTTTCACTTCCAATACTTCCGCTCGACCCAACTATAGTTGTTCGATGGACATCGTGCCATGATTTAACTATAATCACAGCAAAACTTTCATATAAAAGATCAACAGTATTCTTAAGTTAGGAGAACTGCATAATTAATCGCTTCAATATTTTCTGTTTGGCTTTATTTACATTAACCAACATGAAATTATTGAGAGAGTCATTCTATAGCCATCCAATAACTACTACTACGTAACCCCTTGGTGCCCCCAGCAGTCATGAGTAATACACTACCCAACATTTGGAGAGCATTACATACTCTAGTCTCAATAGATATATCTATATCCAGTCTCGATATATCTTGACTAAGAATATTCAAAACGTTGTGCCTTTTTACATTATGATATGGTACTCATGGTTACAACTATTTGCAACTACTATCACAAATACATCATTTATGGACTTTCTGACATATATACTTAAATGAACTAATTGTTTATTTATAACATCTTATAACAAGTATATAACAAAAACGAAATATCTTTTATTTCAAACACGGTTGGTTATTGAGTTAGACTGATGTAACAAATTACATAATTGCCCTTAGGCGTACCCCTAACTCTATTAAACATGCCAAAGATTATTGAATTTTACTTGATCCATCTTTACTTTTACTTATTGGTATTTATGGTTTGAATGAAACCAAAGAATGTGAATATTCCTTCTGACAACCTAATTTACGCTTGTTATAATTGGGTTTGAAATAGCTATTATAATTTGAACGAAGACGTTCTATTTGAATATCTTAACAAAGCAAAAGATTTTTAATGACATCCTAAAGGTAAAAATTATCTATAATAATATTAGAAACAATATGGCATTAAGCAGCAGCCTAGCTGAAACTTTTAATGATAACACTTTAAACATTGTACTTTTGATCAAAAAACTAATTTCATCTTACATTTTGTTTGCAATTTATTTTTCACACAAATATATGTTTGTAAATATCTTTTATATGCACATATATGATGTTCTCACGCCATATTCGAGTTTATTTGCTTTAAATGTAACTCTGATTTGGATTACTTTTGGTACAACGGCTCTATTAATGGGCTAGTCGATGTTGTATTGATGTTATTGACTGCCTATTGACGACTTGCCATAGGCCTATTTATGGCCCATCGATTTTGGTGAAGCGGTGTTTCTTTTGTCTTGCTTCCCATGACCAGCTTCAATATTTCACTTAATGTGGATGGATCAATTGGTGTTATTTGGCGTCTCTATGTAATAGGTTAGGGAGGGTTTTTCTTATTTATTTTCTTTTACTATATAAGGTATTTCTTCTACCTTTCGGACTGGTTAGCGGCCCTTTTTCAAGTATAGAAAAATTATAGGAGTGCTCTTCGCCTAAAAAGGATCATTCATTTTACATAAAAGTTTCTCAAAATAATTTAAAAAAAATTAATTCATGTTATAACCTTTATAAAATTTTCTTTTATATTTTAAACTTAACTTTTTAAATTTAAAATATATTTAAACTAAATCTAATTTCAAAAGTTATTCAAGGCCCAAAAAACTTAGGACCTTACTTCAGGGCACCTACTGGACTACTCCAGCTATTAGGCTAGGCTGGGGGCTAAGGATGTGGGAATACATGAGTATTTAACCCTAAGTTAAGATTCTACTTTTCTGGAAACCTCCCAGACAGATATAATCAGATATGCGCATATATATCTTTTATACAAACATCCAAATAATTATTAACAGCACCCAAAATATCAAATGAATTAGTCAATAATATTTCTTAAATATTAACTAATTCATAACATTTTATTAATTAATTAAATCACCTGTTTTTTGAAGAATTCAAAAATGCAGCTATAAGACTCAAAGGTGTGAATTCAGTCTGCAATTAATATTAAATGATTCAAATATTAACGTTCACACATCATCTTAGCTAGTGACGCAATAGATTGATTATATCTATCATTTACAGATCTTTTCGGTAAAATTCGCTTTTGCATTTTCTTAATTGGTACCTTTTAGTAACTGTACTTCATACATTCTCTTCATCAAAACCATTCCTTTAGGATATATTGTAATGATCTACCCTTTTCAACTCTCAAATGTCGACATTAATAAATTCATGGTATTCACGTGTTATGTGATAATCTGAATTTTCAGGCATCCGATAATTGGATGATTAACTGATTTTTTTTCTGGTTGAGCAAATAAACTTTGATAATTAAAAATATATCTGGATGTATATAAATGGATTTGAGCTATAATAAATACTGATTTCTAAATGGATATTTTAAACGGTTGGAAATACAAGTCCTTCAATCTAATTTCCACAAATTTAAAAGTATGATACTTTAAATAGGATTTAAATAAAATATTAAAATCTTTTACTTTTGTACTTGAAAAAAAACATAACACATAAAAATAAATATAAAGACATATATTATTAAAAACATAAGAAATATATAAAATTAAGGCTCTAAACATTTGTAAGTATTATGATACATGAAATTAACATTTGTAGCATTTATAATACATATAATGACAAGTGTCATTAGCTTCTTTTTCTTTAATAATAATAATTAAGAAAAACAAAATTATACATATCATTAAATTTCCTCTATTATCATTTTTCTTTAGCTCAAAAACAAAACTTAGCAAACAAAGATCTGAAAACCCAAATACAAGCAGCTCAGAAGAAAAAAAAAAGAGAAGAGGAAATTGACAACAGAACCTGAAGGAAAATCAAGCACAAAACCAAATCGTCAAAAGCCTGCATTTTTTCAACCTGAGATAATAAAGCCAACCTGAAATCAAACATAGTTCAAATATAACTTCAATCTGAGCAATTCAACAACAAAACAGTACTGATTAACAAGTATAGCAATTTCAGATCAAAGGAATTTAAAGCTGGAACCAGAAATAAGTTTACTGTCCCTTATTTGGTGAGTAAACTACCATTCAAATCTATCTGTATCTTGATCATTATGCATTAATCATTGAAGTTTGGATGTCAAAAGTTGCTTGCATGTATACGTATACCTAAAATTGATGCATGCATGTTTGAAAAGAAGAAGAAAAAAAATATTTACTCTGTTTAAACCAAATACTGTGAGTAATCTATGCTTAAACGAATTTTAATATGGATTCATATGGTAAATGTTGAAAGTAAAACTGGGATGCATGTTTCAAATTATGTATGTAAGTTTGCGTAGATCTGGAAATTATGTATATATGAAAGCAGGAACCTGTATACATGTATGAAGATATCTGTATCACCTCTGTTTTAAGTTCAGAGTTCAAATTTTAAATCAAAAATTCCAATTCTCCCTATCTAATCTCTGTTAGACTTAGAATTCCAAACGAATTATGTTTGTTTACACATTTACTAAGATTTAAAATTATTTTTAGGTGAAATAATTTAGTACAATTCTGGAAATATTAAAAAAGACAGTGAAAAATTGAAAACAGGTACAGCTCAAGTACAATAATTCTTGGATTCACCTATATAATCATAATCTCCATTAGAAACCATGATTTTTAGAAGTTAAATCAAAAAAATTAACTTAGAATCGGAAGAGAATTTATGTGATGAACGGCTTTTGGATTTAAAGCTTTCTTTGTTGATCGACGGCACTGTTATGAATCGGGACGTGGCTGTTGCGGGCTGGGGCTTGATAAGGTTGGGAAAATAGTTGAAGCCATTCTTGTTCATCGAGGCGTTGGGATTTGTTCGATGTAGGGTTTTCGAGTGGTTTTTTGTCAAGATTGGAAAGATGATTACCGCTCCATCGTGGGAGCATCGGAGGAGGCCGATCGTGGGGGAAATGAAGGCTTGGGTCGGGGCGAGGTTTTAGACGAAGTTTTGTGTTATCCGGAGGCAGGGATCATCGACGGCAAGGAAGAGTTGATGATAGTGTTTAGTTTCAGTTTTGGGTTTTTGGCTCGAATTTCAGTTTAGCTCTATTTCGCTGATTTGAGTGATCGTGAGGTTTGTCATGGTCATCGGTAGTTTGGAGAAGGCCGAAGGAAGGGTCGGCGTCTCATAGTTCGCCGTGCATCGTGCACACCTGTACGATGTATCATGTGAGAGAGAAGTTTGGGAGGAGGTTGTTTTTCTCGAGTTCAATCTCGTGTTTCTACGTTTTGTCTCGAAGTGGATGATACGAGAAATACTCGTATTTGGTGAGTAGTTTAGTTGTCTGGTTTTAATGACTTAAGAGGTGTACCTGTTTTTTTTAAAGCAAAGAAAACAAGTTTTTAGAGGGATATTTTAAGATGAATATTTAACTAATTTCTTAAATATATTTAGGATAAATAAGTTTAGAATGGAAATTTAATTTAAAAGATTGAGTATTTTTTTTAAGATGTTAAATGTAAATTTTAATGTTTAAAATTGTTTTGTTTAAAGTAAAATCATATAATATTGATTTCAAAATGGTTTCTTATGAACTTAATGAGGGAAATAGTTGTTTAATGTGAACAAAGGATTTATCTTTAACTAGTTAAGGATGGTGGTAAATTTAGAAGGATTAATTAGTAAAACAACTTAAAAGTTAATTACTTACTGTAATTAAGAATAATTACTAAATGAAATTGATTTATGATCATAGAAGTGGTTAAGAAATAATTTAATAAGGAAGGAAATAAATGGGAGATTTCTAAATGTGTTTTATTTAATGATAATTTCTTAGTGAAAGTAATTAAGAATTAATTACTTATTGTAACTAGTTAAAGGATTGATTAATTTGGAAATAAATTAAGGGTTAGTTAAGGAGTGTGATTAATTAAGGAATAATTAATCAATGTGTAGAATAGTTAATTTGAGTGATTAATTACAGATCAATGTAATTAATATTGATGGGTAAAGGTTAATTAATTTATGTAATTAATTAAAGGCTAATTACCTAACGTAATTAGAAGATAATTAATCAAGGGTGATTAATTAAAATGGATAGTTAAAGGATAATAAATTAATTAGTTTGAGATTAATTAATGTTAAGCAAAGGTAATCTAAGTGACTAAAGAATAGAAATTAATTTAATTAGAGATAAATTAAATTAATTTTGGAAACGATCAATCTTGCTTATGAATGAAGGGATGATGTTAAATGTCTTGAATTGATTTATATCTCTAATATGAAATGCTTTGTGATATGATATGTTCTGAGTGGACAATGATATTGTGGTTATTTATCAGTAATAAATTGCTGTGTAAAAATGTGACATCTTTTATTTTAAGTTGAATATATTTCACTTGAATAACCTGGGTTAACATGACCTTTGAATTCGAAGAGACCGGAGTCGGGTATTAGTTAATACCCGAAACCACTTTGATTTTTTTATAGATTGATATATGAAATTAATAGGCTGGAATGGAATGATTTAAGTGAATTGGACCATTTAATCTAAGTTTTGGTACTAAGAAAATGATGTGTGAAATAAGTGATGTCTTTAACAAATTGTGAAGTTGTAAATTGATACGAGTTACCCCGGGTTTTATGTAAGTTTTATGTTGTTGTATTCCATGTTAGATAGGTTGACTCATGCTGGTTTCCAGTCTGACCCGGGTGTTACTTTGATGTAATGCTTGGGTCAGACCGAGTATTACAGATTTCCAAGTAAGGACGTTCAGGAGCACAGGAGGCGAGCTGGAGGGCAGGAACGTATGGAGTATTTTCCGCTGTATTATTATTATTGTGTAACTAGGACATGTTGTTTTAAACTATCCAGTGATTGGTAAATGTTATAATTCTGATGTATAAATGTAAATTGACAGATACAGTTTTTTTTGTATAACTTTTTTTATGTAATATTATATTTTGTTCCGCTGCAAATATGTGGTTTCTGTGACTTGTTTATGTTTCTTCTTCTTTCTCTTTTCTTTTTTATTTTCTAACTATCTGGAATTTTCGGAATCGAAATTTTTCGAGTCATTACATTTGGTATCAGAGCAGAAGGTTAAGCGAGAACCTTGGCTCTTGTGGGATTACTCATTAAGGATAGGGTCAATGGTATCCTAGAATGAGTTGAGTGTGTATGTATATATATATATATATATATATATATGAGAGCGTACTTGTTACTTTCTTATATAAAGATTTTAAATGATTTTATAAGAATATATTTTGATATATGTAGCGATATTTCTTTCTAATAAATATTAAGGTAATTGGTTGTTAAATTTTTGGAATTAAATTAAATGGTAATAGAATACAACCAAATTGAAATTAAATAAGCATAAGTTTGAAAATGGATTCAAACTGAAATTAAACCTTGAAGTTGAGGAAGAGTTTCAAAATAAGATGAATTAGAATTGGTTTCAAACTAGAAAATAGAATGGTTATTGTTTTCCAATAAACAATAAAATGTTTTAAGGAAGTAACCATTTAAAGAGAATAACTTGTAAATTATAGGATGTAAATTAAAGTGGATTTCAAATTGTGAGGTTTTGAATTCTAAATTTAAACATTTGAAATTGTTTTCAAAATGTTAAAGGAAATAATATTATTCAAACTATTTTGAATGTAATCTTATTTTAGCATAAGAAATTATTTTTAAACTTTAAAAGAATTTGTTTGAATTAAAACCAAGGGTGGTTTAAATTTTAAAATTTGGCTTGGTGGGACAAGAAGAAAATATGTATATATGTGAGGAATATACATAATATCAAAGATGGTTTGAAATAAACTCTAAATGTTGAGTTTTAAATTGGGAATGTGATGTGAATCCAAAGTGAAGTAGGTTTTAAATTTAAGTGGGAAGAATATTAATCTGAAGTTTAAAATTTGAATGGGAATTCAAATTGTGTAAATTTGACTGGATTAAGTAAATTAAATTTAACTTGGAAGAAGTTAAATAAGTTTGAATGATCAACCTCATTTGGAAATTTCAAGATGAAATTAAGATTTAACCTAGGAAGTTAAATAGATGATTGGAATTGAGAGTTTGAGTGATCTCAAATTGGGTTTGAGATTCGAAAATTGGAAATGGATGAACGTTTTAAAATAATTGGAAGATATTACCCTATTATTATTAATAATCTTTAAACTGTGAATTGGATTTGTTTAAAGAGATCGGGTGTGGTAATATATCCATTATTAAGATAAAATGGAATCATTTTGGACTTAAGATTTGAATGTTTAAGATAAAACTTCAAAAGTTTGGTTTCAAAATTGAAATTTGATGATAAATTGAATTTCAAAGATTTAGTTGTTTAAAAAAAAAGATTTGAATTATTATTTAAACTTTGGAATAGGATAACAATGGAATTTGAATTCAAAATTAAGAGGTTTAAAGATATAAGTTGATTTGATTTAAAGGATTAAATCAACATTTAAAAATTTTAACTCGAATTTATATAATTCGGAATGGTTTAAATTTGAAATTTGAATTGAATTAGTTCAAATTAAATTTGATTTGAATTAATTAGAATTGTGATTTAAGATGGATAAGTTAAAAAATCAAATAGAAAATTTGAATTGAATTGATTTGAAATGAAATTGAAGTTGAATGAGTTCAAATTCAAATGGGAATTGGGATTAATTCAAACTGGAATTGATATAAACTGAAATTGTTCAATTTGAAATTTATTTGGATTAATTAAAATTGTGAATAAAGTTAAATAAGTAAATTCAAATGGAATTTGATTTGAATTTAGAAAAGGAATTGAGGGTTAATTCAACTTGAATTGGGGATAAATCAATTTAAATGGAAATTGAAGTCATTTAAATTGGAACTAAGTCAATTTAAATGGAAGTGGAAATTTAAATTGAATTGATTGGAAATAGTGGTTGGGATTGAATAGTTTGACTTTGGACTATTTTCAAAATAAATTGTTTTAAATATAAATCTATTTTTTTCCAAACTATTTGCTATACAACTTTTCTTTTTAAACCTAAAACTATCTTATACTTGTTTTACAATTATTTTTGGAACTATTTAACAATCTTTCAACTGTTTTATAAACTAATTATTATTTCTCAGTTATTTCACAAATTAATTACTATTTTTCAACTATTTTGCAATTATTTAAAATTTATATAGTTATTTGACTATTTTCCAATTATTTTACAATTACTGAACTATTTTGCAGCTATTTCACAAACTATAAATTGTTTTTCAACTACTTATCTATTTTTAAACTTTTCAAGCTATTTACTAAATATAAGCTGGTCAGAGTGCAATCTGTTTATGATTGAATAACCATTTGAGATAGGAATTGAGGTGATAATCCAAACAGGATTGAAGCAATAGTGAATGGGAATTAAAGAAAATGTGAATAGAAAGGAAATTGATTTGGCTGATAATCAATGGAAATAAATACGTAGGATGTATGTATATTATTCTATTCGCATAGTGATTTGATCCAGATTCGAGCATAGAATTTCGAGATAATTATGTCGATCCGAGTTAGGATTTTTCACTCGATTTTCGACGGCGAACCTGGATATGGATTGTTGATTGGTTCTGGATATTCTCTATCATAGTTATGGCTATGCAAGGAGAACGACGGTTTCTAATCAGGAAACCAGATCTGTGTCTGCACTAGGAAGTCGACGATACTAGCTCGGAAGTGGAATTGTGTGATCGAGTGAGCGATCAGATTGGTATAGCGTACGGATGATATATGTACATCGTACAGGTTTAAATGAAATTGATACTAGAAATTTGCGAATAAGAAATGTGAATTGGTTTTTGAAATGGAAGGTATATTTTGTGAAATATACAATGAGTAAAAGTGGAAATTGGATATTTCTATGGTAGAAATTTATTTTATGGAAGTAAGTAAGTGACTTTATAGAGTAGTCAAATTTGAATATTTGATTTTGAATAAACAAAGTTATATATCTTTGTTATATAAGATTAATCTCCCCTTGCTGAATCTATAGCCAGAAGGAAATGGTTTTTGAAAGTATTTGAAGTATAAAAGGGGTTTTTATACAAGTTTGAAGAGATCCAAAGTTTTAAGAAGATATATATATATATATATATATATATATATATATATATATGCATGTATATGTATATACATATAAAGGATCTTATGAGAATGATTTTGGAAAAGGTTTTGGGAACATATGAATTTGGAAAAGGCTTTTTGATTTTTGGGAAAAATAAATATTTGAATTTGGAAAAGCCTAATTTAAGAATTATCGATTTTGGGATAATTGATTTTGAGAAAGGAGATTCATTTGAGACTCATACTAGGTGTATGATTTGGAAGATACTATATGTGTATAGTATAAAGTGTTTTGAAAATGGCTCTGGAGAAAAAGGCACTTCCTTGGGATGAACTTCTCAAGAGTACCATAGGTTGGTACTGCCTTGAGCCTCTAAGGGGGAGGTTCTAAAGTTGATCATGTGAGGAGTCCGGACATACTAGTTCCTGAGGATTATTGGGTAGAGAAAGTCGAGGGCGCTGATGCCTACAGAGGCATTTGGGTTATGCTGTGATGACAGTGTAACTCGATGTCGATGTGATCTACTGTGTGGACCATAGCGGAAATCGTATGGAGGTGAGTGTCAACGGTCTACGCTTGATTTTGCCGGGAAGGCAACGTAACATCGGTGGACTACGATCTATGGTCAAGTGGAGTGGAGAAGCTTCATTCTTTTGGCAGCGAAATTCGAGGGCGCTGAGGCCTATAGTTATATGGGTTTTTGCTGTGATAGCAACGTAACCCCAATTGTAGCTGCGATCTGTAGCGGGTTCTATGGTGTAATCGAGGGGCGTGGAGGCCTACAGTTATCTATGGATTTTGTCGGGATGTTAACGTAACCATCGCGCTAACTGCGACCATGGATGGGGGTGATGATTTCCAGAGCATTCTCACAAAATATATTTCCTCTATTTTCAAAAATGTTGTCGATATTTTCAATAAAATTAATTTTCAAGTATTTTCTATATTTTCAATAAAATTATTTTCTAAAGTATTTTCACTGGGTGTTGAAAATGGGTCTGCTAAGTACTTATAGATTTTCAGTCTTACGCCTGATCAACGTATGACCGAATTTCTGTAAGAATAAGTACGGACTTATTGAAACATCGAGTTATAAATGTATTTTTATACAAACTATTTTAGTAATAGTATATAGATTTTTTTTAAAAAGGTGTTTTAAAGATGATAAAAGGAAATTTATCTGATTTTAAGCGTTTTAATAACTCTGGCTTCATTCCTTTTCGAGGACGAAAAGATTCTAAAGGGGGAGGAATGTGATAATCCGAATTTTCAGGCATATGATAATTGGATGATTAACTGATTTTTTTTTGTTGAACAAATAAACTTTGATAACTAAAAATATATCTGGATGTATATAAATGGATTTGAGCTATAATAAATACTGATTTCTGAATGGATATTTTAAAAAGTTGGAAATACAAGCCCTTCAATCTAATTTCCACAAATTTAAAAGTATGATAGTTTAAATAGGATATAAATAAAAGATTAAAATCTTTTTCTTTCGTACTTGAAATAAAACATAACACATAAAAATAAATATAAAGACATATATTATTAAAAACATAAGAAATATATAAAATTAAGGCTCTAAACATTTGTAAGTATTATGATACATGAAATTAGCATTTGTAGCATTTATAATACATATAGTGACAAGTGTCATTAGCTTATTTTTCTTTAATAATAATAATTCAAAGAAAAACAAAGTTATACATATCATTAAATTTCCCCTATTATCATTTTTCTTTTGCACAAAAACAAAACTTAGCAAACAAAGATCTGAAAACCCAAATACAAGCAGCTCAGAAGAAAAAGAAAAAAGAGAGAAGAGGAAATTGACAACAGAACCTGAAGGAAAATCAAGTACAAATCAAATCGTCAAAAGCCTGCATTTTCTCAACCTGAGATAATGAAGCCAACCTTAAATCAAACATAGTTCAAATACAACTTCAATCTAAGCAATTCAACAACAAAACAGTACTGATTAACAAGTATGGCAATTTCAGATCAAAGGAATTTAAAGCTGGAACTAGAAATAAGTTCACTGTCCCTTATTTGGTGAGTAAACTACCATTCCAATCTATCTGTATCTTGATCATTATGCATTAATCATTGAAGTTTGGATGTGAAAAGTTGCTTGCATGTATACGTATACCTGAAATTGATGCATGCATGTTTGAAAAGAAGAAAAAAAAATATTTACTCTGTTTAAACCAAATACTGTGAGTAATCTATGCTTAAACGAATTTTATTATGGATTCATATGGTAAATGTTGAAAGTAAAATTGGGATGCATGTTTGAAATTATGTATGTAAGTTTGCGTAGATCTAGAAATATGTATATATGAAAGCAGGAACCTGTATACATGTATGAAGATATCTGTATCACCTCTGTTTTAAGTTCAGAGTTCAAAATTTAAATCAAAAATTCCAATTCTCCCTATCTAATCTCTGTTAGACTTAGGATTTCAAACGAATTTTGTTTGTTTACACATTTACTAAGATTTAAAATTATTTTTAGGTGAAATAATTTAGTACAATTCTAGAAATATTGAAAAAGACAGTGAAAAGTTATAAATAGGTAAAACTCAAGTATAATAATTCTTGGATTCACCTATAAAATCATAATCTCCATTAGAAACCATGAATTTTAGAAGTTAAATCAAAAAAATTAACTTAGAATAGGAAGAGAATTCATGTGATGAACGGATTTTGGATTTAAAGCTTTCTCTAGTGATCGACGGCACTGCTATGAATCAGGACTTGGCTGTAGCGAGCTGGGGGCTTGACAAGGTTGGGAAAATAGTTGAAGCCATTCTAGTTCGTCGAGGTGTTGGGATTTGGTCGATGTAGGGTTTTCGAGTGGTTTTTTGTCAAGATCAAAAAGATGGTTATCGCTCCATCGTGGGAGCACCAGAGGAGGCCGGTCGTGGGGGAAACGAAGGCTTGGGTCGGAGCGAGGTTTCAGACGAAGTTTTATGTCATCTGGAGGCGGGGATCAACGACGGCAAGGAAGAGTTGATGATAGTGTTTAGTTCCAGTTTTGGGTTTTTGGCTCGAATCTGAGTTCAGCTTTACTTCGCTGATTTTTGAGTGATCGTGAGGTTAGTCACGGTCATCGGCAGTTTGGAGAAGGCCGGAGGAAGGGTCGGCGTCGCATAGTTCACCGTGCATCGTGCACACGTGCACGATGTATCAGGTGAGAGAGAAGTTTGGGAGGAGGCTGTTATTCTCGAGTTCAATCTCGTGTTTTCTGCGTTATGTCTCGAAGTGGATGATACGAGAAATACTCGTATTTGGCTCGGGTAGTTTAGTTGCCTGGTTTTGATGACTTAAGAGGTGTACCTATTTTTTTTAAAGCAAAGAAAACAAGTTTTTAAAGGGATATTTTAAGATGAATATTTAACTAATTTCTTAAATATATTTAGGATAAATAAGTTTAGAACGGAAATTTAGTTTAAAAGATTGAGTATTTTGTTTAAGATGTTAAATGTAAATTTTAATGTTTAAAATTATTATTTTTAAAGTAAAATCATATAATATTGATTTCAAAATGGTTTCTTATGAACTTAATGAGGGAAATAGTTGTTTAATGTGAATAAAGGATTTATCTTTAACTAGTTAAGGATGGTGGTAAATTTAGAAGGATTAATTAGTAAAATAACTTAAAAGTTAATTACTTACTGTAATTAAGAATAATTACTAAATGAAATTGATTTATGATCATGGAAGTGGTTAAGAAATAATTTAATAAGGAAGGAAATAAATGGGAGATTTCTAAATGTGTTTTATTTAATGATAATTTCATAGTGAAAGTAATTAAGAATTAATTACTTATTGTAACTAGTTAAAGGATTGATTAATTTTGGAAATAAATTAAGGGTTAGTTAAGGAGTGTGATTAATTAAGGAATAATTAATCAATGTGTAGAATAGTTAATTTGAGTGATTAATTACAGATCAATGTAATTAATATTGATGGGTAAAGGTTAATTAATTTGTGTAATTAATTAAAGGCTAATTACTTAACGTAATTAGAAGATAATTAATTAAGGATGATTAATTAAGATGGATAATTAATGGATAATAAATTAATTAGTTCGAGATTAGTTAATGTTAAGCAAAGGTAATCTAAGTGACTAAAGAATAGTAATTAATTCAATTAGAGATAAATTAAATTAATTTTGGAAACGATCAATCTTGCTTACGAATGAAGGGATGATGTTAAATGTATTGAATTGATTGATATCTCTGATATGAAATGCTTTGTGATATGATACGTTTTGAGTGGCCAATGATATTGTGGTTATTTATCAGTAATAAATTGCTGTGTAAAAAGGTGACATCTTTTATTTTAAGTTGATTATATTTCACTTGAATAACCTGGGTTAACATGACCTTTGAATTCGAAGACACTGGAGTCGGGTATTAGTTAATACCCGAAACCACTTCGATTTTTTTATAGATTGATATGTGAAATCAATACGCTGGAATGGAATGATTTAAGTAAATTGGACCATTTAATCTAAGTTTTGGTACGTAGAAAATGATGTGCGAAATAAGTGATGTCTTTAACAAATTGCGAAGTTGTAAATTGATACGAGTTACCCCGGGTTTTATGTAAGTTTTATGCTGTTGTATTCCATGTTAGATGGGTTGACTCATGCTGGTTTGCAGCCTGACCCGGGTGTTACTTTGATGTAATGCTCGGGTCAGACCGAGTATTACAGATTTTCAGGTGAGGACGTTCTGGAGCACAAGAGGCGAGCTGGAGGGCGGAAACATATGGAGTATTTTCCGCTGTATTATTATTATTGTATAACTAGGACATGTTGTTTTAAACTGTCCAGTGATTGGTAAATGTTATACTTCTGATGTATAAATGTAAATTGACAGATACAGTTTTCTTTGTATAACTGTTTTTATGTAATAATATTTTGTTCCGCTGCGAATGTGAGATTTCTATGACTTGTTTCTATTTCTTCTTCTTTCTCTTTTCTTTTTTTTCTAACTATCTGGAATTTTCAGGATCGAAATTTTCCGGGTCGTTACATGTTAATCACCTAAGTGCTGGAAAGACGGATTGTTAGGGTAAATAAAAAACAAGCAAGGAAGAAAGAAAATAATATTAGAATCTCACAGTGGATAACATATAATACCGAAAAGATGGTACAAACTGTCACTCTAAGATATATAGCATTTCAGAGTTACAAGCCTAAGAAATATCATCGGTCTCGACAGTTATAACAACATGTCCTTACAATTACCGGTATATACATAATAATAATAATGCAGGGGAGATAAGAATACCATGGTAGGTTAAACATCCAATTCGTCTCCTTCAGCTCCAAAGAATATCTAACTAAAACATGCCTTTCTAAAACTGCGAAAGTGCACTCGAGGGATTAAGGGAAAAATAAAACCATGAATCAAACAAAATTCTAGTGTGAGAAACTCAAGAAATATGATGCATTCATATAAGGTTCCATTTGAGACCAACTGAATCACCAGAATGGTTTCGTTTCAAAAGAGCCAACCATCTAATAAGTACATGCTGCAATATAATAGATAGCATTTAGGGTGTAGAATATAATTAGAACATAGCCGTGGTGCATGTACACCACAACAATATTAGGTATTCAATCAAAACTGCTAAAGTACGTTTGCATATATGGATTTGTTTTAAAGGTGCCCTCGGTATGTCGAGAATGAGCCTCTTGAAAAGAGTCAGAGATATCCTTCCGAGTAATGTATATTTCTAGATAAAATATACCATAGGAAAAACGTAACAGTTCCACACCTGATCACGTGGCACCTAGTATCATCACTCTTGCATGCATATCTAAAAGCATCGCTAGGTACAAAGATGATATACCCGTGGGTATCTAAACCTTTTGGCTACGCCCCTGACTCTAGTTTCTGTCATTACCGATGGTGAAGTCACATTCAGCATCTTATCACACGAGTCATCATCACTCGAGTAAATCTCAAATCTCTCTCTTGATTCTAGCTTTTTAAATAGATCTCGAATCTCTCTATGGATTCCAACATCTCAAACAATCCACGAATCTCTTCATGGATTCCAACATAAGTCCTCCAACGGATGTTAATGTTGTCTCTCTCTCCTGGTTTCACCCTCAAGATAGAAAATCCCACAGATAGCATCGTTCGAAATGTTAACATTGCTCTCTCCCTTGAACTTAATCTTAGGATGGACAGTGCAACTCTATGACATTTTGCTTCATAACCACTTCCAGAACATAGATCACATATATTGTTTTAAAGTGGTTACGGTTTCGTGTCATCTCATACAAGTACACTCCTCCACTTACCACACACTCCAAAACCAGTTGAATGATTTCCAGTAAACTTAACCCGGGTTCTTTCATAAATAAACATACAATGCATAAGGGTGGAGATCATCTCCTACCCGGACGAATTTCATTTCATTTTTCCTAAAAGAGCAAGACAAGTTTATATGTATAGTATAAAATTACTGAAGATATCTGTACCATATAACCTTCATGTTTCTTCTAGATATTTCTAAAATTAATTTAGTTCAAATTCAACAACAATAAGAGAAATCAATTGTGGAAAGCAAATCTCATGTACTTATCACTTTTCGACCTTCTCAACTTATATTATCCCTCAGTCAATAGTGAAGCCAGGTAGGTTACAACACTGATTGCATCAAAATCCTGCTTAGACACTTCATTCTTAACTCTCATAGATAAAACAAGTCTACTTTTTTAGATTTTAGCGCTAAGTACACGACTAAATACATTCCATAAACGAGTAAACACACAAAGCATGATTAAGTCACATAAAACACAATTACGTCACATTAACGACTTCTAAATCCTATTTATTTAATTAATTTTTTATTAAATAAGACCTCTTCTATTAGCAAAACTTCTTTTACCTAATCAAACTTCATCTATCAATTTCTACTTCCTTCAAAATTTAGCGAACTATATATAAGAGTCCTCCTCGAGGGATCTCGTACACATACCTCCTAAAAGTAAGAGACGAATCAGATAAATGAGTTCTCCTTGGGGGATCTCAAACCATATGAATACATGATGCTTCTATACACTTCTTTTTTCTACTTGCATGTATATTTAAAATACATTTATGAAAGCTATATACATGTATTCTATTATTTTACTATCAATTTTACAATTTTCAATACTTCAAAAAGTATTCATACTTATCTCAAATGGTATATGTACATCCACAAATCTTTAAAAAGATTTCTTACTTTAAAATATGACCAAGAGGTTAAAAAAATGTTATTTAAAAATTGTTACCATAAATATCTTCTCTTTTACAAGTCAGGTCCTTACTTTTTCTAACCCTTTTCCAAAAGACTCCATACTCGTTATGACCTTTAAAATATCTATTTATAGTGTCTAAGTATATTCACAAGGGTTAAAGACAAATGTTTCTTAAATATTGTCACTACAAACCCAAAACCATTTCACTTATAATCATCTTTAAAACATTCTTTTTAAAGATCTAATTATATTTATAAGTATAATCAAAAGGGTTAAAGACAATTGTTACAAATACATTGTCACAACAAATTCATACTTGTTGTTATCTTTAAAACATTCATTTAATGATCTAGAATTATCTAAACTTATTAAACAAGATAATCTACTTTTAATCAACTTCACAAAAACATTTATTATAACATAAGTGTTATAATCCAAAACTTCCTTTGTTCTTTTATAAAATACTTCACTTACTTTCCCAAACTCATATATACATAACAATACTTTAAAAATTAATTATAAATATATTTTAAATATCTAGGTAAAATATTACTTAAAAATAACTAATATATAATTTACTAAAAACCTTTTATTTTAAATGTTACAAAGGAATACGTTTTCTTCGAAAGTTATATTAATTATTAAAAATAAATTTATACTTCTAATCTTTTTTTTATAATCAAATCCATGTTATTAGATTCCGTAAAAAGATTTCATAAAGAAAAAATTATAAACCATTTAAAACATGAAAAATTAACTAAAGTGTCGCATTTTAACAACATAATGCAACATACTGATGAATGTTACAGTAGATCAAGGACAACATTAGCGGTGCTTTCTAAAGTTCTCAGTGAAGAACAATATTAAAATGCACGATCTTCGCGACCAATTTAATCCACTTAAAATATGATTTTTGATACAATTTTTTAATAGTAAGGGAATCCAATTAACTAAGGGTATTTAAAACCATGAAAAGAAACCCTTAAGGATAACTTCCAAATTAATTATAAAATTCCCAAAAATAATGTATTTTTTCCAAGTGCATGTATAGCGGCTATCTCGCTTCAAACATTTTCAACTTCGTTCAACCTGTTATGGGATGATTTGAATTTTAATATTTTTATAGTATAAGAACACATATAGTACTTATCAAAACAACAAAGAAACGCCTAGGATGTCTTCCAAAGTTAACCTTAAAAACCATCGAACATAAGGCATTTTCAAAGTGCATCCATATCGACCTTTCTGCCATAATGTTTACAACATTATTTCACAAGTTCTACAACTTTTCAAACCATTTCCTTGCTATCCCATACACTATTATAAGTATAAATAAAAATCAAAATATATCATGTCATAATATATTAACATATCACCAATTTGAACAAGTTTAAACAAATGGGGATTCAAAGTGCTTTCATAGCGACTATCGCTGTATGGATCATTCCATATCTATTCAAATTTTAACATGCAATCCAAACAACCTTTTATACATAATGTCAAGGTCTTGCCACATGGTGTAGAAGGTCAAATAGGTGATGTTATATAATATGAAGTTATCATTTGCTTTCAAAAGCAAGATGGTCCAAAGTTATAACTTTAATTAGTTCATACTTAACTATAACTTTATATTTCACAGTCAAACACATATACACACAATATATCCTATTCAATGATAAGTAAAATCACCCTAAAACCTTATTACGACCAAGCATAAGCCTTGTGAACACATGAACACTTCCTACCATCATCCCTAATGCAACGACCCCGAATTTTCGACCTCAAAAGTCGACACTAATACGTTCACTATAGAAGTGCCGAGCAATCGAACGCTGAAAATTCCAGATTGTTAGGGTAAGAAGAAAAGAAGTAGAAGAAGAAACAAAAAACAACATCACTGAATCTCGCATTCGCAGCGGATCAAAATATAATATCAAATAACAGCATTTATACCAAGAAAAGTTGTAATTGTCAATTTACATACAATATATCAGGGTACAATAATTCACAAATAACTGGACGTTGTAACAACTTGCCCCTGACAACTATCAATGCAATCTTAAATACACAGCCGAATATACTCCATAATTTCCTTCCATCTTGCTCCCCTCCTGAGCTCTAGAACGTCCTAACCTGAAATTCTGTAATACTCGGTTTGACCCGAGCATTACATTAAAGTAACACCGGAGTCAGGCTGGAAACCAGCGTGAGTAAACCCATTTAATATGAAATACTTAAAGTTGTAAAACTTCTTGAAAACTCAGGTAACTCGTTCATTACTGCAAGTTTTATCTCGTTATAAATCTAACATTTATTTCACGAAACAATATCTAAGTGTCGTTACTGAGTTTAAATGGACAAGTGTACCTAATTCATTCCATCCCAGCCTATTCGATTTTATAATCAAATCTATAATGAATTTTAGATTACTAATCGAAGTGGTTGCGGATATCGCTGATATCCGACTCCGATCTCTACGAATCCAAATGCCATCTTTTAAGCCAAAACAATTCAATTTAACTTCAGAATGTTATATTCACACATAGATTCAACACAGATAACTTATTCAAATAAGTGTCTCATATTTATTAACAGTTCAATCCAAAGTATTTCATATCACAGAACACCACAGATTAACATACCAGAGATATTAATCAATCCAAACACCCTATATAATTAATCATCCATAAGCAAGATTAATTAATCACACAATTTATAATTAATTTAATTGACACAAATAAATTAATTATTCATTAATTAATTACTTACAATCCTGCTTAATTATTATTAATTGATTACTTAATTGCAAACCATTTATTATTTTAATTAATTATTCACATTAATTAGTTATCCTTTAATTGCTTACATTAATTAATTTAAGATAAACCATTTATCTTAATTAATTACTTAATTACATCATTTGAATCTTACTTAATATAAATGCTTGAAATTAAATTATACAAAAACACTTGAGACCTTTTTATTAATCAAAGTTTAATATATTTATCTTTAATCACTTACTTAATCACATCTAAATAATTAACCTAATATTTAATTATTCAATACCAAAACAATTAGTCTAAAAAACATTTAATTTTAAAATTTTAATCTTTTGAACTTGCTTGAAAAACTTGATAAATGCTTTTTGCTTGAAACTTTGTTCAATAATTCACTTATAAAACTTTGTTAATTCACTTCCTTTAAAACCAGTCCCAAGCCCATACTCCAGACCCAAATCCTTCTCTCCTACCTCTTCTTTAATTAAACCCAAACTTGCTAACTCACTTCGATCCAGATTCGAGCCCAACCCGAAACAAAACTCGAGCCAAAACCCAACTACCCCGACCTATTCCTATCTTCTTCTCCCTTATTCTAATATACAATTCCAACAGCAACATGTGATACCCAAGGATACACGTGCACGTGCATGCCGATCGACGTTGCTCCGACCCATCGTCGACAAAGCCACCAAGTCGACGTCGCCACCCTCGACCTTCCCGACCACCCAGATGCCTCTGTGAAGCTCGAATTCAAAATCAAGCAATTAGCTAATCCATAAAATAAAACCTGATCATCTATTCCACCTTACGCCACCGACGACGACGACCATTGGAACCCAATCCCTTCATCCAGAAGCTTCGTCTTTCTTTCCTCTAGCTTATCCCCTACACCACACTTCCCTGTCGCCACCACGACGCCACAAACGATCGAAAACCCACCTCGACTCAGGACAAGCCTGAAACCCTACACTCGCCTCTTCTAGTCACTACGGCACCGAGAATCCCAATCACCATTTTTACCATGACCCCATACCCTCGAACATGCTCTAGCGGCGACCCCGAGACTCCATCATCCTTCGATCGCCAGAATTTACCCAAAGTATGGTTCCCGTTCCACTCCCAAGATCTCTCATTTACAAATTCAAAAATCTAGATATTTACATTAAAAACCATAACTTTCCACAAAAAATCGGATTACCAAGATGAATCTTCAAATTAAAATTATTTTTTTCCTGATAATATATATTTTTACTGTAATTTCTAATTTTCCAGTAAAACTCTAACTAGTTATATTTATAATTATTTTTAAAAATAAGATTTCGTTAATTCAAACATAATTTCTTTATACATCTTAACCTATAAAATATTAGAGAAAAAGATTTGAATTTTCGAGCTTGTTTAGCTTGTTGAAAATAAAAACAGAGTCATGCATACTCAAGATACAGGCATACACACAATTCAATTTTATACATATATACATACAAGTATATTCATGCATTCATGCAGACATTTCACAACATCACTTTCATTATCAATCACATGCATTAGAGAATAAGGTAGATCTAGTAAAATACGCTTACTCACAGTATATAGGATAGAACAGAGAAGCCTAGAAACTGATTCTTGACTTTGAACTGATAGTTGAGTTGATCTTGAATCTACTTGAATCTGAATTTGAATTTGCTCAGGTTGAAAAACTTAGATCTTTGCATTAGTTTGAAATTGAAAAGAGTTTGATTTTAAAAAAAATATTATTATTTCTGGTTTAGTTTTTATCTTTTGAAAGATGAAGAAAAATGAGATATATATATAAGTGATTGCCTTGTTTTATTTTATTTTAAAATGAAGAAAATAAATTAAATGTGACTTGTATTTTGCATGTTGAACTTAGCTTACAAATGTCTTTTTGCACGTATTATATTTTTATATGTTTTTATATTATATTTTATATTTTTATTAATACATTTCCTTTCATTTATACTTATATAACCTTAAAGAAAATGATATAAACCTAATTATACATTAATTTATAACCATATATGTATACTAATTTTAAAATGTAGAGTTTTTTTAATCCAATTTATTTTTTTAAGATATTTACTTTGAATTTCAAATCATAATTTTATTCAAAATCTACATATATAAACAATAGTAAATAGATAACATATTTTACTTTACATGGCAAATACATATATATATATATACACATACATACTTATATATTTGTATATGTATATACTTAAAATTTGTTTGCATATATCTATTTATATATTTATTAATTTATTATAAAATTTATCATTTCCAGAGATTTAAAATTCAACATTTATTATAGTTTCAAATCTATTTATATATATATATCCAGGTTTTTAATTTTTCAGAATTTATTTGTTCGGCTTATAAATTGGTATTTCAAAAATTAAAATTAGTTAATTATCCAATTGTCTGACGTTAGAAAAATCCGGGTCATCACATTTCTCCCTCTTAGAACTTTTCATCCTCGAAAAGAAACAAAGAAAGAATTTTAATAAAATGTTTATTATTAGTTAAATTATCCTTTAAACATTATGAACTCTCAACTCCCTTTATTTAAAATTTTTAAAACACTTTTAAAATCTACATAATATTGCCAAAATTGATTTATAAAAATACTTTTTATGGCTCGATGTCTCAACAAGTCCATCCTTGTTCTTACAAATATTCGTTCATACGTTGATCAAGCGTAGGACTGAAAATCTGTAAGTACTTAGCAGACCCGTTTTCAACACCCAGTGAAAATACTTAGAAAACATTTTTGAAAATATAGAAAGCATTTTTGGTGAGGATGCTCTGGAAATCATCACTCCCTCCATGGTCACAGTTAGCCCGATGATTACATCGCCATCCCTGCAAAACTATAGAAAACTGTAGGCATCCACTCCCCTCGATTACACCATGGAACCGCCACAGATCGCAACTACACCCAGGTTTACGTCGCCATCATGGAAAAAACCCATGTAACTGTAGCATCAGCGCCCTCGAATTTCGATGCCAAATGAAACTCCTCCACACGGACTACATAGATCACAGACTACATCAGTCGAGTCCCAATGTAGCCTGTAGGCACTCCCCACCACACGAATTTCGCTATATCTTCATAGATTGCAGTCTATCGATGTTACGTCACTCTTCCAACGAAATAAAACGTAGACCTTAGACAATTGCTGCCCTCGACTTCCGCTATGGTGCGTAGTAGATCGCAGTTACATCGAGTTACACTGTCGTCACAGCATAACCCAATGTCTCTGTAGGCATCAGCGCCCTCGACTTTCGCTACCCCAACCACAATCCTTAGGAACTTCAGTTTGTCCAGACTTCCTCCTAGGATCAAATTTAGAACCCCCTTAGGGCTCAAGGCAGAACCACCCCGTGGATCTCCTACTAGAAGTTTCACTCTAATGGAAGCGCCTTTTTCCCCATCGCATGCCTAAAACTTTTTATACGATAAACATATAGTATCTTTCAAATCATACTCTTTATATGTATCACATATAAATTCCATTTACACAAAATCGATATCTCAAAATCAATAGTTCTCAAACTCGACTTTTCAAATTTCCAAAATTGATTTTTTCCCAAAAATCAAAAGCCTTTTAAAATCAGTCGGTGCCAAAAACCATTTTCCCAAAATCATTCTCATAAAATCAAACATGTATATAGATTATATAAGTTTATTCTTTTAACTAGAATAAAAATATTTTTGGATCACTTTATACTTATATAAATTATCTATATATTTCAAATATTTTCAAAGATACTTTCTACTGATTATAGATTCAATAAGGGGAGTTTATCATATAAAACAAATATATATGTATATAATTTTGTTTATGCCAAATTAAATATTCAAGTTTGATTTCTTTTGTAAAATTATTTTCCATACTACTTACTTTTTATAAAATGAGTTTCAATTATAGAGATATCCAACTTTCACTTTTATTTATCATATATTTTTCAAAATATACTTTTCCATTACAAAAATTATTTTTTTCCACTTCTTTATAAAATTTTCAATACCTATTTCATTCAAGCATATACGATGTACATATATCATCTATACGCAATATCAAATTCGATCGCTCACTCGATCAAATAATTTCACTTTCGAACCAGTATTGTCCACCCGACTTCCTAGTATGGACTCAGATCTGGTTTCTTGATCAGAAACCGTCATTCTCTTTGCGTAGCCATAACTATGATAGAGTATTTCCAGAACCAATCAAAAATCCATATCCAGGGTTCGCCATTGAAAATCGAGTGAGAAATCCCAAATCGAATCGATATACTATCTCGAAATTCTATGCTCAAGTCTGGATCAAATCATTTTGCGAATAGAATAATATACGTACATCCTACGTATTTGCCTTCATTGATTATCGGCTAAATCTATTTTCCTTTTATCCACATTCATTTTTATTTTTATTCACTTATTCATAATTGCTTAAATTTCCACTTGGGTTATCACTTCAATTCTTATCTCACTCGGTGCTTAATCACAGAATCACAGACACAGATATCAGAAACTCGCAACGGAATTTAAAATACTTAGTGGTTCATGAAGCCACTATAAATAGTCTCAAACAAATAAAAATTACATAGTCTTTAATCTCAAATATAGTTTAAATCATCAAAAGAAAAAAATCCAAATATCCCATAGTCTTGATTACATATATAAGATAACGAACTGAAAGTTTGCCAGCAGCTTGAAAGATCTACAGAAATCCTATCTTCGGAATAAAAGCTGAACTGCAACTCAGGCTGCCCGAGCGTAAAATAAAACATAAACACTCGAGTCAGGACATACATACTTATATAGTGTAAGCTAATTCAAGTGTACTGTAATGTAGAGCAAGTAACTTAAAGGATGCTTGGGACCACCCATCCTCTAAGGATCCGTTAAACTATTTACTATGTAATGATATTCGCTATTATAATAAGGTCTATTAGTAAAATAAACTTACTTTTAAATAGCATTAAGGGGTTACCCATATAGCCCTTACCACATAATAGTCCCAGTAGTCCATCCAATATCATAGTCCCTCCTGATCGGGAAGCCACCACAGGATACCACACGGGCTACGGGAGAAAACCAAACTCATACAAGGCTCGCTATGGTAGGTGACACGGTGCAACTAGGCAATGCCAGGGTAGATATACAATTGCTATCCGGACCGATGGAAACACGCAGCGCGCAGCTGCCGCCCACCTCGAACAACACTCCCAAATCAAAGGTGCGCACCAAAACAGACACAAGAGTAATAGAATGGCATACGAAGAAGTGCGTCCAATCAGAGGTGCTACCTCATTAATCCGAGAATTGCTCATGTTTTAGCCACCTTATGCCAACTCACGGGAGTTGGGTCCACGTATTTACCTCAAAGAAAACGTCACCACCATTCTACTTCATTCAGAAATCTCCATTGCGTACACGGTTGTTAAAGTGGTTTTCGGTATCGACAGAGAGTATGCCAGATATCCGATCCCGGTCTCTTTAACAACCAAACGTTATTATAACCCATGGTTGCTACTTTTAAAAATGGTATTTATACTAAAAAAAATCAAAATAATTTCACATACATTTCAATACCATAATATCATTTCAACCATCATTTATTTAAACACCAGTCATTTCATTTAATATAAAATACCATTTAAATCTATTCAATTTATTTAGGAATTTATTGCCTTTCAACTCACATTTAAAAGTTAAGTTCTTCCATTTTAAAAACTATTTAAAGTCAATTCCTTATTTTTTATTAATTCCAAAATTTAAGCCCCTTTTTCCCAAAGATTATTTCCATTAAATTTAAATAAAACAATCAAAAATTCAGTTTCTATAGCACTTATAAAATGCTACCTAAAGTTATAGGTTAAACAGTCCATTTACAAAAGACAGAATTTAAGTGTTGTAATAAATTATTAACTTAACAATTAAATTTTAAATTCCCAAATATAACTTATTATCAATTATTTTACTTAACTAAAATCCCACTTTTAACAAAATTTCAGAATTTCCCAAATAAGTTATATTCCAAAATTTTACTTAAACTTCCATTTATTTAACATTTGACTCATTCAAAAATCATTATAAATTTCATAAAATCCTTTAAATACATTTAAGCCAGAATATCATAAACTTTCTATTTAGAAATAATTTTAAAACATTTCATAAAAATATATATAAACCACAGGTACATATATAGTTTTCTAGCCTAGGTCAAGTGATACGGATATATATCATTTCAATCCGAAATTTACAAAAACCCAGGTTCTATCATTTCAAACCCGCAATCCCAAGTGGAATAATAAATAATTAAACAATTAAATAAGTGAATGAATAAATAATTATCGTTCAGGCCTATCATTTCAGCCTATAACGATCTCAAATTTACAGGGAACTTGCAGTGATGATTAACAGTAAATAGCATTAAATAGTATAACTGAAATAATATTACAATAAATAAACAACTGATGATGTGTCAATTAATATTGGGGTTTTGCATCATACGTTTATATCACAGGCAGATAAATAAAATAGATATACAATTACACTTGTTATAAATTCACAGATATATAGGTATGTTTGTCTGGTGAGAAATACTTACTCGAATGCTGCAGAAAATCAGATTCAAAACGAAAATCCGCCGAAAAAGAAACGCACAAAGGGTAACGATCAAATTGCTGCGGAGGTGATGCCCCGATTCAATTCTTGAAAAGGAAACGATAATAAAAAAACAAAACTTAGAAAAATTTTAACACGAAATTTCGAACAAAAAGGGACGAACGAAAACAATTCGACTCGACCACTTCACCACCCGATCACAACCTAATGAAAACACGGACTGCCCATTTCCTAAAAGTATGAATATATGTACTACTTCACCACTTCTACTTAGGCGCATAAAAAAATTTCATCATTAATTATTTTTTCCAATATATATGTCGCACGTGAGTTCAACACAGTGTGATACCTATGGGCAAAAGTCTGGAAACAAAACGTAAAATGGTGTGTTAAAATTTTTAGAGGAGGATAAGGATTCAACGTGCACAGAGGAAGACTACAAGGGTATTCATCACCTCAGTGTACATAAAAACCACTGCCTTAAAACACAGAATACCAACTGTAACGTCACCTGCTCCTGCCTCAATCTTCCACAAATTCCACCTCCTTGCTGTCAACATATACCTCATCCCCTCTGATCAATTCTACCCGCATCTCCATAACTTCCTTCCCTTTCCAGTACTTCCCATCGCCACACCACATAAATTACTCATCCTACAAACAATTTACCCCTTTAACTTTCACCTCTTCCACTAACTCCTTTTATCATCTGAACTTTTCATTTTCTCCACCTCAGCTATCCAATCACGGCCCATGCTAGCTATTCATGCACAAGAGCTAGGTGCACGAACTCCTGTACATCCTTATTCCTTTCCTCTCCATCCAGTGGCTATGCAAAACAAGGCTCGACTGCAAGTGGTGACTCGCCAGATATAGGTGATGCAGCGATGGGTGTTATGGGCGGAGAAGAGGAGTTTGATCGGCCAAGCAAGGCTTTTTTCGATATTCTCAACATGTTGGGAAAACTACCCTACGATGATGGTACTCGGCAGTACAAATCTCTGCATACATGCATATAATTTTTCACGAAGGCACGACAACATCACTCGGCTGTGCAGGCTTGGTGACGTGCTAAGGATAGGCCGAGGCAGTGATAGTCAGGGTTGAGTGGGTAGTGGAGCAATCGAAGAATCAGAGGAACACGAAAATACAAGAACACAAAAACAAAAAAACAAAAAAACAAAAAGGAATAAAAAGGAAGGCTCGGCGGTACCTGGTGTTGCATGCGAGAAGAAGCTGAAGGCCACTGAGATGAAATGAAAATTTTGTGAGGCTTGAATTTATAGGGGAGTATTGGGTTGCTTTGTACGCAAGGAAAAATATAACATGCACAAATCAAGGCACTCGACCCAATTTCATGCGTGAAAAAGGCAAGCAATATTATTTAGTTTTTTTTGAATGTTAACAGAGCGAAGGCTTGATTTAAGGGAAGCAGGAACGACATGTAAAAAGAAATCAGGTGATAAAATGGCAAGAGATATTTTTGCTTTTGAATGTATCAAAGAGGAAGCGAAATCAAATGGGAAAAAGGCAAGTAAATTCAAATCCTAGAATGTTTAAAGGAAATGAATGATTTACTGCATTAATAATAGTTGCGTGTAAAAAATTTATTAAAAGATCTTATACCAGAATTTAAAAACCAATTTAAGGCTGTGAAAATGTAACGTTTGGCTATATTAATTCTCTAGTGATTTATTTATTCTTATAGACATTACAGTATAAAATTTTAAATGCGTAAAACCGACTCAATAAAATATACCCAATTTAAATACAAAAGTAACGCTTTTTAATTAATACGATTTTCTATTTTATACGTTATATATTCCATTAAATCTCGTACCCTTTTAAAAGCGTAATTTAACAGTTTTCTTGTACAATTAAATTTTTTCAAATTTATTACTTGAATAAAAGATAGAATTTTGGTTACCTTCTTCTCTGATTGCCATTACCAATTACAAAGAGATTTATTATTCAAATAAACAAAATATTACCAATTTTTAAAGCAAGTAGATAATCCAAAAATCTTTTTATTAAAATTTTAATTAGAGCTATCCTTTAAAAAAAATTTGGAAAATGATTTAATCAAATTAATATATATATTAAAATAAATTTCAAGATTTAATAAATAAAAAACTAGGGTTGTTTCACTCTCCCCCACTCAGAGCTTTTCGTCCTCGAAAAGGAACGAAAGAAGGAAAACAAAGGAAGATAAATAGTAAGCAAAGTACCTTAAACAAATAATTCTGGATTAGAAGCACGAATGCTTTCCTCTGTCTCCCAGGTGCAATCCCGTTCATCCGTGCTCCATTGCACTTTGACCAGGTGGACAGATTTTCTTCTTAGCTGTTTTGTACCACGATCAACGATACGAAGCGGCTTCCTTTAAATAGTTAGGTCAGGTTCGATGTCCAGACTATCGAGAGTAGTAGGCTGGATAATAAGAGATGGATCGTGAAGACAGCGACGAAGGTGGGATACATGGAACATATTGTGTATTCCAGCAAATTTCTCGGGTAGATCCAGTCGATAAGCAAGAGATCCAATTCTTTCCAAGATGCGGAATGGACCGATGAACCTAGGGGCAAGCCCCTCTACGCCTAAACCGAACCACATTTCTTAAAGGGGAAACCTTAAGAAAAACCAAATCACCAACAACAAACTCCAAGCTTCTTCTACGCCGATCAGCGTGCTTCTTCTATGCCGATCAGTGTACTTCTTCTGTCTATCCTGTGCAATCCTTAACCTTCTTTTAATCTCCTCAACCTTTTCTGAGGCTTCCAAAATCATTTTAGGCCCAAGAACTAAACGATTACCGGATTCAATCCAGCAAGATGGAGATCTACACGGTCTCCCATACAGAGCAGCAAATGGGGACATCTTAAGACTAGCCCGAAAAGATAGAATGAGATAGATATGGAATTAAGATAAGATAAGAATAGAGGTTTGGAATTTATACCTGATAACTATTGTTATAGGTGAATTCCACAAGATGGAGATGATCTTCCCAAGATCCTCCATAATCCAAAATACAGGCACGAAGAAGATCCTCTAGAATCTGATTTACCCTTTCTGTTTGACCATCGGTCTGTGGGTGGTAAGCAGTGCTCAGATTCAGACGAGTACCCAAGGATTCTTGGAAAGCTTTCCAAAATTGACTAGTGAAGATGGGGTCTCGATCGCAAACTATGCTTAGGGGAACACCATGGAGGCGAACAATCTCCCTCATATAGATCTCAGATAAGCTCGAAGTCGTACGAGTAGCCTTGACTGGAATAAAATGTGCGAACTTAGTCCGTCTATCTACGATAACCCAGATGCTCTCATTTCCCTTCCTAGATCTCGGTAAACCATCGATGAAATCCATAGAAACTTGCTCCCACTTCCAATTTGGAATCTCCAGAGGTTGTAACAAACACGGTGTCTTTTGATGATCTGCCTTGACTTGCTGACAAGTCGCACACCTACTCACAAAGATAGAGACATCGTGCTTCATACCCTTCCACCAGTAAAGTTTCTTTAAATCCCGATACATCTTCGCTACGCCAGAATGAATGGAAAGTCGGGACTGATGATGTTCCCGAAGTAACTCCTGCCTTAAACCATCAACATTCGGGACACAAATCCAATTATTAATCCTTAAAATCCATTTATCATCAATCTAAGCTCCACTGCCATCAGAACTACTACTACCTCTGCTCCGTACATTCTCCTTAATCAATCTGATGATCCTATCCTCATTTTGCTTAGCTACGATACGGTCCACAAGAGGAGAAGAAACAATAAGATGGCATAACAAAGGCTTCTTCCTACTCAACGCATCCGCCACTACATTTGCTTTCCCCGGGGTATAGTTGATGTCAAGATCGTAAGAAGCTAGAAACTCGAGCCACCGAACTTGTCTCTGATTCAAATCCTTTTGGGTAAAGATATATTTCAAAGACTGATGATCGGTGAAGAGATCAAACTTAGCCCCCAAAAGATGGTGTCTCCATAGCTTTAATGCAAAGACAACAGCCAACAATTCTAAATCGTGGGCATCATAATTTGCTTCATGGGTCTTCAATTGATGACTAGCATATGCAATTACCTTCCCATCTTACATTAATACTGCTCCTAAACCTCTCGACAAGCATCGGTGAAAACCGTTAGTCTCTCATTTCCATTCGGGACGGTAAGCACTGGTGCGGAAGTCAGCTTATCCTTTAACTCTTTGAATTCAGATTTACACTTATTGCTCCATATAAACTTAGCATTCTTTCGAGTCAGAGCAGTCAAAGGTGCAGAAATCCGAGCAAAGTTCTCAATGAACCTCCGATAGTAACCGGTAAGGCCCAGAAAACTGTAAATACCCATAGGAGTCTTAGGTTCTTCCCAATCTTTGATCGCAGCGACCTTGATCGGATCAACAGAAACTCCTTCACTAGAGACAATATGACCGAGGAATCGGACTTCTTCTTCCCAAAAATGACACTTAGAGAATTTAGCCTTTAATTGGTGATTTCGGAGAGTCTCTAAAACATAATTCAAGTGAGACCCATGCTCATCCCTTGTTTTGGAGAAGACAAGGATGTCATCAATAAAGACAAGAACAAATTTATTGAGCACATCGCGAAAAACACGATTCATCAAGTCGACGAAGAAAGCAGGGGCGTTGGTCAGGCCAAAAGGCATAACAAGCCACTCAAAGAACCCGTTCTCGGTACGGAAAGCAGTTTTGGGTATGCTCTCCTCAGCAACTCTAAGCTGGTGGAAGCCTGTGGCTAAATCAAGCTGAGAGAAAACAGTTGCTCCATAAAGTTGATCGAACATATCATTGATGCGGGGCATAGGATATCTGTTTTTCATAGTGAGCTTATTCAGTTCCCTATAATCAACACACATCCGAAGGGAACCATCAGATTTTGTGACGAAAACTACGGCAGCTCCCCATTCTGAGAAACTAGGTTTGATCAGACCTTTTGAGGATAAGTCTTGAATCTGATTCCTTAATTCCACCTTCTCCCGGGGTGCCATTCTTCTGGGTGGAAGAACTACAGGTCGTGCTCCATGAATGAGATCGATCCGGAAATCAATTTCCCGCTTCGGAGGTAGAGAGATGACTTCACCAAATACGTCAGGAAATAGTTTGACTATAGGGGTCGAATGGATATCATCAGGGAAAGTGTCGAGAGAATAGATGAAGCTACCAGCGAATTCTTGAGGTAAACTACACTGGATCTTTAGAGAATTTCCAAAATCATCTTTGAGGGCAACCATTCGAGAGCTACAAGAGATATCTGCATCATGCCTATCTAACCAATCACCTCCAAGCAAAAGATCGAAAGCGTTAAATCCCAAAACATAGAAGTCACCAGTGAAACACTGCTGGAAATGGAGGAGCTTCACATCCCTGCAAACTTTACTAAGGTTCGCAGGGCCACCGATGGGGTTTGAAACACATAAAGGTACAGAAGAAAATTCAGGAGAAGGGAGATGCTCAAATTTATTACAGAGATCCGACGAGATGAAACTATGGGAAGCTCCGGTATCGAATAAAATGCGAACGGGAGATTTAGACAAAGTAAAAGAATCTTGAAGTGTACCTTGAGAGTCGTTCGGAGCTGGAGCGAGTGCGGGTGCAGGCTGTGGGGCTGGAGAGGATGCAGAAGTCACCGCAAAGATTCCTGATGTCATGCCCTTTTTCTGGGTAGGGCAGTCTCTCTTGAAGTGTCCCGGCTGAAGGCAGATGTGGCAGAGGCCTCGTCTAGCCAACTGAGAAGGAGGTGGAATAGCAGCACCCAAGGTAGGACAGCTATTCGCGTAGTGTCCCTTTTGGTCGCATCGGTAGCAAGTAATGGTAGATAGATCCACAGGCTGCCTCTGGGATGATGAAGACGATGATCCTAGCCCTGGAGTCCTATTCCTCTTATGACGGTAGAAGTTGGACTTCCTTTTCTTAGAATTTCCAGAAGACCGAGACGGTGCAGATTGGGCAGCTGGAGTGGCCCTAGAGGTAGGGTTCTCATGCCGGAGAGCCATGTCCATCAAAGCGGTGAATGTCCCATGCACGTGGGGATTAAGCCGATCGTAAAACTCGGGGCGAGCACCAGCGATAAATTTCTCGTTCTTCTTAAGCGGGGTGTCTATCAAATTCAGGCCATACTGCGAGAGCTCATTAAATTTTTCTCTCGTATTCTGTGAAGGACATTTCGCCCTTTCAGCGATAAATTTTCTCTGATACCAGATGTAACGTTCCGCCTTTTCGCACGCTTTAAATCAAAACACATGCCAATTCAAACCATACAGAAGGGCGGATTGTTATGGGGTAAATAAGAAAAACAAGAAAGAAATAAAAAGAAAACAGAATCTCACAGCGGAAGGATAAAATATAATAATAAATATACAGTTCATAAAACAGTTTACAAACATCTGATTCTTCTTTATACAATAAATATCAGAGTTCACATACCAATAAATATCAATGCAGCGGAATTAATTAGTGTAGTGGAATAATATAGTAGATAGTAATACAAATCTTCGTCTTCGTCCTTCAGAGCTAAAACTTCAAATCTTGAAATGCTCGGACTGACCCGAGCGAATTAAAAAGACAAAACACTCGAGTCAGAACTAAAAGATCTTATGTAAGTTAAATTAACAGAAATAAATATGAGTGCAGTAACTCAAGAGATGCTCGGGATTTACATCTCCTAAGGATCCGTTAAACTATTTACTATGTAGTATATTGCGCTATTATAATAGTGTCTAATTGTAAAATAAACTTACTTTTTTCTTAGCATTAAGGGGTTACCCATATAGCCCTTAACATGTAATAGTCCCAGTAGTCCATCCAATATCATAGTCCCTCCTGATCGGGAAGCCACCAGAGGATACCACACGGGCTACGAGAGAAAACCAAACTCGTACAAGGCGCGATAGGGTAGGTGACACGGCACAACTAGGCAATGCCAGGGTAGATATACCAATTGCTATCCGGGCTGATGGAAACGCGTAGCCGCAGCTACCGCCCACCTTGAAACAACACCCCCAAATCAAAAATAAAAAGTGGCCACCAAATCAATCCAAAGTCAGAGTATAATATTGAAGGAGTGCGTTCATCAGAGGAATGACCTCATTGGCCCGAGAATTGCTCCTGTTTTAGCCACCTTATGTCAACTCACGGGAGTCGGGTCCACGTATTTACCTTATAGGAAACGCTGCCACCAACCTACTTCATTCTGGAATCTCCACCGTGTACACGGTTGTTAAAAGTGGTTTTCGGAGTTGGCAGAGAGTATGACAACTTCCGATCCCGGTCTCTTTAACAACCAATCGTTATTATAACACCGCGGTCATTTTAAAATAATTTAAACTTTAAAAAACAGAATAAAATATCCATTATAAACCCATATAAATACGATATCATTTATATTTTTAAAACCCCAAATCAATACGATATCACTTAGACCCAAAATCATATAATGTCAATTTATTTTCCAATATATATTCTTTTCCAAAATCATAGGGTTTTCAAAGTAAAATATTTAGAAATCAAAACTCTTGAATATAATACTTTCAAATCATACTACCTTGAAAATCATAACCTTGAAACAAGTTTCCATCTCTTAAATGGTTAAATATTAAATTACTTTTATAAAACAAAATAGCTTCTTTAGATTTCACAAATAAATTTCAAATATCGATTTAAACTACCAAATACCATTTCAATTCTTATGTTTCAGAGCTTTAAATATTTTACCATTTCAAAAACAAACTCATTTGACAAACCCATATATATCAAATTCAATTACTTATTATTTAGACTTGAAGTGTTTACTTAATGAATTCAATATAATTTAAGTAAAGCCTTTAACTTCACATAATTGGAAAATCTTTTAATTTATTAAACTTGATATATTCATTTAAATCCACCTGATATTCATTTAAATCACTTTACATAAATCAAGTTATAAAATCATATCCTTTAAAAAATTTAATTTTTATTAAATTTCAATTTAACTTAATATTCATCTTCCAAATCTTATTCTCATTTAAGTCATAAAAACTCCAGAAGTTAGATTTTAAATAAATGCTTAATCGTATTTGATCTTAAAAATCAAATTTTATTTTATACTTCAAATCAAATTTATACAAAGCTTAAAAACCGAAAATTTACTATATACATATATATAAATAACCAAATCAATATCCTATAAACCATATATATATATATAGCTTTACAAAACCATAGTAAAACATTTCAAAAATAATTTTATATATTTACCGCGATGCCTGTATAAAATTTCCTACTCTATGGTCAAGTGATACGGATGTTTATCATTTCAATCCGTAATTTAAAATAAAAATGCGGTTGTATATCATTTCAAACTGCAATCCCGAATGAAATGAAAATGCATGATGACTTGAAGTTTATACAATATAAATGTAGCATCCATTCATCCAAATATCAATCATCAACCATTATTTGCAATCATCATCAAATTTAAACAATCATCGATATAGGGCATATAAATTATACATGTAATAAATAACATGTATTAACCAACAGTTTATATTCAATAATAAATTCAATAACTGTTAAACTAGCAGTTTATATGCAAATAAATAAAATTTAATGACTGTTGAACTAGCAGTTATATGCAAATAAATAAATTCTAATTGTCAATCTATATGCAATAAATAAAATTAATTAACAGCTAAATTAAATAAATGCGAATTAACTGAGATGATGAATAAAACATGCTAAAAAAATCATAAATAATTATTTACTCATATCTTAAGTCAAATTAACAAACATAAGAAATTCTAGAAGTTGTGAGTGGGTTAAAACACTCACCTTTTGGATTTAAATTGAATTCAAATCCAATTTAAATCCAAAAATTTGACGGTCTCCAAATTCATTCAAACTAGCGTCAAAAGATCCAGAATTTAATTACGACCTAACAAAAAAAATCGCGCGTGAAACGGAGTTCGTATGTGAAAGTTATCATAATTAAACGATTTGCAATAGAAATTAAAAATAAACAAAACAAAAATAAAATACCGTGCCACATCCACTCTTTCCTTGCATATGCTTCTTCTTGATTGCTAGCTTTGTTCTGTAATTTTTCTTTTATTTCGATTTACTTTAATTTTCCTCCTTATTATATGAATGTATGTATTTTTTAAAGGTTGAAAGAAAAAAAAGATTTGAAAAAGAAAATGATTAAAATAAGAACTGAAAATGGAAGAGAAGATCTAGATTTGAAAAGAAAGAAGAAAGTTTGAAATAGAAGAAAATTTTGAAGAAGAAGAATATTTGAAGAGGAAGGAAAAATTAAAATGAGAGATAATAAGGAGATTTGAAGAGAAAAGAAAAAAAAGAAAAGGAAAAAAAGAAGAAGATTAGAATGGAGGTTGTGGTTTCATTTGCGTCATATCTTATTTATAAGGTTAGAATTAGGTTTAGAATCAAAGATATTTGAAAAGAGAGACCGCTATTAACTAGAAATAAATGTAATGATGTTTCAGAAAAATGAAGTTGGAAAATGAATGGAAAGAAATAAAGTAAATATGAACAAACTTGGTTTTGAAATATAGTAAATATGAACAGCCTTTTTAAAAGTAGCGGGTATTAAAAAGAGGCAATTATTAATTAGAAAGGGAATGAATGGACCAACTCTATACTGTAAACAAACTTTTAGAATTCAAATTTCAAAACAATTGTTTACTTAATAAATTTTGTTAACCTTAAACACACCAAAATTACTTCATTAACTCAAGTAATATTCGAATTTCTATGCATTTGGGTTTTTGCCTATGCATAATAAATTTTTTTATACTTACCTTAAAAATGAAAACATTTGATTTTTTTTTTCCAAAATGATCTTTTATTACCATTGAAACACCTTTTTTGTTACCACAGAACGCGCGTTATTTTTATTAAATCTATTAATTGAAATCACTGTTTTCTTTCCTTTTAATTGAAATATTCGAACTACATTAATTGCAATCACTTACAAGGTTAAATTTTAAAAAAGATAACTAAAATGCATAAAAAATATAAAAAATGTGTATATACAAGAGTAATAAATAGATTATTTTCCTATTCTTGTAATCAGTCTGTAAGCTAAACACAGTTCAAATAAACATATATTTCTTTCTATAAAATCACTTTCTATTTTCTATTTAAATTAAATTAAACCTACATTCACAGATGAAACATTCATTTTATTGATGTAAATGTTTTTTTTTCATTGAATCAAAACTTTCCTTATATTTCACAAAACATAAGCTGCTTTTAATTGCACCTATTACAATTAGTATTCTCTCTCCTATTAATTGAAAATTTTCAATTACATTAATTTCCGTTGATTAAGTTTCAAAATGGGCTAAATGAATGAAATGATAAGTAGAACAATTACTTCATATTAACGTAATATTTAGATGTTAAATTTTCATTTATTTCGGTTAAACCTATTATCATACATTACTTCAATATACTTACAAGCTTACTTTTGCACCCTTTCATTTACCCAACTGCCATTTTATAAATAAACTTAATAATAGATTCATACTCTATTACATAAATGCATACCCCTTTTATCTAAATTAAAATTTTCGTAACTTCAAACATTTGATCCATTTAATTCCAATTACTCCTTTCATTAAATTTTAGATTCAAATCAATTTATAAAGCTTTACCTCCATTCTTTATATACTCGAACCATCATTTAATGAAGAATTTATTTGCGTTATTCCCCATTATTACCTAAATTTATTTAAACGTACCATTTATTTCAATGATTTACAAATTAAATTGAATGACTGAATATAAATATAACTCATAATAATTGTTGTAAAACTCTCAATCCCACATTTATAAGTATCCTTATCCGTTATATCTATTAATTAAATAAATTCCATTTTTAAGTCCGTTTAAATTTATTACTAAGTACCCATTTACTTTTCCCATCAATTTGAATTCCATTCAATTTATATAACAATCACTTTCCCATTCACACCGTAATATTAACCCACAATTATTGAAATTCATTATCTTATTTTGATTTTATACAATTATCATTAACTTTACATTCAGTTATTATTCAACGCATATTTATTCATCAATCAAATTCAATATTTACTTTTATTTCCTTTTATTTGATAAATAACCTAGTATACATTTACATACATTCATTTCATCCCATTCATTTATGGGTATTGCATTAAAATTTAGTTTATTAGCTAATACCAACATTATTACCATTCATTACATTTAGATTCCAAATTTTTATTCACTTTCACATACGAACTCCGTTTGGGATATATGTCAAATTAATGAGTTAATAAAATATTTTCCTATTAAATTCACAATCGGTTAATTTAACATACGGTATAAATAAGTTTAATAAATATATGCACACAATCAGTTAATTTTTAATATCCCAAAAGTAAGTTTGTCAGTATATTGAAGTAATGTATGATAATAGGTTTAATTGAAATAAATGAAAATTTAACATCTACATATTACGTTAATAGGAAGTAATTGTTCCACTTTTCATTTCATTCATTTAGCCCATTTTGAAACTTAATCAACGGAAATTAATGTAATTGAAAATTTTCAATTAATAGGAGAGAGAATACTAATTGTAATAGGTGCAATTAAAAGCAGCTTATGTTTTGTGAAATATAAGGAAAGTTTTGATTCAATGAAAAAAAACATTTACATCAATAAAATGAATGTTTCATCTGTGAATGTAGGTTTAAAAAATAGAAAGATTGATTTTATAGAAAGAAATATATGTTTATTTGAACTGTGTTTAGCTTACAGACTGATTACAAGAATAGGAAAATAATCTATTTATTACTCTTGTATATAAACAATTTTTCTAATTTTTTTATGCATTTTAGTTATCTGTTTTAAAATTTAACCTTGTAAGTGATTGCAATTAATGTAGTTCAAATATTTCAAATAAAAGGAAAGAAAACGGTGATTTCAATTAATAGATTTAATAAAAAAAACGCGCGTTCTGTGGTAAACAAAAAGGGTGTTTCAATGGTAATAAGAGATCATTTTGGAAAAAACAAATCAAATGTTTTCATTTTTAAGGTAAGTATAAAAAAATTATTATGCATAGACAAAAAACCCAAATGCATAGAAATTCGAATATTACTTGAGTTAATGAAGTAATTTTGGTGTATTTAGAGTTAACAAAATTTATTAAGTAAACAATTGTTTTGAAATTTGAATTCTAAAAGTTTGTTTACAGTATAGAGTTAGTCCATTCATTCCCTTTCTAATTAATAATTGCCTCTTTTTAATACCTGCTACTTTTAAAAAGGCTGTTCATATTTACTATATTTCAAAACCAAGTTTGTTCATATTTACTTTATTTCTTTCCATTCGTTTTCCAACTTCATTTTTCTGAAACGTCATTTCATTTATTTCTAATTAATAGCGGTCTCTCTTTTCAAATATCTTTGATCCTAAACCTAATTCTAACCTTATAAATAAGATATGACGCAAATGAAACCACAGCCTCCATTCTAATCTTCTTCTTTTTTTCCTTTTCTTTTTTTCTTTTCTCTTCAAATCTCTTTATAATCTCTCATTTTAATTTTTCCTTCCTCTTCAAATATTCTTCTTCTTCAAAATTTTCTTCTATTTCAAACTTTCTTCTTTCTTTTCAAATCTAGATCTTCTCTTCCATTTTCAGTTCTTATTTTAATCATTTTCTTTTTCAATTCTTCTTTTTCAAATCTTTTTTTTTCTTTCAACCTTTTAAAAAAATACATACATTCATATAATAAGGAGGAAAATTAAAGTAAATCAAAATAAAAGAAAAATTAGGGAACAAAGCTAGCAATCAAGAAGAAGCATACGCGAGGGTAGAGTGGATGTGGCACGGTATTTTATTTTTGTTTTGTTTATTTTTAATTTCTATTGCAAATCGTTTAATTATGATAATTTTCACATACGAACTCCGTTTCACACGCGATTTGTTTTGTTAGGATCGTAAATAAATTTCCAGATCTGTTGACGCTAGTTTGGAAAGATTTGGAGACCGTCGAATTTTTGAGTTTAAATTGGATTTAAATCCAATTTAAATTCAAAAGATGAGTGTATTAACCCACTCACAACTTCTAAAATTTCTTATGTTTGTTAATTTGACTTAAGATATGAGTAAAAAGTTATTTATGACTGTTTGGCATGTTTATTCGTCACCTCTGTTAAATCGCATTTATTTAATTTAACTGCTATTTAATTTTATTTATTGCATATAAGTTGACAGTTAGAATTTATTTATTTGTGTATTAACTGCCTGTCATAGTTATGTTTATTTTTATTTCATATTAACTGCCAGTTAAATTTACATTTATTTTGCATATAAACTGCTAGTTTAACAGTAGTTAAATTTATTATTGAATATAAACTGTTAGTTAACACATGTTATTTATTACCTGTATAAATTATATGCTCTATATTGATGTTGTTTAAATTGGATAATGATTGTAATAAAGGATTGATGATTGATATTTGGATGAATGGATGTTGTATTTAATATTGTGTATACTACAAGTTATCGTGCATTTCATTCATTCGGGATTGCGGTTTGAAATGATATACAACCGCATTTTTTATTTTAAATTGTGGATTGAAATGATAAACATCCGTATCACTTGACCATAGGGTAGAAAATTTTATACAGGCACCGCGGTAAATATATAAAAATATTTTTGAAATGTTTTACTATGGTTTTGTAAAGCTATATATATATATATATATATGGTTTATGGGATATTGATTTGGTTATTTATATATATATAATAAATTTTGGGTTTTTAAGCATTGTATAAATTTGATTTGAAGTATAAAATAAAGTTTATTTTTTAAGATCAAATACGATTAAGCCTTTATTTAAAATCTAATTTCTGGAGTTTTTACGACTTGAATGAGAATAAGATTTGGAGGATGAATATTAAGTTAAATTGAAATTTAATAAAAATTAAAATATTAAAAGGATATGATTTTTATAACTTGATTTTTTTGTAAAGTGATTTAAATGAATATCAGGTTAATTTAAATGAATATATAAAAAATTGAAAGATTTTCCAGTTATGTGAAGTTAAAGGTTTTCTTAAATTATATTGAATTCATTAAGTAAATATGTCAAGTCTAAATAATAAGTAATTGAATTTAATATATATGGGATTCTCAAATGAGTTTGTTCTGAAGTGGTGAAATATTTAAAGCTTTGAAACATAAGAAGTGAAATGGTATTTGGAAGTTTAAACCGATATTTGAAAATTGATTTGTGAAATCTAAAGAAGCTATTGTGTTTTATAAAGTAATTTAATATTTAACCATTAAAGAGATGGAAATTTGTTTCGAAGTTATGATTTTCAAGGTAGTATGATTTGAAAATATTATATTGAAGAGTTTTGATTTCTAAATATTTTATTTTGAAGACCCTATGATTTTGGAAAAGGATATATACTGGAAAATAAAATGACATTATATGATTTTGGTTCTAAATGATATCGTATTGATGTGGAGTTTTAAAAATATAAATGATATCGTATTTATATGGGTTTAAAATGGATATTTTATTCTGGTTTTAAAGTTTAAATTATTTTAAATGACCGCGGTGTTATAATAACGTTTGGTTGTTAAAGAGACCGGGATCGTAAGTTGTCATACTCTCTGCCAACTCCGAAAACCACTTTAACAACCGTGTACGCCGTGGAGATTCCAGAATGAAGTAGGTTGGTGACGGTGTTTTCTATAAGGTAATTACGTGGACCCGACTCCTGTGAGTTGGCATAAGGTGGCTAAAACAGGAGCGATTCTCGGGCCAATGAGGTCATTCCTCTGATCGAACGCACTCCTTCGATACTATACTCTGACTTTGGATTGATTCGGTGGCCACTATTGATTTCTTTGATTTGGGGGTGTTAGTTCGAGGTGGGCGGTAGCTGCGGCTATGCGTTTCCACCAGCCCGGATAGCAATTGGTATATCTACCCTGGCATTGCCTAGTTGTGCCGTGTCACCTACCCTATCGCGCCTTGTACGAGTTTGGATTTCTCCCGTAGCCCGTGTGGTATCCTCTGGTGGCTTCCCGATCAGGAGGGACTATGATATTGGATGGACTACTGGGACTATTACGTGTTAAGGGCTATATGGGTAACCCCTTAATGCTAAGAAAAAAGTAAGTTTATTTTACAATTAGGCACTATTTAATAGCGCAATATACTACATAGTAAATATTTTAACGGATCCTTAGGAGATGTAAATCCCGAGCATCTCTTGAGTTACTGCACTCATATTTATTTCTATTAATTTAACCCACATAAGATCTTTTAGTACTGACTCGAGTGTTTTTGTTTTTCAAATTCGCTCGGGTCAGTCCGAGCGTTTCAGGATTTGAAGACTTTATTTCTGGAGGACGAAGACAAAGATTTCATTATTATTATTATATATATGGTTCCACTACACACTGTATTCCGCTGCATTGGTATTTATTGGTATATGAACTCTGATATTTATTGTATAAAGAAGAATCAAATGTTTTATAAACAGTTTCTAATTTAAATACCCTATTGACTCCTGATCGGGAAGCCACCAGAGGATACCACACAGGCTACGGGAGAAATCCAAACTCGTACAAGGCTCGATAGGGTAGGTGACACGGCACAACTAGGCAATGCCAGGGTAGATATACCAATTGCTATCCGAGCTGGTGGTAACGCGTAGCCGCAGCTACCGCCCACCTCGAACTAACACCCCCAAATCAAAGAAATCAATAGTGGCCACCGAATCAATCCAAAGTCAGAGTATAGTATCGAAGGAGTGCGTTCGATCAGAGGAATGACCTCATTGGCCCAAGATTCGCTCCTGTTTTAGCCACCTTATGCCAACTCACGGGAGTCGGGTCCACGTATTACCTTGCAGGAAACGCCTCCACCAACCTACTTCATTCTGTAATCTCCACCGCGTACACGGTTGTTAAAGTGGTTTTCGGAGTTGGCAGAAAGTATGACAACTTCCGATCCCGGTCTCTTCAATAACCAAACGTTATTATAACACCGCGGTCATTTAAAATAATTATACTTTAAAACCAGAATAAAATATCCATTTTAAACACATATAAATACGATATCTTTATATTTTTAAAACCCCAAATCAATACGATATCATTTAGGCCCAAACCAATATAATGTCATTTTATTTTCCAATATATATTCTTTTCCAAAATCATAGGTTTTCAAAGTAAATATTTAGAAATCAAAACTCTTGAATATAAAATTTTCAAATTATACTACCTTAAACAAGTTTCCATCTCTTAAATGGTTAAATATTAAATTACTTTTATAAAACAAAATAGCTTCTTTAGATTTCACAAATCAATTTCAAATATCGATTTAAACTACCAAATACCATTTCAATTCTTATGTTTCAAAGCTTTAAATATTTCACCATTTCAAAAACAAACTCATTTGACAAATCCCATATATATTAAATTCAATTACTTATTATTTAGACTGGAAATATTTACTTAATGAATTCAATATAATTTAAGAAAAACCTTAACTTCACATAACTGGAAAATCTTTCAATTTATTATATCCATTTAAATCAACCTGATATTCATTTAAATCACTCTACACAAAAAATCAAGTTATAAGATCATATCCTTTAGAAATTCTAACTTTTTATTTAATTCCAATTTAACTTAATATTCGTCTTCCAACCTTATTCTCATTTAAGTCGATAGAACTTCTAGAAATTAAATTTTAAATAAATGCTTAATCGTATTTGATCTTAAAAAAATCAAACTTTATTTTATACTTCAAATCAAAATATATACAAAGCTTAAAAACCGAAAATTACTATATATAAATAACCTTTATCAATAACCAAATCAATTTCCCATAAACCATATATATAGCTTTACAAAACCATAGAAAAAAATTTCAAAAATAATTTTATATATATACCGCGGTGCCTGTATAAAATTTTCTACCCTATGGTCAAGTGATACGGATGTTTATCATTTCAATCCGCAATTTAAAATAAAAATACGGTTGTATATCATTTCAAACCGCAATCCCGAATGAAATGAAAATGCATGATGACTTGCAGTTTATACAATATAAATATAGCATCTATTCATCCAAATATCAATCATCAACCATTATTTGCAATCATCATCCAATTTAAACAATCATCGATATAGAGCATATAAATTATACAGGTAATAAATAACAGGTATTAACTAACAGTTTTATATTCAATAATAAATTTAATAACTGTTAAACTAGCAGTTTATATGCAAATAAATAAATTTAATAACTATTGAACAAGCGGTTATATGCAATAAATAAATTCTAACTGTCAATCTATATGCAATAAATAAAATAAATTAACAGTTAAATTAAATAAATGCAAATTAACTGAGATGATGAATAAAACATGCTAAACAATCATAAATAATTTTTTACTCATATCTTAAGTCAAATTAACAAACATAAGAAATTCTAGAAGTTGTGAGTGGGTTAAAACACTCACCTTTTGAATTTAAATCGAATTTTAAATTCAATTTAAACCCAAAAACTCGACAGTCTCCAAATCTATCCAAACAAGCGTCAAAGCGTCTGGAATTTCAATACGAACCTAGCGGAGAAAACCGCGTGTGAATTGGATATCGTATGTGAAAGTTATTGATGTTATAACATTTGAAATTAAAATAAAATAAACAACAATTAATTAAAACATGGACCAATAGAAACGCGCCATGCAAGCTGCAGAACCCTAACTTCTCCTGTAACATCGCGTACGCGATCTTCTTCCAGCCGCCACCAACCTAATTTCCTTCAATTTTCGCTACCGCCTCGAAGCATCTGCCACCGATCGGGGACTTCCATTGCCTTGGCCTCGCCGATGCGCCCCACCTCAGGCCGACCGGCCACCTCCAGTGCCCCCTTGGACATGCGACCGCCGCCCCCTTTTGAGCCAGTTTCTGGTGATTCCAAACACAATCGCGATGAACTAACCACATAGATCGAACCTACTCGTCCTCCTCTACGCATCCATGCTTCCCGATTGACCTAAGGACGTAGATCCACCGTTGAATCACAAAGCGAAAATGAACGGCCGAGACAAACGAGCCAATTTCTGATCAAACAGAAACCCGAATCGAAAAACGAGTTGCACCACTGAATTACGCTCATCGAGAGCATTAACATATAATTTTTTCGGAATTTTCTGAGAATTTTGAATTTTCGACTTTTGATTTGATTTTTGAAAATGAAATAGGATCTAGGGTTTTCAGCCATTGGAAGAAGATGAGTTGGAGAAAATGAACGCACACAGAAACGAGAATAGATGGGCTAGGGTTTAAAACAACCTATTTATAGGCGAGGTTGAAATGAACAGATAGATCCGATAAACAAACGTGTTAACGCTAACGTGGCCCAAAAAGCCCGTTCTGACCCCGGAACGAAATTGGGCAAACCCATATATCAAAATAGGTAATTTAAAATATTATAAACGCGATGGAAAAAGTTTCACGTCCAAATTCGATCGTATTCAGAAGTTATGCTGAAATCAATATTTTCAAATTGATTTCAAATTGATTTCAATTAAATCGATTTCAAGGCGTTTCGCGTTCGTACGATCAAACGACAGGTCCGATCGCTACGAAACTTGAAACCCTACAATAATTCACTGATTCGGATCCGATGAAACTGGTTTCGTCGAAATCCGAGTCCGTGACTAAAATGGCTATTTTTATATATAGAAAATATAATAGGCAAAATTATTTCATTCACCTATATTAAAAACAAATATTATGTCAGTCTGTCCTATTAAGTGTTTAGAAATCCCTATTGATGTCACAGCGTCCCATGCACCAACCAGAATTTATAAATACAAAACGGAACAGATTAACACAATATTAAAATCTTTTTATAACACTAACAAATACGCTCTCTCATATATATACACTCAGCGACTCCCATAGGGCAGTACTACACTATTGACAAAGAGTCAAACCCCACAAAGCTAAGGTTTATCGCTATGTTATGGAAATCAGTTTAACTCTTAGCTTTAAAATCTTAAAAGCTAATATTTTATTGAATAACCAAGATCCTAACAAAGCTAAATGATATCGTATTGGATTTAAAATCTTAATTTGTATGTGTGCATATATTTAATGGAATATGAGAAAAACAAATGTAACGATTTGATTAATATATATGTTATTCATTCAGGGTATTGAATAAAAATTTGGAATCTAATTGTAATGAATGGTAATAATGTTGGTATTAGCTAATAAACTAAATTTTAATGCAATACCCATAAATGAATGGGATGAAATGAATGTATGTAAATGTATACTAGGTTATTTATCAAATAAAAGGAAATAAAAGTAAATATTGAATTTGATTGATGAATAAATATGCGTTGAATAATAACTGAATGTAAAGTTAATGGTAATTGTATAAAATCAAAATAAGAGATTTAATGATAGGTTATAAATGGTATTAAATGGAATTTGAAATTATAACCTACGAAATAAAGAATATTATTACTGAATTTTAAATTAATCATTGGTAATGAGAAAACTTGTATAACTTTCAAGTACATTCTTTAAAAAAACATATATAACTTACCAAATATTAAAAGTTGAAATGTTTAATAGGAAATGTGATGAAAATTGTACAAGTAAAAGTAGGTAGTGTAGAATTCAATGAATTTGCTATTATAAATGAGAATTTAATGTTATCAACTTAAGTTACAATTAAATCTTACTATAAGTGAATAAAATTAAAGGTAAGTAATTCAAATAGACGAATATCAACTTAAGTAAATAAAATGGAAATGCTAACAAATTCAACGAGGGCATGCAATAAATGAATAAATAATTATAATGAGATAAAAAGAACTAGCATGACCTGAGTTAATGAAATTGAATAATTATAAGTAATAAGTAAAAATAAATGAAGCAAACATTTAATGAGTAAATGTAAATTAAAACGATGAATCAAAAAGATAATCAAACAACTGATGTTTGAAATAAAATTTATAATAAGTTAATTTGATTTGTTGATTGAAATTGTTATTGTTTGATTGTGGTTGTTGGGTGAGGAAATTTTAACTTTGTTGGATGGATGAATAATCCATTGGGTTTAACCTAAGACTGTTGAGTAAATGATGCACTTGATGGTTTATTCTTCATTCCGTACAATTTAAAGGTTTTGAACTCGAACAACTATTTGTTGTATGATTGTATGGTTGTTTTGTATTTGTTGTGTATGTTGTTCGTTGAAATTGATGGTTGTTGTATTGATTTGTTGTTAGTGACTGAAATCCACTTAAATATTTCACTTCATGTAAATTGTTAACCCTTTAGATTTTATAAGTGAAATGCAGGATATGGAAGCAATAGCTACTGCTTTTGGTTCCATAAATTAAGCGTAAATTGCCCGAAAAATAGGTACGTTTAAATAAATTTAGGTAATAATAGGGAATAACGTAAATAAATTCTTCATTAAATGATGGTTCGAGTATATAAAGAATGGAGGTAAAGCTTTATAAATTGATTTGAATCTAAAATTTAATGAAAGGAGTAATTGGAATTAAATGGATCAAATGTTTGAAGTTACGAAAATTTTAATTTAGATAAAAGGGGTATGCATTTATGTAACAGAGTATGAATCTATTATTAAGTTTATTTATAAAATGGCAGTTGGGTAAATGAAAGGGTGCAAAAGTAAGCTTGTCAGTATATTGAAGTAATGTATGATAATAGGTTTAATTGAATAAATGAAAATTTAACATCTAAATATTACGTTAATAGGAAGTAATTGTTCTACTTATCATTTCATTCATTTAGCCCATTTTGAAACTTAATCAACGGAAATTAATGTGATTGAAAATTTTCAATTAATAGGAGAGAGAATACTAATTGTAATAGGTACAATTAAAAGCAGCTTATGTTTTGTGAAATATAAGGAAAGTTTTGATTCAATGAAAAAAAAACATTTACATCAATAAAATGAATGTTTCATCTGTGAATGTAGGTTTAATTTAATTTAAATAAAAAATAGAAAGATTGATTTTATAGAAAGAAATATATGTTTATTTGAACCGTGTTTAGCTTACAGACTGATTACAAGAATAGGAAAATAATCTTTTTATTACTCTTGTATATAAACAATTTTTCTATTTTTTTTATGCATTTTAGTTATCTGTTTTAAAATTTAACCTTGTAAGTGATTGCAATTAATGTAGTTCAAATATTTCAATTAAAAGGAAAGAAAACGGTGATTTCAATTAATAGATTTAATATAAAAAAACGCTCGTTTTGTGGTAAACAAAAAGGGTGTTTCAATGGTAATAAGAGATCATTTTGGGAAAAACAAATCAAATGTTTTCATTTTTAAGGTAAGTATAAAAAAATTATTATGCATAGACAAAAACCCAAATGCATAGAAATTCGAATATTACTTGAGTTAATGAAGTAATTTTGGTGTGTTTAGGGTTAACAAAATTTATTAAGTAAACAATTGTTTTGAAATTTGAATTCTAAAAGTTTGTTTACAGTATAGAGTTAGTCCATTCATTCCCTTTCTAATTAATAATTGCCTCTTTTTAATACTTGCTACTTTTAAAAAGGTTGTTCATATTTACTATATTTCAAAACGTTTGTTCATATTTACTTTATTTCTTTCCATTCATTTTCCAACTTCATTTTTCTGAAACGTCATTTCATTTATTTCTAATTAATAGCGGTCTCTCTTTTCAAATATCTTTGATCCTAAACCTAATTCTAACCTTATAAATAAGATATGACGCAAATGAAACCACAGCCTCAATTGTAATCATCTTCTTTTTTCCTTTTCTTTTTTTTTCTTCTTTTCTCTTCAAATCTCCTTATTATCTCTCATTTTAACTTTTCCTTCCTCTTCAAATATTCTTCTTCTTCAAAATTTTCTTCTATTTCAAACTTTCTTCTTTCTTTTCAAATCTAGATCTTCTCTTCCATTTTCAGTTCTTATTTTAATCATTTTCTTTTTCAATTCTTCTTTTTCAAATCTTTTTTTTTCTTTTTTTTTCTTTCAACCTTTTAAAAATACATACATTCGTATAATAAGGAGGAAAATTAAAGTAAATCGAAATAAAAGAAAAATTACGGAACAAGGCTAGCAATCAAGAAGAAGCATACGCGAGGGAAGAGTGGATGTGGCACGGTATTTTATTTTGGCACGGTATTTTATTTTTGTTTTGTTTATTTTTAATTTCTATTGCAAATCGTTTAATTATGATAACTTTCACATACGAACTCCGTTTCACGCGCGATTTTTTTTGTTAGGATCGTAAAATAATTTCCAGATCTGTTGGCGCTAGTTTGGAAAGATTTGGAGATCATCAAATTTTTGAGTTTAAATTGGATTAAAATCCAATTTAAATTCAAAAGTTGGGTGTTTTAACCCACTCACAGCTTCTAAAATTTCTTATGTTTGTTAACTTGACCTAAGATATGAGTAGAAATTTATTTATGATTGTTTGGCATGTTTTATTCACCATATCAGTTAATTCGCATTTATTTAATTTAACTGTTAATTAATTTTATTTATTGCATATAAATCGACAGTTAAATTTATTTATTTGCATATAAACTGCTAGTTTAACAGTTATTGAATTTATTATTGAATATAAACTGTTGGTTAATACATGTTATTTATTACCTGTATAATTTATATGCTCTATATCGATGATTGTTTAAATTGGATGATGATTGCAAATGATGGCTGATGATGGATATTTGGATGAATGGATGCTACATTTATATTGTATAAACTTCAAGTCATCATGCATTTTCATTTCATTCGGGATTGCGGTTTGAAATGATATACAAACGCATTTTTATTTTAAATTGCGGATTGAAATGATAAACATCCGTATCACTTGACCATAGGGTAGAAAATTTTATACAGGCACCGCGGTATATATATAAAATATATTTTGAAATGTTTTTATGGTTTGGTAAAGCTATATATATAAGGTTTATGGGATATTGAATTGGTTATTTATATGTATATATAGTAATTTTCGGTTTTTAAGCTTCGTATAAGTTTGATTTGAAGTATAAAATAAAGTTTGATTTTTAAGATCAAATACGATTAAGCATTTATTTAAAATCTAATTTCTGAAGTTTTTATGACTTAAATGAGGATAAGATTTGGAAGATGAATATTAAGTTAAATCGAAATTTAATAAAAGTTAAAAAATTTAACTTTGACAAACTTGATATTTCTTATTAAATTTATTATAATTTTAAATATAATAAATTTCCAAAAGGGTTTGCATGATTATAGGAAGAAAAATCAAACATATTTTGCTTTGACTGAAGAGGAAATTTCGAACGTTGCCAATAGTTTCAGGTAGGAAATAATAGATATGTAATATACGGTATCCGTTTCTTTCTGAAATAAATTAGCAGTCTATGCATGTGATATCTAAAGTTATTGCATTGTTTTTATCATTTTCTGCCATGTAGGTTAAATTACATTTAGTTGCAAATATAAAGCAAATTTAACTGAAATTTGGTTCTACTACATAGAAAATGAAGTTTGACATATTTTATTATTACAGGAATAGTTTTACTTCGCAATCTTTCAAAATGAAGTTAAGGGAGGCAAGCTGATAGGAAAAAAATATACTGCTTACGTGACAAGAAACTTGCATTGATGATTTAGTTTAAAAGATGAAAGTTTTACTGAAAGATAAAATAAGGAATGCACAAATTAAGGATATGAATGTTAGAAAAATCAAAGATTTTATAACAAATAAAATAGTTGCAGCAAAAGAGAAAAGGGATGTCCTTAAAAAGGTAAATGGCTAGTCACAGTTAAAGGAAAATTGAAACGGATATGCTTCCCGTTTACTGATTTATTTAACCATTTTTAGTTACGGTATACACATTTGGAATACGCACTATAGACGCAATAACTAACTCAAAATTTTACGCTAAAAAATGACGCCTAAATTCTTATACGTTTTCTTATATACATTATTTACTCCATCAGATAACGTGCCCTTTAAATGCATACTTAAACAGTTTCTTTATGAATCTTGAAATTTATTACTTATTAAGATATGTTTTGTGTACACGGGGTTTTTATTCATTCATTTATCATTTACCCAGAATCTATTACAAAAGTGTATATAAGTAACGGTATAAATTATTTTATTTTTAAAAGGTATACAATCTATTTTAAAGAACAAAAGTGAAATAAAAGTTGTTGTGAATTTATTCGATTAAACTAAAAGATTTGAAAACTAGAATTTAAAAAAAAAATATTTAGATTCCGATGAACGTTAATTTATAACCAAAATATGCATTTTAGAGTTTTCTTATAAATAAAAATCTTGGGCGAGCTAAATTTAGAAAAGGACAAAAAAAAGAAAAATGGAAAATGAATGGCTACAAGAATGGCAAGAAACAAAGAGGCTAGAATTGAAAAGGTCATGAGTTAAGGTAAAAGAAACATATATATTTAATCTTATATGCAAATGAAAAAGGAATGAGATAAGAAGAAGATTTTGGAGTGATTAGGAAGAGTAATACATAACTAAAGTATGGTAATTAAATAGATAGGTAAATAAAAAGGTAAGAAATAAACAATTTAGCGTATGCGTAATTTAAAATAAAGTAACGTATGTATAATTGAAATTTTTTCTCAAGCTATTAAATAAAAATTACACATAAGAAATATTTAATAGATAAAATAAGGTCTAGACAAATAAATAAAGAAATAAATGTCAAGAGATAGACATAGGAAAATAATACAGAGACTAGGCAAATAAAAATGAGAAGTGGGAAATAAATCTTTTTATTTGAATGACAAAAAGAAATACACAGTTATGAATGAGGTGGAGGGCTAAGGTAAGAAAGAAAGAGGGTATAAACGAATAACTTGATGTATTAAATTAAGATTGAAATGGTATTCGGTAGTTTAAATCGATATTTGAAATTGATTTGTGAAATCTAAAGAAGCTATTTTGTTTTATAAAAGTAATTTAATATTTAACTATTTAAGAGATGGAAACTTGTTTCGAGGTTATGATTTTCAAGATAGTATAATTTGAAATTATTATATTCAAGAGTTTTGATTTCTAAATATTTTACTTTGAAAACCCTATGATTTTGGAAAGAATATATCAGGTTGATTTAACTGAATATAATAAATTGAAAGATTTTCCAGTTATGTGAAGTTAAGGTTTTTCTTAAATTATATTGAATTCATTAAGTAAATATTTCAAGTCTAAATAATAAGTAATTGAATTTAATATATATGGGATTTGTCGAATGAGTTTGTTTTTAAAATGGTGAAATATTTAAAGCTTTGAAACATAAGAATTAGAAATGGAATTTGAAATTATAACCTACGAAATAAAGAATATTATTATTGAATTTTAAATTAATCATTGGTAATGAGAAAATTTGTATAACTTTCAAGTACATTCTTTAAAAAACATATATAACTTACCAAATATTAAAAGTTGAAATGTTTAATAGGAAATGTGATGAAAATTGTACAAGTAAAAGTAGGTAGTGTAGAATTCAATGAATTTGCTATTATATATGAGAATTTAATGTTATCAACTTAAGTTACAATTAAAATCTTACTATAAGTGAACAAAATTAAAGGTAAGTAATTCAAATGGATGAATATCAACTTAAGTAAATAAAATGGAAATGCTAACAAATTAAACGAGGGCATGCAATAAATGAATAAATAATTATATTGAGATAAAAAGAACTAGCATGACCTGAGTTAATGAAATTGAATAATTGTAAGTAATAAGTAAAAATAAATGAAGCAAACATTTAATGAGTAAATGTAAATTAAAACGATGAATCACTGTATAAATAAAAAGATAATCAAACAACTGACGTATGAAATAAAATTTATAATAAGTTAATTTGATTTGTTGATTGGAATTGTTATTGTTTGATTGTGGTTGTTGGGTGAGGAAACTTTAACTTTGTTGGGATGGATGAATAATCCATTGGGTTTAATCTAAGACTGTTGAGTAAATGATGCACTTGATGGTTTATTCTTCATTCCGTACAATTTAAAGGTTTTGAACCCGTACAACTATTTGTTGTATGATTGTATGGTTGTTTTGTATTTGTTGTGTATGCTGTTCGTTGAAATTGATGGTTGTTGTATTGATTTGTTGTTAGTGATTAAAATCCACTTAAATATTTCACTTTATATAAATAGATAACCCTTTGGATTTTATAAGTGAAATGCAGGCTATGGAAGCAATTGCTACTGCTTTTGGTTCCATAAATTAAGCGTAAATTTCCCGACAAATAGGTACGTTTCGGATTACGGTTTATAGCGCTACTTTATATATTTTCCCGTGTAGGGATATATATTGTTTTGGGAAATATTTGTGTATATTGTTATATTTTGATATTTTATTTTCTTCCGAGCCTCTCCGTACAAAGGAGACTCTGCCAAAATTTTCCGTAAAATTTGGACTTATAATATTTTGAAATGTTTACCAAACTTTAGTAATTTAAGTGAAAAAAGATATAATGATTATAAAACGGGTATATTTTATTTAAGGAAATAAATTTAGTAAATTATTGGTTATAAGTTAAATATTTTGAATAAGATGTAGTGTTATTAAATTCTTCTTTTCTCTTCTTTTCCTTTTCGGGGACGAAAAGTTTTGAGTGGGGGAGAGTGTAACGACTCGTAAATTTGATAATTTAATTTTTTTATTTAATAGGATTTCTAATTTAAATTTAGGAAGAAACAGAAATCTTATTTATTTTTAGGAAAGAGAATGTTGTAATTAGATGTATCAAGGGAAATTAAAATTTACAAATTGAATTATATATTGCAATTAATTGTAATAGTGGAAATTGTTGCAATTGGATATAAGGTTAGAAATAAGTAAATAAAGGCAAGTATTGAATTCATCAATGAAAATAAATTTTTATTTAGTACAATCCCTTTTTATTAACTATTGTAAGGTGTTAATTAATTGAAATGGAAAATTTGACAATAGATTAAATTGTATGTTGGATGATAAATTGCAATAACTAAAGTTAGTAATTAATGGGTTAATGGGAATATCAATTTACTCATAAAGTGAATATAAGTGAATGTAACAAAATAAATAGGAAACGATAATTACTCATAAGTGATGGTTGATATAAAAGGAATAACTAATTGGATTTAGAATCTTAATTTGTATGTGTGCATATATTTAATGGAATATGAGAAAAACAAATGTAACGATTTGATTAATATATATGTTATTCATTCAGGGTATTGAATAAAAATTTGGAATCTAATTGTAATGAATGGTAATAATGTTGGTATTAGCTAATAAACTAAATTTTAATGCAATACCCATAAATGAATGGGATGAAATGAATGTATGTAAATGTATACTAGGTTATTTATCAAATAAAACGAAAGAAAAGTAAATACTGAATTTGATTGATGAATAAATATGCGTTGAATACTAACTGAATGTAAAGTTAATGGTAATTGTATAAAATCAAAATAAGATAATGAATTTCAATAATTGTGGGTTGATATTAAGGTGTGAATGAGAAAGTGATTGTTATATAAATTGAATGGAATTCAAATGGATGGGAAAAGTAAATGGGTACTTAGTAATAAATTTAAACGGACTTAAAAATGGAATTTATTTAATTAATAGATATAACGGATAAGGATACTTATAAATGTGGGATTGACAGTTTTACAACAATTATTATGAGTTATATTTATATTCAGTCATTCAATTTAATTTGTAAATCATTGAAATAAATGGTACGTTTAAATAAATTTAGGTAACAATGGGGAAACGTAAATAAATTCTTCATTAAATGATGGTTCGAGTATATAAAGAATGGAGTTAAAGCTTTATAAATTGATTTGAATCTAAAATTTAATGAAAGGAGTAATTGGAATTAAATGGATCAAATGTTTGAAGTTACGAAAATTTTAATTTTGATAAGGCGGTATGCATTTATGTAATAGAGTATGAATCTATTATTAAGTTTATTTATAAAATGGCAGTTGGGTGAATGAAAGGGTGCAAAAGTAAGCTTGTCAGTATATTGAAGTAATGTATGATAATAGGTTTAATTGAAATAAATGAAAATTTAACATCTAAATATTACGTTATAGGAAGTAATTGTTCTACTTATCATTTCATTCATTTAGCCTATTTTGAAACTTAATCAACGGAAATTAATGTAATTGAAATTTTTCAATTAATAGGAGAGAGAATACTAATTGTAATAGGTGCAATTAAAAGCAGCTTATCTTTTGTGAAATATAAGGAAAGTTTTGATTCAATGGAAAAAACATTTACATCAATAAAATGAATGTTTCATCTGTGAATGTAGGTTTAATTTAATTTAAATAAAAAATAGAAATATTGATTTATAGAAAGAAATATATGTTTATTTGAACTGTGTTTAGCTTACAGACTGATTACAAGAACAGGAAAATAATCTATTTATTACTCTTGTATATAAACAATTTTTCTTTTTTTTTAATGCATTTTAGTTATCTGTTTTAAAATTTAACCTTGTAAGTGATTGCAATTATTGTAGTTCAAATATTTCAATTAAAATGAAAGAAAACGGTGATTTCAATTAATAGATTTAATATAAAAAAACGCGCGTTCTGTGGTAAACAAAAAGGGTGTTTCAATGGTAATAAGAGATCATTTTGGGAAAAACAAATCAAATGTTTTCATTTTTAAGGTAAGTATAAAAAAATTATTATGCATAGACAAAAACCCAAATGCATAGAAATTCGAATATTACTTGAGTTAATGAAGTAATTTTGGTGTGTTTAGGGTTGACAAAATTTATTAAGTAAACAATTGTTTTGAAATTTGAATTCTAAAAGTTTGTTTATAGTATAGAGTTAGTCCACTCATTCCCTTTCTAATTAATAATTGCCTCTTTTTAATACCTGCTACTTTTAAAAAGGCTGTTCATATTTACTATATTTCAAAACCAAGTTTGTTCATATTTACTTTATTTTTTTCCATTCATTTTCTAACTTCATTTTTCTGAAACGTCATTTCATTTATTTCTAATTAATAGCGGTCTCTCTTTTCAAATATCTTTGATCCTAAACCTAATTCTAACCTTATAAATAAGATATGACACAAATGAAACCACAGTCTCCATTCTAATCTTCTTCTTTTTTCCCTTTTCTTTTTTTTTCTTTTCTCTTCAAATCTCCTTATTATCTCTCATTTTAATTTTTCCTTCCTCTTTAAATATTCTTCTTCTTCAAAATTTTTCTTCTATTTCAAACTTTCTTCTTTCTTTTCAAATCTAGATCTTCTCTTCCATTTTCAGTTCTTATTTTAATCATTTTCTTTTTCAATTCTTCTTTTTCAAATCTTTTTTTTTTCTTTTTTTTCTTTCAACCTTTTAAAAATACATACATTCATATAATAAGGAGGAAAATTAAAGTAAATCGAAATAAAAGAAAAATTACGAAACAATGCTAGCAATCAAGAAGAAGCATACGCGAGGGAAGAGTGGATGTGGCACGGTATTTTATTTTTGTTTTGTTTATTTTTAATTTCTATTGCAAATCGTTTAATTATGATAGCTTTCACATACGACCTCCGTTTCACGCACGATTTTTTTTGTTAGGATCGTAAATAAATTTCCAGGTCTGTTGACGCTAGTTTGGAAAGATTTGGAGACCGTCGAATTTTTGAGTTTAAATTGGATTTAAATCCAATTTAAATTCAAAAGATGAGTGTTTTAACCCACTCACAACTTCTAGAATTTCTTATGCTTGTTAATTTGACTTAAGATATGAGTAAAAAATTATTTATGATTGTTTAGCATGTTTTATTCATCATCTCAGTTAATTCGCATTTATTTAATTTAACTGTTAATTTATTTTATTTATTGCATATAGATTGACAGTTAGAATTTATTTATTGCATATAACTGCTAGTTCAATAGTTATTAAATTTATTTATTTGCATATAAATTGCTAGTTTAACAGTTATTAAATTTATTATTGAATATAAAACTGTTAGTTAATACCTGTTATTTATTACCTGTATAATTTATATGCTCTATATCGATGATTGTTTAAATTGGATGATGATTGCAAATAATGGTTGACGATTGATATTTGGATGAATGGATGCTATATTTATATTGTATAAACTGAAAGTCATCATGCATTTTCATTTCATTCGGGATTGCGGTTTGAAATGGTATACAACCTCATTTTTATTTTAAATTGCGGATTGAAATGATAAACATCCGTATCACTTGACCATAGGGTAGAAAATTTTATACAGGCACCGCGGTGTATATATAAAATATATTTTGAAATGTTTTTATGGTTTTGTAAAGCTATATATATAAGGTTTATGGGATATTGAATTGGTTATTTATATGTATATATAGTAATTTTCGGTTTTTAAGCTTCGTATAAGTTTGATTTGAAGTATAAAATAAAGTTTGATATTTAAGATCAAATACGATTACGCATTTATTTAAAATCTAATTTCTGGAGTTTTTATGACTTAAATGAGGATAAGATTTGGAAGATGAATATTAAGTTAAATTGAAATTTAATAAAAGTTAAAAAATTTAAAGGATATGATTTTTATAACTTGATTTTTGTGTAAAGTGATTTAAATGAATACCATGTTCTTAAGGTTACCCATGATATCCAAAAAAATTGGAAAATGGTTCATTGATACTCACTTAAGTAAACCCCACGCTGTGACGCCCCACCTCTATACCCACGGTAGACAAGAACATTACGGTGAATGCTGTCGACTAGCATGGAGAATAAGGCTGTTGAGGAGCGACCATCCATGTAATTTCTTTGCGCGAGCACCGATATGTCAGATAATATAACATGCATTCTATTTCAAGAGGAAATCCGACATACCGACACAAACTCAAAGCTACTACACGATGGCTATATAAATCCTTCGGAAAACAAATATAGAAATAAACATAACATAAATCAGTCACAGACAATTCATATCACAAAGGCGGAATAAGATATGAATACTACACTAGGAAGTGTACATCAGAGTAGTGGTCTAAAAAGATCCACAATATCACAAAAGAATAGTTACACGAACTACACAAAAGAATAAGTATACATTAAGGAGTCTATATCTCAAATGTATACAACAAAATAACTACTAATCTAAGTAGTTAACCCAAAAGTCAAGGAGTTAATCCCGGATGAGAAGTCAAGCAGAAGCACCTGTAACATCTCGGTCTGACCCGAGTATTATTTAATAAGAAAATAATAAACGGATCAGTCTAACTATAAATATCAGATGAAACGATATAGAATAAGAGATATGACTAAACACGTAATAATTATAATGCCAAGCTGTGATATATATATATATACTTAGTTGATAATCATCAAGAGATTAATCAATGTCACCAGATCTACACAAGAATCAAAGAAGTGTCATACTCATTATTTCGTTCATCAAACCACAAATATTGACGATAATATCAATGTCAATCACCAAAGTCAAAGACGCACAAATTCCAGAAGACTACACAAGAAATCCAGAAATCACAAAAGTCAATGACACACAAATTCACCAATGCACAAATATTGATAAAGCTTATCAATGGAAATCACGAAAATTGGTGAAACACAAATTCTAGAAATCTACACAAGAAATCCAGAAATCACAAAAACAGAGGGGGGAAGGCCTATCACAAACGGGAGCATAAAGCTCACCAACACGTGTATCACAAACGGAACGCTAATTCCATGGTCGCTAACCATCACAAATTGAGCCGAAGCTCCACAAACGGCCCGAAGACCATGGGTTGCTACCCCATCACAAATTGAGTCGAAACTCCACAAAACGGGGTTTAGTCTCCCTCGCAGACAAAGAGACATCGCACATTGCTAGTCTAAATCACAAAGATGATCGTCATGATCAACGAGAAGTGTCAATTACACTAAGCTAGTAAATATATGAGTTTAGCTTCATGTCCCATAACCACTTGCTTAACTTAAATATTTACGAACAAACTGTAAATCTCCACTAGAAAATTGTCACAAGAGGTTCAATCGAACAAGTCCAAGAATTAACCGACAAAGTAAACGCAAGCGTTTCATACCACTTGTTTTACTAAGCCGTTTAATTAGATTTCTCATACGAGTGAGGTAAAGGTTTGTATATACTAATAGATTGGAAAACGGTTTTATAAACGAATTTGGTACTAAAAGAGTATTGAAATCGTTTGAGTAAAGAGTTTTGATATTTACTACTAGTATAGGAAACCTTTATATTTTTAAAGTGACAAATCACGAAGAAGGTTGTAAGAACGATCAATCACAAAAATTCACATACGAAGACGTGAATAAAATCCAACGAAATCGATAAAGGATCCATCGAAATGGATATTCAAAAATCCCTAAAAAGAGTCATCAAAGTCATAATAGATGATAACAACAAATAGGATTATCACGAATCGATTTAAATTAGGATTTCAATCCAAAAAGGCAAATTGGACTCAAACAGCAGGTTCAGTCGACTGAACAGAGAATTTCAGTCGACTGACCCTGTACATGGAAATTTTCCAGGTTCAGAAAACTTTCTGTTTCCAGTTTCAGTCGACTGTGCAGAGTTTTTCAGTCGACTGAATCATGCCTGGAAACTCTCGGGTTTCAGGTTCAGTCGACTGAACAGAGATTTCAGTCGACTGAATCATGCCTGGGCTGTTTTTCAGCCTTATACAAATGAAGAGCAAACTCTTCCAAAATGCAATCGGACGAACATTGGCTCTAAGGGTTTATGCCAAACGGCAACCCGACCCTATATGCTCCTCGATGCATCACCAAAAGCATGATCGAACATCCATAAAAGGATTTCACACAAATTTGACTTAAAAACCCAAAAATTGGAATATTTACAAAACCAATCCAAATCAAGAGCAAATTCTCATGAAGAAGTGTTAGGAATTCATACCTAACAACCAAAGATAATTATAGTCATAGATGTGAGATAAAAATCTCACCTTTGAACTAAATTTATGAAGATGAAGCTTGAAAGTAATGGCAAGAACAAGCACTCTTCAATCTCAACACTAGAAGCTTGAATCTAAGCTCAAAAACAAGAACATTCCCGAAATTAGGTTTAGGAATTTCTGAAATTGGGAAGAGAATAAGTTGGAGAACAAGAAGAGAAGCTTACCAATGGGTTCTTCTTGAGTTTGGAGCAAGGAATTTGATTTGCAAGAGAAACTAGGGTTTTGGAATTTTAATTTCCAATCTCTCCCACCATTAACACTCTAAAAACTGAAATGAGAAGAGAATGAGGGTGAGTGGGGAAGAGTGGCTCAGATTTGAGCATAAGTTAACATAGGGTTGAGCCCAAAAACCAAACCCAAAGTAAAAAGTAGCAGAAATCAACTTTCTTCAAACATATCGAAGCTTATACTCAAAAAGGTCGCAAACGGCATTTTAAACTCAATGGGAGTGGTCCCGAGCCCTAATTCGACCGTATGCAAAAAGTAGCTTTTCGGACTAAAATCCGACTACCGATAAAATATTTAAATAAAATATTTAAATATAAAATCGACAAATATGCGGGTTGTTACAGACTCCCCTCCTTAAAGAAATTACGTCCTCGCAATATTACAAAAAGAAGATATATAGTAAAAACCATAGAAGCATATTCAACACAAAAGAAGTTTGAAATAAGAAGTTCACCTCAAAGAGCACGAGAAAGTAAGTCCGGATGTGTACGCTCGATGTACTCTCTAGATTCCCAAGAACAATCCTTAGGATTTGAAGACCATTGAACTTTAACAAGCGGAACATCTTTATTTCGAAGTCGCTTGACTTCCGAAGCAATAATACGAATAGGATGTTGCTCATAAGTTAAATTAGGCGAAACTTCAATCTCTTCCACAACACCGGGCTCAAGAATAGAATCGGAATCTCGAAGACATTTCCGAAGTTGAGAAACGTGAAACACGTCATGCATAGCAGAAAATTGAGCCGGTAATAAAAGGCGATAAGCCATGGAACCAATACGTTCGGTGATAGGAAATGGCCCAATATATCGAGGCGCAAGTTTTCCCGATCGACTGAAACGTACAACACCTTTCATTGGTGAAACACGAATAAACACAAGATCTCCCACAGAAAATTCTAACTTCCTTCTTCGGTTATTGGCATAGGATTTTTGTCTACTCTGGGCTTCTTTCATCCTATGACGAATAAGATCAATCTTTTCTGTGGAGTCACGAATAAAATCTGGACCTAAAGCCAGCTTCTCACCAGCCTCAAGCCAACAAGAAGGAGATCGGCATGGCCTTCCGTAGAGTGCCTCGAAAGGTGCCATACCAATACTAGATTGGAAGCTATTATTATAGGAAAATTCAACAAGTGAGATATGATCTTCCCAACCTCCACCAAAATCAAGAACACAAGCACGAAGAAGATCTTCAAGAGTTTGATTCACACGCTCGGTTTGTCCATCGGACTGGGGATGATAAGCGGTGCTAAAATTAAGCTTCGTTCCCAAAGCTTTTTGAAGACTCTTCCAAAATCCACTAGTAAACAATGGATCACGATCACTAACAATTGAAGTAGGAACCCCATGCAATTTAACAATTTCTTTGATAAATATCTTGGCCAAAAGAGGAACAGTTCGATTAGACCGAACGGGAATAAAATGGGCAGATTTAGTAAGCCTATCAACAATCACCCATAAGCTATCATGACCCGAACGAGAACGGGGAAGGCCATCTATAAAATCCATGGAAATTTGGTCCCACTTCCAGACTGGAATTTCTAAAGGTTGCAATAACCCTCCGGGCCTTTGATGTTCGGCCTTAACGAGTTGGCAAGTCATGCAACGTTTAACGAAGTTAGCGATGTCAAGTTTCATTCCCTCCCAATAATAAAGTCGCTTCATATCCGCGTACATTTTACTACTACCGGGATGAATGGTAAACTTAGAACGATGTGAATCTTCTAAAATATCTTTACGAAGATCACCAATATTTGGCACGACAAGTCTACCAAATTTCCGAATGCCGCCACGAGAATCGATATCAAAGTCTTTCAAACCTTCAATATCCATTTTATCCCTAATATTTTGGCCAAGAAGAGCCAAGTCGGGATCTAGCCCTTGAGCTTCAAGAATGCGGTCTAAAAGAGATGGATGAGCCACAAGGCTACATAAAACAAACGATGAGCATAAATCGGAAACACGGTCTCGAATTTCGCAAGTGGATAAAATCTCGAGATCGTTCCGTTCGGATATCATCATAGAAACAACAGCTTGTTGTTTACGGCTAAGAGCATCGGCGACAAGATTACCCTTACCGGGAGTATAAAGAATATCAAGATCATATGATGCAAGAAATTCGAGCCAACGCTGTTGACGCAAATTAAGTTCTTTTTGAGAGAATAAATATTTCAAAGACTTATGATCTGTGTAAAGAACAAATTTCTCTCCTAAAAGATAATGACGCCAAATCCGAAGAGCGAAAACAATAGCCGCGAGCTCTAAATCATGAGTGGCATATCTAGTCTCAGCAGGCTTTAATTGCCTAGAAGCATAAGCAAGAACGCGTTCCTTTTGCATAAGAACGGCACCCAAACCAATGCGACTAACATCGGTATAAACAACGAAATCTTGATTCCCTTCGGGAATAACAAGAATAGGAGCATCAGAAAGAAGTTCTTTTAATTTCTGAAAAGAAGCTTCACATTTGTCCGACCAAATGTATTTAACACCTTTCTTCGTCAAGCTAGTGAGAGGCACGACAATTTTAGAAAAGTCTTTAATAAAGCGACGGTAATAGCCCGCCAATCCAAGAAAACTACGAATCTCTGTCACACTCTCCGGTCTCTTCCAATCTTGAATCACTTCAACCTTTGAAGGATCCACGGAAATTCCGGATTCGGAAATGATGTGACCGAGAAACTTCACACGAAATTGCCAAAAATGGCATTTAGAAAATTTTGCCTTTAATTGATTACTCCTAAGAGTTTCCAACACAATCCGAAGATGTTTTTCATGCTCCTCCTCGGTTTTAGAATAAACAAGAATATCATCGATAAAGATGAGAACAAACCGGTCGAGAAAGTCTTTAAAAACTCGATTCATTAAGTCAACGAAATAAGCCGGGGCATTTGTTAACCCAAATGGCATAACAAGCCATTCATAAGATCCATACCGAGTGCGGAATGATGTCAAAGGAATGCTATCCTCTGCAATACGAAGCTGATGAAAACCGGTAGCCAAGTCCAATTGTGAAAAGACTCTAGCACCACTAAGTTGATCGAACAGATCATCAATCCGAGGTAAAGGATATTTATTTTTGATAGTAAGATCATTAAGCTTGCGATAGTCAACGCAAAGCCTAAGTGTACCATCGGATTTCTTCACAAAAATAGCTGAAGCTCCCCAAGGCGAGGAACTAGAGCGAATAAATTGCTTGGTCTCCAATTCTGATAATTGTTTACGCATCTCCTCGTTTTCTTTATTGGACATACGATAAGGAGGACGAGTGATAGGTTGAGCTCCCGGAATAAGATTAATTCTGAACTCAATTGCTCGTTTAGGTGGTAATCCTAAAACGGGCTCGAATATGTCGGAAAATTCACAAACGACGTGAATAAGAGAAATAATATCACCCTCATCATCATCATCATCACGAGGATTTAAAGAATATAAAGATGCAACCAAAGCAGAATCTGAATCTTTAAGAATAACAGAAACCTGATTAACAGATTGAGGATGTCGAAGATGAATAGTCCGCTCAGGACATAGGATATGAGCTTTATAACGGTTAAGCCAATCCATTCCCAAAATCATTACAAAGCCTAAATAACGCATGACATGCAAATCGGCTCGGAAAGAAAAATCACACAAAATAATCTCGACATCTTTACACAATAAACTGATTGTTGCGGATCCACCAACCGGATTCGCAATTCTCAAAGAAGTCATTAAACACAAAACATCCAAGGAAAAAGTATCAACAAATTCTTTTGATATAAAAGAATGGGACGCACCCGTATCAAAAAGAACTCGAATAGGATGATCACGAAACAAAATAATTCCATCTAGAATAGAATGAGAAATACCTTGGCCACGAGATGTGTTGCTAGGGGCTTGAGCAACATTTAACTTTCCCTCCTTCTTGCCCTGAAGCTTGGGGCATGAAGATATAACATGACCGGGAACTTTGCAGTAGCGACAAGAAAGAGACTTTGGGCACTTGTTCGCATAATGGTCCTTCGAACCACAATTATAGCATTCCCCACGACCAAAGGAAGAAATCTTTGCCACGGAGGTTGCTTGCTTCCCTTTCTTATTGGGACAAGGGCCTTTAAATTTGTTTGACCTCTTTCTGTTGTTGAAGTTTGGTTTGGAACCCACCACTTCAACATCATTCTCTCTATCCGCCTCTTCAAGACGAAGAGCGATATCAACGAGTTGGTCGAAAGAAACTTCTAACTTTAAAAGTAATGGCTTCTTGAGGCATTTGTTTAAGCCATAAACGAATCTCTGATTCTTCTTAAGAGGGGTGTCGATGTATTCAACCCCATATTTGGAAAGCGACTCGAAGGAGGCGACGTAATCAGTCACGGAGGACTCACCTTGAACAAGGTCTATAAATCGTCAAGCCAATGTCACTTTCTCAGCTTCCGGTACGAATTTCAACTCGAAGCGTTCTCGGAATTTCTCCCAAGTGAGATCCGCTTCATTAGTTTCAGAAATAAGAAGCTCGTACCAGTCCAATGCTCTTTCTCGGAGCATACTAGAGGCCACCTGAACTCGGTGAAGGTCAATAAGATTCATGCGCGAAAAGATGCGATCGCATGTTCTTAGCCAAGCCTGTACTTCAATAACAGTTTCGGAACCTTTGAATGACTCCCCACCTAAATTAGTGTAATCGCTACACAAGCGTGCAAATCCCGACTTTGGGTGAGTAGGTTCCGGGTTAGCTCCAGCCGCTTGAGCATTTGTTACCAAATCTAGAAGCTGTTGAGCAGTCATAAAAACTCCATCCTGGGGCGGAGTGCTAGATGGCACGGCTCTGGGGCGGCCTGGTCTAGACATTTGTCTTCCTTAAGAAAGAAGGAAGAAGAAGAAAAAGGTTATTCACCAAATTGAATATCAAGAAATCTTGATAGATAAACAAGGAATCATAAGAAAAATAGGATGGAACGGTACGAAGACCCGAATAAAATCCTAAAACACATCTCCTAAGAAAGACTTAGGACGATGATCCTTGTTATAATATTCCATATTGTTCCGAAGTTTGGCTCTGATACCAAGCTGTGACGCCCCACCTCTATACCCACGCTAGACAAGAACATTACGGTGAATGCTGTCGACTAGCATGGAGAATAAGGCTGTTGAGGAGCGACCATCCATGTAATTTCTTTGCGCGAGCACCGATATGTCAGATAATATAACATGCATTCTATTTCAAGAGGAAATCCGACATACCGACACAAACTCAAAGCTACTACACGGTGGCTATATAAATCCTTCGGAAAACAAATATAGAAATAAACATAACATAAATCAGTCACAGACAATTCATATCACAAAGGCGGAATAAGATATGAATACTACACTAGGAAGTGTACATCAGAGTAGTGGTCTAAAAAGATCCACAATATCACAAAAGAATAGTTACACGAACTACACAAAAGAATAAGTATACATTAAGGAGTCTATATCTCAAATGTATACAACAAAATAACTACTAATCTAAGTAGTTAACCCAAAAGTCAAGGAGTTAATCCCGGATGAGAAGTCAAGCAGAAGCACCTGTAACATCTCGGTCTGACCCGAGTATTATTTAATAAGAAAATAATAAACGGATCAGTCTAACTATAAATATCAGATGAAACGATATAGAATAAGAGATATGACTAAACACGTAATAATTATAATGCCAAGCTGTGATATATATATATATACTTAGTTGATAATCATCAAGAGATTAATCAATGTCACCAGATCTACACAAGAATCAAAGAAGTGTCATACTCATTATTTCGTTCATCAAACCACAAATATTGACGATAATATCAATGTCAATCACCAAAGTCAAAGACGCACAAATTCCAGAAGACTACACAAGAAATCCAGAAATCACAAAAGTCAATGACACACAAATTCACCAATGCACAAATATTGATAAAGCTTATCAATGGAAATCACGAAAATTGGTGAAACACAAATTCTAGAAATCTACACAAGAAATCCAGAAATCACAAAAACAGAGGGGGGAAGGCCTATCACAAACGGGAGCATAAAGCTCACCAACACGTGTATCACAAACGGAACGCTAATTCCATGGTCGCTAACCATCACAAATTGAGCCGAAGCTCCACAAACGGCCCGAAGACCATGGGTTGCTACCCCATCACAAATTGAGTCGAAACTCCACAAAACGGGGTTTAGTCTCCCTCGCAGACAAAGAGACATCGCACATTGCTAGTCTAAATCACAAAGATGATCGTCATGATCAACGAGAAGTGTCAATTACACTAAGCTAGTAAATATATGAGTTTAGCTTCATGTCCCATAACCACTTGCTTAACTTAAATATTTACGAACAAACTGTAAATCTCCACTAGAAAATTGTCACAAGAGGTTCAATCGAATAAGTCCAAGAATTAACCGACAAAGTAAACGCAAGCGTTTCATACCACTTGTTTTACTAAGCCGTTTAATTAGATTTCTCATACGAGTGAGGTAAAGGTTTGTATATACTAATAGATTGGAAAACGGTTTTATAAACGAATTTGGTACTAAAAGAGTATTGAAATCGTTTGAGTAAAGAGTTTTGATATTTACTACTAGTATAGGAAACCTTTATATTTTTAAAGTGACAAATCACGAAGAAGGTTGTAAGAACGATCAATCACAAAAATTCACATACGAAGACGTGAATAAAATCCAACGAAATTGATAAAGGATCCATCGAAATGGATATTCAAAAATCCCTAAAAAGAGTCATCAAAGTCATAATAGATGATAACAACAAATAGGATTATCACGAATCGATTTAAATTAGTATTTCAATCCAAAAAGGCAAATTGGACTCAAACAGCAGGTTCAGTCGACTGAACAGAGAATTTCAGTCGACTGACCCTGTACATGGAAATTTTCCAGGTTCAGAAAACTTTCTGTTTCCAGTTTCAGTCGACTGTGCAGAGTTTTTCAGTCGACTGAATCATGCTTGGAAACTCTCGGGTTTCAGGTTCAGTCGACTGAACAGAGATTTCAGTCGACTGAATCATGCCTGGGCTGTTTTTCAGCCTTATACAAATGAAGAGCAAACTCTTCCAAAATGCAATCGGACGAACATTGGCTCTAAGGGTTTATGCCAAACGGCAACCCGGCCCTATATGCTCCTCGATGCATCACCAAAAGCATGATCGAACATCCATAAAAGGATTTCACACAAATTTGACTTAAAAACCCAAAAATTGGAATATTTACAAAACCAATCCAAATCAAGAGCAAATTCTCATGAAGAAGTGTTAGGAATTCATACCTAACAACCAAAGATAATTATAGTCATAGATGTGAGATAAAAATCTCACCTTTGAACTAAATTTATGAAGATGAAGCTTGAAAGTAATGGCAAGAACAAGCACTCTTCAATCTCAACACTAGAAGCTTGAATCTAAGCTCAAAAACAAGAACATTCCCGAAATTAGGTTTAGGAATTTCTGAAATTGGGAAGAGAATAAGTTGGAGAACAAGAAGAGAAGCTTACCAATGGGTTCTTCTTGAGTTTGGAGCAAGGAATTTGATTTGCAAGAGAAACTAGGGTTTTGGAATTTTAATTTCCAATCTCTCCCACCATTAACACTCTAAAAACTGAAATGAGAAGAGAATGAGGGTGAGTGGGGAAGAGTGGCTCAGATTTGAGCATAAGTTAACATAGGGTTGAGCCCAAAAACCAAACCCAAAGTAAAAAGTAGCAGAAATCAACTTTCTCCAAACATATCGAAGCTTATACTCAAAAAGGTCGCAAACGGCATTTTAAACTCAATGGGAGTGGTCCCGAGCCCTAATTCGACCGTATGCAAAAAGTAGCTTTTCGGACTAAAATCCGACTACCGATAAAATATTTAAATAAAATATTTAAATATAAAATCGACAAATATGCGGGTTGTTACACACGCCGTGTGTCTACACCGCTTTTATTTAATCGTCGTACACGGATGCTTAACGTTGAAACTCCCACTGATGGTTAGGCGCTGGGATTCGAACTTGCCCGGACACAGTCCTTTAGTCCCTATCTCCCAGCTCCCTAACCCGTCATTCGTAGCTCGGTTGGTTAGGGAGCTGAGAGATGGGGACAAAAGGACTGTGTCCGGACAGGTTCGAATCTCAGCGCCTAACCATCAGTGGAAGTTTCAACGTTAAGCATCTGTGTACGACGACTAAATAAAAGCGGTGTAACGTCCCACCTTTTCGCACGCTTTAAATCGACACACGTGCCAATTCAAACCATACAGTAGGGCGGATTGTTATGGGGTAAATAAGAAAAACAAGAAAGAAATAAAAAGAAAACAGAATCTCACAGCGGAAGGATAAAATATAATAATAAATATACACTTCATAAAACTGTTTACAAACATTTGATTCTTCTTTATACAATAAATATCAGAGTTCACATACCAATAAATATCAATGCAGCGGAATTAAATAGTGTAGTGGAATAATATAGCAGATAGTAATACAAATCTTCGTCTTCGTCCTCCAGAGCTAAAATTCAAATCCTGAAATGCTCGGACTGACCCGACCGAATTTGAAAAGACAAAAACACTCGAGTCAGAACTAAAAGATCTTATGTGAGTCAAATTAACATAAATAAATATGAGTGCGGTAACTCAAGAGATGCTCGGGATTTACACCTCCTAAGGATCCGTTAAACTATTTACTTTATAGTATATTGCGCTATTATAATAGTGTCTATTTGTAAAGTAAAATTACTTTAAAATAGCGTTAAGGCTTTACATTTTCCACCTTAACACGTAATAGTGCCAATAGTCTATACGGTGCCTGCATATCTCCTGATCGGGAGACTACGAGAAGACACTCCATAGGTACGACACAAATAGAAACTCGTAGTAAAGGCTCGGTATGGTAGGTGACACGGCACAACTAGGAAATGCCAGGGTAGATATACCAATTGCTATCCGGGCTGATGGAAACGCATAACCGCAGCTACCGTCCACCTCGAACAAACTCCCCCAAAAATCATAGTAAAAGTGGCCACTGAAACAATCCAAAGTCAAAGTATAATATCGAAGAGGAGTGTCCGATCAGAGGAATGACCTCATTGGCCCAAGAATCGCTCATGTTTTAGCCACCTTATGCCAACTCATGGGAGTCGGGTCCACGTATTTACCTTGCAGGAAACGCCTCCACCAACCTACTTCATTCTGGAATCTCCACCGCGTACACGGTTGTTAAAGTGGTTTTCGGAGTTGGCAGAGAGTATGACAACTTCCGATCCCGGTCTCTTCAACAACCAAACGTTATTATAACACCGCGGTCCTTTAAAATAAATTATACTTTTAAAACCAGACTATAATATCCATTTCAAAACCATATAAATATGATATCATTTCCTTTTAAAACCCAAAACAATATGATATCATCTTTATTTTCCAATGTATTCTTTCCAAAAATCATAGTGGTTTCAAAGTAAAATATTTAGAAATCAAAACTCTTGAATATAATATTTCCAAATTATACTACCTTGAAAGCCATAACTTTGAAACAAATTCCATCTCTCAAATGGTTAAATATTAAATTACTTTTATAAAACAAAATAGCTTCTTTACATTTCACAAATCAATTCCAAATATCGATTTAAACTTCCAAATACCATTTTAAATTTTTTCGTTTCAAAGCTTTAAATATTACACCATTTCAAAAATGAACTCATTTGACCATCCCATATATATCAAATTCAATTACTTATTATTTAGACTTGAAATGTTTACTTAATGAATTCAATATACTTTAAGTAAAACTTATAACTTCACATAATTAGATAAACTTTCAATTTATTAAACTTGATATATTAATTTAAATCAACCCGATATTCATTCAAATCACTTTCCACAAAAATCAAGTTACAAAAATCATATCCTTTAAAAATGCTAACTTTTCATTTAGTTTCAATTTAACTTAATATTCATCTTCCAACCTTATTCTCTTTTAAGTCATTAAAACTCCAGAAATTTAATTTTAAATAAAGGCTTAATCGTATTTGATCTTAAAAATCAAACTTTATTTTATACTTCAAATCAAATTTATACAAAGCTTAAAAACCGAAAATTTACTATATATATATATATATATATAAATAACCAAATCAATATCCCATAAACCATATATATATATAGCTTTACAAAACCATAGTAAAACATTTCAAAAATAATTTTATATATTTACCGTGGTGCCTGTATAAAATTTTCTACCCTATGGTCAAGTGATACGGATGTTTATCATTTCAATCCGCAATTTAAAATAAAAATGTGGTTGTATGTCATTTCAAACCGCAATTCCGAATGAAATAAAAATGCATGATGACTTGAAGTTTATACAATATAAATGTAGCATCCATTCATCCAAATATCAATCATCAACCATTATTTGCAATCATCATCCAATTTAAACAATCATCGATATAGAGCATATAAATTATACAGGTAATAAATAACATGTAATAACCAACAGTTTATATTCAATAATGAATTTATTAACTGTTAACTATCAGTTTATATGCAAATAAATAAATTCTTAACTATCAATTCATATGCAATAATAAAATTAATTAACAGTTAAACTAAATAAATGCGATTTAACAGAGGTGACAAACAAAACATGCCAAACAGTCATAAATAACTTCCTACTCGTATCTTAAGTCAAATTAACAAACATAAGAAATTTTAGAAGTTGTGAGTGGGTTAAAACACTCACCTTTTGGATTTAAATTGAATTCAAATCCAATTTAAACCCAAAAATTTAACGGTCTCCAAATTCATTCAAACCAGCGTCAACAGATCCGGAATTTAATTACGATCCTAACAAAAAAAATCGTGTGTGAAACGGAGTTCGTATGTGAAAGTTATCATAATTAAACGATTTGCAATAGAAATTAAAAATAAACAAAACAAAAATAAAATACTGTGCCACATCCACTCTTCCCTCGCGTATGCTTCTTCTTGATTGCTAGCTTTGTTCCGTAATTTTTCTTTTATTTCGATTTACTTTAATTTTCCTCCTTATTATATGAATGTATGTATTTTTAAAAGGTTGAAAGAAAAAAAAAAGATTTGAAAAGGAAGAATTGAAAAAGAAAATGATTAAAATAAGAACTGAAAATGGAAGAGAAGATCTAGATTTGAAAAGAAAGAAGAAAGTTTGAAATAGAAGAAAATTTTGAAGAAGAAGAATATTTGAAGAGGAAGGAAAAATTAAAATGAGAGATAATAAGGAGATTTGAAGAGAAAAGAAAAAAAAGAAAAGGAAAAAAAGAAGAAGATTAGAATGGAGGCTGTGGTTTCATTTGCGTCATATCTTATTTATAAGGTTAGAATTAGGTTTAGGATCAAAGATGTTTGAAAAGAGAGACCGCTATTAATTAGAAATAAATGAAATGACGTTTCAGAAAAATGAAGTTGGAAAATGAATGGAAAGAAATAAAGTAAATATGAACAAACTTGGTTTTGAAATATAGTAAATATGAACAGCCTTTTTAAAAGTAGCAGGTATTAAAAAGAGGCAATTATTAATTAGAAAGGGAATGAATGGACTAACTCTATACTATAAACAAACTTTTAGAATTCAAATTTCAAAACAATTGTTTACTTAATAAATTTTGTTAACCCTAAACACACCAAAATTACTTCATTAACTCAAGTAATATTTGAATTTCTATGCATTTGGGTTTTTGTCTATGCATAATAATTTTTTTATACTTACCTTAAAAATGAAAACATTTGATTTGTTTTTCCCAAAATGATCTCTTATTACCATTGAAACACCCTTTTTGTTTACCACAGAACGCGCGTTTTTTTCTTCTTTTATTAAATCTATTAATTGAAATCACCGTTTTCTTTCCTTTTAGTTGAAATATTTGAACTACATTAATTGCAATCACTTACAAGGTTAAATTTTAAAACCGATAACTAAAATGCATTAAAAAAAATAGAAAAATTGTTTATATACAAGAGTAATAAAAAGATTATTTTTCTATTATTGTAATCAGTCTGTAAGCTAAACACAGTTCAAATAAACATATATTTCTTTCTATAAAATCAATCTTTCTATTTTTTATTTAAATTAAATTAAACCTACGTTCACAGATGAAACATTCATTTTATTGATGTAAATGTTTTTTTTTCATTGAATCAAAACTTTCCTTATATTTCACAAAACATAAGCTGCTTTTAATTGCACCTATTACAATTAGTATTCTCTCTCCTATTAATTGAAAATTTTCAATTACATTAATTTCCGTTGATTAAGTTTCAAAATGGGCTAAATGAATGAAATGATAAGTAGAACAATTACTTCCTATTAACGTAATATTTAGATGTTAAATTTTCATTTATTTCAATTAGACCTATTATCATACATTACTTCAATATACTGACAAGCTTACTTTTGCACCCTTTCATTTACCCAACTGCCATTTTATAATTAAACTTAATAATAGATTCATACTCTGTTACATAAATGCATACCCCTTTTATCTAAATTAAAATTTTCGTAACTTCAAACATTTGATCCATTTAATTCCAACTACTCCTTTCATTAAATTTTAGATTCAAATCAATTTATAAAGCTTTACCTCCATTCTTTATATACTCGAACCATCATTTAATGAAGAATTTATTTACGTTATTCCCCATTATTACCTAAATTTATTTAAACGTACCATTTATTTCAATAATTTACAAATTAAATTGAATGACTGAATATAAATATAACTCATAATAATTTTTGTAAAACTCTCAATCCCACATTTAAAAGTATCCTTATCCGTTATATCTATTAATTAAATAAATTCCATTTTTAAGTCCGTTTAAATTTATTACTAAGTACCCATTTACTTTTCCCATCAATTTGAATTCCATTCAATTTATAGAACAATCACTTTCCCATTCACACCTTAATATCAACCCACAATTATTGAAATTCATTATCTTATTTTGATTTTATACAATTACCATTAACTTTACATTCAGTTATTATTCAACGCATATTTATTCATCAATCAAATTCAATATTTACTTTAATTTCCTTTTATTTGATAAATAACCTAGTATACATTTACATACATTCATTTCATCCCATTCATTTATGGGTATTGCATTAAAATTTAGTTTATTAGCTAATACCAACATTATTACCATTCATTACAATTAGATTCCAAATTTTTATTCAATGCGCTGAATGAATAACATATATATTAATCAAATCGTTACATTTGTTTTTCTCATATTCCATTAAATATATGCACACATACAAATTAAGATTCTAAATCCAATCAGTTATTTCTTTTACATCAACCATCATTTATGAATAATTATCGTTTCCTATTTATTTTGTTACATTCACTTATATTCACTTTATGAGTAAATTGGTATTCCCTTTAACCCATTAATTACTAACTTTAGCTATTGCAATTTATCATCCAACATACAAATTTAATCTACTGTCAAATTTTCCATTTCAATTAATTAACACCTTACAATAGTTAATAAAAAGGAATTGTACTAAATAAAAATTTATTTTCATTGATGAATTCAGTACTTGCCTTTATTTACTTATTTCTAACCTTTTATCGAATTGCAACAATTTCCACTATTACAATTAATTGCAATATATAATTCAATTTGTAAATTTTAATTTCCCTTAATACATCTAATTACAACATTCCCTTTCTTAAAAATAAATAAGATTTCTGTTTCTTCCTAAATTTAAATTAGAAATCCTATTAAATAAACAAATTAAATTATCAAATTTACGAGTCGTTGCACTCTCCCCCACTCAAAATTTTTCGTCGCCGAAAAGGAAAAGAAGGGAAAAGAAGAATTAAATAACACTACATCTTATTCAAAATATTTAACTTATAACCAATAATTTACTAAATTTATTTCCTCAAATAAAATATACCCGTTTTATAATCATTATATCTTTCTACACTTAAATTACTAAAGTTTGGTAAACATTTCAAAATATTCTAAGTCCAAATTTTACGGAAAATTTTGGCAGAGTCTCCTTTGTACGGAGAGGCTTGGAAGAAATATAATATAAATATAACAATATACACAAATACTTTCCAAAATAAAATATATCCCCACACGGGAAAATATATAAAATAGCGCTATAAACCGTAATCCGAAACGTACCTATTTATCAGGCAATTTACGCTTAATTTATGGAACCAAAAGCAGTAGCAATTGCTTCCATATCCTGCATTTCACTTATAAAATCTAAAGGGTTAACAATTTACATCAAGTGAAATATTTAAGTGGATTTCAATCACTAACAACAAATCAATACAACAACCATTAATTTCAACAAACAGCATACACAACAAATACAAAACAACCATACAATCATACAACAAATAGTTGTTCGGGTTCAAAACCTTTAAATTGTACGAAATGAAGAATAAACCATCAAGTGCATCATTTACTCAACAGTCTTAGATTAAACCCAATGGATTATTCATCAATCCAACAAAGTTAAAGTTTCATCACCCAACAACCACAATCAAACAATAACAATTACAATCAACAAATCAAATTAACTTATTATAAATTTTATTTCATACATCAGTTGTTTGATTATCTTTTTATTTATACAGTGATTCATCGTTTTAATTTACATTTACTCATTAAATGTTTGCTTCATTTATTTTTACTTATTACTTACAATTATTCAATTTCATTAACTTAGGTCATGCTAGTTCTTTTTATCTCATTATAATTATTTATTCATTTATTGCATGCCCTCGTTTAATTTGTTAGCATTTCCATTTTATTTACTTAAGTTGATATTCATCTATTTGAATTACTTACCTTTAATTTTATTCACTTATAGTAAGATTTTAATTGTAACTTAAGTTGATAACATTAAATTCTCATTTATAATAGCAAATTCATTGAATTCTACACTACCTACTTTTACTTGTACAATTTTCATAACATTTCCTATTAAACATTTCAACTTTTAATATTTGGTAAGTTATATATGTTTTTTAAAGAATGTACTTGAAAGTTATACAAGTTTTCCCATTACCAATGATTAATTTAAAATTCAATAATAATAATCTTTATTTCATAGGTTATAATTTCAAATTCCATTTAATACCATTTATAACCTATCATTAAATCTCTTATTTCCTTTAGAGGTTTTAATTTATTAATTACCTACGTTTCAATTCACTACAATAATTGAAACAATTAACTAATGGAAATCTAAGAATTTAATACCGGGTGAAATTTCAAATTATTTTAAAATAATAGATAAATATATTCTTACAACTTATATATCTCTAATTATATTTAAAACAATTCAAAATTTATATATTTTTCAAAATGAATCTGCAATAAAACTACTACAGTGGCCTTTTCCCTTCGAAACTCGAAAATGAAAGTCGATGATGCGGCCGTCATCACCGAAATTATTTTCCAGCGACAGAGAGGAAAGTACAAAACTTATTTTCTCCAAAATCTTCTTTAAAACAATTTTTCCCAAATTATATTAAATGTTTATATCAGAAAGTACTTATAAACAATATTATTATGTTCCAAAATTTATTTGAAAGAAATTTCAAAATCCCGAAACTTAAGTTCTAAATTTCCAAATTTCATTTATTTTATTTTTCAATCTTATTTCTATTATTATTTATACACTTTATTACCTAACAACCAATCTATTGCAGCCAAATATAGATATCTTTTGAAAAATTTATTTTATATATAGAAAATGTAATAGGCAAAATTATTCCGTTCACCTATATAAAACAAATATTATGTCGGTCTGTCCTATTAAGTGTTTTGAAATCCCTATTGATGTCACAGCGTCCCATGCACCAACCAGAATTTATAAATACAAAACGGAACAGATTAACAATATAAAATCTTTTTATAACACTAACAAATACTCTCTCTCATATATATACACTCAGCGACTCCCATAGGGTATTACTACCTTATTAGTAAAGAGTCAAACCCCTACAAAGCTAAGGTTTATCGCTAAACCAAAGCTCTGATACCAACTGTAACGTCCCGCCTTTTCACACGCTTTAAATCGACACACGTGCCAATTCAAACCATACGGAAGGGCGGATTGTTATGGGGTAAATAAGAAAAATAGAGAAGAGAAAAAAAAAACTAAACAGAATCTCACAGCGGAAGGATAAAATATAATATATAATATACAGTTCATAAAACTATTTACAAAACATTTGATTCTTCTTTATACAATAAATATCAGAGTTCACATACCAATAAATACCAATGCAGCGGAATACAGTGTGTAGAACCATATAATATAATAATAATAATGAAATCTTCGTCTTCGTCCTCCAGAAATAAAGTCTTCAAATCCTGAAACGCTCGGACTGACCCGAGCGAATTGAAAAGACAAAACACTTGAGTCAGAACTAAAGGATCTTATGTAAGTTAAATTAACAGAAATAAATCTGAGTGCAGTAACTCAAAAGATGCTCGGGATTTACATCTCTTAAGGATCTGTTAAACTATTTACTATGTAATATATTTCGCTATTATAATAGTGTCTATAGTAAAATAAACATACTTTTAAATAGCATTAAGGCTTTACATTTTCCACCTTAACACGTAATAGTCCCAGTAGTCCATCCAATATCATAGTCCCTCCTAATCGGGAAGCCACCAGAGGATACCACACGGGCTACGAGAGAAATCCAAACTCGTACAAGGCTCGATAGGGTAGGTGACACGGCACAACTAGGCAATGCCAGGGTAGATATACCAATTGCTATCCGGGCTGGTAGTAACACGTAGCCGCAGCTACCGCCCACATCGAACTAACACCGCCAAATCAAAGAAATCAATAGTGGCCACCGAATCAATCCAAAGTCAGAGTATAGTATCGAAGGAGTGCGTTCGATCAGAGGAATGACCTCATTGGCCCGAGAATCGCTCCTGTTTTAGCCACCTTATGCCAACTCACGGGAGTCGGGTCCACGTATTACCTTGCAGGAAACGCCTCCACCAACCTACTTCATTCTGGAATCTCCACCGCGTACACGGTTGTTAAAGTGGTTTTCGGAGTTGGTAGAGAGTATGACAACTTCCGATCCCGGTCTCTTTAACAACCAAACGTTATTTTAACACCGCGGTCATTTAAAATAATTATACTTTAAAACCAGAATAAAATATCCATTTTAAACCCATATAAATACGATATCGTTTATATTTTTAAAACCCCAAATCAATACGATATCATTTAGGCCCAAACCAATATAATGTCATTTTATTTTCCAATATATATTCTTTTCCAAAATCATAGGTTTTCAAAGTAAATATTTAGAAATCAAAACTCTTGAATATAAAATTTTCAAATTATACACCATGAAAATCATAACCTTGAAATAAGTTTCCATCTCTTAAATGGTTAAATATTAAATTACTTTTATAAAACAAAATAGCTTCTTTAGATTTCACAAATCAATTTCAAATATCGATTTAAACTACCAAATACCATTTCAATTCTTATGTTTCAAAGCTTTAAATATTTCACCATTTCAAAAACAAACTCATTTGACAAATCCCATATATATTAAATTCAATTACTTATTATTTAGACTTGAAATATTTACTTAATGAATTCAATATAATTTAAGAAAAATTAACGTCACATAACTGGAAAATCTTTCGATTTATTATATTCATTTAAATCAACCTGATATTCATTTAAATCACTCTACACAAAAAATCAAGTTATAAGATCATATCCTTTAGAAATTCTAACTTTTTATTTAATTCCAATTTAACTTAATATTCGTTTTCCAACCTTATTCTCATTTAAGTCGATAGAACTTCCAGAAATTAAATTTTAAATAAATGCTTAATCGTATTTGATCTTAAAAAAATCAAACTTTATTTTATACTTCAAATCAAAATATATACAAAGCTTAAAAACCGGAAATTACTATATATAAATAACCTTTATCAATAACCAAATCAATTTCCCATAAACCATATATATAGCTTTACAAAACCATAGAAAAAAATTTCAAAAATAATTTTATATATATACCGCGGTGCCTGTATAAAATTTTCTACCCTATGGTCAAGTGATACGGATGTTTATCATTTCAATCCGTAATTTAAAATAAAAATGCGGTTGTATCTCATTTCAAACCGCAATCCCGAATGAAATGAAAATGTATGATGACTTGCAGTTTATACAAGATAAATATAGCATCCATTCATCCAAATATCAATCATCAACCATTATTTGCAATCATCATCCAATTTAAAAAATCATCGATATATAGCATATAAATTATACAGGTAATAAATAACAGGTATTAACTAATAGTTTTATATTCAATAATAAATTTAATAATTGTTAAACTAGCAGTTTATATGCAAATAAATAAATTTAATAACTATTGAACTAGCAGTTATATGCAACAAATAAATTCTAACTGTCAATCTATATGCAATAAATAAAATAAATTAACAGTTAAATTAAATAAATGCGAATTAACTAAGATGGTGAATAAAACATGCTAAACAATCATAAATAAATTTTTACTCATATCTTAAGTCAAATTAACAAACATAAGAAATTCTAGAAGTTGTGAGTGGGTTAAAACACTCACCTTTTGAATTTAAATCGAAATTTAAATTCGATTCAAACCCAAAAACTCGACGGTCTCCAAATCTGTCCAAACCAGTGTCAAAGCGTTCGGAATTTCAATACGAACCTAGCGGAGAAAACCGCGTGTGAATTGCATATCGTATGTGAAAGTTATTGATGTTATAACATTTGAAATTAAAATAAAATAAACAACAATTAATTAAAACACGGACCAATAGAAACGCGCCACGCAAGCTGCAGAACCCTAGCTTCTACTGTAACATCGCGTACGCGATCTTCTTCCAGCCGCCACCAACCTAATTTCCTTCAATTTTCGCTACCGCCTCGAAGCATCTGCCACCGATTAGGGACTTCCATCGCCTTGGCCTCGCCGAGGCGCCCCACCTCAGGCCGACCGGCCACCTCCGGAGCCCCTTTGCACGTGCGACCGCCGCCCCCTTTTGAGCCAGTTTCTGGCGATTCCAAACACCATCGCGACGAACTAACCACATAGATCGAACCTACTCGTCTTCCTCTACGCATCCATGCTTCCCGGTCGACCTAAGGACGTAGATCCACCGTTGAATCACAAAGCGAAAACGAACGGCCGAGACAAACGAGCCAATTTCTGATCAAACCGAAACCCGAATCGAAAAGAGAATTGCACCACTGAATTACGCTCGTCGAGAGCATTAACATATAATTTTTTCGGAATTTTTTGAAATTATATTTCTGAAAATAGCAATAAATAAACATTTAAAGTGGAATATTTGACATATATGCATTTAAATTTAATTATACCCTATAAATTTAATAAATGTTTATTTGTTGCTATTTATAGATATACATTATCCCTATGGTCAAGTGATACGGATGTTTATCATTTCAATCCGCAATTTAAAATAAAAATGCGGTTGTATATCATTTCAAACCGCAATCCCGAATGAAATGAAAATGCATGATGACTTGAAGTTTATACAATATAAATGTACCATCCATTCATCCAAATATCCATCATCAACCAACATTTGCAATCATCATCCAATTTAAACAATCATCGATATAGAGCATATAAATTATATAGGTAATAAATAACATGTATTAACCAACAGTTTATATTCAACAATAAATTCAATAACTGTTAAACTAGCAGTTTATATGCAAATAAATAAATTTAACTATCGATTTATATGCAATAAATAAAATTAATTAATAGTTAAATTAAATAAATGCGAATTAACCGAGATGATGAATAAAACATGCCAAACAATCATAAATAAATTTCTACTCATATCTTAGGTCAAATTAACAAACATAAGAAATTTTAGAAGTTGTGAGTGGGTTAAAACACTCGCCTTTTGAATTTAAATTGGATTTTAATCCAATTTAAACTCAAAAATTCGACGGTCTCCAAATCTTTCCAAACTAGCGTCAACAGATTTGGAAATTTATTCACGATCGTAACAAAAAAACGCGCGTGAAACGGAGTTCGTATGTGAAAGTTATCATGATTAAATGATTTGCAATAGAAATTAAAAATAAAACAATTAAATGATTAGACACTTGGAATATCACACAAACTGAGTATGTTGAACCAACTACCAATTTTACCCAATGGACTGTTGAGTAAAAGGGTGTTGCATAAAATAACTCAAAGGTCATGAATATATTATTTTGTTCATTAGATAGGAATGAGTTTAATAGAGTGTCTGTTTGTAAGTCTACATTTGAAATCTGGAAAACTTTGCAAGTTACTCATGAAGAAACAAAGTTAAACGGACTAAAATTTCCCTAGTAACTAATCAGTTTCAATTGTTTAAAATGCATGCAAATGAGTCCATTTTCGACATGTATTGTCGATTTCAAGATATTGTTCATTCACTAAATGCACTGGGAAAAATCTTTTCAAAGGAAGACCAAGTCAGAAAAAAATCTAAATTCACTCACTCCAGAATGGGATCAAAAGACACTTGCAATCGAAGAAGCAAATGATATCAGTCTAATGAAAATAGAAGAATTGGTTGGGAGTTTGATGTCTTATGAAGTTCAACTGCAAGGAAGAAGAGAAAATAAGGCTACAGAAAAGAACTCATTAGCATTCAATGCAAAAACTGAAGATTCGAAACCAGACAATGATGATGAGATTGCTTTCATGACAAGAAACTTCCGGAAATACTTAAAATATAGAAAAATTAATAAGTACAAAAGAAATGATCAAAGGATTTTTCGAAATAATACGGAGAACATCGGCAATGATAGACGCTAGAATTGCAATAAGGTCGGGCATCTTAGAAAAAATTTTCTGCATCCAGATAAAAAATTGTTCCCTCCAAACAATGATTCGTCAAGGAAAAGAAAGAAAGCATACACAGCAACTCTTGATGACTCAGACTCATCATCCAGTGACGATGAAAAGAAGACGGATAATTCAAGTTTATGTTTCACTGCTATTCATGAATCAGATGATGATGGGAGTATGGGTCTAAAAATAAGTATGAATTTACATTATTATTATTTTGTTTTAATGGATGCTTGTTTATTTGCTAGATTTTTAATTCCTTGAATTTTAAATTCAAAATTATCGCTTGAAATTTGAATTTTAGATTCAAAATTATCGTTTGAAATTTGAATTTTAATTTCAAAAATAATATTATTTTATTAATATTTTAAATATTATATTATCAATATTTAAGTATTATTATATTTAATGTTATCACAAGAAGTGTATAATTAGAATATAGGATATAATACATACATTTATTAGAAATTAGGAATAGAAACTTGTCCTTTGATTCAATAGGCATATGTCGACATACCCGGATACCCCATGTCGACATGCCTCTCAGAATTTGATTTCAAAATTTGAATGCAAACTTTTGAATTTCCATCCACCTTTTCACCAACTTCAATACTCTGGAAAGATGCCTCTTGACCAGAGAACATGTCTATAGAATCTCCATTTATCTCACTCTCTTTATCATCACTTTTCACTTTTATTTCAAATTTATCTTCATTATCTTCTACTCCTCTCAAATTTCTTCAATGGCCTCTTTAAGCACTCCTAACACCAGTAGGCTTTCACAATCGGTCAAAAACTTTCTTTTTAATGACCCGAAGCTATCAAAGCTTACATCAACTATATAAACTTTGGTAAAATTCATACAGGAAAATTTTCTATTTTTGAAGATTTTCCATCTTATGAAACTGAAAATCTTTTTCAACAATTTTCAATTCTTAGTTTAGTAGATAACAAACAAAATGATTTTATATGTTATCAAAATCTTGTTAAGATATTTTATGCGAATTTGAATCGTGGTTTTTATGATGGGGAAGAAGGACAAATTTGGAGTAGTGTTAAAGGAACACAAATTGTTTTGGATTGTGAAATTTTGAAAAATATTTTGGAACGCAAGTATACAGTAATGAATCTCTTGGAATCTCAAATCAATGAAAATGATCAAGAGACATTTCATCACATCTTTGAAGGGGATGACAATTTTGAATTCAAAAATCGTTATTTTCGTCCAAAAGTTGTTAATCTACCCATCCAACACACTCTTATACCAAGATCGGGAAACTACAACAACCCGACTTTGAAAATTTGCAAAGCTCTTTTTGCAATTTTTGAAAATTGTGATATTGATTGGGCTCAAGTTATTTTGGATGAGCTAAGGCCCAAGAATTTTACTATGGGTGAAAACACAATATATCATGGAATTTATCTCAGATGGATTTTTAATTACTTTGGAGTTGATTTCAAAAGGGAAGAATTTATAACAAAAAAAGTGTTCAACCATGGAAACATTTTCCTTATGCAAATTCCATTAGTATGTCAACAATATGAAACGCTTATGGAAAAGGAAGAAAGACTTGCTCAGGAAGAGATGGAAGAAATGGAAGAAGAAGAAGAAGAAGCGTAAGAGGAAGGAATGGAAATTGAAGAGGATGAAGAGAAAGATCAAGAAACTTCCTTAGAGAGCATTGAATATCCTACTAATCCTGCTAATCCATCCAACAAGACCATTCTTAATAATCAAAGAATTATAGTGGAAAATCAAAAGACACTTAAAAGATCAATGAGTAAGAAAATGGATAAGATTTCCAGTAAAATCGACAAGTTCTTCGAGAAAATTAGTAGAAAACTTGGACTATCATCTTCTTTATCTTCATCTAACTAGTTCTAGTTCATGGTGCCTTAAGTTCCATCTTTATATTTTCTTTATTTTAGTTAATATTATATTATCTTATGTAATGTTGACTAGAATTATTAATGAAATCTTTCATTTTCTGTTATTCAACTTCATTTGTCTCTGTAATTGCTTATTTTTATATTTTACAAATTTTAGTTCAATAGATTTGTTCATAATATTCAAAACAAAGAAAAATATCACTTTAGGCAGAGGCATGTCAACATACACCATCCCCCCATGTCGACATACAACGGGCAGAAAATAGTTACACTTTCAAATTTTACTTTCATGTAACTAACTTGTGTCTATTCATTTCAAACTACTTTCTACCCCCTATTTATATCTGTTTCTTCCAGAATAAATTGTCAAACTTCATCTCTAATCACTCTCTTTCATAGTTCTTCCTATTTCTTGAATTATGGCTTCTCTGATTAAGAATCTAAGTGATAATCTTGAAGAAACTCTCACTTCCTTCAAGAATATTCTTACATTCATACTTCGTAATCAATGTTACTTAGAATTGAGTCAAATACAGATGATCAAGGAGAAAGAGAGACATTTTGATGCCCTTCGTTGGATGATCTCTGCCCTTAACAAGGACGATCTCGAAGGAAATCCACCAGTCACTCTCGACAAAGATAAAGAAGAATGGAATTCCATCAAAGCAAACCCTATCTTTGGAGAAAATGGATGGATGGAAATACCAAGTGATGACTAGTCACTCTATATGTTATTTGTTTGATTTAATTGGTGCATTTTAAACTTAATTGACTTAACTTATTTTGGTATGGTTTGTATATATGCTTGGAATGAATAATTACTGTAAGTATGATTGGCTGATGATTGATTTACTTTTTGGATTACACTTATGATCACATTTCATATTTATGATCGCACTTAGCACTTATTGCACTTATATATGGATTACTCTATTTTATTATGGTTGATTATCTTATATCAAGTTCAGGGAATTTATTAGTTAGAAGTTTTGGTTGATGACAAAAGGGGAGAAGTTATAAAATAGTAGTTGGCTTGGAGTAAGGGGGAGTTATGATAAGATTATGGTATAATAAGTATATTTTATAAATACAGGTTGTCATTATCAAAAAGGGGGAGATTGTTAGGAACTGAGATGTTGGTTTTGATGAAAACAACCTTTTTAACTTATCTTATTATAAAATATATACTAACACCGTTGTCTAGATAGATATGTATATATAGGATATGTGTGTGTGTGTGTATGCAGGTATTGATTACTAAAGACTGATCAGTATAAAGACTTAAGACTCAAGATTGAAGACTCTAAAGTTTCAAGATCAAGATTTCAAGATATGTGTCTAGTTTTTGTTAAAACTTCATAATAGCATGGAAATCTTCATTCAAAATTTCATTTGGGATGGAACCCATTTCTATCTTCTTAGTGGTTTACAAACCCACGACAAGTAGCTTACAAACCTACGACAAGTGGCTTACAAACCCACGAACATCCTGATTTTGTACAAGTTCTCGAGACCTGATGTGATGAGATATTCTACAGGAAGAAGCTTGCAAAAATACTTTAAAATGGTTTTTCAAAATGATTTTCAAAACTGCTTTTCAAAATACTTTAGCCTTAAAATTATCTTTTCAAATGATTTCTCAAAAAGATGTTTTAGCCTTAAAATATTATTTGTTTTTGTTTAAAATAAACTCTTGTTTGAAACTTCATATTCAAAAAAAAAATTACATTGTTTTTTAACGTAGGGATGTCGACGTCATGGGATACCCCATGTCGACATGGTGGTCGTTGATTCAAAAGTCTCAATTTTTAAAAGAAGTTCGTTTAAATCTCTTCACTAATAGTTATGACCGTTGGTGCTTTATAAATTGCCTTCCTAAACGAATTTTTTAACTAACTAATTTCTTATTTTCTTCACTTCTTCTTCTCCATAAATCCATATTATATAATTTTCATATTTTTAAGATCGTGCCGAAATTCTGCCGAATTCTCAAGTGAATCAAATTAGAATCTCATTCTTGTTTGATTCTCTGTCCTCTCTCAAAAATCAAAGTGTTATTCAGAGTTATAGGACCAATTTGTAATCAAAAGTTTATCGAGTCTCTCTATAAGGTGTGGTTGTGCCTAGAAATCAATTAGGTGATCTTGTGCCCCTTAAATCAAGAGAGTTTGCCTCGGACTCGTGAGACAGGAGGGTACCTCAAGGCCTTTAGAGATTGAGGATTGTAATCTCGATATTGGTATAATAAAAATCTATATGAGGTGGTTTGCCTTGGTATAGGACTGGATGTAGGGTAACTCCGAACCAGTATAAAATCCAGTGTGTTCTTTCCTTTTACTGCTTTTATTTACTTTCTGCATCTGTGTTTGATTCTGTGATTATTCTATGATTATTTTTTTCATTTGTTTGTATCTTAATTTTAAATTAGTTCATATAAGTCTTAGAATCCATTAAACATCATTCACCCTCCCCCTCTAGTATTAAATTAGCCTTAAGATCCTTAATCTGCACTCCTTTTCACTTTTGACAAGGGTCAGAGATATCATTAAGAGAAGTGTACATCTCTAGATAAAATATACCATAGGAAAAATGTAGTTGGTCTATAGCCAATCATGTGGCATCGAGTACCATCACTCTCGTATGCATATCTGAAAGCATTACTAGATATAGAGATGATATAACCTTAGGTTAGCTAAAGAGGCATTTCACTAGAAGGACAAACTTTGCAGTCCAATTAGTTTCTAGGACACACATCCATAGAAATTAATTTCAGGCCAAAATCATCAAAATAATTACTTTAAGGACAAAGTCAGCAGTCCAATTACTTTCAAGGACATAAATTCATAGGTTTTTAGGCTTTAGAAACTAATTATTTTGCATTTTGTCCTTAAAAGTAATTATTTCAATTGTGTGTCCTAAATACTAATTGCACTTGCTAAAGAGGCCTTATGGCTAATTTCCACTTAGCTAAACCCTTTGGTTATGCCCCTACTCTAGTTTTTTTCATTACTGATGATGAACTCACAGTTAGCATCTTATCACACGAGCTATCGTTACTCAAGCAGATCTAGAATCTTTCTATGAATTTCAGCATCTTGAACAGATCTTGAATTTCTATCTAGATTCTAGCATCTCGAACAGTTCACGAATCTCTCCATAGATTCTAGCATAAGTCCTCTGATGAATGCTAATGCTATCCTCTCTCTTGGATCACCCTTAGGATAGACAATCCCACATGATAACATCGCTTGAAACGTTAACGCTGACATCTCCCTTGGAATTAATCTTAAGACAGACGGTGCAACTCTATAATATATCACTTCACAACTTCTTCCAAAACATAGATCACATATACAGTTCTAAAGTTTATACGTATAGTATAGTATCATTGAAGATAATTGTACCATATAACCCTCGTGTTTCTTATAGATATTTCCTAAGTAAATTGTGGTCAAATTCAACAACAATGAGAAAGATCGCATATTGAAACCAAGTCTCCTTTACTTACCACGTTTTTGACCTTCTCAACTTATGTTATCCCTCAGTCAAGAGTGAATCCAGTTAGGTTAGAGCACTGGTTGCATGTAAAATATAATCAAGAGGTTAAAAGCAAATGTTACTCAAAAGCCGTTACCATGTACCCCTTCTCTTTTATAAGTTAAATCTTAATTTTTTCTATCCTTTTTTCAAAAGATTTCATACTTATTATTACCTTTAAAATATCCATTTAAAAGGTCTTAGAATATTCACAAGGGTTAAAGAAGAATGTTACTTAAACATCGTCACTACAAACCCAAAATCATTTCACTTATAATCATTTTTAAAACATTCTTTTTAAAGATTTAATTATATTCATAAGTATAATCAAAAGGGTTATAGACAAATGTTGCTAACACATTGTCACAACAAACCCAACCAATACATACTTGCCATTATCTTTAAACATTCTTTTTAGAGATATGGATATATCTATAATTATTAATTTTAATTAACTTCACAAAACCATTTATTTAACATAAGTGTTGTAATCCAAAACTTTATTTATTCTTTTATAAACTACCTCGCCTACTTTTCCAAACTTATGTATATGTATAAAAATACTTTAAGAATACTTATAAATATGTTTTAAATATTTATAATAAAATATTATTTGAAAATAATTTATTTATAATTTATTGAAATCCTTTTATTTTTAATGCGGTAGAGGAATACCTTTTCTTTAAAATACATATTTAGTAGTTAAAAATAAATTTAAACTTCTAATTTTTTTTTCATACTCAAATCCGTGTTATTAGACTTTCGTACAAAGAAAATAAATTATAAATCATTTAAAAACATAGAAAACTAGCTTAAATGACGCATTTTAACAAAATAATGCAACATGCCCAGGAATGTTGTAATAGACCAAATACAGCATTTATAAGTGCTATCTAAAGTTATTAATAGAGAATAAAATGAAAATGCACGATCTTTGCAGCCAGTTTTAACCACTTAAGCAAATGATATTTTGATCTAATTGTTTATAATAATTGATATGCTTAAGGTTTTAAACCCATCAAAAGAAACCCCTAAAGATATTTACAAATTAGTTACAAAAATGTTCTCAAAAATAATATATTTTTCCAAAGTGCATTTACAGCGGCTGTCACGCTTCAAACTTCTTCAACTTCATTCAATCCATTATGGGATGATTTGAAATTCGATACTTTTATAGCAGTAAGCATCCATAGAGTACTTATTAAAACTACAAACAAACTCTTAGGATGTCTTTCAAAGTTAATTTTAAAAACCTTCGAACCCAAGGCATGTTCGAAGTGCGACCATACCGACCTTTCTGCCATAACTTTTACAATTTTGTTTCACAAGTTCTACAACTTTTCAAACCATTTCCTCACTATCCCATACACTATTGTAAGTATAAAGAACAATCAAAATACATCATGTCACTATATATTAACAAATCACCAATTTGAACAAGTTTAAACATAAGGGGATTGAAAATGCATTCATAGCGACTATCGCTTAATAGATCATTCCATGTTCATTCAAATTTCAACATACAATCCAAACAACCATTTCTACACAATGTCAAGGCCACTCCACATGTCATAGAAGGTTAAAGAGGTGATGCTATATATTATAAAGTTGTCATTTTCTTTTGAAAGCAAAGGAGTCCAACGTTATAACTGTAATTAGTTCGTACTTAACTATAACTTTATATTTCACTATCGAACATATATACACAATATATGTCTTTCAATGGTGAATAAATGTAACAACCTGCATATTTATCGATTGTATATTTAAATATTTCATCATTCGTCGGACTTTAGTCCGAAAAGCTACTTTTTGCAAACAGTCGAATTGGGACTCGAGAACCCTTCCATTGAGTCAAAATGCCGTTTGCAACCTTTTTGAGTATAAACTTCGATATGTTTGGAGCTAGCTAAAAATTTGACCTTTTTCACTTAGGGTTTGGGTTCAGCCCACTAGCCATAATAATACCCCAAACTGAATCATCCCTTCCCATTCACTCTCACTTCCTCCTCTTTTCAGTTCTAAAGCAAAAATGGTGGAAGAGAATGGGAAATAGAAATCCAAAACCCTAGTTCATTTGCAAAATCCAAGATCTAGCTCCAAATTCTAAGAGAACCCATTGGTAAGCATCCTCTTCATCTTCTCCAACTCTTTCTCCATTCCATTTCAGAAATTCCTAAACCTAACATAGGAAATATTTTACTTGTAAGCTTGGATTGAAGCTTCTTGAGTTGTTATTGAAGAGGAATTGATCTTAGCTTGTTTTAAAAGCTTCTCCTTCATTGATTTGGGTTCAAAGGTGAGATTTTTATCTCACATCTTTGTCTATAATTATCTTCAATTGTTAGGTATGAATTCCTAACACTTATTCTTGTGCAATTGATTTTGGTTTGGATTGATTTGGTGTATATTCCAATTTTTGATGCTTTGAAATCAAAATCTATGAAAATCCTTTTATGGATATTTGGACATTGATGTTTGAGGCGTATCGAAGAGCCGCTAAGGCTGGGTTGTCACTCGAAGTAAATCCTTAGTCGTCGTTGCTCGTCCGATCGCTTTCGGTATTTATTTCGGCCATTTTTGGTCTAGGTTCAAGGAATGCCCTAAACCCCAGTTTCAGACGTCTGAAACGTTAGATTCAGATGTCTGAATATTATACTGGGAAGATTTGTATTCCCAGATTCAGACGTCTGAATCTATATTTCAGGCGTCTGAATTAGTTTGTTTTGGACCAGAAAGGAAATAGACTAAAAATTGCCTATTTCAGACGTCTGAAATATACTCTGGAAAACTATTGGTTTTCCAGATTCAGACGTCTGAATCCTTGATTTCAGACGTCTGAATCTGCACTTTTTGCCTATATTGCCTATTTTGATTGAATTTCCAATTTAAATCGATTCGTGATGATCCTATTTGTTGTTGTCATTTATTATCGAGGTCGCTCGATCCTATCCTCCCTTAGGTCTTCATTAGGTCGTACCGTTTTGGACGGGACGCTATCCCCTGGACCCCCACGACCTGACCGGGCAGGTCGAACCTCGTAGCGGGGGCGTTGCCCCGCACCCCCACCCCCCTGGACCCCCCCTCCATAGGAGATCTTATCTGAAAAAAATTCAACAGAACTTGCTTTGTTGAGATGCTGAGTTGACCATTCTTCGAGACAAACTATCTTGGGCTTCTCGGTCGATTTTATGGATTTTTGAATACCTATTTCGATGGATTCTTTATCGGTTTCTTTGGATTTTATTCACGTCTTCGAATGTGAATTTTTATGATTGATTGTTTCTACAATCACTTATATGATTTGTCACTTTAAAATATAAAGGTTTTCTATACTAGTAGTAAATATCAAAACTCTTTCTTCAAATGATTTCAACACTATTTTATAACAAAGCTCGTTTTCTCAAACCGATTTCCAATCTATTAGTATATACAAACCTTTACCTCACTCGTATGAGAAATCTAATTAGGCGACTTAGTAAAACAAGTGGTATGAAACGCTTGCGTTTACTTCGTCGGTTAATTCTTGGACTTGTTTGATTGAATCTCTTGTGATAATTTTCTAGTGGAGATCTACAATTTGTTCGTAAATATTTAAGTTAAGCTAGTGGTTATGGGACATGAAGCTAAGCTCATATATTTACTAGCTTGCTGTAATTGACACTTCTTGATGATTATGACGATCATTTTTATGGTTTAGACTAGCAATGTGCGATGTCTCTTTGTCCATGTGGAGATCCGTACCACAATCCATTGAGCTTCGTCTCATTTCTTTGTGGGCTAGCGACCCATGTACTTTTAATATGTTTTGATTCATTGGATGTACCGTTTGTACTACATCAATGTCTTTGCTTTTGGATTCATTGGATGTACCGTTTGTACTACATCAATGTCTTTGCTTTTAATTCATTGGACGTACCGTTTGTACTACATCAATGTCTTTGCTTTTGGATTCATTGGATGTACCGTTTGTACTACATCAATGTCTTTGCTTTTGATTCATTGGATGTACCGTTTGTACTACATCAATGTCTTTGCTTTTGATTCATTGGATGTACCGTTTGTACTACATCAATGTCTTTGCTTTCGATTCATTGTATGTACCGTTTGTACTACATCAATGTCTTTGCTTTTGGATTCATTGGATGTACCGTTTGTACTACATCAATGTCTTTGCTTTTGATTCATTGGATGTACCGTTTGTACTACATCAATGTCTTTGCTTTTGGATTTATTGGATGTACCGTTTGTACTACATCAATGTCTTTGCTTTTGGATTCATTGGATGTACCGTTTGTACTACATCAATGTCTTTGCTTTTTGATTCATTGGATGTACCGTTTGTACTACATCAATGTCTTGGCTTTTTGGATTCATTGGATGTACCGTTTGCACTACATCAATGTCTTGGCCAACCTTTTCTTGTGATTTCTGGATTTCTATATGATGATTCTGGAATTTATGTTTCACCACCTTTTTCAGTTGGCATTGATATGGATGTCATTTATTGTGGTTTGGTGAATTAAATAAAGAATATGACATTCTTTTGATGCTATGAGATTCTTGAAATATTGTATGACTTTCGTGGTTCTCGAATGTATACTTGTCGTAGTATGACATTTTTGGTTATCATACGTCTTTTTATTATATCTCTTATTATATCTCATTTTATCTGATAATTATAACTAGACTGATCCGTTTATTATTTTCTTATTAAATAATACTCGGGTCAGACTGAGATATTATAGGTGCTTCCTCATGGCTTCCTATCTGGAACCATCTTCTAACTTTTGCTTAACTACTTTAGTCTAGTAGTTTTTTGTTGTATGCATTTGAGAAATAGACTCTTTGATGTATACATATTCTTTTGTCTAGCACTTGTTTCTATTCTTTGTGATGTTGTGGATCTTATTTGACCACACTCTGATATACATTTTTTTGTGTAATATTCATATCTGTTTCCGCCCTTTGTGATATGAATTATCTGTGACTGATTTATGTTATGTCTATTTCTATATTTGTTTCCGAAGATTATATATAGCCACTGTGTCATAGCTTTGAGTTTGTATCGGTATGTCGGATTTCCTCCTTAAATGAAATATGCTTTACTATCTGACATATCGGTGCTCGCACAAAGAAATTACACGGATGGTCGCTCCTCAACAGCCTTATTCTCCGTGCTAGTTGACAGCATTACTCCGTAGTGTTCTTGGCTAGCGTGGGTATAGAGGTGGGGTGTCACAATAAACTCACCCCAAAACCTTGCTACAACCAAGCATAAGCCTCACGAACACATGAACACTTCCTACCATCACCCTTAAGTCAAAATCCCACCTTTAGCCTCTACAAGCCCTCGACTACCCCTCCTATTCCCTTTTTGCTCACGGCCCAAACCAAGATTGGGGTTTATGCTCCTTTCCTTCATCATTTAACTTGATAATCCTTTTTTATGAAGTCCTAAACCCTTTGCGAAAGTTTGGATAGGATTGGTGTTTATTTGACTTGATTTTGGAAGATTAAGGAGGAGAAAAAGAAGTAAAAGAGGTCACCAGTTTTGTTCTTTTATTTTTGCCAAACCTTTTAGAATTAATGAAGTGAACTCAGAGGTTACACAAGGTCCTCCTTTATCCCTCCCCCCTTTGATCGGTCATAAAGAGCTCCCCCTCTTGTTTTTCCCATGTGCAACTTTATGCCTCATTATTTTAAAACAAATTTCTAAAACACTATTTACTAAAATATCTTTCTCTAATCACTTTGCTAATTTTTTACTATTACATTTAGTTATTTATAAACACCGAAATATTTTATTTTCTAATAATTACTTATTAATATATTAGGCAAGCCTAGGAAGTCCGAACAACTTTTTTCAAGAAAACAGCCGTTTATCGATATAAGATTTTCGATATTTCTTCGAAGAATTTATATTTGTAAATATTTTTCAAAAAAAATAGCAGTAATAGTTATTACTTAAAAAGGGGTTATTATGGTCATTAGATCAATCCAATTACATTTAATTCAAGTTTCAAATATCTAAACAATTCGGATATTTAAATACGAGCTGCTCGAAATTCTAGGTCGTTATATATATGGAATTTGTTATTGGTCAAAATAATAATATTATCCACACTCAACTTGATTTTTACAAAAAACGAATTAATTGGTTCAATAATAACATTTATTATTAAATGTACTATTCTGTGCCTCTATCCTAAGATTTTGATTTTAAGCTGGCTATAGTTGACTAAGATACTGACTTCTTACAATTGAGGAGACGAATTCTCTATGGAATATGTTCCACTTTCAGTGTTTCAACTCAAACCAAACTATAGCCGCTCGGTGGATATGATTTAACTATAATCAAAGTGAAGTATTCATATTGAAGTTCCACACTCTTAAGTCGAGAAAACTATGTAACATCATCACCTTAAGATTTCTCGTTTAACCTGGCTTTTATTAAACAGTAGGAAAATCTTGGATGAGTCATTCCATAGTTATCCAATAACCAAGAATACAACCCCTTGGTACCCCAATAGCCATGAGTAATATACTATCCAACATTTGGAGAGCGTTACACACTCTGGTCTTAAAGTATGTATCGATATCCATTTTTCAAAACATCTCAAGCAGGAATATTTTAAAAAAAATGTTAGTATTTAATGATAATTACTCATGATTGCAAATATTTGCAACTATAATCACCTAACATTTTATTTAAGGATTTTCTTATCGATACACTTTAAATTAATTACTTAATTAATTACATCATAATAAAACAAACTATATAACCGAAATTAAATAGCTTTATTACAGACAAGATTGATCACATACTAAGATATATGTAACGAATTACATAATTGTCCATAGGACATACCACTGACTCTTTCACCCGTAGGGTGCAATCTGATACAGCATCGATACGAGGGTAGGGTTTGACTAGTTGCCATCATCTCTAGTCGAATTTTGAGGGGATGGGACCCGACTTGTAAAAGGGAAATTGTTAAAAAAAAGGGAAAGAAGAGAAGTTCTTTAAACATGTCTTACCAAGATAGCCTCTCAGAAATCCGCGTCGAGGACCACCTCTAAACTATGCTCAACCTACCCAAAGATGAGCAGATGCAATTTCTTTAGGAGCTCGGCAGCGATTCCAGCTAGCATAAATAGCCCATTTAGCCTAACCTTGTTCATCTCATGGACCACGATGAGATTTGTCATCCCGACTACCTCCTACCCGCTACCCACTACCCACAAGCTCCGCCTCCTTGCAATAAAAGGAGTGGGATGGAGCAACACTTGAGCCCTTTAATTCCTCATCGGTCCTTACCCACTTTCAAATGCAAACGTAGTCTAGTTCAACACCGACTCCAGGAAGAAACAAAGAGTGGATATCCACCTACTCTTGGAATGGAAGTTTGAGACTAGGGACAGTGATAGTTCCCCATGGAGTGGTATCCCCTTAGGGAGTTGGAGGCATCTATAGTGAAAGACCTATGGTGTCCGATAGGGGTAGAGCTTGGGTTGATGTAGTCTCGGCTTGGGTGGTGGCATCTAAGGGGAAAAATTAAGCTGGATCACTGCAATACGAAGGGAAAAAGAAAAGGTTGGTCATGTGAATTTGACGTAAATATATAGAAAATAATTAATGCAACCACAAGACTACTAGTGGAAAGTCTATCTATGCTCAGGTTGGACCTACAGTCTCCTCCTTACCAAGGGAAGGTAGGAAGACTGGTGTCACTATCACCATTTTGTGCCCTTCAAAATGGCATGTGCTAGGGGCATGATTATGCATGGGTCATTCTAGTTAGAAGAACCAATAGGAAAGGGACTTCGGTAGAGGAGCTTATGCTCTTCGATGTGTCTGAAGCTCACATCCACCATCTTATTCTCTCTACCCTTGGCATCTATATGGTGCTTGTGTAATTTGATGACCATGAAGTACTACGTTCTACAACCACGATGCATATCCATATCCCTTCTTGGTCGATGGCGATCCCTTTTGTTTCTTTCTTCGCATATTCAAATAGGTCCATGTCAAATTTCTACCACTCATCTGCATCATCATGCCGACTGCAGTCAACCTTCAACCCTTGCTTGGTCTCCATAATCTTCGCCTTCTCTTTTGCTTGATGGGGGTTTCTCTTTATCAACAACTCGACTGTTATAGCTGCCACCCTACTCTTCTTAGGCCTAGGGGCCTCCTCTTCCTGTTTCAAAATGGTTTGATCAGGAACCTACAACCTGACCCAGGGCATGTTTCCATTCGTAGAAAGCATGGCCATGTCCCTCTAGTTCACCATGGTCTTGCATATTTGCTCCATCTAGTCGATTAAGGGAACCGAGCTTTCCCCAGTCTTTGGCAGGGATACGGCATAAAAAAGGATAGGTTAGAAGCAATTATAAGAAAAAGTCGGTTACTTGTAAAACTCAAACTATAAAATGGTAAAATGGTACTTGGAAATCTGAACCCCTACGGTTGGAGGGCAGGATTAATTGTCGCCAGTATGAACAAGTATCGGTCTTGATATCCGATAACCTTGTCTAGAAGGCCAAAGAAGGAAGACTGGATAGAGCGACTTTGTAGATAATAGTATCAACCGTCTAGCGCATTAGCTTTTCTTGACAACTTAAATATGAAGCTGATGAAGAGTAGAATGGGTTCTGGAGGCCCAGGTCATGATAAATGATGAAGAGCCTTGCTAGAAGGTTGTAACCATTAATAGCAACAAAAGCCATTTAATGCATATTTAGGAAGCAGGCAAAGTATGGATGGATAGGCAGGTTCAACCGCACTTCACATATAACATTTCCTAGGTTAAATATTTAAATAGAGGCTAGTTCGACCGATCTTCGGCAAGAGGATATAACGGCTCATCTCCTAACATTGCAAGTCCAGTGAGCACCACAAAAGGGCACTACCTCATGTGCCCTTACCGTAGCAGAACTATATGGCATGTCTAACTTGAACATGCTTTCCCTACTTAGCAATGTCTACACAAATAGTCTATAACACTACTTAGGAGTCTTAATGAAGAAGTAGAATTTCAGTAATTCAACAACTTATGAATTTATAAGTGCATGGGTGGTCGTAATAGTTCAACGTTGGCTGATCAATATCGAATCCTCAACTTTAACCGACCAACATCTCATTTATGGGTCACTCACTCTCATTCGGTTCTCAGACTCATCAACCATTCAACATTAATAGAAAAATAAGAAAACCATAAAGATTTCCTGAGAAAACATATAGAAACACGATATTAGAAACAAAAAAGTGGAAAGCTTACTGATTGAAGTAAAGGAGGACTTTCAAAAAACTTGTGAAGATTTAAAAGCATAAGAGTTAGTTAATGGCAGAATTGCATGAGCTCGGTAAAGAGAAGAAGGAGATGCGTTGGTATATATAAATTTGGATTTTGATATGATGCATATGATGAAATGAGCGATAGTGAATCTCAACAGTCTAGGTTTAATTGAGTACCTCGTTGTATTAAAGGCCCCGTCCTTGAGACCATCTCGAATAATGAAGCACCACAACCGATAATCGAGCAATTTGTGTCATTCGTATTAAATGCACATAAGGACAAGTCCACCTTTGCATGTAGAAGTGAACTTGGAGAGAAAAATGTTGCTTAATTTTTTCGCAATGGATATTTAGCCTGCAAAATAAGTGCTTGGTGACACAGACTCACATCACACTGCCTCAACAACAACCGGCCAGGCCCACCACTTGCTAAGCACATCAAATAATTTGACCCATGAAATGTATTGGCACCTCGTCACTTGTTGAATCTGAAAAGCGACCCGCTAGATCATTGTTATCAACAAGAAGCCTAAAGCCTCATAAAAAACTCCATCCCACCACATCATCAAACGACTAGTTCGCGGCATGAGGCCTACCGCATGCCTTTCCAAACCCCTTGGCTCCATCTCTCCCTAAGTCTTTAGGACCATTCCGCCCGTCCTACTTTGTCTTTATTCGACGGGCATCTAACAAGAGTGTCTGGTCACCCTTGCATAAAGAGACCACGACTCAGTACTATTTCCTTGACAAAATCAACATAAAACGATACTGCTCGTCTGATAAAAGCATCTTTGTGCATTAATCACACTCAGTCCTTCATAGTCCTTATGACAATGGGTTCATTGTTCATCGCCGGCACTTTGTCGTCTTTTTGACAAAAGTATGCCTGTGTATGGTCTGTCGGTTGGCTATTATCCTAGCCATTCTCTCCATGTAGCATCTTAGTTGGCTCGTATCCGAACTATACAACTTCATCCACGGCTACGAGGATTGTCAAGGCCCGACACTTCAATCTGAGCCCTTCAAGCTAGATTTTAGCTGTTATAAATATAATTTTACATGCACATGTATAAGGATCGAATTTTCATTTATTGCACGCAATACTGCTCTTGTAACCAGTCCTTTATAACCAAATATAAGCAGTAAAATCATAATCGAACCACTCTAATTCTTGTATGTTATTTTTCTTATATGTGTTATAGCTCGTTAGTGAATTATCTTTTCTAAAATCTACCTCAAGTCATATTTCTGAGGTTGACTAAAAATTTAGTCAACAATATATAAGAAGGTAATCTGCTAATGTAGGTGTGATAAAATGTTGATTGATAGAGGAGAATGTGAAATTAACTGTTGCCTCGGCAATTAATTTTTGGAAAGATGACAATCACCCTAATCGGATATATTTATTTTCTTAGATATGCTAGCATAGTAAATTAAGAAAAACTAAAAGCGTACGATGTTTTACCAATTATTTTCTAAACTTAAAAGCTTTAATTCCATGAAACTGTTCAAAGGTGTTATTGTAACTAAAAGCTTTGCTTTGTTGTGCTTTCATTATATATATATATATATATATATATATATAGTATTATACCTTTATTTAGGTAAAGGACAATTAACTCAAGTGGTAGTGATATGGCATTGTAAGCTGAGGTTTAGAGATCATGCGTTCAAACCCTTGAGACATTAAAATGAGTGCTCTGCTTGAATATAACAACACACTTACTATCAATAATATACCTTTTATTTAGAAGAAAGAAAATTAACATACATGATTGTAAAAGTTAACGCCATTTACGTGCAAGAAATAATTTGATATAGGAAAATTTTACAAAGTTAACGCCATTTACATCCAAGAAATAATTTGATATATGAAAATCTTACTATTATAAATTTTAGTTGGCTTAGTTTACAATTACTTGTGATTTTAAGAATTTCAAAACTGAAAATAAAAAGGGAAATAAAGAAACAAGTTCAATTTTTGTATTTAATATAGAAACCAAATAACCTAGTTTTTCATCCAGGACTATGAGTATGTTGGAGATGTTAAGTTTGCATGATTGACATTCTATTTATTTTTCTATGACGTCTTTCGCCATCGCAGGAGTTGATTTTCCATCTTGTAAGGTTGGAGAATGGAAGAGAAAGCTAATTTGAAAAACAGTAATAAATAAATAAGAGAATGAATAGTAGTAATCAATGAGGATAATAACCCTAATCCTATATAAATATTTGCTGAGATATGTTATTAAGGAAAAGCTAAAATCGTACGTTATTTTATTAATTAACAACCATTTCAACTAAAATATAATAATTCCATGATATCGTTGATGGGTATTGTGGTAAATGCAGATATATAGAGCATTTCTAATGGGGTCAATCACTCCAAACAAGAAGACAGTAAGCCCAATTTTGGATTGACTGGTGACTGTCAAGGTCAGTTTGGTGATCCTGACAGTCACTGAATTATTCAGTATTTATAATGTCGGATAAATTATACGGTTATGATTTTTGCGTGGAATATAATTTTAATTATACACAATTACACTATATTATAAATGCTGGATAAGGTGGTTCATTGAGCCGCTTTTGTTGGGTAGGACCATTATCGTTAATAATTGTTTAATAGGGCGAGTGACTATAGGACGTTCTAAAAAACAGGAAAAGGTGCGAGAGCAGCCAGACCCAATAGGAAGCATAGAACCACCTCACACGCGTTTATTTCGGTTTCCTTTATTAGCGTCATGCTAAATCTCTGAATTAGATCTATCCATTTCAAAATCAAACGATTTTCATCAACTTAAATAAATAAAAATAAATTTCTTTTTTTTTTTAAAAAAAAGGGAAAAGCTATGGCGATCGGATGGGCGAAGCGAATGAGCTCTGCCTTTGGAGCATCATTTTTATGGATCGTCCTTTTGATTTACTTCACGCAGGTATGATTTTATGTTGCTTTCTGTTATGATCGAATTGTTTGGTTTTCTGTTCTTGATTGATATAAAAGCTTTATACAAACAGTTATCCATTCATCGATTTTCTGATCAGTCTCCTATTAACCTTATAATCGATTCTCCTTGATCAAATTTGTATCAGTGTATTTATTCGTGTTTGCAATGCATGCGTTTGTTATAAACTAACTCATGTGGATTATTGTAATTTGTCGAGAAAGATAGCAATGAAGCTTATTTGGGTAATCTATGTGAAAAAATAGGGTTGACAACTTGACACGGAGAATTGTGTCTGAAGCAAAGAACCATCTATCTGTATATTACTTATATAGTAAATAGCTAATGCACGTATGTATAATCTGCAATGATATATTTCATATAAATAGCACTGGATTGAATATGCACGTAAATAATCTTGGATTTCCCATTAAGTTTTAATAGTAACTTTAATTCAAATTTAAACAATACCATGTTGCATAGTTGCATTGCATGTGAGAGCACAAATTTAAACATTATCTTGTATATACATTATTGGTTTCGTTGGAATATCCATGATGCATTTTTAAAAGATCTTACTGGAATTACAATTGATTAGAAAGAAGATGAAAAAAACGAAGATACACGATTACTTTTTGTTAAAGTTATTATTAAACCAGAAAAACTTCCAAATATAGTTGTACTTCCTGTTTGCATTGATACGTACTTAGAGTCTTAGACACAGTAAAAATATGTAATTATATAACTTTCTTAGTTCTATACTAAAGCGATATGTCATCATCCATCATTGAAATTGAATAAATTGTTGTAAGCATAGCTTGTCTTTATTCTCTAATCGATGTGGATTGTTTTAGTTAATTATTTATTTGTTATAGCGCATGGAATGTTTCCTTGAATAAGGTCACACATGTTTTAAGACAGAAAAAAGAAAGCTTAGGAATGTAGATGTATGATATACGCTGTCATTTTATCAATGTCGAAACTGGTTCTGCAGAGTGTTTTATGTACTTATTTCATGGCTGGAGGCATTGTCGGACCTGCGCTGATTTGTTATTACATGCCATGTGAACTGTTTTGATATTAGCCTACATGAGACTGAAACATGCTTATTTTGTTTTGTTATGATGCACTTAACTTCAACTGAACAATATTATCAACAAGGTTTGTCCTGTAGACTTTTTTGCTTAAGTGTGATTTGGCTAGCATTCATATATGAGTTCGATTCCATAGTAAGTAAACTACGTTTATCATTGCTTAAACACCAGCCGATTCAAACACATGAGGTTTATTAATTATTAGTCCTTTTTTATTAAACTTTTACTTACTCAGTTCCTGTCCACAAACAACTGGTGCTAGATATAGTATAGTAGCTCTTGATGGTAAATTGTTCCATACGATATTATTAGCCAAACTCTTCTTTATCCATCGCTTCTCAAAACTTCAGCAAGACATAAATTATATGATGAATATATACCACTTCAAATTGTAGAATCAACAGTATTGACATTATCCGATGATTAAGAATTGTCATACTGTATATATATGACCTACTTTAGTAACAGAAGCTTGCCTAATTGATTGGTGACCAATTAAACTTTTGCCAAACCTTGGTATTTCATTTCTCAGCTGTAATATTTCATCTAAATGATTCAAATAAACAATCTCCTAAAAGTGCTTATTGTTGGAATGTGATCACAGGGGTTTAGAACCTTCGTATGGACAGCAGTTTCCTACCAAATGAAAGATGTTCTCAAGCTGTCCCCTTCGGTTTCTCAGTTTGTAGTCTCTGTAGCTTATTTTCCCTGGAGTATAAAACCATTATATGGGTAAGGAAATATCAATATGCATATTTTTTCTTTGTTGAAAGCATTCTAGTTTTTGTCAATATTTGGAATGTTTTGCAGAGAACTTAGAATAGACATGCTCCAACTAGGGACTATATGAGCATAAAACATTATTATCTACTTGCATTATGCACACATCTTTTTTAAGATACCGTATCTGCTACAACATATTAATTCATACATATCCTTGCAATAATGTAGAGCAGCATATACTTCTTTTCATAAAATGGATTGTATTTTCTTCCTGAAGTCACTTAATATCCATTGGATAATCAGTGTCCTGGTTGCACCCTCTGTAAAACCTAAGATTTTTTATTAGTGTATGTGCAATATGGTCAAGTATAGATAAAGAATGGAAATGATCCAAGCTTTTATGGTGGATTTTAATCATCCTTTTTGTGAAATCATGTCTTGTTTTTTGTTTTCAGAATTTTCTCAGACTGCATTCCTATAAGACGGAAGAAGCGTAAGCCGTATCTGGTTATTGCATCAATACTCTCTCTTTTTCCATGGCTTGTACTCGGATTAACATCTTTAAGGAGCTCACGCAATTTCCTCATGGTCATCTTAACTACACAAAACTTGGGAGCTGCCATGGCTGATGTTGTCATCGATGCAATGATAGCAGAGGCTGTTCGTGCTGAGAAGTATGTTTAAATCATTAACCAACTTTACTAAAACTTTGATTAAATGATTGTCTCGAGCCACATGCTTTGAATTTGAAACTTAATCTTTTGGGTATAATTTATATCAAGCAACATAATACTAAGCACTAATATAGTGGACGTCACCTGTGGGGTCACTTGCTTGTAAGGCATAATATGTTTTAGCATTACTGTTCATCTCACTGAGAGCTGCAAGATGTCTTGATGGTTTACATATATCCTTTTCTTTTAAAATAAACAAACGAACAGCCACTGATGTTGTTAAGTTGAACAGATGGAAAATGATATTCCATTCACTCTGACCTGTTTGTCCTATATATTTCAGTATGATTGTGATGGAAACTTGTATGTGAAAATATGTTTTTAAAAAAGATTTCTCATGGTTGCAGGGTTGTGATATAATTCAATACCAAGTGTTTGTTATGCTATGATATTCACATTGTAAACTTATCACACTCTAATGTTTGCTCAGAGCAGAATTTTCTGGTGATCTCCAGTCATTATCTTGGTCAGCAATGGCTTTGGGAGGAATCTGTGGCAGTTTATTAGGAGGATACACACTTTCATCTCTTAGAACAGAAACAATATTCTTGCTCTTTTCCTTACTCCCATCCGCACAGCTACTTTCATGTGTTTATGTTAAAGAGGCTCCTTCTGAGAAAACAAACGTGTCGGAAAATGGATTTGCTGATACAAATGACGAATCAGATGGGGGCTCAGTCGATTATTCTTCTGACAAGGTTAAACATCAAATTACAAGAAGACGAAATACAAAGCATAAAAAGGGTAAAAAGGTAAAAAAATCCACCAAATATGGTACAAAGGCACAGCAACCTTCAGTAGCTACAGCATGGCATGAATCTCTTAAATTGGCTTTCTTCAGTTTGTGCCGTGCATTTAGGCAGCCAATGATTTTAAGGTAAGTATCTGAGATTCTTTTATTTTGTTCAATTTAATATACATGTAAACCTCACACAATTTGGAATTTTTAGGCCCATGGCGTGGTTTTTCTTCTCACATATCGCAGTTCCAAATCTGTCGACAGTCATGTTTTATTATCAGACTGAAGTTCTGCACTTAGAAGCATCATTTTTAGGGACTGCACGTGTGATAGGATGGTTAGGCCTAATGCTTGGAACATATATATACAATACCTGGTTCAAACATATGAAACTACGACGGGTTCTCATGTAAGTCACTTTTTATGGAATTTAGTTTTTTAAATGCACAATTTGTGCTTTCAATCGGTATACATAAAAACACCAAGATATAATCGCTTTTACAATACTACTTAGAAATAATCACTTTTACAGTAATTTCAATTATCACAAAATAAGTTAGCTCTGTACGCTATTATGGACGCGTAAAGAGAGTAAATATTAAGAAAAATCATATCAGGCTTAGTAAAAAGTTCCATTGTTCTATTTAATTTTATTAGAAGAAATCATAATTAATGTACTTATAGATAACCGAGTTTGGTCGTAGATACTTTTGTCTCATTTTATTTGCTAAGCGTTTGTGGTTGTCACTACCTGACTCTTTATCCGCAAGAATAGGCTCTAAATTATAATATTTTTAAAAACAGGGACCGACGTACTTAAGGACTCCTTTAGATGAATTTTTATAAGCAGCCACCCCCCCCCCCCCTTCTCCCTTTATTCTATTTTGAAAAATAAAGTGGAAAAGGTCAAATTGGGCATGTAATGATAGCTGACTTGAATAGGCCAGTTTTCATTTGCTTTACTTGAAAGCAAATATCTTTTGCCTTCTGAATTTGACAAGTAGCTGGGCATTACTATTTTTTTTCCACTTATGAGTGAAATTTGACAAGTTCGCTTGTCTTTTTTTGAGTTTTTAAAACAGAAACATTTTGTAATAAATCTGAATCAATGATTTGGAATCTACTATGTTTGCTAGTTGTTACATAAATTTTTCCATTTAGAACCAATTTTGAAATATAATTCTAGAGGAAAAAAACAAATTGTAACTTTAGGCATCACTAAGAGTTAATTGTTAAAAAAAAGGCCACCGTTTGAAACCTAGGAAATAACACATATGTATTAATGGGGATGTGCATATGTTATTTTATACAAGGAATAACTACCTAGTCCCCAGAGTTGAAAGATAATGGAAGAAAAGTCCCTTCTGAAAAAGTTATGAAAATTAGATCCTATTTTTAGTTTTTAGCTAATTTATGCTACTTTTGCCCATGATTTCGATGCTGGGCTAATTTTCTGGAAGGTGACGGCAGTTTGGTGAAAAATAACAAAATAGGGATCTAATTTACATGGATTTATGAGTAGGGATTTTTTGTGCATGAAAATTTAAACCTTGTTTTATGTTTAAAAACATGGCTTTTGTTTAGAGGTGGAGCCATGTCCAATTGATAAAAGTGTTCTTTATCTACAACATAAACAGAGGGGTGACATTGAATCGCTTTGGAGGTCTAATATTTTATAATTTTGTTTCATTGTTAATTAAACAAATAAGATTCGAATTAGAGTATTATATTTTGTGAGGTCTATTTAAAATAAGTTAGTGATATGTGGAAGAAGTTAATGTCGAACATTGTGTTTCCATAAAATGTGTTATACCTATTCGAGTAAATCTATTGGCATCACAATTAGGCATGGAAGAAGTTAGTCGTGGACATTGTATTTCGTCGAAATGTACCAGCTACCAAGTTTTCTAAATGTGTTATAGCTACTGAATTTTCAAAAGGTTTTGGGTGTGGTGCCTTTCAAACAAGTGCCAATTTTGTTTTAATGACATAATATTTTACAAGAACATAAAATCGTTAGTGTTGTCCTCCTTCATTTGAATAACTGATGAACCATCATCTTTCATCCAATTTGTTTAAATTCATATATTTCAATATTCATCCCTTCATATATGTTTTTTTAAGCTCTCTAAAATTACAATATTTTCTTACTTTTGATCCTTTGGTGCCACCAGCAATAGACTTAGGTGTATCTTCCATTATATATTAATTGGAACCAATCACAATATCAATCACGAGTCAAATAATCTTTAAAAAAAACAATAAATAATTTCATTTAATAAATTTATGGGAAAATTATTTTAAAGGACAAAATTTTGTATATTTTTTGCCTCAAGGACACTACCTCAATATTTTTAGCACAAGTACAAACATTCTTCTAAAAATTGTTCATAAGGACAAACATTTTCTAAAATTATTCATAAGGACAACAAAACTGCTACCAAGCTAAAACTGATACCTAAAAACTGCTACCGATAACTACAAACTGATACCTAAAAACTGCTATCAATAACTAAAAACTGATACCTACAGAAAGTTGTCCTTCAGTGTAAAATATTGAAGGTCTGTCCTTGAGGCTAAAAAGCTGTGAAATTTTGTCCTTGACAATAATTTCCTGTAAATTTATCTCATGTAACATAATTCTATTTTATTTGAACCAACAACAACAATTTCTAAACCTGAAACTAAAAATTGAGATTAGTATTTCATTCCATTGATTTGTATTAGAGTTTGGAAAAGGGGAAAAGATATATATATATATATATATATATATATATATATATATATATATATATATATATATATATTGGAATGTAAGCTTTTTTTGGTTTTGTCTGAGCAAATAAGAACTTGCATATGCATTTATGTGATAATGTGCATGTACTGGTGCTTTTTTTAAGGTGAAATAATTGTACATTGGCATGTTTCAGGATTGCACATTTCGGGCTCGCAGCCATTAACGTCGTGGACATAGCCCTAGTATCCCGATCAAACGTCCGTTTCGGCATTCCAGACAAGTACATGGTCCTTGGAGGCTCAGCCATGGGTGACGCTATCAACCAGTTCAAGATGATGCCATTTCTCATTCTTTCAGGCCAACTTTGTCCTCCAGGGATCGAAGGAACCCTCTTTGCTTTGTTCATGTCCATAAATAACTTAGGCAATACAGTTGGTTCATTTTTTGGCGCTGCTTTGGCGTCAATTCTCGACATTTCATCCGGATCTTATCACAATCTTGCTTACGGATTAACCGTACAGTTGGTTTGTACTCTTCTTCCTGTCGGTTTCTTGTTTTTGATTCCCAAAGAAGCCACTGGGGTTACTGCAGACTGAATACAATATACTCACAGGGTTTTGCTTATTTGTTTTTCACTATATTGATTTTTTTTTTGGGACTGATTTATCATGTTACTGACAAGCAAGCGTAGAAAGAAAGAAGGATACAACAGAAAAATGCTAATAAAATGATTTTGTTAGACTTCAAATTTTGTATGCTGGTAAATTTGTTTATACACGATGTAGACAGTTTAATAGTTGATATTTTTGTACTGAGTTCTAATTTGGTGTGTTCGTATGTTTAGCATGTATGCTATTGAAAGAAAGCATGCATGTTATTTTCTTTATAAGCTAAATACAGAAAAAGTAATCAACAAGAAAGATAAATTTTTATTGCGTAGTTTATATTGTGAAATCTGTTATAGAATAAAGAAAAATAGAAACCATTGGAGAGAGACAAAATATATATTATTCACTTCTGAGAATAGATATGTATTTATATTACATAGTCTCCTTTATATAAAAGCTTTAGAGCAAAGGACTTAACCAATTCCACGATGTGGGACTAAACAAAAAACCATAAAAGCATATTCACTTATATATTTACATATATTATAACACTCCCTCTAGAATATGCGTCTTCAACATCTTGAATGTTCGGATAATTTGAAATTTCTGTTTCAAAACGTGTGTGATGATTGCTCCCCCTCATTATTATCTTGCTTGCATTTATCGATTCAGTCGATATAGATAATGTCTGTTGCCTCATTAAAAACCTCTATTAGAAAAACCCAGTGGGAAAAAATCTTGAACGAGGAAGAGAGTGCAACTTGTGAAATCATAAATATCATACTAAAAATGATATTCGTTATAAGAGTTTGATACTTCAGGTCAAAATAATGCCTCATTAAAATCTTATTAAGAAAAACCCAATGGGAAAAATCTTAGTGAAGGAAAAAGAGTACAATGACATATTTTATTTTTTTATTTCTTTAAATAAAGCTTGATACTTCTGGAACAAACTAATGCCTCATTAAAACCTTACTAAGTAAAACCCTATGGGAAAAATCTTAGTGAAGGAAAAAGAGTACAATATAGTATGTCATATTTCAATAATTTACTGCATCTGACAGAGTTTGATACTTCTGGATCAATTTAATACGTCAGTAAAAAACTTACAAAGGAAAACCCGATGGGAAAAACCTTAGTCAAGGATAAAAATATAATTTAACTTAAATAACATATTTAAGATGTTATTTCTTGAAAAGATGTTTGATTCTTCTAGATCAAGATAATATCTCATTAAAACCTTAATAAGAAAAACCCAGTGGGAAAAATCTTAAATAAGGAAAAAGAGTACATTATATCTTACTTCAAATATTACTAGGGAGTTGATACTTCTGGATCAAGATAATACCTCATTAAAACCTTACTAATAAAAACCCAGTGGGAAAAATCTTAGTTAAGGAAAAAGAGTGCATTATAAAATGCTTATAGATGCTCCCCCTGATTTAAAGTTTCATCTGAATTTGTATTCGTCTTTCGATAACTCAAATTGGTTATAGATACTTCTGGATCTATAAATATGTGTCTCATTAATAATATAATTTATTAATAGTTTTGTTCAATACAATCAAATTTTTTAAGATTGTTTCTTTCGAATATAATTTGCATTTTATACAATTTTATGCTACTTTTATGAAAAACACTTCATGTGTTTTCATTTTTATGTTTCAAATTAGTTTTGCGCATTGCAACTATACATCTTTTATGAATATTAAAAATTTCATTACAACATTACTGAAAAGTAGGAAGTAATCTACTCATCTTGAGTTATATCAAGATTTTCATTACAACAATACTTAGAAGAAGGTTGTAATCTACACTTCATGTCTTTTGCATTCTTTATAACTACAAAAGTTATATATATTCTTCAGGAATTTGTATAGTTTAATAAGTATTTGTATATCGCAACTACCACTTCAATGGATATTAAGGGTTTTATTACAACAATACTTAAAAATAGAAAGTAATCTACTCATCATGAATTATATCAAGATTTTCATTACAACAATATTCAAAAGTAGGTTGTAGTCTATGCTTCTTGTTCTTTGCATTCTTTATAACCATAAAAGTTATTTATATTCTTCAGGAATTTGTATATTTTCATCATTTGATATGATTTAAACCATATTTATACCTTCGGGGTATATTAAACATTTCAAGTACTTTCGCTACTTTGCGGACTACATGTCCATATTTCTCTATTGGTAAAGGATTCATGATGGCCAGTCATGTTTTTCCTTAATCCAGGATCTTTAATCCATTTATAAACATAAGCGCTTTATTATTTATAAATTTGTCATCGATGATTATTTCTTGTCAGTTCTATACATGATTTATTGAGATCTCTTTAATTATGTTTTAGGTATCTAACCCACTTCTAGGGTTATTTAAAAATCATGTCATGGATCTCTTTCAGAGCATTCTTAAGTGTTTCTTCAAGAACACCCACCTCCTTTATTTGCATCTTTATTACGTACTCCAAAAATATTTTGAAGTGCCTTTTGAACCATATTTCAGATGTGGTTTACAAACTTTGATCCTTCAGGGATTCAAATATATATTGGAGAAAGTCTATTAGGGATAATATTGATAATATTTTGCATCATTGTATATTTTAATAAATATTTAACACTGATGATCAAAATGAACTTGTATCCCTTTATCCTCCCCTCAATGTTGACAAACATTGAATAATTATCGTCTTTGGATTCTTATTTTGATTCATTATGATATTGCTACTAGCAAATACATCATACATATTAATAATAGGAGGATAATTCTTTTATTCGTTGATAAGATGAATTAAATTGATATTGATTATTAGAGTTTGTTCTCATTAATTGATCTAAGCTATTGGAGGAATTTACTTATTGTGTAGATCATTTGAATACATACATGACTTCATGTCATTCAACATTTATGTTGATTGAATTTTAAATCACTAAATAATATCTATGCATAATCACTAAATAATAGCTTATAACAAACTTCAGGTTGTTAGCTAAATATTTACATATATGGATGTATACGTGCGTCCACGTATCACATATATATTATAAAATTTTCATATTCTTTCTCATTTGAATTAGTGATTTTTAGAACAAACTGTTACAAGGATCAAAAATATTAATTTCTATTTATAAATCAATGTCAATGCAAACCTGTCAAAACCGCATGATAATGTTCAAAACATTTGGTTTGAAACCATATCGAACTTCTGGTTCTAACAAAATATACACAACTTCAAGTTGTTAAGTTTTATTCTTCAATTATATCTCAAATATCAGTTTTGAACACTAATCATGATTACTTATCAAGGAGTAATTTTTAATTGCATATAGACATTTCTACACATCTCTATTGAGAGTTCTGTAAAAAAAATTACAGCAAAAATAATAATAGTATCTTCTAGATACTTGGAATGTTACAGATACAGATTTCCTCAGGACCATATGTATAGCTCTCAAACTTTTAAGATCTAATCTAAACTAAATTAGGATCCTTTATAATCAAATTTCTATGCATTTATTTGGTTTAATAAAATTACCAAACATATAAGCAAAACTATTCTAGAGATATGTTATCATTTCCTAATTTATTAGTCTCTTTTAGGGATATTTTATTATCACTACTTCTGGAGTGAACTATAATAAATGGCTACTATATTGGAACTATAATGAAAACGTCAAAGAATATCTTTACGTTTTTCTAAAATTAAAAGACAGAAGCTTATTTTAGAAAAAGTTGGTACAGTTTCAACTGGATTATATTTCACAAAATTTGGCATAATTGAATCCCATATTCAAAAATGAGCCAGAAGCTCACAAATATCACTTGAATGCAGCATTATTATCTCATATGATAGTATATTATTTTCCTTTAACTTCTTCAAGAAGTACAACCTTATCATTTTACACAATTTCAATAGAGTTTCGGGCTTCTAATTCATGAACTTCAAGTTCACTAATTTATTATGAACTTCGGGTTCTCAAATTTTGTGTAAACTGCCCCTTTTTTAGAAGCTTGTACATTTTGATAAATTAAAAAAAAAATACTGACAAGAATTCGAGCTTGTAAAGTTTGTCAGAAAATCTTTTCATAATTCCAGACTTCAGGCCTTGGACTTTGAGTTATACAACTTCTATTAAAATAATTCCTTTGAGTTGTTGTTAAACCTATTTTTTCCGTTACAACAGACATTACTTGTCAAAATAAATACATCAAATAGTAAATCATACGTCTATTCTTATTCCAAACACAAACATACAACGTCATTTAATTTACAATAATCAATGCATTTAATGCATTTATGACAATAAATGATTTAATTTATTAACATAACACTTGCAATTAATTCATTTGTGATAAAAATAACTACAATTAACCTGTATGTGGTTTAGGATATAACTATTGTCATAGCAAAATAATTTCATTGTAAATATATATGAACTAATTGAACAAACAGTACTCAAAGTAACATAATTTCGTCTCAAATATAGGTTCAATATTACTCAATAATAAAATTAAAATAAATATCTTAAAGCGAAACTTTATTTCCCAATAATCAGAATTTCTAAATAAACAAAATTATCTCAGATCTATCCATATCATTCATAATCATAAATAACTATAAATCTCAGATTCAAATCATTATTATTTTCATAAGAAAACTAACTTCATAATTCTTTACCAAATATATCAAAACAAACATGTAAATCTTCAAATCAACACAAGTTATTTTAGAAATTTAGGAAATTAAGATTATTTCAGATCTATTATATTTGATCTATTATATTTTACCTTTTGAAAAGCGATTGGATGCATGGAAGAAGGAAAAAAAATTAGGAAATAAACTTCCTATTAGAATGCCTTGTTTTTAATTAAAAAGAAAGAGAGTAGAAGAGTAGATATGTTTCTATATATTTATTTGGTTTAGTAAAAACACCAAATATATCAACAAATCTCTTCTGGAGATTTTTTTTAATATATTATTTTCACTACTTCTGGAGTGAACAAGTTTCTATACATTTATTTGATTTAGTAGTTAATACCATTGGCAAATATTTTTAGAACTTCAAGTTCCAATTTTACTTTAAAAAAAGTCTTTGTTTAGTACTTTAGATCCTAAATGGTACAACTTGATTTTCATTATCAAACTTCAAGTTTGATTGCAATTGAAATTTACCATAATCTGAATTAGATTTTCTAATAATTCAAAGCTTCACATCTCAAATTTATATATTTGAGTTTTGATATATAATCCTTTTTTTAGTTAGAACTTCTGTTTCTTTATTTTGAGGGAACTTGTAATTTACTGATTTATGAAAACTGCAGGTTCTCAATTATTATTTCCTTTTCCTTTTTTTTTAAAGAAAACTTTGGAAGATATTAAGCTTATCATATAAGCTTTTACTAATGTTTCCATTCACTTAATACGATCTTCTAGATACGTATTATATTTATATTTGTTTCTCTTAGAAACAATAAAATATTTCTTTTGCAAATGTAAATCATATATCAAAATAATTTCCAAAGTCTTCATTCAAATCTAAATCAAATCAAAAGGTTTTCAAAATGAAAACCCCATTTACCAACCATGTTTGATTTCTCAAATCCATGTCCAAACTAAATACAATCAAATTTAAAAAATTTGCTTTAATCAACAATATCAAAATTTTGTCAAGTTCAAACTTGCATTCCAAAATAAATGAACTCAAAAGCATAAAAATATGTATGATATTGAGATCTACAATATAATATTATCAGAAAAATAGCAACAACAAACAAATTAGATCTGAAATATAATAACCAACAAAATAAGAATTAGATCTCAAAGTTTAGATCTATATAAGATATAAAATTATAAGACTGATATAATAAAGTCTAAAAAATAAGACAATAGATTTAGATCTAAAGAAGTAAATCTAGAATGGAATGAGATATGTAAAAAAAAATTGAAAGATTTGATCAATCATATTAGAAAAATAACTTACCGTTTTGAGATCTATAATTAGATCTGGAGAAAAATAGATTTGATTTCATAAATTATCACAATTGTAGATCTGGAAAAAAAACTTTTGTGGAGATCGTGCTGATAACGTGTTATAGAATAAAGAAAAATAGAAGCCATTGGAGAGAGACAAAAGATATATTATTCACTTCTGAGAATAGATATGTATTTACATTACATAGTCTCCTTTATATAAAGGCTTAAGAGCAAAGGACTTAACCAATTCCACGATGTGGGACTAAACAAAAAAACCATAAAAACATATTCACTTATATATTTACATGTATTATAACAAAATCTATTATTGTTCACTTTAACATAAACAAGAACAGTAAAACAATATTAGATGCCATCACATTACAACGAACAATAGAACCCAATAATGAAAACATTACCCAGTTAAACATTACCCTGTCAATCTTATTAATTGAAGTACAGAGTTGATTTCAGATAATATGTATTGTTGAATATTGAGTTTTGTTTAGCTACGTCCTTTGCAAGTTAGATACATCTTATGAGTTGTCTCTTTGCAAATAACTGTTGCAGTTAACCTTTTCTTTTCATTATCTCAGTTTAACATTCAAATATAGCCAACTGCCTTTGAATTGCCTCTTAAATCAGTTCAGTGTACATGAGCAGCAAGATCCGACCTGATACAAACAAACGATAATGATGTTGACCAATAAACAGATTATATTGTGTGGTATGCTACGATAATTGAGGTTTTACCTGCATGGGCAGAAGTTTTTGCATATTTTAGAGATTACTGCACTTGCAGCCATTCTAATTTGATCCCAAATTTCATCAATGTCAGAACTTTCATCTGGTAACAGCTGTAAGTCATAATCTGGCGAGGAAAAGAAAAATTACTATGTTAGATTCACATATTTTGTGTTTACTGAGTAATATCGTTACAAATATTGCAATCGACTAAAGAATAAACTGATGAAAAAACCAGAACAGAAGAATTTAACATGGAAAGGACTAATAACAAGAATTTTCATAATGCAACAATCATATTAGTTCAATCTTACATCTGTCTGAGTTGGCAATTATAATTTAAGACCCCAAGCAGAATTGCTAAACAGGTAGACTCAAACCTAAAACACCTTAAACTGCTGGATCTTGAATGGGGTATTAAGGTAACAGCAGAATAGAGAACTAATTAATGTAAGAAGGCAGATGCTGAACTCTAAGATCCAAGAGTGTTTGTTGAACTGATAAAATTGGGATGAGTTACGATGATGCTTGGGTGAGTCGGAATGTACTTGAGTAATGTCTGTACAAGTTCAAACGTGCTCAGATGTCTATGTGTTTGTACAATATCTATATAAGTTTGGATGATACAAGCTGAAACAGTTGTCTCCCTAAAATTTTGAATATTTTCACTTCTTCAACAACTTTTTTTAGCAAAAAACATTTATTTCTTTGGGACATCACAAACAAGAATAACAATTGTTTGAGCATGTTTGGACGATGTTCAAACCTTTGATAGAAATGATAAACCTTATAACATTTTGTTTATTCAACAAGTTCATCAACAATATTTCATCTATTCAACAAGTCACAAGCATAACAGCTTTATTGTTCTGATGGCAAGAAGAGTTTACAATTAGCTCACACATTTTTCATACGAATTCAAACAAACTTTGGATGAGTTCAGACTAGTTTCGAATTTGTTCAGACAATGTTTGAATGTGTTCAATTGTTGGTCAATATAAAACAAAAAATGACCCAAACAATAAAAAAGTTCACTATGTAAGTTATGTATTTGACATTACGAATATGCTTGTTAGAACATTTTGTGAGTTAAAAAAATTGTCGATAAATATAGGCACAGCATTTGTAGCTAAATGAAATTAGCTAGCTGAATATAGCTATTGATTAGAGGTGGCAATCTGAAGGTTCTTGGTTCTGGACGGATCGAGTTTTTTTGGGTCTAAATTATAAGTTTTCAAAACCTAAACCCAAACCAATTCAGGTTTTAGTTCAGTCCGAATCAAATCTGACTATGTAATAACACTTAAAATGCATATATGTTTATGTTTTTTTTATCGGATCATTCAGGTTGGGTCGTTTTAGGTTTAATCGGGTCTAAATGGTATTTTTGGTCATCTAAATCCTGACTCGAGATCCATCGGATTCAGAATTGGGATTGAACTGAATATGTAACTCAATCCACCTAGATTTGAACCGAAGTTAATTCAATCTGTACTCAATCTCATATAATATTGTGTTGGGTTGTGCTAGATGTATGAGTTGTACTAAAAAAAATTTGTGCTGGATTACAACAGTGTACAGAAAATTAATTGCGCTAAAAAATCTACAATAGTTCATTTAAAAGTTCAACATTTTGCATCGTATTACATTAGAAGACATCACACCAACTTGATATACTATAATAATGCATCAAATCATATATCTGTGTTTTTCAATGTTTACCATTTATATTGAATTGAACTGGAGAACAGTAAACCAAATGTTGAACTAGCTAATAAAAGGACTGCTACTTTATTTTAAGTGAAAAATAGGCACTCGTCATTCTTTTCAAACTTATTAGGTGGCGACCCCTTCCCCAAAATTTAGTTTAACCAAACACCACTCCCTAAGTTTCAGAATTATTATTTTTTGTTTTGCTTTCAAAATTTTGATCTGTGCTATTTTGTTGTTATTTCCAAGCTATATATATTTGAAACTTTGTAATTTTTACTGCAAATATTTGTAGTTTAAACTGCAAATGTTTACAAAAAAAAATTTTGAATTTTTTCTCGTAAGTTGTTTGGAGTTGTACCGTTGTGCATTTGAAACTTAGAAAATGGCGTCTTAAAAATAGTCCCTTATTTTAATCGGGATTCTGCTGGTTAGGATCAAATTAGATAACAAGCTATACCCAACCTACAAACAGTACAAAGTTATACATTGTAACCCATATATGATGGGAAGTAAATTGAGTTGGGTTGGAATAAATCAGTATGGTGGGCTAGTTTGGATCTGATATGGGTTGTGTGTATCTCTAATTAAAACCACAACATTTGGAAAGAAATAAATTAGTTTCACGTGCCCATTCCGACTATGGGATAAATTTTGTTTACCCAAATAGCTGATTCGACTTACTGGATAGCAAAAAACTGAGTATTGATACTCAATTGATATCCCCATTGGGAATATCATATGGATAATAATACTTAACATACCATCTTTGTTGGAGATGCTCTAAAACAACACTGATTCGTACTTTGATTCATCTGTATCATCATTTATCTAGTACACAAAGCTCACTTCAATGTCGGATGGACAATTTGTACGCAACATTAGCTTCATTATTGAAGAGATCGTTTTTTATACCTGGTTAACAATTAGAACTCACCATTTTACCATATTGAATCTAACAATGCGGTCAAGAACATATCTCAAAGTATATTTATGTATATAAGACAAACTGTCTCATGTACATGTACTTGATTATCAACTCATGAACTAAGACGTCCAACTACGTAATGTAGTTCGGATATTGAACACAGAAGCAAAATCATTCATATATTCTGATTCACGGATTATACTGATATAAGAAAAGGCCAACTTCCTTCGAAACATTGCACTAAAGATTGGTTTGATTTTCAAAATCCTCTATTTAGTTCAAATTCTCTCTTTTGGCCCTAAGAATCAAGAAGCTATTCGCTTTGAGTAGCTGTAAAAATATGTTTGCACTTTATCCTTCGAATATGCTCACAACTTAAACAATCTTTTTACTCACTGTATGTCTAATAAAATGAAACTTCACATAAATGTGAATGTGTTTTGCCATGATTAATTGGATTCTCTGTCAAAGCAATTGATGATTTATTATCATAAAAAATAATTGTAGCACATTGTTTATGCTATAAAGTTTCAAGGATACGACCTAACAGAATTCCTTAACTGGCCCAATATGTTCCTACATTATACTCGGCTTCATACTCCAAAGAAAGGGACAACAGTTGCATCTTGGCTGACCACAAAATAACTCTAAAACCGATACCGAAGGCAGAATCCAGAATTGTTTCTAGCTTTCTTATATCTAGCCTAATCACTATCTGAGCATCCTGTAAGTTTGAACTGAATTAGCGTTGTAGAAAATACCATCGGTTTTGCATGCCTTTTATAAATATCTTAAGATTCAGTTTGCTATTCACATAATATACGCTGATACACTTCCAAACATATGCTGATACAATTCCATAAATATGCTAATAAGACCCACATCAAATGTGACGGTGATAGCTAAATAGCACAGGCTTCTTACTATTTACAAACTCTTCGCGCCATCTTTGTTTAAATTTAAAATATCCTTCAATGACATTAGAAACGGATCGCAAAATCAATATGACCCAACTAACTCGAGCCATCGGAATTGGATATGTATTCATGTAACAAACAAGTAATAATAATAAGATATATAATGGTTGAATTCAAAAGTGTTTTATTCTCACTATGATTCTTGAATCGCTCGGTGAAATATGGATTCTCTTTTTGATTAGGAAAATATATTTAATTCCTTATCCTTTAACCTAGGGAAACTATTGATGATTCTACCATTTATGCGTTCAAAATGAAGCACAAGATGGAGCCAAATCTCCGGCCACAATAACAGACCTAAGCGAATCCATTCTGTAAAGTAATCGTAGTTTGTGTTTTGCACGTTGGAACGGTCGGAAACCATTGTCATTTGAGAGTTAAAAGAGTAACTTACAACATTTTTTCATGACTCCAAAAGGAAAATATGTGATTTAAGTATGGACAATTATGTGGAAATTACATTGCACGGCTTTGAATCCACAGAGTGCCAAAAGTATGTTTATAAAGTTATGTGAAGGAAGAAAATATTGTATTACTTAGAAGCTTTTGGATTGGATGTTTACATACCCCCACAAACACTTCTAATTATAAGCGTAAAAGAAGAATCAGGATATATCATCAATAACATCTCTATTTTCAACATTTGTCAAGATATATGGGCATGCATTGTATTGAGATAAGTAACCCATTATTAATGGTATATTACCCAGCATCCCACCAGCAGTTATGTTACTTTCGAATTTTATAAAAACAAAGACATGGTATAACATTTATGGACACCATTTATCGATGTTCATAATTGTAGTAAACATCTATAAAAGACATTTATTGCGTAAATAAATTTATTAATAGGATCCTACACTTAGAAATCCATTATCATTGTGTTGTGACACCTGTCATGAATACATCAGCTTATTTTAGGGTCAAATAAATAAAACACTTCTGTTTCACTTGTTCCGTATAAATACCATCCTACCACTTCTGATATTTTAATTATTGTGGATATTTGTTTCAAGGACGAAACTGTTTTTCTTTTTATTTTAAAGGACAATCAACTTTTGTTATTCATATCAAGGACAACTTTCAAATTTTAATTGGATAAAATCCAAATATTTTAAATCAAGAACACACATTGACATTTCACAAATAATAAAAATTAATTATGGAAACATTTTTCTGTGAATTTGAGAGAAAAAATATAAAAGTTAATTATGGAAACATTTATTTTCTTGTGAATGTGGAAGAAAAGAATATAGAAAAAGACAGGACGGAAAGCTAAATGTATGTAGCTTCGTTATTTACTGCTAACATTTCTTAAATATTCAATATTTTCAGTAATATAATATAACACTATTTTGAAGTTATAAAGCTATATTCATTTAGCTTTCCAAGCTGTTTACGTCTATATTTTTACGATAAAATTAATCGACTAAAACATGTATGTGATCGCTTTATTTCTTGCAATTCTGAGTGTCATTTTTTGTTTTTTTATTAATTTAATGAAGATGGGTAATTAAAATGAATTTGAAGTTTACATAATCTAACTGGGTCTTCGTCCTTGATCTAATTTTTAAAGTTGGTTGTCCTTGAATCTAATTTTCTTCTAAAATGCGTCCTTAAAACTAAATACCCCTTAATTATTTGTGTGGAACAAAATCAATCGGTGGAAACATGTCGAGCATAACTTAGCAACCATAGTTCATTTTTGTCTCATTATAAAAAATAAAAAATAATGGCTTAGTTGTTGTTGTATAAAAAATAAGAAATAAAACAACTTTACCTTCACCAAATGTAATAGCTGATACGAAAATGTTGCCTCTTCCATTGACTGAACGCATTAGGGCTCCATTCAACTCAGACTGCACAGGCACAAGAATGCAAAATGACTTCAAATTAGAATTGTGAAATGCATAACCTACAAGGATCTAAACGTCAAGGGGAAAAAACATATATGAAGAGAACTATGACAAATTTCCAAAAGTTCACGTATGTTCAAAACAAATGACAATTGAATGAACTTTTGGATTAGTAAATAGGTTAGTTGGTCTTTTCGGTTATGCCATTTGGATTAAAAAATGCTCTACAAATATTCCGAAGAAAAATGGATAGCATATTTAGACCAAGGTTCGAGAACTCGGTTTCGGTCATTTGAAAATTTGTTAGTTTCGGAAGATTTCGTTAATTTCGGGAATTTCGGTTTTGTTTCGGTTTCGGTTTAAATTTTGGTATTTATAGTTTATTGTTATATATAGTTTGTTAATAAACTTGTAATAAAGTTCTTTGTAAATAAAATATAAAAAATAGAATATGAAAAATAAAATGTCATATGAATCTCTCTCTGCTGTAAAATATAGTTTAACATAGTGTTGTTTGGCATGCATGTTTATGTTAGTATAGCCATTCACGTTTCCTCTTTAATTAAAGCCTTAAAGCCCGAAAGAAAAAGGCAGCCCAAAGCCTAAAGCTATTTCTCTACTCTAATTCCAACTGCACCAAAACTAGGGCACGCAAAATCCAAACAAAAGAAAACCCGCAGATCTCTAAAAAAAAACCTTCGACTTCCCCGATTGCCGTCGAGAAGGTGTAGAACCTTCGCCTTATTCAACTTCGCCTTCGCTGTTCGCCTTTGCTGTATTCGACTTCGCCTTCCCTGATTTGCCTTAGCCTTCTCGAGAATATCAAGGTGATTTGTTGTCGATTGCTTTAATTTAGAGTCGAAATCGATGTTTTTCTCTATGCGATTTTTTTTTAAACGTGACAGCCGAGACCGATATTTTGCCCTAATATCGACTCGGTGATGGTCGAAACCGGTACGGTACACCCAAAATTTTGGAGTACCGGTCAAAACCTTAAACCATGATTTAGACACTGCAATAAATTTACATGCGTATACATAGATGATATACTAGTCCTCTCAAAAACAAAAACAAAAATATTTCACACTTATATACTGTTTTCAAGCTTTTTGAAACACATGGATTAATAATCTCCAAAAACAAAATTGAACTGTTTAAAAAATACTATTGATTTCCTAGGAGTAAAAATAGGAAAAAGACAAATAGAATTACAACTTCATATATCCAGAAAAATATTAGAATTTCTAGATAAAATAGAAAATTTAAAATAATTACAATCATTTTTAGGATTAATAAATTATGCTAGACCTTTTATACAAAATTTGTCTAAATACATTGGACCCTTATATAATAAAGCAAGCCCCAAAGACAAAAGAGAATTTAACAATGAAGATATAAAACAAATCCAAAAAATAAAAGTACACAATTTGATGGAACGACTAATATAACAACACTATAACTTGAAACAAATATGGGTTACAAAATTAAATTTAGAAAATATAAATTTAATACTGGAATTAGACTTTTTATTAAGTGACAATGGAAGTTTTTTCATTTAACAAAGATTATCTACAAATAACTAAGAAAACAACACTAACCCCTCTCATACCAGAGTTTACGCCTTACAAGCGTGGTGGAGACAAAAAAACGAAATGCACTTGCAAAATTCCTGGCCAATGCCAAAGACAAGATAATGATGATCAACATAGTAATAGTCTCACTGTAACAGAAGAACAACCCCTGGGTTATGAAATAAATAATACTAACTTTGAGATAGAAACAGATTTTATCCAACCAAACAAACTAAGTAATATTCTATTAAAAACTGATGACATAAACCAAATTGTAAACTTGAAAAACTAGAAATTATATGAGAAAAACATTAAAATACTGGAAAAAAGACTCTATATACTGTAAATTAGACATAATTAATCCAGACATTACAATTAAAGCCAGATCACCCAAATATGATAATTGGTGATTGAAGAATTTAAAATGCATATAGATGTTTTGAATAAATTAGGAATTATTCGAAAAACAGACTGTAGAAATAGAACGTCAGCTTTTATAGTACAAAAAGAATCTAAACGTAAAAGAGGACAAAGTATAATGGTTATGGATTATACATGACTAAATGACAATACAAATGAAGATGATGTTGTATCCCAGACAAAGAAGTACTGATCAATAAAATACAAAATAATCATTGATATTCAAAATTTGATCTAAAATCAGAATTCTGGCAAATAAAAATGCACTAGAATCAATACCCTGGACAGCTTTTACTTGTTCAAACGAACATTACGAATGGCTTGTTATGCCATTTGAATTAAAAAATGCTCCACGAATATTCCAAAGAAAAATGGATTACATATTTAAACACTGCAATAAATTTACATGCGTATACATAAATGATATATTAGTCTTCTCAAAAACAAAAAAAAACACATATTTCACACTTATATACTATTTTCAAGCTTTTTGAAACATATAGATTAATAATCTCCAAAAATAAAATTGAACCGTTTAAAAATACTATTGATTTCCTAGGGTAAAAATAGAAAAAGGACAAATAGAATTACAACCTCATATATCCAGAAAAATATTAGAATTTCCAGATAAAATAGAAAATTTAAAACAATTACAATCATTTTTAGGATTAATAAATTATGCTAGACCTTTTATACAAAAGTTGTCTAAATACACTGGACCCTTATATATAATAAAGCAAGCTCCAAAGGCAAAAGAGAATTTAACAATGAAGATATAAAACAAATTCAAAAAATAAAAGAACTAAAAACTTAAAACCATTAACTTTACCACTATCTACTGACTACTTAATTATAAAAACTGATGGTTCTTTATGAGGAGAAATATTATTAAGTAAAAAATATAAAACCGATCCTAAATCTACTGAAAAAAATATGTAGATATACTTCAGGAACATATAAAGAAAAAGACTAAATGACTTCATTAGACTACGAAATTTTAGCTATAATATATATTTTAGATTCTTTTAGACTTTTTCTAATATCACAAAAAGAAATAACAATAAAAACAGATTGTGAATCTATAGTAAAATATGCAAATAATAAAAAAAGAAAAAACATAATAAATAACATATGTTTAAAGTTCAAAAATGCAATCCTAAACTGTGGTACTAAGATTATATGGGAACATATCAAAGGTAAATCAAATATATTACCAGATAAATTATCAAGATTATTTATTGGCTCCTTGTTAGATTGTGATCTTGTCAATAGAGAAGAAGAAACAGATATGTCTACCACAAATCAGTTGACAAACATCAGGAAATTCCTGAAGACATGCACAAAATAGATTTGTTACAAATGTTCAACTAACTAAGAACAACAAATGGTGCTAGACAACATATGAAACTTATCCACAGCAGTACAAGACAACAAACAAAAACTCAGCATACTATATACTCTTGTTGAGATTTTCACAAATACAGAAGTAACAAAAAAATTTCACACTATTGTTTATTTAATGGACCTAGTGCTGGTATATATCTCTCTTGGAAAGAAATGATTACTAAGTTAAAAGAACTTGAACAAAACCCCAGGTATGAAAGACCATACTACAAAGGATATTACACATATGAAACAGCTAAAATTGATACAGAAAAAATTCTTGGCAAAGATTACGTAGTCTCAAACACCATCAAACACCATCAAACAGATACAAACCATATCCTCAGGGATAAAAATAAAAGAGAAACAATAAATGCTACAGAAATAAACTTAAGCCCAAAACAATTTTTGCGGCAATCACTACAAAGGAAGCCAAAAAAGGAAAGATGTTCCAACTTGGCCATATTCCACAAACTACTTCTCTACAAATAAAAAAATATGGCAATATCCTTTCCAGCAACCTTTATCGGAGAAATCTAATTTCTCAAGAACACAAAAGAACAAAATGCTGCCACATATAAAGAAATTTATTCTTTACTAACAAAAATTTCTACACAAAGAATCCCTGCATTCAAAATTACTTGGGAAATATTAAAAAATCAGAATATCCCATGTACAAAACAATTTACAAATTGCAGGTACACGATAATTGCATCTATGCCACTTATAAGTTTAAAGCTTTGGCAGTACAAATACTTGATCCGTGACAAATTTACGTTTGAACCAACTACCTTATTAAATTATGGATTCATCAAAGATGTATATATAAATGAATGACACCAAATAGAATTGTCATAGCCTCTTTGTTCTATTACAGATTACTTCACAGAGGTTCTTGATACAGAATTACATTTCGAGATTACAAGTCTCTCCTGACTATGGTAATGATTTACTAGATCCAGTCAGACATATTGTTAAAATCAAGACACATAATTTTGACTTGGATTATCCAGATTGGGAAGATCCTACGAAATTCCTAAACAAATTCACCCCTAAAATGAATGAACAACAACATTATGAAAGGTACAGAACCTACATAATTGGAAGAAATCTAAACTGGGACGGCACAGATAAAAGAAGCTTCAAATTATATGCTCAGTCTCCAGTTACAAAGGTCTACATATACAAAACCATAGAAGAATTCGAACCAGAATATAGGCCTTTTGACATTTTCTACCCTAGGCCAAACATCATAAACATTTACAGAAAACTCCAGACAAAACTTCAAGAAGAAGAAGGCTCCACCAGCAGTAAAGAAATAAAGGATGAAATGCCTGACATGATGACATAATGTGAAGGAAACCTACTGCAACAAATAAACATCCACTCAAAGAACGTGGCAAAACAGAGGCATGAGTGAGAATCTTCTTTTTTATTAAATAATTGTTAGTGAGAATATAGTTTTACCCACTTTGTACCACTTTAATTGTTAGTGGGAATATAGTACTACCTAATTTGTATCATAATGTAAATCTGTCAGTTCTTCACTGACACTTGTATGTGTGTGACCGGATGTATTAGGCTATATAAACATCCATAGTCAGTTGAAGAAGCATCGAATAGCAAGGCTTGAGTTGTAATATATTGAAGTAAAATAAAATCCTCCTCTTTATGCAAGCTTTTATTTTAATGGCAATTCCTACACGAATGAGCTAAACTCCTTTGACGTGAATCAAAGAAGAAATGATGAAGCGGCCTAGGTATGCTTTTTTTTATTTATCTTCCTTGTTTAATTTTAACATAACGATGAGATGCTTATATTTATAAGTTAAGAATATCATTTATAAAATTTAATTCAAAAGACGTAAACTCGTTTGAAAGAACCAAGTACCTGTCTTAGGCGTTTGTCTTGAGGACATTAGCCGTTTAGGGGAAGTAGTTCTTAGAGTGGAAATGTGAGAATTAATTACATAAAAGTATTTCAATAACTTTTAAATAAAAAGCATCAAACTGAGTTGGAATAGTTGAGTAAGAAAATGGATGCATTCTTCATAATCCATTAAGTTTAGAAATTGTTTTATATGGATATTTTTAAAATATGTTGATTTTATTTGACTGTTTGTTAATTCTTCTATTAAGGAGTAATCTGAGTTAGAAGTTTCTTTAGATCCATATTGTTGAGGTGTATATATTTGTGAACAGAACTCGTAATTTTTTGTTTCAATTCTCTTTGTATTTGTATATACGTACACTTCTTTTTGAGTTCAGAAATTATATGAGGTATTCTAATTCCTATATTGTCATACGTTATAAGATATTAGAATATGTTTCATTCCAGGATTTATGTATTTCTTTCCCTAAATCTCCAGGTAATTTAGAAAATAATCTATCATCTATTTCTTTAGAGTAATAGTTTCCAGATATGGTTACGTAGTATAAAAATTCATTTAAAAATTTTATTACATGTTTCCAATCTAGTATTTGTTCTAGATCTCTCATGGCTTCTTGTTGTCTAAGTATTAATCATATATTTACTTCTCGACCGGTTATTATCCTATGCATTAGATATGCAAAGTTATATATATTACCACCTTGTGTTACCAAGGAGGCTACTTCGTCTGGAAATTTGCTTTTGTAAGCTTCCCACATTCCTTTTAGCTATATCACCTAAATAATTTTCCGCTATTCTAACTATTTCTTCTCCTGTTATTATATTTGAATGTTTGGCTGAATAGTCTCTGGCTATTGCAGTAGTCCACTGTTCTAAGTAAGTGTCTAATAACTGTGGATGACATTCTGTAACATTAAGGATTACAGAATCTTTTCCAAAGAATGTTTTTTCAGTAGATATTCTTTTTCCTATGCTTCTCAAATTTGTATTCTCATTAGTGTAAGGGTTTACATTTATTCTTGGTGGGTGTCCTAAAGAATAATCCATCTTATGTGGGGTTCTTTAGGAAAGTTACCGTTGAACTTTCCCATTGTTCTCTCATTAGCTCTACATGATAAGTTTACTCACTATCTAGTTCTTCAATTGTGTTGGAATTTTTTGTTTTATTGGTTTTTTGTCTGAGTACTTCGTTAGAATCTTTCAAAAAGATTTTTAATGTATGTATTGTTTTAATCCTAACATTATTTTCATCATCTGTATAGACAAATGTGTTATTATCTATTTTGTTGTTCTTTCTAAGTTGTTATAATTCATATAGCACGAACGGTTCAAGAACCATTCCTATTTCCTTGGATAAATTATTTTATCCATTATAAATTTCTTTGGAGTTCAGAATTAGATTCATCATCAGTGTTTGTGTCTTTTTGGTTAAAGAGTCCATAATCTTTAAATCACAAGGATAATGTCCCATTAGAGTTTGTATAAGTTACAACATCATTTGGTCTTAGTGTGTCTCTGTTAGGATTTTGAATATTCCATTCATATCTCGCCAATATAGATGAGTCTATTTCCATTGGTCTTAAAAATTTAATACCAGTGGATGTTAGCATTTTTATTACTTCATCAAGTTTAATTTTTATCTTAGGAATAAATTTTGCCATACATTTTACCAAAAATGTTATATCTAGCAATATGTTTTTACCACTAAAATTTTCAAATCCTTTGGTTTGGACTACTACTTTTATATGTTTATAAAAGTTTTGTAATGTCATTGTAAAATTTGATGATATATAAACAAGACCAATAATATTGTTCATATCAACTTCTATTGTTTCAAATATAGCTTTGTCTAAATATTGATGTCTGCCATCTATTAGAACTATTAGTAATTTAGCTCCTATCTTTTGTCTGACTAATCCTCTTATTCCTATATAACAATAAGTCCTAGGTGGATTAATTTATAATTTTGTATTTTTAATTGTTTAATGGCTTCATTGGACATTAAATTAATAATCTGTTGATTTCCATCGTTTAAGGAAAGAATCTCCTCCCTGTGATGTCTATATAATCCTGTGTTTATTGCAAATATGCATGTTCTATACAGTTCTCTTGGATTTAGGATATTTAGTTTGTTGTTTGAAAATAGTTCTAGGTCATTTTCTATATTTATTATTTTTCTAGTTGGGACTGTGAACTCATAGATCTCCTTAGAATACTATCTATTCAAGTATTTGTGGCTAAGCTATTACTTTCTGTGAGTCTGTCCATTAAAGTTTTGCATGTGCCTGTAAAAGATCTTCTGTTCATTATATGTTATCTAATCTTTTAAATGTTAGAAAAATTATTTTGGTCTTTTTACCTTTATCTGTGTCTATTGGTCCTAGATTTGGATTTGATATCTTTTCGGTTAGCTGATTGATATCATAATCTTTTTCTTATGTAGATTTGTTTAAGTTATTTAATTTTCTGTCTACATTTATAATTTGTTTGTCCATCAAGTCTAGTCTATCATGTATTTGTGTTAACATTGCTATTATAGTATTAGTCGTTAATCATAATACATTATCTGCTTTGTTTGCAAAAGTGTCTTTATTATATCCTGCTGTTAATGTATCAGTTTGTTTTAATAACATGTTAACATATTCTTTGACTTTAGAATAATGCTTATTATCATATCCCATACTATTTAAACTGTATGTATTTTATTTATTGTAACATTTGTTCAAGTTTTTGTATTTATAATTCAAAATGTTTTTTATTTGCCTCAGATTGGATTTTAATTTGTAAGATTAAGTCCTTAGACTGTATTTCAATTTCTTTAGGTTTGTTTTCTTCAATCATTTGTCTTAAGGAAATTATATCTTGTTTATTTGGGAAAATTTTGAGTTGTAGAGCTTTAAATTTCTTAGTTAGTTTTTGTATAATACTATCAAACTTATCTGTTTTTTGTAATCCTATTTTTAGGCAATTCTGATTATCTTGTATTTGTTGAAGTTTTTTGTTTCTAGAAACCATACTTTCAAAAATAAGTTCAACTAATCTAGAGAACTTTTCATTGTACCAGTGTAGAAAATCTCCTAGTTCAATAACTAAATCTGTTATTGAATTTAAATGATATGGTTTGAAATGGAGCATATGTTTATAACTGTTGTTTATAATAACACATGTTTTTGTTTGTCTAATGAAATAATTCTTTTTGGAGAATTGTTTATTTCTAAATTTAGGCATTCAAACTTTTTATAATCAGTTGTTTCAAGAGGTTTTAGTTTATTCATTTTTGTTGATCAGTAGCTCTGATATCAGTAAAAATAACTGATATGGGGTATTTTGAACTATCTTAATGGCAACTTGAATGTTTAAAACAAATTCAAGGGTTCATTAAGTGGATGTCTAAATAAAGAATTAGGAACCTAATTAAGTTTTTAGTTTTGTCTTTATTGTCAAAGTCTTCAAATTTTTATTTAGACTCCTGCAGCCTCTTTGTATTGGTATTAGATTTTTACCAGTCATGCTAAAGATCCACATCAAAGTCATATTCTGTTGTTTCTTTCCTCATATTTCATTGACGTATCCATCCATTCTTTATGGAATTGTTTTAGAAATCTTTGGCTTAAAGTTATGTTTTTATTTTTTGTTCGCGTAAGATAATGAAATATATCTATTTCATTTATTATATTATACAAATTTTAGTTAGAATCTCTTACGTTTATAAGTTCAGTTACATATTTGTTTTTAAATATGTTTGCAATAGTATATTGATTTTTCTAACTTAAGTCTGTATTTTTTAGAATAAAAAGTAGTTTTGTGATAAATTCTTCTTCTAAGTGATTTTGTAAACATTCCATTAAAAGATTTGTAATTTTTAACAGTTTTTAGGAAATTTGATGTGAGAAGGGAGACATGAATCTTAGAATACTTGAGTAAAGCAGATACTATTCTGATTTTATTCATTTTCTCACTCAACCATTCCAACTCAGTCTGATGCTTTTTATTTAAAAGTTATTAAAATACTTTTACGTAATTAATTCTCACCTTTTCACTCTAAGAATTACTTCCCCTAAACAGCTAACGTTCTCACGACAAGCGCCTAAGATAGGTAATTGGTTCTTTCAAACGAGTTTACATCTTTTGAATTATATTACATAAAGGACATTCTTAACTTACAAAAATATAAGCATCTCATCATTATGTTAAAATTAAACAAGGAAGATAAATGAAAAAATCATACCTAGGCCGCTTCACTATTTCTTCTTTGATTCATGTCAAAGGAGTTTAGCTCATTCGTGTAGAAATTGTTATTAAAACAAAAGATTGCAAACAGTACATATATAGAGCTAGGATCAATAGCCCCTTGTAGTCCTCGATACCAGCCACAAGTTTATATTTAAATATTTGTTCTCTCTCCTGTTACATGAATCAAATATTTAAATATAAGCTTGTGACTGATATCCAGGAACTACAAATGATGTTAAATAAAAGAGGCTATTGATCCTAGTTTATACATACACACACAAAAATTATTGTGTGTGCGTGCACGTACGTATGCATGCACATTTATACCTTAGGCAAAAGAAATTTTCCTCCAACCGCAATAACACTAAATTTAACAAAAGTTACAAAATCCTATGATTTCATGACAAGTATAGAAAGAAAGATCGAGAAGACATGTACTTTTTCCTTTAAGCTTCGAATTCAATTTCAAAAACGACAGAAGTAACCGATTATAGAATTAGATTTCTAAATTTGAAACAGAATTACGATTTCAACAAAATTTTCTAGGGTAAGGAGAGAATCAAATATGTTAAAAAATAGCTATCTGTTTTTCTATTGCTACTTGCAAAAGTGTGTGTGAGTACTTTTTAATTGTATTTAAATTGAATGTTGCTTGTAATAGTATGTGTTCCAAAATTGGATGTTGTTTTTGCTGTTGTTTGTTATAGTCCACTTTTAGATGGGATTGTGTCTATTTTTCTTTTTTCTTTTTAGAGTAAACCGATGTTATGTTTGAACATTTAATATATAATTGATTGTATTTTGTTTAAATCACTCGAGTGTTTAGTAATTATCACTTTCATTTTCGACGTTCATTGTTTTATATTTGTCTCTGATATGCATGTGTGCAATGTTAACCTGAAATCTTACACCCTAATGTCTCAAGGCTTATGTCTCCCCTTAGAAGCATAAAAACATTTCATGTACGCTTTCGGTTTTTAAAACTTCGATATATGTGTGAAAATATTTAATAGTCTTTTTTTTCTTATGTAGCCCCCTTAATTTCAGTCACTCGTTTAGAGGTCCTTGAGTGAAATATTTTATTGGGGTGGGCGTGGGTCGATTTGATACGGTTTGAATGTCAAACCGCTTCCGTGCCGCATCAAACGGTTAATAAAAAATTCAAACCATTATGCTGATTTTTTAAACGGTCCGGTTTTGGTCCGGTCTGCTTTGAACTCATATTAAATATGAAATAAGAGAATTACTTCCATCAACAATCAATTTTTGAAGGCAACTGTGTAAAATTTTTACACTTAAAGGTTAAACATACAATGTTATACTGAAATAAAAGATTAATTCTTAATTGTATGAATATTTTAATTTCACATTTAGCTACAAGTGAGATTTTTTTAGTAGATTAACCAATCGTCAACGTTAATCAATGCATGATCATTAAGTAAAATGAGTAGAATAAAATTATAATTAACATTTATCCAAAAAGATGAGATGAAAAATGTTGTGCTAAAACCATAACTTCTTCCTTTATGACAATAATTATTGCTAATATAAGCTGAAAATAGAATATACATCGTTAAAATATAAAATGAGTTAGAAGTTGCTTATATTTTTATTATAAGATTACTAGTGTAAATATTCGGTTCGGTCCGATGTAATATGGTCGATTCAATCGTCCAAATCGCAACTAAACTGTATCTATGTGGGTCAAGCCCGTTTAGGGTATTTGCTTTGGTTAGAAAATTAGGTGTGGGTTTCCATACCGTTTTTGCGGTCAAGTGCAGACGATTTTCGTATAGTGGTACGGTTTATGCCAACCCTATTAATAGTTTCTTTTTTGTGTGTGTAAATATGTTCAATAGCCACTTTTTTTCCTTATGTAGCCCCTTGATTTCAATCACCCATTTGGAGGTCCTTGAGTTAAATATTTTATAGTTTCTTTCCCTTCCCTACAAACTTTTTGTTGAAATTAGAGAGCTAAACAAGAAAACTATTTAATCCCCAGACATACAAACCATGGTTTAAGGTATCGACCGGTACACCGAAATTTCAGAGGTACCGTACCGGTGCCGACCATCAACGAGTCGAAACTAGGGCTAAAAATCGGTTTCGGCTATCAGCTTAAAAAAATAAATAAGACGAGCCCTAAATTAAAGCCTTCGACAGCAAAAATCATGGGATGAAAAGGAAAAAGGCAAAAAGCCAAAGCAATTGGAAAAGATTTCAATCGACAACAGAAATAGTCGAATGTGATTATACAGGGAAAAAATTCGAATTTTCATTTATACATTAAATCAACATCGATGTAAGAAATCACAAAAAAATACAACAGCACCTTGATTTCTCGAGAGCGAAGTCAGAGAAGTCATCGGAAGCAGCTTGATTTTCTTGGCGACAATCAACGGAGGCGAAGACATCGAAATCGAAGTACAGCAGCGAAGTTATTTTATTTTTTATCTGCAGTTTTTTCTTCTTTTGGTTTCGACCTTCGAAGCACTAGTTTGCGTGTGGAAAAGGAATGGACAATGAATAAGCGTATATGGCTGCAATTGGAATCACAGTCATGTCCTCTAATTTGGGCTGGCTTTTTTTGGGCTTTCGGCCTTTAATTTAATGTAATAGGAATGGACAGTAAATTAGTGTTAGTATATGCCTTTTTATTTTGGATTTCAAATTATGTTTATTAACAAACTACTAAAAATCAAAATCTGGAACGAAACCGAAACAAAACCGAAACTTCCGAAATTTACGAAATCGTCCGAAACTAACAAAATTTTAAATGACCGAAACCGAGACCGAGTTCTTATACCTTGATACAAACACACACACACATATATATGTGGATGGATGTATATGTGTGTGTATATACTTATTGAAGACCATAATTTTAGTTGCAATGCTCATATTGGCTGGAAGTGAAAGTTGGGTGTTTCAATTGTAAATTGACTAAATTTGAGTGCAATGTCAATTTGGTTTAAATGTTTACAATACTAATATAGTAGTTGGCATGCTTCTTGCATATAAACTTTTTTATTGGTGCCGATACCCGTCGTTCTCTCTCACCTTGAAATATTATATGGTTGACATAATTATGTATGCCTAGTTTGTGTTAACCCGCCTTTTGGCAAGACAATATACCGACGGATTTAACCTAATCAACCGCACAAAACATAGCATAGTAGACGAACAAACAGCGCAAGATGTTTAAAATATGGTTTCAATAAAGATTAAGTCACTACAAGTCGCTTGGAGTTTGCTCCGAGTCGTCCCTAGGCTTACTTCAGGTTTTCAGAGGGATTACTTCGGGTTTTAGAAGAGCTTGATTCGGGTTTTTGATGAATTAGCATATTTACAGGTTGCTTCGAGTTACTGTGTCACTTGCTTCGAGTCATCGAAATGTCTACTTCGGATTAAGGAGGCGGCTGTTTCGAGTCAAAGTCATGGATCGATCAGCAACCAAGGTCCCCATCAATCTCGTATCCACCAAGTTTGCACTCGTTCCTTTCGTATCCATCAAGCAAATGCATCTTTCAGATCGATCAAGCTCATTCACTTTACATCGATCTATGTTGAGGTATGATTCATATCGATCAACCAGATGATCGATACGAAACCAATTATTCCCATCGATACGAAGCATCATTCATTTTGTATCGATCAACCAACATCGATCATATCGAGGTATGATTCGTATCGATCAACCAGATGATTGATACGAAACCAATACGAAGCATCATTCATTTTGTATCGATCTTATTGAGGTATGATTCGTATCGATCAACCAGATGATCGATACAAAACCATCGCTTTCCATCGATACAAGAGGAATAGTACATGATCGATACGAAAAGCAATCTACATGTTGGATACGAAAAGCACGGTCAGACGAAAGAAGCAGTCAACTCGGCATAAAAAGTGAATTGCTCCTGGATTATAGCGCCACGTCGTTCTCTTGATCGATACGAATTTGGATCGATACGAGACTATCAATACGAACGCTCCAGCATACCTATAATATCAATCTTGGATCGATCATAACTCGAGATCTACAACTCCAAATGCCACCAAATTTTCACCATAGCTTACGTAACACCGGAAGAATGTTCATAATCGATCCCATCATCGTTAGATCACTTTTGAATCGATACGAAGTACCTAGGGATCGATCCCAAACCACCCTAGATCGATCACGTGGGCCCACCCACGTGTGAGAAGGAGTATTTCGAATTCAAAGTCAGATATTTTCATACCATGCCTATAATAGCAGCCATATGCCTCTAGAAAGGGGATCTTTTGGCTCTTCTATGCCGTTACTCTGCTGAACTCCATTGTAACTTGAATACTATCAATTATACTCTTGTAAATCAATAGAGAATCATCAATAAAATAGCAACTCTTCAAAGTGAACGTAGGCTACAACACTGAATCACTATAAATCTTGTTTTTTTTTTTTTTTGCAAGGCAAGCGGGGTTAGCTGGTCCCCTACCAGTTTATTGATAAAAAAGGGAAAAGAAAGGAAAAAAAACAAAGGCCACAAGACCAAACTCATGACACAAAACACACACAAACAACACAGGACAACAGCACAACATAAAAAAGAAACAAGAAGCAAACAACACAAAATAAAAAAGGAAGAGCTACGTCTAGACAGCAGGGCAGTAATCACTGAAATCAAACTTACTATCACGCATACCATTCCTGAGACTAGCCTTCAATGCATTCCAAAGCTGCAGATTGTTTCTTGAATTATTCTCAAAACATCTCTGATTTCTCTCTTCCCAAACTAATCTCATGTATTTTTTGATCATAAAAAAGTGCACAAATCTATCCTTTTTCTTCCATTTAGTTGCTTTCCCAATAAGATCCCATTGAAGACTGGAATGCCCCAGATTGTGGTTATTATTCATAGAACTATGAAGCCTAGTCCATAATCCCCTAAGTTCACTACAATCAAGAAACAGATGATCCACAGATTCAGGTTGCATCTTGCAAATGACACAGATAGGATCAACTGCCATCCCATAAGACAGTAACTTGTCCTTAGTTAGTAGAGCTTTGTTTATGACTTTCCACAACATGAAGTTGTCTCTGGCACTTGAATTGACAGTCCAAATCACTTTATGCCATTTTATTGCAGGAGGAACAGGAGCTTTATCAAGCAATTTGTATACAGAGGATATAGTGTGTTGCTTGCCATACCATAAAATTTCATCAGAGGCACTTGAAAGGTAAATGTTATCCTGAAAACTGTTCCAAACAGCTCTAATAACCTGGTTACTTGAATATGGCATCTGAAGTTTACCATCATGTATGTAATCAGAAGCTTTAGCATTAGCACTAATACCAGATTGAACAATTTGCTGAGAGGTAAATATGTTCCCAAGTATAAGACCATTGACCATCCAAGGAACAGACCAAAAATTTGCAGTGCTAGAAGGAGATAACTTGACTCTGATATAAGGGGAAAGATATGGTCTTAAATTCAGCAAAGTCCTCCATGTCCAACTGCAGTTAAGTGGTACTTTCATGGTCCAGAAATGCATATTGCGTAAATTATGAATTTTAGTTCATCTGACCCATAAAGTATCTTTGTCAGCTATCAAATCATTGAGATTTGAGCTAATGGCAGCTCTATTCCAAGTGTGCATATTGAGAATTCCAAGACCACCATTGTGTTTCTGCTGCTCCATGATGGTAAAGGAGCAGGGAATGATTTTCTTAGAGAGGATAGAACCCGTCCAGAAGAATCTTAGCATAGCTTGTCTCACCATATTCACAAGTTTATTTGGAAGAATGAAAACTCTGCTCCAATACACCAACATGGATGTTATAACAGACTTGATAAGGACAAGTCTACCAGCTTGTGAGAGAAATCTATTGGCCCAACAATTCATCTTGCTGCAGATTTTAACATACAAAGGCAGGCAATTGGCATTAGTGATTCTTGAGGAGCAAAGAGGGATACCTAAATAGTTCATATTATTATTCATAGTTTGGATGCCAGAGGATGCAGAGAGAGTAGTTACATGTTCAGCAGCTAAACCAGAGATAAGAATGTGAGATTTGTTAAAATTGAGTTGAAGGCCAGTCATTCGGTAGAAACTCTGAAGGGTAGCCTTGATATTGTCCAAAGAACGTATGTCAGGTTTTGTGAATATCATAATATCATCAGCAAAAAGCAGTGAAGATATCCTGAGAGACTTACACTTGGAATGGAACAAAATTTCCTTGTTATCATACTTGCTATTCAACATGACAGTCAGGACCTCCATTACAAGAATAAACAAATATGAGGAGATGGGGTCCCCTTGCCTGATCCCCTGCTTACTTTTGAAAAAACCAGAATTTGAGCCATTGTATTTGATGGAGAAGGATGGGGAGGAAATGCAGATATAAATCCAAGCTACAAAAACTTTAGGAAATCCCATCAAAGCCATAATCCTCACTATAGAACTCCAGTGAATACTATCAAAAGCTTTCTTTAAGTCAAGCTGCAACAAAGCATTCTTGGAAGCACTAGTACTTCCATAACCTTTCAGCAGTTCATGCGTAAGTAGAATATTATCAGTTATGTTCCTCTTAGGTAGGAAAGCAGTTTGATTGTTGGAGATGATTCTGGAAAGAACAGGAACAATTCTAGATGCCAGAATCTTGGATATGCATTTGTACATCACATTACAACATGATATGGGTCTAAAGGAGTCAACAGCGGTGGGAGATTGCACTTTCGGAATGAGAACTAAGTTTGTTGCATTGACTTCCAAAAGCATTTTTGATTTATTGAAAAAGTTGTGAACTGCTCTAAGAAAGTCTTCCTTGATGATATCCCAGCTATGTATGTAAAATTGAACATTGAAACCGTCAGGTCCCCCACATGAATGCTTGTTCATGGAAAAGAGGGTGTCTTTAATTTCATTATCCGTAACTTTGTTCGTTAGAGCATTAGCTTCATCTGGTTTCAGTTTGGGGAGTTGCACAAGGTCAAGCTCCTCAAAAAAAGGAGTGAAATTATCTTTGTTGCCCAGCATTGATTTGAAATATTGCAGAAAGGCATGGTCAACAGCAGAGGGATCAGAATGAAGGACACCATACTCATCATGAATGTGATTGATCTGCTCCCTGGCATGCTTGATTTTAGTTGCAGCATGAAAATAAGCAGTATTGTAATCCCCTTCCTGAGCCCATTTTTGTCTTAATTGTTGCCTCTTCATTTTGCCTTCAGTTGATAAAGCTTCATTAAGTTGATCAAAGATGATTCTTTCATTCTCTGCAGCAGCAGCATCATCAGGATTACTTAGCATACAGTCTTGTGCTTGAGAGAGTTTCTGTCTTAGCTGGGAAGAAACAAGTGAACCATCACCAAACTTATTTTTAGCCCAAGATCTAAGTGCTTCTTTGGTAGCATTGGTTTTTCTGCAAAAAATGTACATAGGATTACCATAAAATTTTGTATTCCAAGATTTATTAATAATATTAGCATACTCCGGTTCATTGACCCAAGTATTATAAAATTTGAAGCTTTTTTTTCCTTTTAAAATCCACTGACCCGTGGAGAAGATCAAAGGGGAATGGTCAGAAAGGACAGGGTTGGGTAACAGAGTTGACATGGTAGGCCAAGCAGATAAGGCACTGAGATTGGCAAATGAGTGGTCAATGTTTGAGAAGATCCTAGCACCAGACCTACTCCTATTGTTCCAAGAGAATTGAGCTCCAAAGGAGGAAATAGGGAGAAGGTTTGAGTCATCAATGGCTTTATTAAGAGGGAAAATGTCTTTGGGAAGGAGAGGAGATCCCCCATGTTTGTCTTCTAAATTGTAACAACAGTTGAAATCCCCAAAGACAAGCCAAGGGTGGGAAGATTGCCTGAAAGCAGGAAGAAGGTTAAGAAAATTTTGTCTTGAGTTCTGAGAATTTTGCGCATACACAAAGGTTAGGTAGAAAGAAAATTGGGAATTATTCATTTTAGCTTGGAAGTGCATAACTTGGTCAGTGTTGAGAATAGAGGTAAGGGTTATGACAGTGGGATTGTGTAACACCATAATGCGGCCATAGGAAGCTTAAGCAAGGTTGTGGTGAAGAGTCCATGTTGGTTCAATGTGCTTAGCAGCTTTTAAAGTAAGGGTTTCATTCAGCTTGGTTTCTAGCATGGCAAATAAACAGATTTTGTACTGGGAAATAAGGTATTTAACTTGGTCCAATTTAGTAGTGGAATGGGCCCCTCTTATGTTCCAAGTGGCAAAGCTGTGCATCATTTGGAAAACTTTAAGGATTGGTGGATGATGTTTTTCATGCTCCTGGTTGCAGGAGAGTCTCTGGGATCAAAACTTCTTTTTGCCTTATTATGTTGTTTGAATTTTGCTGTTTTGTCTCTGTCCAATAAGGTTAGATTTGGAGAAAGTGGTTTGGTAGGAGAAGATGGGGATGATTTCCATCCTGGTAAGTCACCAGTGTAAGTGTATTGATTGGTGTTGTTATCAAGTGGTCTTTTCATGCACAAAGATAGAATTTCTTTTTCCAGTGCATGTCTGAAGAATGATTCATCAGGCAAGGATAAAACAGTCTTGTCTTGGTTTTTTTCTTGCATGGTAATACCTTGCATGGATTTACTGATTGTTTTAGGCATGGTAGTATTTGTTTCCAGGCAATGGAACATAAGGGATGAACCAATACTGGAAATGTTGCATTGAATTTTTTGACTATCTGCCTGCATATTGCAATTAACTGGATCAAGTTCATTTTCTGCAATAGCACAGTGTATGTCATCTTGAATTTGTCCCTCTTCCAACTGATTCTTTTTTTTACAGAGTTCATTCTCTATGGAATCTTTGCAAACTACATAGCAATCTTCAGATAAGTCTTGATCCATCAACACATTGAAACTATTTGAGACTGGGATCTCATCCAACATTGAAACTATGGTATTTTCTCTGGTCATACTATTGGTAGCTGAAACATGCAATAAAATATTGCCAACACTTTCATTTACATTCATTGTCTTTTTTTGCTTATCTTCTGATATATTGTTTTTTTTTTCCTGGCTCTATTATTAACTTATCTCCTTTATTACCAACTTTTTTCCATTCTTTCTTTTGTTTTACATTCTTCAATTCTTTGCCTTGCATAATTTCCTTTCCCTTGCTTTCATTTCTTTCTTTTTGTCTTGTTACTGCCTTTCCATTCTCCTTTGTCCCCATCATCAGGCAATCATCAGTATTGTGACCAAAAACTTTACAACTAGTACATATATCAGGTCTCCATAGATATTCAACAGTGACAACTTGCTCCGATCCATCCATTAACCTTACAGGAAATTCATTCAGAAGTTCATCAAGCGGTGTAACTTCAACCATACATTTCGCGTATCCTATCCTCTCCAACTTTTCAGTTTGTGCATCCATACACATGAATGAACCAAGACGAGAAGCAAGTCAGTTGATTCCAAGATGGGACCAAGCATAAAGTGGTATATTGTGGAGTTTAACCCAAACTGGAACAGTTCTAATAGTGCTACAACTATTCCCAACTGTTTGATCCCACTGTTTAACAATGAAAATTTTGTTCCTCATGATTATTGGGTCTGATTCAATAATTTTCCTTCTATCTTCATCACAAGATAGATTGAAAAGGAACAAGAATCCATCGGATTTCACTTTGATCGAACCTTTCAGTTTCCAAAATTTTTTGAGATGAGTGATTACAGTCATATAAGATAAAGGCTTGTCAAGAAAGAAGCCCACTAAGTAATCACCCCACACTTCATTACCAGCCTTAATAACATCATCAGGTGGTACCAGGACATGTCCATCATAAATGAGGGGAACACTTCATTACCCCACACTATAAATCTTGTTTTTCTACTGCTTTCCTTTTAATTTTTTGATTGTTCTTCATATTTATACTCTCTACGTACATTCTATCTGTGATCCGTGGTTGTGATTTGGTGTTTTCATCTGGATTTGGGTGTTAGTGACCAATTTTGGCGCTAACAGTTTGTACTCTAGTACTGATTTACATACTACATAAAATTATGAGCTCATGCGGGTCTAACGCTAGTATTTGAATACAATTCCAAGTCACTTAAGAGGCATATTAACCCATAAGAGCGTGGGGAATTTAACAGAGATTCAAGTAGTAACTACAATGAAAAAGTGTAGTAGCTTGAGAAATATGTAGGTGCAGCAGGAAAATTGAACCCACCGCAATTGGAGTAGCTTTTTTAATAGCGATGAGACCTAATTCTTGAACACAGAAATGATATATCGCTTCAAAGAAACAAAAGTGATTTCAGAAGAGGCATGCATTCTAGTACTGATTAGACACCTACTTTTCAAAATCCAGAAAGAGACGAAGCAATAATGATTATAGATTCCATTATAAAAGAAAAGGTACGGTGTATTATAATACAAATTAGGCATACATACTTAAAAGGCTGTATGTAAACCTGTTCGTAAACCATAAACTTAGGCTTTTGAAAATCATCTCGAAATGCAGCGGATTTTAAAAATCCGCTGCAACTCTTTTTTTCAGTGGGAATCCCGATGCACGCATGAAAATTTTACCATTTTATTTGCAGTCCACCTAGGACTGTTAAATAGAGATCCTCTTAAAATCCAGGAGTTCGGAAAAGTTTAATAGTGGGACTAGAATTGTCAGAGACGCTCTAATATATTATTCATCTCAATATCTAAAACATAATAAATGACAAAAAAAAGAAGAAACAGAGACTGTTGATTAAACCTCTTAGTGATAAGAAATCATACCTCCTTTATTCCACGTAATGACGAACCTCTCAAACCAAATACTACAACCGGTTCCTTTCGAAGAGAAGGCTCCTACAAAATATTCACTGAAAATTTACTATGTAATCTGTAATGATTATTTCACCTAAATATAGCTAAATTATCCTTTTTTTGGACTAAAAGGAAAAAATTGCATACTTTGGTGATGCCTGTCAAGTCTTATTTTTTAAAATTTTGCAAATCAACGGAAAAGGTATAGCTATTTTTCTTACTTGATCGCTACAGTCTAAAACATGCATATGTATTAGCATAAAAGCTCATAAAATGTTAAAAGCTTCAAAATAATGGCATAAAGCACATTTTTCATCCAATATACTTGGCTGACAGATTACCTTTTCAACAACAATACTCAAAGGAGGTGATTAACATTATTGTTGCTTTATCTTCAAGAAGGAAAGCTTAAGTGAGAAGGAAAGCTTAAGTAAGAACTAAGAAGGAAAGCTCAGCATCAGTTTACAGTGGATCAACGTGTTTCTGTTCTTCGGTTCTAGTCCTAAGGAATGCCTACTGGAATATTCAATCGAAATGATCCAACTTCAAGGTGATCCTTACTAAAACCATGCATAGCAAGGGACCTTGTGCATTCCACCCCTTTTCATTGGACAAATATCAACCTTATTACTACATGTTGTCTGATCAATTAAATCGTGTCTTATATATTAAGTAAGAATTAAAGTTCCGGCCAGCTTTCAGTTTAGTATCAGAGTACTTTAATTTTGACAAGAAAAATGCATCTTTACCTTAAATCTACCATCTGCTGCTATTTTAGTACTCAAGTTTCTGGCATACTCTTTGCAAATAACACTGCTGGCTAATATATTTGGGTGAAGATCTACTGCTTCAGATAGCTCTGAAATAATACCATCAAGTTCAGATTTAGTTGTTCCGATGAACACAAGACATGATTTTGGTGAGCTATCCCATGGACGTCCACTAATTGCTTCTACTCTTTTAATTCCACTCCATTGAAATATAAAGCGACTTTCTCTGGAAAGCAGATATTAGATTCTTTCAGGTTTTGACTGACCATTCTTTCTAACTTCTAACATATAAATTTTTGTCTTTTTTATCAGTAACGCAAATCTTAGGTTTAATAGATTTACAAAGACTAGCATTCTTTTAAGTATTTTATTGCTTTGTATTTGAATGGCAAAGTGCACTTTGAAATTTCAAAAATTTAGAATATCATCAAATCAATGCATAACTTAAAAGAAGGCCCAACTTCAAATATTCTAAGCATCACCTAAACCGGATTTCGGCAGATTATTTGAAATTATGTAGGAAATGAGCTTTAATTCAAGATGTTGTTGAATTCACTAAATTTGGAATATATACCCTTATCAGCTTGATACCTGAATTAAAAGAAAGCTTTGATGAGTGAAGAAAAGCAGGAAAGCAGAAACAGAAAGGAAATCAACATGAATACAGTGTACCAGTATTTCAAAAAATGACCAAATTCAGTGATTATTTATCTATCTTGCATCTGGATGCAATTGGTACACTAATCAAATTCCAGTGAAGTGGTTTTTATAATATGAACCGCCGTCCATTATCCATAAGCAAACCTACCTATGGCTGGTCTAAATTGATAGGTTATGATAACGGGACAGGAACATCAAATATTACGAGTTTTAGTAGAAATGGTATCGAGCAGACTGGTAATTCATATTCAGAATTTCAAATACAACCACACTATCGACAAGTTAACAGAGATAGAACAGCAAACATAAAGAGTGATGGAGAAACACGTAGGACAGATATATAATATACCTATCTTCAGCAAACCATATGATGCCTTTAGCTCGTAGAAGCCCTTTTGTGCTTCTAATCTGATTTAGGACTCTTTTCTGAAACAGAGACAAGGAAATAGGATGTTCACTTTCAAAGGTAACTGATGAAAATGAACCACCATGAGACAACCCTGAAAAGAATAAGAGAGAACCAAGATTTAATACAACAATTTTCCAGATATTCTGCTCATTACCAAGTTATACTCATATGAGATGGGCATGGCTTCAAGGCAAAAAGAACAATGTGTTCTTGTTAACAGGATGGTAAGATTATCAAGCATTGCCTCTTGGGTTACTTTTTTAAAGGGATTGCTAATTTAAGGGAAACATTAGTTTTCTAGGTGGATTATTATGTTTTAGACTCTAAAATACTCAGAACTATTTTGTAACAACTCAAGCTTTATTTTTCGTTGACATATAAGTTTCGGGCAAATGTCGTACCAGGTTGTAAATTATCAGGTGTAAATCTATCACTTGAAATAGAAGAAACCGCAATTGAAGTTTTGCCAAATCTATTTCGGTTAAATGTCATCTTAGGCAAAGATTCGTGAGAAAGTACCCCAGGGGCAGTGTATTCTTCATCTATTGCATTCATAGCTTCCATCCGACTGCAATCAATCACAAGATCTAGAGGGACCTTACAAAACTGAGAACGAACAACCTTCGCACCCCCTGTTAATTTTTCTAGGATATCTTCAGCGTCGGACACTTGACCCAAGGTAGCCAAATCACATCTGTACAAAAAGGTACACACGTATTCAAACGACGACATATTCATTTCTAAGGATATTGGAATAGAAAATAACATGAAACTGGGTATGCACGTGTTTATAAAGAAGGGCCAACATTAAGCTACATGGATTTTAAAAAAACTAGTTAATATTAATTAAGCAGTCGATAGCTTAATAGATATCTGCATGATCATATGATTTCTCAGCTCCTACTTAAAATCGATGATAACGTGGTTGCAACTGTGAACTTCGTAATGCACTGTGGTCACATAACACGTCAATAAAACCATTAAACTGGCTGATATGTTACATCAAGCTCACAGGTAACAACTAATACATAGAACCACTGTATAAGAAATAGGGCTTTAGAGCATGCAAACCAGATTTAAATTGGAACAGAAGCTGCACTATACAAGCAAGTACAAGGGAAAACATATACCGAATATAGCATGGATTTTCTGAAAAATCAGCAATTATATATTTTCCAACACTTCGTTAACATGTTCGTTTATAGTAGACATTTCTAACCCAATTAGGTAACAAGAACACTATCGTGCAAAAAATAAATAAATAAAAATTCAACAGTAATTTCAGAATTATCAGTGACTTTGTCTGTCTTGGTTGTTAATTCTTTCTATGCTAGTACAAGCAGACTTACTTTTTCTAATATGCAGCCGACTCTGTATTCTTATTTTCTCACTTTGACCGTTCAAATTGTATTTTCAAACTAACTTCTTCCAATAATATTCTTTTCATTTCTCTCCTTTTTTATTAAAGAGAACTTGCAATGTGAATCCATTGATCAGAATGTAAATGTACAGGATGATTTAATTAAACTAGCATAACAATGTTATCTTTGTATTCATGATATCTACCTGAAATAATAGCACACTGTGTTACTTACACCTTACACTATGAAATCTGCATTTCTCATTTTTACAAGGTGAAACGCTGTTGCATGTTTCCAGCTAAAGATGCTTTACTATGCCTGATGAATTGAAAGAAGACAAATTTAAGTACGCTGGAGGTTTAGAGAATGAGTGCCCCATTTGAATTTGAAGGCAACCAAATTGAAAAATGATGTCAACATACAAAATGAAAAACGAATTTATTTGTTTCCGATGTTTTGAGAAATAACAAAAGGCCGGAAAATGACGTATCCCTTCATCCCCTCCGTCGTCCCTCCATCATTGTCATAATGAGTCAAAATTTTAATTATCTTCCCCCGCTCTTACCATATTTTGTAATGAATTTTGAAAACATAAAGCTCAAAATGAAATCAAACGGGCCCTTAAAACTTAAAATTCTATATGAAGGATAACAGTTGCTCCTTAATAGTTCTACATGAAGGATAACAGTTGCTCCTGTTATTTCTTCAATTTCACACATAAAACAATACCAAAAAGAAAAGGAGGCAGCAGCCATATGCTATTCGAAGACTCCATGTACGCTTTGTAAGGTTGCACCTCTTATTTTGAGTTTGGTGCTCAGACGTGACATGGCCAAATTCACTAGGCATTAAATACACTATAGTACAATATAAATACATGAAAATTAAGGAAACGTGACTACTTAAAAGTATGTAGTTAAAAGCTAAATGGATTTGTGACTTGTGCATTAACAAAACAGATATTTATCAATTTAATCATGAATTTAGATGATTATCTTAATATGTTAAAATTTAGTACTAGCGGTCTATAACTTAATCTTAAACCCAAGTAACAATTTGATGTTCAACTCAAACATATTATCTTACTAGTATACCAGCAAGCACGATGTCCGCAAGTGTATGCATTCATCAATTATTTTTACTAGGAAGTGAATGAAATCTTTTGTGATATTTAGATGCAGCATGCATTCACCCCTCTTTCCTTTCTTCCAATTTTCCTTCCACCCTTAAACAATAAATTCAAAAAGCTATATATGTAACTATATAGACCGTTGAAATGACGACGGTTGAAATCATATGCAATCATATTCTTGTGTTAGCACGTAAAGATAATTTATCGTAGATTCTTACTGGCATCATACATATATGTAGTAGTAAAACAAAAAATAACTCCAAAGTTTTTCTTTGTTCTCTTTAACTATTTCACGTTTAAACCCTTGTAATTTATAACAATTATTTCACTGAATACATCATAAATTTGAAGAAGAAAAATTCGAATAAACTCTTCGGTATATACGAACCGATCTCCACATAGATTTTTTTTCCCCTTCTCGAATCGATCTCCACTTAAGTTTAACCATTCAGTGATGTGAACGATTGACGGGATACGGAGAAGTGCAACGAAGTGGAACATTGTGACAGTGGTAGAAGCTCATTTGAATTGATTTGTGTTACTCTATATGTGAAGGAAAAATGTAAAAAGTTGAGGTATTTACCAACTTCCGTATGATTCATATACGCTAATGTCTACTTATTTCCTTGGATAATCAACTCATTTTTTGTTAGATTACTTGACCTTCAATCCAAAATCTCCTCTTTATTGATTTTTGTTTATTCCAGGATCTATGCTAGAGGATTGTTGACCTAAAGTTTTATATTAAGGATTTGTGAATCAAATTATGCCAAGTTATATCTGTATAGCTTACTAACTTTCTGTTGATAATGGTTTTCTGATGCCATTTACCGCATTCATTTTTAATATCCACCCAATTTTTGACAAAATTCATGAATCAATTTTGAATGACCGTCAATTTTCAGGATGAATCCAGAATTGATTTGACGATACCATTTTAAGCTATTATTCTCTTTTCTTTTTTATATGCTTCTTATACGTTTATGGCAAAACAATACACAACTCATACACAAATGTATATAGTGCATACGTATAACTTCATCATTCTATACTAAGTGTTTAGCAATTTAAGAATGATTTCACAAAATCTAAGGTAGTGTTTGGTTTGAAAATGAGTTCTGTGTTTTGCATTTTCAATATTTATGTCAAATGACATGTGTGAGAATGAAGTGTTGGTAAATCCTAGGCATTCTAACAAAGGGGGAATGGAAGAAGAGAGGATGGTTTTTTATATTTCTCGAAAGATGGAATCAAGCAAAAATCATTTTCAATTTTATATTTATATGATGAAACCATTTTTCAAATTGACCATTTTTACTCATTTCTCAACTCCCGTGCATTTTAAAATACATTGTTGAAAACAAAAAACCCATTTTTAAACCAAACAACGTCTAAGGGTATATGTATGTATGTGTGATTTAGGTTACTAAACATATTCTATGTACAATCACACTGTAATTATTATATGCAAGTGTCACTCACATATGTACATAAAATGACTACCACCTTTTTTTAGTGATGTATAACACTCCACAAAGTATCCACTAATTCTTGCAAATAAGCTAAGTCGCGTAATTCATATCTAAAATAAAAAACCTAGAAATTATATTATATACTAAATAAATATACAAATATTTGAGCCATATGTGAGTTTACTTCTTGCTACATACATGTAGAAATTACAAAAACGCAAAAAAGGGCATTTTTGAGCTACGTGTTATTTTTGCGCTTTATGAAAAAAGCGATTTTTTTGTACTTTTGGTAACAGGTGAGAGCTATTACACAACTTGCGCTATGGTTTTTTTTTGCACTATAGCGCACATTTAGAAAATTTTAATCAAAATGACTTCATACTTTATGATTCTCATATTCCAAGTCTTATTTCCATTTATGATTCCTTTGATTTAATATTTTGTTTGTATCATGTATTTATATTGATTAATACTTTGACATTTGTCGTAAGACTTTTAAATGCATAAAGTTATCTAAAATCATTGTAATTTCAATTTCAATTTTAAATATGTACATCATTTTCTAAAGGAATGTTTGAAATTTAATCTTAAACATCATTTATCAACTAATCAAATAACATTAAATATCAAATTCAACATTTATCTAAATAAATATTTATCAAAATAAAATTTAACATATTTTAATTTTAAATTAATTAAAAAATTCATTAAGGGAGTGGAGTTTCACACTTAAATTTTAAACCATTAGACATGGGGACCACTTGAAAATTTAATGGGACCTCTGGAAATGGAAGATCCAATGGATTAAAAGGTTCAAGTGTGAGATATAATTGTGTATTTTGAACCCACAAATTCGCTTCCGTTCATTAATAATTAAATTAATATAGTTAACTAATAGAGGTGGAGCCTTGGCGCAACGGTTAGGTCACCCGCATGGTGATCTGAACGTCCAAGTTCGAGTCCGAAAACAGTCTCTTCGCAATGCGATGAAAAGATTGCGCACATTGTCGACTTCCTCAGAGCCCGCTATCATGCGGGAGCCTTGTGCATTGAATCCAAATTTATAGTTAACTAATATTCATTTCTTTTTTCATATAACAAATTGTTATTTTTTTGAAAGATATAACAAATAAGTACATATCTCATTTATATTAACAAAAGTGATAAAATTCAAATTGTATTCAAATACGAATATGCATACATCACGCAAAAAAATCTAATACTTGAACAATTTTTAAAGTTCAATTCATAGCTCATTTATCCCAACGGATTCATCATGTATTGCATAACTTTATAATTTAACATTATATCTAAAATTGTTATTTAACTACATCGTGTACAACACAAGATTACACACTACAAATAATTGATGAATTTTCAAAGATGCAATTCTTACAAATGCAATAAGTCCTACGATAGCTATATAAAAATAAAAGCTAGTTACACGATTAAAAATTCATGGACTTTACCGCTAGCAGCTTATTATGACTTAAATGTCCTTAACTTAGGAGGTTTTTATTCCTCTGTATAATGCTCATGACTAACTAGTGGTATGATAAGTGCGAATTTAAAAAAAATTAAGATGCTTGTTTTTTGCACTACTAGTTATGACACTTGATGCAGAAATGCAATAGAATATGGGTATAAGAGTATATGTAACTGTATTGGGTCATTTCATTGGGCCATGATCGAAATTAAATGTTCTAGTCATTAATAGCAGGGATTGCAAATTACAATACAGTGATACTCATGTGAAGTGTAAAATACATAGCTCAAACTTTGAGCACGAAGTGCATTCTACCATGAAATTCAAAAAAGACAACTTCAATCCCTCGTCGAATAAGACAAAAATTAAAGCAACACATATTTAACAAAACACAAGATAAATAAAGATAAGTAAATAAAGTTTTAATCATCATCCAATTATATTTTACAGTTATATCAGTGCATAATCAAAATTAATAAAAAAATGTAAATGTTATAAAAATACATTTGAATAATTGTTGATAACGTCAACATTAAATGTAAAGTTCCAATTCAAAGAACACATTGCCATAGACCATTTAGACAAGGAACAAAATCACAATAAAAGTGTATTTTTTACAAGCAAAAGCTCGATCAATTTTCTACTGAATCAAGATCTTTGAAAAAACAACTTTTTGTTCAAGGATTCAATTTTTTATAATAATGAAATAATGGACATCTGGAACTTAAAATTTGAACTATTATTTTTAATCAAATTTAAGATAAGTAATGCAAGAAAGTGTTTTGTATAGAGATGTAAATCGATGAAACAAAATAAGATAAATAAAAGAAAGTCCTAAATTTCTACGCTGAAAAAATATTTTGAAAGAAATAACTACCCAAAACGACTTCAAAAACAACTTTTACCTTATTTTAGACATCAATTAAAAAACTATATATGTATGTGTGTGACAAAATTCGATGAATTTTATTTTATTTTTGAAAAGAAAAATGTTTTCAAAAATAATAAAATGTAAAAACGCATTAAAAATTGTAATTTTTTAATGCCTTATATTAAAAGCCTACATATATTAAAGGTTGCTTTTAGAAATATATTATAAAGGATTTTACTTTTAGTTTCTTGTTCTAAAAAATCTTTCATGTTAATGCACACGCACAAAAGAACAGTTAATTACTAAAGAATAACAAATCAAACAATACGTGGTATCGTGGAAAAAACAAAATTCTTATGATAAATCATTTTTGAAAGGACATGTTTGAGTGTGTCCCCATTAAAAGTTAATATTAAATAAACAAAGTGTTTCTAAAAGTTACTGTTGCTTATTAAAAACAAATGTTCAAAACATTTTAGAAAAACATATGTAAAAGTCGAATGTTAAAACCAAATACTATAAAATAATATTAAATATGTTATTTGTTCATTCTATTTTTAATATTGTTCAATTTGATATTGTACATGAGGGCAAAACAGTAAAATATATCTTTTAAAGCACATTAATATAATGATGGTAAAACAAACAAGCATGCAGTTATATAAGAAAAACTAATAAGCCATGAAGTTCAGACACTTTATAGTGATTATAAATATATATTGGTAGACCAATGTAGTTACGAAAAAACAAGCTCTCTTAGACAAATTCTCCTTGTTAATCAAATACACATACCAAGCATTCCAAACGATTCCAAGACCACGCCCAGGTAGTAAGGTGCTCAAACTTAGGTTCTGAGATGATAATTTCTTATCCTACGCAGCATGATTTGAAACTTGAACATATTTAGATTGTTAGTATATAAAGAAATGACAACTCGTCAAAATAAGTGAAATATTTTATTATGTAGACACATCCAATAATAGTAAAAAATATTAGTATGTATATCCCATAATATACATACATACATGTGTGTGTGTGTTTAGTAAGATTGAAGCAACCTTAACTCATATTGATCCAATAATGTATGAAAATGTAGATAAAAGGACATGGCATGGTATATTTTGAGTTTAAAAGTCCAAGCTTGGTTCACGAGTTACTAAAAATATTAAAATAACACATAAACACATCAAATATAATATTTGTTCAACAAAAATAAAAAAAATGAAATAAAGAAATAAGCATAAAACACACACAAGAACACTATTTTAGTCCCATCAGCGTCTGGATGATATCTTACAAACTAAACACAATAAGTATTCAAATTCAAAGGTAGAGTACCATTACAAATAATTAGCATATGAGGAAGACGCTAATGTTAACATAGGTTGTGATAGTGAATAAATCCACGTTTAAGAGAAAATAAAAACAAATGCTCACATCACTAAGAAGATACTCTATCAAGCTAATCCAACCAATATACAATTGCACCAAGCTTTCTTCTTCTTCCTATCACTATATTTTTATTTGTTTTGACCGCTAAGTTTAGTAAGAAAGCCACGGATTTTGATGAGGATTTAGCTCTCGCATCGATAATCTTTTCTGATTTCTTTTTTAAGCTCAAAAAAGTCTTTTCCCCTTTGTTATTCGAATTATTAGGAGACAAAATGGTTAGAGATAAGGAAACGAGTTTGGAATTTTGTTGGGTCTAAATGTTTGAATTCTCATTTCTAACAAAAATAATCACACCCATAAGTTTCACATTTTACTATACAAATACAAATATTTACATATCCATATATTTTATCGCTAAAAAATAAGGGTCTTACAAGACACCTGACACGTTTGCATACAATGCCACTTTATTGGCATCTTATTTGTTAATCTACAAAAATTCAACCGTTAGCGCTTTGCTCTGTCCATACAGCATATGCCACAATGTCCTAAATATGTAGATACGTGTAAAAAATTGATAAGAGAAAACTTCAGAAACTGAAAATATAAATGGAGATTAGGAAAGAGCTGAGGGAAAAATAAGATTAAAAAATTATCACTTCTTTCTGTTCATATTCTTCTTTTTATTACCATAGTAGAAACTAAAATAACAAGTTACCTTGACATAGAAATTCAATTTGCACAAACACCTAGCACACATATACTTACGAACTAAAATCCACAAATTGTGTCCCTACTCAACCTGATGTAGACTGTTTGGTCTTTGGAGTGCGAATCTGACATTTTCTGTTAAGAGATTGCATCACACATGAACATCTTTGATTTCTACTCACTTTATTTAAACATACTAGTCACAAACTATCATTACAAGTTCATTGCGAGTATCTAATCAAGGCCCAAATAAAGTATTCCAATCAGTGATGAATACAAAATTTTCTTTTCCAAGCCAGACTTCTTCCTTTCAAACTTCTCTTCATAATTAGCATAAAAAGGGGAAATCCCCATGCACAAACCTCCTTGATGTGTAAAGAATCACCATTGAAAACTAATCTTACCTCTTAAGTGATCATTGCTCGCGGTTAAAACCGTAGAGTCAAATAACGTTTTGTGCAACTAAGTATAAAAAAATAGAGCGCCATGGCAAATTCAGTTCACTGCCCAAGTTTGCTCTTGGTATGAATAGCTAAATATATAACATTGATAAAAGGATAAAAAGGAATACATATGAAGTACTTGTTCAATAAGACAAGATCCACATGTTGCAGCTGCTGCTTAACTACATCAATGCTTAAAATCTTGTCAAGTGATTCAGCATCAACCACGGCAACAGTCATATCTAAATGTATGCCAACTTGTTCCAAATCAACCACAAACTTATCCGGCCTTGCCAATCCAGAAATCTCAATCAGCAAACAATCAAAATTATGCTTGCTATCGACAATCCGTTGCAATGCTTCCCTAAACGGCCCTTTCACATCACAGCAACCGCATCCTACAATCACCAACATCATATTATTTCCCAAAACAAAAATATTCAACCGGATGCCTTTCTATGATTTTACTCCCACCCCCTAATTTACCTAATTAACTTATAGAAATACCAAGTTCAGTATGAGCTGAAATGAACATAAATTAGCTAGTTACCATGAGTCAGTGAAACGGTATTGAGATTGAAAGCGGAGTTCAATCTTTTGGAATCCAGAATCAAAGAGTCGACGTCGGAATCGGCGAACTCGTTCACTAAAACGGCGAGGCGGAGATCGTGGCGGGAGTTAATGAGGTGTTTCAAAAGAGTGGTCTTTCCGCTTCCGAGAAATCCGGTAACCAGAGTGCAGCCCATGCGGCCGCCAGCGAGTCCCGAGTGGCGGTTGAAAGTCGTGTTCTCGTATGATATCGACATCTCGTTGCCTTCCATTGCTTTCTTCTTCTTACAATTTTTGGTTGACCGATTGATTGCGTGATTAATTTAGATTTTGTGTGCGCAGAATTAGAATGTATGCTTTTGTTGTGCGTGAAAATGAATCTGAATCGTCTAGCTTCTCATGGCTTGACAAATACGGGAACAACGCACCAGTCCCAACCTTCCCAGGTCAATTACCGAATTTTGTAGGATGAAGTTCATTCTCTTTTTGTGAAGGACCCGTTTGCAAAATATTTGATATATGTATGCTTAAATGCTCATGGATTGGCCCAGTAGGTCAGAAAGAGTTAGGATCGTGTGATCTCTGCAAAATATTTGATTGGATGTGTTAGGCACACCGCACAGAAAGGGTGGCCAGTCTTCAACTACAAATTTGTTCAGCATTTTAAAGGTTGAATAAGAAGCTGAACAAAAATCCAGATTGAATTCAACGAGAGCGTTCATCTCATATCATAACATCAAGTTTATTCGATATTGTAAAAACGTCAGATAAATTTATTTCTTCTCGAAATGTAGATCTTTGTCGATATCCTCTTCCATTCACACCAAATTTCAAATGAATTTCATCAGCCAAACCCTATCCAAATCAACCCTGAATAAAAAAAAATACATCTTTTTCATTCAAATTATGAAGAAAATGAGAAGTTTTATGCAGCGTATTAGTAGCAGCGAAGGAAGAAGAGGAACTTCGAAAGTTGAGTCCGACTGCAGTGGAGATGATAGCATATATAGCGATAGCGGTCTCGGTTATGGTGCTAGTTTGAGCTTTGCGAGACTACGAAAGGTTGGCGATGAAACAACGTGATTTTGAAGGAGGCAATTGGATGTAGTATCTAAAGACGTTGCATTGAACTCTTCAGGTTGATCGAAACTTCAGGAAGGATAAGAAATTATTAAAATCTCATGTCCTTCCGAACGAACAAGGTCAGATTTCCACTTGTGTCGATTGCACTATAAGTTTCTTTTTGTTCAACATTATATTATGTTTAGTGTACTTACTAAATTTATAAATAACATCCATTAAAATAAATGTTTAGTATCTCCATATAGTCAAATAATGTTTATTTAAATTATGCTTATTAAAATGAAATGTATTAAAACCGACTTTTAGTTAAATAAATCTTACTGCAATAAATTGAATTTATTCGAATTAGCACTTAATCAAATTGGCTTTTAATAAAAGCGACATTTACCAAAATTGATATTGACTAAAATTAAATATGTAGTGTAATAAATTCAGATATATTATTTTAAGTAGACAAGGGAAGGGAAAACATGTGGCTCTTTGGCTCTGATATTTCGCCTTTAAAAGAGATACAAGATGTAGATACCGGCTTTTTACAAGAAATTGGTTTTAGTGACATTTCAAGTACATACATTTTCATACAGTTCACATTTTCTTGCACAGTTATATTCTATTTAATAATCCTAAATTATAGTTTTAAGAATAGAACTTACTATTATCCAGCCTTTTGACCGGACAATGATTAGACTGGCTTGACGGATAGAACTTGAAAACTATCGAGGTAGAAGGTTCGCAGATATAGCCATTGTAACGACCCGTAATTTTCGATAATTTAAATTAGTCAATTTAATAAGATTTTGTAATTTAACATTAAAAGAAATCTCATTTTGTGGTATATTAATGAAATAATAACTAAATTAAAATGAAACAATGTCAATTTAAGTTCATTATTAATAATTTGAACAAAATCTCAATCAATTGAAATAATATAAAGGTTATACTTGTTATAAATTGAATATATGAAAACAAATGTAGATATTGAATTAATATATGAAACAGCATAATAAATAATGATTGAATAAAATCAATATTATATAAGTAAATATAATATTGGATTGTAAATAATAAACCTTTACAAGTGTGATTAAAAGTAAAAGGGTAACAACAATTATGTGTTGCCTATTTTATTTAGTCTGTAAAATTTAAATTAGAAATCAATTTTAAATAAATGTAAATAAATACTACATTAATGTGAAATGTAATACAATGTTTAGAAATTGTTAAATTGGTTTACAAGGCAAATTAATGGTGATAAAAGAGTGAAACAAAGACAATCTGATTTATTGGGATTTTTTTTTGGCATGGCCGACGGTTTTATAATGGACCGACCACTTTTATTACGAACGTAATAAAGTTGAAGTACAGGAGTAAGGTAGAGACACCTTAGCTACTATAATAGAAAGTGGACAAAATTGACAAAAATACAATAAAATGGAAATATGATAGTTAATACAAACTAAAGATGAAAATTGGAGTATATTAAGGTAATGAAAGATAAAACAAAGGTTAACTAGGTTTATAGAGTAATAATGGATTTAATAAAAAGACTGAAACTAAATCAAATCAATTTATTGGAATTTATTTATAAATAATTGGAATCAACTACAACTAGAATTAAACACTACGATTGATAAGATAATTAATATTGAATTGATATAGAAATTTGTTATAGTGGATCACAAATTACTAGGTAAGCCAAAATGATAGAATTTGCGATTTATTAAAAAAAATTGTTTGAAAGATGACAACAACAAACAACTATAATTTCGGCCAAGCAAACTTTAAACTTCCAGAAAACACAAAGAATGAAACTTTTAACACATGATCTAAGTTTTTCGGAACATCCAAAATTATCAAATTCGGTTGAGAAACAAAGAAGTTATGGCCAATTTCGTTTCAGTATCAAACACAAAGCAAAAATTGGTTTTGCTCTCGGGGTATCAGTAAAAAAATTCGATTTTTCCATAGCTAACCTTAAAATTACAGAAAACTCAATACATGAAAGTTGTAGTACATGATTTGAGCTTTCCGGAACATTAAAAATTATCAAATTCGCTTAAGAAACGAAGAAGTTACGGCCAATTCAAACAGGCACTTAGAATTTCATTACACAAGAATGTGAATTACTGAAGCTGTACGCACTATTTTATTCTATGTTCCTTATCTTGTGTTTAATTAATTTAATATTAATTTATTAATTAACTGAAATACAGCCATTTTGGCAACAGTCTCGGATTTCGACGAAAGCAGTTCCATCGGATCCGTAACGGTGAATTATTATAGGATTTCGAGTTTCATAGCGATCGGACTTGTCGTTTGATCGTACGGACTCGAAACGCCTAGAAATCAATTTAATTGAAATCAATTGAAATTAATTTAAAATAAGCTGATTTTACCACAACTTCTTCATGCGATGGAATTAGGACTTGAAACTTGTTCCGTTGAGTTTAAAATCATCAAAAACATCCATTTTGATATATGGGTTGACCCATTTTCGTTTCGGAGACAGAACGGGCATTTCGGGTCGTTTGTTCAATCCAAATCAATCTTGTCCATTCATTCTATTTTTCAGCTCTGCCTATAAATAGCCCGTTGTAAACCCTAGCTACTTCTTATTTCCATTTGTCTGTACGTATAACTCTCTCTGGCTTTTTCTTCTTAATGGCAGACAAACCTAACAAATTCCAAACTCAATTGAAAAATCAAAATCAAATCAAAAATTCAAACTCCTCAAACTATATCATATTATATATCGATTTGAAGCTCTCGAAGAGCGCAACTCAATTCTGCTATTATTTTTCGATCTGGGTTTCTGGGTGGTCGGAATTGGTCGATTTAATCTCGACCGTTCACCTCATCGTGATCAACGGCGTCGGATCGTGGAACGGAGGGTATGGTCGCGTAGAGGGGGACGAGTGAAGGGCATCTATGTCGTCCATTTTGTTGATCAACTGTCGGATTTGCCGTGAGAATTCAATTAGGTTTTGTCATTTTCGACGGCGGCTATTGGATTTCATCATCGTCGAGGCGTTCGGAAAGCCGGCGATGGGCGTGGGGAGGCGCGCTTGACCAGCGGCTGCTGGTGGGGAGCGGCGCGGCGCGCGCGTTCGAGCGAGAGGCGGCGACGCGTACAATACGCGAGTTAGGGCTTGTTCGAGGACGAGCTGATGGTTCGAGCATGTGCAGGTGACGAGTATATTTCAATTTTGCCATTTTATTTTATTTAGGTTAAATTTAAATAATTAAATGTTCTAATTTATATAACTTTTACATACGACGTCCAATTCACGCACGGTTTATTGCGTTGGGATCGTATCGAAATTCCGAACATTTTGGCATTGGTTTGGATGAATTCTGAGACTGTTTAGTTTGAATTGGATTTTAATTCAATTAAAAATCGAAGTTTAGGTGTTTTAATCCACTCACAACTTCTAAAATTTCTTATGTTTGTTAAATTAAATTTATGATGTGATTAGGAATTTATTTATGGCTGTTTAATATATTTAAATAGCTATTCCTGTTAATTTGTGTTATTTTGATTAAATCGTTATTTAATTTATTATTGAATTTAAATTGCCAGTTAAATACCTATCATTGATAATTAGTAAATTGTTGATATTTATTGATTGAATTGAATGGTGATTATGATGGATGTTTGGTTGTTGATATTGACTGATTGGATGTTATGTTTGATTTATAAAATGTTATCACTCTGCAAGTTCCCTTAGTTATTTGGTAAATCATTATGGGTTGAAGAAAAAATCGTTATGGGTTGAAATGATAGACCTGAGCGGTTTTATGGATTTTATGATAATTCGGGATTGCGATTTGAAATAATATATAACCGTAAAAATTTAAATTGCGGATTGAAATGATAAATATCCGTATCACTTGACCCTGGGGTAGAGAATTATATACGAACACCGGATTGGTTAAATTAAATGATTTCAAAATCCTTAATTTTTGAATTTAATTAAATGATATTTTAAGATAAAATTTGATTTATATAAATTGAAGTATTATTGGAAAATCAAGTTTTGTGTCGAAATGTGAATTGGTTTAAAAAGGGAATTGCTTTAAGAAATTAAATTGGAAGTTTAAAGTTAAACTTTTTAAGTATAAATGAAATTCTATTCAAATTGAGTTATTGAATTTGTTTGAAAATAACTTTAAAATATTTTGAAATTGGAATAATCCGCATTGATATTTGAACATGGATTGAAAAAGATATGAAATTCAATAGTTTATTGAAATTTTAAATTGAAAGGTTTGGAATTTGGTGTTGATTTGGAAATTGAAAATGGTCCAAATGTGTTGAAATGAAATAAATAGTTTAATTTGATATTAATTCCAAATTCATATTTTAATATAAACTGTTCTAAAAATATATTATTTTAAAATTTCTAATTATTAGGATTTTCAAAATTTATTAAACTATTTTACCAATATTAACTGTATAAATTATTTTAACCTACTTTAAACCAATTTAATTTATTTTAAACTAATTAAACCATTTTGATTTATTTTAAATCTAATTAATCTATTTTAAAGCTATTTAACATATTTTAATTATATTTAATCTGTTTTAAATTATATTACTATCTTAAATCAATTTAATAGCTTTAACGCTATTTTAATACTTTTACTTTACTGTAGACATATTATAATAGCGTATTGTACTACATAGTAGATAGTTTAACGGATCCTTATGAGATGTGAATCCCGAACATCTCTTAAGTTACTGCACTCACGTTAGACACTGGATAAGAGATGTCAAATCCCGTAAACATCTCTGACGCCGTTCCACTCATATTTTACCGTTGATTTAACTTACATAAGATCTTTTAGTTCTGACTCGAGTGTTTTGTCTTTTCAATTCGCTCGGGTCAGCCTAAGCATTTCAGGATCTGAAGACCTTATTTCTAGAGGACGAAGACGAAGATTGTATTATTATTACTTACTGCATTATTCCACTGCATCATATTGTCCCGTTGCATTATTATTTATTTATCTCTGACATGTGTAACTCTGATGTTTGTGTTGTAAAGAACAATCAAATGTATTTATAAAACAACTTCATGAACTGTTATTTGATTATTATATTTTTTCATTTCGCTACGAGATTCTGTTTTGTTTTTTCTTTCTTTGTTTTCCTATTCACCCCAATAACTATCTACTCTTTTGAATGGTTTGAGTCTAATGTGTGTGGTTTATCGTCAGTTTAAACTGTCCAAAAGGCAAGTCGTTACAGTTGGTATCAGAGCTTTGGTTTAGCAATAACTTTAACTTTGTGGGGTCTGACTCATATTAAATAGGGTAGTAATACCCTAGAATGAGTCGCTAAGTGTATATGTATATATATAAGAGAGCGTATTTGTTAGTGTTATAAAAGGTTTTTATATTGTGTTAATTTGTTCTGTTTTGTATTATAAATTCTGGTTGGTGCATAGGACGCTATGACATCGATAGGGATTTCTAGACACTTAATAGGGTAGACTGACACAATATTGTTTGAAATATAGGTAAATAAAATAATTTTGCCTATTATATATTTTTGTATATAAAATAACAATTTTATAAATGATATATTTGGTTGTAATATATTTGTTTGTTAGGTAGCGAAATTTCTAAATATTGGCTATAAATGAGATTGTAAATAAAATGAATATAAATTAAAAAATTTAGAGCTTAAATTCCGTGATTTTGAAATTTCTTTCAAAATATTTTGAAATATACCAGTAGTAGTATTTGGAAGTATTTCAGATATAAATATTTCAATATAATTTGAAAGAAAATTTTTAAATGATTTTTTTTAAAGGAAATGAGTTCTGTACTCCCATTTCTGTTGCTGGAATATAATTTCGGTGATGAGTGCATGCATCATCGACATTCATTTTCGAGTTTCAAAGTGGGAAGGTCATTGTAGTAGCTTTACTACAGATTTATTTTGATAAATAAATAAAAATTTCAAAGTAAATATGATTGGGTATAAAAGTGTTTGTACCAAAATTGGGCACAACACTCTTCGAAAGTATTTGAAGAGATAAAAATGAAGAATAAAAATTGAAAAATAGGATTATCTAACAAACACTTTAAAAACAGATGAAAAAAACATGTAGAAACACAGGGTTTTAGAGTGGTTCGGCGTATGGCCTACGTCCACTATGAAATTAATGACACTACACAGCTATTCTTAGCATTTCTCCCTTGACTGTCGTGGACGAAAATCTTGGAGGGAAAATTTGTACCTGTGAACTCTAAGAAAACCTAAATAATATAACTTTGCCGCCTCATTTTTCCACTTCGCCTATTTACTTTTCTTAGCCTTTCATCTCGTTAACACCTCTACTACCTAAAACCGAATTAAACCTCTCTTCCAATCACCGAAATTCTCCTTATCACGGCTGCTAATCATTCAGATATATCCCTTCACCATTCTTCCAATTTCAAATCCGAATCATCACCGCTAGCTGCTCCCTCTATAGGTACTTATTTTCAACTATTCATCGATTTTATTTAGGTTTAAATTGGATATTCAATTAGTTTAATCATTCGGCAATTTTGATTTTTTTTATTTCAGTATGCATTCCTTCGATTTCCCCAAATCAAAATTTGTTGGACCGATTTTGTTGGTAAGTTGATGTTAATGAGTTTATTAAGATTGTTGGTAAATCTCTACTTCGTGCATCTAATCTTCTATTAAGTTTGTCTATCAAATCCCCAAAATCTAGTGGTTTCAATATATTGGAAGAGAATGGAACGCCAAGGTATTTTATAGGAAGATTTGCATTTTGTACATTTATTTCCTGTAAGATTTGAATTTTATTCTTCATCCCCTTTTCCAAAAAAAACTTTGTTTCCATTGCATCGATAGCTAAATTAGAATTACCTTCCATCTGTTTCAAAACTATTTTAATGGTTGCAGCACTTTGTAAGTTGGATTTTGATATTACTAGCAAATTATCAACACCTGTTAAAATTAACTTAATTTTGAGAGCATAGTAAGGATTGTTAAGAATCTTATTTTTCTCAAGGATGCTGGGTGTCAAAAAACTACAATTTCTACTTGTCGATGCTGCACTTGTTTTAACCTCTGTTGGGTATATGTATCGCCAATTTGAGTGGCAAGATGCCTAGTCATTGCTGTTATAGTGATATTTTTTTAGTTTATTATATCTAACTATTTTCATAGGAACCAAGAATGCCAAAAGACTTGTATGTTTTGGACATTATAAATACTTAGAGAATTTGCTTAGTGATACTAAGATAGATATTGTATCCATTTCATTGTGTTGTAGTAGCTTGACATTAGTAGACCAGTTTCCTCGATTTTTTTACTGTAGACAATATTTAAGTATATATAAGTGTTGAAATTCATATAAACTACAAAATGATTATTTTCTTTCAATATTTTGAGACAGAAAGTGATGTCTGTTTGGTTTAATTTATTTAAGTGTTGTCCTAAGCTGGATGCCTGTTTTTAGTGTTTCTGAAGAGTGCTGTGTGTATTTTAAATTATTTGCGACGGTTTTTCTCTTTTCTGATAGCCATTAAGTTGTCTTCTTCTTTTCTATAAATTTCTTTCATAACATAGTTGGCTAAAATTTGTACATTAAAAGATTAAAGGGGATAAAAATATTACATGCCCGAAAGAAGTTGTTCTTTCAAAATAATGGGAAGTTAACTAAAGTTGCAAAGTTTAAATTTCAAATAACAGTAATACTATTGTTCTTAGCGTGAAGTATGAGAGCTTTTCACCTTTTGATTCATTCCCACATGCATTCACGCCTCATCAACATTGTCCAGTTAAGCTCAGTTTGGGCAAAAAAAAGTTAAATCAAGAGAAGGAAAAAAAACAAAGTCTTTTACGTCTCATTCCATCAACATGATAATTTTAGTACTTCTTCCATTGGAATAAAAGAAATAATACTTTTTTCCAGGTTATTAAATTGACATTTAATCATGGCCACTGACAATCTTTTTCTCGAAAACCACTCAGTCATTGTTCTATAATTACAAACAATTTCCAGTCCAGAGGATGCTTGATTTTGATTTTCTTTGTGGTAAGTTTGAGCTATTTCTTTCCTCGTACTAACCTATAAAATAAGCATGTGTGCTTATCTTGTAGCAACTTCTTAACTGTTATGCCTTTATGGTCTAATATGTTAATGTGTATTACAGGCAGAGAAACACCTTCTGTTGCTGGGATAATACATCCTGGTGCCGAGGGGTTTCAAAAACTATTCTTTGGACAGGAGGAAATTGCTATACCTGTTCATCCAACGTAAGTTTCTCGATTTTTATGCTTAATATGCAAATATTCAATAAGTTGGACCTTAGAAACTAGAACCTTATAGTAAGCTGGCTTTCTTATTATGAACTGCAATTTGACATTTTATTTGGGAATATTTGATGGGAAGATGGGAAGAAATTTCAAAGTGGACAAGAACATGTTTGGGGTACAGTGGAAATAATTTAAAATGATTTAATTTCAAAGATGCCCTTTTTGCATCCAAACATTTAAAATGATTTACGCTACTAAATCACGACTGCAGTCATTCTAAATAGTAGTCATTCAATCGTACTAACAATAAATTGTAGTAGCAACATTTTTTAGCCTATCTAATCTGACAAGATTGTGGCAGATGTTAGATTATAGCATGTATTTCTCCTTTTGTATTTCCAGATAAAGAAGCATCAGTGATAAGGGTGTTGTTCAAGTGAAATTCAATATCTGATGTGTGGTGGATGGCAAGAGCTAGCTGGTACAGGCCATATAACCTCAACCTTTAGTTTGTATGTTTCTAATTGCCTTAATACCCAATTTCAATTTGTATATTTGAGTTCCGTATCATTTTACAATCAGCGTGTATTAGTAGTCAACTATTTCAGTATATAATCATGCCGGCTTAATAAAACTAGCAGTATGTAGTATCACAGGCACTTGAATTTTGATTCCAAGCACCGGTCTTTTTGAAGCACGGTATCAGGCTAGCATTACTACAACCTAGAATGAGCTCTTTCAATGCCGTCGCTTTTCTAGGAGTGCAAATTTGTTAACACAGTGTGTTAGCTTAACTTCACCCACATGATTGGAATTTGGAAAACCAACTCATCCATCTTATAACCAGGTGAAATGAAGTTAACATACTCTCGAAGGGTGCGTCTATTCGGTCCTAAAGGGTTTCAACTCCCAACAAATGCTTGGCACATAAAACTTTGTGGGTTAATCTCCTTGAGCAAGCCGTTTCACTTTTTATTTTAAATATTTTATACCGCTTTAGTATGTGACATTGCCTACAACCACTCAACACTTTGCTTGTATTCACTTATAAATTTTTCATCACGTGGGTTGTGTAGAATTTGCAAGTAAAATGCATCGGTATTTCTTGCAGTCCTTATTTCATCATTGCTTCCCTAATGAGAAAAGAGAAGAAATCCCTTCAAGGTTAGAAATAGTGTCCTTTGCTTGTTAGTTGAATGCTTGTTTCTTACCGTCATTTGCCGTCCTTATTTCTTTGTCTGTTTGGAATTATTTTTTTGGTATTAGTTGTCGCAGAGGCACTTGAATCTTTCAAGGAAGTGGTGTAGCTTACGAAACTTATTTCCCAGTGCCTACAGCTGGAAAGGATAAGCCATGGTATTCCATAGAACAAGCAAGTGTTCAATTCACCATCATATCCATAGACAATGACTAGTCTGAAAATTCTGAACAAATAATAGTACTATGTTAACTAAGATTTATAAATATTAAATAAGTTCATAAAAATTAACAAAGTATTATAAAAATTAACTAACTTAACTTAGTTTTAAAAATTAACTAAGTATATAAAAATATAAAATATAACTTAATCTTCTATAATAACAATAATTAACTAAGATTTATTATAATAACAATAAGTTAATTAAGATTTATAAATCTTAATTTTTTTATAAAAATTAGCTAAGTATTATAAAAATTAACCAAGTTAAACTAATTTTATAAAAATTAATTAAGTTTGAAAAAACTACGTTTATAAAAGTAACCAAGTTAATAAAATTTAACTAATTTTTACAAAAGTTAACCAAGTTTTATAGATGTTTAACTAAATTAACTAAGTTTGTAAAATTTGATTGAGTTTTTAAAAATTTAAATAAGTTTATAAAAATTAACTATATTTTACAAAAATTTAACTAAGTTACTAAATAATTTATTAAGTTTATAAAAATTAACTATGTGTGATTGGTTAGGCTATTACTTCAGATTGAGCCACTGTTGGTTAGGCCCCTATTACCACTTTATTCGACCATGCATTTTTCGTTTTTTGATGTTTTACCAATTCTTCAAATTGCCCCTTATACCTTAAATCCTTAAATTTAATGTCCATCCAAGCTCTCAAATAATCATCACCCATTTTAATTCAGTAAAGCTTCTTTAAGTATCTCATTTAGTCGATGTCACACTATTAGTCATTTCTGTTTCAGTTCTCCCCTAGGAACGTGTTTGTTTGTTTACACATAAACCATACATGCACATGTTATAGGAGAGGTTATGTTGTACCTAGCAGAAATGTCCTCAAAATCAAAGTAGTGTCACTACAACAAAATGATCTATTAATAGCAACCAGCGATTGCATTGAAAACTGCCTTGCTATAGTTAAGCATATCAGTAGTCATTAACATCTAAGACAGCTTGTGTGCATGAAATCTTTAAGCACGATTTCAGTTTTTGACCAAGCTCTATTCCTCGACCAAGCGCGAAGTTGACTGTAGGTATATCTTTCTTTTTTTAATTATGCGTTTAATGGTTGGATTAAATTACTCTGAATGGTCTTAGCTGTGCTGTTTAATATTTATAATTTTCGATTTTGGCTTGATTTTTTTATTATTTTCCACGTTTGCAAATTAAATAACGTTGTTTAGCTGATATTCGACACGAAGCAAATATAGTAAAATAAAATTGCATGGGTATGATTGTGTCTTTAGTAACCATTTGGTGGCTTATCTGTCTACTATATAGAGTTCTTTTTTCTTTGGAGTGATATTGTACGATGCAAGTCCAACTCGCTAGGTGGTTTAAAGAGGGAGCATGTGTTTAGCTACAATTAGAAAATACTGGGACTGGGCAACGGGAGCAGCCATATGTGGCATGGCAACAACATCATTTGAAACATGTGCAAGTAAGTTTTCAAAGCTTTTTATACTGAAGCAACTTCAATAAAGTGTTTAAAATGAGGGTATTGATATATTATCTCTTTTACATTTGAATTCAAGTTTTCAATTAAATTCCTTTTGCTTTGTAATTTCTTTGATGAAATTATAGTGATGAATTGATTAGAAACTGGGCTAAACAAACGAGGCAATCAAGATATGTCTGTGTAAATCATGTACTTGGTTTCATTTTGTATAAATTTCATCTATAGCACAAACATTATTGCATACATAATGTAACTGTCGCGGTATAATGCAACTTGTCAGTGATAGCCTGTTTATATCTTAATAAGGATTATATTAAATTATTGATACGTACAATTTGTGTTAAATCAAGTAAATTGGTTTTCAGATCAATAGCCTGTTTATATCTTAATAAGGATTATATCGAATTATTGATACGTACAATTTGTGTTAAATCAAGTAAATTGGTTTTCAGATCAATTTTCTCCTCATTAAGTTCATGTCAAAATTGTCTGTGGTTCCCACCTGACAATATGTATTTTGTACATTAAAGCCTATTGGCAGGCCTGCAATAGAGATACTGTGATCAAGATATAATAAATTTGTTGCTTAGTAATTTCTTTAGTAGAGTATAATTATCTTTTGTTTAGCTGAACTTACATCAGTGTTCAATTTTGATTAACAACTTGGTTACCCATTATATTACTTCGCTCTTATTTTTGATGATCCAAGCTAAGTGTTGTACTTTATATGTTAATCATACTTGCATCTATATGTAGTTGTAATTTTAAAAGGTCACTTTTGTTAAAATTAAGGAGGTCTGTTTGTATTGAGTGAAGTTGAATGTTAATTACTAACCGGGTTGACTATGTATTGATACGTTGATAGATTATATCCTGCTTGTTTCAAGAAGTGAAAGGAAAGTGGGACTTGGAATAAATCATCTGAAATTTGTTCACTTTCATGTTCAATACAAGTTGTACATATATTTTGGTTTTTATAGAAAGTATTTGAACATTTGTTTCATATTCCATTAATAAGGCATATATACTTTAGTTTTGAGTTTAAACTCTAGCTTTGAATTCTTGGATCAGCATACACAATGTACTACTAAAAACTTTGTAAAAAACACAAAACTCACTTTAGTTTTTAATGTTGCTATAAGGACTCATTGTTATTGCACTCAAGAGGCATTTTGGATGCCCTTGCAGCTACATACTAGAAATTTTGTGTAATAAGAATGTTGGACACAGCAATGATCTATAATTAATTAGCGATTGTGTTTCTTTTATCATCATTGTATTCCTTTAGCTAAGAATTAACTTCTATCTTCCAAAATTTGAAACCACGATTTGATGCAGCTGGAGTAAAACTGATTACAGTTAGTTTTAGCACTTCTAACAAAGTTTATTGATCTGCAAAAAGGGCATGTACACTCTAACTTGTTTAGCTCCGCATTAGTTTTAAGTTTCTCTAATTTATCGATTTTAGTGCATTTGTATAGCAAAGTTATATTATGGCATGTTGTATACTTTGTATTAGTCAATCGCCTAATGAAATAGTGTGATGAATATTTAGTGTTTGCATTATGAATCCGATTTAACTTTATGTATACTTTTTTGATGAATTGATTCTCAAGCATTACTTTTGCTTTACAGGTAGATAGATGATTGTGATGCAAAAAAAGGTTGCAACGAGTTATGGATCGAAGTTATTTTTGCTGCTAGAACTACTTTTTGGTTTTAAGGTATGTACTACTTGCTTTTGTTTTGCTATTGCTACTTGTTTTATATTTTGTTTTTGAACTATTGATGACAAACTATTTATGTTTGGTGTAAGAATATTGTGTATTTTGATTATGAAATTTCATATGTTGGTTATCAAACATGTGTCCAAAATGTGGTATTGATATAATATGTTGATTTTGAAATGTGATATTGATATAATATGCTAATTTTGAAATACGGTATATATGCAAATTGTGGCGAATGTTTACTGAAATGGAATTAAAACATTCCACAATGTTTTTAAAACGCTGTTGGAACATTCCACGGCGTTTTTGAAACGCAGTTAAAACATTCCACAACGTTTTTAAAACGCCATTGAAAGTTTTAATAGCTTTATAAAAATTCCGTTAAATTGTATATAAAAACATAAAGCATGATCTATTGCAACAACGAAACGCTGTAAATAAATATCACAACATTGAAAAATGCTATAAAATCTTATCTTAGCACGAAACAAACGCTAAGAAAGATCTCTAACTGCACCCAACCAAACGCTGTTAAAAGATTTCACGATACCAGGAAAATGTTGTTAAAAAGGACATTTAATAGCATTTATTTCTTGTCATTGTATATCCCTGACATATAACTGCATGTCGATATACAACGTACATAAAAACGCTGTTAAAATCTTTTATAGCGGTTTTAAAACGCGGTTAAAGGTCCTGTTTTTCTAATGTGATTTTATTGATATTCATTTGCTGATTACAACTGATTACAGCGGATTACATTGATGAATTTCGAGTACAACAGAAGTCTTGAAGTGCAAAAATGGTTTCGGCAAAGTTTGGACGTCAAAGAGCCTAAAGATCCTTTTTTGTAGGCTCTAGGGTGCTATTTATAGGCATAGGATGTAAATATCTCGCTCAGATCTCGGAAGACCTCTTCTAGCACGTTTGTGGCCCCACATGATTGATCCCACATGACTTTGACTCGATCTGTGATCGATACGAACGAATTTCGTATCGATCAAGATTTGACCCAATCGAGTCGAAACTTGGCATGAACATTCCTTAGGTGATACGTAAGCTCCTGTGAAAATTTCATAGCATTTAGACTTATGGATTGCGAGTTATGATCGATGCAAAATAGAGTTTTTCGGTCACGATTCCCTTCGCATCGATGCTGTTCGAATCGATGACTTCAACTCGATGCTGAGCACATGCCTGCAAGTTGACGTAGCGCTTGATTTTTGGATCGTGCCACTATCGATGCCGATTTGACCGAGTCTCCCCAACATTTACGCCTTGTTCTTTTGATTCGCCGTGGCTCTGTTCATACCGATGGAAGTGGCTCAGTTCATATCGATCCAAGTTGCATGACTCGTATGGATTGTGTGGTCTTGTTCGTATCGGTCGAAGTTGTTCCAACTTGATGGATACAAACAACTGGTAATGTGATGGATACAGATAGATGGATGTGAGATGATATCGATGGATGGGAACGAAAAGTCGATGCTTTATGGATACGAAGAAAGCCTTTCGGTTGATGGATACGAAAAATGCATTTCTCCTGATCGATACGAAATTGCACGCCTCTGATTGATTTGAATAAGACCGATATGAAGTTAGATGTTCCCTGGTTGCATTATGGATACGAACAAGGTGGCTATCGATGGATCGAACAGTTAGCTTTCTTGAATTGTATCGATCATACCTCAAGCATACGCATTCCGATTGACTTGAAATCTGGAACGTTGACTTTCATGGATTTGCTTGACATGTCTTATCAATTGTAGCTTGATCTAGACTCAGATGAAATTTACCAACATCCATAGCGAACCTGCGTATAACCGATCTTTGGGACGGGCTGTCCTTGGTTTTCGGTTAAGTTCTTGGTATCACGGCCTTGCCAAAAGGCTGGATAACATTTGCCCCCCAAAGTACGTCTTGTGAGAACACGACATGCTTTGAAAAGCTGCAATCTTCCTCCTGAATAGTTCCATCTGACTTGTTAAACAGTTGTCGTCTTCTCGTCGGAAGTTGTAATCCTTGACTGATTTTTCGGTAATATGAATTGTTGACTGCCAACTGGTGTGCTGTGTACTTTTGTAATTGAGTGCTGTATGATAGCGATCGACTGTTTGTTGTTGTAATTGTTCATCAGGTGGGCATTCGCCTGTGAATTTTGAAAATTGAAAATTAGTTCGATATACATGCATATATGTTAACCTGACTCTTGTTAACATTCGCACGTTCACCATTCGTTGTCAGTTTTCTTGCATCGAATTCCATATCGATCCTCTCCTGAATCTATGTGAAATTCAAGTTGTAACAACGTTTGGCAATTGTTTTGGAATGTCCCTTTGTATCGATCCTCTCCTAGATTGATGTAAAAGGTTGAAAGATTGTTCTCACATCGATATTATTTGCACAGATAGATACGAATTTAGCATTTCGTATCGATGGACTTATGAGGGATGCGAATAGAGCAGCTGTTTTCTAGGTTCTATTCGTATCGATGGTTAAGAGCCTTTATAGGTTGCATGCTGATGGATACGAATAGTGCAGTTTGTATCGACGCGTCTTGAATGGAGTCGAAAATAGTGGATACGAATAAGTGCTTCATATCGGTGGAATCCAATGTTACAGAAAAGTCTTCGCTGCACATCTCGTATCGATGAAGCTCGAGCTGTTGGATACGAATAGCCAATTCGTATTAATCCGAGGAGAAACCGGTTGGAATCGGTCGCAATGACTGGGAGACGAATCATTTCTCTCCTTTCCCTGGGTCTGTATAAATACCATTTGGACTTAGAAAATTTTCACTTGATTTTTATTGCTCTTGAGTTACTTCATGTCGATCGAGAAACTGAGGGAAAGGAAACTTCCTTCGTCCAAACCTAGGCAATCTCATGATCCCTCGAATCCTTACTTCAATTTAGGTAATTAATCGAACAACTCCAAACGACGAGGTTCGAATTTCAGTGCCATTTCATTCGTGTTTATGGTCGATTCTGATGATGCCAAGGCTAGGTTTAGGCTGGAGCTTGGTTAAGGAAGGGTTAATGGCGCTTGGATGGATCAGAGAAGAAGGCGCTTCGTTTCATATCAACCTCTGTTGACCTTACTCTCGTATCGATTGGAAATCTTGCATTGTCATCTGGCTTTTCATATCGATTGTGAAACAACCACTTAGTATCAGTCATTTTGAATCGCTACTGATTGATACGAAGGTGTACATCTCTGTTTGATATGTGGATGGTGATTTCGATCAAAGTGGGGTTGACGACGTTCGACTGGTATGAAATGGATTGAAATTGATCAATATGAATTGGAGTTTGAATTGATCGATACGAAATGGTCACTTTCGATCGGTTCGAAGTCTTTGGTCTTGATCGATTCGAATGCGTATCCTGATGGATACTAAACTGATCGTTGCAAACCAGGGTTCTCGCGACCGATACGAGTCGAACCTTAATGAACTTGAAACCTCTTGCACGTTTGAACACCTAACTCCAACGAGCTTCAAACTTGCATAACTGGACTTAACCATTGAACAACATATTTGACTATCCTTCGAAGCTCTCGATGGCACTGTAACTTAACTCAATCTCAATGAATTCAATGAACTTTAACTTGGATCGGTTGCTAAAGTCTGGATGGCATGGTTGTAACGGTCAGCGATGACGGTCACTCTAGTTGGATTTCGAAGTCTCGTTGTTCGCATTTTTTCTCATACTCTGTAGAATCTCTCAAGTAACTTGTAGCATTGCACTACACAACACATTCACGCACTTTACACTGGGGAACACTTAGGGTTTTCATTGTTTAATGATGGATTTTCATGAGTTAGTTAGTTATGGAGCCTACAAGCTCACAACATCAGGAAATTTAGAGTTCACTTCCCTTAACAATCGAGATACCGGCCATCGTGGCCGTAGTTATAGATCCAACTCCGGATGAGCTACCAAGCGCTACTTTTATCGGTAATCCGCAAGACTCTGTACCGTCCAACGTCTTCGAAGATATGCTAGGACGGATATGCCTAAGGCATGGCTTGTCATTGGACAATATGTTGTTGCCAGGACCAAATGATAGACCGCATTTTCCACCGGAGGAGTTTACTGCTTTCAATCGCCATGCATGTACAGCTGGAACACTTCCTCCATTCAACCAATACATTAGGGAAGTGATATCTTTCTTTGGAATTGCTCCATCACAGCTACGTCGAAACGGATATGCTTTGCTGAACAACCTATTCATTGTATTTATGGAGCTTTTTTTCGACCACCGACCCCGATAGAGATCAGATACTTATTCAATGTCAAGAGTCGGGGAGATTGCCCTTCTTTCATGTTCCTGGAATCGATCAGGAATTGTCAAGTGGTAACGAGATCCTGGACCAGGCTGAGTTACTTTAAAACGGAGTGGTTTTATGTCCGTTGTCCTCCGGGATTTGCTAGCCGATGGCTAGTTAGACATAAGTTCCGCAGTCTTTTCCAGCAGTTAACAGGATAATCATAGTCGATGTCAAAACTAACATCTCCTTTCCTTTACAGATGTGATTCCACGACCCAAGGGCGTACACTATAAAGAGATAGTTTGTGTTCTTCAAGAAGAACCTAATGAGATGAGGGAAATAGAGTCGGTGTTAACAGATCGAAACTTGAAGATCGTGGGGCTGATCGAGCGGAATCAGAGTATAAGGCTCGAAGGGACATTGAAGGCAGTCCCGACTAGATGGGTGAAGCGTAAGACTCCCCAAGTTGTTATAGCTAAAAAATGTGATAATGAAGATACACCCACCGACGATGAACTCGTTGTCGGGCCTTCCAACGCCTTTCAAGATTCTGAGGGAAGGAGAAAAGGCAAGGCTCCAGCCCATAAGCGTTCTAAGTCCAGGAGATAGAAATCTATGGTCGTGTCTCTCTTTGTTTTTGGTATTAGAATTTTAGAGGATACTCCTTCGCAAGTGGAGAACCTTTTCGAAGGGCTTGCCGGTATCCCAATTCCGGATTATGTGTCACTCCAACACAACACTGGATTGGAGCAGCTTCAGAGTGCCTTAGGCTTAAGCGAGTCTCTTCCCACAAGTGTGGCTGACATTTTCGGTTAGTCAGGAGGTTGCACATTCATACACACTTCATGACACTACACGATTTTCGATCGCAAGCTGTTTACTTCAGGAGATTATTAACTTTATTTCTCTTACTTCGCAAATACAATGTCTGGACGTGGGTCGATGTTGGGAGTCTTCGCTTATCTCGTCGATACTCTTAGTATTATGACTCACGTAGGAGAGAGGTAGAGATGGATTATGATCATGGATATTCTAGACAAGAAAGATATGACAGAGATAAGGACAGGGATTATAGACATCGATCCCGATTCCGATCCCATTCTTCACCTCCTAGAATCCCTACTCACCCCTTGAGCTATGGAAAACGAACTATAGAGCCTCCTAGCCATAAAACATCTTCCCAATTCTCTAGGCCTGAATCACACCACCACAGAGACAAGGCTGAGACCTCCGTTGTCACCGAACAGGCTATCACTGAGCCCACCGGAGAAGAGGCTATTAGAATCGCACAACTGAAGAAGGATTTCCCGAACATTTTCTTTGATGGCTACATCTTTCCTCTGCACTTAAAGAGAATTCCAGCGGAAGCGAAGAACACGATGCACGATTATATTCATGACATCTACACTCGGTATAAGGAGTGGTCGAAAGCCATAAAGAAAGCATCTAAGCTAGCCTTTAAGCGGTGGCCACCATAGAGAAATTAGAAAACGAGCTCGCTCAGAAGGATCAAATCATCCAAGTGCTTAATGACGAAGTTGAATCCTCCTGAAAGTCAGAGATAGTGGCCACTCAAAAGGCCGACAAGGTGAACTTGGCCATGGAGAGGATGAGGCCAACACATTATGCCCTGGTGGAGGAGATGGGACATCGGAACACCAGGTCACTACCGAATGGGATGCGGCTCTCAAAGAACTTAACAAGCTTAAAGCCAAATTCTCCAAAATTATCAAGGAAAGAGATGATGCAAATTGCGTAGCCTAGGAGGCATGTGAACAGGCCGTAGTGCTTTGGGGTAAACGGGATGCGGCAACGGCCAAAATCCGTGTGGTGGAGACTGAGGTTAAGGAGAGGGTCCGAACGGCGGAGTCCAGGAAAGAGGCTGATATCGAAGATCTCCTTATCATTTATAATGCTAATGTGTTGAAGCAAAAAAATCTAGCCTGGCTCGAAAATTATCTGATAAATCTTCACAATTCCTGAGGCCAATTGGTTGAGGAGGAGAAGGCGATGTATGTGGGTGAATCATCTGACGAGTTTGAGCTTGAGAATCGTATGCTGAATGAAGATGAAAGAAAGATTCTCCATGAGTCAATGATTTCACATGAAAAGGAGAGGCTCGGCACCCAACATCCGAAGGTTGGGGAAGGTTCAGGTGTTGAGCATCACGTCACAAGTCTTGAAATTCCTACGTCAAGCCAACTTGAATCTGCGCCCGCGGTTGATCCCCAGTCCGTCCCTGCTTATAATTTGGATCAACCGCAGATACCTCAAGTTAGCGAGCAACTTCCTAAGACCATTCAACCGACAACAAGTCAAATTGAGGAAGGTGTTCTGAACGTTTCGTATACTTGTTCATGATTAGAAGCTTCACTTGAAATACTTAGTAACAACTTCCCTTGTTTCTTTCCAGTGATTGGAGCTACATCAGCTGCCCCTCCTGCCACCACTCAAGAGTCGTGTCATGCGCTGAATGCTATCGTAACTGAAGCGATCGCTATAATAACTACCACTTTTATTGGTGGAATGCAGGGAGCTCACTTTCCTTTGATGAGCAGATGATGGAGGAACTTCTTGGTCGTCGTAGTGACCTCTTCGTGGATCTGCCATTTGTCATAAGTGGAAGCATACCGGCGACTAGTTCTTCAAGTTTAGATGCAGACATTCCTAGAGTTGCGCAAACACTTCATGAGGAGGAGATTATAGCTGAGATAAATGCCGAAATGGAAGCAACAGCTCAGACCAGCAGCTTCGGAGGTGGAATGGCGGGACCTGGCCCGGCTCCATTAAGGATGATATCTCCTGGTGGTATGATTTTTGACATGGCGTACCTATCCCAGCTCTTACGGTTGATTTGATCCACCAAACTCCACCTTCTGGTAGCATTCCTATACATGTGGGTTAGGAGGAGGAAGTGGGCATAATGTCACCCATTGGAGATCAACCGCCGAAAGGCAAAGGCTCGAAGAGGAAAATCACTAGCAGCTCCAGCGGGTCCATGCCGAAAAAGAAGCCAAGGAAGAAGAAAGAGTAGATAGGCCTCTTTGGCTCATTTTCGAGTAGATAGGAATTTTCTTTTAGCTTTTGTAGGCCGTGTATAGATGCGGGTTCGACCCCAGCCAGTGGGAATTTTTGAAATAACTTGTACATGAATTTCTTTCACAGATAGTTGAAATGAAACTCTTTTTTGGCTTCAACTCAATTATTGTTTATTTTTCTTAAGTGTTCCAGTATTTGAATTCCAATTCAGTGCACTTGCAAAGTTCCAACCTTTGAGTCGAGTTTGTTTTTATTTGTCAAGTCTGGAAATCACGAACACGAGTGATGACCGGGGATTGAGTTGAACTTTGATCTTGCACTGTCAATGGTTGACACTTAAGTTCTGCCCCCAGTTTTGGGGATGAGTTGTAAAGATCGACTAGGGATTGCAACTTACCTTTATTTCGTCGAGCTTAACATCGTTGAATCGATGCTGAAACAAGTAAGAGTTGAGTGGTCGAATCACACTCACTCACTTATTAATGATCATTCCAGGGATCTGCAATTGTATGTCGGTGGTCGATTATGCCTGTTTAAGTTTTAAGTATGTGTCCACGCTTTGGGAACTTAGAGTTATGTTATGGGTGGTCAGTCACTCCCGAGTCGTGTTTGTACTATGACCACACTCTGGGGACTCAGAGTTATCTGCAGTCGATATTCTTGTTCGCACTCTGGGAATCCGAAGATAGTCGACATTTATAATCCGACTCGCACTCTGGGAATTCAGAGTTGATATTTATACTCCGACTCGCACTTTGGGAATTCAGAGTTGATTTTTATACTCCGACTCGCACTCTGGGAATTTAGAGTTGGTGTTTATACTCCAGTTCGCACTCTGGGAACTTAAAGTTGATATTTGTACTCCAATTCACACTCTGGAAATTTGGAGTTGGCCGACAGATGGTCAGTCACATCTGTTTAGGCTTTTAGGGTTTCGTTCGCACTCCAGGAACGATGGGTTTATCAGGATCGTGGATGGTCGATTCACAACCACCCCGAGTTAACAAGTGAGGTTGTTAGATGGACGGGTCCATCCTCCTCAAACTTGGTTAGGATACGGTTGAAGTCGTTAGGTGGACGGATCCACCCTCTTCGAAACCGCATTTATAAGTTTGTACTCAAGCTCGCACTTTGGGAGATCGGAGTCAGTTAAAGGATTATCGTGTGTTGATCCTTTTTTGGCTTCAATGTGATGGCTTGTCCCCGAGCTCGGGTTTGACTTAGTGAGTGGCCGGTCGTATTACAGTCACTCCCTATTTGAATAAATTCCACCGTATGATGGAACTTAGCTCTTTGTGCATCGTGATGGTTGTATGTCACATTCAATAAATCACAGCTCTGGCTCGAAGAGATGGCATTTTATTGCTGAAATGAGAAAATACGGCAAAGTCAGTTGCCTTATTACAAATTTAAATTTCGAAATGCGGAAACAAGTTGCATATGAAAAATAGACTAAAATAAATAAAGCCTGTCATGTGTAGTAGCGACGGAGACTCTCGCTGTTTCAGGCTCTTGGCAAAGTAAGACCGTCAACGGTCGATAACTTGAATGTGCCATCTTCGAGCTTTCCTTCAATCACACACGGTCCTTCCCACATTGGTTTCATGTGCGAAGGAACCGGGTAGATTCTTTTGAGGATGAGATTGCCGAGTTCAAAAGTTCGGGGTCGGACCTTGGCATTGTATAATTGGGCGACTCGACTTGGGTATGCGGCTGCCCTAAAATCAGCCTCTTCGTGCTTCTCATCCAACAAATCCAAGAATTCAGCAAGTAGTATGGCATTTGTCTTTGGATCATAATAAGTCGCACGATGAGAAGGTACTTCCATCTCGACTAGAATAACAGCTTCTGAACCGTAGGAAAGAGAGAATGGAGTGTGCCCGGTCGCAGACTTGTAGGTTATTCGATAAACCCATAAAGCCATAGGAAGTTCATCAATCCACTTGCCCTCGTCCTTTTCCAGTCATTCTTTAGAATAGACTTGATAACCTTATTAACAGCTTCAACTTGGCCATTCGCTTGAGGGTGTGCAACTGCAGAGAATTTCTTTTGAATGTGGAATCGTTGGTGGAAATCCTTGAATTCAACACTGTCGAACTAGGTTCCGTTATCAATGATGATGGTATGTGGAAGACCAAATTAGCAGATAATGTTGTGAACTACAAAGTTGATCACCTTCTTCATCGTGATTGTAGCAAGAGGTTCGGCTTCGGCCCACTTGGTAATGTAATCAACTGCGACGATGGCGTACTTCGCACCACTTTTTGCCAGAGGTAGAGAGCCAATGATATCGATGCCCCATATTGCAAACGGCCATGGACTGACCATTTGGGTTATCTCGGTAGGTGGGGCTCTAGGAATCCGAGCATGCTTTTGACCTTTATCACATTTCCTGGCGTAATATGCTGCATCGCAGTTCACAGTCGGCCAATAATATCCGTACCGGGGTACTTTCTTAGCGAGAGCTTGCCTCCCAGTGTGATCGCCACATTCTCCTTCGTGTACATCATGTAACACTTGTGGGCGATACACCGAAGTAGAGGAACAAAGTACCCTCTTCTATACATGACTCCATTCTGAATAGTGAACCTCGCAACTTTTCAAACAATCTGTCTCTTCTCACTCCTGCACTCAAGTAGAGTTTCATGCTCGAGGTAATTTCAGAACAGAGTCATCCACGACTCCTTATCGAGAGTGATCTAAAATATCCAGTCTGTCTCCATCTGATCAATACTTGGGGAGGATAACGTTTCCACAGGAACGAGCCCCATTTGCTTTGCTTCTCTCGTACTTGCTAACTTTGCCAATGAATCAGCCTTTTGATTGCGCTCATGGGTTATATAGAAGATGATATAATAATCACACTAATTAAATAATTCCTGGAATCGAGCTAGATAGGCAGCCAGTCTTCGATCTCTTGCCTGATATTCACCCCGAACTTGACACACCATTAATTATGAATCACAATAAATTTTCACAGCAATGATTCTTAAATCTCGGGCGAATTTGAATCCGGCAAGCAAGGCTTCGTACTCAGCTTCATTATTGGTCGCATGAAAATTAAACTGTAGGGCATAACATATGGATCGACCTTTGGGGGTTTCGAGTTCAACTCCGGCACCTGAGCACCGATCGTTCGATGCGCCATCAGTATGCAGCTTTCGGATATACTCGGGAGATTCACTGGTTTCGGACAAGTCCTCTGGGATGGTAAATTTGGCTATGAAATTTGATAGGACTTTTCCTTGAATAACTCGCCTCGGAGTGTAAGTAACATCAAACTGGCTCAATTCAATATTCATTTAAGTAACCTACCAGACGTCTCAGGCCGTGTAAGGACCTGTCGTAATGGCTGATCGATGTAAACAACGATAGGATGAGCCTGGAAATAGGGATGGAGCTTCCTTGAGGCAATAATGAGACAATAAGCCAACTTCTCTAGCTTCGGATAATTTATCTCAGCTCCAGTTAATAGTTTACTAATATAGTAGACCGATTTTTGTACTCTGTCTTCCTCCCAAACTAAGGCAGCACTGATTGCGTATTCTGATACCGCCAAGTAAAGGTATAATTGCTCGTGATCGATAGGCTTTAACAAAATAGGCGGTGTAGAAAGGTGCTAAATTAGTGCTTGAAATGTGCCCTCACATTCCGTGGTCATTCAAAATTTTGTTTCCCTTTTCGAATCAAATCAAAGAAAGGAATGCATTTGTCGGTGGACTTTGAAATGAACTTACTCAGTGCTGCTATTTTCCCATTGAGGCTCTGGACTTGCTTTATGGTTCTTGGAGTCTCAAGATTTCCGATCGCCCAGATCTTTTTGGGATTTGCTTCAATTCCTCGAGCGTTGACGTAAACCCAAGGAATTTTTCGGATGTGACCCCAAAGTGACGTTTCAATGGGTTGAGCTTCATCCTGTATTCTCGAATGATACTAAGCATCGATTCCAAGTCCTTAATATGATCAGTGGAGAATTGTGACTTCACCAGCATGTCATCTACATATACTTCCATCGTTTTTCCGATCTGGTTAGCGAACATTCGATTGACTAGTCGTTGGTATGTTTCCTCGGAGTTCTAGAGTCCGAAGAGCATGACTTTGTAGCAATAGAGTCCCAGATCGGTTACGAAGCTGGTATGTTCTTGGTCGGGTAAGTGCATGGGTATACGTTCGTAACCGGAGTATGCATCCATAAAGGATAATAATTCGTTCTCAGCCGTTGAATCTACGAGCTGATCAATTCGGGGAAGTGGAAAACTATCTTTCGGGAAAGCTTTGTTCAAGTTTGAGTAGTCAACACACGTTCTCCATTTCCCATTTGGCTTTCGGACAAGTACGGGATTGGATACCCACTCCGGTATAAGGCATCTCGAATGAACCCATTCGATTTTAACTTATCGACCTCTCCTTTAAGGGTGGTGGACCTCTCTAGATCCATTTCATGCCTTATGTTTGACCGGGATATACCGTTGGACAATATTCAAAGTGTGGCTCGCGATGTCTTTCGAGATCCCACACATGTCAGAATGCGTCCAGGCGAATACGTCGAGGTTCGACCAAAGAAATTCAACCAATTCCTTCTGCATTTATTGGCTTTACTGAGACCCAATCTTTAACATTCTAGAAGCATCGCTATCATCGGTCGGGACCTCAATTGTCAGTTCGGCCGGGGAAGTTTGACTGTCTTTAGTTTCATCTTCACTTTCAATATCTCTCGGGTCAACATCCCTTTGGAATTGGTTAGGGTGCCAGGGCCTGGGCCCAGGCACTAATTGTCAATTATTTACAAAACGGACACAGAGATTCCTCTACGCCATTTTCTTTCTCCTTTCGCTGTGCCCCGCGCAGCTCAGCAACATAACAGGTTCGTCCAACAGCCTGATCTCCTTGAACGACTCCAACTCCACGATAAGTTGGAAACTTTAGAGTCAAACACCATGGAGCAATGGCTACCCTGAATTCAACAAGGGCCGGTCGACCCTAGAAAGCATTATAAGGCGAGTCTATGTCCAAAACAACAAATTGTAGTATCTGGACTCTCCGGCGTTCTCTAACTCCCAACTCCACCGGTAATTACACCACTCTAGTGGGTATAGTAGCACTTCCATTGAAGCCATGAATTCGGGACCGGCAAGGTTTCAAATCTTTGGCTTCCATCTTCGTTTGGTTATAAGCTTGCTTGAACAAAATATTAACAGAACTTCCGCTGTCGACCAAGATCCTCTTGATCTAAGCAGGACCTACCTAAGCAGATATGACAGGTGGATCAATAGTGGGGGCTTCGACCCTGTCAGCGTCTCTATTTCGAAACACGATGTCGTCAGTCATCGTCTTCTGTTGTTTGGCCGGAGCCCCTTCATCAAAATTACTACAATACTCAAAGTCTGCATGCCTAATAGAACTGGCATACGACTCCATTTCCCTCCAGCTTCAGTCTGCTAGATGAGGGCCACCACTTATAGTGTTTATCACCAATCTCCCACCGGTATGAGCAGGTTCCTCCTGCCTTGCCTAGTTTGGGATATGATTCTGATTTGATGGGCCCGCACCTCCAGACTGCGGCGCCCGCACATACTGCTCCAACTTCCTTTTGTGTATCAATTTCTCAATAAGATCTTGCAAGTGACAGCACTCATTTGTATTGTGGCCGTAGCTTTCGTGAAATCTATTCCTGTTTGGATCTGTCTCTCCGATGATTACTTCGGAGTAGGTTTCTTATACTGGATAGTGTTACAAGTTTGTAGATATACATTCTCCAGCGACGTACTTAGAGGAGTGTAATTATCAAATATAGGAGCTCTATGTCATTGACCACGGTCATGATCCCGCTTTCTATTCTGATTCCCATTGCCTTTTTGCTGAGTTTGTTTATTCTGAATATTCAACTGAACTTTTCTGAAACTCTCCCCGAACTGTTTAACAAATACATTACTTTGGATTCCTTCCATACTGGGCCCTATGACATCATGTTTCCTAGACTGTTTCACATCCTCCCTTCTCAAGAATTAGGCCGCCTTGGAGTAGAAATGGTCCAATGACGCAGGGATTTACCAACCAACCAGTTGCTGAATTCAGAATTGGGGTCAATCCCCTTAGTCAATGCCATAAGAATGGAGTTATTATTTGGGTTGCTGATCTCAACACACATAGCATGGAATCTTTCTAAATAACGTCGAGGTGTCTCTTCAGGAGCTTGAGTGACACTAGACAAAGTGTTAACATCCTTCGGCCTTGCGACATGCATCCGAAACTGCTCAACAAACTTGGTTGCCAGTTGGTCAAAACAAGAAATAGATCGAGGTGGCAAACGAGTGAACCACATAGTAGCTATGCCCCTAAAGAGATTGGGAAGCTTCAACATTTAACCGCATCGTCAGCCCGTGCAACATTTATCAACCACTCATACTTCAGGATGTGTTGGTTGGAATCAGAACTTCCTTTATAGACTGGTAAAGCCGGCATCCTGAATCGCCGAGGGGGTTCAACATAGAGTATTTCATCTATAAAGGGAGTATGACTTCGGAAGATTCCCCCTCATCATTTGTGAGGCCTTGACTCTCTCGAATCATCTAGCGGATCATCATCGGGATATCTGGCATCTGTACATTTTGTGCATGCTGGGCCAAGGTATGGTCGGGTTCCACAATGCGAGGTTGTACCGGTCGCTGTCGACGGTCTGTATCTCATCTCCTTGGCTCGAAGTTCTCTAGAACATAGGGTTATGGAGTATGTCCATGCCGATGATGGTTTGGATCTGACTGATTTCGAGCATCAACTTCTGGTTCAATAGTAGAGGTAGTAGCGTGGTTTTCTATAGTGTAGTGAGGAACAGTGCCTCCACGAGAGGAGGGTCCAGCCTGGTAGCTGGTTGACGGGTCAACTCTGGGTTGTCCAACGTTCAGCGTAGGTTGATGTCTGGTAGCCTGAGTGTAACTCTCGCCTAGCCATGGGCGCGTAGATCTGTAATGGTAGTCGGATGAGGCTGAACTCTCTGTGGACGAGTAGGAGGCATGATCCCTCTTGGATCTCCTACGCCTTTGGCGGTTTAGTTGATTAGTCAATTCTGCGTTGGCGCGCAATTGTTTAGTAAGTTGTTGTCGACTCTGTGTCTACTCTTAAAGTATCATTTGAAACTCTTGTCTGGTGACTGGGCCTGACAGATCTGACGGTCCGACGGCATTTTGGTTGGATGGAGGTAGTTGCACGAGATTCTGTCTGTCCCGTCCTTCTTGATCTGCAACTGTAGAAGCGGTCCTTGTGCTAACCATGGTGGATGATGAAGTCTTTTCCTAGATTTGGTGCAAATCTGAATAAGTTGGAAGGATTCTGAACTTGAGATCTGGATCTTCTTCTTAGATTTTTGCAATCCGATATTGACAGTAGATCCAAAGAGCAGGAGAAAAATTATGTTTTCTCGGTGAAAGAACCAAAGCATTTGTACCAAAATTGGACACGACACTCTTCGGAAGTATTTGAAGAGATAAAAATGAAGAATAGAAATGTAAAAAGAGGATTATCTAACAAACATTTCGAAAACAAATGAGAAAAACATGTAGAAACACAAGGTTTTAGAGTGGTTTGGCATATGGCATACGTCCACTAAGAAGTTAATGATTTTATTGATATTCGCTTGCTTATTACAACTGATTACAGTGATGAATTTTGAGTACAACAGCAGTCTTGAAGTGCAAAAATGGTTTCGGAAGGTTTGGATGTCAAAGAGCCAAAATATCCTTTTTCTGTAGGCTCTGGGGTGCTATTTATAGGCAATGGATGCAAATATCTCGCTCAGATCTCGGAAAACCTCTTCTGGCGCATGAATGGGCCAATGCGATCGATCCTACGCCATTTCGACTCGATCCATGATCGATACGAACAAATTTCATATCGATCAAGATTTGACCCAATCGAGTCGAAACTTGGCATGAATATTCCCTCGGTCGTACGTAAGCTCCTGTGAGAATATCATATTATGGATTGTGAGTTATGATCGATGCAAAATAAAGTTTTTCAATCACAATTCCCTTCGCATCGATGCTGTTCGAATCAATGACTTCGACTCGATGTTGAGCACGTGCCTACAACTTGACGTGGCGCTTGATTTTTGGATCGGTCTACTATCGATACCGATTTGATCGAGTCTCCCTAAATTTTGCGTCTTGTTCATATCGATTCGCTGTGGCTCTGTTCATATCGATGGAAGTGGCTCAGTTCGCATCGATCCAAGTTGCGTGGCTCGTATCGATTGTGTGGTCTTGTTCATATCGGACAAAATTGTTCCAACTTGATGGATACGAACAACCGGTAATGTGATGGATACGAAAAGATGGATGCGAGATGATATTGATGGATGGATATGAAAAGTCGATGCTATATGGATACAAAGAAAGCCTTTCGGTTGATGGATATGAAAATTGCAGTTCTCTTGATTGATACGAAATTGCACGCCTCTGATCGATTCAAATTAGACCAATACGAAGTCAGATGTTCCCTAGTTGTTTTGTGGATACGAACAAGGTGACTATCGATGGATTCAAACAGTTTGCTTTCTTGAATTGTATCGATCATACCTCAGGCGTGCGCATTCCGATTTACTTGAAATCTGGAACATTGACTTTCATGACTTTGCTTGACATGTCTTGTCAATTGTAGCTTGAGCTGGACTCGGATAAAATTTATCGACATTCATAGTGAACCTACGTATAACCGATTTTCAGGACGGACTGTCCTTGGTTTCCAGTTAAGTGATATCACGGCCTTGCCAAAAGGCGAGATAACAAAATGTTATGAGTGTGTATATATATATATGTATGTATATATGTATATTATTTTAAATGGAACCCGGTATTTAGTTCTTAAATTTCTATAAATTAGAGATTTCAATTATTGTAATGAAATGTAACTTTAACTATTTAATAATTGGAATTTCTAAAATGAACATAAGAAAGTAAATGCTAAATTATAAATGAAATATACAAGAAATTTGAAATTTATAACCTGTAAACAAAAAGGATATGAAAATAAGAAATGATAACTATTGAATATTTATTTACTAAAATGAAATAAGATAAACTTGTGTAACTTTCAATTGCATTCTTAAAGACATATATATAACTTGCTAATTATAAAAGTTTAAATATTAAAAGAATATGTAATGAAAATTTTTTACAAGTAAAACTTATGTAATGGAAGTGTTCAATGAATTACTTTTTAAAATAAGAATTTGAGGTTATAGTTATTATAAACTTAAGTTATAATTGAAATGTTACTATAATAAAATGTGATAGAAAGTAAGTATTGTAAGTAGATGATTATAAATGTAAGTTAATGAATTGATATGCTAAGTAATTGAGTTGAACATGAAAACTATAAATAAACAAATGTAAATAAATGAAATTAAGTAACGAATGAATGAATGGAAATTGAATTTTGCAAGGAATAAATGTAAACTAAAGAAATGATAATTAAGAAATGGAATTAAAAAGAATTAACTTGATTTATTATTTGAAATTGTTGTTTTTTTGGCTTATGGGTTGTTGGGAAAGGATACTTCTAATTATTTTGGATGTATGAATAAATCTGTTGAGTTTTATCTAAGACTGTAGAGTATATGGTATACTTAGTAGTTATTTGTCATTGTATGTGATTAAGTGTGTATAAACCCGAACAAACCATTTGTTTTGTTTGCTATGGATGGATGATTGATTATATTGATTTCATATGATGATTGTATGCTGTGATTGCAAGTGATTGTTGTTTTATATTGATTTCTTTGTTAGTGGTTGAAACAACTTTAAATATTTCATTTTATATAATTATTACCTCCTTTTGGATTATATAAGTGAAATACAAGTTTGTGAAAGCAATTGCTATTGCTTTGGTTTTATAAATTAAGCGTTGTTTTCCCGACAAATAGGTGCGTTCTCGGATTACGGTTTTATAGCGATATTATATTGTTTGCCCGACAAATAAGCGGCTTGAGAAATGTCTTGTGATGAACACTATAATTAATGGACCGCATCCAACTGAGAAGTGTTTGAACGAGTTAGAGCGATATGTTGGTGCTTTAAAGCATGATGTGAATGAGAGCAGTTTTGCCATTGAGGATGGTGCTCCAACAAAGCAACTCGTGAATGTAATAGATGATAATTTTCCCCAACTAAGATGCTGATAGGGTAGAAGCCTGACTATTGATCTGTTTGTTATTTTGGCCATTATTGGTCCTCTTGTTGTAAGGAAAGTTTTGGTTGACTGTGGGATTTCATTCAACATTTTGTTCAAGAAAGCATATGACCAGATGCTTCTAAAGGCAAAGGATTTAAAGCCATGTAAATCTCAGATCCAAGGATTTAATGGGATGGCTACTGAACCGGTGGGATGCGTGGATCTACCAGTGCTTCTTGGAGATAGCGATCGCAAGAGAGTGTGAGTCGTGCCTTTTGTTGTGTTGGACATTTTTTCCGCCTATAATGCTTTTTTATCCGACTGGCCCTTGCTGAGTTTGGAGTGGTCATTGCTCTATGGTGCTTAATAATGAAATTCTTGACAAAGAACGGTGTTGTGACAGTGCAAGGGGATTGAGTGCTTGGTAGCGAATGCTACATCGCGGAGTTGAAAGAGACGAGGCGAAGAAAAAAGGGAAAGGGTGAAGAGAGAACTCTTTGCATCAAGGCTCTGGATTCATAACAATCACCGCCTGAGACCTGGATTGGGCAACACATTCGATTCCGTAAGGATATGGATCCGAGGAAAGAGCTGGTGGATGGAAGGGCTGCACCAACCGAGTTAACAATCGACATCCCGATCAGCTACAATGATCCTACGTGGGTCTTGAAAGTCGGATCACAGCTTAGCATGAGAATAATGGAGTTAGTTGATTTTCTCCAGGCGAACCTGGATGTGTTCGCCTGGACTCATTCTGACATGTGTGGAATATCGTCAGAGATAGCAAGTTATGCATTGAACATAAATCCTAAATGCATTCCTATGAAACAGAAACACGGCAGCCTAGGTCCGGAATGATCCGCTGCATTCAAAGAAGAAGTGGAGAAGTTGAAAGATAATTGCTTCGTCCGCAATGCCTATGCCTAGAATGGGTATCAAATATATTTTTGGTGAAAAAGTCAAATAAAAGTGGAGGACATACGTCGACTATTTTGATCCGAATAAGGCATGCTAAATGACAGCTTCTCGCTCCCGAGGATAGATCAGCTGGTGGATTCGACAACTAGACACGAGTTTATATCATTCATGAATGCATACTCCGGATATAATCAAATCTCGATGCATGTACAAGACCAGGAACACACCAGCTTCATAATTGATTTGGGACTATATTACTATCTTGTCATGCCATTTGGATTAAAGAACACTGGGGCGACTTGCCAAAGGCTGGTTAACAAGATGTTTAAAGATCTAATCGGATGCTTGATAGAGGTATATGTGAACGATATGCTTGTGAAGTCATGGCAATCAAGGAACCACGTTGATTATTTGACAAAGGTGTTTAGTATTCTCCGAAAGTATGGGATGAAGTTAACCCTTTGAAATTCTCATTCGGTGTTACATTAAGGAAATGTTTAGGCTTCATTGTGAATTCTTGTGAGATCGAAGCTAATCTAGAGAATATTGAAGCATTGAGGAACATCCAAACCATGGAGATGATCAAAGACGTCCAAAGCTTGAATGGCAAGCTCTCCATCCTAAGTTGATTTCTCTACAGGGCCATTGATAAATGCACCCCTTTATTCGATGTAATCAAGAAAGGGAAAAGAAATTTCACTTGGATGCAAGAATGTATAGATGCATTGGCTCCGGAGGATCACTTAGAGAGACCCGTTGTTCTATCGAAGCCAATGGATGACGAGGACTTGTTTATTTATCTAGCAGTATCGGTGCATGCTTTAAGCGCCACACTCATGCACGAAGAGTCTCGAATCCTGGTGCAAGATATCAGTAAGTGGTTGCCAAGAGCGGAAAGAAATTATCCAAAGCTAGAAAAGCTTGTGTATTGCTTATTGATTACTTCAAGGAAATCCCACCCCTACTTTCATGCTTATCCGATCAAAGTTCTAACTGACTAGCCTTTGAGATAGGTCTTGCAATGATTTGAGACCTCTGGAAGGCCGTTGAAATGGAACATTGAATTGAGCTAATATGACATAACCTATTATCCTTAAAGGGTGATTCAAGGTCAAGCTTTGGTGGATTTCATTGCTGAATACACTGCACGAGATGACACTTCGGAGAGAACTAGAGAGCATAATGCGAGGTGGAAGATGTAAATGGATGGTGCATCCAATGACCGTTGTTCCATCGGCGAAGTCATGCTAGTGACTCCTGAGGAACATTCTATTTGTTATATTCTGTAACTAAACTTTCCCACAACGAATAATGAAGTAGATACGAGGCCTTGATTTTAGGACTCAAGATTGTCAAAGAACCGGGAGTTAAAACTTCTTATATCTTATGTGATTTCCAATCGGTAGTATATCAAGTGCCGAAGGAGTTTCAAGCGAAAGGAGCAAGGCTAACTCCTTATCTAAACCGAGCCCTTGAGCTTCTTAGTGATATTGAATATTACATGATAATGCATATTCCAAAAGAGGAAATGCAAAGGCCGACTCATTAGCTAAATTAGCTAGTTTCGAAGATGCGCATCTCATGGGCTTAGTTATGGTGGAAATACTGTTGGCTCCGAGCATTAACCAGATGGATATCGATTGGATCTTGGAGGTTGAACCCTAGAAGGAGTCATGGATGACTCTAATAAAGAACTATCTACAGAAAGGAATCCTTAGAAATAGGAAAAATGAATGATATCAACTCCTTCGTAAAGCTTCGAGATTCATCATGCGAGAGGGAGTACTTTACAGGAAAGGATTCTCGGTTCCAATGCTTCGGTGTTTCCAGCGATAAGACCAAGAAAGTTCTAATAGAAGTTCATGAAGCGGCCTATGACAATCACATTAGGGGACAAACGCTGGCGAAGAAGATCTTTAGATATGGTTATTTATGGCCAACTATCAACTGAGACATATCTGATTACACCCAAAAGTGCGACAAAGTGCCAAAGATTCGCCAAGATTCCTCGAGCCTGACCGATGGAGATTACACAAATGATCAGTTCTTGGCTGTTTTCTATTTGAGGAATTGATATCATTGGGATGCTGCCAATGTCTAAAAGTGGTGCGAAGTACACCATCGCCACAATTGATTACTTCACCGAATAGGTTAAGGTAGAGCCGTTAGCCTTGATCACTATAAAGAAAGTAACCAACTTTGTAGTTAGAATATTATCTCTCATGTTGGAGTTCCAAAAATGATTATTTCTGATAATGGAACTCAATTCGACAGCGTTGAGTTCAAAGAATTCTGGCGCATCATCGCATAGAGAAGAGATTTGTAGTAGTGACACATCCCTAGGCAAATGGATGGGTCAAAGCAGTTAATAAAATCATCAAGCCCATTCTTAAGAAGCAACTGGAAAAGGTCAAGGGCAAGTGGGTCGATAAACTTCCATTAGCACTTTAGGCTTATCGATCAAGCCGCAAGTCTGCAACCGTTCATTCTCCATTCGCCCTCACTTATGGGTCAGAGGCTATGATCCCGGTTGAACTTGAAATATCTTTTAGTCGAGTCGCTCATTAGTCCACAAACAAATGAGGAACTCTTGCTGGAGTCTCTAGATATGATCAATGAGAAGCATGATGAAGCTGACTTGAGCGCAGCCACACATCGAAATCGAGTTTTTTGATACCACAACACCATTAGAACTCAGATCTTTAAAATTAGCGATCTCATTCTCAAACGAATCTTCCTTGGCCGTGGGAGCCTGGACCCGACTTGGGAAGGTCCGTACTTGTTGAATATGCGATTATATGATTTTTGTTTGATGATAATAAACATATATATATTCGTTTAAATGTATTTGTTAATGTACTATTTTATTTTTCATAGCTTAAATAAATATTTGCTGAATAAAAATAAATGACACAGAATTTGAATTCAAACAGATTTTTATTCGAACAAATATTTATTACTATGTTTGAATAGTACAAAGTTCAAGCTCTCACTATATATTCAATATTCGATTACAGTACAACTTTGATTTCATCACAATTTCACATTTACAGTTGACCTCACTACATATCATTCACTCATAATTTATATTCAACTTCATTCCAGATTGAATCGAGCATCTGAGCAATTTGCAAAAATAAATTTTGACGCAGTAAAATTGAAAAGGAAATATTTTTGCAGTATAAAATAAAATGTGAACGTTGAAAATAATTTTTGCCTCAGTTATTTGGGTTGTTCGTTATCATTTAATTTTGAATCCATCATACACGAACATCTTGTGACATACACAGTGTATCACTGTATATGCCACAAGACCGTGCACACCGATATATACACTTGATAAATTTGCAGGGACAGGTGAGCACATGTCAAACCCAAAATATCGGATTCAACTCAAGTGCAATAAAATAAATGTCACAACTTTCAACACAAGGTCAAATCCGAGCTTCAAGCTGGATTCAACTCATGTGAATTTCGAAAAACAAACAAAATGCAAAGGTCAAGTCACTACTATCATGACTCAACTCAATGCAACAGTATAAAGAAACACACTCGGCAATGCTCAAAGACCAATACACATGAATGCACAGTGCAAACTAAAGCACTAAGCAAGTGACACAGCCAGTTCAAACATGTATCAGAGAGCATATGCAAGGGTCAAGCAAGTGATATATGCAAACAAACCAATGGATGCAACAGATGTATGGTGATACACAAGCAAGGCTAAGGAACAATGCTATCAGGTTGAAGACATATTACAGTGAAGATAGCTGCATAACATTCTCAAGTGATATAAATGCAACAACCAAAGTCAAGGCAACATGAAGTCTGCAACTCAACTTAACTGCAAGTCCAAACTAAAGCACAAAGGACACAACAAATACTCGAGCTCAAGACAGTACAACCCAAGATGCAAACTAGAAATACATGAAGCAGTTCAATATCCAAGCAATATCAGTACAAAACCAAATGAACAAACAAATGCCACAGTGAAAAAGAAACAAACTCGAAGTACAAGCTAATGCAGACTGAAGAGAATCAATATACAGTGAATTAAGTCATGGTTCAAAGCAGCAATGCTAAAGAACAGGTACCACTAGACAAACAAACCATACACATGAACTCAGATGGTACAGTCGAACATTATCACCATTTTTTTTAAGAAATCAAAATGGCCGAAGTCGTGGATTCGCATACACAAAATCAAGACCGAGGTCAAATGAAAATCAAACCGTAATGACCAAGGAGATCAAACAATCATCAAGCCGTGGACAACAAGAAAATGATGAACAAGTCAAAATCGTGGTGGCCAAGAAAATTGACTGAGTTAAAAATCAATACCGTTAGAAGCAAGCATCAATTATACGAATTTGATTAAGTCAGAGAAATCAACAACGTCAACAATAATCAAATGGCCGAAGCACAATTTTTGAAACAATCAGACGAACACAATTCAAGGAGATCGAACTCTTATATAAACCCAATCATCACTGGCATAATGTGTATCGGAGTTCAATCAAGCATAACAGAAAAGCATAAAGGAAAATCACATACCAAGTCGAAGTCGAACTCCATCAAATTCGAAGCAGTCAAAGCAAAAAAAGGAAACCATCGATTGACAGAAAAAGAACGCCGAATCGATTATTCAATCGAGCATTCAAAGACTCTTCTTCGAATTACAGAATAACCCTAATTTGGAAGAAAGGGAATGAAGCCATAATTTGCAAAGACGAGAACAAAGCCGCCGTTAACAAAAAAGGGAACCGGCCAAATAATATAAAAGGGGCCGGCTTTTTGTTAAGATTATAAGGGCTGTTTAATTTTTAATTAGGGTTGTTTTATTTTTAAATTGTTTTAAATTTTTATTTCTCTTTTTAAACCATTGTAATTTCTAGTCGTGTGACAAGGGGACAAATTATGTGGCATAGTTTGAGAATTCGCAACTCAATGGCTGAGTTGTGGTAGGGTTTTCAGCGTAGAGTTAGGTTAGTCAATAGCGGGTGTCGCGAGTTTACGTGTGTAAGAGTGTGACTACTTAATTTCTTGTAGAAACCTTGGGGGTAGCACGTAGGCTAGGTTTTGCCGAAGCTGGGTAAATTCCGTGTCGTCCTATTTCTGCATTTATTATTCTATTATTATCCGTGCTGCTATTATTATGTGATCTGTGTTGAAATAATTTTATAAACTTCCGCAACTAATTTTTATAATTAATAGTATCACCCTATTCACCCCCCCTAGGGTGAAATCGATCCTACAAGTGGTATCAGAGCTAGGAATAGAAGTCAACTTTTGTTTTAAAAATTTATTTTTCAAAAATCAGTTTTTGTTTCAAAATTTTGAATTTTTAAAATGGCTTCTTTTAATAATGTTTTTACTGAGGGTCAGTCATAGTTAGACCACCAATGTTCAATGGTGAATATGCTTATTGGAAAAATAGGATGGAAATTTTTCTGAAAACCATTGACGCTTGGAATATTGTTGAGACAGGTTATAGAGAACCAACTATAACTGTAGATAATCAAGAAATAGAGAAACCAAAGGATCAATGGACAGAACTAGAAAATAAATTACAAAATGCTAATGCTAAAGCTATGAATTTTATTATCTGTTCATTGGATCATTTTGAATTTAATCATGTCTCACATTGTCTAACTGCGCAGGAAATATGGCACACACTAGAAGTGACTCACGAAAGAACATCTCAAGTCAAAGAATCTCGCCTTGCCATGCTAAGCAACGAATACGAGAACTTCACAATGGCGAAGGAAGAAAATGTCAAAGAGATGCATGGACGACTTTCCAATATCGTATACAAATCAAAAGCTCTTGGAAAATCGTACACAGAGTTGGAGATAGTCCGAAAAATCCTTAGAGTCCTTCCATGAAAATTTGAAGCAAAAGTAACTGCCATTCAAGAACCGAAAGATTTAAAACAAATGAAAGTCGAAGAACTCATCGGAAACCTCACCACTTACAAGCTAGAGATGAAATTCAAGGAAGAACGTGAAGGGGGAGACACTCGAAGAAAATCAATAGCTCTTAAAGGGACAACTGAAAGTGAAGATGACGACGATGATGATTGTGAAGCAGAACTAGCACTATTAATAAGAAAATTCAAAAGGTGGAGTCGCAAATATGGCAATCCAGTTAGAAATCAGCAAGCAAAGAGCAGATTAAACAAAGCAATAGGCAACTCAGAAGAACAGAAAATCATCTGTCACAAATGCAACAAACCCGGTCATATCAAGCCAAATTGTCCCCGAAATCGACTCAGTCAAGGAAAGAAACTAAAATGGAGAAGTTTTGCAGCTACTTGGGATGAAAGCGACGAAGATGGGAGTGATAGCACTGGCAGTGAAAGTGAAAAAGCAAATTTGTGTCTTCATGGTGAAATAACTGACAGTGATGATGACGAGCCAAGTAAGGTATCAAAACTTACTCATTCAGAATTACTTATATATTTTCACAAGGTAAATGGTTGTTTTGAACGACTTAGGGAAAAATACGCTAAACTTGAATCACAAAAAGGCACTTTGATAGAATTAAATGAACAACTTGACTAATTAGTTAAAACCTATAAAAGTAGGATCCCTAAGTGTGATAAGTGTCCAACATTTGAAGAATAAATTAAAAATTCAGAAATTAAAATTAAATCGCTTGAAAATGAAATTCCGATTTTAAAGGAAAGTGAAAATACTAGGAGAGAGAACTCTATTAAAAAGTGCACACAATAATTAAACGAAAATGAATCTCTCAAAACACAAGTCCAACAATTGTCAATGACTTTAGATAAATTTTCCAAAAGTGAAAAATCATTGAATATGCTATTAGGAAAACAAACTGTTAATACAGTTAGACAAGGACTTGGGTATAATCAATCTAAAAATGTTAGAAATGAGATTAATCAAGAAAAGTGAATGTGCACAATTTGTAGAAAATATGGACACAATCTCAATAATTGTTGGTATAGACCCAAACATGTGAAAACTATACCGATTTGGGTTCCAAAAGGTACAAATACAAAATCTCTTAAAGTTAAACAAATTTGGGTGCCAAAGGGAACATATATAAATAGTTTTGGGTCTCCACAAAATTATTTTTCTAAATATTCTGCCACTAACAACCATGGACCTATAAAAACAAATAGGTCACTAAACTCTCTTCTTGTGTAGGTATGCTGGCAGGCTAAGGAACAACCGCAATGGTACTTGGATTCTGGATGTTCCAGGCACATGACAGACGATAAATCAAAGTTCCTTAGCCTAGAAAAGTACAAAGGTGGCAGAGTCACAATGGGCAACAATGACAAGTGTAAAATTATCGGTAAAGGTAAAGTAGGTAACAATACATTTACCCTGAATGACGTAGTATATGTTGAAAATCTGCACCACAATTTGATATCAATCAGCCAGCTATGTGATAAAGGTATGAATGTTATTTTTGATTCTGACTTGTGCAAAATTGTTGACAAATCATCAAAAGAAATCTTATTTTCAGGTAAATGGAAAGGTAATATATATTCTCTGTCTTTTGATGATCTCACCCTCTCTAAATGTTTGGTAGCTAAGGATATAGAAGTAAATTTATGGCATAGACGTTTAGGGCATGCTAGCATGAACTTGTTAAACAAATTAAAAAGGAAAAATTTGGTAAGAGGGTTTCCATCACATGAGTTTGAAATAGAAAACATTTGTAAAGCATGTACCTTGGGAAAACTTAAAAAATCATCATTTCATACCAAAAACAATGTACGCACTTCTAGAGTTCTTGAACTAGTTCATATGGATCTGTTCGGACCTAACGACATTGCTAGCTTAGGAGGTAAGAAATATTGCTTTGTGTTAGTTGATGATTACTCAAGATATACATGGGTATATTTCTTGGCTAAAAAATCAGAAACTTTTTCATACTTCACAAAATTCGCAAAATTAGTGCAAAATGAAAAAGGAGTCCCTATTGTTTCGTTATGGTAGAGAATTTGAAAATTATGAATTCAAAAATTTCTGTGATGAAAACGGTTTTAAACAAGAATTTTCTGCACCACGTACTCCACAACAAAATGGAGTAGTTGAAAGAAAGAATCGAACATTGCAAGAGTTAGCTAGGTCTATGATAAATGAGTATAAGCTACCTTTGCATTTTTGGGCAGAAGCAGTAAATACAGCTTGTTATGTAATGAATAGAGTTATGATTAGTCCAATTCTTGACAAAACACCCTATGAGCTATGGTTAAAAAATAAACCAAACATTGACTACTTCAAAGTATTTGGGTGTCCGTGCTATATTCTCAATACAAGTGATCAATTGGGAAAATTCGAAGCAAAAGCTGATGAAGGCATATTCATGGGATACTCTTCTAGAAGTAAAGCTTATAGAGTCTACAACAAAAGGAATAAAACAATCGTGGAGTCAATCAATGTGAAGTTTGATGAAGGCATTAATGAACAGGAAATGGTCAAAAGCAATGTTGCAAAGGAGAATGGAAAAGATGAGAATGAAAAACCAAAAGAAACTGCAACAACAAAAGAAGTCCGAAGAATCTAGATCCAGAAAAATTGAAATTCAAAGCAGATCATCCTCCAGAATTGATAATACGAAATCCTATCATAGGTGTTCAAACTCATTCCTCTTTTAGAAATTTGTGTGATCTGTGTCTATATAGTGGATTTATTTCAGAAATATAACCCAAAGACATTGATACAGCTCTTAATGATGAAAATTGGTTTATGGCTATGCAAGAAGAGCTAAATCAATTTGAGCGAAATGATGTTTGGAGTTTAACACCTAGACCAAAGGACTATCCAGTCGTAGGAACAAAATGGATTTTCAAAAATAAACACGATGAATCTGGAAATGTGATTAGAAGTAAAGCTAGACTAGTCGCTAATGGATATAATTAAATTGAAGGAGTCGACGTTGATGAAACTTTTGCACCAGTAGCTAGACTAGAATCAATTAGGATGTTGCTAGCTTTTGCTTGCTACGAAGGATTTAAGTTAATACAAATGGATATTAAAAGTGCATTTCTTAACGGAATTTTAAAAGAAGATGTATTTGTTGAACAACCAGAAGGTTTTGAAAGTCATGAATATCCTAACCATGTATATAAGCTTAAAAAGGCATTATATGGATTAAAACAAGCTCCTAGAGCTTGTTATGAATGCCTCAGTACATATCTTCTTGAAAATGGTTCAAAAAGGGTTGTGTAGACACCACACTATTTCTGTTGCATGAAAACGACGATATTTTAATTGTACAAATATATTTTGATGACATTATTTATGGTGCTACCAACAATTTGTTGTATGAGAAATTTGAAAAAGTTATGCAGGAAAAGTTCGAAATGAGCTTGGTTGGAGAATTGAAATTCTTTTTAGGATTTCAAGTCAAACAAAGCGATAAAGGTACATTCATTTCTCAAACAAAATATATTAAGGAACTTGTCAACAAATTTGGGTTAAAAGATGCTAAACCAGCTAGAACCCCTATGAGCACAACAATTAAACTTAACAGTGATGAAAAAGGTAAGGCAGTCGATCAAAAGCAATATAGAGGTATGATTGGATCACTCCTTTATCTTACTGCTTCTAGGCCTGACATCATGTTTTATGTCTGCTTGTGTGCACGATTTCAATCTAACCCAAAAGAATCTCATTTAAAAGCCGTTAAAAGAATTATAAAATATTTGTTGTACACCCCACGATTTGGTCTTTGGTATCCAACAAATGATAATTTTGAATTAAAAGGATTTTCAGATGCGGACTATGCTGGAAGTCTGGTTGATAGAAAAAGTACTAGTGGTGTATGTTTTATGTTAGGACATTCATTAGTTGCATGGTCAAGTAGAAAATAGAATTGTATTGCATTATCTGCAATAGAGGCAGAGTATATTGCTTTGAGTGGTTGCTCCGCTCAAATCTTATGGATGATACAAACTTTGCAAGACTATGGTCTAAATTTTAAACGTGTACCACTAATGTGTGATAGAAAAAGCGCAATTGATCTCACAAATAATCCTGTACACCACTCATGAACAAATCATATAGATGTTAGACATCATTTTATTGGAGATCATATTTCCAAAGAAAATATCTGCATAAATTTTATTTCAACTGATTCTCAATTAGCATACATTTTTACAAAACCCCTACCAAAAAATAGTTGTTGTAAACTACGTCTCAACTTAGGTGTTTTAGAAATTTAATTTGCTAAATATTTAACATTTTTTCTCCCTACTAATTTTCGAAAAGATAAATAATGATTGAAAAAGTGATGAGTATTGATATTTATCATATATTATTACTCGAGACGGTATAATTAGTAAAAAATTTAATTTTAAACAAGAGTTATAAAACTTTTGTTGGTAAAAATTCCATGGCCATCTCTATTTCTATCATATTTCTAACGACCATCACTCATCAAAATTCAATATAGTTTGTCGATATGTGGTACTTTAAACAGGAATCATTCGTTTTTCATTTTATATTTTTTTAAAAATAATAATAAATAATATATATATATATATAGAAATAAATACCAAAGTATTCACTCTCATTTAAAAGTCCTCACGGTTATGCATGGGTGAATTACTTGGAATTTGTTATGTGCTTCCATGCTCATTTGAAAGTCCTCCTGGTTATGCATGTGTGGAACGCATATCAAAATTGATTTTTAAAATAAACAAGTTGATTCTAATCCCATCTAAAAGTCCTCATGGTTATGCGTGGTTAGAAGATACTTGAATTCGTTTTTTAAAAATAAAATTAGAATACTACTAATCTCATTTAAAAGTCCTAACGGTTATGCATGGTTAGTAGATATTCAAATTCCTGATGTAAATATACCACAAATAGACACAACTGTATTGTTTTATATGATGACATCATTCCCATCATTCTAAAAGTGGAATATGCACCTAACAAAATATTTTTGATTTTTGTTTGATTTTTTTTTGAAATTTAATATTTATATTCGATTGAGTTTTAATGATGGATTAATATCAATCACTTTATCTCTATTTTCTCTAACACTATTACTTTTTTGCTAATAACAAAAGGGGGAGAGAAAAGTTAAGATTTTGTCAAATAAAATCAAGAAAAGGTCAAATAATTTTTCCATTTGCATCAAGGCTCATTTGCATATTTTTATTTGTATGCATATATGTAGGGGGAGCTTCGTGTAGAGAGGAAGCATTTAAATAGGGGGAGCAATTAGAGTATATCTATGATCAAATACATTTAACATATTCAAAATCTTAAATATATGTTTGTTATCATCAAAAGGGGGGGATTGTTGAATTATATGATTTTTGTTCGATGATAATAAACATATATATATATTCGTTTAAATGTATTTGTTAATGTACTATTTTATTTTTCATAGCTTAAATAAATATTTGCTGAATAAAAATAAATGACACAGAATTTGAATTCAAACAGAATTTTTATTCAAACAAATATTTATTACAATTTTTGAATAGTACAAAGTTCAAGCTCTCACTATATATTCAATATTCGATTACAGTACAACTTTGATTACATCACAATTTCACATTTACAGTTGACCTCACTACATATCATTCATTCATAATTTGTCTTCAACTTCATTCCAGATTGAACCCAACATCTGAGCAATCTGCAAAAATAAATTTGGACGCAGTAAAATTGAAAAGGAAATATTTTTGCAGTATAAAATAAAATGTGAATGTTGAAAATAATATTTGCCTCAGTTATTTAGGTTGTTCGTCATCGTTTAATTTTGAATCCATCATAGACGAACAGCTTGTGACATACACAGTGTATCACTGTATATGCCACAAAACCGTGCACACCGATATATACACTTGATAAATTTGCAGGGACAGGTGAGCACAGGTCAAACCCAAAATATCGGATTCAACTCAAGTGCAATAAAATAAATGTCACAACTTTCAGCACAAGGTCAAATCCGAGCTTCAAGCTGGATTCAACTCAGGTGAAATTTCGAAAAACAAACAAAAATGCAAAGGTCAAGTCACTGCTATCATGACTCAACTCAATGCAACCGTATAAAGAAACACACTCGGCAATGCTCAAAGACAAATACACATGAATGCACAATGCAAACTAATGCACTAAGAAAGTGACATAGCCAGTTCAAACATGTATCACAGAGCATATGCAAGGGTCAAGCAAGTGATATATGCAAACAAACCAATGGATGCAACAGATGTATGGTGCTGCACAAGCAAGGCTAAGGAACAGTGCTATCAGGTTGAAGACATATTACAGTGAAGACAGCTGCATAACATTCTCAAGTGATATAAATGCAACAACCAAAGTCAAGGCAACATGAAGTCTGCAACTCAACTTAACTGCAAGTCCAAACTAAAGCACAAAGGACACAACAAATACTCGAGCTGAAGACAGTACAACCCAAGATGCAAACTACAAATACATGAAGCAGTTCAATATCCAAGCAATATCAGCGAAAAACCAAATGAACAAACAAATGCCACAGTGAAAAAGAAACAGACTCGAAGTACAAGCTAATGAAGACTGAAGAGAATCAATATACAGTGAATTAAGTTATGGTTCAAACCAGCAATGCCAAAGAATAGGTACCACTAGACAAACAAACCATACATGTGAACTCAGATGGTACAATTCGAACATTATCACCCGTTTTTTTTAAGAAATCAAAATGGCCGAAGTTGTGGATTCACATACACAAAATCAAGACCGAAGTCAAATGAAAATCAAACCGTAATGACCAAGGAGATCAAACAATCATCAACCGTGGATAACAAGAATATGATGAACAAGTCAAAATCGTGGTGGCCAAGAAAATTGACCGAGTTAAAAATCAATACCGTGAGAAGAAAGCATCAATTATACGAATTTGTTTAAGCCAGAGAAATCATCAACGTTCAACAATAATCAAATGGCCGAAGCACAATTTTTGAAACAATCAGACGAACGCAATTCAAGGAGATCGAACTCTTATATAAACCCAATCATCACTGGCATAATGTGTATCGGAGTTCAATCAAGCATAACAAAAAGCATAAAGGAAAATCACATACCAAATCGAAGTCGAACTCCATCAAATTCGAAGCAGTCGAAGCAAAAAAAGGAAACCATCGATTGACAGAAAAGGAACGCCGAATCGATTATTCAATCGAGCATTCAAAGACTCTTCTTCGAATTACAGAATAACCCTAATTTGGAACCAAGGGAACGAAGCCCTAATTTGCAGAGGCGAGAACAAAGCCGCCGTTAACAAAAAAGGGAACGGGCCAAATAATATAAAAGGGGCCGGCTTTTTGTTAAGATTATAAGGGCTGTTTAATTTTTAATTAGGGTTGTTTTATTTTTAAATTGTTTTAAATTTGTATTTCTCTTTTTAAACCATTGTAATTTCTAGTCGTGTGACTAGGGGACAAATTACGTGGCGTAGTTTGAGAATTCGCAACTCAGTGGCTGAGTTGTGGCAGGATTTTGAGCGTAGAGTTAGGTTAGTCAGTAACGGGTGTCACGAGTTTACGTGTGTAAGCGTGTGACTACTTAATTTCTAGTAGAAACCTTGGGGCAGCACGTATGCAGGGTTTTGCCGAAGCTGGGTAAATTCTGTGTCATTCTATTTCTGCATTTATTATTCTGCTATTATCTGTGCTGCTATTATTTTGTGATCTGTGTTGAAATAATTTTATAAACTTCCGCAACTAATTTTTATAATTAATAGCATCACCCTATTCACCCCCCTCTAGGGTGAAATCGATCCTACAGTACTCAATTGAGAAAAGCTTGGAGATGGCACATTCAAGCTAGCAATGGTGGATGGGGCCTCACATCCGAGGGAATAGGATAGTGAACACTTATGATGCTATTTCGCTTGAACGTAAATTTGTACATACTTTCCATGTAACCACAAAGAATCTATCATTTTTGACGTTTCATAAAAGGAATGACTTTTAGAGATCATAAATCTGTTTGTACTTGATTTTACACTATGAATGGTGTTGTGTTAGATAAACTTACATGTGCAAAATACAGGTGTGCAGGTACCCGAAGATAGGTGCCGACTAACTTTCGCAGTCCATGATCGAACGCACAAAGTTCAATCACATTTGGTGTTCGAAGATAGATGCCAAACAAGTCTTTAACCCAAGATGTAACGACGCGGATTTTGCCCGCTCGAAAATCGACATCCATACTTCAAATCGTATTCGAATGCCGTAGATTCAACCGTTCAAATCCGATTCGCCGGAGCTTATAACAATCATTAAGTAAACAACACAGCGGAATAAAAGAATAATACATTGATATACAGCTTTGATACAATATCTGATAGAACAGATGGTCCAATATATATCAATATACATCAGAGGTATGATACAATAAAATAGCAGCGGAACAAATAACTCTAAGATAGTCTTCAAAGAAGAACTCCAAAAATAACTGTAACTCCATTTCCAAGAACCAATCCAGTAATAGCTCGAACTCCCAATAGCGATGCACCAAGATAACCAAGACTGGTGCGATCCAAAGACTGAACTAACTCCAGATAATCTGTTAAATCTAGCTATCTGAAAAACCCAACTCTAGACTGCTCGTGTAGAAAATAATGAGCACCCAGAGTTTAGGAAAGAAACAATAAACTCCGGATCAGTCGTGGGACTGGTATGAGCAACAAAAACAGTTTATTTTTCTTTAAAATCAAAACAGAGGAATATATTTAAAAATCAATTCGCAATGCTTTTGAAAATGTAACTACCATAAGACCTCCCACCACACACACAATGCAAACGCAGACTTGGAGGAGATTTCTTCTTATGTTAGTCAAAGATGCTTGATACGCATTAAAAAGAAACATTTGATATTATTGCTAGTGCATAGTGTAGAAAAAAATTCATTTCGAAAGTAGAATATAAATCTTAGCCAGCATAGGTACCATTATATTATGCCTACTATAGCTACCATTTTAAATGGCAGGTTCTACAACTAAAACCGTACAAGTTTCGTATTGTTTCTTTGGATTTCCAACAAATGGTCAGGCCAAGGAACTTCCCATTGCCACATGAGAATGCCTCTGGAAAGACATCCCCGAGAACCAAACCGGAACTCTGCCAACACAAGGCCGGGTTACCCCTAACTGGGTAACTACTGACACGAGCACGCCATTCCCCGGTCCTTTAGGACCTTTTCAACCGAGCTCTCTAATCAATTCACACAATCATAAAAACAAAGTGTTTCAACATGAGTAAGTATCTGGGCTCCATACCATGATACCACCCTTTTCCAGAAGGAAATGCACATACCCTAAGGGGAGCTACAGCAACCCCTAATAACCTTGCCGCATCTTTCCTGTTTTGACCATTTCCGGGATGTGAGGCTCGACGAATTCACGTCCACAAAAACATACTTTATACAAAAGCCATGCTTTGGGTCAACAAATGATCAACACAATGATCACTAAGATAGACGATCAAATAAATGATCCTATCACAAATAATCAACACAATGATCATTTCAGCATCACTCAGCATGTCACATTACCAAACTGGGAATATATCGCTGATAACTTCAACTATATAACCTTTGAGCTCGTACGTCTCAAAGAAGGGTGTTAAGCAAAGAATAAATTCTCCGCCACCAACAGAAATATATTTGAAAGAAATCGGCTTTATATCTCAAATTGTAATGTCAGACATACTATCCATACAAGTCTGTTCCGGGATCGAACAGAACCGAAGGCACTTACAAAGAAGTCCTTGCAATCCGGATATTCACTAATCACGTTTGGACTTCCCATCACATATGAAGTCTCTATACCGGGGACCATTCGATGCAAAGACATTCGACGAGTTATCCTTACGTTTTCGAAAATATCCGGTCTTCACCACCGGTCTTCAAATGCTATCCATAACGACATATCACATATTCGGAATGGGATATATGACACAAAGGTCCTCTCCCGGCTAAACCGAACAGTGAGCGCAGTATTTCAAAAACATATGGACATTGGGATTTCAATTAAGTCACAACTTAAAAATTCAAAACTTTCTTTCAAATGGTTTTAACCCAATTACCATTTCAATCTTTAAACAAAAAGATTCATTTTCACAACCTTTAACGGTTTAAACAATTTTCACATTTTAATCTTTTAAACAAAAGATTCATTCACAGATTTTCCCAATCAATTTTCATTTCAATTTGATTAACTCGTTAAATCTTTAAATCAAAGATTTAACCTATAGCCTCAAAACAATTTCATTTCAATTTGATTTAACTCGTTAAATCTTCAAATCAAAGATTTAACTTATAGCTTCAAAACAAATTTCAATTTGATTTAAACAAATCATCAATTTAAATCTGTTAAAAATAAACAGATTTAATTCATAGCTTTCAAAAAGAATTTATTCATAACTTAGGAAAATCATTTCCCTATTCAATCTTGAAATCCCCTTAATTAACTGGAATCTCAGTTCTTATCTAAAAGTGTTAATCATTTGAAAACAACAGTTTTCATTTTGGAAATCTGATTCATTTATACGAGTTGAAATCCTTAGGTTAAATTCAAACTCCTAAAAACAATACTTAAAAGTGGTTTAATCCCTATATAACCAATATAACAACTTTAATCCCTAATTTCAAATCATAGGATTCAATTTCAAGTATTGAATTTAAATTTTAAATCAAATTATTTAAATTCCAAAATTTAATCAAGTAATTTAAAAATAATAAATTTTATTTTGAAATTCCATTCCAAAATCTTTTCACATTTATTCCGATTCCATTTCCAAAACATTTGAATTTAAAAATTCAAATTTAAACTATTTCAAAAATCTGCGACTTAATCGATTTCCTCGTGAAATCCATATTTGTGTGTGTATGGTGTGGTCCAGGGGTTTAACACAATAGTGCAACATCACTTCAATCATCATAGATTCAAATACAACAATATATTCGATAAGCGATATAACTATAACGCTTATCTTTTATACACAGATTCGCAGATATATATATCACAAATAATAAACTATATCATAGATCACACCCCAAATCAGGATAATCATAAAGCATCATATAACAGGGATATCAGACAAATTAATTATTCAGTCAAGTTTAAACATTCACAAGAAAACTTATGAATCCACTGATTTATTTTACAAATCATTTGATATAAATTTATTTATCTAACACTTAAATTAACTAAATTTTTCTTAATTAATTATATTAATTAATTTAATCTTTAAACCAATTTCATAATTAATCATTCAAAATAACAAGTATATCAATCACTTAAACATTATTAATTCAAATTCTAATTACTATTTTAGAGTAATCCGTCTTAATTACTTTCTAAAATAAGAAATCAATATCAATTAGTCATCTTAATTGGTTACAACAAATTTATTTACTTTAAATTAATTACAAGATTAATTAATTCTAAATTAATAAACATCCCTTAATAACTTAATTAATTCAAATCATAAATTAATTAACTTATTAATTTAACCATTTAATTACCTTAAAAATTAGATGGATTTTAAATCATTAAACCTTAATTATCTTTAAGATAAAACATCGTTTTAGTAATGATTTAATTATCATACTCAAATACATTTTAACACATGTTGTTTCAAATTCACTTTTAAATTCTATTTCATATTGAAAAATAAATAAATAAATAAATAAATTCGGATCCATCTTTCAAATTCTAGTTTTAAACTTTATATTAAAATCTGTTTTGTACTCAGGTTATATTTAAATCAAAAACCAACAAGTTCAGGTTTTTAAAACCTGAAACGAAAAATTCACCCGAGCCTTCCTTTATAAAAACTCGAGTATTTCTTCGAGTTGCGCACAAGTTTCCCCGAGTCTCTCCCCTGTAATTCACGCAACCCCTCTCCCCCTTAATCCTATCTTCTTCCCTCTTCCTTCCCCAACTTCATATTCCAGATATTCACGCAAATGCACGTGTACGTGCACAGCCACGTCGATCATCTGCGATCGTTGCCAAGACCACCCGAAGTTCATCGTTGATCGCCTGAACCGATTCGAACCACCCAAAAATCAAAAATCACTGCGTAATCAAAATCGAGTTATTCACAGCCCCCCTGGAATAAACTGTTCGTCGGCAAAACTCCCCTCCTCACCGCTACACGCCACCAGAAGCTACGAAAATTTAACCAAAGCTTCGTCCCAAGCTCACGCCGCCATTCCCACCGATGCGATCCCACTCGATGCCACGACGACGTTGCGGCAATCTCATGTTCCCCCTCGACCAAAATGGACCCTTAAACCCTAAATTCGATTCATCACAAACATTCTTGCATTGGAAAAATTATTTAGCATTTTTCTTATGTCAAAACATCTCCAAGCTTGCTTCATAATAGATTTCAACAATTAAAATTTATCGAGTCAACCCATATTGACAAAAATGCAACTTTTATTCACATTCAATTTGTACCTTCTGTTTTGATTTAAAAATCATTGTTTCCATTTTAAAAATCCTAGCTTTGTGTGATGAATCAAGTTATGAAATCAAATCACCAATTTAAAACATTCGAATTTTAACCGTTTGATTTCTTTTTACTGTAAAATGCTATTTTCACAATATTTATATAATATTGTGACTTGAAATTATTTTTAAGATGAAGTTCAGGATGTTGCAAACAAATACTTTTCAGGAATCAAAGCTAAATTTGGTTTTGGAAGGAAGATATGATTTTTCTTCCTTCTTCTTCAAGATGTTATTTCCACTCTGTTGAAACAACAGAGTAGTAACTGTGTACAATATACATATACTTTACTAACCAGTTGAAAACAAATTTAAAAACAAAAACTTGATTATGTTTAAAACATCTTGTTTGTTTGAAAAACCTAAGCTTAACCCCGATTGAATGAGAATACTTTGGATTTTGGATGAATATCCAACTCTGCAACAATAAACAGAGAAGATCTGTAGATTCAATATTTCACAAACAACCTATATATATACCACAGAACTTTATTCAAAACTATATTCGCAAACATACTTAAGTTCCAAGATAAGCATGCAACTATAATCACATACTTAAAACATTTTAATTGGGATGTTACTCACAGATAAAAGAACCAAAGAAGTTTAGTTTAAAAAGAAGATTTGCTCACAGTCTGAGAAGAAGAACAGAGACAGGCATTTTGTTTTCTTTGATAGTTTTGAATTAGTTTTAAAGCTTCAAATAGGCTGCAGACTTCAATCCACATCTGTTTTCAAGTTGAAGTTGTCTCAGGCTCGATTTTTGCTTTGGGTTCTCAGTTTTGAATTTCTTTTTTTTTTTTTTCTGGCTTGCTTAAGTTTTGTTTTTGAATGAATATCAGCTAATATGGATGTATATAAATATATGGAAACAGTTTTGTACAATAGGTATGGGCTGGTTTGAAAGCATTAAATGCTTCATGCTTCAATGTAATAGCCATCTTATTTTAATTCTTACAAGTACGTTATGCATACACTTATATAGATATGCTGTTTGATTTCTTTTGCAAGTACCAAGTCTTACATTCAAAGTTCTCTTTTCTTTTGTGATCAAATCCAGTTTTATTTTTCTTGTTTCACTTACAGCACATATGCTGTTAATTTTATTTTGTTTTGTTTCTTATTTATGCCTTTGTTTATTTAGCTAGCTTTGTTCTTTCTTTTCTAGGGTGGCTGATGCATATTTGTATTATGTAGTGATGTTGTACTAATATGTTGTATTTTTTTCTTTGTTTAGTGTTGTTGGGGGCTGCACTATTTGTTTTGTACCATTTCATATATATATTCATATTGTCTTGTATATTTATTCTTTTTAGTTTAGTTTTATACTTATTGTTTTTGTTTTATAATTTATCTTCTAATCATATTTCTAACATACGTATTAAATTTACAACGTATATTTTATTTTATTTCTTTCTTTTGTTTTCTTTCTTTTAACTTGTATTTATAATATTACTTTACAAATAAACTTCTATTTTAAAATTGTTGTTTAAATTTAGCAAATGTTCTACTTTCTATTTTTATAAAAATCTATCTTATATTAATTTCTATTTCTAGAATAAATAATAATTATTATTATTATATTTCAAATTTATTATCTTATGTTATTTTATAAACTCAAATCATTATTAACCATCAATTCAAATATTTATTATTACTTATTTATTTATTTTATACTCATATCAAATATCTGTATTTTATGATTATTTTTAAACCATTTACTTGAGATTTTAACTCAAGTTCAATATATACATACATATTATATAAAATTTGCTCATATATACCCAAATATATATATATATATACATTCAATATATACACATATTTACAGTATTTTAAATGTAAATGATTTATACAGAATATACTTGGATCCGGGGAAACTCGCATCACTTAATCGATTAATTTCACAAATTTTATTCAAAATGAAATTACTTAACAAATTTTAAATTCAAAAATTCAGTTAATTATCAATTTAAATATTTATAAAATCCGGGGTCGTTACAGACTTCCCCCCTTAAAAGAATTTCGTCCTCGAAATTTGCAGGCACGAAAACAACACAGATAGATGAAAGATAGAGAAATATCTTTTCAGATCAAACTGGATATCAGTTCTGCAATTGGCTCACCAAATCAGAATATCACAGAATACATACCAATTTGTCCCTCTTCGGACTTTGGTATTCACAAGAAATTACAATAGAATTTCAAATTTTGGTTTTAAACAAAATCGTTTTATCAATACAATTCAATTTATCCTTCATATTCTATTAATCAATTTAAATCAATTTAAAATTTCTAATTCATTTAAAATTCTCAATTTCAATTTGCAAATTCATATTCATTAAAGTTTAAATCAGAAACTGATAAGAAACTGATGAAATACGAAGAAAGAATATCTACAACGATTCGTAGAGCATCACCACACCAAAACTTCTTCTTGTAGCTGGTACGAAGAAATCAAAAGAATTTGGAAACGAATCAAAGAAAATAGATAGTGAAAGTTGTTTCCACAGTCACAGGGTATTGACCATTTATAGTCGTATTTTCCTGTCCCCTATCTCGTTCTCTTCTTGCACTCATACTCACTATCGGTGGATAGTAAGAGAATTTACTGAGGCATACAGACGGATATCTTAGGGATTACTCATTCTAGGATTTACTTCATCCTATCTCTAATGAGTTACTTAATGTGTTACACTCCTGAGCTAAAGTTTCAACCTTAGCTCTGATACCACATGTAACGACGCGGATTTTGCCCGCTCGAAAATCGACATCCATACTTCAAATCGTATTCGAATGCCGTAGATTCAACCGTTCAAATCCGATTCGCCGGAGCTTATAACAATCATTAAGTAAACAACACAGCGGAATAAAAGAATAATACATTGATATACAGCTTTGATACAATATCTGATAGAACAGATGGTCCAATATATATCAATATACATCAGAGGTATGATACAATAAAATAGCAGCGGAACAAATAACTCTAAGATAGTCTTCAAAGAAGAACTCCAAAAATAACTGTAACTCCATTTCCAAGAACCAATCCAGTAATAGCTCGAACTCCCAATAACGATGCACCAAGATAACCAAGACTGGTGCGATCCAAAGACTGAACTAACTCCAGATAATCTGTTAAATCTAGCTATCTGAAAAACCCAACTCTAGACTGCTCGTGTAGAAAATAATGAGCACCCAGAGTTTAGGAAAGAAACAATAAACTCCGGATCAGTCGTGGGACTGGTATGAGCAACAAAAACAGTTTATTTTTCTTTAAAATCAAAACAGAGGAATATATTTAAAAATCAATTCGCAATGCTTTTGAAAATGTAACTACCATAAGACCTCCCACCACACACACAATGCAAACGCAGACTTGGAGGAGATTTCTTCTTATGTTAGTCAAAGATGCTTGATATGCATTAAAAAGAAACATTTGATATTATTGCTAGTGCATAGTGTAGAAAAAAATTCATTTCGAAAGTAGAATATAAATCTTAGCCAGCATAGGTACCATTATATTATGCCTACTATAGCTACCATTTTAAATGGCAGGTTCTACAACTAAAACCGTACAAGTTTCGTATTGTTTCTTTGGATTTCCAACAAATGGTCAGGCCAAGGAACTTCCCATTGCCACATGAGAATGCCTCTGGAAAGACATCCCCGAGAACCAAACCGGAACTCTGCCAACACAAGGCCGGGTTACCCCTAACTGGGTAACTACTGACACGAGCACGCCATTCCCCGGTCCTTTAGGACCTTTTCAACCGAGCTCTCTAATCAATTCACACAATCATAAAAACAAAGTGTTTCAACATGAGTAAGTATCTGGGCTCCATACCATGATACCACCCTTTTCCAGAAGGAAATGCACATACCCTAAGGGGAGCTACAGCAACCCCTAATAACCTTGCCGCATCTTTCCTGTTTTGACCATTTCCGGGATGTGAGGCTCGACGAATTCACGTCCACAAAAACATACTTTATACAAAAGCCATGCTTTGGGTCAACAAATGATCAACACAATGATCACTAAGATAGACGATCAAATAAATGATCCTATCACAAATAATCAACACAATGATCATTTCAGCATCACTCAGCATGTCACATTACCAAACTGGGAATATATCGCTGATAACTTCAACTATATAACCTTTGAGCTCGTACGTCTCAAAGAAGGGTGTTAAGCAAAGAATAAATTCTCCGCCACCAACAGAAATATATTTGAAAGAAATCGGCTTTATATCTCAAATTGTAATGTCAGACATACTATCCATACAAGTCTGTTCCGGGATCGAACAGAACCGAAGGCACTTACAAAGAAGTCCTTGCAATCCGGATATTCACTAATCACGTTTGGACTTCCCATCACATATGAAGTCTCTATACCGGGGACCATTCGATGCAAAGACATTCGACGAGTTATCCTTACGTTTTCGAAAATATCCGGTCTTCACCACCGGTCTTCAAATGCTATCCATAACGACATATCACATATTCGGAATGGGATATATGACACAAAGGTCCTCTCCCGGCTAAACCGAACAGTGAGCGCAGTATTTCAAAAACATATGGACATTGGGATTTCAATTAAGTCACAACTTAAAAATTCAAAACTTTCTTTCAAATGGTTTTAACCCAATTACCATTTCAATCTTTAAACAAAAAGATTCATTTTCACAACCTTTAACGGTTTAAACAATTTTCACATTTTAATCTTTTAAACAAAAGATTCATTCACAGATTTTCCCAATCAATTTTCATTTCAATTTGATTAACTCGTTAAATCTTTAAATCAAAGATTTAACCTATAGCCTCAAAACAATTTCATTTCAATTTGATTTAACTCGTTAAATCTTCAAATCAAAGATTTAACTTATAGCTTCAAAACAAATTTCAATTTGATTTAAACAAATCATCAATTTAAATCTGTTAAAAATAAACAGATTTAATTCATAGCTTTCAAAAAGAATTTATTCATAACTTAGGAAAATCATTTCCCTATTCAATCTTGAAATCCCCTTAATTAACTGGAATCTCAGTTCTTATCTAAAAGTGTTAATCATTTGAAAACAACAGTTTTCATTTTGGAAATCTGATTCATTTATACGAGTTGAAATCCTTAGGTTAAATTCAAACTCCTAAAAACAATACTTAAAAGTGGTTTAATCCCTATATAACCAATATAACAACTTTAATCCCTAATTTCAAATCATAGGATTCAATTTCAAGTATTGAATTTAAATTTTAAATCAAATTATTTAAATTCCAAAATTTAATCAAGTAATTTAAAAATAATAAATTTTATTTTGAAATTCCATTCCAAAAGCTTTTCACATTTATTCCGATTCCATTTCCAAAACATTTGAATTTAAAAATTCAAATTTAAACTATTTCAAAAATCTGCGACTTAATCGATTTCCTCGTGAAATCCATATTTGTGTGTGTATGGTGTGGTCCAGGGGTTTAACACAATAGTGCAACATCACTTCAATCATCATAGATTCAAATACAACAATATATTCGATAAGCGATATAACTATAACGCTTATCTTTTATACACAGATTCGCAGATATATATATCACAAATAATAAACTATATCATAGATCACACCCCAAATCAGGATAATCATAAAGCATCATATAACAGGGATATCAGACAAATTAATTATTCAGTCAAGTTTAAACATTCACAAGAAAACTTATGAATCCACTGATTTATTTTACAAATCATTTGATATAAATTTATTTATCTAACACTTAAATTAACTAAATTTTTCTTAATTAATTATATTAATTAATTTAATCTTTAAACCAATTTCATAATTAATCATTCAAAATAACAAGTATATCAATCACTTAAACATTATTAATTCAAATTCTAATTACTATTTTAGAGTAATCCGTCTTAATTACTTTCTAAAATAAGAAATCAATATCAATTAGTCATCTTAATTGGTTACAACAAATTTATTTACTTTAAATTAATTACAAGATTAATTAATTCTAAATTAATAAACATCCCTTAATAACTTAATTAATTCAAATCATAAATTAATTAACTTATTAATTTAACCATTTAATTACCTTAAAAATTAGGTGGATTTTAAATCATTAAACCTTAATTATCTTTAAGATAAAACATCGTTTTAGTAATGATTTAATTATCATACTCAAATACATTTTAACACATGTTGTTTCAAATTCACTTTTAAATTCTATTTCATATTGAAAAATAAATAAATAAATAAATAAATTCGGATCCATCTTTCAAATTCTAGTTTTAAACTTTATATTAAAATCTGTTTTGTACTCAGGTTATATTTAAATCAAAAACCAACAAGTTCAGGTTTTTAAAACCTGAAACGAAAAATTCACCCGAGCCTTCCTTTATAAAAACTCGAGTATTTCTTCGAGTTGCGCACAAGTTTCCCCGAGTCTCTCCCCTGTAATTCACGCAACCCCTCTCCCCCTTAATCCTATCTTCTTCCCTCTTCCTTCCCCAACTTCATATTCCAGATATTCACGCAAATGCACGTGTACGTGCACAGCCACGTCGATCATCTGCGATCGTTGCCAAGACCACCCGAAGTTCATCGTTGATCGCCTGAACCGATTCGAACCACCCAAAAATCAAAAATCACTGCGTAATCAAAATCGAGTTATTCACAGCCCCCCTGGAATAAACTGTTCGTCGGCAAAACTCCCCTCCTCACCGCTACACGCCACCAGAAGCTACGAAAATTTAACCAAAGCTTCGTCCCAAGCTCACGCCGCCATTCCCACCGATGCGATCCCACTCGATGCCACGACGACGTTGCGGCAATCTCATGTTCCCCCTCGACCAAAATGGACCCTTAAACCCTAAATTCGATTCATCACAAACATTCTTGCATTGGAAAAATTATTTAGCATTTTTCTTATGTCAAAACATCTCCAAGCTTGCTTCATAATAGATTTCAACAATTAAAATTTATCGAGTCAACCCATATTGACAAAAATGCAACTTTTATTCACATTCAATTTGTACCTTCTGTTTTTATTTAAAAATCATTGTTTCCATTTTAAAAATCCTAGCTTTGTGTGATGAATCAAGTTATGAAATCAAATCACCAATTTAAAACATTCGAATTTTAACCGTTTGATTTCTTTTTACTGTAAAATGCTATTTTCACAATATTTATATAATATTGTGACTTGAAATTATTTTTAAGATGAAGTTCAGGATGTTGCAAACAAATACTTTTCAGGAATCAAAGCTAAATTTGGTTTTGGAAGGAAGATATGATTTTTCTTCCTTCTTCTTCAAGATGTTATTTCCACTCTGTTGAAACAACAGAGTAGTAACTGTGTACAATATACATATACTTTACTAACCAGTTGAAAACAAATTTAAAAACAAAAACTTGATTATGTTTAAAACATCTTGTTTGTTTGAAAAACCTAAGCTTAACCCCGATTGAATGAGAATACTTTGGATTTTGGATGAATATCCAACTCTGCAACAATAAACAGAGAAGATCTGTAGATTCAATATTTCACAAACAACCTATATATATACCACAGAACTTTATTCAAAACTATATTCGCAAACATACTTAAGTTCCAAGATAAGCATGCAACTATAATCACATACTTAAAACATTTTAATTGGGATGTTACTCACAGATAAAAGAACCAAAGAAGTTTAGTTTAAAAAGAAGATTTGCTCACAGTCTGAGAAGAAGAACAGAGACAGGCATTTTGTTTTCTTTGATAGTTTTGAATTAGTTTTAAAGCTTCAAATAGGCTGCAGACTTCAATCCACATCTGTTTTCAAGTTGAAGTTGTCTCAGGCTCGATTTTTGCTTTGGGTTCTCAGTTTTGAATTTCTTTTTTTTTTTTTTCTGGCTTGCTTAAGTTTTGTTTTTGAATGAATATCAGCTAATATGGATGTATATAAATATATGGAAACAGTTTTGTACAATAGGTATGGGCTGGTTTGAAAGCATTAAATGCTTCATGCTTCAATGTAATAGCCATCTTATTTTAATTCTTACAAGTACGTTATGCATACACTTATATAGATATGCTGTTTGATTTCTTTTGCAAGTACCAAGTCTTACATTCAAAGTTCTCTTTTCTTTTGTGATCAAATCCAGTTTTATTTTTCTTGTTTCACTTACAGCACATATGCTGTTAATTTTATTTTGTTTTGTTTCTTATTTATGCCTTTGTTTATTTAGCTAGCTTTGTTCTTTCTTTTCTAGGGTGGCTGATGCATATTTGTATTATGTAGTGATGTTGTACTAATATGTTGTATTTTTTTCTTTGTTTAGTGTTGTTGGGGGCTGCACTATTTGTTTTGTACCATTTCATATATATATTCATATTGTCTTGTATATTTATTCTTTTTAGTTTAGTTTTATACTTATTGTTTTTGTTTTATAATTTATCTTCTAATCATATTTCTAACATACGTATTAAATTTACAACGTATATTTTATTTTATTTCTTTCTTTTGTTTTCTTTCTTTTAACTTGTATTTATAATATTACTTTACAAATAAACTTCTATTTTAAAATTGTTGTTTAAATTTAGCAAATGTTCTACTTTCTATTTTTATAAAAATCTATCTTATATTAATTTCTATTTCTAGAATAAATAATAATTATTATTATTATATTTCAAATTTATTATCTTATGTTATTTTATAAACTCAAATCATTATTAACCATCAATTCAAATATTTATTATTACTTATTTATTTATTTTATACTCATATCAAATATCTGTATTTTATGATTATTTTTAAACCATTTACTTGAGATTTTAACTCAAGTTCAATATATACATACATATTATATAAAATTTGCTCATATATACCCAAATATATATATATATATATACATTCAATATATACACATATTTACAGTATTTTAAATGTAAATGATTTATACAGAATATACTTGGATCCGGGGAAACTCGCATCACTTAATCGATTAATTTCACAAATTTTATTCAAAATGAAATTACTTAACAAATTTTAAATTCAAAAATTCAGTTAATTATCAATTTAAATATTTATAAAATCCGGGGTCGTTACAGACTTCCCCCCTTAAAAGAATTTCGTCCTCGAAATTTGCAGGCACGAAAACAACACAGATAGATGAAAGATAGAGAAATATCTTTTCAGATCAAACTGGATATCAGTTCTGCAATTGGCTCACCAAATCAGAATATCACAGAATACATACCAATTTGTCCCTCTTCGGACTTTGGTATTCACAAGAAATTACAATAGAATTTCAAATTTTGGTTTTAAACAAAATCGTTTTATCAATACAATTCAATTTATCCTTCATATTCTATTAATCAATTTAAATCAATTTAAAATTTCTAATTCATTTAAAATTCTCAATTTCAATTTGCAAATTCATATTCATTAAAGTTTAAATCAGAAACTGATAAGAAACTGATGAAATACGAAGAAAGAATATCTACAACGATTCGTAGAGCATCACCACACCAAAACTTCTTCTTGTAGCTGGTACGAAGAAATCAAAAGAATTTGGAAACGAATCAAAGAAAATAGATAGTGAAAGTTGTTTCCACAGTCACAGGGTATTGACCATTTATAGTCGTATTTTCCTGTCCCCTATCTCGTTCTCTTCTTGCACTCATACTCACTATCGGTGGATAGTAAGAGAATTTACTGAGGCATACAGACGGATATCTTAGGGATTACTCATTCTAGGATTTACTTCATCCTATCTCTAATGAGTTACTTAATGTGTTACACTCCTGAGCTAAAGTTTCAACCTTAGCTCTGATACCACATGTAACGACGCGGATTTTGCCCGCTCGAAAATCGACATCCATACTTCAAATCGTATTCGAATGCCGTAGATTCAACCGTTCAAATCCGATTCGCCGGAGCTTATAACAATCATTAAGTAAACAACACAGCGGAATAAAAGAATAATACATTGATATACAGCTTTGATACAATATCTGATAGAACAGATGGTCCAATATATATCAATATACATCAGAGGTATGATACAATAAAATAGCAGCGGAACAAATAACTCTAAGATAGTCTTCAAAGAAGAACTCCAAAAATAACTGTAACTCCATTTCCAAGAACCAATCCAGTAATAGCTCGAACTCCCAATAGCGATGCACCAAGATAACCAAGACTGGTGCGATCCAAAGACTGAACTAACTCCAGATAATCTGTTAAATCTAGCTATCTGAAAAACCCAACTCTAGACTGCTCGTGTAGAAAATAATGAGCACCCAGAGTTTAGGAAAGAAACAATAAACTCCGGATCAGTCGTGGGACTGGTATGAGCAACAAAAACAGTTTATTTTTCTTTAAAATCAAAACAGAGGAATATATTTAAAAATCAATTCGCAATGCTTTTGAAAATGTAACTACCATAAGACCTCCCACCACACACACAATGCAAACGCAGACTTGGAGGAGATTTCTTCTTATGTTAGTCAAAGATGCTTGATACGCATTAAAAAGAAACATTTGATATTATTGCTAGTGCATAGTGTAGAAAAAAATTCATTTCGAAAGTAGAATATAAATCTTAGCCAGCATAGGTACCATTATATTATGCCTACTATAGCTACCATTTTAAATGGCAGGTTCTACAACTAAAACCGTACAAGTTTCGTATTGTTTCTTTGGATTTCCAACAAATGGTCAGGCCAAGGAACTTCCCATTGCCACATGAGAATGCCTCTGGAAAGACATCCCCGAGAACCAAACCGGAACTCTGCCAACACAAGGCCGGGTTACCCCTAACTGGGTAACTACTGACACGAGCACGCCATTCCCCGGTCCTTTAGGACCTTTTCAACCGAGCTCTCTAATCAATTCACACAATCATAAAAACAAAGTGTTTCAACATGAGTAAGTATCTGGGCTCCATACCATGATACCACCCTTTTCCAGAAGGAAATGCACATACCCTAAGGGGAGCTACAGCAACCCCTAATAACCTTGCCGCATCTTTCCTGTTTTGACCATTTCCGGGATGTGAGGCTCGACGAATTCACGTCCACAAAAACATACTTTATACAAAAGCCATGCTTTGGGTCAACAAATGATCAACACAATGATCACTAAGATAGACGATCAAATAAATGATCCTATCACAAATAATCAACACAATGATCATTTCAGCATCACTCAGCATGTCACATTACCAAACTGGGAATATATCGCTGATAACTTCAACTATATAACCTTTGAGCTCGTACGTCTCAAAGAAGGGTGTTAAGCAAAGAATAAATTCTCCGCCACCAACAGAAATATATTTGAAAGAAATCGGCTTTATATCTCAAATTGTAATGTCAGACATACTATCCATACAAGTCTGTTCCGGGATCGAACAGAACCGAAGGCACTTACAAAGAAGTCCTTGCAATCCGGATATTCACTAATCACGTTTGGACTTCCCATCACATATGAAGTCTCTATACCGGGGACCATTCGATGCAAAGACATTCGACGAGTTATCCTTACGTTTTCGAAAATATCCGGTCTTCACCACCGGTCTTCAAATGCTATCCATAACGACATATCACATATTCGGAATGGGATATATGACACAAAGGTCCTCTCCCGGCTAAACCGAACAGTGAGCGCAGTATTTCAAAAACATATGGACATTGGGATTTCAATTAAGTCACAACTTAAAAATTCAAAACTTTCTTTCAAATGGTTTTAACCCAATTACCATTTCAATCTTTAAACAAAAAGATTCATTTTCACAACCTTTAACGGTTTAAACAATTTTCACATTTTAATCTTTTAAACAAAAGATTCATTCACAGATTTTCCCAATCAATTTTCATTTCAATTTGATTAACTCGTTAAATCTTTAAATCAAAGATTTAACCTATAGCCTCAAAACAATTTCATTTCAATTTGATTTAACTCGTTAAATCTTCAAATCAAAGATTTAACTTATAGCTTCAAAACAAATTTCAATTTGATTTAAACAAATCATCAATTTAAATCTGTTAAAAATAAACAGATTTAATTCATAGCTTTCAAAAAGAATTTATTCATAACTTAGGAAAATCATTTCCCTATTCAATCTTGAAATCCCCTTAATTAACTGGAATCTCAGTTCTTATCTAAAAGTGTTAATCATTTGAAAACAACAGTTTTCATTTTGGAAATCTGATTCATTTATACGAGTTGAAATCCTTAGGTTAAATTCAAACTCCTAAAAACAATACTTAAAAGTGGTTTAATCCCTATATAACCAATATAACAACTTTAATCCCTAATTTCAAATCATAGGATTCAATTTCAAGTATTGAATTTAAATTTTAAATCAAATTATTTAAATTCCAAAATTTAATCAAGTAATTTAAAAATAATAAATTTTATTTTGAAATTCCATTCCAAAAGCTTTTCACATTTATTCCGATTCCATTTCCAAAACATTTGAATTTAAAAATTCAAATTTAAACTATTTCAAAAATCTGCGACTTAATCGATTTCCTCGTGAAATCCATATTTGTGTGTGTATGGTGTGGTCCAGGGGTTTAACACAATAGTGCAACATCACTTCAATCATCATAGATTCAAATACAACAATATATTCGATAAGCGATATAACTATAACGCTTATCTTTTATACACAGATTCGCAGATATATATATCACAAATAATAAACTATATCATAGATCACACCCCAAATCAGGATAATCATAAAGCATCATATAACAGGGATATCAGACAAATTAATTATTCAGTCAAGTTTAAACATTCACAAGAAAACTTATGAATCCACTGATTTATTTTACAAATCATTTGATATAAATTTATTTATCTAACACTTAAATTAACTAAATTTTTCTTAATTAATTATATTAATTAATTTAATCTTTAAACCAATTTCATAATTAATCATTCAAAATAACAAGTATATCAATCACTTAAACATTATTAATTCAAATTCTAATTACTATTTTAGAGTAATCCGTCTTAATTACTTTCTAAAATAAGAAATCAATATCAATTAGTCATCTTAATTGGTTACAACAAATTTATTTACTTTAAATTAATTACAAGATTAATTAATTCTAAATTAATAAACATCCCTTAATAACTTAATTAATTCAAATCATAAATTAATTAACTTATTAATTTAACCATTTAATTACCTTAAAAATTAGATGGATTTTAAATCATTAAACCTTAATTATCTTTAAGATAAAACATCGTTTTAGTAATGATTTAATTATCATACTCAAATACATTTTAACACATGTTGTTTCAAATTCACTTTTAAATTCTATTTCATATTGAAAAATAAATAAATAAATAAATAAATTCGGATCCATCTTTCAAATTCTAGTTTTAAACTTTATATTAAAATCTGTTTTGTACTCAGGTTATATTTAAATCAAAAACCAACAAGTTCAGGTTTTTAAAACCTGAAACGAAAAATTCACCCGAGCCTTCCTTTATAAAAACTCGAGTATTTCTTCGAGTTGCGCACAAGTTTCCCCGAGTCTCTCCCCTGTAATTCACGCAACCCCTCTCCCCCTTAATCCTATCTTCTTCCCTCTTCCTTCCCCAACTTCATATTCCAGATATTCACGCAAATGCACGTGTACGTGCACAGCCACGTCGATCATCTGCGATCGTTGCCAAGACCACCCGAAGTTCATCGTTGATCGCCTGAACCGATTCGAACCACCCAAAAATCAAAAATCACTGCGTAATCAAAATCGAGTTATTCACAGCCCCCCTGGAATAAACTGTTCGTCGGCAAAACTCCCCTCCTCACCGCTACACGCCACCAGAAGCTACGAAAATTTAACCAAAGCTTCGTCCCAAGCTCACGCCGCCATTCCCACCGATGCGATCCCACTCGATGCCACGACGACGTTGCGGCAATCTCATGTTCCCCCTCGACCAAAATGGACCCTTAAACCCTAAATTCGATTCATCACAAACATTCTTGCATTGGAAAAATTATTTAGCATTTTTCTTATGTCAAAACATCTCCAAGCTTGCTTCATAATAGATTTCAACAATTAAAATTTATCGAGTCAACCCATATTGACAAAAATGCAACTTTTATTCACATTCAATTTGTACCTTCTGTTTTGATTTAAAAATCATTGTTTCCATTTTAAAAATCCTAGCTTTGTGTGATGAATCAAGTTATGAAATCAAATCACCAATTTAAAACATTCGAATTTTAACCGTTTGATTTCTTTTTACTGTAAAATGCTATTTTCACAATATTTATATAATATTGTGACTTGAAATTATTTTTAAGATGAAGTTCAGGATGTTGCAAACAAATACTTTTCAGGAATCAAAGCTAAATTTGGTTTTGGAAGGAAGATATGATTTTTCTTCCTTCTTCTTCAAGATGTTATTTCCACTCTGTTGAAACAACAGAGTAGTAACTGTGTACAATATACATATACTTTACTAACCAGTTGAAAACAAATTTAAAAACAAAAACTTGATTATGTTTAAAACATCTTGTTTGTTTGAAAAACCTAAGCTTAACCCCGATTGAATGAGAATACTTTGGATTTTGGATGAATATCCAACTCTGCAACAATAAACAGAGAAGATCTGTAGATTCAATATTTCACAAACAACCTATATATATACCACAGAACTTTATTCAAAACTATATTCGCAAACATACTTAAGTTCCAAGATAAGCATGCAACTATAATCACATACTTAAAACATTTTAATTGGGATGTTACTCACAGATAAAAGAACCAAAGAAGTTTAGTTTAAAAAGAAGATTTGCTCACAGTCTGAGAAGAAGAACAGAGACAGGCATTTTGTTTTCTTTGATAGTTTTGAATTAGTTTTAAAGCTTCAAATAGGCTGCAGACTTCAATCCACATCTGTTTTCAAGTTGAAGTTGTCTCAGGCTCGATTTTTGCTTTGGGTTCTCAGTTTTGAATTTCTTTTTTTTTTTTTCTGGCTTGCTTAAGTTTTGTTTTTGAATGAATATCAGCTAATATGGATGTATATAAATATATGGAAACAGTTTTGTACAATAGGTATGGGCTGGTTTGAAAGCATTAAATGCTTCATGCTTCAATGTAATAGCCATCTTATTTTAATTCTTACAAGTACGTTATGCATACACTTATATAGATATGCTGTTTGATTTCTTTTGCAAGTACCAAGTCTTACATTCAAAGTTCTCTTTTCTTTTGTGATCAAATCCAGTTTTATTTTTCTTGTTTCACTTACAGCACATATGCTGTTAATTTTATTTTGTTTTGTTTCTTATTTATGCCTTTGTTTATTTAGCTAGCTTTGTTCTTTCTTTTCTAGGGTGGCTGATGCATATTTGTATTATGTAGTGATGTTGTACTAATATGTTGTATTTTTTTCTTTGTTTAGTGTTGTTGGGGGCTGCACTATTTGTTTTGTACCATTTCATATATATATTCATATTGTCTTGTATATTTATTCTTTTTAGTTTAGTTTTATACTTATTGTTTTTGTTTTATAATTTATCTTCTAATCATATTTCTAACATACGTATTAAATTTACAACGTATATTTTATTTTATTTCTTTCTTTTGTTTTCTTTCTTTTAACTTGTATTTATAATATTACTTTACAAATAAACTTCTATTTTAAAATTGTTGTTTAAATTTAGCAAATGTTCTACTTTCTATTTTTATAAAAATCTATCTTATATTAATTTCTATTTCTAGAATAAATAATAATTATTATTATTATATTTCAAATTTATTATCTTATGTTATTTTATAAACTCAAATCATTATTAACCATCAATTCAAATATTTATTATTACTTATTTATTTATTTTATACTCATATCAAATATCTGTATTTTATGATTATTTTTAAACCATTTACTTGAGATTTTAACTCAAGTTCAATATATACATACATATTATATAAAATTTGCTCATATATACCCAAATATATATATATATACATTCAATATATACACATATTTACAGTATTTTAAATGTAAATGATTTATACAGAATATACTTGGATCCGGGGAAACTCGCATCACTTAATCGATTAATTTCACAAATTTTATTCAAAATGAAATTACTTAACAAATTTTAAATTCAAAAATTCAGTTAATTATCAATTTAAATATTTATAAAATCCGGGGTCGTTACACAAGATTTGAGGGCAGGAGCATAAATTCTCAAAGGTTGAGTGAGACAGTTCGCCTTTGGTGCTCATGCCCAGGGTTTGGCAGAATATCCATACCTTTTCTGAAGAAGGTAAGGTGAAAGGTCTACGCTCGGAGATAGGCGGGATCTTGTTTACCTTTGATCAACTTTCAGAGTTAGGCTCGATCGAAGACAAACATCCTGGATGGGGATGTTTAAACTGCTATGCTAATTGGTTAACTCTGACCAATGCCTAGAGTTTGGCATGGTCAATACATGCACTTTATGGAAGATTGTCCAGAGAGACATCTGAAGGTGAATTACTACGATTGACACCCAAAGGTAGGAGTGATCGCACTCGAAACATCCTTGAAAGGGATATCAAGTTAACCTTAAAGTAATTGGAATTTGTCCCGGTTTTGAGTTGAACATGGTCATATGTGAATAGACTTCCCTGAGATCATTTTTTGCGTAAAAGCAACAAAACGGACTAACAACTTAGTCCGATAATGACATTGAGAAATGGATTGCAAGCACATTGAATGTAAAGCGCATTTCTTAAACACGTAGGCAAATTCACATAAAATTTGAACTCGACAAAAAGCTTTATTATTCACATTGTGCAAAGAATGAAAAAGACTTTCAGAAATAGCCAAGTACAACCATGAAGTTTCATGGAAAAAGCAAGAACTGAAGTTACGAGGAGACAACCATGGCTATGCAATCCTAGGAGGACAATGAACAAAAAAGAATTCTTCTTTGAAATAGCTTAATTTATTCGAAGTACCAACTATAATTTGACAACCCTTGGATGGCTCTAAAAAGATGAGAGAAGGATTTCCCTTATGACACCTGAAAGTGAACAGGTGTCGAATTTTTTGGTTAATGGGGACTCAATTAAAGTGGAGAGAAATATAATGAACATACTATGAAGGAAGGCATAATTGTTCAGGGTAGCTGTGTGGGAGCTATGTTGAATCTCTCTTTATAGCGATTTTGATTATGACAACTATACATATATATTAGTATCGATTAACCTTGTTTTGCAGGAAGAAACTCTACAACCGAAAAATTTCAAGGGTTTAATTAAAGAGTCTATGTATTAGTATTTGTTAAAATCTTCCTTGATGGCACACATACACGCACAATTGAAAAACATGCACGAGACACAGCAAACAGATGTCTAAAAATTTTATTTCAGACATCTGTCTACTGAAACAAAAATTGATTCAGCATAATATTCAGACGTCTGTTTTGAAATATTCAGACGTCTGCATATAGGCCAAATTTTCCTATTTTCTTGCTGTATAAATTTTTAACTATAAACAGACTTCTGAAATTTTATTTTAGACTTCTAAAAAGGAATAGATGCAACTATTCAACAAAGAGACACAACTCTTGATTCACATCTAATCATCGAATCACTTCATGAATAATTGCAACTATTTGTATACTATAAACAGAGGCTTAACCAAATGTTTTTAGCATTGAACCTTACTCTAATTCTTTCTATCTTATCTATAGCATTCATATTCACAACAGCTCTCTATTTTCATATTTCAAAGATAACAAATCTTCTCAAATCTTCCATATTCTTTCACGAACTACACTATTATCATCAAGGAAAGATTATAGGAAGGGTGTACATTGATTTGACATATCCGTGTTATTAAGAACACAAGTAGTCAACAAACTCTTTTGTATTGTGAAAGTCCTCTTCAGCGGTCGAGGCAAGAAATCTCGTTCGGCTATTCGGGTAGTTGTAAATCTATTCATTCAGGTAAAGTGAGGGTTGTTTTTGTTAGTGAAATTCCTAACAGGAGCTTAGGGTCGTAGGACAGTGGTCCGAACCAGTATAAATCTTTGGTGTCACTTTTATTTATTATTGATACTCTGCTATCTACACATTTCTATTCCATACGATCCTGCTGCAACATCTCTTTCAGTTGGTATCAGAGCAAGGACATCCAATAACCGTAACACCGTTATTTGATATTTTGATAATATGGAAAATAACGTAAGTATCAGCACAACTACTGTCTCTACATTTGCCGAAGGACAATCTACTCAAAGACCGCAATTGTTCAATGGTTTACATTACAATTATTGGGCAACAAGAATGAGGATATATATGCAAGCAACCTGTTTCGATGCTTGGAATGCAACTCAAACAGAATTCATAGCACCTACAACTAATTACTCTGCATGGACGATAGCTCAGAAAAATGAAGAAAGTGCAAATGCCAAAGCTATGAATATGTTATACTATGCTTTGGATAGAAATGATTTCAATCGAGTTAGTATATTTACTACTGCACATCAGATATGGGAAACACTCAAAACAATTCATGAGGGTACAAACAAGGTCAAACAAACAAAAATCTCAATGCTCAAAAACCAGTTCCAAAATTTTAGGATGAGACAAAATGAAACCATCAACGACATGTACTCAAGATTTCAAGATATACTTCATACCTTTACAGGGTTAGGAGAAAAATATAGTGACTTTGATATTATTTCAAAAGTACTAAACTCCTTAACCGATGAATGGGAGAGGAAGATGTTAGCCATTAAGGAAGCCAACGACTTATCAACAATGAAACTTGAAGAACTAATAGGCAACCTTATGTCTTATGAAGTGAATCTTCAAGCCAAAAAGGGCCAGGCACAAGAAAAAAGAATGTAGCTTTTTGTGCGGAAAAAGAAGAATCAGAATCAGAAGATGAGGATCTAGCATTTATTGCAAAAAAATTTAAGAAATTTCTAAAATTCAGAAAGAGTAGCTTCAAAAAGAATTCCTCAAATAAACCTTCATCTTCAAACTTAGAGTGTTTTAATTGTCACAAGAAAGGTCATATGATAAAAGACTGTCCGGAGCTAAAGAAGGAGAATCAGAAAAGCTTCCACAACAAGAATAAGAAAGACAAATTTAAAAAGAAGGCTTTTTCTGTCACATGGGACGATTCAGATTCAGATTCATCAGATAGTGATAGTGATAGCAACAATGAACAAGCAAATGTATGCCTCATGGCTCAAGAATCTGAGGTCCCACTCAAGAAAAGAAAATGGATTCTGGATAGTGGTTGCTCAAAACACATGACCGGAGACAAAGAAATGCTCACAAATATTTCATACTTTGATGGTGGCTCTGTTACCTTCGGAGATAACTCAAAAGGTTCTATCATTGGCAAAGGAGATGTGTGCAACTACGGTATATCAAATCTACCTCTTATTACTAATGTTTCTTTAATTAAAAACTTAAAACATAATTTATTAAGCATAAGTCAACTATGTGACAAAGGTTTTAAAATAACTTTTTCTAAAAATAAATGTTGTATCTTTGATCAAAATAAAAATCTTATCTTTGAAGGAAAAAGAGATAGAAATATTTATGTTTTAAACATGAAAATTAATAATAACAAAGATATGTGTTTAATGGTCAAAGATAATGATCCTTGGCTATGGCACAAAAGGTTTTGTCATATAAATTTTAAATCTATTCAAAAACTTTCAAAAAATGAATTAGTGAAAGGCTTACCAAAAACAAATTTTAAAATAAATAACCTTTGCGATGATTGTCAATTAGGAAAATTAACTAAATCATCTTTTACGTCTAAGAAAGTCATGTCAACTTTAGAACCATTAGAATTACTACATATTGATTTATTCGGACCTACACAGGTTCAATTCATTAATCATAATTGATATGTTTTTGTAATAGTTGATGACTTCTCAAGATATACATGGACGATATTTATGAAAAACAAAAGTGATACGTTTGATTATTTCAAAAAAATTATTAAAAAAAAGATTATGGATCTAAAGGAGGTGATGTAGGTATTGACCCTAGCTTGACGGTTACAGAAAGTTGGTAATCTCAGTATGATCTTTATAATATTTTCTCATTAACTAAAACTATACTATGGTTTGTAATATTTTTTGGTACTCTGCTTTATTTGGCACAAAACTCTACTATGTGTCTGCTTTGTTAGTAAACTCGTAGTATGTGAATATTGTGTATGTTATTGTATGTTATAAATCTTATTGTGCATATTTATCTTCACTTATTTATCTCTTTTTTGTCAATGACAAAGGGGGAGAAAATATGTGCATATCGACAGGGGGAGTCACATATATGGTTGTCTTTATCAAAAAGGGGAAGAACGTTGAATCTCTCTTTATAGCGATTTTGATTATGACAACTATACATATATATTAGTATCGATTAACCTTGTTTTGCAGGAAGAAACTCTACAACAGGAAATTTCAAGGGTTTAGTTAAAGAGTCTATGCGTTAGTATTTGTTACAATCTTCCTTGATGACACACATACATGCACAATTGAAAAACATGCACGAGACACCGCAAACAGACGTCTGAAAATTTATTTGAGACATCTGTCTACTGAAACAAAAATTGATTCAGCATAATATTCAGACGTCTGTTCTGAAATATTTAAACGTCTGAATATAGGCCGAATTTGCCTATTTTCTTGCTGCATAAACTTTTAACTATAAACAGACTTTTGAAATTTTATTTTAGACTTCTGAAAACGAATAGATGCAACTATTCAGCAAAGAGACACAATTCTTGATTCACATCTAATCATCGAATCTCTTCGTGAATAATTACAACTATTTGTATACTATAAATAGAGGCTTAACCAAATGTTTTTAGCATTGAATCTTACTCTAATTCTTTCTATCTTATCTATAGCATTCATATTCACAAAAGCTCTCTATTTTCATATTTCAAAGATAACAAATCTTATCAAATCTTCCATATTCTTTCATGAACTACACTATTATCATCAAGGAAAGATTATAGGAAGGGTGTACATTAATTTGACATATCCATATTATTAAGAACATAAGTAGTCAACAAACTCTTTTGTATTGTGAAAGTCCTCTTCAGCAGTCGAGGCAAGAAATCTCGTTCGGCTATTCGGGTAGTTGTAAACCTATTCCTCCGGGTAAAGTGAGGGTTGTTTTTGTTAGTGAAATACCTAAAAGGAGCTTAGGGACTGGACGTAGGACAGTGGTCCGAACCAGTATAAATTTATGGTGTCACTTTTATTTATTGTTGATACTCTGCTATCTATACATTTCTATTCCATACGATCCTACTGCAATGTCTCTTTCAAGCTAATCTCATAAAGTATAGAACCCAACTAATTGAATGGTGGGACGCCTCCTGCTAAACACATATACTTATTACATGTTGTATACCCATATGAGGGATGGAGTGCTCTTTGATGGCGTGTTGGGACTAATACATCCTCAAACAGGATACCATGCTTATCACAAATCCTCCTAAGAGATCCTTCCTCGATCTTAAAAGTAACAAAATTAGTTGGATCAGCTAATATAACCACATCCTTAAGGATGTCAGGAGCAGGTTCGACTCCCGATCCTTCCACAGGCTCTTCTAGTACTTCTAGAACCTGTTGTTGCACTTGCGAATTTTCTGGTTGAGGTGCAAGTTGACCGAAGTTTGGTTTAGAATAAGACGCTCTTGCGCTTAACTAAGTATCTAACTCGACATGTCTGACAGTTGATGAACCTGTTGCTTGAGCAGAGAGATGCTCGAAATGCCTATGAGCGATAAACTACCAAAACTCATCATATAATTGGTATCAAATTGATTAAAAATCATGCCAAAGTGAAAATCTAGTGCCTTGTTGTGTAGTGTTTTATGGTGCTGATTTCTGATATTGTGCAATAATTTATTTAAAAGTCTAGATTTTGTCTGAAGTGATCGTCGTCGCTGACTGCCCCGACAGGCTTTCATGTCGTTGGCTATACCTTGGAAATGCTCAAGAATTCGGAGGATAATGGTTGACGAAATCCAGACATTGATTAATAGTACAATTTCAAAAGAGATGTTGAAGACAAAAAATCCCCAAGGGTATGGATCGATACTGATCCATACCCTTGGTGGTTTTCTTCTCCTTTGCATTTTGTTCCCTCGTCCTAAGCATTGCCATCGACATGGATTTTGCCGATGTTCATCTCCATATCCATCGTCACCCACCTATTAATGTTCGGGTTAGAGAAGGCGACCTATAAAAGGTATGGATTGTGATTTGGTTCAAAGGCAAGATGGATCGGGTCTTATTTTATGGGCTCGATCGGTGATTGAGATCGATTAGAGGGCGATGATGGTCGTCATAATGTCAGAGGGTGGCGGCGTTAGTTACAATGTCAGTGCAACATTTCAATTTGGAGGCAGATCTTTTTAATGGCATAGCAAAAGCTTCAAATCAGATATCAAAAGTAGAGCTAGATAGTGGAAGGGATGGACTGGGTGAAATAACCCACGACCAAGAATTCAAGCAAATGATTCGCCTTATTCTAAGGCCATGGTTTAGTACCGATCCATACCGATGGATAGGTACAGAATGATCAACATTCAAAAATAAAAAATAGAAAATGAAATACATGTACATGTGTGCATATATATCTAGTGTTTCACAAAAACTGAGGCACAATCGAAAGTCAAAGCATTTGTGTATGTACATGCTTGACATTCAACATCTGGAATCAGTAAAAGGCAGATATGAACCTGAACGATCTGGAAAAGAAATCGGTTCAAGATTACCATGCTCGGAATGACAGATCATGTGAGCACATTCAAGTTTTATAGTACTCGATGCTAGCAAAGCATCGTAATGGATGGCTATAGACACAACACTTTACTAGAAGGGTCCGAAAAATAGATAGCAACTATTCTAAGCATGAATTAGAGCTCAATATGGCAATCCCAACTTATCTCGATTTAATGCATATCGTATTTACAACAAGATGCACTTTGGGGAGAGGGCAAGTGTTATCCAGCTTTTTGACCAAGCAGTATTTAGACTGACAAGATGGATAGAACTTGAAAGCTATCAAGGTAGAAGGCCCACAGAGATAGCTATAAAGTCCAGAAACCAAATATAATCGGTATCACAAGGCAATACCAAAGCCAACCCAAGAGTTCGACAACATAATCCATCAACTTGATGGTTCGGTACCGAACCATAATTATGGATCAATGCCAATCAATAGAACCTCTTCAGAATTGCTTTATTTTCCTCATGTTAATCAGTCTCGATGCCAAAATCCTATTCCAAGATCTAGGGATCATTCTCATGCTATTCGTCATCGAATTCCTAAAGCATCAAAAATCAACAAGTTTGTTCCTTTACTGATCCATCCAATTGACTAAGAAATAAGCTCGTAGCTCTACAAACAAGTTTGGAAACACAAAGCCGACGATATATCACTTCAATCCAAAGTGGTTAGAACTATCCACAAGTTGATCTAATGGGTCGGTATTGTTTATAGCTATTTGCTGAAAAGGCCACATCTTCTCAAGTACAACTGCTGCTATATCATGGAGAACATAAAGAAGGATGTGCTGGAGCTTTTCTCGATGATCTACAGCTATAAATAAGCATGGAGAGGCATCATTTCGAGGATGTTTTAGCTCTTCAGCAATCTTCTACATATTTCTTTTAATTGGCTATCGAGTGGTACCAAACTACAAGAATAACACCTCTAAACAACAATATCATTGATAAAAATACTCAAGCGGATGTAGGTCAAGATTAACCGAACCACTATAAAACTTGTGTATATTGTTTCTACTCATTTTCATTTACTTTTCTACATTTTCATTCTCTACATAATTTATTGGATGTTAGTGCCTCATTTTGGTACTAACACCTACATTTATTCGGATACATGGTTATGTAGTGTGTTGAATGTTATATGGTGGAAGGCAATATACATGTTTCATTTTTCGAATTGGGTATTACACATTTGACACTATTGTGTGGGCTGATATTAGCATAGGGCTTGGGCATTTTCTACCACATGACGGGCAATATTAGATACATGTCGACTTACATTATGTTTTATCAAAAATTAAGATACTCTGCTGCTTAGTGCGGGTACCCAATTCAAAGTTGGTTACATTGAGCATACAATTAAAAAACCATCTGCGAATACACCCTACAGTATAACCTCGAGATTATTGGGTTATTTATTTTCTACATGATGGGTAATCTTTTCTTTTCGAATCCTTCTAGTATACTCTCATGTAGACATGTTGCTGTAAATTTTTGTTTATGTTCACTTATCTTGTATGACTAGTGCGAACCCGTGCTTCGCACACGGGTGCGGTGAAAATATTGTGGTTACATAGAAAATTGAAAGATGAATATATTGTGGTTACATAGAAAATTGAAAAACAGAAAAATCAAATTCTATAATATGTGTATGTCAATGCAATACACACATTTTGAAATAGTATTTGTAAATAATTCATTTAAAATATATTTATAATATATATGATAAAATTATTTAAATATTATTTTGAAATTAATTTTGAGAAATTTAATACTTATGCGAACCGGTGCTACGCACACAGATTTGGCCAAAATTGATATGCAAATTTAAATAAATGTAATTACAACCTAGTATCATTGTAAATACAATCTTGAACGTAACTTTACTTGTTTTGAGTGTTAAGTACAAATACATAGAGCATTCCCCATATAAATGAAAAGTAAGAAGAAGTAGTATATTAAAATGGTCAGTACCCTCTAACCCATCATTAATTTATTAATCATTAAAAAATAAAATCAAGTAACATCCTCATTAGGCCAAACCATAATTTAAAATTAATTTATATGCATCCATTTTACTAAATAATTATCTGCATTCAGTATAACTTCGCAATCCTTGCACATTAAAAAAATAGCATTATTCGCTTAAAAGCGTGAATAGAAACAAATGGAGTAGATCAAGTGGCTTTGCAACGGATGATGGAAGTTGTGATATTTGTAATCTTATCTTCCTAGGGGAGTGCAGTGCAAACATGGGTTACAATGTATCACAAAAAGTAGGAAATATACAATATTGAAATATATATGTAGTCAGCAACTGGTCAAGACCAAAAGATGAATTTGTTTGTTGAGAGAAGCCGATGATACCAAAATCATCATAGTTAAAAAAACAATATAAAAAAGTTGAAAAATGATGAAAAAATTTGCAACATAACAGTAGCAGTAGTGAATGGTATAATTATGTGTGAACCAATATATGAAATAACCAATATTAGAAATATAAGAATGTATTTTGAAATCCGAATACCATAAACTTCAACATATAAAAGATGTTAAAATAACAGTGAATGAAACATAAAACTGCATGCACAGTAGCATAATATGTGCATAAATTATCGTTACATATGTTTTTATTATTGAAATACCAAAAGCAGCTAAATGAAAACAGAAATCATCACGATGCAGCCGCCTAAAAAGCATCTGAAGCGTAGCCATTAGCTTTTATTCCACCTAAAGAACAGCAAAAGCAAGCCGAAAAAATAACAAAACCGGCAGTAATAAATCTACTGTCATCCCTACATATATCAATTAATATAGCCGGCATAAAGTACTGATATATACTATTTATGCAAACTATTCTGAAAAATGAACAAAAATTAACATTATAAAAGATTGAAAGTACAGTTTAGTTAAAACACACATTTGTAATGACCAAACCAAATTCTCAAGAAGAAGAGAGTTGAGCATGTTGTGATGTACTAAGCACCTTTTGCATTTATACTTTTGTTTGTGGAGTTTCGTGTACATATTTCCAGACATTTTGAAATTGCCTTATCTTGTCAAAATGAGTAGTAGGTTTCATTTCACAGACAGTAACATGTAATAAATTTAACTACTGTATGTTAGCAAATCTATAACAAACAGAAATTTGTTAGAAGACCATACAAATTGAAACTAAATACGATTATTTGGATTGCGCTTTCTAGATTTTTTGCTTTCAAAGTGTATAAATTTGGGTTTAGATAGCATCCGTTTAACATTAACATACAATATACGCTCGAACCCTGCCATAGATTAAATCAGTTGGATATCATCAATGTTCATTACAGCATTGGTCAATTTCATGTTTGATGCAGACATAATTTCGGAACAGACTGAAAAGCTTAAAAACATGGAGCCCAATCAAATTGATTCATGAAGACAAATTCAAAATACTCAAGCGCAAGACAATACGACAGGTTACAGTTGAGTAACAGTCATTTTGAAGATTAAATTTCATAATATATATGTTTGGGAAAAAATGTTTTATGATTGGTGCTTATAATTTTCCAACTGTTATATATGAGTTCCTATAAGATTAGCATGCCACCATTAGGAAAATACTCAAAGGACACATGAAACAATAGTTCCTTTTGTTCATAAGTATGTACATATCTGAAAATCATTGTTAGAAATCAAATGATTTTCATCACAAAGCCAGTCGAAGGCATAACTATTAGTAGCATTTTAACTCAAATCAACGTCACGTGGCCTGCAAATGCATACCTTTTGATGCTAAAGTATAAATTGAAACCCGTATTGTTTTAGCATGGCAAAATAAGTTTTAGTAAAATAGTTGCAAAACTAAAATATATAGGTTCATTATTAATTAGTAATCTATAGCCAAAAAACTTAGTTCAAGTTTACATATGGGGCACTCATAATATATTCAAACGATACATGAAATAAAAATTCCTTTTTTTCATCATCATGTACGGTTTGAATGTCATTATTATAAATCCAATGTTTATTTCATCACAAAGCCATCTCGAGGCATAACTATTAGTGGCATTTAATTCGGATCTACCACATGTGGCATGCAGATCATTACATTTTATACCAAAATGTAACATAATACCCTTTATGCTTTAGCAAGGAAAAATAAAATTTTAATAAAATACTTGCAAACCAAAAGAACTCAAATTCATCGTTATTTAGCAATCTAAAGCCGTAAAACTTTGTTCGGATTCACATATGAAGCAAGCACGACAAAAGTTTACATCGAAAAAGAAAAAGAACATATGTTCTAGTAAAACAAAGTGATTTAATTTTTGTGCGCTTCATTCCACTAGACAGAACCCATAGTTTTCAAAAACTTTGTGAGGACTGTTTCAAAGTCGACGTAAAAAAAGCTCCATCTAGTAAAGATGCATAAAATCTATCATAATAATTCATGTTGTACTTGAACAGACAACAATTTAAGCTAGTATATACCTGTCTAGTTATTGTAAACAGTCCACTATCAAACATCCGAACAAACTGATGAAAACATCCCTCTTTTATCAAATCCCCCTGTTTCCAATATTTTAAAATTGTAAGAACTTATGAATCCATGTCCCTTAGATAATAAAATGTAAAGCTATTGTATTGACATCCCAACGCTGTAATACTGCCAGCATGCATGATTAAAGAGAATAAGACCCGTAAACGAAGATCTATTCATCAATGTAATCTGGTATAAAATATAATTTCTGCTCATACTTTCTATTATTCAAAATATCATGATTCCCCATTTTAGTTTTGTAGAATAAAGGATTACATGGTGTCATATGACTTACACATGTAAAGTCGAACCTTTTGTTTTCCATGGAAGAGTACAACAAAATTTTGTAATTTGGACGAATCCTTTAAGGAAAATGTTTAGAACAACATTATGCTCCAGAGAATGAACTGTGGTCATTCTTTTACATTATTTCATCCTTCAAACACTTAACAATCATTGGAGAAGCAAACCCAAAACTTTTCATTTAAGAATACACCAAAGCTTCCTAGATATGGATCAAACCATTCAGAAAATCGATTTTATGACTACATGAAGTTCCTATAAATGAAGCCTAAGTAGTCGAACAAAACAAAGGCGATAGAAATTTCATGAAATTACCTATATGTACTTTTACAGGTCGATATTATTGGTTGGCCTATGCAAGCATGCTGCTTCTCTTTAGAGAAGTAAACCCAAAACTTTTCTTTTATGAATACACCGAAGCTTCCTAGTTATGGATCGAATTGTTTGGAAAAATGTCCTCCCGATAGAGCAGGAAATGTGAAATTTGATTGTGGATTCGTTACTATGATGATAATTAAGTTGGACGTTTGTTGAATATTTTTTTAATATTTATAAATTATGAGATTTAAATAGAAATAAACTTTTAAATTTAGATCACTGGATAAGCTACAATTAAGAGGGCAAAAAATTTAGTTGCTTTTCTTATATAATTAAATATGTATACTGTTAGATAAATATTTTTTCAAATAAGCTAATTTTTGTATTAATTCTTTAAACAGATAGTTTTTATATTGAAACCATAGCAAAAAAGTTAAATTAAGCATTGAATTAATATAAGTGAGAGAAACATAATATTCGACCAAAATTTTCTAATTCCTTGTTTTAGCAATAAAATTTATTTCTCATCCTAAAGCTTAAATTATTTATACAAATAAATTTGTTGATTTGAATAGCAAATTTCCACGCATATCATAAATTATAAACAACAAAACATAAACAGTCAACCATTATGAACAAAAGAGACCCATCTCACTGTTAGTCTTTCAAAGCAGCATGAAGATACCAGTAGATGTAGCAACATATTCAGCAAATAGTAGGTGGTAAAAACTGGTTCTTTGTTTTAGACTTGTAAACATCAAATTAAATAACTATTTCGTGCATTTACCTATATAGATACATATATAACTAACAATTATAACAATAATTATAGATTTAAAAAAAGGAATTTCATACACGTTTGTTCGTGGCACCTAAAAGAAATTGGCTACTGAAATAAGTGTGTGACAACTTTAATTGAAAAAAATAGTTAAAAATAGATAGTTATTTAAATAAAATGGTGTGCGCAAGAAGATACGTGAAATGCTTACATTGGAAGAAGGGTTGTTCGAAGACACCGGTCGATGAAGTGATGGCTACCAGTCATACGACTGGGGGAAAAAGATGACCACTAACGAATAAGGGATGAGGAAAATCGAAAGGGACGGAGAGGCGAAGCACGTTGTTACTTGTTCTGGCGACGAATCATAGTCGATTGGCTAGGCGATGGTAGTAGGAGGGGAGTACGACGACGACAGAGCGAAAAAGGAGCAAATGTATCATTTTATATCTTTACATGAAGCTTTGCTAACATATGTGTTTGATGAAACGTTTGACAAAACATAAACATTATTTTAAATAATTCATGAATACAATTTATATGAAAATTTGTAGTATGCCTCTATGTACTATTGAATACAATCTCAAAGAAAATTTATTAAAGAAACACAATAATATACATGTTATAAGTGGATTTACATGTTATCATACATTAAATATGTACGTATCACATGCCTTTTTATTGAAGATTATCCATTCACTAAAGGACTAACCTATTAAAAACATTTAATCAATTAGGAATTACTACAAAACTCTTTATTTACAATATTGATAATATATTATAGGAATTGACCATAATATAATGCAGGTAAACATGTACTTAAATACCTCTTTCAAATTCATTTAATGGCCACTGCAACATCAAATAAGAAGGTATCGTGGCAATTCATGTTTATACAGACGATCTTTGCTTTATGGTTTTATGCACAACATCATATAATTTCATTATTCGTTCCATTTAATTTTCAGGTTTTAACCCAAGTAATGTTAGAGTCAAATCGAAAATGGGAACATTAAAAAAAAATAAAAAAATAAGGCTCTTTTTACCTAAAAAATGCTGTTAATTACATTTCATCAAGTTGAATTCACTTAAATTAAAGCTGAGATGAAAAGAGGTGAACGAATTCCAATGGTCGGTTATTCAATTTCTTATATAATAGAATAGATTAGTAACACCAATATGATTTTTTTTTTTAAATTCAGTAAAATATCATAAAAAAATGAACACCACTTATAAGCTGTAATAAATCAAGTGGCATGATAAAAGAACTGAAATTTTCGTTAGAAAACAGCTTTCAACATAGTCACCAACAAAATGATAGTATTTTTACTCAAGAAGTACTTGTGAAATGGCTGGTTGCAATCTCAAATATGGTGAATTGTTTCAGCCCAACTACCGATGTAAAGGTAATAAAAACTATCAACTGACAATATCTCAAAAGTAGGCACCTAAGTACAAAATGCTAAAAAATTACTTGTTAAGCTGAAGCTGAGGTAAAGAGCTCTTTCTATTGTTCTTGAAACAATCACAAATGAACCAAAGAAGAGATTTTAACATTAAAATTAAAGTAATCAAATGATACAGTAATAGACTGCAAAAAAGATGGCGAAAAGGAAACTTTGATAAGCATACAACTTTTTTGAAATAAGTATGATCAAGAACTGATAAAGAATCATAATAATTTCCACATTAAGAACTAAAAAGTCTACCATATTTTTGTGCATAAATAATCAAGATATGAGTATGTGGTATATGGATTTGTACATTTGTGCATTTTATTTTCTTCCATAGACGTATCAATTCTCTTCGTCGGCCTAAAAATTCTAACAGCACTAAATATGTCTTCTTCCATATATGCAGCTAATGGTTCGAAGGTTGTTCGAACATAAAGGGAGTTAAGCAAGCATGATATTCGAAGAACATTATTATTCAATGTAAGCACACTGGGTTTAGCCCATACAATTTTTACAATCGAACTTTGATTTTAAACTCCTCCTAAAGGAAAACTTGAATTAGTTTGCAATCGTTTGGAATGATTTGAGACAATAATAAAAATATTGTGTTCACTGAGCCATAAATATTGGCACTATGGGCATATTTGAATATACATATTTTTCATAAATTTTTTACCCATGCATATACATACATAAATACATACATATATACATACGCGCGCACACACACACACATATATATATTATAAGTATTGAATCGGAAAAAATAATATTCTTTGCATGTATTTGCAAACCATAAATAAACATAACAGGCCTTCGTGCTTAAGCTAGGTTTATTAGATTAAAATCATAAAATCTGTCTTAATTTTGCTAGCCGAATAAATATTGAAATCATTTCAAAAATAACTGAATTCAAATTTTTTTATTTCTTATAATTCAAATGAGAATTTAAACTTTTCTCCAGGTCAACAAATGTACATGATTATATAACGAAGAAAAGCACAACCTCTAACAGTCGATGGACAAATGATTTTCATTTGAATCAATGATATATTCAATCTACAACTGTGAATTTTTTGAAACAATTAATGATTATTTTTAGAAATCAGTCAAGTGAACAAACGATTGCTAAAAAAAACTTTTGACAGCAAACATAAAGAAGATAAAGTCAGGAAACGATCAAATAATCTGCAATTGCTGAAATACAACCAACAGTAGTAGGCGAAGGGGAAAACCATTATACTATACAAATTCATAGTGTAAAAATCCACGCAGACAGAAATACGTGTAATACTTACCTAGATTCAGGCGGAGGAAGAAGTTTATCCCAAATTGAAGGTGTCTGAATGCAAGGAGATAGAAGATGGTGATGGACTGCGGGTAACTTTGGCAAATCAAATTATCGCGAGTCGATTGGTGGTTAGGACAGTGAGGATGACGATGATTGGATTTCGCGACCGTTGGAACGAAAATTTAGGAAGTAGGGGAGGACGCTTCAATTCACGAAATAGCAAGGGGGCTTCTGAGCCCTCGAAATCTAACTCACTAATATTATAATAGTATAGATAAATCGTAATAAATTGATTATTCCATCTTTAAATGTGGTCAGCTTTTGAGTTCTTGATTTTGAGATTTTTTTTTTTTTTTTTTTTTTTTTTTGAAATGGTACTTTATATACAACAAATCATTGTGACAACATACCACATGTCAATAAACGTTCGAATCACGCTAGGCAAGTTTCGAACTTGTGACCTCTTGCACCAATGCCAAATCACTTAACCACTGGGACAATGGTGCTTGTCTTGATTTTGAGATTTTTCACAAGCTTTGCTTCCTAGTTTTTAAAGTTATAGCTCATTAGTCATATTCATTATATGTGTGCTCCATCATCTATGACCCTATAACTTAATATACCTTCCTTTCATGATAAACTACATTAACTTTTCTCAGAATGGAGTAAAAAAAGAAAAATATGAGATAATATGAGTGGATATAAAAGGTCAAATAGAGAGTTATGCCTAGCATGTACATATCTTTTTATTTATACCATAACCGAAGAAAATAATGTAGCATAAATTTGCATGTTAGAAGATTAGAAGAAATTCCAATAAGCTCAAGCTCATGTTATCAGTTAGGAGGATTGTTAGCTTCATCGTCACTGCACTATCGGCCGAAAATTTCTAAGAAAAATTAATGCATCTTATAGCACTACCATCATGCTATGAGATGGCGGATAGTATAGTATTGACCAAAGGCGGTTGTTGATTGTAGTGCTAAATGTAATGCTACCACAATGAGTTTAGTCATGACTTAGAAAATTATGTAACACTACTCTTATAATTGTCGTTAGTAGCCGAATTAAAGTACAATAATTTATATGAACTGAAGATGTCAAAACTAATGGTGTAAAACACACTTGTTTTCAAATAGTAGATACAAAGAAAAGCTGTAGCAAAGGCACTTGAAAAGTGAAATTATTTATTTATAATAAATCAATAATAAAGCATAGGGCTGTTACGGTAACGGTCACCGCTACCGTACCGTTTTCATCGATAAAACAAAAACGTTTACTGTTCCCGTTACCAACACTACCGGTATACCGACAGTCGGTATACCGAAACATTGGTAATGGTTTTATCGGTAACGGTAACTTACCATTACTTGAAAATGTTAGAAATGCTGAATTTTCTTAGGTTAGAACTAAACATCAGTGGTCTGTAAATACTTAACAATCATATAGAGTAAAAACACAGCACTTACAAGCCAACATCTTATCAGTTTTATTATTTTACAATATCTCATTAATATAACAAGTGGAATAAAATGATTTACATACTTAGCAGTAAAAGGATTATCAGTAAAAACACAGCACTTACAAGCCCTGAATGTAGTTTTCATACTTAACAATTTAAGAAAATTACACATATACTTGCTACATAATATCAGCCATGCAATCTATCTGATTGAAATTACATCATTTCTTTAGCAACCAATTTCTAACACGGCAAAAACTTCACTAAACTATCTAAGTCATATCACGTTATCTGCAGTAAGCAACTTCACCCAAAAGTGGACTCAGCTAAGCGAGTTTGAAGATGGTAAATCGGAAGATGGAGCTTTATCATTTAAGTCTGTAAATGATAAGAAAATGGAAAACAAAGTTAATTAGTTAAACATGAATTATTATTCAACACTTGTGCAAATGTATTCGATATCAACTTTATACTACGTGTTGTATGTGAAATGCATGACCGATAATCTGATGAGAAAAAACAACAGTTGAAGTTTATTACTTAGATAACACATTTTTCCATTGTACATAGCTACCATGGGCAAAGAAATTAAGAGTACATATTTTTCAAAATGTATCCTACAGTGGTTGCCAAATGCATTGGTTTTAAAATGGGATAAATCATCAATGGTAAACTTAAAATCAATAGCAGAAAGAACCCAACAAAATAAATGCAAACTATTCAAATATTTTGTTAGCAATAGACCACATACCGACAACAGTTTAGATTCTTGTTTGAAACTATTTACATGTCCATTGCAAAAATACCATGTTAAACTAAAACATGATCTACTATTAAACTAAAACATGATACACATACACTACTAAAGAATATTTGTTTGCTAAAAGCCTAAAATCAAAAATGAAACAAAATTATTCTGCAAAACAAAAATACAAAACAAGTAACAAGATTTGGAAGCCTTAAAGCATTTACTTAATTGGCCTAAATGTTGATAAATCAATATGTATTTGCAGTCATTTTAAACTGAAACTATATCATAAAAGTGAACTAAAAGCATATTTCTATTTGCTTACTTATTTGAGTTGTTTCAAATTCTTCAATTTCTTTGTAGAAAGAGACATCATCTTCCATCGGCTCCTTATAGAAATTGAATTCATCCCCTTGAAGCCAATCATTTGTACATACCAATGCCTCAACTATTTTTGGAGTAAATAAAGCTCTAAATGGATCAACAATTCTCCTTCCCAAACTAAAAGCATTTTCACTAGCCACTGTAGAACTTGGAATTGAAAATAAATCTTTTGCAACTAATGAAAGAATTGGATACCATGCTTGATTCACTTTCCACCAATTCAAAAGATTCGCCATCAAGTTTCTCACAAGGATCTGAAAAGTATTTATCCACTTCATTGTTAATTTCTTTAATTTCCATTTGTTCTCTCTTTCTCTTGAGTCTCATCTCAACATGATAAAGTCCACTTGATTGACAGCCCATGTTTGCATGGTCTCGAGTAGTGATTTCCTTTATGGTAGACGATTGTTCTTATTCATTAACCCTTTTATATTCATTATATAACTTTAAAACGCATTCTTTTATTTCGTAAACAATGTTTTTGATTGTATGGCTATCCTTTTTCAATATCCTCAAAGGAAATTTGTAACAATTCAAGTTCATATCTAGGATTGAGAACATCAGCTACATATATCATTTTGTTCACACTCTCAAAATTTCCCCAATATTTTTTCCCACTTAACTCTCATGGATTTCCCAACATTTTGCAAAATCGGATTAGTAACATCATTAATTCTCATTTCAATAACAATAAGTAGGTCTGATACAATCACAAACATTAAAGGAGAAGTGCAAGATTTAGATGCACTTAATGATAAGGTGGCATCATAAAATTTCTTTAGAAAATGAACAAAGGCCTTAGACTTCTCCCAATCATCGTCATTTGGGGGTCCAACTCTTTTTAACCCATCTTTATCCTTTGCATTGAAATAACTTACAAAAGGAGCATTTTCTTCCTCCATCCTATCAAACACCTTGTATTTTCCGGAACATTCAAGCATTTTATAAGTTGAATTCCATCTAGTTGTAACATCCATAGGTATGTTTGACATTTGATCCTTTTTGAATAGAACGGCATAGACCCTAAACTTGTCCAGCCTTATAGGGGATGAGTGTATATACTTAACGCAATTCCTTATACCTTCAATTGAGCTATATAGATCCTTCAAACCATCCTTAACGATCAAGTTAATTATGTGACAAGCACACCTCATATGCAAGTATTCACCATTGAATAGTAATGTATTCATACAACTTAATCTTTTTTTCATATATTCAATAACCCCATTATTAGCGGATGCATTATCGATCGTAATACTAAAGATTTTTTCAATTCCCCAACTTCTCAAGCACATCTCCAAGCATCTTCCTATTTCATCACCTTTATGACTAGTTATTTTTGTAAAATTAATTATTCTTTTATGCAAGTTTCATTCACTATGCATGAAATGAGCGGTGGAAACCATATAATTTATGTTTTGAACGGATGTCGAAGTATCGGTAGTGATGCTCACTCTTCTTTCCCTATGACACTCATTATTATACCCTTTTTCAAAGTATATATTTCACATACTAGACCTGCAATTTTTTGTCTAGTAGGTATGTAAAAATGAGGATATAATTCCTTTAATACTTCTCGAAAACCCTTACCCTCGACCACTCTAAAGGCTTTTCATCCATGATAATATACCTGATTAATTTTTCTTTACATTTTTTGATTAAAAGTGTATGGAACTAATGTTCCCGGCAATATCTAGTGAAAGAGTAGGCTGACCTTTTGTGGCAGCATTACGTCCATAAGCTGGACATTTTGGGCATTGTTTTAACAAATGATTGGCAAGTCCCGTTGTTCTATATGACTTGCTATCTGATTTCACTTCTTTTTTGCATGTCCTACAAATGCCGACATGGTAATCTTTACCATTTGCATCTTTTCTTACTTCTTTGACTGCATAATCCCATACCCAGGAAGTTTTTTTCTTACCTAAATGCAAACATAGTGCTTTGGTACATTAATAAAGGTGAAAACATACGATGGAGATGAGTATTAAGGACATTTCAATATGTTAAAATACTAATTTAAGGCACTGGCTTAAATAAGCAAATATTTGATACTTTGATGAGAACATTATATTATAATATTATTGTTTTTAAATCCTAAAATCAAATTAGATGCCAATTAAAACCGAGAAAGAGAAATAATTTTGTAGTTCATGGATTTTGGATAGATGTACATAAAAGAGGTATATGTTAATATGTAGTTGACTGTTTATTTTTTCTAACAGGATACAATTCAAAAGTTGCATATCCTTATATATTGTCCAATTCACATAAAAACGTTATAAGCATGAATGAGAAACAGAGTTGCAAACTCATCGTCCTACAGAGTACCTCTAAAAGTCTACCAAAGGAAAAAAAATCAAAAGCACAAACCTCATCTACTATTTTAGAGACAAACATATAACAATAAGAAAACAAAATAATGCCATTTCTGGGTTCTGCCTTCCATACCCAATATACCAATAAATACAGCAACATGAAAATGTGAAGGTTGCAGAAACATTCAGTTATTTAAACTATTAACAATTGGATTTCAAGATGATGAAACTCATGGTAATCTGCTTATATGAAATAACTAGTTTCATTTCCTCTGTCTAATTCACATAAGAAGCTTCTTGCGCAGATCAGGTACAACAAATCAACTTCAGTGCTAATGATTTACGTGAACATAAACATATGGGATCACATGCTAACAATAGATTAAGTTAATAGTAATCATTACTAAGTTAACTACATTAACACATATAATTAAGATTCCTTCCTACAAACATGCAATAACAAGTATCGTTCATAACTCCAAGCTACCGGGATTAAGCAAACCAAAAGTTAGATAATCATAAACCAATACACTTTGACTTGCAATACCTAGATCTATCTTCTACAATCCCCCCAAAATTATAAATGAGCACGTGGAACATGCCAAAAACTATTTGTTTAAGTAATTTAGTATAAACTACAATTTATGATTAATAAAGTATGGAAAGCTAAGTAGTCGTAAGAGACCAAAAAATACGCATTGATCTGTAAATTACCTGGTCCAGTAATGGTGGTGGGGCGAGAACATTTTGTTTGGTTTGTAGGTATAGAATCTGAAGCATGTTCCTCCACACCCTCGGCATTATCTCCTACTGAATGAATTGATTGTGTTGATGTCATTTCTTTTATCAAGAAAAACTATAATACATATGACGATGTAGCCTGCATTTTAAGCACAAAACATACCAAAAGGAAATATCATTAATTAATTTAATTTCATCTTATGAAAATGCACTAGCAAAATTTTCCCACTCATTTCTGATCCAAATAAAAGTAGTTTATATTTTACAGTAAATCAAATTTTTTACAGTAAGCTAAAAGTTCATAACAAAATAGCTTACAATGATTATATTTGGCATTGTACATTAAAGCTTACAATAGCCAGTCAAATACATAACAGCCACTTATGTTGTCAATTTTTTTTATACCAAATACATAAAAAGGCTAAACTGTATATGTCATTTACCATTGGCACTTGTTATACACCTAAACCAACATCCAGGCAATTAATTTAAATCTTAAAAATCAACTAATTGTAAGATTAAAGTAATCAGAAATAAACTAAAAAGGAAAACAAGAGGGAAAGCATATAATAAGCTAACCTCTGTTCTGATGTAACTAAAAAGGAAATCCTTCTTCTTCACTGTAATTTTGCAATCAACATTGGATCTTCTCGAAAACCCACAGAGAAATTGATTGCAATTTGCAGCTTCAATATCTCCTACTTGCTATGGCGGCTTCAAATTGCTATGGCAGCTTCAATATCTCCAAGTCCAACTATGCCTTTTCCTTTAATTACCCCCTTTTAATTTTCTTTTATCAATGAACTGAAAGGAGAAAAAGAAATGAGGATCGACAATGGCGACCATAGAAGATGAAGAAGAAAACGTACAAAAATAAAAATAGTGGCTGTGTAGCGTTTAGGTTTGGCTCTGTTGTCTTTGTACATTGATAAAAGAAACCCTAAAAGTTAAAAGAGTGGGTGTCGTAGATTTCAATCAAATAAGCATCCAGCGACCCAAACTGTTGTACATAAAATATTTAAACAAGTAACTAAGTAAGGTAAAGGGAAAAAAGCAATTTTTCGGTAATCTACCGATGCCGTCGGTTTAAAAAAAAACATACCGATACATTTACCACTCATGACGGTAATATTACCGTTACCGTACCGATTATATTGGTATACCATTTCGTTGTATTACCGATAACCAATTGATCGGTAACGGTATGGTAACGGTAAATTTACCGTTACCATAACAGCCCTAATAAAGCATATTATTTTTTTGTGCGAGACAACTTATGTCAGACTACATAAGTCAAAAAATTATTCATGAATATGTCATATATCCTAAAAAATTAAAGCTTTAAAAATGTACATAAATGCACGTGAGAAACCTTACACAGGACTTGAAGTACCTCTTTCTCCTTCTAGTTGTGCAACAACTACCGCAAAATTCCATCCGAATTTGAAACTGCTCATTTTCAATCCATCTGAATATATAACCGCTCATTTTCAATCCATCAGTGCACCATCCAACAAAATTGATATGGTATGTCCAAAGCTGCTAAAGATTGAGCTTCCATTAGTGTCAACCTCCTGAAATATTTGAAGAACAAAACAAATTTTAGTGTATTACATGAAGTGATATAAAAAAGGGATTATTTTGAATCTTAAACTACATTTGCCAATAAGGCACCATTAGTCGACCAAAAATTTGTTTGTAAGCGTAAAACAAAGCTTAAAAATTAGCAATTTATGATCATTGCATAATCATGTATACGAAATATCCATTATTGCAAGAAAATTCAGATGATACGCTGCTTATTCAAGGTTAAAGCATTGTTGTCAAAAATCTAAAACCTTGCGATTTAAATCCCGATTCAAATCCAATCTCTCCTTTAGCGTTTTGAGTTATATTCTGATTCAAACTTAGTCAAAACAACAAATAAAGAAATATTCAAATCATCCTAAGTTCCCTTGGAATGCATCTCTAAATAGCTTAAAAAATCATAACGTAATTTTCTAAATTATAAGAATAAACCAAAGAATGGTAGAATATTATCGTCGGTTCTTACCATTTATATATACCTTTCCTCACCACTTAGATTTTAAGATTTATCTAGCACCCACAACTTGGAACTTGACAGCATGTGCACATTAAAGGAAAATTACTAATAGAAAAGATTTGGACATCTAATGCAAAAGATTCACCTTAGTAGACTCTATTACATGCAATCCATTTTCAGTAACATTTTGTTCATTGGTGATAAAAAAGATGGTATTCAATGGTTCATGAAAAAAAAGGAATGTGTTAACACAAAAATAATTCATGATGTATTAAGGACTATCTCAATTCAATGAATATTAACGGTAAATATTATTCTTGTTTTTGTACCTTAGAGCCATCGGCTATAATCCATCTAGTAATGATGTTTAACTGAACTTCATAGCATAATAATTTACAAAATAGTAGTTTTTACTAAAAGGAGCTGACCTAATATCAATTATCGAAGTACCGTAAAAATTCAAAATAAACCGGTTGCAATATGATTAAGAATCAAATATTCAAACATTAAAAGAGCGCAGACTGAAACTACAACCCAAGATGATAGATCCAAAACTAGAGCTTTGAAAATACAGCATGTCTGCAAAAATAAGTAGTCCTTGACTGAGAAAATGGATTGATTCTGTGATCGACGCATGTAATTGATAATGAAATCAAGAACGGGAGAGAAGAAACGGAGGAAGATGGAAGCAGAGAGGGGATTATTGGATGGTAATCGAAACACCGACGCGAGGAGGATGCAAAGATCCGGAGATGTAAAGGTATGCGACCGGTATCAGAAGAGAGGTGGATGTCGATCCATGGGCAAAGGCAAAATTTAGGAGCAGAAGATTATTTAGGGTTGGACGGTAAAGGAGGGAAGGCAAAGAAATGGACGAAAAGAAAAACAATAATCCTATCTTCGGATCCACTCCTCCATCTTGCGTCCGTAGGTTGTCTTCGGATCCACTCCTCCATCTTGCGTCTGCAGGGAACATTAAAAGGAAGAAAATTGATTTTTTAGGCTTAAAATTAAGGGAAATTAATATTTTGGTTTTGATTGGAGGAAAGAAACGGTAGAAAGTAGAAAGAAAGAATTATCTTAAACGAATAAGTAGAGAGCTTGATATTGATCTGGAGACTTTTTAGTTGCCAACATTCAAGGAGCCTTGTGTGCTTTTGAAATCCAACTAACTAATAATGTAATAGTATAGATTAGAGTATATCCTTTGAACAATCATCATGTGGCTAGTCGGAGAGGCATTCCATTATGTGGATTTTGGGAGCTCCTACGGTATTGGTATTAGGAGTACACCCATAATTTATTATATCCTACCATTGTGCATGAACACCTTAGAACCGATTGAGGGTCTATTGTGAAGAGGCATGCCATATTGTCATCATGTCGCGTTATTGATAGAGCTATGTGTCACACATGATACTATTGTTTGGCAATGGCTTTCTTTTTTTAACATATACATCTACTCTCGTGTCAGTTTCCTCTATAATAGACAATTTCCACTAGTATCATCTCATCCAAAGTAGGTTATATGTAGTATCTTAGTGAGCGTTATTGAAAATAGCCCATTAGAACTAATATAGTTTCGTTTGAGCCTCATCCTGGTACATTGTTTTTAAGGTTATACTCAAGGGCATAACTGCATGATGCTGCATGAGATAACTGGTTGGAAACAGATTATTTCAGTATTGCAAGGATCCATTATTTTTACTACAAATATAACTTCTACACTCTACTTGCTTTAGCTACTATTACTCATACGAAAGCTATAGATTTAGTTGGACCTTTCATCATCCACAAGGGACTTGAATCTCCTATTGTAGAGGAATTATCGCAATCTTCTCAATATGCAGTCCTTCGTCTTTTATTAAACTTGGATATTATATGATGGGCTAATCCCATAATTGCACTTCTGAAAAGGGTCAATGCATATATATTCCTCGTTCTGGTATCGTTGAGTATCCTGATCAGTAGCATCTATGTATTAGGATTATTTTTCAAATGCAGGTCGAACCTAAATGGCCGAGTTCCAGAAATCTTCACCACTAACCCTATCACTGCTATTTAATCATTATTCATTTCTACTATCCGTCTTTGTGTACGCTTTTACTAAAACGAGAAAATACTGTACCGACTATTGTTGAAAGATTAGGTTAGACAAATTTGCAAGTTACTATGTAGCTTCTGACCCAACTATATTTGGATAAGGCAGAACCATTGACTGATTGGGAAGTGGACCAAAAATCCTGAATTGTAACTTTGGAGACCAAAATCCAATCATAGACCAAAGAGTTGATGTGGAACTTTGCTTACTACTTGAAGACACCTAGTAATTTTCTAGATAAACCAAATGGTGAAGAGAAAACTCACAAAATGCAAGTTACGTCAATTCGGTACCAAGTTGTAACCAAATGGAATCTTCTATCGGATGTGGAGAACATGGGGAGAAAGTTTTGGATCTTATCATGCTGATCTTTGTCTATAAATGGGGAGAGAGGCACTAAAATGGGACCCTTTCTTTACTTTCAAATTTTACCAATTTTATCTCATCGCTCTATTGGATTTTTACCAACCTGTAAGTAAACGTATGGTAAAGTCACAGTTGCAAAGAATCTAAGAAACCATAGTAGGTTTAAGTGGATGTAGGCATAAGTGTTTATCGAACCACTATAAATACTTAAGTATCGTTTACCTCATTTTCCATTTATTTCTTCATTAATCTCTTCTTATAATCTGATTGAGTGTTCGTCTAACTTTTGGTGCAAACATTTTGGTGCTTTCATTGAGAACTTTTGAAATTCTCACTATTTGGATCTATCTTTAATCTTTCGATTGTTACAATCCATAAGTTAGATATAAAAACTATTACTGGAGGATCCTTCATTACTTGTATTTCTATATAGTATCTCATTGGATCCAAGAAAGCTATGGCATCCAGAAACACCAAGGAGAAGTCGACTGCTTCTAGGCCTACTAATGAAGTTGGAAATGAAACCTCTCAACACGGACAAGAGACAAATCGACATGTTGTTGTTGAAATCCTAAGTGCGCCATAAATGGTAACTAAGGTCGATTTGGACAAAATGAAGATGAAAATAAATAGATTTTGGTAGAGAGCTAGAATGCTATGTTGAAGCAAATGAATGAGAGTATGAATTTGACGAATCAGCTGTCCTGGAGATGTAAGAAAATTTGTAAGGAGTTATCATCTTCTAATTTGGAAGAAGGGAGTTATTCTTCATCAAACAGAAACCATGGGGATGGAAAACAAAAGACGAGGAGAAGGGAAGCCAAAAATTACAAAAAAAGAACGGAAAAAGTTCAGGTGCACAACTCACAACACGACACCGAGTTGAGACCCCAAGTGGTAATAGATGAGTTAGATAGTGAGTTGCAGGAAGAAGTTAATATTGATGTCGTGCACGTAGCTGGTGTTCGGAGTGGTGGTGTTCAGATAAATGCTACCGAATCATCATAGAGAAAACATTAGCAATGATCAAATGGATGAATGGTTTCTCGCAGAAACAAGGGAACCCAGACATCAAGGAACTAACCAAGAATGTTTGCGAAGCCAAAATTTGGAACATGCCTTGATGATTTTCGTTTAGTCCGTACAACTGATACACGGTATATTGCTGATATGGTGAGGAGGCTGGTGAATGAGAACCAGCGTAGGAGCAACGATAATTAGGATTCTTCGCCTAATAGAAAACTATTCACTAAAAACATTTTACGAGGAGAATACCCCAAAAGATTTATGATGTCACTATATAACGGAATGATTGATCTAAGACAATGTCTTCTAAAGTATAAGAGATACATGGATGGTGCTAGGGCAATTGACGTTGTTAGGTGTAGGTGTTTCATTATCTTTCTTGATGGAACGACTACGATGTGGTTCACTCGGCTTGTGCCGAGGTTCATATTTTTGTTTGGCCACCTGTTAGGAAGTTGTAGAGCGGTTTTGACTTCACGCTGCTCGTCCAAAAGATTTGATGTCTTTATCAAGTTTTTCAAAGTCTCAGAGTGTCTTTGAAGAACATTTTGGGTACATTTAACATCGTTGTGATTGAAGTGAATGATGCTAAGAAAGATATTGTGCTAATAGCATTGATTAGAGGAATTCATCCAGATATTATTTTTGGTAAATGGCTAAAGCTGAAGTCGCCATCGACCATATAGGAGTTCGATTAGAATGCAACCCAATATATACACTTGGAATATGTCAATATGGCTTTTGTAAATGCTGGTGAAAGACCGTCCGATGAGGCTGTGCAAAGCAATGTTGATGTAAAGCAAATCAGTAGGAGCACCGATAACATTGCAATTAATGTTGGAAATAAGAATAACAATCAAAAAAGAGGAAACCATGGTGTTGGAGGTAGAAAGCCCGATTTTAGAATCTCAGATATCCATATTACAAAGATTATACCTCACTGAATGAGACCGTAGTGAATAATTATCTTGACATGCAAGGTAGTGAAAATTACAAAAAGCCAGCTCAAAGGGAATCAATTGAGCGAGAGGCGTGTAGGAAGTATTGTCGCTTCCAGGAAATTAGCTGGCATAACATAAACGAGTGTAAACATTTGCGAGATATAATTGAAGACTTGATCGGAAAGAAGAAGCTTCGACCGTGTGTGAAATACCAGTAGAAAAGCGGGCAAGTGAATAGTCGACCCTAGAGGCAGATGGTTCAATGGAGATAGGTTGGGCCTGGCAGAGAGGAACCTAGGCAGCATAAAACTTGCATGGGCCAACCTCCTCTTTCCTAGTGTGGCTAACCATGACTTACTCTTGTATGGATTTTTTTTTTCAAAAGCCCGTTAAATAGTTATTTGTATTCAAAGCCCATTTAAATATAAACTGATATTGTATATCGATATTTGCATATATAACATTTACATATACATCCAAATAATTGCTAAAAACACCCAAATCATTGATGAATTGACAACTCATATTTCTTTGATATTAATTAATTTAATTAATTAACAGTACTTACAACTAATGAAATTGTGTGGTATGTTGGAGAATTCACAAATGTGATTGTGTGACTCAAAAGTGTGGAATCAGTCAACGATTGATATTACACATTTCAAATATCAATGTTCATACATCATCTTTGCCAGTAGTATGAAAATTTAGCTTAATTCATCGCTTATAGGTCTTTTTGGTAAAATAATATAATTATAGGTCTTTTTGGTAAAATGATATTTTATATTATCTTAAAAGGTACTTGTGTAGTTAAAGCGCTTAGCGTTTTTACAATGGTGGAGGTGTAAAAATTATGACAGGGATATAGCGAAAAATAGCGAAGGTGCAAAAGCCTCCTTAGATATAAAGCCAAATATTTAAAGTTAATTTATTCTCATTTGTGTAGGAAAAAGAAATATTGTTTAATCTTATATAACAAAGTCTAAGAATATCATGATTTATGCATAATAGATTAAGTAACTACAATGAATTTCTAACTTATATTGAGCACTCGTTCCTTAAAATTAGGTCTTTATCCTAACTTTGTTGATTTGATTTGAAAGAGAACTAGTCAAAGCAATCTTTATATATTAATGTTGCTAAAGTGAGTGCTAAAAAGCCTTAATACCGGGTGTAGCGGAAGATACTGATGCTTAAACAGATCCACTGTTTAATAGTGCTAAATTGAAATAGCATAGCTGTCAAAGAGTGTTGTGCCATATAGCGGGGATTGGGCGAGGCTTCAGTGGGGCTTTAACTACAAAAAGCGGCACCAATAGTGATAATAATTTACTCACGTTCTCTTTGTCAACACTGTATCACTTTAAAATGTATGGAGTTTGGTATTGGTTAAAACTACAAAGTTATCCACATTCAACTTGGTTAGTCCATAAGCAAAGACCTTGTGTAACAATTCGAGATTTTGGTCGTTGATTTTGAATATTTAATTAATTTTAATTGTTAAAATATTAGTTTAAAAGCTTTAAAACTCGAATTAAATTACAAGATTGTTTAAAATCTATGAATTGTGAATAAATATTTGAATAGTGATTTAAATATCTGATTTTTAATTGAATATTTATTTAATGGGTTTAACAAACTTATTTAACTCCTTTTAAATAGTTAAATAACTATCAGTGAATTCCTTTGTTAATTTAATCACAGTGATAATGGTTCAAATAAATAATCAGAGAATTTATTTTATTTTTATGACTCGATTTCTAATGAGGTATTTTTAATTTATTTTATTTGATTTTTCCATAATTTTTAATTTGAATAATATTTAAATTGTCTAACGATTTATCTGCAAACGACATTGTTTTGTAATTTTATATAATTTAATAATTAGTACATATATTATTATTTTAGGGTTGCGTCGCTGTTCTGAGCATGTCCATATTTTTGCTCTACCGTTTAGTCCATACATGAGCGAAAAGCAGTGCACCAAAATGCTGAAGAAATTGAATTTATAGACCATGCTTGAGACATTGCACCATGCAACATCCATTTTTCTCTTTTTTGTTCCTTTCGCCATTCCATCTTTTCTAAATTTGAAAGATAAGAAAACAAAGAAACACAGATCTTCTTTCTTTTAAAATCCATAACAATTCAAAAAAAACTAGATAATAAAAAGAAGTTATCTTCGATCTTGTTTAAGGAAGATCTACACAATGATGGGTGTGTGATGAGGTTTGGTGAAGCTTTAGATTGTTTGACAGAAAGTCAAGAGGCTTTGGCGAACTAGGGTTTGATTTTGCTTGAGTTTTGGTCGACATTAGGTGAAACGGGGATTGGTTATAGGTTTCTATTGGCGAGACGAGCGGATGGGGAGTTTTTGGTAAAAGCGAATCCACCATAGTAAAACGCGACATCTAATTTTGTCGTGTGTGGTGCATGGGTCACATTTAACGGTGAGGTGCTGGAGGTCGGTTCGATGAGAAGACTTGGAGGGGCGTATGGAGTCAGTTGGTGGTAGTTAGAGGTTTCGTAGATGGCCAAGGCAGATTGCATCGTTTGGGGGTCAAGGGAGGCCATGCTATGTCAGAAATCATGGTGGTGGTTCAGGCATGGAGTGAAAGGGACAGGTTAGATAGAGATCACAATGTGGAGTTGGATGCTTTTGTCGGTTCGTCGAATAGTTGCTTGTGGAGTGAAAGATTTGGGAATTTGCACGACTTGATGGGTGTCCATGTTTCATCTGTTTACGGTCATTTGGGAAGAAGGAATTTGGGAGGGAAGGGTTTTATTTTGAGTAAATAAAATTAATAATATGATTTGTTAGTAATTAATATTATCTAATTCAAATATTTTAAAATATCAATAACTTCTTCATAGGAGGTCTAATCTAGATGAAATTTTTTATGTTATGCTCGTAGTGATGGAAGCTTCACGATGGAATTGGTTTGGTTGAGCTTGGAGCAAAGTGAAAATTTAGGCTAAAATTGTATGTCGTTTGATTTTGGTTCAAAGTGGAACACTTCGATGAGTTAAAACTCGCTCTTTTTGGTTAATTAGTATGTTTATAGTAAATAAAATTTATTCGTCCTCGAATAAAGAAAAAACTAAGATAAATCCATTTTCGTAGGAAGCACGATTGCATTGAGCGTATGCAACAAGCCGTTAAACCTCTGGGTGTCCCCAGTAGGACGAGTGTTGTCTCGTGAGGGTTTTCAGCAGATACTACCCACAAAATCCAAATGCAGGATGAAAATATTTACAAAATGCAAGATATATTTACAAAGAGATGAATGCAAATTTTTGAAAATGTTTACAATGAAGGATTTACTTTTAAATCGACACAAATAAGTTAAATATAGGTTTTGGTTATTATCTTGAAATTTTTTAGTCATTTACTCGTCAAAATTTTCAATAAAAAACAAAGTTATCATAACAAATAGACTATAGTTTAACTCGTTTTTTCGGTTGATAACAAAGTGTAATTATGAAAAGGATCCTTAGTTGATTATCAAAGTTTATCAAAGTGGTATTTTCATTTCTTTTCAATAACAAATCAAATCAACTAAGTAAAAATAGTGCTAGGATTTCAATTGCTTGCTCTCTCATTATTTGCAAGAAAAATTACACACCTAGCTCAGGTAAACTGAGGCCAGATATACCACCCATGCACTGCCTTTCGGGCTTATGTGAGGGGAGTACAGAGCATGGCGAGTGCACACACTTTCGTGCATACACCTATCGACCGTAGGTGGTTTTTATTAAGTCGATTTTTTTTACATGTGCTCCATACATGCATAACCGTGAGGACTTTTAAATGAGTATGAAAGCACATAATCAAAGATTCCAAGTAATTCACCCATGCATAACCGTGAGGACTTTTAAATGAGGGTGACTACTTTGGATGTTATTATTTTTTTTATTTTTTTTATTTTTTTAAGAGAGAGAGAGTTTTGCAAAATCATCTTAGCACCATTTAACTTAGAAGACAAAAAAAATGTTATATCCTTTACTTTAAATTCACCACTTTTAAAACAAAAATTTTCAATTAGGATGTACTTCATAATTAACACGTATGAATCTTCCTATATACTAGTTAAACCATTATTATTTGTAATCAAACTTCATTTTTATTTTTGTTAAGACCAATAAATTGTCAAAAATTTCAATTTAATAAACCAAAACCATATATTTATCCTATAGTGATTCTTTAAAAATAAATCAAAATGCTAAAAAAAAAATCTTTTTTTTTTTTTTTTGAGTTTTTGGAAGAAAAATGAAAAAATTAATCCTAAAAAATTAAGAAGAAGATGAGTCTCCCCCCACACTTGATTTTGACTGTGTCCCCACAGTCAACCCAAGTGAAAAGAACGTTTATTATTATTTACATGAAAATGAAATGTATTTACACGAGATCAGAAAGTATATCGTCAAAAAATAAATGAAACGGTCTTCTAAAGACCAATTCATTTGTCTCGTCAAGTATGCGAGACACAGCTTAAGCTCGAAAAACCAAACCATAAAAGATTTTGAAGTCGAATGTGGCTTTGGAAAAACGAATTTTGTTTTATTAAAAATTGAACGAGTTGTTTTATTTTCAATGATTTTTGGGGTTGATAAAACAATTGATTGAAATTCAAGTTTATCGTTGAAAAATTCTTCAAAATTATTGATTTCAAAATCAAAGTGGTGATTTAAATCTTCCCCGTTGGAATTTAACAACTCGTCATCCAAAAGTCGAAAAAATTCGTGTTCGTTAAATTCCACTTCCTTTATTGGATTATCAACAACTTTATCACATGTCTCAAGTTCAAAATTCAAAGTTGTTGTATTTAAATTTTCGAAATCGTGAAAAGGAAGATCGAATTTTAAATTTGGTTCCACACCCTCAAAAGAATTGAAATCCAACACAATTACCATCTTTTCAACAACTTCATTAAGATCATCATTTTCAGTTTCAAAAGTTGTTATTTGAAAATCATCAATTGTGGTAAAAGATGGATTATTATTTGACTCGTCACACTTTGGGATTTGATTTTGTTTTTCACGTTGTTTCATATATGTTTCAAACAACAAATCCGTGTGATCATCGTAAATTTCGTTCATTTGTTCAACAAAATCCAATTTGTAGTTATTAACTTGAGAACTTTCGATTTGGATTTGTTGAGGATAAATTTTTTCAATCGCATCGTAGTCGAGATTATTCCCATTGCCAAAATTATTTGAAAAGTGGTAGGGTGGGGTCTGTTAGCAGTTTGAAGAGATGGCAGTGAGAGGAAGACAGTCGATTAATGCGGTAGTGATTGGAAGTTTGTGGCAGAGAGACAGGTATGTTTGCAGTGTTGAGTTGTTAGAAGTGGTGTGTGTATATGGGATGAGATGCACAGGTAGGGAAGGCACAGTGCACAAGCACAGTTTGATGTGCACAGGTAATTGATGAGTGGGACTGTGATGTAATGGTCAGTGATGGTTGAAGATGAAATGAGAGTGGAGAGGTTGTGTACAGAGAGGAAATGGTGATCTGCTGTGCCTGTTGTCGTAAGTTGACTGTTTGGTTTGCAGAGGAAAGGGTAAGTGAAGTTGTTGTTCTGAGATGTAATTGTGGAGTTGAGAAGTGAAGATTGCAGCAGAAGTATGATGTTTTGTGATGAGGAAATGGTAGTTGAAAGTGGAAGAGGACAGTTTTGACTTGAATGTTGATGGTGTGTTGATGTATGGGAAGTATGGTGAAATGGGTGGTTTGTTTGTTTGACAGGGATTTGCAATTTGTTAGCAGCAAACAGAAACCAGAGAACAAGAAATGCAAGCAGAAACAGAGCAATGTAGTAGTGTTTTTTTTCTTTTTCTTTTTTTGTGAAAAAAAAAAAAAATAATAATTGTAAATGGAAAATGTAATCGAAAATGAAGTGGAATAAAATTGAAGATGAATGCAATGTTTTTTTTTTCGAAGATGATATGCAATGCAAATGGAAAATAAAATAGAAAACAAGCACACAACACAATGTCACTAAAAATCACAAAACACACAATATTTTTTTTTCTTTTTTTTTTTAATTAAAAAAAATGCAAACACACACAAAAATTAAAGAAAACTAATTCGAAGAATAGAAAATTAAAATCAAAACAATTCCCCGGCAACGGCGCCAAAAACTTGTTCGTCGACGGAAATTCTATCGGTTTAGAAAACCGTCGAACGAATTTATAATAAAATTTATACCGCAAGCGCACGGTGTACGAATGTAGCACGTGGCGAATACGGGTCGATCCGCAGGGAATTGATGATTTTAGAATTCTATTCAATCAAATTATACCGAAATCGAAAGTGAATAGCTAGAAATGTAAGAAACTAACAAAAACTAGCAAAAAAAAAATGATAAAAATATGAGAGTTAAAAGAACAATTTAGAGATAAATCCACTCTCTAGATCATATAAATCAACAAAATGAAGTTATGATCTCTCTTTTCTTGTCATTAGTGAATTAGTTGATGTGCTTATCATAAGTATGGTATATTTGTGCTATTAATTAGCTCAATATAAACCATCAAACTATAACACAACCACTAATACACATTTAACTCTCATGAAATATGACAACAAAGTTGAAATAAGAATCTATTTTAAGCATAGCCTATTAACTATTGTTTAGAAATATAGGCTATCAAATTTCAATTTCAACATTCACTTCTTTGCCATAATCATATTTAGATGAAGAGGCAATTTGTGTTATGTTTGTTTAAGCATAGCCTATTTGTTATAAACAACATAGACTATCAAATTCAAAGCTAAACAACATCATTAAACCACTTCAATCATTCTCATTAAGCACAAAAAGAGAGCATAAACAACAAAATGTTGGATCTACATACTTGAGAGCTTCATTACCCCTAAATTGAAGGGATTAAGCTCTCATATTTGTTATTATATGAACAAATGTAGAAAACAACATTAAACAAGAAGAGAAAAAGAGAGCAAAATGAAAGGAAAAATTATTCTACTTGCATAAAATAAAAGAGATCTACACTACAACATGAAAGTAAATGAACATGAAAAGGAAAGAGCATGTATTAAATTGCATAAAATAAAAAAGATTACATAAAATAAAAATGGCTAAGTAGCCATGAAAAGAGAAAGAGGAGCTTTCATTTTATTTTTGATCTAAACTAAACTAAAGAGAAAGAGGCCTAAGAGAGACTAAGAGAGGAGATCCTATTACATGAAACATAAGGGGTATTTATACAAGTGTTAAAACCCTAATTCATTTTTTGGGGAATGCCCAAAATGCCCCTTAGGAAGTGTGGAGGCCAAGTAATCATTAACATGTCTTAACCCCCCATTAAGTGTACATGAAGCCATTAACTCCAAAAGCATGTGCATTAGCCTTTAATTTGTACATTAAGGTGGTGGGTAGGTGGGGTCCTCCATGTTCTTCACTTTGAATTATTTCCATCTTCATTCCTTTGTATTAATTTTGTGCATGCATATCTTCATGAAACCACTTCTATTTGAGATCAAATTCCTACAAAAATATTTTCAATTAATTTTTCTCAAATAAATATATGCACACAAATGACCGATTTGCGCATATATGATGATGAATATGTGACAATTTGGAATTAATGTGAATTTTGGTTAAAACAAGTTAAAATACCCAATATGATCATTTATTTAATTTAAATAGATTAAATATGGCGATAAAAATGTGCACATTTACGTGCACATCAGTTAAAACTCGCTCTTTTTGGTTAATTAGTATGTTTATAGTAAATAAAATTTATTTGTGCCTTTCTAGATTGTTGAATTTTCTAGTTGTTGAATTTAATCTAGGATTACGATATAAAAACTTGAAGTGCTCTTAGATTGTTTGAATTTGATCTAGGATAACGATATAACATCTTGAAATGCTATTAGATTGTTTGAGTTTTAAATTTGTATTCAAAACTTGTTTTAAATAATGGATCGTATATGAGGTGATAAATTGATATTGATTTTGATTTTGATTAATATAATTACAATTGTTTAAAATTATAACGTAGTTAATTGTAAGCATACTTCTTAGTGTTATCTATTTGGCTAAATAAACGCTGTTTAATAAATGTAAGAGTTTATCTTTGAATGACACTAGTTAGTAAAATAAATCCCCATTCTACTATAATATTAATTTGGACATTTATTTAAGTGTCAATTGATTATTAATTATGGATTAGTTTACATATATGTCTTATTATGTAAATATTGACAATTTGACTTGAGAAGTTAAATGGAAGGTAATGGAAGCTTGTTAAGTACCATCAGGATCGCCGAGCCTTTTCTAGATTCAGAAATTTTGGATCAGATTAACTTCCAATTCTATTAATTGGAAGAAAAATGTTTTAGTTAATACTATATATACAAGGACTTTTGTTTAATTATTAAGTAAAAATATTTGCAAGAAAAATTATGTGAGTTAATTAGTGTATTATCTATAGTGTTTAAAATAAATAATAACAATTATTTTGTCATTAGTTATTTAAAACTTGATGAGTAATTCATTAAAAATATTGTTGAAGGTAATTAATTTTATTTAAAAGGTTGTCTAAAGTTATTTTATTTTATTTATCGGCTGGAGATGTTTAAAAGTTTAAGAGTTTATTTATTATACTATTGAAAATGTTTTTAGTTATATTTATTTTATATTATTCAAAAATGATTAAAGCTAAGTTTTATGGTGTTTTAGTTTTTATTTATTATAATTAAAAAATAAGTTGTTATAAAAGGGTTTCTTTTATAAAAAGGATTTATGTAAAGGAGTTAATAAACCAGGGAAGAGGATTGAAATTGGAAAAGAAGTTGGATTCTGGATGATTGTGCAAAAGAGGATTTTAAATGGTTGGTAATTAAAAAAGGGGATTTTATAAACGGGTTTAGGAGATTATAAAACAGTACTTTTATAAATAAAACTTGGACTTTTATAAGGAATTCTGTAAATTGATTTTGGGAATTTATGAAGAAGATATTTTAAAATAAAAACAAAAGATAGTTAAAGAAAGAAAAAAGTATTCTTGGATATTTATATCTTTATTTAAAAGATACTTGTGTTTAATCATTTTAATATGATCTTGAAATAAGTATATTTTTCAAGTATTGAAAATCTTGCATTTTGTGAATATAATTATTCTATCGAGATAAGTTTATGGAAGTGATTTCCAAGTATTTGAAAAGTGATTTTAAACACGTGAGGCTCAATGGTTCCATAGGAAATGAAATCTATGGTTGGATGTTTGTTATTTGATTGTTAAATAACCAACTATCGAATTTGGACCCAAAAGTAACTTTGGAAATATTTAGGAGAAATATGTGAGTTATATGGCACAGTGATCTCCGATGATGTTTTACTATGCATATAAATCTCGTTTCATTCCCCTAGGACAATGATAAGAAAATCCATCCACTAACGGGTAGGTGGTGATCTCTGCTCTTATCTTTGACTGTTTATTTCCTAAAGAACCGGGGTTGAGTTATCGAAAATTATCGAAGTTGTTTCCAAGAGATCGGGATCAGATATGTTATTGAAACCACTTCGATCAAACTTAAGCGCTGCGAAGTGAAGACATCTTGAGGCTGATGTAAATTGAAGACGGAGCTCTCAAGTGCCTCATTCGGTCCCAGAACGAACTTGTATGGATGAATGTTGACATTGCATTGTTGCTTGGAGGGCAGTGTTAGCATTACAAGTGGGAAGTGCTATATAAAAGGTAAACTTAGCCTTAGGTCTCATCAACCAAGAAAATGGCTAAAGTAAGGACGTGCACCAGAGCTATGTGGATCGCTCCCATTAGGGTATGATCGTCCCAAGATCTAGTACGGATATCTCTGTGTATGCTTTGGGGCCCATGATGGTTATTTATCAACCATGGGGTGGTCATATTCGGTGCTATCCAATAAGGAGTAGGACCATTCATGAGTAGCAGAGGTGCAATGCGTTGTGACCTTCCATACATTTTATGCAGAGGTGTACAGATTCGGTGGGTAGACCCTTACCCTTTCATAGTTGGAATCCATTCTTCAATAAGTGCCTTCGGACTTGATTATATAACTATTGTGCTGGAATTTAATAATGTAACAATTTCAGCTATGATTAATATATATTTATATTCTACACATTACCATAATATCATTTGGATTGTTAATATAATAATATTTTGGTTATCGCAAGGTAAAACCCATCTGTGTTTATTTGCAGCGTGGTCTTACGAGATACTTTTGATTTTCAAGGGTTTCCTACAAATTTAAAATCTAGCTGGGTGTATTTTCTCATGCTGGTTTTCCAAACTGATGCATGTGTTATTTTATTGTCATTCTCAAGTCAGACCAAGCATATTTACAGATTGCTTTAGATGCATTGGAGCTTAGGAGATGAGTTGGAGGTCTTCAAGTTGTATTTAAGTATATGTTTTATTTCCGTTGTTTTGTTCTTGAAATCATCAGCATTCATGAACATATGATGTTATAAATGTCCATGCTGATGATAGTGAATTGTTATTGTACTCTAATGAATGTATGTATATAAGAGTTTCTCTTTGTAAATATCATTGATATTATATTATATATTATTCCACTGCGATTGTGAGATTTTGTGCTGTTTTAATTTCTTTTTCCCTCTTCTTCTCTTCTTCTTTCTTCCTTCTTTCCCATAACTATCCATCTTTCTCTTCGATTCAGGTTGGACATATGTAGTTTATTATCTGTTTGAATTATACGGATTGGTGGGCTGTTAAACCTTAGATCAATAATAAAATTCATTATTAATTATTCTACTCTGACATTAGATTTTAACTTTGAATTAACTGCAGCTGACTGTGGTACTGTACTCATACAACTAAGGAGATGAATTCTCTGTTGAATAGTGTTTCTTTTCCAATGCTTCAACTAGGACCTAAGTATAGTTACTCGATGGATCGTCATGCCTTAATTTAACTATAATCGAAGTGTAATATCCATATTTAAGTTTCACAATACTCTCAAGTTAAAGGAACCGTATAACATCGTCACATTGCAACTTCCTGTTTGATCTAGTTGTTACCAACCGACGAGTGACTCTCAAATAAATCTTTATATAGTTATCCAATAACTACGAGTGTGTAACCCCTTGATGCCCCCTAATAACCATGAGTATACACTCCCTAATATTTGGATAACATTGCGTACTCTGGTCTCAATGAATATATCGATATCCTTTCTCGAATCATCTTGATCGTGATTATTTACAAAATGTTATTTTATTTTGTGACTAATTAATCACAATTGCAACTATTTGAAACCATAATCACATAATATTTTGTTTTAAGGATTTTCTTATTAATATACTTAATATTAATTACTTAGTTAATTATATCACAATATAACAAAGTATATAACAGAAATCAAATAGCTTTGTTACAGACAAGGTTGACTATAGAGTAGGATATATGTAACGAACTAGATAACTGCCCTTGAACACATTACTAACTCTTTCAGTCTCCCACTTGCACTTTGGATTGATTATAGAGTCTTAATCCCATTCCTCCTATAAGCTTAGAATAGATCGAGCAAGTCCCTTAGTTAGGCCTGTAAACGGATGCAGTCGGATACGGATAGTGTTGTATCCGTATTCGTATCCGAAAATGAAAATCCATATTCGAATCCGTATCCGATATCCGCGAATACCCATTGAATATTATCCATATCCGTATCCGCTAATATTTTCGGATATCCAAAAATATCCGTATCCGAACCTCAAAATGTATCCAAAAATATCCGTATCCGAACCTCAAAATGTATCCGAAAATATTCGAAAATTAATAATATAATGCATATTTCATTTTTTTTAACTGAAAAAAATTAAAAAACCTTGTAATACTAAATTACATCAAATTAACAATAGGTAATCCAATCACACAAAATCCGTACAATAAATTAGTGTATTTGTATTAAATTTATGGATATAAAATAACATATTAATATATAAATATTTAATTTCAAACCGGACGGATATTTATCGGATACGGATACAGCCATATCCGCATCCGTACCCGATATACGTTTCGGATATCGGATATCCGCATCCGCTTTTCGGATGTCGGATATTTTTCATGTTTTTGGATACGGATGCAGATGGATTTCAGATATTTCGAGTTTCATTGACAGGCCTACCCTTAGTGAACGGAATTACTACATTGTTTTACTATCTACCTTGTCAGCCAACATCGCTCTGTTATTAATAATCTGTCTTTATCTTGTGGAACTTTCAGTGCATGTGTCTAGACATCTTATGAGCCATATGTTATTTTGCGATCTATATTGCAATATTTTTCACAAAAAAATGTCAGGAGATTCTCAACATTTGGAATCATCCTTAGCTTAGTTATAAATTTATGCATTTATATATGCTGCTTTTATTACGGTGTTATCCATGGCGATGTACCTAGGCTTTGGTTGAATCAGCCACCACCACTCATTTGGTACATTTCTAACTTAAAGCTCCTTAAATAAGGTTGAATATGAATTTAGGATTGGCATACCATATTCTATATCACTTATGAAGTTAGAGTCTGAATACTTCTTCATAAGGATTTCATTGTTTCCCCAAAAAATTCTCTAGCATTTCAAAAACATTTAAGAATAATCATTACTACCATTTAGTGATCTTAATATGAATCTCTCAATGCATCAACATAAGCGAATGGCGATGTAGTATACAACGTAGCATGTATGATAATTCTTATTGCTAATGCATAAGTGGCCATGTAGTATGCAACGTAGCATGTATGATAATTCTTATTACTAATGCATAAGAAATCTATCACTTATGCTTTGGATCATTTTTTTAATATCAACTACATAAGCGAATAGCGATATAATATACAACATGTATGATAATTCCAATTGCTAATGCATAAGGATATATATATATATATATATATATATATATATATATATATATATATCGTCTGGGACAATTCTAAGTTCCTTGCTTATAATATTAAAAATATTTAGTACCTTTTAATATTCTTTCTTACAAATACAAGCTTCCGCTACATTTTGATTAATAATCAAACTATTTGATTTCTCTATCAAAATATTTTCTCAATTCTGATGTTTGTAGAATGACATTGTTGTATTAGTTCTTGGATCTTATCCAATACCTACAAACTTAGTTATCACCCTCATTAACGTCGTGACATTTTGGTTATCATGAGAAAATAGTCTATTATAAATCATTATTTATAATTTCTGTTTTAAAAAAGATGTACCAAATTTTAAAGTCAAATTAGGATATAATCTTGCTAGTAGAATTTGAATTAACTCAAGCATGTTGACTCATAAATCTGCTATGCTAATTTCAACAATTGAAATTTACGAGGTTATTCTCATAATTGTTACTTACTGTATTCCACCTACATCTGCCTTTCTTCTAAAGATACTTTTGTGGCCGATGGATCATATCTCTTCAGGTACAACTATCAAAATAGTATTTTGATAATGAACTTGGAATGCATTTCAAATTTAAGGCATTGTTTCATATGGCAGAGTCTATACCCTTTATGGCTTATTGAAAATCGAGGAAAACGTTTCTCGACATTGATAAGAAACTCATAGTTTCTCTTAACATGTAAGAATTCTTATTATTTATTCTAATGTTATGTCCATTGTAGGCTTAATTAATTTCATCTCATCTTATGTAATCAATTTATATGTTAGAGTTATTGAATGGTATCCAAGACTTGCCTAAAAGTGATTCAATTTGAACTCACTAAGCTTATGTTCATAACATAAGTCGGTCGACCATTGTCGGTTGATCCCAAACTACTTAAAGGTGATCCATACAAGATCCCACATAAGCGAATTGTACGTGTAGCCTCTCGACTCATACAACTTGTCAACTCCTTAATCTAGGACATGTGGGGTTTCTTATCTACTCGTATCTTATATGGTTCCATAAATTATTCTTTAAATGAAATTAAATTTAACAAATGTACCAACTTTCAAGTACATATCCTTACGAACAGAAATAATCTCAACTTCACTCATCATCGATCATACTTTGTCCAGCCAAGTCCGACCGCTCCTTACCGATGCATCATTATTGTACCATAAATAGAATTGAATTTTGGGATTGAATCTTGTTTTAGGTACTCTTAGACTACCTTATTAATATACTTTTTTATTTGATTAAACCAAAATTTCTTATTTCCTTTGCATGTTATGTTTTCAACTTCTATTTTATATTCTATGAACTTATCATTGATATACTACATGTTTATCAAATACACATGTTCATGTTTATGATAGTTCGTCTGTGAATTTAACAAAGTGAGTGGATCCATTTTAGGATCACTTCATTAATATACTCTTTTATATGTATACATATATCAATCTAAAGGGTTCGTTAACTCTTTCGTTACTCTCACTAAATGGGTGTTTTACCCATAATCTTTTGAGATGCAATTCACAAGTAGCATATGACCCATAATCATATGATTAGAATTGTTTCTCAAAAATATGAATAATTGATTTATTTTATAACTAATATTCATAATATTCATATTAAAAACTTTGTCAATTTTCAACCAATACTGAAAATAGCTATTACTTCGTAAATAATATTTGGTACATGCATGGAAGCTCTCTTTTGTAATTTGATGCATACGCTAATAAGCGTCATATAGTATGCTCCTACCATTTTGGCTATTACAATAATATCACAAAATAATATGAAGGTTCATTCAACCACTTATTATGAGATATTTATTCTAGAACTGTAACTAGTTTACGATCAGGAGTATTAGATCAGATATCTTGAACTTAAAGAAATAACTCTCATAGGGAACAATTTTCTATATGAAAAAACATTTAGAATAGAAATCAAAATTCTCACTCCATATTAAGTATGTACTATAATTTTATACAATTTTTGTTTCTAATGCCACTTCATAAAGTAAAGGAATTCACTCTCTTCATCCCAACCTTGTCTATGTTACACCCACTTTCAGACATTTAATTTCCTTTCCAAGTTGCTAAACCATTTAAAAAGAATATTTTACTACATGACTATGAAGAATTCTTTAAAAAAGCGCGTTCGAACATCCTTAATATTTTAAGGATATCAAATATGTTGCACTTAAATAAACCGATCGAAAACCAACTTTTCAGTGATCGAATTCCTTCGCCTATCTAGTAATTCTTGGTCTGTATTGGTTCAATCATAACAAGATCCTCATTATACTCGATCGTATTGAACACATGATCATGCACTATGGTGTACTTGCTTATTTCAAATGAACCAATTTCATTGACATTCTATTTCTTACGACCATAACCACTCACTAAACAACTTTTATATGTGCTCGAATATGAATCTATTATCCATATACTTGCACTACTTTGGAATTCAAAAATCATAGAAGACAATACACGGCCTTAGATTATAAAAAGTTAAGCTATTGAGGTATGATTGCATGTAGTAGTTGTATAATTTGGCTCTTGCATGGGTCTTGAAGCAAAACATACCAAAGGATTTATTGGTCAGTATATATTGTATTTTTTCAATATATTTTAATTGATAAACAATTTTATCGATTAGATTAGTTGCACCAATTCATTGAAATGGACAATTCTGATTTTGTATAGCATGTGTTCTTACAATATTAAAAGGTTAATATAATCATTTCATTTTTCTAATAAAGCTCCACTACTTTCTTACATTCCTTAAAACCCTAAGAGGAATATATAATCTTTGATTTTTCTCTTGTGAGTGTTAGGACTTGTTAATCTTGGGATCCTAACCTTGAGTTTTCTCACAAATCATAGACCCATGAGCGATGAATAACTCTTTATCAGCTGTATAATTTACAACTCCTAACCATGACCTTTACCCTAATCTGGACCTCAATCTTGAGTTTTCTCAATAAATCAAGATTGATTATTCACCCTTACTTATATTCTTGACAGCCTAAGTTTTGCTTAACAAATACTACATGTATCTTACCTTGTCTAAGCAATACATTAAAGTATTAACACATAACAGCCCTGCTTGAGTATGTTTAACAACTATTGCATATGCAAGTAATCTATCAATGTATAAACTATAAAGGGGAACTAATATTAAATATTCACGATCTTTTAATATATTTTTTGTGATATCATTTAAGGAATAATTCATCTCTCATGTAAAAGCCTTATGATTCAATTGTCAGACACAACTGAAATTATAGTTTACATATTATATGTATGTATTTATTCCAAATATATACTTGGGCTAATCTCCGTTCCACTTAAATTTAATTTATACATATAATTATATAATTTAATTTATTTATAACTATTATAATTTAATTAACTAATATAATATGTATATCATCTTATTAATTAAATAATATTCAATTAATTTTAAATCTAAAGTTAATTATCTAATTTAATTAAATTTTATTTTAAATTTTCAAATTTTTTACGTTATTCATCTTAAAAAATTTAAAAGTAAAAAATTTAAAAAGAACATCAAACCATAACCTTTCTAGTTATATATATATATATATATATATATATATATATATATATATATATATATCAAATTTAACCATTTAATTGATTTATTCAACAAAATATTTTGTTTTAAACATTAAATAAATTTTAAAAATTTATTTAGTTTAATTTTATAAATAGTTTTGGGGAAATCATAACATTTTAAATTATTACACTATTTGACCTTTATCGCTTTTATATACATATCCACCAGTATATATATTTTAATTAATTATTTATCAAATTAACCATTTATTTAATTAAACATTTTTATCGAATATTTAATAAATTTTATCTTATTTACCCTAAATAATTTTAAGGTAAATCTTTCGGTTACAAATTTTATAGTTACATATACATATATCGGTGTGTGTGTGTGTGTGTGTGTGTGTATTTACTAACTTTTAATCATTGACTTTCTTAATTAATTATGTAATTAAATATTTATAATTTTTTTGAAAAATATTAAATTGATCCATCAAAACAGTTTTATAATTTCTTAAATTTACCTTATAATTTTAAAAAATTATTTATATTTTAAATTTTAGATCTTAATATGAAAATTGTCCAAGGCCCAAAATAAATATGGGCTTCACATTTGTAGCAACCTTTTAAATTTACTTCATCCATTGGGTCAGGCTAGAAGCCAAGGAGGGAAGAATATTTTTATCCATCCTCAAGCTTGGACATTGCTATTCTAGACATCCATCAGATATAAAATTTATTAGTTGGTCCCCATGTTGGCTAATGAGACTATATAGACCGTAAGGGCTCTAATACTATTATAGGGTCCCAGTCTATTTTGTAGTGGATGCAATGGGTAATTTAAAAATAGCTTCTTATTTGGATTTTAATGGGTCTATAAAGTCTATAAACTAGCATTAGAGCCAATCTTTCTATTTAAATAGAATCATTGTTTATTTTCAGTTATTTTGTATTTAATTGGATGTTTATTATAATACATCATGCATATATTCAATAAAATGAAATGGCGATATGATGATGTGTAAACATGTGTATAACTATACACACACACATACATATACATATATAGATATTTGGATTTAATATGTGTGTGCGTATTATAAATAAATATGCGTATGATAATTTTATATGAATATCGAGAATATAAATGCCTAAGTATATATTTATATATGTATGCGCACGCGTAGGCGTGTTTAATTGTACTTTAATATGTAAATTGTTTGTATATAGATATATAGTACCATACGTATATCATTTAGACATATATATACATGTATGTGATTTGTATAAATTACCACTTGGGTATGTGCGTATGAAAAATATATGTATAATTTAAATTTAATACCTTCAAATATTGGTGAATGCTTGGTGCTTAAGTGAAAAAAGGAATATACGTATATATGTGTGTATATGTTTGTGTGTTCGCATGTATGTATGTGTGTGCACGCGTGCATGTGTATATGCTATAATTAATTTGATTCCAAAGAATAAAGAAAAATACGATATCTTTAATTGTTTGCACGTTCCCATTTTAAAATCTCATAATTAATTCTATGTTTAGTTTCTTTTGAAAAAAAAATGAACTAACATTTATCCACAACCAAATCATCTTAGCAAATCTAAAATATCACACATACACACATACATGCACACATGCGCACATACATACATACAACATACATACATTACATACATACATACATATACATATAATTACATACATACATATACATATACATATATATACACATATACATATACATATACATATACATATACATATACATATACATACATACATATATATAATCACTTTAAAGTAGCATCATAATTAATATTACTCCAATAACATGATATAATTATCTAAAACATTTCGTACACACACACTCTCACATATATTTTATAATCTAAAATTTAAATTTCAAATATATTTATTTGGTTGAATAATAAAACATTAGATATATTAGTTTGAAATTAAGATTAACCAAATTTTTTAGTCCAAAATTATTTTTCTATTTCGAACAACATAAAGATAAAGACGCATATATAAATTTCAAGTGTTTGTGCATCGAATTAATTATTTTTAACAAAATTAAATTTGTGAAAACATATAATTATTTTTTTGCAACAAAAATCAAATGTACATCAACAATCCACTTCTCTTGACTATAGGATAAAATAGGTTTTATTTTTTCTAAATGACAATGCACAAATAATTTTAAAGAAAATCCAACAAGTAGCAATACAATATTTACATATATGTCATTTGGGTTAGGTTGAACATCGAAAATGGATAAAGTAAAATGGAATTAAACCCGAAGGCATATTGCTTTTTGTGATATTTTAATTTGCAAATCGTCTCCTAGAACACTCGATTCACCACATGATCTTACTAAAAATGAATGAATCGCCTTGTTTTCATCCGTTCGATTTAATTTTGGGTAGAAAAAAAGATTCGGCCTTGAATGAGAGGGGGAAGGCGGCTGTGGACAATAGAAGAAGGAGAAAGAAAATTAAAGAAAGAAACAAATGTGGGGATTTTGTTTAATGAGAGAATAAAAACCTTTCTAATTTTCTCTTTAGAACTTCATCTTTTATTTTCCAATTAATTTTCAATTAAGCTAATCTCCTCCTTTCTCTTATACGAAGCAGAAAAGAATTAACCTTGCATGCATTATTATTTTTCAAAATCCACTGAATAATTATATGTAGTAAAAGCCCATTTAATATTGAATTAATTAAACCGTGTGGATTTTCAGAGAATTCACAAATGTGGTTGTGTGGCTTAAAGATGTGAATTAAGTCGGGTATTGATTTGAACAATTCAAATGTTAACGTTTACACATCACCTTAGCTAGTGTCAATTTGGATGAATTCATCACTTATAGATCTTTTTGGTAAAATCATATTTTATATTATTTTAACCGATGCTAATAAATGACCGTAATTTAAATAAGTACTCTTTGTCAAAATTATATCACTTTAGGATACATGGAGTCTGACATTGGTCAAAACCCTAAAATTATTCACATTCAACTTGGTTAGTCCACGAACAAAGTCCTTGATCTGATAATAACATTTATTATCAACCATTCTACCATGGCCAGAGATTTTGACTTTGAATTGACTGCAATTGACCATGATACCAACGCAATACAACCAGGGAGACTAATTCTCTATTGAATGTTTCACTTCCAATGCTTTATCTGACCTAAGAATAGTCGCTTGGTGGTTCTCCATGCCATAATTTAAATATAATCAAAGTAGGATGTTCACATTGAAGTACCACAGTATTCTCAAGTCGAGGGAACTATATAACACCGTAATACTAAGATTTTTTGTTTGACTTTGTTGCTATCAACCAACAGGAAACCCTCAGATGAGTCATTCTATAGTTATCTGATAGCTATGAGTACATTACCCCTTGTTGCACCCAGCAGTTATAATGCCCCGGCTGTGGCGATCAAACTACCAAAGGGAGTTATCCATCCGATGACTCAAATCAAAGGGCATAGAAGAAGAAATATCTCAAACATGCTACCCATTGGTCAACAAGAATACGTTTAAATACTTGAATACATCTAAAATAACATGTGTCATGTCACGACATAGAATACACATGTTGTGGTATTTAATAACTCATATATCAGGAATACATATAAGTGAATAATGATATAGGTATCGATATCACAACGAAAATGGTAGCATATATATATATATATGCATATATATATATATATAACTCATAATATTTGTGTGTGTGTGTATAACTCAAAAAATGTCTTATACATAGACTACTCAAAATACATCACTGGAAACTTGGTACATTATACACAATCTAAAAGCTACCCACTTAGAATGTCCGTGTAACAACTCTTCCTGCATCCCATCTTCAAACGTATCCGTAGCTTGCTTGAATTGTCTTAACTCCGTCATATCTCTAAATATACAAATTAGTGCTGCCGATCATAGCTTCTAAGCAATGGTTGTTAAACGCAAACATAGTTGTCTTCCAACATAACATACATTTCCTATGGACTGCTTAATAAATAAAACAAACCGACATCCATAGGTAGTTATTCTAAAACATAACACCTCATTTTGACCTGAGGCATTGTCATATAAATAACAAACTTCAGGTTAGGCTAGAAATCTAAGTGTAAGTACAGTAGTGCACAATAATAACATACAACTGTGATGTCATGTATGAACATATGACATATCGATCAGACACAAAGATGTTATTCACACCATACGAGATCCCACCCAACGTTTATTTTCATAAACCAGTGTTGACACGTGTGTCATGGTTTTATTCATCGTGACTTATAGTTGCAACTATAATCAACTAGGATACCACACTCTACCCATATTTTATGTGTTGCATTTTGTTATATAAATTCAAATCATCATTTCAAATAATTCATTTTACGAGGTCAGCATTTTCTAGTTTTACTTATGAGAAGACTATATCATCTTCTCGTCTGTGGGTCCCAATATGATTTCACATTAATAAATCTCATATATGGATTTACCCTGTATATAGACTATCTCCCTTGATAAGCAATCATGGTGCTTTTCACTCGTGTACTTCTGGTCAGTTGTGGTGGCCCCCATATGATCCTTTTGTTGCCATACCCTCCTAATATATGAAGACGTGATAAACTTACTGGTGGTGTAATCCACTTAATCGAATCTCCGTCTGGTGACATTCTTTGTTTGCACCATATCTCCTACGGTCTTCAACGTCTTCAATAATTTCATATACCCCAGCAATAGATCGATCAAACACTATAACGAGGAACAAGGTCGTCACGATTCAAGTTACGATCCGAATTAGTCCACTAGGATGGATACTACCAGTCTAGTAGTCAATATCTTGTATCATTATCATCAAATTTAAACTTCGGTTTTCAAAAACATTTAGCTATCCCAAATCATAATTATTTTCGAAAATGATGTTATATCCCAAATAAAAGTTATGTACATTTACTTCAATTCATCAAACAATAACATACTCAAACATTTCAATTCAAACATGATAAGTCACATATTCATTTTGATATCAATGGGATATAATAAACTTGCATCAATATATATCATGAGTGAAAGCACATATCATATTCCTATACTTGTATATCTATAATGAAACAAGTACTTAAAATTAATCAAATTCATCCAAACATATAATTCATTCTTTCAAACTTCATTTGAAAAATATTTTCAAATAACTTATAAAAGATTTTTTTCCCCAAAATTCATATGAAAAGTCTCTACAAATAACTTGCAAATGATTTTCTTTTCAGAATTCATTTGAAAGGTCTTTGCAAATAACTTATAATATTCATTTCCATTTCAATAGGATTTCATTGAAATTGAAATCTTTAATAATTTTCAAAAATCCAATCACCTTTTCCAAAATTTGAACCAACTTGTAAAAATCACATAAATTCAAAAATATGCTTTCTTCATTCAAATCTTTTTTTAGCAAGGCATGCTGGCTTTATAGTGGGCCATGCCATTGTATATAAGTAAAGAATATGTGATCTGTACATGCACAGAGCAGCTGATTAAATTGGACAAGCCACTAACAAATAAAAGTACAGGAGATAGGCAGATATGCCTATACTACTACAAAATAACAAGTCTATCCCCCAGAGGGGGAGGAAGGACATGCACCGCCATCATCCGACTCAGGATCGGCAACATCAACATACCCATAAAAATGAATAGCTAGGTCAGGAGCATATCCAACAGAAATAGGAGAGTAGATAAACTTCCGATCCCAGGTAACATTATAGAACTTACTCTTGTTCACCTCACCAATCTCACCATCCCTAGTGAGGGCAAGGCCCTCTCCATAAATATGGTAAATAAGACATCTCGTTTCCCCAATAGTGTCACTGATGAAAGCATGAAAGGTCCGACGCTCAGACGAATGTCTCGTGTACGAAGGTTGGTGTAGCCAAGCACGCCCTTTAGGGATCCAAACAATAGTATCAGAGGAAGAGCCAGAAGTCTCAGGTACAGTAGAAACATCAACGACCAGGTCAATAGCAGGGGGAGGTAATATAGGTGGATCATCTAGAATGATGACATCAGAAGGTAGTGAAGGAATATCCGGGGTTCAAATCTTTTATAGCAGCTTCATATCATTTTGCACTATATTTTTTTACAATTTTAGAATTTAATCCTTATGGATTATTTCATATTTAATTAGATATAAAACTAAGGTTTTTTGTGCATTTCAGATTTGTCAATCAACTTGGTAAAAATCATATAAACTTGAAGATTAACCTTATTTATTCAAACTTTTTATCGTAGATCCTCTATTTATCTATTATCACTGTATAATATTTTATAATCAAATTAATTACCAATTATTATAGGTTTAATTTATAACTAGCACTTCTAAAATTAACTATTTACGGATTTAATGATTTATAACTAAAATTTTCCATATTTCTGAGCAACTTTGTGGAAAATATACAGATTCGAAAATTATTCTTTTTCTTTCAAATTTTTTATAGTAGTCTCATCTATTAGATTAGTACCACTGTAAAAAAATTCATAACTAAATTCACTATTAATTAGTACATATTTAATAATATTTAACCACCAATATTAAGTAAATAATCTAGTAATGAAATCAATACTACCCATTCTAAGCAAAGGATATGGACGATGAAGCCTTGAATCATTCAATATGCATTCTAACATCATGAAACAACCAAAGCCTACTTTTTTTCTTCTATCGAGAAATGAAATATGCTTAGAAATCAAAATAATTGTATGGAAAGTTAGCATAGAGGTGTAAGAACATATACACACTAGATTTGCTAAAAAAAATTTGATAACCCTAGCTTGAAAAGGATGAAGATGGAACAAGAATAGCTTCGGTGGAGTTTTAGTTTACATGGAGGAGGTGGAAATGAAATTTATAGAAGTTTATATAAGGTGTGATGAAGGTAACCTAATGGTTAAGGTTTTAAGTAGGTTAAAGTATATTGATTATGAGGATAGGTATAAAAAGTGAGGTATGACCAAATTTTGGTTTAATATTCTAATAAATCTTGACCATTAACTAGCTTATAACCCGAATCATCTTATAATATCCGTTTCAAATCCACTCGTGGAATTTTACCTAATTTTTTTATTTTCATAATGATTTTTTTTGAAAAATATTACTTTCCAATTTTTAACAATTGTAAAATAATTGATTTATTTCCAAACTAATTCCAAAATTTCTCAAATGATATTTATTTTGCTAAAATTAATTTCCAAACAACTTTAAATTTACGAAAAACAATTAAAACTTCAAACTTCAAATTTGAATTTAAAATTATTATTTTTCAAATAAATTCCAAAAGTCACTTTTTTGTATTATATTCAATAAAATTGCCAAAATTATTTTCTGACTCCATTTATCAAAAAAATTAACTTTTTATCAAGTTTAAAATAATTTTATATAATCCAAATCTATTTAAAATTCAAATTTTTTCGATTTAAATTCCAAAAATCTATATATTCATTCAAATTCCCAATTAATATCCCAAAATTACTTTATTATCATTAACAAATTAGTGAGACGCCAATTCAAATTCCCAATTATCAATAATACAAATGGCTGCCAGTTCCAGTTCCCTTCCTCTTTTAGTTTTCCCACTCCTTCCTTCTCCACCATACCTATTGTATCATCCATACTCGAATCCTCCGGCCACCTCTTTTCCCACTCTACATGATCCTCCCACTCTTCCTCTGCCCGACTCTCCTCCATCTTTCTCGCTACCTTCTTCCCTTTTACCTTCCTCCTTTGCCACCATCATTCCTCCTTCCACCATGTTGCCTCCTTCATCTACCGTTTCCTCTTCATCTTTGCCTTGGAATTCCCTCTTCAAGATCTTCAAATCAATTCATGTACATAAGAATAGTGCACATGCACCATTTCCATGCAAATACACAAGGCGATACAGAGTTGTGCACCATCAATCGACGAATGAATTCCATCGTTGTTTACCTCTTTACAAACGCTCCTCCATGGACCTGACCAAAACATGTGCGCCTGCTTCCATAAAAATCCAACCTACTGCCTTCGATTGTCCTTTTAAATGTCGCGCATCTCCCCCTCCACCAGAGCTCCCCACGGCTATGCCAAACTACTACCCGCGCCACCACGAGTCGAACTCCATCTCCAATTTCAACTCCGGTTCTCTCCACCTCATCATGACCTGCACCTCACAACACAACAAGTCAATTGTCGCAAACCCCAATCTAACATCGAACCACCTCATACTTCCACCATACAAATGCTTCCATATAAGAAGAACAACGTACCTAACACTATGGCCTAAGTCCGCCTCAATCGTCCACCCTCTACAACCCTCGTTATGGTCGTTCAAATCGAGCACAACCCACTACGGCCGCTCCTCATTTCAACTACAGGAATCTGAAGCACACACTCGCACGATCTTGATGGATCCGAAATTGTCCAATTCTGTTCATGATGCCCCGGGAACAATTGGTTGAAGGAAAATGGTGACGACTATCTTTTATTTTGTTTACATGAATAAGAAAAGAGAGTGGAAAAGTATTGAAAATAGATTAAGTATTAGGGTATATTTATGTTATGATTTCTAATATTTCGCTAGGCAATACCAAGTTTGCGTACGGAACACGAACGACATAAAGAAAAATACAATCACGCACAACAATGCAACACGATCATAAAACAATACAAAAATACTCAGGTTAAGTTATTCTGTGTAGCTTCAAAATTACGAACGTTTGCCATAAAATACGTCAAATTATAATATAAATATTTTCCAAATCAAAAAACATGGAAAAACCCTATAAATTCATTTAAAAATACATTATTAAAAATCAAGTAGTTTTATTAAAAATCGATTTCCTTATTATTTATTATATCGAATCAAATTTGAATACCTAAATAAATTAAATATTCTCTTTCGAAATGTAGAAAATTGCGGGTCGTTACACAGATTGTTAGAGTAAAAAGAAAAAAGCAAGAAAGAACAGAATAATATTATCTCACAATGGAACAGTAATACATGGATATATAAGGGAAAATAAAATCATTAGTCAGACATACGTTCAGTGTGAGAAACTCAAGAAACATATGGATATACAATTATATCTTTTGAGACCTACCGAATCATTGGAATGCTTTTTCCCACAAAAGAACCAAAACCATCTAATAAGTAAAATAAGGTGATATAATAGATAGTGTCCAAGTATTAAAATAAATAGACAAGTAGTTGTGATGCTTACATCTCACATCACGACAGTATTAGGTACAAATCTAAATTGTAATGTCAACATATAGTGGATTCTAAGGAAAATTCGCAGTTGTTCGTAAAAATTTCCAACTAACAAGATCAGGCGCTACCTTCCATACAGTATATCGCTAGAGTCCTTATCCTCGAGTAGAAACCCAACCATTTGATCTGCTCTCCGATGGATGATAAATTTGGCCTACCTAAAATAAGGTAGTAAGCCGATATAGCATCCCTCATGCTTACAAACCATAAATCTAATCCAGAAAATGACAATGATATATCCTATGGTAGTGAACCACATAACTTTCCCCTGTGCCTCGCTTTAGTCAGTTATCGATGTGAAGTCTTCGTCCAAAGCATTTTTAATATAACACAAGTCCTTATCGACCCAAACAACCTAGATCTCCTTTGTAGAACTTCAAAGAACAACATAACGCATAAAATAAATTTTGCAGTGGTTGCGAATAAGTCATACGTAAGTATACTTATCCAATATTGGATTTTTCAAAAGAACTGCTTAGAGAATCTTCGATCAACTCGTTATGGTTCTTTTATAAATAAGCAAACAACACATATGGTAGAGTATAATCTCTTTCCAGACGAATAGCCTTATCTCTTGTCCTATAAGAGCAAGGTTAATTTATACAAAGGGTAAAGCATAATAATAGGATAATCATACCATATAAAACTCGTATTTCTTTTAAATATTCCTTAGGTAAATTTTTATCAAGTTTAATAGCAGTAAAAATGATCGCATATGGAAATCAACTTACGTATACTTATCACCCTTTTCGACCTTCTCAAATTACGCAATCCTCGATTAAAAGTTAAGCCTGATAGTTTAGAAGACTTGTTGCACTAAAGATATACCTTAACACATCATCTTATCTCTCACAGATAGAACAAGTCTACTTGTCGACCTTTACTGCTAAGTATAGGAGTAAAAACTTCCCCTAAATGAATAAACACACAAACACGTTTAAATCACAAGCGACTTATAATCCCCTTTTATCAAATAATACTTCTATTTTAATACTTGTATATATTTTAAACTACCTTTATAAATGATATATACATGTATACTAAATTATTTGCAAAGATAACATAATTAATATAAATTATTAAAACAATTTAAGTTACAGAATGTTTTTTTTGGAAGAAAGTTATAGAATGTTACATAAACCCTTTTATCCCTTTTACAAAATATTTAATTAAGCTCCTATATATATGCACACTTTCAAAACACACACACACATATATATTTTAGATACCCAAATAAAATATTATATAAAAATAATAAATTAGAATTCATCAAAAATCACTTAACATAAGTGTTATATATAAAGAAAACCATTTACTTTAAAAATTCATATATATTTATTAAAAAAAATATTTAAACCTGAAATATATTTAAAATACCCTAAACATTTTATTAGCCATCCACTAGAATATCTTACAATAATAATCAATTTAACTATTGTTTTTAAACTCATTGTAATCGCTAAATTTGATAAAAACAACATAATAATAGTCAGTGCTATAACAGAGTTAGAAATCATGTCATACAGTTAAAAGTGCTGCTGTTAGTCTTGTTAAAAAGTCCGGACCGACAATAGTTAAAAATTCTTGAAACTTTTGTCTATTTGCTCTATGATACATAATGATTTAACGTCTTATTTTTTTTAAGTAAGTAGTTCACTTAGAGTATAAAATGACCATGAAAACAAAGCCCTAAGGATATCTATCTAAATCGTACCAAAATCACCAAAGATAAGGTTGTAACATCCCCCTATTTGGAGACCGAAAAATAATGGCTACGGATGCTGTAGCCATCCATTATTATTAATTCTTGGTGACCAAATACAATGAAATTAGATATATTGATACAAAGACACACAAGAATATTGAAGAGTTTTTAACAGAAAATCAAATCCACATTCCATTTCAAAATATATCAAACTGATTACATAATCCCATTCGCAGACCACATTCAGATAACTTATGATAACAAAATATGCCAGGAGCGACATGTGAAGATGCCCCTTGGTTGATCAGAGTACACACTAAGGCATTAAAATAGTTTGCCTTTGCAACTAATCATACAATGGAAATAAAATAACTTTAGATAACTATCTGCCTATGGCACGCCTCTGGAAGCTTTATTCGTCTAAACTAAAAAATTGAAAACATTTAACTCTCAACCTACTCAAAATCAATTGAGTACCCGATAGTTTAAGGGAAAAACAAAATCTTTGAGTCAGGCAAAAAGCCTGGTATGAATAATAACCTACAATCTCAAACCCTTTAGATATCTACTAAGACCATGCCGCTTAGCGGAATAGGTTTTCCCCTCACTAGTATCCCAAAACATTTACAAAACCATATACCGTGCTTCCTGCATCCACAATGGTCAAAAACATAATATTTCAAAGTATTATGATGATATGCAAAACAAGTAAATAAAATATGGATTGCCTATCCCCCATTCATCCCGACTCTCTGTCTCAATTATAGTTTCTAAGTTTACTATTAACCTGTTAAATGTTTATGGACTATCTATCCAACTATTTAGTTTTCATGAGATCATTAAGAACCTATTGGTAACTCCAATATCGTATTTCTTATCCTAGTATTCATAGGCTAACTAGGAACCTATTGACCGACTGCCAATATCTTAATCTAGATATAGTTTTCATGAGCTAAATACAAACCTACTGGCCCCTGCCATTATCAAATCATAGTTTTCATGGGCTGACTATGAACCTATTGGCCCATGCCAATATAACTATATTAAGAATTTAACATCTGTTAAGTTATATTCACTACTAGGTCAACCTAACTGGTTATTCTGCCCTTTCTCGAAATTCGGTTAAGAGTTAATGACATTGTGAATACTATTTCCAAATATTTTATTTATGCCGTGATTTTTCCTTAAAAAGTAGAATGGGTCATTAGTTTTGAAACCTTAAACCATCACTTTCAAAACCCCTAGATGACTTCCTTCAAAAGCATAGAAGACCTCTTTCCAAAACTCTAAATATATATACCTTTCGAAATCAATAAGATCTTTCGATGGTATCAAGTAAGTGTTCAAAACGTAGGTTTCGAAACAAATGAAATACCCTTTCGAAAACATTGGCTTTTAATCTTAAAACATCATTTGTCAAGATGGCTGTAAACGAAAGTGTCTCTTTCGAAATCAACAAAAACTAATTTGGGGAAAAATTGACGGTGATGGGGCCATCCAGTTCGAAAGAAAAAGACATAAAAATCTAAGGTTCGAAGGTTTGGGTCGAATCCCTCTTTCGACTCTATATCCTTCGAAACCCCAACCCTTTTGGAAGGAAATTAAGAAAAAGGTTTGGTTTAAAGTAAAAACGAAGGCCACTCTTCAAAAGCATTATTGGACAACAAGGTCGAAAGGTAGAGTGGCAGCTGGGCTTCGATTAGGTCGAAACCAACCACTTTCGAAAGCTTTTATTTAAAGAAAAGTGGAACTCCTTCGAAAACTAATGCCTTTAGTAAAACATGGCAGCCTTAAGGAGAAATATAAACTCCTTTTGAAAGCATTCGTTTCGACTAGGTTAAAATCTTCAAGTAAAATAAGGCAAGGATTTTAACTTATAAAACAAGGTAGGGTTTCGACCCCATCAGAAGCTCACCCTTCGACACCCAGGTTCCGCCTATCTTCCAATCCACTACGTACCTTCTAGGAGATATCATGTGTATTGGTTTCGATTATGAAGGTTTTGACTATGATGGTTTCAACCATGAAGGGGCAGAATCAAGGGAGCCGGAAGGTACCTTCTAATAAAGGCGAAACACCTTCTTCTGATTTAAAGGCTAAATTATAGCAACTTTTAGTAATTTATTTTCAACACTTGCCTATTTGGAAATCATTGATTGGCTGCCAAAAAGCTTTTCAAATACTTTATTGTATAACTGCCCCTTTTATGTCAGATCTAAATCAAAGAATTTAAATGTTAAAGTCTTTCCATATAACAAATTCGACATTTGCAAAAAAGCCCTTCTTTCAAAATAATTTATTTGCCTTAACAAATAAATTGGGAAAATTCCCCAAAAATCATAGAAACTCGAATTTATCGCATATTCAACATATTAAAAAATTTGACCCAATTTCTTCCTGAAATTCATAAAATAAATATTTAACCCAAACGTATCATAATTTTCATCAAAATTTCATAATAAAATTTCTATAACTTGCAAAATTCATAAAAATAAAAACCATCTCCAAAATCATGTTTTATTTGACATGAAAATTTTCCATGGCATTTTAAAATCAATAAATCACGGTTTTAAGCCTAAACCGTGTAGATTTTGCATAATTAAATTTTTTAAAACCAAGCAATCCATAAATTAAGCATATCATCATTCAAAATAATCACAGGAACAAGATAAATACTCAAATCAGAAAACATATGATTATAAAACAAAAAAGAGATGGTAAGAATTATTATTCACCTTAGAGTTGACAAGGATATTGAGATTTATTGTAGCTTAATCCTTCCTAGCTTTAATCTTATCTTTTGATCGAAATTTCTTTTTTTCCTTCTTGTTAATGGCCGGTTATATTAGGGTTTTTGCGTTTGTTTTTATTTGAGAAAATAGAATGAACGTGAAACGACAAAGGCAAATGTATAGCCGTGAATATAAAGTGTGGTTATATTTACTAATAAGGCCTTATATAAGTTAATTATCTTATAACCAATCTTTAAGTCCATTTATTTTATTAGTAAACACGACCACATATACTATTTACTCAATTCTCAATCTCCTTATCATCATTATTCTACTTAATTTGTCTAATTAAATTTTCTGAATAATGTTGTCAAAAATTAAGGATGTTACAGGCTCCCCTTTTAAGAATTTCATCCTTGAAATTCAGTAAGGACCAAATACTAATCTTAGTAATCATCTGTTACAACTCCTAACAAACATACTAGTCTAACTAACTAGCAACAATCTATATAAATCTAATAGACATACCCTCAAAGCAGATCAGGATAAGTATCTCTAATCCGTCCTCTATCTTCCACGTACAGTTCTTCTCATTGTCGCTCCACTGAACGTTCACCAACTTAACTATCTTGTTTCTTAATCTTTTCTCATCTCTAGCTATAACCCGAACTGGTTGTCTAACAATAGTCAAATTAGGATCTACCACTAAATCATCCAACCATGTCGGATGAATGGTAGTCTTAGGATCATGCACAAACTTACGAAGATGAGACACATGAAATACATTATGGATGCCTGCCAAACTGCTCGGCAACTCTATTCTATATGTAAGCTTTCCAATCCTTTCTAAAAATCTAGAATGGACCAACATATCTTGGGACTAACTTCCTTGAGTTTCCAAATTGTACCACACCCTTCATAGGTGATACTTTAATGAAAACCTTATCTCCAACTGAGAATTCTAGGTCTTTAAGCCTCTACTTTGCGTAACTCTTCTGTCTTGATTGAGCTCCCTTTATCCCCTCTCAGATTAACTCAATATTCTCTGACACCTCTCTAACCAAATCTGGACCTAAGACTAATCTGTTTGCAGTCTCCAACTAACATGCTGGTGATTTGCACGGTCTTCTATACAAAGTTTCAAACGACGCCATTCCTATACTAGTTAGGAAAACTCGACCAAATGTAGATGATCTTCCCATGACCCCTTGAAGTCCAATATACAAGCTCTTAGTAAACCTTCAAGCACTTTATTGACTCTCTCTGTCCATCTGTTTGAGCGTGATATGCAGTACTCATATTAAGTTTGGTACCCATCACTTCTTGTAGACTCTTCCTGAATTCATTAGTAGACAAAGCATCTCTATCACTGACTGTACTACTAGGAACTCCATGCAGTCTACGTATGTTCTTCATGAAAAACTTAGCTAAAACATGTGCCATCCTGATTGACTTAATTGGAATGAAATGGGCACTCTTGGTCAATTTGTCCACTATAACCCATATGCTTTCATTTCTTTTATTTGACCTTGGCAACCGTCTATAAAATCCATGGATATCGAATCTCATTTCCAAACTGGAATCTCTAATGGTTGAAGCAATGCACTGGGCTTCTGATGTTCAACTTTCACGTGGTGACAGTTTGCACACTCCCTAACCCACAAGCCAACATCCCTCTTCATGCCTTCTGAATATAAGCTCCTCTTCATAACCTAATACATCTTTGTTCCACTAGGATGAATCGTAAACTTGGATCGATGACATTCTCCCAGAACTTCCTTCCTCAAGTCCTCTACATTTGAAACGCACAACCGTTCCTTCTTTCTTAGCTATCCTTTCTGGTCAAGGCTAAAATCATTTAAATCATCGATCTCTATGCCATCCTCAAGTCTCCTAATCCTCTCAACTAATACTGGATCTTCTTTCTTCTTAGAAGCAATTCTCTCAATCAATAATGGTCGGACCTCCAAACAAGACAGTTTGGCGGAACTCTGGCTTGAACCAGTAGTTGATTTTAACTACACTGCACAACTGGCCAAAGCTTCCAAATCATTCCACTCGGCCAACATAGCTAACACCACATTCTGATGTTTTCACTAAGAGAATCTGCTACCTTATTGCCTTTTCCTAGTGTATATTCTATACCAAAATCATAAATGAAAAAATTCCAGCCACCTTCGTTGTCTCATATTTAACTCTTTCTAAGAAAATAAGTACCGCAAAGACTTATGATCGGTATACAACTCAAATCTCTCCCCTAGGAGATAATGTCTTCAAATCTTCAATGCGAAGATCACAGCTGCCAACTTCAAATCATGAGTATGATATCTTACTTCATGAGGTCTAAGCTGCCTAGAGCATAGGCAAATAACCTTACCATTATTTATCAATACAACTCCTAATCAAGTTACATATTCATTAATATATACCAAAAATTCTTGGTTTCCATCTGGAACTACTAACACAGTTGCATTGGTCAACAAACATTTTAACTTAAGGAATGCTTCCTCACATTTGTCGGACCAAACAAACTTTACCTCTTTTTTGGTCAGCTTAGTTAAGGGTGCTGCTATCCGTGAGAAATCCTTAATGAATCTCCGATAGTAACCAGCAAGTCCAAGAAAACTTCTGGTCTTAGTCACCATCTCTAGTCTCTTCCAATTATTAACAGTTTCGATCTTATCTGGATCGACTCACAACACTTTACCTGAAACTGCATGACCAAGAAACTTAGCTTCTTTCTTCCAAAAATGACATTTGGTAAACTTCGCCTTTAGCTGATTCTGCCTCAGGGTCTCCAGCACCACTCTAATATGAACTTTGTGCTCCCTCTCATCCTTAAAGTGTACTAGAATGTCATCTATGAAATTTATCCAAGTAATCTTGGAAAACTCGGTTCATCAAATCTACGAAGAAAGCAGGTTCATTCGTTAATCCAAATGGCATCACTAACCATGCATACAAACCATATCTAGTTCGAAATGCTATCAAAGGAATACTTTCCTCCACCACTCTTAACTGATAGAAACTTATCACCAAGTCCAACCAGGAGAATACTCTGGCTCCATTCAATTGATCAAACAGATCGTCTATTCTGGGCAAAGGATATTTATTATTAGCTGTCCTTTCATTTAGCTTACGATAGTCAATGCATATACTTAATGACCCCTCTAGTTTCTTCATGAACACCGTGGCCCCTCCCCAAGGCGAACTACTTGGCTTGATAAAATTCTTTCATTCCAGATTCACTAGCTGCACCTTCAATTTCTTCATTTCAGTTGGTGTCATTCTACTAGGCGGTCTACTCACAGGTTCAGCTCCGGGAAAAAGATATATTCTAAACTCAACAGCTCTTTTAGGGGATAATCCAGTGACTGGTTCAAAGATATTTGCAAACTCTTTTGCTACCCGAACCTGACTTAACTCATCACCTATCTCCATAGAGTTACGCTAAGCACTAACACTTCGGTCAGTATTCTTTACTGAGAATATCACTCATCTATGACTATTAGGGTGTCTTAGTGATATCTCTCTATTCTGGTAAAATATTCTAGCCTCATACCTACCCAACCAATCTATTCCCAAAATGATCCTGAAATCTACGAAATCAATAACATACAAACTACATTTAAACTTATGACCTAACAAGTCAAGTTCTAAGTGGTCACATCTCAACCCCATAGTTGCAAACCCTCCTATAAGATCCACAACCCTTAAGGAAGTAACAAGGTAGGTGGGTTCTAGGCATAATCTATCAACTAAACACCGAGATATAAATTAATGTAATATGCCGGTATCAAAAAGTACTCTAACTGAAATACTCGAAATCAAAAGTGTATCTTCCATCACAGTCTTTCCTTTATCTGCTGCAGTAGGCTTAGTTGATCCAATAGCAAAGACCTTTCCTTTGTCCTCCCTAACTGGTTCTGGACACTGATTCTTGTAATGCCTAACTTGATCATAGATGAAGAATTTCACTTTCTTCTTAACTGCAGCCTTCTTCCCATTTCCTGACCGACATTCATTCGCAAAGTAACCCTTCTTGTCACAATTATAACAAACTACCTCAGCCTTTGACCTCTTAGCTGTGTCTCCCTTATCGGTTCCTTTCTTTTTAATGAACTTCCTCTTCTTCCAGTAAGAACCTTGGGTTTCCACTGACTTTTCTTTAGCTTGATCAACAAGCAGCTTCTCATGGAAAATAGCCATCTCCACCATAATATTACAAGGATCACAGGCTTGTCTCTTGGTCATTCTAGCAAGTTTGGACCCTAATCCCCGAATGAACTTCTCATTCCTTTTTATGACAGTATCTATAAGAACATAGCCATATCTAGACAGCTCTTCAAACTTGGTAACATACTCAACTACCGACATCTCCCATTGCACAAAGTCCATACATTTCCTCATCGACTCGGACTTGGAAAACTCAGATACAAACTTCTGCTTAAATCTCGCCTTAAAATCAGCTCAAGTTAACTGTTCTTCTAATACTCCAGAAGTAACATTGTTCCACTAGTGCAATGATGACCATTGTAACTGCCTAGAGGACAACCTTCTCTTTTATCTGTCATTCAGACCCATACATATATTTTCTCATAATGCAACAACCAATTGTGAACCTCTACAACACTTTCATTCCAAGAAAGGCTTCCCACCAAAACTGGTGTAGTCTCTACTCAGCAAAGCAATATTCCCAACTGAAGCCGCATGATTATATCCTGCTACATTTCTAGCAACACCTGTTGCAGCTCCAGCTTACATCAAACCAGTAAAGAACTGATACATTGCCCCCATATCTACTGGTGGATTTACAACACTCACATTGGCTTCAGCATTTTGGTTACTAGCATTAGCCGGTCAACCCGGGTTTCTTCTTGTAGTGGGTCGAGCATTTCCATTAGTTGTGGTGCTTCCTCCACCGAGATTTCCTATTTCGTTTTCTACTTCCATATCTCCCTTCTCTTAAGTCTACATATAAGTCTTAGTAAGATATAGAAGAACAGTCTAAGAGAACGATCGATACGTACTTTTATATATACAAATATATATCAAATTCAAGTACGTTACTATAGTGTTAACCCAAACCCCAATCTTGTTATCTACTTCATTGGATTATGTTTGAAAAATCTTTTAGGTTTAAATTTCTTTTAAAGTTTCATAAATCTCGCTTTGATACCAACTTGTAACATCTCCCTACTTGGAGGCCAAAACCTAATGGCTACGGATGCTGCAGTCATCCATAGTTATTAACTCTTGGTGACCAAATAGGACGATATTAGATATATTGATATAACGAAACACAAGAATATGGAAGAATTTTTAACAGCAAACCAAATCCACATTTCAAAATATTTCAAATTGATTACATAATCCCTTTCGTAGATCACATTCAGATAACTTATAATAAAAAATAGACCAAGAGCGATATATGAAGATGTCCACTTGGTTGATCAGAGTACAAACTAGGCATTAAAATGGTTTACCTTTACAACCAAACATACAAAGGAAATAAAATAACTTTAGATAACTATCTGCCTCCTGGCCTTTATATGCCTTTGAAAGCTATACCCGTTTAAACAGAAAACCTGAAAAACTTATAACTCTTAACCTACTCTAAAGCAATTGAGTACCAGATAGTTTAAGGGGAAAACAAAAACTTCGAGTTGGACAAAAAGCCTGGTATGAATAATAATATACCATCTCAAACTCTTTAGATATCTGGTAAGACCATGCCGCTTAGCGGAACGAGTTTCCCCTCACTAGATCCTAAAACATTTACAAAACCATATATTGTGCTTCTTGCATCCTAATGGTTAAAAACACATTATTTCAAAGTATTATGATGATATGAAAAAAAAGTAAATAAAATCTAGATTACCCATCTCCCATTCAACCCGACTTCCTATCTCAATTATATTTTCTAAGGTTACTATTAACATGTTAAATGTTTATAGACTATCTGTCCAACTACTTTGTTTTCATGGGATCATTAGGAACCTATTGGTAACTCCAATATCGTATTTCTTTTCCTAGGTTTCATTGGCTAACTAGGAATCTATTGGTGACTGCCAATATCTTAATCCAGATATAGTTTCATGGGCTAACTACAAGCCTACTGGCCCCTGCCAGTATCAAATCATAGTTTTCATGGACTGACTATAAAATATTAGCCCCTGCCAATATCATTAAATTAAGAATTTAACATCTGTTAAATTATTTTCACTACCGGGTTAACCTAACTAGTTATTCTGCCCTTTTCCAAAATTCAGTTATAGGTTAATGACACTGTGAATATTATTTCCAACATCTTTTATTTATGCCATGGTTTTTCCTTAAAAATGAGAATGGGTCATAAGTTTTGAAACCTTAAAACATCACTTTTGAAACCCCTGGCTGACGTCCTTCGATAATATAGAAAACCTCTTTATAAAACTCTAAATATATATACCTTTCAAAACCAATAATACCTTACAATGGTATCAAGAAAACATTCTTTAAAATATAGGTTTCAAAACAAACGAAATACCTATTCGAAAGCATTGGGTTTTACTCTTAAAATATCATTTGTGTCAAGACGGTTGTATATGAAAGTATCTCTTTCAAAACAAACAAAAACTAGTTTAGTGAAAAATTGATGGTGTCGGAGCCATCTTGTTCGAAAGCAAAAGACTTAAAAATCAAAGCTTCGAAGGTCTGGGCCGAATCCTCCTTTTGAATATATCTCCATCAAAACCCCAACCCCATTCAAAAGAAATTAAGAAAAAGATTTGGTTTAAAGTAAAAATAAAGGCAACTCTTTGGAAGCATTAATGGATAATAAGGTCGAAAGATACAGTGGTGGCTAAGCTTCGACTAGGTCGAAACCAACCCCTCTCGAAAGCTTATATCTAAAGAAAAGTGGAACTCCTTCAAAAGCTAATGCCTTTAGTAAAACATGGCAACCTTCTTCGAAGGCTAAATATGAACTCCTTTTGAAAGCATTCATTTCGACCGGTTTAAAAGCTTCAAGTAAAACAAGGCAAGGATTTTTAACTTATAAAACAAGGCAGGGTTTCGACCCCATCAGAAGCTCACCCTTCGACACCCAAGGTTCCGCCTACCTTCCGATCCACTGCGTACCTTCTAGGAGATATCATGTTCATTGGTTTCAATTATGAAGGTTTCGATTATGAGATTTCGACTATGATGGTTTCGACCATGACAGGGTGGAATCAAGCGAGTGGGAAGGTACCTTCTAATAAAGGTGAAACATCTTCTTCTGATTTAAAGGCTGAATTATAGCAACTTTTAGTAATTTCTTTTCGATAACTTGCCTATTTGGAAATCATTGATTGGCTGCCAAAAATCTTTTCAAATACTTTATTACATAACTGTCATTTTTATATCAGATCTAAATCAAAGAATTTTAATGTTAAAGTCTTTCCATATAACAAATTCAATATTTGCAGAAAAGCCCCTACTTTAAAATAATTTATTTCCCTTAGTAAATCAATTGGAAAAATTCCCCAAAAACCACCGAAATTTTAATTTATCATGTATTTAAACATTTAAAAAAAATTGACCCAATTTCTTCCTAAAAATTAATATTTAACTCAATCGCTTCATTTTTTCCGTCAAAAATTCATAATAAAATATTCGTAACTTGGAAAATTCCAAAAATCAAAACCCATCTCCGAAATCATGTTTTACTTAACATAAAAAAATTCATGGCATTTTAATATCAATAAATCACGGTTTTAACTCTAAACCATACGGACTTTACATAATTAAATTGTTTAAAACCAAACAATCCATAAATTAAGCATATAATCATTCAAAATAATCATACGAACAAGATAAATACTCAAATATGAAATCATATGATTATAAAACCGAAAAGAGATGGTAAGAATTATTATTCACCTTAGAGTTTATAATGATATTAAGATTCTTTGTAGGTTAATCCTTCTTAGCTTTGATCTTATCTTTTGATCAAAATTTCCTTTTTTCCCCTCTTGTTAATGGCCAACTATATTAGGATTCTTGCGTTTGTTTTGATTTGAGAAAATAAAATAAACGTGAAAAGGAAAAGGCCAATGTATAGCCGTGAATATAAAGTGCGGCTATATTTACTAATAAGGCCTTATGTAAGTTAATTATCTTATAATCAATCTCTAAGCCCATTTATTTTATTAGTAAGCATAGCCATATATATAATTTACTCAATTCTCAATCTCCTTATCATCATTATTCTATTTAATTTATTTAAATAAATTTTCTAAATAATGTTGTCAAAAACTAGGGATGTTACAAAGGTAGTATCAAGTGCATAAATAGCGAATTTTTCGCTTTCAAACATTTTAAATTCCCTTTGCTATCACATACACTACTGTAAGTATAGAGCCCAACCAAAATATATTCATATATCACCACTTTAAAGAAATTTAAGCATAAGGATTACAAAGTGTGCTTATAGCAACCAGTCTCGCTTCAAACATTCACATACTCTTTAACTCTATACATATTCAAACCAAGCCTGTAATTCAAGTCTAGGCCATGATGAATTTGTAGAGGGTAATATAAGTGAGTATACTGTATATTGAGTTTTCATTTACTTTACACAAGCAAAAGGGGTACAAAAACAACTTTAATTAGTTAATGTCATTACTTTATATTAGCACACAATTATATACACAATATATATTTTTCAATGGCAAGTTAACTTACCAAACTCCGTGCTAAAATCAAGCATAAGCCCTCTAGAATAAATGAACCCTTCCTACCATAACCCAAAGCCTATGAAACTCCTTCCTTCTTCTATAAATGCTCACAGAAACCTTTGCTTCTCCTTCGATGCTTACAGAAAAGTGTGGTATAGGTGTTTGTGTTCCTTTACTTCATGCTTTAAGTTGATATTCCTTGCTTCTATGTTGTGCAAGGTCCTTTGCGTGAGTTTGAGAGAGAATTAGGAGTTGTTTTATTTTATTTTTTAGAATTTAAAGAGAAGAGAATACGAGCTTGAAGGCATTTATTTATGCTTTACTTTGTAAAATTGATTTGTGTAAGTTCCGTACGTATAAACAGAAGCATGAAGAGGCATTTCCTTTCTCTTACCTCCTATAATCGTATACCAAAGCCATGCCATTCCATGTGCTAAACTTTCCACCTAAAGTGATAATATCTCATATAAAAATATCTCCTTTTAATATCTTATTTCCTTTATAAATTATTACCCATGAGTTCATGCATAACTTCATCAAATGAATTTTGTTAGCTATAAACCACAAAATATTTTTATTTAATGTTAATGACAACATTAGTTTTCTAAGCTCGTCCAAAAATTTCAAGCACCTTCTTCCGAGTAAAAAGTCATATAACGATACAATGATTTTTGGTCACATTATCAATTTTTGCTTGAAATATTTAATTTTATAAAAGCATTTCACATTCATTATCCATACTTTTAAACATATTCATTAGTGTTATAAAATCAATTTTATCACATCAAACTTAAATATTTGAATAATTAAGATATTTAGATATTAAATGTTTAAACTTATGGCTCACTACATTGGTTAAGGTATCCACCTAGTACATTAGATGTCCCTTGTTCAATCCCTGCAACTAGCATGATCGCTGGTTCCCACATTATGATCCGTAATGAAGTAATGCTTTTACCCGTGCATATCCTACAATGGTTGTGCTTGTAGAAAGGATATATGTAAAGCTCCCTCATGAGGTACCTACTATGGTAACCCCCAAAGGAGTTTGGGATGAACCAATAATGGTATCAAATCCCAGATGGTCTATGCGGTCAAATTAGCAACTTGAGGGCTAGCTAATAAAGTATACCCACCATTTGGGCGTCTAGAATAGTAGTGTGTATGCTTGGGTTTCGATAATCAAGTATTTTCCTCTCTTTGGCTACTGGCCTGGCTCAATTGCGGAGTAAGTCCAAAAGGTAGACCCAATTGTAAAGGCTCAAATTGATTTAGGCCTTGGGTTTCATAATTAAGTATGAAAACTAAAATATATTTTAAATTCAAAAGGTTAAGTTTGAAGTATAATATGAATTTTTATAAAACATATAAAATAATTTCCAAATAATTTTGAAAATAAATTTAGTAATTTCAGAAATTATATTAATTAATTAGATCAAATAAGTAAATAGGCAAATAAATAAAAGTTAATTAATTAATATAAAACATATATAATGATACATGCACATATTTGTCTTAATTATTTAAGGTGAATAATAAATCTAATTTTTTGAATCTATTAAAAGTATTTAATTAAAAATGTTTTAAGAAAATTAATATTTAATTGATAAAAATATTATTCAAATGGTCATTAGTAAAGATACACATACAAATATATTATATGTACATAAAACTATAAATGTTACACTTAATATTCATCTTAATTATTTGTAAAAATAATCATATAATGCAAAAAATAGCGACTTTTGAATTATTTTCGTGGCAACTCCAGATTCGAAATCATCCTTCCTTTTTTCCACAACCTTCAGTTCAATTCACAATTTCCACTCGTTCCCGTTCTTCAAATTGGAATATCAACTACAGATCTGTATCCTATCATCATTTAGGAGAGTTTCATTATTTAATCAATGGTAAGCTCATTTCTCAATCTAGGCACGAGTTGATTTACCACCTTTTCCTAGGAGTCATCTTGTTAGCTCTGATAGCATGTGTGCTGGTGGCATCTGTTTTGGTACCGCATGTTCAAATGGTGTCATTTTTGCCGACGTCGTTCGTGGTGATGTTGTTGCTCAATGCTTATGCGATTGCAACTTTAGCTCATACTTTGAAGGTAACCCATTCTAATCCTGTTAGTTCTAATTTTACTAAAGATATTTATGTTAGTGCTGAAATTACTTCCAACTTCCATGGTGTTACTGATTAGCTCAAACCCATTTGTGATTAGTCATCTTCGTTTAGGAAGAGACCTGGAAATGCAGGTTCGTTTGCTCCTAAATGATATGTAGTTGATATTACTGATAAACCTATTCCCCTCCTAAGGAAATAATTGAAGCTGCTATTGCTTTTTGGAAAGACTATTTAGTGTGTTTCTTCCTAGATAAAGCTCTCTATGGCTCCACCATGAAGAAACATTCCTTGATTTGTGGTGGTTGCATGGATCGGTCAACGTCGGGTGTGACAATTTGATATATTTTATTCTCTTGCCCTTAGGAAAGATCACGTATTCTAGAATCTGATCCTATTATTATTTATGTAAAATTTTCTATCATTACATAATGGAGCCCTTCTGTTGACATGGCTTGTAAGTAGGTTCTTTCCATTCCCATTTAGGCTCATATCTCGAACATCCCTTCAATTTTCCAATCTTTTGAGCGAGTTATGGATCACTAATCATATTGGCCAATTGATTTGTTTTGATGTATCCATTGAGCATAGGATCTTCGTTACACCAAATCCCTTGAGATTACCCCATCTGAGCAGTTACTTACTCGCACTCAAGTATCTTTTGTCGAGGGCAAGGTGGCTTACCTTGATGTATCTTACCACTGGAAACCATCTATATGTGACCTTTTCCATTCATTTGGCCGTATAATCTCTTCCTTCCCTCATTTAGTTGCAGCTACTGATAGCCTTCCTCTTAGAATCCGCTCTTTGAGCTTCCAGCTAAGCGTTTGCAAATCAAAGTTCCCCAAGCCCCCATCTCTACTCCCTTGGATTCACCTTTCGACCCTCTAGTTAAGTCTCTCCTCTTGAGATGCCACTGCCATCTCCTAGGCCAAGTTGCCTCCTTCCACACCCTTCCATGTATCTTCATCTGATGCCACCACCTCTGACCTACCGCCAGTTCTTACCCCAATCTCTAATGTCAAGAGGGATCTTATCCTCGCCCTTATTTCTGATTCATCCAACGTCGAGTGTATTACTCTATAGCTCTCTGAAAAATTTGGTTATTGGCATGCAGTTAGTCTGGTGCAAAAATGCTTAACGTGGTCCCACAAGGAAAGCGAATTGTGCTATTACTCAAATTGGAAGATATTCTCTAAGTGGATTTTAGATGATAAGAAAGAGATATTCTCTACGTGGATTTTAGATGATGAGAAAGATGAACAGGAACTCTACTACAGATATGGAGGATGATCTTATCCCATGCAATAATGGTGAATTCGGTGCCAATAATGATAAGGTTTTGGCTGTATCGGACTGGGATCAAACATATATTTTACACATATTTTCTAGCCACGTTCTCTTGGATATTGCCCTGAGCTTATTGGCTAGTCCACAGATGTGCATGGATTTAGTGTGGGTATTTTCTTGGGTTTTTATTGTTGGATTATTTGCTAGGACTTATATTTTGATTTAGTTGGTCCTGATTAGTTTATTTTGCTTATATGTTATTCGCTATCTAGCTAAGTTGTTAGCAGGTATTTTGTATTATAGGCCCGGTGCCCGGGACTCTTGTACCTTTTACTATTTCTCACACACACACACATGGCTGTATGACCTTAGGGCCATACATCCTTTATATAAATAAAAATTATTCATCTTTATTTGTTTGGGATAAATAAATTAAATTTTGAACTTTAAAAATAATTTAATTAATTTCTTAACTAAATTGATAAATTTAAATGAGTTAAATAATATTTAATTCATAATATACATATCAACGTCATATAATTTAATTTAATTATAAATAGTTATATATGAACTAAGCTTATAATACAAATATATTATCATAAGTGGAATTGTAAGAAACCCAACTTAAGTTTAAGGAACGAGTACTTGCGTTTTATAGGCATATCATGATTTCAAATGTGTTCGACATTTGAATCACAAGGTTTTTCATAAAAATACATAGAATCCTTAATATATAAATTGTCTTCTATCATTTCTATATATTAATAGATTGCTTGCATACTCTATAGTTGTTATGCTTCCTTAAGCTAGAGATGTTATGTGTATTACTATTAATATATTTATAGGCTGAGGTAAGATATATGCACGTATTTGTTGAGTTTCTTTAAGGTACATGCATTATACTTAGACATCATGTAACAACCCTGATTTTTGAGGTTACCTATTAATACTAAATTATAACGGTAGTTATAATTTAATATTGTAAATTAAAATAAAATTGAAGATTTTAAATTGTTTATTTGGAATAAACAATGAATTTTAGAAATTAAAATGAGAAAATAAAGTTTGGAACTTTATTTTATTTGTTTGGGTTTATAATAAATGGAAAATAGTTTTTATTTAGAGAAAATGCAATAATTGTATTAATTATTGGCAATTACTTCTTTTAATAATTTTTAAAGGAAGTGTTTGATTTTTAAAGGCTATTTATTTAAATAAAAAGGTGGAAATTGTTGTAAAAATGAGCTTTAATTATAAATTTGAGTTTAGAATGGTTAGTTATATTTTTCTAAGCAAGAAAAATATTTTTATGGAATTTTAGAAGTTAAAAATAAGGTTTTGTGCATTTATTTGTGGAAATTATGTATTTTTGTAAATTAAAGGTTTTTATTAATAAAAATGTTTTAAAAACTAAAATTATCTTTTTTTTATGATGTAAACATTTTATTTAATATGTATGTAAGTTCACATATTTTGTTTGGTTTAAAAACTTGAGGGAAATGTAATTTGTTTTGTAAAATAGTGTAACTTAAGCATAGTTGTTTATGTACATGAATCAAAACTTAGGCCATTTGATTTTTCTTCTAAATGTTGGGTCCAAGCCCACTTAGCCTAAATCTGAAAGAAGGAAATGAGAAAACAAATTGTCTGTACGTTCATTTTTCTACCTCACCTTCTTCTTCCTCAAAGGCAGAAAATCAAAAGAGAAAGCATCCCTCTTTTAAGAATCCAAGCTTCAATTTCCAAATTAAATCAATCTTTTGCTGAAAATTATTAAATTAAAGCTCTTTCAATAGGTAATCAATATCTAAACCTTATAATTTCATTAAATTCCTGATTTGAGAAGTATGTTTCTAATTTACTCTATATCTTGTGTTGCATGTTTGTAAAGCTTCATTTTTAGGTTATTGAAGCCATTTTCTAGGTCAAAGCTCTTTTCTTTGCAAGCAAAATCATTTAATTTGCTGCCAATAAATCCTAAGGTGAGTATTATCTCACACTTCTAACTTAAATAAGCTTGAATGTCAATTACATGTTGTCTTCTTTGTTGTTTGCTGGAAAAATTTTTTCCAGAGTTGAACCTAAAACTAATTTAACCATATCTCTCTCGTTTCTTATCCAAATATGATGATTTTAGATGTTATGGAAGCTTAGGCATTTAGCTAAAAGTTTCATGTTTTGAGTTTTATGAAATTTTGAGTTTAATTTGGTCGAAAATGCACTTCTTTGTCGCTGTCCCGAGAGCAAAAGACAGTGACAATGAATCCAGACCTGAAAATTGTTTCGAGCATATCTTTTGACTCGTAAGTCCAAATAAGGCGATTCTTTTTTTGAATTCTAGCTACAACAATGCTCTACAACTTTAATGTTTTATGATTTATCAAATTCTATGACATACAAGGTCGAATTGGCTCTTTAAGCCGCAGCCCTGTTGTTATGTTAAATGTTCACAGTTTTGCAATTTTAGACCTGAGAATTAAAATCGTCATAACTGTTGGCTCGTTTGTCCAAATTGGATGATTCTTTTTCTGTAATTTATATTTTTCAATGCTCTTCAACTTTCATGTTTTAACATTTAACAAATTATAGCTTCTACAGGGTCAAAATGGCTCTTTAAGCCGCAGCCCTGTTGTTATGCATATTGTTCTCAGTTTTATAATTTTACACCTGAGAATTAGAATTGCCATAACTTTTGACTGGAATGTCCGAATTAGTTGATTCTTTTTCTGACTTTAAGCTATGACAATTATCTTCAACTTATATGTTTTATGTTTTCTCAAATTCTGAGTTTAAAAGGTGCAAACTGGCAATACAAGCCGCAGGCCTGAGTTCTTTTGCAATGTTTGACCATTTTCCGTTGAATTGTTTTTAAATTCGATGATTCGAGCATTTTTTTTTAGAGATGGTTCTAAAAGGCTAACTCCTACTAATAGAAAAGCCGATATTAATATTGATTCGCACTATGAATTGACGGTTTCATTTGGGTTTTATCGTGTTAATTTTATTGAATTTTTATCGATTTTTGCTGTTTCTGTGCACGTGTTTTCTAAACCGTTTTCGAAATGATTTTCAAAATGGAAAAGCATTCAAATTAAATGTTTTACAAAAATTTACAATTATTTTATATATATAATACACACTTTTATACTATTCGAACATATGAGAAAGAGAATTAAACGATTTAGTAAAACACGTGGTATGGGACATGTGCGTTTACTATTTCGGTTAATTTCGGACTTGTACGATCGAAGCTATTTGAGATTATTGATTCCGAGATGTTTTGCCAGTTTATGACGCATTTTGAGTTTTATAATTCCTATTTATTGGAATTATTTAAGATGGTCAATATTTGGCAAGTATTATGCTTTGAGATCTCCTATGTAGGAGTATGGTCGATAAGAGCCATCATGATGTTTAATTCATGATGTTTTATTTACTTGCCAATGATATAGGGCAAGCCTCGAGTTTATGATTTCATATTTTGAGGTTTATGGTTTATGATGAACCATCATGATGTTTTCACTTGTCGAGGAGATGAGACAAATTACGATGCCATTTAATACTTGTAGATGAGACGAGACGAGTGTGATGTTTTTTTATCACTTGCCAATGAGACGAGGCAAGATATGATTTTCTGAGTTTTATGTTGTTTCTAGTGTGGCATCGACTAGCGGCTAGTAAACTGCTAAGTGCGAACGTGTGGTATGAGACACTCGTTAACACTTTTTGGGTTCCTATCCGTGAGTTTGTGACACATTCACGATGTTTACCTAACAGAAATGCTTGGAGAGGTGTTAGCGACCTTGTCATAAGGACGAACTGCTTGGGAGGTGTTAGCGACCTTGTTAGGGCTGACAAAATAGCTTAGAGAGGTGTTAGCGACCTTGTCATGAGGACGAACTGCTTTGCGAGGTGTCAGCGACCTTGTTAGGGCAGATAAAATAGCTTGGAGAGGTGTTAGCGACCTTGTCATGAGGACGAACTGCTTTGGGAGGTGTTAGCGACCTTGTCTGAGACTTCAGCCATCTGAGTTTAGCACGTGCATCATTGCTTCGGCATTACAATCGGGGATTTGGCCAATCCAGATTTTCTGAGTTTCTGTTTTATTGTGATTTCACCTTTTTAAGATGTTTTATTACATCGATAGCCTAGTGCTATATGAGATGTTATATATATGGAGATTTCAATTATGATGTTTGAACTCTTATCGAGTTCCTTGAGTTATGAGTTTTAATAATTTCAGGATTTTATAAGATATTCTGGTTTTTCCATTTTGGCAAGTTGAGATTGAGGTTTATATACATTTATACCGATGAGATGAGGTATAATTAAATTTAGAGATTCATCTATAGTTGAATTTTGGATCATCCTATTTGAGAATGTTTTATGTTTGCCATTTCAACGAAAGTTGTATTGATATTTCTCCTTTTGAGGGTTTATGGTTCATGGAAACCATGCAGACATTTTGGGATGTCACCGATAATATGAGACACTTGTGTTTGATTTGAGTATTGAGTTTGAGTTACCTCCTTCGAGGTATTTGTTCACTTAAGTAGCGTTTGTTACTTAAGTGTTGAGCTTATAATTTTATCGATTCATTCTTCTCTCTCGAGAAGAAGTATCTTCGTGTCTATTCAGCTTCATATTATCGATATTGACTGATTTGTGTAGCTAGACTGACCCGTGTATTTATACTCGGGTTAGACCGAGTTATTTCAGGTATCATGTATTGGACTTAGCTTGAAGTTGATGCTGGATATCAGCTCCCCTTTCTCTTGAGCAATTTCTGTCCTTTCGCGTACTCTGATGTATTTATATTTGATTCAATGTATATGGTATGGTAGTGAACCATCTTTATTGTATTCATATTGTATTGTACTAAACATGTATCATTGTATATGTATATACATGATGTTGATTACTGTTCTGTGATGTGCTTTACATTTAGTTATTGTATTTTGTTTTGATAGATCCGTTAGCCACCTATAGTTTTGGATTATGCGTTTACTGTGTATGTCGATCCATTGAGATAGAAAAGAAAAATCATATTGCATTTATCGACGTATTCAGTAGATGTTTAAGACAAGGTTATAGATGGTCGCCCTTAACCAGCCCTATTCTCCGCTTTAGTAGACGGAATTACTCGTTAATTCTCTTTACTAAGGTGGGTCTCGGGGTGGGGCGTTACAGCTTGGTATCAGAGCTGTGGTCAGAACAAAGTAGAATAAACATAGAACAGTACGTATATCACGATACGTCGAAGTACAATACGAGTGAATCATTGTCCTTTATTCGAGCTTGTTTTCGAATCGTGCTTTGATTATTTTTCGACTATTGGGTTATGTTGAGATGGAATATGTCTAGGAATATATATTGTATTCCGTAGTATTCCATAATTGAGTTTGATGTTATCTTATCTTATGAATGATCTTATTTAGGATTATTCTATTCTTATTGTTGTCGATGCGAGTGAGTTCGTATCGATGAAGCTTATTGATTCCTTAGAGTATTCTTGTTGTTTTCCTTTGAGAGTTGTGAACCGTATTGAGGGGATCCACAACGATTGACTTGTTTTGAGCATTCTAAGATTTATATATGATGATGCTTTTGTGAGTATTCGTTTGTTACTCACAATCTTGAGATGCATTTGATTTGAGAAGGATTGACTTATTTGATATTAAGTCAAATCCTTTGTTCTATAGGATCCTATTGTATATTTAAGTTTCCTATTTTGACTGTTTTGTTATTTCTATCACTTTGGAATGTTAATAATGATTCCAATGTTTCTGTATTCACTCTTGAGTATCGAGATGTTGATGATATATCTCGAATTCCAGTCAAGGTGACTTTGTTGAGTTTTGTGAGTCTGTTTGGATTTGACATCCAATCGGGCAATCGAGTGTTGAGGTAACCTAATTCCTGGCTTTTAGCCTTCGGCTATCCTTCCACTAGGACATCTGCTAAGGAATGAGGTGATTTTCAAGATTGTTTGAGGTTGATTGAGTTTATCATTCAGTTTCTTTGAGCTATCCTTTTCGAATACTCAATCGGTGTTATCCTTTGTAGCATTACTTTGTTTGAAGTAATGATTTGTTGTTTGTGTGCATCTTCTCCTTCGAGAAGAATATCTTGCTTATCTTTTGTTTTGATGATTTCCGAGAGTGGCTCGTCGTCTTGTAGGAGTTGACGAACACTCCATCTCCTTCTGTTGATTTTGTGAATGGCGTATTCTAGGATATCTCGATGCATTCTCTTAATGTTCTTTGGTTTGAGTTTTTGAAGCTATACACATGAGTTTTAAAAAGAGAAATTGGAGGTTTGAGATATTTTAAAAATCAAAGAATGTTTTGAGAATATATTTATATGAGTAGTATTCTTTCATAGTAATGATTTGAGAGTGTTGGGTTATCCATCGAGTAGTTAAGAGTTCTGGTCGATACGCTTGATCAACGTTATCGATAGGAATCTCCTAAATGCTATGATGAGGCAATCAGACACGATAATTTGTGTTTTAAGGATTGAGATTTTGAAAATAATATTTTGAGATTAAATATTAAATTTATTTTTGAATGATAATTGCGCATTGATTTTAGAAATGAATAATAGAGTGGCGAGGCAGTTTTGATCGTTCGGTCAACTCTGCAGCCAACAGATATATTTATTTATTAGAGACTCAACAGCGAGGCAATTCCATTCATTTATTTTTAAATTGTAAAGATGAGAATATAAATGAGATTATTTTTGATCTGTGCTTTATTGGAAGTATATTTTGAGATTTTAGAATCTATATTATATACATTGGATGTTTTAAGGGAAGAGTACAATAAGAGAATTTAAACCCTTAATTTATTTTGAGGGATACTATTATGGATTTACAAAATTCTTTGGAAATTAATTTTGAAGTAAGAGAAGAAATTTGAATTTGAATTTTGAGTTTTAAATTACTTACTAAGTAATTCAGTAAAGAGTTTGAGAAATTTTCAAATGTTGAAAATTGAGATTTAAAATTTTAAAAGATGTTGAGGTTTAAAATTCTAAATATCTTGGATTAAAAGACAATTTGAGCTTATATCCTTATTCTTGAGTATATTCTATCTTTGAGCTATTATCAACGACGTGCATTTTTCGCGATCATTCGAGTTTGGTGGCCTTGTAAGAAGCCATCTTGTAATTTATCTATCTTGTCTATTGTGTCTACCCTGTTGTGAGAATGTACTTTCCGTATATTTATGCAGAAAATCATATTGAAGATCTTCTTTATTGCTTTGGGTTCGGGTTTAAGTGAATTTGATCCCGACTCTATTCGTAGAGTGTTTTTGGAAATCAATCATTTTCGATTGATTAATTGTTGAGCATCTTATTGAGTTTTGATTCAAGACGGGATATCTTCGAAATTCTTTCGAGATACTTGGAAAATTCGATGGTTTGCCAATCATTATATTAGCATTTGATGGACCATTGGATTAACCAAGTGAGTTTTTCCTTGTTTCTCTCTACCATTCTATGTTGAGAGTATGAATGGTTTGAGTTTCGAGCTTGTCTTTTATCCTTTGTCGATTGAATTTTTGTGTTGTTTACAGCTCTTTCTCTAGAAATTGCGTGGACGCAATTTTGTTAAGGGGGGAAGTCTGTAACAACCCTGATTTTTGAGGTTACCTATTAATACTAAATTATAACGGTAGTTATAATTTAATATTGTAAGTTAAAATAAAATTGAAGATTTTAAATTGTTTATTTGGAATAAACAATGAATTTTGGAAATTAAAATGAGAAAATAAAGTTTGGAACTTTATTTTATTTGTTTGGGTTTATAATAAATGGAAAATAGTTTTTATTTAGAGAAAATGCAATAATTGTATTAATTATTGGCAATTACTTCTTTTAATAATTTTTAAAGGAAGTATTTGATTTTTAAAGGCTGTTTATTTAAATAAAAAGGTGGAAATTGTTGTAAAAATGAGCTTTAATTATAAATTTGAGTTTAGAATGGTTAGTTATATTTTTCTAAGCAAGAAAAATATTTTTATGGAATTTTGGAAGTTAAAAATAAGGTTTTGCGCATTTATTTGTGGAAATTATGTATTTTTGTAAAATAAAGGTTTTTATTAATAAAAATGTTTTAAAAACTAAAATTATATTGTTTTTTTATGATGTAAACATTTTATTTAATATGTATGTAAGTTCACATATTTTGTTTGGTTTAAAAACTTGAGGGAAATGTAATTTGTTTTGTAAAATAGTGTAACTTAAGCATAGTTGTTTATGTACATGAATCAAAACTTAGGCCATTTGATTTTTCTTTTAAATGTTGGGTCCAAGCCCACTTAGCCTAAATCTGAAAGAAGGAAATGAGAAAACAAATCGTCTGTACGTTCATTTTCCTACCTCACTTTCTTCTTCCTCAAAGGCAGAAAATCAAAAGAGAAACCATCCCTCTTTTAAGAATCCAAGCTTCAATTTCCAAATTAAATCAATCTTTTGCTGAAAATTATTAAATTAAAGCTCTTTCAATAGGTAATCAATATCTAAACCTTATAATTTCATTAAATTCCTGATTTGAGAAGTAGGTTTCTAATTAACTCTATATCTTGTGTTGCATGTTTGTAAAGCTTCATTTTTAGGTTATTGAAGCCATTTTCTAGGTCAAAGCTCTTTTCTTTGCAAGAAAAATCATTTAATTTGATGCCAACAAATCCTAAGGTGAGTATTATCTCACACTTCTAACTTAAATAAGCTTGAATGTCAATTACATGTTGTCTTCTTTGTTGTTTGCTGGAATTTTTTTTTTCCAGAGTTGAACCTGAAACTAATTTAACTATATCTCTCTCGTTTCTTATCCAAATTTGATGATTTTAGATGTTCTGGAAAGCTTAGGCTTTTAGCTAAAAGTTTCATGTTTTGATTTTTATGAATTTTTGAGTTTAATTCGGTCGAAAATGCACTTCTTTGTCGCTGTCCCGAGAGCAAAAGACAGTGACAATGAATCCAGACCTGAAAATTGTTTTGAGCATATCTTTTGACTCGTAAGTCCAAATAAGACGGTTATTTTTTGAATTCTAGCTACGACAATGCTCTACAACTTTCATGTTTTATGATTTATCAAACTCTATGACATACAAGGTCGAATTGGCTCTTTAAGCCGCAGCCCTGTTGTTATGTTAATTGTTCACAGTTTTGCAATTTTAGACCTGAGAATTAAAATCGTCATAACTTTTGGCTCGGTTGTCCAAATTGGATGAATCTTTTTCTGTAATTTAGATTTTTCAATTCTCTTCAACTTTCATGTTTTAATATTTAACAATTTCTAGCTTCTACAGGGTCAAAATGGCTCTTTAAGCCGCAGCCCTGTTGTTATGCATATTGTTCTCAGTTTTATAATTTTACACCTGAGAATTAGAATTGCCATAACTTTTGACTGGAATGTCCGAGTTAGTTGATTCTTTTTCTGACTTTAATCTATGGCAATTATCTTCAACTTAATGTTTTATGTTTTCTCAAATTTTGAGTTTAAAAGGTGCAAACTGGCAATACAAGCCGCAGGCTTGAGTTCTTTTGCAATGTTTGACCATTTTCCGTTGAATTGTTTTAAAATTCGATGATTCGAGATTTTTTTTTTAGAGATGGTTCTAAAAGGCTAACTCCTACTAATAGAAAAACCGACATTAACATTGATTCGCACTATGAATTGACGGTTTCATTTGGGTTTTATCGTATGTTAATTTTATTGAATTTTCATAGATTTTTGCTGTTTTTGTGCACGTGTTTTCTAAACCGTTTTCGAAATGATTTTCAAAATGGAAAAGCATTAAAATTAAATGTTTTACAAAAAATACACACTTTTATACTATTCGAACATATGAGAAAGAGAATTAAACGATTTAGTAAAACACGTGGTATGGGACATGTGCATTTACTATTTCGGTTAATTTTGGACTTATACGATCGAAGCTATTTGAGATTATTGATTCTGAGATGTTTTTCCAGTTTATGACGCATTTTGAGTTTTATAATTCCTATTTATTGGAATTATTTAAGATGGTCAATATTTGGCAAGTATTATGGTTTGAGATCTCCTATGTAGGAGTATGGTCGATGAGAACCATCATGATGTTTAATTCATGATGTTTTATTTACTTTCCAATGATATAGGGCAAGCCTCGAGTTTATGATTTCATATTTTGAGGTTTATGGTTTATGATGAACCATCATGATGTTTTCACTTGTCAAGGAGATGAGACAAGTTACGATGCCATTTAATACTTGTAGATGAGATGAGACGAGTATGATGTCTTTTTATCACTTGCCAATGAGATGAGGCAAGATATGATTTTCTGAGTTTTATGTTGTTTCTAGTGTGGCATCGACTAGCAGCTAATAAACTGCTAAGTGCGATCGTGTGGTATGGGACACTCGTTAACACTTTTTGGGTTCCTATCCGTGAGTTTGTGACACATTCACGATGTTTACCTAACAGAACTGCTTGGAGAGGTGTTAGCGACCTTGTCATAAGGACGAACTGCTTGGAAGGTGTTAGCGACCTTGTTAGGGCTGACAAAATAGCTTGGAGAGGTGTTAGCGACCTTGTCATGAGGACGAACTGCTTTGGGAGGTATCAGCGACCTTGTTAGGGCAGACAAAATAGCTTGGAGAGGTGTTAGCGACCTTGTCATGAGGACGAACTGCTTTGGGAGGTGTTAGCGACCTTGTCTGAGACTTTAGCCATCTGAGTTTAGCACGTGCAGCATTGCTTCGGCATTACAATCGGGGATTTGGCCAATCCAGATTTTCTGAGTTTGATTTCACCTTTTTAAGATGTTTTATTACATCGATAGCCTAGTGCTATATGAGATGTGATATATATGGAGATTTCAATTATGATGTTTGAACTCTTATCGAGTTCCTTGAGTTATGAGTTTTAATAATTTCAGGATTTTATAAGATTTCTGGTTTTGCCATTTTGGCAAGTTGAGATTGAGGTTTATATACATTTATACTGATGAGATGAGGTATAATTAAATTTGGAGATTCATCTATAGTTGAATTTTGGATCATCCTATTTGAGAATGTTTTATGTTTGCCATTTCAACGAAAGTTGTATTGATATTTCTCCTTTTGAGGGTTTATGGTTCATGGAAACCATGCAAACATTTTGGGATGTCACCGATAATATGAGACATTTGTGTTTGATTTGAGTATTGAGTTTGAGTTACCTCCTTCGAGGTATTTGTTCACTTAAGTAGCGTTTGTTACTTAAGTGTTGAGCTTATAATTTTATCGATTCATTCTTCTCTCTCGAGAAGAAGTATCTTCGTGTCTATTCAGCTTCATATTACCGATATTGACTAATTTGTGTAGCTAGACTGACCCGTGTATTTATACTCGGGTTAGACCGAGTTGTTTCAGGTATCATGTATTGGATTTAGCTTGAAGTTGATGCTGGATATCAGCTCCCCTTTCTCTTGAGCAATTTCTGTCCTTTCGCATACTCTGATGTATTTATATTTGATTCAATGTATATGGTATGGTAGTGAACCATCTTTATTGTATTCATATTGTATTGTACTAAACATGTATCATTGTATATGTATATACATGATGTTGATTACTGTTCTGTGATGTGCTTTACATTTAGTTATTGTATTTTGTTTTGATAGATCCCTTAGCCACCTATAGTTCTGGATTTTTCATTTACTGTGTATGTCGATCCATTGAGATAGAAAAGAAAAATCATATTGTATTTATCGACTTATTCAGTAGATGTTTAAGACAAAGTTATAGATGGTCGCCCTTAACCAGCCCTATTCTCCTCTTTAGTAGACGGAATTACTCGTTAATTCTCTTTTCTAAGGTGGGTCTCGGGGTGGGGCGTTACACATCATGAACTGGTGGGTATGAATCAAAGATCTCTATTAATTTGTTAAGCTTTTCATGGTCGAGATGAGATTATGACAAAGACCATGGGTTAGGAGTATATGATACAACCAATAAATTGTCATTCATTAATTACCGGACCTACGATTTGTTAAGCTTCCTCAAGGTCAAAATTCCAAGGCAAGCAAGTCCTAATGCCCACTAAAGAAATCGAAAGATTTCTAAGTTATTCTTAGAGTTATTCAAAATATAAAAATCTAGCTGGAGCCTTATTACAAAAATGAAATGAATACATTTAACCTTTATAATATTTTAAGTGTAGGAACTGGTTTAGTCAAAAGCAGGTGAAATAAGTAGATTTCAGTTGTTTTTTTTTGGATCTATTAGGCCAATGAAGTCTAAAAGATTATTAAATTTGATCAAATAACATTTTAGATAAAACATTATTTTATTTAATTTGGTTAAAAGTATGTTCAATTTCATTTAAATTCAAATATATATAATAATAAATGCACCAAATACATTCATATCTGTAAAATGTAAGTGCAACATATAAGAAGTGTACATAATTAGTGTGTACATATATGGGTGATGGGATTTATATAATAACAGACACATTCTCTCTTTATATTTGTCTTTGTTGTTTATACTATTATTTAAAAAAATTAAATACTTGTAATATATGTGTACACATAGTTTACTTATACATTTATGTCCAAATATTTTCTAGTAGACATTATACGTATATTTTGAAATCTATAGTTAGTAAGTATGAACCAAGTTTCAAATAAGGAAAGATTTTAAGGTGAGAACTGTGATTTCACACAAAATCCTATTTTATTAACTTTGAACTAAATAACATACATACACATATACATGTATATAATTAATTTTAAATTATGTTTTAACGTTAAAATAACATATGTATGTATTATTTTTTAATTTAATATATATATTAAGGTTTAAGTTAACAAATTTAAAGGTTAACATAAATTAGAAAGATTAAATAGTTTATGATATTTTATACAAAATTCCACTTTTTTGAACGATTTTCAAACAAAAGTATACAATAATCAAAAGAATTATATTCAAACAACAACCATATGAAACTAACATTTAATTTCCAAATGATTTTAAATAGACGACACATGAAATTTATTGAAGTTATATATATATATATATATATATATATATATATATATATATATATATTTGTGTATATGTATGTGTTTATGTGCTCTTATTGGGCCAAAAAGGGGAATAATCCCCTAAGTAGATAAAAATGAGTATATCTAGTAGAAAGCAACGAAAATACATATTTTTTTTTAGAGATTCAACAAACTCTATGGCATACATACACGTTAATCTTATTTAGATTGAGTTGGCTGAGTTTATCACAAGTACTAGAGCTTTTTCAGTTAGAATAATCTAAGGTAGGAGAATGAAAAAGAAGAATTGTCAAAAGTCCTTTCATAGTTGCTCTAGGCCTGCTACTAATAAGAGAATCGTCCACCAAAGTCGTTAGATTATGAAAGATCAGTTAAAACTCTATGTTCGAGAAAGTAGGAGGGAAGACGGAGTCCCCCTGTAATAAAATAATATATGTATGGACATGAATCATGTTGGTACTGACATGATTTTCTTAGTTCAAATCATGCGATTCCCCCATAATTTGTCTTACATCTTAGAAACGTTAAGCTATGAACACTTTTTCCTTTAAAATTAGGTCGTTACCAAGATGTTCTAACACATCTACTTGTCCTCTTCTATAGATATTTATGGAGTTTCTCTTAGAGTTATTCCACTACTTCTTTAGAAATATGACCAAGGATAACAACTTTATCCAACTATCCCTTGACCAAAGCTCTAGAGCTTTCCATACACCTAAAAGGAACTTGGTACCAAAATGAATTCATGTCGGCGCCGACCACTTTTCCAAATGCACTTGGACTCCATATTCCTTGAAGCCTTATCCAACTCCATTCTAAGCTTGCCCCCAAATCCTTGAACCATTTCTTCTTCATTTTGACATCCACCAGGTTCATTTAAAAACTGCTTGGTTTAAAAGTTATATAACACTTGCCCCTCAAAGCATGCTTCTATCGCAAATAAAGTATGCTTTGGTTCAAGATAAGCATGTATAATCATCCACACAAGTTCATTAGTTATCCAAGTGTCACTTTGATGAGTCATCTCTACTCCAAGGGATCTAGTCAACCACTTTAAATCGCAATCGTATCATTGTTTTCTTCAAGATCTAGATCTCTATCGCTCTAAATATCATTCCACTCCTTAGCCAAGTGAGAATTCCTTTCCCTTTCCTTTTTTATATTCTGGCAATAAATTCAAATCGGTATCGACCACTTCATGTTGGTAACCAAATGAATCATCGAGTCATGATGATAATATAAGTTCCCACATTTAGAGTCTTTCATCCTCACTCTTTACTTTTTCTTTTTTTTCTCGACCCAAACTTCTTCCTTATGCCATTTTAATCTTCCAAACACTAACCACCCACATTGAGCTTTAAGCTTAGGTTGCCGCCAACCCCTTCAAATAGTCGCTGCAGATAATCCTTCACCTCTACAATCACTACCATCCTTAAAGAATTTGACCCCAATTTCTTTTATGTTCAGATCTAGATCCAAAATACTAAGGTGGGTTGTTGAAGCTGGGCAACCAGGAGGTTGTTGTCATAGCCGCCGTCGACGGCTAGGGTTTGGACAACTGGCCTTCATTTGAAACTACCACCATTGTAAAACAAAAATTTCTCTATGGTCATCCTCAAGCTCGACCTTAAATTAGTACTGCAGTCACTCAAATCACTATAGTTCCATGTGCACTTTGTGTTATCCTTGGGTCTTCATCAACATACTTTAGGGGTTTCCTTGTTTTGCAATGGTCTTAAGCCTGCACCTACTCAAAAGGCATAAGCATATCATTCCAAAGCCTGGCCGATCACAGATTGTGATTTAAGCTTTGATGGGATGATGCTCTTTAAAGAACAGTCGCGTCGAATGCACTTCAATGCTCGAATATGATTGTCATTTAAGCTTTGATGGGATGATGCTCTTTAAAGAACAGTCGCGTCGAATGCACTTCAATGCTCGAATAATTCCATCACACATCACCTTAAGTTATGGAAAAATCTTATATCCATGCAAAGAAAAATTCTTGCCGCTCTATGCAATAGTTCCGTTATCGATTATCAAATGATAACAAGTAAGATTCGACATACATTTCAATCGTACAATGGAGTTTGTTTGCCAACACGAGCGGGCTATCTACACAGAATTTTCCGTTTGTCGTGTATTGGAAATTTGATACATCATGCATAAATTGACACTTAAAATTGTCGACGTTCGAAATTCGATTGGTCAACACTTCTTGACATTCGTTGGATTCTGGGCGCCGATCATGCATGTTCATATTAAAACAAAATTTCAAATTAAATCATACACGATCATGTTCATTATCAAGTTTTCCAATCTAGAATGACTCATCATTCACTCTGTTTCAACATTGGCATTGGGTCGTGAACTCATCCCAAAGTTGTCTCCCCTATGGCTCAAGCATTGACATCTATGCTAATTGGAGTTAAACGTTGGATTACAACTAAGTTATAAGTAGCGATATTACCAATTTTCCATTCCAAGGTCAACCTCGTCCATGAATGAAGATCTTGATATAAGGGTTTTGAATGATCCCGAGAGTCAGTATAGACTGTACTGACCACTAACCTACTTCGCACAATATGCCTCCAACATGGAATCCCGATAATGACGTTCTGTTTCCAAGAGTCGACCAATGGATGCATGATCCTCCATAGGTATACATACCCTACAACAAATCATGTGCCCGAGTGAGGCTTTATCTCCTTTCAATTCTTTCCTCTGAGGCTTTCTTTAGAAGCTTGGCTTGCTCCTACCTAAGTGCACTCAAACAAATATGCCCTTCTGAACTCCTTATACATCTTATTCATGATGGAACTTCATCGACCTCCAACTTTCGAGGAGTTAACACATCTCCTGAGCTTCAAGAAAAGAGGAGACACACCTTCTTTATTAATGTTTAAGCCCGGTGCACTATAAAGTCATTGAAGCAAATCACAACAATCGTTCTTATTTTAAGAACAAATTATTCTTCGTCCGTTGTCCTTTTGGGTTCAATCGACTTTGGTTCTCTGGACGTAAAGCTCCTTCCTTTCTACCCTTTTCCATAGTTGGATTCATAAGGCCCACGCATCTAACTTCTTATCCGCTCTCTTTATAGATATTCCTTGTTATGGTAGCAATGCACATTCCGAAACATTGAAAACCCTTAAGAGAGTCAGCATCTACTTTCGCACTACTTCCTACCTTCTAAAGAATGAAAACCTTCACCAATGTGGCCTTCTACATCCTAAGCGATTCGTCATTCCAGTTGAACCTCCACCAAGGAGGGCTAGAGCTGCTGCTCGAGCTCCTGCATCCACTCACAACTCCGCTGATGACAACCAAGGGATGCTAATGGTCTTTCCGGCGAAGCAAACACCATTGAAGGCGTAAAAAGAATGATCAAAGAGAACGTTTCTAAGCAGGTGCACGTAGCAAGAGTAGTAGAAGAAGAAATGATGGAAGGAATACAAGAAGATGAAGGGGATAACAAAGAGGAGGATCACGAAGGGGATGCCAACGATAAGGATTACGGCCATAAAGGAGATGAATCATATAGGGAAATGTCGCTTGAAGGCACAAAAATCTTGCCTCATCGAGTCCTAAGATAATAGTTATCAAGTCCCCATAGCAATTCTCCGGTCCAAGTAAAACTCCAGTTGTCGGGGCATCCCGTCACTTAGGTGTAGGCTCTTTGAAGAACATATTTGACTACCTAGGCAAACCTATCATTCCAATTGATGACCATCTTAGGGAGTATCCTTTGGGTTTTATTTTTCCATCCAAGGACCTCTTAGCCAAGGGAGATGAAACCCCGTCTCTGTCACCCTCCGAACATGGTTTGTAGGGTACTTTAGGATACATGCACTCCACACATTTATAGGACCATGAACACTCATATCCTGCATTGGCCCTCACTTTAGTGTTTTAAGACAGATACAACCTTCTTTTCTTTCATTTTAGGTACAATGGAAAGAGATTGCTTCCACTATCTACGCGGGCATTAGAGAGCGCCAGGGAGCCACCCTAGAGCCTAACCCTCATTTCTCTTGTTCGCATGAAGAGAATAAGGAACGAAGGCTGAAAAGAAAGGAGAGGGAGTACGATGAGGATAAGGATAGAAGGAAATGCCTTGTTGAGGAGAGAGAATACTATGATCAAGGGAAGAAGTACCATGATTTCCATGATAATCACGGTCCCATCTCTGGCTCTTTCTAGCCATGCACTCAAACCCTGCCTTTTCTCCACAAGTACCAACGATCTGAACCCAAGTCACTACTATATGAACCTCCTAGAAATCCAAGGAGGTTTCCGCTCATCTTTCTTCACCATTTCCCTCTTCAGGCTCATCCACAGCTGTGACAACTAAGATACAAGATACCTTTCCTAAACTCTGCCTTACAATGGTGATGTTTGACCATAACATTGAGGATACCTCCTTATGAAGAAGCTAATCATAGAGTTGGAGGGGTTACTAATCTTATTGACTAATTCTTTGAATGTGAGAACTCAATTTTTCTCTCTCTGATGTCAATAGAATGAATCATACATGCATCTAGTTGTTTGAATTGGAGAGGAAGACACACGATAACATGATAGCGAACTACAAAGTCGAGCCGGCCAAACTCAAAAAACAAAGATATGAGGCTCAAATGTCGGTTGATGACTCCAAAAAATTAATTGGCAATATGTCTAAAATATACACTCAAGCACTTAATGTTGTAAATGGCCTACTCCGAAAGGCTCACTATGAGAATAACAATCTCACAGACAACACTAATGTCGAGGATAAGGCAATCAAGGAGAAAGATACGACACTTTAGGCCCAAGACATGGAATTTTAAACACTCCAAGCTAAAGTTAAGAAGATCAGGGCCAGGCTGAAGGCCGAGATAGAAGCAAAAACAAAGCCCAAAGTCGATCTTGGCGAGGATGTAGTCGAAATAAACCAACTCAAGGAACAAGCATATAAGGATAAAGAAGAGTTGAACACCACCCTCCAGTAGTTTTTTGCTAATGTCATCGAAGATAAGAAGCTAAAGTGGTTGGGAAGTAGAAATTCAATTACTCTGGTAAACGTTTGGAAGGAAACCTTGTGCCATGTAGCTTCATTAGGAGAATCCCTCACCGAAGATCTATTAAAAGCCAAATTCTTTGACGTAAATGACATTACGACCCTAGAGAAAAGCAAGATGATACTAGCTATAGAGGATGTGGCTGCAAGCAAGTCACCTGTTGAGGGTCCTGTTGATTCTACTGCATTGGATCAAGCAAAACCATTGATTCCCCATTCTAAAGAGCCTACAATGGAGACTCCAATTCTCACAGGAGCTAGCTATAAAGCCACCCTTACTACGACTCATGCTTCTTCTGCCATGACTACCGACGAGCCTTAAATTCATATTCTTGTTTCTGAACCTTGCAATTGACAATAGAAAAGGGTGAAGTCATTACAATCCTACCAAAGAAAATCCAACCAGCGAAGGTGTTTCCTCATCTCTTAAGTATTTGAGAAGCTTTAGTTCTCACTGGAGGTCGCCACTAATCTTTACTTCATTGTTTATGAACTTACATGTCATCCATCGCTTCCTCCTCTTCCGCTACCAATCATTCAAGGTTTGGGTCCCATTGATATTTCCACCGAGTTAACCTCTATCACTATTGGACTTATCACTCCAACTCCTTCCTCCAGTTCCATCCCGACTCGAATTCATAGAAGATCGAGGCTTTGGAAGGATTAGAAGAAACCTCATAATCCCTATGGGAGGACATTACTATGGCTAGTGCTCCAGATCTAACCGTTTCTATTTCCATGGCAGAGAGATTAAAGTTTGATCTTAGCGATATTAAGGTTAAAAAGGAGCTTGGAACTGAAATGCTCATTGGCTTAGAGAAAACAAACTTTGCTTCAAAAATTAGGCCTCTTAAAATCAAACCTTGGCGGATCCTCCATATCTTCTGATGCTCCGTTTGATAAACCTAAAGACCACATCGTCGTCAAAACCAAAGGACAGACTGCACACTCCATGGGCATCACCCTTAGGAAGTGAATATCCAAATGGAAGAGGGGTCAAAAGGACTCAAACATGCTTCATAACGGATTGGAAGGTGAAGATGGGAAGCATAATAAGAAAATAAGCAGGCGTCTAGCTCGAAGATAATTTATTCGGACCTCATTTGATGTATTTTGTTTCCATTTGTACATAAGCCGAATTTGTATTGGACCGGCCCCAACAACATTTGTATGAAAAGTGATTATAAATAAACGCTGTTTTTTCTATACTACCTTTGTTCGTATTTATGTTCTTGCAGTTTTACTTTACTTTCCTACATACAATTGTCTGCATATATAATATAACTTCCCGTAATGTGATCTACTTACATTATACATGCCTATGTCTATGTCATTCTATTATTTATTATAGATCTATACATATAAGTAAATTTCTATGAATGCTCAATTATATTCCACTACTTTGTTCCATGTATCGTTGCAAAAGTTTTTTCTTTTTTGCTAAAGAAAACTTAGCGATTCATTTGGCTATCTCCACGGCCGACCTTGTTTATCCTTGGCCGAGTTTCATCCGATCGTGAACAAGGTCATAGTCAAAGAAGTGACCGACTTCATGCAGTTTCCTATCTCTATGAAGCAACGTTTCGAGTATATGCCTCTGGATACCATAGCTCGATCTCACCTATCTCTCGACGTTGATTGAATTCATCCATTGACCTTTATCATTGACTATCGACTAGGTATGTCTCACTGAGCCGTAAGTGATAGATCGTCCAATTACCCATCGATCCCTATCTTTGGGGATCGATCATTCTAATGCTTATCTCCAAGCATCAACATTTGACCTCACCAATCTCCAGGCATTAACCGAATTCACTTCTTAACCACTATTGTTCTATCCTCGGCTAGGCATGCCCTATCGAGCTGCAAACATAGTCATGGAAATTTCAGTTATACGTCAATTCACATCCTCGAAAATTAGTGTTTCGGGCACTATTTCCAAGCACCACTCTCAATATCACCTGTCTTTAGGTGTTGATCGAGGACATTCATTGACCATCCTCGCTTATCCGCGGTCGAGCATGTCCTGCTAAGCCGTAAGCGAAGTCGTGAATGCATTGGTTGTATACTAATACTTATCCCCATGAACCGATGCTTCGAGTGCCTGACTCTAGGTATCACTTGTTAACTTTGCCTATATTTGGAATTAGTCGGACAGAAGGGATATGCGCAATTTATCTGGTCAATCCTTGTGATTATACTCCTTTATCCCGATCAGAGATCAAATGAGTTGGTCAATACCTATCTTTGAGTACCTAATCACATAGCATAAGATTTTGCTTGTAGGAACACGGTTTCATTGGTTCAAGAAGCTATCATTTTTATGAACAAAAGGAGAGGAAAGTCTTCCTAATACGTTGCCTCCGATTCATTATGTTGGCTTATTTGTAAAAATTAAATAAATAAATCTAAGTGAATTAGTGTCGCAGCAGGTCGTTATTCCACGACAATAAAATAGGGATTCTATCAACAAAAACCACCTTGAAAGTTCCAACTTCAAGCTTTTGTTCAATCGCATAGGGACCTTCCTAATTTGGACCAAATGCCCTGATACCAGGAGTGACCCATTTCAAACGAGGTTCCCAACTTTGAAGGTACGGCTTAAGATCTTAGTGTTGAAATGTCATGCCACTCTCTTCTGCTGAGCAGATATCCTCAATTCAGCATTTTCACATTTTTCATCAACCAAATTGAGGGACTCAAGCAAGAGTTCCTCATTCACCTTGGGGTTGTAGTGCCATTTTCGGTGCGAAAGCACTTCCAATTCTATCAGAATCATGGCCTCAGCTTTGTAGGCTAGAACGAATGGAGTATAACAAGTTGTGGACTTATGGGTCGTCCTATAAGCCTATTGTGCAAGTGAAAGCTCATTGACCCAGTTGATCTTGGCTTTAATTAGCCATTTCTTGTAAATGGGCTTGATGGTTTTATTCACTGCCTCCACTTGTCCATTCACTTATGAGAGTGCTACTGTTGAAAAGATTTTCTAAATTTTATATCGGTTGTAGAAATCTTGAACTTGGTATTCTCGAATTGAATTCCATTTCCACTTATAATTTTCAAGGGAACTCTGAATCTATAGATGATATTCTACGTCACAAAGTTGATCATTTCCTCGTTGCAATCGTGGCAAGCGGTTCTGCCTTAACCTACTTTATGCCACAATAATAACATACTTAGCTCCTCCTTTCGACGTCAGTAGCACACCAATTATATAAATTTCCCAAACTACAAATGGCCACTGGATGACCATTTATATGAGCTCTATGGATGTGTCTATAAGAATATTTGCAAATCTCTTGCAAAGGTCGCACCACTAGTGTAGTCAACAACATGTTGGTTTATCGTTGGTCAGAAGTATCCATAATGAAGTATCTTCTTCGCTAATGTATGCCCCAGGTGTGATCATTACAGCTTCCCTTATGAACTTCCATGAGGATTTTCCTAGCCTCATCTTTGGTCACGCAATGAAGCGGGGGGGGGGGTTGAGAAACCTCTCCTATACAACACTCCTTACATTATGAATTGTGGCACTTTACGAAGGAGCTTCTGTCATTCACTCTGTCCTTTTAGGAGAATTCCCTTCAATAAACAGTCCTTGATTGGGGTCATCCACGACTCTTTCTCCTCCTCGACCTCCAAGATCCAGTTGACATCCATCTGATCAATGCTTGGAGTCAATAAAAACCTTCACCGAAACCAATTTCGTCAACTGTGCATCCTCGAAGCTGGCCAATTTTTCTAGTGAATTAGCTTTCACATTTTCCTTCCTAGAGATGTGCATAGTTGTGTAATGCTCTATGTCGTTCAACAGTTCCAGTGTCTTTATCAAGTAAGGGGCAAGTCTAGTACCCTTAGCTTAGATTTACTTTTTACATGGCAAACCACCATCTAAGGGTCATTGAATACATGTAGCATTCTTACCCCCTGGCTCTTTTGCTATCCTAAATCACTATTTAATGCTTTATATGCAGCCTTGCTGTTTGTCGCAGGGAACTCTAGCTTTAACATGTAGCTACTCGCTCCATTAATGTATAACTTCCATTGGGAAGTAGGACCATACTATCTTGTTTTCTCCATCTTAGATGGTAAATTTGACAACGAAATCTGCCAATACTTGTCCTCTTAACACCCTTCTTGGATGATAAATGATATCATGCTTGATTAGATCAATGTTCCATTTCAATAACCTTTCCAACCAGGTCGGTGCAGTACCTCCTTTAAGGGATGATTCATCAGCACCATTATCAAGCACGCTTGGAAGTATGGTCGTAACATCATCGAAGTAATCATCAAGAAAAAAAGCAAGCTTTTCTAGTTACGTGTAGTTTTTTCTGTTATGGCAAACTGCTTGCTGATGTATTTTATTGGCCTTTGGATCCTTGCCTCCTCAGTCCTCACGTACCAATGTTGCACTTAGTGCGCGAGTAGGCATCGCCAAATACATAAATAGATCTTCTCCATCCAAAGGATTGGATATAACCAGTGGTTTTTCCATATTCCCCACTAATTCCTCGAAAGCATCCTGACATTCCTTCGTCAAAAAAACTTTCCTTTTTCTCTTTTGAGGGCATCAAAGAATGATAAACACTTATTGGTTGCCTTTGAGATGAACCTACTCAGCACGGCAACCTTCCTATTCAAGCCCTACATCTCAATCCTTATGCTTAGGAAAATTCCATGTTTCAAGCCGTTAATCTACTTCGAATTAGCCTCAACGTCCTTGGTATTTATGATAAGTCCCAAAAATTTGGCCGATGTAACTTCAAAGGAACACTTTATTGGATTTAATTTCATCCCATACCTTCATAGCACATTAAACATCTTTGAAAGATCTTTTATGTGGTTTGTCGATAGCTGTAACTTCGCAAACATATTGTCCATGTAAATTTCCATTGTTCGTCCAATCTATTCCTTGGACATGGAATTAACCAATCTTTGGTCGGTAGTCCCATCGTTCTTCAAACCGAATGATATCAATCGATAGCAATGCAATCCCATTTCTATTATAAACTCATGTGCTTCTGATTTGGAACGTGCATCAGTATTTTTTATAGTCAGAGTAAGCATCCATGAAAGAAAGTAACTTATGTCCGACGGTCCCGTCCATAAGCTGGTCGATTGTCGGCAACGAAAAGTTATCCTTCGGACATGTTTCATTTAGGTTTGACTAATTAATGTATGTCCACCACTTCTCATTTCTTTCTTAACCAACATGGGGTTCGATATCCATTGAGGGTATAAAGCATCATAGATAAAGCCAATTGCTTCAGCTTATCCACGTTCTCTTTCAACGCGGCAGATTGCTCTGGACTCAGGCTACGTCATTTTTGTTTTAAAGGTATTATCTTAGGTCTATATTCAGTGCATGGCACACTAGCTTCGGTGATATCCTTCATATATTTGAATGCATCCAAGACAATACATCTAGTTTTACTCAGAGAATCTAACCAATTTCTTCCTCGGTTTGGTGCTAAGCTAAGATCAGATCTTAAGGACCCGAGTAGAATTGTCCATATCGATAAGAACATTGATCATCACCTTAGCTAGTGATGCACTCTCCTTTGACTGCTATTTGGGATCCGTATGCGTAAAGAACTTGCTATGGTTCCCGAGCCAAGGCTTGGGCACTGGTTACTATGCATCCACATTCTTGATGCAGAGAGCTTCCTCTGCTGCTTTCCCTTTCTCCAATCACTTTGCCTCTTTGAGCTCAGGAATGTAAGATTCCCGACCGGCTTTTATCATCTTGAATTGACCCACCCCTATTCTCCATGGGGAACTTCATCATCAAGCACTAAGGACTTAGTGCTATTCTTAAACTAGTTAGGGACGGTCGAGCTAAGAAGCATTAAATGACAAAAATTTGTCAACAATTACAAACTTCTAAACCCACACAATCTTGCGGTCTCCATATCTTAAGTCCAAGGACAAATCGATAGCCCCGATAGGCACCTTCACCTCTTTGGTAAATCTATATTTACAATGATTGATTTCCTTGGAATAATTTTCATCCATTCAAAAGTATTTTTAAACAAAATATTCATTAACCTTCCATTATCTGCTAAGACTTGGTACATAGTAATCAGGTCCATAACGGTTATTATCATTATGGGACCAAAGTTTGGAAACTCAATCCCACCGGAATCCCTATTATGAAAGACTATATCGTCGATCATCAAACTCTACTCCATCATCGAAGCTCTATCGTCAATAACAAAGCAACTCTCCTCTGGTACATGCTTCAAAGAATTCGCATACCACTCCATCTCATTCCAGCTTTTCTCCATCATATGAGGTCCTCTAGTTATTGTGTTAATTAAAATTCTACCATCAGGCCACTTGGGTCCCTCTTCGTTAGGTTTAGGCTGGTTTCCTTGGGTGTTTGACCCTTGGGGTCTAACATTCTATCCATCATCCTACAACTCTCTAACATATTGCTACAATTTCTTTCGCAGGCCAACTCCTCAAAGATATCCGTTAAGTGATGATAATCATTTGTATTGTGCCTGTGGATCTCATTGGATCAACGATACTTTATGGAGCGTTTCTCGGCTTCCGTCACCTACCTTTGAGGCAACTTTCTATATATCTTGGTCTCTTGCACAACAAGGTGCATATTTTCGAGCATACAGTTTTGGAGGCTTATATACATCGAACGCTCTTTGGCATCATTCCTCATGTCCCCGACACTCTAATTCCTCTTCCTCTGGTTATTAGAACTCCCAACATTCATAGCTACATTACTGATGCTCTTAACGGTCTGTTTAATAGCCACATTACTTTGAATAACTTCTCTTAACTATTCATCGCTAGCCGATCCGGCAGCCAGGCTTTCCTCTTTCAAATGTAAGAACTGTTTAGCCTTGGAACTCCTCCATAGTAGTCGGTTATTTAATCCTTGGCCATTTTCCAAAATCTCTATCTGGGTTCATTCCTCGGACTAAAGCCATCAACACCATATCCTCCTTTGGATTATTCACCTCCGCGACTGTTGTGTTAAACTTATTGGAAAAAAAATCTTTCAGCGGCACTTTAGGTCCTTGAGAAATGCTTTATAAGGACATTAGATCCTTGGGTCGAGTAGTGCTGAGCCTGAACTGCTTCAAAAACCTCTTAATTAATTCATTAAAAGTCAAAATGGATTTTAGTGGGAGCCGAGTGAACCACACCGACGCAACTCCATCTAAAAAGATGAGGAAACATCTACATCAAATATCATCCATTACCTTGACATCATCCATGTGCCACTTATACTTGAGTAGATAATGCTTGTGATCGGTCATCCCATTGTATGATGGCATAGAAGGCATTGTATAGAAGGCATTGTAAACTTCTTAGCCTATTCCTTTCGTAACATATTCTCTATTAATGGAGTTCATCTAGGCTCAGAACCCCAATCTTCCTTCTTTCTCCATAGGCTTTCCTCCATCAAGCATTTTATCATGTCAGTAATATGCTCGACGCTGGCCCGATGATCCAAAAAACAATTATCAAGAGCAACACCGAGTATTTGATTCCATAAACGGTCTCTGTTTGGTCATTGATGTCTAGGCTCTCCTATGTCTAGGAGACCACTTCTTCGGATCTTCTTTCATGCCTAGCTAGCTCTACGATAGTCGTTTGAAAACCGGCATACTGCGCTATTTGCTCCGGCTTCGTTTCCATTGTCTTGCAAATTATCCTCACTTCAGAAAGATTGATGGCATCGGGCTACAACCCCTTGGAGCTTTCCAAATTCGTTTTGATACCAAACTAATTCTGGATGGTACCAAGATGAATTCCTGTGGTCACTCCTTGGCCGGCTTCTTTGGCACTCTTCCCTATTGCTCTAATTGTTTGCTCCTTTATTTTATGCTTCCCTTCCCTTATATTCTGTCTAGAAGTAGATGAATTCTCCTCTTCAAACCCAGAAGGTGATGCATCTCTCTTGTTCTTCCCAGTCATTTGGGATTGCTGGATAAGCAAGGCAATACGAGCATCCATCTTCACACTTAGTACCTTCTAGCTATCTGCCATTCAGCTATTCAATTTGGCCATTATTCTATCAAACTCCGCTCTCAAACCATCTCCTTGAGGGCAAAAGATCTTAGCAAAGTGGCTTTTGGTTAGTTAGTCTCTTTTTTATGGTGAGAAGCCATAGCTTCTCTTCCAGCTACAACACTAGGTTTTCTAGATCTCTTGGATGTCATTACTCGAAGTATAGAAATCCTTTAAATCTATTATAAAAACATTTTGGATCTAGCTCCTAGACGCTCTAATCCATAGTAGACAGTTGGATCTGTGCCTTAGAAGCTCGCTCTCGGTGAAACACCACAAATATTTGGCCAAAAAGTGGAACAACAACCCAGATCCCAATTCTTGACTAGAAGGAACACCCAAGGCCTTTGCCCTTCCCTATCTATCCAAGGGAAAGAAGGGCAGAGCTTTTGGTTTTTTCATGCTGTCAAACTATTGAACAATAAAAATAAATGGCGAGTGCCTGATTGAATTGATCAGGTCGAGTACAAGGTTCAAATCTCTCAATCTGTTAAAGTAGATAAAAATGAGTAGACTTAGTAGAAATCAATAAGAAAGCAATGAAATCACACATATTTTTATGGCGATTCAGAAAATTCTATGTCCTGCGTCCACTAATCTTATTTAGATTGAGTTTATCATAAGTACAAGAGCTTTTCCGGTTAGAAAAAAATAATCTAAACAACCCCTAAGTGATGAAACTAGAGTAGAGATAAGAGAATGAAGAAGAAGAATGACAAAAGGTCCTCTTAAAGATGCTCTAGACCTACTATTTATAGGAGAATCATCCATCGAATCGCCAGATAATAAAAGACCAAGTAAAACTCCAAATCTGAGAAAGTAGGAGGGAAGACAAAAACTCTTGTAATAAAATTATATCGGTATCGATATGAATCTTGTCGATACCGATATGATTCATGTCGTTACCGACATGATTTGCTTGTGCAAATCACGTGATCCCCCCATACCTCATCTTGCATCTTAGAATCTTCAATCTATGAGCACTTTTGACTTGGAAATTTGGTCGTTATCGAAATGTTCTAATAATCTAGTACTTGTCTTCTTCTGCACAGCCTTTTGGAGTTGCTCAACAACTTCTTCAGAAATAGGACCCGGGATGACCATTTTATCCAACTATCCCTTGACCAAAGCTCTGGATCTTATCATAGCTCCCAAAAAGAATTTGGAACCAACATGAATTCATGATGGTACCAACCTCCTTTTCTAAATGCAATTGAACTCGATACTCCTTGAAGCTCTATCCAACTCCATTGTAAGCTTCCCTCTAACCGCTTGAACCATTTCTCTTCATCCTGACGTCTAGAATCGTTTGAAAGCTGCTTGGTTTAAAAGCAAGATAACACACTCAACAATTGTTAAAATGATTCCATTATTTTGGAATTTGGTTTCTACCAAAATTTTTGTTTTTTTGTTAAACAATAATTTGCTAAACAAGAATAAAAGGAAAGCTTAGGCACATACAAATTCATGATAAATGGACAACTCGGGCATAAATAAATTCATGGTAAAATTTCAGACCCAAACTTAAAGAACAGTATGAACAGCTAATTAAATAAGATATAACATATAATTGCTCTAATGTCAATAGAATAAACATGTAACCAAAATGAGCATAGCACAAAACGGATCTAAATCAAATTAACATTATGAACAAAAATTTATAAAGGGAGATGTGACAAAAAGGATGTAGTTCAAGTTAAATAGATAAGCTTACATTCAGATGTGGTATGCAAAAGATCTAACTCATATAAACATGATGAACTCAAGAATTTAAAAAACTAGAATTATGGTTCAAGATGTAGCTAAAAGAATGCTCCTTGAATGATGAATAAAAGGCACCAAGGTTCTTGAACCAACCTCCAAGTATTGCAAAGATCAAGAGATGTCGACCACTTTATTATTGATTTTATTTGGATTCTGATTTTGGAATTTTCTAATCCATGGAGGTTATGAATTTTGGCTATGTAAGAAAGAGAGAGGAGGAAAAAAGAGAATGGTCTATAGAGTAAAAAAAATGAATAAAAGAGAAATTGTTTTAATGGAAACATTAAAACATTTCAATTTCCTCCTTTAAAACTTTCCCTATTTAATTTCCCATCAAATCTCGTCAAATCCTCTCCTTTTTACTATATATGGCCTACCATAGAAGGTGCCTCATGGCCTTAATTTTTTTTTCGAAATCACTTAGCATTTAATATATCTAAATCCAATTTAAATATTATATTGATATTGTATGTCGATACACGAGTAGATACATGCGTTTATTATTTTTATATACGCACTATATTAAATAATAATGGTTTTCAAAAAAATAAAATAAAATTTAATAATTAATGCCATTAATATAATTAATTTGATTAATTTACAATGATTATAAATTAATTAAATTGTATTAATTTTTGAAATATTCATCCGCAGTCTAACTCAAAAGTGTAAACTCACTCAGCGATTAATATCGAACAATTTGAATTCAAACATTTGCATGTCACCTAAGCTAGTGGTGTACATTTTGGTAGAATTTACCGATTACAGTTCTTTTTAGTAAAATATAATTTTACTTATTATAAACGATTAATTATACAAATTCTATTCGTCAATAATATATCACATTAAGGCTTATGGAATTTGGTTTTGGTCAAAATTCCCCGTTTACATTAATCTTGATTAGGCCGAACACAAAATCCTTGGTTAATAATAGCAATTAGTAATATTATTAACAGTACTGCTCTGACCAGAGATTTTGAGTTGACTATTATACTAACCCCATATTACCAAGGAGATGAATTCTTTGTTGAATAGTGTTTCATTACCGATACTTCAACTCAAACACAACTATAGTCATTTGATGAATGACATGCCATGATTCCGCTATAATAAAGGTAGAATGTCATATTAAAGTTAATGGTATTCTCAAGTAAAGGGAACTGTATAATTATTGTCATTTTGAGATTCTCTTTTAGACCTTGGTTATATTAACCGATCAAAAACTCTCGAGTGGCCCATTCCATAATTATCCAATAGCTGTTAGTATGTTATACCTTGGGGACCAAACGGCCATGAGCAATACACTGCCCAAAAGTTGGAGAGTGTTACGTACTCTAGTCTTAATGGATGTATCGATATCCGTTCCAAAAAAAACCTTGACTAAGAATATTCAAAATAATATTTTATTTAATGTGATAATTTCTCATAGTTACAATACATTGTAATTGTTCTTACATAACATTCATTTAAGGATTTTCTAATACTTTAAATTAATTACTTAATTAATTATATCATAATATAACAAATATATAACAGAAAGAAAACACCTTTTATTTTGAACAAGATTGTTTTTCAAGTTAGATATATGTAACAATTACATAATTTCCCTAGGACATACCCCTAACTTGATTACTAATAATATATGTTATTAAGTTTAAATAATATACTTTGCAAATTTATGCAACTAATATAATGGATAAATGATTACTTAGTTAAAATATACAAATTAACAGAATCAAGATTGACATAAAATTATGACATATGCTTACCGATGAATCTTTTGGCATGTTATCACTTCAAGACCTATGCAAGTGCCAAATAATACAAATACTAAAATATTCATGCATCAATCACTGGGTATTTAATCGCTTGAGACCGTGTATTGACTTCTATGATTTCGGAACTCTAAAAGCAATAAAACACTATGGAGAATAGCTGTTGTTTGTAATGTACGAAACATTAAAATTAGTCCAGTCGAAATAAGTAAGTAAACCATAGTGTGAGATTTTTGTATTCAACACGATTGATTACAATAAAGATCATAGTGTTAGCCGTAGCACTAAATTAAGAACTATAAGATGCACCAAAATATCAATTTGATTGCTTTACAGAAAGTGCAACTTACTTGATATTCTTAAATGTTAAGGATGACCAAAAGCATTTTTGTAAAGAGTTCTTTATGGTATTATACAAAGGGTTTTCTTTTGAATGGTTTAATTATTTAGAAAGGAAAGCCAATGTATGGTAGTCGATGTAACTTTGGCATATTTAGGACAAAGAGAGTGAATGGAAACCTTTGCTTCATGAACAGGCATTGAAAATGCAAATTGTATAAAATACTAAAAGATGCATATAGAATGAAAATGTGAATTCTATTCAAATGGCTTAAAGGTAAATGTTTATGGTTTATTCAAAGCAAGAAAGCAAAATACAAAAAATAAACATAATTCCAATCCATCCCAATCATGGGATAACCACTGTTCCAAATCTTCCACCGGGACCGATGATATCCATCAAAGTTAGTGGTTGCTCCTGTTGCACAACTTTGGTTTGTGCCACTATTATCTGAATACTCAAATGCTATTGCAATTGGTTATCTAAATCTATTCCATTATTTCTATTCTCTAACCTCCTTTGGTCTTGATTTTCAGCAACTCCATACGCTCTTTACTACTTCATTTGTTGCAAGAATCCATTCATAATTTTCTCTTATCATGCCAACAACTTATTTTGCAAATCCTTCATCGTCCCTTTCATCTTGTCTCCAGTCACATAGATGGAATATGGTTTTGAACTAGATTACACCTCTAGGCTACCTCATGCTCTTGATTACTCCTTCTAGCAATGGCTTTTCTTATTGTAGGTTTCTTCGTCTTTAATCAGATCTGGTCCTGAGTTCGATTCTCAGTGAAAGCACCAAAACTGTTGCCCAAAAAATTGGCACAACACCCGAAATCAATCAAGTATGAATTAATCAAATTGCAAATCAGAGAACACAATCTTTATATAGTGGTTTGGAAAAATCTTCAATCCACATCCACTTAGTTGTTTTATTGATTAATACTCTTTGGAATATTTAGTTTTCAATTAATTTTGAGCTACAAACATTGAATCTTGGGTTTCCCCTCCATGTCCTAGGAGGAGGAAGAAGAAAATCCAAAAAAGTAAAAAGTCCCTTCTAGTTGATGGAGATTTACAATTAAAGGTGGGTTCAAACACCAAAATTGCAGTGTCATATTTAAATAGGTGAATATCGTTAGGTCTAAAGTTTTAGCGTAGAGAATAAGTCAAAATGCAAGATCTCCCAACAAGTCAAACCAATCGGTACACACCAGTTTTCATTGACCAAAAACGAATTTTCTTTAGTATAGTTCAAGCCCCCTTCCTTTAGTGCAGATAAATATAGATGACAAAACCACTTGGTACCGATCGAATTTAGTTAGCCAAAACTTAGCCAAATTTGTTGAGCCTCTTTGTATCATTGATTTTGATAGTTTCCAAGATTCTCAATCCATTCCCTTATCATTTTGTAGTCCAGTTTATCTGTTTTGAGTCAACTCCAAGACCATTATAAACTTGCTGGAAACACACACACATACACATATAATTTTATGGCTATATACATGTGTTTTTTATTTAATTTAAATAACATCTACATATATTATTAATTTGAAATATATGTTTATATATTTTTAGCATAGCTAGTCGGCTTTACAATGGGCCGTCTATATGTATAAAATAATTTGAACCAGGTGTTCGATACATACACTAGAACAACTAAAGAAAATAAAAGAACGTGAGTTAGGGAAAATATCTAAACTGTTAACACCTAGAAAAAACTAGACCCCATCCAACAAGGAAGAACCACACCTTCATCCTCAGAATCAGGTCCAGTAACATGCAAATAACCTGAGAATAGGGTTGCTAGATTTAAAACAAAGTCTAACGATTCACTGCTGTACAGGTGTCTCCTGTCCTAAGATATATCCTCTAATGTAACCTATTATTGATGTCATCTTCAAGTTAAGTAGATACAGAAAGGCCTACCTCCTCAAAGTAATATAGTAGTCGTCTTTCCCCTCCATTTTCTCCAACATATAAATGATAGGAATCAATCTTCAAATATATTTCATATCAGAAACCTCACGGATCCAGGATTGCTCATACAATTTTGAAGATATAACATTTCAGGAAGGAAGAGCCACTATAAATTCATCGAAATTGCAAGCATCATCAATAGGAGGAGAGGGATTAGAAGGAGTTCCAAAAGAAGGAACTATTTCAACAACGACTTCAAATCAGGAGGAAGAGTCGATGGAAAAACCTTAGGAACCCCTCTCCTAACAGGAGGTTAAGGAAGAGGGATCATGGAAGGAAGGGTGTAACAACTCGTGTTTTACGTATTGGAAGATCGTAAAATATTTTATGTTATTCGTATGAGGTCGTATGAATCTAAGATTTTGGAAAGTGACTCTAAGGGACATTTTTCACATTTATGATTTTTACTGAATTTTCGTATAACCATTTTGACCATAAAAATCTTGTTTGGACTATAACTTTTGATAGGAGGACTTTAAACACATTCATTACTTTAGGATGATGGTTTCCCATTTTGTAGAGTAGTCATAATAGAAAAACGTATGCGTCATTTGAAAGTTATGGCACTTTCAATTTTGGCAGCTGCTGGCCAGTTTTAATAGGTAATTAACTATGCCCACAAACCCACTTCGAATTTTATGCTAATAGAAGGTTGTAAGAACTGATCTAAGTCATATGCTTCTTCCCCAAAATAGATCTAAACCTCCATTAGCCCTAGTTTCTTCAAAAAATACACCTTTTCCTTTCTAACCTTAGCTAAATCATTGATTTGAAAAGGAAGCAACATAAATAAACTTAAGGTTGTTGCTGATTTGGATTCATCTCCTTTGCTGTCTACTTCAGATTTGAGGAGAAAAATTGGTATTTTTGGTATTTAGTGAGTGGTTCTTGTCCTCTCACTCTGCTATAATTGTTTATATAGTTAAAATGGTTGTTTTAAACATTTTTTGGGCTCTAAAATGGTTTTCTAACTTTAACCACTTGTTCATGTATGTTTACGACTAGAAATATAGGATCTTAAATGATTTTAGAAATGGGTTGTGTAAACTATTAACACCTATACACTTGCTAATGTAATCTCTATCACTCATGTGCATATTTTAGTGTAAAACTTGGATTTAGGGAAAATCTAGTTTGATTAGCATATCTTCATACATTGATTTTATTAGTGAATGTATATGCATGTTATCTCATGATTATATGTTGTGAACTGATGTGTTTGCTAGTGTTTTGGATGTTAGGTAGATAGGTTGAGAAATCGGGCAAATCAGAGGCAAAATTGGTCGGAATTAGATGAGACTTAGAAGGAAGAAATTGGAGCATAGGAGGAGCTAATGCCCCGAATCGTAGTATCTAATTCGTAAAGTGCAAAAGTCGATGCCGAATTCTCAAGTCAGTATCGAGTTCTTTAGCTTGCTTCATGCGTCAACAACTTGGGAAGGTGAAAGGTGTTGGCTAGTAAAGGTCGTCTATAAAGTTGGATCAGAGATTGGCTAAGTTTAGGAGGCAGCACTGACTTGTTACTAGGATGCGTAGTAGGTTGTTTGGAAGAGACGACGACTTGAATTAAGGCAGAGAAGTCAGGGTTCAAGCACCAAGGAATGAAGTACTAAAGGTAAGAAGTCGGATGAGAGAAGACTTGGCCACTACTTGGCCAAGTACAGAAGTCGGTATCGAGTTTACAAATCGGTATCGAGTTCTCGTCCTTGGTCCAATGAGTTCTAGAGGTCCTGCTGGAGGTGTTGGCTTGTTCATATGATGGTCAACAACAGTATAACAAAGTAATGGAAGTTAGAGTCTTTGAATAGTAACTCGATGACGAATGGAGTTATGTTTCGAAGATAACTACTCGATGTAGAAATGAAGTCATATAGTGGGTAATGCAGAATGGTTCCTTAAGAATGACGTCCCGATGAAGAAAGGAGTCGTTAAGTGGAGGAATGAAGAATGGTTCCTCCAAAATAATGGAAGTTAAATGGAGCAAAGGAAGGGCTGGAATACGCATATTAAGGGATTGTTGATACTTGGAGTTTTTTCTTTTGTACTCAAAGCAGGGATGTTGTGAGGATGCTTATGGGTAGTGAAGAATGGCTATCCCAAATCGAAAGAATGAATTCGTGTACCCTGGATCAAAAGAATTGGTCTAGTACCAGCTTTAGGCTAAAGAGAGTACAACTGAAAACTGAGATTTCCTTTAGTCCTTAGCAGAAGAACGATCATATGAGTCATTATATATTCAGAGTACACTGAGTGACATTTAGTATAGTTTAGTGCATGCTAAGTCTGTTATTGTTGCTTCACTAGTCACCTGTCACTCTAATGTTGGTGAAGATAGGCATACCTAGACACCCTTTATCACACTTGGTTGTGTTACAGCTTTATGATATGTTGAGTAGCATATTATGTTTTATGTGCTAACTCTTTGGTTATAGGGACATGCCAGATATGATTTATATATCTTGCTCCTTACTATATTGGCTTGTATAGTATTTTGACCTATTTACCACTCATACCAAATTATTGTCTAACTCAAGGTTTTATGCTTTGCTTCTTATTATCTTGAATGTTCTTCAATGAGCAGACTAGATAGCAGGTCTAGGTGCGATGCAGTAGCTATGCAAAGGACAAGCTGGAGGGAGCTATCTCGTATTATATATAGATTTCTATGCTTATTGCGCTATGCAACACTATGGAGCCTTGCCAGTGTTCACTTATCATAGTTGTATGAGATAGTTATTTGAGTTTATTTCCATTGTGTAAACTCTATTTCATGATGTACAACTTATTTGTAATATGATATCTGGATAATTTATTTAACAATGTCTCTCATGTTTTATATCTGTGATATTATATTTTAATCCATGCAAAGTGAGATATACAACAGGTTCTATGATGTTTTGTTCATTTTTAAACCTTGATTGTCGCTCTACATCGATCGGTGTGATAACAGCGCATTATCTTATGTATATTGGGTGTCGATGGTGTAGGGAGGTCGTCACATTTGGTATCAAAGCTTAGGTTGCATTGTTTAACCTAAGGGAAAGTATGGTTTAGTAGAGATAAGAAAGGAGTTCGCACCCTAGACTGAATCAAGTGTGTGTGTGTGTATGTGTGTATAAGAGAGCGCGTACTTGTTATATATTCTGGTTTTCAAAATTACATAGTAGTATATATAGAATATAAGTCGCACGCACACATGAGTACCATCGACACAGTTTTCTTTTTATGAGAATGATCATTCTTGTTACAAATCAAGAATGAGCTAGTAATAAGGAAAGACTATTAGAAACTCCTTCTCAGGTTTTGAGCAAGGAGCAGTTTGAGGGCTGCTAATCCTAATTTGCAAGCTATGTTCAACATGAAGATGGCGAACATGCTTCAGAATGCCCAAGCGGTCGCTCCGAATGTTGCTATTGGTGCTGCTGCTCAAGTATAAGCACTGAGGGTTGACTTTGTCAAGCTATGCAAAGATTGTTCTACGTTGAGGGCAAATCATTTCATGGAATAGAGTCTGCCATCGAAGTGCAGGATTGGTTGGGCACCTACGAGCGTATTTTTGGTGATATGGAGATTGTTGATGGCATGAGGAGAAGGTTAGCCTATAGAAAACTTCAAGGGAGGGCCACGAACTAGTGGAATGATACCACTGCTGCTACACCCGAGAATCAGTTCACTCGAGAACAGTTCAAGGCTAGATTTGAGGTGAAGTTTGTTCTGGCTGCTCTGAAGTTGGTACTATTCAGGAGATTCGCTTATCTATAATAGGAAGATTTGTATGTTACTGAATACATTGCTAGGTTGGATGTCTTGTTGAAGTATGGGATGTCTTTCATCGATACTCCATTGAAAAAGAATGAGAAGTTCATTATGTGTTTGGACGACTATTTAGGGGAGAAACCAATGACTCGTATTGATAAGCCATTCGAGAGACTCGTCGAGAGAGCCCTTCATCAGAAGAGTTTATACCCTAAGTCCAAATTAGTTGCTGTTCTTACAGAAGAGACAAAACCACAAAAAAGTGGTGGAGGCAAAAAAAGAAATGGTTTGGAAATAGGAAGTAGTCATAGGGAAAGAATGAGAAGGATGCTCAGAAGAAGTGGGACCCTGTTTGCTATGCTTGCGGAGGGAAGGTTCACATGATCAAAGACCGCAATACTAACAGAAAGGAAAATTCTTGTAACCATGGCAAGCCTAGGCATATATTGAAGCATTATTCGGAACCATTGCCGTAGAAAAAGATTGTGAAGGAATATGCTTTAGACATTGTTACGATTTCGTCGAGTGCTCCCTCGACGAAAGAGAAGAGGAAGAGTATTGTTATGCAAGGTATGCTTTCCCTTTATGATGTTCCCATACGTGTTATATTCGATACCGGGCTTCACGTTCCTTTATATCTCGTGATGTGTTAGATAGGCTAGGATTGAAATCCAAAATAGTTGACCGAAAGTTGATTGTGATGAACCCTCTCTACTAGCATGTGTAAGGTTTGTCGTGGTTTGGTCTTATCAAGTCATGGATACCATTTTGTTTGTGATTGTTTTGTTCTGAATTTCATTGGGTTCAATAATACCTTGGGAATGGACTGGCTTAGAAAGTATGCAAGAGAAGCTGTTAGTGACAATTAGGACTGTGGAAGGGCAGACAGTAGTGATTGGATGCCTGCCAGAGGGTGGGGTTATGGTTAGGCCTATCAATGGGCAGGGTTCGGTCTGGGTATTATAAAACCCGAACCCGAGTCCAATTGCAATAATTAAAACCTAAGCTTGGCCCGAACCCGTAAGGTATTTCAACCCAATATCCAAGCCCGATCCGTCGGGCTTTTTAAGCCCGCTGGGTAATAACTATATACCTAACTCAGAATATTTATGTTAAAATCATATTTTAAAACTGCAACTTTAGTAAAATTTGTATACAAACAATGTTAACATATAAATTGGACGGTGACGTAGTTAAGCTCATAAAAAAAGTATGTAAAAATATCTACATGTAAACAAACAAAATGGTAAATAAATAACATACGCACTCATGTTTTGATATGACAAAAAACTAATAGTCGGGTCGGGCCCTAACCGGGTCGGGTTTTGATAAAAACATACCCGACCCGGATCGGGCCTGAGTCGGGCTTGGGTAGTAAAAGGCAAAACCTGTACCCGCAAAAATAGGGCGGGTTCGGACCGAAACCCTTACCATTGACATGCCTAGTTATGGTTAGATTTCTTTATTTGATTGAGATTCTATAGGATGAATTGTCATCTGTGCCCATCGTTAGAGAGTATCTGGACATATTTGAGGAGGTGACCGAATTACCATCGCATAGAGAGATCAATTCCATGTAGACTTGACGAGGGATTCCAAACCTATAGTTATGCTATTGAGGCGTATGACACCTAGAGAGCAGAAGGAGTTGGAGGTGCAAGTGAATGACCTGTTGAAAAAAGGATTCATTCATAGGAGTATATGTAAGTGGGGTGCACCTGTAGTATTCGCCACTAAAGCAGATGGATCTCTTAGATTATATGTTGATTACCATGAGCTAAATAAAGCAATAAGGAAGAACAAGTATCCACTCCCACATGTTGATGACCTATTCGACCAGCTCCACGATACAAAGATGTTCTCCCAATTGGATTTGGTGATGGGATTTCACCGGTTGAGAGTAGCAAAGGAGAATGAGTCGATCACCACATTTTGTACACTGTCTGGTTTCTATGAATGGCTGGTTATGCTATTCGGGCTAACTAATGCTTTGGCATACTTTGTTGATCTCATAAACCGCATCTTCCGGGATGAACTTAAGTTCGTACTTGTGTTTATGGATAACATCCCGGTCTATTCTAGAACAGAGGAAGAACATAAGACGCATTTGAGGATTGTACTCGAAGTCTTGAGGAAGCACAAGTTAGAAGCAAAGTTTTCAAAGTGTCACTTATGGAGAGAGGAAGTGAGATTCTTGGTTCACATCATCTCTGAGTAGGGTATCGTAGTAGACCTTGGCAAGGTGGCAGTAGTTCAAGATTGGAGCCGACCTAAGAATGCTATTGATGTGAGGAGCTTCTTAGGACGGGCGGGATGTTATAGATGCTTTGTAAAGGACTACTCAAAGGTAGTTATGCCATTAACCAATTTGACAAAGAAAAATCGGAATTTTACTTTGAATGTGAGATGTGAGCAAGCATTTGTGAGTCTAAAGGAGATATTTACAAGTGCACCTATATTGACCATTCCGAATGAAAATGTGGAGCTGATGGTATACATAGATGCATGTGGTACTAGATTGAGTGCAGTATTAATGCAGAAAGGAAAACTTGTTACCTATGTTAGTCGACAGCTGAAACCGCAGGAAAGGAAGTATTGAACTCATGATTTAGAGTTGGTGCGATATTATTTGCTTTGAAAATTTGGAGATATTACTTATTAGGGGAGCTGTTCGAGCTGTTCATGGACCATAAATCCTTAAAGTACCTTTTCTTTCGGAAGGACCTCAACTTTCGATAACAGCGATGGTTAGAATTCTCAGTCTCTTACAGCTTTGCCATTTTCTATACACCTAGTAAGGGGAATGCAGTACCATTGCTCTGAGTAGAAGACATGCCAGTTTGGAGCGATGTTTCTAAAGTGGAAATAGTTGGAGTATATTAGTGGTTATGACGTAATACCTCAATGCGAGTTAGAGCAAGAGATATTTTCAAACTTGACCTTCTAGCCTACTTTTGTAGAGTGGATTGGTACAAGTCAAAGGGTGATGCAGATTAGCTAAGATCATTTCCAAAACTGAAGCGGCGGTTGAGTCTGAGGACATGAGACAGTATAAACTCAACCAAGATGGTTGGCTTCGTAAGAATGGGAGAATGATTGTTGCCAATGTTGATGGATTGAGAGATGAGATGCTTTGAGTGTGCCATCATTCCAAATTGACCATACATCCCGACGGTAATATGATGTACCATGATAAGAGACAAACCTATTATTGGAAAGGGCTGAAGAATGACGTTAGAAGATTCATATCAAAGTGTATAAACTACCAGTTGGTAAGAGCAGAACAAAAGAAACTGAGTGATCTTTTGCAACCACTTGAAATTCCTAAGTGGAAGTGGGAGAAGATATTGATGGATTTCATAAATGGACTACCAAGGACTTGGGCAGGGTACGACTAAATTTGGGTCATGATAGATCGGTTGACTAAGGGCGCAAGATTTATACCCATTAAGTCAAGTAGAATGACAATCAAACTGGCTGAGCTATATGTGAAATGGGTTGTACGATTTCATCTTGTGCCAAAAAGCATTGTGAACTACCGAGACCCATTGTTTACTAGTGGGTTTTGGAAAACCTTGTAGGAGACATTAGATATCGAGCTACATCCAAGTACAACTTATCATCCATAAATTGACAGCCAAACCGAGAGAGTGAACCGTATCTTAGAAGATCTCCTACGAGCTTGCATTCTTGACTCTGGAGGCTCGTGGGACAACCACTTGCATTTTGTAGAGTTCATATACAATAACAGTTACCAGTCTAGTATTAGTATGAGACCATATGAAGCATTGTATGGTCGACCGTGTAATGCCCCTTTATGTTGGTTGGAAGTGGGTGAGAAATTGATACTTAGGCTGGATATGGTTAGAGAGGCCTTAAAAAAGATAGAGATCATCTGACAACAAATGAAAGCTGCACAGGATAGGCAGAAGAGTTACGTTGATAAAAGACATAGAGGTTTAGAATTCTCCATTGGAGATATGGTTTTCGTGAAGATTTTCCCTTTAAAGAACATTATTTATTTCGGTAGTGGAGGAAAGTTGGAAACGAAACTTGTTAGTACTTTTTCGATATTAGAGAGGATTGGGAATCTTGCTTATAGAGTTGACTTACCTCAAAGAATAGTGGGAAAGCATAATGTCTTCCACATCTCCCATTTGTGAAAATTTGTGCGTGACTCAAGCGTATCTATCGCACTAGATCAACTTCATGATACCGAGATTGGACTAGAAGCTTTGAGACCTTGTAGGCCGGTTTGTATTGTCGGATGCGATAATAAATAGCTTAGGAAGAAGACGGTGGAGTTAGTGAGAGTTCAGTGGGGCAAAAGAGAAGGTGATTACACATGTGAAACCGAGGAGAGTAAGCGGGTCACATGTTCAGAGCTCTTCACAAGGTAAGGCCTATTGGTTGTCACATTTTACTTTAATTTCGATATCATATATAGTATAGTTTAGTATGCCGCATGTTAGGATAGGTTTACCTATATTATTGATTGCATGGTCAAATGTTTAATATGTTTAATGATATACATGATTGTTAAGCATACGGGGGTAACTATGATTGATTTTCTATGTTTGTTTGGGGATTTCAGAGGCGAAATTCCTAAAGGAGGAGAATGTAAGAATCCGTGTTTTACGTATTGCAAGATTTTAAAATATTTTTATTTTATTCATATGAGGTCATATGACCCTAAGATTTTGGGAATTCACTCTTAGGGATATTTTTCACATCCAAGATTTTTTTTCAAATTTTCGTGTGACCATTTTGACCCTGAAAAAATTATTGGACTATAACTTTTGATAGGAGCCAATTAGGGTCTCGAACCACATCCATTGCTTCGGGATGAAGATTTCCTATTATGTATAGTGGTCATAATAGAATAATGGACGTGTCATTTGAAAGTTATGGAAATTTCAAGTTTTGGCTACTATTGGACAGTTTTAGTGGGTAATTAACTAAGCCCGTGCTTAGGCCACTAACCCACTTCGAATTTTGTGCTAAAAGAAGGCTGTATAAACTAACCTAAGTCATTTCCTTCTTCCCCGAAATAGATCTAAACCTCTATTAGCCCTAGTTTCTTCAAAAATACACATTTTCCTGTATTTTTCTTACCAATCTTAGCCAAATCATCGATTAAAAATGGGATTAACAGAATGAAACTTAAGATTATCATTTTTGCTGATTTGGGTTCATCTCCTTTGCTTTTTTACTTCAGATTTGAGGAGAAGAATTAGTATTTTAGGTATTTATGAGTGGTTCTTGGCCTCTCACTATCCTATACTTGTTTATATAGTTAAAATGATTGTTTTAAACATGTTTTTGGATCTTAAATGGTTTTCTAACTTTTAACACTTGTTCGTGTATGTTTATGATTAGAAATATGAGACTTTTAAATGATTGTAGAAATGGATTTTGTAAACTATTAACACCTATTTAATTGCTAATGTAATCTATATCACTCATATGCATATGTTAGTGTAAAACTTGGATTTAGAGCAAAAATAATTTTGATTTTCATATCTTCATATATTGATTGTATGGCTGAATGTGTATGCATGTCATCCCATGATTATATGTTGTGATTTGATGTTATTGCTAGTGTTTTGAATGTTACGTAGATAGGTTGAGAAATCGAACAAATTAGAGGCAAAACTGGTCGAAATTGGACGAGATTTGGAAGGCTAAACCTGGAGCATAGGAGGAGTTCATGCCCCAAATCACAGCCTTCAATTCGCAAAGTATAGAAGTCGGTGCCGACTTCTCAGGTTGGTACCGAGTTTTGTAGCTTGCTCCAAGCCGACAGCGAATTAGGGAGGTGGAAGGTGCTAGTTAGTAGAGGTCATCTATGAAGCTAGATCAGAGATTGGCTAAGTATCTAAGGTAGCACCGACTTGTTTCTAGGATGTGAAGTATGGTGTTTGGAGGACATGACGACTTGAATTAAGGCAGAGAAGTCAGGGGTAAGACTTGAGGTATTAGAGGTAAGATGTGGGACGGGAGAAGACTTGGCCACTAGTTAGCTAAGTATAGAAGTCGGTACCGAGTTTATGACGGTACCATGTTCTCACCCTTGGTCTGATGGGGACTGAATTTCTGGTGGATGGTTCTGGAGTTCTAGTGGTCGTGCTGGAGGTGTTGGCTTGTTCATAAGACGACTAATAGTAGTACAATAGCTTGATGAAAGTTAGAGTCTTCGGATAGTAACTCGGTGACGAATGGAGTTAGGTTTCGAAGATAACTGCTCAATGAAGAAAGGAGTCATAGAGTAGGTAATGTACAGTGGTTCCATAAGAATAACGTCTCGATGAAGAAAGGAGTCGTTAAGTGGAGGAATGAGGAATGATTCCTCCAAGATAATGGAAGTTAAATGGAGCAAATGAAGGGCTCAGATACGCATACTAGGAGATCGTCGATACTAAGAGTGTTTCCTTTTGTACTCAAAGCATGGGTGTTGTGAGGATACTCGTAGGTAGTGAAGAATGGCTACTTCAAATCGGAAGAATGGATCCATGCCCTAAACTGAAAGAATGGGTCTAGTACCAGCTTTTGGCTAAAGAGGGTATCATTGAAAACCGGGATTTCAATTAGTCACTAGAAGAAGAATGGTCATACTAGTCATCATATATCCAGAGCACACTAAGTGACAGTTAGTATTGTTTGATGGATGTTATATCTGTTATGGTTGCTTCACTAGTCACCTGTCACTCTAAGGTTGTCATTAGAGATAGGTAGTGGACCTAGACACCTTATATCACACCTGGTTGTGTAACACCTTTATGATATGTAGAGTAGCATATTATGTTATTATGTGCTAACTCTTTGGTTGTAGGGACATGTCAAATATGATTTATATACCATGCTCCTTACTATATCGACTTATATAATATTTTAAGCCATTTACCACTCATAAAAGACTGTTGTTTGACTCAAGATTTTATGCTTTGTCTCTTATTATCTTGGATGCTCTTAAAGGGTAGACTATATATCAGGTGTAGGTGCGACACAGTAGCTATGCAGAGGATGAGTTGGAGGGATCCATCTTGTATTATATATGGATTTCTATGCTTATTTCGTTATGCAAGACTATGGAATCTGGGCGGTGTTCACTTATTATTAATAGTATGAGACAGTTATTTGAGTTTAGTTTTGTTGTGTAAACTTTATTTCATTATGTATAGCTCTGTGTATCTGTACTCTATTATTCGGATCACTTAGTTATTATTGTCTCTCCTATTTTATATCTGCGATATTATATTTCATTCCATCACTGTGAGATATACTACAGGCTCTATGATGCTTCGTTTCATTTTTAAACCTTGATGATTGCTCTACATTGATTGGCATGACAGCAACACACTATCTTATGTATATTGGGTGCCAGTGGTGTAGGGTAGTACTCACAAAGGGAAAGGAGGTATCCACATCAATGGTGCTACCATTCTTACGTAAGTCCGAAGAATGACCAAAGGAATGACAAGTGGAGCAGATATCCAGAGACTGGTTATAATGAACATCAACTATTACTACCTAGCCTTCTACAGGCCTAACTTTAAGCTTGGTTGGAAGTGGCTTAGCTTAAAATATTTCAGTAAGTGCCTTCGCATACACAAGCCTCTTCCTTGCTATAGTGTTCGCACCAAAACACTTTAACTTGCCCATGAGGCTAGCTAACCAACCCAATCATGTGTTGTAAAATATAAGGTATATGAGAGAAATAAGCCCAAATAGGAATAGAAAGAACCTGTTCACTAGCACTGTCAACTGATGGACTCCAAAGAGTTATGATAAAAGGCTTTCCACCAATGAAGGATGGCTCTGCCTCAAGAATACGTTATTTTTCTTTGGGTTTATAGAAGTGAAATAGAACACCGAATTATCATAGTGAACTTGATGACTACCCTTAAGTCTCCAAACATTTCCGCAATGTTCTTTAACAACACTACATGGAGTATTAGCATCAAAAGAGAAACTAATCAAATTATCTGACCAATAGTCGATAGCCATTTGAATAACTTTAACTAGTGGCACCATCACATCGTCAATCTCAGAAATTTCAAAAGTTTGAGGTGTATACACAGAAGCATTTCTTGGCCGTGAATTGAACAACGAGGACCGTTTATTAGTTACAGAAGGGGAAGCAGTAGATTTATCAATACCGGTAGTTTTATTAATACCAACAGATTTATCAAGCCCTTTGTCAAGCTGAAAAATACTAGCATTGCATTTGGCCCCAAGAGGGACCACGTCAATACGTCCAGGAGACAAGGGAACAAGATTAACATATGCAGGACTGTTTGAGGCAATATGTCGAGCACTTCCAACGCATACACCACTTGAGCCAACGTTGGTGGTTCCCAAAGCTTGTATAGACAAACTACCAAAACCAATTCCAATATAAGCTTTGTCAAATAAATTGTTACAACCCAGTACCACATCACTGGACCATGCTGCATTCAAGCCCAACAAACAAAGGTAATCAAGTACATCAGTCCACATAATTTGAATACCTGAAATTGGTGACAAGGAAGTATCAACTCGGTCAATAGAAGATACTAGGTCCATAAGGGGCAAACGTATAATAGGGTCGGACACATTTGCAGTAAACGAAGCAGCCACCAGAGTCGAGGCACCATGATTTAGGGTAGGGAAATCCGCATCAGAAATATTAATAGACAATGGAACAACACGTGAGCAGATCTGGGCAATAGAACTAACATTGAATTAGGACCAGATCTAGTTGACGAAGTTGACACAACAGAAGGACATAATAGAGGTTTTAGTTTTCTCTCGCATGTCATAAAGAGGGAGAGATGCATGAAAACACAAGATGAAAAAGAAATTAGAGAAAATTAAGGCACAAAATCCGTCGCCATTACAATAGATTGAAGTGTTTGTAATGGATTAGATGTAGAATATATGTTCATATATAATATAATATATATGTATATATATATAATATAATATATATAAATTTATATAAATAATATTTGAAGATAATTTTCCTTAAAATAGGATCTACACATTTTGTTTCGTTCTAACAATCAATATACATACAAAAATACATACATACACGTATATATAACAAATTATCAAAATTATCTTATACATTCAATATAATTAAGATAGATTTTAATTGTGTTCGGCCAGAACTTTTTATTTATTAAATCAAAAATTATATATATATATATATATATATATAGTAAATAAATTTATATGCAAATAAATTTATTATTAATTTATAAAATGGTAATTTTCTAGAGTCTTATTAGTAATATGTAAGTATGTATTTGTATTAGCTAATGTATGTATATCTATTAGTGTTTGATTCAGATTTTATGTATAAAGCATTTAAATAAAATATTAATTTTTGAATATTTAAAACTATCTTAATATTATATAACTTGGTAACATGTGTGTGTGTGTGTGTGTGTGTGTATATATATATATATATATGTATATATATATATATATATATCATTGTTTTTATGAATTTTATATAAACTAGTGGCGACATATTTAAAGCTAAGGAAAAAGAATTTACCTTGGTGAAAGAGCCTAGTGTTGTATACGTTGGAAATGTAGATATACATTTAGTTCATATTCTCAAATCAAACTTAGATTTGCAACTTCGAAGCTTGAGGCGGCTTTAATCAAGGAAATGTCATTTTTTTTTCCAAATAAAATCTTAAATAAATTAGACCCCAAGAGTCTTATTTATAATGCATAAATCCCATCAAAAAATATCTTGATATTCCTACTATTTCCTACTGTTTCTCCACCTTAGTCAAAACAAGTTTTATCCACTTTCTTTCATTAATGGTTAGGGAAAATATATATGTATTGATAGATTTTAGGGTATGCCCTAGGGATAATTATGTAATTTGTTGCATAGTCTAACTCGATAACTAATCTTGTTCAAAATGACAGGTGTTTTCTTTCTATTATGTTGTTATATGATGCTATAATTAAGTAAATAATTTAAATCATGTTAAATTGAAATCCTGTAAATGATTTATTATGTGATAGTAATTACAATACGTTGTAATCTTAAGAAACTTATCACATTAAAAACAACATGTTATTTTAAATTTTCCTAGTCATGATGTTTCGAGATGAGATATCGATACTTCCATTGAGATTAGAGTGTGTAACGTCCCCGAATATTTGGCAGTGTATTACTCATAGCTATTGGGAGCGCAAAGTGGTTACGTACTGATAGTAGTTGTATTACTATTGAATGACTTACTGGAGAGTTTTATGTTGGTTAATATAACTAAGGTCAAATTAAGATTCTTGAAGTGATGATATTACATAGTTTTCTCGATTTAAGTATACTATTGAACTTCAATGTGGACACTTCACTTTGATCATTGTTAAATCATGGCATGACGTCCATCAAACAATTATTGTTGTGTAACGACCCGTATTTTTAGTTATTTTAGATTACTAAATTTGATGTAATTATTGAATAAAAATGGTTAAAAATAAAATTTTAATTATTTTTAATGTAAATTATTGGATATGAACTTGAATAAAATTTTGAAATAAACCAATTTCGAAGATTTGGTGATAACGAATATTGCAATGAAATTCTATATATTAACTGTGTTTATAATCAATAACTGAAATTGAATAATAATTGTGAATTGTTTATATAGAAATAAAATGATGTTGATAACTAACATTTATTTGGAACTTAATAATTTATTTATATTGATTTATAGGATAATTAAATTGTTTAAATTTGATATTGAAATTTTCAAATAATTGAATCCTGAATTAAAAAGGAATAAAAATGATTTTGAAAGTTGATATGAATTCTACTTAAACGAGAATGAAAATTGTTTACTTTAAAACTTAATTTAAAAGTGAATAATAGAAATCGAAATTTTCATATTGTAATTAACGAGTAAAAATAGCCTTCCGGGGGCACAGTCTCGTAATTCGACGAAACCAGTTCCATTGGATCCGTAACAGTGTATTATTATCCGATTTCAAATTTCGTAGCGTTTAGAGTTACTATTCGGTCGTGCGGGATAGAAATGCGTTGAAATAAATATCGAAAATTTAATACAATAACTGGGTCCAAAAAGCTATCATTCTCCATACGATCGAATTGGAACTCGAAACTTATTCCATTGCGTTCGAAATAGGGGTATAACATTATGAATGACTGGCGTCACACCTCAATCAGGGTTCAAAATTAATATCTAGATATTTGTGAATTTTAAATGATTTATTTTCGTCGATTTGACTACGCAGCCCATATTCTTTCATTTCAAGTCACACCCTACCCTACGTTCAGCCACTTTACGATGTACATCCTCTTTCCTTTTAAACGCACATCCCTCTTTCTTCTCTTTCAAACAGATAGAGGAAAAAAAAGAGGATTTCAAAAATAGAAATAATAATTTATACTTAACTAAAAATCGAAACTATATATTCGTCGTATTCATGTGATGTTTATCTTCGATTCTGTAGCCTCTTTTTTGTGTGCGCGTGTAATGGTGTAGGTGGGATTTGGTGAGGCTGAAAACTTGGGCTGGGGATGATCATTGATTTAGGTTTTGGTTCGTGCACGGGGCTGCAGAGCAGCTGCAGCAAGGTTTTGGGAAAGTCCGGTCTATTGGTGGTGGTTGCGTTCACTTGTATAGCTGGGATATGGCCGTGTGAGGCATGTCAAGCCGAAGCATCGAGTGGTCGATTTTTGGGTGTAGGTTGTAGCTCGTCGATAGGGGAGTCCATTGGATCCAGTGGCAAGTGCCCTAGTGGAGGAACGAGCATACAAGGAGGAGGAGAGGGAGTTTGATGATGGGTTGTGTACGTCTATGTATAGGTTTTGAAGGCGTATTGGGGAAGAAGGTGATTTATTGTTCATAAGGGTAATTAGTTTTAAGTTGTAATTAAGTTTACTAATTAATTTATATATAAATCCTTATGCTTAAAACTATCGTATCTTCTACATACGAAATCAGATTTGGACGAATTTATTTGCATTGCGTTCATATCTACGAAGGCTACGCACAGGAATTGGTTTGGAGCAATTTAGAGCTTCTGAAAATTTTAACTAAATTCGAACGCGTTCGAATTTAATTGGAATCAAGAAGAGAAAGCGACAACTAAAAAAATAAAAATAAAAGGTTAGTGTTTTATAATGCTCACAACGTACTAGAATATTTTTATGCTAGTTAAATTTGAATTTATGAAGCAATATAAATTTATTGATCGTTGTTTGATAAATTTGATTGTCATCTAAATTGTCATTTTAATTAACTGTTAAAAATAAAAATTGGCAGTCAAATTTGAAATTAGAATTTAATTGTCAGTAAAATACCCAATATTAATTGCAGTGATTTACTGACTGTTTGAATAATTGATTGTGATGAATGCTATTGATTGATGTTTTGGATGATTTGGACGTTTACTTGTTTGATATATCCTGTTATCATGTATATTATTTATAGTATATAAACTACAAATTGAATTATTTTGAATAAATTAAGAAATTGGTTGAAATGATATATACCCATGACACTGTGATTTGGGTTGGAATGATATATATCCATCCCTGAAATTAAATTGAAATAACTGATCACTTGGCCATAGGATAGAAAATTATATACGAACACCAGATTGGTTAAATTAAATAATTTAAAAAATTGATCTAAAATTTATTTAAATGATTTGATTTTAAGAAAATGAAAATCAAATTTATCGAAATCAACTATTTTGAAATTGAGCTCGGAATTGAATTATATTTGAGGATTTGGATTTCAAATTTGGTATTGAAAGTAAATTGGTTTATCTGTTTTGAATCGATGTTTTGAAAATCGAATTCGGAACGGATAAAAATCAAAATAATTCAAAATTTGAAATGAAATTATTTTGGAATTGTAATTGAAATTAATTTGTAATTGGAATTGAAATTCATTTGAAATTAACATCGAAATTAATTTGGAATCGAAGTAAAATTCGACTTGAAATCGGAATTGAATCGATTAAATCGGAGTGGAAATTTAAGAGTGACTTGAATTGGAAAATTTTGGAAATTGAATCAGATTGATGTTTAAACTATTTTCAAATAAATTATTTTGATATAATTATTTAAATCTGTCTTTTTAAATATTCAAATTACTTTGGATTTTCCAAACTATTTTTCTATATAAACCATTTTAATACTTAAACTATTTTAACTCTTTAAATTATTGTAAACTATTTAAACTATTTTCTAAAAATATTCAAATCGGTCAAGGTTGGAATGTTTATAACATGGATTTAAATACGAATTACGTTAAATTGAAGTCATAACCCAAATGGAAATTCGAAGAAATTTTGAATTGGAACTAAAATCGAGATATTAAGGCAAACTTGATTTTGAGTTGAAACAGTAGAGTAAATATGATGATTTCGAAATGGACTTGATTTTTTTGAAGCTAATATGATATTTTGACATCAAGTACGAACTATTTTCGAAATGTAAAAGAACCAACCAGTATGTAAAACGACATTTGGTTGCTAAAGAAACCAGGGCTTCTTATTGGCAAACTTTCTGTCAGTATTGAATCACTTTAACAACTGTATACACATAGGAGACTCCAGAACAAAGTAGTTGGATTTGGCGTTGTTTGCCGGATTTGAAGAAAAAGAACGATGATGGATAGACCCCGACACTTGTGTCAATTTGAAAGGACTAAAACAGGATGGCTTGACAGGGCCAAGTGGGCTTATTACCTCGAGCGGACATCCGTTCTTTGATTTTCTTGGACTCGGTCCATATTATTACTCTTGTTGATGGTTTCAATCGATGCACCTTTATTTGGGATAGCCTCCCTTTGACTGGATATGGGATGGATGGACGCTGTGGGTAGTTATGGCTATGATGCGTTACCACCAGCCCTGCTACTCGAACTGGTAGTATCCTACATTGGGCATTGCATCACGTGCCTTGTCATACTTTTATCCCTATACGAGACCACTACGATTTTGGTTTAGTGTTGTCATATCACGGCGCATCCCAATCCACCGACGGTTTACCGGTATTTTATATGCAGACTGTACGACAATGCTTAAAAACGCGTTGAAGGGGATCAATGTAAAGCCTTAATGCTAAGAAAAATATTTACTTTACTGATTAGACATTATATATATAGCGTATTCTACTATATATAAATATTTTAACGGATCATTGGGAGATGGAAAATCCTGTAACATCTCTTGAGTTATTGCATTCACATTATACACTAGATATGAGATGTGAAATCCCGTAAATATCTCTGACGCTATTACACTCATATTATATGTGATATTGGTTTGACTTATATAAAGATATTTTAGTCCTGACTTGATCGTTTTTTCTTTTCATTGCGCTCGGGACAGTTCTGAGTTTTTTAGCTCGTTGAAGATTTATTCTGGAGGACGAAGACGAAGATTTGGTATATTACTACTATTAGTATTCCTGCATCATGTTGTCAACTGCATTATTTATTTATCTCTGATGTGTATATATATATAACTCTGATAAATGTTGTACAAATTATAATAAAATGTATAGTAAACAGCTTCAAGAACTGTTTATTTGATTATTATATTTTATCGTTCCGCTGCGAGATTCTGTGTTTGTTTTCTTCTTCTTTTCTTATTTTTCTTAATTAACATCATTGATTATCTATGTTTCGGATTATTTAAGTTGGACATGTGTGGATTATTGTCAATTTAAACCTTCCGAAATGTGGATCGTCACAGTTGGTATCCGAGCTTTGGTTTAGCGATAACCTTGGATTTGAGGGGTAACTCATTAGAGATAGGGTCAATAGCACCCTAGAATGAGTTTGAGTGTATTAGTAGATATGAGCGCATATTTGTTAGTGAATATAAATTTGCTTTATATTGTGTTGGATGATTTGTTGAGTGGCTTATGGATTCTAGTCAATACGAGTAATTAACGTTATCGATAGAGATCTCTAAACACTTGAACAGAACAGTTCGACATAGTATTTTTTTGAAATTGAGTAAATGAAATAATTTTACCTTGATTATATCTTGTAAATAAAGGAATAATTTTCAAAATATATTATGGTATATAAAGGGTGAATTGGTTGCTAGAATTGATAATATTGATAATTATCGTTATTGTATTGGTCAATATTCCTAAACTATTCGCATTATATGATTGTAAGAAAATAAAACTGTATAAATGTGATTTATAAAATATAATTTGCAAGCAAAATGAATATAAAATTTAGAATTTGAGAAATTTAAATTTCGATGTTTCTGAAAAAGGTTTTCAAGGTAGGAAAAATATGAGCATTGTTTAAAAGTATATACAAATACAAATTGTTTTCAAATAAATTTTAAAAGGAATGAATTTAGTACTCCACTCTTCTGTCGCTGGAAAATAATTTCGATGATGACTGCGCAGCATCATCGACGTTCATTTTCGAGTCTCTAAGTGGGGGAGACTTCTGGGAAGCTATGCTACGAAATTGTTTTGATAAACGATTTTTTGGATTAAACTCCAAAAGTTTGATTTCGTATATGAAAGATATAAGTATATATATTTATTCCAAATGATTTGAAAAGTACCCAGTATTTAATTTTTTTTAAGTTCTGTTAATTAGTAATCATCAAATTATTTGAAGGAAATAAAATATTTGAATACCAGAACTTATAAAATAAGAAAATTAAGAAATCTAGGCTAATTGTTTTGAGAAACTTTAAAGTTGAAGTTTGCAACAATTAAAATTGAAAGTAAAGAAATTTAAACAAGTTAAAATAGCGAACATTCTAATTAAGTAAAATGAATCAGATTAATTTGTATAATACCAAATTGCACTCTAATAGCATATAGCAAGACTTACCAAATGTTAAAAGTTAAAATGAGGATTTGGATATGTAGTGGGATATTATACAAGTAAACAAAACTTAAAAGTAACTAAAATGGATATAAATGGAAATTTAGCTGTAATAAAAATGCTATATAATTAATTAGTATATTATGAAATGATTAATGACTAAATGGAATGAGTAAGTGGAATTTAAGAAAGTAGACAAATGAATCAAATAATATCTTTGTAAATTGGTTATAGAACATAAATTTGAAAAGAAATTTTGAAATTGAATTTGTAACTTTTGAGATAACTATAAACTTGGAAAAAAGCCATATATAAAAGGTCGGACTTTCATAGAATGATTATAAATTAAAGTGATGATTAATAAAATGTTTCACAAATAAATTTGTTATTAAATGAAATTATGAAATGAATGTGAATAAAGGAATTTATATGAGACGTTGCTATACGTAAAATGATACAATTGAAAGTTAACAATTAAATTGAATAAGTTGAAGGTAAATGAAATAGATGTGAATAAATATGAAGCAAACCGTTTAAATGCTAAAAAAATCAAATGTAGATTAAAAATGAAGTGTATAAATTAAATATTGACATTGGAAATGAAAATTGTGATGGTTTGTGAATTAGTTGGATAACTATTAAGTGTTGAATGGTTTCTTTTGTTATAAACCATCATTATAACTGTTTTGATTGCACATGATTGTAATAGGTTGTATATTTGTGCCTAGGTTATGGTTTGGATTCAAAATGCATATTTTATAGTTTATTCAACTCATATATGCTTTCTATATCTTCTGTATGCAACTAATATTCTAAATTGAGTTGAGATAGGTACATACGAAGACCGTTTGGACGTATATGTGGATTTATATATGCTTTTGCTTGCTGAATATAAGCGAACTCGCTCGTATTAATAATAATAGGGTATACATCTTGGATTACATACCGCGTTTTTATATTTTCCCTTACGGGATGCCTCATCATTGAGATGAGATGTATATTTAATATTTATTTGGTATATTTGGGTTATATATTGTAATGTAAATTTTTTCTGATCGAGCCGCAGAACGGAGACTGTGCCGAAATTTTCCTAAATCCGGGAGTTAGAAAATTTTTGAAGTTTTAAAATTTTTGTGACTTGTTTTGATAACTAACTTGTAAATTCCGTAAGATGATCGTAGTAGCATAGTGGAAAAGTAGTAATGGTTTTATAAATAGGATTTTAATGTTTTGTAAGTTAATTGTTTTGAGAAAATATATCAAGTGTTAAATTCTGTACTTAAGGCCTTTTCGAGGACGGAAAGTTTTGAGTAGGAGAGAATGTAACGACCCATATTTTTAGCTATCTTAAATTACTAAATTAAATGTAATCATTGAATAAAAATGGTTAAAAATAAAAATTTAATTGTTTTGAATGTGAGATATTGGATATGAACTTGCATAAAATTTTGAAATATACTAATTTCGAAGATTTAGCGATAACTAGTATTGAAATGAAATTCTATATATTAACTAGGTTTATAATTAATAACTAAAATTGAATAATAATTGTGAATCATTTAGATAGAAATAAATGATGTTGATAACTATAATTTATTTGGAACTTAATGATTTATTTATATTGATTTATAGGATAATTAAACTGCTTACAAGTAATATTGAAATTTTCAAATAATTGAATCCTGAATAAAAATGAATGAAATTGATTTTAAAAGTTGATATGAATTCTACTTAAATGAGAATGAAGAGTTTTTACTTTTAAATTTAATTTAAAAGTGAATAATAGAAATTGAAATTTTCATATTGTAATTGACGAGTAAAAATAGCCTTCTGGACGCACGGTCTTGGAATTTGACGAAACGAGTTCCATTGGATCCGTAATAGTATATTATATTCGGATTCCAAATTTTGTAGCATTTAGAGTTACCGTTTGGTCGTGCGGGATAGAAACGCATTGAATTTAATATCGAAAATTTAATATAATAGTTGGATCAAAAAGCTATCTTTTCCATACGATTGAATTTGGACTCGGTACATGTTCCATTGCATTCGGAATAAGGGTATAACATTATGAACGACTGGCGACACGCCACGATCAGGGTTCGAAATTGATATCTATATATTTATGAATTTTAAATAATTTATTTTCGTGATTTGACTAGGCAGCCCTTGTTCTTTCATTTCAAGCCACACCCTACCCTACATTTAGACACACTACGATGTACAGCCTTTTTCCTTCTAAATGCACATCCCTCTTTCTTCTCTTTCAAACAGATAGAGGAAAAGAAGAGGATTTCAAAAATAGCAATAAAAATTTATACTTAACTAAAAATCAAAGCTATCTATTCTTTGTATTCATATGATGTTTATCTTCAGTTCTACAGCCTCTTTTTTGTGTGCGCGTGTAATGGCGTGGGTGGGATTTGGTGAGGCCGAAAACTAGGGTTGGGGATGATCACCAATTTAGGTTTTGGTTTGTGATTTTGAGTTGATATTTGGGTGCACGAGGCTGAAGAGCAGGTGCGGCGAGGTTTTAGGGAAATCCAATCTATTGGTGGTGGTCACATTCACTTTTATGGTTGGGATGTGGCCACATGACGTATGTCAGGCCGAAGCTTCGAGTGGTCGATTTTAGGTGTAGGTTGTAGCTCGTCGGAAGGGGAGTGCAATGGATCCAGCAGCAAGTGTTCTAGTGGAGGAACGAGCATGGAAAGAAGAGGAGAGGGAGTTCGGTGATGGGTCGTGCACGTCTATGTATAGGTCAGGAAGGCGTATTAGGGAAGAAGGTGATTTATTATTGATAAGGGTAATTAGTTTTAAGTTGTTACTAAGATTATAATTAATTTATATATAAATCGTTATGCTTAAGACTATCGTATCTTCTTCATACAATACCAGATTTGGATGAATCAAGTTGCATCATATCTACGAATGCTACGCACAAGAATTGGTTTAGAGCAATTTAGAGCTTCTCAAAATTTTAGATAATTAGAACGCGTTCGAATTTAATTGGAATCAAGATGCGAAAGCGACAAAAAGCAGTGAGTATTTTATAATGCTCACAATACTAGAATATTTTTATGTCAGTTAAATTTGAATTTATGAGGTGATATAAATTTATTGATCGTTGTTTGATAAGTTTCTTTGTCATCTAAATTGTCATTTGAATTAACTGTTAAAAATAAAATGGACAGTCAAATTTGAAATTGGAATTTAATTGCCAGTAAAATAACCGATATTAATTGCTGTGATTTATTGACTATTTGGATGATTGATTGTGGCAGATGCTATTGATTGATGATTTAGATGATTTGGATGTTTATTTATTTTGATATATTCTATTATCATCTTGTATATTATTTATAGTATATAAACTATAAATTGAATTATTTCGAATAAACTAAGAAATTGGTTGAAATGATATATACCTATGACACTATGATTTGGGTTGAAATTATATATATCCATCCTTGAAATTAAATTGGAATAACTGATCACTTGGTCATAGGATAGAAAATTATATACGAACATAAGATTGGTTAAATTAAAGGATTTTAAAAATTTTGACATAAAATTTATTTAAATGATTTGATTTTGAGAAAATGGAAATTGAATTTATGGAAATCAAACTATTTCAAAATTGAGCTCGAAATTGAATTATATATGAAGATTTGGATTTCAAATTGGGTATTGAAAGTAAATTGGTTTAAGTGTTTTGAATCGATATTTTGAAAATCGAACTCAGAATGGATAAAAATCGAAATGGTTCAAAATTTGAAATTGAAATTATTTTGGAATTGTAACTGAAATTAATTTGAAATCGGAATTGAAATTAATTTGAAATTTGAATTGAAATTAATTTGAATTGACATCGAAATTAATTGGGAATCGAAGTAAAATTCGACTTGAAATTGGAATAGAATCAAAATAGGAATGGAAATTTAAATGTGATTTGAAGTGGAAAATTTTGGAAATTGAATCAGTTTGACTTTGTACTATTTTCAATTTTTTTTTATATAAACTATTTAAATCTATCTTTTTAAATATTCAAATTACTTTGGATTTTCCAAACTATTTTGCTATATAAACCATTTTAATACTTAAACTATTTTAACTCTTTGAATTATTTTAAACTATTTAAACTATTTTCTAAAAATATTCAAACTAGTCAAGGTTGGAATGTTTTTATTTAAAACATGGATTTAAATATGAATTGGATTAAATTGACGTTATAATCCGAATGGAAATTTGAAGAAGTTTTGAATTGGAACAGAAATTGAGATATTAAGGCAGACATGATTTTGAGTTGAAATAGTATATTTTGAGTAAATATGATGATTTCGAAATGGATTTGATTTTCTTGAAGTGAATATGATATTTTGATATCAAGTACGAACTATTTTCAAAATGTAAAAGAACCAACCGGTGTGTAAAACGACGTTTGATTGCAAAAGAGACCGGGTCTCTTATTGGCATACTCTCTGTTAGTATTGGAACAACTTTAACAACTGTGTATGCGGAGAAGACTATAGAACGAAGTAGTTGGATTTGGCGTCGTTTGCTGAATTTAAAGAAAGAGAACGACGATGGGTAGACCTCGGCACTTGTGCCAATTTGAAATGACTAAAACAGGATGGCTTGACAGGGCCAAGTGGGCTAATTACCCCGAGCGGACATACGTTCTTCGATTTTCTTAGACTCGGTCCATATTATTAATCTTGTTGGTTGTTTCGATTGGTGCACCTTAATTTGGGATAGCCTCCATTTGACTCGATATGGGATGGATGGACGCGGTGGGCGGTCATGGCTATGATGCGTTACCACCAGCTCTGCTACTCAAACTGGTAGTATCATACCTTGGGCATTGCCTTATGTGCCTTGTCATACTTTTATTCCTATACAAGACCACTACGATTTTGGTTTAGTGTGGTCGTATCACGGCGCATCCTTTTTTACCGACGGTTTACTGGTGTTTTATATGCAAACTGTATGATAATGCTTAAAAACGCATTAAGAGGGATCAATATAAAGCCTTAACACTAAGAAAACTATTTATTTGACCGTTTAGAGATTATATATGTAGTGTATTCTACTATATATAAATATTTTTGAAGGATCCTTGAGAGATGGAAAATCCCGCAACATCTCTTGAGTTATTGCACGCACGTTATACACTAGGTAGGAGATGTGAAATCCCGTAAACATCTCTAACGCTATTACACTAGTGTAATATGCGATATTGATTTGACTTACATAAGGATATTTTAGTCTTGACTCGAATGTTTTGTCTTTTCGTTGCGCTCGAGGCAGTCCTGAGTTTTTTGGCTTGTTGAAGATTTATTCTAGAGGACGAAGGCGAAGATTTGGTACATTGCTATTATTAGTATTCCTGCATCACGTTGTCTGCTGCATTATTTATTTATCCCTGATGTGTGTTTATATATATATATATATATATAACTCTGATAAATGTTGTATAAATTATAATCAAATGTATAGCAAACAACTTTATGAACTGTTTATTTGGTTATTATATTTTATCGTTCCGTTGCGAGATTTTATGTTTTCTTCTTCTTCTTTTCTTATTTTTCTTAATTAATCCCATTGATTATCTATGTTCCAGATTGTTTAAGTTGGACATGTATGGATTGTTGTCAGTTTAAACCTTCCGAAATGTGGGTCGTCACATGATGGGTCTAAGTTTAAGCATTAGAAGTGAAACACTATTCAATAGATAATTTGTCTTATCATTATTTGAGGTTCGTAACACGGTCAACTATAATCAACTCAAAGTCAAAGTCTCTAGCTAGAACTATACAGTTAATAAAAATTGTTATCATTGAACTAAGTACTTTTTGTTTGGACTATTCAAGTTTAATGCAGACGATGTTGAAATATTGAACGAAACCAAATTCCATAAGTCATAATGTGATATAGTGCTGTTGAAAAAAACTGATGTAAATAATTGTTTTTACCAAGTACCACTATAATGAGTGAAATTGAATTTTACCATAAAGACTTGTAAAAGATAAATTCAAACAAAATGTCGTATAGCTAGTTAAGATAACGTATTGACATTTATATTCGAATTTGTTTGATATTAATCGTAGACAAAATTTACACCTTTGAGTCGCATAACTATAATTATGAATACTCTAAAAAACAGCACGATTAATTAATTTGTAATCGTTGTAAGTTAATTAAGTAAACTAATATTTATGAAATATTAATTATTAAATTTAACCTGTTGGATATCGTTGATATTTAATAAAATGCACATATACAAGTTGTAAACATGCGTGTTAATCTACGATATCGATGCAATATTTAAATTGAATTTAAATATATTAAATGCTTAAAGGGATTTTGGATATTTTAGGGCCATGTGGCACCTTTTATGGTTAGCTATACATAACAAAAAAGGAAGAGGATTTTATGAGAATTGATGAACAATTAAATAGGAAAGTTTTAAAGGAGGTAAATAAAAGGTTTTAATGTTTCCTTTAATAAAAATTCTCTTTTGTTCATTTCTTATTCTTAACAGACCATTCACTTTTCTTTCTCTCCTCTTTCTTCCTTATCATGGTCGAATCTCATAGCTACAATGGTTTACAAAAAATTCCAAAATCAAAATAAAATCAAATAATGAAGGTGGTTAATACATGTTAATCTTTTCTAAATCTAGAGGTTGATTCAAAGATTTAAGCACTTTTTATTCATCATTCAAGTTGCATTCTTTTGGCTACATCTTAAGGTAAAATTCTAGGTTTATTTATTCTTATATTCATTTTATTCATATGATTTAGATATTTTACATAACACATATGAATATAAGCTTATTTATTTGATATGGATTCAATCCCATTTTGTCACACCTCCTTTATTAATATATATGTTCATAGTGTTAATTTGATTTAGATCCATTTTATGCTATACCCTTTTCAGATTACATGTTTATCTTATTGACATTAGAGCTGTCACATATTATATGTTATTTAGTAATTTTTCATGTTGTTATATAGTGTAGATTTGAAATTTTACGATGAATTTATAAGTGCCTAAGTTGTCCTTTTTATTCTTATTTTGAAATTACTGTTTGGCAAAAAAATAACAATTTTGATTAGAGCCTAATTTTAAATTATTTGATATGATTTTTTAATTGTTACACATATAAGAACTTGAATAAATTACATATGTTGTCTATTTGAAATCATTTGGAAATTGAATATATGTTTTTATATAATTCTTATTTGAATATAGTTCTTTTGATTATTGTATACTTTTGTTTGAAAGTTCTTAAAAATACATATAAGTAGATTTTGTGTAAATTTAAATCATTCCTACTATAGTGTTGGTTTTTTAATTTGTTACCTTTAAATACTAACACATATCTTAAATTATAAACTTTATATATACATATTTTATTTTAACTTTAGAACAAGTTTGTAAGTGATGTGTGTCTATATGTATGTGTATGTTATTTTAATTCAAAGTTCAAATAATCGACTTTTGTGTAAAATCAAAAATGTAACGTTAAAATCCTTCCTAAGTTGAAACTTGATTCATATTTGTTAATTATAGTTATAAAATATGTAAAGGGTTAAAATTAATTTCATACGTATGCTTAATTAAGTGTTTAATTGGTGATTTGAAATGGCATTGAATGAATGAGTAAAGGAAAAGGAAAGTCCTCCATCTTTTCTTCTTTATAAATGCTTACTTTAATCCATTAATTGACTTGTTACAATATAAGTTGTCTATTGTCTATTAGAAAATATTTCAACATGTCACATATACTATCATTTACATGTTTTTAAAATAATATTTGGACAACAAAGGCAAACGTAAAGAGCAAGTGCATCTGTTGTGGTATAAATCCTAGCGTTTATATACTTACACATTGTTGGAAATGCGTCTATGGATCTTAATGTTGGGTTAACACTAGAAGGGGGTTGTCATGTTCCAAATTTCAGCGTTCGAAAATCGACACCCGTACTTCACTTGTACTTGAATGCCGCAGATTCAATCGTTGAAATTTGACTCGTGTCGGAGCTATAACACATTAAGTATAACAACACAGCGGAAGAAAAAGAAATGAATATCATATACAATTCCAATGAATACAATATCCAATGATATACAACAATGATATCAATATGATACAAGAATATCAGAGACAATAAACAACAGCGGAAAACAAATAGCAAAAGAGATAACTCCAATATCAAACTACAACTCCAATCCAATGCTCCAAAGCCAAAACTCCAAACCACTAGCTTGAACCCCCATAAAGGTTGCGCAAAGATGAGAAAGGTCAGTCGTCCTAACCAAAGACTTCAATATCCAAAGTCTCCAAAGGATTCCAAAGAGGAAGCTGAAAGCTACCGAATCAATATTTACTCCTACTACCCGACTATCTGAAAAAACCAACTCTAGACTGTCCGTGTGGAAAATTATGGACACCCAGAGTTTAGAAAGGGAACAATAAACTCCGGGTCAGTCATGGGACTGGTATGAGCAAACAAAACAGTTTTATCTTTAAACAACAACAAAAGAATATAAAACATTTGAAATCCGCAACGCTTTTTGGAAAATGAAACTAACATAAGGCCTCCCACCACACACACCATGCAAATGCAGAATTGGAGGAGATTTCTCCTTATGATAGTAAAAAATGCTTGATACGCGAAAACCATTTTGATATTATTATTAGTGCATAGTGCAGAATACATTTGGAATGTATGATATTAATATTAGCCAGCATAGACATTTCGAACTATGCCTACTATAGCTACCATCCAAACAGTGGGGCGCCACCATAAGTAGATGGCAGTTTATACAACTAAAACCATGCAGGGCGCGTATTGGAGATTGGATTTTCCAACAAATGGTCAGGCCAAGGAACTTCCCATTGCCACATGGGTACGCCTCTGGAGGGACGCCCCGAGAACCTACCCGGCTCTCTACCAACACAAGGCCGGTCTACTTCCTTCCTGGGCGTAAAGCCTAAGATATGCCACCTCCGGTCGTTTGCGACCTTTATCCGAGAGCTCTCAACACCAACAACATCACACAGTAATAAATAGTGTCCACATAAGTAAGTATCTGGGCTCCATACCATGATACCACCCTTTTCTAGAAGGAATGGACATACCCTGGGGGTGCTACCCCTAAAACCTTGCCGCATCTTTCCTGTTTCGACCATTACCGGGTTGTGAGGCTCGATGAGGTCTCGTCCACAAAGCTGCACTTTTTCACAAAGTCATGCTTTGAGCAACAAATCATCAGCAGCATTTCGTAAGCCACATTACCAAATTGGGAATGTATCACTGGTAACCATCAACTACATAACCTTTGAGCTCGTATGTCTCGGAGAAGGGTGTTAAGCTAAGAGAATAAATCTCCGCCACCAAACAAAAATGTATTTGATAGAAACCGGTTTTACATCTCAAAGTGTAATGTCAGACACACATCCATACAAGTCTGTTCCGGGTTCGAACAGAACCGAAGGCACTTCCGAAGAAGCCCTTGCAAATCCGAATAATCCCTAATCACGTGCGGACTTCCCATCACATATGGAGTCTCTATACCAAGGACCAGTCGGTGTAGAGACAATCGATGTAGAGACAGTCGGTGTAGAGACATTCGATGAGTTATCCTTTCGCTTTCGAAAATATCCGGTCTTCACCACCGGTCTTCAAATGCTATCCATAACGTCGTATCATTATTCGGAATGGGTTATATGACACAAGGTCCTCTCCCGGCTAAACCGAATAATGAGCGCAATATTTTAAAAACCACATGGATATTGGGATTTCAGTTAAGTCACAATTTAAAACCTAAACTTTTCTTTCAAATGGTTTAAACCAATTACCATTTCAAATCTTTTAAACAAAAAGATTTACTTCACAAAGTTCACCAATTTTCCACAAAGGATCATTCACGGCTTTCAAAACCATTTCCTTTTCAATTTAGATTAACTCATTCAATCTTTAAATCGAAGATTTAATAGCTTTCAAACTCGTTTCCAATTCAAATCTTTTAAATTCCCTTTCGATTTCAAAACAAGGTTTAATAATCTTTCACAAAGGTTCATTCATAGCTTTCAAAACAATTCACAATTTCATTACAAACTTGAGACTTTTCAACATAAATTGGAAATCCTTTCCTTAAATGAAAGCTTTTATTATTTGAAAACAAATAGTTTACGTTTTGGGAAAATCCAGTTACATTCATACAAGTTAAAGTCCTTCAAGTATAAGGCTTGATTTAAATTCAAATTCCCAAACAATATTTTTTTTAAATGGTTTAAAACTCATATAAACACATTTATAACTTGTATAACCTTTTCAAATCATAATTTCCAAATATAGGATTCAATTTCAAATTTTGAATTCAAATCCAAACCAAATTAATTAAGTTTCAAAGCTTTATTAAGTTATTCAAAATAAATTCCATCTCCAAAACTCCATTTAAATTTTTTTTTCATATTTAATCCAATTAAATTTCCTAACCGTTTGGATTCAAAATTCAATTTTTTAAAACCATTTTAAAATCCATGGCTTAACCAATTTCCTCGTGCAATCCATATTTGTGTGTGTATAGTGTAGTCCAGAGGTTTTACCCAATAGTGCAACAACATCAATCATCACAGATTCAAGCACAAAAATATTTAATAAGCGGTATAATCCTATAATGCTTATCATCATTCACAGATTCACGGATAAATATATAAATGCATCACAGATAATTATGTAAATACATTACAGATAAATAATATACACATGGCTCAATTAAAACAATCCACATCACAGAATCCACTCAAGACATTCATACAATTCATACATCCATAAGCAAATCAATTAATTGTCTGTTTAATTTAAATCAGATTAATTACTTATGAACAAACACTAATCCTAGTTAATTAATATTAATTAATTACAAACCATTTTAATTAATAATCCTTTACTCATTTACTAATTAATAAATTTGTTAACCTTAATTACTAAATTAAACTATTGATTTATAAATAATTAACCTTTAGTCGTTAGATAATTAACCTTTAGATTATTTAATTATCCTTCATTTAACTAATCACATAAATAAATTACTCCTCAATTAATTATCATTCTTAACTAATTACCATAATTGATTACCCCTAATCACTTATATTAATTATATCACAAATAAATTTTAATCATTCGATTAATCAACCTTAATCACTTATTAATTAAATAATTATCTTTAGTTACTTTCATTAAATAGTTATCTTTAAGCAATTAATTTTCCTTAATTACTTCCATTTATAAAATAAACCTCTAATAATAAACTTTAAGACTCTTGAGTGAATTAATTAAATTAAAACATTATTTTAGATAAGCCATTTTATCTTAATCATATTTAATTAAACATAACCAAATCCCATTTGAGAACTTAGAATTTTTTTTTAAATAAACTTAACTAATCTAAGTTAAACAATTTATTCATCTCTTATTTATCTAATTTTTTTTTATAAATCAATATTATTTATTTAAAAGTAATTTATTTTAAGGAGATGGTTCTAACGTGGTTGATATTAAAATTTTAAAACTTGATTTATTTGAAAATTTAAAAACTTGAATGTTTATGCCAGATAAACTGGGCCAACTCTTGCCTTACCGAAGAAAACCACGCAACTGCACGCGATTGACTTCGAGTCTTCACCAAAACCAACCCGCACTTTTTCTTTTTAAAACTTAAATTTTGTTTAAGTACTTTTATACCTGGTCTGCCATCAAAGTACACGAACCCAGTCACGAGTCAACACATGAATTTCTCGAGAACAACTTCGAGTATACTTCTTCTTCCCCAAACCTTACTTTCTGATATAAACACGTACGCATGCACCGTTCATACCGCCTCGACCACCACTGATCATCGCTGCCATCATCGGCAACTCATTCTCGACCATCTCCCTCGATTCTGGCCATCAAGCTCCTAAGTCAAACACAATATCGATATTTTGGTTGTCTGAAACTCCTTTAGAACCAACTCAAACACCCAAAATCGCCTCGCCTGATCATCACCAACCTCCGATGACCCTGCGATTTCGACTGGAACATCGTCACACTCCCCACTTTCCACTTCCATCGGACGAACGACTACGATCAACCCACGTTTCTGCACGAGCATGAAGAATAACATCGACCAAATTGGGTTCTTAAACCCTAAGATGGCGTCGCTCGACCTCCCCGATGATCAGAACACTCTATAGCCATTTTTCCCTTTACCCTTGATGTTCGAACCACCTCTTAACCAAAGCACGATGGACCAGTGGTCAATGATCATCAGAATTTACTCACAACGGATTTCTCATACAACTCGAAAATTTCCATTATTTACAATGTTAAAAATCATGAAATTTCTTTTAAAAATCATCTTTTGTTAACAAAAATCTATTATAGGATCCAGGCCTGAAATTAAATTTATTTATTTCTAACTTTAAAAATGGGTTTACTATGAATTTTATAATTTTGAATTGATTACCGAATAAAAAATCTTGAAATCATTTTTAAAAATAAGATTATACTTTTCTAATCATTTATCATTTGGGAATCATAACCTATAATTGATCATAGAAGGAGCAATTGAATTAAATTTAGATTTTTTTTTGTTCCAGTAATCTAACATAGATATATGCATATAAACATATACATACATTCATGCCAAACAGTTGCATATTCACAACATAATCACATCCATGCAATCATTTCACATCAAGTATAAATCATAATTATCAGGTTATAAAATAAGGTTTGCTCACCTGGAGATTATGTCGATAGAGAACAGGAAATGAGATTTTTGAATTTGAATGTTTGATCCTGTTTTGCTTTGCTGTTTTAATCTTCTCTTCCTTTTGTTTTGATGCTGTTTTAATTTCTTCATTTTCAAGCTTGAAGATTTTTGAAAGCATGCTTACTGCCTTCATATCTTTTGAGTTTGAGCGGATTTCTTTGAGCTTGAAGTTGTTTGAATTTGCCTAAATTGAATTTTTTTGCTTCATGTTTTGAAGTTTTGTTTGCAACTGAATTGATCTTCGGGTTGATGTTTGAATCCAGTTGAAAGAGTGGTTCAGGTTGTAGCTTCCAGATTGATTGCTTCAGATTTGTATCTAACACTTGATGATTTGAATTGATGAGTTGATCTTCAGGTTTAATTGAAGAATTTTAAGAAGTGGAAGTTGAATCAGATGTTTACATGCTTCAGATTTGACCCTAAACTCATTTTGATTTTAGTTTCATTCCCTGACTTTAAATTTTTTTCTTCTGGTTTTCATTTAAATCTGAGAAGTTTAAACTAACCTGAACTTTGTTTTGTTATTTGTTTTTGAAAGTAAATCAAAAAGAAAATCCTAATGCCATTTGTTTTCTTAAGGCATGCATAAGCTACACATGTTAAAATCCTTTATGGTTATCTTACACTTGTTAAAATTAAGCATTTTTATGTCTAAACCGTGCATTAAATAAATTTAAAACTTTATTTTAAACCCTCTTTTCATTTTAATTATATTTACATATGTTTATATTTTACAAATGTTTATCTTATTAATTTCCAAATATATAAAAGAAAAGTAATTTAAATATTTTATCAAATCTTATACCTATAAAAGATATTCTCATTTTATATTTTATACCCTTACAACTTTTAAAGAAAAAGATTTAAGCTTGATTATATTAATTTTATAACTTTTTTAATAATCTAAAAAAGATGAATTGAAATCAAATTATACTTTTAACATTTGAAAATAATAATAACATTTAAATATAACTTTATACCACATATCTTCTTATTTAAGTAAATACATTTTCCCTTTATTGATATTTTCATACAACTTTTTAAAGAATGATTTTAAATGTAATTATACACAAATTACAAATCATATATATATATATATATAAGTTCTTTAAAATGTAAAGATTTTTAACTTCAATCTTTCATATATATTAATTTTGAATTTCAAATTCAAATTCCAAATTATAATTTATTTATCAATATTTTGATTTCCAAATCAAATCCTTTATTTAAAAACTTATATATATGTTTTTATTCCCACAATTTCAAATTAATTTACAATTAAATTTAAAATTAATATCTATAAACAACTAATATTTTATTTTATTTTGGGAGAACTCTATTTAATTCACAATTTAATTTCAAAAATTAATTCAACTATCAAATTAGACTTGGCTAAAATCCGAGGATGTTACAGATTGCCCCCTTAAGAAAATTTCGTCCCCGAAATTTGCCAGGGAGACAATAAAGAATGGATACTTAAAGATAGAGAAAACAATTTTCCAGGTCAAACTGAATATCTATTCAGCATTTGGCTTACCAAATCAGAATATCACTAATAATTATGAGAACAAACTCATTCAGTATTATACAGGATACTCGGGTCATCTAGTCTAAGAAATATGCAGAGGCATTGGTTAGTTCGAAGGGTAACTAACCGTTCGTAGAATATATCGAGACCCAGACAATAGATAAATGGATTTAATCTTCCATAATTCTCAAATGCTAGGAATGGATTCCAAACTCAGGTCGGAATACCCCCAAAGTATATATTAACTTATCCCTCTTCGAACTTTGATCCTTACAAGAAATTATAATAGAATTTCAAATTTTAGCTTTAATCGAAATCTTTTTATCGATACAAATCTTCATATTCAACTTCATATTTAATTTACCAATTTATTTCAATAGAATTTCAAATTCATTAAGGTTTTAAAATGAAAAGTTGATAAAGAGAACACGAGATAGGAACTTATCATCAACGATTCACAGAGCCACCACCAAATCGAAGCTTCTCCCTTGAGCTGCCACGAAGCCATCAAAGAATTGAAAAGAGGTTGATAGAGAAAAGTTATTTCCGTTGTTGCAGGGTATTGACCATTTGTAGTGGTACTTTCCTGTCTCCTATCTCGTCCTCTTCTCGCACTCGTACTTACTATCAGTGGATAGTAAGAGAATTTACTGAGGCATACAGACGGATATCTTAGGGATACTCATTCTAGGGTGTACTTCACCCTATCTCTATCGAGTCACTTAATGTGTTATACTCCTGAGCTAAAGTTTCAACATTTATCTCTGATACCAAAATGTCACGGTCCAAGCCTTCGGCCGTCCGACAGTGGGTAACCCCCCACCGTAGCATGACACCGGTACCATGCCCTTGCTTTTACGGCCAACCTTTCGACTGTCACACCTTACGACTAACCAACCCCTTGCAGAGGACGTGTAGGGGTAAGAGTCTCCTGCTCGCCACCAAACAAAAAGCGAGAAACCCCCATCACTTTTCACAAGGATACGCAAGTGCAGTCCACCCTAACCAAAGACTACAATATCCAAAGTCTCCAAAGGATTCCAAAGAGGAAGCTGTAAGCTATTGAATCGATATTTACTCCTACTACCCGACTATCTGAAAACTCCAACTCTGGACTGCTCGTGTGGAAAATTGTGGGCATCCAGAGTTTAGGAAGGGAACAATAAACTCCGGGACAGTCATGGGACTGGTATGAGCAAACAAAACAGTTTTATCTTTAAACAACAACAAAAGAATAACAAACATTTGAAATCCGCAATGTTTTTAGAAAATGAAACTACCATAAGTCCTCCCGCCACACACCATGCAAATGCATAATTGGAGGAGATTTCTCCTTATGATAGTCAAAAATGCTTGATATGCGAAAACCATTTTGATATTATTATTAGTGCATAGTGCAGAAAACATTTTGAAAGTATGATATTAATCTTAGCCGGCATAGACATTTCGAACTATGACTACTATAGCTACCATCCAAACAGTGGGGCGCCACCATAAGTAGATGGCAGGTTATACAACTAAACCCGTACAAGGCGCGTATTGGAGATTGGATTTTCCAACAAATGGTCAGGCCAAGGAACTTCCCGTTGCCACATGGGTACGCCTTTGGAGGGACGCCACAAGAACCTACCCGGCTCTCTGCCAACACAAGGCCGGTCTACCCCCTTCCCGGGGGTAAAACCTAAGACATGCCACCCCCGGTCGTTTGCGACCTTTATCCAGAAGCTCTCAACACCAACAACATCATACAGTAATAAATATACAGTATCCACATGAGTAAGTATATGGGCTCCATACCATGATACCACCCTTTTCTAGAAGGAATGGACATACCCTAGGGGTGCTATCCCTGAAACCTTGCCGCATCTTTCCTATTTCAACCATTACCGGGTTGTAAGGCTCTATGAGGTCTCGTCCACAGAGCTACACTTTTTCACAAAGTCATCCTTTGATCAAAAAATGATCAGCAGCACTTCGTATGCCATATTACCAAATTGGGAATGTATCACTAGTAACCATCAACTACATAACCTCTGAGCACGTATGTCTTAGAGAAGGGTGTTAAACTAAGATAATAAATCTCCACCACCAAACAGAAATGTATTTGATAGAAACTGGTTTTACATCTCAAAGTGTAATGTCAGACACACATTCATACAAGTCTGTTCCAGGTTCGAACAGAACCGAAGGTACTTTCGAAGAAGCCCTTGCAAATCCGAATAATCCCTAATCACGTCCGGACTTCCCATCACATATGGAGTCTCTATACCGGGGACCAGTCGGTGTAGAGACATTCGATGAGTTATCCTTTTGCTTTCGAAAATATCCGGTCTTCACCACCAGTCTTCAAATGCTATCCATAACGTCGTATCATTATTCGGAATGGGTTATATGACACAAGGTCCTCTCCCGGCTAAACCGAATAATGAGCGCAATATTTTAAAAACCACATGGATATTGGGATTTCAGTTAAGTCACAATTTAAAACCTAAACTTTTCTTTCAAATGGTTTAAACCAATTACCATTTCAAATCTTTTAAACAAAAAGATTTACTTCACAAAGTTCACCAATTTTCCACAAAGGATCATTCACGGCTTTCAAAACCATTTCCTTTTCAATTTAGATTAACTCATTCAATCTTTAAATCGAAGATTTAATAGCTTTCAAACTCGTTTCCAATTCAAATCTTTTAAATTCCCTTTCGATTTCAAAACAAGGTTTAATAATCTTTCACAAATGTTCATTCATAGCTTTCAAAACAATTCACAATTTCATTTCAAACTTGAAACTTTTCAACATAAATTGGAAATCCTTTCCTTAAATGAAAGCTTTTATTATTTGGAAACAAATAGTTTTCGTTTCGGGAAAATCCGGTTACATTCATACAAGTTAAAGTCCTTCAAGTATAACGCTTGATTTAAATTCAAATTCCCAAACATTATTTTTTTAAACGGTTTAAAACCCATATAAACACATTTATAACTTGTATAACCTTTTCAAATCACAATTTCCAAATATAGGATTCAATTTGAAATTTTGAATTCAAATCCAAACCAAATTAATTAAGTTTCAAAGCTTTATTAAGTTATTCAAAATAACTTCCATCTTCAAAACTCCTTTTAAAAAAACATTTCATATTTAATCCAATTAAATTTCCAAACCATTTGGATTCAAAATTCAATTTTTTAAAACCATTTAAAAATCTATGACTTAACCGATTTCCTCATGCAATACATATATGTGTTTGTATAGTGTAGTCCAGGGGTTTTACCCAATAGTGAAACAACATCAATCATCACAGATTCAAGCACAAAAATATTTGATAAGCGGTATGATCCTATAACGCTTATCATCATTCACAGATTGACGGATAAAAATGTAAATGCATCACAGATAAATATGTAAATACATTACAGATAAATAATATACACATAGCTCAATCAAAACAATCCATATCACAGAATCAACTCAAGACATTCATACAATTCATACATCCATAACACAATTCATACATCCATAAGCAAAATCAATCAATTGTCTGATTAATTTAAATCAGATTAATTACTTATGAATAAACACTAATCCTGGTTAATTAATATTAATTAATTACAAACCATTTTAATTGATAATCCTTTACTCATTTACTAATTAATAAATTAATTAACCTTAATTACTAAATTAAAAAACTATTGATTTATAAATAAATAACCTTTAATCGTTAGATAATTAACCTTTAGATTATTTAATTATCCTTCATTTAATTAATCACATAAATAAATTACTCCTCAATTAATTATCATTCTCAACTAATTACCATAAGTATTACCCCTAATCACGTATATTAATTAAATCACAAATAAATTTTAATCATTCGATTAATCAACCTTAATCACTTATTAATTAAATAATTATCTTTAGTTACTTTCATTAAATAGTTATCTTTAAGCAATTAATTTTCCTTAATTACTTCCATTTATAAAATAAACCTTTAATAATAAACTTTAAGACTCTTGAGTTAATTAATTAAATTAAAACATTATTTAAGAGAAGCCATTTTATCTTAATCATATTGAATTAAACATAACCAAATCCCATTGGAGAACTTAGAATTTTTTTTTTAAATAAACTTAACTAATCTAAGTAAAACAATTTATCCATCTCTTATTTATCCAATTTTTTTTCTTAAATCAACATTATTTATTTAAAGTAATTTATTTTAAGAAGATGGTTCTAACTTTGGTTGTTTTTAAAATTTTAAAACTTGATTTATTTGAAAATTTAAAAACTTGAATGTTTATGCGAGATAAACTGGGCCAACTCTTGCCTTACCCGAGAAAACCACGCAACTGCACGCGATTGACTTCGAGTCTTCACCAAAACCAACCCACACTTTTTCTTTTTAAAACTTAAATTTTGTTATGTACTTTTATACCCGATCTGCCATCAAAGTACACGAACCCATTCACGAGTCAACACATGAATTTCTCGAGAACAACTTCGAGTATACTTCTTCTTTCCCAAACCTTACACTACAACAAAAACACCCTTTAATAGCGTTTAAAAAACGCTATTAGAAGCTATTATAGCGTTTTTTCTTACGCTGTATATTAACATGTTGTAATAGGTCAGTGACCTATAACAGCAACATACAAAACGCTATAAGAGACGCTATGGACAGGGACATTTCATAGCGTTTTATGAGTGCTGTAAACATGACTTTTAATAGCCTTGGAAAGTCGCTATGAAGTGAAACTATAGCGTTTTCATGACTGCTATGTAAAAACAGGCTGGCACACATATGAAATATACAACAGCGTCTATAGACGCTATAGAACACTATTGTACAGCGTTATCTGCTGCAATAGCACATTGTATGTATAAGTACATCTACTTTCTATAGCGGGTTGCTGTCTTTTATTGCGTTGTTTTTTTGTTATGAAAATTGTTTATAGCACTATCATAATGCTGTAGTATATAAAACTGGAAAAAACAACCTTTCCATAGCACAGTTAAAACGCTATAAATTTGTATCCCTGCGGTTTTTTTACTAGGTACATCCAAGCTTACAATTCTACTAATATATTATAAAATTTCAAAAAACACAATTATCACATAATGATGTACGTAATCAAATGAAGACATAAGCCAAACCACAATATATATTTGAATATATATCCATAATATTTCGTACACAAAGTTTCAAATATTTGTGATCTTAAAAAAAACAATACATACAACCATAGCTGACCAAAACGATACATACTAAAAGCAAAGATATGAACGTCAATACAAAATACGTTAATCCAAGCATGACCGATTTGAAAGAGAATGAATGCAGCAAAATAATTTTCCTTCCTTCCAGCTTGTAGTAACCCCGGTATCATCATACAGCACCTGTCAAAACGACGAAGCACATAAGTTATTTTTCAAATCCAAACATCATCCGCAAGTTATATAATTTTTCATAACAAAAAAGATAAAGGCCGTTAGTACATCATTTTAACTAAATAGACTGCAGTACATCAGTTTAACTAAACAGACATTGACGTGAAAATTATAATTGTTCTACAATTAATCACATGTGCCATATTTTTTATCATAATTGTTCTACAATTAATCAAATGAAAATTATATTAATAATAAATTAAATGTCAAATGTAATGATATCGATAGTAATATAAATAACTTTTACCGCTTGAGGTACATTTGCTTCATCCCGGCTTTCTTTTCTCTGTCAAACAAATATAAAAACAACATTAGCCCAGCACTACCTCTCCAAGGTACACTAAATACAAAAAGGAAATGGATATCCACAAGTGCACATTTCATGTGGCTGTAGTGATAGGATTTCAGGTGAAACAGCAAAGAAAATTTTGCAGTTTTGTGTAAAATTTTCAGGTGAAATAGCAAACAAGGACAGGGCACAAATTTTTGTACCATTTCAGGTGAAACAAAAACAACATTACCATGCACACTTTTCATATCTTTGTATGAGGACAGGTGAAACTTTTCAGGTGTACATCTGTTTTTTATGATTATAAAATATAAACAACTGAGTATGGTCATATATTTGGGAATGCAACTCGGAAATTTTTGAAGAAAATAGAACAACAATGAATGCAACCAACAAATGTTAAAGATGAAATCAATTATAAAAGAAATATAATATGAAGATAAGAAATTTACAATAAACTTAATCTCAAACTTAATCTCTTCTTTTTTTCTATATGCTAGCAACAATAACTGAATTGAATAGTGCATTATGCGCTCTTTATTTTCGACTATATTGCAGCACCAAGCATTAAACTTGGTGTAGTATTTCTTTGCTTTTAGATGTGTGCATATATAAATAGCTTTTGGTTTAATTATGACAGAGCTGAAAATAAGGAAAAAGAAAGCGTGAAGTAGTGGAGTGAGTTTTACTGATAATTAAGGGAAGAAGAAATCAAGCCCATCATCAACAAAATTGGAAGATATATATATACCCAGGTACCGTGTACATTTTCTGATTTTAATGCTAGAATTAACCTATGATTTCCAATTAGTAATTTTTTTTAATATCCTTACTTATGGTTTTAATGTTAGAATTAAATATATTTTGAATGGTAGAATCATATTTTGGAACCGACTGCATAGCAGATTCAAACAAAGCCAGTTAAATGTTTTGAAATCTTGCTTTAAAAGCTTTCTTTCTTTTGAAATATTGTATTTATGTTTTTGTTAAGAGGACTTGCTTTCAATATTCAATTTTGAATGGGAAATTTGATGTGTATTTGTCCAGAAGATGATCTCATTGAAGCTTTCTAGCTACTCTTTGTTTATTTCTTTTTTGTATTTTCTAAGTTTCTAAAATTAGAAAATACTTTAAGATCTCTTATGTTAGAAAAGAAATATATTTCATTATCAAAATTTATTTAACCGTTTATTCCTAGACTTTTTTCTTAGTATTATTTATTTTTCTATTAATAAGTTGTGTGTTAAACATAGGTTTCTTGTATAATAAGAATTTTGGCAGGTTCATTAAAACGTAGAAACGAAACCAAAGAAATAAAATTTGTGGTTTATAACCAATAAGATATTTTTATTTTATTTTACTGGCATTTTGCGATTATTAAACAGGGAAATGAATTCCTCGAACTAAATGAATTCCTTAACCAATAAGAGTACCTTGAACTAAATCTTTTCTTCTCCAAACTTTAAATGAATTCCTATTAGATATTCCAACAAAATGAGGCCTCTGCACATTATCTTTCAAATTACCCTGATGCATACTTTCCTTATATTCATTTTTCCCATTGTCACCAAAAACTCTACTGTCTTGCATATCCAAACTTTTCATTTTATTGTTACCTGAACAGTATAGAGTTTCATGACCAAATACTTTGCATTTACTACAGATTTTAGGTTTCCAGTCATATTCAACTTTAACATATGGACAGCAATCACCAAATCCATCAATTGCAATAAATTCAGGGAGCTCCTGATCAGGTGACACCTCCTGATCAGGTTGCACCAGCATTTTGTTTTGATAATAAGTTATTGTTGTATTTTACTATTGGCAAGAATCTTAATTTCATTTCAGAAGTGCAGTTTTCTTCTTTTCTATAACTTATCTCATTTGTTAACAATTTTGTTTTGGATCTCTAAAATAAAAATAGAGAGAAAAAAATTAACAAAGCACTCTGTCTTCATTAAGAAAAAGGAATTTGTTTCCACTATGAGCTTTGAAAAATATCATTTGGGAGCTGCTTTAGCTGTATAAAAATTACAAGTGTTCTAGCACTTCCATTTAATGAATTTTGCAACTGTATAGCTAATTAGTAAATATAAAAACAGTTTATACCTGAATGCATCCCCATAAAGCAACTTGGAATTCTTTACTTAGTAAATATAAAAACAGCTTTGAAAAATTACTAAGTTTAGAAGACTATAATTGTTATGAAAAACAGATCATCATACAATCAAACACATATTTTTAATCAAAATCCTAGTTAAAAAAATCGATTAACAAAAGACCGTGGATTTTAATGCAAAATTAAGATCGATTGAAATTAAACAAAACTACTATACCTGAAAGAGTGACAGAACTCGCAATGATACAGAGAGACGACTTTGGAGTGTAGGATTCTAAGAAAGATAGATTCGAACGCGTAGGGTTTTGATGAGCGATGAAAATGGGAAGTTTTCAACTTGTCATTTTGAAGATTAAAATGCATTATATTTCATTACAAAAATATGAAATAATTTGCTTTATCAGAGCGTGTATAATCATTTTCTTACCGCTTGGTAAATTCTAGACAACATGAAGATATTCAATGCTGTTCCATTTTACTATGAAACAGGGATTTTCTTGTAGTGGATTATTATAATTTAATTTTTTTTTACCTTGAAGTAGTATCAGGCAGATCAAGAACTGCAGCATTACTGTCTAGTCCATAGTGTTCATTGCTGCTGGATCTTGCAATTCTGATAAAGGTATCAAAGCTGTAAATAAATTGGATAATAGTTGGAGCATAAATTTAGAAAAAAATAAAGTACACCAATCCATTGAGAACCATAAACAAAAACACAAATTGTTAAGTTGACATAATACTATTTATGCACATTAAGTGAACATATCACTTCCTTAACTAATAACCTATACATAGATGGAAACATGATAAGTAGACATAATACTCTGGAACAAGGTCTGAGAGAGCTTTGCTAAACATGAATAAGTTGATATTGTTATTGCAAATAAGACATGAAACAAAGGCGACAAAAGCTGTGTTAATGATTCTTTAATGCCAGTTATTATAACCTTATGCTTTTTGCTGAATCGCTGAATCATAACAAACAACATGGGTATCACTATGATAGTTCTGAAGGTCAAAATCACAGATTAGGCTCTAGCTTCATTGTTCTAACAAGCTTTTTGGGTGAAAACTAAAGAAGAAATAAACATAAACATTCATTTTAAAATCCAACCATCTAGATTCATAAAATTAAACAAGAAAACTAAAGACATACCACTTGTTTAAACTTGAGTTTTTTTTGCAACGTTCATCATGTTAACAATATTTGAAGAACTATCGTGACAACCCAAGGGTTTGGAAGAAGTGGGAAGCCAAGCTTTGCTCCACAGACCTACTTGAACGCAGCACCAGGAAAAGGCAAGATAACGAGCTGCAAATTTAACATTTGAGATCAGTTCCCATTTGCATTAATTAACTATATGTTTGCTGCAAACTGAACATGTACTGTTACTATGAGAACATGTATTCACAAAATGCCATTAATAGTCTAAATATACAAATATGATGTGGTTAGAATCAAAAACGCAGTAACTCAACTCAACTGCTCTTTCTTCAAAATTAAAAAAATAGAGGTATTGATGCAAAACGAAGTTAGAAGTACTCTATTTTCTCTCTGAAGTACTTAATCAAATATTTGACCTATAAAAAAGATCTGAATAACCATTAACCCATTTCGCAGTCTGCCCTTTTTCTTTTCCACTGTATTAGTTTTTGTATCTTCTATTATTTTGAATTCCCAACACTTAATAGACACATCTAAACAACCCTATAAACTTCGGTGGGCTAAAGTTAATTAATTGGAACTCAGGCTCTGCTATGAACTAGGATATTGCAAAGTTAAAAAACAATTAAAGCCGTCTTATGAATTATTATTCCTAAGAACAAGTTAAGAGGAGGGTACTAAACTATTTGAATTTCTATAAAATATCATAAACGCTTGCTTAATTTAAGAATTCAAGCAAGTTAAGGGCACCTTCATTTATGATACCACACAAGCTACTTGCTTAAAAATTTCAACTATACTTCAATTTACAGTTTATAAGTAAGACTTGCTGCTTAATTATACCGTCCCTCCAACCTTCAAGTCTTAATATAATGTTTACTAACAACCTTACTAATTTTCAATTCAATCCTATGGACAAATTGTTCGTTTCATATTTGAAAAATATGCATCATAGGGGTAAATGGAACTTCAGCTTCAACTTAACTTACACTACACCAATACTCACCTATGAATAGAAGCTGACATAGCAAACTCCAAAACCATCCAAGCGACAATACTATTTGACCATATCTTTTGCTCACTAATGCCTTCATCAATCTCCAATGGTACTACTTCTACTCCAAAAAGGTATACCAAGCTCTTTATCTTCATTACATTACCAAGAAAAAGAAAAATCCGAAACTTCCGTATATTTACAGGTTAGAAGGGAAGATAGCAATAGTTACAGGTGGAGTAATGGGTATAGGAGAAGTAACAGCAAAGCTTTTCTGTTCCACGGTGCAAAAGTAGTGATAGCCGACATTAAAGACACAAAAACAGTTTCATAATTAGTTACAAGATATACCATACTCGGTGCGTACGTAAATATATTAACATAAAACTAATACACTAACAACCAATTAAATTCAATCAATAATGTCACTTGAGTGAATTACTGGAATAATAAAAACACAAAAACAGTTTCAGGTTCAACATATTTGAATTTTTAATCTAAGCCCTTTCTTCTGAATGGCTAATGAGTAATGGGAATTATGGCCATGCAGACATACAAAATTGAAGTTAATAAATTTAAAAATATCAAAAAAGTGAACAGATGAAAATGCTAAAACACTTGCAATACTGTCTACCAATAATCTCAATCTAGGACTAAAATGGATTATTATTTAAAGTATAACATTAAATATGGTAGTAGTTAGTATGAAAATCATTGTAGCATGCTGATTATAACTTAGAGTAAAAAATACTCCAAAACAAATCAATCAAAATGTCATAGCCTCATACCTAAAAAAAACTTGGCAATGAACAAATCTAACCTGATTCAAGTACCAAATAACGATTAAATCTTAAAAACGGGTTACATTTGTCTAGTCCCACAATAATTATAATCAGTAGGCAAAATTGGTACAATCTATACATCACCGTAATCTAAAGGAATATGGGTAGTACCTGAATGTGAACTAGGTCTACTTCAGAGTTTCAACGTCCACAAGATTCGGTCACTTTTGCGCTACGTCTAATCAATCATCTGAGACGGACGACGAAGAACCACATCAGATAAAAGCGGTCGAAATTGTTGAGTAGACGAATAATACTACTTCAGATGCAGTAGACGAATAATACTACTTCAGATGCAATAATTATAACCTGTGACCAGAATACCAGTGATGATTTAAAGCCGAAGATAGTTCAAATGCAATAATTAGAGGTTAGATTAGCGAAGAAATGAGAAAACTAGGGTTTTCCTGTTGAGGCGGTGAAGGGAGGTGCGTTAGTGTTAAAAATTGGATTAAGAGAACTGAACAGATCAGGATTCCAGAGGGATCAGCGAAGAATAGTGATTTTGGTAGGAGGAACTTAGGGTTTCGGAATTGGATCAGTGGAGACGATGAAAAGGGATTTCATGCGAAATGCTGGAATAGGAAATGAGAGGGAGATGAAAAATTTCAGCGCGAACATTTTTATCATTTTGGGTTAGAACTTAGAAGTAAACATATAGCGTGTATGATGCGTAATTTTTAGTTGTGACTAACTAAAGATAGCAAGTTTCGTTAGGAAGCTATCCCTCTATGCTATTGATGGTGAACTTTCTTGTAGTGTTACCTTTTGATGCAAACATGTACACGTGCACTGTGCACACTGCCTCGACCACCAGTGATCGTCGCTGCCATCATCGACAACTCGTTCTCGACCATCTCCATCGATTCTGGCCATCAAGCTCCTGAGTCAAACAGAATATCGATATTTTGGTTGTCTGAAACTCCTCTGGAACCAACTCAAACACCCAAAATCGCCTCGCCTGATCATCACCAACCTCCGATGACCCTGCGACTTTGACTGGAACATCGTCACACTCCCCACTTTCCATTTCCACCTGACGAACGACTCCGATCAACCCACATTTCTACACGAGCATGAAGAATAGCATCGACCAAATTGAGTTCTTAAACCCTAAGATGGCGTCGCTCTACCTCCCCGATGATCAGAACACTCTATAGCCATTTTTCCCTTTACCCTTGATGTTCGAACCACCTCTTAACCAAAGCACGATGGACCAGTGGTCAATGATCATCAGAATTTACTCAAAATAGATTTCTCATACAACTCGAAAATTTCCATTATTTACAATGTTAAAAATCATGAAATTTCTTTTAAAAATCATCTTTTGTTAACACAAATCTAATTATAGGATCCAGGCCTGAAATTAAGTTTATTGATTTCTAACTTTAAAAATGGGTTTACTGTGAATTTTATAATTTTGAATTGATTACCGAATAAAAAATCTCGAAACCATTTTTAAAAATAAGATTATACTTTTCTAATCATTTTTCATTTGGGAATCGTAACCTATAATGGATCATAGAAGGAGCAATTGAATTAAATTTAGATTTTTTTTGTTCCAGTAATCTAGCAGAGATATATGCATATAAACATATACAGACATTCATCCCAAACAGTTGCATATTCACAACATAATCACATCCATCCAATCACTTCACATCAAGTATAAATCATAATTATCAGGTTATAAAATAAGGTTTGCTCACTTGGAGATTATGTTGATAGAGAACAGGAAATGAGATTTTTGAATTTGAATGTTTGATCCTGTTTTGCTTTGCTGTTTCAATCTTCTCTTTCTTTTGTTTTGATGCTGTTTTATTCATTTTCAAGCTTGAAGATTTTTGAAAGCATGCTTACTGCCTTCAGATCTTTTGATTTTGAGCAGATTTGTTTGAGCTTGAAGTTGTTTGAATTTGCCTGAGTTGAATTTTTTTGCTTCATGTTTTGATGTTTTGTTTGCAACTAAATTGATCTTCAGGTTGATGTTTGAATCCAGTTGAAAGAGTGGTTCAGGTTGTAGCTTCCAGATTGATTGCTTCAGATTTGTATCTGACACTTGATGATTTGAATTGATGAGTTGATCTCCAGGTTTAATTGAAGAATTTCAAGAAGTGGAAGTTGAATCAGATGTTTACATGCTTCCGATTTGAGCCTGAACTCATTTTGATTTTAGTTTCATTTCCAGACTTTAAATTTTTCTTCTTCTGGTTTTCATTTAAATCTGAGAAGTTTAAACTAACCCGAACTTTGTTTTGTTATTTGTTTTTGAAAATAAATCAAAAAGAAAATCCTAATGCCATTTGTTTACTTAAGGCATGCATAAGCTACACATGTTAAAATCCTTTATGATTATCTTACACTTGTTAAAATTAAGCATTTTTATGTCTAAACCCTTCCATTAAATAAACTTAAAACTTTGTTTTAAACCCTCTTTTCATTTTAATTATATTTACATATGTTTATATTTTACAAATGTTTATCTTATTAATTTCCAAATATATAAAAGAAAAGTAATTTAAACCTTTTATCAAATCTTATACTTATAAAAGATATTATCGTTTTATATTTTATACCTTTACAACTTTTAAAGAAAAAGATTTAAGCTTGATTATATTAATTTTATAACTTTTTAAATAATCTAAAAAATTGATTTGAAATCAAATTATACTTTTAACATTTGAAAATAATAATAATATTTAAATATAACTTTATACCACATATCTTCTTATTTAAATAAATACATTTTCCCTTTATTGATATTTTATACAACTTTTTAAAGAATGATTTTAAATGTACTTATACACAAATTATAAATCATATGTATATATGTTTGTTCTTTAAAATGTAAAGATTTTTAACTTCAATCTTTCATATATATTAATTTTGAATTCCAAATTATAATTTATTTATAAAATATTTAGATTTCCAAATCAAATCCTTTATTTAAAAACTTATATATATGTTTTTATTCCCACAATTTCAAATTAATTTACAATTAAATTTAAAATTAATATCTATAAACAACTAATATTTTATTTTATTTTGGAAAAACTCTATTTAATTCACAATTTAGTTTCAAAAATTAATTCAATTATCAAATTAGACTTGGCTAATATCCGGGGATGTTACAGGGGTGAATAGTGTTTAATGGATTTTAAGGAATTTTTTCAAATTAAATACAAACAGATGCAATTCACAAACAAAAAATCAGACACAGATGCAAATAGTAAATAAAAGCTGTAAAGGAAAGAACACACTGAAATTTTATACTGGTTCGGACTTACCCTACATCCAGTCCCACACAATTTCTTGTGCAGATTTCTTTTTAAATATAATGTCAATATTACAACCTCGATTTTAAGGCCACGAGATACACCCTTCTGTCTTCGAGGTAAACTCTCTTGATTTAACTAGGCTACACGATCACCTAATTGATTTACGGGCTACAATCACACCCAACTGATTTCCGGGCCACAATCACACCATTTCCAATCACACTTTGATAGAGGGAGACTCGATACACTTCTTTGATAAATGATCCCATAACTCTGAATAGCACTGAGATCTTTGAGAGAAAGTGGTTGAGAATTAAACTAGAGATGGTCGGTTTGATTCACTTAGGATTTTGGTAGAGTTTTGTTAAAGCACTTGTAATATAAGAGAATATTTGAGTGCAGAAGAAAGTGTGAAGAAATAAATAAAAACTAACTTGAAAGTCATTGAAAACAACTGGTATTTATAGAAGAACAACGGTCATGCCCATTCACGAAAGGTTACGGTGAATAGACATTTCGTTTGCAAATTTGAAATATGAATTCTACGGCCACCGTGTTGACATGGGGGGATGAGGGATGTGGACATGCCTATGTTGAATTTGAAAATTAATTTTGCTTTAAAATAATTTCTATTTTAAAACTTGTCAAAGCAGTTTCTAAACTTTGTAAATCATTTTGAATATTGTTTAAACTTGTAAAAGAGTTTTAGAAAATAATCTTAAAATATATAATCTATAATATAAAAGTAATATTAAAAACTAAGTATAGACTTCTTTAAAATATATTTTTGAGATTCATAGCTAAAATATTAAAATCAAGAGATAGTTTAAAAACACGAGATGCTTTTGAAATCAAAAAGATGATTAAAATAGTTTTTGAGTTTAGGCTAAAATATTTAAATTTATAGAGATGACTTTTATAAAAATAAATTTGAAAAAAAATCTAAAAACAAGTCATTTTGAAAAATTCATGGATTCCATTCCACTAGGAAAGCTCGTGGGTCCCATCCCACTAAAGAGGTCGTGGGTTCCATCCCACTATTAAAGCGAGAAGGTGGATTCCATTCCACAATTAAAAGAATGAAGATTTTAGTGCTATTATAAAGTTTTAACATAAATTTAGACTCTATTACTTATCTTGATATCTTGAACTCTTGATAATCTTGATATCTTGAACTCTTTATACTCATGAGTCTTCAGTCTTGATTTCATCAGTCTTGAATCTCTATACTCAGTCTTGACTCTCTATACTGTACAGTCTTTTTTCTCAGTACCTGCATATATATATATATATATATATATATATATATATATACACACACACACATATATCCTACATACATATATAACTAGACAAAGATATTAGTATTTATATTTTATAACAAGTCCTAAGGTTGTTGTCACAAAGACTATCATCTTAGGAACTAACACACATTAACTACGTACACCGTTTATATGTTGAAATTACATTTTATACATATGAACACATTTGGTATATCATTATTATATATTTCAATTTAAGTGTAAATTAAAATTTCTTTTGACCAAATTAAATTAAATAAAAGTTTATTTATTAGATTAGACTAAATAATCTTTTAGACTTCATACGCCCAATAAAACTAAAAAAATAAAATTAAATCTACATATTTCAACTGCTTCCGACGTCCTCTGTTCCTTCAATGATATTAGATCCCAATAGTCTATGCGATTTAAAATTAGCAATATTAAGCCTAACAGATTAAAGCCTACCCATTTAGTAGGGTTTCTAGAAAGGTAGTGTGATGACCCGCCATTTTGATCAACTCAGACCGTTCAAAAGACATATTATCAATGGATTTTTATTTCAAGAAATAAAATATAGAAGTAACTAATGCATGATTTTGCAGTGGAATATAAAAATGTAATAAAATAGTAGTTCATGAAGTTGTTAATTCAATTATTACATTAGAGTTTTAAATAAAATAGCATAGTGGATATAACATACGTTCACTAATACATAGTTCAAAGGAAATAGGGTAATTACTACTAAAGTCTTCAAAGCGATTTTCAGCTCTATAAAATAGTCTTCAAAACACTGGAACACACTTAGGCTAACGCAGGCATAATGAAAAACACATACTCGAGCCAAAACTGAAATACTCATGTAAGTTAACTCAAAATCATGTGTATAATGGGTATAATAACTTAAAAGATGTTATAGAATTTTCCATCTTCTAAGGATCTCTTAATTTGTCTATATGTAGTAGATACGATACATGCATAATGTCTATCAGTAATATAAATATTAAAATAGCGTTAAGGCTTTACGTTAATCCCCTTGAACATATTTTTAAGAATGTAGTCTATCCAAGTCCCGTAGCACAACCTGCAATGTTGATAGCCAGTGAGTCCCATGTAGGTACAATACTAAAACAAAATGGTAGTGGTCTCGCATAGGGAATAACTGTATGACAGGGCATGCGAGACAATGCTCGAGGTAGGATACTACCAGTTGACTCATCCTGACTGGTCATAACCCCAAATGGCCGACCGCGTCCATCAATCCAAGGTCAAGATGCACCAATCAAGTTCAAAATCAAGATAGTAATATAAGGGAAATATATCTGCTAGAGGTAGTTAAACTCATTGGCCAGTTCACAGGGCTCATGTCTTAGTCGTTTCAAATTGACAGAAGTGTCGGAGTCATCAATTATCGTTCTTTTACTTCATTCTAGCAAACTTTCGGAAATTCAACCTCTATATTCTAGAAACATCCTCCATGTACATAGTTTCTAATAAAGATAGAGAGTGTCATAATCCAGCCCCAGTCTCTTTAATAACCAATTTTCATTTTATAAAAGTATGTCGTTGTGTTCATTTAATTTCTATAGAAAAATTTGAAAAGAATTCCAAGAAGTGATGAAAATGAAATATTCTTGATCTTATTTCAGGAATCTACAACAAAAGTTTTAAAACATTGCAGAAATATTTATTTTCATAGTCAAAATACATCAAATTTTAAAGTATTATTAAAAGCCTAAAATTTGGAGAAGACGTTTTTCTAGAATTTTCAATATAACTTCAGATTTTTCCAAATCAATTTAGTAATTTTTCCAAATTTCAAAACGACTAATTTCAAAAATTCAATCACAAAAATTATTAGATGGCTCAATTATATTTAGTCCCTTTATTAATATTCTCTAAATAATATGCACGTGTTACAAAAAAGTTAAAGTTCATTTTAATGTTTTTACAAAATTTCAAAAATCCAATTTTTAAAGAATAAAATATAGAAATTATCAAATGATAGATTCTAGTACAAATTTCATTACAAAATAGTTTTATTTTGCTGAAATGGAGTTATAGAGAAATTTTCAAGTTTAAATGATACCTTTTTTACAAATTACTTATTTATTCATATTTAATTAAATAATGTATTAAAAAAAAATCTACACTTAAACTTCCTGTCCAATTTTACACTATCTTATTCAAAATTTCATTTATTAAATTTAGAATTAAACACATTAATATGTGAAATATTTTGAAATAAAGACAAAATAGCATTTAATTTAGATTTTTTATTCTAAGTCCAAAACCGTAAAATTTTAGTTCCAATCTTTTTATTTCAATACTAGTCAAAGGTATTTAAATTCCACTATTTAGTAATTCAATTAATCAACATAACAGTCAATGATGATATGGTCATACATTGTCAATGGGGTGTCATGATACTTTATCACATTATTTGATGTCCATATATCAACATGTCCATTTATAAAAACCTTCACACAATTCAAAGTGGGTGTAAACATGGCATATATCATCAACAACAAATGCATGGAAATAACATATCTATTAAACTAATCACCCATAAATCAATCATCACATATTAATGGATTAAACATGCAATTAATCTTTATTTAAATTAACTGCACATATACCAACAATTATCAGCATTATTGATGGGTTAAACTTGCAATTTAAACTTTATTAACTATTTACACATATCACAACAAATATATAATAACTATCAACGTGTAATTGGTTATTATTGAATTTAAATATTTAGTTGATAAGAGTTCTAAAACACTCACATTCTTACACAAATCTTAACACTGCACGACACGGACACTGCGATACGAGTACGACGACTACGAACATGAACAAACGGCAATGAACACTACACAAATGGACAATGAATATGGGATAGGTTTAGCTGTGGGCATCAGAAAGGAGAGCTCGAAGGTCTACATTTATTAACCGAAGAGGGCAAGACTGCCGACTGGAGACTCTGTGTGGTAGAGGTGGCCCGGCGAGTTGGATCCAAGTGTAAGGTGGCGGCTGGAGTTGCTGTAACGCTGTTGGAGAGGAGGCTGAGATGGGACAGATCTGGGTTCATCGAAGGGGGGTGGGGTGGGTCGACGGATCAAGCAAGTAGAGGAGTGGCCTGGAACGAATGGAGACTGGAAATATGGGTAGGCGAAGGTTAGGCAAGTGGGTGATGCGTGTAGAGTAGGGCCTGCTGCAGGTGATGGTGACTAGGCGATTGTGTGGCTATGGAGTTTGGGTGTATGCTTTTGGAAGGAGAGAAGGAATGGTGCATGTGGAGGAAGGGGAGACTGCAAGTATGGTGAGGGGATTTGGGCTGCACAGGAGGGAATGCCGAGGGGAAAGAGAGGCGGATCTGGCTTACGGGTAGGGGAGTTGCGTGAGTGAGGGAGGCTGTTAGTTGGAAGGTGACAATTATGAACAATAGTGAAAATATGATATGAGATTCATTGTACAAATGGGAAGAGGATGATGACAGGACCGTGGAGTGTGAATAAAGAGGAGAGAGAGTAGGTTCGTGCCTCCAAAAATGGATCTTAACCATGAATTATTCCAACTCAGCAACGAATACAATATTTAATTTGCCGCCATGTGTTCAAATTCAAACTGTAGGGTACCTTACTACCTTTAGTTCAACAACTTTACCCTCTCTACCGGACGTTCTAAATACAGAAATAATAATACCGTTGAGATCGACGAGGGAAGACAAATAATATAAAAAAAACTTAAATCTCTACTACAAAGAACACGTCAAAATATTCCATCGTCAAATACACTTTCGAAACGTAAAACAAACTTCAAATGACAATAAATGTAGATAGAAAAATCAGAGTTTGACGAACAAACTTTGTCATTTTACACGAAAAATTTTTTAGAACACTTTTACGTAAAGATATTTACATTCCGAAAAATATTATTTTTCACTAAAATATTAACCAGTCTTTAATTAAAATTGAAACAAAATAAAATTCCAGAAATACAGAAAAAAAATCCTTTCATATTAAACTTATTAAAATACGTTGTTTAGTTTAGTATTTTAAAATGGTTAAAGAACATGGATCAATCCTCCCTTCCACTCAAAACTTTTCGTTCTCGAAAAGAACAAATAAAAGAAAACAACGAACCTGAATGATGTAAATAAATTAGAATATAAATAGATTCAAACCATTTTTAAAATATTTAAAAGATATCAATTTCAAAGTGTACTTATTAAGACTTATCTTTTGCGCTTTAACTTTAAAATTAAAAATCGAACTTTGCATGCCATCAAAACTTGATACAAAATACTTTACTTAAATATAAGAATACTTTTATTTTTAAATAGATTACTAACTTAAAAACCATTTCAATGTGTTTAGAACACAATAATTTTTTTTGCATATACATCAACTTTTGTTGCTTAAGTTTTTTTTAAAAATTAAATTAACCTTTTCATGCGACCTACCATTTCCATCAATAACTTTATCTTAAGCTTACCACATTTGCATGTAATGAATTCAAGTATATAAATCCAATATTATTCGTTAAAAGACTTAAACACAAACAATGAAAGCGTACAAATAATGATTTTTTATTTACCTACCTTATAACCATAACTACAACTTACATGCAAAACAAACCAATCATGTAAACACCAAGGCATGACAACTATAGATGTTTATAGGCAACGTAAAGGTGAAAATATACTATTTAAGCTATCCTTATAAATTAATGTTCAAATCAACATCCGTAATTAATTAATATTCAAATCAATATTATCCTCAATTATCATTGATGTTATCAATGTCTAAATTATTATCATTAAATTAAAACAAATCTTTCAAAGCTATTTAAAAATTACCAAAACTTAAGTTCAAATAAATAATAACTTGACAATTTTTTTAAACATGTTTCATAAACCACTTCTATAGATCGTATTTATAAAAATTATTTTACTTTCATAAATGAAATTACTATGAATATTTCTTAAAATCATTTATCTTTGATTAACTTCATATCCTTTATTAAATGGAATATTTTCATAAATACTATATTTAGAATGGAATTAATATTTTCATAAATATTATATGAAATGAAATTAATATTACACTTATAAAATGAAAATTTTATTTTCATAAATATTTTCATATTTCAAATTCTTGAGAAAACAATTAATTTAGGAATACTTTCTTCCTAAGAATCATAAAACAAAGTCTCTAAAAAAATTATTCCAAGGTAAATATCTTTCCTTAAATTTTTAACAAACTTCCTTTATTTATAATCTTTATTATATAAATTCCATACGAAACAATGTTTTTCAAATCTTGTTCAAAATATCCTTTTCCTTTAAAATAAAATTCTTTTATTTATAAATTTTAGTTTTATAAATCATATTTATATAAATTTAATTTATATGACACCCTAAAGTTTCATAGATTATACTTGACAAATCCTTTGTAAAATTGTTTATTAAAGACCATAAAATATCCTTTATGAAAACTATTTCATAAATATTCATTTATTTAATAATATTTTTCCCAATTTATTCTATACTCCTTATTTCCTTTTAAAAATATCATTTTATTTAAAGATATAAGTATATATCCAAAATATTCATTTAGAGTCAAATATTTAATAAAAGAAAAAAGATATTAGCAAATGTTAATAAAACATTCTTATCTCTAAATTGCTTCTTCATTTATTCTCGGTCATTTTTGATTTATTTTAACTTCCAAATACCTTTTATTAAAGACAAAAGTATGTTCATAAATTATTAAGAAAATATTATTTACTTAAAGATATATTTAAAAGAAACTAAAAACATATGTATATAAAAACATTTGTTACGATGAAAAAAACCCTTCTTCTTTTAATCATACTTATATTCCATGTTACAAATTTAAATGAAAAATACTCAAACCAAAATATAAGTATTTCCATAAATTGTTTTATTTAAACCAAGTTTCACAAATTTGAAACACGAAGAGTTTCAAAATAAATATTATAGAAGGCATTTACTACAACAAACTCTTTAAATATATTTTTACAATTTTTATCATTTTACACTCAAATTTATTTTCAAAATAAACTTATATATGGTTCTAATATTCTTACAATATTATGCAAAGATTTTTGAATTGATTTTTTTTTTCAAGTGGTTTTAAAATAATATCTTATAATAATGATATTACAAAAAGGGTTATCAAAAACATTTTTAAACAAGCTTTAGTATAAAATTTCTTTAAAACCTAAGGATTTATTAAATTCATTATTTAAATAGGTCTAAACATAAATTTTTAGAATAATTACTCTACTTTAAATCAAGAGTATAATTTTTTTACATCTTTCATAAATAATTTATAAATACCCATTTAAATATTTATTTTCAAATCATTTGAACACTTCTCTAGAGATTATTATTAGAAGATACTTTTATAAAAATACAAATACGCTCTCTCATAATACACTCTCAACTCATGATAGGGCATTCCATTACCTTATCTCTTAACGAGTTTACCCCAACAGGCTTAGGTGATTGCTCAACCAGAGCTCCAATATCAATTGTGACGACCTACCATTTTGAAAAACTCAATCTGTTTAAAAGGCATAATATTAATGAGGTTTTATTTTAAGAAATGAGATAAGATGTAACTAATACAAAATCTTACAGCGGAATATAAAGATATAATAAAATAGCAGTTCATAAAGTTGCTAATCAGATTATTTCATCAAAGATTCAAAATAAAATAGCATAGTGGAAATAACAGATGTTTAGTAATACATAGTTCAAAGGAAATAGAGAACAATAACTAATAAAATCTTCAAAACCATCTTCAAATCCATAAAATAATAGTCTTCGAAACACTGGAAGAAACTCGGGCTAACCCGATCATAGTGAACAACATATACTCGAGTCGAAACTAATAACTCTCATGTAAGTTAACTCAAAATCATGTTTACAATGGACAATAACTTAAGAGATTTTATGGGATTGATTCGTTAACCTATCTATACATATAGTACATACAATATATATATAATGTCTATTGGTAAAAGTTAAAATCGCGTTAAGGCTTTACATTAATCCTCCTTAAATATTTTTAAGCATGTAATCTACGCAGGTCTCATAACACAACCAATAACGTCGGTAGCTAGTGAGTCTCCTATGGGTACAATACTAAACAAAATGGTAGTGGTCTCACATAGGGAATAACTATATGACAAGACACGCGAGGAAGTTAGGATACTACTAGTTCACCCTTCCTGGCTGGTCATAAACCAAACGGCCAACCAGATCCATCAATCCAAGATCACGGTGTAGCAATCAAGTCCAAAATCAAAATAGTAATATGAGGAAAAGATGTCCACTAGAGGAAGCTTTCATTGAGATTCGAACTCAAGGACCTTTGATTTTGAAAAAAATAACCAAGATTTCCTTGATTTTAAAATTTTCAAAAGATTTTTCGAATGATTTTGAAAAATGCAGAACATTATTATGAGTACGTTGGTCGAGTTTGTTTTCAAATTTGGTTATTTTTGAAATTTGAGTCCAAAATGAGTTGTCGTGTATTAAATTTTTCCTCCTACTCATGACGGCTCTTACCTTCCATTCGCCAATTCATGATGACCACCTTCCAACTTCACCACCACAAAATAGCTCCCACTCCATCATCTCACGATGACTAATCCACTTGCGGTAACTCTTACCTTCCATTCATCAATTCATGATGACTAATTTACTCATGATAACTCTTACCTTCTATTCAACAATTCACGATGACCATCTTCCACCTTCATCACCACACAACAACTCGCACTCCATCATCTCACAAAGATCATTCTATTCGCGATAACTCTTACCCATTCATAAATTCACAATGACCACCTTTCACCTTTGTCACCATAGGCAACTCCCACCCCCATCATCTCACATGATCCAATCACTCTATAATGGCTCAATTGCTTCACGACCGCTCCTTCAACTCACGAAAGCTTGAATAGTAGCTTGTTGAACGCTTGAAAAATCCTTCATCCTTTGATAACCCCTTATTTAACTTGTGAAGGCTTGGTGACATCAATTTTCCACCTTCAAGAGCTTGCCATCAACCTTTGATGATCCAATCTCCATTGGTTTCAACTAGCGATTGTTAGGAAATCAAATCTATGGTTTCGATGACAACAACTATACAATGGAAATTGAATATGCATGTATATTTCTATTTATAGGTAATTGCTAAAGTAACATCACTAGAGAGACAAGAACAAGGCTCAAAGAACGTTACAAGAGACTACAAGTCGATAGGATCAATGGAGCAATGAGATGGATGCACAAAATAAACATGCATAGGTTTCACAAGTCTGGGTGCACTAGCTAGACATCTGAAGAAATCCTTTAGAATTCGAAATAGAAAGGATAAGACATCTGGTTAATGTACTCAGACGTCTGAAAAGTTAACGCATACAAAAAAATATATATAGCCTGACGTCTAAAACAAATACCAAACATCCGGTGCTGAACTCGAAATTTAAATTTCAAATTACAACCGCCGCATTTGAAAAGACGTTTTCGCTTCTCTTCGCTGCAACTCTTCATCACCATCAGAAGCAACTATGGTGCACTTGTTAATGGATGCAACTACTCAAGGAATCTCTCTACCACTATGAATAACATTAAGAATCAAAGAGAAGAATTTACGTTACTTACTTGCACTCTTTACTCACATGCTCTGTTATATTCTTGATTACTAGAAATCTATACTTGTATTTCACTCTTCTATATATATTCATATTTCCTCAATCAATACTATATATATATTGGAAGCATTTGTACTTAATAGTCAATATGCATGTTATAGAATACATACTTGACAAGAACAAGCTATTGTAACCAAGCCTATTCCTCTGGGCGAAATGAGGGTGTTTGATAGTTGAATTCCGAAGGGGGGCTTTAGGGTTGGACGTAGGACGGGAGGTCCGAACCAGTATAAAATCCTGGTGTGCTTATTCTATATTTACCTAGTTTAATTTTATCTTAATTGCATCATATAGTTAGCCACATATACTTGCATATATACTACACGATCCACTCTATAGACTTTCAATTGGTATCAGAGCAAGGTTTGATCAAAGTATAGTAACACGTTTTTGAATCACTTTAATATGGCAAGTATTTTTCAAGAAGGACAATCCACAACACGACCCCCACTTTTTAATGGTTCTAACTATGCATATTGGTCAACACATATGAGAATTTTTATGGAAGCTAATGGTCTAGAAATTTATTCGGCCACTCAAGATAAATATGAAGCACCTACTAATGCTATGAACACATGGACCGATGCTCAAAAAATGCCAGCTTCTAATAATGCCAAAGCTATGAATGTTTTATTTTGCTCACTAGATAAAAATGAATTTTCGCCTGTCATGTTATGTAACACTGCATTTGATATTTGGCATACCTTACAAGTTACACACGAAGGCACAAAAAAAATTAAACAAACTAAGATTTCAATTTTACAAAATCAATTCTCAACATTTAAAATGAAACAAAATGAATCTATAGTAGATATGTACTCTAGATTCCAAACCATTCAATATGATTTAATGACACTTGGAGTCAAATTCACAAATTTTGATTTAATATCTAGAATACTCAATTCTTTAACTCCAGAGTGGGAAAGAAAAGTATTAGCTATCGAAGAAGCTAATGATCTCTCAGCACTCTTAGTTGAAGAGTTGATAGGAAACTTAATGTCCTATGAAGCTAATTTGCAGGCACGAAAAGAGAAAAGAAGAACATAGCATTCCCAGCAACAAATAAAGACTCCAACTTAGACAAAAAATAAATTGTATTTATTGCCAAAAATTACAACAAATTCAAGAAGTTTAGGAAAATGACTAAAATTCAGAAAGGAGGAAAATCAAGCTGAACAAATCAAACATCAATCAAATGCTATGAATGTGATCAATTTGGACATATGAAGAAAGACTGTCCCAAGCTCAATAATGATAAAAATAAGAACAAATTTGTAAAGTTCAAAAAGAAGAAGGCTTTCAAAGTAACATGGGATGACTTGGATTCTTCATCATCTGATAGTGATAGCGATAGTGATGGAGATTGAGCTAGTGTATGTACAATGGTACAAACTGATGAGGTATGTCATGAACTTAGCTAGCATGGAATTAGATGATAAATTTAGACAAACTAAAAAATTGAACAAAGAACATATAGCCAAAATAAACTTGAAGTAGGAATGTTAAAAGATGAAAAAACTATTTTAGAAGAAGAACTAGAATTATCTCAAGAAAAAATTAAAAATAATTTAGTCGAAATGAGGCTATTGCTATTGATCTTGATAAAACTAAAATAGAAAAGGATAATTTGTTAAAAGAAAATGTCAACTTGAAAAGTAATATTGAAATATTGAAAATTGAAAATTTAGATTAAAAGAAAAATTTGATAAAATTACAAATAATGTTTCAAAGTTTAATAAAGGAAAACAAGATTTGAAAAATCTTATCAAAACTTCAAAACCGTCAGGTAATAGAAATGGAATAGGATTTAAAAATACTCCTAAACAAAGAGAAAATAAAAATTCACCTAAGTCTAATATGAATACCAAAAATATGAAAATTTGGATTCCTAAGACAAATAGTAATTTGATTGGAAAAAAACATACTAATAATTTATTAGAAAATGTAGTCTATAATAAAAATTATATTCATAAAGGTACCAAACCATCTTGGGTATGGCTACCAACTACTCCTAACATCTAGGACCATAACAAAGTATATGGGTACCAATTAAAATATCTTTTATTTTGCAAGTACCCAAAATAAAAAATAAGGAGAAATGGATACTAGATAGCGGATACTCCAAGCATATGACCGGAAATTCAAAAATGTTATCAAATATAACATACATCGATGGTGGAACGGTAACCTTTTGAGATAACTCAAATGGATATGTCATGGGCATAGGAGAAGTCATCAACTCTGGTATTTCTAACTCTCCTATTATTACAAATGTTTTATTAGTAGAAAATCTAAAACACAACCTACTAAGTATTAGTCAATTATGCGATAAAGGTTTTCAAATCAATTTCGAAAAAGATAAATGTAATATTTTTGATAATAACAAACAACTTATATTTGAAGGTTTTAGAAACAAAAATATTTATATATTCATGAATATAAATAAAAATTCAAATTGTGTTTAACCACCAAACATGACGATCCATGGTTATGGCATAAACAATTTTGTCATATCAATTTTAAATATATTAATAAATTAGCAAAATATAAGCTAGTTAAAGGTTTACCTAAAATAAATTACAAAGTAGAAAATTTATGTGACGATTGTCAAATTGGAAAACTAAAGAAAAGTTCTTTTAAATCTAAAAATAATATTTCTACAAAAAAACCATTAGAATTATTACATTTAGATCTATTTGGACCAATGCAAGTACGATATATAAATCACAACAAATATGTTTTACGCTATAGTTGATGATTTTTCGAGATATACATGAACTTTATTTTTAAAACATAAAAGTGATACCTTTGGTATGTTTAAAATATTTGCTAAAAGGATTAAAACACAAATGGATTTGAAAATTAAAAATATTCGAAGTGATCACGGTGGAGAATTTGAAAATGATATTTTTACTAATTTTCGCAATAATAAAGGAATAAGTCGTAATTTTTATTTTCCTCGCACACCTCAACAGAATGGTGTAGTAGAAAGAAAAAAAATCGTACGTTACAAGAATGTGCATGAATACTACTAAATAGTAGTGGTCTACCAAAACATTTTTGGGCTGAAGCTATTGCTACAGCTTGTTACGTGTTGAATCGAGTAACCATACGTCCTATGACTAAACAAACTTGTTTTGAAATATTTTTTGAAAGAAAACCTAAAGTATCATACTTTAAAACTAATGAATCAAAATGTTTTATATTAAACACAAAACATACTTTAGGAAAATTTGACTTGAAGGCCGATAAAGGAATCTTTGTTGGATATTCGGATCGTAGCAAAGCATATAGGATTTTTAATAAATGAAATAATACTATTGAAGAAAGTTTACATGTTTCGTTCGACGAAAATCTTCTTAACCATCATACTAATGATGATGAAGAAATAATTCAATAACAAATACAACAAACTCTATTAATAATGAGACAAATATGCAAAATAATACTTTGATATCATCTCCTAGAATTCTTAAGGATCATCCAAAAGATAATATTATTGGAGATCTTAATTCTGGAGTAACTAGAAATCAACTTAATCAAATAAGTCATATAGCATTTGTGTCAAATATTGAACCAAAAAATTATAAAGAAGCTTCAAATGATAATTTTTGGATAATAGCTATGCAAGAAGAATTAAATCAATTTGAACGTAATAATATTTCGGAATTAGTACCAAGACTAGAAGATCAATCGGTTATAGGAACAAAATAGGTATTTAAAAAAAAGCAGATAAAAATGGAAATATTATTAGAAATATAGCACGTTTAGTTGCTCAAGGCTATATTCAAGAAGAAGGTATCGATTACGATGAAAAATTTGCTCCAGTAGCAAGATTGGAGGCCATTCGTACATTACTCGCTTTTGCAAATCATCATAATTTTACACTATTTCAAATGGATGTTAAAAGTGCCTTTTTAAATAGTTTTATTAAAGAAAACGTATATGTTGAACAACCCCCGTTATTTGTTCACGAAAAATATCCCGATCATGTTTTTAAATTACAAAAAGCATTATATGGATTAAAACAAGCTCCTCGTGCATGGTACGAACGTCTTAAAAATCACTTAATCACATCAGGTTTTCAAATAGGCAAAATCGATACAACTTTATTTATTAAACGGGAAAATAACGATATTTTAGTAGTACAAATTTACATTGACGATATTATTTTTGGATCAACCAACGAAAATCTATGTAATCAATTTTCAAATATTATGAAAAATGAATTTGAAATGTCTCACATGGAAGAGTTAAATTTCTTCTTAGGTTTACAAAAAAAACAACTTGAAAATGGTATTTTTATTTATCAAGAAAAATATAGTAACGATCTATTACATCGTTTTTAAATGGATAAAACTTCAAGCAAACCAACACCAATGAGTACTACTATTCACTTAGAAAAGAATGATAACGGAAAAGATTTCAAAAAAAAATTATATCGCAGCATGATTGGATCCTTACTCTATTTGAAGGCTAGTCGACCTGATATTATGATGAGTGTATGTCTCTGTGCTCGATTTCAAGCAAAACCAAAAGAATCTCACCTAAGAGCTGTTAAACATATCTTACGATATCTATCTAGTACTAGATATTACGGTTTTTTACCCTGAAGGGTCATCGTTTGAACTAGTTTCATATAGTTATGCGGATTTCGGGGGATGTAGAACAGATCGTAAGAGTGCTAGTGGAACATGTCACTTTATCGGACAATCATTAGTTGCATGGTTTAGCAAAAAGCAAAAATGTGTTTCCTTATCTACTTGCAATGCCGAATATATTTCAGCAGCTCTAGCATGTGCACAAGTGATATACATGCAACAAACACTTACGGATTTTGGCAAAATTATTAATAAATCTCCAATATATTGTGATAACACGAGTGTAATAAGTTTATCAAAAAAAACCTATAAACCACCCGTGAACTAAACATATAGATATACGACATCATTTTTTACGTAAAAATGTTGAAAAAGGAATTATTTCATTAGAATACATAAATACCGAAAATCAAATAGCAAATATTTTCACAAAACCACTAAATGAACAAAAATTTATTAAACTCCGACGCGATTTAGTGATATGCTCTCTTAATGATCTTCTAAATTTATAACCACTCCTTCATTTGTGCTATGATTAGCTAATAATTATCCATCCACAAATTCTAATTGATAAATCCTTTACCTCTAATTTTTTAGCTAGTTAGTTTCTGAAAATTATCTATAAATAATATCTGAAATTATATATAAATATTCATGCAACAAGAAAGAAATAATAATATATACACAATTCATATTTTTTTCAACAAAATATAGTCATGGCTTTTGAAAATTCTTATTTATCCATCTCGACACTTACTACGGATAGCTCGGCTGATACACCACAACGGCTTCCTACACCCACACCAAATTAGGAACCGACGTACAGGTGGTCCTCATATCATATGGGATTCACTCCCGATGGCAAAAAGTCCAAACGATCTTTATTTGTCTCCCATTACACAAAGGAGAAAATTTTAATGAAATACATCACTATCAAAAACAACAAATAGATCTACAACGAGAACTATATTTTCAACAAAAAGTCACGACACGTCGACTAAGATTTTTGGAGTAAGTAGCGATGAAGTTTTGTACTTCACAGAAGAAAGATGTCCATGAACCACTTCCGATGCCTTGTAGTTCCTTGGATCCCTCTTTCTCGTATCGTACACCTTTGGACCCTTCACCAAGGCGACTCTCTGGTTCCCCGAGAACCCACGAATATGGAAATATATGGTCTCCACTCAAATCATGGAGGGATGACAAGTCAGATGATCGCGAAACTCCATCGCCATCTAAATAGATTATATTGTATCTATGTACATTTGTAACTTTGTTTCACAAAAATAGTACTATATTTCTTTTTAAACAATAGAGGGTCGTGAAATAAGCAACACCTTTAAATTTTAGGCTATATTTAGAAAGATTGCTTATTTCAGACGTCTAGATGTGGACCACAGACGTCCGACACTCTGATTCCACGAATTGTTCATCACTGTGTATATGTCAGACGTCTGTTATAAGCCTCTAGACGTCTGAAAGTTTGCTTTGCCCCCTTGAAATAAATACCAGACTATTTCAGACGTCTGAACTTTAAACCAGACGTCTGAATGATGTTTCTGCCACCAAATTATAAAAAAATCAACCTATTTCGGATGTCTGATATTTTAAACCAGACACCAGAAAAATATTTCCGACTATCAAATTTTTAAAAACTCGACCAGATCAGACGTCTACCAACTAAATCAGACGTCTTAAACTATTTATAGTGTTTGAATTAGGGTAAACCAGACGTCTGAATTTGCTTCCAAACGTCTGAATTCAATCGACACTTAAAAACACCCGGATATCGTCAATATTTTTCTAATCTCACTTCTATCTTCACCTGCTTATATGTTATCAACGATTTTTACTCAAAAACGGATTTTTTAACACTCGCTCAATTACAATGCCACCTAGAACTAAAAACCCTACGATATCCAAAAGAAAACAAGACCAACCAACACCCTCAAATCCTCAAGTTTGCTTAGATGATCAAATCGAAAGATAGATGAATCGAGCACCACACTCTCTCAAGAGATATGAGGATATACAGAAGAAGAAACTTCACATAGGTCCATTTTATAACCTACTTAAGTTTCCAATGTACGATTTGGATGAAATGTGTGAGAATGCCGGTCTAGAAACTTTGATATCATTCACTCCCAACGATCAATTGGCTATATTTCTTTTTTATGCACATTTGGATAGCACGGCAGTATGGAACACTGAAAATGAAGACAATTGGCTATGGTCTAGCATTTATGGCAACACGATTAGACTCACTTCGGGAATAATAGGTAGAACTCTCGGATGTTCAGACGTGGGCGAAGATCTATACAATAGTCCCGATATGCGCTTCAAACCAAGGAACAATATAACACATCAAATATGGCAGGATGAAATGCCTAAATTTGCATCCAAATATCTACGACCAAAAGCAAGACTTCTTACTCGAATGATCGTCAATACCATCGTTCCACGTATGGGAAGTCATGAGCAGATAACTGAGTTAGAACACAAAGCTTTATATGCTCTGTTTAGCGGAACCAGGGTGAATTGGGCCAAATTTATTTTTCATAAGCTCAAACATTTTTGGACTCGATAACGGCCATCAATTATCTACCCAATATACATCATGAGACTTCTACGTGCTCACAACACCCCCTCCTACTTATCAATTTTTGAAGAAATCTCTCCAAAATATGCTTCCACAAAGTTTTTCTCGCTAACGCACCTACCGGATATTCCTCGTGAAGCAACTCCACCTCCTCCTGCACCATTTGATTATCCAAGCAAGGATAACATTTTGGAAACTCAAGCAGAAACAAATCCAAATGAAAGCGTTCAAGATCTCACTCTTAAAAATCAACATATATTGTCTCAAAATCAAAATGTTTTAGCTAAGCGTATTGACAGCTTTGAAACATCTTTTGCCACACGCCCATCAACAGTTCAAAAATCACTTTCAACTGTATTATCGGTTCTCAAAGACGTACTTCAAAGGGTTCGCAGTCCGACACCTCCTCCTGAAGATTGGACAACCCCAGTGCCTTCTCCTCCCGCGGAACATTCCAAAATTTCTTAGGACGAACCTCTAAAACAAGCTTCGACATCTCCTACAAAGCAACCTAGCTCTTCTCAAAAAGAAGATAAAGGAGATGATCAAGAAAAAGCTTCTCCGAAAGACTCATAGATTTTAGGATTCCAACTTATGTGCACTTGACAATATCTATGAATGTACTCAATTTCAATTTATTAATGAAATTATCTTTTTGTGTGTTATATTTGACGATTGGCTAAAATTTTAGATTCTTTTTGATAATTCCAAAAGGGAAGAAATATAAATATAAATATATATATATATATATATAAAACTATAAATAAGCATATATTTAGGGGGAGATTTATAAATTATATATAAGTACATTGCATAGTTGTCATCATCAAAAAGGGGAAGATTGTTAGGAAATCAAATCTATGGTTTCGATGACAACAACTATACAATGCAAATCGAATATGCATATATGTTTCTATTTATAGATAATTCCTAAAGTAACATCAATAGAGAGACAAGAACAAGGCTCAAAGAACGTTATAAGAGACTATAAGTTGATAGGATCAATGGAGCAACGAGACAGATGCAAAAAATAAACATGCACAGGTTTTAGACGTTTGGATGCACTAGCCAGACGTCTGAAGAAATCCTTTGGAATTCAAAATAGAAAGGATCAGACGTCTGGTTAATGCACTCAGACGTCTGAAAAGTTATTGCATACAAAAAAAAATATATAGCCAGACGTTTGAAACAAATACCAAACAACTGGTGTTGAACTCGAAATTTAAATTTCAAATTACAACTGCCGCATTTGAAAAGACATCATCTCTTCTCTTCGCTGCAACTTTTCATCACCATCAGAAGCAACTATGGAGCACTTGTTAATGGATGCAAATACTCAAGGAATCTCTCTACCACTATAAATAACATCAAGAATCAAAGTGAAGAATTTACCTTACTTACTTGCACTCTTTACTCACATACTCTGTTATATTCTTGATCACTAGCAATCTATACTTGTATTTCACTCTTCTATATATATTCAGATCTCCTCAATCAATACTCTCTAGAATATATATATATATATATATATATATATATATATTGGAAGCATTTGTACTTTAATAGTCAATATCCATGTGATAGAACATGTACTTAACAAGAACAAGGTATTGTAACCAAGCCTATTCCTCCGTACAAAGTGAGGGTGTTTGATAGTCGAATTCCGAAGGGGAGCTTCGGGACTAGACGTAGGACGGGAGGTCCGAACCAGTATAAAATCTTGATATGCTTATTCTATATTTACCTAGTTTAATTTTATCAGTTGCATCATATAGTTAGTATAGGATCGATTTCACCCTAGAGGGGGGGTGAATAGGGTGATAGTATAAATTATAAAAATTAATCGCGGAAGCTTATAAAATAATTTCAACACAGATCACAGAATAATAGCAGCATAGATAATAGCAGAATAATAAATGCAGAAATAGAACGACACAGAATTTACCCAGCTTCGGCAAAACCCTGCCTACGTGAAGGTTTCTACTAGAAATTAGATAGTCTCTTGTTTACACACGTAAACTCGCGACACCTGCTATCGACTAAATCTAACTCTACGCTCAAAACCCTACCACAACTCAGCCACTGAGTTGCGAATTCTCAAGCTACGCCACGTAGCTTGTCCCCTAGTCACACGACTAGAAAATTAAAACGGTTTAAAAATAAAATTACAAATTAAAAACAATTTAATATAAAATAACCCTAATTTTTAAAACCTATAACCCTTTAAACATAAAATAAAATGCCCTTTTATCAAAGTAGAATAAGGCCGGCCCTCTCCCATTTTTCTTTTATTGTGTCGGTCGTTCCTTTATCTTGAGAATGGCGGCTATGTCTTTGCAAATTAGGGCTTCATTCGATCTCGTTCCTTTTTGCTCTTAAATTAGGGATTTGGACATTTCAAAGAAGCCGGCTTTTGGTTGCTAGATCGAAAGGAGGAATTATCACTTTGTTTGCTTCGTCGATCGCTTGCTTCTCTGTTTTACTTACGGCTCTTTGAAATTGATCGAGTTCGATTATAATTTCGGTAAGTACTTTATTCCTTTTGCTTTCCTGGTTTTGGCTTGCTTGAACTCGATGATTTATGTCATGATGATTGCAGTAATTTACAGGGATTGAATTCCTAAATTTTCGTTCGTTCAGCTATATTTGAATTTGTCATATAAATTGCTCTGGCCGCTTGATGATGCTTGAACGACAAATGATTAATCTGACTTTGTCAAATTCGTATCTTTCACGTTTCTTGGTTGACATGGTTTTGAATTCTTTTTCGTAATAACCACGGCTTCCACTCCGTTCCTTTTTCTGTTGACTGTGACTTGTTTACTTCGGCTTTGTTGTTACTGCATTCATGGTTTTGCTTCGACCACTGTCTTGCATTTTTACTTGAGTACTGGGTTGCTCCAACTCTTCCTGTACTCAGTGTTGTGCGCATAGCACTGAGCTTTACTGTGAACTTTGTGGTCTGGTTTCACTTTGATTTTGTAGCATTCAAACTTGACGGCTCTGGCTCGATATTGATTTCCTTTCGTCTTTGGGCTTTTGTAAAACATGTTGTTTGCATTTGAACTTTTATGCTTGATTTTGTCTCGGTCTTGATTTGAAACTGTTTCTTTATACTGTTCGTTGCGGCCTTGTGTTCGTCTGAGTCATCTGAAATTGTATTCCATTGTTCTCAGCGGTATTGTTGTGTTTGCCTATTGCACTCTAGTTTTTGTTTGGTCTCCACTTTGCACATTTGATCCTTCTGTTCACCTGTATCATGCTTTGGCTTCACTGATGTTGCACTTGGTCATTATTGTTGTAGCGTGCACTTGAGTCATGGTAGCATTTGCTTCTTGTGTTTCACTTGCACTTGTACTTGGTCACAATTGACTGTTGAGCTTGCACCTGTCTATGATGATGTCGTACTTCACTGGTCTTGTGACACTGCTTACAGTCATATTCCCATATTGTATTATTTGCCCCTATTAATTTGAACTGTATGCTTCTGTTTATTCATGTAGCTGGTTGCATCTCTTCGGTGCTTCTTACTTCATGTGCTTGTTTGTATGTTGTAAATGCTGCATTCATATCTCAGTGCTTTGATGCATTTGCATGTATTTTGTTCATTGCTTGGTCTCTGAGTCATTCTGGCCTTGAACCTGTTGCATACATGACTGCTGTATAGTTGCATATTTGTAAGTTGTTCAGTTTGCATCATGCTTTTGTGCATTTGGATTTTTGGTCGACCCTATCTCTTTGAGTTGCAGTGCTTCATGTTGTATTCATCCCTGCAGTATATCCTGTTGCATTCTTTGATGATTCATTGGTGCACTTTTACTTAGTCATTGTAGTATGTTGTCACTGAGTTTGAGCATTTGCACATTTGCAGCCTTGGTCTTCATACTGTATTCTCTGTATCATGCTTGTGCATTTCTCTGTTGTATTACTGTACACTGCATAGTGGTCTTCATTGTGATGATTTTGTTGCTCTGACTTGTATCACTTGATGTCTTGAGCTTCAACTGTGCTTGAACTCTGTCCATACTTGTCCAGTTTACACAGATGCTCCACTTGTTTATTTTGTTCAAGTGTACTTGTCTTCATTCTGACCATGTTGGCACTGGGTTACTGTCTTGTTTATATTAGACTAGTCGACACTTGATTCTTGAGTTTTGGCCATTTGCACCTGTATTGAATCCAGTTTCAAAAACTCGGGTTTGACCTTGTGCTCGTGTCGTGATTGCACATGAGTTGAACCCGGCTTTTCATTTGGGTTTGACCCGTGCTCACCTGTTCCTGTAAATCGATCAAGTGTATATCGATGTGAACGGCCTTGTGGCATGTACAGTGATACACTGTGCATGTCACACTGTTCGTGTGTGATGAATTCAAATGTACATGATGACGAACAACCCAAATAACTGAGGCAAATTATATTTTCAAAAATCATATTTCATTTTATATTGCAAAAATGTTTCTTTTTCAATTTTACTGCGTTAGTGAATATTTTTGCAGATTGCTCAGATGCTGGATTCAAAAACTGGAAAGAAGTTGAAGATAAAAATATGAATTGAGTGAATGAGTGATGTGTAGTGAGGTTAAACTGTAAATGTAAAATTGTGATGTAATTGAATTTATATCAAAGCTGTATAGTGTATAGTGAGAGCTTGAATTTGTACTATTCAAAATTGTAATAAATATTTGTTTGAATAAAATATTCGTTTGAATTCAAATTCTGTGTTATTTAATTTTATTCAGCAAATATTTATTTAATCTGTGAAAAATAAAATAGTACATTAACAAATACATTTAAATGAATGTATATATGTATATTATCATCAAACAAAAATCATATAAGCGCATATTCAACAATCTCCCCCTTTTGATGATAACAAAAATATATTTAAGATTTTGAATATGTTAAATGTATTTGATCATGGATATGCATTGCTCCCCCTATTTAAATGCTTCCTCTCTACACAAAGCTCCCCCTACATATATGCATACAAATATGCAAATGAGTCTAGATACAAAATGGAAAATTATTTGACCTTTGCTTGATTTTATTTGACAAAATCTTAACTTTTCTCTCCCCCTTTTGTTATCAGCAAAAGAATAATAGTATTAGAGAAAATAGAGATAAAGTGATCGATATTAATTCAACATTAAAACTCAATTGAATATAAATATTAAATTTCAATAAAAAAATCAAACAAAAATCATAAATATTTTGTTAGGCGCATATTCCACTTTTAGAATGATGGGAACGATGTCATCATATAAATCCATATAGTTGTGTCTATTTGTGGTATATTTATATCAGGAATTTGAATATCTACTAACCATGCATAACTGTTAGGACTTTTAAATGAGATTAGTAGTATTCCAATTTTATTTAAAAAAAAATGAATTCAAGTATCTTCTAACCACGCATAACCGTGAGGACTTTTAAATGGGATTAGAATCAACTTGTTTATTTTAAAAATCAACTTTTGATATGCGTTCCATACATGCATAACCGTGATGACTTTTAAATGAGCATGGAAGCACATAACAAATTCCAAGTAATTCACCCATGCATAACCGTGAGGACTTTTAAATGAGAGTGAATATTTTGTTATTTATTATTATTATTACTATTACCTTTTTTTTTAAAATGTGAAAATGAAAAACGAACGATTCCTGTTTAAAGTGCCACATATCGACAAATTATATAGAATTTTGATGAGTGATGGTCGTTAGAAATATGATAGATATAGAGATGGTCATGAAATTTTTACCAACAAAAAGTTTTATAACTCTTGTTTAAATTTCTAAAGAAATTTTCTAATTATACTTTCTCGAGTTATAATATATGATCAATATTAACACTCATCACTTTTTCAATCACTATTTTTCTTTTTGATAATCATTCGGGAGTCAGATTAATCAATATAGTCATTTAAAATCAAATTCAAAAATAATTATGAAACCAAATTTTTCAAAATGACTAATCTTAAAATATGGTCAAAAATGATTTTCTTGAGGGGGTTTTATAAGAAATTTTTCTGCTATTTGAAAATTATTTGAAATGAAAAATATGCAGATATTTTCTATGAAAAAACGATGCAGTTACTAAATGTCTCAAAAATCAATCACGTTCCACTAGTAATTTTTCTATCAACTATATTACCAGTGTAATCTGCATATGAATTTAAATTTCACTCAATATTCACTCGTTGGATGTCAAAGACCAGATTGTGAAATTTCAACAAATTATCTCATAATTGTTTTCAACAATTTTTAAATGAAATTCTCTTGGATTTGAATTGAGACCATGTTAACAATCAAACAAATATCATAGTGTCATTTTCAGAAACAGTTATTTTCATGAGTAATCAACAGTCAATCAACATCATAATTATTTCAAAAACAATTTCTTGGAGTTTCAACAATTTCTTAAAAACCTTTTTAACAGCTTTACACATGAAATTTGAAATCGTGCAAATTTACAAGCAGTGACCAAAATGTCAAAACAAATATATCTACGTGTAGCATGAGTAATCAAAGATCAATAAAATACCATCATTTGACCGAACAAATTTATATGGATTAGTTCAAAGTTGAAAATCTGATTGGTCATCATTTAAGCACAAATCAAGGTCATAAATAAGAACAAGTCATGTAGGATCATATCAAGTAAGTCTGAATCAGTCAACCATCATAATTACTCCAAGTAATTCTATTTAAAGATGATTGGTCAATATTTTGAAAAAGTCATAGAATCAAAATCATCATCTTTTGTTCATCTCAATACTGGCTGATTTAATTCAGATTATGGTGCAGATTATCACATTTAATATATAGTTCAAAACAAATTTACCTGTTTTACTTTTACGATAATTTTTTGTCGTTGTCCATTGTGATTCTGTCACCTTTGTACTAGGCTAAGGAACTTTGCTTTGTCGTCCGTTGTGTTTCTGGAACAACCAAAAATCCAGAGAACACTATTGTTGTTCCTTAGCCTGCCACCATACCTACACGATGAAAGATTTATGTGACCTATTTGTTCTTATAGGTCCATGGTTGTTAGTGGCAGAAAATTTTGAAATTTTTTTTTGTAAAGACCCAAAACTATTTATAATTGTTCCCTTCGGCACCCAAATTTGTTTAACTTTGAGAGGTTTTATATTTGTGCCTTTTGGAACCCAAATCGGTATAGTTTTCACATGTTTGGGTCTATACCAACAATTATTGTGATCGTGTCCAAATTTTCTACAAATTGTGCACATAGAATTAACTTGATTAATATTGCTTTCAACAATTTTCTAATTATTATATCCAAGTCCTTGTCTAACCGTTTTAACAGTTTGCTTTCCTAATAGCATATTCAACGATTTTTCACTTTTTGAAAATTTATCTAAGGTCGTTGATAATTGTTGGACTTGTGTTTTGAGAGATTCATTTTCGTTTAACAACTGTGTGCACTTTTTAATAGAATTCTCTCTTCTAGTATTTTCATTCTCTTTTAAAATCAGAATTTCATTTTCAAGTGATTTTATATTGATTTTTGATTTTTTTAATTTCTTCTTCGAATGTTGGACACTTATCACACTTAGTGATCCTACTTTGATAGGTTTTAACTAATTGGTCAAGTTGTTTATTTAAATCTATCAAAGTATCCTTTTGAGATTCAAGTTTGGCATATTTTTCCCTAAGTCGTTCATAACAGCCATTTACTTCATGGAAATAAATAAGCAATTCAGAGTGAGTAAGTTTTGATATCTCGCTTGGCTCATCATCGTCGCTATCAGTTATATTTCCTTGAAGGCACATATCTGCTTTCTCACTCTCATTGCTAGTACTTTTATCATTCTCATCCATTTCATCCCAAGTGGCTGCAAAACTTTTTCGTTTTGATTTCTTTTCTTTGTCGAGTTGAAATCAGGGGTAATTGGGCTTGATATCACCGGGTTTGTTGCAAATGATCCCGTGTTCTTCCGAGTTGTCCAGTGCTTTGATTATTCTGCTTTTTAATTTTTTATTTAGAGCTGGATTTCCGTATTTGTGATTCTACCTTTTGAATTTCTTCATTATTAATGCTAGCTCGGCTGCTCCATCATCATTATCCTCATTACAACTGCTATTTACCAATCTTGTCAAGCACATTTCTTTAACTGAGTCAGTTGTGGAGGACTTCTCATTGCTGTTGACTTTTGCACCATATATTGCATCGAAAGTATTCCAGATTTCCTGTGCATTTACACAATGAGAAATGAGATTAAAATTATCTTGATTAATATGAGAATATAATATATGCATAGCAAGAGCATTAATCGAGATAATTTTCTTATCTGTTATGTCATACCCATTTTCAATAATATCCCAACATTTAATATTAACAGATTTTAAATAAAATTCCATTTTCAATTTCCAATTCAAAAAATCTGTTCCATCGAAAATAGAAGGAATAATATTGGAACGACCCTCAAAATTATCATTAAAAGAAGCCATTCTAAAAATTGAAATTTTTAAAACAAAAACCGATTTTTGAAACACGAATTTTTTTTAAAACAAAAAAAATTGATTTTTGAAACACGAATTTTTAAAACAAAATTTGGTTTTTGTAAAATCAAATTTTTGAAACAAAAACGGCTTTTGAACCTGCTCTGATACTACTTGTAGGATCGATTTCACCCTAGAGAGGGGGTGAATAGGGTGATAGTATAAATTATAAAAATTAATCGCGGAAGCTTATAAAATAATTTCAACACAGATCATAGAACAATAGCAGCACAGATAATAGCAGAATAATAGATGCAGAAATAAAACGACACAGAATTTACCCAGCTTCGGCAAAACCCTGCCTACGTGCTGCCCCCAAGGTTTCTACTAGAAATTAGATAGCCCCTCGCTTACACACGTAAACTCGCGACACCCGCTATCGACTAAATCTAACTCTACGCTCAAAACCCTGCCACAACTCAGCCACTGAGTTGCGAATTCTCAAGCTACGCCACGTAGCTTGTCCCCTAGTCATACGACCAGAAAATTAAAACGGTTTAAAAATAAAATTACAAATTAAAAACAATTTAAAATAAAATAACCCTAATTTTTAAAACCTATAACCCTTTAAACATAAAATAAAAAGCCCTTTTATCAAAGTAGAATAAGGCCGGCCCTCTCCCCTTTTTCTTTTATTGTGTCGGCCGTTCCTTTATCTTGAGAATGGCGGCTGTGTCTTTGCAAATTAGGGCTTCATTCGATCTCGTTCCTTTTTGCTCTTAAATTAGGGATTTGGAAGAAGCCGGCTTTTGGTTGCTAGATCGAAAGGAGGAATTATCACTTTGTTTGCTTCGTCGATCGCTTGCTTCTCTGTTTTACTTACGGCTCTTTGAAATTGATCGAGTTCGATTATAATTTCAGTAAGTACTTTATTCCTTTTGCTTTGCTGGTTTTGGCTTGCTTGAACTCGATGATTTATGCCGATGATGATTGAAGTAATTTATAGGGATTGAATTCCTAAATTTTCGTTCGTTCGGCTATATTTGAATTTCATATAAATTGCTCTGGCCGCTTGATGATGCTTGAACGACTGATGATTAATCTGACTTTGTCAAATCGTATCTTTCACGTTTCTTGGTTGACATGGTTTTGAATTCTTTTTCATGATAACCACGGCTTCCACTCCGTTCCTTTTTCTGTTGACTGTGACTTGTTTACTTCTGCTTTGTTGTTACTGCATTCATGGTTTTGCTTCGACCACTGTCTTGCATTTTTACTTGAGTACTGGGTTGCTCCAACTCTTCCTGTACTCAGTGTTGTGCGCATAGCACTGAGCTTTACTGTGAACTTTGTGGTCTGGTTTCACTTTGATTTTGTAGCATTCAAACTTGATGGCTCTGGCTCGATATTGATTTCCTTTCGTCTTTGGGCATTTATAAAACATGTTGTTTGCATTTGAAATTTTATGCTTGATTTTGTCTCGGTCTTGATTTAAAACTGTTTCTTTATACTCTTTGTTGCGGCCTTGTGTTCGTATGAGTCATCTGAAATTGTATTCCATTGTTCTCAGCGGTATTGTTGTGTTTGCCTGTTGCACTCTAGTTTTTGTTTGGTCTCCACTTTGCACATTTGATCCTTCTGTTCACCTGTATCATGCTTTGGCTTCACTGATGCTGCACTTGGTCATTGTTGTTGTAGCGTGCACTTGAGTCATGGTAGCATTTGCTTCTTGTGTTTCACTTGCACTTGTACTTGGTCACAATTGACTGTTGAGCTTGCACCTGTCTATGATGATGTCGTACTTCACTGGTCTTGTGACACTGCTTACAGTCATATTCCCATATTGTATTATTTGCCCCTATTAATTTGAACTGTATGCTTCTGTTTATTCGTGTAGCTGGTTGCATCTCTTCAGTGCTTCATTACTTCATGTGCTTATTTGTATGTTGTAAATGCTGCATTCATGTCTCAGTGCTTTGATGCATTTGCATGTATTTTGTTCATTGCTTGGTCTCTGAGTCATTCTGGCCTTGAACCTGTTGCATACATGACTGCTGTATGGTTGCATATTTGTAAGTTGTTCAGTTTGCATCATGCTTTTGTGCATTTGGATTTTTGGTCGACCCTATCTCTTTGAGTTGCAGTGCTTCATGTTGTATTCATCCCTGCAGTATATCCTGTTGCATTCTTTTATGATTCATTGGTGCACTTGTACTTAGTCATTGTAGTATGTTGTCACTGAGTTTGAGCATTTGCACATTTGCAGCCTTGGTCTTCATACTGTATTCTCTGTATCATGCTTGTGCATTTCTCTGTTGTATTACTGTACACTGCATAGTGGTCTTCATTGTGATGATTTTGTTGCTCTGACTTGTATTACTTGATGTCTTAGGCTTCAACCGTGCTCGAACTCTGTCCATACTTGTCCAGTTTACACAGATGCTCCACTTGTTTATTTTGTTCAAGTGTACTTGTCTTCATTCTGACCATGTTGGCACTGGGATACTGTCTTGTTTATATTAGACTAGTCGACACTTGATTCTTGAGTTTTGGCCATTTGCACCTGTGTTGAATCCAGTTTCAAAAACTCGGGTTTGACCTTGTGCTCGTGTCGTGATTGCACGTGAGTTGAAGCCGGCTTTTCGTTTGGGTTTGACCTGTGCTCACCTGTTCCTGTAAATCGATCAAGTGTATATCGATGTGCACGGCCTTGTGGCATGTACAGTGATACACTATGCATGTCACACTGTTCGTGTGTGATGAATTCAAATGTACATGATGACGAACAACCCAAATTACTGAGGCAAATTATATTTTCAAAAATCATATTTCATTTTATATTGCAAAAATGTTTCTTTTCAATTTTACTGCGTTAGTGAATATTTTTGCAGATTGCTCAGATGCTGGATTCAAAAACTGGAAAGTAGTTGAAGATAAAAATATGAATTGAGTGAATGAGTAATGTGTAGTGAGGTTAAACTGTAAATGTAAAATTGTGATGTAATTGAATTTATATCAAAGTAGTATAGTGTATAGTGAGAGCTTGAATTTGTACTATTCAAAATTGTAATAAATATTTGTTTGAATAAAATATTCGTTTGAATTCAAATTCTGTGTTATTTAATTTTATTCAGCAAATATTTATTTAATCTGTGAAAAATAAAATAGTACATTAACGAATACATTTAAATGAATGTATATATGTTTATTATCATCAAACAAAAATCATATAAGCACATATTCTACAGTTAGTCACATATACTTGCATATACACTACACGATCCACTCTATAGACTTTCAGCAATAACATTGAGAATGTGAACAATATATAAAAAAGAGTAAAAGTTCATCCATGATGGGATTTCCAACTACCCTAATTTCTCATGACCTACGGCTAATGAGGTAATGGAAAAACTATCATAAGGAGAGACTCTGTGTGGATAGATAATTTAACCTTCGGCGTCTCCAAATCAACTATGGTCATAGTGAAAGGTGCAAATTTATTTGGGTTCTTGACTAAAGAAATTCCTAAATTGAAGCTCAAATACTCCATCATCGCTGTGCTAAAAAATCAAAGGCTGTTACCCAAAAAATTCATTAGACAATCCTTTATCAACAACAAGTGGTGAGCTAAATTTTAAGGCAACATTAGTGTTGGAATAATTGAAATACGAAGCAACTTTTGGCACTTTCAGGCCAAATAATGATCAACTAGCAATAAGTTTGGAAAATCGAACATCGTGGATGTGATATACTCACCAAAATTTCCAAGTCTGAACGATCAATTTGGTGAACGGAGTTAAAATAAAATATTAGTCATGAATTTCCGCGATTGGCTTAGGATAATAAGTAGGAGTAGCTTTTGATGAAGCTAGTACAATTTGAAAGAGCTTAGGAAAATATAACAACGGCGAAGATTGTTCGCTCATATCTATTTTTATGAAGGAAAATTTGCAAGTTGAAGTTCAAAAGGTCAAACAATGATCAATTTTGAAATTCAAAAATCTAAATGTTTTAAAATTCGAAATGATTAAATACGAATTGAAATATGAAATAAAGCGATGAGAGTAATTGTCTTTTACAAATAAATAATATATAGCCTAATTAATCGCTTTGAGAGAACATAAAAGATACTGTAATAAAAACAACTTCGATAAAAGGTGATAAAGCGAAAAAATATGTTAAATTTAAAAAAAATTGAAACTGCATACTACTTACGTCCATCGCAAACGTACCAAGTGAGTGTCTATATTGAATTGAAATCCTTCATGTATTCTAAGCTAAGAATGTATGTTGATATGTTTAATAAAAATTTGTGATTTACTAATTGGGAATTCGAGTTTCTTTGCAAGTAGAGGCAAGGATATAAAGCTATGAAATTCTGGATTTTCTTATCGTGTGCGAGCAATAAAGCTTGGAAAATTATTCTCTAAATTATTGAATGAAATAATGAAGCTGGGGAGTCTTTATTTGTTACTTCTAAAGATAGATTTGAGATCATTATTATTCCAGCTATAAATTTTGTTAACAAAGGAAAAACCACGATACTCTAGTTTTCGCTACCATGTGTTGAACACTATTTATGGAGCTTGAATTTAGACTTTTTCCTCTGTGAGATGGAACTTTGGCCTTTTATTCTCAAGAGCTAATGAATTATTATTTGAATGATGAAACTTCTGCTGGTTGAAATGCTCCTCGTTTTGCTATCATTAATAGGATAATTGAAATAAGAAATTATTGTGGTCTCTTACTTCAAACTAATTCCTAGAAATCCTAGATCCAAACTTTTTTCTATATGATCTTGAATTTCTTTATAGACTTTTGGTTCTCTTATTGTTATCACGTGGACCGATAAAACTCATACTGTCAAAGTTTTTCCATTTATCATCGTTAATGGAATATTTGAGGCAAGATGTTATTATAGCGATTTATGTCGAGAATTGAAAAAGCGTGAAGAAATGGCTAGTACTATTGAGTATCCTAGGCCATATGTCTCGATATCAAAATTGTGAATCTATGAAATTCTAGATTACCTTATCAAGCGCTAATTGTTGTTTAAGAACAGAGTTCGAAGTATCATTCTTTGAGTTGTTAAGTCAATAATTGGATTATGATTTCGAGCAATATCTTGAGTTTCCTAATAAATAATGCACATGTGTCCTAACGTTTAAATCAATGGTATTTCTAAGATAAAATATAAATGCAACCTCCTATCTCAAAGAAACTCCAAGAAATGTGAAGAAGCATAAATTGCTATTTGTCCGAACTCACAAATCTCATCATCGGAGCACGAATACTCATTTCATATAAATTGGTAATTGGAGCTTTGGGAACTACCTACGAGATCTCACACTTCATTAAATATGACTTTATAAATTCCTAGATTTTGTAGTAGAAATAAAACATTATTCAACAATGAAATTTAAATCGTAACTCCCCTCAGTTTATGGTGGTACTCATCGAAAGAGAAATAATCCATCACTGCTTAACCAGTATGATAGTAAGGTTCTCTTACCAAGTATATCCCCCTGCATGGTAAGTTCAAAAGTATCATTTTTTGGTTTATTCTGATAAGACATCTAATCTTTTACTTCGAAAGGAAAAATCAAATTGTCTAATGTAGTGGATTTTTGAATAAAAAACGTATTTTATGATGGCCTACTACTCCTGGTCTAATGATCAACAAAGTTTGTTAGGAAAGGCAGTATATTGGACCTCTTCTACGGACAAGCTTCCAAGTAAATGATCGTATGTTATTCGATACGCTTGAATTTTATCAATTAGAGGCATGAATTCATGGGATTGTGGATTTTTTTTTTGTCAAATATTAATATCTTCCTAATGATAAAGTCCTAATACTCAATCTCAAAAAAATGATTATATTACCAATCTTTTTTGTAGTAAACTCCCGCCACCAGCTCAAATATGATGATGAGACGGGATTTCATTTTCCTACTTCATATACACTTTTAGAAGTAAGTGGCTGTTAATATCAGCATATGGGTAATTAGATAAGTATTAATAATGAATACATTTTTTTAATTAAGACTAAATCAAAGAATTAATGATGTTATGTCTTCCAACACCATAATCAATAAAGCACTAAGAGAGGGGAGTAGCCTTTTCAACTATAATTTCGATGTCAAACTGGCAAACGATAACAATTAAGTAGTTTGTCATATAGGAAAAGGTTGGAATATTATCTACATAATGTTTTTGGAAATTACAGACAACAAAAGCTATAAATAAGACGATTAAGGATAACTTAACAAGAATAATTCAGACATAAAAACTAAGTAAAGTCACTGTTCCTGGTTATGTAAAATCCAAACAGAAGTAGCCACTAGACACAAAATTCTTTTGCCAAGATAAGTGTTTGATGTAGTATTACTAAGTAAAGTAAGGGTTCGACCATGTTAGGAAATCGCATAAGCTTGAGAACCAAACTAAGAACCTGCAAAGAAGTCTTGGATTTAGCCACAACCATATTGTGAGCCATGGAATGTCAACAAGAAAAATCTAAGTATCTCAGTTCAAAAAAACTTACAAGGAGAATGGTTCAGTATTCAAAAGGTAAGGACAAAATTTGAAAGCAGGGAAAGTAATTTACAAAATCAGCATCAAAAATAATCTATTACTAAACTCTTATTGGTTAGGCAAACTTAATAAAGATGCAACATGATAGGATTCGAAAAATTAAGAGAAGAGATCAGGGATTTTTTAAAAAATCGTTCTAACAAATAAGCCCATGGGTTCAGATGTGATATGTTTGACTTAGCTCCTAACTTGATAAGGTTAACATGGTTAGTCAAGCAAAGGTATATCTCATATCAGGAAGAGGTCAAGTAAGCCTTTAATCCCGCTCGTTGGGCTTGGTCAAACCACCCATCTAAGGGAGATGGACTAGAAGCCTTTAGTCCCACTGCAAGGAATGACCAAAGCAACTACCCAAAGAGTGATGGTTAATCAAGCCTTTGATCTTGCCATCGTGCTTGGTCAATGCACAATAGAAGGGAGATAGACAAGAAGCCTTTAGTCCAACCGCAAGGCCTGGGAAAAGCAACATCCATAGGGTAATGGTCAATTTCAGCCTTTGATCCCACCATTGGGCATGGTCAAAGCACTCGTCATAGAAGATGGACAAGAAGCATTTACGTTGTGAGGCCTGGCCAAAACAACAATCCAAAGAGTGATGATCAATTAAGTCTTTGATCATGCCATCAGGCTTGGTCAAAGCACATATCCAAAAAAGAGAACAAGAAGCCTTTAGTACCGCCACAAGGCCTGACCAAAGCAACCATCCAAAAAGTAGTGGTCAATTAAGCCTTTGATCCCACCATTAGGTTTGGTTAAAGTGCTCGTCCAAAAGAGATGGACGAGATGCCTTTAGCCTCCCCCCTCCCCGCGGGAAGGCTTTGCCAAAGCAACCATCCAAAGAGTGATGTTCAACTAAGTCCATAATCCTACCGTCGGGCCTAGACAAAGCACTCATATAAGGAAGATGGTCAATAGAAACTCTGATGATCAGACTAGTCTATGAAAAACCATGCAAAGAAGGAAGATTGACTTAACTTTTGATTCGATGAACAAACAAACTCATAACAGGAAAATGAAAAAATGCATTCTCTCGAAACTACAAGAATTTCTACCTTGTGGTAACATCAATTTTCTTTGGTAAAGTTTACTCTCAAGAGGTTTAAAAAGGATTTCCTAACTTTCAAAATTTTATTTCTATGAAAATCATACTTTAATAAATATATATTTGATCTTTATGTCAGATGGTTCTCGAATAAATTTTATGAAATTTTTTATATTATTAAAGATATCTTCAGATAAATTTATGGAAATTTTTTTGTCACAAAGAACATTTTCAATGATAACAATCGGTACAAATAAAAATCTTCAAAGGGTTGAAAAGTCCATGTGTTTTGGAAAATCTTTTATGGAAAGTCACATTATTAAATGAGAAAATTTATCGCAATATGAAGTAGCATGAGCAATCCATGCTGAAAAATATGACAACAAAGAATGACAGTGTTAGAGAAGAAGGAAAAATGCAAGAGAAGAAGTTTACTTAAGCTAAAGCATAAGAAATTTTTTTATATGGAGGGAAGGCAAGTGTTACACCCAAAATTCTAAGAATGGATTGATAAATGAAAGAGCCATTATATTGATTGAATCGGTCGTACATTGAATTGGGCCTACATATGTTGAATTGAACCACCATGTGTTGAACTGAGCCATCACACGTTGAATAAAGACATCGTGTGTTGACAGGGCTATCATGTGTTGAATAGAGCCATCTTTAGTTGAATAAAGCTATAATGTGTTGAATAGAGCCATCGTATGTTGATTGAAGCCATCGTGTGTTGGATTGACCATCATATGTTGAATAGAGCCATCATATGTTGAATAGAGCCATTGTGTGTTGATTGAAGCCATCGTGTGTTGAATTGACCTATCATATATTGAATAGAGCCATCTTGTGTTGATTGAAGCCATGGTGTGCAGATTAAGGCCATCATGTGTTGATTGAAGCCATGATGTCAAAGGTTGGTGTTATAAACGAAGACATCAAAAGGTTGATAAATAAAGTTATTAAAGGTTAAGACAAGAAAATGTCAAGAACAAGCCGTTGCATATTTGGAAATGAGATATCGCAGTAGAATCATCGCATGCTGAAAAATCATAACTATCATATAATAGAGAAATTATAATGATTGCTCGTATGAAGAAAGTAATGTGTTGATATGAAAGGAAAACTATATAGTAAAGCTTCAAAGCATCCCTATACGACCATGCTACTTTCGTTAATATAACGACCAAGATAGTAATCTACATGAACTAATATAGTACAGATGATGTAACATCCCCCATCTTGAGGTCCAAAGTTAAGCGCTACAGATGCTATAGGCATCTATAGTATTAACATCCGATGACAAAGTATGGTAATGTTAATGGTATCCATAATATGAGAAGCATATGAATAAGAAATAAAATCATAGATTTCAGAAACAACTTTTCTAATTACATTTCAATTCCATATTCAATTACATAATCCCAAAATGAATCCCAGGTTTTGATCAAATATAACTACTAAAAATTACGTCAAGAGCGACAAATGAAGATTCCCACTTGGATGATCAGATTACTAAATAGACAAGTCAGTCATAAATACATCATAGTGGAAATGTAACTAAACATCTCCTACATAGCTAATTTTTCCTCCTGCATGTTTTCTGAAGCTTATTCGTCCAACCTACTAAACTTGAAAAACATCAACTCTCAATCTACTCAAATTTAATTTTGAGCACCCCAAGTTTAAGGGAAAAACATAAACTTCGAGTCAGACATAAAGCCTGGTGTAAATAACATTATTACATCTCGATTTACTTATATTAAGTGAGACCACGCTGCTTAGCGGAATGGGTTTCTCAACAAAAATATCCCTATAGCATATCTTTTGCAAATTAGAATTTTGCAATCAAACTAATAACAATAATAGAAAGTATACATACATATATATATATGTGTGTGTGTGTGTATGTATGTATGTATAAAATAATAGAAAGTACATATGTATGTATAAAATTCAGGAAATCAATGGACTATATGTCCACATTATATTTTTATCTGGCTAACCGTTAACCATTGGCTGACTCGGGCCTACTAGACATACTTAATAATCTAAATTTTGTTTGACACAATACTGGGCTAATTGCCCCTAACTTTCTTTTTCTAGGGTCAATTGAACCTAATGGTTTAACGGGCTCACAATAACCTATCTTTACTTTGTATATTCCCTTCAGTGCGTAATCTCATTTTGGTCCCACTTGTGACAAGCCCTGTACACTAGAATTTTGGACTTATTTTAGCTAGGGGCTCTAAAATATAGGGCACGAGCCTACACCAGTCCCATGTGGTCTTTTAATATCCGAGTTATGAACATAGGGTTAACTACCCAATTCATGTTTCATTTCCTAATAAGGTTAATTACCCTATTAAAACTTCATTTCCTTGTAAATAGGCTTTACAATTGATTTATCCCTCAAATCATAACTTTAAATAACAGGGAAATCATATACTTTTCTTTACCCAAAACACTTATGCCATGATTTATATACTTTACATAAGATAGTGTTTATGAAACCTTATCAATGGGATTATCAATCCCTTCCAAGTAAGTTAAAAACCCTCTTTAACTAATAAGATTTTAGGCCATGAATCCAAACAACGACTTCGAAACATCTGTTCCAACCTTAAACAATGCCTTTCAAAATCATTGAGAGTAACCCTTTCAAAAATTTCACTAAAACCTTAGACATCCTATTTTAAAACCATTTAAACTTGCCTTTCGAAAGCGTTGGAACCCTCCATTCAAACACTCAAAATAAACCTTTCGAATATATTGGGGATCTCTCCTTCAAAACACGTATTATAGACCTTTGGAAAGCACTGAAATTCCTCACTTAAAACTTACCTTTCGAAAATACTGGGTTTAAGTAAAAGTATGTGGAAACACTGCCTCGAAATCATTCCTTTCGAAACCTTTAGTCTTAACCTTTAACATAACTAAGGTTCATAAAAGAACAATGGAAAAATCATTACTTTTGAAAGCATATATCCCAAGTAAAAGAAAGTGGATGGTTTCAAAACCAAGCCTTTCAAATCCATCTCCTGTGAAACAGTTTTGAAAGCAGTTAAACTACCCTTTCTAAAGCATTAAGAATGTGGCTTCTGAGTATAAAGGAAAAAGCACCCTTTCGAAAGTATTGATTCAAAAGGTTTGAATGCGGTATCATGATTTTTATCCTTTCGAAAGCTTCTTTTACAACATAAAGGCGGAAAATCATTCGAAAGCTCTTTTATATAAACAAAGGCAAGCAGCTACCGGTTCAAAAGCTTCCTTCTTTTAAAATAAGGTAAGTTAAAATTAATCCTTTGAAAGCTTAGTTTCGACAAGGTTCCTTCCGTCCTTCTCCAATTCACTACGCACCAAAGGGTTAATACCATGTGTATTGGTTTCGAATGGATTATATGCAGGAGTATGGTGTAGAAAGCTTGTTAATGGCAGTGGCAAAGTAGCAAATTTAAGAAAAACTGATTTATAGCCTTGTAAAGTGATTTCTTTTCAATTAACCTCCTTATTTGTCTAAATACTATTGGTTACCACTTCTTTATCAAAAATTCTTTTCTAAAGTGCTTCCGAATTCAGATATTATCAAATTGAAATGTTTAACAGATAAGCCATTCTCCTCGATAAAACAAATAAAACATTTAAGTCCTTTAACTTAAATAATTTTATAACTATAATAAAATATTTAGGAAAATTTCCCAAAAATCATTATAATTCACTTTTAATATGTTTTCTAACATATTGCAATTTCAGATCCAAAACCAATGTATAATTGCCGAAAATTATTTAAACCCAATTTTAACTATTTTCTTTCATAGAAAATTCATAATAAATCTACAATAATTTAGAAAATGATGAAACTTGAAACCTACTTCTAAAATAATTTTTTTGACCATGTATCAAAAATACAAATTATTTGGATGTCAATTAATAGTTTTCCAAATCTAAACTTATCATAAATCTATATGAAATTGCATAAATCATCAAGTATATATCCATTTAAAAAAACCATATATCATGACATATTATTTGCAAAACTAATTCGAATCTAACTGGAAACTGAAATCACCAAAAATGAAATGTAAGATCATTATTCACCTTAGCTTGTTGTTAAGAAGGTTGAGATTTGATTTTTGATTGATTTTCTTAAGCTTCGTACTTGAATATTAGGGACCGTTTGGTTTCGTTTTGAGTTTTGCATTTTTTTTCAATGTACACTGCAAAATACAAAAAATATGGGAAGTTTTCGTATAATTCTTAACCATTACAACGATGTTCGGAAAATGGATGAGGTGAATCGTTTTCTGTCCTTTTGTTATATCTCAAAACAGGAAAAATCAAATAAACTTGTTTTTTATTTGCTATGTTAATTTCATTTTTTAAAATTGTATGAGTTCCAACAATGCACAAAAAATGTGCATTTTTCTATAAACGAAAACACAAAACTAAAACAGCAAACTAAATGGGGCCTTAGCTTTTCTTCTTCTTGAATGTCTCAATCGTGGTCCGCTGAGCTTACAAGGGTTTTAGTTTTGTTTGCAATTGGAAAAATGAACAAAGAATGAAGGTAAGATGGGTTTAGGGTATACGCACATAGCCTATTCCTATTTTGCCCCGTATCATATTCCTCATACTTAATCCACCTTAATTCTCATTTACTTATATTAATTAAGGCACGAATCCCTTATTAATTTACAAATATCAATCCCTAATTAAATGTCCTAAATAACATTACTCAAAATTAGGGTCGTTACTAACTCTCCTCCTTAAACAATTACATCCTCAAAATTATGATAAGGTACTCATAACAATCAAACATAAAGGTAAAACATATCATGAAACAAGTTATGATAAGTATTTTAATCATGCTCTCAGTTTCCCAAGTATAGTCGCTCTCATCGTCGCTCCACTGGACTTTGACTAATCTGACTACCTTTCTCCTTAGTATTTTCTCATCCCTCGCGATTATACAAATTGGTTTTCAAGCTATAGTTACATCCGGTTCCACTACTAAATCATCGAACACAGTCGGTGCTATAGTAGTTTCTGGATTTCAAATACACTTCTTAGATGAGAAACATGAAAAACATTGTGAACTCCTGCCAAACTATTGGTAACTCCACTCTATTGCGAGTTTCCCAATCCTCTGTATAATAGAAAATGGTCCAATGAATCTTGATGCTAGTTTTCCTAATTTTCCAAATCAGTTTACATCTTTCATCGGTGATATCTTGATGAAAACATGATCTCTGACCGTGAGCTCTAAGTCTTTTCATCTTCTATCAACATAACTCTTCTGTCTAGACCGAGCTTCCTTCAGCTAGCTTGGATTAACTCAACCTTTTCTATAGCTTCTCTAACTAAATCCGGACAAAAACAAACCTATCCTCGGTCTCTAACCAACAAATGGGAAATTTGCATGACCTTCCATGCAAAGCTTCAAATGGTGCCATTCTTAAACTAGTCCGATAACTATTATTATATAAAAACTCGACTAAGTGTAGGTGATCTTCCATTGATCCTTCAAAGTCTGGTACACAGACTCTCAACAAATCCTCTAAGATTTTATTAACTCTCTCCGTTTTTTCCACTTGTCTATGGATGGTAAGTAGTACTCATCTTGAGCTTGGTACCCAAATTATCATGTAGATTTTTCCAGAACTCGCTAGTGAAAGCAATCTCGGTCACTTACTATACTACTAGGAATTCCATGCAGTCTAATTACATTCTTCACGAATAATTAGCCAAAACAGGTGTCGTTCTAGTTGGCTTAACTGGAATAAAATGGGCACACTTGGTCAACCTGTCCACTGTGACCCATATACTTTCATTTCCTCGATTTGACCTTGGTAGCCCGTCTATAAAATCCATGGATATCGAATCCCATTTCCAAAATGGAACATTTAAAGGCTAAAGTAACCCACTTGGTTATTGATGCAGCTTTTACCTGTTGATAACACTCCTTCACCCATAAGCCTACATCTCTCTTCATAGCTTCCCAGATGAAACTTCTTTTCATGTCCTGATACATCGTAGTTCCTCTTTGATATGAACGGAAAAGTGCATTACTTCAATATTTAATCTATTTTTATTTAAATAAATGTGCATATTTGGGTATTTTACCTGATTAAACCAAAATTTAAATTGTTTTCAAATCATCATTCAGTCATCTTCATTTGGGGATAAAATGTTAATTTTGTATCTAATTTAAATTGAGAAAATATCCACATTTTTATTTTCATTTGTAGAAAATAAAGAGCAAATATGAAGAGGGTTCACGGAGGAATGCATGCGCATATGTTGAAGGCAAATGAAGAAGGAAATAAATAAATTCATGCAACATGAAGGAGCCCACTAACACATTACCATATGGTCTACAATTAAAAGCACATGCACATGTAACGAAGGTTTAAAGGCATGTTAGTGGGGATTAATTAATTTTCTAATGTTACCTAGAGGTTATACTTCTAAAGGGCATTTTAGGTAGTCTCCTAAAATACGAATAAGGGTTTTAAGCATTATAAATACCTCTTATGTCTCATGTAACTATCTTCTTACCTTTCATGCAGATTGTGGCCTCCAAAATGAATGAAAATAAATCTACTCTTTAATGGCTTCTTAGCCTTTTTTTTTCCTTACATGCACCTTCATTTTGTTTCTCTTATTTCATGTTCTTATTCACATGCACTTTTATTATGTTAGTTTATGTCATGTTCATTTATGTCAGTTCATGTCTCTTTTATGTTATGTTAGTAGTTTAAATTTAATTCATGCTATTAGTTTAGATTTAGTTTATGCAAGTAATTAATTGTCTTCTCTTTCTAATTTGCTCTTTCTTTCCTTCATGTTTTTGTCAAAATCATTTTACGTTAACATGAATTCAATTGTGTGTAGCTAAACCACTTCAATTCAGGGTTGATGAAGCTCTCATGATTCATAATGAATCAAAAGTATGAATTCATATTATGATATTCCTTTTTTGTGCTTAATGACATGTTGATGTTTATGTGATTTTGTGTTTAATATTGAGTTTGATAGCCTATGTTGTTCAAAAAATAGGCTAAGCTTAGACATATGAATTACTAATTACCTCTTCATCTACATATGATTATGGTAATAAATAATAATTAGAATCAAATTTGATGGTTTATGTTACTAACTAAATAGTAAATAAGCCATGCCTAAAATAGATTCTACTTTTAATTTCATGTCATTTTCATTAAAGTTAGAAAGTGGGTTAGAGGGTGCATTAAAGTTTGATGGTTTAAGTGTGTTAATTAATAACACAATTAGGTCATGCTTATGATAAATGCATCAATTAATTCACAAATGATAAAAGAGGAAAAAAAAAAGATCATAACTTGATGAATGTTGATTTATATGATCATGAAGTAGATTTGCCCCTGAATTGCTTTTAATTTCATACTTAGGTTTCAAACTTCTTTTTGTTAGCTTTTTTTTAGAAATTTTAATTAACACATCTTCAAACGTTGGTCTATTGAATATTATTGAAATTTAATTCATTCCCTGTGAATCAAGCCATACTTGCTACAATTGTATATCGTGCGCTTGCGGTTTATAACGATATAATTTTACGGTGATTTTCTAACCGATGGAACAAGTTTTTAGCGTCGTTGTCGGAAAGTTGAAATTTAATTTTAATTTTACTTTTTGAACTATTTTTGTTTCATTTTGTATTTTGTTCTTCTTATAAAAAAGTTTCATTGTTATTCAGTGTTGTTTTCATTTAAAAAAAAATTCCATTTCATTTTTGCCTTACAATTTTTCTTATCTTCCCTGATCACATGATCTTCTCTGCGTCAACAGTACATTTTTGCATTGCAATTTTTGCATTTCATTTGCAATTCAATTTTTACGCTGCCTGTTATCAACTGCCAAAACTTCACCATACCAACCATTCACACTTGCAGCACTTCACAACCTCTGCTTGGATTCCCTTCACTTCTGCTATCTACAACCAACTCTTCCCATTGTCCTTTATTTCCAGTTCACTAAGTCTACAACAGTACTTCACCAACTAAATACAACTGTCATCCTCCAAAGTTAACCCCCGTCATTCCAGCCTGCTTACAACTTCCCTGTTGCATTATCACAAATACCTCATCTCCATCCATCACTCCTTCAAATTAGCACAACTTCATCACTACATCACAACTTTGCCTTCACCATTGCACTGTCCAATACACATCTTCCAGCTTCCAACCTTCACCATTCCCAAGTTCCCAAACACCACAACAAATAGAATGCACATGCAACCTTCTTGAAACTGTCGTTCTCAGCGTTCAAAACTGTCGTTCCTTTCACCATCAAGTCGACCTTCACCTTCCTGACTCTACTTCCTCTACCGCTCATCACAACACTTCCATCGCACACAGCAGCCTCCATTCCCCACATCAACGAACCTTCAGCAACCATCTCCAGTCGTCATCACCCACCTGAACACCTTCCAACATTAACTGCAAGTTTAAACGACTTCAACAATCAAGCACCAAATCTCCTACACCATAAATTCATACCCATCTCACTGCAAATCTAAACCAAAACAAACCTTCCTTTGTAACAAAATCCAATTCCATCGTTAACTTTCCATTGCACTAAAATTGCTAATTACCAAATCCACAACCCAAAAACCCGAACTCACAACGACCACTTCCTACGACCTCTTCCATCAATCTGCAGTTTTAATTTTCGATTCGATTGAGGGATGTGATTTTCAGTTTTAAAATTTGAGTTGCATCTTATAGATTTGCAATTTGAGAATCTTGATTTTAATCGTGGGATATAAACAGTTTTATTTAACTGTTTGTGTGTGTGATTTGGCTGAGTGTTTTGTTTATAAGTGGAATTCACATTTTATTCTTGTTAACAAAATTGTCTTTGTTTTAATTTAGCTTTTATTTTCCTTAAAAAAAAGAAAAAAGATTGTCATTGTTTCTCTTAAAGAAAGATTTTGTCTTTGTTCCTCCTAATTTTTTTCTTTGGGTTTTCAATACAATCTTAGCTGCAAAGAACGGAAAGGATTGCTTGTTGAAAATTGCTCTACTTGCTTGCTTTAAAAAAAAAAATCACCGCTTTGAAATAAATTACTAATAGTACTACACGCTCTAGTATCATGCTTTTATCTCTTGTTGTTATTTTATTTGCATTGTTGGTTGCTTGCATTTTAAAAAAAAATTCAAAAACAAAAATAAATCTCCTTCACAGTTGTATTGTTAATACACGTTTTGTTTTGTAGTCATATCATCTTATTTTCTTTTCTAAGGGCAACACTCAAATCCACATAAGGTGAGGGATTTCATCATTCCTTCATTGGCACATAAATAACACATCATCCTAGAACCGACTAATAATAATAGTTAGACTTTGGACCTAAGGGTGTCACGAGCTCACATAGGGCTTAATTGTATCTTGACAAGTTGTCTTATTTCGACAATTTAAATTTTTGGTGTCTAGGCTATGACGGAGCAATAATCATATATAAATATTATGGTGATTCATAAATATTATAGCGATTGTTTCTCTAAAGGTACTTAAATCTTTGGTTGCATTGCTACAGTGATTCGTGGTGCAACAATTACTCTTGTCCGTTACCGAACTAAGAACTATTTTGTTGGATTAAGACAAAGTAATACAATTTTAGGTTAGGAGCTACTAAGGACAATTTTTTTTAATTAAATCCTTGCATTCATTTAGTTGCATTAGTTAGTGTGTGTGTGTGTGTGTATATATATATATATATATATATATATATATATATATATATATATAACACAAAATCCAAAAAAAATTACTTAACTTGTTATTTTTAAAACTAAAAGAAAAAACTCCCTTTTCCTTCAAAAAATAAAAAAAATGGTATTTTATTTAAGTTAGTATTTTTTAGAAAACAAAAATTCAAAAATATAAATTCTTTTCAAAAACAAAAACTTAAAAAATAAAAGGAAAAAACATTAAAAAAAGAAAAAAGTTTGAAAATCTAAATTCCAAAAAAACAAACAAAAGTCAAATCCTCCTTTTGAAAAATAATTTTCTTTTGGTAAATATTTTTCCTTTTTGAAAACACACACACACACACACAATTTTTCAATTCATTTTACCTTCTAAACCTTGTTTCATTCTCTTAAGCTCGATAGTCGCTTCTTTCTCTCCCTGACTTTTCTTATGCATGAGTGTTTGGACTCATGACACAACCGCGAATTGTTTAACTCAAACAAACGATACTCCAACAATGGCAAACAAAAATGCCGCGTGAACTCTTATGGATAGAATCTTCCTAGATCGAGTTTCTATCCCTTCTTGTATCACTTTACCTACCCCAATGGGTAATCACTTTGAAATCCATTCAAAACACACCAACACGCTTCCAAAATTTGGCAACTTTGAACATGACGATCCTTGCATCTTTTTAATGAAATTTGAACAAGTTTTTTGCAACTATCAAACTACAATAATTACATGATGATGGAGTAAAACTTAGGTTAATTCTATTTGCACACATGTACGCTGAAAAATGGTTGTATAGCTTGTCTTCGAATTCGATTCGAACTTCGAAAGAATTTGTAAAGTTTTCTTAAAGAAATTTAACCCTTGGAAAAAGTAACCAAAATTCAAAATGAAATCATAAATTTTCATCAACTTTTAGGAGAATCCTTTGTAAAATATTTTGAACGATTTAAAGAGCTTTTAATAAATTCCACACCACAATTTTGAAAAATTCTTTGCCAAATTTTATACGATGGACTCAAAAATAGTTCTCAAACAATGCTCGAATCAATGTGCCAAGGAAATTTTCTAGCACTACATCAAAATGCCTCTTGGAAATTTGTTGAAAATTTAGCCAAAAAATAAACTCAATGGGAATGATCTAACGAAAAATCAATTTATTCACGATCAAATCCACACTCAATAGGATCATTTTTAGCCTTAGAAGCGAAAATTGATGCAATGATAAACAAATTCGACAATGTTGTTTAATGTAATCAAATGAACCAAGCTTCTCAGCCTTTGTGCTATAAGTGCAACGATCCAATCCATATTGCCAATCAATGCTCTCATTCGTTGGAACAATAAAATGCTTTTAATAAAGCTAGCAATGATCAGTTTTCTCCAACATACAATCCAGCCTAGAGAAATCATCCTAATTTCACTTGGAACCAAAAAAACTCTGACACGAATTTGGTTCGACGCTCTTATCAAGCATTTTCGAATAATGCTTTGAATCCTTCCTTTCAATACATCAAATTCAACCAAACTTTTCCTCTCTACAAAACCAAGCGCAACAATCTTTTATTCCCAAGATGACAAATGAATGACTTCTCTCAAAAAAAGTTTGGAAACATTGGCTCAGGCTACTACCCAAAACCTCTAATCAAACAATAATTTGCAATATTTATTAACCACATACGTGTAAACACGAGCCAATCTATCGCCAGACTAGATTAGCAAATGGGTCGGTTAGCCACTTCTGTAAGTGTGGGAAGAGGCACTTTCTCGAGTCAGCCAATTCCGAACCCGAAAAATCATAACACAAACCCAACCCAAGCTCATGTCATTAAAGATGGCAACTTGAACCAAATGAACGTGATCACCACATTACGTTCTAGTAAACAAATCGAAAACCAAGTTTTCAATTCAAACGACGAGCCAAAAGTTCCTCTTAACACTTCAAAAACTACAAGTGATTTCGATCCAACTATCGAGCCAAACGATGAGTACAATTCTGATTCTAATCCTTTTCCAGCTCAAGCAGACCGACTTACTAAGTTGCGAGCTCCATTTCCTCACGGGCTTTGTGCAGAAAACATTCTGAACAAATGGAAAAGGTGTTAGAAATTTTTAAACAAGTAAAAGTGAATACTCCTCTCTTAGATATCATTCAACAAGTCCCCACTTATGCTAAGTTCCTAAAAGACTTATATACCCAAAAATGACACACACAAGTGCCAAAAAAGTCTTCTTAGCGACCAGTTTGAGTGAAGTCTTGTCCCAATCCATTCTCGTTAAATACAAAGATCAAGGCTGCCACGACGATCTCATATACAATTAGAGACAAGACGATTAACAAATACTTGATAGATTTAGGCACAAGTGTAAATTTGATTTCGTACTCTGTGTATGAACAATTAAACAAGTAAAATTGAACATTCCTCTCTTAGGTCACACTTCAATTTGCTGATCATTCCATTAAGAAGCACGTAGGAGAAATTGAGGACGTTCTCATTAGAGTAGGGCAATTCATATTCCCCATTGATTTTTATCGTTCTCGAAACACAACAAGTGACCAAATCTGCATGTCAAATCCCTTTGGTATTGGATCGACCATTCTTAGCCACCTCAAATCCCTAAATCTATTGTCGTAATGGATCGATGAAAATCTCTTTTGGCAATATGACCTTAGATCTTAAGATTCTCAACTTAGAAAATCAATCGAATGAACTAATTGACCATACATTGGAAGTCACTGCCATTCACGAAAACTTCAAAAATGAGACGATTGACCATAATGATGAGCGTGAGGCCAAGTGCAAAAAATTGTTTCACAAAATTCCCAACGAGATTGAATACATGCTCCTATTTGGATCGCTTCTAGTTGAGTCCGAATCTCAACCAAATTCTTTAATTGTGCAGCCTGGAGAAATCAGATCTCTTCCCTCTCACCTTAAGTACGCATATTTAGGTGACAATGAAACTTTTCCTAGTGTAATTTCAACAGATTTATCTCTTGACCAAGAAACATGCCTTCTTTTTTTCCTTTCAAAAAACAAAGAAGTGATTGGATGGTCAATTTCTGACATAAAGGGATTAGCGCTGCTATTATTCAACACCGCATCCATTTAATCGACGAAGCCAAACCTACTCATAATGCACAACGTAGGCTTAATCCCAAAATGGAAGATGCGGTGCGCGAAGAAATTCTTAAACTTCTTGACAATGTTATCATTTATGCAATATTCGATAGCACATCGGTTAGTCCATTCACGTCGTACCAAAAATTATGGATTCACCGCTGTCACAAATGAACAAAATGAGCTTATACTGACTCGTACTCAAACGGGTTAGCATGTTTGCATTGACTATCGAAAATTAAACACTACAACACATAAAGATCACTTCCCACTTCCTTTCATTGACCAAAAGTTGGAACGATTAGCTGACCATGAGTTTTATTGCTTTCTTGATGTTTATTCTGGCTATAACCAATTCTAACGCTCTCGAGGATTAGGAAAAAATGACTTTTACTTGTCCAGTTGGAACCTTTGCTTACCAATGCATGCCTTTCGGGCTTTGTAATGCCCCTGCTACTTTCGAACGATACATCGTCGATATCTTTTCTGATATGACCGAACATTTCCTAGAGGTCTTTATGGACGACATTTCGATCTTTGGTGACTCTTTTTCAGAATGTTTACATCACCATGAGTTAGTCTTAAAGTAATGTAAAGATAAACACTTAACGCTACATTGGGAAATGCTACTTCATGGTCACACATAACATAGTCCTTGGACATATTATTTCAAATAAAGGCATTGAGGTTGATAAGGCAAAAATTGATGTCAGTGCAAATCTACTCATTCTCAAATCTATCAAAGACGTTCGCTCTTTCCTAGGACACGCCAGTTTTTATAGACACTTTGTAAAAGATTTTGGTAAAATTTCTCGACCCTTAGCTACTGCTTTTAGAAAAGACGTGCCTTTTGATTTTAACTCTTATTGTGTCTTTTCTTTTGAACGTCTTAAAACGAACTCATTTCTGATACAGTAATTTGCTCACCGAATTGGGAACTTCCATTTGAATTAATATGTGATGCTTCGAACTTTACAGCTGGTGCTGTCTTAGAACAATGCATCAACAAGATCTTTCATGTCATCTACTATGGTAGCGCGACTCTGAACAGTGCTCAACTTGATTACACAACCACTGAAAAAGAGCATCTAGCGGTAGTTTTCACTTGAAAAGTTCAGACCATATTTGATAGGCCCATACATTACTGTTTACATTGACTATTCGGATCTTAGGCACCTTTTCACCAAAAAGGATGCTGAATATTGCTTAATTCGTCGGATCCTTTTATTACAAGAATTTTATCTTACAATCAAAGACAAAAAAGGATCCGACAATATCATAGCCGATCACTTGTCTCGTCTTTCCAATGCACCATCGCCTTTACCAATCAATGAAAACTTCCTTGATGAAAAACTCCTTTCAATTCCCATCGATCCATGGTATGCTGATATAGTGAACTACTTAGTCACTTAGGAAAATCCGTCATCTTGGTTAAAACAGGACAAATACAAATTCCTATCCCAAGTGAAATATTTCTATTGGGACGATCCATCCTTGTTCAAGTATTATACAAACCAAATCATTCGACAATGCATCTCAGATAATGAAATAAGGAGTGTTCTCTTGTTTTGTCACGATCAAGCGTGCGGTGGATATTTTGATCCTTGAAAAACTGCTAAATAAGTACTTCAATGTGGCTTTTACTGGCCCACTCTTTTCAAAGACTTATTCGAATTTTGTAAAACTTGCAATCATTACCAAATGATAGGAAAAATCTCTTGGCAAAACATGATGCCCTTGACTCCCATTCTTGCGATCGAGATTTCTAACGTTTGGTGGATTGATTTTATGAGGCTATTTCCCAACTCTTTGGAAATATGTATATTCTCCTTGCCGTCGATTACATATCTAAGTGGGTCGAAGTTGTTCCGTTTAAACCAATGACCATAGAATTGTCGTGAAATTCCTTAAAGAAAACATCTTGTCGAGGTTCGACGCACCTTGTACAATAATAAGAGATAACAGTACCCATTTTTGCAATCGATCATTTGAAACTGTAATCAAGAACTACTTGATAACCCAGTTATCCACTCCTTACTATCCTCAAACTTGTGGTCAAGTTGAAGTTTCAAATCGCCAAATCAAACAAATCTTGGATAAAACCGTTAATAAAAATCGTAAAGATTGGTCTCAAAAATTAACGGATGTGCTTTGGGATTACCATACTGCTCTTAAAACTAACTTTGGGATGTCCCCATTTCATTTAGTTTACGAAAAAGATTGTCATTTACTAGTTAAAATAGAAAAACAAAGCGTTGTGGGAAGTGAATAACTTAATCAATCTCGATAAAGCTGGCGAAAACCAAAACAACAACACAACGAACTAGAAGAACTTAGGAACGATGTGTACGAAAACTAAAAATTTTATAAGTAAAACCAAGGTTTTTCATGACAAATCTATCCTAAGAAAAATGTTTTCGCCAAACCGAAAAGTTCTATTGTATGACTCTAGACTTCACTTATTCCCTGAGAAATTAAAATCAAGATGGATCGGACCATTTGTGGTATGAACTGTTTTTCCACATGGTGCCATAGAAATACAAAACCTCAAGAATGGAACAATTTTCAAAGTCAGTGGTCATCGCTTGAAAACATACTTGGAATTGCCAAGTAATTAAGAGGAGGGGCTCATGATTCTTCACAAGCCACACTATGTCTAGTAACAAATTTTAACCCTCTTTTTAAATACGTATATATTTATCTCCTTCACACTATTTATCATGCATTGACTGTGAGGACACAGTCAAAATCAAATGTGCATGAGACTCATTTTATTTTGATTTCACATATTTTTTTGCATTTCTCTTGCATTTTTTTCTTCTTGTTTTCTCACTTTTCCAAAAAAAGTTTGCACTATAATTTACTTTTGAAAAGACGTGATTGAATAATCATACAATTTTGGGTCATTAGATTGAAATTTTGGGAAATTATTTGTCTTAATGGATAATAAAAGTTAAATTTTAAATTACAAACAACTTTAGTATAACTAGTATATAGGAAGAATTATAGGTGATAATTATGAAGTGTTTTCTAAATTGGTGTCTTTGTTTAAAAGAGTGGTTGATTCAAAGTAGTGGAGTTAAAATTTTAAATCGTTGATGTTGAGTGCTAAGCTCTCTCTCCCTCTTTTTTAATTTTTTGTATATATATATATATATATATATTATTAAGATCTACAGTCGATAGGTGTACACTCTTGTGTGTACACTCACCAATATACTCTTCTTATGTAAGCTCGCAAGGCAATGCATGAACGGTATATTTGGCCTCGGCTTTCTGAATTAGGTGTATGTATATAAAAATTCTTTTATTAATAATGTCTACAGTCAGTAGGTGTACAAACTTGTGTGTACACTCACCATGCTTTACATTCCCATCACGTAAGCCCGCAAGACAGTGCATTGGTGGTATATCTGGCTTAGTTTTTTGAGTTAGTCATATGTAAACATTGTTAATATCAATATAATTTTCATATAAAGAGAGAGAAAGCAATCGAAACCAAAGCACTATCTTAACATTACTGTTTTGACTTGTTTTCAAAAGGAAATGAAGATATCACTTTGCAAACCTGGACAATCAATTAAAGACTTATTTCATCGTTGCACTATGTTACCAACCGAAAAAACTAGCCAAATTAGAGGCGAAATGTAACGATAACTTAGTTTTTGTTAGAAGTTTTGACTGAAAAGAACCAAAATTTCCTGAAAATGACGAAAATTCGTAATTTACTATCTCATGCTAATTTTAAAGTAAATTCTTTATTTGTAAATATTTTTTGAAACTTGCGTCATGTAGTTGCATTAGAATCTACATATTGCATCTGGATTTTGTGAGTAGTATCCACTAAAAACCCTCATGAGACAACATTCATCCTACTAGGGAAACCTAAAAGTTTAATAGCTTGTTGCTTACGCTTAATGCAATCACGTTTCCTACAAAAAGGGATTTATCTTAGTTTTAGTTTATTCGAGGATGAATAAAAAGACATGCGTGGAGGTATTTGATATGCATGGTAAAGTGCACATTTTTACTACATATTTAATCTATTTTTATTTAAATAAATGAGCATACTAGGGTATTTTACATGGTCAAACCAAAATTTAAATTATTTTCAAATCATCATTTAGTCATCTTCATTTGGGGGTAAAATGGTAATTTTTTATATGATTTAATTTGAGAAAATTTACTGCACGTTTTTATTTTCATTTGTAGGAAATTAACAGTGAATATGAAGAGGGTTCTGTGCACATTTCAGAAGGTTTAAATCGAAAATAATCTATACCTGTCCAACTTAAACAATTCGAAACATAGATAATCAATGAGGATAATTATGAAAAATAAGGAAAGAAGAAGAAAACAAATACAGAATCCCTCGGTGGAATGATAAAATATAATAATCAAATAAACAGTTCATGAAGTTGTTTATATTATACCCTTAATTACAATTTAAATAACATTTATCATATTTATATATACTAAAGATAATGCAGCAGACAACGTGATGTAGGAATATTAATAGTAATAATATACCAAATCTTCGTCTTCGTCCTCTAAAGAATAATCTTCAATGCACTGAAAAAATCAAGGCTGACCCGAGTGTAAAGACAAACAAAGCATCTGAGTCAAGACCAAAATATTCTTATGTGAGTCAAATCAATATCGAATATAACATGAGTGTCGTGGCGTCGGAGATGTTTATGGGATTTCATATCTCTTATCCAGTGTATAATGTGCGTGCAATAACTCAAGAGATGTTATGGGATTTTCCATCTCTTAAGGATCCGTTAAACAATTTATATGTATAATAGTATACGCTATAATATGTAATGTCTATTAGTAAAATAAATATCAAATGTGATGCCCCACCTCCATACTCACACTAGCCAAGGACACTATGGGGTAATGTCATCGACTAGCACGAAGAATAAGGCTGTTGAGGAGCGACAATCTATGTAATTGCTTTGTGCGAGTATTTATATGCCAGACAGAAGGTGTTGCTTCATTTTAAGAGAATCCGACATACTGATTCAAACTCAAAACTACAACACAGTGGCTATGTGATCTTCAGAAACAAATATAAAATAAACATAACATAATCAGTCACAGATATTAATATCAAAAAGGCGGAAACAGATAGAATATAACACATAGAAGTGTACACCAAGGTAGTGGCCATTCCCCTCATTTATGCCTTGTCTCCTATCATTTCTACGTCTCAGCTAATCCATTTTCATTCTATCCATATCCCTTCCTCCACTTCCTTTTATATTACTGTGATATATGGTTTTAACTCTGCCACTATTAGACAATCTTTCCTAAACCTTCTTCCCTCCTTTAGACAAATTCCCACCCATGGACTGTGCTTGGTGATTTTAACTGTTCTTTACTCTTATCTGATAGGTTGGGTGGCAATCCCTTATCCACTAAGGAAATTTTGCCACTTAACTGCTCCATCACCCTATCCAATCTTATAGAAATTCCTTCTGTCGGAGCTTGATATTCTTGGAACAACTCCAGACGATCATCTCCTAGAACCTTTTCGAAAATTGATTTCTCTTTCACCAATCTATCTGCCCTCAATAAATGGCCAAACACATATTTGCCTCCTCCCTATGCCTGGCCTTTCAGACCACTTACCCCAAATTATCTCTTATGGTGATGCTGATGTGAGAACAGGAAAATCAAATTTTAAATTTTTTAATGCTTGGGTTTCTCACCCAGATTTCATTTCTCTTGTCAACCATGCTTGGTCCACTTCTTTTTTTGGTAATCCCATGTATGTCTTGCAGTGTAAACTTAAAGCTGTCAAGACTGCCTTGAAATTGTGGTCTTCAGCAAAATTTGGGTGTGGCAATTTAGCTTCCACTTCCCTTTCCCTAAAGCTTCAAGTTACTCAAGAAAGGATGCTCAGGGAAACCACCAACAGTGAATTACCTGTACATGAAGCTGCTTTATCTTCCCAGGTTTACGAAGCTCTGAAACATGAAGGCCGCATGATAAAACAGAAGCTTAGAATGGAGTGGTTCAAGGATGGTGACAGGAACACTTCATTCTACCATTTTTCTCTTAAAGCAAAGCATTCAAGAGAGTTAATTAGGGTTCTTAAAGATGACGATGGTGAGTTCATCTCTGATCCCCCCATTATTACTGATATGTTTCTTGATTTTTTCAGCAAACTGCTCGGAAACAGTAATGATTTCATTCCTAACCTCGACCTCCTAGATTCTATTTACATTCCATGAATATCTAATGATGAAAATGAGTTTCTCTCAACTGCTGTTACTGATTTGGAGATTAAAACTGCCATTTTCTCTCTCAACCCTAACTCTTGTGGTGGCCCTGATGGCTTCAACGCCTTTTTTTACTTCTTGTTGGGAAATTGTTGGTAATGTCTTCACCAACGCTATTCATAACTTCTTTAACAAATGCAAGATGATCGGTTTTGTCAATGCCACCAATATAGCTCTCATTCCTAAAGTAAAAAATGCTTGTCTTGTTTCTGATTTCAGGCCTATCTCATGCTGTAACACCATTTATAAGTGTATATCAAAAATTATTGCCACTAGGCTCAAGATGGTTACTCCAAGCATCATCTCGTCTAACCAAGCTGCCTTCCTTAGTGGTAGAAGTATCCTGGATAATGTTCTTCTGTCCCATGAATTGCTGAAAAGCTACAATACCACACAAGTCTCCCCTAGGGCCATCTTCAAGCTTGATATCTTTAAAGCATTTGACTCTGTTCACTAGGATGCTATTTTTAGAATCATGGGTCTAATGAACTTCCCCAAACATTTTGTGGCATGGATAAGTACATGTATCTCGACGGCTAAGATCTTTATTATGGTTAATAACAGAATTGCGGGATATTTTCAAAGCAAACAAGGTGTTAGGCAGGGTGATCCAATGTCTGCATATATTTTCATATTAGTTATGGAAGTTTTGACTAAAATTCTCAACCACCTAGTCACAGAGGGTAGTTTCTCTATACACCCTAAATGCAAGAACCCCCTCTTTACCTCCCTGATGTACGCTGATGATCTGGTGATTTTCTTCAAGCCTAACATGATGACTGTTTCTGCTATTATGTGTGGTCTCCATAAATTCTACTTGATTACTGGCCTTTCAATTAATTTATCTAAGTATGACATGTTCATAGCTGGAGTTGGAAATGATTTAATTAATAAAATTACTAGCCTATCATCTATAAATCAAAGTTCTCAAACATCCAAGTACTTGGGTATCCCCATGACTTCCTCGAGAATTACTACTACTCATTGTATGCCTTTGTATGAGAGGATTTTGGCTAGGTTATCTGTGTGGAGTAATAAGTTTCTTAGTCAGGCTGGTAGGCTCACACTTATAAAATCAATCATTTTCTCCATGATAGTGTACTGGACGAAAACTTTCATCCTTCCAGTTAAGCTTATTAAAATGATTAAGAGTGCCATGGCGAATTTCTTTTGGCATGGATCTGTACTCTCTACTAAACTTACTCCATGTGCTTTCGCTAAGCTTGAATTGCCTCTGTCAAAGGGTGGCCTTGGAATTAAAAACATGATATTATGGAACCGTGCTGCCTTCGTTCATCACATCGAGAATATCCTTAATTGTAAAGATAACTTTTGGGTTAAGTGGTCATACAACCACATTATTGGCAACAAGTACTTCTGGACCATGTCTATACCTCAAAGCTGCAGTAGGACATGGCGATGTATTCTGAATTTGAGGAATGATATTCTACCCTACCCGAAAAGTAAATTGCTTCTAATAGTAAGTTGTCCTTCTGGCATGACCCGTGGATTAAGGAGGGCTTAATTTTGAATCAAGTTTTATCTAACAATCAGAAAATACAGACAGGTATTAGCAACTATGCCTTAACTGCTGATTATATTTGTCATGGACAAATTGTCCTCCCATTCTCCAGTAATCAAGATGTCAGGCAACTATGGAATATGTACCAAAATAATCAAGTGTCTTTAGCTCGGGTCGATGGAGTTTCATGGACTTTCTGTCCAAATAAATTTAAGATTAAAAGTTTGGACAAACTTTTTGCTCGTCAGACGAATTATACAACATTTAGCTGGTACAAGCGAATTTGGTCGAATCACAACTCTGAGAGGCAGAACCTGATGCTGTGGAAAATCTTCTCTAATGCTTTGAAGACTAAGGTTTTTTTGAGGCAGCATGGTGTTGCCATCGACACCGTCTGCTGTTTTTGCCAAATAGGTGCTGAAGATACACTTCATTTATTCTTTAGCTGTCCCATTGTGCAGATGCTATGGTCTTCTACGAATAATCTCATTAATGACAGGAATGCTGCCTCTATAAGTGAAGTTGAATGGGATCTCATATATATAGGCACGAGGTGGAAGAGTGAATCAACTTTCATTGTCCTGTTCACTCTCAAAGTCTTCATCTCCATCATTTGGGATGAAAGAAATGCAATAACCTTTAATAACAAAAGGAAGACTGTCATGCAGTTGAAAGAAACCATCTTGTGTGCTTTGAGGAATGGCATTGCTGCTTCGAGGCATAATTTTCATCCTGCATTCCTTGGTGCTCTCACCTAGCAGACTTCTCCCTGTTTGTGTTTTTTTTCTTTTGTTTGTTATCTGTTTTTGAAATGCCCTGTTCTTTCCCCATGTTCTCTTGTTGCTATGTCTACTGCTTTCCTCTTTTGTAGGAAGTTTGTTTTCCTCTCTTCTATGTATTCACTTCTGTTGGTATATCAATAAATGGTAGGGGTCCAATTAACCCCGCTGGCCTTGCCAAAAAAAAGTAGTGGTCATACAAGGTCCACTACATCCCAAAAGAATAGGTACAAGTGCTAGACAAAAGAATATGTATACATCAAGGAGTCTTTATCTTGAATGCATAAAACAAAAACTACTAATCCAAGTAGTTAGCCAAAATGAGATGATGGTCCCAGATAAGGAGTCAAGTAGAAGCACCTGAAATACCTCGGTCTGACCCGAGTATTATTTAAGAAGAAAATAATAAATGGATCGGTCTAGCTATAATATCATATAAATGATATAGAATAAGAGATATGACAAAAACGTATGATAATAATAATGTCGTACTGTGACAAGTATTATTTAACAACAATAGAAATCATACAATATCTCAAGAATCTCAAAACACCCAAAAGAATGTTATATTCTTTATTTTATTCACCAAACCACAAATACTGACAAACATATCAATGCCAATCGCAAAAATTTGTGAAACACAAATTCTAGAAATCATCAGTTAGAAATCTAGAAAACGTGAAGGGGGAGGCCTGTCAAAATTGGGAGCATGAAAACTCACCAACATGTATATCACAAACGGAAACGCTATTCCATAAACCGAACATCAATGCACCTAAAAAGATACGCCCCATGCACAGTAGAACATCGACGCATCTAAAAAGAAGCATCCCATGCATAACAAACATCGATGCACCTAAAAATACGCCACATGCCTAGTTGAACATCAATGCATTTAAGAAGATACACGCCATGCCTAGTCGAACATCGACGTATCTAAGAACATACGCCCCATGCACCGACTTATCGAGGTAATTGCTCCACGAACGATCCAAAGACCATGGGTCGCTAGCCCATAAAAATGAGCTGAAGCTCCACAGTACGAGGTACAGTCCCCTACGTGGACAAAGAGACATCGCACATCGCTAGTCTAAATGACAAAATGTTCATTATTAATCGGTAAGTGTAAATTACACTAAGCTAGTAAATAAATGAGTTTAGCTTCATGTCCTATAACCACTGGCTTAACTTAAATATTTACGAACAAATTGTAGATTCTCACTCGAAAATTATCACAAGAGTTTCAATCGAACGAGTTTAAGAATTAACCAGCAAAGTAAACGCAAGCGTTTCATACCACTTATTTTGCTAAGTCGTTTAATTGGATTTCTCGAATGAATGAGGAAAAAGGTTTGTATATACTAATAGATTGGAAAACGATTTTAAAAATGAGTTTTGTATTAAAATATAGTTGAAATCATATTTGCGAAAGGGTTTGAATATTACTACTAATATAGAAGCCTTTGTATTTCAAAGTGACAAATCAAAAAAATGATTGTAAAAACAATCAATCACCAAAAATTCACATACGAAGACGTGAATCAAATCCATATAAATCGATACCGAATCCATCAAAATGGATATTCCTAAAAATCCCAAAAAAGAAGTTACCAAAGTCAACAAAAGTGATAACAACAAAACGGATCCACTAGAATCGATTTAAAATTGGAAATCCACACAAAAAGGCAATTTGGCTGAGATAAGCAGGTTCAGTCAACTGAACACAGTGGTCAGTCGACTGATACAGAACCTAGAAACTTTAGGTTTCCAGGTTCAATCGACTGAACATAGTGGTCAGTCGACTGATACTGGCATTGGAATTTTTCTAGTTCCAAGTTCAATCGACTGACCTTACAGTTCAGTCGATTGAACTGTCAAATGCAGTATTTCCAGCCTAGCCCTAAGAAGGGTAAAACAAAATCCTAACCGGACGCGATCGAACGAGCAACGGAGACTAGGGATTTATGCCAAGTGACAACCCAGCCTTATAGGCTCTTCGATACACCCCGAAAACATGTCCAAACATCCATAGCAGGTTTTTCATAAAATTGGACAACAAAAGTCAAAAATTGGAAAATTCACCGAATCCTTTCAAATCAAAAGCAAATGAATATGAATAGATGTTAGGAATTCATTTCTAACCACAAAGAGAGTTATAGACATAGATTTGAGTTCAAAAACTCACCTTTTTAACCCCAAAACAACAAATGAGAAGCTCTAGAACAAGCAAATGAGAAGCCCTAATCCTCTAGAATCTTCAATCTATTATCAAAGGTGAAGTTTTTCCTAAGTTAGGTTATAGGAATTTCTGTGAATTGAGATGGAGAAGATGAAGAGGATGCTTACCTAAGCTTCTCCTTGATTTCTAGCTTGAAGATGATAATTCCTAAGAGAATTAGGGCTTAGGAACTTCTAATTTATTTTCTCTTCCCCCATTTTTCTTTTAGCTTAAGTGTTAGGAAATAATTGAGTAAGTGAAGAGTAGTTGGATGAAGGGTTAGGTTATTAGACAAGTCAAAGGTCTGAAACCCAAATCTAAAGCCCAATAGAAAAATAGAAAAATTCTAATCAACTTCAAACATATCGATGTTTATACTTAAATAGGTCGCAAATGTCGTTTTGAACTCAATGGAAGTGGTCTCGAGTCTCAACTCGACTATTTGCAAAAAGTAGCATTTCAGACTTTAATCCGACTAACGATGCTTTTATTTAAATATACAATCGTAAAATATGCGGGTCATTATAGACTCTCCTTCTTAAAGAAATTGTGTCCTTGCAATACTTAAGAAGAAAACAAAGAGTAACAATCATAAAAGGATATCAACATAAAAGAAAATTTGAAATAAGAAGTTCACCTCAAAGAGCTCGAGAGTAAGTCCGGATGTATTCGCTCTATGAATTCTCTGGATTCCCAAGAGCAACCCTTAGGATTTGAGGACCATTGAACTTTCACAAGCGGGACATCTTTATTACGAAGACTTTAGCCTCCGTAGCAATGATACGAATAAGATGTTGCTCATAAGTCAAATTAGGTGACACTTCAACTTCTTCAATAACACCGGGCTCAAGAATAGAATCGGAATCCCTAAGGCATTTCCGTAGTTGAGAAACGTGAAACACGTCATGAATAGCAGAAAATTGAGCTGGTAATAAAAGGCGATAAGCCACGGAACCAATGCGTTTGGTGATGGGAAATGGGCCAATATGTCGAGGTGCTAATTTTTCCGATCGACTGAAACGCACAACACCCTTCATAGGTGAAACACGAATAAACACCAAATCTCCCATAGAAAATTCTAATTTCCTTCTTCGGTTATCGGCATAGGATTTTTATCTGCTTTGAGCTTATTTTATCCTATGGCGAATGAGGTCAATCTTTTCTGTGGAATCACAAATAAAACCTGGACCTAAAAATAGCTTCTCACCGGCTTCAAGCCGACACGAAGGACATCGGCATGGCCTCCCATAAAGTGCCTCAAAAGGTGCCATACCAAAACTAGATTGGAAGGTATAATTCTAGGAAAACTCAACAAGAGAAATATGGTCTGCCAAACTTCCACCAAAATTAAGAACACATGCACGAAGAAGATTTTCAAGAGTTTGATTCACACGCTCGGTTTGTCCATTGGACCGAGGATGATAAGCAGTGCTAAAATTAAGCTTCGTTTCCAAAGCTTTTTGAAGACTCTTTCAAAATCCACTAGTAAATAATGGATCACGATCGCTAACAATAGAAGTAGGAACTCCATGCAATTTAACAACTTCTTTAACATAAAGTTTGGCTAAAAGTGGTACGGTCTGATTAGATCGAATGGGAATAAAAAAAATGGGAGGATTTTGTAAGTCTATCCATAATCACCCATAAACTGTCATGGCTCGAATTGGAACGGGGAAGACCTTCAACAAAGTTCATGGAGACCTGATCTCACTTCCAAACTGGAATATCCAAAGGTTGCAATAACCCACCGGGCCTTTGATGCTCGGCCTTAACGATTTGGCAAGTCATGCAACACTTAATAATGTTAGCAATATCAGATTTCATTCCATCCCAATAATAAAGTTGCTTCTTATCCGCGTACATTTTACTACTACCGGGATGAATGGTAAATTTGGAACGATGAGAATCTTCTAAAATGTCTCTTTGGAGATCGCTGATATTTGGCACAATAAGTCTACCATATTTTCGAATGTCGCCACAAGCATCGATTTCAAAGTCATTCAAACCATCACTATTTCTATCCCGACAACTTTAGCTAAGAAGAACCAATTCAGTATCATGCTTTTGAGCATCAAGGATGTAATTTAAAAGAGAAGGATGAGCCTCAAGGCTACATAAAACAAGAGATGAATATGAATCGAATTCACGATCTCGAATCTCACAAGTGGACAAAATCTCGAGATCATTCCATTCGGATAACATCACGGAAACAACTGCTTGTTGCTTACGACTAAGGGCATCGGCAACACGATTTCCCGTTCTAGGAGTATAAAGGATATCAAGATCATAGGATGCAAGGAACTTGATCCAACGTTGTTGACGCAAATTAAGTTCCTTTTGAGAAAATAAATACTTCAAAGATTTATGATCGATACAGAGAACAAATTTCTCTCCCAAAAGATAATGACGCCAAATTCTAAGGGCGAAAACAATAGCTGTGAGATCTAAATCATGAGTGGCATATCTAGTCTCGGTAGGCTTTAATTACCTAGAAACATAAGCAATAACACGTTCTATTTGTATGAGAACGGCTCCCTAACCAACACGACTAGCATCGGTATAAACAATAAAGTCCTGGTTCCCTTCGGGAATCATAAGAATAGGAGCATCGGAAAAAAGTTTTTTTAATCTTTGAAAAGAAGCTTCACATTTTTCTGACCAAATGTACTTAACTCCCTTCTTTGTCAAATTAGTAAGAGGCGCGGAAATTTTAGAACAGTCTTTTATGAACCGACGACAATAACCCGCTAATCCAAGAAAGCTACGAACTTCCGTCACACTCTTCGGTCTCTTTCAATTTTGAATCGCTTCAATCTTTGAAGGATCCACGGAAATTCCGGATTCAGAAATAATATGTTCAAGAAATTTCACACAAGATTGCCAAAAGTGGCACTTAGAATTTTTTCTTTCAATTGATTTCTCCTAAAAGTTTTCAACACAATTCAAATATGCTTTCCATGCTCTTCCTCCGTTTAAGAATAAACAAGAATATCATCTATAAAGATGAGAATAAATCGATCGAGGAAGTCTTTGAAAAATCTATTCATAATGTTAACAAAATAAGCTGGAGCATTCGTTAAACCAAATGGCATAACAAGCCATTCATAAGATCCATAATGAGTATGGAACGATGTCAAAGGAATGTTATCCTCTGCACGAAGCTGTTGAAAACCGGTTGCTAAGTCTAACTGTGAAAAGACTCTAGCACCACTAAGTTGATCGAATAGATCATCAATCCGAGGTAAGGGAAATTTATTCTTAATGGTAAGATCATTAAGCTTGCGGTAGTCAACGCAAAGCCTAAGGTACCATCGGATTTCTTCACAAAGATAGCTGAAGCTCCTCAAGGAGAGGAACTAGAACGAATAAACTGTTTTACTTCCAATTCGGATAATTGTTTACGCAACTCCTCATTTTCCTTATTGGACATGCGATAAGGAGGACGAGTGATAGGTAGAGCTCCAGGGATCAGATTAATTCTGAACTCGATTGTTCGCTTAGAGGGTGATCCTAAGACGAAATCAAATATGTCAGGAAATTCATGAACAACGTGAATGAGAGAAATGACATCTTCCTCATCATCATTATCGTCATCATGAGGGTTTAGAGAATATAAGGATGCTACCAAATTGGAATCCAAATCTTTAAGAACAATAGAAATTTGTTTAATAGATTGAGGATGTCGAAGATGAATAGTCCTCTCAGGACATAGGATGTGGGCTTCATAACGGTTTAGCCAATCCATTCCTAAAATCATTCCGAAGCCTAAGTAACGTATGACATGCAAATTGGCTCGGAAAGAAATCACATAAAATAATCTTGATATCATTACAAAGTAAACTGAGTGTTGCGGATCCACCAACCGGATTTGCAATTCTCAGTGTAGTCATCAAGCCCAAAAAGTTTAAAGAAAAGAATTCAACAAGTTCTTTTGATATAAAATAATGAACCCATATCAAAAGGAACTCGAATAGGATAATCACACAAAAAATGTCACTAAGGACTGAATGAGAAATACCTTGACCAAGAGAAGTGTCACTAAGAGCTTGCACAACATTAACCTTTTCCCTCCTTCTTGCTTTGAAGTATGGGATATGCAGATATATGATGACTCAAACTTTTGTAATAGCGACAATAACGAGGTTTCAGACACTTATTTGCGTAGTGGTCCGTAGAACCACAATTGTAGCATTGCCCACGACTAGAGGTAGGAATCTTTGCTACCGAAGTTTCTTGCTTCCCATTCTTATTGGGATTAGGGCCTTTGAACTTAATATGCCTCTTCATGTTATTGTTGAAGTTCTGTTTGGCACCCACAACTTCAACATCACTTTCTTTATCGGCCTCTTCAAGTCGAAGAGCGATATCAACAAGCTGATCGAAAGAAACTTCTAGTTTCAGAAGTAAAGGCTTTTTTGAGGTTCTTATTCAACCCATAGACAAACCTATGATTTTTCTTTGGTTGGGTATTAATATACTCGACCCCACATTTAGAGAGAGATTCAAAAGATGCGACGTAATCTGTCACAGAAGATTCACCTTGAACAAGGTCAATAAAGCGCCGGGCCAAAGTTACTTTTTCAACTTCCGGCACAAACTTCAACTCAAATTTTTCTTGGAATTTCTCCCAAGTAAGATAAGCTTCAATAATCTCCGAAATCAAAAGCTCATACCAATCTAATGCTCTTTCTTGGGGCATGCTAGAGGCCACTTGGACTCGATGGAGATCAACGAGATTCATGCGAGAAAAGATACGGTCGCATGATCTAAGCCAAGCTTTGATTTCTATAACACTTTTGGATCCCTTGGATGGCCTTCCACCCAAATCGGTATAGTCTCTACACAAGCATGCAAATCCAGATCTAGGATGAGTAGGCTCTGGAATGGGTCCGACAACTTGAGAATTCTTTACAAGATCTAAAAGCTGCTGGGCAGACATAAACACTCCATCTTGAGGAGTAGCAGTGGATTGACCGACGCTGGGACGGTTTGATCTAACCATTTCTCTTCTTTAAGAAAGACGGAAAGGAAGGGTATTCTCAGAATGAATATCAAACAATCATGATTGATAAAATAAGGCATCATAAAAGAAATTAGGATAGAATGGGTCCTAAGACTCGGATAAATCCTAAGGCACGACACCTAAGAAAGACTTAGGATAATGATCCTTGCTACAATATTCTATATTGTTCCGAAGTTTGGGTCTGATACCAGCTGTGACGCCCCACTTTTATACTCACGCTAGCCAAGAACACTACGGGGTAATGCCGTCGACTAGCATGAAGAATAAGGCTGTTGAGGAGCGACCATCTGTGTAATTACTTTGTGCAATATGCCAGACAGAAGCTCATGCTTCATTTTAGGAGAATCCGACATACCGATTCAAACTCAAAACTACTACAAAGTGGTTATGTGATCTTCGAAAACAAATATAAAATAAACATAACATAATCAGTCATAGATATTTATATCACAAAGGCGGAAACAGATATGAATATAACACATAAAAGTGTAAATCAAAGTAGTGGTCATACAAGATCCACTGCATCCCACAAGAATACGTACAAGTGCTAGACAAAAGAATATTTATACATCAAGGAGTCTCTATCTCGAATGCATAAAACAAAACTACTAATCTAAGTAGTTAGCCAAAATCAGATGATGGTCCCACATAAGGAGTCAAGTAGAAGCACCTGAAATACCTCGTTCTGACCCGAGTATTATTTAAGAAGAAAATAATAAACGGATCGGTCTAGCTACAGGTATCATATAAAATGAGATAGAATAAGAGATATGACAAAAACGTATGATAACGATAATGCCACACTGTGACAACTATACATTTAACAACAACAGAAATCATACAATATCTCAAGAGTCTCAAAACACCAAAAAGAATGTTATATTCTTTATTTTATTCACCAAACCACAAATATTGACAAACATACCAATGCCAATCACAAAAATTAATGAAACACAAATTCTAGAAATCATCAATTAAATCTAGAAAACATAAAGGGGGAGGCCTATCAAAAATGGGAGCATGAAAACTCACCAACATGTATCACAAACGAAACGCTATTGTATAAACCGAACATCAACGCACCTAAAAAGATACACTCGATGCATAGTAGAACATCGACGCACCTAAAAAGATACGTCCCATGCATAACAAACATCGACGCACCTAAAAAGATACGCCAATGCTTAGTTGAACATCGACGCATCTAAGAAGATATACCCTATGCCTAGTCAAACATCGGCGCATCTAAGAAGATACGCCCCATGCACTGACTTATCGAGCTGATTGCTCCACGAACGGTCCAAAGACCATGGGTTGCTAACCCATAAAAATGAGCCGAAGCTCCACAAAATGAGGTACAGTCCCCCACATGGACAAAGCTACAACAGACATCGCTAGTCTAAATCATAAAATGATCGTCATTGATCGATAAGTGTAAATTACACTAAGCTAGTAAATAAATGAGTTTAGCTTCATGTCCCATAACCACTGGCTTAACTTAAATATTTACGAACAAATTGCAGATTCCCACTCGAAAATTGTCACAAGAGTTTCAATCTAAGAATTAACTAGCAAAGTAAACGCAAGCTTTCACACTACTTGTTTTTCTAAGTCGTTTAATTGGATTTCTCGAATGAATAAGGGAAAAGGTTTGTATATACCAATAGATTGGAAAACAATTTTATAAACGAGCTCTGTATTAAAACAGAGTCGAAATCATCTTTGTGAAAGGGTTTGAATATTTACTACTAGTATAGAAACCTTTGTATTTCAAAGTGACAAATCACAAAAATGATTGTAAAAACAATCAATCACCAAAAATTCATATACGAAGATGTGAATCAAATCCATAGAAATCGATACCGAATCCATTAAAATGGATATTCCCAAAAATCCCAAAAAATAAGTTATCAAAGTCAATAAAAGTGATAACAACTAATCGGATCCACTAGAATCGATTTAAAATTGGAAATCCACACAAAAAGGCAATTTGGCTGAGATAAGCAGGTTCAGTCAACTGATACAGAACCCAGAAACTTTTGGTTTGCAGGTTCATTCGAATGAACACAGTGGTCAGTCGACTGATACTTGCACTGGAATTTTTCAAGTTCCAGGTTCAGTCGACCGACCTTACAGTTCAATCGACTAAACTATCAAATGTAGCATTTCCAGCCTAGCCCCAAGAAGGGCAAAACGAAATCCTAACCGGACACAATCGAACGAACAACGAAGACTAGGGATTTATGACAAGCGACAACCCAACTTATAGGCTCTTCAATACACTCCGAAAACATGTCCAAACATCCATAGTAGGTTTTCATAAAATTGGACAACAAAAGCCAAAAATTGGAAAATTCACCAAATCCATTCAAATCAAAAGCAAATGAACATGAATAGATGTTAAGAATTTATGCCTAACCACAAAGAGAGTTATAGATCTAGATGTGTGTTCAAAAACTCACCTTTTTAACCCCAAAAAACAAATGAGAAGCTCTAGAACAAGCAAAGATTGATCTCTCTTCAACAACACATCCAGAATCTTCAATCTGTTATCAAAGGTGAAGTTTTTCCTAAGTTAGGTTATAGGAATTTCTGAAAATTGAAGAGGGATTGAGGTGGAGAAGATGAAGAGGATGCTTACCTAAGCTTCTCCTTGATTTCTAGCTTGAAGTTGATAATTCCTAAGAGAGTTAGGGCTTAGGAATTTCTAATTTCTTTTCTCTTTCCCCATTTTTCTTTTAGCTTGAGTGTTGGGAAATAATAGAGTGAGTGAAGAGGAGTTGGATGAAAGGTTAGGTTATTAGACAAGTCAAAGGGCTGAAACCCAAACCCAAAGCCCAATAGAAAAATATCAAAATTGTAATCAACTCCAAACATATCGATGTTTATACTTAAAAAGGTTGCAAACATCGTTTCGAACTCAATGGAAGTAGCCTCGTTTCGGACATTAATCCGACTAACGATGGTATATTTAAATATAAAATCATAAAATATGTGGGATGTTACATCAAAAAAGCGTTAAGGCTTTACGTTGATCCACCTTAGCACATTTTTATAGCATGTAGTCTATGCAGATCCTGTAACACAACCAGTAATGCAGTAGCCAGTGAGTCCCCTGTAGGTACAATACTAAACAAAAGTCGTAATGGGCTCATATAAGGATAAGTATGACAAGGCACGTGAGGCAATGCCCAAGGTAGGATTCCACCAGTTTACCCTTTCTGGCTAGCCTTAACCTATATGTAGCCGACCGCGACTATCAATCCAAACAAAAAGGTGCACCCATCGAGTCACAAATCATAATAGTAATATGAGGGATCAATGTAGCTAGAGGTAGCTGACCTCATTAGCCAGACATAGGCTTCTGTTTTTGTCATTTTAATTATGACACAAGTGTCAATGCTATCCATCATCGTTCTTTTACTTCATTTCAGTAAATGTTCACTAATTCAACCACTACATTCTGAATATCATCCACTGCGTACACGGTTGTCAAAGTGGTTCCAATATTGCAAAGAGTATGCCAATAAGAGGCCTCGGTCCCTTTAATAACCAAACGTCATTTTATACACCAGTTGGTTCTTTTACATTTCAAAAATAATTCATATTTGATATCAAAATATCATATTCATTTCAAAAATCAATTTTATTTCAAAATCATCATATTTACTCAAAACTTATTATTTCGCTTCAAAATCATTTTCATCTCAATATCTCGATTTCACCTCCACAAATTTTCGAATTTCATTTTTGGTCTGTAACTTCATTTTAACCCAATTCGCATTTAAATCAACGATTTAAATATAAACACTCCAGCCTCGACCAGTTTGAATTTTATAAAATAACTTGAAATTTTAAAAAAAAATTAAATTGTTTAAAAGTTGAAATATTTTAATATAAAATAGTTTGAGTACGAAAATGGTTTTTATAGGAAGATAACTTTAAAAATCAATGTAATTTATATATTTAAAAAGATAGATTTTAAAATAGTTTATAATAAAATATTTTATTTGAAACAGTTTTAAAGTCAAACCGATCAAATTCCAAATCTCCAATTCAAATCATTTCAACCTTAGTTTCAATTTAGTCAATTCAATTCATATTTCAAGTGAAATTTTTACTACGATTTCAATTTCAGTTCCAACTTGAATAAATTTCAATTCAGTCCCAATTTAATTTCAATTCCAAATTAATGTCAATTTCAATTTCAATTTCAATTCCAAATTAATTTTAATTTCAATTTCTCGATTCAATGATTAAATTTCAACTTAATTCTCAAATTTAAACCATTTCGATTTATATCAATTTCGAGTTCTATCTTTTTAAAATATCGATTCAAATCACTTAAATCAAATTAACCTTCATTATTCAAATTAAGACAAATATTCAAATACAATTCAATTTCGAGCTCAATTTCGAAATATCGTTTCATATTACTTTTACTTTGCAATATTCAAAGTTCGAATAAAAGTCCAATCCTTTAAAACAAATCACTTTCTGAAATTCAAATCATATTTCAATTATAACTTTAAAATCTCAACTTCAATTATTTAAACAATTCCTTTTTCCAAATTTAAATTTCAACATTCTGAGCTAAAGTTCGAAAATAATTTGATTTCCATAAATTCGAATTTACTTCTTATCAAATCATTTTAAATAATTTCGAATTGAAAATTCTCAAAATCATTTAATTAAACCAAATTCAGTGTCCATGTATAATTCTCTATCTTATGGCCAAGTGAATTAGTTATTTCAATTTTAATTCGGGGATGGATATATATCATTTCAACTCAAAATGAATATCATACGTATATATCATTTCAACCTATTTCTTAATGTAACGACCCGGAATTTTGGGTCGCCAAAATTGAACATTTAATTCATTTTAAATGTTGAATATGGATTATAATTTGAATTTTTAAATTAAAAGAATTTGGTTAAAACAATAAACTTTGTTCAAATTTCAAATACGAGAATTAAATTGGAATTTGAATAATAATAATTCAATATTCGAAATTGAGATAAAGGTAATTCAAGATGTAAATAGTGATAAAAATAGGTTTAAAGGTTTATTTAGAGTTATTTAAGTGTAAATAGCATGGTGGGAATTTTAGATGAATTTTAAAGTCGACAAATTAATATTTGGAATTTTATATTAATTTAAAAATGAATTTAATATTATTAAAATGCAAATAATTAGATTTTAGTCCGGAATGAGCCAGAATGATTTTTAATGCGCTTATAAATTTTATATGAATTATTGTTAAGTTAAAAAAAATTTAAAAGTGGAAATTTTGAGTGATTTCGACAATTTTGAAAATCGCTTAATTTAATAGACGAGTTAAAATAGCCTTCCTGGGCACAGTCTCGGAATTCGACGAAACTAGTTCCATTGGATCCGTAATAGATAGTGATTACCGGATTTCAATTTTCGTAGTAATCGGAGTTGTCGTTTGACCCCGGCAACTCGAAACGCAACGAAATCGTTTTAATCGATTTAATTTTAAATTGATCGTTTAATTCCATAACTCTCACTTATGACCAAATTAGCTTACGAAACATGTTCCATTGTGTTCAAAACGCTGAAAAACCTTAGAATCACCTGTCGGAACGTGAGAATTGGAGTTCGTTTGCATATGTGGAAATTGAGATATTTGTTGATTAAAATATTATAAAATAATATATATATTATCTTGTTTTCACTAAACCCTAGTTGGGTTCGTAGCCGCCACTTTGGCATTCAATGGCCGAAACCCCTCCTGAATTCGTCACCAATTATCTCTCAATCCAAGCAATGATCTTCAAAAATTCCAACTAGGAAATCGAAGGACTGGTCGAGCTCTACGTTTCGAGCGGTGGAGATCGTTTTTCGTTGACCGAAGAGGAGCTTTGGTGGTTGCGTTCGTCGCGTGTTTAGGGGGCTGCTGCACCGCCTAGGGACGACTGAGTTCCTTGGGATCTGGGGCGAGTGTTGTGGATGTTGAGGGCTTCGCAATGGAAGCATTGGATCGAGTTGTTTGCGTGTAGAGTGGAGGCGATTTCGTGCCCTAGCTACGTGATGTTGGGTTCAAACAAGCTGGAGCTTGCGTACGAGAGGAAGAAGGGGGGGGCACGTTTCCTTTGGTATTGTTTTTTTAAAAAAAAAAGAAAAGAAAATTTGCTTTTTAAATTCAATTCAAATCTTTAAAACTTAATAACTGTCTCATACGTACTCAGATTCATACGAAATTGGATGCATTGGAATCGCAGAGTGACGTACTGCGCGATGGTGCAGTTCGGAAACCATTTCGAGCAAGTAGGAATTTAGGTTAAATCGGACACCGTCCGGTTTAATTTAAATTTCGAACGCTCGCCGAAACTCAATGTGAGTTATTCTCACTCACATCTGGATACTAGTAAAGTTAGACAGCTAGTATTGATTGTTTGTTTGGATGTGTAGCTGAATATGTTAATTATTATCAAATTGAATCGATATATGTGATGTGCTAATATTTGTGGATGCAGGGAAAACAGGTTGGAGGGATCCAACAGGATTCCTTACATGTAGTAATTATCTTTAGAATTGATAATGATGCCTGTTTATATTGTGATTGACAAATTTGGATTTAAATTGTATTGTGATGTTGTTGGATAAACTGTAACCCAGAATGATAATTTTAAAGAAAATTGGAGTTTTATTTATAAAGAAATTAAATTGGGTTCCAAAAAGAAATTAAGAAATTTATAAATAAGGAATTTAAAGAAATATAAAATTAGGATTTATTGAATGAAAACTGAAATAAAATTCAATTGGAATATTGCTGAGTAAATTATAAATCCATAATTAATTGTAAATGGATAAATTGAATTTTAGAGAAATAAAGGATATTGTTAATTAATGAATTTTAAAGAATTAAAATTTGAAATCTATTTAGAATGAAGATTGAAAATTGGGTAAATCTGAATTGATTAACAAAGAGAAAAGTTATTAGTTGATAAATGGGAAAATAAATTTATATTATTAAACCATAAAACTAAATTGAAATAAATTGACAGAAATCGTGAGAAGGATTTCTATGATATTTAAGTGGAAATGAGATTTCCTGGGAAAAACCCAAGTTCGAGTTTAAACTGTTTTATAAAAAGGAAGTTTTTAAAATTCCAGCTTGTAAAAAGAGTGTTTGAAAATTACCATTTTAAAGTAATTATAAATAAATTAGCAAGAGTAAATTTTACAAATGCCTTAATAATTATTTTTACAAATGGACTTACTTAAAGGCTAGTTTTTGGGAATAAGTTGTTTGAAATTATTAATTTCTTTTAAACTCTATTTTTAAATATAGTATAACCAAAACCTTATTTTTGATTAAGTTATATCTTATAAATAGTTGTGTTTAAATATTTTAAAATTATATTTTGAGTAAATAACTAGAAGTAAATTTGCATATTTTAAAGTATATTTCAGTATAAAGTATTTTAACTGTTTTAAATCTAAATTGGTTAACTTGGTTATTTCCATTGGGAATAAATGGTAAAGGATTTTCCTTGTAAGGAAAGAGTTTTGGGAATTGTTTTCAAACGAGATTTGGAAATTTGAAATATATATCTTGTAAAGATATTTGGGGCAAATAAATAATTTGGGAATTATTTATTGTGTGATGGATGCATATGGATGTTTATGAATATTAATTGATAGTTAAATCACCGACTATCAATATTGGACAATGCGTGATCGTTTCGAAGAGACCGGGATCGAGATTTATTTCTCGAAAACCACTTCGATCCGATTTGTACGTTTCGTGCGAAAAACATGTTCGGAGTCGAAGATGGAGCAGTGAAGTGCAAGGGCTAGTCGCTACTAATCCTGAGGATATTTCCAAAATGGATGTAGTAGGAGTAGTGCCTTCGGTTCCGTTCGAACCCGGGACGGACTTGTATGGATGAATGCTTGCGAAACATCGTCAGGTGGACGATGGGCATTCTAAGTGAAAACGTTCTAAAGGTAACGCTTAGCCTCAAGGCTCATCAACCGGGAATGACTGAAAATCAGGGGATATGCAGCAAGGTTAGGTGGGTCATGCCCAAGCAGGACAAGATAATTCCCCTGTCTAGATGTCCCTTATATATATTTCGGCTTAGTGGGTGGTTGGTCGCGCCAACCACGGGGTTTATCTTGTTCGGGACTGTTCAGTAAGGAATGGTTCCGGCCTTGTGTTGCAGGGGATGAAGGGAGTAGTCCTCGGTACGGTGATCTAGGCCCCGTACTGTGACAGGTGGTACCCCAGTGCCTAGTCATTGTTGGAAATCCATTTTTCCCTACGAGCCTTGTACGAGTTTTGTTTGTATTACCCACTTTGTGGCTAGTAGCTGGAATTTAATCATGTAACAATTTCGGCTATTTTATAAGTATTTGTAAATAGACCCTATTATAATATCAGAGGATTTCTATAAAAAGTGTTTTAGCTATCGTAAGGTAAAAACCCGACATGTTTATTTGTGGCGTGGTCTTACGAGATTCTTTTGTTTCAAAGGATTTTTGAAACTTTAATAATCAATTTGGATGCATATTTGGTATCAGCTGGTATTCCAGACTGACTCGGGTGTTATTTTATTATAATGCTCGGGTCAGACCGAGTATTATTTATACAGGACTTGATGCTTTGGAGCAGGAGAGGAGCTGGAGCCGAGACGTATTATCTATATATATATGTATGGTCCGCTGCTGTGATTGTATGGTATGTCTGATTTGTGATTGTTGAGGTATGAGAAACTCTGATGATGTGATGTATAAACAGTTATAGATTTCATTTTGTGTAAAGTTCTATATTTACTATTATATTTTATACCGCTGCGACTGTGAGATTCTGATATTGTTTAGTCTCTTCTTCTTCTATCTCTTCTTCTTTAACCCTAATGGTTCGTAATTCTGTGCCATTTGAGTTAATGGAGGTAGAATAGTGTTGATTCAAGGGGTACGGATTTGCGGGCTGTCACACTTGGTATCAGAGCTTAGGTTGGCGACAACCTAGGCTTTGGTGGGGTAATTACTCATTAAACAGAGTCAATAGTACTCTATAATGAGTTGAGAGTAATAATAGATATGAGAGCGTACTTGTTAGTGCATATAAAAATTGTTTTTATACTGTGTTGACTTATCGGTTGAGTGTTTATGAATTCTGGTCAGTACGGGAAGTACAACCGTATCGATAGGGGTTTCTAAACTCATAAACAAGATAAACCGACATAGTATTGTTTTTTTTAAAAGTGGGTAAATGAAATAATTTTACCCAAATTTATATTTGATATAAAAGAAATGATTTCTAGCTTATTATATATTGGATGTTTATTGGTTGTTAATACCATAATTAAGTAAGAATCTTGAATTTGAATAAAATTTGAAATGATAAGCTATAAGAATATAGATATTAAAATGGTTTATAACCAAATAGAATAAATTAATACGGTGCAAATAAGAATCCAACCTTTAATTTAAAATTGGAGATAGTAACCAAATAAGTACTGCGAATATAAATTTTACAAAAGAAGAATAACTAAATTTAAATTAGACCAGAATTTAAATCCCGGAAGTCTTGGAAAGGATTTTAAATGTATTAAAATAAGGGTTTGAAATTTAAAATCTTGGAATGTTTGGTAATATTTTTCCCATGTATTTGAACGCAATAATGGAATATTGATTTGAATAATATGTTTTGAATGGGAAACTGTTTTGAAATGAATTTGGGAGAGTAAGAAGTATTGAACTCACTTCAGTCGCTGGAAAATAATCCTGATGATGCTGGCCACATCATTAGAATTCATTTTCGAGTTTCTAAAGTGATGGAATGCTTCCCTAGTATTTGGTTATGGTATTGTTTGGATTTGTTGGGTATATTAGTTGTTTTGGGAATTTCAAAGGTGGAAATTGTTTTGGTACAACCAAATGGTTTTGGAAATCTGAGATTTGATTGATATACCAAATAGGTATATATATTGATATATTTCAAATGGTTTTGAAATAAAACCAGGTAAATTGAATTCTGGAAAATTATATTTAAATGATGTGTAAAATTTAAATGAAATAACTATTGAACTTATTAAGTGAAATTGATAATAATAAGAAGGAAGAAATGAAAATTTTAATCTTGAAATTAAAATTTAACTTAAGTAATTGGAAGTGAATAAAATATATTGATGTAAATAGAAAATTTGAATTTTACTTGGATAAGTAAAATAAATTAGACTTAAATAAAGTTAATCTGAATTAAATTAAAATGTAAGATGACCTTGGAATTGAGGGTCATTGTGAAATGAATTGAACTCCTGAGCTATCAGGTGTTATGCTTATAATTTGAAACTGTGAATTTAAAATTTGCAAAGAATTAAGGTGAAAGAAGATTGGTAACCTTAAGAATTCAGTGATATATATGTGAATCTGAAATTGTGATTGTACGTTGTAGATGGATTTAAATGAGCTATATAAGCTTTAAAATAAATAAGTTGGAGAACTTATAAATTGAAAGTGAGATTGTAATCACAAATGGAAGTAGTTGAATGGTATGGTGAATTCAAACTTAATCTCAAAAGAAATGTTAATTGAGATAAGGTAAAGTGAGATATAAAAGAAATGAATGAACTTAAATTAGAAAACAAGTTTTGAACTTGTATATGGAGAATTAAATTGGAGAATTTGAAATTGAATTAAATCTAAATGAATAAAAAAAAATTTAAATTGAATTAGATATAAAGTTGAAATGTAAATTGCTTATAATTACATAAAGAAATTCATATTCTTAAGTTATTGAATGCTATAATTTAAACTTGTGATTATAAAATGGAAATGAACTTCAATAAGAAATCTAAACACTTGAATGGAAGTGAAATTGTAATTCATTAATGAAAAGAGTTGAATGGTGTGGCAAATTTAAATTTTGTCCATAAATGAAATGTAAAGTGAGAACATAAATGTGGATATTCTTATGTTGGCAAATAAGTAGACTTATGTATTGGGAAGATGAAATTTGCTATGATAATGAAATTGTAATTGAATTTCAGTTGAGTAATAAATAATATTGAAAGAAATTTAGATTCTATTTAAAAGGAGTAAAAAGGAAGGTAGAAATCTAAATTTGCTAAATGAAATAATTGGAAAACGGTGATATTATAAATGAATTCAGAGTGAATTAGGAAAGTGGATTGAAAACTAATATGGATTAGGTTATTGGCTGAATTAAGTTACAAATTAATGGAATTTGTATTATAATGGATAGAATTTGATAGTCAGTCAAAATTTGAAGGTAAATAAAAATCCTGATTTTGGATTGGGATTTAAATTGTGGTAATAAATATTGGAAGTATGAATGTATAATGGAATTAGCTATAATGATGAAGGTTTTGAATTGTAAGTAAAATTCAAATGAGTGAAAAAATTTAAATGGACTCTTTGTTAATAAAATAAATTTGTAAATGGATTGAATAAATAAACAAATAGCATTCAAATTTATAAATAGATTGGAATTGATTGGTTGAGAATCAAATGGGAATAAAAATTGATATAAGAAGATAAAAAGGGGTATGGTTAAATAATGGATTTTAAATTAATAACTTCTCCAATGTTTATTTAAAAATTGAATTGTAAGTGGAATGATATTCATATAAATCTATTAGATAATGAATTGGAAATATAAGATTTGAAATATAATTCAATAAGTGTGATAAACCAAAAATGTTTGGGCTGTAAATAAAATGGAATGGGATGTTATTAATTTGAACTTAAATGATGGTTTTGAAGTGTGAATAAGAATTGAATTAAATATTGAAATGGAATAAAAATGCTTGGATTGAGCACCATACAAGATTGCATAAAATTGATATAAATCTAAACTGAAATTAATTTTAAATGGGTATAGGCTGAAGTGATGATTTTGCTTGAATGACATGGGAAATTGTAGATATTAACATTGAGTTGTTTAAATAACAACTAAGTTGGTGTTGAATAAATGGAAATAGATTAGAATTGTATTAAATAATTTTGTATATTAATACCAGTGAATCATAAAAGAAATGCAATTGTTCCAAACTGAAAATAAAGATGGTTTTAAATTAATTAGATAAATACAACCTAATTAAGTAATTTTGCATTTGGATGGACATAGGCATAAAAGAAATGTGAGTGCTTCAAATTGGAAATAAGGATTTGATTGTAAATCAAATCAAATAATGTTGCATATAAATGAATTATTAGAGAAATGTAAATGCTTCAAAATTGGAAATGAAGTTGGTTTGAAAATCTATTTAGAATTGAATTAGAATAGATTTCTGTTAGTGAAGCATATGTTAACCATATTGAAATAATGTGAATTGGTTGAAATAAATATGAATGGAACATAGCAAACCGTGTATGTAAATCCTTTGTATGAGATAACTTGGAGTTAGCATGGGAAAATGAACCTTGTGCATGTTATAAAATATGGATTTACTTAGGAAACTATGCGAAGTGTGGTTTGGAATGTAAATAGTTATGTTTGGCTTACATTTATATTGGAAATGATGTTAAATTGCTCATATTTTGATAACTGATGAATTTGTTTGAGTAAGCACAGGTGCGGGAGGCGTTTGAGAGAGTTGGAGTGCGTATATGCATTATATTAGCTGCTTGCTATTAAAAATTCGCTAAAAAGGTACGCCTACGCAAATAAAATTGGGAAAATGATATATATTGTGTTATATTTTGGTTTCCGGCCGTGTGGGCCGATGTATATATATATTTGTGTATCCTGCGATGTCGCAGAAGCTCCTCCGTACAGGGGAGACTCTGCCAAAATTTTCCGTAAATTTTGGGAGTTAGAAATTTTTTTTTGGGTTTTGGGAAAAGTTAATTAACTTATAAAGTTATAAGTTAAATTAGAGCTTTAGAGTTAATAAAGGAAATTGGTTTGGATTTGAGCTAAAGGATTTTGAGAAATGTATATAAGTTTTAACTTAAGAGGTTTGGGTTAAGTTAATGAGTGTAGGAGCATTTTCTACCTTAGCAAATTTCGGGGACGAAATTTTTATAAGGGGGGAGGAATGTAACGACCCGGAATTTTGGGTCGCCAAAATTGAACATTTAATTCATTTTAAATGTTGAATATGGATTATAATTTGAATTTTTAAATTAAAAGAATTTGGTTAAAACAATAAACTTTGTTCAAATTTCAAATACGAGAATTAAATTGGAATTTGAATAATAATAATTCAATATTCGAAATTGAGATAAAGGTAATTCAGGATGTAAATAGTGATAAAAATAGGTTTAAAGGTTTATTTAGAGTTATTTAAGTGTAAATAGCATGGTGGGAATTTTAGATGAATTTTAAAGTCGACAAATTAATATTTGGAATTTTATATTAATTTAAAAATGAATTTAATATTATTAAAATGCAAATAATTAGATTTTAGTCCGGAACGAGCCAGAATGATTTTTAATGCGCTTATAAATTTTATATGAATTATTGTTAAGTTAATAAAATTTTAAAAGTGGAAATTTTGAGTGATTTCGACAATTTTGAAAATCGCTTAATTTAATAGACGAGTTAAAATAGCCTTCCTGGGCACAGTCTCGGAATTCGACGAAACTAGTTCCATTGGATCCGTAATAGATAGTGATTACCGGATTTCAATTTTCGTAGCAATCGGAATTGTCGTTTGACCCCGGCAACTCGAAACGCAACGAAATCGTTTTAATCGATTTAATTTTAAATTGATCGTTTAATTCCATAACTCTCACTTATGACCAAATTAGCTTACGAAACATGTTCCATTGTGTTAGAAACGCTGAAAAACCTTAGAATCACCTGTCGGAACGTGAGAATTGGAGTTCGTTTGCATATGTGGAAATTGAGATATTTGTTGATTAAAATATTATAAAATAATATATATATATATTATCTTGTTTTCACTAAACCCTAGTTGGGTTCGTAGCCGCCACTTTGGCATTCAATGGACGAAACCCCTCCTGAATTCGTCACCAATTATCTCTCAATCCAAGCAATGATCTTCAAAAATTCCAACTAGGAAATCGAAGGACTGGTCGAGCTCTACGTTTCGAGCGGTGGAGATCGTTTTTCGTTGACCGAAGAGGAGCTTTGGGGGTTGCGTTCGTCGCGTGTTTAGGGGGCTGCTGCACCGCCTAGGGACGACCGAGTTCCTTGGGATCTGGGGCGAGTGTTGTGGATGTTGAGGGCTTCGCAATGGAAGCATTGGATCGAGTTGTTTGCGTGTAGAGTGGAGGCGATTTCGTGCCCTAGCTACGTGATGTTGGGTGCAAACAAGTTGGAGCTTGCGTACGAGAGGAAGAAGGGGGGGGCACGTTTCCTTTGGTATTGTTTTTTTTTAAAAAAAAGAAAAGAAAATTTGCTTTTTAAATTCAATTCAAATCTTTAAAACTTAATAACTGTCTCATACGTACTCAGATTCATACGAAATTGGATGCATTGGAATCGCAGAGTGACGTACTGCGCGATGGTGCAGTTCGGAAACCATTTCGGGCAAGTAGGAATTTAGGTTAAATCGGACACCGTCCGGTTTAATTTAAATTTCGAACGCTCGCCGAAACTCAATGTGAGTTATTCTCACTCACATCTGCATACTAGTAAAGTTAGACAGCTAGTATTGATTGTTTGTTTGGATGTGTAGCTGAATATGTTAATTATTATCAAATTGAATCGATATATGTGATGTGCTAATATTTGTGGATGCAGGGAAAACAGGTTGGAGGGATCCAACAGGATTCCTCACATGTAGTAATTATCTTTAGAATTGATAATGATGCCTGTTTATATTGTGATTGACAAATTTGGATTTAAATTGTATTGTGATGTTGTTGGATAAACTGTAACCCAGAATGATAATTTTAAAGAAAATTGGAGTTTTATTTATAAAGAAATTAAATTGGGTTCCAAAAAGAAATTAAGAAATTTATAAATAAGGAATTTAAAGAAATATAAAATTAGGATTTATTGAATGAAAACTGAAATAAAATTCAATTGGAATATTGCTGAGTAAATTATAAATCCATAATTAATTGTAAATGGATAAATTGAATTTTAGAGAAATAAAGGATATTGTTAATTAATGAATTTTAAAGAATTAAAATTTGAAATCTATTTAGAATGAAGATTGAAAATTGGGTAAATCTGAATTGATTAACAAAGAGAAAAGTTATTAGTTGATAAATGGGAAAATAAATTTATATTATTAAACCATAAAACTAAATTGAAATAAATTGACAGAAATCGTGAGAAGGATTTCTATGATATTTAAGTGGAAATGAGATTTCCTGGGAAAAACCCAAGTTCGAGTTTAAACTGTTTTATAAAAAGGAAGTTTTTAAAATTCCAGCTTGTAAAAAGAGTGTTTGAAAATTACCATTTTAAAGTCATTATAAATAAATTAGCAAGAGTAAATTTTACAAATGCCTTAATAATTATTTTTACAAATGGACTTACTTAAAGGCTAGTTTTTGGGAATAAGTTGTTTGAAATTATTAATTTCTTTTAAACTCTATTTTTAAATATAGTATAACCAAAACCTTATTTTTGATTAAGTTATATCTTATAAATAGTTGTGTTTAAATATTTTAAAATTATATTTTGAGTAAATAACTAGAAGTAAATTTGCATATTTTAAAGTATATTTCAGTATAAAGTATTTTAACTGTTTTAAATCTAAATTGGTTGAACTTGGTTATTTCCATTGGGAATAAATGGTAAAGGATTTTCCTTGTAAGGAAAGAGTTTTGGGAATTATTTTCAAACGAGATTTGGAAATTTGAAATATATATCTTGTCACGACCCGACTTTCCACTCCCGGAAAATCGCATCATGAAATAAGAAAGAAAGGGATAGAAAAGAGAATAGAAAGAAGAGAAGGAAGAAACAACACAAGAATCTCAACAGCGGAACGAATAAATTATATTTATAACAAAATATTACATAGTATACATCAAATATCAGAATACACAGACATATACAACACATACTAGACAGTTATAGACACCTGTCTAGTTATACAACTCAAATCAAACACAACACTCAGAGATACCAAACACAGCGGAATTATATAACTATACGCAGAAGCCTCCTGCTCCATATGCTCCTCCACAAATCGTCTAAGCCAATCCTGAATCCTAACCTGAATTCCCTTGGCTACTCGTAAAAATTTGAGTACCCAAGAGTTAAAGAAAAACAGAAATAACTCCGGGTCAGACATGGGTCTGGTGTGAGTAACAGGTTAAAGTTGCTTAACTTTTAAAAATCCTTTAAAAGAAAGGTATCACGTAAGACTTCCCACACATAAACATGGAAAAGTTTTTATCTTACGCTAACCAAAACATTTGATAGGAAATCTGATGATATTATAATAGTGTCTAGGGTTTTCAAATAAATAAGAAATAGCCGAAATTGTTACATGATTAAATTCCAGCTACTAGCCACAAAAGTGGGTAATACAATCAAAACCGTTGGCACTTATTGGATTTTGGATTCCATACAATGGCAGGGCTACTGGGGTACCGCCCGTCACAGTACGTGGCCTAGATCAACGTACCGAGGATTACTCCCTTCATCCCCTGCAACACAAAGCCGGACCCATTCCTTACTGAATAGTTCCGAACAAGACAACCCCGCAGTTGGCGTACGTTCCAACTGCCCACACAGCCGAAATAAAAGGGACCTCTAGACAGGGGAAAATCTTGCTCTCCAGTGGGGGCTACCCACGAAACCTTGCTGCACCTCCCCTGTTTTAGCCATTCCCGGTTGATGAGGCTTGAGGCTACGATTACCTTTATAGGACACATCTCTTAGAATGCTCATCGTCCACCTGACGATGTTCTGAAAGCATTCAATCCATACAAGTTCGTTCCGGGTTCGAACGAAACCGAAGGCATTATCTCGTTACACTCATATTGGAATCACCCTCAGAGTTAACGACAATAACCCTTGCACTCTGATTCACCATCTCGAATCTATAAGTACTATTCCGTCAAACTCATTACGGAATCACCCACAGAGTTATACTGACGTATAGCCCTTACACCTCGAGTCTTCACTCGCTCCACTTGGATTAACGACTTAACGTTATTTGGAATCGATGTGGTTTTCGGATGTCCAAATATGGAAACCCGATCCCGGTCTCATCGAAATCCAAAGCGTGTCTTTTATGTCCAAGTTGTTTTAAGTTTAAAACAATTCAATTCATTATCTAAATATACACAGATAGATAATTCACAACATAATAGATAATCAACCTTATCATTATCAACAGATAATCATATCAAAACAGATAATCCAAATTATCATCCAAGAGCAACCAATGCATCCATATCACATACACTACTCATCTCATAACTGAGATTACAAACCAGTCAACCAATACCAATCATCAAACATAAGCAAATGATCAAATGATCACACCCTCAATAATTAATTTAAAATGAATTAAATTAATTACTTAACTCTAATTAATTTAAAATGAATTAAATTAATTACTTCATCATCAAAATTCTGCTTATCTTAACCACAAATTGATTTCAAATCAATTTATAAAAATCATCTCATTATTCTTTCAATTAATCATTACTGATTAACTATCTCTAATTACAATAAGTAATTAGCTTATAAGTTGATTACACAAGTTAATTACTTAATTGATTAATAATTAATTACATTAAACATTCATTAAGTATTGATTTAATTAATCCATTCCAAATCACATCATTAATTAATTCATTAATGATTTCTATCTACAATTAATTAATTACATAAGTAATTAATCTAATATTAAACCATACATATATATTAATCACCCTTGATTAATAACCATTCAGTAATTAACTACATTAATTACTCAACCCAATAATTAATTATTCTTAATTAATTATCTAAATTAATTCCCTTAATTAATTTCAAAGTAATTTAAATCCAAATTACTTCTATATCAAATATCTTTAATTACATCCTGTAATTATTAATTACTTCCTTAAGTAATTACAAATTTATAAATTACATAAAGTAATTATCAAACAATCCACAATTGTTTAAATCAATTAAACTTAATTAATTAATCTAAACAAATCACATTAACCTTAATTAATTACATTAAGTAATTAACTCACTAATTACTTTCATTAAGTAATTAAACTTAAGCCATTAATTAATTAATCTAATTAATTATCAAAATTAATCACATTAATTAATTGTTAAATAAATTTTAAGTTAATGATCTCATTAACATTTCTTAATTACTTAATTAAGAGATTAACTTATATTAATCATCATTAGTTATTAAGTAATTAATATTTAATTACTATTTAATTAATCTTTAATTATTAATTAACTAAGTGTTAATTAAAACTAAATTAACATTAATCACTTGATTAAATAAATCTTAATCATTAATTAAAATTTAATTAACCATCCTTAATTAATAGATTAATTAAACTTAATTAATTAATCTCAAATTAAATTAAACATCTTTAATTATTTAATTAAACATCCATACTTTAATTAATTAAATAATTAACATTCATCTTAATTACCTTAATAATTAATGAATCAAATCATTAAGTTTCATTTATCCTTTAGATAAATATTCCTTATTTAAATTAAGTATTTAAAAACAAAATGTTTTTAAATTTACTTTTAACATTTCTTTAAACTTTAAAACTCAAATTTGTTTTAAATAAGATTTTTAAAACAATACAAACTTAATCTTACATGTTTACAAGAAACATATACTTTGTTAATAAGATTAAAGAATTTAAATTTTCAATTCAAATCAAACTCAAATCAATTTAAAAATATCTTTAAATTTCAAAATTTGAAATACACTTTCAAACTTATTTTAGATTTAACTCTTTAAATCTCCTTCTACAATTTACAACTCCAATTCAAATGTAAGTCATTTGAAAACAATCTAAATTTAAATATTTATTTAAAAACTGAAGTTTAAAATTTAAATTCAGATTTTAAAACTCAGATTGAATTCATTTGCACTTCTAACTTTAAGTACTTAACTTTCAATTCAATATGCAAAACAACAATGCATTTATACTTGTGATTTTGAAAAATCAAATTTAAATTTAAAAACAATAATTGACTTCAAATCTCTGACCATCCAAATTTGAATTCATATTCAAATTCAAACTTAAACTCATTTAAATCTTCACTTTCAAACTTAACTTAATCTTTACATATGAAACAGAAAACAGTTTTTTTTCTGTTTCTAAAAAAAATAAACTTAAACTTTATAAATTTCCAGGATTAAAATAATTTCAAAGAACAGGATTTTAAACTTATTTAAATTCATATTCAAATTCAAGTTATTGAAGCCTAAGTCTAAATTAGAGTTTGCATTTATTTCAAATTTATAAACTGGAAACAGGTTTTCTGTTTTTCCCTTTTTTTTTATTTATTTAAACTAATTTGAATTTCTGCATTTACATTATTACAAAATAAGAATTCACACAAATTTGAATTCATTTTTAGATTCAAGCTAAATCCTAAATTCAATTTCAGATTTAATTTAAACCTTACTGTTTTTAAACTCTAAAAAACAAAACAGGTCTGTTGCTAAGACCTGAAACAAAAGTTCTCGAGCAAGCTAAAATTTACTTCGGGAAAATAATCTCCCTGCTTCGAGTTTTCCTTCAGATAACCCGAGTCCATCCCGAGTCAAAACACTGCAATCCCAATACCCCTGAAACCTGAAACAGCCTTCACCCAATATCACCTAAAACCTGTCAACACCATTAACTACCATCTCCGACCAACATCATCGACCAAACTCCGGTGATTGCTTCATCACTACACCATCCATCAATACCCCAAACATCTTTGAACTCGATGCATCCTTGAAGTCACAGCACCCAAAATATTTTAAAACACAGTAACTAGGGTTCTACAACATAAATCCAAATTCCCATCTCAAACTTGAATTGTAGATCAATTCAATAATTTTCCTATGTTAATTGATAGCTACATTCACTCCAAAATCAATTTCAAATAGTTCAAATGCAAGATTCAACTGATTTTGATAAAATTTTAAAATATAGTTCACATGAACTGCATTTTACTCTTTACATTGCAAACTTAATTTCTAATCTAAAATTTCTTGAATTTATTAAATGATTCTGATAGTAAACTTGAAACACCAATTCAATATATCCACATTTTCAAGTTTATACAGAATTTAGTTTGTTTTTATGTTTCCAGACATCATAGAACTACACAACTTATAAAAGGCATTTAAATTTTTATGTTATCATGAAATAATCAAATTCCACTCAAATGCTAATCTATGATAACATCCAGATCAAGAAGGAAAACTGTTTATCAAATTTAACTAAACTATAATAATCTGAACTTTAGAAATCAAGCATGCATTGCATTTCATATGTATACACAGGCAGTAAAAACATGTATAAAAATTTATCTCAACAAATAAACAAATATACATTCCTACTTAATTTATTTTAAGTTAAATGTTACTCACTTCAATATGCAGACCTCAGATTTTAGCATGCAGAGCACATTCAATATGCAGGGTATCATTCCAGATCATGAAAATGAATGCAGGCAGGCTCCTTTGAAATGCAGTAGCTTGAACCCTTTTTATACTTGAATATTGCTTTTTAAGACATGCAGGCTTGTATTTGTAGAGAGAAGTTGCATGCAGGCCTTACTTGAAATTTGCATATGCAAAGAAAATGCAGGTTTTCTTGCATTTCCAGATTTGAAAAGAAATGCAAATGTTTGCTTTCTTATTGATGCATGCAGGTTTGTTTAGAAATGTAGGGCTTTTGATTACAGATGCAAGAACATGGAGATAATATTTTGAGTTTGAGGAGTTTGATTGTTTGATGCAGGTTTTCTTGATGAAGATTTGATGAATGCAGATCCCTTTGTTTTCATATGCAAAGAAATGCAGATTTGTTTTGAAATAGAGGAGTTGCATGCCTATGTTATCAGGTTTAAGAAATGCATTTTTGTATGTGGTTTGAGAATGAGATTTTTATGTTTGAAAAGTTTCTGATTTTCTTTTATTAAGGAATGAAACAAATGCATATGAAATGAAGAAACTAATTCATATGAATGTATTTTCAGAAAATAAAGAAAAAGAAAATGAAATATTGAAATAATGACACATGTAAACATAGAGACACTTGTTAACTTAAATCCTTAATATACATACACATGTCTCTTTAAATAATATGTTATTTAAATAAGTGTTAAAGATAAATTAAACTTATTTAATTAATTCATAGTTATGAATATAAATAATCTCTAAGAATAAAGCAAATATTATTACATTATACAAGTAGTTCATTTGAAAAGATACTTTTTAAAACAAATAAAAGGAATTTATAAAAGAGGTTACATTAACATATAGAATACATGTTCACATTTTAAATTGTATTTTAAATTCCAAATTAAATTGACAAATCTAAATTATCACTTAATAATTTAAAAAGAGTAACACAAATATATTTGTAACATATCTTAATATACAAACTTGAATTAAAATGAATTTTAAACTAATTAAAACATTTATCTCATATTTAAAATCATATAGTTATTTAATTAAAAAAAATTTTGAAAAGCTCAAATTAAAAATAAATCACCATTTCTATTTTCAAAACATATTAAAAATATGCTATACTAATTTAACTAAAACAAATTGTCTATTTAAAATATATAGGTACATATACATTATTAAATAGAAAACAATTTATTAATTCATTAAAAATAATTTCACAAATTAAATACTTCATAAAGAAGATTATTGAATAAATATCAAATTTATTAATCAAAATTATCAATTCAATATAAATTTAAATCCAGATTATCAAATTTATATTGTCCAAAATTCCGGGTCGTTACAATCCTTCCCCCTTAAAAGAATTTCGTCCCCGAAATTTAAAACAAAGGCAATTTAATAATCCATTTACAGATTTTATTTTAAAACACAGCATATGTTAAACATATGTCAACAACCAAAGCAACCAATTCACACAATAAAAACAAATCTAATTATCCAAAAGAATTTTGGATAAAACCTTCACGAGTTTCCCCGGTATATATATATCGGGATACTCGCTCTATAAAATCCAATCAATCAATACTACTAAGCTATAGAGCTCCTAACAACAATTCTATACAGAGTATCAGACTACAAACGAGTCTGGCTTAACAAACAAACCATTCTAAACTGCTGGTTCCACAACCAGAAATATCAAACACGAACTCCCTCAGAGATACGTGAAACATACTACATCCCAGTTATCCAAACTGGCAATTCAACTCTAGAAAAACCAACACTGATCTAACCAATCATAGAAGAAACCAATACTCTTCAGAGCTAGCTTTCCAAACTTACAGCTCCTTGTATCAGAGAAAACTCAACCAAAATCAAATCTCCAATTCCAGAATCCAAATTTCTCTGTCCCTTATCCAAAAACTCTTCGGACGATCCTGGGCTACCAACACCCTTCTAATCAGCTCAACTCTTGCTGATTCCAAAAGAAATAGACTGAATCAGACAATCCAATGATCTCCTCAAGATCACTCAAAAACCAAGAACACAAACCCTGCTCCTCAACAGCAGAAGACAGAAAAAACTTCTCCCATCCGAGAAACAAACAGAAGCACCTCCAAACTGCTTCCGCTGCACAACTCTGATCCGAAACAGAAGAAAATGCTGACGAAGAGCACAAGCACAGACCAGACAACCCAGCACAGAAATATGGTTCCACATATCCATAAAGAAAACTCAGATGTTCCTCCTAAACCTGAGTTGCTTCACCAACTTCTATCTCAAGGAACCATTCTTCTACCAACTGAACCACCAGTTCCATTCCTGGAAAGAAAACTCGATCCCCAGATGCAGACAAACTCTGACTTCCAGAAGACATCCAGACAATCTCCAACAAATACAAGAGAACAATCAACTATCGCAAGTCACTTTTGCGATCAACTCAGCCTAAATCCAAAGAAACTGCTTTCTCTTAACCAAATAGAACAGCTCATGATAACTTAGCCAACTAACCAGAGAAAAGGTCCACTCTGCTGCTTCTGAACTCCACTTCAGAAAAACTACTCAGCCAGAAGACTCCCTACTAACTCAAAACACTCAACTAAACTCAGCCACAATAGCGGCAGACTCACTTCTTATTCTTGTTCCAAAGAAACATCTTTGGAAATATCCATAGTCACTGCATCTCATCACGCAGCTACAACTTCCTAAGATATCAAGATATCACCACTTGCTTGCTTCTGCCCTACCGACAGATCAAAACTCAATTATGTACTTCAAAATGAACTCCGAATCTTAACAGGTTACCTTCAGAGATCGATGAAGTTCTTCATCACAACAGAACTCACTCGAGACGGTATTAGGTCTACAGTCTCGACAATACACTTCCAACCAATGGTAGTCGTGTTACACACACTTCTACCTCATCTACCTTTATAACTTACATTGGAAAAACCTGAACGGGTAATCCAACAAATAGGTAGAACCAATAAATATATATATAAAGATATATATCAAACTACAAATACGCTCTCTCAAGATAGACACCACTACAGAGCCTAGGTATTCACTCAACCTAACGCTCCCTAAAGAAAAATACACTTCAGAGCCTAGGTATTCACTCAACCTACAGCTCTGATACCAAAATGTCACGACCCGACTTTCCACTCCCGGAAAATCGCATCATGAAATAAGAAAGAAAGGGATAGAAAAGAGAATAGAAAGAAGAGAAGGAAGAAACAACACAAGAATCTCAACAGCGGAACGAATAAATTATATTTATAACAAAATATTACATAGTATACATCAAATATCAGAATACACAGACATATACAACACATACTAGACAGTTATAGACACCTGTCTAGTTATACAACTCAAATCAAACACAACACTCAGAGATACCAAACACAGCGGAATTATATAACTATACGCAGAAGCCTCCTGCTCCATATGCTCCTCCACAAATCGTCTAAGCCAATCCTGAATCCTAACCTGAATTCCCTTGGCTACTCGTAAAAATTTGAGTACCCAAGAGTTAAAGAAAAACAGAAATAACTCCGGGTCAGACATGGGTCTGGTGTGAGTAACAGGTTAAAGTTGCTTAACTTTTAAAAATCCTTTAAAAGAAAGGTATCACGTAAGACTTCCCACACATAAACATGGAAAAGTTTTTATCTTACGCTAACCAAAACATTTGATAGGAAATCTGATGATATTATAATAGTGTCTAGGGTTTTCAAATAAATAAGAAATAGCCGAAATTGTTACATGATTAAATTCCAGCTACTAGCCACAAAAGTGGGTAATACAATCAAAACCGTTGGCACTTATTGGATTTTGGATTCCATACAATGGCAGGGCTACTGGGGTACCGCCCGTCACAGTACGTGGCCTAGATCAACGTACCGAGGATTACTCCCTTCATCCCCTGCAACACAAAGCCGGACCCATTCCTTACTGAATAGTTCCGAACAAGACAACCCCGCAGTTGGCGTACGTTCCAACTGCCCACACAGCCGAAATAAAAGGGACCTCTAGACAGGGGAAAATCTTGCTCTCCAGTGGGGGCTACCCACGAAACCTTGCTGCACCTCCCCTGTTTTAGCCATTCCCGGTTGATGAGGCTTGAGGCTACGATTACCTTTATAGGACACATCTCTTAGAATGCTCATCGTCCACCTGACGATGTTCTGAAAGCATTCAATCCATACAAGTTCGTTCCGGGTTCGAACGAAACCGAAGGCATTATCTCGTTACACTCATATTGGAATCACCCTCAGAGTTAACGACAATAACCCTTGCACTCTGATTCACCATCTCGAATCTATAAGTACTATTCCGTCAAACCCATTACGGAATCACCCACAGAGTTATACTGACGTATAGCCCTTACACCTCGAGTCTTCACTCGCTCCACTTGGATTAACGACTTAACGTTATTTGGAATCGATGTGGTTTTCGGATGTCCAAATATGGAAACCCGATCCCGGTCTCATCGAAATCCAAAGCGTGTCTTTTATGTCCAAGTTGTTTTAAGTTTAAAACAATTCAATTCATTATCTAAATATACACAGATAGATAATTCACAACATAATAGATAATCAACCTTATCATTATCAACAGATAATCATATCAAAACAGATAATCCAAATTATCATCCAAGAGCAACCAATGCATCCATATCACATACACTACTCATCTCATAACTGAGATTACAAACCAGTCAACCAATACCAATCATCAAACATAAGCAAATGATCAAATGATCACACCCTCAATAATTAATTTAAAATGAATTAAATTAATTACTTAACTCTAATTAATTTAAAATGAATTAAATTAATTACTTCATCATCAAAATTCTGCTTATCTTAACCACAAATTGATTTCAAATCAATTTATAAAAATCATCTCATTATTCTTTCAATTAATCATTACTGATTAACTATCTCTAATTACAATAAGTAATTAGCTTATAAGTTGATTACACAAGTTAATTACTTAATTGATTAATAATTAATTACATTAAACATTCATTAAGTATTGATTTAATTAATCCATTCCAAATCACATCATTAATTAATTCATTAATGATTTCTATCTACAATTAATTAATTACATAAGTAATTAATCTAATATTAAACCATACATATATATTAATCACCCTTGATTAATAACCATTCAGTAATTAACTACATTAATTACTCAACCCAATAATTAATTATTCTTAATTAATTATCTAAATTAATTCCCTTAATTAATTTCAAAGTAATTTAAATCCAAATTACTTCTATATCAAATATCTTTAATTACATCCTGTAATTATTAATTACTTCCTTAAGTAATTACAAATTTATAAATTACATAAAGTAATTATCAAACAATCCACAATTGTTTAAATCAATTAAACTTAATTAATTAATCTAAACAAATCACATTAACCTTAATTAATTACATTAAGTAATTAACTCACTAATTACTTTCATTAAGTAATTAAACTTAAGCCATTAATTAATTAATCTAATTAATTATCAAAATTAATCACATTAATTAATTGTTAAATAAATTTTAAGTTAATGATCTCATTAACATTTCTTAATTACTTAATTAAGAGATTAACTTATATTAATCATCATTAGTTATTAAGTAATTAATATTTAATTACTATTTAATTAATCTTTAATTATTAATTAACTAAGTGTTAATTAAAACTAAATTAACATTAATCACTTGATTAAATAAATCTTAATCATTAATTAAAATTTAATTAACCATCCTTAATTAATAGATTAATTAAACTTAATTAATTAATCTCAAATTAAATTAAACATCTTTAATTATTTAATTAAACATCCATACTTTAATTAATTAAATAATTAACATTCATCTTAATTACCTTAATAATTAATGAATCAAATCATTAAGTTTCATTTATCCTTTAGATAAATATTCCTTATTTAAATTAAGTATTTAAAAACAAAATGTTTTTAAATTTACTTTTAACATTTCTTTAAACTTTAAAACTCAAATTTGTTTTAAATAAGATTTTTAAAACAATACAAACTTAATCTTACATGTTTACAAGAAACATATACTTTGTTAATAAGATTAAAGAATTTAAATTTTCAATTCAAATCAAACTCAAATCAATTTAAAAATATCTTTAAATTTCAAAATTTGAAATACACTTTCAAACTTATTTTAGATTTAACTCTTTAAATCTCCTTCTACAATTTACAACTCCAATTCAAATGTAAGTCATTTGAAAACAATCTAAATTTAAATATTTATTTAAAAACTGAAGTTTAAAATTTAAATTCAGATTTTAAAACTCAGATTGAATTCATTTGCACTTCTAACTTTAAGTACTTAACTTTCAATTCAATATGCAAAACAACAATGCATTTATACTTGTGATTTTGAAAAATCAAATTTAAATTTAAAAACAATAATTGACTTCAAATCTCTGACCATCCAAATTTGAATTCATATTCAAATTCAAACTTAAACTCATTTAAATCTTCACTTTCAAACTTAACTTAATCTTTACATATGAAACAGAAAACAGTTTTTTTTCTGTTTCTAAAAAAAATAAACTTAAACTTTATAAATTTCCAGGATTAAAATAATTTCAAAGAACAGGATTTTAAACTTATTTAAATTCATATTCAAATTCAAGTTATTGAAGCCTAAGTCTAAATTAGAGTTTGCATTTATTTCAAATTTATAAACTGGAAACAGGTTTTCTGTTTTTCCCTTTTTTTTTTATTTATTTAAACTAATTTGAATTTCTGCATTTACATTATTACAAAATAAGAATTCACACAAATTTGAATTCATTTTTAGATTCAAGCTAAATCCTAAATTCAATTTCAGATTTAATTTAAACCTTACTGTTTTTAAACTCTAAAAAACAAAACAGGTCTGTTGCTAAGACCTGAAACAAAAGTTCTCGAGCAAGCTAAAATTTACTTCGGGAAAATAATCTCCCTGCTTCGAGTTTTCCTTCAGATAACCCGAGTCCATCCCGAGTCAAAACACTGCAATCCCAATACCCCTGAAACCTGAAACAGCCTTCACCCAATATCACCTAAAACCTGTCAACACCATTAACTACCATCTCCGACCAACATCATCGACCAAACTCCGGTGATTGCTTCATCACTACACCATCCATCAATACCCCAAACATCTTTGAACTCGATGCATCCTTGAAGTCACAGCACCCAAAATATTTTAAAACACAGTAACTAGGGTTCTACAACATAAATCCAAATTCCCATCTCAAACTTGAATTGTAGATCAATTCAATAATTTTCCTATGTTAATTGATAGCTACATTCACTCCAAAATCAATTTCAAATAGTTCAAATGCAAGATTCAACTGATTTTGATAAAATTTTAAAATATAGTTCACATGAACTGCATTTTACTCTTTACATTGCAAACTTAATTTCTAATCTAAAATTTCTTGAATTTATTAAATGATTCTGATAGTAAACTTGAAACACCAATTCAATATATCCACATTTTCAAGTTTATACAGAATTTAGTTTGTTTTTATGTTTCCAGACATCATAGAACTACACAACTTATAAAAGGCATTTAAATTTTTATGTTATCATGAAATAATCAAATTCCACTCAAATGCTAATCTATGATAACATCCAGATCAAGAAGGAAAACTGTTTATCAAATTTAACTAAACTATAATAATCTGAACTTTAGAAATCAAGCATGCATTGCATTTCATATGTATACACAGGCAGTAAAAACATGTATAAAAATTTATCTCAACAAATAAACAAATATACATTCCTACTTAATTTATTTTAAGTTAAATGTTACTCACTTCAATATGCAGACCTCAGATTTTAGCATGCAGAGCACATTCAATATGCAGGGTATCATTCCAGATCATGAAAATGAATGCAGGCAGGCTCCTTTGAAATGCAGTAGCTTGAACCCTTTTTATACTTGAATATTGCTTTTTAAGACATGCAGGCTTGTATTTGTAGAGAGAAGTTGCATGCAGGCCTTACTTGAAATTTGCATATGCAAAGAAAATGCAGGTTTTCTTGCATTTCCAGATTTGAAAAGAAATGCAAATGTTTGCTTTCTTATTGATGCATGCAGGTTTGTTTAGAAATGTAGGGCTTTTGATTACAGATGCAAGAACATGGAGATAATATTTTGAGTTTGAGGAGTTTGATTGTTTGATGCAGGTTTTCTTGATGAAGATTTGATGAATGCAGATCCCTTTGTTTTCATATGCAAAGAAATGCAGATTTGTTTTGAAATAGAGGAGTTGCATGCCTATGTTATCAGGTTTAAGAAATGCATTTTTGTATGTGGTTTGAGAATGAGATTTTTATGTTTGAAAAGTTTCTGATTTTCTTTTATTAAGGAATGAAACAAATGCATATGAAATGAAGAAACTAATTCATATGAATGTATTTTCAGAAAATAAAGAAAAAGAAAATGAAATATTGAAATAATGACACATGTAAACATAGAGACACTTGTTAACTTAAATCCTTAATATACATACACATGTCTCTTTAAATAATATGTTATTTAAATAAGTGTTAAAGATAAATTAAACTTATTTAATTAATTCATAGTTATGAATATAAATAATCTCTAAGAATAAAGCAAATATTATTACATTATACAAGTAGTTCATTTGAAAAGATACTTTTTAAAACAAATAAAAGGAATTTATAAAAGAGGTTACATTAACATATAGAATACATGTTCACATTTTAAATTGTATTTTAAATTCCAAATTAAATTGACAAATCTAAATTATCACTTAATAATTTAAAAAGAGTAACACAAATATATTTGTAACATATCTTAATATACAAACTTGAATTAAAATGAATTTTAAACTAATTAAAACATTTATCTCATATTTAAAATCATATAGTTATTTAATTAAAAAAAATTTTGAAAAGCTCAAATTAAAAATAAATCACCATTTCTATTTTCAAAACATATTAAAAATATGCTATACTAATTTAACTAAAACAAATTGTCTATTTAAAATATATAGGTACATATACATTATTAAATAGAAAACAATTTATTAATTCATTAAAAATAATTTCACAAATTAAATACTTCATAAAGAAGATTATTGAATAAATATCAAATTTATTAATCAAAATTATCAATTCAATATAAATTTAAATCCAGATTATCAAATTTATATTGTCCAAAATTCCGGGTCGTTACATATCTTGTAAAGATATTTGAGGCAAATAAATAATTTGGGAATTATTTATTGTGTGATGGATGCATATGGATGTTTATGAATATTAATTGATAGTTAAATCACCGACTATCAATATTGGACAATGCGTGATCGTTTCGAAGAGACCGGGATCGAGATTTATTTCTCGAAAACCACTTCGATCCGATTTGTAGTTTCGTGCGAAAAACGTGTTCGGAGTCGAAGATGGAGCAGTGAAGTGTAAGGGCTAGTCGCTACTAATCCTGAGGATATTTCCAAAATGGATGTAGTAGGAGTAGTGCCTTCGGTTCCGTTCGAACCCGGGACGGACTTGTATGGATGAATGCTTGCGAAACATCGTTAGGTGGACGATGGGCATTCTAAGTGAAAACGTTCTAAAGGTAACGCTTAGCCTCAAGCCTCATCAACCGGGAATGACTGAAAATCAAGGGATATGCAGCAAGGTTAGGTGGGTCATGCCCAAGCAGGACAAGATAATTCCCCTGTCTAGATGTCCCTTATATATATTTCGGCTTAGTGGGTGGTTGGTAGCGCCAACCACGGGGTTTATCTTGTTCGGGACTGTTCAGTAAGGAATGGTTCCGGCCTTGTGTTGCAGGGGATGAAGGGAGTAGTCCTCGGTACGGTGATCTAGGCCCCGTACTGTGACAGGTGGTACCCCAGTGCCTAGTCATTGTTGGAAATCCATTTTCCCTACGAGCCTTGTACGAGTTTTGTTTGTATTACCCACTTTGTGGCTAGTAGCTGGAATTTAATCATGTAACAATTTCGGCTATTTTATAAGTATTTGTAAATAGACCCTATTATAATATCAGAGGATTTCTATAAAAAGTGTTTTAGCTATCGTAAGGTAAAAACCCGACATGTTTATTTGTGGCGTGGTCTTACGAGATGTTTTTGTTTCAAAGGATTTTTGAAACTTTAATAATCAATTTGGATGCATATTTGGTATCAGCTGGTATTCCAGACTGACTCGGGTGTTATTTTATTATAATGCTCGGGTCAGACCGAGTATTATTTATACAGGACTTGATGCTTTGGAGCAGGAGAGGAGCTGGAGCCGAGACGTATTATCTATATATATATGTATGGTCCGCTGCTGTGATTGTATGGTATGTCTGATTTGTGATTGTTGAGGTATGAGAAACTCTGATGATGTGATGTATAAACAGTTATAGATTTCATTTTGTGTAAAGTTCTATATTTACTATTATATTTTGTACCGCTGCGACTGTGAGATTCTGATATTGTTTAGTCTCTTCTTCTTCTATCTCTTCTTCTTTAACCCTAATGGTTCGTAATTCTGTGCCACTTGAGTTAATGGAGGTAGAATAGTGTTGATTCAAGGGGTACGGATTTGCGGGCTGTCACACTTAATTTATTCAAAATAATACAATTTTTAGTTTTATATACTGTAAATAATATACAGGATGATAATATGATATATCAAAATAAATAAGCATCCAAATCATCCAGAATATCAATCAATTTTCATCCATCACAACCAACACCTAAACAATCAATAACCATAACAATTAGTCGATTATCGATAATGGAGAATTTTATTAGCTACTTAATTCTAATTCAAACTTAACTATTAATTCAATGTTCTTACATATAAATTTCTATGTCGATTTCCATGATAGTTAAATTTACCAAACAACAATCAATAATTTAAATTACTTCAGAATTTCAATTTAACTAATATAGAAATATCTTAATACTTGTAAGCGTTAAAACACTCTCATTTATTTGAAACTGAAAACATTCCAGCTTCAAATATATCTCAATTCAATTCCACGCCGAAGTCTTCGTCGACACGAATCAAAGTCCACTCATTTCTTTTGAATCGGACCTCGTATGCAAGAGTTATGATCTTATTAATATAACAGTTTATAATAAACATTTAAATTAACTTAATAACTAATTAAAATAAATAAATCAGTTAACCAAATCAACTTCATCCTACCTCAGCCCGCATGCTCTATCTCCCTTCCCTCTTTCGCGTCTGCAGTTTGCTATTTTTTTTAACGAACGCCGATCGCCAAAATCTCAACCATCACCACGCCGCCATCTCTACGCGCCTCCCTCGCCTGTTGCTCTCCACCATCGCACACGTGAACCACACAGAGTAGCCACCAACAATCGATCGACGAACGTGACAGATCACATGCCTTCATCAGTGTCGCCTCCCCATCAACTATTGCACCATCGCACCTTGTCGTCCCACGCCTCTACGAGCGTCGCGGCGTTCGTAGGTTGTTATTTTTTTTCGATCTCTAGTTTTTTTTCTTTTGTTTTGTTTTTTTTCGATCTAATATTGATTTTGAAAAGAGAGGACGAGTGGGAAGGTATAGGGTAGGCATATAGGTCGGCTGGATGCGTATGCGATGGAAGGTTGACTTAAGGAAAGAAAATATATATTATTATATTCGGAAATATCTAACCACTTAACGCTTAAAATTCTCGAGCTCCAAACAAAGTGTGCCGCTTGGCATTTATAATGTTTTACCCCCATTCGGAATACAGTGTAACTAGTTTCGAGCCTAATTCGATCGTATGCAAAAGGTAGCTTTTCAAAATCAATTATTTTAATCAAATTCTGAAAATAAGTTCTATGCGTTTCAAGCTCGTACGGCCAAACGACAAGTCTAATCGCTACAAAACTTAAAATTCTACAATAATTCACTATTACGGATCCGATGAAACTAGTTTCACCAAAATCCAAGGCAATAGCCAAAATGGCTATTTTTACTCGATAATTATAATATAAAATTTCCAATTTCTAATTATCACTTTAAATCCAATTTTAAATCTTAAACATCTTCATTCGTATTTAAATAAAATTTAAATCAATTTCCGATGCATTTATCAGTCATATAAATTCAAGATTCAATTATTTAGGTAATTGCAATATTTAATTTAAACGATTTAATTTTTAATAAATTACCATTAATAAATAATTCAACATTTATTAACAATCATTTTATTATCATCTAAATAATTCAATATTCATTCTTCAATTACAAACACATTCAACTAATAGAATTTTCATTTCGATAGTTGTTATTTCCTAAATCTTTAGAATTTATTATTTTGGATTTTTATTCTAGTTCATATTTAATAACTATATAATTAATCCACTACATTTTATTTTTAACCATTTTTATTCAATAATTACATCAAATTTAATAATTTAAAAAAGCTAAAAATACGGGTCGTTACAGTTCATGGAAGAAGTACACACATATATTGAAGGATGATGAAGAAGGGAAATAAATGAATTCCTGCAACATAAACGCACTACCATATGGTCCACAATTAAAAGCACGTGCACATGTTACTGGAGGTTTAAAAGCATGTTAATGGGGATTAATTAATTCCTTGATGATTACTTGGAGGCTATGCTTCCTAAAGGGCATTTTAGGTAGTCCTTTAAATATGAATTAGGGTTTTTAGTATGTATAAATACCTCTTGTGTCTCATGTAATTATCTTCTTACCTTCCATGAAAATTGTAGCCTCTAAATTGAATGAAAATAAATCTACTCTTTAATGGCTGCTTATCCCTTTTTTTCTTGCATGCACCTTCTGTTGGTTTTTTAGTTCATGTTCTTATTTGCACGCTCTTTTATTATGTTAGTTTATGTCATGTTCATTTACCTTAGTTTATGTCTCTTTTATGTTATGTTAGTAGTTTAGATTTAATTCATGCTATTAGTTAGATTTACTTTGACAAGTAGTTAATTGTCTTTTCTTTTGATTAGCTCTTTCTTTCCTTTATGCTTTTATCAAAATCATTTTTTGTTAACATGAATTCAATTTTGTGTAGTTAACCTCTTCAATTTAGGAGTGATGAAGCTCTCATGATTTATAATGAATCAACAAAATGAATTCATATTATGATCTTACTTTTTTGTGCCTAATTATATGTTGATATTTACGTGATTTTGTATTTAATATTAAGTTTGATAGCTTATGCTATTCAAAACAAATCGGCTATGCTTAGTCATATGAATCACTAATTACCTCTTGATCTACGTATGATTATGGTAATGAAAATATAATTAGAATCAAAATTTGATGGTATATGTTACTAATTAAATTGTAGATAAGCCATGCGTAAAATAGTATCTACTTTTAATTTTTTGTTATTTTGATTAAAGTTAGTGAGTAGGTTAGATAGTGCATTAGAGTTTGATGATTCAAGCTTGTTAATTAATAACATAATTAGGCCATACTTATGATAAATGCATCAATTAATTCACAAATGACAAAAAGAAAAGGAAAGACCATAACTTCATGAATGTTGATTTATATGATCATGAGAGTAGATTTGCTCTTGAATTGCTTTTAATCTCATATTTAGTTTTCAAACTTTTTTTTGTTAGTCTTTTTTGCAATTTTAGTTAACACATCTTCAAACTTTGGTCTAATTTGATTGAGTATTATTAAAATTTGATTCCTTCCCTGCAGATTGACCTGTACTCGCATATGTACTACAATTGTATGTCATGTGTTTGCGGTTTATAACGATATAATTTTTCGACAGTTTTCTAACCGGCAGAAAATACGTCGTCTAACACTACTCGATGAATAGTGAACTTTGAACGATGGCATTCTCCAGGAGCTTCTTTCCTAGCATTTCCAATATCCGGAACATATGGTCTTCCTTAACCACCTATTCTAGCCAAGAATGAAATCTTTGAAGTCATTGCTCTTCTTTCCATTCCTTAGATTTCTGATCCCCGTTCAGCTAATAAGGATCTTCTCCTTGCTTTGAAGCAATCCTTTCGATCATCACTAGTCGAACTTCTAGAAATGAAAACATTGCAGTTGCCTTGCTAGAACTAGCTTCAGATCTCTACTGTATTCTGCATGTAGTCAATTCTTCAAAATTTGTCCACTCTACTATCATGCCTATACCGCATTCTGATGTTTCTTGCTAAGAACATTTACAACCTTATTCCATTTTTCTAGTGTGTACTCAATACCAATGTCATAAGCAGCTAAAAAATCTAACCACCTCTGTTGTCTCGTATTCAACTCCTTTTGAGAGAATAAATACCTTAGTGACTTATGATCTGTATATAACTCAAACCTTTCTCCCAAAAGGTAATGTCTCCTCACCTTCAACACGATAATCACCGCAACCAATTCCAAATCATGGTTGGATATCTAACTTCATGCAGTTTAAGCTGTCATGAAGCGCAGGAAATCACTTTACCACTGTGCATTAACACAGCTCCTAACCATATTCTACATGCATCCGTGTACACCACTAAGTCTTGATTCCCCTTTGGAACAACTAACATAAGCATTCATCAATAACTGTTTCAATTTCTTGAATGTCCCCTCACACTTATCAATCCAGACAAATTTCACATCTTTCCGCGTTAATTTAGTCATCGACACCGCTATCCGTGAAAATTCTTAATGAATCTTCGATAATAACCAACTAATCCAAGAAAACTCTTTATCTCAGTCACTATCATAGGCCTCTTCCAATTATTCACTGCCTTAATCTTAGCCGGATTTATGGACAACCCTTTCTCTGAGAGTACATGAGCAAGAAAATATACTTCACTCTTCCAGAAATGACACTTCGAAATTTTTTCTTTCAGTTGATGCTGCCTCAATGTCCCAAGCACCACTTTAAGATGAACTTCATGCTCTCTTTCATCTTTAGAGTATATCAAAATGCCATCTATGAATACAACACGAATCTATCCGGATGCTCTTGGAAGATTTTGTTCAGTAGGTCTACGTAAAATGCTGGCATTTAAGTTAGCCCAAACGGCATTACTAAACATTCGTATGATCCATATCTTGTTCTAAATGCCATCAAATAAATATTAGCTTCAACCACTCTAAGCTGATGGAATCCTATTGACAGATCCAAGAGGGAAAATACTCAGGCTCCACTCAAATGATCGAATAAAATCATCAATTCCAGGCAATGGATGTCGATTCTTTATCGTCTTCTCATTCAACTTACGATAATCGATACATAACTTAACGATCCATCCAGTTTCCTTACAAACACTGCGGTTGCCCCCGGTGAACTGATTAGTCTGATAAAGTTCTTACCTTCCAAATCCACTAACCGCGCCTTTAGCTCCTTGATCTTAGTAGGTGTCATTCTACTTGGCGGTATTACTGATTCTACTTCGGGTGCTAAATTGATCTGAAACTCAATAGCTCATTTCGGTGGTAGTACTACTGCGGGATCAAAGACGTCTACGAATTCTGTAACAATGAAAAATCGTTTCAACTCACCTTCTTCCTCCATAACAACCAACAAAGCATTACTTTAAAACTAGGGTCTTCTATGGAATATATAATCCAATCACTACAAATAGGGTGCCTAAGTGATATTTTACTATCATGGAAAAGTATTCTAGCTTCATATTTACTTAGCCAATTCATACCCAAAATCATTCCAAAACCTTTGAAATCAAATATATGCAAATTGAAAGCAAATAAACGACCTAACAGTTCAAACTCTAAGTGGTCATATCTTATCCCAAGGGTCGCGTACCCTCATATAGGATTCGTAACCCTTATCAATCAAACAATGAGATATAAAAGAATGCGATGCACCAACATCAAATAGAACTCTAACGGATACACCATGAATCAAAAGAGTACCTCCCAACGCAGCGTTTCCTTTCTCCCCAACTGTTGGTCTTGAGATAGCTGGTTCCAATGCAAACATTTTGCCCTTTCCATCCTTGGTTGGTTCCCTGCTTTGGTTCTTCTAATGCCCAATCTAATCATAGGTAAAGTACCTCACCTCTTTCTTATCAGCGTTTTTCTTTCCTTTGCCTGTTCGACACTCGTGAGCATAGTGTCCCTTCTTACCACACTTAAAGCAAACAAGATTAGCCTTTTCTTTCTGGGAAGCTGCTCTCTTTTGGACGCCCTTCCTATGGAAAAACTTCCTTTTCCGGTTCCACCCACTTTGAGCTTCCCGTTCTTTGTTACCACCATGAAACACAAGCATCTTCTCTTGCCTCAAATCCATCTCAACAACCACATCACACGAGTCCTTGATATGTGGCAAAGTTGCTTTAGCTATTTTAGGTGCCAGTCCGTTGATCAACTTCTCATTCCTTTTGATAACTGTATCAATCATAGCATATCGTATCTCGATAGCTCTTCGAACCTAGTTGCGTACTCGAGCACTGTCATGTCCCCCTGCTCCAACTCTATAAACTTCTTGAGCGGAGTTGACTTAGCAATCTTCGACATGAATCTTTCCTCAAACCTCCTTCTAAATTCAGCCCAAGTCATGGTCTTTTCATTAATTCCCACAGCATCACTGTTCCACTAGTATACTGTTGCGCCTTGCAACTGTCTAGAAGCAAGTCTCCTCTTCTACTCATCATTAAGCCCTAAGTCAGCTAAGATCCTTTCACAATGAAGCAACCAATTCCCCACTTCAATGGCACCCTTACTCCCGATAAACAGCTTTCCTCCAATCCTGGCATAATCTCTACTTAGTACTACATAGTTATCGACCATCGGAGCTCATTGGTTTCCTCCTTCAGCATTTCCTCCAACTAAACCCACAACAATTCCAGCCTACATCATATTAATGAAAAACTGATATAGCTATTATATCAACTTGTGGCACTGCATCACCCGCATTGGCAACTTGCGCCAACTTGGGTTCCTTCTATTATTAGGTGTGGCATTACAATTGGTTGTGGTGTTTCCTCCACCAATGTTAACTCTTCCACTCCTAGCATCCATATATTATGATCTTAAAATCTATATTCGAGTCTTTGTAAGATGCATAAGAATAGTTTATGAAAGATGGAGAATAGAGATAAGACGTATACTTATGTATAGCAAATACAAGTATGTTACTATAGCGTTATCCCACATCCCAATATTTTATTCAATTCCTTAGGATTATGTTTTCAAAATCATTTTAAGTTTAAAAGTATATTAGGTTTTCATAGACCAACGCTCTGATACCATGTTGTAACATCCTCCATCTGGAGCCTCAAAGCTAAGCACTACAAATGATGTAGTCATCTATAGTATTAACTCCCGATGATAAAATATGGTAATGTTGATGATATCCATAATATCAGAAGCACATGAATATGAAATAAAATCACATATTTCAAAAACAACTTTTCTGATTGTGTTTTAGTTCCATATTCAATTACATAATCCAAAAATGAATCCCAGGTTCTGATCAAATATGATTATCACAAATTATGCCTAGAGCGGCACATAAAGATGCCCCATTGGATGATCAGAGTACTAAATAGACATGTCGGTCATAAAAACATCACAGTGAAAATACAGCTAAATAGCTCCTACATAGCTAACTTTGCCTCCTACACGTTTTCAGAAGCTTATTCGACCAACCTACTAAACCTGATAAACATCAACTCTTAATCTATCAAAGTAAATTTTGAACACCCATGAGTTTAAGGGGGAAACATAAACTTCGAGTCAGACATAAAACCCGGTGTAAATAACATTATTACATCTCGATTTACTGATATTAAGTGAGACTATGCCGCTTAGCAGAACGAGTTTCCCTATACAATTATCCCTTTAAAAAGCATATCTTTTGCAAATCAGAATCCTGCAATCAGACTAATTATTAGAATAATAGAAATCACATATATATGCATAAAAATCAAGAAACCAATGAACTATCTGTACACATTATATTTTTATTTGGCTAACTATTAACCATTTCCTGACTTGGGCCTACCAGACATCATCAATAATCTAACTTATATTAGACACAATACTGGGATGACTACGCTTAACTTTCTTTTTCAAGGGTCGAATGAACCTAATGGTTTTATAGGCTCACCAATAACCTATTTGTACTTTGTATATTCCCTTCTATGTGTAACCTCAATTTAGTCCCAGCCATGACAAGCCTTACACACTGGAATTTTGGACTTATTTTAGCTAGGGGCTAATAGCTGAAGTATAAGGTGCGACCCCACACCAGTCCCATCTGATCTTTTAATATCTGAGTTATAATTTTGGGTTTAGCTACCCTATTCATGTTTCATTTCCTGTCTTAGGGTTAAGTACCCTGTTAAAAATTCTTTCCTTGTAAATAACCTTTACAATTGATTTACCCCTGAAATCATACCTTTAAAAACAAGGAATTACATAATTTTCTTTGCTCAAAACACTTATGCCATGATATATACACTTTACATAAGACAGTGTTGATGAAACCTTATCAATGGGATAATCTATCCTTTCCAAATATGTTAAAACCCTTTTTAACTTAAAAGATTTTAGGCCATGAAGCCAGACAATATCTTTGAAACCTCTGTTTAAACCTTAAACAATACCTTTTGAAATCATTGAGAATAACCCTTTCAAAAATTTCACTAAAACTTTGGACATTCTCTTTTAAAACCATTTAACTTTACTTTCGAAAGAATTAAGAACCCGCTATTCAAACACTCAAAATAATCCTTTTGAAAATATTAGGATCTCCCATTTGAACACATATTATAGACCTTTCGAAAGCACTAAAATTCCTTATCAAAACTACCTTTCGAAAATATTGGGTTCAGGTAAAAGTATATGGAAACATTGCCTCGAAATCATTTCAAACCATTCCTTTCGAAACCTTTAGGTTTAACCTTTAACATAACTAAAGGTCGTAAAAAACCAAAGGTGAATACCGTCGAAAGCTTATATCTCAAGTAAAAGAAAGAGAATAGTTTCAAAACCAATGCTTTCGAAAGCATTCCCTCCAAAACCATTTTGAAAGCAGTTAAACTACACTTTCAAAAGCATTGAGAAGGTGGTTTCAAAGTATAAAGGCGAAAGAACCCTTTAGAAAGCATCGATTCGAAATGTTTGAATGCGACAGCATGAGTTTTATCCTTTCGAAAGCTTTTTTTACAACATAAAGGTGGAAACTCATTCGAAAGCTCTTTTATACAAACAAAAGCACTAATTTAACTTATTTGATTTGAAATAAAAATGGAGAGAGTAAAAAAATGAAATCCAAGCACTAATTTAACTTATTTGATTTGACTTATTATTGAAAAGAAAAGAAAAGAACACTTTGATAAACTTTGATAATCGACTAAGGATCTATTTCATAGTTACATTTGTATTATCGACTGAAACAACGAGTTAAACTATTGTCTATCTGTTATGGTAACTTCGTTTTTATTGGAACTTTGATGAGTAAATGATTAAATTTTCAATATAATAATCAAAACCTATATTTAAATTATTTGTGTCGATATAGAAGTGAATCCTTCATTGTAAATATTTTCAAAAACTTGCATTCACATCTTTGTAAATAAATCCTGCATTTTGTAAATATTTTCATCATGCATGTGAATTTTGTGGGTAGTATCCGCTGAAAACCCTCACGAGACAACACACGTCCTACTGAGGACACCTAGATGTTTAACGGCTTGTTGCATACGCTCAATGCAATTGTGCTTCCTACGAAAACGGATTTATCTTAGTTTTTATCCTCTATTCGAGGACGAATAAAAAGATAAGTGTGGGGGTATTTGATGTGCATGTAAATGTGCATGTTTTTACCACCATATTTATTCTATTTAAATTAAATAAATAATCATATTGGGTATTTTAACTTGTTTTAACCAAAATCCATATTAATTCCAAATTGTCACATATCCATCTTTATATAGGGGCAAAATGGTCATATGGGTGCATATATTTCTTTGAGAAAATTTAATTGGAAATTTTTATATGTTTATATATAAATTTGATCTCGAATAGGAGTGGTTTCATGAAGACACATGCATGCACAAAATGAACACAAAGGAATGAAGATGGAAATAATTCAAAGTGAAGAACATGGAGGACCCCATCTACCCACCTACCTTAATGTACAAATTAGACGCTAACGCATATGCTTATGGAATTAATGGCTTCATGTACACTTAAACGATGATTAGTAGAAGCTAATAATTACTTGGCCTCCACACTTTCTCAAGGGTAATTTGGACATTCCCCAAAAATATGAATTAGTGTTTAACACATGTATATATATCCCTTATGTTTCATGTAACCCTCTTCTTCCTTGGTCTCTCTTAGTTTTAGTTTAGGTTCAAAAATAAATCAAGCCCTCTTCTTTCTTTTCATGCTACTTAACCATTTGTTTTTATTTTCATGCAACTTTCTTTTTCTTACGCAATTTAATTACTTGTTCATTTTACTTTCCTTGTTCATTTACTTTAATATTGGTAGTGTAGATTTATATTCATGCAAAGTAGATTAGTTTTAATTCTTGTTAATTAGCTTTTCTTTTCCATTAGCTTTCATTTTCCTTTCTTTTTGCTTTCATGTTGCTAGCTACATTTGTTAATCAAATGAAAAATATGAGAGGCTAAACCTCTTCAATTTAGAGGTAATGAAGCTATCTAATTATGTAGCTTCAACTATTTTTTAATTCATGCTCTCTTTTTATGCTTAATGATGATCAATGAGGTGTTTTATTTGTTGTTCTTGCTTTGAATTTAATAGCCTATATCGTTGACAACAAATAGGTTAAGTAACGTATGACATAAGAAAGTGATTTGAAATTCAAATTTGGTGGTCTGTATTTCTAATCAATAGTTAATAGGCCATACTTAAAATAGATTTCATTTTCATTGTCAAGTTTCATGAAAGTTGGTAAGTGGTTTAAGGGGTGTGTTATAGTTTAATGGCTTATGTTGGCTAATCAATAGCACAAATATGCCATACTTATGATCAGCACATCAATTAAAGCACTAATGACCATAAAAGAGAGATCATGATTTCATGTGTGTTGAACTACATGATCTAGAGAATGGATTTATTCTATAAATTATCATTTAACTCTTATATTTGCTTCTCTTTTCTTTTAGTTAGTTAGTTAATTCTCTAGCTTAACTTTCACTTGAAATTGGTATAAATTGATTGAATTGAATTTTTAAATCATTAATTCCCTACGGATCGATCCGTATTCGCCACGTACTACAAGTGTACACCGTGCGCTTGCGGTTATTTTATTTCAAAAAAATTTGACGATTTTCTAGTTCAATAGAAATTCTATCGATTAACAAGAGTATTTCAATATTTTAGATAATTATTTGAACATGCCTTAAAAACAAATTATTATTATTCCTTTAAATAATTATCATTATATATACAGAGTTTTGAAATGTTTGTAAACCTTCTTGGAAGGCTGGAAATAGGGTCATTCAATATATAGGATTATAAGAAAACCCTTACAATGGAATTTGGGCGAAAGGTAAGGAAATTTCCGAAGTAGTTAAGTAAAATTGAAACTTCGAAAAAATGGAATAGAATTCATAAAGAAGTGCAAAGGGAAATTGAAATTATAAGCGATTGTATTTGGCTTTAGAAGTATTAAAGGGAATTAATTAAGGAATTCCGGAATTTATAGAATTCATTATAAACTAATCAAGGAATTTACAAATAGAATTGTAAATGATTTTGAGAATTAAGAAGTAGGAAATAGATGAAATACTTCCTAAGTATGAATATGAAATGAAATGGGGAAAAATATTCTAAATGTTGGAAAGTGGGTGGAAATATCCCATTGAAGATATAGAGATTTGAAAAGTGTTTTCAAATGTTGAAGAACTAGAAGTTATATCTTATAAAGATATTTTGAAATAAATTTTGGAAAATTTATAATGAGGCCTGATGATTGCTTATGGAGAGGTATTGATAGTTAAATATCCGACTATCAAATTTTGTTCAATTTTCGTTAATCGTTTCGAAGAGACCGCGATCAGATTTAATTATCTAGAAACCACTTCGATCTGGTTTGAACGTTACGAATGAATACCGTGAAGACGATGAAGAAGGTGATTCGGTTTGTCAAGACCCAGAACAACTGATATGGACGAATGCAATCAGAACAATCGTCATTGGAGCACGGTGAGCATTCTAAGTAGAATTTTGTTCTTGAAAGGCAAAGCTTAGCCTCGAGCCTCATCAACTGAGATGATTAGAATAGGGGAGATGCAGCAAGGCTAAGTGGGTAGGACCCAGTTAGGGTATGTTATCACTTTTCTAGATATCCTCGAAAACCTATATATTTTAGATATGGTTGTGCATGAAAGAAGGAGCGCTCGATGGTAAGGGTGGGAACACCTGGGGTGATAACATATTCTGTCTATCCAGGTTAGGGGTAGGCCAGTCTTATGTAGTAGGGGATCCCGGCGTGGTCCTCGGTACATTGCTCTAGAGTTGTATCGTGATGGACGGTACCCCAGTGGCCTAGTCATTCGATGGAATACATTCTCCAATAAGCACTGTGTGGTTTTGATTGTGCCAACTATGCTGAAACGTGAGATGCAAGCATTTCAACTATTTTCTATTTACTTTCTATAGACACTGTTGTAATATCAGATGATTTTGATAAAAAAAAATTGGTTATCCTAAGGTAAAAACCCATCGTGTATATTTGCAACGTGGTCTTATGAGGTACCTTTGTTTTCAAAGGATTTGAGAAAAATTAGTAATTCAAATTGGGTGTGTTTTCTCACATTGGTTTTTCAAACTAACCTGGGTGTTATTTTATTATAATGCTCGAGCCAAACCGAGTATTACAGATTCAGGTTAAATGCTATGGAGCTTAGGAGATGAGCAGGAGGAGTTCAGATGTATGTTACGTACTTGGTTATTTCCGCTATGAGAGTTACGTATTTTGGGACTAACTATTTAACTATCCATTGGATGTATTGAATTTTTGTACTCTAATGATGGTATGTATATTAACAATATAGTTCTTGTATTTAAAATATGTTATTATATATTATATTTTGTTCCGCTGCGCTTGTGAGATTTTGTGTTGTTGTTTCTTTTCTTCTACCTTTTTATTCTTCACCCTTAATGAACTGGTATTTCCGGCACTCGATTGCTCGGCATTTTATACAGTGGATGTATTGATGTCGATTTTCGAGGGTCGGAAATCCCCATCCGTTTTGTTAAATAAACGTAATAGATTTATCATTCAATGTGCTAAAGTTCGATTGAATTTTACTCGCATAATTATTACGGTATGATTTTTTCTTTAGTGATATATATACATACATACATATACATACACACATATATGAATATGTATATATTGAAATAAAATTCAAAATAAGGATTTAGAATAGACCATTTGCACATGACAACCGAATTATTTGGAAGACAGTAGGGGGATACTAATTTTTTGGGTTTTAGATACGATCTAATTACTGATACTAAAGCATTATTTGATGAGTAACGGAATTGAGAAAAAAATTTGGCTACGAAATCATACCATTTGATTTTCAGTCAAAATGCAAAGGAAGCATTTGTCCGTAAGAAAGAATATTCAAAGCACTAAAATATTTATGTAACTATAAGTAAAACAAGATATTACTGACCGTTAAAGATGTACTTATGTTAAAATTAATCCTGGTATGGTTTTTTGATTCTCGTTATAGGATTTGAAAGGGAATCCTTTATAATAATACAAAAGGGTGTTGGGAATGGTGACAATCCACGCCCCAACATGCCGATCCAAAGACTAATGTGACTTTCGAATTCACGCCATGCCGAGAAATACGGATCGTCGAGGTTTATAACATTTCACAACACAGAGACTAACATAAGCAGATATAATCTAAGATAGATTACACTTTCAGAACTCATAGCGGAAGGAATAAAATATATATTACAGAAAAGTATCCATCCTAGAATCCAAATCACGGCCTTAGAAAATCAGTGCATGATCCAATATAGAGTATATAGAAAATATCACTTAATGTCTGACAAAAGAGATAAATTATACTAATAAGATAGATAAATACATGGAGAGGAAATTTGGTAAAAAGCAGTCTTCAAAGATAAGATAAACTCCCCAAGTATCAAGAATGGGCCGATACCTATGGTGGAGAAAAAAAGGAAAGAGAATGGGTCGGAAAAAGTTTGGTGAATGAGTACACGTTTAATATGTGATGATCATATGTAGTTACTTTAATACTACTCTAAATGATATAGAGAGTGATACTAGTGTTCGCGAATTACTAAGGTTTGTTACCCTAGGAGTCTTGTCTAGTACATTTTTATACTACAGATGTGTAAGCTAATTTAATGGATCGAACTAAGGGTCGAATTTTATATCCAACGATTGGTTACCACTCCTAGAGCTACTCAATGTGTAAGGCACCGCCCACTTGGCTACTAACTGTGGAAGACACCACCACTAAGCTACTATGGAAATAAATCCTAATACTATCACTGACACTAGGATACTAGGAAAGGTTCCCGCTCACTAAACTTAGAGAGAAAGAAACCAAAATGCTGACTCATTGGAATGTCTTATCGTCTGCATTCGCTTCCACCTCTCAATCGTAACATTGGCGTCTTATTGCACGCTATGTGTATTACTTTCAAACTGTATCATGTGCATCAGGAATCGTGCATACTAGGACTTCCGTTATGTCGGATCCACTCTATCAAGCATTCATGCCTGTATGCGCGCACATTGTTGGAATCTCCTGTGAGTGCCATTTGCGAAAATACATCGCCTCAAATCGATTACTAAATCTTAAATTAGGTACCTAATATTTACCCAACACCGCCACAACCTAGCATCCGATCTTAGGGAACTAGATTCCCTATAGGTCCTAATATGCATCCAATTTCCCTTAAATAAGCCCATAATAATTCACACTTTATATATTTTTATCCATAAAATTTGGCCTTAGACCAAGGTTCTATTCTATAATTTTCGTTCGGAACGGTCGACCTCTTATACCCTTTGGTAGACCGCTAGTGTTTCCAGGTTAACCGGTTGCAAAGTAAAAATTGGGGTTCTACAATTTTTCTTATGTCGATTCTGTATATAGTTAATTCATGTCGATTGCAGTATTTAATTTACCCTAATTTGCTTAGTGACTGGTTTGCTTTATCAAATTACCATTCAATTTAGGGGCCATAAATTTAGGGTTAAAAAGGTCTTGATAGAAAGGTATCTAGACAAGTAATTGCATTAGCGACTTATTGTAATTAGATTCTAGGATTTCAGCTTTGTCTAGGGTTTTTTCATATTCGATTTGGGTTTACCATTTTCAATTTAGGGTTTTCTAACATCCTAATTAATTAAGATAGTTTAAATTGACGAAAATAATCAACTTATCAAAATTGTGTCCACTCACCTCAAGCCTAAGCTCTTCCTAATACTTGCGCTTGAGAATCGTCACATCAAATTTCTCGCATCGATCCAACTTGATTTAGTTGCTTCTAGTCTTGATTGAATTGATTTAACTTTTTAGAAATTTTTAAGGTTTAGGTTTAGGGAAAATTTTGACAGAGTTTGGTTTTTGTAAACTTTTAGTTGAGAAAAAGGGTTTTATTAGTATGGTGTTTACAGGGGTAGAGTTTTAGTTTGGTCCATTAAATTAGCTTAGGAAATATTCTCATTGCAATAGGTTCGCACATCACAGCCTTCACTTACAAGCAAACAATCGTGTTTGTTCAACTCATTTCTGAAAATCGATAACACCCAATGTTACACGCTTTCGGATCGACCACTTATCGACCTAGATTGACCGCTATCTGTCGACATTGAACTGTAATGAGTCAACCATTAGCCTTATATATTTTTAAATTTAAGTTTTTATAATTTTAGTTTAATCTAACGCATGTAACTCTTCCATACTAACTCAGATTATAATGTGTTATATATGAAAATCATCCAGAAAATCGCTATAAACGCAATTTCAAAATTTTCTTTAAGTCCACGTTTTATTTTAATTTAATTTTCTTATTAAATTTTGTTAAATTTTCAAGGTGTTACATTTTCCCCCTTAAAAGGATTTCATCTCCAAAGTATCAAAGGACGGAAAAATGTAACTAATACACATAGCAACCAATAGCTATAATCATTTACACATCCATCATCCACCAGCTATCATTATCCTTAGAAATTTTTAGTTTTGTACATATATGTGCAATGTGAAATGCATGTGAACCTACACTAATGCAAAAGTAAGCAGTCTACTGAATCCGTCGACCTCCTGTTATGCAAATGCTCATGCCATGCATCCAAATGTATGCAATATCCTAAGTAAATTTTTACTTGCAATTCTATATATGCATAATCATATAACTCATATGCAACCTCCATATACATAACATTCACTAGTGCAACAATAATCAATAAAAACATGCAACTAAATATAAGTGTGCGTGTGTACCTAAAGGATATATTGTCCTAACGTGTAAAAGAGTACAATGCGAACAATACATCCATTAGAATCCATCATCCACAACATGTCCTATCGACACATTTACAACCATTCCTACCACCAATGGCCTCTACCTAAAGGGTATACCACCTAAGTCCTATATATTGGTAACCTATACTTATAAAAACTTCTAATTTAAGACGTACCAAAGAAGAGTTGTGGGTGGGTAGCTCGTATCTTCTCCTCAAGCTCCCATGTACTCTTCGTTAGATCATCTTCCCATCATACTTTATAAAGTCTGATCTCTTTGTTGTAGAGTCGCTTTGTAATATGCTCTAGAATACGAGTAGGTGCACGATGAATAAATAACTCTCGCTCTACCTCAACCTCCTCCGGCTGACTCGACTTGACCATTATAGCTGTATCATGTAAGCACTTCCGCATGTGTGACAAACGTAAAACATTATGTAACACTGCCAATTTCTCTAGAATCCCTACCCTATATGCCAAATTCCCTACTCTAGACACTATCGGGAAGGGTTCTACAGATCTCGATGCTAGCTTCTCGAACTACAAATCACATGCCTAAGGGGTGGAACCTTCACAAACACAATGTCACCTACTACGAACTCTAATTTCGTACGTCTCCTATCAGCATAAGATTTCTATCTATCCTGAGCGGTCCTCATTATCCTATGGAGCAAGTCCACCTTCTCCGATGTATCCCTCACCATATTTGGCCGAAGAATAATCCTATCTATCGCGTCCCACCAACACGACGATGATATATAGGGTCTACCACACAATGCCTCGAAAAGCGTCATCAAATGCTAACTTGATAACTATTGTTATAAGTAAATTGCACCAATGGTAAGTTATCCTCCCAAGTACCTCCAAAGTCCAAAATGAACATTCATAGAAAGTCCTCCAAAACCCGATTCTCTCTATGTTTGTCCATCCATTTATGAATGATATGAAGTGCTCGAGCTCAACTCAATTCCAAAGCCTTATGTAGACTCTTCCAGAACACACTGGTGAAAAGCGGAACTCGATCGCTAACTATGCTAATAGGAACTCCATGCAACATAACGACCTCTCTTATATATAAAGCCACCAATGACACCGCCGTCCTTGTACTCCTCACATGTATGAAATGAGCACACTTAGCCAAGCTGGTCAACTATGACTAAAATGCTCGCATTTCCTCTTATACTCTTAGGTAGACCATCTATAAAGTCCATGGAAATACTCTCTCACTTCCACTGAGGAATATCCAATGGTTATAACAATCCTCCTAACTTCTTCTGCCTTGCCTTTACCCTTTGGCAAGTCATACATCTAACTACATACTCCGCTACTTGCTTCTTCATATCGGGCAAATAGAGAGCTTGCTTCATATCACGATACATCTTGTCACCGCCAGGATGAATGGTCATCCTAGAATGGTGAGACTCTTCTAACACCGCATCTATCAAATTCATACTACGAGGAATGAAAAGCCTACCATCCCTCAATAACCATCCTCCTTGGTCAATGGTATAATGCCTCAAATGACTCGATGATTCTCCTCTACCAATCCTCTTAACAATATCTACTAGTTCCTTATCCTCCTTCTACCTAGATCTAATATTCTCCATCAACGTGGGTTGAATATCTAAAATTGCTAGTAATCCTAGGGTAGTATCTAATGATGGTTGGAAATAAAAGGTAGAAATATACTCCAAACGTCTCTACTCCAAGAACAAGGACTCAACATTGCACGATGTTCTCAAAGCGTCGGCCACTATAGTACCCTTGCCCAGGGTATAAGACATATCAAAGTCATATGATGCCAAAAAACTCTATCCACCTCTGTTGCCTCAAATTTAAGTCCTTTTGGGAGAACAAGTACATCAGGACTTATGATCTGTAAATAGCTCAAACCGCTTCCCTAAAAGATAATGTCTCCATGACTTGAGCGTAAAGACAATGACTGCCAAGGCAAGATCATGTGCAACATAGTTCCTCTCGTGGGTCTTCAATAGCCTACTTGCATAACGTACTACCCTTCCTACCTGTATCAATAACATGCCTAACCTCATACCATAAGAGTCGGTATAAGCTGAGAATGGCTTCGTCCCATCTAGTAACTCTTAAAATTGGTACCCTAGTTAGTGCCTCCTTCAATCTAATAAAAGCATCTTCGCACTTGCATCCCATGAGAAGACTAGATTCTTCTTGGTAAGATGGATTAGTGGAGCAGAGATCTTTATGAAGTCCATAATGAACTTGTGATATAGCCTACCGAACCAAAGAAACTTCTCATCTTCATGGCATTCTTCAAAACATGCCAATCTCTAACTGCTTCCACCTTACTTGGATCAACAACCAAGCCACTTCCTACGACGATGTGTCCCTAAAGCGTACCTCCTCTCTCCAAAAGTGGAATTTCAAAAATTTCACATTAAGCTTATATGAATTGCGTGTACTAAGCATTTCACCTAAATTCAATACATGCTCCTCCTTTCTCCTCGAGGATACAAGAATTTCATCCATAAATAGGATGACGAATATCTTAAGCAACCCTTAAATACATGGCTCATTGGATCAATAAGTATGCGGGTGCATTAGTCAATCCAAAGGGCATGAATAGCCACTCATAAAGTCCATCAGGTGTACGTAATGCTGGCTTTTGGATACTGTTCTTGGCTACACACAACTGATGGAGTCCGGTAGCCAAGTCAAGCTATAAGAATACTCTAGCTTCACCCAACTGGTTAAAGAAATCATCTATTCAGGGCAGTGGATAATGATTCTTCTTTGTTAGTTTTTTAGCTCCTTATCATCGACATAGAGTCTTAGGGAATCATCCATCTTGGTAGCAAAGATGGTTGATGCTCCCTACTCAAAAATGCTTCTTCTGATAAAACCCTTCTCTAGAAACTTATTAATCTGCTTGTTCAACTCTTGTCTTTCCTTTGCAGATATGTGCCTTAGTGGTAAGGTGACAGGTCTACCATTCTCAGCAAGGTAGATCCTAAACTCGATATCTCTATTGGGCGGGAGACTTGCAACGTCAACAAATTCATCTGGGAAATCTCTAACTATAAGCACTGCACTAAGCTCATCATCTGATAGGTCTAATGAATACAAGTAGCTCAACATAATAGATCCTCAGGGATCACAATAAATCTCCAAGTTACGTTCACTGCACATGCTCAGTCTAACGACCTTCCTATCACAGTCTAAAATAGCCCCATATATAGTCATCCAATCCATGCCTAATATTAATCCAAATCAAGAGAATTCCAATGCATCAGAATCAAACTTGACCCATAAGATAATCAACTTCAAACCCCTATATAACATAGACAAATAGGCCGATCCACCTATGGGGTTTGAAAAAACTACAAGGTCCGTGAGTCATCAACAATTCTACTAGAAATGAGAGAATATGAAGTCCTAGTATCACATAAGTTGTGAATGGATAAATCAAAAAGAGTCAACACACCTTCGATCATCACTTTCTTAACCTTGTTTACTAGTGGTTTACACTCAAGATAGAGACTTCCTCTAGTGCATAAGTTGGAACCACCGGGGTAGAAGTTTGAGTAAAAGCTCTCGGTGATGCTATGCAAGCTCACTTCAGATGTCCAAACCTATCGTAGTTATAACACTTAAACTTTGAAAGATCTGCCTTGCCTCCTTCGTAAAATTTCCCTTCCTGCACTACTTCCCACAGTGCATATCCTTCTTCTTTATATTTCCCTTGGGTCCACCACAACCCTTATGATGGTTCTACTATTCTTCCTCTAGCCTTCTTGGGTCCCTCACCCTTGGAGATGGTATTTAATAACCTTCTCAACTAGACCCTCATATATAGCACTCCATAGGAATATGATTTAGAGCAAAGTACTAAAGAGGTTGATTCGACCCTTTAGCAAATTTAAAAGCCTTCTTGTGTGGTGTGTCAATCAGTCACATACCTAACCTAGCTAGCACATTGAACTGGTTGACAAGCTCCTTAACATTTAGATTTCCTTTCTTCGAGTGAATGAACTTCTATAACTGCACACCGTCCTCTACCCTAGAATAAAACTTCACCTCATATCACCTACAGAACTCATTCTAAGTGATCTCCTCTCTAGTAGTCTCAGCCTTAATTATCTCCCACCAACTCAATGCCTCACCACGGAAGTGCCACACAATAAGCTACATCCTTGTCTCATCAGTCAAACCCATCAAACCAAATATCCTCTTACAAATGTAGATCCATGACCTTGAATTAACATATGATTCGGTTCCTGTGTATGGCTTTCCTTCAATATTTGAGAAATCCTTGTGTTATCCACATGTTTTCCTAATATTAAATATGTTAGAAGAATCATTAAGGGAAAAAGAAGCAACTAGGCCAATAGGGGAACAAAGAAGCACTAAAAGGAAAAGAGTTACCAAGCCTCTAACAGTGTCGTGTTAGAGAAGTATCGAGCCTATAGTTTTAACAATATCGAGCTTCTAATTAAAAAGATAAAATTTGAGCTTCTACTCAAGAGTTTAATAGCTCAAAGGAATCAGTAAATGCATGGAGTTATCAAGCTACAAGAGTTGTGAGGTTGAAAATAGTACGGTTGTGAAGCCTTTACAACCATAGGACGAGCTATTGAGCCTCTATAACCATAAGGGTTGTCGAACGTCTAAAGCATGAGGTGGTGGTAAGCCTCTACAAACAATTGTTGTCAAGTTTATTGAAGAAGAGTTACCAAGCCAGGTCACTATATATATTCAACAGGTCACAATAAAAGCAAGGATATCGAGTCTCTAATGTAAGATAACTATCAAGTTGATAGTTATTGAGTCTCTAAATAAAGAATAATTATCTAGTTGATAGCTATTAATGTACTACGATATAGGAGCTAACAATATGCAATGGAGAAGATGAATAAGAGTTGAAGGAACAAGCTATGGGTAATACAGAAAAGCTTCCTCAATAATACAAGAAGAACATAATCGAATAAATCAAGAGGAATAGTGTATTTTCTCTAGCAAAGCTTCAAAGACATTCACATTTCACCACATCTTCCTTGTTGATACCACCACCAAGATAGCAACCATATGAAATGTTCAACCACAAGGAGATCATGACAAGTGGCACCATTAAAGTCATCCATCTTGTGAAGTCACTAATCCATGCAACTCTCTTCAACTAATGAGAGCAAGCCTTATACCCCTCCACCTACTATAAATAGGAGTTTGCCTCCTAATAGAAAATGGGCCCTAACTTCTTTCCCTCTCTTAGCATAAATCACTTTTTGGACTAAACTTTTATAAGCTCTCTCTCAATAGCTTGAGGGAAACTTTAATAGAAAATGGCTAACAAAGAAGATGACGACTTGGACATATACCTAAAAGGACTTAGACTATTAGGAATTTGCGTAATGACTTATTTTGTGACATGCCACATTATTGAACAAGGAACATGATTTGTACATATTGCTTATTTTGCCCATTGACATATGAGTAAATGACTATTGCATTTATATTTGACTCGCCTATCTTACCCGTGAAAATGCGACTTGAACTTTTGAACAACTTCATGGTTATATTGAAACCAAGGGGTACTATTGGATTTTTTTGAACAATACCAACTTGTAAAACATATTGGGTGTTAGCCAACTTTTGATTTAAGACTTTGCATAGCTTAGCAAAGTTTGTAGTGGTAGATGGGCAGGTAGGAGCCACATATGTCGCTTCTTCTTTGCGTCCTCTAGTGGGATAACTCATCTTCTGTCTATAAATTTTAAGAATTCTATTAATAACTTTTCATAGATGTTATAGGCATAAATAAGAGAAAGAATGTAAGCATGAATCAACGATTGCATATGCATGTAAAAAATTGATTACAATTTTTATAAAATCTTTTGGAAAAGCCCTTTAAATTTTTTTTACTTTTATAAATTTATATTGTAAACAGGAAATTATTGTCAAGGACAAAAATTTTTAGCGGTTTAGCCTGAAGGGCAACTTTCTTTAGGTATCAGAGTTATTGATAGCAGTTTCTAGGTATCAGTTTGTAGTTATCAATAGCAGTTTTTAGGTATAAGTTTTTAGATTGGTAGCAGTTTTGAAAGAATGTTTGTCCTTATGAATAATTTGGGAAGAATGTTTGTCCTTATGAATAATTTTGAAAGAATATTTGTCCTTATGACTAAAATATTGAGGTTGTGTCCTTGAAGCTAAAAATATATGAATTTTTGTCCTTTAAAGTAATTCCCCCTATTTTAAAAGTCTATTTTGAAAACTTGGAAAACATTTTTGGAAAACATTTTTGGAAAACCTTTGGAAAATCCTTTTCTCGAAAAAGTTTCAAATACATTCTCTTGGTATGGTCCTGATTCCTAAGGAACCTAGAACCTATGTTCTGATACCAACTGTGACAACCTGCACCTCACAACACGCCGATCTAAAGCCTAGTGTTATTTCATACTCTGGCCATGCCAAGAAATAAATATCATTGGGGTTTATAACATTTCACAACATAGAGACTAATAAAAGTAGATATAATCTAAGATATACTATATTTTAGAACTCACAATGGAAGGTATAAAATATGTAACATAGAAAATATCCGTCCCGGAATATATCCAAATCATGGTATTAGAAAACCAGTGCATGATCTAATGCAGAGTACATTGAAACTATCATTCCAAGTCTGACAAAAGAGATAGATTGTACTAATAAGATAGATAAATACATGGAGAGAATATATGGTAAAACTAGGCTTCAATGATAATCTCAACTCTCCAAGTATCAAAAATGAGCCAATCACCTACTGCGCTGTCCACCTGTGGTAGGAAAAAAGAAGAAAAGATAATTGATTAAATGAAAGTCTGGTGAATGAGTACAAATTTAATGTATGATGATTATATGCAGTTACTTTAATGCTACTTAAATGATATAGGGTGCGATATCAGTGTCCCTGAATTCCTAAGGTCTGTTACCTACGGGTGCTTATTTAATACATTCCTACACTATATATTGTGTAGGCTAATTCAATGGATTGAACTAAGATTGAATTTAATATTTAACAGTTGGCAAGTGCTCTTAAAGCTACTCAATGTGTAAGGCACATCCCTCTTGGCTATTAACTATAGAAGACACCACCGCTAAGATACCATGGAAATAAATTTCCACTATTATCACCTCCACTAGGCTACTACGAATGATTCCCCATCACTATGCCTAGAGTGGAAGAACCCAAAATGCCGACCGTCAGAATATCCCATCGTCTGCATTCACTTCCACCTCTCAATCGTGGCTTTGGCCTTTTATTGCACGCTCTGGGTCCTCCTTTCTAGTTGTATCACATGCGTCAGTAGTCGTGCATAATATGACCTCCCATTGTGCTGGACCTACTCCATTACGCATCTACGCCAGTCTACACGTCCACCGTTGGAACTTTCTACAAGTACAATTTGCAAAAATACATCACCTCGAGTCAATTACTACCAACACCACCATGACCTAGCGTCCGCTTATAGAAAATTAGCTTCCCTACAAATCCTAACATGCATCCAATTTCCTTTAAATAGGCCACAAAAATTCATATTTTATATATTTTTTATTAATAAATATGGGCCTTAGGTCGACCGCTTATTCCCTTCGGTCGACCGCTACTGGTAAACTGTTAGGTTTCCAGCTTGACTGGTCATAAAGTAAAAATTAGGGTTTTGTGACTTTTATTATGTTGATTCTTCATACAGTTGATTCATGTCATTTGAAGTATTTAATTAACCCTTTTGCTAAGTGATCAGTTTACTTATCAAATTGCAAGTAAATTTAGGGTCCATAAATTTTGGGTTTGCAAATTTAATGATAGAATAAGTGTCTAGACAAGTAGTTACATTAGCAACTTACTATAATTCAAATTCTACGGTTTTTAGATTCAAATCTAGGGTTTTAGCATATTCAATTTTGGTTTAGCATTTTCAGTTTAGGGTTTTCTAATTTCTTAATCAATTAAAATAGTTTAAGCTAACTATAATAATCTACTTATCAAAATTATTCTCACTTACCTCAAGCCTAAGCTCTTTCTAATACTTGCACTGTAGAACTGTCCCTTCAAATTAATAGCTCCGCCTTGACTCGCCTTGATTTAGATGCTTCTAGTCTTCTAGGTTGAATTTTTTTGATTTTTTTTAGAGATTTTTAGGTTTTAATTTAGGGAAAATTTGGCACAGTTTAGTCACTTTAAACTTTTAGTTGAGAACTACGATTTCAATACTATGATATTTATAGGGGAAGGGTTTTAGTTTGGGCCATTAGATTAACTTATAAATTATTTTCATAGCATTTGGTTTGTACATCACAACCTTTAGTAGTAAGCAAACAACCCTGATCGTTCATCCCGTCTCTAAAAATCAATAACACCCAATTTTACATGCGTTTAGGTCGACTGCTTATCGAGCTAGGTCAACCGCTATGTCGACCTTGGATTCCAATAGGTCAACCGGTGACCTTATAAATTTTTATATTTAAGTTTTTTAATCTGTAATTCAATCTAACGCCCGTAACATATCCATACTAACTCGGATTACGACATGTTACATATGAAAATCATCTAGAAAATCACTACGAACGTAATAATGCAAGTTTTGTAACCAAATTTGGATGTTTGTGAAAAATTTATTTTAAGTCCTTATTTTATTTTAATTTAGTTTTCTTATTAAATTCTGTTAAATTTCCGGCTTGTTACAGGAATGTCCCAAACGATAAACACAAACACCATATTAAAATGTTTAATATGAAGCATGTAAGATGAATTACTTATGCATTGGTAATAAGAAGATCATACATGCTATTTTATAAACAATATCATATTTCGTTTATGTATTCGACAATGAAGGATGTATCATATCTGAATTAAAATCACTAAATAATAACTTAGGGTGTTCTCAAGTATTTACGAAATACTAGAGAATTGTTTATATAAACAACGAACTCCTTATGAAGGATTATCTAGACTCAAACTTCATAGGTGATATCGAGTATAGTATGTTAGTTCAAAATTCATAATAAACCATAGTTATGAAGATTTAAGTTGGAAATTTTCTAAACAAAAGATCGTGGCTAATTCAGTAATTATGCTTTGCACACATCACCTTGAATTAGCGCAACAATAAAACAATATAAGTATGGAAATGCACAAATTTATTATTGAGCAAGGGGTGATTCCAAATATTTAGAATCCCATAAAAATTTTATATGATAATAATACCATAATGTAGTTCACGAAAGAACTTGGAGCTCATGAGAAGTCGAGAAACATACTCCAGAAAGTTCCATATGATAAAGAAAGTTTATTAACAGTGAAGAGAGTTGATTAATGGAGTGGATAATTAAAATAGTATAAAATACGTGATCACTAAAGGACTAACTCAACCAATTCTAAGAAAAATGATCAAAGTGATGGGATTAAGATTCCATAATTGTCCAAGTGGAAGATTGAGAGGGTTAAGGGTATGCCATAGGTAAAATTATGCAATTTATTACATATCTAACTCTATAACTAATCTTATTCCTAATAAAGGTGCTTGATTTCTATTATATACTTTGTTATATTTTGATATAAAGTATATTAAATAGAAAATCCTTAAATAATATGTTATGTGATAATAATTACAAGTAGTTGTAATTACGAGAAAATTATCATGAAATAAAATAACATATTATTTTAATTCCTGGTTAAACATTTTAGAGAAAGGAGATCGATACATCCATGGATACCATAGTGCATAAGCTTTCCAAATGTTGGGCAGTGTATTACTCATGGCTACTAGAGTCGCCAATGGGTTACATATTAATAGTTATTGGATAACTATGGAATGACTCACTCAAGAGCATTCAGTTGGTTAGTGACAAATAAGTCAAATAGGAATCTCAGAGGAACGATATTATACAATTCTTTCGACTTGAGAATACTATAGAACTTCTATATGGGTACATCACTTTGGTTATAATTAAATCATGGCATAACAATCATCGAGAAATTATAGTTGAGTATGAGTAAAAGCATAGGAAGTGAAACACTATTCAATAAAGGATTCATTCTTTCAGTAGTAACAACCCACCTCGAAAAAGGCCTAATTTTCGACCCAATAAAAACCCATCGAAACTTAGGCCCATCCCAAGTTTAGTTGGTGGTTGGAAAAATTGGTACAATGAACAATATATAGAGCTATCTATTTATGTTATCAGAATCTCACAGCGGAAAGGATAAATTATAATACCAGAAATAAGTAAACATTTTATAAAAATTCAAATCCCAAAAACATAACATAACATCCCAACATCCAAAATACAATCTCAAAAGGACAACATCATGTCTATAATAGATGTATCAAAATATAAAAAAAAATAGATAGAAAACTACCACTAGTTCTCGCCTCTGCCTTCATAATCTCAATCAACATTGTCCCCCCAAACCGTGTGTTGTAATGTGGTGTGCACGTAAATGTGCATATATTTACATCCATATTTTATCCATTTTATTTAAATAAATATCATATTTGGGTATTTTAACATGTTTAAATTAAAATTCAATTATTTGAAAATCAACATATTTTCATCTTCATACAGGGGCAAAATGGTCATTTTTGTGCATGTGCTAATTTAAGCATTTTTACTTTGACATTTTTTATGATTTTTATAGGAATTTGGATGCAAATGGAAGAGGGTTTTATAGAATATATGCATGCACAAGAGAATACAAAGGATAAGAAGGAAATAATTCAAACTCATGACTATGGTGGACCATACCCACTTACCTAAATCTACAATTAGAAGCTAACAGACATAACGAGGAGGGCATTAGAACAACAATGTCTGGTGAATGCTCAAGTCTTATCATAATATTATTTGAGTAGTATTATTTAGATAAGTAATATGACTTACGTATACTTTATCGTACTTAAGATACCTTCAACTGTAAGCCCGAAAGCTATTCTAGTCTAATTCCACAACTTACACACTTCCATACTAACTTTATAACTTACCTTTAATCATAAGCCAATGACCTTTTCCAGTCCCATACAACTACCATCAGTCGCGTCCTAACAATGTAAGAGAAAGTATTTAAGTCACTTAATACCCTTTTAATGGGAATTAGGCAGACTCTAACCGTTTAATAGCTATAACCTAGGCAAGTCCTCATCCTTTAATACGTAACCAAGGTGGACCCTACTCTGGTACTCCCTGACTAACACTACATGGAATCTCATCAAGGCACCTAATACTTCTTTATGGCAAGAGGCGGACCCTACAATAAGCAATTAATTCCTCGAAGCAGACCCCTTTCGAGATTTTCACAGGCGAACCTAAATGATAATATCGACCATATACTACCAATTAAGTGGAAGGAGGTGGACCCACAGCCACTTAATACCCTTGACCCAGAAGTAGATCCTACGCATTATGACTCATAACCCATATTTTGATGTGTCGCATTAGCCCGACTATTCTTAGGTGCTAGTAGCCAGATTAAGTGCACTAACTACCCTACAGAATTGGGACTAATCTCACGTCCACCGTGGGTATTTAATATAGAAGATCTCTTACATCAGTCCCAAAGTCATACTACTGGTAGCTAGATTGGCTGGACAGATTCCTATGTGCTCTTGACTGACCCCGCATTTCTATAACTTAGTCATGATTCCTCTCTCCTAATATAATACTACATATGTACCACATCGCATTTCATATTAACACCATATAAGGAAAACTGCTTATTCCGCCTTTAATTATGGATTAGTCTCCATAATTATCCTTATTTCCTTCGTATAGGTTCAATGGTATCTACCAACCTATTTATTATATACGATTAATACATTATTAATACGTTATTAATTGTACACTAATATTATATATATTTACGCAATAATTAGGCTAAATACTATATATACATATATATTCATAAGCAATAGAATATTCACATCCTAAACTAATCGAATGTCAAACTTCCAGATTTACATCTGTCTAGATTTCTACAATAGCTAAATCAGCTAATGTCCTTAGCCCATTAATAGACTTGTGTTGATAAAACAGAATCGAATACCAAACTTATTCTATATTAATATAATAGAATTAGCATCTCTATTTCAAGGAATAAAACTTATAATTCAAACCCTTTAGACAACTTTTACTTACACGAACTTGAAGTGAAAAAAGGATTCATATTTGAGTTGTGGAAATAGGTAGTGCAAACTACGATCAAGAGAATTTGTACCTTACACACCATTTCCTTACTTATATTAATTTTATAGCCCTTTAACACATCAATATAGAAGAGGTAGAGGTGGAATAGAATATAAATGTTCAAACTGCAATAATAAACGAAATTCTATTATTTCAATATAAAAGTAATTAAGATTCCAATAATATAAGAATTCACATTTTGTTTTTAGGAAATTTTTTGGTTTTAATTTTAGGATTTTCGAAAAAAAAGTTCCCTAAGGCATTAAACAAATCCAAAATTCTAATATATAAATACTAAAATGTGAAAAACCAAGATTTCCACTCATAGAGAATTTGTCTGCCTCCTATTTTGGATTTCATTATGCCTTTTCCTAGTTGCACCTTAAGATCTCTTCTCTTTGAAATATATAAAAATTGGATTGTACATAAAATAGATTTAGAATCAAGGATTAGGAAAGAATAGAATTAGAAGTTGAATATTTAAATAATAAAAATCCCTTACTCGAAAATCCTAAGTGATTCTGAATCGTAGAGAAGAAGAAGATTGGTAGAGCTTCGCTAGCTTTCCCAAAAAATTTGTGAATAAAAGTGAGAGGACAAGACTTATATTTATAGTGGTTAGAAATTGTGCAGTTAAAGCGCTTAGCGATTCCATAGCAGTGGAGGTGCAAAAGGTTATAGCAATAATAAAACGGGAATATAGTAAAAAAACAACGGAGGTGCAAAAAGCTTTATAGATATAAAATCAAATATTTAAAGTTAATTTATTCTCATTCTCATATCATTTATGCAGGAAAAATGTACTTTTTAATCTTAACATACAAAACCGAAGAATATCTTAATTTATGCAGTTCAGATTTGGTGATTACAATAGATTTCTAACTTATATTGAGCACGTATGCCATAAATTAGATCTTTACCCTAACTTTGTTTATTTTGGTTCAGAAGAGAACTAGTCAAATCAATCTTTTTATATTAATGTTGCTAAAGCAGGTGCTAAAAAGCCTTGATTTGGCATGCGTAGTGGAAAATAGTGGGACTTAAAGCTGATCTGCAGTTTAATAGCGCTATATTGAAAAAGTGTAGCGGTCGAAGAGCGCTATGCGCTATAGTAGAGATTTTGTGGGGTTTTACCAGAGCTTTAATTGCGCATGTTAGAAGGCACCAGAATTAAGTCGATTTAATATAATAAAATCTGGGTCGTTCTTGGTCTAAATTAACCCTAATCACCACCCTCTTACCGATCGACAGCTTGACCTTGGGTGGTCGATCGTTGGCGTTCAACCGGCTGAAAGAAGACAGTCGACAAGTCCATATTTGTGACCGCAAATTATTTCTTTTCATTAGTTTTAATTTCTTTCCTATTATTTATTAATTAACATATTTAAACTCTAACTTAAATCGTTTATTACCCAATTAAGTTTCAAATGTTAATATTAGTTAAATTTTTGAATTTAAATTCACTTTGAATTATATTAAAATCATAAATTCAAATGTCATTAACGTTTCTGTTTGAGCTCCATTATAAAATTTTATATATGAAAGTTGATCAGAAAGGCGCCACAGACGAAATGGTGCAGCTTTCATATTCAAATTCTAAAGCAAAATTTCAATTTTAGCCTTATTATTATTTAATTATTTCATATTATTCTTTACGAGGTGTTACATTCTCCCACTTAAACGGATTGCATCTTTGAAATCCCTAAGGGATAGATAGTGTAACGCGCACTCAACATCCATATTATACAACCAAGTTATCTACACAACCATCTACTTAGCCAAAAGTGCAACATGATTACATATGCAACGTACTATAGGTGAGCTCAGTCATAACATGAATGCAAGATCATAACATATAGGCATGTATGCGAGCATCCTAAATATATATTACATTATATATAAATGCAAAATGATAGTAAAAAGTATGGCAACCATCCCCTTCCATCCAATCTAGCGACCACGGTGCAACCAAAAACCTAAATTTTGAAGAGAAAATGTTTACCAAAAAAAGCTTAGGATGAGAAGACTTTAATTCATCCTCTCTTCAATTTCTAATGTGATTTCCACCGGATTAGCTCTCTATTGTACTCGGACCGGCCTAATTTGTTTGTATCAGAGCTTCCAAGTTTCATGCTCCAATATGCATGTGGTGGTACAGGATGTATCCACTGACCGATCGAGCTCTACTATAGCGAAGGGGTCAATAGGCATTTCCTCAAATGCAAAAAATGAAAAATGTCATGGAGTTCTGCTAACTTATCCAGAAGATCAACTGGATATGCAAGTTTCCCTATTCTTTCCATTATTGGGAAAGACCCATTGTACCTCGGCGCCAACTTCCCCATCATACCAAACCTTTTCACCTTCCTATGAGCAAAAACATTAATGATCGCCATCTCCCCTACCTCAAACTCTAATTCTTTCCTTCGCTTATCAATATAAGACTTCTGACAGTTCTATGTAGCCTTTATTCGCTGTCTAGTCATCTCTATCTTTTCTGACGTCTCACGAATTGGATTTAGTCAAAGTAGAACTTTGTTAGTGATTTTCCACCAACAATAAGTGCTTTGAAAGATGTTGTGCCAATCATCGCTTGGTACTATTATTCTATGCGAATTCTTCAGAGGGTAAATGTTGCTTTGAATGTCCTACAAAATTGATGATGCAAGCTCTCAACAAATCTTCCAAAGTCCTATTCACCCTTTTAGTCTGACCATCGGTCTATAGGTGGTAAATAGTGCTAAGATTCAATGTTTTCCCTAAAGCTGACCGTAAACTCATTAAGAATTGGCATAAACAAGGAGTCCCTATCATTAATAATGCTAACTGGAATTTCATAAAATCATACTACTTCTTTGATTTAAATTTGTGCTAAAGATATTACGATCCTATTTCTCCCAACGAAAATAAAGTGTGCGCTTTTAGTGAATCTATCAACTATTACCCAAATAACTTCGTTGCCTCTTTGACTCCAAGGCAACCCATCTATAAAGTCCATAAATATATGCTCCCATTTTCAAGTTAGAACCTCTAATGGTAATAACAATCCTTCAAGTTTTCCTTGGTCTGCCTTTATCTTTTGGCATGCCAAGAACCTAGAAACAAACTCCGCTAACCTCTACCCTCTTACTGATTCCCAGCCAATATAAAATTTTCTTTATATCTTATACATTTTGTCTCCACTACATGAATGGTCAATCAAGAATAGTAACTTAGCCAAAACTTCCTCCTAGACATCCTTTATCAAGGGAACGCAAAGGCTCCATCTCTTCTAAAAAATCATCTTTCATTAATTGCATACCTACCACCATGCGGGAAATTCTCTCCTCTACTTATAAACTTTTCCAAGTGCCTACTATCGCCGCATCCTTCTTATGCTCATTCCCAATGGACTCCATCAATGCTGGCCTAACTTCTATTGTTGAAGAATATCCTTAAGTGGGTTTTGTTGGCAGATGAAAATTGAAACTCGAGAGGAAATCCAACTGCTCCCACTCATATGTTGCACCAAGAGTAGCATGCCACTGATTAAGGGCATCAACAACAACATTCCCTTTTCCATGGGTATACTGTATCCCAAAATCATATGATGCTATGAACTCTATTCATCTGTGCTGCCTAAGATTCAAATCTTTTTGGGAAAAATGTATTTAAGGAATTTGTGGTTAGTACATAACTCAAACCTTTCTCCTGAAAGATAGTGTCTCCGCATCTTCAAATAAAAAATGGTAATCGCTAACTCCAAATCATGAATTAGGTATCTCTTCTAATGGTCTTTCAACTGCCTAATTGCATAGGCTATTATCCTACCCTTCTGCATAAGATTGTGATGCATCGGTGTAAACGATGAAAGCCTTCGTCCCATCGAAAATGGTAACTACTGGGGCACTTGCTAAAATTTCCTTCAGCTTCTCAAATGCTTCCGTGCATTTCCCATCCCATGAAAAAACTTGATTCTTCTTGGTTAAGCGAATCAGTGGGACTACTATCTTGACAAAGTCCTTGGTGAAATTCCTATAGTAACCTGTCAGACTAAGAAAACTCCTAACTTCCACGACATTCTTTAGAATCTTCCAGCTTTGAATAGCTTCTACCTTCGCGAGGTCTACGGATAATTCCTTTTCGAGAACAATATGACCAAGAAATTTCACCTCCTTCTTCTAAAAGTGATGTTTTGAGAATTTGGCTTTAAGTTAATGCCTTCTCAAAGTCCCCAATACCTCCCTTAAGTGATTTTCATGGTCACCTTCACTTTTAGAGAATACTAAAATATCATACACAAATACTATGATGAACTTATTTAGCTGTCCCCTACAGACTCTACTCATCAAATCCAAAAGGTAAGTCAAGGCATTTGTCGGCCCAAAAGGCATCACTTCCCATTCATATAGTTTGTTTAGAGTGCAAAATGCGATTTTTCTTTTTGCTATCCTCGTCTGTCCTCCATTAATGGAGTCCCATGGCTAAGAACAATTGGAAAAGATTTTTGTTCCAACAAGCTAGTCAAACAAATCATTTATTCTAGGTAAAGGATGCCTATTCCTTTTGGTCAACTTATTGAGTTCTCTATAGTCAATCCATAGCCTTAAAGAATCATCTACCTTAGTTGCGAAGATAACAGATGCTACCCATTCAAAATTACTTTGGCAAATGAATCCCTTATGCAGTAGCTTCGAAATTGCTTGTCCAAATCTCGCCTTCGTTTGGAGGCCATGTACCTTAATGGTAGAATAGCAGGTCTAGCATCCTTCTTTAAATTGATCCTAAATTCAATCTCCCTTTGGGATAGAAGACTCGAAATTTCTTCAAAAACGTCAGATTATTATCAAAATACAAGCATGGATGAGAGCCCATCATGTGACACGCTTAGTCAATATAAATAGCTTAATTCGACTAAGCTTTTAGGACGACAACGAACATCTATCTCTCGTCCCCTACAACTGCTTAACCATACAATCCACTTATCATAATCTAAGACAACCCCGTGGTAAGATATCCAATACATCCCTAAGATAAGTCTGTACCCCTTAAAACCTAAAACATACGCGTTACATGTAAAATCGATGTTACATATGGCCACAACTCGGTCTTTACTAATTAAAGAAAGGTTTGCCGACTTCAATAAGATCTGACAATTGGGTTGGTGACAACTTTGATTTTTAGATTCAAGGAGTTAACTATATTTCTAGCTATAAATGAATGTGATGCTACAAAGTCAAATAAGGTACGAATAGTATTTTCGAAAATAACAGTTGTACCATCCATTACAGCTTTTCCCTGATCTCTCGGAGGGTGCCTACTCGAGACATGTACAACCTCAATGGCATATACCCACTTTGACCCTTCTTATCTATCTTTGGATACCTATTCTTGTAGTGTCCCTCCTCACGGTTGTGGTAGCATCTCCCTTTGAACTCCTCCTCATTTAGCACATCTTGCAGCCTTTAGCCACATGTCCATTCTTCTAATAGCTATGATATGCAATACTTCCTTTCTTAATCTTCCCCTTGGCCTTCTTGTTAGTCCAAAATCCTCCCTTCTCACCCCCACCTTGATTTTTCTCGGTTCCACCTTCTCTCTCTCTTTAGTGCCACTGGTCTACAGTAAGGCCATTTTAACTATCATCTCACAAGTGATGTCTATGGGTACTTGAGTCAAAAGCAGCACCCTAGGTGGAGACTTCAGGTCTTTAACAAATTTCATTGCTTTCTTCATATTGGTATCAATCAAACTCAACCCAAACTTAGCTAGTTCTATGAATGTACCGATATACTTCTTTAACGTGGAGTCTCCCTACCTAAGTTGTGTAAACTTCTCCAACTATAAACTTATTTTAGCTCTGGATATGAATCACAACTCAAAGAAAATTCTAAATTCAGCCCAAGTAATTCCTTTCTCAGTAATCTCCTCAGCCATTATAGTCCAACAATCTAAGGCCTCACCTTTTAGATGTCATGCATCCATCATTCCCTTGATCTAGTCTTCCCATCCTAGCTCTCGAAATATATGTTCACAGTCGCTAATCCAAGCCTTCGTCTCCATGAAACCTTCAGCTACAATATATACCCTTTCCCATATTCTGAAAGTCTTTACACAATTTGGGAAAGTCTAGTGAGTGAGGTGCTACTTCAGCAGATGGAACAATGGGAATCGCTGGTGCAGCTTGTTGAGGGATGAGAACTTGCCTACATGCCTCATGTTTTCTTGAACCACTCTAGCATCCCCCTAATTGTGGGTATTTCTTTGATGGAGGATTTCTAGATCAAAGGAATGATTTTTGGCTATAATCAACTATTTACAGGTTTAAACTTTAAAATAAAACTTTCTAAGATAGTGCTATTTGCTAAAAGTAAATATTTTCCTATTGTGTCTGCGTAGGTTAAAACAAGTGTATTTATAATAGGGTTTTGAAAAATACTTTCAAAAATAACAAGTACGCGCTCTTACTTATACTTATTCCCATTGATCAGGTAATATAAACTCTGATATCGTATGTAACAACCCACCTCAAAACGGGCCTAATTTTTGAGCCAAGAAAAACCCATCGAACCTCATGCCTATTCCGAAGTTGGACGTTAGTTGGTGAAATAGATATAATGAACAATATGCAGCGCTATCTATCTATGATATTAGAATCTCATAGTAGAAAGGATAAAATATAATATCATAAATAAGTACCATTTTATAAAAATTCAAATCATAGAAATATAACATCCCAATATCTGAAATACAGTATCTCAATATAACATCATGTTTGAAACATATGCGTCATAATGTATCAAAAACATAAACAGATAGATAACTATCAGTAGTCCTCGCCTCAGCGGTCATCATCTTAATCAACATCGTCTCGCTTAACCTATGTGTTTATGATGAGGAGAGGTTCGAAACAACAATGTCTAATGAATGAAAATCTAAAGTCTTACTATAATAATATTTAGGCAGTACTATTTAGATAAGTAATATGTCTTATATAGACTATGTCCTGCCTAAGATACCTCCAATTTAAGCACAAATGTTGTTCCATTCCAGCTCTACAACTTACAATCTTTTGTTCAAACTATATAACTTACCTTCAAATATAGGCCAAAGGTGTGACAACCCGCAAATCCGTATCCCTTGAGTCAACACTATTTTTCATCAATTAACTCAAGTGGAACAGAAATACGAACCACCAGGGTTGTTGAAGAAGAAATAGAAGAAGAAGTAACTAAACAATATCAGAATCTCACAGTCGTAGCGGAATAAAATATAATAGTAAATAATAGATCTTTACACAAAATGAAACTGTATCTGTTTTATACATCATATCATCAGAGTATCTCATACAAACAACATTTACCAGTTAGAAAAATCCATACAATCATAGCGGCGGATATATATATATATATATATACTAGTACGGATAATACGTCTTGGACTCCAGCTCCTCTCCTGCTCTATAGCATCCTGTCCTGAACATTTAATACTCGGTCTGACTCGAGCGTTATAATGAAATAACACCCGAGTCAGTCTGGTATACTAGCTAATAATAATGCATCCAAATTGATTATTAAAGTTTCAAAAGTCCTTTTGAAAACAAAAGCATCTCGTAAGAACATGCCACAAATAAATATGTCAGGTTTTTACCTTACGATAGCTAAAACACTTTTTATAGAAATCCTCTGATATTATAATAGGGTCTATATACAAATACTTATAAAATAGTCGAAATTGTTACATGATTAAATTCTAGCTACTAGCCACAGAGTGGGCAATACAAACAAAACTCGCAAAAAGGCTCGTAGGGAGAATGGATTTCCAATAATGACTAGGCACTGGGGTACTACCTGTCACAGTACCTGGCCTAGATCAGTGTACCGAGGACCACGCCCGATCCCCTGCAACACAAGGCCTGGAATACCCCATACTGGATAGTCCTGAGTAAGATCACCCCACGGTTGGGACCAGCAACCGCACCACTATGACGAAATAAAAGGGACATCTAGACAGGAATGACCTTACCCGGAAATGGGTGCTGCCCACCAAGCCTTGCTGCATATCCCCTGATTTTCAGTCATTCTCAGTTGATGAGGCTTGAGGCTAAGCGTTACCATTTAGAACGTTTCACTTAGAATGCCCATCGCCTACCTGACGATGTTCCGAAAGCATTCAACCATACAAGTCCGTCCCGGGTTCGAACGGAACCGAAGGCACTACTCCTACTACATCCATTTTGGAAATATCCTCAGGATTAGTAGCGACTAGCGCTTGCACTTCACTGCTCCATCTTCGACGCCGAACACGTTTTTCCCCGAAACGTACAAACCAGATCGAAGTGGTTTTCGAGAAATAAATCTCGATCCCGGTCTCTTCGAAACAATCAACGCATTTGTCTAATATTGATGGTCGGTGATTTAACTATCAATTAACTTTCACAAACATCCATCACACAATAAATAATTTCCCACATTATTTATTTCCTCAAATATCTTTACAAGATATATTTTCCTTTTCAAATCCCGTTGAAAACACTTTTCAAACTCAAATTCTCATGGAATAAATTTTCCAAATAGTTACTTCCCTTGAAAGTGTCCAAGCACCAATCCTTAAGATTTAAAATAATTTAAATACTTTATTCTTGAAAATATATTAAAACATTCATATTTAAAACTTATTACATACTTGATTTAATATATATATATATATATATATATATACACACACACACTTTTAAAAATATCTCAAAATAAAACTGCTTAATAAAATATAAACTATTATCTTTAAAATAAAGTTAAGTCATACAAAATTTAAAATAAAGTTGTGAAACTCTATACTATTTCTAAATAATACTTTGATTGATTATCTTTAAAATAGAACCATTTTATAAAGTATAAATAATAATAATATTCTTTAAAACATAATTCTATTTACCCTTTGAAAATAATTACTTCTATAATTACTTAGATACACGTTCACTTTTAAAATTCTTACAACTTAAATAATTTTCTTGAAACTATTATTTAATATAACTTCAAACTCTAATATTTCAAAAATCTATTTTTAAAACGTACTTGGCTTTCAGGGAAATACACCTCCATCTTAGAATAACCAAAGAATTCCTTTTATCAATCCAACACATTTTATCCCAATTTTATTTTACGTTCATCCCGTAAAATCCTTTCCATACTTTAAAAATAGCTCCTTTTATTTTAAAAGCATTGCTATTTCCTGGAAATCACTTTCAAATATGTGGTTAAAATATTTAAAATAAGCTCTACAAATTTATTTAATTGAAAATAATACTTAAGGAAATATACAGGGGTTTCCTAAGTATTTTAAATAAAATTTTACTTTAAAAAAATTAGGTTATTAAATCAAATATTTATATTAAAATTTCCTTTTTAAAACTTAATACTACTTTACCTTTTTTAAAAAATAATTAAATACCATAATTACTTAATCAATGTTTGCTTTCACTTAAAAAACATTTTAAAATAATATTTCTTTCTAAAAATATTCTAAACATATTTAAACTACAATTTATAATTTGAAAGCTTTCTTAAAAAAAAAAAATTCCAGGAGAAAGCACACTTCACATTCTTTAAAATAAATCTCCTATTATTTTAAACCATTCCCAATTCCCTTTTTAAACCACAAATTCAAACACTTCATATTATCAACCCATCACCTGTATTTAATTCCTTTAAAATTATTTATTTAATAATTTCTTTAATTTTCCTTAAAATCCAATTGATTTATATTTAAATTTTCAGTAGTATTCACCAAATCAGAACACAACACAATTAAATGTCCAATTTATCTACCACAGTAAATAAACAGAGCATAGCATAACAGGATATAAAACAATTTTATCACAGAATATAAATGTGATATATTACCGAATATATAAATAACTAACTATTACGGATCCAATGGAACTGGTTTCGTCGAATTCCGAGACTGTGCCCCCCGGAAGGCTATTTTAACTCATCGACTAATTCGAGCGATTTTCACAATCATCGAAATCATCTAAAATTTCACTTTTAAAATTTTACGAACTCTATTATAACTCATATAAAATTTATATTCACATTAGAAATCATTCTGATTCGGTTTAAATCAAAATCTGATTATTTGCATTATTATATTAATAAATTTCATTTTTAAATTAATATAAAATTCCAAATTTAACCAATCGACTTCTAATTTCATTCAATAGTCCAACAGTATAATTCAGATCCAAATAGACTTAAAATAAACTTTAGAATCTATTTTATATTTATTTACACTCAGATTCACCCATTTATCCCAATTCTAATATTAAGCTATTATTATTCATATTTCAATTTCATTCCCGTATTTGAAATTTAACTAATTCTATTAACTTAACCAAAATCTTTTTTATTTCAAAATCAAATTATAATCCATATTCGACATTTAAAAAGAATTAAGTATTTAAATTTGGCGACCCAAAATTTCGAGTCGTTACATTCCTCCCCCCTTATAAAAATTTCGTCCTCGAAATTTGCTAAGGTAGAAAGAATGTTCCAAACTCAATAGTAAAACTTACTTAGTGAAATCTCAATTTCACTTTGCTCAAATTCCTTAGTTACAAATCGAAACTACTAGTTTCAATTTCTATCCCAAAATCCTTTTTATTTTCAATTGTTATTTGAAATCAACTTTGTCGTTAACGAAACATTTCAAATTTTTCAAAAATTTTCTAACTCCCAAAATTTCCAAATTTTTTTGGCAGAGTCTCCCCTGTACGGAGGAGCTTTTGCAATTTCACAATAGATATAAATATATATACATCAACCCACACGGTCGGAAAAACCAAAAGTTCATATTTCCTATTTTTATTGCGTAGGCGTACCTTTATTAGCATTCATTAAATGGTATCACATAAACGCACTCCAACTCTATCCATTGCCTCCCATACCTGTACTTACTTAAACAAACACATAAGTTTCCAATAATATGAGCATTTATCAATATTCTTTTCATTAAACTAGCCCAAACACATCAATTACAAAGTTTAAACAATCAAACTTCATAATTATGCATGCTAACTTCCTTTATAAGCAATTTCAACATCAATTTAAATTCTCTTTACAAACCCAAACTTCATTTTATCTCACTTGAACAATTTATATTCAAGTTCACTATATACCATTCATATTCATACAACCAATTCATTTCTACTTTAATAGGATTAACATATGCCTTAGGTATATCTTTTTACTTCAATTCAATTCTAAATTGATTCACAACCAAATTTTACCTTCAATTTGAAGTATTTACATTTCTTTTATGCTCCATTTCCATTCATATGCAAAATCACTTAATAAATTTTCAATTCATCCCAATTGATTCAAAAGCCATTTCAATTTGTTTCTTTAAGCCAATTAAATTTTTGTTTACAACAAAACGACCAATTCTATGCAAATTTAAGGTAATCCAAGCAAGTGACCATCACTTAAGCTTATAACCATTAAAATTAATTCCAGTTCAAACTCATATTAATTTATTCCATTTGGAAATATTCACAACCCAAATATTCTTATTTCCTTGCAATTTTTAAATCAATTTCTTGTTCTCACTTCAAGTTCATTATCCAACTAAAGTTTATATTAATATCATCCCATTCTTTAATATTTACAACTCATACACCTTTATTTTATCATAATAAAATTAATTAAAACCATTTCACTTGTATATCAATGTTTATTACCTAAACAAATTTCATTCAAGATCACTTATAAGCTCGACCACAACTATTTTTCTAATTGCTTAAGTTCTTTCAATTTCACAATATTTCCATTTCTTCTTATATCAGTTTTATTTTTATTTTCATTTGATTCTCATTCAATCAAATTCCAATTTCATTTACAAATTTTAATTCAATTTGTTTACTTGTTCTATCCATTTGGTATTTTAATTAATCTCCTCGATTCATTCTAAATTTTGTTGATAACATGATCACTTTTAAATTATTCCACTCATTTGAATATATTTTTTATAATTCAACCCATCACTATTATAATATAAATCCATTTAATTTAGTTTACACCAAATTCATTTTCCAACTTCTTTTTATTTAATTCAGCTTACGCTAAATTCATTCTCAAACAATTTCTTTGAATTCAGTTGAGTCAAAATTTTCTTCACATAATATCCTTCAATTCAATTCTTTTCCAAATTTAATTCAAGTTTAACTAAATTTATTTAGCCAACTTAAGTTCATGATATTTATTTTTCCATTTAAATAAGAATTTAATTCTATTCAAAATTATTTGTAACACGATTGAATTTTGATTTTAAATTCATTCCAAATTCAACTCAATTCTAATTAATCGAAGTTAAATCCAATTCAATTCAATTTTTATTCTCCATATACAAGTTCAAAACTTATTTACTAACCTAAGTTCATTCACATCCTTTATATTTTATATTTTCTTCACAGTACTTCAATTCACATTTCATTTGAGATTAAGTTTGAATTCACCATACCATTCAACTATTTCCCATTTGTGATTATAATTCCATTTCTATTTATATGTTCACCAAATTATTTACTACAAAGTTTATATTGCTCATTTTAATTTATTTACATCTTATAATCATGAATTTCAAATTTTATATGTATATGTATCACTGAATCCTTAAGGATACAAATTTTCTTCCAATTTAATTCTTTGCAAATTTTAAATCCACGATTATAAGTATAATACTTAATAGCTTGTGGGTATAATTTATTATGCAATGACCCACAATTACAAAGTCATTTTACATTTAAATCTAATTCAAATTAATTTAATTCTAAGTTCAATTTATTTAACTTATCCAAATTAAATTCAAATTTTCTATTCACTTCAATATATTTCATTCACTTCCATTTACTCAAGTTAAATTTAATTCCAAGATTAAAATTTTCATTTCTTCCTTATTAATATCAACTTCACTTAATAAGTCCAATAGTTGATTCATTTTAACTTTACACATTATTTAAACAGAATTTTCCAGAATTAATTACCCAGTTTTATTTCAAAACCATTTTGAAATATATCAGATATATACTCATTTGGTATATCAATCAAATCTATAGATTTCCAAAACAACTTGGTTGTACCAAAACAATTTCCCCATCTTGAAATTTCCAAAACAACTGTTATACCCAACAAGTCCAAACAATATCATAACCAACCACTTTGATAGCAATCCATCACTTTAGAAACTCGAAAATAAATTCTAATGATGTGGCCAGCATGATCAGAATTATTTTCCAACGACTGAAGTGAGTTCAGTGCTTCCTTACTACCCCACGTTTATTTCAAAATAGTTTCCATTCAAAATACTTTCCCAAAACAATATTCCATTATTGCCTTCAAACACCTTAGCAAACATCTCAAACTTTCCATGGATTTTAAATTTCCAAACTTTTATTTTCATTACATTTAAAATCCTTTCCAAAACTTCCGGGATTTAAATTCTGGTTTAGTTTAAATTAGTTATTCTCTTTTGTATAATTTATATTCGTGGAATTTATTTGGTTATAACCATTTCAAATTTTAGATTAAATTTTAGATTCTTATTTAATTATAGTATTAACAACCAATCAACCAAATATATAGATAATAATTTCAGAAAATTATTCCTTTTATATCAAAATATAATTTTGGGTAAAATTATTTCATTTATCCACTTTAAAAACAATACTATGTCAGTTTATCTTGTTTAAGAGTTTAGAAACCCCTATCGATACGGTTGTACTTCCAGTACCGACCAGAATTCATAAACACTCAACCGATAAGTCAACACAGTATAAAAACAATTTTATATTCACTATCAAGTACGCTCTCATATCTATTATTACACTCAACTCATTATAGAGTACTCTTGACTCTGTTCAATGAATAATTTCCCCACCAAAGCCTAGGTTGTCGCCAACCTAAGCTTTGATACCAAGTGTGACAGCCCGCAAATCTGTATCCCTTGAGTCAACACTATTTTTCATCAATTAACTCAAGTGGAATAGAAATACGAATCATTAGAGTTAAAAAAGAAGAAATAGAAGAAGTAACTAAACAATATCAGAATCTCACAGTCGCAGCGGAATAAAATATAATAGTAAATAATAGATCTTTACACAAAATGAAACTATATCTGTTTTATACATCATATCATCAGAGTATCTCATACAAACAACATTTACCAGTCAGACAAATCCATACAATCATAGCAGCGGATATATATATACTAGTACGGATAATACGTCTCGGACTCCAGCTCCTCTCCTGCTCCATAGCATCCTGTCGTGAACATATATTACTTGGTTTGACCCGAGCATTATAATGAAATAACACCCGAGTCAGTCTGGAATACCAGCTGATAATAATGCATCCAAATTGATTATTAAAGTTTCAAAAAGCCTTTTGAAAACAAAAGCATCTCGTAAGACCACGCCACAAATAAACATGTCGGGTTTTTACCTTGCGATAGCTAAAACACTTTTTTATAGAAATCCTCTGATATTATAATAGGTTCTATATACAAATACTTATAAAATAGCCGAAATTGTTACATGATTAAATTCCAGCACTACCACAGAGCGGGTAATACAAACAAAACTCATAAAAAGGCTCGCAGGGAGAATGGATTTCCAACAATGACTAGGCACTGGTGTAACAACCCGCATATTTAACGATTATGTATTTTAAAGTTTTATTTAAATATGCGTCGTTATTCGGATTTTTGGATTCGAAATGTTACTTTTTGCAAACGGCCGGATTGGGACTCGATACCACTACCATTGAGTTCAAAATGGCATTTGCAATCTTTTTTAGTATAAGCTTTGATATGTATGGAGTAAGTTGAATTTTGCTACTTTTTCTAGTTGGGTTTTGGGTTTGGGTTCAGCCCACTAGCTAACTAAATACCGTAGCTCAGCCCATCTCTTTCCATTCACTCATTTTCACCTCCAAACTTAAGCTAAAACTGAAAATGGGGGAAAGGAAGAGGAATTAGAAATTCCAAGCCCTAGTTTCTTCTTGCAACTTGAATTCTTGCTCCAAAATCAAAGAGAAACTATTGGTAAGCCTCCTCTTCATCTTCTCCAACTCTTCTCCTCTTCAATTTCAGAAGTTCCCTAAACCTAATTTGGGGAAATATGTGTTTTATTCTTAGATTGAAGCTTGTAGAGTTAAAGTGAAGAGTGGTTAATCTCCTTCTTGGGTTGTGCTTCTCACCTTTGTTTGTGTGTAAAAAGGTGAGTTTTGAACTCATATCTACTTCTCTTGATTTCATTGATGTGGGTATGAATTCCTAACAAGTATTCATGTGCTATTGCTTTTGATTTGGAAAGGATTGGCATTCATTAGATAGGGAAGGAAGTGCAGGAATTTAGGCTCTGGCCGACCGAACTCAGGGTCCGGTCGACCGACCTGCTACCCCGAGCACTTCTCTTCCTTAGGCTCCGGCCGACCGAACTCAGGGCCCGGTCGACCGACCAGGTACCCCGAGCACTTCTCTGCCTCTGGTCCAGCCGACCGACTCAGGAAGTTCGATCGACCGACCTGCTCCTATTTTTCCTGTTTTGCCTATTTTTGCTCATTTTGATTGGTTTTCCAAATTTTATCGATTCAAGTTGGTTCTTAGTGGTTGTCATTGCATCTTTTGCTTGGATAACTTATTTTTGACTTTATTCACGGGTTTTCTAAATAATCCCCTTCAAATCGTATTAAAAGTTTCCTTCTTCAATTCATAAATTCTATTTAAAACGCACACACACAATTTCGCACTTCGAGCGGAGTGGAAAGGAGATTAAATGGTTAGGTAAAACACGGACCATGAATCCATGCGTTTATTTTTCCGATTAATCCCCGACCTATTAGATTGATCGTTTTGGCCTTTTGGTCTGGTTTACCAATGAAACGAGGTAAACATTGTACTGCTTTGAGTGTGAAATTAACTAATGGATAGTAAACCGTTTAGTGCGAACGAGTGGTTATGGGACTCACGTTACCACTTTTCGGATTTCTTTTCGTGAGTTGTGACACATTCTGCCAGTTAGTGGTGTCCAGTACTGGGCCTCCGGACCTTCACCACTACGGTTTGTTGCCTTTGGGATAGTGTCTTCGGACTGTCTCCTTCAGGTTTGTTGCCTTCGGGTTTGTACCTTGGGGTTTGTGCCTTCGGTTTGTTGCCCTAATAGTGTCGCTTTTGGAGTTGGTCTTTATGAGCCGCTCGAGTGATATTTGGGTTTGGAGCCTTCGGGCTTATGGATCCTTGTTTATACAGTACTGAGCACGTTCAAATTTTATGATGTTTCATTGATATGTATATTCCCTAGTTATCGCCCTTCGGTGTTGGTCTTTTTGAGCCGCACGATATGTAGCGATTACCTTGTGGAACTTGTGTTACCTTCATTGGTATTTGTTATTGCCTTTTTGGCTTGTTTTGGGATATTCATTCCTTTGTTTTTTGTGTTGCCGATGATATGAGGCTTGTTATGATATGATTCATCTTTTGTTAGATGATTGTGTTATCTCTTTTAGAGATATTTGTTATACATTGTGACCTTGCAGGTTATTGTTGTTCAGTTTATCTAACTGATTTGTTTAGCTAGACTGACCCGTGTATTTTATACTCGAGTCATATCGAGATGTTTCAGGTTAGGTGCATTTGGACTTAGCATATTTTGCTTTCGCAAGGACTATCCAGCTTGTTCCTTTTTGTTAAAGCTTTTTGTGTAGTCCTTTTTATTGTAACTCTGATATATGTATTATTTTGAATTCGTCTGTATATTGTGCTTTGCTATACGACTTGACGTGTATCAGTTTGTAAACTCTGTTATGTGTCAATATATATGTATACGATGATCTACTGTTCTGTGATGTATATTACATTTGAGTTGTTATATTCTGTTCTGATAGATCCTCCAACCACCTATGGTTTTGTTTTAAGTATTCATTGGGTATGTCGACCTGCTTGGTATGTCTATTGTCGATGTATTCAATAGATAGTTAGATCAAGGCTATAGATGGTCACTGCTAACCAGCCTTATTCTCCGTGTTAGTTGACGGCATTACCCTATAGTGTCCTTGGCTAGCGTGGTTATAGAGGTGGGGCGTCACAGCTTGGTATCAGAGCCAGGTTCAGAACAAAATATGATAAACTCAGAATAGATGCACATATTCCGGTACATCAAAGTGTATAAGTGATACAAATCTTTGAACCATCGTGCCTCTATATTCCTTCTGTGCCTTGGTGGTAGATAGAATGTGGGAATACGTCTAGGAATGCATTTTGTTCCGTAGTATTCCACATTTGAATTAATGATATCTACCTTGTGAATAATCTTGTTCTTATTTTACTTTCAGCGTATGGCTGGAAGAGGCAGAGAATGACGTTCGGATGCTGGGCAATCTAGTGGCTCACATCCGAATGGCGTTTATATGTCTGCTGATCAGTTTTTGGAGTTGTTTAGGAGCACTCAGCCTCCAGTTCCTCCTCGTGTATCTCCACCTCGCAAGTCTGCCTTTGTACGTCAGTGCAGTGATTTTGCTCATCTTTGAGGAAAGCCGTTTAAGGGCTCCGAGTCTGTTCTTGAAGTCCAAGCTTGGTTTCGCATGTGTGAGCGTATTTTCTCTTGCATGGATCTTTCTGATCATGATAGAGTTCTTGTAACTTTTAGCTTATTACAAGAGCGTGCTCTTGGTTGATATGAGCTTCTTGTAGCCGAAATTGATGAGCCTGCTCTTTCTTGGACTCAGTTTCGAGAGCGATTTGAACTCAAGTTCGTTCCTGAATCTGGAAAATTTTTATTGTCTCGTCGCTTCCTCGAGTTGAAGCAAGGGAAGTCTTCTATTTCTGAGTATGTTGCATCATTCGAGGCTTTATCTAAGTATGGTCTTGAATTCATTAGCACTTCTTATAAGAAGAATCTGAAGTTTGTCTCTGGTCTTAAGAAATATCTTAAGAAGTCTTTGTTGCTCCAGCTTAAGCTTTCTTTTAAGGAGTTGGTGGATTCTGCGCTTCATCTTGAAATCGTCGAGAAGGAGTGTGATAGTGGTGATGATGTTGAGGTTTCTAAGAACCCCAATAAGAAGCAGTTTCCATTCCAGAAGTCCAGGTCTTTTCCTTCTAAGAAGAAGAAGACCGGTGGTTCTAATTCTCAGCCTCAATCTTCTGGAACACCTTTCGTTCGGAAGTGTTTCAATTGTGGTTCTCCTGATCATATGATTCGAGCTTGTTCCAAGCCTCTCTTCTGCCGTTATTGCAAGAAGGAAGGACATCATGTTTCCACTTGCCCTACTGTTCCGGCTGGTGCCAAGTCTAGCAAGTTTTATGCTGCTAAGGCTTCTGAAGGTCCTTCTCAGCCCAAAGGTATATCTCCATCTATTTTGGAAGGTTCTATTTTATTTCATGATCATAGTATTCGAGTTCTTTTCGATACGGGTGCATCACATTCTTTCGTATCGAAAAAGCTCGTTGATGATTTATCTTTGGATGTTTCTTGTTTGGTTACTTCTTTAAGGATTGCGAATCCTATTGGGGGATCCGCGACCCTAAGTATGCTTTCTGATGACGTTGAGATTGTTTTATGTGGCTTTTCTTTTCGTGCGAATCTGCACGTTATATCTTGTCTGGGATTTGATATGATTGTGGGAATGGACTGGCTAGTGAGATATGATGCCAGGATTATTTGTTTGGGGAGAATTTTGTATCTTCGACATCCGAATTCGCCTACTCAGCTATCACTTGTTCTTCCGGATGTGGATAATTCCGAAATGGCTTTATGTTCTCTTAACTCGCGAGATGATGATGATATATCTCGTATTCCTATTGCTTGTGACTTTTCTGATGTTTTTGAACCTGTTTTGGGTTTGCCACCCAAGGGGCAATTGAGTTCCGCATTGATCTCATTTGAGGCACGCAACTAGTTAGTCGTCCTCCCACGAGGATGTCTACAAAGGAAAATGAGGAACTCAAGAAGCAGCTTTTAGAGCTTGAGTCCAAGCAGTTGATTCAGTCCAGTTTTTCTCTGTGGGGATCCGCGGTCGTCTTCGTGAAGAAATCCGATGGAATTCTTAGGCTTTGCATAGACTATCGCAAGCTTAACGAGTTAACCATTAGGAATAGGTATCCATTGCCTAGGATCGATGATATGTTCGATCTATTGAGTGGTGCTAAGGTCTTTTTCAGCTTGACCTGGCCACGGGTTTTCATCAGTTACGAGTCGCGGAGGATAGCATACCTCTTACCGCTTTCCGCACTCGTTATGGTTCTTTTGAGTGGCTCGTTATGCCATTCGGGTTGATGAACGCTCCTGCTTTCTTTGTTGATCTCATGAATCGAGTATTTTAGGAATATCTTGATAAGTTCGTCCTTGTCTTCATTGATGACATCCTTATTTATTCTAAGTCTGAAGCTGAGCATGCTAATCACTTGAGAATTGTCTTGAGTACTCTCCGTCATCATCAGCTTAGAGCCAAATTCTCCAAGTGCCATTTTTGGGAGAATAGGGTTAAGTTCTTAGGCCATGTTGTATCTTCCGATGGCATTTCTGTCGATCCCTCAAAGATCGAAGCCATCCAGAATTGGAAGAGGCCTGAGAATGTTCATGAGATTCGTAGTTTCCTTGGATTGGCGGGTTATTACCATCGGTTCATTAAGGATTTTTCCCGTGTTGTTCTTCCTCTCACCAGCCTTACTCGGAAAGGCATTCGTTTTATTTGGTCCGACAAGTGTGAAGCTTCCTTTCAGACATTGAAGGAACTTCTCACTAAAGCTCCTATTTTGGTGGTTCCCGAGGGGAATCAGGACCTTGTTGTCTACACCAATGCTTGTGGTAGTGGTCTTGGTGCTGTTCTTATGCAGAAGGATCATGTAGTTGCTTATGCTTCTAGGCAACTACGTCCGAATGAAGTTCGCTATGCCACTCATGATCTTGAGCTAGCCGCCATTGTCTTTGCCTTGATGATTTGGCGACACGATTTATTGGGCGAGTGCTTCATTCTCTATACCCATCATAAATCTTTGAAGTATTTGTTCACTCGGAAGGAACTCAATATGAGACAACAGCGTTGGCTCGAGTTTCTTGCTTCCTATGACTTTGATATCCATTATACCCTTGGAATGGGTAATCGTGTTGCAGATGCGCTTAGTCGCAAACATTCGGCTGTTGTTTCTATGATGCTTGCCGAATGGGATATTCTTGAGACTCTATCTTTTTGTGAAATTCATGATCGAAGTTCATCTTCTGATTCTCCTATTCTATTGTTTAGTTTGGGAGCTCGATCCATTTTATTGGATCGTGTTGCCGATGCCCAACGGCGTGATACAACTTTGTGATGGATCCTGTGATGAAGCATTGTGGGATTTCAGCATTGATTCTCATGGGTGTCTTCGCAAGAAGAGCCGTCTTTTTTTGCCTTCTGATTTTGCACTTAGGCATGACATTCTTGATGACTATCACCGTTCTAAGTATACCATTCATCCTGGTAGTAGTAAGATGTATGCCGATATGCGTCGTCTTTATTATTGGGAAGGCATGAAGAGCGATGTGGCGAGTTATGTGAGTAATTGCATAACCTATCAGCGTATTAAGGCCGAACATCAGCGTCCATCGGGTCTTCTTCAGCCTCTAGAGATTCCATTGTGGAAATGGGATCAGATTTCTATGGATTTCATTGACGGCCTACCTCGTTCGAGATTAGGTCATTCTAGCATTTGGGCTATTGTTGATCGCCTCACTAAGTCTGCTCATTTTGTTCCTATTAAGTCTAATAGGACTGCTTCGCATTTGGCTAAGTTATATGTCAAGGAAATCGTGAGACTTCATGGTGTTCCTAGTTCTATTGTGAGTGACCGTGATCCTTTATTCACGAGTTATTTTTGGCAGAGTCTTCAGCAAGCTTTGGGAACAAAGCTTAATTTTAGTATAGCTTATCATCCACAATCTGACGGACAGACTGAACGGTGAATCGTATCTTCGAAGATCTTCTCCGTATTTGTATTTTTGATTTCGGTGGTAGTTGGGAGGATCACCTACCTCTTGTAGAGTTCTCCTACAACAATAGTTTTCAGTCTAGTATCGATATGGCTCCTTTGGAAGCCTTATATGGAAGGCCATGTCGATCACCTTCTTGTTTGTTGGAATCTGGGGAGAAGCTTATTCTTAGTCCATATTTTGTTCGTGATTCTTCCGAGAAGATTGAGCTTATTCGGTTGAGAATGAAAGAGGCACAAAGCCGCCAGAAATCCTACGCGGACAGCCGTAGGAAGCCTCTCGAATAACCAGTTGGTGATCTTGTCTTTTTCCGTGTTTCTCCTTTGAAAGGGGTGATGCGCTTCAGTACGACTGGGAAATTGGCTCCTCGCTTTATAGGACCATTTTCTATTACTGAACGTATTGGCCCTGTGGCTTATAGAGTTTCACTTCCAACTCATTTATTTGGCATTCATGACGTGTTTCACGTCTCTCAACTTCGTAAGTGTCTTCGGGAGTCGGATTCTGTTATTGATTCTCCTGATTTGCAGGAGCTTGAGGTCTCACCGGACTTATCTATTGTACAGCAGCCTATTCGCGTACTTGACACGGAGGTGCGACACCTTCGAAACAAGGACGTGCCGCTCGTTAAAGTTCAATGGTCCGTTAATCCCAATGACTGTGCTTGGGAAACCAGAGGGTATATCGAGCGATCTTATCTGGGTTTTCTATCTTTTCTTGGGAATGGTGAGAATATCTTTTCGTCTCAAGCTTATTTCCTTTTCTTTTGAATGTTGTATGTATGTAGTTGTTACAAGTATCTTCTATAGGAATTGCGGGGACGCAATTTTGTAAGGAGGGGAGATTTGTAACAACCCGCATATTTAAAAATTATATATTTTAATGTTTTATTTAAAATAGCGTCGTTAGTCAGATTTTTGGATCTGAAATGTTACTTTTTGCAAATGGCCGGATTGGGACTCGATACCACTTCCATTGAGTTCAAAGTGGCGTTTGCGATCTTTTTGAGTATAAGCTTTGATATGTTTGGAGTAAGTTGAATTTTGCTACTTTTTCTAGTTGGGTTTTGGGTTTGGGTTCGGCCCACTAGCTAACTAAATACCCTAGCTCAGCCATCTCTTTCCATTCACTCATTTTCACCTCCAAACTTAAGCTAAAACTGAAAATGGGGGAAAGGAGGAGGAATTAGAAATTCCAAGCCCTAGTTTCTTCTTGCAACTTGAATTCTTGCTCCAAAATCAAAGATAAGCTATTGGTAAGCCTCCTCTTCATCTTCTCCAACTCTTCTCCTCTTCAATTTCAGAAGTTCCCTATACCTAATTTAGGGAAATATGTGTTTTATTCTTAGATTGAAGCTTGTAGAGTTAAAATGAAGAGTGGTTAATCTCCTTCTTGTGTTGTGCTTCTCATCTTTGTTTGTGTGTAAAAAGGTGAGTTTTGAACTCACATCTATTTCTCTTGATTTCATTGATGTGGATATGAATTCCTAACAAGTATTCATGTGCTATTGCTTTTGATTTGGAAAGGATTGGCATTCATTAGATAGGGCAGGAAGTGCAGGAATTTAGGCTCCGGCCGACCAAACTCAGGGTCTGGTCGACCGACCTACTACCCCGAGCACTTCTCTGCCTTAGGCTCTGGCCGACCGAACTCAGGGTCCGGTCGACTGACTTGCTACCCCGAGCACTTCTCTGCCTCTAGTCCAGGCTACCGACTCAGGAAGTTCGGTCGACCGACCTGCTCCAATTTTTCCTGTTTTGCCTATTTTTGCTCATTTTGATTGGTTTTCCAAATTTTATCGATTCAAGTTGGTTCTTAGTGGTTGTTATTGCATCTTTGGCTTTGATAACTTATTGTTGACTTTATTCACGGGTTTTCATAAATAATCCCCTTCAAATCGTATTAAAAGTTTCCTTCTCCAATTCATAAATTCTATTTAAAACGCACGCACACAATTTCGCACTTCGAGCGGAGTGGAAAGGAGATTAAATGGTTAGGTAAAACACGGACCATGAATCCATTCATTTATCTTTCCGATTAATCCCCGATCTATTCGATTGATCGTTTTGGCCTTTTGGTCTGGTTTACCGATGAAACGAGATAAACTTTGTACTGCTTTGAGTGTGAAATTAACTAACGGATAGTAAACCGTTTAGTGCGAACGAGTGGTTATGGGACTCACTTACCACTTTTCGGATTCCTTTTCGAGAGTTATGACACATTCTGCCAGTTAGTGGTGTCCAGTACTGGGCCTCCGGACCTTCATCACTACGGTTTGTTGCCTTTGGGATAGTGTCTTTGGACTGTCTCCTTCAGGTTTGTTGCCTTTGGGTATGTTGCCTTTGGGTTTGTACCTTTGGGTTTGTACCTTTGGGTTTGTGCCTTCGGGTTTGTTGCCCTAATAGTGTCGTTTTCGGAGTTGGTCTTTATGAGCCGCTCGAGTGATATTTGGGTTTGGAGCCTTCGGGCTTATGGATCCTTGTTTATACAGTACTGAGCACGTGCAAATTTTATAATGTTTCATTGATATGTATATTCCCTAGGTATTGCCCTTCGGTGTTGGTCTTTTTGGGCCGCACGATATGTAGTGATTACCTTGTGGAACTTGTGTTACCTTCATTGGTATTTTTTATTGCCTTTTTGGCTTGTTTTGGGATATTCATATCCTTTGTTTTTTGTGTTACCGATGATATGAGGCTTGTTATGATATGATTCATCTTTTGTTACATGATTGTGTTATCTCTTTTAGAGATATTTGTTATACATTGTGACCTTGCAGGTTATTATTGTTCAGTTTATCTAACTGATTTGTTTAGCTAGACTGACCCGTGTATTTTATACTCGAGTCATATCGAGATGTTTCAGGTTAGGTGCATTTGGACTTAGCCTATTTTGCTTTCGCAAGGACTATCCAGCTTGTTCCTTTTTGTTAAAGCTTTTTGTGTAGTCCTTTTTATTGTAACTCTGATATATGTATTATTTTGAATTCGTCTGTATATTGTGGTTTGCTATACGACTTGACGTGTATCAGTTTGTAAACTCTGTTATGTGTCAATATATATGTATACGATGATCTACTGTTCTGTGATGTATATTACATTTGAGTTGTTATATTCTGTTCTGATAGATCCTCCAACCACCTTTGGTTTTATTTTAAGTATTCATTGGGTATGTCGACCTGCTTGGTATGTCTATTGTCGATGTATTCAATAGATAGTTAGAGCAAGGCTATAGATGGTCGCTGCTAACCAGCCTTATTCTCCGTGTTAGTTGACGGCATTACCCTGTAGTGTCCTTGCTAGCGTGGGTATAGAGGTGGGGCGTCACAACTGGGGTACCACCTGTCATAGTACCTGGTCTAGATCAGTGTACCGAGGACCACGCCCGATCCCCTACAACACAAGGCCCGGACTACCCCTTACTAGATAGTCCCGAGTAAGATCACCCCGCGGTTGGGATCAGCAACCATACCACTAAGCCGAAATAAAAGGGACATCTAGACAGGAATGACCTTACCCGGAAATGGGTGCTGCTCACCAAGCCTTGTTATCCCCTGATTTTCAGTCATTCCCGGTTGATGAGGCTTGAGGCTAAGCGTTACCTTTAGAACGTTTCACTTAGAATGCCCATCGCCCACCTGACGATGTTCCGAAAGCATTCAACCATACAAGTCTGTCCCGGGTTTGAACAGAACTGAAGGCACTACTCCTACTACAACCATTTTGGAAATATCCTCAGGATTAGTAGCGGCTAGCCCTTGCACTTCACTGCTCCATCTTCGACTCCGAACACGTTTTTCCACGAAACTACAAACCGGATCGAAGTGGTTTTCGAGAAATAAATCTCGATCCCGGTCTCTTCGAAACGATCAACGCGTTTGTCCAATATTGATAGTCGGTGATTTAACTATCAATTAACATTCACAAACATCCATCACACAATAAAAAATTGCCCACATTATTTATTTCCTCAAAATACCTTCACAAGATATATTTTCCTTTTCAAATCCCGTTGAAAGCACTTTTCAAACTCAAATTCTCATGGAATAAATTTTCCAAATAGTTACTTCCCATGAAAGTGTCCAAGCACCAATCCTTAAGATTTAAAATAATTTAAATACTTTATTCTTGAAAATATATTAAAACATTCATATTTAAAACATCTTACATACTTGATTTAAAATATATATATATATATACACTTTTAAAAATATCTCAAAATAAAACTGCTTAATAAAATATAAACTATTATCTTTAAAATAAAGTTAAGTCATACAAAATTTAAAATAAAGTTGTGAAACTCTATACTATTTCTAAATAATACTTTGGTTGATTATCTTTAAAATAGAACCATTTTACAAAGTATAAATAATAATAATATTCTTTAAAACATAATTCTATTTACCCTTCGAAAATAATTACTTCTATAATTACTTGGATATATGTTCACTTTTAAAATTCTTACAACTTAAATAATTTTCTTGAAACTATTCTTTAATATAACTTCAAACTCTAATGTTTCAAAAATCTATTTTAAAAACGTACTTGGCTTTTAGGGAAATACACCTCCATCTTAGAATAACCAAAGAATTCCTTTTATCAATCCAACACGTTTTATCCCAATTTCATTTTACGTTCATCCCGTAAAATCCTTTCCATACTTTAAAAATAGCTCCTTTTATTTTAAAAGCATTGCTATTTCCTAGATATCACTTTCAAATATGTGGTTAAAATATTTAAAATAAGTTCTAGAAATTTATTAATTGAAAACAATACTTAAGGAAATATAAAGGGGTTTCCTAAGTATTTTAAATAAAATTTTACTTAAAAAAAATAAGGTTATTAAATCAAATATTCATATTAAATTTTATAAAACTTAATACTACTTTACCTTTTTTTTAAAATAATTAAATACCATAATTACTTAATCAATGTTTGCTTTCACTTAAAAAAAACATTTTAAAATAATATTTCTTTCTAAAAATATTCTAAACATATTTAAACTGCAATTTATAATTTGAAAGCTTTCTTAAAAAAACAAAATAAAATTTCTAGGAGAAAGCACACTTCACATTCTTTAAAATAAATCTCCCATTATTTTAAACCATTCTCAATTCCCTTTTTAAACCACAAATTCAAACACTTCATATTATCAACCCATCACCTGTATTTAATTCCTTTTAAATTCTTTATTTAAGAATTTCTTTAATTTTCCTTAAAACCCAATTTATTTATAGTAGTATTCACCTTATCAGAACACAACAGAATTAAATGTCTAATTTATCTACCACAGTAAATAAACAGAGCATAGCATAACAGGATCTAAAACAATTTTATCATAGAATATAAATGTGATATATTACCGAATATAAATAAATTTCTATTTGTGAGGGATCTAGTTGGATCCCTCCAACCTGTTTTCCCTGCATCCACAGATATTAGCACAACAATATATATCAATTAATTTTGACAATAATTATCATATTCAACCAATCAAGCAATCGTTCAATTATTGACTATTTAAATTAACTAATATTCCAGATGTGAGTGAGTCAACTCACCTTGGGTTTTCGACGAGCGTTCCAATTTAAATTAAATCGAATGGCGTTCGATTTAACCTAAATTTTTTACTTGCTCGAAACGATTGCAGAACTATTCCACTGCGTAGAACGTGTCTCTGCGATTCCGCCATTTCTCGTTTCGTCAAAATCTGATAACAAACGCACGAGATTTGAATTTTTAAAGCTTGAATAAAATTTATAAACAAATTTTCCGTTAATTTTAAATAAAATCTATCTACCCTCAATTGTGATCGTTCGATCAACTCAGGAAATCAAGGCCGCCCCCACCTCTCTTCTTCCTCACGCGATACAGAATAATAGCCGAACGCATAAATCGCGCCTAGGGTTAAAAATCGCGACCACCACGACGCGTTCGGCGACAATCCAACGCCTTCACTTTGAAACTCCTCTATTCCTCCACCTTCGGCCGAACCATCATGAAACTCGATCGCTCCTTTCAATCATGAAGACAATGTCGAACGGCTACGAACGGCACCTCCCAGCGCCTTCTACGTTCGACAATAACACAAATCAACCATTGGATCTGAAGCTCTCTCCACGCTCTACGACATTCTAGTTGGAAGCATCTTCTAAAACTCGACGGATTGATCGAAATTTGGGGAAGAAGGTCGATAATTTTCGGCCATAGGAGTATAGAGTGGCGGCCGGTAAAAATAACTAGGGTTTTGTGAAGAAAACGTATATATATACGTATAATCCTATATTTTATTATTAAATTCATTTTAAAGCAACTTGTACTAACGATCTCCAAATCACACGTGCCGCCTGGCGTTCCTAAGGTTTTACCCATGTTTCGAACACAATGGAACGTGTTTCAGAAGCTAATTCGATCATATACGTGAGTTACGGAAATAAACGATCAATTTTAAATTAAATCGATTAAAAGTATTTTCTATGCATTTTAAGCTACGGGGTCAAACGACAACTCCGATTTCTACGAAAATTTAAATCCGATAATAACTAACTATTACGGATCCAATGTAACTGGTTTCGTCAAATTCTGAGACTGTGTCCCGAAAGGCTATTTTAACTCGTCGATTAATTCGAGCGATTTTCACAATCGTCGAAATCATCTAAAATTTCACTTTTAAAATTTTACTAACTCTATTATAACTCGTATAAAATTTATATTCACATTAGAAATCGTTCTGATTCAGTTTAAATCAAAATCTGATTATTTGCATTATTATATTAATAAATTGCATTTTTAAATTAATATAAAATTCCAAATTTAACCAATCGACTTCTAATTTCATTCAACGGTCCAATAGTATAATTCAGATCCATATAGACTTAAAATAAATTTTAGAATCTATTTTATATTTATTTACACTCAGATTCACCCATTTATCCCAATCCTAATATTAAGCTATTATTATTCATATTTCAATTTCATTCCCGTATTTGAAATTTAACTAATTCTATTAACTTAACCAAAATCTTTTTTATTTCAAAATAAAATTATAATCCATATTCGACATTTAAAAAGAATTAAATGTTCAAATTTGGCGACCCAAAATTCCAGCTCGTTACAAAAGGCCCTCTTCAGTCCCACAGAACTACCGTCAGTCGTGTTTTGTCAACGCCAAAAATGGGTATCGACACCTAATAGAATCTAGTAGAGATTAAATTAAGAATAAAGTTAAAATATAGAAAATGTTATAAATGAACACATAGATTTTTATAGTGGTTCGGCAATCTTGGCCTATGTCCATTCATTTTTTTATTGATATTGCACTTGATTATGATTACAAGAACGTTTCGATCAACTAGGATTCATTAGTACAAGAATGAAAATAAAAATGGAAGACCTTTTTAGTAGAAAGAAGAATCCCTTTTTTGATGCCATGCTTACTTTATTTATAGGGGAAGACGTGCACGATTGGACTGAAATTTCAGCAGAATGTTCGGGAGACCAAGATGAGGCCACCCAAACTTTTCAGGCCCACCAGGGATGAAAATAGGGATCGGTATCGATCTCTATTATTGCGTTCAAATGGACTGCGATCCCCTTGAGAAGTGTTCATGATGTTAGGCACTGGCTCCTCTAATTTCATGTAATTCCGACATCTTGTGAGATATCGAATTTTCCATGAAGTAGTGTTATTTTAATTCTGATTTCTGCCGATACGTCCAAAGGGAGTTATGTTGATCCCTCCAACTTCCTCCAATTGGAATAACATCCCTAGGGGTATTCCACATGTTGATAGCATGTGTAGATTTTGAGTTATTGACTGATTATCACTGAAAAATTAAGTTATGGAATCGATACAATACGGTCCATAATGTTGAATATGGATCGTGCCTGATCCATCTTCGAGGATTAGTGAGCTTTCGTGCTTCTGCTTCATATTAACATCTATGCTTGATTTGGGTACCTACAATCATCGCTCTGGGCTACTGGCCTTGATAACAGTCGAGTCTAACTTGTCCAATCTGTACGGATATAGCTGGGTCAAAATGACGAAGGAATCGGTCCCGATTCCTTTTTGCCCCAGGAAGGAGGGTTTGGTTACGTTCCATTTTTGAATGTGTAAGGTATTGGCTAGAGGGATCGGTTATAGTTGAGTGTGGTGCAGGGATCGGTTGAACAAGGGTTGATTCTAGACGAACGCAGCATGGGGATCGATATTGAATATTTTATGAAAGGGATCGGTTATACGGAGTATGGATGGATCGATAGTTAATGTAGGGATCATTTATAAGCGATCAACGGATGAGGTCGGTCATAAAGATGTTTATTGGCATGTGATCGGTTGTAGTGCTAAGGAGGGATTGATCGTATAAGAATCAGTATAAAGACCCTGCAGTGGGATCGGTATATATTCCTTGTAGAGGGACCAGTATATGTACATTTTGGATCGATCGGTATATATGCTCGAGGGATCAGTATACATATATGTTGGAGGGATCATTATAGCTGTTTCGAAGGGATGGGTATTGATGTCTTTAGTAGGATTAGTATTAAGCATGTACATGAATTTAAGGGTCAGTCATGAAGGGGCCGGTGCTGGACCCAAGAAGGAGGGATTGGTCATGATGGCCTTGAAGGAGGGATCAACTATTTTGGCCTTAAAAAAGAATTTGACATTTTGTCCTTGAGAGAGGGATCGACCATTTTGGCCTTAAGAGAGGGATCAACTTTCACCTAACTTGAGTGAAAACTTCAGCATCTAATACCGAGAACTTGCATACATGAGTGAATCTGATCCCTTCCAAGTGGACATGAACACATGAAAACTCCATACAAAAACAATAGCATCATCATTTCTTTCAGCTCCGTGGGAAGTTGGTTTAATTATTCTAACCACGGCTATCAGCTTCTTTAGATTTCCTTCAAATCTAATAGAATAGGAAGTTTATCGATAGAACGATGGATCTATCTCATTAATATAGGAATCCAAAATTAGAAGTGAGACCCAATCAAGTTGAGAATTCGACTCTCAATGAAAGCACCAGAATGTTGATGCCAAAAATGGACATCAATACCCAATAGAATCTAGTAGATATTATATTAATAATAAAATTTAAACAGAGCAAATATCATAAATGAACTCATAGATTTTTATAGTGGTTCGGCAATCTTGGCCTGCACCCAGTTCATATTTTTATTGATCTTGCACTTGATTTATGATTAAAAGAATGTTTGGATCAGATAGGATCCATTAGTATAAGAATGAAGAATAAAAATGTAAGGCCTTTCAGTAGAAAGAAGGATTTCTTTTCCAATTCCACGCCTGTAGTATTTATAAGGGAATGCATGCACGGATCGAACTGAAATTGGCAGAAGGTTCAGGAGACCAAGATGGGGCCACCCAAAAATTTACAAGCCCACGATAGGAATCGATACCGATCCTTGCTAGTGTGTCCAAATGGGCTCTGATCCTTAGAAACGGTGTCCCATGATGTTAACTACTTGCTGTCTAAATTTCGTGCAATTTCGATGTACAGTTTGTGAGATATCGCATTTTCCGTGAAGCAGTGTTGTTTGAATTCTGAATTCTGTCAATCCCTCCAGAGGGAGTTATGCGGATTCCTCCAACATCCTCCAATTGGAATGATATCCTTAGGGGGCGTTTCACATGTTGTAGTAACATGTTGATAGCATATATAAATTTTGAGTTACTGACCGATCATCGCTGCAAAATTGAGTTGTGAATTGTTATAATACAATCCATAGTGTTGAATATGGATCATACATAATCCATCTTTAGGAGTAGTGAGCTTTCGTGCTTCTGCTTCATATTATCATCTTTGTTTGATTTTTGAACCGGTAGTTATCGCTCTAGACTACTAACCTTGATGATAGTTGAGTTTAACTTGTCCAGTCAGTTCGGATATAGCGGGTCGGAATGTCGGATAACATGTTCTAATAATATGAGAGAAAGTACCAAAGTCACTCAATATCTTTTTAATGGGAAATAGGTAGTATCTGCCATTTAATACATATATCCTAGGCAGGTCCTCGTCATTTAATATCTAGCCCAAGGTAGACCCTTCTTTTGTAATCCCTAACTGACATAGCATGGAATCTCATTTGGCCACTGATTCTCTTCGTCAACACTTTATCACATTATATCATAAGTTATTTAGTTTATGACCGTAGATTATTCCTTTTCATTTTTTTAATTTCTTTCCTATTAATTAATAATTAATGCGCTTAAACCCAAATGTTGAATCATTTATTACCCAATTAAGTTTCAAACATCAACATTAATCAAAATTTTGAATTTAAGTTCATTTGAATTATTTTAAATTTGAAAAGTTCAAATGTCAATAACTTTTCCATTTGAGCTTCGACTACAAAACTTTATATATGAAACTTGATTTGAAAATTACCATGAGCACAATTGATTCCCACAGTGAATCATTTCTTTCCTATTATTATTTACGCAGTGTTACATCAGTTGTATGAGGTTATCATCATGGTCAACTATAGTTAATTCAAAGTCAAAATATCTAGCCAGAGTAGTATTGTTAATAATAATGTTATTATTGAACCAAGGACTTTGTTTATGGATTGAACAAGGTTACTATGGATGTATTGAAATTTTGGCTGAAATTAAATTTCACAAGTCCAAATGTTATATAGTATTGAAGAAAAGAATCAGTGTAAATAGTCATTATTAAAAGGTACTGCTAAAAGGTAAAATTAGATTTTTTTTTCTTCGATGAAGATCTCTAGCTGATATTCGATCCAACTGCCACATAACTAGCTAAGATGACGGTGAACTTACATAGCACTCTAGAAATTTTAATAATAAAGTAAAATATTAATAAGGGCAAAAAAACATAATTTTACATAAAAGGACCAAACAATAATTTCTATAGATGAAGGAATTAGGGAATCTTACTTTTTCAATAGATCATGCAGATTTTTCTAACCCGTTTTTATATATAAGTTATTAGAAACGAATATCATATGACAAGGATATAGGACGTTTACGGTAGCATGCATTTCATGTTTTACGCCTATTTTTGGAAGTAAATTTAAGTTTAAAAAGAAAAAGAAAAATGGTATAGTGGTGGGTGTACATTTAAAAAAGAAAAGAGTGGAAAAATATTTATGAGCAAAAAAGTAAAAGTTTATTTTGAAAAGGGAACATTTAGTAAAAGTTACATAATTATATGTTTGGAAAATAAATATATATACGTATAGGTAAAAAATAAATGTATTTACGTATAAACAAAAAAAAAATCGTTAGTTCATGAGGTGGTGGTTTTTATGATAACAACCTTAGGACTTGTTATAAAATATAAATACTAATATCTTTGTCAAGATATATATATATATATATATATATATATATATATATATATGAGAATGAAGACTGTATAGTATAGAGATTCAAGATTGATGAATTCAAGACTGTAGAAATCAAGACCGAAGACTCAAGAGTATCAATATTATCACGAGTTCAAGAGTTCAAGATATCAAGATAAGTAATAGATTCTAGATTTATGTTAAAACTTCATAATAGCATTAAAATCTTTATTCTGATTTTAATTGTGGAATGAAATCCACCTTCTCGCTTTAATCGTGGAATGGAACCCACGACCTTCTCTAGTGGAATGGAATCCACGAAATTTTCAAAATGACTTATTTTTTTTCAATTTTTCAAAACTATCTTTTTTAAAAAGACATCTCTTTCTCAGTTTAAATATTTTAGCCTTAATTCAAAAAATATTTTTAATCATATTAATTTCAAAATCATTTCTTGTTTTTAAACTATCTCCTGGTTTTAATGTTTTAGCTTTAATCCCAAAATATTTATATATTTAGTTTTTATTACTTTTATATTTCGTAAGATCACTTTCCAAAGGTTTTTATAATCATAAAGTATATTCAAAATAGTTTACAAAGTTCTAAGATTGTTTCGAAAAACATAAGAAAGAAAATCTTTTTTAAAACAAAAATAAATTTTTGAAAGATATTAGGGGATATCGACATGCCTATACCCCCATGTTGACATAGTAACCGTAGATTTCAAATTTCAAGTTTTCAAAAGAAGTGTCTATTCGTCACAATCTTTCGCGAATGGATATGACCATTATTTTCCTATATATACCAGTAGTTCTCAGTGAATTTTCACTTAAGATTTCTTTGTTTTCTCTCATCTTTCTCTTCCATTCTTATTTTCAAACATTATTAACAAAACTCTGTCTAAATCCTAAGTGAATCAAACTAGATCGTCTATAGTTTGATTCTCTGCCACTCTCTCTCAAAGATCTCAGCGCTATTCAGAGTTATATGATCATTTGTAATCATAGATCGAAAGATCAAAGTGTATCGAGTCTCTCTCTATCAAAGTGTGATAGGAAACAATGTGATTGTGGCCCGTATATCAATTGGGTGTGATTGTGGCCCAAAAATCAATTAGGCGATCTTGTAGCCTAGTTAAATCAAGAGAGTTTGCCTTGGACTGGGAGACATGAGGGTGTATCTCGTGGCCCTGAAATCAAGGTTGTAATATCGACATCATATTTAAAAGGAAATGTGCACAAGAAATTATGTGGGATTGGATATAGGGTAACTCCGTACCAGTACAAAATTTCGACATGTTCTTTCCTTTACTGCTTTTATTTACTATTTGCATCCGTGTTAGGTTCTGCGATTGTCTTTATGTTTGTGAATTGCAATTATTTGTGTTTAATTTTAAAAGATTTCAAAAAGAATCATAAAATTAATTAAACACTATTCGTCCCCTTCTAGTGTTAATTCTTCCTTAACATCTGTAATCCGCATTTCCTACATTTGGTATAAGAGCATTTGTTTTCAAAGTTATCATAATCTGAATTTTGTAAAGTTTAAATTGGTAATTTTTGGAGATTCTGTTAACACTAGTTCAAAACTGTCTGAATCATCATTGTCTCATAAGTCTGCATACTGTTATTATAGAAAATCAAGTATCTACTGAATTGGTGTGTTGTGCAGGAACAGATGTGTTATATGGCCTTTGAAGAATCAACACTAAATGGAAAAATGGTGCAAATAAAAAAAACCAATGGATACTTGATAGTGGATGTTCAAGACACATGACCGGTAATTCGGAGATACTGAATGACATAATTTATGAAGATGGAGGACTGGTCAACTTTGGAGACAATTCAAAAGGATATGTGATTGGCATCGGCAATGTCGATAACTCTAAAACTTCTACTATTTCTGATGTTTAGTTAGTTAGGAATCTAAAACACAACTTACCTAGCATAAGTCAACTATGTGACAAGGGCGACAAAATTAAATTTGAAAAGGATAAGTGTTACAGTGAAGATAATAAATCAAATATTATCTTTGAAGGAATTAGAAAGAAAAATATTTATATTCTCAGTATGAAAATCTCAAATGATAACCTATGTCTTTTGGCTAATACAAGTGACCCGTGGATTTGGCATAAAAGATTTGAGCATTTGAATTTCAAACTCTTATCTAAACTTTCAAAACTTAATCTAGCAAGAAGTAGTCTTAAAATGGATTTCAAAGTAGATAGTATATGTGATGCTTGTCAATTAGAAAAACTTAGGAAGAGTTCATTCAAATTGAAAGATACAATTTCAACTTCAAAACCTCTTGAGTTACTTCATTTAGATCTGTTTGATCCATCTCAAATTCAGTCAATAAATCACAGTAAATAAGTTTTTGTACTTGTAGATGATTATTCTAGATTTACATGGACAATTTTTCTAAAACATAAAAGTGATGCTTTTGATTTATTTAAAACTTTTGCAAAAAGAATTCAAAATCAACTTTCTTTAAAAATCAAAAGTATTCATAGTTATCACGATGGAGAATTTGAAAATGAAAATTTTGAGAATTTCTGTAATAAAAAAGGAATAACTTATAATTTTCTTTTCTAAGAACTTCATAACAAAACGGAGTGGTAGAGCGTAAAAATATGACGATTCAAGAGTGTGTAAGAACTATGCTTTCAGATGTAAATTTCCATGAATTTTTGGGCTGAAGCACTCAATATAGTTGTTACATTTTGAATAGGATTTTAGTTAGACCTCTAACTAATAAAACATCATATGAACTTCTTTTCAATAAGAAACCAAAGGTATCTTATTTTAAAGTTTTTGGAAGTAAATGCTTTATTCTAAATACAAAGGACAATTTGGATAAATTTGATCCTAAATCCGAGAAAGGAATCTTTATCGGATATTCTAAGAAGAAGTAAAGCATATAGAGTTTTCAATTTAAAAACTAACACCATTGAAGAAATAATGCATGTATCTTTTGAAGAAAATTTCAAATATTTTGTTCAAATAAATAATGAAGATGATTTAGTTACTTTAAATAATGAATCAAATGAAACAAATTGTGAATTGTTCATCCTAATAAAAGGATTGGGCTTTTAAAAGATCATCCTATAGAAAATATACTAGGAAATATTAAATCTATTGTTAGTACTAGAAATCAACTAAACAAGATGAGTAATGTAGATTTTATATTAATTATCGAACTCAAAATCCAAAGGAAACATCATCTGATTATTTATGGATTCTCGCTATGCAAGAAGAACTGAATCAATTCACCAGAAATGATGTATGGGAACTTGTTCCTAGACCTGAGGACAAAACTATAATAGGAACTAAATGGGTTTATAAAAATAAAATTAATGAACAAGGTAAGGTCGTCAGAAATAAAACCCGGCTAGTCGTGCAAGGTTATTTTCAAGAAGAAGGAATAGACTTTGATGAAACCTTTGCACCCGTAGTAAGATTAGAAGCCACTAGAATTCTACTTGCTTCCTCGAACCACAACAATTTCAAATTATTTCAAATGGATGTTAAAAGTGCATTTTTAAATGGTTTTGTTAAAGGGGATGTGTATGTTGACCAACCTCCACTTTTTGAAGAAGAAGAGTTTTCAAATCATGTTTACAAATTAAAGAAAGCTTTATATGGTCTGAAATAAGCTCCTAGAGCCGGGTATGATAGGCTAAGATCTTATTACAATCAAAATTTGAAATTGGTAGAGTAGATAATACTCTTTTTATTAAAAGAAACAAAAATGATATCCAACTAGTATAGACTTATGTTGATGATATCATTTTTGGATCAACAAACAATGAAATGAACAAAGATTTTTCTGAAATAAAGACAAATGAGTTTGAGATGAGTCATATGGATGAACTTACTTTCTTTTTAGGATTGCAAATAAAACAATTAAATAGTGGTATTTTCATTAGTCAAGAAAAGTATGCTAGGGATCTAGTTAGTTAGTTTGGTATGACCATTGCGAGTGGAATACCCACTCCTATGGCAATCAATGAAGCCTTGAATAAAGAAGACATGTCAAAAGATTTTGATCAAAACTATACAGGGGAATGATTGGATCGCTACTCTATATAACCGCGAGTAGGCCTGATATCATGCATAGTGTCTGTCTCTGTGCAAGGTACCAATCTCAACCCAAAGAATCCCATTTAAAAGCTATTAAACATATCCTAAGATATGTTAAACACACTTTAGACTATAGCCTATTTTACCCTAAAAATGATTCATTTGATTTAATCGCATTTTGTGATGCAGACTACGCTAGTTGTAAATCAGACCGAAAAAGTACAAGTGGAAGTTGTCTTTTTAGGACATTTTTTGGTTTTTCGGTTTAGTAAAAAGAAAAATACTATCTCACTATTAACAACTAAAGAAGAATTTATCTCTGCTATTTTGGCTTATTCTCATGTTGTCTATATGCAACAGACCCTAAAAGCTTTTGGATTAAATATTTCAAAATCATCAATTTATTGTGACAATACAAGTGCAATAAATTTATCCAAAAATCCTGCTCATCATGCTAGAATCAAACATATTGATATCAAACTTTATTTTCTCAGAGATATTATAAGTAAAGGGATTATTTCTCCTAAATTTATTAACACTGAGAATCAAATAGCTTATATTCTGACCAAACCCTAGAATCAATCAACGTTTACTAAATTAAGAAGAGAAATAGGTATTTGTTCTATAACTGAGATATAGAATATAGATATAGTAACATATATATTTAAATAAATAGAGAAAAACAAAATTGTTAAAATATTCAAAGGGATGTCGACATGCCCTTACCCCTCATGTCGACATACAACGGTCAGATTTGAAAATTTGATTTTTCCTCTAAAATCATTCCAGTGGCTATATAACCACAATATTTCGAATTCATTTGTCTTCGCACTTCATTTTCAATGTATTAAACTTCTGGAAATACAATGTAATGGCCTCCTCTTCTAAATCAAACCAAAATGCAACTATTTCCTTCCCTTCTCCAAATTCTGGTCCATTCCAACTTACTACATTGGCTCGAGTAATGAAGATCGAGGAAATTATGAAGGATTCTCTGCAAATGACTAAATTACAAGTCATGTAAATAAGGATGGCAAAGGAATAAGAGAAACAAGGCAAGATTCTTAGAAATTTACCAAAATTTCTAATGGATAATCATGCATACCCTATTGTGATTGAAAATGATTCCTCTAACATACGTTTTCATAGTCCATTATAGGACAACGAAGAAGAAGAAGAGAAGGAAGAAATGCAATGGACAAGGACAATAATTTTGTTTGCATTCGAAATGTCTGTTTTGACAAAAATGGTAATTTGATCGAACAACATGGAAACTTTTGTCTACATAGCCCTAATTTTTCGATTCACAAGTCACCAATTGTCAAGGACTCTCGTTAGATTGTTATTATCATAACAATTTTATAGTACTTGTATATGTTTGTGTCTATGTTTCATATATATATATATATATATATATATATATATATATATATGTATGTATGTATGTATAATGTAACATCATATATAATAAAATTAGATTTATGTTTCACTTATTATACTTCGTTATTAGCATTTAGTTCCATAGTGTTAGTTTAAGGGGGAGTTATATAGTTTAGGCTTAGTTTTTGTTGATGACAAAGGGGGAGAATTATAAAATAGGATAGTTATGCTGTTAGTTAGGCTTAGATTAAAGGGAAGCTAGTAGATTAAATGGGAGTTGTTGGAATAAGGGAGAGTCAGAGTAGAATCAGAGTTTGATGGAGTATATTTTATAAACATAAGTTGTCATCATAAAAAAAGGGGCGATTGTTGGTTCCTGTGATGATGGTTTTGATGACAACAACCTTAGGACTTATTATATAATATAAATACTGATATCTTTGTCCAGATATATATGTATATGGAGGAAATATATATTTAGGTACAGAGAATGAAGACTGTACAGTATAGAGATTCAAGACTGATGAATTCGAGATTGTAGAAATCAAGATTGAAGAGCCATGAGTATCAAGATTATCAAGAGTTCAAGAGTTCAAGATATCAAGATAAGTAATAGAGTCTAGATTTATGTTAAAACTCACTAAAATCTTTATTCTGGTTTTAATTATGGAATGGAATCCACCTTCTCGCTTTAGTAGTGGAATGGAACCCACGACCTCTTTAGTGGGATGGAACCCACGATCTTCTCTAGTGGAACGGAATCCACAAAATTTTCAAAATGACTTATTTTTATACTTTTTCAAAACTATCTTTTTTAAAAAAGACATCTCTCTCGGTTTAAATATTTTATCCTTAATTCAAAAAATATTTTTAATCATATTAATTTCAAAAACATTTGTTGTTTTTAAACAACTCATTGTTTTAAATTTTTAGCTTTAATCTCAAAATATATATATATTTTTTTTTCTTACTATGATATTTCATAAGATAACCTTGCAAAGGATTTTATAATCATAAAGTATATTTAGAATAGTTTATAAAGTTCTAAGATTGTTTCGACAAACTTTAGAAAGAAAATCTCTTTAAAAAAAAACAATTTTCAAAAAATACAGGGGATGCCAACATGCCTATACCCCCCATGTTGACATGGTAGCCGTAGATTTCAAATTTCAAATTTTCAAAAGAAGTGTCTATTCGTCATAACCTTTCATGAATGTATATGGCCGTTATTCTCCTATATATACCAGTAGTTCTCAACGAATTTTCGCTTAAGATTTCTTTGTTTTCTCCGCTCTTTATCTTCCATTCCTATTTTCAAACATTGTTAACAAAATTCTGCCTAAATCCTATGTGAATCGAATTCGATCATCTCTACTTTGATTCTCTGCCACTCTCTCAAAGATCTCAGCGCTTCATAGTTATAGGATCATTTGTAATCAAAGATCGAAAGATCGAAGTGTATCGAGTCTCTCTCTACCAAAGTGTGATTGGAAACGATGTGACAGTCGCCCGTTAACCCGTAAATCTATCAGGTGATCTTGTAGCCTGGTTAATCAAGAGAGTTTGCCCTGGACTCAGAGACAAGAGGGTGTATCTCGTGGCCTTGAAATTGAAGTTGTAATACCGACATTATATTTGAAAAGAAATCTGCACAAGAAATTGTATGGGACTAGATGTACGGTAACTCCGAACCAGTATAAAATTCTGGTATGTTCTTTTCTTTACCGCTTTTATTTACTATTTGCATATGTGTCTGGTTCTATGATTTTCTCTGTGATTTTGAATTGCATCTGTTTGAGTCTTATTTGGAAATATTTCTAAAAGATTCATAAAATTAATCAAACACTATCCACCCTCTCTCTAGTGTTAATTCTGCCTTAAGATCCATAATCCGCATTTCCTATAAAAATAAATTTATATACGTATAAGTAAAAGATTATTTTACGGTAAATGCGTAGATAAAGATGCTAGTGAATAATGTGTGTATTTGTATATAAAATTAAATGGTTAATAATACATATACATGTATGCATACAAAAAGTCGAAGATAAACTAACTGATTGATTGATTAATTGGTTAACTGATTGATTGGTTAATTGATTGATTGATTAAAAGAAGATGTAAATAAATAACTCGTTAAGAAGGCGTCCAAGCTCAACATACATAATCAAACAGCCTACATATCTTTACTTGTGATTGAAGTAATTAATCAAGGTTAGCACCAATATAAAACTCCTATAAATACACACCTAACCTAAGTCCTAATTCTCCGTTGCAAATTAACAGTAAAGAGACTCTGCCCAATTTCTCTTTAAACCTTAATTCCTTCCATGGTTCTCAAATCAAAGATAAAACTCCAAATCAAACCCAAATCTTAATCTAAATCAAATCTAGACCCAAAGTAGAAAGAGATCTAGAAATTAGAGAGGAGTCCAAGAAGGTCTAAGGGAAAAATGATGTTTGGAGATCCGAGTCTGAAGCTTAGGACCGAGATGAGTGGGCACAAATTAATTAAATGGTTAAACCGATTAGTTTTAAATTATTTTAAGTTGATTAGATTGTTAAATTCCCAAATTGAACTATTACTCTAAAATATTAGATTAGCAAATTTAGATCTGCATATTAAATTAAATTTGACGTTAAATCTAATTACTTAGATATGTTAAACTGTAAACTTTTTTATTTAAAAGTGAATATGTTGGATAATTAATTAAAAAGCATACTGACTAGAATAATAGGCGCCAATTTTATAATTAACTGAACATGTGTGTGGGTTAGAATAATAGGCATGAATTGGATAATTAATTGAACATGTGTGTGGATTAGAATAATAGGCACAAATTAGGTAATTAATTGATCATGTGTATGAATTAGAATAATAGGCACAAATTGGATAGTTAACTTTCATCTAAATTGGAAGTACAATAATTTGTTAAACTATTATATCATCAAGTTGTAAACCCTAATCTAGACCCTAAAATGAACTGAAATTAAAAAGATTAAAATTTTGGATTAGAGTAAAAATTAGAAATTTGGAGAACTAGTACTGTTAATGGCATCGGGAACTGACAACGCTGAATCATTCAAACAGTAAACAGAAATTAAAAATACCGAAACCCTACAAATCTAAATAGGGACGGTTAACCATGGGATAGCCATGGTCAACCATGGGCGGTCGACCTACGGTGGTCCTAAGTCGCCAAGAAAAAAAGGGAGAATTTTGGATTTTTGGTCTTTAGGCCTAATTAATAATGAAATATAAAACCGTGTATGAACTATTTTGATGTATGTGTGAGAGAGTAGGGAATTTAGTTCCCTATCAAGTTATAGGGAGAATTTACTTCACTAAATGGATAAGATCCATGAGATCCATAAATGCAGGCAGTTGGAGCAGTCTGTTTGGTGGATGTGGAAACCGGGTTGGGTACAATTAGTTCCTAAGAGGCCCAGCCCTAGTGGTGATTTTCATGCGATAAATATTTTAGTAGCCAATAAGTGGCTATAGGATTTGAGATGATACTAGGTGGAGTCCGGTCCTGGCGATGATTTATATGCGACGAACACCGGAGTAGGCAATAAGTGGCTATAGGTCTCGTGATGATACTAGGTAGGAGCCTAATCCTGGCGGTGATTCACACATGGTGAACACCGGAGTAGGAAATAAGAGGCAGTTTACAATTATGATCGAGAGATGAGTGTGTGTGCATGTGATGAGTCACTCTGTGAGTTTGCATTTTATGCTCTCCCCTTCCAGGCATAGTGGAGTAGTTGAGAGATAGTAGATCCCAGTTTGGCCGATCGATAACGTAAGGTTTTAACCTATAGATCTGAACTAGTGTGTTAGATAACTATCTTTAGGTATAAGACCTTAAGAATGCACTGACGTTCTATACACTCTGTGACACTTGGAGTAGATTTAAAACTAGTTGCACTTAATTATCTTATTAGTCATATTCTCATACACTAGACTTTATGTCTAACCCACCTACTTTCTTTCCATTTTCCCCCACCATAGGATGATAAATTATCAGCAATTGGACATTGAATGGGGAAGAAAGGAGCTCAATGATGGAGTTCAAATATTTTCTATTGCTCTCTTATAATTACATATTGCATTAAAATGTAAACTTATAACGTAATTCGGGGAAAATGTATTTTGTAAAGCAAGTATTTTGGAAATGATTTTATGAAATGTCTGTCTTTCTATATTTATATTCTAGTTCCTTTGTTGTGAGATCTAAAGCTATAGAATGTCTTAGAACTTCATCTCTGTAATTATGCTCTGTAATGTTTTTAAAACCCAATAGCTCGTATTTTCTCGGCACGATTCGTGTTGAAATGTGCAGGTTATTAGATTTGGTATCAGAGCGTAGGTTTAGGATTCCCTAGGGATTAGGCATATACTAAGAGAACGTACTTGAAAGGTTTTGAAAAAATAATGGTTTTTCAAAAGTCTTTCTAAAAAGTTTTCAAACATTGGTTTTGGAAATGTGTATGTATATATGTAGATAAATGTTTTTAAAGAGATTTTTAAACATTTTATCTATATATATCGAAATTCCTTCTATTCGTGCCTATTTTATGTATGGGAAAAGTTGAAAAAATAATTTGTAGACATAGATAGTGAGAATGAGTACAAGTATTAGGGATATGATGGACCTTACGTATTTATTTTGGTAAGAAATGTTAGTAGAGGTTTCTTATACAAACTAGCAGTGAAGACAAACTATGGATTTAAGGGTGAATGAAGAAGATAAGCAACTGGAGACCCATATAATAAGATAAAGAAAATAAAACGAAATAGGACTTTATGACCTTAAATCTCCCTAGTCAAAGCGTAAACTCTATTGGTAGTAGTTGTAAGGACTCACATTTACTTAAAAGGAATAGCTGAAGCATTTTCATATTTAATAAGTACTATATTTGGAAATAAAATAAAACTTGATTTGACCATCTTTGGAAAGAATATCGAAAAAAAATTTACACTTAAGGCACTAATAGGTAAAAGTAGGCTTAGGTAATTGGTTACATAATGTCTACTCCAATTTAAGTGATAAACTAATGGAAATGTTTTGTGAAATTTAGGAATGATAAATATCCGGTATTTTAAATTGAAAAGAAGTTGATTTACGATCTTAGATAAAATAGTCAGATAAAATATTATGGGATTTGTATAAAAAGAAAAATCAAAGAATTTGGTAAAAAGTAATTTTTCAGTAATTGTTGTGTTCACCCTCAATGTGCATTTTTCTTTTAGTAAAGAATATTCGAAAAGGAAGCAGTGGATGTTTGATATTTTAAAAAGGAAAATAAGTTAGTTTACTATTTTCTATAAAAAAATCAGAATAACTATGTAAATTTTGTCTGAAAAGCAAGATTAACAGAATTTGACAAAAAACAAATTATTAATAATTGTTATAAAGTTTGGTCTTCTCTCTTAGGCACATTGTTATCCTTACCTTCAATGTGCACTAAGTCTAATTTACATTTATTTTTCTCTTGTGATTATTCCTTCTTCATTCAAAAAGCATTTTGTCTTCGAGGAACTTTTGCCGCCCAGTTGGTGATTCAAAGGCTGAATGGCATATGATTTTCAAGGCTACATGATGGCCTTCTATAAAAGGGAAGCTCCTTCTTAAAATTTAAAAAAAATATGTACATAATATGGGAGGAGAGAAACTCAAGACTTTTCACTGGAAAGATGAGATCTGCCTTAGTTTTATATGGTTATTTAGCTGAAGTGTTTGTAATGATTATAAAGCCTAATTAAGATGGTTACCATGTTAGCTAGGGTTTTTAAGTCCTTTTCATTAATTTTGCTTTTGTATTATCTTTCTTGTAATATTTGTTTGTTTATTAAAATGGTAGGGGTTCATTCAAACTCGTTGGTTTTGCTAAAAAGGGTTAAAAATACGTTTTATGAAAATTCCTTATTTATGAAAAGAAAATTTAGAATGACGTGTTTATATATATTTTTACTAAGTTAATTATTTTTGATGATTTGATTAAAGAAAAATATTATGATCTTAGTAAAAAGAAAAAATAAACACTTGTTAAAAATGAAAAGAAAGTTTTGCAGTTTAAAACTTGCTTGTTTTGTGGAAAAGAAACTTAAAAATCAAAATATTTTAAAGTTTTAGACAACTTACTAGATGTGTGGAAATGGTAAAATCAAAAGTTTTGATTTAAACGTAAAAAATAAAAGTGGACTTTACAGTTTTATAGATCTATAGCTTTACATGAGCTATGCTAAAATAAAGTATTTTTATTAAAGGGTAAAGTAAAATTGTTTTGATTATCACTTAAAAGAAAAGAAATAGATTTGTAGTTAGATAAATATGATTAAAAAATCCACTAGGATAAGATTGACTATGGAATTCGAAAGAATTGGAATGATTGGGACAAAGACAATAAAATGAGAATTTATTGACCTTTCCAATCGATGGTTAAAAGTAGCAAGTCAAACTTTCTGAAATAGCGAAGAGTAAATGTCACTATATATTTTCCCACCCAAGTATGACTGAAATTGTAGGATCCTTGCATAAGGAAGATTGCAAAATTTGATTTAGGTGAACATATTTACAGGTAAGGAAATAGTAGGCTAAGATTCTTTATTACATCAAGAATATTGTAGATGTGAAAAAAATTTCGGTATAAGAGGTAAGAGGTTGAAGTGGAGTCTATTTCGATCTTTATACGGAATGTTAAGTAACAAATAGGAATTCCTTGGACTACATTAGGCATTCTATCTGGAAGAGTAAATGTAGGCTCGATGCTATAGCAACGAGGTTCGTACCATATAGGTAAGGATATAATACCTATAGGCTACAGACAGTCCATGTAGTATGTTGCTCCCCCGAAGGCTACAGGTGGACATGAATGGGAAGTATACATTTTGGATTATGTTATTGGTTTATATCAGTGTAGATGTGTTCCACGTATGTTTAATGTAGATCTTGAAATTGTAGGGTTAATTATAACATATATTGGAATATGGAAAATAAGGAGAGAAGTAATCCCTAAACTAATGAGAACCTTCATGGAGGAAAAGGCACGGTAAGCTCCATATTGGTAGACTTACAAGACTAGAACAAAAAAATGTAGAGTCAGTCATCATAGCAAATTTTTGAATAATTGATATGGCATAGTAAACACGAAATCGAAAGTGGTCATAAAATGGAGTGGGATTCAAGTAGCATTTTAATTCACTGGAATGAAGTATGTAGCAAGTAAATTTCTATAAATTATATGATTTCGGTATAAAAGTGTATCGTTTGAAACAACAAGGAATATACCCAAAAGAAATTGATATACAAATAGGGATGGTCACTGTATTTTATACTATTTCTTTTAATATTAACAAAAAAGATAATTCCTTGTAATTCCAAACATGACACAAATCCTCTCTTAGATAATTTATGTAAAGTTACAGAGTTCACATTTTCTTTTTGGAAAAGATGTAGTTCCACTCCATTAAAACACAAAAACTCTAAATATAAACCAAAATATTTATTATTATGCAACTAGATTAGAATGGAAAGGATTCGTCTCATATTTAGCTGTCTCAACCATAAGGTAATTGGAATGGAGCGAGAAGAGGCTATGTTGGTAATGGTCATTTGTAAGATGACACCGAGGGATAGAAAAAGGAAATTTTTGAAAACTCAAAATGTAAAGAGGATATCCTAAATGATGGTTTAGTCCAGATTTTTGGAATGGATAATTAATTCAAGAATTTCGGTGTAGGGTAAGAAAAGGTGTTATTATTGCACGCATTGAGAATGTGAAGGAAATTTTCATGTAAAAGAAGATCGGAAAAAATTGGGTAAATTTTGAATAAGAAGATAAAAAGATTCTTCTCAAACCTCGCTTGGATCAGAGAAAGATTATTTTCTTAAGAATATTTATGGAAGCTTGACATAAATGCATGGTCATGTGCGTTCCAACCGTACGCGGTTGAAGTAGTCCTTAAGGGGACACTACTTTGGTAAGAACGATCATAGATTATAATTCAAATGAATTTTACATACTTATGGAAGCGTCTATGTGGGGTAGCTACCTTATCCAAACCATTTTAGCTAGAGAAGCTTAGGTTACCTTTGAACTTAGGATTTAGGCAATAGATCATCTGATGTAGAGACTTTTGACTGATAGGTATGCTTGTAAACACATCAATATGACATGTTATGGGTGATGGATGCTAATGTATGTATATATGGATGTTCATGGATGCGAATGGTTGCATTTCTATGCATTAGAATGTTCATTTCTTTAGGCACACGTTAGAATGATTGCCCATATAGTTGTACACACACACATCACGTGCATATTGTTTTTTGATTGATTGATACATATAGATATTATGCACATGGATGTCACATATGATTGTAGCGCTGAGCATGAATGTTGAATTATAAGTCTATCATTAGGATCTTGCATACATTTAGATGCATAACACGAGCATACATGCATAAACAGGAAGTCGACTAAATCACTAGACTGACTGCTCTTTTTCATTAGTTTAGGTTCATACGCGTTCCATGTTGCATAAATACATAATTGCATTTGAAATATTAAGGACTATGGTTGCCATGGATGATGGATGAGTAGATGAATGTAGAGTTTGGTTGATGGTTGTTTGTTGAAATTTTTCGTCCTTTAAGATTTTGAGGATGAAATCCTTTAAAAAGGGGAGAATGGAACATTATGAAATTTTAATAATAATTAAAATATTAGTAAGGATAAAAAACGTAATTTCACATAAAAAGACGAAATAATAATTACTATAAATGAAGAAATTTAGGGAATTTTGTATTTTCCGCTTATTTTTGGAAGTAAATTTAAGTTAGAAGAAAAGAAAAATGGTTTAATGGGGAGTGTGCATTTAAAAAAGAAAAAAATAGAAAAATATTTATGCACATAAAAGTAAATGTTTATTTTGAAAAGGGAGCATTTCGAAAAAGTTACACAATTATGTGTTTGGAAAATAAATGTGTGTGTGTCTATATATATATATATATATATATATATATATATGTATATATATATATATATATCTATAAGTGAAAGGCTATTTTATGGGAAATATTCAGATATAAAGATGCTTGTTAATAATGTGTGCATATATATGAACTTAAATTGTTAATAATATATATACATATATGCATAAATAATTAAGAGATAAACTAATTGGTTGATTGATTGGTTGGTTGGTTGATTGATTTTTTGATTAATTAATTGATTGATTGATTAATTAAAGGAATATGTAAATAAATAACTTATTAAGAAGGCATCTAGGTTCAACATACATAGTCGAACAGCTTAGATATCTTTACTAGTGAATGAAGTAATTAATCAACGGTTAGATCCAAAATAAAATCCCTGTAAATACACACCTAACCTAAATATTTTTTTTCCTCATTGCCAATTAGAAGTAAAGATGTAACGACCAAAGAATTTAATGATTTTATAATGAAATTAACTAAATTTTTCATGAAATTTAAATAATAAAATTTTAAAATGAAAATTTGATATTTGAAATACGTTTATTTTAACATAAAAAATGGTAAATTTTTATTGAAAAATATTTAAGTTTGTTTATTTGGGAAATTTCAAAATTTAAATTTAATCAGTTAAATTGTTGAAAATAAAATATTATCGAACCTGAATATTTTTATATAATAAAAATGTAAATCATTTTCTGAGTGAGATGTCGTAATTCGTTTCGTCAAATTTGGACTGCTTTAGCTTCGTTTATCTTGTTTTCGGTATTTTAGCAGCATTTTCGGCATCAAAAAATCGAGTTTTGACAGTTTGGTCGTATCACTGATATCTATGTATCATTTTGTTCATCTCGTCGTGCTGATCTCCGCAGTATATTCATTTCTGTATTTTGACATCTGATACGCGGTGTAACGGTTTGTCATAGCGGGTGCGTATTTGAGCCATTTTGCTTCTCATCCTTTCAATTGCCCAGCCGTAAACTATCAAAAGCCATTTCCCTTATTAATCTTCGAAATCAACGCTTGTCCTTTGGTATCCCTTAGATTTTGATATTTATATTAAGTGCGTCTTTTCATCATTCTTCTTCTTGCTCGTGATCTTCCTGCTCATTTTTACCTTTACCCGAAGCAAACAACTCGCTCCTCTCTCTCTCTCTCTCTCTCTCTCTCTCTCTCTCTCTCTCCAGGTAGCTCTGTTTCCTTTGAGAAAGTTTTATATAGATTAAGGTTTGCTTCAAGACATTTTATAATATAAGTTTTTTTTTCGGTTGCCTTCTTTTTTCTCTGGAGAGAATCCATGCGTGCTCGTGCAATTCCCTCTTCTGACCCGAAGCCTGATCCGCCACCATGAACCTCTTCTCCCTTCAGGCCATCACCACTCTGGACCAACCTTAGATGCATCTCTTCCAGATCCACGTCATAGCTCCACCAACATCTCCTCATCTCCCTCCGCCTGCACCTTCACCGAAGCTACCACCCAGCGCCGCATTGAAATCAGCAACCCACGTCGAGACCACCTAGATCCACCATCATCTGACGCCTAAAACTCTACATCACCCAAGCAACCATGGTCGAAACCCATCTCCACTACCAAGTCGTTGACCATAACCACCCCTCCACGCCTTGTTCCTCTGCCTTGCAGTTGAGACACCTTATTTCTAGATCTGACTTTATCTTCCTCTACTTAATTAAACCAAACATATATATATATATATATACATATATATATATATATATATATATTATGTATATATGCCATGTACAGTGACTGAGACTTATATATATTGATGTATATATATAGGTGGCAGTCCATCTAAATTCTAATAGCTATGCGTTGCGTGCATATATCTATGAGTTTCGTTTGCCATTATATGTTCTGAGATAGCTGCAAATATATTGATATGACAGCTGTACAATTTGATCGACATATATATTGCATACATCTGTTGTATGTGTGTGTGTGTCTATATATATATATATATATATATATATATATATATATATATATATATCCTGTCTGAATCATAGGTATGTTTATTGATATGTGTATACACACACACACACAGGCTGTGCATATCATCTTGCTGTAGTACACGTATACCTGCTCATTTAAACTAAGCCTATATATATATATATATATATATATGTTCCTTCTAATATTATAAAACAAATGTATGTATATATCGAATATTGTACATATATTTGTTTTCATTGAATCCTCAAGTTAATTTGCTTTTGTGCTTGTTGGAGATCCTTGACTTGTCGTGCTCGATTTCGTGTCTGTGTCCGTTGCATCATTCTTCGTCGTAGTTGTTTTCCATTGTTCTCTAGCCACGATAGGTGAGTAATCACTCAAGATTCATGTTCTTATGCTTAGTAAATTGATTTCATATGAATGACAATTTAAATATGTCGTTAAATTGGAATTATTAGTTATTTAACTATTAATATGATATGTTGATATTTTAAATTGTTCACTTATGTAAATTGACACCATAACATGTTGATTAACAATTATGTTTAAATTATTATTGATCATATATGCTAGTGATTGACATGTTATGCTATTTCATTTTATTGTTCTCACTTTGCAAGTTCCCTTAGTTTTAGGAATCACTATGGGTTTAAATGATGCATACTCGAACAATCTTATAGATTAGGGGAAAATCGTTATGGATTGATTTGAAAAACCCAAGCGATTTTCAATGATTTAAAATTTTTGGGATTGCAGGCTGAAATGATATAATCGTAAGTGTAAATTATTGCAGATTGAAATGATAAATATTCGCATCACTTGACCATAGGTTAGAAAAATATATGAGGGCACCATTGGACTATTTTAAAAAATGATTTTCGAGGTTTTAAAAGAAAATATATGAGTTTTGATTTTGAAATATAATAAATATTTTATTTTAATATGTATAAATTTAAAATTATATGTTTTGGAAATTTTAAAAATTATAAGTTTAGTTTAAAATGTAGATTATAAAATTTTACTTCTAATTTGATTATTTTTAAATATAATATAAGATTTAAAATAGATTTAAATAAAAGGTTTAATTTAATATTATTTCATAAAATTTATTTTTAAGCAATATATATAAAGTATTTTTAAAATGTTCATTTAAAATTTATATTAATATGTAAAATAGAATTTAAACTTTTAATCAATCAAAAGTGGAAAGGTAGATTGAAATTGATTTGTAATTTAAGTTGGTTAATAATTGAATTTGAATAAGGATTTATTTGGAACTTAATGAATTTGGAAATTTAAGATATAATTTATAACTTGATTTGATTATAGGTGATTAAATGAATAATTTCAAATTTAAATAAAATTAAAATTGAATATTTGATTTTGATTTTAAATCGGTGATTTGAGATTTTGTTTAGAAATTTATGTGTGATTTATAAAATGAACGTGGTGTGTAATAAGCGTTTGGTTGTTAAAGAGTCCAGGATTGGATATTGTCATACTCTCTGCCAACACCGAAAACCACTTTAACAACCGTGTACGTGGTGGAGATTCCAAAATGAAGTAGTATGGTTTGGCGACGTCTATATGAGATATGAACGAAGCCCTGACTCCCTCGAGTCAGCTTAACGTGGCTAAAATAGGAGATATGCCGGGCCAAGTGGGGTCGCTCCCCTATCGAGCACATTTCTTCGGAACCATATCTATTACTTTTATGATTTGATTTTGGTGTGCACACCTTTGATTGGGAGTGTGTCTCGAGATGGGCGGTAGTAGCTGCTATGCGTTACCACCAGTCCGGGAGTGCAAAATGGTAGTATCGTGTAACGACCCGTAAATTTTTAATAATTAATTTGGTTATTTAATAAAAAAATTGTGATTAACTTTAGAAGAAAAAAAGATTTTTTTTTAATTTATATCGAAATAAATGTTAAGGATGGAATGTGGCAATAGTTATTAAAAAAAAATTTGACTATTGAAGTGAAATCATATTTAAAATGAAATAGGGAAAATTGTGCACCTGGGTATAAAATTTGAAAATAGATTAAGGTAAGTGTTGTATAAATAAAATAAGTTTGAAACTTGTTATTAAATTTATAACGAGAATAAATTATAAAAAAATGTCGATGTAAGATAATAAATATACTAATTCAATGCCATCCAAATTAATTGAAACAGATTTGTAAAGCTTCATTTGATTGTAATTTGTAAGTAGGGAAAGAGATTCATAGTTATATAAATTGTTGGAATGATAAGTAATAAAGTGCAAATTAGATATAATCAATGCTAGTATAAATTTAAGGAATACTTGTTAATAAATTTAATATAGGAAAACGAACTTAAATATTGATTTATGAATTAATATATATTGAATAGCAATTGAACGTAAATTAATGGAATAAGGATTATGCATGTTGATAAGTATTCATAATGTTTGGGTTGATGATAAATGTTACTTTAATGAAAATAAATGTAGTAACGGAAGTGGGAATGGAAATTTAATAGAAACGTAATTTATTTTTAGGTAGAAATTTGTGAATTGGGAAATAAGTTCAAATGAGGTAATTGATGGAATTCTTTAATAAATAAGAAATTGTTGTTCTAGCATTATAAACTTAGGTATAATTGAAATTGCTTCTAATAGAATATAATAGAAAGGGAAGTATTATAAATAAATGGTTAGAAACTTAAGTGAACAATTGGGAGGCTAAGAAATGTGATTAAGCATAAATACTATAGATAAATGAATGATAACAAATGAGGTTACGCAATAATGAAGGAATGAATAAATATAATGCAATAAAAAAAGAAATTGACATGACATTTATAAATGACAACGAATATTTATGAGTAATAAATGAAAATATTTGAAATAAACATTGAATCAATGAATAAAAGTAAAAGTGGTAAAAATTAATTGTAAACTTTATGGATGAATCCTTATATGAATAGAAAGGGAAATGAAACAATAAAAGTTAATGGTATCTATTATTATGTGTTACATATTTCTTTATTTTATTAAATAAAAATTGGAAATCTATTTGCGACCAAAGGAAAGTAAGTAGTACGTTAATTTTAAAATTAAGTTAAAATAGGAGTTAATACAAAGGAAAGATGGATATTTGGATATAGTAGTGTAATGAAAGACAAACAAATCATTCCATTAAAATCTAGCATATATTAACTGTAATTATTGCAGCAATTGGAATTAAATGTTATACAAACAAAAAAAATGAAAATAGAATGGAATAAATTAGTGAATATTTGAAATTTATGTTAATTTTGTTGATAATATGACAATTGGTTGAAGTATGAGAAACTTACGTGTAACAATTGGCTTGTAAACAAATATTATAAGTTACATGTTTAAATAGTTGATGGAATTAGGATTGGAAATAAATTTTAATAAATGTTACATTAATGTGAAATGTACTACAATGTTAGGAGTTGTCAAATTAAAGTATAGTAAAGTAATGAAAGGTTGAACAAAGGTTAACCATATTTTAGAGTAGTAGTGAACATAATAAAAAGAAGGATATATGTTTCTTTACTAAATAAAAAAATCATATGCTTATTTACTTGAAATGTTGGTAGCTGAAAATTTTATTACAGAAATAAGAAATTAATAACATTTGGTATGTATATAATATTTCCGTAAATACGTTAAATTAATATAAAAAGGAATTGAATTGCCTCGTTCATTTTTACCTTAGAAATCAATGACAATTCATATGATTGGAATCTTTTTAAAATGGGAAGATGTTAATTGTAAACATATATTGAAATAAATTAATTCATTTCATGTTTCAAAATTTAATGCTAGTTTACTACAAATATGTTATACCTAAATTCAAACTTATGTTTTAGATCAAAATTTAATGCTAGTTTATATTGAAATCTCATATGTTGTTAAATTAAATGTTAATAGGAGATGATAAAGGGGGTAAAATAGATTTACACTTGACTATTTCCTTTCCAATTAGACTTTATTAGATTTTTATTGCAACATAACTTACCTTTCCATCTTCACTTTTCTAATTTACTCTTACATTCATTGCCTCTTTATGTGGATTATTTTCATACCTTTTATTTATGAATGTAAACTATAAGTGGCGATAAAGATGTACATATATATTATACACCTGTTTATATTACCTTGTTTATGCTATCATATTTTTGAATGTATGTTAATGCATTCCTTGTAAAACATTCAATCGAAATGTTAACATGTTGTTTAATTTTCGAAACGTCATTTCATTTATTTTCTAATTAATAGCAGTCTCTCTTTTCAAATCTCTTTGTCCCTATACCTAACTCAAACCTTATAAATACGATATGATGCAAATGAAACCCTAGCCTCCATTCTAATCTTCTTCTTTTTTTTTTCTTTTTTTCAAATCTCCTTATTATATCTCATTTTTATTTTTCCTTCCTCTTCAAATATTCTTCTTCTCAAATTTTATTCTATTTCAAACTTTCTTCTTTCTTTTCAAATCTTGATATTCTCTATAATTTTCAGTTCTTCTTATTTCAATCCTTTTCTTTTTCAATTCTTCCTTTTCAAATCTTTTCCAAACCATTTAAAAATTACATACATAAATACATATATATATATTAATATAATAAGGAGGGAAATTAAAGTAAATCAAAATAAAAGAAAAACTACGGAACAAAGCTAGCAATCAAGAAGAGACTAAGGAAATGTAGAGCGAAGCTATTGATTAGAAATCTATTATTTTCAGATTCGTATAAAGGTGATTGTTTTAAACCCACTCACAACTTCTAAGATTTCTTATGTTTGTTAAATTGATTTATGATGTGTTTAGAAATTTATTTATAACTGTTTGGCATATATTTCATCATTATCTCAGTTAATTTGCATTCATTTAATTTACTTGTTATTTAATTTATTATTGCATATAAACTGCCACTTAAATTTTTAGTTAAATTTATTATTGCACATAAACTGATAGTTAAATTTCTAGTTAATTTGTTGTGCATATAAACTGCCAGTTAAATTAGCAGTTAATTTATTTTGCATAATAAACTGTCAGTAAATACCTGTTATTTATTTCCTGTTATATATTGGTGTATTGTTTGAATTGGATGATGATTGTGATAAAGGGATGTATGATTTTATGATGGATGAATGGATGTTTATTTATATCATCATAAATTGCAAGTGTTATGTATTTTATTGTATTCGAGATTCGGTTTGAAATGATATAAAACCGTAAATTTTATTTTTAAATTACGGATTGAAATGATAAATATCCGTATCACTTGACCATAGGATAGAAAATTTTATACAGGCACCGTGGTCTATATATAAAATATCTTAAAATGATTTTTCTATGGTTTTGTAAAGAAATATATATATGTGGTTTTATGAGACATAGATTTCGGATATTTGATAAAGGTTATTTTATACATAGTTAAATTCTTGGTTTTAAGCTATGTATAAAATTGTTTAAAGTATGAAGTAAGTTTAAAATTGATTTTATTAAAAATATTTATGGATAGGTATTTACTTAAATCATATCCTAATATAGAGTTTATATTGATTTTATAAATCAATGTTGAGAAGATAGTTTGGTAATTGATTTGAGATTTTATTTAAATTAAGATCTTATTGAAATTTAGATTTAAAAAGAATACGGTGTTATAACTAAATTTGGGTTTACGATGATTTAAGTGAATAAATCTAGTCTAAATAAATTAAGGGATATTTAATTATTGAATTTGAAAGTTTTATATAAAGGATACTGGATTTATTTAGTAAGTATTTCAAAACTAAATAAGAGTCAAGTAAATTTTGGCATATACATATATGAATTAAAAATTTAGTTTTGAAATAGTGGAATATTTGAACTTCTAAATATATGGAAATTTAAATGGTTTAATTGGGGATTTAAATCTATATTTGGAATTGATTGTGAAGGTGAAGAATCTATTTTATTTTATAAAGTAATTTATATTTAAACCATTTAAGTGGCATGGTTATATTTTAAAGTTATGAAATTAAAGTTTTATGTTTCGAAAGGCTATATTTCAAGCGTTAATTTAGAAATATTATAGCTTTGAAATTTTATGGTTTTAGAAAGGATATATTTTTGTGATAAAATGATATCATATTGACTTGGGTTTAAACGGAAATGATATTGTATTTATATGGTTTTTGGAAATGAATATTTCATTCTGGTTTTAAAGTATAAACTATTTTAAAAGACCGCGGTGTTATAATAACGATTGGTTGTTGAAGAGACCGGGATCGAAAGTTGTCATACTCTCTGCCAACTCCGAAAACCACTTTAACAACCGTGTATGCGGTAGAGATTCCAGAATGAAGTAGGATGGTGGCGGCGTTTCCTTTGAGGTAAATACGTGGACCCAACTCCCGTGAGTTGGCATAAGGTGGCTAAAACATGAGCGATTCTTAGGCCAATTGAGGTAGCACCTTTGATCGGACACATCCCTTCGATTTTATACTTTGACTTTTGGATTGATTTGGTGGCCACTTTGATTTTCTTTTTTGGGGGTGTGGCTCGAATTGGTACATCTACCCTGGCATTACCTAGTTGTGCCGTGTCACCTACCCTATCGCGCCTTGTGCGAGTTTGGTTTTCTCCCGTAGCCCGTGGGGTATTTAGGGTAGTCTTCTAATTTGGAGATGCGCTGATACTGGATGGACTACTGGGACTATTACGTGTTAAGGGCTATATGGGTAACCCCTTAATGCTAAGAAAAAAGTAAATTTATTTTACTATTAGACACTATTATAATAGCGAAATATTACTACATAGTAAATAGTTTAACAGATCCTTAGGTGATGTGAATCCAGAGCATCTTTTAAGTTACTGCACTCATATTTATTCATGTTGATTTAACTTACATAAGATCTTTTAGTTCTGACTCGAGTGTTTTGTCTTTCAATTCGCTCGGGTCAGTCCGAGCGTTTCAGGATCGAAGACTTTATTTCTAGAGGACGAAGATGAGGATTTCATCATCATTATCATCATCATCATCATTATATATTACATGGATCCACTACACACTGTATTCCGCTGCATTGATATTTATCGGTATGTGAACTCTGATATTTATTGTATAAAGAAGAATCAAATGTTTTATAAACAGTTTTATGAACTGTATATTGATTATTATATTTTATCCTCCGCTGTGAAATTTTGTTTTGTTTTTTCTTCTCTGTTTTTCTTATTTACCCCATAACAACCCGTCCTTCCGTATGGTTTGAATTGGCACGTGTGTCGATTTAAAGCGTGCGGAGAGGCGGAATGTTACGTATCGTACCCTGGACATTGCCTCGCGTTCCTTGTCAGATGCCTTATCGTGCCCCCTATGAGTTTGGTTTGTACTGTACCTATGGAGTGCCCTCTGATAGCCCTTCAGTTTATGGAGGAGTTACGGTACTGTTTAGACTATGGGAATATATAAAAATATGTTAAGGGGGATATGGGTAACACCTTAACGCTATTTTAATAGTTTATTTTACTATAGACATTATATATGCAGCGTATTGTACTATGTATGTAGATAGTTTACCCAATCCTTGAAGGATGGAATCCCAACATCCTTTATGTTATGTTGCATTTCACTTGAGTTTGATTTACCTGCATAAGAATGTTAATCCTGGCTTGAGTTTTTTGTGTTTTGCTTTATGCTCGGGTCATCCTAAGTGTCGGAGCTTTTGAAACTCATCTTTTAGAGCTTGGAGTCGTTTGAAGATCTATTTGTTATCTATTTCAACTTCAGTTTACTTCTGTTATTTTCAGTTGCACGTCTCAGACTGTCATTTTCTTTTGTATTATAGACTTTTATGTATCCGAGACTTCTGTTGTACCTGTTTCTGACTTTTTTGTTTCTGTAGTAGCTTCATGGACTACTATTTATCTGTTACGCTGCTTATTGTTGTAAAACTCTGTGTCTATGATTCTGTAATTGATTTATTTACTGTATATGTTAAGTTTTACCAAAAATATAAATTAAAAATCTGTTGTTTTGAGCAATTAAAGTCCGACATGTGTGGATGATTATGGATTTGAATGGTTCGAAATAACGGGTCGTTATAGTTGGTATCAGAGCTCTGGTTTAGGCAAAACTTTGCATATGGAGTAAAAATCTCATTAGAGATAGGGTAGTGATACCATAGAATGAGTAAAATTAAACACAGAATCATATTCGTTCATGTTTGTAATTCTTAGTTCCCTTTGATTAGGATTTCCTTTGCATTTTTGAACTTTATCTTTGTTCCAAAATCTATTCTTGTCCTTTCCAGATGAGTAACCGTAGGAATGTTTGTGGGAGGGGTCGTGGAAATGTCCCTGCACCACCAGTTGCCCCTGCATCACCTGTTGTTGCACCTTTTCCATCTGTTCAGCGCGTTAGGTTCACTCAGCTTTGTAAGGAGTACGCTGAGCTTAGGGTTACCAAGTTCACTGAAGCCGAGAGTATTATTGAGGTTCAATAGTTGCCGAAGAGCTTGGAGATGATTTATCGGCCTTGAGATTACCGACGCTCAGAAGCGTCATTTAGCTACTTGGCAGTTACAGGAATCCACCCATGATTGGTGGGAATCTGTTACTACTAGGACTGTCAAAGCTAACATCACTTGGCAGCAGTTCAGGTGAGATTCTTAGTTGTTCTTTTTCTAGCCCATCTCTGTTGAATCTATTTCTTTGAATTTATCTCTTTGAACTTTAGCTCTATCTTACCTTGAATATGTTCTTTTTAGGGATGCTTTTGTGGCAAAATGGATGCCCGAAGCTGGGAAATCCCAGTTATATAGGGCATTCATGGATCTTAAGCAGGGTGATATTAATTTTGCTGAGTAGAGAAGAAGTTCAACGAGCTATCTACGTTTGGTCCCGGTTTGATTGACACTCAGCTCGAGAAGAACGAGAAGTTTATTCATGGTGCTCGCCAAGAGTATTATGACTTCTTGATTAGTCATGTTCACGGTACCTTTACCTCTCTCATGGATATGGCCACTAGATTCAAGAACTCGAATTCCAAGGGTAAGCAAGCAGTTTCAGCATATCAGGGCAATTCCAGTGGTTTGAAGAAGAGAAAGCCCAATTTCCAACAGCAGAAGTAGAATTGGCAGAAAACTCATGGTATTGGATATGCTTCTCAGAGGCAAACACTTGACTCAACTGCCATCACTTGTTTCAAGTGCAACTAGCAGGGTCACTATGCCAACACCTATCCATCTCCTGTCGAAGCTATTATTCCTCCTCCAGCCCAGAATACCAGGAGCAACCTTTGCCACCTCTATCTCCAGCCTGGTCATTTCAAGAATAACTGTCCTACTCAGCAGATAGACAAGACATCTGGAGTCTTTTCCATGACTTTTTCCACTCCTCCTCTCCTACCAGTGATAACTAAGGTACTCTTCAGAGCTCCTTTACTTTGCGTGACTATCTTGTTCATGTTCTATTTGACACCGTTGCATCCCAAAACTTTATATCTGTTGATCTATGTAATAAATTTGATCATATTTTGCAACCTCAATTGGCGACTTCATCATTATGTGTGACTAATCCCATCGGCAGTGGCTCCAATCTTAGTATGATTTGTAAAGGCGTGAAATTCCTTTACAATTTGCACCGATTCGTTGGAGATTTCTATGTTTTGGGTTTCGATGCATTTGATATTTTACGAGGAGGTGATTGGTTAAAATGATATGATTCTTTCATTTCTGGCAAAGCTCATTTCTCTAGTAGACGACCAGGGCTATTCTCATGTGATCGAATGTCGAATGTATTAGGATTATGTAGGCAGCTTTATCTTTTCTTTGGATCAGCCTATTAATCTCGATAGTCAAGGATTATCCTGATATTTTTGGTGAAGTCACTTCTCTTCCTCCTAAGCAGGAAGTTGAATTCTGCATTGATCTTACTCCTAGTGTTCAACTTGTTGTTCTCCATCCCAGATGGATGGTACCCATAAAGAAAGCTGAGTTGAAGAAACAGATTGAGGATTTGTTCTCTAAGGGTTTGATTAGGCAGAGTTTTTCTAAATGGGGAGCAGTTTTGGTCTTTTTCACCAAATCTGATGGTTCTTTAAGAATATGTGTTGATTATAGAGAGGTGAACAAGCTTACCTTGAAGAACCGAAATCCGATGCCTCGCATAAATGATATGTTTCATCAGCTCTACGAAGCTAAAGTATTCTCTCAGCTTGATCTTGCTACCTGTTTCCACCAGCTTCCTGTTACTAAGGATAGCATTCCCAAGACTGTTTTTCGAACAGAGAATGGTTTCTATGAATGGTTAGTCGTGCCTCTTGGATTAAGCGATGCTCCTACCTTCTTTGTCGATCTTATGAATCGCATTTTCCGCGATGTTCTCAACACGTTTGTTCTGGTTTTCATTGATGATATTCTCGTCTTTTCTAAGTCAAGGAAGGAACATGAATCACATTTGAGCTATGTTCTCCAGACTCTTGGGAAGCATCAGTTGAAAACCAAGTTTTCTAAATGCCATTTCTAGGGAGATAAAGTCTGATTTATTAGGCATATTGTTTCAGAAAATGGAGTCTCGGTTGACCCAGTTAAGGTCGTCGCGATTAATGTAAGTCTATCCATCTTTTCTCTTTTGAATTCATTTATCTTATCTATCTTTGAACTTATCTACCTTATTCCATTTCCAGGATTGGGAAACACCTAAGACTCCTTCCGATATTCATAGCTTTTTGGGCCTTACCGGTTATCATCGGAAATTCGTTGAGAATTTTGCCTGTATAGCTGTACCTCTCACTACTTTGACGGGTAAGAATTCCAAGTTTGTTTGGAGTGATAAGTATGAAGCTGCATTTAATGAGTTGAAGCAAAAGCTTACTTCTTCTCCTGTTCTTACTGTTCTGAATGGGAGTGAAGGATTACCGTTTATACCGATGCTAGTCGAGAAGGTTTGGCTGTTGTGTTGATGCAAGATGAAAGGTCATTGCTTATGCTAGTCATCAGTTGAAGCCTCATGAAGTTATCTATGCCCCCCATGATTTAGAATTGCTTTCTATTGTGTTTGCTTTGAAATTATGGAGGCATCACCTTTTAGGAACCAATTTTGAGTTCTTTACTGATCATCAATCTCTTATGTATATCTTCACCCAAAAGGATTTGAACTAGAGGCAGGTTCGACGGCTTGAGTTCTTAGCATCTTATGACCTCGAGATCAACTATACTTCTGGGAAAGCCAATGTTGTGGCCGCTTTGAGTTGGAAGAAAGCCTTGTTATGTTAGATTGTAGCTTCTTCATCTCTTATGGATCGTATCATAGCCAAGCGGGATGAGGATGCGATGCTTAAGCTTATGAAGGAGAATATTCAGAGTAGGGAAGGTGATAATCAGAGTGAGTTGGGAGCACATATTGACCAGAATGGTGTTTTGAGGATTAATAACCTCATTTGTGTTTCGAATGTTGATGGTTTGGGACAGGAAGTTCTCAGGGAGAATCGTCAGTCCAGACTTTCTATCCATCCAGATGTCACGGAGATGTTTCAGAATATGAAGAGGTTCTATTGATGGAGTGGTATGAAGAGGGATATCTCTATCTATGTCAGCAGATGTGCCACTTGCCAACAGGTCAAGGCTGATCACCAGAAGACCGTCGGATTGTTGCAACCCCTTGAGATTCCCATTTGGAAGTAAAATCAGGTTTCTATGTATTTTATTGATGGTTTACCGAGGACTAGAAGGGTAATGAGAGTATTTGGGTAGTTGTCGATCGATTGAGCAAATCCGCTCATTTTATTCTAGTCAAGTCGAATCAAACTGCTTCGAGCTTAGCTGAGAATCTTATGAGGGAGATTGCCAGACTCCATGGTGTTCCTTCTAGCATTGTTTGTGATTGTGATCCTATCTTTACCAGTAAGTTATGGAAGGCTTTTTTGGAAGATTTTGGTACTCGTTTGAACCTTAGTATGACTTACCATCTCTAGACTGATGGTCAGACGGAAAGGGTGAACTAGATTCTGCAAGATCTCCTTCGTGCTTGTGTTCTTGACTATGGAGGATCTTGAGAAGATCATCTTCATCTCATTGAATTTACCTATAATAACAGTTATCAGGTATGACTCTTATTTGAATTTTCAACCATCTTAAGCTTCAATCTATTAATTCCATTCTTATAGGGTTGTTAAGTAGTGCGTATTCTAAATAGGCTTAAATAGAATGTTATACGGTAGATATTAAACTAAAAAAATAACTTGTGAAATTTGTAAAACCATATGAGAGGATCATAATCGAAATTAACGGCCAACGCTAATGTAGTGCCTTTTATTGTAGCTGCATACTCCCAAAGTTATAAGATCGAAAGTCTCCAGTGCATGAGAATCGATCCAAGAAAAATGAATTGACAAACATAATATATATAGTGGGAACACTTGATAAAAAATATAGCAGTTCGTTAAGGACCTTTATAACATGAAAAATCCCAATTGGTTTAAATTTCAGTTAGTCTAATAAGTTTGTAGCTTTCCTGAAACAATATTAGGTTATAGTGAACCCGAAGGAAAACTAATACGATAAATTAACACTTGACAGAATGTGTAGATGCATATTGGGAATGGATAACTCAGTTTTATTGACGAAGTGTCGAAAATGATAAATGATTACAATTAGAAATATTAGGGTTCATGACATAAATAACCCAAATTTATATAGCTTTGAGATGCTTTAGTAGCTTCAGATTAATTTTGAGAAGAGCTCGACTTAAGTGTTGAACGACGTCGATAGTGTTAAAAATCTTGTAGCCTTTAGTCTTAATTAAATTATGAAGTTCCGCATTAACTACCTAGGATTATTGATTAGACCAATTAAGTTAAAAAATAAAGATTGGCATGTGATAAGTGATAAAATTAATAGACAACTATCTAATTAAAATAGTAGACTTTAAATCTAGAGCAAGTATAATTATCTTAATTAACTATATTTTATCGACACTGGTAATCTATTGGATGACCTATTATCTTTATCCAAAATGGATGGTTGATAAAATTAATAAAATTAGAAGAGATTTCCTTTGGAGGGGGACAATTCATATAATAGTATTAGTTGCCTAGTTAGTTGGAAGATAGTTTGTAAATCCAAAGAAAAAGCTGGCTTGGGAATCATAGACCTTCATAATCTAAGTGTGTCTTTATTGGCTAAATGGCTTCGGAAATTTAGTAACAATAATGATGATCTTAAATCGATTTTATGTCATAACTTATAACCTTCACTATATTTCCCCTACTAACAACAACTTGTCTCACTTCTGGAAATATTTTTAAAACACTTAAATATATTTAGCCTTGACATTAATCATTTAGTGCACTATAAAAGTAGCACATACCTTTAATATTTGAGCACAATGAACTCTTCGACGTTTGTAATTTTAAAAATGCCTTAATTTCTAAGGTTTTCAGACCCTTTAATGATTTCTATAGAAGTTTAGCTTCAACAAATCCATTAAAGGAATTACCTTGACCCAATTTGAAATTCTTTGTATTAAGCTTGAAAACTATAACTTAGATAATGAGAGCGATATAAAAATCTGGTGTTGGGAAAATAATAATGTTTACTCCTCAAATTCCTTTTACAAGTTTTTAAATTTTTCTGAATTTGAAGAGTTAATGTGCCCCCCAAAACAAAATTTCAATGTGTTTAATCTTACACAAGAAATTAAACGCTATCGAATTGTTCAAGAAAAATAATAATTTGTAGATAAAAAATATATTTTCAGTATTTTAGATTCAGAAAACGTAACACAACTATATTACTAATATCCCTTAACTAATTGTATACTTATAAATGCTATTACCTTGTTCGGCTGTACTTGACAAACTCCAATTTTAACCGTGACTACTATTAGAATGTACTAAGATTTTAACACGGAAATGCTACAGCCTTTTACTGGATACTAACTTGACAATCACTTGTTGGGGTTTATAGTTTGAAAGGAACCAAATGATATTCAATAATCTTACCCCCGCATTCATCAATCTAATCTATGCCATTGCACTTTTTGTTTATAATTAGATTTCAAATCTTAGCTATAGCTTAGCAAAAAAAATACTTCAACTAAATTTTTAGTACAAATAAAAAGGCACATTGATAGCCTAAATGTAAAAAAAATTCATAACAATATGAGTTGCAATATGACTACCAGCACTGATATAGTTGACCTTTTTAAAGAAGATAATCATTCGACTCTTGCGTGAAAACTAAGATGATCACACTTCTATCATTGCTTTATTATTTCCATACATAAATCTATATAAGCTCCATATACATATATATAAGTGCAGGCTCACGTTCTTGTTGAGTGTTTTCAAGTTTAGTAGGTTATAATGGATAGCACCAACTGTGCTATGACGATTCAGAGAGCACAATGTGGATGTCACTAAATACCTCCTAATGGTTCTTCATAGTTATCGCCTTCAATGATTTACCTTATAGGCACGCTAATGTTACTCTGCTTTTACCGATACTCTTAACTTGTTAACCGAATTTTTTAGCATGGCTGGGCTAATATCGTCATGACTTCTTCTTTACCAAAACCTTTACTTTATACTTTTAAATCATAGTAGATTCCCTAGAATTTTAGTTTATAGATTTCGGACGGTTTTTTTAATTTGTATGGGAATTTTTTATTACCTACCATCCTTGTGGATGGCTCTTTTTTCAAGTGTAGAATAAAATTATATGAGCGATCTCCTCCTTGAGAGGGCCACTCATTTTACTCAAAAAATAAATGAGTAATTATTCATGTTAAATATAGTTACATGTTAACTATATTTTGATTATGTTCTAATCCTTATAAGCATAGATAAATGTCAAAGTACGTTTTTTCATTTATGTTTACATTGAATAATAATAAGGGGAAAAACCATTTTGGAAAGTGGCATGGTTTTATTATGTATTGATGGTAAATTTATTCATACCAGGCTTTATATTCGTCCCATAAATTTCATTTCCCCTTTAAACTTTAGGGTAATTGTTAGTGTACTAAGAGTAATCATTTTACATGTATCAGTTTGGATGAATAAAGCTTTATGGAGACATTTCAAGAGGAAAACTATATATATATACATACATACATACATACATACATATATACATACATACATACATACATATATATATATATAAATATATATATATATATATAATATCCCTGTAATGACCTGGAATGTTGGACATTTCGTATTCAAATATTTGAATTATTTAAATATTTGAATCTTGGATTTGATGTTATTAAAATGATGTATTAAGCTTGTTAACTTCTTTTTAAATCATAACTAATGATGGTAAACTTTTTTTTGCCATTACAAAAATAAATATGAAAAAATATCGATAATGTGACCTAAAATCATTTTATCGATAAACAGCTTTTTAACCGCAAAAGTTGTTCAATTTTTTTACATACACTTATATGCTTAGGAAATCAACAAAATGAAATAAAAACACTTTACCATTTATGCAAGACAAACCTTTAATATGATGTCATGGGTGACATCATCAAAGATATTTTGAAATCGGGCTTAAATGGAAATACTTGAGTGTTATGAGATGATGAAAGAAAAGTGATGGGAGGTACGCCTTACATGAAATGAAATAGGGGTGAGAACAAGCTTATGCTACCCCATTTAAAGCCTATAAAAGGTGGGGCACACCCTTGTTAAATGATCATAAATTCAAAAATCTTAAAATGTAGTATGAGAATTAAAATGGTATAAGTGCTTAAGCACTAATCCACTAATTCTCCTCTAACTTTTTCATGTCTAAACCAAATCATCTCCAAAGTCTACTAAAGTTTGGCTATATTCTTAAAACATCATAGAAGGCATGAATATCAAGTAAAAAGTGGGAGAAGGTAAGAGGAAGAGGGGGATCTTGGATGAGCCTAAAGGTAGAATCTTTAAGCTTTAGGTGATGGTTGGAGGTGGTTATTTGACTCTTGTTTTTTTGTGCTTGTGCTTGTGCTTTGCTTGATCTACTTGAATTATCTCACTATCTTGTTAGTATATATTTTATATATATATATGTTGCATGGAAAGTATAAAGTTAAAGTGACGTTTTAAATAAAATTATGAACTTTGGACCCCTTTCGCTTTTGAAAGAAAATAACAATTTTATGTTCTACAAAAATCACTTTTGTTACCCTTTTAAATATGTGGTATGGCCTTTCCTTAATGTGTAAATGGTTATTTGTATTATATGTTGAACTGAAGTATGTTTAAAAGTGTTTAATTCAAGAATAGTCATTATAAGTGCACTTTGATACCCCTTAGCTCTAAGTGGTGTTAATTGGATATTATGATCTTAACTTGAGATAAGTTGACTGGTTATTCTCTACACATATTGGTGTATTGGACAATAAAAAAATGGTTTGGAAAGTCATAGAAATTATGAACCAAAGTTGTGAAAGTTGAAGCAAAAATGTGGTTAAAAGACACTTAGTAAATATAGCTTGCTTTCGAGAATTCTAATAAATAAAATTAGAAGACATTCTTAGGCTTTTCTTTTCATGCTTTTTAAGTACCCTAAGGGTGGTAAAATTTCAAATCTTAAATTATTTGTTTAACTAATGAATACTAGTCATAAAAGATCATGCTTTTTCAATGTTGTTTTTAGTAAGGAATTTTAACAACATTTATAAACGTTGTAGTAAGTCGCTTATGGTTTTACTTGTTCAAAAATGATATTTAAATTTGGTATTTTTCTCTAAAAATTTTAAAGATGTTTTCTAAACTATTTTGAAGCATTCTTAAGTTTGTTCTAAGATTAAATATATTTTCAATAATCATATATAAATTTTGAAAAAGTAAAGAAGAAATTTAACGTTAAAAGCCGACGAGGTAGGCTACTCTATTTGTGAGAGTTAAGATTGATTTCAAGTAGGAAAGAGATGGAGTTTTAGAGCTCTAACCTAGTAGCTTTCCTCTTGAATGAGGAATAGTTAAGTTGCAATGTTGGAAACATGTTAATTTGTTGTTTACTTCTTTGTTTGAAGCTAAAAATCGATGAAGTAGACTTATCTTTTGTGAGAGTTAAGATTGATATCGAGTAGGGATAGAGCTATATAGCTCTTGTTTGCAATCAAATTGGCCATAAACACCCAAGAATAAAGTTTGTGTAGTGAAATAAGTGAAGAAACTTAATTAAAACAGAGGAATATATCAAAATAATAAGCCAATCACAGCAGAAATCAAAAACAACGAGATTTATAGTGGTTCAGCATTGATTGCCTATGTCCACTTTGAATATTCTCCTTATTGGTTCACTATAATCTTGATTACAATAAGAAATAGAAAGAAGTAAGAGAGTAATGAAGAAATTTGATTACAATAAAAGAGTTATGTAACCGGCAGTGTAAAGATCCTTAGAATGACCCCATTATGCAGTATTTATAGGCGAAGGCAACCACCAATATCTTTGAAACTTCGGCAGCAGGACCGCCTTGCCCATATGGGTCCACCATAGGGTGCGCCAGGCCCAAATCCCAATGGAGAGGGATCGATATGGATCCCTCCATTGGTCGATTTGGAGGAGCGATCCCTATGGTAGCTTCTTCATGTTTAGATATAACGGTTCTCTAAATTTCATGTTGATTGGATATATGGAGCTCGTGCTTTTGATCGACCTTGGATTCAGATCCACTTTGAAAGCATTCCTACCAAACCCTTCCATTCACCTTCACAAGCTGAGCCCTATTACACGCATATCCCTTGTGTTACATAATGTCAATCCGTACGGTTCTATAATGCATTTTCGATTCATCTACTTCAACCAGATTATGCCGAACCCTTTATTTCAGCCGATCTTTAACATCTCACAATGCTATGACGATCCCTATTACTTGATAAGACTATGTTGACCGCTCATCCTCAAAAATGCTATATCGAGCCCTCAAGTACTAATAAGTCATGTTGAATCAACCCTCATCACCTATGCCAATCCCTCTAATATTCCATCCATGTTAACTATCCATCCAAATGACTATGCCGATCGCTAGTCTATCTAAGCTAATTTCTGTATTTCTAACATCCTACGTTGTCTATCTATCAACTTTGTTCAATCCGAGCTTCATATAACCATTTGAACTATACTTCTAGGTCCTATGGCCATGGTTCTATGGTCATCCTTCTTGACAACAGTCGAATATGCCTAACGTAGTCATTCCAATATAGCCGTCAGGATACTTGGTAACACTTGCCTCCCAAAGTAATCTTGTGAGTAACGTAACGTGCTTTGAATCGAAAAAAGTCTGAACTATCAGAAAGAAGTCTATCCAGCTTCCTAATTGACTGCTATTTTTCATCGACTTTCAATAACATTAGTCTGATGTCGTATTCCGTTAGCATATGCAAATCTGGTCATGCATGACTTATAAGCCTTTTCTTACCTGATCCAGCCTCGAACTTGAAAGTTTCGAGTTTGATTGCAATTTCAATTGATTTCTAGAAGTTGAACTTTCAAATCACACCCATGAATATTCGTATACACGTTTCTGTTGTTGGCTCCCAGACCTGTTCGAACGTTCACTGGACATTACCAATTTTAATAATGTTCTGTATGTCTATGTTTGTGCTCAAGCCTTCATGATAATGATCGTCATTCACTTTTAACTCGTCCATTATTTCTTCTTTTCCAATATTCATTCATTTTTTCTTTTTTCATTTTTATTTTTGTGAAGGGATCGGTGGCATGCCGATCTCTTGCCACAGACATGCAAATAGGGATCTGCAAATCTCAATGTTGATCCCTCCTCCTCCTCTTCGACTGGCTCACCCATTGTAATCGGTTCCTTCTCCACATCCCCATATATATGACCTTTGTTTCTATTCTTCCTTCACTTTTTAACTTCACTTATCTTTGCATTATCTTTCTGCGAAACCCGTGCTATCCCAAATCTCTTAACGAACAAAAATCCTTCAACCTTAAACCTTAAATCCAAATGTGATATCAGCCAAACCATACAGTTGCTCTTCTTTCATCTCCATTCCAGTATTCCTCAAACGCTCGCCTTTAATCTAATTCAACATACATTGGTACGAAATCTCTTTTAATCATGCAATTAAGTTGTGAATCTTGAGCTCCTACCGTGAGCGTAAGGTGGTGAGTTCAAGCGTCTGGACACGAGAGAGAGAAGGAAGAGGAAGGAGATGGGAACAGGTAGAAGGTTCTGATGGAGAAGGAGATAGAAAGGAAGAAAGGTAGTGTTTGGTAGAAATTATGCTTTTTAGCTGTAGGGATGAAGGAAAGTTGAGTTTGGGATTGTAAGGGAGAAGTTTGGAGAGGGATCGGTACGGGGTTAGTGGCCGGCGTTAGGCTGTGATGTTATAGGATAGGGATCAGTAAGAAGTTGTGTTAGTGAGGGATCGGTGCTTAGGTTGAGGGATCAGTAGGAAGTAGTTTGGTAGGGATCGGTAGGAAGTTTTTTGGTAAGGGATCTATAGGAAGTTGTTTGGTGAGGGATGGTGAGGGATCGGTTGGAAGTTGTTTGGTGAGGGATCGGTGTTGTTTTCTCTACTATAGGAAGGGTATGAAATGTCTGGAGAAAGGGATCAACAATAAGCGAAGCGATCAGTATTCACACCAAAGACCAATACAATCTAACTCATACGAACGCTTATCATTATAATGCTTTGCCTGAATATAAGATGATAATGGATAATGTGACATGCATACTTGGACTGTCAAAATTAAGATTGAATGATCAAACTTTCAGCCTATCAATATGGATTAAGTAATAAACTTGCTAATGAACTGATATAATAGTTTTCATAATTCGATATGCCAATAGTCGATCCCAAAGCTTTCATGGCCGATCAACTTTCTTGCCAATTGAGGCGGTCAGTGATGATGGTCTTTCTGGACAAAACTCCAATTCTCGTCATTTTATTTTTTATTTTTTGATTTCATACTGTTTATGTCTGTTTCACGCTGCACTTCACTAGGTCACACATGACATGAGGAGAACGGGTTATTATTTCTAATCTCAATTGTTTACTGAGAATAGTTGATATAGATTCCAGACACACGAAATGTTCAATCAACATGTCTTCTGATTCAGCAGCAAGACACATCGGGTCTGAAGAAAAAACAAGTTTTACCATATATCCAGAAGGCCTTCTCCAAGCCATCATTCAAAACAACCAGAAGCTTCTAATCCAAAAATTGATCTCTTTTTCGATATTCTAGTCCTTCCAATGGAAACCATCAACTCTGCTCCTGATGTCGTTCTAGGTTCCATTGTCCTTGATAACCCAGCTGACTCATAAGCTTCTCAAATCGGTGAAGCCTCGTTGGTTGTGCTGAATCCATGGGATTTCGTTTGAGGATGTTTTAGTTCCCAGAGGCATAATAGACCTCACTTGCCCCTGGCCGGATATACATCGTGCAACAAATTTATGTGCTAGGCTAGATGTGTTCCACTTTTTAACTCCTTTGTCCGAGAGATATTGAGATATCTTGGAATCACCCCTACACAACTACATCCCAACAGTTATGCCTTCATTCACGAGACTTTATTACTATTTATGAACGTTCTGTTCCATCCGCCTACTCCTGAAGACATTGGATTTATTTGTAACTTCAAAAGACAATCGAGAAACCCTTCTTACGTCTTTCTCGAACCTTTACCAAATTATTAAGTCTTGACATGCGCTCAGAACAAGCTTTCTTTATTTAAACATGAATGGTTCTACGACATCCTCCCAGATTCGCAAGAAGATGGTTAGAAAGACGTAAGTGTTACTTCCACTTTTCTCTTAAGTTCACTGACTCAAGTCATAATTTCTCCTTTGAATTTGCTAATATCCAAAGTTCTTCCGTGTGTTCGTCCATGTCCCAAAGGCGTTGAGTTCTCTAGAGCCGTTGTCGCTATCCACGCACCCTCGCTAGGGATCGGGATATCGAACTCCTCGTAACTGATGAACTATTATCTTTATTTGGGCTATTGGAAGATGGTCGTAGAATCGGACTTCTTGGAAGCAAGGCAGTTCCAAAGATTGTTCTAGAATGAAGAGAGGAAACAATTAATCCCATCATGCTCCCTGCTAAGGGGACTCAGGAAGATACTGAAGATGGGGAAATCAAAGACTATCACGTTGAAAAACCGGGAGATAACAATGCAGGCCTTAGAAAAGCACCGATGGTTGGACCGTTGCATGTCGGGTAATCGCAAACACCTCCGAAGAGAAAAAATAAGTTGGTATACCAACTGGGAAGAAGAAATCCGCGTCAGTCCCGGAGTTCGTTATTACTCCCCTCGAAGAGGAGTCATCTTCTCAACATTTGGAAAGCTCGTTAAAGGGATTCTCAAACCTTCGAATTCTGAACGATATTAGGTCCTATGACTTTCCAAATATAAATATCGAAGGACTTAACTCTCCTACAAGAAGTGGAGAAGGCAACCAACCTTCTAATAAAGGGAAGAGCACTCTGATGAGAAAAGCTACCATTACCGATCCGTTGGGGGAAACATTAGGACACTCACAATCGCTTGCACTCCACTATACACTTTTTATTGATCTCTTGCACGACTATTTCTATTATGCTCTTATTTGGTCTTTATAGGTGTAATGTCTCAATCATGAGACTTTGATCATCTTTGAAGCCTATCATCACCCAAGCTGGGATTCTAAGTCCACTCGACATAGATAGAAGGATGTAAGATGAGATAAAGATTATCATTCGAGGGAGTCTTCTTCCTGTTCTAAGTGAAAGTCTCAATATCACGTGTCTCGTTGGGGCGAACATTCCAATCTTCCGGCTCATGGTGGATAAAAATCTTCTTATCACGGCCTAAAAGACGTCGCTGTGCCAAGCAACATTCTGGCTCTTCAAGTTCAAGCCAATATCGTGAGCATCGATCTGGAAAGCACCCACTCGCCACTTCTGATCAATCCTGGTCAGTTACAGCTCCCAACTCTTCCACTGCAGAAAAGTTGGTCGAACTTAAAGCCACCTTTTCAAATATTTGCTTCGATGGTATCAAATTCCTCCCCTCTATACATATTATTCCTGGGCATGCCGAAGAAAGCTCATTGGCGTGTGTGAACGACATATTCGTTTAGCATGAATCATTCATTCATTTGGTCGAGAAAGTTTCTAAAGTTTCCATAGAGCCTCAACAAGAAATCGATCATCTGAAGTTGGTGGCTATTCATGACAAAGATATAATCAAACATCAAGATGTTGATTTGTTTAAATTCAAGATCCAACTTGCATAGGCTGAAAAGAACACAAAGGAGACAGCAGAGGTGGTAAGTCGTCTGGAGACATCTCACAAAAAGGAACTTCAAGCGGCATTTCAACGCAGTGGCATGCTTGCTTTAGAAAAGGAATACTTGCAAAAGGAGAAAGGCGTTGTAGCTCGCCGTGTTGAGGAGCTCGAAGAATTGTGGAAAAAGGAGAGGGGGGATAAGATTGAGGCCCAGGAGGAGTCACAAAAATACTACGAAGAAGACCTCGAGGCGAGGAGCTTTAAAACAAAACTTGACGAACAATTTTCCAAAATTGAAGCTCTGAAAGAAGAAGCCTAAGAAGAGGATGAAAAAGAGATGCTTGAACAAGTCAACTCCCATGTGGAGGCCGCCATTGAATCTGGTAGGAACCAAATTAAGTACTTATTCAAACCGCTGATTATCGAACATAATGCGAAGGTTTTGCTCCATCGTAACTTAAGCTTTCTTAGCGAGGTTTACCTCGATTCACTTGCCGTAGCCTGGAAATATATCATCAAGATAAAGAAAGAAGAGTTGGGAGAAGCCAAATTCAATATGAAGAAGAACTAGTGAGAGAAGTTCTTTAAGGAAACGAGCCGTTGGATCTGGCCATCGCTAAACTTCAATTTTTCAAGGCTTGCACACTTATTAAAAATGGAGAGGATACGTTGAGTCTTCTGAAACTGATGCTAAGGGTTCCTCTTCTACCCAAGTAGCCAAAGCATCATCTTCTCATGACATGGAGCAAAATCTTGGCTATGATCCAGATAAACCTGACTCCGTACCACAAATGCTGTCACCCATCTTTAAAGGAAGTGACATCTATAGAAAGTCAATTGGATGCTAGTATCATACTAAACTTCTTCGTATCTGAAAATTTCTTGTTCTTCACACGTAATGGCTTTTAGCTAGTGTTCATGTTTCAAAAAATTCTGCGATCTTTCGGGCCCCGATCAGACTTCTAGGTGCGGTGCTGCTACGGAGCAGCATGAGAAGATGGGGGCCCAGCCACCATTGATATTCAAGGGCCCGATGCTAAAGTCATCGGCGCTCTTGATGAAGACAGACTTGAAGATCAGCTCCTTGTTGATGATACAAATGATGTAATGATTACAAATGCTTCAGAGCATACTGCTAAAACCGGCATGAGGGAGAGGATGAGGAGGAGGAGAAGTCGAAGTGAAAAGTTAAAAACGAGCCCTCTGAGGTGGATGATGATGATCTCGATCTTGTACCATTGCAACTCATTCCACCTGGCGGGTCAATTCCTGGTGAAATCCCTCCTTCTTCTACAAGCATTTTGGCCAAGGGTGACAAAGAGTCTCAGAAGAGAAGTTTGACTGGCTCCGCTCTTGAAAAATAAAAAAGGGAGAGAAAGTCGAAGAAGTAGTCGTTACTTTGTACATTGTATACAATTTGCATAATTATTTCTTTCCCTATTCGTAGTTGTAAGGGTATAAGTCCCAGTTTTTCTTTTTGAAATAAGTTGTACCGGAATTTTTGCGCTTATGAATAAAAAAAAAATCTTTTGATAAAACGTCTTGTGAATTGTTATTTTGATATTTGAACGATTACTTTCCATTCAATGTACTTGTAATTTGTTGATTGCAATTTTGTTAACAAATCACTATCTCCACGTCAACGCCTCCTTACGGTCATTGCCTTCAGTCGTAAAGAACATTAGCCAAGGTTGTAGTGAACTGTCGTATTTAGATTCTAGTAGTTTACATTCCTCCTGTTGATTTTAGGTTAGAGTTTGTGGGATAGTGAACAGTCGAAATCCTCTTATCTATCCATTTGTGTTTATTCTCGAGTCGGCGCTCTGGGGACTTAGAGTTATTTTTGCAAGCGGTCGGTTCACGCTCGGTTTATGTTCATGCTCCAGTCCATGCTCTGAGGACTTAGAGTTATGGTGGTCGGTTCACACTTGAATTATGTCTATACTTCTATTTGCACTCTGGAGACTTACAGTTATCTTGTAGGTGGTCGATTAACACCTAATTATGTTTATACTCCAGTCCGTACTCTAGGGACTTAGAATTATCTCGTGGGCATCCATTTCACACCCGAATTATGTTTATACTCCGGTCTGCACTCTAGGGACTTAGAGTTATCTCATGGGCGGTCGGTTTACACCCGAATTATGTTTATACTCCAGTCTGTGCTCTGGGGACTTAGAGTTATTCCGTGGACGGTCGGTTCACACTCGATTTATGTTTATACTCCAGTCCGCACTCTAGGGACTTAGAGTTATCTCATGGGTGGTCGGTTCACACCCGATTTATATTTATATTCCAGTCCGCACTCTGGAGACTTAGGGTTATCTCATGGGCAGTCGATTCACACCCAATTCATGTTCGTGCTCCTTTTGGTTTCCTCAATTTTGTTTCACTCCCACAGTCCCGACAAGAATTTTTCAATCTTCAGATCGTCGGCCATATTTGTTTCTTATTGCGTGTCATGTCCCTTAGATTATTTATGGGAATTGTTAATCGGGCAAAATCAATGGAGTTCATATTGTTTGATCCCATCAGGGATTAGTATGGTTGATCGATTTCAAACTTCGAAAGTTTATTCACACATCACATATATCGATATCAATCAGTTTTGTTATACACTTAGCATAAAATGCAATAACAACCATATATGCAAAGGAAGTTCCAAACTTTACTCACCAAATGGAAAGGGAAAAACTAATATGTCTTATTACATATTCAAAAAATAAAATGCTAAAGAAAATATTGAAAGTAAATAGAACTGAAATGCAAAGGAAAATTTTTAAGTGAAATAGCATCGTAAATGCTCGCTATTCCATGCTCTTGGAAGTGTAATGCCATCGATAGTCGTTAGCTTGAAAGTTCCTTCTCAAAGCTTCTATTCAGTGACACACGGTCCTTTGCAAGTCGGATTCATGTGTGATAGGGTAAGAAAAACCCATTTCAGGACGAGATCAGCAACTTCGAATGTTCTTGATTGGACTTTAGTGTTGTAATATCGGATGACTCGATGTCGATCTGCAGCTGCTCTTAAATCGGACACCTCGCGCTTCTCATCTATAAAGTCCAAAGATTACTAGAGAAGATCGTTGTTTGTTTTGGGGTCATAGTAAGTCACTCGATGAGAAGGGACTTTGAGTTCTACGAGAATAACGGCTTCGGTTCCATAAGCAAGAGCGAATGGAGTATGGCCAATTGTGGACTTGTGAGTAGTTCTGTATGTCTAAAGTACCGTTAAAAGTTCAAATACCCTCTTGCCTCTAGTGTGACGACCCAGAAATTTTAATAAATAAAATTGGAGTAATTAATCGATTTTAAAATATTTAAAGTTAATTTTAACTTGAATTCAAGATATCAATATTTACTTGATAATTAAATTATTGAATTATATTGTTTAAATATTGAATTTAATAATTGAAAATTGGGTAAATTGTTGAATCTAAAATTTCTAAGCCTGTTTAAATAAATTGAAGGCTTATAAAATCTATAATGATGAATACTGAGGATAATAGGATAGTTGAAATTTAAATTTAAAGGTAATTTGTTAAATTTCAATAATATATCGTTTAAATTGGAATTTAAAAATAGCATTCCGAGGCACAGTCTCGGAATTTGACGAAACTAGTTCCATTGGATCCGTAATAGTTAGTTATTATCGAATTTCAATTTTCGTAGCAATCGGAGTCGTCGTTTGACCCTGGCAACTCGAAACGCTTAGAACTATTTTAATCGATTTAATTTAAAATTGATCGTTTATTTCCGTAACTCGCGTATACGATCGAGTTAGCCTCCGAAACGCATTCCATTGAGTTCGGATTGCGGGTAAAACTTTATAAACGCCTGTTGGCATGTTTGATTCGGGGTTCGGGATTTCGCGCTATGGAACTTGAGATATTTCCAATATTCGATTTTATGAAATAAATTAACAGTTTAAAATTGTATCACCCTACTCACGTGATTTCAATCTAGCTTGCAACCGAAGCCAGTTTAGGAAAATATCTTCCCATCTTCCTTTCTAAGAGATCGAAGGATATATATATAAAAATAAACAACAGCCGAAAGCAAGAAAACAAAACCCTCTACCCAAATCGTTCGACTTGGGCTATTTAAAAAAAAAAGGGAAAGGGAAGGTGAATGGCGGACGCGAATCGCGCAGGGGAGGAACTCGAGGGGAAGTCGCGAGCTAGATCTGGTGGAGGGGCGATTTATAAGGCATTTCAGGGAGGCAGTGGCGCGCTCGCGTGTAGACATATTGAGGCGCGCGGTGGTGTGCTAGGGTTGGGGATCGCCGACGTTGGGTTGTTCGCTCGTGACGGCAAGAAAAAGGGGGGGGGGGGCGACAGGTGAACTCACAGAGGCGGCGGCGCAAATTTCGAGGAGAGGAGTGTTGCTAGGGTTTCAGTCACGTCTTGAAAGGGTGCGGCAGCAACAGCATGTGGAGGTGAGTAATTCTCGACCTATATAAGTATATGCATATCGATGTTGGTCTTAAATTTTAGAGGTGACTCTAAATGTTGACTTTATTGCTGAAGAGACTGTATTCAACATGAATTTTAAATTTGAAATGACATAAGGAAATGAATTCAGTGGATGAATTAAAAATTTGTTAAAGTAAGTTAAAGGTTAAATAAATAAATTTATGAATTAATGATATGGTTTAATTATTCAATTAGGTTATTAGGTTAATAAATTAATAATTTGGATTAAGATTTTTAATATAGGGCCAAAATAATTTGTGATTAGGATTGTTAATTAAATAAGTTGAATTGACAATCGATGATTATGAATTAGTTAATCGAGTAATTTTAAATAAATTTAGTTAAAATTTAGAAATTAAATACTTCGAAAATTAGGAATTAATTGACTAATTAGTTTGTAATTAAATGATTAATTAAAGTTAAGTAACTCGAGAAGTAATTGAAGGGTTGGTTAAAGAATATGTCAAATGAAAGAATATTGGTCAAGGGTTATTAAATGGTTATTAGTATGATTAATTAAAGGTAATTAATTTTATTAATTAATTATGGATAATCAATCATGAAATTTTTGGTAGGTAAAAAAATTACTTAATGGAAGTATAACTACTTGGTGAAGTAATTAGTGATAATTGTTGGATGTGATAAATTAATGGACGGTTTATGGAAGGATGTGATTTGGATTTAAATTTCCTAGTGAAATTGATAAGGAAGATAATTGCTTGGTAAACATAATCGAAGGGTAATTCACCAGAGAATTAATTAGGGATAATTAACTACCCTTTTTAACAATTGCACTAAGTGATAAATGAAAGATGGTTAATTAGGGAATGATAAATTAATGGATTGTAGTTAATTATTGTTAAGTAAACAAGATTAAAATGGTTAAAAATTAATTGATGTATTTGATGGATCGAGAGTGATTAATATTGTGGTTGAATTAAAGATTGATTAATTAAGATGAATTGACCTGTAATAAGTGACTTATGTGAAATTAACGAACCTAAGTAATTAAGGATTAATGAAATTAATATAGTTAATTAATGAGGTAATTAAAGATTACTTATTGATTTTGGTTAAGAATAATTAAAATCGTGAAGCTAATTAAAGATTATTACTTGAATGGAATTGAAAGATAATTAATCCAGGGTGATTAATTAAGATGAATGAGGATGGGTTGACAAATTAATTAACCTGGAATTTAATTAACGTTGAATGAAGGGATATAGGTAATTGAGATTCGAAATTCAATTGAGTAAATTGAATTGATTTGTATGTGATGGATGATTGATTGGTATTGGATGTTTTGAATGTGTTGGTATCTCTGATATGAATGTTGTGTAGTTTAATTGAATAACTTGAGATAGGATAACATGAATTTCGAAGAGACCGGGGTCGGGTATTGGGAAATACCCGAAACCCCTTCGAATTTTTATAAATTGATTTGTAAAATCAATAGGATGGAGAGAATTGATTTAAGTGAATTGGATTATTTTTTTCAAAGTTTGATACTTAGAAATTTATATATGAAATGAGCTTTGTCTATAGCAAATTGTGAATTGGTTAATTGATATAAGTTACCCCGGGTTATATAAGTTGATTGCTTTGGTACTCCATGTTGGTTGAGTTTACTCACGCCGGTTTCCAGCCTGACCCGGGTGTTACTTTGGTGTAATGCTCGGCTCAGACCGAGTATTACAGGTTTTCAGGTAGGTACGTTCTGGAGCTCAGGAGGCGAGCTGGATGGCGATATCGTATAGAGTATTCCGCTGTATTTATATTATTGTTAATCCGAGTCATGATAATTGTAAATATTCAGTGACTGTATAAATGTGAAACTCTGATGTATATTAAATGTAATGGACAGATAGTATTCTTTTTGTAAACTGTTATTATTATTGATTATTATATTTTATCCGCTGCGAATGTGAGATGTTTGGGGTTTCTGTTCTTCTTCTTCTTCTATCTCTTTCTTCTTTTCATAACTATCTGGAATTTTCGGGTTCGGAAAATTTCGGGTCGTTACATTTAGACTTCTCCAAACACTTTTTTAGAATAGACTTGATAATTTTATTTATGGCTTCAACTTATCCATTCACCTAAGGGTGAGAAACCACTGCAAACCTCTTCTCAATACAATATCTTTGACAAAAGTCTTTAAATAGAGCACTTCGAATTAAGTCCCATTATCGGTGATAATAATTCGTGAAAGGCCAAAGCGACATATGATGTTTCGAATAATGAAGTTGATAACTTTCTTAGTTGTGATCGTAGCTAACGGTTCTGCTTAGGCCCATTTGGTAAAGTAATCAACCATGATAATAGCGTACTTCGCACCACCTTTAGAGATTGGTAAAAGCCGATGATGTCGATACTCCACGTAGCGAATGCCCATGGACTAACCATTTTATCGTTTTTCGTTGCGGAGCTCTTGGGACTTTCATATATATCTGGCATTTGACACATCGTCTTACATAATCCGCAGCGTCCCATTTTACGTTTGGCCAATAATATCCAGAATGGAGTATCTTCTTCGCTAGAGTTTGCCCCCTAGTGTAATCGCCGCATTATCCCTCATGGACTCCTTTTAGAACACGCTTTATCTCGTTGTGAGCGATACACCGGAGTAGGGGAATGGAAAAACCTTTTCTATACATAGTTACTTCTTACATAATATGCCGCGAAGCTTTGCGAAGAATTCATCGCTTTTTCATTTCTCCTTTCAGGCATGATTTCATGAACCAAGTAGTCATTAAATGTAGTCATTCACAATTCCCTCTCGAATCCCGCTTCTAGTACTTGATCGATTTCCATCATATTTATACTTGGGGTACGTAATATCTTGACCAAAATGAAGCCCATCTGTTGTGCATCGTCGGTACTATCAAACTTTGCCAATGAACCAGCCACTCTATTTTTTTCATGTGGGATATTCGAAATGTCATAGTATTCAAATTCTTCCAAAAACTCCTGAACCGGGGAAAGATACGGGGCAAGTTGTTATCCATTAGCCTAATTATCTCCTCTAACTTGATACACTGCCAACTGCAAGTCGCAAAAGATTTCAAGAGACTTAACTCTGAGTTCTCTAGCAAGTTTAGGCCCAACAATCAACGCTTCGTACTCAACCTCATTGACTGTAGTAGGAAAATCAAGCTTCAAAGCATAAAAAACGATTGGTTTTCAGGGGTCATAAGCACAATCCCCAGTCTGAAACAATGACCATTGGATGCTCCATCAGTGTACAACTTCCATCGAATGGTAGGGATTTCGCTACCTTCTAGAAGATCATCTTGCATGGTAAATTCTGCTATAAAGTCCGCCACGCTTGACCCTGGATTGCTCTTCGAGGAAGATATGTATTGTCGAACTGGCTAAGGTAGATGTTCCATTTAAACAACCTTCCAAACATCTCAGGTCACTATAGGACCTGTCTTAACGGTTGGTCGGTGTAAATGTTGATCGGATGTGCCTAGAAGTACGGATGAAGCTTCCATGATGTGATACACAAGTTTCTCTATCTTCAGATAATTCCTTTTTGCTCCTATTAACTGCTTGTGGGCATAATACACCAGCCTCTGAATCTAGTTCTCCTCATGAATCAAGGCGGCACTTATAGCATGTGTTGATATAGCTAAATAAATGTACAACTCTTCATGTTCTACTGGCTTTGACAAGACAGGGGTCCTATCCCAAAATTTACCAAAGCTCGAAATGTGTCTTCACAATCCCATGTCCATTTGAAATTTCTCTTTCTCTTCCTAATCAAATCAAAGAAAGAAATGCATTTGTCAATTGCTCTAAAGATAAATCGACTTAAGGCAGCAACCTTTCCATTGAGACTTTGCACTTGTTTTAATGGTTCTTGGCCCTTAGATGTCTTGAATAGCCTGGATCTTCTTTGGAATAGCTTCAATTCCTCAAGCAATGACAATAAAGCCCAAGAACTTTCCTAATGCAACACCAAATGAACATTTCAAAGGATTGATTTTCATGTAGGATGTATGACACCTCTTCAAGGTCTCGAATGTGGTCATTTGATCATTGTGACATCACGAGCATATCATTTACGTAGACTTTGATTGTCCTCCCAATTTGATCTTTAAACATCCGGTTAACTAAGCGTTGATAAGTTGCTCCGGCTTCTTCAACCCAAATGGCATCACTAAGTAATAGTACAACCCACATCCATAACAAAGCTAGTGTGTTCCTTATCAGGGACAAGCATTAGGATTTGGTTATTCCCTGAGTACGCATCCATAAAAGACAAAAATTCATGCCATGCAGTTGAATCAACTAGCTGATCAATCCTTGGAAGGGGAAAACTATCTTTAGGACATGATTTGTTCAGGTCAGAATAATCGATGCACGTTCTCCATTTCCCATTTACCTTCTTCACCAGTAAGGGATTGGATATCCATTCAGAATAGAGGGCATCGTGGATAAACCTGTTGACTTTCAGTTTATCCACCTCCTCTTTAAGTGCGATGGATCTCTCCAAATCCATGCCCCACCTTTTTTGTTTCACCGGAACATACTTCGGATCAATGTTTAATGCATGACTCACAATGGAAGGCGAGATCCCACACATGTGAGAATGAGTCCAAGAAATTATGTCGTGATTCGCTCGAAGAAAATTTGCGAGTTCTTTCATCATTGAAGGGCTGAGCTATGATCCAATCTTCAAGACCCATGATGGGTGGTCGTGGCTGACTATTATATCAATCGTCAGCTCAGCCTTGATCTCCTTGCGCTCCTCTTCGTCGTCCCTCAGATCTATATCTCTATAGAACTGACTGTGGCACCCAAGCCAAGGCTCAAGTGCCATTTGTCAATCTTCAGTAACTTAGATGCAGACAGATTTTTCCACACCCTTTCCCTTCTCCTTATGCTGAGCTTCTCTTAACCCAGCTACATAACACGCAAGTCCAATCGCCTGATCACCATGCACCACACCTATGCTATTATCAATAGGAAACTTTAAAGTTAAACGCCATGGGGAAAGAGCTACATGGAATTTAGCCAAGGTCGATCAACCTAGAAGAACATTGTACGGTGAGTTAACATCCAAAACAATGAATGGTAGGATCCATACTCTTTTACGTTCACCTTCCCCCAATTCAACTGGAAACTCCATGTAACCAACTGCCTCGGTTGCAACAACACTGAAACCATGTGTGCAAGCTTTTGATGATTTCAAGTCTTTAGCCTCCATCCTCTTCTGGTCATACGCCTTCTTGAAAATAATGTTTACCGAACTTCCACAATCAATTAAAATCCTTCTCATCAAAGCAGGGCCAATCATGGCAGAAATGACTATCGGGTCATTTGTAGGAGCCTCAACTTTATCCGAATTCCTGCTTATGAATACTATATCATTAGTCATCGTACGTTGCTGCTTAGCCAGAGCTCCGTCCTCCATATTGAACAATATTCAAAGTCTATGTGCTTTATTGCGCTAGCATAGTGCTCCATTTCTTACCAACTCCTATCCGCAGGGTGCGGTCCTCCAACTATCATGTTCATCACTAATATTCCACCGATCCGAGCAGGCTCCTCAGTCCTAAGCGGAGCTTCTCTTCGATTAGGGTCAGATGTCCCCTATCTGCCATCCTGTAGAGTTCTCACAAACTGATACAATTTCTTTTCCTAGATCAACTTCTTGATATCATCCTAGAAATGCCTACACTCATTCGTTTTGTGCCCATAACACTCGCGAAACCGGCAATACTTTCCAGTCTGTTTCTGCGTCTATGTTGACACTTTTGGATAGGGCTTCTTATATTGAATAGTATTACAAGTGGGTAGATAAATATTCTCCAAGGACGCATTTAAAGGTGTGTAGTTGTCATATATAGGAATCCTAGGCCTTGGTCCGGTAGACTCCCTCTTCCGTTCTCGATTCCCGTGTCAATTTCTCTTCTCTTGATTCTGCTTGTTTTGAACATTAACCTGAACTTTCCCAGAACTCTCATCAGACTGGTTTATTTCAATGTTTCTTTGTACTGCTTCTTCTCTCGGTCCCACGACATTATTTTTTCTAGAGGACGTGGCTTTCTCCTTCCTCGGAAACTGAGCTACCTTTGAATAGAAGCGCTCTAATGTGGTCGATGATTTTCCAACCAGCCAATCGCTCAACTCGAATTCCAAATCAATCCCTCTCGTCACATCCATAATATAGCATGATCATTCGGGTTACTGATTTCCATAGCAGCGATATGAAATCTTTCCAAATAGTCCTTTAAAGATTCCCCCGGAGCCTGGATTACATTGGAAAGTGACATCACATCTTTAGGATGAGTAGCTTGGATCTAGAGCTGTTCCACAAACTTAATTGTCAATTCATTGAACCATGAAATCAATCGTGGGGGTAGCTTGTAAATTACATCATCACTATTCTAGAGAGGGTTATAGGAAAGCATCTACAATTGGTTGCGTCATTGGCTCTCATTGAATCCATCGACCATTCGTACCTCATAATGTGCTGCCTGGGATTGGTCTTTCCCTCATAGGCAGGCATCGAAGGCTTGTTGAATCTTCTTAGATATTGCGCATGCAAAACGTTGTCAGTAAATAGGGTATGACTCCTTGAAATTCCCTAATCTTCATTCGTCAAACCCTTATTCTCTCTCACTAATTGACTGACGATCGTCGATAACTTCGGTGTATGGATGGGTGGTGCCAAGTGGTGGTCGCGCTCCACCTCACTTAATGGTCTGGTCGATGACTATAGTACATTTCATGCCCACGCCTTCTTTGTCCACCATCCTCTTGATGTGCACCTAGGGCATTCATTTCATCAACATTCCGACGGGGTACTTTGTCAACATTTAAACAAACTCCAGCATCCAAGCTTCCAAAAACAGCCTCAGCTCGATTCCCCAAGTGCAACTGGGGAGTTCCTCCTTTGGAGGAGTGATCAGTACTGATCCCTAGGGAGGGATTGGCACCGATCTATCCTGGCAGGCCATATTGGTCTTCCAAGCAACGTTTCGATGTCTCTATTTGTTCTCCTTCGACCCTGCGACACGTACGCCTGTGATATTCATCTGGCGAGGTTGAACTCTCGGATGCTGAGTAAGAAGGGGATCCTTTCTAGCGCTCTGACAGTGTTATTGAGCAATCTGGTTCGTTAGGTTAGCATTAATCTGAATTTTCTCATTCAACTGTCTACGGTTTTCCATCAACTCCCTCATCAAGTTATTAAATTCGGCTCTAGGTATAGAATCTACGGGGTTCTAAACTCCAGCAGGCTCCATATTCGGGCTTGTAGCCTGGCTTTGGGCTCCTTGTTAAATGCTGATAATTTCATTCCCATCCACATTCTGAGAAGTTGATTTGGTATGCCCCACCATTATCGATTTCCATGCTTAGATTCTACCAAATCTGAGTAGTATCTGCAAGATTTTGAAGAAGACTATAGATCTCCTTCGAGGGATTTGCTCAATCCAGTAGTAGCAAAGGGGATCTTAACGAGCTAACAATCAGGCTCTCAATGAAAGCACCAAAACATTTGCAACCAAATTGGCCATAAAAACCCAACAATAGGTTTGTACAGTGAACTAAATGAATAAACTAAATTAAAGCTGAGGAATATATCAAAATAATAAGCAAATCATAGTAGAAATCCAGAACAACAGATTTACAATGGTCCGGCGTCAATTGCCTATGTCCACTTTGAATATTCTCTTTGTTGATTCAGTATAATCTTTATTATAGTAAGAAATAGCAAGAATTAGGAGAGTAATGAATAAAGTTGATAACAATAAAAGTGTTATGTTACCAGAAGTGTAAAGATCCTCAGAATGACCCCCTAGGCAATTATTTATAGGTGAAGCTGACCACCAATCTCTTTGAAACTTCGACAACAGGACCTTCTTATCCATATAGGCCCACCTTAGAGGAGCTAGGCCCAAATCCTAATAGAGAGGAATCGGTACCGTTCCGTCCATTGCTTGATTTTGGGGCAGCAATCCCTATGGTAGCTTCTTCATACTTAGATATGATGGGTCCCTAAATTTTATGTATTGGATATACGGAGCTCGTGCTTTTGATCGATCTTGGATTCAAATCCACTTTAAAAGCATTCCTAGCGAATCGTTCCATTTAGCTTCACATGCCGACCCCTATGCACCTTATCCTTTGTGTTACATAATGCCGATCCCTATGGTTCTATAGTGCATTGTCAATCCATTTACTTCAACAAGATTATGTCGAACCCTCTATTTCAAATATGGATCGGCATAGCATCTCACAATGTTATGCCGATCCATATTACTCCATAAGGCTAGGCCGACCTCTCAGTCTCTAGAATGTTATACCGATCCCTAAAGTACTAACAAGTCATGTTAAACCAGGCCTCATCATATATGTCGACCCCTCTAATATTCCATCCATGTTAACTATCCATCCAAATGACTATGCCGATCCCTAGTCTATCTAACTAATTTCCATATTTCTAACATTATGTGTTGTCTATCTATCAACTCCGTTCAATCTACGCTTCATATAACCATCTGAACTCTACTTCTAGGTCCTACAGCTACATTTCTATGGTCATCCTTCCTGACAATAGTCGAATTTTCCTTACGCAATCAGTCCAATATAGCCAGGTCAGGATACCGGGTAACAACTCTAACCTACCGGTTTCCCTCTTAAGCGATGAATAGTTAAGTTGGGAATGTCTGAAATGGATTAATCATGTTGTTTGTTACTTATTTATGTAAATCATTAATATTGTACCTATCACTAAATGCTTAGACTTATCTGTTTGTGAGATTCAAGAATGAAGTATCTAGAAAAGGCTGTGATGCAACCGGCTCTCTAACTTACTTGACTTCACTCTTGGAGAGAAATAGTTAAGTTAAAATGTTTGAAACAAGTTAAGTATACGAACATTGATTTGAATAAGCAATTACTTTAACTGGATAATCGATTAGTTGACCATCGAACTTAACCAAATATTATTTTGGATTTTTAAAAGAATGTTTTAAAGATAAATATAAGAATGGAATGATTTTGGTTTTGTTGCGATAATGGTTTAATTACATTCATCTTTAACCTTTTGATTACACTTATGAACGTAAATAGATCTTTAAAAGAATGTTTTAAAGATAAGCATAAGTAAAATGGTTTTGGGATTGTTGTGACAATGTTTAAGTAACATTAGTCTTAACCTTTTGAATGGATCCGTGAAAATACTTAGATCCTTAAAATGTATATTTTGAAGGAAATTATAAGTAAGAATCTTTTTGAAAAAGATAGAAAAAACAAAGGTCCAAAGTAAGAAATCTTATTAATAATTTGTGGATATAATTATATCATTTGAGATAAGTATATGAATACTTTTTGAAGTATTGATAGAGTACAAATAAATAGTATAAACTGATAAATAATATTTTATTAGATAAAAGAAGTTTACTAATAAAGAGGTTTTAATTAATAAAAAATTAATTAAACAAAAAAGGATTAAAAGTCTCTTATATGACTTGATCGTGCTTTGTGTGTTTACTCATTTATAGAAAACATTTAATCGTATACTTAGCAATAAAAGCCGATGAAGTAGGCTTTTCTATCTGTGTGAATTACGACTGATGCTTGTGTAGGGATATGAGCAATAGAGCTCTAACCTGCCAGCCTCACTCTTGATCTAGGGATAAATTGAGATGAAAATATCATAAATGTGATAAACATATGAGATATGCCACTCCCGGTCCTTTGGGACCTTTAAACGAGAACTCTGTAACCAACAACATCACACAGTAAATAATATAGTGTGTCCACATGAGTAAGTATCTGGGCTCCATCCATGATACTACCCTTTTCCAGAAGGAATGGTCATACCCTAGGGAAAGCTACCCCTGAAACCTTGCCGCACAATTCCTGTTTCGACCATTACCGGTTTGTGAGGCTCGACGAAGTCTCGCCCACAAAGCTACGCTTTTTAAAAAAGCCACGCTTTGATCAACAAATGATCAGCAACACTCGGCATGCCACATTACCAAGTTGGGAATATATCGCTGATAACCTTCAACTACATAACCTCTGAGCTCGTACGTCTCAGAGAAGGGTGCTAATGCTAAGAGAATAAATTCTCCGCCACCAACGGAAATGTGTTTGAAAGAAATCTACTTTATATCTCAAAATGTAATGTCAGACATACAATCCATTCAAGTCTGTTCTGGGTTCGAACAGAACCGAAGGCACTTCCAAAGAAGTCCTTGCAATCCGGGTATTCACAATCCCGATCGAACTTCCCATCACTTAGGGAATCTCTATACCGGAGCAACTCAGTGCAGAGACAATCGATAGGTCATCCTATCGTTCTCGCAAATACCCGATCTTCACCACCGGTCTTCAAATTCTATCCATAACGACATATCATTATTCGGTCCTCTCCTGGCTAAACCGAATAATGAGCGTAATATTTAAAAACATATGGATATGGGATTTCAATTAAGTCACAACTTAATGATTCCAAACTTTCTTTCAAATGGTTTAAACCAATTACCATTTCAAATCTTTTAAACAAAAATATTTATTTCACAAAGTTCATTCAGTTTCACAAAGATCCATTTACGGATTTCAAAGAAACTTTCGTTTCGATTAGATTAACTCATTTAAATCTTTAAATGAAAGATTTATCTCATAGCTTTCAAAACTGTTTCCAAAGATTCATTCATAACTTGTAAAACTATTTTATGTTTAACTTGAAATCCCTTAAATACAATTTGAAATTCATTTCTCATATGAAAGCTTTTTATCATTTGGAAACAATAATTTTATTTTGGAAAAACCCGATTCTATTTATACAAGTTAAAAATCTTTGAGTTAATTCAAATTCTCACAACAATACTTTAAAAATGGTTTTAAAACCCCATATAAACTTGTATACCGTTTTTAAATCATAAATATAGAATTCAATTCCAGATATTGAATTCAAATTAGTCAGATTTCAAATCTTTATTAAGTTATTCAAAATAACTTTTATTCTTAAAACACCTTTTCAAAAGCTTTTCACATTAAACTTGATTTATTTCCAAAACTATTTGCATTTAAAAATTCAATTTCAAAACTTATTTAAAAATCTGTGACTTAACCCATTTCCATGTGAAATCCATATTTGTGTGTGTACGAGTGTGGTCCAGGGATTTTACACAATAGTGCACACATCAATCATTATAGAGATATCAATATCGATAAGCGATATAATCGATAATGCTTATCTTTATTTACAGATTCATAAATAAATAAATTTATCACTCACAAAGATTCATCATTACGATTCGATGTGGGTTTCGGACAACTAACCAGACTCCGAATCCCTGTCGCATCGAAATGTTAAATGTCGTTTTACACGCTAAGGGTTTTCTCATCAACACAGAATAAAATTACCAATCATAATCCAGCACAGAGTAATTCACATCTCACAACATCACAATTTCAAAATAGAAATATCAATTCATTTTACAACAAATCAAATATACCAAATATACAATCCATAAGTAATCATCTTTAATTCTTATTGTAGTAAATTCAATTTAAAATTAATTATTTGAGAGTTAATTCCTTAACCCTGTTTTATTAATCAATTAATTATCAATTGATTACTTATTTCATTTCAAATTAGTTAATTAACTAATCAATTCTTAAACAATTATTAAGTCTTAATTAGTAAATTTATTACCTTAAATCATTAAGTAAAAATCTAAATTATAATTCAAACTTAATTACCCCTTTATTAATTACTAATTACTTAGTTAATCAATTATTCATTTTAAACTCTTAATGAAATTACTTAATTAATTAACTATTAGTTCATAATTAAATTACTTAATTAATTACTAATTACAATAAAAAAAGTAATTATTCTTAATTATTTTCAGAAAACAATCAATTAATATTAATTATTCACTAATTTACATTTTCAAAGAAATCTCCTTTAAACTTTGAAATCACTTTATTACAAATCTGAGAATTTTGATGTTAATTAAATTCCAACACTTGTTTTATATTAATTACTTGATTAAAATATTAATTAGATCCCAAAACTTTGTTAAGTGTTTACTTAATTCATTAATTGGTAATAAAGCTTGATTTGAAAACGTAATTAATATACCTTTGAAACTTATTAATTTTATTTCCAATATTCTTTCAACTAAATTTCATTTTTTAAAATTACGGAAGCATTTTCTTTTGTTTTAAAAAGAAATCTGGATATGGTTTCCATTCTAAATTTCAAGGACAGGTTGACAACACCCAAAGACCTGAACCCAAAATTAAAATACCCGAGTAAAACTTCAGTTGCTTCGAGCCAAATAGGGTTTTTCACGTGTTCGAACTCGAGCTCCCTCTTCCTTCCCCAACTCCACAAATTCTTCTTCTCCTAACACCCCAAAACATCAGACGCATGTTTGCACGTATACGTGCACACTTCATCGGAGGCCCTCCGATCTCGGTCGAACTCTCCGGCACATCACGCTTTGATGGGACAACCCAATCCAACCACCACCGTATCATTTCGAGCCTCCAATCGAAATCGAGTACCCAGAGTCGAACCTGGAACAACTCAATGCCAGAAAAATTCTCGTCGATGACAATCTAGGATACCGGAGCCCACGCGAGCCTGACCAAACCTCCGGCACTCACCCACGAGCCCATTCCCCTAGGTGCGATCACCTAGAATGCTTTGATGACGTCAAGGTACCGTGATTTCCGACCCCTATATAAACACTTGCTCTAACCCTAAATCCCCCTCGTTTCCTCAAATCTTGAAATAGAAAAATTTATCAATAATTTTCTCGATAAAATTGATGATCAAACTTGCTTCAAGTAAAATTCCAACAGCAGATATTGGATCAATCATCAGAAATCGACCAGAAATCAAATTTTAGTCAAACCCGAAATTCACATTCAATACCTCACTTAAAATTGTGGTTTTGATTTCAAAAATCATAATTTCCCAAGCTAATCCAAGTTATGTATTTAAATTAAAGAATTGTATCAATTGATTTTTTTACATATTTATAAATTTTTATTATTTCAACTGTAATCTTCCATTTCCAGACTATTTATTAGATATAAATACTTAAAATTATTCTTAAAAATAAAATTGCATTGCTATAATCATCTTTCATTCAGAGATCATGACCTATAAGAATTTGAGGAAGGAGAAATTTAAATATTTATAAATTGATCTTTGACTTGGAAACCATCAGAGAGGTGTTCATTCATATACAGGCATTCACATCTACCTACATACATATATATTCAACATGCAATCATAATGTTTGTCACACATTAACAGATCTTTACACGAAATCAAGATATAAACCAAATTTAAAGTTTTGAAATGAGGTTTGCTTACCTGTTTTGTACTGGAAGAAACAGAGAGTGATGTCTTTGAGCCTGTACACTTTTTTTTCTCTAAACTTTGATGTTTTCCAGGTTGCTTGAGTTTATAATTTTTTTTGATGTTTGGTTTTCTTTTCTTTTCAGGCTTTGCTTATTGAACAAATGAAATAGGATGGTATGTACATATAAAGGAGAACAGTTTGTATATAGGGGAAGGAATCAAGGATAGGCTACTTCTTTTGTTGCTGAGAGGATGGGCTAAATGCAAATCCTATTTTGGTTTACAAGCTTACTATTTGTATTATGTTCTGTATAGTTTCTTTACTTTGTACTTATTTTGCCTTGTTGATATATTTTTGTTTCTTTTACTTTTGTCCTCTTTTTATTTTATCTTATTTTACAAGCTCGTGCTTTGCAGATCTTATTTCAGCTGAGATGTATTAGAGGTATGTTGCATTAAATGCATACGTACCCCTGCCTCTACTTTATTTTGTTTTATTCTTGCCTTGTCTTACCAATGCAGGCTACATACTATACTTTGCCAAACACAATATGGCCGAGATGATATGGTGGCTAAGGACATCTTGCATTACTTAATGTAATATTATTTTAGTTATTTTGTTATCTTTTCTTTGTTTACTTAAGTATTTATATTTATTGTTTGTTTCTAAATTTTATTCTAGTTTTATTTGTTTTTACTAGCTTTGTAATATAATGACATTCTATATTAATATGTTGTTATAGTTTTACTTTGTAGTTCGATTTAGTTTAATGTTGCCTTATATCCATAAATTTTCATTTGCATTTCTTTTGTTATTATTCTATAGTTTTATTATTAACATAAATGCTTAAATTTGGTTTCTATTTATGGTTTAACTATCAGGTATTAAATTTATAGACATATTTTATTTTATTTTAAACACTTTATTTATAATACAATTCAACTGAAAATATTCATCTTTGAGTTTCAAATCAAATTCAAAAGCAAATAAGTATACATTTCTTATTAAAATTGAAAAATTCAAACAAATCCATAAATTAATCTAAAAATTCAATAAAATTATAAATTTAAATTCGTCATTAAATCGGGATTGTTACACACTTGCTGTCTACTTTACTTTCAAAATCTAAAAAATTTGAAAATTACCATTGTATGTCGACATACATGATTTGCATATGTCGACTTATGCACTGTATTTTTCAAAAATACTTTACTATTCTATTGTTTTAGCCTATTCTATCAAATTTTTTTGACTTTCCAGAGATAATTGACAATGTAAAACGGCAAGAAAATACAATTTTCATTGATAATAAGGATAATTACAAGGAATAAAAGAAAGATACATGAGATTCGGTATAAACTTAAAACTAGAAATTCCAAATACAAAGATAGCTTAAAAAAACAACTAGAAAGATATGGATGAAGATGAAGAAGAACCACCAAGCCTGTGGATGATCTTTCCAAAGAATTTATCCATTTGTTGGAAATTGAGGTAAATCTCTTTGTGAATGATATCTTAAACTTTCTTTGGTTGTTGTATGATGTTCTCTTAATTTTTGAGAAGATCTTTGTTGGACGGATTAGGTGGCATATTGATACTTTCCAAAGAAGTATCCTCCTCCTCCTCTTATTCTTCCTCCTCGACTTCTGGTGTGCACGTAAATGTGCATATTTTTACCACCATATTTCATTAAATTAAATTAAATTAATGATCATATTGGGTATTTTAACATGTTTAAACCAAAATTCAAATTATTTTCAAATCATCACATATTCATCTTCATATAGGGGCCAAATGGTATTTTTTGTGCATATATTAATTTATGATAATTTACTTGGAAATTTTATATTATTTTATAGGAATTTGGCTTCAAAAGGAAGAGGGTTTCATGGAAAATATGCATGCACAAAAGAATACAAAGGAATTGTTGGGTGTGTTTTCAACCGGTCCTATACCACTTTTCCATGACCACCGAACCACTAATAGTTCCACCTACTACCGATCCAAACACCGAACCACCGAACCAACCCACCTTCCTCGTACTGCCGAACCAACTTACTCTCCATATCCCTGCCGAACCAACTTACTCACCATATCCCTGCCGAACCAACCTATCTCCCATGCCCACCGAACCATCCCTCTCCAAACAATGCCGGTCCAAACCTACTTCCTCATGCTACCGAACCAAATTTCAACCAACCATCACCGGACCAAGTTCCGCCGAACAAAGGCCTTACCGAACCAACTTTGCCAGGCCAGATTGCATCAGCCCAGGCCCACCAGCAGCTATGTACATCCAAGACCCCTGCTCCCAGCCTCACTCTATAAATAGAGGGGCAGAGGTACAACAATGGCAGACAAGTTTGAGAGCTCAAGCACGGATAGAACTTTCAAACAACTTTCAGTTACTTGTAATCAAAGCTTTGTACTTGTAATCTGAGTAGAAGAGGAGAATAACATATAAAGTGGACGTAGGCACATTCTGGCCGAACCACTATAAATCTGTGTGTCTTTTATAATTTATCCCCTGCTTTTTATATAATTGCATAACTCACCCAAATCGCTAAGAACAACATATAATCAACTACATCATACGACTTGGAGGTGTTTGCCCATTTTTTGTGCAAACATTTTTGGTGCTTTCGCTGAGAATAGGAGCTCGGAGATTCAGCTTCTCCCACCTAACCCTTTTCCTATCAGCATCGTTCATTGCTTGGAAAACATGCCTCCCGGATGGAAGAAAGATGCTAACAAAGGAAAGAACATCGCAACTGGCAGTGTCCCAGACCCAGTGATCAGAGACCAAGGCAATCGTCCGGATCCAACAGAAAATGTAAACCAGGCGAATCCGACAGCCCCTGCTACGGAACAATCAATTACAAGGGCGGATCTAAACAGGGTTGTGGCTGAAGTAACTAACCGCTTCGCATCTCAACAAGAAGCATTGGTGGATCAACTCATGTCACGCTTAAGGGATGTGGAAGAAATCAACCGCAACACTGAATCATGGGGTGAGTCCCGGTCTGGAGGATCTGGGAGACGACAAAGGTCTTTCTTCTTCAAAGAGGCTAACAACAGAAACAGCCATGGTAGGAGCCGAGCCCGGACTCAGTCCGAATTCCGACCCGAAGAAACACTTGAAACCGAACCCAACAGGGGAGGTACCAGGCATGGGTCGGATGTATCTGAGCCCGTCATGCTACCTAACCACGAAAACACCAGTGGACGGGGCTGGGCCGGAGACCCGCCCGAAGTTGGACCCGAGGAAGTGCTGAGAACAGAACCCAGTAGGGGAAAATCAAGGCAAGGGCCAACTACGGCTGACCCCAGCGTGCCCCCGGAAGACCAGAGGCAGCCGTTGGAGAATGTTAAGAGTGACCAGCGATACCATCCCTACATGTCATCTGGACGGAATCAATCCCGCAGGGAAGAACCAAACTCATTTCTATCCGCTCCAAGTTCTGATGAAAGGATGGCACGATTGTTCAGAGAGTGCGTCCAACGGGAACAAAGGGATCGGGGGATAGGCGCTAGGATAACCAGCCCCTTCACCCACAATATCGAAACTGCCATCACCCCCCGGGAATGGAAAATGCCAACAATGGAACCTTACAAGGGAACCTCTGACCCCATTGTGCACTTGCAGAGATACACACAGCATATGATCATGAGCGGAGCAATAGAGGGAGTATTGTGTAAATTCTTTCCACTATTCTTGGCAGATCTAGCTACCTCCTGGTTCAGCCATCTGCCCCAAGGATCCATCAGCTCATGGGAAATGTTAAAAGAAAAGTTCATCAGCCAGTTCGGCATTCATGTGTAACAACCCAAAGACGCTTATTCCCTATCTAATATCAAACAGAAGCCCGGAGAGACAGTGCAACAATATCTAACCCAATTCAACGCCGCAACGGCCGCAGTCCAAGATGCCGACGAGAAGCTTATCCTAATGGCCCTCTGCAGTGGTGAACACCCGGATACTAAATTTTCCAGGAGACTAACGAAAGAGAAGCCAGCTACCTTGCCCGATTTCTTCCACGAAGCCGGGAAATATATGAGACTTGAAGACGCTGCCATTGAAAGGCAGACAGAGCAACAAACCAAGGCAGCTCATGGCAACACATCCGTAGTAGCAAGGGATGTTCGAAGAAATGACTCCAGAGATAGTGCTGGGGGCAAGAAAGGAGAAAAGCGCTTATATAGGCCAGGACCGAGATTTGACTCTTACACTCCTCTAAATGAAACAATCGAAAACATCTTCTTGGCCACCCAAGACGAAGTTAGATACAAGCGCCCTCCGCACAAGAAGGAATCAGATAATGCAATTAAGTCTGGAAAGTTCTATCGCTTCCACGAATCTCATGGGCATGACACCAATGAATTCCATCATCTCCGTGACTTGATTGAAGAACACATCAGAAGGAAGAAACTGGTGCGCTATGTGAAAGGTCAGAACAGGACTCCAACTCCTGCCAGTGAGAACCCAGGGCTACCCCTCCCGGAAGTTGGCGGAGGAAATCGCAACACCAGCGGCTCCAGTCAAGAGAAGATAGTGGCCCTTACCATATCAGGAGGACCACACATCGCCGATGGAATTTGGGCAGAGATGGAGAGATACGGTAAGTCACTTAGAAACAATGAAGACTACGTTAATTCTGTTACAGAAGAGCGCCACCCGAAACGGAAAGGGAATGATGATCTCATATTCAGTAGGCGTGATCTAGAGGGAAGGCAGTACCCTCACATGGATCCTATGGTCATCTCTGCCTGGTTCGGTCCAGCCAAGGTTTTCCGAATCCTAGTAGACACTGGAAGCTCAGTAAATATCTTATTCAAGCACGCTTTCGACAAAATGAAGCTGTCAATGAAGGATGTGTCTCCCTGCAGCAAACCGCTACATGGTTTCACCGGAGATGCGAAAATGCCCCTCGGGCAACTGGACCTCTTTGTCGAAATAGGAAGTCATCCCCGCTCCGTTGTACGAAAACAAATATTTGTGCTGATAGAGAACCACTCAGCCTACAACGCCTTTTTGGGAAGACCAGCATTGTCTGACTTCCAAATCGTCCTAGCCCCGTGGTGCCTGAAGATGAAATTTCCAACGGATAACGGAATAGGAGAAATAGAGGGAGATCAAGACACCGCTCGAGATTGCTATGTCACCGAACTTCGCAATAACCGCAGGAAGGGAAAAGGGAAGGATGTAGAGACTTCTCTCTACAAGAAAAACTTGGAAGCATTGCAATTAAAGAAAGCCCCCCCTTTCGATACACCAGCGATCCTTTCAACGAATTAGACCCCAGGGACAAGGAGGAGGAGGCCACCATCGAGCCTGCAGAGGCTATGGAATTTGTATCTGTAGACAAACACGACCCAAGTAGACTGCTAAGGGTGGGGTCTCAGTTAAGAGCGGAATTGAAAGATCAACTCGTCGATTTCCTTCGCCACAACATGGATGTATTTGCATGGACACACGCCGACATGACAGGAATCTCCCCAGACGTAGCATGTCACGTACTGAACATTGATCCCACCAAGGTGCCAGTGAAGCAGAAAAAGAGGAGCATGGGGGTAGAACGATCAGCAGTCCTCGAGGAAGGAGTAAAGAACTTACTTGCCAATGACTTCATACGAGAAGCCATCTACCCAGAATGGATCGCCAACCCGGTACTGGTAAAGAAGGCTAACGGGAAGTGGCGAACATGCATCGACTTCACCAACTTAAATGACGCTTGCCCGAAGGACTGCTTCCCACTCCCCCGAATTGATCAGCTCGTGGACAGCACAGCCGGACACGAATTCTTATCCTTTATGGACGCATACTCAGGATATAACCAAATCCCTATGCATGCCCCCGATCAAGACCACACTAGTTTCATCACTGATCGGGGATTGTACTGCTACAAAGTAATGCCTTTTGGACTTAAAAACGCCGGAGCTACTTATCAGCGCCTCGTCAACAAGATGTTTGCGGAATTAATAGGACGAACTATGGAAGTCTATGTGGATGACATGCTGGTAAAATCGAGGAAAGCCAACGATCATATAAACCACCTGGACGAGATGTTTCAAGTACTTCGCCAATATGGAATGAAGCTAATCCTCTAAAGTGCTCCTTCGGAGTATCGTCGGGAAAGTTCTTGGGATTCATCGTCCATGCCGGGGGAATTGAAGCAAACCCCGAACAAGTCCGGGTTTTGCAAGATATCAAGATACCATCCATAAGAAGAGAGATGCAAAGCCTAAACGGGAAGGTGTCTGCCCTAAGCAGGTTCATCTCTAAAGCGACCGACAAATGAATCCCTTTCTTTGAAGCTCTGAAGAAAGACAAAGGAAAGTTCGAATGGACTGACGAATGCTCGACAGCCTTCCTTAACTTAATCGAACACCTCCAGAAACCACCAGTACTCTCAACTCCAAATGAAGGCGAGGAACTATACCTATACCTTGCTGTATCGTCCCATGCTTTAAGCGCCGCTTTGGTGAGAGAAGACAACCACGCACAGCGACCCGTATACTTCGTAAGCAAGAGATTTACAGGGGCAGAAGCCAGATACCCTAAACTTGAGAAGCTAGCATACTGTTTGCTAATCACGTCACGGAAGCTACGACACTATTTCCAATCTCATTCCATCAGAGTTTTAACCGATCAACCGCTAAGGCAAGTACTCCATCGCCCCGACACTTCTGGGCGACTACTTAAGTTGTGCATTGAACTGAGTCAATATGATATCACCTACCATCCTCGCACCGCCATCAAAGGACAAGCCATGGCCGATTTCATTGCCGAATTCACTACCAACGAAGGTAAGGATCAATCTGAAATAGCAAAAGATATCAAGTGGAATCTCTTTGTAGATGGAGCATCGAACAAATAGGGCTCGGGGGCAGGTATTATGATAATCACCCCCAGGGGAAGGAAGCTGCACTATGCCCTAAGGTTGGAATTCGCTGCCACCAACAACGATGCAGAATATGAAGCAGTAATAGCAGGACTGGAACTTGCCTTAGAAATTGGAGTCAGTTCTTTATGTCTCTATAGCAATTCTCAACTTATTGTAAATCAAATACTGGGAGAATTCCAGACTCGAGGAGGACGGCTTACAGCATATCTAAAGAAGAACAAGCTGCTGCTCAATCAATTGGATCGCTATTTAATTAAACACGTTCCTCGAGAGGAGAACCGAGAAGCTGACGAACTGGCAAAGCAAGCTAGCATGAAGAACAGCGCCATTTCTGGAACAGTAGCCATCTCAAAACAACTAGCCCCAAGTTTCGAGCAAGAGGATCTGATAGCTGCAATCGAAGAAGAAACTTGGATGACTCCTATCTGGAAATACTTGCAAGATGGCACACTACCTAACGAGCGTAGCGAAGTCAAGAAAATCTTGAGGAGTGCTTCCCGCTACACGATACAAGAAGGCATCCTCTATCGGCGCGGCTTCTCTAACCCCTTATTAAGATGTGTCGCCGGAAGGGAAGCCAAGGAAATTTTATCCAACATCCATCAAGGAAGTTGCGGAGACCACACTGAAGGGCGACTCTGGCAAAGAAGATACTCCGATATGGATATTTCTGGCCCACCTTAAACAAAGACGCCTTGGACTTCGTCAAAAAATGCAACAGATGCCAGAAATTTGCTAAAATCCCTCGACTACCAACCAATGAGATTACTCAGATGACCAGTCCTTGGCCCTTTGCGGTATGGGGAATTGACCTGATTGGCGAACTGTCGATGGGGCGAGGCGGAGCCAAATATGCTATAGCGGCAGTCGACTATTTCACCAAATGGGTGGAAGCGGAACCTTTAAATAAAATATCTTCGGCAAAAGTAATTAACTTCTTGATCAAAAATGTTTTATGCAGGTACGGGGTTCCATTCAAAATAATATCAGACAATGGACTTCAATTTGACAGCGAGGAATTCACCGACTGGTGCCGAGAGCACGGAATTCACAAAAGCTTCTCATCTATAGATTATCCCTAGGAAAACGGACAAGTCGAAGCTGTCAACAAAATTCTCCAAACTCTAATCAAGAAGAAGCTTGAAAAGTCAAAAGGCGCTTGGGTGGATGAACTTCCTACGGCACTTTAGGCCTACCACACATCTTACAGAACATCAACAGGACATACTCCTTTCTCTTTGGCATACGGATCGGAGGCTATGCTCCCAGTTGAAACTGTAGTGCCCTCCCACCGTAGGATCCACTGCAACCCAGAAGAGAATGAAGAACTCCTACACATGTCTTTGGAACTAATTGAAGAAAGAAGAAATGATGCAGCACTTAAGGTGGCAGCTCACAAGCAAAAAGTGGCAGCACGATGCAACTCCAAAGTCAAGCACCGCAACTTACGAGAAGGAGATCTTGTTCTCAAACGGAACTTCCCGCGCCTCGGAGCGCTAGATCCTATCTGGGACGGACCCTATGTAATTCATAAAGATCTCCACAACGGAGCTTATATTTTGTCAACAGTGGATGGAGAGGTGTTCCAGAGGGCATGGAACATCCAACACCTTCGTCGATACTTTTCTTAACTTGTACTGCCCATATGAAGTGAATTAATAAAGAGAATCAGTGGACGTAGGCATTTTCGTGCCGAACCACTCTAAAAATCTTTTGTCTTTTTTAACTTGTTTCTTTATATCTTGGCTGCTTGTTAAGCTCTATCCTTTTCTGTTGAACGAAATCCCGTATAACGGCATTTCCATTCTGGACACTTCACAGCACAACCTCACCTGGACAAGACCTAATAGGTACTATACGAATCTATGCCCTCGTCAATGAGACACTTTTGCTCCAGATCCCTCCGCTGCGGGTTAACTCATTGCTCGCGACGGCCCTCAAAGCCAACTGTAATGAGCCGATCATAAGCCACCGAGAAGGCCGACTATAGCCGAGGCAGCTCATTACGGCGTTCGGCTCGCCGACGACTGTGAACCGATTATAAGCCCCAACATAAGGTGTGGCCAGCCAGGGGCAGTTCACAGTTAACGATCGGCACCCACGCTAGCCGGCCACGGTAAATCGAATAATACCCACGATTACGGGCCATAATGGCACGGGTAGTTACTGTGCGCGATCGGCTCCGATGTGTCTTAGGTACGGCTGTGGTAAAAAAGAAAACTCCCCGCGGAGGCGTAAGATGGGTGATGAATGTCTCCAAGACCCACAGCTAGGGAAAGTGACTACAAAACCCGTTTGCCATGAACTTAAGCACATCGAAGGCCTTCCGTGATTGGAAGTTTAACTATTTCTTATATTTCCATTTTATTTATAAAAACTTTCCTCCCATCCTCTATAACGATCACTAAAGAACAGGACACAAAATGGGAGACACTCGCTAGTGGAAAAGAGAACTCACAACTGGATAACAGGTCACTCGGCTGCATTCCATCCTCAGTCACACAAGACATTCAAAGCTACCGTCTACAACTAAAACATGAAGGGCGGTACTTTCTTTTCTTGTACATAAACATGTAGCCATAGTTTATTCACCCGTCACACTAACATTGCAAGGCATGAAATTATACTTTAAGCAAGAACGTAGCATCAAACACGATTGAAACACATGCATATACACAACTATATTTCTTTTGCAACACATCAAAATAACGACAGCATCCAAATATGACAGAATCGGCTTATGTTATAAAATTATGTAAGAATAAGATCATTCGCTACAATGACATAATTACATAATTACAGCCTGAAAGTACATTAATGCTTTGGACTAGTATATTCAGGTAAACCAAGAACGTAGTCAGCTGCAGCAGGGCTCCGCCTCTATCCTGCTAGCCCTCCGGGATCTACTTGACCGCTGGATCAGAACTCCCAGCATGCTGGACAGAGGTCCCACCTGTCTGATTCAGAAGAAGAATCCATCAGATAAATGATATGCAATCGTGTTAAGAAAAGATAGAGAGGGAAAACTTACCAGCATCTACTCCCTGATCATCATCCTCCAACTGCACACCCACTTCCTCGGCGGTAAGCAGTCGCATGCCCTCCTTCACTGCCACTTTCTCCTCCTTAGTAAACTGGGCCGTGACCACATCCATCCTGAAAGTTACACCACCTTCCTTATCCTCCTCAGCCTTGGCCTCCTCCAAAGCCCGAAGATATATCCTAGCCATGACCCGAGGATAGTCGTCCATCCAGGACATGTTGCCCTGCTTCCAAGTACGGAAGTACATGTCCTGGAGCATCTCATCCATCATCCCCTCGTTCTCCTCAAACTCCCTCATCCGGGCCTCGGAAGCCGAAAGCCTTGCGACGGCAGCATCTCTCTCCAATCGGTATCTCGAGCAGTCAGCCTAAAGGGATTTCCGCATCGCCTCCATCTCCTCCTTCATCTTGGCTTGAGCAAGCTCTGCGGCCTCAAGCCTCCCAGATAACTCCTCTATCTGCTCAAGATCCGCTTTCCGAACCTCATCCATCGTGGCAATGGCCATATCGATTCGTTCCTTGCAGGTGGCCTCCATCTTTCGCAGCTCGACTCTGCTAGCCTCCTCCATAGTTTTCTTTAACCGTCTGGAGGCCGCCTCATGCTGGGAGATCTGAATGGCCTGGTCGGCAAGCTGTTTGGCCTGATCGGAAACCATTAGCCGCAGGCGAATGTTAGCACTTCCGATTTCCTCTCCAGCCTTGACCAGTCGGGCGTGATGCTCTATCGACTTCTTGGTCTCTTCAGCCACCCGATCGATGTTTGCCTTGGCCTCGTCCCCCATTGTCACAATCCGAGTGGTCAACAAGTCGAGATCCAAAGACTTAACCTCGTCAAGCACCCTTACCATAGGATTGCGGGGTAGGAGGTGCTCACCGGTAACCTCATCGAAGGAAATATCATGAGAACTCGGGTCCAAATCTGGATGACCCGCAAATGGGTTACGAGCCAAGCCGAGACGATCAATATGAGTAACGGAAGGATTCTCTGATGGATGCGGAGATGGTATGCACTCAGTATCTTCCTCCGTGATGTCATAAATAGGCTGGGTTGGGGGCTGAGGTCCAAGTGAAGGTTCGAACATGGAACGCCTCCTCTTTCTCTTTTGGATATCCTCTTCAATAACTCCAAGAAAAGGACGGTAGCCGACTACGCCCCCGGAACAGTCAGTCGAAGGCTTCGGTTTAGCAGAAGCTTTGAAGAGTTTGAATTGCTCGAGGCGGTGTCGAATGTCTGATGTCTTAGCCGCCTTACTCGTTCCTGAAATAAAAACCAAGTGTTACAAGCATGCATGAGACTATAATTCAAGAAACATATGAAGTTAAAAAAGGAGTTAAGAATTCACCTTGAACTGCCGGAGTCTCCTTAGCCGGAATACTCTAAGAAGATGAACCGGCACCAGTCCCGGCCTTATCAGACTTCTTCGACTTCTCCACCAAGGCCGGCCCTTCCTCCAACCCCTCAAAGGCTTGGCGAAAAGCATCATCCGTCCACTCTTGAATCTCTCCCGCTTGCCCAGAGGTCAAGGCACCAACGCCACTACCACTCTGTCCTTCGCCACCATTACCACCATCACATTCTCCATCACCTCCGCTCTCCTCCTCGCCTCTTTCCTCCTCTCCACTTTCCTCCTTCGAAATATCTGGGCATGTGCCGGGAGAGGGTCCATCAGATTTCTTTAGCTTCTTCCCCCCGACGACCAGAGGAATCGAGAAGGGCCTCCTCTTGATACTCTTTGTCGTGGCCCCTCCTTTGGCTTTGGCAGCTCTTTTCTCAGCCGTATCTCTCTGCTTGACCACAGACTGATGTGGTAGGATTAAGTTATGTTCCAGGAGGGTGGCATTCCTGATTAGGTAAGAAGCTGACCTATCCCTTCCCGAAATGGCCTCTATCTCCGCGGCCATCCGAACCAGGTGATCATTCTCCACGACCGCAAAGCCACCTGTTGCTAGCAAGAAATAAAAACACATAAGAAGAAGCATTTCAGTCAGAACGGAAATTATAAATAAGCTTCAACTTACAGTCAGAGGTGAAGCGGTGGATCGAAACGGTGTCGTCCCGGACGAAGAACCATTCCTTCTTGAACATGGTGAACTTTGAATGCAAGTCCAGGACTGGCTTGAAGGACACGGCCGATTCCAAGCTGATGTATGGAGACCCCTTCTTGTAACCCCTCTAGTTATATAGATATCGAATTTCCCGGTTAGAAGGGGCGCCCGTACTTTCTCTGGAAAATCACGAATAGGCACACCAAGATACCGTAGGAGTTGGGCTGGAGCTGGAAGGGGGCCACCTTCAAATAAGTAACGAAGCTAATTATCCAGGCATTGATTGGAGGAATGGCCCCACACATGCAGTGGTACCTACTATAAGCAAAGTACCCTTCCGGGGGATTATATGGCATGACTCCCTTCTCTGGCAGCAACATGCGCGCTCTATCAATCCCAAAGGAACGGGAAATAACATCAAGCTGCTTCTCTCTGAGAGAACTCGGAAAGCAATCAGGAGGAGAGTCCAGAAGCTCTTGAGGACCATATCTGTCCACTAGTGACCTCGGGGTGGGTCCCTGTCATCCCGGTCCTGGCTGGGCTGGGGGCACTGCGGTGGACTCCCCTTCGTCCTGGGATTTCCTCTTATCTGATCGAGTTTCCACTTTACGAGACATTTATCTGCAACACAAGAAAGCACGTTGTTAAAAGTGGAAATATAAAAAGCAAGTATGTACCGTCTAGAGTTTCATTCGTAAGTCGAAATATGAAAAGCTAGAGATTCATTTAGCATTCAGGGTCCCAGAGTTCATTCAATAGTTCAAACCTAAGGTTCATTCGGCACTCATACGTATTAGTCTCATTCGGTGGTCCAGGCACATACTACGTTCGGCAAGTCAAGCATGAAATTTTCATTCGGTATTTGAACCCCATATTTCATTCGGTAGCCCATCATAAGAATTCATTCGGCAGAAGAAAACTCACCGGGTCCGGCACTTGGTTAATTCGGTATTTGATCGATTCGGCACTTGGTTGATTCGGCTCTGGGTTGATCCGGTACTCGATTGATTCGACTATCTCATAACGATAAAGGAATAACGAAGGCCTAACACCCCTGCTTATAGACGAAGGCAGGAGGACCGGACCGGTTGATTCGGCACGTATGACCGGAGGGAAACAACCACCTTAAACAAAGTACGCCATCTGCATGCACATGCCCTACTTTGGGGGGCAAGTGTTGGGTGTGTTTTCAACCGGTCCTATACCACTTTTCCATGACCACCGAACCACTAATAGTTCCACCTACTACCGATCCAAACACCGAACCTACCCACCTTCCTCGTACTGCCGAACCAACTTACTCTCCATATCCCTGCCGAACCAACCTATCTCCCATGCCTACCAAACCATCCCTCTCCAAACAATGCCGGTCTAAATCCCTCTCCAAACAATGCCGGTCCAAACCTACTTCCTCATGCTACCGAACCAAATTTCAACCAACCATCACCGGACCAAGTTCCGTCGAACCAACTTTGTCAGGCCAGATTAAATCAGCCCAGGCCCACCAGCAGCTATGTACATCCAAGACCCCTGCTCCCAGCCTCACTCTATAAATAGAGGGGCAGAGGTACAACAATGACAGACAAGTTTGAGAGCTCAAGCATGGATAGAACTTTCAAACAACTTTCAGTTACTTGTAATCAAAGCTGTGTACTTGTAATCTGAATAGAAGAGGAGAATAACATATAAAGTGGACGTAGGCACATTCTGGCCGAACCACTATAAATCTGTGTGTCTTTTACAATTTAGCCCCTGCTTTTTATGTAATTGCATAAATCACCCAAATCGCTAAGAACAACGTATAATCAACTACATCATACGACTTGGAGGTGTTTGCCCATTTTTTGTGCAAACAGGAATGAAGATGGAAATAATTCAAACTCATGATCATGGAGGACCCCACCTATCCACCAACCTTAATGTACAAATTAGAGCTAATGCACATGCTAATGGCCATTAAAGCTTCGTGCACATTTAAATAAGGATTAACACATGTTAACTTGGCCACTACACTTCCTAAGAGGGTAGTTTGGGTAGTTCCCAAAAAAGTGCATTAAGGTTTCATATATGTAAAAATACCCAATATGCTTCATGTAATTTCTCTTCTCTTAGGCTCTCTATTTCTCTTAGCCTCTTTAGTTTAGTTTAGGCTCAAAATAAAATCAAAGCTTTCATTCTCTTTTCATGGCTACTTAGCCATTTTTATTTCATGACATTTTTTTATGCAGTGTTAATTAGTGTTTTATTTTATTAACATGCTTCTCTTTTTATGTTAGAAGTGTAGTTTATTTTTCATGCAAGTAAATTAGTGTTTATTTATTTTCACTTAGCTTTTCTTTTAATTTTGCTTTCTTTTCCCTCTTGATTTTATTTAATGTTGCATGCTACAATTGTTGATATGATAACAAAAATGAGAGGATAAACCCCTTCAATTTAGGGGTAATGAAGCTCTCTAATTATATAGCTTCAACATTTTGATAATTATTGCTCTCTTTTTGTGCTTAATGATAATGCTTGAATGGGCTAACTTTTGTTGTTTTAGATTTGAATTTGATAATCTATGTTCTTGACAGCAAATAGGCTAAGCTTAAACAATCACAAACAAAATTACCTCTTCATTTATATATGAATATGGTAATGAAGTGAATGTTGAAATCAAAATTTGATGGTCTATATTTTTAATCAATAATTAATAGGCCATACTTAAAACAGATTTTATTTTCAACTTCATTGTCCTTTTTCATGAAAATTAAAAGTGATTTAAGAAGTGTGTTATAGTTTAATAACTTATGTTTACCTAATTAATACCACAAATAGGCCATATTTATGATAAGCACATCAATTAAACTCACTAATGACCAAAAAAGAGAGATCATAATTTCATATGTTATTGAACTATGTGATCTAGAGAGTGGGTTTATTTCTAAATTATGATTTTATTCTTTCAATCACTTTTGTAGTTATTAGTTTCTGAAATTTTTAGTAGTTAAAAACATTCTTAGATCTTTGGTTAATTTTATTGAATATAAATTTAAAATCTAACAATTCCTTGCGGATTGACCCGTACAGGTGACATACTAACATTTGTATGTCGTGCGCTTGCGGTTATTTTTATTATAAATTCATTCGGTGGATTTCTAGTCGATAGAATTTCTGTCATCGAACAACTTCCATTTCCTCTCCTTCCTCTTCCTCATCTTCTTTTATTCCTTGCTCCTCTTCCCAAGCCAACCTTGTTCCTTTTCTGCAGGCATTTCATAAGGTTCGAAAAAGGATGAAATATTTATAAGTGAAATTTTAGTCCTGTCAAATATTTTTTGAGGAAATGTTTCCTCTCCGTTAAGGTCAACACCAAAATAATTGAAAATAAGAGTAAGATACACACCATGAAATAGTGTTTTTTCATATTTAAAAAGAATTTTTGAAAAAAGTTCATCCAAAATGACTTGAGACCAATATTTGTCGTATTGACCATAAATGGCTAAAAGAGCTTTGAAAAACTTTGTTTTGGGTTATTATAATTACCCGTTTTAGGAATGATACTTTGTTTCAAAAGAAAACTTAAATTTCTTGCTTCTAGATGCAAATTTTTATTTTTGAATCAAAATCATCATCATTTTCAAAAAAGTCATGGATTAAAAAGGTTGAAAGGTCCATTCTACTAGATTTTCATCTAAGAATGTGACCAAAAGTTCACAAAAAAAAACATTTTGTGTCCACTTGACACAACTCAAAACTTCTCCTTCTCTTCTATCATAAAACTTTTATTTTAAAATTTACATAGAACATTTTCACCAATTTTGGAGAACAAATGAAATCACTTTGAGAAGCATTGATTAAACCAAGAATTTCATTTTGCAACAAAAGATTAAAAGATCATAAATAGGAAAATCTTCAAAAATAGAAAATCATTTGGGAAAGACTTTTCCGAAAGATATGTACTCAATATAGACTGGCCTAGCTTCTTGGTCATTGAAAACATATTCTTTTATTTTCTGAGAAAGCCTCATGATTGTCTTAGTATTGCTTGAAGATTCCATTGAAGAGTAGTTTGAAGAGATAAGAGAGTTTATGATTTCTGAATTTGAAAATGAAGGTGAAAAATGAATGGGTGAAAAATGAATGGATGGAGAAAGAGTAGATAAATATAGAATTAAAAGGCACATTATTTGGTCTTTCAGAACATAGGAGATTGTGAAAAGGTGGAGGGAAATTCAAATTTTGAATTTGAAATTCAAAATCTATGTACATATGTTGACATATCCATATGGGGTATGTCGACATATAGGTCGAAATTTTCAAAAATGATTTTTGTTTAACTATATCCTATTTTATTATATATATATATATATTTATTTATTCTATTTACAGAAAAATATTTTAAAACTAATGTTAAATTTATTTTAAATTAATTATTATATTATTAAAATATATAAAATATTTAAATTTAAAATATAATCATACAATATTCAACCAATATTATTATTAATCTATAGAATATTCCTAACAATCAATAAAGCAACAAAAAATTCATTCAAGAAATTAAAACTTATGATATATTAAATGCGTACCTTTTTCCGATCCATTTCACCATTTTGTTCTGAATTATGTGTTACTGTGAAGCACATGTTAGCAATTTGTCTATCTAATTCATTATCGCTTGAGAAAGTATCTAAATTGTCTAAAATTGCAGCATAAGCCCTTCTCTATTTTATGAATGAATCAGCATTTGGTGTAGTTTTCACTTTATCGGGATGTGGACAGTCTCGTTTTAAATGATCAAGTTCATCGCAGTTGTAACATCTAATGCCATTTTCGCTTCCGCTTCCTGGATTTCTATTTTAATTTCTTTTGAAAATTTTCACCTTCCTATATTTGAGAATTTTTTTGAAATTTTTTGTCATGAAAGAAATTTCTTCATCATCGTCACTGTTTGAATCTAGATTATCTGTCGTTACATTTAAAGCTATAGATTTCTTCTCTATTGGTTTGCATTCTCTCTTGCCCTGCATTTATGCTTCAAAAGACACTAAATTGCCAGTGAACTCTTCAATTTTTAGAGTGCTAATGTCATTAGCCTCTTCAATTGCAAGAATATTTTGATCCTACTCTGGAGTAAGTGAATTGAGGATTTTCTAACTTGATCTTCGTTAGATTTTTTAACCCGTTGCAATAAGTGAATGTACTATATCGTAGAATCTACCATGCATATCATATATGCACACATTTGGACTCATTTTGAATAATTGAAACTGGTGTGTTAATACGGAAATTTTTCTCTGTTTAACCTTACTTGTGCCTTCATGTGTAACTTGCAAAGCTCTCCAAATTTCAAATGCAGACTTACATATAGATACTCTACTAAATTCATTTTTATCTAGTGAACAGAATAAAATATTCATAGCCTTAGAGTTACTTTGTGCAACTACTTTTTGGTCAGTAGTCCAATGTGCAAAATTAGTCTTGGGTTCAATTTACTCAGTTTATGTGATATTCCAAGTGTCTAAACTAATTGACTGTAAATAATTTATATTATACGTGACCAATATGTGTAATTACTGCAATTAAAAATTGGAGATCTAGCAGTAGATTGTCCTTCAACAAATGAGTTACTAAAAGTACTATCAGCAGTGTTGATAGCCATTTTAACTTTTAAAAAAAAATCAGGTAACGAATATTTTGAAAACCGATTCTCTGGTACTAATTGCGAGTCAACGGAATAAGGATCTTAAGCTATGTTAACATTAGAAGGGGTATACAGTGTTTAATTAATTATATGAATATTTTTAAAATTCTTTAGGACTTTACTTGAAATGATGTAATTAACAATCACAAAAATAGTCATAGAATCAAAGTGTAGGTAAAAGTAAATGCAATAAAAGTAAAAAGAAAATAACACATTAGGATTTATACTGGTTTGGAGTTACCCCACATCCAGTCCTGCGAATTCCTTATACGAAATTTTTTCAACAAGTAAATGCAAATACTATCTCGATTTTAAGGCTACGAGACACACCTTTCAAAATTCCAACCTCTAGGAAGTGTCACTTGATTTTCAAGCTATAAGCACACTCATTAGATTTACAAGCTACGAAGCATGCCCAATTGATTTTACGGGCTACAATTACACACACAAGTATAGCAGTATGATTTGAAGAGTTTTGTAGACCCAGATCTTTGATCTTGATTACAATTGATCCTATGACTCATGAATAACACTTTGATCTTGGTTTGAATGAGAAAGATGAGAGAAATCAGATAGTAGATGAAGAAGAATCAAACTAGTGACGATTGAATTTGATTCTCGTTGAATTTCGATAGAGTTGGGTAGAAATTGATTTAGAAATCAAGAGAGTGAAAAGAGAAGAAAAGAATAAGAAAGTAGTTAAACAAAATTCATTTGAAAGTCTGGTATATATAAGAAAACAACGGTCATATCCATTCACGAAGAGATAGACGAAATGACACTTTCGTTCAAAATTTGAAGTTTGAAATTTATGGCTACTATGTTGACATATTGGAAATGGATATATCAAAATATCCTACACAAAATTGAAAATACTTTATAAAAATTATTTTGAAAATCCGTTACTTTGTAACATAATTTGATACTTTGTAGAATCATTTAAATATATTTTATACACATTTTAATTAAAATATAACTTAATGAAACTTTATAAAATAACTTTGAAAGATTTAATAAGAATATTCAATATAATGTAAATAATATATATAAAACCAATATTGTTACATATTATTAAAGTATAAAAAAATTCAGTATACATACATATATATATATATATAAATTTAAAAACACAAAAATAATATCTTTATAAGTATAAGAGATTGAAAATCATTTTGATAAATATTTTAAAAAGATTATTTTAAAACCAAGATATTTGAAGAAAAAAATTTAAAACTTGTTTGAAATAGAGAGAGGGAGATTAAGAAAGTGCCATCAACGTTTTAACAAAAATTTTATGACTCTATAATTTATTTGGAATATCTTAAACTCTTGAACTCTTTAATACTCTTGAGTCTTCATTTTCCAACTCTTCAAACTCTATATCGGAAGCTTAAGTCTACTCTTGATATTGTATAGTCTTCTTAATCAACACCTATCTAATATCCTGCATTATATACTATATATATCTTGATAAAAAATAGTATCTATATTTTATATAACGTCTTATAATTGTGATCATCAAAACCAAAACCTAAGGTACTAACATAAATAAGATTCCTGTATTTATTTTAGCATGTTTTAATTCTTAGTTCTGTTTCGATTGTCAAAACACTCTGTTCGACTCCACAGAACTGCATTGTGACTCGGTTTTTCCAAATTTATGGTACTCATATTCAAAATCATTTGGTTTCGTTCTGTCCAAGAATTGGTGCACGTGCCCCAGTCCACAGGGCTAATAATTATGGATCCCGAACCTGAGTAGAAGATTGGTTACCCTGAGCAATTCTTTTGATTGTCCCCAGCCCGATTCGCATGGTTTTTCTTAACTTCGAGAACTTGTGATTCTGTTGCTTGATTCCAAGCCTTTAGTTCTCGATGCCATTAATTCTTTGACTACGGTCGAATCCTTTCAAGTACACATCATCAGCCAATGTCAACTTGGATGTATGTATTGGAAAGATGCATTATCATGATCTTTTGTCATAGTAAATTCTTCCAAGTTATTTGTTGAGATCTCGACCTTTCATTAGTTTCTATCTTTAGAAACTTGAACACAGATAGCCCAACTCCTTGCATTTCTTTTAGTGTTGCCTAACTACGAACTTCGATTAATTCCTTCTATCATCGGCGATGTCAAGTTCCATGAAGTATAAGTCGAGGCCAGTCGACTCGTTAGTTTGGATATTCCCGGCGTTGTCGAGCTAACTTCGATACTTAAAGTACAAGGAATGATTTTCACCATCGACCTGGCTGTTTGAGTCAATTTTCCATGTTAACTCGGCTGTTTTTAACCTTCCCGACACTAGCGGAGTAAAGTCAGTTCTCAAAAGATTAGGATCTATTTTCCTCTTGACTTGGTGGTTTGAGTCAATTTTCCCGTCGACTCAGTGGTTTGAGTCGATTTTCCCGCCGATCAGCGGTTTGAGTTGATCTTTCCCATCGAATCTGCGGTTTTGAACCTTCCAGATGTTGCCGAAGCAACGCCACTTCTTAGAAGGTTAGGATTGATTTTCCCTGTCGTCTTGGCGGTTTGAGTCAATTTTCCCCATCGACTCAGTAGTCTGAGTCAATTTTCCTTGTAGTCTCGGTGATTTTGAACCTTTTCGACGTTGTCGAAGCAACATAGGTTCTCAAATGGTTGGGATCAATTTTCCCCCATCGATCTAGCGGTTCGAGTCGATTTTCACCATCGACTCGGTGGTTTAAGTCGATTTTCCCCTTCGACTTGGCGTTTTGAACCTTTTCGATGTTGCCAAAGTAACGACGGTTGTCAGAAGGTCGGAATAGATTTTCCTCGTCGATCCAGCAGTTTTAGTCGATTTTCCCCATCGACTCTATAGCTTTGAACCTTCTTGATGTCTCCAAAGCAACGTCGATTCTTAGAAACTTTGGATTTTCCTAAAGTTGTTGGGATAACGCCGATATTAAAAGGCAGGGATTGATTTTCATCGTCCAGTCGGCGGTTTGGTTTATAAGACAAGGCTCTATTGGTTCAAGAAGCAAACTTTATTGCTAACTGGAAGAAATGGCAAGTCTTGCCTATTTAAAATGCCCTTAGCATCCTTCGATGGCTTATTTGTGAGAATAAGAAATATATAGATAAATATTAAGTGTAGTAGAGTCGTAGCAAGTCGCTTTTCCAAGCATGTGGAATTGGAATTTCATTGACAGTACCAGCTTGAATGTCCCATTTCCAAGCTTCTAGTTGATTATGTAAGGTCCTTCCCATTTTGGGCCAAGTGCTCTTGTCGCTGGGAAGATTCATTTCAAGACGAGATCTCCCACTTCAAAAGTAGAACTATGAAATTTGACATTGAAATGGCATGCCACTTTTTTCTGGTGAGCGACAACCTTAGTTCAGCTTCCTCACACTTCTCATCGATTTGGTCGAGGGACTTAAGTTGTAGTTTCTCATTCTCTTTCTGATTGAAGTTTCTCCTACGATGAGAAGGGATTTCTTGTTCTACTGGGATCGTAGCTTTCGAACCATAAGCCAAAGCAAACGGTGAATACCCGGTCGTAGATTTGTGTTTTGTTCTATAAGCCTATAGTGCTAGTGGAAGCTCATCGACCCAATTTCCTTTAGCTTTCATAAGTTGCTTCTTTATGGTGGATTTGGTGATTTTTTCATTGCTTCCACTTACCTATTTGCCTATGAATGCTCTATCGTGGAAAAGAATTTCTCGAATCGGTAATTCTAGCAAAAGTCCTTGAACTCAACGCTCTCGAACTGGGTTTCTTTTATTTGTGATGATTTACTATGCTACTCTAAACCTGCAAATAATATATATTTTTGTTACAAAACTAATTACTTTTTATTAGTAATTGTGGTAAGCGGTTTAGCTTCAGCCCATTTTGTAAAGTAATTAACTGCAATGATAACGTACTTGGCTCCTCCTTTGTTATCGATAGTATGCTGGTTATATTGATTCCCAAAGTGCAAATAGACAGGGATTGACCATTTGCATAAGTTCCAAAAATGGGGCTCTTGGAATCATTAGCATCGATCATAGCGCCTGGTATAGTCCATTGCATATCGGTTTATTATTGGCCATCTAATCTATGCTAGGAGCAGTAAATACTTCTACTAGAACTAATCCCATTAGTTGTGCTTCTCCATAACTAGCTAGCTTGGCCAAGGAATCGGTCTTCATATTCTCCTCTTTGGGATATGAGATATCATATAGTGTTCAATTTCATTAAGAAACTCCCAAGCTTTCGAAAGGTAAGGGGCAAGTCTCACGCTCTTAGCTTGATACTCCCTTCTGATTTGGCAGACCACCATTAGGAGTCGTTGTAGATATGCAGAGTCTTTATTCCCAACTCCTTCGCAATCTTCAGTCCTGCTATTAACGCCTTGTACTCCGCATCATTGTTAGTAGCAAGAAATTGCAACTTGAGAGCATAACAAATTGATCATCATTCTGGGATTTAAAGTACAACTCCCACTCTAGAGAAGAATTCGTTCGACGTGCCATTAACAAACAATTTTCAGTGGCATGTTGTAACATTGTGTCCTCCTACTCATCGTCCCAAATAGTGAACTTAGTGATGAAGGCAGCCAGCGCAAGTCCATTAATTGCTTTCAGTGGATGATAGGTTGCATAATATTGGTTGAACTCGATGTTCCATATTAGAAGTTGTCTCGAAGTGTCGTTTCGGTAATGTACCTACTTCATGGATTGATCCATCAACATCTTGATTGGGTGAGCTTGAAAATATGATCATAGTTTCCTTGATGCTACATGCAAGCAGTATGCAGCTTCTCTAGCTTCAATTAGTTTTGTTCAGCTCCGATGAATCGCTAGTTAATATAGTGGATGGTATTGCATCGTAGCTTCCTTACGTACAAGTGCTGCACTTTGCATGTGGGCAGACACTACAAGGTAAATGAATAGGTGCTCGCCATTACCCAGTTAGATAGAACCAGGGGTGTACCTATATCTTGCAATAGTTCCTTGAAAGCATCATGTCTTGATTCCACCCAAAGTTCTTCTTACCCTTCTTTAATGCATCAAAAGAATGGTATAAACTTATCTAGCACTCTAGAAATGAATTGGCTTAGTGCAGTCTTTCCATTCAAGCTTTGTAATTCCTTTTTCGTCATTGGGGCTCCAATGTTTCATAAGGCAGCAATCTGCTTCGAATTGGTGTTGATACCCCTCGTGTTCACAGTAAAACCAAGAAGCTTTCCTAAAGCGACTCTAAATGAACACTTAAGAGGATTCAATTTCATCCCATGGTTTTAAAGGATCTCAAACATGCTCAAGGGATCATCTACATGCTTTCCAAATACCCGTGATTTCGCTAGCATGTCATCCACATACACTTCCATCATTCGTCCGATCTGATTTTCGAACATTGCATTCACTCTGACGTTCTTCGGACTGAATGACATTATGAGATAGTAATATAGGCCCAAGTCAGTGATAAAGCCGGTGTTCTTCTAATCTGGTTCATGCATCATAATTTGATTATACCTTGAGCAAGCATCCATAAATCAGAGTAGCTCATGCCTTGTAGTTCCATCAACAATTTGGTCGATCCTGGGCAACGGAAAGTTGTCCTTCGAGAAGGCTTTGTTCAAATCTGAATAGTTAACACAAGATCGCTACTTCCCATCTATTTTTCGAACCAATCTGGGTTTAACACCCAATCGGGATATGTTGTGTTGTGGATAAAGCCATTGGCTGACAGCTTATCCACTTCTTTCTTTAGTGCAACAGATCGCTCCAAACCCATACTGTGTCTCTTTTGCCTCACCAGTGTGAACTTGGGATTGATTTTAAGTGCATGACACCTTATCTTTAATGATATCCATATATATCGAAAAGCATCTAAATGACGCGTCTAGATTGGCATGAAGAAAGTTTATCAATTCCTTTTGCAACGTAATTGCAAGCTACAAATTTATTTTCAAGACTCGAGTTGGATCATCCATATTAACAGGACAGCTATCATAATCTTCACCAGTGCTGCCCGCATTTCCCCTGAACTTTTCTTCCTAGGGTCCATATACTTGTCAAAGAGACAATGGTCCCGTAGCCAGGGGTATTTTGAAATTGCTATGCTTGCGGTTCGAGAATGCGGAGATTCTTCCCCAGCTTCTTCCCCTTTTTACGACATTTAGCTTCACGTAACTCGGCTACATAGCATTCTCTTGCAATGCTTTAGTACCCTCTTATCGCTCATTTCCCATTCTCCATTGGCAATTTCAATGTAAAACACCACAAAGCCAAAGCAATTCAGAAGTCGACGAGGGTGGGTTGGCCCAAGAAAGCATTATAAGCAGAATACTCATCAATAATCACTAAGATTTAGATGAGAACTACCATTCATTCTCCTTCTCTGAGTTCAATGGGTAGGTCGACCAATCTAACCAGTTGTTTCGGTTCACCTATAAATCACTGTATCTTTTTTCTACAGGAAGTTACATCCTTTATGTTAATCTTCATTTGGTCAAACATCTTTCAAAATAGGATGTTGATCGAACTCCCATTGTCATCAACAATCAATGCATAACCGTCGGTCCAATCCCAATCATTATCACCATTGGGTCAAGAGTTGTTGCTTCAATGCCTTCACTATCCAGATTTTAGAATACGATGTTATCAGTTATCATCCTATTGCTTCGCCAGGAATACATCATCAGCAACGTAGTAGCTCTCCTAAGGTGCTTGCTTCAAAAGAACTAGCATATTGTTCCATCTTGCCCTAACTCTTTTACGCTGTGTGAGGCCCTTCAGTAATAGTGTTTATAACCAGCCTTTGATTTGTTTTCCTGGGCCCTTTAGTAATGGTGTTTATAACAAGCCTTTGATTTGTTTTCCTGGGCCCTTCTCCGCTGGGTCTAGACTTATTTCCTTAATTATCCAATACTTGGGGTCTAACAGGTTGATCGGGATTTCTATGATTTCTTCACATATTATTGGAGCCTATTATTCCTTATCAATTTTTCAATCAAATCCTTCAAATAAAGATATTCATTTGTGTTATGCCCATGAGTTTCATGGAAGTGGTAAAACTTCCCCGATCTCTTTTGTTGCTCCATCGCTTCCCTGTTGGGTGGTTTGTTATATCGCTTAGTTCCCTGAGTGGCTAGATAGATGTATTTCCAAAATATCATTCAACGGCGTGTAGCTCTCGGGCCTCAAATTCCTTAGTTGCTTTCCATTCCCATCATGCTTACCAGAATTATGATGCCTCTTCTTCTAATTAGCAACTTTCCCTACATTCCCAGTAGTAGTTCCAGAATTATTTCCATCTTGTTTGACCACAACATTAATCTAAATCGCCTTCTTCGATTGCCCGTCGACGGGATTGCCTTCAATCATGTTTGCTTCTTCAATCTCAAAAACTTATTTGCCTTTTTGTGGAATTCTTCCATGGTAGTTGGTTACTTCATCTTTATCCATTTACCAAAATCCATTTCTGGATGAGTGCCCCAACAAGTGCCATGAAGACCAGATCTTCCTTCAGGTTGCTAACCTCTGTAACAGGAATGTTATATTAGTTTAGAAAAAATTTTAACGACTCCTTAGGCCCTTGAGAAAACCAGACAGAAATATCATATCCTTTGATTGTGCAGTATGGAGTCTGAACTGGTCCAGAAATTTTCTTAATAATTCATCAAATTAGAAATAGACTTTAGCACGAGCCTAGTAAACCATATGGAAATGACTCCTTCCAAGAAGATGGAGTAACATCTGCAACGAATAGCATTTGTATCTTTAGCTTCATCCATATGCCATTCATACTTGAACAAGTACTGCCTGGGTTCCATCATTCTATTTTATGATGACATGGTGACATGGTAATTTTTAGGGATATTATTCTCTCAGAACATTTGCGGTAAAGGGAGTTACGCTTAGTGTGGAACCCAAATCTTTATTTTTCCTACCCCTGCTCTCCTCCACCAACTGTTTGACCATGTCAGCGATGCACTATTCGTTGAAGCAGTAATCTGTAGATCGACTATCAAGGGCTGCATTGAGTGTTTGACTCCTGAAACAATCTTGGTTTACCGACTAAATCCTAGGTTCTCCATTCTTCGGGCGAACCACTCCTATAGAGTTCCATTGGTATCGATTGGTCTTGCTATGGAAAATTGAACTCCATTTCTGATGTTCTGTCCATTAACACCATTATTCAGTTCTAAGTCTTCACCACCAAGTCGCACATCGTCTTCAGAGTCACAAACATGCATCGCATCATTTTCCCAAGGAGTGTTCACCCCAAGATTTGGGTTGGTTTTGTGTTGTCTTCTTGTCAGGGGAACACTCCTGCTTACTCCTGGAAAATTTCTTGTAACTTCGGCAGTTAATTCCTTTTTCTTTTTCTTCCCATCTCTCCTGTTTAAGCCAGAGACTGAAGAGTTCTCTTGTTCTATTGCATGTGAAGTTTCTCTTCTAACTCTTCTTATATTTGGTTTGCATAGTTAGTAATGCATCCACCTTATCCATTAGAGCTTTCTGACCATCAATGAATTTTGGTTAAGTTCATTAATCATCTTATTAAGCTCTCCTCTAGTAACAAATTCATGTTTAGTAGAGGATTTAGGTATTCCAGTTCCATTATTAACATCAGTTTGGTAAGTGTTTGCTTCATCACCACCAACCGTTGCTCCTACGTATCTTCTAGATGTAGATTTTCTTTTCTTAGGAGTCATTGGAATAGCAAATCTCCAAATTCTTCAAGTAGAAATTTTGGATCTAACCACTGGCTATTTTAAAATTCACAATAGCAATGTAGATCTAAGCATGAATTCAGTTTTCTCAGTAAGTACCAAACGTTGATGCAAAAAATGGATCAACACCTGAGAATGAGTTATAGAAAACCTGTGAGACCTAGATCTAGTAGATAACAGTAGAAATAAAAGGAAAAATTACAAAAATAAAGTAGAAAGACACAAGATTTTATAGTAGTTCGGCAACCTTTGGCCTATGTTCACTTTATAGCTTTGTTTACTGTAGATTTGATAGGGTTTGTATGAGATTACGGGAGACTAGAGAGAATAACCCACTAGTACAAGGTTAGATAGATTCTAGGTCCTAGAATTGTCTAGAATAGCTGCCTTAGTGACTATTATATGGAGATAGTTAATGAAGAAGAGGGAGAGCTTCTGTATATGGAGTCAGTCGAAAGTAGACCCCGTTTTAGTTGCATTAGGGATTGTATTTATAGGGGAAAAGAGATATTAGATTGGAAGCCTAGTTGCAATGAAGTCCAGGAGATAGCTGTGACGACCCGCCTTTCTCAACCCCAGAAAGACGTTTCATCATTAAGAAAGAAAGGGATAGAAATAGAAAAGAATAGAAAGAAAGAACAACAACATCATAATCTCACAGCGGAATGGAACAAAATATAATACATCACATAACTATTACATAGTTATACTTACATCAGAGTCATACAATATCATATAATAGGACTGTCATATACATATATGTCCATACATACATCCAAAATACAGCATCACTAACTACACAGCGGAACTACATAAATAGATACATACGTCTGGTCTTCTCCCAAAATAGCTCCTCCAGAAATCAACACTCCCAAATACCTATCACTTGGCTACTCGTAAAAAAAATTTGAGTACCAAGAGTTTATGAAAACAAAATAAAAACTTCGGGTCAGACATGGGTCTGGTATGAGTAAACAGGTTAAAATTGCTTAACTTTGGAAATCATTTGAAATAAAGGTATCACGTAAGACTCCCCACAAATAAATATGGGTAAGTTTTACCTTACGCTAACCAAAACATTTTATAGGAAATTCTGTGATATTATAATAGTGTCTAGGGTTTTCAAGTAAATAGAAAATAGCCGAAATTGTTACATGATTAAATTCCAGCTACTAGCCACGGAAGTGGGTAATACAAATCAAAACCGTAGGGTCTCGTAGGGTAAATGGATTTCCAACAATGGCATGGCTACTGGGGTACCGCCCGTCACAGTACGGGGCCTAGATCACCGTACCAAGGATCACTCCCGACCCACTACAACACAAGGCCGGAACCATTCCTTACTGAACAGTCACGAACAAGATAACCCCGCAGTTGTGGCCAACAACTGCTCACAAAGCCGAAATAAAAAGGGACATCTAGACAGGGAAAAATCTTGTCCTGCTTGGGCATGACCCACCTAACCTTGCTGCATCTCCCCTGTTTTAGCCATTCCCGGTTGATGAGGCTTGAGGCTACGATTACCTTTATAGAACATATCTTAGAATGCTCATCGTCCACCTGACGATGTGTTGAAAGCATTCAATCCATACAAATTCATTCCGGGTTCGAACGGAACCGAAGGCATTATCTCGTTACACTCATTTTGGAATCACCCTCAGAGTTAACGACGATAACCCTTGCATTCTGGAACTCCATCTCGATTCACCATTTGATAAGTGACGACCTATCGTTTAATTTGGATCGATGTGGTTTTCGGAGAATCAAGATTGATTATTCCGATCCCGGTCTCATCGGAATCCAAACGCCATTTTAAGGGCCAAGTTGTCTATTTAACTTAACAGTTCAATTTAATATCAAGAATTAACATAACAGATATACCAGATAAATCATATACAGTTATCACAGATATCCATAATATATAACAACATATCACCAAATATCATCAAACAGTTATTAAAGTCAAACAAACATAATTATCAATGCATACTAAACAATTTGGATTTACTTTACTTAATTATTTGCTTAAGAATAAATTATTTTATTCTGCTTAATTAATTACTGATTGATTAACTTATTAATGAAAAATTTATTAATTATTTATTTATTAATCAACTAATCTTTAATTACTTAATTAACTTTTATCCATTAACTGATACTAAATTTCTCAGTTAATTAGTTGATTCACTGTTAATTTATTAACTTACTTATTAAAGATTAATTACTTTAATTAATCCATTATTATCAATTTAATTAATTATATAACCTTTAAAAATCTACTTAAGTTAAACACCAATAATTAACTTCAAATAATTAGCTAACGTTCTTAAATTTTAAAAAGTCATCCATATAAAATTCCATGTATAAATTACTTCCTTCAAATTACTTATTTCTAATCGACTATTTTTACATTACTTACCTTATTAATCTTTTTAAATATTAACTACTACTAATTGCTAACTTAACTTAGTTCTTAACATACTTAACTAAATCATGCTATACGTTAAATCAGAAAGATACCCGGGACAAACTCCAATCCTACTCGAGTCAGTCTCGAGACTTCCCCCTACCTTTCCCGTGTCTCTCTCCCACTCTCTCTTCTTCTCCCAGTTCTTCTTCTCTTCTCTTTTTCTTAAGTGAAGCTAAAAAATTTAACTGCAGTAGTATACTCACGCAAACGCATCCTACTCGAACCAACATACCAACTTACTCGAGTACCACTCGAGCATCAATGCTACGCAGTCACTCACGTCACTGACACACTTCCGCCACCGTGCACGTGCACGGTGGTGCGCTTGGACTACGGCGCCTCGTGACAGCACTCACACGTCACAAATCTTCCACTCGTACGAAATCGAGACCCAATTTTCAATTTCACGTTGAAAACAAAAATATGACCTGAATGCTCAAGCATACGACAACATCACTGATGGACTAATCACTCGTGCGGCCACCATACATCACCAGAGGCGATGAAAATTCACCTGAACGTCACTCACATCACCCTCTAACTCCACCAAAAATCACACTACACTCGGTTTCATGATGATACCGCAATCACTATTTTAGAGAGCCTAGAAAAATATGGGCTTAAACCCTATTTGTGATTCAAACTCAAAATACTTGCATTCGAAAAATAATTTGATATTTTTCACGAATCAAAAGGTTTACAAACTTGTTTCCTGTAAATTTACAGAGATTAAAATTAGCTAAATCTCCTAAAATTGACAAAAACTCATTTTTGATTCATTTTAAAACTGCTCTGTTGCTCTTTGCTTAAAAATCAAGATTTTTATATTAAAAATCATAATTGTGCTTATGAAAACTAAATATATTATTGGATTTACAAATTTCAACATTTGAAATTTAAACTTTGATTTCTTTTACCTGTAGTTTGATAATACAGTATTGAACAATGCTGTTTAAACTTGAAACATGTTTGCAGGCCTTGTTTAAGCTAAACAAACTCGAATTGACACAATACAAAGTTCAAATGGTTATATGGAATAGTATTATAGATTTCTTGACTTCACTTTTATCAGATTTCAAAAATTTGAAAGCAACAACTGTCTGTACTATTCAAAACCACAGAAGATACCAAGGCTAATTATATAGTCAATATCCAAGCACTTACCATTTACGAACTACAAATACAAATTTAGATTTAAAATGGATATGTTTACTCACCAAAAAGCAATTGAACAGAAATGAGGTGTTGAAAAAATTTGCAGTTGAAATTTCCCTGAAACCTTCTTCCTTGGTTCTTTTCTCTGTTTCCCCTTTTATTTGTTTTTCAGTTCTTCTTTTTAGTTTAAGTTTTGTTCAGTGTTAATAAATAAACTGAAAGTTTATAGGTGATATATATAGATGCTTGAACAATACATGTTGCAACTGGACAGTTGTACTTGTTTGTATTGCCATTTTCTTTTAATTGGTTAAGATATAAATACCTGCAGTATGAAATGATATAGGTGATTTCGGCTACATGTACTTGTTAAACAAGATGTTAGGCTAATAAATGTTTATGCTTTTAATTATGATAGCATATAATTAATTGTTTACTGACAGTTGCAATTTTGTACAAAGGTATTTACTGATACTTACTTTGTTGTACAAGATATTTATCACTTCGACCACATGCTTTGTAAGATACAGGTTTTGTTATTATTATATTTAAAGTAAAACTTGTTTTATATTGAAGTGAACCTTGTTTTCTTATGCCTGAATGTTTTCCAGCAGCTTTAAGTTTATTACTGGTTTACATCTATATTTTTTTCTGAACAAAACTTAATTGCTGTACAAATGTATATGTGTATATAGGCAATGCATTTATTTGTTCATTTACACTGATATTAATATTACAGTGTTCTCATGTTCATACACTTGTATTAATATAGTTCAAGTTATAACTTATATTCGTGAATTTATATCTTAGTTATATTTTATATTTTATAATTTATGGTTTATACTTATGTTTATAATGATGATTTATATTTGTTTTGGTATGTTTATGTTCATGACCAATTATATTGTTTAAAACTTATATGTTGGATTTCCTGTTTATGTTTAATAATACTACGTTTGTTTATTTTAAAACTTATCATTTTAAAAACCAAAATTGTATTCATATGTATTTTATCAAATAACAAAAATATAAAGTCTTTTATTTGATTCTATTGAATAAGACAAATTTTGTTTTAGATGGTTTTGACATATTCTATTTAAATTTTCAAACCAAAATTTTCTTTTACAAACATACATAACTGTTAAATATCCAAGATCTCATTAATTTAAACATTGACAAGCTTATATTTAATTTAAATTAGATTAAATATTTATTAAAATATGCTGTCAAAAATTCCGGGTTGTTACAATAGCCCAACCGGAAAATTGGAAGCATCATGAGATAAAAGCTCAACTCGATACCGACCTAAGCACGGTCAACTTGGTACAAAGTTATGGAGTTTAGTGACTCCTCTTCCACTTTTTCTATCCTCTTCTATCTCTAAGTCGATGTATTTCAAGTCCTTTTTTGTTATTCTTGAGTTGATTCTAGCAATCTTATTGATATCATTTGAGTTATCCTGGTTTCTTTGTTGTCGTCTTATCAATCTCAAAATCGGTCTTGCAAACTCTAGCAAAAACCCTTGATACCGACTTATTGGAGTTGTATAGGAGTTGTGTGAAGTTTTGGAGGAGAATGTAAGAGATGTAATAGGTCGGTGCCGGCCTGTAGAAAAATATGTTGTTAGGAATCTAACTCTCGACCACTCCATTACATGTTTAATGCATAACCAATGATACTTGCAATGACTGCAGCATCGTGAAGTTCATTTTTGAGTGTAGAAATCATGGGATATTTCATTTTCTTTGTAAATGGTGAGGGTAGATTGATACAAGGCAAGATGGGTGATGTGCGCGTCTACTTTTTGAAGGCTAGCTAGATTTGATAGTGCATGCTCCATTAATCTGTATGAATTACACAATATTCTGTTTATTTTCGAATAGAGGGCAAGCGAACGAGTGTGCTTTACCTTAAGGATGGACTCATGGAATTCAATTGGTACGAATGAACTTCGCACTTGGTGGAAGGATCTCTTGACTGCTTTTGTTCACGGATAATATTTTTAGCTATGCGCTGTTATAAGGCTCGAATTATTGGAACTATCAATAACTCATAGTATGAGAGTTATGGCATGCAAATTGTATATGTTTAGCACATTTAAGAGAAAATAGTTTGTAAAATATTTAACCATGTTTTTGCATTGAAATTAGTTTAAAATTTATTTCTAAGTTGCAACATCTAATTTTTTAAATTTGAACTTTTATTTATATTATTAATTAATAATTTATTAACAAGTATCGTTGTTCCGGTTGTTAAGTGATTTGACTTTGGTGCAAGAGGTCACAAGTTCGAAACTTGCGTAGCGTGATTCAAACATATATTGCCATATTTTGTGATATGTTGTCCCAGTGACATGTTGTATATAAAGTACCAATTCAAAAAAAATTAATAATTTATTGGTTAGATCCTATTTTAATGATTTGTGAAAACATTTAACCATGTTTTTGTGTTCAAATCATTTTTTAGTTTAAATTTTATTTCTAAGTTCCAACATCTAATTTTTTAAATTTAATTTTTTATTTATGTTATTAATTAATAATTTATTTATTAGATCCTATTTTTAAGTGATATTAAGATTCGATGGTAATTGTAGATGAACGTTTTGAATTTGTAAAAGAACTTTATTTGTTAGATCCTATTTTTAAGTAATATTATGTTTGATAATATTTCTAGACATACATTTTGAATTTATAAAAGAAATTTAATTGTTAGATACAAATTTCAAGTAATATTAAGATTTGATATTAGGGCGTTTTTGGTTGTTCACACTGACACAAAAAAATGTAACACCAAAGATGTCACAACTATTATTAAATATATGGAATGGCCACATTTGTGTATGGGATCATTGGAACCATCATTAACTCCAAGTGTATAGGATGCCAATTTTGCTTTTCCTACTCACTCTTTCTCACATGTCATCACCCGTCTAAAGCTCCACCTTCATTGAATATTTCTCATCAAATAGCATATGTCTGCTAGTCATAATACTTTTGGTTGTTGTATAGCACAATATGCTCTCTTCGCTTCTTCAAAATAGTCTAATAAATGTATTTGCTTCCATGGGCTTCTACTTAGTCCATCTCTCATGCGTAAGATGTACAATCAAGCCCTTTATTGAATGAATACCTCATAGACTCTCATTTCCATATTTTCTTGGAATGTTCATATTTATTGTTATGGAAGGTGTGTGGTTGATTAGAAATGTTACTATAGAAATACTATCATGCGGTCAATCTTTATCTAAAGTGGATTGATTAGTGGAATCCCTCTTGAAAATAAACCTCTATCATCAGATTACAAGACAAATAAATCAACATTGCACACCCAAAAGAAGTCTAGAAGCCCAAGAAGATCAAATCAACATCTTTAGCATCGAGTCCACATCCAATTGGCCTTGATGAGACCTGACTAGTTAATGGACCATGCCTCTGAGATGTGCACAACCATCATGGATGATGAGCATCAGCTGGCGGATCCAAATCTACTTTATTTTAGCCTCGTTCCATATTGTTTTACCCATATCCGCCAAATCCTAACTCTGATTAACGAATCGTGTTTGCCATTGCAAAGACTATATCTCCACTTCATTTTAACATATAATTAGTGTGAACCCATGCTACGCACACGGTTGTCGTTTTAGAATTTTAAATTAAACACAATTGTAAAAAACTTATAAATAGTAGAATATACATTTACCAACACAATTCAGATGGATTTATTTGTGTATGATACGCGCAGATAAAATAAATTTAGAGTACAATCTAAATATTAAATATAAATTTATTTCTTGATGCGTAGCACATGAAAAAAATTGAACTAATTTCATAAAAGTACAAACAAATTACAATAAAAAAATATTTTTTGTGTTATCAACACACGGTTTATTTAACATATTTTTGCTGACGTATTCCAAAGATTACACAATCATGATAAGCTTAAATACATGTAGGTAAGGCACCATCGCTTATGAAAAAATAAGCTACAATCAAAGACAAATAAATAAAAGTAGATTGTGAAATATTTCCAATAAATGAATATCTTATATTCAACCATAGAGAAAATTATTCCCAAACAAAATATGTAAACTGCTGACTTGCACTAAGTTCCATGTGAAAAAGGTTTTATGAAGTAGGCCTTGAGTTGAACATCTAGATAAATTGTTAGTTTATGTACATGAAAGACAAAATTTCCAAGCGTTCGTTAATTTGGAGTTGTCCACCAGTTGAATACAAATGACATGCGAACCAGATAATTCATAATCTTCATATTAGAGGAAGATATTTTGAGCTTTCTAGCAATGAATAGGGTCTAGTGAAACTGCGTGGAAATGTACTATGTTAGCTCATTGAAAAATAAGCATACTTCACTGAAAAAATAAACTTGATAAGTTGACTGAAATAGTATCCACATTAACAAATACTTTTTTCATCAGCACAAATATTCGATGTTTATATTGCATTTAGATAAAAAATCAATCATTGATTATTCAAATATATGAACGGGAAACCATGCTTATTTAACCTCGGTTGTTGAAATTTCCTATAACGGAAGAAATAAGCATGGAATTTTTTGTGTTCTTTATAGTTGCTTCCTGCATTACCATGAGTTCTGCTACCGCTTTCAAAGCTGGGGATGCCACTGTATGGACTGTCGGAAAAACTGATTAAGGAACGCAGGCTTCTAAGAAAATTATCCATATTGGCGACACTGCCTTATTGAATATAGCAGTCAGTACCACAATATGATAGGAGCTCAGCAAATCGAATTACGATAATTACAGCACAAGATCATCAATGTTAATCCATGCAACTGGCAACGACTCCATAGTGATCAAGTCGATAGGGGATCACTTTTTCTCTGTAGGTTTCCTGGTCATTGTGCCCGAGGCCAAAATTTCAAGGTTATACCCTAACGAAAGGAACCTCTGTTGCCCCTTACATCTCCCCTACAACCACCCCTCCCCAATGCCCACTTGAAGCTATGGCAGTCCTATGATGATTACTCCTTCGACTGCAAGCACCACTCCCATGACTCCTGTAGCTACTTCTGGTAAAAGCTATGTCGCTTTCACTTTGGCCTCCTTTGGATTCAGCTTGGTTGTTTTTATTGCTTCACTTACCGTTGCCCTTATCTAGTTTTCTTATTTCCATTTTAATCCACTTTTTAGTTTCACCCTGTCTTGGTTTAATCATGCGCTATATTGTGACTTGCTTTTGACTATTGATGAATATAATTATGAATGTTATTTTTTTAGTATGAATTTGCTTAGGTAAAAAAAAATGTACTTATTATCGGCTAACTTTCAGATATGTATTTTGAATCAAACAGTTATGAAATGTAGTCATTGGGCCAAATCATGAAAATGCCTTTTTTTTATAAGTAGCTTCCCTATGCAAGATAATATCATATTTTAACAACTTAGCACAAGTGAACAAATGTTTGAACAAATTGTGTCCATTTTAGATATATTTCATTTTGGATTACATTTTCATTTTCATACACTTGAAAGAGGAATTTCTTTTATAAACTCATTATGAACCAACTGACACATAAATTTTAATGTCAGTTGGTCAACCGTTAATGCAAATAAAAGCAAATAGTATTGAAATAATACTATGAGTGCTTTAAGTTTATGTAACCAAGAAAGAAATTATTCTCAGATGATTTCAATGATATATTGATGAAGAAACAAATGTATTTTGATCTTTATTGATGAAAGTGTTTGATGCTTTCTGATACAAAAATAATACAGTTTAATTTACAGCTGAGTATTGACGTTATATAAACAAAACAGAAAATAATGGGCTTTATGTTTGGCCCAGTGGACTTCAATCTAATCAAATAATAAACATAAAAGATGTTATGTCTCTGGTTGCATACGAGCTACTTCATTTTACTTCCCCCTCAACCAGATGCTAGGGTTAGGGTTTCTTTATCTTCCAAGAGCGATCTGGATATTCCGTTGAGCAGATTCAATTTTAAACTCCTTTATCTTCTTCAAATCATATTATTGTGCTCAGATTAACATCCAAATTGCTTTGCTTTGTAGATCTGAAGTGAAAGTGATAAAACGGAGATGACTTGTCTTTCCAGCTTTGATTTGTCTTCGAGACTTGATTTAAGGGCTGATACTACCATAGATCTATACTGATGAGCGGAAAGGCGAAGTCTTTGCTTCATTCTTCACTGAAAGATTCGACCTTCATCTCCTGTCTGAATCGATGAAAATTCCTTACAGACAGTGCCTTTGTAAGTATGTTTGCTCGTTGGTAAGTAGATGGAAAGGCGAAGTCTTTGCTTCATTCTTCACTGAACGACTTTCTTTCTTCATTTGCGAACGAGCTACCAGAGAAAGCTTAAGTCGCGCACGAAGTTCTCCATAAGTCGCGAACGATTTATTGAGATCCATGAGTCGCGAACGACTTATTTTTTGAGTCGCGAAGCGGTGCCGCTGCTATTCTAAGTCGCTGCCATTTTCTTAAGTCGCGAAGAAGCCTAAGTCACTGCCGAGTTTATTAAGTCGTTGCCGGGCTATCTTAAGTTGCGTGAAGCAGATTTTAGGTCGTTACTTTCTTATGTTTGTCCAGTCGTGTACTATTGTGTTGTAATTTTTTTTAAGTCGTGTATTGAGTTGTAAGCCTATAAATAGGCAAGTCGTGTCATTTGTAAAGGTTGTTAAAAATTGAATAAAATTTTTCTCGTGAAGCTTTGTGCTTCCATTAAATTGGTAGTCGAGTGTTAACTCCTATCTCCACTTACGTAATTCGAGTGCGCTCGAATTATCGTTTGTTGAAGCCGATTCACGGTATCTTGTGTGCAAGATCAACGTTGAAGAATCGTAGATCTCTTTTCGCGGAATCGTGCGCGATCAACGTGATAGAGATAGCTAGAATTCGGTATCTTCGGATCAACGAATTCGGGCATTACAGGATTATCAATTCACCGCTTGCTACTTTCATCCATTTCATTTGTTTTCCGAATATCCGCTGCGTCAGTTTGGTATCAAAGCCAGGTTGCAAGAAGTTGCATCAATTGGAGACTTGGGTTTCGAGAATTTGAAGTTTGGAGATCGTATTTGCAATTGTTGAGAAGTTTAGTGTTCATCGTGTTCATCGTGAAGTTGCAACAAGTTGGGAGTTTCGATCCATCTCACTTTGGATCAAAGTTCGGAAAGTGTTGGAAAATTATTTTTTGAAGTTTGTTTGAAGTTCAATCATGCCTCCGAGACGAGCTCAACGCCACCGAAATATCAATGCTTTGTATGGAAGAGAAGAAGCTGATGAAATGGAGCAACGAATCAACGAGAGTTTCACTGAGAAGTTGAATGAAGGAATTGGTCGATTAGAGAGAATGATGCTTGAAATGAATCAAAGTAGAAGAAGAGTTTCACCTGAATCGAACCATGGGGGAAGTAGAGCTTCGATACATTCAGATCGAGAGAGAAGAGAAGATCAAGGTCATAGAAGTGTTGACAATCGTGATAGAAATGTTGATCGAAGGAGTGGTAGTAGAGATGTTGGAGGTCGTGATCGACATCGATATACTTCAGATTTTGATGAGGAGTTTGATGGTGATAGGGGAAGTGTTCATTACCAAGATAAAGAACCAACACGACGTCAGTATCGAGATGTAGTGGAGGATCGTCGATGGTAATCGGGAATGAAGATGGAAATTCCAGAGTTCAAGGGTGGAATGGTTGCTGAAGAATTTTTAGATTGGTTGTCAAATGTTGAAGAAATTTTTGATTTCAAGGAGATTCCAGAGAATCGCCGAGTGAAGTTAGTCGCTACAAGGCTGAGGGGGAGAGCTTTGGCGTGGTGGCAACAAACTAAACTTACACGAGAACGGATGGGAAAGTCGAAGATTGTAGATTGGGAGAAAATGAAGAAATTGATGAGAGCTACATTTTTACCATACAACTATAAATCACTTATGTGCCAGAGACTGCAGAATCTAAGGCAGGGGACGAAATCAGTCAATGATTACGCCGATGAATTTTACCAACTCATTGCCAGGAATGATATAATGGAGACGGAAGAACAACTGACTGCTAGATTTGTTGGAGGGTTACGAATGCAGATCCAGGATATGGTTAATATGTTTGATCCGAGATCTGTGGAGGAGGCACACCAAAAAGCGATAGCTTGGGAGAAGCAGGGAAGGTGTGGGGTGGTGTGTTCACAAATTCCAACAATCAAGTGAAGGGAACTAATGGCAATACTACAGTTTTGAAGGCTGTTACTAAACCGGCTGTGAATGAGGCTGCGAAGGCAAAAGGCAACAGCAGTTTCAAATGTTACAATTGCCAGGAAGTGGGTCATAAAAGCAATGAGTGTCCAAAACCAAAGAAACGAACTATGATGGTTGAAGTTGAGGATGTTGGTGAAGGTGATTCTAGTCCAGTGGAGGAAGATGAACATGATATTGCATCGGGGGACGAAGGTTGTAATCTAATGATGAGGAGATCTTGTTTAACACCGAAGTAAGAGGATGAAGCTAGTTGGTTGAGGAGTAACATCTTTTAGTCGACATGCACTATATTGGGGAAAGTTTGTAAATTTGTGATTGATGCAGGAAGTTGTGAAAATATTATTTCTACAGAAGCGGTGAGAAAATTGAAGTTGAAAACGGAAAAACATCCAAATCCTTATAAGTTAGCGTGGCTGTGAAAAGGAGGAGAGGTGAAGGTGGATAAGCGAGTCCGAGTTCCATTTTCTATTGGGAAGAAATATAAAGACGAGATTTGGTGTGATGTAGTTGAGATGGATGTTTGTCATTTGCTTTTGGGAAGACCGTGGTAGTATGATCGAGCAGTGCAGCATGACGGTCGAACCAATAGCTATAGTTTTATGTTTGAAGGCGTTAAGATTATTTTAGTTCCAAAGAAGAGACAGCAGGGAGAGAGTAAATCTGAGGAGATTGAAGAGCTGAAAACTTTGTTAACTTTGAAGGAGTTTGTTAAGGAAGTTGAAGAGGAGCCTGAAGTCTTTGTGTTAATTGGACGAGATTGTAGTGAAGAGGTTGAAATCCCAGAAGAAGCGAAGCCAGTTTTGAAAGAATTTGAGGATGTATTTCCAGAAGAGTTGCCCAAGGAGTTACCACCACTGAGAGACATTCAACATCAAATCGATCTTGTTCCGGGAGCAGTATTACCGCATAGACCACATTATCGAATGAGTCCGAAGGAACATGAAGGGTTGAGGAGGCAGGTGGAAGAGTTACTTGAGCAGGGACGTGTGTAGGAAAGTTTGAGTCCATGTGCTGTGCCAGCTTTGTTGGTACCGAAGAAGGACGGGACGTGGAGGATGTGCACTGACAGTCGAGCATTGAATAAGATTACTGTGAGATATAGATTTCCAATGCCGAGGTTGGATGACTTGCTAGATCAGTTGAGTGGGGCGACTATTTTTTCGAAGATTGATTTGAAGAGCGGATATCATCAAATTCGTATTAGACCAGGTGATGAGTGGAAGACTGCTTTTAAAACCAGGGAGGGCCTATACGAATGGTTGGTTATGCCATTTGGTTTATCAAACGCGCTAGTACGTTCATGCGAGTGATGAATCAAATCTTTAGACCATTCATTGGGAAATTCGTGGTGGTGTATTTTGATGATATTCTGATAACAGCAGGAGTACGGAGGAGCATGTTCAACATTTGAGGGAAGTGTTGATTATTCTTCGTGAGGAACAATTTTATGCTGCTACGAAGAAATGCGTGTTTATGACGCACAGTGTTTTATTTCTGGGTTATGTTGTTTCAGGAGAAGGTATTCAAGTTGATCAGAGTAAAGTTGAGGCAGTCAGAAATTGGCCACAGCCCAAGACAATAACAACAGTTCGGAGTTTTCATGGGTTGGCTTCATTCTACCGAAGATTTATTCCACACTTCAGTAGCGTGATGGCGCCTGTTACCGATTGCATGAAGGGTAAACAATTTTCGTGGTCAAAGGAAGCCGGGAATGCTTTTGGAAGGATCAAGGAATTGTTGACGTATGCACCAATTCTAGTTTTACCAGATTTTCAGTTATTGTTTGAGCTACATACTGATGCATCAAAGGTTGGAATTGGGGGAGTGTTGAGTCAGAGGGGACGTCCTATTGCGTATTTCAGTGAAAAGTTATCAGGGGCAAAGATGAGATATAGTACATATGATGTGGAATTCTATGCTGTTGTACAAGCCGTTAAGCATTGGAGACACTATCTATTTCAGAAAGAATTTGTTCTATATACTGATCATGAAGCGTTGAAACATTTACAAGGACAAGACAAGATTTCAGCGAGACATGCATCATGGATTGCCTATTTGCAGCAGTTTACTTTCGTTGTGAAACACAAATCAGGGGTGATAAATCGTGTAGCGGATGCTTTGAGCAGGAGGAATCACTTGTTGACAACGCTGAAGGTTGAAGTGTCAGGATTCGAATTATTGCCAGAGTTGTTTGAGAAGGATCCTTACTTTGCAAAGTTTGTTGAGAAAGTTAAGGATGGGAGTACTGATGAGTTTGTGTTGGTTGATGGTTTTCTGTTTAAAGGGAATCGTTTATGCGTACTGGATTGCAGTTTGAGAATGAAGATTATCAAAGAGTTACATGAAGAAGGCCATGTAGGCAGAGATCGTACATTGCAGTTGATTTCTCAGTCTTATTTTTGGCCATCAATGAGGAAAGAGGTAGAGAGATTTGTGGAGAGATGTCATATCTGCCAGGTTTCGAAAGGAACTGCGACCAATGCTGGGTTGTATATGCCGTTGCTTGTACCAGCTAAACCATGGGTTGATGTGAGTATGGACTTTGTGTTGGGATTGCCGAGAACGCAGCGTGGCAATGATTCTATATATGTGGTGGTTGACAGATTTTCAAAAATGGCACATTTTATTGCTTGTAAGAAGACGGTGGATGTTGTTCGTGTTGCTCAGTTGTTCTTTAAAGAAATCTATCATTTACATGGGTTGCCGGAGTCTATTGTTTCAGACAGGGATACCAGATTTTTGAGTCATTTTTGGCTAAGTTTGTGGAAGATGGTAGGAATGAAGTTGAACTTTAGCAGCGCTTATCATCCGCAGACAGATGGACAGACCGAAGTTGTTAACAGATCGCTGCGGAATTTATTGCGATGTCTTGTGAAGGACAATCTGAAGAGATGGGACATGAAGTTATGCCAGGCAGAGTTTGCTTATAATCATGCAGTAAATCGAAGTACGGGTTTCAGTCCATTTCAGATTGTATATTCAAGCTTACCAAAGGGACCATTGGATTTAACAACAGTACCATATCAGAAAGGAGTTGTTAAGCGGGCTAGTGACTTGGTGAATGAGTTACAGGAATGCCACAAAGTTGTACAGGAACGATTACTTAAATCAAATAAGAAGTATAAACAAATGGTGGATAAGAAACGAAGAAGAGTTGTTTTCAAAGAGGGTGATCTTGTTTACGCGATATTGACGAAAGATCGTTTTCCAGTTGGACTTATAACAAGTTGAAAGCACGAAAGATTGGTCCAGTAGAAATCTTGAAAAGGATCAATGATAATGCGTATCAGTTAAGATTTCCGGAAAATATTCACACTTCTGATGTTTTCAATATCAAACATTTAATTCCGTATTGTGAGGAGGATTTCATCGAAAATGACGAGAGTGTGAATTCGAGGACGAATTCTTTCCAACAAGGGGAGGATGATGAAGTACTTACTTCGTTTGAAGCATCGGCCATCCTTAGGCTATCACCGACTCACGACTCATCCACCCATCACCACGACTCACGACTCATCCCCAAATCCCCTCATGCGGCCTCGTCACTCGCGAAACCCCACATCAATTCCAACTGGCGAGCGACTTATCTAGGTCGCGAATCAGTTTCCCCACTTCACCATGACCTATCGTATGTCGCGAACGAGTTACGACTCATCTAGGTCGCAGCAAAAACAAGAACCCTAAGTCGCGTACGAGATCCTCAATAAGTCGCGAACGACTTTCTTTCTTCATTTGCGAACGAGCTACTGGAGAAAGCTTAAGTCGCGCACGAAGTTCTCCATAAGTCGCGAATGATTTATTGAGATCCATGAGTCGCGAACGACTTATTTCTTGAGTCGCGAAGTGGTGCCGCTGCTATTCTAAGTCGCTGCCATTTTCTTAAGTCGCGAAGAAGCCTAAGTCGCTGCCGAGTTTATTAAGTCGTTGCTGGGCTATCTTAAGTCGCGTGAGGCAGATTTTAGGTCGTTACTTTCTTATGTTTGTCCAGTCGTGTACTATTGTGTTGTAATTTTTTTTAAGTCGTGTATTGAGTTGTAAGCCTATAAATAGGCAAGTCGTGTCATTTGTAAAGGTTGTTAAAAATTGAATAAAATTTTGCTTGTGAAGCTTTGTGCCTCCATTAAATTGGTAGTCGAGTGTTAACTCCTTTCTCCACTTACGTAATTCGAGTGCGCTCGAATTATCGTTTGTTGAAGCTGATTCACGGTATCTTGTGCGCAAGATCAACGTTGAAGAATCGTAGATCTCTTTTCGCGGAATCGTACGTGATCAACGTGATAGAGATAGCTAGAATTCGGTATCTTCGGATCAACGAATTCGGGCATTACAGGATTATCAATTCACCGCTTGCTACTTTCATCCATTTCATTTGTTTTTCGAATATCCGCTGCGTCATTCCCCCTTGTATTTGGATAATTGCTGATGGCTGGTCATAGGAGTAGGTTGAGATTTAGCACTGTCCATTTTTGCTTTAGTCAGCAACTCCTTGATATACTTCTTCTGCCTTAAAAAGATTACTGAATCTGACTTTTTCTTTACTTCTAATCCTAGAAAGTAATTTAGTTCACCCAGGTCTTTGATTGAGAATTGCTTGTCCAGATATTGTATTACGCCTTTGGTTTCATTCTCATCATTGCATGTTATAATTAAATCATCAACATTAATCAGTATGTAAACAATAAGATTATTATTAATTTTGATAAACAAGGAATTGTCTGATTTGGTAGATTGATAGCCCAGATGAGTTAATGTAGCTTTCAATCTGTCAAGCCATACTCTGGGAGCCTGTTTTAACCCATATATGGCTTTATTTAGCTTGCACACTTGATTAGTGCCTTGCTCATATCCCTGTGGTTGTTTCATGTAAATCTCTTCCTGCGGAACACCATTTAGAAAAGCATTGTTTACATCTAACTGCCTCAAGTTCCAGTTGTTATTTAAGGCAATTGTAAGAACTATTCTTATGGTGGTTGGTTTCACCACTGGTGAGAAGGTCTCATTGAAGTCAAACCCATATTCTTGTGTATACCCTTTGGCCACAAGCCTTGCTTTATATCTGGACACAGTTCCATTTGGATTTCTTTTCACTTTATAAGTCCATTTGCATCCTATAATGTTTTTGTTGCTTGGTGGGTGAACAAGACTCCATGTGTTGTTTTTCATTAATGCTTGATACTCTTCTTCCATTGCTGCTTTCCAGTCTTTGTCTTTAAATGCTTGTTCAAATATTTGTGGCTCTGTGATATTTGCAGTAGCAGTATAAACCTTTGGCTTATATATTCCACTCTTTGATCTGGTGATCATGTGATGACCAGTTCTTGTCCGTTGATCAGTATCAGATGACTCTGAACTGTTGTCCTGATCTGCAGTGTCATTCTGTTGATTTTCATGTCTATTTTGATTTTCATTGCTTGATTCTTCAGGTAACTGAGGATGTGTAGCAGGCTGACCAACTGCATCATGACCTGGTCCAGATGACAATGTGTGTTGTGATCCAGTGGCTCCTGTTCTTTTCTCAGTTTCATCAGCATGCCATATATGCGGCATAACTGGTATGTTTGGTAAGGAAACCTTGGGATTATAAACTTTATGTGTAGTTCTAATACTTGCATTGGAAAAAGGAAATATTCTCTCATTAAAAATTACATGTCTACTTATGAATATTTTTCCTGTTTCATCCAAACACTTGTATCCTTTCTGTTTGGTTGGGTAGCCTATAAATGTACATGGTTGAGATCTAAAATTTAATTTATGGCTGTTGTATGGTCTTAAATAGGGAAAACATAAGCATCCAAAAGTTTTTAGATGTTGATAGTCTAGCTTGACACCTAAAAACTTTTCTAAAGGGCTTATTCCATTCAGTACTATTGTTGGATCTCTATTAATTAAATAAACAGCAGTACTGAAGGAATCTGGCCAAAATTTTAAAGGTAAAGATGCTTGAGCTAGTAATGTCAGACCAGTCTCAACAATGTGCATGTGTTTTCTTTCTACCAAACCATTTTGTTCAGAGGTGTGGGGACATGTAATTCTATGAATTATACCATTATCTAGAAAATATTTACTAAGAGGCTTGTATTCTGTCCCCCTATCACTCTGAATAATCTTAACTTTATGGTTGGTCTGCCTTTCAACTTGAGTGATGAAATATATTACAGCATTATAAGTTTCTGCCTTGGTTTTTAAAAAGTAGATCCATGTGTACCTTGTACATGCATCAACAAAAGGATATGTAGTATTTATATCCATAATCTGAGCAGATAGGTGCTGGACCCCACAAATCTGTAGAAATTAATTCAAGAGGTGCTTTGTATTCTGTTACAGAATCTGCAAAAGCTAATTTGTGACTTTTGCCCATTTGGCAATAAGAACATATGTAAGACAAAGTTATATTATCAAAGAAAAATTTATTTTCTTTAAGAACCTGTTTTACAACATTTGTACGTGGATGACCTAATTTGCAGTGCCACAAATCAAAAATGTTTTTACTGGTTTCACATGCCTCCAATTCATTGTTATTACAATTTTTCATTCTTTGATTTGAATCTTTCCTATTAGTCAGAGTGAACTTGTATAGACCATTTACTGCATTACCCTGCAAGAGTATATCCTTAGTCAGAATATCTTTAACTAAACAATAAGTTGGGTAGAATTCAAAGTAAACATTATTATCATAAGTAAATTGAGAGACACTCAAAAGGTTTTTCTTGATACTGGGTACTCTTAATAAATTATTGAGATATAATTGTCTTTTACCTTTGATATAGGCATTACCAGTGTGTGTGATCTCAATTGCATTTCCATTTCCCATAAAAATAGATTGTTTACCTTTGTATTCTCTGTTGCCCAGATTTAGATTCTCTAAATTGTTTGTTAAGTGATTTGTTGCCCCTGAATCTGGATACCATGACTCATCTTGAATGTGATCTGCCTTAGCAATTTCATCCAGATTCTGGTTTTTGTTTTCACTGAGTTGTTTGCCTGAATTTTGCTGTACTTGTGCCAAATTTGCACTGTAATTGCCATTTCTCTGGTTGTTTGATCCCTGACCTGGCACATAGTTTGCATTAAATCTGAAGTAACATTTTACTACAGTGTGACCAACTTTTTCACATATCTGACATTTTGGCTTGTTATTGCCATTGAATCTTCCTCTGCCTCTTCCCCTGACAATCTGACCTCCCCTCTGTGACTGTTGGTCTGTCCTTCCATAATTCTGATTTCTGTTTTTATTATTTGAAGCATAATTAATGGACATGTCTGTTTCTGGGGTTTTCTTTTAGTCTAACCTTCCTTCATGAGCCAAGAGAATAGAATGAACATAGTCAATGGAAGGCAGAGTTTCTTGTGATGCAATAACTGCCACTACTGCCTCATATTCATCACTTAATCCACTTAGTATTGTTAAAACATGTTCTGTATTGGACATCTTGTGTCCTGCTGCCTCAAGTAGATCACAAGTGTTCTTGATTTTGGAGAGATATTTTTTCATAGATTGATTATCTTTCCTTATATTGTGTAGCTGCCTTTTGTAATGCATTATTTTGGCGGCTGACTGTGTATTGAAGATTCTTTCTACTGTAATCCATATTTCATTTGCTGTTTTGCACCTTATAACTTGTGGTAGAAGTTTTACACTGATAGAGGAAAGTAGCCAAGAACTTATTAAACTGTCTTGCCTTTGAAATTTAACATATTCCTCATTGCTCACAGTTTTATTTTCTTGATTAGTGATGAATTTGGGTGGAGTGGCTATCATGCCAAGAATGTATCCATCAAGACCATATCCTCTGGCAGCAGTTTCAACTTGCACTTTCCAGAGTAGATAGTTGTCATCTTCGAGTTGTGCAGTGATGAGATTGGAGTGTGGGCTAATTATGGTTTTGATCAAACTGTCAATGATATCCATGGATTGTAATGAAGTGCTGGTATCATTTCCTGATGTAGCACTGCTTCCTTCAGCCATGAAGAAAATTCTTCAAGAAATAGAATTGAGAATGAAATCAGAAAGAAAGTTATGAAGGGATCAAGAGATTCTTCCTTCAACAGGTATGTTGCAACCAAGCAATATGATGAGGTTTCTCTGATTGCTTTTGGTATGGCACTTACTGTCTTTAAGTGATGAGTTTCTGTTTTCTTCTTCTATTCTGGATTTCTCAATTATCTTCTTGATTCTTGAATCTGCTCTTGAGATATAACTGCAGCCGATTGCAAATCTTGGCAAGGCAGTAAGTTCTTGAACAGATTCTTACCCAAGTGATGAGATTTGATTCTGATGGGTAAACTGATCCAAATGATGAGATTTCTCTGATGGATCAGTTTCTTTCTTCTTCCCTTTTTTTCGAATTGCTGTTAAGCTTGTGAATCTCTGGCTTTGATACCAAGAAAGAAATTATTCTCAGATGATTTCAATGATATATTGATGAAGAAACAAATGTATTTTGATCTTTATTGATGAAAGTGTTTGATGCTTTCTGATACAAAAATAATACAGTTTAATTTACAGCCGAGTATTGACGTTATATAAACAAAATAGAAAATAATGGGCTTTATGTTTGGCCCAGTGGACTTCAGCCTAATCAACTAATAAACATAAAAGATGTTATGTCTCTGGTTGCATACGAACTACTTCATTTTACTATGAGGAAATTCACTTTCATGTTTACTGTAGTTTTGTTATGAGGTATTTGACAACCAAAAAATTATTTAGTTTAGAGAGAGTACCTTCAGTGCAATGTCAGGTAAGAGAAAAGTAATAGAGTAGAAAAGAGATAAATATATGTAAGAGGAGAGAGTAGTTGTTTTATTGGATCGAGGTTTTTAAGTTTAGGGTTTATTCGCTAAGATAAAGAACTTGGTTTGTTTATAAGTTGGTTGACTCAAGGCTTATAACAATCACCATATTTTTTTGTGAGAAAATGTTTGTTTTCGCCTTCTGCACTAATACCAAAGTTAAACCTTTGTTTTCGCCTTCTGCACTCAATATAGATACCGCTCAACGACCAATGAGGAAGGGAAAAGTGTTGATGATCCTTGGAGGGACTGGTTATGATGCAAAGCAAGAATTCTGAATGACAATGTGATTACTTGTGAATTATATGACATATATTAAACACGTACCATAGCTATATACGATGAAAAAGGAGAAAAAAGGTAAAATAGGAACAAAACTGCAAAAATACAGCAATTTAGCTCTACCTCTTTTTGTAGTTTGTGAAGCAACAGAGATATCACAGTTTATCGAGCTCAACATGGACGGTGCCCTGCAAATATAGTTTTGAGTGAATAACCCATCACGTGGTGTAAGTAATATGATAAATGTCTGTATAATTTCAATTGCATGTCCAGCAACTATAAGAAAGTACCTATTTGGAGCCATGCATGTTTAAGTCACCTCATAATCAGCATTAGATTTAAAATCCATACGTTGAAGTTCGAGTTATAGAAGACTATCCAATCGAGAGTGGTTTCATCCTTCACATACACAGATGCACTCATTTCAGAGATTGATATTTCCATTTTTAGTTATAAAAAACAGTTTCTACATGAAGGTAACACAAAACACACCATCGGTTTATTACTGTTTGAAATACCCATCAGAACGAGTTGGAAATGAAGCAATCTTGGAGACAACCGAGTAAGTTAATGATTATATTTGGAATTGTTCATTGCATGACATGTTACAAACTTGCTACATTAGCTTATCGGATATGAGTCATGAAATGTCTTGTAAATGTTTTTAAAATTGATATATAGGGCAACAACCCGTTAAAAAAAATTTATGATCTGATTCAGGTGCAGCATGAATGCAAATAGTATAAAAGTCAGCTGTCTAATGTTGATCGCTAATTTTTCCCTCTATTCTAACCCTTGCTCATCCAATATATGTTCATAGCACATTAATATCAAATAAACATCTTCAGTTAAAAACAATCATCTATAACTTGATAATGTGTGTGTATACAGACATGTTATATTTACATTCTGAAGATAATGCATGTAATCATGCATGCACGCACACATGTTATGCATGCATGCATGCATGCATGTATCTAGTCTATTAGACTATATAATAGCTTTTCACCTTTTCACTACACGGTATATGGGAAATGGAAAGTAAGAATATAATCGTGGATCTAAATCAACTTTTACACCAAAGTATCCCATTTGTAACAGAGCCTCAAATTATAACCAACTTTTAGCTATTGATCATCGCATTAATTGGGTGAAATGTCTAGCTTTTGTTGAATGAAAAGACAATTAAATATTAGATGAATAAATTGTAAATGTAGAATTTTTATCATACAACGATCATGTAGCTGGAACTTAACCAAGTTAAAATGAGAATGAAATCGGCCTTACTTCACAACATGACTACGACGATGATAAATGTAGCGACATTGGCGCTTTCATCAAATTAATTTAACTTAGTAATCAACAACTCAGAAAAAATAAAAGTATTTGATACCGTTTGGTACTAATTCGCTACATTCATAAGTACTATATGATGTTATATGATACTGATATATAAATATCTTATTACAGTAATAAGTGGATTTTGAAGCATTACACAAACATGTTTTTTCCTGAGTTGTTGATTACTAAGTTCGCATTAGTAGAAAACAATGTCAGGATTCTTACCTTTGAATTTTGAAGCATTATTATCAAAGGTAAGAATCCCGACAGACCTTATTCCATGACACTAAAACATCATATAACAAAATATACATAAAGCAAAGACATGTGACGAACTGAATATTGGAAATGAGAAACATGATTAATAATTTTTCTTTCCACTCATTTATCTTTAAGCTTTATTACAAACCTATGCATTTAAAAACCATACTCCTATTGAAACAACTCGTATGTCGGTCGACGTAAATTATACACACACAAAAACCTTAAATCAATCAATGTTATGTACACATATTTCGTTACAGAAGGGAAATATGTCTATGTTTAACAAATTGATATCATAGATCAACCGATCACTATGCGTCCTATGTCATATACACGTATTCATGGAATTTGAAGTATTAGTTTAAGAAACTGATATCATAGATTAACTATATCCTATGTCCTATGCGTTCTACGTCATACACAAACAGAATTTGAAATTTTATTTTAACAAATTGATATCATTGATCAACTAACCACTACCAAACCAAAACAGATTCGACCAAGCAAACTAACTTGAAGTGCAGGAACAAAAAGCGAAGCTATACAGGAGCAACTACAGATCGAAATATCCCAAAAATGGAATTCAGATATAACGCATCACGAAAATCATTTAATTATGGCAGATTCAAACATTTACTCAGTTCCCTTTTGTTAATTGGTGAACAAATATTGTGCATTTAATCAGACAAATTAATATCATGGATAAACCAATCACTATCTAACCACAACATATTTGACCAAGCAAACTAACCTAAAGTGTAGGAATTAAAAGTGAAGCTATACAGGAGCAATTGCAAATCAAAATATCCCTAAAATGGAATTTGGATATAATGCATCATGAAAATCATTAAAATAGGGCAGACACAAACATTTATCCATATTCGTTTGGTTGATTGCTGAACAAATGCTGAGTGCATTTAATTAGCGGAAATGACAATAGTGAACACACATACCCAATTTTTGCACCAAATGCGGAAGGGATGATGGGCGTAGTGTTTAATTTTGACGACACTATATGAGGATTTGTAGAGGTCGGAAGTAGCTTCGTAACGGAGAAAACGGTTCGCAAATCAAAGTTCGGAGGTGTAAGTTATAAGAGAAAATGCGAAGTGGGTTGAGTTGGGGCAGACCCTTCTTTCAGACGTTTGACCAAAAGGTTCAGACGTCTGATTTGGGACAGAAATGCTTCCAAAGCATTCTATCAGACATCTGACCAAATGGGTCAGACGTTTGATTTGAAGCAAAGTCGCTCCATTGAGTTAAACCAGACGTCTGGCCTTTTGGTAAGATGTTTAAAACGACTTCCGTCTGTTTTTCTACGTACGGACTTGGATGAAAATTTATGATATCTGCAGACGGGTTTCTATTCCTCTATATAAGCTAGCCTCAGGTTTCAGATCTGGATGCGTGCAAGCAACTGCGAGAGATTAGCCTCCACCAAAATTAGCGTTTATCAAAATCTAATTTTCTTCAATCCTCTTCTTCAAATATCAATTCTAAATAGAATTTTGATCACTGTATTCAATCTCTTATACTCTTCTCATCAATATTAATAAAAGCTCTCTCTTAAAATGAATGTACACTAACACAACATTGGTGGAGCCACTATAAATCTCTGTGTGATTTATTTTTCGTTATTATTTTGATTTCTATATTGCTTGTTTGGGATTGTGATTGCTTCTGTATTGGTTGAGATTGAAATTGAGTCATTGATTGGTTGTTTTTACACTTCTTACCACGATCTCGTTTTCTGCTGTGCTTGTGGGGTTTCGATTTGAGTGGTCTTCAGTTGAAATCCCGCACCAACATTTGGTATTAGAGCTTTGGTGTTGGTAGGTGGTTGTAGAAATGCCTAAATCAAGTAGTAACTCTAGTAGTTTCTCAATGGATAATCCAAGTGGCGTAGCTCCTTATGTACGTGACTCGTACGCAGCGTTAGGATCACAATTGATAATAGACAAGTGGAATGACGATAATAATTTTGAAAAATGACAATGGAAGATGAAAGCAGTTCTAAGGAGGAATCAGGTGCATCGAGTAGTGTTTGACACACATTTGTTGCCAGCGGACATCTCAGATGTTGAGAGAGAGGAGATGGAAGAGTGGGCATTCACCACACTGACTTTCTATGGGAGAGAATGTTATCTCTGAAATTAGTGGCGAGACCACCGCTAATGGTATTTGAGACAAGTTGGAGGAATTGTATATGAATAAGTCATTGACAAATCGTTTGATCTTATTGCGAACGTTCTTCACCTATAAGATGAAGGATGGTACTTCGCTGATGACACACTTAAACATTTTTGATGATTTGCTAATGAAGATGAAGGCGGTAGATTTGAAGATTGAGGAAGAGCAAAAGGTTATGATATTGTTGTGTTCGTTGCCAGATCGATATACAGGTTTCTCAAATAGTTTGAACTATAGCCAGGATACATTAACTCTTGATGATGTCAAGACGGGTCTTCTTAGAGAGAAGTTGCGAGATCAAATGAAGGAGTTAGGTGATGGAAGTAGTGGTGCTAGTAGTGGTCATGGTTTATTTGTGGAGAAGGAGAGGTATGTGAAGAAGGAGAACTAGGGGCATTCTAAATCAAGGAACCCCGATTGGAGAGGAAAGTCGTAGGAAAGAAAAGGCAAGCGCTATATTTGTAGGAAGCCTGGTCATTGGAAGAATGAGTGTCCGAACAAGGAGAAGGTAAAGAAGGAAGTAGCATCTTCATCAGTAGCGGTGGAGAGTGTAGTTGGTGAGGGAGATGTAGACGTTTTGTCGACGGTTACATCGGATGTTTCGGGTAGCAAATTGGTGCCCGATTCGGGGGCATCTTATCATATGACGCAAAATAGAAATTATTTTTCTTCTTACATCGACAAAGAAGGAAATTCAATTGTTATGGAAAATGGTGCTATTTGTAAGTCGAAAGGCATTGGTTCCGTGCAAATTCGAACGTTTGCCGGAGTGGTTCGTACTCTCACTAATGTGCGCTATATTCCAGGACTTAGGAAGTCTCTTATCTCTTTAGGGCAGCTGGATTCTTTAGGTTGTAAGATCATTATTGAAAGTGATAGCTTGCGAGTTTCGAAGGGGGCACTTGTGGTGATGAAGGGTGCAAGGACCCATGGTATTTATTTGCTTCAAGGAGCGACTGTAGAAGGTGAAACTTGTATGGGAGTTGATAATTCTCGTGGCTCGTATGCGACTAGGTTGTGGCATTTGAGGTTAGGTCATGTCTCGGAGAGGAGTTTAGATGTTCTTCGGAAGAGAGAGATGATTGATGGAGAAAGTTTCAACAAGTTATAGTTTTGGGAAGAACGCGTCATGAGAAAGCAAACTAAAGTTTCATTCGGTGAGGGAAAGCATGATTCGAGAAGGGTTCTTGAGTATGTTCACACGGATGTTTGTGGACCGGCACCTGTAGCTTCTTTAGGTGGAGCTCACTATTACATTTCCTTTATAGATGACTTTTCTCGAAAAGTTTGGGTGTATGTAATGAAGGCCAAGTCGGAGGCATTTGCAAAGTTCAAAGCATGGAAGGCTCTTGTTGAAAATGAGAGTGGAAAGTCTTTGAAGGTTCTTAGGTCTGACAATGTCGGAGAGTATGTTTCCACAGAATTTTTGGATTTTGGCAAGCATCATGGTATTCGGAGGCACTTTACAACACCAGGAGATCCGCAGTTGAACAGTGTTGTGGAGATGATGAATCATACTCTACTTGAGAAAGCTCGATGCTTGAGATTGACATCGGCTTTGGCCAAGGGATTTTAGGCTGAAGCTTTGTCAACCGCAGTGCATATTATTAATCGAATTCCTTGCTCAACTATTGGTAACAAAATTCCGGAGGAAGTGTGGAAGGGAAAGAGCATTGACTTGAGTTATCTTCGTGTGTTTGGCAGTCCGGTTTATGTGCAAGATCCGGAAAATGATAAGCTTGAACCTAGAGCTTTCAAGGGGATTTTGCTTAGATATACGGACGGAATAAAAGGCTATCGGATTTGGAATCCGGAAATGAAGAAAGTAGTGAATTCTTGTCATGTTACTTTTGATGAGCCGACGATGTTCAAGGAGAATGTGAGCTCATCAGATGTTCCGGATTGGTTCATGGTGTATCAAAGGAGAAGGAAACTATTTTCTTATTTTGTTCAAGAAGTAGAGAGAGTAGAGTAGTTGGAGATGCTTGTGATGAAGTAGCGGTTGATGTTACATCACATAGTCCACAGGGTGCCTCTAGTAGTGTTGGTGATGTACATGAATCTAGAGAAGATTCGGTTCAAGGTGGAGCCGAAAGGAGTTTGGGTGATGATATTGTTACTCGGGTTGGTCGTCGTACTATAAGACCACCCGAAAGATATGGTGATTGGAACTATCTTAGCTTTTGTGATAATTTGGAATATGCTCTTCATGTAGTTCAAGATGAGCCAATGAATCTTGATGATGTCATGAAGTCGAGTGATAGCGCGAAATGGATTTGTGCCATGGAGGAAGAGATGCAATCATTGTTGAAGAATCAAACTTGGGATTTGGTTCCACTTCCTAAAGGAAACCGTGCTATTGGGTGCAGATGGATATACAAGGTGAATGACGATGGAAGATACAAGCTAGGTTAGTAGCTAAGAGGTTTGCACAAAGGAAGGGAAATGAGCATGATGAGATATTCGCACCGGTTGTGCGCCATACTTCTATCCGGATATTACTTGCTATTGTTCCTATTCACGACTTGGAGTTGGAGCAACTTGATGTGAAGACTACCTTCGTGCATGGGGACTTAGTTGAAGACATTTACATGGAACAACCAGAAGGTTTTGTTGTAGATGATAAGTCAAATTTGGTTTGCAAGTTGAAGAAATCACTATATGGTTTAAAGCAATCACCTAGACAATGGTACAAGAGGTTTGATCATTTTATGCTTGAAAATGGTTTTGAGAGAAGCATCAAAGATGCTTGTGTTTATTTCAAGAAGTTGAAAAATGATTGTTGGGTGTATTTACTCTTGTATGTGGATGATATGTTCATTGCTTCTAAGGATAAGAATGAAATCAACAATCTACAACTGAGTTTGAAATCAGAGTTTGAAATGAAGGATCTTGGAGAAACAAAAAGGATATTGGGCATGGAAATTGTAAGGAATCGAAAGCATTTTAAGTTGAAACTAGCTCAAAAAGAGTACATAGAGAAAGTGATTTGTCGGTTTAGCATGGAGAATGCAAATGCGTAAAATACACCTTTACCTTTGCATATGAAGCTTTCGAGTAAAGGATCACTATCTTGGAGGAAGACAAGACTTATATGGCAAATGTGCCATATGCTAGTGCGGTTGGAAGTATAATGTATGCTAGGGGTGTACAAGGCCCGATATTGCAAATGCCATCGGGATGGTTAGTCGATACATGGCTAATCCGAGGAAATTGTATTGGAAAGCTGTGAAGCTTATATTGAGATACCTTAAAGGCACATCATCTCATGGTCTTGTTTTTGGTGGTAGTAAGACGATGGATTGCAAGTTGGTTGGTTATGTGATTCGGACTATGCCGGTGATAGGGATCGAAGAAAGTAAACTTCCGGAAATGTCTTCACACTTGAAGGTACAACCATAAGTTGAAGATCTAGATTGCAGATCGTAGTTGCTTTATCCACTACGGAGGAGGAGTTGATAGCCGCGTTGGAGGCGGCAAAGGAGACACTCTATTTGAAGCCATTGTTGTGTGACTTGAGATTCGGGCATGATAGTATTGATGTTCGATGTGATAGCCAGAATGTTATTCACTTGTCAGATAATTTGGCATTTAGCTCACGTACTAAGCATATTGAGGTTAGAGAGTCATTTCTAGTAGCCATGGATGAAGATAAGCAAGTATATCTTCGAAAAGTGCACACAAAGGATAACTCGGCGGATATGTTCACTAAGGCATTACCGGCTGGAAAGTTCGAGCATTGCTCGAACTTGATTCGCTTGGAGAAGTGCTAGGTGCCACTGGGTGGCACAATTAAGGGAGAAGCTTGGTGGTAGATAAGAAAGAGTATTGGTGAGAGATTGTGGTTCTATCTTCTTGACAAGTGCTAGTCTTTGGTGAGATAGTTTAGGATTTGGATGTTTTCAATATTCCATTTACGGGCGGGGGATTTGCCTGAGCTCGTTGGTGGAGTGCAATGGGCCGTGGCTTTGTCGGAGCTCATTGGGAAAACATTCATGTTTGGTTGAAGGTAGAGGAGGTGATAGTTGGTGCTATCGGTTGTCGTTGATGGTATGGTACCATTGGAATTGAAGATAGATATAGTGTCGAGGTGGAGTGTTAAATTTTGGCGACACTACATGGGGATTTGTAGAGGTCGGAAGTAGCTTTGTAACGGAGAAAACGGTTCGCAAATCGGAGTTCGGATGTGGAAGTTATAAGAGAAAAGGCGAAGTGGGCTGAGTTGGGGCAGAGCCTTCTTTCAAACGTCTGACCAAAAGGTTCAGACGTCTGATTTGGGACAGAAATGCTTCCAGAGCATTCTATCGGACACCAAATGGGTCAAATGTCTGATCTGAAGCAAAATCGCTCCAGTGGGTTAAACCAGACGTCAGACGTCTGAAACGACTTCTGTCTGTTTTTCTACGTACGGACTTGGGTGAAAATTTATGATACCTGCAGGGGCAATTTCAGAACATTGCCTAGGGTTTCTATTCTCATATATAAGTCAGCCTCAGGTTTCAGATTTGGACGCGTGCAAGCAACTGCGAGAGATTAGCTTCCACCAAAATTAGGGTTTATCAAAACCTAATTTTCTTCAATCCTCTTCTCCACATATCAATTCTAAATAGAATTTTGATCATTGTATTCAATCTCTTGTACTCTTCTCATCAATATCAATAAAAGCTCTCTCTTAAAGTGGATGTACACTAACACAACGTTAGTGGAACCACTATAAATCTCCGTGTGATTTATTTTTCATTATTGTTTTGATTTCTATATTGCTTGTTTGTGATTGTGATTGCTTCTGCATTGCTTGAGATCGGAATTGAGTCATTGATTGGTTGTTTTTACACTTCTTACCACGATCCCGTTTTCCGCTGTGCTTGTGGGGTTTCGATTTGAGTGGTCTCCAGTTGAAATTCCGCACCAACACATTGGTCGAGTGAGGGAGAAGCAACCTGGCCGACGAACGGAAAGGGACACTAAATCGACGCAGAAGACTATATTTGGCAAAGGAATGTTGCGTTCGAAGGGGAGCAAATTCAGAGGAAAACACCGATGGAAATTTGACGGCAACAGGGGAAACAACAACGATAATCAGCCGTTGGGGTAGACAAAATCAGCGATTTGTTGAAATTGGAAAACAGATCTAGGGCGGGAAGGAGGGCACTTCCTAATTCACCATTGAATTAAGGAAGTGACTTATTTGGTCGCTTCTTAGAGGAAATTTAGGGTAGGTAGTGTTTGGAGGAGAGAATGTTGGACCTCTGAACAAAAATGCTTTGGATTTCTTGCATGAAGACGGAAAAGGAGGATGAAACGGAGAGGAATGTCAGGAAAGAAAGAAGTATAAAGCGTGACGGTTCAATTCACAAATTACCAAGAGAGTTTCTGTGTTCTTGAAATGTAACTCAGTAATAATATAATATAGATTTGACGTATATTTGAACCGTGTGGTTTTTCAACAATTATTTATGTCAACTTTATTTTGTCTTCATCTTCTTAACATCCTCAATATTTTGTACCTTAACTCTTGACAGTTTAAAATTTTATACAGTTAATATATTCTCTTATTCACTGGTCAGATTCTAGGACTGAAATTTTGACACGAAATGAACAATTTTTCAACCTGGATTGTGCCAGTTAACCATATGACCCACTTTGTTATGTTTCCCGTAATCAGTAATGATATATGAGTTGTCATTGTACAATCAAATTATTAGTATGTATGTTATTGATGTTCAACAATCGTCCAAAAAGAGTTCAACAGTTATCTTCATTACAATACTGGAACTCTTGAGCTGATTATAACATCCTACCCACTTGTTGATTTAAATAGAGAAATTAAGTTCGAGAAGCAATTGGATAAAGGAAGCAGATATCAACTTCACCTCCTCAAAAAATTACTTGGATGTATTTGACATATATAGAAGCATCTACATCAATTACAAATTATGCATTAATTATAGTACACCTAATATAGATTCCTAATTTAAATATTAAAACCTATATGCTTACAAACATGTAGGAAAACAAAAAAGACACATTGCCAACTCATTATTTTTTGGAGCTTTAATCTATCTGTCAACTGGCTGTTAACATCATTGCTTAAGAATTTGTTCTTTGTTGATCACCAATCAGCTATTATGCAGTCTTGTGGATTATGTCATTAACCCAAACCTTTAGCGTGAAAGAGCATCAGACCTACCAAAGTATAATATAAGATGCCAACTTAATGGACCAATAATGACGTCTAAACCTCTACTGCATTACCTGGCCCATATTCCTCTAGCTATCGTGTATATTCTTCTCATGAACCAAAAAAAAAAAAAAGGAAAAAAGGAAAAATATACATATTCCAATGGATAATGAAAAAGACGACGAAGTAGAAGACCGATTAAGCAATCTACCTGAAGCACTTCTAATCTCTATCCTCTCCACATTACCTACAAAACAAGCTGTATCAACCTCGATCCTTTCAAAGAGATACAGGTATTTATGGCACTTCATCACCCAACTTCAACTTCTAGACCAAAACATATTTCCTACATCAGATGATGATGATCGATCCGCTGCACAAATATGGCACACGATGCTGGATTCTATAGAGCTCTACGTGCATGGCCCTATACATTCATGTACAATATCATTCAACCCTTCATACGCTTACATTCCTCGCCTACGTACCTTTCTACACTTCTTGATTCTAAAAGGGATCAAAGTGTTGAAAATCGTTAATAGAGGCATTGGATGCTACGAGCTTCCTTCTATTCAATGTCAAACTTTAGAGAAGTTGGAACTAGGCAAATGTTTGCTTTCTAATGTAAATGAATTTATAAACATAAGGAGCTTAGTTTTATTTAGAGTCTACTTGACAAACAAACAGTTTGAGAGTTTGGTTTCAAATTGTGTTGCTTTGGAGAGTTTGAAAGTAGATTGTTGTGTGAGAGTTAGGCATTTTAAGATAAGGGCTCCGAAGTTGGTGTGGTTGGAGATTTGTTCACTGAAAAGGATAAGGATTTCTTTGATGGATGTTGGGTGTTTAAAGGAGGCTAGTTTCAGGTTTCAGTATGAGTTTGAGGACATGTATTTGAGATATTGTGATGATTCTAGTAAGGAAGAGGATGATGATCAAGGTAAGAAACTTGTTAGGCTGTTCATGGATCTTTCTAGAAGTCGTGCTGAAGTGCTTTCTTTTAGTTTCTGCACTGAGTTTATTGAGGTATTTATGACGCTCCCTAAGTACATCATAAATTGATTATAATTATGTTGTTTTGTACTATTGAGATGCTTTAATGATACAATGTACCTACCATTTTTCCTTCTTACAGTGTTTGCAGAGGCAAAGAGCAGAAATTCCACCAAGTTTGGCAGGACAGTACCAGCTTCAAGCAGTAAAAAAGCTTGACATAGAAACAAGTTTAGGCAATCTTCAAATGGCTACCATCATATCTTGCATTCTCCACAGCTGTCCAAACTTAGAGCAATTATTTTTACAGGTATACTATATTGCAAAATAGCTAGCTTTTCAAAAAACAGTTGATCATATTTCACTATTATAAGCATAATGCGATACTCTAAGCTGAATTTTCATATGCATTATGGATATGAATGTAAAACAGGATAAGGAACATCAGAATACAGCAGGAAATTACTGGGAGACTCAACAAAGTCATCCTTGTGTTTGTTTGATGAACAGCCTCAAAATTATACAAATAAGCAGAGTCAACTTGCACAAAAGTTGTTGCTGGGTGGGATTAGTTGGTTATCTAGTAATGAATGCACGAATGTGTAAGAGGATCACCGTTCAATATAATGACGACGGCGATGATCATGTTGATAGGAGCCTAATTTTGGAGCAAAGGTTGAATATGCTTCAATGGGCTAATCCTGATGCAGTTCTTGAATTGGTACCTCTGTTCTTAAAATGATTCTCCATACAAATGTGTTTCTTGGTTTTTTCTTACAAGTCTCATCTTGCTCTCTGTTTCTAGCTCTTCTGCACAGATTGTTGTAATTTTTTTAATATCAAACCTAGGATATAACCTGTTGATTAAACACAGACTTCAAGCATAAGCACGCAATTACCAACTAAAATAAAAAAGAATAAAAAGACAAAATTTTAACTTGTCTCCGAATCGACTTAGGTTGACCAGCACTGTTTCGACTTTGATGCAAAATGTAATAGATTCGAAACTTATGTAGTGTGATTTGAAACTGGTATGTAGTATGTTCTATACTACCTAAGACTTGTGGTGCTGATATCTACTACAATTTAAGAAAGAAAGACATGTTATGCCGAACCCAGCTTCCTTTTATTCCTTTCATAAAATACAAATTGGAAACGAAATACAAAGAGGACACAAAGCCAAATTAAAAATTACAAAAATGGATAAATTCTTTAATTTACCCCGTTAATGAAAAACAATGAAATACATTAAATAAAGAGGATACAAAGCTAAATTATGGTAGCTTGAAGAATAAGATTGATGATGACATATAACTGGATTTGAGATGAAATATATTGAATGTATAGTATGTAAAGTGGAGTGTATAGTAAATTTGATGATACAAAAGTTTATAATTATATTTGAATGGTATAAATTCAATACAGATTTGATTTTACGTATAAATTTATTGCTGCCTAAAGAAGCAGAATATTTCCTGATAACAAAGTGGAAATGTACACCGAATGTTTAGTCCCACATCACCCATCTACATCAGCAGCTAACCAAGGGTTTTTTATATAAACAGACTGGGCTTTCTATGTCATCTTCGTTTCCATCTCTACGTTTTAGCGCTAGGATCAGTTAGCATCTGTTAAAATTCGTTTAACGTCCTTTTAAATTAGGATAATTTTCTACCTAGGCCACATTTGAAAACGTATATTACAAATATAGTTCAGTTACAAAACTAGATCAGTTGTGACATATAAGATACTTTCATTCTGACATTTCAAATGCCGTAAGTACATGTTCTAGTGCAAAAAATAACTGCCGGCATTTGAGATGCCGTTAGCGGTATTTGAGACGCCGTCTAGTTGTTGCTTTTGTTTAGGCTTGTCCCTTTTATTATTTATCACTCCTCCCTCCAAAAATCAAATCTTTAAAAAACCCAAAAACCAAAATATCGGAAATTTTTCCAAAATATAGTTAAATCTTGATCAAAAGTAGCTGTAGTCGATGAGCAACACCTTTTTTTTTTTTCTCTTGAACAATTTTGGTATGTTATTTTGCAAACCCTAGATTTTTTTTGTTTCTGTTTCATATGCCGTTCGGCAATTTATGGAAGTAGTTAAAAAGTTGATTGATTGACATGTAGAATGACTCCCAAGTGTGTACCAACGATTTGTTATTATGATGGTGAACTGGTTAAGAAGAACTTAATTGTGGCAAATATGTGGGTGAGTCGTCTAAGCTAGCGAAAGTATTGAAAGGTTGTAATTTGACGCAGTAAAAAAATAGATTTATAAAGCGACTAAGATAAAATCCGATAAATTTGACATAAAGTATGTGTGTAACTGACTTACGGATTCAGGATCCAAAGCCATTAAAATAGCTGATGATGACGATGTGGAGCTAATGTTTTCAGCGACATCAAAATCGATAGAGCTGTTTGTTGGGAAAAGTAGGCGGTTACAAGAAGAAGAACCCATATGAGAACAAATAGTTAACGGTGTAACTGAGAACTACCATAGAATGGTTTAGACAGTAAGTATTAATCATGGAACTGCATCTCCGAGTTTTAGTAATCCACCTATGGCAGCGATTTACGGTTAACAACAATTCCTATATAGATATCCGTCGTGTATACGTTATCAACAAGGCGTTCAGTATAACTATCCATATTCAAGTCAAGGCATCTTTTCACATTTGTTTGGAAGGTGAAACATTTATTTATTATTTTATGTCATATTACATTTTAGTTATGTAATAATTGAAAGTATTGTCATTCTATATGCGGTTATCTTTCTTGTCGACCAACACTGCTTACTACTGCTGGACCATCAAGCTGTCATATGTCTCCTTGTATGTATCCAACTCCATCTGAGTTATATGATACAAGTCAGAAGTATTTATTTAATATAAGCTAACTTTGTTAGCTATTAATTTTTATACGGTGTTTAAATTAATACTTATTTTTGAACTACGTATTTCCCCCACATGATATTGCTACATAATCTACTGTCGAAGTGGAGAATGTGAACGTAATCGCAAACGAAGCAGATGTTGATATTGAAATGGACATGGTTGTAGGTGAAGATATACATGACTATCCCTCCGTAAATAGTATCGATGTAGTCAATATGGCGGAGAATGACATGTCGTGAATCGGTAGCATGCAAGCGAATAATGATGCTTTAACCTATGATTTTAAGGTCGAAGACAATATTCCCGAAGACAGTGATGATGTGGAACTGGAGGTACCTTTGGATGATGATCTGTCAAATGTACAGATAATAACTAGGTTTATTGTTGCAAATCTTGAGTTCAACAATGAGTTATTTTCAACCATAAGCGTTCATAGTGGATTTAAAGTTGGTATGATTTTCAAGACGAAAGCTAAATTGTTACAACAGTTGAGCGAATGGTCAATTCTACATGCCGTGCCTTTTAAAGCTAAAAAGTCGAATAAAACCAAATATACCGCCGTTTGTAATATAGGTGCCAACTGTCCTTGTAAAATTCATGCTGTTGTTTCAAAAAATCCGAGCAAAATTGGTGGATTATAAAGAAATATCCGAGCGATTACAACCGTGTTAACCCAACGGTGAACTCCATTCACAAGCAAGTGACTTATAAAAGATCTTACCTTTCGTGAAAGCCGATCTGAATATAACAGCCAGGACAGTGCAAGTATTGATGGAAGAACAACTGTTCGTGAAAGTTAGTTATATAAAGGCTTGGAGAGCTTTGAGTAAGACAGTGGAAAAGATTTATGGTGATTAGGCAGAATCATGTACCACTCTAAGACAATATTTTGCAGAAATTACCAGAAAGAACCCGGGAAGCATTTGACACGTTAGTAAGATGAACATGAAGTGTTTGATCGAGCTTTTTGGGCCTTTGGTCCTTGTATTGAAGGTTTTGTTCACTGTCGTCCGTTGTTATATATTTACGGCACATATTTGTAAGGGAAATACAAAGGGCATTACTTATAGCCACTGCTGTTGATACGGATGACCATCTATACCATTTAGCCTATGCAATTGTAGAGTCAAAATCTGGTGATAGTTGGGGGTGGTTTTTTGCTTGCATGCTGCAGTTCATTCATAGTGTTAAAAATCGACGAATTACTTTCATTTTGGATCTAATGAAAGGAATGCCTACAATATTGAAAACAACTGACGGGCCTTTTTTATGTTGCAACATGTGCTGCAGAGGAAGCCAAGTACAACAAAATCCAAAAAGAAATCAAAACTACAAGCATTATGTCTCACAATTGGATAAAATGTAGTTTGGAATGGAAAGAGGAAAATTGGGCATTGTTTAAAGATGGTGGCCATCGATTTCATGTCATTACCACTAACTACGTAGAAAGTTTCAACGGAGTACTTAAAGGAGCTTGGTCTTTACTTGTTAAAGCTTTGGTTACACGCACCTTTTTCATATCGGTTGATTATTTTTATCAAAAAAGAGAAGCAGCAGGAAAAATTACAACCCGTCTTACTCCGAAGTGGGAAGCCAAGATTGCTAATTGAGCCAACGAAGCAAAACGTACAAGAATAATTCGTTTTAGTCAAGCTGAATGGCAAGTTGTGCACTATTTCGGTGATGAATTCAAAGTACCGATCACCGATAACGTTGCTACTGTACATGCAATATACCTTTATTAGAGCACTTACTTTATATGCATGTTATGGCCGTTTGCTCAACAGTTTCCAATGGAGCTAATAGACCCCATCATGACTTCGCTTCAACATAGTTTTCAGCTGACAAATACTTGACCACTTAAACCCCCGAGTTTCATCATGTCCGCGATAAACGTTATTGGAGTTTAAACGATAATCAGTTGGTCCTACCTCTAATTGCTAAAAGGCAAGCATGACGTCCACGTTCTACTAGAATTAAAGGTACGATGGACGAGATGCAGACTCCTAAAGGAAACATGTGCAGAAAATGTGGTGTTGTGGGTCATAAGAAAAATCGTTGCACTATGGCAACATAATGTTTTCATTTGAGTTTGATTGTATTTTTAGATCGACTATAATCAAAGATAGTTGTTTATGTTATTTAATTTCGACAATTGAGACTTTTTTATTTCGAAAGTTGTAATTTTAGATCGACTGCAATCAAATATATTAGAGGACAATACCAACTGTGTTTTTGTGGGCAGCATTTAAAATGCCGCGCACTGGGTGGAATTTCAAATATCGCTCTATTGTTACCTTTCTGCATGTCCAGCAGCAGCCAAATTCGATAAGCATATACCAACACATTACAGTACAATAGCGTAAATTCGAATGTACATAGTTGGAGCGTACCTAAATTAATTCGAATAACATTACATTACAATAGCATAACTTCAAATATCAAAATACCATAAGGTTCGTATAACATTACATTACAGTTTACTTTTTCTTCAATGATCTACGTAGCCATAGCGCCGAATATTTGTATCGTAGACCAACAATTCGTTTGCATATTCAAGATTCAACTTCTCCAAACGATTATTTTCTGCTTGCATCTCTAAAGCGTATTCCATCCCCTTGGGGCATATTTCAGGATCTAGCCACTTAAAAAAATTGCAGCAGTCAACTTGATGAGGCCGTATCTATGATCGTTGAACCCCACATCGGTACTAGCACGATTGAGATTTTGACGACCAAGGACGCCTAGAAGACATGCATATAGTGATTGTTGCTCCAGTCTTTCATTTGCAACATCTATTGTTGATGTTCCATTACCACAGTCGACGGCAATTCTTCAACTTGTATCTTTGGCACAAAATCCACATCAAGGTTGGTGCCACTTGAGATCCCATTACCTTTCTTTTGTTCAAATTCGTCATAAATCATCATCATTGTTTCATCATCAATCTTCCAATTGTCTATTATCAATCTATGAATAAAAGCAAAATATACAACAAAAAAACAGAAAGTTTGGATTTTGAAAAAAATTAACAGAGATTAATGTCATACTCACCTTATAGACGCCTTGTTGAAGTAAATTACAATTTGCGATAAATTGAAAATTAAGAGAAATCAGAAAGCTTGGGTTTTGATAAAGTAAGGGTGGGTTAAGTAGGAGTAGCTATTGTAATGTAGAGAAAAAACAATAGAGCGGCATTTGTGCGCCATTCCAGACGACGTAGGAGGGCGGCATTTCAAACGCCGCTCTGCTTTTTCCCACTGCATAGCATCAACAGCCCCATTATCTTTTTCGATACGAACTATATTCAATACGAACTATATTCACAACGAACTATATTCCATCCAACTATATTCATAAGAATCACAAATAAATTCAATGCGAACTATATTCACGATGCAAAACAATACTACAATTATAAGTAGTTTTCAACCCAATCTCTAATACAAACATAAAAACACTACAATCACTACTAAAGAAAATCCAAAGTACACTACCGTCTCAAATTACTTAGTTCGCGAAGAGTTTTCTTTTTTGATTTTTTTGGCTTGAGCATGAATTCCTCCTCTATAGGCGAAACTTCTTTACTGCCCTCCTCTTGTTTTCCTTCCATAGGGGTTGAGACAGCCCAACCAGATGTGTATGTTGGGAATTTATCGCCTTGGAGCTTTCGCACACACCTTTCTTTTGTCTTTGATACTTTCACTTCGGTTCAAGGGCCAGTGGGGTGGACGCAATATCCTCAAATGGTGCGGGAAGTGTAATTTCCTCAACAAAATGGTGGCACTGCATGAGGAGGGGAGGCGGAGGCGGGATTGGTCTTGTCATCTTGCTCTTCACAAACAAGATCGTAGAATTTGTTTGAGTGAGAAGTATTTCGCCTTACTTTTTTCGAAAACTCCTCCACAAGCTCATCGATTATGTCTAACATACGATACATACCATCCGCCTGCATATAACATATACAATTATTGATTTTACAGCTACCTTAAAAATTGTTAATTTAAGTACGTACCACATCACATTCTAGCGGAGCTCTTGGAGTGTAAAGAGAAACCTCTTGCTCAAGCATTTCCTCTCATCTTCTTAGCACATAATGCCGAGTGATATTCCAATACCAATTATTATACTCCTCATCAGTCAGCATGATCTCATGCTCATCTTCCTCAGCTAAGAAGCGGTTATTCCATAACTCTATCATCGTTTCAAACTCATCTTCACCATATGGAAGAGTATAATATGGAGCAAGATACGGTAAGTATTGGCGAAGACCAAACCGCCTCATCACTATATCTGGGAGATTGTATGCTAGATCGCCAAAGCAAAATATCATCAGTCTTGCCCGCCATAATTGCGTCGCCTCGGGACACAGAGCCGGAAGAGCTTCAAGCTCTGCCTCGGTGTATGGAGTTCACGTGACCGCATTATAGTCTAAGACATCAAACGCATTCCGGTAGAATGCCAAATTCCGTCTGGGAGTTATTTTGATATTCTTCGGTCCAATCCACCTAAAATAGCAAAAATTTATGCAAATTGTATAAGTTGATACAACCGTAGAACCAACAATATTTACCTCGATCCATATGGTTTTGAATTGTCTGCTATTTCTCTCCTTATAGTTATAGACCGATCGAAAGATAAGTCCAAGACTATAGCTGCAAGAGTATAAGTTGTATTTAATTAATGTTTACGGCATTCATAAATGTGAATTATTGAATAACTATTACCATACCTGAACTAGAGTCATACAACCACAGACAGACCGTTGTTATACCAACGCCACTCTAGTAAGCTCTGTCTAAGTGAAAGCTAGCATCGCACTGCCCCATGAATATTACGGACAAGAATCGAAGTCTTCTAACGACGCAAGCGATTGAAGAGCCACTCGAGTCTTCGATCAATCACAAAAAAGACGCTGAGAGATGATGTACAAAAAAATAGCGCGGGAGCGCTGGGCTATCTGCACTGGAGAGGCACAATGTGGAATATCATCGGCAAACTTCTCCCTAAACCAAGTGACCACTATCGACTCATTTTCCCATCTCACATCTTCTAGAGGAGACATGCCAAGCAAGGGCTCACACAAATCCATATAATTGCTTAGGAAATTCGGTTTTAGAATGGGATCCCCGTTAATCGGTAGTTCAAGCAACACAACTCCATCTTTAATGTGATGGTCATCTCACCTACTCTGAGATGAAATGTAGACGCCTTATGTCTCCATCTATCGATCAATGCATTCGGAAGATTACGATCGAGTTGTGTGTATCCCAACTTATGAATAACACCGAATCCAACCATATCTAAAAGTTCCAACACACAAGGATGTGTTGACATGATAAACACTATGGTCTACGAATGGTCAATGAAGCCATCCTGCTAACCACCTGTCAAAAATTAAAACAAAATGCAAGCTATTATGCCATTTACTAACACATTGCAAAATGAAAGACAAATTATATCAACATGTACCTCCGTCAAATCATTATTGCTTGTGCAGTGTTGAGCTTGTAAGTAAAGAATGCTATCATCAATCGGTCCGGGTGCCATTTCTTCATATTTTACCACAATAACATAACCAAATCAAATTTATAACCTAAAAAAAATCCTTATATAAAATCGAAAGCTAATCAGACAAATGTTCAAAGCGCACACACTGCAAAACAATTTTTTTTCTAAACCCTAAAATCAAAAATTCAAAATTTGAGAGACAAATGGAAGAATACAAACCTACAGGAGGTACTTGAGAGGATGGGGAATTCATTTTTCAATTTCTAGCCTAGTTTAGCAAATTTTTGATTGAGAATATTGATTTTGAGAGAGTTGGTATGTTGGGTTTGGATTTGGGATTTTTTGAGTTTGAGGGTGGGGTGATAAAAGATAGAGGAGGCTACCTTAAATAGCAGGCAAACATCAGGGCGGCAAATGCCGCAAACTGGCGGCATCCCAAATGCTGCCAGTTATTTTTCCCGCTAAAACGTGTGCTTGCGGCATTTCAAATGCCGCCAGTACATGTGGCAGCTTATATGGTCCAAACCAGCCTAGTTTTGTAATATGTTTTGAAACTGGCCTAAATTTGTAATATGTTTGCAAATGTGGCATAAATAGAAAATTTATCCTTTAAATTATGTTCTATCAAGACGAAATCAAATTATTTAATGGTGGTCAACAAATTATGCAGAATGACATTTAATTGTTAGGCGTCCGGAAAGATATTGTGAAATATGCACTTTGTCCTTGCATTAATGGGATAAATTAAAATTTTTATTTTTATCATTTTTCAATATTATATAAACTTTTTACAACTGAAGTACGAAAGAATATGTAAATGCATTAATTTCTAGAAAGATAGTTGAACATCTTGTTCTTTCCCCGCCGTAGAAGATAAAATATAAGCCAAACAAAGTTGTATATTCACATCAACCTCTAAAATGTAACCAAAAAAGTAGGCAATGCTACTTCAACCCTTTTGAAGTCTGGATATTTTTATACGGTTTACATGGAATAGCGCGAAATAAACAAAAGCTTTCATTTCTTCTTCCTAAATCATTCTCCTCTACAGTTTTTTCCCTTTTCAGCTTCTTCTTTCACTTTTCAACTTTACAGTGGATTTCCATATTCGAAAGCCAATCAACCATGTATTTAATTTCATTTATTAAACACGGGTCAAAGTTTGTTCTATATTTTTGAAGCATATCAGGTTGCATTTTTTCTTAATTGTACAAGCACTTCCATCAGTAATTTTATTTTTTATTGATTTTGAATTTTGTTCATTTATCTTCATACTTCAGTAAATTATTTCATCCTCTAAGGCATATTTAATTGGATAATTGCTACATTGACTAAGGATGGACGACCAAATACAAATGAATACGCATTTATATTAGTTTTAACTAATACGCAAATAGTTTTTTTTCCTTTGAATCTTCTAGTCTCATTCATTGTATCAATGCATTCATATAAGTGCAAAATAATTTACTTTATCCCATTACTTAGGCTGTGTTTGTTTTTAGAAAAAAATGGCTTAATGCTTAACTAAACAAGTGATAAGTGGCCGTTAGATTGTTTGTTTCAAATAAGTGCTTTCATTAAGCTCTTTTATTCACTTAATTGAATAAGCAAAATTTTAATGCTTATTGTAAGTGCTGATCACTTATTACACTGCAATTTTCAATTGTACTCATATGCGACATAACATGTAACTATTTTATAAAGTTTTTTCTAATTATATCAAACAGTTAGAAAAGTTCACCTATAACATCAATTTTGTTTTTAGTTCTATCCCCTTCTATGGTGAGGTAATTTTTCCTCATTTTGTTTTGATTTTAATTTTATAATATAGTTTTCAATCAGTAGAAATGTACCAAAAAACAGTGATAAAAAAAACTGATGACATCCTAGCAACGTTTGCATATAAATGGAAGTTAAAATATGATAATTTATAAATTGTTTCATAAGAATGAAAAAGAAAAAATATGAAATATGTAATACAAGTGTGAAAAAATATAAATAAATAATTTCGACAAGCTGAACATTACCGATTTATGTTAAGATATATGAAAAGTTAAATAAAATATGCAATACATATATGGAAACTCAACATTTTAAATAATTATGAAAAGTTGGACAAAATCCTCTGATGTTTTTATAATAATTTATTTCGATACGTTTAACATACACACACACATACACACGCACATATATATACATATATACATACACACACACACGTATACATACATACATACACACACACATAAATATATGTATATATATAATGCTGAAAACATTAATTAATAATCCAAACACACCACAAGCTTCAAATTTATTATAATAAAATATTTTCTTCTCCACCAAACTTTTATAAAATATATCTACGTCATCAAATTTACTATTTTCGATAGGTTCTGTAGATTTGATAGTATATATACATGTGAGCATTTGTTTTTGTATAAAACATAAGGTATAAAATAAGATGATTTAGTGTGCTTTGTATGGCGGTTACATGAAATAATAACTAATTTTATTTTTGAGGGGTAATATCGTCAAAGTATTAAGTTATGTTCACAAAAAAAATTTCTAAACAAACAATATTTTAAGTAGTCAGCCATCAGCATTCACCAATTGTTATTCAGCATTCAGTGTGCAGCCTTCAGTATTCAGCATTCAGCATTTTAAATAAACGATACCTTAGTGTATCTTCATTTGCAGAATTGGATGACAAACCATCAAATTTAGAGACATAGGCAGTAAGCAACAAAATTGATATTTTTGATGGTTCTAGTTTGGATAAGGAGGTGTCAGCAAACTTGGTTGATGAAGGACAATTAATGAGAAAGCAATTGTACTAGGAAAAGAATTCGTGACACCTAACGTTGGCACAAAATTTGATACCGCTAAAGAAGTATTTTAATATTGCAAAAGTTATGCAAAAAACATGCGATTTTCAAGAAGAAAAAAGTCAAGCAAAAAGGATAAAGATGGATGTTTAACACATGAAATTTGTATGTGATCGATTTGGGAAGCATGAGCCTACAATTTGAAATTCTTTGATGGATCCACCAACAAACGGAATATGACGTAAGATGAAACTCACTTCTATTTTTTGTCAAGATGGGAAATGGCGTATTAATAAGTTATGCCTTGATTATAATCAAGTCTTGAGTCCTACAAAAGCTTGATTCTTTCGATGTTACTGTCAAATAGATGATCCTGTGAAAAGATAGCTTGAAGGTTGCGGTGTTGCAGGAATTGGACCAAAGAAAATTTTAAATGCTGCACCCGTAGAGGTCGGTGGACATAATTGCTGGAAGTTATTCATAACATTCTAAATTGCTTGCCACTACGAAGGGGGTACAAGAGGGTGGAGTACGAGGACAACGCCCGCTGACGGTGCTCAACCTATATGGACAACCCTCTATGATCCAAACAGCAAACGATGACTTTTTGGACCAAAGGTGTCTGTTTGTTTCATCAATCGCCACCAACAAATGTCGAACCCTATATATACACGATAGTACTTCGTCATCGGTACAAAAAAAATTCTTTCTTGCTAATTTATGAATCAACTAAAATTTTCACGCATCATCTATTCAATTTTCGAGTGTTCCTAAGACTTGTGCAAGTAATACAACTTGCATAACATACTCCACTGTATCCTGAAAGAACGTTTTCGATAGCCCTTTATGATCCGAGATAAGAAAAACATTCTTGAAAGAAAGCGATTAGACCACGTATTGGAGTGATATATCTGTTCAACTTACAACAATATTGATAGCTTGTCATTCGTAGAAAAAGACTGCAAAAACTTCCTTGGTAAGGCAAGATAACTACACATTGGAGAAGGAGAAGCTGTTGCGATCCAAAAATATTTTTCTAAAATGCAATCACAAAATTCAAATTTCTCTTTGAGAATGGGTGTCGATAATGATGGATAAATTAAAAATGTGTTTTCGATAGATGGAAGAAGTTGAGAGGCTTATAAAGAATTTGGTGATGTAGTCACTTTTGATATGGCGTACTTGACAAATAAGTATGACATGCCTTTTACTGCTTTTGTTGGGGTCAATCATCATGGACAATTGATTTTGTTTAGGTGTGGCATGATTTCAAGTGAGACCATATAAATCTAGTGGCTTTTTCAAACATGGCTTTCTCGTATGTCTAATGTTTCCCGTCAAGGAATAATAACTGACTAAGGTCGAGTCATGAAAAATGCAATAGAGGCGTTTTCTCTAATACTAAACATCGGCTATGTTTGTGGCATTTGATGAAGAAGTTGCCTGAAAAATTTGGAAGACAAAATCAGCATGAGTCGATTAAAATTAATTTCCATAAAGCTATCTATGATACTCAAGAATCAAAGGAGTTTGAACATAGATGCAAAAAAATAATTGACAAGTTTAACTTATACGACGATATTTGGTTAAGTGATCTATATAAAGAGAGACATCATTGGAGACCATGTTATGTGAAAACAAACTTTTGGACGGGTATGTCCACCACACATTAGCATTAATGCTTTTTTTGATGGATATGTTAATGCTAAAGCAACTTTAAAGCAGTTTGTAGAGCAATACATGTTGGATCTGGGCTAACCCCAGCGAAAGTTATGTGTGAATTTAAAATAAAATTCCCTTATTATCTATATTGGGTCTGTGAAGTCTAATTCATTTAGAGCATTTCTAAATATTATTTAAATAAAATGTTTTATTTTATTTATATTTATAATTTATATAAAAATTTATTTTATTTAAATATTTTCATGCAAATTGTTATATTACTCTGTGTCTGTGATTGATTTATTTACTATATATGCTGAGTTTTGCCAAATTTAAATTAACAATCTGATATTTTGAGCAATTCAAGTCCGACATGTGCGGATGCGATTGATTGAAAATACCAGGTCGTTACATGTACTTATTCAATTTAACCATGTAAGTACCAAAATATGAAAGTTCAATAACATTTCATCCATTTAACAACTCAACACATAATTTTCCACTAACAACCATGTCATTGCATGAATTTATTAATAACCACGGGGTTCTAACATTCGATTATTCATTTCAATCGGTTTATATATCATTTCATTAAATTCGAATGATTTACAACCCAATAATTTGCATTGAACTCATAATTATACTAAACAATTTCATATCCATTTCAAGTTGATTAAAAAAATCAATTTATTCGCTTCCTATTAATTTATAGAATCTTATTCACTTCCGTTTACATCAAATGACAATATTTCCATGCAAATTTGATGATATTGATTTAATAAAATAAACATTTCAGTGTTTTGCTATTTTAATTTGATTCCAAATCAATTTTTATTCAATTCTATTCCATTTCTGATTGATTCTCAATCAATTTAGTTGCCTTCCATTCATATTATACTCAAATCCATTTTATTTATCTTGAAATCACTCCATGATAATTTATTAAATAACCATTTCACAAATTTATTCGAGCCACACTTTCATCCAATAATATCAACTTAAGTTAATTTGTTTATTTCAAATTATTTCAACTCTATAACTTGAGTTTATTACTCTTGCAACCAAATCCCATTTTCATTTCATTTTACTAATTAATTTAATCAGCTCATTTATTTATTCCAATTCAAATTTAATTCCATACCCGAATTCATTTAATTAATATCCCAAGTCACATTCAATTTATTTATACTTGCATTGAATTTATATATAACTTAATTTCCATATTCATTCATCTTCCCATTAGAATTTAAGTCCGATTCGATTCAACCATTTCATCTCATCTCTTGAGATTTAGTACAAGCATTTCACTTCTGATTTATTTCTATTTACGACTTAAATCCAGGTTTCAACTTTTGTTAACCAATATTTCAAACACATTTTCTTTCAGTCATGCTTAAGTCGAATTCTTTTTAATTTTGAGTTCATATCCACTTTTCTAATTCACTATCAATCAAATCCAGTCCCATTTAACTCAAGTCCTACTAATCAATTTATCTAATTAGCTCCTTTTCATTTTATAATTCAATATCTAATTTTTTCAAGAATCACTTCATTTAATTTGACTTTAGTTCAACTTCACCTTTATTATTCAAGTTTGGATTTTCTTTCTATTAATCCAATTATTTAACTATTTAGTCTTGATTTACCATTTTATTCCTCAAATTAATAATTTTCCATCTTATTTTCTCATTTTCATCACTTCTTCGAGTATATTTTATTTTTAACTCAAGTTTATACATCGATTTATAACCTAAGTATATTTTTATTCCATTAATTTCAATTTTTATAAGCTATACAACTATTTATTCACCATTCCATAAATTTTCCTTTTAAATTTTATTCCATTCAAAAATTAATAGCTTATAGTTATCCCATCACTTTATAATTCAAATTTTATATTAAATTTGATATTATTTCTAATTCCAATTCAATTTTTATTTAATTTAAGTTAAATTCCATTCATTTTAACTTACTCAAGTCAAAATTTATTTCCAAAATTCAATTTCCATAATTTTCCTTTAAAATCGTTCACCATTTGTAAGTTCATAACTTATTTTCTGATATTTCCTAAAACATTTAAATAAGGATTCTAGAATATTTAAATACCCGGCATTTACTTCAATCATTTTGAAATCAAATATATAGCTCTTTCTTGGTTTTAACAAACCATTCTTTGGAATTTCCGAAAACAATTTGGTTTTATCCAACACGAATTTCCTTTCTAAACCATTTTCAGTAAATCCTCATATCAAATCACTATGGCAGCAACCCATCACTTAGAACTAGAAAATGAACATCGATGATGTCGCGATCATCATCAGAATTATTTTTCAGCGATTGTAGTGAGTTCAGCGCTATATCTCTTTCCAAAATCCATTTTTAAATTAATTTAAAGCATTTTCTATTCAAAAATATCTTCAAACAATACTCCATTATTTATTTCAAAAATGTTTTCAAAAATAACTCCAATTTCATTTCCACAATTTTCTGAAAATTATTTCCTAAACTCTCCGGGGTTTTAAATTCCTGAATTCGAGTTCGAATCCATTCCAATTATAATTCTTTTGTATAATTCAACTTATACAAATTTTATTTGGTTTTTATAAACTATTTCCAATTTTATAATCTTGTTAGATTATAATATTTTCAACCAAACACTCCAACATACTATAATAATTTCATAAAATTATTTTCTTCATATCAAAATGTAGTTTGGGTAAAATTATTTCATTTACCCACTCTTTAAACAATATTGTGTTAGTTTGCCTAATTTAAGAGTTTAGAAATCCCTATCGATAAAGTTGTCCAAACTGTACCGACCAGAATTTATAAACACTCAACCGATAATCAACACAATATAAAACAATTTATATTCACTAACAAATACGCGCTCATATCTATTAATACAGTTAGACTTATTCTAGGGTACTACTGACCCTATTTCCAATGTGTAATCCCCACCATAACCAATGTTCTCACTTAACCTTCAGCTTTGATACCAACTGTAAATGACTGGGATTTTCGATCTTCGAAAATCGACATCAATATGTTCACTGTATAGAATGCCAAGCAATCGAATGCTTGAAAAACCAGTTCATTAAGGGTGAAGAAGAAAAGGTAGAAGAAGAAACAGAAAGAAACAGAAAGAAACAACAACACAGAATCTCACAATTGCAGCCGAACAATATATAATATATAACAACAGATTTTAAATACAAGAACTGTACTGTTAATATACATACCATTATCAGAGTACAATAGACAACAATTAATCTGGACAGTTTATTAAACTTGTTCTCACACAGCGAAAATTTTAAACAAGTACGGGAATACATCTGAACTCCTCCAGCTCGTCTCTTGAGCTCCGTAGCATCCTATCCTGAATCTGTAATACTCGGTCTGACCCGAGCATTATAATAAAATAACACCTGAGTCAGTCTTGGAAAATCAGCGTAAGAAAACATCTCAATTTGAATTATTAACTTTTATCAAAGTCTTTTGAAAACGAAGGTATCTTATAAGGCCACATCACACATAAACACGTCGGGTTTTTCCTTTACGATAACCAAACCATTTTTATCAAATTCAAATGATATTATAATAGTGTCTAAACAAAGTAAATAGAAAATAGCTAAAATGCTCACATCCCACGTTTCAGCAAAGTTGGGCACAATCAAAACCATACGGCGCTTATTGGAGAATGGATTCCATACAATGACTAGGCAATGGGGTACAAACTATCATAGTACACTTCTAGAAAAATGTACCGAGGACTCGTTGGGACCCCCTACAACACAAGGCTAGCCCTATCCCTAACCTGGATAGAATTAAATATGTTATCACCTGGGTGTTCTAACCCTTATTGAGAGCTCATTTGCGTGCACCATTGTATCCATAATTTATAATATATCCGAGGGTATCTAGAAAGATGATAACATACCATAATTGGGTGCGACCTACTTAGTCTTGCTGCATAACCCATGATTTTCAGTCATTTCGATTGATGAGGCTTGAGGCTACGATTTCCTTTCAAGAACAATTTTCACTTAGAATGCTCATCCTCCTCCAATGACGATGTTCTGATAGCATTCGTCCACACAAGTTGTCCTAGGTCTGGACAAACCGAATCACCGTCTTCTCTGTCTTAACGGTATCCATTCGTAACGTTCAAATCGGATCAAAGTAGTTTTTGGATAACTAAATCCAATATCGGTCTCTTCGAAACGATTAACAAAGTTAGCCAATATTGATAGTCGGTTATTTCACAATCAATATAACATCCATAAGCAATCACTGGGCCATTATTTGTAATTTCCTCCAAAATACTCATTTCCAAATATCTTTACAAAGATATGCATTCATCTCCTTCAATACTTCAGTATTTGAAAACAATTTCAACTATTTATATCCATAACAGGATAATTTCAACCATCTCGATACTTAGAAATATTTTTTTCCAGTTCCATTTACAATTCAATACTTTGAAATTATTTCTATAATAATAACCTCGCAGTTAAAACATTACAAATCCATCCAGTCCAACACTTCGAAAAATACCCTTAAGTATAACTTCCCAAAAATCATTTATTTTTTTTCTTTCTTCAAAACTTAGAAAATATTTCATTTATTTCCTATTTCCTCAAATCCTTTACAATTCACCTGTAAATTTCATATCTCACTTTTAACAAATTCTATAAGTTCTGGTATCCATTAATTTATTCTCTTCAATATTTCCAAAGTCAAATATACCTGCTTATAATTCCAATTTCCCTTTCTACTTCTTTTATGAATTCTATTTCATTTTCGAAGTTCACTTTTATTTAACTACTTCGGAAATTTTCTTACTTTTTCCCAATTCCATTTTGAAAATTCTCTTATAAATCCCATATTCTGAATAACCCCATTTCCAGATTTCCAAGAAGACTTATAAATAAATTTAAACATTAGAAAACTCTCTCTCTACATATACATATAATAAGTATTTAAAAGAATAGTAATAATTTATTTTAAAGACATGTTCAAGTAATTATCTAAGAATATTGAAACGCTTTTATAAAATCACCTTTCAAAGCTGATTTTAAAGTATAGGATTTATTAAAATAAAAGGTAAATATTTGAAAAAAATCCACTTACTGAATTATTTCAATTTTAACTAGTTAAAATCTCATAGCTCAATAAATAAAAAAATTCTTTTCAAAACAAACTTAACTTCTTAAATTTTTAAAATATATTTTTAAATTTTCAATAACCAATTAAATTTATAAATTCCTCTCGACTTCCAACACATCGCTTCCATTTCGATCTCCTTAACCACTTCAAAAATAGTATCCACTATTTTTCTCTTACCCTATTTCTTATTCTAATATAAAATCTCCCTGTATACTTATATTTCCAATTTATCATCTGATATAAATTCCTTTATTTATAAACATCGTTTATAAAATTTTAACTCCTTTGAGTTTCACCTTTTTATAAAACTAATTTCGTTTATAATATTCCAATTTGCCAGTCTATTCTCTTATAAATTCGATATTTTTATTTTTATTGTCGATTTCAACTTCTTTCCATATTTCCAGAAAATATCGTTTAAATATCCATCGTTTAAAAATTCTTTATATAAATTATTTTAAAAATCTCTATTTAAAATATTTTTATGAATAGCTAAATACACACTAAAATCAATTATTGTTTTTATCCAGAATCAATTTCTTAAAAATAATCCAAATTTCGATATAAATATTTTTACATTCAAAATTCCTTTTTAATTCCTTCAAATTTAAAAATAGTATTTATGGTATTCAACATACCCAAATTCAGGCCAGTGCTGACATAGCATTCAATAATTCACATCACAACAATAATCTATAACAGATTATTTAAACACATCACATATTACTATATGTGAAAAACAATCAAAATAAATTTTGAGAAATCAAGTTGGATCCCTCCAACTTGTTTTCCCTACATCCACAGATGTTAATACAACGAAAAAAATATCAATCCCACTTCGAGGGGGATATCGTGGTATATAGGGTCACGCGCTATCATGCGGAGGCATAGGGTTTCATCCGCTAAAAAATGCAGGAATATCAATCCAACTACTAATATATACTACTATATATAATATAATCATCCAACAGATAATTATAAATTTATCAATCTAATAAACCATCCAATAATTTAAATTTAAACATTTAAATTTAAATTTGGCAATCCAAATGAGTGAGAATTTCTCACATTGACTTTACTTGCAAATCATTCCAATCTCGACTTGTTTTCCATGATTTTTAGACCTCGTATAAATGAATTACGTATTTATTAATATTTGTAAAAAAAATTAAAATTATCATTGATGACTAACTTAATTTTTAATTTAAATTTAAAATTAACAAACCTATCCCTCGACATTCTGTCTGCCTCGCTCAACTTCCCAACATCGCGATGCCTGTTTGCCAAGAGTGTTGCAGCCACACGCCTCCAGAACACGATTACCACCCCTCCATGAAGATTGCCTAATTATCCATCACCGCTTGCAACCTCTTTGCGCCCACCACATCCACCCTACAGTCGTGCACCTCGCCTCAGCCAACTTCACGCGCAGACCGTACGCGCGTACACAACTCCCCTTCATCCTTCCCTCGCGAACGCCGCGACTTCGAACCCACGTACAAACTTCGAACCACTCTACTCCATGACAACTACTGCCACCACGAGTTCGTGCCTATACCACCGCGACTTCAAACTCGCCTCCCTCGATTTCCATCGCTGCCAAAATCGATCAATCGCCCCACCATCAACTCGCGTGAGTAACCCTCAGTCAAACGCCCTCCATCTCGATGCCGCACTCAGGGCGAGCCGTTGCCTCACGTCGCTTGCTCCTCCCCATTGAGTCGGCCAGCCACGCGACGAAGTCGCGATTGATTCGATTTTCTAGAGGTGGGGTGATTTTGATTTTGTGCCCCTTTTTTTATTTCTTAAAACTGAAACGAGATTTCGTTTAACTCGTTCGATTTTTGTATTCGAAAGTTAAAGAGGGAAGAACAACAGGTGACTTATAAAAGGAAGGGAGAGGCGTGAGATTGTAGATAAGGGGGATAGCGTGTTTGAACGGCTTTGAGGTCGCATGTTTGACAAGCAAAAGAGGCGGCTACGATTTTGACTTTGATTTGATTTATAAAAATTAATATTAAAAATACCTCCTTTTGGGTAACTAAAAATTTACAGTCTCCATCGAGGCATGCTGCTAGGCATTTATAATATTATACCCCTATTTCGAACACAATGGAAAAGATTTTGAGCGCAAATTCGATCAAATGAAAAAGATAACTTTTTAAACCCAATTATTATATTGAATTCTCGATATAAAATTTAACGCGTTTCTTTCCCGTACGACCAAGCGATAACTCCAAAAGCTACGAAATTTAAAATCCGATAATAATACACTATTACGGATCAAATGGAACTATTTTCTTCGAATTCCAAGACTGTGCCCTGGATCGCTATTTTAACGCATCAATTAAATGGACGATTTCAAAAAATTTGAAATAGCTTGAAATTTTCAGTTTAAAAATCTTAGTAACTAAATTATAATTCAAAATCCAATATTTAAACTATTTAAATATTCCAAATTAATCATTAAAAAATCCTGGACGTTACAGTACCAGATACAACAATAAATTCAAAACCATATAAATTTCATTTATTATATTTATTTAACTCATTTATTTAATCCATTTGACTTCCCTTAAGTAAATTGAATTTCAACTATTCTTTGTAATTTACCTCTGTATCACAAATAGTGTAACGACCCGTAAATTTTCGATAATTAATATAGCAAAATTAATAAGATTTCGTGATTTGGTGTGAAATTTTTTTTTTTGTAATTCATTTGGAATAATAATAACTGGAATGAATTGCGACAATAATTATCCAAGAAATGAAAAATGAATGCTACTTAGTGAATGCCTTTGAAATCAATAGTTGAATAGGATAATAAATGTTGAAATTCATTGGGTATAATAGAGTAATTGATTGACAATTAAAACTTATTTAAAATCAAATATTGAATATTGAACAGGTAAATTGTTTAAATTAAATAGTTAAAACTTATTGAATAATTGAATAACTGTAAAATGAAAATAGTGTTCTAAATTGTGAATTGGTTTTAAAAAGTTGAGTCTTATAAGTTCAATTTCAATATTTCAAAAGATAATGAATTATTGGATAATCGAAATTGTTTAAATTTAATATTTGGAATTTATTGAATAATTTAATAATGAGAATTGAATAACCGTATAATGTAAATAGTTGTTTTATAATTTTAATTCGTTTCAAAAGTAAATTTTATAAGTTTGTTTTGAATATTTCAAAAGATAGTGATTTAAGAATAATCAAAATTGTTAAATTTAATTTTACGAATGTTTGAATAAATTAGTTTCGAATTTGATATGATTAATTTGATATTGGAATTTAATATATGAAAATAGAGTGAATATTTGAAATTTGATTTAATATGATTAAAATTGGTTTCCAAAGTGAATGTAAGTTATATTTGGATTTTAATAGAGTTAATAAGATTTTAAAATTGGAATTTATTGGATAAATTGAATAACGGGTTAAATATGATTAAAAATGATTTGTAAAATTTTATTTTATCATATTGGAGTTATAGTGATGTTATAAAACTTTTAAAACTGAATTTAGAATGTATTTGTGAAAATTGAATATTTTAATATTTAATTATCGACTGAAAAATAGCCAATTTTCCGAACAGTCTCAGAAATGGACGAAACTAGTTCCATTGGATCCGTAATAGTTAGCTATTATCAGATATCAATTTTCGTAGCAATCGGAGTTGTCGTTTGACCGTGGCAGCTCGAAACGCGTTGAAATTGTTTTAATATTAATTTGGCGAGTTAAAATAGTCATTTTTCAAACGGTCTCGGATTTCGACGAAACCAGTTTCATCGGATCATTAATGTGATATTATTGCAAGATTTCAAATTTCAAGTCAATCGGGCTTATCGTTTGTCCGGGGCAAGCTAAAACACATAGAAATTCGTTTAATCGGTTTAATTTAAAATCGATCGTTTATTGCTGTAACTCGCACAGATGATTGAATTAGCTTCCGAAACCTATTCCATTGTGTCCGGAACGCGGGATAAACCCTAGGAACGTCGGTTACCGCGCGGAATTCGGAGTTTGGAAAAGCCGGATAAATAATATTTGCCGTTTCCTATAAATAGCCCCCCCTTTATCTCAAAAATTAAAAAAAATAATATAAACTAGGGTTTGTTACAGCCGCCGCCGTTTATAATTCCAAGGGCCGGAATTCATTTCTCTTCTCCCTCAAATTTCTCCAAATCCATCGATTATTTCGAAAAGTTTTCAACTGCAACTTGGTAGAGCTCATCGAGTACTCCGCAACCAACGGCTATGATCTGAATCGGGGCCACGGATCGTCTGCAATCCTCGTTTGAATGGCCGAGTTTTGCACGCCTCTCTAGGGTGGTGGAGTTGACCGAGTTCGCCATGGCTCTGGGCGTAGGTGGAGTTGGTGATGGCCGTTCTGTTGGTGGTGTGGTGATGGAATATCGGCGAACGTAGGGTGGTGCGTTTGGAGCCCTAGTTCGGCCTCTTTGGGTTCGTGCGCGCGTGCTTATACCTCGGGGAAGAAGAAGGGGAAAGGAAGGAACGGCTTGGATTTGCAGGCTTTGAATTGGACGGCCCGAATAGCATTTAGGTTAAAAAAATTAGCAAATGAATTTGTAAATTATTTATTCAAATTCATACGATCTTCTAAAATTCATATCTTTTTCATACGAGGTCGGAATTGCACGAAACAAGTCGCGTTGCGTTCGTATTGTCGAATACTACGCTATGGAGGTGGATTGGTATCGTTTGGAGCTAGAGAAAATTTGGGTTAAATTGAACGTCGTTCGATTTGATTTGAAATCGTAAAAATCAAGGTGAGTGTTTTATAACGCTCACACCGTACTAAATATCTTTATGCTAGTTAAAGTGACATTATGAAGTGATATGAATTTTATTTGTCGTTGTTTGATATAAATTTAATTGTCATATAGCTTGTTATTTGAATTAACCGTTGAAAAATTAAATTGACAGTTAAATTGAAATTAAAATTGAATGGCGATTAAATTACCTGACATTGATAACTATGAAACTGCCATGAATTGTATTGTTTATTAGATGATGTATTTTGATGGATGCTATTGGTTGATAATTGAATGTTTGGATGTTTATTTACTTATATAGATCCTGTTATGCATACATATGATGCTGTAATTTAATTTAAGTAATATATGCTCATCCCTGACATTTAATTGAAATAAAATAATTACTTGGGCATAGGATAGAAAATTATATACGGACACCGAATTGGCTAAATTAATAATTTTTGAAATCGTCGATTTGAAATTTATTTAAATGTTTGATTTAAGGGTTATAAATAGAAATCAATTTATAAAATCGAATTTATTGAAAAATTGAGTTTTGGAATATTGAAATAAATCTTTGTTAAAAGAAATTGTTAAGTAATGTGATTCGAGACTTTGAAATTTAAAAATTGGGATTTGATTGAATTTTGAAAATTGATTTGTTTAAAGATTTAACCTTAATTCGAGCTTTGAATATTACTAAGTAAAAGTGATATAAAAATGATATTTTGAAATCGAGCTTGGAACTTAATCACATTTGAAATTTGGATTTAAACTTGAACATTGAAGGATAATTTTGTTAAGTGTTAAAAATTTGATATTTTGGAAAATCAAGCTAAAAATCGATATAAATTGAAATTGAATAAATTAAATGTGAATGTAAAATTGAATTAATTTGAAGTAAAAAATTGACATTGATTTGAATTGAGATCGAAATTGAATCGGTAAATTGGAAATTGAAATTTATTTGAATTGGGAAGTTATAATTGAAGTGGATTGGTTTTGAAGCTGTTTTAATTTGTTTGTCAAATTACTCTGTTATGTAAACCACTTTGAATTCTTAAACTATTTCAATCTATTTTTAATCTACTTAACCCAATTTAAATTATTTTAAACTGATTTATCTATTTCCAATCCATTTTAAGATTTTAAGTATTTTAAGTATTTTAATTATTTAAAACCACTTTTAAACCACTTAAAACTATTTTCTAAATTCCAAACTGGTTAATAAGGTGAAATGTTATGTTTAAATCTTGAATTTGAATACGAATTGGATTAAACGAAGTTGCAACCTAAATTGAAATTCGAAATGATTTTGGAATCGAAATGAGATATTGATGCGAAATTTATTCTGGAGCGAAATCCTACATTTGAAAAGATACGATGATATTTGAAATGAATTTGATTTTTGAAGCGAATATGATATTTTGATATCAATTATGAATTGATTTGAAATACAAAAGAGCCAACGGTGTAATAATACGTAGTTATTAAAGAGACCGGGATCAGATATGGACATACTCTCTGTCGATACCGAAAACCACTTTAATAACTATTATACGTGGAGTGTTGATCCAGAATGAAGTGGATGGTTTGGTGAACGCGTTGACTGAAGAAAGAGAACGATATTGGATGACCCCTGACATGACTAAAACAGGAGCCGCGCCGGGCCATTGAGGTTCGCCACCTCTAGCGGACACGCTTCTTCGATACCATTTCTATTACATTTGTGATGCGATTTGGGTGCACCCCTTGATTTTGGAGTGTTGTTTCGCGGTGTTGGGGTAGCTGCTGGCTATGTCCAACATCAGTTCGGATCACGCAACTACTAGTATCCTAGTTGGTATCGCCTCATGTACCTTATCATACTGATTATCCTATTCGCGACCACTACGTTTTGATTTGTACCTTGAGTATATGGATTGCCCTCTGGTGACTTCCGGTTTTGGGGAAACTACGGTCTTGTATATGCTTTTGGGAATATAAAAATGTGTTAAGGGGGATTATGGTAACGCCTTAACGCTATTTTGATACTTTATATTACTGATAGGCATTATCTACTTAGCGTATATTACTACATAGTAGATAGTTTAACGGATCCTTGAGAGATGGAAAATCCCGTAACATCTCTTAAGTTATTGCACGCACGTCGACACTGGATATGAGATGTCAAACCCCGTAAACATCTCTGACGCCGTTACACTCATATTTATTTACGATTGATTTAACTTTCATAGGGATATTTAGTCCTGACTCGAGTGTTTTGTCTTTTCATTACGCTCGGGTCAGTCCTGAGTTTTTTTCAGATTTTTGAAGACCTATTCTGGAGGATGAAGATGAAGATTTGGTATACTATTACTATTATTACCCTTGCATCATGCTATCTGCTGCATTGTTTTAATTGTTCTGTTGTATATTTATAACTCTGATAAATGTTGTATAAATAATTGTCAAAGTATAGTAAACAGCTTCATGAACTTTTTATTTGACTATTATATTTTAGCGTTCCGCTGCGAGATTCTGTGTTGTTTCTTTTCCTTTATTTCTCTTTCTTTCCTTTTCTTATTTACCCCAATAACCATCTTCCCTTTTGAATGGTTTGGAATCGGCATGTGTATTGGAACGTCGGTTTAAACTGTCCAAAAAGGCGGGTCGTTACAGTTGGTATCAGAGCTTTGGTTTAGCGATAACCTTAGCTCTGTGGGGTCTGACTCTTTATAAATAGGGTAGTTATACCCTATGATGAGTCGCTGAGTGAATATATATATGAGAGAGCGTATTTGTTAGTGATATAAAATGTTTTATATTGTGTCGGTTGATTTGTTGAGTGGCTTATGGATTCTGGTCAATACGAATAATTAACGTCATTGATAGGGATCTCTAAACACTTAAACAGAACAATTCAACATAGTATTGTTTTAAATTGGGTAAATGAAATAATTTTGCTCTAATTATATTTTGTATATAAAGAAAAATTTTCAGAAATTTATTGTGACTTATCTTGCTTACCTGGTTGTTAGGAATTTAAAATATTAGTTATTATCATGAATTGGATATTGTAATTTAATAAATAAGATGAATTACAAAATGAACAGTAATAAAACAACTTGTAGAATGTTTAAGGAAAATCCTATAAGATATTTTATAAAGGTGACTTATAAATTTAAAATAGATTTAAATTGGAAAATATTGAATTTAAGACCCGGAGATTTTGGAAAATGGTTTTCAAAGCTTTGAAGAAATATATAGTGATATTAATTGGAAATTGTTTATGGAAATATTTTGAAAGGATTTTTGAAGAAAGGAATGAATTTAGTACTCTTCTCTTATGTCGCTGGAAAATAATTTCGGTGATGACTGCGCTGCATCATCGACGTTCATTTTCGAGTCTCAAAGTGGGGGAGACTTCTAAGAAGCTTTGCTTTTCTTCGAAATTATTTTGGGTAAATGGGTTTTGGTTTAAACTCCAAAGGTATGATTTAATATATTAAAGATATAAGTGTATATATTTATTTCAAACGATTTGAAAAGAACCGGGCATTTAAATTTCTAAGTTATGTTAATTTATAATTTTCAAATTATTTGAATGAAATGTGAATAACCAAAATTTATAAAATAAGAGGATTAAGATATCTATGTTTATCGTTTTGGGAAAAACTTTAGAGTTGTAGTGTACCTTTAAAATTGAAAAGTAAAGAGGATTTAAACAAATTAAATTTGTGAACATTCTAATTAAGTAAAATGAAGTTCTATAAATTTGTATAATACCGAATTTGCATTCTGATAACATATAACAAGACTTACCAAATATTAAAAAGTTAAAATGATGTTTTGGATATGTAATGAGATATTGTATAAATAAACAGAACCTGAAGTAATTGAAGTATACAAGTAAGGAAAGCTCAAAAAGAATTAAAATGTATGTAAATGAAAATTTTGGTTGTGAAAAAAATTGTTATATACTTAAATATAGCACGAAATGATAAATGGATAAATGAAACAAGTGAACTTAAGAAATGAATCGTATTATATCTTTATAAATTGGTTATAGAAATAAATATAAATTGCAAAGGATTGTAAGAAAATTAAATTTGTAACCTTTAAGATAACTATAAACTAAGAAAAGTCATATATAAGAAGTTAGGCTTTTATGGAATGACTATAAATTAAAGTGATGATTAATAAAATGTTCTGCGTTAATAAATGTTTCACAAATAAATTTGTATTAACTGAAATCATGAAAATGAAATAAATGTAAACAAAGGAATTTCTTACAACTAAGAATCAATTGGAAATGAAATTGAATTTAATTAAATCACATGGAATGTTTAAAATGAACTTGAGTAAGAAAATTCTTTGATATGATGTTAAGAAAAGATAATGTCAAAGAATATGCTATGTAAAGAAATGAATATACTAACTAAATAATGGATTGTGAGTAATTAAGTGGAAAAAAAATAGAAGTCAATAAATATTTTAGTATAGATAAATTGGATAGAAATCCATTGGAAGGAAATACGTGAGATTGTACGTATATTATTTTATTCGCATAACGATTTGATCCAAATTCGAGCACAAAATTTCGAGATGATTTATATCGTTCCAAGTTAGGATTTTTCACTCGATTTTCGACGGCGAACCCTAGATATGGATTTTTAATTTGATTCTGGAATTCTCTATCATAGTATATGGCTATGCAAGGAGAGTAACAGTTTCCAATCAAGGAACCAAATCTGAGTCCGCACTAGAGAGTCGTGTGAACGATACTAGTTTGGAAGTGAAATTGTGTGATCGAATAAGCGATTAGATTGATATTGCTCACGGATGATATATATACGGCTTACGGACTTAATTAAAGTTAATATTGGAAATATATGATGCCAAATATAAAACGATTCTTTTAAAATTATATAACAGAATATATATATAAAAGAAATAAACCAAATTGAATGTAAAATAATAATTTGGTTATGTTGGGTATGATTTGGTTGTTATGTGATTGTTAGTTGATTGTTAAGTGTAAATTGAAGTTATAAATCATTGAAATCAAATTGGAAGTGAACTAATGTAAATATAAATTAATGAATGTTAACTAACTGAATTGAGAATGAATGTTAGTAAAATCCAACCTTAATGAAGTAATTGTGATTAAAATTGAAAACCAAGTCAATAAATATTAATGAGAAGTGAATTTATAATGATTGGTTACGGATTTGTTGGATGATAGTTGGATGATAGTTGATTGATGGTTGCAATTGTTGTTTTGTTGCATTTGCTATGTTGGCACATGTAGTTGTTATGTTGCTATATGATGTATATTGATATTATTTTCGTATATGCATGTTTCTCATAGTTTGTTGAGTGTTTAGTAGGTGCGGATTGCGCTTGCTTCGCATTTGGAGCTCGCTTTTGCGCTATATTATTCGTATATGCTCGCTAATAAAAAAAATATAAGGTACATGTTTATTTTATCATTGGATTTGGTGATTTTTGATGAGCCACTTGGCTTTTGGATTTTCTTTTGTTGGTTTGGGGCCCGTAGAGGCGTTTTGTAGTTGTACCGATCGAGCCGCGCAAAGGAGACTCTGCCGAAATTTTCCGTAAAATACGGGTGTTAGAAAAATTTTCAAGTTTTAAAATTTTTATAACTTGTTTTGATAACTAACTTTTAAGTTTAGAAAGCCGTTCGGAGTAAGTTAGTGGAAGTGTAGTAACGATTTATGAATGGAATTTCATTGTTTTATAAGTTGATAACTTTAAATAAAATATAGCTAGTGTTGAATTCTATACTTAGTGTCTTTTCCCTTCTTTTTCCTTTTCGGGGACGAAAAGTTTTGAGTGGGGGAGAGTGTAACGACCCGTAAATTTTCGATAATTAATATAGCAAAATTAATAAGATTTCGTGATTTGGTGTTAGAAAATTTTTTGTAATTCGTTTGGAATAATAATAACTGGAATGAATTGCGACAATAATTATCCAAGAAATGAAAAATGAATGCTACTTAATGAATGCCTTTGAAATCAATAGTTGAATAGGATAATAAATGTTGAAATTCATTGGGTATAATAGAGTAATTGATTGACAAGTAAAAATCTATTTAAAATCAAATATTGAATATTGAACAGGTAAATTGTTTAAATTAAATAGTTAAAACTTATTGAATAATTGAATAACTATAAAATGAAAATAGTGTTCTAAATTGTGAATTGGTTTTAAAAAGTTGAGTCTTATAAGTTCAATTTCAATATTTCAAAAGATAATGAATTATTGGATAATCGAAATTGTTTAAATTTAATATTTGGAATTTATTGAATAATTTAATAATAAGAATTGAATAACCGTATAATGTAAATAGTTGTTTTATAATTTTAATTCGTTTCAAAAGTAAATTTTATAAGTTTGTTTTGAATATTTCAAAAGATAGTGATTTAAGAATAATCAAAATTGTTAAATTTAATTTTACGAATGTTTGAATAAATTAATTTAGAATTTGATATGATTAATTTGATATTGGAATTTAATATATGAAAATAGAGTGAATATTTGAAATTTGATTTAATATGATTCAAATTGGTTTCCAAAGTGAATGTAAGTTATATTTGGATTTTAATAGAGTTAATAAGATTTTAAAATTGGAATTTATTGGATAAATTGAATAACGGGTTTAATATGATTAAAAATGATTTGTAAAATTTTATTTTATCATATTGGAGTTATATTGATGTTATAAAACTTTTAAAACTGAATTTAGAATGTATTTGTGAAAATTGAATATTTTAATATTTAATTATCGACTGAAAAATAGCCAATTTTCTGAACAGTCTCAGAAATGGACGAAACTAGTTCCATTGGATCCGTAATAGTTAGTTATTATCGGATTTTAATTTTTGTAGCAATCGGAGTTGTCGTTTGACCGTGGCAGCTCGAAACGCGTTGAAATTGTTTTAATATTAATTTGGCGAGTTAAAATAGTCAATTTTCAAACGGTCTCGGATTTCGACGAAACCAGTTTCATCGGATCCGTAATGTGATATTATTGCAAGATTTCAAATTTCAAGTCAATCGGGCTAATCGTTTGTCCGAGGCGAGCTAAAACGCATAGAAATTCGTTTAATCGGTTTAATTTAAAATCGATCGTTTATTGCTGTAACTCGTACAGATGATCGAATTAGCTTTCGAAACATGTTCCATTGTGTCCGGAACGCAGGATAAACCCTAGGAACGTCAGTTACCGTGCGGAATTCGGAGTTTGGAAAAGCCGGATAAATAATATTTGCCGTTTCCTATAAATAGCCCCCCCTTTATCTCAAAAATTAAAAAAAAATATACACTAGGGTTTGTTACAGCCGCCGCTGTTTATAATTCCACGGGCCGGAATTCATTTCTCTTCTCCCTCAAATTTCTCCAAATCCATCGATTATTTCGAAAAGTTTTCAACTGCAACTTGGTAGAGCTCATCGAGTACTCCGCTTCCAACGGCTATGATCTGAATCGGGGCCACGGATCGTCTGCAATCCTCATTTGAATGGCCGAGTTTCGCACGCCTCTCTAGGGTGGTGGAGTTGACCGAGCTCGCCATGGCTCTGGGCGTAGGTGGAGTTGGTGATGGTCGTTCTGTTGGTGGTGTGGTGATGGAATATCGGCGAACGTAGGGTGGTGCTTTTGGAGCCCTAGTTCGGCCTCTTTGGGTTCGTGCGCGCGTGCTTATACCTGGGGGAAGAAGAAGGGGAAAGGAAGGAACGGCTTGGATTTGCAGGCTTTGAATTGGACGGCCCGAATAGCATTTAGGTTAAAAAAATTAGCAAATGAATTTGTAAATTATTTATTCAAATTCATACGATCTTCTAAAATTCATATCTTTTTCATACGAGGTCAGAATTGCACGAAACAAGTCGCGTTGCATTCGTATTCTCGAATACTACGCTATGGAGGTGGATTGGTATCGTTTGGAGCTAGGGAAAATTTTGGGTTAAATCGAACGTCGTTCGATTTGATTTGAAATCGTAAAAATCAAGGTGAGTGTTTTATAACGCTCACACCGTACTAAATATCATTATGCTAGTTAAAGTGACATTATGAAGTGATATGAATTTTATTTGTCGTTGTTTGATATAAATTTAATTGTCATATAGCTTGTTATTTGAATTAACCGTTGAAAAATTAAATTGACAGTTAAATTGAAATTAAAATTGAATGGCGATTAAATTACCTGACATTGATAACTATGAAACTGCCATGAATTGTATTGTTTATTGGATGATGTATTTTGGTGGATGCTATTGGTTGATAATTGAATGTTTGGATGTTTATTTACTTATATAGATCCTGTTATGCATACATATGATACTGTAATTTAATTTAAGTAATATATGCTCATCCCTGACATTTAATTGAAATAAAATAATTACTTGGGCATATGATAGAAAATTATATACGGACACCGAATTGGCTAAATTAATAATTTTTGAAATCGTCGATTTGAAATTTATTTAAATGTTTGATTTAAGGGTTATAAATATAAATCAATTTATAAAATCGAATTTATTGAAAAATTGAGTTTTGGAATATTGAAATAAATCTTGGTTAAAAGAAATTGTTAAGTAATGTAATTCGAGACTTTGAAATTTAAAAATTGGGATTTGATTGAATTTCGAAAATTGATTTGTTTAAAGATTTAACCTTAATTCGAGCTTTGAATATTACTAAGTAAAAGTGATATAAAAATGATATTTTGAAATTGAGCTTGGAACTTAATCACATTTGAAATTTGGATTTAAACTTGAACATTGAAGGATAATTTTGTTAAGTGTTAAAAATTTGATATTTTGGAAAATCAAGCTAAAAATCGATATTAATTGAAATTGAATAAATTAAATGTGAATGTAAAATTGAATTAATTTGAAGTAAAAAATTGACATTGATTTGAATTGAGATCGAAATTGAATCGGTAAATTGGAAATTGAAATTTATTTGAATTGGGAAGTTATAATTGAAGTGGATTGGTTTTGAAGCTGTTTTAATTTGTTTGTCAAATTACTCTGTTATGTAAACCACTTTGAATTCTTAAACTATTTCAATCTATTTTTAATCTACTTAACCCAGTTTAAATTATTTTAAACTGATTTATCTATTTCCAATCCATTTTAAGATTTTAAGTATTTTAACTATTTTAATTATTTAAAACCACTTTTAAACCACTTAAAACTATTTTCTAAATTCCAAACTGGTTAATAAGGTGAAATGTTATGTTTAAATCTTGAATTTGAATACGAATTGGATTAAACGAAGTTGCAACCTAAATTGAAATTCGAAATGATTTTGGAATCGAAATGAGATATTGATGCGAAATTTATTCTGGAGCGAAATCCTACATTTGAAAAGATACGATGATATTTGAAATGAATTTGATTTTTGAAGCGAATATGATATTTTGATATCAATTATGAATTGATTTGAAATACAAAAGAGCCAACGGTGTAATAATACGTAGTTATTAAAGAGACGGGGATCGGATATGGACATACTCTCTGTCGATACCGAAAACCACTTTAATAACTATTATACGCGGAGTGTTGATCCAGAATGAAGTGGATGGTTTGGTGAACGCGTTGACTGAAGAAAGAGAACGATATTGGATGACCCCTGACATGACTAAAACAGGAGCCGCGCCGGGCCATTGAGGTTCGCCACCTCTAGCGGACACACTTCTTCGATACCATTTCTATTACATTTGTGATGCGATTTGGGTGCACCCCTTGATTTCGGAGTGTTGTTTCGCGGTGTTGGGGTAGCTGCTGGCTATGCCCAACATCAGTCCGGATCACGGAACTACTAGTATCCTAGTTGGTATCGCCTCATGTACCTTGTCATACTGATTATCCTATTTGCGACCACTACATTTTGATTTGTACCTTGAGTATATGAATTGCCCTCTGGTGACTTTCGGTTTTGGGGAAACTACGGTCTTGTATATGCTTTTGGGAATATAAAAATGTGTTAAGGGGGATTATGGTAACGCCTTAACGCTATTTTGATACTTTATATTACTGATAGGCATTATCTACTTAGCGTATATTACTACATAGTAGATAGTTTAACGGATCCTTGAGAGATGGAAAATCCCGTAACATCTCTTAAGTTATTGCACGCACGTCGACACTGGATATGAGATGTCAAACCCCGTAAACATCTCTGATGCCGTTACACTCATATTTATTTACGATTGATTTAACTTTCATAGGGATATTTAGTCCTGACTCGAGTGTTTTGTCTTTTCATTACGCTCGGGTCAGTCCTGAGTTTTTTTCAGATTTTTGAAGACCTATTCTGGAGGATGAAGATGAAGATTTGGTATACTATTACTATTATTACCCTTGCATCATGCTATCTGCTGCATTGTTTTAATTGTTCTGTTGTATATGTATAACTCTGATAAATGTTGTATAAATAATTGTCAAAGTATAGTAAACAGCTTCATGAACTGTTTATTTGACTTTTATATTTTAGCGTTCCGCTGCGAGATTCTGTGTTGTTTCTTTTCCTTTATTTCTCTTTCTTTCCTTTTCTTATTTACCCCAATAACCATCTGCCCTTTTGAATGGTTTGGAATCGGCATGTGTATTGGAACGTAGGTTTAAACTGTCCAAAAAGGCGGGTCGTTACAAATAGTTTACAAAAATATGAATTTATTTATTACCTGTTTAGTTTCTTAAGTTCGTATTATTTACTTAAATTGCATTCTCTTTTTATCATTCAATTTATTTCACTTAACATATCTTGCAACATCGATTAAGTGTATAAAATTTATTATAACCATTCAAATTTTACTTACAAATTCCCTTAACAACATATTGTTTTTGGACATCTTATTACTTACATTTATATTATATATTATTCAATTACATTCAAAAAAATTCCAAGTAAGTTTTATTAATGTTTTCGAATGTAATTGAGAAAAAGACAAATTTACCTTTTATTTACAACATTTCTATTTAGCAAAATTTAGTTTGAACATTTTATTACTTAAGTTTATCCTATATAACCTTCAATTACATATTCACATTACATTTTAACTTTTTGAATATTTCAGATAAGTTATATATGTTTTAGAATGCAGTTGAGTATTATACCAATAAATTTTGAACCTAGTTCAACTGTTTCAAGTTGTTTCAATTCCATTTCTCATTTTAGACACTCCAATTATTCAAATTTTTTGCTTCATTTTAATAACTGAAAACCATCACTTAGCATAAAACTTAAGGGTTAAATTCCCGGATTCACTTCAAACCATTTTGAAATAAATACACACACACACAAATATATATATTGTACATTAAATCATACTTAAGAAATTCAAATCAAATCCATTTCCCAAAACAAAAGCATAGCAAAGCTACTATGTGGTCTCCTCACTTTGAGACTCAAAAATGAATGTCGCTGATGCTGCAGCCATCATTGAAATTATTTTCCAACGACATAAGTGGAGAGTACTGACTTACTTTTTTCAAAATTCTTTGGAAACAACTTCAATTCGAAATACTTTCAGATAATATATAGTTCTCAAAACTTTGAAAACCACATTTTGAAAAGCACCAAAATCAAATTCTTAAATCCTTAATTTAAATTCATTTCATTTGCAAATCATATTTATAAACCATATTTACAAAATTTAATCACTTTATAACATACAGGAATAGTTAACAGTTTTAGAATGTTGACAAAACAGCAAATGATAATCTAGTACTATCATTTCTAACAACCAATTCATTTAACTATCTAATTTAAGAAAATTATACTTTTATATATAAAACATAATCATACGTAAAATTACATCATTTCCCAATTTTGAAAACAATATTGTGTCACTTTGCTCTGTTCAAATATTTTGGAATTCCTATCGACAGTGTTGGCAAGACGAATCGATTAAAAACCAAAATTTCAACTTAACAACTCAAACAACACAATATAAAACATTTTTATATCAATTACAAATATGCTTCCTCATAGGATGATTCAAAATGAATTTTAGAGCAAGGATAGAGATTCAAATTTAGAGGGAACCTAATCAAAGAGAATTCTAACTAATAAGATAGGTTCGAAAGGAAGATAAGATAACTAGATTACAAAGGAGGAAATATGGATATACTTATATTAATTGCCGCGACCTTAACCAGGTCAACCGAGACTCCATTTTCAGAAATAACATGCCTAAGAAATCGGACTTCGTCCTTCTAGAAATGACATTTAGATAATTGGCTTTCGGCCGGTGACTCCTAAGAGTTTCTAGAACATAGCCCAAATGAGATTCATGCTTCTTCTCTGACTTAGAAAAGACGAGAATATTAGCAACGAAAATGGGGACAAAACTTGTTGAGAACATCTAGGGAAACACGATTCATGAGATCGACGAAGAAGGCAGAAGCATTGGTTAATCGAAAGGGCATGACTAACCATTTTCTCTCTAGGTGCCATTCAGCTGGGAGGAAGGGCAATAGGTCGACCTCCAGTAATATGATCGATGCAGAATTCAATTTCCCACTTGGGAGGGAAAGAAGTGACTTTACCAAAGACATCCGAAAATAGTTGGACAACAGGGGTGGAGTCAAGATCACTAGGTTGAGCATCTAACGAATGGATAAAACTGAATGTATAATCCTAAGGCATTCAACATTCGATCATAAGAGAATTACCCAGGTCGTCTATTAGAGAAATGATTCGGGCTTTACAAGAGATAACAACATCAAAACCGAGGACATATAGATCTCCGGTGAAGCGACGCCTGTTGTAAAGGAGTTTCACCCCTTTATAAATCATACTATTGTGGGCGGGACCGTCGATGGGATTAGTCACACATAAGGATGAAGTTTCCAATTGAGGTTGCAAAATATGCTCAAATTTATTACAAAGATCAACAGAAATAGAGCTATGGGAGGCTCCCGTATCAAAAGAATACGAACAGGAAAAGACAAGAATGAATTTTAGAACAAAGGCAAAGTTTCAAAAATTCAAAAGAAATCCAAATCAAAGAGGATCCTAATAAAGAATTTCAAGCTCGAACGAAGATGATTCTGTAATTAATTTAACTCATTCCAGGGTATTACTACCCCTATCTCTAATGAGTTTTTAATCCATAAGCTTAGTTTTTCCTAAACCTGGCTTCGATACCAACTGTAACGACCCGTCATTTTGAACCATTCAAATCGACAATAATCCACACATGTCAGACTTGACTTGCTCCCAATAACAAATTGTTAATTTCTATTTTACAAAACCTAGCATATACAGTAAATAAATCTATTACAGAATCACAGACACAAAGTACTACAACACTAAGCAGCGAAATAGATAAATACTAGTTCATGAAGCTACTACAGAACATTAGAATCTGAAATAAATACAACAGAAAATCCCAAGTACATAGAAGTCACTAATACAAAAGTTACTGACAAATCTGAATATAAACAACTGGAAATAACTGAAATAAATGAAAGCTAAATAGATAAAGATGGATCTCCAAGCAAAGCTCCAAGCTTCAAAGGTGAGTCTCAAATGCTGTGGCCTTCAGTCTGACCCGAGCATAAAGCAAAACACAAAACACTCAAGTTAGAATTAACATTCTTATGCAAGTAAATTAACTCAAGTGAAATTTCCAAGTGAAATACAATATAACTTAAAGAATGTTGGGATTCCATCCTTTAAGGATTCTTTAAACTATCTACATACATAGTATAATACACTACATAGATAATGTCTACAGTAAAGTAAAATATTAAAATAGCGTTAAGGCATTACCCATATCCCCCTTAACACATTTTTATATAAATGCCGTAGTCTATACAGAACTGTAAACTCCACCAAACCGATGAGATATCAGGGAGCACTCCATACGTATGACACAAATCAAACCCATAGTAGGCGTGATAAGGCATGTGACAAGGCATGTGAGGCAATGGCCAGGGTAGGATACTACCGTTTTGCAGAACCGGGCTGGTGGTAATGCATAACAGCTACTACCACCCACTCGAGACACACTCCCAAATCAAAGGTGCACCCAGTCAAATCACAAAGTAGTAGATATGATATCGAAGAAGCATGCTCGATCGGAGGTGCGACCTCACTTGGATTAGGTATAGCTCTTGTTTTAGTCACATCAAGCTGACTCGAGGGAGTCAGGGCTGCATTCATACCTCATACAAACATTCGCCAAACCATCCTACTTCGTTCTGGAATCTCCACCACGTGTACAGTTGTTAAAGTGGTTTTTAGTATTGGCAGAGAGTATGACAATTTCCGATCTCGGTCCTTTTAACAACCAAATGCTTAATTCATACTGTGGTCATTTTCATTTCAAACAGTTCATGCTTCATATCAAAATATCATATTCATTTCAAAATTATTTCACTTTCAAAATCATTATTCACTTTAAATCATAACATTTCCAACTTAAACAGTTTGAATATTGGAAGTAGTTTATATATTGGAATAGTTGTATAAAAAATAGTTTGCATTTAAAAATAGGTTATAGATTAAATTGTTTATGTATTAAAAATAGTTTATATATTTAAAATTGTTTATAAATTCAAAATAATATATATTAAAAGAGTTTATTTCTAAAATAATTTCAAATTATAATTGTTTCTTCCAATTTCACAAATCAATTCAAATTAACTTTATTTCAAAAATTCAATTTACATCAATCTCAGTTCAACAATTTCAATTAAAAGGTTAAAGGTTCAATTAAAATTCACATTAAAACCATTTTTATTTATATCGTTTTCAATCCAGGTTTGTACTTTAAATTTAAACTACTTCCAATTCAATTAGTTTTAAAGTTTAAATATTCAAACAGTTTACAATAACTCAATTTGATAAGTTCCATTTGTATTTCAAAATTCAACTTTAATTTCATTTAAATTTGAAAATATTCACTTAATCATTTTTAATAACATTTAAATAAAATCTCAAATCACAAATTTAAATCAATACTTAATATTCAATTTCAATTTTATTTAAATTTGAAAATATTCATTTAACCACCTTGAATCAAAATCTAGTTATCAAACTATAAAATCGTATCTTTAAAATCTAAAAATCAATAAGTTCAAATCAACTCTTATTTAAATTCAATTCTTTAACAAATAAAATTACATGTCCACTTTAACTTATCTTTCCAGCCTTTAGTTATTTAAATTATTACAAAATCTAATTTAAAAAAACAATAACATAAATTCAAATATATATTTAAACATATTATATATATGTATATATAAGTTATTACAAAAATCTATTCTGAAATATTAATATAAATTGCAAATAAATATTTAAAACATATTATCTATAAATATTAGTTAAATTAAATTATTATTAAATTTTATTATATTAATTCTTATTAAATTAATTCTTACTATTATTAAATCTATTTTAAATCTTATTTTATATATTTTAAAAATAATAAAGTTATAAATAAAATTTTATAATTTCATTTTCAAACCTAACTTATAATTTTTAAAATTTCTAAAACATATAATTTTAAAAATCTAACTTTTCACATATATTAAATTTAAAATATCTTTATATTATATTCAAAAAAAGCGATATACATATATTTCTCTTTTTCAAAAATTTAGAAAACATTTAAAAATAGGCCAACGGTGTCTGTATATAATTTTCTATCATATGGCCAAGTGATATAGATATTTATCATTTCAATTCACAATTATTTAAATTTGCGGGTATATATCCTTTCAACCCGCAATCTTAAAATTCAAAATCAATAAAATCGTTTGGGTTCATCATTTCAACACATAATGATTTTCCCTGATCTATAAGATCACTCAGGTATTTGTCATTTCAACCCATAGGTAATTCCTAACTATCAAGGAACTTGTAGAGTGAGAATAATAAAATAATAGCATAAATGATATAGCACATCAATAGCAAATATGATCATAATTAACGATTTAAATAAAATATATATTCAGCAGATTATGGTGTCATATGTCAATTATCATAGGTTAACAAATTTAAATAATAATATATCATATTTAACGATCAAATCACTAATTAATTCAAATTTAACAATATATTTCAATCGTCATTATATGTGAAAAAATTTTACTAAACATAAGAATGTTAAGCATGAGTGATTGCTTACCTTTCGAGGCTAGAGAAAATAGACAACACAACAAGCTATGATTTTGAATCACGAGCTCGATAATCGACCAATCCAAACAACAATTTCCAAAGTAAAGCAAGGTAAACACGAATTCGACGAACAAAGCTGATAACTTGAAATCGATGGATATATATATATATATATATATATATATATATATATGCAAACCTATATATATACCTTTTTAAAATGAATATTCCATTTAAAATACATACTAAAATTAAAATATCTATACATTAAATTTTCAATATTAATATTTATTGGAAACACATATAAAATTTTCAATATATATATGTATAAGAAGAGGAGGCTGGCTGATGCTACGAGAAGAAGAGCTGTGCCTAGAGGTTCGGTTGGGAAAACAAAGGGCGGAAGCGGTGGCTTGCTGGGTGCAGGCGGATAAAGGGGTTGCTGGGTAGTGGGAAAGCTTGTGGCAGAGTGGGCTGCCGCCAAGGGAAGTTAGAGGCAGACTAAAGGCATGGAGTTTTGTGGTAGAGGCGTTGACGTGTGAGGGGCAATGGTTTTCGGTGGTGCTATGGTTGAGGGTAGCTGCTGGTGGATAGGGTCCGGGTATGGTTGGACTGGGTGAAGCGGAGCTTGGGTGATGGCTCGAGCAAGCTGTGTGGAGCGATGCGACTTGTGGCAGGCGGAGGGAATGGTGGAAGAGAGAAGGATGGTTGATTGGGTTGCTTGGTTCAGGTGGCTGCAGAAAATGTTGTGGCCGGACTTTGGTGAGGGATTCAAGGTGGAGGCTTGGAAATGCTATCACGCAGGGTAGTGTGATGCGTTGGAGGGTGGAAGCGGGCTAACTGGGAAGGAAGGTGGCTATCTCGGTCAAAGTTGGTTGTGGTGAGCGGTTGTTTGGTGCTAGATGCGACCAGGATTGCTATTGGCGTTAGAGTTTTGGAAGCAGGACGACGGGCTGGGTGATGGTGGCAGATCAAGGGTAGAGGTAGAGTGGGAGTGGGCTGCTCTTTTGCTTGCTGGGTGGCGTTGTGGGTAGTTGGGGATCAGTGATGGAGATAGGTGGCACTATAAAGGGACGAACAGAGTTGTGGGTCAGTTTGAAGGGGAAGGCAGATTGGATAGGTGGGTTGCGAGCAAAATGGAAGAGAAAAGGGCTGAATAGGCTTCAGGTAATTATATGAAAGCAAACTTTATATATTTTATTAAAGAGACAGATCGAAGAGAAAAGGCAGAGAAGGAAACGAACCAACTTATATAAATTAAACAATGGGAAAAGCAAAAGCCCGCTATTGAATTCAGGAAATAATTAATGTTTATTGGCTATTGGTTCTTCCTGGACAAATAAAAGGACATAGGAAAGCCTAAAAGACCCAAATACGGAATCGATATAGCTAATCGTTTCGTAGGTTTCGTCCGAAATGCATAAATGAATATACTACGGAGATTAGTACGATGAGACGAACAGAATGGTACGTAGATATGAGTGACACGACCCACCTATTAAAACTCGATATTCGCTGTCGAAACTGCTGCTAAATCACCGAAAATAAGATAAACGGGGCTAGAGCAGTCCAAATTTGACGAAAAGAAATACGACATCTCCCTCAGAAAATGATTTATATTTTTATCATGTAAAAATATTCAAGTTTCAAAAATATTAATTTCCAACCATTAAATCGATTCTAATTTAAAATTTGAAATTTCACAACCAAACAAACTTTTATATTTTCCAATGAAAATCTGCCACTAGCTATGCTTAAATAGACGCATACCAAATATCAAATTTTCATTGATAAATTTTATTATATATTTTCAAGAATTTTTTAGCTAATTACATTATTTAAAATCGTTAAAATCTCGGGTCATTGCATTTGCACCACAAAGTTTTCAAAATGACGACCAACCCTCAACTCTCGAAAATAACATTGAAACGATTTGGTATTTACTTGAACAATGAGATAAAATGATAAATAATTCGAGTAATCTGTGCTATAACTCAAGTCAAGAATTTCAAAATAATCAAAATTTGAATTCACTTCAAAATTCAAATGATTTCGATTACAACCCATGCCAATTCAATTTCGAACTCCAAAATGAATTTCAAAATCAAAATGAAAACGGAGACAACTATTTAAATGATTTTGGCAATGGGAGTAGTTTCAATCATGGTGAAAAGTTTTACTCTCAACAAATTCAAATTGAAAATTCTCAATTTAATAATTATGAATTTTATTTTGTTGAGCAATTGGAAGAAATTCAGAAAGATCATATGGATTTATTTGAAACATATGTGAAACAACATGAGAAACAAAATCAAATCCCAATGTGTGACAATTCAAGTAATAACCCACATTTTAACAAAATTGACTTTTTTCGAGGAATAAATTTTGAAATTGAAAACGACAATCTTAATGAAGTTGTTGAAAATGCAGTAACTGAGTTGGATTTCAATTATTTTGAGAGCGTGGAACCAAATTTAAAATTCGGCCTGCCATTTTTCCATTGTGAAAAACTAAATGCAACAAGTTTAGATTTTGAAACTGATACATGCAATGAAGTTGTTGATAGTCCAATAAAGGAAGACGAATTCAATGAACACAAACTTTTTGCACTTTTCGAAGATGAGTTATTGAATTCTTAAGGGATAGATTTAAATCACCATTTTGAAATCAATAATTTTGAAAAGTTTTCAACAATGAGCTTGAAATTAAATTTGGTGAAAATAAACTTAAACTTCAATCAATTGTTCTATCTACCCTAAAAATCATCGAAAATAAACAAATCATACAATTTTTTATAAAACGACATTCGTTGTTCCAAATCAACATTCAACTTTGAAATCTTTCATGGTTTGGTTTTCTATGCTTAAGCTTTGCCTCTCATACTTGACGAGACAAATGAATTGGTCTTTGGAAGACCATTTCATTTACCCTTTAATGGTTTATTTTCTGATATCATGTAAATAATAACCATTTCATTCTAATGTAAATATAGGTCATATTTTTATTTTTATTTTATTTTTCTTCTTTCACTTAGGTTGACTTGGGGACACAGTCAACATTAAGTGTGAGGGGAGCCTCATCTTCATTTTTTATTTTTCGTAGTTTATTTTTTGCATTTTCTTTCCAAAACTCTAAAAAAATTCCAAACAAAAATATAAAAATAACAAAAAAATTCCAATTTTTTTTCTTTTGATTTACTTTTGAAGAAACACTATAGAATAAGTATATGTTTTCTGTTATTAAATTGAAATTTATGAAAATTTACCTGTCTCAATAAAAATAAAATAAAGTTTGATTATAAATAACTCTGGTTCAACTAGTATATAGGAAGGTTCATGGGTGTTAATTATGAAGTATATCCTAATTGTAATCTTTGTTTAAAAGGTAGTTGATTTAAATTAAAGGATATAACATTTTTGATCTTCTAAGTTAAATGGTTGTAAGATGATTTTGCAAAATTCTCTCTTAGAAAGGGAAAAAAAATATAAAACAAAAAACAATGGTTTTTATAAAAATAAGAAACACCTAGATTCATGTGCTCACACGCAAGTGTGCGCCCTCGCTATGCTCTGAACCTGTAACGACCCGTGTAAATTCTATGTTTAAAATCAATTAAATTAATAGGATTTTAATTTAAATTTAGAAAGAAATAGAAATCTTATTTATTTATATGAAAGAAAATGTTGAAATTAGATGTATAAAGGGTAATTAAAATTTACAAATTTAATTATATATTGAAATTAATTGTAATAGTGGAAATTGTTGCATTTGGATATAAGGTTAGAAATAAGTAAATAAAGGCAAGTATTGGATTCATCAATGAAAATAAAAATTATTATTTAGTACAATCCCTTTTTATTTAACTATTGTAAGGTGTTAATTAATTGAAAGGTGAAAATTAGAAAATAGATTCAAATTGTATGTTAGATAATAAATTGCAATAATTAAAGTTAGTAATTAATGGATTAAATGGAATACCAATTTATTCATAAAGTGAATATAAGTAGATGTAACAAATTGAATAGGAAATGCTAATTATGCATAAAGTGAAGGAATGGAGCCTAGATGGAATAATTAATTGGATTTAGAATCTTAATTTGTATGTGTGCATATATTTATAATGGGAAATAAAAGGATAAAATAATAATATACAAGTATATTAAAGATTATATTAGTGGTTTACTTGTAAATTCACTCATTACCAATAAAGATGCCTTGATGATAATTAATGACATAACGGAAAAGAGTAAATGTATTCATTTGAATACTAATTGAAATTGGATAGGGATTTTAAGTAACAATGTTAATGCAAGGTAATTAATGCTAAATTAAAGTAAATAATAATGAATAGTGATTAATTCAAAATTTATAACATATATTACCTGCTTATTTGTTAATGGAATTAGAATCTGTAATAAGTAAATGAATGTTACACCAATTGAAAATGAAATAACGTTCGTTTAAAAGTTGAGAAATTATAGGGTCGTATTTATTAAGCGTTACTTTAATAATTGTGATTAATTGTGAAATCAATACGGGAAGATGTAAAGTAATAAATAGGGAAATGATACGTTATAAATTAATTATAACCTAAACTTAAGAGTAAGTAAAGGGTTGGAATTGAACCTAATCCCTTTAATTTGAAACTTATTTAAATAAATTGGATTCAAAGCGTAATAAAAAGATTATTTGAAGAAATTGAAATAAGTAATATAATTGGTAAAATAATTTACATTTAAGATTTTTGAGATAGAAATTTGTTTAAGGAATTATAAAGTTATAAGTAAATCAAAGTGATGAAGTTTATGAATTATTGAATTTGAATCTTTAATAATGAGTTAATTTGTTAATGTATAATAGTTGGACTTATTGAAATAAATGAAATCAAATTTTAATTATTACGTTAAATTAAAAATTAAGTTGAAAATTTGGAAATATTTATATAATAATTTTAAATCCAATGGTAAACCCTCCTATTTGAAATATGAATGGAATAATCATTGATTCATTTAATTTAATAGAATTATTAGAAAGTTAATTTATAATTTTGAATTTAATGAAATTGAGAATTAATATTGAAATTTATAAATGAATCATCTAAATTTACATTTTTAAATTTGCTTAGAATCATTGTAAATGATTGAGGAATCATAAGTGATAAAATTTTCCAATTCTGAAACTGAAATATAAAATTTAGATTTATTTACCAATTCTTAATTTATTTAATTAATATAAAAGTAGCCATTTTTGTCACGGACTCGGATTTCGACAAAACGAGTTTCATCGGATCTGTAACAGTGAATTATTGTAAGGTTTCAAGTTTCGTAGCGATCGGACTTGTCGTTTGATCGTACAAACGCGAAACGCCTTGAAATCGATTTAATTGAAATCAATTTGAAATCAATTTGAAAATATTGATTTCAGCATAACTTCTTCATACGATGGAATTTGGACGTGGAACTTTTTCCATTGCATTCAGAATATTTTAAAACACCTATTTGGATATATGGGTTTACCCAATTTCGTTCCGTAGTCAGAACGGGCTTTTAGGCCACGTTAGCGTTAGCACGTTTGTTTTTCCGATCCATCTACTCTATTTCTAACCTACCTATATAAACCCAGTTATAAACTCTACCTTGATCTATTCACATTTGTTGTACGTTCATTTCCTCAGCTCCTCCTCTTCCCAATGGCCGCAAACCCTAGATCTAAATTCAAATTTCAAGAATCAAATCCAAAGTCAAAAATTCAAGATCCTCAGAAAAATCTCAAAAAAATATATGATGATGCACTCGACGAGCGAAAGTCAATGGTATAATTCGTTTTTCAATTCGGGTTGTGGTTTGACCAGAAACTGGGCATTTAGTTTCGGCCGTTCGTTTGGCTTTGCTCGATTCAACGGTAGATCTGAGTTAATAGCTCGATCCGATGGCGCTGCAGCGTAGAGGGGTTTGGAGAAGCTGATCCATGCTGTTAATTCTTGCCATTGGCGCCAGAATATGACTCGATTTGGGCCGAGAAGGGGACGGTTCGTCCACGATTGAGCCACGGAGGGGTGTTTTCGTGGTTGCGCGAGGAGGTCGTAGGGGCGGTTTGGGGCGTGGAGTTCATTAGCATATTTGGATCTGGGCGAAGTCGAGGAGGTGGGCGGCAGAAATTGGTCGAAGGTGGAGATTTGTGGCGGCCGAGTTTTCTTAGGGTTTCGGTTAAAAGTAGCGTGTCTGGAAGAACACGAGAGAGAGAGGAAGATGATAGTAATTCGTTGACGTGGCATCTCTTGCGTGTGGTGTGTTTTTTATTTATTTATTTTATTTTGATTTTCAAACGCGTTAACTCAGATAACTTTTACGTATGTGATCCATTTCACACGCGGTTTTCTCCGCTAGGTTCGTATTTGGATTCAGGATCTGTTGACGCTTGTTTGGACAAAATCTGAGACCGTCAAAATTTTGGGTTTAAATCGGATTTTAATTCGATTTAAATTCAAAAGGTGAGTGTTTTAACCCACTCACAACTTCTAAAATTTCCTATGTCTGTTAAATTGACTTAAGATATGAGTAGAAATTTATTTATGACTGTTTGACATGTTTTATTCATCATCTCTGTTAAATCGCATTTATTTAATTTAACTGTTAATTAATTTTATTATTACATATAAATTAACAGTTAAAATTTATTTATTTGCATATAAATTGATAGTTAAACAGTTAATAAATTTATTATTGAATATAAACTGTTAGTTTATATCTGTTATTTATTTCCTGTTATATTTTATATGCTATATATTGATGTTTGTTTAAATTGGATGATGATTGTAATAAATGGTTGATGATTGATATTTGGATGAATGGATGCTATATTTTATATTGTATAAACTGCAAGTTATTATGCATTTTCATTTCATTCGGGATTGCGATTTGAAATGATACACAACCGCATTTTTATTTTTAAATTGCGGATTGAAATGATAGATATCCGTATCACTTGACCATAGGATAGAAAATGATATACATGCACCGCGGTGTGTGTGTGTATATATATATATATATATATATTAAAAATTAGTTTGAAATGATTTTCTATGGTTTGGATAAGATACGGTTTAATAAATATTTAATTTTAATATTTTAAAAATCTTATTTTATATATACATATATAGTTAAATTATTAAATTTAAGATATGTATAGTTTGTTAAATAAACTAATAAGTTGAATAATGGAGTTTAATGATTTAAATCAATCTAGATTGGAAGGTAAATTAAAAATTAAATTGGAATTGAGCGTATTTAAGAATTAAAGTATATAAGTGATGTAACTTATTTAAACTTGGAAATTTTAAAGGTATGATATTTATAACTGGATTTTTATTCAAGATAAATTAAATGAATATTTCTAGTATAAATAAATTGAAGGAAATGTTTAATTGTTAGAAATTTTGAGTTTTATTTTATGGATTTATTTTATGAATATTTCAAAACTAAATAATAGGACAATAAATTTTTGAATAGAATTTCCAACCTTAAGTTTTGAAATTGTTAAATATTCAAAGTTAGGAATATATTGAAATTGAAGTGGTTTACTTAACTTAAGGCGAATTTAAAATTTATGGATTTAGACTAAATTTTAAATGAATAAGATCGTAAAGTCGCGGAAATTATTTTATTTTATAAAGTAAATTTAAACTCAACTATTTTATTTTATATACCATTTCAATATCCAAACCATTCAAGTTTTAGAAGTTATGGTTTTAAAGCTATGAATTTTGAAGTATTATGTTTTGAAAGTTATAATTCAAATGTCCAGTTTTCAGATATTAATTTTTTTTAAAGCAATATGATTTTGGAAAAGAAATATATTTGAAATAAAATGATATTATTGATTTGGGTTTCATAAAAATAATATCAAAATGAATTGTTTTGGAAATGGGAATGATATCGTATTTATGGGTTTGAAATGGATAATTATATTCTGGTTTTAAAGTATAAACTATTTTAAAGACCGCGGTGTTGTAATAACGTTTGGTTGTTAAAGAGACCGGGATCGGAAGTTGTCATACTCTTTGTCAACTCCGAAAACCACTTTAACAACCGTGTACACTGTGGAGATTCCAGAATGAAGTAGGATGGTGGCGGCGTTTCCTTGAGGTAAATACGTAGACCCAACTCCCGTGAGTTGGCATAAGGTGGCTAAAAAATGAGCGATTCTCGGGCCAATGAGGTCATTCCTCTGATCGAATGCACTCCTTCGATACTATACTTTGACTTTGGATTGATTCGGTGGCCACTATTGATTTCTTTGATTTTGGGGGTGTTTGTTCGAGGTGGGCGGTAGTAGCAGCTACGCGTTACCACCAGCGCGAAAGCGTAATTGGTATATCTACCCTAGCATTGCCTAGTTGTGCCGTGTCACCTACCCTAGCGCGCCTTATACGATTTTGGTTTTGTACCGTACCTATGGAGTGCCCTCTGACGACGCCCAGTACGGGGGAGATTACGGTACTGTATAGACTATGGGAATATATAACTGTGTTAAGGTGGAAAATGTAAAGCCTTAACGCTATTTAAAAGTAAGTTTATTTTACAAATAGACACTATTATAATAGCGCAATGTACTACATAGTAAATAGTTTAACAGATCCTTAGGAGATGTAAATCCCGAGCATCTTTTGAGTTACTGCACTCATATTTATTTATGTTAATTTAACTTACATAAGATCTTTTAATCCTGACTCGAGTGTTTTGTTTTTCGATTCGCTCGGGTCGGTCCGAGCGTTTCAGGATTTGAAGTTCTATCTCTGGAGGACGAAGACGAAGATTTATAATATTATTATTTATACTAGTGCACTACACACTGTTCTGCTGCATTGTCATTGGTATGTGTAACTCTGATATGTATTATATAAATGGTTTTGTAAACAGATTTATAAACTGTATATTTGATTATTATAATTTATCCTTCCGCTGTGAGATTCTGTTTAGTTTTTTCTCTTCTCTGTTTTTTGTCTTGTTTACCCCATAACAATCCGCCCTTCCGTATGGTTTGAATTGGCACGTGTATCGATTTAAGTCATGCGAAAAGGCGGGACGTTACATCTGGTATCAGAGCTTTGGTTTAGCGATAAACCTTAGCTTTGTGGGGTTTGACACTTTACTAATAGGGTAATAATACCCTATGGGAGTCACTGGGTGTGTATATATATATATGAGAGAGTGTATTTGTTAGTGTTATAAAAAGGTTTTGATATTGTGTTAATCTATTCCGTTTTGTATTTATAAATTCTGGTTGATGCATGGGACGCTGTGACATCAATAGGGATTTCTAAACACTTAATAGGACAGACTGACATAATATTTGTTTTAATATAGGTGAATGAAATAATTTTGCCTATTATATTTTCTATATATAAAATAAAATTTCTAATGATATCTATATTTGGATGCAATAGATTGATTGTTAGGTAATAAGTGTATAAATAATAATAGAAATAAGATTGAAAAATAAAATAAATGAAATTTGGAAATTTAGAACTAAAGATCCGGGGTTTTGAATTTTTTTTCGAATAAGTTTTAGAATATAATAATATTGTTTATAAGTATTTTCTGATATAAATATTTAATATAATTTAGAAGAGCTGTTTTAAAGAAGATTTTGGAGAAAATAAGTTTTGTACTTTCCTCTCTGTCGCTGGAAAATAATTTCGGTGATGGCGGCCGCATCATCGACTTCCATTTTCGAGTTTCGAAGGGCAAAAGGCCACTGTAGTAGTTTTACTACAGATTCATTTTTGAAAATATATAAATTTTGGATTGTTTTAAATATAATTAGAGATACATAAGTTGTAAGAATATATTTATCTATTATTTTAAAAATAAATTGAAAATTTAACCCGGTATTAAATTCTTAAATTTCCATTAATTAATTGTTTCAACTATTGTAGTGAAACAGAATTTAACTAATAATTGAAACTCTAAATAAAATAAGAGATTTAAATGCTAAGTTTATAAATGGGAATTAAAGGAAATTTGAAATTTGTAACATATGAAACAAAGAGTAATATTGTTGAACATTAAATTTAATTAAAGGATGAGATAAAACTTGTATAAGTTCATTTGCATTTTCTGTAACATATATAACTTACCAGATATAAAAAGTTGAAATGTTTAATAAAGAATGTAATGGAAATTGTACAGGTAAAAGTAGGTAATGAAGTATCCAATGAATTTGCTATTAAATGAGAATTTAATGTATAAACTTAAGTTATAATTGAAATTTCACTATAAGTGAATATAATTAAAGGTAAGTAATTCAAATAGTTGAATATCAACTTAAGTAAATAAAATGGAAATGCTAAGAAATTAAATGGGACATGAATACTATTGATAAACAAATGCAAATAAATGAGGGCATGCAATAATAAATGAATGAATAATTGTAACGAAATAAAAGGAACTGGCATGACCTAAGTTAATGGAATTGAATAATCGTAAGTAATAAGTAAAAATAAATGAAGCAAACATTAATGAGTAAATGTAAATTTAAAGGGATAAATCACTGTATAAGTAAAAAGAAACTCAAACAACAAAGGTATGGAATGAAATTTATAATATGTTAAGTTGATTGTTGTTTGGATTGTTGTTGTTTGGTTATGGTTGTTTGGGTAAAATACTTTAAAATTGGGTTTGGGTGAATGAATAATCTATTTAGTTTCATCTAAGACTGTTGAGTAAATGATGCGCTAGTAGTTTATTCTTCATTTCGTACAATTTAAAAGTTTTGGACCCGAACAACTATTCGTTTGTTTGATTGAATGGTTGCTTTGTATTTGTTGTGTATACTGTTGTTGAAATTGATGGTTGTTGTATTGATTTGTTGTTAGTGATTGAAACCACTTAAAAATTTCACTTTATATAAATTGTTATCCCTTTGGATTTTTATAAGTGAAATACAGGTTATGGAAGCAATTGCTACTGCTTTTGGTTCCATAAATAAGCGTAACTTGCCCGACAAATAGGTACGTTTCGGATTATGGTTTATAACACTATTTTAAATATTTTCTCGAGTTGGGATATATATTATATTGTAAAATATATGTTATATACTGTTATCTTGATATTAAATTTTCTCCCGAGCCTCTCCGTACAGAGGAGACTCTACCGAAATTTTTCGTAAATTTTGGACCTAGAAATTTTTTGAAATGTTTTTCCAAACTTTATTTATTTAAGTATAAAAAGATATAATGATTATAAAACGGGTATATTTTATTTAAGGTAATAAATTTAGTAAATTATTGTTTATAAGTTAAATATTTTGAATAAGATGTATTGTTATTTAATTCTTCTTTTCCCTTCTTTTCCTTTTCGGGGACGAAAAGTTTTGAGTGGGGGAGAGTGTAACGACCCGTGTAAATTCGATGTTTAAAATCAATTAAATTAATAGGGTTTTAATTTAAATTTAGAAAGAAATAGAAATCTTATTTATTTATATGAAAGAGAATGTTGAAATTATATGTATCAAGGGTAATTAAAATTTGCAAATTGATTTATACATTGAAATTAATTGTAATAGTCGAAATTGTTGCATTTGGATATAAGGTTAGAAATAAGTAAATAAAGGCAAGTATTGGATTCATCAATGAAAATAAAAATTATTATTTAGTACAATCCCTTTTATTTAACTATTGTAAGGTGTTAATTAATTGAAAGGTGAAAATTAGAAAATAGATTCAAATTGTATGTTAGATAATAAATTGCAATAATTAAAGTTAGTAATTAATGGATTAAATGGAATACCAATTTATTCATAAAGTGAATATAAGTGGATGTAACAAATTGAATAGGAAATGCTAATTATGCATAAAGTGAGGGAATGGAGCCTAGTTGGAATAATTAATTGGATTTAGAATCTTAATTTGTATGTGTGCATATATTTATAATGGGAAATAAAAGGGTAAAATAATAATATACAAGTATATTAAAGATTATATTCTTGGGTTACTAGTAAATTCACTCATTACCAATAAAGCTGCCTTGATGATAATTAATGACATAACGGAAAAGAGTAAATGTATTCATTTGAATATTAATTGAAATTGGATAGGGATTTTAAGTAACAATGTTAATGCAAGGTAATTAATGCTAAATTAAAGTAAATAATAATGAATAGTGATTAATTCAAAATTTGTAACATATATTACCTGCTTATTTGTTAATGGAATTAGAATCTGTAATAAGTAAATGAACGTTACGCCAATTGAAAATGAAATAACGTTCGTTTAAAAGTTGAGAAATTATAGGGTCGTATTTATTAAGCATTACTTTAATAATTGTGATTAATTGTGAAATCAATAGGGAAGATGTAAAGTAATAACTAGGGAAGTAATATGTTATAAATTAATTATAACCTAAACTTAAGAGTAAGTAAAGGGTTGGAATTGAACCTAATCCCTTTAATTTGAAACTTATTTAAATAAATTGGATTCAAAGCGTAATAAAAAGATTATTTTAAGAAATTGAAATAAGTACTATAATTGGTAAAATAATTTACATTTAAGATTTGAGATATAAATTTGTTTAAGGAATTATAAAGTTATAAGTAAATCAAAGTGACGAAGTTTATGAATTATTGAATTTGAATCTTTAATAATGAGTTAATTTGTTAATGTATAATAGTTGGACTTATTGAAATAAATGAAATCAAATTTTAATTATTACGTTAAATTAAAAATTAAGTTGAAAATTTGGAAATATTTATGTAATAATTTTAAATCCAATGGTAAACCCTCCTATTTGAAATATGAATGGAATAATCATTGATTCATTTAATTTAATAGAATTATTAGAAAGTTAATTTATAATTTTGAATTTAATGAAATTGAGAATTAATATTGAAATTTATAAATGAATCATCTAAATTTACATTTTTAATTTTTTTTAGAATCATTGTAAATGATTGAGGAATCATAAGTGACAAAATTTTCCAATTCTGAAACTGAAATATAAAATTTGGATTTATTTACTAATTCTTAATTTATTTAATTAATATAAAAATAGCCATTTTTGTCACGGACTCGGATTTCGACGAAACCAGTTTCATCGGATCCGTAACAGTGAATTATTGTAAGGTTTCAAGTTTCGTAGCGATCGGACTTGTCGTTTGATCGTACGAACGCGAAACGCCTTGAAATCGATTTAATTGAAATAAATTTGAAAATATTGATTTCAGCATAACTTCTTCATACGATGGAACTTGGATGTGCAACTTTTTCCATTGCGTTCAGAATATTTTAAAACACCTATTTGGATATATGGGTTTATCCAATTTCGTTCCGGAGGCAGAACAGGCTTTTGGGCCACGTTAGCGTTAACACGTTTGTTTTTCCGATCCATCTATTCTATTTCTAACCTACCTATATAAACCCAGTTATAAACCCTACCTCCATCTATTCTCATTTGCTGTACGTTCATTTCGTCAGCTCCTCCTCTTCGCAATGGCCGTAAAACCTAGATCTAAATTCAAATTTCAAAAATCAAATCCAAAGTCAAAAATTCAAGGTCCTCAGAAAAATCTCAAAAAAATATATGATGATGCACTCGACGAGCAAAAGTCAATGGTATAATTCATTTTTCAATTCGGGTTGTGGTTTGACCAGAAACTGGGCATTTAGTTTCGGCCATTCGTTTGGCTTTGCTCGATTCAACGGCAGATTTGAGTTAATAGCTCGATCCGATGGTGCTGCAGTGTAGAGGGGGTTTGGAGAAGCCGATCCATGTGGTTAATTCTTGCCGTTGGCGCCAGAATATGACTCGATTTGGGCCGAGAAGGGGATGGTTCGTCCACGTTTGAGCCACAGAGGGGGGTTTTCGTGGGCGCTCAAGGAGGTCGTAGGGGCGGTTTGGGGCGTGGACTTCATTGGCGTATTTGGATCTGGGCGAAGTCGAGGAGGTGGGCGGCAGAAATTGGTCGAAGGTGGAGATTTGTGGCGGCCGAGTTTTCTTAGGGTTTCGGTCAAAAGTAGCGTGCCTAGAAGAACGCGCGAGAGAGAGAGGAAGATGATAGTAATTCGTTGACGTGACATCTCTTGCGTGTGGTATGTTTTTATTATTATTTAATTTTGATTTTCAAACGCGTTAACTCAAATAACTTTTACGTATGTGATCCATTTCACACGCGGTTTTCTCCGCTAGGTTCGTATTTGGATTCCGAATCTGTTGACCCTGGTTTGGACAAAATCTGAGACCGTCAAAATTTTGGGTTTACATCAGATTTTAATTCGATTTATATTCAAAAGGTGAGTGTTTTAACCCACTCACAACTTCTAAAATTTCCTGTCTGTTAAATTGACTTAAGATATGAGTAGAAATTTATTTATGACTGTTCGGCATGTTTTATTCATCATCTCTGTTAAATCACATTTATTTAATTTAACTGTTAATTAATTTTATTATTACATATAAATTGACAGTTAAAATTTATTTATTTGCATATAAATTGATAGTTAAACAGTTAATAAATTTATTATTGAATATAAACTATTAGTTTATAACTGTTATTTATTTCCTGTTATATTTTATATGCTATATATTGATGTTTGTTTAAATTGGATGATGATTGTAATAAATGGTTGATGATTGATATTTGGATGAATGGATGCTATATTTTATATTGTATAAACTGCAAGTTATTATGCATTTTCATTTCATTTGGGATTGCGGTTTGAAATGATACACAACCGCATTTTTATTTTTAAATTGCGGATTGAAATGATAGATATCCGTATCACTTGACCATAGGATAGAAAATGATATACAGGCACTGCGGTGTATATATATATATATATAAAATTATTTTGAAATGATTTTTTATGGTTTGGATAAGATATGGTTTAATAAATATTTAATTTTAATATTTTAAAAATCATATTTTATATATACATATATAGTTAAATTATTAAATTTAAGATATATATATATTTTGTTAAATAAACTAATAAGTTGAATAATGGAGTTTAATGAATTAAATCAATCTAGATTGGAAGGTAAATTAAAAATTAAATTGGAATTGAGCGTATTTAATAATTAAATCTCTATAAATGATGTAACTTATTTAAACTTGAAAATTTTAAAGGTATGATATTTATAACTGGATTTTTATTTAAGATAAATTAAATGAATATTTCTAGTATAAATAAATTGACGGAAATGTTTAATTGTTAGAAATTTTGAGTTTTATTTTATGGATTTATTTTATGAATATTTCAAAACTAAATAAGAGGACAATAAATTTTTAAATAGAATTTCCAACCTTAAGTTTTGAAATTGTTAAATACTCAAAGTTAGGAATATATTGAAAATGAAGTGGTTTATTTAACTGAAGGTGAATTTAAAATTTATGGATTTAGACTAAATTTTAAATGAATAAGATTGTAAAGTCGCGGAAATTATTTTATTTATAAAATAAATTTAAACTCAACTATTTTATTTTATATACCATTTCATTATCCAAACCATTCAATTTTTAGAAGTTATGATTTTAAAGCTATGAATTTTGAAGTATTATGTTTTGAAAGTTATAATTCAAATGTCCAGTTTCCAGATATTAATTTTTTTTAAAGCAGTATGATTTTGGAAAAGAAATATATTTGAAATAAAATGATATTATTGATTTGGGTTTTATAAAAATAATATCAAAATGAATTGTTTTGGAAATGGGAATGATATCGTATTTATGGGTTTGAAATGGATAATTATATTCTGGTTTTAAAGTATAAACTATTTTTAAAGACCGCGGTGTTATTATAACGTTTGGCTGTTAAAGAGACCGTGATCGGAAGTTGTCATACTCTTTGCCAACTCCGAAAACCACTTTAACAACCGTGTACGTGGTGGAGATTCCAGAATGAAGTAGGATGGTGGCGGCGTTTCCTTGAGGTAAATACGTGGACCCAACTCCTGTGAGTTGGCATAAGGTGGCTAAAAAAGGAGCGATTCTCAGGCCAATGAGGTCATTCCTCTGATCGAACGCACTCCTTCGATACTATGCTCTGACTTTGGATTGATTTGGTGGCTACTGTTGATTTCTTTGATTTTGGGGGTGTCTGTTCGAGGTGGACGGTAGTAGCAGCTACGCGTTACCACCGACCCGGATGCGTAATTGGTATATCTACCCTGGCATTGCCTAGTTGTGCCATGTCACCTACCCTAACGCGCCTTCTACGATTTTGGTTTTGTACCATACCTATGGAGTGCCCTCTGATGACGCCCAGTACGGGGGAGATTACGGTACTATATAGACTATGGGAATATATAACCGTGTTAAGGTGGAAAATATAAAGCCTTAATGCTATTTAAAAGTATGTTTATTTTACAAATAGACACTATTATAATAGCGCAATATTCTACAAAGTAAATAGTTTAACGGATCCTTAGGAGATGTAAATCCCGAGCATCTCTTGAGTTACTGCACTCATATTTATTTCTGTTAATTTAACTTACATAAGATCTTTTAGTTCTGACTCGAGTGTTTTGTTTTTCAATTCGCTCGGGTCAGTCCGAACGTTTCAGGATTTGAAGTTCTATCTCTGGAGGGCGAAGACGAAGATTTATAATATTATTATTTATACTAGTGCACTACACACTGTTCTGCTGCATTGTCATTGGTATGTGTAATTCTGATATGTATTATATAAATGGTTTTGTAAACAGATTTATAAACTGTATATTTGATTATTATAATTTATCCTTCCGCTGTGAGATTCTGTTTAGTTTTTTCTCTTCTCTGTTTTTTTCTTATTTACCCCATAACAATCCGCCCTTCCATATTATTTGAATTGGCACGTGTGTCGATTTAAATCGTGCGAAAAGGTGAGACGTTACAGTACCCTTCTCACATATGCCCGAAAGGTAGTGCATGATCGGTATATCTGGCTTCAGTTGATCTGAGTTAGGTGTATGTATATAAAATTCTTTCATAATGCCTACAGTCGATAAGTGTACATACTTGTGTGTGCACTCGTCATGGTCTATATTCCCCTCACATAAGCCTGCAAGCAGTGCATATGTGATATATCTAGCCTAAGTTTATCCGAGTAAGACATTTGTAAATATTGTTAAATTCAATAAATGTTCAAATAAAGAGAGAGTAAGCAATTGAAATCCAAGCACTATTTTTACTTATTTGATTTGACTTGTTATTCAAAAGAAATGAAAATACCACTTTGAAAAACTTTGATAATCAACTACGGATCCATTTCATAGTTGCACTATGTTATCAATCGAAACAAATAACCAAAGTACAGTCTATTTGTGATGATAAGTTAATTTTGGTTGGAAATTTTGACAAGTAAAAGGGCTTAAATTTCTTGATAATGAGCAGAACTTATATTAACTTAGCCGTGTCAATTTAAAAGTAAATTCTTCATTTGTAAATATTTTCAAAAACTTGCATTCATCTCTTTGTAAATGAATCTTGCATTTATGAATTTTCATGTTGCATTTGGATTCTGTGGGTAATATCCGCTGAAAACCCTCACGAGACAACACTCGTCCTACTAGGGATACCTAGAGGTTTAACGGCTTGTTGCATACGCTCAATGCAACCATGTTTCCTATGAAAATGGATTTATCTTAGTTTTAGTTTATTCGAGGATGAATAAAATGATAAGTGTGGGGGTATTGTAAATGTGCATATTTTTACTTCCATATTTAATCTAACTTGATTAAATAAATGAGCATATAGGTTATTTTAACATGTTTAACCAAAATTGTTTTCAAATCATCATTTATTCATCCTCATATGGGGGCAAAATGGTCATTTTAATGCATGTATTAATTTTGAGAATATTTATTTCACATTTTATTTCTATTTGTAGGAAATTGGACGGAAAATAGAAGAAGTCTTCATGAAAATATGCATGCACAAGAGAAGAAAACAAATGAAGATGGAAATAGATCATTTCATGCAACATGGAGGACCCCCACCTACCCACTTACTATGATCTACAATAAGAGCTAATGTACATGTTAGTGGACATTAAAGTTACACGCATACTTAATGGAGGATTAATTCATGCTAATGATAACTTGATGGCCACACTTCCTAGAGGGCTAATTTGGGTAGTCCCCCAAAATATGCATTAAGGTTTTAGGCATGTATAAATACCCCTTATGTTTCATGCAATAAGCTCTTAGCACCACCTTGTAGTTAGTTTAGTGGTTGCCACAAACAAAAACTCGCTTTCTCTTTTCAATGGCTTCTTAGCCTTTTCTTCATGTAATTTTCTTATATGCAATTTTAATTCATGCTATTTTAATTCATGTTCTTTTCTTTTATGTTAAGAGCCTAGATTTAATTTATGCAAGAAGTTTAATTCTCATTTTATTTTATTTATCTTGCATTTTCCTCTTGTTTATGTTTTTGTTGCAATCTACATTTATTGAAATGATAATAAACATGAGTAGCTAAACCCCATCAATTTAGGGGTAATGAACTCTCTTAATCATGTAAATTCAACAAATTTGTTAATTTTTGATATTTTTTTGTGCTTAATAGAAATGTTTGATGTGGTTAAATTTTATTGTTTAGCTTTGAATTTGATAGCTTATGTTGTTGACACCAAATAGACTATGCTTAAACAAACATAAACACACATACCACTTCATCTACATATGGTTATGGTAATGAAGTGGATTTTCAAATCAAAATTTGATGGTCTATATTACTAATCAATAGTGAATAGATCATGCTTAGAATAAATTTTATTTTTGAATTCATTATCATTTTCATGAGAGTTAACAAGTGGTTTAGTGGGTGTGTTAAAGTTTGATGGTTTATGTTGGGCTAAATAATAGCACAAATAGACCATACATACAATAAACGCATCAGCTAAATTCACTAATGACCAAAAAAAGATCATAATTTTATTATGTTGATTTATGTGATCATGAGAAGGAAATTGCCTCTAAATTGTCTCTTTCATCTCATACTTTTTATTCACTTGCTTTAGTTAGCTTTTACATTTTTAGCTTAACACAACTTATAATATTGGTTTATTTTGATTGAGTAGAATTTTTAATCACTTCGATTCCCTACGGATCGCCCTGTACTCACCACGTATTAAAATTATACCGGCGAGCTTGCAGTTATTTTTATTACAATTTTTCAATGATTTTCTAAACCGATAGAAAATTAGCCGATTTCAACACTTTGTTGGAGGGTAGAAAATAAGTAGTATTGTATAATTTAATATGGACTCGTTTATGTATATGATGTTGGATTAAATACATTCAATTCATTTTGTATATAATTAAGATTTAGTGAGAATTTGACTTTTTGTAACCCACTCAGATTTATGTGATGTATTTTATTTCTATCACTTCGTTGATGACCCTGTGTTCTTTGTAATTTATTTTATATTGTATATTGTTCTATCCTTGGGAACCATACGTGTTTATTGCTTTTTGTCGAAACAATTTACGTTGAGGTGAGAGTTTTATATTATGTGACGCATTCAGTGTTGGTCTAAGGGAATATTCACGTGTGCTTCACCCACATTGCCTCATTCTCCATATTACTTGATGCAATTACTCAGTAATGTTCTTGGGTAATATGGGTATAGAGGTGTTCTATATATGTTTTATAGGTTTAATATTGTTGAGTGTTGGCTTCAGAATTTATTGTTTATAATATATAAATGCTGGCATCACACTGACATATACACGATTTTTGGTAAACATGAAACATTCAAGAAAATTTTAGCTTATTATCTCATCTAAATAAATGGGTTGCTACTTATAATTGTTTAAACACTATATATAACCCTAATTTCAAACCACCATTTGTAGTCTTAGGTTGCACTCTATTATTCAAGCAAGACCAATTTGTAGTGAGAATGAAGAAAACATTGTAGTCCTAGCTTCGTCGAACAAGTTGATTATTACTATCAAGATTTTACACCTGTTACTTCATCCAATAAAATAATTATTGCTGTTAAAAGTCTAGTTTGTAAAATTAAAAGATGGATCTATATAAAATGTATATATTTCAAAAAGTATTTAAATACCATAAAAAAAAACATAACACAATATTTTTATTAATTTAGGACTAATGAAAATTAAAAATTAGAGAGTGAAAGGTAAGAAGCTTCCTCATGTTTGATGGCAGTTTAATATAATTCAGGTAAAATCCAACAAAGATTGACCATAATGAACTTGTCAATAATATCATCTAAAATATCCATTTTGGGATTCATAAGAAAGCCTTGAACAAAGAATTGATTTTATATGAAACTATATTGATTTGGGATAATATATTAAGATGATATCGATGTAGAGACTCATTGTAAATTTAATTACTTGCAATAAATATTTTAAATTACAAAGGTAAAAGGAAGAGATTGTGAGATAGATGGAATCTCTTTCAGAATTAATTTGTCATTCAGGAGAGAAACCGATGTTGTTGTCAAAAAACTGATATATGGCGTGACCTGCAATAAATAGATTTGTGTGAAAATCTAACGTAAAGGAAGAAGGAAAGTCAATTAAAATCAAATAAATGGGGGAATAATAATTTGTTGCTCAGATGAATTGATGATTCCAAGAAGCCATGTGGCATAAAGCGAGAATAGAGTCTGTAGCAAGGAGAAAAGAGAATATATGACTCATCTTTAATAGTATAATATAGATAAAGTCAATATAGCGAAAGTACGACTATATATACAATTTATTTACCGTTTGCTTATCGATAAGTAAAAAATTTCACATATTTTTGTTTGAAAGCTCAATTCATCATTATCTAATTTATTTATAGACATTTTTTATGAAACATTGCTAAAATGATATGGGTAAAATTAAGGTTGTTCGACGAATTTAAAAAAAATCCATGGACGGGTGGGAGTCACGTTTTCCATGGATTTTATGCTACCCAAATTGAATCTGATGCATTAACAAGCCTAAAGATTCTTCATTAGATTCATATGCCAACAACCCCAAGGACGGGTGGGAGTCACGTTTTCCATTTCTTCCATTTCTTTCTGCTCCGTTTGATCCGTTCTTATATGCCCATTCATGAATAAGCGATGTACACACAGAACAAAAACATACGATCAGAAAACATCATTCACGGTTTAAAGTAAAACATCAATTGTTTGCACAAAAGGAGATAAAAAATCTAAACTGAGCAATAAACATATACAAATAACTAATTTTAATTAATTATATAGATAAATTAAACCTTAATTTAGAGTAACATTAGTTACCATTATGAATCATTAAATTGCATATAGTAAGGTAGCACAGAGAAATTAAAAAATAGGGGATAAAATAAAACAGTAGTTGGCGACTTCTTGAGAGATAAAGAAACTGAATAAAAATGGAGGCCTTTAAACTAAATGGATTTTTATAAATGCTCATAAATTTATGAAAGTTTTCCTAAATTACCAACTTCAATTTTCAAATTGAAAAAAAATTAACAAGAAAAAATCGCCTTCATTATTTATCATAATGATCTACTAGAGAAGCATGAAATTCCATTATCTTTTACTAACATCACACCAACACCTGACCTGTTGGAAATCTGTAGGCCATCACTAAAGTATGGTGAATTGTCGATGTCATCTTTTTCCTTATTGTTTATTTGGTGCCTTATTATAGAGTGAAATAATCTAAGAGAATTCATCACTAATTTCCTTTGTTCATGTATTTCCTAATCACTACAATGCCACTATAACAATGACATTAGGAATTTTATATCTTTTTTATATTAGTTTATTCTACTTTACTTTATAGCTATATATTATTCACTTTCAATACTTTATTAAATTATTGCTAAATATTATTTTCATCTTTTAACATTGTTTTTATAATTAATGACCAAATTTCAACCATCCTAAAAGTTGTTAAGTCTGAATCATATACGACAAAACATTTGATCGCTTACCAATGGATGAAAGAAATAGTGGTATGATCTAGGGACAATTAAATAATTTGTTACATATGTGCCTAACTTTGTAGTCAATCTTATTCGTACTAACAATGTTTGTTTTCTTTTATATACTTTGTTATATTTTGATTTAAATAATTAAGTAACTAAACTAAGGTATATAATTAAGAAAACACTTAAATAAAATGTTATGTGATTGTAGCTGCAAATAGTTATAATCGTGAGTCATTAATCACAAGATGAAATAACATTTTATTTTAAATATCTCAAGAAATCTCAAGATGACAATGTTACATTGTTCCCTTGACTTGAGAGTATCGTGGAACTTCAATGTGAATACTTCACTTCGGTTATAGTTAAATCATGGAATGCGATCCATCAAGCGACTATAATTGGGTCTTAGTTGAGTATTTAGGAGTGAAATGATATTCAATGGAGAATTCACTACCTAAGTTGTACGAGGTCAATATCACAGTCAACTATAGTCAACTCAAAGTCAAAATCAATGGTCAGAGAGTACGATAAAGAATAAATACTAATATAAAATCAACGACTTTGTTTTCGAACAAAGTAAGTTAAATATGGAAATATTATAATTTAACCAATAATATTTCCATGTATTCTAAAGTGTTATAGTTTTAATGAAGAGAATGTAAATCATCATTACTAAAAGGTATCATTTAAGAAAAATATAAAACTAGACTTTACCGAAAAATCTACAAGCGATGAATTTGGCAAAAATATCACGCCACTTGCTAAGTTGACATTTGAGCATTAATATATGAATTTTTCAATATTTATCACTGACCGAATTCACACTTCTTAGTCTTTCAACTATATTTATGAATTCCTTGAAAAATCAAACGGTTTATGAAATGAACAAGATTTTCAACCCTCGAAAATCGACACAATACGTCCATTGTTTTGCGTGCCGAGCATTCAAGTGCTCGAAAAACCAATTGTTAAGGGTAAAAGTAAAAAGAAGACAGAACGAAATCTCACCTGAATGAAATAACATATATTATTTCAATAATCTTTATAGTGGAATTTTTTTAAATACACTATCCTAAATTCAGCCTAGACAGTTATAAAACACCTATCCTTACAAATGCTGAAAACCCAAAATAATGAAACAAATGCAACGAGAATATAATCTACAACCATCGATTGATGAAGATCTCCAGCTCTCCTCTAGAAACTCCAAGCGTCAACAGCTAATCCTGAAACTACTCAAATCTGACATAAGTATTAAAAATATCCGAATTAGTCTAGAAAACTGGCATAAGAAACACAAATCACAAATATATATATATATATATATATTTGTGTGTGTGTGTGTGTGTATGACAGTGTCATATATCGACTTTGATACCGATCAATACGTTTGAAAAGAAGAGTATCTCATAAGACCACGCCGCATATAAAAATGAACTAGTTTTCACCATATGATAATCAAACTATTTGATATTATCTCTAATGGAATTGCTTTGGAAACACGCTTCAAATAACATATTAAAATAGCTAAAATTGTTACACTTGTTAAATTCGATAGCATATTTAGGTATACAAGCAAGTCCATAAAGGTACGTATTGAAGAATGGATTTCCAACAATGAGAAGGCAAGGGACTACTTTCCGTATGGTACATCTCCAGAAAAATGTACCGAGGCTCCAAGCTCTGCCAACATAGAGCAGGTCTACCCCTTCCTGGATAGTGCCAAATATGCCATCATCCTAGTCATTCCTGACCTATTTGTGGCTACAACATACACAACAAACCTAAAATATAGAGGGTAATCTAGAAAGGTGATGACTATATCCTAATGGGTTTGACACACATAGCTCTACTGCATCTACCCTATTTTTTCCATTACTGATGTGTGAGGCTTGAGGTAACGTTTTACCTTTCTCAAAATAGCAAATCTCACTTTGAATGCCACATTTCCATTTCTGATGACACACTAATTGGTTTTCACAAAAGTACAACCCTTGAGTTCATACGCCTAAGAGAAGGGTGCTAAGTATAAGAGTGGTTACCTCCTACACCATAAATAGATGTACATTTGTAAAAACCAATATACATGGTCTTAGAAATGCAACATCAGACATTTGTCCATACAAGTTTTCGAGGAACAGGACAAACCGAAGGTACTCCTACTACATCATGTTTGGCAATCACCCCTCGGATTAGTAGCGAGCAGTCTTGCATTGAAGATTCCAAAATGAAGGTACTACCGCCACCATATGTATATAATATGGGAATCACGAGGTTAGTGGCAGATAGCCCTACATTATGAAGATCTATGTCTTCAACATCATTGTCTTCAACTTGTCTTCATTTTCGAATGCATACATTGGTTCGAAGTGGTTTTCGGATTGGAATCACCCAAATCCGATCCCGGTCTCTCCGAACCAATTATCGATAAAAAAAGATGTGTACATGTGTATACAAAAATGTTAAGCTTTTTTTGTTAAATCTCTTTGGTTGACTAAAACCTTTTTTAACTTTTAGAAATCTTCAAATCACTAATCTTTAAATTACTTAGGAAATATTTTCATATTCTATTGTTAGTATAATTCCAATCATAATGGAGATTTCATATTTTCAAAACATATCTTTAATGGGTTAAAAACCAATGCTATTTAAGATATCGTTTACTATAAACCCAAACCGGTTAGTATTGAGTGAAAGGGATCGACAGAGATTAAATTAATTATACTTAATACCAATTTCCATATTTAACCTCTACTATTCATCGAATAACGGTGAAATCACCTTTTAAATTCATACGGATAGTACGAGTTCCCTCCTCGAAATTTAGTATAAAGTTTAACTAGAATGTTCTTTATACCATCAAAATTCTATTTAAAAATCTCGTTTACCTTTTGGAAAACTCTAAATCTCTTTACTTTTATCTTAATTTAGAAAATATTTCCATTTATGAAATTTCATTTAAAAAAATCTATTCTTTTATAAAACTTTTATAAAAATTCCATTTATAAATATATCCCTTTATTTATAAAACACCATTTACAAATCTATCACTTTTAAAAAAAATATGATTTTATAATTCTGTACTTTTATCAGAGTAAAACATGGTCCAAGTAAATCGATTTTACTATCCCCTCCGTCGAACCAGTCCGGTTAGCTAGAGGGAGCAAACAACTGGTTCCCCAAACTCTAGCCTAGAGATCATCTCTCTATCACCCATAAGGTGGTCAAATTATTTGATCGACTCTAAACATTTAAAAGTATTTGATTTAATACTTGAAAAATATTTCAAAAAGACTCGAGAAGGAAACCCAAGTTCAAATCATTTATTTAACAGTTCCTAAATTCCATTGCTAAATTGTCAGTGAATAGTGATTTTAAAGCTTTGTAGATTAAAACACCAATTTCATTACATATATGAAAAAATTTATAATTAAAATCCCTTTAAATTTTTTTAACATATTCATGGAATTTATATTTTTAAAGATTTAAAAACATCCATTTTTAAGAGTTGAAAATAATATTTTACGTACAACCAAAATGCGACGATTTCTAAAAACTTGATTTGGACATATTTCAAACTTCATTAAATGAAATCTTGGTTTTTCTTCTCCATATGAAAATTATGATCACAAGATTCCAGAAAAGTCTTATTTAAAATAATTTTGACTCTTATTTTATCCTAGACATCCGCTTAACTTTTCAGGTCGTGAAATCGCAAACTGCCGAAACGCGACAGCTTATTTTCCACCTTTTAGTCAAATTTTCAAAAAATTTCGAAAACACCTTTAAACCATTTAATACCATATCAATCTATATTAAACCAATTTTTCATTATTTTAATTTATTAAATATCAATTTTACTTTATTCCATGTCTTTAATATTATATTATTATAATATTCAATTTCCATCGTTTTTGATTCCAAATTCTTTATACAAAACCATATGATATTTCTATATTATTTTCCACTTTTGAAACTACTATTTTTCATAAAGGAAACCATGGATTCTTTTATCAAATGAACTTCAAAACTCCATTTCTCCAATTTCTTTCTTTTTAAAACTAATTCCAAATCTATTTCAAAACTCCATTTCCTCATTTCTTTACTTTCCTGAAGCAAATACCAGTATTATAAAATGATATTTCTTTTGGTTTTAAAAACAAAGAGGCCTAACATATGTTGTATACATATTATTTTTGGGTATAATGTTAAAAAAATTTCACAAGATATGTATTGTTAATTCAAATAGCTCTTTTCAACTTATAAATCACAATAATCATAATTTTCACAACCAAACTTTTATATAATCAACCAATCATCATCCAAACATATTAAACAATCATATAAGGAATCATTTTAGTATATGGTCAAGGGTGTAACTTTAAGTGGTTAATGTCTGTTATTATAACTAATAGCAAGCAAAATTAAATGATTAATAAGTAATATAAACAAGTGAATAACAAATAAATATCAAGTGATATTATTAAGTAATTCAAAGTGTGATTAACTCACTTTTATTTAACCCATTTATTTTTTACCAACACTCAATCCACCACAACACTTCACCAATGCTTCCAACTTCATCAAAAACTCATCAAAATCTTCCTCTCTCTCCTATAGCTCACGACCATCACCTCCTTCCTTAACCTTGCTCATGGCCTAGAGCCTCCACCACCCTAAGCTCGAGTCCACCCCTTTATCTCCTTATTGCTCATGGCCATTACCACTATTTCCCTCCTCTATTTGTTCTTGGCCCTAGGCCATTTTCTCTCTATTATACCTCATGGCCTAAGGCCATAGAAAAGAAGAGAAAGAAGACACTGAAGAGGAGAAGAAGAATATGGAATGAGATGTTTTGAAATGAAGGGAGTATGCCTTGCTATTTAAAGGCAAAATTTTCAAATATCTCTTACACCACATCATCTCACCCATGTGCCTAGTCCACTTCCCCTCCATATGCCATGTCTTCTCTTGTGTAAGTGATGGTAAGTTTGCTTTTTCAAAAGTAAACCATTTTTGTTTTATATGCTAAATGTAAATGTATATTTATATGTGTAGATGTGTATGCATGTAAATGTATGTATATATGTCATATTTCAACTAACAATGTTACAGTATTTAATCACAACTTTTATTTGTAAAATCGTTGAGAATCTGGAATCAGAATTATGGTCATATTTTCAACTTTTAATCAAACTATTTATCTAGTTAAAAAAATGTGAAGACCTGCAAATCCATACCCTTTAAATCGACGAAAAACCATACATGTTCGACCCAAAAAGCACAAACACGGAAAGTCTTAAGAAAGAAAAGAAGAGAGAAGAAGAGAAGAGAAGAAAGGAAGAAGAGAGAACCAAATAGTACAATACAGAATCTCACATTGCAACGGAATGACATATAACATCATATCAATGATCTTTACAAAACAGAAAATGTATATACATACATCAATCAGAGTTCAACAATCAATCACTAGTTATCATCCTGGACAGTTATAATAACCCGTCCTTACAATTATTGGTAATTAAACAACAATGCAGCGGAAAATAAACAGATACGTGTATACAACATGAAGATCTCCAACTCTCCTGCTGAAGCACCAAATCTGAATCTGTAATATACTCGCTCTGACCCGAGCATTGAAAGGGAAGAACGCCCGGATTAGTTTGGTAAACCAACGTGAGAAACACACTTAACTGAATTTATTAAATTACCAAATTTTCCTTTTCAAAACAAAGGTATCTCATAAGACATGCCCAAACATAAACACATACATGTTTTTACATTACGATAACCAAAACATTTCATATCAAATTCTCTTATATATTATAATAGTGTCTATTGTACAAATAATATTAATCATAGCCGAAATTATTACATTGATTAAATTCCAACATATAGCCCAAAGTGGGTAATACAATCAAAATGGAAGGCACGTAGCGGAGTTTGGATTTTCATACAAATGACCAGGTGAAGTGACTACCTTCCGGCAGTACATCTCTAGAGAAATGTACCGAAGACCATCATAAAGGATCCTCTACCAACATAAGACCAGCCTACCTCCATAACTAGGTAGTACAGAATATACCATCCCCTGGTCATTACCGACCTTTCCGAGGGCCCTTATAGCATACAAACCACATTAATTTACATCCCGAACGTCATAGCGGGAAGAAATATATCTAGAAGAGGATGATCATATCCTAATTGGGAATGACCCACGTAGCCCTGCTACATCTAACCCTGTTTTGGTCATTTCCGATTGATGAGGCCTGAGGTAACGATTACCTTTCACATATCACATATCACATCACTTTGAATGCCACATTGCCATTTCTATTGACTACTAATTGCCTTCTACAAAAATACAACCCTCGATCTCGTACGTCTCAAGGAGGATGTTAAGCAAAGAGAAGTTGCCTTCTTCGCCACACTGTGTACGTTTGTAAAAACCAATGTACATAATCGTAGAAATGAAACTCAGACACTCATCTAAAAGTTGTCCAAGAACAGGACAAACCGAAGGTACTTTCCTACCACATCCTATCGAGCCTAGGATTAGTAGCGAATAGTCCCTGCATTGGATATTTCATAACGAAGAGACCACTGCCACTATATGTATATTGGGATTTTAACCTCAAAGGATCAACAAGTAGTTCTTCACTATGAAAATCCTAAATATCTATATCATCATAACCTGCACAATCGTATGCATATACATTGGTCCGAAGTGGTTTTCGAATGAACCGATCTCGGTCTCTTCGCACCAACAATGCAAAAGCATTTCTCAACCTCACACAGAAACAAAGTCTCACAGACTTACCACGTCCAACTTTCAACTTGGTACCCTTCGGCCAAGAAGGAAGCTCGATAGATTGGAGTAATACTCCATATTACACGAATCAATATCCTCAACACAAACGATAATCAAGCCTACACAGATGGCTACGTACTAAGTGCACGACTAAATAGTTCCCACGTCAAGTCGAGGAACAAAAATGGCCAAATTTGATAGTCGGTTATTTACCTATCAAAGCAAACAACAAATATCTCGCACCATAAGCAATCACTGGGCCCTTTTAATTAACCTTTTATTAATTAAATCACTTTTCCAAATATTCACTTCAAATTATGTTTAAAAAGGATATATTTTCAAAACCATTTCAGTATTTCACTATTTGAAAAACATTTCTATATACTTATTTTAATAATAAGTGATTTCACCATTTACTAAACTATTCAAATTTATTTTTGAAATATCACTTCCCAAAACTTTTATTCAATTTAAAGGATTATTCATTGTCCAAAATCGTGAATATATTTCGTTTACCAAATTCATTACTTCTACACATTTAATTAAAAGGATTATCCACAATCCAAAATCGTGAATATAATTCCTTTAATAAATTTTCATATTTAACTTATCAACATAAGTTGATTTCACATTTATAAAACAATTCTTATAAATTCCATTTATATTTTATAAAAATTTCCATATACAAAATTTCATCTACTAACAAATTCCATATATATCTCATTTATATTTCAAAATCCAATTATAAGTTAATTTACTCATAAATATCATTATTTACATTTTCATTCTTTTTATAACTTCATAAATTTATAAGTCTTATTCACTTATAAAATTCATTTATAACTTCATTTTAAACACTTATAAAACTCCTTTATGATTCCATTATTTTGATTTATACAAAATTCAATTTTATTAATCTTATACATAAACCATTTATATAAGTCCAAAGTTATCAATTTAAATTATTTTTCAAAATAATTAACTTCATACAAAAATCATATTTAGGTATATTTCACAAAAATCATAATTTTTATAACATAAAATTATAACTTTTTACTTATTTAAGATAATTTCTTTTCCTTAATAATTTAAAAATTAATAAAACATCTATTTCAAAATCACTTTGGAATCCCTTTTAATTTGAAATCATCATTTTAACATTTTTAAAATTCCAAAATAAGGCCCAATGCAGCTACAACTCTAAATAAGGTGATTCACATCAATGATATCAATCCTGGCATCCAAATCGTTATATATCACATGATAACAACATATATAACTATATGTGTAAACAAAATCAACACTGGTGAGGAATCCTGTTGGATCCTTCCAACCCGTCACCCGCAACAAATATATATATATATATATATATGAGAAAATATGTACAATATTCTCTTCGAGGCAGACGCGTGTACCAAGGGTCATCCGCTCATACACGGGAACATATAGGATCTCATCAGCTAAACTATGCGGGATAATATCTAAACCGATCAATATATATATATATACATAAAATATCATATATCACCCAAACAAGCATCAATCAACATAAAATAATTTATTCACACTTATATAAAAATGTAAGAAAGTCAGAAAGAGTGAGTTGTACTCACTTTGGTTCCTAATAGACGTTGTAGCGTTTTATTCCAAATAAAATCAAACGAACGTTTAATTTTACCCAAAATTTCACTAGATACAATCAACTTCAAACCATCTCCATCATGTAGTACTCAACAATACGGACCCAATGCCGCTTGTTTCGTCCGATTTTGACCTCGTATGAAGAAGTTACAACATTTAGAAGATTACACGATTTTAAATATGATTAATTTACAACGTTTTTTAAACCTAAAACGAACCTGGGCCGTTGGTTTTTGGAGTATCAGATCTTGGCCATGAAATCCATCTTCTTCTCGTTCAAGCTTCAGGAAACCATGAACCCAACTCACGTTCAAATCCTTCGATGCCACACCACCTTCGCTCGTCGAGACAATGATCAGAGGCCATCATTCGAATTCCAACACTCTACTTCACCACCACCCAGAGGCACGACAAGCTTGGCCCCACCATCTTCTCGAAATGCATGCACGAACTCCGACCGTTCAAATGCCTATTGCCGCCAATCTACATCACGAAATCCAATCATAGCCGTTGGATTTGTAGATCTCGATGTGCTTTACAACATTGTAGTTGAAAGTTTTTCGTAAAAGTCAATGGATTTGGAGATATTGGAGGAGAAAGTTTGGAAGGTTTCTAGCCATCGAATGAAAGTGGCGGCTAGACCTAAATTGCCTAGGGTTTTGGCAAAAGAACGTCCTTATATAGGCAATATTTAAAAACATTATTCACCTGAAAATATTTCCAAACTCCAAATGAAGCGTGCCGCCAGGCGTTTATAATGTTTTACGCCTATTTCGAACACAATGGAATACATGTCGGAAGCCAATTCCATCATATTTGAAAGATAGGTTTTCGAATTGAATTATTTAAATTAAAATTTACTTAAATAAATTCCTATGCATTTCAGCTTCGTATGACCAAACCGCAAGTCCGATTGACACGAAATTTGAAATCCTCAACAATATAACATTACAGATTCAATGAAACTGGTTTCGTCGAAATTTGAGACTGTGTAAAAAAATGACTATTTTTACACGTTAATTAAATATTGAAATTTCCCATTTCTATAAATTAACTTTTAAATCAATTTTAAAAGTTTACCTACATCATTCTAATTCAAATAGAATTTAATTTGACTTTATAAATAATTTTCACTCACATTGAATTCTAAATTCAATTATTTCTGCAATTTCAAATATTAAATTAATAATTAAATTATCCAAGTAAATTAAAATATTTGAAATATAAGTTATTCAACTTATAAAATTAACTTATGAATATTTAAAATTAATTAAATATGCCCATTTCGAATGACTGAAATTTTGGATCATTACAAAAAACTTGAAATTCAATTTATTGTCATCTTTAAATAATTAAAACAAGATTATTGAAGTTACCAAACCATTTTAAATAATATTAAAACCCGTTCCTAAAAATATGGCTTGATCCGCCAAAATGCTACAAAGTTTGTATATTTTTATAAAACAAGTTTATATATTTATAAAACCATTATAAAACAATTATTATCACTATATCAATTAAAATGAATTATTTATCATTTTAAACAATCAATTGAATATATTTAATTAAATACTCCTTTTCAAAGTGATAAAATTACAGGTGGTTAGATTATTCCCCCTTCAAAAGAATTTCGTCCTCGAAATTTAACCACATCTTGAACCCAAGAGAGTTACCCAAAATATTATCTTTAAACTTTATTTCATATGATATACACAAATCATTCGTAATATCGGATTCGATCTTTAACTCAAATAGACAACTTTATTTCCAAACTAGTATTGATCCCTCGATCCTCTAGTGCAGACTCTGATCAGGCTTCTTGATCAGAAACCTTCATTTTCCTTATATAGCTCTCAATTATGATAGAAAACATAAGTACCCAACCACAAACCCTCATCAAAGTTCGCCATTAAGAATCGAGTGATAAATCCTTATTCGGGCGATGTAAACATCTCAAATTTCCATACTCAAACCTTTGATCAAAATCGTGCAATGGAATGATCTACGTACCTTATACGTATTTATGAAGTTTCCCAAAAAAATTATGAAAACATTTTATAAAATTTTTATCTATTATTCAAACATTTCTATAAAGATGTTTCTTATATATAATCACTTTAAATATTTATTCACCCCAAAATTTCTATCTTCTTTCAAAAGAAACCATTTCAATTTAGATAAACTATCTTTATTTCTAAAATTATAATAAACTCCTTATATTATAATATACTCCCTTTAACCAGTATTAAATGCAAACACCTTAATAAAATGTAACAATCACTAATTAATCTATCAAATAATGATTCACATTATCTTTTTGACTTTAGAAAATTATATAGATCGAGTAACTCAAAAATGATATTAAGGAAATGGCTACTACCAATAGCACATATTCCCTTAACTAGAAGGGGAATACTTTTAAGAGAAATATTTACCACCCAAACATATCTCGTGCCCATTTTTTGTTACTTTCAAGCCACTCGAACTAGTTAGTCATCAGATTCTTTTCAAAAATACCAGGATTTATATTCTTAAAAATCTCTTTATAAAACACGTTTTACAAATCCAATTTATAAAATCACTTATTTTTACAAAACATTCATAAAATCATTTATTTTGAATGAATTTCTTTAACCTTAAACCAATATTATTTATCAAACACCACATAGTCAAATTATGAAACTAAATTCACAAGATGTTTGTATTTACACATTCAAATCAAACAACCAATCAATCAATGATAATACTGAATATTATCATTCCCTTAACAACCAAACACTACATAAATAGCTATATAATTTGAAAGATATTCCTTTATATTCAAAATATAATTCTATGTAAAATTATTTCATTTACCAACTTTTCAAAACAAAAATTATTTTTATATAACATTAACAAATACGTGCTCATATATAATACGCTCAAACTCATTCTAGGGTGTCTCTTCCTAATGAGTTACTCATCCTAGGTTGTTACCAACCTTATCTCTAATTAGACTTTACCCCTACCAGGCTCAGGTGTTTGCTCAACCTAAGCTTTGATACCAAATGCAATGAACGAGATTTTCAACCCTTGAAAATCGACATTAATACGTCCACTATATTGCGTATACAGCATTCAAATGCCGGAAAAACCGTTTGTTAAGGGTAAAAGAAGAAAAGAGACAAAAAAGAATCTCATACGAATGGAATAACAAATATTATTTCAATAATCTTTATAGCGGAAAAACTTTTAAAATGCATATATCAGAGTTTATCCAAAGTTTAGCCCGAAGAGTTATAAAACATTTATCCTTCCAAATGCTAAAACCCAAAATAATGAAACAAATGCAGCAGGAAAATAATCTACGACCATAGGTTGATGAAGATCTCCAGCTCTTTTTTGAAAACTCCAAGCGTCAACGCTAATCCTGAAATCACTCGGATCTGGCCCGAGTATTAAAATACTTGGATCAGTCTAGCAAAATAGCGTGAGAAACACAAATCATATATGTATATATATGACAGTGTCATGGATCGACTTTGGTGTCAAATAAAAAATTTGAAAAGAAGATAATCACATAAGACCACACCGCACATGAACACGGATGGGTTTTTACCTATTGATGACTAAAATATTTTTATCAAATAATTTGTTATTATTTCTAATGACAATGCTTTGAAAACACTTTTCAAATAACATATTAAAATTTCTAGAATTGTTTCATTTTTTAAATTCGATAACATATTTAGGTATACAATCAAGTTCGTAAAGGTACATATTGGAGAATGGATTTTCAACAAAAACAAGGCAAAGGACTGCCTTTCATACAGTACGTCTCTAGAAAAATGTACCGAGGCTCTAATCTTTGCCAACACAGAATCAACCTACCCCTTTGTAAATAGTATTGAATATGCCATCACCCCGATCGTTCCAGACCTATCCATGGCCACAACATTCATAACAATCCTGAAATATAGAGGTTTATTTAGAAAGGCGATGATTATATCCTAATGGGTGCAACTGACATAGCCCTACCGCATCGACCATGTTTTTGCCATTATTAGCGTGTGAGGCTTGAGGAAACGTATTACCTTTCTCAAAATAGAAAATTCCACTCTGAATGCCACATTGTCATTTTCGACGGCATACTAATTGGTTTCCATAAAAGTACAACCCCTAAGTTCATATGCCTTAGGGAAGGGTGTTAAGCATAGGTGAGGTTGCCTCATACCCCACCGAACAGATGTACGTTTGTAAAAGCTAATGTACGCAGTCTTAGAAATGCAATGTCAAACATCCGTTCATATAAGTTGTCTAAGAATAGGAAAAACCGAAGTACTTCTACTACATCCTATTAGGGAATCACCTCTAGGATTAGTAGCAAGCAGTCCTAGCGTTGAAGATTTCAAAATGAAGGTACTACCGCCATTATAGGTATACAATATGAGAACCACGAGGTTAGTGGCAAGCAACCCTACATTATGAAGATCTCCATCTTCAAAATCAATATCTTCAATATGTCTTCATTTTCAAACACCTATATTGCTTCGAAGTGGTTTTATTATAGGAGTCACCTACATCTGATCTCAGTCTCTTCGAATCAATTATCAATAAAAAAGATGTGTATATGTGTATACAGAAAAGTTAAGCCTTTCTGTTAAATCCTTTTGGTTAATTAAAATCTCTTTTAACTTTCAGAAATCTTCAAATCACTTTCCTTTAAATTACTTAGGAAAATTTTCCATATTCTATTATTAGTATAATTCCAATCTTAAGGGAGATTTCATATTTTCAAATCTTTAATGGGTTAAAGACAATCTTATTTAAGACATCGTTTACTGTAAACCTAAACCAGTTAGTATTGAGTGAAAGGGATCCATAGAGATTAGATTAATTATACTCAGTACCAATTTCCGTATTCAACCTCTACTATTCGTCGAATAACGGTGAAATTACCTTTTAAATTCACACGGATGGTACGAATTCCCTCCTAGGACTTTAATACAGAGTTTAACTAGAATGTTCTCTATACCACCAAAATTCTATCTAGAAATCTCATTTACCTTTTGGAAAATTCTAAATCTCTTTCCTTTTATCTTACTTTGGAAAATATTTCCATTTATGAAATTTCATTTTAAAAATATATTCTTTTATAAAACTGCTTTTTTAACACTTATTACTTTATTGATAGAAATGCCATTTATAAATATATCCCTTTATTTATAAAACACCATTTATAAATCTACCACTTTATTTAGAAAATACGATTTTATATATCTTCACTTTTATCTTAGAAAAATGTGGTCCGAGTAAATCAATTTTACTATCCCCTCCGTCGGTCCAGTCCGGATAGTTAGGGTGGGGCATGCAACTGGTTTCCTAAACTCTAATCTAGAGACCATCACTCTATCACCGATAAGGTTGTCAAGTTATTTGGCCGACTCTAAACTTTAAAAGTATTTAACTTTTTGATTGAAAAACGTTTCAAAAAGACTTGGCAAGAAAACCCAAGTTCAAATCATTTATTCAATGGTTACCAAATTCCATTGCTAAATTGTCGATGAATAGTGATTTTAAAGCTTTATAGATTAAAACACCAATTTCATTACATATGTGCCCATTTTTATAATTCACATCCCTTTTAAAACACTTTAACAAATTTATGGAATTTATTTCATATTGTTAAAGATTAAAAAAAATCTATTTTAAAGAGTTGAAAACATATTTTACGAACTGCCAAAACGCGACGATTTTTAAAAACTTGATTTGGACATATTTCACACTTTAATAAATGAAACCTTGATTTTTCTTTTCCATTTGAAAACTGTCATCATATGGGTTTGGAAAATTCTTGTTTCAAAGTATTCTAACTCATATTTTATCCCGCACATCCATTTAACTTTTCAGGTCGTGAAATCACGAACTACTGAAACACGACGACTTATTTTTACCTTTTAGTCATAATTTTCAAAACTTGTCCGAAACACTTTTAAATCTTTTTAATACCATATTAAACCAATTTTTCACTATTTTACATTATTAAAATCTCATTTTCGCGTTATTCCATATCTTTAATATTATATTATTATAATATTTGATTTCCATCTTTTTTTAATTCCAAATTCTTTTATACAAAACCGTATAATATTTCTATATTATTTTCCATGTTTAAAACTATTATTTCATAAATAAAACCATTGGTTTTATTTTTAGAAAAATTTCAAAACTTTACCATTTCAGTTTCTTCCTTTTTAAAACTAATTCCAAATCTATTTCAAAACTCCATTTTCTCATTTCTTTACTTTCCTAAAGTAAATTCCATTATTATAAAATGACATTACCTTTTGTTTTAAAAACAAAGAGGCCTAACATATGTTGTATACATATTATTTTTAGGTATAATGTGAATAATTTTTCACAAGATATGTATTGTCATATAGCTATCATTTCTCATCATATATGATACTCAACTTGTAAATCATAATAATCATACCTATCACAACAAATTTTTTATGTAATCAACCAATCATCATCCAAACATATTAAAAAACCATATAAACAATCATTTTATCATATGGTCAAGGGTATAATTTAAGTAATTAATGTCTATTATTATCACTAATAGCAAGCAATATTAAGTGATTAATAAGTAATATAAACAAGTGATTATCAAGTGATATTATCAAGCAATTCAAAGTGCGATTAACTCACTTTTATTTAACCCATTTACTTCCTACCATCACAACACTTCACTAATACTTACAACTTTATCAAAACATCATCAAAGCCTTCATCTCTCTCTCTCTCCCCTATAGCTCTTGGCCATCACCTCCCTCCTTCACCTTGCTCATGCCTTAGAGCCTCCACCATCCTAAGCTCACATTCGCCACCTTTATATCCTCCTTGCTCATGAAAATTACCACCATTTACCTCCTCTATTTGCTTTGGCCAAAGGCCATTTTCTCCCCATTATTGCTCATGGCTTAAGGCCATAGAAAAGAAGATTAAAAAGACATTGAAGAGGAGAAGAAAAATTCAAGAAAGAAGAAGAAGATGGAATGAAATGTGTAGAAATGAAGAGAGCACGTATTGCTATTTATAGAATTTTTTTTGCAAATATCCCTTACACAACATCTTCTCACCCATGTGCCTAACCCACTCCCCCTTTATATGCCATGTTTTCTCATATGTAAGTGATGGTAAGTTTGCTTTCCCAAAAGTAAACCATTTTTGTTTTATATGCTAAATTTAAATGTACATTTTCATGTGTAGATATGCATGCATTTAAATATATGTATATAGTCATATTTCCACTAACAAAGTTACAATGTTCAATCACAACTTTTATTTGTTGAATCGTTGATACAGAATCTGAATTTTAGTCATATTTTCAGCTTTTAATCAAACTACTTATTTAGATAATCAAAACTTGAAAATAAATTTCTTATCATCGTCAAATAATCAAAACAAGATTATTTAAGTTACAAAACCATTTTAGATAATATTAAAATCCATTTATAAAAATACGACGTTGATCCACCAAAATGCGACGAAGTTTGTATATCTTATAAAACAAGTTTATATATCACTTATTATCATTATATTATACTTAAAATGAATTATTTATCATTTAAAACAATCAAATGAATATTTAAAATTAATTAAATATTCCTATTCATAGTGATAAAATTACAGGTCCGTACAGCTTAGTTAGTATATAAAATGTTATAAATGGATTAAATTAACTAATATGTGACTGTTAATAATAATTTATTTATTTGGTGTCTTTGGGTGTTGTTAGTAATTATTTGAACTCATATATAAAAGTTACAAATTTGCGCATATCGATATACAATATTGGTATACTTTTAAATGATGTTTAAATAAAAGATAGCTACTTGAAGAGTTCTTGGAAATTTTGCTCCGTATAAGTGGTAACATAGGGCCGACCATATAAGAGAAGAGAAAATGGTAGAATGTTTGAAGCTAAGAAGGAATTATCAAGGGAAGTTTAAAGAGAATTGGAAATGTTCCATTCTTCATATTAAAACAAATCCAATGATTTCAATTCCACTATTATTATTCGTTCTTCTCTTTTCTTTTATCCATGGTCGCCATTGACCTTTGAATAAAAAACAACTCTAAAATAAATCAAAACATCAAATGAATTTAAAGGCTCTGTGGTTTATCAAATTTCAGCAAAAGTTTGATGTCGATTTAAGAATCAGAGGAATTTTCAAATCAAAGTTTTACTAATAGGCCAAATCTAAAAGGTAAAATCTGGATTTGATTTTTAGTTTTAGTTGCAGTATACTTATATATACATACTATTGCCTCACCTTAATATAGAATTAACAATAAAATCCAAACAGCCAATCAAATGACATGATCTATTTTAACTTGATAGAAAGAAATATATATAAGGAGAGTTCAATGGCACCTCCGAATAGTGCAGCACCCCTACAGCCTCCTGATTTCCACCACACGATCCAAATTAAATAATATGGCTTTCTTTCACTTCCCACTAGCTATATTATTTAATTCGGGTTGTGTGGTCGAAATCAAGAGGCTATAGTGGTGTTGCACAGTTTGGGGGAGTCATTGAATGCTCGTAGACACACACACGCACACAAAAATAAAATTAATTTTCAAGTTATGAATATATGTTTAAAATTACATATAATAATATTCTAAACATAGTGTACAATTTTAGTAATTTAATATTTTGCTTGAATTTTTAATCAATCTTAAAATATAGATCGTATTAATATCTTACTTGATTGTATGTATATGCTTTTGGTTTTACAATATCTTTTGATTGTTTTAAGAAAAGAAAGAAATTTTTTAGCTAAAAATTTATATGTGTGTGTGTGTCATGTGTGTATGTATGTGTATGTTTGCAAACATATAAAAAAATTAATGTACACGTATACTTTGAATCATTTGGAAATCATTTTGGCTTTAGCATTATACATATACACATATATACACGTACTTTATAGTATTAGTGCATACTTAATTAGAAATATTTTTATATTAGTTAACTTTGATGCATACCTGAATTAAAATATTGGATTAAGTCAAAATTACACATTTCAATTTAAAATTGAATTTGATATTTCAACTTAGTCAAACTATGCTAGATCATTTAAATCATAATTTATATTTTTGAGGTATGTATTTATAAATAAATTTATCCACATACATATTTTACATTAAATAATTAAATGTGAGAAGGTATAGAGACACACACATAGATATATGTATGTATGCATGCATGCATGGTGGACATAAGTCCCCATTTCTACACATGTGTATATTGACCATGTTACTGTTTGTTGTTATCTGTCATATAATACATATTTTTATCACACGTCATCTTTTGCATAAAGATTAGATATAGTGTTTATTGAGTGTTTACAAAAGAGGAAGGTGAAATCAATTAACGATGTTACATTTATCTCTTTTCTTTAGATATTGATGTGATTACATCCGGATCTAATTTTTTTTGCTCCCATCTTTAAACATATAGCAATCATATTTGTTTTATATTTCATATATATGACATACCTTTAGATCCATAAATATATTAGATATACTCATAATTATTTAAATTCCATACTTAATTAGTATATATTTAATTAATCAGGAACGAAACAATCTTAGTAAAACATGATTTATTAAAATAACTATATTCGATTTGCTATTAAGCATTAGATTTCATAGGCCCACTAAGATCCAACTAGGAAAAACTTTTTAAATCTACAATTTCACCCACTATGAATGGACTAGGATTCAATAACAGAATGTCACTTAGAGGTCGACCAAGTTGTGAGGGGATCCCCATAGTTAGTGGTGTTGGGTTGAAATAAAGAAGGAGGGGGTTATAGTAATGCGCTTTATGGTAGTTTCTAACTCTGTAATGGGGGTCTACGAGAGGCTTTGGCATTGACAGAAACAAGGACGGGGATAGAGGGTCTACTTGGCATTGTTATCATATTTCATGGCATGAAATGCATAGGACTGATCATGTGATGACTTCCCTCCATCTCAAGTACCCAAATAACCAATATCCACCAAAGAGTGCATTGTAAATGTATCCAATAGATGTGGGGAAGCATTCAAGGGTGATGTAACAGTAAATCAATGCAGAATGTGTACAAATGTCACAACACATGAATAAAATATAATAATAACATAGATGTAAAACAAGAAAGGTAATGTTATAATCAAATGAACTAGAATAAAAAATTACATCAGAGTGCAACAGGTTCGCCAGATTATACTAACAAAGTGATAATAATGTTTATAAATTTGAATCGAATCAATTATAAATAACTATCTCTAAATAATAGATAAGTGCTAACATAACTCCATAGCAGTACATACCAGAATATAAGCGATAATGACTTTAAATACAGATATAAGAAAGTTTCAACATCTTCTTCGTCCTTCGCACAGTTCCATGCGCTATCTCATGCCATCTCTCAATCCACTCATTTATGAGTACTTGAGATGATAATAGGAAATGCATAACCTCAAGTCATATGAAAGTCTAATATAAGCGATTTAAAATCTCAAAACAGATATAAGTAGTTAAAACCATAAACAGGAACATATGGTACGAAGAGTTATAACTGTCCCAGCATCCAACAAGTAAGCATATAACACAGTATATGTTAAACTATCATCATATGGGTGTATTGATACACTAAATAGATATTAGGTGCCGGGGTATCCAATCAGTAATATATATGTCACATTACATCCCCAATAACACCTCTCACTTAAGTATCGTTGAATATAGGGTAACTCATACGACCATCACCTAGGACAACAATTACACCGCATTTTGTTCTTAGTGGTGCCTGAAGTAGCTCCTCGCCATCACCTAGGTGAGTTACACCCTCACTTGGAGGTATACCGGCGAGTGTCCTTACATACCCTTCCCATTAGATGCATAGATCAGAATCTTTGAGTTTTCTAATAAACCCTTTGGCACATGTTCTAATATAGAATCACCCGCTCTATTCTGCAAGTCACCACGAAACTTGTCTACTCGAATGAACATTAGATGTCATAGTCACTTCTCACTTGAAGCACTCGATCAACATCGCTCAAGTCATCGAGTCGTCGAAGTCTCGCTACTTCTTAGTTGCTGTGAAATTTACCGAAGTCGCTTCTATTTCATCTTCGGAGTTTCTCTATGTTGTACCTAAAGTTCGCATTTTCCTTATGTTTGTCTCGTGTTCGCCTCGCACCAAAACACAACTACATCAGTCGATGTTGGCCAATATCACATAAACCATCCATCCAATCCTCTTGCGACCGATCATGCACATTCTCTCAGGCCTATATCACATTTCCCCAAAGACAGGTCAATTGGTGCCAATTTACAGAGTTGAGTGTATGCCTTGGTGGTAATTACGTAATTTGTTACACATATATAACTTGATAACCAATATTGTACATAATAAAAGGTGTTTACTTTCTATTATATACTGTTAGATTATGATATAGTTAATTAGGTAATCAATTTTAAAGTATATTAAATAGAAAATCCCTAAATGATATGTTGTGGGAAAGAAATTACATTAATCATGAGAAATTTATCATATTAAAAGCAACATATTATTTTATATTCCTAGTAACGATGTTTTGAGTCGGGATGTCAATACATCCACTGAGATAAGTAAATCTATTGAGAATAGAGTGCATAACGCTCCTAAATGTGGGTAGTGTATTATTCATGACTTATTGGGGGCACCGAAGGATTGTAATGATTGTTATTGGATAACCATGGAATGACAGCTTGAGCGTTTTATGTTAGTTAATAGAACTAAAGTCAAATAAAGAATCCCGAAGTGGTGATATTACATAGTTTTGTTGAATTTCAATATGGACACTCCACTTTGATTATGGTTAAATCATAGCATGGCGTCTATTGAACAACTTTAGTTGGGTCTGAGTTGAAACATTGGAAATGAAACACTATTCAACATAGAATTTGTCTCCTTGGTTATATAAGGTTAGTATCACGGTCAACTTAGTCAGCTCAAAGTCTTTGGCCATAGCAGTACGTTAGTAATAATTGTTGTTATTGAACCAAGAATTTTTTTCTTGGATTAATCAAATTGAAAGTGGGTGATGTTGGAATTTCGACCAAAACTAAATTCCATAAGTCCTAATGTGATATAATGTTAATGAAAGAATTAGTGTAACGACTCACAAATTTGATACAGTAATTTTTAATTTTTAAATAATTGCTTAAAATTAAAATTTGATGGAAAAAAATCAAATTTTTGTAGGATTGTCTTTTTTGGGGTTTTAAAAGGTTTCCTTGGGCATATAATGGCAAAAACGTATATTTCAAAATATAGCGTGTTATAATTTTGTTGAAGTCCGAAATTAGCCTTCTTGGGCCAAATCGAGTAAGCTATCCATAACCTAGCTGAAGCAGCTATATAAGTAAGACTTCGAAACCCTAGCCTCACCTCTTATATATCTATTCAAACCCTAGCTACTATGAAACCCTAGCTATTTTCTATTTTCTTCTCTTCTCTTACATCCAAATACTCTTAGTACATAACAACCATACGTCCATGCAAACATTAAAAGAGAATAGAGGAATACATTACTTGGATGCAGTCTATAACCTAGTTGAATCAGTGTTAAGCTTGATCCCCCAAAAGGGGAATGTATGTAGCTTTTCACTATGCAATAGCTATCGAGCTTATGGTCATAGTGTATTAGGTTAAATATAATCAAAACATAGTTGAAACCTTTTTGCCTTTTATTTTTTGTATTTGCATATTCGTAAGCTTGTAGGTGAAAGCATAAAAGGGAGCATGGGGTCTAAAAGGAGTCGTATCTAAAAGATAGATTGGTATATCTCTTGCATCATAATTATAAAGTTGTTGTCTAATGATTAATGTAATAAAATGTAAAATTATGTGGTGTATTTTATTTGAGTAATATTCGAAAATATATAAGATTGTAAATAATATGAATAAATCTAACTTAAGATAATTCTTCTAGATACGTAGATAAATAAATAAGTATAGTGAAGGTACAATAACAAAAGAAAAATTATATTGGTTCAGATCTCCCGTACTACATCCAGTCCCTAAGCTCTTCCTAACAATTTCACTACCGAACAACCCTTACTTCACACGAAGGAATAAGTTTATGATTGCTTAAGCAACCGAACAATACTTCTTAAATCTCTAAAGAAAAATCTTTACTTATTGACTTCTTCACAACACAGTAAGTCAAGTTCAAGTACACCCTCCCTATAATGTCTCTTAATGAAGTGTAGTAAAATGTGCAAGTGTATAGGAAGTATAAAAATGTATAAAAGGTTTTAAGATTGTATAGAAATCGAGAGTTGAAGGTACGTGCAATGAGAAGCTATAACCATTGGTAAAAGATATATGCATTAAAACAATTATAACCTTTGGGAAGAAGATGACTACTCATTTAAATTTTTGACTGTTACAATCGTCCAGACGTCTAAATTTCGATTTATACGTGTGATTCATCGAAAACTTTAAAAGGCAGTTCACTATTTTGAAAACAGCCTATTTTTAGATGTCTGAATACTTCAATCGAACTTTTGAATCTATGGTTAAACGTTTGATTGAAATATTTTAACATCTGAATAATCAGTAAAAATAAAGTAAACAGAATGAGAAAATTCCGACATCTAAGGCTTTTATTCATATGTCTAAATGTAATAACCCATAAATTTTATAAATATTTTTAATTCAATTTTAATTTAGACTTTGATGTTTAATTATTTAAAATTTGAAATTTTGGAATTTTCCTATGTAATTTTGGATTTTGTTTGCAAATTAATTTCCAAATACAATAAAATAAACATTTTCTAAAATTTTTATATTTTGGTCAACTGAAAGTCAAAGTTTGACCACAGCTGAAAATTTTAAATTTTAAATTCTAATCTTTTTCGTTGAAATTGTATTTTATTTTAATATCAGTTTTAGCTTTTCGTTCGTGAAATTCCGCTTTACACTTTTTTAATTGGATAACTTTCAACGTTTTACACGCGATAAATTCCAATAAATATTATCTATTTTATATTTTTATTTTTCTACCTCAATTCCATCTTTTTATTTATTTTCTATTTTATGTTATTTTTCCATTCTCATTTCTATTGAATTTTATTTGGATTCTTGGGCTTGTAAATTCAAAGAGTCTTCGATTTCTTTTCTTGGAAATCAAGTTAGGCCTTTTCAGTTGCATAGCCTCTTCATTTTTCCTAGCCATTCATCTCATAGCTGTGTATTCCCAAACCCTAGCCACCACTTCATTGTGTAAATCACGTACAAAAACATCTCATCCCATCTCATATCTCATTTGCTTCTTGAAAAAAAATTACAGTAAATTTCAATGGCCTTCTCCTTCTCTTCTCTTCTCTCTTTTCTTTTTCCTTTTGTTCTCAAATTATTTAGCTTGGCCACACCATGCTAGCTGACCTCATCTCCTCTCCACCACCAACATGATCAGCCTCTACCTCCTCACATCATCACGATACCAAGGCCGTGAACCCTAGAGTAAAATCCATCACCAAAATTGCAAAAAACTTCTCTTGATCCATGTTTTTGTCTCCACTTGACCTTTGCCTTGCCACTCCTCTTCACATTTCATACCATAGTCGTGCCTTATGGCCCCATAACCAGGCCTAGTTGCCTCTAACACATCATGGCCGATCCATGTAGGGGTGTGGCTGAGCCTATAGGTGATGTTTCCGAGCCCACTTGTTGGTTCAAACCCATTTCTGCTTCACTTTGATTCATGTTTTTTTTGATATACATTATGATGTTGAATTATATTCTTATGTAATTGTTATATTTATTTGTTTCCAAGATTTGGATTTGGGTGCCATTTCTCTTCTAATCTAGTTCGTGCTTGTCTGGCCTTTCTGTGTTCATTGTGTGCCCTTACTTCGTAATCTCTAGCTTTAAAAAGGTGATTTATTCACTTTAGATATTCCGTGCTTATATAATTGTGAAACGATGACAAGTGGATATGTAGTAATGGTTTTGCTATGTTGATAAGTTCATATATGCCTGTGATATGATTATACAATGTTAAAATCTATTTATAAACCTGTTACATCATCTGTTATAATATTATATGCTATACTGTTATTTTATTTTCTGTATCTCACACTGCCAGTTATCACTATGGGTTGAAATGATACATACCCGAACGGACTTTAGAATAAGGAAAAAACATTATGGGCTAAAATGATAGGCCGAGTGATTTTTATTGTATTTGATTTACTTGGGATTGCAGGTTTGAAATGATAGAACCTGGATTTTTCTTTTAAATAACGGATTGAAATGATATATTATCCGCATCACTTGACCAACCCGTAGTTAATTATATATATTTTTTGAAATTTATAAGTATGGTTAAATGTAAAATATGACATTTTAACTTAAATTGGATTTAAATAATTTAAATGAATTTATAGTGATTTTTCTATAAGTTAAAATGTATAAATAATTAAATGGAAAGGTGTATTTTAAAAAAATATGACTTAACTTCGAAATTGGAAATTTAGTTTTAAATAGAAATTTTAAGATAAGTAAATAAATGGAAATTTTATTTTATTTATGAAATGGGTATTTTAAAATTTATGTATTAAGTTAATTGTTAAAAATAAAAGTTGGGGAAAGCGTTTACTTTTGACTTAATAAGTGAATTAATGTTTAAATTGGATATTTATTTATTAAAGGTATATTTTATTGAATCATAAGTTAAATGTTATCCAAATGAATATTTTTAAAGCGAAAAATATGATTTTTATAAGTTAAAATGGCTAAAATTAAAGTTTTAGTGTTTCTGAAATTTTATATTAAATCTGGAATTAGTATTGGTAGCACTTCAGAAATGCTGTGGTTTTAAGATAGCATTTGTTAAGTGCTATATTTTTGAAAATAAACTAAGTTCTGGTATAATAAAGAGCTGCTGCAGCACTTTGTAAGTGCTGTTGTCGCTGAATATAAACTATATTTTGAAATAACTAAATAGCTACTGTAGCACTTTGTAAGTGTTGTTGTTGCTGAAAGTAAACTGTTTTGAATAACTAAATAGCTACTGTAGCACTTGGTAAGTGCCGTTGTTGCTGAAATGAAACTGAACTATTTTAAATTACTAATACCTACTGTAGCACATTGTAAGTGCTGCTATTTTTGAAATTGAGTTGTTTTGTAATAACTAAATACCTTCCATAGCACTTTATAAGTGTTGTTGTTTTTGAATTTGACAATGTCTTTGAAATATTATTATATCTACCGTAACATTTTATAAGTATTGTTGTAGCTGAAATTTACAATTGGAAATTTTACAAACGAATGAATGAACTTAGAAATGTAACAACTTTGAAATGAATATTATTTGATATTGAATTTAAAGGGTTTAAATGAATATGTTTTGAAGTGAAATATAAGCCATTTTTGAAATTTATAACCATGGATAATAATAACGTTTGGTTGTTAAAAAGACCGGGATCAGATGTGGGCGTACTCTCTGTCGATACCGAAAACCACTTTAACAACCGTGTATGCAGTAAAGATTCCAGAATGAAGTAGGATGGTGGCAACATTCTATTGAGGTATGCACGTGGACCCGACTCCCTTGAGTTGGCATAAGGTGGGTAAAACAGGAGCGATTCTCGGGCCAGTGAGGTAGCTCCTCTTATCGGACACACTTCTTCGTATGCCATTCTATTACTTTGTTATTGATTGGTCCGCACCTTTGATTTTTGGAAGTGTGGCTCGAGGTGGGTGGTAGCTGTGACTATGCGTCACCACCAGCCCGGATGCGTAATTGGTATATCTACTCTAGCATTGCCTCGTTGTGTCGTGTCACCTACCCTAGCGTGCCTTGTACGATTTTGGGTTTGTGCTGTAGCCTGTGCAGTATCCTCAGGTGGCTTCCCGATCGGGAGGGACTATGATACTGGATAGACTACCGGTACTATTTATGTGTTAAGGGGAATATTGGGTCACTCCTTAACGCTATTTTAAAGTAAGTTTATTTTACATTTAGTCATTATTATAATAGCGCATATTACTACATAGTAAACAGTTTAACGGATCCTTAGAGGATGGGCGGTCCCAATCATCCTTTAAGTTACTTGTACATTTATTTTACAGTTCACTTAAGTTGGTTTACATTGTATAAGTATGTATGTCCTAACTCGAGTGTTTGTGTTTATTTCTTATGCTTGGGTCAGCCTGAGTATTTCAGCTTTGGAATTCACATTCTGGAGCTAGGATTTGCTGGAGATCATCTGTTATCTAGTTTTATCTATTTCAGTTCAGTCATTCTATTGCAGCTTATGTAGTAGAGACTTATGTATTTGAGATTTCTACTGTATTTATTTCAGAACTCTATTTGCTTTTCAGACTATGGATTTTGTACAGTTTTGAGATTGTGTTTGAGACTATATTGGTGGTAGCTTCATGAACTACCACTGTTGTTTATTTTCCACTGGGAGTTATTCTGATTTATCTGTGTTTGTGATTCTGTGATTGGTGTTATTTGCTCCAAATTATATTACAATCTACTGTTTTGAATTATTCAAGTCAGACATGTATGATTTTATTGTCGATTTGATTGGTCCAAAATAGTGGGTCATTACATTTGGCATCAGAGCTTTGGTTTTAGGCAAACCTTGGCCGGCGGAGCAAACAATCATTAGAGAAAGGGTTGAAATACCCTAGAATGAGTGAAATCAGTCTAAGAATCCTTTCTTTGTGAGAGAACGTATTTTAAAGTATTAAATGATTTTCAAGTTATTTTCAAACGATTTTAAAAGAGTATTTTGATATAAAAACTTTCTTATTTTAAATTCAATTTTTTTCTTCCTTTTCTTCTTATCCACCTTGTTAGTAATTTCTTTGTCCTGATATTCAATTCCCATTGCGTCTTATCTTATCTAATCTTGTCTCTATTTTTCAATTACCTCTGTCCTAAAATACATTCTTGATTTTTCAGGATGAGTCATAGGAACGCAAAAGGTAGGGGATGGGGTGTTGCCCCAGCTCCGAGCCTACTGCCCCAGTCAGGTTCACAAAACTCTGTAAGGAATACACAGAGCTTGGTGGCACCAAGTTCATCGGATCTGAGAGCATTTTTGAAGATCAACAGCAGTTGAAGGATTTGGCGAGGATTTTCTCCGGTCTTGAGATTACTAATGCCCAGTAGTGTCAGTTGGCAGCTTGGCAGTTGAAAGGAGCAGCTTTGGATTGGTGGGAGTCTGTCACAGCTCACATCGCTGAGGCTGACATTTCTTGGGAGCAATTCAGATATCATCTCTTGTTTGTTTGAAATTTTGTTCAGTTATCTCTTTTTCAAATCTGTCTTATGTTCTTTATCGTGCTCTAGGGATGCTTTTCTTGTGAAGTGGATGCCCAAGGCAGTAAAGTCTCAGCTGCATCGGGAATTCTTGGATTTGAAACAGGGTTATATGTCTTTTGCTGAATATGAGAGGAAGTTCAATGAAATTTCTAAAATTGGTCTTAATCTGATTGACACTCCTCTCAAGAAGAATGAGAAGTTCATTGCCGATGCTCTTCCAGAGTACTATGATCATCTCATCGCTCATGTTCATATACCTTTCACCACTTTGATGGACATGGCCATTAGATATAAGAATCCTACTTCTAAGGATCCTCCAGCTGCTCAGTCTGCTTCATCTCGGTCTTTTTCTGCCAATCCTAAGAAGAGGAAGCCCAACTTCCACCATCCGAAGAAGAATCCGAGCAAGACTCCAGGGTAGGGATCATCTTCTTCATCTTAGAGACAGTCTGTAGATCTATCTGCCATCACTTTTTTTAGATGCAATCAGAGGGGAAACTATGCTAATTGTTGTCCTACCTTAGTTGGTGCTGCTATCCCTCCTCCAGCTCAGTTGACCAGGCGTGATCTCTGCCACATTTGTCTACAGCCTGGCCATTTCAAGAAGGACTGCCCTAATCAATAGAAGGGCAAGTCATCGGGTATTTTTGCTGTTACTTCTGCATCTTCCCCAGCTCCACCTCCTGCACCAGCACCTGTTCGTGTTCCTGCTCCTAATGATTCTCAAGGTACTCTTCAAGGCACCTTTACTTTGTTTAAATCTCCTGTTCCTGTTTTATTTGATACTGGAGCTTCCCGTAGCTTTATTTCTGTGGATCTTTGTAATAAATTCGAGCATCGCCTTTTGCCCGAGTATGCTTCTGTTCCTTTGTGTGTCTCAAATCCTATTGGTGGTCCTATGAATCTTAGTAGGATTTGTAAGCAAGTGAAGCTTCTCTATCTTGATCACCGTTTCACTGGTGATTTCTATGTTCTGGGTTTTGATGCTTTTGATCTATTGGTTGGAGGTGATTGGCTGAACAGTTGTGGCGCCCTTATCTGTTGTAAAAATCGGACTATTTCTCTTGTGGATGATCTTGGAAATTCTTAGGCGATTCAGTGTAGTTTGCCCTAGAATTTTGCTGGCAGCTTTATTTATTCTCTTAATGCTTCTCCTAGTGATATGCATTCGACTCCTGTAGTCAAACTCTTTCCCGACATATTTGGTAAAGTCACTTCTTTACCTCCTAAGTAGGAAATTGATTTTCATATTGATCTTATTCCTAGAGCTCGACCTGTAGTTCTTCCACCCAGAAGAATGGCACCCGGTGAGAAGGTTGAGTGGAGGAAGCAAATTGAGGACTTGTTCTCCAAAGGTCTAATCATACCTAGCCATTCAGAATGGGGAGTAGCAGTGGTTTCTATCACTAAGTCATATGGTTCTTTGAGGATGTGCTGATTATAGGGAGTTGAACAAGCTCACTATGAGGAAAAGATATCCTATTCCCCGCATTAATGATATGTTTGATCAGCTCCATGAAGCTATTGTTTTCTCCAGCTTGATCTTTCCACAGGTTTTCACCAGCTCAGAGTTGTTGAGGAAAGTATCCCCAAGACTGCTTTCCGTACTGAGAATGGTTTTATGAGTGGTTAGTTATGCCTTTTGATTTGACTAATGCTCCTGCTTTCTTTGTTGAACTGATGAATCGTGTTTTTCGTGATATGCTTAATAAATTTGTTCTAGTCTTTGTTGATGATATTCTTGTGTTCTCCAAGTCTGAGGAAGAGCATGAGTCACATTTGAAATTTGTTCTGTGGACTCTTAGAAATCATCAATTGAAGGCTAAATTTTCGAAATGCCATTTCTGGAGAGATGAAGTCTAATTTCTCGGGCATATTGTTTCTAGTAATGGAGTTTCTATTGATCCAGTCAAGATCGTTGCGATCAATGTAAGTCTTTCCTTTCTTCTTATTCTTTACTTTGATCATTCTATCTTTTCTGTGGTCCTTATTTCTCCCTATTTTGTTACAGGATTGGGAAACTCCTTGTTATCCAACTGATATTTGCAGTTTTCTGGGCCTTGCCGGTTATTATCGGAGATTCATTGAGAACTTTACTCGGATTTCTGCACCTCTCACTGCTTTAACTCGAAAGAATGCTAAGTTAATATGGAGTGATAAGTGTGAAGCTGCATTCAATGAGTTTAAGCGTAAGCTTACTTTCGCACCAGTGCTTACCGTTCCGAATGGACACGAGGTGTTAACGGTCTACACTGATGCCTGTTGTGAGGGTTTGGGACCTGTTCTGATGCAGAATGGGAGGGTGATTGCCTATGCTAGTTGCTAGTTGAAGACCCATGAGGCCAATTATGCAGCTCATGACCTGGAATTACATGCTGTAGTCTTTGCCTTGAAGATTTGGAGGCATCATCTTTTGGGTGCTAAGTTTGATCTCTTCACTGATCATCAGTCTTTGCAGTATATCTTCACCCAAAAGGATTTAAATCAGTGTCAGGTTCGGTGGCTTGAGTTTCTTGCTTCTTATAATCTCGACATTAGCTATACTCCTGGGAAAGCTAATGTTGTGGCTGATAGTTTAGTCGGAAGAAGGATATGTTGTGTCAGCTTGTTGTTTCTTCTTCTCCTTTTTTAGATCGTATTATTTCTAAGCAGGATGAGGATGAGATGCTTAGGCGTATGAAGGAGAATATTTGTAGAAGAGTTGGTGGTAGTGTCCTGATGGTAGAGGAGCTCAGATCGATGATAAAGGGATTTTGAGGATTAATAATCAGATTTGTGTCCCGAATGTTGATGGATTGGGGCAGAAGTTGCTTCGGGAACATCATCGATCTAGACTTTCTATTCATCCTGGTGTGTCGAAGATGTATCGGGACATGAAGAAGCTTTATTGGTAGAGGGGTATGAGGCATGATATCTCTGTCTTTGTTAGTACGTGTGTGACTTGTCAGCAAGTCAAGGTAGATCACCAGAAGACCCCTGATTTGTTGCAGCCCCTTCAGGTTCCCAATTGGAAATGGGAACATGTTTCCATGGATTCTATTGATGGTTTACTGAGGAATCGGAGGGGTAATGAGAGTATTTGGGTTATTGTGGATAGATTGACCAAATCAGCTCATTTTATTCCGGTCAAATCTACCCGTTCTGCTTTCAGTCTGGCTGAGATTTATATGAGGGAGGTTGTTCGTCTCTATGGTGTTCCTATCAGAATTGTTTGTGATTGGTATCCTATCTTCACCAATCAGTTTTGGAAAACTTTTAAGGAACTTTGGGGACTCGTCTGAATCTGAGCATTGCTTACCATCCACAGACCAACGGTCAAACGGAAAGAGTGAATCAAATTCTAGGGGATCTTCTTCGCGACTTGTGTTCTTGATTATGGAGGATCTTGGAAAGATCATCTCCATCTTTTTGAGTTCACCTATAACAACAGTTATCAGGTATATTTTTCAATCTTCTATTTTAATCATATCTTAATCTTTTATCTATCTCATTTCGTCTTTGAATTCAGGCTAGCATTGAAATGTCTCCATTTGCTTCTCTTTACGGAAGTCCTTGTAGATCTCCATCTTGCTGGAGTGAATCCGGTAATCGTTTGGTCCTTGGTCCTAGTGTGATTTTTAAAGCTTCCGAGAAGGTTGATTAGATTAAGAGGAAGATGAGGATTGCTCAGGATAGGCAGAAGAAGTATGCTGATCGGCGTAGGAGAAGTTTGGAGTTTTCTGTTGGTGATTTGGTTTTTCTTAAGGTTTCTCCCTTAAGGAATGTGATTCAGTTTGGTCATAGAGGGAAGCTTGCTCCTAGGATTGTTGGTCCTTTCTGTATCTCTGAGAGGATTGGTTCTCTAGCTTATCATTTGGATTTGTTTGATAAACTTTCTGGAGTGCATAATGTATTCCATGTTTCGCGTCTTCATCGATATCTGCATGATCCATCTCTGATTGTCCAGCCTTCTTCTCTCGAGAGTTTGGTTATTGAGCCTAATCTGACTGTCGAGAGGAAGCCACTTCATATTATCGAAAGAGGTACGAAGCTGTTAAGAAGGAAATCTGTCAATCTGGTCAAAGTGCAGTGGAGTACGGATGATCGGGATTGTACCTAGGAGACGGAGGAAAGCATGCATGCTTCGAATCCAGAATTGTTTGTTTCAGATACTATTTTCTTTTCTACCTTATCTTTCCTTATTTTCGTGTCTCGTTTCTTTTTGAGGACGAAAAGTTTTTGAGTGGGGGAAAGCATAATAACCCATAAATTTTATAAATATTTTTAATTCAATTTTAATTGAGACTTTGATGTTTAATTATTTAAAATTTGAAAATTTTGAATTTTCTTATGTAATTTTGGATTTTGTTTGCAAATTAATTTCCAAATACAATAAAATAAACATTGTCTGAAACTTTTATATTTTAGTGAACTGAAAATCAAAGTTTGACCACAGTTGACAATTTTAAATTTTAAATTCTAATCTTTTTCTTTGAAACTGTATTTTATTTTAAAATTAGTTCTGCTTTTCGTTTCGTGAAATTCCGCTTTATACTTTTAAATTGGATAACTTTTAGCGTTTTACACGCTTTAAATTTCAGTAAATATTTTATATTTTTATTTTTGTACCCCAATTCCATTTTTTTCTATTTTATATTATTTTTCCCTTCTCTTTTCTATTGAATTTTATTTGGATTCTTGGGCTTGGAAATTCAAAGAGTCTTCGGTTTCTTTTCTTAGAAATCAAGTTAGGCCTTTTCATTTGCATAGACTCTTCATTTTTCCTAGCCGTTCATCTCATAGCCACATATTCCCAAACCCTAGCCGCTACTTCATTGTGTAAATCACGTACAAAGACATCTCATCCTATCTCATATCTCATTTGCTTCCTGAAGAAAAAATTACAGTAAGTTTCAATGGCCTCCTCCTTCTCTTCTCTTTTCTCTTTTCTTTTTCCTTTTGTTCTCTATTATTTAGCTCGGCCACACCATTCTAGCCGACCTCATCTCCTCTCCACCACCAATGTGGTCGGCCTCCACCTCTTCACATCATCACCATACCAAAGCCGTGAACCCTAGAGCAAAATCCATCACCAAAATGGCAAAAAACTCCTCTTGATCCATGCTTTTGTCTCCACTTCGCCTTTTGCCTTGACACTCCTCTTCACATTTCATACTATAGTCGTGCCTTGTGATCATATAACTAAGCCTAGTTGCCTCTAACACATCATGCCAGGACATGTAGGGGTGTGGCCGAGCCTATAGGTGATGTGCCCAAGTCCACTTGTTGGTTCAAAACTATTTCTGCTTCACTTTGATTCATGTTTTATTTATTTTTTTGATTTATATTATGATGTTGAATTATATTCTTATGTAATTGTTATATTTATTTATTTCCAAGATTTGGATTTGGGTGCCACTTCTCCTCAAATCTAGTTCGTGCTTGTCGTGCCTTTCTGTGTTTGTTGTGTGCCTTTACTTCATAATCTCTAGCTTCAAAAAGGTGAGTTTTCACTCTAGACATTCCGTACTTATATAATTGTGAAACGATGACAAGTGGATATGTAGTGATGGTTTTGCTATGTTGATAAGTTCTTATATGCCTGTGATATGATTATATGATGTTAAAATCGGTTTATAAACCTGTTACATCATCTGTTATAATATTATATGCTATACTGTTATTTTATTTTCTGTATCTCACACTACCAGTTCCTTTATCATTATGGGTTGAAATGGTACATACCCGAACAGACTTTAGAATAAGGAAAAATCATTATGGGCTGAAATGATAGCCTCAAGTGATTTTTATTGTATTTGATTTACTTGGGATTGCGGGTTTGAAATGATGAAACCCGAATTTTTCTTTTAAATTACGGATTGAAATGATATGTTCTCCGTATCACTTGACCTGGTTAGAAAATATTATACAAACCCGTGGTTAATTATATATGTTTTCTGAAATTTATAAGTATTGTTAAATGTAAATATGACGTTTTAACTTAAATTGGATTTAAATAATTTAAATGAGTGATTTTTCTATAAGTTAAAATGTATAAAGAATTAAATGGAAAGGTGTATTTAAAAAAAATATGACCTAACTTCGAAATTGGAAATTCGGTTTTAAATAGAAATTTTAAGTTAAGTAAATAAATGGAAAATTTATTTTATTTATGAAATGGGTATTTTAAAATTAAGTATTAAGTTAATTGTTAAAAATAAAGTTGGGAAAACAGTTTACTTTTGACTTAATAAGTGAATTATTGTTTAAATTGGATATCTATTTGTTAAAGGTTTATTTTATTGAATCATAAGTTAAATGATATCCAAATGAATATTTTTGAAGCGAAAAATATGATTGTTATAAGTTAAAATGGCTAAAATTGAAGTTTTAGTGTTTCTGAAATTTTATATTAAATCTGGAATTAGTATTGGTAGCACTTCAGAAATGCTGTGGTTTTAAGACAGCATTTGTTAAGTGCTATCATTTCTGAAAATAAACCAAGTTCTGGAATAATAAAGAGCTACTCAGCACTATGTAAGTGCTGTTGTTGCTGAAACTAAATTATCTTTTGAAATAACTAAATAGCTACTGTAGCACTTTGTAAGTGTTGTTATTGCTGAAAGTAAACTGTTTTGAATAACTAAATAGCTACTGTAGCACTTGGTAAGGGCTGTTGTTGCTGAAATGAAATTGAACTGTTTTAAATTACTAATACAGACTGTAGCACTTTGTAAGTGCTGCTGTTTTTGAAATTGAGTTGTTTTGTAATAACTAAATAGCTACCATAGCACTTTATAAGTGTTGTTGTTTTTGAATTTGACAATGTCTTTGCAATATTACTATATCTACCGTAATATTTTATAAGCGCTGTTGTTGTTAAAATTTACAACGTTTTGGAAATTTTGTAATTAAATGAATGAACTTAGATATGTTACAACTTTGAAATGAATATTATTTGATATTGAATTTAAAGGGTTTAAATGAATATGTTTTGAAGTGAAATATAAGCCAATTTCGAAACTTATAACCATGGGTAATAGTAACGTTTGGTTGTTAAAGAGACCGGGATCGAATATTGGCATACTCTCTATCGATACCGAAAACCACTTTAATAACCGTATACGTGGTGGAGATTCCAGAATGAAGTAGGATGGTAACGCCGTTCTATTGAGGTATGTACGTGGACCCGACTCCCGTGAGTTGGCATAAGGTGGCTAAAACAGGAGCGATTCTCGGGCAAGTGAGGTAGCTCCTCTTATCAGACACACTTCTTCATATGCCATTCTATTACTTTGTGATTGATTGGTGCGCACCTTTGATTTTTGGAAGTGTGGCTCGAGGTGGACGGTAGCTGCGGCTATGCGTCACCACCAGCCCAGATGCGTAATTGGTATATCTACCCTGGCATTGCCTCATTGTGCCGTATCACCTACCATAGCGTGCCTTGTACGATTTTTATTTTGTGCCGTAGCCAGTGGAGTATCCTCTGGTGGCTTCCCGATCAGGAGGGACTATGATACTGGATAGACTACTGGGGCTATTTATGTGTTAAGGGGAATATTGTGTCACTCCTTAACGCTATTTTAAAGTAAGTTTATTTTACTTTTGGACATTATTATAATAGCGCATATTACTACGTAGTAAATAGTTTAACAGATCCTTAGAGGATGGGCGGTCCCAAGCATCCTTTAAGTTACTTGTAGATTTATTTTACAGTTCACTTGAGTTGGTTTATATTATATAAGTATGTATGTCCTGACTTGAGTGTTTGTGTTTATTTCTTACGCTCGGGTCAGTCTCAGTATTTCACAGCTTTGGAATTCACCTTCTGGAGCTAGGATTTGTTGTAGATCATATGTTATCTAGTTTTATTTATTTCAGTTCAGTCATTCTATTTCAGCTTATGTACTGGAGACTTATGTATTTGGGATTTCTACTGTATTCGTTTCAGAACTGTATTTGCTTTTCAGATTATGATATTTTATACTGTTTTGAGACTGTGTTTGAGACTATATCGGTGGTTGCTTCATGAACTACTACTGTTGTTTATTTTCCGCTGTGAGTAATTCTGATTTATCTGTGTCTGTGATTGGTTTTGTTTGCTCCAAATTATACTACAATTTACTGTTTTGAATTATTCAAGTCAGACATGTATGGTTTTATTTTCGATTTGAATGGTCCAAAATAGTGGGTCGTTACACTAAATATTAAGTTAGACATCGGAAAATTGGTCTTAGATGTCTAAATTTACTATTTTGTAACCAAAGGGCAAACAACTTGGAAAGCATAAAATTCAGACATATGAAAATGTTAACAAGATATCTAAAAATTGTTAAAACCGACTTTTTTGTCAAAACATTTCCTAAGTATAAAGTCAAATATGTAAAATATTTTTCTAAGCAAAATCAAGATAGGAATTTTTTTGTGTATATGCAACGTCATCATGGAGATTTTACACAATTAAAACATTTAAGACTTACAGAAGACGACAAGTTAAACAATGTTTTCTTGAATTTTCTAATTTCCAAAATTTGTTGAACCTTTTGCATCTCATCCATATGAATCTTATAGCATGTAAGGAAATTCTTTGCATATATATATATATATATATTCATATAGTTATCTTTGATTAGAATATAAAAGGTAGGATCTAACAATATCCGATTCTTAAAATGATATGTATGTATGATGTTTAAATTTCGCTGCGAGGTGTCCCTTTTATTCATTATTTTAGAATTTTCTAATCTTTTTACCTACGATCCACTATCTTTAATGTCTGGATGTAGCTGTAAGCTTATTTCGATTTTTTTATAATTGAATTCGGATGTTGAAAATAATGGATCGTCGTGCTTGGTATCAGTGCTTAGGTTTTGTGATTCCCTGAGCCTTGGGTATTTTTAACTTTTAGGTTATAACAATTTACACCTTAGGTTGGGTTAAAATAAAGAATGAGAGGGCATTTTAATTGACAATTATATGCTTTGTGTGTATGTATTGTTTGTTAATTGTCACGACCTCATCCCAAAATGATGTTTATTTATAGTGATGAAAGATAAATAAAGTGGGAGTGGTGTTTGATGAACACTTATAAGGAAGGGTTAAATGTTGGTTATAAACTAAGTTACACACACCTAATGTTAAATTATAATAGAAATTTGACCTTAATAAAATGCAATCATTTTTCTTAGGTAAATAATATTGTTTCTAAAATTTATAAAGTATAAATTTCTAATTTTAAGGATATTTTATTAAAAAGGGAAAAATGTCACAAAGTGATTTGTTAATATTTTTATTGAAAAATAAAGTGTTTAACTTCATGCAATAAAATATTTATACAAAGATATTTTTGTATGGAGGAGCAAATGCTATAAAAGTATTTTATTTGGAAATATTTTTATATAAAAAGTGATTTTACTTTTATATTGGGAGTTGAATTAAGCCTTTAAAGAAACATTTTAGTGTGGACATCTTCTAGAATGTATTTTTTATAATGGTATTATGGTTAGGAATGCTTTGTTTATAAAGGAAGATTTTATCTACGAAAAGAGTAATTCTTGTTGGAAAGTCTACCATTTGAAAGTATTTCATGAAAGGATGTTCTAGTTGAAAATATTTTATTTTGGGAAAGTTACTTTAATGAGAACATTTTAGCTACTCTTGAAAAAAGGGTATATGTTGAAAAGCATTTCATAACCTCATTTTTGATTTAGAATACCTTGTAAAAATATATCTCGAGGATCATTTTGGGAAAGAATATTTTTGGCTAATAGATACTTTAAAATATAAACTAAAAGGTTTGGGAAGTATTAGTTTAAAATGATGGTTTATGGGAGAAAAATATTTTGATGGTGGTAGAAGATTTTAAAATGTTTTTATTAAAGATACTTTGTTGTAGAGCATCTGGCGAGAACTCTCATATAAAAAAAAGATTATTTTATTAAAACATTCTTTATAGTGATATTATATGACTTGGAGAACATTTATTTCAAAGATACCTTGCTAGAATGTTATTTCCACAAAAAGATATTTTATTTGGAAAGAATTGTTTCCTCAAAAGAAGTATTTGAAAATAATATAATGGAAATATTTTTAATTAGGAAATCATTTTGTTGGTTGAAATAATTGATGGAAGTATCTTTATTTGAGAAGTATCTTTTTGGGTAAGGAATGAAATAAAATATTTATTAGAAAAGAAAAGATTTATTAAAGGAACATGTTTGATTTTAAAAACCATCTTTCGAAAATTGATTTTTCTTGAAAAGAGTATCACTTAAAAATGAATGCTTTGGCAGATGATGTCTTGAAAAATATATTTTTGGATGAATAATTTTGATTAAAAAAGACCAAAGTTGAAAATTATTTTATCGAGGATATATTATTATGAAATGATGTATTATAAAATATCTTCTTCTGCGATACCTTGAGAAAATATTTTACTACGATGAGAGTGATTTTATTTGAAAAGTAAATTGTTGAAAATGTAAAATATTTGTTTGAATTACAAACTTTGGAGGTGTTTTTTTAAAAGGCATTTAATTTTAAAAAGTTGTTTTATTTAAAACTTTAACTGACAACTACAAACGAAACTTTGTAACATGGGGTGTGAGATGATGGGGTGATGAGTTTTGAGTTTACTTGACATCCATTATGACGATGTTGCCTTTATGACTATTATGTGCGCTAATGAGTTGTTGGGATGTCTAGTTATTCCATTTAAAGGAGGGAGCTGGGATCTAAAGAAGAGACTCACTTGGTTGCTTGTTGTTTGACACATTGGAGTTGTATATACTTTATATTTGACTAAGAAATATGAAGAGGTTCCATGAAGATAAGTGAGAGTGGTTGGAGGATTTTAGTGACTAGAGGCTTGATGGATACCGTTGGGGAATAAAGGATATGCAAGAGGTCCACTATACGAAATTCTAAAAGTATGTATATTTCAAAACAAGTTTTTTGGCTTTCATAAATATTTTAAAACGAAAAGTTTCAATTTCAAAAGACGATTTAATTTCTTATATAAGACGGTGTTTTCTTAAATTCATTTTTAATTAAAATGACAGAAAATATTTTGAAAAATTACTTTTATAAATTAGTAGTGTATTTTTAGAGAGAAAAGAGATAATTTTTTGCTTTAAAGTAGATAGAAGCTTTGACTTGAAAAAAAATGTTTCGATAAATGTTTTTCTTGTAAGGTATATTGGAATTTTCTTTGCTAGCAGGTCCCTTTTTCATATATTTTGTTATCGCCTTTGCCTCTAGTTATCTTTGCTTCAGGTCCCATGCTTCCATGACAACATCAAACTTCGTCACCACAACATTCATTCCTCCCTCATTACCTAGCTCTGGCTCAGGTCCCGATTTCAAGAAATAGGGGCCTTGGAAAGCTTGTAGGACGTTGATATCTCGATCGACTATGATATTTCCATCATTGTCGAGATGAGCCTAAAACAACTACAATGGCAAAGAAGAAAGATCCTCCCTTGAACTTAAGTATTCATATTAAACCTTTTGTCGGTCCTACGAAGACTTCCTCCATGCCTATAATTATGTATTTCACTAATTGACTTCACTTAAAATTAAGCGAATGTATCTTGTTTGGCCGTAAATAACGTTGTACCTGCAAAAAGATTCAATTCTATGCTTGTTCCTATCATCGAGGGCTAGTGTCTTAGATTCCTATCTCTAACCATCCACCTTTGACCTGTCCTATCTCTAGGCATTGGTCGAAGGTGATAGAGTTAGGGGTAGTCCCAAGAGGTAATTATGTAATTTGCTTCATATATCTAACTCAATAACCAGTCTTGTTCAAAATAAAAGGGTTTTTTTTATATTATATACTTGATATAATATGTCATATATTAATTAATTAATTTAATTAGAATATATTAAATAGAAAATCCATAAATGGCATATTTTGTAATAATAGTTACAAAGTGTTGTAACCGTGAGTAATTTATCATAACGAAAATAAATATACTATTTTGTATATTCCTAGTCAAGATGTATCGAGACTAGATATCGATATATTCGTTGAGATTAGAGTACGTAACATTCTCCAAATGTTGGGCAGTGTATTACTTGTGGTCGTTGAGTTACGTATTGATAGTTATTGGATAACTATGCAATGACTCACTTGATAGTTTCTATTGATTAATACAATGAATGTCAAACAGAAAATATCAATATGAATAATTTACATTGTTCCCCCGACTTGAGAACCCTGTTGATCTTCAATGTGAAAGCTCTACTTTGATTATAGTTAAATCATGGCACGACGTTCATCAAACAACTTTAGTTGGATCAAGTGGAATCATTGGAAGTGAAACACTATTCAAAAGAAGATTCTAACCTCAGTTTTACGATGTTAGTTTCATGGTTGACTGAAGTCAACTCAAAATAAAAGTCTCTAGCCAAATCATTTTGATTAATAATAATTGTTATCATTTAACCAAGGGTTTTGTGTCTGAACTATAAAGTTGAATATGAATGATACTGGAATTTTGATCATTACCAGATTCCATAAGTCCAAAGCTATATAGTTTTAAAGAAGAGAATTGGTGTAAATAATCGTCACTATTAGGTACCGCTTCTAATAAGTAAAATTGGAGTTTACCAAAGAGATGTGTAAGGAATAAATTTTGTCAAAATATTACACCACTAGCTAAGGCAACATGTGAATGTTTATTTTCGAACCGTTCGATAATAATCCGACTGAATTTATACCTTTGAGCTACGCAACCATAGTGATGAATTCTCTGAATAAACCACATGATTTAATTAATTTCTAAATTGTTGTAAATTAATTAATATTTATTAAATATTAACCATTAAACTTTATTTGATTTTTTGGATATTATTAGCATTTAATAAATTACGTACAGAGAAGTTATATGCGTATAAATATATGATTTCGATAAAATATTTAAATTGAGTTAAATTATACTAATTACTAAGTTGTTTTGGGAATTTTCTTTTTTTTAGATCCATATGGATGATGAAAAGGTAAGAGTTTTCAAGTGCGATTTGAAAACCCAAAGGAACAACTAAAAGAAGGAATTCAATCTCCATCATTAGTCCACTTTATGACTCACTTAAATCTCATTTATGAAATAAATTTTGTCCACTTTACCACCTTTTCCTCTCTTTATTAATTGTTTTCTTTAACATAATTAATTGTCCTATATATATGTAAACTTTTGATTATGTAAAATAACTTTCTAACATATTACGCACAAGTAAATATAAGTAAACTAAAAAAATGAGATAGCTGCTTCACCTTTTCCTCTGCTCATTAATTGCTTTCTTTAACATAATTGATTGTCCTTTTATATATATGTAAGCTTTTGATTATGTATAATAACTTTGTAACATATTATGTATAAGTAAATAAAAGTAAACTATATATATGCCCATATAATTATTTTATATAATTTCAGAATAAACCATGAGCATTAAATGCATATATAAAGGGTGAATATGTCCATTGCGGTGTAAATCCTTACACCGGTATACGTACATATTAACTATGTACACTACTTATATGTTGCACTTACACTATACACACATGAATGTATTTGATACATTCATTATTATACATTTGAACTCAAATTAAGTTTAAAACTCCTTTTACTTATGAAATAAAAATAAAATATTGATTTTACTTTAAAGAAACTTGGAAAAGTTCTAAGTAAATTTAGACTTTATAAGGTCATTAAAGATCGAATAAAAGGATTTTTTTTTTTTTTAAATTCATCCTTTGATCCTGCGGTGGGCTGGTTTAGTTCCAACTACGGTATCAAAGCCAATAGACTATGTGGTCTAAATTAGTCATATTAGAGCTAAGTAATTAATCTTTCCCACTTAGCATCTTGTTTAGAAAGGTAATTTCTATGATTAGAATTGGGTAATCAAGTATGATATCCTACTTGATTATAAGCCTAGTTTGAAAGGTGAAGTGAGCCTAAAGTTGCCTCCGGTAGAAAAGGCCCTATTGGAATTGGGTCTTGGGCTAGTTATCAAAATTGTATTGAACATCGAAATAAAATATTTTAAATTTGAAATAAAAACATTTTATTATAAAAGTTATAATACAATATAAGTTTTCAAAATGTTAGAAAAGATAATGATGTCTTCAAAATGTTCGAAAATAATTAAAACAAATTTTGAAATTCACCATTTCTGGATAAGATTAATAGAGTGAATTAATTAAATAAGTTAGTAATTAATACTTAATACATGTATTATATATACTTATATATGTTAAGTTATTTGTTATTCCGCTTTTTGGCAAGGCCGTGATACCAAAAGATCAGTCAAAAAACAAGAGACATTTTGCCTCAGAGATTGGTCGCATTCCACTTCACTATGGATATCGATGAATTTTGTCCGAGCTCGGATCACGCTACAATTGATAAGACATGGCTAGCCAATCCACGAGAGCTAAAGTTTCAAGTTTCAAGTCAATCCGAGTTCGTATGCTCAAGATATGATGGATTCAGTATGAGAGAAATAGCCCTTGTTCGGTTCGAATCCATTGATTCGATTCCACCTACTTCGAATCCATCACTTTGGAATACTTCGAATCCGTGAAGTTCGTACCCATCCTCATGTCTCAGCTCGACTCCATCTAGTTCGACTCCATGCTACTTCGTGTCCATTGCGTTCGCACCGGTCAGAAAGAAATTAGCCTCACGTCTACCTAGTTCGAATCCACCCTCGTATGCCTTAGTTCGAATCCATCAGGAATATATTGCTTCGAATCCGTGAGAAGTGGTTTTGTTTCGAATCCATCGACCACACATTGGTTCGAATCCGTCCAAGTAGCCTTGCTTCGAATCCATCTTCAAATGCCCACGTTCGAACCCATTATGGCTTCGACTCCATGCCGTAATTGTCTTCGAATCCAATAAGCAAAGGAAACTTCGTATCGATCAACCACGGCCTTCCACGATCGATACGAAGAAACACGTATTTGACCGATTCGAAGGAAGCGACTCTTCGAATCAATAACCTCGAATCCATCAAGTCCACACAGCTAAAACCTAGGAATATGACCCAGGAAACTCGAAGAAAAAGGAGGATTGACCTGAAGCATACGCACCACGTCATCACTTTCATGTGCAGAAGCATGGATTCGACCCTATGCGTTCGAACCGTATCGATTCGAACAGACCCATGGGGCGAAAAACTCCAACTTGAATCGATCATAAATCGAGATCTACAAGTCCAAATGCTATAAAATTTTCACAGGAGCTTGCTTATACATAAAAGAATGTCCACGCCAAGTTTCATCACGATTGGACACTTTCTTGATCGATTCGAACCAAGGGTCGAATCGATCCCAATATGGGCCCGGATCTCCAGAATTCGGCCGTATGGGCCCCTTCACATGCCAGAAGCGGTCTACCGGATTTTTAGGAGACATATCAGTCTCCTACGCCTATAAATAGATCCCCTGGTCATTCAGAAAAGGGGTTGGAGAATTTGGAGAGAGAAAGCACGTCTGGACGCTGCCAGAATCACTTCATAGCATCATCACTACTACTTATTTCGAATTTTGGACTTTGTAACTGCTGTAATCATCAAGGATAATCAATAAAAAGGATAAAAACTTTGGAGTAGACATAGGCCAGAGATAGCCGAACCACTATAAAACTTGTGTCTCTGTTCATTATTTCTAATTTGCTGCTTGTTTTTTGCTGAGATCTGTTATTTGTGTTTGAATATTGTTGATTTGTATTCACTCACTGGTGCTTTCATGGTATTTGGGGTTTGTGACCAATTTTCGCGCAAACACTTCAGTGCTTTCACTGAGAAGGACTAGCACCCGCTACATCGGATTTGAAGTGCAGATTTGGAGATTTTAAGGAGTTTTGGGTTTGAAGACAATGACTAGGCAAAATAGTAGAAGACAAAGGGCTGAGAGAAGCCAACAGGAAGGAAGTCAACAACCATCCTCCGGAGCGGGGGGAGGACAGGCTTCAATCTACATAACCCGGGATGAAATGGAGGCTATGACAAATTCTTTGCAAGAGAGATTGTTGAAGAACCAACAGGAAATGATGCAGACTTTCTTTGAGAAAATGAGAGCTGCAGGGATGCAGAACTTAGGAACAGCTACAGCCGCTGTGGATGCAGGACAAGGAGCAAGGGTTATGGAACCCAATGGAGGACAGGATGCAGAGCCAGTGGACAATCGACAAGGGTTCGGGGGCAGGCCCGCAGGATCCAACACAGGAGGACCTTTGGAAGGAGTTCAACAGGCTAGAACTAATGTTGATGCTAGCGAGCCACATGAAGAGTATGTACCGGAATTCCCTCGGGGGCAACCCCCGACAGACAACGCTGGATTGGTAGATATAATCAAGAAGACTGTGCGAGGTAGTTTGACCAGCGGAGACTTGGAAGGAGTGAACAGGAGTCCGTTCGCTTGGGAAATAAGGATGGCTCAGAATCCACCTAAGTTCAAGCTACCTAGCGTGGAGGTATATGATGGCAAGGCAGACCCTACGGATCACTTGATGAGGTACACCAGACACATGGAGGTGCTGGGGGCATCGGAGGAAGTGATGGCCCGATGCTTCCCTTTGTACTTGACGGACTTAGCTGCGATGTGGTTTAGGCAGCTGGAAGAAGGATTTATCAGGACTTGGAGGGAATTGATGGAAAGGTTTTTGGAACAGTTTCGGGTTCATGTCAAGAGACCGAAGAACGTGATGACATTGACATCGGTAAAGCAAAGGATAGATGAAACGCTTTGAGCTTTTCTAACTCGATTCAGTGCCGCAGTTGCTTCAGTGGATCGGCCCGATCCATCGATGGTTTTAATGGCAGCAGTATCAGGAGTCAGGGAGAACTCGGATTCCAAAGTATCTCTAATACGAGATCCCCCACGGGATCTCGACGAATTCTTTCACGAGGCAGAAAGGTTCCTTCGGCAAGAAGATGCGAGTACGGATTTAAAGTTGAAAAAGGTTAATGCAATTGAGGTTGGAGGACCATCCAGCAAAGGTTCAGATAAAGATAGAGGAAAAAGGAAGTTGGACGATGATTCTGGAAATGCTAGGAAGCGATGGAAGGATCCAAAGTTTTCTACGTACACAGGATTGAATGGGACATTGGAGCGGATATACCTGGATACTCGGAATCGCCTTCCCTACCGGAGGCCGGCTAGGAGAGAACCATCAGAGAGGGAGAGGACATCAGGAAAGCACCGCCTCTTCCATGATTTGGATGGACACGACACCAACAGCTGCAGGCACTTAAAGGACATAATTGAGAAGCATATAAGGAATGGACAGCTGCCGCAATATGTTGGAACACGGAATGCAACGGTAGAGCAGGAGCAACCACCAATTACCTCACACCGTGATGATGTGAGGCCCAGGGATGACGGTCGATTGATTATACATTAACTGGGATATTATGAAATAAGTAACAAACCATTGGCGAGCAACCAAATCATTTACACATGTACGGGGATGGAGATAGCCCCTAGGCATGCTCTGAATGATGACAAATCGCGAAGCTATGGTTTTTGAAATCTGTTTTTTATTCTGGATTGGACACTTAATTTTCTGGTTTTGGTTTTGGAGTTTGGATTGAACTCCTGGTTTTGTTTGCCTTTTGATTTAGGTTTTCCTTTGGATGGTTGTTTTTGATTTTGGACGCTGCTTTGGATTTTTGGTTTTCTGGTTTTGATTTGGATTTTTGACTGGCTTTTGAATGGATTTTTATCTGATTTTTGATAGAAGGTCGTCGGGTATGGATTATGCCTGGCAAGGGGTGAGTCGCTTTGCCCAAACGCGGCAGATTGACTCATTCAGGTCGTCGAGTATGGACTATGCTCAACAAGGGTCCGGAGTGACCAGGATTCGGCCTAGGACTTAGGCCCTCTATTATCAATTGTTATTTTCAGGTCACTAAGTATGGACTATGCTCCGCAAGGGTCCGGAGTGACCAGGATTGGACCTAGGACTTAGGCCCTCTATTATCGATTGTTATTTTCAGGTCGCCGAGTATGGACTATGCTTCGCAAGGGTCCGGAGTGACCAGGATTCGGCCTAGGACTTAGGCCCCCCATTATCGATTATTGTTTCAGGTTGTTGAGTATGGACTATGCTCAACAAGGGTCCGGAGAGCTAGGATTCGACTTAGGACTTAAGCCATGGCATAGCACAACGTCCAGGGACACTGGACCAAGGTCGTTAAGTGTGGGTTACGCTCGACAAGAACACGATGAGGTCAACTCAACATCCAGGGACACTGGACCACGGTCGTCAGGTGTGAATTGCGCTTGGCAAGATCCCGGAGAGGTTATGGATTCGGATATCGACCCAGAGAGGTCCTGGATTCGGTCATTGGCTATTGGACAAGGATGGATTAGGACTCGGTTGTCGAGTGCAAATGGATATGGAATTGGCTAAGGCTTTGGTTATTAGATTTGGAACTGGACATCGACTCGGAGCAGTCAAGGATGATATGCTCTGGCAATATGGCTATGGACTTTGGATATTAGATTCGGAACTATTCAAAACACGCCTTTTTATCACAAGGCATATTTTAGGGGGCAAATGTTATCCCGCTTTTTGGCAAGGCCGTGATACCAAAAGATCAGTCAAAAAACAAGAGACATTTGCCTCAGAGATTGGTCGCATTCCACTTCACTATGGATATTGATGAATTTTTTCCGAGCCCGGATCAGGCTACAATTGATAGGACATGGCTAGCTAATCCACGAGAGCCAACGCTTCAATTTTCAAGTCAATCCGAGTTCGTATGCTCAAGATATGATGGATTCAGTATGAGAGAAATAGCCCTTGTTCGGTTCGAATCCATTGATTCGACTCCACCTACTTCGAATCCATCACTTTGGAATACTTCGAATCCATGAAGTTCGTACCCATCCTCATGTCTCAGCTCGACTCCATCTAGATCAACTCCATGCTACTTCATGTCCATTGCGTTCGCATCGGTCAGAAAGGAATTAGCCTCACGTCTACCTAGTTCGAATCCACCCTCATATGCCTTAGTTCGAATCCATCAGGAATATATTGCTTCGAATCCGTGAGATGTGGTTTTGTTTCGAATTCATCGACCACACATTGGTTCGAATCCGTCCAAGTAGCCTTGCTTCGAATCCATCTTCACATGCCCACGTTCGAACCCATTATGGCTTCGACTCCATGCCGTAATTGTCTTCAAATCCAATAAGCAAAGGAAACTTCGTATCGATCAACCACGGCCTTCCACGATCGATACGAAGGAACACGTATTTGACCGATTCGAAGGAAGCGACTCTTCGAATCGATAACCTCGAATCCATCAAGTCCACACAGCTAAAACCTAGGAATATGACCTAGAAAACTCGGAGAAAAAGGAGGATTGACCCGAAGCATACGCACCACGTCATCACTTTCATGTGCAGAAGCATGGATTCGACCCTATGGGTTCGAACCGTATCGATTCGAACGGATCCATGGGGCGAAAAACTCCAACTTGAATCAATCATAACTCGAGATCTACAAGTCCAAATGCTATAAAATTTTCACAGGAGCTTGCGTATACATAAAAGAATGTCCACGCCAAGTTTCATCACGATTGGACACTTTCTTGATCGATTCGAACCAAGGATCGAATCGATCCCAATGTGGGCCCGAATCTCCAGAATTCGGCCGTATGGGCCCCCTCACGTGCCAGAAGCGGTCTACCGGATTTTTAGGAGACATATCAGTCTCCTACGCCTATAAATAGATCCCCTGGTCATTCAGAAAAGGGGTTGGAGAATTTGGAGAGAGAAAGCACGTCTGGACGCTGCCAGAATCACTTCATAGCATCATCACTACTACTTATTTCGAATTTTGGACTTTGTAACTACTTTAATCATCAAGGATAATCAATAAAAAGGATAAAAACTTTGGAGTGGACGTAGGCCAGAGATAGCTGAACCACTATAAAACTTGTGTCTCTGTTTATTATTTCTGATTTGCCGCTTGTTTTTTGCTTAGATCTGTTATTTGTGTTTGAATATTGTTGATTTGTATTCATTTACTGGTGCTTTCACGGTATTTGGGGTTTGTGACCAATTTTGGCGCAAACATTATTTTAAAGGTGTTTAAGATAACATAAGTATACATGTATGTATATATAAAATAAATTTGGAAATTAATATAATTTAATCAAAATTTTATAATTAAATAAATTAAATAAAGGCTAAATAATTTTTCAAATTAATTAATTTTACAAATTAATTAAAGGTTAATTAATTAAATTAAATAAACACATATTAGATATATGCCTTATACTATAAAGGTTATAGTATATATATGTGTGTGTGTGTGTAGGTATTACTACAAGGGTTATGATATATACAATAAAAGTTATAGTAGATATGTGTGACGACCCGGACCTTCAACCTTCAAAAATGGGCATCCAATACATCACCCGTATTCAAATACGACTCAACGTTGGAGTCTGTATCGTAGGAGCTATAACACATTAGATGATAACAACACAGCGGAAACAAAATGATTTTATTGATATACAAAATGGATACAACAATCTACAACAAGTGACCACCAATATCAGAGCACAATATACAATAGAATACAGCGGAAACAACACAACAGCGAAAAAGATAACCTCAACATGGGATTCTAAAAGAGAGAGAGCGAGTCCAACATACTGCGTCTTCATTCCAAAGCTCCAAAAGTCCAAACCAAAAAGCTAAGAACCAAAAGCTTCCAACCCAATGACTTCTAGATCTACATCTACTCTCTAAACTAGCTTCAGAACATGGATAATCTGACTCTAGGCTGCCCGTGTGGAAAATTAAGGGAACCCGGAGTTTAGAAAAGGGAATAATAAACTCCGAGTCAGTCATGGGACTGCTGTGAGCAAACATAAAATAGTTGTTTGTACAAAAAGTGTTGAATATGTGCTTATATGATTTTTGTTTGATGATAATAAACATATATACATTCGTTTAAATGTATTTGTTAATATACTATTTTATTTTCACAGATTAAATAAATATTTGTTGAATAAAATAAATAACACGGAATTTGAATTCAAGCGAATATTTTATTCAAACAAATATTTATTACAATTTTGAATAGTACAAATTCTAGCTCTCACTATACATATACAATTTTGATTCTAATTACATCACAATTCAATTTACATAAATTCCTCACTACATATCACTCACACTCGTAGTATTTATCTTCAACTTCATTCCAGTTAGAATCCAGCATCCGAGCAATCTGCAAAAATATTCACTAACGCAGTAAAATTGAAAAAGAAATATTTTTGCAATATAAAATAAAATATGGATTTTGAAAATATTATTTGCCTCAGTTATTTGGGTTGTTCGTCATCATTTATATTTGAATTCATCACACACGAACAATGTGACATGCACAGTGTATCACTGTACATGTCACAAGGCCGTGCATACCGATATACACTTGATAATGCTACAGGGACAGGTGAGCACAAGGTCAAATCCAAATAAAAAGACGGGTTCAACTCAGGTGCAATATAAATAGAATCTCAACTTCAACACAAGGTCAAACCTGAGTTGCGAAACCGGATTCAGCACAGGGCAGTGGTACAGGCTACGACTTCAAGCAACATGTATGCAACAAGGTCCATACTAAAGAAAAACCAAATGAAGACAGCAACTAGTACAACTGAAATGCAAGCGATACACTGCAGTGAAGCATGCACTTGTGTGGACAGCGAAAACCAAAGCTAACAACATCTACAACAATGCATAGTCGCATTCAAGTCTTAGAAACAAATGACACAATGTTAGAGCATACGAGCAGCAGCCTTAACAAGGCATGGACAACATGTCAGAATGACTCAGCAATACAAGTGAACTAATGAACACTGCAAGTCAGTAGAGAACCCATACTACATGAAATACATGGAGCAATGCTCAAGTGAAGTTCAGGCCAGACCAACCAGAAATATGCAAATATCTCAAGACCACCATATCAAGTTACAAACAGAGCCATCAGAAATACACAAAACCAAATGAACAAACAAGTGCACAACTAAACCAACATGATGGCAACATAGCAAGCACATCAAATACACAGCGCAAAGATGAACTCAAAGACAACGCCGACTCTAAATGGAACATACATGAATAAGGCACAGTGTAGAAGCTAATAAGAAGTGCAAACAAATATATATATATATATATATATATATATATAGTGTCAACAGTCAGCAGTGATGCAATACAAATTGTATGCAACATGAACGGCTAGTGTCACATGGCAGTAAAGATATAATGGCCGTGAACAGCAAGATGATCAGCCACCAGAATTTCAAATGAAGCAAATCCAAGTTTATATGCAAATAAACATTGCAGTGATAAAAATGCAGTGATATGCAGTAGGGTAAACAACACATTGAAGCAAGTCGAGCAAGGTACCAGAGATAGTATATAGGATGGCAAAAGTCGATCAAGCCCAATATTTTTTCATCACAAAATCGAGTGTACTGTTCGAACAATATCTAGCAGTTTAAAAAATTCAAAATGGACGAAGTAAACACTCAGTGTCAAGGCCGAAGTCATCAGGTAAAAGAAGTTGAATTCACGATTCAATGTCAGAGCCTTGGCAATAAAGGAATCGAACCAAGTCAAGATCAACAACGTGATGACCAAGGAGTTGAAATCAATGCCGTGGGATTCAAGCAACAAAAAATATACGTTTTTGAACAAGTCGCAATCATCTCAAACTTCCAAGCATGATCAAGCGGCAGTACAAAGGATTTGACAAATTCAAATAAATATATACGATCGAAGATTCAGGGAATCGAACCCATATAAAAACCCTAAGATCATCATCATCATAACCATCGAGTTCAAGCATTCAATCAGAAAGCAAAAGGAATAAAGTACTTACCAAATTTGTAATCGAACTCGATCAATCGAAGTAGCCGAAGCAAGGTACAAGGAGACATTCGATCGACAGGCCAAAGGACGAAAATCACAAATTCGATATCAATATAATGTCGGCATCTTCGATTCTTTAAAAGCCCTAATTTATTGAAGGAAGAGGAACGAACAAAAACGCAAGCCGCCATTATCAATTACAAGGGAACGGGCCGCAAAAATATAAAAGAGGAAAAAGGGGCCGACCCTTTCTTTTGTTTTTAAAAGTTTATAAATTATAAGGCTTTGTTTTAGAATTAGGGTTGTTTGTTTTTAAATTGTTTTTAATTTGTATTTCCCATTTTTAAACCATTTAAATTTCTATTCGTGTGACTAGGGGACAAGCTACGTGGCGTAGCTTGAGAATTCGCAACTCAGTGGCTGAGTTGTGGCAGGGTTTTGAGCGTAGATGTAGATTTAGTCGATAGCGGGTGTCGCGAGTTTACGTGTGTAAGCGAGGGACTATCTAATTTCTAGTAGAAACCTTGGGGGCAGCACGTAGGCAGGGTTTTGCCGAAGCTGGGTAAATTCTGTGTCATTTTATTTCTGCATTTATTATTCTGCTATTATCTGTGCTGCTATTGTTCTGTGATCTGTGTTGAAATTATTTTATAAGCTTCCGCAATTAATTTTATAATTTATACTATTACCCTATTCACCCCCCCTCTAGGGTGAAATCGATCCTACAAGTGGTATCGGAGCTAGGAACAAAAGCCGTTTTTGTTTTTAAAAATTCGTGTTTCAAAAATCAATTTTTGTTTTAAAAATTTAAAATTTTAAAATGGCTTCTTTTAATACTGCTTTTGCTGAGGGTCAATCCATAGTTAGACCACCAATGTTCAATGGTGAATATGCTTATTGGAAAAATAGGATGGAAATCTTTCTGAAAACCATTGACGCTTGGAATATTGTTGAGACAGGTTATAGAACACCGACTATAACTGTAGATAATCAGTAAGTAGATAAACCAAAGGAACAATGGACAGAACTAGAGAATAAATTACAAAATACTAATGCTAAAGCTATGAATTTTATTATCTGTTCATTGGATCAATTTGAATTTAATCGTGTCTCACATTGTCTAACTGCACAGGAAATATGGAACACACTAGAAGTGACTCACGAAGGAACATCTCAAGTCAAAGAATCTCGCCTTGCCATGCTAAGCAGCAAATACGAGAACTTCACAATGGCGAAGGAAGAAAATGTCAAAGAGATGCATGGACGACTTTCCAATATCGTTTACAAATCAAAAGCTCTTGGAAAATCATACACAGAGTTGGAAATAGTCCGAAAAATCCTTAGAGTCCTTCCACGAAAATTTGAAGCAAAGGTGACTGCCATTCAAGAATCAAAAGACTTAAAAAAAATGAAAATTGAAGAACTCATCGGAAATCTCACCACTTATGAGCTAGAAATGAAATTCAAGGAAGAGCGTGAAGAAGGAGATACTCGAAAGAAATCGATAGCTCTTAAAGGAACAACAGAAAGTGATGGTGATGATGATGAGATGCAGCAGCAGAATTGGATCTAGTAATAAAGAAATTCAAAAAATGGAATTACAAATATGGAAATTCGACTCGAATTCAAAAAGCAAAAAGCAGAATAGCCAAAGCACTAGACTACTCTGAAGAACAGAAGATCATCTGTCACAAGTGCAACCAACTCGGACACATCAAGCCCAATTGTCCTCAAAATCAACGCGACTTTAAAAAGAAATCAAAAAGGAAAAGTTTTGCAGCCACGTGGAATACAAGTGATGAAGATAATCAAAGTTCTAACAGTGAAAGTGAGAAAGCAGATATGTGCCTTCATGGGAATATAACTGATAGCGACGACGACGAGCCAAGTGAGGTATCAAAACTTACCCATTCTGAGTTGCTTATTCATTTCCATGAAGTAAACGGCTGTTTTGAACGACTTTGGGAAAAATACGCTAAACTTGAATCACAAAAATATACTTTGATAGAATTAAATGAACAACTTGACCAATTAGTTAAAACCTATCAAAGTAGGATCCCTAAGTGTGATAAGTGTCCAACATTCGAAAATGAGAATAAAAAATCAAAAATTAAAATTAAATCACTTGAAAATGAAATTCTGATTTTAAAAAGAGAGTGAAAATACGAGAAGAGAAAATTCTATCAAAAGGTGCACACAATTGTTGAATGAAAACGAAACATTCAAATCACAAGTCCAACAATTGTCTACTACTTTAGATAAATTTTCCAAAAGTGAAAAATCGTTGAATATGATATTAGGAAAGCAAAATGTTAATACGGTTAGACAAGGACATGGATATAATAGTTTAATAATTGTTGAAAGCAATATTAATCAAGTTAATTCTATGTGCACAATTTGTAGAAAATATGGACACAATCACAATAATTGTTGGTATAGACCCAAACATGTGAAAACTATACCGATTTGGGTTCCAAAAGGCACAAATATAAAATCTCTCAAAGTTAAACAAATTTGGGTGCCAAAGGGAATAATTATACATAGTTTTGGGTCTTCACAAAATTGTTTTTCAAAATATTCTGCCACTAACAACCATGGACCTATAAAAACAAATAGGTCACGTAAATCTTTTCCCGTGTAGGTGTGGTGGCAGGCTAAGGAACAACAATAGTGTTCTCTGGTTTTTGGCTGTTCCAGAAACACAACGGGCGACAAAACAAAGTTCCTTAGCCTAGTATAAGGGTGACAGAGTCAGAATGGGCAATAAAGAAATAATATCGTAAAGGTAAAACAAGTAAATGTATATTTACGATATATGAAATGTGATAATCTGCACCATATTCTGAATGAAAATCAGCCAATATTGAGATGATGAAAAGATGATGATTTTGATTCTGACTTATTCAACATAGTTGGCCAATTATATTCTTATGTCAAAAGCACTATAAAATTCTCTGGATGCTTTGAATTACTTCATATATATCAGTTTGGATTAAAAATAGTGTTTTTGTTGGATGATAATACATTTGGTTATAATTCGGCTAACCCTATACTCACGGTTTTTGATTATTAACACGGCTTCATTTCAAATTCAAGAGAATGTCATTTAAATTGCTGTTAAAATTGAGTTTGAAAATTTTGGTGCATACTTCATGGTTTGGTCAATGAAATTCAATTAATGATGATTTTGAGTAAAAGAGAAATTCAGATGCAGATTACACTGGTAATCTAGTTGGTAGAAAAATTACTAGTTGTACGTGATTGTTGAGACATTTGGTAACTGCATCGTTTTTCAAAGAAAATATCTGCATACTTTTCATTTCAAATAATTTTCATATAGCAGAAATTCTTCTCATATAGCCCCTTCGAGAAAATCATTTTTGACCATATTTTCAGATTAGTCATTTTGAAAAATTAATTTCATAATTATTTTTTGAATTTGATTTTAAATGACTATTTTGACTAATCTGACTCCCTAATGATTATCGAAAAGAAATAATAGCTCAAAGATAAGATAATTATTTAAAATATGCGGAAAGAACATCCTCACAATAGGGTAGACACAATAGACAAGATAGATAAATCACAAAATGGCTTCTCAAAAGGCCACCAAACTCGAGTGACCGCGAAAAATGCACTTCGATAATAATAGCTCAAAGATAGAATATACTCAACAACAAGGATATAAGGTTAAATTATCTTTTAATCCAAGATATTTATAATTTTAAATCTCAACATCTTTTAAATTTTAAAATCTCAATTTTCAACATTTGAAAATTTCTGAAACTCTTTACTATATTACTTAGTAAGTAATTTAAAACTCAAAGTTAAAATTCAAATTTCATCTCTTACTTCAAAATTAATTTCCAAAGAATTTTGTAAATCCATAATAATATTCCTAAAAATAAATTATGGGTTTAAATTTTCTTTACTCTTCTATTAAAGCACCTAAATAGTTTTTAAAACAATCTTCAAATTCTCTTATTATACTCTTCCCTTAAAATATTCAATGTATATAATATAGATTCTAAAATCTCAAATTATATACTTCCAATAAAGCACAGCTCTACAATAATCTCATTTATATTCTCATCTTTATAATTTAAAAATAAATAAATGGCATTGTCTCGCCATTGAGTCTCTAATAAATAAATAAATATATCTGTTGGCTGCAGAGTTGACCGAACGATCAAAACTGCCTCGCCACTCTATTACTCATCTCTAAAATCAATGGCTGCAATTATCATTCAAAAATAAATTTAATATTTAATATCGAAATATTATTTTCAAAATCTCAATCCTTAAAACACAAATCATCGTGTTTGATTGCCTCATCATAGCATTTAGGAGATTCCTATCGATAACGTTGATCAGGCGTATCGACCAGAACTCTTAACTACTCGATGGATAACCCGACATTCTCAAATTATTTCTATGAAAGAATACTGCTCATATAAATATATTCTCAAAACATTCTTTGATTTTTAAAATACCTCAAAACTCCAATCTCTCTTTTTAAAACTCATATATATGGCTTCAAAAACTCAAACCACAGAACAATAAGAGAATGCATCGAGATATTCCTAGAGTACGCGATTCACAAAATCAACAGAAGGAGATGGAGTGTTCGTCAACTCCTACATGAGGATGAGCCACTCTCAGAAATCATCAAGACCAAAGATAAGCCATATATTCTCCTCGAAGGAAAAGAAGCATACAAACCACAAATCATTACTTCAAACAAAGTAATGCTGCAAAGGATAACACCGATTGAGTATTCGAAAAGGATATTTAAAGAAACTGAATGATAAACTCAATTGAACTCGAATAATCTAGAAACTCACCTCATTCCCTAGTGGATATCCTCGTGGAAGGATAATCGAAGAGCTAAGAGCCAGGAATAAGGTTACCTCAACATTCGATTGCCTGATTGGATGTCAAATCCAAACGGACTCACAAAATCAACAGAGTCACCTTGATTGGAATTCGAGATATGTCATCAACATCTCGATACTCAAGAGTGAATACAGAAACTTCGGAATCATTATTAACATTCCAAAGTGATAGAAATAATAAAACAATCAAATTAGGATGCCTAAATAATTGTAGGATCCTATAACAACAAAAAGGATCGGACCTAACATCAAATAAGTCAATCCATCTCAAATCAAATACATCTCAATATAGTGAGTAATAAACAAATACTCACTAAAGCAGCAACAAATAGAAAACTCGGAATGCTCACAACAAGCCAATCGTTGTGGACCCCTTAATAGGGTTCACAACTTTCAAAGGAATACAACAAGAATGCTTCAAAGAAATCAATTAGCTCCATCGATATGAACTCACTCGAATCGACAAAAATAAGAATACAATAATCCTAAATAAGATTATTTATAAGATAATATGACACCCAAACTCTATTATGGAATACTACGGAATACAATATATATATTCCTAGACATATTCCATCTCAACATGTCCTAATACACGAAAAAGAATTAAAGCACGATTCGAAAACAAGCTCGAATAAAGGACAATGATTCACTTGTACTGTACTTCGAAGTATCGTGATATACATACTGTTCTATATTTATTCTACTTTGTTCTGACCACAGCTCTGATACCAAGCTGTAACGCCCCACCCTAAGACCCACCTTAGTAAAGAGAATTAACGAGTAATTCCGTCTACTAAAGCGGAGAATAGGGCTGGTTAAGGGCGACCATCTATAACTTTGTCTTAAACATCTACTGAATACGTCGATAAATGCAATATAATTTTTTTTCTTTTCTATCTCAATAGATCGACATACATAGCAAATTTTTAATCCAAAACTATAGGTGGTTGACGGATCTATCAGAACAAAATACAATAACTAAATGTAAAGCACATCACAGAACAGTAATCGACATCATATATATATATATATATATATATACATATACACTGATACATGTTTAGTACAATACAGTATGAATACAATAAAGGTGGTACTCAACCACACCATATACATCAAATCAAATGTAAAAACATCAGAGTATGCGGAAGAAATAAACTACTCAAGCGAAAGAAGAGATGATATCCAACACCAACTTCAAGCTAAGTCTAATAGATGATACCTGAAGTAACTCGGTCTGACCCGAGTATAAATACACGGGTCAGTCTAGCTACACAAAGCAGTCAATATTGATAATTTGAAGCAGAATGGATATAGTGATACTTCTTCTCGAATGAGGAGAAGGATTAGATAACTCATAGCTCAATACTTAAGTAACAAACGCTACCTAAGTGACTAAATACCTCGAAAGAGGTAACTCAAACTCAATACTCAAATAAAACACAAGTGCCTCATATCATTAGCGATAACCCATAATGAACTCAAATCAACTCATATAAAACTCAAGCAAAACTCAAATGGTTCGATGAACCATTACTCCGAAAAGGAGAAAACTCATCTCAATCACAAATAGAAGTCATGAAAGCAACACAAGACAACTCCATAAGAATGTGAGTTCTCAAACTCATAAGTAGGCCAAGGCGGCTAAATCTCACACATACATCTCAATCATAAAAACTCATGGAATTCGATACGAATTCAAACTCAAAAAATCTCAAATTCAATAAAGAATTCGATGCATGTTCAAAACTCAGAAAATCTTAACACTAATGCACCAAAAACGGCGAATTCAAAACTCATAAAACCCAGATTGGCCATATCCCTAAATACAATGCCGAAGCAGTGCTGCACGTGCTAAACTCAGACAGTTGAAGCCTTAGACAAGGTCGCTATCACCTTCTAAAGCAGTTCGTCCTCATGACAAGGTCGCTGACACCTTTCCAAAGCAGTTCGTCCTCATGACAAGGTCGCTGACACCTTTCCAAAGCAGTTCGTCCTCATGACAAGGTCGCTGACACCTTTCCAAAGCAGTTCGTCCTCATGACAAGGTCACTGACACCTTTCCAAAGCAGTTCATCCTCATGACAAGGTCGCTGACACCTTTCCAAAGCAGTTCGTCCTCATGACAAGGTCGCTGACACCTTTCCAAGCCATTTTGTCATCCCTAATAAGGTCGCTAACACCTCCAAAGCAGCTCGTCCTCATGACAAGGTCGCTGACACCTTTTCAAAGCAGTTCGCTAGGTAAACATCGTGAATGTGTCACAAACTCATGGATAGGAACCCGAAAAGTGTTAACATGTGTCTCATACCACACATTCGCACTTAGCGGTGTACTAGCCGTTAGTCGATGCCACACTAAAAACATCATAAAACTCAGAAAATTATATCTCGCCTAGTCTCATTGGCGTGTGATAAAGAGATACCATACTTGTCTCATCTCATCGATAAGTATTAAATGGCATCATATCTTGTCTCATCTCATCGACAAGTGAAAAACATCATGATGGTTTCTCAAAAACCATAAATCTCAAAATATGAAATCATAAACTCAAGACTTGCCTTATGTCATTGGCAAGTATATAAAACATCGTGATGGTTCTCATCGATCATACTCCTACATAGGAGATCTCAAACCATAATGCTTGCCAAATATTGGCCATCTTAAATAATTCCAATAAATAGAAATTATAAAACTCAAAATACGCCATAAAATGGCAAAACATGTCAGAATCAATAATCTCAAATATCTTCGATCAACCTATACTCAAAATATGCAAATGTGTTCAACAGAAAAGTTGTCACACATAAAATAAGCTTTCCGGAACTTAAAAAAAAATCATCCAAATCCGACAAGAAACAAGGAAGATATGATCAATTTACTAACCGTGTTCAGTTTTGATAACATAATTACTAAAATGACAGAGCTGAGAGTTTGCAACAGCAGTTTAATCAATTTATTCTCAAAATATGCAAATGTGTTCAACAATAAAGTTGTCACATATAAAATAATCTTTCCGGAACTTCAGAAATCATCCAAATTGGACAAGAAACAAGTAAGATATGATCAATTTACTAAACGTGTTCAGTTTGGATAACATAATTACTAAAGTGACAGAGCTGAGTGTTTGCAACAGAATTTTGATCAATTTATTCTCAAAATATGCAAATGTGTTCAACAGTAAAGTTGTCACATATAAAATAAGCTTTTCGGAACTTCAAAAATCATCCAAATTGGACAAGAAACAAGTGAGATATGATCAATTTACTAACAGTGTTCAGTTTGGATAACATAATTACTAAAGTGATAGAGCTGAGAGTTTGCAACAGCATTTTGATCAATTTATGCTCAAAATATGCAAATGTGTTCAACAGTAAAGTTGTCACATATAAAATAAGATTTCCGTAACTTCAAAAATCATCCAAATCCGATAAGAAACTAGAAAGATATGCCTAAAATAATTTCTGTGTTTCAAAGCTAAGATTAAAACACAGGACAGAAAGGTTACATCTTCTTCAAACTCAAGTTACTCTTAGTAAACAGCTTAATTACAAAAAGTAATGAAAATAAAAGTTGTTCCTTATAAAAGCATCTTCTGACCGAAAAAAACCTAACTCAATTTCGATCTATCATTTCAAAGTTATGGTGATTTCAATATCAGGTTTCAACAAAAATATTGCACAGAGCAGAGCTGCGTATATCGGTTTCAAACCCAATTTCGACCCTCTAAACCATGGATATTCTTAAAGTGATTAAAAGAAAACTTGTAGCTAATAGAATTATCTTTCGATTATAAAAAAATTTAGCTAATTTGGATAAAATGGCACTAAGATATCACTGTTTTACTGCAGCGATATTTTTACAAACAATTTTCAGCAAACTACAACCATGCAATCATTCAAATTCAAGCAACCAATTCACAACTAATTTGAAAGCAATTCAATCATCAAACCATCTAATTCAATTCAATTATCAACTGAAATTTATTCTCATAGATTAAAGGTAGTAGTGTGAGTGATTAACTCACCTTTTACTTTCCTATAGCTTGTTAAATCCTCTTTTAAGCCTTGCTAACCTCTTAGCTTCTCCAAAATCACCAAAAAAAACTCAAGAACAAAATTTGGACAGCAAGCAATTTGATCAAAAAAAGGATCAAAATCATTCTTTTAGAGTTCTAAAGGATAGAGATAGAGTTTGAAATACTTACTCTACATTATTGGACAAAATCCCTTCGATTTGAGCTTTGAATTTTGAAATTAGGAACTAGGGTTTAGGAAGATGAATGTTTTACTGAGAAGGAGAATGAACGTACGGATGTTTTAGGAAGAGAAATATGTTTCTCATTTTTTTGCTAACAGGCCAAGTGAATTATGTTAATGGGCTAGAGTCCAATTTTTCAAGAAAACTAGCTTAGGTTATAAATTAATCACTTAGTTACATGTTAATAATGCACACCTTCAAATTCAATCATCTATTCAACTTTATTTCATATCAAAAATTTATAAAACTTCATATTCATGATGATAAAATGTTATATACTCATAATAAAAGATTATTTATATTTTTAAAACTTTTTATCATCATATTTCTTTTCCTTTTTATAAATAACAAATTTACATCTTTAATTACAAATTCCATTGTAATTAACATTATAAATTACACAAAAATAATATTTTTGTGTAATAAAATTTTATAACCCTTTTCAAATATAGTTTTACACTTAAATTATATTTTTAAACTCAATTCCATCATTATTATGAATATATCTCATCTTAAAATTAATCACTTCTTTTAAAAATCATTAAAAGAAGTAAATAGTAATAATTAACAAAATTATTGCAGTAACTCTAAATAAAACACATTTTCCTCATTTTATTTTCTCAAATCATCTTAATAAAGTTTTCAGAATATTTTCTCATTTTTATCCTCAAATATATTGTTTATTCCCAATAAACAATTTAAATTCCTCATTAGTTATTAATTTACACTATTAAATTATAATCGCCGTTATAATTTAATATTCTTAGGTAATCGCTAAAATTAGGGTTGTTACAGCTCACCCTGACCTAATAGCAACCTCGACACAGCATGCACCTTCCCCATACTTTCCGACCTCCCACCCACACCGAACCTCATCAGCCTATCACCACACTCCACTCCATTGCAGCGACAGATCCGAGCCTTGCTCCTCCTAGACCACACCTACATCTCGAGCAGTCCACCACCTCTAAGTCCTCTATAAATAAAAAAAGAAGGGAAAACAACTCTACACATTTTTGTGCACTTCCCCTCATATTGCATCATCAGTCCCCTCCCCTCTGCGACTATACCCGTACGTTTCCGTTCACTCCAAACTCTCTTCCATTTGACTGCTACATACAATTACTGCCTACCTCAAAATTTCACTTCTCATACATTTTCCATCACAACTGCAACCACCATATGCAAACTGCCCACATCCTTTTCACCATTCCCTCTGGCCATTTCACTACTATGCCCCAAAACTGTGCACAAAAGTGTGCACACACTTTCAAACTGAGATAAAACACACTTACTCGACTTGCAACCATCCACCACAGACATATCATTTCATCTGCATCCTATAACTGCATAACCGACCAGTTGCCTCTGCCCGCTCACTTCTAAGCCCCTTGTTCCACCTAACCGCAATTCCATCCCCGACAATGGCTCCAAAAACTTGTTAATCGATAAAATTTCTATCGGTTTAGAAATTTGCCGAAAAATTTCAAATTAAAATAAACCGCAAGCGCACGCCGTACACTTTGTAGTACGTGGCGAATATGGGTCGATCCACAGGGAATTGTTAGAGTTTAAAAATCCATTCGATCAAATTAGACCAAACGTAGAGAAATTGTTAACTAGAAATAAAATGAAGCTAAAACTAGAACTAAAATTTGAAAAAACTATTGAACTAGAGAACAATTTAGAGGCAAATACACTCTTATATTTTTGTAAAATAACAAACAAACAATTTGTGATCTCTAGCTATGATTTAAGTGAAATATTATTGTATTTATCATAAGTATGGTTTGTTTATGTTATTAATTAACATGACTCAAACCATCAAATTATAATATAACAAATAACCCACTTATAATTCTCATGAAAATGAAGCCAAAGCAAAAGCTATTTTAAGTGTGATCTATTTACTATTGTAACTAGTAATATAGACCATCAAATTTCATTTTTACTTTAATTTCACAATCAAAAATGGATTAGCAAATGATGATGCAACTTGTGTTTATGTTAAATAAGAATAGCTCATTTGCATAAGCAATATATGCTATTAAACCCATTTGTATAAACTTGCATCAAAATCCACTTCATGAAGCATAAACCAAATGAGATCATAAATCATAAAATATTGAAATTACATAATATTTGAGAGCTTCATTACCCCTAAATTGTAGGGTTTAGCTACTCATTTGTGGCATTGAAGCAACACAAGTAAATTTCAACATTAAAAGAGAAGAAAAAAATGTAATGAAGAGAATGTAATTAAACTACTTACAACAAAAGGAATTAAGCTACACTACTTGCATACATGTAAAACTAATCTACTAACAAAGAAAAGGAAAGAGCATAAAAGCATGAGAAGTAAGTAAAGCATGTAAATAAGAGAAGAGAAAGAGGCTAAGAAGCCATTTTTATTTCATTGAACATTGAGCTTACACTTTGATCTCTTAATTTCCTAAGTAAAATGAAAGAGTAGAAGATGGTTTCATGTACATAAAAGGACTATATATACATGCATAAAACCCTAATTCTATTTTTAAGGGGCTTCCTAAAATACCCTTTAGGAAGTGTGGCCACTAAGTAACCATTAGCCACTAATTAATCCATCATTTGTTGTGCATGAAGCTTTAACCTACACTTAGTTGTCCATTAGCTCATAATTGTTTATTTAGGTAAGTGGGTGGGGTCCTCCATGATCTTGAACTTGAATTATTTCCTCTTCATTCTTTTCTATTTCATTTGTGCATGCATGTATCTTCATATAAGCCTCTTCCATATGCATCCAAATCCCTACAAAAATTATCAAAAAATGTCCAAGTAAAAATTCTTAAATTGACACATGCACAAAAATGACCATTTTGCCCCTGAATGAAGATGAAAATACGATGGTTTGAAAATAATTGAATTTTGGTTTTAAACATATTAAAATTCCCAAATATGATGTTTATTTAAATAAAAAGAGATAAAATATGGATGTAAATATATGCACATTTACGTGCACATCAATCCACCTATCACCTTCGTAGTCAATCGCTATACCACCCAAGACCCGAACATCTCACACCCCTTGCCGAACCCCTGATAGTGCCACAACAACCATCGCCCACTTTTACTACACGAAAAACCTGACAACCCTGCACCTTGCTTCGCATCAGAGCCTGTTGCCTCATCTCCCTCTCTACCGCGCCCATCACTCCGCCAGCATAGCTTCCCTCCTCCACCATCTGGCTGCTAAAACCCATACCTAGACTCCTTTCTTAAACATAAAAATAAATAAATAAATATTATAATTAAAGTTTATATCAGCTTTGAGATCCTGCTCCTATTTGCTGAACCTAGATTGCATTCATTTTTCACCACAGAATTGTTGTCCTACCCTTCACTCCTCCATATTGCGGTAGAAACCAGGCATCCTCGCGAACAACCAGCTAGCACTGTCCAGCTTATCTCCTCTTATATAAAAAAGGGTATTTGTTTTTTTAAAAATTGTTTTTTTGAATATAATATATTGATATTTGTTTTTAAATATATATTTTAATAAATATCGATTTTTAAAGTATAATATGAAGATTTTTATTTTAAATATGTGTTTTAAATTTAATATTGATTTTTAAATATAATATATAAAGGTTTTATTTTGACATGTGTTTTAAATTGAATATTGATTTTAAAATATAATATATATAAAGGTTTATTTTAAATATGTGAGTAAACTTCAAATTTTTTTAAAAGTCATATATATTGTTTTCATTTATCTTGAGTCCACCTTGCTCTGCTTTGGGAATTGTCGTTTGGATTGATCGATTGGCGAGTTCGTGATCCAAATTCGTAGCTTGTTACATTGTCAAATTTCTCTAGCCTCGAAAGGTGAGCGATCATTTACGATTGACATTCTTATGTTTAGTCAATTGATTTCATATGAAATAACGGTTGAAATATGTTAAATTTGAATTGGTTAGAAATTTAATTATTAAGTATGTTATGTTAATATTTAAATTTGTTTAGCATGATAATTGACATATGACACCATGACCTGTTGTATATATATTTAAATAGCTAGTTATGATATGCGCTTGCTATTGATATGTAAGTTATTCTATATTATTACTTTATTGTCCTCACATTGCAAGTTCCCTGTTAATTTAAGAAATCCCTATGGGTTGAAATGATACATACCCGAACGATATTATAGATTAGGGAAAATCGTTATGGGTTGAAATAAACCCAAGCGATTTTATTGATTTTCTAAATTTTGGGATTGCGAGTTGAAATGATATATACCCGTAAATATTAAATTATTGCGGATTGAAATGATAAATATCTGTATCACTTGACCATAGGATAGAAAATTATAAACGGACACAGTTGGTCTATTTTTGAAAATGATTCCAAAGTTTTGAAAGGAAATATATTGGGTTTAGTAAATATTAATTTTTTTAAAATATAATATAAAGATATTTTAATTTTAATATATGTGTAAATTTTAGATTTTTAAAATTATATGTTTGGAAATTTTAAAATCATAAATTAAGTTTTAAAATGTAAATTCAAAAATTTTACTTATAACTTTATTATTTAAAAAAATATAAAATAAGATTTAATATAGAATTAATAATAATAAGATTCAATTTAATGATAACTAATATAATAAAATTTATTAAGAATTAAATATAACTAATAATATTCATATAATATGTTAAGTACTTATTTAAATTAATATTAATATTTGAAAATATATTTTTGTAATAACTTTTTGTAAATGGAGGTTGGAAAGATAAATTAAATAAGAATTGATTTATAATTTAATTTGTTAAGGTTTGAATTTAAATAAGAATTGATTTATAGTTATTATTCGTTTAAGAATTGGATATAAATAAGAATTGATTTGAACTTATTAATTTTGAGATTTTAAGAATATGATTTTATAACTTTATAACTTTATTTTGAGAAGGTTATTAAATGAATATATTCAAATTTAAACAAAAATTGAAATTGAATATTTAAATTTGATTGAAGTTTGAATTTGAGATTTTATTTAAATGTTCATAAAAGGCAATTAAGTGAATATTTAAGAATTAATTAAATTGAATTTAAATATTTAATATTTTAATTTTGATTTAAATTTGTAATCTGCAATTCTATTTAAATGTTTATGAAAATGATAAAATGAATATTTTCAAATTTGAATGAAATTAAAGTTGAATTTTGAAATATAAATGAAATTTATCATATTGAGTTATGTGAATTGTTTGAATATTTAAACATTGAAACCTATTGAACTGGAAGTGTTTTAAATTTAAAGTTCAAACCTAGATTTGAAATCGATAAATAAAAAATGGTTTAATGAGAATTAGAATTGATTTGTGAAATAGGAAGAAATAATTCTAATTATAAACTATTTTATTTTATAAACTATTTTTAATATATAAACTATTTTAATCTATAACCTATTTTAAAAAAATTAACCATTTTAATTTATAACTATTTCAATATATATAAACTATTTTCAGATATTCAAACCGTTAAGTTAGAACCGTTATGATTTAGATTTAATGGATTTAAATGCTAATACTTTGATATGATGGTTTAATTTATTTTGTGGTTATGATTTTGGAAATGAATTATAATTTAAAGTGATATGATTTCGAAAGTGAATATGATTTCAAAAAGTGAATATGATTTCGAAAGTGATATGATTTTGAAATGAATAGATATTTTGATATGAAATATGAACTGTTTGAAATGATTATAAAAGTGATTTTATAAAATGACCACGGTGTGAAATAAGCGTTTGGTTGTTAAAAAACCGAGATCGAATATTGTCATACTCTCTGCCAATACCCAAAACCACTTTAACAACTATATACATGGTGGAGATTCAGAACAAAGTAGGATGGTTTGGCGAATGTCTGTATGAGGTATGAGCGCAGCCTTCACTCCCGCGAGTCAGCTTGATATGGCTAAAATAAGACCTATAACGGGCCAAGTGAGGTTGCACCTCCAATCGAGCATGCTTCTTCGATACCATTCTATTACTTTGTGATTTGATTGGGCAAAACTTTGATTTGGGAGTATGTCTCGAGGTGGGCGGTTGTAGCTTCTACGCGTTACCACCAGTCCAGGAGTGCAAACGGTAGAATTCTACCCTAGCATTGCCTCGCGTTCTTTGTCACATGCGTTATCGCGCCGACTACGATTTTGGTTTGCATCGTACCTATGGAGTTCCCTCTGATAGCCCTCCAGTTTATGGAGGAATTACGGTACTATATAGACTGTAGGAATACATAAAAATGTGTTAAGAGAGATCGGGTAACGGCTTAACGCTATTTTAATAGTTTAATTTACTATAGATATTATCTATGTAGCATATTTTACTACGTATGTAGATAGTTTAATGGATCCTTAGAGGATGGGAATCCCAAACATCCTCTAAGTTATGTTGCGTTTCATTTGGACATTTCACTTGAGTTAATTTACTGGCATAAGAATGTTAATCCTGAATCGAGTGTTTAGTGTTTTTGCTTTATGCTCGAGTCAGACTGAGTGTCACAGCATTTGAGAATCACCTTTGGAGGTTGGAGCTTTGCTTGAAGATCTATCTTTTATCTATTCAGCTTTCAGTTATTCTATTTATTTCCAGTTATTTCTATTCAGACTTGTCATTTTCTTTTGTGTTGACACTTCTATGTATTGGGTATTTATTGTGTTTTGTTTAAGACTCTATTGCTTGTTGTAGTAGCTTCACGAACTACTATTTATCTATTCCGCTGCTTATTGTTGTATTACTACGTGTCTGTGATTTTGTGATTGATTTATTTACTGTATATGCTAAGTTTTGCCAAATATAAATTAACAATCTGTTATTTTGAGCAACTCAAGCTAGACATGTGTGTCTGCTTGTTGATTTGAATGTTTCGAAATAGTTGGTCGTTACAATATAAAACCTGTCCAAGAAATGAAATGGTAGTCGTGTTACAACATAACAAACCCAAACTTCCAAAATAGGTCTGCCTACCCAAATCTAAGAATGTATTGACTCTTAGCTCGATGAAAATTGAGTTGTAGTCTCTCGAGGATCTATCTACCTAAAAATGAAAGCTGAACACCCTAATATAATATGCCTCTAAATGTTGATTACTGTCACTCAAGTAATCACAAGAATTTGACCAACTATCCCGTACTAGATAGTAAATTCAAGTATTTACTAAATGCTAGCAATTTCCACTCGAACTCTATTTAACCAATTATAATAATAAGCAAAAGAATTGTAAAAAAATATTCCAAACCAATCCAACAATTCGATCGTTTATTAAAAATCTTTGTTTCGTAGGAAAGCATGAAATCCCATTAAAATCTCAAATCTGTACTAAATAAAATAAAAGTGTTTTAAATTAATTTTACATGCATGAAAATATAATTTTATATGTACGAAGCTTGTTTACAAAAAGCTTTTGAACTCTTACAAATCATTTAAACCTCTTTTATAACAAAATCGCTTGAAACTAAAAAATTTACTTTCATAACGACTTTCATAAAATAATACCATACTTTTCTTTTGCCTCTAAACATTTCCAAAATTTTACACTTAAAATAGTAAATTTTAGAAGTTTTTGTAATTAAATATTATGTATCTTTAAAAGCTTTAGTTTGAAATTTTGAAATAAGCAATAAGTTAAGCAGATAATATGATTTAACTATATTCTATAAACTAAATTTCAAATAAGGATCAATATATATAAACCTTATTTTGAAAACCTTTTAAACACATATAAACTATTCAAAGAATAAACACATCAAGAATGCAACTTTTAGAGCTAGCAATGCTCTATAAGGTATCATTTCAAATATGAAATTATTTATCAATCCGAGTTGCTTTCGGGCAAACCCTAATCACAAAAACAATGTATGTATTTTCAGCTATAAACCCAAACTTATAATGAATAATACAAGCTTAACATGTAATCATGTTTCATCCATTTGATTCATTTTCAGCTATCGATTCAAATCCAATAATCAAACACCTATTCAACCAATTCAAACACTAACCCAGCTGAAATTATAGCATGAAATTTTATTTTAGTCCTATCATTCCATCACTGTAAAAGATTTACGTAAATTTCTCATTTAAGCAAGGCATGCAATAGGAATTCAAATAATTAGATATAGAATTTGTAAGTTTAAACAACTCACCTTTCCCATTGTTTTTATTTCTCATTTTTGCTTTTTAGCCGTTACCCCAAGCCCTGGCTTACGCAACCACCAATATGGTGCATGCAAGCCCCTAAATGTCACACCATTAACAACCTGCTCCACCTATTCACAAGTTTGCATGTACCATTGTTTTAGATCAACCACTGCACATCACCAAAAACAACCTCTGCCTTTACATCTAATCCATTGCCTCTACCAGCCACATTGCCATCAGCTATGTGCATGACCACACCCACAATCGTGGCTTCTGCTCCAGGCCATAACTCTGCATCGTAGCCAGTCCAGGCACGCACGGTCTCCTTCCTGACACCAACAATCATGGCATCGACTCCCTGCTAAAGTCATCGAGCAACGATGTGATGTGCTCCTCTTTTTCTCGAACGTGGATTTAGGAATTAGGGTATTTTATTTTCTTTAATAAATCATGAATTGATTTTTGATTTTGAGGATTAAGGAAAAGGAGAGAGCGGTTGTAATAAAGGAGAAGTAATATGGATTTAGGAATAGAGTATAAGATTGGCTTTGGGCCGTATCATTTAGGAAATGTGCTTTTCTTTTGTTTTTTTTCATTTCTTTTAAATAACCCATTTTAATTTATTTGAACTATATTCCAGTTTAATTTTAAAGTGATTTACACTTTATTTTATGATATATATATATATATATATATATATATATATATATATATATTTCGACAAGTGCAACAATGTTGTTTCACTCAATTTAGTTATTCGTTCTATTGATATAAAATAAATTTATTCATCTTCGTCGATTTACTAATTACACATCAATATAAACTTCTTTTCATCAATTTCAATTGCATAAAGATATTTACACTTTAAAATATTTTATATTTCGTAATGACGCTTTATCAAGTTTAATATAGTTTCAGAAAAGAATCAACTAATCAATTCAAATTGTTACAACAAATGTATATTACAAATAGACTTCAATTAAGTAAAAAACTGAATTTTAAAATAATAATTACCAGAATCAAATACAAATATGTTTAATTTTATTAAATTTGTATAATAATATAGCTTCGAAAATAGGGTTGTTATAGTTTGACCATTTAGAAAGAATAACGAATGTACAAGAGTGGATATGATTTACGGTACAGTTGGGATGAAGAAAGTGGATAGTCATTTTTGCTTCATAAAGAAACAAAGGAAATGAAAATTGTAATAATAATGATTGATGCTTAACATTGGACTAAGAAATATGATTTCTATTCCAAAATGTATTTTTATATAGAAAATTATTTTTTATGAGATTTGTTTCTTTGAGTTCAAGATATTTGATCAAAGAACTCTCCATGGTAAACTATTTGTAGTATATGAAATAAACAGATGTATATTAAGTGAATGATGGACCTCTGAATTTAATATGCTATTATAGTAACGGCGTAAATAGTGGGAGCATGCTATATAGCACTTATTTTTGCATCAATTTATGAATTTTTTTCGTAAAACGTACCGAAACGTTATTTATGAAATAATGACTATATTTCAATATCAAATGAAAAATAAACATAGCTATATTTCAATATGAATATTATGAATATTCATTATGAAATGAAACTATAATGTGGTATTTGTTTTCATAATAAAGGTTATGCATTAGAAAATACAGAAGTATCTAATTTTTTTTACAATTATTTGGAATTATAGACTAATTTATATTTTTGAGAAATAATTTTATCATATGATCATGAATCATATGATATTGGTTAATTATATCTCAAACAAATAAGGGTTATATACCCATTTAGTTAGAGCATCATAAGAGTTAATGAACTATTCGGATTGATACATATAGATATATGCAATCGTAAGTCCATTACTACCAAAAAATTCCACGTACTTTGTCACATTCATCGATGAGTTATCACAGAAATGGACATATGTATTTGATACATATGTAATATGTCATGTTAGACACATAGCGATGGAAAAGAAACGAGTGAGCATATTAGAATTGTTCCCAACGTACCTAAAAATGAATAAAGGTTCATCTCAAAAGTCGCTCCTTAATGTGATACATAACGATGCATCGATAAGGAGTAATCAAACTTTGTTAGACAATGTGTGATAAACTGTGAGTGAAGTTGAGTTAGTTTCCTATATAAGATCATTACTTAAGAGTAGTACACAATGTTAATATTATTTCATCTAAATAATAGTTTACAAAATAACACAAGATAAGAGTTTATAAGAAACTCCAATATATCCTACGCCAAGGAGTTGGCAGGTTATGCGACTCGAAAGATATCACATAATAACTGTTCGTGAGGGATATTGTCTGAATTTTCCCAAAAGGAATTTGGGAAAGGCTGTCATTGGAAGACATATTTATGTTTTGAATGTAAGTTTCGTAAACTAAAATTAAATCAGTTTTACAAATAAAGAAATTCATAAAACATTTATAAATACATATTCTATTGCCATAAGAAACAATTGTTGTTTCTAGAAATACCAACTTCATTATGGATGGATTTCTTTAAGGAATTATTAGTAGTAAAATGGAAATAGATATGATCTATAGATAAAACTGATTAGATGAGATAAAATAAAATTGATCTAAATAAACATATTGTATTAGAGTGTCCGATAAGTATTTCGCATATTGAAGCAAAAATATGAGTTTCTTATCGGTGTCAAAAATATATAATCCTCGGTTTTAAATTTAAACCATTAAGAGTGTTGACTCTATGATATGGTATGATGCACAAATCTGAAAGAATTCAAAGTGCGCAATTAAAATTTGATTTGGTAGTCGTAACCGAAGGGATGTGATCCATCGGCCGCGATTGTTTCTTTATGAGCAAGACTAATGCAGTTGGAATTAAAGGAGCAATATTGATAAGATTAACATCACAAATTTCAATTATTGGAATTAGCGTAATAGATTTGGTATTCAACCTGCTCAAGTTAATTCGGATTTACTTACAAAATGACCACTTATTATGACTTTATGTTTGGTACATAAGTATTGAAATAAAAAAAATTTAAATAATGATTTAGAGTAAACTATTTATACGTAATAACCAAAAATGTCTCGAAGTCGATGGGAGTGATATTGAGTTTGTGAGCCTTTGGATATGATCCAAGAAAGGATAGAAAGTATCATTTTATAAGCATCAAGATTTGAATAAATATTTTAATATAAATATCAAATGGTTGATTTTCAATTAAAGTGTAGAGGAAGCGTACGTTCAAAAGAAAGAACGTTAAAGGGTACATTTGTATTTCTAAATTGTAAGTAAACAACACACTACTGATTTTAATGATGTATTTGCATTAAAATCAACCTTATTTGTTTTAATAGGTAGCGTTGGATTTGTAAATGATGTCTTTTTTAGAAAGTGTAAAAGATATTGGGAATGCCCCAAATCGATATGCAAAGACATCTTATTAAATTATTTAATACAGAGCACATGAAATGAGTTCCTTTTGCATCAGCAGTAGGAATTATCATACATATTATGTTGTCTATAATATCATGATTTGTTTAAGTATTTGATACTTGAAGCAAATATCAAGTCCAAATTGATACCTTAAAAGGTTGTTTGAAGTGTTCTCATGTATTTATGAAATACTAGGGTATTGTTTATAGAAACAAATAATACTAATGAAGGAGTGTTCGAACTCAAACTTCATAAGTGATATAATGTATAATATGTCAATTATATATTCAAGTTAAGAATCTTTAATTTGGAAATGTTCCAAATGAAAGACCAAAGCTAATTTAATGAAAAAGCCTGAATACATCACCTTGAATAGCATCGTAGTTAAAAGCAATGTATATATAAATATAAATGCACAAATTTATAACTTAGCCAATTCTAAATATTAAGAATTTCATAACACTGTTATATGATAATAATGCGGCGATATAGTTCATAACAGAATTTAGAACTCACTAGAAGTCGAGAGACATACTCCGAATTATTCCACATGATAAAACAATTTACCACCGTCGAAGAGAGTTGTTTAACATGGTAGATAATTTAAACATACTAGCATACTCATTCATAGTGGGACTAACCTAGTTGGTTTTAAGAAAACCAATTGGAGAAATTGGAATGAGACTCCATAATTGACACCAAGTGAAAGTGGAAGATTGATAGAGTTAAGGGTATGCCCTAGGGGCAATGATGCGATTTGTTGCACATATCTAACTCGTTGACAAATCTGGTTTGAAATAAAAGGTATTTTCATTTTATTATATACTTGATATAATGTGTTATACTAATTAATTAACTTAATTAAAAGTATATTTAATAGAAAATAAAAAAAGGGTACATTTTGTGATAGTAGTTACAAAGTGTTGTAACTGTGAGTAATTCTTCACAATAAAAACAAATATACCATTTTAAATGTTCCCAGACAAGATGCATCGAGACCGGATATCGATGCATCCGTTGAGGTTATAGTACGTAATACTCTCCAAACATTGGATAGTGTTATTACTCATGACTATTGGAGGCACCCTAGGATTATGTATGGATACTTATTGGATAACTATGGATGACACTCGATAGTTTTCTTTTGGTTAATATAACTAAGGTCAATTGGAAAATATTAATGTGACTGATTTACACAGTTCTATCGACTTAAGAATACTGTAGATCTTCAATATGAAAGCTCTGTTTTAATTATAGTCAAATCATGGCATGACGTCCATCGAGTGACTATAGTTGGATTGAGTGGAAGTATTGGAAGTGAAGCACCATTCAAGAGAGAATTTGTCTTCTCGGTTATACGAGGTTAGTATCACGGTCAAGTCAAGTGAAATTAAAGTCAAAGTCTCTGGTCAGAGCATTTTGGTTAATAATAATTGTTATTATCAAACCAAGGACTTTGTGTTTGGATTGTAGAGTTGAATATGGACGATATTGGAATTTAGACCATTACAAAATTCCATAAGTTTAAAGTGATATAGTTTTGATGAAAAGAATTGGTGTAAACAATTGTCATAGCTGGGTAATGCTTAACAAAATGAAATTGGATTTTACCAAAGCTGAGTAAGCAATAAATTTGGCCATAATTTCACAGCACCTAATAAGTGACGTGTGAATGTTAATATTCTAATAGTTCGATGTCAATCGATGACCAAATTTACACCAAAGAGTCACACAACCGAATGAATTCTCTTTAAACCAAACAGTTTATTTGTTTATAATTGTAATAAATTAATTAATATTTATGAAATATTAATTATGTAACTTGAATATGATTTGAGAAATAAAATTGTTGCATATATTCATAATAGTTATGAATATATTGATCGATATGAGATATAGATAACAAAATAAGTTAAATTTTATTGTATATATTTAAACTAGGTTAAATGGGCAACCAATGATGATTAGAGAAAAATGCAGCTGGTTTGGCTAGGGTCAGAGGTGGCTACAACATAGGACTAGGGATCAAGATGTGTGACTAAGATCAAATGAGAAACATACATAGTTTCCTCTTTTAACCTACTATTATAAATACTAATCGCCAAACCATAATCAAATTATAATTCATTTTTTGAGATCCTATTTCCTTCTTCCGTCATGGCTACAAATTTTCTCTAAATTTATCCTAAAACCTCAAGTCCAATCCAAGTTATAACAAGAAGCTATTTGATAGTGAAAGGTTGTTGATTCTAGACTAGCAATCTGACGGATTAAGGAATTTTAGAGAAAGATAATTCATTATTTCAATTGTGGACTTTAGGGCATCTATTTTGAGTAATTTTTATTTATATGCTGATCATATTATTATGTTTTTAAATTTGTTAATCATGTAAACTTATGCATATAACCATATTATTGTTATTTCATTAGTTAGTGATTTTTGTATATATTATTGCCGTCACAATGGAGATTGGATATTTGTATAAAATTTGAAGATTTAGTTCATGATATTTGTTTATAATTTGATATTAAATACTAAAATAAATTTCTTTTAAAATTATATATGTTTACATATATATACATACACACATATGTATTAATATATGGTTTAATATTCACATACAATTTGAATTAAAACATATATTTTCATATTTAATGTATAATATTGATCTAAAATTTGTAAAACACATTTTTATGTTTATTAAGAATTATAAGCGCTAAAATAAATTTTTTATCATTTATATATATATTATTAATATTCGATGATTATCAGATTAGATAAATTCATATAAAATAATCCATGTTTGTAAAATTCAATTTTATATATTTTTAAAATAATTCATTATGTTTGATGACTTTGAAAAAAGTTTTGAATTTTTTTCAACTTAATTTTTTATTTTATAAAATCAATTTTATTTTTGCCTATTATCAATTATTTAGTTAAACATATTATTTTAGTTGAGAAAATTCCAAAAATTTTCCTAAGCCCTAAAATGTATTTCTAGATTTTCTAAAAAATTAAAAAACTTGAAATTTTATCATATGATTATTTTGTAATAATTTATTATGGCTGAAATTATTTAATTCATTATAATATATATATATATATATTAAATACCAAAATCATTGTAATTTCAGATCTGATTTGTTTTTTAACTAATAAGTTAAAAAAAGTTAGTTTAACTATTTTATTATATATGTCTATATACATATATCTTTATTGTTATTTATGGTACAATATGTAATTATGTGAATAAATAAGTACTTTCTGTTTTTTTCAAGGCAAGTCGGTTTTATAGTGGACCATCCAATTTATGTAAATATTCTAAAACAGGTGCTCTGCACATGTACAGAACAACTAACATAAGCAGAATTTATAGCGGCGTAACCACTTAAATCACTCAGAATCAGATGTATAAAGTAAATCAGTACACAAGCCAACTCACATAGAATCAACAACTACAAAATACAAAATACCATGGCAGAAGAAACAACTAAAAAACACTACAAAGGAACAAACCAGAACTAAGCAAAAAGTTCTACAATGGAATATCACCCACATCAACCTCAACTGGGACAAAAGGAATACTAGTTAAAATCTGTAGGGATTACTAACATGCACATCGGGAACTAGAATGCAGTCAGAGGAGGAAAATCTGTAGGGATTGCAATAGAGGAAGCCTTGGCAATGAGGTTTTGTAGTTTATCGAGATCAACCTGACAAGGAGGAGGAGGCACATCATATGACGGGATCATAATCTGGATAGAAGAGCTCTTGACTTTCCACTGACGCGGCTTAGGTTTCTGGATTGGAATTTTGGCAGGGATGAACACAAGACCACCAACAGAAGCTCCGTGACAACAACTTTGGACCGTACCTCCAAAAGAGTGACATGAAGAGCATATTAAAGGAGACCAGAGATACTCAAAATCAATACGACCAACTCGATCCCTATGAAGGGAAACAGAAAGCTGGGGTGGCAACTCTCGTTCAGACGTTATCCCAATAAGCATTGTAACATATGCTAAGCGATCACGACTTTTAGTGTTCTCATCAAAACAAACTAGCTTACCAATTTGACAAGACAACCAATCGATACCAACTAAAGACCAAAGAGAAGATGGAATATTAGAGAACTTAGTCCAAACAAGAATGGACAAAATATTCTCTCTACCAGAATCAGTCAAAGGACTCCAATTAGTAATAATGAATACTTTACGATCTATGACACAGGGATCTGACTCTAAAACCAAATGTTTCTCTTCCGGGTTAGAAATTTCAAAAAAGAACATATTTTTATCATATTTCACTTTCAAAGAGCCATAAATCTTCCATTTGATTTTCAAGAATTTAATAACGTTAGAATAACTATGACCATCATCCAAAAAAATCCAATTAAGGTGTCTTTCCAAATTTCAGCGCCTGCCACAACCACAGATAGCAGCGGAACAAGAACTGTATCACAACTACCATCAGATTCAAAGCATTTAGAGACATACCTCCCAATATTTCGAGGCTTCGAGGAGAACAGAGACCTCCAAGGGGCATGCGGTTGGAATTTAGCAGTGGAATAGATTGAATGACTAGAGCGATAGCAGAACCTGGAGCTAGCGCACTCGCCCCCTAAGACCCAGTAAAAGACGACACTGACTTGGAGACAGGAGTGGCATCAGACCTATGTTCACAGGCCATAAGTATATCTATTACCACATCGGGGATTTTGAAGTCGTACGATGACTTAGCTTAACAATTAGGAGGCAAAGCATTTACTAAAGAAGTCTTCGGTGAAGCAGGGGCTAGAAAAGCGATTGAATGTCGAGCGTTGGAGGTTTAAGTCGTACTTTCCCAGATCTAGTGACCGAAGGCTTCATAATAGATGAATTAAAAAACCCTGACTTCATGGGCGATAGAAGAAGATGGACGGGATGAAAAAATGGCAGCAGGAGAGAATGAAGGCGAACGGACGAGCGGCGTAGAGGAGAAGAGGGGTTTAGGAGAAAGAGACATGGTGGACACCATTTTAATGAGCTAAAGCATTTTTAATGCTAAGTTATGAAATTTTATGATGATAAGTACTTTCTATTATATATAATGATAAAACATATTCTATACATACATAAATATATATATATACATAAATACATACATACATACATACATAAATACATATATATATATATATATATATATATATATATATATATATATATATATAGACACTCACACAAATAATCATTTAAAATTTATAACTATATGTTCATGGACATATTTGACAACATATAATACATACAAAGTGAGCGGTGTTCGCTGCGATGTAAATCCCAACATCTATATACGACCATCTTATACAGTGCATAGAATTCTATGTTACACATGCACACGCACACACATGTGTACATGATACATACATACATACGTGTATTTATATAGTTTAAACCAAAATCAAATAAATTTCAAACTACAATTATAAAATGTGTTATTTCATTTAAACAAAATTTAGAAATTTTCTAAATAAATTAGATTTCATAGGCCCAATAGAGATCCAATAGGGTAAAAAAAATTAAAATTCTTCGATATCTTCTGCTATGGGCTAACCCAGTTCCAACATTATGAATCAAATATATATCTATAACGAAAAATAATATTGTTTAATATATATATATATATATATATTCATAAACATATTTATAATATATAAATATTAATTAAAAATTAACTTTTTAATAATTCCAAATCATATGTACAACACCGTAAAATTTTATTATTTAAAAATATATATCAATGAATATTCACTCGAAAATAGTTAAAATATTAATAATAAAATATTTTTTGAAATATTTTATTCAAATTTTAAATTTCCAGAAAATCTTATATGAAATTATGAAGTCTGAAAAAAATTCCATAATTTTTTCGACCAAAATTTATATTTTATTAATTTATTGTTTTTCGACGTTAATAATAATAATTTTTAAAAGTGGAAAAATAGATTTCTAAATTTTCCATGTCTAATCGAGAGCTTATGTTTTGATAAAATAATTGAATAAAATTATATATATTAATTTTTGAAACATATTTTATTTTATATGATTTATTTTGATAGTGTATTAATTTAAATAATATTAAATATTTATAATTTTTTATAATTGTTGAAAAATATTGTTGCTATAAATACACATGTATAAAATTATATGATCAATTATTACAGTAGAATGATATTATAATTACATATATGCTATATATATGTATAGTTAAATGATATATATATATATATATGTATATACACATATATAAATTAATAAAACAATAATTATTATATATAAAATAATCAGTTGTACATACGTGACTTATAGTTGTATAATTGTTTTTTTAATAAGTAAATACATATGTATAAGCAATCCAGCTTGTAACAACATCAATATATAAGTATCATCCTCTAACTAATAGTATGGTATAATATATATACTATATAATGAAATTTTTTTAAAAATTATAAACTATAATATAGTGAATAACATACCAGAACTAATGCCATGAAGCACACCTTGTAATGATGAACTCTCCATGCTTCGAAAGCTTTTCGATTTGGTAGACTCCTAATCCTTGAACCGTTGACCTTAGACTGTCAAATAGTAATCGACATTGAATTGATTTGAGCTTGATATGATGGGGCACCTAAGGAATGAAGTCGGCCAACAATTGAAGGAAGAAGTGGCAGCAAAAAGTTGTTTTCGATTATGGTTAGAGGTGTTTAAATAATAGATGGAAGAGAGAAAATGTGGATCACATCTCGTACCCATTCTCTCTCAATCCGAGCCATCCAAAAACTAACTTATCTACCATGATTGATCTGCCCATTATCTCCCTATTCCAGGCAAAAATAACACCCATTATAATGGTCCAAGATCTCATTTAAGGCCATAGAAAATATTTTTTAATTAAATCTAATTTAATTACTTATCGATATCGTACATCGATTGATATATTTATAACCATTATAAATATATTTAATAGCATTTATGCCTCAACTTATAATAAAACTTTTATAATTAATATTACATAAATATTAATTAATTTAATTAATCTATAAAGATTAAAAACTAATCAATCATTTGGTCTAAAGAGAATTCATCATTTCGATTGTGTGACTTGTTAGGGGTAAATTTAGTCAGCGATTATCATCGCACTATTCGAATATTAAAATTCACACATCACTTAACAAATGGTGTGACGTTTGGCTAAATTTATCGCTTACGTTAGTTTTGATTAAATCTAATTTCATTTTGTTAAGCGTTACATGATTATCAATTTTATTTACACCAATTCTCTTTGTCAAAACTATGTCACTTTGGACTTATGAAAGTCGGTAATGGTCAAAATTCCAACCTCGTCCATATTCACCTCTATGGTCCAAACATAAAGTCCTTGTTTTGATAGTAACAATTATTTTAACCGTACTACTATGATTAGAGATTTTGATTTTGTGTCGACTCGAGTTGACCATGTATTAACTTCATATAACCGAGGAGACGAATAAGTCTTGAATAGTGCTTCACTTCCAATGCTTCCACTCGAACCATCTATATTCACTTGATGCACATCGTGCCAGATTTGACTATAATCAAAAGCGGAGCTTTCATATTGAAGATTGAAAATATTGTCAAGTAGAGAAAACTGTGTAAGTTAGTTATGTCGATATTTTCTGTTTGACCTTAGTTATATTACCCAATAGCAAAAAATCGAGTGAGTCGTTCCATAGTCATCCAGTAACTATTAGTACATAAGCTCTAGCTTTCCCCAGCAGTCATGAGTAAAACACTTCCCAACATTTGGAAAGTGCTACATACTCTAGTCTCAGTGGATACATCGATATTCAATCTCGATACATCTTGACTAGGAACATTTAAAATGATATGTTTTATAATATTGTGATACAATACTCACAATTACAACTATTTGTAATTACTATCACAAAAACATCATTTATCTGTTAAATATATTTTAATTAATACTTAAATGATTCATAACTTATTATAATAAATATATAACAAAACGGTAAACACCCTTATTACGAATGTTAATTGATTACTGAGTCAATTAATTTACAATTAATAACGAAATTACCCTATGGCACACCCCTAACTCTATCAATCTTCTATTTACACTTGGGTCCAATTATGAAATCTCAATCCCATCCCTTCAACCAATTTTTCGAGAACCGATAGTGCTGGCTTTTATTTGATGGATCTGCAATGTTTCCTTGGTATCTACCCTTTGTTTCATGTCTTCTTTCTTCTCAATAAATCCTCTAATTTTGCGGAACTTCCAAAGAATATGCATTACTCCTTATGTTCTCCGGTCTCCTTTACAATCTATATTGCTGCATTATTATCATAAACAATGCTATAGGATTCTTGGTATCGGAAATTAGTCCAAGCTTACTCAAAACTTGTGCATCCAAGCTACCTATTTAGCTACTTCATTAAGGACGATGTACTTGACCTCCATCGTGGAATCAAAAAGTGTTTCTTGCTTGAAACTTTTCAAACTAGTGGCCCTACCGTTAAGCTTAAAGACATAACCAAACACTGATTTTCTATCATTTATATCACTTTGAAAACTCAAGTATGTATACCCACACATAATGAGGTCTTTATTCCCTTATATGAGAAATAACCCCTTAGTATTTCTTAAATACGTAAGTATGCATTTCTAGTCGCCCATCGTTTTTCTCCAAAATTAGACTGGTGGCTTACGTACTCTAATGCTTATGCCACATCAGGCCTAGCACATAGCATAACATACATTATGGATCATATGGCTGAAGCATATGGAATCCTCTTCAAACACTCCTTCTCCACATAGATATGAGGAGTGTCCTTATCAGGAAGGATGATTTCAATTTGCTTTGGAACGTTTCCAGGCCTGGATTCTCCATGCTGAACATTTTAAGTTTGGTGCCTATGTACAAGGATTGGGACAATCTCAATAGCCTCTTAGATCATTCTCTATAGATCTTTATATCAAGTATATAGGCTACATCTCCCAAACCTTTCATGGAGAAGTTCTTGGAAAGCCAAGCTTTCACCAATTGTAACAACGCATTACCATTACTAATCAATCAAGATGATCGACATATAGGAATACGAATAATATAGTGTTACCTTGTTCCTTTTTGTATATGCATGCTTCCTTTGTGTTTTGATAAAACCAAACCGTCTAATTACATTATCCAAACATTTATTCCAACTCCATGAAGCTTGTTTAAGTCCATTCATGGACTTTAACTACTTGCAAGCTTTGCTCTCACTTCCATTGACCACAAAACCCTCAGGATGTGATATATAAATGGTTTCTTTTAAATCATAATTTATAAAAACTGTATTTACGTCCATTTTCCATATTACATACTCATAGAATGCAACGATAGCTGACATGGTCCAAATGGACTTAAGCATGGCTACGGGTGAAATAGTTTCATCATAATCAAGAGCTTGAATTCGACAAAATCCTTTCACATCTAGATTGCCTTATGAGCCTCCACTTCTCTATCTGCATTTTTCTTTTTCTTAAAAATTCATTTGCAGCCGATTGATTTTATCCATTCGGTTACATCTGACAAAGTCCAAACTTTGTTTTCGTGCATGGAATCCATTTCTCATTTCATTGCTTCAAGCCATAGTGTAGAGTCTTTACTATGTATTGCTTGTTGCAAATATAAAGGAGCATCATCATCTAAGACACGGTCCTCTTTCTCACTATCCATGACAAAACCATAGTTTCTCTTTCTCTTCAATGTGCGAGATTCCTGCAAGATCTTATAATAGGTTGCATGTTTTCATATATAGGTGAACTTTGTTCTTCCACTGTTCCAGTCTTAGTGTTAGTTTCTTGGATCATATCCATGTCTATAACTTCGGTGTTTATTTCTTTTGATAGAAATTTCTTTTCCAAAAAGACAGCATATGTGGAACCAATCATCTTTTGTTCCTCTATATTGTAGAGAATATATCCCCTAGAATTCTTGGTATATCCTATAGACTTACACAAAGCTGATCTTGTCACAAGTTTATTAGGTCTGATGTTCTTAACTTAGGCAGGACAACCCCACAACTTCAAATAATTAAAGTGGGGTTTCTTCCCATGCTGTTATTTATATGGCACCTTAGACATAGATTTAGTGGGTAACAAGTTCAATATACGAGCGACGTTTTGTAGCATATATCTCTAATAGGACAGAGGTAACTCTGCCTTACTCATCATGGAATGAACCATATCTAGCAGGGTTTGTTTTTTTCGCTTCAATTGACCATTATGTTGCGAAGTATAGGAAGAAGTGACCTGGGAGATAATCCTATTTTATTTTAAGCATGGTTGGAAATCCTATCCAACATACTCACTTCCTTCATCTGATCGAAGAATTTCAAATCTTACGACCCGTTTGATTTTTTACTACATTTTTATATTTGAAAATTTCTTATAGACGTCAGATTTATTCTTCATAAGAAACACAATCCTAGTCTCAAGAAATCATCTGTGAAGGTAACGAAAAAAGAACTATTATCTTTTGTAAGTAAAGGCATCGGTCCATATACATCACTATATACTAACCCTAAGAGTTCATCAACTCTTTCATTGCTCCGACTCAAAGAAGGCTTGATCATTTTACCTTTGGGACATGACTCATTCCTGTAAGAAGATTCAGAATCAATTGACCAGAGAAAATCTTTGGTTTTCAATCAGTGTAGTCGTTTGTCACTAACATTACCTAGCCTATAATGTCAAAGATAACTGTCATTTATATGTTAGAAGAACTTTTCACAATATGCACAAAATTAGTATTAATCACATATTGTTTGCGCTAAAATTGGTCATGAACCCCAAAATCCACGAAAGCACCAATGATTACACACAGATCCACAATATTACAACGCAGATCTCAGATCCAGATAAAGTTGAGAATAAAAATGAAGAAACAACAAAATTAAAATGTCAGAAAGCAAGAAAGAACACAAGCGTTATAGTGGTTTGGCAATCCAACCTACGTCCACTTTGAATCAATCCTTTTTATACTGTATTTACAGTTACAAGCCTTTGAAATTCGATAGCAAAATGGGCAGAGCTTCACCTAGGAGAGAAGAAGAAGTTCCCTTTTTTATTTGCCATAGGACTCCTATTTATAGGCGTATATCCAGAAATATCCACCTCAAAACCTAGAATACCACTTCTCTTGTGCAAGTGGGCCCACCAGATCGATCCATAGCGATTTTGGATCGATGCATGCTCAATTCGTATCGATCGAAAAGTAGTTCAATTGGGTTGAGATTGATCATAGAGGTTCTCGAGTCCATCAGGAAGCTCCTCTCAAAATTTCATAGCATTTAGACTTATAGATATTGAGTTATGATCGATGCAAGTTTGTGTTTGTATGAAGGGTGAATAGTTCGCATCAATCCTATTTCATATCAATCACTTCGTCTCGATCTTCTTCGCATCGGTCGCTCTTGGATCGATGAGGTAGAGCAATAATCACACGTATATGCATTTTTGTGCTTACTAACCACTTCTTTTGCCTTGTCCCTCCTCGTATCCATCGGACCATAGCTTTTCGCCTCCATGCTTCGTATCCATCCACCAACGCCTGTAGGCTTATTCGCATCCATCAACTATGCTCTAGTTCGCATCGATCGGCTATTGTCCTCTTCGTATCGATCCCAACTTATGTCCCTTTGTATCGATCCAAGCTTTGATCGATACGAAGTGTGCCCTTTGAGGCTTATCGAAATCATCGAGGTGAAGTATTTGTCCATAATAAATCTTGAGTTGAGTCATCAAATTCATGCAAGGCATCATAGATGATTCACGTCAATAGGCAAGTTAAGGTGCAAGTCAATATGTATATTGATATTTCAAGTCGATGGCTCATTAATAATCAAGTCTAAATTCGAAGTCAGATGACTATGCAAGTCAAAAGCTCACATTAAGTCAATAGGCTATGCAATTATTTAATATCCAAATCCTTATCTACACAAAGTTCAAGTATTACAATCGTCGAGATCCCCAAATTGATTTAGGGTTTACAAAGTTGAAAATGCATGAAGTGGGAAGAGAATGAAATTCATCCTCGAAAGGCTTGGCTTCGACGTACTTCAGCGACAACATCGGCGTCGATGATCTTTTGCATTAAGGATCTCTCCATTGGTTATTGGAGGCATCATGGATGAAGCATGACTTCACCACCGTATGGCATCATTATTGATGATTCTCAGCACCATTAAGTAGTTGACAAAGTGTGGTACCAACACATATGGGCATGGAAGAATATTGACATGGAAAAGAGAGGACATTGGCAACAACATTGTTAACTTCAAGAGGTATCATTGGTGAAGATGGGATTTGGAACCATCATACAATGGCAATGTAAATGATGTGTGGCGACAAGACTGGATTCGACGGTTTTTATGGACACTGACGATGTTTACTGTCAATATTGCATGTATAACTTCTGTCGACATTGATGGCATTAACACTAAAGAATGTCGAAATTGATCATTGGAGACATTGATGAAGTGCGGTACCGACATTGTCTTATGCTTTTGGCTTTGTTGGCGAAATGCAATGCTAAGGTTGATAAAGTGAGGAAAGGTACATAGCGTTGCTTGGTACCTGATATGAAGGAGTAACACTGTCGACGAGCTTGTTGTAGTGACCATAAGTGAATAATGACATCGACAAATTTACATCAATGAAATGCGCTATAGGTCTCATTGACACTCATTGATAGCTTATGATGTTGATTAAGCTCGAAATCTTGCTCCTTTGGTTACACACGATGTTGTATACATGTCTTTGATGCCAATCTATATTCATGTTCCCGATGTTGATCATTAGTGCCATAAGTGTATTTTTGGTTGCATGCCTTCGAGAGTAATGATGGAAGGCGACATGGTCAAAGAATGGTTCTCCATCATGAAAGTCGATATCATTTCCATGTCTTATGCTATACGTCTTCGAAGTCAATAATGGTGATATCACTTTCCATCATAAAGGCTTAGACACTTCTTCTTGCGATGAGGTTTGACATTATCTCCTTAGAGCTTCGAATTGAAAACCATACTCTCTTGAGAAATTATGTGGATAACATCCTTCTATTGGCGATGTGTGGCACCCTACTTCTTCGATGGGAATTACATGTTCTCAATGATAATGATGGAGATAACACTTTCATTGACATCAACACTATTGTTTTTGGCACTGCTTATTGTCGTGGTCAAGTTGCACTTCAAACTCCTTTGATAACAATCATGGTAGTAGCATTTGCCCAACTAGTATAAAGGAGTCACTGACATTTCAGGTCAATATTATCGATGTCATCTTTCCTGCTTATGGGTCTTCTTGCACCAATCCAAATGTTCATCTAAGACCAATCTGACGGCTTTAATGCACCTATTTCTTCCTATAAATACCCATGCCTCTTCTCCTTTTTTCCTTTACCTGCAATCGAAATCTCAAGCAAGAAATATAAAATTTAAAAATTTTTAATTTCCAAACATCCAGTTCTCATTTAGGTACGACTTTTACTTTAGATCGGTTTAATCAAACATCCAATTCAAATAATTAGGTTTTAAGACCACTATAAGGGTATAATTTGTAGGCTTCGTTAATTTTAGTTTGATTATCAATGTGTTAAGGATTGAGATTACAAATATGCTACTGCTTATGCTACTTATCTGTATTATTCTTTGAGCTAATTAATCATTAATCGACGTTGACAAGGTTTGGTTTTTTTTCCAACTTAATGATGAAGTGGGTCACTTATTAAACACGGATTCATTCCCTATTTGACCCAAACGGGTATCAACACTCACGACACTACTGGAAGGAGTAACACTGATTAATTAATAGCGTAAGGCCTTTGTATCGCCTAAATTGGTTTTGACATTAATCGATATTGATGTGAAAACTATATGTTCAAGGTTCCTTAACGATAAAGATGACCTTGACTTTGTCCTTCATCATGTCGACATCAATCGCTACCAATGTTGTCATGGCTCTCAAAATTAGTAAGACCTTATATAATCTTGTTATTCTATTAATTAATTTTTTTGATAGAAAGTTATCATTTTTCAAATAATAAGATTGAAATGAGGTGACCCATGCAGAATTATAGAGGGTACTAGTATTAGAGATCCTAGTTGATTGGAAATGACATAAATTGCCTCGATGCTAATTTTAAAACAGTTGTGATATTAGAGTGAACTCGACATTAAAGACAACAAATAGGCTTTAATTCACTAGGATGCGTTAACCTCTTATTATCATGACAACCAACTCTAGTAATGCTCATTGTTAACTAATTAGCATCAATAGCGCCAAAGTCATTTCATATATTATCGATTAAGTTAAAGTGTGACAACCCTTAGTTGAGGTCATTGAGGTCATCGACAATATATTTTTTGATCAGACACGACATATATAAACCCATCGTCAATTAAGGATGATTCTGCGTATCTTTGATGTTTACTTATGAGCTTGGTTTGTTAGCAATATCCTTATTGTTTTTCTTTACTTTTCTTTATGATCATTTTTACCATTGCAAACGAAGCTCTGTATAACATTGATCCTTTCGATACTATTACTTTTAACATATTATAAATTGTTTAACTAACTATTATGTTTCCAATTCACATCACCGTTATTCATCAGTGTCGATATCCTTACCATTTCAGCGTTAGTCATTGTTGTGAAGCTTGTTAATATTTTATAGCATAATTTTTCCAACATTGTTGATGTTGGCTTATTGATGCTAATAGCTTTATTACTTGCTACCAACCGTAATATCATAAATGGAACTTTATACAATCCCGCTACTCATAACATTGCTATTTTAACACACTGCAAGCTTTGTAACTAATTAACACATTATTAATTATACCATTGCTTATTCTTTAACATCGATAATCTCAATATTTTCGACATTAGCCAACTTATAGCACTGACCATGATTCTTGAAAATGATTTATCTTATTTGTCATGAGCTTATGGACATCGCATGATACCTTCCATTATTATAGCTCTTTCATGGGGCTCTTTTATCAAGATCGAAATTCACGTTTTCTAATAAACTTATCATATTTTCTTTATCTGTTGTTTTATTTTGACTAACATATACCTTAGGACTTTGACAGTAAATATATTACTTAAGAAACCATTTTAGACTTAGCATGTACTAATTTTTTTTTATATAATGTGAATCATAGTAATTCCTTAAGTTTGAAATAACATCACTTGGCAGGAAAGTGGAAGGTCAACAATCTAGTAAGAAGTCTACTAAGAAAGCTAGTAAAGGATCTAAACATTTCCCTTCAGTTAATAAGAAAGGAGATATTATTTCAAATCCATTGTACATCACATCTCAGGCTGACGTTGACTCTATTCTTGAATAATTTGGAATCACCGAGGTTGAAGCCATTCCTGTTGGCCCCATAGAAAATATTTATAGCCCACTAGAAAGGTACTTTTCTTTCACTCCTATACATATTTGGCACATGGTCTATCTCCCTTTTATTGGTTTCCTCTTAAGATATATGGAGCGCCTAAACATTGCACTGATCCAGTTCTTACCAAATAGTTATACATACTTGACTTGTTTGGAAGTTTTATCTTAGGAGACTGGACTTTCTTATCTTAGTGCTGATATTCTCCATTATATAGTCGGTCCTACTAAGGTTGGTGAACAACTGGGCCATCAATTGTATCGAATCCATCCCCATCCAAAAAGCTTGGTTTATGAGAGCATCAACAAAACGAGATGATGGGAAACTCAATTTCTTTGTCAAACGCTTCTTTAATATCAAAGGAAAATTTTCTGCTGTCAGCAAGTTTCTTTTTCTTACTTATTCATAATTGTTTATTATCTTTACTGATAGGTATCTCTCTTTCAGATCCTGCCTCAAAAAAGTTAAACCCTGAGAATTAAAAACTCGTGTTGTCGCTAACTTAAGAAAAAGGAAAGATGGAGAACATTCTTAGACTATTAACCCCAGCTAAGCTACTTCAATATTCTATCATTTTGGACCGCCACAAAGTCCTGGCGGAGCATTTGATGGTAAAGTACGACGCTCGAGATAAAAGCTTGTTGATAATGGGCAAGCTCGAATCTTTTACATCTAACTCCATGGTTCAGCCTGGAATACCAGGTAAGATATCATTACATTCACATAAATTTTATTACACTACTACCTCATAAGCTTATTCCCTTGATTCAGGCTCATCTTCTTTGATATTGCTCCTATAAAGAAGGAATCCATAATTGACGCTGCCATAGTTAGGTCAAACAGAGATGATACTTCTACCTCGGTTCAGACTCCCAAACCTCAATCTCTTATTGATGCTATCTCTAGCTCATTCTTTCGAAAAGGAAACTAAGTGATAGTTCTACTACTAAACCTACCCCTAGTAAGAGTCCTAAGATTGTGGACGTTCAGTCCCTTGTTGTAATTGAAGAGGAAGAATTGATTGGCATTGATTCAAATCTTAACACTGCTGGGAATGAGGCCAAACAGATGGTCAAAGCAGAGCATTCTAAGGATCCACTTCACTATATCATGTTCCCAACCTCTCTTGAAGCTTCGAACCATGTTTATAAGAATCTTGGATTTTCTTTTACACCAGAAGATCCACTTCCTTCCAAGTCCCAATCATCAACCCCAATTAGTAAGTTTGATGGCCTTCTCCAACTAGTCATTCAATCCCCTTCTTTTGCTGCTGTCAAGCAACTACAACCTTCCTCCTATACTCTAGATCATCAATTTTCCCTTCATAACCAACACTTACTAATATGTATTGCCCTTGTTTAGCTATTTTATGCTCTTAATATTTCATATATAACATCTTAACTCAAGTTTTATTTCTTGTTCAAGTTTGTTAAACATTTTTTTCATTTCAAGAGGAAGCTTTAAGATCGTCTAGTGATATATCTAAGCTTAAGGAGCAATACTCCTCGCTTAACCATCATATAATCCATATCACCACAGTAGAGAGAAGGTATGTAAGAAAAGGAAAAACTTACCACCTCTCTTAAATAAAAAAAGTGTTACTCCTTAAAGAGGGAATTGATAAAAAATTAGACGACAGGTTAAAGGCATTAGAATTACCACTTAAGGAAGCCAGATGAAGGAGGCTAAGCTTGTAGCAAAGAATGCAGCCCTTAAGAAAAGGCTAAAAATAAAGGGTCACTTTTAGATAAGTCAACTAACGTGATTAAAGATGAAAAACAAACGGTTTCTCATTTTCTCGACATGCTCCTCAATACCATTATCGAGAGTTCACATGAGAAAGCACTCTTTATTGTTTATATTGAAAAAGCCTATAAATGTCCGGATTTTGCGTTCCCTTCTTTCCATCCAATGTGGAACAAAAATGTTATGGAAAAATTCGAAGCTATGTTGAACAAATCTTAAGCACCTATGAAAGATTCCTTCGAGAAAGAGGAGGAGACTGACGCTGCAAAATTATTGACTTTCGATGATCCTTCGGCCGATGAGGAGATATGGTCAATTGAGGAAGAGAAGGATGATGGTGAGAATAGAGATAGGGATGACTATGACAATGATGTTCCTAGTGATGATAATGGTGAAAAAAACGATGATACCGATGGAGGTGATAGAAAGGGTCCTTCTGGACCACCAGACAACAAGGATGGATTAGGAGATGCTAACCCTGACTTGGTGGCTCAAGGCATAGAGGCTGCTAAAATTCCTGATCCTCCAAGCAGAAACTCTCTTTAAAAGGATAGTGCTTCTGGAGGTCGGAAATTTAAGGGAAGTGAAAATATTTCTTCATCTTCAATTCCACTTACCTAGGTATGGATTTCCTTATTTAGATGTCTTAAATTTCTTAATAATTCATAGTTAATGTGTTAACTATTCTACTTAAAAAAGAAATCGAAGTATCACTACGACGTAATACTTGAAAAGAAGCAAATGGAGATAGGCCATCTAAATAGAGAATTAGGTAAACAACTAAAGAAACACAATGAATATTCTGAGAAGTACAAAGAGCTTACCTAAAGTGCATCTACTTTTCAAAGAGAGAGAAGTCGCTCCTCGGAGAAAGAAAGCGCACCACCATCGGGAAAAGCTCTTGGCGAAGAACGTTGAACTATTGACTCTTTTATGGATGTTAATTGGTGATAGAGATGCCTTGGAAGAATTTTCTGCAATGTTTATTCTAAGGAAATATTCATCAATTTCTCCTTTTAAGGCGTCAATTGCAGGGGTTTGCTTAGATGCTTTCATCGTAGATAATTGAATGAACATGGATCTGATCTCATCCTAGGGCATACTAGAATCTTCCTAGAGTTATTCCTATTCCTCTTTCTTCACACTCTCTTCCCTTTGAAAAACTTAAGTATAATAGGAACAAAATTAATTTGTGAAATATATAAGAAGTCAATTTTGAATGAGCCCGAATGATTATAAATTGTAATATGCAACTTGGTTTACATATGGATTTTATCATTTTAGTTTTTTATCCGTAGTCTAATTTCAACATGTTATATGGAATAAAGACCTCTCAAGCAGTCTGGTCCCTAAGGATCTTTTGAGTAAATTTGTCAAGCTAAAGAAAGATATTATGGAAACCTGTTCTCAAAATGTCATAGCTGGCGTGACACTGTTTACTCAGAGATTTACGAGAAGTCTTCATGAGTTTCTTTCATTTCTGCTTTAACTTTTTGGGTGATGAATTAAATAAGTTACTTGGCAAACCAGATCCTATCACACAAAATTAATATGTAATCATGATAGTCCTACAATTGAGGAATGAGAGCACCGTAGGTTCCCTCCTGTTCACATCCCAGAAGGAATTAAGATTTCTTTTGATTCTACACTCACTTTATCGGCTAGGTCATTGAAAAGGACAAAACTGCTATTTTGAATCTTTTGGAATTAATTAAATGTTTAAATATAGAGTATTGATGTACTTCAAACTTCCTTGTTGTTTATAAAATTTTATAATAGTTTAATGAAACAACTTATTATTTTTCTCCATGTATTAATCTTTGTTTCCCTTATCCCTAATAGGAAACTCAGTTAGTGCATATGTTTGATCCTCTTGATGCCTTCTCGTGAGTTGTAGAAATCAGAGATATATTGTTAGTGGATATTGAGAAGAAGAAATCTTCCCAAGACAATTTAGCTTTACCGTAACAACCCTGATATTGGAGATTACTAATGATATTAAATTATAATGATAGTTATAATTTAATATGGTAAATAGAATGTAATAAAGAAATAAATTAGGTTTAAATTGTGTATTTCAAACAAGCAATACGTATGAAGTTAAATATTGGGTTTAAAATTCATTGTTTGGTATTTTGGTTAAATAAAATGGAAAATATTGGAATTTAGGTAATTTGAGTTAATAAATTTACCAAGTGATGCATTTCAACATTTAATTGTCGAAATAAATTAAAATTGATGGAAATAAAGTTTTAAAAACTTTATTTTGAGGTATTGGAGTGAAATTAGTCATTTACTATATTTTATTTAGTCAATGTGATAATATTGATAATTATTGTCAATATTAGCTTTTGATTGAATATAAAAGGAAAAATAAGAAGAAAACATGTGTTTTATTAAAATAAAAAATGAAATATTGTGTGAAAATATTAGTTTGTTGTTTTAAAAGTACTAAAATGTTTTATTACAATTTATCTAACTAAGAGAATAATTTTTAAACAAGTTATATTTTAAAAATAGCATTTTTACACTAAAATTGTGTAAATTGCTAAATATTGTTGAAAATGGTGTTTTATTGTTAAAACAACTTTTTATTGTTAAAATAAATTTCATTTTGTCACATTAACTATTTTATTTCAAAACAAATTAGTGAATGCATTTTATTTGGCTTGAAAATGAAGTGTTATATGCATATAGTGTTAAATTAAGAGGAAACATGTATACAACTTTCTTTCTTTTTTTTCTAATGTTTTATTTGGGCTTAAAGGGTTTGGATGGGATCCAAAGCCCATTCTCTCGACCTTTCTGGTGAGGAAAAGGAAAAAAAAAGAGAAAGAAATCTATATGTAATTTGCATCTTCTTCTTCCTAAAAACCTTCTTACCGTAAAAACAAAAGGAAAAACAATGGTTTCCTCAAACTAAATCAAATTTCCACTCAATTTGCTGCAAAAATTTAAAGAGAAATCACTAAACTAAGAAGAGAAAGGTAATCTCCAACCTTTTAGATCCTCTAATCCATCCAAAGTTTGGATTTCTATTACTGTAACTTTATTTTGATTGATTTCCTTTCTGCATGTTCCTATTTTGCAATCTACAGGCTCTTGAAGGCCATTTTCTAGCTAAATCCAACATTTTCTGTTGAAACCATTGCTAAATCAAGTGGTAAGAAAGGTAAGGGTTTCTTACAGCAAGCTAAAGAAAAAAAAATCGAATTTTGCTATCAATTGTTGATGGAATTGCTCAAATTATCGACTTTGTTTCTGTTTTGCTGGCTGAAAAAACCCTATATTGAAAAAATCATATCTTTTTCAATTTTAAGGGAATTGATCTCATATTATGATATGTTGTTGTAATCGGGTAGCAGTATATTTCTGGAAATTTTCATTTAATTTCGACTTATTTTGCTATAGGAAATTATTGGTTGAAGTCGGCCAAAAATTGATCTTTGTGTTTTGGCCGAAAATAGGTCATATTAGAATATCGTATCTTTTTCAATTTCAAGCAAATTAATCTCACTTTTTGATATGTTGTTCTAGACAGGGAACTCTACATTTAATGGAATTTTCATTTAATTCTGAGTTATTTTGCTATAGGAAACTATTGGTTGAAATAGGCCAAGAATTTACCTCTGTTTGTTGACCGAAAATGCACCATATTCAGAAAATAATATCTTTTTCAGATTTTACCTAATTGACCTCAGTTTTTGATATGTTGTTTTATTTGGGCAACACTACATTTCTGGAAATTTTTGTTGAATTTTGAGTTGTTTTGATATGGTACATCAATGCTTGAAATTGGTCCAAAACTGACCTCTGTGTATTGGCCGAAAATACACCACTTTAGAAAAATTATACCTTCAGTTTTTAGCTAATTGCCCCAAGTTTTTGATATGTTGTATAAGTTTAGTTGCACAATGTTTCAGAAAATTTTCATGAAATTATGAGCTGTTTTGATATAGAAAATCCTTGTTTCAAAACAGCCAAAAATCTTGTTTTTTTGTGCTTGCTGAAAAGAGCTTTGTTTGAAAAATCATAACTCTTTCATTTTGTAGCAAATTGCTCCAAATTATGGATATATTATTGTCATCACGAGGTCATATAATGCAGCAAAATATTGCTAAAATCTGGGTTGTTTTGATAACCCAAATGATTGTCCAAAGTCAGCCAAAAACTCACTTTCTTGGTTGATTTTCTTTTGCTTCTAATAGTACTTTTGTTAACTGTTTCACTACAAATTTCGATGATTTTAAATATTGTTTGAATAAGTTTGATGATGAATGTTTAGTATTATTATCCGACAATGGATTGGCTTGATTTTGAAAATTTTTAGAGTTTAAATTTTATTTAAATTCTATTTTAATCTAAATATCGATAAATATCGGTATTTTAAGAATTTGATGGTTTTAATTGATTTTGGTTTTGAATAAGTTTCTGATTTTTTTTATAAATTATGGTTAATTAAATAAATGTTTTAAGACATTTTAAAGGGTTTTTATGTAATTATTCATTTTTTAAAGGTATTTTATAAATAGATAATCTATTTGATAAATAGTTTTTCCTTATAAAACTTACTTAAAAATCTCTAAAAATTGTTTAAAAATTCTGATTTCTCTATAAAATGTTTCTAAATATATTATAGCCTAGTTAGATGATTTTCGTCGTATAAGAATGAGAATTAAACGATTTGGCAAAAATACGTTGTTTGGAACATGTATTTTCGCATCATCGCTTAATATCGGACTTGTACTGTCGAATCGGCTTTGAAGTACTGTTTTATGATATTTTTACCTGCCGAGGACATGAGGCGGGGTTGTTATGATGAATTGATGATGATTGTGATGTTTAAGATGGACTTTTACTTGTTGATGAAAAGAGACAAGTTTTGATGTCACTTTAAACTCATCAAAGTATGAAACACGATGAGTCGGATGCTTTACACTCGCCAATGAGACGAGGCGGTGTATGTTTGATTTGGATTTTTATGACTGTTTTCTAATGTGGTATCGTCTGACGATTAGTAAACCAATAGGTGCGAATGTATGGTATGGGACGTACATTAACACCCATTGGGTTCCTATTCGAGATGTTGTGACACATTCAAGATGATATTAGTACTACAAACCGAGTATAAGATTGGAATCATTACAATGTTCTTGATGTCATTACTAGATTCCAATCATCATGATGTTTTGCTCGGATTTTATGATTTGGGTGTCATCGCGATATTCGACTATAGTCAATCAAGATGATCACAATGCTAAGATGTTAATGATCCCAAGTCATCACGACGTATGGTACCAAATAATAGTAGTACTAGTCAAGATGAATAGCACGTGCAATTTTCTATGAAGTTTTCTATGTTCGATTTCACCTTTTTGTGATGTGTTATTTGAATATGGCCTTGAGTATGATATAGGCTACATTCATATCATTCTATATGGTGATTTAGATTATGATTTCCTTTAACTCTTAATGAGTTCTTATGATATAGTATGATGATTTGATGTTTCTTCATGAAGTTATTATATGGTTCTCATCCCTTATCCACTTTACTTAGAGATGTCCTTAAGAGAAACCATATGTATGTTATTTATTGAATTCACTTGAAATCGATAGATGAATCCACGATGTCCCCTTTCTTATAAATGATATGATGAATAACATGTCGTTCCGTTGGCAACAACAGAGTGATTCTCACCATTCCGCTTGTTATTAAGATCCTTACCACTGATAAGTTTAGCTTGCCTGACCCGTGTTCTTTTCACTCGGGTCAGACCGAGTTGCAGGTTAGTTTGGATTGCTCCACTTCTTGGATCAGCTTGATCGCTTTTGTTGGACTTATCATTTTGGCTTGGATGTCGTTTTGAGTCGTCTGCTTTTATGTGTCTTATTGTATATTATTTTGTGGGATGGGTGTATATGTGATTCGGTAGTCCATGCTACTTATATGTGATGTATTATTGTGGAGATGTATGGTGATGTATGTATTTATATATATATACTTTGATCTGGGTTTGCATTTCTGTGACTGATGTTTTCTTTCTGCATGTATATTATATTATTTCTGAAATGGTCCGAATCCACCATAGTGTGCATTAGTTAGGGACTAAGCGTGTCTACCACTTATGAGGTAATGGAAAAAAAAATCAAGACATGATTGACATGCTTAGCTCTTAACTAATGTATTACTATGATGGTCGCCCTTAACCAGCCCTATTCTCCACATTAGTAGACAGAATTACTTAGTAATTCTCTTTACTAATGCAGGTCTCGATGTGGGGCATCACAGTTTGGCGTCAAAGCAAGGTTTCAGAATATAATGTAATATATACAGAACAACGAGATACCATACATCCATATACATCGTCCCTTAATCATGATCGGTTTCACCTTGACCTTGCCTTGCCCCTATCCCTGTTTGATTCGTGTCCCTTTTTAATTCTTTTGGGGTAGATAGAAAGGAATATTTCTAGGAATGTTAATTATATTCCGTAGCATTCCAGTTTGATGTCATCTTATCTTATAAATAATCTTATTTAGGATTATTCTATTCTCATTTTGTCGATACGAGTGAATTCGGATCGATGGAGCTGATTGATTTCTTTGAGCATTCTTGTTGCATTCCTTTAAGAGTTTTGAATCCTATTGAAGGGATCCACAATGATTGGCTCGTTGTGAGCATTCTGAGATTTTTATTTTTGATGTTGCTTTTGTGAGTATTTGTTTGTTACTCACAATCTTGAGATGCATTTAATTTGAGATGGATTGACTTATTTGATATTAAGTCCAATCCTTTGTTTTATAAATCCTATTGTATATTTAGATTTCCTATTTTGATTGGTTCATTATTTCTGTCACTTTGGAATGTTAATGACGATTCCAAAGCTTTTGAATTCACTCTTGAGTATCAAGATGTTGATGACATATCTCGAATTCCAGTCAAGGTGACCTTGTTGAGTTTTGATGAGTCCGTTTGGGTTTGATATCCAATCGGCCAACTGAGTTTTAAATTAACCTTATTCCTAGCTGTTAGCCTTCGGCTATCCTTCCACGAGGACTTCCACTAAGGAATGGGTGAGTTACTTAATTGTTCGAGCTTGACTGAGTTTATTATTCAGTTTCTTTGAGTTATCCTTTTTCGGATACTCAGTCGGTGTTATCCTTTGTAGCATTACTTTGTTTGAAGTAATGATTTGTTGTTTGTGTGCTTCTTCTTCTTCGAGAAGAATATCTTGCTTATCTTGTGTCTTGGTAATTTCTGTGAGCGGCTTGTCATCTTGTAGAAGTTGACGAACATTCCATTTCCTTCTGTTGATTTTGAGAATCGAGTATTCTAGGAATATCTCGATGCATTCTCTTAATGTTCTTCGGTTTGAGTTTTGAAGCTATATAAATATGGGTTTTAAAGAGAAATTTGAGCTTTGAGATATATTAAAAAAAATCAAAGAATATTTTGAAAATATATTTTATAAGAGTAATATTACATTTATTGAAATAATTTGAGAGTGTTGGGTTGTCCATCAAGTAGTTAAGAGTTCTTGTCGATATGCCTTATCAACGTTATCGATAGGAATCTCCTAAATGTTATGATGAGGCAATCAGACACGATGGTTTGTGATTTAAAAAAAAAATTAGATTTTGAAAATAATATTTGAGATTAAATATTAAATTTATTTTTGAATGGTAATTGCAGCCATTGATTTTAGAGACGAGTAACAGAGTGGCGAGGCAGTTTTGATCGTTCGATCAACTCTGCAGCCAATAGATATATTTATTTATTAGAGACTCAATGGCGAGGCAATGCCATTTATTTATTTTTTTAAATTATAAAGATGAGAACATAAATGAGATTTTTTTTTCGTGCTTTATTGGAAGTCTATTTTGAGATTTTAGAATCTATATTATATACATTGGATGTTTAAGAGAAGAGTTATAAGAGAATTTGAAGATTGTTTCTTTAAAACTATTTAAGTGGTTTAATAGAAAGAGTAAAGAGAATTTAAACCCTTAATTTATTTTAAGGAATATTATTATGGATTTACAAATTTCTTTGGAAATTAATTTTGAAGTAAGAGAAGAAATTTGGACTTTTAATTTGAGTTTAAAATTACTTACTTAGTAGTGTAGTAAAGAGTTTGAAAATTTTCAAATGTTGGAAATTGAGATTTGAAATTTAAAAGATGCTGAGATTTAAAAATTCTAAATATCTTGGATTAAAAGTTAATTCGAGCCTATTTCCTTGTTTCTTGAGTATATTCTATCTTCGAGCTATTATTAACGACATGCATTTTTCACGATCGTTCGAGTGGGTGGCCTTGTGAAAAGCCATCTTGTGATTTATCAATCTTGTATATTGTGTTTATCTTGTTATGAGGATGTTCTTTCCGTATTATTATGCGGAAAATTTTGTTGATGATCTTCTTCATTGTTTAGAGTTCGGGTTTGAGTGAGTTTGATCCCGACGCTATTCATAGAGTTTTGAGCAATTAATTATTTTCGATTAATTATTTGTTGAGCATCCTATTGAGTTTTGATTCAAGATGGGAGATCTTCGAAATTCTTTCGAGTTGCTTGGAAAATTCGATGGTTTGCTAATCACTATATTAGCATATGATAGGCCATTGAATTAACCAAGTGAGTTTTTCCTTGTTTTTTTCTACCATTCTACATTGAGAGTATGAATGATTTGGAAATCGAGCTTGTTTTTATCCTTCGATGATTGTATCTTTAGTATTGTTTACAGCCTTTTCCTCTAGAAATTGCGAGGACGCAATTTTGTTAAGGAGGGGAGTCTGTAACAACCCTGGTATTGGAGATTACCAATGATATTAAATTATAATGATAGTTAAATATAATATGGTCAATAGAATGTAATGAAGAAAAAAATTTGGTTTAAATTGTGTATTTCAAACAAACAATACGTATGAAGTTAAATATTGGGTTTAAAATTCATTGTTTGGTATTTTGGTTAAATAAAATGGAAAATATTGGAATTTAGGCAAATTTGAGTTAATAAATTTACCAAGTGATGTATTTCAACATTTAATTATCGAAATAAATGCAAATTGATGGAAATAAAGTTTTAAAAACTTTATTTTGAGGTATTGGAGTGAAATTAGTCATTTACTATATTTTAATTAGTCAATGTGATAATATTGATAATTATTGTCAATATTAGCCTTTTATTGAATATAAAAGGAAAAATATGAAGAAAACATGTATTTTATTACAACAAAAAATGAAATATTGTGTGAAAATATTAGTTTGTTGTTTTAAAAGTGCTAAAATGGTTCATTACAATTTATTTAACTAAGAGAATAACTTTTGAACAAGTTATATTTTAAAAATAGCTTTTTTACACTAAAATTGTGTAAATTGCTAAATATTGTTAAAAATGGTGTTTTATTGTCAAAACAACTTTTTATTGTTAAAATAAATTTCATTTTGTCACATTAACTATTTTATTTCAAAACAAATTAGTGAATGCATTTTATTTGGCTTGAAAATGAAGTGTTATATGCATATAGTGTTAAATTAAGAGGAAACTTGTATACAACTTTCTTTCTTTTTTTTCTAATGTTTTATTTGGGCTTAAAGGGTTTGGATGGGATCCAAAGCCCATTCTCTAGACCTTTCTGATGAGGAAAAGGAAAAAAAAAGAGAAAGAAAGCTATACGTAATTTGCATCTTCTTCTTCCTAAAAACCTTCTTACCGTAAAAACAAAAGGAAAAACAATGGTTTCCTCAAACTAAATCAAATTTCCACTCAATTTGCTGCAAAAATTTAAAGAGAAATCACCTAAACTAAGAAGAGAAAGGTAATCTCCAATCTTTTAGATCCTCTAATCCATCCAATGTTTGGATTTCTATTACTGTAATTTTATTTTGATTGATTTCCTTTCTGCATGTTCCTATTTTGCAATCTACAGGCTCTTGAAGGCCATTTTCTAGCTAAATCCAACATTTTCTGCTGAAACCATTGCTAAATCAAGTGGTAAGAAAGGTAAGGGTTTCTTACAGCAAGCTAAAGAAGAAGAAAAATCGAATTTTGCTATAAATTGTTGATGAAATTGCTCAAATTACCGACTTTGTTTTCTGTTTTGCTGGCTGAAAAAACCCTATATTGAAAAAATCATATCTTTTACAATTTTAAGTGAATCGATCTCAGATTTTGATAGGTTGTTTTAATCGGGTAGCAGTATATTTCTGGAAATTTTCATTTAATTTTGACTTATTTTGCTATAGGAAATTATTGGTTGAAGTCGGCCAAAAATTGATCTTTGTATTTTGGCCGAAAATAGGTCATATTAGAAATACCGTATCTTTTCCAATTTCTAGCAAATTCATCTCACTTTTTGTTATGTTGTTGTAGACAGGGAACTCTACATTTATTAGAATTTTCATCTAATTCTGAGTTATTTTTCTATAGGAAACAATTGGTTGAAATAGGCCAAGAATTTACCTCTGTTTGTTGATCGAAAATGCACCATATTCAGAAAATAATATCTTTTTTAGCTTTTGGCTAATTGATCTCAGTTTTTGATATGTTGTTTTAGTTGGGCAACACTACATTTCTCGAATTTTTTTTTGAATTTTGAATAGTTTTGATATGGTACATCAATGCTTGAAATTGGTCAAAAACCGACCTCTGTGTATTGGCCGAAAATACACCACTTTAGAAAAATTATACCTTCTTCAATTTTTAGCTAATTCCCCCAACTTTCTGATATGTTGTAGAAGTTTAATTGCACAATATTTCAAAAAAAATTCATGAAATTATGAGCTGTTTTGAAATAGAAAATCCTTGTTTCAAAACAGCCAAAAATCTTTTTTTTGTTGTGCTTGCTGAAAAGAGTTTTGTTTGAAAAATCATAACTCTTTCATTTTGTAGCAAATTGCTCCAAATTATGGATATGTTATTGTCATCATGAGGTCGTATAATGTAGCAAAATATCGCTGAAATTTGGGTTGTTTTGATAACCCAAACAACTGTCCAAATTCAGCCAAAAACTCAGTTTCTTGGTTGATTTTCTTTTGCTTCTAACAGTACTTTCGTTAACTGTTTCACTACAAATTTCGATGATTTTAAATATTGTTTGAATAAGTTTGATGATGAATGTTTAGTAATATTATCCGACAATGGATTGGCTTGATTTTGAAATTTTTTAGAGTTTAAATTTTATTTAAATTCTATTTTAATCTAAATATCGATAAATATCGGTATTTGAAGAATTTGATGGTTTTAATTGATTTTGGTTTTGAATAAGTTTCTGATTTTTTTTATAAATATGGTTAATTAAATAAATGTTTTAAGGCATTTTAAATGGTTTTTATGTAATTATTCATTTTTTAAAGGTATTTTATAAATAGATAATCTATTTGATAAATAGTTTTTCCTTATAAAACTTACTTAAAAATCTCTAAAAATTGTTTAAAAATTCTGATTTCTCTATAAAATGTTTCTAAATATATTATAGCCTAGTTAGATGATTTACGGCGTATAAGAATGAGAATTAAACGATTTGGCAAAAATACGTGGTATGGGACATGTATTTTTGCCTCATCGCTTAATATCGGTCTTGTACTGTCGAATCGACTTCGAAGTACTGTTTTATGATATTTTTACCGTCCGAGGACATGAGGCGGGGTTGTTATGATGAATTGATGATGGTTGTGATGTTTAAGATGGACTTTTACTTGTCGATGAAATGAGACAAGTTTTGATGTCACTTTAAACTCATCAAAGCATGAAACATGATGAGTCGGATGCTTTACACTCGCCAGTGAGACGAGGCGGTGTATGTTTGATTTGGATTTTTATGACTGTTTTCTAATGTGGTATCGTCTGACGATTAGTAAACCAATAGGTGCGAATGTATGGTATGGGACGTACATTAACACCCATTGGGTTCCTATTCGAGATGTTGTGACACATTCAAGATGATATTAGTACTACAAACCGAGTATAAGATTGGAATCATTACAATGTTCTTGATGTCATTACTAGATTCCAATCATCATGATGTTTTGCTCGGATTTTATGATTTGGGTGTCATCGCGATATTCGACTATAGTCAATCAAGATGATCACAATGCTAAGATGTTAATGACCCCAAGTCATCACGACGTATGGTACCAAATAATAGTAGTACTAGTCAAGATGAATAGCACGTGCAATTTTCTATGAAGTTTTCTATGTTCGATTTCACCTTTTTGTGATGTGTTACTTGAATATGGCCTTGAGTATGATATAGGCTACATTCATGTTATTCTATATAGTGATTTAGATTATGATTTCCTTTAACTCTTAATGATTTCTTATTATAGATTATGATGATTTGATGTTTCTTTATGAAGTTATTATATGGTTCTCATCCCTTATCCACTTTACTTAGAGATGTCCTTAAGAGAAACCATATGTATGTTATTTATTGAATTCACTTGAAATCGATAGATGAATCCACGATGTCCCCTTTCTTATAAATGATATGATGAATAACATGTCGTTCCGTTGGCAACAACGGAGTGATTCTCACCATTCCGCTTGTTATTGAGATCCTTACTACTGATAAGTTTAGCTTGCGTGACCCGTGTGTTTTTCACTCGGGTCAGACCGACTTGCAGGTTAGTTTGGATTGATCCACTTCTTGGATCAGCTTGATCGTTTTTGTTGGACTTATCATTTTGGCTTGGATGTCGTTTTGAGTCGTCTGCTTTTATGTGTCTTATTGTATATTATTTTGCGGGATGGGTGTATATGTGATTCGATAGTCCATGCTACTTATATATGATGTATTATTATGGAGATGTATGGTGATGTATGTATTTATATATATATATACTCTGATCTGGGTCTGTGTTCTGTGACTGATGTTTTCTTTCTGCATGAATATTACATTATTTCTGAAATGGTCCGAATCCACCATAGTGTGCATTAGTTAGGGACTAAGCGTGTCTACCACTTATGAGGTATTGGAAAAAAGAATCAAGACATGATTGACATGCTTAGCTCTTAGCTAATGTATTACCATGATGGTCGCCCTTAACCAGCCCTATTCTCTACATTGGTAGACATAATTACTTAGTAGTTCTCTTTACAAATGCAGGTCTCGGGGTTGGGCGTCACATTTACTTTTTCCAAATAATCCGAAGGCACAAAAATGGCATTGGAAATTCCTTCAACTGAGAGTCACTTTTAAAGGTCTGAAAGAGCAAACTTCTAGCTTGGAAGGAGAAATGAAGGAGAAGGATGAAAGAGTTCAGTAATTGACAAAGAGGATTGATTCGGTCTTAGAATCCAAACCTTCATTTGACTTTGATGCTAAAATAGATAAATTGCATCAATAAATAAATTATCTTGAAGCGGTACTAATGAAAAGTCAAGTCTATTGTCAGTCGTTAAAGCTTATCGCAAGTGAGGGCCAAGTTGGCCTTCCTACCCCTGCTCCAAAGAGAATAAATAGATCTCGATCTCTAGATAGCCAAGAGTTCGCTACTTTATTAAACCTGCCTCAGGTAAGCGATGACACAATCTTAAATGGAGTAGAAAAGTTAAGTTTGAATGTATGCAACACTTTAGCAGGAAACGAGATGAAAAATTATCCCTATGTACTGTAATGACCCGTGTTTCACTCCACAGAAAGACGTATCATTATTAAGAAAGAAAGGGATAGAAAGTTAGAAAAGTTAGAAAAGAAAGAACTGAACAATATAAGAATCTCACAACGGAACCAATAAAATATATTACATCACATAAGATATTACATAGTATCATATATATCAGAGTTACACAACTTAATACATTACAATTTAGACAGTTATAAAGACTTGTCTATTATACATCTCCAGTACAATACAGACTTCATCGCAGAGACACAAAATAGAGATTAACACAAAGGAACCACAATATCTATATACGCTGAAGCCTCCTGCTCCATATCTCCTCCAGAAACTCGTCAAAAGCTAACTTGAATCCCTTAGCTACTCATAAAAATTTGAGTAACCAGAAGTTTAATAAAACAGAAAATAAACTCCGGGTCAGACATTGGTCTGGTGTGAGTAAACGGTTTAAAGTTTAACTTTGAAAACCTTTTAAAACAAAAGGTATCTTGTAAGACTTCCAGCACATAAACACGGAAAAGTTTTTACCTTACGATAACCAAAACATTTGATAGAAAATCCAGTTATATTATAATAGTGTCTAGGGTTTTTAAGTAAAATACAGAAATAGCTGGAATGCTTACATCTAACGTTTCAACATAGTTGGGCACAATCAAAACGTCGACACTTATTGAAGATTGGATTCCATACAATGGCAGGGCACTTGGGTACCTCCCATCACAGTACGGGGCCTAGATCACTGTACGGAGGATCCCTCCCGATCCCCTGCAATACAAGACCGGACCATCCCTTACTGGATAGTCCCGAACAAGACAACCCCAGCAGTTGTCGCTAGCCAACTACCCACTAAGATGAAATAAAAAGGGACCTCTAGAGAGGGGAAAATCTCGTCCTACTTGAGCGCGACCTACTTAGCCTTGCCGCACCTCCCCTGTTTTAGGCATTTCCAGTTGATGAGGCATGAGGCTATGATTACCTTTTAGAACAGATATCTTAGATTTCTCATCGTCCTCCAATGACGATGTTTTGAAAGCATTCAATCCATACAAGTTCGTTCCAGGTTCGAACGAAACCGAAGGCACTTTCTCGTTACACTCATTTTGGAATCACCCTCAGAGTTAACGACAATAGCCCTTGCACTCTGAATCTTCATCTCGAACTTCACTTGAGATTCACGACCTATCGTTTAATTTGGATCGATGTGGTTTCAGATATCCAAATTTGGAAATCCGATCCCGGTCTCACCGAAATCCAAAACGCCTTCTTTTAAGGCCAAGTTGTTTTAAGTTAAAACAATTTAATTTGTCATCTATATTCATATAGATAGATAGTTCACATATTCACAGATAGATAATCCATATTATCACAATTCAAACCAAACATCTCATATCACAAAGAAACACATATCACATATCAAAGATGTCACATAATCCAAGGCATTCAACATCATTCAATCATCCATAAGCAAAGATTAATTAACCACATCATCCCTAATTAATTTAATTAACCACCAATGAATTAAATTAATTACTTAATTACTTGTAAATCCTGCTTATTTAACATTAATTAATTACAAACCAACTAATTACTTATCATCTTAATTAATCATCCTTGATTAATTATCCTTTAATTACATTAAGTAATTAACCCTTAATTAATTACACAAATTAATTATCCTTAACCATTTGCAGTCATTAATCATTAATTACTCTCATCCATTAATTGATGATCCTATAATTACTTCCATTAATTAATTAACTATAATTAATTACATTTTATACTATAATTAATCACTTTCATTAATCAACCTTAATTAGTCATAAACAGTAATTAACTATCCTGTAATTACTTACCTTAATTAATTAAATCCTTAATTAATTATTTTAATCATTTGATTAATTACATCGAGTAATTAATCCTTAATTACTTTCATTAAGTAATTTTCTTTAATTACTTTCCATTATGTAATTCCCCTTCAATTAATTACATCCAGTAATTACCCATTAATTACTTACACTAAGTAATTTCACTTTATTAATTACATTAAGTAATTATACTTAATCAATCATCAAGTGATTATCTTTAATTAATTAAACTAGTTAATTAACTTAAATTAATCACATTACATTAAGTAATTAATCCCTTAAATTAATTCCATTAATTAATTACTCTTTAATTAATTACATTTAATTACTTAGAACAATTAACCCTTAGTTAATTAAGTAATCAACTATCCATAATAAATTAGACCAATTATCTTAATTTAATTACATTAATTAATCAACTCATAATTACTAGTTAATGATCTTTAAATTACATTCATTAACTATCAACTTATTACTTACTAAGTAATTATCCTTTGATTATCAACATTAATCAATTTAACCGTTATTAATCTCATTAAGTGATTATCTTTTAATCAATTTCACTAATTAACTATCTTTGATTAATTACAAGCTTAAATAAAGATAAATTCTTTATCTACATAAATTACTTAATTACATCCTTAATCTTCTTTAAAAATCATTGGTAATTAATTAAATAATTAATATAATTACTTTTAAAACAAATTTAAATCATTAACTTTAACATTTCAAATTTTTGAAAACTTGTTAAATACTTTTCTTTGGAAATTAAATCCTCACTTATACTATATTTGAAAACATTCTTTTGAGAACTTCCATTTTATTTCTTTTAAAAGCTAGTTAATATATTTTAAAAACTAGATTTATTTTTGCTTTGAAATCATTTTCATTTAAAATACACTCTGTAAAACTTAGTAACATTACTTTTGAAAGCTAAAACACTTTAAACTTTAAAACTATTCATGTTTTACTTCCTTTTTTAAACCTTGGACAGAATTCCTTTGAAAATTTAAAATCTGGTAACTTACACAACTAAAACCCAAGCGAAATCACTCAAACACCCGAGTTAAACCAACAAATAACTCCGAGCAACTCACACATCAACATCTTCGAGACAAACACACAAGCATCTCGAGCCAAACCCATGTAGAAAGCTTCTTCCCCAACTTCAGAACAAACCTGATACGTGAAGATACTCGTGCATGTGCACGTTGATCGAAACGTCACCGGCACCTCGTCGATGATGCTCGCTAGTCGATGGCATCCTATCCTAAAGTTCCGACCACACAGCTTCGTAAATATCGACGCAAATCCAAAAACGAGCAACTGGAACGCAAAGGAACCCAAAACCATCTTGATAAAATGGCTCGCCTCATCGCCACCGTATGTCAGAAAACTCGCCGCCACAACCAGAGTCGACTCCCGAACCCCTACGTCGACTCCCCCTCATGCGATCCACTCCGATGCGACATCGACCTCGCAAAAGTCTCGACTAACTCCTTGACCCCAAAGAAGCTTCGAAACCTAGTTTGACGATGTCTGGTCATCTCGGCTAACCGAACATCAAGTGATCATTTTTTCAATGACCATCAGTCTGCAAGCTACCTTCAGCCTCAAGCTTGATGTCCCTCCCTTCGTCTATTGTCGTGGATCGACGAAAACTCCCAAGTCGATCATCTCGCAAATACTCAACAATTTCTATGCTAAAAATTATGATTGCTTTACCTAAATCCATCATATTGTAATACGATCCTGTTTAGGTAATCAAAGCTTCCAATTAACATGATCAAATTTTTGACATAAATTTGATTAGCTCTGTAATTATAATTTTTTGGAAAAATTCTTGAATTTAAAAACTTGTTATTATTTTTAAAATTGATATTGCATTCTTACAATCATTTGTTCTTCAGAAATCTTAACCTAATTTTGATCATATACAAAGTAATCGAATGTATAAAATAAAAATTAGAGCCTGTCATTTGAACAGAGAATAAAATATACACATATACATTCATATGCACAGACAGATCATATTAATATATATACATCCAACTTCAATCATACATGCAAACCATATTATTAAAAGAATTCATCACATGCATCAAAGTTAAATCTTTGATTTAAACCGTTTTTTAAGGAAAAAGGTTTACTCACCAGTTTATAAAGTAGATGACAGGTTATTGCCTTTTTAGTCTGGAAATTTTGTTTTTTGATTGTTTTGCTTTGATCTGGAAATTGGTACTGATTTTGATCTTGCTTTTCTTTTAAAACTGAATTGAAGTTGCTTTTTTAATTTGAGAAGATTGCCTGATATTTTTTGGTTTGAGTAAAAATGTTTACAGGTTTTTGGTTTGAAAATTTGTGTTACAGCTTTGAGTTTATCTTTGCTTTTGAATGAAGATAGGAAAAAGAAAAAAATGGAAGAGATGAGATGAATGAATATATAGACTTAAATTATGGTTTTAAAAATTTAAAGCAAATAAAATAAAATAGTGAAACTTGTTGAATTTCTTAACATTTGTCATTACTTATTTTAATCACATTACACTTGTTATTAAGATGATTTATAAACTAACACTTGTCATTATGTATTTTTATTATTTTGAAATGTTTTTATGAAGCTTTTATATTTATTTTACTATTTTAATAAATACTTTCTTAATTTAAAAAAAATAAAATCTCTTTAAAGAAAATAATATAAAACAAACTATATTCTAATAAAATCATATATAATATGTTTTAAATCCAAAATATTTTAAGATATCTATATTTTAAATTTCAAATTTAAATCCAAATTAAAATTCAATTTAAAATTCAATTTAAAATCAACTCATATATATATATATATATATATATATATATATATATATATATATATGAACACAAATTCAATTTGAAAATAATAATTGAAATTTATTTATCCACATTTAAAAACAGCACATTATTATTTGATAGCACCAGAATTGGTCACTAACACCATTGAGAGAGATTATGTAGAGAGATTAGCGAAGAAAGTAAATGTAAACAATGAAAAGAATACTAAACTTAATGTAGAAAATAAGAACATCAGATTTATAGTGGTTCGACGTAATTGCCTACGTCCACTTTGAGGTTAATCTTTATTGCCTTACTTATCAACTGGTTACAGATACAATCCATACACCAACTATTTGATTATAATTGTTAAGCAAAGAAAATAAGTCTTGAATGAGTCTTGAATGCGGTAGAGTCCCCCGGTGTTCTCAAAATTCAGGTCCCTTTCATTGTGCCCCGCCTTTCTATTTATAGACGAAGATGGGTTGGACGTCCCTGACGGGCCTGGTAGCAAAATATCTCGGCCCAAAACAAGTAAATCCTGTGTGCCGATCCATAAATGCCGAACGTCCCTAGATGCCGAACGAGCTTGAATGCCGGTCGGCCCAGTTATACCGTACAACAAGGTTGTGCCGAATCTCCCTAGATGCCGAACGGGCTTTATGCCGAACGAGGTTGAAGGCCGAACGACTATGCTGTGTCGAACGGCCCTTAATGCCGAATGAGGTCTGGATGCCGAGTGGTGTGGAATGTCGAAAAGCCCAGTTGTGCCGAACGATAATACTGTGCCAAACGTCCCTGGATGCTGAACGATCTTGTATGCCGAACGACCCAGTTGTGTCGAACAAGAATGAATGTCGAACGCCTCCGGATGCCAAACAATCTTGAATGCCAAACGAGATTGGGTGCCAAGCATCCCTGGATGCCAAACGGTCTTGTATGCCAGGTTCCTAGTTGCATGGTCAAACCTCCAGGTAACACTTGCCCCCCCCCCCCAAAGTGCATCATGTGGTTGAACGTGATGCGCTTTGAATCACGAGTCCTCCATGCTTTGCTTCGAGCCTTGGCTTAATCTTCTCGATAGCATCTTCTCTTGAATACCGAGTGAAGCAATGCATGCCGAACGACACACAAATGCCGAATCGACATGGCCGAGGCTGAACGATCTAGATGCTGAACGGCATAGCCAATGTTGAATGATCTGGATGCCGATCGAGGGTGCGCTTTGACCGGTTCTACCAGTCATTGTCCCTTCGACTTCCTTTCTTCCCTCTATAAAGTTCGACACTTCACTTCTTCTTCTCTTTTTCATTTTCACCTTCGCATTTTATGAACTAAGAACATGCCTCCCTTCAGACTCTTCCAATAATTCGACTTCCTTTCTGACTCCCAAATCGCATTCGTCACTTTACGGCTGCTCTCAACCACAATCTTGAGAAGACTCTACTTCCAAACCAAGCATATCACTGAAACTCTACCCTCTTCTTTAGGTATGAGCTAAGACAAGATTTGAACTCACAACCTTCTTTTAACCTACGAATAACGTCGTGTAGATTAACAAGGCTAAACAGTCTTTGGGAAAAAAGAAAGAGGAAGATGGAAGAAGGCGTTAGCCGTCTGATGATGGTGAGGGTTAGGATGCCTGGTTGCAGGTGGTGTGCGAGTTGAAGTGGTAGTTGGCCGGCCACCTTGTAGGATATTTAGTTTGTATAAAGGATGGAGTTGAGAGATGATGTATAGATGTGGCTCGGCATGATTTCTTAATGCCGAACGATAAAAAGGGAGCACGGGAGTGGAATTGAGTTAAGGCCTAGTGTGTCGGGTGGTGTGGCTTGGCACGGCTACAGTTTGGCATGATCTCTCCATGCCGAATGAGGTTAGAGGGAAAAACAGAAAGGGATTAGGAATTGGGTAGGATACCGATCGGCATGGTTCGGCATGACCTGCCGAAGGACTCGGCCATGCCGGTCGGGAGAGATGGAGGGAAAGAGGAAAATTAATGTTAATGGCAGATTGCCGAGAGATGCGGCTCGACATAAGCACGGTTCGACATGATTTTCCGTGTGCCAAACGGCGAAGAGGAAGGGTTGGAAGAGTGACGTGCCGAACGGTATTGAGGCCGAGCGTCATTTAGGCCGAACGGCATTTAAGCCGAATGGCATTTAGGCCGTGTGTTTCAAGTGTCGCTTGGCCTTGACCTTTGATGAATAGATAACAACGGTCGAAATCATTCCAACTTGAACATAACCCTCGTCGAATTCACTTATTTCCCATGCCTAATCATATGACAAAAACAAGGACAAGGACTTAAGCAAACCAGCATATCGAACTAATTCGGATTGATAACTCCCCAGTTTCAACAATTATAGGTCTGAATTTAAGTCGATAAAAATAGATAATTGCCTTCAACATATAGTGCCAATGTCCGAGTCCAGAATATAAACCGTCTTACAATAATCTCTCATAGACGGTCAGCGATGACGGTGTTCGAAGACGACAGTTCAAAGCTTTAACTTATTTCATTAATCTAATGTCTTTTCACTGCTTGGCACTTATATTTGAATGATTGCACTAGTTCACACACCACATGGGGGAATATTTATGCTGTTAAGTCTAACGTCGATTATTTTTCAAGTATAGTTCAAACGGGTATTCTGTTAGATTCAATCTTCACTAGAGATGTCTAAAAAATCTAGCTCTGCTACGATCCCAGATAGACCTGGGCCATCCTCTCGACAAGAAGTTGCAGATACTTCTCATCCATTAACTACCCCCACTCAAAACTTACCGAACCCAATGACTACATCCGTCGACTTGGCCCTTGACGCTTTGGAGGCAGCGATTTTTCTAGACAACCCAATCGATTCTCATGCTTCAAAGATTAACGAAAGGATGCTCTGTCGGATTTGTTCTATCCATGGAATCCCCTTTGACGATGTATTAGTTCCATCGGGGCATGATCGTCCACACTTTCCCCCAGTCGGATACATAGCTTGCAACAAATTCATGTGCTGGGTTGGCAGCGTGCCACCGTTTAACTCATTTCTTCAAGACGTGTTGCAGTATGTCGGCATCGCTCCATCGCAACTGCATCCAAACAGCCACGCATTCATTTACGGCACTTGCATCCTTTTCATGAGTGTCCGCTCTAGGCTTCCGACTCCGGGCGATATCTGATACATATATTGCATCAAGAGACGAAGGGATAGCCCATCTTTCATGTTTCTCGAGCTGCATAGCAAATGTCAAATCTTAACTGGGGCATGGAAAAGTTTACCCTGTACAAACAGGAATGGTTTTATGTGCGTTGTCCTCCTGGTTTTGCGATGAGATGGGTGGAATAAAGTAAGTCTTTTTCCTGGATCGATACTCATGTTTGATCGAAGCTATACCTTTTCTAAATCTCTTCCATCTTTTCAGGTATTAATCCATGTCCCGAGGGACATGGATATTCTGAAGCCGTCAAAGCTATTCGAGCCATCCCCGCCGAAGAACAGGACATCAGAACTCTCATTTCAAATGAAACGCTTACAAAGTTCGGGCTGTTGGCAGAAGGTCATCGGATAAGCCTCCCTCAGGGAGTTACCATACATAGGCCTGCTTCTGGTTAAGGAAAAAAACAAGCTGAATCTTCAGCACGCAATGCCCCTGACACACTAGAAGAGGGGGAAATTAAGGAAACTGAAATGCCTGAGGCACAAGATGAGAACGTTAGTCCCATTCAGGATCCGATAGTCGAAGTGCATGACAACGAGACGTCGCCTTCCCCTTCGAAGCGGAAAAAGAAACTAACATATAGGCTGAGGAAGAAAACAGTCGGTGGAACTTCTAAAGTTACTCTCGTTCCCGTGGAGAAAGAAGCCTCCTCACAGCATTTTGAAAGTTCCCTAAAAGGCCCGTCGAACCTTTCCATACCTGATGATATGCTCAACTACGACTTTGACGATCCAGAGGCCCTTAAGCTTCATTCGCCCACAAGAGGCGGTGCAAGCGTTCAAGCCCAAAATGAGGGAGAAAAAACTCCTATTAGTAAAGAAACTGGTCCGTCGGGGAGAAACACTAGGACACACACAATCTCATGCACCTACCCCTGCACTTAAATTTCTGTTGTCACCCTATTCTTTTCTAACTCATCGTTACTTTAACTTTGTGTAGGCGACATGGGGCGCATGCATGGACTTGACTGCCTTTGCGGTTCAACGATATTTTATCAGTCAGGACGGGATTCAGGTTCTGGAAGACGCCGAGATAGGGATGACGATGGCGATAGGGTTTATCATTCCCGAGATTCATCGTCTCGGAAGAAATCTTATTATCAGCCCAAATACCATTATAACCCCCTTCTCACTAAGAGCAAGGCAGAGATAAGCACGACCATAAAGGGTCGCAATCCGATGTCCCTCGTGATCAACACTCCAATTCCTCTACCATAGGATAGTCCCCGGATCCTTACAAGAGAACTGAACTTTCAAAGCCATCTCCTCTTGTTCCTGTAACAGATCCAACGATATCAGAGGGACTGACTGAGCTCAAGGCTAAATTCCTAAAAATCTACTTTGATCGCCTGAAATTCCTCCCAGCGATCTATCGTATTCCGGGACATGTCAAATAGAGCGCTATCTCCTGTAACAACGATGCCTATGTTCAACATGACGCGTTCGTTCATCTTGTTGAGAAAGTGTCAGAAGTCTCCATAGAGCGCCAGCATGAGATTGATCGCCTGAAGCTTGAGGCCATCCATGACAAGGATATTATTAAAGCTAAGAACGAAGAGCTTCCTTCTTACAAGTCACAACTTGAAGCCGTTCAACAAAGCGCTAAAGACACTACCGAAGCCGTAACTCGTTTGGAATCAACCCACAAAAAAGAATCGATGAGGCGGTCCAGCGCTGTGGGGCTCTAACTTTGGAGAAAGACATAGTGCAGAAGGAGAGGGACGTATTTGCCCTCCGAGCTAAGAAGCTAGAGGAGCAATTCCGCAAAGAAAAGGAGGAGAAAACCGCTTCCCAAGAAGAGTCACAACGATATTGCGACGAAATCGTTGCCACACGACTTCTGAAGGCGAAACTTGAGGATGAACTTTCTAAGGTTGAGATTCTAAAGAATGAAGCACGTGAAGAGGGCAAGAAAATAGCGTCTGCGGAGGTCAACTCCCGCCTTGAGGCTGCTAAAGAAGCAGGTAAGGAGGAGGTCAAAATCGTATTCGACCCACTAATTGCAGAGTTCAATGCCCGCATCCTCATTCACCGAGACTTAATTTTTCTGGGTGAGGGCTACTCGAATCTTTAGCTGACCCATGGGAGACCTTAATGGAAATCAAGAAGGCTAAACATGGTACCGAGGAGGTTGATGAAGGAGCTTTGATAAAAGAATGTCTTAAGGGAAACAAGCCTTCGGACCTGTCTGCGGCAAAAGCTCTTTACTGCAAAGTCTCCCCCTCAACGAAAGGGAAAGAGGTTATTGTCGGTCCATCCAAGATCGAGTCTCAAGCTCATGCGCCCACTCAGCCGGCCGATCGGGCGATACTTGATCCCTTTGAGCAGCATGTTGGTTATGATCCGGAGGATCCATGCCTTGGCGTTCACATTTTGTCTCCTATTCCATAGGGTGAGACCCCTCTGACGGTTGAGAGCCAACCGAAACCTGGTAGATAACTCTTCACTTTAACATTCCAAAAGTCATCATTTTTCACCATATGCTATCGTATTCTAATGCTTGTTTTTCATGATTTTGTGCAGGCCGCTCTGATCCCGAGCCTACTTCGAGGAGCGATGTCGCCAAGGAGGTAAAGGAAAAGACAAGTGAGGCCACTCACGCAGGAGAGGCTCCTGATCCAGATGCTCAGGTGATCGGAGCGCTTGATGAGGATAAATCCGAGACTTCCTCTCCCATCGATAAGAGTTATGAAATTGAAATTACAGGCACCTCTAAACACACATCTAAATTGAGCATGAAGGAGCAGCTTGAGAAGGAGAAGAAAAAGACGGTCGAGATCAAAGTCGAGCCTCAAGCTGTGGACCTGGACGATCCTTTGAATAAGCCATTGAAAGTCATCCTCCCAGGCGGGTCCAAGCCCATGGAAGTTCCTCGTACTTCTTCAGTTGTCACTCCCCCGTCAAAGAAAGTTATGAAGGGCAAACGCACGGGAGAGGAGTCGTCTGGAAAACGGTCGAAGAAGTCGAAGAAGTAGTCATTGCACTCGTTCAACGAGAGTTAGTTTAGATTACGTAATTATTTTTATTTATTTTCGTAGTTCATATAAACAAACTTTGGACTCCAAGCTTCGGAGGAGTTGTAGTAGAAACTTATTTTTGATGAATAAAACTTAGTTCTTTTGCCTTTTAGAAGACTTCCGTTGTTTGATTTTTTGTATAATCATGGTCAAAACCCAAGCTATTGCGAGTTACATAAACTTCTCGATTCATCTTCAAATAAGTCGATAATTTTTCTGGCATTGCACATTCTTTATTCCATGCTCCAGGTACTTGGAATATTTTCCAGTCCGCACGCTAAACGTCTGATGACTTCATGTCATTTGTGTTCAGTTCGCCCTCAGGGGACTTGGATATTTAAATCCCTCATTCTCTAGTCCATGATTTGGAGACATAGAGTATTCTAGTCCGCACTCTGGGGACTTAGAGATTTTGAGTCGTTTATACTCTGGTCCGCACTCCAGGGACTCAGAGTACTCCAGTTCGTACTCCGGAGACTTGGAGATTTTGAGTCGTTTATACAGTGGTCCGCACTTCGGGGACTCAGAGTGCTCCAGTCCGCACTCTTGGGACTTATAGATTTTAAGTCGTTTGTACTCTGATCCACACTCTGGGGACTCAGAGTACTCCAGTCCACACTCCGGGGACTTGGAGATTTTAAGTCGTTTATACTCTGGTCCGCACTCTGGGGACTCAGGGTACTTCAGTCCGCACTTCGGGGACTTTGAGATTTTAAGTCGTTTATACTCTGGTCCGCACTCTTAGGACTCAGAGTACTCCAGTCCGCACTCCGGGACTTAGAGGTTTTAAGTCGTTTATACTCTGGTCCGCACTCTAGGGACCCAGAGTACTCCAGTCCGCACTCCAGGAACTTGGAGATTTTAAGTCGTTTATACTTTGGTCCGCACTCTGGGAACTCAGAGTACTCCAGTCCACACTCTGGGGACTTGGAGATTTTAAGTCATTTATACATTGGTCCGCACTCTGGGGACTCATAGTACTCCAGTCCGGACTCCGGGGACTTGGAGATTTTAAGTCGTTTATACTCTGGTCCGCACTGTGGGGACTCAGAGTACTCCAATCCGCACTCCGAGGATTTGGAGATTTTAAGTCGTTTATAATCTGGTCTACACTCTGGGGACTCAGAATACTCCAGTCTGCACTCCGGGGACTTGGAGATTTTAAGTGCTCGTGCGTGTTCGTACGTCAGACAGAATAATGTATCTCTCAGTTATTCGTCACAGCGTTATCGTACACAGAAACACCGACAATTCATGGAGAAAATGGCTTCAAGCGTTTATTAATGCAAACAAGCTAAATTGCCTTATTACATGCCGTAAACTAGGAGTAGAAACTTGCTGGAAATAAATGCAACTAAAATATGAAAGAAATGAACTAAGAGTAATAATGCCGCAAATGCTCGCTATTCCATGCTCAGGGAGTGTCGCACCATCAACGGTCGCTAGCTTGAAAGCTCCTTCTCCAAGCTTCCGTTCAATGACGTATGGACCTTCCCATGCGGGGCTCATATGTGATGGAACCGGGAAAACTCGTTTCAAAAAGAGATCACCCACACCAAATATTCTCGGTCGGATTTTTTCATTATAATAACGAGCGACTCGGTGCCTGTATGCGGCCGCTCTTAAATTAGCTTCTTCATGCTTTTCATCAATGAAGTCTAATGATTCCAGCAAAAGATCTTGATTTGACTCATGGTCATAATAAGTTACCCGATGCGATGGAACTTCAAGCTCTACGGGTATGACAGCTTCCACGCCATATGCTAATGCGAATGGAGTGTGGACAATCGCAGACTTGTGGGTGGTTCTATAAGCCCAAAGCGCTGTTAGAAGCTCATCCATCCACTTGCCTTTAGCCTTTTCCAAAAGTTTTTTCAATATGGATTTGATAATTTTGTTTACGACTTCCACTTTTCCATTGGCTTTCGGGTGAGCAGCTGCTGCAAACTTTTTCTCAATACCATATTTTTGGCAAAATTCCTTGAACTCTTTGCTTTCAAATTGAGTTCCGTTGTCTGTAATGATGGTTCGTGGAAGGCCAAAATGGCATATAATATTTCGTACAATGAAATTGATGACCTTTTTGGTGTTGATAGTGGTCGAAGGCTCTGCTTCTGCCCACTTGGTTAAGTAATCGACTGCTACTATTGCGTATTTTGCACCACCTTTGGATAGGGGTAAGGAACCGACTATATCGATCCCCCACATTGCAAATGGCCAGGGACTAACCATTTGGATGAGTTCCATCGGCGTAGCTCTTGGGATTTTCGCATATTTCTGACATTTGTCACATCTTCTCACATAGTCAGCGGCATCTCGATTTACAGTCGGCCAATAATATCCATGGCGGAGGATTTTCTTTCCTAACGTCTGTCCCCCGGTATGGTCGCCACATTCACCTTCATGGACTTCCTTCAGTACTCGTTTTATCTCATCATGGGCAATGCACCGGAGTAAGGGGGTCGAGAATCCCCTTCGATACATTACTTCATCTTGCATTACATAACGTGAAGCCTTACGAATGACTTGTCGTATTTCGCTCTTTCTTTCGGGCGCGACCTCGTGTAACAAGTACTGCTCGAATGGGGTCATCCATGATTTCTTCTCGATTTATGTTTCTAACATGAAATCTACCTCCATCATATTTATGCTCGGAACATGTAAGGTTTCAATGGGAAACAATCCCATCTGTTGCACATCGCCAGTGCTTGCAAATTTTGCCAATGAATCGGATGCTCTGTTTTGCTCACGTGGGACATGCGAAATATCATAATACTCGAGATTCGCTAGCAGCTCTTGAACTCGGACCAAATATGAGGCAAGTCTCTGCCCCTTTCCTTGATAGTCTCTCCACACTTGTAAACCACCAGTTGCGAGTCGCAAAAGATTTCAACCGATTTTACTCCCAGTTCTTTGATAAGTCTTAAGCCGGCAACCAATGCTTCATACTCGGCTTCGTTATTCGTTGCTATGAATTCGAGCTTTAAAGCGTAGCAAACTGATCGGTTCTCAAGAGTTACAAGAACTATGCCAACCCCCGAACAACGGTCGTTAGATGCCCCATCGGTGTACATCTTCCATCGAACGGGAGGTATGACATTGCGGCCGTTTGATTCGTCTGTCATGGTGAATTCAGCAATGAAATCAGCTAGCGCTTGCCCCTATATAGCCTTCACGGCAGGTAGGTAATATCGAACTGACTTAACTCGATATTCCATTTTAACATCCTTCCAGAAGTTTCCGGTCGTTGGAGTACCTGTTGCAAGGGTTGATCGGTGTAAACACTAATCGAGTGTGCTTGGAAGTATGGGCGAAGCTTGCGTGATGCAATCACCAAGCAAATAAGCTAACTTCTCAATCCTAGGATAATTTCTTTCCGCCTCCGTCAAACATTTACTGACATAATATACCGGCTTTTGAACTTGGTCCTCCTCGCGAACCAAATCCGTACTGATAGCATGTTGGGATACTGCCAGGTATACATACAGCATTTCATGGTCAATTAGTTTTGATAGCACGGGGGGACTTTCTACATGTCTAACCAGAGCACGGAATGCTTACTCGCAGTCAGATGTCCACTCGAAATTCCTCTTTCCTTTCTTTATCACATCAAAAAAAGGAATGCACTTATCCATGGCTCTGGATATGAATGGACTCCGTTCAAGCTTTGTTCTTGCTTTATAGTTATGGACACTTGTATGTCCAGAATAGCCTGAATCTTTTCCGCGTTAGCTTCAATTCCACGTGTGTTCACAATGAAACCCAAGAATTTCCCTGATGCAACGCCAAAAGAACACCTTAATGGGTTGATCTTCATCCTGTAATGCCTGAGTATATCAAACATCTCTGCTAGGTCTCGGATGTGGTCATTTGACTGCCGTGACTTCACGAGCATGTCATCCACATAGACTTCCATCGTTCTACCAATCTGGTCTTTAAACATTCGATTCACCAGACACTGATAAGTTGCTCTCGCTTTTTTCAATCCAAAAGGCATTACTATATAGCAATGCAGCCCCACATCTATGACAAAGCTGGTGTGTTCTTGGTCTGTAATGTGCATCGGGATCTGATTATATCCCGAATACACATCCATAAATGACAATAATTCGTGTCCGATGGTAGAGTCGATGAGCTGGTTGACTCTAGGTAAAGGGAAACTATCCTTCGGGCATGCTTTATTCAGATTGAGTAATCAATACAAGTTCTCCACTTCCCATTCGCTTTTCTCACCAGCACAGGTTAGATACCCATTCGGGGTAGAGGGCGTCATGGACGAATCCATTGACTTTGAGTTTGTCCACCTCCTCTTTGAGAGCAGCGGACCTCTCCGGGTCCATGCCTCTCCTTTTATGTTTCACAGGAACGTATTTTGGGTCAATTTTCAACATATGACTCGCAATAGTGGGAGAAATCCCGCACATATCAGAGTGTGTCCAAGCGAAAACATCCAGATTCGCTCGGAGGAAATCAGTAAGGTCCTCGGCCACTGAAGGGTCGATCTAATCTTAAGAACTTATGATGGGTCATCCCGACTGACTGGAATGTCGATCGTTAACTCAGCCAGTGTTGCATTCGTTTCCCTGGGTTCCTCATCATCATCTCTCGGATCTATGTATCTAAGGATCCGAGAATGTCGCCCGAGCCAGGGCTCGGGCACTACTTGTCAATCATCAGTATTTAGGATGCGGACAGTCTGTCCGCAACCTTACCTTTTTCTCTCCGCCGAGCTTCTCTCAGCTATACCACATAATATGCGCGACCGGTCGCCTGATTGCCATGTACCACTCCAACTCCCTTGTCAGTCGAAAGTTTCAACGTCAAACACCATGGAGCCAAGGCTGCCCTAAACTCCGCCAGGGCCGGACGACCCAGAAATACATTGTATAGAGATTCAACATCCATCGCTATGAACGGTATGGTTCGTACTCTCCTACCCTCACTTTCTCCCAGTTCAACTGGCAACTCGATGTACCCCATTGCGTCAGTTGCAGCACCATTAAAGCCGTGGATACGGGCTTTGCATGGCTTCAAGTCTTTCGTTTCCTTCTTCTTTTGGTCATAAGCCTTCTTGAAGATGATGTTGACAGAGCTTCCGCAATCAATCAAAATCCTTTCGAAGTAAGCTGGCCCGATTGTTGCAGATATGACCATCGGGTCGATAGTAGGAGCCTCCACCTTGTCTGCATCTCGACTCCTAAAAACTATATCGTCTGTCATCATGCGTTGTTGTTTTGCGGGGGGTTCCATCTTCCACATTCGAGCAACATTCATAATTCGCATGCCTCAAAGAGGTAGCATATCGTTCCATCTCCTGCCAATTCTTGTCTGCAGGATGAGGTCCTCCGACTGCAGTGTTTATGATCAACCTACCTACGGTCCGGGAATGTTCCTCTAGGTGGCGTAGAGCCGGCCCGCTCCGGGGTCTGACGTTCCTTGCCTACCGTCTAGTGGGTCCTTAACAAACTCCTGCAGCTTTTTCTGCCTAATTAACCTTTCTATGGCATCATGGAGGTGTCTACACTCCTCAATATTATGCCTGCGGGTCACATGGAAGCGACAGTACTTCCCCGTCCGTTTTTGTTCCTTAGTGGACTCCTTTGAGCGTGGCTTTCTGTATTGGAAGCTATTACATGTAGATAGGTAAATTTTTTCAAGGGAAGTATTCTGGGGGGTGTATTCGTTGTAGGTCGGAATCCTCGACTTCCATTTCCCCGTCTCTTTTTTCTTTTCGGGATTTCCACCTCCGGATCCTTTAGACTGCCCAGGCTTGTTCTGGACGTTGACTTGAACTTTTCCTGAACTTTCGCCGGATTGCTTCACGGGGATGTTACTTTTCATAGTATCCCGAACATGCCCTGGTGCCTTATCTCGTCTCGTCCATCGAGCTTCCTCCCTCCGTATGAACTACTAAGCTTTGGAATAGAATCTCTCCAACGTAGTTGGAGGCTTTCCTACCAACCAATCTCCAAACTCTGAGTTTGGATCTACACCTCGCATTACCGCCATCAAGATTTCGTGGTCGTCAGGGTTGCTAACTTCAGTGGCGGCAACATGAAACCTCTACAAGTAGGCTTTAAAAGACTCACCCGAAGCTTGGATCATGCTTGATAAGGACATCATGTCCTTTTGTCGAGTAGCATATATCCTGAATTGTTCAACAAATTTCATCGCCAACTCGTCGAAGCTGGATATAGACCACGGAGGAAGTCGAGTAAACCACATAGTGGCGATTTCGGACAAAGTGATTGGGAAGCACCTACACTTAGTCGCGCATTCGCCCTTGCAGAATCCATCATCCATTCGTACCTCATCACGTGTTGCCTAGGGTCAGTCTTCCCTGGGATTGTCGGCGTACTGAATTTTCTAGGATACTCAGCCTGTAAAATAGTATCTATGAAGGGATTATGACTCCTGGACACTCCCCAATCTTCATTGGTCAAGCCTTGGTTCTCTCTCATCAACTGCCAGACCATGGCTGTTATGTCCGGAGTTTGTATGGAGGATGGAAGGTTGGGTTCCGTTCCACGGGACCATGCGGGTTGATATCCCGCCTGTTGGCGGTCAGCCAAACGTGCGTCCAGAAGGCCAGCTTGATTTGGGTCTTGGTGAGCCGGGCGTCCGATCTCCTCACATGCCTGATCCCTGGCAGATCGATCAGTGGCACCTGCCTATGTAGCTTCAGTCTTACGGCGTCTATGCCTAGGAGGTTCATCAGCTGAGGTTGAGCTATCAGACGAAGAATAAGGAGCAGGGCTACCTCTAGCATTCTGATGCTGCTGCTGGGCAAGCTGAGTCATGAGATTAGTGTTGGCTTGGACATGCTTAGCAAGTGGCTTTCTACTTTTTCTGAGTTTTCTTATCAAGTTGTTGAACTCTGTTCGGGAAACGACTTCTGTTTGATTTTGGGTGGAGGGACCCGCGCCTTGAATCGCTTGTGGATTGCTAGGTCCAACTTGTTGCATACTAGCAGTCTCGTGGACGTCCGCATCGTGTGAGGCTGATCGGGTGCATGGTCTTCCCATGGTAGAGTTGTCGGTAGGAACTCTGAATAGATTCAACGGGCGTCCAATGAATAAGTCGGATCTCCTTTGGGGGATTTTTCAATCTAGTAGCCACAAAGTAGATCCTATCGACTTGAGAATTCGACTCTCAGTGAAAGTACCAAAATGTTAGCACCAGAATTGGTCACTAACACCCTTGAGAGAGATTATGTAGAAAGATTAGTGAAGAAAGTAAATGTAAACAGTGAACAGAATGCCAAACTTAATGCAGAAAATAAGAATACCAGATTTATAGTGGTTCGGCGTAATTGCCTACGTCCACTTTGAGGTTAATCTTTATTGCTTTACTTATCAACTGGTTATAGATACAATCCGTACACCAACTATTTGATTATAATTGTTAAGCAAAGAAAATATGTCTTGAATGAGTCTTGAATGTGGCAGAGTCTCCCCGGTGTTCTCGAAAATCAGGTCCCTTTCACTGTGTCCCTACCTCTCTATTTATAGACGAAGATAGGTTGGACGACCCTGACGGGCCTAGTAGCAAGATATCTCAGCCCAAAACAAGTAACTCCTGTGTGCCGATCCATAAATGCCGAACGTCCCTAGATGCCGAACGAGATTGAATGTCGGTCGGCCCAGTTGTACCGAACAACAAGGCTGTGTCGAACGTCCCTAGATGCCAAATGGGCTTTATGTCGAACGAGGTTGAATGCCGAACGACTATGCTGTGCCGAATGGCCCTCAATGCCGAACGAGGTCTGGATGCCAAGCAGTGTGGACTGCCGAACAACCCAGTTGTGCTGAACGACAATACTGTGTCGAACATCCCTGGATGCCGAACGATCTTGTATGCCGAACGACCCAGTTGTGCCGAACGAGAATGAATGCCGAACGCCTCCGGATGCCGAATAATCTCGAATGCCAAACGAGATTGGATGCCAAACATCCCTGGATGCTGAACGTTCTTGTATGCCAAGTGCCTAGTTGCCTGGTCAAATCTCCAGGTAACATTATTATTGTTTGAAAATAACAATCTTGCCAATTTTAAATAATTTATAAAGGGAACTATCACATTATTTATAAATTACTTATATTTTCAAATGAATTAATGTATCATATGTTTTATATGTTTATATATGTTTTTGAATTGTATTTTAAACTTTTATATATATTTACAAATCATAATTATCAAGCAATATTTAAAAAGAAAGTAAAAAAAACCTTTTTGTTAATCTTATTTAAATTTAAACTTAAGCTAAAATATATTTTAAACAAATAAACATTTACCTTAAGTATTTTGAAACTATTTGGTTAACTATTTAAATAACCTTTGAATGGTTTTTATATTAAATTCAATCATAACTTCCAAATTACCAGAATATATATTAGAATTTGAAAACATATTTTTATTTTTTACATTCAAACCAAAGCTTTTCTATTTACAATAGATACAAATATATACACAATATAAATAGAAAACATTTTTTTAACTTTAAAAGATAAAATTCATCAATTAAATATTTATAAAAGAAGATTATCAAACCAACTTAAATATTTATTAACAAAGATTATTAAATAAATATTGCCCAAAATCTCGGGACATCACATGTACCAATGAATATGAAAGCAAAATTCAAGGGCTTGAGTATAAAAAGTATACTCTTAAACAAAAGAGAACTAATGAGAATGATTCAAACTTTATGAGGATTCAATAAAACTATCCAGAGTGCTTTGAAAATTCAAATTGATTTAGTTGATGAAGCAAACACTATTCAGAGAAAAGAAAAGAAAATCAAAGTACTTCTGGATGTGGCCATTTTCCACATCATCGTTCCATTACTTGCTAAGCACTTAGATAAGCTAGCACGGAACCTTGAATCTTTGTAAAGATTTGCTTTAAACGGATCCTCTTATCTGTTTGACTTTTATACATGTAATTTTATTGTTATATATCAATTATAATTGAACTTGTATTGGAATGAAAGTTACCCCAAATGTAATGTAATTTTGTATGTAATATATCAATTGTAATTAAACTTGCATTGGAATGAAAGTTACCTCAAATGTAAAGTATGTGGCTTTGAATCGAATTGTCTGATTATCTTGCTTTATGTACACCGAGCTTTTGATGTCTGGCTCAATATTCTACTTGTTAAGATAACTAAAAACCTTGCTAATTGAAATTTTCATATCAGAATTTAGTCATAAATGACCAAGAAACACGTTCAATAGTTAATAATAGAAAACTAGATATGCATCTGATAGACACTAAAGGCTTACTCCTCCTCCCTCTAGGATGCGCTTCAATGAGGCCTTTGATGATAGCACTGAAGGCTTGGTCTGTTCTTTATCGAGGCCTTTAATGACAATGCTAAAGGTTTACTCCATCCTCCCTCTAGGAAGCACTTCAGTAAAGCCTTTGATGACGGCGCTGAAGGCTTAGATAAGGACTTTGATGGCCTAGGGACAGCTTGTGGTCATGAGCCTTTGATGGCTCGGGCCTCTGATGGCTAGGGACCTCTTGTGGTCATGAGCTTTTGATGGCTTAATTCTTTATCCTAGGAGAATTCTATTCCTTATCCATGTAGATACACTGACTTGAAGCACCTTGCATTATTGTAAAACTTATTTAACATCTCTTTATAAAAAATTTGAGTTTTCCTTGCTTTATAAAATTAATTATCATTTGTTCCAAGATTTTGCATTGGTTGGTGTCATGGTCATTTGCATGATGATGGTGACAATATGATCCTTTACGATTCACTTCGAACTTGGATCTCCTCTTTTGTGAAGGACAATAGTCGTTTTCATCTTTAGTTGGGAGATAAATGTTCTCTTAACGTGTTAAAATAAATCTATACGAAGTAGTTAAAAGACTCTAGAGATCCTTAAAGTGTTTTTGGCATAAAAGAATAATTAGCCAACAATTTTGAAGAAGTCAGAATCAAAATCAACGTTTATTATAACTGACTGAATTAAATCAAACTATGGTGCTGATTATCACATTTAATAAATCGTTTAAGATAAATATACCATTACCTATTTTATATTTATGATGAATTTTTATTGTTGCCCATTGTGATTCTGCCACCTTTGTACTAGGCTAAGGAACTTTGATTTGTCACCCTTCGTATACCTAGAGCAGCCAGAATCTAGGTAACACTGTTGTTGTTCCTTAGCCTACCACCACTCCTACATGATAAAAGATTATTGTGGCTTATTTATTTTTATAGGTCCATGGTTGTTAGTGGAAACAAATTTTGAAAAATAAGTTTGTGGAGACCCAAAAGTATTTTTATTTGTTTCTTTTAGCACCCAGATTTGTTTGACTTTAAGGGATTTATATTTGTGCCTTTTGGAACTCAAATTGGAATGGTTTTCATGTGTTTGGGTCTATACCAACAAATATTTTGATTGCATTCAATTTTTCTAAAATTGTGCACTCGGATTTTACTTGATTAATTTTGCTTCTTACAAGTCCAGTTCGATTATTTCCAAGTCCTTGTCTATCTCTATTAAGGGTTTGTTTTCCTAATAGCATGTTTAACGATCTTTCTCCTTTGTAAAATTTTCCTAAAGTGGTAGACAATTGTTGGACTTGTGTTTTGAGAGATTCATTTTCATTCAATAATTCTGTGCACTTTTTAATAGAATTTTCTCTCTTAATATTTTCACTTTCTTTCAAAACAGAATTTCATTTTCAAGTGATTTAATTTTAATTTCTGATTTTTTTAATTTCTTCTTTGAATGTTGGACACTTATCACACTTAGGGCTCTTGCTTTGATAGTTTTAACTAATTGATCAAGCTGTTTATTTAAATCTATCAAAGTATTCTTTTTGATTCAATTTTAGTGTATTTCTCCCTAAGTCATTCGAAACAGCCATTTACTTCGTGAAAATATATAAGCAACTCTGAATGATCAAGTTTTGATACCTTGCTTGGCTCGTCATCATCATCACTGTCAGATATATCACCTCAAAGGCACAGATCCGCCTTTTCACTTTCACCGCTAGTGCTTTTATCATCTTTATTAGTTTCATCTCAAGTTGCTGCAAAACTTCTCCTTTTCGATTTCTTTTCTTGGCTGAGTTGATTCTGTGGACAATTGGGCTTGATGTGGCCAGGCTTATTGCACTTGTGACAGATGATTTTTTGCTCTTTCGAGTTGTCTAGTGCTTTGGCTATTCTGTTTTTTAATTGTTGATTTAGAGCTGGATTTCCATATTTGTGATTCCACGTTTTGAATTTCTTTATTAATAGTGCCAACTCAACTGCTCTATCATCATCATCACTTTCCATTATTCCTTTAAGAGCTATTGATTTCTTTCTAGTATCACCTCCTTCTCGTTCTTCCTTGAATTTCATCTCTAGCTTATAAGTGGTGAGATTTCTAATGAGTTCTTCAATTTTGATCTGCTTCAAATCCTTTGATTCTGGGATAGTTGTGACTTTGGCTTCAAAGTTTCGTTTAAGGACTCTAAGGATTTTTCGAACTATCTCCAACTCTATGTATGATTTTCCAAGAGTTCTTTATTTGTATACAATATTGCAAAGTCATCCATACATCTCTTTGACATTTTCTTCTTTGGCCATTGTGAAATTCTCGTATTCGGTACTCAGCATGGCAATGCAAGATTCCTTGACTTGAGATGTTCCTTCGTTCGAGTGTATGCCGTATTTCCTGTGCAGTTAAACAATGTGAAACATGATTAAATTCAGTTTGATCCAATGAACAAATAATAGAATTCATAGTTTTAGCATTAACATTCTGTAGTCTATTTTCAAGATCTGTCAATTGATCCATTGGTTTATCTATTTCTTGATTATCTACAACTATAGTTGGTGTCCTATATCCCGTCTCGACAATATTTCAAGCATCAATGGTTTTTAGAATAAGTTTCACTCTATTTTTCCAGTAAGCATATTCACCATTGAACATTGGTGGTCTAAGTATGGACTGACCCTCGGCAAAAGCATTATTGAAAGAAGCCATTTTAAAAATAAAAATTTATAAAACAAAAATTGGTTTTTGAAAAATCAAAATTTTGAATAGGGTGATACTATCAATTATAAAAATTGGTTTTTGAATAGGGGGTGAATAGGGTTATACTATCAATTCTAAAAATTTAATGCGGAAGTATATAAAATAATTTCAGCACAGATATAGTAGAATAATAAATGCAGAAATAGAACAACACAAATTTACCCCGCTTTGGCAAAACTCAACCTATGTGATGCTCCTAAGGTTTCTACTAGAAATTAAGTAGTCAAATGCTTACACGCGTAAACTCGCGACACCTTCTATTGAGTAACCTAACTCTACGCTCAAAATCTTGCCACAACTCAACCACTGAGTTGCGAATTCTCGAAGTACACCACTGTAGTTCGTCCCCTAGTCACACGACTAGTAAATTACAAAAATTTAAAAGTAAATACAAAGTAAAAAACAAATTTAAAACACAAAGCCCCTAATTAAAAATAAAAGCCCAATGTAAACCGGCCCAAAGTAAATTAAAATGAATCCCTTTTCTTTTTATTCTCTGGTAAATTTCTTCGGCGTGATTTCCTTTGTGTTTGTGATAATGACTATCTCGTTTCTCTTTACTCGTTCGTTCCTCTTCCTTTAAAAATTAGGGCTTCGTTATTTTGAAGCCGCCGCTTGGATGGTTGATTGATTGATGTTCTCGCGTTACTTTGTTGGTCGATCGTTCGTTGCTTAGCTTCGGCTGCTTCAAATTTGATCGAATTCGAATAGAATTCAGTATGTGTTTTATGCTCTTTTCTTACTGGTTAATTTTCTTGAACTCAATGCTTTACATGCTGATGATGACTTGGGATTTTATAGGGATCAATTTCCCTAATTTTCATTCGAATATGTTATTTGAATTTGTCACTTGCTATGCTTTTGGCCACTGATTTTGAAATGATTGCTTGTGATTTATCCTGACCTTTTCAATTTGTATATTTTTAAGTTGTACTTGCTTGGTCACCACGGCTCTGACTTTCGTATGTGATAATATGGACTTTGACTTTTGATTCCGTTCTTTATGTGTTAACTTCGACCACTTTGAATTGATTTCTACTGTGATTTTGCTCTTTGATTTGTTCAATTCGAACTTGTTATTTGGAGATAATTCTTATGGCGTTGCCGACTGATTTGTTGATGGTTGTTGGACTTGTTTCACTTGATATTTGTATCATCATATATGTACATATATACATATGTATGTTTATATGTATGTATTTGTTGAATTTCACTACACTTGTATTAGTCCATTTTCCATGTTGCTTTGATCTTGTTTGCATTTGCTTTGGATTGATTGCTGCTTGGTTGCACTATCCATTTACCAGGCATCATCTTTTGTAGTGTTTTGTAATCTGCATATGCACTCTGTTGCATACATGTTGACTTTACATCTGTTTTTGAGTGTGGTCCGCACTTTTATATTCTCTAGCATAGAATTTGCTGACTAGAGATTGGTTGATTGACCTATCCACTTTGTTTCACTGTTGGTCTGCGCTGCTTGATTCAAAATTTGGTCTTGGCCATTTGAATTATGCGCATGGCATATATACGTATACATACATTTTTTAGCTGAAGTTTGGTTGATTGCATGTCCACTTTATTGCACTACATATTCCAACGTGCCTTTGTACATGACTTGTGTACTTGTCTCTGATCTATTGGTCTTCATTGTGTTCGTAAGTCTGCACTGTGCACTGTTTGAAGTGTTGCATTCCATGTGGACTGATCTGGTGCAAGTGTACATGGATTTTGGTCTAGTTTCATTTCACTTCTTGGTTTGGCTAAGTTTCTAGTTCTGTTTATATGTGCACTGATGCATTGTATTTTCATTTGTCTTCATGTTGCAGTATCTTCATGTTACATCATGTAGTCTTCACTTTGATTCCATGTTGCCAGGCTTGTGTATATATGCACACGTTCTATTGTATTTGGCGTTGAGCCAGATCTCCATGTTGATGTTTATGCAATTAAGTTTGGTCATACCACACACACACACACACATATATAGTTCACTACTTCATGTACTTCATGTTGATTTGGGTCCGATCTTTGATGTTAAGGCTGTTGTACCATGCAGTAGCTTTGCTTGCATATATGTATTCATGTTGTCTACTGTTATGCTCCAGTTTTTGTTATATGACATTTGAACCTTCGACTGTCGAGGCTTCACCATTGACTGTTGCATTGTGTTCATGTACATTTGGGTCTAGTTCATACATGCTGAAGCTCTGTAGATATGCTATCTGATTCATTGTTATTTTGGAAAAAAAAATTTATGTGTACATCACTTTATACCTGAATTGAATTTCGATTTGCATTAGTGATGTTGAAACTGGTCAGTTGTCACTTCTGTTCTGTATATTTTTAGTGCACTTGACCATTACATTGTTGTGTCAGGTTCCATATGTTGGAGTTGCTCGGACCATATGTGCATATGCATTCATATTGCTTCATTCTTGTTTGGTTGCATTTGAGTGCCTTTTTGATTTTCTTTGAATCTAATCTTCATTGTAACCTCTCTTTTTCTTCGATCTATGTTTTTGTGACCCTTTGAGTTACATAGCTTTGGGTTGCACTAAGCTCTTGGTTGCATCAAGGTTTCTCTGACTACATGTGCTAGTTCTGGTTGAAGTTGTTGGTTCATGTGCATACTTTTTTGGCTCCTTTATGTACGGTTCACTACTTTTTGTACTTTTTCATTTTTGATTTTGGACTGCTTAAGTTGTTTTCGTTGTCTTGACTATTTTATTGAATTTGTAAATTTGGATTGCACCTGTGTTGAATCCATCTTATAGCTCAGGTTTGACGTTGTGCTCAGGTCGTGACTTTATTTGTATTGCACTTGAGTTGAACCCGACTTTTGTTTGGGTTTGACCTTGTGCTCACCTGTCCCCATAATTTTATCAAGTGTATAACGGTGTGCACGGCCTTGTGACATATACAGTGATACACTATGCATGTCATAGGTTGTTCGTGTATGATGTATTCAAAATAAATATGATGAGGAACAACCTAAATAACCGAGGGAAATAGTATTTTCAAAAATACACATTTTATTTTATACTGTAAAAATATTTCTTTTTCAATTTTAATGCATTAATGTGTATTTTGCAGATAACTCAGATGCTCGTTTCAATCTGGAATAGAGTTGAAGATCAAATACGAGTGAATTAGTGAACTGTAGTGAGGTGCAAATGTATGTATAGTGAAAAATATGATGTGATTGAAATTGTAATGTAATTAAAGTTTGTATATATATAGTGAGAGCTCAAATTTGTACTATTCAAAATTGTAATAAATATTTGTTTGAATAAAATATCTATTTGAGTTTAAATTCTTTGTTATTTATTTTATTCAGCAAATATTTAATTAATTATATGAAAAATAAAATAGTACAATAATAAATCCATTTAAATGAATATATATATATATATGTTTATTATCATCAAAAAAAATCATATACTAGCATATTCAATAATTTGAGCTTGACGTGATGGGGCACCTAAGGAATAAAGTCAGCCAGCAATGGAAGAAAGGAGTGGCAACATTTTTTTGTAGTTAGAGTTAGAGGTGTTCAAATAGTGAATGGAAGAGAGAAAATAGTAGATCACATCTCATGCCAGTTCTCCCTCAACCTAAGCCATCCAAAAACAAACATTCGACCCTAATTGAGCCACCCTTTATCTACATATTCCAACCAAAAATCATACCCATCATAATGGGCCAAGGTCCCATTTATGCCCATAGACAATATTATTTAGTTAAATCCAATTTAATTGCTTATCAATATCGTATATTGATTGATATATTTATAACTATTATAAATATATTTCATAATATTTACTCCTCAAATTATTATAAAAATTTATAATTATTATTTTATAAATATTAACTAGTTTAATTGATTTTTAAAAATTATAAACTAATTAAATCTTTTGGTCAAATGAAAATTCATCATTATGGTTTTGTGACTCGTCGAGTGTAAATTTGGTCAGTGGTTACCACTGAACTATTTGAATATTCACATTTACACGTCACTTAGCATATGGTGTAGCATTTTGACCAAATTTATTGCTACTCATTTCGATAAAATCCTATTTTACTTTATTAAGCATTACCCGGTTATGACCTTTATTATACCAATTCTCTTCGCTAAAACTATATCACTTTGGATTTATGGAATCTGGTGATGTAAAAATTCATGCATCTCCATATTCAACTCTATTATCCAAACACAAAGTCATTGGCTCAATAATTATAATTATTATTAATCATACTACTTTGGCCAAATATTATTTTGATTGACTCGAGTTGATCGTGATACTAACTTCATATAAATGAGGAGATGGATCCTCTCTTAAATATTTCTTCACTACCAATACTTCCATTTAACCCAACTATAGTCGCTCGACAGATGCCGTGCCATAATTTGACTACAATCAAAGTGGAGCATTCATATTAAAGATCGAAGGTATTCTCAAATCGAGAGAACTGTGGGTTATGTCGATATTTTTCGTTTGGCCTTAGTTTTATTAACCAACATGAAACTATCAAGTAAGTCGTTCCATAGTTATCTAATAACTATCAGTATAAAATATCTAGGTGCACACAACAGTTATGAGTAATACACAGTCCAACATTTGAAGAGCGATACGTACTCTGGTCTCAATGGATACATCGATATCTTGTCTTGATGCACCTTGACTCGGAACATTTAAAATGTAAGTTTAATAATATTGCGATACAATTCTCATGATCATAACTATTTGTGGTTACTATCACAAGCACACTATTTATGGATTTTCTATCAAATATATTTTAATTAAGCATTTAATTATGTTTAACACATTATAACAAATGTATAATAGAATGAAAAACACCTTATTAAGAACGAGAATTGATTACAAAGTTAACTAATTTACAATAAATTAGAGAACACTAGGGTATACCCCTAACACTATTAGTGACATCCTTCTACATGATTTTGTAATGAGTTTACCATATGTGTAACGACCCTAATTTTAATTAACATTATTCAGGACATTTAATTAGATAAATAAAATAAAGTAATGTAAATGGTTAAGAGATTGAGATTTGTATAGTAAAGGGGAGCCGTGACTAGTTGATCTAATGAACTAAATGGAATCTAAAATGAAATACGTTAGGGAATTAGATAGTGGGAAAAATAGGAATATGTCTTATTCTTATACCTTAAAACCTTACTCCCTCTCATTTTACATAACTAAAACTAAAGAAGTGGCCGGCCACCATTAAAGAAGATAAGCAATAATTAAGAGGAAAAGCTTAATCAAACCAATCTAAGATCAATTCTTAACTCCTCTACAACAAAGCCAAGGTGAATAATTGTTACATCTTATATTTTTGATGTTTCAGTTTCTAGAATCAGATTCGAATGTATTTGCAATTATATTTCCATGTTTTGAATGATGTTTAGATATATACATGCTTGTTGACGAATTATGCTTATTTCTATTGATTTTATGACATGTTTGAATTGAAAAACCTATCAAATGACATCTAAATGCATTTCAATTTTAATATATAGCCAGAAATGATATTTTAGAGACGGGTTTCAAGTTTTATAATTTTCTGAGTTAATGTGGATTTATAATTAATTTTCTAGTAAAGAAAATGGTTATTTGGGTCTAAAATTAATTACGGCAATTATACATATGTTTTGGGTCAAGAATTTAAATATGTTAGAAAGCATATTAAAAGCGATTTATGTGAATTTTTATAGAATTTTCCTAAATATTTTATTAAATATATAAAATTATTTTAAGGTATGAAACTTAAATGCTTTATATGTTTATAAAAGGAGAAGGGGCTATTTGCTAATGTTTTAAAATGTTAATCTCTGAAATTTGACAGCATTATTCAAAAAAGATTTTGAAAAGGTAAAGGAAATCAATAATATGATGACAAATAAGCAGGTTAGTTGAAAAGAATTACTTTTTAAAGTTGAAAATAAGATTTTCTAAGGTTTCCCTGTTTCACCATCTTCGGCAGCCACCATTCGACTTAGTACCTCTACCACCAACCGGATCAAAACTAATGGCACATGGTATCAAAGACTTGGTATGTAGTGAGTTGAACATATGTGAAAGGTATAAGGTCGAAACAAGGCGTTCTGAAAGGGTCAAAGCCATGTTTTGTTTTGTAAAGGGAAAATGCCTTATTTGCTTTCGAATAAGATACCCTTCGACTTGGTCAGCTTTCAACTGGGTCGAATTTGTTTTAAAGAAAGGAGCTTTTGAAATAGGTTGCTCCCTTGTTTTATGTAAACGTTTTCGAAGGGGTCGAAACCCCTACCTACAGCCTTTATACCTTTCGAAGAAGTGCCTTCGAAAGGGTCCTTTTTTTTAAAAATTAGTGTCGTTTCTTTAATGCTTTCTAAGGGATTAGTTTCAACACCATCCACTTCTTTACTCAGGAAATTGCTTTCGAAAGAGTTGCTTATGGATTAGTTGTTTTATTTCCTTTTTTGATATTTTGAAAGTTAAACCCAAATATTTTGAAAGAAATGGTTTCAAAAGGTTGTTCCACATATTTTGACTTAAACCCGGTGCTTTGGAAAGGTTTATTTTAAGCAGTACACTTCAATGCTTCCGATAGGTAACAAGAAAATGTTTCGAAGGGGTGATTCCCGAGTGTTTTCAAAAGCTTTGCCTTAGTGTTTAAATGGAAGGATTCTAATGGTTTTGAAAGGCATATTTATAGTGTTTAGAAGAGGATGTCTAAGGTTTATAAAGATTTTGAAGAAGATGTTTAGTGTTTTCGAAAGGATTATTGTCAATGGTTTCGAAAGACATGTTTTAGCCTTTAGGCCATAGGTAAAGTAGTTTACTTGTGTCGAAAGGGGTAATTTAAGTGGTTTTGAAAGATATTGTTTAAAGGTTTAAACAAGGGTTTCGAACGTTTTCTTCAACAATATATTGAATAAAGCATATATCATGACAAAGTGATCTGAATAAAGTAAATAGTATATTTTCCTTATATATGTATGATTTAAATGGTTAAACCATTTTGAAAGGTTTTCAAGGAAAATTTAAAAGATAGTTAACCCTAAGTTAAATAACTCAAATATTTGTATACTAGATGGGACTAGTATAGTGTTGCGCCTTATATATTTAGCCCCTAGCTAATTTAGTCCTAAATTCCAATGTGTAGGGCTTAGTCGTAGATTAGACTTAAATGATGATACACACAAATAAAAATATATATGTACAGAGAAGGATAAGTTATTGGTAAGCTCAAAAAGCCATTAGGATCACGTGACCTTTGGAGAAGTAAGTTAAGGACAAACCATCTAGAAGTTTGTCTAACAGTTGTTAGATTACTTTTTACTTTGTCGGGTAGGCCCAAGTTAGCTAATGGTTAGTAATTAGCCAAACAAAACTATATTTTCAGATAGATGGTCCATTTGTTACCTGTTTTTAAGCATATATGATACTGCTATTATTGATATAATCAGTTTGATTAACCAGTTTGGTCACACGATTTTGATTTGGACAAAGTTATGTTTTAAAAGGATATTTAAAAGGATATTAGTGAAGGGAAACCCATTCACTAAGTGGCATGGTCTCACTTAATATCAGTAAACTGAGATGTAAAAGTATTATTCATACGAAGCTTTATGTCTGACTCGAAAGTTTATGTTTTTTCCCTTAAACTCTCGAGTACTCAAAATTAACTTGAGTAGATTGAGAGTGAAGGTTTTACAAGTTTAGTAGATGGACGAATAAAGCTTCTTAAGACGTGCAAGAGGCAAAGTTAGATATTAGGAGTTGTTGTTTAGTTCTATTTACGTCGTGGTGTATTAAGACTTATATGTCTATTTAGTACTTTGATCATCCAAGGGGCATCTTCATATGTCGCTCTTGGCGTATTTACGTAATAATTATATTTGATCTGAACCTGTAAAACGTTTGGGATTTTGTAATGGAATATGCAATATGTTTTGCGAAATGTAATCAGAAAAGTTGTTTTTTGAAATCTATGATTTTGTTTCATATTCATGTGCTTCTGATATTATGGACACCATTAACATTACCATATTTTATCATCAGGAGTTAATACTATAGGTGACTACAACATTTGTAGTGCTTAGCTTTGGGCCTTAAGATAGAGGATGTTACAACTTGGTATCGGAGCATAAGTTTATGAAAAACTTTAAACTAAAATGATTTTAAAAACATAATGCAACGGAATTAGAGAAAAGATCAGGATATGGGATAACACTACGATAACGTACTTGTATTTGCTATATATATATACACTTTATCTCTATTCTCCTATCTCTATTAGGCTATTCTTCTGTATCTTACGAAGACTCGAATGTAGATATGGATGCTAAAGGTGAAAGAGTTAACCTTGGTGGGTGAAGCATCACAACTAGTGGAAATGCCAGACCTAATACTAGAAGAAATCAAGGTCAGACACATGCTGCAGATGTGGATGTTGGAGTCCTGCAAGTAGACATGGGAGCAATATATCAGTTCTTTATTAACATGATGAGGGGGGAATTGATGTTGGAGTAGTTGGAGGAAATTCTAGAGGAGATAATCAAGAAGCTCCAGTAGTGAATAACTATGCTATTTTGAGTAGAGATTTTTCTCGGCTGGGAAGAAAGCCGTTTATTGGTATTAAAGATGTAATCGAAGTAGAGTATTGGCTACTTCATTATGGGAGGATATTTGCTGACTCAGGGCTCAACGATGAGAAGAAAAGGAGACTCGCTTCTAGACACTTCAAGGGGCAGCACTGCTTTGGTGGAACTGTGTTACAGTTGGAGTCAGCGAGAAGAATATGACTAAGGCTGAGTTCAGGAGGAATTTCGAGGAAAGGTTTATGTCAGAAATTTCTAAGTCCACTCTACTTAGGAAGTTTGCTAAGTTGGAGCGGGGGATATGACTGTGCTCGAGTATGCGATGGGGTTTAAGGAGCTAGCGAGATATGGCTATGCTATGATTGATACTGTAATTAAAAGGAATGAGAAGTTCATCAGGGGATTGAAGCTCGGGCTTACTAAGGCCATGTTACCACATATCAGGGATCCAAGTGATGTTGTTGTTGAGATGTCCTTGAGGAATGAAGAGATGCTAGTTTTTCTTGAAAGAAATAAGGCCAAGGATGCTCAAGGAAGGCAGAGTCAGAAGAGAAAAAATTTCAACAAGAATGGAACTCAGAAAGGTGGAGCTGCTAAGAAGGGAAAGGCAGAAGTGGTCTGTTACAAGTGTGACAAGAAAGGACATTATCTCCATGAGTTTCGGATAGGCAAGGGAAAGAAAGCCACTGAGAAGAAAGGAATAAAGTGTTTTAACTGTGATCGGATTGGACATTATAAGAACCAGTGCAAGGAGCAAGCCAAGGATGGAAAAGGAAAAAATGTTTGTATTGGAACTAGCTACCTTGAGACCAACAGTAGAGGAGAGGGGAAAAGCTATGTTGGGCGGTATGCTTTTGATTTATGGTGTATCAGTTAGAGTTTTGTTTGATACCGATGCATCACATTCTTTTATATCTCATTGTTGGGTAGATAAGCTTAACCTAAAACCCTCATGCCTAGTTACTTCCTTAAGGATTGCAAATCCAATATGAGGATATGCAACTCTTGAGATAGAATGTGACCATTTAGTGTTTGAAATGTTAGGTTATGTATTTGCTTGTAGTTTGCATGTGTTGTTTCTGAAAAAAAGAAGTGAAGTTTCTCGATCATGTAGTCTCAGAGAAAGGGTTGTCTGTAGATCCACTAAGATTGAAGTGATGAATGATTGGAAGTGACCCAAGACAGTAACTGAGGTAAAGAGTTTTCTTGGATTAGCTGGTTATTATCGAAGATTCATTAAGAATTTTCATGGAAAAGAAACCAATGACCAAGTTAACGCGAAAGGATGTGAAGTTTGTTTGGACTGATAAGTGTGAGGAGGCATTATAGAAGATGAAACACTTATTGACTAATGCATTTGTGTTGGTTGTTCCAAAGGGGAATCAGGACTTAGTAGTGTATACAGATGCATGTGGAACATGGTTAGGAGCTGTGTTAAATAAAATGGTAAATTGATTGCCTATGTATCTCGACAGCTTAGATTTCATAAAGTTAGGTATCCACCTCATGATTTGGAATTAGTTGCAGTAATTTTTACATTAAAAGTGTGGAGACGCTCCCTTTTGAGAGACAAATTCGAGTTATATATAGATCATAAGTCACTAAAATATTTGTTCTATCAGAAGGAGTTGAATATGAGACAGTAGAGGTTTTAAGAATTTATAGCCGCTTATGACTTTGGTATTGAGTGCATACCAGGAAAGGGCAATAAGGTTGCTGATGCACTTAGTAGAAAACATCAGAATCTGGTGTTTGCAATGATAGCCGAGTGGAAAGATTTAGAAGCGCTGACGACATACAAGGTACAGTGAAGATCTGAAGCTTAATCTAGTAAGAAGGCTGCTATGTTATCATGTTTAGAAGTCTGTCTAGTGATGATTAAAAGGATTGCTTCTAAATAGAAGGAGGATCCATTATTAGTTGAGCGGATCGGAAAGTTAAGGGATGGAACAGAGAGCGATGAGTTGAAAGATTATGAACTCGACCAGAGTGGGTGGTTGAGGAAGAAAGGAAGATTATGTATTCTGAATGTAGGAAGCATTAGGAAGGAAATTCTTGAGGAATGCCATCGTTCAAAGTTCATCATTCATCCGGGAGGAACTAACATGTATAGGGACATGAGTGGAGTTTCTTCTGGAAAGGGATGTAAAGAGATGTAAGCTTATGGTTGAAGCAGTGTTTGAACCGCCAACAGGTAGACGTGCGTTACTTCAACCTTTAGATATTTCAGTATGGAAGTGGGATTCTATTTTTATTGATTTTATAGACGGGTTGCCAAGGTCAAATAGAGGAAATGAAAGTATATGGGTCATGGTGGACAGGTTGACCAAGAATGCCCATTTCATTCCAGTTAAATCAACCAGGAAAACGCCTGTTTAGCTAAGTTGTTTATGAAGAATGTAGTTAGACTGCATGGAATTCCTAGTAGTATAGTAAGTGATAGAGATTCCTTCTTCACTAGTGAATTCTGGAAGAGTCAACAGGAGATTTTTGGTCCCAGGCTTAAGATGATACTGTTTACCATCCGTAGATAGATGGGAAAAGGAAAAGAGTTAACAAAGTTTTAGAAGATTTGTTACGAGCTTGTTTGCTAGGTTTTGGAGGATCATGGGAAGACCATCTACACTTAGTCAAGTTTTCATATAACAACAATTATCAGGCTAGTATAGGGATGGCACCGTTTGAAGCTTTGGATGAAAGGCCATGAAAATCTCCCTTTTGTTGGTTAGAGACCGGGGATAGGTTAGTTCACGTTCCGAATTTAGTTAGAGAAGCTGTAGAAAAGATTAAGATCATTCAAGCTAGGATGAAGGAAGCTCAGTCTAGGCAGAAGAGCTAGGTCGATAGAAGACAGAAAGACTTAGAATTTTCAGTTGGAGATCATGTTTTCATTAAGGTATCACCGATGAAAGGTGTAATTCGATTTGGAAGATTAGGGATTGGAACCGAGATTTGTTGGACCATTTCCCATTATAGAGAGGATCATAAAACTCGCATATAGAGTAGAGTTACCGAATAATTTGGTAGAAGTCCATGATGTTTTCCATGTTTCTCATCTAAGGAAGTGTATTTGGGATCCAGAGACTATCATAACATCGATTATGTTAGACGACTTACTAGTGGAACAGAATTTGACTATAGCTAGAAATCCATTTCATATTGTCGCGAGAGATGAGAAGAGGCTAAGGGACAAGACAGTCAGATTAGTTAAAGTCCAATGGAGTGATGACGGGAGAGACTGTACTTGAGGGCAGGATTCGAGATACTTATCCTGACTTGTTTCATGGTATGTTTTACCTTTATGATTGATTTTGATGCGTACCTTATTATAATTTCAAGGACAAAATTCTTTAAGGAGGGGAGTCTGTAACGACCTTAATTTTGATTAATTTTATTTAGGACATTTACTTAGATAAATTAAATGAAATAATGTAAATGATTAAGGGATTGAGATTTGTATAGTAAAGGGAGCCCTGCCTAGTTGCTAATGAACTAAATGGAATTTAAAATGAAATAGGTTAGGGAATTAGATAAGGTGCGAAATAGGAATAGATTTTATTTTTATAACTTAAACCTTACTCACTCTCATTTTACACATTCACTTCCACAAACTAAAACTAAACAAGAGGTCAGCCACCATTAAAGAAGATAAGCAATAATTAATAAGAGGAAAATCTTAACCAAATTCAATCCAAGGTCAAATCTCAACCCCTTAACAATAAAGCTAAGGTGAATAATTGTTACATCTTATATTTTTGATGTTTAGGTTTCTAGAATCAGATCCGATTGTTTTTGCAAGTATGTTGCCATGTTTTGAATGATGTTTAGATATATACATGCTTCTTGACGAATTTTGCTTATTCTTATTGATTTTATGGCATATTTTGAATTAAAAACCTATCAAACAACATCCAAATGCCTTACAATTTTAATATATGGTTTGACCTGATATTTTAGAGATTGGTTTCAAGTTTAAAATTTTCTGAATTAATGTGGATTTATTATTAATTTTCTAGTAAAGAAAATGGTTATCTGAGTTTAAAATTAATTACGGTAATTATATATATGCTTTCAACCAGAAATTCTAATATGTTAGAAAATGTGTTAAAAGTGATTTATGTGAATTTTCCTAAGTGTTTTGTAAGTATATAAAATTATTTAAGGTATGAGACATAAATGTTTTGTATGTTTATAAAAGGAGAAGGGGTTATTTGCTAATGTTTTAAAATGCTAATCTTTGCAATTTGTCAGCACCTTTAAGAAAAGATTTTGAAGAAGTAAAGGCAACTAATTGTATGATGACAAATAAGCAGTTTAGTTGAAAAGGATAATTTTTAAAGTTGAAAATCAGATTTTCTAAGAATTTGCTGTTTCACCATCTTCGGTAGCCACCTTTCGACTAGTACCATTGCTCCAACCATATTGAAACCAATGCATATGGTATTAAAGACTTGGTACGTAGTGATTTGAACATAGGCGAAAGGTAAAGGGTCAAAACAAGGGGTTCCGAAGGGGTCGCAGCCTTGTTTTTTTTCTAAAGGAAAAGCGCCTACTTTTCTTTCAAATAAGATAGCTTTTGACTTGGTCAACTTTTGACTGTGTCAAATTTGTTTTAAAGAAAGGAGCTTTTCAAATAATTTGCTCCCTGGTTTTAAGTAAATGCTTTCGAAGGGAGCGAAACCCCTACCTACCGCCTTTATACCTTTCAAAGTAGTGCCCTTGAAATGGTCCTTTTGTTTTAAAATAGAGTCGTTTCTCCAATGCTTTCGAAGGGATTGGTTTTGACACCGCCCACTTCTTTACTTGGGAAATTGCTTTCAAAAGAGTTGCTTTCGATTTAATTGTTTTATGAACCTTTTTGATATTTTCAAAGTTAAACCCAAAGGTTTCGAAAGGAATGGTTTTGAAAGGTTGTTCCATATAGTTTGACTTGAACCCAATGCTTTCTAAAGATTTGTTTTAAGTAATATACTTTAATGCTTCCAAAAGGGAACAAGAAAAGGCTTTGAAGAGTTGATTCCCAGTGTTTTCGAAAGGTTTACCTTGATGTTTAAATGGAAGGATTCCAGTGGTTTCAAAAGGCATATTTAAAGTGTTTAGAAGGGAATGTCTACTGTTTATAAAGCTTTTAAAGAAAATGTTTCCAATGTTTTCAACAGGACTATTGTCAATGGTTTCAAAAGAAATGTTTTGGACTTTAGGCATAAGGTCATAAAGTAAACTATTTTACTTGTGTCAAAAGGGGCACTTTCAATGGTTTCAAAAGAGATTGTTTAAAGGTTTAAACAAAGGCAAAGGTTTCGAATATTTTCATCAACAATATTTTTAGTAAAGCATATATCATGGAAAAGTGATTTGAGTAAAGAAAATAATATATTTTCCATGTATATGAATAATTTAAAGGGTTAAATCATTTTAAAAAGGTTTCCAAGGAAAATTTAAATGTTATTTTACCCTAAGTAAAACGACTCAGATATTTGTATACCAGATGGGACTGGTATAGGGTCGCTCCCTATACATTTGCTATTCACCCCTAGCTAATTTAGTCCAAAATTCCATTGTGTAGGGCTTTGTCACAAGTAAGACTTAAATGATGGATACACAATGAAAGGAATATATATGTACGGAGAAGAAGGATAGGTTATTGGTAAGCTCAAAAACCATTAGGATCTGGTGACCCTTGGAGAAGTGAGTTAAGGACAGACCGTCCAGAAGTTTGTCTAACGGTTGTTAGATTATTTGTTAATTTTGTCTAACAGGCCCGAGTTAGCTAATGGTTAGTAGTTAGCCAAACAAAACTATATTTTCAGACAGATGGTCCATATGTTACCTGTTTTTGAGCATATAAAATGTCGCTATTATTGATATAATCAGTTCGATTAACCAATTTGGTTGTAGGATTTTGATTTGCAAAAAAAAAATATGTTTTAAAATGATATTTAAAGGGATATTAGTGAGGGGCAACACATTCCACTAAGTGGCGTGGTCTCACTTAATATCAGTAAATCGAGATGTAATAGTAATATTCACACCAAGCTTTATGTCTTACTCAAAGTTTATATTTTTCCCCTTAAACTCTCGGGTACTCAATATAATTTGACTAGATTGAGAGTGAAGATTTTACAGGTTAGTAGATGGACGAATAAAGCTTTTGAAAATATGTAGGAGGCTAAGTTAGTTATTTAGGAGTTGATATTAGTTCTATTTCCACTGTAACGTACTAAGACTTATATGTCTATATGGTACTTTGATCATCCAAGGGGGCATCCTCATATGTCGCTCTTAGCATATTTATGTAATAATTACATTTGATCTAAACCTGGAAAACATTTGGGATTATGTAATTGAATATGAAGCATGTTGTGTGAAACGTAATCAGAAAATTGCTTTTTAAAATCTGTGATTTTGTTTCATATTCATGTGCTTATGATATTATGGATACCATTAACATTACCGTGTTTTGTCGGTGGGAGTTAATGCTATGGATGACTATAGCATCTGTAGCGCTTAGCTTTGGGCCTCAAGATAGGTGATTTTACAACATGTTACAGGACTTTCGGTAATATTTCTCTTGTTATTCATTAAACGATTTAGAATATTTAGTGACTAAATTCAATTTATGGACAGTGAATAAACGAATGAGTATCACATAGTGGTATGGGACGCTAGTGTGAAATTTACTTATTATTTATTGTAATCATATGACACTCGTGTAATGAAGATTTGTGGTAAGGCACGCTGCATGAGCCATGTATATAGTTATGTGTCGGCGATTGATTGAAGCCGTGTGTCGGCAACGTATAGAGCCATGGGTCAGTATTAATGTTAAGCTCTATATTAGCTGCTGAATATGGGTACTATGTGTCTATGTATCTTGTCCAACTTCCTTTATGCTTCGAGAGTGAACCAGATTTGCCAGTATTTACCCTGGTGGCCTAATTAAGGGGTCGTGCCCCGAATCTATGACACACACGGCTGTGTGTCCGCATATTGTAGTATGTCCGCATATGAATTCGGCTCTTGTCGCATAGGCTCGGATTCAGTTACCTATGGGTGCATGTGCAGGGTCATGATTGAGTAGAGTCCTCAAGTAGACAAGCAGAAAGATGGATCTTATCACGATACCAGGTGGAGATAACCGATGATTGTAGGAGTCGTGTCTGATGAACACACATATGACTTTTGGAGCAAGCAGACGTGTTATCAGTCTCCCATCTGGTTCTGGTGTGTATTGTAGATAGACATATACTATTTATATTCTTATGATATATAACTCTACTTAGGACATCGAGTAACAACCCTCCTTTTTGACCCTCAAAAGTCAATACTAGTACATTCACGGTATTCATATGCTAAGCATTCAAGTGTCGAAAAGATAGATTGTTGGGGTGAAAAAATAAAAGACATAATAGAATCTCATATCGTAACAAGTAATCTATAATATACAAAATGATCTTTACAAAAGAAAAACTGTAACACATATACATCAAAACCAGAATTAACCAACTAATCATCAGCTTGGACAGTTATAACAACTTGTCCTCACAAATGTTGAAAAGATAGACAACTAATGCAGCAAAAAATAACATATATGTGAGTACGTCTTGAAAGCATTCAACTCGTCTCTTGTAGCTCCAAAGCAACCAAACTAGATATGAAAATATTTCGGTCTGACCCAAGCATTATAAAAAAATAACGCCTGAATCATTCTGGTAAACTGTTGTGATAAACACACCTCAATTGGATTTTAATTTTATAAAAACCTTTCAAAAAAAAGGTATATCATAAGACCACGCCACAGATAAATACAGACGGGGTTTTACCTTATGATAACCAAAATATATTTATACAGAATCTAACGGTATTATAAATGTGTCTAGGGTTTAAAATAAATATTTAACATAGCCTAAATTGTTGCATTAACTAAATTTCAGCATTATAGATACACAATCAAGTTTAAAGGCTCGTATGGAAAATGGATTTCAATTATGAAAGGGTAAAGGTCTGCCCACCGAATCAGTACACCACTAGATAAAATGAGGCTACGCCACATTGCACCTCTACTACTCAGGACCGGCCGTACCCCTTACTAGATAGCACCGAATATAATCACCCCTTAGTTGATTAACAATCATAATAGGCCTCGAAGAATACATAGATATCGACTCTAGATAAGGGATTTCGTACCCTAAAGGGAGCGACCCACATAGCCCTACTGCACGTCTGGAGTTGAGGCTTGAGGTTACACTTTACATTTTGAAAACCCACTTGGAATGCTAACACCGCCTCTAGGCAACAAAGCAGTGCCAACATTCGCCCATACAAGTTGTTCAGAATATGAACAAATCAAAGGCACTACTTCTACTACATCCATTTTAGAATCACCCATAGATTAATAGCAAGCAACCCTCGCATTCTAAACGGTCTGATTCTTATAATCTATAAGATATCTCCAGTTCGTATGCTTATTTCGGTTCAAAGCAGTTTTTGGATAAAATATTTGATCCCGGTCTCTCTAAACCAACAATGATGGTTTTAAAAACATTTGATAGTCCGTTATTTAGCTATAAAATAATAAACAGTTCAACCAGAGCTTTATATTCCAAAGTAAAATAACGCTGGTTAAGCATAATACACCTATTAGCCTCTTTAATTGATCCTTTCATTAATTAAAATCACTTTGTAAAAAATTATATCAAAATACTTTTACAAAGTAATATTCACAAACCCTTTATACTCCTTTAAATACTTGAAAAAATATCCATATACTTATTTCATTGGTATAAGTAAATTCACAAAACATTATGAAAAATTTCTTATTTCAAAATCATAAATATTGTTTTAAAAGAAATGGAGATAAGGATAAACCCAATACTATTCTTTTGGTGTAGGCATAGAACAAATGTCCAAAATGCCAAAAATTCAGAAGGTCAATTTGAGTACACCCAATCTTAATTTTTTTAATAAATTTCTTCAATAAATCCATGTAATAATCTTTTTAATGGACATCTCCTTCACTAAAATTCCAAATCTATTTGTAAAACTCTTGATAAATCTCTATGTATATTTACAAAATGCTTTTACAAATATCCAAAATAATTTATCAAACTTCTTTTACAAATATCCAAAATCATTTATAAAACATCTTTTAGAAATATCCAAATTTTTTATAAAACTTCTTTTATAAATATCCAAAATCATTTATAAAACTCCTTTTATAAATCCAATATTATTTATAAAACTCTTTCATAAATCTATAAAGAATTTATAAAATTCTTTTCCTTTATAGAACTCCACCATTATAAAAATCCTCTACAAAGCCTTTTTAGAACCCTTTTATAAATCAATTCATTATTTAACAATTAAATAAATTGATTAACTTAAATATAATAAATAAATAATAAATCAGTTTATCAACAACACTAGTAATTTAATCAATTTTCCTCTAGAACATCATTAATAAAATAAATATTTTACTTCAAAACACTTTATTAATATAATAATTAATAAATTCAAAGCATTATAAGTATAATAGTTAATAGTTTTAAATATTATTAATAAAGCAATAATAGTCAATATTTAAACTTGATTATAATAAATGATAATTTACTTCCAACACATCATTAATAAATAATAATTATTAATTCGAACCATTATTAATAAATTATTATTATTAATTCGAACCATTATTTTTTAATAATTATTATTAAATCCAAACCATTATTAGTAAATAATAATTATTAGTTCTCTTCAAACAACATTAATCATTTAAATAAATAACTTTTCACAATATTAAGCGTAAATAAATAACCATTAAACAATATTAAATATAAATAAACAACTTTTAAAACATTTTTAAACAATAGTTAAACAACTTTAAACATTATTATACAATAATGAAAAATTAACTAAAAGGTTGGAGTAAAACAGAGGAGTTCAAAATCCATTTCAAATAAAATATCACAGAAAACCCCAACATCAATTTTAAATCGTTTTCCAAATTGGGAACCATTCCCAAAACAAACATCACTTAACAGTATTTCCATAGTACCATGTCAAGGCCAATAATTACTGTAGCACTTAACAAATGCTATTACTTCCTTTTTGACTAAAAAGGTTTAACTTTTTATAAGTGTCATTCAATATGGCCACACAGTCAAATTTCATCATCTAACAATCTATTTAATAGGGATATTACTCAAAATTAATAATCACAATTTTGAGAAATTTGGATTTCCCTACAAATTTTCCTATATTTCAATTTTAAATACCAATTGTTTTTCAAAGCGGTTATTTTAACCAAATCAAGCAATTTTTCATCCAAACATAAATAGTAAATATTATCTACTATATGTCATACTGATTATCCAAAAAGGTGAGTTTAAACCATCGAAATTCCAGCGGATAATTTGGCATTTCAATTTGAACTAAAATTGAATGATGTTTGATTTTAGCCTAAAATTTCACTTGCTCCAAATTCAACCAACCTAGTTCCAATGTAGAGATAATAATTCCACGAGGGAAAAGCAACCGATAGCATTCGATTTGGACCTTGTACGAACAAGTTATTCAATCTATAAGTTATTGATTTATAACATAAAATTAAGGTCACTAATTAAATTTATAATTTCTAATTACCCTAGCTTAATGATCTTTCCTAATTACAGATCCTCCCGCATAATTCAGTAACTCCTCTCCTCATGGCCACTACTTCTCTCCTCCCTCTCTTCCTTGTAGCTCCATTAAATGGTAAACCGATCATGCGATGTGTTGCTACTCACCTCCTCTTCATGCCCATACCCTCAACCCTACACTTAGCCTTGCCCCTTAAAATGTGACCTGCACATGCCGCAGCCTACACCTAGGCGAAGCGAACCTCCCCCTTGACCGCACTTCACCAAAGTTTGCCAAAAGAAGCTCTTCCTCATTACTAACATTGATCCACCCTCCAATTCACTCAACTTCACTTCAAATTCTAAGAAATCAAATCCCTAATTTCATTATTGCTCACATTTTATATAGTCAACCAAAAAAAAGAAGCCGAACCTTCCAATCACATATCAACTTGTAGATCTAGTGTTAAGACCCATAGTTACACTACCTTGAAAGAGGATATTTAATTTATTTTAAATATTCAAATGTAGAATTATCAAACTCAAATAATCACGTTTTATAAGATTAACAAGAATAATGAACTTACTTTGGAAATTGTTTACAAAAATCGACAAAAGTCAATTTTCGATTATTTGCGCCAAAATTTGCCACAAACACCCAGTTGAAGATGAAAGCACCCGTTTACAATCACAGATCACAGATAGCAAGTATGTAGAGAACACAAATATGAAGAACACTCAAATTTTCAAAGAAAAGCAGTAAAAACACACAATTCATAGTGGTTCGGCGTTGTAGCCTACGTCCACTTTGAAAGGTTGCTGCTTTATTGATTTTTTTTCCGCTGGATACAATGAGTTACAACTGATTACAACAGTACAATTGCAGTGTCGTGATCATTCCGGCAGAATCCGGACGTAGGAGAGCCAAAAAAGTCCATTTTCTGAAGCTCTTAGACTGCTATTTATAGGGTAGGCTGCAAATATTTTGCCCAAATCTCAGAAGACTCCTTCTTCCATATGGGTGGGCCCACGTGATCGATTCCATGTCATCCGCACTCTGTCTATGATCGATACGAACGAATTTCATATTGATTAAGATTTGATCCAATCGAGTCGAAATTGAGTAGGAACATTCTTTAGGTTGTGAGTAAGCTCTTGTGAAAATTTGGTGACATTTGGACTTGTAAATTTTGAGTTATGATTGATGCAAGTTTGTTCTTTTTGAAGGTCATTTCCTTCTTATCAAGTACTATCTTTGGTTTCCAGTTAATCTTTTGGTATCATGGCCTTGCTAAAAAGCGGGACAACACGTGCCCCCCAAAACATGGCTTGCGATAGGAAGGTGTGTTTTGTAATGTCATAAGCTGGATATTCATATCTTATTAATGACTTGCAAAGAGATTGATAATCCTACCAGGTCGCGAATGGCGATCATTCAAAATCGTGTGCCGTTCGGGGAGGTATGGGATCGTTCACGGTCGAGTGTCGTTCGAGGCGAATTGCAATCGCTCGCGATCGGGTGCTGTTCGAGGCGAATTGTGATCATTCACGGTCAGATGCCATTCGCGGCGAATTGTGACTGTTTGTGGTCGGGTGCCGTTCGAGGTGAATTGTGACCATTCGCGGTCGGGTGCCGTTCAAGGCGAGTTGTGTGTGCCCGAGGGGACTTATTATCATTAATGTCAGATTTCACGTTTGAGTGAGTTTCTGAATTGTTTGTTCTGGCGGTCTATCATCATCTCAGAGCATGCCTAAGGATCGTTCGCGATCCCGTACATGTGTAAGCGGTTTAGCCGTTATGGAATCACAAATAGAAGATTTACATTCAAAATGAGTCTTTCAACAAAAATGCCCAACAAAACCAAGTCCAAATATGAGAAATAGAAAATAAAAACAAAACAAAGACGTCAAGGTACAAACACCAACACTGATGCGATTGATAGTCGTATCAGTGCATGCCTGAGGATCGTTTGTGATCCTGTACACGTATAAATGTCTTAATCGTGTTGGTCTGGAGTTTGCCACTTATTCGTCAGTATTTCAATTAGTTGTTGACAAGCTGATGCCTCAATCATGAGCCGTTCCAAGTTGGTGCAGGTGCTGGTCGTTCTTGCTCCACCGTCGCGGTTTGCCTCCTCACGTACTGTAATAGCATGCCATTTCGAATATGCTCTTCTATCTTATCCCTAAATGCCTGCAATCATTGGTATTATGGCTGCTTAGCTCATGGAATAAGCAGCACTTGTCTGATTTCCTCTCAATGTTGGTCGAATCCCTCCTCATTGGCTTTCGATAAGGAACCTGCCCCCTGGCGTCCTGGTAGATCCGTTCCAAAGTTTCATTCAGCTCCGCTATAAGAGGTGAATCTCGGTTCTTTTTGTGGTCGCTTTGGTCCATCATCGTTATCTTCGTCTTTTCGTTTCCCTCTGTCCTTGCCTGAATCCTTTCCGGGCGGACCTCCGCTTCTAATTGCATACACATTGACTCCCTTTCCTTCCTCTCTTTCAACATTTGCATCCTCTAATCGTAGAAATCCTTCGGCCTCATGATAAAACTCGCCTAGATCCATAGGTGGATCCCTTTGTCAGTGAATTTTTGAACTCTGTTCCATCAGCTATACCAGATACAGCTGCCATTAAGACCATGGATGGATTGGGCGATCTATCGATGCTGCTGCTGCATTAAATCATGTTAAGAAGTTCCTCAAAGGCTCTGCGGCCTTCTACTTCAGTGTCGGTAGACTCATCACATTCTTAGGCCTCGAGATGTGAACTCTGAACTGCCTCATGAACTTGAAGTTCAGTCAGCTCGGTCCATGTTCTAACGAAGCCGCTTTCTAATTTCCTGAACCATAATGCTGCTATGTCTGTTAGATGAACGGCTGGAACTGTCCTTCCATCATGTCTCCAATGTCGGTAGCTTGAATTCTGATGGATTCCTGGCTTGCCTAATTGCAGGAGCGAAGGGGCTCCTGTGAACATCTTCCATATCTCTATTCACTAGTCCGCCTCTCATGGCTCGTCTGACCATCTCCGCCAATCTGTCACCACCATCAAGCTATCGTCCTTGTTCATTGCCTCCGATCTGCCCATCGAGTTCGTGAGGGAATCCTAGAATCTGCTCTCATAGATGGGCGTCTGTTCCTCTATCAATTCCATGTTGAACAGCTGTATCTCGTATCCTGCCTGAGGTCGGATCAACATGCTCTTGTGGAGTCCTCCCCAGTTCATGACCTACTTCTAACGGTCCTGCTCTATTCTAGATCCTTTTTGTTCCATGCTTCTGATCCCTGTCTCTAGCAGCTCTTGTAGCGGCATTCTCTTGATTCTGCACTCTAGCTTGTCCAATTTGCTGGAGTAGGTTCAACATCATCTCTTCTTGCCTTTTCAGCATTCCCTCCTACATAGATTCCATCATCATCTCCATCTCATCTCGGGTGATGAAGACTGAGGCTTCATTCTCTCCTGAAGAAGCCTCCTGACTTCCTTCGTGCTAACTTCTCTCTGCTTTTTGTATTCTTCGTGATTGTTTAACCATGGTTCCTTTTAGATCTGATCCATTATCTTTCTAAATCCAAGTCTTCAAGCTTTAGAATCCCTGAGTTCAGTTTCTCGGTGAAAGCATCAAAATGTTTGCGCCAAAATTGGCCACAAGCACCCAGTGCAGATGAAATCACTAGTTTACAATCACAGATCATAGATATCAAGTATGTAGAGAACATAAATATGAAGAACACTCAAAATTTCAAAGAAAAGCAGTAGAAACACACGATTTATTATGGTTCGGCATTTTAGCCTACGTCCACTTTAAAGGGTTTTTACTTTATTGATTTTTGTTCGCTAGTTACAATGTGTTACAACTGAATACAATAGTACAATTGCAGTGTCGCAATGATTCCGGTAGAATCTGAATGTAGGAGAGCCAAAAAAGCCCCTTTGCTGAAGCTCTTGGACTGCTATTTATAGGTGTAGGCTGCAAATTTCTTGCCCAGATCTCGAAAGACTCCTCCTATGTGAGTGGTCCCACATGATCGATCCCATGTCATCCGCACACGGTCTGTGATCGATACGAACGAATATCGTATCGATCAAGATTTGATCCAATTGAATTGAAATTGAGCAGGAAGATTCTTTAGGTTATGCGTAAGCTCTTGTGAAAATTTGATGAAATTTGGACTTGTAGATTTCGAGTTATGATTGATGCAAGTTCATGCTTTTCGAAGATGTTTCCTTCGTATCGATATCGTTCATATTGATGGTCTCGTATCGACAACCCTGCATGTGATGTCTGATGACGTATCGCTTGCTTTTAGGATCGATCAACATTTCACGCCGAATGATTGAGTCTTCCCTATGGATGTGCCTTGTTCGTATCTATCTGGGTTTAGCCTTGTTTGCATCGATCCACTGCTTTGTTCGTATCGATCATCACTACTCTCTTCGTATCGATGATCGCAGGCCATTTCGTATCAATGACTGAAGGCCGCTTCATATCCATTCTTGTGTAAGCTCTTCGTATCAGCCTTTTGTGCCTACCTTTATATGAATGGTTCTTTGTATCAATTACACGCAGCTACTTCGTATCGATATAGGATGCCAAGTTTTGTATCGATCTAGAGCTGATCGATACGAAACATGCTAGTTAGCGGATCGATACGAATTGGACCAACGTGCCATCGTTGATGGATACGTAATGAGCCAACTTGGATCAATATGCGTACGATAGACACGAAGTGAGGTTACTTAGACCGATACGATCGTGATGGATACAGAGAAGGCCACCACGGATTGATACGAACGAGATGGATATGAAGAAGGCCACCTCGGATCAATATGAACGTGATGGATATGAACAGGGTGGCCGCTTGAATTGGATCGATCATATCTTGAGCTTACGAACTCCGATTGACTTGAAATTTGAATTATTGGCTTCCGTAGCTTCGCTTGTCTCGTTATATCAATTGTAGCTTGATCTAGAAATGATTAAAATTTACCGACATCCATAGCTGACCTGTACATAACTAGCAATCGAGGAAAACTATCTTTGGTTTCCAATTAATCTTTTGGTATCATGGCCTTGCTAAAAAGCGGGATAACACGATAAAATTAGATATATGCTCAATTAATTGTTTAAATGGTAAATAACTCTTTTAAATTGTTCTTATATAATAATAATTGATTGATAAGAATTTTACAAATTTATATAAACTTGTTTTATAAAGATGTACAACTTCAACGCATTTTGACAGATCGACGTCTTATTTTTATAATTAAGTTTTAATATTATTTAATATGGTTTTATAACTTAAATAAACTTGTTTTAATTATTTAAAGATGATTGAAAACCAATTGTCAAGTTCTTTTACATAAGTAAATAGTTTGATTAAAAACCTAAAAATGTGACCTGAATTCAATTTTTGGATTTTCGACTTTTCATCAAACGGAAGTTATTTCGAATCATTGCAACATTGTTTGATACACATATGTACACATGTATACACAAATGTAAAAATATCACAATTAGTCACATCAAAAACTAAGAAAAAAATCTAAGATATTTTCATAATATAATTACATAAGAATACTTAAGTGTTAAGTAATAAAAAGCAAACTTACCATCATATTTCACCTTTTTACACATATTTTCCATCTCATTAAACGTTAAGTACTTAAGGGTCTTATCCTGTCTTGGAAGGAGTAGATAATGTGTAGTTAAAAATGAGTTTAAAGGGAAGGGTATTTGGGTCATTTGGTAGGAAGCTTCATGGATAAATAGCTACACATATTCTCTTATTTCTACACACATCCTTCCCCGTCTTTTCCTAATTTCATGGCTTCTGTCTCCCAATAAACTACTCCACGTCAAGTGATTCTTCTTTTCAAACTCGTGAGAATTGAGTTGGATACAATTTTCATTTACATCATTTTACTATGTCAAAATTTCAGTTCTTTGAAAGTCATTTTTGGCATAGATTTTTAAAATTCAAAAATGCACTCCGTTCTTTTGACCATGTATCTCTTAAAAGAACTTGGAATTTAATCGTAGAGAGGAGAATTTCTAAGACCTTTATGTTTGAAAAATTCTCTAAATTTCGTGAGTAACTCGTCCAAAAATTAGTTAGAAGATGACCCAACTTTGGGTTTGAATTTTGTAAGTTCGATGATAATACGAAATTTTCCCCTTGGTCGAGCTCTCCACCTCCACAGCCCAGCTACATCTCCACTTAATCTGGGAGCTTGTGTATTGATAGTGCAATAAATAATACCATAGTTCGTAAAGAAGGATTTTCGAAAGTTTCGGAGTGAGAAAAAGAATGGAAATGCTAATGAAATACTTCCGGGTTCAAATTAATAAATTTAGACGGAGTGGAAATGATGATGAGTAATTTTAAATGATGATTTGGATGTTTAGTTGGTTAATTATACTGTTCGATGGTTACTTAAGAAGTAAGGACTAATATATATATATATATATGTATGTATGTATGTATGTATGTATGTATGTATGTATGTATGTATGTATGTATGTATGTATGTATGTATGTATGTATGTATGTATGTCTATGTATATGTGTGTGTGTATATAGACACACACACACACACACACACACACACACATATATATATATATATATGACATACAAATTGAGCTCCTTTATTTCAAATTCTACTCTTGCTTGTTGCTATGATGACCATGATTATATCCTATGATAATATGTTGATTTAACACCATTTAGTTATACTATGCATGCTTAAATGGTTTGGTTGTATGGATGAATTTGGATGAATTTGTGATTGATAATATCAATACCTTAATTAAAGTTAATTATAACAACATTATTAGACATAACTAATCATAGTTGATTTCAGACCACACGTGTTTAAAAATCATATATGGTATACTAGGCATGGTTAAATCTCTTTTCATATTTACTATAGAAAAAGAAGTCATTTTGGAAAAGATGGAAATTTGATTTGGAAATTAGAAGTTAAAGATAAAGTTTTGAAATTATTTTGGGAAGGGAAGCTAATGTTTTAAGATTTTAAAGTTAATTAATTCTAAAGTTTCAAAATGTGGAAAAAATAAATAGCTTATGATTTAAGAAGTTTAAAAGATAGAATGTTGAATGTTAATGAAATATGAAATATTTGAAAATAAAACTAAATAAGGTTTTTAATAAATAAATTAATAAAACATTGATTTAAAATGGTTTATAGATATTTTATAAATAATAAAACCCAATTTGAAGAAGTTTTGGAAAATAGTGAAAAAAACAAGTCAAAATTAGACGCGTTGCGTAACGGTAGTCCATGATTTCGCATCAGAAAAGCTAAATGAATGTACAGGATAGAAACATAATCGGAATTCTTTGAAATAAATTTTTTCCAGATCCTTATAACCATGGTTTTCAAATGGAAAAGAAAAACCAAGATATCATCTTGTAGATTTTAAAAGATGTCCAAATCATGTTTTCAGGAAAGTCGTGCTTTTGCAATTAAGTTACCAATGTGTAAAATTCTTTAAAATGAATATTTTTTTAATGTTTAAAAATATTAAATAGCTTTGATAAATATGTTGAAATGTTTAAAAGGAATTTGAGTTATAAATATATATTTCCAAATGATATAAAAAAAATTAAATCAAATAAGCTTGTAAAACGCTATCCGCGACACTTTTGTACAACAGTTTTAAATGAGTTAAATAAATGGTTAAGAGAAATTGTTTGTAACACTTAAAAAATATAATTAAAATTAGTCCTTGAATAGAAAACTGAATATGCAGAAACGACTAGTACATTTGTCCCCCCGTGAGATATAGAAAGGAAAAACAAGTTGTGTAACTAAGATTAGGAATGGAGCAACCAGTGCACTGAACTTACACGGCCTCTGTTTTCTCTTTGTAGACGAGGAGTGGAACAGATCGAAAAGAAAGTCTGGATGCTTTAAATGAAAATATCATATTTAAGATTTTTAGAAATAAAAAGAGTTAAACAAGATTGTAGTAGTATAAAGAAAGTTTTAGTCAAACTTTGTATTAAGTTCCAAGGAGGGAATTTGTACTCTCCACATGAATTTAAAAGTGATTTTTCATCATTATTCCACGAATAGTACAAGTTGAATATGGAAACTAATCTGGGTATGATTAATGTAATCTTTTACTCAATATAACTAGTTTGGGTTTGTGACGCCCCACCTCTATACCCTCGCTAGCCAAGGACACTATGGGTAATGCCGTCAACTAGCGCGGAGAATAAGGCTGTTGAGGAGCGACCGTCCAAGTAATTGCTTTGTGCGAGCACCGGTATGTCAGATAGTAAAAGATGCATTTCATTCAAGAGGAAATCCGACACACTGATACAAACTCAAAGCTACTACACAGTGGCTATATAATCTTCAGAAACAAATATAGAAATATCGTAACACAAATCAGTCATAGAAGTTCATATCTCAAAGGCGGAAACAGATATGAATATTACACATAAAAGTATATATCAGAGTAGTGGTCAAAGAAGATCCATAATATAATAAAAGAATAGATACAAGTGCTAGACAAAAGAATATGTATACATCAAGGAGTCTCTATCTCGAATGTATAACAACCAAAAACTACAAATTTAACGTAGTAAGACAAAAGTCAGATGATGGCTCCAAATAAAGAATCAAGCAGAAGCACCTGTAATACCTCGGTCTGACTCGAATATTATTTAATAAGAAAATAATAAACGGATCAGTCTAGCTATAAATATCAGATAAAATGAGATGGAATAAGAGATATAACAATACGTATGATAACAATAATGCCATACCATGAAAAGTATATATTTGACAACAACAAAAGTCATACAATATATCAAGAAATCTCATAACGTCAAAAAGAATGTCATATTCTTTACTCTATTCACCAAACCACAAATATTGACATCATATCGATGCCAATCATAAAAATTGGCGAAACATAAATTCTAGAAATCATCAATTAGAAATTCAAGAATCACAAAAGGGGGGAGGCCTATCATAAACGGAAGCATGAAAACTCACCAACACGTGTATCACAAACGGGACGCTATCCCATGGTCGCTAACCATAGAGCCGGTGCAACGACGTAGTATAATATTGGTACGCCCGAGGAGCCTGAAACTCGAATAATTCGGAACAACGACGTAGTACAACGATACGCCCGATGATCCTGATAAGTTGGTACAACAACGTAGTACAAAGGTACGTCCGATGGACCGGACTCCATAAAAGAACATGGGTCGCTAGCCCATAAAAATGAGTAGAAACTCCAAAGTATACATAGGTTGTTAGCCTATAAAAGAAATGAGACGAAACTCAATAAAACGAGGTACCGTTCCCTACGTGGACAAAGAAACATAGCATATCACTAGTCTAAATCACATAAAATGATCATCGAGAAGTGTCAACTACATTAAGCTAGTAAATAAATGAGTTAGCCTAATGTCCCATAACCACTGGCTTAACTTAAGTATTTATGAACAAATTGTAGATCTCCACTCGAAAATTGTCACAAGAAATTAAATCGAACAAGTCCAAGAATTAACCAACGAAGTAAACACAAGCGTTTCATACCACTTGTTTTACTAAGCCGTTTAATTATATTTCTCATACGAGTGAGGTAAAGGTTTGTATATGCTAGTAGATTGGAAAACGGTTTAAGAAACGAGCTTTATAATAAAATAGTGTTGAAATCGTTTTGATGAAAGAGTTTTGATATTTACTACTGGTATTGAAACCTTTATATTTTTAAAGTGACAAATCATAAAAATGATTGTAGAAAAAATCAATCACTAAGATTCACATACGAAAACGTGAATAGAATCCAAAGAAATCGATACCGAATCCATCAAGGTGGATGTTTCAAAAATCCCAAAGAATATGTCATCAAATTTGATAATAAATGATAACAACAAATGGGAAACAACACGAATCGATTAAATTTGAAAACTTAGGCTAAATAGGCAAAACAGGCAAAAACAAGCAGATTCAGATGTCTGAAATGAGGGGTTCAGACGTCCGAATCTGAAAAAATAAGAGTTTTCCAGAACCTAATTCAGACGTCTGAACCCTATAAATCAGACGTCTGAAATAGGCATTTTTAGCCTATTTTCTTTCTTGTTGCTCACAAGAAAATTCAGATGTCTGGAAATATTGATTCATAAGTCTGAATACTGGGAAACAAAAATTTCCAGTATACTATTCAAACGTCTGAATCCTACGTTTCGGACGTCTGAAACTGAAGTTCAGGGCATTCCCTGAACCTAGGCCAATGACGGCCAAAACGATTATCGAAAGCGATCGAACGAGCAACAACGACTAAGGATTTATGCCAAGCGACAACCCATCCTTAAAGGCTCTTCGATACGCCTCGAATATCAATGTACAAATATCCATATAAGGATTTTCATGCTTTCAGAACACCAAAAATCGGAATATTCACCAAAGCAATCCAAATCAAAGGCAAATGCACATGAATAAGTGCTAGAATTCATACCTAACAACAAGGATAGATATGGACATAGATGTGAGATAAAAATCTCACCTTTAAACCCAAAAAAAATGAAGAAGAAGCTATAGAGCAATGGCAAGAACAATCTCTCTTCAATAACAACTCAAGAGGCTTCAATCTAAGCTTAAAAGAAGAACATTTCCTAAGTTAGGTTTAGGAATTTCTAAAAGTGGAAGGAGAAAGAGTTGGAGAAGAAGAAGAGGATGCTCACCAATGGCTTCTCTTTGAATTTGGAGATAGAGCTTGGATTTGCAAATGGAAACTAGGGCTTGGAGTTTCTAATTTCCAATCTCTCCCACCATTGTTGCTAAAGCTTGAGTAATAGGAAATAGAAACGAAACAATGAAGGGGAGAGGGTTGGAGCTAGGTTGGTAAGTGGGGTTAATGGGTTGAAACCCAAACCCAAAGCCCTAAGTGAAAAGTAGCAAAATCCTACTAACTCCAAACATATCGAAACTTGTACTCAAAAGGTCGCAAATTACATTGAGTTGGACTCAATGGAAGTGGTCTCAAGTCCTAATTCGACCGTTTGCAAAAAGTAGCTTTTCGGACTAAAAATCCAACTAACGATACAATTTTTAAATAAAATATTTAAATACACAACCGTAAAATATGCGGGTTGTTACAGGGTTTGCCGTAAATGATGTCTAAAGTGTCATTGTTTTAACCAATTTAAGGTATGTTTCTAAAAAGTGAAAACTCTATTAGAAAAGGGATTACATTTTCCTAAGTGAATGACTTAAAGATTTCCAAAGTTAAAAGGGTTTTGATTAATAGGTAAAAAGTTAAAATGAATAGAGGCATAACAAATCTTGTATATGCATATTCACATTATTTATCAATGATTGGATTCTGAAGTGATCGGTATCGGATCTGAGTGATTCCTATTCGAAAACCACTTCGAACCAATTTATGTTTTCGAAGTAAAACATGTTGAAGACAAAGACATTGAACTAAGATCTTCATGATGTAGGGCTACTTGCTATTAGACCCTTGGTGAAATTTACCATATCATACATTATGGTGGCAGTAGTGCTCTATTATGAAAATCTTTGATTTGCAAGGAATAATCGCTACTAATCCTAGGGGTATTTCTGACCAAATCTGGGTGATTCCTATTCGAAAACCACTTTGAACCAGTTTACGTTTTCAAAGTAAAAAATATTGAAGACAAAGATCATTGAACAAAGATCTTCATAATGTAGGGCTACTTGTTACTAGACCCTCATTGAAATTTACCATATCATATATTATGGTGGCAGTAGTGCTCTATTATGAAAATCATTGATTTGCAAGGACTAATCGATACTAATCCTAGGGGTAATTTCTGATAGGATGTGGTAGGAGAAGCGTCTTCGATTTGTCTTGTTCCCAGACAGCTTATATGGAAAAATGCTGACATTGCATTTTAAAATCACATTAACTGAGCTCTATAAACATATCATCTTTTTGGTGGCGGAGAAGGTAACTTCTCTTAGCTTAACACCCTTTCCTGAGACGTACGAGCTTAGGACTTATACGTTTGTAGAAATCAGTTGTGTGATTTTGGAATGGAAATGTGGCATTCAAAGTGGAAAGTTGATATTCTATATGAAAGATAATGCTACCTCAGGCCTCACATCTGAAAATGACTAAAACATGGTAGATTCGGCAAGGCTATGTGGTTCGCAACCATTAGGGTATGATCAACTCCTTTTACATATATTTTTACTGGCTATAATGTCCGGGTTTAAATTATATGGTGTATGCAAGAGTGCACTTGGATAGGTCGGTAATGACAAGGGTGATGACATATTCGGTACTATCTAGTTAGAGGTAAATCAGTCTTGTGATGGTAAAGGGCCATCAGTTGTGCCTCAGTACATTCCTCTAGAGATGTACTGTCAAAAGGCAGTCCCTTGTATAGTCATTTGTTTGAAATCTATTCTCCAATACGAGCTTGCGGTTTTTATTTGTAGAGCCTACTATGTTGGAATTTAATAATCATAATAATTTTGGATACTTGAATATATCATTAAAAATAATATAAAATGATTTGATAAAAATGTTTTGGTTATCATAAAGTAAAAAACCCATCCATGTTTATGTGTAGCGTAGTCTTATGGGATACTCTTTCTTTCCAAAAGGTTTTTCTCAACAATCTTTGATCCACGACATTGTCATTTAAGATTCGTGTTTCTCACGCTGGTTTGCCAGACTGGTCCGGGTATTTTTATACCCGAGTCAGATCCGAGTAGTATCAGAATAAGCTAAAGATGCTTGGAGTTCCTAGAGGAGAGCTAGAGACCTTCATCAACATATGGACGTATTCTATTTTCCATTGCATTGTGTATTGTTTATTTTCAGCAAATGTAATGATGGGTGTATTATAATTGTCCAAGCTAAATTTACGTTAGACTCTGATATACGTTTCAAAAGATTTTCCTTTGTAAAGATTTTATATCAAAAAAATATATGTTATTCCATTCAAGTAAGATTATGTTCTGTCTATTTTTCTTTCTTACCTTTGTAGAACTGCCTCTCCAGCATTTGAATTTGCGACATGTGATTACTATGGATGTATTAACGTCGATTTTCGAGGACCGAAGAAACGGGTCTTTACATTTTGTATCAGAGCTTAGGTTTATCGAAACCTGAGCCTGATAGAGGTAAAAACTCTTCAGAGATAGGGTTAGTAATACCTTAGGATTAGTAACTCATTGGAGATAGGGTATGTGATACCCTTGAATGAGTTGAGAGTATTATGTATACATATTTGTTAATGTTATATAAAATGATTTTTGTTTTGAAAAAAATGGTGAATGAAGTAATTTTACCTAGGATTATATTTTGGATATAAAGATTAGCTTGTGTACTTGTTTGCACTGAATTTGTTTGTTATTTGATGTTGAGCCCTTCACTTGTATTTAGTTGGATTCGTTAGTTCCCTATATTTTGGAATGTGATTTGGACTTGAGCTCTGTATGGTCTTGTAATTGATTCCATATTCTTTGTTTTCATACTTCATGCTTTTTGGAACTGCTTTGAGCTGTACTGCTGGTTGCCTTTGAGTTTCTGGATTACATCAAGTACATGTCCATATGCCTGATATGTTGGCTCAAGTCTGGTACCTTTTGCAGCTTGATTCACTGTATATTGATTCTTGTTTAGACTTCATGTAGTCTGATATGCACTGTTGGAGTCTAGTAGTTGCATATGTTTATACAATGTTATTTCATTGTTTTGTTCTCACTTGGTTGGTCTGCATATCAACTTGTAAATATTGAACTTGACTTGGTTTGATTGCTTTTGAGTTTCTGAATTGCATTCACTATGTACATATGCAAACTGTATTGTGCTAGTATTTGCAGTGCTCCACTTCTTATGTGCATGTTTCATATTCACTTGGTTGTGTTCATTGTGTAGCCTGGTTTTGGTTTCTTGATGCAATCTTGTTTCATATGGCTTTTGAGGTGTTGTTGCAGATGAAACTTTGAGCTTTGTACATGTTCATTGTTGTAGTTGAATTTCTTTCATGTGTACACAATTGAATTTTTTGTCGAGGCTTATTTTAGTTATTTAAAACTTGACCATTTTATTGAACTTGTACATTTTGATTGCACCTGTGTTGAATCTAGCTTATAGCTCGGGTTTGACCTTATGCTCATGTTGTGACTTTATTTGTATTGCACTTTAGTTGAACCTGGCTTTTTATTGGGTTTGACCTTGTGCTCACTGGTCCCTGTAATTTTATCAAGTGTATATCAGTGTGCACGGGCTTGTGGCATGTACAGTGATACACTGTGCATGTCACAAGTTGTTCGTATTTGATGAATTCAAAAATTAAATGATGACGAACAACCCAAATAACTGAGGCATATAATTTTTCAAACCACATTTTATTTTACATTGCAAAAAATATATTTCTTTTTCAATTTTACTGCGTCAGTGTGCATTTTGTAGATAACTCAGATGCTGGATTCAATCTAGACCGGAGTTGAAGATGAATACGAGCGAACGAGTGATATATAGTAAGGTGCAAATGTAAATTATAACTGTATAGTGACAAATTGTATTTTAATTGAAAATTGTGTGTATATATAGTGAGCGCACAAACTTGTACTATTTAAAATTGTAATAAAATATTTGTTTGAATTTAAATTCTTGTTATTTATTTTATTCAGCAAATATTTATTTAATTATGTGAAAAATAAAATAGTACATTAACAAATACATTTAAATATATATATATATATGTTTATTATCATCAAACAAAACTGATATACTTGCATATTCAACAACTGGTTGACATAAAGTATAAATATGAACACCCTGTGAATTAAGTTTTACAATTTGACTATAAGGTGTTCGATAATAATATTGGTTTAAGGTTAATAAATTTATTTAAGATCAACAAATTTATGAGCATGTTTTACAAATAAAATGATTTTATAAAAGGTAAATGAGGAAGGTATTTTATATAAATTTTTAGAATTTAAATCCTAGTATTTTGGGAAAGAATTTTGAAAGTTATACAATTAAAAAGAAGCTATGGTGATTTAAAATAAAAGATTTGAAAAGAAGTATCTTAGGATAACTAGTTCGAGTGGTTTGGAAGTAAATAAAAATAGGCATGAGATCTATTAAGATGGTAAACACTTCTCTTAGTTACCCTTCTAGTTAAAGGGATACATGATGCTATAGGTAGTACCCAGTCCCTTGGTGTCATTTTGGAGCTACTAGATCTATGTAATTTTCTAATGTTAATAGATAATGTGGATCATTGATTAATAAATTGATTAGTAATAAAAAACATCTTTACAAAGTGTTAAACCAAAGATAATTTTGGATCACAAATTGATAGAATAAAATGGTTCGGCAATTTTGAACAATCGAAATTTCCAAAATTTGATATGGTAATGGAATCTAAGTTCTTTAAAAAATATAAGGAATAAGTTTTATAAATTATGAATTTGAGATGATAGTAAATCATCCAAGTTTTAAATTTGTTAAACATCCTGATTTAAGTAAAACCAAATTGAAAATTTTGGATTTTATATGTACTCTTAGGATGTAAAGGTGTATTATACAAATATAGATTTAAGTTATGAACTATTCATATACTTAAGTAACATTGTAAGAGATAATTCGAAAAAATGGATTTAGTATGAAGTGAATGGTTATGAAATGTAAGTTTCAAAGGGTTGATTAAACCAAAGTTGTGTTTATAGGTGTTTATAAACTTAAGTAAAAAAAAAAATTCGAAAGGATTCCTAAGTGTTATCAGTACCTAAGGAAATATATAAAGGAAAAATGAACATAATTAATAAAGGATGTGAATAAAAGGAATTTGTTAAAGATAAAAATAAAAAATCAGTATAAATAAATACGTAAAATATACGTAGATCATTTTGTCGCACACGTTTGTTCTAAGATTCGAGTAAGGAATTTTGAGGTGTCTACACCGGTTCAAAAAGGATTTATCACTCGATTCTTGACGGTGAATATTGGTCAGGGTGTATGGTAGGGTACTTGAGATTTCTATCATAGTTTAGAGCTATGCAAGGAAAATAAAAGTTTTTGAGCTTGATCAAAATCCGCACTAGAAGATTGGGGGATCAATACTACTTCGAAAGAAATGTTGTGTATTCGAATAGGAGACTAAATCGGATGCTTTATACAAATGATTTAGGTACATCCTACGGGTTTAAGTTTGTGAAATAATGTTTTAGGAAAACTCTTTTGGGTTTTAGGTTCAGTTTGATTTCAAAGATGAAATTCATTTAAGGATGGGAGATGTAAAAACCCAGAATTTCACCACCTTAAAAGATAATATTCAATTTATTTAAATATTCAAATATATAATCATCAAACTCAAACAACCATGTTTTATAAGATTAACAAGAATGTTGAACTTATTTTTAGAATTGGTTTACAAGAATAAAGATTTTCGTCGTAAAATAGACAAAATTCATTTTTTGATAAATTTAGATATATGTTCAATTAATTATTCAAATGATGAATAACTCTTTTAAATGATTGTCTAATGATAATAATTGATTTACAAAATTTTTACAAATGTATATAGACTTTGTTGATACAATGCACAAACTTCATCGCATTTGGTCAGATGGCATCTTAGTTTTACAATTAAGCTTTGATATTATTTAATATACTTTATAACTTAAATAAACTTGTTCTAATTATTTAAATATAATAGAAAACCTATTTTGAAGTTTTTCTTATATAAGTAAGTAGTTTGATTAAAAACTAAAAATATGGCCGGAATTCGGTTTTCGAATTTTCGACCTTTCGTCGGAAATTGTTTCGAATCGTTGCAACGTTGTTTGTACACATATGCACACATGCGTACATACATTTAGAGACATCACAATTAGTCACATCAAAAACTAAGAAAATATTTAAGACATTTTCATAATATAATTAAATAATAATACTTTAGTGTTAAGTAATAAAAAGCAAACTTATCATCATCTTTCACCTCCTTACACATACGTTCAGTCTCATTAAATTCTAAGTACTTAAGGGACTAATCCTGCCTTGGAAAGGAGGAGAAAATGTATGGTTAAAAATGAGTTTTAAGGGAAGGGCATTAGGGTCATTTGGTAGGAAGCTTCACGTATAAATAGTCATGCACATTCTCTTATTTCTGCACACATCCTTCTCCTTCTTTCTCTACTTCCATGGCTTCCATCTCCTAATAAATTACTCCAAATGAAGTAACTCTTTTTTTAAATTTAAGTGAATTGAATTTTCTACAATTTTCATTTACAACATTTCTTCAAAATCCAAAAGTTACTATGTCAAAATTTTAATTCTTTCAAAATCATTTTTAGACCAGATTTTTCAAATCCAAAAATACACTTCCTTCTTTTGATCCCTCAAAACAACTTGGAATTGAATGATTCTTTTTTTAAATTATAGAGAAGATAATTTCCAAGATCTTTCTAGTTGACAACTTCTCCAAATTCATTGAGTAACTGGTTCAAAAATTAATTGGAAGATGATCCAATTTTGGGTTTGATTTTTGTAAATTCAATGATAATCCGAAGTTCTTCCCTAAGCCAAGCTCTACCCTTCCATAGCCAAGATACATCTTCACGTAGTCCAGGACCTTTTGTGTTGATAATGCATGAAAAGTACCATATTTTATAGAGAAGGAGTTTGGGAAGCTCGGAAGTGAGAGAAAGAAAGGAAGTGCTGATGAAATACTGCCAGATACAATGCAATAAAGTTAGACGGAGTGAAAATGAAGATATATGCCGATTTAAGAAATAAGTTATGGGTTAATCTTAAAATGATGTAAAATAAGTTAACATGAATACTGATGATGATGATGTTTAGTTAACATACATACATACATACATACATACATACATACATACATACATACATATACATGACAAATATAATGAGCTCCTTTATTTTAAATTCTATTCTTGCTTATTGCTATGATAATCATGTTCATTCACTCTGATGCTATGACGCCCCACCTCTATACTCACACTAGCCAAGAACACCATGGAGTAATGCTGTCGACTAGCACAAAGAATAAGGTTGTTGAGGAGCGACCATTGTGTAATTGATTTGAGCGAGTACCGATATGCCAGATAGAATATCATGCATTTCAGTTCAAGAGGAAATCTGACGTATTAAATACAAACTCAAAGCTACTACACAGTGGCAATGTGGCCTTCAGAAACAAATAAAAAATAAGCATAACACAAAATCAGTCACACACATTCGTATTACTTATGCGGAAACAGAAATGAATATAACACATAATAGTGAACATCAAAGTTGTGGTCATACAACATCCACTACATCACAAAAGAATAAGTATACATCAAGAGTCTTTTTCTCGAATGTATAAAAACAAAAAAAAAACTACTTAACTAAAGTAGTTAGCCAAAAGTTAGAAGCTAGTCTCTACTAAGAAGTCAAGTGGAAGCACCTGGAACACCTCGGTCTGACCCGAATATTATTTAAGAAGAAAAATAATAAACATATCAGTCTAACTATAAATATCATATAAGATGAGATAGGATAAGAGATATGACAAATATACATGATAAAAACAAAAATCATACAATATCTCAAATTTTCTCAAACACCAAAAAGAATGTCATATTCTTTATTTTTGTTCACCAAACCACAAATATTGATAAAGCTTATCAACGCAAATCACGAAAATTGGTGAAACGCAAATTCTAAAAATCAACAACTATAAATCCATGAAAAAAGACAAAGGGGGAGGCCTATCACAAACGGGAGCATGAAAACTCACCAACACGCGTATCACAAACGGGACACTATCCCATGGGTTGCTAACCCAAAGAGCCGGTGCAACAATGTAGTACAACGGTACGCCCGACGAACCTGAAACTCAAATAAGTCGGAACAATGACGTAGTACAACGGTACGCCCGATGAACCGAACTCCATAAAACGGTTAAAATAAGCCCATAGGTCACTAACCCATAAAAATGAGATGAAGCTCAACAGAACGGGGTACAGTACACCATGCAGACAAAGAGACATCGCATATCGCTAGTCTAAACCTCAAAATGATCGTCATTGATCAATAAATGTAAATTACACTAAGCTAGTAAATAAATGAGTTAAGCTTCATGTTCCATAACCACTGGCTTAACTAAATATTTACGAACAAATTGTAGATTTCCACTTGAAGATTGTCACAAGATTTCAATCGAACAAGTCCAAAAATTACCGATGAAGTAAACGCAAGCGTTTCATACCACTGTTTAGCTATGTTGTTTAATTAGATTTCTCATACGAATGAGATAAAGGTCTATGTATACTAATAGATTGGAAAATGGTATTAAAAATGAGCTTTGTATTAAAAGAAACGTTGAAATCATTTTTGTGAAAGAGTTTGAGTATTTACTACTAGTATGAAAAACCTTTGTATTTTAAAGTGACAAATCACAAAAATGATTGTAAAAACATGTGATGCCCCACTTCTATTCTCACAATAACAAAGGTTATTATAAGGAATAACGTCTGCTATTGCGAAGAATAAGGCTTGTTAGAAGCGACCATTCATAAGTTATGCCTTAGACGGGTATTGATTACATTAATAAGAGTTGTGTAAATTACTCTCCAAAGATATTCTTATTTATTCCAAATCTGAAGCCGATCATATTCATCATTTGGAGATTGTTTTGAGCACTCTTCGTCAGCATCAGCTTTATGCCAAATTCTCCAAGTGTCACTTCTGGGAGAATAGGGTGAAGTTTCTCGGTCATATTGTTTCTTCCGATGGTATTTCTATCGATCCTTCCAAGATCGAATCTATTTAGAATTGGAAGAGGCCCGAGACCGTTACCGAGATCCGTAGTTTTCTTGGATTGACGGGTTATTATCGCCGGTTTATTAAGGACTTTTCTCGTATTGCTTTACCGCTTACCACTCTTACGAGGAAAGTTGTTCCTTTTATTTGGTCTAATAAGTGTGAGAATTCATTCTTGAAGTTAAAAGATCTCCTTACTCATGCTCCTATCTTAGTGGTTCCCGAAGGGAATCATGATCTTGTTGTTTATACCAATGCCAGTGGTTTTGGGCTTGGTGCTATTCTCATGCAAAAGGATAGAGTAGTTGCCTATGCTTCTAGACAACTAAAGCCTAACGAGATTCGTTATGCTACCCATGATTTGGAGTTGGCCGCCATAGTCTTTGCTCTAAAGATTTGGCGACATTATTTATTGGGCGAGCGTTTTGTTCTCTTCATTGATCACAAATCTTTGAAGTATTTATTTACTCAGAAAGAGCTTAATATGGGGCAACAGCGTTGGCTCGAATTTCTTGCTTCATATGATTTTGATATTCAGTATACCCCTGGTAAGGGTAATCGAGTTGCTGATGCACTTAGTCGCAAGCAGCAGGTTGTTGTTTCCATGATGCTAGCAGAGTGGAATATTTTGGAAGCTTTATTTCTTTGTGATATTAGAGACCGTCCTTCAGTTTCTGATTCTCCCGTGTTTTTATTTAGCATGGAAGCTCATCCTAGTTTGTTGGATCGTGTTACTGATGCCCAGAAACAAGATCCACATATTGCTTTTCTTATTCAGTGTTGTGAATCGAAATCCCGAAGTGATGATCTGAAGGATTTCGATATTGATATTCGTGGTTGTGTTCGGAAGAAAGGAAGGTTGGTTGTGCCTAATTTTCTAATCTTAGGAATGACATTCTTGAGGACTGTCATTGTTCTAAGTATACTATCCATCCGGGTAGTAGTAAGATGCATGCTGATATGAAACGCTTATACTATTGGGAGGGTATGAAGCGTGATATTGCAAGTTATGTAAGTCATTGCATGACTTGTAAACTTGTTAAAGCAGAACACCAGCGTCTCAGTGGTCTTTTGCAGCCTCTTGAGATTCCATTATGGAAATGGGATCAGATTTCCATGGACTTCATTGATGGTCTACCTCGTTCGAGGTCGGGCCATACTAGTATTTGGGTGATTGTTGACAGATTGACTAAATCAGCCCACTTTATTCCTATCAAATCCAATCAGACTGCTCCTTTGTTGGCTAAGTTGTTTATTAAAGAAGTCGTTCGACTTCACGGTGTGCCTAGTTCTATTGTTAGTGACAGAGATCCTCTTTTCACTAGTGGTTTCTGGCAGAGCCTTCAGAAAGCTTTGGGCACTAAGCTCAATCTCAGTACAGCTTATCATCTACAGTCTGACGGTCAGACTGAAAGGGTGAATCGGGTCTTAGAGGACCTCCTTCGAGCTTGCATTCTTGATTTTGGTGGTATTTCGGAAGACCACTTATCTCTTGTTGAATTTTCTTATAACAACAGTTTTCAATCCAGTATCAGTATGGCTCCTTTCGAAGCTCTTTACGGAAGGCCGTGTCCGTCACCATCTTGTTGGTTGGAAACGGGGGAAAAGTTAGTTCTCGACCCCGATTATGTTCGCGATTCTTCTGAGAGAATTGATATTATCAGACAGAGAATGAAAGAGACTCAGAATAGGCAGAAATCTTATGCCGGTCACCGTAGGAAGCCTTAGGAATTTTCTTTTGGCGCTCTTGTATTCATTCGTGTTTCCCCGATGAAGGGTGTGGTGCGTTTTAGTAGCTTCGAAAAATTGGCTCCTCGATATATTGGACCATTTACTATTACGGAACGCATTGGCCCTGTTGCTTATCGTGTATCGCTACCTATTCAGTTTTCGGGAATTCATGACATATTTCATGTATCCTAGCTTCATCGATGCCTTCGAGATTCAGTTTCTATTATTGATCCCCATATGTTACAAGATCTTGAGATATCACCCGACTTGACTATTGTGCAAAATCCTATCCGTATGCTAGCTTCGGAGGTTAAACGCCTTTGGAATAAAGTTCTGCTTGTGAAAATTCAATGGTCCGCAAACCCTAAAGATTGCACTTGGAAAACCAGAGAATTCATCGAGCGTTCTTATTCGGGTTTTCTCTTCTCTTCGGGTAGGGGTAAGCATTCTTGATCTATCTTTTCTATTTTGAATCTTTGTGCAATGAATTATTTACGTTATTGACTGCTTCTAGTATGAAAATTGCGGGGACGCAATTTTTATAAGGGGGGAGTCTGTAACGACCGTGATTTATGAATTACTGTCGTAATAAATATTTCAAATAGAAATTTTTAAATTAAAATTTGAGAAAAAAAATGTGGCAATGTAAAAGTGTGGCAAGGTCAGTGGCGATAACATAGTTGTGTTATAAACTTTGTTGCTCATAAAGTATGGCCCATTTTAAAACAAAGTGGTGCATATTATAACATTGCTTTGCTATCTAAGTGAACAATCACATTTGCATTGCTGACACAACAAAATTTATAAACAAAAAGTAAACCAAATGTGAACAGTTTACATTATTGGCTTCTTCCTCTTTTGCTTTGCTGTCACATTTTATAAACCAAAGTTTGAAAACATTTTTGTGTCAAGTGTGAAAACAAATAGCAAATGCTATCACCACAAGTTTGAAAAAAAAAACTAGGTATGTAGACACATTTGCATTTCATAAAGCAAGTGTGAACATTTGCTTCTCTACCGCCATCAAGTGTTGCAGCTGAGTACATTTCAAAAGCACATTGCATTTAATGCAAGAATAGGCTAGCATGTTTTGAATTTAATGCTTTTGTAAAAAATGAGGCCAACACATTTTTCTTTGGTCTGGTGCATATTTGTGAAAAGAAACATTCTTCATTTTGTTTCATTTTGGAGTGACCTACATTTTCTTTCTTCCGGAAGCAGTGAGGCATTAGTGGCAGCCCATTTTTTTCTATTTTGGGTTCCTAGTTGCTTTTGAAACATGATAAGGTGAGTTCAAAACTCACTTCTCAATTTAATAAATACTTTATCTGTGTGTGAACTATATGTTGCCAGTTAATTGTATTGTTTTATGGTGTTCATGTAAGCTTTTATCTTGTGCATTGCTTTTATGCATGAGGTGTGCATACACTAAATTTTCTTTGTGTGTACATTTAAAAGTATATCTGGTTTTGGTTTAAAAAAAGAATTTCATTTTTATGGCTGATTTGTGTAAGTAGGTGTGCGTGAGCATTGTTTTGTTCGAGTGCACGTAAATGGAAGTTTAAGCAATTTATTTTCAATTGCTGTTTAACGGTAAGATGAGCGTGATGATGAGCATTAAGTCCAGGTTTTGTTTATAAAAATTTTCATGCGAGCAAAGTTAGTAGAATATAGTTTACATGCCTGTTTGCATATTTTTTTATCCTTGTTTGTGTGCAAAGTTTGGATGCCACCTTTCTTTTATAACTTATATTCGTATGTGAATATAAATGTGGCCAGGTCATTTCAATTGTGTTCAAAAGCATTACTGCATGCAAGCAATTGTAGCTTGCCCTGGTTATGTTTATTTCATATTGCAAAAAGCAGTTGCACGTTAGTAAATTGCCCAGGTTAAAAAAATTATTGCGTGCAAAATTTGTACCTCAGGCCTTTCTTTAAAATTTTGTTGCATGCGTGAGTTATGCTTGTGTTCAAGCATTGATTGTTGGGTTTAAAATTTTGTTACATGCGTGAGTTATGCTTGTGTTCAAGCATTGATTTTTGGGTTCAAAATTTTGCATGCGTGAGTTATGCTTATTCAAGCATTGATTTTTGGGTGCAAAGTTTTTCTTACATTAGTGCGTATTTAACAATATCCAAGCCTTTAAAATGAAAACCAAGTCCAGGTGTGTACATTGCAACTTCGTACAGAGTATAAATGTTTGAAGCTATGACATATTTCAGTTGCATGCTTATGTACTGTAAGTTGTAATTCACTAAAAATATGGTAGTGTGGTCCACTATTTAAATTTTGTTGAACCGGTGTTACGTTTTAAAAACGTATTTTGCACCGTTATTTTTATAACGGAATTTTTACACCGGTATTATACTTTTGAAACGTGTTGTTTTGACAACATTTTTTACGAATATAAATTACTATTATTTAACGTCAGTAATGGCTAATTTAAAGTGAATTTTTAAGCGGTTACCCCGCAAAGCTGATTTTATATCCCTTTTTACGGTGTTTTGTGAAGCACAATTTCTTTGTCGAAATTGCTATAGATGTTGCTATTTTAATCACCAGTTTTCAAAAATCGTTTTAAAATAAATTTGTTTCCAAATTTTTAACAGTTTACGCTTTCAAAAGAATGAGGAATCGATTTAAACGTTTCAGCAAAATTAAGGACTGTGAACCCTTACTTTTACTGATTCAGTTAATTCTGGACTTGCCCGTTTGAGAACGTAAAATGTTATTTATATATAATACACAATTTTGCACTTTCAAGGAAACGATGAAGAGATTTAAACGATTTAGCAAAAGTGCAGAGTATGGAACCACACTTCTACTATTTTGGTTAATTCCGGACTCGTTAATTGAAATATTCGTTGTTGTTTGATGATTTTGATGATTTTTTTGGGCTTTCGAGCCACTATGCTGGACCTTCGGGTCAAATACCAGTACTAGACCTTCGGGTCATTTGTTGGACCTTCAGGTCATTCGTTGGGCGCCAAAATTATGATGATAGTACTTGGTATGCTTCAGCCATATGTTGATGCACGTGCGGCGTAGCTTAGACTCGCCATATGATAGGATCCATCCACTTTTATGTTGATTTTTTTAGTTATCTATTTTTGATTTCTAGATTTTGTGAATTGCTGTTTTGAATTCAATTGTGAATTTGAAAGTTGATTTTGGTGGAGTTTGATGTGATTTCTTCATTTAAACTATGTAGATTTCTTATGTTGAATAGTCTCATTCGAGATTATTATTATTTTGCTTTCATGTTATTTATGATGTATTCACTTCTAAGAATAAATTAGACTGATCCGTTTATTATTTTCTTTTAAATAATACTCGGGTCAGACCGAGTTATTTCAGGACAGTCGCTATCTCTGATTCAGTTGCAGCTTCATCTTTTGGGATTTCACATCATCTTTTGCCTAGCCTTCGAGAAGTACTTTTGGTTTATTAGCTCTCGTCTTATGCATGTTATGATGTATATATGTGTACATTTTGGTTCTTGTGATCCATCGGTTGTTGTAGCATGTATTCCAGATTTGTCTTCCGCTATATATATCTGATATTTCTGTTATGTTGTGACTTTACATATCTACATTGTTGTTATTATGAAATGTTCTGGATTTTTCTTTAGCCACCGTAGTTTCTTTTAGATTTGGATTGAATATATATCTTTGGGGAGTAATTTACACAAATCCTATCGATGTAATCAATACCCGCCGAAGGCATAACTTACGAATGGTCGCTTCTAACAAGCCTTATTCTTCGCAATAGCAGATGTTATTCCTTATAATAACCTTTGTTATTGTGAGCATAGAGGTGGGGCGTCACAGCTTGGTATAACAGCTGAAATTCAGAACAAATTATAAATTTTGCTGTGTCAGCAATGCAAATGTGATTGTTCACTTAGATAGTAAAGTAATGTTATAATATGCACCACTTTGTTTTGAAATGGGCCATACTTGTTTGTACGTGAGCAACAAAGTTTATAACACAACTTTGTTATCTTTCAAAAGACTTTGCCACACTTTTACATTCCCAAATTTTTTTCTCAAATTTTAATTTAAAAATTTCTATTTAAAATATTTATTGCGACAGTAATTCAAAAATCATGGTTGTTACAAAACAATCTATCACCAAAAATTGATATCAAATCCAATCAAATGGATATTTTCAAAAATCCAGAAAAGAAGTCATCAAAGTCGATATTAGACAACAACTAACCGGATCAACAAAAATCGATAAAAATTGGAAATCCACTCAAAACAAGCGAATAGACAAAATTTCACAGAACCAGACATCTGGTTGGTCTGGCCAGACGTCTGACCCGAGGTTCTGGAAGTTCATATTTTTTTTCTCCTTTTGCCTTTTTATTTTCTGAAGCCATCCAGACATCTAGTATAGTCTAACCAGACGTTTAGTCAAAGGCTTTGCCTTTTTTTCTGCCGTATCTTATTTTTCATCTAGTGCCCTAACCAGACGTTTGGGTTCTTCAACCAGACGTCTGGTTGCCTGCACTGGGCAACAGTTTGCCTAGGCCATTGATGGCCAGATCAATTCGAAAGCGAGCGGACGAGCAACCAAGGCTAGGATTTATGCCAAGCGACAACCCAGTCCTATAGGCTCTCGATACACCCCAAAATACATGTCCAAACATCCAAGATAGAATCTTTAAATATTTTGACTTCAAAACACCAAAATTGGAAAATTCACCAAATCAATTTAAATCAAAAGAAATTGGATATGAAATAGATGTTAGGAATTCATACCTAACAACAATGAAAGCTATATGCATAGATGTGAGTTTAAGAACTCACCTTTAAACTCAAATATAGAAATGAGAAGCTGTAAAACAAGGTAAGATTGATTTCTCTTCAACAACACCTCTAGAATCTTCGATCTATTATTAATTGCAATGAATTTTCTAAGTTAGGTTATAGGAAAAATAAAGAATTGAAGAGGAATTGAGATGGATAAGATGATGAGGATGCTCACCTAAGATTCTCCTTGATTTTAAAACTTGAATTTGAATTTCTTAAGAGAACTAGGGCTTAGGAATTTCTAATCTCCTTTCTTTTCCACCATTTTCTTTTTGCTTGAGAGTGTTAGGAAATTATGAAAGAAATGAATGAAGAGGAGTGGAGATAGGGTATTTGGTAGAGGAGTTTGTGTTATCTTGTTGGGTTGGTGGGCTAGAACCAAATCCAAAGCCCAAATGAAAATATCAAAATCCTAATCAACTCCAAACATATTGATGTTTATACTCAAATAAGTTGTATACATCGTTTTAAACTCAATGGAAGTGGTCTCGAGTCCAAATTCGACTGTTTACAAAAAGTCACATTTCAAACTTTAAATGCAACTAACTATGCTATATTTAAATAAACAATTTAAATATATAATCATAAAACATGCGGGTTGTTACAGATGCTATGTTGATTTAACACCATTTAATTGTAGTATGGATGCTTGAATGAATTTGGTGGTATGGATGAATTTGTGATTGATATTATCAACACCTTAATTAAAGTTAGTTATTACTACATTATTAGTCATAATTAATTATAGTTAACTGAGACCACACTTGTTTAAAAATCATATTTGGTATACTGGCAGGGTTAAGTCTCCTTTCATATTTACTATAGAAAATGAATTCGTTTTGGAAAAAGGTAGAAATTAGATTTGAAAACGACAAGTTAAAAATGAAGTTTAGAATTTTTTGGGAAGGGAAGTTAATGTTTTAAGATTTTAAATTTAATGAATTATAAAAGTTTTAGAATGTGGAAAAAAATAAATAGCTTATGAATTAAGAAGTTTAAAAGATAGAATGTTGAATATTAATGAAATACGAAATATTTGGAAATAAAGTTAAATGGGGTTTTAATAAATAAATTAGAAAAATATTGATTTAAAATGGTTTATAAAAAAACCCAATTTGAAGAAGTACTGGAAAATAATGAAAAAACAAGTCAAAATAAAGCGCGTCGCATAACACTAGTTTGGAATTTCGTGTCGGAAAAGCTAAATGAATGTACAGGATAGAAACAGAGTCGGAATTCTTCGAAATAATAATTTTCAGAGCCTTATAATCACAGTCTTCAAATGGAAAATAAAAACCAAGATTTTGTTTTGTAGATTTTAAAATATGTCCAAATAAAGTTTTCTAGAAAATCATGCTTTTGCAGTTAAGTAACCAAAGTGTAACATTCTTTAAAATGAATATTTTTTAATGTTTAAAAATATGAAATAAATTTGATAAATATGTTAAAATGTTTAAAAGTAATTTGAGTTACAAATGTTGATTTCTAAATGATAGAAAAGTTGTTTTAATCAAATAAACTTGTAAAAGATCTACGACACTTTTCTACATCATTTTTAAATAAGGGTTAAAAAAATGGTTAAGAGAAATTGTTTATAACACTTAAACAATATAGTTGAAATCTTGTCCTTGAACAGCAAACGGAGTATGCAGAGGTGACTAGTACAATTGTCCCACCTGTGAGATCTAGAAAGGTAAAACAACGTATGTAATTAAGGCTAGAAATGGAGCAACCAGTGCTTTGAACTTACCTTATCTCTATTTTCTCTTTATAGGTGAGGGGTGGAATAGATCGAAAGGAAAGACTGGATGCTCAAAATGAAAAGATCATATTTAATTTTTTTTCAAAAATAAAAGGAATTAAACAAGATTTTACTAAAATGAAGAATGTTCTAGTCAAACTCTGTATTAAGTTCCGAGGAGGGAGTTTGTACTGCCCGCGTGAATTTAAAAGATGATGTTTCACCATTATTCCACGAATAATACAAGTTGAATGCAGATATTAATTTGAGTATGATTAGTCTAATCTTTTACTCAATAAATTAGTTTGGGTTTACAGTGAATGATGTCTTAAGTAACATTGTTTTAACCTATTTAAGATATGTTTCTGAAAATTGAAAACTTTGTTAGAAAAGGGATTATATTTTCCAAAGTGAATGACGTAAAGATTCCCAAAGTTAAAAGGATTTTGACTAACCAACAGAAAGTTAAATTGAAAAAAGGCATAACAAATCATGCATACACATAACACATTTTTTATCGATGACTTGATTTCGAAGAGACCGGAATTGAATTTGGGTGATTCCTATCAGAAAACCACTTCAAATCAATATACATTTTAGAAGTAAAACATGTTGAAGACAAATATTATTGAAGATGAAGATCTTCATGATGTAGGGCTACTTGCCACTAGACCCTCAGTGAAATTTACCATATCATATATTATGGTGGCAGTAGTGCTCTGTTATGAAAATCTTTGATTTTCAAGGACTACTCGCTACTAATCCTAGGGGTGACTCTCGACAGGATGTGTTAGGAGACTGCCTTCGGTTTGTCATGTTCCCGGACAATTTGTATGGACGAATGTTTGACATTGCATTTTAAAATCACATTAACTGATTTATTTAAACGTATCATCTATTTGGTGGTGGAGAAGGCAATTTCTTTTAGCTTAACACCCTTTCATTAGACTTACGAGCTCAGAAGTTATACGTTTATAGAAATCGATTTTTTGATTATGGAATGAGAATGTGGCATTCAATGTGGAAAGTTGATGTTTTATGTGAAAGGTAATTGTTACCTCAGGCCTCGCACTCGGAAATGACTAAAACAAGATAGATGCGGCGAGGCTATGTGGTTCGCAACCATTAGGATATGATCATCCCCTTCTTGTTATTTCTACCCACTACAAAGTTCGAGTTTAAATTTTGTGGTGTATGCTAGTCGCGCTCGGATAGGTCGATAACAATCAGGGTATGACATTTTTGGTACTATCCAGTTAGAGGTGGGCCGGTCTTTTGTTGGTATAGGGCCAACAATTGGGCCTCGGTACATTCCTTTAAAGATGTACTATTAGAAAGTTGTCCATTACGTGATCATTTGTTGGGAATCCATTCTCCAATACGAGCCTGTGATTTTTAGTTATAGAGCCTATTATGCTAGAATTTAATAACGATAATAATTTTGGCTATTTGAATATATTTATTTGAAAATGTTTTCAAAGAATGTCATTAAAAATAGTAACAAATTATTTGAATAATCCTTGTAATTGAATTCAAGTTATAAACTTTAAAATTCAAATTTTTTTTTTTGAAAAGCAAAGAGCATTAAGCTCATTTTATTGACTTAATCAACATTACAACAAACAATTACAAAAACACATGATACAATCAGTTACAACCCTACACTTGACTACAATCAATACCAATAATACAGAACAAAAATACACAAAGTGACAACTAACCCAAAGCGTACTGAAACAAACAAGTGATACAACAATCTTTTATACAGATTCATGTTCAGAACAAACTATCCAGTTGCTCTCAAGCCAGCATTGGTAGAAACTTCCTACTTCAAAACTGAGTATATTAAAAAAAAAATCTGAGTATCCAGGCATATCATATTAAACAAACTTAGAATATGATCATCTGCAGATCTTCCAAGAAATAAAAGCAAGCATCAGTTACATTCTGTTTTCAAATCTCTCAGAATACTACCATGAATCATATTATAGAGTTGTGAAGAATTTTTAATAGCAATACCAAACACTCTATTATTTCTTTCTGTCCAAACTGCATATATCAACCTTTTCAGTAGCTTAAGGAGCTGTTTAGTCATTCTGGTCTTCCATCTAGTTGCTTTAAACACATTAAACCACTCAGTAGCACTAACTGGTGAAGGCTTATAAAATCCACCTTTTGACAAAAGCCTATACCATATATGATATATAAAAATGCATTCAAAAAACAAATGTGTATTTGTTTCTAATTCTGATCTGCAGAAAACACAAATATCCTCTGAGATAATACCCATTCTACAAAGCTTATCTTTAGTGTTTAATGCATTTGCCATCACTTTCCACAACAGTAAATTTTCTTTAGCACTTCCACCAATATTCCAAATTCTTGAATGCCATGGGAAATATGAACTAACTCCACAGAGAGATTTATACACATGCCTAATAGAATGAAGCTTACCCTTGTCTGACCAGATCAAAACATTTCCATTATTCTTAATGGGATTACTGCTAATAACATTCCATAAATTTCTGAGCTGAAAAGAACTAGAGTATGGTAAAACAATACTATCACCTTGTATAAAGTCATCAACAGTTGCAAAATCAGATATACCAGAATTCCTTCTCAGATTAAAATCAACAACAGAACTTAAAATCAAACCTTGTCTAGCCCATGGAGAATGCCAGAATGATAAACCTTTAATTAGAACATAGTTGCACTGTAAGAGAGGGATAAAAATTTTCCTAAGCTTAAGAATACTTCTCCAACTCCAACTGCAGTTCTGTGGAATTTGCATAGTCCAAAAATTCTTCTTACCAATCAAATTATGATTAACCCATTGTGACCATAAATTTCTATCAGATTCAAAGATCTTATTGAAGTATACTGACATGGCTGCCTTGTTCCAAAGAAAAATATTAGTTATACCAAGACCACCATTCTTCTTAGATTCAAACAGTTTATAAAAAGAAATTGGGATGAGTTTTCTAGAAAAAGGATCACCATGCCAGAGGAATTTGTTAAGAGCACTACAAATCATGTTTATCAACTTTACAGGGAGTATGTAATGTCTTGTCCAATAATTGGTCATAGCCACAGCAATGGATTGGATGATAGTAAGCCTACCAGCTTGTGATAGCTTATCAATAGGCCATACTCGAAGTCTTTCGATGATCTTCTCAAAGAGTGGCAAGCAATTTTGTTAGTAATTCTAGAACTTAAGATAGGTAAACCCAAATAGTAAGAGTTCTTAGATAATTCTTGAAGACCTGAAAATTTTATGATATCATTCTTTTGGAATGAATTTAAACCAGTAACCATGATATTTAATTTATGGAGATTAATTTGCAAGCCAGTGATTGAATGGAAAAATTTTAGTGATGAAATAACACATTGAATATTATGATAAGTAGGCTTTGTAAAGATTATTAGATCATCCGCAAAAAGAAGATGAGTGATAATTGGATTTTTGCATTTGGGATGAAGCTGAAAATTATTTTGAATTACAAGATCCTTCATGATAGAATTCAGAAGATCCATAACTATTATGAACAAATAAGCTGAGATTGGATCACCTTGTCTAACACCTTGATTACTTTTAAAATAACCATATAATCCACCCTCTCTCGAAATAGAATACTTAGGTGATGATATACATGTGTAGATCCAAGCTAAAAAAGGTTTTGGGAAGTTCATTCTAGACATTATAGCTAAAATAGGAGGCCAAGCAATGGAATCAAATGCCTTTTTAATGTCTAGTTTTAACATGCACCTTGGAGAAATATTTGTCCTCTCATATCCATACAACAATTCTTGAGTCAAGAGGATATTATCACTTATTGATCTACCAGTAATATATGCAGCTTGATTGTTTGTAATGATAGATGGTAAGACTATTTGTAATCTATTTGCCAAAACCTTTGATATAATTTTGTAAATAATATTACAACAAGAAATTGGCCTAAAATCAGCAACTGAAGATGGATTATTTATTTTGGGAATTAAAGTAATAGCAGTTGCAGCAAGACCAACAGGGAGCTCATTATGTAGAAAAAAATGCTGAATGGCCTTAACAATATCTGATCCAATTATCTTCCAACTCTGCTGAATAAAATGTGCATTAAATCCATCTGGACCACCACAACTATCACTATCTAGGCTAAAAACTGCAGATTCATGTTCATTCCTTGAAATTGCACTAATCAAAGTATTTGACTGAGAGGCAGCTATGGTAGGAAGGTTAATGTCATAAAGTGAATTGATATCAGGAATGAATAAGTTGGATGGAGCTAAAATAGATTTGAAATACTGAACAAAAGCCTCATTTATTCCATCAAAAGTATTCACCATGTTTCCAAGCATATCCTTAATCTGAAAAATACATTCATGATTCCTTTTTACTTTTAGAAAATTATGGTAGTACTTAGTATTCCTATCAGCCTCTCTTTCCATTCTCAAGTGAATTTTCTGTTTGATTGAAGAAACTTCTTTTTCTATAACTTGATGCAGAGCATTTTTTAATTGGAATTCAATATGAAGTAAAGAAGCATCAAAAGGTCTATCACTCAGCATAGCTTGAATTTTAAAGAGCTCATTCCTAATCTGAGTAGATAGTTTAGAATCTTTACCAAAGTTAACAGCAGACCACTTCTTAAGTTGAAATTTTAGAGCTTTCATTTTGAAAATAATATTTGTAAGAGGATCCTTGCCATATTGCATATTCCACACCTGCTTTAAAATAACATGATAATCAACTTGTTTAGTCCAGAAATTAACAAATTTAAAAGAGTGCTTCCCACCACGAAAATCATTAGCTCCACAATGAAATAATAATGGACAATGATCAGATAAAGAAAGTTGTAAGATATGATAAAAAGATTTTGGCCAAAGATGAAGAAAAGGAATGTTTAAGAAAATATGATCAAGCTTACATAAAGTAGAATTACCACTCCTATTACTGTTAGACCAAGTAAAATCTGAACCAATATATTTAGCAGAGATAAGATTTGATTGAATTAGGGCACTATTTAATGGAGAAATATCCTTCAGAGATAATGGATAGCCACCACATTTTTGATTGCTTGCAAACATACAATTAAAATCACCACCAATTAGCCAAGGAGTGGAAGATGAGTTTAAAGAAGGAAGAGAATCCAGAAAAACCTGTCTTAAAGATAATGAGTTTTGAGCATAAACAGAGGTAATGAATATATTGATCAGAAGCATTTAACCTGGAAAGTTTGAAAAATTTTGGATTCCATAAAGTGAGTAATCTTCCATAATTAGCTTCAAGAAAGTTATCATCATATAACCAAGATGGAGCAATTAAACGCATAGCCTTGATAGTAGATTGTATATCAAGCTTAGTTTCAGATACACACATTAATTGAATATTCTTGTCCTGTATAAGATTTTTGATCTCAAATTGTTTAGATGATAAATTAGCCCCTCTTATATTCCAAAAAGCAATATTATTCATTTAAGAGGGAGTGGAGGAAACAAAGGTGAAGGATTTTTCCTAGTATGCCTATGATGGGAATTATTTTTTGATGAGGATAAAGGTAAGACTTCATAAGGTTTAAAGTTTTTACCTTTGTTGAGATCATCAGTGTTGACAACATTATTTTTGCCAGAATTTGATATGACATCAGAACACTCATTAGATATAGAAGGTGGAGGTAACAAAATATGATTAGGTGGAGACAAATGCAAATAAGGTGAGGAAGGATTAGGAATAGGAGATTTTGAACTAAATTGAGAGGAACAGGAAGTTGAAGTAGATGTGGTAGCACAAGGGAGAACAGTTGAGACAACTTTATTTGCAGATGATAGATTTGATAGTGTTTCATCTACTAAGAAAGTAGGAGAAGGATCAGAATCATTAACAGCTGAAACAACTTTAGGACCAGATTCAGCTGAAAGCATGGAATGATTTGGTGTAGTTAAAAATGTGAAAGCTTCACTGACACTATCCTTATTTGTAACAAGAGTGGAGTCATTTAAAACTTCAAAGGAATTAGGATTTTCTGAGAGACATGAATTATTGACATGATGAACTACAGCTTCAATTTCCCTGCCAACTTCCATATCACTAACTGAATCAACTTTTGATTTATTAATTTCCTTGACCACTGATTGCTTCTGTTTCCATACTCCTTTATTTCTTTTATTAACAACTCTCCAAGTATGATCAACTGTATTAACATCATTATCACCACCTTGATTCTTATTAACATTCACTCCCACCACATGCTTTTTACTTTCATCAGTATCACCCCCAACACACTGTTTGTTTACAAATTCATAGGAAACAGTGTCATGTCCAAAATTTTTACAGTGAGTACAAATTCTAGGCTTCCAGTCATAAGACAATTGAACATCAGGACAGTTACTACCCAATTGTGGAATATGAATAGAATCTGGTAATTCACAATCAGGTGAAATCTCTATCAGTGCTTTTGCATACTTAAATCTTTGTAATTTCTCAGTGCTACTATCAAAACAAATCAATCTGCCAACGTGACAAGCCAGCCAATTAATACCAACTAAGGTCCAAAGTATAATGGGAATCTTATGAAAATGGATCCAAATTGGTACTTTTTTAATCTGAGCTTGAGATAAACCAATAGAAGGATCCCATTTTGTAATTATGAACATTCTACCCCTAATGAAGATAGGATCCGAATCAAGAACATGATCCCTATCTTCTTGATTGGAAAATTTGAAATAGAAATTAAAACCATCCGATTTAAACTCAACTTCACCTTTAAGTTTCCAGAATCTTTTCAAGAAATTAACAACAGTCAAAAAAGAGAGCGCACCATCCAAAATGAACCCAACTAAGTGATCATTCCAGTACTTTATTCCTTCTTCTTTAACTAAATCCGGTAAATCAGTGGAAGGCTTATCACGAGAGATATCAAAATGAATCGGTTTATAAGATCCAGCATTCCTAGGAAGAGATTTGAAGAGCGATGACCAGTTTGATTTCAAAGAACGAGAAGCAATGTTAGTGGAGGATGCCAAAGAATTAGGATTAACTGGCACAGAATTGGGAAGAGAAGAAAAAGAAGAAACAGAGGCAGAGGAAGTAGATGAAGTATTTGAACATGAGGACGGTAAGGTAGAGAGAGGGGGAAAAGAAGCAGAATCAAGAGAGAAAGAAGAAGAAGCAAGAACGGGCGCCATTAAATTTCAAAAGCAAGCTGACAACATCGTGGATCCACGGGAAACATCACAAATGCTCAAAATTCAATTATTTTAATATTTAAAAATAATTAAAAATCCAAAATCCAATGACCAAAATTCCTGATTGTAACATCTTTCCCCTGAAAAGAATTTTTTCCTCCAAATTCCCAAAGTGAGAAAATGCCACCCAACCCTTAAACATTTGAAAATCAATTTTTTGAAAAAGATTTATTAAATTCTCTTAGTCTTTAAAGTCACAGAAAATTTCAGCAACGTCCCCTTTGTGCGGCTCGATCGATAAAATTACAAATTGCCACCGCGGGCCTAAACCAACAAAAGAAAATAGAAGCCAAGTGGCCTTCCATATCTAGGGCATAAGAGCATCAGACCAAAACAAAAATATAACAAGTAACTATTAGTTGAGTAACCAACTCAACTCAAGAAACCAAAAGCATCAAATTAGCCTCGGCTTCCATGGACCTACATCTCATTTACGAGTGATATTTAACCATATATTTTGCAAATTTCAAATGACAAAGGTATAAAAATTTACTAAATCCATATGATTCACATAAACCATCCATACACAATATCAAATTAGATTGCTCAATCACGTAGATTTCATTTTCGAGCTTATATCACTCACTCGACTTCCATAATGCAAACTCCGATCAGGTTCCTTGATTAGAAACCTCTGTTCTTCTTACATAGCGAAATATTATAATAGAAATCTTTAAAATCCAATCAAAAAACTATATTAAGCGTTTGTCGTAGAATCATGTGAAAAATCCTTGTTTGAATTGGAGTAAATCACTGTAATGACCTGCCTTTTTGAACATTTTAAGCAGACACACATGACACATTCAAACCATTCAAAACGGAAGATTGTTATGGGGTAAATAAGAAAAAGAGAAAGAAATAAAACAAATACTGAATCTCGCAGCGGATGACAAAATATAATAATCAAATAATAGCTCATGAAGCTGTCTACAAATAAATTTGATTATACTTATACAATACAGAATCAGAGTTACAGACAACATGAATAAATAAATAAATAAATGCAGCGAAACAACATGATGTAGTGGAATAAATATAATAAATAATAATAATACAAATATTCATCTTTGTCCTTCATAAATAAGGTCTTCAACCCTGAAATGCTCAGGCTGACCCGAGTGAATTGAAAAGACAAAACACTTGATTCAAAACTAAAAGATCTTATGTAGGTTAAATCAACGGTAAATATGAGTGTGACGGCGTCAGAGATGTTTATGGGGTTTGAAATCTCCTATCAAGTGTCTAATGTGAGTGCAATAACTTAAGAGATGTTCAGGAACCATCTCCTAAGGATCCGTTGAACTATCTACTATGTAGTACAATACGCTATTATGATATTGTCTATAGTAAAGTAAAGTATTAAAATAACGTTAAGGCGTTACCCATATCCCCCTTAACACATTTTTATATATTCCCATAATCTATATAGTACCATAATTCCTTCGTAAATTGGAGGGCTATCAGAGGGCACTCCATATGTATGGTACAAAAAAACTCATAGAAGGAGTTCTAGGGTATGTGAACACGGCATTGGAGGAAATGTCATGGTAGATTTACCAATTGCAAAACCAGGCTGGTGGTAACGCATAGCAGCTACTACCTCCCACCTCGGAACACAGTCCCAAATCAAAAATCAAGGGGAAGTCACCAAATTATCACAAAGTCATAATATGATATCAAAGAAGCATGATCGATCGGAGGATTGACCTCACTTGGCCTAGGTATAGATCATGTTTTAGTCACATCTGAGCTGACTCACGGGAGTCAGTGTCACATCAATACCTCATACCGAAGTCGTCCGCCAAACCATCCTAATTCATTTCTGAAATCTGCACCACGTACACAGTTGTTCAAGTGGTTTTCGGTATTGGTAGAGAGTATGAAAATATCCGATCCCAGTCTCTTTAACAAAGAAATGCTTATTTCACACCGAATGGCTCTTTTACATTTCAAAAAGTCAATTCACAATTTATATCAAAATATCACATTTGATTTCAAATCATATCGCTTTCGAAATCATATTCACATATAAACTTTATTCACTTTGAAATTGTCGATAAGTTATGTTAATTAATTCTTCATTTCAAAATCATCATATTCACTCAAATATGTCATTTCACAAAAGGGGTGTCAATTCCAAATTCCACCGCTGGATCATCAAAGCCCTAAAACGAACGGCCCAGGTTCATCCTTAATTTCTGGAAATGGTGATTCGATGACAAAAATGAATCACACTAGTGAATTACGCTCGTCAAGAGTTTGGAAATGATATATAATTTGATAAGGTTTGGAGGAGTTTGATTTTTGGATTTTGTTTTGAAATTGAATTGAGGGTTCTGAAGTTGAATTTGCTTCTGCCATTAAAGAAAGAACACACAAGAATTGTACGTACTGCATAATGGAATTAGAGATAACTATGCTTTATAATGGACTACTTATAGGCATATCAGTAATAGAAATGAATGGGCTAGATTGATTTGAAAGTTGAACGCTAAACGACCCGAAAAGCCCGTTTCGTTCCCGAAATGAAAATGGGTCGACCTATATGTCAAAATAGATGTTTTCAACGATTTTAAACTCATTGGAACATGTTTTAAGTCCTAATTCCATTGTATAAAGAAGTTAGCTTGAAAATCAGCTTATTTCTAATTGATTTCAATTAAATTAATTAAATTGATTTCTACGTGTTTCGAGCCTATACGATCAAACAACAAGTTCGATCGCTACGAAACTTGAAACCTTACAATAATTCACCATTACAGATCCGATGAAACTAGTTTCGTTGAAATCCGGGAAGGTGGCCAAAATGACTATTTTCACATCAATTAAATAAATTAATATAAATTAATTAATCACCTTTTTAATTCATTATTTATAAGTTAACAAATTTCATCATTTTGATTACATAGACATTTATAATAACTTAAAACAAATTTACATAAAATTTTAGTGTTAATTATTTTCCAAAATACAGTGTTCGGTTTCAACAGCAATTAATCCAATTAATTATAATTTAATTCTAATAAGTTGATTTAATTTGATTTCTAGCTTTATACTCAATCAGTTGTTACTCTAATAACATAGTTAACATCTGTTCACCTCTTATTTCACTAATATGCTACATTTTCCATCTTTTATTTGTATTAACTACTATATTTCAATTATATTGAATTTTTGTCAATTTTGCACATTAATTATAGTTTAAAATCCCAATTAATTTATTTATCTTGATTTCACTTTTTTATTAACTCAATTATTACCTTATGAATATAATTAACATATCTATACATTTTATTGCATTCACAATTTACGGTTATTGTCTTAACTCGCATTAATTTAACATTTAATGACATTTATTTGTACTTGATTAATTAAATTGATAACAAATAACAATTGTCACGATTTCTACATTTAATAACATTTGTAAGTTCATTATTTACCACCAATTGTTATAACAACTTATACTGTATAAATTCTATCCAGTCACCATTTATTACACATTATTTATTAATTAATCAACATTTAAATTATCAATTGCTCTCTAAATCCAATTATAAATTATACACACATCATTAACACAATCAATTGACCATCTATAACTAATTATAACTTTTCAATCCTTTTAATTAATTTGAATTACATTTAAAGCAATTGTAAATTACCCTAAATTAATACTATTACCTTTTAATCTAATTACAATCTTATTATTTAATCACAAAATTTCATTTATTCCAACATTAAATCAAAAAACCTTATTAAATTTACCATTTTTTTAATTATCGAAATTTATGGGTCGTTACACTCTTCCCCACTCAAAACTTTTTGTCCACGAAAAGGAAAAAGGAAATAATATATCTTATTCAAAATATTAAATTTATAAGCAATAAATTTACATAATTTAATAATTCAAATAAAATATATCAATTTATAAATAATTAAATCCTTTTTTATTTAAGTTAGTAAAGGTTTGAAAAATATTTCACAAAATTTTCGAAGTCCAAAATTCACGGAAAGTTTCGGCAGAGTCTCCTTTGTACGGAGAGGTCTAGAAGAAATAATAATATCAATAATAACAATATATGTATATATCATATTCCAAAATAATATTTCCCAAACCATGGAAAAAATAATATAATATCGCTAGAAAACCGTGGTTCGAGAACATACCTATTTGTTGGGCAAATAATGCTTATTTTATAAAAGCAAAAGCAGTAGCTATTGCTTTCATAACCTGTATTTCACTCATATAATCCAAAAGAGTTAATAATTGTATAAAAGAGAAATATTTTAAATTTTTTCAGCTAATAACAACAAAACCACACTACATAACAACGATTTCTTACAAACAAATCATACAATCATCACATACAGTCAAAACATCAATTTTACATCCATAGCAACCCAAAAACAAACGGTTTGTTGGGGTTCAGAACTTCTAATCATATAAAATGATGGATAAACTATGAAGTAAACCATACACTCAACAATCGTAGATAACTTTATAGATTATTTATACATCTCTGTACAATTAGAAGTATCCTTTCCCGACCAATCCATAAGCCAAACATCAAGGAATTCAACACAATTTTAAGTTTACTCTATTTATCTTCTCATAACATTTATTGTTCATTTTTTTTCATACAATGATTTTCAAAAAATTCACGTTCATTATTGACAAAATTTTAATTTTCATTCATTCATGTAAGGCTCATTTCCTTAATTTACATTCATTGCTTACGTAAGTTATATCCATTTCAATTATTTGGATCATAATTGAATTCATTATTGAAGTATTGAACATGTTTTATTTCAGTTTACTGCGCATTTTCAATTTAGTTTGATTTTCCCTTTTTTACCTTTCTTTTCTCATTCATAAAACATTTATTTTCATTAGTTTACATTCGTTATTACTTACAAAAGTTCATTTCTCCTTTATCCATACAGTCCATTTCTTCTAATTTATTACTTTACATTCTTTGCTTAAATAAGTTATTTTTATCTCAATTATTGGCTTATACATTATTAAGTACATTTCTTTACGATTCAATTTATCATTTAAAGATTATTTCTTTTTCACATTCATTCTTCCATATAAAGTATTATTGAATATCAACTTCATTTCCAAATCATTTCAATGGTTTCTGAAGTAATAATCATTCAATTTATATAGTATACATTTTAATTATAAATGTCTTCAATATTAATTCAAGTTCATAATAATTTACTTACAGTGTTCACCTTTATCATTAAATCTGATTATAAAAAGCGTAAGATGTTAACTTAGGTTTATAATCGTTTTTTTTACATTATCACTTTTATTACATTTAATTAGTAGCATTTCAAACTATTTACTTTAGTTCATAACAATTTACAACATTAAAATTCTTATTTATAAAAGTAACTTCATTGAACACTTTCATTTCTAAAGTTTTACGTGTATAATATTCTACTACATATTCTTATTAACATTTCAACTTATGATAATTTGATAAGTTATATGTATGTCTTTTAGAACACAATTGAATATGACCCAAGTTTCTCTTATTTATTTAGTTAATAAAATGTTCAATAGTATCCATTTCTTATTTTCATTTCCTCTTTATTTACAGTTTCAGTTTTCTTATCTATTTCATTAATCATTTTAACATCAATTTCATATTTTCATTTTTAGAAGTTTCCAATTATTAATATAGTCAAGATTCCATTCATTACAATAATTTTAATTTCTAATTTATAGAACTTAAGAACTAAACGACCAGGTTTTATTTCAATTATTTAAAATAATATATGTAATCGTATCTTTTATATATATTGAATCATATCTGGAATTCAAAATTAAGATTAGTTTATTAAAATAATCGTGTAGTAAAATTACTACTACGGTCTTCCCACTTTGAAATTCGAAAATAAACATCGATGGTGCATGCACTCATCATCAAAATTATTTTTCAGTGACAGAGAGGGGAGTACAGAAATTATTTCCTTTAAAAATTTTCTTTTAAGACATTTGTTTCAAATCGTCTTGAAATAATTATTTTAGAAAATACTTCTAACTACTACTAATATTATATTCCAAAATCTTTCCAAAGAAATTTCAAAAATCCTAGAACTTAAGTTCTAAAATTTCTAATTGATATTTGTTTTATTTGTAAGTATTATCTTCAATCAATAATTATAAAATTTCAGTACCTAACAAACAAATATATACAACCAACTATATCATTTATAAAATTATTTGTTTTAGATACAAAATATTATTACGCAAAATTATTTCATTCACCTATATTCAAAACAATATTATGTCGCTTTGTCATATTAAATGTTTAGAAATCCATATCGATGTCATATCGTCCTACACCAACCAGAATTTATAAATACAAAACGGAACAAATTAACACAGTATAAAAACATTTTATATAACTTACAAATACACTCTCATAGACACACACACACACACGGCGACTCATTCTAGGGTATTACTACACTATTTTATATGAGTCAGACCCCACTAAGCTAAGGTTATCGCTAAACCAAAGCTCTGATACCAACTGTAATGACTTGCCTTTATGGATGTTTTAAGATGACACACATGCCAGACTCAAACCATTCAAAATTGCAGATTGTTATGGGGTAAATAAGAAAAAGAGAAAGAAGTAAAACAAATACTGAATCTTGCAGCGGAACGATAAAATATAATAATCAAATAACAGCTCATAATAATTAAATAACAGTTATCATTTCAACCCATAATGATTTTTCCCTAATCTATAGATCATTCGGGTATGTATCATTTCAACCCATAGTGAACTTGCAATATTATAACAATATAAAATACAGCATCTAGTCATCCAAAATCAACAAATCAAACATACATCATAATCATCATCCAAATAAATCAATGAACATCAATGGGTAACAGATAATCAATACAGGTATTAAATTGACAGTTTAATTCAATATTAAATTAAACAATGATTAAATGCAATAAAAGTCAAATTTAACTAGAATGACAATTTAAATATACCAAATATTGAAAAATAAATTTCTAATTACATCATAAATTAAATTTAACCAACATAAGATAATTTAGCAGTTGTGAGTGGGTCAAAACACTCACTTTTGATTTCAAATCGATTTGAAATCCAAAATAAGGCCTAAATTTGAACAGTCTCAGAATTTGTCCAAACTAGCGTCAAAATGTTCGAAATTTCGATATGCCCCCAACGGATCAAATCACGTGTGAATCCGAGTCTGTATGCAAAAGTTAAGCATATTAGAAGTTAAATTATAAATATTAGAAAATAAATAACATAAATATAACTACTTACACGTCATTACAACACCCGAAACCCTAGAAGCCTTCGTTCGCGTTCGAAACATGCCGGACCTGCCACCACTTTGCCAATTTTCGCCGCTGGCTCGCTGCCTTCCACCCAATCCAACACCGCCGACGCATCCAGCTCTTCACCCCGCCGCCTCGCTGCCCATCGCCGATGCGTCCTATCCAATGCCACCACGGCAAATCTACACGACCGAGTGACGAATAAACAACACCTTCAAGGCCTGCATCATGTTACCTTCCCAATGCCACCTCCCGATCATTGATCGAATAACGATCCACCATTGGATCGTCAAATCGCTAAAACGAACGATCGAGGATCATCCTCAATTTATGGACAAAAGGTGATTTAATGATAAAAACGAATCACACCAGTGAATTACATTAGTCGAGAGCTTCGAAATGATATATAATTTGATAAGGTTTGGAGGAGTTTGATTTTTGGATTTTGTTTTGAAATTGAATTGAGGGTTCTGAAGTTGAATTTGCTTCTGCTACTGAAGAAAGAACAGACAAGAAATGTATGTACCACACAATGGAATAAGACATAGCTAGGATTTATAATGGACTATTTATAGGCAGATCAGAAATAGAAATGAATAGGCTACATCAATTTGAAAGTTGAACAATAAACGACCCAAAAAGCCAATTCCGTTTCGAAAACGAAAGTGGGTCATCCCATATATCAAAATAGATGTTTTCGATAATTGTAATATCCCGGAATTTTGGACAATTCAAATTTAATAATCTGGGTTTAAATTTAAATTGAATTGATAATTTTTGTTAATAAATTTGATTTGATTTGATAATTTTCTTTATTTAAATATTTAATTTGTGAATTTATTTTCTATTTAATAATGTATATGTATTTTTATATATTTTAAATAGACAAGTTGTTTTTAATTAAATTAGTATAGCATAATTCTAATGTTTTGAAAATAGAAAGTGTGATTTTGTTTTATTTAAGCTTTTCAAAAATATTATATGATTTTTAAATATAAGACAAATGTTTAAAATTCATTTTTGACTTAAAGGTTGAATATTTAAAATAAGTTTAAAATGTTGTGTTTTTCTTTTTAAACTATTAGTTTATAAAATGAGATTTGTTAATTTAATTTGGAATTTAAAATACAATTTAAATATGAAACATGTATTCATATAAGTTATAACATCTTTCACAAATTTATTTTAATTTTTTAAAAGTATAAGAACTAATTAATTTAATTTAAACATTCATTAACACTTAATTAAATAACTAATTACTTGAAAGAGACATGTGTATATAATTTAAAAATTTAAGTAACATGTGTTAAGCATTAAGATAGGTAGTTAACATGTGTCCATCCTTTTTACATGTGTCAAATTTTGTTTCCTTTAATTTTAATTTAAATCAAACATTGTTATATAAACATGTATTTACTCATTACATTCCTCTTCCTCATTTTTTTCAATTCTTAACAAAGAAAACATTTTCCTCCTTCAATAAAATGAAAGTAAAATCTGTAACATTTCAGATTTTAAAAATCGAACTCCTCACTTTCAAATTGCATATCAATTCCTGTAAACAAACATGCAAGCCTGCATTCATCTTTCTTTAAAATCTGGGAAATAAATCAAGCTCCTGCATTTTTCTAATGTCTGCATCCTCCAAAACAAGCCTGCATGTTTTCAAGAAACAACTTGGGATTGAACTGCAACTTCAAATGGTTCCTGCATTTCAATTTTAAACAAGTTGAAGCCTGCATTTCATTCAAGCAATCAACCTGCATGCAACAACTTCAAGCAAGAAAGATGTCTGCATTTTGTTTCTTCAATCTGGAACTTGCAAATTGAGTTTATGCTCTGCATTTTTCAAGTACAGGTGAGTAACTCAACTTTTTAAAATTTTAAAGTAGGTAAAAGTAGATTGCATGTTTTTATTTAGACAAGAAAATATATTATAAATTGGTTATGGATGTATCTATAAACATATTTATGTGTGTGCATGATTGTTTACCTGAAGCATCTTTGTTTCTTTGATTTCTAGCTTCAGTCAGTTTTAAAACCCATTGTCTTTTGATTTTATCTTCGTTTGAGTTTAAGACTTAAACAAAATATGTTTGTTCTATTATAAACTTCAGATTAAAATTATACTTAAGTTAGAAAATATATGAAAATGACTCTGGAATCACAAACTGATGATCAAACATTAAATTAGTGAAATTTCAAGTTTAGAAATTTATGAATTCAGAGTTATAAATCAAATCATTATACTAAATCATGATTTTTAAAAGAAAATTTACAATTTTTAATGCTTTATACAAAATGCAGTTCCCTACTCTCTGCATTTTATATTGTGAAGCATTGTTGATATCTCAAGTGTCTGGAGGTGTTGAAATTTGTTCTGGAGGCGAAGAAGTTAACTAAGATGATGAGAAAATTACTGGATTTGATTACAATCCATTTTTAATGTTATGATTGGGATTTAAAGTATAGAACCCTAGTTTTTCTGAGCTGTGAGGAATCGATCATTGCTGCCTTTATAGTGTATCGAGCTCTATGTTGTTTTGGGTAACGGTAGATGATGGTTAGTCGAAGTCATCGCCGAAGTTTGGGTGGAAATGGTGGCCAGAGGCACGTGGGATCGCCTTTGACAGGTTGGAGTGTAGTGGGTGTTTTATATTCCAGGTTTGATATTTGAACTCGAATGCAAATTCGAGTTGGTTTTGGGCAATCTGATGATTTAGGGGAGATGAGGGGTTGCTGGACATTGTGAGGCGATGGTCGATGATGATCAGAGGTGACCGGAGGCTCTGTATATGTGCACAGAGGAAAGGGGATATTTTGGTGATGTTGGGTTACAGGAATTTGGTTGCAGCTGTAATTTACTCGAGTTTATCTCGGATAATTCGAGTGAATGACTCGAAGCGTGGAAGAATATGTCTCGAAGTAAAATGTGGAGCTCGGGGTTTTGTCATTGTTTCAGGTTTTAGGAAATAAAACAGAACCTGTTTTATTTTATTTTTTCCTGTTAAGAAGCAAGGTAAATTGCAAACTGAAATCTGAAACTATGTTAGAATCAAGAATTGAATTTGAATTCTATAAGTTTAAATTTGGGTCTTTGAAAATAAAATTTTAAAATTCTCTTAAATTCTAATTTGATTTTAAACAGAACAGAAACTGTTTTCTGTTTTATTTAAATTTAAAAGTAAGTTTAAATTTGTAAAATTAAGTTCAAACAGGGAATTTGCAAACCTGGAATGTAATTATGTATTCAATAATTTAAATCATGGATTTTGGGAACAATTTGAATTCGAAATGCAAGATGTTTTAAATTAAAACAGGAAACTGTTTTTCTGATTTAAATTTAAAAAGCAAATTTTAAAATGCAACTGAAAAATTTAAAACAAGGTTTAAATCTGGAAACAGAATTATGAAACTCAAGTTGAATTTAATTTAAATCTAGAATTTAAAAATTAGTTTTTAAACTTTTTAAAAGTTTACAGGAATTTTTGTTTTAAATTTAAAACTATAAGTTTTAAATTTATGGAGTAAGGTTTAAAATGAGGCTAAATTCAGTTTTAACCTGGAATTTGATTTTATGTCAGTTTTTAAAATTTGAATAAGTTTTTAAATTTAAAATTTGTTTTAACTATTTTGGAAAAGGTTAAATAACTTGGATTTAAAAATGAAGATGAAAGTGTAAGTAAAGTTTTAAATTTTTAAGTTTGAATCTGAAATGAAAATTTGAATTGTGTTTCAGTTTCAAATTTAAAAAGAAATTTTTAAACTTGAATTTTTGTTTGAAACAAAGTGTTTAAAATATTTTGTATAAAAAGAATGTTTCTTAATTGTGAACTTAAGAAAATTGATTTCATTTAAATTATTAAATTAATTTAAATGGAATATTAATTATTAATGTGGATGATTAATTAGGTAAATAATAATTTTTAAGTTAATTAATGAAGATTTGAGATTAATTAATTAAGGTTAATTAATCTATAATTAAGAATGGTTAATTAAATTTTAATTAATGATTAAGATTTATTTAATCAAGTGATTAATGATTAATTAAGATTTCAATTAACACTTAATTAATTAATAATTAGAGTTTAATTAAATTATAATTAAATATTAATTAGTTGCTGGTTAATAATGATTAATTATAAGTTAATTTCTTAATTATGTAATTAAGTGATGTTAATGAAGGTCATTAACTTAAGATTATTTAACAATTAATTAATGTGATTAATTTTAATAATTAATTAGGTTAATTAATTAATAATAATCAATTGTTTAATTTTTAATTACTTAATGAAAGTAATTAATGAATTAATTACTTAGTGTAATTAATTTGATTAAGGTGATTAGTTTAGATTAATTAAGTTTAATTAATTTAAACATTTGAGGATTGATTGATAACTACTTATGTAATTTATGAATTTGTAATTACTTAAGGAAGTAATTAATTAATAATTACTGAGTGTAATTAAGGATATTTAATATAAAAGTAATTTGGTTTTAAATTACTTTGGAAATTAATCAAGTGATTAACGAAGATAATTAATTAAGGGTAATTAATTATGGGATGAGTAATTAAAATAGTTAATTACTGGATGGTTATTAATCATAGGTGATTAATATATATGGTTTAAATTGAAGATTAATTACTTATGTAATTAATTTATATAGAGATTGATTAAATGTAATTAGAAATCATTAATTTATTAATTAATGATGTAATTTGGAATTGATTAATTAAGGTATAATTAATATTAAATGCTAATTACTTATTGTAATTAGAGATAGTTAATCAATAATGATTAATTGAAATGAATATTGAGATGGTGGTTATTAAATTGATTTGTAATCAATTAAAGATTAAGATAAGCAGGGTTTCGATGATGTAGTAATTATTTAATTTATTTTAAATTAATTAGAGATTTAGTAATTAATTTAATTCATTTTAAATTAATTATAAATGGTGTGATCATTAGATAGTTGCTTATGTTTGATGATTGGTATTGATTGCCATGTATGGTTTGTAATCTCAGTTATGAGATTAGTAGTGTATGTGATATGAATGCATTGGTTGCTTTTGGATGATAATATGGATTATCTGAGTATGATATAGATTATCTGTTAATGATAATGTTAATTATCCATTGTTATATAGTAAATTATCTATCTATGTATATTTAGATAATAAATTGTATTGTTTTAAACTTAAAACAACTTGGACCTTAAAAGACACGCTTTGGTTTTCGATGAGACCGGGATCGGGTTTCCATATTTGGGATCCGAAAACCACATCGATTCCAAATAACGTTAGGTCGTTAATCCAAGTGGAGCGAGTGAAGACTCGAGGTGTAAGGGCTATACGTCAGTATAACTCTGTGGGTGATTCCGTAATGAGTTTGACGAAATAATACTTATAGATTCGGGATGGTGAATCAGAGTGCAAGGATTATTGTCGTTAACTCTGAGGGTGATTCCAATACGAGTGTAACGGGATAATGCCTTCGGTTTCGTTCGAACCCGGAACGAACTTGTATAGATTGAATGCTTTCAGAACATCGTCAGGTGGACGATGAGCATTCTAAGTGATATGTCCTATAAAGGTAATCGTAGCCTCAAGCCTCATCAACCAGGAATGGCTAAAACAGGGGAGGTGCAGCAAAGCTTCGTGGGTAGCACCCACTTGAGAGCAAGATTTATCCCTGTCTAGAGGTCCCTTTATTTTCGGCTTAGTGGTGCGGTTGCTGATCACAACTGCGGGGTTGTCTTGTTTGGAACTGTTCAGTAAGGAAGGGTCCGGCTTTGTGTTGCAGGGGATTGGGAGTAATCCTCGGTACGGTGATCTAGGCCACTACTGTGACAGGCGGTACCCTAGTAGCCCAGCCATTGTATGGAATCCAAAATCCAATAAGTGCCAACGGTTTTGATTGTATTACCCACTTTTGTGGCTAGTAGCTGGAATTTAATCATGTAACAATTTCGGCTATTTCTTATTTACTTGAAAACCCTAGACACTATTATAATATCATCGGATTTCCTATCAAATGTTTTGGTTAGCGTAAGGTAAAAACTTTTCCATGTTTATGTGTGGGAAGTCTTACGTGATACCTTTTCTTTTCAAAGGTTTTTCAAAGTTAAGCAACTTCAACCTGTTACTCACACCAGACCCATGTCTGACCCAGAGTTATTTCTGTTTTTTCTATAACTCTTGGGTACTCAAAGTTTGACGAGTAGCCAAGGGAATTCAGGTTAGGATTCAGGTTAGCTTTGACGAATTCTGGAGGAGCATATGGAGCAGGAGGCTTCTGCGTATAGTTATATAGTTTTCCGTTGTGTTGGTATCTCTGAGTGTTTGTCTGATATGTATTGAGTTGTAATAACTAGACATGTGTTTATAACTGTCTAGTGTGTGTTGTATATGTCTGTGTAACTCTGATATTTGATGTATACTATGTAATACTTATGTTATTAATATAATTTATTCGTTCCGCTGTTGAGATTCTTGTGTTGTTTCTTCTTTCTGTTCTTTCTTTTCTCTTTTCTATCCCTTTCTTTCTTAAAGATGATGCGATTTTCCGGGAGTGGAAAGTCGGGTCGTCACAATAATTTTAAACTCAATAGAATAGGTTTCAAGTGCTAATTCCAACACATGAAGAAGTTAGCTTGAAAACCCGCTTATTTCAAATTGATTTTAATTAAATTGATTTCTGCGCGTTTCGAGCCCGTACGATTAAACGACAAGTCTGATCGCTACGAAACTTGAAACCTTATAATAATTCACCATTACGGATCTGATGGAACTTATTTCGTCAAAATCCGAGACAGTGGCCAAAATTGCTATTTTCACATCAATTAAATAAATTAATATTAAATTAAGTAAATCTCTTTTTAAATTCAATATTTATAAACCAACAAATTTCGTCATCTTGATTACATAGACATTTATAATAACTTAAAACAAATTTATTTAAAACTTCAGTGTTAATTATTTTTCAAAATACAGTGTTCAGTTTCAACAGCAATTAATCCAATTAATTATAATTTAATTCCAGTAAGTTGATTTAATTTGATTTCTATCTTTATACTCAATCAATTATTACTCTAATAACATAGTTAACATTTGTTCACCTCTTATTTCATTAATATGCTACAATTTCCATCTTTTATTTATATTAACTACTATATTTCAATTATATTGAATTTTTGTCAATTTTACACATTAATTACAATTTAAAATCGTAATTAATTTATTTATCTTGATTTCACTCTTTTATTAACTTAATTAATACCTTATGAATATAATTAACATTTCTATACATTTTATTGCATTCACAATTTACAGTTATTGTCTTAAGTCATATTAATGTAACATTTAATGGCATTTATTTGTAATTCATTAATTAAATTGGTAACAAATAACAATTGTCACCATTTCTACATTTAATAACATTTGTAAGTTCATTATTTACCACCAATTGTTGTAAAAACTTATACTATATAAATTCTATCCAATCACCATTTATTACACATTATTTTATTAATTAATCAACATTTAAATTATTAGTTTCTTTTTAAATCCAATTATTAATTATACACACATTATTAATACAATCATTTGACCATCTATACCTAATTATAACTTTTTAATCCTTTTAATTAATTTGAATTACATTCAAAGCAATTGTTAATTTCCTTACATTAATACTATTACCTTTTAATCCAATTACATTCTTATTATTTAATCATAAAATTTCATTTCTTCCAACATTAAATCACAAAACCTTATTAAATTTACAATTTTTTTTAATTACCGAAATTTACGGGTCGTTACAATACCTTGAAATCGTGTACTCGAATCTGAATCAAAATCGGTTATGCGAATAAAATGATCTATGCACAACTTACAAATTATTCAATTGGTTTCTCTTAACCATACCAATTATTTTTATCCACATTCATTTTAAATCACAATCTATTTAACCAATAGTTTGTCATTTAGAAATAAATTATTGTGAACCATTTCATACAACTTTATCTATAACGATCCGTAAATTTTTAATAGTTTTAATAGCGTAATTAACTGAATTTTTGTGAAATTTTAAATAATTAAATTTTGAAATGAAAATTTGATATTTGTAATACGTCTATTTACGCATAGCAAATGGTAATTTTTCATCAAATGATATGGAAGTTTATTTTTTTGTGTAATTTTATTTAATTTAAATCAATTAATATTAGATGATGATAAAATATTTTTCAAACCCAAATTTTTATATATAATAAATTTGTAAATCTTCTTCTGAGTGAGATGTCATATTTCGTTTCGCTAAATTTGGACTGCTATTGCTCTTTTTATCTTATGTTTGGCTATTAATGGCATTTTCGATACCGAATATCAATTTTGATAAGATGATCATACCGCTGATATCTATGTACCATTCCGTCCGTCTTGTCGTGCTGATCCCCGCAGTATATTTATTTCTATAATTCGACATCCGGTACGCGGCGAAGTCCACGAATTAGGTAGTTGTATCGGTACCCATTTTGAGTTCTAAAACATTATGTGACCTTTCAATTTTCAACCGTTCCAAAATCAAAGGTCATTTTATTTTACTATTCATAAATTCTTGTGCGACTTTCACTCTTTCCTGTATTCAATTCATATTGCTGTCGTTTTCTCTCCCCTTTTTTCCTGGGTATAGTTAGTTCTGTACTTTGGAAGATATATATATAATAATAATTGCATACAGCCTGTCGATGGAAAATATTTCAATTAGCTATTCATTGTTTGACTGTTCAACGTAACTTATATATATTTTCATAAATATATATATTTTGAATGTTCATTGCTTTGGAAATAATATAACGGTTCAATTTTCGTTTGCTTTAATAACTCCTTCTTTCATTTTTCGTTCTTTTCGAATTTTCGAGCTTGCCATTCTCATGTCCAAACCCATCACATCTCCTGACCTAAGAACCGAACTTGCCACGCATCCGGCCTCCATCGCAACCCGCGCCCGCCCCTTCCCCTCTGTCGACCAGAGACAGCAGCCGCGCGCAGCAACCGTACCCTACTGCCACCTCGCGTACCCACCGGCAGTCACTGAAGCCATGCCGCATGCACCTCCTCTCTCTACAACATCACCCTTCCCATCAGCCTCTGCCACCTTCCCAACTGAGAGTAGCCCCTCCCTGTCCAAGTTGTGCACCCAGACAACCACATCAAAGCTTTGATGCTAGCCACTACCCTCTCCACCTCCTCCACATCGCAAGCCTCTCCACCACAGCCCATGCTCCCTCCATCCCTGACAGTGTCGAGTCTAGGCCGAACCTTTCTGGTAATATATATCAAGGTGCTTATATTTGTTATACTCTTAAGTTCATGTATAATTGCATAATTATATAAATTTTATATGTTATCTTATATGTATATATGTTAACTTATGTATCAAAGTTCATGTTATATAAATATATGTTGAAAGCTGAGGTTTCATGTATGATAGGCTTTTGAGAATATAAGATTTATATGAATATTGGTATATATAGGTTGATTTGTAAATATCTGGCAAACAGGTATTCTATATATGTAAAATATATACTTTTTTATAAATATTGTGTTTAGTATGGATTTTTAAGTGTAAGTATATATGTGATGTCCCTGGCAAACAGTGAGCATGACTCTGTTTATATATATGATATTATTTATATTATAGTATGAAGTGATGGTATATATATAAGTCCTATATACACTTTGATATGTATACGGCCAGATTTTTTTTTGGTTGCAGTTTCATAATAAAGGTGATATTTGTTCATTAAAGTATTGATTTCTAAATGATATAGATTTATAAATATATAGATAGTTATCTTCTTATATATATAAAACTAAACAAAGATTGTATATAATATGTTCGTCTCGGTTTATATGTTATATAGGTTATGATTAATCTGTGTAGTATACATAAGTATATATGAGTTTTATATGGGTTTATATATATAAGAGTAGGTTTTAGTATAGTGTTTTATAATATGTTGGTTGGTTGCCGTAAAAATATATAGATTTTATTTTATAGGTGTTAAAGTTAAAATATTGATTTTGAAATATATTATTAAGATTTTTATTTTATCTTATTTTAATACGAGTTAATATTAGACTTTGAATTTTATATATAATCATTCTCATTGATTCTTATTTATCAGCTTGTCCATCGAATTCGTGCCAATCTAGCTTTACTTTGGTATTCGTGCTTGGATTCGTAACTCATTTCATTGTCGAATTTCTCTAGCCTCGAAAGGTGAGCAATCACTCACGATTAACATTCTTATATTTATTAAATTCGATTTCATTTGAAACGACTATTGAAATATGCTGCTAAATTGAATTGTTAATTATATAATTGCTATATATGATATGCCATTATCTGTATATGTTCACCTGTGAGATATGACACCATATCTTGTTGTTTATATTATTTTTATCACTGATGATATATGCATGTTGTTGATATATTATATTATTATCATAACTATTCTCACTCTGCAAGTTCCATGTTAGTATAAAATTCCTTATGGGTTGAAACGATACATACCCAAACTATATTATAGATTAAGGGAAAATCGTTATGGGTTGAAATGATAAACCCAAGCGACTTTCATTGATTTTTAAATTTTGGCATTGCGGGCTGAAATGATATATACCCGTAGATATTTAATTTGCGGATAGAAATGAAAAATATCCATATCACTTGACCATAGGATAGAAAATTATATACAGACACCGTTGGTCTATATATATTTTGAAAATGATTTCCAAGGATTTGAAAGGAAATATATATATATATATATTATTGTAATAAATATTTATTTTTAAAATATATTATATGAATGTTATTTTTATACATGTCTAAATTTTAGATTTTTAAAATTATATGTTTTGGAAATTTTAAAGTTATGAGTTAGTTTTGAAATTTTAAACTTTAAGAATTTACTTATAATTTTACTATTTTAAAATATATAAAAAGTATTTTTAATAATAAAATTTAATTTAATAAAATTTAATTTAATTTAGTATATAATATGTTTTAAAATATTTGTATAAAAATTTATATTAATATTTTAAAATAGATTTATATCTTTAATAATAAAGGTCGGAAAGATAAATGAATAGTGTTGACTTGGAATTTAAATTGGTTAATAACTGAATGTAAGAAAGAATTGATTTAAACTTATTAGTTTTGAGATTTTGAAAGGATATGATTATAAGTTGATTTGAAAAGGGTGACCAAATGAATATTCTCAACTTTAAATAAAAATCGAGATTGAATATTGATTTAAATGTATAAATTAGGATTTCAAATTTTTTTTATATAAATGGTCAAGCGAATATTTTCCAATTTGAAATGAAATAAAGATAAATGCTGAAATATAAATGAAACTTATATTGTAAATGTTGAATATTTAAACCGTAATCTTATTGGAATTGGAGTGATAGTTCAAATTTGGTTTTGAAATCGATATAAATTGAAATGGTTTATTGAGAATTTGAATTGAATCTTTGACCTTTAAATTTAAACGGCTAAACTAGAATTGATTTAAATTGAATTTTGGAATTTAAGCTGATTTGAATCGATTTGTGAAATTGGAGAAAACAATTTTGTTATATAAAGTATATTTTTTATATATAAATTATTTTAATGTATAAATTATTATAATTTATAAACTATTTTAATTGATAACTATTTTAATACATATATTATTTTGAATATCTAAACTGGTTAAGTTGGAAGTGTTATGATTTCGAAAGTGCTATAAATTTTGAAAGTGTCACGATTCTGAAAGTGAATATTATTTAAAGTGAATAATGATTTCGAAAGTGATATGGTTTTGAACTCAATATGATATTTTGATATGAAGTATGAACTATTTGAAATGAAATGACCACGGTGTGAAATAAGCATTTGGTTGTTAAAGAGACCGGGATCGGATATTGTCGTACTCTCTACCAACACTGAAAACCACTTTAATAACTGTGCACATGGTGGAGATTCCAGAATGAAGTAGGGCAGTTTGGTGACGATTCTTTATGGTATTTACGTAGCCTTGACTCCCATGAGTCAGCTTGATGAGGCTAAATCAGGAGCCATGCCGGGCCAAGTGAGGCCATTCCTCCTATCGAAGACATTTCTTCGATACCATTCTATTGCTTTTGTGATTTGATTGGGTGCACCTTTGATTTGAGAGTGTGTCATGAGGTGGGCAGTAGTAGCTGCTATGCGTTACCACCTGTTTGGATACGCAAACGGTATATCAACCTTGGCATTCCCTCTAGTGCCTTCCCGCATGCCCTATCGCGCCTTCTACGAGTTCGGTTTGTACCATACATATGGAGTGCCCTCTGATAGCCCTCCAGTTTATAGAGGAATTACGGTACGGTATAGACTATGGGAATATATAAAAATGTGTTAAGGGGGATATGGTAATGCCTTAACACTATTTTAATACTTTTACTATAGACATATTATAATAGCTTATATTACTACATAGTAGATAGTTCCAAGGATCCTTAAAGGATGGGAATCCCAAATACCCTTTAAGTTACTTGTGTTTCAGTTGATATTTCACTTGAGTTGAATTTATTAATATAAGAACGTTAATCCTGACTCGAGTGTTTTGTGTATTGCTTTACGCTTGGTCAGACTGAGTGTCTCAGCATTTGAGACTCACCTTTGGAGTTGGTGCTTCACTTGGAGATTCATCTATATCTATTCAGCTTCCAGCTATCTAGTTGTTTTGTTCGGATTTGTCATCTGTTTGTATTGAGACTACATTGTATTTAATATATTCTGTTGTATTTTATTTCAAACTCTGATGTTCATATAGTAGCTTCATGAACTACTATCTATCTATTCCGCTACTTATTGTCATGTTAATCTGTGTCTGTGATTCTGTGATTGATTTATTTACTGTATATGCTGAGTTTTGCCAAATATAAAATTAACAATCGTTTGTTTTGAGCAACTCAAATCTATCATGTGCGGATGCGAATGGTTCGAAATACCAGGTCGTTACGTTATCTAAGTTACACTCTATTTCTTAACTCAAGTACATATCAATATAACACTCTTTATATCCAAAAGAGTATATATGAAAATTTCAAGTTTGTTTTACTTAATCTAAATGTCCAACAAATTAAAATTTGTTTATTTCTTACTATCTTCTCAAATTTATAAGTTACCAAAACTTATCTTCTTATAATTTCACAAAAACACTTAAATTTAATTTATACCAACTTATAAGTTTTTGACTCTCCAAAATTTTTGAAAATTCCTTTTCATTTTAATAAATGAAATTACCAAACAATACCTCAAACAAAATGCACAAACCAAACAATCCAAATGGATAAGGTACATGAGTCTTTGATATCACTTAACTGAAAAGTTGGGAACTAAATACCTGGTTTTACTTGTACTATATTTGAAATAATAATATACATGTATCTCCTTTATATATCAAATCATACCTTTAGGAAATTTAAACAAATTTGTTTTACTAAAACAAAAATTCTATGGCAAATAATCTGTGGTAGCAATCCTTCACTTATAAACTCAAAAATGAATACCGAAGATATTGCAGTAATCACTGGAATTATTTTCCGACTACTGAAGTGAGTTCAGTGCTTTCTATCTCTTTAAAAATTTCTTAAAGTATTTTTATTCAACAATATTTTCAAAATAATACCATATTACTTTCCCAAAACTTTTGAAATACAATTTCCAAAATGTCAGGATTTAAGTTTTCAAATTTCCAGTTTAAATCCGTTAATTTATAATCAATACCTTATAATTCACATTTTTTAAAATTAACTTTCTTATATATTAAAACTCATTTCACAATTATTATCCTTACTAAGATTTTAATAAACAACTTTATTAATATTATACTTTAAACTCAACCAAAACAATAGATGCTCTTAGCCGGGCATAACTATTCAACAATAAATGATAATAATTGAGTATTATCATTCTACCAACCAGTTACACAATATATAACCATATTAATTTTGAAAAATTATTCATTTATATATAAAATATTATCTAGGTAAAATTATTTAATTTACCTATTTTAAAACAATACTGTGTCGGTTTGCCTATTCAAGAATTTAGAAACCCATATTGATACAGTTGTTCCTTCTGTATCGACCAGAATTCATAAACCACTCAATCGAAAAATCAAATCAATATAGCCATTTTTATATCACTAAATATAATACACTTAAGCTCATTCTAGAGTCTCACTTACCCCATCTCAAATGAGTTTACCCACACCAAAGTTAGGTGTTCATTCAACCTAAGCTATGATACCACGCATAATGTTCCGCCTAAATGGGTGGTGCCTTAATGATGGTAACCTCAAATCTAATTTTATGGCCAACCTCTTAACTGCGATAAACCCATTAATTTCAGCGATATGTAGGGGTAAGAGTCTAAGCTTTGGCAAAGTTCATAAAGCGAGAACTCCCTATCACATTAAAGCAACTTTGCAAACAAATTTTATCCCGGTCTCACCGAATCGACAATGATAAACATGCCAACATTTGATAGTCGGCTCTTTAACTAGCAAATAATATACAATTCAACCAAAAATTTAATTCCCAAAAGAAAATATCACTGGTTAAGCACAAAGCACCTATTAGCCTCTTTAACTAATCCTTTCATTAATTAAAATCACTTTGTAAATACTTATATCAATATATACTTTTACAAAGATATATTCACTAACCCTTTATACTCCTTTCAGTACTTGGAAAAATATCCATATACTTATTTCAGCGGTATAAGAAAATTCACAAAATATTATAAAAGACTTCTTATTTTAAAATCACATAAAAGGATTAAAATAAATATGTTTCCAAAGAAGCGGAGGTAAGGATAAACCCAAACACTATTCCTTTGGTGTTAAGAATGGAATAAATGTCCACACCACCAAAAATTAAGAAAGTTAATTTTCCCGATATCATTTTCTTTTATAAATTTCTTCAATAAATCCTTTTAATAAATCTATTTCATTTATAAACATCTTCTTTACTAAAATTCTAAATCTATTTATAAACCTCTTAATAAATCTTCAAATTTATTTAAAAAACTCTTTTATAAATATCCAAACCCATTTATAAAACTCATTTATAAATATCCAAAATCATTTATAAAAAATATTTTATAAATATCCAAAATCTTTTGTAAAACATTTTTATAAATCTCTAAGACAATTTATAAAACTATTTTCCTTTATAGCACTCCATTATAAAAGTCCTTTACAAAGCCTTTTTAAATTCCTTTATAAAATCCAAAATCCCACCTTCATTTGTAAGCTCTTTTATTAATTGAGGTTCCTTTTATAAAATACTCATTATTTATAAAAATAATCAAGCAGATAAATCGATTAACTTAAACATCAACAATAAATAATAAACTAGTTTTTCAACAACACTAGTAACATAATCAATTTTCCTTTACAACAACATTAATAAAATAAATATTTTATTCCAAAACACTTTATCAATATAATAATTAATAACTTACAAATATTATAGTATAATTAACAACTTTAAACATTATGAATAAAACAATAACAATTAATCTTTAACATGATTATAATAAATAATAATTTGCCTCCAACACATTATTAATAAATAATTATTATTAATTCCAAAACATTATTGATAAATAATAATAATAATTAATTCCAAACCATTATAAATAAATATTAATTATTAATTCTAAAGCATTTTTAATAAGTAATCATTATTAATTCTCTTCAAACAAAATTAATCATGTAAATAAATAACTTTTCACGATATTAAACATAAAAAAAAATCTTTAGACAATATTAAATATAAATAAACAACTTCTAAAACATTTTTAAACAATAGTTAAAGAACTTTTGACATTATTAAATAATAATGAAAAATTGACAAAAAGGTTGGAGTAAAACAAAGGAGTTGAAAATTCATTTCAAATAAAATATCGTAGAAAACCATAACATCAATTTTAAATCATTTTCCAAATCGAAAATCATTTTCAAACCATCACTTTAACAGTGTTTCCAAAATATTATATCGAGGCCAACAGTTATTATAGCACTTAACTAATGTTATTACTTACTTTTTCACTAAAAAGGTTTAACTTTTCACAAGTGTTAGTGTCATATTTAATATGACCACATAACCAAATTTCAGCATTTAATAATCTATTTAACATGAACAGTAAAACAATTGGAAATTAATAATCATAATTTCAAGAAACCCAGATTTCTCTACAAATTTTCTTGTATTTCAATTTTAAATACTAACTCACTTTTCCAACCAGATATCCTAACCAAATCAAGCAATATTTCATCCAAACATAAACAGTAAATTTTATCCACTATATATCATACCGATTATCCAAAATGGTGAGTTTAAGTCATTGAAATTCTAGCGGACACTTTGGCGTTCCAATTTGAACTAAAATCGAACAACGTCTGATTTTAGCCCAAATTTTCACTTGCTCCAAATTCAACTAACCTAGTTCCAATGTGTAGATAATAATTCCACAAGTCCAAGACAACTGACAGTGTTCGATTTGGACCTCATACAAGAAAGTTATTCAATATACAAGTTATCAATTTATAACGTAAAATTAAATTCACTAATTACAATTTTAATTTCTAATTACTCTTGCTCAATTATCTTCCCCAATTATAAAATCCTCCTGCTCAATTTAGTAACTCTTCTCCCCATGGCCGCTACTTCTCTCCTCCCTCCCATCCTCGTTGCTCCATAAAACGATATACCGATCGCGTTGCTACTCACGTCCTCTTTGTGCTTATAACCTCAACCCTACACTCGGCCTTCCCCTTTGAAGTTTAGCCTGCACACATTGCAGCCTAGCCCTAGGAGACGAGAACCGCCCCCTAGACCACACTCTGCCAAAAGTAGCTCCTCCTCATGACTACATAAATCCACCCTCCAATTCACTAAACTTCACTTCAAATCCAAGAAATCAAAACCCTAGTGTCATTATTGCTAATGTTTTAAAATATCAAACTAAAAAAAAGCCGCACCCTCCAAATCACATGTCAACTTGTAGATTTAGGTTAAACTAGCTCAAAAATACAAGCTTTTGAAATTTTATATTTTATATGAATTGTTTTGATTTTATAAAAGGAATAATTTTATTTTCTTTGTTTCATAGTGAAATGAATGAAAAGATAATGGATAAAAGGTAAAGATGCTTCTTGGCTAAATGTTTACTGATATTTGATTTGAAAATTCCAACATCTCACTGTACATATTCGTTCGCGTATGAACTCCGAACAATAAAACAAAATACGGTCGCGCTCAAAACAACATATGACCTCAAAACAATAATAATATACACTGGTTATCGCATTCTGTAAAATCACAAAAACATGTTATTTGCCGATAAATCGTTAAACGATAATTTAAATATTTTCCAAATTAAAAATTATGGAAAAATCAAATAAATTAAATTAAAAATACGTTAATGAAATCGAGTCATTATATTAAAACATATGTTTGTATTATTTATTTAAACCATATATTATTACAAGTAAATTTACAAAATGAATTAACTATTATTATTTATTAAATAAAAAGAGTTAAATAAGGCTAATAAATCCATTAAAAATATTCAATCCAAAATCCAAATATTTAAATCTCTTTTCAAATACTAAATTCAAAATTCCACTATTTGAATAATCCCTATAATTGAATTCATGTTATAAACTTTAAAACCCAATTATTTCAATATTTAAAATTAATAAAATATTCAAAATCCAATGACCAAAATTATAGGTTGTTACACTTCGTGTCTTATGTGTAGTTATTTACCCTTCATGAGATATTCTGTGATATTCCTTAAAAAGAGATGAGATTATACCCGCAACTGATATCCAGAGTATGATGGATTCTCATATTATATGCTTTATATATGATTTTCCAAATGCATAGTTTATTATTATTTGTTGTTGTTGATATATATACTATTGTAAATTGCACGTACGTGCATTTAATAGCTAGAAATTTTTTACTTTTTATTTAATAAAAAAAATTTATGGATGGATATGTGCTATAAGTCCAAAAGCTTTGGTAATCATAGGACTTTTATTTCAAGTAAATTGATGATGAAGTTCCATTAGATGGTTGGTATATGAAGTTTAAGGAAGCTGGAAATCGATGATGAAATTCCCTTGATTGATGTTGGGTATTTTGGGAATTTCAAAAAGATAACATGGAAATCATGTTCATTGAATGCTCTTTACTAACAGTAGAGATATTGATGATGTGATTTATTATTTGGGATTGAAGGATATTCATGGGCTTTGCCATCTATATTTGATGGTATTTCATTAGTTAATGCTTATTAGAATTTGATGATGATTTCAAGATATAGATGAATCACCCATTTGATGTTGATTTCAAAATTTCCGATTTGATATTCTTTTAATTGGGTGATGACATCTTTATTTATGGCCTGTAGTATTTGATGATATGTAATATATTGGAATAATTGTGATATTATAATTATATATTTTCATATTATATATATATATATGGTAATTGACTTGAGTTATACTAATCGTATTACTATTTTGCACCATAGTTATATTAAGTTATGATATATATATTCGACCTCTTGATTAAAACATAATCTGACCCGTGTGTTAATTAGGCAATACTCAGGTTAGTCCGATACATTTCAGGTTCAAAGACAGTGAGACTAGCTTGTGATTCTAGACATAGAGGAGACTAGATATTTCTTTTAGCTGTTTATCATTTTGTATTGTATAACCTCTTGTATGTATATTCATATGATGTATCTTGGACATATTCTGTATATTTAGTATTATATATTACTGTTGCATTTCTAGCTCTATATTCACTATTATTTTATATGTATTATATATTATTCTACCCTAGAGGCATGCGTATTTATTGCTTTGTAACGACACTATATAAGGATGGATGAGTTATTTATTCAATTTATTTTTTTATACATACCAGTGTTAGCCTAAGGGAATATTATTGTGTGTACCCCATGTAGCATTATTCTCCATATTATCTGACAGTATTATTCGGTAATACCCTTGGATAATATGGGTATAGAGGTGGGATGTTTACACTGCTCCATAAAATTTCCAACCAATTAGTCAAACGAAGATATGGTTCTCGTTGGTAGCCAAGCAAACTACATCATAGCTACTCCTTCTAAGAATATCATAATATATCTATATATAACAACATTAGTAACTCTGGCACTACTCGTATGCCATTCGTACATCAGAATATGTTGTCTTTGATCATTCATTTTCTATAAGACAACATCATGGGGATGGTGAACCTTCTGGGATACTCCTCCTGTAATATCTCCTCAGTGAACAAGTTCCTACTAAGAAAAGAACCCCAGTCATAATTACTTCAATGTTGGTTTTCATTCATTATCCTCCTCACTATACCAACCAAAAAATTTGTGTTCAATTGGATCGGTTGAACGACGATTATCATGGCACGCCCTGGGTGTTTAGCTTTGCAAATGGTCTTGGTTAATTCCATGGTATCTGGGTTCTCCTATCTCTAGGAGAGCCGTTCGCCCAGTTGATCGATTTCTACGATCTCTACTTGATGGGCCAACAACAACCGTTGGAACTCTAGTATTCCGACCACCAATAATATGTCCATTACCATAAATCAACATTATCTTTTAAGTAAAAAAAAATTTCATAACACGGGACCTGGTTAGAGGGATCGGTACCGAACTGTAGGGTTAGTTTGGCACCAATTTATGCTCTACCGACCTGAGTTTTACCTGCTCCAACCTTTGAAGTTCCAACTTCCTTCTTCTTCATTTTCTATTTTCCCTCTCTATGGTCTATTCCTGACGAAGATGACCTATCTTCTTCCGAATTATATGGTGATAACTCCTTTTTGTTCCTTCTGTGACCTTAAGACAGTTGGGTCATCCATTCCATATTTTCTTTCATCTACTTCATCATAACATCCTAAATTTCAATCATCTTTTCATTCATTTATCTCATCATCATATCCAAATCAACCCTAATAATCATTTCCAATGTCACTGAATTTCAACAATTCTAGGCTGATTGGTTTCCTCTCCGTGTTAAGAAACAACATTTTCTACATCATTGGTGGGCTTGGAGGTAGTGGATTTTTCCTTGTTATTATTTGGTGGCATTTTTTGGTAAATCCTACGATATATATATTTAATGAAATCTAAATAATCAACATTCTTTTAAGAACTTGTATCTACTTCGTGGATTATAGCAAATGCAAAGTGGACGATAGATATGAATAGTAAGACATTTAAGTTCTTAGTGGCAGCACCAAAATGTTTATGCCAAAAGTTGGATAAACACCTGATTAGATTGAAGTAGAGAATAAAATAAATAAATTAAATGAAAAACAAGACAAAACAACACACAACAATTCATATAGTGGTTCGACTAAACTTCGACCTATGTTCGTTTGAACTTTATTAATAATTTTTTTAGATTTCATAAGCTGTGTTCTTACGACTTTATGCTCCAAACTTGGTGAGAATCCATAAAAATGATAGAATAAAGTCAGAAAGTTAAAAAAAATGAAAATGATATCGAAATAGTGCCCATTTCCTCCTATTTAGGGACGTAGATCGATAAAATAGGCTTCGATATTGACTATTCACATTCTCCACGTTTAGAAGGGGGTTAAGGAAGAAGATCTTGGCCAGTTCAAAAGTTGTATGTCAACTTAGCATCGAGTGGGGCTTTACAACCGTGCCAAGTCGTCGCTTGTGGAAATTTTGAACTTCTAGCTTCATACTTCATGTTTCCTTTAATGGAAAGCATGTGGCCGATTCTCCTTTACTTGGTATTGTACGTTATCTATGGTTTGTCATTGATCGTCTTTATATTTCTTATTGGGTTGTGTGTATGGATTAGTATCGAGTTGCCTTGACCAGATCGGTACTGAGTTGGCCCTTATGCCATCTTTTCTGGAGTTTTATTCCATGCTACTTAATTCCACTTAGAAGCAGCTAGCTCCCTTCAAATTGTAAGCAAGACTTTCTATAACAGCCCATAATTTTGTAAGTAATTTTAATTTAATTTTATTTGAAAACTTGGATTTTAAATCATTAAAAATTGGATTTTTGGAATTTTCCATTGTAAATTTGGAATTTTTTGTAATTTATTTTTCAAATACAATAAAATAAACAATTTCTGAAAATTTTATATTTTGGTCAACTGAAAGTCAAAGTTTGATCACAGTTGAAAATTTTAAATTTTAAATTTTAATCTTTTTCTTTAAAGCGGTATATAATTCTGATATTCATTCTGTTTTTCGTTTCGTTAAATTCTGATTTATACTTTTCAAATTAGACAAAATACCGTGTTTTACATGCAATGATTTTCTATATTTTATTTTCTATTTTTCCTATGTTTATTTCTCTAAATTTTATTTCCTATTTTTAATTTGTATAAACTTTGATTATATTTATTTGATTTTTGATTGGTTTTATTTTCAATAATAGCTTTGGAAATTTCAAAAGACTTCGGTTTCCCTCCTTTGTTTGGGCCTTTTCCTTTTCCCTAGCCTTCTACCTTCTTTAGCCGTTCATTCCTCCACATCTCTAGTCGTTCACATCTTTATAACCCTAGCCGCCTCCTCTTTGTAAATCACGTAAAAAGATTTCTCACCTCTCAAACTTCATTTGCGTGAGGAAAAAAAAAGATACAAGATCTGATTCATGGCTTCTCTTTCTTCTTCTCCTCTTTTCATTTTGTTTTTCTTTGTTTTCTACTTGCTTGGTTCGACCTACATCATCTCTCCATCTCTTAGCCAACCACAACCTCTTTACCCCCACCACCATGATCACCTCCTCTTCCCCACCATGCTTTGGCTGTGACCTCTATGACCCATACATCACCAAACCTTTATGAAGCCTAGCCGGGCCACTAATTCACCTTCCACTTCCTCCTCATGCCTCGGCCACCACTCAAACGCCACACCACCTTGCTTTTCCTAACCCTAGACATGCCTATGATGCCTTGATCAGATCTCAACACATCTGGCCGAGCCACATGGAGCCATAACACGAACCCATTGTATGCTTATAACCCTTCTTTTGCTTGCCTCTTTGCCATCCACACTTGTAACTTCCACCTCCTCACCTTCTAACCTCTAGCCATGCCTCCTACCTACCATAATCGAGCCTATCACACCATAATCCAATCATGGCCGAGCACAACATAATGTGGTCTAGCCCATTTTTTTAATTTCTATTCTATTGGATTGAAATATATTCTTATATATGTTGTGTTTGTTTGCATATAAGATTTAGATCTGACTCTTCATTCAATCAAAAATATGGTCGTGACTTGTCGTGCTTTTCGGGGTTTGTTGTGTATCTCTAGTTTGTCAAATTTTAGCTTTAAAAGGTGAGTTTATCACTCTAAACATACGTACTTTTATAATTGTGAAATGATGACAAGTGAATTGTATAAATTAATATGCTATGTGCATATATACCTGTGATATATTTATATGATGTTAAATGATGTTTGTATAACTGTAACATCATCTGATATGATATGTTATATAGTATTGTTCATTTTATTTACTGTATCTCACACTGCAAGTCCCCTATCACTATGGGTTGAAGTGATACATACCCCAACGGACATTCGAATAGGGAAAGATCATTATGAGCTGAAATGATAGGCTCGAGTGATATTTATTGTATTTGATTTACTTGGGATTGCGGGTTTGAAACGATAGAACCCAGATTTTTCTTTTTTAAATTATGGATTGAAATGATACATATCCGTTCACTTGACCTAGGTTAGAAAATATTATATAGGCCTATGGTTATATTTTTAAATAATATTTTCCTAAAAATTTGTTAAGTATTTTAAGTAATATTTCCCTAAACTATTATTAAGTATTTTGATTTTTATAAATATATGAAATTTTAACTTAAAATTTCATTCAATGCTTTAATTATAAAGATGTATTGGTTTTTCTATAAGTTAAATATTTATAAGCTAATAATTGATTTTAAGTTGAATTAAAGATCTTTATTGATGATAAACAACTTAATAATTGAATTTGACATAATATGGAAGTTTTAAATGTAACCTAGTAATTGTTATGAATTTTACTTTATGAAATGAGCATGCTTTTTGTGATAAATAATGTATTTTTAACTGATAAAATGGAATACAGTTTTAATTGGACATTTTGTAATAAAATTTATTTAACTAGAAAATCATAGTTGATCGATGTCTAAATGAACATATTTATAAGGAAAATTTGATTGAACTATGATAAAATATTCTTTTGTGAAATGTTATGTTTTGTAAAATAAATAGTTATGATTTTAAAATTGAAAAATGTATCTTAAATTATGACTTAACTTGGTAATTGGAAATTGGGTTTTAAATAAATATACTAAGTTAAGTAAATAAATGAAAAAATAGTTTTATTTATGAAGTGGGTATTTTAAAATAAAGTGTTAAGTTATTTATTAAAGTAGAGTTAAGGAAGAATGTATTTTTGACTTAACAAATGAATCGTAGTGTAAATTGGATATTTATTGGTAAAATTTTATTATATTAAATCATAAGTTGAGTGATATCCAAATGAATATTTTTGAAGCGAAAAATATGATTTTTATAAGTTAAAATGGTTAAAATTGAAGTTTTAATGTTTCTGAAATTTTATATTAAATCTGGTATTAGTATTGGTGGCATTTCAGAAATGCTGTGGTTTTAAGATAGCATTTGTTAAGTGCTACCATTTCTGAAAATAAACTAAGTTCGGAATAATAAAAAGCTACTGCAGCACTTTGTAAGTGCTGTTGTTGCTGAAACTAAATTATATTTTGAAATAACTAAAGAGCTACTACAGCACTTTGTAAGTGCGGTCGTTGCTAAAGTAAACTGTTTTGAATAACTAAATAGCTACTGTAGCACTTGGTAAGTGCTGTTGTTGATGAAAGTAACTGTTTTGAAATAATAACTAAATACCTACTGGAGCACTTTATAAGTGTCGCTGTTTCTGAATTAGATAATTTTTTTGAAATATTACTATATCTACCATAACTCTTTATAAATGCTGTTGTAGCTGAAATTTACAATGTATTAGAAAGTATATAATTAAATGAATAAACATAGAAATGTTACAACTTTGAAATGAATATTACTTGACATTGAATTTAAATAGTTTAAGTGAAGATCATTTTAAAGGTGTTATGATTTTCTAAGTATTATGATTTTCAAAAGGACAACATTTCGTGAGTGTGATGATTTTAAGTAGTATAGTTTCCAAATGATAACATTTCTAAGTTGTCATGATTTCAAAGAATTATGGCTTCAAAGTGTTGGTTTCTGAGCTGTTGTAACCTTGAAAGTCCTATGGTTTTGGAAATAAAATTATTTAAAGTTGTATTTAATTAAGAATTATCTTTAAATATAGTGATTTGAAACTCATTGAAATTGATGATTTAAGAATATGACTTTATAACCTGGTTTTGGTTTAAGATGATTTAAAGGAATATTTCATGTTTAATAAGTTGAAGGAAATATTCACTGATTTGGAAATTTAGGTTTTGATGATATTGGTTTGGTTTGGAATTTAAATGATATATTATTACTTTGGTTTTTGAAATGGAAATGATATATTGATTTGGTTTTTGAAATGAAATAATATAGTATTTAGTTTTGAAATGGATATGATATTTTGGTTTTAAAGTATAAACGATTTTGAAATAAATATCAATAGGTTATAATAACATTGGGTTGTTAAAGAGACCGGGATCGAAAGTTGTCATATTTTCTGCCAGCTCCGAAAACCACTTTAACAACCTTGTACGCGGTGGAGATTCCATAATGAAGTAGGATGATGGCGACGTTCTATTAAGGTATATGCATGGACCCGACTCCCATGAGTTGGCATAAGGCGGCTAAAACATGATCAATTGACGGGCTAATGAGGTCGCTCCTCTGATCAGACACACCCCTTCGCTATTATATTCAGACTTTAAGATTGATTCGGTGGCCACTTTTGATTCTTTTGATTTGGAGGTGTGGCTCGAGGTGGGCTGTAGTAGCTGCTACGCGTTACCACCGGCCCGGAAGTATAATTGGTATATCTAACCTGGCATTGCCTAGTTGTGCCGTGTCACCTACCCTAGCGCGCCTTGTACAAGTTTGATTTGTGTCGTACCTATGGAGTATCCTCTAGTAGCCTCCCGATCAGGAGATATTACGGTACTTGTAACAACCCTGTATTTTCTGATTATTGTAATTGTATATTTTAATTATTTTAATTTAAATTCCTAATTTAAAAACTTTATTTTATTTATTAAAATGAATATATTTTGTTAATTGAAAAATAAATGTTGATTTTGATGTGGATTAGAATTTCAATCATGCATAAATTGAATATTTCCAGAAAAGTGAATTTTGGTCAAAATAGTCAAACTTTGACTTTTAAACTTAAAATTTGAAAGTTTGAAAATTTGAATTTTATATTTTATTATGAAAGTAAATAAAATTTTAAGAACACTGCTTTTCGTTTCGTTGAAATCTGATTTATAATGTGAAAGTTATGCCTTTTTAACTATTGTGTGAAATTTGCTGTATTTAACAAAATTGTTTATTTTAAATTATATAAATAATCTTTTTATTTGTCATATCTTATTCTAAATTGTATTATATGCTATGTTACATATATTTTTACCTTTTAAATATTTTTAAAGTGATGTTTGAATTTTTCCAAAGCTCATTGAATTTATTTTCTATTTTTAAAGGTTAGTTTCCATTTTTCTGTTATTTTCTTTATTTAAATTATATTTAACTAAAATTTATTTATTCATTTTTATGTATGCATTTTATTTTTCTGTTCTTATCTTTATTTATAGATATATTTCATGTACATACAATTTTTTCAAAGTTCATTTCGTTTATTTTCAAATTTTCAAGCCTAGTTTACATTTTCTTTGCTATTTTCTTAATTTAAATATATTTAATTAATATTTATTTATTTATTTTTGTTTATTTACTATATTTTCGTGTTTTATCTGTATTTATACATATTTTACATGTATTTAAAATTTTAAAAGAAATTAGAAATTCAAAGAGACTAGACCTTTCATTTTCTAGTCTTTTCATCTCCTTGTCTCTTCATTTTCTTTTGGCTTTTACTCTCCTTTCTTTTGGCCGTACACTACTTACCTATAGCCATATATTTTCTCTAGAAATTCATGTGAAAATATTCTTCCCACCATCAAAAACTCACGGCATTTCAATTTGAGAAAAAAAATGGCAAGTTCATGGTCTTATTCTTCTACTTTTCCTTCTTCTTTTCATTGTTTTGCCTAGATCTCTACCTAACTTTGCTTGGCCTCTACCACCCACCATCACCACCATACTCTCCACCATCACCAACAGTAGCAACCACCACCTATCCCCTCCTCCAAATCAGGCCGTGACCATTGGATGAAGCCATAACCACAAAAGTCCACAAAACATTGCAACACTCCTTGAAAACATTGCCTAGCCAAGCCTATCTTCACTATCTCCTCCATATCTTGCCTCGGCCACCCCTACATCCACCACCACCTGCCTACATCACCTCTGACCATCAGCCACTCCACTAACCTGACCTGAAACAATGCATGGCCGAGCCAAATATTGACATGGGTCGAGTCTATGTTGCTCCAAAACCTTCCATCCATTAACCCTTTGCTTACCTTTGCATCTCCATGCCTTTGCCTTCCATTTTCATGTACATAACCATATCTCATGACTCATGGCCGAGCACACATGACCTAGGCCGAGCCTAGGTGTGATGATATCATCTCATCTTTGCATTTAGGCCAAGCCTATGTGTCTTGTGCAAGTCTGTTGCTTCTAAGGTTCGATTATCTTTCATGTTTTGCCATTGTTTTGCAAACTTAAGTTGTTGATTATATTTGTATGTAAAATATTTATATTTTGCACTTATGTATGTTATATTTTGTGTATTGTTTACAAGGCTCTCCATCCATTCAAATTAAATCGTGCTTTTCGTGCCTTTGGAATCGCTCTTGTGTGTGTTGTTTGTCTCTAGCTTCGTAAAAGGTGAGTCTTTCTCACTCTGACATTTATACTTATGAAATAGTGAATTGATGACAAGTGTTTAGTAATATAAAATGTTTATGCAAGTTAATGATGGTCATATGATATGCTATGCCATGTTATTACCATGTTAAAACTGTTAATTATCACCTGACATCTGATATATGACATTATATTGTGACATTGGCATTGTTTATATTGTTTATGCATATATTCACACTGCAAGTTCCCTGTTAGAATAGAATCACTATGCGTTGAAATGATACATACCTGAACGGACTTTAGAATAGGAAAAAATCATTATGGGCTGAAATGATAGGCCTGAGCGATTTTTATTGTATTTTATTTGGCTTGGGATTGTGGGTTTGAAATGATAAAACTCGGTTTTCTTTGTAAATTACGGATTGAAATGATATATATCTGTATCACTTGATCTAGGTTAGAAAATTATATACAGACCCCGTGGTATATTTTTAAATGATTTTTTTTTAAATATGTATTTTCAAAAGTATGAAATTTTGATTTAATATATATATATTTTGGTTTTAAGAAAGTTAAATATTAAATCTTGAAATTGTGAATTTAAGTGAATTCAAGTATGTAAATTTGGAGTAAATGTGACGTTTGACTTTAAATTTTATTTTAAGATGTAAATAAATAATGGAAATTAAATTTAAAGTTTTGAAATGATATTTGAAGTAAAATTTTAAGTTTATTAAATTTATAAATTAATAAACAGTGAATTTTGAATTAATAAATGAATGGAGTATGCAAAATTGAATATTTGATCTTAAAATTTTATTGTGTTAAATCATATGTTAAAATGATTTTAAATGTGAAAATTTGAAGTCTAGAAATGTGATTTTTAAGTTGTAATAATAAAAATTTGGAGTTTTATTATTATTTTTGAAAAGCTAAAATGAAACCTGGAATTTTATAGCATTTTCAAAATGCTTTAGTCTTTTGACAGCATTTTAATGCTATTGTTTTGAATCTAATAATGTTTGAAATAAATAAATATCTATTACGACAATTTATAAACGTCGCTATTCTTGAAATAAACCATTTTGGAAATATAAGCTACGATAGCACTTTATAAATGCTGTCGTTGCTATAATTTGACAATGTTTTGAAATGTTATAGATTTTAACACTGTTTGGGCTATATTTTAAAGTGTTAATAATTTAACTTTTGAAATGTATTATCTGTGAAATTTTAGAAGTTTTGAATATTTAAATTTGAATTTTTAAGGAATTTAAATTGAATTTGAATTCAAATAAAGTTTACTTGGTTATGTGTTAAACGGAATGAAATGTAGTATAATAAATGAATTTTTGAATGGAATTTTGGAATGTATTTTTTTGGTAATGATGTTTGAAATAATAAATGAATGACATATTTGATTTTTAAATCATATTTAACTTTGAATATTTGGATTTGAATTCAAATAATGATTTGATTATGAAGTTTTGAAAGGATGTAATATTTTAATGATTTTGAAATGGTTTGGAAATGATTTGATCTTTATTTTAATAAAGAATGTGAATGTTGAATGATATTTGATTTTGCTTTATTTGATAAAGGAATATTTGAAGTTTATATTTGTATGAAAAGATATTTGGTTTAATTGTAATTTAAGTTCATTTTAATAATATTGGATTTATGAAATGAATATTTCAAAACTACATAATAATGAAATTAGATTTGAGATATGAATATATGGAATTATAAAGTTTAGTTTTGAAATGTGGGATATTAAAGTTTGGAAACATATTAAAATTGGATAGCTTATTTTGTAGATCAAATCTATATTTGAAATTTATAAGATTTGAAATGTTTTGTTAGAAAACTGAATTGAATTGAAATTGATGGTTTGATTTGAATTAAATTGGAAATTTGAAATTTTGAATTAAATTGGAAATAAATTTGTAAAATGTAAAGAATTAAATGAATGTTTCATGATTTCAAATGTATGATTTCAGAATGTTATGATTTTCAAAGTGTAATGATTTCAAGTATTTTGGTTTCGAAAGAGTTATAACTTTGAAAGTATTATGATTTTTGGAAGTGAATATAGGTTTGAGATAGAAATGATAAAGTATAAACTAATTTGATTTGAATATAGTTTTGAAATAAAAATGATTTTGGTTTCGAAGTATAAACTATTTTGATTGAATAAATAGTTTTGAAATAAAAATGGTTTTGGTTTCGAGGCGTAAACTATTTTGAAAGGAATATAGTTTTGAAATGAAATGATTTGATCCTTTTGAAATATAAACTATTTTGAAATGACCACGACGTTATAATAACGTTTGGTTGTTAAAGAGACCGGGATCGAAAGTTGTCATACTCTCTGCCAACTCCGAAAACCACTTTAACAACCGTGTACGCGGTGGAGATTCCAGAATAAAGTAGGATGGTGGCGACGTTCTTAAGGTATATTACGTGGACCCAACTCTCGTGAGTTGGTATAAGGTGGCTAAAACAGGAGCGATCTCGGGCCAAAGGAGGTAGCACCTCTGGTCGGACACATTCCTTCGATACTATACTCTTACTGGTGATTGATTAGATGGCCATCCTCCGATTTTGATTGGGAGTGTGTTCCAAGGTGGGCGTATGTGGCTGCTGCGTTACCACCAGCCCGTGTGCGTAATTGGTATATCTACCCTGGCGTTTCCTTGTGTGCCGTGTCACCTACCATACCGAGCCTTTACTACGAGTTTGTTTTTCTCCCGTAGCCCGTGTGGTATCCTCTGACAATCACCCAGAGTGGAGATGGCATGATATTGGATGGACTACTGGGACTATTATGTGTGAAGGGTGATATGGGTAGCCCGAAACGCTATTTAAAAGTATGTTTATTTTACTGTAGACATTATTATAGTAGCGCAATATTACTACATAGTAAATAGTTTAACGGATCCTTAAAGGATGGGCGATCCCAAGCATCCTTTGAGTTACTGATGCATTTTTGTTACTGTTCACTTGAGTTTATTTACAGTTCATAAGTATTTATGTCCTGACTCGAGTGTTTTGTATTTTGCTTTACGCTCGAGTCAGATTGAGTGAGTTAGCATTCAAGATTCACCTTCAGAGTTGGAGCTTTCCTTGAAGATCCAGCCATCTATTTTGCTTTCTGTATCCAGTGATTTCAGTGATGTATTCTGACTTGTACCTGATGTATCTTGTTACTTTTTGTTGTGTCATGTTTAATTCTGATGTATCTTATTTTTATATAGTTGCTTCATGAACTACTATTTCTTTTAAATTCCGCTGCATTATTAAATACTCTGTGATCTGTGATTATGTATTTACTGTATATTATGAGATTTGCCAAATTTTATTTACAACGCGGTATTTTGAGCAATTCAAGTCTGACATGTGCGGATGCGAATGGTTGAAAATATCGGGTCGTTACAGTTGGTATCAGAGCTTTGGTAGCTCTAGGCAAAACTCAGCATATAGAGTAGATGTATTTACAGAATCACTTTCATTCGAGTTGATTCTCTTTCTTTTGATTCGATTCCTTGGAATTTTGGAACGTTCCCTGCGGTTCCAAAATCCATTCTTATTACCCACTATTCATCTTCATTTGATTCTGGAGTATCCCATGACTCCACTTTGAATGATCTTTATAATGAGTCGGCGGTCTCGCCAACCTCAAATTTATTTGTAAAGGAGGAAACTCCTTTACAACAACATCGATTCACCAGAGATTCTATATCCTCGGTTTAGGTGCTAGTACCTCTTATAATCCCGAACTCTATCTCTTGAAGTCGAATGTAGATTTACCCAGAAATCCACATCGAACTTATACTTTAAGTCACGGTTGACCCGATTAAGGTTGCCCGCGATTTATATAAGCTTATCCATCTCCCTATTCTGTTATTTAATCATCTCAACTTTGTTTCCAACTTATCTTCAAATTATTCTTGAAGTGTATTTGTAAACTAATATTTAAAATGTTTTATATATTGTGTTATTTGAGTTGTTGATGTTGATTTGGGTTTCTAATCGATTCGTCTGATCAACGCTATCGATAAGATTTCCAAAACACTTGAACAGAGCAAACTGACACAATATGTTTTTAAAATTTAGTAATGAAATAAATTTTTGTGAAATAAATTTTGTACCTTTATTATATATCTTTATCTGGATTTTATTTGAATTGGTTGTTAAGAAATAATAATTGATTTTATATATCATTTTCTATTGTTTCATATATCTAATTGAACTATAAAACATGGTTATAAATTTATTTGGAAATTTAAAATGAATGTAAAACAAGAATTTGAGAATTTAATTTCCGATGGATTTCAAACTTAGTGTTTAAAGTTTTAAAGAATATATTATTTAAAGTATTTTGGAATAGAAATTTGTTTCCAACGAATTTTAAAGTTTAAAACTAGTGCTCTTCTCTTTGTCGCTGGAAAATAACTTCGGTGGTGACTGCAGCATCACCGACATTCATTTTCGAGTTTCGAAGTGAAGCGACCATTCTGTAGTCTTGCTACAGTTTTGATTTGGGAAAATTTAGTTGATTTTAATTTCTAAAATAAGACTGGATTTATAACATATGTTGATATATGATTTGAATTTGAATGGATATATATATATATATATATAGTATATGAGCATTTATTTATCTCTAAATAGTTTGGAATTTATCGGAAATTTAATTCCTAAATTTTATCTTCAAGGATAATTTCTAAGTATAATTTCAAGATTTGGATAAATATTCAAGCTTGAAATAATTGAATTAGAAAGTTTTATTTGTATAATACACAATTTCATTCCAATATAACTTACCTTAATTTTCAGAAGTTGAATATGTAATTGGATAATGTACAATAAAAAAAAGATTTTATAAAAAAAAATTGGGTGGTTATTATAAATGTTATATACTTAAATTTTAGTTATAAAAGAGATTGACAGAGGTAAATAAAGAAAAGGGTAATGGAATAATTTACAATATAAAATGATGTTAAAGAAACTGAGAATAAATTAAAGCAGTTATAATTAGTATAAATATATTTAACATGGATGATAAGATATATTGAGAGAAAAAAACTTAATTTTAATTAGAAATGAAGAAGAATTAAATTTTATTTGGTACATTTTGAGTGTAATAAAAGATTTTTCAAATACACGATTTTAGGGATTTGTTAATTTAAGATGATTGGATGATAAGATAATGAAATTAGAGATGCTTAAGATTTATTTGACTTATGTAAAATTAGTTTTCAGTTTAAGTTGAAATTTTATGGTTTCAAATTTATTATTTTGTTTTGTTTTTCAAACTATCTTTTGGTTGTCCCAATTTCCCTTATCTTGCTACAGAATGGGAGGTTATTGGATATACCAGTCTGTTTAGAAATCTTTCTATAATCTTTAATAATCTTTGGTATTCATCTTTGAATCTACGCACTGCTTGCCATCCACAGACCGTCGGTCAAACGGGAAGGGTGAATCAGATTCTAAAAGATTTTTTTTCCATGCTTGTGTCTTGAATTCTGGAAGATCTTGGAAAGATCATCTCCACATTGTTAAACTTACCAATAGCAACAGTTATCAGGTATAATTTTAATCTTCTTGTCATCTTGTCTTAATACTATTTCATTCTATCTTTTTCTGTGCTTTCCCGTACCTCATTCCTTTTCGGGGACGAAAAGTTTTGAGTGGGGGAGAGTGTAGCAACCCTGTATTTTCTGATTATTGTAATTATATATTTTAATTATTTTAATTTAAACTCCTAATTTAAAAACTTTATTTTATTTATTAAAATGAATATATTTTGTTAATTGAAAAATAAATGTTGATTTTGATGTGGATTAGAATTTTAATCATGCATAAATTGAATATTTCCAGAAAAGTGAATTTTGGTCAAAATAGTCAAACTTTGACTTTTAAATTTAAAATTTGAAAGTTTGAAAATTTGAATTTTATATTTTATTATGAAATTAAATAAAATTTTAAGAACACCGCTTTTCGTTTCGTTGAAATCTGATTTATAATGTGAAAGTTATGCCTTTTTAACTATTGTGTGAAATTTGTTGTATTTAACAAAATTGTTTATTTTAAATTATATAAATACTCTTTTTATTTGTCATATCTTATTCTAAATTGTATTATATGCTATGTTACATATATTTTTACCTTTTAAATATTTTTAAAGTGATGTTTGAATTTTTCCAAAGCTCATTGAATTTATTTTCTATTTTTAAAGGATAGTTTCCATTTTTCTGTTATTTTCTTTATTTAAATTATATTTAACTAAAATTTATTTATTCATTTTTATGTATGCATTTTATTTTTCTGTTCTTATCTTTATCTATAGATATATTTCATGTACATACAATTTTTTCAAAGTTCATTTCATTTATTTTCAAATTTTCAAGCCTAGTTTACATTTTCTTTGCTATTTTCTTAATTTAAATATATTTAATTAATATTTATTTATTTATTTTTGTTTATTTACTATATTTTCGTGTTTTATCTGTATTTATACATATTTTACATGTATTTAAAATTTTAAAAGAAATTAGAAATTCAAAGAGACTAGACCTTTCATTTTCTAGTCTTTTCATCTCCTTGTCTCTTCATTTTCTTTTGGCTTTTACTCTCCTTTCTTTTGGCCGTACACTACTTACCTATAGCCATGTATTTTCTCCATAAATTCACGTGAAAATATTCTTCCCACCATCAAAAACTCACGGCATTTCAATTTGAGAAAAAAAATGGCAAGTTCATGGTCTTTTTCTTCTACTTTTCCTTCTTCTTTTCATTGTTTTGCCTAGATCTCTACCTAACTTTGCTTGGCCTCTACCACCCATCATCACCACCATACTCTCCACCATCACCACCAGCAGCAACCACCACCTATCCCCTCCTCCAGATCAGGCCGTGACCATTGGATGAAGCCATAACCACAAAACTCCACAAAACATTGCAATACTACTTGAAAACATTGCCTAGCCAAGTCTATCTTCACTATCTCCTCCATATCTTGCCTTGGCCACCCCTACATCCACCACCACCTGCCTACATCACCTCTGACCATCAGCCACTCCACTAACCTGACCTGAAACAATGCATGGCCGAGCCAAATATTGACATAGGTCGAGTCTATGTTGCTCCAAAACCTTCCATCCATTAACCCTTTGCTTACCTTTGCCTCTCCATGCCTTTGCCTCTCCATGCCTTTGCCTTCCATTTTCATGTACATAACCATATCTCATGACTCATGGCCGAGCACACATGACCTAGGCCGAGCCTAGGTGTGATGAGATCAAGCCCTTTTGCATTTAGGCCAAGCCTATGTGTCTTGTGCAAGTCTGTTGCTTCTAAGGTTCGATTATCTTTCATGTTTTGCCATTGTTTTGCAAACTTAAGTTGTTGATTATATTTGTATGTAAAATATTTATATTTTGCACTTATGTATGTTATATTTTGTGTATTGTTTACAAGGCTCTCCATCCATTCAAATTAAATCGTGCTTTTCGTGCCTTTGGAATCGCTCTTGTGTGTGTTGTTTGTCTCTAGCTTCGTAAAAGGTGAGTCTTTCTCACTCTGACATTTATACTTATGAAATAGTGAATTGATGAAAAGTGTTTAGTAATATAAAATGTTTATGCAAGTTAATGATGATCATATGATATGCAGTGCCATGTTATTACCATGTTAAAACTGTTAATTATCACCTGACATCTGATATATGACATTATATTGTGACATTGGCATTGTTTATATTGTTTATGCATATATTCACACTGCAAGTTCCCTGTTAGAATAGAATCACTATGGGTTGAAATGATACATACCCGAACGGACTTTAGAATAGGGAAAAATCGTTATGGGCTGAAATGATAGGCCTGAGCGATTTTTATTGTATTTTATTTGGCTTGGGATTGTGGGTTTGAAATGATAAAACCCGGTTTTCTTTGTAAATTACGGATTGAAATGATATATATCTGTATCACTTGACCTAGGTTAGAAAACTATATACAGACCCCGTGGTATATTTTTAAATGATTTTTTTTTAAATATGTATTTTCAAAAGTATGAAATTTTGATTTAAAATATATATATTATGGTTTTAAGAAAGTTAAATCTTGAAATTGTGAATTTAAGTGAATTCAAGTATGTAAATTTGGAGTAAATGTGACGTTTGACTTTAAATTTTATTTTAAGATGTAAATAAATAATGGAAATTAAATTTAAAGTTTTGAAATGATATTTGAAGTAAAATTTTAAGTTTATTAAATTTATAAATAATAAACAGTGAATTTTGACTTAATAAATGAATGGAGTTTGCAAAATTGAATATTTGATCTTAAAATTTTATTGTGTTAAATCATATGTTAAAATGATTTTAAATGTGAAATTTTGAAGTCTAGAAATATGATTTTTAAGTTGTAATAATAAAAATTTGGAGTTTTATTATTATTTTTGAAAAGCTAAAATGAAACCTGGAATTTTATAGCATTTTCAAAATGCTTTAGTCTTTTGAAAGCATTTTAATGCTATTGTTGTGAATCTAACAATGTTTGAAATAAATAAATATCTATTACGACATTTTATAAATGTCGCTATTCTTGAAATAAACCATTTTGAAAAATATAAGCTACGATAGCACTTTATAAATGCTGTCGTTGCTATAATTTGACAATGTTTTGAAATGTTATATATTTTAACACTGTTTGGGCTATATTTTAAAGTGTTAAATAATTTAACTTTTGAAATGGATTATCTGTGCAATTTTAGAAGTTTTGAATATTTAAATTTGAATTTTTAAAGAATTTAAATTGAATTTGAATTTAAATAAAGTTTACTTGGTTATGTGTTAAACGGAATGAAATGTAATATAATAAATGAATTTTTGAATGGAATTTTGGAATGTATTTTTGGTAATGATGTTTGAAACAATAAATGAATGACATATTTGATTTTTAAATGATATTTAACTTTGAATATTTGGATTTGAATTCAAATAATGATTTGATTATGAAGTTTTGAAAGGATGTAATATTTTAATGATTTTGAAATGGTTTGGAAATGATTTGATCTTTATTTTAATAAAGAATGTGAATGTTGAATGATATTTGATTTTGCTTTATTTGATAAAGGAATATTTGAAGTTTATATTTGTATGAAAAGATATTTGGTTTAATTGTAATTTAAGTTTATTTTAATAATATTGGATTTATGAAATGAATATTTCAAAACTACATAATAATGAAATTAGATTTGAGATATGAATATATGGAATTATAAAGTTTAGTTTTGAAATGTGGGATATTAAAGTTTGGAAACATATTAAAATTGGATAGCTTATTTTGTAGATCAAATCTATATTTGAAATTTATAAGATTTGAAATGTTTTGTTAGAAAACTGAATTGAATTGAAATTGATGGTTTGATTTGAATTAAATTGGAAATTTGAAATTTTGAATTAAATTGGAAATAAATTTGTAAAATTTAAAGAATTAAATGAATGTTTCATGATTTCAAATGTATGATTTCAGAATGTTATGATTTTCAAAGTGTAATGATTTCAAGTATTTTGGTTTCGAAAGAGTTATAACTTTGAAAGTATTATGATTTTTGGAAGTGAATATAGGTTTGAGATAGAAATGATAAAGTATAAACTAATTTGATTTGAATATAGTTTTGAAATAAAAATGATTTTGGTTTCGAAGTATAAACTATTTTGATTGAATAAATAGTTTTGAAATAAAAATGGTTTTGGTTTCGAGGCGTAAACTATTTTGAAAGGAATATAGTTTTGAAATGAAATGATTTGATCCTTTTGAAATATAAACTATTTTGAAATGACCACGACGTTATAATAACGTTTGGTTGTTAAAGAGACCGGGATCGAAAGTTGTCATACTCTCTGCCAACTCCGAAAACCACTTTAACAACCGTGTACGCGGTGGAGATTCCAGAATAAAGTAGGATGGTGGCGACGTTCTTGAGGTATATTACGTGGACCCAACTCCCGTGAGTTGGCATAAGGTGGCTAAAACAGGAGCGATCTCGGGCCAAAGGAGGTAGCACCTCTGGTCGGACACATTCCTTCGATACTATACTCTTACTGGTGATTGATTAGATGGCCATCCTCCGATTTTGATTGGGAGTGTGTTCCGAGGTGGGCGTATGTGGCTGCTGCGTTACCACCAGCCCGTGTGAGTAATTGGTATATCTACCCTGGCGTTTCCTTGTGTGCCGTGTCACCTACCATACCGAGCCTTTACTACGAGTTTGTTTTTCTCCCGTAGCCCGTGTGGTATCCTCTGACAGTCACCCAGAGTGGAGATGGCATGATATTGGACGGACTACTGGGACTATTATGTGTGAAGGGTGATATGGGTAGCCCGGAACGCTATTTAAAAGTATGTTTATTTTACTGTAGACATTATTATAGTAGCGCAATATTACTACATAGTAAATTGTTTAACGGATCCTTAAAGGATGGGCGATCCCAAGCATCCTTTAAGTTACTGATGCATTTTTGTTACTGTTCACTTGAGTTTATTTACAGTTCATAAGTATTTATGTCCTGACTCGAGTGTTTTGTATTTTTCTTTACGCTCGAGTCAGATTGAGTGAGTTAGCATTCAAGATTCACCTTCGGAGTTGGAGCTTTCCTTGAAGATCCAGCCATCTATTTTGCTTTCTGTATCCAGTGATTTCAGTGATGTATTCTGACTTGTACCTGATGTATCTTGTTACTTTTTGTTGTATCATGTTTAACTCTGATGTATCTTATTTTTATATAGTTACTTCATGAACTACTATTTCTTTTAAATTCCGCTGCATTATTAAATACTCTGTGTCTGTGATCTGTGATTATGTATTTACTGTATATTCTGAGATTTGCCAAATTTTATTTACAACGCGGAATTTTGAGCAATTCAAGTCTGACATGTGCGGATGCGAATGGTTGAAAATATCGGGTCGTTACAGTACTGTATAGACTACTGGCACTATTACTTGTTACGGTGGAAAATGTAAAGCCTTAATGCTATTTAAAAGTAAGTGTATTTTACTATAGACATTATTATAATAGCGAAATATTACTACATAGTAAATAGTTTAACGGATCCTTAGAGGATGGACGGTCCCAAGCATCCTTTAAGTTACTTGTACATTTTATTACAGTTCACTTGAGTTGGTTTACATTGTATAAGTATGTATGTCCTGACTTGAGTGTTGTGTTTTGGTTTACGCTCGGGTCAGACTGAGTGATACAACATTCAATACTCACCTTCGGAGTTAGAGCTTTGATTGAAGATCCAGCTATCTATTTCTCTTTCATTTCTTCAGTTGATTCCAGTGATGTATTTTGATTTGTACTTGATTTTCATATTGAGACTTCTGTTGTATCTTGTTTAACTCTGATCTACATATTTAGTAGCTTCATGAACTACTATTTCTTTGCTTTCGCTACATTATATTACTTTGTGTCTGTGATCTGTGATTTATTTATTTACTGTAAATTCTGAGTTTTGCCAAATTTAAAGTAACAATACGATATTTTTGAGCTATTCAAGTCAGACATGTGTGGTTTTATTGTCGATTTGAATGGTCCAACATAGCGGGTCGTTACAGTTGGTATTAGAACTTTGGCTCTAGGCAAAACATAGCATATATGGTAAATTTATTTACAAAATCACTTTCGTTCGAGCTTGAATCTTTTCCTCTTTGACTCGGTTTCCTTTGAATTTTTGAAACGTTCCCTGCGGTTTCAAAATTCGTTCTTGTCCCTCACTATTTGTCTTCGTTTGATTCTGGAGTATCCCATAACTCGACTTCGAATGATCTTTATAATGAGTAGGCGGTCTCGTCAATCTCAAATGGACTTGTGAAAAGATGAAACCCCTTTACAATTGGCATCGATTCATCGAAGATTTCTATATATTCTCAGTTAGATGCTACTATCTTTTGTTGTCTCTGTAGGATCTAGATTAACCCTAGAGGGGGGTGAATAGGGTTATAGCAAATTTTCTCGAATTTAAACACAGAAATAAACTGCAGAAATAAATATGCTGAAAAGTAAATCACACACAAAATTTACCCAGCTTCGGCAACCCCTGCCTACTGCTGCATTCCCAGATTTCTATTAGAATTAAACAGAAAGAATGGAAATGGTATTCTCATATAAAATCATACAGATGTATCTACTTGTGGTACATTTATATCAGGAATTTGAATATCTACTAATCATGCATAACCGTTATGACTTTTAAATGAGATTAGTAGTATTCCAATTTAATTTTAAAAATGAAATCAAGTATCTTCTAACCACGCATGACCGTGAGGACTTTTAAATGGGATTAGAATCAACTTGTCTATTTAATCAATTAATTTGATATGCGTTCCACACATGCACAACCGTAAGGAATTTTAAATGAGCATGGAAGCACATAATCAAAAATCCAAGTAATTCACCCATGCATAACCGTGAGGACTTTTAAATGAGAGTAATACTTTGGATATTTATTTATTCTTACAAAAAAAATGTGAAATGAAAAACAAATGATTCCTGATTATAGTACCACATATCGACAAACTATATTTAAGATTTGATAAACAATGGTCGATAGAAGTATGATAGATATAGAAATGATCATGGAATCTTTACCCAACAAAAAGTTTTATAATTCTTGTTTTAATTCCTAAAGAAATTTTCCAAATATACTCTTTTGAGTAATGTATGTTTAAATATCAACACTTATCACCTTTTCAATTACTATTTATTTTTTTCGATAATTAGTGGGGAGTCGGATTAGTCAAAATTTGTCATTTAAAATCAAATAAAAATGACTAATCTGAAAATATGGTCAACAATGATTTTCTCGAAGGGGTTATATGAGGAAAAAAAATTCTGCTATTTGAAAATTATTTCAAGTGAAAAATATGCAGATATTTTCTTTAAAAAAAACGATGCAGCAAATGAATGTTTCAAAAATTAATCACGTTCCACTAGTAATTTTTCTATCAACTATATTACCAGTGCAATCTGCATCTGAATTTCTCTTTCACTTCAAAATATCACTAACTAAAGATTGATAAACCAGACCATGAAGTGTGCATCAAAAATTTCAAACTCAATTTTAACAACAATTTAAATGACATTCTTTTGAATTTGAATTGAAGCCATGTAAATAATCAGAAAACCATGAATATAGAGTTAGCCGAATTATGACCAAATGTATCCACCAAAACCACAATGTTTAATCCAAACAAATATGTATGAAGTAATTCGAAGAATAGTGTTTTTGGCTTAAGTATAATTGGCCAACTATGTTGAACAAGTCAGAATCAAAAAATCATCACATCATTATCTCAATTTTGGCTGATTTTATTCAGAATATGGTGCAGATTATCACATTTAATATACCTTCACCTGTTTTACCTTTACGATAATTTTTCGTGGTTGCCCATTGTGATTCTGTCACCTTTATACTAGGCTAAGGAACTTTGCTTTGTTGCCCATTGTGTTTCTGGAACAGCCAAAAACCAGAGAACACCGTTGTTGTTCCTTAGCCTGCCACCATACCTACACGATGAAGGATTTTTGTGACCTATTTTTTATAGGTCCATAATTGTTAGTGGCTGAAGCATTGTGAATAAACAATCCCTTTGGAACCCAAACTTGTTTTGTCTTTTCATTATTGTTCCAATAGACATGAAATTTGTTTGTAGAATTCTTAGGAACCCAAACTTGTATAAAAAAAAATTTATTTTCCCCATGACTATAATTTTCAACATGATGTCCAATTATTTCACATCTACCAAAGACGCTCTTACCTTTTGCACTATCATCAACTTGTGATTTTCCAAAACCTAGTCCTTTTCTGTTGTTAGCAAAAATTTGATTTCCCAATAACATGTTGAATGATTTTTCTCCTCTTGAAAAGTTATTCAGAGATTTCTCAAGATTTTGGACTTTGGTTTTTAGTGTCGTGTTTTCAGTTACAAGTGAGGTGCATCTATTTATGAAATCCTTTTTCCTAGTGTCAATGGTTTCCTTAAGACTCAAGATTTCTTTTTCAAGATTCTCAAAGCTATTCTTAAGTCTTGTCAAATCTGAATCTAAAATTTTACGTTTTTTACATTCTAGGTTTTGAATATTTTCAAGTTCAGTTTCTAACCTAAAATTTTCACGAGCAAGTTCTCTCCTATCAGATTTCAGTTTTTCAATTTTAAATTCAAGAGCATCAACTACTTTAGTAAGATCAGAACACATAAAAACAAGGTCTCTATAGGAATAGTCACCTGCCTCACTAGATTCTTCTGAGCTTACTTCTGAATCCGATTTTGCCACAAGACACAAGTTAGCCTCCTCTGAGCTACTATCCGAAACTTCCTCTCCTTCTTCATCGTCCCAAGTCGCTGCAAAGACCTTCTTCGTCTTTTTCTTTCCTCGATTGTTTTTGAGAAGTGGGCAGTCTTGTTTGAAGTGGCCAGACTTGTTGCAGTTATAACACGTCAGTTCATTATCGGATTTGTCAGAATCTTTTGACCTATTACCCTTTGTTTTCTTCTTGCATGACTTGAATCTTGATCATTTTCTAAGATTATTGACAGCCATGCAAGCTCTTCAATTGGATCTTCTCCTTCTTCATCGCTCTCTTCTTTGCTCTTTAAGGCAATCGTCTTCTTCTTTGGTTCAGAGTTGTTGTGTTCCTCTTTTGCTTTTAGCTCAAGCTCATATGTCATCAAGTTGCCAATCAACTCCTCCATGCTTAGTTTACTCAGATCTTTTGATTCTTGTATTGTCGTGACTTTTGCCTCAAAGTTCATTGGTAAGATTCGTAGCACCTTCCTCACAAGCTCTACCTCAGTGAATACCTTCCCAAGCGCTCTAGCGTTGTACACCAAAGTTGAAAAGCGTCCAAACATGTCCTTTATGCTCTCGCCTTTGTCCATCACAAAGTTTTCGTATTCATTGCTGAATAGGGCTAGACGAGACTCCTTGACTTGAGAAGTTCCTTCATGTGTCACCTCCAAAGTGTGCCAAATTTCCTGTGCTGTTGTACAATGATAAATTCTATTAAATTCATTTTTATCAAGAGCACAGATCAAAGCATTCATGGCTTTAGCATTTGTGGTTTTTAATCTCTTATCGTTAGCATCCCACCTATCATTAGGAATCTCAGTATCACCAACGGTTATAGTGGGAGGTTTATAGCCAGTTTCAATAATATCCCAAACATCATAGTCAACGGAACTAAGATAAATACTCATCCTAACTTTCCAATAAGCATAATCATTCCCATTAAACATGGGTGGCCTAACAATAGATTGCCCCTCAGAAAAAGCATTATTTGATGAATTCATGACTCTAGAGTTAAATAAAAATACCAGGCTTTGATACTACTTGTAGGATCTCGATTAACCTTAGAGCGGGGTGAATAGGGTTATAGCAAATTTTCTCGAATTTAAACACAAAAATAAACTGCAGAAATAAATATGCCGAAAAGTAAATCACACACAAAATTTACCCAGCTTCGGCAATCCCTGCCTACTGCTGCATTCCCATATTTCTATTAGAATTAAACAGTATCCCGCTTACAAACACTCTGCTAGACTCGCAAACCTTTGCTTCCGCTCTCAAACACTCTACTAGACTCGCACACCCTGCTCCTCCTATAGAGTTTCGTTTACTCGCAAACTCTGCTCCCGCCTATAGAGTTTTGCAAACTCGCACACCCTGCTCACTGAACTAATTCTAACTAGACAATCTGACACTACCTACAACCTAGGTGGTGATTTACAAATTCTTTGACTCGAAAAGTAAAAACAACTTCAAAAATAAAACCAGGAGCAAAAATTAAAATACGAACTTGAATGCGTAATTTTTGCTCAAATAAAAAATAAGAAACCCCCTTTTGATAAAACCCTAAATAAACAATATCACCTTTAAAAAAATAAGGCCTGCCCCTTATTCTTTAACCCGATCCAATTCTTGTGAAAAATGTCGGCCTCTTTATTCTTCCTTTTGAGTGCAATTGCGGCCGATCCCTTTGTCGAATTAGGGCTTCGGCTTCTTTCTCGAATTAGGGCTTCGGCTCTGGATGATTGATACTCTTTGTTCGCGCTCGTTCTCTGATGTTTGATTCTGGTTGACTTTGAGATTGCTAATCGTACGTAGCTCCTTTGATCGAGTTCGATAAATTGGTATGTATTCTCTTTGCTGGTTTAATTTGCTTGAATTATTACTTGTTCTTGTTGCGTACTCGATGCCGATGATGAGTGCTTTGGGTTCAGTATTTATATGAATTCGAGACTTGAATTCCTTTGTATCAATTTGATACTTTCCAAATTTCTTATTTCCTTGATGCGCACGGCTTTCCTGATTTACTGTCGACTTGTTACTCACGGCTTTGATTTTCAAACTTTCCCTTTTTCATTGCTGACTTTTTCAAAGATAAATTTGAGTTGAATTCTGACTTGGTCATCTGATTTTGTCCGCTCTGACTTCGGTTTTACTGTGAATTACGGCTTTAGTTGATTGTCACTGCTTCGGCCATCTTCTCTGATGATGTTAATTTCACTGTGACCTTGGTTATTGATATTGATCGAATTTGTTTTGATTCATCTTGGTGTTCTGTAGTCGTAACTGGTTGTTCGAACTTGTTTTCATTTCAGTTGAACTTGATATTGTAGTCTTCTTTGAACTGTCTTCATGTACTGTTGACATGTCTTGATGTTGTTTGGTTGAAGTTCTTTATGTCTGCATCTTGACATGTTGTATACTTTCTGACCTGATAGCATTTTGTCTTGAGCATACTCGGTGCAGTTCCTCATTCTAGTTGTAGCTTGATACTCATGTCCAGTCTTCATTAGCCCGTGTGCTTGTTTGTGTGTTGTATCATGATGCACTTGTTATCTTCACTGTGTCATCTGCACTTGCATTGTTGTTTGGTGGTGCATTTTGTTGGTCTTCATTTGTGTTTGTTACTGTCCTATATATGATGTATGAACTGCTGTGTTGATCACTGATGCATTTGAAGATGGTCTTGTTGTCGTTGCCATGCAGTTGCTATGCCTTGTAGCTTGCCACTGACTTGTGTTCCATTTATTTGCTCTGACTTGATGATGTCTTCGACTTTCACTGAGTTTGTTGTGTATATTGTGGCTGGTCATTGAAACTGGCTGTTGTTGAGTTGATATACTTGTGGTGCTTTCATGTGGTTCCCACTGTGTTGCATTGAGTAGCTGAACTTGTTTCAGTAGTTAGTTCGAATTGTTGTTGCTCTGACTTGTATCACTGCATCCATTCTGGTTGGTGCAGTATTTATGTTGTTGTTCCCTGGACTTGAACTTGATTGTTACACATCTTCAAATCTTCACTCGGTTGTTGACACTGGTCTGCTGTCATGTTGCTTGTGCACTTCACTGAGTTTCACTGCCATACTTATACTTCTGATTCTTCATGCATGGATAATCTCTGGTTCGTCTTGTTTGATTTTCTGGACAACTTTGTTGTAATGTTATACTTGAGCTTCACTGTGTCACTGCATTAGTTTGAGACTGTGTCATCTTTGCTGTGATGTCACTTGAACTTCTGCAGTGTTTGGTCTGGTCTGCATACATGATTGTTGCAGTCCATTTTGCTGTTGGTCTTCGTTGCATTCATGTCATGTTGCCTTGTGTTGAACCCAGTTTCAAAACTCGGGTTTGACCTTCTGCTCGTGTCGTGATTTTCAATGTATTATACGTGAGTTGAACCCGGCTTTTCATTTGGGTTTGACCTGTGCTCACCTGTCCCTGTAGCATTATCAAATGTATATTGATGTGCACGGCCTTGTGGCATGTACAGTGATACACTGTGCATGTCACACTGTTCGTGTGTGATGAATTCAAATGTGAATGATGACGAACAACCCAAATAACTGAGGCAAATAATATTTTCAAAAATCATATTTCATTTTATATTGCAAAAATATTTCTTTTTCAATTTTACTGCGTTAGTGAATATTTTTGCAGATTGCTCAAATGCTGGATTCAAATTGGAATGCAGTTGAAGACAAAATACGAGTGTGAGTGATATGTAGTGAGGTTACTAATGTAAAAACAATTGTGATGTATTCAAAGATGTATATGAATAGTGAGAGCTTGAATTTGTACTATTCAAGATTGTAATAAATATTTGTTTGAATAAAATTTCTGTTTGAATTCAAATTCCATTCAAATTCTGTGTAATTTATTTTATTCAACAAATATTTATTTAATCTATGAAAAATAGAATAGTACGTTAACAAATACATTTAAATGAATATATATATATATATGTTTATTATCATCAAACAAAAACGTATAAGCGCATATTCAACATTCTCCCCCTTTTGATGATAACAAACATATAATTAAGATTTTGACTGTTTTAAATGTATTTAATCAATGATATACTCTAATTGCTACCCCTATTTAAGTGCTTCCTCTCTACATGATGCTCCCCCTACATATATGCATACAAATAGAAATATATAAATGAGCCTAGATGCAAATGGAAAATTATTTGACCTTTGCTTGATTCTATTTGACAAAATCTTAACTTTTCTCTCCTCCTTTTGTTATCAGCAAAAGAATAATAGTGTGAGAGAAAAATAGAGATTAAGTGATCAATATTAATCCAACATTAAACTCAAATTGAATATAAATATTTAAACTTCAATAAAAATCAAACAAAAATCATAACTACCTTTGTTAGGCGCATATTCCACTTTTAGAAAGAATGGAAATGGTATTCTCATATAAAATCATACAGATGTATCTACTTGTGGTACATTTAGATGAGGAATTTGAATATCTACTAATCATGCATAACCGTTAGGACTTTTAAATGAGATTAGTAGTATTCCAATTTAATTTTAAAAATGAAATCAAGTATCTTCTAACCACGCATGACCATGAGGACTTTTAAATGGGATTAGAATCAACTTGTCTTTTTAATCAATTAATTTTGATATGCGTTCCATACATGCATAACCGTAAGGAATTTTAAATGAGGATGGAAGCACATAATCAAAAATCCAAGTAATTCACCCATGCATAACCGTGAGGACTTTTAAATGAGAGTGAATACTTTGGATATTTATTTATTTTTACAAAAAAAATGTGAAATGAAAAACAAATGATTCTTGATTATAGTACCACATATCGACAAACTATATTTAAGATTTGATAAACAATGGTCGATAGAAGTATGATAGATATAGAAATGATCATGGAATCTTTACCCAACAAAAAGTTTTATAATTCTTGTTTTAATTCCTAAAGAAATTTTCCAAATATACTCTTTTGAGTAATGTATGTTTAAATATCAACACTTATCAACTTTTCAATTACTATTTATTTTTTTCGATAATTAGTAGGGAGTCGGATTAGTCAAAATTTGTTATTTAAAATCAAATAAAAATGACTAATCTGAAAATATGGTCCACAACGATTTTCTCGAAGGGGTTAAGAAAAAAAATTCTGCTATTTGAAAATTATTTCAAGTGAAAAATATGTAGATATTTTCTTTAAAAAAAACGATGCAGCAGATGAATGTTTCAAAAATTAATCACGTTCCACTTGTAATTTTTCTATCAACTATATTACAAGTACAATCTGCATCTGAATTTCTCTTTCACTTCAAAATATCACTAACTAAAGATTGATAAACCAGACCATAAAGTGTGCATCAAAAATTTCAAACTCAATTTTAACAACAATTTAAATGACATTCTTTTGAATTTGAATTGAAGCCATGTAAATAATCAGAAAACGGTGAATATAGAGTTAGCCGAATTATGACCAAATGTATCCACCAAAACACAATGTTTAATCCAAACAAATATGTATGAAGTAATTCGAAGAATAGTGTTTTTGGCATAAGTATAATTGGCCAACTATGTTGAACAAGTCAGAATCAAAAAATCATCACATCATTATCTCAATTTTGGCTGATTTTATTCAGAATATGGTGCAGATTATCACATTTAATATACCTTCACCTGTTTTACCTTTACGATAATTTTTCGTGGTTGCCCATTGTGATTCTGTCACCTTTATACTAGGCTAAGGAACTTTGCTTTGTTGCCCATTGTGTTTCTGGAACAGCCAAAAATCATAGAACACCATTGTTGTTCCTTAGCCTGCCACCATACCTACACGATGAAGGATTTTTGTGACCTATTTTTTATAGGTCCATAATTGTTAGTGGCTGAAGCATTGTGAATAAACAATCCCTTTGGAACCCAAACTTGTTTTGTCTTTTCATTCTTGTTCCAATAGACATGAAATTTGTTTGTAGAATTCTTAGAAATCCAAACTTGTATAAATTTTGTTTTCTTGTTCCCATGACTACAATTTTCAACATGATGTCCAATTATTTCACATCTACCAAAGGCACTCTTACCTTTTGCACTATCATCAACTTGTGATTTCCCAAAACCTAGTCCTTTTCTGTTGTTAGCAAAAACTTGATTTTCCAATAACATGTTGAATGATTTTTCTCCTCTTGAAAAGTTATTCAGAGATTTCTCAAGATTTTGGACTTTAGTTTTTAGTGTCGTGTTTTCAGTTACAAGTGAGGTGCATCTATTTATGAAATCCTTTTTCCTAGTGTCAATGGTTTCCTTAAGACTCGAGTTTTCTTTTTCAAGATTCTCAAAGCTATTCTTAAGTCTTGTCAATTCTGAATCTAAAATTTTACATTTTTTACATTCTAGGTTTTGAATATTTTCAAGTTCAGTTTCTAACCTAAAATTTTCACGAGCAAGTTCTCTCCTATCAGATTTCAGTTTTTCAATTTTAGATTCAAGAGCATCAACTACTTTAGTAAGATCAGAACACATAAAAACAAGGTCTCTATAGGAATAGTCACCTGCCTCACTAGATTCTTCTGAGCTTGCTTCTGAATCCGATTTTGCCACAAGACACAAGTTAGCCTCCTCTGAGCTACTATCCGAAACTTCCTCTCCTTCTTCATCGTCCCAAGTCGCTGCAAAGACCTTCTTCGTCTTTTTCTTTCCTCGATTGTTTTTGAGAAGTGGGCATTCTTGTTTGAAGTGGCCAGCCTTGTTGCAGTTATAACACGTCAGTTCATTATCGGATTTGTCAGAATCTTTTGACCTATTACCCTTTGCTTTCTTCTTGCGTGGATTGAATCTTGACCATTTTCTAAGATTATTGACAGCCATTGCAAGCTCTTCAATCGGATCTTCTCCTTCTTCATCGCTCTCTTCTTTGCTCTTTAAGGCAATCGTCTTCTTCTTTGGTTCGGAGTTGTTGCGTTCCTCTTTTGCTTTTAGCTCAAGCTCATATGTCATCAAGTTGCCAATCAACTCCTCCATGCTTAGTTTACTCAGATCTTTTGATTCTTGTATTGCCGTGACTTTTGCCTCAAAGTTCATTGGTAAGATTCGTAGCACCTTCCTCACAAGCTCTACCTCGGTGAATACCTTCCCAAGCGCTCTAGCGTTGTACACCAAAGTTGAAAAGCGTCCAAACATGTCCTTTATGCTCTCGCCTTTGTCCATCACAAAGTTTTCGTATTCATTGCTGAATAGGGCTAGACGAGACTCCTTGACTTGAGAAGTTCCTTCGTGTGTCACCTCCAAAGTGTGCCAAATTTCCTGTGCTGTTGTACAATGAGAAATTCTAGTAAATTCATTTTTATCAAGAGCACAGATCAAAGCATTCATGGCTTTAGCATTTGTGGTTTTTAATCTCTTATCGTTAGCATCCCACCTATCCTTAGGTTTAGGAATCTCAGTATCACCAACGGTTATAGTGGGAGGTTTATAGCCAGTTTCAATAATATCCCAAACATCATAGTCAACGAAACTAAGATAAATACTCATCCTAACTTTCCAATAAGCATAATCATTCCCATTAAACATGGGTGGCCTAACAATAGATTGCCCCTCAGAAAAAGCACTATTTGATGAATTCATGACTCTAGAGTTAAATAAAAATACCAGGCTTTGATACCACTTGTAGGATCTAGATTAACCCTAGAGGGGGGGTGAATAGGGTTATAGCAAATTTTCTCGAATTTAAACACAGAAATAAACTATAGAAATAAATATGCTGAAAAGTAAATCACACACAAAATTTACCCAACTTCGGCAACCCCTGCCTACTGCTGCATTCCCAGATTTCTATTAGAATTAAACAGTATCCCACTTACAAACACTCTGCTAGACTCACAAACCTTTGCTCCCGCTCACAAACACTCTACTAGACTCGCACACCCTGCTCCGCCTATAGAGTTTCGTTTACTCGCAAACTCTGCTCCCGCCTATAGAGTTTTGCAAACTCGCACACCCTGCTCATTGAACTAATTCTAACTAGACAATCTGACACTACCTACAACCTAGGTGGTGATTTACAAAATTCTTTGACACGAAAAGTAAAAACAACTTCAAAAATAAAACCAGGACCAAAAATTGAAATACGAACTTGAATGCGTAATTTTTACTCAAATAAAAAATAAGAAACCCCCTTTTGATAAAACCCTAAATAAACAATATCCCCTTTAAACAAATAAGGCCGGCCCCTTATTCTTTAACCCGATCCAATTCTTGTGAAAAATGTCGGCCTCTTTATTCTTCCTTCTGAGTGCAATTGCGGCCGATCCCTTTGTCGAATTAGGGCTTCGGCTTCTTTCTCGAATTAGGGCTTCGGCTCTGGATGATTGATACTCTTTGCTCGCACTCGTTCTCTGATGTTTGATTCTGGTAAACTTTGAGATTGCTAATCGTATGTAGCTCCTTTGATCGAGTTCGATAAATTGGTATGTATTCTCTTTGCTGGTTTAATTTGCTTGAATTATTGCTTGTTCTTGTTGCGTACTCGATGCCAATGATGAGTGCTTTGGGTTCAGTATTTATATGAATTCGAGACTTGAATTCCTTTGTATCAATTTGATACTTTCCAAATTTCTTCTTTCCTTGATGCGCACGGCTTTCCTGATTTACTGTCGACTTGTTACTCACGGCTTTGATTTTCAAACTTTCCCTTTTTCATTGCTGACTTTTTCAAAGATAAATTTGAGTTGAATTCTGACTTGGTCATTTGATTTTGTCCACTCTGACTTCGGTTTTACTGTGAATTACGGCTTTAGTTGATTGTCACTGCTTCGGCCATCTTCTCTGATGATGTTAATTTCACTGTGACCTTGGTTATTGATATTGATCGAATTTGTTTTGATTCATCTTGGTGTTCTGTAGTCGTAACTGGTTGTTCGAACTTGTTTTCATTTCAGTTGAACTTGATATTGTGGTCTTCTTCGAACTGTCTTCATGTACTGTTGACATGTCTTGATGTTGTTTGGTTGAAGTTCTTTATGTCTGCATCTTGACATGTTGTATACTTTCTAACCTGATAGCATTTTGTCTTGAGCATACTCGGTGCACTTCCTCATTCTAGTTGTAGCTTGATACTCATGTCCAGTCTTCATTAGCCCGTGTGCTTGTTTGTGTGTTGTATCATGATGCACTTGTTATCTTCACGGTGTCATCTGCACTTGCATTGCTGTTTGGTGGTGCATTTTGTTGGTCTTCATTTGTGTTTGTTACTGTCCTATATATGATGTATGAACTGCTGTGTTGATCACTGATGCATTTGAAGCTGGTCTTGTTGTCGTTGCCATGCAGTTGCTATGCCTTGTAGCTTGCCACTGACTTGTGTTCCATTTATTTGTTCTGAGTTGATGATGTCTTCGACTTTCACTGAGTTTGTTGTGTATACTTGTGGCTGGTCATTGAAACTGGCTGTTGTTGAGTTGATATACTTGTGGTGCTTTCATGTGGTTCCCACTGTGTTGCATTGAGTAGCTGAACTTGTTTCAGTAGTTAGTTCGAATTGTTGTTGCTCTGACTTGTATCACTGCATCCATTCTGGTTGGTGCAGTATTTATGTTGTTGTTCCCTGGACTTGAACTTGATTGTTACACATCTTCAAATCTTCACTCGGTTGTTGACACTGGTCTGCTGTCATGTTGCTTGTGCACTTCACTGAGTTTCACTGCCATACTTATACTTCTGATTCTTCATGCATGGATAATCTCTGGTTCGTCTTGTTTGATTTTCTGGACAACTTTCTTGTAATGTTATACTTGAGATTCATTGTGTCACTGCATTTGTTTGAGACTGTGTCATCTTTGCTGTGATGTCACTTGAACTTCTGCAGTGTTTGGTCTGGTCTGCATACATGATTGTTGCAGTCCATTTTGCTGTTGGTCTTCGTTGCATTCATGTCATGTTGCCTTGTGTTGAACCCAGTTTCAAAACTCGGGTTTGACCTTGTGCTCGTGTCGTGATTTTCAATGTATTGTATGTGAGTTGAACCCGGCTTTTCATTTGGGTTTGACCTGTGCTCACCTGTCCCTGTAGCATTATCAAGTGTATATTGATGTGCACGGCCTTGTGGCATGTACAGTGATACACTGTGCATGTCACACTGTTCGTGTGTGATGAATTCAAGTGTGAATGATGACGAACAACCCAAATAACTGAGGCAAATAATATTTTCAAAAATCATATTTCATTTTATATTGCAAAAATATTTCTTTTTCAATTTTACTGCGTTAGTTAATATTTTTGCAGATTGCTCAGATGCTGGATTCAAACTGGAATGCAGTTGAAGACAAAATACGAGTGTGAGCGATATGTAGTGAGGTTATTAATGTAAAAACAATTGTGATGTATTCAAAGATGTATATGAATAGTGAGAGCTTGAATTTATACTATTCAAGATTGTAATAAATATTTGTTTGAATAAAATCTCTGTTTGAATTCAAATTCCATTCAAATTCTGTGTAATTTATTTTATTCAACAAATATTTATTTAATCTATGAAAAATAGAATAGTACGTTAACAAATACATTTAAATGAATATATATATATATATATGTTTATTATCACCAAATAAAAACATATAAGCACATATTCAACAGTCTCGAATTCTACCTCTTAAGATCCAATGTAGATTTGCCTTAGAATTCCGCATCGATCTAATTCTAGAAGTCACGGTTGACTCGGTAAAGGTTGTCCGCAATTTATATAAGCTTATACATTTCCTTATTCGGTTAGTTAATCATCTCACCTTTTGTTTCCAACTTATCTTCAAATCAGAATTCTCTTTGATTTGAGTCAATCCAATTTGAATCTCTGTCCTTGCTTTGAAAATCTATTCCTATATAGTGTATCTGAAAATCTATATTTAAAATGTTTTATATATTGTGTTGTTTAAGTGGTTGATGTTGATTTGGGTTTTCGATCGATTCGTCTGATCAATGCTGTCGAGAGGATCTCCAAAACACTTGAACAGAGCAAACCGACACAATATAGTTTTCAAGTTTAGTAAATGAAATAAATTTGTATAATCATACTGTATATGTATATGAGTATAATTTTCTGAATTTTGATAGATAATTGAGTTGGATGTTAAGAAATAATATTTGACTTTGTATATAGCTTGTAACCATTAGCTTTTGTTTCATATATAAATAGTTGAACTATAAAACATGGTTATAAATTAATTTGAAAATTTAAATGAATTTAAAACAAGAAACAAAGAATTTAATTTCCGATGGTTTCAAACTTTGTGTTTAGAATTTTAAAGGGTGTATTATTTAAAGTATTTCAAGTAGAAATGGTTTCAAAGAATTTTTAATGCGTAAATTAGTGCTCTTTTCTTTGTCGCTGGAAAATAATTTCGGTGATGGTGATGATTGCAGCATCATCGACATTAATTTTCGAGTTTCGAAGTGAAGAGACCATTATGTAGTTTTGCTACAATCTCGCTTTGGAGAACTAAATTGATTTGGATTTGTAAAATATGACTTGATTTATAATATGTGTGATATATGATTCAAAATTTGATTTGGTATATATTGTGTATATTTATTTATCTCTAAAATAGTTTGAAGTTAATCGGAAATTTAATTCTTTAAATTTTATCTTAAAGGATGATTTCAATTATAAAATGAAGCCAAAAATTTTGAATAAATATTTAAGCTTGAATAATTGAATTAGAAAATTTTATTTGTATAATACTCAATTACATTCTAATATAACTTACCCTAATTATTAGAAGTTAACCATGTAATTGAATAACTTACAATATAAAATGATGTTGAGGGAATTTATAAATAAATTGGAATGGTTACAATAAATGTAATTATACTTAATATATGTGATTAGATATATAATAAGGGGAATAAAGTTAATAATGATTTTGAATAAAGAAGAATAAAATTTGTTTAATAAATTATAAGTATAATAAATGATTTTTCCAAATTCATGATTTTATAAATTGAAAATTGGATGACGAGATAATGAAATTATTAATAGTTAAGATTTATTTAACTTAGGTGAAATCAAGTATTAACTTAAGTTGAAATTTTCATGTTTTTTAATTTATCATCTTATTTTGTTTTCCAATCTCTTTTCTTTCGGGATGTTCCTATTTTCCTGCATCCTAAGCGGGAAATGGAATTCCGGATTGATCTTCTTTTTGAAGTTTGACCTGTAATTCTTCCTCCAAGAAGAACTTATTCTTGCCAGTCTGCTTTGAAAGTTTTTCATAAATCTCTGGTACTCATTTGAATCTGAGCACTGCTTACCATCCATAAACTGTCTGTCAAACGGAAAGGGTGAATCAGTTTCTAGAGGATCTTCTTCGTGCTTGTGTTCTTGATTATGGAGGATCTTGGGAAGATCATCTCCATCTTGTTGAATTACCTATAACGGCAGTTATCAGGTATAATTTCAACCTTCTTTTTATCTTATCTTAATCCTATCTCATTCTATCTTGTTTTTCTATTTTCGTGCCTCATTCCTTTTCGGGGACGAAAAGTTTTGAGTGGTAGAGAGTGTAACAGCTCATAATTTTGTAAGTAATTTTAATTTAATTTTATTTGAAAACTTTGATTTTAAATCATTAAAAATTGAATTTCTTGAATTTTCCAATGCAAGTTTGGAATTATTTTGTAATTTATTTTCCAAACACAATAAAATAAACAATTTTTGAAAATTTTATATTTTGGTCAACTGAAAGTCAAAGTTTGACCACAGTTGAAAATTTTAAATTTTAATTTTTAATCTTTTTCTTTGAAGCGGTATATAATTCTAATATTCATTTTGTTCTTCGTTTCATTAAATTTTGATTTATACTTTTTAAATTAGACAAAATATAGTGTTTTACACGCAATGATTTTATATATTTTGTTTTCTATTTTTCCTATGTTTATTTCTCTAAATTTTATTTCCTATTTTAAATTTGTATAAACTTTGATTATATTTATTTGATTTTTGATTGGTTTTATTTTCAATATTAGCTTTGGAAATTTCAAAAGATTTCGGTTTCACTCCTTTATTTGGGCCTTTTCCTTTTCCCTAGCCTTCCACCATCTTTAGCCGAGCCGTTCACATCTTCATAACCCTAGCTGCCTTCTCTTATGTAAATCACATAAAAAGTTTCTCACCTCTCAAATTCATTTGCATGAGAAAAAAAAAATATAAGATCTAACTCATGGCTTCTCTTTCTTCTTCTCCTCTTTTCATTTTGTTTTCCTTTGTTTTCTCCTTGGTTGGCTCAGCCTACACCATCTCTCTACCTCCTAGCCGACCACAACCTCTTCACACCCACCACCATGATCACCTCCTCTTCCCCACCATGCTTTGGCCGTGACCTCTATGACCCATACATCACCAAACCTTGATGAAGCCTGGCCGAGCCACTAATTCACCTTCCACTTCCTCCTCATGCCTCGGCCACCACTCAAACACCACACCACCTTGCTTTGCCTAACCCTAGACGTGCCTATGATGCCTTGACCAGATCTCAACACATTGGGTCGATCCATATCAAGCCATAGGCCGAACCCATTGTATGCTTGTAACCCTTCTTTTGCTTGCCTCTTTGCCTTCCACACTTGTAACTTCCACCTCCTCACCTTCTAACCTATAGCCGTGCCTCTAGCCTACCATAACTGAGCCTATCACACCACAATCCAATCAAGGCCGAGCGCAACATGATGTGGTATAGCCCATTAAGACATGGCCAAGCCCACTTGTGGGTTAGAGCAAAGGTTGTGTTACTTTTGTCTCATATTTTCCGTTGTTTTAATTTCTATTCTTTTGGATTGGAATATATTCTCATATATGTTGTATTTGTCTGCATACACGATTTGGATCTGACTACTCATTCACTCAAAAATATGGTTGTGCCTTGTCGTGCTTTTCGAGGTTTGTTGTGTATCTCTAGTTTGTCAAATTTTAGCTTTAAAAGGTGAGTTTATCACTCTAAACATACGTACTTTTATAATTGTGAAATGATGACAAGTGAATTGTATAAATTAATATGCTATGTGCATATATACCTGTGATATATTTATATGATGTTAAATGCTATTTGTATAACTGTTACATCATCTGATATGATATGTTATATTGTATTGTTCATTTTATTTACTGTATCTCACACTGCAAGTACCCTATCACTATGGGTTGAAGTGATACATACCCCAACGAACATTCGAATAGGGAAAGATCATTATGAGCTGAAATGATAGGCTCGAGTGATATTTATTGTATTTGATTTACTTGGGATTGCGGGTTTGAAACGATAGAACCCGGATTTTTCTTTTTAAATTATGGATTGAAATGATACATATCCGTTCACTTGACCTGGGTTAGAAAATATTATATAGGCCCATGGTTATATTTTTAAATAATGTTTTCCTAAAAATCTGTAAAGTATTTTTAAGTAATATTTTCCCTAAACGATTATTAAGTATTTTGATTTTTATAAATATATGAAATTTTAACTTAAAATTTCATGCTTTAATTATAAAGGTGTATTGGTTTTTCTATAAGTTAAATTTTTATAAGCTAATAATTGATTTTAAGTTGAATTAAAGATCTTTATTGATGATAAATAACTTAATAATTGAATTTGACATAATATGGAAGTTTTAAATCTAACCTAGTAATTGTTATGAATTTTGCATTATGAAATGGGCATGTTTTTTGTGATAAATAATGTATTTTTAACTGATAAAATGGAATACAATTTTAATTGGACATTTTGTAACAAAATTTATTTAACTAGAAAATCATAGTTAATCGATGTCTAAATGAACATATTTATAAGGAAAATGTGATTGAACTATGATAAAATGTTCTTTTGTGAAATGTTATGTTTTGTAAAATAAATAGTTATGATTTTAAAATGGAAAAATGTATCTTAAACTATGACATAACTTGATAATTGGAAATTGGGTTTTAAATAAAATTATTAAGTTAAGTAAATAAATCAAAATTTAGTTTTATTTATTAAGTGGATATTTTAAATAAAGTGTTAAGTTATTTGTTAAAGTAGAGTTAAGGAAGAATGTACTTTTGACTTAACAAATGAATCTTAGTTTAAATTGGATATTTATCGGTAAAATTTTATCTTATTAAATCATAAGTTGAATGATATCCAAATGAATATTTTTTAAGCGAAAAATATGATTTTTTTTTGTAAGTTAAAATGGTTAAGATTGAAGTTTTAATGTTTCTGAAATTTTATATTAAATCTGGAATTTGTATTAGTAGCATTTTAAAAATGTTGTGGTTTTAAGACAGCATTTGTTAAATGCTATCATTTCTGAAAATAAACTAAGTTCTGGAATAATAAAAAGCTGCTGCAGCACATTGTAAGTGTTGTTGTTGCTGAAACTAAATTATATTTTGAAATAACTAAAGAGTTACTGCAGCACTTTGTAAGTGTTGTCGTTGCTAAAAGTAAACGGTTTTGAATAAATAAATAGGTACTGTAGCACTTGGTAAGTGCTGTTGTTGCTGAAAGTAATTGTTTTGAAATAATAACTAAATACCTACTGTAGCACTTTGTAAGTGCTGCTGCTTCTGAATTTGACAATGTTTTTGAAATATTACTATATCTACCATAACACTTTATAAATGTCGTTGTAGCTGAAATTTACAATGTATTGGAAAGTTTATAATTAAATGAATGAACTTAGAAATGTTACAATTATGAAATGAATGTTATTTGACATAGAATTTAAATGGTTTAAATGAAGATCATTTTAAAAATGTTATGATTTTCTAAGTATTATGATTTTCAGATGGAGAACATTTCCAAAGTTTGGTGATTTAAGTAGTATAGTTTCCAAATGATAACATTTCTAAGTTGTCATGATTTCAAAGTGTTATGGCTTCGAAGTGTTGGTTTCTGAGTTGTTGTAACCTTGAAAGTCCTATGGTTTTGGAAATAAAATTATTTGAAATTGTATTTAATTAAGAATTATTTTTAAATATAGTGATTTGAAACTCATTGAAATTGATGATTTAAGAATATGAATTCATAACCTGGTTTTGGTTTAAGATGATTTAAAGGAATATTTCATGTTTAATAAGTTGAAGGAAATATTCAGTGGTTTGGAAATTTGGGTTTTAATGATATTGATTTGGTTTGGAATTTAAATGATGTATTATTACTTTGGTTTTTGAAATGGAAACGATATATTATTTGGTTTTGAGTGAATATAGTATTTAGTTTTGAAATGGATATGATATTTTGGTTTTAAAGTATAAATGATTTTGAAATAAATAGCCATGGGTTATAATAACGTTGGGCTGTTAAAGAGACCGGGATCGGAAGTTGTCATACTCTCTGCCAACTCCGAAAACCACTTTAACAACCTTGTACGCGGTGGAGATTCCAGTATGAAGTAGGATGGTGGCGACATTCTATTAAGGTATATACGTGGACCCGACTCCCGTGAGTTGTCATAAGGTGGCTAAACTAGGAGCAATTGATGGTCTAATGAGGTCGCTCCTCTGATCGGATACACCCCTTCGCTATTATATTCGGACTTTGAGATTGATTCGGTGGCCACTTTTGATCGGGGGTGTGGCTCGAGGTGAGCGGCAGTAGCTGCTACGCATTACCACCCACCCGGAATTGTAATTGGTATATCTACTCTGGCATTGTCTAGTTGTGACGTGTCACCTACCCTAGTGCGTCTTGTACATGTTTGATTTGTGTTGTACCTATGTAGTATCCTCTGGTAGCCTCCAGATCACGAGGTATTACGGTACTGTATAGACTACTGGCACTATTACGTGTTAAGGTGGAAAATGTAAAGCCTTAACGCTATTTAAAAGTAAGTTTATTTTACTGTAGTCATTATTATGGTAGCGAAATAATACTACATAGTAAATAGTTTAACGGATCCTTAGAGGATGGGCGGTCCCAAGCATCCTTTAAGTTACTTGTACATTTTATTACAGTTCACTTGAGTTGGTTTACATTGTATAAGTATGTATGCCCTGACTCGAGTGTTTTGTGTTTTACTTTACGCTCGGGTCAGTCTGAGTGATACAGCATTCAAGACTCGCCTTCAGAGTTGGAGCTTTGCTTGAAGATCCAGCTATTTATTTCTCTTTCATTGTTCAGTTGATTCCAGTTACCCGGTTGATTCCAGTGATGTATTATGATTTATACTTGATTTTCATATTGAGACTTTTGTTGTATCTTGTTTAACTCTGATGTACATGTATAGTAGTTTCATGAACTACTATTTCTTTGCTTCTACTGCATTATATTACTCTACGTCTGCGATCTATGATTTATTTATTTACTGTAAATTCTGAGTTTTGCCAAATTTAAATTAACAATTCGGTATTTTGGTGCTATTCAAATCAGACATGTGTGGTTTTATTGTCGATTTGAATGGTCCAACATAGCGGGTCATTACAGTTTCTACTAGTCCTTGTGTCATGGTTAAATTCTGACTTTTTGAGTTACAGTATCAAATCTCTGGCTTGCTATCTGACTTTTTGATAGCCCTGACTTTTCAAAATATGACCATGTTCAAAGGCATGATACCATCGAGCAAAATATTAAACTAACAAACAAGACGTTGTATGTAATAGTATTAACAGACAAGTCATGTAGTACATTTTTTCAGGCTCTTTTCGACAAATTATGTAACAATCCGTCATTTCAAACCATTCAAATCAACAATAATCCACACATGTTAGACTTGAATCGCTTAAAACAACAGATTTTTTTACATTTGACAAAATTTAGCATATACAACAAATAAATCAATCATAGGCACAGAGTAATACAACAACAAGCAACAGAAATAGATAAACAGTAGTCCATGAAGCTACTACTAAACATCAGAATCTGAAGCAAAATATAATAGAAATCCAATACATAGAAGTCTCAACACAAAAGCAAATGACAAGTTTGAACATAAATAACTGGAAATAACTGAAATAATAGAAAAGCTGAATAGATAAAGATAGATCTCCAAGCTCCAAAGGTGAGTCTCAAATGTTGTGACACTAAGGCTGACCCGAGCATAAAGCAAAACACAACACACTCGAGTCAGGATTAACATTCTTATGCAAGTAAATCAACTCAAGTGAAATGTACAAGTGAAATGCAATATAACTTAAAAGATGTTGGGGTTTCATCCTTTAAGGATCCGTGAAACTATCAACATACATAATACAATATGCTACAGAGATAATGTCTATAGTAAAGTAAACTATTAAAATAGCGTTAAGGCATTACCTATATCCCCCTTAACACATTTTTATATAAATGTCGTAGTCTATATAGTACCATAATTGTTATCCCGCCTTTTGGCAAGGCCGTGATACCAAAAGATTAATCGAAAAACCAAAGACAGCCCGTCTCAAAGATTGGTTATACACTGCTTCGCTACGGAGATCGATGAATTTTGTCCAATCCTAGATCAGGCTACAATTAACAAGACATGACAAGCAAGGCCAAGAAAGCCAACGGTTCAAATTTCAGGACAATCGGAGTCCATACGCTCAAGATATGATCGATGCAAACTTGTATATAATTCTCGTTCGTATCCATCAGGTTGGTGCGTTTCGTGTCCATCAACCATCCACGGTTCATATCCATCAGGTTGGTGTGTTTCCCATCAACCATACATAGTTCGTATCCATCGAGCTCGCTTACTTCGTATCGATCGAAGCCCATCTTGCTTCGCATCCATCTAAAATGCCATTTCGTATCGATCTTGCTTCGTATCGATCCACTTGGCACCATTCTGTTCGAGTCCACCCTGAAAACAAGCCCTAGTCGTAGCCATCGAATATGTTGATTCGTATCCATGGAATGCACTGCTTCGTATCCATAAACATGCTCGTTTTTTGTATCGATCCTCATTAACATAATCGATACGAAACGCACCTCAATTATTGATACGAGCAGAGCCGTATGTATGGATGCAAGTCAACACTGAGGCGATTTATACAAATTGGCAACGATTATCAACTCGAATGAGGCAACAGCTTTAGATACGAACAAGGCGAAATTCGAGGAATGGCTCGGTCAACTCGGCATAAGAAGTGGACTGATCCAAAGAGAGCGCGCATCGTCATCTCATGAGCACGTGCAACGATCGATACGAACAGAGCATTTCGAATCAATGGATTCGAACGTAAGAGCCTTTAAGAAATCGCAAGTTTGCATCGATCATAACTCGAGATCCACCAATCCAAACATTACGAAATTTTCACAGCAGCTTCCATACAAGGTAGAGAATATTCGTGCCAAGTTTCAGCTCGATTAGACCAATTTTTGATGGATATGAAATTGTTTCGTATCGATCTCAGATCGAGCCGAAACTTGGTGGGGTCGCTCGCGTGGGCCCACTCACGTGCCAGAAAAAGTCTCCCGAAGTTTGAGCACGATCAGCCTCCTACGCCTATAAATAACCCCCTGAAGCCTATAGAAAAAGGACTTTTTTTGGCGATTAGACGTCCAGACTCTGCTGGATTCATTTCAACACCTTATCCTCACTATTGTATTCAAACTTCAGAGCTATTATCAACTGTAATCTGCTGTAACGGATTGAAGTTATCAAGTGAATCAATAAAATCATAAACTTCAGAGTGGACATAGGCAAGATCGCCGAACCACTATAAAAATTGTGTTGTTTACTGCATTCTTTTCAATTTTCTGAGTGTTCTTCATTTTTATTTCTCTACATATTTGTTATCTGTGATCTGTGATTGCTAACTGGTGCTTTCAACGACTATTGGGTGTTTGTGACCAATTTTGTCGCAAACATTTTGGTGCTTTCACTGAGAAGGCTAATTTAGGAGTTCTATCAATTAAGAGTTGAGTCGGAGAGTTTGGAGATTTAGATCCGAAGAATCATGACAAGGCAATCTAGTAGAAGGCAAAGGCCAGAGCGAAGTCAGCATGAAGGAAGTCAAGAGACTTCCTCAAGAGCGAACCAGGCTTCAATCTTCATCACCACGGATGAGATGGCGACGATGATGAAAAGGCAAGAGGAGATGATTGAGAACTTGTTTCAACAGATTGGACAACTTGGAGCGCAGAATCAAGAAGCAACTGGAGTTCAGAACGGAGCAGGACCATCTGAGGCGGCGCCAGAGCCAGGGGACACTCACCTAGAGCACGATGGCCCGATACCAAGGAGAACGTCAAGTGGATTCGAAAAACACAGCGTTAGCAGAGGAACAGAAGCTTAGCCAGGAGGACAGATTCCAGTAGCTAGGAGACAATGACAGGTTGGAGGAGATGGTCAGGCGAGCCATGAGAGGCAGATTAGTAAACAAAGATTTAGAGGATGTTAATAGGAGTCCTTTTACCACGGTAATTAGATGAGCTAGGAACCCACCAGATTTTAAGTTACCATCATTAGGATATGTATAATGAGAGGATAGACCCTATAGTTCATGTGACAAAGTATATGAGGCATATGGAGGTGCTGGGGGCATCAGAGGAAGTTATGGCTCGGTGCTTCCCATTGTACTTGGCTGATATTGCAGCATTATGGTTTAGGCAACTAGAGAGTGGATCAATCGGAACATGGAGTGATTTGACTGAAAGGTTTATGAGGCAATTCAGGGTTCACATTTCGAGACCCAAAAATGTGATGAGTTTGGCAACACTGAAGCAAAGAGCTGGGGAATCTTTGCGAAGCTTTTTGACGCGATTCAACGCAGCTGCATCATCGGTGGATCGACGGATCCATCCATGGTCTTGATGGCAGCTGTGTCGGGCGTAGCTGATGGTACGGAATTCAAGAATTCATTGACAAAGGATCCCCTTATCGATCTAGGGGAGTTTTATCATGAGGCTGAAGGATTTTTACAGTTGGAGGATGCGAATGCCGAAAGAGAGGAAGGAGAAGGAATTGATGTTTATGCGGTCAAAGGTGGAAATCTCCCTGAGAAAGGTGCAGAAACTAGCAAGGGAAAACGAAAGGCTGAGGATAACGATAACAGATCAATGCGACCGCGGAGGGAATCAAGATTCACCACATACTCAGAGTTGAACGAGACCTTGGAACAGATCTACCACGACACTAAGGGACAGGTCCCTTATCGAAAGCCAACAAGGAGAGATCTAACTAGCAGCGAGAGAAGGTCGGATACGTATTGTTCATTCCATGAGTTGAATGGTCACATCACATACGACTGCCGAAACTTGAAAGATGAAGTTGAGGGGCACATCCGCAATGGTTTGCTATTACAGTACGTGAGGAGGCAATCTCCAGCGGTGGAGCCTGAGCGACCACCGTCTACATCAGCTAGGGGTGACCCTGAACCGGGACACCGTATGATTATCAATTGATCGTAATAACGATGAACAAGTCGTAAACTTCTCACTAACTCGATTAAATCATTTACACATGTACGAGATCGCGAACGGTCCCCAGGCATGCTCTGAATGATTATTGACCGTCTCGTAGTAGGAATTTACACTTTGACATCCTTGCTTTGCTTTTGTTTCGTTTTGATTTAGACATTTAGACTTTGTTTGTTTGGACATTTCTATTTTAAAACCCATCAGTTGAATGGATATTTGGTTTTGATAATTCTGAAATGGCTAAGCTACTTACACGTGTACGGGGTCGTGAACGGTCCTTAGGCATGCTCTGAGATGGCAATAAGCCGCCCTAACAAACGGTCTAGGAACTCACTCAAACGTGAACCTGGTATCGATCATACTAAGTCCCCCCTCCAGGCATACAATTCGCCTCGAACGGCACCCGACCTCAAACGGTCACTATTCGCCTAGAACGGCACCCGTCCTCGAACGGTCACAATTTGCCTCGAACGACACCCGACCTCGAATGGTCACCATTCGCCTCGAACGGCACCCGACCGTGAACGGTCATCTTTTGCCATGAACGGCATCTGACAGCGAACGGTCCCATTCCGCCATTTACCGCGAACGGCACACGACCGCGAACGGTCACAATTCACCTCAAATGGCATACGATCCCGAACGATCATCATTCGAGGTCCTATGAAACTGTCAAGTTCTTTACAGGTCGTCAATATGATATGAACATCTAGCTTATGACATTACAAAACACACCTTCTTATCGCAAGGCATGTTTTGGGGGGCGAATGTTATCCCACCTTTTGGCAAGGCTGTGATACCAAAAGATTGATCGAAAAACCAAAGAAACCTCGTCTCAAAGATTGGTTATACACTGCTTCGCTATGGAGATCGATGAATTTTGTCCGAGCCCTGATCAGACTACAATTAACAAGACATGACAAGTAAGGTAATAAAAGCCAGCGGTTCAAATTTCAGGACAATCGGAGTCCATACGCTCAAGATATGATCGATGTAAACTTGTATATAATTCTCGTTCGTATCCATCGGGTTGGTGCGTTTCGTATTCATCAACCATCCACGGTTCGTATGCCTCAGGTTGGTGCATTTCGTATCCATCAACCATACGTAGTTCGTATCCATCGAGCTCGCTTACTTCGTATCGATCGAAGCCCATCTTGCTTCGCATCCATCTGAAATGCCATTTCGTATCGATCTTGCTTCGTATCGATCAACTTGGCACCGTCCTGTTCGAGTCCACCCTGAAAACAAGCCCTAGTCGTAGCCATCAAATATGTTGATTCATATCTATGGAATGCACTGCTTCGTATCCATAAACACGCTCGTGTTTTGTATCGATCCTCATTAACATAATCGATACGAAATGCACCTCAATTATTGATATGAGCAGAGCCATATGTATGGATGCAAGTCAACACTGAGGCGATTTATACAAATTGGCAACGATTATCAACTCGAATGAGGCAACGACTTTAGATACGAACAAGGTGAAATTCGAGGAATGGCTCGGTCAACTCGGCATAAGAAGTGGATCGATCCGAAGAGAGCACGCATTGTCATCTCATGAGCACGTGCAACAATCGATACGAACAGATCGTTTCGAATCAATAGATTCGAACGTAATAGCCTTTACGAAATCGCAAGTTTGCATCGATCATAACTCGAGATCCACCAATCCAAACACTTTCATAGAAGCTTCCATACAAGGCAGAGAATATTTCTGCCAAGTTTCAGCTCGATTGGACCAATTTTTGATTGTATCAATCTCAGATCGAGCCGAAACTTGGTGGGGTCGGTCGCGTGGGCCCACTCACGTGCCAAAAAAAGTCTCTCGAAGTTTGAGCGTGATCTCATCCTCCTACGCCTATAAATAGCCCCCTGAAGCCTAGAGAAAAAGGACTTTTTTGGTGATTAGACGTCCAGACTCTGCCGGATTCATTTCTACACCTTATCCTCACTGTTGTATTCAAACTTCAGAGCTATTATCAACTGTAATCTACTGTAACGGATTAAACTTATCAAGTGAATCAATAAAATCATAAGCTTCAGAGTGGACGTAGGCAAGATCGCCGAACCACTATAAAAATTGTGTTGTTTACTGCATTCTTTTCAATTTTCTGAGTGTTCTTCATTTTTATTTCTCTACATATTTGTTATATGTGATTTGTGATTGCGAACTTCAACGATTATTGGGTGTTTGTGACCAATTTTGGCGCAAACAGTAATTGCTCCGTAAACCAGAGGGCTATCAGAGGGCACTCCACAGTGTACGACACAAACCAAACTTGCAGTAGACGCGATAAGGCATATGATAAGGCATGTGAGGCAATGCCAGGGTAGAATTCTACCGTTTGCACTCCTAGACTGGTGGTAACGGATAGCAGCTACTATCGCCCACCTCGGAAAACACTCCCATAATCAAATCGGAGGTGGCCACCAAATCAATCACAAAGTAACAGGTATGGTATCAAAGAAGCATGTCCGATCGGAGGAGAGACCTCACTTGGCCCGCTACAGCTCCAATTTCAGTCATATCAAACTGATCGGAGGGGGTCAGGGTTGCATTCATATCTCATACAGACGTTCGCTAAAACCATCCTGCTTCATTCTGCATCCTCCACCATGTACACAGTTGTTAAAGTGGTTTTTGTATTGGTATAGGGTATGACAATATTCGATTCCGGTCTCTTTAACAGCCAAACGCTTATTTTACACCGTGGTCACTTTCATTTCAAATAGTCCATACTTCATATCAAAATATCAAATTCACTTCAAAATCATATCATTTTCTAAACCATATCAATTTCGAAATCATTATTCCCATTAAATCATAACAACTCCAAGTTAAGCAGTTTGAATATTGAAAGTAGTTTATATATTGGAATAGTTATGCATTAAAAATAGTTTATATACTGGAAATAGGTTATAGATTAAAATAGTTTATTTATTAAAAAATAGGTTATAGATTAAAATAGTTTATATATTAAAAATAGGTTATAGATTAAAATAGTTTATATATTAAAAATTGTCCATATATTAAAAAGAGTTTATATCGAAAATAGTTTCAAATTAGAATTGTTTCTTCCAATTTCACAAATCAATTCAAATCAACTTTAGTTCCAAAATTCAATTTAAATCAATCTTGGTTCAACAATTTCAATTAGAAAAGTTAAAGGTTCAATTCAAATTCTCATTAAAATCATTTTAATTTATATCGATTTCAAATCCTGGTTTGAACTATAAATTTAAACCAATTCCAATTCAATTGGTTCCAAGGTTTAAATATTCAAACAATTTACAATAACTCAATTTGATAAATTTCATTTGTATTTCAAAATTCAACTTTATTTTTTTGTAAATTTAAAAATATTCACTTAATCATTTTTAATAACATTTAAATAAAATCTTAAATTACAATATAAATCAATATTAAATATTCGATTTCAAATTTATTTAAATTTGAAAATATTATGTAATCACCTTTAATCAAAATCTAGTTATCAAGTTATAAAATCATATCTTTAAAATCTCAAAATTAATAAGTTTTCAAATTAATTTTGATTTAAAATACAATTCTTAAACAAATTAAATTACAAGTCCACTTAACTTACCTTTCCAACCTTTAAGTTATTACAAAAATCTATTTAAAAATAATAACAAAAATTTCAACATATATATAAGTTATTACAAAAATCTATTTTACATTATAAATTGTAAATAAATATTTAAAACATATTATATATGTATATGTATTAATTAAATTAAATTCTTATTATATTAAGTACTATTAAATTTAATCTTATTATTATTAAATTTACATCAAATATTATTTTATATATTTTAAAAATAATAAAGTTATAAGTAAAATTTCATAATTTACATTTTTAAACTTAACTTATAATTTTAAAATTCCCAAAACATATAATTTTAAAAATTCTAAATTTTACACATATATTAAAATTAAAATTACAAATCTTTTATATTATTAGAATAAAAAACACATATATTTTTGTTTCCTCAAAAATTTGGAAATCATTTAAAAATAAACCAACGGTGTCCGCATATAGTTTTCTATCCAATGGTCAAGTGATATAGATATTTATCATTTCAATCCGCAATAATTTAATATTTATGGATATATATCATTTCAACCCGCAATCCTAAAATTTCAAAATCAATAAAATCGCTTGGGTTTATCATTCAACACATAACGATTTTCCCTTATCTATAATAATGTTTAGGTATATATCATTTCAACCCATAGGGAATTCCTAACTATCAGGGAACTTGCAGTGTGGAAACAATCGAATAATAATGCAAAATGGCATAACACATCAATTACAAGAATATATCATAATTAACAATTTGAATATAATACATTCTAATATGTTATGGTGTTATATGCCAATTAACAGGGTGAACAAATTTAAATATTAACATATCATATTCAACGATCAAATCACTAACAATTCAAATTTAAACAACATATTTAAATCATTATTTCATGTGAAATCAATTTGCTAAACATTAGAATGTCAATCGTGAGTGATCGCTCACCTTTCGAGGCTAGAGAAAATAGACAACACAACAAGCTATGATTCGAATCACGATCTCGACAATCGACCAATCCAAATGAAAATTTCCAAAGCAAAGAAAGGTGAACACGAAATCGAGAATCAAGTGTATATATATATGTTATAGTTTTTTCTAGTAGGAGAAGAGGCTAGTGGTGCTTGGCAAAAATGAAGCGGTTGCTGGAGAAGGTCAGCCAAGGAGGAACTATGCTGGTCGTTGGGTGGTGATTGTGGGAAGACGCAGTTGTTCGGTGCGGAGATAGGAAACAGTCAAGGTGGAGGGTTCAGGTTCGATTTGCAGTGTGCTTTGGCTACAAGTGATGTGGAAGGCGGGCTGAAGTGGATGGGAGCAGAGCAGTGTGAGGCGGAGTCGACAGCGGAGAGGGATGGAGGCTAGAGGGGTGTTGCTGAGGTTGGAGTAAAGGTCGGGTTCAACTACTGGTCGTGCAGTAGAGCGGAGGGGCTGTGTTGCATGGGTGATGAGGTTGTTGTGCCGGAAGAAGGCGGTACATCTGGAGGTGTATGGCATCATGACAGTGGGTGGTGGTTCGGTCGGTAGGGTTGTGTGCCTTGGGTTGCTCGGTGATGTGGAAGGGAGGAGGATGGCTGCCAGGTGGAGAGAGACAAAGCGGCTGTCGTGGCGGTGAGCGAGATTGGTTTCGGAGTTGATGGGAGGCGGGTCTATTCGTTTTGGGTGGCGGGTGGCAGATGGAGTGGATTGGATTGCTACGAGGCTTCGGTTACTGGGTGGTGTGTTGAGTAGCGAGCTTGGAGGAGAAGGTGGTAGGGGTTCGACAAGGAGAGAGATATGAACGGGCGAAGATGGCAAAGGTGCGTTGGCAGGTGGAATAGGCAGAGAAGGAATGTAAGGGGACGAGCAATTAGGAGCTGGGCAAATTTCTCAGGCCAACACACACACACACACACACACATGTACTTGTTTTCTTTTTTTCTTTTTTTTAACTGACAGAATGAAGAGAAAGTGCAGAGAACCCAAAATGAATGAATCCACCAGCAAATATATTTGAAACCATAGGAATAGCAAAAGCAAAATGTTAAATTCTAGGAATATTAATAGTTAGTGGCCATTGGTTTGTCCGGCTAGACAATTGAATGGACATAGGAAAACCAAAAGGTTCAAAATGGGTACCGATACAGCTAATCATTTCGTAAATTTCACTGTGTACCAGACGTTGAAATACACAAATGAATATACTATGTAGATCAACACGATGAGATGGACAAGATGGAACATAGATATGAGTGATATGACACACCTATCAAAACTCGATATTCATAGACAAAATGCTGCTAAATCGTCGAAAATAAAATAAACGAGGCTTAAGCAGTCCAAATTTGGCAAAATAAAATACGACATCTCACTTAGTAAATGATTTACGTTTTTCTTATATAAAAATATTCAGATTTCAAAAATATTTTATTTCCAACAAATTTTAACTGATTTTAAATTGAAATTTCACAACCAAACAAACTTATAAATTTTCCAATAAAAAAATCTCACACTTCCTATACTTAATTAGATGCATATCAAATATAAAATTTTCATTGCTAAATTTTACTGTTTATTTTCATAAAAAAGTTAGTTAATTACGTTATTTAAATCGTTAAAATTTTCGGATCGTTACACTCTCCCCCACTCAAAACTTTTCATCATTGAAAAGGAACGAGATAGGAGAATAGAAGCAAACAGAAAGATAAGATAAATTCAAAATACATAGTACTAGATACAATATTTAATTCAAAACCATATAAATTTCATTTTTGGATATCTTATTTTATATTTTTCAATTACATGTTCTCCTTACATTCAAACTTTCCAGGGAAGTTCTATTAATGTTTCTGAATGCAATTAAGCACTATATAAATTTACCTTTTATTAACAACATTTCTATTAAGCAAAATTTAGTTTGAATGATTTTATTGCTTAAGTTTTTTCTTATATAACCTTCAATTACATATTCACGTTACATTTTGACTTTTTGAATATTTCAGGTAAATTATATATGTTTTAGAATGCAATTGAGTAGTATACAAATTAATTTTATCCTAGTTCAACTGTTTCAACTTGTTTTAGTTTCATTTCTCATTTTAGACACTCCAATTATTCAAAAAAATTGCTTCATTTCAATAATTGAAAACCATCACTTAACATAAAACTGAAGAGTTAGATTTTCAGTTTCACTTCAAACCATTTTGAAATAAATAAATAAATAAATATATTTTATTTATCGAATCATACTCTAGAAATTCACATCAAATCCATTTTCCAAAACAAAAGTGTAGAAAAGCTACTAAGTGGTCTTCCCACTTTGAGACGTGAAAATGAATGTCGATGATGCTGTAGTCATCATCGAAATTATTTTCCAGCGACATAAGAGGAGAATATCGACTTACTTCTTTTAAAAATTCTTTGGAAAAAAATTTCCATTTGAAAATACTTTCAAATAATATATATTTTTCACAATTTTGTAAAACAAATTTTGAAAAGCACCAAAAAATAAATTCTCAAATCTTTAATTTAAATCTATTTCATTTGCAAATCAGATTTATAAACATATTTAAAAAATTTATCTTCTTATAACATACATCAATAGTTAACGATTTAGGAATGTAGACAAAACAGTAAATGATAACTTAGTGCTATCGTTTCTAACAACCAATTCATTTAATTATCAAATGTCAAAAAAATTATAATTTTATATATAAAATATAATCATATATCAAATTATTTCATTTACCAATTTCGAAAACTATATTCTGTCAGTTTGCTTTGTTCAAGTGTTTTATAATTCCTATCGATAGCGTTAGCTAGACGAATTGATCGAAACCAAAATTCTAATTTAACAACTCAAACAACACAATATAAAACATTTTATGTCAACTACAAATATGCTCTGTCACGACCCAGAATTTCTGTCAATTAAATTTTTTATATTTAATTGATTTTAAATATTAACAAGTGAAATATATAAGTCGAATAAAATTTATTTCGAAAATCAAGATTTAACTGGATAATTAAATCGATAATTTAAAATAAGAAATTACAGAAATAATTGGAATTTGGGTTTAAAATGATTAAAATTGATTTGTAAAATTTTATTTAATCATATTGGAGTTAGAATAATGTTATAGAACTTTTAAAATTAAATTTAAAGTTAATTTGTGAAAATTGAATATTTTAAGATTTAATTGACGAGTAAAAATAACCATTTTTTAAACAGTCTCGGATTTCGACGAAACCAGTTTCATCGGTTCCGAAATGTTATATTATTTTAAGGTTTCAAATTTCGTGTCAATTGGATTTACGGTTTGTCCGGGGCAAAGCTAAGACGCATAGAAATTAGTTTAAATTGATTTAATTTAAATTTGATCGTTTATTTCCGTAACTCGCACATACGATGGAATTAGCCTTCGAAACACGTTCCATTGTGTTCGGAACGCGGGGTAAACCCTAGAAACGCCAGCCGGCGCGCTTCGTTTGGAGTTCGGAAAATTTTGGATGAATAGTGTTTGGCGAACTTTCTGTAAAAGCACCTCAATAATTCACTTTTGCAAAATAACTCAAACCCTAGGATTTCAGCCCTTAGCCGCCACCTCCAAAAGCAATGGCTAAAAATCTCCTGAGTTTTTCCCTTAATTTCTTCAAATCCACAAGTTAATTCGATAAACTTCCAACTAAGAAATCATAGAGGACAACGAGTACTATAAGTTCAACGGTTGTGATCGAAATCAAAGCCACAGATCAACGGCAATTTGAGTTTGAAGCGCGTGCGTTCAAGCACGAATCCCCATGCAAAGACGAGGCCGATCCTGGAGTTGTCACAACCGAAGGTCAAGCTCGTGGAGGCGCATCAGGTGGCAGCCTCTGGTCAATGTATAAGTCGGCGAGGTGGAGGCGATTTGAAGCCCTAAGGGCCATGCATGGGTTCAGTTTTAGCATGTTTTCCTGGAGTTGGAGAAGAAAGTAAAGACATGGCCGAGATTTGTTGCTCCAGAGATCAACGGTTCTGATGCGATCTAGGTTTAAAATTAATAGAAATTGTAAATATAATTATATTATAAATCGTGTAATCTTTGTAATGCTGTAACTTTTTGGTACGAGGTCGAAAACGCACGAAACGAATTGCTTCGGTTCGTTTTGGCGAGCACTACGCGATGGAGCTGGATTAGGGTTGATTGGAGCTAGTGAAAATTTTGAGTAAAATTAAATGCACGTTTAATTTTATTCGAAATAAAACGCTACAACTGTTATCGGAAATTCAAGGTGAGAACTTCTCACTCAATCGAATCTTTTTCAATTTAAATTTTAAATAGTTAGATTTAAAATTGCTTGATTGTATGCCTGGATGATAAATTATTATCTATTGATTGTTAAAATAGACATTATATGCCGTATATTAAGCGGATGTTATTTATTAAAAACATATACCGCGATAATTCCATCTTGATTGGAATTGGTATTATATATGTACTTGGAGTTGATTTCCCGTATTATATAGCGGATGAGACCCTATTGCGCCGCATAATAGCGGATAATATTTTATGAATCCCATATACCGCGATATTCCATATTGGAAAGGAATTGGTATTGTGCTGGATGTAGGGAAACAGGTTGGAGGGATCCAACTGGATTCCTCACCAGTATTTATTTGATTACAGATATTGTGATATTTGTTGATTATCATGTGATGATATATGATGTTTGGATGTCGTGATTGATTATTTGGTGCTGTTTCATCATTGGGCCTATTTTGAAGTTTTAAAAATGTTAAAGGAACGATTTCTAATTTAAAAGTGATTTCTGAAAATATATGTTTATTGAATTTTGAATTGTTTAAATAAATAAACGTTATAATTTTTATGTTATGAAAATTATAATTATTGTGAAATATAACCAAAATGTGATTTCTGAAATAAATAGTCGATTAATTTATAAAATAGTTTAAATTGAGATTTTTAGATTATTATAAACGATTTATATAAAAGACTTATAAATTTGATATTTATAAATTAAAAAGAATAGAATTATAAAACGAGTTTTTTTGTGTTAAAATGAAATAGTAAATGGATGGATTAGTAAGTAATGAAATTTATAGATTTATAAGTTGAGAAGTTATAAAATGAATAGATTTTGTAAAATAAAAGATTTATTGTTAAATTTACTTATAATATGGATTTTGGCGTGTAAATGGGATACGGATAAAATTTGTGAATAAAGTGATTTTATAACTTGAAGTTTTTATAATATATTAATGTGAATTTATAAACATTGATTTATGAATTCAAGATTGATTGAATTTGATAAGTAAATTTTTATAGCTTATTAAAGGAGTATATTCACGATTTTGGGACAATGGATAATTTTTAAAATGAATATGTAAAAGTGTTGAATTTGGTTAATGATTTATATTCACAATTTTGAACAGTGAATAACATATTAAAGGAATGTTTAGGGAGTGATCTTTTAAATGGAATTAAAACGATTTGAAGTTGTTTTAAAATGTATTAAGTTTCGAAACCATAGGTTTCAACATTCATTGTTGAAATAGACGTTTTCGAGAAATAAGGAAAATATGGACTATAACACTGTTCTTATAGTAAATGATTTCCGAAAGGAAAGGTTTTTGTATAGTATTGGGATTTATATATCTATTTTAATTTCGAATCCCCATACTAGTGATTTTGGGTCGTCGTAACGATGTTTTACGCAACATTCGTTTTGACTCAAATAAATGTGTTTAAGAGAATGTTTTCTTTAAAGAATGAAATATATACTTAATTTCGATTTAAGTATATCGAATATTTTCCAAGTGTTGAAAATAAATGGATTTGTAAATTACTTATTATTAAATAAGTATGGAAATGTCTTCTAATATGAAGTGAGTGTTTTGAGATTTTATCTTTTGAAAGATAAATTGAAAATGAATATTAGAAATCGATTTGGAAATCGTATATTCATAGATATTTTGGAATTGTAAATTCACTATGGAATTTATAAAAGAAAGGGAAATTTGTTTAAAAATAAACGTTGACTTATTTTTGAAGTGTGGAAATAAAGTTACGGATTTGGAACGTAAATATAAAGTAATCGGTAAGGATTTATTTAATTGGTTTAAATGAACCACTTTGGAATGAAAACGAATAAAGATTTATGAATATATCCCGTATAGGGAAACGATTTGAAATTTTTTTCAAAAGTTGTAAAGGTGAAAATGATTGAAAATTCGTTTTCAAATGTTGAAGTGTGGAAAATATATATATCTTGTAAATATATTTTTGGAAAATAAATAATTTGGAAAATTATTTGGAATCTGGTGATGTTGTGCATATTTATTGATAGTTAAATAACCGACTATCAATATTTACCTTTAAATGGGTATTTGTTGTGATTTGCTTGAATTTGAATGCCATACTTATTTTCAAAATAAACGCTCACTATTCGGGTTAGCCGGGAAAGGACCTTTGGGTCGTATAACCCATTCCGAATATGTGATACATCGTTATGGATTGTATTTGAAGACCGGTGCTGAAGATCAGATATTTTTGAAAATGGAAGGATTACCGTCGAATGACTCTGCATCGGCTGATCTCCGATATAGAGGTTTTATCACCCTTAGTGACGGGAAGTCCGGACGTGATTAGTGAATATCCGGATTGCAAGGGCTTCTTTGGAAGTGCCTTCGGTTTCGTTCGATCACGAAACGGACTTGTATGGATGTGTGTCTGAAGATACAATTTGAGATGTAAAGCTGGTTTCTATCAAATATATTTCTGTTGGTGGCGGAGAATTTATTCTCTTAGCTTAACACCCTTCTCTGAGACGTACGAGCTCAGAGGTTATGTAGTTGATGGTTACTAGTGATACATTCCCAAATTGGTAATGTGGCATACAAAGTGTTGTTGAGCATTTGATGATCAAAGCACAACTTTTGTATAAGGCGTAGCTTTGTGGACGAGACTTCGTCGGACCTCACACCCCGAAAATGGTCAAAACAGGAAGGATGCAGCAAGGTTATTAGGGGGTAGCAGCCCTTTAGTGTATGTCATTCCTTCTGGATAGAGGTGGTATCATGGTATGGAGCCCAGATACTTAACCTATGTTGTTGCTGCAAATGTATTACTTTTTGGTTGTTGGAATCGAGGATCCTCGGATATAGATCGGTTATGATCGGGGAATGGCATATTCGTGTCAGTAGTTATCTAGTTAGGGGTAATCCGGCCTTGTGTTGGCAGAGATCCAGGTAGGTTCTCGGGTCGTCTTTCCAGAGGTGTACCCATGTGGCAATGGGAAGTTCCTTGGCCTGGCCATTTGTTGGAAATCCAAAGAAACAATACGATCTTGTACGGTTTTAGTTGTAGAACCTACCATTTATTTATGGTCGTCACCACTGTTTAGATGGTAGCTATAGTAGGCATAAGTACGGAATGCCTATGCTGGCTAAGAGTTATATCTTTACTTTCGAAATGTTTTCTACACTATGCACTAGTAATAATATCAAATGTTTCTTTTTAATGCGTTTCAAGCATCTTTGACTATCATAAGGAGAAATCTCCTTCGATTCTGCGTTTGCATTGTGTGTGTTGTGGGAGGCCTTATGGTAGTCTCATTTTCAAAAAAGCATTGCGAATCTATTTTAAAATATCCCTTGGTTTTTTTAAATATAAATAACTGTTTTAAGTTCTCACACCAGTCTCATGATTGATTCAGAGTTTATTGTTCCCTTCCTAAACTCTGGGTGCCCACCAATTTCCACACAGGCAGTCTAGAGTTAGGTTATCAAGATATTTTGGAATTCGGGAGTTGCTGTAGAGATCTAGAAGCAAGCTGGATGGCTTGGCGTATCAACTAGTATATAGTATTTCTTTTCCGTTGTTTGTTGTTGTACACTCTGATGATGTAATGCAATGTAATATGATGTAATGTAATAACTGATATAGTTCTTTGTTTAAAGATTATTCATTTATCTATTATATGTTGTTCCGCTGCGATTGTGAGATTCTGATATTGTTTTCTGTTTCTTCTTCTTTCTTCTTCTTCTACCTTTTTATCCTTCTTTAACTATAACAGTTCGGTTTCCGGCATTCGATTGCTCGGCAGTTGATATAGTGGACGTATTGATGTCGATTTTCGAGCGTCGAAAAGTCGCATTCGTTGCATTTGGTATCAGAGCATATGGTTAAGCGACAACCATGGCTCTGTTGGTAATTACTCATTAGAGATAGAGTCAGTAGTACTCTAGAATGAGTTTGAGTGTAATAATACATACGAGCGCATATTTGTTAGTGAATATAAATTGTTTTATATTATGATGGTTGGTTTGTTGAGTGGTATATGGATTCTGGTCAACACGAGTAATTAACGTTGTTGATAGGGATCTCTAAACACTTGTACAAAACAATTTGACACGATATTGTTTTAAAATAGGGTAAATGAAATAATTTTACCTCGATTGTATTCTATAAACAAAGGAATAATTTTTCAGAATTATTAAGTATATATGAATTGATTGTTTGGTCGTTAAAAAAATGTAAGAATAAATATAAGTTAATTAAAAGAATAATTGTATAGGCAATTGAATTATAAAGTATGGAATTATAATTAATATGATTTACAATTGTGAAATAATCTTGTATATAAAGATGAAACTATATGAATGTATTTACTAATAAGAGTTGTAGATATAAAAATGAATTTGGACTATGAATTTGACAATTTTGAATCCTGTTTATTTTGGAAGTTATTTTTCAAAATTAAAAGTTAAATAGTGAAATTCTATAAGTAAAAGATTTGTAAATATGATTTATAAATAAAAGGAAAATTTTTGAGAGGATATTAAGCACTGAAATCACTACTGTTACTGAGAAATAATAAGGGTGATGACTGCAGCATCGTCAGTATCATTTTCGAGTCTCTATGTGATAGATTTGCTACCATAGTAAATCGAGAATTGAAGTTTTGTTGTGATAAACAAATTTGGAATTTAAAATCCAAGTTGAAATGAATTTGAGTTGTCATCAAAGACATGTGATTTGAAATTTAACTAAAGGAAAGTTAAATAAAATTGATTTGGATTGGATAAGCTATTGAAATGGGATATAACTTAAGTAATATTAATTGAATTTGATTTTTTATCAAAGTAAATTAATAAAGTGAAGTGATGAATATGAACTTAAGTTATATAAATGAAATTCAACCTTATTGGTTAAATGAATTAGCAATTGAATTGAACTAATGAATTCAATATTAATCGATCGAATGTAAAAGAATTGATATGGGATAATGAATGTAAGTGTTAATTCATTAAAAGCTAATGTTATTGGAAGTTGAATAATTGAATGAAAATCAATTTAATATAAACCAATTGGAATTAAAAGTGTTGGACCAAATTGAATGTAAATTAAATAATTTGGTTATGTTGAATATACATTGGTTGTTATTTGATTGTTAATTAATTGTGTATATTTCATTAAGTGTTAATGAAGTTGAATTGATAAAATTGAAAGCTATGTAATTGAATTCAAATTGGAAGAAAATGAACTTGAATAGAATTGAATTTGATTTGGAAGTGAACTAAATTGAATATAAATGAGTGAATGTAAACTAATTGAAATTGAATATGAATGAATGCTAGTTGGTTGATGGCTGGATTTGTTGCTTTTGATTGCATTTGCTATATTGGAATATATAGTTGTTGATATATGTTGTATATCGATATTATTTTCATATATGCATGTTTCTCATTGTTTGTTGAGTGTATAGTAGGTGCGGATTGCGCTTGCTTCGCATTTAAAGCTCGCTTTCGCGATATATTAGTCGTATATGCTCGCTAATAATATATAAGGTACATATCTCAGATTACATTCCGTACTTTTACACTTTTTTCCCTATGGGATGCCTCATCACTTGATGAGATGTATATTTGTGATATATATACTGTCATTTTTTTTTTGGATCGAGCCGCTCAAAGGAGGTTATGGCGAAATTTTTCAAAAATTTAAGGCGTTAGAATATTTTTGAGAAATTTGAAAATTTTGAAAAGTAAAACTAAGTATGATTTGTAAACTTAGTAAAGTTATTATAAGAAGTTTAACTATGGATTTTTGAAAAGTTAATGGATTTTGTAACTTTTTCTTACTTGGTAATTTCGAGGATGAAATTCTTTTAAGGGGGGAAGTCTGTAACAATCCAGAATTTCTATCAATTAAAATTTGTATATTTAATTGATTTTAAATATTAATAAGTGAAATTTAAGTCGAATAAATTTTATTTCGAAAATCTGGATTTAATTGGATAATTAAATCGATAATTTAATATAAGAAATTACAGAAATAATTGGAATTTGGGTTTAAAATGATTAAAATTGATTTGTAAAATTTTATTTAATCATATTGGAGTTAGATTGATGTTATAGAACTTTTAAAATGAATTTAAAGTTAATTTGTGAAAATTGAATATTTTAATATTTAATTGACGAGTAAAAATAGCCATTTTTCAAACAATCTCGGATTTCAACAAAACCAGTTTCATCGGATCCGAAATGTTATATTATTGCAAGGTTTCAAATTTCGTGTCAATCGGATTTACGGTTTGTCCGCGGCAAGCTAAAATGCATAGAAATTAGTTTAAATCGATTTAATTTAAATTTGATCGTTTATTTCCGTAACTCGCACATACGATGGAATTAGCCTCCGAAACACGTTCCATTGTGTTCGAAACACGGGTTAAACCCTAGAAACGCCAGCCGGCACGCTTTGTTTGGAGTTCGGAAAATTTTGGATGAATAGTGTTTGGCGAATTTTCTATAAAAGCACCTCAATAATTCACTTTTGCAAAATAACTCAAACCCTAGGGTTTCAGCCCTTAGCCGCCACCTCCAAAAGCAATGGCCGAAAATCTCCTGGGTTCTTTCCTTAATTTCTTCAAATCCATAAGTTAATTCGATAAACTTCCAACTAAGAAATCGTAGAGGGCAACGAGTACTATAAGTTCAATGGTTGTGATCGAAATCAAAGCCACGGATCAACGGCAATTTGAGTTTGAAGCGCACGCGTTCAAGCACGAATCCCCATGCAAAGACGAGGCCGAGTGTGGAGTTGTCACAGCCGAAGGTCGAGCTCGTGGAGGCGCATCAGGTGGCAGCCTCTGATCGATGTATAAGTCGGCGAGGTGGATGCGATTTGAAGCCCTAAGGGCCGTGCATGGGTTCGGCTTTAGCGTGTTTTCCTGGAGTTGGAGAAGAAAGTAAAGACATGGCCGAGATTTGTTGCTCCAGAGATCAACGGTTCTGATGCGATCTAGGTTTAAAATTAATAGAAATTGTAAATATAATTATATTATAAATCGTGTAATCTTTGTAATGCTGTAACTTTTTGGTACGAGGTCGAAAACGCACGAAAATGAATTGCGTTGGGTTCGTTTTGGCGAGCACTACGCGATGGAGCTGGATTAGGGTTGATTGGAGCTAGTGAAAATTTTGAGTAAAATTAAATGCTCGTTTAATTTTATTCGAAATAAAACGCTACAACTGTTATCGGAAACTCAAGGTGAGAACTTCTCACTCAATCGAATCTGTTTCGATTTAAATTTTAAATAGTTAGATTTAAAATTGCTTGATTGTATGCCTGGATGATAAATTATTATCTGTTGATTGTTAAAATAGACATTATACGCCGTATATCAAGCGGATGTTATTTATTAAAAACATATACCGCGATAATTCCATCTTGATTGGAATTGGTATTATATATATACTTGTAGTTGATTTCCCGCATTATATAGCGGATGAAACCCTATTGCGCCGCATAATAGCGGATAATATTTTATGAATCCCATATACCGTAATATTCCGTATTGGAACGGAATTGGTATTGTGCTAATGTCTGTGGATGCTGGAAAACAGGTTGGAGGGATCCATCTGGATTCCTCACCAGTATTTATTTGATTACAGATATTGTGATATTTGTTGATTATCATGTGATGATATATGATGTTTGGATGTCGTGATTGATTATTTGGTGATGTTGCATCATTGGACCTATTTTGAAGTTTTAAAAATGTTAAAGGAACGATTTCTAATTTAAAAGTGATTTTTGAAAATATTTGTTTATTGAATTTTGAATTGTTTAAATAAATAAACGTTATAATTTTTATGTTATGAAAATTATATTTTTGTGAAATATAACTGAAATGTGATTTTTGAAATAAATAGTCGATTAATTTATAAAATAGTTTAAATTGAGATTTTTGGATTATTATAAGCGGTTTATATAAAAGATTTATAAATTTGATATTTTAAATTAAAAAGAATAGAATTATAAAACGAGTTTTTTTGTGTTAAAATGAAATAGTAAATGGATGGATTAGTAAGTAATGAAATTTATAGATTTATAAATTGAGAAGTTATAAAATGAATAGATTTTGTAAAATAAAAGATTTATAGTTAAATTTACTTATAATATGGATTTTGGCGTGTAAATGGGATATGGATAAAATTTGTGAATAAAGTGATTTTATAACTTGAAGTTTTTATAATATATAAATGTAAATTTATAAACATTGATTTATAAATTCAAGATTGATTGAATTTGATAAGTAAATTTTTATAGCTTATTAAAGGAGTATATTCACGATTTTGGGACAGTGGATAATTTTTAAATTGAATATGTAAAAGTGTTGAATTTGGTTAATAATTTATATTCACGATTTTGAACAGTGAATAGTATATTAAAGGAATGTTTAGGGAGTGATCTTTTAAATGGAATTAAAACGATTTGAAGTTGTTTTAAAATGTATTAAGTGTCGAAACCATAGATTCAACATTCATTGTTGAAATAGACGTTTTCGAGAAATAAGGAAAAGATGGACTATAACACTGTTGTTATAGTAAATGATTTCCGAAAGGAAAGGTTTTTGTATAGTATTGGGATTTATATATCTATTTTAATTTCGAATCCCCATACTAGTGATTTTGGGTCGTCGTAACGATGTTTTACGCAACATTCGTTTTGACTCAAATAAATGTGTTTAAGAGAATGTTTTCTTTAAAGAATGAAATATATACTTAATTTCAATTTAAGTATATTGAATATTTTCCAAGTGTTGAAAATAAATGGATTTGTGAATTACTTATTATTAAATAAGTATGGAAATGTTGTCCAATATGAAGTGAATGTTTTGAGATTTTATCTTTTGAAAGATAAACTGAAAATGAATGTTAGAAATCGATTTGGAAATCGTATATTCATAGATATTTTGGAATTGTAAATTCACTATGGAATTTATAAAAGAAAGGGAAATTTGTTTAAAAATAAACGTTGATTTATTTTTGAAGTGTGGAAATAAAGTTACGGATTTGGAACGTAAATATAAAGTAAATCGGTAAGGATTTATTTAATTGGTTTAAATGAACCACTTTGGAATGAAAAGGAATAAAGATTTGTGAATATATCCCGTATAGGGAAATGATTTGAAATTTGTTTTCAAAAGTTGTAAAGGTGAAAATGATTGAAATTTTGTTTTCAAATGTTGAAGTGTGGAAAATATATATCTTGTAAAGATATTTTTGGAAAATAAATAATTTGGAAAATTATTTGGAATCTGGTGATGTTGTGCATATTTATTGATAGTTAAATAACCGACTATCAATATTTACCTTTAAATGGGTATTTGTTTTGATTTGCTTGAATTTGAATGCCACACTTATTTTCAAAATAAGCGCTCACTATTCGGGTTAGCCGGGAAAGGACCTTTGGGTCGTATAACCCATTCTGAGTATGTGATACGTCGTTATGTATTGCATTTGAAGACCATTGTTGAAGACCGGATATTTTTGAAAACGGAAGGATTACCGTCGAATGACTCTGCATCGGTTGATCTTCGATATAGAGGTTTTATCACCCTTAGTGACGGGAAGTCCGGACGTGATTAGTGAATATCCGGATTGCAAGGGCTTCTTTGGAAGTGCCTTCGGTTCCGTTCGATCCCGGAACGGACTTGTATGGATGTGTGTCTGACGTTACAATTTGAGTTGTAAAGCTGGTTTCTATCAAATATATTTCTGTTGGTGGCGGAGAATTTATTCTCTTAGCTTAACACCCTTCTCTGAGACGTACGAGCTCAGAGGTTATGTAGTTGATGGTTACTAGTGATACATTCTCAAATTGGTAATGTGGCATACAAAGTGCTGTTGAGCATTTGATGATCAAAGCACAACTTTTGTATAAAGCGTAGCTTTGTGGACGAGACTTCGTCGGACCTCACACCTCGGAAATGGTCAAAACAGGAAGGATGCAACAAAGTTATTAGGGAGTAGCGCCCCTTTAGTGCATGTCATTCCTTCTGGATAGAGGTGGTATTATGGTATGGAGCCCAGATACTTAACCTAAGTTGTTGCTGCAAATTTATTACTTTTTGGTTGTTGGAATCGAGGATCCTCGGATATAGATCGGTTACGATCGGAGAATGGCATATTTGTGTCGGCAGTTACCCAGTTAGGGTTAACCCGGCCTTGTGTTGGTAGAGATCCGGTTAGGTTCTCGGGTCGTCTTTCCAGAGGTGTACCCATGTGGCAATGGGAAGTTCCTTGGCCTGACCATTTGTTGGAAATCCAAAGAAACAATACGATCTTGTACGATTTTAGTTGTAGATCCTACCATTTACTTATGGTGGTCACCACTGTTTAGATGGTAGCTATAGTAGGCATAAGTGCGGAATGTCCATGCTGGCTAAGATTTATATCTTTACTTTCGAAATGTTTTCTGCACTATGCACTAGTAGTAATATCAAATGTTTCTTTTTAGTGCATATCAAGCATCTTTGACTATCATAAGGAGAAATCTCCTCCGATTCTGCGTTTGCATTGTGTGTGTGTGTGCGGGAGGCCTTATGGTAGTCTCATTTTCCAAAAAGCATTGCGCATCTATTTTGAAATGTCCCTTGGTTTGTTTTAAAGATAAATAACTGATTTAAGTTCTCACACCAGTCCCATGACTGACTCGGAGTTTATTGTTTCCTTCCTAAACTCTGGGTTCCCACTAATTTTCACATGGGCAGTCTAGAGTTAGGTTATCAGGATATTCTGGAATTCGGGAGTTGCTGTAGAGATCTGGAAGCAAGCGGGATGGCTTGGTGTATCAACTAATATATAGTATTTCTTTTCCGCTGTTTATTGTTGTACACTCTGATGATGTAATGTAATGTAATATGATGTAATGTAATAACTGATATAGTTCTTTGTTTAAAGATTATTCATTTATCTATTATATGTTGTTCCGCTGCGATTGTGAGATTCTGATATTTTTCTTCTGTTTCTTCTTCTACCTTTTTCTTCTTCTTTAACCATGATAGTTCGGTTTTCCGGCATTCGATTGCTCGGTAGTTGATACAGTGGACGTATTGATGTCGATTTTCGAGCGTCGAAAAGTCGCATTCGTTATATGCACCCTCATAGAATGATTCAAGAATGGATTTTAGAATAAGGATAGTGATTCAAATTTAAGGGAACCCTAATCAAAGAGAATTCAAACTAAGAAGATAGGCTCGAAAGGAAGATAAGATAATTAAATTAGAAAAGAGGAAAGATGGATGAACTTATATTAATTAAGGCGATCTTAAACGGGTCAACCGAGATTCCGTTTTCAGGAAAAACGTGCCCACGGAATCGGACTTCATCTTTCCAGAAATGGAGTTTAGAAAATTTAGCTTTCAACTGGTGATTCCTAAGATTTCCAGCATACAGCCCAAATGAGATTCATGCTACTTCTCTGACTTATAAAAGATGAGAATATCATCAACAAAACCAGGACAAACTTGTTGAGAACATCGCGGAAAATGCAATTCATGATACCGACGAAGAAGGCGGGAGCATTGGTTAATCCAAAGTGCATGACTAACCATTCATAGAAACCATTCTCTGGAAGGAAGGACAACAGGTGAGGTCCAAGAATAAGATCGATGAGGAATGCAATTTCCCGCTTGGAAGGTAGAGAAGTGACTTCGCCAAAGACATCCGAAATTAGTTGGACAACAAGGGTGAAGTCAACATCATTAGGCCGAGCATCTAGCGAAAAGATAAAATTACATGTATAATTATGAAGCATTCTACATTCGATCACAAGTGAATTACCCTGGTCGTCTACTAGAGAAACGGTTCGAGCATTGCAAGAAATAACAGCATCACAACGCTTTAACCAGTCACCTCTAAGTAAGATATCAAATGCATTAAAATCGAAGACATAGAAATCTCCAGTGTATCGATGCCTGTTGTAAAGGAGTTTCCCCCATTTACAAATCATACTAAGGTTGGCGAAACCGCAGATGGGATTAGTCACACATAAGATGAAGTTGCCACTGAGGTTGCAAGATATGCTCAAATTTATTACATAGATCAACAGAAATAAAGCTATGGATGCTCCAGTATAAAAAAGAACACGAACAGGAAAGACAAGAATGGATTTTAGAATAAAGGTAAAGTTCCAAAATTCAAAAGAATCCGAATCAAAGAGGATCCTAACAAATCATTTCAACCTCGAACAAGTATGATTCTATAATTAATTTTACTCATTCTAGGGTATTACTACCCTATCTCTAATGATTTTTTACTCCATATGCTAAGTTTTGCCTAAACCTGGCTCCGATACCAAATGTAACAACCTTTCATTTTGAAACATTCAAATTAACAATAATCTACACATGTCAGACTTGAATTGCTCAAAATAATAGATTGTAGTTTTTATATTTCGCAAAACTTAAGCATATACAGTAAATAAATCAATCATAGAATCACAGACACGGAGTAATACAACAATAAGCAACAAAAACTGATATATAGTAGTTCATGAAGCTACTATAGAACATCAAAGTCTAAAGCAAAATACAATAGAAATCCAATATATAGAAGTCTCAATACAAAAGCAAATGACAAGTCTGAACATAAACAACTGGAAATAACTGAAATAATAGAAAAGCTGAATAGAGAAAGATGGATCTCCAAGCGAAGCTTCGAGCTTCAAAGGTGAGTATCAAATGCGGTGACACTCAGGTTGACCCAAGCATAAAGCAAAACACAAAACACTCGAGTCAGGATTAACATTCTTATGCAAGTAAATCAACTCAAGTGAAATGTCAAAGTGAAATGAAATATAACTTAAAGGATGTTGGGATTCCATCCTTTAAGGATTCATGAAATTATCTACATACATAATACAATATGATACACAGATAATGTCTATAGTAAAGAAAACTATTAAAATAGCATTAAGGCGTTATCCATATCCCTCTTAACACATTTTTATATAAATGTCATAGTCTATACAGTACCATAATTCCTCCATAAACTGGAAGGCTATCAGAGGGCACTACATAGTGTACGACACAAAATAAACTCGTAGTGGACGCGATAAGGCATATGACAAGGCACACGAGGAAATGCCAGAGTAGGATTCTACCGTTTGCAATCTCGGACTGGTGGTAACGGATAGCAGCTACTATCGCCCATGTCAGAACACATTCCTATAATCAAATCGAAGGTGGCTACCTAATCAATCCCAAAGTAATAGATATGGTAGCGAAGAAGCATGTCCGATCGGAGGAGCGAGCTCACTTGGCCCGGTATAGCTCTTGTTTCAGTCATATCAAACTGACCCGAGGAGGTCAGAGCTGCGTTAATACCTCATGCAGACGTTCGCCAAACCATCCTACTTCATTTTGGATTCTCCACCACATACACAAATGTTAAAGTGGTTTTTGGTATTTGCAGAGCATATGACAATATTCGATCCCGGTCTCTTTAAGAAACAAATGCATATTTCACACCATGGTCACTTTCATTTTAAACAGTTCATAATCATGTCAAAATATCTTATTCATTTCAAAATCATGTCACTTTCGAAATCATTTCACTTTCAAAATCATTATTCCATTTAAATAATAATAGTTCCAATAGTTTATATATTGGAATACTTATACTTTAAAAATAGTTTATATATTAAAAATAGGTTATAGATTAAAATAGTTTATATATTTAAAATAGGTCATAGACTAAAATAGTTTATATGTTGAAAATAGTTTATATATTAAAAAGAGTTTATATCGAAAATAGTTTCAAATTAGAATTGTTTCTTCCAATTTGACAAATCAATTCAAATCAACTTTAGTTCCAAAATTTAACTTAAATCAATCTCGGTTCAATAATTTCAATTAAAAATATTAAAGGTTCGATTCAAATTCTCATTAAAACCATTTTAATTTATATCGATTTCAAATCCTGGATTGAACTACAAATTCAAACCACTTCCAATTCAATAGGTTCCAAGGTCTAAATATTCAAACAATTTACAATAACTCAATTTGATAAATTTCATTTATATTTAAAAATTCAACTTTAATTTATTTATTTGAAAATTTGAAAATAATCACTTAATCATTTTTAATATCATTTTAAATAAAATATCAAATTACAAATTTAAATCAATATTAAACATTCAATTTCAATTTTATTTAATTTTGAAAATATTCATTTAATCACCTTTAATCAAAATCCAGTTATCAAGTTATAAAATCGTATCTTCAAAATCTCAAGAGTAATAAGTTTTCAAATCAATTCTGATTTAAAATACAATTCGTAGACAAACTAAATTACAAGTCCACTTAACTTATCTTTCCAACCTTTATTTATTTAAGTTATTACAAAAATCTATTTAAAATAATTATATAAATTTCAACATATTATATATATATATATATATGTTATTAAAAAATCTATTTTATAATATAAATTGTAAATAATTATGTAAAACATGTTATATATATTTAAATTAATTAAATAATATTCTTATTAAATTTTATTATATTAATAATTATTAAATTTAATCTTATTATTATTAAATCTACTTTAAATCTTATTTTATATATTTTAAAAATAATAAAGTTATAAGTAAAATTTTATAATTTACATTTTAAAACTTAACTTATAATTTTAAATTTTCCAAAACATATAATTTTAAAAATTCTAAATTTTACACATATATTAAAATTAAAAATACAAATCTTTATATTATATCTATACTATAAAGCAAAACCCTGGTCAAACCGGTCAAAGTGAAGCCTTTTTTGCATGGACCAAAATACCCTATTTGACAATTAAATCAACAATGCTTGTCTAAGGTCAATTTTGCCATTTTCAACACATACATGTACAACAGTTATGCGGTTACTTCTCCTCAAACCCCCCACTCTTCTCCTAAAACTCATCGAGTGCTGTTGAAAAAAAAAACCTCAAAACAAAATTCAATATTCTAACCATTAATTGAATTAATTTATCTCTTTTACTATATTTACTTGACTCTATGGAAAATGCAGATCGTTGAAGAAGAGGCGCGGTGTCAAAAATAGGCGATGGCTGTGGATCTAGGGTTTTCGAATGCCATGGATCGAGTTTGGAGTTTGTGGTATTCTCCTAAATTTAGATTTTAAATTTTTTATTTACATGTTTGTTTGCTCATTGGATGTTGATAGCGGTAAATTTTCAGTGGTGCTAACCATATTACGTGCTGGATGATCCCAGCAGTAGACCGGGATTAGTCAGGAGTGATGATGAAAGTTTCCAAAATCATGACGCTTGGATATGTACTTCCTACGAATTTCTAAATGGAAGAGAAAATCAATTAAAGCTGAGATTTTTGAATTATTCACTGTAAGTATTATTTATCTTTCTCCCCTTTATCCTATCTGTTACAGGGGCATATTCATTTAGATAAATTCGATTAAATGCATAGCAATTGCTAAGTGATTTCTTTTCTACTATTTTGCACTGTTTTTATACCATATTGAATTCGGTTTGACGTGTATTTTCATTATGTGAACAAATTAAAAACAGATATTTAACGTTTCCTTCTTACTCCATATGTATTCAATTCTCAGTGTGGATAAGTGGAACTTAAATTTGACCATGCTACAAGTGATTCTTTACTAAGTTTGAAGTTAACTTTCACAGAGTCAGTCCAAACTATCTTTGATAGGGTTTCATTCGTTGCTTATACATGTTCCATGTTTCTCTCATTGCAGTACATGTATGATTGCAAATCTATGTAATAAACATGAAATATAGCAGATTATTTTATCAATATATTTTTTCAATTAGTTTCCTTTTAAACAAAAAATGATAATCTATTTATTTCACAGTAAGAGGTATGTTTAATGAAGGTCATCTTCTTTTCTATTTTGGAAGTTCTGTAATGATGAAGGAATTATCTCCGCCGATTTGCAGATTAGAATGGTTTCGCCAATATTCAAATTAAAATGGATCCGCCTGTGTTCGAAAGGTGTTGTCTTCATCAATGGACGGAGAGGATGCCTCCACCAATTTCCGAAGAGCCTGAATCCGTCAATCGATGATAACTCAGGTCAGGGTCCACTGCTGTGTAATAAAGTCATCGTTTATGCACCCAAAACAGGTAACTCAAGGTATGGGACTCTAGTTCTTTTAATTTTTTTACAAGTTTTAAAAATCGATTGTGAAAGATAAGTCTTCAAACATTACAGGATCTTGGAAAATGTAATACTTTGAGCTTTGAAAATGAATGTAAAGCAGATCTCAAAACTGTTATATTTTAAAACGATTTTTTTTGAAACTAAACGTATAAAAAGTTTCAAACTTATTGATTTCAAAGGAAATTGATTTTAAAAGTGAGAAAATTGGTTTCATAAATCACTTGATTCGATCTCAAAACCATGGCTTTCATCTTTTAGGTATTAAATATATGATTCTTAAGTATATACATATCCCTGTTTTAGAGTGTATGTGTGTGTTAGATTGGTACACCGCAGTTTTCAAGTACATTTGATTTAGTTACTCCTATGCAAATACAAATTGGCTTTGAATATTTAAGTTTTGAATAAACAAAGAGTTTTAAGCTTATGTGATTTCTAATATGTAAATAAATTCATATACACACATAAGCTTCCAAATGCATCAAACACCAAACTTGTATGGTACATACCAGTTTTCTCAATATGTAGAGTTTCCTATATACATGAAAGCGAGCTTTCAGAAAGTTTCAGACTTTATCCATTCATATTTATTTGCCTTTGAAGGTATAAATACACAATTTCAATTGTACAAGCTCTTAGCTGATTATCAATTTGTATGTTCATTTTCAAACATAGGTTGCTAGATTTGCATTTACTGTAGTTTCCAAACGCATAAAATTTTGAATGTGCATGGCATGGCATTACAAAGCCTTGGATATCAGGTATTGCGTATGTTCAAATTCTGAGTACCTATGTTTTCGAAAATAGGGTGTTATTCGGATTAAGGTTCATAGAATTTCATATCTACATGATATTTTCAGGAATATAAAGCTTTGAATATAAACGTAGATTTCTAAATATGCAGTTTTGAGCATTTTTAAGGTGTGTCAAAAATGTTTCAAAATAGCAAACTTTGAAGTATGCGTTTGAATTTTGGGCTTAAAACCTTTAAGTAATATATATACACACACACACACACACACACACACACACACACATACATATATATATATACATATATATACACACACACACACATAGAGAGAGAGAGAGACATGCATATACATACTGTGTGTGTGGATTTATAAATAAAGTTTTGAGGTATGAAAAAGAGTAAAAAGGCGAATCCACACATCTTGATTTGATAAGAAAAGGGGCTTCAGCAAATTTAGACTTCAAGCTATGGGCCGGTTTTTGTAAATATGAAACCTCATACACATGCATTTGTTTTGGGTTAATAAGACTTTGGATATATATTAGTTTTTTCATGGAACCAATTTCATGCTTAAATATTTGTACAAGACTAGACTCTAAAAAAAGGGCAAAGGCCTTATATGTATGAGTGGTTACTTGAGTATGCACTTTTACTATAAGGATGACTGTTAGTCCTCCAAAAGTATCAGTTTTAAATGTATATTTACTGCTTTATCTGCTTGGTGTCTAGGGCACATATCAAGCTTTTTAAGTATAAAATTTCTTATACAGAGCTTTGCGAATACAAAACTTCACATAAGTTCATTTCGTAAGATGTGGAACTTCACATAAGTTTCTAACTAGGTATGCATGAACATGCTAAAAAACATATATGAAATAATTCATAATTTAATGCTTTGTCAGCAACTTCCCCAACAACCAAATGGACAGATCAAACCTCATCTTATTATTATATATGTGTATTATGTCACAAATTGGTTCATTATTTCTTACGCTGAGGAAACTTTATCATCCTTTTTCTTTTTCATGAGAAAAAATTTCTTTTTTAAGTTTTGTGACTTCATATTTATTCCTTACATATGTACTGCAGATTATGATTATGGTGAATGGAACAAGGGAAGAATTTGAATTTACTAGCAATGAAAGTCCAGTTGAACATCCATGCATATTTGGTTCTTCTGTTCGCCGATCAAATTTATGACAGCACAAATAGTTGATGCCGACAACGATCAGTTGGATTTTAGCAGAGCTTTAACCGTTTTACAGAAGAACTATATTGCAATAATATATCAAGGATCATAGTGCATGTGTAACAATAAGATGTTATAGTGCATTATGTAAATACAAGTGCCTTCTATGGTATTTTATTGTATTTGTGTTGTGTATGTGCACTTCTTTTGTTAATTTTATGAAATTGTAACATATGATATTAACGCAATGTCAGTATACTATGTTCAGTACACAGCTAAGGTATTATATGTTAGCAAATGTTCGCTTAACTTAGAGCAGAATGAATCTGAATACTATTGAAACCCACTTTGATGATTTATATTTAGTTATGTACGTATTAACTGTATACTACTTCCTAGCTATTTAAATGTGTTTTTTGCAGTTATTGAGGTCATGTATGAATTTTATGATTTTAATAATTTTTCGATGACAAGTATTTGGTTGCCTTTTTCTACGTCCATCAGACGTGTCTTTCCATTTACATGTCCATCGACCATGGATGCATTCTAAAAGTTAGTATCCTAAACATTCAACATTACATGTACGTCAAAGTCATTGTATAAAATTCAATATACCTCATACACATTATTTCTTAACACTAGTTCCTTCTGCGCACGTGCCAACCTACTCGTATTATTAAATCAAAACACATATATTTTTCCTTCCTTAAAAATTTGGAAATCATTTAAAATTAGACCAACGGTATCCGTATATAATTTTCTATCCTATGGCCAAGTGATATGGATATTTATCATTTCAATCCGCAATAATTTAATATTTACGGGTATGTATCATTTCAACTCGTAATCCCAAAATTTCAAAATCAATAAAATTGCTTGTATTTATCATTTCAGCCCATAATGATTTTCCTTGATCTATAATATCATTCGGGTATGTATCATTTCAACCCCATAGGGAATTCCTAACTATCGGGGAACTTGTAATGTAAGAGCAATTGAATAATAATGTAAAATGGCATTACATATCAATTACAAGCATATATCATAATTAACAATTTAAATATAATATATTCTAACATGTTATGATGTTATATGCCAATTAACAGGGTGAACAAAATTAAATATTAACATATCATATTCAACAATCGAATCACTAACCAATTCAAATTTAAACAACATATTTAAATCGTCATTTCATGTGAAATCGATTTACTAAACATAAAAATGTCAATCATGAGTGACCGCTCACCTTTCGAGGCCAAAGAAAATAGACAACACAACAAGCTACAATTTGAATCACGAACTCGACAATTGACCAATCCAAACGACAATTTCCAAAGCAAAGCACGTGAACATGAATTTGAGAATAAATTATATTTTTTTGGATGGAAATTCCATTGATTTGGATGGAAAAGAATCAAATACACACACACACACTCTTTTTTAGAAGGAGATAAGGCTAGCGGTGCTCGGCAAAAATGAAGTGGCTGCTGGAGAAGGTCAGCCGAGGAGGAACTATGGTGGTTGCTGGGTGGTGATTGTGGGAAGATGCGGCTGTTCGATGGAGTTGCAGAGACAAGTGACGGCTAAGGTGGAGGGTTCATGTTCAGTTTGCACATGCTTCGGCTGCAGGTGATGTGGAAGGTGGGCTGAAGTGGATAGGAGCAGTGCGGTGTGAGGCGGAGTCAGCAGCGGAGAGGGATGAAGGCCGGAGGGGTGACAGCCGAGGTTGGAACAAGGGTCAGGTTTGGATGCTGGTCGTGCTGTAGAGCGGAGAGGCTGGGTTGCGTAGGTGATGAGGCTGCTGTATGTGCAAAAGGCGATGGATTTGGAGGTCTATGGCATCATGACAGTGGGAGGTGTTTCGTTCGGTAGGGCTGTGTGCCTTGGATTGTTCGGATATGTGGATTGGAGGAGGATGGCTGTTAGGTGCAGAAAGACGAAGCGGCTGTCGTGGTGGCGGGCGAGATTGGATTTGGAGCTGATGGGAGGCAGGTCTATTCGTTTTGGGTGGCAGGTGGCTGATGGAGAGGTGTGCGTTACTACGAGGCTTCGGCTACTGGGTGGTGTGTTTAGTGGCGAGCTTGGAGGAGAAGGCGGCAGGGGTTCGACAAGGGGTGAGATATGGATGATGGAGTTTGCAAGGGTGCGGTGGCAGGTGGAATAGGTGGAAAGGGAATGTAAGGGGACGAGTAGTTAGGAGCTGAGCATATTTCTCAGGCCAAAAAATATATATGTGAACTTGTTTTCTTTTTTTCTTTTTTTTACTGACAAAATGAAGAGAAAGAGCAGAGAACTCAAAATGAATGAACGCACCAACAAATAATTTGAAATCATAGGTATAGTAAAAGCCAAATATTAAATTATAGGAATATTAACATTTAATGGCCATTGATTTCTCCGGCTGGACAATTGAATGGACATAGGAAAACCAAAAGATTCAAAATGGGTACTAATACGGTTAACCATTTTGCAGATTTCACCGTGTACCGGACGTCGAAACACACAAATAAATATACCGTGAGATCCACGCAGTGAGACGAATAAGATGGAGCATAGATATGAGTGATATGACATACCTATCAAAACTCGATATTCGCAGCCAAAATGCTGCTAAACCACCGAAAATAAAATAAACGCGGCTAGAACAGTCCAAATTTGGCGAAACGAAATATGAAGTTTCACTCAAAAAATGATTTACCTTTTTCTTATATAAAAATATTTAAATTTCAAAAATATTTTATTTCCAACAAATTTTAATTGATTTTAAATTGAAATTTCACAACCAAACAAACTACTAATTTTCCAATAAAAAATCTGACACTTGCTATGCTTAAATAGACGCATACCAAATATCAAATTTTCATTGCTAAATTTTATTGTTTATTTTCATGAAAAATTAGTTAATTATGTTATTTAAATCATTAAAAAATTTGGGTCGTTATAAATTAAGCATGCATCAGAATGAATATTTCAACATGCCTTTTTTCCATAAATGAAAAACTGACAAGTCTTCAATCACCACCTAACAACTTAACATTAAAAGATTCATATTTAATAGTTTTATACTCTCTCCAAGATATCATCTATCGTGCCTAAATGCTTACCCCAACCATTTAATACTTCCAATACAAGGAAGAGGAGGGCCCTCAAACAGCCACTGAATACCTTCAATCCTCAAATTTGGTCCTTCGTATTATGACCCATACCCTATAGCGACGTCTCAAATTAGTCCGACTATTGGTAGGTACTAATAACTGGATAACTAGAAAGGTTTATCATATAGAATTTGGGTTTAACCTCGGGTCATCCTGGTTACTTATTATAGGTGATTGTTAGGAAATCAAATCTATGGTTTCGATGGCAACAACTACACAATGGAAATCGAATATGCATATATATATATATATATATATATATATTTACAGGTAATTGCTAAAGTAACATCACTAAAGAGACAAGAACAAGGCTCAAAGAACGTATTAAGAGGCTACAAGTCGATAGAATCAGAAGAGCAATGACACAGATACAAGAAAAGCAATATGCACAAGACAGACGTCTGGGTGCACTAGCCAGACGTCTGAATAAATCCTCTGGATTCCAAACCAGACAGAATCATACGTCTGGTTAATGCACTCAGACGTCTAAAAGGCTACTATATACAAAAAATATATAGAGCCAGACGTTTGAGACATATTCCAGACGTTTGAAACTGAACTCGAGTATTGACATTCAAATTACAACTGTCATAATTGAAAGGACACCTTCGCTTCTCTTCGCTGCAACTCTTAATCACCATCAGAAACGACCATAGAACACATGTTAATGGATACAACTACTCAAAGAATCTCTCTACCACTATAAATAGCATCAAGAATCCAAGTGAAGATTTCACCGTACTTACTTGTGCTCTTTACTCTTATACTCTGATATACCATTGATCTTTAACAATCATATATTTGTATTCCACTCTTCCATATATACAAAACTCTTAAATCAATATCCTCTAGATATATATTGGAAGCATTTGTACTTAGTAGTCAATATTCATGTTATAGAACGCACACTTGACAAGAACAAGCTTTTGTAACCAAGTCTATTCCTCCGGGAGAAGTGAGGGTGTTTGATAGTCGAATTCCGAAGGGAAGCTTCGAGACTGGACGTAGGACGGGAGGTCCGAACCAGTATAAAATCCTGGTGTGCTAAGTTTATATTTTACTAGATTAATTTTATATTAGTTACATCATATAGTTAGTCACATATGCTTGCATATACACTACACGATCCATTATATAGACTTTCAATTGGTGTCGGAGTAAGGTTTGATCAAAGAACAGTAACACGTTTTTGAATCACTTTAATACGGCAAGTATTTTTCAAGAAGGACAATCCAGAACACAACTTCCACTTTTTAATGGCTCTAACTATGTATATTGGTCAACACATATGAGGATTTTTATGGAAGCTAATGGTCTAAAAATTTGGTCAGCCACTCAAGATAAATATGAAGCACCTACTACTGCTATAAACACATGGACTGATGCACAAAAGACCTTAGCATCAAACAATGCTAAAGCTATGAACGTTTTATTTTGCTCTCTAGATAAAAATGAATTTGCACGAGTCATGTTATGCACAACTGCATTTGACATTTGGCGTACCTTACAAATTACACACGAAGATACAACAAAGGTCAAACAAACTAAGATTTCAATTTTGCAAAACCAATTCTCATCATTCAAAATGAAACAAAATGAAACTATTGTTAACATGTATTCTAGATTTCAAACTACCTAACATGATCTTATGGCATTAGGAGTTAAGTTTACCGATTTTGATTTAGTTTCTCGAATACTCAACTCTTTAACATTGTAACGATACGAATTTTTCGCGTTCGAAAATCGACATCCATACTTTACATCGTACTCGAATGCCGCAGATTCGGCCGTTCAAATCCGAGTCGCCGGAGCTTATAACACAATTTAGTATAACAACACAGCGGAAGAAAAAGCATAATACATTGATATACAGCATTGATACAATATCTGATACAACAGATGGTACAATAATTGATATACATCACTCGGAAAAAAAATAGCTAACACCAACAGCGGAACAAATAACTCAAGATATTCTTCAAGGAAGAAAACCAGCAGTAGCTCGAACCAACATCACGATGGACTAAGACAAGCAAGTCTCATCCACATCCAAAGACTAAACTAGCTCCAGATAATCTACCAAACCTAACTATCTGAAAAACCCAACTCTAGACTGCTCGTGTGGAAAAGGTGAGCACCCAGAGTTTAGGAAAGGAACAATAAACTCCAGGTCAGTCATGGGACTGGTGTGAGTAACAAAAACAATTTATCTTTAAAAACAAATAGCAAAAGAATTTTAAAGTCAATTCGCAATGCTTTTCGAAAATGAAACTACCATAAGACCTCCCGCCACACACACAATGCAAACGCAGAATTGGAGGAGATTTCTTCTTCTGATAGTCAAACATGCTTGATACGAGAGTATTCCTTTGATATTATTACTATAAGTGCAAAGTGCAGAAAAGCATTTCGAAAGTAGAATATGGATCTTAGCCAGCATTGACATTCCGAACTATGCCTACTATAGCTACCATCCAAACAGTGGGGCGCCACCATAAGTGAATGGCAGGTAATAAACTAAAACCGTACAGGGCGCGTATTGTTTTGTTTGGATTTCCAACAAATGGTCAGGCTAAGAAACATCCTACTGCCACATGGGATCGCCTTTGGCGGGACGTCCCGACTACCTAACCGGATCTCTGCCAACACAAGGCCGGGTTACCTCTGTAACTAGGTAACTACTACTCGAGCATGCCATCCCTCGGTCCTTTGGGACCTTTATCCGAGGTACCTCTAATCAACAACATCACACAGTAATAAATGTATGGTGTCCACATGAGTAAGTATCTGGGCTCCATACCATGATACCACCCTTTTCCACAAGGGAATGGCACACCTTAAAGGGAGCAACCCTCATAACATTGCCGCATCTTTCCTGTTTTGACCATTTTCGGGCTGTGAGGTCCTGATACAGTCTCGTCCACAAAGCTACACTTCATACAGAAGCCATGTTCTGATCACAAATGATCGACAAATGATCATCAACACACAGCAGCACTCAGCATGTCACACTACCAAATTGGGAATATATCGCTGATAACCTTCAACTACATAACCTCTGAGCTCATACATCTCAGAGAAGGGTGTTAAGCTAAGGGAATAAATTCTCCGCCACCAACAGAAATGTATTTGAAAGAAATTTGCTTTATATCTCAAAGTGTAGTGTCAGACATACAACCATACAAGTCTGTTCTGGGTTCGAACCGAACCGAAGGCACTTTCGAAGAAGCCCTTGCAATCCGGGTATTCACAATCCCGATCGGACTTCCCATCACTTAGAGAATCTTTATACCGGAGCAACTCGGTGCAGAGACAATCGATATATCATCCTATCATTCTCGCAAATACCCGGTCTTCACCATCGGTATTCAAATTCTATCCATATACATCGTATCACTATTCGGAATGGGTTATATGACACAAAGGTCCTTTTCTGGCTAAACCGAATAACGAGCGCAATATTAAAAATCATATGGATACTGGGATCTCAGTTAAATCACAGCTTAAAGCCCAAAACTTTTCATTTGAATGGTTAAAACAATTTAAAATTTCCAATCTTTTAAACAAAATGATTCATTTCAAAAACCTTCAATGGTTTAAACAATCTCCACAGTTTTAATCTTTTAAACAAAAAGATTTAGTTCACAAGGTTCACCCCGTTCACAAAATCCATTTATGGATTTCAAAACAATTACCATTTCAATTAACTCCTTAAATCTTTAAATCAAAGATTTAACTCATAGCTTTCAAAATTCGATTAACTTGTTAAATCTTTAAATCAAAGATTCAACTTATAGCTTTCAAAATCGTTTCCAAAGATCTATTCATAGCCTTTCAAAACAATTCCAATTCAAGTTGGACTAACTCGTCCGGTCTTTTGAATCAAAGACTCATTTTATAGCTTTCAAAACACTTCAATTCCATTTCAAACTTGAAACCTTTTCAACACAATTTGGAAATCCTTTCTTTAAAATGAAAGCTATTATTATTTGAAAACAAGTAGTTTTCGTTTCAAAGAAATTCGATCTCATTTATATAAGTTAAATCTATGGGTTAATTCAAATTCCCAAAAAACAACACTTTAAAAATGGTTTAAAACCCATATAAACTTGTATACCGTTTAATATCATAAATACTGAATACAGAATTCAATTTCAGATGTTGAATTCCAAATTAAATCAAATTATTCAAATTTCAAAACTTAATCAAGTTGTTCCAAATAAATTTCATCTTTGAAATTCCATTTCAAAAGCTTTTCGCTTTAATCCCAAAACATTTCCAGAACCATTTGGATTTAAATATTCAAGTTCAAAACTATTTCAAAATCTGTGACTTAATCGATTTCCCCATGAAATCCATATTTGTATGTGTATAAGTGTGGTCCAGGGGTTTAACACAGTAGTGCAACATTATTCAATCATCATAGATCAGAACACAGAAATATAGTTGATAAGCGATATAAGCTATAACGCTTATCATCCATTCATAGATTCACAGATAATAAACAAATGTAAATAAATGAATAAATTATACACAGCTCAATCCATAGAACAAAATATCACAGATCAGATAGGACAACCAACTCAAGGCATCACATACAATACAATCATTCACAAGTAAGGCCAAACATTCAAAAATCATTTATAAGCAGGTTCATTTAATTGATTAATCCTAATTAATTCGATCTATTTCTAGTTAAATTAATTACTTATGAATTAATTATCCAATTCTGATTTATTAATTACAAATCATTTGATATAAATTAATAAATCAAACATTTTAAATTTATTATTCTTAATTAATAAATTATTCTTAATTGATCACATTAATCTAACCTCTAAACCAATTTCAAAATTAATTAACCCCTTAATTAATTATTTTGAGAAATTAAACCTTTAATCACTTTCACTAGTCAACTAACCTTTGACTTAAATTGGTTAATCTCAAATTAATTACTTAATTAATTTATCACATTTTCCTTGAATTAATTTTTTTTGCTTAATCACTTGATTAATCAACTTTAATCATTTATTAATGTTTAATTAAAAATCCTTAGTTACCAATTAATTAATCTTTAAGCCTTCATTACTACTTTATCCTTTAATTACTTATTTAATTAATCCAAATCATTAATTAAATAAATAAATAAATTATTCCTTTTAATCAACTTAATAATTTATGAATTATAAATCATTAAATCTTCATTACTTAAAGTAAAACTTATTTATATTTATGATTTAATTATTACAATATGTTTGGAAACATTGATTTCAAATTAAATTTCAAGCTTTAGAATAAATACAAATTTATCTTTAATAAAGTTTTAAAAATCCAATTTTTATATTTTATAACTTTTAATTTCTCATGTTAAAGTAATATTTTTGTCATAAAAGAAATTTAAAGAGTTAAAATCAAATTCTTCTTAAAACCACATATTAAAAGTATACTTTAACTTTAATTTCCTTTTTAATACTCAAACATTTTTCTGTATTAAAACAATTTAAATTTAAAACTTTATTCGTTTCCAACAAAATTTTCAAACTAAACTGGAATTTACATTCAAACTTAAATTTTAAACTTAGTTTAAATCTTTGATTTATAAACTTGAATCTCAGTTTTAAATTTCAAAACAAACAGGTTGAACCCTGTAAACAACTCCATCCGAGCCCCATCACACTCTGCTTCGGGTCAAAACACAAATTCCTCGAGTAAAACACTCGAGTTACCTGAGACAAACCTGAGGATACATGCTTCAATCCAAACTATCTAAACTTCCAGGTTGCCAGACTCTAAAGATCATGTGCACCGTGTTTGTGCACAGCGCCGCCGATCATCTCCAGGCCGTGCTACATCGTCGAACACGTCAACGATCATCGGTACTCCTCTCCCCGGCCACCAGAACCTCGCCTTCACCCCAAAATCAAATTCGAGTTCGAACTCGAAACCTGGAACAACAAAATCCACCATAAGTCAAACCTGTCAACGCGTCGTACCCTCAACCCCGATCACTAAAATTCGTGCGACTCCGGTCACTAACCCCTCGACACTTCCTCTTCCATCACCCAAAAGCACGACGCACTCGATCACACGTGGATGACGAACGAGTCAAAAGTTCCCGAGCTCACAAAACTAGGTTTTAGAAAGAAAAAACCCCACGCCGCCGCCACCACCGTGGTTGATGCTCCCTCCGATTATTTTTCCTACCACCACCGTAGATTCCTCCATCCCCAACCAAAACCCCAACCCTTACAACTCGGTCGATCACTAGAATTCACCAAAACAAGGAGAAACAGGCAAACCCAAACTGCTCCTTCAATCTCCACTTAAAATATGGTTTAAGCTTTAAAAATCAAGCTAAAGCATACAAATTTGATATGCATGCCTGAATTCAAGAATTGAGAAGTTGAAATATTGATGAGTTTAAAGTTGTGCACAATTAAATTGATTTCCAAAACTAATACTAATTTTTGTTGACTTAAATAGATTTTTAAGTTAAAGCTTATAATAAAAAAACCCAATTTTATTTAAATTTTTTGTCCAAATCCTTCCTTAATTAAGAGGAAATGATTCTTAAAGTTATACTGAAGCTAACCAGAGGGTATGATGTTAATGTCACTGGAAACAGCTTTGCACACATATACATCCATTATTTTAAATATACAGAGAGGACTTATATGTGTATACAATTATACTTATCCCAGATATAACTCACATCAGATTCATATTTTAAATTTAACAAAAATGTTACTCACCTTGAATTCCAGAAAAAGAACAGAGTTTCATTTGAACCAGCCCTTGAATCTATTATCTGGGACTTCCCTTATGATCTCTGATTTGAGTTAAATTGTTGCTTATCAAGTGTTTAGTTTAGTTTCAGATTGAGATGATATTACTTCGGATGCTACTTGAACTGAGATGAAAATGTTAGATATATAGAAAGGAGCTACAGGTTGATATATAGGAAAGTGTACAGGTTGATTAAAATGTTGTTTGTACAATATGCTGTTAAAGATGCTTTCATTAAATGCATGAGATATGTTGCATTAATTACCTTGGCTTGGTTTATATTATTTCTTGTACTTTATGTCTCCATACTTGTGATATTTACATTTTCTTTTGCTTTGCATGACTGTAACTCGGCTAATGATATTATATTTTAGTGGCTGGTGAGATATAAACATTAAATGCCATTGTACAAATCTATACTTATTTAATTTTGCTTTGTTTCTAAACTTTGTTTTTGTTTGTTTCCTTACTTTTTTATTTGCCTGCATACTTACTTTTTTTATATATTTTTTGTGCTTTGCATTCTATTTTTATCTTAACATGTTCTTTACTTATTTATTTACTATGCAATTTTGTTGGTGGCTGATATCATGCACATAAATCATTTTATTTGATTTGATTTTTTTTCATTTGCTTGTACATGTTTTGAATGTATATTTCTTACTTTGTCATATTACTTATGTATTTGTTGTTTGAATCTTAACAAGTTTATTTAATGTATATTTAATGTTTTATAGTTTACATTCTTACTTTGTTCATAGATAAATGTATTGTTTCTTTTACTTGCCTTAATTATCTTTCTTTTATTTTAAAACTTAAACTATCAAATATTAAATTTACTTATTATTATTTTCATACTTATCCTATCTTTTATAATTATGTTTCTATTTTCAATTTAAATATTTGTTTTAACTTTACTACTCATTGTCCTGTATGACTACATATTTATTTATTTTTATTATTTAGATATTAAATTCTAAAAGAAATCGTTTTTAAAACTTAATAAAATAAACACATATCTTTTTGTACGAATTTTAAGAAATTCAAAGTAATTTACCCATAAATTTCACAATTTTATTCAAAATTAAAATAAATTATCAATTTAAAATTATTTAAAATCTGGGATCGTTACAAACATCAGATTGGGACAGAAAGGTATTAGCTATTGAAGAAGCTAATGATCTCTCTACTCTCAAAGTTGAAGAGCTGATAGGAAATTTAATGTCCTATGAAGCTAATTTGCATGCATGAAAAGAACTAAATTCGGAGAAGAAGAACATAGCATTCTTAGCAACAAAGAATGATGACTCTGATTTAGATGAAGAAGAGATGGTCTTCATTGCCAAAATTAAAACAGATTCAAGAAATTTAGAAAGATGACCAAATTCCAAAAAGAAGGGAAGCCTAACACAATAAACCTATCTTAAATCAAGTGTTATGAATGTGATCAATATGGACATATGAAGAAGGACTGTCCTAAATTCAATAATGATAAAAAGAAGAACAAATTTGAAAAAACCAAAAAGAAGAAGGCTTTCAAAGTAACATGGGACGATTCAGATTCTTCATCATCTGAAAGTGATAGCGATAGTGACGGAGAATAAGCTAATGTGTGTTTTATGGCACAAACTGATGAGGTATGTCCGGAATTTAGCTATGGTGAATTATTAGAACTTAGTATGGAATTAGATGATAAATTTAAACAAATTAAAAAATTGAACAAAGAATATATAGTCAAAATAAATAGATTAGAACTTGAAGTTGGAATGTTAAAAGATGAAAAAATTATCTTAGAAGAAGAACTAGAATTATCTTAAGAAAAAATTAAAAATAATTTGATAGAAAGTGTGGCTATTGCTATTGATTTTGAAAACACTAAAATAGTGAAGGATAATCTGTTAAAAGAAAATGTCAACTTGAAAAGCAATATTGAAATATTGAAAATTGAAAATTTAGAATAAAAAGAAAAATTAGATAAAATTACAAATAATGTGTCAAAATTTAATAAAGGAAAACAATATTTGGAAAATCTTATCAAAACTTCAAAACCATCAGTCAATAGAAATGGAATAGGATTTAAAAATACTTCTACACAGAAGGGAAATACGCTGAAAATTTTAGTTATGAAAAAACTAAAAGTTTGCTTATGTCTAATATGAATACCAAAAATATGAAAATTTGGATTCCTAAGAAAAATAATGATTTAATTAGACAAAACATATTAATAATTTCTTAGAGAATGTAGTCTACAATAAAAATTATATTTATAAAGGTACAAACCATCTTGGGTATGGCTATCTTCTTCTAACAATTAGGACCCTAACAAAGTATATGGGTACCAATTAAAACATCTTTTATTTTGCAGGTACCCAAAATAAAAAATAAGGAGAAATGGATACTAAATAGTGGATGCTCCATGCATATGATCGGAAATTCAAAAATGTTATCAAATATAACATACATCGATGGTGGAATGGTAGCCTTTGGAGATAATTCAAAAGGATATGTCGTGGGCATTGGAGAAGTCATCAACTCTGGTATTTCTAACTCTCCTATTATTACAAATGTTTATTAGTAGAAAATCTAAAACACAACCTACTAAGAATTAGTCAATACGTGATAAAGATTTTTAAATTTCGAAAAAGATAGATGTAATATTTTCGATAATAACAAACAACTTGTTTTTGAAGGTTTTAGAAACAAAAATATTAATGTATTAAACATGAATATAAATAAAAATTCAAATTTATGTTTAACCGCCAAACATGGAGATCCATGGTTATGGCATAAATGATTTTGTCATATCAATTTTAAAAATATTAATAAATTGGAAAAATATGAGCTAGTTAGAGGTTTACCTAAAATAAGTTACAAAATAGAAAATTTATGTGACGATTGTCAAATTGGAAAACTAAAGAAAAGCTCTTTTAAATCTAAAAATAATATTTCTACAAAAAAACCATTAGAACTATTACATTTAGATTTATTTGGTCCAACATAAATATGATCTATAAATCGTAACAAATATGTTTTCGTAATAATTGATGATTTTTCGAGATATATATGGACTTTGTTTTTAAAACATAAAAGCGATACTTTTGGTATGTTTAAAATATTTGCTAAAAGAATTAAAACATAAATGGACTTGAAAATTAAAAATAGTCGAAGTGATCACGGAGGAGAATTCGAAAATGATCTCTTTACTCATTTTTGCAATAAGAAAGGAATAAGTCATAATTTTTCTTTTCCTCGCACACCTCAACAGAATGGTGTCGTAGAAAGAAAAATCGAACGTTATAAGAATGTGCATGAACATTATTAAATAGTAGTGGCCTACCAAAACACTTTTGGGATGAAGCTATTGCCACAGCTTGTTATGTGTTGAATCAAGTAACCATCCTATGACTAAACAAACTTATTCTGAAATATTTTTTGGAATAAAACCTAAAGTATCATACTTTAAAACTTTCGGTTCAAAATATTTTATATTAAATACAAAAGATAACTTAGGAATATTTGACCCAAAGGCCGATGAAGGTATCTTTGTTGGATATTCGGATCGTAGCAAAGCATATAGAATTTTTAATAAACGAAATAATATTATAGAAAAAATTACATGTTTCGTTTGACGAAAATCTTTTTAACCATCATACTAATGATGAAGAAGAAATTATTCCACTAATAAATTCTATTAATAATGAAAGAAATATGCAAAATAACACTTTGATATCATCCCCTGGAATTCTTAAGAATCATCCAAAAGATAATATCATTGAAGATCTCAATTCTAGAGTAACTAGAAATCAACTTAATCAAATAATTCATATAGCATTTGTGTCAAATTTTGAACCAAAAATTCATAAAGAAGCTTCAAATGATAATTTTTGGATAATAGCTATGCACGAAGAATTAAATCAATTTGAACGTAATAATGTTTGGGAATTAGTACCAAGGCCCGAAGGTCAATCAGTTATAGGAACAAAATGGGTATTTAAAAACAAAGCAGATTAGAATGGAAATATTGTTAGAAATAAAGCACGTTTAGTTTCTCAAGGTTATAATCACGAAGAATGTATCGATTATGACGAAACCTTTGCTCCAGTAGCAAAATTAGAGGCCATTCGTATATTACTCGCTTTTTTAACTTATCACAACTTTAAACTATTTCAAATGGATGTCAAAAGTGCTTTTTTAAACGGTTTTATTAAATAAAATGTATATGTGGAACAACCCCTATTATTTGTTCATGAAAAATATCCCGACCATGTTTTTAAATTACACAAAGCATTATATGGATTAAAACAAGCTCCTCGAGCATGGTACGAACGTCTTAAAAATCATTTAATTACATATGGTTTCCAAATAGGAAAAATAGATACAACTTTATTTATTAAAGAGAATATAATGATTGTAACGACCCGTTAAATTTATGATATTTAATAAAATGAATTAATATAATTTCTAATTTGGTTAAGAATAAATGTAGAAATTTGGTAGTGGTTGCAATTTAGTGTAACTATAAAATTTTATGATAATAGATGTGGATAATGTAAATTTTCACAACTTGATTTAAAGTAATTTTGAAGAAATAAATAAATGTTGAATTTGTGAATGTTAGTATAAATATTAACTTAAATGGTGTTCATTAATACAAAGATGTAATTTGTGTAGATAGTAATAATTTATGCCTGTAGTGAAAGGAAAAGAAAACTAATAGAAACATAAAATTTATTTTATGTAAACAAAAGTATAGTTTTGAACAAACTTATGAAAATTGATAGAAACAGTGTTTGTAATCAGTTTGGTTATTTTATATTTGAAAGATAGAGATGTGTAAATACGTTAATGAATTTAAAATGGGAAGGAATGGTAGAATGAAAAAAAAAATATAATAAGCATTTGATTCAATTAAGGGAATTAAATTATAATAAATGGTCATTTAATAAATTCAACGTTTGTGAGAAATCATAACAGTTGTGTATATGTGTACAAACTTCGATTTGGAAATTTATTGGATTTATAACGGTTTTGTTATTAAGTGTATGAGTTTAAAAGTTATTCCATTTTGTAAAGTAATAGAAAAATGCATAAAAATATAAACAGGACTTAATAGAATTGATACTCAATGAATTGAATAAATTGTCCGCTTATGCAGATATGTATAGTGAAATAAATGGCCTAAGCAAATTAAAATAGGATAATTATTGAGATTTGTACTATAAGAATAAATAGTAACATTTATTTGCAAGGAATAAAAGCCTATTTAGGACTAGAATTTGGAGTAATGACTATTGTTTGTTTACCTACCCTTGTTTCTTGTTAATTTAAAATTTGGAAATCAAATTCAATTTATCCGCCAATTTACCGCAGTTAAAGTGAAATGAATTGGTGATTGAGAAATGTTAAATACAAATAAGATGTAAACCAAAGGAAATCCCATTCGTAATAAATTTTGTAGAATAGAGTAAAGAAACTAGGAAATGAAAATGTGGATGCAGTGAGATCTTAAGTGATAATAACCTTGTTAGGCAAGTGATAACGGGAATTTTGTGTATAACCAAATAAAAATCCAAATTTATTTGGAAATAAATTGCAATCAATTGAATCTACTGCAATTTAATGGATTTAATATTAAATAGTTTATGTAATTATTATTTGGAAGAAATGGGAGTTATTTGTAAAAAGTATGAACCAAATGTTAATTTTTCTTATGGAATAGTGAAATAAAATAGATATAAAGGTTTCAATCATACATTGAAATTCATATTCACCATAAAATGTTAATTGAAACCAAAGAAGTTAATATAGGAGTCAAACCTCATTTATTAATTTGGATTTATTGCAATAGTTAATACCATAGAATAAAGTTAAAGCTAATTCAAATTTTTATTTGACCATTGTCGATATAACTTTAGAAAACAAGATTTTAGTTATAATTTGAGTATTTGATTCGACAAATGGTATTTACTACATATAAAATGGAATTAAACGTAAATTATTACGTTATTGGATTTGAAACGAAATTGGTAAACATTAGGCTTAAAGAATAATGATGTGAATCTTAAAATAATGTTAGTTTCGTCATATTAACAGCAATGGCTTTGAATGATAGAAAGGAAGTGAATTTAATAGATTAATCAAACTTATGATGTGAATTCATCAAGATTGGAATTATTAATAAATAAGAAATATTAAGGCGAAAAAATGGAGATAAAGTTTATTATTGAGTTTGGAATTTTATTTATGGTAAAAAGGTTAATTTCAATCAAATGAGTTGAAATGGAATTCAAGTCATTTATTTAATTTGACTTAAAATGAGGGTATAAGAAAACAAGTTTTAATAAGTGGGTTTTGAGGGTAAAATTTATAATTCCCAAATAATAAGAAGTGCAGAGATTAACACTGTAAATTGATATACTTATAGTTTTTAATTCACATCCAAGCTTGCTAAATCATTTGGAATTGATTGGATTATATAAGTAATGAAATTTGGCAAATATTTAAAGTTGAAAGGAAATTTGGATTTTATGATTTATTTTAATTTATTTAATAAATATTAAAAATAGCCATTTTTGTCACGGACTCGGATTTCGACGAAACCAGTTTCATCGGATCCGTATCGATGAATTATTATAGGGTTTCAAGTTTCGTATCGATCGGACTTGTCGTTTGATCGTACGGACGCGAAACGCCTTGAAATCAATTTTATTAAAATCAATTTGAAATCAATTTGGAAATCTTGTTTTTAGCATAACTTCTTCATACGATAAAATTTGGTCGCGAAACTTTTTCCATCGCATTCAGAATATTTTAAAATACCTATTTGGATATATAGTTTTAACAAATTCGACTCCGGAGGCATAGCGGGCTTTTTTGGACCATAGTTTGTCACGCACGTTCATTCTACAGCCTATCTACCCTATCGCTAGCCTACCTATATATATACAGCTATAAACCCTAGTCTTATTCTTTTGCTGTAAGTTCATTTCTTCACTCCTTTCTTTTCCCCAAATGTATACATCTCAGATCCAATTCCAGATCCATCCACAGTTCAAAATCAAAAGTCAAAACTCAAAAATTTCAGAAAATTCTCAAAAAAAAATATGTTGATGTTTTCGATACGCATAATCTACTGGTGAAATTCGTTTTTCAATTGGAGCTGTCGTTCATCCAGAATAAATCCAAACAGCCCCAAAACCGTTCATCATCGTCGCTCAAAACTTCATCGGATCAAGAAACGGTTTCTGGGTATTGTAGTATGGACGATGGGGAGCGCATCTATGTATTTTGTTTCGAGTATCAACGGCTGGATCTCGGGCAAATTTCGAACTAGGGTTCGAAATTTCGAACTGCAGCTGGTGGTGGTTCTCTTCGTTCGTACGAGGGGGAGAGGCTCCAGGCCGTGGGGCCGAACCTGGGTGAGGCCAGCATGGGCGGCGGCGGTCCAAGCCAAGATGGGCAGAGGGCGTTCCAGGCGTTGCTTTGGTTCGAAACGCACGAAGCTGGGAGATGATGAGCACGCGGTCTTCGTGCGCGTGAATCACAAAAGGTGCTGACGTGTTGTTTTGGTAAGTTGAATGTGTGTCACTTTTATTAAATTTCAATTTTGAATTCAATCACCATTTTTTGCCATAACTTTCTCATACGGATTCGGATTCACACGAAATTTTTTTTGTTAGGATCGTAATTTAATTCCAGACTTGATGACGCTGGTTTGGACGAATTCTGAGACGGGCGAATTTTTGGGTTTAAATCGAATTTAAATTCGATTTAAATTCCAAAGGTGAGTGTTTTAACTCACTCACAATTACTAGAAGCTTTTATGTTTGTTAAATAAATTTTAGAAATGAATAGAAATTTATTTATGAGCTTTTGGCATGTTATTTCACCCATATCTGTTGAATTGCATTTTTTTTTGAATTTAGCTGTTAATTAAATTGATTGATTGCGTATTAATTGGCTGTTAGAAATTATTGTTTGAATAAGAACTGCTAGTTAACAGTTATGTCAATTATCACTGAAAATAAACTGTTAGATTTATAGTTGATAAATATAATTTGAATTAAACTGCCAATTATTACCTGTTGTATATTCCCAAACATATTTTGTTATTGGTTGATATTGCTTGATGTTTGTGACTGGATGATGGATGTGTTGTTGAATGGATGTTTTATTTGATATCATTAAACTGCAAGTTAGCATACATTTTACATTTCATTCGGGATTGTGGTTTGAAATGATAAAACCGCAAAGTTTTATTTTTTTAATTGCGGATTGAAATGATAAATATCCGTATCACTTGACCATAGGATAGAAAATTATATACAGGCACCGCGGTCTATATATAACTATTTTAATGTGATTTCTATGGTTTGGATTGAATACGGTTTATAAATCTTAAATTTATATTGTATAAATATTTTATTCCATATTTATATACATATGAAGTTGAAATTTTGAAATTAAAAGGAATATAAATTTCTTTATTGAAAATGGAAGAAATTTAGAAAATGGAGTTTGGTAAATTTATATCCTATGTTTAAATGTAAAGTTGGAAATTTTAAGATATGATATTTGTAATTGGATTTCCCCAAAATAAATAGAAATGGATATTCTAGTATAATTTGAAGTGGAAAAATTCTATATATATATATATATATATATTACTAGAAATTGAAGTCTTATTAATTATGGATTTTATGTGAATGGTCAAGATTAATTAATAGAATATTGATTTTGAAAGGATAAAAATCCAACTTTAGTGAAATATTAATGCTCAAAAATGGATATAAATATATATAAAATTGAAATGGTTTTGGGACTTGAAGTAATATTTTGGATTTTGGATTAACTTTAAAAGAAGAAATATTGGAAAGCCATGTAATTTATTTCTTTATAAAGCAACAGTAAAGTTAAACCTTTTTAATTAGCATACCGTTGAATATCCAAACCATTTAGTTTTGAAAATAATGGTTTTAAAAATACTATGGATTTTCGAAGAATTATGTTGAAAGTTACAAACAAAATATTGGTTACATGGGATATTAAATAATAAAAAGTGACATAATTTTTGGAAAGGAAAATTTTATTTGGGAAACGATATCATTGATTTGGGCTTTTATAAAATAATATGAAAATAAATTGTTTGTGTTTTTAAAGAAGAAATGATATCGTAATATTATGGTTTTGAAAGGGATTATATTCTGGTTTTAAAGTAAAAACTGTTTTTAAATAACCGCGGTGTTATAATAACGATTGGTTGGCAAAGAGACCGGGATCGGATATGGACATACTCTCTGTCGATACCGAAAACCACTTTGACTAACCGTGTACGCGGTGGAGATTCTAGAATGAAGTAGGTGGTGGCGACGTTTCCTGTAAGGTAAATACGTGGACCCAACTCCCGTGAGTTGGCATAAGGTGGCTAAAACAGGAGCGATTCTCAGGCCAATGAGGTCATTCCTCTGATCGGACGCTCCTCTTCGATATTATACTTTGACTTGGATTTGATTCAGTGGCCACTTCTATATTTTGATTTTGGGGAGTTAGTCCGAGGTGGGCGGTAACTGCGGCTACGCGTTTCCACCAGCCTGGATAGCAATTGGTATATCTACCCTGGCATTGCCTAGTTGTGCCGTGTCACCTACCATACCGAGCCTTTACTACGAGTTTCTATTTGTGTCGTACCTATGGAGTATCCTCTGGTAGCCTCCCGATCAGGAGGTATTACGGTACTGTATAGACTATTGGCATTATTTGTGTTAAGGGCTATATGGGTAACCCCTTAACGCTATTTAAAAGTAAGTTTATTTTATGAATAGACACTATTATAATAGCGCAATATACTACATAGTAAATAGTTTAACGGATCCTTAGGAGATGTAAATCCCGAACATCTCTTGAGTTACTGTACTCATATTTATTTCTGTTAATTTAACTCACATAAGATCTTTTAGTTCTGACTCGAGTGTTTTGTCTTTTCAATTCGCTCGGGTCAGTCCGAGCGTTTCAGGATAGCAGGTTTTAGCTTTGGAGGACGAAGACGAAGATTCAGTATTATTTTATATATATAGTATTGTACTGCACACTCTTTCTATTCCGCTGCCTTGTTGTATTTGGTATGTGTAACTCTGATATTCATTTTATAAGTAAAATCAAGCTTTTGTAAACTGTTTATGAACTGTATATTTGTTATTATATTTTATCCTTCCGCTGTGAGATTCTGTTTTGTTTTATTTCTTCTCTGTTTTTCTTATTTACCCCATAACTATCCGCCCTTGCGTATGCTTTGAATTGGCACGTGTGTCGGTTTAAAGTGTGCGAAAAGGCGGGTCGTTACAATGATATTTTAGTTGTACAAATTTATGTTGACGATATTATTTTTGGTTTAACCAACGAAAATCTATGTAATCGATTTTCAAATATTATGAAAAATGAATTTGAAATGTCACATATGAGAGAACTAGATTTATTCTTAGGTTTACAAATAAAACAACTTGAAAACATAATTTTTATCCATCAAGAAAAATATTGTAACAATCTATTACGACGTTTTGAAATGGATAAAACTTTGAGCAAATCAACACCAATGAGTACAACTGTTCACTTAGAAAAGGATGATAACGAAAAAGATTTTGATGAAAAATTATATCGTAGCATGATTGGTTCTTTACTTTATTTGACGGCTATTTGACCCGATATTATGATGAGTGTATGTCTTTGTGCTCGATTTCAAGCAAAACCAAAAGAATCTCATCTAAGTGCTGTTAAGCGCATTTTACGTTATCTATCTAGTACTAGAGATTATGGTTTGTTTTACCCTAAAGGTTCATCGTTTGAACTAGTTTCATATAGCGATGTGGATTTCGGTGGATGTAGAACAGATCGTAAGAGTACTAGTGGATCATGTCAATTTATTGGACAATCGTTAGTTTCATGGTTTAGCAAAAAGAAAAATTGTGTTTCTTTATCTACTTGCGAAGCCGAATATATCTCAGAAGCTATAGCACGTGCACAAGTGATATACATACAACAAACACTCATGGATTTCAGAAAAATTATCAATAAATCTCCAATATATTATGATAACACAAGTGCAATAAATTTATCAAAAAACCCTGCCAATCACCCACGAACCCAGCATATAGATATACGGCATCATTTTCTACGACACAATGTTGAAAAAGGAACATTTCATTAGAGTGCGTAAATACCGAAAATCAAATAGCAGACATTACAAAACCACTAAATAAACATACTTTTATTAAACTTCGACGTGATTTAGGGATTTGCTCTCTTCACGATCTGCTTACTTAACAATCACAGCATCATTTAGGCTATGATTAGTCATTTGTTTTTCTATCCACAAATTATAATTAATATTTTCTGCACCTTTGGTTTTTTAGATGGTTAGTTTTTTTTTTAGTTTCTATAAATAATTCAAAAATAAACTTTTATACAAACAGTCATACAACAAAAAAATACACAATTCATTTTTTTTAACAAACAAAGTATAGTCATGTCTTCTGAAAATTCTTTTATATCCATCTCGACACCTACGACGGATATTTTGGTTGATACACCACAACGGCTTCCTACACCTACACCAAATCAGGAACCAACATATAGGTGGTCCTCATATCATACGGGATTTACTCCCGATAGCAAGAAGTCCAAAAGATCTCTGTTTGTCTCTCCTACAACAAAGGAAAAAATTGATGAAATTCATCACTATCAGAAACAACAGATAGATCTACAACGGGAACTATATTTTGAACAAAAAGTTATAACACGTCGGCTAAGCTTTTTGGAGCAAGTAACGATGAAGTTTTGTACGTCACTAAAGAGAGATGTCCTTGAACCACTTCCAGAACCTTGCAGTTCTTTAGATCCCTCGTCTTCGTATCGTACCCCTTCGGACCCTTCACCAAGACGATTTTCTGGCTCCCCGAGAACCCACGAACGTGGAAATATATGGTCTCCACTTAAACCATAGAGGGATAACAAGTCAGGAAATTGTAAAACATCATTGTCTTCTAAATAAATTATATTTGTTATTATATGTGTTTATTTGTTATTTTGTTTCACACAAATATTACTACATTCTATTTTTAATAAAATAGAGAATCAAAAAATAAGCAAAACCATTAAATTTTAGGCTATTTTTAGAAAAAATTTCTATTTCAAACATCTGGATATGGACCTCAGATGTCTGATACTCTGATATACATCTATCTTTTAAGCACTGTGCATATGTCAGATGTCTGATATACCCCCCAGACGTCTAAAAATTTGATCTGCCTCCTCTAAATAAAAATCAGAAAATTTCAAACGTCTGAAATTCGACCCAGATGTCTGAATTATTTCTCCGCCGCAATTAAAAAATTAACCTATTTCAGACATCTAATTTTTAACCCAGATGTCTAGTAACTCTCTGACTATTAAATTTTACAAATCGATCAAACCAGACGTCTAACCCATACACCAGACGTCTGAAGTTATCTACTATAACCAATTTAGGGCAAATCAGACATTTGATTTAGATTCCAGATGTCTGAAATTCAATCGACTCTTTAAATTAACCCAGATAATGTCATTTTTTTACTTTCATCTCAAATTTTCTCATCTTCGATTTCCCCATTGACGATTTTTCTCTCAAAAACTTCCATTTTACGCGAGCTAAAATCACAATGCCTCCTAGAACTAAAAATCCCAAGATATCCAAACGAAAACAAGACCAACCAACATCATCTTCAAATCCTCAAGTTTGCTCGGGTGATCAAATTGAAAGATGGATGAATAGAGCACCACATTCAATCAAGAGGTATGAAGATATACAAAAGAAAAAGCTTCACACAGGTCCATTCTATAACCTACTTAAATTTTCAGTGTACGATTTGGATGAAATGTGTGAGAATGCCAGACTAGAAACCTTGATTTCATTCACTCCTAATGACATCCAAATCGATCAATTGGCAATATTTCTTTTCTATGCAAATTTGGATAGCACGTCAGTGTGAAACACTGAAGACGAGGATAATTGGATCTGGTCTAGCGTATATGGCAACACGATTAGACTAACTCCTGGCATAATAGGTAGAGCCCTAGGATGTTCTGACACGGGCGAAGATTTATACAACATTATCGATATGCGCTTCAAGCTAAGAAATAGCATAGCACATCAAATTTGGGAAGATGAAATGCCAAAGTTTGCCTCTAAATATCTACGTCCAAAAGCACGACTCCTTGCTCGAATGATAATCAATACCATCATTCCACGTATGGGAAGCCATGAGCAAATAACCAAGTTAGAGCACAAAGCCTTATATGCTCTATTTAGTGGAACAATGGTGAATTGGGCCAAATTCATCTTTGACGAGCTCAAACATTTTTGGACTCGATCACGACCATCAATTATTTACCCAACGTATATTATGAGACTTCTTCGTGCACATAACATCCTACCCTACCTATCGACCTTCGAAGAAATCTCACCAAAATATGCTTCCACCAAATTCTTCTCACTTATGCACTTACCTGAGATTCCCCCAGAATTTATATCCTTCGGTGATTGGACGCACAATCGTCAATCTAGAAAAGTTGAGCCTCCACCTCAACCACACAATGAACCATCTCAAGAGGAGGAACAACATCGAGAAGCAACTACACCAACTCCTTCACCATTTGATTATCCAGGACAGGATGAGATTATGGAGACTCGAATGGATACAAATCCAAATGAAAGTGTTTGAGATCTCACCCTTAGAAATCAACATATATTATCTAAAAATCAGAAACTTTTGGCTAAGCGGATTGACAACTTCGAAACATCACTTGCTACACAACTAGCCACAGTTGAAGAATCTCTTTCAACTGTCTTATCAGTTCTCAAAGAAGCACTCCAATGGGTTCGTGGTCCAACACCATCTTCTGAAGATTTGCCAACCCCGGTACCGTCTCCTTCCGCAAAACATTCCAAACTTTCAGAGGATGAACCTCTCAAACAAGCTTTGACATCTCCTACATAGCCTGGCACTTTTGAAAAAGAAGAAATAGGGATGATCAAGACAAGGATTCTCCAAAGGAATCATAGATTTTAGGAATTTAGGATTTCAACTTTTGTAGAATTGGCAAAATCTATGAATGTAATCAATTTCGAATTATTAATGAAATTTTCCTTTTGTGTGATATCTTTGCCGATTGGTTAAAATTTTATAATTCTTTTTTGATGCTACCAAAGGGGAGAAATAAAAGTATGATTATAAAACACTAAGAATAAGCACATATTCAAGGGGTGATTTATAATTTATATATAAGTACATTGAATAGTTGTTATCATCAAAAAGGGGGAGATTGTTAGGAAATCAAATCTATGGTTTCGATGACAACAACTACATAATGGAAATCGAATATGCATATATATTTCTATTTACAGGTAATTTCTAAAGAACAATCACTAAAGAGACAAGAACAAGGCTTAAAGAAAATATCAAGAGGCTAAAGTCGATAGAATCAGAAGAGCAATGACACAGATACAAGAAAAGCAACATGCACAAGATCAGACGTCTGGATGCACTAGCCAGACGTCTGAATAAATCCTCTGGATTACAAACCAGATAGAATCAGACGTCTGGTTAATGTACTCAGACGTCTGAAAGGCTACTATATACAAAAAATATATAGAGCCAGACGTCTGAAACGTATTCCAAACGTCTGAAACTGAACTTGGGTGTTGACATTCAAATTACAACTGTCACAATTGAAAAGACAACTTTGCTTTTCTTCGCTGCAACTCTTCATCACCATCAAAAGCGACCATGGAACACTTGTAAATGGATACAACTACTCAAGGAATCTCTCTACCATTATAAATAGCATCAAGAATCGAAGAGAAAATTTCACCTTACTTGCTTGTTCTCTTTACTCTTATACTCTGATATATTCTTGATCTCTAGCAATCATATATTTGTATTCCACTCTTCCATATATACAGAAATCTTGAATCAATATCCTCTAAATATATATATTAGAAGCATTTGTACTTAATACTCAATATTCGTGTTATAGAACACACACTTGACAAAAACAAGCTTTTGTAACCAAGCCTATACCTCCGAGTGAAGTAAGGGTGTTTGATAGTCGAATTTCGAAGGGGAGCTTCGGGTCTGGACGTAGGACGGGAAGTCCGAACCAGTATAAAATCCCGGTGTACTTAGTTTATATTTTACTAGATTAATTTTATATTAGTTACATCATATAGTTAGTCACATATACTTCCATATACACTACATGATCCATCATATAGACTTTCAGTGATGTCTTACATCAGCCCTAAAGTCACACTGCTGGTAGCCACATTAGCTGGCCAGACTACCGTCTGCTTTTGACTAACTTCGCACCTTTATAACATAGTCGCAGTTTATAACACTCTCTAAACAAAATATCACACATCTCACTACATCCATTATTAAGGCCTTATATGAAAATTTCTTATTTCGCCTCTACAACTAATTACTTCCCTAAGGGGGATTTGATAATGATAAATAGCATATTAACTACATAATCAATTTGTTATACTCGTGCATTATTTATGCTAATACACACACACATCTAGTAATTTTCTAAGCATGTGATGATTACTCCTTAAACAACGTTTAAATGTCAAAACTTTAAAATTATATAAGTCTCATTTTTATATCAACAAATATACCATAAATCTAATATCTAAATCAAATCAACGGACTTGTATAAAGTAGAATCCAAACCCAACTTATTTTATTCTAAAATAGCGGAATAAATCAATAATAGAAACTTACAAATTTAATTACTTCTATGCTCTCAACTTCTTTTTGCATGAAATTAGGATAAAGGAATTTCTATTCGAATTCAAAATGCAAATAGAAATTCATACCTTTTACACCATTTTCTAATCCAAACCCTTGATTAGATCCAAAGAAAAAGATAAGAAGTGGAGTAGAAGGTGAAACACTGACATTGAAAAATCTAAGCAAATTCCTTTATTTTAATATAAAATAATTTAGATTCCTACCTAAGAATTGTGAAAAATAAAAATTCCAAAGCTATATATCAAATCCAAACTATATTATAAATTACTAAAATAAGAGAGACTAATATTTCCACTCATAACTTGTCCTTAGCTCTTCCTCTTTTTGGATATTCAAACCATCTATAATTTCTTTTGGATCTTAGCTTTTTGATATATACAACAACGGATTTGTATAAGGTTAAATTTAGAAAGTTAGGGATTGGAGAAGAATAGAATCAGAATTTAAATAAAAAATATCTAAAATTTCTTACCTAAAACCCTAAAGATTTTTTTCTGAATCTTTGAAGAGAGAGACCGATAAAGCTTTGGTTGGTTCCCAAAATAATTTATGAATAAAAGTGAGGGAGTTAGGCTCTTATTTATAGTGGTTGGAAAGCACCGGAATTGTCAAATTTTAGTCCGTTAAAAAATAAAATTTGGAATGTTCATTTGTAGAAAACTCTAGCTGCCATCAATAGGGACCGAGTGACAGCTCCTACCCTGTCGGTCGACTGGCCCATAGCAGTTGGTAGACCGGTGGTTCTATTTTTGGAACGTTTACTTTTGATGTTGATTAATTTATTTTATTCCTTAATTACTCCTTTAACATTAGTGTTAGTTTGTGGAAAAGGATTCGACATCTACAAGCCAAATAAAGAAAAACACTTTTTGTAACCATTTTGTTATAAAGAGAAATTTTTGACATACAACCTTATAGTTATAAAAACTAAATTTTAGGTCATTTCCAATTTCTTTTTACATAATACACCCCTATTTTTATAAAAATAGGTGTAATTTACGGAATATTTAGGTAATTTATATCTTAACATGTGCACATGTTATCATTTTTCATAATTCATAACCGCATGCAATATACATCTTGTCTACCTCTTTTAAATTTGGAAACGAGCGATATAAAAGACAAATAATTATAAAAAGAGATGTATAAAATAGTTTACAAAAAGAAGGAAGGGATGTAAAACAAATAAATTTCAAAAAGACATGGAAATATCTCTAGTTTCCAATTTTTTGTAAACCCGTAGCAAAAAATAATGAAACTCTTATATTGGTTGATTCTGGTAGTTTTGAATAGTATGGCTTTTGATGTAAGTTATACTTGAACTTGTTGTTTCAAACTAAATATGTTTATAGTTTTGACAATTCAGATTCAAACATAATATAATGCAATTACTGCCGGGATTGGGCACAGTTTCACTACCACCTAATGCGGTTTGGATTTGATTCAATTCGATTATTATCTATAACTAGGGTGAATCTGTGCTATGCACATGATCAAACAACTGTAAATGGGTTCAATTATATCTTATAATGTTCGGCTAATCATTTAGTTGGTTATTATGAAATAAATATCTATTGGCGTTAACGTTAAGTGCAATCCTTTGAAAAGATGACATTCAGAACATGTGAAAAAGCTCTAAAGAATAGTGAACTAAACAAGCGTTGGATATGGACCAACACATAGTGGATCAAATGAGTGAATTTCAATTATTATTGTCTAGCAATTTTGATCTTATTTGGCCTATGAAGTCTAAATATATTTTGATCTAATCTAAATTAATATTAGATAAAATCATTATTATATTTTATTTGTAAATAAAGCTTTATTTTGATCTTATGATCGTATTATGTAATATAAACATGTGTATCATATACATAAGTGTGTATACATGCAACATATAATGTATATAGTTTAACGTACTCGTGTATAGGTATGGAGATTTACACCTCGACAGATGTATTAGCTCTCCATATACATATATGATGTCTTATATATATATAATTTAATACTATAGAATTATATATATAATAATATTAATATTTGTGTAAATATAACATTGAAGAATTGTAATATTAAAAGTTTTAAATTTAAATTCAATTTCAAATTTTACATTTTATATTTAGATCTATACTACAATATATCTTCTAATTTCAGTTCTAAACTATTTTCTAATATAAAATACACAAGAAAATTATATATATGTATTTTTAAATGAAAATATGTATAATATAAATATATATATTTATATATTAAAATTAATGTTTAAAATTCGAATATATATATAAAATGATGATACACACACATATATGTGTTCATATATTAAATTTTGGCTAAGACAAATTTAATTTTTTATCAAAACATAAGATTTTAAAATTTATTAATTTTTATTAAATAATTTTTATGTGGAAATTGGTTAAAATAGTAATTAAAAAAATTTGAAAGTTTAATTTGACAACATTTGAATTTTCTGTTTATTAAAGATAAATTGTATGTATTATAGTATGTATATATATATATATATATATATATATATATATATTAATGTAAGTCAATACATTATATTTCAAAATATATATTTATATATTTAATTACGATTTTATAAATTAGTATATCTATACATAATATTTTTTTCGTATTATTATTATGCGCATGATTTAATATACTTTTATTTGTAACATGAACATACACACACATAAATACATTAAAAAAACCAAATTTTGTTTTAAAATATCTTTGATAAACATTATTTAAAATGATTTTTTTCTAGCCATGAGCCACCCACACATTTTTTATATTACAATATAACACAAACACACACACACACTCACATCCTGTGTTGATGCCATACATATATAAGGATTCGTGATATTATCTAAACTAAGAATATATAAGTCATGATGAATATCTAATAATAGTATAAAACCATATATAAAATAATTACCTTGACCATAGCCTAATTAGTGCATGTTGAATGCTAAATTGATCAGCTCCTTTGAATCTGTATTCAAATCTTCTAGAGTGAGCTACATGATTGAAAAAACTATGCATCGTCGCTGAATTTGATTTGATCGTGTGTTTTTAAAGCTTGAGTTAAGGAAGAAGGGTAGATGCAAATTTTAGGTAGAAATGAGGTAGAGTGAAGGCTAAAAGAGAGAGAGAGGAAAATGGTAGGTTAATGTTATTTAAATAGCAGAGAAACAGAGAAGATAAAAGTTGATCCAAACCCACTATTCGTCTTTCTATTTCCAAACCTTTTGAACCAAAATCCAAACCCTTATTCCACCATGTATTGCCCGCCACATCTGCTGCTTAATTGGCCTCCATGTTGCTTCAAGCACGATTAGAAAATATACATTTACATATAATTTAAACATGCATCGATATTATATATCGATACGTGTGTATAAAGCTTTTTTACAACTATCCTCAATATCGATCAACACAAATCAAATAAAAATATTTATTCTCGTTTTCAATATTTGTGAGCCCATTCATCAATAAATAAATTTCCATTGCTTCTACCATCCAAAACTCATCGATATTAACTAATTTTTATTTTTAATTTCTCTCTATCTTATTAATTATCATTATTTAATTCAAACTTTAACTTAAGGCCATAGAAATTAGTGAATTATCTAGGTTTGCTCAAGCTTTTTTTTGAATGATGCTACATTATAAACAAAATATAAGGTTTTATAAAAGCACGGGGGCATCAAAAATAAGAATCAAAACTAAACTCCAACAGAACTAAAATATAAATATCATAACCCACAATACTAGAACCAACATGCCAACCCAAAAATACAACTCAACAAATACAATTTTGACTCATTTAATACAACTAGACTACCTATTAAAACCCTAATAAAAGAACTCTCGAAGCAAGCGCAAATGGCCGCTCAAACCAATGAAGGAAAAGCGAGAAGCTCCATTTCAATAGCGTTGGCCTATCAGATCCAATACAATCCACAGGTAAGCACGCTAAATTCAAATGTCAACCAAAGTCGATTGTCATTGCTATTGAAGTCGCTTCAAAAGCTCTATCAAATAGACTGCATATTAAAGACTTCAGGAGAGATTCCTCTTTCATGATCTTTAATTTTTCTATTAAATTTTTATCATCTAGTATAGTCATGGTGAATCTAGTATCTCTACTATTGATTTTGATTGGTGCACACGTTGATTTCTTTTTTGTCAAATGTGCCACACCGTCGTAGTTGTAATAATATCCTTTAAGTTGTTGTAGAAGTGACACCATGATGCATGTGTTGAGTGTAAGTCGAGAATCAAATGCAAATCTAAGCATGAATTAGTATTGCACTATAAATTTAAGCTTAATTTTAACCTTCTCCATATTGCAACGAAATAGCTACAATTAAAATATAGATGCTTGTTTGACTCATTTTTTGGCCTGCATAAAACGCATGATAAATCATATTATGTAGCCCACTGAAAGATCTTTTCTCTAGTTGGCAGCGGAATATATTAGCAAAATGAGTAGTTAATGACATTTTTGGAGAGCATCAACGATTCCACACTGCTTTGCACCAATTCAATTGCTCTCCACTAGTCCTAGTAGCTTCCCAAGCAAATTTAAGAGAGAATCGCTCGTTATTAAAAGCTCATTCCCGCTTATTTGATGATTTGTCTGGTTAAATTTCTATTTGTTGAATAGTTTAACATATATTTAATGATAGCTAAACTAAGCCGAAGTCCCATTTATTCTGGTTGATAATGCAATTAACATTGTGATTATTAGCATGAAATAGCGCCATATAAGACCACCCCCGTAGGTCAAACAAAGAATTACCCTTAATCCAAGGGCCAAACATAATTCAGTGTTTCTACCATTTATAATTTGCCTCTGTATTAGAGTTTTACTTTTATTCCTAGTCCTTCGAAGAAGTTTCCAGAATAAAGAAGCATTATTGTAAAAATTTATATTCCAGAAACTTTTATTGGCACAATACATGTTATGCAGCCACTAGCCCATAGTTTGCTGCAAATAGTTCCAACTAAGTTTGGCAGCATATGCCTCCTTTAAGTTCCCAACTTTCTTAGGCTTAAACCTACTTTTCCTTTAGGTTTACAGTCCCTAGTCCAGATCACGTTGTGATATTTATCTAGCGAAAGGTAATTTGCACAAATTTGTTTAATTTTATGATATATTTCTTTAGGGACTTGACCAATCTACTTCCAAAATTGTATGAAGGGATCAATAGAAGTTTTTGATTATCTCCAATCTTCCACTTGTGCTCAAAAGCCCACTGCTCCAAGAGCCTAATCTCTTATTATTTTTTTCTAAGAGGCCTCCAAAATCGAAGATCTTTAAATTATTAGCTAAAAGAGGAACGCCTAAGTACTTGATGGGTAGACTAGCACTTTTAAACTCCATTTTTGAATAATCCACTATTTATTATTACTTTTTCCAAAAAATAATTTGGTATCTTGTGTTGACTGTCAATTTAGCGCAGTGTTCAAGATCCAAAAAAACCACTTCGATGGAAGCTACCCTAAGTAGATTTGTTTTGGAAAACATCAACAAATCGTCAATGTAAATCAAGTGATTTAACACTGAGTTTATGTTGAAATATAGATGATGGTTCCTAAAAGATGCTTACTTTCCATTCTAATAGACAAGAATTCCATAGCAATCGCAAATAGGTAAGGAGATAGATGGTCTCCCTACCTATGACCCCTGTTACTGAAATTAAACGTAATGACATTATTGCTCCAAGATGAAAATAGGTTTGATCAAGCTTACTGTAAATTAAATGCAAACCCCTTCATTGTAATGACATTACTGCACCAATAAACCTTTGTAATTAACATGATTCCTACTTCTAATCATAATATTCATCTCCATGATTGTTTTAATGCATATATCATCGAGAAAGAAAGAGAAAAATAGGTCTGCGAGATTCCACCATTGTTCTCTATTATCCTAATCTGTAGTGCCCAAATACTTGTAGATACGTACCCATATCCACACGATGTTGTAGTATTCTACAAGCCCTTCAATTTGTGAGTGGTTTCACCGATCTTCGTTGGAAAATGAGAAAGTTATACTTTTTGAAAGATTGACAAGGAAAGAGGGAAAATGGTGTACGAGAATAAAGAAGAGAATGGAAAAAAGAACATATTTTTTTGGAATGGCATACTTATAGATGGAGGGAGCAGCTGGTCATTTTTCATTTTAAAACTCAAACGTTAGACCAAGCAATTAAGCTAGAAATCTAAATTTTCTTGTATCTCATCCTTATGAGCTTCAAATCGAACAAACGTATATACCATTCTAATTAGGAAAAGGAGTCGTAACGACATAAGTCTCATTGCAAAAATCATTAAATCGTAAAAGTACATTTCACCCATAAGGTTGAAATTACTAAAACGCACTAGTTTAAATCAGTTATAAAAATTATGAGGTATTACAATGTTCTACTATTGATTTCGCGGATTATCCGAGAACTCTATTGATAATTTTCTAGGATCAATACCTGCTTTTGATTAAAGCATGCTTTGTATCCATAAAAGTGTGCTTTAGGGGAAAAAATGTAACTTGAGATGGCTCCTATGATTATTCTCACTCCAAATTTGTAACATCCTCCTACTTGGAGGCCCAAAACTAATGGCCGCAAATGCTGCAGTCATCCATAGTTATTAATCCTTAGCAACCAAATACGACGGTGCTAGATATATTAATACACTGATCACAAGAATATGGAAAAAGTTTAACAAATTAAAAATTATTTCTACATTCCATCCAAAACATTTCTTGTTCATTACATAAGCCAACAAATGTTAACCATGTTCAAAAAAATAATAATAATTACACATATGTCAAGAGCGACATATGAAGATGCCCCCTTGGTTGATCGGAGTATATAGTAAGGCAATAAAACAAGTCTGCCTTTACATCTAAAATGCATAGTGGAAATAGATAAATCTAAATAACTAGAATGCCTCCTCCATGTCTCTGGAAGCTTTATTCGTCTAAGAAGAGAACCTAGAAACTTAAATCTCAAACAACTCAAAATCAATTGAGTACCCGAGAGTTTAAGGGGAAACGAAAAATTTGAGTCAGACATAAAGCCTTGTATGAATAATAATCTAACATGTCAACCCTTTTAGATATCTAGTGAAACCATGCCGCTTAGTGGAACGGATTTTCCCCTCACTAGTATCTTAAAACCTTTCCAAAACCATATATTGTGCTCCTGCATCCACAATAGTTAAAACATAGCATTTCAAAATATTATGATGATATGCGTACATATTAAAACATTCTGGATTACCCATCCCCGGTTGAATTGACTACTTTTCATATTTACAGTTTCTAAGGTGACTATTAACGTAATAGTCTTCATGGGCTTACTAATAACCTTTATATAATTTGTGGACTTCATGTCCTATTTCATAGTTTCCTGGGTGCACTATGAACCTATTGGCTCCTACCAAGTAACTTAGTTAGTTCATGGGCTCCCCTGGACCTATTGATGACTCCAATAACTTCTCTCTTATCCTAGTTTTCATGGGTTGACTAGGAACCTATTGACAACTATTAACAACTTAATCCAAATATAGTTTTCATGGGTTCACTACAAACCAATTGGCCTTTGCCAATTACTCCTTATAATATAGTTTTCAAGGGATCACTATGAACTTATTGGTAGCTCCAATAACTCCCCGATCATAGTTTTCATGGGTGTATGAACCTTTCTCTCTGACAATGTCTATACTTAGGCATCCTATATTCTAGTTTCCTTGACTTTTTGGATGCAAGTCTAATCATCTAGGAGTTTAATCAATTTATTTTCACTATTGGTTAATCTAGCTGGTTCTTTTACCCTTTATCCATAAATTGCAGTTGTGGGTCCATTAGAATGTGAATATATTTATATTCAAAGAAGCAAACATAATTACAAAATAATACTACTCATGTGGGTTTAATGTCCTTGAAATCATAAAAATAAGTTTAATTCCTTTAACCTAACATTTTCAAGGAAAGCCCTTCTTAAAATCTTTAAAAATTCCTTTAAATTTAGCTATGGGTTTTGCCTTTAAAAACTTGATTTTGGGTTATTTATTCTGAAAAACAAAACTTTCGACTCCTTCGAAACCCGCCTTCGATCTCATTAGATATCCTTCATCGAACGCATAAAAATTTATCTTCATAAAAAATTAGGCTCCTGCCTTTCGAATATTTTAAATCCTTTCTTTCAAAACCTTTCGACTGCATTAAAGTATTACCATTTAACTATTGAAGCTTAGCATCAAAACCATTTGAAAGTGCCCCTTTCGAAAACATTGAAAGACCCTCTTTCGAGACCATTGGAAGTATACCTTCCGAAAACATTAGGCTTATACTTAAAATATCATTTGGGTCTTAGTGAACATATGCGAAACTACTTCTTTTGAAACCTTTCTTTAGCATATAAAGGTATTTAGGGAAAACATGATGGTGTCGAAACCATCCTTTCGAAAGCATAAAACGTCTGGGTAAAATATTAGAAGGTTGGCTTCGAAACCCCTTTAGAAATCATTACCTTCGAAAACCTTAACCCCTTTCGTAAGCAATAGGAAGTGGCTTGTATTTTTTTTAGAAACAAACGGTTGCTTTCGACAGCATCGTTGTCTTCAATATCATCGAAAGGCATCAAGTTATAGAAGGGTTTCAACTTGGTTGAAACTAATCCTTCCGAAAGCTTATAATTTGAAAACTAAGAAACTCCTTTGGAAGCTACTACTTTAAAAAGGCGGCAGCTTTCCTTCGAAAGCTAGTTCAAAAGTACCCTTTCGCAAGCATTGGTTTCGGCTACTTCGAAACCCCTTAGTAAACAGGCAAGCGCTTTTCTTTTAAAAAAACAAAACAAAGGTATCAACACCTTCGGAAGCTATGTTCCAACACCCTACCTTCCGCCTTTCTCCAATCCACTGCGTACCAACTAAGTGATACCATGTGTATTGGTTTCGGCTTTCGTCTAAGAAGGTTTCAACTAGGTTGAAGGCGAGAGCTTTGGGTCAAAAGCTACTACTAAAGAAGGTGGAACCTACTTTTCTAAGTAAAAGCTATTTTTACCAAATAAAGTAATCTTTTTGTAATTAACTTGCCCATGTGTAAACAGTGGGTTGGTTATCTTAAACTTTCAAATTTTATAAATAATTGCCACATTTTCTTAGATCTAAAAGCTGAATAACATTGAAAATTATGCCCTTCCCATTTGACATCAATTAAATCATCTAGGTCCTCCTTTCGAGATAATTTAATTTCCATACTAAATCACCTGGTAAATTCCCCAAAAATTCCAGAAATTCACTTTAATCATGTTGTTCAACATATCAAAATTTTAGACCCAAATTCTCAATATAATTTTTGAAATAAATTTATAAACCTAATTAACTATATTTTCCTTTGAGAAATCATAATTAATTCTCCAGGGCTTGGAAAATTATAAAATTGAAACCTAACTTAAAATTCATGTTTTTCATAACATAAATTTTTTCCGTCGCATTATAAAATCATATCAGACATGTTTACCCTTAAAGCCGTGATTTTTAAATGCAAACAACCTTTTTTGACTATATCATCCATTTAAAATCAACACAATAGGGACCATTCCTCCTTCTGCTCTTCCCTTACCTACTCATGTTCCTCCTTCTGTCCTACCCATTCCTCCCTTGTCTCATCAACTTTCCGTCCCTCTCTCAGCTACCCCTCCCATGCTTCCACCTCCTTCTCCTGACCCTCTTCCTCAAGCAGTTGCTGAGCTGTCAACTCTACCTCCTTGCTTGTCCCCTTCTGAACTTCAAAGCTCCTTACCTCCTGTAACCCATTCTACTGCACTTAACTCTTTGCTTTGGACTTCTCTATTCAAATCTAAGCCTCGAAATGCAGGCTATTACATCCCTCAGGAAATTCCTCTTCGGTTCTCTGATGACGTGCTCGTGCCATCAAGTGAAATAATCAAGGATGGTACTGATGTTTGGAAGGACTGCCTTGTGGGGTTTTTCCTAGATAAACCTCTTCCTTATGCTACTGTAGTGTATCATCTGATGAAAGTATGGAAGCTGAAAGGTGAAGTAAATGTTAAATTTGATGGCTTTCTTTTTCTCTTCAGTTTTTTTTCTGCTGATGACAAACATAGGATCTCTGAGGCAGATCCTATTATAATGAGAAACAAACTTTTTATCTTAAAGCCGTGGGATGTTACAGTAGGTAATTGTTGTGGAACAATACGATATGTTCCTGTTTGGATCAAATTTTATAATATTCCTCTTTATGCCTGGTCTCATTACGGTATAAATTGGTTGGCATCAAGGGTAGGGAAGTTTATGTGCATGGATCAGTCAACTGAGAGGTTGGAAAGGATAACTTATGCAAAATGTCTTGTAGAAGTTAAACCAGACAAAAAAATAGTTAATAATTTTCTAGTAAAACTGATGGATGGCGGTGACCAACTAGTAACAGTTGAATACTTATGGAAACCGGAAGTGTGTGTTTTTTGTAGGGAGTTTGGACATTCCGATATTAACTGCTTATTTGCATCAAAAGTTTCTGAGGTCTCTAATCATGATGAAATAGTTGCTCAAAGTGTTAATGAGTCAGGTAAAGACAAGCAAGAGGAGTTGAACAAGGCTAGAAATCAGAAACAGGTTTGGAAAAAAGTAACTTATAATAAAAACAAGAACAAGGAAATTAGTCTTATTGAATTTGGTGAAAACCAAAGCGAGGTTGTTGGCACTGAGTCTTTTCAGTGTGCTAATGTTAATGAAGGGGGTTGTACCAAGGACAGAGCAGAAAAAAATAAACAAAATCCAGTTTCCCATCTTGGTTCAGATAAAAGTATGGTGAATAGTTTTCAAGTGCTTGCTGATGACCTAAATGGGGTATCTAAGGAAGCAGTTCTGGAAGACAAGGAAAAAGCAATAGGAATTGGCTTAGGCATTGAGGAGGGAGAGATGCTCGAAGTTGGCATGGTAAATTCCACAGATTGCCTCCAAGTTGCTAATACTGGTAAAATATATGACAAAAATTCTGTGCATGGTGTTTCTCCTGAGCATGTGCATATAATCTCTGGAGCCATCAATCAAGAATCTACGCTATTACAACCTGATAATGATCAAATTCAAATGGTGGCAACAAATGACTCAAATATGCAAGGTTCTCTTTCTTCAGAATTAAACATCATTAGCTCTTATGCAAATAACATTTTTGATCTTACCTGCTCCATGCAAAATGTCCCTTCAGCTTCTTCCTGAAAACTCTCTCTTCAATCTTCATCTACTCCTATTTCAGTTCCCCACAATTCTCAAATCTTGTCTTCTACTCCTCCTTCAGCTTCGGCTTAGTTTCCTAATGTAAATAATTCTATTATTCCATGATGGTATGACAAAGGAAAACAATTGTGTGATGATTCAGTCCATGGTAATAATGATAGTAATAAAAGAACGACATCAAAGAAATTGACTAAATCCAAATCTGGTCCTGCAGATTCTCATTCTCCTGCAACTAGAAGCAAAAAAAACATTGTCCACCAATCACTCTAGTTTTATGATGATACAAAATATAGGAGTATGGAACATTAGGGGTGCTCATTGTCACTTGAAACTTGATCAAGTTAAAAATCTCATTCTCACACATAATCTTAAATTAATAGCTATTCTCGAAACAAAACTCAACCTCTCTTTATCTAATAGGGCTGCTAATTACATTAATCCTAATTGGAAACATCTCCATAATCTTTCGGATTCTGAATATGGTAGGAGTTTAATCCTTTTTGATCCTACTGCATTTTCCATAACCTCTAATCTATCCTCTAGGCAATACATTCACACAAAAATCATCTGTCAGCAAACTAAAAATTCATTCTACATTACTTTTATTTATGCGGATGATTCTACTCTTTAAGACAAAATCTCTTTGACTTCATGCCATTTCTTAGGCAAGAATCACATCCATGGCTGGTCATGGGTGACTTTAGTAGCTGCCTTCAGCTTGATGATAAGTATGGTGGACAGCCCTTATTCCCAAAGCATATCCTTCCTTTAAACATTGCTATCTCTGATTCTGACCTCCTCAAAATTCAAACTTCCGGTGCTAGATTTTCCTGGAATAATAGAAGTAGGAGTGGAGTCAGAACTTTCTCCACTATTGATCATTCTTTCTGCAATTTAAAATCTCTCTCTGTTTGGCCTAACCTCTCTATCAATCTTCTCACCCAATCCTCTCTGATCACTCCCCTTTGATTCTTTCAAATGGTCCCTCTATGAAAAAGGAAAAAAGAAATTTCAATTTTTTTAATGATTGGACTCTCTCTTCTGAATTCAAACCAATTGTTGGTAAAGCATGGTCCTCTCATTGTTATGGTAACCCTATGTTTATTCTTTGCAGGAAGCTCAAACTTGTTAAAAATCATTTGAGAACTTGGGCAGTAGAAAAGTATGGTGATGGTACTAAGCAGTCAACTATTTTGAAGAATAGGTATAAACAAGCTCAAGAATTTATGATGAATAACCCTTAAGACCCTGTTGCTGCCGAGGAGGAAGGAAAGCTCTGCTCTTTACTTAACAAAGCCATTGATATTGAAAGTGGGATGAAACAACAGCAGTTACACTGTAAGTGGTTTAAATTTGGTGATCGTAACACTGAGTTTTTTCATTCCTCTATCAAAATTAAGTAAGCAAAAGAAAATTACGCACGATACGTACTCTCGATGGTACTCATGTCTCCTCTCCTGAGCAAATTAATGCCGCCTTTCTTAGTTATTTTGAAGACTTACTTGGTAACTCCTTTGATTTAGTCCGGACCTTGATACGTTGAACGATATTTCCCTTCCTACAATATCCAGTTTGCAGTCTACTTTGCTTGTTGATCAGGTTTCTGATGAGGAAATAAAGCATACTCTTTTTGCCATGAATAGAAAATCGAGTGGTGGTCTTGATGGCTTTAATGTTCTTTTCTTTATTACTTGCTAGGACATTGTTCAATATGATTTCTGCAAATCTTTACACAATTTTTTTTAGTAAATGCTCTCTTCTATCTGAAGTCAACTCTACTAACATTGTCTTAATCCCAAAATATCCTGATGCTTGCTCCGTATCTTCTTACAGACCTATTTCATGTTGTAATGTGGTGTACAAATGTATTTCCAAACTTATTGCCACTAGATTAATGCAAGTCCTCCCACAAATTATATCGCAGAACCAAGTAGCCTTCCTTCCTAACAGAAGTATTTTTGACATCATTCTTCTTGCCCAAGAGCTACTTTGTGGGTATATGAGATCTAATGCTACTTCATCTGCAATGTTAAAGCTTGACATCACGAAAACTTATGACTCGATTCACTGGTCCTCTATAGTTCATATTATGGCCTTAATGAAATTTCCTAAGCCTTTTGTTGGATGGGTTTATGAATGTTTTTCAACTCCTAGCTTCTTGATCGTTTTGAATGGTCGTCCTGTTAGTTATTTCAAGAGTAGGCAAGGAATTAGGCAGGGTGATCCGATCTCATCTTATTTATTTCTTTTAGTGATGGAAGTCCTCACCAGATATATGAAAACCAAGTACTCTTCTGGTCAGATCAGGTACCACCCTAAGTGTAAGCTTACAAATGTTACAACTCTTATGTTTGCTGATGATATTATGATATTTACTAAGCCACATCTTCCTTCGATTCAGCGTGTTATTAGTACTTTGTCTGATTTCTACAATATGACTGGTTTGCTGCTTAATTGTTCAAAATCTAGTATTTCTTTTGCTGGGATCTCCTCCCAAATATCCTTGTCTCTGCTCCAAATTTCTGGGCTTCAATGTATGGACTCGAATATGACATATCTTGCCTCCCTCTCTTAACCTCTAGATTAAAGCTGGCTGATTGCCTTCCTCTGTATACCAAAATTGTTTCCTTACTAGATAGGTGGGAAAACAGATACTTATCTCAGGTAGGAAGGCTAGTTCTTATCAAATCGGTTGCCATTTCGATGGTTGTTTATTGGCCAAAAGCTTGTATCTTGCCTACTAAACTTTTGTATCTGATTAGAGGTGCAATGCTAAGATTTTTTTGGACTGGTTCCATTAATAATAGGAAGCCTCTGCCTTGCTCTTTCAGTCTGTTTGAAAAAGATAGAAATTCTGGAAGGATGGGAGTTATTAACATCATGAAATGGAATGTTGTTGCTTTCAGTACACATCTAAATTCAATAATTGCCAGGAAAAACACTGGGTGGGTAAAATGGGTTTGGGCCCATAGAATTGGTAGGATTAGCTTCTGGAGTTTGCCTATTCCACAACTTGTAGTTGGACTTGGAGAAAGTTGCTTGGCTTGCGTGACACCTTACTTCCCCTGATTGTTCATAGGATGGCTAACTCATCTGAAGTTAAGTTTTGGTTTGATCCGTGAGTCGCCAATGGTGTGATTTTGCATAAACTTTTCAGCTATCAACAAGCTAATCAGTCTGGAATTCCCAAAACTGCTAAGGCAGTTGAATATATTAGTCAAGGTAAATTACTGCTACCTTACTCCTCTAACCAATACATCAGGTCTGTTTGGAATGAAATACGAAGTAAAATCTACCCTCGTGTTGAGGTAGATGTTGTTCATTGGAGTGCCAAACCCCACTCTGTCTCTCATGTGTACAATCAACTTAACCTTTCTAGTAGTATTCAGGCTTTTAAATGGAGTAAAATCATATGGTCTTCTGATTCTGTGCCCATGGATAATTTAATGCTTTGGAAGGTTGTTCAAAATGCATTGTTAACTAAAATTAAGATGATGGAAATGGGTCTTGATTTTAGTAATTCCTACGTTTTCTGTTCTAACCTTCCTGAGACCACGCACCACTTGTTTTTTGAATGTAGCTCTAATCTGATTCTTTTTAGAAAATGATGCAACTTGCTGGTAGTAAATTTCTGTCCAATCTTAGGCCTATTGATTTGGACATGATATACAAAGCTACTAGGTGGAGAACTTTGAAAGCAAGATGTCTTACTATTTGCCTAAAGAAGTTTATGAATATTGTGTGGATTGAACGAAATATGATCTGTTTTGAAAAAAAGAGGAGGGATGGGGAAGCTTTATGGAAAATCTTAAAGCATGAAATATATATTGCTATGATGACTATGCCTACTTTTCCTACTGCTTTGAGTGATGCTTGGAGGTAGCTGGTGGTCTGCTTCTTGTTATGTCTGTTTCTCCTTTCTTTCTTGCTTTGTTTACTGCGTGTGCATGTTTCTGTAGTTCATCCTTGTGTGATTTTTTTTCTTTCTTGTTTTTTTTGTGAACAAGCTATGTATTTTATTGTTTTTGTTGCAATAAAATCAAGTAGGGGCCCTGTTAACCCCGCTAGCCTTTGCTAAAAAAAAATCAACCATACCATCAAAAATCATCATATTAGATTTAGATTTAAATCGAAAATCAATGGTCATATGAAACCAAAATAGAGATGCTGTGATTATTATTCACCTTAGATTGGATATTGGTTGGGATTGATTTCTTCTAGCTTGATGCAAAGCTTTAGATTTGAATTTCTCTACTTTTCTTCCTCCTAATGACCGACCTGATTTTTAGATTTCTTTTATTTGCTGTGCTTATAACAAAATGAACGTGGTTGGCATAGGGACAATGGTATAAGGGTGGGAAACTGTGCTTTAATTTACCTTAATGCTTTTATAATTAATTAGGTAACATTTAACCATTTATAAGCCCATTGATTTTAATAAGCATCGCCATTAAATTTATTAATCAACCTCAATCTCGTTTATCACTATGATAACCAGGAATTTTTAACAATTTAAATTAGAATATTTAATTGATTTTAAATATTTAAAAGTTAATTTTTAACTTGAATTAAAACATTATTATTATTTAGCAATTAAGTTATTGGATTTAATAAACTGAAATTGGGTGAATTATTGAATCTTCGGTTTTAAGCCTGTTAAAAATAATTTAAGGATTTGTAAAATTTATAATGATGATACTGAAGATAATAGAATGGTTGAAATTGAATTTTGGAGGTGTTTTATTCAGTTTAAAAATATATCGTTTAAATCGATAATTAAAAGTAGCCTTCCGAGGCATAGTCTCTGATTTCGACGAAACCAGTTTCATTAGATCCGTAATGTTGAATTATTACCGGATTTCAATTTTCATAATGTTTGGAGCTGTTGTGTGAGCGTACGACATATAAACGCGCTGAAATTTATATCGAAAATTCAATATAATAGTCGATCCAAAAGGCTATCTTCTACATACGATCAAATTAGGACTCAAAACCTTTTCCATTATGTTCATAATAGGGGTATAACATTATAAACGCCTAGCGGCACGCCTCGATAGGAGTTTGAAATTTTAAGTATTTGAATTTAAATTTGAAATTATAAAATATATTGTTGGACTGGTTAAACCTTTTTTTTACAGCAGCCTACTTTCTATCAACATCAAAACTTTTTGGTCTCCTCTGCAAATCGCTATAGCTTACCCTATACGACACCATTCCTAATTATAACTCACATACCCCTTCCCCTTTATAGAGTATCAAGAGTTCATTTTCTCCTCTGCTTATTTCTTTAAATCGAAATTGCCGAATGGAAATTAAATCAAAGTGAATCGAATCCCCCTTGCTCGAAAATCAATTTCGATCGTTCGAAACGAACTTTCTCCTCTTCTCGTCCATCTTCGATTTTAGCGAATCGAGCAAGGAAGAACCAGAGGAGATTCGACCCATTCGAATCGCCTGAATATCTTGGCCGAGCACACGTGAGGGGGAGAGTATGGTGGCGCGATTGGCAAGCTAGGGTTGGTTACGAGATGGAGTCTTCACTCCATGGCGGCAACCAGAGACAAGCTCACGCTCGAAGTATTGCCTTCGACGAAGCAGATAAGGTCGAATTGGTGAGTTGCGTGAGGCAGGCGAGAATATCGAGTAGTGCTGAATCGAACGATGAGGCTGATAGGTAACGATTTTCTTTTTGTTATAAGTTTAAATTGGAGGAATCAATGTTTATATATTCGTATAAAGAGAAAGAAAATTACTGCATTGATTTCGGAGAGGATATGTGTGTGTGTGTGTGTGTGTATTACAGTAGGGTTTTATAAATAATAATAATATAATAAAGTCTGTATTTTTATAGATATATATATAGATAAAGGCAATTTTTTTATTCAATAGTAAGACAACATTTTTGCTAATTTCCAATTTAAAAGACGAATAGGTATTTGTTTGTACAGTAAACATAATTACTATTTTGATTTACAGAAAAGAAATTTATAAATATAAATATATCTAGAAAATGTATTATGGCAATTAGTTTGTTAATTAACTTATTTAATGAATTTAGTCACTAAATATGTTTTATCGAATTATTAGTTGAATTAAATCATTAGTTGATTAAATTATTTTAAACATTTTAATCTAATGATAAGTAAATTTGAAACTATTCATTTAATTTGCTTATCAGGAATTTAAAAAAAATTGAGATTTTATTTACCCAATAGATTTAAGTTTAAATGAATATTAAGGGTGATTGATTGTTCGATTCGTTCGAAAATTCATAAATTGTATAAATGTCTATTCAAGGTCTAAAACGTGAAGGAATCAAGCTGGATTGGAAATAGATTGCATTCAAAGGCAAAGGTGAGTTAATCTCACTCTTCTGGATTTTTATTTAAATTTAAATGGTTAAATTTAAATAATTGGTTGGATGATTGAATTGATTGATGTGCTATATTATATATAGTAGTATATAGTATATATTGGACGATTGATTTCCCGCATTATATAGCGGATGAGACCCTATGCGCCGCATAATAGCGGATGATATTATATTAATCTCATATACCGCGATATTCCACCTCGAAGTGGAATTGGTATTGTGCTAACATCTGTGGATGCAGGAAAGCAGGTTGGAGGGATCCAACCGAATTCCTCAAAAAAAATTAGATTGTTTAATATTTTATGTTATGTATATTGATATTCTGTGATGAATTATATTGATAATTGGAATATTGAATACTATGGTTTGCTCGAATATATCCCGGTACACTGGGTTATCAAAATATTTAGAATTGGATTTTTGAAAAAGAAATATAAGAGTAAATTTTGGAAGTGAAATAATTATAGAATAAAAATAAGAATGAATTGGAAAGAAATAAAAGTGATTTTAAAAAAAATAAAGTTAAATTGTAAATTAGAGATTTAAAACAAGTTTTAAATCAAAGTTAAATCTGGAATTCAAGTTGGTGAACTCGGTTTTTAAGCAAATGAAGTTTTTAAATTTAAATTGTTTTAAACTTGAATGTTAAAGTGCATTTTAAAATTGATTTGAATTTAAAAATTGAATTTGGTTTTAAATTTCTTTAAACTTTTTTTATAAAATGAGTAATTAATTTATTTAATGAAGTAAATAAAAAGGTAGTTGATTATTGTTGAGATTAATCAAGAGTGATTAATATTTGTGGTTTAATTAATGATTAATTACTTGATGTAATTAATTTAGATTAGGATAAATTAAAATGTAATTAGAAATCATTAATTCATATAATTAATGATGTAATTAAAGGTTGATTAATTAAGATTAATTAATCAATAATAAGTGATTTATGAGAAATTAATTAATATAAGTAATTGAGGATTAATGTAATTAATTATAGATAATTAATTTGTGAAGTAATTAAAGATTAATTACTGTTTTTGGTTAAGAATGATTAATTTGTGTAACTAATTAAAGATAATTACTTGAATGTAATTGAAGGATAATTAATCCAGGGTGATTAATTAAGACGGATAATTAAGGAATGATTAATTAATTGACTTGAAATTAATTAATGACAAGCGAAGGAATCTAAGTGATTGAGGTTAGTAATTCAATTAGAAGTGATTAAATTTATTTTGGAAGTTATCAAGTTTGCTTATGGATGATTGAATGGTATTGGATGCCTTGACTAAGTTGATATCTCTGATATGAAATGTTTTGTAGTATCATATATTTGGGTGGACAGGATATTGTGGTTATCTATCAATGATGAATTGCTGTGTAAAGGGATATCCTGTGTTTAAAGTTGAAGTGTATTTCATTTGGATAACTTGGGTTAGGATGATATAAGACTCGAAGATACCAGGGTCGGGTATTAGAAAATACCCAAAAACCACTTCGAATTCTTAATAGATTGATATGTGAAATCAATAGGCTGGAATGAAATGATGTAAGTGAATTGGACTATTTAATCTAAATTTTGGTACTTAGAAAATCGATGTGTGAAATAAGTGATGTCTACAACAAATTGTGAATTTGTAAATTGATACGAGTTACCCCAGCTTTTATTTAAGTTGTATGCTTTGTATTCCATGTTAGATGGGTTTACTCACGCTGGTTTCCAGCTTGACCTAGGTGTTACTTTGATGTAATGCTCGGGTCAGACCGATTATTACATATTTACTGGTAAGGATGTTCTGGAGCCCAGGAGGCGAGCTGGATGGCAAGAACGTATGGAGTGTCTCCGCTGTATTATATTGTTGTAGATCTGAGACATGATGATTGTGTATATCCAATGTCTGTATATATGTGTAACTGTGATGTATTATAAAGGTCTTTTGACAGATACAGAATTCTTTTGTAAATTGTTATTATTTATTATTATATTTTATCCACTGCGAATGTGAGATATTGGTGTTTCTGATCTTCTTCTTCTTTTTCCTAACTATCTAGAGTTGTCGAGATCGAAAATTTCGGCTCGTTACAATCGCTCTATATTATTTTATTTTATTTATTCTAATTAAATCTCCTGAATAATGTTATAAAAATTAGGGGTGCTACAGGTCCCCTTCTTTAAGAATATCGTCCTCAAAATTCAGTGAGGACTAAATATCAAACATAGCAATCATTTGTAATGGCTCCTAACATCCATACTAGCTTACCCGACTAGATACTAAGCTATATAAATCTATTATTGAGATAACATCAAAGCAGATCTGGATAAGAATCTCGAATCATGTCCTTTAACTCCCAAATATAGTCCTTCACGTTGTTGCTCCACTAACTTTCACAAACTTAACTGTCTTTGTCCTCACTATTTTCTCATATCTCGCTACAGCCCGAATCGATTGTCTAACAAAAGTCAAATCAGGCTCCACTACTAAGTCTTCCAACTCCGTCTGAGGAATAGCAGCCTCTAGATCATTCCCATACTTGCGAAGATGAGATACATGGAATACAATATGGATACCTACCAAAATGCTCCGCAACTCTACTATGTATGCGAGCTTTCCAACTCTTTCTAAAATATGGAATGGATCAACATATTTTGGGACCAACTTTCCCGACTTTCTAAACTATACCACACCCTTCATCGATGATACCTCAATGAAAATCTTGTCTCCCACCGGTAACTCTAGGTTTTTACACCTCTTATCTTCATAACTCTTCTGTCTGGATTGAGCTTCCTTCATTCGTCCATGGATTAACTCAATCTTTTCTGACGCCTCTCTAACTAAATCTGGACCTAAGACCAATCTGTCTCTAGACTCTAACCAACATACAAGTGATTTGCATGGCCTTTCATACAAACTTCAAAGGCACCATTTCTATACTAGTCGAATAACTATTATAGGAAAATTCAATCAAATGCAAGTGATCTTCCCAAGATCTACCAAAAACCCATTGCATGAGCCCTCAATAAATCATTAAGTACCTTATTGGCTCTCCATATCTGCCCTCGTCTATGTGTGATATGTTGTACTCATCGTGAGTTTGGTGCCTAATACCTCTTGTAGAATCTTTCATAATTCACTGGTGAATAATGCATCTCTGTCGCTAACTATGCTACATGGAATCCCATGAAGTCTAACTCTGTGCTTCATGAACAATCTTGCCGAAAACAAGTGCCATCCTAGTTGACTTGACTGGAATGATATGGGCACTCTTGGTCAACCTATCCACTATGACCCATATACTTTCACTTTCTCTGTTCGACCTTGGCAAGAATCTATAAAATCCATGGATATCGAATCCTATTTCCATACTAGAATCACTAAAGGTTGAAGCAATCCACTAGGCTTTTGATGTTTGGCTTTAACTTTTTGACAGTTCACACACTGCATAACCGACAAGCCAACATCCCTCTTCGTACCTTCCTAATAAAAGCTTTTTTTCATATCTTAATACATTTTGGTCCCTCCAAGATGAATCGTAAACTTGGATCGATGACATTCTTTATGAATTTTCCTCCTTAAGTTTTCTACATTTGGAACACATAATCTTCCTTCTTTTTCAACCATCCTCTTCAGTCAAGACAAAATCCTTTAGATCATCAATCCCCTATCACACCTCAAGCCTTCTAATCTTCTCGGCTGAAACCGGATCTTCCTTCTATGTAGAAGCTATCCATTCGATCAATATTGGTCCAACTTCTTTTTTTAGAAAAATGTGTGATCCTCTGGTAATATAGGAGAGCACACATTATATTGGTCCAACTTCTAAACTAGATAACATGATAGTACCCCGAGTAGAACTAGCAGTCGATATTAACTGCACATCACAACTATCCAAAGCTTCTAAATCCTACCACTGCCAACATAGCTAACACTACATTCTGGTGTTTTCTACTAAAAGCATCTACTACCTTATTTTCTTTCTCAAGAGTATACTCTATATAGAAATCATAAGCAACCAAAAACTCAAGTCACCGCCGCTACCTCATATTCAACTCCTTCTGAGAGAATAAATATCTTAAATACTTATGATTAATATACAATTCAAATCTCTCTCCCAAGAGATAATATCTCTGAATCTTCAAGGCAAAGATCACTGCAGCTAACTACAAATCATGAGCAGGATATCTCACTTCATGCAGTCTAAGTTGTCTGGACGCATAAGCAATAACTATACCTCTCTACATCAATACTGCACCCAATCCAGTCCCACATGCATCAGTGTGTACTACCAACCCTTGGTTTCCATCTAGTACTACTAATATTGGTGCATTAGTTAACAAATGCTTTAACTTAAGGAACCCTTCCTCACATTTGTCGGACCAAATAAACTTCATGTTCTTCCTGATTAACTTAGTCAATGGTGCTACTATCCATGAGAATCCCTTAATGAATCTCTGGTAATAGCCAGCAAGTCCAAGAAAGCCCCTGATCTCGGTTACCGTCTCTGGTCTTTTTCAATTATTGACAGCTTCGATCTTAACTGGATTGATTGACAAGCCCTTCCCTGAAACTACATGACCAAGAAACTTAATCTGTTTCTTCCAAAAATGACATTTAAAAAACTTCGCCTTCAGCTGATTCTACCTCAGCGTTTCAAGCAACACTCTAAGATGAATCTCATTCCCTCTTTCATCTTTCAATTACACTAAAATGTCATCAATGAAAACCAACATGAACCCATCCAAGCGCTCTCTGAAAACCAGGTTCATCAAATCTACAAAGAAAGCAGGTGCATTCGTCAATCCCAAATGACACTAACCACTCGTGCGAACCATACTTAGTTCAAAACACTGTTGAAGGAATACCCTCCTCTACAACTCTCAACACCCAGGCCGCTCCCCAAGGAGAACTGCTTGGTAATAAAATTCTTTCCTTCAAGATCCACTAGCTTCCCTTTTTATTATTTCATCTCAATCGGTGTCCTCCTACTGGGTGGTCTATTGAGAGTTCAACTCCTGGTACAAGATCTATCCAAAACTCAACAACTCGTTTCGGTGGTAATCCTGTAATCATCTCAAAGACATCTGCAAACTCTCTTGCTACCCGAACCTAATTTAATCCTTCTTCCACTTCCATAGAATTCAACAAAGCACAAACACTTCTACTGGAATTCTGAGCTGAGAAGATGATTCGGTTATGACTATCCGGGCGTCTCAATGATATGTACCTATCCTAGCAAAAGTATCCTAGCCATATACATACCCAACCAATCCATACTCAAAATGATCCCAAAATCTACGAAATCAAAAACATAGAGACTGCATGCAAACTTATGACCTATCTACTCAAGTTCTAACTGGTCACATCTCATCCTCATAGTTGCATACCCTCCTATTGGATTTGCAACCCTTAAGGAAGTAACAAGGTATGTGGGTTCTATGCATAACTGATATGCACGTAATTGTGCATATATTTACATCCATATTTTATCTTTTTTTTATTTAAATAATCATCATATTTGGGCATTTTAACATGTTTAAAACCAAAATTCAATTATTTCCAACCATCATATTTTCATCTTCATTTAGGGGCAAAACAGTCATTTTTGTGCATGTGTCAATATAAGAATTTTTACTTGGACATTTTTTGATAATTTTTATAGGAATTTGGATGCATATGGAAGAGGCTTATATGAAGATATATGCATGCACAAATGAATACAAAGGAAAGAAGAGGGAAATAATTCAAGCCATGAACATGGAGGACCCCACCCACTTACCTAAAAGTACAATTTGAAGCTAATGGACAACTAAGTGGAGGTTAAAGCTTCATGCAAAACAAATGATGGATTAATTAGTGGTTAATGGTTACTTGTTGGCCACACTTCCTAAAGGGCATTTTAGGTAGCCCCCTAAAAATAGAATTAGCATTTTATGCATGTATATATAGCCCTCTTATGTATATGAAACTATCATCTACTCTTTCATTTACTTAGGAAATTAAGAAATCAAAGTGTAAGCTCAATGTTCTATGAAATAATAATGGCTTCCAAGCCTCTTTCTTCTCTCTTTTCTACATGCTCTTCTTTGTTTTATTGTTAATGTTTATTTATATGCTCTCTTTCTCCTTATGTTCATAGCTTAGATTTACATTTATGCAAGTAGTTACTAGCTAATCTCTTTTGCTTTCTTTGCTTATTTTCTATTTTCTTTTCTTTTTAATGTTGAAACTTACTTGTGTTGCTTCAATGCCACAAATGAGTAGCTAAACTCCTTCAATTTAGGGGTGATGAAGCTCTCTAACTTTATGTAATTTCAACATTTTATGATTTATGATCTCATTTGGTTTATGCTTCATGAAGTGGATTTTGATGCAAGTTTATACAAGTGAGTTTGATAGCTTATATTGCTTATGCAAATGAGCTATTCTTATTCAACATAAACACAAGTTGCATCATCATTTGCTAATCCATTTTTGATTGTGAAATTAAAGTAAAAATGAAATTTGATTATCTATATTACTAGATACAATAGTAAATAGATTATGCTTAAAATAGCTTTTGCTTTTGCTTCATTTTCATGAGAATTATAAGTGGGTATTTGTTGCATTATAGTTTGATGGTTTGAGTTATGTTATTTTTATTAACATAAACAAACCATGCTTATGATAAGTACAACAATATTTCACTTAAATCAAAGTTAGAGATCATAAATTGTTTGTTGTTGATTTACAAAAATATGAGAGTGGATTTGCCTCTAAATTGTTCTCTAGTTCAATAGTTTATTAATCACATTTTAATCCTAGTTTAGCTTCATTTTAGTTCTATCCAACAATTTCACTCGACTTTGGTATAATTTGATTGAATGGAAATTTAAAATCATCAATTCCCTGCGGATCGACCCGTATTCGTCACTTGCTACATTCGTACACCGTGCGCTTGCGGTTGTTTTTTAATTTAAATTCATTCGACGATTTTCTAAACCGATAGAATTTCCGTCTACGAACAAGTTTTTGGCGCCGTTGCCGGGGAAATTGCTTTGATTTCAATTTTCTATTCTTCGAATTATTTTCGTTTGATTTTTGTGTTTTTTTATTTTTGTGTGTTTGCATTTACAAAAAAAAAGATTTTTTTTGTGTGTTTTTTGTGTGATTTTATTTGTGTGTTTTTTTTTCTTGCTTTTCTTTCCATTTGCATTGCACTTCTATTATTAAAAAAAACATTCACACAATCTCAATTGAAAAAGAAAAAAATTAATTTCATCTGCATTTCATTTTACTCTTTACATTTCATTTTACAATTTACATAAACAAAAAAACATTGCATTGCCCCTATTTGCTCTCAGCTTCTTTGTTTACTTCTCTGTAAGCTAGAACTACCTCATTTCCTCCCTCCAAAACTGTTACTCCACTTACAACATCCCTAAACTATGTTCAACCGCCATCATTCCGACTATCATCTTCAAACTCCCCTATCTTTGCTTCAACCACTCACCCCTGACCACAAATTGCTTCACCTCTGCATATCCTCCAGTGCCACAACCCTTTCTACCTCCTCCTTCCACTACAATTCCATTCAACAACTTCACAACCTTACAGCCAACTCCACATCCCTCTGCACACCACCTTCTCTGCTACACCATTCAAAACTACACATTACCTCTCTACCCATCTCTGACATCAACCTTGCCATATCACAACTTACTTTCTTCCAACATACAATTCCACCCAAATAACCAATCTTCCAACAGAGCTACCCACAACATTGCATTACACCATTGTCCTGTACATCACCGTGCTTCCAACCATTCTAATCTACCGTGCATCTTTGAATCAGATACCCTTTCTGACCATACAAGAAGCCTCCTACAACATCACACATCAAACTATATCCTACATTCACCCATCTGACCTATCCATTATCACAGTGCCTTTACAATTACCATCCCGACCACATCATCATTCTCCTTCCTTCATATCTTCCACTGCACATACAGTCAGTGCATGTACAATTACCTACCACTGTTGCATATAAACAAGTTGCTGCCTCATATGAATAGTCTTCTCCTCTGCACACTCCCCCCTGACCATTTCTCAAACCACCCACAATACAATTGCCATAATACTTCTTCCTCACCACAATCCACAACTTCATCATTTATCAACAGCAACCACAAAATACCCATACAACACTTTTCTATACCCTATAGCTCTACAACAGTTCACCACCACACTTCCCATTGCCTTCACATAATCCACTATCTATCACTTCACCAAGCACACTGTTGTTTCAAATATTATCAGGTGCATTCACTCCCTGCCGTTCTACATTGCAGCAACAACAAAAAAAAACCAAAACAAAAAAAGGAGCTACTTACCATCATTGAGATACCAACCTGCAATTCCAAACTTCAATCCCCTAAGTCGCAGACAAACCCGACCTCAGACCACCACTGCAATAGTCAAACCACCTTCCACTCCAAGTCGAGAAGCATACGCAACCATTGCTTCCAATAACATCAGAGCAGCCACTTCCTAAATTCTTTATGCTTTCTTCCTCCACCACATAGCAAGAAACCCATCATTCATCAAATCGAATCAACCACATTTCATTGTCGTTCAACTACGACCTTCAAATACATCAACAACCAAGCACCCACTACAGGCAAGCGGTCCTCGACCTCAACCAATTACCACAACCAAAACGAAACATCCTTTGCCCTCAATTGCATCGCCCAAACCAGCAGTCGACTCAGCAACCTGCTTCATCACACACGACCACCCAATCTCTCGACCACCTGACCGAGCTACTACACGAAACCGTCACCGAACCCCTCACCAAACTCGCCTAAATACCTCTTCAATCACCATCGGCAACTGCCAACCACCTCTCAAAAAATCCACAATCCTTTCGAAGACCACGAAGCCCCAAATCCATCAACAGCAGTGATAATCACAATAGTGATAATTTCTGGGTAAGGAATTTGAGAATTCGCGATTTTGATTGTGGGAATTGATCGCGAATTGGACTTTTCTTGAATACAAGTTGGTTTCATGATTTTGTTCGCGATTTTGAACTGCGATTTTGAACTGTGATTTATTGTTATCAGGCCGGGTGGTGTTAGTGTATGTGTATGTGTTTGGTTTCAATTTTCTATTATTTACTTTTTTTTAATTTTAAGTCCATTTTCTTTTTAGGTTTTCCCATCCTCTCTCTAATTTTTTTTAAGTAAAACTTTACTTTCAATTTTCTTTCCTTTTCACAAAAATAAAACATAAAACATAAAAAAAAGGTTTCGCTTTGTTTGATTTTCATTTGTTTTCACTTATTTTAGTTTTCATTTTTTTCCTTTTGTTTTTCATCTTTGATAAATATAATAAAAGAAAACAAAAAAAATTATTGTATTTATCTTCATTCACTCCTTTTCAGGTTGCCAAAGCAGATTAAAAGGAAGAACTGCTTGCCCAAAAATAATTGCTGCTTGCTTATAAAAAAATTGCTGCAAAAAAAAATTAATTGCTAATAATCTGCACGCTCTGGTATTGTGCTTCCATCTCTATTTGCATTGTTGGTTGCTTGCATTTGCATAAACAAATTTCAAAATCCAAAAAAACCAAAAACAAACTTCATCTTAGTTGCATTGTTAATACACATTTAATTTCTTGTCTTGTATTCATCTTATCTTATTTTCTTTTTTAAGGGCAATACCCCAATTCACATAAGGTGAGGGATTTCATCACCCTTTCCTTAGCCCACAAACGCATTTCATCATAGAATTTGACTAATAATAAAGGTTAGACGTTGGACCTAAGGGTGTCACGAGCTCACTTAGGGCTTAATTGTATCTTCACAATTGTTTTATTTGAACGAATTTATTTCTTGGTGCATAGGCTACCGCAGAGTAATAACCAGTTATAAAAATTACGGTGATACGTAAATATTATACTGGTTGTTCCTCTGAAGGTACTTAAACCTTTGGTTGCATTGCTACGGTGATTCGTGGTGCACCTATAACTCATGTCCGTTAACTGGCTGAGAAATATTTTTGTTGATTTAAGACAAAGTGTGATTATACAATTTTGAGTTAAGAGCTACTAAGGACAGAAAACTGTAATTAAGTCATTTGCATTCATTTAGTCGCATTAGTTCATGCATATTTAAAAAAAATCAAAAATTTAAAAAAAACCAAAAAAAATTTGTAAATTTTACTTAACTAAATTTTTAATCACTTTTTTTCCCTTTCCTTTGAAAATTTTCAATCAAAAACAAAAATCCAAAAAAAATATAAAATCTTTTAAAAAAAGAAAAAATTTGAAAATTCAAAAACAAAAATCAATTTCCATTTTTTAAAAACAAAAAAAATCCTTTTGGTAAATATTTAAAAATTCAAAAAAAACAGAAAAAAATATACAAAACCAAGAACATAAAAAAAATTTGAAAAACCAAAAACAAAACAAAAATCAAACTTTTCTGAAAATAAATCTCACTTGTTAAATAATTTTCTTTTTTGTAAAAAAAGGTCAAAAAAAACAAAAACACGTTTTCAAATCTTCTTTCATTCCTAAGCTCAATTCTAACCCCTTTCTCTTCTCGTCTTTCACTTGTGCATGAGTACTTGGACTCGTGATACAACAACGAATCGTTGGACTCGCGACCCTTCTACAAACCGTTTAACTCGAACAGACGATCCTCCTGAAATGGCGAACGAAAACGCCCCTCGAACTCTTATGGATAGAATCTTTTCCGATAGAGTTTCTATTCCATCTTGCATAACGTTACCCGCCCCTACGGGTAACCATTTTGAAATTCACTCGAACTATATTGCCACACTTCCGAAATTTGGCAATTTCGAGCACGATGATCCATACATCTTTTTGACTAAATTCGAACAAGTTTGTGCAACCATTAAACTCCAACAACTTTCTGATGACGGAATCAAACTTCGATTAATCCCATTTGCTTTTACAGATTACGCTGAAAAATGGTTGTGCAGCTTACCTTCGAACTCAATTAAAATGTGGGAAGAATTTGTAAAAGCTTTCTTAAAAAAGTTCTACCCCTTGGAAAAAACAAGTAGAATTCGAAACGAAATTGTAAATTTTCATCAATTCAAGGGTGAACCATTTGGAAAATATTTTGAAAGATTCAAAGAGCTTCTGATAAAATGTCCACACCATAACTTTGAAAAATGGATGATTTGCCAAATCTTATACGATGGACTCGAAAACAGCTCACGAACGATGCTCGAATCAATGTGCCAAGGCAATTTTCTTGCCCAACATCATGATGATGCTTGACAATTTCTTGAAAATCTCGCTGAAAAGTCATCCCAATGGGAACGCTCGAACGAAAAATCAATCTACTCACGATCGAGCGCACACTCGATAGGATCTTCTATTGCTTTGGAAGCTAAGATCGACGCAATGATTAAAAAATTCAATAACGTTTTCTCATCGAATCAAATGAACCAAGCTTCCCAACCGATGTGTTATAAATGCAATGATCCTAATCATATAGCTGATCAGTGTCCCAACTCTATCGAACAAATCAATGCTTTCAATGAAGCCAAAAACGACCCGTTTTCTCCAACGTACAACCCTGGTTGGAGAAATCATCCGAATTTTGCGTGGAGCCAAAACAATCCCAACACTAATACGATTCGTCCCAATTTCCAAGCATTTCTGAATAATGTTTCGAATCCTCCCTTTCAGCCCAATAATTTTCAGCAAAACCTTGTGGGCCCGTCTCATAATCAACCGCAACAACCAAATTTTCCACCAAATTCTGCTCATCTTCCACAAGATAATAAACGTTTAACTTCGTTTGAGAAAAATCTTGAAACATTGGCTAAGGCAACCACTCAAAGCCTTCAATCAAACAGCAATTTGCAAAATTTATTGACTTCATATATGCAAAACACAAACCAATCGATTGCAAAACTCGAAATGCAAATGAGTCAATTAGCCACGTCTGTAAGTGAACGTAAACGAGGAACATTCCCAAGCCAGCCCCTTTCAAATCCCAGAAATCAAAACACAAATTCAAATCAAGCCCATGTTGTTCAAGATAGAAACGTTACCCAGTTGAATGCTATCACAACTCTCCGTTCTGGTAAACAAATCGATAATCAAGTCGTTAATCCAAATGATTCACCGAAAACTTTTCTCGACACTTCTAAAACAATGAACGACTCAGAACAGAACGTGGAGCCAAACGTCGAATCGAACGATAATCAAAATTCTTCTTCTACTACTCGAGTAGACCCGCCTACCGAGTATCATGTTCCGTTTCCACATCTTCTTCGACCAAAGAAACACTCGGACCAAATGGAAAAGATGTTGGAAATTTTTAAACAAGTAAAAGTGAACATCCCCCTTCTTGACATCGTTCAGCAAGGCCCCACTTACGCGAAATTTCTTAAGGACTTGTTCACCCAAAAGCGACACACTCAAGTGCCTAAAAAAGTCTTCTTAGCCGCTAGTTTGAGTGAAGTCTTGTCCCAATCCATGCCCGTTAAATACAAAAACCCCGGCTGCCCTACGATTTCGTGTACAATTGGAGACAAGACGATTAACAAATGTTTGATAGACTTAGGCGCGAGTGTCAACTTTATTCCATACTCCGTGTACGAACAATTAGGCTTAGGTGAGCTCAAACCCACGAAAGTTATGCTTCAATTTGCTAATCGTTCCATTAAGAAGCCCGTGGGAGAAATCGAAGACGTGCTCATTCGAGTAGGGCAATTTATATTCCCCGTTGACTTTATCGTTCTCGAAACACAACCCGTGAGGAATCCCTCGATTCAAATTCCGTTGATTTTAGGCCGACCATTCTTAGCCACCTCAAATGCCTTAATCAATTGCCGTAACGGATCAATGAAAATATCTTTTGGAAACATGACTTTGGATCTTAATATTTTCAATCTTGAAAGGCAATCGAATGAACCTTGTGACCAAACGTTGGAAGTTAGTGCCATTCACGAAAATGTTGAAAACAAAACACTTGACCTTAACGATGAACGTGAGGCCAAATATGAAAAATTGTTTCACAAAATTCCCAATGATATTGAATACACTCTTCCTTTTGAATCGCTTCTAGTTGAGTCTGAATCTCAACCAATTCTTCGATCGAAAAAATTCCAAAGTTGGACCTCAAACCGCTTCCCGACCACCTTAAGTACGCATACTTAGGTGAAAATGAAACTTGTCCTGTCATCATTTCTAACAATCTTTCTCTTGACCAAGAGGCTTCTCTTCTTTCTATCCTTTCGAAAAATAAGGAAGCAATGGGATGGTCAATTTTCGATATAAAAGGAATTAGTCCCGCTCTGGTTCAACATCGCATCCATTTAATCGATGATGCCAAGCCTGTTCGTGAAGCGCAACGAAGGCTTAATCCAAAAATGAAAGATGCGGTGCGTGATGAAATTCTTAAACTTCTCGACAACGAAATCATTTACCCAATCTCCGATAGTTCATGGGTTAGCCCGATTCACGTTGTACCGAAAAAGTCCGGGATAACCGTTGTCAAGAACGATTCAAACGAGCTTATTCCAACTCGTACTCAAACGGGTTAGCGTGTTTGCATTGATTATCGAAAACTAAAAGCCGCAACACGTTCACTTCCCCCTTCCTTTCATCGACCAAATGCTTGAACGTTTAGCCGGCCATGAATTTTACTGCTTCCTTGATGGTTATTCTGGCTATAACCAAATTTCAATCTCTTTCGAAGATCAAGAGAAAACGACTTTCACATGTCCATTTGGTACCTTTGCTTATCGACGTATGCCATTCGGACTATGTAAGGCTCCTGCGACTTTCCAACGATGCATGGTTGGCATCTTTTCTGACATGATTGAACGCTTTCTAGAAGTTTTTAAGGACGATTTCTCTATCTTTGGTGATTCTTTTTTCCAATGTTTACATCACCTGGAGTTGGTTTTGAATCGATGTAAAGAAAAACATTTGACTTTGAATTGGAAAAAATGCCACTTTATGGTCAAACAAGGCATAGTCTTTGGACATATCATCTCAAATAAAGGCATTGAGGTAGACAAAGCAAAAATCGGTGTCATTGCAAATCTACCCGTTCCCAAATCTGTTAAGTACATTCGATAATTTCTAGGACACGCTGGCTTTTACCGTCGTTTTGTGAAAGATTTTAGCAAAATCGCCCGTCCTTTGACGACCCTTCTTGGAAAAGACGTTCCTTACGATTTTAACTCTGATTGTATCTCTTCTTTTGAACGTCTTAAGAGCGAACTCATTTCTGCCTCAATCATTTGTGCACCCAATTAGGATCTTCCTTTCGAAATAATGTGTGATGCTTCGAACTTTGCCATTGGTGCTGTCTTGGGACAACGCATCAACAAGATCCTTCATGTCATTTACTACGCGAGTATGACCTTGAACGACGCTCAACTCAATTACACAACAACCGAAAAAGAGCTTCTAGCTGTCGTTTTTGCACTTGAAAAGTTTCGACCATACTTGATAGGTTCACACATTACGGTCTACACTGACCATTCTGCGCTTCGATATCTCTTCGCTAAAAAGGATGTTAAATCCCGTTTGATTCGTTGGATCCTTTTACTTCAAGAATTTGACCTTACAATCAAAGATAAAAAAGGGTCCGATAATGTCATAGCCGATCACTTATCTCGTCTTCTGAACGCACCATCTTCCTTGCCGATCAATGAAAACTCCCCCGATGAATAACTTCTTTCGATTTCTATCGATCCATGGTACGCTGATATAGTGAACTACTTAGTCACTAAAGAAACTCCCTCATTTTGGTCCAAACAAGACAAATGCAAATTCATGTCCTAAGTGAAATATTTCTATTGGGACGATCCATACTTGTTCAAATATTGTACCGACCAAATCATCTGACGTTGCATTCCAGATAATGAGATCCGGAGTGTTCTTTCATTTTTCCACGATCAAGTGTGCAGTGGACATTTCGGTCCTCGAAATACTGCGGAAAAGGTGCTTCGATGTGGTTTCTATTGGCCTTCTCTTTTCAAAGACTCATTCGAATTTTGTAAAACTTTCGATCGATGTCAAATGCTTGGATGAATTTCTCGACGGGATATGATGCCTCTAAACCCCATTCTTACAATCGAAATCTTTGATGTTTGGGGTATCGACTTTATGGGAACTTTTTCAAATTCTTTTGGAAACTTGTATATCCTTCTCGCTGTCAATTACGTTTCAAAATGGTTCGAAGCCGTTCCTTGCAAAACCAATGACCATAGAATTGTTGTGAAATTTCTCAGAGAAAACATCTTTTCGAGGTTCGGCACAACTCGCACAATAATCAGTGATAACGGAACCCATTTTTGCAACCGTTCTTTTGAAACTTTAATGAAAAAATACTCGATAACCCACAAGGACCACTCCGTATCATCCTCAGACTTGTGGTCAAGTTGAAGTTTCAAATCGACAAATAAAACAAATCTTGGAGAAAACTGTCAACAAAAATCGAAAAGATTGGTCTCAGAAATTGACCGACGCGCTTTGGGCTTACCGTACTGCTTTTAAAATTAACCTTGGGATGTCCCCATTTCGTTTAGTTCACGGTAAAGCTTGCCATTTACCCGTTGAAATTGAACACAAAGCGTTGTGGGCAATAAAAAACTTAAACTTTGATCATGAAAAAGCTGACGAAAATCAAAAACTATAACTCAACGAACTAGAAGAACTTAGGAATGACGCGTATGAAAACGAGAAAATTTACAAAGAAAGAACCAAAGTTTTTCATGACAAGTCAATCCTAAGGAAAAAGTTTTCACCTAACAGAAAGTTCTTTTATATGACTCAAGACTTCATTTATTCCCTGAGAAACTTAAATCAAGATGGACGGGACCATTTGTGGTACGAACTGTTTTTCCACATGGTGCCATAGAAATAGAAAACCCGAAGGATGGATCGATTGTCAAAGTCAACGGTCATCGGTTAAAACCCTTCTTGGAATTTTCCGGTAACCAAGAGGAAGAGCTCATGATCCTTCATGAGCCAACCTACGTCTAGTAAGAATGTTGACCCTATTTTGTAAATATGTACATATTTTTCCCCATTACACTCATTATATCATGCATCGACTATGGGGACACGGTCAAAATTAAGTATGGGGGGAGTCTCATTTTCATTTTCTTTAGTTTTTCATGGCATTTTTGAATTTTCATTTTCTTCAAAAAAAATCTCAAAACTCCTAAATCTCAAAACATTTTCTTTTTACCATTTTGATTTAGTTTTGAAGAAACACTATGGGATAAGTATAAGTTTTGGTGAATAAATTGAAATTTTTGAAAATTTATTTGTCTTAACAAAAATAAAAATGAAGTTTGATTACAAATAACAGTGGTTTTACTAGTATTTAGGAAGGTTCATCTATGTTAATTATGAAGTATGTTCTAATTGAAAATCGTTGTTTAAAAAGTGGTAAATTTAAAGTAAGGATATAACATTTTTGTCTTCTAAGTTAAATGGTGCTAAGATGATTTTGCAAAACACTCTCTCTCTCTCTCTTAAAAAAAATATATAAAAAATAAAAAATAATAACATCTAAAGTATTCACTCTCATTTAAAAGTTCTCACGGTTATGCATGGGTGAATTACTTGGAATCTTTGATTATGTGCTTTCATACTCATTTAAAAGTCCTCACGGTTATGCATGTATGGAACACATACACCCAAAAAAAACAGACTTAATAGAACCACCTACGGTCGATAGGTGTATGCACGAAAGTGTGTGCACTCGCCATGCTCTGTACTCCCTTCACATAGTCCCGAAAGGCAGTGCATGGGTGGTATATCTGGCCTCAGTTTACCTAAGCTAGGTGTGTAATTTTTCTTGCAAATAATGAGAGAGCAAGCAATTGAAATCCTAACACTATTTTAACTTGTTATTGAAAATAAATGAAAATACCACGTTAATAAACTTTGATAATCAACTAAGGATCCATTTCATAATTACATTGTGTTATCAACCGAAACAACTAGCCAAACTATGGTCTATCTGTTATGACAACTTGATTTTTATTGGAAATTTTGACGAGTAAAATTTTCAAGACAATGACCAAAACTTGTATTTAACTTATTCGTGTCAATTTAAAAATAAATCCTTCATTTGTAAATATTTTCAAAAACTCGCATTCATCTCTTTGTAAATAAATCTTGCATTTTGTAAATGTTTTCATCTTGCATTTGGATTTTATGGGTAGTATCTGCTGAAAACCCTCACGAGACAACACTCGTCCTACTGGGGACACCCAGAGGTTTAACGGCTGGTTGCATACGCTCAATGCAATCGTGCTCCCTACGAAAACGGATTTATCTTAGTTTTCCTTTATTCGAGGACGAATAAAAAAATAAGTGTGGGGATATTTGATATGCACGTAATTGTGCATATATTTACATCCATATTTTATCTCTTTTTATTTAAATAATCATCATATTTGGGCATTTTAACATGTTTAAAACCAAAATTCAATTATTTCCAACCATCCTATTTTCATCTTCATTCAGGGGAAAAACGGTCATTTTTGTGCATGTGTCAATATAAGAATTTTTACTTGGACATTTTTTGATAATTTTTATAGGAATTTGGATGCATATGGAAAAGGCTTATATGAAGATATATGCATGCACAAATGATTACAAGGAAAGAAGAGGGAAATAATTCAAGTCATGAATATGGAGGACCCCACCCACTTACCTAAAAGTACAATTTGGAGCTAATGGACAACTAAGTGGAGGTTAAAACTTCATGCAAAACAAATGATGGATTAGTTAGTGGTTAATGGTTACTTGTTGGCCACACTTCCTAAAGGGCATTTTAGGTCACACTTCCTAAAGGGCATTTTAGGTAGCCTCCTAAAAATAGAATTAGGGTTTTATGCATGTATATATAGCCCTCTTACGTATATGAAACTATCATATACTCTTTCATTTTACTTTGGAAATTAAGAAATCAATGTGTAAGCTCAATGTTCTATGAAATAATAATGGCTTCCAAGTCTCTTTCTTCTCTCTTTTCTACATGCTCTTCTTTGTTTTATTGTTAATGTTTATTTATATGCTCTCTTTCTCCTTATGTTCATAGCTTAGATTTACATTTATACAAGTAGTTAGTAGCTAATCTCTTTTGCTTTCTTTGCTTATTTTCTATTTTCTTTTCTTTTTAATGTTGAAACTTACTTGTGTTGCTTCAATGCCACAAATGAGTAGCTAAACTCCTTCAATTTAGGGGTGATGAAGCTCTCTAACTTTATGTAATTTCAACATTTTATGATTTATGATCTCATTTGGTTTATGCTTCATGAAGTGGATTTTGATGTGAGTTTATACAAGTGAGTTTGATAGCTTATATTGCTTATGCAAATGAGCTATTCTTATTCAACATAAACACAAGTTGCATCATCATTTGCTAATCCATTTTTGATTGTGAAATTAAAGTAAAAATGAAATTTGATGATCTGTATCACTAGATACAATAGTAAATAAATCATGCTTAAAATAGCTTTTGTTTTTGCTTCATTTTCATGAGAATTATAAGTGGGTATTTGTTGCATTATAGTTTGATGGTTTGAGTTATGTTAATTAATAACATAAACAAACCATGCTTATGATAAATACAACAATATTTCACTTAAATTAAAGTTAGAGATCATAAATTGTTTGTTGTTGATTTACAAAAATATGAGAGTGGATTTGCCTCTAAATTATTCTCTAGTTCAATAGTTTACTGATCACATTTTGATTCTAGTTTAGCTTCATTTTAGTTCTATCCAACAATTTCACTCGACTTTGGTATAATTTGATTGAATAGAAATTTTAAAATCATCAATTCCCTACGGATCGACCCATATTCGTACACCGTGCGCTTGCGGTTATTTTTTAATTTAAATTCGTTCGACGGTTTTCTAAACCGATAGAATTTCCGTCTACGAACAATAACCTATCAACCAAATATTATGACATAAATGAATGTGATGCACTGGTATCAAATAGTGTCCAAACTAGTATACTCTGAATCAAAGCTTACCTTCCATTGTAGTTTTTCTTTTCTCTACTATAGTAAGCCTAGAAGAGGATGGTGGTCCAATAGCAAAAAGCTTTCCTTTGTCCGCTCTGACTGGCTCTGGACACTGGTTCTTATAGTGCCCAGCTTGATCGCGGTTGAAGCATTTGACATTCTTCTTTTATCCAGGCTTCTTACCTTTACCTGTCTCGCATTCATGAGCATAATGACCCTTCTTATCATACTTGAAGCACACTAAATCATCCTTTTCCTTCTTGTAAGCATCCCCTTTCTAGGCTCCCTTCTTCTTAAAGAATTTTCTCTTCTTTCCTTGAAGACCCTGGGTTTCCCTAGCAGAAACAGCAAGCATCTCTTCATCGCGAATGACCATCTCCACCTCCACATTATAGGGCTCTCGATATGGGTCATGGTCGTTCTAGCAAGCTCAAGTCTCGATCCTCGAATGAAGCTCTCATTCCTTGTGATATCAGTGCATATAGTGGCATATCCATATTGAGACAACCCATCAAACTTAGCATCATACTCGATCACTGACATATCTCCTTGGACTAAATCCATAAAATTCCTTGTCAACGCCAACTTAGCAACCTCAAATAAAAACCTATGCTTAAACCTCCTTCAAAAATTAGCCTATGTCAGCTCTTCCTTTGGTACTTCGACAGTCACACTATTCCACCAGTGAAGCGCCGCCCCTTGCAATTGCCTAGAGGCCAGCCTTCTCTTCTATTCATCACTCAAGCCTAGATTAGTAAGGATCCCACTATGAGAAAACCTATATTTAGTTGCACCTAATAGTTTCATTTTTAAACCAAGTGCAACCATAGATGATTTGGAATTTTTCCCAAATACAGCGAAACGGTGGCGTTAAATTTTGGTTAGCCCGCTTAAACTTTTCGTGAAAAAAATTTAAGTACCTCGTCTCTCATTTTTCACGTCCCTCTTATTTCCACTTTACGATGTCATCATTAAAAAATCCCCATATCTCCATCTTCTTACTCAACCTTTAAAAAATAATGCAAAAACCACATCGTCGATCTACCTCACCTTCAAACTTGTTATTCAAAAGCACTTATATCGCCATCTATCTACTGATGCATGGAAACCCTAAATCGATTTCTGTCAATCTACTTAGCCGCGATCTATCAGTTAATGAATACTAGAAAAGGAGGTACAGTTCCATGCCTTCCTTTTCTTTGATGCAAATTTTACTCCAATATTAAAATTGTTTTCATTTATGAATTAAACCTAACATTGCCCTTGGCAATATTTACGATCTTTGCACATCACTTCATAATGAAAATTTTGTATTTGAAATCAGTATGTGACAAAATAATCTTAACGTCGAACATGTTTGTCCTGAATACAATTCATATTGATCTTTAGGGATTGAAATTTAATCCACCTCTCCTTTTCCCAGATGTGTAACTCAACTGCTACTACTCTGATGAACGATAATGATGTATCATTTTATTCGCTTCCTTATTTCCATAATTATCATTATTATGCATTATTTACTTTTCTAAACCATTAGATCCTATTTTTGTTCCTTGGTTTGTTGTTAAATCTATCAAAATGTACACCTATTCACGTCAAAGACATTGGTGTTCTGTTATACAACTCGATTAAAACATCAATTTCATGTTATTTATGGAATCCCAATGAATAATTATTATGTGTTGTTAAATAAGCTAATTCTTTCATTTCTACATTCATTCTAAATTGAGTGAACAAGAAAAGGATGTAAGTTTTTATTCTTAATTATTATACAAATTTATACCTTTCTTATAGAAATCAATAAGCTCAACTAAGATACAACCACTATCAATATCGCTGCACCAATATAACGCACTAAAATGCTAAAAATTAGGCAATGTAGCTCACAAGTCACATGCCCCAAGCAAAGTTTGCATAATCCCACATGTATTTCTCATATTTTATGAAGTATCAGATTGGCCATTTGGTATGGAAAACAGCGCTCGTGCAGCAGGTCCATTCTTAGCAATCATAGGTTTTATCATTTTTTCCATTTTTTATGGTGCATACCAGAAGCTTTCCTCGCTGCAGAACAAGCCACAATGTTTCCAGAAGATTCGAGATATGTTGTTTAGGTGTCTTCTTCCTTAGGCCATTATTGTAGTTTCTTTCAAGGATGGATGAAATGGCTTAGCAGAGTTATAGACAACGTTTTGTACCTTGTTCTTTTTCTCGACTATCTCAAGTCAAAAATTCCTATTCTTAGTCATGGACTTATCCTAGCCTTGACTTTGTTAATGTTGACTTTTGCCTTAATGTATATGAACTATAAAGGATTGACTATAGTTGGTCGTGTAGCAATTTGTTTAGTAGTCTTTTCCTTACTTTCATTTGTTGTTATGGAATTTGCACTTAAACACTCTTCTCTGGAACTACAACAACTATGACTCGATTAGTACTTTAGCCGGAGTGGTAGACGACCCTAGAAAAGCATTGCTTTATTCATTAATATTAGTAAGTACGAGATGTTTATGCCCTTTGATCACAGGGACAGGTGCTCTTCCGATGGATAGAGAAAAATGGACGGATGGATATTACTCTGAAATATGAAAAAATATAGGTGATGTATGGTTAATTTGGTAGATTCAAGGTACCATGGCTTTGTCGAAAATGGGTATGTTTGTTGCTGAAATGAGTACTGATTCGTATCAAATTTTAGGAATAGCCCAGAGAGGAATGCTACCTGAATTTTTTGATCCCCATTATAGGAATAATGTTGTCTTCTTCAGGTGTGATATTACTATCTTGGATGAGTTTTCATGAAAAATTGGTTGTCGATAGCTTTTCATATTGCCCTGGAATGCTTTTGGAGCTTTTGGCGTTTGTATGGTTGTAAGTTAAGTACCCGAATGTGTCCAGACCTTGTCAAATTCCAGTAGGGATGGAAGGTGGAATTTTGATGTCTATACCTCCAACTATGTTGATATTGATGCTTATTGCTCTTGCTTATTTTAAGGTTATGGTTTGATCTTAGGAGCTATGTTTGTTGGATGTGTTTTGCAACCAAGTTTGAAATTTGAAGAGAAGAAGGGATGAATGAAGTTCTCAATCAATTCTGAGTTACCGAATTTTAGATATAAAGAGAGTGCTTGTGATGATGAAGCTCTGATAGATTAAAAGTTTATGCAGAAATGTAAGAAGTAGATCCTGATTTTTTTTTTTGTGTACCTACAGGATATTTTTTTATAGAAATATAATCATTTAATCCTGCAACTCAGGAGATTTGTGTCTGACAAATTAAATTCTAAGTTCTAATTCCATATGCTCTTGAATTTGAACTCTATAACATGCAAAGTCTTAAGAGCCGTGCTTTTTACACCGATGTGTAACTACATAGTTGTACTCTATAAGTTCATTCATTTACCTTTTTACTATTTTTTTGAGTTTGGACTATCTTTAAGTGAACCATCCAAAGGTTTCTCATATATGTTATTATGAAAACCCTTACCCATAATAGCCACAGAAATTTCGCTTGATGTCTGAGGATACTCTGGTGTCTCAAAGACCATCAAGTCAGCAGCCTACCAAGTACAGGTAACCCCAACCAATTGTTACTAAGTTGTTTCTCTAACTAGTTACTAAGGTACTCAAAATCCAACTCCACTCTACCCTCAACTTCATATTTCTTTAAGTTTCAGATAGGATTCACTGTAATTATAATTATCAATATTTGGTAGTGTAAGGCAGCTTGTTTGATAAGCCGTATACCAGATGGTTTCGAAATTGTTGAAAACAGTGTAGAGCTAGACTAGTTGATACTTTAAATGTGTGCAAGTAAAGCTTAATGTGTGCGCATATGTATATGTATATATATGTAGCGAAGGTAACCCACTCTTTAGAATCTACTGTTATATTCATATACATACATACATACATAAACATATATACATATACATACTTACACACACATACATACATAAAGATACATATATACATACAGCACACACATACATATGTGTATGTATATGTGTGTGTATACGCACATACATGTATATATATGTCGTGTGTACCACACACATAAGTGAATATATATAGTTATTAGTTTAAGCTTTATATATAAGTATGTACGTATGGAAGTGTATTTTTTAATATCTTTGTTGTATAATAATTCAATTTTTTACCTCAAACTTGCAGGATAAACAACATTTTTTATCCATTAGAAAAACCTGAAGCTGAATTCTTGAAGATAGATGCATACTTAAACATCTCCATAGTGCTATGGTCGAACCATACTCATGGTTTAATGCAGTATTAATAAATGGAAAAATTGCACCTTGTCTCCGCTTTAGGTACTCGATATCGTTCTCCTAAACATTTTACGTTGTACTACTTTATCATTTTGATTCACAAGAAAATCTCTTGCAGGATCTTACGTTGCTGCTGTTAAAATTTATATGATAATGCTAGTTTCCTTAAATTAAAGAGATTTATGTATGAATGTAGCATTAATACCTTGCATTGACTTTGATTAGGTTATTGGAAAAGCTCTAGTTTTGGATGAGCTATTCACCATAAGGAAGCAGGCAATTTTCGATGGCTAGCAGCCGTCGTTGGCCGTCGCTAGCCATCGGAAATGCCGTCGGAATGCGGACCATGACTTTCATCCTTTTCCGACGGCTTCAACGATACAATAGCAATGACCACCAATGGCTCTTGCAAAGGCCTTTCCAAAAAATATTCCGACGGCAGTGACGTCGACGTGGCATGGTATTTTTTCGGTAAGCTACCCAGAGCCTTCGCCAGCCTCAGAATGTTCGTTCCAGTTACCCATTGGAAGTCTTCGCCTACTACTTGGAAAGGTTGAACAAAAAGCCATTGGACGCCATTGCTTGCCGTTAGAAATTGTGGCCTATAAGCTGTCGGTGGTCGGTAATTTAGGCAATTCTTTTCTCTACTGCTTGCTTCGCTTCCATACCAAAATCAATATATAACTCATCAAAATCCATGTACGAGCCTTGATATAAGCTGAAATCAATATAAAACTCAAACATCATAATATCAAACACAAACATATTTACATCCAATATCAAACTCCAATATTTACAAAATAAACCTTCCATCATTACTTTCGTCCATCCAACTTCAATATTTACATCCAATATTTACATCCAACATCAAACTCCACAAATCAACCACCAAACCAATGTCAAACACCAAATGTCTACAAATTAACCTCATCATCACTCAACGTTTATGTACACAAAACTACGTCCAACACCACATGTCCATAAAGAAAACTGCAAATCGTACCTCAAGACCATCATCGGCTTTGGAACCACCAGATGAAGGGAATGCACCATGACGCTCCACATACTCGATCAAATGCAGGTTGAGCTACTCCATTTGCACTGCTCGGAGGCAGTCTTGCCCCTACATCTGCATAATCTGCTGTCTAAGCTCATTAATCTCCACGTTATCCCGAGCCTTTCGGTAAGCCCTTTGTGATGTCCGACCCTACAGAAAAAGTAGAATATGTTTAAGTTATTACGTAACTTTTACAAAAATTAAGCAAAATTTAAAACGTAGTTAACTTTTATAAATTAGTGATTGGTCGATACCCGTAGCGCTTGTTTCTTTGATTCGGGTTTATAACAGAGTCAAAGATCGCGTTCTCCTCGTCAGTGATCGACTGCTCCCGTCTGGAATACTCAAGCATCTATGCACATGCCTGCATAAATTTTTCTTTCAACGCAAATTTATATTCCAATAAATATTACATGACATTATTATAATATTTTATAATTAATTAATTAAAATGATCATTATTAATAACTTATAACTTGTGATATACTTACATATGCAGATTAGGCTCTATCATCCTCATGCTAGCCATATGATAATGATACCTCATCATTCATCTGCCCAACGACATGAGTATGTTCAAACACATTCATATACGAGAAGGGACCCTCTCCCCCCGTGCATTTTCCTGCAATAATTGGTGTATATTATTGTTGTTTATACAAATTTATATTAAAAATATAATAGCTGTTCATAATTCCAATTAATTAATTTACCATGTCCTCATGATTGTGCTGGAATGATTTTGAGCTACCACGGTGTGTGACAGGATTTTTCTACCTGTTCGCAGAGTTTGTGTCAGACTCCATCTGCAAATTAAAATTTAAGATTATATTTTACAGGTATAAATTATGTGTTCTGTACTGAATAAATTAAGGTGATATCTGATAGACATACCTTGAATTTGTCTCTATCCCACACGCAACCCATGCATCCCAAACACTGGCGTCCATCCAATGTGGCTTATTTCTCGATTTTCTTATGCTAGACATCGTATCCCCATATTTCTTTGCTACTTTTGAGTTCCAGTGGCATGAGCAAAGAGACATGTCCCCTTCGTGCAAGTTTATTGCACCCTGTATATATGTTGAAAAAAATTAAGTTATAGATTTATACTTAGTCAGCAAATTGTAAAGTGATTATATATAATTTACACTTATCAGGAAGTCCTACCATATGCTCTCCCATACATGGTTTGGGACCCTGCTCCACTTCGGCCAGCATGCAGACATGTGACTCATGTACGCCTGCTTTGATATGTTGAGTACAATGTTAGAAGGCTTAATCTCAAAAACCCTGCATTAAATACGATACAGACAAATCATGGCTAATATATCATACAAAATATTTACAATGTTGAATTAAATTTAATACTTACGAACCGGCGGCTTTCGAAAGTAATCTAACTACCGTACGCAGCACCACGACCTGTCCCTCTCTGAGACCCATAGGGAGAACCAATCGGTGGAAAACTCCGACATCTAAAAAATGACATCTACAATAACTGTGACATACATATTATTTTATTATAGCTGAATATATCATTCAATTATGAGTAAACATATCAATATTTAACAGCAATAATCACATGTAACATTAAAAAAAGTGTAACATCAATACTCCCATAAAGTACCTTTTTCAACATGTATACTATCAAATTAGTCCTCGTAGTTTTCCGATTCAGACTCTGTCTCATACTCTAAATTGTTTTCCTCTATGGTCTCAAATGCTTCTACTAATGCATTTGATTCATCGTTTAGAGGTCCTAAATCGGTTTGATCATCTATAATTGCAAATTCACCATTTTCCTCGAAATCCACTTGGTAGGCTAGTTTGTCCAAAATATTCTTTCCATCAAACGTAAATCTTGCCTTCATTTTAAAAATCGCCTATCAATCTGTTTTATCTCTTTTTAGACATAGATAAGGAGCATAATAAACTTGTAGGGTCTGTTTTGCTAATATAAATGGATTGTACTTATAATAATGTGATGTATGCTTTATTTCAATAACATTATATTTTTGGTGCACGTTGATTCCAGAGCCTGGATCATTACTGAAGAGTTGCATCTAAACAAATAAACTTCTTCCGCGGGTCTAGTGAAATATGTTAATTGCAAACCTAAGTTAACACACCGTAAAATTCATTTATGTGATCATTTGGATCATCTTTATCTTTAACATATACACCGGCATTGTTAGTTAATTTTTCAGCCCTATACTCTTTAGTATTGAATTTGTATCCATTGACAAAGAATAGTGGATATGTGGTGACTTTTCTTTTTGGTCCCACCGTAAGATATTTTAACCCTTCACCAACCACATAATTTACTGGATCATATACGTGGTTCGAAAACCAAGTAGCAAATTTTTTGTTGATATCCCCGCTTGGATGCTGTGATTCATAAATACTGCATATACAAATAATATACTGCATTATAATTAATACACACATGTATTATTCAAGTAAATAATTAGATGTGTTATTCATTAGTACCTAACAAATGGCGCAACTTCTGCATAGTTAAGAAGAACAGATGTGTGGGCTATATGGTAATCTTTATCGTCTAACCATACTTCCACTCATATATCAGAAGGGCGTCCCTGATGTCTAAAAATAGATACCATTGATTTAGAAGAATCTTGTTCAATGCCCTCGTCATTTCACGTAGCCTTTCAAAAAATAAATTCACATGGGCACTGAAATAATAAGAGAAAATGAACAAAGATTCTTTTTTGATATATGATTTGCATATCGAACCTTCAACTCATTCTTTTTGTCTCACTTTTTTCTTTAGATAATTCAAGTACCTATTAAGAATAATTATAATTAAAATTTTATTACATGTAGTTAAAATAAAATTTAACAACCCAATATTAATACCATTCAAATAGATACATCCATCCATATTGCACAGGACCTCGAAGACGTGTTTCGGATGGAAGATGACCAGGTAAATGCTCCATGACATTAAAGAAACCAGAAGGAAATATTTTCTCTAGTTTGTAGAGTATTATAGGAATTTATTCCTCAACTTTACGTAGACGATCAACTTTTAAGGTAGTTGAACGAAGCTCCTTATAAAAAAACTAAGTTCTGTAAAAACCATCCAAATTTTTGTAGGCAACAGTTCTTTGAACGCAACGGGTAATAAAAGTTCCATCATTACATGACAATCATGACTTTTCATTGCACTCAGTTACCGTTCTTATAGTTGACACATCTACGAAGATTAGATGAAATTCCATCAGAAAATCTTAATCCCTCCACCCATTTTAACAGTATTTTAACTTGGTTAATGTCTAGCTCATAGCATGCTTTGGATTTTTTCATGTCATTTAGCTACATATGAAGTTTAGAATGATTACATATTGCTTCTATATCACATCTTGATTTCATATCATCTTTAGCCTTTCCTTTAACATTCAGAACTGTGTAAAATGCATTATCAAACATGTTTTTCTTGTTGTGCATCACGTCGATATTATGACAAATATGGAGATCTTTCCAATAATGCAACTCATAAATATATTATGTTTGCACCAATTATGAATCGTCGATTTACCTTGTATTTTAGTTTGTTCGCCGGTTTCATGTATCTTTAGAAAATCCTTTATAAGCTCATAAGTATCTTCGCTCGACCAAATCGTTGGTGGTTGCAAGGTCTCAAATCTATTAATTGTAAAGTTTTTTATCTTTTCTAAAAGAATGATTAATATGTTGTAAACACCGATTACAGTCAAACCATGAAATTCTCTTCCCATGCAGTAAAGAAAATACTCATGTTTCTTCCATGCAATAGTGGCAAGCTAGACGATCAGTTGTACTCCAACCCGATAGCATTACATACGTAGGAAAATTACTTATAATCCACAGTAGAGAAGAGAACATAAGATTTTTTTTCTAAAATGTATGTTTCAATATCTTCATACCACAGTGCTATCAACTTTTCAATCAATGGTTGTAAATATACGTTGATTCCTTATATCAGATCATCAGGGTCAGGGATGACAATAGTAAGAAACATATACAGAGTTTTTGTACACGTCCATGGAGGTTAATTGTAAGGTGTAACGATTATAGGTCAAGATGAATATTTTGAACCAAATTGAGAGAATGGTGAAATCCATCCATACATAAACAAAGTCTAACATTACGGCTCTCTACTGTGAAAGCGGGATATGTCTTGTCAAAATGCTTCCACGCTTCTCCATCAGCTAGGTGTGTTAACGTACATTCTTTCTGTGTTCTTACACAGTACCATATCATATGATGCGTGGTTACAGAAGATGCATATAACCTTTGAAGCCTAGGAGTGATGGTAAGTAATGCATATGTTTTACGGAACTTTCTTTCCTTCTTTTTTCTTGGTTTGTATCTTTCTTGATTACATATTTTACAATTTCTAAGACTGATGTCTTCTTTCCAAAACAATATGCAACCATTTAAGCATGTATCTATTTTCTGATATGGAAAAACAAAAGAAGATATAATTTTTTTTACTTCATAATGATTTTCATACATTATATTGTCGGATGGCATATGCTGTTTTGCACTTGTACTATAGTTGAAAACCTATCTTCTGTGAAGTTGTATTTTTATTTCATTGCAATGATTCTGAAGTTACTTATAGTTGAGCATCGCTTGTACAACCATCCCAAAGAGGTTTCTTAGTAGCATCGAATAAATCATAAATTCTTTTGCTCCACTACGTGTTTCTATTTTGACATTAACATCGTTACCATCAACTTCAACAGTAGGGGACATTGAACTTGCTGCATCTTCAACCGTATCTTCTATGAGATTTGTCGGAACAAGTTCATTATCCACCTCCTCCTCCAAATGTACGAGATTAGGGGTTATAAGTTCTCCATGATGATCTCATACCAAATAATTCGGCATGAAACCATATTGGCGCAAATGAACTTTTACCATATTCGGTAACAAATGCTTCAATAGTTTACACCTACTACATGGATAACTAATTTCTTCATCATTTCCATTGTTCTGTAAAGCGAATTCAATAAAGATGTGTACACCATTTTGAAAATGTTAACTTATTGAGCCTCCAATTTCTCTTCTTTGTTGGTACATCAAGCCCCGATCGATAAAATAATTAACCATTTTTTTTACTTTAAAACATAAAAGCTCATTAATCATTTACGTCTTGACAATTTATTTTTCAAATAAATCATATATTCAAATTTTCGAAAATATATAATATTATTCTATTTAATTTTATTTGCAAACTGATTTACATAAATTATTATATTAATATAATTTATAATTTTTAGGTTATTGTTTTACAATTTGATGGCTGGTCATTCTACTTTCCATTACAAACACAATAGTAATTATATTTCGCAAATCATTTTATTTTAAACGATTCAACAAAATTTTGGCAGCACTACCCCTTTATTCCCTATATCGTATGCTTATGTGCGTACATAGGAAATAAAAAGAAAGTGTTGTCAAAATTTTGTGAACTGTCTAAAATAAAATGATTTGCAAAATATAATTACTATTGTGTTTGTAATTTGTCCAACAGGGATAAATCCGACAAATATTTTATCGGATGAATATAAATATGTGTTCTATGATTAAAATGAATATTCATACAACGTTCATATACAACATTTGTCAGACGGGGCCAAAAAATCTCTAAGAGATTTACAAAAAGAAAAGCGTATTACACAATAATTTTTACAATAATTTATTTACATTCTAAAAAATGCATACACAAAATCGTTGTTTTCATCATTTTGAAAATGAATATATCAAATTTTGAGCATCGACTCTACTTAATACAAAGTAGCCCTAATGCGTGTATGCAGTAATTAATCAACGCATCTACACCAATTGACGTACATATACACTAAGCAAAAAAAATTACTCAACATTTCAATAATTGACAATTGTAATAACAACCTAATTAGTACTCAATAGGATATATGGGGTATTATACAAATATAACAACAAATTAAACCTAATTTAACAAATCAAAATTATATATAGGATTTAGGAATTTAACCTTCTTACCGAGAAATAGATGACGAAGCTAGCTAAAAATCGAAGATTCCGACGTGCTTGAGGAGTGGAAGGCTGTTGACGGCATGAAGGAGGGGTTGGAGGAGGGGATGGCTGATTTGGGGGAGGTTTACAAATGAAGAAATTGTTGGGCTAGAGCAACAGTTATTCACGGTTTTTCAATCGCTATACGGCCGCCAACGGCAATATTAGCAGAGGCTACCAACTTTTGACGACTATGTTATTTTAATTCAATTATGCTACGAAAATTGTCTGCCATGGCTAATTGTTCGACGTGCTGTCGGGGGCCGTCGGAGATAGCCGTCCCTATTTAGTGCACTTCTAATAGTGAATCAATTATGTGCAGTCATTGTAGAATACAATTGAGTTAAATAGAGTTAGTTACATGTAATAGATCACAAATGTTAAGTTTAATAGAACTTCATTAATTATTTCTTCTTCTTTTAATAAAGGTAGCTATAGTGAATATATTATATGGATTTACGTGGAGTTTGAAGGCTACAAGTTTATTCTTCTTTTTCCTACCTATGCATGCGCTTATATTTTTGCCTACCCATGCCTGTACACTGTACACAATTGCCACATCTCTTTTAATATTTGACCCTATATTCATATTACTTTATTTATTTTTTTCACCCATGCATGTACAATTATTTTGCCTACCTATATCTTTACTTAAGGACATGCATATCTTATCGATATACTTATCCACAAGTTTATATTTAATACTACTATATATTTATATTTTCACAGAATATATTTAGAGTATATATTTCAACACTATTGTATATTTTGTATTTAGTACTAAGATAAGGACGTGAGATGTACATGTTAAATATTTGTATGCTTCCCATCCATATGTTTGTACTCATAGAAACTTTACTTTATCTGGTCAATATATATATATATATATATATATATATATATATAACTTCAAGTACCTCATCTTGTTGTTTGGATAAGGAAAGGATGCTTTGTGATACCAGATTTAATAAGGCATTGTCTGTTTTAATGGTGCATACATGAAGTTTCAAGGCTGGAAATAGTGGTTTTGATGAGGATTAGGTTGATATTTCTGCTAGGAGGGTGGCTGTTTAGGTGATGTTTTGAATGTGAGGCTGGTTATGGTTAATGGTTAATATAGCAGTGGTGTTATGGTTGGTGACGGGATTGAGTTGCAGCGCTCCAGTTGATTTTTTTGAAAGTTGATGGTCGTTTCATGGTGGTGGATGATGGTTCGGATGGCAGTTTGTAGCTCAATGGTTTTAGGTATTTTTATGGAGGGTACGTTCACGTTGAACTAGTGCTTTTTTTATTGCTGAGGATGGTTCAGATGATAGCGAGAAGATGGTTGCGTTTTGGTGATTTTGAATTGTTTTAAGTTGTAGAAAGTTGTAATTTGGCCACCAGTTGTAAATTGCAGTGAAGTGTAATTGTGGACCTGTGGTGTATGCAGTTTCATGGGGAAGTAACAGGTTAGGGAGATGGTTGGGGTAGCTCATTTATATCATCATATAAATGAGCAGCTTATGTCTTACAATGTACTCAAAATTACCGATGAAATAACCTACCTGAAAACTATATCTGGGAATTGCCATGTCTCCAAAATCAATTTACTCATATTATTCCTCTCCATAGAAAATGTGCTTCCATACATCCATGTTAAAAGAACCGACACCAAAGCCATTGACGACGCCATAGATATGAACCATTTATATTAGGCGAATCCTAATCTTGTGTTCACTAATAGAAGCACAGTAAACAGCGACGGAACTTTCCGATGGCCGCCAGAGGTGCATCGCTAAATCAGTGACGGTCGTCGATGGCAAGCAATCTCCATGGCATAATTGAAATTAAAATTACCTAACCGTTGGTAGCCGACGCTAATGGCGCCATGGGCTGTCGTCAGTAGCCTTGAAAAATCGTTAATACCTGAAGCTCAGGCCGATAGTTTCATTCACTCCTCTTCTTCCCCAAATCTTACCTCCAATCCTCCAACCCCCTTCCACATCGTTAACAGCACTCCACGCCTCCAGCACGTCGGAATATTCAATTTTTAGCTACCTCCATCGCCTATTTCTTGGTAAGAAGGTTAAATTCCTAATTTAAGTTTGATTTGTTAAATTAGGTTTAATTTGTTGTTGTAGTTATATAATACCTCATTGATTGGTTGGTATATCCTGCTGAATGTTAATCAGGTTGTTTGTGACGATCCGGAATTTTTGGATGTTTGAAATTGGAATATTTAATTGATTTTAAATATTTAAAAGTTAATTTTTATCTTGAATTTACATATCACAATTTATTTGATAAGTAAATTATTGAATTAAATAATTTGAAGTTGGGTAAAATGTTGAATTTGAAGTTTTAAGCCTGTTAAAAATAATTTAAAGGCTTGTAAAATTTTATTAATAATACTGAAGATGGTAAAAGTGTTAAAAATTGATTTGGAAGTGTTTTGTTAAGTTTTGAAATTTTATCGTTTAAATCGATATTTAAAAATAGCTTTCTAAGGCACAGTCTTGAAATTCGACGTAACCAGTTCCATTGGATCCGTAATATTGTATTATTACCGGATTTCAATTTTCGTATTGTTTGGAGTTGTGTGAGCGTACGATATATAAACGCGTTGATAATTAAATCGAAATTTAATATAATAACTGGGCTCAAAAAGCTATCTTCTCCATACGATTGAATTGGGGCTCAAAACCTTTTCCATTGCGTTCATAATAGGGGTATAACATTATAAACGCCTAGCGGCACACCTCGATTAAATGTCGAGATTTTGAGCTACGAGTTTCAAGACGGTTTAAATTTAAATTTAATATTTGACTAGTCAAATATCCTTTCTTGTCACAACTTTTTCCATTCATTTCAAGACACTGTAGCTAGGCAAAGCTTCTAATGCAAGTATCTTCCTCCTTTTATATTAGCAACCGAGCATTTTAAAATGAATCGAATTAGAAGCTTTAAAACAATGGCCGATACCTTAGAGAAATTTTATCTCTACGTATGATAAAAGAAAACAAATGAATGGCCAAACCCCTCTTCATCTTTTTCCTCCTCAAACTAGGGTCGATCGAAAAGATAGGATCTTCCCCCAAATTGAAATCGGTTTTAAAAAAGGGGCAAGCGAGTGGCCGAGCAATCGTGTAGTTGCGAGTTAGTTCACGAGCTCGCATCGAAGTCACCATGGCCTAGGGCGATAGGGATGGTTGCATGTGAGCTTGAGGGCATTCGTGCTCGAGGATGGGAACGTCGCTTTCGAAGTGCAGCACCGAGGCATCAGGAAGGATTGCGAGTTGGAGTCGCTATGTCAACGGTCACGACGAAGCAGCGTGAGGATGTCGAAATCGAAGAGAAGGCTTGTAGCTGGGTTCGATGACTTTGCAGTAGGATGTGGCAGCACGATGGGGTAGCAGGGTCTTTGGATTGTAGTTTGAATCAAGGGAGAGTGTCGACAGCTGGTTGGGTGAGTAATCTTCGATCTGTATATGTATATGCATGTCGGTTTTGGGTCTTAAATTTTAGAGGTGAACTCTAAACATTTATTTTATTACCGAAGAAATTGTATTCAATTTGAATCTTAATTTGAAATGAAATTTAAAAATGAATTTGAAAGTAAAAATTTCTAAATGTGTTTGAGAATGATAATTAAATCACTTATAAAAATGATGTTTTTATCTTAAAGTTAATAAAGATTTAATGATTTGTAATTCATTAAATTTTTAAGGTAAATAAAATGGTTAAATTAATAAGTTGATTAATTAATGATTTGGATTAATTAATTAAGTTATTAGGGGTTTTTAAATTAATGATTTGGATTAAGAATATTAATTTAGGGTTAAATTAAATTGAAATTAAGAATCATTAATTAAATAAGTTTGGATTGTTAATTAATGATTAGGAATTAATTAATCGAGTAATTAAAGATTAATTTAGTTAAAATTTAGAAATTAATTATGTAATTAGAAATTAATTAATTTATAATTAAGAATTAATTACTTTGTAATTAAAAATGATTAATTAAAGTTAATTACTTAGAGAAGTTGTAACATCCCGCCTTTTCGCACACTTTAAACCGACACACGTGCCAATTCAAAACATACGCAAGGGCGGATTGTTATGGGGTAAATAAGAAAACAGAGAAGAAATAAAACAAAATAGAATCTCACAGCGGAAGGATAAAATATAATAATAAATATACAGTTCATAAACGGTTACAAAACAGTTAATTCTTCTTTATACAATAAATATCAGAGTTACACATACCAATACAAACAATGCAGCGGAACAGTATGAGTGTGGTGCAATACTATAGATAATAATAATACGACTCCTTCGTCTTCGTCCTTCAAAGCTAAAGTCTTCGATCCTGAAACGCTCGGACTGACCCGAGCGAATTTGAAAAGACAAAAACACTCAAGTCAGAACTAAAAGATCTTATGTGAGTTAAATTAACAGAAATAAATATGAGTACAGTAACTCAAGAGATGTTCGGGATTTACATCTCCTAAGGATCCGTTAAACTATTTACTATGTAGTATATTGCGCTATTATAATAGTGTCTATTTATAAAATAAACTTACTTTTTAATAGCGTTAAGGGGTTACCCATATAGCCCTTAACACAAATAATGCCAATAGTCCGTACAGTACCGTAATACCTCCTGATCGGGAAGCTACCAGAGGATACTCCATAGGTACGACACAAATAGAAACTCGTAGTAAAGGCTCGGTATGGTAGGTGACACGGCACAACTAGGCAATGCCAGGGTAGATATACCAATTGCTATCCAGGCTGGTGGAAACGCGTAGCCGCAGTTACCGCCCACCTCGGACTAACTCCCCAAAATCAAAATATAGAAGTGGCCACTGAATCAATCCAAAATCAAAGTATAATATCGAAAAGGAGGGTCCGATCAGAGGAATGACCTCATTGGCCTGAGAATCGCTCCTGTTTTAGCCACCTTATGTCAACTCACGGGAGTCGGGTCCACGTATTTACCTTACAGGAAACGTCGCCACCACCTACTTCATTCTGGAATCTCCACCGCGTACACGGTTAGTCAAAGTGGTTTTCGGTATCGACAGAGAGTATGTCCATATCCGATCCCGGTCTCTTTGCCAACCCATCGTTATTATAACACCGCGGTCATTTAAAAATAGGTTATACTTTAAAAATCAGAATAAACATTCCATTTCATAACCATGAATACGATATCATTTCAGAACCCAAAACCATATTTTATCACTTATCCCAAATATAATTCTTTTCCAAAATCATAATGCTTTAACTTCATAACGTCTGAAAATCAAATATTTTCAAAGCATAATATTTTGAAAATCATAATTTAAAACCATAACTTCTAAAAACTTGAATGGTTTGGACATTCAACGGTATATAAATTAAATGGTTTAACTTAAATGTTACTTTGTAAAGAAAATAGTTCTCATGGCTTTACAAATACATTTCTTTATTAAAGTCTAAACCAAAATTTATATTATCTCTCTCAAGTTCCAAAACCACTTCAATTTATTTATATATACGTATATCCATTTTGAGTATCAATATTTCAAACTAAAGTTGGATTTTATGCTTTCAACAAATCAATTGTTCTATTAATTAGTCTTGAATATTCATATAAAATCCATAAATAATAAGACTTCAATTTTTAGTAATAAAATATATATATTTTTCCCAATTCAAATTATACTAGAATATTCATTTCAATTTATTTTGGGAAAAATCCAATTATAAATATCATATCTTAAAATTTCCAAACTTAACATTTAAACATATGATATAAATTATTAAACTCCATTTTCTTAATTTTCTTCCATTTTTAATAAAGATTTTTATACACCTTTTAATTTCAAAATTTTCAACTTCATATGTATATATATATGGAAGAAAAATATTTGTACAATATAAAATTTAAGATTATTATAAACCGTATTCCATCCAAACCATAGAAATCACATTTAAAACAGCTATATATAGACCGCGGTGCCTGTATATAATTTTCTATCCTATGGTCAAGTGATACGGATATTTATCATTTCAATCCGCAATTTAAAAGATATAAAATTTTGCGGTTGTATATCATTTCAAACCACAATCCCGAATGAAATGAAATATGCATGATAATTTGCAATTTAATGATATACAATAAACATCCATTCATCAACATCATCCATCATCCAAATCGCAATCATCAATCAATATCAATCAATAACAATATTATTTTTGGTACTACATAACAGGTAATACCGGCAATTTTATTCAAATTAAATTTAACAGCTATTAATCTACAGTCTATATTCAGTAATAAATTATATAACTGTTAACTAGCAGTTCATATACAAACAAATAAATTTTAACTGTAAATTTATACGCAATAAATTAATTAAATTAACAGTTAAATTAAATAAATGCAATTCAACAGATATGAATGAAATAAACATGCCAAATACTCATAAATAAATTTCTATTCATTTCTAAAATTAATTTAAACAAACATAAAAGCTTCTAGTGGTTGTGAGTGGGTTAAAACACTCACCTTTTGAATTTAAATCGAATTTAAATTCGATTTAAACCCAAAATTCGCCCTTCTCGGAATTCGTCCAAACCAGCGTCATCAAATCCGGAATTAAATTACGATCCTAACAAAAGAAATTTCGTGCGAATCCGACTTCGTATGAGAAAGTTATGACGAAAATGATGATTGAATTCAAAATTGAAAATAAATAAAACGACACACATTCATCACTTACAAATATATGTGCCTCGAGAACATTAACATATATTTTTTTTTGTGGAATTTTTCTGAAGTGTTTGCATTTTCATTGAAATTTGGATTGAAGTAGATCTAGGTTTTGCAACCATTTGAGGAGGAGAAGGAGATGAAGAAATGAATATACAGCAAATGACAATAGGATGGAGCTAGGGTTTATAACTGTATATATATATATATATATTAAATTTTCAAAATTTAATTAAATTTACTTTCCATTACTTATTGTCAATTAGATTGATTTATCATTGGATTCATATTTCAATATGTAAATATCCCCAATTTCATCTGCACTTATATTTACGTAGTTTCTAAATATTAAATTTCAAATATTACTTCATTTAACGTTACGTATTTATTATTTATTACTTGCTGCAGTTGATTATCAATTATACTTAATATACTAAATAGATGGTAAATTTTGAATACTTGTTATCATTAACGTTTTATTTTCACTTACAAAATAAATGAAATTATTACATAAACTCCCTTCATTAAGTCAACCATTATCTTATATAACTCAACTGGTAATATATATATACCCAATTGCCCTAATTGGTTTATAGTTATCAGCTAAATACATACTAACTTGTAAATAAATTCGTTTAATTGCAAATGGATCTGATCAAATTTAATAGATTGAATAGATGGGTAAGCAAATAATAAATTTTCTTTTTTGTCAAATTCAAACTCATTCCTACTTAATTATCAGTTACAATTTATTACGAAACATTGATTTTATGCAGTTACCTTTTATTTGCGTAGTATTACATCAATTCCTATAACTTTGGATTCATTCCCAATTCACCAATTTCAATTAATTACACTTTACAAATGTGTTTCCAATATATAGGTATTGCCCAAGTTAAATTTATTAGCTAAGTCATATTAATAAACAAATGACTTATATGAATGATTAAAATTTTCAATTATCTCACTTTACTCCTAAACTTCTGTTATTTAATAATTATTGCTTAGAACCTGATTTTAATCTTCCCATTATCTATTTAATTCCTTCAAGAATCATAGCTAATATTTGTCATCCATTCATTACCCAAATGTTCTTATCCCATCAAATTTTAAGTTATCGAAATATTAAATGTCAATTTCTTTAATTGCACTAAATTTATCTATTAAAGGTTGCACTTAACCCAAATACATAAAACTTGCCCAATTTCTCCTTAAATCAATAACCTTCATATACAAATATGTTTATCATAAATTTTATCTACTCTTCCTTTTTAGGTAATGTCCTATATTAGATTTCCATGTAATTTGCAATAAATCATACTCGTAGTTATATCACATTAAATGAATAAATAAGTGTTGACTCTATTCTTTTGATTCAACATTGGTTTACGTTATATTTCATAAATATTTCTACATACATCAGGATTTTTAAAAATGGTTGTAACGTGAAATCTCGTCTACTTCCCATTTTATATTTAAGGCTTCTAAAACCGATTCATATCATTTCTCTAGTCCAAATTTTATTAATATAACCTTAAATTTAATTTATTCCTATCGATGTAATGGTTAAACACAAATTTCACTTATTTGCAATAAATCCACAAATTGGATTTCAAATTTTCAAATAAATAAATAAATTTTAGTTTATCACTTCTTAAATACCCAAACGTCAATGCCTTAATTTAAACTGCATTTATTACATTTTATAAAAATCCTCCATCTTAAGTGACAAATCAAAACTACCCTAACTACACAAATCATCGTATTATAAAGATATTTGCACTATCCTCCATTTATTACCTTAATTTATTTAAGGTAACCTTAAATTAATATCTATTGCAATGATTTCAAATTATTATTCCCCCATTCCTTTTTAATTTCAATAACGCCAATTTTAACCGTTATATTCTCTTTATTTATGCGATAAATGCAATTATTGAATCTAATACTCCATTTAATTAATAGATCCTGCTTCCTAGAATCTATATCAACAATAGGTCAAATATATACATAGAATTAGCCTTAACTTCACCTAAAAGAATTAGCTATTTCAACTACCGCACAAAACTATGCTACTGCACTATTTAATCAAATAAATTAATTGAACTTAAATCAGCATAAAGGTTATAAAATTATAAATGTAATCTTAATAAATTCATTTATTGATTTAGACTCTTTCTATACAGTAATTAACCTATTTGTGGGTATAAATAACTTTGGAATTATATTACATCTCATTAGTGCGCGTTTTATTTCCTATAACTTCTCCTTATTTAACTATACCCATTAACAACCAAAAAAATTAAATTAGCTTTATTTCAATCTATTTCCCTTCTTAACTAAATAAAATAAATGGTTAACCTAAACACTTGTTATCCTTTGATATATTCAAATTCACTTCCAACATTTATTAACAAAATGTTGCCATAGGTTTAGATTTACATAAATAAATTATATGAATAGGTAGAAAAATTGGTAATCCGCAAATGCCCAATATACACGCATTAATTACTACCTATTGTTAGAATCCATTTATTAATTTACTAGTTAATAACGGTCTTTTTATTTCTATTTACTACCAAACTCTCTATTTTATTATAGTTCCAATATATTAATACTTAGGCACATCAAGTGCTAGCCCTTTTGTTATTTATATTAAATTGGGTATGCACAAATAAGTTGTTAATTAACTATTTCTACAAAATTATATTCATACATTCAGTTCCATATCTTATAGGGTTAAATTCTAATTACTTACGCTTAATCTATCAATTTAATACTCTATTCAAACATGCATTTAAATTCTTTTTATTCTAAATAAATTTTATTAAGTGTTGACATCCACTAATAGCATTCACCTTTATTACAACCAAAGGTGACATCTTCACTACTGATTTTATATTAATGAATCTCATTTTAGTTAATATTTTTTTATTAATATTCTCAATTCAACATTTATTGATTTCTTAAAATTTACTTTTAACAAAAAGTGACAAATTACATTATCCAAATCTATTGTCATAAAATTTTATTGTTACACTAGGTTACAACTACTATACCAAATTTCTACATTTATTCTTAAACAAATTAGAAATTATATTAATTTAATTTATTAAATATTATTAATTTAACGGGTCGTTACAGAAGTAATTAAAGGATTGGTTAATGAATATAGTTAATGAAAGATCGTTGATTAAGGGTTATCAAATGATTAATTTAAGGTAATTAATTTTATTAATTAATTAAGGATAATTAATTGTGAAATTTGGTAAGTATAATTACTTAATGTAATTTATAAAAGTATAATTACTTGGTGAAGTAATTAGTGATAATTACTAGATGTAATAAATTAATGGATGGTTAATAAATAGAAGTAATTTGGATTTAAATTACTTAGTGAAATTGAAAAGAAGGATAATTACTTAGTAGAAGTAATTGAAGGTTAATTTATCAGGGGATTAATTAGAGATAATTAACTATCCTTTAAAACAATTACACTAAGTGATAAATTTAAGACGCATAATTAGGGAATGATTAATTAATGGATTGTAATTAATTATTGTTAGGTAAGCAAGATTAAAATGATTAAAATAATTAATTTCATTTATTAGAAATGGGTGACTAATTAATCTTGCTTATGAATGATTGGTTGATATTACTGATATGAAATGTTTCTGTAATATGATATGTTGGGTTAAATAGTAATAATGTGGTCATTTATCGAGATGCATTGCTGTGTAAAGTGGCATCCTGTATTTAAAAAAGTTTGAATTGTTTCTCATTTGAATAACTTGGGTTTAGATGACACTGGATTCAAAGAGACTGGGGTCGGGTATTAGAAAATACCCGAAACCACTTCGAATTTTTATAGATTGATATGTGAAATCAATAGGCTGGAATGAAATAATTTAAGTGAATTGGACTACTTAATCTAGATTTTGGTACTTAGAAAATTGATGTGTGAAATTAGTGATGTCTATAACTAATTGTGAATTTGTAAATTTATACGAGTTACCCTGGGGTTTCAAATAAGTTTTATGCATTGGAGTTTCATATTAGATGAGTTTACTCATGCTGGTTTCCAGCCTGACCCGGGTGTTACTTTGATGTAATCCTCGGGTCAGACCGAGTATTATAGATTTTCAGGTAAGGACGTTCTGGAACTTAAGAGGCGAGCTGGATGGCAAGAATGTATGGACTGTTTTTCCGCTGTATTATATTGTTGTATATATATCTGAGTCATGTTGATTGTATATGTATATATGCTGAAACTCTGATGTATTAAAGTGAAATTTGACAAGTACAGTTTTCTTTGCATAACTGTTATTATTTGTTATTATATTTTATCCGCTGCGAATGTGAGATGTTGGTGTTTCTGTCCTTCTTATTCTTATATCTCTTTCTTCTTTTTCCTAACTATCTGGAATTTTCGAGATCAAAAATCCCAGGTCGTTACAGTTGGTACCAGAGCTAAAAGGTTAAGCGAGAACCTAAGCTCTGTTGGGGGATATTCATTAAGGATAGGGTCAATGGTACCCTAGAATGAGATGAGTGTGTGTGTCTGTGTGTGTGTGTGTGTGTATGAGAGCATACTTGTTATTTTCATATATAAAATTTTTAAATGATTTTATATAAGCTTATATTTTAATATGTAAAGCAATAATATTTCTAATATTATGTTAATTGGTTGTTAAATCATTGGAATTAAATAGAGTTTCAACTGAAATTGTTGTAAATTGATTTTAAGGGTTGAATTTGGGTAATAAATCATTTTTTGAAAGATTAAATTGATTTAAAATGAAATTATAGAATTTGAACTCAGAAAATAATTTTTTTTAAAACTATAAACAAAGGTTAATTTGGTTTAAAAGTTTAAACCAACATTTGAGAATTTAACTCGAATTTATATAATTCGAGATGGTTTAAAATTGAGTTGAAATTGAATTAGTTCAAAATTGAATTTGATTTGAATTAATTGGAATTGTGATTGAAGATGGATAAGTTTAAAATTTTAAATGGAAAATTTGAATTGGATTGAATTGAAATGATTTGAAATTGACGTGGGTTCAATTGATATTAGTCCAAATTGATTGGAATAATTTGGAATTGTAATTAAAGTTAAATAGGTTTAAAATCAAATGGAATTTGATTGAATTGGGAAAGAAATCAAGATTGATTCAACTTGAATTGGGGATAAATCAATTTCAATGGAAATTGGGGTTATTCAAATTGGAATTGAGTCAATTAAAATGGAAGGGGAAATTTAAATTGAATTGATGGGGAAGTGAACAGTTTTGACTCTGGACTATTTTCAATATAAATTATTTTAATATAAACTTATTTTTCCAAGCTTTTTAATATATACAACCTTTCTTTTTAAAGCCAAATTATTTTATATATTTTTTACAATTATTTTTGGGAACTAATTAACAATTTTTCAACTGTTTTATTAACTAATTACTGTTTTTCAACTATTTTACAAATTAATTACTATTTTACAACTATTTTGCAATTATCTAAAATTTCTGAAACTATTTAACTATTTCCAACTATTTTACAATTAGTTAACTATTTTACAGCTATTTTGCAAACTATTAATTATTTTTCAACTACTTATCTATTTTTAAAATTTTCAAGCTATTTTCTAAATATAAACCGGTCGGAGTTCAAACTATTATTGATTAAATACCCAACTGAGATAAGAATTGAAGTGATGATCCAAATAGGAATTAAGGCAAATGTGAATGATTGAATAAAATCAAAGTGAGGATGAATCGAAAGGAAATTGATTTGGAAAATAATCAATGAAGTTAAATATGTAGGATGTACGTATATTATTCTATTCGCATAGTGATTTGATCCTGGTTCGAGCATAGAATTTCGAGATAGTTTATCGATCCGAGTTGGAATTTTTCATTCGATTTTTGACGACGAACCTGGATATGGATTGTTGATTGGTTCTGGATATTCTCTATCATAGTTATGACTATGCAAGGAGAATGACGGTATCTAATCAAGAAACCAGATCTGTGTCCGCACTAGGAAGTCGGGTGGACGATACTAGTTCGGAAGTGTAATTTTGTGATCGAGTGAGCGATCAGATTGGTATAGCGTACGGATGATATGTGTACATCGTACGGATTTGAATGAAATTGATATTTAAAATTTGTGAATAAGAAGTGTGAAATGATTTCTTTGAAATGAAAGTATATTTTGTGAAATATACAATGGATAAAAGTGAAAGTTGGATATTTTTATGATGATAAGTAAGATGGAAACAACTTAAAAAAAAAGAGTAATCAAATTTGAATATTTGATTTTGATTAAACAAAGTTGTATATCTTTGTTATATAAGATAAATCTTGCCTTGTTGAATCTATTGCCGAAAGGAAAGGATTTTGAAAGTGTTTGAAGTATAAAAGGAGTTTTATACAAGTTTGAAATGATCCAAAGTTTTTAGGAATATATATATATATATATATATATATATATATATATATATATATATATAAAAGATCATATGAGGATTTTGGAAAAAGGTTTTGGGAACCTTTGGATTTGGAAAGGCTTTTGATTTTGGGTAAAATCAATATTGGAATTCGGAAAGCCTAGTTTGAGAATTATCGATTTTGGAATAATTGATTTTGAGAAAAAGGAGATTTATATGAGATTCATATTAGGTGTATGATTTGGAACATACTATATGTGTATAGTATAAAGTGTTTTGATAATGGCTCTGGGGGAAAACGCGCTCCCTTGAAATGAACTTCTCAGGAGTACCACAGGGTGGTACTGCCTTGAACCCTAAGGGGGTTTCTAAAGTTGATCCTGTGAGGAGTCCGGACCAAACTAGTTCCTGAGGATTATGAGTAGCGTGTAGCGAAAGTCGAGGGTGCTGATGCCTACAGAGCATTTGGGTTATGTTGTGACGACAGTGTAACTCGATGTCACTATGATCTACTGCAGACCATAGCGAAAGTCGTGTGTGCCGCTGAGAGCCAACAGTCTACGTTTGATTTTATATCGGTAGACTACGACCTATGGTAATATAGCGAAAGTCGTGTGCGTTGCTGAGAGCCAACGGTCAACGTTTGATTTTACAACGGTAGACTGCGACCTATGTGGGAGTGGAGAAGTTTCATTTTTGATAGCGAAAATCGAGGGCGCTAACGCCTACAGTTACATGGACTTTTGCTGCGATAGCAACGTAACCCTGGAATGTAACTGCGATCTGTAGTGGGTTCCATGGCGTAATCGAGGGGCGCGGAATGCCTACAGTTACATGGACTTTTGCTGCGATGGCAACGTAACCCAGGATGTAAATGCGACCATGAATGAGGGTGATGATTTCCAGAGCATTCTCACCAAGATATTTCCTCTATTTTCAAAAACTGTTTTCAATATTTTCAATAAAATTATTTTCCAAGCATTTTCACTGGATGTTGAAAATGGTTGTGTTATGTACTTAATTATTTTCGGTCCTACGCCTGATCAACGTATGACCGAATTTCTGTGAGAGTAAGGATGGACTAGTTGAGACATCGAGTTATAAGAAATACTTTTATAAAAAGCTATTTTAGTAATATTATGTGAATTTAAAAGCATTTCTAAATTTTTAAAATAAAAGTGTTGGAATTTTGGAAAATGAAAAAAAATCCAATCTAGAATTATGAAAAACAAAATTTAAACTCAGGAAAATTTAATGAAGTGATTTTTGTGATAAAATCGAATATTGATTTAAAAGTTGGAAGCAAGCTAATTAGCTAAATAATTATTTGATAGAGTATGTTAATAAAATTTAACTTGGTTAAATAAAATGGATTATAAGTTAATAATGAAGTTTGGAAATAAATTCGAATTATAAATAGAATTCGATTTGGATTGATAATGAATTAAAATAAGTGGAGTTGTTGTAAAAATAAAATGGAACTGAATTATAATAGAAATGATTTGAGTTGCAAACAAAACCCAGGTGAGTAGAAATAAATTGGGAATGGCTTTGTATTAATAAAATAAATTTGAAAATGAATTAAGTAAGCGAATTAAAAATTTGAAATGGGGTGAATAAATGGGTTAATTGAATTAAATAATAAATGGATGAAGTCTGACTGAATAAAAATTAAATCAAAGTTTTAATTGAGATTGGGTTATCAGAATGAACTTAAGTTATGAGGCGTATTAATTCGAAGTAAAATTACTTAAGTCAATAAAAGCTTGGTTTCGAGTAAGAATGGAAGACCATTAAATAAAAGTTGGGTTAAATTTATTTGGAAAATGCATATTAGTATAAGCATCGAATGTTGTCAAATAGTTTTAAACTGGAACCAATGCAGAGATGGAATGAAATGCAAATGTATGGTTGGTGAATAAATTAGAAATCAAATCTAATTAAATACAGAATGAGTTGAAATTAATTTGAAGTTGTTACAAACTAAAATGGATACTTTATTAAGCGAATATCGCCGAATTAGCATAAAAATAGTTGTCGTTTGACGTAAACGAGGTAAAGAAATTCTATGAATTAATAGAAGCAAATAAAATTGATTTTTGAATCATTTGAAGTGAATGTGAGCTGTTAGGTTAAAATAAATTGAATGTAAGCAATTGAGTTGTAAAATTGAACGAAATGGTATATGAATTGGTTGAAAGCAATTGAATTAGTTTTGAAATCATATAAATTGCTCGTGGAAGTTTTATTGAATGCATTTCTTTTAGAGTTGATGTGTTGTAGTTGTTTAAGTAATAGAATGTTATAAACTTCATATATATAGTGCTTACATGTTTACATTGAGTAAGTACAGGTACTGGAAAGTCGTTTGGCTGGATTTGGCTGCGCTAATTGCTAAAATAATAAGCCGCTTGCTTAAAATGCTAAATAAAGGTACGCCTACGCAATAATGGAAAATATGAACTGTTTTTGTTTTTTTTCGACCGTGTAGGTCGATGTATATATATATTTATATCTCTTGTCAAACTGCAAAAGCTCCTCCGTACAAAGGAGACTCTGCCAAAATTTTCCAAAAATTTTAGGAGTTGGAAAATTTTCGAAAATTTTTGTTAGCGACAAAACGATTTCAAATTTGAAACTGAAATAAATTAGTGGATGAAACTAATTTAAAATAATGATATGAATCAGTTATAAATGGAAGATAAAATTCAATATTCAGAGTTGAAGATAAATCGAATTCATATGGAAACGGGGAAAACTAATATGAATAGAAGTAGATATGAAAACTTCTGTAAGAAAATGTATAAAATGATTTTAAAAGTTATGATTGGATATTATTGCTAAGTAGGATAAGCAGGTATTATAAAGGGAAAGGAAAATTAGTTTTTATTTCAGAAGATAAATTTGAATTGCTCGACAAAAAGGTACGTGTTTAAATTTCTGTATGAAATTTGATTGGGTTTTTATCTAGCCACTTGGCTTTTTGTTTTCTTTTGGAATTTGGGAGCCCATAGAGGCATTTTCTAGTTGTACCGAGCTAGCCGCGCAAAGGAGACGCTGGCGAAGTTTTTTCGCAAAATTTAGGGAGTTATCAAAATTTTGAGAAAATTTTGATAATTCAAAATTTTGGTTTTTAAATTCAAATTTGAATTGTTAAGTAAATAATATTATTGGGACTTATGGATAAGTTTGGAAAGCTAGAAAAGGGGTTAGTGTGTCTTTAATAAAAAGATTGTTTTGAGAATTGTTTGAAATTATTTGTTTTTGGGAAAAGTAATGGGTATTGGATCATTCTTCTTAACTAGCAATTTCGGGGACGAAATTCTTTTAAGGGGGAGGAATGTGACGACCCGGAATTTTTGGATGTTTGAAATCGGAATATTTAATTGATTTTAAATATTTAAAAGTTAATTTTTATCTTGAATTCAAATATCACAATTTATTTGACAAGTAAATTATTGAATTAAATAATCTGAAATTGGGTAAAATGTTGAATCTGAAGTTTTAAGCCTGTTAAAAATAATTAAAGGCTTGTAAAATTTATATTGATAATACTGAAGATTGTAAAAGTGTTAAAAATTGATTCGGAAGTGTTTTGTTAAGTTTTGAAATTTTATCGTTTAAATTGATATTTAAAAATAGCCTTCCGAGGCACAGTCTCGGAATTCGACGAAACCAGTTCCATTGGAACTGTAATATTGTATTATTATTGGATTTCAATTTCTGTAATGTTTGGAGTTGTTGTGTGAGCGTATGATATATAAACGCGCCGATAATTAAATCGAAATTTAATATAATAACTGGGATCAAAAAGATATCTTCTCCATACGATCGAATTAGGGCTCAAAATCTTTTCCATTGTGTTCAGAATAGGGGTATAACATTATAGACGCCTAGCGGCACGCCTCGATTAGAGGTCGAGATTTTGAGCTACGATTTTCAAGACGGGTTAAATTTAAATTTATATATAATATTTGACCAGCAAATATCCTTTCACTTCACAACTTTTTCCTTCCGTTTCAAGACCACTGTAGCTAGGCAAAGCTTCTCATGCAAGGTATCTTTCTCCTTTTATATTAGCAACTGATCATTTTAAAATGAATCGAATCAGAAGCTTTAAAACAATGGCCAATACCTTAGAGAAATTTTATCTCTACGTATGATAAAAGAAAACGAATGAATGGCCAAACCCCTCTTCATCTTTTTCCTCCTCAAACTAGGGCTGATCGAAAAGATATGATCTTTCCCCAAATCGAAATCGATTTTCAAAAAAAAAGGGGCAAGCGAGTGGCCGAGCAATGTTGTAGTCGCGAGTTGGTTCACGAGCTCGCACTGAAGTCGCCATGGCCTAGGGCGATAGGGATGGTTGCATCTGAGCTTGAGGGCATTCGTGCCCGAGGATGGGAACGTCACTTTCGAAGTGCAGCACCGAGGCATCAGGAAGGATCGCGAGTTGGAGTCGCGATGTCACCGGTCACGACGAAGCAGCGTGAGGATGTCGACATCGAATATAAGGCTTGTAGCTGGGTTCGTCAACTTTGCAGTAGGATGTGGCAGCACGATGGGGTAGCAGGGTCTTGGGATCGTAGTTTGCATCGAGGGAGAGTGTCGACAGTTGGTTGGGTGAGTAATCTTCGATCTGTATATGTATATGCATACCGGTTTTGGGTCTTAAATTTTAGAGGTGAACTTTAAACATTTATTTTATTACTGAAGAAATAGTATTCAATTTGAATCTTAATTTGAAATGAAATTTAAAAGTGAATTTGAAAGTAAACATTTTTAAATGTGTTTGAGAATGATAATTAAATCACTTATAAAAATGATGTTTTTATCTTAAAGTTAATTAAGACTTAATGATTGTAATTCATTAAATTTTTAAGGTAAATAAAATGGTTAAATTGATAAGTTGATTAATTAATGATTTGGATTAATTAATTAAGTTATTAAGGGTTTTTAAATTAATGATTTGGATTAAGATTATTAATTTAAGGTTAAATTAAATTGAAATTAAGAATCGTTAATTAAATAAGTTTGGATTGTTAATTAATGATTTGGAATTAATTAATCTAGTAATTAAAGATTAATTTAGTTTTAGAAATTAATTATGTAATTAGAAATTGATTAATTTTTAATTAAGAATTAATTAATTTGTAATTAAAAATGATTAATTATAGTTAATTACTTAGAGAAGTAATTAAAGGATTGGTTAATGAATATAGTTAATGAAAGATCATTGATTAAGGGTTATCAAATGATTAATTAATGCGATTAACTTAAGGTAATTAATAAAAAATTAATTAAGGACAATCAATTGTGAAATTTGGTAAGTATAATTACTTAATGTAATTTATAAAAGTATAATTACTTGGTGAAGTAATTAGTGATAATTTCTGGATGTAATAAATTAATGGATGGTTAATAAATGAAAGTAATTTGGATTTAAATTACTTGGTGAAATTAATAAGAAGGATAATTACTTAGTAGAAGTAATTGAAGGTTAATCTATCAGGGGATTAATTAGAAATAATTAACTATCCTTTAAAACAATTACGCTAAGTGATAAATTTAAGATGGATAATTAGGGAATGGTTAATTGATGGATTGTAATTAATTATTGTTAAGTACGCAAGATTAAAATGATTAAAATAATTAATTTGATTTATTAGAAATGGGTGACTAATTAATCTTGCTTATGAATGATTAGTTAATATTACAGATATGAAATGTTTCTGTAATATGATATGTTGAGTTGAATAGTGATAATGTGGTCATTTATCGAGATGCATTGCTGTGTAAAGTGGCATACTGTATTTAAAAAAGTTTGAATTGTTTCTCATTTGAATAACTTGGGTTTAGATGACATTGGATTCAAAGAGACCGGGGTCGGGTATTAGAAAATACTCGAAACCACTTCGAATTTTTATAGATTGATATGCGAAATCAGTAGGCTGGAATGAAATAATTTAAGTGAATTAGACTGTGTAATCTAAATTTTGGTACTTAGAAAATTGATGTGTGAAATAAGCGATGTGTAAGACAAATTGTGAATTTGTTTATACGAGTTACCCCGGGGTTTCAAATAAGTTCTATGCATTGGAATTTCATATTAGATGAGTTTACTCACGCTGGTTTCCATCCTGACCCGGGTGTTACTTTGATGTAATGCTCGGGTTAGACCGAGTATTACAGATTTTCAGGTAAGGACGTTCTGGAGCTCAGGAGGCGAGCTGGATGGCAAGAACGTATGGAGTGTTTTTCCGCTGTATTATACTGTTGTATATATATCTAAGTCATGTTGATTGTATATGTATATATGCTAAAACTCTGATGTATTAAAGTGAAATTTGAAAAGTATAGTTTTCTTTGTATAACTATTATTATTTGTAATTATATTTTATCCGCTGCGAATGTGAGATGTCAGTGTTTCTGTCCTTCTTATTCTTCTACCTCTTTCTTCTTTTTCCTAAGTATCTGGAATTTTCGAGATCGAAAATCCCAGGTCGTTACATTGTTATTACAATTCTTAATTATTGAAATATTGAGAGAAAAAATTTAGTGTATATGTGCATTAATTCGGGTATATGCGTTGATTAATTACTACATACGCGCATTATGGCTACTTTGGATTAAGTAGAGCCGATGCTGAAAATTTGATATATTCTTTTCAAAATGACGAAAATAATGATTTAGTGTATGCGTTTTTTAGAATGTAAATAAATTATTGTAAAAATTGTTGTATAATACGCTTTACTTTTTGTAAATCCGTTAGAGATTTTTTTGGCCCCATTTGACAAATATTGTATATGATCATTGTAGGGGTATTTACAACTGACGATTTATAACCGTATGGATATTGTCATCCCTGGCCCTGGTGATCCGACACAAGGAATCGACGTGTATTTACAACGGTTGATTGAAGAATTGAAAACACTGTGATATGAAGGTATTGAAGCATACGCTATTTCAAAAAAATTCGTATATTCGCTTCTCTACTGTGGACTATAAGCGATTTTCCTACGTATGCAATGCTATCGGGTTGGAGTACGGGTGGTCGTCTAGCTTGCCCTTATTGCATGGAAGAAACACGAGCATTTTCTTTGCTGCATGGGTGGAAAATTTCGTTATTTTACTGTCATCAGTGTTTTCTTCATATTAATCATCCTTTTAGAAAATATAAAAAAAACTTTACAAGTAATAGGTTGAGACCTTGCAACCACCAATGATTTGGTCAAGCAAAGATATTTATGAGCTTGTAAAGAATTATCCAAAGATACATGAAACCGGCGAATAAGTTGAAATACAAGGTAAAACAACAATTCATAATTGGTGCAAAAAAGTATATTTTAGGAGTTGCCTTATTGGAAAAATCTTCTAATTCTTCATCATATCGACATCATGCACAATGAGAAAAATATGTTCGATAATGTATTTAACACAATTCTGAATGTTAAAGGAAAGACTAAAGATGATTTGAAATCAAGACGTAATACAGAAGTACTATGCAATCGTCCTGAGCTTCATATGAAGCCAAATGACACAAAAAAACCTAAAGCATGCTACGAGCTAGATAGTAACCCAGTTAAAGTACTGTTAAATTGGGTGAAAGGATTAAGATTTCCTGATGGAATTTCCTCTAATCTTCGTAGATGTATCGACTAAAAGAATGGTAAACTGGGTGGGATGAAAAGTCGTGATTGTCATGTAATGATGGAACATTTATTATCCGTTGCGTTTAAAGAACTATTGTCGACAAAAGCTTGGATGGTTTTAATAGAACTTAGTTTGTTTTATAAGGAGCTTTGTTCAACTACCTTAAAAGTTTATCGTCTACGTAAACTTGAGAAATAAATTTCTATATTGCTTTGCAAACTGGAGAAAATAATTTCTCCAGGTTTCTTTAATGTAATAGAGCATTTACCTATTCATCTTCCGTTTGAAGCACATTTTTAAGGTCCTGTGCAATATGGATGGATGTATCCATTTGAAAGGTATTAATATTGAGTTGTTACATTTGAGTTTAATCACGTGTAATAAAATTTAATTATAATTATTCTTAAAAGGTACTTGAATCATCTAAAGGAAAAAGTGAGACAAAATTCACGAGTTGAAGGTTCAATACGCAAATCATATATCGAAGAAAAAGCTTCGTTCTTTTTCTCTCATTATTTCTGTGACCATATGAACTTATCTTTTGAAAGTACTATGCAAAATGATGAGGGCATTGAACAAGATTCTTCTGAATCAATGCTATCTATTTTAAGACAACAGGGACACCCTGTTAGAAGATGTGTGGAAGTATGGTTAGACGACAGAGATTACCATGTAGCCCACACAGATGTTCTTCTTAACCGTGTAGAAGTTGCGTCATTTGTTAGGTACTAATGAATAAAACATCTAAAATTATTTACTTGAGCAATACATGTTTGTATTAATTATATTGCAATATATTACTGGTATATGCAGTATTCATGAATCACGGCATCCAAGCGGGGATATCAGCAAAAAAATTGCGACTTGGTTTTCGAACCACATATATGATTCGGTAAATTATGTGGTTGATGAAGGGTTGAAACCTCTTGCGATAAGACCAAAAAGAATAGTCTAGGCATAACCAATGTTCTTTGTCAATGGATACAAATTCAACACTAAAGAATACGGGGATTAAAAATTAACTAACAATACCGGTGTATATGTTAAAGGTAGTGATGATCTAAATGATCGCATAAATGATTTTTGCAGTGTGTTAACTCAGGTTTTGTAATTAACATATTTCACCAGACCTGCGGAAGAAGTTTATTTATTTATATGCAACTAGTTCAGTAATGTTCCAGGTTCCAGAACCAGTGTACACCAAAAATATAATATTATTGAAATAAAGCATACATCACGTTATAATAAGTACGATCCGTTTATACAATCAAAACTGGCCCTAAAAGTTTATTGTGCTCCTTATCCATCTCTAAAAATAGATAAAGCAAATTGGTCGGCGATTTTTAAAACGAAGGCAAGATTTACGTTTGATGGAAAGAATTTTTCGGACGAATAAGCGTAGCAAGTGGATATTGAGGAAAATAGCGAATTTTCAATAACAGTGGATCACCGATTTAGAGCCCCAAAAAATGAATCAAATGTATTAGTAGAAGCATTTGAGACCACAAAGGAAAACAAAATAAAGCACGAGACAGGGTCTAAATCAGAAAACGACAAGGACTGATTTAATAGTATACACTTTGGAAAAATGTAATATATGAGATTGTTGATGTTACATTTTTTATGTTACATGTGATTATTGCATATATTCTGCCATTATAAAATCATATATAATGTCACACATATTGTAGATGTCATTTTTTAGACGTCGGAGTTCTTCACAGACTGGTTCTCCTTCTAGGTCTCAGGGAGGGATAGGTGGCGGTGGTGGCAATGGTAGCGGACCTTCAAAAGATGCACCATGTACGGTAGTTAGATTACTAACAAAAGCCGATGGCTTGTAAGTATTAAATTTACTTTAGGATTGTAAATATTATGTGTAATATATTAGTCATGATTTGTTTGTATCATATCTAATGCAGGGGTTTTGTTCTTGAGTCTTCTAACATTGCTTAGCATATCCAAGTAGGCGTACAATGAGTCGCATGTCTGAATGTTGGACGAAGTGGAGTAGCATCCCGGACCATGTACAGGAGAGCATATGGCAGTACTTTTCGATAAGTGTAAAATTATATATAAGCACTTTACAATTTGCTGACTAAGTATAAATGTATAACTTATATTATTTCAACATATATACAGGGTGTAGTAGACTTCCAAGAGGAGGACGTGTCCTTTTGATAGTGCCACCGGAACTGAAAAGTGGCAAAGAATTATAGGGATACGATGTCTAGCATAAGAAAATCAAGAAGAAGCCACAATGGATGGACACCACTGTCTGGGATGCATGGGTCGCATGTTGGGATAACAAAGAATTCAAGGTAAGTCTATCAGATATCATCTTAATTTATTCCAATATGGAATACGTAATTTATACTTGTAAAACATAATCTTAATTTTTAATTTGTCGAAAAAGTCGGACAGGAACTCTGCAAACAGGCAGAAAAATCATATCCCACACCGATGGCTCAAAATCATTCCAGCACCATCGTGAGGACCTGGTAAATTAATTAATTGGAATTACGAACAATTAGTACATTTTTAGTATTAGTTTGTATAAACAACAATAATATACACCAGTTATTGTAGGAAAGAGTGCGAGAGGTCCTGTCTCGTATATGGACGTGATTAAGCATACATGAAATGACCCGCAGTTCCGTACCCTTGAGTCGACACTATTCTCCAACAAACAACTCAAGATGAACGGAAATACGAACCATTTGGGTTAAAGAAGATGAGCTAGAAGAAGAAAATAGAAACAACATCAGAAACTAACCATCGCAGCGGAATGAAATATAATAGATAATAAATGATCTTTGCAGAAAAACAAATCTGTTTATACATTACGTCATCAGAGTATACATAACACACAACTGGACAGTAATCATAACCTGTCCTCATAATCTGAATACACAGCGGAATATTTAAAACAACTACGGGAGTACGTATCGCCATCCAACCCATCTCCTGGGATCCACAGCATCCTTTCCTGTAATCTATAATACTCGGTCTGACCCGAACATTATAGTTAAATAACATCCGAGTCAGTCTGGAATACCAGCATGAGAAAACCACACTCAATTGGATTATTAAAGTTTCAAAATCCTTTGAAAATCAAAAGCATCATAAGACCACGCCACAAATAAACATGTCGGGTTTTTACCTTACAATAGCCAAAGCACTTTTTATCAAAATTCTCTGATATTATAATAGCGTCTACATACAAATACTTATTAAAATAGCCGAAATTGTTACATCTATCAAATTCCAGCTACTAGCCACAAAGTGGGTAAAACAAACAGAAATCGTAGAAGGCGCGTAGGGAGAATGGATTTCCAACTAATAACTAGGCATTAGGGTACCACATGTCACAGTACGTGGCCTAGATCACCGTATCGAGGATTACTCTCAATCCCCTGCAACACAAGACCAGGACTACCCCTTACTGGATAATCCCGAGTAAGATCGCCCCACGGTTGGGATCAACAACCGCACCACTAAGCCGAATAAAAGGGACATCTAGACAGGGATGATCTCACCCTAATGGGTGCTACCCACCTAGCCTTGCTGCATAACCCCTGATTTTCAGTCATTCCCAGTTGATGAGGCTTGAGGCTCAGCGTTACCTTTTTAGATCGTTTCACTTAGAATGCTCATCGCCCACCCGACGATGTTCTGAAAGCATTCAATCCATACAAGTCCGTCCCGAGTTCGAAAGGAACCGAAGACCTACTCCTACTACATCCATTTTGGAATCACATCCAGATTAGTAGCGACTAGCCCTTGCACTTCACTGCTCCATCTTCGAATCCAAACTCGTCATCCTCATGAAAACGTTCAAACCAGATCGAAGTGGTTTTCGAGAAATAAGTCCTGATCCTTGTCTCTTCGAAACGATCAGCGCATTGGCCAATATTGATAGTCGGTTATTTAACTGTCAATTAACATTCACAAAAATCCATCAACCATAAATAATTTCACCAAATTATTTATTATCCTCAAATATCTTCGCAAGATATATTTCCATTTTCGACCCTTTTGAAAACAGTTTTCAAACCACACTTTTCACATGAAATAAATTTCCAAATATTTATTTCCACTGAAAACACCAAGTACAAAGCTTTAGATTTTTAAAATAATTTCAAAACACTTTATTATAAAATATACTTTAACATTTAAATTAAAAATTACTTCAATGCTTTATTAAAATATATACTTTATGAATATTTAAAATGAGGCTAATTATAAAATATAAATCTAGATTTTCTCTTTTTAAAACAAAATACCAAGTAACCTTTAAATAATTACTACGATAATAGATTTGGAAAATACTTACTTCAGAATTTAAACATTTAGAAATAATAAATTTTCTAAAACATGCCTTTTAAAACAACATTAAAGCTTTTAACTTATATTTAAAAATTTACTTTGAAAACGCATTTGGCTATCCAGGGAAATACACTTCTCTTCACATCCTTTAAAAATAAATCACTATTTATTTTTAAACAAAATTTCCCATTTCTTTAATAAATTCCTATCGTGAATTTATTCTTCAAATATCCACCGATATATTACTTCATTTTTATAAAACCCAGTTTACAAATTCCATAGTCACATTCTCCTTTAAATTTCCAATTTCAAATACTTGAATCAATTTCCAAATTGATTTCCAATTTACTCCATTTTGAAATAAATTCCTTCTTTATCTATTTCAATAAATTTAAAACTTGAATTTTTAAAATAAATTCTTTATTCCCTTAAATAATATCACTTAAGTTTAAAATTCATTATTTTTCTGTTTATTCAAAATCCCTTTTTCATACTTGGAACTTATTTATTGGGATTTTAAAAATCACTTTTATTTCTTTCCAATTCATTCTTATTTTTATTCAAATTCTCTATAATTATTTACTTAAAAAATCACTCTTTTATTTTCTTTTCAAAAATCCAATTCTATATATTTTGATAACTCGGTTTACCGAAATATATTCAGGCAAACCACAACATTCAATATTCCAATTATTAATAATAGTCATCACAGAATATCAAATATTCATAACACAGAATATTAAACAATCTAAGTAATTTTGAGGAATCCAGTTGGATCCCTCCAATCTGTTTCCCTGCATCCACAGATGTTAGCACAATAAAATACCAATTCCACTTCAAGGTGGAATATCGCGGTATATGGGTTTTATATAATATCATCTGCTATTATGCGGCTCATGAGGTCTCATCCGCTATATAATGTGGGAAATCAATCACTTCAATATATACTATATACTACTATATATAATATAGCACATCCAATCAATTCAATTATTCAATCATTAAATTTTGAATTTAACCCAAATGAGTGAGATTAACTCACCTTTAATTTTTGTATTGCAATCCATTTCCAATTCGGCTATTTCCTTATCGATTTTGGACCTTGTATAAATATTATACGGCTTATTAATATTTGAAAAATCGAACAATCTATTAACATTTAATTGAAACTAATTTAATTTTTTTTCCTTTAACAATATCTAAAATAATTAAATGAGTAAATTAGACAAATTAATCTCCATATTTTAAATTTAAATTAGTAGATTTTAAAATGCATATGTACATTTATTTATCTAATTATACACATTAATTTCTAATAAAATTCCTTCCAAACCAATACACATATTAAACAGAATTTGTTCTACTATAAAATATTCTCTTTATTTTCGAACAAGATCATAAATAAATTTTGAAAAACAATTGCATTTATATATATATATATATATATATTAATTTTTAGAAAAATACATGGCTTACTGTAAAAATAAAAATAAAAAATTTAAACAGTTTATAAATCGAAATGTCACTCCCTATAAGAATGAACATATTTATTAATCTTAATAAATAAATAAGAAGCACCTATACCTAGCTGTTCACCAAGATCCCCTTGTCGCCGTCACGACCATATTGCAAGCCTCCACAAAATCGATCGCGAGTTTCCATGCCTTCAACCACGTACTCGAACCCTACTGGGACCGTCGTAAGTATGAATTTTTCTCACGACTTCATAGCGAGTCCCCCCGTTATTCAATTGACGAACCATCGATCGCGCCTGCCTTCACCATCCCGAACAACTCCTCCAGCCTCACCACGTCACGCCGCCACCCTTGCGACACCCTACGTCAAATGAGCGCGACGACCTCCCCATCCCAGACATCTTGCGTCCCCTCCAAAATTCCCACAATCGAGCTCGCGTTCGAGTTATTCGAACGAGCAACGGTGATACAGCTACCATCGTCGATCCTCTTATTTTACTTTATTTTTGTTGTGAGCTCTGATTCGATTTTTGAAGATGAGAAGGAAGCCCTTTTTTTTCTTTCAAGATTGCTTCGAACGATTTGAAATTGATTTTAGAACGAGGGGGATTGATCCATTTTGGTTTAATTTCCATTCGGCATAGTTCGATTTAAAGAAATGAGCAGAAGAGAAAATGAACTCCTGATACTCTATGAAGGGGAAGGGGTATGTGAGTTATAACTGGGAATGGTGTCATATAGGGTAAGCTATAACGATTTGCAGAGGAAACTAAAAAGTTTTGATGTTGATATAAAGTAGGCCGCTGTTGAAAAAAATTTGACCAGTCCAACAATATATATTATAATTTCAAATTTAAATTGAAATGCAACTTAAAATTCAAACTCCTATTGAGGCGTGCCGCTAGGCATTTATAATGTTATACCCTTATTACGAACACAATGGAAAAGTTTTTGAGTCCTAATTTGATCGTATGGAGAAGATAGCGTTTGGACCCAATCATTATATTAAATTTCGATTTAATTATCAGCGCGTTTACTTATCGTACGGCCAAACAATCACTCCAAACACTACGAAAATTGAAATCCGATAATAATACAATATTACGGATCCAATGAAACTGGTTTCGTCAAATTCTAAGACTGTACCTCGGAAGGCTATTTTTTTAAATTCAATTTAAACGATAAAATTCCTAACTTAACGAAACACTTCCAATTTTAATTTAAAAGCTTTTATTATCTTCAGAAGTATCAATATAAATTTTAAAAGCCTTTAAATTATTTTTAACAGACTTAAAACTCCAGATTCAACATTTTACCAAACTTCAAATTTTTTAATTCAATAATTTAATTATAAAATAAATAGTGATATTTGAATTCAAGTTAAAAATTAACTTTTAAATATTTAAAAATCAATTAAATATTTCTATTTCAAATATCCTAAAATTCTGGGTCGTCACATTCCTCCCTCCTTAAAAGAATTTCGTCCTCGAAACTACTAGTTAAGAAGAATGGTCCATACCCATTTACTTTCCCCAAAAATAAACAATTCCAAACAATTCTCAAACAATCCTTTTTATTAAAGACACACTAACCCTTTTTCTAGCTTTCCAAACTTATCCATTCTCTTTTATTCACATTCATTTTGATTTCTATTCACTTATCAATGCTTATCATTTCACATTTTTTTTTTAAATCTTCACTCAAATATTTATTCAATATATTTTCCCGACACCCATATTACTTAAGAATTCTACCATTTCTTCTTAAGTTCAATATAAGTATTTTATACGCTTCTTATATTTATTTTCACTTCACCGCTCTAGTTTATATATACTTCTATTCAAATTGGTTTTCCCATTTCCATATGAATTCAATTTATCTTCAACTCCGAATATTGAATTTTATCTTCCATTTATAACTGATTCATATCATTATTTTAAATTAGTTTCATCCACTAATTTATTTCAATTTCAAATTTGAAATCGTCTTGTCGCTAACAAAAATTTTCCAAAATTTTCCAACTCCCAAAATTTTCGAAAATTTTTGGCAGAGTTTCCTTTGTACGGAGGAGCTTTTGCAATTTAACAAGAGATATAAATATATATACTTCGACCCACACGGTCGAAAAACAAAAATAGTTCATATTTTCAATTTTTATTGCTTAGGCGTACCTTTATTTAGCATTTTTAAGCAAGCGGCTCATTATTTAGCGATTAACGCAACCAAAATCCTGCCAAACGGCCTTCAGATATGTCTACTTACTCGATTTAAACATGTAAGCACTAAATATAAGAAGTTTATAGCATTTCGCTTATATTTAAATAGCTAAAACTTGGATTCTATAAAATGCATGCTATATTCTTTCATAAGCACATATGTAAGGTTTCGACACTTATTTCAGTTGCTTTCAATCAACTCTCAATCCATACTATTCAATTTAAGTGATTTACAACTCACTTGCTTGGATATGATTCATTTTTAAACCAAACGAACTTATATTCATTTCAACCGATTCAAAAAAATCAATTTTATTTACTTCTATTAATTCATAGAATTTTATTTAATCTCATTTTCGTCAAACGACAATTATTTCTATGCAAATTCAGCGATATTTTTGTGAATAAACAATTAATCAAGCTCATAATCATTTTAAATTGATTCCAATACAATTTATATTTAATTTTATTCCATTCTAACTTATTTACAAACCATTCACTTGCATTTCATTCATTCCCGCATTGGTTTCATTTAAACTCATTCCATTGAGCTTGTCAACATTTCATGCTAATATCAATAACCATTCCCCAAATTAATTTAACACAAACTTTTATTTAAAGGCTTTTACCCTTACTCGAAGCCAAGCTTCTAATATTTTTAAACTTAAGTTAGTTTACTTTCTTCAAACTTTTTCAACTTCATAACATAAGTTCACTTCGTTTGTGTAACGAACCAGAATTTCTGTTAATTAAAATTTGTATATTTAATTGAATTTAAATATTAATAAGTGAAATTTATAAGTCAAATAATTTTATTTCAAATAATTGGATTTAATTGGATAATTAAATCGATTATTTAATAGTTGAAATTACAGAAAAAATTGAAAATCGAGTTTAATATGATTGAAAATGATTTGGAAAATTTTATTATATCATATTGGAGTTATAGTGATGTTATAGAACTTTTAAAATTGAATTTGAAGTTAATTTGTGAAAATTGAATATTTTAATATTTAATTGACGTGTAAAAATAGCCATTTTTCAAACAGTCTCGGATTTTGGCGAAACTAGTTTCATCGGATCCGTAATGTGATATTATTGTAATATTTCAAATTTCGTGTCAATCGGATTTACGGTTTGTCCGGGGCAAGCCAAAACGCATAGAAATTAGTTTAAATCGATTTAATTTAAATTGATTCTTTATTGTCGTAACTCGCATAGATGATCGAATTGGCTCCCGAAACCTATTCCATTGTATCCGAAATGTGGGGTAAACCCTAGAAACGCCAGTCACCGCACGAGATTTGGAGTTCGGAAAATTTCGAGTGAATAATAATTTGCAAATTTTCTATAAAAGGCCCCATATTTCACAATTTTGCAAGAAACCATAGAGAATTAGGTTCAGCCGCCACCATTATCTCTAATGGCCGAAATCATCCCTCTTTTCTCCTCAAATTTCTTCAAATCCACAAAGCAATTCGTGAAACTTCCTAAATGAAAATCGTAGAGGGCGGTGAGATCTCCAGATCCAACGGCTGTGATCGGAAATGACGCGGCGGATCATTGTCAAATCGAGCTCAAACGTCTTATAGTCGCGCATGTTTTCTGAGGCCAGATCGAGGCCGAGCTTCATAAGGTTGGTGGCGGTGGTTCGTGGTGTGGAGGCGCATGCATTGTCGTCGCTTGATCGAGTTCTGGTGGAGGATGGTGGCGTGCGGCATCGAAAAAATTTACGTGAGTGATGGGTTGTTCATGCGACTTTTGTTTTGGGGAAGAAAGTATTGCATGCGGCCCGATCTGTATTTGAAAAATCAAGGGCCCAGATTTGCCAAAGGTTTAAAAATATAAAAGATTTATAAATAATATTATAATTTAAATCGTGTAATGTTTAAAATTGTGTAACATTTTCATACGAGGTCGAAAACGCACGAAACAACTTCCGTTGGCTTCGTTTTGTCGAGCACTACGCAATGGAACTGGATTGAATTCATTTGGAGCTAGTTTGAATTTCGGGTAAAATTAAACGCGCGTTTAATTTTGTTCGAAATAAAACACGGAAACTGAATTGAAAGCAAGGTGAGAACTTCTCACTCAATCGAATTGTTTCGATTTATATTTTAATAGTTAGATTTAAAATTGCTTGATTGTATGTTTGAATGATAAATTATTATCTATTATTGGTTGAAATAGACATTATACGCCGTTAGCAAGCGGAGGTTACTTATTAAAATCATATACCGCGATAATTCCATCTTGATTGGAATTGGTATTATATATGTACTTGGAGTTGATTTTCCCGCATTATATAGCGTATGAGACCCTATTGCGCCGCCTATTAAACGGATAATATTTTATAAATCCTATATACCACGATATTCCGTGTTGGAACGAAATTGGTATTGTGCTAACATCTTTGGATGCAGGGAAACAGGTTGGAGGGATCCAACTGGATTCCTCACCAGTATTTATTTGATTACAGATATTGTGATATTTGTTGATTATCATATCGATATATGATATTTGGATGTCGTGATTGACTATTTGGTGCTGTTGCATCATCGGATCCATTTTTGAAGTTTTAAAATAATGATTTTTATTTTAAAGGGACTTTTAAAGTGATTTTCGAAAGTATATGTTTTATTAAATTTTGAATTGTTAAAATAAATAAACGTTATAATTTTATTTTCATAAAAGTTATGATTTTTGGAAAATAATACTTAAGTATGATTTTGAAGTATATAAGCTTTAAATAACGATTTGTAAATTATTAAAAGAATAAGTTTAGGTAAATTGGGAATTTTGAATTATTTTAAAAACGATTTATATAAAAGATTTAAATTTTGATATTTATAAATTAAAAATATAGGAATTATAAAACGAGTTTTTTTTGTTAGTCTTAAAATGAAGAATGTAACAGCCAGGTATTTTCAACCATTCGCATCCATTATAAGTGTATAGGTAGACATTCATGCCGGGATTGAATTGCTCAAAATACCGCGTTGTAAATAAAAGTTTGGCAAATCTCAGAATATACAGTAAATAATAATCACAGATCACAGACACAGAGTATTAATAATGCAGCGGAAGTAAAGGAGATAGTAGTTCATGAAGCTATTATATAAATATATCAGAGTTACATAAGATACAATAGAAGAAATAGAGTACAACAGAATTTTAAATATGATAAACAAGTACAAGCTGAATAGAACAACCGAACTGAAAAGATAAAACTCGACAAGTAGATAATCTCCAGTGATTCCAATCTCCGGAAAGTGGAAATCCAAATCTGTGAATAACTCAGGCTGACCTAAGCGTAAATAAAAATACAAACACTCGAGTCAGGACATACATACTTATACAATGTAAACCAACTCAAGTGAACTGTAGTAAAGGTAAAAGTAACTTAGAAGATGCTTGGGACCGCTCATCCTCTAAGGATCCGTTAAACTATTTACTATATAGTATATTTGCACTATATACAGTAGTGTCTAATCAGTAAAGTATAATCATATAGAAAATAGCGTTAAGAGGATGGTGAATCTTAACGCGGTCGGATCTTTAAAACCAAAATCGTAGTGGGCTCGATATAAGGAGATGACATGGCACGCGAGGCAATGCCAGGGTGGATACACCGTTTGCACTCCCGAACCGGTGGTGACGGTAAGCCAGCAGCTTCCGCCCACCTCGAACAATACCCCCGAATCAAAGTGGCGCCACATGTCGAATCACAAAAGTAATAGAATGGTTTCCGATGGAGCATGCTCGATGAAAGGGTGCGACCCTTTGTGTAGCCCGGTATAGCTCCTGTTTCAGTCATTTATGCCAACTCACGGGAGTTGGGTCCACGTAATATACCTCTTGAACGTCGCCACCATCCCACTTCATTCTGGAATCTCCACCGCGTACATAGTTGTTAAAGTGGTTTTCAGTATTGGCCGGCTATAAGACAATATCCGATCCCGGTCTCTTTAATGACCAATCGTTATTATAACCCGTAGTTATAACTTTAAAACAATATTTTATACTTCAAAAATAAAATATCATTTCGACCCAAATCTTTATCAAAATAAAGATTAAATCATTTCCAAACCATTTCAATATATCATCATACCATATCTTTCAATTCAAATATTTATCAAAATAAATATCAAGTCATTTCTAACCATTTCAATGTATTAAATTATGATGTCCTTTAAAAACTTCCTTTCAAATCATTTTAATACATCAAAATATCATAACCTTTCAAAACTTCATGTCCAAAATATCATATCCTTCAGAACTTCCTTTCAAATCATTTTAATATCAAAATGTCATATCTTTCAAAACTCCATTTTTCAAATCATTTAATATCAAAATATAATATCTTTTAAAACTTCATTTCAAATCATTTTAATATATCAAAATATCATATCTTTCAGTACCACATTTCAATCATTTTAATATATCAAAATATCATATCTTTTCGAAACCACATTTCAATCATTTTAATATATCAAATAGTTATATTTCAAAACAAATTACTTCATTTTAAATCATAAAAATGAAGTTATTACATTTAATAATTAAATTATTAAATTCCAAAATTTTAAACTTTTCAATGTTCATTTATGCACTTAAATTTATTAAAACAATGAAAATTTAAGTTTCGCAGCATTTGGAAAATGCTACAGAAAGTTACATTCAAAACAATTCAATTTAACAAAAGACAGCATTTAAAATGCTGTTATTTAATTTCAAATATTCAATAGAATTTCACAACACTTATTTTTTTATTTAAATCATTTTTAACTTATAAAATCATACATTTTCACATTTATAAACATCATTTAATTTTTCTTAAATTCATGATTTTATAAAGTTAAGTTTCCTTTCAAAAATCAATATTTATCAATAATTCACTTATTAAATTTCAAAATTCAAATTTATATTCATTATATTAAATTTCAACTTAACACTTAATTTTAAAATTTCAAATATAACTTAATTCCATTTTATTTAACTTAACTTAAAATTTCACTTTTAAACCAAATTCATAAATTCCAATTTAAGTTATATTTTCAAATTCAACTCAGTATTCACTCATTAACATTTTAACCTTATTCAAAATAATTAATATGTTAAAAAATCAATTTCAATTAATTTAAATTCAAAATATCATAAATTTATCATATTTCAAAGTTAATTTAAATTCCATTAAAAATTAAATCAAAATTTCCAAAATAACTTACATTCAGATTTTTTAACTTTTCCGTAACTTATTTAACTTATAAATTTCCAGAAAATCAATAATACTTTACAAATTATATTTTTATTTAATTTTAAATCAAAATATTATAATAATTAAATTTCTAAAATATTTTAACATTTTTAGAAAAACATATTTTAACTACGGGCCTGTATATAATTTTCTACGCTAGGTAAAGTGATACGGGTAATATATCGTTTCAACCCGTAATTTACAGAGAAAAATCCGGATTTTATCATTTCAAACACGCAGTCCCAAGTAAATAAGATAAATTGAAAATCGCTCAGGCCTATCATTTCAGCCCATAATGATTTTCCCCTATTCTAAAGTTCGTTCGGGTATGTATCATTTCAACCCATGGTGATTCTAATCTAAAGGGAACTTGCAGTGTGATAAACTGATAAAAATAGTAGAACAACATAATATAACAGTAACCGATGTTGTAACAGGTGTTTAAGCATTGGTGAACATCATAAAATCATAACATAGCAGGTGTAACATGATAATGTATTTTACAGATTCAAAAGGGGTCAATTTGCTAGTTATATATGTACATATTGTCTGGTGAGAATAACTCATAGGTTTAAGTTGGAGCCAACAATCGAATGCACAAACTGAGATCTTCAAAAGCACTATGGCACGACAATGATTCGAGTTTGAGAGAGCCAAAGATAAATTTCCTTGAACACATTCAAACGAGACAATATAACACACATAAGTTTCAACTCAAAATACGACTAAACAATGTTAGGAATCAATGCATAAAACAAAGCCCAAAATGTTTGCACTTGCTTTCAACCACCTATGCTTCAGCTCCAGATTAAATGGCACGGATAAAGGCATGGTTTGGATCTGGTTTGGGTTCCTAAGGTCGGCCTTGCATGGGAAAAGGATGGGGTAAAGTATGGTAGAGAGACATGAGCATGGACACAACTACACAAGGCAAAGCAACAATGGTTCTCTATGCAACAAAGGTCACAGCCACAAGCATCATGGGCACAACCAGGTATGTAGTAGGCTAGAAGAGGGCATGGAAGAGGGTGTAGGTTAGGAATTTGCTGGTGGTGGTGGTGTATGGTCGGCCAAAGTGGTGGAGGAGGTGATGGAAGCAAGGTAGTGGCCGGCTATGCAAGTGTATGTGGTGTATGCTCATATTTTGGTGGGTCTACATCATCAAGGGGCACGGCATGGCTTGGGCTGGGCTGGAGGAGGTGTTGACTAGATGTGGTGGTGGTGGAGGTGGCCAAGGTGGAGGATATGGAAGGAGCTTAGCCTTGAAGGTGAAGAAAGCAAGAGCAAAATCATAAGAAAACAAGAAGAAAATGAGTAGAAAGAAGAAGAAGATTACCAACTCTTTACCTAAGGAATGGAGGCCATGATTTTTGTGATTGAGAAGAGTTTGTATATGGGAATGAATGAGAAAAAAATGTGCTGCTGAAAGAATTAAGGTCGGCCAAGCAAAATGAAAGCATGAGTTTGGAAAATGAAAGGTCGGGAGATGAAAAGACTTAGGAATTCCAAAAGTTTTAAACCTTTCAAATTTCTAAAATTTGTTTATATAACTTGATATTTCTGGAAATAATAATAATCCCAGATAAAATTTCGAAAATTATCAAAATATAAAAATATATATAATATTTATTAATTATATAAAGTTAAATTAAGGAAAATAGCTAAAAATAGTAAACTAGTCTAGAAAATTTGAAATTAAATGAAATAAATTTTAGAAAATTCATATGAGCTTGTAATATATTTTTAAACATAAATAATAATATAAAATAAAAGCACATTCACAAAATAAATATATAAAATTAAATTTGAATATAATTTTAATGAAGAAAATAGTAGAAAATAAGAAAACAACCTTTAAAAAAAAAGAAATCAACATAGTAAACTTTGGAAAAATTATAACATCACAAAAAAATGTTTACAAAATATAATATATATCTAACATGACATATAACACATATTAGAACATGATTTGACAATTAAAAATATAATTTATAAAATTTAACACAAAGAAAATTGTTAATTAATTCAATGTACACACAATATTGAAAACAGTATAACTTTCACAATTTAAATCCGTTTTCAACGAAACGTAAAGTAGTATTCATGTTATTAAATCTATTTTCATAATAAAGTACAAAATTTATAGTTTCAAACTTTTAAATTTTTAAGTTAAGAATCGAAATTTGACTATTTTGACCAAAATCAACATTTCAGGAAAATATTCAACTTACACAAGTTTGAAATTATAATACACATAATAATCAACATTTATATTTTTAAAATGAAATGTTTGGGATAAAACAAGTTTAAAATAATTTAAAAATAAAATAAAGTCAAATTTAAATTATATGCAAAATCTAGGGTTGTTACACTCTCCCCCACTCAAAACTTTTCGTCCCCGAAGAGGAATGAGGTACGGGAATACACAAAAAAGATAGAATGAAATAGGATTAAGACAAGATGACAAGGAGATTGAAATTATACCTGATAACTGTTGTTATAGGTAAGTTTAACAAGGTATAGATTTATCAAAGATTATAGAAAGATTTCTAAACAGAAAGATTATAGAAAGATGCATATACCAGTCTATAGCAAGATAAGGATGATAAGGACAACCAAAAGATAGTTTGAAAAAAAAATCAAAATAAGGAAATAAATTTGAAAGCATGGAAATTTCAACTTAAATAGAGAATAAATCTTTTACACTAGTTAAATAAATCTTAGCTATCCCAAATTTCATTATCTCATTATCCAATCATCTTAAATTAACAATTTTTAAAACCATGGGTTTGAAAAATAATCGTTTATTACACCACAATGTGTACTTAATAAATTTTATTCTTCTTTATTCCTAATTAAAATTAAATTTATTCCTCTCAATATATTTATCACTTATGTTAAACATACTTACACTTATTATAACTGCTTTCTTCTTTCTTAGTTCTTTTAACATTATTTTATTATAAGTTATTCAATTACCCTTTATTATATTTACCTCTTTTAATCGTTTTATAACTAAAATTTAAGTGTATAACATTTATTATAACCACTCAAATTTTATTTATAAATCTTTTTATATTGTATATTATCCAATTACATTTTTAACTTCTGAATTTAGGTAAGTTATATTTGAATGCAATTGTATTATACAAATAAACTTTCCAATTAAATCATTTCATGCTTGATATTCATCCAAAATTTTGATTTGATTTTTTTATAATTGGAATTATTCTTTAAAATAAAATTTAAGAACTAAATTTCCGATTACATTCAAACCATTTAGAGATAAGTAATAATATATACATAATATGTCAAATCAAATTTCAATCATATATATATATATTATAAATCAATTCATATTTTAGAAATTCAATTCAAATCAATTTGATTTACCAAAACAAAGCTGTAGTAAGTCTACAGAGCGGTCTCTTCACTTCGAAACTCGAAAATGAATGTTGATGATGTCGCGATCATCACCGAAGTTATTTTCCAGTGACAAAGAGAAGAGCACTAATTTTAAACTTTAAAATTCTTTGGAAACAAATTTCTATTTGAAAATACTTTAAATAATATATCCCTTTTTAAAACTTCAAACAAAAGGTTTGAAACCATCGGAAATTAAATTCTCAAATTTCTTGTTCTAAATTCATTTCAGTTCCCAAATCAAATTATAACTATCTATAAATTCATTTATAGAACAATAAATGATAAATCAAGTATTATCACTTCAAATAATCAATTTAAATCGGTTTATTAAGTTCCATAAATTTACTTATATATCAAAATTTATTTCATTAATCAAATTTTAAAATAATATTGTGTCAGTTTGTTCTGTCAAAGTATTTTAGAAATCCTATCGATAGCATTGATCAGACGAATCGATCGGAAACCCAAATCAACATCAACGACCCAAACAACACAATATATAAAACAAAACATAGATATACAAGTACAATTCAAAATGTTTGGAAGAATAGATTGGAAACAAAAGACAAGATGATTAAATAACAGAGTAGGGAGATGGATAAGCTTAAATAAATCACGGGCAACCTTAACCGGGTCAACCGTGACTTAAAGAATAAGATCAATGTGGATTTTTTTTTGGGGTAAATCTACATTCGATCTCAAGAGATAGAGTTTGAAATAACAAAAGATATTAGCATCTAAACCAAGGATAGATAAGAATCTCTGGTGAATCGATGCTAATTGTAAGGGAGTTTCCCCTTTTTTTCAATTCAATTTGAAATTGGCGTGGCTGCCGACTAACTAAAAAGATCATTCGAAGCGGAGTTATGGAATACTCCAGAGACAAAAGAAGATGAATAGTGAGGGATACGAATGGATTTTGGAACCGTAGGGAATGTTCCAAAATTCAAAGGAATCGAGTCAAAAGGGAAGAGATTCAAACTCGAATGAAAGTGATTCTGTAAATACATTCACTCCATATGCTGAGTTTTGCCTAGAGCTACCAAAGCTCTGATACCAACTGTAACAACCAGGTATTTTCAACCATTCACATCCATTATAAGTGTATAGGTAGACACTCATGATGGAATTGAATTGCTCAAAATACCGCGTTGTAAATAAAAATTTGGCAAATCTCAGAATATACAGTAAATAATAATCACATATCACAGACACAGAGTATTAATAATGCAGTGGAAGTAAAGGAGATAGTAGTTCATAAAGCTACTATATAAATATATCAGATTTACATAAGATACAATAGTAGAAATAAAGTACAATAGAAGTTTAAATATGATAACCAAGTACCAGCTGAATAGAACAACCGAACTGAAATGATAAAACTTGAAAAGTAGATAATCTCCAGTGATTTCAATCTCCAGAAAGTGGAAATCCAAATCCGTGAATAACTCAGGCTGATCGAGCGTAAATAAAAATACAAACACTCGAGTCAGGACATACATACTTATACAATGTAAACCAACTCAAGTGAACTGTAGTAAAGGTACAAGTAACTTAGAAGATGCTTGGGACCGCTCATCCTCTAAGGATCCGTTAAACTATTTACTATATAGTATATTTGCGCTATATACAGTAGTGTCTAATCTGTAAAGTATAATCATATAGAAAATAGCGTTAAGGGGATGGTGAAACTTAACGCGGTCGGATCTTTAAAACCAAAATCGTAGTGGGCTCGATATAAGGAGATGACACGGCACGCGAAGCAATGCCAGGCTGGATACACCGTTTGCACTCCCGGACTGGTGGTGACGGCAAGGCAGCAGCTTCCGCCCACCTCGAACAATACTCCCGAATCAAAGTGGCGCCACATATCGAATCACAAAAGTAATAGAATGGTTTTCGATGGAGCATGCTCGATGAAAGGGTGCGACCCTTTGTGTAGCCCGGTATAGCTCCTGTTTTAGTCATTTATGCCAACTCACAGGAGTTGGGTCCACGTAATATACCTCGAGAACGTCGCCACCATCCTACTTCATTCTGTAATCTCCACCGCGTACACAGTTGTTAAAGTGGTTTTCAGTATTGGCCGGCTATAAGACAATATCCGATCCCGGTCTCTTTAACAACCAATCGTTATTATAACCCGTAGTTATAACTTTAAAACAATATTTTATACTTAAAAAGTAAAATATCATTTCGATCCAAATCTTTATCAAAATAAAGATTAAATCATTTCCAAACCATTTCAATATATCATTATACCATATCTTTCAATTCAAATAATTATCAAAATAAATATCAAGTCATTTCTAACCATTTCAATATATTAAATTATCATATCCTTTAAAAACTTCCTTTCAAATCATTTTAATACATCAAAATATCATAACCTTTCAAAGCTTCATTTCCAAAATATCATATCCTTCAGAACTTCCTTTCAAATCATTTTAATATCAAAATGTCATATCTTTCAAAACTCCATTTTTCAAATCATTTAATATCAAAATATAATATCTTTCAAAACTTCATTTCAAATTATTTTTATATATCAAAATATCATATCTTTCAGTACCACATTTCAATCATTTTAATATATCAAAATATCATATCTTTTCGAAACCACATTTCAATCATTTTAATATATCAAATAGTTATATTTCAAAACAAATTACTTCATTTTAAATCATAAAAATGAAGTTATTACATTTAATAATTAAATTATTAAATTCCAAAATTTTAAACTTTTCAATGTTCATTTGTGCACTTAAATTTATTAAAACAATGAAAATTCAAGTTTCGCAGCATTTGGAAAATGCTACAGAAAGTTACATTCAAAACAATTCAATTTAACAAAAGACAGCATATAAAATGCTGTTATTTAACTTCAAATATTCAATAGAATTTCACAACACTTGTTTTTTTATTTAAATCATTTTTAACTTATAAAATCATACATTTTCACATATATAAACATCATTTAATTTTCCTTAAATTCAATAAAGTTAAGTTTCCTTTCAAAAATCAATATTTATTAATAATTCACTTATTAAATTTCAAAATTCAAATTTATATTCATTATATTAAATTTCAACTTAACACTTAAGTTTAAAATTTCAAATATAACTTAATTCCATTTTTTTTAACTTAACTTAAAATTTCACTTTTAAACCAAATTCATAAATTCCAATTTAAGTTATATTTCCAAATTCAATTCAATATTCACTCATTAACATTTTAACTTTATTCAAAATCATTAATATGTTAAAAAATCAATTTAAATTAATTTAAATTCAAAATATCATAAATTTATCATATTTTCAAAGTTAATTTAAATTCCATTAAAAATTAAATCAAAATTTCCAAAATAACTTACATTCAGATTTTCTAACTTTTCCATAACTTATTTAACTTATAGATTTCCATAAAATCAATAATACTTTACAAAAATTATATTTTTATTTAATTTTATACCAAAATATTATAATAATTAAATTGCTAAAATATTTTAACATTTTTAGAAAAACATATTTTAACTACGGGCCTGTATATAATTTTCTACGCTAGGTAAAGTGATACGGGTAATATATGTTTCAACCTGTAATTTACAAAGAAAAATCCGGGTTCATTTCAAACCCGCAGTCCCAAGTAAATAAAATAAATTGAAAATCGCTCAGGCCTATCATTTCAGCCCATAACGATTTTCCCCTATTTTAAAGTCCGTTCGGGTATGTATCATTTCAACCCATGGTGATTCTAATCTAAAGGGAACTTGCAGTGTGATAAACTGATAAAAATAGTAGAACAACATAATATAACAGTAACATATGTTATAACAGTTGTTTAAGCATTGGTGAACATCATAAAATCATAACATAGCAGGTGTAACATGATAATGCATTTTACAGATTCAAAAGGGGTCAATTTACTAGTTATATATGTACATATTGTCTGGTGAGAATAACTCACAGGTTTAAGTTGGAGCCAACAATCGAATGCACAAACTGAGATCTTCAAAAGCACTATGGCATGACAATGATTCGAGTTTGAGAGAGCCAAAGATAAATTTCCTTGAACACATTCAAACGAGACAATATAACACACATAAGTTTCAACTCAAAATACGACTAAACAATGTTAGGAATCAATGCATAAAACAAAGCCCAAAATGTTTGCACTTGCTTTCAACCACCTATGCTTCAGCTCCAGATCTGAAATGGCACGGCTAAAGGCATGGTTTGGATTTGGTTTGGGTTCCTAAAGGTCGGCCTTGCATGGGAAAAGGATGGGGTAAAGTATGGTAGAGAGATATGAGCATGGACACAACTACACAAGGCAAAGCAACAATGGTTTTCTATGCAACAAAGGTCACAACCACAAGCATCATGGGCACGACCAGGTCTTTAGTGGGCTAGAAGAGGGCATGGAAGAGGGTGTAGGTTAGGAATTTGCTGGTGCTGGTGGTGTATGGTCGGCCAAAGTGGTGGAGGAGGTGATGGAAGCAAGGCAGTGGCCGGCTATGCAAGTGTATGTGGTGTATGCTCATATTTTGGTGGGTCTACTTCATCAAGGGGCACGACCATGGATTGGGATGGGCAGGAGGCGGTGTTGACTAGATGTCGTGGTGGTGGAGGTGGCCAAGTTGGAGGAGATGGAAGGAGCTTAGCCTTGAAGGTGAAGAAAGCGAGAGCAAAATCATAAGAAAACAAGAAGAAAATGAGTAGAAAGAAGAAGAAGATTACCAACTTTTTACCTAAGGAATGGAGGCCATGATTTTTGTGATTGAGAAGAGTTTGTATATGGGAATGAATAAGAAAAAAATGTGCAGCTGAAAGAATTAAGGTCGGCCAAGCAAAATGAATGCATGAGTTTGGAATATGAAAGGTCGGGAGATGAAAAGACTTAGGAATTCCAAAAGTTTTAAACCTTTCAAATTTCTTAAATTTTTTTATATAACTTGATATTTCTGGAAATAATAATAATCCCAGATAAAATTTTGAAAATTTCTCAAAATATAAAAATATATATAATATTTATTAATTATATAAAGTTAAATTAGGAAAATAGCTAAAAAATAGTAAACTAGTCTAGAAAATTTGAAATTAAATGAAATAAATTTTAGAAAATTCATACGAGCTTGTAATATATTTTTAAACATAAATAATAATATAAAATAAAAGTAAGTTCACAAAATAAATATATAAAATTAAATTTAAATATAATTTTAATGAAGAAAATAGCAGAAAATAAGAAAACAGCCTTTAAAAAAAAAGAAATCAACATAGTAAACTTTGGAAAATTTATAACATCACAAAAAAATGTTTTTAAAATAGAATATATATCTAACATGACATATAACACATATTAGAACATGATTTTACAATTAAAAATATAATTTATAAAATTTAGCATAAAGAAAATTGTTAATTAATTCAATGTACACACAATATTGAAAACAATATAACTTTCACAATTTAAATCCGTTTTCAACGAAACGTAAAGTAGTATTCATGTTATTAAATCTATTTTCATAATAAAATATAAAATTTATAATTTCAAACTTTTAAAATTTTAAGTTAAGAATCAAAATTTGACTATTTTGACCAAAATCAACATTTCAGGAAAATATTCAACTTACACAAGTTTGAAATTATAATACACATAATAATCAACATTTATATTTTTAAAATGAAATGTTTGAGATAAAACAAGTTTAAAATAATTTAGAAATAAAATAAAGTCAAATTTAAATTATATGCAAAATCTAGGGTTGTTACAAAGAATGATTGGATTTCTTAAGTGAATGAAATTTAACGATTTATAAATCGTGAAGTTATAAAAAACGAATAGATTTTTGTAAAATAAAGGACTTATAAGTAGTTAACTTGTAAATTAGATTTTTGGTATAAAATTGAGTTATATAAATTGAATTGGATTAATAAAGGAGATTTATAAATCGAAGTTTATAAATAGAAATGGAATTTATAGACATTGTTTATAAATTCGAAATCAATGGAAATTGATAAATTGAATGTTGAAATTGGTTAAGGAAGTATATTCACGATTTTGGACAGTGGATATATTATTAAATAAAATGGATATGCTTGGGAAAATGAATATTATAAAATGAATTTAATCGTTTTAACGATGTTTTAAAATGTATTAAACATCGAAAACATAGATTTCAACATTCATTGTTGAAATAGACGTTTTCTAGAAATAGAAGGAAATGATGGACTATAACACTGTTGTTATAGTAAATGATTCCGAAAGGAAATATTTTGTATAGTATTGGGATTTATATATCTATTTTAATTTCGAATCCCTATACTAGTGATTTTGGGTCGTCGTAACGATGTTTTACGCAACATTCGTTTTGACTCAAATAAATGTGTTTAAGCGCACGTTTTCTTTAAAGAATGAAATATATACTTAATTTCGATTTAAGTATATTGAATATTTTCCAAGTGTTGAAAATAAATAGATTTGTGAATTACTTATTATTAAATAAGTATGGAAATGTTTTCCAATATGAAGTGAATATTTTGAGACTTTATCTTTTAAAGATAAATTGAAAATGAATATTAGAAATCGATTTGAAAATCGTATATTCATAGATATTTTGGAAGTGTAAATTCACTATGAAATTTATAAAAGAAAGGGAAATTGTTTAAAAAAATAAACATTGATTTGTTTTTGAAGTGGGAAATAAATTTACGGATTTGGAACGTAAATATAAAGTAAATCGGTAAGGATTTATTTAATTGGTTTAAATGAACCATTTTGAAATGAAAGTATTTCTGCGTAAGGAAAATGATTGAAATTTGTTTTCAAAGATTGAAAGGTGAAAAGTGATTTGAAATTTGTTTTCAAATGGTTGAAGTGTGGAAATTATATATCTAGTAAAGATATTTTGGAAAATAAATAATTTGGAAAATTATTTGGAATCTGGTGATGTTAAGCATGCCTATTGATAGTTAAATAACCGACTATCAATATTTACCTTTGAAAAAGTATTTGTTGAGATTTGCTTGAATTTGAATGCCACACTTATTTTTAAAATAAGCGCTCACTATTCGGGTTAGCCGGGAAAGGACCTTGGGGTCGTATAACCCATTCCGAATATGTGATATGTCGTTATGGATGCATTTGATGACCGGTGTTGAAGATTGGATATTTGTGAAAACGGAAGTATTACCTTCGAATGTTTCTGCATCGGCTGATCCCCGATATAGAAATTTATTACCCTTTGTGATGGGAAGTCCGGTCGTGATTAGTGAATATCCAGATTGCAAGGACTTCTTTGTAAGTGCCTTCGGTTCCGTTCGATCCCGTAACGGACTTGTATGGATGTGTGTCTGACGTTACAATTTGAGATGTAAAGCTGATTTCTATCAAATATATTTCCGTTGGTGGTGGAGAATTTATTCTCTTAGCTTAACACCCTTAGAGTTTATGTAGTGGATGGTTACTAGTGATACATTCCCAAATTGGTAATGTGGCATACGAAGTGCTGTTGAGCATTTGATGATCAAAGCACATCTTTTATCTAAAGCGTGGCTTTGTGGACGAGACTTCGTCAGACCTCACACCCTGGAAATGGTCAAAACAGGAAGGACACGGCAAGTTTATTAGGGGGTAGCGCCCCTTTAGTGTATGTCATTCCTTCTGGATAGAGGTGGTATCATGGTATAGATCCCAGATACTTAACCTATGTTGTTGCTGAAAATTTATTGCCTTGTGGTTGTTGGAAATCGAGGATCCTCGGATATAGATCGGTTACGATCGGGGAATGACATATTCATGTCAGTAGTTACCCAGTTAGGGGTAACCCGGCCTTGTGTTGGCAGAGATCCGGTTAGGTTCTCGGGACGTCATTCCAGAGGTGTTTCTATGTGGCAATGGGAAGTTCCTTGGCCTGACCATTTGTTGGAAATCCAAAGAAACAATACGATCTTGTACGGTTTTAGTTGTAGAACCTATCATTCACTTATGGTGGTCACCACTGTTTGGATGGTAGTTATAGTAGGCATAAGTGCGAAATGCCTATGCTGGCTAAGATTTATATCTTTACTTTCGAAATGATTTTTCCTACACTATGCACTAGTAATAATATCAAATGTTTCTTTTTAATGCGTATAAAGCATCTTTGACTATCATAAGGAGAAATCTCCTCCGATTCTGCGTTTGCATTGTGTGTGTGCGGGAGGCCTTATGGTAGTCTCATTTTCTAAAAAGCATTGCGAATCTATTTTAAAATTATCCTGTTCTTTGTTTTAAAAATAAACCGTTTTAGTTCTCACACCATTCACATGACTGACTCGGAGTTTATTGTTTTCCTTCCTAAACTCTGGGTGCCCACCAATTTCCCCACAGGCAGTCAAGAGTCAGGTTTATCAGGATATTCTGGAATTCAGGAGTTGCTGGAGGCAAGCTGGATGGCATGGCGTATTCACTAGTATATAGTATTTCTTTTCCGCTGTTTGTTGTTGTACACTCTGATGATGTAATGAAATGTAATATGATGTAATGTAATAACTGTTATAGTTCTTTGTTTTAAAGATTATTCATTTATCTATTATATGTTGTTCCGCTGCGATTGTGAGATTCTGATATTGTTCTGTTGTTTCTTTATGTTCTGTTCTATCTTTTCCTCTCTTCTTCTATCTTTTTCTTCTTCTTTAACCATAACGGTATGGTTTTCCGGCATTCGATTGCTCGGCAGTTGATACAGTGGACGTATTGATGTCGGTTTTTGAGCGTCGAAAAGTCGCAACGTTACAGTTTGCAAATAAATTTCCTTTTTCACTTTAACTTATCAAATCTCATTTCAATCTACAAATTTATTTGATTAGTTCTTTTTTTTCGTTCATTAAAAAAAATTTAATTTCCTAATTCAATTCATTCACGACTCATTTAATACAATTAACCATTCTCACAATCCATTTAAATTTTAATTCATGTTTAATTCACTTACAATTCCAAGTTGAATTTATATTTATAACTCGGGTTTCATTTACAAATCCATGATTAACTCAAATTTCAACTCTTATTTATCCAACAAGTGTTCCGTTTCCATATTACATAATTAATTATCCAATTGGCTCACTTCCAATTTACAATTCAATCTCTGATTTTTATCTATGACAAAAAATCACTTTATTACTTTACTTGAGTTCAATCTAATTTATAATTCAAGTTTAGATTTCTATTTCACTTTCCAAAATACCAAATACATTTTATTTTGGCTTACTCCTTCCAATATCCAATCTCAGTTCATTTATTTACAATTATAAATTTATTTGCTCATTCCCAAATTTATTTTCAACCAATAAATTTTATTTCATTAACTTATTCCATAGCCATTTTTAATAAGATCCCAGAGTTTCAAACAATTACTTAAACATACCAAAACATTTCAAACCAACTCCAGAGTTTAAACCATTACTAAAAGGTTCCAAATTCAATTTTTAAAAACATATATATCTAAACCAAACTATTCCTCTACATTTTCAAAATCAAACCAAATTTCACAAACAAACATTAATCCAAAACATCCAGGTAGCAATCCTCTTCTTGGAAACTCGAAAATGAACACCGATGATGTCGCAATCATCATTGGAATTATTTTCTAGCGACTGAAAAGAGTTCAATGCTTTTATCACTTTAAAATCGTTTCAAATATTTTTAAAAAAAAATCCATATCTCACCAGATTTCAAATCCAAATCAAAAATATCTCCGAAATACTACTATTATTTCTCCAAAATCCTTTGAAAACCATTTTCAAATCCAAAGGAATTGAACTTTTCCCAAAATTCAAAATTCAAAATTCTTTCAATTCGTATTCAAATACTACTTTGAAATGTTATTTTAAATTATAATTTACATTTATAATTCTCACTTACAATTTGATTATGTAATATGAATTTACTTTCTTGGCTTTAGTTATGATTTTCAATTTCTTATTTAATTTCTACAAAATAATGATAATAATTTAATATTATCATTCCCTAACAACCAAGCAACCATATATAACTACAATAATTTGTGAAAAATTATTTCCTTTATATACAAAAATAATTTGGGTAAAATTATTTCATTTACCTTATTTAAAACAATACTGTATCGGTTTATCTTGTTTAAGAGTTTAGAAATTCCTATCGATATCATGGCGTCCCACGTATCGACCAGAATCCATAAACACTCAACCGATAAGTCAACACAATATAAAACAATTTTATAGTCACTAACAAATACGTGCTCATATCTATTAATACACTCAAACTCATTCTAGAGTACTACGGACTCTATTTAAATGAGTAATCCCACCAGAGCCAAGGTTATCACCACCTAAACTCTGATACCAAGTGAAACAACCCGCGGTTCCATACCCCTTGAGTCGACACTATTCTCCTACAAACTAGTCAAGATGAACGGAAATACGAACCATTTGGGTTAAAGAAGAAGAGGTAGAAGAAGAAAATAGAAACAACATCAGAAACTAACCATCGCAGCAGAATGAAATATAATAGATAATAAATGATCTTTACACAAAAACAAATCTGTTTATACATTACATCATCAGAGTATACATAACACACAACTGGACAGTAATCATAACCTGCCCTCATAATCTGAATACACAGCGGAATATTTAAAACAACTATGGGAGTACGTATCGCCATCAAACCCATCTTTTGGGCTCCACAACATCCTTTCCTAAATCTATAATACTCGGTCTGACCCGAGCATTATAGTTAAATAACACCCGAGTCAGTCTGGAATACCAGCATGAGAAAACCACACTCAATTGGATTATTAAAGTTACAAAATCCTTTGAAAATAAAAAGCATCTCGTAAGACCACGCCATAAATAAACATGTCGAGTTTTTACCTTACGATAGCCAAAACACTTTTTATCAAAATTCTCTGATATTATAATAGTGTCTATATACAAATACTTATTAAAATAGCCGAAATTGTTACATCTATTAAATTCCAGCTACTAGCCACAAAGTAGGTAATACAAACAAAAATCATAAAAGGCGCGTAGGGAGAATGGATTTTCAACTAATGACTAGGCACTGGGTACCACCTGTCACAGTACGTGGCCTAGATCACCGTACCGAGGATTACTCCCAATCCCCTGCAACACAAGACCAGGACTACTCCTTACTGGATAATCCCGATTAAGATCACCCCACGGTTGGGATCAGCAACCGCACCACTAAGCCGAATAAAAGGGACATCTAGACAGGGATGATCTCACCTAATGGGTGCTACCCACCTAGCCTTGCTGCATAACCCCTGATTTTCAGCCATTCCCGGTTGATGAGGCTTGAGGCTAAGTGTTACCTTTTTAGATCGTTTCACTTAGAATGCTCATCGCCCACCTGACGATGTTCTGAAAGCATTCAATCCATACAAGTCCATCCCGGGTTCGAACGGAACCGAAGGCACTACTCCCACTACATCTATTTTGGAATCACATCAGGATTAGTAGTGACTAGCCCTTGCACTTCACTGCTCCATCTTCGAATCCAAACTCGTCTTCTGTACGAAAACGTTTGAACCAGATCGAAGTGGTTTTCGAGAAATAAATCCCGATCCTGGTCCCTTCGAAACGATCAGCGCATTGGCCAATATTGATAGTCGATTAACATTCACAAACATCCATCAACCATAAATAATTTCACCAAATTATTTATTATCCTCAAATATCTTCGCAAGATATATTTCCATTTTCAATCCTTTTGAAAACAGTTTTCAAACCACACTTTTCACATGAAATAAATTTCCAAATATTTATTTCCACTGAAAACACCAAGTACAAAGCTTTCGATTTTTAAAATAATTTCAAAATACTTTATTATAAAATATGCTTTAACATTTAAATTAAAAATTACTTCAATGCTTTATTAAAATATATACTTTACGAATATTTAAAATGAGGCTACTTATAAAATATAAATCTAGATTTTCTCTTTTTAAAACAAAATGCCAAGTCACCTTTAAATAATTACTACGATAATAGATTTGAAAAATACTTACTTTAGAATTTAAACATTTAGAAATAATAAATTTTCTAAAACATGCCTTTTAAAACAACATTAAAGCTTTTAACTTATATTTAAAAATTTACTTTGAAAACGTACTTGGCTATCCAGGGAAATACACTTCTCTTCACATCCTTTAAAAATAAATCACTATTTATTTTTAAACAAATTTTCCCATTTCTTTAATAAATTCCCATCATGAATTTATTCTTCAAATATCCACTGATATATTACTTCACTTTTATAAAACCCAGTTTATAAATTCCATAGTCACATTCTCCTTTAAATTTCCAATTTCAAATACTTGAATCAGTTTCCATATTGATTTCCAATTTACTCCATTTTGAAATAAATTCCTTCTTTATCTATTTCAATAAATTTAAAACTTGAATTTTTAAAATAAATTCTTTATTCCTTTAAATAATATCACTTAAGTTTAAAATTCATTATTTTTCTATTTATTCAAAATCCTTTTTCATACTCGGAACTTATTTATTAGGATTTTAAAAATCACTTTTATTTCTTTCCAATTCATTCTTATTTTTATTCGAATTCTCTATAATTGTTTACATAAAAATTCACTCTTTTATTTTCTTGTCAAAAATCCAATTCTACATATTTTGATAACTCGATTTACCGAAATATATTCAAGCAAACCACAACATTCGATATTCCAATTATCAATAATAGTCATCACAGAATATCAAATATTCATAACACAGAATATTAAACAATCTAAGTAGTTTTGAGGAATCCAGTTGGATCCCTCCAACTCATTTCCCTGCATCTACAGATGTTAGCACAATCAAATACCAATTCCACTTCGAGGTGGAATATCACGGTATATGGGTTTTATATAATATCATCCGCTATTATGCGGCGCATAGGGTCTCATCCGCTATATAATGCAGGAAATCAATCACTTCAATATATACTATATACTACTATATATAATATAGCACATCCAATCAATTCAATCATTCAATCAATTAGTTAAATTCAATCATTAAATTTAAATTTAACCCGGATGAGTGAGATTAACTTACCTTTGATTTTTGTTTTGCAATCCATTTCCAATCTGGCTATTTCCTTCTCGATTCTCGACCTTGTATAAATGTTATACGACTTATTAATATTTGAAAGATCGAACAGTCTATTAGCATTTAACACTTTAATTTAAAATAATTTAATTTTTTTTCTTTAGCAATTTTTAAAATAATTAAATAAGTAAATTAGACAAATTAATCTCCATATTTTAAAATTAAACCAGTAGATTTTAAAATGCATATGTATATTTATTTATCTAATTATACACATTAATTTCTAATAAAATTCCTTCCAAACCTATACACATATTAAACAGAATTTGTTCTATTGTAAAATATTCTCTTTTTTTCGAACAAGATCATAAATAAATTTTGAAAAACAATTGCATTTATATACATATATATTAATTTTTAGAAAAATATCTGGCTTACTGTAAACATAAAAACAAAAATTTTAAACAGTTTTTAAATTGAAATATCACTCCCTATAAGAATAAAAATATTTATTAATGTTAATAAATAAATAAGAAGCACCTATACCTAGCTGCTCACCAAGATTCCCTTGTCGCCGCCACGACCATATTGCGAGCCTCCACAAAATCGATCGCGAGCTTCCAGGCCTTCAACCACATACCGAACCATACTGGCACCGTCGCAAGTACTAATTTCGCTCACGACTTCGTCGCGAGTCCCACCTTTAATCGATTGACGAACCATCGATCGCGCCTGCCTTCACCATTCCGAATAACTCCTTCAGCCTCCCACGTCGCGCCGCCACCCTCGCGACACCCTACGTCAAATGAGCGCGACGACCCTCCCCATCCCAGAATTCTCGCGTCCCCATAAAAATTCCCACAGTCGAGCTCACGTTCGAGTTATTCGAACGAGCTACGGTGATACAGCTACCATTGTCGATCCTCTTATTTTACTTTATTTTTGTTGTGAGCGCTGATTCGATTTTTGAAGAAGAGAAGAAAGCCCTTTTTTTCTTTCGAGATTGCTTCGAACGATTTGAAATTGATTTTCGAATGAGGGGGATCGAACCATTTTGATTTAATTTCCATTCGGCATATTTTGATTTAAAGAAATGAGCAGAGGAGAAAATGAACTCCTGATACTCTGTGATGGTGAAGGGGTATGTGAGTTATAACTGGGAATGGTGTCATATAGGGTAAGATATAGTGATTTGCAGAGGAGACCAAAAAGTTTTGATGTTGACAGAAAGTAGGCTACTGTTGAAAAAAAATGTCAGTCCAACAATATATTTTATAATTTCAAATTTAAATTCAAATGCAACTTAAAATTTCAAACATTTATCGAGGCATGCCGCTAGGCATTTGTAATGTTATACCCCTATACGAACACAATGGAAAAGGTTTCGAATTCCTAATTCGATCGTATGAAGAAGATAGCGTTTGGACCCAGTCATTATATTAAATTTCGATTTAATTATCAGCGCGTTTACTTACCGTACGGCCAAACGATCACTCCAAATATTACGAAAATTGAAATCCGATAATAATACAATATTACGGATCCAATGAAACTGGTTTTGTCAAATTATGAGACTGTGTCTCGGAAGGGTATTTTTTTAAATTCAATTTAAACGATAAAATAGCTAACTTAACGAAACACTTCCGATTTTAATTTAAAAGCTTTTATTATCTTCAGAACTATCAATATAAATTTTACAAGCCTTCAATATATTTTTAACAGACTTAAAACTCCAGATTCAACATTTTACCCAACTTCAAATTATTTAATTCGATAATTTAATTATAAAATAAATAGTGATATTTGAATTCATGTTAAAAATTAAATTTTAAATATTTAAAAATCAATTAAATATTCCGATTTCAAACATCCCAAAATTCCGGATCGTCACAATACACATGCCATTAGACAAACAGATGACGAGGGATCAGTGTCGTATGTCTGGCATGAGGATGATAGAGAGTACGCTGCACATGTAAGTAGATTTTAGGTTATAAGTTATTAATAATGATTATTCTAATTAATTAATTATAAAATATTATGCTAATTACATGTAATATTTGTTTGTATTTATGTAGGAAAAAATTATAGAGGCACAGATGCTTGAGCATCCCAGACGAGAGCAGTCGACCACTGATAAGGAGGACACGATCTTTGACTCTGTTATGGACCCGACCTAGAGAAATAGACGCTACGGCTAAGGCAGACAATAGATAATTTACAAAAATTAACTACATATAAATATTTTCTTAATTTTTATAAAAGTTATGTCATAACTTAAACATATTTCTACTAGTTCTGTAGGCTCGGACATCACAAAGGGCATAACAAAAAGGCTTAGGACAGTGCGAAGATTAATGAGCTTAGACAGTAGATGGTGCAGTTGCAGGAGCAGCCACCTCCGAGCAGTGCAAATAGGGCATCTCTACCAGCGCTTGGTTAAGTATATAGAGCGTCATGGTGCATTTCCTTCATCCGGTGGTTCCAGAGCTAATGATGAGTCGTGAGGTATGATTTGCCGTTTGTTTATGGACATGTAGTGTTGGATATAGTTTTGTGTATATAAACATTGAGTGATGGTGAGGTTAATTTATGGATGTGTGTCGTTTGACATTGATTTGGTGGTTGATTTATGGAGCTGATTTGTGGAATTTGATATTGGATGTAAATACTGAAGTTGGATGGGTAGAAGTGGTAATGGAAGGTTTGTCTTGTAAATATTGGAGTGTGGTATTGGATGTAATGGTGTTTGAGTTTGATATTACGATGTTTGAGTTTTATGTTGACATTGATATTGATTTCAGCTTATATGTGAGGCTTATATACTGATTTGGATGATTTATATATTGATTGTGGTATGGAAGCGAAGATCGCAGCAGAAAAAAATTACCCGGATTACCGACGACCACCGACGGCCAACGCGCATTGGCCCAGATTTGCGATGATGAACGAAGGCTTTTAACGATCCATTGGCAACCATTTCCAACGGCAGGCGACGGATCCAGATGAAAACTTTCCACTGGCTGCTGACGGCTCCCAGCGGCTTAGTGGAAAAATACCACGCCATGTGTACGTCACTCTCCTTGGAAATTTCATCGTAAGAGTCGTTGCTATGGGGCCGTCGAAGCCGTCAAAAATAGATGAAAGTCATGGTCAGTATTCCAACGGCCTTTCCTACGGCTAACGACGGTCATCGATGACTGCTAGCCATCGAAAATGTCCATGTTTCTTATAGTGGTGGTACATAGATTGCAATGTAGTTAAGTGTGTTAGGTGAATTACACTAGGCATTTCTTCCTGCTATGGTACATAGCCTCTAATGAGACGAGACTATTTCCTCATTTTGCTTTCCCTTCTTTTAATCTTTTTTTGATCTTTTTCAATTTTGCGATGGTACATAGCCTCCAATGGGACGAGACTATTTCCTAATGACCTGCGCCCATGTACTATTTCTATACATAAGGTATTAGTGACATACTATTAACTTCTTTCTTAGTTAAGTACGTGCATACCAATGTCATATGTTATGTACGTTGTATTAGCTATTCTAACTTGATAATAGGATCTTGTTAATCTCACATTGGCTAGCACAAGAAAAACCTAGGATGTAATTTCAATAAATGAGGTAGTGACATATTACCAACTTGTTTTTTTAGTTAAGTCAGCACATAGCAATCCCATTTGGCATGTCCATTGTAATAGTGGTTCTAATGGATAGACATAAAATATAACATAATAGCTAACCAAACTATTCTTGCCAACTTCTTTATGACATATACTAAATTCTAACAACAAACTAAATTATTGTTGAAAATCGTAATTTAAGGATCTTATTAATGTTTAGACCGAAAAATAATAACATCTACAAAAAAATTTAGCTTATGTTAAATTGACAACATCAATACTTTATGATTTTATTGGCGATGAAAATTCTACAGACGTGGATATTAAAGCCTGCGGTATAATTTTTGGCTAGAAGATGATACTACAAAAGACCGGTGATCCAAACTGGGATGCATAACTGCTAGCGGGAAGAACTAACGTAGACTATAGGCTTGATACTGATTACATGCTTTTCTAAAGAACTGATATGCACATGCTTGCTTGAAGAGCATGCATATGTGAAAATATATATTGCAGGCTTAAAAATTACTGCGGGTGCAACGTGAAATTATATACATGCATGTACGTCAGTTAGTCTTCTAATGGACTAATGCAATGTGAAGGACCTGCTTGCTTGAAGAATGTCAGCGAGTGAATTAATGTCACGACAAGTATTTCAGCTGGTCTTTCTTACGATGTTACAGCGAGTGAATTAATAATGTGCTAATGGCATAACAATTTAAGCTTTCTTTTTTATGTATTTTGGTATTTAATTGTTGCATTACATAATAAACTTAACATTTTATTAATAATTGGGTGCAGATATGTAGCACTAGAATATACAAACGTAGGGATTCTTAACGAGGCTTCTTAATGAGGCTCTTCTACAACCAGAATATGCCCCTTACCTTGCAGCAGCATTAGGTTCAAGGGAGCAATTAGCAATTGAGTTCGCTGAGGATCTTCTAGTTATTCCTATGGTATTTTCTTGCGTTGAGTACTGATTATATCTTCTAACATGCTATTCCCTTTTATGCCTTCAAAATTTCCATACATATCAGGTTTGTTTCTCTATCTTTCTATATCTAAAGACATGTATCTATCGCTTATGTTATTTTTCAGTTGTATGCAATCTATTCATGTAACTAAGTTACTAACACCGTCCTTTTTTATTTTATCTATTCACAAATCATAGGATATCCACTTATGAATTCAAGCTTTATATTAGAAAGAATAGTTTATCGTTTATGTTTACAATCAACATGATCTTCTTCAAAATTGAGATGTTGAAATATATTCACTATGACTATTTTTGCTTTACAACCATAGAAGTGGCCAGAGAAGTAATTGATGTTGGTTCTGGAGTAATTAGTTTAAGGAAGGCGATAAAGTGGTTTTCATTTTTAATGCCACTATAAGAGAGCTGATCATTGCACACTGCTTCCTCCTAACGTTTAAGTTTAAGTTAATTAAATATAAGTTATAACATCTTAAGTTTGTGCAATTGAGATAGTTTATAAGTTTAACAATAATAACAACAATAATAATAAATAAATATTTGAATAAATTAACCAAGCTTTATAAAAATTAACTAAGTATTATAAAAATTAACAAGTTTAAAATAATAATAATAATAATAATAATAATAATAAAACATGTTTGATAAATAAATTAGCAAAGTTTATAATAATGATGATGATGAACTAAGTTTTACAAAAAAATAACTAAGCTTATAATATAACAACAACAACAATAGTCGATATTTTGATATAAGTCAACTAATTATAGCAGCAACAACAACAATAATAACAACAAAAACCAAGTTTATAAAAATTAACTAAGTTCAATAAGTTTTATGAAAATTAACTAAGTAGGTTCATAATAAAAATAATAAATTAACTAAGTTTACAATAATAATAATAAATTAACTAAACTAATAAGTTTGAGATAATTTATAAAAATTGACTAAGTTAATAAATTTTTGGTTTGATATTATATAAGTTTAAGTTACACTTTACGTTTTAGCTATCGAGATAATTTATAAGTTTAACAACAACAATAATACACAATGTAAATAATTTAACCAAGTTTTATACAAATTTAACTAACTTTTATAAAAGTTAGCCAAAATTTCAAAAATTAACCAAGTTTTATATAAGTTAACATGTGTTTTATAAAAATTAAATAAATTTGTCCAAATTAACCAAGTTTCATTCGAATTCAACTAAGTTAACTAAGTTTTATAAAAATTAAATAAGTATATTATAAAAATTAACCAAGTTTTATAAAAATTTAACTAAATTAACTAAGTTTTATAGAAATTGTTTAAATTTTATAAAGTTTAACTAAGGATGTTTGACATACCTTAAACATGTAAAGCACTTTATAATCATTTGTTTGTTAAACTTGTCTACAGGTAATTAGCCTTTTAAGAGTAAAGACCAGCTGCAGCAAAGAATTGTGGGTAATCAAGTAATGGACATGGCTTTAATTGTTATATATACTATAATATTTTGTTAATACTTGTTGTGTAAACTTGTTTATAAACGGTTATGGATTTTATATGAATTTTCTCATTTTGTCAAAAAAATATTATCGAAATGGTTGTTGATATTATATTTGATTATGTGATTAATATGTTTTCTTAATTGTTTAAATATGATGATTATGTGGTTGATTGATCGTTTGTTTGAATACGGCGATTATGTGATTGATTACTAGTTCTAATAAGAATATTAAGTGAGCGATGGTTGAAAATGATACAAGCCATTAATAGCATTATGCTCAAAACTGTTAATAACTTTTAGTAGCGTTTAAAAAACACCGTGGAAATAAACGTAAATCGCCAATACGACTTTCGTAGCGCTGTTAAAAAAACTATAAAACTTTTACTAGCATTTCGGTGAACAATACAATACAACATGCTACTAAATGCATGAATTTTTTTTAGCATTTCTAAAACCCTACAATATGTCAAGTTTTTGAGCGTTTTCTACAACGTTACAAAGAATTTCATATTTTTAGTTGCATGTCGTATAGCGGCGTTTATCGAAATGCTACGAAAAGTTTTGGTAGCGTATTTTCAATGCTACGAAAGGTCTTTCCCGGTGTAGTGCTTCTCATAGTGCAAAAACCAATTCTCAATCTCAACAGCATCCTCCGTTCGAACAACAGCTTTCCACCAAGCCCGGTGTAATCTCTGCTTAGCCTAGCATAATTATATCCAACTGGAGCTATAGGATTAGCTCCTCCAACATTACCGACTACTCGAGCTTGCAAAAGATTGGCTAACAACCGATACACCATTCATGCATCTACTGGTGGATTTCCAACGCCCACACTAGCTTCATCATTTGGGTTAGCATTAGTCGATCGATGGGCTGAGTTTCTACGGGTACTCGGTCGAGAATTTCTGTTGATTGTGATGCTTCCTCCACCAAAATTTCCACTTCCGTTTCCTGCCTCAACATCCTCTTTCTCGTAAATCTGCATACGAGCCTTAGTAAGATACAGAAGAACAGTCTAAGAGAGAGGGGAACACATACTTATATATATATATATATATATCAATATAAAAAAATACAAGTATGTTACTATAGCGTTACCCAAACCCCAATCATATTTATAATTTATTGGATTATGTTTCAAAAGCTTTTAGGTTAACTTTTCTTTTAAAGTTTCATAAACCTATGCTTTGATATCAACTTGTAACATCCCCTACTTAGATGTCCAAAACTAACGGCTACAGATGTTGCAGTCTTCTATAATTATTAATCCTCGGTAATCAAATACCACGGTGCTAGATACATTGTTACAGAGATCATAGAATATGGAAAAAATTTAACAAATTAAAACATATTTCTACATTCCATTCAAAATATTTCTTGTTCATTATATAAGCCCACAAACGTTAACCGTGTTCAGAAAAATATAATTATTACACATACGCCAAGAGCGACAAATCAAGCTGCCCCCTTGCTTGATCAGAGTATATAGTAAGGCAATAAAATAAGTCTGCCTTTACATCCAAAATACACAACGAAAATAGATAACTCTAAATAACCAGAATGTCTCCTCCTTATCTTCGAAAGCTTTGTTCATCTAAGAAGAGAACCTAGAAACATTAAATCTCAACCTACCCAAAATCAATTGAGTACCCGAGAGTATAAAGGAAAAACAAAAACTTTGAGTCAGACATAAAGCCTTATGTGAATAATAGTCTAACATTTCAACCCATTTAGGTATCTAGTGAGACCACGCCGCTTAGCGGACCGGGTTTTCCCCTCACTGGTATCTTAAAATCTTTTCAAAATCATATATTGTGCTTCTGCATCCACAATGATTAAAATGTAGCATCTCAAAATATTATGATGATATGCATACTTACCAAAACATTCTGGATTACCCATCCCTAGTTGAATTGACTACTTATCATATTTATAGTTTCTAGGATTACTATATACGTAATAAATTTAATGGGCTTACTAACAACCTTTGTATAATTTGTAAACTCCCTGTCCTATTTCATAGTTTCCATATGTGCACTATGAACTTATTGTCCCCTGTCAAGTAACTTAATTAAATCATGGTTTCTGCTGGTGTAACGACACGGAAATTTCGATCTCGAAAATTCCAAATAGTTAAAGGAAAAGAATAAAAGAGACAGAAGAAGAAGAATCAGAAACACCAAAACACAGATTCTCATATTCGCAGCAGATCAAAATATAATATTACATAAAATAATAGTTGTACAAAGAAAAAGACTGTATCCGTTAATTTACATCAATACATCAGAGTTACAACAATTTCACAAAAACTGGACAGTTAAGATTAACTTGTCCCAGTTAAATTATAATATCACAGCGGGATACACTCCATACGTTCCTGCCATCCAGCTCGCCTTCTGAGCTCCAAAACATCCTTTCCTGAAAATCTGTAATACTCGGTCTGACCCGAGCATTACATCAAAGCAACACCCGGGTCAGGCTGGAAACCAGCGTGAGTAAACTCATCTAACATGAAATTCCAATACAAAGAACTTATTTAAAACCCAGGGTAACTCATATCAATTTACAAATTCACAATTTATTATAGACAATACTTATTTCACACATCAATTTCTAAGTACCCAAAACTTAGATTAAATAGTTTACTTTACTTAAATCATTCCATTCCAGCCTATTGATTCCATATATCAAATCTATATAGAATTATTATAGATTACGAATCGAAGTGGTTTCGGGTATTTGCTAACACCCGACCCCGGTCTTTTTGAATTCAATGCCATCTCTAATCCAAGTTGATAAGTTTTAAACAATACAATTCATAACCAGGATATCATATCACAAAACGATTCAACTCAGATAAGTACCTACATTATCACAGTTCAACCCATTTATATCACAACACATCTCAATTTCCAATCCGAGATATCATTAATCCAAGTCATTCAATATCATTTAACCATCCATAAGCAAGATTTATAAGTTATATAATTTTCAATTAATTTAATTAATCTCCAATTAAGTTAATCACCAACTTTAATCACTTGGATTACCTTAATTCTTCTTACTTAACATTAGTTAATTACAACTCAATTAATTAATCATTCCTTTACTATCCATCTTAATTGACCTTCTTAATTAATTATTTTTAATTAATCATCCTTGGTTAAATATTCCTTAATTACATTTAAGTAATTAACTCTTAATTAATTATACACACAAATTAATTAACCTCTACACATCCATATTGATTACATTGATTCTTAATTAATTACTTGAATTAATTATTCCATAATCACTTATATTGATTAATTATCCTTTAATTAATCACACCCATTACTTATCTAATCCTCAATTAATTTCCTAAATTAATCAATCCTTTGATTAATTACACCAAGTAATTAATCCTTAATTACTAACATTAAGTAGTTTCCCCTTTATCAAGTAATTATCCATTAATAAATCACATTTAGTAATCTTCCATTAATGACCCACCTTAATTAATGACATTAAATAATTATTCTATAACTGCTTCATTAAAAAATTATCATTAATTAATTTCTTTAAGTGATTAACTCTAAATAAATTAATCTTTCAAGTTTGATTTCATAAACTAATTACCTTAATAATTTAATTAATTAATAATTTCTTAACTGATTCCATTAACCAATCAACCATCCTTAATACAGTAAATAAATTATACTTTATTTAATAACATCATTTAAATCACCTTTCAAAAACAAAAGGAATTATCCTACTATAAAATTTACTTTAAACAAACAACTTTAAATTTTATTACCTTTGGGAAAAAACTTGTTTTAAAACTTATCCCTTTGTTAATCTTCTTAAACTCGATTTATTTATCATCTAAGCAAAAACTTGACATAGACTCGAACACCAAATTCAATTACTCGATCAAAACCCGAGTCATTACTTGATAAAAACAGATCTTAACTCCACACTTCGGAATCAACACGAGTCATCCCTTCATTTTCTCGTGTCCCCCTTCGACTACGACCTTCCTTCCTCCCAAAACCCAAATGCTCAGCATCCCAAATCAGACACAAAACCGCCTGTGCACGTGTACAATCCTCCTGGTCACCTCCGACCGACGCCGCAACCTTGATCAAGTTGGCGATGACATCAATATGCACCCGTACACCCATAAAACACCAAACCCCTCAACTCTAAATCTAGTCACCTGAGCGAACCCAGTTACCAAATTGACCATCCAAAAACACCCCGTAATGCCACCACAGACCACCTGACGTCACGCGACCACAACCCCTGCTCTCCGATGACCTATGACCATTTTCCCCTTGGTCCGATCATCTAAAATCCACCACGGTCAACGAATTTGTTTTTCAAACTCTGATGAACAAAACCCATACCCAAAACCCTATTTAACCATTCTCGATCACTCCGATCAACGAAAAAATTCCCCTTCATTTTTTCTAGCCTCGATAACTCTTCAGCTACCTCCAGACGAAATTCCATCCACTTTGAAACCTCCGGCTGTCATAACTCGCCAAAAAACCATTTTCTAGTCGTCATTGAATTTCTCATTCGATCCCAATTTAAAAAAATTGATTTACCTTTAAAATTCTTGATTTTCCGGGATGATTTAGATTGCATTGGTAAATCAAAGAACCATGATGTTCAAATTTAACCTATACCAGAGTTTCCACTATATTTCTTTATTTTTCTTCAAATAATCAAAATTTATTTCACTTGGAACATTTTTAAAATTAATAACTTGCTGATTTGAACATATTTTATTTAAGAATCTAAACCTAAAAAGGATTATAGGATAAGATCTTAAATTTTTTATACAAGTTTGAAGCCTGTATCTATGAACAGAGGCATACATATATATATATTTTAAACAGATAAGCACAATTTTTTTCTCACATTTATATACATCAATCATATTTATCCATCCATGCGAACACACATCCCTACCAGATTTCAATGACCTTTAAAGGGTGAAGTTTACTCACCTTTGAAACAGAGAACCAGATTTTAAGTGTGAAACTGATTTTGAATTTGCTGGATGAATTGCTTCAGATTGATTTTGCTGCTAGCCCTTTTAAATTTTGAGACCGAGTTGATCTTTAGAAATTTGTAAGCTGCCTTCCTGACTTGAAATTTGAATTTAAGCTTAAATGTTTATTCTTGTTTCAGATTTTGGAATCCCAGGTTGAGAATTTTGTTTCTGATTTCCATTTTCCAGGTTTTGTTTTATAAGATGAAGATAAAGGAGGAAATTGAGAGGTGAAAAGAAAATCCATCCTGGATTATCTTTTTTTATGTTATTTGAAATTAATGCACTTGCCACTTGTTAAATTTTCTTTATTATTAACTCACACTTGTATTCTCATGCATGCTAAATTTGTTACAAATGTTTAATGTCTTTTAAATGTTTTCAAATTTTTAAAGAAATAATTATTAATACTTTCTTATGTTAATATATTTATATATTATATGTACTTAGCTTACACCTGTTTTTATGTGTATTTATATAATATTCTAAATTTGACTTTTATATTCATAAATGTCTTTACCTTTTAAAATATATATATATATATATATTTATATTTATCATATTATCAATTTACCCTTATATAGATGTCTTATGTTTTAAATGTTTAAATTTTATCTTAAGTTAATCTTACTTAATTATATTTATTTTCCTCTTATATTTGTCTACTAAATTTATAAAATCCCAACTACACACTTATAATAGTTATACAAATATACTAATTATACTTTATATACTTTATTTATATTTTAGAATGTTTTCCATAAAACTCTTATATTAAATTTCTATTTGGTTACCACTTTCCTTCATTTATATTAATATGATCTTTAAATGAAATTAACAACTATATACTAATAAAATCATATATATATATACACACTTTTAATTTCAATTTACTTTAAGATCTTTATCTTTTGAATTTCAAATTCAAATTCAAATTCAAATTCAAATCAACTCATATAAATATATATATATATATATATATATATATATATATATATTTAAACAAACACAAATTCAATTCTATTTAAAATACATTTATATATAAAAATAACACATTATTATTATTGTTTTGAGAATAATCAATTTTATCAATTATAAATAATTATAAAGGAGATTATCTCATTTATTTGTTCAATTTATAAATCAGTATTTTCAAAAGTTATATCAGATAACTATCCAATTATCTGATGCCTGAAAATCCGAGTTATCACATTCCTCCCCCCTTAGAATCTTTTCGTCCTCGAAAAGAAACGGAGGCAGCTTTATTAAAATTCTTAATATCAGCTAAAATTTCGCTTTGCACATTTTTAAAACACTTCAAAATCTGTATAATATTGTCAAAATAGTTTTATAAAAATATCATTTTGTAACTCAATGTTTCAACAAGTCTATCTTCGTTCTCACAGAAATTTGGTCATACGTTGATCAGACGTAGGACTGAAAATCTATAAGTACTTAGCAGACCCATTTTCAACACCCAGTGAAAATACTTGAAAAAATAATTTTATTGAAAATACAGAAAACGTTTTTGAAAGTAGAGGAAATATCTTTGGTGAGAATGCTCTGGAAATCATCACCCCCATGCACGGTCGCAGTTAACCCGATGGTTACGTTGCCTTCTCGGCAAAATCCACGGATAATTGTATGCACTCCATGCCCCTCGATTATGCTATGGAACCCGCTACAGATCGCAGCTACAATTGAGGTTATGTTGCTGTCATAGCAAAAACCCATATAACTGCATGCCTCAGCGCCCTCGAATTTCGCTGCCCAAAGAATGAAACTTCTCCACTCGACCACTAGATTGCAGTCTACCGATGTTACGTTGTCTTCCCGGCAAAATCAAATGTAGACCATTGACACTTACCTCTACACGATTTCCACTATAGTCCACAGTAGATCGCAGCGACATCGAGTTACGCTGTCGTCACAACATAACCTAAATGCCTCTGTAGGCGTCAACGCCCTTGACTTTCGCTACCCAATAATCCTCAGGAACTAGTTTGTCCGGACTCCTCACAGGATAAACTTTAGAACCTCCCCCTTTGAGGCTCAAGGCAGTACCAACCTATGATACTCCTGAGAAGTTTATTTCAAGGGAGCGTCTTTTTCTCCAGAGCCATTTTCAAAACACTTTATACTATACACATATAGTATCTTCCAAATCATACACCTAGTATGAATCCCATATAAATCTCTTTTTCCCAGAATCGATTATTCCAAAATCGATAATTCTCAAATTAGGCTTTCCAAATTCCAATATAGATTTTACCCAAAAATCAAAAGCCTTTCCAAAATCCATAGGTTCCAAAAACCTTTCCTCCAAAATCATTCTCATAAGATCCTATATATATATATATACATAACCTTGAAAAATCTTTGGATCATTTCAAACTTGTATAAAACCCCTTTTTTACTTCAAATATTTTCAAAACCCTTTTCTTTTGGCAAAAGATTCAACAAGGGGAGTTTATCATATATATAACAAAGATACATAACTTTGTTTATGCCAAATCAAATATTCAAATTTGATTACTCTTTACAAAACCACTTACCATATCACTTACTTCCATAAAGTAAACTTCTATTATAGAAATATCCAATTACCCCTTTATTTTATCATATATCTCATAAAATATACTTTTCATTTCAAAATCATTTTACAGTTTTTATCCACAAATTTCCAATATCAATTTATTCAAATTCGTACGATGTACACATATCATCCGTATGTAGTATCAATCTGATCGCTCACTCGATCATACAATTTCTCTTCCAAACTAGTATCGTCCACCCAACTTCCTAGTGCGGACTCAGATCTGGTTTCTTGATCAGTAACCGTCATTCTCCTTGCACAGTCATAACTATGATAGAGAATATCCAGAAACAATCAAAAATCCATATCCAGGTTCACCGTCGAAAATCGAGTGAAAAATCCCAACTCGGATCGATATACTATCTCGAAATTCTGTGTTCGAATCTGGATCAAAAACTATGCGAATAGTATAATATACGTACATCTTACGTATTTATCCTCATTGCTTATTAACCAAATCAATTCTCTTTTCTATTCACATTCACTTATGATTTCTATACACTTATTCACAATTGCTTCAATCCCATTTGGATTATCAACTTAATTCTTATCTCAAATGGATATTTAATCATAAACAGTTTGAACTCTGTCCAGCTTAAATTTATAAAATAGCTTGGAAAGTTTAAAAATAGATAAGTAGTTGAAAAATAATTATTAGTTTGTAAAATATCTGTAAAATAGTTAAATAATGATAAAATAGTTAAATAATTGTAAAATAGTTATAAATAGTAATTAGTTATAAAACAGTTGAAAACCGTAATTAGTTTATAAAACAGTTGTAAAATAGTTAAGTAATTTCAAAAATAATTATAAAATAAGTATAAAATAGTTTAGAGTTCAAAAAGAAAGGTTGTATATATAAATAGCTTGGAAAAATAAGTTTATATTAAAATAATTTATATTGAAAATAGTCTAGAGCCAAACTGTTCAATTCCCAATCTCCATTCCCATCAATTCAAATTTAAATTTTCACTTCCATTTAAATTGACTCAATTCCAATTTAAATAACTTCAATTTCCATTGAAATTGATTTACTCCCAATTCAAGTTGAATTAGCCTAAATTTCTTTCTGAATTCAAATCAAATTCCAGTTGAATTTTAAACCTATTCAACTTTAATCACAATTCCAAATTATTCAAATCAATTTGGACTAATTTCAAATTCAATCCACTTCAATTTCATATTATTTCAATTTCTGTTTGAATTAATCCCAATTCCAATTTCCACTTTTTAAATCATCTCGAATTATATAAATTCGAGTTCAATTTTAAATGTTTATTTAATCTCTTAAATCAAACTAACCTTTATTTTAAAATCAATAATCTTTAAAAAAATAATTCTGAGTCCAATTTTAAAATTCCATTTTAAATTATTTTACTTAACTTATTTTAAAGTTCAAATAAGAATTCAAAAACAATTTCTTTCTTCAAAATTTAATTTATTACCCAATTTATCTTCCAACTTTCGACTTTTAAACAATTTTAATTTACAAATTCAATTCTTAACATTTAAATCTTAAGTTCAAAGCGATTCTATATCCTTAATTTCAAATCAAAGTTTTATTTCCCATTTATTTCAATAATGGATATATTACGACAATCCATTTCTTTATTCATTTAAACAAATCAAATTCACAGTTTAAAGATTATTAATAACAACAGGATGATATTATCCAAATTATTTAAACATCATCCATTTCCAATTTTCAAATCTCAAACCCATTTTGAGATAACACGAACTCCCAATACAAATCAACCATTTAACTTCCCATGTTAAATCTTAATTTCATCTTGAAATCCCAAATCAGGTTGTTCATTCAAACTTATTTAACTTCCTCTAAGTTGAATTCAATTTACTTAATCCAATCAACTTTACACAATTTGAATTTCCATTCAAATTTTAATCTTCATATTAATAATCTTTCCATTTAATTTTAAAACTTACTTCACTTTGGGTTTCACATCACATCCCAAGGAAAATTCAAAACTCAACCTTAGAGTTTATTTCAAATATACATATTTATTTCCTTTACACACCAAGTTATCCTTAAATTTTAAACCACCTTTGCTTTTTAAATTCAAAACAAATTCCTTTAAATTTTAAACAACTTTTATTTGAAACAGGACTCTTCATTCTAATACATTAAATAACATTTCTTTATCACTTTGAAACAATTTTCGAATTCTGAACCCAGATTTAAAACTTCACAATTCAAATCATATTCAATTCCAATTAATAAGTCATACTTGCCTAAATGTTTTACTTCCCTAAAACATTTCATTTTACTTACCCATTAGTACACATTTTATTATTAAACACAACAATCATTTATGATAATAACCAAGGAAACCAATTCATTATTATCTTATTCTGAAACTCTTCTCCAAATTCAAGATTTTAATTTCAGTTTGAATCCATTTCAAACTTATCTTTATTCAATTTCAGTTTGGTTGTATTTCTATTACCCCTTAATTCTTATTATTTTATTTAACCCCAATGATTTAACAACCAGTTTATCTTAATATATAGTGGTTAAAAGAATCATTGCTTTATATATAAACTAATATAAAAATCATTTACTTCTAAAACCATTAAAACCTTTATATAAGAAAATAACTAGTACGCTCTCACATATATACTACACTCAACTCATTCTAGGGTACTACTTACCCTAACTTTAATGAGTAAACCCTCCAGAGCCAAGGTTCTCGCTTAACCTCGCTCTGATACCGAATGTAACGATCCAAAAATTTCGATCCCGAAAATTCCAGATAGTTAAAGGAAAAGAAGAAAAGAGATAGAATAACAATCAAAAACACCAAAACACAGATTCTCACATTCGCAGCGGATCAAAATATAAAATCACATAAAATAATAGTTGTACAAAGAAAAAAACTATATCGGTTAATTTACATCAATACATCAGAGTTACAAAAATTGCACAAACATTGGACAGTTAAGATTAACTTGTTCCAGATAAATTAGAATATTACAGCGAGATACACTCCATACGTTCCTGCCATCTAGCTCACCTCCTGAGCTCCAAAATGTCCTTTTCTAAAAATCTGTAATACTCGGTCTGAACCGAGCATTACATCAAAGTAACACCCGAGTCAGGCTGAGCCTCCTCCTCAACCACACATTGATCCGTCCCAAGAGAAAGAACAACATCAAGAAGTCACTCCTCCTCCTCCCGCACCGTTTGATTATCCGGGACAGGACGAAATTATAGAGACACATTTGGAAACAAATCTAAATGAAAGTATCGAGATCTCACACTTCGAAACCAACATATATTATCCCAAAATCAAAAATATTTGGCTAGGAGAATTGACAAATTTGAAAGTTCATTTTCTACACGGCTAGCCACAGTTGAAGACTCTCTTTCAACTGTTTTATCGGTCCTTAAAGAAGTGTTACAATGGGTTCGTGGTCCAACACCACCCTCTGAGGATTGGGCAGCCCCTGTACCTTCTCCTCCTGCAAAACATTCCAAATTATTTGAGGATGAACCTCCAAAAGAAGCTGTGGCATCTCCTTCAAAAGCTAGTACTTCTACAAAAGAAGAACCAAAGGAGGGTGATACAAATCAAGCTTTACCACAGGAGGATGATCCAAATCAAGCTTCTCCAAAAGAACTCTAAGAATTTAGGAATAGCAGTGTTTATATTTTGTACAAATCTATGTATGTAACTTCTTCATGTTAGTAATGAAAATTTTCTTTTTGACGATTGGCTTAAATAATATAAATTCTTTTTGATAATGTCAAAGGGGGAGAAATATAGGTAGAATCATAAAACATTAAAAATGAGCACATATCCAGGGGAGATTTTTAATATATATATATAAGTACATTGGATAGTTGTCATCATCAAAAAGGGGGAGATTGTTAGGAAATCAATTCTATGGTTTCATTGATAACAACTATACAAAGAAAATCGAATGTACATATATATCTTTATTTACAGGTAGATGATAAGAGTAACATCACCAAAGAGACAAAAACAAGACTCGAGAGAAGTATCAAAAGACTTCAAATTGGTAGAAGTTGAAAAGGAGTAGCATAGACACAAATAAAGCAACATGCACAGTTTCAGACATCTGAGTGCACAAGCCAGACGTCTGAATGTTTCCTCTGCTTTGCAAATCAGACAGAATCAGACGTCTGATTAATATGCTCAGACGTCTGGTTAAACTCTCTGGTTCACAACTCAGAAAGAAACAAACGTCTGATAATAAACTCAGACATCTGAATAGCAACCAGACGTCTGGTTAATAAACACGGACGTCTGAAATATTACCAGACGCAAAAAAAAATATGAAGGCCAGACATCTGAGGGTATTTTCCAAATGTCTGATTATAGACTCGACTGTGTAATTTGAAAGACCAACTGCCACATCCGAAAAGACACGTTCGCTCCTCTTCACCGCAACTCTTCATCACCAACAGTAGCAACTATACAACGATTGTTAACGGATGAAACTAAACAAAGAATCTTTCTACCACTATAAATAGCATCGAGAATTCAAGAGAAAATCTAACCTTACTTACTTATGCTCTTAATTCTTATACTCTGAATTATACCTGTTCTCTAACAATCAACTACTTGTATTTAACACTTCCGTATATTTAGAACTCATTATTCAATATCCTCTATATATATATATATATATATATATTGGAAGCACTTGTACTCAATAGTCAACATTCGTGTTATAAGAACACATTCTTGACAAAGAAACTCTGTTATTGTAAACCTGTTCCTCCGGGACAAGTGAGGGTTAGTTGAAAGGTAATTCCAAAGAGGAGCTTCGGGACTGGATGTAGGACGGGAGGTCCGAACCAGTATAAAATCCTGGTGTGATTATGTTAATTTACGTTGCTATTATTATCTATCAAGTTATATTATATAGTTAGTTGTTCATACTTTCATATATATCATATACGATCCACTCATATAGACTTACATAATCCTCATCCAACATCACCCAAATTACTCTCTAAAACAACCTCAATTGAAGAATAGTGAATAGGTCATTGATTAGAAGATAAAGGTCTTCACATTGGTTGATTTGCATTACTTTTCATTGCTGTACGTATTAGATCTACACCCAATTTGATAGATTTTTGTTATTGGTGAGTGGTTTTCTCACTATCCTATGCATGTTCATATGGTAAAATTACATGGTTTAAAATGATTTTTGGCCATAAAACCTTTTCTAAGTTTAATTATGTGCCAATCTGTGCATATGATTTAAGTTGATTAGAAATTACCCTTATCTATGTTCATGTGATATATAGATTTAGCTTAAAATTAGCTTGCTTACCTTATTCTTATGTTTTTGAATGGACGTATGTGTATGTTATTCTATGCTTGTATTTTGTGCTTTGATATTATTTGTTAATATTTTGGATGCTTACAAAGATGGGTTAGAGAATTGAGCAAATCAGAAGCATAGTTGATCGGAATTGGACAAAACATGAAGGGAGGCTCTAGATCCTAGTAGGAGCATGCATGATAACCCACACCTTAGGAAGAGTTAAAGTGAAAGATCGTATGGGGTTGATCGACTTGATGGATAAGAAGAGCATAGCTAGTAGAGGTTATCCATAGCAAGATGCAGGAGATTGACTAAGTGTTGGATGATATGACGAGTTACTTTTGGAACTTGGAGTCGCATGCTTTGGAGTGAAGACTAAGGGATAGGTCGGGTTCTAAAGCATCTGGAAGTGGAATGCTAGAAGCATAGATGGAGATTTAGCCAAGGATTGGCTAAGTGGATGAGTTGTGTCAAGTCATCGTAGGTCGACACTAAGTTATCGTGGTTTCTCCAGTGGGGGTGAAACTCTAGGGAATGGAGTAGACGTTCTATAGATCATGTTGTAGGTGGTGGCTCATTCGCATAAAGATTGGATGGTGATGTAACAACATGATAAAAGCTTTGTATTTTCGTTTTGTGACTTGTGGTGGGAGTAGATACCAAAGGCAGCGGCTCATAAAGGAGGGAGACATGAATGGGAATGTAGGGAGTTCCCCGATAATGGAAATTAAATTGAGCAAGAGAAGGGCTCGATCAAAATGGAGTAAAGAAGGGATCAAATGGAGATGTACTATGGAATCATTGATATTCGGAGTGTTCCTGTTGTACTCGAAGTAGGAGTATTGTCAGTGAGGAAGTCCGTGGATAAATTGAAGGACCCATGTACCTTGGACCGGTGACTTTAAGTCTAGCATCTAGCTTTGGACTACGAGACACATATCGAGTTTTGGGCTGCATGACATGAGAATACAAAGAAAATTTGGATTTTCATTAGTCCCTGGCATGTGGGCCATAAGAGTTATCATAATAAGGCGCATGAAGTGAGAGTTAGTATTGTTTGGTGAATGATATGGTTATTTTGATTGCTTTCTTTAGTAAGTTATCACTGGGAGATATCGCGGGGAGTGGAGTACTAGAGATAGGGACATCTGGACATCCATTATTCTATTACGTGTATAGTAACTTTATGATGTTAGTAGAGTAGCATATTATGTTGTCATGTGCTAACTCTTTGGTTGTAGGAACAGGTCATGTAATGGCTTGGGTACCTCTGTTCCTCAATATACTTACATGTATAGTATTTTGAGATTCATTTACCACTAACACTAGAATGTTTTCTAACCCAAGGTTTTATGCTTTACTTCTTATTATATTTGTTTGCACCAAAATTGGTCACAACACTCTTCGGGAGTTATTGAAGAGATAATAATGAAGAATGTAAATTCAAAACGAATATTATCTAGCAAAAACTCCAATCAACAGTAAAGTAAATGCGTAGACAAGCGATTTATAGTGGTTCGGCGTGTTGCCTACGTCCACTGTGAAGTTTTTTGCAATTTTATTGATTCTCTTTCAATGATTGCAAGTTGTTACAGCGATCAACAGCTAATTACAACTGGAAATTTGAAATCAACAACAAATATATGATGTAGGATGATGGAGATCTCAATCCGGCAGAGTCTGGGCGCTTGAGAGTCGAAAGACCCCTTTTCTGTTGGCTCTGGGGCTCTATTTATAGACGTAGGATGCCGATATTTCACTGAAAACTCGGAAGACCACTTCTGGCATATGAGGGGGCCCACTCACCCGGCCTTAGGAAATTTGGGCCCACTTTGGGATCGATTCGAACTCCATTCGAATCGATCAGAAAATCATCCAATCGAGGTGAAATTTGGTGTGGACATCCTTCAACATGTATGCAAGCTTCTGTGAAAATTTCGTGGCATTTGGATCAGTAGATTGAGAGATATGATCGATACGAAATGGGATTCTTCGAGTGGCTGTTTGGTTCGAATCTATGCGTTCGAACCGATTGCTTCGAACCGAGGATGGCACGCGCCTTCGTGTTGACGTGGAGCGCACACTTCACCTCGATCCGGATTTGGCTCCGAGTTGACCGCTTCGATTCCATACATTGGCACGTTCGCATCGATGAATGACACGTCACCATGGCTACTTGACTCGATGGATTCGAATGGTGCCGCATTCATGGATACGAACTGCAACTGTTGATGGGTGTGAAGTCCATCGATACGAACTTAATGGATTCGAAGAGAAGTGTTCCCATGGATTTGAACTACCACGAGATTGGTGGATTCGAACCAGATGGAGGCGAGGCTATCTTCCTTTCGACCATTTTAAGTGTTATGGATTCGAAGGTTGATGTTACTGATGGACTCGAACATCACCCCTTTGATGGATACAAGCCTTATAGCTTCTCCATGGGTACGAAGTCACCTGATGAACTCGAGACAGATGGATGCGAGGGACTACCATAATAGATACGAAGCAGGGGAAGCCGATAGGTTTGAACGTGATCGAGTCGAACTGAGGCATCTCGATGGATTCGAACTCGACCGATACGAACGAGGTCGATTCGAATTGGAGCGTGAGGATGGATACGAAACCGAGGCCTTTCCCTTGAAATTGAATCGATCATAACTCGAGCGTACGAACTCGGATTGACTTGAAATTTGAGATGCTGACTTCTATGATCTTTCTTGTCATGTTCTATCAATAGTAGCCCAATCTGGACTAGGACAAAATCCAGCGATATCCATAGCGAAGCATAGTATGACCAATCTTTGAGACGAACTGTCCTTTGTTTTCGATTGATCTTTTGGTATTACGGCTTTGCCAAAAAGCGGGATAACATTTGCCCCCCAAAGTACGTCTTGTGGAATATGGCGTGCTTTGAAAAGCTGTGATTTCTCTCTTAACAATCATTGCTCTTTTGTCGAAGGTTGTAACCTTGCTTTGACATGATTGATTGCTGCAGAATAGTGCCTGGCTGCTGGTTGTTGTAATCGTAACCAGATGAGTATTCGATCTTTGTGAATGTTTAAAATCGAATGTTAGTCTGACATATATGCACATATGTTAATTTGACCCTCATTAACGTTGTGTGTTCACGAGTCGTTGTCACTTTTGTTTGTTATTGAATTTCATATCGATTCTCTCCTGAAACGATTTGGAAATTTGAGTTGAAACAACGCTCGATGGTTTTTTTTGACTATCCTCTTGTATCGATCCTCTCCTGAATCGATGTAAAAGGTTGTAAAGTAGTTTTTATATCGATGCGAGTCGAAATGATGGATACGAAATGATAGTTCGTATCGATGAGCTTGGATGGGTACGAAACGTCCATTCGTACCGATGAGAAAGGATGGATGCGAAATTGCTGTTCGTATCGACAGGTTTTGATGGATACGAAACTGCGGTTCGTATTGATGAGAAATGATGGATACGAAGTTTCTGTTTGTCTCGGTGGGTTGTAGATGGAGTTGTGAACTTGTTGATGTGAACGAGGGCTTTGAGCTGATGGAGTTCATAATCTTTGATTGTTCCTGCTGCTTGCTTCGTATTAATGGGTCTGTCGTCTATTTCGAATTGATAGAAGTCTTCGGTGATGGACTCGAACCAACCGTTCGACTCGGGTGCTAGGGTGACCGGTGATGACTGGTCATATGGACCGGGAGACGAATCGACCCGGTTCTCCTATGGCCTCATATAAATAGCGTGGGCTTCGTCACTTTTCACCTTTTTACTTTTTATTGCTGCTTTTCACTTTCGAACTGATAGAGAGGAAGAACTGTTAGCCTTCGAATCGACTCAATCCTTCTGTCCTTCCGAGTAAAACATTAAAATCAGGTGATTTAATTAGTAGTATCGTGTTTAGAACGATGAAACTCGAAGTTCCAATCCATCCCTCTTGCTGTTATGATCGGTTTTGGTGAATTGCAGATCTGGTTGAGTGAGAGCAAGGTTGGGTATGGATGCGTTGCCATGGAGTCGAGGCCCCGTTTTGGGAGAAGAAGGAGTTGTGGCGCTTTCGAATCGAAGGAAAGCATGCGATTTTGTATCGATACGAATGTGAGAGCGGCAATCGATGCGAAGCTGGTGTTCACGGATCGATACGAGATGGTGTGCCTTTGATCAATACGAAACTCATCGTTTCGAACTGGGTTGATACAAAACTCATCGTTTCGAACTGATCGATATGAAACGTATCGAGTCGAATGCGATCGATACGAAGCGTATCGATTCGAAAGTGGTCGATACGAAGCATATCGATTCGAACATGGTTGATGATATTTCTTCGATTCGATACGAATTTGAACTGCAGCGACCGATTCCAAGTTGAAATTAAATGAACTTAGAGAACTTTTTGCACATAAAAATACTTGACTCCGACGAGCTTCTGCTTTGCATGATTGAACTTGACCGTAGAAATGCATATTGGACTACCTTTCGAAGCTCGCCGATGGAACTGTAACTTAACAAAAATGTAACGAACTTCAACTTGGGTCGATTGTTTGCAAGTGGATGGCACGGTTGTGACGGTCAGCGATGACGGTCATTTTCGGTTTGATTTTCAGAGTTTCGTCGTTCATACATTATAGTTTATTCCATAGAATTTGTTCAAGTAATGCACTGCACTGCACGACACATGCACTTTACACCGGGGAATGCACGGGCTTTTTATCATCTAATGATGATTTCTCATGAGTTAGCTAGTTATGGAAACTTCAAGTTCGCAACCGCAAGAAACTCAGAGTTCAGTCCCTCCCGTGCTTGAAGTACCGGAGATTCAGATTGAAGTTATTGGTCCAGCTCCGGATGAGTTACCTGACGCATCCTTCATTAGTAACCCATCAGATTATGTTCCGTCTAACATTTCGAAAGACATGCTAGGAAGAATATGCTTAAGGCATGGTTTGTCACTGGATGACGTGCTACTGCCGGGGCCAAATGATAGACCGCACAATCCACCGGAGGGATATACCGCATTCAATCGCCGCACGTGCGCAGCTGGGACACTCCCTCCGTTTAACCAGTATATAAGAGAAGTATTGTCGTTTTTGAGGATCGCCCCCTCTCAACTGCACCCGAACGGATACGCGTCGCTCAATAGATTGTTCATTGCATTTATGGAATATCTCCATCGACCGCCACTTCCGATCGAGATCAGATACTTGTTTAACTTCATGAGTCGGGCCGATAGTCCATCTTTCACATTCTTGGAGGCTGTAAGAAATTGCCAAGTGATCACGAGGGCTTGGACAAGATTAAGCTACTTCAGGACGAAATGGTTTTATTTCAGATGCCCCCCAGGGTTCGCTCGACGATGGCTATTTAGACGTAAGTATTGCTATCTTTTCGGGTAGTTGATGGAACCGATGTATTTGAAGTCGAACTCACATCTCTTTTCTTTTTTCAGCCGTAATTCAGCGACCTGAAGGTGAGCGTTTCAAAGAGATAGTTCGGGTATTTCAAGAAATCCCAAGCGAAGAGAGTAATATTGAGTTGCTACCGACAGATAGTAATCTCAGAATCCTTGGGTTGATTGAGCGGAGGCAAAGCATAATGCTTGACGGTGTCCTAAGAACAGTCTCGGAAGAACGAGTCAAACGAAGAAAACCTAAGGTTGTCATAATTGAGGAGGCTGACTCGGAGAGAACTCATACAGATGACGAGCCATTGGGTGAATCTGCGGATGTAGCTCAAGATACCGAAGAACAAAGAAAAGGCAAGGCAGCCGTTGTTAAGCCACCTAAAAAGGGAAGATGGAAATCAGTTGTCATGGCTCGATCCACTCCCGGAGTTAGAATTTCAAAGATGTCTCCTTCAAGAACTGAAAATCTTTATGAAGGGCTCGCCGATATTCCAATTCCGGATGATGTGTCCTTACAGCATGATGCCGGATTGGAAGAATTTTCAGAAGCTTTAGTTTTGAGCGAGTCTCTGCCCACTAGTGCGGTTGACACATCTGGTTGGTCGGGGGGTTGCACCCACATTCACACTTCACGGCACTACACGATTTCTAAGTGTAATACGTTCACTGTGATAGATTACTAATTTCGCTTTATGCTTCGCAGGTACTATGTCTGGTAGAGGTTCAATGCTTGGCAGTCTCCGTAAGAAACGCCAGTCTTCTTCGTATTACGAGCCCTATAGGAGGGAAGGAGACAGAGATTATGACTATGGGCGCTCGAGTCATGAGCGCTCTGACAGAGGAAAATATTATAGGCGATGATCTCGATCTCGCACGCCACCTCCTAGAGCTCACGCACCGCCTCCAGAAACTTCACGGCCCAAGCCACCTTCCCAACCATCGAGGTCTGATACTCACCGTAGAACGGAAATCGCGGCCTCCCCGTCAACAGAACAGACATTGACGGAGCCTTCGGGGGAAAGAGTGGTTAGGCTTGCTCAACTGAGGAAAGAATTTCCTGAAATTTGTTTTGATGGGTTCGTTTTTCCCCCGCATCTGAAGAGGATACGGTCGACAGTTGCTCCTATGATGCACGATTATCTCTCGGACGTATTCTTCCAGTATCAAGAGTGGTCGAAGACGGCTAACAAAGCATCAAAAGTGGCCTTTGATCGAGCGGCCACGATCGAGAAGTTGGAGAAAGAACTTGGTCAAAAGGACCGCATCATTCAGGCGCTCGGCAGTGAGGCCGAATCTTCTCGAAAGTCAGAGATTGAAGCTCTCAAGAAAGCGGATGAAGCTCAGGCAGCAATGGATAGGATGAAGCGTGAGCATTATGCTACGGTGGAGGACATGGGCCACCAAAATACCATCGTGACCGCTGAGCGGGATGCGGCCTTGAAAGAGCTAAACGAGCTCAAGGCCAAAGTTGCAGAGATTGTGAAGGAAAGAGACGCCGCTAATGTTTTCGCACAGGAAGCGTGTGACCAAGCGGTGGAATTTCGAAAAGAGAGAGACACGGCCTTGGAGAAGGTCTGCGAGACAGAAGCCGAAGTCGATGAGAGAGACTAAGCTGGAGACGGAGATAGAAGAACTTCTCATCACTTATAATGCAAACGTGCTGAGGCACAGAAATCTGACATGGCTTGATGATTATCCGACGCATTTGTTCAACGCCTGGAATTTACTTGTTGAAGAAGAGAAAGCATCACATCCAGGCGAAGTTTTTGACGAATTTGAGTTGGAGAACCGCATATTGACTGATGAAGAGAAGAAGGTTCTCCACGATTTTACGGTCTCTCATGCTAGAGAGATGCTGGGTACCCAACACTTGGAAGTTGGTGAAGGATCTAGCATTGCGCATCCATCTACAAGTTCAGAGATGATCACTTCATCTGGAATGGAGCCTACACCAACGACTGAGCCACAATTGGTCCCAGGCTACGACCCTGAGAAGCCACGCTTATCTCCCATCAGGGAGCACTCTTCTGAAGCTGCTCAGTCAGCTACGAGTCAAGTTGAGGAAGGTACTCTGCACAAATCTACTATGTGTTCGAACTGAAGTACTTGTATAGAAGCATGTTCTGACACCTCTTTTCTTTCTTGCTCAGTGAATAAAGCAATAATGACGGTGTCTCCTGCAGTCCAAGAACCACATCAAGAATAGGAGGCCATCATTACTGAAGCAATCGCCACAACGATAGCCGCGCCGACTGAGGTGACACAGGGAGGTTCAATTACTTTCGATGGACAGATGATGAATGAACTCTTGAGCCAGCACAGTGACCCCTTTGTTGACATGCCATTTGTTCTCGGCACGTTCCCACCTACTTCTATTGCATCGTCACAGTCTACCGCCACCTATCGTGAGTCTCGTGCTTCTCGGGAGGCTGAGATATTTTCCCAAATCGAAGCGGAGATGGAAGCGGCAGCACACGGCGGTAATTCTGAATGTGCGACGACGGCGGCTGATCCCACTCCTCTTGCGGTGACATCTTCTGGGGACACGCTAGTCGGAACCAGCGCGCCCGTTTCTCCCCCGGTGGTAGACCCGACCCCTCCGACTCCTCGAGAAGGGAATATTCCTTTAAGTTCAAGTTCGGAGGAGTATATTGATATCATGCCCTCGCCAGAGGAAGATCTGCCTAAGGGTACGGGGTTGAAGCGGAAGACTGCTAGTGGCTCCAGTGGTTCCGCGTTGAAGAGGAAACCGAAGAAGAAGAAGTAGATGATTCCTTCTAGTGCATTTTTGGCAGCTTAGGAAGTCACTTTTATTTTCCTTTCATAGGCTATGTATAGATGTAGGCTTGGCCCCCTGCAGGTAGGAATTTTTTTGAAAGAACTTGTACATGAATCTTCACATACAGTTAGTTGAAATAAAATTCAATTTCTTTGTTTCAATTCTTATTTCTTTTGTGCTTAAGTGTTTGCAGTGTTTGGTTTTCAGTCCGGTGTACTTGTGGTGTTTTTACTGTCAAGTAGAGTTTGTTTTATTTGCCAAGTCTGAAAATCTTGGTCGCAAGTTGTGACCGATGAATAAGTTGAACTTCGGACATTGTATCACTTTGGTTAGTGATTAACACTTAGCTTTTTTGCCCCCCAGTTTCGAGGAACAACATTTGTATTTTGGTGGTTGATCGCGCTTATTGCAAATCTTAAGCACATGTCCACATTCTGGGGACTTAGGATAATTTGAGATCGATAACCTGGTTCACACTCCAGGAATTTGAGAGTTATCGATGTTTGTAACACAGTTCGCGCTCCGGGAACCTGGAATTGATGTTTATACTCCACTTCACGCTCTGCGAACTTGGAGTTAGTATTGATATTTTGGTTTGCACTCCGGGAACTTTGACTTGGTATTTGTGCTCCAATTCACACTCTGGGAACTCGAAGATAGCATGTATGTTTAGGTTCGCGCTCCGGGAACCTGTAATTTATGTTTATACTCCATTCATGCTCTGAGAACTTGGAGTTAGCACGGATGCTTCGGTTCACGTTCCGGGAGCCTGTAATCTATATTTATACTCCAATTCACGCTCTGGGAAGTTGGAGTTGGCCGATAGATGGTCAGTCACACCTGTTTGGGCTTTTTAGGAATTCGTTCACACTTTGGGAACGATGGATTTGATGTTTATACTCCGATTCGCACTCTGGGAATTTGGAGTCCGTTCGCACTCTGGGAACGAGTTATTGGATGTTTATACTCCAATTCACACTCTGGGAAGTTGGAGTCCGTTCGCGCTCTGGGAACGAGTTATTGAATGTTTATACTCCAATTCACACTCTGGGAATTTGGAGTTCGTTCGCGCTCCGGGAACGAGTTATTGATTGTTTATACTCCAATTCGCACTCTGGGAATTTGGAGTCCGTTCGCACCGTGGGAATGAGTTATTTGATGTTTATACTCCAATTCGCACTCTGGGAACGAGTTTTTGAATGTGTATACTCCAATTCGCACTCTGGGAATTTGGAGTCCGTTCGCACTCTGAGAACGAGTTATTGGATGTTTATACTCCAATTCGCACTCTGGGAATTTGGAGTCCGTTCGCACTCTGAGAACGAGTTATTTGATGTTTATACTCCAATTCGCACTCTGGGAATTTGGAGTTAGTTGTAGGACTGTCGTGTGTTGGTTCAGTTCAGCCTTTGACGAGATGGCTTGCCCCCGAGCTGGGGTTTCACTTAGTGAGTGGCCGGTCGTATCACAGTCCCTCGCTATTTGAATAAATTCCATTGTTTGGTGGAACTTAGCTCTTCGTGTGTCGTGATTGTTGAATGTTGCATTCGGTGAATCACAGCTCTAGCTTGAAGAGATAGTAATTTATTGCTGAAATAAGAAAATATGGTGAAGTCAGTGCCTTATTACAAATTCAAATTCCATAATGTAAAGGAAATTGCGAAGTATTCATAGATTGAACAGAGCCTGTCATGTGTGACAGTGACGTCGTTCCAGGCTCCTGAGAAAGTTGGTCCACCACTGATGGAGTTTATCACCAATCTTCCGCGGGGACAAGTCGCGTCCTCCTGTCTCAGTCGATTGGGTTCGTTGTTTTAATTTGATGGGCCCGCTTCTCTGGGCTGCGATGTCCGCACAAACTGTTCCAGCTTCCTTTCTCTGATCAGTTTTTCAATGAGATCTTGTAAGTGACGACACTCGTTCGTATTGTGCCCGTAGCTTTCATGGAATCTGCAAAACTTTCCCGTTTGGATTTGTCTCTCTGACGACGGTTTTGGTGCAGGTTTTTGGTACTGAATTGTATTACAGGTTTGTAAGTACAGGTCTTCTAGTGATGTATTCAGAGGAGTGTAACTGTCAAACATTGGATTCTTGCGCTGCGAGCCATGATTTTGATCTCGTTTTCTAGTTTGATTCACGCTCTCTCTTTGCCGAGCTTGTTTGATTTTAACGTTCAACTGAACTTTTTCGGAGCTCTCACCGGACTGTTTGATTGCGACATTGCTTTGGATTCTTTCCGTGCTTGGCCCCGCATCGGTTTACTTCCTAGACTGTTTTGCATCTTCCCTTCTCAGGAATTGAGCCGCCTTGGCGTAGAAACAGTCCAACGATGCAGGTGGTTTTCCAGCTAACCAGTTGCCAAACTCAGAATCGGGGTTGATCCCCTTAGTCAACACCATAAGGATGGAGTTATCGTTCGGATTACTGATTTCCGCACATGTAGTATGGAATCTCTCTAAATAGTGTCTGAGCGTCTCTCCAGGAGCTTGAGTGACACTAGACAGAGTGTTGACATCCTTTGGCCTTGCGACGTGCATGTGGAATTGTTCAACGAATTTTGTGGCCAACTGGTCGAATGAAGAGATGGATCGAGGTGACAGTCGAGTGAACTACATGGTAGCGATGCCCCCCAAGGATATGGGGAAACTACGACACTTCACTGCATCGTCGGCTCTAGCAGCGGTCATCGACCATTCATATTTCAAAACATGTTGGTTGAGGTCGGAGTTTCCCTCGTACATGGGTAAAGTTGGCATCCTGAATCGCCGTGGGGGTTCAGCAATAAGAATATCATCCATAAAAGGAGTGTGACTTCGAGAGATTCTCCAATCGTCATCGGTGAGACCCTGACTCTCACGAATCATCTAACGTATCATAGTCGAAAGGTCCGGCATTTGCGTGTTTTGTGCGGCTTGCGCCGGTGTAGATTACGTTCCATACTTTAGGGTTGGACCAGATGTTGTCGTCGGTCCAAGTTTTGCCTTCTTGGCTCGTAGTCCTCTGGAACGTATGGTTCAGGAGTATGTCCATGATGACAATGGTCCAGGTTCGGCTGATCTTGAGCATCGACTCTTGGTTCAACTGCGACGTTAGTGGTGCGGTATTCTGTGGTGTGGTGAGGGACGGCACCTCCTCGGGAGGAGGGTCCGGTTTGGAAACTGGCTGATGGACTAACTCTCAGTTGTCCAACGGTCAGTGTCGGTTGATCTCCGGCGGCTGGCATGTGACTCCCATCTAGCCGGGGTCGTGGAGATCGATTATGATAATCAAGATGAAGAACTTTCGTTGGAGGAGCGAGAAGCATGGTCTCTCTTGGATCTCTTTCGCTTCTGGCGATCCAGTTTGTTGATCAGCTCGGCGTTAGCACGTAGCTGTTCTGCTAGTTGTTGCCGACTCTGGGTCAGCTCTTGAAGTAGCAACTGTAACTCTTGCCGGGTAACCAGACCTGATGGTTCCGAGTGTCCAATAGCATCTTGATTAGATGGAGATAGTGGAGCGGGGTTCTGTCTGTCCTGTTCTTCTTGATTGACAACGTTAGAGGTAGTTCTTGTGCTAACCATCTTTGAAGGTTGAATCCCTTTCCTAGACTTTGTGCAAATCTAAATGGAATGGAAGGAAGTTCTCTCTTAGATTTATTCAATTCGGTATCGATGACAGATCCAAAGAGCAGGAGAAAATCTGGGTTTTCTCAGTGAAAGCACCAAAGTGTTTGCACCAAAATTGGTCACAACACTCTTCGGGAGTCGTTGAAGAGATAATAATGAAGAATGTAAATTCAAAACAAATATTATCTAACAAAAACTCCAATCAACAGTAAAGTAAATGCGTAGACAAGCGATTTATAGCAGTTCGGCGTGTTGCCTACGTCCACTGTGAAGTTTTTTGCAATTTTTTGATTCTCTTTCAATGATTACAAGTTGTTACAGCGATCAACAGCGAATTACAACTGGAAATTCGAAATCAACAGCAAATATATGATGTAGGATGGTGGAGATCTCAATCCGGCAGAGTCTGGACGCTTGAGAGTCGAAAGATCCCTTTTCTGTTGGCTTTGGGGCTCTATTTATAGACGTAGGATGTTGATATTTCGCTGAAAACTCGGAAGACCACTTCTGGCACGTGAGGAGGCCCACTCGCCCGGCCTCAGGAAATTTGGTGTAACGACCCAGAATTTTGAATAATTTAATTTGGAAATATTTAATTTATTTTAAATATTTGAATGATGGTTTGAATTGAATTTTCAATATAACTTTGAATTTGGCGATTAAATTATAGAATTTAATCTATTGAGAGTAGGATAAAAATTTGAATCTTTAATTTTAAGCCAATTAAAAATATTTCAAAGGCTTGTAAAATTCATATTGATAATATTGAAGATTTTAGAAGCTTCAGAATTTAATTTGAAACTGCTTTGTTCAGTTTTGAAATTTCAATCATTTGAATCGATATTTAAAAATAGCCGTCCGAGGCACAGTCTCGGAATTCGACGAAACCAGTTCCATTGGGTCCGGAATATTGAATTATTGCCGGGTTTCAAATTTCGTATTTTTCTGAGTTAATATGTGAGCACACAAGATGTAAACGCATTGAAATTAAATCGAATTCAATTTGAAATTTAAAATTTAAATTAGTCAACAAACGACAGCATCCCGTGAACTAGGCCAAAAATCGCATTGCCTCCCCTTCGTTTCAGCCTAAATTCACGGCTAGATTATGCAAGCATGCTTCCTCCATGTTTTTAAATAGTCCTTCATCTTCAATTTAGAAATCAAAAGAAGAAAAAAAAATATAAACGTTAATGGCCGAGCCCCTTTTCTCATTCGTTCATTCGTATAAAAAAAAAAATCAATGGTGGCTGCGGCACTAATTCGAAAGGGGTTCGCGGCAACACAAATCGAAAGGGGGGGAGGGCTTGATTCGAGCAACTCGATTCGATCGAGGCAGCGATGATTGAAGGCGAAGAGCGGTGTCGCGACGAAGTGGGAAGGCGCGCGCGATAAAGCATTTGCGTACGGTGGCGCACGCATAGGTGATGGGTAGGTGAATGGTGATGGCAGCGGCGTGGGTTAGCCGCGAAATTGATGAGCTGGAAGCGGTGTCTTCGAGCACGCGAATCGAGTTTTGGTGCTTGGTCTGGCGAACGACGAGGCGACGTGAAGTGGTTTCTGGCTAGGGTTTCAGGGCTAGGGGCGGCTGCGGGGAGAATTGTCGGCGGCGGCGGCAACAAAATGGGTTAACGCGATCTGCTGTGATGATCGCGTATCGAGGTGAGTCGGATTATGTTGAATTTATATAAGTATAAAGAGAAAAATATGTATATGCGAATTTACTGTCTGATTTAAAATAGTAATGAAAGTAGTCAAAAAAAAAGAAAAAAAATATATCTATATCTATATATATATATATATATATATATAAAGATAAAATAGAAATTTTGATATAATAAGTAGGAGAAATTTATAAAAGAAAATTTAGTTTAAAACTAAATTATTAGTTGAATAGAAATTTTAGTTTCAAATGAAAAAAATATTTTGTAAAAGGAAAATTAGTTAGAAAATTTTACTTATTTGATAAAATGATTTATCAAAAGAAAATATTATTTATTATTGGAAAAATGGGTAACTAAGGACTAAAGGATATTTTATAAAAGAAAATGTTGTTTAAATTAAATAGTTAGTTAATAAAATTTATTTAAATAGAAATTAAATTTGTTCGACAAAAATTGAATTTATAAAGAATAGTTTGAATTTAATTTTTGTTAAATCAAAATATTAAAAAGAAATTGTTTGGAAGCCAAAAACAATCTATTTAAAAAGGGAATTTAATTTTAAAAATTGTAACCTTTTGTTAAACAAATTTAATTAAAGGAAATCAGTTTGGATTTTTAATTTTTAGTTTAAAATAAAAATCATTAACTTGAGATTGAAATAATTAGTTGGATAAATTCAATTTAAAGATAAGTTAATTTAATTTATTTAAGAAGAAAATTTAGTTTTAAAAATTAAATTGTAGTTGAATAATTTTTTTAAAGGTATTGGGTTAGAACAAAACCATTGAATAATTAAAACAATCAAGAACGAAATTTAATTTATTCGATTGATTCGAATATTAATAAATTGTGTAAATATTTATACAAGGTATAAATCAAGAAAATTGAGTCAAGAGGAGAAATGGATTGCTAATAAAAGCTAAGGTGAGAACTTCTCACTCTAAAGGAATTATTTAAATTTTAAATAGTTAGATTTAAAATTTGTTTGACTGTGTTGATTGAATGCTTGAATGATGATTGTTATATATAGTTATTGGATGTGAATAGACCCTATACGCTGTTAGTAAGCGGAGGTTATTTATTACACACATATACCGCGATATTCCACCTCGAAGTGGAATTGGTATTATATTATATATATAGCAATATATATATATATATATTGGCATATGTATATATTGCAGTTGATTGATTTTCCGCATTTTTTTAGCGGATGAGACCCTATTGCGCCGTTAGTAAGCGGATATATTTTATAAAATCCCATATACCGCGATATTCCGTCTTGAAACGGAATTGGTATTGTGCTAATGTCTGTGGATGCAGGGAAACAGGTTGGAGGGATCCAACTGGATTCCTCACAAATATTTATTTGATTTCATATATTGTGATATTTGATTGTTTATCATGGATGATATATGATGTTTAAAAGTCATGATTGACTATTGATGTGTTGCATCATCGGATCCAATTTTGAAAGTTTAAAAATAACGATTTTGATTTTTAAGGGATTCTAAAATAATTTTTCGAAAGTATACGTTTATAAAATATTTTTGGAATTGATTCATCTTAAATAAATAAACGTTATAATTTTAATATTATAAAAATTATTATTTTTGAGAAATACAGTTAAAAGTTGATTTTTGAAAATATGGGATTAGTGATTTTATAAAATAGTTTGACTGGGATTTCTGAATTTATTACAAGAAGTTTAAAAATAGGATTTATAAAAATTTTATTTTATAAATCAGAATGATGAAACTATAAAAGAGTTTAAAGATGTTTAAAGTAATAATATAAATTGTTTTATATTAAAAGATTTATAAATTGATATTTATAAATTTAGAATATCTTGAATTATAAAACGAGCTTTTCTAAGTGATAGAATGATTTGTAAATGAATTTCATAAAGGAATGAAATCTATAGAATTTATGAAATTTGATTATTTTATAAATCAAAAAATGAAATTATAAAAGAGTTTAAAGACGTTTTAAAAATAGTAATATAAATTGTTTTATATTAAAAGATTTATAAATTGATATTTATAAATTAAAAATATTGGAATTATAAAACGAGCTTTTACAAGTATTAGAATGAATTGTAAATGAATTTCATAAATTGGAATTATAAAATTATAACGGTGAAGTTATAAATGGAATTTTATAAACAGTAGGTTTATAAAATTTGTAAAGTTATTTAAAAGAATAGATTTTGGATAAATAAAAGAATCATATAAGTTATAAGATTTATAAATTTATGAAGTTTAAAGGAACGATTTTATAAACAAATAAATTATAAGTATTTAACTTATAATATGAAATTTTAGTATATCATTGAGATATGAAATTGAATAGATTTATAAAGGAAATTTATAAAAGGAAGTTGTTATAAAATAAATAGAAATAGAATTTATAAACATTATTTTATAAATCCGCAACGACTTATTTTGATAAGTGAATTGTGGTAATTTATTTATGGTGTTATATTCATGTTTTAGACAGTGAATAATTCTTTAAAATAAAATGAATAGAAGTGATGAAATTTATTAACAAGTATATTCACGTTTTTAAATAGTGAATATTATGTTAAAGAAATTATTTTGAGTGTGATGTTTTAAATGGAATTAAAACGATCTAAAGGTGTTTTAAAATGTATTGAGATTCGAAACCATAGATTTCAACATTCATTGTTGAAATAGACGTTTTCGAGAAATAAAAGGAAATGATAGACTATAACACTGTTGTTATAGTAAATGATTTCCAAAAGGAAATGTTTTGTATAGTATTGGGATTTATATATCTATTTTAATTTCGAATCCCTATACTAGTGATTTTGGGTTGTCGTAACGATGTTTTACGCAACATTCGTTTTGGCCCAAATAAATACGGTTAAGTGAATGATTTCCTTAAAGAATGAAATATATACTTAATTTCGATTAGGGTATATTAAATATTTTCTAAGTATAGAAAATAAAAAGATCTGTGAATTACTTATTTTTAATAAGTATAGAAATGCTTTTCCAATATTAAGTGAATATTTGGAATTTATCTTTTTGAAGATAAATTGAAAATGAATATTAGAAATTGAATGGAAATCGTATATTCATAAATATTTTGGAATGTAAATTCAATATGGAATTTATAAATGAAATTGGAAATTGGGTTTAAAAATAAATATTGATTTATTTTTAAAGAATGGAAAATGTATATCTTATAAAAATATTTTTGGGAAATAAATAATTTGGAAAATTATTTGGAATCTGGTGATGTTGGCATATCTATTGATAGTTCAATAACCGACTATCAATATTTACCTTTAAATAGGTATTTGTTGTGATTTGTTTGAAATTGGATGCCACACTTATTTTTTTTAAAATAAGCGCTCACTATTCGGGTTAACCGGGAAAGGACCTTGGGGTCGTATAACCCATTCCGAATACGTGATACGTCGTTATGAATTGCATTCGAAGATCGGTGTTGAAGACCGGATATTTTCGAAAACGAAAGGGTTTCTTGTTGATTGTCTCTGCACTGGCTGATCCCCGGTATTGAGATCTCCATATGTGATGGGAAATCCGAACGTGATTAGAGATTATTCGGATTGCAAGGACTTCTTTGTAAGTGCCTTCGGTTCTGTTCGAGCCCGGAACAGACTTGTATGGATTGTGTGTCTGACATTACAAATTGAGATGTAAAGCCGATTTCTTTCAAATATATTTCTGTTGGTGGCGGAGAATTTATTCTCTTAGCTTAACACCCTTCTCTGAGACGTACGAGCTCAGAGGTTATATAGTTGAAGTTATCAGCGATATACTCCCAATCTTGGTAATGTGACATACTGAGTGTTGCTGTGAAATGATCATTGTGTTGATTATTTGTGATAGGATCATTTGTTTGATCGTCTATCTTGGTGATCATTTCTATGATCATTTGTTGACCCAAAGCATGGCTTTTGTATAAAGTGTGTTTTTGTGGACGTGACTTCGTCGAGCCTCACAAACCGGTAATGGTCGAAACAGGAATTGTGCGGCAAAGTTTCCAGGGATCACTTCCCTAGGGTATGACCATTCCTTTTGGAAAAGGGTAGTATCATGGTATGGAGCCCAGATACTTACTCATGTTGAAAACACTTTATGATTGTGTGATGATGGTGACGAGCGCTCGGTGAAAGGTTCCAAAGGACCGGGAGTGGCATATCTGAGGGTTTGTAATATTCCTTGGGAAAAGGGATTCCCGGCTTTGTTTAGCGGAGAACGGTGGTTCTCGGGGCGTCCTTCCAGAGGCGTTTCCATGTGGCAATGGAAAGTTCCTTGGCCTGACCATTTGTTGGAAAATCCATTCTTCAAATACGAGACTTGTACGGTTTTAGTTGTATAACCTGCTATGGAATATGGCGGTAACCTGCTATTGAACATGGTAGCTATAGTAGGCATAAGTGCGAAATGTCTATGCTGGCTAAGATTTATATCTTTATTTTCGAAATGAATTTTCTCTACACTATGCACTAGTAATAATATCAAATGTTCTTTTTAATGCGTATCAAGCATCTTTGACTATCATAAGGAGAAATCTCCTCCGATTCTGCGTTTGCATTGTGTGTGTGTGCGGGAGGCCTTATGGTAGTCTCATTCTTAAAAGCATTGCGAATTGAATTTAAAAATATTCCTCTATTTTGATTTTAAAGAAAAATAAACTGTTTTAAGTTCTCACACCAGTCACATGACTGACTCGTAGTTTATTGTTTTCCTTCCTAAACTCTGGGTGCCCACCAATTTCCACACGGGCAGTCAAGAGTTAGGTTTATCAGGATATTCTGGAATTCAGGAGTTGCTGGAGGCAAGCTGGATGGCGTATTACTAGTATATAGTATTTCTTTTTCCGCTGTTGTTGTTGTTATTGTACACTCTGATGATATGATGTGATGTAATGTAATAACTGATATAGTTCTTTGTTTAAAGATTATTCATTTATCTATTATATGTTGTTCCGCTGCGAATTGTGAGATTTTAATGTTGTTCTAATTTCTGTTTCTGTTCCGTTCTATGTTCTATTTTCTTTTCCCTCTGTTTTCTTTCCTCTCTTCTTTCTTCTTTCTTCTTTCTTCTTTCTTCTTTCTTCTTCTTTTCTTTTTCTTAAACCCATAACATTTCGGGTTTCCGGCCTTCGATTTCTCGGCAGTCGATAAAGTGAGTATCGATGTTGAATTTTCGAAAGTCGAAAATCACTGTTTGTTACAATTTGGTATCAGAGCTTATGGTTAAGCGACAACCATGGTTCTGTTGGGTATTACTCATTAGAGATAGAGTCAGCAGTACTCTAGAATGAGTTTGAGTGTAATAATAGATATGAGTGCGTATTTGTTAGTGAATATAAAATTGTTTTTGAATCGGGTAAATAAGATAATTTTGCCCAAAACTATTTTTGTATAGAAAAGAAATGATTTTCTATGAATTATTATAGTATATGGTTGCATGATTGTTAGGAAGTGATAATATAGAATTATTATCATTAGTATATAAAATTAAATAAGAAATAAGATGGATTGAATTCAAGTAAACTAACTTGATAAATTATTAATTCATACACTAATGAATTGGAATTTGAATTGGTTAAATTGAAAGTTTAGTCGTGAGCTAAATTTGAAGATAAATTTAAATTTGTATATAAATTCAAGTAAGTAAAAGAAATAAATTGAAATTTCCTTTGTTAGTAATTCAGTAAATTTGAGATGAATTGAATATGGAAAATTGAAATTTAAAATGAATTAGTGAATGAAACTAATTTGAAGTAGTAATATGAATTACTAAATGAAAGTTAATCGATAGAATTCAATATTTAGAATTGAGAATTGAATTCGAATGAAATTTAAATTGAGAATTGAATTCAAATAGAATTGAAATTGTGAATTGAATTGAAATGTAAAATTGAATGAATTGGATATGTAACTTCAAATAGTGAAGTAAAAATGTATAAGAAACATATATCGAAATTTTGCAATAGAATTGGCAAATTGGTTTGAATATTGTATTTGGATTTGGATGTTACTACTAGCAGGTTATACAGGTGTATAAATAGAAATGGGACTGAGATTTTGATTTCAAAGATTAGAATTGCTCGACAAAAAGGTACGTATTTGAATTTCAGTATGAAATTTGATGACTTTCTTCTCTAGCCACTTGGCTTTCTCTTTTCTTTTTGATTTTGAGGGGCCGTGGTGCCATTTTGTAGTCGTACCGAGCTAGCCGCGCAAAGGAGACGCTGGCGAAATTTTTCGAAAATTTAGGGTGTTAGAAAAAATTTGAGAAATTTTGGAAGTTTGGAATTTGAATTTGAATTTAAATTTAAATTGTTAGGAAAACAATGTTGTTTGGAACTTATAATTGAAGTTAGAAAGCTAGTTGAAATGATAATGAATCTCTAGTAAAAGGATTTAGGCTAGTGAGTTGATAAAACTATTGAGTTGTGAAAAATAGTAAACGGGATAAGGGCATTCTTCTTAACTTGTAATTTCGGGACGAAATTCTTTTAAGGGGGGAAGATTGTAACGACCCAGAATTTTGAATAATTTAATTTGGAAATATTTAATTTATTTTAAATATTTGAATGATGGTTTGAATTGAATTTTCAATATAACTTTGAATTTGGCGATTAAATTATAGAATTTAATCTATTGAGAGTAGGATAAAAATTTGAATCTTCAATTTTAAGCCAATTAAAAATATTTCAAAGGCTTGTAAAATTCATATTGATAATATTGAAGATATTAGAAGCTTCAGAATTTAATTTGAAACTGCTTTGTTCAGTTTTGAAATTTTAATCGTTTGAATCGATATTTAAAAATAGCCGTCCGAGGCACAGTCTCGGAATTCGACGAAACCAGTTCCATTGGGTCCGGAATATTGAATTATTGTCGGGTTTCAAATTTCGTATTTTTCTGAGTTAATATGTGAGCACACGAGATGTAAACGCATTGAAATTAAATCGAATTCAATTTGAAATTTAAAATTTAAATTAGTCAACAAACGACAGCATCCCGTGAACTAGGCCAAAAATCGCGTTGCCTCCCCTTCGTTTCAGCCTAAATTCACGGCTAGATTATGCAAGCATGCTTCCTCCATGTTTTTAAATAGTCCTTCATCTTCAATTTAGAAATCAAAAGAAGAAGAAAAAAATATAAACGTTAATGGCCGAGCCCCTTTTCTCATTCGTTCATTCGTATAAAAACAAAAAAAAACAAAATCAATGGTGGCTGCGGCACTAATTCGAAAGGGGTTCGCGGCAACACAAATCGAAAGGGGGGGAGGGCTCGATTCGAGCAACTCGATTCGATCGAGGCAGCGATGATTGAAGGCAAAGAGGGGTGTTGCGACGAAGTGGGAAGGCGCGCGCAATAAAGCGTTTGCGTACGATGGCGCACGCATAGGTGATGGGTAGGTGAATGGTGATGACAGCGGCGTGGGTTAGCCGCGAAATTGATGAGCTGGAAGAGGTGTCTTCGAGAACGCGAATCGAGTTTTGGTACTTGGTCTGGCGAACGACGAGGCGACGTGAAGCGGTTTCTGGCTAGGGTTTCAGGGCTAGGGGCGGCTGCGGGGAGAATTGTCGACGGCGGCGGCAACAAAATGGGTTAACGCGATCTGCTGTGATGATCGCGTATCGAGGTGAGTCGGATTATGTTGAATTTATATAAGTATAAAGAGAAAAATATGTATATGCGAATTTACTGTCTGATTTAAAACAGTAATGAAAGTAGTCAGAAAAAAAAGAAAAAAAATATATATATCTATATATATATATATATATATATAAAGATAAAATAGAAATTTTGATATAATAAGTAGGAGAAATTTATAAAAGAAAATTTAGTTTAAAACTAAATTATTAGTTGAATAGAAATTTTAGTTTCAAATGAAAAAAATATTTTGTAAAAGGAAAATTAGTTAGAAAATTTTACTTATTTGATAAAATGATTTATCAAAAGAAAATATTATTTATTATTGGAAAAATGGGTAATTAAGGACTAAAGGATATTTTATAAAAGAAAATGTTGTTTAAATTAAATAGTTAGTTAATAAAATTTATTTAAATAGAAATTAAATTTGTTCGACAAAAATTGAATTTATAAAGAATAGTTTGAATTTAATTTTTGTTAAATCAAAATATTAAAAAGAAATTGTTTGGAAGCCAAAAACAATCTATTTAAAAAGGGAATTTAATTTTAAAAATTGTAACCTTTTGTTAAACAAATTTAATTAAAGGAAATCAGTTTGGATTTTTAATTTTTAGTTTAAAATAAAAATCATTAACTTGAGATTGAAATAATTAGTTGGATAAATTCAATTTAAAGATAAGTTAATTAAATTTATTTAAGAAGAAAATTTAGTTTTAAAAATTAAATTGTAGTTGAATAAATTTTTTAAAGGGATTGGGTTAGAACAAAACCATTGAATAATTAAAACAATCAAGAACGAAATTTAATTTATTCGATTGATTCGAATATTAATAAATTGTATAAATATTTATACAAGGTATAAATCAAGAAAATCGAGTCAAGAGGAGAAATGGATTGCTAATAAAAGCTAAGGTGAGAACTTCTCACTCTAAAGGAATTATTTAAATTTTAAATAGTTAGATTTAAAATTTGTTTGACTGTGTTGATTGAATGCTTGAATGATGATTGTTATATATAGTTATTGGATGTGAATAGACCCTATACGCCGTTAGTAAGCGGAGGTTATTTATTACACACATATACCGCGATATTCCACCTCGAAGTGGAATTGGTATTATATTATATATATAGCAATATATATATATTGGCATATGTATATATTGCAGTTGATTGATTTCCCGCATTTTTTTTAGCGGATGAGACCCTATTGCGCCGTTAGTAAGCGGATATATTTTATAAAATCCCATATACCGCGATATTCCGTCTTGAAACGGAATTGGTATTGTGCTAATGTCTGTGGATGCAGGGAAACAGGTTGGAGGGATCCAACTGGATTCCTCACAAATATTTATTTGATTTCATATATTGTGATATTTGATTTTTTATCATGGATGATACATGATGTTTAAAAGTCATGATTGACTATTGATGTGTTGCATCATTGGATCCAATTTTGAAAGTTTAAAAATAACGATTTTGATTTTTAAAGGATTCTAAAATAATTTTTCGAAAGTATACGTTTATAAAATATTTTTGGAATTGATTCATCTTAAATAAATAAACGTTATAATTTTAATATTATAAAAATTATTATTTTTGAGAAATACAGTTAAAAGTTGATTTTTGAAAATATGGGATTAGTGATTTTATAAAATAGTTTGACTGGGATTTCTGAATTTATTATAAGAAGTTTAAAAATAGGATTTATAAAATTTTTATTTTATAAATCAGAATGATGAAACTATAAAAGAGTTTAAAGATGTTTAAAGTAATAATATAAATTGTTTTATATTAAAAGATTTATAAATTGATATTTATAAATTTAGAATATCTTGAATTATAAAACGAGCTTTTATAAGTGATAGAATGATTTGTAAATGAATTTCATAAAGGAATGAAATCCATAGAATTTATGAAATTTGATTATTTTATAAATCAAATGATGAAATTATAAAAGAGTTTAAAGACGTTTTAAAAATAGTAATATAAATTGTTTTATATTAAAAGATTTATAAATTGATATTTATAAATTAAAAATATTGGAATTATAAAACGAGCTTTTACAAGTATTAGAATGAATTGTAAATGAATTTCATAAATTGGAATTATAAAATTATAACGGTGAAGTTATATATGGAATTTTATAAACAGTAGGTTTATAAAATTTGTAAAGTTATTTAAAAGAATAGATTTTGGAAAATAAAAGAATCTTATAAGTTATAAGATTTATAAATTTATGAAGTTTAAAGGAACGATTTTATAAACAAATAAATTATAAGTATTTAACTTATAATATGAAATTTTAGTATATCATTGAGATATGAAATTGAATAGATTTATAAAGGAAATTTATAAAAGGAAGTTGTTATAAAATAAATAGAAATAGAATTTATAAACATTATTTTATAAATCCGCAACGACTTATTTTGATAAGTGAATTGTTGTAATTTATTTATGGAGTTATATTCATGTTTTAGACAGTGAATAATTCTTTAAAATAAAATGAATAGAAGTGATGAAATTTATTAACAAATATATTCACGTTTTTGAATAGTGAATATTATGTTAAAGAAATTATTTTGAGTGTGATGTTTTAAATGGAATTAAAACGATCTAAAGATGTTTTAAAATGTATTGAGATTCGAAACCATAGATTTCAACATTCATTGTTGAAATAGACGTTTTCGAGAAATAAAAGGAAATGATAGACTATAACACTGTTGTTATAGTAAATGATTTCCAAAAGGAAATGTTTTGTATAGTATTGGGATTTATATATCTATTTTAATTTCGAATCCCTATACTAGTGATTTTGGGTTGTCGTAACGATGTTTTACGCAACATTCGTTTTGGCCTAAATAAATATGGTTAAGTGAATGATTTCCTTTAAGAATGAAATATATACTTAATTTCGATTAGGGTATATTAAATATTTTCTAAGTATAGAAAATAAAAAGATCTGTGAATTACTTATTTTTAATAAGTATAGAAATGCTTTTCCAATATTAAGTGAATATTTGGAATTTATCTTTTTGAAGATAAATTGAAAATGAATATTAGAAATTGAATGGAAATCGTATATTCATAAATATTTGGGAATGTAAATTCAATATGGAATTTATAAATGAAATTGGAAATTGGGTTTAAAAATTAATATTGATTTATTTTTAAAGAATGGAAAATGTATATCTTATAAAGATATTTTTGGGAAATAAATAATTTGGAAAATTATTTGGAATCTGGTGATGTTGGCATATCTATTGATAGTTCAATAACCGACTATCAATATTTACCTTTAAATAGGTATTTGTTGTGATTTGTTTGAAATTGGATGCCACACTTATTTTTTTTTAAAATAAGCGCTCACTATTCGGGTTAACCGGGAAAGGACGTTGGGGTCGTATAACCCATTCCGAATACGTGATACGTCGTTATGAATTGCATTCGAAGATCGGTGTTGAAGACCGGATATTTTCGAAAACGAAAGGGTTTCTTGTTGATTGTCTCTGCACTGGCTGATCCCCGGTATTGAGATCTCCATATGTGATGGGAAATCCGAACGTGATTAGAGATTATTCGGATTGCAAGGACTTCTTTGTAAGTGCCTTCGGTTCTGTTCGAGCCCGTAACAGACTTGTATGGATTGTGTGTCTGACATTACAAATTGAGATGTAAAGCCGATTTCTTTCAAATATATTTCTGTTGGTGGCGGAGAATTTATTCTCTTAGCTTAACACCCTTCTCTGAGACGTACGAGCTCAGAGGTTATATAGTTGAAGTTATCAGCGATATACTCCCAATCTTGGTAATGTGACATACTGAGTGTTGCTGTGAAATGATCATTGTGTTGATTATTTGTGATAGGATCATTTGTTTGATCTTCTATCTTGGTGATCATTTCTATGATCATTTGTTGACCCAAAGCATGGCTTTTGTATAAAGTGTGTTTTTGTGGACGTGACTTCGTCGAGCCTCACAAACCGGTAATGGTCGAAACAGGAATTGTGCGGCAAGGTTTCCAGGGATCGCTTCCCTAGGGTATGACCATTCCTTCTGGAAAAGGGTAGTATCATGGTATGGAGCCCAGATACTTACTCATGTTGAAAACACTTTATGATTGTGTGATGATGGTGACGAGCGCTCGGTGAAAGGTTCCAAAGGACCGGGAGTGGCATATCTGAGGGTTTGTAATATTCCTTGGGAAAAGGGATTCCCGGCTTTGTTTAGCGGAGAACGGTGGTTCTCGGGGCGTCCTTCCAGAGGCGTTTCCATGTGGCAATGGGAAGTTCCTTGGCCTGACCATTTGTTGGAAAATCCATTCTTCAAATACGAGACTTGTACGGTTTTAGTTGTATAACCTGCTATGGAATATGGCGGTAACCTGCTATTGAACATGGTAGCTATAGTAGGCATAAGTGCGAAATGTCTATGCTGGCTAAGATTTATATCTTTATTTTCGAAATGAATTTTCTCTACACTATGCACTAGTAATAATATCAAATGTTCTTTTTAATGCGTATTAAGCATCTTTGACTATCATAAGGAGAAATCTCCTCCGATTCTGCGTTTGCATTGTGTGTGTGTGTGCGGGAGGCCTTATGGTAGTCTCATTCTTAAAAGCATTGCGAATTGAATTTAAAAATATTCCTCTATTTTGATTTTTAAAAAAAATAAACTGTTTTAAGTTCTCACACCAGTCACATGACTGACTCGGAGTTTATTGTTTTCCTTCCTAAACTCTGGGTGCCCACCAATTTCCATACGGGCAGTCAAGAGTTAGGTTTATCAGGATATTCTGGAATTCAGGAGTTGCTGGAGGCAAGCTGGATGGCGTATTACTAGTATATAGTATTTCTTTTTCCGCTGTTGTTGTTGTTATTGTACACTCTGATGATATGATGTGATGTAATGTAATAACTGATATAGTTCTTTGTTTAAAGATTATTCATTTATCTATTATATGTTGTTCCGCTGCGAATTGTGAGATTCTGATGTTGTTCTAATTTCTGTTTCTGTTCCGTTCTATGTTCTATTTTCTTTTCCCTCTGTTTTCTTTCCTCTCTTCTTTCTTCTTTTCTTTTTCTTAAACCCATAACATTTCGGGTTTCCGGCCTTCGATTTCTCGGCAGTCGATAAAGTGAGTATCGATGTTGAATTTTCGAAAGTCGAAAATCACTGTTTGTTACATTTGGGCCCACTTTGGGATCGATTCGAACTCCATTCAAATCGATCAGAAAATCATCCAATCGAGGTGAAATTTGGTGTGGACATCCTTCAACATGTATGCAAGCTTCTGTGAAAATTTCGTGGCATTTGGATCAGTAGATTGAGAAATATGATCGATACGAAATGGGATTCTTCGAGTGGCTGTTTGGTTCGAATCGATGCGTTCGAACGGATTGCTTCGAACCGAGGATGGCACGCGCCTTTGTGTTGACGTGGAGCGCACACTTCGCCTCGATCCAGATTTGGCTCTGAGTTGACCGCTTCGATTCCATACATCTCGGCATGTTCGCATCGATGAATGACACGTCACCATGGCTAGTTGACTCGATGGATTCGAATAGTGCCACATTCATGGATACGAACTGCAACTGTTGATGGGTGTGAAGTCCATCGATACGAACTTAATGGATTCGTAGAGAAGTGTTCCCATAGATTCGAACTACCGCGAGATTGGTGGATTCGAACCAGATGGAGGCGAGGCTATCTTCCTTTCGACCATTTTAAGTGTTATGGATTAGAAGGTTGATGTTACTGATGGACTTGAACATCACCCCTTTGGTGGATACGAGCCTTGTAGCTTCTCCATGGGTACGAAGTCACCTGATGAACTCGAGACAGATGGATGCAAGGGACTTCCATGATGGATACGAAGCAGGGGAAGCCGATGGGTTAGAACATGATCGAGTCGAACTGAGGCATCTCGATGGATTCGAACTCGATCGATACGAACGAGATCGATTCGAATTGGAGTGTGAGGATGGGTATGAAACTGAGGCCTTTCCCTTAAATTGAATCAATCATAACTCAAGCGTATGAACTCGGATTGACTTGAAATTTGAGATGCTGACTTCTATGATCTTTCTTGTCATGTCCTATCAATTGTAGCCAATCTGGACTCGGACAAAATCCAGCGATATCCATAGTGAAGCATAGTATGACCAATCTTTGAGACAAACTGTCCTTTATTTTCGATTGATCTTTTAGTATCACGGCTTTGCCAAAAAGTGGGATAACAAGGTACTCTTAGAAAGAGTAGACTAGAAAACATGCATAGGTGACACGGTAGCTGTATGGAGGATGAGCTTGATGAAGCTATCACGTATTATATACATATATGGATTATTTTCTTTGCACTGTATATCTTTGTGGATCCTTAACAAAGCTGCTTATTTCTTATTATATTGAGACAATCAATTTGAGATGGTTCTGTTGTATGCACTATGACATTTGATGTATAACTATATGGATATTACTCTGATGATTATTCACACCGTCATTAATTTCTCTTCTATCGTATATGTGGTATTATGTTTTGTCCATTTGCTGTGAGATATAAGACATGTTAAGTTGTGTTGTTTCTTTTTTCATTCCTAATAATCATTCTATATCGATCGGGACAGTAGTAGCGCATTATTAGTTGTTTGGGTGTCGGTGGTATAAGACTATTGTCAAATTTAATATCAGAGCTTAAGTTACATGATAAACTGAGTTGGTACCGTAGTCCAGTAGAGATAATAAAGGAGTTATCACCTTAGACTAGACTGAGAGTGTATATACGATAGAGTGCGTAATTGTTATATATTTCGATTTCCATAACTATATACTAATATTGTAGAAGTCGCATGCACATGAGCACTTGAGACACAATTTCTTTATGAGATACCGATCATTCTTGCTATAGATAAAGAATAAGCTAGTATTTAAGAAACACTGTGAGGAATTCTTCTTTTAGGGTTGAGGAGAGACAGGGTCGCGAGCTGCTACATAGGATTTTCAAGCCGTTTATTGGTACAATGGCAAATGCGATGAGGAATACTCTTAGTGTGGTTAGCAAAGGTACTCATATGCAAGTGCCTAGGGCTAATTTTTCTAAGCTGAGTAAGGATTATTCTACTCTAGGAGTAAAGCCATTCCATGGGACAGAATTAACTATGGAGGTGCATGATTAGTTAGCTAACTGGGAGCGCAACTTTGGTGATATGAAGTAGATGATGACATGAAGAGGAGGCTAGTCTCTAGACAACTTCAAGAAAGAGTCATCAACTGGTGAAATGCCATTACCATTGATACTCAAGAGGATCAATTCATGTAGTACCAGTTCAAGGCAGGGTTCAAGGAGAATTTTATTCCAGTTACTTATAAGTCGGCGCCGTTTAGGAAGTTTGCTGAATTGAACAAAGTTTAAATGTCATTTTTTGAGTATGTTGTAGAATTTGATGCTTTATCGAAGTAGAAGATATCATTCATTGACACTCCATTAAGAAAGAATGAGAAGTTCATCATTGGTCTAGATGATTATCTTAGAGAGAAAATGCTAGCCCATATTGATGAGCCATTTGAGAAGCTTGTAGGGAAAGCACTTCGTCATGAGAATCTTTAACCTACGTCTAGGATGACTATTGTTTTTTCTTCTAAAAAGGAAGAGCCAAAGCCGCAACAAGGCGGTGGAGGAAAGAAGAAGTGGAATGGAAAGAAGAAACAGGCTCAAGGAAAAAATACCAAAAAAAGGTAAGTGAGAACCTACTTGTTATGGATGCAAGGAGAAGGATAAAGGACTGCAAAGTAAGTGATAAGAAAAAATTCTACAATTGTTATAATTCTAGGCATTCGAAGAAAGATCGTATGGAACTGGTGAAGGATTGTGATGAACCGTTTTTCTGTACCCTTTGAATCGATAATAAACCACACATATCCAACTCAAATTGCATGAAAAGATGGATCACTAAGGATAGAAAGAAAAATAAAGACAGAACAGAATCTCATACAAATGGAATAATATATATTATTTCAATAATAATCATTACAACGGAAAATTTTAAAATACAATATCAAAGTCTAAACTAGATTCAGCCTGGACAGTTATAAACATCTGTCCTTACAATTGCTGACAAACATCAAACTAAAGCTAACAAACCACAGCGGATAATAGAATACATCCATACGTAGATGAATATCTCCAGCTCTCCTCTGAAAACTCCAACCATCTTCAACTAAACCTAAAACTACTCGGATCTGACCCGAGTATTGAAAATACCCGGATCAGGATTGATAAACCAACGTGAGAAAACTCAATAATAATTGACCGTGCCATCTATCAGCCTTTGAATAAAATCCTTTGAAAAGAAAGAGTATCTCATAAGACCACGCGCCCACATAAACACGGACGTGTTTTTACCTTATGATAACTAAAACACTTTTATATCAAAACATTTGATATTATTTCTAATGACATCTCTTTGAAAACATTTGCAAATAAACTTATTAATCTTATTTGAAATGGTTACCCATGTAGCATTTCGAGGCTATTCATTACGCCAATACAAACAAAACCGCAGGTTCTTATTGGAGAATGGATTTCCATACAAATGACCAGGTGAAGGATCTACCTTCCGAATGGTACACCTCTAGATGGATGTCCCTGAGGCACAGAACATCTACCATCTACCAACACAAGACCGACCTACCTCTATAACTATGTAGTACCGAATATGTCATCCTCCAGTCGTTACCGATCTTTAACCAAGCGCTCGTTTTCCATACACCACATTAATTTACATTCCAAACGTCATAGTGGAAAGAAATATATCTAGAACGGGATGATCATACCCTATATGGGAATGACTCACTTAGCCTTGCCGCATCTACTCCTGTTTCAGTCATTTTCGGTTTAATGAGGCTTGAGGCAATGATTACCTTTTCACATAGCACATCTTCTTTCACTTTGAATGCCACACTATCATTCCTTTGATTACTATTTGACTCCCACAAGCATACAACCTCTGAGCTCGTATGTCTCAGAGAAGAGTGTTAAGCTAAGAGAAGTTGCCTTTTCCGCCACCAAGCAGATGTACATTTGTAAAAGTCAAACGTTGTGTCTCAGAAATATGATGTCAAACATTCATCTATAAAAGTTTGTTCTGGAACTGAATGAAACCAAAGGAACTTTCCTCGGCCATTACTAGGCGAGAAGCCCTTGTGGTTTTGAGGATTTTTATAACAAAAGGACCACTACTACAATATAGTGAATCGGGAGTTTATCCCCAATTAATCAACAAGTAGTCCCTCGTTATTATTCGTCTCAATATCTCCGTCTTCAAACATCTTCATTTTTTGAACACGTAAACTGGTTCGAAGTGGTTTTCGGATAGGAATCGCCCAAATCCGACCTCGGTTCCTTCAAAGCCAATCATCGCTTTAAAAGATTTTAAGTTCATGTGTGGATATCAACCATCATCAATCAACCACTTCATCTTTTATTTAAATCAAATATCTTTCTTAGACATGCTCTTTTCAATTTATTCCATTTTCTTTTCGAAAGTATATGGAATCATTAAGCCTCATTTATCAAATCATTTGATTTATTAAAACTTGTCTTAAATCCTGGAATAATTCCAAATCATCTTCTCTTTTATTTAGGGAAACCTTTCCAAATCATTCTTTTAATCTTAATTAAAGATTTCTTATATTCAAGTAATAACTTTTAACTTAGGGAAAATATTACCAAATCATTTATTAAATCTTAATCAAAGATTTCTTTCTTAACTTCAAATCATATTCTTGCAAATCGAAGATTTTCATAATAGATACTACTGCCACCTTAGATATGGTAAGTTTAACCTCCAGGGACTAATGGCAAGTAATCCTACATCATGAATATCTTTGTCTTCAACGATCTTTGTCTGTAGTATGTTTTATTTCGAAAATTAGTTTGATGGGGTTTTCGTATAGAAATCACCCAAATCTGATCCTCGTTCCTTCGTGCTAATCATTGATAAAAAAAATCAAGTGGTTAATTAACATTCAAAGAATTTGTTTCTTTTCTTTTATCGTGGAAAAACTTAAATATGATCTTTTAGAGCATCCAGGCTTTCCTTTCGATCTGTTCCACCCCTCTCCTAAGAAGAGAGAACATATACCAGGAAAGTTCAGGGCACTGGTTTCTCCATCCCTAACCTTAGTTAAACACCTTTTTTATCTTCCCAGATCTCACAGGAGGGACAAATGTACTAGTCGTTTCCGCATACTCAGTTTGTTATTACATTCAATATTCTTCACTTTTTGTTTAAGTGGTATACACAATTCATCTTAACCATTAATTCAAACTCTTATTAAAACTTTCAAATTATCTTTACATTACTTAATTATTCCTTTCAAAATATTCATAATTGATTCTAGGAAATACCGTTACGTTTAAACTCATATTCAAAATGTTACAGAATTCGCAGCATAAAAATGCTGCGGAAAGTGCTATATAAGCTTATTTGATTTAAAGAACTTTTAAACATTTGAAAACTCATATTTTCCATTCCAAATCTCTTTTAAACCATTTTAATAGATTTATCAAATTTATTTCATATTTTTATAACATTTAAAATATCAATTTAAAAAAAATATCTTTTTTTGGATTCCAAACTGCAAAAACACGATGTTTTTAGAAAATTGTTTTGGGCATATTTCAAAATATATAAGATCAAACCTTGATTTTCTTTCTTCGCTGAAAAACTATGAATATAGTGGACCAGAAAATGCTTATCTTGGAGAATTCCGAGCTATATTCCACTTTGTACGCTCATTTAACTTTTAGGTGTGAAATAGCGAATTACCGTTACACGACGCGCATAGTTTTAACTTGTTTTTAAATTTATTTTCAAACTTCTTGGAAACACTTTTAAATGTTTATAAAACATATCTAAATTATTTTAAACTCATTTTAACAATATTTTTTATATTTCAAACTCATGGTTCATTTCATTTCACTTAATAATATTATATTGTCATAATATCATTTCTAACCTTTTTAGATATTTTGAAATCATTAAGAGGATAAATAATTTTCATGTGCACATTTATATGGATTTAAATTCTTATTAGATTAATATGGTTGATTTCTAATCATTTCTCTTATCATTTATCAACCAAGTTATCAACCGCATAAACAATCACATAATTAACTAATTTGCAACCAAGTTATCAAACATTTAACCATCCAACATACTTAAACTTTTAAACCATTATACTTGAAATAATGTATGGATTTATTAGTAAATAAGAGTACTCACCTTTTACCAAATTGTTTAACTTTCTACCAACATTCATTTTTTCCCAACGCCTCACTATTGTTTTCAACTTCAAATAACTTCGGAAAATTCGACAAAGCTTCCGAAGCACCTTGAATTTGCTCTTAGCTCCTTGGAATGAAATCGACGGCACTTCCTTCTATTTTTCTTGCTTCGAAGCTTCGCGACTTGCTTGTTCCTTCCAAATGGTTTGGCCTCCTCCTATTCCACTCCTTCCTCCATCATTTCTTTACTTCTTAGATACTAAACCATGTTTTAATGGTATTCTAAAGTCTTTGGTAATGTTTGGTAGTGTTTGGAGTTGATTTGATATGGTTTTGAAAAAGTTAGTAAGGAGATGGAAGAAGAAGACGTCATTAAAGAGAGATTCAAGGAGGAAGAAGATGGTAGAAAATGGTGTGAAAAGAAAGTGAGAAAGTAGTTGGTATTTATAGAAAAAATGAAGTGGTAAATTACCAAAATAACCTTACTTACTTCTTAAGCAACCTTATTTTTTTTCAACACTTAACATCAGATTTCAAATCATAACTTTATGTCATTTTCACTTAGATATTAAGTAAAAAAAGTAATAATTATGTTTCTTTGATTTGATTTTTTACTTTTTGACTTTTGTACTTTTTTGTCTTTTTGTGCTTACTTTTTCTTAATTGTATTCTAGGATTTTCTAAGTATGTTTAGTAAAAATAAACTTGACTAATGAATTAATTAATACTTATACTATTTGAATATATGCTCCTATATAAGAAAATAAAGGCGCGACGACGTTGCGACTACTTTTAATCGACAAAACGTTGATTTTCGATAAAATGTTTTACGGTCACATTTTGACGTTTTAGTTAAACTATTTATTTATATAAACCAAATTTAAAATAAATTTGCATAATGCTATTTAAAAAATAAACACTCATAAATTAATTAAAATAATTTATCTAGCAATGGAAACTTACTTTTCTAAAATCAACATTTTGTCACTTTTGTTGATATAGGCAAATATTACTATTTTTGTATATACTTCTCTTTCCAAATCGTATCTAATATTATTTGAATCATATAACCTTATTTTATATTTATAATCACTTTAAATAGTATATTTTAAAGTACTCAAATTCTGGGTCGTTACAAGGATAGGCAGGTAGTGTAAGCATATGCATTGGACGTAGTCCCAAATTTGTCGAGTGCTCCCTCGGTGAAGGATAAGGGAAAATGAGTCCTTGTGCAAGGTATACTTTATACTGATGGTATTCCTATTTGAGCTTTCTTTGATACCGAGGATTCACATTCATTCATATCTAGTGACCTGATAGAATGATTAGGATTGAAACCCGAGATAGTAGACCGACACTTGATTGTGATGAACCTTGTGTACTAGCCTGTGCATGGTCTATCGCAATTTAGTCTTATTGAGTTATGGATGCTCTTTTGTTTATGATTTCTTTGTTGAGAATTTTGTTGGGTTCGAGATTATCTTGGAAATAGACTTGTTTAAGAGGTATGCGACACTAGAGGATTACAAGAAGCTATTGATGATAATCAGAAATATAGATGGACAGATGATAGTTATCGGCTGCCTACCAAAGGATAGGATGTTAATTAGCTTTCTATATTCATTTGGGGTTCCACAGGAGAGATTATCATCTATTCTTATCGTTAAAGAGCATTCAGATGTATTTGAGAAAGTGACCTGACTGCAGTTGCATTGAGAAATTGAGTCTTAGACTGACTTAGCGTAGGAAGCCCTACTGTTAGTTATGCCATTAAGGCGTATAGCACCCAGAGAGGAGAGTATTCGCTGCTATGATGGATGACTTTTTGAGGTTATGTGTGGATTATCATGAGCTAAATAAAGTGATAAGGAAGAAAAAGTATTGCTTTCGTGTTTGATGAATTATTTGACCAGCTTCATAGTGCAAATGTGTTTTGTCAAATGAATTTGGCAACAGGATTTCACTAGCTTAAGATGGCGGAGGAAAGTGTGCCTATTACCACATTTTGTACGTCATTTGATTTTTATGAGTGGTTAGTTACGCCATTCGGGTTGACCAATTCTCCAGTATACTTTATGGATCTCACGAACCAGGTATTTAAAGACCACTTGAACAAGTTCATGCTTATGTTCATGGATGATATTCTGATCTACTCTAGATTGAAAAGGAGCACAGAATGCACTTGAAGATTCTGCTACAAGTATCGAGGAAGCAGAAGTTGAGAGAAATTTCTGAAAATGTCACTTCTAGAAGGAGGAAGTGAGATTCTTGGATCATGTCGTGTGGGGACAAGACACAGCACTGGATCCTACAAAGGTAGTAGTGATCCAAGATTGGAATCAACCCAAAAGTGCTACGGATGTGAGGAGTTTCCTAGAACTAACTGGATATTACAAGCGATTTATCAAAGACTTCTCAAAGGTACCAGCACCATTAACCAAGTTGATGAAGAAGGATCGGGCTTTTGTTTGGGTCGTCAGATATAAGCGTGCATTTGTGAGTCTAAAAGGTTAACGAGTGCATCGGTATTGACCATTCCAAGTGGAATTAAGGAGTTGACAATATATAAAAACACCTATGGTACCAGGTTAGGGGAGGTATTGACGCAGAGGGGAAAAGTTGTTGCCTACTCTAGTAGACAGCTAAAGCCTCGTGAAAGGAATTATCTGACTCATAATTTGGAATAGGCAGCAATAATTTTTGCTTAAAAGATGCGGACGCCTTACCTGTTAGGAGAAAGGTTTGATTTGTTTATAGACTACAAATCCTTAAGTACCTTTGCTCTTAGAAGGACCTCAACCTTAGACAACAACGGTGGTTAGATTTCTTAGCCTCCAATGATTTTGGTATTTTGTAACACCGAGAATAGGGAATGCGGTCATTGATACACTAAGTAGAAGATTTGCTAGTTTGGAAGTGATGTTCTTGGAATGGAACCTAATTGAGTGTATTGCTGGATATGATTTCAGACCTCCTTATGAGTTGGAACTAGAAATGCTTGCAAGCTTATCAGTTATACCTACTCTGATTAGGAGGATTGGTACTAGTCATCCTTATGAGTTGGAACCAGAAATGCTTGCAAGCTTATCAGTTATACCTACTCTGATTAGGAGGATTGGTACTAGTCAGAAGCGAGAAACTTGACTAGCAAAGATTATAACAAAGCTAGAAGAAGAAGTGGAGTTTGAAGATTGAAGCAATACAGACTTGACAAAGAAGGATGGCTCCGTAAGGATGGAAGACTGGTTATTCTTGATATTGATGGACTACGAGATGAAGTGCTACGGAAATGCCACATTTCTAGGTTGACTATTCATCCAGGAGGTAATATGATGTACCTAGATATGAAGCAGACCTTTACTTGGAAGGTATGAAGAGAGAGCCGAGATATTCATCTTGAAGTGTATGAACTGCCAACTGGTAAGGGGCCTAGTGGATCACTGCAACCTTTAGATGTTCCTGAGTGGAACTAGAAGCAAGTATCAATGGATTTTGTCGATGGGTTCTCAAGGACTCGAGCAGGTTATGATAGCATTTGGGTCATAGTTGATCGGTTGACCAAGAGTGTCAGATTTATACCAACCAAGTCAAATAGAACGTCATCCAAGCTGACAGAGTTGTATATTAAATTGATTGTATGATTTCATGGTGTGCCAAAGAGCATTATGGGCGACCAATGCTAGTTGTCCACCAGTGTGTTTTGAAAGAGCTTACAAGAGGTGTTAAGGACCCAGCTGCACCACAACTTATTACCCATAAACGGATGGGCAAACCGAGAGGGTAAATCGTATGCTGAAAGATCTCTTGCAAGCATGTATCATTAACTTTAGAGGAGGATGGGATGACCATCTATATTTGGTAGAGTTTGCAAACAACTATAGCTATCAATCGAGTGTTGGTATGGCACCTTATGAAGCATTGAATGAGCGAACTTGTAACGCTCCTTCATGTTAGTGGGAAGCGGACGAGAAATTGATACTTGGGCCAGATATAATTAGAGAGACCTACGAAAAGATTGAGATCATTCAGCAACGGATGAAAGCCGCCCAAGATTGGCAAAAGAGATACGCCAATAAAAGATGTAGAGAATTAGAGTTTTCTGTTGGGGATATGGTTTCTATGAAGGTATCTCCTTTAAAGAATGTTGTTCGATTAGGAAGAAAGGGGAAGTTGGCACCAAGATTCGTAGGACCTTTTTCGATAGTTGAGAGGTTGGAAAGCTAGCATGTAGGGTCTTTGAATGGTAAGAATTATTTATCATATCTACTTTCACCATTATATATCATGTTCGATAGGTTAGTATTCTGCAGGCTAGGTGTAGTGTTACTTATATTATTGATTGCATGGCTGCTTGTTTGATATTGTTGATGGTTTCTGATTATTTGCACCAGAAATGATGCAAACATCCAAGAAGGAAAAAGTAGAGAGTAAAAACTGAAGAAATTAAACAGAAAATGAAGAAAGCAGTCACACACAACAATTATAGTGGTTCCATAAGCTTGGCCTATGTTCACTTAAAAGTTTTTATTGATTATCTCACTCGTTTGTGATTACAAGAAGTTTGGGAACGGTATAGATCCATGTAGTATAATAGAATATAGTTAGAGTGTAGAGGCAGCAAAAAAGGATATTTAGAATGGAGGATGGCCTCTGTATTGATAACAGCAGGGAGATGAATATCTCGCTAGAAAATCTCCTCCAGAATGTCCTCGCCTAGACCAAGCCACATGAGAAAAATAAGCCCCAACTCAGCTAAGGTTGGGTGTAACAACCCCATTTTCTAGTTAATAATTAATTAAGGTTAATAGTAATAAATTATTTATTAAACTGAAATTTGATTATTTATTTGATAAATTGGTTTTGAAATAATTGAAATTATAATTCTAAAAATTTAATATGAGTCAAAATGAGGAAAGTAGGTTTTATAAAGACGGGGCTTTTGAAGTATAACGTTGATTCGGAAAAGAAATCATTGTAAATAGAAATTTGGATTTATTTAAAGTTAGAAAGAATTTAGTTTTAAAACTAAAAGAAAAGAAAATAATAAATTATATATGTATATATGTCTACCTGTTAAATTTTGAAGGCCCAAGTCAATTTTCACAAGCCCGAGCTCTAGCCTTGAAATTAGAACTTTCTAAATCCCAATTTCTCTTTTTTTATATACGTACACAACTCCATACCATTACTTACCTTCCACCTGAAGGCAGATAAGCAGAATATTGCACCCCTTTAATAATGGAAATTACATTATATAAAATAGGGGGAAAAAATCCCAAAATTTGGAGAGAGGTTTATCATCACTAGAGTTCATCCAGAATTTGAGTCTTATTGGTAGCGACACTAGGTTTTTGTATGTGCATGCATATGAGTATAGGGAGGGAGAAGATGAGGTAAATGCAAGATTTAAGTGGGAATTCTTTCATTAAATCTATGCTAATCCCATATATTTCTTACATATATCATTACGTTTATGTTATGTGAATATATGTATATGAATATGATCTAGAACATCTAGGTATGCAAGCAATTAGAGCATCTTTAACAGTTCTAAAAATTTAAGGAGTTGCAAAGTATTTTTAGTGGAACTGTTAGAATGTAGCAGCGTAATTTCGTGGGCTGTTGTTCACCTAGCCTACCATAATTGATTTCAAATTGGTTTCTTATTGAAAGAAATGTTGTAATTTTATTATTGCTTATAGTTTTTTTGATACAACAAACTGATACATTTACACTGCTATATATATGATTTTCGGCAAACAACAGTTCAACATTATTTTAGGCTTTAGAGCTTCATAGGCTTCTCTGTTCGATTGTACCTACATTTGTATTAGTTGTATTGCTGAGGTAAAATTATCCACATTTCTTTAGAACCTTTAACACCCCTCCTTAAAATTATCTAGGGTTTTCAACTTCTCCTCTTTCTTTCCGCTGCCATCTTCAACTCTCAATTCAGTCTTCAATTTAGGAAAATTTCCAAATGAGCGTGGCTTGGTTAATACATATGCTCTTTGATAGATGGCTGGAACGTGGTTTACTTCCAACTTTCCCTTTAGAATCTGTTCGCGTACAAAATACAAGTCGATTTCGATGTGTTTTGTACGCGAATGGAGGATTGGGTTAGCGGCTAGTGATATGGTGTTGAGATTATCTCACCGGATGGTGAGCTCCCTTGTAGATTTGATTCCTAGTTCATTTAATAGAGATTCAACCCACATGACTTCGGCTGTGGTGCTTGCTACAAATCTGTACTCCACTTCAGTGCTAGAACGAGAGACAGTTGGTTGCTTTTTAGAGCACCAAGATATGGGATTTGTCCCCAGGTAAATACAATACCCAGATGTCATTCTTCGATCGTCTGGGTCTATAGCCTAATTTACATCAGAGTAAGCCTGAATATTTAGCTCTTTAGATGATTTTAAGAGTAGTCCATGATTTTGCATGCCTTTTAGATATCTTAGTATGCGTTTGACACCTTTCTGGTGTTCGTTTAAGGGCTTTTGCATATATTGGCATACTTTATTTACACTGAAACATATGTCCGGCCATGTTATAATATCACATATTATAGTCACTACCACACTTCTGTACTACTTGACAGTGCTTATGGGTTCATTTTTGTCTTTTGAAAGTTGTAGATTGCTGATCATAGGAGTTGGTAGTGACTTGGCTTGATGCACGTTTGCTTTAATGAGAATCTCTAGTTTATATTTCCTTCGGCTCAAAAATAATTATGTTTCAGATTTTTTTGTGATTTCGATGACCAAAAATTAATTTAGGTCTCCAAGATCTTTGGTTGAGAAGATCTGATTTAGACGCTGAATAGTACTATTGATCTCTTCATTGTTGTTTCCTATAATGATGATATCATCCACATATACAAGTATGTATGTTGTTTCTGTTCACTTGTTTTTCTATATAGTAAGTTATCTGATCTTGTAGAATGGTACCCTAGTTTGGCTAGTACTTGTTTGAGTTTTTCATACCATACTCTTGGTGTCTGCTCGTGTCCATAGATAGCTTTGTGAAGTTTACACACTAGTTATGTTTCTTTTCCTTGATTATATCCTCTAGGCTGCTCCATGTAAACTTCTTCCTGTAGTTCACCATTCAGAATTGTATTGTTTACATCCAGTTGTCTTATTCTCCACTATTTATGTAATACTATGGTCAATATGATTCTTATTGTAGTTTGCTTTAAAATTGAAGAGAATGTTTCATTAAAATCAAACCCATATCACCGAGTACACCCTTTTGCAACTAGTCTGGCTTTGTATCTTGATATAGTCCCATCTGAGTTTCTTTTGATTTTGTAATTCCATTTGCTTGCAATGATGTTTGTGACTTGGTGGTGATACAAGACTCCAAGTTTCATTTCTTATTAATGCATTGTATTCTTCATCCGTGGCATGTCTCCATCCTTAGTTTGACTGCCTCTTCATAAGTGTTTGGTTCACATTGACTCATTAATGCAGTATATATTTTTGGTTTGAAGATTCCGCTTATAGCTCTAGTAATCATATGATGTTCTATTCTAATAGGTATCTTCTCATGATTTCTGTTGGTTTGATTGGATGATTGAGAACATGATCACTAGTTTACATCATGTTCTAATCTCCTACAGGACTATAGTTGCCTTGAGTTGATTGGATAAAGTGATCAGGAATGTCTGTTGCACTGTGACATGATCTGGTGTCAGATACTGTGAGTTGTTGTCTAGATGTTCCTTGATTTGCCTTACCTTTCTCCTCAGTGATACAGTCTGAGAGCATAGGTATGGATAGAATTGATATTCTTGGGTTGTATAACTTTTGTGTTGGCTTGATTTCCTTATCTGCAAAAGGAAAAAAAATTCATTAAACACAACATGTTTGGATATAAATAACTTTCCATTGCTACTAAGACATTAGTAGCCTTTTTGATTATTATCATAAGGAGCAGACCTAAGACTTAGTTTGTGAGTATTGTAGGATCTAAGGCAAAGGAAGCATAAGCACCCAAATGCCTTTGGACTTTTATAATCTGGTTTTATGTTAAATAGGACCTTTGTTGGGCTTTTATGCTTTAACACCTTGGTTGGCAATCCGTTGATCAGATATACTGATGTTGCAAATGCATCTGGCAAAATTTCATAGGCATAGACCCCTGTGCTAATAATGTTAAACCTGTCTCAACAATATGTTTGTGCTTTCTTTCAACTATACCATTTTGTTTTGAAGTGTGTGGGCAAGTTTTTCTGTATATAACTCCTTTTTTTTAAAGTAGTCCTTTAGACTTTTAAATTATGTACCTCCATCTGTTTGAATAATCTTTAAACAGCTGTTTGTCTGCTTTCTCTACCAGTGTGACAAATTGGATTACTACATTGTGATTTTATGGCTTTGTTTTGATAAAATATATCCAGGTAAATCTGGAGTATGCATCAACAAATGAAAGGTAGTATTTAAAACCATAATATGTATCTACAGGGGTAGGTCCCTATAGATTTGTTGTTACAAGTACAAGAGGTGCAGTTTAGTTGGTAAAAGAATCAGCGAATGGTAATTTGTGACTTTTACCAAGTTGACAGTATGTACATACATAAGGAGTAGATACATTCAAAAGAAATTCCATTATCTCTTAATATTTGTTTACAATATTAACACTGAGATGACCTAGTTTACAATGCCATAGATCAAATACATTTTTGCTACTAGCTGCTATAGATTATGTGTTATTGCACCACTTTTCCTTATCATTTCTATCTGTTGACCTATTAGAGGTGAATTTTTATTGCCCGCTGTCCATTTTACCCTGTAATAACATATCTTGGCTTAGTAAGTCTCTAACTAAACAGAATTTAGGGTGAAACTCAAAGTATACATTGTTGTCATTAGCAAATTGTGAAACACTTATAAAATTCCTTTTGATTTTAGGAACTCTTAATAAATTGTTAAGATAGAGTCGCCTTTGACCTTTAATACTGCCATTTCCAACATGTGATATACTTATAGCTTCACCATCACTCATATGAATAGTTTGCGTACCTACATAGTCTCTAGTGCCAAGATCGAGATTCTGTATATTAATGGTGATGTGATTAGTGGTGTTTGCGCCAAAATTGGTCACAAACACCCGATAGTCGATTATTCACAATCATGGATCTCAGATGAAAAACAAGTATTAAAATCACTCAGAAAATTCACAGTAATGCAGTAAATGACACAGGATTTATAGTGGTTCGGCGATCTTGCCTACGTCCACTCTAAAGTTTATGTCTTTATTGATTCACTTGTTGATTTCAATCAATTACAGCGGATAATAGTTGATGATAGCTCTAAAATCCGATTACAACAGCGATAATGAAGAGTAGAATTGAATCTGGCAGAGTCTGGACGTCGAATGGCCAAAAGATCCTCTTTTCTGAAGGCTTCAGGGTGCTATTTATAGGCGTAGGAGGCTCAGATCTCGCTCAAACTTCGGGAGACTTTTTCTGGCATGTGAGTGGGCCCACGCGACCAACCCCACCAAGTTTCGACTCGATCTGAGATCGATACGAAGTGATTTCGTATTCATCAAAAAATGATCCAATCGAGCTGAAACTTGGCAGGGACAATCTTTACCTTGTATGGAAGCTTTTGTGAAAATTTCGTTGCATTTGGATCTGTGGTTTGAGAGATATGATCGATACAAATTGCATTTTCGTGAGTGCTGTTGCGTTCGTATCCATTGATTCGAAACGATCTGTTCGTATCGATCGTTGCACGTGCTCATGAGATGACGGTGCACGCTTCCTTCGGATCGATCCATTTCTTATGTCGAGTTGACCGAGCCATTCCTCGAATTTCGCATTGTTCGTATCCAAAGTCGTTGCCTCATTCGAGTTGATAAACGTTGCCAATGTGTATCATCAGTGTTGACTTGCATCCATACATACGGCTCTGCTCGCATCAATAGTTGAGGTGCGTTTCGTATCGATTATTTTAATGAGGATCGATACGAAACACGAGCGTGTTCATGGATACGAAGTAGGGCATTCCATGGATCGAATCAACATATTCGATGGCTACGATTAGGGCTTGTTTTCAGGGCGGACTCGAACAGGACGGTGTCAAGTGGATCGATACGAAGCAAGATCGATACGAAATGGCATTTCAGATGGATGCGAAGTAAGACGGGCAACGATCGATACGAAGTAAGCGAGCTCGATGGATACGGACTATGCATCATTGATGGATACTAAACGCACCAACCTGATGGATACGAACATGCTGAGGCGATGCCTATTTTATCGATTCGAAACCGATCGATTCGAACTGACTGATATCACGTTACTGATCGATTCAAACTCAATTGATTCGAAGCATGTGTAAACTGATGAATTCGAACAAGACATACATTGATGGATACGAATCCGATGGATTCGAAATGGGCATCTCCTCAACACTTCGATGGATACGAACAACGTACTTTGGCTAACTTGCATCGATCATATCTCGTTCATACAACTCCAATTGACCTGAAATTTGAAACGTTGGCTCCTATGACTTTGCTTGCCATGTCCTATCAATTATAGCCTGATCCGGGCTCGGACAAAATTCATCGATATCCATAGCGAAGCAATGTGCAACCAGTCTTTGAAACGAGCTGTCTTTCGTTTTCGATCAATCTTTTGGTATCACGGCTTTTGCCAAAAAGCGGGATAACATTTGCCCCCCAAAACATGCCATGCGATAGAAAGGTGTGTTTTGTAATTCCATAAGCTGGATGTTCATATCCTGTCAATAACCTGTAAAAAACTCGAGTTTCATATGACCTGGAATGATGATCGTTTGGGATTGTATGCCATTTGAGGTGAATCGGGACCGTTCGCGGTCGATGCCGTTCGCGGTCGAATGCCGTTCGTGGCAGATGATGCAGTGGGATCGTTCATGGTTGGATGCCGTTCGCGGCAAACGGTGATCGTTCGCGATCAGGTGCCGTTCAAGGCGAATTGCGACCGTTCCAGGTCGGGTGGCGTTCAAGGCAAATCGTGACCGTTTGAGGTCGGGTGTGATCGTTCGCGATCGAATGTCATATAAGGTGAGTTCCGACCGTTCGCGGTCGGGTGTCGTTCGAGACAAATTGTGATCGTTCGCGATCGTGTTCCGTTCGAGGCAAATTGTGTGTGCCCGGGGGGGACTTAGTATTATCGATGCCGGAGTTCATGTTCGGGGGAGTTTCCAAATCAAAGACTTCGACGGTTCATCGCCATACAAGAGGTGCTCGTGGACCATTCGTGATCCAACGGGCATACAAGTAAATTCTTTCACAGAATTGCAAATATCAAAGTAATGATCATACGAATCTCATAACAGAAATGTCCAAACAAGCAGAGTCTAAATGTCCAAATCAACATGAAACAAAAGCAAACCAAGGATGTCAAAGTGTAAATTCTCACTACGAGATAGTTAATAATCATTCAGAGCATGCCTGGGGATCGTTCGCGATCTCATACATGTCTAAATGATTTAATTGTGCTAGTGAGAAGTTCACGACTTGTTCATCGTTATTTCAATCAATTGATAATCATGCGGTGTCCCGGTTAAGGGTCGCCCCTACCCGAAATAGACGGTGGTCGCTCCGGCTCCACCACTGGAGCTCGCCTCCTCACATACTGAAGTAGCATACCGTTCCTGATATGTCCTTCCACCTCATCCTTCAGATGTCTACAGTCGTTTGTGCTATGACCGTTCAGTTCGTGGAACAAGCAATATTTGTCAGATTTTCTCTCGTCAACAGTTGGATCCCTTCGCATTGGTCTACGATAGGAAACTTGCTCTTTTGTATCCTGATAGATTCGCTCCAAACTCTCATTCAGCTCAGAGTAAGTGGTGAATCGCGGCTCCCTCCGTGGCCGCTTTGACCCGTCACCGTTATTTTCAGCCTTTCATTTTCCTTTACTAGTCTCCGCACCCTTTCCAGGTGGATTTCCGCCTTTGATTGCGAAAACATCAATCCCTTCCTCTCTTTCTGCACTAGCATCTTCCATTCGCCAAAAATTTTCTGCCTCGTGATAGAATTCTCCTAGATCCATAGGCGGATCTTTAGTTAATGAATTTTTGAATTCTGTGCCATCAGCTATTCTGGACACAGCTGCCATCATAACCATGGATGGATCTGGCCGATCCACCGATGGTGCTGCCGCATTGAACCGCGTCAGAAAACTCTTCAAAGACTCTCCAGCTTTCTGCTTCAAAGTTTCCAAACTCATCACATTCTCGGGTCTTGCGATGTGAACCCTGAATTGCCTCATGAATCTCTCAGTTTAATCTGCCCATGTTCCTATGGAGCCGCTCTCCAGTTGCCTAAACCATATTGCTGCGATATCTGTCAGATACAATGGAAAGCACCGGGCCATGACTTCTTGTGATGCCTCCAGCACTTCCATGTGCCTCATGTACTTTGTTAGGTAGACCGTAGGGTCCGTCCTCCCATCATACATCTCCAGTGATGGTAACTTGAAATCTGGAGGGTTCCTAACCATCCTAATAATAGGAGAAAAAGGACTCCTGTTCACGTCTTCCAGATCTCTGTTTACTAGCCCGCCTCTCATGGTTCGTCTGACCATCTCTGCCAATCTATCATTGTCTCCAAGCTGCAGTCCTCGTTCACTGCCTTCGATATGCCCCTCGAGTCCGTGTGAGCTTTCGGGAGTCTGCCCCCCTGGCTGAGCGTTCATCCCTCTATCGCCACCAGGTTGCTCGGATCCCCCTCTCTCTCCCTGGGATTGGATCAGCATGCTCTAAGTGTGTGTCTTCAAGTTCTGGTGCTACACCGGCTGGTACTGGTCCATTCTGAACCCCATCTGCATCTCGATTCTGCATTCCAAGTTGCGCAATTTGTTGAAACAAATTCTGGATCATTTCTTCCTGCCTTTTCACCATTGTCCCCATTTCGTCCCTGGTGATGAAGACTGAAGCTTGGTTCGCCCCTGAGGAAGCCTCTTGACTTCCTTCGTGCTGACTTCGTTCTGCTCTCTGTCTTCTACTTGTTTGTCTTGTCATAACTCCTAGATCTGAATTCTTAGATCTTCAAATTCAACTTCTCCTGAGTTCAATTCTCAGTGAAAACACAAAAATATTTGTGCCAAAATTGGTCACAAACACCCGATAGTCGATTATTCACAATCACATATCTCAGATGAACATTAAGTATTAAAATCACTTAGATAATTCACAGTAATGCAGTAAATGACATAGGATTTATAGTGGTTCGGCGATCTTGCCTACGTCCACTCTGAAGTTTATGTCTTTATTGATTCACTTGTTGATTTCAATCGATTACAGCGGATCACAGTTGATGATAGCTCTGAAGTCTGATTACAACAGTGATAATGAAGAGTAGAATTGAATCTGGTAGAGTCTGGACGTCGAATGGCCAAAGGATCCTCTTTTCTGAAGGCTTCAGATTGCTATTTATAGGCGTAGGAGGTTCAGATCTCGCTCAAACTTCGAGAGACTTTTCTGGCACGTGAGTGGGCCCACACGACCGACCACACCAAGTTTCGACTCGATCTGAGATCGAAACGAAGTGATTTCGTATCCATCAAAAAATGATCCAATCGAGCTGAAACTTGGCAGGGACAATCTTTATCTTGTATGGAAGCTTCTGTGAAAATTTCATTGCATTTAGATCTGTGGTTTGAGAGATCTGATCGATACGAATTGCATTTTCGTGAGTGTTGTTGCGTTCGTATCCATTGATTCGAAACGATCTATTCGTAAAGATCGTTGCACGCGCTCATGAGATGACGATGTGCGCTTCCTTCGGATCGATCCATTTCTTATGCCGAGTTGACCGAGCCATTCCTCGAATTTCGCCTTGTTCGTATCCTAAGTCGTTGCCTCATTCGAGTTGATAAACGTTGCCAATGTGTATCATCAGTGTTGACTTGCATCCATACATACGGCTTTGCTCGCATCAATAATTGAGGGGCGTTTCCAATCGATTATTTTAATGAGGATCGATACGAAACACGAGCGTGTTCATGGATACGAAGAAGGGCATTCCATGGATACGAATCAACATATTCGATGGCTATGATTAGGGCTTGTTTTCAGGGTGGACTCGAACAGGACGGTGCCTAGTGGATCGATACGAAGCAAGATCGATACGAAATGGAATTTTAGATGGATGCGAAGTGAGACGGGCAACGATAGATATGAAGTAAGCGATCTCGATGGGTACGGACTATGCATCGTTGATGGATACGAAATGCACCAACCTGATGGATACGAACATACTGAGGCGATGCCTATTTTATCGATTCAAAACCGATCGATTCGAACTGACCGATATCACGTTACTGATCGATTCGAACTCGATCGATTCGAAGCATGTGTAAACTGATGGATTCGAACAAGACAAACATTGATGGATACGAATCCGATGGATTCGAAATGGGCATCTCCTCAACACTTCGATGGATACGAACAGCGTACTTTGGCTAACTTGCATCGATCATATCTCGTTCATACGAACTTCGATTAACCTGAAATTTGAAACTTTGGCTCCCATGACTTTGCTTGCCGTGTCCTATCAATTGTAGCCTGATCCGGGCTCGGACAAAATTCATCGATATCCATAGCGAAGCAATGTGCAACCAATCTTTGAAACGAGCTGTCTTTCATTTTCGATCAATCTTTTGGTATCACGACTTTTGCCAAAAAGCGAGATAACAAGTGGCACCTGAATCTGGATACTACTCTTCTCCACTCAGTCCATCTGATCTGGTAAGATTGTCTAAGTCAGTTGTTTCTTGAACTTTCTGGTTGACTTCTTGGTTGTTGATCTAGTTGAGTAGCATTCACGTTTGGATTGAAGTTTCTTTGATTATTTCGAAGTTGCTGATTTACATTGAATTCTAAAATGAATTTTCAATAGCATCTACTTGCAATATGACCAACTTTTTTATAAATTTGACATTTTACTCTGTTGTTATATTTCCATCTTCCTTCTCTGCCTCTGCCTCTTTGATTTTGATTTCCTCTTTGATTTTATCTTTCTTGATTTTCTTGATTTTTGCTTTTGGTTGTATAGTTGACAATGTACTCAGTTTGATTTGTTTTTCTTTGCTCCACTCTTCCTTCGTAAGCAAGTAGTGTAGAGTAAACATACTACAGATTTGGTAAAGTCTCTTTTGATGATATTATTGCAATCACTAATTCATATTCTTGATCTAAGCCATTTAATATGGTTAAGATCTACTCAGTTTCAGATATCTTGTGTTCTACGGTATCAAGAAGGTCGCAATAGGACTTTATCTTCGATATGTAGTCCCTCATCGACATATTCTCTTTCCTAAAATTTTGAAGTTGCCTTTTATAATGCATGATTTTTGCTGCAGATTGAGAGTTGAAATTTTTTTCAATGTCCATATCTCATAAGATGAATTGCAGCCAACTATTTGAGATAATAGACTTGTGCTGATTGATGATAGTAACCAAGATGATAATAATCTGTCTTGCATTTGATAGATGATGTATTCATTGTTATTTGTCAGTTTACCATCTTTGTCTGTAGTCATTCTTGCTGGAACAGAAACTGTGCCATTGATGAAGCTTTTCAGCCCATATCCTCTTACTGCTGTCTCTTCTTGAAATTTCCAAAGCAAATAATTGTTTTCATCAAGTTGGATGGTAACAATCTGACATTTGGGTTTAATTAGAGACATGGTGGATGATTCAGTTGCTGGTGATGCTGCATTTGCAGCAGCCTTGAATGAAGCCGAGGATGCATCAATTTCCTCAACCATGATGATGAATCAAAGAATTAGTAACTAATTCTTTCAGATCTTGGATGTGAGAACAAGAAATGGTATGGATTGGACAAGGCAGACAATTTCAAGAACTGTGTGCAGCCAATGATAGCAGTGGGTAATCAGATGATGAAAAGCTTCAAGAGGGCTTTTCTAACGATCAAGACTATGTAGTTCACCAGAGTGATGAGCATTCTCCGACTGTGTGAACTTGGCAGGACATAAGTGATGTGGGACGAATCTGAATGTAAACTAGATCTCTCAAGTGATGAGCTTACTTGACGCAGCGGATATTACGAAAACGAATGAATCGGTGAAAGTAGCAATCGGTGGGTTGAGAAATACCGAAATGCCCAAATCCGTTGATCATGAAGATACCGGATTTAGCAATCTTCGACACGTTGATCGCGCACGATACCGTGAAGAAAGATCTACAATTCTTGAGCGTTGATCAAGCGCACTTGATTCCGCGAATTGGCTTCAATATTCGTTGATTCGAGCACACTCGAATGCCGACGTGGAGATAGGAGATAACTCTCGAATACCAATTCAAAAAAATGGAGGCACAAAGCACAATCCAAATTTTATTCAAAAATTCAACCACCTTTACAAATGACACGACTCGCCTATTTATAGGCTTACAACACCACAACACTACACAAAGTACAACGCGTTACAAACAATTACAACATAACACGACTTGCCATTAGAAACATAAAACAAATGACTTAAGAGACAACGCACGCGACCTAAAAAAAAACTAAACAATAACGCGACCTATAATTTTGCAGCGACTTAAAATTAGGTCGGCAACGACCTATGGTAAACCGTTCACGCGACATATGGGGGAAATAGTAAGTCGTTCGCGACTCAAGGAAGGAGATAAGTCGCTTGCGACTTAGGGCATCTTACGATCTATTGGACGTGGCACGAAATAAGTCGCTCGCGACTTAGGGTACTTCGCGATCTACTCTGGATGCGGCACGCGACTTGGAATTCGCGAGTTATGGTGGAGATTGAATCGTGAGTCGCGACATAGGAGTTTTATCTCGGCAGAGGATGAGTCGCTTGCGAGATATGGATAAGGTTGCGGTAGGGATAAGTCGTGAGTCGGTGGTTTGGGAATGAGTCGTGGGTCGTGGTTTGGGAATGAGTCATGGATCGTGGGAAGGGGCGATGAGTCGTGGGTCGGTGGGAAGTGGCGTTGAGTCGTGAGTCGGTGGGAAGGCTGGGTCATGGCTTCGAACGAGGTAACTACTTCATCATCCTCTCCTTGTTGGATAGAATTCGTCCTCGAATTCACACTCTCGTCAACTTCGATGAAATCCTCCCCACAATACGGAATTAAATGTTTGACATTGAAAACATCAGAAGTATGAACATTTCCCGGCAACTTTAACTGATACGCATTATCATTGATCTTCTTCAGGATTTCTACTGGACCAATCTTTCGTGCTTTCAACTTGTTGTAAGTTCCAACTGGAAAACGATCTTTCGTTAATACCGCGTAAACAAAATCACCCTCTTTGAAGACCACACTTCTTCGTTTCTTATCCGCCATTTGTTTATACTTCTCATTTGCCTTTTCCAATCGTTCCTGAATGATTCTATGGCATTCCGTCAACCCATCAACAAAATCAACAGTCCGCTTAACTGTCCCCTTCGGTTGTGGTACTATTGCCAAATCCAACGGCCCTTTTGGTAAGCTTGAATATACAATCTGAAATGGACTGAAACCTGTACCTCGGTTATTTGCGTGATTGTGAGCAAATTCAGCTTGACACAACTTCACATCCCAACTCTTCAAATTGTCTTTCACAAGACATCGTAACAAATTCCCCAACGATCTATTCACCACCTCTGTTTGCCCATCTGTTTGCGGATGGTAAGCGCTACTAAAATTCAGCTTTGTTCCGACCATCTTCCACAAACTCAACCAAAAATGGCTTAAAAATCTGGTATCTCGATCAGAAACGATGGATTCTGGTAAACCATGCAATCGATACACCTCTTTAAAGAATAATTGAGCCACTCGGACGGCATCAGCTGTCTTCTTACAAGCTATGAAATGCGCCATCTTCGAAAACCTATCCACTACAACATATATAGAATCATTTCCCCTCTGAGTTCTAGGCAGACCCAAAACGAAATCCATGCTGATATCAACCCATGGTCTGATAGGAACCGGTAATGGCATATATAATCCCGCATTCGTAGCTGTTCCCTTCGAAACTCGACAGATATGGCACCTCTCCACAAATCTCTCAACTTCTTTTCTCATTGACGGCCAAAAATAAGATTGAGAAATCAACTGCAATGTACGATCTCTACCCACATGGCCTTCTTCATGTAATTCTTTAACAATCTTCATTCTCAAGCTACAGTCTGGTATGCATAATCGATTCCCCTTGAATAAGAAACCATCAACCAATACAAATTCGTCGGTATCCCCATCCTTAACTTTCTCAACAAACCCTGCAAAGTAAGGATCCTCCTCAAACAACTCCGGCAATAATTCGAATCCTGTCACTTCAACCTTCAACGTTGTCAACAAGTGATTCCTCCTGCTCAAAGCATCAGCCACCCGATTCGTCACTCCTGACTTGTGTTTGACAACAAAAGTAAACTGTTGCAAATAGGCAATCCACGATGCATGTCTCGCTGAAATCTTGTCTTGTCCTTGTAATGTTTCAACGCTTCATGATCAGTATATAGAACAAATTCTTTCTGAAACAGATAGTGTCTCCAATGCTTAACGGCTTGTACAACAGCATAGAATTCCACATCATATGTATTATATCTCATCTTTGCCCCTGATAACTTTTCACTGAAATACGCAATAGGACGTCCCCTCTGACTCAACACTCCCCCAATTCTAACCTTTGATGCATCAGTATGTAGCTCAAACACTAACTGAAAATCTGGTAAAACTAGAATTGGTGCAGACGTCAACAATTCCTTGATCCTTCCAAAAGCATTCGCGGCTTCCTCTGACCACGAAAATTGTTTACCCTTCATGCAATCGGTAACAGGCGCCATCACGCTACTAAAGTGTGGAATAAATCTTCGGTAGAATGAAGCCAACCCATGAAAACTCCGAACTTCTGTTATCGTCTTGGGTTGTGGCCAATTTCTGACTGCCTCAACTTTACTCTGATCAACTTGAATACCTTCTCCTGAAACAACATAACCCAGAAATAAAACACTATGCGTCATAAACACGCATTTCTTCGTAGCAGCATAAAATTGTTCCTCACGAAGAATAATCAACACGTCCCTCAAATGTTGAACATGCTCCTCCGTACTCCTGCTGTATATCAGAATATCATCGAAATACACCACTACGAACTTCCCAATGAATGGTCTAAAGATTTGATTCATTACCCGCATGAACGTACTAGGCGTGTTTGATAAACCAAATGGCATAACCAACCATTCGTATAGAACCTCCCTGGTTTTAAAAGCAGTCTTCCACTCATCACCTGGTCTAATACGAATTTGATGATATCAGCTCTTCAAATCAATCTTCGAAAAGATAGTCGCCCCACTCAACTGATCTAGCAAGTCATCCAACCTCGGCATTGGAAATCTATATCTCACAATAATCTTATTCAATGCTCGACTGTCAGTGCACATCCTCCACGTCCCGTCCTTCTTCGGTACCAACAAAGCTGGCACAGCACATGGACTCAAACTTTCCTGCACACGTCCCTGCTCAAGTAACTCTTCCACCTGCCTCCTCAACTCTTCATGTTCCTTCAGACTCATTCGATAATGTGGTCTATGCGGTAATACTGCTCCCGGAACAAGATCGATTTGATGTTGAATGTCTCTCAGTGGCGGTAACTCCTTGGGCAACTCTTCTGGAAATACATCCTCAAATTCTTTCAAAACTGGCTTTGCTTCTTCTAGGATTTCAACCTTTTCACTACAATCTCGTCCAATTAACACAAAGACTTCAGGCTCCCCTTCAACTTCCTTAACAAACTCCTTCAAAGTTAACAAAGTTTTCAGCTCTTCAATCTCCTCAGATTTACTCTCTCCCTGTTGTCTCTTCTTTGGAACTAAAGTAATCTTAACGCCTTCAAACATAAAACTATAGCTATTGGTTCGACCGTCATGCTGCACTGCTCGATCATACTGCCACAGTCTTCCCAAAATCAAATGATAAACATCCATCTCAACTACATCACACCAGATTTTGTCTTTATATTTCTTCCCAATAGAAAATGGAACTCGAACTCGTTTATCCACCTTCACCTCTCCTCCTTTTCTCAGCCACGCTAACTTATAAGGATTTGGATGTTTTTCCGTTTTCAACTTCAATTTTCTCAGCGCTTCTGTAGAAATAATATTGTCACAACTTCCTGCATCAATTGCAAATTTACAAACTTTTCCCAATATAGTGCATGTCGACTGAAAGATGTTACTCCTCAACCAACTAGCTTCATCTTCTTGCTTTGGTGTTAAACAAGATCTCCTCATCATTAGATTACAGCCTTCGTCCCCCGATGCGATATCCTGTTCATCTTCCTCAACTGGACTATCTTCACCTTCAACTGCATCCTCAACTTCAGCCTCAGCTATCATAGTTCGTTTCTTTGGTTTTGGACACTCATTGCTTTTATGACCCACTTCCTGGAAATTGTAACATTTGAAACTGCTGTTGCCCTTTGCCTTCGCAGCCTCATTCATAGCCGGTTTAGTAACAGCCTTCGAAACAATAGTATTGCCACTAGCTCCCTTCACTTGATTGTTGGAATTTGTGAACACACTACCTCCACGCCTTCCCTGCTTCTCCCAAGCCAACGCCTTTTGGTGTGCTTCCGCCACAGATCGTGGATCGAACATATTAACCATATCTTGGATCTGCATTCGCAAACCTCCAACAAATCTCGCCGTTAACTGTTCTTATGTCTCCATGATGTCATTTCGAGCAATTAGTTGATAAAACTCGTCAGCAAAATCATTAACAGTCTTCGTTCCTTGTCTCAAGTTCTGCAACCTCTGATACACGAGTGATTGATAATTGTAAGGTAAAAATGTAGCTTTCATCAATTTCTTCATTTTTTCCCAATCAACAATCTTCGACTTCCCCATCCGTTCTCGTGTAAGTTTGGTTTGCTGCCACCATGCCATAGCTCTTCCCCTCAACCTAGTAGCAACCAACTTCACTCGACGATCTTTCGGAACCTTCTTGAAATCAAAGATCTCCTCAACATTAAACAACCAGTCCAAGAATTCTTCTGCAACCATTCCACCCTTGAACTCTAGAATCTCCATCTTCATTCCCGATTCTCATCTACGATCATCCTCTACGTCTCGATACTGACGTCGTGTTGGTTCTCTATCTCGGTAATGAACACTTCCCCTATCACCATCAAACTCCTCATCAAAATCTGAAGTATATCGATGTCGATCACGACCTCCAACATCTCTACTACCACTCCTTCGATCAACATTTCTATCACGATTGTCAACACTTCTATGATCTTGATCTTCTCTTCTCTCTTGATCTGAATGTATCGAAGCTCTGCTTCCCCCATGGTCCGATTTAGGTGAAACTCTTCTTCTACTTTGATTCATTTCAAGCATCCTTCTCTCTAATCGACCAATTCCTTCATTCAACTTCTCAGTGAAACTCTCGTTGATTCGTTGCTCCATTTCATCAGCTTCTTCTCTTCCATACAAAGCATTGATATTTCGGTGGCGCTGAGCTCGTCTCGGAGGCATGATTGAACTTCAAACAAACTTCAAAAAATAATTTTCCAACACTTTCCGAACTTTGATCCAAAGTGAGATGGATCGAAACTCCCAACTTGTTGCAACTTCACGATGAATACTAAACTTCTCAACAATTGCAAATACGATCTTCAAACTTCAAATTCTCGAAACTCAATTCTCCAAATGATGCAAACTCCTTACAATCTAGCTCTGATACCAAACTGACGCAGCGGATATTACGAAAACGAATGAATCGGTGAAAGTAGCAATCGGTGGATTGAGAAATACTGAAATGCCCAAATCCGTTGATCACGAAGATACCGGATTTAGCAATCTTCGACACGTTGATCGCGCACGATACCATGAAGAAAGATCTACAATTCTTGAGCGTTAATCAAGCGCATTTGATTCCGCGAATTGGCTTCAACGTTCGTTGATTCGAGCACACTCGAATGCTTACGTGGAGATAGGAGATAACTCTCGACTACCAATTTAAAAAAATGGAGGCACAAAGCACAATCCAAATTTTATTCAAAAATTCAACCACCTTTACAAATGACACGACTCGCCTATTTATAGGCTTACAACACCACAATACTACACAAAGTACAACGCGTTATAAACAGTTACAACATAACACGACTTGCCATTAGAAACATAAAACAAACGACTTAAGAGACAACGCACGCGACCTAAAAAAAAAACTAAACAATAACGCGACCTATAAATTTGCAGCGACTTAAAATTAGGTCGGCAACGACCTATGGTAAACCGTTCACGCGACATATGGGGGAAATAGTAAGTCGTTCGCGACTCAAGAAAGGAGATAAGTCGCTCGCGACTTAGGGCATCTTGCGATCTATTGGACGCGGCACGAAATAAGTCGCTCGCGACTTAGGGTACTTCGCGATCTACTCTGGATGCGGCACGCGACTTGGAATTCGCGAGTTATGGTGGAGATTGAATCGTGAGTCGTGACATAGGAGTTTTATCTCGGCAGAGGATGAGTCGCTTGCGAGATATGGATAAGGTCGCGGTAGAGATAAGTCGTGAGTCGGTGGTTTGGGAATGAGTCGTGGGTCGTGGTTTGGGAATGAGTCGTGGATCGTGGGAAGGGGCGATGAGTCGTGAGTCGGTGGGAAGTGGCCATGAGTCGTGAGTCGGTGGGAAGGCTGGGTCGCGGCTTCGAACGAGGTAACTACTTCATCATTACTGATAAGGATCTTGAGTGCAGCCAATCTTTCAATGATGAACTCAAAATTTGAGAAGATTTTGGCAAGGCACAATAGCCGTTAGGCAAAGATGCTCTGATACCACGGAAGAAATGTTGTAATTGTATTATTGCTTATAGGTTTTTTGATACAACAAACCGGTACATATACACTGCTGTTTACATGATTTTCGGCAATACAACGGTTCAACATTATTTTGGGCTTTAGAGCTTCATGGGCATCTCTGCTCAGTTGTACCCGCATCTTTATTATTTGTATTGCTGAGATAAAATCAACCGCATTACTTCAGAACCTTTAACACAAATGCTAGTATATATATTTATTTATTTTTTCACGTTCCATGCACACTATATATATACATATACATATATACACGCACACCACATATTTTCTTCGTGTCATGGCATGCAAGCCTTCGCATGTTGTCTTTCAATTCATTTTGCTGTCCCTACAGTAGTATATGCGTTGATGTATATAAAGGCCATTGAACGATTATATATATATATATATATATATATATATATATATATATATATATATATATATATATTTAAATGCATTACTTTCCATTCAAGAGTGCATGTCCAGGTGAGGTTGTGTAATTATGTGGGTGTGTGTGGTGTGAGCATGTGTCCAAGTGTGTGCGTATATGAATGCATTTGAGTGTGTCCATATGAGTGCATATTTTGCTGTGTACCCATTGTGTTCATCTGTGTGTGCTTATGTGGTTACACACTTGCATGTTTTATATTGGAGGTTGTTCTTGTTTGAGAACCTGAATGCATTGCTAAAGTTTCACTTGTTAATATCATAGTTTTTAAAACCTTGTCGTTCCTCGAACCGCGATGATTGAAGGTTTAAGGTTTTGATGGTTCAACCGGTTGAACCGTCGAAACCGTGATTTAATTTTTTGAAAATTTTGCTCGTTTAACTACAAACTATACACAAAATTTATGAAATAATAATGCTATGTACACAGGTTTTAAATGATCTTTAAGGTGTGCAACAGAAGTTGTATGTTGTTACAGTGCACAACTACAACTTTGTATATAATAGAGTAGTGCACAACGATAGATGTTTAATGACGACAAACTTGACGAGTCTTATAATGGTATTAGAGAAATTTGCAGCAGTGCAGAAAAAAGTGATGAAGTTAGTGGCTTAGACCTTGAAACGATTATGATTTTTAAAATATATATATTTACTTATTTTCTTCAAAACAATGCAAAAGATGAAAATGAGAGAGAATTACACGATGTGAAAGTAGGAAAAAAATAAAAGAATCGTGGTTCAACCGAATAAAATTGATGGTTGGACCGTCGGTTTGAAAGTCTGACCAAGGTTTTTGAATGAATGAGGTCCGATTGAGTTCCGGACCGTGGTGGTCCAAGGTTCAGGGTTTTTTGAGGTCGGACCGAGGTAGGGTACGTTTTTTAAAACACTGGTTAATATAATTTAGTAAACAGCTAAAGTCAACATCTAATCTGAATATATGTCTGTTGCAAGTCTATTTTTCATCATGCACTGTTATTTCATGTCTATGATGTTGCTTAGCCAATCATGTCATAATAGTTCTGTTTTGTATTTGTGAACGTTTAACATGATAATACTTGCCCCATTTTTAGTGTTTTGTTTGTCTTATAATCTAGTCTAGCTCGTTTTTTATTTGAATCTTAGCTTGTACGAGTTGAAACATGGTGATCTTATGTAACTATAATATTATTCACGTTTCAGCCATGCAAGTAGCAATTTGTATATGAGTTTGTTGAAATTCTAATATACTTTCTATTTGGTCTTGTATTGCATTACGTACCTTCCTGCTAAATTGATTTTGGACCCACCTCTTTATGCATGATTACATTCACCATGTCCCATTTTTAGTGTATTCCCATGTATGTTTGTTTTTCCCTAGTTTGGGCCTGGACAGTTCAAATAATTTTTTATGAAACTTGCTGTTATAATATTGCTGTAATTCACTGATTTATTACTTTTTGTGTGTGATAGTGTGCAAATCTATATACGTATATGCACACATACACACACATATATTATCATTCAATTCTAAGTATTAGTTTTGTTATATTAAATTATATGTTGCAATTGATTTATTAATTAATATTGATTCATTTGTTCTAGTTTGACATGTCTTCTTATTATTCCATTTTATCTGGTTTTCTGATTTTAACTCTTTTATCTATACAATTGAATTATATGAATGATTCACCATTGATATTGATTTTGAGTTATATATTTTGAGATGGTACGGTGATGGCATCGTTATATTTGATTTGTGATATTTCATTTCTATGTGACAAGAAATATGAATAAATGACTTAGTGATACCATCTGATATGAGACTTTCAGTAACATTTTTCCGGTTATTCATCGGACTTATCACATAGAAATATCTAATGTGTGAATTGAGTGTAGTTTATGAACTTTGAATAATTATTTAAATAACATACGGTGGTGTGAGACATCGTTATGTTATTTGTTTGATTATTCATTGTAAGTAAATGCCACTCAAATAAGGATACACTCATGTGTATGTGGCGATATTCACTGTGGTGGGTATAGTTTAGTTATACGTTGTCTTATGGTTTGAGTGTATGTCGGCCAGTGTAAGTGCTCTAGTGTACCGTAGTTATATGTTGACTTATATAGAGCCGTGTGACGGTCTACATTTAGAGCTGTGAGTAGATATAGGTTAGGAGGAGTACTATATCTCGTCCACATTGGGTCCAATTCCATTTATAATTTGGGAGTAAATCGATTAGTCGATATCCACCCTGTCGGCCTAATCATAAGGACATGCCTAAGATCAACGACACCATTGTCGTTTATGGTATTTGATGCGCATCACGAGATTGGAGTTTGTTGCCCCTGTGTTGCATGGACCACCAATCAGTTACCCTTGGGGCATAAATGTCAGTAGTCGTGATCGATGAGGCTGTGCGTTGTCTAACCTATGGTGGATCATTATCACAATGCCGAGAGGGGAGAGGTAAAGGTAACCGATGACTATAGGAGTCGTGTCATATGGACCACGCGTGGATCCTGGAGCAAGCAGATGTGCCGTTAGCCTTCCGTCTGTTTCTGGTGTATGTATGTGTAGTAGTAGATTGGTATATACGTCTATATCCTATCATGAGTTAACTATCCTAAAGACTATGTCTAAAATGTAGTCAGTCCCTATATATCTATACTCTTGATGTTTGATATTTAGAGACATCGTTTGTTTATTGATTGTAATTTGAATTATGATAGATTATCTTTATAATGTATATAGTATTGGATATCATTTTGTTGATTTGATGTGTTAACTCATATTATTTATTGGTTATATGATTTTGTGATATAATATAAAGGCATTGATGTGCCAGCCCAATTCACTCGATGATTTCATTTTGTGATGATTTACAGTATGGATGATTTACCCATTGGATGCAACATTCTTGATGAATTATTTTATATGGGCGATGACATCTTCCGACATGATTTTGGAGATATTTATATTATGTGACTTTTAAGGTAAAGGGACGACTTGACTGACATGTATTTTATCAGACTCGGATGTGCCATATATTAGGATTGTTGTACTATATTTATATGATGTTGATTCAATGTAAAAGCACGATAACGAGTGTATATCGATTATTAGGTTTGTTATATTGGAATTGTTGATATTTAAGATATTTGTATCTAAACAGTACCATATATTATATTATATGTTATCATTGCAATTGACTTTGTATTCACTATTATATGTTGATAATTGTAAATTGGTCTGCCTTGGAGGTACACGTGTTTATTACTTTGTACCAACACTGTATGTATATATGGATATTTATTCGATGTTTTAATTCATACTAGTATTAGTCCTAGAGAATATTCACGTGTGTATCGCATATATCCTCATTCTCTGTATTATCTTGTAGTATTACTCTGTAATATTCTTGGATAGTATGGGTATAGAGGTGGGGGTGTAACATTAGAGATCGATAACGATCCATTAGGGGGATCGATACCGATCCTTAACTATGTGCGTAGGGACCTTTTGACTTTCATGCTTTGGCTTGTTATTCCAAGCTCATTTGCATAGTCATTATCTTGTATCTGAATCCATACTATGGACCCATGGAGGGTGGAAATGCTAGTTTTGCTTGCTTATGGAGAACGCCAATGTGATGCGTAGGAACTAGGGAATATCACTTGAAACAACTCCAAATATTGAAAGAAGTAAGTTGTATGAGTTGGAGCATATACAAATGTGCCCTTGGGGATTAGCACCGATCCCTATGTGGGATTGGAATCGGTCCAACAATTAATGAATTGTAGCATTATCATTCCCTTGAGTTAGTTTGACCATCGTCTTGTGGTCTTGCTTGCACTTGGTTTCTGGACTCTAGAGTTATTTCTTTGGGCTGCTTGCCTTGATAACTTCTGAGTCTAACTTGTCTAGCCAGTCCAAATATAGTCGGGTCAAAAGACCGGATAACACTTGCCCCAAAGTATACATTATTTCAATCATGGTATGCTTTTAATCGAGATGAGTTAGGATTTTCATGAAGGATTCCACTAAGTGTCTCAAATGGTAGTTATCCTTTCATTGAGTTGCTTTTATGGAGAGCTATGTCTTCAGCTGTTCGTTGCGACGCTTTGCCAGCATCTGATATTATAAAAATGAATGCATTATCACGTTAATTGTCTGTGCATGGTTCCATCAAGTTCATTAATTAAGCTTTGTAGGCCTTAGTTCTTTGAACTAGCTTCCTTTATGGAGTTCCTAGGCAAGAATCCAATTTCCGTCGGTTTAAGGAATCTAATGTTGAGTATGCATACACGCTCGTACGTATAGGTACACATTAAGTCCTCGGCTCGCAAGCATGTTCATATGCCTACAGGTCGTTGCTAAGATTCATTTAAGTATTCACTTTTTTTGGAAAATAGTGGGACTCTGTTATGCATGTAAATATGCATATTTTTACATCCATATTTAATCTATTTTTATTTAAATAAATATCATAATTGGGTATTTTTGCATGTTTAAAACTAAATTTCAAATATGCTTTCAAGTCATCATTCATACATCAACGTGGGGATAAAATAGTAATTTTGTGCATGAATTAATTTTGAGAATATTTATTTTCACATTTTCTTTTTAATTATAGGAATTTTTGGGATGGTAATATGAAGGTGTCTCAGGGAAATATGCATGCACAAGGATGGAAACAAAGGAATGAAGATGGAATAATTCAAACTCATGCATCATGGAGGAACCCACCTATCCACTTACTATTATCTACAATTAGAAGGTAATGCACAGGTTAGTGGAGGTTAAAGTTTCATGCATACATGATAATGGATTAATTAGAGATTAATAATGACTTGATGGCCACACTTTCTAAAGGGTATTTTGAGAAGCCCCCTAAAATATGGATTAGGGTTTTGTGCATGTATAGATAGCTCTCTTATGTTCATGTAATGGATCTTTAATCACTTAGGAAATTAGCATGCAAGTTGCAGCCTCAAACTTATGTGAAATAAAAATGACTTTCTAAGCCTCTTATTCTTTTACTTCTACCTTGTTCTTATTTTATTTTCTTGTTTATTTTCATTTACATGCTCTTTCATCTCATGTTAGTGGCTTAGTTTTATTTTTATGCAAATAGTTTAGTTCTTTTTTATTCTAATTAGCTCTTACCTTCTTGCTTTTGTTTAAATGTTGACATTCACTACACCATACCAGCCGTTTCGCAACTACCTAAGGCGGAAAATTTGCAACGGCTCTAAGCCTATTAAGCAACGGTTAAAGTCCGTTGCAAAATATTATAATACGGCTCATGGCCGTTCTAAATTTGGGAACGGCTCTTACCCAAACTAAATTTGTAGTACAGCCTTCCATACCCCCGTTCCCAACTAGCTACGCCCTTTACTTTCATTATCCACTTCGATCAAAAAAGAAAAAAAGCGATAATATTTTCAGATCATCTCGAATTTGAATTCGCTAGCTTTCGTTAGATCATCTCGAAGTTCCAGATCCAGATTTCATCAAATCTGAAGAAATAGTAATTCCAGAAAAAGTCTTAGTTTTCAATTCAGGTAATCGTTATCACAGTAATCAAAAATGAATCGACACACTTGAAATTATTTCTTCTTACCAGTTTTCACATGACTGAGACCGAGGAATGATCATTAGTGGTTCTGTAGAGGTAAGGGTTTGATTTTGGTCGAGAGTTGTTCTCAATTTTTTTTAGTGGTATCAGTGATTGGATGGAGTTTGTTGTGAGAACTAGAGGAAGTTATGGAGGCAGTAGTTTGATTGGACTGGAGGCAGTGTCGGAGTCGATGGGCTCGGGCCGCTTTGATTAGTCGTCGTGGATTTTGAGTGCTGTTGATGGCATGAGGAGCAGAAGTGGTGATTGGGGAAGTGAGAGGGAGTGAGGAAGTGATTAGGAGATGTAGTCATGGTAAAAGTGTGGATGGTTGTGCGATGATAGTCTTTGGTTGTCAAGCAGCATTTGATTGTGGACAGTGGTAGTAGGGGGAGGTAATTATGAGATGGCAAGTGGCGAGGCAGTAGAATGGTTTGAGATGTTGATATGGTTGGTGTGGGATGGTTATAATTGTATGGCTGTTGTATGAGATTTGGTGAATGTAGTGACTATCACTGTAGGGAAGGATATGTGGTGGTTGGTTAGGAAGTATGATGAATGTGTTAAAGGCAAGGATGGATGTGTATAGTGCAGAAGTTGATATGGCGACTGTTGGTAGTGATTTTGTATTGGCTACTAGAGTTGCAGCCGTCGTCAGAGGAAGGCAGGGGAAGTTTGGAGAGGCTGTTGCGAAGTTGTATAATGTTGGAAGAGGCATGTTTTGCTGTGAAGAGGTGGTTGTCTGTTGGTGGATGATGATGTAGAGAAAGTGGGGATGTAGCAGTTTTGTTTGGGTCCGAGGGGAATATGAATAACAGTTGAAGTGTGTAAATCGGCTATGAGGTGAAGTAAGTGTGGAAGTTTGGACGACAAGATGATGATTGAAGTGTGATTGTGCAGGCTATAGGCAAAGGGTGGAATGTTCTATGTATGATGGATGAAATAAAGCAAGGTGGTTGCTGGATGTGTTATGCAGTTTTGGTTGTGAGAATGTTGAAGGCAGAAGATTTTGTTTGTTGTTTCAGGGGGAAATTTGTACGGAAGTGATACGTACAACGCTAAAATCAAACACTTACCTTTACAGAACCACTAACGATCATTTCTCAGTCATTCGTTTGTTGATCTTAATTTTAGTAAGAAAAAATTCACATGTTTTCAAAGAGAATCATCTGGTATTGCAGTTTCTTGCTTGAGAAACATGTAAAAGGAATGTGAACTAATAAAGCATCTGACGAGCTTACGCTATGACCACAAGCGTATAGCCTAAAATGTATATTAATTCTTCAAATTTCTATTTCAATACTCACACAAATTTTATTTGCACTCAAGTTCATGAATTGTTTCATATATTATGTACAATGTAGAATAGCTCAGTAATGCCTCTTGCCAAACTTAGGCAAGAGATTTGATACATATTGAAGAATGCTAGCTATTTTAAGATAGAATTTTGTTGTTTTTTTTCTTCATTATTTCGTTCAAGTCAACTCACATATGCGTGTTAACTTATATGTGTAATTTTTCTTTATTGGTCACAGGTCAACTATGATTGGTAGGCTTTAATATGTTTACTTATAAACAGGCCTAACGCGTTCACATTAAACAAAGTATTAGTAGTCATACACCATTGTAAATCCATTTTATGTACATTGTATTGGTAACTGGGTTAATTAAATAAGAATGTTGGTGTACGCGGTGATAATAGTTAAATTTCAGCTTCGATGTTCAAGAGACTATGTGTAATTAAGTACTGTATGTATATATATCCATCATGCAATCTCCTATCCATACATCTACGCAATACTTTCAGATTGTTTACGACCATTGACAACCTTGGCATAGGTGTTGAGTAAGAGAGTTTGGGTTCATTTTCCATGACGCTCAAGTGAGAATTTATCTTCGTTTAACGATGATGCGTGCCATCCTGCCTTGTGTTGTTGGGAAGGTATGAAGTGTTTGGAGCTAGGGTTGAAGGGATGTCTCTAGTCATTCCTATCAAAATTTAACCCAACCTTTCAGTGCGACCATTTTAATCCAATTTTAATATATTAGGCCTTAGGCAATTTAATTAATTTTAGTATTCTGCCAAAACCCATTTTAATGTGCGCGGTCTTTTTTGTATACACAGGCAGTTTGTAGAGGAGTGAAAGTGAGGCACTATGTAAAAGTTGTAAAAATTAAAAGGAAATGTAAACTGTAAAAAAAGTGAAAAATTGTAAAAAAATTCTTTTAATGTGTATTATGTCGGGTTTAAGGTTTTTTTACTAAAATGTTGTATATATTTTAGTTGGCAGATCAATATGTCTTCAAGTATAGATAAAGAGTGGATGAAAGAAGCCGATCAAAGAACCCCACAATATATGGAAGGAGTGCAGAAGTTTATTGATTTTTTTATAGAAAATGGTGGCAATAAGGAAATCTATTCTTGTCCTTGCACACAGTGCAAAAATATGAAAATGAAAATTAAATTAGATGAATTTCATTTTCATCTGCTTAGATGGGGAATTGTCCAATCATATACTGTTTGGCATTTTCATGGGGAAGAGTCAACAATTAACCCAAAAAAACCTGTTAGTCAAGCCATAAGTACCAATGACTCTGAACTTCCTAGGATGGAAGATATGGTCAATGATGCTGATAGATTTCATCAATTGCAACCGATAAGTTTGTTGCCAGATAATATTGGGGATTCGCCTACGGTTGATGTTGATTGGCAGGCCAATCAAAGCAAGAAGCATAAATCACTTTTTGATAATGCAAAAGAGCCATTGTATCCTTCATGTCCAAAAGGGATAACAAAATTGTATTTCGTCGTCAAGCTGGATAACTTGAAAACCTAGTATGGCTTTTCCGACAATGGTGTGATTGCACTCCTAGAATTCATAAAGGAATTACTTCCTGAAGGTAACACACTACCAACAATGTATCATGACATGAAGAAGATGATTAAGCAAGTTGGTATGGATTACAAAACTTATGATGCGTGCATTAATGACTGCATTTTGTTTTGGAAGGATGATGTAAATAGAGTTTTTTGTCCAGTTTGAAAACAATCAAGATATAAAACAACATTCAACGAAGAGAAAAGAGCTGCCAAAGTACCTCAAAAGACGTTGAGACATTTCCCTCTAATTCGTAGGCTGAGGAGGTTGTATACTATACCATGGATAGCAGATGCTATGACTTGGCATGGTCGTGCCAAGTCTAATTCAGACATAATGCGTCACCCATGTGATATTTCTCAATGGCGAGCTGCAGATTCTTTTGACAAAACATTTGCTGTTGAAGCACGAAATGTCATGCTTGGATTAGCAACGGATGGTTTCAATCCACATGCATCTCTAAGTAACCGTTATAGTTGTTGGCCAGTAGTTATAGTACCGTATAATCTTCCTCCATCCATGTGCATGAAAAGAGAGTTTTCAATGTTGACATTGTTGATTTCTGGACCAAAATAACCTGGAAAGGATATTGATGTTTATTTGCAACCGTTAATAGACGAGTTACAACTGTTATGGGAAGGAGTCGCTGCATTTGACTCATTTAATAATTCCGAGTTTACAATGAGAGATAGGTTGTTGTGGGCAATTCATGATCATCATGCGCTTGGGACTTTATCGGGATGCACAACTCATGGCCATTTTGCATTTCCTACATGTGAGGAAGACACTTGTTCTTACTATCTTCGTGCAAGTAAGAAGATGTGTTACATGGAACATCGAAGATTTCTTCCTTTCAAACATAAGTTTCGAGACGAAAAAACAAACTTTGATAACAAACAAGAATATCGTCGTCCTCCACGGCCATAGACTGGTTATCAAGTTGAAGAGAAGGTAGCTAATATCAAGATGAAAGTTGGTAAAGACAAACTAGAAATAGGTCGAAAACGAAAAAAGAAAACCAATGAAGACGAAGTTGAGAATGTTCTTGCATGGTATATGAGGTCCATCCTCTTTGATTTGCCATATTGGAAAGCAAATTTGGTCCGACATAATATTGATGTTATGCATACAGAGAAGAGTGTCACTGAGCATCTCATTAGCACAATTATGGGTCATAAAGACAAGTCAAAAGACGGATCAATGCACGTAAGGATTTGAAAAACATGGGTATAAACAAAAATTGTGGGTGAGTGAAGATCCTGAAAGAAATAAAGTAATCATACCAGATGCAACTTTCACCTTGACCAAAGACGAAAGGTTACGATTTTGCACCATTTTGAAAAGCCTAAAAGTGCCTAGCAATTCTCTTCCAACTTCAATAACAATGTGAACATCAATCCTCCTAAACTAACAAATATGAAGTCTTATGATTACCACGTCATAATGCAGCAATTACTTCCGGTATTGCTTCAGTATTCTTATCCACAACATAAGGATCTACGTAATGTTGTACATCGTATAAGTCTATTTTTTAACATTTTATGCTCAAAGGTGATCAACAGAGAACATCTTTTAAAAGCAAAAACTAGTTTAGTAGAAACAATTTGTATGTTTGAAAAATATTTTCCACCTACATTTTTTGACATCAGCATCCACCTTATGGTTCATTTAGTCGATGAAGCATTGATATGCGATCCTATTAGATATAGGTGGATGTATCCTTTTGAACGGTAACCTACTAATCTTAGTTTTGTTCATCATCATTCGATTTAAATAGGTACTAGTTATTTGTAATCGATTTATATTCATAGGTTGATGAAAACATATAAAGGATACGTCCGCAACAAAAGATATATTGAAGGATGTATTGCAGAAGGATATATCGTACATGAAGCTAGTCTTTACTGCATGGAGTATATGCCAAAAGGAGGCGATGACGCACATAAACATACTCGTGAGGCTTTCTTAGAAGAGGATGATGAGTTTGCTGGTGAGATTCCTGTAGATAATGGTAAAGACATAACCTTAACCTCGGTGCAGTTTGAACAAGTTCGTAGATGGGTCATCAATAAGTATGATGGATTGGATGGATGGGAGAAGTAAGTTCACAAATAACTCCTGAATCTCCACCACTGTAAGTATATAAATGTTTTGAAATGTTTTTTTTACAGGAGGTATAACATCTATGTGAAAAGTACTAAATCTCAATCTCGAAATGGGGTTTCATTCGTGGAAGATTGTCAAAGTTTTACTCTATGGTTACGTGGCGAGGTATATATTAATGCTTATTTAATATTTCGCGTACTTAAAGGTATCATACACCTTATTAATCATACTTTTCAAATATTTTATTGGTAAAAACAAACGATGTTGATTCAACTCTTTGGCGCCTTGTGAATTGGCCAAAGTTCAAGGCGCGCAGTTATATGAAGTACCAAGTAAATGGGTTTACATTTTCCTCGAAAAATTACAAAGAGCGGATGGTAACACAAGACAGTGATGTATCTATGAGAGCAATCACAAAATTTAGAGCCAGCAGGAAAGATAAAAAATATACAGAAGCTGAAACACTGTATTATGGAGTTATTCAGGAGGTAATTGAGTTGGATTATATAGACTTCAAACAAACGGTTTTTATTGTGATTGAGTAAAGGTCGAAGACAAGGTCAATGGTTGCAAGATTGATCCTGTTTCAAACTTGATTACAGTTAACTTAAGGAAATTGAAGATCAAAGATAGGATGAACGATGAGCCATTTATTCTTGCGTCAGAAGCGAGTCAAGAGTTCTACTCAAAAGATTTAAAAAATAGCGGATGGTTTGTGGCTTTACACACTCCTAAGCGGTTGACTACAATCGTGGATGATCTTGAGTTTCCTACCGTCTATCAATCAGCCTTTGAAGATAACAAAAAATAAGAAGATCTTACCAAATGCATATGTTAATATAAGATGTATTTCTTAATTGAATTGAGTTCAATTTCAAATGTGGCTGAATTTAGAATTTTTTGATTATGAATTTAGAATTTTTCATGTGTCACTATTTAATTATTATTCTAAATTTAAGAAATTTGTTTTCTTAGGGCTATAAAATGACTTAAAGACATGGTGTTGCATGTGGTCATGGACAACGGAATATGTCGATAATCTTATTAATTCTATCATAGCATCGTATAGCATTTCCATTTTCATTATCATTCATGCGAGCTAATTGATAAGAATATAATGATACTGCATGTTTGCGCCAAAATTGGTCATAGACCCCAAGTATTGTGAAAGCACCAGTGTTGGAATATAGATCAGCGATATTCAAACACAAATCATAGATCTAAGCAAGCAATACGCAGCCGAAACAGAAATTATGAACAAGAACACTCGATTTATAGTGGTTCGGCTACCTACGGCCTACGTCCACTTCAAAGGTTTTCACTTTTATTGATGTTCTTCGCTGATTACAGTTGATTACAGCGGATTACAATGGATTATAGCTCTGAAATTCGAGTACAACGGTAGTTGTAGAGTGCAAAGTAGAGTCTGGTAGAGTCTCGGTGCTTTAGAGCCCAAATCCAGCAAGAGAGAGATTCCTCCCCTTTTCTGAATGACCTGGGGCTCTATTTATAGGCGTTGGAGGCTGATATTTCTCCTAAAATCCGGGGAGACCACTTCTGGCACGTGAGGGGGCCCACATGGCCGAAACCTGGAGATCCGGGCCCACATTGGGATCGATTCGACCCTTGGTTCGAATCGATCAAAAAAGTGTTCAATCGTGGTGAAATTTGGCGTGAACATTCTTCATCATGTAGGCAAACTCCTGTAAAAATTTCATGGTATTTGGATCAAGGTATTGAGAGATATGATGGATTCAAGATGGATATTTTCGGCATGCTGGTTGCTTCGACTCGATCCTATGGGTTCGTTCGAATCGATACGTTTCGAACCCATAGGGTTGAACCCACGCTCCTGATGACGTGGCGCGCGTTCTTCGTGTCGATCCACCTATTTCTCCGAGTTGAATGGGTCGACTCCGAGTTTGTAGCCGTGTTCACTTGGTGGTTTCGAGTGTTGGATTTAAAGGTTTGTTTCGAATCGTAGGAGCCAGTATTCATTCGAATCGATCAGAATAGGCTATTGTGGACCGATTCGAAGCTGCCTCAATATGAGGATTCGAAGGTGAGTCTTGGAATGGAGCCGGGGCTTCTTCACTTGGATGGATTCGAGGAGACCCTTCTTTGATAGACTCGAGGGAATGGATTCGAGGCAAGGTGCAGATCGGGTAGTATAACAACTCCATTGATTCGAACCCTTTAACTTTGAGGGATACGAAGAGAGGTAGCATCGTGGATTCGAAGCTAGGTGGTCTGGATGGATTCGAACTAAGGTAGGCGTGTATGGATCTGAAGCAAGGATATGAAGGGGCTTCAGTTGGATGGATACGAAGGAAGGTCATGGGATGGATTCGAAGTAAATGGAGTCGAAGTTGATGGATGCGAGGCAGGCACTAGCTGATGGATTCGAACGTCGTCTCTGCTTATGGGTTCGAACATGATGCCTGCCCTGATGGGTTCGAACCAATGAAGGGGTGATGGGTTCGAACCGAGCAAGGTTCATCTCTCTCAACTCGAATCCATCATAACTTGAGCATACGAACTCGGATTGACTTGAAATTTGAGATGTGGACTTCTATGATCTTTCTCGTCATGTCCTATCAATTGTAGCTCAATCTGGACTCGGCCAAAATTCATCGATATCCATGGTTATCCTGCAATGCTCAATTGATATTCAAGAATAGTAATCATTGATTTTTAGTAAATTTTGGGTATCTCAACTTTGCCAAAAGTTGGGATAACACTGCAATAGTCATATATTGTTACGGGTAATGTTTGAATACTTAATCTATTCTATATTTACTTTTGTGACTTGCAAAAGTTTCATACATCAGCTCATAAAGCTAACATTTACATTTTTACTATTTATATTTTTATATTCATATATTGAAGCAACTTTTACTATTTATATTTTTATAATGCAAAGTGGAACTGCACCTAATATAATATATATAATATGTGTGTTGCTTGGATATATGTGGGTATGTGCTGTGTGCATGTGAGATTGGCAGATGTGGTGCAGTTGGCATTTTGGTGTTTGCAGTTGGCTAAAACTGTAGTAAAAAGAGCAGTGAATGTGAAAAAATGCCAGTAACAAACATATGTAATGCAATGGAACCAAACTTCATTCCAATACTATTATGGTCTGTCCTTACCCCTAGTCAACATTCCTTTTTATTGTATGCGAAGTTAATGATCAAAAGCTGAAAAAATGTTATTTGCATAACATATGATGTGAACTATTATGCTGTGAACTCATATATGTTTCTTTCTAAATACTTGCAGCAACAATGTCAGAAGTCGCAGACACGTCGATCCATTCAGTCGCGCATTCGTCATCTTCACAACCCGAGAAACTTGGGACAAATGCATATGGTGTTCTAGTTTCTGATAATGCTGGGAAAATAGGCAGTAGACTTGGTAAATTGGTACGAATTCATGTGCCGATATCATATGAAAGTTAGGATAAAGTACCCAACAAATGTAAAGATGACGTTTGGGCTGAAATGCGGGTAAGCCATTCTCTTTTTTTTTTCCAATAATTCTTTATATACTGCAAACTGATATTTAACTTATCTATAAATAACAATTATATAAGGATACACAACAAGTTAATCATATACGTGCAAAGATGATTCCTGCTTGAAATTAAAAAAAATTGTGTAAATACAAATTTTTTGCCGCCGTTGTTTGGGAATAATATTTTTATTTGTATTTTACTCTTCAAATTATTTTTGTTTTATTTTGTTTTGTTTTATTAAAAAAAAATCAAACTATTCACTTTCTTTGTTTGTTCACTGTTCTTTTCTTTTATCACTGTTCTGTTTTTAATTTTTCCACTTTATTTTCATCCCTAAGTTTTCATTTTGTTTTCAACTATGTGCATCCTCTCGACATTACTAATGCATACTTCTCCATCATCACCAACAACATCTCCTCACAGTTTACAACCTACTCATCAAATTCAACCACCACAAGCTCTTTGTTCATATTTTTACTTCTTATTTATTCATATTTTCACAATTTTCACCAATATTTGCACTGGACTTTATAATAAAATAGTTTTACAAAGTTCTTCGTACACAGTTTCTATGACATTTCATTGCTACATTCCACCGTTGTTCGAAAAAAAAACTGCAAGTAGCCATTTACATCATTCTCCTTTCACCCATGAATCAATTGCCAAGCACCTTCATAACCTTCGATACTACTCCATCCTCCTCTGTAGCCAACAATTACTTCCTTTCAACTCTTCATTTATAAACTTCCCCCATCATAACAACACTGAACTGCAACTCACTGCAAAAACCATCATTCACATCTACAACCCACAACTACACTTAACATCCCTGTCAACCAAACAAACATCCCAAATTCCCAATATGTCCAGTTTATTAAGGCCTTATACGTGCACATATTAAGGCCTTGTACACTATTTTGCTCTTTTTAATATTTAAAAATATACTTATGTCCAGTTTACGTTGTAGGACCATTATGCTTACATTCGTGGCAAATTTTCATTATAGACGCGACAGAGAAAAACTTATTTCAACTTTTGGCCTTGTCAAAATTTATTACAAAAACATGTCTCTTTTTACATATAACTGCATTATACACTTCCGAATCAAAATATGGGCAAGCATAATTTTTTTTCTAGAAAAAAAAATACGCTTGCGCATTTCAAATATGCGCAAGCATAACTTTTTTTAAATAAAAAAAACTTGAGCAATTCATATTTGCACAAGCACAAATTATTTTTAAAAAAACATACTTGCGAAATTTGAATTGCGAAGAACCAGATCTATTTTTATAAATAGTTTTGAACGATGTCTACAGTAAAATAATTTTTTTCTCGAGCCTAAATGAAAATTTGTCATGCGCACATGAACCAAAAATAACTGTTAGATTTACATGACATTAATCATCCTAATAAAAAGAGATTTCCCCACTATATCTTCCTTATTTAAACATATTAACCTTTCATCGCCACTGTCACAGGCACATGCATGAACAAATTAATAAGTCACACTAACGTAATCTATGGCTTAAAGGAATATGTGTGATCAGGGAAGTGGATAGTATCCATAAAGTTCCAATTATAGGCTGGATACAACACCTTATGGTACATTTGTTCACTAGCTTAACTTTTGTGACATAAGGAATAATATTTGTTTGCATTTTGGTATGTGTGATTGTTGTTGTTTTAGTTTCCTTGGAATTTTCACTTCCGTGTGTATATATATATATATGTATGTATGTATATATATATATATATATATATATATATATATACATATTAAAAAAATATTCACAAAATAAAAAAAAGAATTCATTTCCATTTTAATTTTACAATTTTTGCTTTGTTTTACAAACTTTAACCTTCATTTACAAAACTGTTCTTCCCACCCTCACTGTCTACTTTCCCCTGCACATTCATTCTCTGCTCTGTAAAACCATACTGTCCCAACACTTTCCAGATCTCCAACACTAATACAAACTATTGACAATAACTTCATTCATCACACTTATACAAACTATGGACAATAACTTATCCAGATCTCCAACACTTTCTGTTATCTGCAGCTACTTAACAACCATCCTCTAGACAACTCCATGCGTCTGCTTGCTACAAATACCCCTCTCTTGCTGCACATTTCCTCTGTCACCATCCACTTCACAATACAAGCCTGTCAACTCTTCCCACCTGCCAAATCTTATCATTAGTAAGACATACATCTCAAATCACGGTCCAATTTTTTTTTAATCTTTATGGATTTGTTAACAGTTTTTATATATTTTCTTTTTTAACATATTTTTTATGTTCAATATATACAGATATTTTATGAGCTAGAGTCGGATACAAAAGAGTTGTATTTTAAAAAATATGTGAATCATTTAGAAGATACAAAAGTGAATTGAGGACAGGGTACGACGACAAATTTGATAATGATGAAGCTAGAAGGAAAAACTGTGCGCCAAAAGTTAGCATAGAAGATTGGGACGGATTCTTGAAAATGAAGCAAAACCCGGTGCACGCGAAAGAAGAGAGCTAGGCAAAAAAAATTATCACAATACAATTAAACTCATCACAGTGGTCATACAAGTAACGCCGCAGTAGAACATAAAATGGTACATTTTTAATTTTTAGTTATTTCGTTGCATTTTACCATTTCATTACATCATTAGTTTTCTTATGCAGACTAGAATATATGTAAAGTTACGGACTTTGTACTGTCATGTTCATCAATCGTTGCAGTGTTATTGCTTGTTGTTCATATTTGTTGCCTATGAGTTAACTAGGCTATGTTGGCCTTAAATTAAAACTGAGTTACACAAAATAAGTTAAAGCATTTACAACCATTTTTTATTAAATTCTTGTGTAGACTAGGCTATTTAAAACTTCATACTAGTTAAAGCATTAGTTTGCACAAGAATTTAATAAAAAATAAGTTAAAGCATTAGTCTACACAAGCATTAGTTAAAGCATTAGTAAAATAAGTTAAAGCATTAGTTTTCTTGTACAGACTAGGCTATTTAAAACTTCATATTAAAGTTTTACTGTTAAGAAAAATCGATATTTCGGTTGCAGGAAATTGAAAATCCAGGAAAAGAAATCATACGCCATGAAATGTGGGAGAAAACTCATACAAAAAAGGATGGCACCATATCGGATTCAAATTCTTCGTACTTTGTAAGTTAAACAATATATTGTTTTAGATGATAAATTAAAAATCATTTACTATTATAACATATATGTTTACATGATTTATCGGCCTATAAGTAATATGCAGGTAATATCTCAAGTATTATCATATTTTAGGGTAAAATTGAAAAAGCAAGGGAAACAGTCAATGACGACGAGGAAGAGGATATGCCATTGGATGAAGACATCTTGTCACAAGCGTTCGGCAAAGATAAAAGGGGACGCACTCGAAGTGTTGGAACTATAATACCAAAGACACAAGTTAAAGCATCTACTATTCCATGTAAATAACTCAGAAGGAGTAAACAAGACTTTGGAAACAAGGATGGTGAAGGTGGAGGGTTCACTGGAGAATGTGAAGGGGACATTGAACACATTGGTCGACATATTAAAATGATATGTGAAACAGATGCCAGACATTGCTTCCAACGAAGAAGGAAGTGGTAGGACACATCATGAAAGTGTTGGAAGAACGTCGAACAATGACGATGCTGCTAACCCGCTTATTTTGCATGTTCAGGAAAATCAAAAATGTGAAGTGTTGAACTTTGATCTAGAAGTCATTGCAACAGGTTTTGTATGCAGAGATTCGACGACATCCATCATACATGGAAAACCTGTACCTCCTACACACGAGATTATGATTGTGGACAATATACTATTACCAAATGAGCCTACAGCCAAACAAAATCATCCTCCTGCTATGACGTTTGATGATGTTGGAATCGGTGGTTATGTGTGTCATCCAAAGAGTTCAATTCGATATCTTTAGACGCAGGAGCAGGTATACATTATTATTATCCAATAAATTCAATCTTAATGGAAACCTATATATGTTCTCTGATCTGTTCTTAATATCAGAATCCTCCAGTCTTAATATCAAAACTGAAAATTCTACAAAATCGGATAATTCTATGATCTGTTCTTTGTTTCAGGTTTTTAACATTTGTTTCAGGTTGAAGATGCTTTCTCTGTGTACCTTTCTGATTTAGAAAAGCTTGATCCATGAGGTAACACAAAATTTACTTTGCTTCCTATTCTCATATATTTCGTTGCTGGCTTGTTTGCTCCTTTATTATGTCATTTGCACTATTCTTTCACTCATTTGAAGATTGCACTGTTCTTTACCATTAAAATTTTTTGAACTACATTGCACACTGCATTTCTTTGTTTGCATTTTTCATCACTCTTAAAACTTCTCATCATATGCAGAATGAAAAATCTGTTAACAGAGACATATGCCTTATGGAGATCTATTTTGATATAAATACTCTTGTTATCCTTCCTTCCTAATCCTTTAACTATCTCATGAGTACACATAATGCCACCTCCAATACTTCTACTTTGAATAATAGCATACTGATTTTCCAAAAGCAATGAGTTTATGAAAAGGTTTAGTCTATTATACAACACTTTAGCCCTAATTTTGCAAAGCATGCTACAACAAACAGTATGCCAAAACTGCAGAATGTTTGTTGTGTTCTTACACTTCGAAATTAGGTGGACAAAAGTATGGTTGACTTCTTTAAGGATTCTGCCTTCTTAAAACATGTCACTCATCGAACCATGCAACATTTCCATGACTATATCCCAATGTATTTTGTAAAACTTGGAGTTTACTCCATTAGGCCAAGGAGTGGTGTTGATTTTTACGCTGAAAATAGCTTCCTTATTTTCATGCAACTCTATTCTATCATTTAAGATGTTTCTTCTGTACTCATTAGTGATAGATTTGCATATTATTTTAGGCCTTGAACTTCATTAATATCAATTGAATAGAGTGGAAAGGTACCTTACCGCCTTTTCAGTAAATTGTATTTCATAGCTGCATATCTCACCGCTGACGGAGATGCTACTATCCAATTATTAAGACATCTTTTGTTCGACATTTCAGCACAGAAAAAAGCTATTTCCTCATCCTCCAAAAGCAACCGGTCATATTTTGATGTTTTCTTAGTCTCTGTAAGCTCTTGTTGCAAAGCCTTCTCTAATTGATTCTTCATATTTTAGGATTCATGTTTGATGTCATCACTCTGTTCCCTTCTAATTTAAGTTAGAGTTCACACTCTTTGATGTCTATCAACTTCCTTCCTAGTATTATTTTTGTCTCTACTCCATTTTGCTAAAATTCTTTTAATCTCCTTCTATATATGTAACATGCAATATGACGGTCAACCTACTCGTTCATCCTTCGTCAACTTTACCTAGATAATCGTCCAACAAATACCAATTGTTCATATATTTAAATGATCGAGCTTTTTTTTGACATTGTTCGTCCAAAATACGACGATGGGATTATGTCACCTGTCCTAGATGGTAAGTTGTGATATCCCGGAAATTTTTGGCAATATAAATTTAATAATCTGTGTAAAAAATTTAAATTAATTTGATGAATATTTGAATTGATTTAATAATCTTCTTTTAAATAAGTATTTAACTGATAAATTATCTTTTGAGAACTAATTTAATTGTTTTCTATTTACAATATATATCTATATGTTTATATATATTGTAAATAGTTCATCTTTGTTTTAAATTTAATAAATAAAATTATGTTTTCTAATTCTAATATTTTTGGTAAATTTGGAAATTTGATTTAATTTAGTATTAAGCTATTAAACAATCATATGGCTTTAAAATTGTTAATATTTAAGTTTAATTTGTTTAAAATAATTTTAGTTTAAATTTAAATTAAACAAAAGGTTCATTTGTTCTTTTTAAATGCAGGTTGATACAATAAGTAATTTATTAAATAAAGGGATAATTCTTTTATAAATCATTTTGATTTAATAATGAGCTATATTAATAATGTAAATCTTTACAAATGGATTTTAAATAAAATTGTTATTTCAACTTTAATTATATATATGTGTGTTTGAATGAAAATTATGATTTGGAAATTAAAATAAAGGTTTTCAAAATGTTTAAATTAAAATAAACATTATTAATATTAATATAAGTATAAAATAAAATAATAATAAGTAATTAAATATTTGTTAGTCATAGTTATAATACTAATGTAAATACAAATAAGAAATGAAGTGAAATACAAACTACAGAATAAACAAGCATACAACACAAACTATAAATTTGAAACCAAAGAAGAAAACAAGAACAAAGTATAAAATAAAATAACCTTCTTTCACAAGAGCATTTACCTGCAAGATACAAAATAAAATATCTTCACTCAAAGTCAAATGAAATTAGTCAAAGTATGGAAATAACACCTCACAAAAAAATGTATATTATAGTTCAAACTAGAAACAATAAAACAAATATTTATAAATAAGTAGCTTCATATACAAGCTAAACTTTAACCTACAGGTTGTACACTTACACACACATATCTTTTAGCAGCTGAACATAAATATACTTATGTCAACTAATAGAGAAACCAAGTATTAACTATCATCATCTCAGCACATTATTTTGTCAATTCAAGTGTATACAAATCTGTACGTCTCAGATATAAAAGTCTGCCATATCAAAAACAAGTAAAACTTGTACATATGGTAACCTACAGCTGTTCAAAGTTTTCCTATTTATATATCACACTATTTTAGTTTGTTCACAATCACTTAACAAACTTAGTAAAACAGAAAAGCAAGAAAAAAAAAGAAAGCATATCCATTTTTACAAACTGAAACAACTAAACAAAGGCAAGATGATTAGCAGGAAGATCAAAGCAAAAACATTTTCTAGCTTTTAAAGTTCAAAACTGTTTTCAAACAGGGTGCTCTGTCCATCTTCTCAGATCAAATGGTGAGTAACATCACATTTTAAAATCCTAAATTGATTCTGGTTGCATGATGAGTTCTGAAATGAATGTGTGTTGAATAAATATTTATATGTGATGATTTTCTGCATACATATATATGGATGTGTAGATATGTGTATATGTTTCCATTGTCATCTCTGTTACCAATTTTCAAGCTCAAGACTTGATTCAAAATTCATATTCTCTTGAATCCATTGATGTTAGTGCTTAGAATTTAAATAAAAGTATAACAGTTCTGTTCTGGAAATTCCAAGTGAGTAATATTTTAAAATTTAAGTATATAAATTTGTTACATGATAACAAGCTTGTATGAGTATGCTATATATATATGCTTTATCTTCTCTGTGCATATATATATATATATATATAGACCTCTGGATGACTACATGTTGATTAAGACCTGAGACCTCTCTGTGCTTAGTTTCCAGGTTATAAGAATTTAAAAAAAAAAATTCTCATTTTTCTTGCTCTAGTCTTGGTTAATATATTTGTTCACCCATAGATTTAGTTTAAAATTTTATCCAAGATCAAACAAATTTAAACTTTGTTTTAAGACCAAATTGCCCAGGCTTTCAACCTATTTGTTTTTCCCAATCAAAGAAGCTGATGGAAATTGTTTTAAAACCCAGGTTAGTCTGCGTCTACTAAAGCAAGTCTAAACATTAACACCAAGTCACTATTATACTGAAATCACTATTACTGATTTAAGCAAGTCCAATTACAACTGATCTGAGGTCTGATCAGTTTGGTTGAGGAGTTGATCATTCTGGTTTGTTCATTGTTTTGCATTATTGGTTGTCCCTGCTGTCCATTAACCTGTGCATTGCCTTCATAGGTTGTCTATGCAATCATAACTGTAGTAATGTGTAGCCACTTGATCATGGTTAGGCTGTGATTACTGATGTGCTGGTCTCCATTTTTGCATGTGCAGTGGTTTGAGCATTAAGGTTGTAGTCTGTGTTATTAAATTAAGGAAGAGACATTGCTTTGTGGTCTGCACATCTGAAATGGTCACTGACCTGGATTTTGTTGCATTGGTTATCTTGATTTTTTTATTTAGCCTGTCTCTGTTATCTCTGACCTGGAGCTTGTAAGTGATATTGCCATTAACCTGAGTTTGATTTGTAACTTCATGTTAGAACTCTTCCTCTGCCTGTACTCAGTGTGGACTGACTTCATGTTTGTTATGATTTTAAGGTCTTTAACTTATGAAATATTGAACCTGTTTGCACTGCCTATTCTTTTGTTTCTCTGTTGTGTTTGGTTGAGAGCGATGACATGTTAGTCTCGGGGAACTCGAGATTTTACTCAGGGATTTGAAGTGTTTAGCCCGAGTTTATTTTATTGCTATCGTAGGGGTGTGTGTGGTTCAAACTTGAACTGTTTTATTGGGAAACTGGAAGTAAAAATTGAATTCCAGATCAAGATTTAACTGAGATCAACTAAAGTTTTAAAGTGAATTCAAGTTTCTTATATAAGTTTCTTATATAAGAATGAATGTTCTTTACATCGAATTTAAGACTTATAAGGTAATTTTAAATTTGATGGTTAATCATTTTGAGTCTTAAATTCAAAATGAAACTTTAAAGTAAATTCAAAATAAAATGTTTCACATTCCTATGTTAATATTAATTAAGTCATAAATAAAGAAAGGAATTGTCTTAGAGATAATTAAGGTTTAAAATTGATAATTGAACTAATTATACATTAATTTATTTTAGATTAATTTGTAATTAGAAATTAATAAGTAGATTATTAAAGATCAGTAAATTTGTATTAAAATGAATTAATGTGATAAATTATGATATTTAATTGGGTTAACTAATTTGTAATAAAATTGAATTTTTTTTAAGTGTAATTATTTAGTGGAAGTAATTACAAAATTTATTACTCATTGTAATAAATTAAAATTTGATTAGTCTAAGTAAATTAATTTAGTATAATTAATTTAGTTTAGTCACTTGATAAAATTGGAAGAATAATTACTTAGAGAAGTAATTGATGAAAAATTTCTAAATGTAATTAATGGGATGATGATGACCCATTTGAGAATAATTAATCAAGGGATTAATTAATGGAGATAATTAATTTTGGGATAATTAATTTATTAATATAAGTAATTAAGGATAGTTAATTACTGGTTGATATTAATCAAAGGTGATTAATAATTGTGTTTAATTAAAGATTAATCACTTAATGTAATTAAATAAAATAAAGTAATTAAATTTAAATCTGAATTGAGATCATCAACTAATATAATTAATAAAGTAATTAAAAATTGATTAATTAAGGAATGATTAATAATTTGGTGATTAATTTATGTAATTAAGAATAAATGTAATTAATTATATTTAATTAATAAATAAAGTAATTATATGATAATTACTATGAATGATTTAAAATAATTAATTTGTGAAATTAAATAAAGACTAATTACTTATTGTAATGAGAGAATAATTAATCGAAGGTGTTTAATCAAGATAAGTATTTAGAGAATAATTAATTAATTTGATTTATAATTAATTAATGGTTGTATAAGCAGGATTTATAGATAAAGAATTAATTTAATTTACTTTAAATTAATTAGAGATAGAAGTAGTTAATTTAATTCATTTTAAATTAATTACAAATGGTATGATTATAAATCATTGCTTATGAATGAATGATATTGATATTTCATTTGATGATTGTGAATACAGATCTGACATGAATAATATCTATGTGTTATGGATGCTTGGTTTAAATATGATAATATTTATTATCTGTTTGGATGGTAATACTGATTATCAGTTTATGAGATGATGTGATTATCTATTGTGATATTATGAATTATCTATCTGTGTGTATATTGAATTGAACTTTTAAGACGAAATAGACAACTTGGCCTTAAAAGACACGTTTTGGATTTCGATGAGACCGGGATCGGCTTTCCACATTACGAACATCCGAAAACCACATCGATTCCAAATTAACTATAGGTCGTGAATCTGAAGTGAAGATGAAGATTCAGAGTGCAAGGGTTATCGTCGTTAACTCCGAGGGTGATTCCAAAATGATGTAATGAGATAATGCCTTCGGTTTCGTTCGAACCCAGAACGAACTTGTATGGATTGAATGCTTTCAACACATCATCAGGTGGGCGATGAGCATTCCAAGAAATGTTTTCTATAAAGGTAATTGCAGCCTCAAGCCTCATCAACCGGGAATGGCTAAAACATGGGAGATGCAGCAAGGTTAGATGGGTCATGCCCAAGCAGGACAAGATATTCCCCTGTCTAGATGTCCCTTTTTATTTCGGCTGTGTGGGCGGTTGGATGTACACCAACTGCGGGGTTATCTTGTTCGGGACTGTTCAGTAAGGAATGGTTCCGGCCTTGTGTTGCAGGAGGCCGGGAGTGATCCTCGGTACGTTGATCTAGGCCACGTACTGTGACGGGCGGTACCCCAGTAGCTTTGCCATTGTATGGAATCCACAATCCAATAAGTGCCAACGGTTTTGATTGTATTACCCACTTTGGTGGCTAGTAGCTGGAATTTAATAGATGTAACAATTTCGGCTATTTTCTATTTACTTGAAAACCCTAGACCAATTATAATATCACTGAATTTCCTATCAAATGTTTTGGTTAGCGTAAGGTAAAAACTTACCCATGTTTATTTGTGGGGAGTCTTACGTGATACCTTTTATTTCAAAAGGATATTCAAAATTAAGCAACTTTAACCTGTTACTCATACCAGACCCATGTCTGACCCGGAGTTTATTTTTGTTTTTCATAAACTCTCGGGTACCCAAATTTTTTACGGGTAGCCAAGGGATTCAGGTTAGCTTTGACGAATTCTGGAGGAGCAATGGAGCAGGAGGCTTCATCGTTATAGATATATATATAGTTCCGCTATGTTGGTATCTTTGAATTATTTGTTTGAGTTGAGTTGTATTAACTAGACAGGTGTTTATAACTGTCTAGTATGTGATGTATTATCTGTATAACTCTGATTGATGTTGTATATTATGTAAATACTTATGTGATTATTATAATTTATTCGTTCCGCTGTGAGATTCTGATGTTGTTGTTATTTCTTCTCGATCTTTTCTATTTTCTTACCCCTTTCTTTCTTCAAGATGGAACGGTTTTATGGGCTTAGAAATCCGGGTCGTCACAGTTGGTATCAGAGCGCTAGGTTGAGTGAATACCTAGGCTCTTGAGTGATTTCTTTCCTGAGAAAGCGTATTTGTAATTTTGATATATATATATATATATATTTCTACCTATTTGTTGGGTTACCTGTTCAGGTTTTCCAATAAGCTATAAAGGTAGATTGGGTAGTGGTGTGTGTAACACAACTACCAATGGTTGAGTTTGAGTGTTTGAGGTTGGAAGTGTTATTGTCGAGACTGTAGACCTAATACCGTCTCGAGTGAGCTTTGAGTGGTGTAAGGATTTTATCGATCTCTGAAGGAAATCTGTTAAGGTTCGGAGTTCATTTTTGAAGTGTAAGAGTTTGGTTGAGCTAGAGTTTGGATCTGTCGGGTGGACAAAAGCAAGTCATGATATCTTAATACATCAAGGTGTAGTAGCTGTGTGATGAGACGCAGTGACTATGGATGACTCCGAAGATGTTTCTTTGGAACAAGTAAGGAAGAGTGTCTGCTTCGGTGTTGTAGCTGAGTCCAGTAGAATTTTTTTGTTGGTTTGAGGTCCGAGTTTCTCGAAGAGCTTTGGATTTGGAAGTCTTCTGGCTTAGTAGTTTTCTTGGGGTAACTACGGAAACAACAGAGTAGTTACATTTCTTCGATGGATTGGCCACATAAGTGTAAGCTGTTCTGATTTGTAAAGAGAGAGCAGTATCTTTGGAATTAGGCTGGATTGATCGCAAAAGTGACATGCGATAGTTTGGGTGTTCTTTTGGGGTTTCAGAGATTTTTTTTTTGGATGTCCTTAGGAAGTCAGAGATTTGCTAACAATTGGAGGTTGAGTTTGGTATCGACTGGATTCCAAGAGTGGTACCGATGGATCAGCTTAGTAATAGGATGATTTTTGAGTTTGGTGAAGTAGCTCAGATTTTGGAGGAATTTCTGAGTTTTCTTTTTGGTCTGTGGAACCCTAATATTGGAATGTGTTGTCCAGTCTATGCTTGAGATCATCATCAGCATTTTCATCTGTTCAGTCAGAGTTGCGCAGTGGAAGCATGGTGGCAGCTATTTTAGTTTGGAAGCAATTGGATGTTGCGGTGTTTGGATTAGAGATTTCTACAGGAAATTTTTCAGGATCCGAGACCACATTGGAGTGCACCTGCTTTATCTCTTCCGGGTGAGAGAAGTGAGTTATGTTTTCTGTTTTGGAATAGAGTTTGTGTTCTGAGTTTGGTTGATATTGGGAAGATCATTTTATTTGATTGTTTTTGGTCCAGTTTATTTCTAAGGACATCAGCTAGAGTTGAGCTGATCAGGAAAGATGTAGGCAGCACAGGATTGTCCATAGAGTTTTGTGGATAAGAAACGAAGGAATTTGGATTCTGAAATCGGAGATTCGATTTTGGATAAGTGTTTGGCCTTCAGGATTGAATTGTCAGTTTGGATAACTGGAATTCGTGGTGTTTCACGTATCTCTGAGGGAGTACGTGTAAGATCCATCTTTGGTTGTAGAACCAGCAGTTCAGGGAGTTTTGGTTGTTAATTCAGACTTGTCTGCAGTCTGATATCTTATCTTGTTTTATAGATCTCGATGAGTGGAAGTTCTGTAGCTAGGTTGTTTGGATTCTGTAGAGCGAGTATCTCTGTGACGCCCCACCTCTATACCCGCGCTAGCAAGGAACACTACGGTGTAGTGCTGTCAACCAGCCCGGAGAATAAGGCTGTTGAGGAGCGGCCATCAATAGGTAGGCCTTACACTAGTACTGGTTATCTCGATAGGAGTGATATATATATATATATATATATATATATATATATATATATAAATATTCGTAATTTTTCATCTCTGATTTATTTTCTCCCATCGACATACCCCAATACCAGTATAAAACGAACTACGATGGTTCATAATAGTTTAGAACAGTAAATATAAAATATTACACAGATAATATAATGCGGAACACAAATAAAATAGAAAGTCTCATATATACAATAACTGATGTCAGTTACAATACATTTGGTACAATACATATGACACGGTACATATGATACAACTACTACAGTCGACTCAGGAAGTTACATATACAAGTACATTAACGTATATAATATACATGACTACATATTTTCCTATACAATTATACAGACTACTATAAGTGACGACGACTACTCCAAAAGATATGAAAGAACTTCATAGCTCTAGCAGCAACCCAAAGCAGAATATCTACAACCTGAAATACTCGGTCTGACCCGAGTATTAGATTCAAAAGAAAATAATACTCGGGTCAGTCTAATTCAAACTCAGTTATTAGTGCACAAAAGCAATAATAATTAAATACTGAATAGACGACAGTAATTAAACCAAATCAGAATGCAATTCAGAATATTGAATTGAAATGAACAAACAGTTCAAACCATTGAAATATCAATTAAAATATTAATTCAAGTAGGGCTGCAGTACACGCACGCGTGCACTACCTCGCCACTACGGAATATGGGATACGCAAAAAGATCCATAAGTCAAAACAAATAGAATATCATACACGCCATACCGTGTGGCTGCAGTTCACGCTTGCGTGCACTGCCTTGCCACTATAGTGATGTCGTACACAAAAACTCAATACCGTGTGGCTGCAGTTCACGTTTGCGTGCACTGCCTTGCCACTACAGTGATGTCGTGCCCAAAAAATCAACGAACCAAAATCAATGAAGGTTCAAATACCAATGAAATCAGGGCGGTGCCAAACCCAATTTAATTTCGCATATTCAAGTTTTCAAACCAATTCCAAAAATACTGCAGTTTGAATCGAAGATGTCAAAGTCACCAGAAAACCAAACTAAAACGGTGTAGAGGCAATGCTCATGAATAATACAAGTGAACGACAACACTGCAACAGAAAATCAGTGCAGCAAAAGGTCGAGCATAATGCAAATACATTGAGACTACACATAACTCGAACGATGGTCAACCATACATGCATACATACATACAAATGTATGTATGCATATATATATATATATATATACACAGATAAGTGAACCAAGCAATTCGACATACCAAATAAATTTTGAATTAGATGTGAGAATTACTCGCATTGGAGCATATATACGCAAACAAAATGAAGGCATGAAAACAACACAGCAATGAACACATGGGAGCCGTAGTAATGCCATTCACACACACATATATACATACATATATGTATGTATATACATGGTGATAACCAGCAAACATTTCCGAAAGAAATAATTAGCAAACTACTGCAAATTTAAAAGAAAGAAAAACTTTATTCAAATGCCAAGCTTCAAAAAAATAAAACATGCAGTATGCTGTGATACAAGCATGCATCAACAAGAAAACCAGTTCAATATGATGATAACACAGCAGTCCCAAAACCAAAGACACAACAGTGATGCAAATGCAACACAGTCCACCTAAATACCCAACCCAATTGAACCCAGTGAATGCACAAAGCATAATATCTGCGCCACGACCAAACTGCAATGTCAAAGAATTGATATGGATTGACACTGGGGCAAGTAACTATCAGATGAAAGAGTGTAGGCATGAATTTCAATGCAATTCGAAGTGATACAACAGCAACTACAGGAACTCGACTACAAGAGCAAGCTTCAAGCACCCACATATATAAAGTACACATGAACAAAATGAACAAGTGGAGCATCTGTGTAAACTGGGCATCATGGACTGCCACAATCAAACAATGACACAGCTACACGATACCACAATATCAAGTTCAGGTGACATCAACCAAACATTGGCAAATGAAGTACAGTATGCAACAACAATTCCAAATATCCAGACCACTGTAATAAAGCAACATGACAACAGACCAGAGACAAAGTGAATTCAACTCAGGTGGACATTACAACCAAATATGGAAATGACTCAAACCGGAGTACAATATGATACAACATGATACACTGCAAGTGCACTGACAGCTATCAAATGGTCTCAACTCCAATGCAAAACTCAAAACTTGGCTGAACACTGATACAACAACATAGCAACCATGGCACAAACGACCAGAGTCCAACATACATGAACCTCAACAATATGTTAAACCAAACCAGTTTAGTGAACAAATGAAATCACAAAAGTACAACACCATAGGCAAATTGAAATTGGACCCATTGTCATATATCAGACATACGAACATATACAGAGATGTGATACAAAGTGCAACAAGAAATCAAAATAGCAGTTTTGAACAAGACAGTGCCGAAGCAAAAAGTCAAAAGCAGGTAAACCCGTGGTGGTCACGAGTTACCACAGTGCCAAAATAACCAGAAAACACAAAAATTATCATCGACATTGAAACACAGTTGAACAGCCGAAAATCAAGCTGAACAAAGTCACAAATTCAAAACCGATAACAGAAAATCAAATCAACATCGAATTTGCAGAAACCCTATATTGAGATTAAATTAGATGTGAGTAAATTTAATTACTCACCTTTGTTTTGAAGGCGAAGGCGGCTCGACCAAATTGAAGTAGTCGCGAGCAACATGAAGGGGCGAACGAGAAATGAGAAAGGGGGCCGCCATAATTTTATTCTTTTGAGGGTTTAAGGGTTCGGTTTCGAAAATGGAAAGAGAAATGGGGGGGGAAACGGGTTATTAACCCTTAATAAAATCACGGCAACAAAGAAATGGGCCGAACGATTTTTAAAGCCCAATAAAGAAATGGACCACTATTATTTTCAAAGCCCGTCAAACTTTTATAACAATTTGTAATTTAAATTTTAAAAAACTTCAAAATGGCAATTGACGAAAAATATAAATCGTTTTAACGTCGATTATGAATTGACGCGAATATCGGGTTGTTACAATCTCGGTATTTATACTTGAGGGAACTCGAGAAAATTCTATCCGGAATTTTGTCTGGATAGTTAGATTTGTTTGTTTGGATGAATTGGTTGCTATGATTGTTAGTTTATGGTTGATATCTGCTTGTGTTTAAAATTTAAATTTTTAATTGGATTATTAAATTACCTTTGTTGTAAATTTCGGGGACGAAATTCTTTTAAGGGGGAAGGAATGTGATATCCCGGAAATTTTTGGCAATATAAATTTAATAATCTGTGTAAAAAATTTAAATTAATTTGGTAAATATTTGAATTGATTTAATAATCTTCTTTTAAATAAGTATTTAACTGATAATTTATCTTTTGAGAACTAATTTAATTGTTTTCTATTTACAATATATATCTATATATGTATGTATATTGTAAATAGTTCATCTTTGTTTTAAATTTAATAAATAAAATTATGTTTTCTAATTCTAATATTTTTGTTAAATTTGGAAATTTGATTTGATTTAGTATTAAGCTATTAAATAATCATATGGCTTTAAAATACTTAAGATTTATATTTAATTTGTTTAAAATAATTTTAGTTTAAAATTAAATTAAACAAAAGGTTCATTTGTTCTTTTTAAATGCAGGTTGATACAATAAGTAATTTATTAAATAAAGGGATAATTCTTTTATAAATCATTTTGATTTAATAATGAGCTATATTAATAATGTAAATCTTTACAAATGGATTTTAAATAAAATTGTTATTTCAACTTTAATTATATATATGTGTGTTTGAATGAAAGTTATGATTTGGAATTAAAATAAAGGTTTCCAAAATGTTTAAATTAAAATAAACATTATTAATATTAATATAAGTATAAAATAAAATAATAATAATAAGTAATTAAATATTTGTTAGTCATAGCTATAATACTAATGTAAATACAAATAAGAAATGAAGTGAAATACAAACTACAGAATAAACAAGCATACAACACAAACTATAAATTTGAAACCAAAGAATAAAACAAGAACAAAGTATAAAATAAAATAACCTTCTTTCACAAGAGCATTTACCTACAAGATACAAAATAAAATATCTTCACTCAAAGTCAAATGAAATTAGTCAAAGTATGGAAATAACACCTCACAAAAAAATGTATATTATAGTTCAAACTAGAAACAATAAAACAAATATTTATAAATAAGTAGCTTCATATACAAGCTAAACTTTAACCTGCAGGTTGTACACTTACACATACATATCTTTTAGCAGCTGAACATAAATATACTTACGTCAACTAATAGAGAAACCAAGTATTAAGTACTATCATCTCAGCACATTATTTTGTCAATTCAAGTGTATACAAATCTGTACATCTCAGATATAAAAGTCTGCCATATCAAAAACAAGTAAAACTTGTACATATGGTAACCTACAACTGTTCAAAGTTTTCCTATTTATATATCATACTATTTTAGTTCGTTCACAATCACTTAACAAACTTAGTAAAACAGAAAAGCAAGAAAAAAAAGAAAGCATATCCATTTTTACAAACTAAAACAACTAAAACAAAGGCAAGATGATTTAGCAGGAAGATCAAAGCAAAAACATTTTCTAGCTTTTAAAGTTCAAAACTGTTTTCAAACAGGGTGCTCTGTCCATCTTCTCAGATCAAATGGTGAGTAACATTACATTTTAAAATCCTAAATTGATTCTGGTTGCATGATGAGTTCTGAAATGAGTGTGTGTTGAATAAATATTTATATGTGATGATTTTCTTCATATATATATATATATATATATATATATATATATATATGGATGTGTAGATATGTGTATATGTTTCCATTGTCATCTCCGTTACCAGTTTTCAAGCTCAAGACTTGATTCAAAATTCATAAGCTCTTGAATCCATTGATGTTAGTACTTAGAATTTAAATAAAAGTATAACAGTTCAGTTCTGGAAATTCCAAGTGAGTAATATTTTAAAATTTAAGTATATAAATTTGTTACATGATAACAAGCTGGTATGAGTATGCTATATATATATATATGCTTTATCTTCTCTGTGCATATATATAGACCTCTAGATGACTACATGTTGATTAAGACCTGAGACCTCTTCGTGCTTAGTTTCCAGGTCATAAGAATTTTTTTTAAAAAAATTCTCATTTTTCTTGCTCTAGTCTTGGTTAATATATTTGTTCGCCCATAAATTTAGTTTAAAATTTTATCTAAGATCAAACAAATTTAAACTTTGTTTGAAGACCAAATTGCCCAGGCTTTCAACCCATTTGTTTTTCCCAATCAAAGAAGCTGATGGAAATTGTTTTAAAACCCAGGTTAGTCTGCGTCTTCTAAAGCAAGTCTAAACATTAACACCAAGTCACTATTATACTGAAATCACTATTTACTGATTTAAGCAAGTCCAATTATAACTGATAAGAGGTCTGATCAGTTTTGTTGAGGAGTTGATCATTCTGGTTTGTTCATTGTTTTGCATTATTGGTTGTCCCTGCTGTCCATTAACCTGTGCATTGCCTTCATAGGTTGTCTATGCACTCATAACTATAGTAATGTGTAGCCACTTGATCATGGTTATGCTATGATTACTGATGTGTTGGTCTCCATTTTTGCATTGTGCAGTGGTATGAGCATTAAGGTTGTAGTCTGTGTTATTAAATTAAGGAAGAGACGTTGCTTTGTGGTCTGCACATCTGAAATGGTCACTGACCTGGATTTTGTTGCATTGGTTATCTTGATTTTTTTTTATTTAGCCTGTCTCTGTTATCTCTGACCTGGAGCTTGTAAGTGATATTGCCATTAACCTGAGTTTGATTTGTAACTTCATGTTAGAACTTTTCCTCTGCCTGTACTCAGTGTGGACTGACTTCACGTTTGTTATGATGTTAAGGTCTTTAACTTATGAAATATTGAGCTTGTTTGCACTGCCTGTTCTTTTGTTTCTCTGTTGTGTTTGGTTGAGAGCGATGACATGTTAGTCTCGGGGAACTCGAGATTTTACTCAGGGATTTGAAGTGTTTAGCCCGAGTTTATTTTATTGCTATCGTAGGGGTGTGTGTGGTTCAAACTTGAACTGTTTTATTGGGAAACTGGAAGTAAAAATTGAATTCCAGATCAAGATTTAACTGAGATCAACTAAAGTTTTAAAGTGAATTCAAGTTAATTTTGGAATTTGGTCTGGAATAAATAAAATTTAAATCTGAATTGTTTAAAATAACTTAAATATGTAAGGAAATTAAGTGTTGTTTTAGAATTTGGATTTAAATGAAACCTAGGATTTTTTTTAAAAGGAAATTTAGGCAAGTGAAATACAAATCTGAAAACCTGGATTTCAAACTAATTTTATGCTTCAGTTTTGAAAGGAATAAGTTTTACAAAATTTAAATGTTTAAAATAAGTTTAAATAAAGTATGTATATAAATGGTTTGGTTTCAAATAAAAGTTTAAACTTGCTTCATATATTTTCTTTAAAATAAAAAAAGGATTTCTTTTATTTTTGATGAGAAGTTAATAAACTTGTTTAACTCAAAATTGGTAAGTTAATCAATTCATTTTAAAAGCTTAAATTTAAAATAATTAAGTGATTTAGTAAATCTTTTCTTATATAAGTTTCTTATATAAGAATGAATGTTCTTTACATCGAATTTAAGACTTATAAGGTAATTTTAAATTTGATTTAAAGTTTGATGGTTAATCATTTTGAGTCTTAAATTCAAAATGAAACTTTAAAGTAAATTCAAAATAAAATGTTTCAAATTCCTATGTTAATATTAATTAAGTCATAAATAAAGAAAGCAATTGTCTTAGAGATAATTAAGGTTTAAAATTGATAATTGAACTAATTATAAATTAATTACTTTAGATTAATTTGTAATTAGAAATTAATAAGTAGATTATTAAAGATCAGTAAATTTGTATTAAAATGAATTAATGTGATAAATTTTGATATTTAATCGGGTTAACTAATTTGTAATAAAATTGAATTTTTTTTAAGTGTAATTATTTAGTGGAAGTAATTACAAAATTTATTGCTCATTGTAATAAATTAAAATTTAATTAGTCTAAGTAAATTAATTTAGTATAATTAATTTAGTTTAGTCACTTGATAAAATTGGAAGAATAATTACTTGGAGAAGTAATTGATGAAAAATTTCTAAATGTAATTAATGGAATGATGATGAGTCATTTGAGAATAATTAATCAAGGGATTAATTAATGGAGATAATTAATTTTGGGATAATTAATTTATTAATATAAGTAATTAAGGATAGTTAATTACTGTTTGATATTAATCAAAGGTGATTAATAATTGTGTTTAATTAAAGATTAATCACTTAATGTAATTAAATAAAATAAAGTAATTAAATTTAAGTCTGAATTTGAGATCATTAACTAATATAATTAATGAAGTAATTAAAAATTGATTAATTAAGGAATGATTAATAATGTGGTGATTAATTTATGTAATTAAGAATAAATGTAATTGATTATATTTAATTAATAAATAAAGTAATTATATGATAATTACTATGAATGATTTAAAATAATTAATTTGTGAAATTAAATAAAGGCTAATTACTTATTGTAATGAGAGAATAATTAATCGAAGGTGTTTAATCAAGATAAGTATTTAGAGAATAATTAATTAATTTGATTTATAATTAATTAATGGTTGTATAAGCAGGATTTATAGATAAAGAATTAATTTAATTTACTTTAAATTAATTAGAGATAGAAGTAGTTAATTTAATTCATTTATATTAATTACAAATGGTATGATTATAAATCTTTGCTTATGAGTGAATGATATTGATATTTCATTTGATGATTGTGAATACAGATCTGACATGAATAATATCTATGTGTTATGGATGCTTGGTTTAAATATGATAATATTTATTATCTGTTTGGATGATAATATTGATTATCAGTTTATGAGATGATGTGATTATCTATTGTGATATTATGAATTATCTATTTGTGTGTATATTGAATTGAACTGTTAAGACTAAATAGACAACTTGGCCTTAAAAGACACGTTTTGGATTTCGATGACACCGGGATCGGGTTTCCACATTAGGAACATCCGAAAACCACATCGATTCCAAATTAACGATAGGTCGTGAATCTGAAGTGAAGATTCAGAGTTCAAGGGTTATCGTCGTTAACTCTGAGGGTGATTCCAAAATGAGTGTAACGAGATAATGCCTTCGGTTTCGTTCGAACCCGGAACGAACTTGTATGGATTGAATGCTTTCAACACATCGTCAGGTGGGCGATGAGCATTACAAGAAATGTTTTCTATAAAGGTAATCACAGTCTCAAGCCTCATCAACCGGGAATGGCTAAAACAGGGGAGATGCAGCAAGGTTAGGTGGGTCATGCCCAAGTAGGACAAGATATTCCCCTGTCTAGATGTCCCTTTTTATTTCGGCTGTGTGGGCGGTTGGATGTACACCAACTACAGGGTTATCTTGTTCGGGACTGTTCATTAAGGAATGGTTCCGGCCTTGTGTTGCAGGGGGTCGGGAGTGATCCTCGGTACGTTGATCTAGGCCACGTACTGTGACGGGCGGTACCCAGTAGCCCTGCCATTGTATGGAATCCACAATCCAATAAGTGCCAACGGTTTTGATTGTATTACCCACTTTGGTGGCTAGTAGCTGGAATTTAATAGATGTAACAATTTCAGCTATTTTCTATTTACTTGAAAACCCTAGACCAATTATAATATCACTGAATTTCCTATCAAATGTTTTGGTTAGCGTAAGGTAAAAACTTACCCATGTTTATTTGTGGGGAGTCTTACATGATACCTTTTATTTCAAAAGGATTTTCAAAATTAAGCAACTTTAACCTGTTACTCATACCAGACCCATGTCTGACCCGGAGTTTATTTTTGTTTTTCATAAACTCTCGAGTACCCAAATTTTTTACGGGTAGCCAAGGGATTCAGGTTAGCTTTGACGAATTCTGGAGGAGCAATGGAGCAGGAGACTTCATCGTTATAGATATATATATAGTTCCGCTATGTTGGTATCTTTGAATTATTTGTTTGAGTTGTGTTGTATTAACTAGACATGTGTTTATAACTGTCTAGTATGTGATGTATTATCTGTATAACTCCGATTGATGTTGTATATTATGTAAATACTTATGTGATTATTATAATTTATTCGTTCCGCTGTGAGATTCTGATGTTGTTGTTCTTTCTTCTCTATCTTTTCTATTTTCTCACCCCTTTCTTTCTTCAAGACGGAACGGTTTTTTGGGCTTAGAAATCTGGGTCGTCACATAAGTAGTTGGCCACTATGTTGTTGAAGTTTTCCTACATCTCCGATCTTGCATACATTTCATACAAAACAAACTTCTCCAAATTCCTCCTCCAAACTACCATTCCATTGCAGCCACCATACATTGTTGCACATACAACTGTTATCATCACAGCAGAGAAACCACTGCTTCATCGCATCAATCTTCCTTCCTTCATTTGCAAACTGTCTGCTACAATCCCCTACCCACGGCAAAACTAACCACCACTTTCAGCCACCATACATTGTTGCACATACAACTGTGAATTTGAATGAATCATTTTATGCTCAAGAAAGAAAGCATGTACGAGTTGTTGAAGTTTCTATAAACTGATGTCTTAGGACATTCAGTTTAAAATGGGGAATGTTAGTAATTTAATATTTTTAGTTCTTTTTAATAAGTCAAAACACGTGTTTTGATTTTGTGGTAGAAGTGGTCTGTATGGCAAGCCTTTTGCTTTTGCTTCAAGTTTATTTTTGTAGCCTGTATAATAGGCATTTATTTTGATGAAAAAAAGTGAGTGCTTTTTCTTTAAAACAGTCTGGTTTAACATGATGTTGTTTATAATTAAAATTGGTGTTATTTTTTTTCCAAAGATATGGTCATATTCTAATAAATGAATATTATCCTAATTTGCAACTTATGTTAACACATATGTAAGCAATCTCCAGACTCACCTCATGCACTAAACTGATGCATATCCACCCAGCTAACATCCCCTGATAACAAACTTCACCCTGCCCATACATACATACTCAGTTCATACATCAATGCACTACCATCCCTCTGTAATATTTTTGTTCACAGTTTTGGAAGGTAAAGGCAAGTAGATTATGTAAAGAAAGTTGTCAAGGATGGAAGTATACGGTAAATGAAAAGTGAATAATAGTGGTGGAAACAGAGAAGTGTGCACAGTTTTGTATTTATGCTATTTTAGCTGAACTTCATTATTTAGAAAAAATAATAAGTTTAAACAGACATATGATATTTGACCTCTTTATAAACAAACATCAATTTCTTGTTTTGTGCAGGCATGAAACTTTTGCTGGCAGGAGCATTAGACGATTGGAGGAAGACGTTATGTACCGTATGTATTGTACTATGCATATAGTATTATGTAATGATGCCGCTGTTGTACTATGTATGTTATGTATACTTGTTGAACTATATAGTGGTATGTGTTGATGTTGAACACTATAATTCAAACATTTGTTATGTTTGGTTTTTGTGTTGAATGTATGAAAAATATTTGGTTTAATAATCTTTCTTTTGTGATAGTGTTAGATTTGCAAATTTTTGTATTAATTACGATAATGAAATGACTGTCACTCGTGCAGAGAAGAAATTTCGAATTTTTAAAATAAAAATAGTAATTAGCAATGGATTAAAGTCGTTGCTAATATTTAAAACATCAGTTATACGTCCACATTTAACAACAGATAAAGGCCGTTGCGAAATAAAATCCGGAACGGCTATGAGCCGTTGCTAAATAACATTCTGCTAGCCATTGCAAAATTATATTTAGCAACGGATAAGAGCCGTTGCGAAATTTTTACCACTGCCCATTTCGCAACGGCTCATAGCCGTTGCGAAATGAGTATTCTGGTGTAGTGATTTACATGTGTTGATTTGATAACACAATTGAGTAGTTGAATCCCTTCAATTTAGAAGTAATGAAGCTCTCCAAAATTTTGTAAATTCAATATAATTTGTGATCTATGGTCTCTTTCATGCTTCATGAAAAGTTAATGTTGATGTAAGTTTATAAAAATGAATTTGCTAGCCTATGTTATATTTGCAAATAGGCTATTCTTACTCAAATATAAACACAATTTATATAATCATTTTACTAATGGATTTTTAATTTTGAAATTAAAGTAGAATCAAAATTTGATTATCTATGTTACTAAATACAATGTTAAATAGATCATACTTAAGATACTTTTTGCTTTGACTTCATTTTCATGAAAATTGATAAGTGGCTTTGGTTGTTGTATTATAGTTTGATGGTTTATGTTATGTTAATTAATAACATAAAAAAAAACCATACTTATGATGGATACATCACTAATTACAGCTAAGATCAAAATGGAGATCATATATTATTTTTGTGTTGATTTACAAAAATATAAGAGTGGATTTGCCTCAAAATTATTTTCTAATCTCATTTCTTCAATCACTTTTGTTCTAGCCTTTTTGTTTTATATTTTTTAGCTAATCACAACTTTAAATCTTAGTTCAATTTGATTGAATGGAAATTTTGAAATCTAAACGATTCCCTACGAATCGACCCATATCCTCCACATACTAAAATTGCATGACATGCGCTTATGTTTTAATTTTTAATTTAAATTTATCGGCTATTTTCTAATTCGATGGAAAATTAGTTGTTAAACAAGTTTTTGGTACGGTTACTGGGGAATTTATTTGATTTGAATTTTTATTTTTGAATTATTTTCGTTTGATTCTATTTTGTATTTGTTTTGTTTGTTGAGTTGCTTTTAAAAAAATTGTGTGTTTGTGTGATTTTTGTTTGCATTTTGATCGTATGTTTATTTCTTTCTTATTTGCATTGCATTTGCATATTTAAGAAAATACACAATTTGTTTTGAAAAGGAAAACAAAATTTCATTTCATTTTCAATTTACATTTCCAACTTTCAATTACAATTACAATTTTCAATTCCTAAAGCCTGCACTCTGTCCATGCACTACATTTGCACTTCTTACATTACTCGCTGCCATACCATTCTCTAAACATTCACATTTCATACATATGTGCACCTGTATCATACAAATTCCCCTCTGACATGACTACATACTCTCTGCCACAACCTCCTCTGCTATAACCTGCATCTCTCCAGTTCCAACCCCACATTGTCATCTGCAATTTGTAATTTGCCTCATCAATAACTGCTTCCTAGCCACTTCCATCATTCCCTTTCATACCACCAAACTGCTGCACACAGAAACTTCCCCCGCCACGCAGTTCATCACTTTGCATAAAAACATCAACTGTCTGTCAACTGTAAACACCTTACATCTACTGCATCTCCATAAGTAACCAACTACAAACCTCTGTCAATTACCTCACACAGCAACATACCTGAAACATCACCATATTCTCTACAAACTTCACAACCCTCATCACGTCCAATACACTGTCAAAAATGCTCATTGTTAAACATATTAATGACTAACATTCACCATTCAAACTCTCCTTATACAACGCTCCCTATATCACCACAGTTTCAAAACCTGACCACAACCTTCCCACAACCTGACCATCCAACTGCACCACATAACAACTTTTCACAACTATTTCCATTCAATTCTTACCACTGCTCTGCACATTATACAACCCCCACTACCTCTAAGATAACTTGCTGTGCTACTGCTCCTCCACTCAGCATCATCATCCATCTTCACTTCTGTTATCGCTGCTGTCATATCAACAATACTGCCATAGTGCCACTCCACTTCACAATTGCTTCACTTGCCTTATACAGTCCTTTTCCTGTCACAACATCAAAACTGCTCCCCTCAATTATTCCAAACCACCCCAATTGAACCAACCTACAACCCTTTGTCAACTTCTTACATCATGCATACCCCTTACCACTGCTCACAACCATCCCCCACTATCATACATAATAGTTCATATTTCATTTCGTTTCGTACAACAGACCATACCTCACTGCCAGTTCCAAAACACCACTTCCACAATCTCCTATAACTACTCCATATCCACAGTCCATTAAAACACCACCAAACCAGTAGCTATCACCACACAGTCACAATTTCTTCCATCACACACCCACTTCCACTTACTGCCACCATCATCCACTTTACTTCCTAACCATCACTTCACGTTTTACTACCTACTACAACCATTATCTTCCCACTGACCTGCCTGCCATCTACCATTTCTAACCACTAACCTGAAACCTGCTGCAGTTCTGCCAAAATCAACGACATTGTGCAACATTGAAGTCATCACCACCATAGTCACTTTTTGTTATCCTGCCTTTTGGCAAGGCTGTGACACCAAGAAATTGACTAGAAATCAAAGACAATTCGACTTTGAAGATCAGTTATACGCAGCCTCACTATGGATATTGATGAATTTTGTCCGAGTCCGAATCAAGCTACAATTGACAAGACATGACAAGGAAAGCTATAAAAGCCAACGTTCCAAGTTTCAAGTCAATCGGAGTTCGTATGCTCGAGATATAATCGATACAACTTAAGTGATCAAGCCATTTGTATCCATCGAAAAACCATGTTCGAGTCGATCTGTTCGAATCTATCAATAACCACATTGTTCGTATCCATCAAGCAACTGGGAAGAAACCTCCTTCGTATTGATTTTCTTCGCATCCATCAACTCCAACTTGCTCGTATCGATCCACCAAGGTCGACTTCGTATCCATCAAACCACTATTTTGTATCGATCCATTAACATACGCTGCACTCGTATCGATCGGCCAGTGATCGATGCAAACAGTGTAGGACGAAACGATTGCAAAATATACTAATAATCAATCGATACGATCAAAGCAATGGTCGATTGATGCGAGCAAAGCTATAATCGGTCGAAACGAATAAAGCAATGATCGATCGATACGAACAGTGCGAAATGCCCTTATAATTGATCGATACGAACAAAGCAAATCTGATCGATACGAACAGATCTATGCTGATAGATACAAACAAGATATTACCGATTGATAAGAACAAGACACATGCATAGGGAAGACTCGATCGTTCGGCATAAGAAGCGGACCAATCCGAGAAGTTAGCGCCATGTCAACTTGCAGGCACATGCTCAAGAACGATTCGAACAGATCAATACGAAGTGTATCGATACGAACTAGACATCCTAGAGAGAACATAAGCTTGCATCGATTATAAGTCGCAGTCTAAAAGTCCAAGTGCTACCAAATTTTCACAGGAGCTTGCTACAACCTAAAGAATGTTCATGCTTAATTTCGACTCGATTGGGCCAAATCTTGATCGATATGAAATTGGTTCGTATCGATCACGGACCGAGTGCAAATCACATGGGATCGATCGCGTGGGCCCACTCACGTGCCATAAGAAGTGTTCCGAGATCTGAGCGAGATATTTGCAGCATACACCTATAAATAGCATCCCAGAGCCTGTAGAAAGTGGACTTTTGATTCTTCTACGTCCATACTCTACCGAAATCAAGATTGTACTCAAATATCACTATTGTACTCGAATTCTACTGCTGTAATCCGCTATAACCAGCAAAGAAAAGTTAATAAAAGTTAATCATTTCACAGTGGATGTAGGCCATACGTCGAACCACTCTAAATCGTGTGTTTTATTGATTTCCTTTTAAAATTTTGACACATTTATACTCTCTACATATTTGCTATTTGTGATCTGTGATTGTAACAGGTGCTTTCATCGGCAATTGGGTGCTTGTGACCAATTTTGGCACAGACACTCTTTATATCGTCAACAAGAAAACCATTGCACAGAGCAAAATTCTACTACATCGACATATTCGTCGATCAACCAAACTACCTTCACAACCCTGCAACTACTTCACAACCCATAGCAGCCACTGCTCCAAACATCATCCATCACCATTACGTAGCCCCCACCCCCTCCTCACAGCTCGACCAAGTACAATTGCCCGGACAAAATCGCACCCATCACCACAGTACCTCTACGACAAGAAATCGTCCAATTCTAACGCAACTTAATCGCAACTAATTTTCGATTCTGATATTTCAGTTTTCATTTATCTATTTTTGAGTTTGGGATTTCAAAGAGTTTGGGATTTTTGATTTCTGCAACATCCTCTTTAGCATTTAGAAAAAAGAGAGTGTTTTCATTTGTTTTAGTACGTCAGGCTTGGCTTGTAGGCTAAGTACATTGTTTTATTTGTTTATATTGTTTTATTTTGTTTGTTTTAATTTTTTTTAAGTCCATCCTTATTAAAAAAGAGTTTGCTCAATTTGTTTTGTTTTGTTTGTTTTTAGTTTTGTTTTGTTTTATCCTTTAAAAAAACAAAAAAAATTTAAAATTTGCTTTGTTTAGTTTTAAATTTTTTTAAGTTCCATCATTATATAAAAAAAATGTATATATCTTGTTTGAAATTTCAGATTGCCAAAGCGGATAAGAAAAAAACAGCTGCCGCTCCACTTGTCAAATAAATTGCTTGCTTATAAAAAAATTCTGCTAAAAAAACAAATTGCTAATAATCTGCACCTTTTGGTATCGTGATCTAATCTCCAGTTTTATTTTAGTTGCATTGTTGGTTTCTTGCATTTGCATTTATATATAAAAAACAATTTAGAAATAAAATTTAAAAAGAAAAACAAATTTCATTGTAGTTGCATTGTAAAAATCACGTTTAATTTCTGCTTTATATTCATCTCATCTTATTTTCTTTTTCTAAGAGCAATACCCAAATCCACATGAGGTGGGAGATTTCATCACTCTTTCTTTGATCCACAAATTGCATTTCATAGTAGAACTTTGACTAATAACAATGGTTAGAAATTTGACTTAAGGGAGTCGTGAGCTCATCTAGGGCTTAATTATATCTTGGCAACTGTCTTCTATGAACAATTTTATTTTCTGATGTCTAGGCTACGGTAAAGCAATAACCATTTTTAAATATTATGGTGATTCGTAAATATTATAGTAGTTGTTTCTTTGAAGGTACTTAAACCTTTGGTCGTAGTGCTACGATGATTCGTGGTGCACCGATAATCCTGCTTGTTATCTGGCCAAGAAATATTTTGTTGATTTAAGATAAACTATGATTAAATAATTTTGGGTTAAGAGTTATCGAGGACAGAAAATATCTGATTAGGTCATTTGCATTCATTCAGTTGCATTAGTTTATGCATATTTAAAAAAAATAAAAAATCCAAAATCCAAAACAAAAATTGTAACTTTAACTTAATTTAGTTTATTTTAGAAAAATTTAAAAAAAAATCCTTTTTAAATCCTTTCCTTTAAAATATTTCAATCAAAATCAAAAATCTCAAAAAATATATAACCTTTTTTTTTTAAAAACATACTTAAAAAAAGAAAAAAAATGAAGACTCAAAAACAAAAACAAAAATAAAATTCCCATTTTGCATTTTCTAAAACAAAAACCAAAATTCCTTTTGGTAAATATTGGAAATTTGAAAAATTCAAAAACAGAAAAAATATAAAAAAAACATACAAAAAATTTGAAAAGCCAAAATATAAAACAAAAATCTAACTTCTCTTTTGAAAAATAAACTTCTCTTGGTAAATATTTTTTCTTCCTTTTAAAAACAAGATATAAAGAAAAGCAACAAAATTAATTTTTCACTTCATTTTCCAAATCTTGTTTTATCATCTAAACTCAACTCTAACTTCTTTCTCTTCTCTACTTTTAATTGTGCATTACTTGGACTTGTAATTCAATAATTAATCGTTTAACACGACCAGACGATCGTCCTACAATGGCGAACGAGAATGCCCTTCGAACTCTTATGATAGAATCTTTCCTAATATAATTTCTATTCCATCTTGCATCACATTACCCGCCCCTTTGGGTTACCATTTTGAAATTCACTTGAACCATATTGCCATGCTTCCAAAATTTGGCAATTTCGAACACGATGACCCATACATTTCCTTAATGAAATTCGAACAAGGTTGTGCGACCATGAAACTATAACAACTTTCTGATGATGGCATCAAACTTCAATTAATTTCATTTTCTCTTACAAATTATGCTGATAAATGGTTATACAGCTTACCATCTAACTCAAATAAAACCTGGAAAGAATTTGCGAAAGTTTTCTTAAAAAAGTTCTAACCTTTGGAAAAAACATCAAAAGTCCGAAACGAAATCGTAAATTTTCATCAATTCAGGGGAGAACCATTCAGAAAATATTTTGAATGATTTAAAGAGCTCTTGATAAAATGTCTACACCATAACTTTATAAATGGATGCGTTGCCCAATCTTATATAATGGACTCGAAAACTGCTCAGAACCATGCTCGAATCAATGTGCTAAGGCAACTTTCTCGCTCAACATCACGATGATGCCTGGCAATTTCTTGAAAACTTGGCCAACCAATGGGAACGTTCAAATGAAAAATCAATTTACTCACGATCGAGCATACACTCGATAGGATCATTTTGACGTTGGAAGCTAAAGTCAACGCAATGAATAATAAATTCGATAACGTTTTCTCATCAAACCAAATAAACCAAACTTCCCAACCTATGTGTTACAAGTGTAACAGTTTTAACCATATAGCCGATCAGTGTCCTAATTCTGTCGAACAACTCAATGCTTTCAACAGGGTTAAAAATGACCAGTTTTGTCCAACGAACAATCCTGGTTGGAGAAATCATCTTAATTTTGCTTGGAACCAAAACAATCCCAACACAAATGTGGTTCATCCCAATTTTCTAGCATTCCTGAATAATGCTTCGAATCCTCCCTATCAACCCAATCATTTTCAACCAAATTTTGCGAGTTCGTCTCAAAATCAACCGCAGCAATCAAATTTCCAACCAAATATTGCTTCCTCTCCCTAACACAATAAACGTTTAATTTCACTTGAGAAAAATCTTGAAATGTTGACTAAAGAAACCACTCAAAGCCTCCAATCATATAGCAATTTTCATATGAAAAACATAAGCCAATCAATTGCTAAACTTGAAATGCAAATGAGTCAATTAGCCACGTCTGTGGGTGAACGTGAACAAGGCACATTCCCAGGCTTGCCTGTTTCAAATCCCAGAAACCAAAACGCTAATTCGAATCAAGCTTACATTGTTCAAGATAGCAACGTCACCCAATTGAATGCTATCACAACTTTTCATTCTGAACAAATCGATAATCGAATCGTCAATCCAAATGACTTACCGGAAACCCCTCTCGACACTTCTAAAACAACAAACAAATCTGAAAAGGTGGAGCCAAACGTCGAATCGAATGCCAAACAAAATTCTTCTTCTACTCAAGTAGACCCGCCTACTGAGTATCATGTTCTTTCTCCACATCATCTTCGACCTAAGAAACACTCGAACCAAATGGAAAAGATGTTGGAAATTTCTAAACAAGTGAAAGTTAACATCCCGCTTCTTGGCATCATTCAACAAGTCCCAACCTATGCTAAATTTCTTAAAGACTTGTGTACTCAAAACCACACACTCAAGCGCCCAAAAAAGTCTACATAGCAGCCAGTTTGAGCGAAGTCTTGTCCCAGTCCCTTCCCTTTAAATACAAAGACCCTGTCTGCCCCTATGATCTTATGTATGATTGGAGACAATATGATTAACAAATGCTTTGTAGACTTAGGCGCTAGTGTCAATTTGATTCCATACTCTGTATATGAACAACTAGGCTTAGGTGAGCTCAAATCAATAAAGGTCCTTTAATTCGCCGATCGTTCCATTAAGAAGCCCGTGGGAGAAATTGATGACATGCTCATTATAGTAGGACAATTTGTGATGACCCAAAAATCTGTACCCTTTGAATCGACAATAAATGTAACGACGCGGATTTTCGTTGCCGAAAAACCGAATAGTTAGGGGTTTTAAAAAAAAGAATTTAAGAAAGAAAAGAAGAAGAAAGAAGAAGATAGGAGATTTAGATAGGGAAAAGAAAATAGAAAATTTTAAAATAGAAAGAAAGGAGAATAGAACGGAATGGAAAACAACAGAACAGAAAGAACATCAGAATCTCACAATTCGCAGCGGAACAACATATAATAAGTAAATGAATAATCTTTAAACAAAGAACTATATCAGTTATTACATTACATCATATCATCAGAGTGTACAACATCATACAACATCAACAGTGCAGCGGAAAAAGAAATACTATATAAACTAGTAATACGCCATGCCATCCAGCTTGCCTCCAGCAACTCCTGAATATCCAGAATATCCTGATAAACCTTAACTCTTGACTGCCCGTGTGGAAATTGGTGGGCACCCAGAGTTTAGGAAGGAAAACAATAAATTCCGAGTCAGTCATGTGACTGGTGTGAGAACTCAAAACAGTTTATTTATCTTTAAAATCAAAATAGTGGAATATTTTTAATCAATTCGCAATGCTTTTAAAAAATGAGACTACCATAAGGCCTCCCGCACACACACACATGCAAACGCAGAATCGGAGGAGATTTCTCCTTATGATAGTCAAAGATGCTTGATACGCATTTAAAATAACATTTGATATTATTATTAGTGCATAGTGTAGAACAAATCATTTCGAAAGTAAAGATATAAATCTTAGCCAACATACGACCATTATCGTATGCCTACTATAGCTACTATCCAAACAGTGGTGACCACCATAAGTGAATAGCAGGTTCTACAGCTAATACCGTACAAGTTTCGTATTGGGAATTGGATTTCCAACAAATGGTCAGGCCAAGGAACTTCCCATTGCCACTGAGAATGCCTCTGGAAAGACATCCCCGAGAACCAAACCGGAACTCTACCAACACAAGGCCGGGTTACCCCTTAACTGGGTAACTACTGACACGAGCACGCCATTCCCCGATCGTAAACGACCTTTTTCACGGGATCCCGATAACCAACAACCACAAAGTAATAACTCGTAGTAACCACTTAGGTTAAATATCTGGGCTCCATACCATGATACAACCTCTATCCAGAAGGAAATGTACATACCCTAAGGGGAGCTACAGCAACCCCTAATAACCTTGCTGCATCTTTCCTGTTTTGACCATTACCGGGATGTGAGGCTCGATGAATTCACGTCCACAAAAACACACTTTGTACAAAAAGCCGTGCTTTGGGTCAACAAATGATCAACACAATGATCATCAGGATAGACGATCAAATAAATGATCCTATCACAAATAATCAACACAATGATCATTTCAGCATCACTCAGCATGTCACATTACCAAACTGGGAATATATCGCTGATAACTTCAACTATATAACCTCTGAGCTCGTACGTCTCAGAGAAGGGTGTTAAGCTAAAAGAATAAATTCTCCGCCACCTCAGAAATATATTTGAAAGAAATCGGCTTTATATCTCAACTTGTAATGTCAGACATGCAATCCATACAAGTCTTTTCCGGGCTCGAACAGAACCGAAGGCACTTACAAAGAAGTCCTTGCAATCCGAATAATCTCTAATCACGTTCGGATTTCCCATCACTTATGGAGATCTCTATACCAGGGATCAGCCAGTGCAGAGACAATCAACAAGAAATCCTTTCGCTTTCGAAAATATCCGGTCTTCAACACCGTTCTTCGAATGCAATTCATAACGACGTATCACATATTCGGAATGGGTTATACGACCCCATGGTCCTTTCCCGGTTAACCCGAATAGTGAGCGCTTATTTTTAAAAAAAAATATAAGTGTGGCATTCAATTTCAAACAATTCACAACAAATACCTATTTAAAGGTAAATATTGATAGTCGGTCATTGAACTATCAATAGATATGCCAACATCACCAGATTCCAAATAATTTTCCAAATTATTTATTTCCAAAAAATATCTTTAGAAGATATAACTTTCCATATTTCAAAAATAAATCAATATTTATTTTAAACCTATTTTCCCAATTCCTTTTATAAATTCCATATTGAATTTATATTTCCAAAATATTTATGAATATATGATTTCAAATATCCATTTTTCAATTTATCTTCAAAAAGATAAATTCTCAACATATTCACTTTATATTGGAAAACATTTCTATACTTATTAAATAAGTAATTCACAATCTTTTATTTTCAACACTTAGAAAATATTCTATATACTTAAATCGAAATTAAGTATATATTTCTTTCTTTAAGGAAATCATTCACTTAACCGTACTTATTTGGGCCAAAACGATGTTGCGTAAAACATCGTTACGACAACCCAAAATCACTAGTATAGGGATTCGAAATAAAATAGATATATAAATCCCAATACTATACAAAACATTTCCTTTCGAAAATTATCTATTATAACAACAGTGTTATAATCTATTATTTCCTTCTATTTCTCGAAAACATCTATTTCAATCATAAATGTTGAAATCTATAATTTCGAATCTCAATACATTTTTAAAACATCGTTAGATCGTTTTAATTCTGTTTAAAATATCACATTCCAAATAATTCTTTAACATAATATTCACTATACAAAAACGTGAATATATATTATTAATAAATTTCATTTCTTCTATTGCCTTTATTTTAAGGAATTATTCATTGTTTAAAACATGAATATATCTCCATAAATAAATTAGATCAATTTACTTATTAAATAAGTCATTTTGAATTTATAAAACAACGTTTATAAATTCTATTCTATTTATTTTATATCAACTTCCTTTTATAAACTTCCTTTGTTAACCTATCTCAATTCATATCACAATGATATACTAAAAATTCATATTATAAGTCAAATACTTATAATTTATCTATTTACAAAATTATTCCTTTAAACTTCATAAATTTTATAAATCTTATAACTTATAAGATTCATTTATTTATCCAAATTCCATTCTTTTAAATAACTTTACAAATTTTTATAAACCTACTGTTTATAAAATTCCATTTATAACTTCACCGTTATAATTCTATAATTCCAATTTATGAAATTCATTTACAAATCATTCTATCACTTATAAAAGCTCGTTTTATAATTCAAGATATTCTAAATTTATAAATATCAATTTATAAATCTTTTAATACAAATCAATTCATATTATTACTTTAAACATCTTTAAACTCTTTTATAATTTCATCATTCTGATTTATAAAATAAAAATTTTATAAATCCTATTTCTAAACTTCTTATAATAAATTCAGAAGTCCTAGTTCAAACTATTTTATAAAATCACTAATCCCATATTTTCAAAAATCAACTTTTAACTGTATTTTTCAAAAATCATAATTTTTATAATATTAAAATTATAACGATTATTTATTTAAGATGAATCAATTCCAAAAATATTATATAAACGTATATTTCCAAGAATCACTTTAGAAATCAAAAATCGTTATTTTTAAACTTCAAAATTGGACCCGATGATGCGACACATCAATATTCAATCACAACTTTCAAACATCATATATCATCCATGATAACAATCAAATATCACAATATATGAAATTAAATAAATATTTGTGAGGAATCCAGTTGGATCCCTCCAACCTGTTTTCCTGCATCCACAGACATTAGCACAATACCATTCCGTTTCAAGACGGAATATCGCGGTACATGGGATTTTATAAATATATATCCGCTTACTAACGGCGCATAGGGTCTCATCCGCTAAAAGAAAATGCGGGAAATCAATCAACTGCAATATATACATATGCCAATATATATATATTGCTATATATATAATATAATACCAATTCCACTTCAAGGTGGAATATCGCGGTACATGTGTGTAATAAATAACCTCCGCTTACTAACGGCGTATAGGGTCTATTCACATCCAATAAATATATATAACAATCATCATTCAAACATTCAATCAACACAGTCAAACAATTTTAAATCTAACTATTTAAAATTTAAATAAACAATAAAATTCCTTTTGAGTGAGAAGTTCTCACCTTTTATTCCCGTTTGCCATCCACTTCCAATTCAACTTGTTTTCTTCATTTATACCTTGTATAAATATTATACACAATTTATTAATATTCGAATCAATCGAATAAATTAAATTTTCATTTGACAAATTTTAATTCATCGGTGATTTCATTTTTAATAGTTAAAGTTACTGATAGTTTTATTTAAACCAATTTCATCTTTAAAATTTTATTTAACTAAAATTTAAATTTCTTTTTTTCTAATAAATTTAATTATCCAGTGGCTTTTATTTTAAATCATTTCCTTTATAAATTAAATCAATTAATTATTTCACTTTAAATTAATATCTTTAAATAAATTTCTTTTAATAAATTTGTTTATCCAATAAATCAAATTCCTAACAAATCTGTCTAGTTAAATTTAAACTTCAACTAAATTTACTTAAATAAATTTATTTAACTACAATTTAATTTTAAAACTAAATTTTCTTCTTTTAATAAATTATTTGTAGTTACACAAAAATAAATTTAGATTTAATTAACTCACCCTATAATTAAATTTATCCAACTAACTATTAAATTCCTTTTTCTTATCAATTAATAATTTTTTTATTGACTAATCTTAAATTTATACAAATTTTCTGGTTTCAAACTAAAAATCTGAATTCAAACTGATTTTTTTCTTTAATTAAATTTGTTTAACTAATTATTGAATTAAAACTAAACTTCCTTTTTAATAAATTAATCAAACATATATATTTAAATTTAAATTAAAACAACCGTTACATCAATTTTTCTTTTCACTGTCTACATATATATATATATATATATATATATATATATATATATCTACAGATTTTAAATAAATTCAAAAATTTAAATTTCCTTAAACTTGCAGTATGTATGTATTTTATATTCTGGGATTTTTTTTTTTTTTTAATTAAAATTACCTCAACGCTGCCGTTGCCAATCGCCGCCTCATCGTGACACCTCCCCTGCTCGACCCCCAAATCACGCACGCCACCACACTTCTTCGACGTCGTCCATTTCCTTCACGCGAATCACTGCCATCGCCACGCTGTCGCGATTCCCCAAATCGACCTCGCGTACGCGCGCGCGTCGCTCCAACGTCGACGCCGCCGTGCCTCAATTCTGCGCGACCCACAGCAGATCGTCGCCTTGCCTTGTGCCGCTGTGTCGCCTGCTCGCGTTGAGCTACTTCAAACCCCTAACTGCCGCGCCTCCAATCACGAACGCCGCCATCAAATCGCGTGCCCCCCTTATTTCGTCGCCGCCGCGATGCCTCCACCCTCCTACACGTATGCGCGCGCGATTACCCCTTTAGGGCTTCGGCCATAGTATTTTATTTTTATTTTTTTTATTTAATCTGAAGAAAGAGGGCTCAGTTTCGAATGAGAGAAGGGGTCACGATATTCTTATAATCCCATGAAGCATGGTTTGCACGATGTAACCAAGATTTTCAGGCGTGATTTTTGTGCGTGATTAAAGGAAGAAAGTAGCTGATGTTTGACTCAATATTTAAATTTAAATTTAATTTGAATTTGATTATATATCAACGCGTTTATATGTCGTGTGCTCACGTATCAACTCCAAAAATTACAAAATTTGAAATCCGAGAATAATTCAATATTACGGACTCAATGGAACTGGTTTCGTCGAATTCCGAGACTGTGCCTCGGACGGCTATTTTAAATATCGATTCAAACGATTAAATTCCAAAACTGAACGTTTCACTTTCAATTTCAATTCTGAAGCTTCTAAAATCTTCAATATTATCAATATGAATTTTACAATCTTTTGAAATATTTTTAATCGGCTTAAAATTGAAGATTCAAATTTTTATTCAACATTCAATCGATTAAATTCTATAATTTAATCGCCAAATTCAAAGTTATATTGAAAATTCAATCCAAACCATCATTCAAATATTTAAAATTAATTAAATATTTTCCAAATTAAATTGTTTAAAATTCTGGGTCGTTACAATAAACCACACATGTCCAACCAAAAGGCACAGACTGATGGAAAGTCATGAAAAAAAATAAGAGAGAAAAAGAGAAGAGAAGAAAGAGAGAAGATAGAACCAAACAGAATAATACGAAATCTCACATCGCAGTAGAAAATATAATATAATATCAATGATCTTTACAAAATAGAAACTATATATACATATATCAATCAGAGTTCAACAATCAATCACCAGTTTTCAGCCTGGACAGTTTTAATAACTTGTCCTTACAATTGCTGACAATATACAACAACTAAGCAGCGTATAATCAAAACTGATACGTCTATAAGAAAATGAAGATCTCCAGCTCTCCTACTGAAGCTCCAAAAGCACCAAATCTAAACCTGTAAATATACTCGGTCTGACCCGAGCATTGAAAGGGAAGAACTCCCGGATCAGTCTGGTAAACTGGCGTGAGAAACACACTCAACTGAATTTATTACATTACCAAGACTTTTCCTTTCAACACAAAAGTATCTCGTAAGACACGCCATACATAAACATGGACATGTTTTTACCTTACGATAACTAAAACATTTCATGTCAAATTCATGTTATATTATACTGGTGTCTAATATACAAATAATATTAGTCATAGCCGAAATTGTTATATTTATTAAATTCTAGCATATAGCCCAAAATGGATAATACAATCAAAATGGCAGGCACGTAGTGGAGTTTGGATTTCCATACAAATGACCAGGTAAAGGGACTACCTTCCGGCAGTACATCTCTAGAGGAATGCATCGAGGAACATCACAAAGGAACCTCTACCAACACAAGACCGGCCTATCTCTGTAACTAGATAAACTGAATATATCATCCTCCGGTCGTTACCGACCTTTCACAAGGGCCCTCTAGCATACAAACCACATTAATTTACATCTCCAACATCATAGCGGGAAGAAATATATCTAGAAGAGGATGATCATATCCTGATGGGAGTGACCTACTTAGCCCTGCTGCATCTAACCCTGTTTCGGTCATTTTCGGTTGATAAGGCCTGAGGTAACGATTACCTTTCACATATCACATCACTTTAAATGCCACACGGCCATTTCCATTGACTACTAATTGCCTTCCACAAAAACACAACCCTTGAGCTCATATGTCTCAAGGAGGGTGTTAAGGTAAGAGAAATTGCCTTCTCCGCCACACTGATGTACGTTTGTAAAAACCAATGTATGTAATCTTTTGCATACAAAAATCCATACAAGTTGTCCAGGAATAGGACAAACTGAAAGTACTTTCCTACCACATCCTGTCGGGAAATCCCTAGGATTAGTAGCGAATAGTCCTTGCATTGGATATTTCATAATGAAGAGACCACTGCTACTATATTTATATTGGGATTTTAACCCCAACTGATCAACGAGCAGTTCTCCACTATGAAAATCCTGAATATCAATATCATCGACCAACCTGCACAATCGAACGCATATACGTTGATCCCAAGTGGTTTTCGAATAAACCGATCTCGTCTCTTCGCACCAACAACGCAAAAGCATTTCTCAACTTCATATAGAAACTAAGTCACATTGACTTATCACATCTCCAACTTTCAACTTTCCATCCTTCGGCCAAGAAGGAAGCTCGATAGATTGAAGTAATACTCCGCACTACACGAATCAACATCCTCAACACAAACGATAATCAAGCCTACACAGAAGGCTACGTAATAAGTGTACAACTAAATAGTTCCCACATCAAGTCAAGGAACTAAAATGTCCAAATTTGATAGTCAGTTATCTAACTATCAGAGCAAATAAACAAATATCCAGTACCATAAGCAATCACTAGGCTCTTTTAATTAATCTTTTATTAATTAAATCTCTTGTCAAATATTCACTACAAATTATCTTTAAAAAGATATATCTCAAAACCATTTCAACTTTCTATATTGGAAAACATTTCCATATACTTATTTAATAATAAGTAATTCACAAATCAATTTATTTTCCACACTTAGAAAATATCACATATACTTAAACCAGGATTAGGTATATATTTATTCTTTAAGGAAAACGTTCTCTTAAACATACTTATTTGGGTCAGAACAGATGTTGCGGTAAACATCGTTAACCCAAAATCATTAATATAGGGATTCGAAAAAATTAGATAGATATATAAATCCCATATACTATATAAAACATCTCCTTTCGAAAATCATTTACTATAACAACAGTGTTATAGTCCATCATTTCCTTACTTCTCGAAAACGTCTATTTCAACAATAAACGTTGAAATCTATGTATTCGATACTCAGCATATTTTAAAACATCTTCAAACCATTTAAATCGATTTAAAAATATCATTTTTCAAAACATTCATTTTGTTTAAAAGATTATTCACTGTCCAAAATTATGAATATAATTCTCTTATCCAAATTCATTACTATCACACATTAAATTTAAAGGATTATCCACTATCCAAAATCGTGGATATAATTCTCTAACCAAATTCATTACTATTGCACATTAAATTTAAAGGATAATTCACTGTCCAAAATCGTGAATATAATCCCTTTAATAATCTTTCATAATTACTTATCAAATTCAATCGATTTCGAATTTATAAAACAATGTTTATATATTCCATTTCTATTTTATAAAAACTTCAATATACAACATTCCTTTATTAACGAATTCCATTTATGTCCCATTTAAATGCCAAATTCCAATTACAAGTGAAGTCACTTATAATTCTTTTATTTACAAATTCATTCATTTTATAACTTCATAAATTCTATAAATCTCTAAATCTTATTTATGTATATGATCCATTTATAACTCCATTTTAACATTTACAAAACTCCTTTACAATTCCATCATTTTGATTTTTATCAATTTTATAAATCTTATATATAAACCATTTATAATAATTTGAAAATCTCAATTTAAACTATCTTGCCAAATAGTTCACTTCGTAATTCAAAAATCACATTTCAATTATATTTCACAGAAATCATAATTTTTATAACATGATAATTATAAATTTTATTTATTAAAAATAAATCCATTTCCTTTAACAATTCAAAATTTAACAAAACATCTATTTTCAAAATCACTTGAAAATCCTTTTTAATTTGAAATCATCACTTTAATATTTTAAAATTCCACAAATAGGCCCAATGCTGCAACAACCATAAATAAGGTGATACACATCAATCATATCATCCAAACATCAAATATCACAGGATAATAGCATATATATATATCAATATCTATAAATAAAACCAATACTATTGAGGAATCCAGTTGGATCCCTCTAACATGTCACCTGCAACAAATATACATATTAGAATATGTGTACAATGTCCGCTTCGAGGCAGACGCGCGTACAAAAGGTCATCCGCTTATACACGTGAACGTATAGGGTCTCATCTGCTCCAATAGACAGTAATATATCCAAATACCAATCAATATATAGATAATATATCATATATCATCAAAACAATCATCAGTCATCATGAAATAAATTTATTCTCACTAATATAAAAATATCAATGAATCAGGAAGAGTGAGTTACTTTGATTCCAATAGCAGTTGTAGCGTTTTTTCGAATAAAATTAAGCATGCATTTAATTTAACCTAAAATTTACACTAGCTCCAATCAATTCCAAACTAGCTCTATAATGTAGTGCTCATCAATACGGACCCAACACAACTTGTTTTGTCAAAAATGGACCTCGTATGAAGAAGTTGTAGCATTTTATAGTTTATACGAATTTATATAAAATAAAATTTATAATTTCTATTTTATTTTTAAACCTCAATGCAGCACAGCCGTTCGTTTCTTTAATGAGATCTGGGCCAATGTTTTCATCTTCTCCCCTATTTAAACTCACGTACGCAAATAACCCAATAGCCACCACTTAAAACCTAATTGTCGTGGCCACTTCATTAATCGAGACGACGATCCGCCACCTTCATACGAACGGCTATAACGCGCTCCCCCCATGGCCCAAGCCTTGTTCAACTCAACTACCCCATCACATCGCAGCACCCCTTGAAACACCTGATCTTTATTCTCGAACTATCGCCACTTCATTGCTTTAAAATTCATCATCACCGTATGGATTAGTCGAGCTCGACGAGCTCTTCAAGTTTTGGGTTGGAGGTTTTTCATATAGATTGATGGATTGAAAGATAATAAAGGAGAAAGAATCGATGATTTCTGGCCATCGGAAGTGTAAATGGCGGCTAGACCTAGATGTATTAGGGTTTGTGGAAAATGTGAAATGTTGTGGCCTTTTATCGAAAATTTCGCGACACCATTCATTCGAAAAAAATTTGAACTCCAAATGAAGCATGCCGCCTGGTGTTTATAATGTTTTACCCCTATTCGGAACATAATGGAATATATATAGAGAGCCAATTCGATCGTATTTGGAAGATAGGTTTTCTAATCAACTTATTTTAATTAAAATTTACTTAAACATATTTCTACGCGTTTTAGCTTGCCACGACTAAACCGTAAATTCGATTGACACAAAATTTGAATCCTACAATAATATAACATTACGGATCCAATGAAACTGGTTTTGTCGAAATCTGAAACTGTATCAAAAATGGCTATTTTTACACGTTAATTAAACATTAAAATATTAAATTTTTGAAAATTTGCTTTTAATTCTATTTTAAAAGTTATCCAACATCATTCTAATTCAAATAGAATTTAGTTCAAATTTTATAAATCATTTTTATTCACATTAAATTCAAATTCTAATTATTTACACAATTTCAAATATTAAATTAACAATTTAATTATCCAATTAAATCACTATATTTGAAATATAAGTTATTCAACTTATAAAATTTTACTTGTGAATATTTAAAATCAATTAAATATCCCAATTTCAATTGATTGAAATTCTAGGTCGTTACACAATTCATATTCCCCGTTGATTTTATTGTTCTCGAAACACAACCTGTGACCAACCCTGCGAATCAAATCCCTTTGATATTGGGCCGAGCATTCTTAGCAACATCAAATGCCTTAACCAATTTTCGCAATGGTTCGATAAAAATCTATTTTGGAAACATGACTTTGGATCTTAACATTTTCAATTTTGAAAATCAATCGAATGAACCACGTGACCAAACGTTGGAAGTTAGTGCCATTCACGAAAACTTTCGAAAATGAGACAATTGACCTTATCAATGAATGCGAGGCCGAGTACGAAAGATTGATTCACGAATCCCCAACGAGATTGAATACACACCCCCTTTTGAATCGCTTCCATTTGAGTCTGAATCTCCACCTAATTCTTCGATCGAGCAACCCCCAGATTACACCTTAAACCCCTTCTCGATCACCTTAAGCATGCATACTTAGGTGATAACGAAACGTTTCCTATCATAATTTTTGTGGCTCTCTATCTTGATGAAGAAACTTCCTTACTTTCAATCCTTTTGAAAAACAAGGAAGCACTTGGATGGTTGATCACCGATATAAAGGGAATTAATCCCGCTCTTGTTCAACATCGCATCTATTCAATTGACGATGACAAGCCTATTCTGATGCCCAACGAAGGCTTAACCTAAAAATGAAGGATATAATGTGTGATGAAATTCTTAAACTTCTCGACAACGGAATCATTTACGCAATCTCTAATAGTTTATGGGTTTGCCCGATTCATATTATACCGAAAAAGTCTGGACTTACCATTGTCAAGAACGACTCTAATGAACTTATTCCAACTCAAACTCAAACGGGATTGCATGTTTGCATTGACTATCGAAAATTAAATGCCGCAATATGTAAGGATCACTTCCTCTTCCATTTTTCGACAAAATGTTCGAATTTTTAGTCGGCCATGAATTCTATTGCTTTCTTGATTTCCAACTATAACCAAATTCTAGTCGCTCCCGAAGATCAAGAGAAGTAAACTTTCACGTGTCCCTTTGGCACTTTTTCTTATCGACATATGCCCTTTGGCCTTTGCAATGCTCATGCTATGTTTCAAAGATGCATGGCCATCATTTTATCTGATATGAGTAAACGTTTTCTTGAAGTGTTTATGGATAATTTTTCTACCTTTAGAAACTCTTTTTCTGAATGTTTACACCATCTTGAACTTAATGATGTGCAGAAAAGGAGGTTGGCATCTAGATAACTTCAAGGATCTATTTATACTGATGGAATAGTGCAACCGTAATAGTTGATAAGGAGAAAATGACCTGGGAGGATTTTAAGAGGAGATTCTAGGGGAGGTTCATGTCTATTATGGCACAGTCGGCTCTGATCAGGCAGTTTGCTGAATTAGAGCAGGGAGAGATGTTGGTTGCAGAGTATGCCAGGTAGTTTGAAGAGTTGGCCCGGTACAAGTATGCTTCGGTAAATACAGTGATAAAAGGGAAGGTGAAGTTCATCAGGGGACTGAAGCCTGAGTTGGCCAGGGCTACTTTATCTCACCTTAGAGATCCTTTTGATATTATTATGGAGATGGCCATGAGGCAAGAAGAGGTTCTTGATTCATTATAGAAGAGCTAGGTCAAGAAGGTGTGGGCAGGGCCAGAAGAGGAAGTTCTTTCTTAAGAAAGGTGCTCAGAAGGGTGGAGCAGCCAAGAAAGGGAAGTCAGAGATTGTCTCCTATAAGTGCGACAAGAAGGGGTACTTTGCAAATGGGTATCGTGCTGGAAAGGCAAAGGATGTGGCTATAGGGAAGAATGTCAAGGGTTTCAATTGTTACCAGACAGGCCACTACAAGAACCAGTGCAAAGTGACCGTTAGAGATGGTAAGGGCAAGGTGTATGCATTGGAGCCTGCTACTTCTAAGTCGACAGTCCAAAGAAGCCAAAGGCAGTTTTAGGAGGTGCGCTTTAGATTTTTGTATGTCTATTAGCGTTTTATTTGATATTGGTGCATTGCATTCTTTTATATCTTGATGTTTGATAGGTAAGCTTAACCTTGAACCCACATATTTAGTTACTTCCTTACGGGTTACGAATCCAATAGGAGGATATGCAACTTCAGAGTTTAGATGTAACCAGTTAGAGTTTGATATGCTAGGTCATACTTTTGTTTGCAGTTTGCATGTGTTTTTGATTTTGTGGGGCTCAGGATTATCCTTGGGATGGATTAGTTGAATGAGTGATGCTAGGATATTTTTCCAAGATAGGAAGAAATCTCTTAGTCTCCCATATTGTAGCAACCATATTATTTATATCGTAGAAGGTTCTGGCGGTGGAGTGTTTGCTTTGTTGGGTGCTATGGAATCAGACGATGAGTTGAGTTTTCGTGGTGAGTGAATTCGCATATGTTTTTGATCTTGTAGTTTGTTTGCTACTAAAGTGAGCCATTGAGTTTTGGATAGATGTGGTTCCGGGAGCATAACCAGTGAGCAGGTCGTCAAGAAGAATGACCCCTACAGAGATGAGGGAGTTGAAAGTGCAATTACTGGATCTAGAAGGCAAGTTTTTTATCAGGCCGAGTAGTTCATATTGGGGTGCAGCAACAGTGTTTACTAAGATGCCGGACTGATCATTGAGGCTATATATCAATTATCTAAGTTGAATGAGAGGACGGTAAAGAATCAATATCCTTTTCCCAGGATTGATGATTTGTTCGACCAGTTGTTTGGAGAAAAGGCATTTTTCCAGTTGGATTTGGCATCAGGGTTCCATCAGATCAGGGTAGCAGAGGATAGTATACCTTTGACGGCCATTTAGCACCATATATGGGTTGTGTGAATGGTTAGTTATGCCATTCGGACTGACGAATGCGCCAGCTTTCTTTGTGGATTTGATGAACGGAAGTTTCCAAGAGCACTTGGATTGGTTCGTGTTGGTTTTCATAGATGATATCTTGATTTACTCTAAGGATGAAAGAGAGCATGCGGTTCATCTTAGAATGGTGCATGAGACTCTGAGGCAGCATCAGGTGAAAGCGAAGTTTTTGAAGTGTCACTTATGGAAGAAGGAGGTGAAGTTTCTTGGTCGTGCAGTCGTAGAGGAAGGGTGGTCAGTGGATCCAACTAAGATCGAGGCGGTGAACAGTTTGAAGAGACCCAAGACAATAACCGAGATAAAGAGTTTCCTAGGGTTGGCTAGTTATTATTGGAGATTCATTGAGGATTTTTCGCGGATAGCGGCACTGATGACCAAGCTGACGAGGAAGGATGTGAAGTTTGTGTGGACCGATAAGTGTGAGGAAGCATTCCAGAGTTTGAAACATTTATTGACCATATACCTGTGTTAGTTGTTCTAGAGGGGGATCATGATTTGGTGGTTTATACCGATGCGTGTGGAATAGGATTATGAGCTGTGCTGATGCAGAGAGGTGAAGTGATTGCCTATGCTTCTAGGCAGCTTAGACTGCATGAAGTCAGATATCCGACGCATGATTTGGAATTGGCTGTAGTGATTTTGCTTTGAAGGTGTGGAGACACTACCTTTTGGGAGAAAAGTTTGTGTTATATACGGATCATAAGTCGCTGAAGCATTTGTTCTCTTAGAGGGAGCTGAACATGAGACAACAGAGATGGTTAGAGTTTATAGCCTCTTATGATCTTGGGATTGAGTACACACTAGGAAAAGGCAACAAGGTTGCAGATGCACTTAGTAGGAAACATCGGAATACAATGTTAGCAATGATTGTTGAGTGGGAAGACTTGGAAGCATTAGCAAATTGCAAAGTGCAGTGGAGATCCGAGGCTGGGTCTAGTGTAGTAGTTGTATTATCCTATTTGGAAGTTCAACCAGTTTTGATCGAACAGATTGCTTCTAAGAAGATGGAGGATCCAGTGTGAGTTGAACGGATCAGAAAGATTAGGGAAGGAACCAAGAGCAATGACTTGAAAGATTTCAGTCTTGACCAGAATTTGTGGTTGAGAAAGAAAGGAAGGTTATGTGTTTTGAGAGTAGGAAACATAAGGAAGGAGTTCTTAACAGAATGACATCGTTCGAAGTTCACCATACATCCCGGAGGTACTAAGATGTATCAAGATATGAAGAGGAGTTTCTTATGGGAAGGTATCAAGAAGGATATTGGCTTATGTGTAAAACGGTGCTTGAATTGCCAGCATGCAAAGGCCGAACACTAGAAGCCAAGTTGTTTGCTTTAGCCGTGAGATATTTCAGTTTGGTAGTGGGATTCTATTTCTATGGACTTCATTGATGGTTGCCAAGGTCGAACAAAGGAAATGAAAGTATATGGGTTACAGTGGAAATATTGTCCAAGAGTTCCCATTTCATTTTAGTTAGGTCTACTAGGACGGCGCCTGTTCAGGCAAGGTTTTTCATGAAGAATGTGGTTAGACTTCATGGAATTCCTAGCAGTATAGTTAGTGATAGAGATTCCTTGTTCACTAGCGAGTTTTGGATGAGTCTGCAAGAAGTTTTGGGAACCAAGTTTAAGATGAGTACCGCTTACCATCCACAGACAGATGGGCAAACGGAAAGAGTTAACAAGATCTTGGAAGACTTGTTGAGGCCTTGTGTTCTAGGTTTTAGGGGATCATGGAAGGACCATCTGCATCTAGTCGAGTTTTCGTATAACAACAGTTATCAAACAAGTATTGGGATGACACCATATGAAACTTTGTATGGAAGGCCATGCAAGTCTCCCATTTGTTAGTTGGAGACCGGGGATAGGTTGATTCTTGGTCCAGACTTGGTTAGAGATGCTGCAGAAAAGATTGAGGTCATTTGGATTTGAAAGAAGGAGGCTCAGTGGAGACCAAGTTTTCGTCAAGGTTTCACCAATGAATGATGTGATTAGATTTGAGAAATCAGGGAAGTTATCATCGAGATTCGTTGGACCTTTTCCCATTCTTAAGAGGATCAGGAAGCTCACATATGGAGTTGAGTTACCCGAGCAATTTGGCAGGTGTCCACGATGTTTTTCATGTTTCTCATCTCAAGAAATGTGTAAGAGACCTGGAGATCGCTATTAGCACCGACAGTGCTAGATGATTTAGTAGTAGAACCGGATTTGACCATAGTGAGGAAGCCAGTTCGCATTGTTGGAGAGATGAGAAGAGGCTTAAAATCAAGACAGTTAGAATTGTCAAAGTCCAGTGGAGTGACGATGGCAGATACTATACTTGGGAGGTTGAGAGCATGTAACACCCCGCGTTAAATTATAATTATATATGCAAACAATTTAATTAAGTTATATACGTTTGAAATTTTAATACAAAGAATGTTTGTAAATGGGGAAACTAGTTAATATTATTTGGAATACATATATATTTGTGTAAGAAATAAATTAGAGAGAGAAATTATATAAAATCAATTAATAGGGAAGATTAATTAACAGTGTTTGTTTAAAAGGGAAATTAATATTCAATTAATTAGTAGAGGTGATTAATTGATAGGAACTGACAAGAAAGAGAACATATGTTGTAGCAACTAATTGATATGATTAGAAACATATATGTTAGTGCAAGAGAATAAAATGGAGGAAGAGTAATTTATGCAAGTAACCAATTATCAATTAATAAACATGGAGACTTATGGTCACATATATAATTAAGATTGTGAATCAAAATTCAATTGTAGAATATATGCATGCAATAATTATGGGAATAAAATTAATTAATATGCATATATGTGACGAACTAATATGGTGTTGATTGTCATATTAATTTGGTAAGAAATCACAATGCAGGCAAGGATTAATTGGATAGTAAATTAATTCTATGTATATATGAAATCTATTAAGTGGGTGAATAATAGGGGAATCTTATTTAAAAGAAATGTCACATTTAAAAATATTTGTTTCCATAAATTGCGAGAGAGAAGGGGAAAATGATTAATGAAATTATTGTTGGAGAATCAATTTGAAATAAAAACAAACAAACGCAAAAGAAAACATATCAATTTAATGTCCATAGACTGAGTGTACGCTTTAGATTTTAGGGATTTATATCTAATGGTTAGCATTGATTTGTACCACTATAAATATAGGAATAGAGCCTTATTTTTATTCTCATTATTTTTCTCTTGCCTACAGAAGCTCTGCCATTTTTCTATCTCTTCTAAACTTTCTTCATAACAATTTTTTTGATCTAATTCGCATAAATTTAGATCTACATAGAAAGAGAATAAAATTAATTAGGGAATTAGGAATTGGTTTCAAATCAGAAGGCTATGTCGAAAGAAGGCTATGTCGAAGGTTAAACCCTAAATCTGAGTTTTATATGCTATTTCTAATCCAAATCTCTTCCTTTCCTCTTTCAAATATTATAGATCTGTAAATATATCATTTGTAATTCCAAATAGGGATTACAAGGGAGGTGAATATAGATGTTAGGGGCAGATCCGAAATAAAAAACAGGGAGATTTGGAAAGCTAGCAATGTGAGTGGATTTAATTATATTCTTTTACGTTTATAATACATTATCATTGAATTTCCGTCAGAAAATTTATTCCAGTATTTGCTTCAGTAATTAATTATATTAATTAGTTATGCAAACCCTGTAAATTTTATAAGAGAAATTATATTAGGTTTGACAGTTAGAAAAAGACAGAAGCCTAAAAGTAAGAAATTTGCAGTTATTTACATCTAATTTAAAGTTATAATTTAGCCTAAAATACTAGCTTCTTTTATTCCCTTTTTATGCGAATAATATAGTTAGAAAGAGAATTCGCGATTATGGATTAAAATACTAGACTTTATGAAATTAGATGTAAATTAAGAAAATTGGAATAAATTTAGAAAAAGGGAATTCTACAATAAATTACGCTAAAATGGGAATAACAATCTAATAATTTGATTTGGAAGTAGTAATAGATTAATCGGTTGGTTTAAAAAATAGGATACATTTCAATAATTTGATATTTAAAAGGTAACTATGAACGTGACTGTGAAAATAAAGGAAAGAAAAAGGAAACTAGTGTAAAATAGAGAAACCACTGTATTTTACACTAGCCTAAAATAATAAAAGAAATACGTTGCAGTTACGAATTATTAGTTATAGCCTTATTTGATATTAAAATATGGAAATGGATTTTTAGTATAGTTTTCATAACCAACCAAACAAAATAGAATTACTTCCTAGAATAGAAGAAAATAAAGTAAAGTATGTAATGAAACAAGTAAATTATTATGTAACATTCCTGAAAATTAACTACGATTAATTTGGCAATTAATTTAATTTTGAAAATAAATTGTGAATTTATTCATGTATTAATTAGGAAATTTCTTGAATGAATTTAAAATTTTAGATTATAAGTAGGATTTGGTTTACAATTTAGAGATAAGTAATTTTATAAATAAATTTTTTTTGATTTAAAAATAAATATTGATTTAAAGATAAATAGTAAATTGATTTGGAATATAAGAATAAGTAATTTATCAACAAATATTGGTTTTCAAAAATAAAATGTATTAAAAATAAATTAGAATTAAAAGCTTTAAATTAACAAAGGTTGTTTCTAAATTTCAAATATATTAGATATATTTGGAAGTCGAAATTAATAAAAAAATTAATGTACTCATTTTCAAAATATTATTTTTAAGTAAAATCACCTATATAAATAAAAGTAATTATTTGTTAATATGTAATCAAATTATTTAAAACATTCTTTTCTTTTAAAAAATTTGTACAAAAATAAATGATAAAAAAAATGCATGAATATAAAATGTATAAAATAGTTGTATATAGAAATAGTGAGCTAAACTTAAGTTTGAATGTGAAAAACAATAGAAATTTTATTTGTGTAAAATTTAAATATAAAAGAGGATATGAACAAATGAAATATAAACATAAACAATTTCAAAAAATTAAGGCATATGTATATATATGAAAATATAAATACATGGAGGATTAAACAAAAGTTTACAAAACAAATTGAGTCAAGGGATTCAAACATAAATTTCCCTACAAACTACAAGTGTACAACATGCATAGAAATAAAGGGACAAATGGCATTAACTTTTGAACAAAAAATATAAAATAAAACAAAACAAAAAAATAGTAGCAGACCATTTAGCTTCCTAAAAATCTGAAATGAGAAGTCAGTAATTAAAAGAAGAAGGAAAATCATCTTCAAACTCAAATTCGAAAATCCCCCTCTTCAAAGAAAAAAAATCTGAAAACAAACCCTTCAAACTAAGCCTGGAAATTAAGAGCAATATGCAGTCTTCAAAACCTGAAAATCAATCAAACAAAGCTACAACCTGAAGATAAAAACCAGAAGAAAAAAAAGAAACCTGAGGAAAAAAAAAGAAACCTGGAAGGATCAAGCTTGCAAGCCAAAGCTTCAAACTGGAAAACAAGAAACATTACCAAGCATGAAAACCAAATCTTCAACAGAAGCTGGAAAAAAGATCAAAGCAAGAATCAGGCATAGACTCAAACCATTCCAGATCTTCCAAGACTTGATTCCTACCCTTCATTGACTGTGAGCAAATTCAACCTTTGAAAAAAGTTGATTTTCTTTAACCTCTTAGGTCTGTAATGACTTGAAATGCTCTGTTGTTTGGGTATACAAATTCCTTTATTTTTGCCTGTATGCATTTGCATACTTCTATTTGACAGGGTGATGGTTGCTCACAAATGGATTCTTATCTTCCCCTCTAAACCTTTATTAAGTATGATATTTGAAGGAAAATGTATAATGATGATGTAATACATATTTTTAAAGATAAAGAAAATTTTTATGAATATCATCTGGAAAAAAATATAATTACTGTGAGTAAACATACTACCTATAAAAATTTTAAAAATCTGTTATTTGATTCAAGAAAATCTGTGCTTTGCTGTCTAGTTCTAAACAAGTAGTTCTGTAAAACTTCTGTGCACTGGGAATTTTTGTGGGGCTTGTTCCTCTCTATTTTGGTTACAGAGCAAAGAAAAAGGATGGAAAATTTAACGCTTCTTCATACAAACCATTTTAAACTTAGGATTTGAAACAAATGGTGTTTGTTTAAGTTTAAAATCATAAGCCTAGAATTTGTTGAAGCTGAACAGTGTAGCATGGACTTTGCATATCAGTTTCACGGTAAAATGAAAATTTTATGTTAAATTCGAATGTTTAATTTTGTTGATTTGATTTTTTATCTGGAACAAACATTCAAAAACAAGATTTTTAAATCAAATACGATGATTTTTAGTTACGTATGTAACGAGCAGTTTTGAGATGAACCAAGAATGTTTTTTTTACCAATTCCTGATTATTAAACAAATCTTGGACGATGAAATTGGTTTTGAAGCTAGCTTAATGATTCAGGAAAAATGTTAGAAAATTTTTCGATTGCGTGAATCAAGGGGACGAGGTCAATATGGGGCTTAACCCTAATTTTGGGTTGAGCTGAGAGTTTCGATCGGCATGAACTTTCTGGTGGATCGAGTGTGGTGATACTCGGGGAGGCGTTAGCTTGGAGTTTTTCAGAGACGTGACAGGAGGGGGGCGACGTTCAGGTGGTCAGAGGAGGAGGAGCGTGGCAGTTTTGTGGCGGTTTTGTGGCGATGGCTTTTGCTCTAGTTTCACATCAGTAGCTCAATTTTGATTTAGCGATGATTATGGGGTTTGGGTTGTTCGTATCGAGGCTGGGGGTCATTGGTGACGTGCTGGTGAGTTCGTCGTCCATCGGCGATGGCTAGCGTCGTTGTGCACGTATACGTGCAACGTTGTGTCAGTGAATTTTTCGTTTGGGAAAGAAGAAGAACGCGACTCGAAGATGGGCTCGGGAAGAATCGAGGGTAGCTCGAGTTATTACTCAAAGCAGAATGTTTAGGGCGAGGGTTAAAACACTTGGGAAAATTTTTAAAGTAAAGTTTGGGGGCTCTCGGGTAAAATTTGGAAAAACTGGAAGTTAAACTCGAGTGTATTGGGGTTTAGCCCGGGGGAATACTCGTGTTTGCCTGGAAATTTTTATATTCCAGTTTTTAAACTTTAATGAATTCGTTAAATGAATTCCTGAAACTATTCCTCCTTATAAATGATGATTTATTTATTAAGTAGAAAGTATAAATTGAAAGTTTTGAAATAAAGGATTTTAAAAACAATTAAGTTTTAAATTTACATTTGTAACAAGTTATTTTAAATGAAACTTAATAAATGATTTAGAGTTAAAAATCAAATGTTTAAATTTTTAACTTAAAAGTAAGTAAATTTATATCGTTAATGATAATCAAGTAAGTAATAATTTGTGATTGAGATTAATTCATTAATAGTTAAGAAAATCAATTAAAGGATAATTAGTTATAATTAAGATTAAATTAATCAATAATTGAGCATTTATTAATTTAAGTATATTAATTAGTCATTTAAGTTAATTAATTAAGTAATTAATGAATGATTAAATTAAAATAGTGATTAGTTAGTGAAAGTAGTTAAGGGAAGATAATTAAAGATTAATGATTAATTAATCAATAATTAAAGGTTTATTAATTAAAGTAGTTAATTAAGGAATAAGAAATTTAGATTTAATTAATTAAGGGTCAATTTATTTAGATAATTAATATAGAGATGATTTAATTAATAAAGGTGATTAAAAACTAAATCAATTGTAGTTGATGAACTTAATCATTGATTAAGAATTATTAATGAAAATAATCATGTGGTTGGTAAATTTAAAAACCACCCAATTATTCATCTTAGTTGTAGTGGTTCGATTGCTATTGGATGTTATGTGATGGATTGATATATTTGATATGTAATGCTTTGTGCTGAGTTGTTATATCTATGATGAATATATTGTTATATATGCAAACCCTTTGACCCGTAAATAACATTTGGATCTCGATGCGACATGGAGTCGGATTCTAGTTGGTTATCCGAAACCCACATCGAATCATATTTAAATCTTTGTGATTGATTAATTTACTTTATCTATGAATCTGTGAAGAAGATAAGCGTTATGGGTTATACCGCTTATCGATATATCTGTGATGATAAATGTGTGCACTATTGTGTAAAACCCCTTGGACTCCACTATATACACACAAATATGGATTGCACGTGGAAATTGGCTAAGTAACAGATTTTTGAAATAATTTTTAAATTGAAATTTTAAATTCAAATTATTTTGAAAATGGATCGGGCTTTAAAATGAAAAGCTTTTGGAAAAGAATTTCTAAAATAAAGGTTATTTTGAATAACTTAAAAAAGTTTTGAAACTTAATAATTCAATTTAAAATTGAATTCAAATTTTGAAATTAAATTCTATTTTGAGAATTTATGAAGTAAAAGGTCATACAAGTTATATGGGTTTTTAAACCAATTTTTAGAAGTGTTGTTTTGGGAATTAAATTTAACCCAAGTTTGAGAAACTTTAACTTGTATAATTGAAATCGAATTTTTTTCCAAAATGAAAACTGTTTGTTTTCAAATGATAAAAGCTTTCATATAAGAAATGAATTTCCAAATTGGTATTATAGGAATTTCAAGTTTGAATTGAAAACCGGTTTTCCAAGTTATGAATGAACTTTTGGAAACGGTTTTTGAAAGCCATAAGTTAAATCTTTGATTTAAAGATTAAATGGATTAATCCACTCGAAATGGAAATTGTTTTGAAATCCGTAAATGGACCTTTGTGAAACTTGGTGAACTTTGTGAAATAAATATTTTTGTCCAAAGATTTGAAATTGTAATTTGTGTAAACCATTTGAAATAGTTTTGAATTTTAAGTTGTGACTTAACTGAAATCCATATCCATATGTTTTTAAAATATTGCGCTCATTATTCGGTTTGGCCGGGAGAGGACCTTATGCCATATACCCCATTTCGAATAATGATACGTCGTTATGGATAGAATTTGAAGACCGGTGGTGAAGACCGGGTATTTGCGAGAACGATAGGATGACCTATCGATTGTCTCTGCACTAAGTAGCTACGGTATAGAGATTCCCTAAGTGATGGGAAGTCCGATCGGGATTGTGGATACCCGGATTGCAAGGGCTTCTTCGGAAGTGCCTTCGGTTCTGTTCAAACCCAGAACAGACTTGTATGGTCGTGTGTCTGACACTACACTTTGAGATATAAAGCCGATTTCTTTCAAATACATATCTGTTGGTGGCGGAGAATTTATTCTCTTAGCTTAACACCCTTCTCTGAGACGTACGAGCTCAGAGGTTATGTAGTTGAAGGTTATCAGCGATATACTCCCAATTTGGTAGTGTGGCATGCTAAGTACTGCTGTGTGATTGATGATCATTTGTTGATCATTTGTGATCAAAGCATGGCTTTGTGAAAAAGCGTAGCTTTGTGGACGAAACCTCATCAAGCCTCACAAATCGTTAAGGGTCGAAACAGGAAAGATACGGTAAGGTTTCAGGGGTAGCTCCCCTAGGGTATGACCATTCCTTCTAGAAAAGGATAGTATCATGGTATGGAGCCCAGATACCTACTCATGTGGGCACTGTAGTATATATCTATTACTGTGTGATGTTGTTGGTGTAGAGGATCCTCGGTTAAAGGTCCCAAAGGACCGAGGGTGGCATATCTGAGGTTTTATTCCCCGGGAAGGGGGTAGCCGGCCTTGTTTGGCAGAGAGCCGGGTAGGTTCTCGGGGCGTCCCGCCAGAGGCGTTCCCATGTGGCAATAGGAAGTTCCTTAGCCTGACCATTTGTTGGAAATCCATTCATCCAATACGCTCCTTGTACGATTTTAGTTGTATTACCTGCCATCCACTTATGGTGGCGTCCCACTGTTTGGATGGTATCTATAGTAGGCATAGTTCGGAATGTCTATGCTGGCTAAGATTTATATTATGCTTTCGAAATGGTTTTTATGCATTTTTCACTTATAGTAATAATATCAAAGAAATTTCCTCGTATCAAGCATTTTTGACTATCATAAGGAGAAATCTCCTACAATTCTGCGTTTGCATTGTGTGTGTGGCGGAAGGCCTTATGGTAGTTTCATTTTCAAAAAGCATTGCGGATTTCAAAACTTAAACCCTTTTGTTTGTTTCAAAAACCAAATGTTTTTGTTTGCTCATACCAGTCCCAGGACTGACCCAGAGTTTACTGTTCCCTTTCTAAACTCTGGGTGCCCACCATTTTCCACACGGGCAGTCTAGAGTTTGGTTTTTCAGATAGTCAGGTAGTAGATATCGTTTTGGTAGCCTTCAGCTTTCTATTTGATCATTTTGGAGTCTTTGGAGTCCACGGACGGACTTGCTTGTCTTTGTGCAACCTTTATGGTGGATCGAGCTTGGAGTTTTGGGAGCTTTGCCATTTGAGCTTTTGGATCAGAGTTGTAGTATTGGATTCTGTGAAGACTTATCATATTGTATCCTGTTCGGCTGTATTTTGTTTTGTATTTTCTGATATTGATGATTATCATTGTATCAAATTGATGTATTGGATGTTAATATTCATGTTATATCAGTGATATCATCTTTATTTCCGCTGTTTTATTTATCATATAATGTTGTTGCAAGCTCTGGCGATACGAATTTGATGTTGTTTGTCGGACATCGAGTCCGGGTCGTCACATATTAGATAAGAATTTGAAGCCGTAAACAATAATGAATCTAGACCTGAATTTACTGTGTAGACTATATATAAAGACAGTTATTATGATAAGTGAATTATATAATAAAACAGAATTAAAAAGAATTCTATATCATAATAAAAAAAGACAGATTGGAACAGAAAAGAAATGCTGGAATTATGTACAAACTACAAAAGAAGAGAAAATGACAATTACAGGTAGAATTGTAACATAGGTTATAATTAAGTAATATGAACGGAAAAGCTTATTTTGAGACTTTGAATAAATTAATGAGTAATAATAATGGTAGCAGCTTATTTAAATAATTTATATTAAATAAGCAACTAAAGCAAGAATGATAAAAGAGGCTTATTTTAATGAACTTAAGATTTATATTAAGTTAAATAAACAAGATAATGAATGCGGCTCATACCAACAACATTCCCTATTAAATAAATGGAAATCTCACAATAGATAGATGTGAGATGAGGGAAAGAATATGCTAATTAGGGAAAATAAGTAGCCAACAAAACAAGAAAGTAAACTAAATGCAAACTAAAAGATTAAACTTAGGTTCTAATAAAAGAATTGAGATGCGTTTAGAGCAGCCCAAAGGATGAAGCGTCTAACGAAGAAGTTCATCACGGATTTCAGAAATGAAGAAGCACGTTCCAACTTAGTATTTTTGGGTTTCAAGGAAGTACGAGACTTCAACGGAAAATGAGGATACTTTAGGATGGCCCTCGGGGTAGGCCTAACAAAGACACACCCTCTTGGAGGCAGGTCTGTAGGTGTTCCATCAAGAGAGTATGTCTTGACTGCATTTTCATTGTAGGCCTAATGAAGCAGAATTTTGTAGGCAATCAGAAGGGTTGGTGCTCGGAGTAAGGTATTCCTATGTCTAGCACTTGAAAGTAAGTTTGAGGATAGTCGCATGCGGATATCGGCCAGCATCAAGACCAAGAGCGGTTTCGAGGAAGATTAGAGTTAAACCAACAGGCCAATGATTCTTCCACTATCGAGACATTGGATGGGGGGCACCGCCATTTGGATGTTAGATTGTTCACAGCTGGGCACAACCGCTTAATTCTTTAGAAGTCTTTCGGTTAGTTGAGGGGTGGCTACATGGGGCCATAGCCACGATGAAAAAGAGACAGACCAACAAGAATATCTGTATCATAGGCTTAACGAAGCGGTCCTTTACAGATATAGAAAATCCCCGACTGAATTCTGTACAAGGTAGACCTTGTTAACGGTATTCGGATAGTAGACAGAATGATTATGTAGTCCTCAATGTACGTACTAGGTGGTACATTGGTGGATGTCCGAGCACTAGCATAGACTAGTGCAGATGCGATTTACGTTTCATAAGAAGTAGTGGAGCATCTATATTATAGGCCTTACGAAGCAGTCCTTTACAGATGTAGTTACGGAACGCTCTTGAAGCAAGACGATGAAGCCCTTTTCGAGGAGGATACGGAAGGTACCGTGGGTGGAACCTAGGACCAATATGGTCATTAGGCATACGGCTACATATATGTATATATTAGTTATTAGGTTTTAATCTACTATGGAGTAGATGGGCATGGTTCACGAACAGAGGCGGGAGTATTGTAACCTAATGAACCTAATATAAGAGTAAATGTAAATAAAACGATATATGTGGAATTAAGCCTAGAAGTATATAATTTATGCATTCACCGGAACTTTAGTTCTGACCCCCTCCTCATAATATCCTATAGGTTAGGTAGATGGTAGAGACTTCCCAGCTTTAAGACACTTGTTTAGAAAGTGTTATTATATTGGTGAGTATTTACTTACTATTATATTTTAATCAATTCCTCTGTGAGATATTTAATTGATCTTTGATATATTTTTCTTTGCCTATTTGTCGGATACCAGATTTCCAACTCGGGTTTCAGTGGGCTTGGGTTTTAGCATTTTTGTGAAAATTCCGAACCCACTGGAATTCGGGTCGTTACATTTAGTATCAGAGCCTAGGTTTAGGATTCCTAGGTAGATAGTGAGTGAACTTATTTGTATTTTTGAATAAGATATAAATATATTATGTACTAAAATCCAAATAGTCCCTAACGATAGATTTTAACATATGAAAAAAATTTAGAAGTATATTTGTGCATAGTTTGCTAGTTGGGTTTGGGATGACCTAAGTATGTAGAGCCTTATGTTACTATCGATTTATAGCATACAATTAAGCCATGTTTTGAGAGAAAATTTGTATCCATATATTTTAGAATGTAGGGAAGTCCCTTAGGGATGGTAGGGGGAGTTTTTCTATTTCAGTATGAGGTTTTATTATGAAGAAAATCCACCTTATGTCTAACTCAATAAAAATGAAACTTTTGAATTAAAAAAGTTGAAAAATATAATTGTTAATATATTTAAGGAAGTAAATATTGGGTTTTTGAAAAAATAAGTGGCATGAAATTAAATTAGTTTTTATATGATGTAACTATTGTTGAACGTGAAATTCTTTTTGAAGAATTATAGAGTATGTATAACTCGCTAGTTTCTTTGCAAGTAAACAATGATTTTAAATATAAAAACCTAGAGTGTGTTAAGTATCGAAAACGTAGGTTACAACATTTCTTGTTGTAATAAATGTTTTCAGTAAAAATAAAGGAAGTACAAACTATGAAACTATTGTTATAGTAGGTGACTCCCAAAGTAAATGTTTTTACATAATATACGGGATTTATTAATATTTATTTTAATTGAATCCATATATCATTATTTTTGGGTTGTAGTAACGGTGTTTTACACAACATCTGTTTTGACACAAATGGGTTTTAGAGATAATTTCTATAGTGGTTTATATGTACACTTATTATTTGAATAAGCATATGAAAATATTTTCTAGTTATAAAGAAGTTTTAAAATTGAGTTCTTTTGAAAATAATGTACAATAAATTAATGAATTTAGTAGGAAATATCTTATATAAGTAAATATAGAGTAAACATACCTTAACCTATTGAAATGAAATGAATAATGATATAATTTTCTATGAATCACAAATAAAGATGTCCTGTGCAAGCTATATGGAATACGTGAAAGAGATGTACAAGATATGGAAAGCACCATATTTTGCATGGCCTATTTCGATAAAATATTAAATAAATTCCTTATAATTTCACATAAACATGAAATCCTCCTTTCAAGGATTCATAAAAGATTTTCGTAATGATCCATAAATTTTGATGGTTTTAATAATATATTTAATTGGAAATTTTATGAAATTTTAAAAAATAATATTTTGAAATAAAAATTTAATATTTGGAAATCGTCTACATTAACATAGCAAATGGTAAATTTTCATCTGAAAATATTGAAGTTTATTTTATTGTATAATTTTATTTTAATTTAAATCAGTTAATATTTGATGATAATAAAATGTTTTACAAACCTGAATATTTTTATACAATAAATTGGTAAATCATCTTCTGAGTGAGACGTCATAGTTCTACCATATCTTTTGTTTCATTTCTTCTGGAACAATCACAAAAACTTTTTTGATTATGGATACCAGAAATTCCATGCGTAATCTCAGCATTCAATGTGTATTCCTGAATAATCTCATTTTTCAATTATTCAACCATTTCATTTTACCAAGTTCAACGTTAGATTACTAGTTTGTTTAACTGAGGCCCGCCTAAGTCCCATAAGAGAAGGAAGAATAGCTGGAAGCTAGAGAGTCGTTGCCTAGCTACAAACTCAAAAGCCTGGATTTGGCTATTAGTCCCTATTATTCTTATTCCAAAGTACCATTGGAGCTCCTTTTCCCGACAACAGATCGGAGATCTTACTTTCTCAAGTCATACATCTTTTGTTCAGCCAACAGTGTTCCGCTCTACTTATTTTTCTTCAAATTTGAACCGTTTTTGCTCTGTTTACCTTATTTTTGACATTTTAGAAGCATTTTCGGTACCGACTATCGACTTTTGATCGGATTATTGTACCACTGATATCTGTGTACGATTTTGATCGTCTCGTCTTACTGATCTCTGCGGTATATTCAATTCTGTGTTTTGAAGTTCGGTACGCAACAGAATCTGTGGAACAGATAATCGTAACGGTACCCGTTTTTGAGTCCTTTCATTTCTGAGTCCTTTTGTTTTCTTCGTCTATTTATTTCCAACCGTGCAAGCTGTAAAGCCACTAGTCATTACTATTGATAGAATTCAATTTTTTCACTTACTATTCCTAACTGTCCTTTCTTCTTCTGTACAAAAGGAATGCAACAGTCATATATATTTCCTATTACTCGCGCATCATTTTCCATTCCTTCACCTCACCGAACAACAGCCCACATCGCCACCTTCGCGCGTTAACTTTATCCATGATGAGCGCCTTCGACAGCCACATAGCCTCGCCGACCCACCTCCCACTGCCTCTCCTTCCTCCGGCCTCCGAGCCGCTGACTGTCCTCCACCATTAGCCTCCCCGCTCGTTTCATTTTTCGTTCATCATCTCTACCGAACTACTCTGCCACCATGCCCTGTCTGCCCACCACCAACGCCGAGCACAGCCACCTCGGTGCCGCACTACCTTTTCTTCACCCTCCAACAACTCGAGAAGCCTTTCCTCCTCTTTCCCTAAGCCCTTCACTTCTTCGTTGAATTGGTAATGGCATAGTTATATTATAGTTTATAGGTCCATTGCTTAGTTGATCTATTAGTACAATATTAGAGCTAATATTAGTTTATATATAGGTTGTGATGTATGTTGTCTAAGATGCCGTATATAATAAAATATATTATGTAAGCATATTATGTAAGTGCAGTACTATATTTTTATAAGCCTACGGTGATATAAATATACCATATATAGTTCTATATATATAATCATATATATAGGAATAATATAATACATATCTAGTTATGTACATATATCTTTGGTCAAGCCGAGCATTTAATCTTTGTTTCCCTCTCTAATAATATTTCATACGTATAATTGTTGTTATATAAGTTGTAGGATTTTACTATATATATATATATATATTATCTGCAGTTTTATTGGATATGTTCCGTTGCTATAAATAATGTATATAAACTATAACATGAAATATAAGATTTGTTTATATATGTTTGTTTGTATAAGTCCCTATGTAGAATTTGTTTAGATATATCCATATATGTTAATTTATATAAGTTTTATTTTATTTTATTTTATTTTATTTATTTCGTTAGTTGATGATATGCCAGTTTATATGTATTAAAATATATATGTTAGTTAGATAAAGTTATGTCAGTAATAATATATTTGTTTATTTAATTATTGTTTCCTGTATATATATATACAGATATATAAAGTTAGTTTTATATATATTATACTATTTGAGCTCTATTATATGAAGCGGTATAGATATTCAACAGAGTACATGTTGTAGCCATTGAATTTGAAAAGGGGACAAAATGTAAAATTTATATGATGTTAGTTATATATGTGAGATTATACAATACATATTATTTTACCTAAGTCACAATCTGCAAATGTATATCATGTATGATGTATTGTATATATACATACTTTGTTTTATATTGTATACACACACACACACACACTTTAGACTACTGTACATATAGTGTTCTGCATAATTTTGTTTATAACCTAATTTCATATGATCAGTAAGTTAGTAGTTATGAGTTGGACTTTTATATATATATATGTGTGTGTGTGTGTGTGTGTGTGTGTTTAAAACTGATTTTCAAAATATAAAGATACATGAGTTTATATATGTGTGTATATGGTGTATATATATACATGACAGCGCTTGTTTATTTGATGTATAAGTGTATATATATTTAAGTCATGTTATTATTTTGAAATATATATGACATTTTGAAAGGAATAAAAAATAATATAAGTATTTATCATTTCAATAAATATATATATATATAAGTAGTTATTTCTAAATATATGATGTACATATGTTGATTTTTATGTATGTGTTAATTTGGAACAATGATTTTGAAATGTATGTATATTCAATTTAAAATGTGTTTGTATTTAGAACATGTTTTATATATGTAAATAGTTATATTTAGCTATGTGTGTGTGTGTTCGCTTATACCATATATCTGCATCGACCCAGTTCTGATTTGATTTCATCTATTCCTTATCTATCAGCTTTGTTCATCAAATTCGTGCCAATCTTACTTTGCTTTGGAATTCGTGCTTGGATTCGTAACACATCTCATTCTTATTCATCTCTAGCCTCGAAAGGTGAGCAATCACTCACGATTAACGTTCTTATATTTATTAAATTTGATTTCAATTGAAATGACAATTGAAATATGTTGCTCTTAGTTATTTACATTGTTATATATGCTATTATCTGTATATGTTCACCTGTGACATCTAACACCATTATATGTTATTCATATTGATGATATATGCCTGTTATATTATTATCGTATCTGTTATCACTCTGCAAGTTCACAGTTAGTATAGAATTCCCTATGGGTTGAAATGATACATACCCAAACGATCTGTAGAATAGGAGAAATTCGTTATGGGTTGAAATGATGAACCCAAGCGATTTTCAAATTGAATTGAATTTGAGATTGTGGGTTGAAATAACATATACCCGTATATATATATATATATATATATATATATATATATATATATAAATTACGGATTGAAATGATAAATAACCGTATCACTTGACCATAGCATAGAAAATTATATACAAACACCGTTGGTCTATATATAAATATTTTGAAAATGATTTCTATGGTTTTGAAAGGAAATATATATAGTTTTATTTAAACTTGAAAATATTATGTATATGAATAAGTTTTAATATAAAATAGATTTAATAATAAGTTTTAAATTTAGTAAAGTTTGATTTAAGTAAAATACAATATGTTTAAGTATTTATTTAAAATTATATTTTAAAATAGATTTTATAATGATTTCTATAAGTTAAGGTTGGAAAGATAAATTTGAATTTATTCGAAATTGTATTTAATTAAGAATTTTGTTCAATTAAATCGATTTGAAACTTATTAAATTTGAGGGTTTTAAGATATGATTTTAAAACTTGATTTTGATTTAAAGTGATTAAGTGGATATTTCAAGTTTAAATAAATCGAAGGAAATATTTAGTTTAATGTAATTTAAGTTTATTTAAATGACATTGGATTTATTAAGGGAATATTTCAAACTAAATAATAATGAAGTTAAAATAAGATATATATGAAATTATCAATTTAGTTTTGAAAATGTGGAATATTTAAAGCTTTGAAATATATTGAAATTAAAATGGTTTACTTTGTGGTTCAAAGTTGTATTTGAAATAGAAATAATTTGAAATGGTTTATTGAGAAACTGAACTGAATTGAAATTGATGAATTGAGATTGAATTAAATTTGAATTTTGGAATTCGAGTTGATTTGAATCAATTTGTGAAATTTGAGGAAGCTATTTTATTATATAAAATATTTTTAAATTATATTTAAACTATTTTTATATTTTACTTTATAAATTATCTAATATAAACTATCTTAATATAAATCATTTTTAATATAAACTATTTTTAATATAAAGTATTTTAATATACTAATTATTTTAATATAAACTATTTTATTTTATAAATTATTTTATTTTATATACTATTATTAATATCTAAATTGTTTAAAGGAAAGTTTTATGATTTCCAAAGTGCTATGATTTCAAAGTGTTATAATTTCCAAAGTGTTATAATTTCAAGTGTTTTGGGTTCAAAAGTGTTATAACTTTGAAAGTGCTATGGTTTTCGGAAATGAATATATTTGAAATGGAAATGATATCATATTGATATGGTTTTGAAATAGAAATGATATCGTAATGATATAGTTTTGAAATGGGTATGATATTTTGGTTTTGAAGTGTAAACTATTTTGAAATGACCACGGTGTTATAATAACGTTTGGTTGCTAAAATGACCGGGATCAAATATTGTCATACTCTCTTCCAATACCAAAAAACTACTTGAACAACTGTGCACGTGGTGGATATTTCAGAATGAAGTAGGATGGTTTGGTGATGATTTTATATGATATTTATGTAGCCCTGACTCCCGTGAGTCAGTTTGATGTGGCAAAATAGGAGCCATGTCGGGCCAATTGAGATCATTCCTCTGATCGGGCACGTTTCTTCGATACTATTCTATTTCTTTTATGATTTGATTGGGTGCACCTTTGATTTGGGAGTGTGTCACGAGGTGGGCGATAGTAGCTGCTATGCATTACCGCCAGTCCAGATCCGCAAACGGTATATATACCCTGGCATCGCCTCACGTGCCGTGTCACATGCTCTATCACGCCTTATATGAGTTTGTTTTGTGTTGTACATATGGAGTGCTCCCTGATAGCCCACGTGCGAGTGGAGTTGAGTATCTGTATAGACTACGGCATTATAAAAATGTGTTAAGGGGGATACGGGTAACGTCTTAACGCTATTTTAATAGTTTACTTTACAATAGACATATTATAATAGTGTATATTACTATATAGTAAATAGTTCCACGGATCCTTAGAGGATAAAAATCCCAAACATCCTTTAAGTTACTTGTATTTCAGTTGATATTTCACTTGAGTTGGATTTATTGATATAAGAATGTTAATCCTGACTCGTGTGTTTTGTGTTTGCTTTACGCTCGGGTCAGACTGAGTGTCACAACATTTGAGACGCACCTTTGGAGATTTGGAGCTTCGCTTGGAGACTCATCTATATCTATTCAACTTTCAGCTATCCAATTGTTGTGTTCAGACTTGTCATTTGTTTGTATACGAGACTGCATTGTATTTGAGATATTCTGTTGTATTTTGTTTCAAACTATTTTGTTTATATAGTAGATTCATGAACTACTATTTATTTATTTCGCTGCTTACTATTGTAATACTCTGTGTCTATGATTCTGTAATTGATTTATTTACTGTATATTTAGAGTTTTGCCAAATAATAAATAAACAATTTGATATTTTTAGCAATTCAAGTCCCACATGTGCGGATGCGAATGGCATGAAATATTAGGATGTTACAGTTTTAACGTTAATGGTCTCTCATAAGAGAAAGTAGTTCCAATACATTAAGGCATAAAACCATTAAGTGTAGTAAGTTAGTAACTCCTTCAAGGTTAAGTGGAAGAGTAGGAAAGGTAAGAGATTTTTGATAAAATAATTGTTCTTATTTACTTTAGCTTTAGTAAATTTGAAAATCTATGAAAAAAAGAAGGATATTTTGAAAATTTGTAAGGACATTTTTTTTAAGTTAAGAAAAAAGGAAACTTTTTTAAGAACAAGCAAGAAATGTTAAAAAAAAGGATGGTGTGATGGAAAAGTAAATAAGTTTTTGAAAAGATAAAATTTAGAAGTTTTAATTTTGAAGCAAAATTGATAATACCAAACCAAGTCCAACTTTTAAATATAGAGTAGATAAGAATCATTTCCTAGGTGTAACGGAAAAAGTATAAGGTTATAGCAGTAATTACTCTTAGTAATAATAAATGTTCCCTTAAGGTGTATAGGACACTATTGAAAACCTAAAAATATTGCTTCATGTATGCAGACTATAGAAGAATAGTGAAATGATATTAGTAAGATGATAAGACACATGAGGTTGGGATAGGTAGACCTTAGTTGGGAAAAAATGAAAGGTAAAGAGAAAGTTTCCCTAAGCTTAGTTGTCTTTTTAGATAGAGACTACATAGATTGAATCCCTTATCCATTGCTGTAAATGAAACTTAGTTATTCCTTTTTGAGCATGAAATAGAAGACGTGAACATATCTTATTCGTCATGAGTAATACAGCGTAAGTTGGTAACAAGTAATAGGCGACATGAGGAGCATATGAGTTACTTGGATTCCTTGAGTAGGACCTTTCTGTGTCAAAGTGGACATGGTCCTAGACCTCCTTACCCTTGATGATAGCTGTGTTTAGTTGCTATATAAAAAAAGAGTAAAAACAGAATAAGGTAACTAAAAGGAAAATAACAAATTTAAAGAAAGCGATAGAAACATCAACAGAAAATTTAAAAATATATATTTTATTCTGTAAACTGTGCTTGAGGAGTAATTTTTTTTAGAATAGTAGCCTAAATCCTAAGTACGGAGGAAGATGTGGGCAAAAGAAAATCAGAGAAATATGAAGTTTTTTCGTTTTCCACCTTCTTTACAACATAAGGAATCGAATTTGGAAAATTAGAATTTTCTAAAATTCGAAAATTAAAAGTTGTATGGCAGGTTTGGACATAAAAATTTGTTGAACTATGCTCCTACTCAGTAGGAGTGTAGAAAAAATCGAATGAAAAATGTTTTGAGTTTCAAAAGAATGTATTCATATAGAAATTGCAAGTATATTTAGGATGTGTGCATCATGTTTTAAAAGGAATTTCTAAAAGAAAAAGCATTCATATAGGAGGTAGCGCATAGAAATTCTTGTACTGGCATATATTTTATGATGTATTGAACTTTGCACTATGCACGGATTGTTGCAAAATTGGGTGTTCAATAAATGGATGTAATTAATGCAAGAAATTACACAATTGAACCCTTATCAAATTTCGGGGACGAAATTTCCTAAGGGGGGAGAATGTATGTAACGACCCAGGATTTTGAACAATTTAAATTAAAAATATTTAATTAGTTTTAGCTATTTGAATAATGGTTTGGATTGAATTTCCATTTTAACTTTGAATTTGGCGGTTAAAAAATAAAATTTAATCTATTGAAAGTTGAATAAAAATTTGAATCTTCAGTTTTAAGCTGATTTAAAATATTTCAAAGCCTTAGAAAATTCATATTGATAATACTGAAGATAATAGAAGCTTCAGAATCGAAATTGAAACTAATTTGTTCAGTTTTGAAATTATATCGTTTAAATCGTTATTTAAAAATAGCCTTCCGAGGCACAGTCTCGAAATTCGACGAAACCAGTTCCATTGGGTCCGTAACGTTGAATTATTGCCGTATTTCAAATTTCGTAGCGTTTGGAGTTGATATGTGAGCACACGGTAAGTGAACGCATTGAAATTTAAGTCGAATTCAATTTAAATTTAAATTTAAATTTAGTCAAACATCAGCTGCCTTTTCATCAACTCAGATTACTGTAGCTTCCATTTATCACGCCTAAAATCACGCGATTTTCTCTGCAAAGCCACGAACTCTTGTCCCCTTCATTTCCTTTTTATTACGCGAGCAATTCAGAAGTAATCAAAGGAAATAACAATGGCCGCTCGTCTTTAAACTTTAAATCGAAATCCCCCTCCCGTTCAAAAACAAAATCAACTACAGCTTCAAAACTAAGAAAAATGGCCAGGCGAAATCGCAAATTCCTCTTTCTTGCTTGTGATTTCAATCGACATGAGGTCGATTTCGTTCAGTAGGGGAGTGAAATTCAGGTCGCGAGCGGTCGATCTCGCATGTGTACGTTGTCTCGGTGGGGATGGCACGCGATCGAAATCTGGGGGATTCGCGACTAGGGCAAGTGGCTTCGACTCGGGGTGGCTCGCGAGGAGGGTAGCGACGATATGATGCCGCTATTGGTAGTTAAGGTTTCAGTCGGCAATTTGGGGATTGTCTGTACATCAGTGAGGTATATTTGTCAACAAATTTAATTTAAAAATTTGAATCTGATTTGAATTATATGTTTATAGGTTAGAAAATATAAACAATAAAAATTATCAAATGAAAATTTCCGTTTTCAGTTAAAATATAGACGGAAGTGGAATTTTTATACAGTGAAATTTTACTACAATAAATATAGATAAGCAGAAAAATAAATTATAAAAGAAAATTTGTTAGAAATTTAATTTGCTAGGTGAAATGATTTATTAAGGGAAAATTAGTTAAAATAAATTTATTAAAGGAATTGGCTTAAAATAAAATCAAATTGTTAATTTAAACTTTTTGTTATGAAAATTTAATTATTCGATAATTTCGAATATTAATGAATTGTATAATTATCTATACAAGGTCTACCATCGATAAAAATCAAACTGAGAAAGGAAATGGATTGCAAATAAAAAGCAAAGGTGAGAACTCCTCACTCAATCGAACAGATCGATTTAAATTTTAAATAGTTAGATTTAAAATTTTTGAATGATGATTGTAATTATCGATTGCTGTTTGATTGTGATAGTAGATATAGTAGGATATACTATATATAGCAATATATACATATTGGCATATGTATATATTGGAATTGATTTCCCGCCTTGTATAGCGGATGAGACCCTATTGCGCCGCCTATTAAGCGGATAATATTTTATAAATCCCATATACCGCGATATTCCACCTTGAAGTGGAATTGGTATCGTGCTAACGTCTGTGGATGCAGGGAAACAGGTTGGAGGAATCCAACTGGATTCCTCACAAATATTTATATGATTATAGATATTGTGATGATTGTTGACTATCATATCGATATATGATGTTTGTTCCCGTGATTGACCATTTGATGTTGTGGCATCATCGGATCCATTTTTTTTAAAGTTAAAAATAACGATCTTGAATTGAAAAGGATTTTAAAGTGATTTTTTCAAAGTATATGTTTTTATTTAATTTTTTGAACTTGATTCATTTTAATTAAATTAAAATTTTAATTTTTAAAGTTATAGAATTTAAGATTTTTGTGAAATATAACCAAAGGTAGTTTTTAAAAATAAATAGATTCATATAATAATTTAAAATTGGATTTATGAATTATTATAAAGGATGAATATAAAAGATTTTATAAATTGATATTTATAAATAAAAATATTGGAAGTATAAACGAGTTTATTATGTGTTAAAATGAAGTATAAAATGGATCATTGAAAATTATAGATTTGTAAATTGTGAAAGTTATAAAATGAATAGATATTGAAAATAAAAGATTCATGAGTCATTAACTTATAAAAATGGATTTTGGGCATTTAAATGAGATATTTATAGAAATTGTAAATAAAGGATTTTTTTTTAAGTTGAAATTGTCATGGAATATAAAAGAATCTTATAAGCAATAAGATTTGGAAGTTGTGAAGCTTAAAAAGAACGATTTGGTAAATGAATGAATGAGTTATAAGTACTTAACGTATAATATGAACTGTTGGTATAAAATTTGGGTTATATAAATTTAATTGGATTAATAAAAGAGTTTTATAAATCAAAGTTATAAACAGAAATGGAATTTATAGACATTGTTTATAAATTCGTAATAAATTGAATTTGATAAATTGAATATAAAAGTTTATTAAAGGAGTTATATTCACGTTTTTGAACAGTGAATATATCGTTAAATAAAATGGATATCTTTTGGGAAAAGGATGTTTTAAATGGAATTTAAAACGATTAAAGACATTTTAAAATGCATCAAGTATCGAAAACATAGATTTCAACATTCATTGTTGAAATAGACGTTTTCGAGAAATAGAAGGAAAGGAAGTCGTAGATTTCAACATTCATTGTTGAAATAGACGTTTTCGAGAAAATAAGAAAATGATGGACTATAACACTGTTGTTATAGTAAATGATTTCCGAAAGGAAATGTTTTGTATAGTATTGGGATTTATATATCTATTTAATTTCGAATCCCTATACTAGTGATTTTGGGTTGTCGTAACGATGTTTTACGCAACATTCATTTTGACCCAAATAAATGTGAATAAGAGAATGTTTTTCCTTAAAGAATGAAACATATACTTAACTATGGTTTAAGTATATTGAATATTTTCAAATTATTGAAAATAAATAAGATTTATGAAATACTTATTTTTAAATAAGTATGGAAATGCTTTTCCAATATGAAATGGAATGTTTTTAAGAATTTATCTTTTTGAAGATAAATTGGAATTGAATATTTGAAATCTATTAAAAACTGTAGATCAATAGATAATTTGAAATATAAATTCACTATGGAATTTATAAATGGAAAGGGAAATTGGTTTTTAAAATAAATGTTGTTTATTTTTGAAGTGTGGAAAATTATATATCTTGTAAAGATATTTTTGGGAAAATAAATAATTTGAGAAATTATTTGGAATCTGGTGATGTTGCGCATCTTTATTGATAGTTAAATAACCGACCATCAATATTTACCTTTAAATAGGTATTGTTGTGATTGCTTGAATTGGATGCCACGCTTATTTTTAAATAAGCGCTCACTATTCGGGTTAACCGGGAAAGGACCATGGGGTCGTATAACCCACTCCGAATATGTGATACGTCGTTATGAATTGCATTTGAAGACCGGTGTTGAAGACCGGATAATTGTGAAAACGGAAGGATTACCGTCGACTTACTCTGCATCGGCTGATCTCCGATACAGAGGTTTTATCACCCTTAGTGACGGTAAGTCCGGACGTGATTAATGAATATCCGGATTGCAAGGACTTCTTTGGAAGTGCCTTCGGTTCCGTTCGATCCCGAAACGGACTTGTATGGATTGTATGTCTGACGTTACAATTTGAGATGTAAAGCTGGTTTCTATCAAATATATTTCTGTTGGTGGCGGAGAATTTATCCTCTTAGCTTAACACCCTTCTCTGAGACGTACGAGCTCAGAGGTTATATAGTTGATGGTTACTAGTGATACATTCCCGAATTGGTAATGTGGCATACTGAGTGATGCTGTGAAATGATCATTGGTTTATCGTTTGTGATAGGATCATTTGTTTGATCGTCTATCTTGATGATCATTGCTTTGATCGTTTGTTGACCCAAAGCACTGCTTTTGTAAAGCGTGGCTTTGTGGACGAGACTTCATCGAGCCTCACACCCCGGAAATGGTCAAAACAGGAAAGATGCGGCAAGGTTATTAGGGGGTAGCACCCCTTTAGTGTATGTCATTCCTTATGGATAGAGGTGGTATCATGGTATGGAGCCCAGATACTTAACCTATGTGGCTACTGCAAATTTATTACTTTGTGGTTGTTGGAAATCGGGGATCCTCGGATATAGATCGGTTACGATCGGGGAATGACATATTCGTGTCAGTTGTTACCCAGTTAGGGGTAACCCGGCCTTGTGTTGGCAGAGATCCGGTTAGGTTCTCGGGACGTCATTCCAGAGGCGTTTCCATGTGTCAATGGAAAGTTCCTTGGCCTGACCATTTGTTGGAAATCCAAAGAAACAATACGAGCCTTGTACGGTTTTAGTTGTATAACCTACCATTTAATATGGTAGCTATAGCGGGCATAATATAATGGTACCTATGCTGGCTAAGATTTATATTCTACTTTCGAAATTGTTTTCTACACTATGCACTAATAATAATATCAAAAATGATTTGATTTTGCGTAGTAAGCACTTTGACTATCATAAGGAGAAATCTCCTCCGATTCTGCGTTTGCATTGTGTGTGTGCGGGAGGCCTTATGGTAGTCTCATTTTCTAAAAAGCATTGCGAATTTATTTAAAAATTATCCTATTCTTTGTTTTAAAGATAAATAACTGTTTTAGTTCTCACACCAGTCACATGACTGACCTGGAGTTTATTGTTCCCTTCCTAAACTCTGGGTGCCCACCAATTTCTACACGGGCAGTCTAGAGTTAGGTTATCAGGTCATCCTGGATTTAGGAGTGCTATGGAGCTCAGGAGGCGAGCTGGATGGCGTAGCATATTATCTATTGTATATAGTATTTCTTTTCCGCTGTTTGTTTGTTGTAAACTCTGATGATGAAATGTAATGTAATGTGATGTAATATATAAAATATTCAGTTCTTTTGTTTTAATGAATATTCATTTATCTATTATATGTTGTTCCGCTGCGACTGTGAGATTCTGATATTGTTTCTGTTGCTGTTCTGTTTTCTTCTTCTCTCTTCCTTCTCTTTTCTTCTATCTCTTTCTTTTTCTTTAACCATAAAGATTCGGAAGTTCGTTCCCCTTTGGCTGGATTGTTGTGGAATGTTGCCAGCTCAAAGGAGTATGGATTTTCGGGCCTTTACATTTGGTATCAGAGTATATGGTTAAGCGACAACCATGGTTCTGTTGGGTGTTACTCATTAGAGATAGAGTCAGTAACACTCTAGAATGAGTGTGAGTGTAATAATAGATATGAGCGCGTATTTGTTAGTGAATATAAAATTTGTTTTATATTGTGATGATTGGTTTATTGAGTGGCATATGAACCTTCGTCGACACAGTCTGTACAACTGGATCGAAGGGGTTTCTAAACACTTGAATAGAACAATTCGACACAGTATTGTTTTAAAAAAAATCGGGTAGATGAAATAATTTTTGCCCAAAAACTATTTTTGTAGATAAAGAAAATTATCTTTATAGATTATTATAGTATATGGATGCATGGTTGTTAGGTAGTAATAATATTAAGCTATTACTATTGAAATTGAATAAGAATTGAAATCAATGTTATATGAAAAAAAAAATTGAGATTAAATTTGTGTTGTGAACGAATAAATGAGGTAACATTGGTAAGCAAATAGAATTGGATTGAAACTGAAAAAAAAGTGGTATGAGATTTAAATCAAGTTGAATAAAAAAATCCAAACTTGAAAATAAAATAAAATAGATTGAATGCAAGTAAATTAACTTGATAAATTATAAGTTCATGGACTAATGAATTGGAATTGGAATTTGTTACTTTAAAGTTAGTCATGATCTAAATTTGAAGGTAAATTTGAAGTTGTATATGGATTTAAGTAAGTAGTAAGAAATAAATTAAATTTCCCTTGTTATTAATTAAGTGAATTCGAAATGAATTGAATATGGAAATTGAAATTTAAATGAATAAGTGAATGTACTGATTGAATTAAATTAGTAAATGGAATAGATTTGAAATGGTTAGAATGAAATTTGTTTGGTTAATAAAATAAACCGAATGAAAATATGAAATGCAAATAGAACTGAAGTAGAATTAGAATGAATTGAAATGGTATCAATTTAAATTAGTATAAACTAGAATGAATATGAATTCGTTTGGCTTAGAAACAAATAGAGATTATAAATTGAATTCAAATAAAAATTGAAATTGTGAATTAAATTCAAATATAATTGAAATGCAAAATTATATGAAAATGAATATATTACTTCAATAGTAAACTAAAAATGATATAAAAAGCATATATCGAAATTGGTAGTGGAATTGGCAAAATGGTTTGTATATTGTAGTTGGATATTATGGCTAGCAGGTTATACAGGTGTTATAAAGGAATTGGGATTTTGATTTCAAAGATAAAATTGAATTGGTCGACAAAAAGATACGTATTTCAATTTTAGTATGGGATTTGATGATTTTCTTCTCCAGCCACTTGGCTTTCTCTTTTCTTTTTGATTTTGAGGGGCCGTGGTGCCATTTTGTAGTTGTACCGATCGAGCCGCGCAAAGGAGACGCTGGCGAAATTTTTCGAAAATTTCGGGTGTTAGAAAAATTTTGAGAAATTTGAAAGTTTGAATTTGAATTTAAATTTAAATTTTGAAGTAAACAATGTTGTTTAAACTTTATAATTGAAGTTAGAAAGCTTGTTGAAATAATGATGAATCTTTAATAAAAAGATTTGTGTTAGAAAGTTGATCAAACTATTTGAATTGTGAAAAATAATAAACGGTTTAGGATCATTCTCCTTAACTTGTAATTTCGGGACGAAATTCTTTTAAGGGGGGAAGATTGTAACGACCCAGGATTTTGAACAATTTAAATTGAAAATATTTAATTAGTTTTAACTATTTGAATAATGGTTTGGATTGAATTTCTATTTTAACTTTGAATTTGGCGATTAAATTATAAAATTTAATCTATTGAAAGTTGAATAAAAATTTGAATCTTCAGTTTTAAGCTGATTTAAAATATTTCAAAGGCATAGAAAATTCATATTGATAATACTGAAGATAACAGAAGCTTCAGAATCGAATTTGAAAGTAATTTGTTCAGTTTTGAAATTATATCGTTTAAATCGTTATTTAAAAATAGCCTTCCGAGGCACAGTCTCGGAAATCGACGAAACCAGTTCCATTGGGTCCGTAACGTTGAATTATTGCCGGATTTCAAATTTCGTAGCGTTTGGAGTTGATATGTGAGCACACGGTAAGTGAACGCATTGAAATTTAAGTCGAATTCAATTTAAATTTAAATTTAGTCAAACATCAGCTGCCTTTTTATCAACTCAGATTACTGTAGCTTCCATTTATCACGCCTAAAATCACGCGATTTTCTCTGCAAAGCCACGAACTCTTGTCCCCTTCATTTCCTTTTTATTACGCGAGCAATTCAGAAGTAATCAAAGGAAATAACAATGGCCGCTCGTCTTTAAACTTTAAATCGAAATCCCCCTCCCGTTCAAAAATAAAATCAACTACAGCTTCAAAACTAAGAAAAATGGCCAGGCGAAATCGCAAATTCCTCTTTCTTGCTTGTGATTTCAATCGACATGAGGTCGATTTCGTTCAGCAGGGGAGTGAAATTCAGGTCGCGAGCGGTCGATATTGCATGTGTACATTGTCTCGGTGGGGATGGCTCGCGATCGAAATCTGCGGGATTCGCGACTAGGGCAAGTGGCTTCGACTCGGGGTGGCTCGCGAGGAGGGTAGCGACGATCTGATGCCGCTATTGGTAGTTAGGGTTTCGGTCGGCAACAAATTTGGGGATTGTCTGTACATCAGTGAGGTATATTTGTCAACAAATTTAATTTAAAAATTTGAATCTGATTTGAATTATATGTTTATAGGTTAGAAAATATAAACAATAAAAATTATCAAATGAAAATTTCTGTTTTCAGTTAAAATATAGACGGAAGTGGAATTTTTATACAGTGAAATTTTACTACAATAAATATAGATAAGCAGAAAAAAAAATTATAAAAGAAAATTTGTTAGAAATTTAATTTGCTAGGTGAAATGATTTATTAAGGGAAAATTAGTTAAAATAAATTTATTAAAGGAATTGGCTTAAAATCAAATCAAATTGTTAATTTAAACTTTTTTTTATGAAAATTTAATTATTTGATAATTTCGAATATTAATGAATTGTATAATTATCTATACAAGGTCTACCATCGAGAAAAATCAAACTGAGAAAGGAAATGGATTACAAATAAAAATCAAAGGTGAGAACTCCTCACTCAATCGAACAGATCGATTTAAATTTTAAATAGTTAGATTTAAAATTTTTGAATGATGATTGTAATTGTGGATTGCTGTTTGATTGTGATAGTAGATATAGTAGGATATACTATATATAGCAATATATATATTGGCATATGTATATATTGGAATTGATTTCCCGCCTTGTATAGCGGATGAGACCCTATTGCGCCGCCTATTAAGCGGATAATATTTTATAAATCCCATATACCGCGATATTCCACCTTGAAGTGGAATTGGTATTGAGCTAACGTCTGTGGATGCAGGGAAACAGGTTGGAGGGATCCAACTGGATTCCTCACAAATATTTATATGATTATAGATATTGTGATGATTGTTGACTATCATATCGATATATGATGTTTGTTCCCGTGATTGACCATTTGATGTTGTGGCATCATCGGATCCATTTTTTTTAAGTTGAAAATAACGATTTTGAATTGAAAAGGATTATAAAGTGATTTTTTCAAAGTATATGTTTTTATTTAATTTTTTGAACTTGATTCATTTTAATTAAATTAAAATTTTAATTTTTAAAGTTATAGAATTTAAGATTTTTGTGAAATATAACCAAAGGTAGTTTTTAAAAATAAATAGATTCATATAATAATTTAAAATTGGATTTCTGAATTATTATAAAGGATGAATATAAAAGATTTTATAAATTGATATTTATAAATAAAAATATTGGAAGTATAAACGAGTTTATTATGTGTTAAAATGAAGTATAAAATGGATGATTGAAAATTATAGATTTGTAAATTGTGAAAGTTATAAAATGAATAGATATTGAAAATAAAAGATTCATGAGCCATTAACTTATAAAAATGGATTTTGGGCATTTAAATGAGATATTTATAGAAATTGTAAATAAAGGAATTTTTTTTTAAGTTGAAATTGTCATGGAATATAAAAGAATCTTATAAGCACTAAGATTTGGAAGTTGTGAAGCTTAAAAAGAACGATTTGGTAAATGAATGAATGAGTTATAAGTACTTAACTTATAATATGAACTGTTGGTATAAAATTTGGGTTATATAAATTTAATTGGATTAATAAAAGAGTTTTATAAATCGAAGTTATAAATAGAAATGGAATTTATAGACATTGTTTATAAATTCGTAATAAATTGAATTTGATAAATTGAATATAAAAGTTTATTAAAGGAGTTATATTCACGTTTTTGAACAGTGAATATATCGTTAAATAAAATGGATATCTTTTGGGAAAAGGATGTTTTAAATGGAATTTAAAACGATTAAAGACGTTTTAAAATGCATCAAGTATCGAAAACATAGATTTCAACATTCATGGTTGAAATAAACGTTTTCGAGAAATAGAAGGAAAGAAAGTCGTAGATTTCAACATTCATTGTTGAAATAGACGTTTTCGAGAAAATAAGGAAATGATGGACTATAACACTGTTGTTATAGTAAATGATTTCCGAAAGGAAATGCTTTGTATAGTATTGGGATTTATATATCTATTTAATTTCGAATCCCTATACTAGTGATTTTGGGTTGTCGTAACGATGTTTTACGCAACATTCATTTTGGCCCAAATAAATGTGAATAAGAGAATGTTTTTCCTTAAAGAATGAAACATATACTTAACTATGGTTTAAGTATATTGGATATTTTCAAATTATTGAAAATAAATAAGATTTATGAAATACTTATTTTTAAATAAGTATGGAAATGCTTTTCCAATATGAAATGGAATGTTTTTAAAAATTTATCTATTTGAAGATAAATTGGAATTGAATATTTGAAATCTATTAAAAATTGTAGATCAATAGATAATTTGAAATATAAATTCACTATGGAATTTATAAATGGAAAGGGAAATTGGTTTTTAAAATAAATGTTGTTTATTTTTGAAGTGTGGAAAATTATATATCTTGTAAAGATATTTTTGGGAAAATAAATAATTTGAGAAATTGTTTGGAATCTGGTGATGTTGCGCATCTTTATTGATAGTTAAATAACCGACTATCAATATTTACCTTTAAATAGGTATTTGTTGTGATTGCTTGAATTGGATGCCACACTTATTTTTAAATAAGCGCTCACTATTCGGGTTAACCGGGAAAGGACCATGGGGTCGTATAACCCACTCCGAATATGTAATACGTCGTTATGAATTGCATTTGAAGACCGGTGTTGAAGACCGGATAATTGTGAAAACGGAAGGATTACCGTCGAGTTACTCTGCATCGGCTGATCTCCGATACAGAGGTTTTATCACCCTTAGTGACGGAAAGTCCGGACGTGATTAATGAATATCCGGATTGCAAGGACTTCTTTGGAAGTGCCTTCGGTTCCGTTCGATCCCAGAACGGACTTGTATGGATTGTATGTCTGACGTTACAATTTGAGATGTAAAGCTGGTTTCTATCAAATATATTTCTGTTGGTGACGGAAAATTTATCCTCTTAGCTTAACACCCTTCTCTGAGACGTACGAGCTTAGAGGTTATATAGTTGATGGTTACTAGTGATACATTCCCGAATTGGTAATGTGGCATACTGAGTGATGCTGTGAAATGATCATTGGTTGATCGTTTGTGATAGGATCATTTGTTTGATCGTCTATCTTGATGATCATTGCTTTGATCATTTGTTGACCCAAAGCACTGCTTTTGTAAAGCGTGGCTTTGTGGACGAGACTTCATCGAGCCTCACACCCCGGAAATGGTCAAAACAGGAAAGATGCGGCAAGGTTATTAGGGGGTAGCACCCCTTTAGTGTATGTCATTCCTTCTGGATAGAGGTGGTATCATGGTATGGAGCCCAGATACTTAACCTATGTGGTTACTGCAAATTTATTACTTTGTGGTTGTTGGAAATCGGGGATCCTAGGATATAGATCGGTCACGATCGGGGAATGACATATTCGTGTCAGTTGTTACCCAGTTAGGGGTAACCCGGCCTTGTGTTGGCAGAGATCCAGTTAGGTTCTCGGGACGTCATTCCAGAGGCGTTTCCATGTGGCAATGGGAAGTTCCTTGACCTGACCATTTGTTGGAAATCCAAAGAAACAATACGAGCCTTGTACGGTTTTAGTTGTAGAACCTGCCATTTAATATGGTAGCTATAGCGGGCATAATATAATGGTACCTATGCTGGCTAAGATTTATATTCTACTTTCGAAATTGTTTTCTACACTATGCACTAATAATAATATCAAAAATGATTTGATTTTGCGTAGTAAGCATCTTTGACTATCATAAGGAGAAATCTCTTCCGATTCTGCATTTGCATTGTGTGTGTGTGCGGGAGGCCTTATGGTAGTCTCATTTTCTAAAAAGCATTGCGAATTTATTTAAAAATTATCCTATTCTTTGTTTTAAAGATAAATAACTGTTTTAGTTCTCACACTAGTCACATGACTGACCTGGAGTTTATTGTTCCCTTCCTAAACTCTGGGTGCCCACCAATTTCTACACGGGCAGTCTAGAGTTAGGTTATCAGGTCATCCTGGATTTAGGAGTGCTATGGAGCTCAGGAGGCGAGCTGGATGGCGTAGCATATTATCTATTGTATATAGTATTTCTTTTCCGCTGTTTGTTTGTTGTAAACTCTGATGATGAAATGTAATGTGATGTGATGTAATATATAAAATATTCAGTTCTTTTGTTTTAATGAATATTCATTTATCTATTATATGTTGTTCCGCTGCGACTGTGAGATTCTGATATTGTTTCTGTTGTTGTTCTGTTTTCTTCTTCTCTCTTCCTTCTTTTTTCTTCTATCTCTTTCTTTTTCTTTAACCATAAAGATTCGGAAGTTTGTTCCCCTTTGGCTGGATTGTTGTGGAATGTTGCCAGCTCAAAGGATTATGGATTTTCGGGCCTTTACAATGTAACACCCCGCGTTAAATTATAATTATATATGCAAATAATTTAATTACGTTTTATACGTTTGAAATTTTAAAAGAAATGTTTGTAAATGGGGAAGCAAATTAATATTATTTAGAATACACAAAATGGACGCGATTTATATTTTCATAGTAAGTAGTGGAGCATATGTATTGTAGGCCTTACGAAGCAGTCTTTTACAGATGTAGCTACAGAACCCTCGCGGAGAAAGACGATGGAGTATCTGTACTGTAGGCCTTACTAAGTAGTCCTTTACAGATATAACTACGGAGCAAGCCGATAGAGCATTTGTATTGTAGGCCTTAAGAAGCAGTCCTTTGCGGATGTAGTTACAGAACGCTCTCGAAGCAAGACGATAGAGCCCTTTTTGAGGAGGATATGGAAGGTACTATGGGTGGTATCTATGACCAATATGGTCATTGGGCATATAGCTATATATATATATATATATATATATATATTAGCTATTAGGTTTTAATCTACTATGGAGTAGATGGGCACGGTTCACGAACAGGGGCGAGAGTATTGTAACCTAATGAACCAAATATAATAGTAAATAGAAATAAAACGATATATGTAGAACTAAGCCTAGAAGTATATAATTTATCCATTCACCAGAAATTTCGTTTTGAAGCCCTCCTCATAACATCCTACTGGTTAGGTAGATAGCAGAGACTTTTCAGCTTTAAGACACTTGTTTAGATGTTATTATATTGGTGAGTATTTACATACTATTATATTTTATTCAATTCCACTATGAGATATTTAATTGAGCTCTGCTATATTTGTCTCTGCCTGTTTGCAGGACACCAGATTTTCAACTGGGGTTTTAGTTGGCTTGGGTTTTTGCATTTTTGCGAAAAATACGGACCCACTCGAATTTGAGTTGTTACAGAGCAGGATTAGAGATACTTATCCTGACATGTTTGATGGTATGGTTTACCTTCTTGTTTTTTTTGTGTGCCTTATCATAATTTCGAGGATGAAATTCTTTAAGGAGGGGAGTCTATAGCACTCCATATTTTTAATAACATTAGTTAGGACATATAGTTAGCCAAACTAAATAAATAATATGTTGATTAGGGGATTGAGATTTTATTTTAATTAAGGTAGTCATGCCTTTAAAATGAATTAGAGGAGGGGTAATATGGAAAAGAGGTCATTCCTATATCTATTCCTTAGGCCATGTACAATGTTACATGTTTATTTTATTTCAAAATTTTCAAAAACAAGGCCGGCCACCATTAAGAAGGAAAGGGGAAGAAGAAGTAAGAAAAACTAAAGGAAAAGCTAATTTCAAATCAAATTCATCCAAATCTCAAGCTCCTTTAATTTCCAAAGCTAAGGTAGATAATGCATACATCTCTAATTTCAATTGGTTTTGGTTTTAAGGATAAATCATATTTTTCAATGGTTTGCTATGTTTCTGAATAATAGAATGATTATATATACATGTTGATGATCTATGTATGTTCATATAGATTTTATGACATGTTTTGAGGTGAAAACCCTATTAAATGACATCCTACTGCCTTGTTAATTTTTATGAAGATCTAAAATAATATTTTAGAGATTGGTTTCAATTTTCAAATTTTTCTAAATTTTCATGGATTTGTTACGAATTTTATAGGAAGAATATGGTATTTTGGGATTATAAAATTACTTACGGGAAAATAATTTATTATTTGGGTCTGAAAATTTTATATGTTGGAAAACATATATAAAGTGATTTTTAAAAAAAATTCCATATTTTTCGAAGGTGATTTAGTAGTTATATAATACTATTTAAGGTATAGGACTTAAATATTTTATATGATTATAGAGGAGAAGGGGCTTTTTCTAAATTGCTCAAATTTCAAAACATGGAAAGATGGCAGCACTTTTGAAAAGAATAACCAGGCAACCAATCAGATTTTGGCAAACAATGCATGCTAGGTACAAAAGGACAACTTTAAAGTACAAATAAATAGGTTTTAAACTATTTTGTCTCCTTCAGCACCTAGGTTCCACCTATGTTCCTCCCCTTCCGACATGGTCGAAACGAATGCACATGGTGTCAGGCAACTGGTACGTAGTGAATTGGAAGAGGGCGAAAGGTATAAGGTCGAAACCAAGGCATTTCGAAAGAGGCGAGGGTTTGTTTTGGTTTGGAGGAAAATATGCCTGCTTGCTTTTGATTAAGTTGCTTTCGACCTAGATGCTTACGACTAAGTCAAATGGTTTAAAAGGAAAGGTTTCTATTAGGTTGCTTTCTTGTTTTAAATGATTGCTTTCGACATGGCCCAAACCTTAGTTGTTGCTTCCTTCCTTTCAATCCAGCTAATTCTTAAGGGGACCTTTTTGTTCTCTAAAATTTGGCCACCTCTCCATTGCTTTCGAAGGGATGGTTTCAACACCATCACTTCTTTGATTAAGAAATGGTTTTGAAAGATTTACATTCAAATGTTTCGAAGCAGATGCTTTCGACTCTAATGTTTTTTCTGATCCTTTTGCTTTACTTGAAAGCATAATCCAAATGTTTTGATCGAAATGCATTAAAAGGGATTTTTGATGTAGTCAACTTCAAATGGTTTCTAAAGGTATCCACTTGTTTTAAATTGAACCTAAAATGCTTTCGAAAGAATTTAGTTTTGATGCTTTCGAAAGGTTTAATTAAAGGTTTCGAAAGGGGTGGTTCCCCAGGTTTTCGACAAAGAAGAAAAGGAAAGTTTTTCCTATGGTTTCGGAGGGCAAGGTTTAAAAGTTTTTAGAGGAGGATGTCTTATATTCTAAAGCTTTTAAAGGAAAGGCCTTTTGTTGGTTTTGAAGGAGTTGCCTTCAATGTATTCGAAAGGGGTACTTTCAATAGTTTCGAAAGGGTTTTTCAAAGGTGTCGAAGGGGTTACCTTCAATAGTTTCTAAAGGATTGTTTAAAGGTTTTAAACAAAGGTTTCGAATATAATAGGCAGAATAGCCTAAGTGTTTGTAAGGTATAAAGGACTTTAACTTATTTTAAAAGGATAGGTAATCCTTATTGAATATCATCATTATTATTTTGAGTAAAGTATATATAACATGGCAAAAATAGCTTAGAGTAAAGCTAAAGATATACTTTCTTTGTACATGTATGATTTGATGGACTAAATCATTTTGAAAAGATTTTCAAGGAAAAGAAGGGTAGTTAGCCCAAAGAAAGTTTTGGACAGTCGGTCCATTTGAATTCGGAGAGTTAGTCCATTTTGAGAGTAGTCAGCTCATATGACAATTAGTCCAGAGGATGATTAGTCCATTTAATGGTAGTCAACCTAAATTATGAACAGTTAGTTCGTTTATTAGCATAATAAACCTTACTATTTTTTCCAGATAGATAGTCCACCAATTACTTGTTTTATGGACAGATAGTCCATTTATTAGCATAAAGGATATTGCTATTTTGATAGATCAGTTGAGGGCAGTCAACCCAGATTTGGGATAGATAGTCCATATATTTCCTGTTTTTAGCATAATGGATCTTACTATTATTATTATAATAAGTTGATTGACCAGTTGGTTGCAGGAAAGGATTTGTAAGATATATGTTTCCAAAAAGGATATTAGTGAGGGGAATCCATTCCGCTAAGCGGCATGGTCTTACTCAATATCAATAAATAGAGATGAAACATAATTATTCACACCGAACTTTTTGTCTGACTCAAAGTTTTTGATCCCCCTTAAACTTTCGGGTGCTAAAAATTAATTTGAGTAAGCCAGGGGTTTATTTTTTCGTAGTTTTGGCGAAAAAAGCTTCTGGAGACAAGCATGTGACCGACGGATAGCTAATTTAGAGATTTATATGTTTTTTCCACTGTGTATTAAGTCAGTTATGACTATATTTCTTTGACCATCCAAGGGGGCGTTGTCATATGTCGCGCTCGACGTGTTGTTGTAAATTATATTTGATCATTGCTTGGGATACGTTTTGGGGATTTTGTAACTTGGATATGACTTTGTTTGAAATGTAATCACAATAATTACTGTTTTTGGAAATCTGTGACTTTTTTCATATTCAAATGCTTCTGATATTATCGATACCATTAGCATTACCATTTTTCGTCATCGGAAGTTAATGTTATAGATGACTGCAGCATGTATAGCGCTTATCTTTTGGCCTCTAGATACGGGATGTTATGTACATGTTGGTTAGATATCGGGGATAGATTAGTCCTTGGTCTGGATTTAGTGAAAGAAGTCGTGGATAAGATTGAGTTGGTTCGAGGTAGAATGAAGGGAGCTGGGTCTAGGCAGAAAAGTTATGCAGATAAAAGAAGGTATGACTTGGAGTTCTCTATTGGAGATTATGTGTTTATTAAGGTTTCACTGATGAAGGGTGTGATTAGATGGGAAAATCAAGATAGTTAGCACCGAGATTCGTTTAACCTTTTCATATTGTTGAGAGGTCGGGAAACTAGCATACAAAATAGAGTTACCAAGTAGTTTGGCAGGAATCCATGATATTTTTTATACTTCTCATCTTCGAAAGTGTATTAGAGAACCAGAGACTATTATAGCAGTAATAGTGTTAGTAGATTTAGTAGTAGAGCCTGATTTAACCATAGTTAGAAAGCCGATTCGGATCATGGCGAGAGATGAGAAGAGGCTAAGGAACAAGACAGTAAGACTGGTGAAGTCAAGTGGAGTGACGACGAGAGAGACTGTACTTAGAAGACTAAGAGCAGGATTAGAGATGCTTATTCTAATTTGTCTTGATGGTATGTTTTACCTTGTTGATTGATTTGTTGTATACCTTATCGTAATTTCGAGGACGAAATTCTTTAAGGACGGGAGTCTGTAACACCCCATATTGTTAGTAACATTATTTAGGATATTTAATTAACTAAATTAAATAAAATGATGCAAGATGATTAATGGATTATGATTAGATTTAACCAAGGGTAGTCGTGCCTATATGTAAAATGAACTATAGCAATAAGATAGAAATAAGTGTTAGGAAGTAAAGGAGGGGAAAATGGGAAATATAATGAACTTATACCCTAAAACCTTAAGAAAATAAAACACACGTTCATTTTACATTTCATTAAGCAAAAACAATTCTAAGGCTGGCCACCATTTTCAATACTAAGAGAAGATAAAGTTAGGATTTTCAAGAGAAGAAGTAAATCAACTTATTCAAGATCAAATCTCGCATCTTTAATCACAAAACTAAGGTGAATGATTATTACATACCATTTTTCTTATAGTTTTTGGTTTTAAGTTTAACTCGAAATGATTTTGCATGATAATACCTGTTTTGAATGATTAAAAGTTTATATATACTTGTTGATGATTTATGCATGTTCTAGTTTTTATATGAAAACCCTATTAACTGACATCCAAATTCTTTAAAAAATTATGTAGATCAAAAATGATATTTTAGAGATAGGTTTCAATTTTCATAATGTTTTGAATTATTGTAGATTTTATGTTAATTTTCTAGTGAAGAAAAGGATTTATTGGGTTTTAAATTATTTACGGCAAAATAAAATAGTATTTTGGGTCTGAAATTCTTATATGTTATAAAAAATATTAAAATAGATTTTCTAGAATTTTTGTAGAATTTTCATAAGTATATTTTATCATTGCCTGGGAAAACGATTGGGATTATGTAATATGAATATGGCACATTTGTTTTGAAATGTAATAAAAAAAATGTTGTTTTGAAATCTATGATAGATACCATTAACATAGCCATATTTAATCGTTGGAAGCTAATACTATGGATGATCAAAGGATATGTAGTGCTTAGTTTTGGGCCTCTAGATAGGGGATGTTACATTGGTCCATATCCAACAATGGTATTAAAGCCTAATAGCATATGCAGTTTAAATTAATCATGTCAACGTTAATTAACTAAGCTCACCCATTTAATAAGATGTCTAGAAAAGTAGTGTCTAGGCTGGATTTAGATAATTAGGTACCCTAACCTACCTAGCTACCGGCCTTGCCCAAAAGATTTTAGCATAAAGGTTGCCCATAATAGAAAAATGCCCAATTTGACTTGGGCCTTTGGCTAATTTCCAATATTATTTTGAATCAAAACAAAATTCAAAAATCAAAATAAGATAAATGTTCTATAAATGTTATATAGAGTTTTCAAAAGTGTTTTGAAAATATAATAAACATAGTCTGAAAATTATAATATTAGTAAGGTTAATAAAATAAAATAATTTATTAAATTGTTAATTAATTAAAATATAGATAAAAGATATATTATGTTATATGTTATATTGAATTAAAATGTTTTAACAATGTAACTGTATACATAAATAAGAATTTTCAAAATTTTAAATAAAAGTTGTTTAACAATATAAGTTAATTAAAATTTACTAATAAATAATTAATTACATATATGACGGTATATGTGTATAACTATAATGTTATAGTATAAACATTCAATATTAAATATTTAGTTAAATAATAAAAATTAAATAAATTGTTGAATGATTGAATTAATTATTAAAATATAATTAATATAACGTTATACATAAAAGTATTATATAAATAAATTAAAACCATAAAATTTATATAATAATTAAAAATTATATGATATGAATGTATTATTATAGGAGGAATAATATGAAATCCTAAATAGACTTAAGTGATAAATACATACGTATAGTACATATACCATGATTTTTGATGTGTCCAACACTTGAATCACGAGGGTATTCTATAAGAAATATATTATTCCATAAATTGACATCACTTAATAAAGATTATGAATTTTTAATATATAGTTGTCTGCTACCATTTACATGTTAATAAATTACTTGCGTACTCTCTAGCTATTAAGCAAACTCAAGCTGGAGATGTTATATGTAGTATTATTGATATAAAGAATGAATGAGGTAGGATAACTATATGTATTCGTTAAGCAAATTCAAGATACATATATTATACCAGCCATCATTAAAGGGTAGGTACGAATGAATAATCTCTTTTAATTTGTCGAGTAAACACAAGGTTGAAATGAGAGTAGGATAAGGAACCAAGGTTTAGGAGTTGGATTTGATACAATCAATAAGGAGTTATCCATCAATCATTGGGATATGATTTGTTGAGCAAACTCAAAGTCAACATCTCAAGACGAATGAGTCCTAACACCCACTATTGAGTCGAAAAACTTCTATATTTCATCTTCGGGTTCAGAGAAACATAAAAGACTAATGGTAGCTAATGAGTAATTTCCTCATCTTTGAAGTAAAATAATTTGTCAAAAAATGTATGCCCCAAGTTGTTTTCTGAAAACGACAAATTCACTATATGTTGATTGGCTAAGAGCGACAAAGATAACATTAACTTATGAACATCTTTGGTCGTTGGTAACCAAACCTTATAAGGTTAGACCCACTAATGATGCAGACCCTAAACTACAATTAGCTATAGCAAATTGGCCTCAGACATTAAAATCTCTCAAGGTTTCATGCCATCTTGTTAGATAAGTTATTATAGAGGCAACATGAAAATTTGCCTATCCATCAGATTTTTGATAGTATCAAAGCTCTATTTAGTGAATACTCACATTCTACAATGTACGAATTTACAAAGAAACCATTCGATATTAAAATGATTAAGGGATAGAAAGTGGACGATTACATTCTAATGATGCAAGGCAATATTGATAGACTTGCATGGTCAAACATAACGATATGTAATGAGATGCAAGTAGACTTCATCATTGGGTCTCTTACACCCCAGTATGAGCCATTTATATATTAAACTATAATATGAACTGGATGGACATAAGCCTCGTGAAGCTCCTCAATGTGCTGAGGCTGATGTAACAACCCACCCCAAAACAGACCTAAATTCAACCCGAAAAAGGCCTACCGAAACTTAGACCTATTCCAAAGCTGGTCATTGGTTGGTAAAAGAAACAATATAAAGCTATCTATCTACTCTTTCAGAACTCATGGTGAAGGGATAAAATATAATAACATAAACAATACGCATTTTATTTAATCTCCAAATGTCATAAAACCATAACACTATGTCGATAATAATTATTACATAACTGAGATATAATGTGCTCAAAATTCATTGTCATCTTTAAATCGGTACATCAGAAATAGCATAAATAGATAAATAGACTACTGCCACAAGCTCCTCTCATCGTCATCTCCATCTGGATCATCATTTTCTTCTTGTGTTGTAATGAAGAAGGAGTTAGAACACAATGCCCAATGAATAAAAATCTTGAGCCTTTCTATACTAGTACTTGTGTGGTATAATTTAAATAAGAATATGTCTTACACATTCTAGTTATATTCAAAGCCTTTCCAAACCTATACAAGTCTCATATCCCAATAACTTATATACTATAAACACAATATTCCAGAATCAAATCAATAGACTTGTACGTAGAATCCCAATCTAATTTATTTTATATTAAAATAATATAATAAACCAATAAAATACTCGATTCAACTTCATTTACATGAAAGTTGATGGGAATTTCTATTCAATCCGTCGAAATAGGCGGTGCAAACTATGAATAAGAATTCATACCTTACATGCCATTTCCAAATCAAATCACTCAGTTAGATCCAAAGAAAAAGAATAAAAAGTGGAATAGAAGGTAAAACTCTTAAACTGTGAAATCAATACAAACTCCATTATTTCACTACAAAACAATTAAGGTTCCAACCTAAGAATTGACATTTTTCTTTGGAGGAATTTTGTGGGTCTTAATGTGATGTTTTCGCAATCCAAAATTCCATAAGATATATATCAAATACAAACTACATTATTTTATTACTAAAATAGAAAAACTAAGATTTCTACTCACTACAGGTCTATAGCTTTGCTCCTCTTCGGATTTGATATGCCTACAACAACCATCTTTAGATCTTTCTATTTAGATATATGCAACAAGAGAACTGCATATGAATTAGATTGGGAAATTAAGAGGTTGGAGGAGAAAAGGATTATAAATTAATTAAGAACATCTAAAATTCATTACCTATAATCCTAAAGAGTTGCTTGTATATTTAGAAGAGAAATTGACAGAGTTCCATTGAGTTCCCACATAATTTGTGAAGAAAAATTAGAGGGCTAGGCTCCTATTTATAGTGGTTAGGAAGCACCAGAACCATCGGATTTAAATCGATTAAAATAATGTAATTTGGTACATTAAACCACACAAACTCTAGCTGACATTCACCATCATTGGTCGACCGCCACTTCCCATTGGTCGATAGCTAGCGGTCGGCTGCTCCATCCACTTATTCTGGGAAGTTATCTATTTGCCCTTTTTTTACTTATTTCTTCCTTAATTACTCCTTTAATGTTAATGTTATTTTAATGATTACTTAAACCCTAACTTTAATTGCTATTACTTTCCAAATTTCAAATTCGAGGATTATGTAATGATTTGAATTTGAATTCTATATAAATTATTTTGAATCTCAAACTTCAAACGTCCATAACCTTTTCTTTTAAGCTCCATTTTTAACATATTATTTATGGAAATTGATAAGAAAATCGTAACGATGCAATGACATTACTTTCATGGTCAAATTCTAACTTTTACAAAATTATCATTTTTAGCCTTATCTTATTTAATTGATTAATTTATCTTATTTTATTTATTCCTTACTAATTTTTAAGGAGTGCTACAGTCGACCTTGTCTTCAACCATGGATCGAGGGGCTTTACTTGATTTTAAGAGAATACGCCATCTTCAAAAGATTCAAAGAAGTAGAAAAGAATTAATAAGAAGAACAAGAAGACTCTAGCCGACAAGGGTGAATGTTATGACTGTCCCAAAAAGGGTCCTAGAAATAGAACTGTCCAAAGTACTTAAAGATTGGTAAAGTGAAGAAACAAAATGGTTTTGCTGCTCCTATAAGTGTATTTATGACTCAAAACTGTTTTGCAATCAATAAATTATCTTGGATTTTGGATATTGGAGCTCACATTTGTACTTTGTTACAAGGGCATAGGAACATGCTTCATGTGGTAAAGGGAGAAATGAGGATTCAAGTTTCTAATGGATATATAGTAGATGCAATGACAATTGGAGGTTATTATTTAAGTTTTCTAGTGGATTAGTTTTAATATTAAATATTTGCCGTTATCTAAAGGACTTTATTTTTGGGATTATTTTTGTCTAGACTATTTGAGATAGGTTATATTTTTCACTATTCTACTAATGTTATGAACATTATATTAGATAGTAATGAAGTCCGTGAAAGTATTTTAAATAATGGCATTTATGTGATCAATACTAATTATGTATGTGTTGTGAGTAATCTTCAAATTATGATATAAAAAAACATTATCTGTAGCATTAAAGGCTACATTATATAAGTGAAATGACTACAGAAATTGAAAATTGAGGGATTTCTACCATTATTTCATTCTGAATCATTTGATATAGGTGAGTTATATATCAAAGATTAGATGACCAAGCAATCATTAATGGAAGCAATGAAAGAGTTGATGAACTCTTGGATCTCATACATAGTAACGTACGTGCCCCAAGCCTGCAATCACTAAAGGTAATTGTCTTATTTTATAACCTTTACCGGTGATTTCTCAAGACAAATATGATGTATATGAGAAATTTATTAAATATAAAAGTAAGGTTCTTAAGTCAAATGAACCATAAGATTAAAATGCTTCGATCTAATTGAGGAGGTGAGTATGTTGGAAAATAACTCCAACAGTACTTAAAAGATTATGGGATTATCTCTCTTATTACTCCATTGTATAAGCTGCAACACAATGGTGTTTTAAAGCGAAGTAACTGAACCTTACTAGATATGGTTCATTCCATGATGAGTTCGGTAGAGTTACCTTTATCCCATTAGGGATATGCGCTAGAAATCACATTGTATATGTTAAATTTAGTACCCACTAAATCCATGCCTAATACACCACATAAGATGTGGTATGGGAAGAAACCCTAACTAAAGTATTTGATGTGGGGTTATCCGACCTATATTAAGAATGTTGGTTCGAATAAACTCAAAGCAAGATCAACCTTGTGTAAATTTATAGGATATCCCAAAAACTCGATGAGAAATGTTTTCTGCAACTTTGAGGAATAAATGGCTATTTTTTCTTAGCATGCTTTCTTTTTGGAAAAGGAATTTCTATCAAAATATGTTAACAGAGAGGTTTTAGACTAAGATGAGATTGGAGAAATTAACACTGAGGCCGAACCAGTGGTAGAACCAAATTCACCCACATACAACAACATGCAACCTATTAGAGGTCTAGTAGGCAATCTCGTGCACTCAAGAGATACTATGGTTCTTATAGATTGCGAGAAGAAGTAACGTGTCTTAAATGGTGAAACTCCTCTATCTTTCCAATAAGAACTTCAAAGTAAAGTCTCTACACTCTGGCTTGGAGTAATGAAATCTGAAATAAATTCCATGTATGAAACAAAAAGTATGGACTTTGTCTGACATACCCGAAGGGATAAAACTCATCAGCTGCAAATCAATTTTTAGAAAAACTAAATATAGATGGACAAGAGACTTATAAGGCAAGACTTTTTACAAAAGGATTTCATCAAATTCAAGGTGTTGATTATGACGAGACCCTTTCATCCGTAGAATTGCTTAAACCCATTCTGATAATGCTAGCTGTTACTACATTCTACTATTACGAAATAGGGCAAATGGACATAAAGATGGCATTTCAAAATGATGATTTAGGAGAGACCGTCTGTATGTCATAGCCCGAGTGTTTCGAGGTCAGTGGGAGTGAACACAAGGTTTGCACATTGTTAAGGTCCATTTATGGACTTAAACAAGTTTTAAGAAGTTGGAATAAGTGTTTTGATAATGTAATCAAATAGTTTGGTTTTTATCACAACATGAAAAAAGTGTGCATATACCGAAAGGAATGGGGCAATACAATCATGTTCTTCATGCTATATGATGATGATCTTATGTTGATTAGCAATAACGTTTGGTACTGCAATCAGCGAAAGCTTGACTTTCCAAGAATTTCCCTATGAATGATTTGGGAGAAGCAGCTTGTATACTGGGTATAATGATCTATATAGATAGATCTAAGAGACGGTTGGGAATGTCGCACTCTCTGTACAAAGATATCATGCTAAAAATGTTCAGTGTGGAGAATTCCAAACATGGAAGAGTTCTAATGCAATCTAAAACCTCCCTTTCTAAGAAGAACGGTCCTTAGACTGATAGGAAAAAGGACATATGAAGAGGATATCATACGCTTCGGTAATCGGTTCTACAATGTACGTTACGCTAAGTACGATAGTTATTAAAGGCATGCTGTTCAAAAAGGTGCAAAGCCATCTTAGAGTCTTAGCATACAGCGTGACAAATGGCGCTTGGCTTTTTAATTTACAGCGCATGTTTAGATTATTTTATAAATTTATTATATATAACAATTGTTTTAAAAGTTTAATATAATTTATATTTTTACTAAAACACATGTAATAAAGATATTTTAGACATTTTGCGAAAAACATCACAAACATGATATTATAAGCATAAAATTTCAAGTATAATTGTCTTTTGAAGTCCAAGTCCAAAATAATAGTACATATTACTGATAAACTAGATATCTAAATTTAATTAAGCAATCATATTTTCTAAATCGATATTTACATCATCAGATTCATAAGCTTCAACATCTTCCTTATCTGTCTTATATCGATTAATAATTTGTTTGGTGCGACCACAATATGAATAGATAGTGCGAAGTTCATTGGAGATGAATTTGAAAACAACATTCATTTGAGATTATTTGCTCAGTGCTTAGTTTAAAGCTCGGTTGACATTAATTTGGAGAATGCGACCGTTCGAGATAATTGTTTAGTGTAAAGGTAGTAATTAGACCCAATAAGTCGGATATGGACCCGACCCAATGGGTCTCAATTCTAGTCGGGTTATGTTTTGTCGAGTCTAACAGTATATTTTAAAACCTTGACACGAACTGAGGTTCAATTCGAAGTGGCTCAGTTCAGGTCAAATATGGTAATAACACTAAAAATGCGTATATTTTCTCGCTTATTGTCTAATTTTGGAGGTTGGTTCACTTTTCACATTATTTTTCATTAACTATACCTGACCTTGGACCCATGGGTTTAAGTATCGGATTGATTTGGTTTGGATTTGCGAATCTCAATTCTTATTGTCCATCATAGTTCAGTGTGACAATAATATAAATAAGTAGTTTAAAGTTAGTTGGAGACTAGTTTGAATTATGATCATATCATTGCATAAAAGGTATACAGTACATACAACCATTATTGGAGAGCAGATTGAATTATGAAAAATGACAAATAAATAAATAGAACAAGTAAAAAATCAATAAAATTATGCAAAGGTATGCCATATTTGCACCGGAAGCGCTACTCGTCGTCCCTTTCTACTTGTGCTGCACCAGACAGAATAAAACCGCATAAGCCACGTTGCGCCTTACGCTATAGCATATTCCATAATGCACCTTTCATAACTATGCTATGTACTAAACCAGATGTTGCATATACATTAGGATGCATAAGCCGAAATTAGTCTAATCTTGTAGAAAAGCATCGGACAACTGTAAAATGTATACCAAAGTTTTGAGAAATGATAGGTACTTATTCTAATATATGCAAATGGAGACCTACGTATGAAGGGATGTACCGACTCTTGCTTTCAGAGTGATATTGATTATAGTAAGTCATTGTTGAGTTACATCTTTACTATTTATGGATGGGCAGTCAATTGGAAAAGTCCCAATATGAAATGGTAGCTGATTCCATGATGGAGGCTAAGTAAATCACCCTAAATAAGGGCGAGGGTTCGGTTGGTTCTGAAGTAAAAATGTCAAACTCGAACTGATAAAATTAAGAACTAAACCGAGCCAAATTAATTTTGGTTAATTTGGTTTGTAACTGATTTAACCGAATTAAAAAGGTTAGTAGGATAAATTACCATGGGATATTATTCAAATGACCAATTTACTTAAAGGAAAACATAAATTTATATTTATAGAAACTACTTCAAGTACTTTTTTAAATTTGTAAGAAAAATTAACATATTTCCAGTAGATAAAGTTTGGTTTTTATTACTAAACAGATTATCAAGAGTATTACAGTGCCATGAATTTAGATAATATAATAAAAGTTCGATTAAACCGACAACAAAAATAAAATTATTTTACAACCAGAATTCAAACTGATACACTTTCATAAATTGACTGAAATGAACCAGTTTGGTCGGCTAACTCAGTTCGACCTGAATATTGCTCATCCTTAGCCCTAAAGAAGCAACTAAGAAGCTGTCTAGATTTGCAAGTTTTTAAGTGAGCTTGGAGTGATTCCTAACATGGAGAATCCAATGGCATTGATTTGTGACAATAATGCAGCGATGCAAATATCAAAAGAGCCTAAGCATGCAAGAAGTCATGACATATTCTTTGAAAATTTCACCTAATCGGAGAATTCGTTGAGAAAAAAGTTGTCGTGATACAAAGGGTGGATACCAAGGAGAATATAGAAGATCCATTAATAAAGGGATTAGCTTGGTCGATTCAAGTCAAGCTAATCGAAGAGATATGGTTGAGATTCCATAATTGGCCCCAGGTGCAAGTGGGAGATTAATAGAGTTAAGGGTATGCCCTAGAGGCAGTTCTATAATCTATTGTAAATTATTAACTCTATAATAAAAATCTCGTTCAAATTAGAAGGTGTTTTTCTTTATGTTATATAATTGTTATAATTTATTAATTAATGATTATTTATTTTTAAGTATATTTAACATAAAATTCATAAATGGTGTGTTTTGTGATAGCAATTACAATTATTGTAATCATGAATATTTTACAACAATATAATAAGTACATTATTTTAAATATTCCTTGTGGAGATGTACCGAGATAGGATATTGATACATCCATCGAGATTAGAGTATGTAATGCTCTCCAAAGATTGGGCAGTGTATTACTAATGACTACTAAGGCACTAAAGGATTACGTACTGGTGGTTACTGAATAATTATGGAATGATTCACTCGATAGGTTTTTATTGTTTAATATAACTAAGGCCAAACATAAAATACAGATGTGATAATATTACAAAGTTCTCTTGAGTTGAGAATACTATTGATCTTTAATGTGGAGTCAAGTGGAAGCATTGGAAATAAAACATTAGTCAATAAAGGATTTTTCCCCTCAATTATATGAGGTTAGTATCATGGTCAACTAAAGTCAACTTAAAGTCAAAATCACTAGACGGGGTAGTTCGGTTAATAATAAATATTAATTTTAAACCATGGACTTTTTGTTTAGAATATAGAGTTGAATATGGAAGATATTGGAATTTTGACCATTACCAAATTCCCTAAATCCAAATGTGATATAGTTTCGATGAAGAAATTGGTGTAAATAATTGGTAGTGTTGGGCAACACTTAAAATAAGTAAAATCGGATTTTACCAAAGCTTTATAAGCGATAAATTCGGCCATAATGTCATAGCTCTAGCGAAGGTGTAACAACCCGAAAAATTATTGTAATAATAATTAATTAACAAATTAATTGAATAATAAAATAGGGTTGGAAAATTTTCAGACTAGGCCACGGGAATAGCACCACAGGGTCCGTGGAAATTTTCTGATCAATTTCCATATATAACTTGTCGAAATCCGAGCTAGTATGAACAAGTTACGAGAGTGACAAGAAATCAGAATATATAAACAAAAACGAATGTGTAAATATTTATATACGTAACCATAGGTCGACCCGTATTAGGGACAGGTCGACCTATGGGTCGACCACCAAAGTGGTCTGGTCGACCCGCCTTTGTTACTGGACGAAGAATTGTCCAATACAAGCCGAAAGTTTTGGAGTCCGTTTTTTGTGAAATCCAGTGCGTTCATGGTTGTATCCGAGGGTCCCTAACAAGCCTATGACATCGTTGCACCAAATTCAATCTTCAAATCCAACAGCCTGAGATCCTTAAGCCACACCATAAATAGAACTCTAGGCCTAGCTATTTTTCTCATTCAGATTTTGTAACGACCCGAAATTTTCTAACCCGAAAATTCCAGATAGTTATGAAAAAGAAGAAAAAGATAGAAGAAGAAGAAGAAGAAAAGAGACATCAACAACTCACATTCGCAGCGGATAAAATATAATAATAAATAATAGTTTACAAAAGAATACCATATTTGTTGATTACATTTAATATACATCAGAGTTTCACATATATATACAGACACTAGACATATAAATCATGTCCCAGATACACAATAATATACTGCAGCGGAAATACTCCGTACGTACTTGTCATCCAGCTCGCCTCCTGAGCTCCAAACGTACCTACCTGAAAATCTGTAATACTCGGTCTGACCCAAGCATTACACCAAAGTAACACCCGGGTCAGGCTGGAAACCAGCGTGAGTAAACCCATCTAACAAAGAATACAAAAGCAAACAACATATATAAACCCGGGTAAACTTATCCATTTAATCAATTCACAATTTTCCACAAGCAATCTTTCATTCACATATCAATTTCTAAGTACCAAACTTAGATAAATCAATCAAATTCTATTTCACCCTAATGATTTCTCAAATCAATAGAATTCGAAGTGTTTTCGGGTATCTCTCAATACCCGAATCTGGTCTCTTCGAGACTCATGTTATTCTAACCCAAGATATTCAAATGAAATACACAACATTCCATATCAGAGATATCCACCCATCCAAAACATCCATTACCATTTATCCATTCATAAGCAAAGCTTAATCTCAAACAAATTTAATTTAATAAATCCTGATTGAATTAATAAATCTCAACGACTTAAATTTCTTCATTTAACATTAATTAATTTCACATCAATTAATTAACCATCCCTTCATAATTCTTCTTAATCACATTACCCAGGATTAATTGTCCTTCAATTTCATTTAAGTAAAAATCTTTAATTTATTACCCAATAATCATTCTCAACTCAAACCAGAAATCAATCTTTACATACTCCGTAGATTAATCAACTATAGTAATTATATTAATCTTCAATTCCCTGTAAAATTAATTTCTCATAAGTACTTAGTACTGATTAATTATTTTTAGTTAATCAATTTTTATTTTTATTTTTATTTCCCTATCAATGCAATTATATAAATTAATGACTTCTCAATAATATTCCAATTTATCTTAGTATGAATTAAACCCGCAATATTAAATCTTCCTTACTTAATAATTAGTTACGATCTGTTTACTTATCATTTCCTAAATATCCATCTAAATTTATCACTTAATGTAATTGTTTTTAAGGGATAGTCAATTTTATCAAATTAGTCTTCTGCTAATTTACCTTCAGTTACTTCTACTGAGAAATTATCCTTCTGATAAATTCCACCAAGTAATCTAAATTACTTATTTCCATTTATTAACCATCCATTTATGTACTTTTAAAAAAAATTACAGTAAGTAATTATACCCTTCAAATTTCACGATTGATTATCCTGAATTAATTAATAAAATTTATTACCTTAAATTAATTACATCATTAAATTTCATCTCTAAATACTTAACTTAAGTTATTCACTTAATTACAAATTGATTCGTAAAATTATTTCTTAATTGCAAACTATTTAATTTCCTTATTACATCATCAATTGATAGACTTTAACTAAATTTATCTTTGATTACTCGAATAACTTAATCATTGATTAACAATCTAATGTTATTTAACTGACAACTCATAAGGGTACTGATTTACCGATCGTTTTGCCCATATTCAAAAAGTGTTTTCTTCCAAATTTTCAAACGGCAAATCAGTAAGGATTTCTCACCTGTAACGATGCTCCTCTGTTAATTCATCATCAATCGTCGGCCACTGTCAGAAGGCGCTCGCCATCAGCTTCCACAAATCCTTCAAACTTCTCCCTATCACTGCTCACCAGTCACCGCGAGCACAACACTGATATTTGAAACTCGTGCTCGACGCAGAGGAACCCATGTCCTCAAACTACTGCATCACGAAATCGCCACCGCTGCTCGAGTTACCTCCATGCGCATGCGCCTCTATCCCGCCCCGAGTGCGTCGCCTCCTTCGCGACGTTCTACCTCCGCGACTTGGCAAAGAAAACCCCCTCTCGAACCGCCTCTACTAAACCCAGTGCGCCCACGTCCCCCTCGCGAGCTTGAGCTACCTTGGCTCGAGATTCTCAAATCGATGTCGCGGCCCACGACGTCGTCATTGAGTTTGAGGCGAGGCCATGGCTTCGGTCATTGAAATTTTTTTGTTTTTTTTTTAAAAAAAACAAGAACTGGGAATCGCGATTTAGGAATGGAGGAAAAGAGAGGGATTTGGAAATAAAAAGGGGTTTCGGTTCTATATGTTTTAGCAGAAGGAGGAGGTAATATAAATTCGAATCACAAAGATTCTTAAGATTGAAGGCTTCGGCCATACTTTTTTTTTTCGATCTGTTTTTTAATGGAGAGGGGAGAACGGGAATAAAATAGAGGAGAGTGGAAGCTTCTTGAGCACGACATTGCGTATGAAAATATCTTGCTGAATTACTTTAAATTAATTTATATTATAAAACGCCAAACGTCACGCTAAGCATAACGCGAAATCCCAAACTCCAATCAGACACACCGGCGGGCGTTTATAAGGTCTTACCCGCATTCCGAACACAATGGAATGTGTTCCAGAGGCCAATTTGATCGTATGCGCGAGTTACCGAAGAAAACGATCAAATTTAAATTAATCGATTAAAATAGTTCTAAGTGTTTTGAGCTGCCAGGGTTAAACGACAACTCCGATTGCTACGAAAACTAAAATCCGATAATAACTAACTATTACGGATCCAATGGAACTGGTTTCATCAAATTTCGAGACTGTGTCTTGGAAAGCTATTTTTAAATCCCAATTTAAACGATATAATAAAAAAAAATGAACAAATTTCCTTTAAATTTAAATTTCAACTATTCTATTATCCTCGGTATCATTATTATAGATTTTATAAGCCTTCAAATTATTTTAGACAGGCTTAGAAATGCCAGATTCAACAATTTACTCAATTTTCCATTATTAAATTCAATATTTAAACTATGCAATTCATGATTTCATTATCAAGTAAATATTGATATCTTGATATCAAGTTAAAATTAACTTTTAACTATTTTAGAATCAACTAATTATTTCTATTTAATTCGTTAAAATTTCCGGGTCGTCACATTCCTCCACCCTTAAAAGAATTTCGTCCCCGAAATTACTAGATAGGAAGAAGGGTCCGCTACCCGTTTACTATTCCCAAAACTCTCAATTCATCATCCAACCAACTATACTTTATTAAAAACCTATTATCACATCAACCAATTTCTCAAACCCTCTCATCGTTGTAAATCATATCTCTTTGCTTAATTTTCTAAATTTAAATTTTAAGTCAAATTTTGAATTATCAAAATTTTCTCAAAATTTTTCTAACTCTCCGAATTTCCGAAAAATTTTGCCAGCGTTTCCTTTGCGCGGCTAGCTCGGTACTACTACAAAAGGCCTCTACGGGCTCCCAAATTCCAAAAAGAAAACAAAAGCCAAGTGGCTACATCAAAAACCCAATCCAATATCATACGGAATCAAAATACTTACCTTTTTAGTCGGGCAATTCAAATTTATCATTTGGAATCAAATCCAATTTCCTTCTCTTTTATAATACCTGCATATCCTGCTTAGCACTAATATTCAGACACAATATCCCAAAATCATTTTATACATCTCTTTAGATAAGTTTCATATCCACTTCTATTCAAATTAGTTTTCGCCATTTCATATGAATTCAATTCATTTTCGATTTCTAATATTGAGTTATATCATTCATTTAATTTGATTCATATTAGTTTCATTTACTAGTTTACTTTAAGTTTGCCGTTTGAAATTGTTTTGTCGTTAACCAAAATTTTCCAAAAATTTTCTAACTCCCAAAATTTCCGGAAAATTTTGGCAGAGTCTCCTTTGTACGGAGGAGCTTTTGCAATTTGACAAGAGATATAAATATGTATACATCGACCCACACGGTCGAAAAAAGCAAAAACAGTTCATATTTCCTATTTTTATTGCGTAGGCGTACCTTATTTAGCATTTTAAGCAAGCAGCTTATTTATATTAACAATTAGCGCAATCCAAATCAACCAAACAGCTTCCCGGTACCTGTACTTGCTCAATTTAAATATGTAAGTGCCATATATAAAAATTCTATTAGCATTACACTTACTTTTAATAGCTAACCCAAGAATTACATAAACAACAAGTATTACGAAAGCAATAAGCACCAAACACTTACTAGAAACGATTTATATGGTTTTTAAAGCTAATTTAAATGCTTCCATCCAATTCATATGCTATTTCATTTAATTTCTAATGGTTTACAACGCAATTGTTTACATTCATTTCATTTTTAAGCAAAACAAACTCATAGTCATATCAATTGATTCAAAAATCAATTATATTTGCTTCCACTACTTCATAGAATTTAATTAAATCTCGTTTACGTTAAATGACAATCATTTCTACGTAATTAGATAATATCCATGTGAATAAATAATTACTTAGGTTTTATAGCCAACTAAAATTGATCCCAACTTAATTTTATTTCATTCAATTCCATTCTAACTTATTCACACCCATTCATTTAGTTCGCCACATTCCATTCTTGTATACTAGTCATTCCCAAATTACTTCAATCCAATCTTTTATTAATGGGCTTTCATTCTTATTCGAAGCCAAGCTTCCATGCATTTTAAACTTAAGGTAATTACTTTAATTTATTCCAACATCAACTTAAGTGTACTTCTATTTGATTTTCACCTAATCAAGTTCCATTTGATTTAGTTAGCCCATCCATTTTAAATTTTAAATTTAAATTCACCTTCTCAATTTATCAGAATAATATCCAAGCACAAACACAACTCGTTTATTCTTCAAATTAATATACCAACAAATTTAAGTTCAGTCTGATAATCCAATTCCAATCACAACTTTGGTTCAGTTTTTATTCAACCAAACTTCATCCATTTATTTTTTTTAACTCAATTAACCCATTTTTAAATTTTTTTTTTTTAGTTCAATTACTTAATTCGTTATTGAATTTATTTTATTAATACAAGGCTATTCTCAATTTATTTCTATTCACTTGGGTTATGATTTACAACTCTAACCATCGCATTTATCAATCCAACTCTATTTCATTTTTATTTTAAAATATCTCCTCTTATTTAATTCATTAGCAAATCCGAGTCGAATTCAATTTATAAATTCGAGTTCAACTCCTAACTCCATTATTAACTTACAAATCCATTTATTTAACAGGGTTAAATTTTATTAACATACTCTATCACATAATTATTTAGTTAATTAGCTTACTTCCAATTTTTAATTCAACATTGGATTTTTAATTACAAAGAATCACTTCATTAAAATTTCCCGAGTTTCAATTTTATTTTACAATTTCAGTTTGAACTTCCCTTGATTTTCCAAAATTTCATCTCCTTTATTTTAAAATTTTAGAAATGCCTATAAAATCTCATAATAATATTAAAATAGCTTTTATAAAATATTTCTTATAACTCGATGTCTCAACCAGTCCATCCTTGTTCTCACAGAAATTCAGTCATACGTTGATCAGGCGTAGGACCGAAAATCTATAAGTACTTGGTAAACCCGTTTTCAACACCCAGTGAAAATATTTGGAAAATAATTTTATTGAAAATACAGAAAACAATTTTTGAAAATAGAGTAAATATCTTTGGTGAGAATGCTCTGGAAATCATCACACCCATCCATGGTCACAGTTACATACCAGGGTTACGTTGCAGTCTCAACAAAAGTCCATGTAACTGCAGTCTCTCCGCGGCCTCTCGATTACGCCATGGATCCCACACAACAGATCACAGTTACATCCAGGGTTACGTTGCCGTCGCAGCAAAAGTCCATGTAACTGCAGGCTCTCCGCGGCCTCTGATTTCGCTGTCGAAATGAAACTTCTCCACTCCTACATAGATCGCAGTCTACCGAGATAAACTCAACCGCAGACTGTTGGCTCTCAGCGGCACACACGACTTTCGCAATGTTACCATAGGTCGCAGTTACATCCTGGGTTACGTTGCAGTCACAACAAAAGTCCATGTAACTGCTGGCTCTCCGCGGCACACACGACTTACGCTATGGTAAACTCAACTCAAAATCCTCAGGAACTAGTTTTGTCCGGACTCCTCACAGGATCAACTTTAGAACCCCCTTTGGGGCTCAAGGCAGCGCCACCCAGTGGCACTCCTGAGAAGTCCATTTCAAGGGAGCGCCTTTTTCCCCAGAGTCATCATCAAAACATTTTATACTATACATATATAGTATCTTCAAATTATACACCTAGCATGATATTATACAAAGTTCCTTTACACAAAATCGATTATCCCAAAATCGATAATTCTCCAAATAGGCTTTTCAAAACTCAATATTGATATTATTATTTTTTTCAAAAATCAAAAGCCTTTCTCAAAATCCTCATAAGATCCTTTATATATATTCAGATATATATATATATATATATATATATAAATTTTTAAAACTTTGGATCCTTACCTTCTTGTATAAAACACCTTTCATACTCCAAACACTCTCAGAAACCATAGAAATATCCAATTTCCATCTTTATTCATTTCATATTTCTCAAAATATTCTTTCAGTTCAAAAGAATCATTTCACATTCCCTATTCACCTTTACATTAATCCCCATTTGGATTATTACCTCAATCCTTATCTCAGTTGGGTATTTTAATCAATAACAGTTTGAACTCCGACCAGTTTAGAAAAATAGCTTGAAAAGTTTAAAAATAGGTAAGTAGTTGAAAAATAATTATTAGTTTGCAAAATAGCTATAAAATGGTTAACTAATAGAAAAATATTGGAAAATAATTAAATAGTTTCAGAAACTTTAGATAATTGCAAAATAGTTGTAAAATAGAAATTAACTCGTAACTTAGTTGAAAATTAGTAATTAGTTTATAATACAGTTGTAAAATAGTTAAATAGTTCCAAAAGTAGTGGCAAAAACCAGTATAAAAATAGTTTGGGTTTAAAAAGAAAGTTGTATGGTAAGTAGATAAGAAAATAGATTTAAAACTACTTATATTAAAACAATTTACATTGAAAATGGTCTAGAGTCAAAACTGTTCACTTCCCCAACAATTCAATTTAAATTTCCACTCCTTTTAAATTGACCCAATCCCAATTTAATTAACTCCAATTTCCATTGGACTTGATTCATCCCCAATTTAAATTAAATTGATTCTCAATTTCCTTCCAACTTCAAATCAAATTCCATTTGATCTTTAAACTTGTACAAATTTAAGTATAATTTCAATTTTACATCTTCTATTTATAATCAATTACACTCACATTTTGCTTTTAACTCAGAGTTATACATTTTATTTAGCCAATATATTTTTATTATTCCATAAACATTTAATCAAGATTCCAGAGTTTAAACAAATGTCCAAATTACAATATCACCTTAGAATTTAACTATATCCAAAATTCTTTGGCAAATTCAATTATCCCTTTTGAATTTCAAAATTAAACCCAATTTACAAACAATCCCAATTTAAAATAATTTGGTAGCAATTTCTCTTCTAGAAACTCGAAAATGAACATCGATGATGCTGCAGTCATCACCGACTTTATTTTCCAGTGACCAAAAGAGTTCAATGCTTTTATCTCTCTAAAAAAAACACTTCCAAATATTTTTGATTTCAAATCTCTCAAATTTCAAACACAAAAATATTTTTGAAATAATACTATTCTTTCTTTAAAACCCTTGGAAACCACTTTCAAACCAAAAGGAATTTTAATTTTTCCCAAAATTCCAAACTCTCAATCCATCAAATTCATATTTAAACATTACTCTGGAATTTTCATCTTACTCTATTTCAAATATTCTCTGGAATTCTATTTCAAATTATAATCTCATTTATTTATGAAGTTTATTTCAATTAATAAATTACATTTACAATCTATATTTCAAATTCCTTTTTTTTGATTTTAAACCAATTCCACTTAAATTAAAATTCCAAAATTATTCCAATTACTTTGGACTAATATTCATTCAATTGAACCCACTTCAATTTCAATCATTCCAATTCAATCCAATTCAAATCTCCCATTTAAATATTTTTGAACTTATACATCTTCCATCCCAAATCTAATTAATTCAAATCGAATTCAATTTGAATGAGTTCAATTCCAACTTCAAATTTAAACCATCTCGAATTATATAATTCGAGCTATATTCACAAAGATTGGTTTAACCTTTTTAAACAAAATTTAACTTTGTTCATTTAAAGTTTCAAACAATTCTAATTTCTGAGTTCTAATTCTAGAATTTCATTTTTAATTGATTTAATTTTAATTTGGTCGTATTATATTCCTTCTTCACTTAGTCCCAATTCAAGATTTCAATTTGATTGTATTATATTACTTCTTAATTTAATTCCAATAATTTAACAACCAATCACTTTAATATTTATTAGAAGAAGATATAGCTCTATATATCAAATTACATTCTTATATAAAATCATTTAAAACCTTTATATAAGAAAGTAACAAGTACGCGCTCATATATATATATATATATACACACACACATATTTACTCAACTCATTATAGAGTACTACAGACTCTATTAAATGAGTAATCCCCACCAGAGCCAAGGTTCTCGCTTAACCTTTCTGCTCTGATACCAAATGTAACGACCCGAAATTTTCTAACCCGAAAATTCCAGATAGTTATGAAAAAGAAGAAAAAGATAGAAGAAGAAGAAGAAGAAAAGAGACATCAACAACTCACATTCGCAGCGGATAAAATATAATAATAAATAATAGTTTACAAAAGAATACTATATTTGTTGATTACATTTAATATACATCAGAGTTTCACATATATATACAGACACTAGACATATAAATCATGTCCCAGATACACAATAATATACTGCAGCGGAAATACTCCGTACGTACTTGTCATCCAGCTCGCCTCCTGAGCTCCAAACGTACCTACCTGAAAATCTGTAATACTCGGTCTGACCCGAGCATTACACCAAAGTAACACCCGGGTCAGGCTGGAAACCAGCGTGAGTAAACCCATCTAACAAAGAATACAAAAGCAAACAACATATATAAACCCGTGTAAACTTATCCATTTAATCAATTCACAATTTTCCACAAGCAATCTTTCATTCACATATCAATTTCTAAGTACCAAACTTAGATAAATCAATCAAATTCTATTTCACCCTAATGATTTCTCAAATCAATAGAATTCGAAGTGTTTTCGGGTATCTCTCAATACCCGAATCTGGTCTCTTCGAGACTCATGTTATTCTAACCCAAGATATTCAAATGAAATACACAACATTCCATATCAGAGATATCCACCCATCCAAAACATCCATTACCATTTATCCATTCATAAGCAAAGCTTAATCTCAAACAAATTTAATTTAATAAATCCTGATTGAATTAATAATCTCAACGACTTAAATTTCTTCATTTAACATTAATTAATTTCACATCAATTAATCAACCATCCCTTCATAATTCTTCTTAATCACATTACCCAGGATTAATTGTCCTTCAATTTCATTTAAGTAAAAATCTTTAATTTATTACCCAATAATCATTCTCAACTCAAAACAGAAATCAATCTTTACATACTCCTTAGATTAATCAACTATAGTAATTATATTAATCTTCAATTCCCTGTAAAATTAATTTCTCATAAGTACTTAGTACTGATTAATTATTTTTAGTTAATCAATTTTTATTTTTCTTTTTATTTCCCTATCAATGCAATTATATAAATTAATGACTTCTCAATAATATTCCAATTTATCTTAGTATGAATTAAACCCGCAATATTAAATCTTCCTTACTTAATAATTAGTTACGATCTGTTTACGTATCATTTCCTAAATATCCATCTAAATTTATCACTTAGTGTAATTGTTTTTAAGGGATAGTCAATTTTATCAAATTAGTCTTCTGCTAATTTACCTTCAGTTACTTCTACTGAGAAATTATCTTTCTGATAAATTCCACCAAGTAATCTAAATTACTTATTTCCATTTATTAACCATCCATTTATGTACTTTTAAAAAAAAATTACATTAAGTAATTATACCCTCCAAATTTCACGATTGATTATCCTGAATTAATTAATAAAATTTATTACCTTAAATTAATTACATCATTAAATTTCATCTCTAAATACTTAACTTAAGTTATTCACTTAATTACAAATTGATTCGTAAAATTATTTCTTAATTGCAAACTATTTAATTTCCTTATTACATCATCAATTGATAGACTTTAACTAAATTTATCTTTGATTACTCGAATAACTTAATCATTGATTAACAATCTAATGTTATTTAACTGACAACTCATAAGGGTACTGATTTACTGATCGTTTTCCCCATATTCAAAAAGTGTTTTCTTCCAAATTTTCAAATGGCAAATCAGTAAGGATTTCTCACCTGTAACGATGCTCCTCTGTTAATTCATCATCAATCGTCGGCCACTGTCAGAAGGCGCTCGCCATCAGCTTCCACAAATCCTTCAAACTTCTCCCTATCACTGCTCACCAGTCACCGCGAGCACAACACTGATATTTGAAACTCGTGCTCGACGCAGAGGAACCCATGTCCTCAAACTACTGCATCACGAAATCGCCACCGCTGCTCGAGTTACCTCCATGCGCACGCGCCTCTTTCCCGCCCCGAGTGCGTCGCCTCCTTCGCGACGTTCTACCTCCGCGACTTGGCAAAGAAAACCCCCTCTCGAACCGCCTCTACTAAACCCAGTGCGCCCACGTCCCCCTCGCGAGCTTGAGCTACCTCGGCTCAAGATTCTCAAATCGATGTCGCAGCCCACGACGTCGTCATTGAGTTTGAGGCGAGGCCATGGCTTCGGTCATTGAAATTTTTTTGTTTTTTTTTTAAAAAAAAACGAGAACTGGGAATCGCGATTTAGGAATGGAGGAAAAGAGAGGGATTTGGAAATAAAAAGGGGTTTCGGTTCTATATGTTTTAGCATAAGGAGGAGGTAATATAAATTCGAATCACAAAGATTCTTAAGATTGAAGGCTTCGGCCATACTTTTTTTTTCGATCTGTTTGTTAATGGAGAGGGGAGAACGGGAATAAAATATAGGAGAGTGGAAGCTTCTTGAGCACGACATTGCGTATGAAAATATCTTGCTGAATTACTTTAAATTAATTTATATTATAAAACGCCAAACGTCACGCTAAGCATAACGCGAAATCCCAAACTCCAATCAGACACACCGGCGGGCGTTTATAAGGTCTTACCCGCATTCCGAACACAATGGAATGTGTTCCAGAGGCCAATTTGATCGTATGCGCGAGTTACCGAAGAAAACGATCAAATTTAAATTAATCGATTAAAATAGTTCTAAGTGTTTTGAGCTGCCAGGGTTAAACGACAACTCTGATTGCTACGAAAACTAAAATCCGATAATAACTAACTATTACGGATCCAATGGAACAGGTTTCATCAAATTTCGAGACTGTGTCTCGGAAAGCTATTTTTAAATCCCAATTTAAACGATATAATAAAAAAAAATGAACAAATTTCCTTTAAATTTAAATTTCAACTATTCTATTATCCTCGGTATCATTATTATAGATTTTATAAGCCTTCAAATTATTTTAGACAGGCTTAGAAATGCCAGATTCAACAATTTACCCAATTTTCCATTATTAAATTCAATATTTAAACTATGCAATTCATGATTTCATTATCAAGTAAATATTGATATCTTGATATCAAGTTAAAATTAACTTTTAACTATTTTAGAATCAACTAATTATTTCTATTTAATTCGTTAAAATTTTCGGGTCGTCACAGATTTTCTCCCAATTGGGTTCATTGCCCGAGGCTGAACCCTAAATTGAAATTTTTTCTCAGGAGGAAATCTTTTTAATAAAAATATTCTACGTCTTAGAAGCAGATCCAGGAAGGCCGTGGATACAGGAAGGGCGAGGACTAGAGCTGAGGACCAAAACTGAGTTTTTTGTGATTATTTTAGATTTGTAAGCAATTTAAAATAATGGGGTTCTCAATAGTTGTAGTTTTTCAACAATTTTGAGATAGTTTTAATGTAAGTTTATTTACAGTCAGTTTTTAAGTAAATTTTAGAAGTTCTTTTCAGTCTATTTTATTCAGTTATTTATAGTTATTTACATCTATTTTAATTGATATTTAGCCTGTAAATGTTAGTTTCTTTTTATAGAGACTTAATCCTTTGTTGATGCGAATGAAATATTAAAATGTGAAGAATTCACAAATAGAGATTAAAATAGAAAAACACTAAATTTACAGAAATTAGATGTAAAATAATAAAAACTGAAATAAAATGGAGATAGACTAAATTCGGAAAATTTAAGATATTTGCAGGAATGATTATAACAAGTGCTTATAAATAAAAAGATAAATTAGAAGAGTAACAGTTGCAAGAACAATTATAACACGTAGGTTATAATTAGAAAGAAAGAAATAATATAAGGGGCTTATTTTAAAACTTAGATCTTAGATTACGTTAATAAGCAAATATAGCAGAAATAATAGAAGGGGCTTATTTTAAAACCAAGATCTTGATTAAGTTAATAAGAAAATATAGCAGAAATAACAGAAGGGGCTTGTTTTAAAACGTAGATCTTGGATTAAGTTAATAAGCAAATATAGAAGTAGTGGCCCATACCGGCAGCATTTCCTTGCAGTTCTAGGACTGATGGTCTCACTCGTGGGTGAGGCCGGGCACTCTTATGTTGATTCGGGTAAATAAGTGGCCAATAGATAGAGGCTCAGATTTGGGGATTTTGGAAAGGGGCGCAAAGCTATAAGATTTGTTTGTCAGGACCAGTACCGGCAACATTCCCTTTCAGGTCATCTCACATGTGGGTGAGGTTGGGCACGCTTATGCTGATTAGTGTAAATAAAGGGTCAAATAGAGGGCGATAGTTAGTGTGTACCGGCGATGATCGAGCGTACGACATCGATTGGGTAAATAATTCGCTACTGTGTCCTAAGTGCTAAGAGGTTTCTTTTGCTGTGGGACCAACATGATTGGTTCACAGTGGCACAACAGAGATAGGAAATGCCGATCAATGGGTAGGATTAGGATTTCAGCCTAATCAAGCTAGCAGTTGAGATAGGATTAGAGTTTCAGCATAATCACAGCAGTTTAAGACAAGTGCAAACAATCAAATCAAATAGTCAAACAAAAACAGAATTTTATGCGTGTTTTATCTTTTTTGTATCTTCCATTCAAGCTAGAACTATTGCTCAGTCTATTATCTTTATCTTGCCTAGAAACACTAGTAATTACTTTCACTCACTAGACATATTGTCTGTCCTACTCCTCTATCTTTCCTCCCCCTCCCCCAATAGGCCAACAGAATTGAGGATAGTTGATTCCGGTTACTTGGAGATTCATTTCTAGAGTTTTTCATTTCAGATGTATCTTCTGCTTTTCATCTTTTTCATCTGGCTTATGATGACACTTGTGAGAGGGATTATTATGATTATTATTGTTGTTACTTTTATACTCTGATTATGTGAGACTGAGATGTATTTTCATAAGACATGAGAGATTTTGAGTTTTTGAGACATGTTATGTTTTTATGACTTATTTTGAAATGAAGTTTAAATTCTGAATGATAAGTTATTACCAAAATGTTTTCCGTCTCTTTTACTTGTTTGTCTTGTGAATCTTAGTCTCTGTGATGCTTTAGCTATACTTATAACGCACCACATCCTTTGGTGTGCCCTTTCTGGGAATACTAGAGGGTGTGGGGTGTTTCATTTGGTATCAGAGCCTGAGGTTACAGGATTCCTAAAAACTTGTCTTAAAAGTAAATTATTTTTCAAAGGTAACATGTCTTCTAAAAGTATTTTTCAGAAAGAAACTCTTATTTAGAAATAGTTTTCAAGTATAAGCGAGTTTTTATAAAAATCCCCTCAAAGTCCAATTCAGCTTTCTTTCGATTCTTTCGAGCCTAAATTTTCTTTTTCTTTGCATAGAATGGCGGACACCCCAAATCATCTAGAGGGTGTCCTAGTCCTTGGCCGGTTCCATAGATACCTCTAAGCTACGGCACCAGAGGTGTAAGGAAAAGTGCCCAATGCAGCACGGACAGGTGGAGGTCACGTTAATCCACCTGTAGTAGCTAATTTTTCTAAGATACGCAAGGATTTTGCTAATTTAGGAGGCAAGACGTTTTCTGGCATGGAGGATTTCGTAAAGGCACGAACTTGGTTGAGGAATATGGAGCGGATATTTGGGCTGTTAGAATTGGAGGACCAATAGAGAGTTCAGCTTCCATCAAGGCAACTGAAGGGAGAGGCTTCTTACTGGTGGGAGATTGTAGAGATGGAGGGTAGTGACATTGGTTGGATTTTATTTCAGGGAGGTTTGATAGAAAGTTCTTGTTGCAAGTTGAGGAAGCCGTGCAGTTGGAGAAGTTCATTAGTCTGAAGCAGGGGAGTCTTTCGGTGAAAGAGTGTATAACTCAGTTTAATAAGTTATCGAGGTTCGGAACGGAGCTTGTTAATACACCACATAATAAGGCCACAAAGTTTGATAAGGGATTGAACGAACCCCTCTAAGGGTTGGCATTGACATATGTACCAATGGGAGCGACATATGAGTCATTTGTGGAAATGGCTTGTAACGACTTGATATTTTCAACCATTCGCATCCACACATGCCGGATTTGAATTGCTTAAAATACTGAATTGTTAATTTATATTTGGCAAAACTCAGTATGTACAGTAAATAAATAAATCATAGAATTACAGACATAGAGTAATATAAAATATGCAGCGGAAACAAAAGAATAGTAGTTCATGAAGCTACTATATGTATATATATAACAGAGTTAAATAAGATACAATGGAAGTCTCAAATACAATAATCAAATACAAGATCAGAATACATCACTGGAATCAACTAAATAACTACAAACTGAAAGATGTAGATGGATCTCCAAACGAAGATCCAACTCCAAAGGTGAGTCTCAAAAGCTGTATCACTCAGTCTGATCCGAGCATAAAGCAAAACACAAAACACTCGAGTCAGGATTAACATTCTTATGTCAATAAATCCAACTAAAGTGAAATAACAACTGAAATACAAGTAACTCAAAGGATGTTTGAGATAACCATCCTCTAAGGATCCGTTAAACTATCTACTATGCAGTAATACACGCTATTATAATAATGTCTAAAGTAAAGTATAATATATTTTAAAAATAGCATTAAGGCGTTACCCACATCCCCCTTAACACATTTTATAGTGCCAATAGTCTATACAGTACCACCGTACCTCCAGATCGGGAGGCTACCATAAATACTCCATAGGTACGAAAACTCGTAGTAAAGTATGCTATGGTAGGTGACATGGCACAACTAGGCAATGCCAGGGTAGATATACAGATCGTTCGGGTATGTATCATTTCAACCCATAGTGAATTCTATACTAACAGGGAATTTGCAGAGTGATAACAGATATGATAATAACATAACAGGCATATATCATCAATATAAATAACAGATAATGGTGTCAGATGTCACAGGTGAACAGATAACATATAATGGCATATATATAACAATGTAAATAACTAACAACAGCATATTTCAATTTCCATTTCAATTGAAATCAAATTTAATAAATATAAGAACGTTAATCGTGAGTAATTGCTCACTTTTCGAGGCTAGAAAGATGACAATGAAGTTGAGTTTACAAAATCTAGGCACGAATCCAAATAAAGCAAGATGGGCACGACTTTGATAGAAAAGCTGATAAATCGAAATTAATGAAAACAAATCAAAATTGGATTAATGATGATAAATGGTATAAGTGAATATAAACTATAAATCATATTCTGAATTCAAACACATATTAATTTATAACGTACATTTTTTTTCAAATCAATAATTTACCTTTAATATCATTATATATATATATATATATATATAACTAAATTCACACATACTTACACACATATCAACAAAATAAATCTTTATGGTAGATTTGGAAAATCAAACATTAACAAAAATAAAAAATCTACATCATTTCACTAGTTAATATGGATAATAGATGAAATGAAATCTTATACATACTACCCGTGTAAATATTTATAAACTAGCATATACCTTAAAGAAAATCTAACATTTATAACTAGTATATATGTAATAGATCATAAACACTTAAACTTGCATTAAAAAAATACTTTTATACTAAAATATATTCTCATATTCAAATTGTGAGATATAAAACAAAGAAAACAAGACATATGTTAACTAATACACACACACACGCTTTATAGCAATATTATATATATAATTTATATACATATACCTTTAACTGTATATATGTATTTTAAAGCTATAACAAAGTATGATTTTAAATCAATTTTCAACAAACAAGAGTTGGAAACCCAAAATATGTGTAATATGTAATATAAACTAAGTATATAAAATTATATATACACATTTCAAAATACTAGCAATATATGCAACAAAAAATATTGAAGCACAAAGCAGGTTCATACTGAAGGAACACTATTTATACGCAACACGTATATATACAAGCAAATAATGTTCTGAGTGTAACATATAAGCTAGAAATATGCATAACCTCACAGCCGAAATATATACATATATATGCATCGGCACATAAGTGGTTTTGCATACCAACATATAGGATTTTGTGTATGAAATCATAAAAATACAATTTCAGCAATATATATGCACACCTTGATATAAAAACAAAGTCTTCATATTATACTGAACATATTTATTAAAGTATGCATACATTCTCAAAAAAGTTCACATGCAATTTTTTTTTTGAAAATAGGTTAATTTATTTACTAATTAGGCTTTGCGGCCCATAGCAAAATACATGGCACTTAATAAGATACAAATACAACTGGCCGACCATCATCAACAGTCAAACTCTCTTCCCAGCTTCACCTTCCTTTTTAGGTTACTACTATGGCGGTTGCCAATTCATTAATTGATTTTGTTCGCTCGGTACCATCTTCCTCAACTTCGCCAATAGTAGTTTTTCTTGTGCCGATGCAGTGGTGAGTATCTTCTTAGGAATTCTTCTGAGAATAATACCTATTTCTCTGTTGATTTGATTTGTGAGAGCTAAAGTATCTTGCTTTTTTACTTTCAAAAGCCCTACAGTTACATTCCTTCCAGATGAACCACAAGCAGGTTGTGAGTCCAATTTTTCCGAGCTCCTTTATCAGCTTAGAGAAGTTACTCCTATCGTGCAGGTATTCCAATTCCTCTGTTAAGTTTTTAGCATATTTGTAGGGCTGAAGTCTACTCTTTTGATTGTTCCATATTCTTTTTGGGTATTCACAGTCAAAGAATAAGTAGTCATGTGTTTCTTCATCCCTGCAGCAAAAATAACATGTTGTGTCTTCCAATATTTTCCATTTTTTTAGTCTGTCTTTTGTTGGTAGTTTACCCAGAATCGCCTTGTAGAGTGTGTGCGCCATTTTGGGGGGATTAGATTTGCTCCATACTATTTCAGACCATTTAACCTCAGGGCTTTTCCTTCTTGATTCTTCCTAAATGTCTTTAAACTTGAATTGGTCACTTGTACTAGCCTTCCATATCCATTTATCTTCAATTTCTTCTCTATGGATATATTTATTTCGAATTTCTTCCTGATAATTAAATGTTAATAATTTATTAGTGCATTGCCATTCACCATTCTCCACTATGTCAGCTACCTTCCAATTAGGTGATCCATATGCCGAGAATTTCGCAGGCAAATATATATATATATATATATATATATATATATATATACTGACATATGCTCGAAATATATATATAGCTATAGCCGAAATAATATACTTCATTTTCATAGCACCTTATAAACTTTATACTTTGAATACTTTATGAATTATAAACTACATAACCTTTCGTACCTACATATATATTATATAAAATGCTACATGTAATATATACATCAGATCTGGTTATATAGGCTAAAGATGAACCAACAGACTTAACATATAATATTATACATATAACTTAAATATATGGGTAAGTATAAACAACTTGTACACCTATATTTTACTAATAAATAATATAATTTTATATAAACTTACTTACATATATATAATAACAACAGATCATATAAATCTCTCCTAAGTACATATATATACATAACAGAAAATATATATACACCTCAGAGAAAGAAATGCAAGCTGATTATGCTAAAGAGGAAGGAGGCACGGAACGAGGTGATGGCTCGGCCTAGGTAGGTGATTGGTGGAGCGGCCATGGTGGTTTGCTGTGTGGAAAGAATGATAGATATGGATGCGATGATGCAAGAGTAAAGGGCGGAGGCATGCGAGCTTTGACTCGGTTGTGGCCATCAAAAAGCACGTAATAGTGGCCAGAGACCGAAATATTTGGAGGGGAAAACGGTTTGGTGGAAGACGCACAGTAAAGCAGAGTAAAAATGAAGTGTATATTTCTTAGATATTTCTGTTCAAAGTGGAACCGAACCCGAAATGAAATTGATTATAGGGAATAGGAAAGGCCATCAGTGGAATTCAAGAAATTATTTATGGCAGATGGCTATTGGACTAAATACTCCTCAGGATGGACAATCAAAAGACAAAAGAACAAAGAGTCAAAGTGTCGTAACCGATACAAATATTCGTTTACTGGTTTCATGGCGTACCGGGGTTCACAAAAAAGAAATGAATATACCGCTGAGATCAGCATGACAAGACGATCAAAACAATATACAGATGCCATTGGTACGACCATCGTATCAAAAGTCGATAATCGGTACCGTAAATGCTGCTAATTTTTCTAGAAATAAGATAAACGGAGCAATAACAGTCAAAATTTGGAGAAACTAAATGTGACGACTCACTTAGAAGATGATTTACAAATTTTCTATAGAAAAATATTCAAGTTTGGAAAACATTTTATTATCATCAAATATTAACTGATTTAAATTGAAATAAAATTTACACAAGAAAATAAACTTCAATATTATCTAATGAAAATTTAACATTTGCTATGTTAAAGTAGACGTATTTCAAATATTAAATTTTTATTTTAAAATTTCACCAAAAATTTCTAGTTAAATAAATTAATAAAACCATCAAAATTCAGTTAAATACATTATAAAATAAATAAAATTTACGGTCATTACATGGCTCTCATATCAGATGTTGCTAAGGAAGAAGAGGTTGAGGAGATTCCTAAATCAGAAATCTCTAAGAAGCAGTGGTGGAAGAACAAGAAGGTTAAGGACAAAAAGAAAGGAGGAGGACCTCGAAAGGGACAGATCAAAACGGGCGAGAAATGTCATAATTGTGGATTGGTTAAGCATTACTCAAAGAACTGTAAGAAGGACAGGATGAAGGGGAGGTGTTACAATTATGGGCAGCCTGGATACCTTAGTAGAGCTTGTCCTCAGAGGACGGGGCAGAGAGCAGGCGCACCTACGGTGCAAGTACATGCTTTGGATGCAGCACCTTCTACTAGTGGACTGGACCGAGGTAGGAAGGTCTCTGTAGAAGGTTTGATCTCTATTTTGGATTTTTCATATTTGGACTCTTTTTGACTTTGGAGCATCACATTTTTTCATTTCTAGTTCCTTGGTTGATTGTTTGCACTTAGATATTTCTCAAGTTATAGACCCTATAGTTGTTTCAAACCCCATAGGAGGATCGACGCATTTATCCATGATTTGTAGGGGTTTGAAAATTTTTATACTAGGCGTATACTTTGATTGCGACGCCTATGTACTGGGATTTTCGGGATATGGGATGATTTTGGGGATGGACTAGTTATCCGTTTATGGGGCAACATTGGACTATGAGAGGAGAGTCGTCAAACTAGGAACATGTAGCGGACGGACTCTCGAGGTTTCTTGCGACCCACAGGGGTCGGCCATGTTGAGCTTCCTTTATTCCTTGATTCATTACTAGGAGAGATAGATTCAGTTCCAGTTGTTAGAGATTTCCCAAATGATTTTGAGGAGGTTAGGCAGCTACCCCCTAAAAGATAGGTCGACTTTAGGATCTATCTGAATGATAATGCTAAGCCGGTGGCATTGCCCATAAGACATATGGCTCCGAGGGAGAGGAAGGAGTTAAGTAAGTGATTGGTGAGCTATTCGAGAAATGCTTCATCAGATAGAGCATATCTGAGTGGGAGGCACCAGTCGTCTTCGTTGCAAAGGCGGATGGTTCCCTTCGACTTTGTATAGACTATAGAGAGTTTAATAATCTCATGAAGAAGAACCGTTATCCACTTCCTAGGATAGATGATCTTTTCGACCAATTGATTGGCTCTTCATTATTTTCTCAGCTTGATTTAGTCACTGGATTTCATTAGCTTAGGGTCGCTGATGATAGCATTGATAAGAAAGCATTTAGGACACCAATGGATTCTTTTAGAGATTGGTTATGCCATTTGGGCTGACGAATGCCCCAGCCCATTTTGTAGATCTAATGAGTCGTGTTTTTGGAGATGTCCTAAATAAGTTCGCTGTAGTGTTCGTGGACGACATTCTAGTTTTTTACAAGAGTCTGGAAGAGCATGTTGTTCATCTTGAGGAGATTCTTCGCACACTTCGTTTTCATCAGTTGAAAGAAAAATTCTCGAAGTGTCACTTTTGGCATGTGGAGGTGCGTTTCTTAAGGCATGTAGTCTCAAGAGAGGGTTTAGCTGTGAATCCCGCTAAGATAGTAGCAGTATAGGATTGGAAGGCCCTCAATAATGCCACCGAAGTAAGAGGCTTCCCAGGTTTGGCTGGTTATTATAGGAAGTTTTTCAAAGATTTTGCTAAGATTTAAGCACCGCTTACGCACCTCACTAAGAAGAATGCGACATTCATGTGGAACGTGGTTGCGGATGCATTAAGTAGGAAGAGAGCAACCCTTAGTCCAATGTTCGTGGAGTGGAAAAGCCTAGAGATTATTCCCACCTTTGATTTTAAGCCCTCTATGGAAATTTCTCCTGGATTATTGGCAGCACTTAAGGTCAAGCCTACCTTCATAGATTAGATTGGCTCAAGGCAGCAAGAGGATTAAGAGCTTGTGGATATCTAGATAGGATTAACATAGGAGAGGTCTCTAGACATCTCCAACGCTATTCCATCGATAGTAAAGTGTGGCTAAGAAGAGATGGAAGACTTTGCGTCCCCCGCACTGGTGATTTGATGAGTGTAGTTCTAGCAGAAGCACGCCACTCTCGGATGACTATTCATCCAGGTAGTGATAAGATGTATAGGGACATGAAGAGAGTGTTTTATTAGAGTGGCTTAAAGAAGGATGTAGCAGAGTTTGTGGCCTTAGTGTCTTGTGTGCCAAAGGGTTAGGGCAGAGCAGCAGAGACCTGGTGGATTGCTTCTACCATTGGATGTACCTGAATGGAAGTAGGGTATTATTTCAATGTACTTCATAGATGGTTTACCCCTATCTAGGAAGGGGAATACCAGTATTTGGGTGATTGTAGATCATTTTACTAAGAGCGCTCACTTCATTCCGGTCAAGATTAAGAGGACAACGACTTATTTGGCATCCTTATACGTTCATGAGATAACCCGACTTCATGTAGACCCCTCTTGCATAGTGAGCGATAAAGACCCTATCTTTACTAGCCATATTTTGGAGGAGCTTGCAAGAGGCTTTAGGAACACAGCATAGATTGAGTACAGCCTATTACCCTCAAACGGATGGACAAACAGAGAGAGTTAATAGAGTTTTTGAGGATTTATTGAGGATGTCATTCTTGATTTTGGAGGGACGTGGGAGGAGCACCTTCCTTTGGTGGAATTCGCTTATAATAATAGTTTTCAATCTATTATTGAGATGGCTCCTTTTGAAGCTCTTTATGGAAGACCTTGAAAGTCATCTTCATGTTGGTTGGAGTCTACAGAAAGATTGCTACTTGGTCTCGACATTGTTAGAGAGACTTCGAAAAAGATTGAATAGATTAGAAGAGGAATGAAGACGGCCTAAGATAGACAGAAATCAAATGCAGATAAGCGGAGAAGGAATATTGATTCAAGATAGGAGATTTGGTTTTCATTAAGGTATCTCTGTTAAGAAAGGTAGTGAAGTTTGGATCAAGTGGGAAACTTGCTCCTAGATTCGTAGAACCGTCCCCCATTATGGAAAGCGTAGGGAAGATGGTGTATCAAATAAAGCTACCAGAAAAGCTTGTAGAAGTTATTGATGTTTTTCATGTTTCGCACTTGAGAAAGTTCTTACATGATTCAGAAGAAGTAGTGGAACCTAGCCAATTTAAGGAAGTTAAAGTGGAGAGAGGAGCATCGGTTCGTCGCATTCCTACTAAGATCGTTAGACATGATATCAAGAAGCTTAGGAATAAGAAAGTCCCTTTGGTTAAGGTGCAGTAGGGAGATAGTGTTGAGGACGCTACGTGGGAGGCTGAGGAGAAAATACGTATCTCTTATCTGTATCTCTTCGATGGTACGACTTGAATTTCTTATTTCCATCTTTAGATTTGAATAGGTTCTTTCCTTTCGTATCCTTTGGGAGGGTAGATCTTACGATTTAACCTATAGATCGTAGGACTGAATGTAAACATGTTTCTAAAATATGTTGTGTATTTTGGATGCTAGTGGTTGCAAGTGTTTGCTAGTGGATGCTGATGGACGCACACATTAGGCACTATTATCTCTTAGAGAACGGCCTAACTAGCTCACTAAATCATATGCATATGGATGTATGTGCACTTGCATTTTTATTTTATTTCCATGGTTGCTATAATGGGTGATTATCATATGATTATTGCATTTAAATGATGATTGTAGCACTCATGTAGAACTATCAGTTATCACTAGGAAATTTGCATTCATTTGAATACATGGCACGGACATGATTGCATGAAAAGGAGGTCAACTGAATCAGTAGACCGCCTAATCTTTTGCATTAGTTAGAGACATTGACACTACACTATTGCATATATCATAAGTTGCATTAGAATGCTTAAGGACAATGGATGTAAGGGATGATAATTGAATATGTGGTTGTGAAATTTGGATGAAAATATTTTTTCTTCTATCCTTGGAGATTTCAGGGACAAAATCCTTAAGGAGGGGAGAATGTAACAACCTGAAAAATTAGATTAATAATAAAGAATTAATAAATTAGTTGAATAATAAAATAGGGTTGGGAAATTGTCGAAATTGAGCCACGGGAGTTGCATCATTGGGTCCATGGCAATTTTCTGATCAATTTCCATATATAACTTGTCGAAATCTGAGCGAGTATGAAGAAGTTACGAGAGAAATAAGAAATTAGAATATATAAACAAAAACGAAATTATATATATACACACCCACGTATCCATAGGTCAACCTGCATTAGGGTCAGGTCGACCTATGGGTCAATCCCCCTTTGTTAATGGAAGAAGAATCATCCAGTACGAGCCGAAAGTTCTGGAGTTCATTTTTCATGAAATCTTATGCTTCCGTGGTTGCATCCGAGGATCCCTAACGAGCCTATGACGTGGTTGCACTAGATTCAATCTTCAAATCCGATGGCTTGAGATCCCTAAGCCACACTATAAATAGAACCCTAGGCTTAGCTATTTTTCCCATTCATATTTTCTCCCAATTAGGTTCATTACATGAGGCTGAACCCTAAATAGAATTTTTTTCCGGGAGGAAAACTTTTTAATAAAAATATTCTATGCCCTAGAAGCAGATCCAGAAGGCTCAGGACTAGAGCTAAGGACCATAAGTGAGTGTTTTGTAATTATTTTAGAATCGTAAGCAATTTAAATAATATGGTTCCAATAGTTGTAGTTTTTCTACAATTTTGAGACAGTTTTTATGTAAGTTTATTTACAGTCAGTTTTTAAGTAAATTTCAGAAGTTCTTTTCAGTTTATTTTATTCAGCTATTTTATTTAGTTATTTACAATTATTTACATCTATTTTAAGTTAGAATTTACCCTATAATGTTAGTTTCTTTTTTATAGATTTAATCCTTTTTTGACGCGAATGAAATATTAAAAAGAGAAGAATTTGCAAATATGGATTAAAATAGAAAAACACTAAATTTATAGAAATTAGATGTAAAATAAGAAAACTGAAATAAAATGGAGATAGACTAAAATAGGCAAATTTAAAATATTTGCAAGCATGATTATAACAAGCGGTTATAACTAAAAAGAGAAATTAAAAGAGTAACAGTTGCAAGAACAATTATAACATGTAGGTTATAATTAGAAAGAAAGAAATAACAGAAGGGGCTTATTTCAAAACTTAGATCTAAGATTAAGTTAATAAGCAAATATAGCAGAAATAATAGAAGGGGCTTATTTTGAAACTTAGATCTTGGATTAAGTTAATAAACAAATATAGCAGAAATAACAGAAGGGGCTTATTTTAAAACTTAGATCTTGGATTAAGTAATAAGCAAATATAGAAGTAGTGGTCCGTGCTGGCAGCATTCCCTTTCAGGTCTAGGAATGATGACCACACTCGTCGGTGAGGCTGGGCACGCTTATGCTGATTAGGGCAAAAAAGTGACCAATATATAGAGGCTCAAATTTGGATGTTTGGGAAAGGGATGCAAAGCTAGAGGATTTGTTTGTTAGGACCAGTACCGGTAGCATTCCCTTTCAGTCGAGGACTGATGGTCTCACATGTGGGTGAGGCTGGGCACGCTTATAATGACTAGGGTAACTAAAGGGTCAAATAGGGGGTGACAGTTAGTGTGTACTGGCGATGACCAAGCGTGCGACATCGATTAGGGTAAATAATTCGCTACTACGTCCTAAACGCTAAGAGGTTTCTTTTGCTATAGTTACAACATGATTGGTTCACATTGGCACAACAGAGATAGGAAAGGCCGATAAATGGGTAGGATTAGGATTTCAGCCTAATCAAGTTAGCAATTGAGACTTGATTAGGGCTTTAGCCTAATCACAGCAGTTTAAGACAAATGCAAACAATCAAAGCAAATAGTTAAACAGAAACAAAGTAGAATTTTATGCAAGTATTATCTTTTTTGTATCTTCCTTTTAAGCTATAACTATTGCTTAGTCTATTATCTTTATCTTGCTTAGAAATGCTAGTAATTTCTTTCACTCACCAGACTTATTGTCTGACCCACTCTTCTATCTTTCCTTCCCCCCTGTTAGGCCAGTAGAGTTGACGATAGTTGATTCTGGTTGCTTGGAGATTCATTTCAGGAGTTTCTCATTTCAGATATATTCTTTTGATTTTCATCTTTTTCATTTGGCTTATGATGGAACTTATGAGAGGTGATTATTATGATTATTATTGTTACTTTTATACTCTGATTATGTGAGATTGAGATGTATTTTCATAAGACATGAGAGATTTTGAGTTTTTGAGACATGTTATGTTTTTATGACTTATTTTGAAATGAATGTTAAATTCTGAATGATAAGTTATTACTTAAATGTTTTCCACTACTTTTACTTGTTTATCTAGCAAATTTTAGTTTCTGTGATGCTTTAGCTATACCTATAACGAACCACATCCTTTGGTGTGTCCTTTTTGGAAATACTAAGGGGTGTGGAGTGTTTCAGAACGTGAATCTGAACGTTAAATCCAAATGATTAGACATTAATCACTGATCGAATTTACACCTAAGGGTCATACAATCAAAACATTAAATATTCCGACTATGTAATGACCCATAAATTCATCATTTCAGAAAAATTTCAAAATATTAAAAAGTAAGATTTATAAACATAAATGATGGTGTTTTAAATAATAAATAGTATTTTTAATCTTATTTTGAAGATATATATATAAGAAAAATGTATACTTGGATAAATATCGATAAAATGACCAGAAACCGTTTTATCGATAAACAGCTCTAAAATCATAAAATGTTGCACACGGAGCAGGATACATACACTTATTTTTAAACAAGAATATGAAATAAAAATAATTATTTTATTTATGGGAAAATAAAATGTGTTTCTGACATCAACAGTGATGCTTTTATATTTCATATGGATTTATGAATTTAAAATTGAGATTTAATGATTTAATAATTATTATAATTATTTAAATAATTATTTTAAAATATTCATAATTCATCTTAATTAGTTATTAAGTGATAATAAATCATTTATAATAGTTTTATAAAGATATATATCTGACTTGAAAATATAAGAAAATTCGTATTGGTTTATTGATATAATAGTGAATTTTGTAAGTATTTGCTAATATTAATTATATGGTATTATAAATAAAAGGTGCTCATTTTAATTAGTTAATAATGATGAGAATTATTTTTTGATTTTTTTTACATTTATATGTAAATTAAAATGAAGGTAAAAATGTGATCGAGAATCGATTTCCCGATATTCAACGGTTTGACGAAAGAATTTGTTCAAAATCGTGAAACATTGTTTATTCTGTTGTGCACATACATGTATATACATGTCAAATGCACACATTAACATCTATATAAACACACACATGCATATAACATATATACATTTATATATAAACATATATAAGAAAATATCTAAGATATTTTTACAAACTTCATCCTTAAGTCATCTAAAGCCAATGCACCGTGATGGGAAGAGAGTGAAGTGATAGAGCACACAAAGGGAGGAGGACCAACGTGTGAAATTATGGGAGGAGGTGGAGCACATAGGTGATGGAAAGGTGGTGAAGTGATAAAAGATATTTACCATATTTTTTCTATAAATACCACCCCTTTATCATAAATTCCTTACATATTCCTCTACTTCTTCTTATTTCTTCTCAAGTTATCTAAGAGCCTCTCTAATAGCTTCTCTTCATGTAAAAATAATAATAACTACATCATCAATTATAAATCTGTAAATCTTATTTACTTTTTTAAACCAATTTATAACATCATTTCAACAATTATAAAAACTCCTTTATAATTCAGTTATTCTGATTTATAAAAATTCAATTTTATAAATCTTCTTTTAAACCATTTTACAAAATAGTTAGCTACCTATTTCAAAAATCATATTCTTATTATATTTTCCAAAAATCATAATTTTCTATATTTCACAGAAATCATAATTTTTATGACATAAAAATTATGACGTTTATTTATTTAAAATAAATCAATTCTAAAATTCAATAAAACGTATACATTCAAAATTTCTTTAAAAATCCTTTTAAATTCGAAATCGTTACTTTAACATTTTTAAACCTCCAAAATAGGCCCAATGGTGCAATAGCACCAAATACATCAATCACGGCAACCGAAACATCATATATCATATGATAACAAAATATATCACAATATCTGTAAATAAATCGATACTATTGAGGTATCCAGTTGGATCCCTCCAACCTGTCACCTGCAATAAATATACATATTAGAATATGTGTATAATGTCTGCTTCGAGGAAGACGCGTGTACAAAGGGTCATCCGCTCATATACACGGGAACGTATAGGGCCATCTGCTCCACTAGGCAGGTATATATCCAAATACCAATCAATATATCATCCAAACAATCATAAATCATCATACAGTAAATTATTTCTCACTTATATAAAATTATCAGTGAGTCAGAAAGAGTGAATTGTACTCACATTGCTTGCAATAGCGGTTTCAGCGTTTTATTCCCAATAAAATTAAACGAGCATTTAATTTTACCCAAAATTCACACTAGCTCCAATCAACTCCAAACCAGCTCCATCGCGTAGCGTTCGTCAATATGGACCCAACGCAATTCGTTTCGTGCGAAACGGACTTCGTATTAAAAAGTCATAGCTTTTTAACGATTATACAAATTTATATATATAAATCAATTTCCTTTTTTTTAAATTGTAAACCTACTTTCAATCTCGGCCCTCCATTTCCAATCCCCAAAATCCAGGCCGTTGTTTGTTTCTTCGTCCCAGTTGAACATGAACGTACATTGAAACCCATAGCCGCATCCATTTAACGAATTTTCGAGACTTATACGAGCAAATTGAAGACGATCGAACACCACCATATTGAAGCACTACTCGAGCATCCCCATCGGCCAAAATATGATGAAGCTCAGCTGTGTATTTTCATGGGAAAACGTGTGTGAAAGCAGCACGAATGCGGCCCATTTCTCGTCAATCCGTAGCTCTAAATTCGATCGTAGCCGTTGATCTTGTAGATCTCGTCGTGCTCTATGAATTTGTAGTTGGAAGTTTCTTGAATCGATTTGTGGATTGAAAGATAATTGAGGAGAAAGAAGATGAAATTCTAGCCATGGAAATTTAGGTGGCGGCTAGACCTATGTTTATTAGGGTTTGATGCAAATTAGAAAATAGGGGGCCTTATATAGAAAATTCACGCGCACTATTCATCCGAATTTTTCCGAACACCAAACGAAGCATGCGGCCTAGCGTTTATAATGTTTACCCCCATTTCGAATGCAATGGAATATGTATCGGAAGCCAATTCAATCGTATTTGGAAGATAGGTATTCGAATCGAATTATTTAAATTTAAAATTCACCTACATAGATTTCTACGCATTTTAGCTTGCCTCGGACAAACCCTAAATCCGATTGACACGAAATTTGAAATCTTACAATAATTTAACATTACGGATCCAATGAAACTAGTTTCGTCAAAATCTGAGACTGTTTGAAAAATGGCTGTTTTTACTCGTCAATTAAATGTTAAAATATTCAATTTTTACAATTTGACTTTTAATTCGATTTTAAAAGTTCTCTAACATCAATCTAAATCAAATAAGATTTAATTCAACTTTATAAATCATTTTTATTCATTTTAAATCCCATTTCAATTATTTCTACAATTTCAAATATTAAATTAACAATTTAATTATCCAATTACATTACTATATTCGAAATAAAATTTATTTGACTTATAAAATTAACTTTTAAATATCTAAAATCAATTAAATATATGAATTTCAAATGACTGAAATTCTGGGTCATTACATAATATATAGTATACAAAGTTAGAATACAAAAAGTATTTTTTGTCTACATCTTCATATATGATTTTTGCGAATAATTTTTAGGAAATTGTTACTTAGTTTATCACAGTTAATTATGGAAGATGTTAATCATCTCTTGAATAGTTTTATATTCTCATTTTTGACATTCAAAAAAGATTCATATGGTTACTAAAACAGAATTATTAATAGAAATTGCTTCATAATTTTAGCATTAATAAAATCTGTGATGCTTATTGAATGCAAATCTCAATTGGAAATACAACCTTCAAAGAAAGGTCGTTGCTTGATGGTTCAAAGTTGCAAATGGGAATTATGGAAACGAAACAATAACAAAATGCAAATGCTAAAGGAGAATCTGAATTGAATGAGAAGGAAAAACAAATTCATACATAGAGCTACCACATCAAGTAGTTGAAAAATAATCTGAATTAGGTGAAAAGAGATCTGGGGAAGGAAAAATAACTAAGAAAATAGAGGGGAAAAGAGTTAAGTGTAATGGAGAAAGAAGTTGAATTTTCGTATTCAAAACTCCATCAATAATGGAAAGATGAACAAAAAATAAAAGCTAAGGAAGCTTTTGAAAGTATTATCCCTCGATCATTCAAGCTATTTAACACATAGGATTTTGATATGCATGAAGACCAAAACAAAGAAGAAGATAGACAAAATGGTAAGAATGAAAGTAGAAGTCAGCGATTGAAAAATATCTCCCCACCTTCAATGATTCAAAGACTAAAATTGAAAAAAAAGAAAGCCAAAAGTAGATCCTCGTTATCAATTTGAGGCAGTGTACAACAAAAAAACACTACAAGGAGAAAGTCATTTTCCGACGGCTGAAAATCGTCGACGGCCGTAGAAAGCCGTCGGTAGCCGTCGAGAAAAAACCGTCAGAAATTACGGCGTCGGAGAGTAGTGTTTCCGATGGCTTCCGACGAACCTCGCGGTTCGTATTTCTGACGGCTTCCGACAGCTTCTGGCGGATTCCGATGGATTCCGACTGTTGTCGAAAGCCGTCGAAATCCGCCAGGACAAATGACACGAAAGTCATCGAGCTCCGTCGGAAGCCGTCGGAAATGTATGACCTACAAGCTATCGAAAGCCGTCGGAAATCTGCGGAATTTTTTTGTACTTCTGCTGCAATACAGCCTTCCATCCACATTTTCCATACAAACATTATTCCACTAATACTGCAGAATCCAATATATAATATTCCAATCAAATATCAAAAACCAAACTATACACAAATCACCAAATAAAAAATACATAAAAGTATGTTAATACACATCATCATCACCCAAACTAATGTACAATACATAATAATATCCACAACACCAAATATTCTATCAATATATGCATCCACAACATCCCCAACATCCACATAATTTTAAGTGTAGCATAACATAGTACACAAAACCAACAAGTAGCTCTACCATCTACCAAATCGTACAAAATAGAGAAAAAAAAACTTACCGACTAAAGCAATCAATCAATTTCCTCCAGAACCTGAGCCAACAGAGGAAGGGAAGCAGCCGCCATACTGCTGCATGTACTCGGCGATATGTTGGTCTAGCAACTGTGTAGTCTCTATGGCCTACCGACAGTTCTGCTCCTGCAGCTGCGCCACTCTAGCCCGCAAATCTTCGATCTCTACTAGATCGATATGAGCTCTAGTCTGCCTACCCCGTCTCTGACTGCTGACCTGTAATAAATATTTAATTTAGCTATGTGATCTTTGTAAGTGTATGTGCATGCATGTGAATGATTAGCAGTGTGATAATGTTATTCAATTTAGTTTATGATATTTATGTAAGTGTATGTGCATGTTGATAACAAGTGATAAGATTTTTGACTTATATTTTGAATTACTATAACTTTGGAACATTTTAGCATAAGTAAAGTAACTATAGGGAAGGATGAGAGCAATAAATTTGAAATTACTCCTTGATTACCAATATATTATTTACTTACCACTTTATCGCCAAATCTGTATCGTCTGCCATGCTCCGGTGGATCCATAACTGACTCAAAAATAGCATCCTCCTCATCCGTTGTCAGCTGATCTCAACCTGTATCTGCAAGGAGTTTCTGGCGCTGCTCCATAAACTTTTCCTGCATTAATACATTGATATCATCATATCTTATTTCATTATATTTTAGCAAGTAGAGCAATTACTAATACTGCATATAATGAAATATGCGTACATGGCTCTTACTGGATTTATCGTCGTGTCATGTATACGAAACTGTCCCGTCCGGATTTACATGCTCGACAGCATGCGTACGAGTAAATACAACCATATACCCCATGGGACCATGCGACTCACCTTCCTGAAATTGGTTTTTACATACAATTATGTACATTTAAAATTATATAGCACAAACTATTTAAAATATGCATTCGGTAAATTTACCAACTCCTGCCGATACTACTGAAATGACTTCGACCCTCTGCGATGAGTGATGGGATTTTTATTTCTGTTTGCAGAGTTTCTTTTCGACTCTGCATGTACATTCAAAAGTTAATATATTATTTATCAAACATGTATATTTTGATATTTACTACCAGTCAAATTGTTTAAAAAAAATTATTATACTTGCCTTCGCTGTATCAGTTTCCCAGTATCCCAACCATGCTTGCCATACGCTCTCCCCCATCCAATGTGGTTTCTTACCTGATTTCTTGATTTCAGATATCGAGTCCCTATAGTTTTTGCGCATCTTCTTCATCCAATATTCTCGTGCCAACTGCATATCGTCCGTCTGAATGTCTATCTCAGCCCGTGTTGCACGATAAAAAGCAAAAAGAATATTAAACTGTAAATGATAAACAGTAAAAAAAATGACAAAAATGAATTAAAAATGAAAAACAGGAAAATATACTTACTAGGACATGCTGCCAAATACACTTTGCTATGTGGGGAGGGATGTTATCCCACTTGGCCAACAATCACTCATCCTACTCCGATAAGAAGCTCTAGAAACATCCAACACAACCTTCAAGGGAAGTAGGTCGAACTCTCTGTTTTTAAATATGATACAGATAAGTACGTATGTATATCAAAAAAAGTAAGATGCTGAATAAAACTTAATTTTTACCCCTCTGCTCTATGCACTAAATGAACGACAGGACGCTGTGGTACTTGCGATGGACCACTGCCATCGCCTCCTGATCGAGAAGAACTCTTGCCTCTAGATGACATTACGTAAACCTGTGATATATATACACATTATTTTAAAAGAGAATAATAACATGTTAATGAAATATATTCCATACATAAAGCATATTACATTGCATTTTTATTAATAATTGCTAAATAAATTATACATGGAAATGACATAAAACATGTAAACAATGGTAGACGTACAGATTTGGTTTCATAGTTTCATCGATTTCATAATATATCAAGAATTCAACATAGTTACATCAACTACAAAAAAATCAGATTCGGATTTTTATCAATCACAGTCATCGTCTTCTGATTCAGATTCTCGTTTTCTACGATATTTTCCTCTGCACTGTCAAATGCTTCTACCAAAACCTTTGATTCGTCGATCAAAGGATCAAAATCTATATGATTGTCTGTAATTATTATTTCGTTATTTTCCTCAAGATCTGCCTGATAAGCTTGTTCATCTGGAATATTCTTCCCATCGAATGTAAATCTGGCCTTTATTTTAAAAACTACAGACCAATCTGCTTTATCTCTTTTCAGAGACGGATAAGGAGCATAATACACTTGCAATGCTTGTTTGGCTAGTACAAAAGGATCGTACTTGTTATAGTGTGACTTATGCTTTATTTCGATAAGATTATAATCCTTGTGCACATTAATTCCAAAACCTGGAATATTGCTAAACCAATTGCATCTAAAAAGAAACACCTCCTCCGCGGGTCGCGAGAAATATGTCAGTTGCAAAATTTGTGTTAGAACGCCATAAAAATCATTTATGTGATTTTCTGGATCGTCACTACCTTCAACAAATACACCAATATTATTCGTTAATTTTCTACACCGTATTCTTTGGTGTTAAATTTATATCCATTGACGAAATATATTGGATATGACTTGACCACTCTTTTTGGTCTCATCGCAAGATGTTTCAACCCTTCGTCAACAACACAATTTCTCGGCTCATAAAGGTAATTTGAAAACTAACCGGAAAATTCTTTACTGAGATCTCCGTTCGGATGTTTATGTTCATAAACACTATATATATAAATAAATCACTACATTAGGTTATACATGCGCATGCATTATAGAAAAGAATAAAAAAATTATTTCAGATTACCTAACAAATGGTGCAACCTCGACACAATTTAGAAGAATATAAGTGTGTGCTACATGAAGATCTCTATCGTCTGGCCATATTTCTGTACATTTTCCAGAAGGCCGACCATGTTGTCTAAAAATAGTTAACATTGCTTGAGCGGACTCTTGTTGGTCGCCTTCGTCATTACGAGGAACACTTTCAAATGATATATTCACATGGTCACTAAAATAGTGAGAGAAAAAGAACGAAGCTTCTTCTTTGATGTAAGATTTACATATCAAACCTTCAACTCGTGCTTTTTGCCTCACTTTTTTCTTCGGATGATTTAGATATCTATGCAAAATTAGTTTACATTAACTTCATCTTTCAAATGCACTTAAATTACGTGATAACATATTACACACCTCTCAAATGGATACATCCATCCATATTGGACAGGACCTCGAAGTCGTGCTTTAGATGGGAGATGAACAGGTAAATGTTCCATTACATTAAAAAAAATCTAGCGGAAATATTTTCTCTAATTTGCAGAGCAATATAGGAATATCTACTTCAAGTTTACGTAAACGTTGCACTTTTAAAGTAGTCGAACAAAGCTCTTTGTAGAACATACTAAGCTCAGTTACTACTTTTAATGGCAGTAGTTCTTTGAACATAACGGGTAATAAATTTTCCATCATTCTGTGACAGTCATGGCTTTTCATTCCTCTCAATTTACCATTTTTAAAGTCAACACATCTATGAAGATTTGATGATATCCCATCAGAAAATCTTAACCCTTCCATCCATTTTAACACAACTTTAACTTGACTATTATCTAATTTGTAACATGCTTTGGGTTTTTTACTGTCATTTGGTTTAATATGAAGCTCAGGACGTTTGCATAATTCTTCAATATCGCGTCTTTATTTCAAATCATTCTTCGTCTTTCCTTTCACATTCAAAATTGTTTTAAAAACATTATCAAATACACTTTTCTCATTGTGCATCACGTCTATATTATGAGAAGCAGAAGATGTTTCCAATATGGAAACTCTCAAAAAATAATTTGTTTGCACCAGTTATGAACAATCAATTACCTTCAATTTCTTTTTGCACTCCAGTTTCATATATCTTAGGATAGTCCCTAACAAGTTTCGCTTCACCATATCGTTGGTGGTTGTCTAGTTTCTTAAATTTTCATATTAATTTAAGAAAATTTAATTGGAAATTTCTATATTATTTTTGTAGGAATTTGAACTCAAGTACAAATGATTTCATGAAAAAAATATGCATGCACAAGAGAACGCAAGCAAATGAAGATGGAAATAATTCAACACTCATGAAGACGGAGGACCCCACCTACCCACTTACCTTAATGTACAAATTAGAAGCTATTGCACATGCTACCGGCCATTAAAGTTACATGCACATTTAATGGATGATTATTTGAAGCTAATGATAATTTGGTCACCACACTTCCTAAGAGGGTAGTTTGGACATTCTCCAAAAATATGGATTAGGGTTTTCAACTTGTATAAATATCTCTTATGCTTCATGTAATCTTTCTTCCTCTTAGCCTCTTTAGTTTAAGATAAAAATGAAATAAAGCTTTTTTTTCTTTTCATGGCTACTTAGCCATTTCTTTTCATGTAATATTATCTTCATGCAATTTTAATTCAAGTCTTTTCTTGTTTGTTTCTTTCTTTTCATGTTAGTAGTATAGATTTTATTTTATACAATTATATTACCTTTGCTTTTATATCATCTAGCTCTCTTTTTTCTTCTTGTTTTGTTCTATGTTGCATGCTACAATTGTTGATATGATAACAAAAATGAGAGACTAAACCTCTTCAATTTAGGAGTAATAAAGCTCTCTATTATGCAGCTTCAGCAATTTGATAATTATTGCCCTCTTTTTGTGCTTAATGACAGTGCTTGAATGGTTAATTTTTGTTATTTTAGCTTTGAATTTGATAGTCTGTATTGTTGACACCAAATATGCTATGCTTAAACAATCACTAAATACAAATTACCACTTCATCTACATACGATTATGGTAATGAAGTGTGTTGAAATCAAAATTTGATGGTCTATATTTCTAATTAATAGTTAATAAGTCATACTTAAAATAAATTTTATTTTCAACTTCATTGTCATTTTTCATGAGAATTAAAAGTGATTTAAAGCTTGTATTATAGCTTGATGACTTATGTTGGGCTAATTAATAGCAAATATGTCATACTTTATGATAAACATATAAATTAAACTCACTAATGACCAAATAAAGAGATCATAATTTCATATTTTGTTGAACTATGCGATTTAGAGAGTGAATTTATTTCTAAATTGTCTTTCTACTCTCATATTTTATCACTTTTAATTTGCTACTTTGTTAGTTTTCTCATTTTCTAGCTTAAACAATTCTCAATTTTGGTTAATTAGATTGAATAGATTTTTAAAAACTAACAATTCCCTACGGATCGACATGTACTCGTCACATACTATCATTGTACGTCGTGCATTTGCAGTTAATTTTTATTATAACTTCAATCAGCCGTTTTCTAATCCGATAGAGAATTGGTCGATGCAAACAAGTTTTTGGTGCCGTTGCCGGAGAATAATTTTGATTTTATTTTTTATTTTCGAATTATTTTTCGTTTGATTTTTACAGTGTTATGTTTGTGTGTTAACTTGCATTTTAAAAAAAATATTTGTGTGTTTTTGTGATTTTTGTTTGCATTTTGTTTGTGTGTTTCTTGTTGATTTCTAGTTGTTTTGTTCAATTGCATTTGCATATTCTAAAAGAAAATTCACAAAATTTCATTTCTAAAAAAAAATTCCATTTCTAAGTGTCGTGGTACATTTCTTCCCATTTTCTCTATTACAAAATCTTTCTGCATTTCCAATATTATACATCTTTGTTCAATTTTACATTTTACCCGCTTCTGTTCTATTCAACTCTCATCAATCTTTGCATATCCAACACCACTTCAGCCCACTCTTCATCACTGTTGCAATAACAACTTCTCCACTGCCCTCACTGCTACGTTCCCCCGACACTCCACTGCAACATCCCCTTTCATCCACCACTGCATCTGACTTCTCCCTCCACCACTGCAAACTTACAACTGCAGTTCACCATTACAATCCAACCAGTCGAAATGGAAATTCGCACCACCACAATAGCCAAACCATCAACAGCATCATACCCCTATCACTTCACCACCACAATAGTGTCTAACCAACTGCCTAACCAAACTACTCCGCCTGCAACACTACACTGTCTAACCACCACAACACTGTCTAAAACCATCAGCCTGCTTCTCCGCCTGCAACCACCACAACACTGTCTAACCAACTGCCTGTGCACACACCCTTAACACACTTCACTCCAAACATAACAATACCCCTCACTGAACTGCAGCCACATACATCAATTCAGCCTTGGTAACACTGCATCATACCACTGCCTCACGGTTGACATCTGACTTTCCCCCTACACAGTTCAACTGCCACCAGTCCACAGCCTCTACCATTCCACCCCATACAACATACTTCACTCCACTGATAAATACAACATACACTGCATCATTCCACACCCCCCCCCCCCCCCCCCCCCACAAAACGAAACACTTAACATATCACCCTACCATATTTCACATAACATCCTCTATTTCCATCAACACAGCAGTAACCATACCATACTTCTAACCTTATCATCACCACATGATTCTGCACGGAACTGTTACCAAACTAACTACAATCCTCCTTACTAACCAGTCATGCAATCTCCAAGCTGCGACCAGAAATACATCCCTACAACTTCACCCGGCCCACCAACTTAGAACCGTGCTCACATCTGCAAGACTGCAACCCTACATCAGTTGCACTGCAGACCTGTTCATCTGCAAACCACCCTTGTCACTGCCAACAACCATCAAACATTTCAAACCATCAAACATTTCCTTCAGCTATTCAAACTTCTTCCATCAACACAGCTACTCCACTCTGTCAGCACCCCCTTCCGGCCTCTTCAAACTTCAATAATCCCACTACAGTGCCTCCCCCCTCTACAGTGCTGCACCCTACTGTCAAAACCATCGCTTCATAACTACCACCAATTGAAGCAACCCACACTTCACCGAAACCAAACACGTCTCCATACAACACCAGCCGCGACAACAATTCCAAACCCACTACAAAACAGTCGTAGCCATCTTCATCCACAATCAGTAACTGCTCCTCGAACACACTGACAGCAACAACAACCATCTTGACCTCGCATACAGAATCAACACACATCACCGAACCAACGTCATCTCCCTGCAATGCAACCGTCGTCGACTTCCGAACAAAACGCCCAAATTCTCAATCATCTCGCCGCAACCATTTCGACAATCGCAGCAACCCGAAACACTTCAATCATTTCGCTCGAGCAATACGAATCGATTTGTGAACTTGAGTATAGCTTAAGAAGTTGAGTATAATCGAGCAATTCAATTGAGTAGTTCGAAGTGCTGTCTTGTTTGAGAAGTTGAGCAAAATGTTGTAAAAAAAAAAAAAAAGGAGAACGGGGGTTGGTTTATTGGCAACGAGTTACTGGGCTTTGGGTTGTACGGGCCGGGTTGAGAGATTTAGTTTTGGTTAATTTTTTTTTTCCTTTTTAATGCTTTTGTGAGTGTGTGTTTTTGTTTAAACTTTCATTTAAAAAAAATTACAAAAAAAAAAAAAAGAGTTTGCATTCTTTTAGTTTTTTGTGTTTACCCTTAAAAAAACTTTAATTTTAAATTTGTTTTGTTTTGTTTTAAATTGTTTTAAGTTCCATCGTTAGTTTTTTTTTTATTGTGAATTTGATCTTGGAAAATTGTTTTGGTTTCAAATTTTTCTTAGTTTTTTTATAAAACTGTATATATCTTGTTTTAATTTTCATGTTGTAGAAAATCCAATGAAGAACTGCTTGCCAAAATAAATTGCTTTGCTTGCTTATATAAAAGAATATTGCCGCTTAAAAATAAAATTGCTAATGAATTCTGCACGCTTTGGTATCGTGCTTCTATCTGGTGTTTTTTATTTTGCTTTCGTTGTTGATTGCTTGCATTTAAAAAAAATTGAAAATAAAACAAATTTCATTCTTAGTTGCATTGTTAATGCACGTTTAATTTCAGTTTTGCATTTCATCTTAGAGTTTCGATTAAGAATAACAGTTAGAAATCAATAATGCTTAATTGTATATTGACAGTTTGTCCTTTTACGATAATTTAGTTTCTTGGTGTCTGAGGTACGACAGAGCAACAGTTAGTTATAAATATTACGGTGATTTGTAAAAATTATACCGGTTATTCCCCTGAATGTATTTAAACCTTTGGCTGCATTGCTACGGTGATTCATGTTGCATCGATAACTCATGTTCGTTACTTGGCTGAGAACTATCTTGTTGATTAAGACAAAGTGTGACTGTACAATTTTGGATTAGGAGCTACTTAGGATAGATAATTTGTAATTAAACTCTTGCATTAATTTAGTTTCATTAAAATAGTTCATGCCTATTTAGAGAAAAAAATGTAAATGCTTCGTAACTTTGTTTTTAAATCATTTTGAATTATGTTTTATAAAAAAAAAAATCTTTTCAAAAAAAATTGAAACCAAATAAAAAAAACAAAACAAAATCAATTTTTCCTTTTGAAAAATAAATTCCTTTTGATAAATATTTTTCTTTTATTAAAAAAAACCAAAAACATTCTTAAAAATGTCCGAGTTTCTGTATTCTTACTTGCTAGAATTTTGCAATAGTTGTGAAAATCAATATAATTCATATAATTTCACTCCAAATTCTTATGGAAATTTCAACAACAACTATCGTGTAAACAATTCGAACTTTGAACAACAAAGTTTTCAAAACAATAAGCAACCCTCAAACCTCAAAAATAGCTTTGAAATGATTTCATCGTTACTTGAACTCGTTACACTACAAAATCAAAGGATGAAAGATTTGTGCAATAATAACTCAAGTCGAGGATTTCAAAATAATCCAAATTTGAATTCACTTCAAACTTCAAATGATTTCGATTATAACTCATGTCAATTCTATTTTGAACTCCAAAATGAATTTCAAAAATCAAAACAAAAATTTGATCAACTTTTCAAATAATTTTGGCAATGAGAATAATCTCGACTACGATACGAGTGAAAATTTTTGTTCTCAACAAATTCAAATCGAAAATTCTCAAGTCAATAGTATAAATTGGATTTTGTTGAACAAATGGACGAAAATTACAATGAACACACGAATTTGTTGTTTTAAACATATATGAAACAACACGAGAAACAAAATCAAATCCAACGTGTGACGAGTCAAATGATAATCCATCTTTTATCCAAATCGACGATTTTCAAATAACAACCTTTGAAATTGAAAATGACAATCTTAACGAAGTTGTTGAAAATTCGGTAATTGAGTTGAATTTCAATTCTTTTGAGGGTGTGAAACTTGATTCAAAATTCGACCATCCTTTCTCTGATTTTGAAAATTTGAATACAAGAACTTTGGATTTTGAAAATGATACAATCAATGAAGTTGTTGATAATCCAACAAAGAAAGACGAATTTGATGAACGCTAATTTTTTGGACTTTTCGAAGATGAGTTGTCGAATTCTTAGAGGGTAGATTTTAATCATCATTTTGATTTTGAAATCAATAATTCTGAAGCATTTTTCAATGATGAGCTTGAATTTGAAATAAGTGAAAATAAACCTGAACATGAACCATTTATTCTATCTAACCCTAACATCATCGAAAATAAACTAACTCACACGATTTTTAATAAAACGACATTTGTTTTTCGAAATCAACATTCAACTCCAAATCTTTTATGCTTTGGTTTTTCGAGTTTTAAGCTATGTCTCGTATACTTGACGAGGCAAAAGAATCGGTCTGTGGAAGACCGTTTCATTTTCTTTTGACGATATACTTTCTGATCTCGTGTAAATACCGTTCATTTTCATGTAAATAAAAGTCATTTTTATTTCTAACTTTCACTTAGGTTGACTAGGGAGACACAGTAAAATTAATGTGGGTGGGAGTCTCATCTTCATTTTTTTTATTTTTAGTTTTCATGGCATTTTTGAATTTTCATTTCTTTAAACTCAAAAAAAATCTCAAAAACTTTTTCATTTTAGCATTTTGGTTTATTTTTGAAGAAATACTATAGATATAAGTTTTGGTTATTAATTGAAATTTTTAAAAATTTATTTGTCTTAACAAAAAAAAATGAAGTTTAATTACAAATAATAATGGTTTAACTAGTATATAGGAAGATTTATGGGTGATAATTATAAGGTATATCCTAATTGAAAATCTTTGTTTACGATTGATTTAAAGTAAATGCGATAATATTTTAGATCTTTTAAGTTAAGTGGTACTAAGATGATATTGCAAAACTCTCCATTCAAATATATATATATATATATATATATATATATAAGTAGAAAAAGCATTGTATATATGTATATTTTTTTACCAACACCTAGAGTCATGTGTTCACTCGTCATGCTCTATACTCTTCTCACGTAAGCCCGAAAGGCGGTGCACGATCGGTGTATCTGGTCTCAGTTTATCTGAGTTAGGTGTATGTATATAAAAAAATCTTTCATTAATAATGCCTACATTCGATAAGCGCTCACACTTGTGTGTTCACTTGCCATGCTCTGATTCCCCTCACATAATCCCGAAAGGCAGTGTATGGGTAATATATTTGGCCTTAGTTTTCTGAGTTAGATATATGTAAATATTGTTAATATCAATAAATTTTCAATTAAAGAAAGAGTAAGCAATTGAAATCCAAGCACTATTTTTACTTATTCGATTTGACTTGTTATTCAAAAGAAATGAAAATACCATTTTAAAAAACTTTGATAATCCACTAAGTATCTATTTGATAGTTACATTATGTTATCAACCGAAACAACTAGCCAACTATAGCCTATTTGTTATGATAACTTGATTTTTATTGAAAATTTTGACTAGTAAAATGACTTAAATTTCTTGATAATGACCAAAACCTATATTTAACTTATTTGTATCTATTTAAAAGTAAATCCTCTATTTGTAAATATTTTCAAAACCTGCATCCATATCATTGCAAATAAATCTTGCATTTAGGAATTTTTTATTTTGTAAATATTTTCACTTTGCATTTGGATTTTGTGGGTAGTATCCGCTGAAAACCCTCACGAGACAACATTCGTTCTAATGGGGACACCCAAAGGTTTAAAGGCTTATTGCATACGCTCAATGCAACTGTGCTCCCTACGAAAACGGATTTATCTTTGTTTTTCTTTATTCGAGGACGAATAAAACGATAAGTATGAGGGTATTTGATGTGCACGTAAATGTGCATATTTTACCACCATCTTTAATCTAATTAAATTAAATTAATGATCATATCGGATATTTTAACACGTTTAAATCAAAATTCAAATTATTTTCAGATCGTCATATATTCATCTTCATGTAGGGGCAAAATGGTCGTTTTTTGTGCGGATATTAATTTGAGATAATTTAATTAAAATTTTTTATATTATTTTCATAGGAATTTAAACTCAAGTATAAGTGGTTTCATGAAGAAATATGCGTGTACAAGAGAATACAAGCAAATGAAGATAGAAATAATTCAACCCTCATGAACATGGAGGACTCTGCCTATCCACCTCCCGTAATGTACAAGCTAAAAGATAATGCACATGCTAATGGCCATTAAAGTTACATGCACACTTAATGGGTGATTATTTAAAGCTAATGATAACTTGGCAACTACACATCCTAAGAGGGTAGTTTGGGCATTCCCTAAAAATATGGATTAGGCTTTCTAACTTGTATAAATACCCCTTATGCTTCATGCAATCTCTCTTCTTCTTAGCCTCTTTAGTTTAAGATGATAAAAAACAAAGCTCTTCTTTCTTTCCATGGCTACTTAGCCATTTCTTTTTATGTAGTTTTATCTTCATGCAAATTTAATTCAAGTCTTTTCCTGTTTATCTTTCTTTTTATGTTAGCAGTGTAGATTTTATTTTATGCAATTAGATTAGCTTAGCTTTTATTTCATACAGCTCTTTTTTTTCTTCTTGTTTTGTTCTACGTTGCATGCTACAATTGTTGATATGATAACAAAAATGAGAGGCTAAACCCCTTCAATTTAGGGGTAATGAAGCTATCTAATTATGTAGCTTCAACATTTTGATAATTATTGCTCTTTTTTTGTGCTTAATGACAATGCTTGAATGAGTTAATTTTTGTTGTTTTAGCTTTGAATTTGATAGCCTGTGTTGACACCAAATAGACTATGCTTAAACAATCACTAAATACAAATTACCTCTTCGTCTACATATGATTATGGTAATGTAGTGAATGTTGAAATCAAAACTTGATGGTTTATATTGCTAATTGATAGTTAATAGACCATACTTAAAATATATTTTATTTCCAACTTCATTGTCATATTTCATGAGAATTGAAAGTGATTTAAAGGTATTGTTGCAGTTTGATGGCTTATGTTCGGCTAATTAATAGCACAAATATGTCATACTTATGATAAAACATCAATTAAACTTATCAATGACAAAAAAAGAGCGATCATAATTTCATATTTTGTTGAACTATGTGATCTAGAGAGTGAATTTATCTCTAAATTGTCTTTCTACTCTCATATTTTTATCACTTTTAATTTGCTAGTTTCTTAGTTTTCTCATTTTCTAGCTTAAAGAACTTTCAACTTTGGTTAATTTGATTGAATAGATATTTAAAGTCTGACAATTCCCTACGTGTCGGTCCGTACTCGCCACGTACTATCATTGTACGCCGTGCACTTGCGATTAGTTTTTATTATAAATTCGACTGGTCGTTTTCTAATCCGATAGAGAATTGACCGACGTGAACATAACTAAAAAATAACAAAATACATATGCAGTTAAATGTAAACATTGTTAGATGTAAAATAGAATGTGTAAGCATTACAAAACAACAACTACAGAAAATGGTAAATATGCATATAAAATATTGTTATAACATTAAACAGTTTGAAAATGCTAAATGGATACAGCATCAAGCGTACTGAAATCACACTCGGATTCGCCTCTCAAGCTTAAACCCAAATCAAACATATTGTACGCAAATAGTCTAAGAATTTCAAAACGGTGGTAAATTAGTAAGAAAAGAAAAGTAAAGTAGATAGATCAAGCAATAATTTAAATCGAGATCGAAAAATTAGGTTAAAATTATCTTTATTGCTATACATTGAGAACAAAAGAATAAAAAAAAGGCAAGAAATCCAAAAAAAGTACCGGTGAGCCAACGATATCTCAGGATTATAATTTGCGTAACAATTTGAAAGTGAAAGAAATGAGGAAAAGTAAGAAGAAAGTAAAGAGGAAGAAACAATGTTTGTTCGACAAATAAAATAAAGATGTTTGGACTTCAGGCCAAAATTTTCCACGTGCGTTTTTTAGCCCAAAACATATGAATTGTTTGTTCTCCAGCCTATTTTCGGTGCGTGTGCGCGTGTGCGTGTATATATAATACGCATTTTTATTTTATTTTATCCATTGTCTAAACCATTATCTAAACTCTATTTAATTCAAATAAATACCGGCTTCCATTTCAAAATAACTTCTTTACATGTTGATATTATATTTCAATACATTACGTGTGTGTGTGTGTGTGTGTATATATATATATATATAACATTATTTACATATTTTAACTCATTTAAATTTAATTATTTTTATTTTCACAACCAAAATCCATTTATTAAATAACCTCAAAATTAATTTATCAACTAAATTTCCAAATTCTAGTTTAATTAGTTAAATTACTATTATTAACTTATTACTTAAAATCGGATTGTTATAGACTCCCCTTAACAAAATTGCGTTCTCGCAATTTCTCATAAGGAAAATGTATAACAAACTAATTATACCAACTCAATCATATTATTTTCAACTTTATTTAAATACCAAGACATTTATTCAAGCGAAAACTGCTTTATAAAATCTCAAAATACCCCATTTAAATGACCTTTTATTCAAATAAACTTCAAAATATTTTAAACCAAGTTCATTTAATAATAATAACAATAATATATATATGTATGTATGTATGTATGTATGTATATGTATGAATGTATGTATGTATGTATGTAATAAATCTTTACTTCTATCCGGCATTCCACAACTTTAATAAGTGCACACAAATTTCAAGGTTAAATTCAACTCTAACAATTTTAAATAGCCAAACAAACTTAAGAAATTAAAATAACTGTACACAGTGGGAACCAATAAGTTAATTTTCCGCTGTGCACTCTGTTCAAAATCAAATCAAAACTCAATTACACAATTTCAGTCCAAACACCACAATATAATACCAAACCATACAAAATTATAGATATAAATACTACTGTTTGGATTAATTCTTTTCGTTCTTAGTACTCCAACCATTTTATAATTCATATTTGAAAGAAAAAATAATAATTATATATATTTAAAAGACTAAACACGTTCCCGAATGATTATCCTAGTAACCATCACGCGCGCACACACAACATACCGACATTATTATAAAATTTTACCCAACACTTTCTCAATGCGATAGAAACTCCAAGCACTACACGAGTAAGGGCTGATTTCTAACGATGATTAACGATGCCATAATGACTTGGCATCAACGTGACATTGCTAAATTTACTTTTGTTGGTAAGACGTTAGTAAGACATCGCTAATTAGCTACGCCTTAGTGATGTCATTAATATTGCGACGTTTTTAAACTAGCGTCACAAATATGTTGAAAATTATCCACACCTTTGCGACGTCCAATTTGAGTTTTTAAAATTTTTAATTTGCTAACGTCACAAATGCACTTTGATGAAGTAGTTGAAATTTGGCGAAATAAAATGACAATAGACTAAATTACAAGGAATGAAAGTTGGGAAGAATTGATGAACGAAATAAATACAAAAGACCTCCGTGAATCAAGGCTTTGCATCCTGCGGCTCTCCAAACTTCCGCGTAAATCGGCACAAAAGACTCTCTTCTTACGACAATGTTCGTCGTGGTCAAGATTCCAGGGGTTGTAATTTGATGTGATTAAAGACAAACAATTTTTACTTTGTTCGCTCAGTCTCTCTTTATTTAATGTCTATTTATCTTGTCAAAGCATTAAGTTCGTTTATATCTGAGCTCTAATGGTTCTGATATACCCGTGGCCCTATTGGGCTTTAATGTATGCCGTTCAAGAAATACAAGTTTACCACCTTTAAGCAAGCTCTGTTGTTTTTCTTCAAGTATTGTTTAATCAGGTGTATGAGATACATAATAACCAAACCAGCCTCTGTGCAGAATCTGAATCATGCGTGTATATAGCTGCTGTAATACAGGCGTTTTATATGACCAGTATCATGTTTGTACTTTAAAACTAATCTGATGCAAACATTGTTTTAACTATCTTTCTCATGACCAGTATTACAAATTATACAAGATAGCTTTCAGGATCCACCCATTAAACCACCACCTTTATTTACACGCATTTAGATTTATTTCCCCGACTCAAAAGGATAAATCAAATATCTAGCAATATCAATTTATAGTGGCATGACCAGGCAGTGTGTATTCACTATATATCATTGTATTGGAAAGGAAACGTGTATCTTACTGTACACATAATTTGCTAGATGACTCTAACATGCTTCAATTCAGATACTTAATATTAACAATGTTTTTAAAGTAAGCATTAAGTAGAAGGTACATGTATTCTAGTAATAAATGAATGAATGTAATAGTAATCTATAGCAGTAAAACCTAATGAAAGATATTCAAAACAATTTCTAATATTATTTTGATCTACAAGATTAGAAAATACTAATATAAAAATGATATAGCTTAAATTTTATATACAAAATGAACATTATTTGCAAGCTGAATTTAGTAAAAGTACGCTCATGACAAGTTGTAATTTTAGTTGAAATATGAAACTAAAATTTTCATTTTCATATTAATCACAAAAATAACTCTCACCGACCAAAACTCAAAATAGACTAACCTTGGATACGACTCCCAACAATCCAAGAGATACCCGAATAGAATTAAGCAGAGGATTGCCTTCACCAATGCTCAAAACTTTAGCAAACCCTTTATTTTTGCTAGCATGCAACACTATTCTAATGCGCACCACATATTCATGAAACCCAACTAAACCAGGCATCATAAGCAGAACCACCATCTTAGAGAAACTTCGATACCCTCCTTCAGTCTCAATTTTGGTATTGTTTCCTGCTGCTACTGTCTTGATCTTTTCTGATGCCATAGCTTATTTTTGTATAGAAGATATACCTAATATACATTTTATCATGCTTTAGCTTTCATGGTTATGGTTCTATGTTTAATTTTCATGGTTATTCAAAGTCTAAAGTGGTCACCTGAGCACTGTACATGGCCTCTTGGTGGAATTTTCATGTAATGGCCTAATTTAAGATCTGAAAGGAAAGACAGTGTATGCACAGTGTTGATACACCCATATATCTTAAACAGTAAGTTAGCAATTGGCTTTCCAAGAAGCACATAACTGATCATGAATTGAGCAACGATGTCATAGCGAGTTATTGTTAAGTGATCAAGAAAATATAACAGATCTAGTGCACTAGTGATGTTACAAATTTTGAACCAGTAATATGGTAATGTATATATGTACCTGATTAATTGTAGCTTGAATAACACCAATAGGGAGTGTTACAACAGAAGCCAATGCAAATGCAAAAAGCGTACCCCCACCATGGAAGTTGAACTTTCTTTTTGCACACAAATGATGATAAAATAATTCTTCCATGGATCAAAGCTCATTGCTGACTTACTTTGCTTCCATGTATCACTGTATTATCCAAACGTTTTTGATATCATATTTATTCATTGGATTGTTTGTTTGAAATACATATTTTTTTTTTGCATTTTAACTTGTAGTATTTTTTCTATAATGAAAAGTTTACCTATCTAAAATCTTATGCAAATGAAAATTTTGATATCATATTTATTCATTGGGTTGTCAGTTTCGGGGCTCGAACTCGTGACCTTCGATCACGCAGTCCGGACCATCAACTAACTGCGCCAACCCTGTTGGCATGATTTAACTCTTTTAACACTGAAATATTTATCACTGTTATATTTGACTTTTATGATCTGTTTCAAAGATTTCGCTTTTTTTTTAAAAAAAAAAATCAGGGAATAATTATTGTATGTGTTTGTTCCATACAGGTGAAAGGTCTGGATGTCGATGCACTTTATGTATCACACATTGATTGACCCATAGGTACAGTTTAATATTTAAATAAGACTGAAGATGGTAACTGAGTAAGCACAATGACTCTATTAAGCGTATTTGTCATCTTTTCAGATAAGAGATTAATTATTGCCGCCTATTAATTATTGATTATGTCTAACATATGCATATTATATAAATGATGACACACGGTGTCATGACCTACATTGCAATATTTTTCATGCATTAAACCACAGAGTATGAAGATCTAATGTAATATAAATTAAGATGTATAAGGTTAACTTAATCCATACTGAATAATGGTTGTAATTCATTGAACCACATCTACGATAAAATTCATATGATCTTGAAATTACAACAATTTAAAAGAATAAACTAACCTTTAAATTCCTTATAGTTTGTATTGTTGGAATTCCTAATACTAAATTGAATGAAAGTAACATAGTCCCACATCGTCAATAATTGCAAAGCTATTCTAGTATATTAATAGTTTTGCAATGAAGGAGTTGGGGCCTTCGGTCATTCAAATGTTTGCTTCGTTATGAGGAGGGAGATCATGCATCACCACCAAGAGCGGGTCGCTGCTGTCCGACCAGACCGGGTTTGGTATGATCCTTTTTTTACTGTAAAACTGGACCGGGTTTTCTGACAGTTGCAGGCTATACGAACATGTGCCCGTTAACGAATGGTAGCAGTTAAAAGGCAACGGGTACAACCCGTCAAGCGGACGCGACTGTTTGAAGGGATGCGGAATAAATTATAAATAGAAGAGAATACCGATCACATTCTCATTCGATTTCAATTTTCTTTTGCTTCTTCTTCTCTACTGCTCTATACAATAAATCACAGAGTTGACATACTCATTACAATCTTGAGCAGATCACATCTGTTGTATCTTGGGAGATTTTGAGTAAAGTTTTAAGGAAATTGTTACCACAAGCTTCAGACGTAATTTCCTTCTTCAACCGGTTAGATTTCTAGTTGATTTATATATATATATATATATATATATATATATATATATATATCTTTCTTTATGTGTTGTACTATTTCTTTAAATAGTACAACGTTTGATTTAGCACTATAGTTATTATTGCTATAGTTATTACTTTGCTGTTGTAATTAATTACAACATACTTGGTGTTAAAATAACCAATACAGAATTCCAGAGTAGTGGAAATCTGAGTTGTAAACTTGTGAGATAAGTTTATTATTGATTCGTCTCTGTTTTGGTATACTAGACGTATAACATCTTAAAACTTTCCTGTTTTCGCTAAAACAGAGATGAGAACAGTTGAACTATCAACAAAGGCTACTACTCACAATAGGTCTGATTCGTTCAGTGGAGATGGTGATGACTTCATAACATGGCAAAATCAAATGCTGTTTTATCTCACCACACTCAGTCTACAACGGTATCTCGAGGAGGAGGAACCGATTCCTGCACCAGGCAAGGAATCAGATGTTGATATGTGGAAGCATTCCAATTTTTTATGCAGAAACTATAGTCTGAATTGTCTCGAAAAGGTGTTATACAAAGTATATCAGCCTCTAAAGACAGCAAAAGCACTCTGGAATGCACTTGCCACCAAGTACAAAACGCAGAATATTAGTCTTAAGAAATTCATTGTAGACAAATTCATGGACTACAAGATGGTTGACTCCAAACCGGTGACTGCTCAACTGCATGAACTGCAAATCATCATTCATGAACTCGAAGCGAAAAGTCATAAGGTTGGAGAATCGTTTTTGGTTGAAGTCATCACGGGAAAACTGATGCCGTCATGGAGAGATTAACGCAACTATCTAAAGCATAAGAAGAAGGAAATCTCTTTACAGGATCGCATAGTCCGACTAAAAATTGAGGCAGATAACCGTGGAGTTACAAAACCAAGCGAGGAGGCATTTGTGGCTGAAGGGTCAAAGACAAAAACAAAAGGAAGAATTTTCCGAAGAAAATGAAAGCTCCAGACAATAAACCAAAAGACAACAAACGAACCAAAATTTTTAATGGCGAGCGTTAGGTTTGTGGAAAGGTTGGACATGCCGCTAAAGATTGCAGATACAAAAAGGAACGCAACAAAGAGGCAAATATAGTAGACAACATGGAAGTAGACGAGTCCAACTTCTCGGCAGTTGTATTTGAATGCAATCTGGTTCAAAATCCTAACCAATGGTGGGTAGACACAGGCGCTACTCGTCATGTCTGCTTTTACAAATCCATATTTTTTACATACCAGAAATTCGATCACGAAGAAAAGCTCTATATTGGTAATTCTCTAGTATTCATGATCGAAGGCAATGGCACGGTAATTCTCAAGTTTACTTCTGAAAAAACTATCAAGTTGAATGAGTGCTCCACGTTCCAAACATACGCAAGAATCTCATCTCTGGTGCAGTACTATCGAAGAAAGGATTCAAAATGGTGTTCGAGTCAGACAAGATGGTTCTGTCCAAAGGTGGAATGTATATCGGAAGGGGATATTTATGTGATGGCATATTTAAGGCAAATGTAGCCGTTATCGGCAATAAAACTATGTATTCTGATTGTGCTATTAATAAAATTGAAGTTTCTTACTTACTTGAGCAAAATTTTATCATGGCATGGTAGATTGGGACACATAAATTTCCGAAAATGAAAACATTATCAAACTTAGGATTAATTTCGAAATTCCAAGTAGATAAGAACTTCAAATGTGAGACATACGTAGAAGCAAAATGGTTAAAAAACCATTTCAATCTGTTGATAGAAGCACCGAACCACTAGGTTTGGTTCATACAGATTTATGTGATTTCAAATCGTTACCTACAAGAGGTGGGAAAAAAATACTTTATCACGTTTATTGACGATTATATGAGATATTGTTATGTATATCTTTTGAATAGTAAAGATGAAGCAATTACATCATTTATAAAGTACAAGGCTGAGGTAGAAATTCAGTTAAATAAAAAGATCAAGTATTGAGATCTGATCGAGGTGGAGAATAAGAAGCACCATTTGAATAGTTCTTTGCCGAAAATGGTATAACTCATCAAAAAACAACTCCATATTCACCACAACAAAATGGTGTAGCCGAGAGGAAGAATAGAACGTTAAAAGACATGATTAATGCCATGCTTTTAACCTCTGGTCTATCGACGAATTTGTGGGGGGAAGCCTTAAATATGTCTAATCACATATTAAACAAAGTCCCTCATAATAAAACAAGAACAATTCCATATGAAATTTGAAAAGGACACAAACCAAAGCTTTAAATACGTCAAAGTGTGGGGGTGCTTGGCAAAAGTTCCAGTTCCGCCTCCCAAGAGAGTCAAACTTGGACCAAAAACAGTAGATTGTTACCATCTAGAGCCAACCCAAAATAGTAGTGCATACAGATTTTTGGTATTCAAGTCTGATATAGCTGATATTCATGTAAATACAATCATGGAGTCTAGAGATGCCTCATTCTTTGAAGACGTGTTTCCGCACAAAAGGAATGAAGGGAATAATGTCCCTAAAAGGACAAGAGAAGAATCAAACAATTCACATGAAGATGAAACTCATCATGAGATTGAGGAAGTTGAACCAAGAAGAAGCGTAAGGGCAAGAACTTCCAAGACATTTGGTTCGGAGTTTTTAACTTATATGTTAAAACACGAACCTCAAACGTACAAGGAAGCAATGTCATCTTCTGAATCTTCATGTTGGAAAGAAGCAATCCAAAGTGAGATTGATTCAATTCTAAGTAATAAACTTGGGAAATAGTTGATATTCCACCTGGAATAAAACCAATTGGCTGCAAATGGATTTTTAAAAAGAAAATGAAACCAGATGGCTCTATTAATAAATATAAAGCCAGATTAGTAGCCAAAGGATATCGTCAAAAAGAAGGTGCAGATTTCTTTGATACCTATTCACCGGTTACACGAATAACCTTTATAAGAATGTTAATAGCAATTGCATCCATATATAATCTAGAGATTCATCAAATGGATGTAAAAACAATATTCTTAAATGGAGATCTCGATGAGGAGATTTACATGGAGCAACCTCAGGGTTTTATTTCCAAAGGAAATGAAAACAAAGTATGTCGGTTAGTAAAATCACTATACGGACTCAAACAAGCTCCAAAACAATGGCACGAAAAATTTGATAGTGTCATGATGAAAAACGATTTTCATATAAATGAATGTGATAAATGTATTTATTACAAAAAAGTTGGACAATCATACGTTATGATTTGTTTATATGTAGACGATATGCTAATCTTTGGTCCTAACACTAAAGTAATAGAGACAAAAAAAAGATGTTAATCAACAATTTCGATATGAAAGACTTAGGAGTTGCAGACGTTATTTTGGAAATCAAAATAATAAGAACACCTAATAGAATTGAATTATCTCAGTCACACTATGTGGACAAAGTGATTGAAAAATTCCAAGACTATGGAATTAAAGAGTGAGAACACCTTTTAATCCATCAGAAGTACAGCATTAAAAAAACTAATGAGAGTGTAATGCAACAGAAATACTCTCGTGTAATAGGATGCTTAATGTATCTCATGAATTGCGCTAGACCAGATATCGCTTACGTGAGTAACCCAGGGAAGGAACACTGGAAAGCATTAATGAGAGTGTTGGGATATTTAAAGAATACCACTAATTTTTCCTTACATTATGGAAAATATCCTGCGGTCTTAGAAGGATATAGTGATGCAAACTAGATCGTAGATTCAGAGAAATCAAATCCACAAGTGGTTATGTCTTTACCCTTGTAGGAGCAGCAGTGTCATGAAAATCTACTAAGCAAACATGCATAGCTCGATCAACTATGGAATATGATTTTATCGCATTAGATAAAGCAGGTGAAGAAGCAGAATGGCTTCGTCAATTCTTAGAAGATATTCCATTTTGGCTCAAACCTGTAATGGCCATATGTATTCACTGCGATAATCAAGCAGCGCTAAGTAGAGCGAAAATTTTTGTGTATAATGGCAAATCACGACACATTCGTCGTCGCCATAACATAGTTAGGCAGTTACTCTCTAATGGAACTATTTCCATTGATTATGTGAGAACAAATGATAACCTAGCGGATCCATTTACTGAAGGTTTATCGAGAGAGAAAATTGACTACGCATCGAGGGAATGAGTTTAAAAGCCTAAACCAACAAGAGTTACCTTATACGGAAACATATCCTAGCAACTGGAGATCCTACGGACTAGGATCAATAGGCAAACCAGTTATGAGTAACTCAAGAAGCAATGCATTTGTTTGGACTTAGTCCTACTCCATTCCTATGGTGCAAAATATAATGCATGCCTACAGAAGTAGTTAAAGGTTAAAATTGTGTTTTTTAATGATGACCATATCTTGGAAATAACAAGTGGGGTATATGTAGGATACTCTTAATGGTTGTGATCATCTATGTTAGTGTGAGCTGGGTCGACTCTATGAGAATATTAAAGGCTTAAATTCTCTATAACACTCGCAGAACCAAAATGTGCTCATGATCAAAATGAACACAACTAAGAGATTGGATGAGAAGGGAATTAATGCTTCATAAAGCTTATTGTCTGGATATATAATAAAGGCGACGATTCAAGATGAAACAATTCACCGATTAGCCAAGTAGATCCGATAAGTTTTAACTAGGGAAAGTTTAAAGTGAAATATCTAATTATCCACGATAAAGCATTATTCCACATATACTATGTGATATTTCGCTTTGTGTGGGGGATATGTATATTATCATTCATGTGGGGGATTGTTGGAATTCCTAATACTAAATTGAATGAAAATAACATAGTCCCACATCGCCAAAAATAACATAGTCCCACTTCTTCTGAGCTTGTTCTACACTCTTATGTACGATGTTGTTGACATTTGCCTTCACATTATTGTAGAATACGCTCTTTTGTCTTTTGTATAGTGGCATTAAATTTGCATGAGGTATGGAGCAAAGAAAAACTTGTACATGTACGTATTTCCCGTTAGGGCATAAATATTTTTTGCTGGAAAGGTTCTGCATTTCTGTAAGATTGAACAATGTGCATCTGACAATACTGTAAATGCTATTAGAAGTCATCATGAATTTTTTCATCAACTTGGTTATAACTAGCATTTTCCTTCGGTCTAATTTTTTTAAAGTTGTCCTTCGTTATCCTTCAGTCTATATTTATTCAAAAGTTTGTCCTACCTAGTTCCCTTCCAGTAATTCAAAATAGAACTAAAAGTCTACATTTCGTCACTAAATACAGAAAAAGCAGTCTAAGCCCTTCAGGATTGTCCATCAGCATATGAACAGCCTCATCGTCGGCCAGAATAATTGTGATTGCCCATTTAGAAAATGGTTCATCTCCTGTCGCACTTTCATAATCTGATGAACAGTCTCTCTCATCTCATCGTTATGAGATCTACTCAGTTGACGTCAACGAGAGGAAGTTGCAGTCGAGTGATGCGGATGTGCAGAAGCCGAGGAGTACAAGTACCGATCTCTGCAGTTTCACCCACAAGAAAATGGTTCAAATATCACGTTCTATTCCCTAAATTGCGGACGAACCAACTTTGTACTTTATGTACCTACTAGCTACCAATTCCCAACACTAGTCGGTTCTTCCGACGATGTTCTTCACTACGTTCCAGAACCCGCCTTTAGTCTACAATAACTTGTTCCACAGGATCTATTCATGTTTGAGGTTGTCAAACCTGTTCTTTATTTGACCATCATTGAAATCGATGTCCGTCTTTAGGTTGAAAACGACGACGATATTGGAGTATCAATAGCCAACCCAGCCTAGCAAATATCGATAAATGTCAATGCTCGTTCCTCGATCCAGTTCAATGTTGTGGGTAGAACTGAAAGATTCATAGGTCGACATTCTACAAAAAAATTAAAAAATTGAGAAAAATAGAGGAGGTGGATATTAATATAAAAAATAGAAATATGAATTACCTCAAAAATAGAGGGGGACCTAAGCCAACCGTTTAGAAAAGAGGCAGTGTCGGACGTGTCTGATGCGAATTGTTCATTTTTTTAACGTTGGATTAAACGATGCTTTTTGGTAGGGACCACTTTAGACATGTCTAACATGCCCAGAGTGGTGCGAACATGGAAGGGGCAAAAATTGTATGTGAATGAATCACCTTAAGTTTCTGATTTGAGGTGGAGCCTTGCACAACAGTTAGGTCATTCGCATGGTGATCTGGGTGCCCAAGTTCGAGTCCGAAAACAACCTCTTCGCATTGCGAGGGTAATGCTGCGTGTATTATCGACCTTCTCAGAGCTCGCTATCATGCGAGAGCCTCGTGCCTTGAGTTCCACTTATTTTTAGTGAACTGGATGTGAAAAATGAAAAGAGAAGCAAAACAAGTTGGATTTTACATTCTCTTATTGCTATAATTCTTTGTTTTCTTTCTGAATCCATCATTTCAAAGAAGATATTTAAGTTTATAAATTAAATTGTTAATTAGGTTGAAATGGTAATATTTTGAATGATGAATAGAAAAGAAATTAACGAGAGTACTTTTGTTACTTAGGATGCGATTGTTGCGATACAAATGTGGCCCATGAAAGGGCCAGGGAAAGGGGCACGAAAGAAAAATGGATCATGAAAGAAGAATGTGTTTCTGTGTATGAAAGAGACATTTTAAAAGGATTATTTATTTATTTTTTGTTATAAACAATTATTTTTACCAGGTAGAAGATCCATAAAAATTATAATAATAAACAAAACAAAACAAAAACTGAAAAGCCTCAAATGAAGAATAACGATGGAGAGGGTTTGGCTTATGCCAAACTTAGGGTTAATGAGAAAGAGAAAAAGAAACTGTCAAAATGAAGAATATGGACGGAGGGGATTCGACTTATGTTGGACTTGCGTTTATGGTGGACATGGGGACAAACAATTGACAAAAATATCCTTAGTTTTTATTACATTTTATAAGGATACTTTTGTAACTTCAAAATCTTCATTTGAGTGTTTTCCTATTATATATAGATTAATGTTTTAAATTTTTTAGTTCATATGGTAAAATAAAACTTATATCATTTATAAATTATGAAACGTAAAAATAGTGCAATAAAAAAGACAATTTTTATTACATAATAGTAGTTCGAAATACAAATAGAAATCTACATTTCTCTCATAAATCTTACTACCAGATACAACACACACCGCCTAAGCTCTTGATCTTTCTCATAATCTCATCTCAATGATAAGCTTACTCAACAAATCTAAAGAAGTTATTCGCTCGTACCTACTATTTCATGATGGCCTAAGCATAATGCACGTACCATGATTTTGCTTAACAAAGCTTGAGTTTGCTCAACAAGTAAAGATTATGCATGTAATACATTAGTATATAAATGGTAGAGGACGTATTTATATATTAAAGATTCATAATCTTTAATATATACAATTATACGTATAATATATATGTATTTATTCTTTAAACCTATGTTGGGTTTCTTACATTTCCACTTGTAATACACATTTATATTATATATGTTTAATTCATTTATAAATGTTTGTAATTTAATTCAATAATATACTATTCATATGTATATTTTTAGTTAATCAACTTAATTAATATTAATTTATTAATTTAATTAACCGATTAATTAAATTACTTTTAAAATTCAAAATTTTATTTTATTTGCCATAAACAGTTTAGGATGAACGTTAACTATAACATATATAGTTTTATATGCATATTTCATTATATATATATGTCTTTGTTAATAATATTTGATTAATCTTTATTTATCAAATATATCTTTTAATTAATTAAAGAAATTGTAAATATTTTTTAATATATTCAATATATCATTATAATTTACCTTAAACAATTTAAGATAAATATATAGCGAACCTTAAAATTTATAGTTATATACACACACTAATTAATTAAAATTTTAAATATTTATTTATTAATTAATCAAATCAATTAAATATTAAATAATTTTAAAAATATTAAATTTAATTTCAGTCAATTTTGGAAAATATTTATAACTTTTAAACTTAAATTTCAAATTTGATAAACATCATAAATTTTTAAACCGAATTTGGAAAATTAGCCCAAGTTCCAAAACAATTTAGGCCTTTGCAATTGGACCAACCTTTTGGACCTTTCCCACACAGTCGGGCTAAGTTGGTAGCCAAGGAGGTGAGAATGCTTAGTTATTCAACCCTAATTCTAGATACTACTTTTTTGGGCACCCACTCAGATAGGTAAGTTTTAGTTATTTGGGCCTTAAAGTTGCTAATTTAGACTATATTGATCATTTAGGTTTTAACACCATTCTTGCAACCGGGCTAGTTTGTAGTGGTTGAAATATGTGGATTTCAATTTTTTTTCCTTTTTTGAATTATAGTGAGCCTATGAAGCCTAATGGGTTGTACTAGAGACAATCTAGTTAATTTAAATTGAATTAAATTTATTTAATTTTTTGATTTAATTAATAAATGTATAGTTTATGAGTATATCATAATCTACTCATATGTGTATTTATTGCATGTGCAACGTATATAAAAGTGTATATAGTTAATACCAGTATATAAATGTTTGGAATTTGCATATACAACATGTTTATTCCCAATTCATATATGTGTTGACTATCTCAAAACATGGTTTAATACTTGTATAATTTTTTTATATTTATATGTATAATTTATAGTTTAAAAATTATTTACATTAAATAATAATAAAATATCTAAAAATAATTCTGACTATGTTAGTGAGATTTAAAATTCAAATTTAAAATTTTAAAAATATGACAAATACTTGTTAAGTATTTCAAAATTCAAAAATAAGATCTTAATAAATACTATTCAAAATATTATAATCAATAAATATAAATTTATTATTTAACCAATTTTTAATATTTTCTTAATATATTAAATGCAAGAAAATAGGTCTAAGGACAAACTTAGAAAATTTTTTAGACTGAAGGACAACAAGTTTGTTTTTTAGGCTAAAAGACAATGCTAGTTATAACTAGCATTTTGTATAGTGTAAAACTGAATATAATACTAGATATAACTAGCATTTTGTATAGTGTAAAAGTTGAATACGATGTTAATTATAACCAGCATTTGTCTTTCAGCCTAAAAATGAAACTTGGTGTCATTCAGTCTAATTTTTCTTCTTCAAAATTTGTCCTTTTCACAAATTCCCTCTATTAAATATATATAAATATATGTAGAGAATTAGTCTAAAGGAATAACTTAAAACCAATTTTAGTTTAAAGAACACAAATTTTAAAGTATAGTCTAAAAGACAACATGATCATATATTCATATAGCATTATACATAGATAATGCTATATTTATATGGCGTTCCACTAGTAGTATGCGTAATAATGTTATTCTTGTCCAAAAACACCCACCGTATAAAAATGGACAATAAATATACAAAATCAATGAATCCAACTATGATTATGTTAAATTATCTCAAAATTAAGCATTTCTAAATTATAATATGTATGAAGTTTGAATGTCCACATCTAATGAGCTTACAACTTTTTCATTTGACATAAGTGTTGAATTTATCATTAATTAAAAGGAACGGGAAAGGTAGAGAAATCCACTTAACTATAAAGGAAGTTTGCACCTATGTTCAAGTTCAATTATCATATGATACCTACAAAATGAATGATAAGTTGAAATGTGCAAACAAAATTGTCGATATCATATCCCTCAATACGCACTCCTAGTTTAACCATTTTGGAACAATTATGGCACTAGCATCAATAGATAGAAAGATGAAGTAATAGATAACAGAGCTAATGAACCAAATGCAAACAAGTCCCCGTAGAACAAGCAACAAGATTACAATTGAACACATGCGAGCCACATAATTGAAAGAAATAAACCATAGTATCATGTACTGACAACATTGTAACCACTAATCTTATATACATAACAGGCTTACGGTATAATGTAGCTCTCCCTCTGTAGAACCGGCGTTTAACATTTGCAATTACATCATATATTTCAAACATTACATTATGCTACATTCATTAGCCAATTTATTTCATAACAACATACATGTGTAATGCTATATGAATATAACGTTATATGTATAATGCCAAATGAATATTTCATTCTATTAAACTACATATTTTTCTTTTAGACTAAATCCTTTATACATATAATTAGTATATAGATATTTTATTATAAAATAATATTTTAAAATTTTATGTAAAATATAATTGATTAAAAACTTTATGTTGGAACTTTGCCAGGCCACAGCGAAAGTAATTGGTGAATTTCAAAATATTTTCCATTTTTGATCTTTATTGGGCATAAAAAGCCTAATTTATTTAGAACATTTATAAATTTCTTTTAAATAAAATCTTTATTTAATTTAAATTTATAAAACGCTTTTATATAATTTAGCTAATGTTATATTATATATGTCTGTATGTATCATGTACACACACATATATGTATGTGCATGTGTAACATGTCATTCCATGTAAGGCATAACAATTATGAACTAATTAAATCATTTGGTTAAAGGAGTATTCATCATTTCGATTGTGTGATCCGTTGGATGTAAATTTGGTCAGCAATTAATATAGAACTATTCAAATATTAACGTTCACGCGTCGCTTAGAATGTGATGTGACATTTTGACCAAATTTATTGTTTACTTGATTTTGGTAAAATCCAATTTTACTTTGTTAAGCGTTACCCGGTTGTGACTATTATTTACACCAATTCTCTATGTCAAAACTATATCACTTTGGATTTGTGGAATTCGGTAATGGCCAAAATTCCAGTATCATCCATATTCGACTCTATAGTCCAAACATAAAGTCTTTGGTTCAATAGTAACAATTATTATTAACCGAAATGTTCTGGCCAGAGACCTTGACATTGAGTTGACTTCAATTGACCATGATACTAACCTCATATAACTGAAAAGACCAATCCTCTCTTCAATAGTGTTTCACTTCCAATGCTTCCACTCGACCCAACTATAGTCATTCGATGGACACCATGCCACAATTTTACTATAATCAAAGTGGACTTTCCACATTGAAGATCAATAATATTCTCAAGTCAAGAGTAACTGTGTAATTTTGTCATGTTGATATTTTCTATTTGACCTTAGTTATATTAATCAATTGAAAACTATCGAGTGAGCCATTCCATTGTTATCTAATAACTATCAGCATGTAACCCTGTGGTGCTTCCAACAGCCATGAGTAATACATTACCCAACGTTTAAAGAGCGTTACGTACTCTAGTCTCAACACATATTCGTTATCGGGTCTCGATACACCTTGACTAGGTATATTTAAAATGGTATATCTATTTTCATTGGGATAAGTTACTCATGTTTGCAACACTTTCTAACTATTATCACAAAACATACCATTTATTGATTTTTTATTAAATATACTTTTAACTAAATTAATTGATTAATATAACACATTATATCAAGTATACAATACAAAGAAAACACCTTTTATTTCGTACACGATTTGTTATTGAGTTAGATATGTGAAATTACGTAATTGCCTCTAAGGCATACCACTAAGTTAATCACTTTTAACCAACAAAATAAATATATTTTTATTTCAAAAAATATTTTTTTAATAATATAAATACATATACGTATATGTATTATTATTATAATAATAAAAATGTTTTAAAATAATATATAATATATATATATATTATTGAAATAGGTTTTGGTCGAATGATTTTTTTAATTTTTGAAAGTAACTTAAATTTAGTATATAATATATGTATTTTTAAACATATATTAGTGGAATTTACAATTTAAAATTGATAAATATTTATTTAAAAAATTAAATTATATACAAATAATTTTTAAAAGCAATATATAAACATTATATAAGTATACGACCAGTTTTTATAATTTAAAAATTAATTCTACATTACAAAAAGTATTGTACTTATTTTTGGTAAATAAATTAACGACACGGTTGGATGCGGGAAAAAAATGTACATATAAAATTGTTATTACGTATAAATTTGAACACTATATGGTTATAAATAAACTAGAGAATGCCTCTTGAAGATAAAGTCGTTGAATGCACATTGGTTGAAAAGTACCGCAAGATTCCACTTGAATCAATCTCTATACCTTGCAATGATCTGGAGCATCATAATTTGAATTTAATTTGACGCATTTTGGGCTATGATATTATCGCCTATAGAGTGTGGGATTCAAGGGTATTGCCCGCCAAAGTGTGAAAGGTTTCAAAAAGAAAAGAGCAAGAGTATAGGTTGATTTTATATAATGGAGGAGGACATAAACTCTTCTTCTTTTACTATTTCTCCTCTTACTAATTATAATATGAAATCTAGAATTCAATCCAAAAATATCTCCTCCTCTCCCTTTACCATGGACGGCTGAAACCCAAGCTATATGGACCTTTAAACAACCAAAAGCCTTTTGATAATGAATGACAAATACGTATCGATATTATATATCGATATATACGTATACAACTTTTAAATATGCACCTAATTAATTACTAATGACACCTAGAAAATTCTAATAGCACCCAATCCACCAATTAATTAATATTTCATAAATACTAATTAGTTTATAAAAAATATAAATCGGTAAAATTGTATGGTATTTTGGACAAATCAACAACAGAATTAAGTGACTCGTAAGTATAAATTCAACTATTGATCAATATCGAACAATTAGAATATAACCTTCACACATCATCTTAGCTAGTGTGACAATTTAGCAGAATTTATCGCTTATAATTCTTCATTGGTAAAATCTAATTTTACAACTTAAACGGTATTTTTTAATACGAATAATTACATCTTCGTCAATGCTAAATCATATTAGGGTTTAAGGAATTTGTTTTGGTGAAAATTCCAGTATCATCCGTATTTAATTTGGTTAGTCCATAAATAACGTTCTTGGTTAAATAACAACATTTATTACTAGTTGTACTACCCTAACCATATATTTCGACTTTGAGTTGACTATGTTTAACCGTTTTTAATCTCTTACAACTAAGGAGACGAATGCCCTATTGAATAGTCTTTCACTTCCAATGCTTCAACTTAGATCTAACCATAATCGCTCGATGATAGAGATGCCATAGTTTAATGGTAATCAAACCGGAGTATCCACATTGAAGCTCAATGGTATTCTCAAGTCAACTGAACTGTTACTACGAGATTTTTTGTTTGACCTATTTATTATTAATTAACTAGAGACTTTCGGGCGAGTCATCATATAGTTATCCAATAACTATCCGTATGTAAACCTTTTGTGCCCCCAACAATCATGAGTAATACATTGCCTAACATTTGGAGAGTGCTACATATTCTGGTCTCAAGGATGTATCAATATACTTTCTTGAAACACCTTAACCAAGAATATTTAAAATAATATATTATTTTATATTGTGATAGTTTTCTGATGATTACAACTCCTTGTAGTTATTATCACATAACATATGGTTTTATGATTTTTCATTAAATATACCTAAATTAAATATTTAATAAATATTTTATAAGAAGTATATAATAGAAACTAAACACCTTTTATTTCAAACAATATTTTATTATAGAGTTAACAATTTATAATAAATCATAGAATTGCCCCTATGACACACTTTTTACTCTCTCTCTCTCTCGTCGATATCAATCTAATCCATGAGAAAACAATCCGACAATAGCAAAGTCATCCAAAAGTATCTAAGAAATACTGCAGATTTTTTTAATTTACGGAAGCAATGAACTACTCATGAAGGGGTATTCAAACTCGAGCTTTTGAAGTAATATCGATGATAGCAAGTCAGTCTTGGGCTTTGTCTTTACCCTTAATGGAAAGGCTGTTAGCTAGAAAGTTCCAAATAGGTAGTTGTGGCAGATTCTACCATGGAGGTTGAGTACATCGCCTTAAACGGTGCCTTAAAGGAAGCAGTGTGGATTTGCAAATTCATAAAGGAGGTATATATGATACCAAGCATAAAAGGACCAATGCTGCGACAATTTAGATTGCATGAGAACTGCGACCATATAAGAGATTGAGACACATCCTCCGTAGGTTTTACATGATAAGGCAATTTATCAATGATGAAAAGGTCATGAACAAGAGAGTGGATAAAAAAGATAGCATTGCAAATCCATTTATTAAGACACTCTCTTAGTTCATTTTAGGAAGACTGATCGAAAGCGTAGGGATGAAGATCCATAATTGGCCCTTATGCAAGTGGGAGGTTGATAGAATTAGGAGTGAGGGTGATTATATAATCCTAATTTATAGAGTTAGGGGTATGCCCAAGGGTTTTGTAATTTACTGCAAATTATTAACTCTATAATAAGATCTCATTCGAAATAAAAGGCATTTTTCTTTCTGTTGTATACTTGTTATAATGTATTATAATAAATTAATATTTAATGTAAGTATGTTTAAAAAAATACACAAATGGTGTGTTTTGTGGTAGTAATTACAGTTGTTTTAATTATGAGTATTTTATCACAATACAACGAACACATCATTCTAAATATTCCTAATCAAGATGTACCAAAACTGAATATTGATGCATTCATCAAGACTAGAGTACGCAACGTTCTCCAAAGGTTGAGCAGTGTTTTACTCATGATTGCTGGGGGGCATAAAAGGGTTATGTACTAATAATTATTGGATAACTATGAAATGACTCACTCGGTAATTTTCTATTTTTTAACAAAACTATGATCAAATAGAAAATATCAATGTGATAATATTATATAGTTTTTTCTTGACTTGAGCATACTATCGAATGTGGAAACTCCACTTTGATTGTAATAAATCATGGCACAAACATCTATCGAATGACTATAGTTGGGTCGGATGGAAGCATTGAAAGTGAAACACTATTCAATAAAGGATTCGTCTCCTCGGTTATATGAGGTTGGTATCACGTTCAACTGAAGTTAACTCAAAGTCATAATCTCTGGGCAGAGTTGTTTGGTTAATAATAATTGTTATTAGTGAACTAAGGACTTTGTGTTTGGACTATAAAGTTGAACTTGGATGATATAGGAATTTTGACCATTAACAAATTTCATAAGTCCTACCATGATATAGTTTGACAAAGAGAATTAGTGTAAATAATTATCACTATTGGATAATGCATCAAATAAGTAAAATTGGATTTTATCAAAGCTACGTAAGTGATATATTTATCCATAATGTCACACCACTAGCCAAGATGATAGGTGGACGTTAATATTCAATTTTTTCGATATTAATCGCTGATTGAATTTACAGCTAAGAGTGTTACAACCGAAACATTGAATACTTCGACTATCATATAATTTATTAATTATAATTATTATAAATTAATTAATATTTATGAAATACTAAATATAAGATTTTATTTGTGATGAAAATTTTGTGTGTACGTATACATACGTGTCGATACACAATATCGATACATTTGAATTAGATTTAAATGCATATTTGTTTGATTGAGCTTGAAGCAATTTGGAGGTCTGAACATGGGCTATGATGGTCGACCATGATGGGGGATAACTAGGTTGAATATTGACTCAGAATATGTGAAATGGTAAGAGGAAAACATGGATTTGGATCCACTTTTTGCTTATGTGTGTTTCTACTATTTAGAAACCTCATACCCCATTTTTTGATTTCTAGATTTTGCTTCCTTCTACTTCACATTAATTTAGCCATACCATTCCCCTACACCTTATTTTCAAGCTTTTTAAAAAGAAAAAGAGAGTTTATGTTTGTAATTTGTGCCTACCACTAAAATAACTAGAGGTGGTGCTAAGAGCTTATAAAATGAAACATAAAGGGTATTTATAGATGCCTAAAATCATAATGCTGAAAGTGACTACTGTGTGACTAGTTATCACTTAGGATCGTGTAATATGGAATGTATTATAATCTAAATGCAGAAACAGAAAATAATAGTAAAGTAAATAAGAATAAGCACACCAGGAGTTTTTTTACTGGTTCGAACTTCCCATTCTACGTCCAGTCCCATACTTCCCTCTGGAATTTCTCACAATAGCCCATCACTTAAACTGGAGGAATAGGTATACAACACCTAAGCAACCGATCAGGATTTTTCCACCTCTAACAACCGAAAGAGGACTTTTCCCGCCTGAACGACCGAACAGGACTTCAACAGTTTCAATAAAATTGCTTTGACACTTTGTGTTCTTGTTAACACTGATTTGTCTTTGATAGTACAACCTTCCTATAATCTTTTCCTCAAGTATAAATGTGTGTGTAAAGATTTAGAAAGGAGAATATTACTTTGAATCAAAGAATAAGTTAATTAATTCAGAGATTCAAGCAATATATGTAAGTTGTGATTGCTTTTCAGAATGCAGAGATAGTGGAGAGTATGATCAAAAAATAAAATAAAATTCAGTGATTTGTGAAGTGAATCTTATGTGTTTATATAGTAGATAAACAACTGCAACCATTCATGAAGAGTTCTGACCAAAAGAAGCATCCATAACTCTTCAATTTAAATCGTATCTCTTGGCAAATAGAAGTGTCTGTTCAGAAAAATAGCTGTTGGAAAAGTTCATTCGACTGACCCAAAACGACTAGTCAACTGAAAATTCAAAGTTGGTGCAAAACAGAGTGTTTCTGTGCGACTGAGCAGGTTCAGTCGACTGGTCATATATGGTCAGTCGACTGACATGACTGTCAGTGCACAGTTCACATAAATTTTAAAGAATTTGAAACTTAAAACAACTTTGATTTGTGTGGACATGAGGATAGATTTTAACAATTATAAGACTACAAATTTCGACAAATAAACATACTATACTCAGTTTTGTAGTCTTATCTCCTTTGTAGTTTTAACGGCATATTTCTTTCTCTTTTTGTCGCTTGTCCATATAGTCTCATTCACTGATTTGTTTAAGCTCTTTTGTCATGAATCAAGACTTATGATTCAACATTCTTTCCCTTTTTGATTGATGACAACCTGTTACAGATAATACTATATTTGAGAAATATATAACGGGAGTTATATATATCTCCCCCTGAATATCTGGCGACATATTTAATCCTGCAAGAAATAGTTAGTCATACAAATTTCTCCCCCTTTGTCATCGACAAAAAGGAAATAACAACAAATCCATCATTGAACTAACAAAAAATGGCAATCACAGAAGAAAAAAAATGTATCAAATTGTTTTGAGCTACATATACAAGCTCATAGAAATAAAATATTTGGAATAAATAGATAACTTACTACCACCAAAAAACAACAATATCAATCTGAGTCAGACTCTGTTTCTTCTTCTTCCACTTGCATTGGAGTTTTGCCTCTGGAAGAACTTTCTACAAACTGTCTGCCACCTCCATTTCCTCTTGTGTCAGAACTTGTGTGTTCTTCTGATGTAAACCAAGTAAAGCGAGGAGCTGGACGTTTACCCGGATCACGATGTAAAGTTTCCATAGTTACGGAAGAGGAACAAGATATTGCATCCCATAAAATTCCGAAGAAACTTTTAATCTTGTCAAATTTCTTGTCAATTTTCTTGTTGATATTTTTTATACGAGAATCCAAAATGACTTGATTTCACAAAATTAGATCAATGGATTCCCGAGTACTTCGGTATGGAGTTGGTGTGTGAATATCATCTCTTGGTTGTTGTTGCTGTAGAGTAGAAGTTTGTTGATGAGATCGTGATTGCCAGTCTTGAAAAGACATGATAGATAGAGGTCTAGGTGGCAATTTCATAAGACATATTGTGCCCTATTTAAAGATTTGGGAATGAAAGTATCAGATTCCGGAATAGGAATCTGGAGGTTCATAAGTAGCCGTATAATATATTCTCCATAATAAATGATGTTCATACGACCTTGGTTAAACGACAAGAATTCATCTAGAATAAGTTTAGGCCAATTTTTTTGGACATCTCCCCAAAATAGCATATAACGCCCTAAAGCTGTTTGGGTATACAAGCTCATAAGAGCCAGTATGAAGTAGAATTGTGTGCATTAATGCTCGATGCACAATACGAGCTGTAGGGCGTAAGGCGATAGACTTTAGTTCAGTCATGTCATCTTCTAAGAACTGATGACTTACTTCGTCACGCTCGCCTATAGATACATTTAATTTTCCAATGGAATACCATCAGTTGGAGTATGGAAATATGACCAATTTGATCTAATGACAGAAATACTTGTCGACCACAAAGTAAACTCCAAACGCAATTATCACGATTACGTGGGTTTTGATGGCCTAAATTCAAATTTGCATAAAAATGTTTTACCAAAGTGTGATTTATCTTGATATTATTCTAATTGTGGTCTAGGAGAGACTTTAGACGGCTTCTTCTTGCTAGCTCTTGAATTCTATACGGAGCAAAATTGGAAAACACAACAAAAGAACCTTCAAAAAAACATGCTTCTTTCATTTTATTCCACCTTTGGAGAGCAGTAGCATCATAGAGCCATTGAGCAATTTGTGTATCAGTTGGCTCAGAGGATGAGGTGGAGGCATGTCTAGATCTCTTAGGTTGACGTGGAGCCATTGGAAATAATAACAAAGTAAAGGATTTTGAAATTTTTTGGGAGGTAGGGTTTTTGGAAAACTGAAGTGAGAAGGTAAAAGTGAAAAGTGAAAGAGGAGATAGTGGGTTAAAATGTAACGACCTAGAATTTCTGTCATTTGAAATTAGTATATTCAATTGATTTTAAAATATTAACAAGTAAAATTTGTAAGTAGAATAAATTTTATTTCGAATATCTAGATTTAATTGGATAATTAAATCGATAATTTAATATTTGAAATTACAGAAATAATTAGAATTTGAACTAAATGTGAATCAAAATGATTGGTAAAGTTGTATTAAATCATATTGGAGTTAGAATGACGTTATAGAACTTTTAAAATTGAGTTAAAAGTAAATTTATGGAAATTGAATATTTTAATATTTAATTGACGAGTAAAAATAGTCATTTTTCAAACAGTCTCGGATTTTGACGAAACCAGTTTCGTCGGATCCGTAATGTTATATTATTGTATGGTTTCAAATTTCGTGTCAATCGGATTTACGGTTTGTCCGGGGCAAACCAAAACGCATAGAAATGAGTTTAACCGATTTAATTTAAATTTAATCGTTTATTTCCGTAACTTGAACATATGATCGAATTGGCTCTCGATACCTATTTTATTGTGTCCGAGACGCGGGTTAAATCCTAGAAACGTCAGCCGGCACGCTTCGTTTGGAGTTCGGAAAATTTCGAGTGAATAGTGTTTCATCAAATTTTCTATATAAGGACTTGTCTTCTTCACATTTGCATCAAAACCCTAATTGCAAACCTCAGCCGCCATTTACGTTCTATGGCCAGAAAATCATTTCGTTTCCCTTTCGATTTCATCAAATCCATCAACAATTACAAAACGTTGTCAACTACAAAAGCGAAGAGGGTGTTGAGATCTATATTCTCAACGGTCATGATGGGAAATAACGCGGTGGATCATTGGTAAATGGGTCGTGAAAGTCGCTCGTTCAAGCACGATTTGCGAGACGATAAAGGAGCCAAGCTTGGCGGCATCTGGGGCGTGAGTGTTCGACATGTAGGCGCACGCAGTGATGTACTCCGATCGATGTCCAGACGATGTTGGTGACGGCGATGATTTGAAGTTGCCGTGCGTTATTGGGTTCGCGCGTGCGTTCTTTTGGCCTGGGAGAAGAAATGCAAACAACAGCCAGATGTTGCTGCAGAAAATCAAGGGCCGTGATTTGATTTAAGGTTAAAAATAATAAATAAAATATATAAATTAATTTATATAAACTCGTATAAACTTTGTAACGCGATAACTCTTTCATACGAGGTCGGTTTTGGAGGAAATGAATTGCGTTGGGGACGAACACTACGCGATGGAGCTGGATTGGAATCGATTGGAGCTAGTGATAATTTTGGGTAAAATTAAACGCGTGTTTAATTTTATTCGAAATAAAAAAAACACTGCAACTGTTATTGAAAGCAAGGTGAGAACTTCTCACTCAATCGAATTTGTTTCGATTTAAATTTTAAATAGTTAGATTTAAAATTGTTTGATTGTGTTGATTATATGTTTAGATGATAAATTATTATCTATTGTATTGAAATAGACCCTATACGCCGCATATTAAGCGGAGGTTATTTATTAAACACATATACCGCGGTATTCCACCTTGAAGTGGAATTGGTATTATATATGTACTTGGAGTTGATTTTCCCGCATTATATAGCGGACGAGATCCTATTGCGCCGCATAATAGCGGATAATATTTTATATAAATCCATATACCGCGATATTCCATATTGAAACGGGATTGGTATTGTGCTAACATCTGTGGATGCAGGGAAACAGGTTGGAGGGATCCAACTGGATTCCTCATCCGTATTGATTTATTTACAAATATTATGATATATTCTGTTATCATATAATCATATGATGCTTTGGATGCCGTGATTTTATATTTTGTACTGTTGTAGCATTGGCCCTATTTTGGAAAATTAAAAGTGTTAAAGTGATGATTTTCAAATTTAAAAGAATTTTTAAAGTGATTTTTGAAAGTATACGTTTTATTAAATTTTGGAATTGATTCATTTTAAATAAATAAACATTATAATTTTAATGTTATAAAAATTATGATTTTTGAGAAATATAGCTGAAATGTGATTTTTGAAATATAGGTTAATGATTTATAAAATAGTTTAAATAGAGATTTTTGAATTTATTATAAAAGCTTTATATATAAGATTTATAAAATTTGATTTTTTTTAAATAAAAGTGATGAAATTATAAAGGAGTTTTGAAGAAAATGATGTTATAAATGGATTTTTATAAAAGAATAGAATCTACGATTTGTGAAGTTATAAAATGAATGAATTTGTAAATAGAGAATTATAAGTAATTTGCTTATAATTTGGATTTTGGCGTGCAAATGGGATATGGATAGAATCTGTTAATAAAGTGATTTTATAAGTTGAAGTTGTAATAAAATATAAATGGAATTTATAAACCTTGTTTTATAAATTCGAAAACGACTTATTTTGATAAGTTAATTATTATAGCTTATTAAAGGAAATATGTCCACGATTTTGAACAGTGAATAATCCTTTAAATAAAATGTATAGAAATGTTGAATATTGGTTAACGAAGTATATTCACGATTTTGGACAATGAATAATATATTAAAGAAAGTTTTAGGGAAGTGATATTTTAAATAGAATTGAAACGATTTAAAGATGTTTTAAATGTATTAAGTATCGAAACCATAGATTTCAACATTCGTTGTTGAAATAGACGTTTTCGAGAAATAAAAGGAAATGGTGGACTATAACACTGTTGTTATAGTAAATGATTTTCGAAAGGAAATGTTTTATATAGTGTTGGGATTTATATATCTATCTTAATTTCGAATCCCTATACTAGTGATTTTAGGTTGTCGTAACGATGTTTTACGCAACATTCGTTTTGACTCAAATAAATGTGTTTAAGAGAATGTTTTCCTTAAAGAATAAAATATATACTTAATTGTGATTTAAGTATATTGAATATTTTCCAAATGTTGAAAATAAATAGATTTGTGAATTGTATTAAATAAGTATGGAAATGTTTTCCAATATGAAGTAAAATGTTTTGAGATTTTATCTTTTAAAAGATAAATTGAAAGTGAATATTTGATATCGATTTAAAAATCGTATATCAGTGGATATTTGGAAATTTAAATTCACCATGGAATTTATAAAGGAAAGGGAAATTTGTTTAAAAATAAATATTGATTTATTTTTGAACTGTGGAAAAATATATCTTGTAAAGATATTTTTTTTGGAAAATAAATAATTTGGGAAATTATTTGGAATCTGGTGATGTTGTGCATATCTATTGATAGTTAAATAACTGACTATCAATATTTACCTTTAAATAGGTATTTGTTGTGATTTGCTTGAATTTGAATGCTACACTTATTTTTAATAAGCGCTCGTTATTCGGTTTAGCTGGGAGAGGACCTTTGGGTCATAAATCACATTCCGAATATTGATACGTCGTATATGGATAGCATTGAAGACCGGTGGTGAAGACCGGGTATTTGCAAGAGCGATAGGATGACCTATCGATTGTCTCTGCACCGAGTCGGGTCAGTATAGAGATTCTCTAAGTGATGGGAAGTCCAATCGGGATTGTGAATACCCGGATTTGCAATGGCTTCTTTGGAAGTGCCTTCGATTCCGTTCGAACCCAGAACAGACTTGTATGGATTGTATGTCTGACATTAAATTTTGAGATATAAAGCAGATTTCTTTCAACTACATTTCTGTTGGTGGCGGAAAATTTATTCTCTTAGCTTAACACCATTCTCTGAGACGTACGAGCTCAGAGGTTATGTAGTTGAAGGTTGTCAGTGATATACTCCCAATTTGGTAATGTGGCATGCTGAGTGCTGCTAATCATTTGTTGATCAAAGCGTGGCTTTTGTGAAAAGCGTAGCTTTGTGGATGAGATTTCGTCAATCCTCATAACCCGGTTATGGTCGAAACATGAATCGTGGCAGCAAGGTTATTTGAGGATAGCGCCCTTTGAGGGTATGTCATTTCCTTCTGGATTATAAGTGGTATCATGGTATGGAGCCCTGATATTTACTTTGTGGTTGCTGCAGACTTATTGTTTTGTGGTTGTTGGTTGAAAGGATCCTCGGATAAAGGTCGCAAACGACCGGGGGATGGCATACTCGTGTCAGTAGTTATCCAGCTAGGGGTAACCCGGCCTTGTGTAGCAGAGATCCGGTTAGGATCCGAGAACGTCGCTCCAGAGGCGTTCTATTTTACTTGGGAAGTTCCTTTTCCCGACCATTTGTTGGAAATCCATTCATCCAATATGAGCTCTTTACGGTTTTAGTTGTAAAACCTGCCATTTACTTATGGTAGCGCCCCACTGTTTAGATGGTAGCTAAAGTAGGCATAGTTCGGAATGTCTATTCTGGCTAAGATTTATAATACTTTCGAAATGTTTTTCTGCACTTTGCACTTATAGTAATAATATCAAAGAAATTTGCGTAGTAAGCATCTTTGACTATCATAAGGAGAAATCTCCTCCAAGTCTGCGTTTGCATTGTGTGTGTGGCGGGAGGCCTTATGGTAGTTTCATTTTCTAAAAGCATTGCGAATTGACTTTAAAATATTTCTTGGTTTGTTTTTAAAGATAAACTATTTTAAGTTCTCGCACCAGTCACAAGACTGACTTGGAAGTTATTGTTCCCTTCCTAAATTCTGGGTGCCCATCATTTTCCGCAAGGGCAGTCTAGAGTCAGGTTATCAGGATATTCTGGAATTCAGGAGTTGCTGTAGAGATCTAAAGGCAAGCTGGATGGCGTGGCGTATCAACTAGTATATAGTATTTCTTTTCCGCTGTTTGTTGTTGTACACTCTGATAATGTAATGTATAAAATGTACAGTTCTTTTGATTTAAAGATTATTCATTTATCTATTATATGTTGTTCCGCTGCGATATGTGAGATTCTGTTATTGTTTCTATTTGATTCTTCTTTCTTCTTCTTCTACATCTTCTTCTTTAACCCTAACAATTCGGTTTTCCGGCCTTCGATTGCTCGGCAGTTGATACAGTGGACTATTAATGTCGATTTTCGAGCTTCGAAAAATCGTGATCGTTACAATATGGTATCAGAGCATTTGGTTAAGAGACAACCTTGGCTCTGTTGGGTGTTACTCATTAGAGATAGAGTCAGCAGTATCTAGAATGAGTTTGAGTGTAATAATAGATATGAGCGCGTATTTGTTAGTGAATATAAAAATTGTTTTATATTGTGATGATTTGTTTGTTGAGTGGTATATGGATTCTTGTCAATACGTGTAATTAACGTATTGATAGGAATCTCTAAACACTTATACAGAACAAATTCGACACGATATCATTTTAAAATAGGGTAAATGAAATAATTTTACCTAAATTATTTTCGTATGTAAAAGAGAAAAATTTTCTGTGAATTATTATAATATATGATTGTTTGGTTGCTACAAAGTGATGATATTAAACTATTATCATTAATGTTGAAAAAGAAACTGAAATCGTAACTCCAAAGTTAAGAAATAAATTCACATACAAATAGAATTGGAGAATATAAATTGTAAATGTGATTTGTAATTTGAAGTAAAGTTCCGGAGGAATATTTGGAAATATTTTGAAAATGGTTTTCAAGGGTTTGAAAAAAAATGATTTTTGAGGGATAAAAGCTCTAAACTCTTTTCGGTCGCTGGAAAATAACTACGGTGATGACTGCAGCATCATCGGTGTCCATTTTCGAGGTTCCAAAAGAGGGATTGTTGCCAAGTTGTTTTAAATAGAAGTTGTTGGGAAAACTGCGTTTCGGTTTTGAAATTCAAAGGATAATTTGAATTGGTTTCAAAAATGGTTTTGAAATGTTGGAAAGACTCTGGAATCTGATAAAAATAGTTATGGAATAAAATTTATTAGTTAAAAATAAATTTGGGGTTGAAACAAATGAATTGAAATTGAGTTTGAATTATGGAAATAAATTTATGAATAAATGAATTTTCAATTGCGAGTAAATGATATTGGAAACTATATGTTGAAATTCATCTTGAAATTGCAAGTAAATTAAAATTTTGTCAAATTGGATCAAATGAAGCTAAGTATTAAAATAAAATTAGTAAGTAAAAGTAATCGAAGAAATGACAAATTTAATATGGGTTGAAATGAATTGAATTCAACATTTATAAATAAAGGGTAAATTAAATTCATATGGAATTTGAAATCCAGTTTAAATATAAGTGGTTATAAACCGAAATAGTAAATTGAATTGTGTTTGGGAACGAACAAAGCAATAAAAACTGAAATTGAAAACTGAACATTGAAAACCAATTTGAATTGTGTGAGATGAAATGGGTTAGAACTTGTAATGAATTAGTAAAAGAAACTAATTAAAAATAGTAAGATGAATCAGTTGTGAATGAAAAATAATTGATAAAATTCAATATTCAGAAGGTAAATTGAATCCAAATAGAATTGAAATTATAAATTGAATTCAAATGAAATTGATAATGTGATATTGAATGAAAATGGATATTATGGTTAACAGGATATACAGATGGATTAAAGGAAATTGGAATTTTGATTTCGAAGATAAAAAAATTGAATTGCTCGACAAAAGGTATGTATTTGAATTTCAGTATGAAATTTGATGATTTTCTTGTCCAGCCACTCGGCCTTTTCTTTTCTTTTTGAAATTTGGGGGCCATGGTGCCATTTTTGTAGTCGTACCGAGTTAGCTGCGCAAAGGAGACGCTGGCGAAATTTTTCGAAAATTTAAGGCGTTGGAATATTTTTTGAGAAGATTGCAAAATTTTGAAAACTATAACTTTGATTTTGGAGTGAAAAAGTTAAAAGATATAGTTGATTTTGAGAAGATAACTAAGAATGATTTGAAAACTTAGTAAAGTTATTGTAAGAAGTTTAACTATGGACTTTGGAAAAGTTAAAATGTTTGTATAAATTTGAAATTAAATTTGAACAAATGGTTTCGAAAAGTTATTGGATTTCAAGAATTTTTCTTACTTTGTAATTTCGAGGACGAAATTCTTTTAAGGGGGAAAGTTTGTAACGACCCAGAATTTTTTTCATTTGAAATTAGTATATTCAATTGATTTTAAAATATTAACAAGTAAAATTTGTTAGTTGAATAAAATTTATGTCGAATATCTAGATTTAATTGGATAATTAAATCGATAATTTAATATTTGAAATTACATAAATAATTAGAATTTGAATTAAATGTGAATAAAAATGATTGGTAAAGTTGTATTAAATCATATTGGAGGTAGAATGATGTTATAGAACTTTTAAAATTGAATTAAAAGTAAATTTGTGGAAATTGAATATTTAAATATTTAATTGACGAGTAAAAATAGTCATTTTTCAAATAGTCCCGGATTTCGACGAAACCAGTTTCGTCGGATCCGTAATGTTATATTATCGTATGGTTTCAAATTTCGTGTCAATCAGATTTACGGTTTGTCTGGGGCAAGCCAAAACGCATAGAAATGAGTTTAACCGATTTAATTTAAATTTGATCGTTTATTTCCGTAACTCGCACATATATTCGAATTCGCTCTCGATATCTATTCCATTATGTCCGGGACGTGGGTTAAACCCTAGAAACGTCAGCCGACACGCTTTGTTTGGAGTTGGGAAAATTTTGAGTGAATAGTGTTTCGTCAGATTTTCTATATAAGGACTTGTCTTCTTCACATTTGCTTCAAATCCCTAATTGCAAACCTCAGCCGCCATTTACGTTCTATGGCCAGAAAATCATCTCGTTTCCCTTTCGATTTCATTAAATCCATCAACAATTACAAAAAAGTTGTCAACTACAAAAGCGAAGAGGGTTTTGAGATCTATATTCTCAACGGTCATGATGGGAAATAACGCGGTGGATCGTCGGTAAATGGGCCGTGAAAGTCGCGCGTTCAAGCACGATTTGCTAGACGATAAAGGAGCCGAGCTTGGCGGCGTCTGGGGCGTGAGTGTTCGACATGTAGGCGCGCGCAGTGATGTACTCCGATCGATGTCCAGACGATGTTGGTGACGGCGATGATTTGAAGTTGCCATGCATTATTGGGTTCACGCGTGCGTTCTTTTGGCCTAGGAGAAGAAATGCAAACAGCGGCCAGATGTTGCTGCAGGAAATCAAGGGCTGTATTTTGATTTAAGGTTAAAAATAATAAATAAAATATATAAATTAATTTATATAAACTCGTATAAACTTTGTAACGCGATAAATCTTTCATACGAGGTCGGTTTTGGACGAAACGAATTGCGTTGGGTTCGTATGGACGAACATTACACGATGGAGTTAGATTGGAATCAATTGGAGTTAGTAATAATTTTGGGTAAAATTAAACGCGCGTTTAATTTTATTTGAAATAAAAAAACACTACAACTGTTATTGAAAGCAAGGTGAGAATTTCTCACTCAATCGAATTTGTTTCAATTTAAATTTTAAATAGTTAGATTTAAAATTGCTTGATTGTGCTGATTATATGCTTAGATGATAAATTATTATCTATTGTATTGAAATAGACCCTATACGTCGCATATTAAGCGGAGGTTATTTATTAAACACATATACCGCGATATTCCACCTTGAAGTGGAATTGGTATTATATATGTACTTGGAGTTGATTTTTCCGCATTATATAGCGGATGAGACCCTATTGCGCTGCATAATAGTGGATAATATTTTATATAAATCCATATACCGCGATATTCCGTATTGAAACGGGATTGGTATTGTGCTAACATCTGTGGATGCAGGGAAATAGGTTGGAGGGATCCAACTGGATTCCGCATCCGTATTGATTTATTTACAGATATTGTGATATATTATGTTATCATATAATCATATGATGCTTTGGATGCCGTGATTGTTATATTTTGTGCTGTTGCAGCATTGGGCCTATTTTGGAAAATTAAAAGTGTTAAAGTGATGATTTTCAAATTTAAAAGAATTTTTAAAGTGATTATTTAAAGTATACATTTTATTAAATTTTGGAATTGATTCATTTTAAATAAAATAAACGTTATAATTTTAATGTTATAAAAATTGTGATTTTTGAGAAATATAGTTGAAATGTGATTTTTGAAATATGGAGTTAATGATTTTATAAAATAGTTTAGATAGAGATTTTTCAATTTATTATAAAAGATTTATATATAAGATTTATAAAATTTGATTTTTTTAAATCAAAGTGATGAAATTATAAAAGAGTTTTGAAGAAAATGATGTTATAAATGGATTTTTATGAAAGAATAGATTCTACGATTTGTGAAGTTATAAAATGAATGAATTTGTAAATAGAGAATTATAAGTAATTTGCTTATAATTTGGATTTTGGCGTGTAAATGGGATATGGATAGAATTTATTAATAAAGTGATTTTATAAGTTGAAGTTGTTATAAAAATATAAATGGAATTTATAAACCTTGTTTTATAAATCCGAAAACGACTTATTTTGATAAGTTAATTATTATAGCTTATTAAAGGAAACATATCCACGATTTTGAACAGTGAATAATCCTTTAAATAAAATGTGTATAAATGTTGAATATTGTTTAACGAAGTATATTCACAATTTTGGACAATGAATAATATATTAAAGAAATGTTTTGGGGAAGTGATATTTTAAATAGAATTGAAACAATTTAAAGATGTTTTAAATGTATTAAGTATCGAAACCATAAATTTCAACATTCATTGTTGAAATAGACGTTTTCGAGAAATAAAAGGAAATGGTGGACTATAACACCGTTGTTATAGTAAATGATTTTCGAAATGAAATGTTTTATATAGTATTGGGATTTATATATCTATCTTAATTTCGAATCCCTATACTAGTGATTTTGAGTTATCGTAACGATGTTTTACGCAACATTCGTTTTGACTCAAATAAATGTGTTTAAGAGAATGTTTTCCTTAAAGAATAAAATATATACTTAATTGTGATTTAAGTATATTGAATTTTTCCAAATGTTGAAAATAAATAGATTTGTGAATTACTTATTATTAAATAAGTATGGAAATGTCTTCCAATATGAAGTAAAATGTTTTGAGATTTTATCTTTTAAAAGATAAACTGAAAGTGAATATTTGAAATCGATTTGAAAATCGTATATCAGTGGATATTTCGAAATTTAAATTCCCCACGGAATTTACAAAGGAAAGGGAAATTTGTCTAAAAATAAATATTGATTTATTTTTGAATTGTGGAAAAATATATCTTGTAAAGATATATTTTTTGGAAAATAAATAATTTGGGAAATTATTTGGAATCTGGTGATGTTGTGCGTATCTATTGATAGTTAAATAACCGACTATCAATATTTACCTTTAAATGGGTATTTGTTGTGATTTGCTTGAATTTGAATGCTACACTTATTTTTAATAAGCGCTCGTTATTCGGTTTAGCCGGGAGAGGACCTTTGGGTTATAAATCCCATTTCGAATATTGATACGTCGTATATGGATAGCATCGAAGACCGGTGGTGAAGACCGGGTATTTGCGAGAGCGATAGGATGACCTATCGATTGTCTCTATACCGAGTCGCGCCGGTATAGAGATTCCCTAAGTGATGGGAAGTCCGATCGGGATTGTGAATACCCGGATTTGCAAGGGCTTCTTTGGAAGTGCCTTCGGTTCCGTTCGAACCCAGAACATACTTGTATGGATTGTATGTCTGACATTACATTTTGAGATATAAAACAGATTTCTTTCAAATACATTTCTGTTGGTGGCGGAGAATTTATTCTCTTAGCTTAACACCCTTCTCTAAGACGTACGAGCTCAGAGGTTATGTAGTTGAAGGTTATCAGTGATATACTCCCAATTTGGTAATATGGCATGCTGAGTGCTGCTGATCATTTGTTGATCAAAGCATGGCTTTTGTGAAAAGCGTGGCTTTTGTGAAAAGCGTAGCTTTGTGGACGAGATTTCGTCAAACCTCACAACCCGGTTATGGTCGAAACATGAATCGTGGCAGCAAGGTTATTTGAGGATAGCGCTCTCTGAGGGTATGTCATTTCCTTCTGGATTATAAGTGGTATCATGGTATGGAGCCCAGATACTTACTTTGTGGTTGCTGCAGACTTATTATTTTGTGGTTGTTGGTTGAGAGGATCCTCGGATAAAGGTCGCAAACGACCGGGGGATGGCATACTCGTGCAGTAGTTACCCAGCTAGGGGTAACCCAGCCTTGTGTAGCAGAGATCCGGTTAGGATCCGGGAACGTCGCTCCAGAGGCGTTCTATTTTACTTGGGAAGTTCCTTTGCCCGACCATTTGTTGGAAATCCATTCATCCAATATGAGCTCTTTACGGTTTTAGTTGTAAAACCTGCCATTTATTTATGGTGGCGCGCCACTGTTTAGATGGTAGCTAAAGTAGGCATAGTTCGGAATGTCTATGCTGGCTAAGATTCATATTATACTTTCGAAATGTTTTTCTGCACTTTGCACTTATAGTAATAATATCAAAGAAATTTGCGTAGTAAGCATCTTTGACTATCATAAGGAGAAATCTCCTCCAAGTCTGCGTTTGCATTGTGTGTGTGGCGGAAGGCCTTATGGTAGTTTCATTTTCTAAAAGCATTGCGAATTGACTTTAAAATATTTCTTGGTTTGTTTTTAAATATAAACTGTTTTAAGTTCTCACACCAGTCACATGACCGACTTGGAGTTTATTGTTCCCTTCCTAAACTCCGGGTGCCCATCATTTTCCACACGGTCAGTCTAGAGTCAGGTTATCAGGATATTCTAGAATTCAGGAGTTGCTGTAGAGATCTGGAGGCAAGCTGGATGGCGTGGCGTATCAACTAGTATATAGTATTTCTTTTCCGCTGTTTGTTGTTGTACACTCTGATAATGTAATGTAATATGATGTAATGTATAAAATGTACAGCTCTTTTGATTTAAAGATTATTCATTTATCTATTATATGTTGTTCCGCTGCGATATGTAAGATTCTGTTATTGTTTCTGTTTGATTCTTCTTTCTTCTTCTTCTACCTCTTCTTCTTTAACCCTAACAATTCGGTTTTCCAGCCTTCGATTGCTCGGCAGTTGATACAGTGGACGTATTAATTCGATTTTCGAGCGTCGAAAAATCATGATCGTTACATAAAAGGTAGGTGAAAAGGCGTAAAAAAAGGCTCAGATTTCCGTTCAGTCAACTGGTCGTATATGGTTAGTCGACTGATTCATATCTCGAAACTCTCTGTTTCAGATTCACTCGACTGGCCATATTATTTCAATCGACTGAATGTAATCTGAATGCTTTCTGTTTTATGACTCAGTTGACTCGGTATATTTGTTCGGTCGACTGAATATAGTCTGAAAGCTTTCTGTTTTCAGATTCAGTCGACTGGTCGAATATTTTCAGTCGACTGAATTCTCTTTTTGCAGCATTTTCCGTATATTTTTGCATAAAAAGAATATATCCAATATATTTTAAATAATGCATATAAAGTAGGAATGAAATTAATTAAAAAAAATAGAAAGAAAATAAATTATTTGGATGAAGGAGTGTATGGAGACTTCGAGTTGTCTGGTTCATCTTTCGTCTTTCCTTCATATGGTTTCAATGGTGACTAGCGGTTTCCACGCTCCAATGAGTTCGGAGACACAGGTGGAGGTTGTGGCGACTGATCCCATGGATTTCGAGAGGAATAGGGTATAGGTTGATGAACCGCAGATGAAGATGACCCATAGAATTTCCATTCAATCTGCTCCAGGAAACTAAGGCGTCTTGAATTCATTTTCTATTCATAGTACATCTCGCGTTGAATCGCTATAGATTCCCTCTGGTAATGATATAAATCATCAATTTTTTGTTTTGTTTGAGGAGAACCAAAGAACAGAAAACGCCGCGCCTTCTTTTTCTCGGGAGTATGGCATATGTGATAGTTTGACGGTCTGGCCGGTTCATGATTAGGTGTAGTGTAGGTAAGCTTGACAAACCAGATGAAGGTGTCGAAAAATCGACAGAAGAGTAAGCGGAACCATTTGATGAATTTTCTTGTGAAGACATTGTGGTAGAGAGAAGATAAAATATGTTTGAAATCAAAATTTGATGGAAGGATAAAGGGCAGTACTCTGAGATATATATAAGAGAACAATAGTTAGAAGTTGATGGATTTACGTAAAAATTGAAAAAAAAATTAGTGGATGAAAACAAAACATAAGTTTTGTGGATGAGAATTGTTCATAATAAAAAATAGATAAGGAGAAAATTGTAGTAGAAGTAGTTGTGAAATAGTAAATGGTCAGATGGCAGAGACATAGGCTTACTGAATTCAAGGTGCTGAGTTCGAGTACCAGAACAATTTTTTTCATATTTAAATTACTTTAGAAATTTTATAATTCTTTTAAAGAAATTATACCTAATTCTCTTCTTAGTTTATAAAACAATTTTCATTGAGTGGTTTAGTGCAAATATCAGCTAAATGATTTTCAGAATTTACAAATTCTAAATTTATTATATCCTTTTCAATATTATCACGAAAAAAATGATGATGAATGTCAATATCTTTAGTTCGTGAGTGATTGACAGGATTTTTAGATAAATTTATTGCACTGGTGTTATCACAATATATTATAGATTTATCTAATTTTATATCAAAATCTTGTAATATTTGTTGCATGTAGATTACTTGAGAACATGCTAAAGCTGCAAATATATATTCTGCTTCACATGTCGATAGTGAAACGCAATTTTGTTTCTTGCTAAACCAAGATACTAAGAATCGTCCAATGAAATGACAAGTTCCACTTGTACTTTTTCTATCTGTCCGACTTCCTCCAAAATCAGCATCACTATAAGCTACTAATTCAAAAGGACATTCTTTTGGATAAAATAATCCTAAGTCATTGGTTTTGCTAAGATGACGAATTATACGTTTTACCCCTCGCATATGTGATTATTTAGGATTTGCTTGAAATCGAGCACATAAACAAACACTCATCATAATGTCAGGTCGACTAGAAGTTAAGTAAAGTGATGATCCAATCATACTACGATATAGTTTTTGGTCGACACTCTTACCATTTTCATCTTTATCGAGATGTATAGTTGTACTCATAGGAGTTGGTTTGGCAGAAGTGTTTTCCATACCAAATCGTTTAATTAGATTATTACAATACTTTTCTTGATTAATAAAAAGGCCATTTTGTAATTGCTTGATTTGAAGTACAAGAAAATATGATAGTTCTCCCATATATGACATTTCAAATTTATTTGTCATGATAGTTGAAAATTTCTAACATAAATTTTCATTTGTTGAACCAAATATAATATCATCAACATATATTTGTATAATTAAAATATCTTGTTTAGTTTTCTTAATAAATAAAGTTTGATCAACCTTTCCAATATCAAAATAGATTCTATTAGATAGCTTTTAAGTCGACCATACCAAGCACGAGGTGCCTGTTTTAAACCATATAAAGCTTCCTTAAGTTTATAAACGTGATCTGGAAATTTTTCATGAGTAAAAAGAGGAGGTTGTTCAACATAAAAATTTTATTTTATATATCCATTTAGAAAAGCACTTTTAACATCCATTTGATATAATTTAAAGTTATTGTGACGACCCTGACTCGACCTTCGAAAATCGGAACCGAATACGACACTCGTATTCCAATGCCGCAGATCCATACGTCGAATCTGGTTCGCCGGAGCTTATAACACATCAAGTATAATAACACAGCGGAAGAAAGAAATGAATATCATTGATATACAACATTCGATAAAACAATGATACAATATGAATCAAATATCAGAGATACAAGATAACAATGCTACAGCGGAAAAATATCAATAGATGAGATAACTCTAAGTGAACTGCAACTCCAATCCAATGCTCCAAAGCAAAAACTCCAAGCCACTAGCTCGAACCACCATCACATTTCACCATGACAAGCAAGACTGGTATGAATCCAAAGAATTACGAAGAGAAAGCTAAAGGGTATCAAGTTGATATCTACTACCTACTATCTGAAAAACCCAACTCTAGACTGCCCGTGTGGAAAATTGTGGGCACCCAGAGTTTAGGAAGGGAACAATAAACTCCGGGTCAGTCGTGGGACTGGTATGAGCAAACAAAAACATTTTATCTTTAAAAAAAGCAACAAAAGATTTTAAATTGAAATCTGCAATGCTTTTTGGAAAATGAAACTACCATAAGGCCTCCCGCCATACACACCATGCAAACGCAGAATTGGAGGAGATTTCTCCTTATGATAGTCAAAAATGCTTGATACGCGAAAAACCATTTGATATTATTATTAGTGCATAGTGGAAAAATTTTTGAAAGTACATGTTCAATAGCAGGTTACCGCCACATTCCATGGCAGGTTATACAACTAAAACCGTACAGGGCGCGTATTGTTTCTTTGGGTTTTCCAACAAATGGTCAGGCCAAGGAACTTCCCATTGCCACATGGATACGCCTCTGGAGGGACGCCCTGAGAACCTAACCGGATCTCCGCCAACACAAGGCCGGGTTACCTCTGTAACTAGGTAACTACTGACACGAGTATGCCATCCCCCGGTCGTAACCAACCTTTATCCCGGGATTCGCCAACAACCACAAAGCAATAAATTTACAGCAACCACATAGGTTAAGTATCTGGGCTTCATACCATGATACCACCTTTATCCTGAAGGAAATGAACATACCCTCAGGGGGCGCTACCCCCAAATAACCTTGCCACATCTTTCCTGTTTCAACCATTCCGGGTTGTGAGGTTCGACGAAGTCTCGTCCACAAAGCTACGCTTTTCACAAAAGCCATGCTTTGATCAACAAATGATCAGCAGCACTTCGTATGCCACATTACCAAATTGGGAATGTATCACTAGTAACCATCAATTACATAACCTCCGAGCTCGTACGTCTCAGAGAAGGGTGTTAAGCTAAGAGAATGAATCTCCGCCACCAAACAGAAATGTATTTGATAGAAACCGGGTTTACATCTCAAAGTGTAACGTCAGACACACATCCATACGACTCTGTTCTGGGTTCGAACATAACCGAAGGCACTTTCGAAAAAGCCCTTGCAAATCCGGATAATCCCTAATCACGTCCAGACTTCCCATCACAATGGGTGATCAAATCTCTATACCGGGGACCAGTCGGTGCAGAGACATTCGACGGGTTATCCTTTCGTTTTCGAAAATATCCGGTCTTTACCACCGGTCTTCAAATGCTATCCATATCATCGTATCATTATTCGGAATGGGTTATATGACACAAAGGTCCTCTCCCGGCTAAACCGAATAATGAGTGCAATATTTAAAATCATATGGATAATGGGATTTCAATTAAGTCACAACTTATTATCCCAAAACTTTTCTTTCAAATGGTTAAACAAATTACCATTTACAAATCTTTTAAACAAAAAGATTTATTTCAAAAACCCTCAATGGTTTAAACAATTTCCACATTTAAATCTTTTAAACAAAAGATTCACTTTTACATCCCTTTTTAATTTTAAACAAGGTTTACCAATCTTTGACAAAGATTCATTTATAACCTTTCAAAACAATTCCATTTTCAAGTTGGATTAACTCATCCGGTCTTTAAATTAAAGACTAATTTCATAGCTTTCACAACCATTCAATTTCAAATTTGAAATCTTTTCATCATAATTTTCGAAAATTCTTTCCTTATATAAAAGCTATTATTATTATTTAAAATCACATGTTTCCGTTTCGTAAAACCCGATTATAATTTGTACGAGTTAAATCCTTTTAAATACAAACTTGGGTTAAATTCGAATTCTCAAAACCATACTTTTAAAATGGTTTAAAACACGTTTATAGTTTGTATAACCTTTTTACGTCATAAATACCAAATATAGAATTCAATATCAGATATTGAATTCCAATTTAAATCAAATTACTCAGATTTCAAATCTTTATTAAGTTATTCAAAATAAGTTCCATTTTTAAAACACCTTTTCAAAAGTTTTTCATTTTAAACCCGATTCATTTCCAAAACCATTTGAATTTAAAAATTTAAATTCAAAACTATTTTTAAAATCTGTGATTTAACCGATTTCCACGTGCAATCCATATTTGTGTGTGTATAGTGTAGTCCAGGGGTTTACACACAATAGTGCAACAACAATCATCACATCACAGATTAAAGTGCAGCAATATCGATAAGCAGTATAAGCTATAACGCTTATCTTCATTCACAGATTCAAAAATAAATTAATCAATCACAAGGTTTCACTAATACGATTCGATGTGGGTTTCGGATAACCAACTGGAATCCGACTCTCTGTCGCATCGAATTTCAGATGCCGTTTTGCGGCCAAGGGTATTTACACCGAAAATATATCACAGATATCACAGATCAATACACAGCATATTTCACATCACAGAATATTATAGTCCAGAGATAACATTCAATGCAAGGCAATACAATCATTCATAAACAAACATATTTTCCAATTCAAATTTTAATTAATTTAATTAATTCAAATTAAATTAATTACTTAAGAATAAATCAACTTATCTTGCTTAACCAACCATTAATTAATCAATCACAATCATTTAATTAATTAATCATTTCTTAATTGACCTCATTATCAATTAATTAATCTTTATTTAATTAATTAATTATTCTTTTAAAAAAATTAATTAGTAATCTCTAATTATTCATTAATGAAACTTGATTAAATAAAATTTAATCATTCCTTAATTAATTACTAATTAATCCTTAATTTAGAATTAATTAATCTTAATTAATTGCTTAATTGATTGCAAATTGTAAAGTTAACTTATCCTAATTACTTAATTAATTATAATTAATTAACCTTAATTATTTAATTAATTAATCCTTAATCATTTACTATTTAATTGATTATCCTTAATTAATAAGTAATTACCCCTAATCACTTACATATTTATAATTACTAATTAATTAGGTTGAGTAATTATTACTTTAATTAATTGAATTATCAACTTAAATAATCAATTAATTGCTTACATTAATTAAATAAACCCTTAATTAATTACATTAAATTAATTAAGATTAAACTATGTGATTATCCTTAATTACTTACATTAATTAATCATTTCTTTAATTAATGATCTTAATTAATTAAACCCTTAATTGTAATTAACTAAATTTTAATTACTTTAATTAATTTATTCCTTAATTAATTACTTTAATTACTTTAATTAAGTAATTCACCTCAAATAATAATTACCCTTTAACGAATATGTTAACTTAACTTTGAAAGCTAATCAACCATTTTTAAAACATTCTTTATGATAATTATTCTTAATTATTTATAAATTAATCTTGATTACAAATCATTAATTACTTGATTATCATTAACAATATAAATTAACTTACTTAAAAATTTAAAACATTTGACTTTTATTTCTAAATCACTTATTCAGTTTCATTTAAAATAACTTATTAAAAATATAAGTTTAAACTTAATTATTTTTAAATCCTTTATTTCAAAAACCTTAAATTTATACCTTTTATATTAATAAAAAAATCAACATTTATAAAGAAACAATTCTTATAAATTTGTTTTTACTAATCTGCTATAGTTTCAAAACTCAAAAATACAAGATCCTAGGCAACCCGAGAGCTTCCTCGAGCTAATTCCCCTCATACACGAACCCTACTTCGGGTTTTTCCACAAATTTACTAGAGTGACCCAAAAACTTCAATTTTAAAAATTTTCCTAAGTACTTTACTTAAAGACCAAACCCTACTTCGAGTAAAAACTCGAGCAATCCCACATTCGCCCCTTATCTTGCTTCGAGTTGATCTGAGTTTCCCCAATACCCAGAAAAGAACAAAACGAACGGACACAACCACGGGATGGTGTACTTGCACAGTCAACCGAGACGATTCTGCCCAACTTCGTACTCTCTGACACATCGTCCATTGCCTAAAACATTGATCCAGATCACCAATTCTCCACCCAAAATGCACAAACAAGATCGAGCCTGTAGAGCCAAACCTGGAACCACTAGCATCACCAAATATCCCCTCGAACTACCCATGCCGATCATCAGCGGTCACACCAGTGCACTCAAAGCTTCTCTGACATCCAACGCTTCGGTCTCCCTGGGTCTGGTGGCACTCGATCCACCATAAGCGTCGCGATGGCAACGATTTCAACCCTGACCTATTTTAGGGCTTAGATCCTAAATCACTCTCGTTCACCATCCACGGTGACCTGAAATTATTTGGAGCATTTTTCTTAGGCAACCTTATCCCCCAGCTAGACTCACCCATGATCGCGAGATTAAGTACATTGCCGATCATCAGAAATTACCAAAAGACCCAAATTTGTTTATCCTTGCATTACTCAGCGAATGTTTGCTTAACATTTTTGATTTAACATTCAAAAATCATTATTTTCAAAAGCCTTCAAATTGACATATTTGAAATCAAAGTTCACCATGATTAAATTTGCCACCTATACTTGTTTTGCCTGTGTATATATATATATATATATATATATATGTATGTATGTATGTATCCTTTTCAGAGAAACTTACATTGTTTCTACTCTAATTTATCTTTAAAACTTAAAACATGTTCAACAAACAAAATTTATTCGAATCCTAAGGTCTAATAAGTATCAGTGGTGAAAGATTTTGAATCTCAACCAGGTTTTGGAAACCTATTTCCAGAAAGAAGCAAAAACCTGATACTAAGCATGCACAGTTTCCCTTTCACATATATAAGTCATATGCAGGCATAAAATAACTTTCATTAACACACAAGCATACATCATCAAGGAAAATCAAACACATAAGCAGATTCAAGTTTGAATGGAGGTTTGCTCACTTGTTTAACATGAACAGGGCCTCCATTTGAAATGTTTTTAATTTCCAGGCCTCTGATTTCTTTCCATTTGTTTTTTAACAGAGACTTCACTTTTTGTTTTCAGGTTTCTTGAACTCGAATTTAGACTTGAATCCAATTTGCTATTTGTTACAGGTTGAATGCTGTCTCTAATATACTTCCAGGTTGAAAGCTTGAAAACTGTTTGATCCTTATCCCTATTTTTCTAATTTGTTTTCAGACGTTGAGATTTTTTTCCAGATTTTACTTTGCTTGTTGAATTTTGATCTGATCCTCTTGCTTTGCTTTCAGGTTTGATTTTGTTCTTCCTTTTGATTTTACTTCTCAGTTTTTTTGATTTTATTTGATTTAGTTTGAGAAGAATCGAGCTTCATTTTGTTTTTGATATATCAGGTTTTGAGAAAAGTTTAATTAAGAATAACCTGATCATTTTCCTACTACATGTTTTCATAAATTCAATTTAAAAATAAAGATGCCACTTGTTAACTTTGTGAACACTTGTTAGTTTGTAATTTCCTTAAATTTACACTTGTTACTCTTCATACAAATTTGATTACAAATGTCCAAATACATGTTTTTATGTTAAAATCCTTGTACAAATTATATTTGTACATTATGTTTTAAACCCTTTATATAATTATAAATTATGTAATTTTAAATGTATACAAAACTAAATTTTATTTTCAAGTATAAAGAGAATGTTTTTAAAGATCAACTAACTTAATTACATATACATATATAATTTCAATTTATTTATCAACTATATTCACATATGTGCTATGTATTTTGTAAGTCTTTATGTAAATGCAATTTATACTTTATATAACTCTTTTTAGAAATAAGAAAAAATGTTTTTGATACTTAATTCCTATATTAATTCCAAAATAAATCCAATTTATAAAATAAAAGTTTATACCAAGATTATAAAAATCCAAAACAAATTAAAAATATTTAGACATTAAATTTCAAAGCTTTTAAATTCGAAATTCAATCTAAAAATGTATATCATTATTTATTCTGGAAATTTTCCAATTGATTCAACTTTTAAATCTAAAATTTTAAAATAAATTACCAAAATTTCATAATTTAATTCCAAAGATTAAATTAATTATCAAATTATTTTTAGCTGAAATTCAGGAATGTTACAGTTATGAAAATATACAAAATGTAATAGAATACGTATAGCTTCTAATCTTGCGACTGGAGCAAACGTTTCTTCATAGTCTATTCCCTCTTCTTGATTATAACCTTGTGTTACTAATCTAGCTTTATTTCTAGTAATGCTACCTTGTTCATCAGCTTTGTTTTTGAAAACCCATTTTGTACCAATGACTGATTGATCACTCGGTCTAGGAACTAATTCCCAAACTTCTTTTCTTTCAAATTGATTTTGCTCTACTTTTATAGCTATAATCCAACAGTCATCAGCTGAGGCTTCCTTAATATTTTTAGGTTCTATATTAGAGAGAAAAGCTATATGACCCATTTGATATAATTGATGTCTTGTTCTTACATTTGAATTTACTTCTCTAATTATATATTCAATAGGGTGATCTCTAGGAATTCTTAGAGGAGATCTTACTATATTTTCATTTTGAATAAAGTTTTCATTTTCTCTAGTATTATCAGTATTATTATTTTGAAAAATAATATCATCATCTTCTGAATTATTTGTTAGAATTTGATTTGAATTATTTTTCAAGTTTGTAATTTTAGAAGAAATTTTGACATTTTCATCAAATGAAACATGTAGTGTTTCTTCGATTACTTTAGTTCTTGTATTAAAAACCCGATAAGCTTTGCTTCTTTTCGAGTATCCTATGAATATTCCTTCATCGGATTTTGGATCAAATTTACCAAGCTGATCTTTAGTGTTAAGTATAAAACATTTTGAACCAAAAACTTTGAAATATGATATATTTGGTTTTCTACCATTTTAAAGTTCATATGGAGTATGTTTTGTTAAAGATCGAATAGAAACACGATTCAAAACATAGCAAGCAGTTGCAACAGCCTCTACCTAGAAATGCTTAGGTAAAGTGCTTCCATTTAATAAAGTTCGTGCGCATCCTTATAATGTTCTGGTTTTCCTTTCTACAATTCCATTTTGTTATGGTATTCCAGGAAAGGAGAAATTATGATTAATTCCTTTCTTGTTACAAAAATGTTCGAAAGCTTCATTTTCAAATTCACCTCCATGATCACTTCTAATATATTTAACTTTTAAATTCTTTATATTTTGAATTCTTTTTACAAAAATTTTAATATTCTCAAAAGTATCACGTTTACGTTTTATAATAATAGTCCATGTCAATCTTGAAAAATCATCTACAATAACAAACACATGTCTATTGTGATTAATAGATTGAACTTGAGTAGGTTCGAAAAGGTCCATTGTAGTAGTTCAAGTGGTTGTGTTGTAGATATAATTTTCTTAGATTTAAAAGAAGATTTTGTTAATTTTCCTAACTGACATGCATCACAATAATTTTGAATTTCATATCAGGTAGTCCTTTAACAAGTTTATTTTTAGCTATTTTATTAATAGTATTAATATTTACATGACGAAATCTTTTGTGCCATAGCCAAGAATCATTCTCTGTTGCTACTAAACACATGTTTATGTTATAATTTATATTCATATTTAAAATATAAATATTTCTATCTCTTATACCTTCAAAAATTAATTTTTAATTTTTATCAGAAATAATACATTTATTTTCTGAAAAAGATATATTAAAACCTTATTCACATAATTGACTTATGGTTAATAAATTATGTTTTAAGTTTTTGACGAATAATATATCAGCAATGAAAGGTGAGTTAGAGACACCGTTATTGCTCACACCGCCTTTGCCGATGACATATCCTTTTGAATTATCTCCAAAAGTGACCGATCCTCCATTTGAGTAGACTATGTTTGTCAACATGTCTTTATTACCAGTCATGTGTTTTAAGCAACCGCTATCTAAAATCCATTTTTCTCTCTTTTTAAGTGGTACTTGCAAAAATAAAGATTAAGATGGTACCCACTTTTCTTTTTAGGGTCCTAAGAGTTAGGTCTTAGGAAACCAAACCCAAGAGGGTTCAGAATTCCCTTTAAAAATATAATTCTCATTTTTATGAACAGTTTCCATAAATGTTTTGATATGCTTATTCCTAATTAAGTTATTTTTTTTTAGGAATTCATAGTGTTTTCTTAATATCTTTCTTAATTTCATTTATAAATTTATCTTTGAACTTTCCAAATTTCTTTGGATTTTCAATTTTCTTATATCCTAATCCCATTTTATTTGAAGTAGACTGAGAATTTTCTGTTATTTTAGAAAGATTTTCTCGTCCTTTATTAAAATAGAAATATTTTTATTAATATCTTCTAATTTAGTTTTAAAACTAGATTTTTCTAACTCTAATACTTTAATGTTAGATTTCAAATCATTAATTTCAACTGATAAATCATCATTTTTATTTTTCTGAGTTTCTATTTTCTGAGTTATCATAGAAAGTTGAGATGTTAAATTAGAATTAGATTCTTGAGACTTTTCAAGTTCTTCTTCAAGAATTTTCTTTTCATCTCTAAGTATACTAATTTCTAATTCAGATCTATTTAGTTTTCCTTATAACTCCTTATTTTTCTTTTTAGTTTGTTTTACAAAATCCACTAGTTCTGAATTAAGTTCAACCAAATCTTCAAAACTTAGTTCACTTAGATCATCATTTGTAGCCATAAAGCATAAATTTGCTTGCTCTGTGTTACAGTCACTGTCGCTCTTTGATGAAGTGGAGTCTGAGTCATCCCATGTTACTGAAAATGCTTTCTTCTTCAATTTATTTTTCTGTTTCTCTGGACAATCTTTGTTCATATGACCCTTTTTATGACATTCATAACATTCCATAACAGAAGATGATGGTTTATTGCTATTATTGTTACTAGAATTATTTTTGTAACTCTTGAACTTGTTATTCTTTTCAAATTTCAAAAACTTCTTGAAATTTTTAGCAATAAATGCCATATTCTCTTCATCTGAGTCAGAGTCATCTTGTTCTGCTTGAAATGCTAGATTCTTCTTATCTTGTGCTTAAACTTTCTTTGCTTGCAAATTCACTTCATATGACATTAGATTTCCTATTAACTCTTCTGGTTTCATAGTAGAAAGATCGTTTGCTTCTTCAGTAGCTAGGACCTTTCTTTCCTATTCAATCTTTAAAGAGTTTAGGATTTTTGATACTATATCAAAGTCGGAAATTTTTTCTCCTAGTGCCAATAGAGGGTGATATATATCTTGAAATCTAGAGTACATGTCATTTATATTTTCGTTCGATTTTATTTTGAAATTTTGAAACTGATTTTTCAATGTAGAAATTTTGCTTTGTTTAACTTTATTAGTTCCTTCATGAGTTACTTTTAGAGTTCTCCATATCTCATAAGCAGTTATACACATACTGACTCTATTAAATTCATTTCTATCTAACGCACAAAATAACATGTTCATAGCTTTAGCATTTGAAGTAGCATCAGCTTTCTGTGAAGCAGTCCAAGTTGAAAAATCTTCTATTGGAATGGTATATTCATTTTGAGTAATGTTCCAAGTTTCAAAACCAGTAGATTGCATATATATTCTCATTCTAATTGACCAGTAATTATAATTCATGCCATTGAATAGTGGAGGTCATGCAGTAGATTGACCTTCAATAAAACTAGTGTTAATGACAGTACATGTGCTAGTGTTATTTTCCATATTAGCAAAAAGATTAACAAATAACCGTGTTCTGGTTATAGGATCTCCTTGCTCTGATACCAAATAAAAGTGACTACTGTGTGGCTAATTATCACTTAGGATCATGTAATGTGGAATGTATTATAATCTAAATGCAGAAACAAATAATAATAGTAAAGTAAATAAGAATAAGCACACCGAGAGTTTTTATACTGGTTCGAACTTCCCGTTCTACGTCCAGTCCCAGACTTCCTCTGGAATTTCTCACAATAACCCCTCACTTAAACTGAAGGAATAGATATACAATGCCTGAGCAACCGAGTAGGACTTTTCTGCCTCTAACAACCGAACATGACTTCAGCAGTTTCAATAAAATTGCTTTGACACTTTGTGTTCTTGTTGATACTCATTTGTCTTTAATAGTACAACCTTCCTATAATCTTTTCCTCAAGCATTAATGTGTGTGTAAAGATTTCGAAAGGAGAATATTGCTTTGAATCAAAGAATAAGTTAATTGATTAAGAGATTCAAGCAATATATGTAAGTTGTGATTGCTTTTTAGAATGCAAAGATAGTAGAGAGTATGATCGGAAAATAAAATAAAATTCAGTGATTTGTGAAGTGAATCTTATGTGTTCATATAGTAGATAAACAGCTGCAACCATTCATGAAGAGTTCTGACCAAAAGAAGCATCCATAACTCTTCAATTTAGATCGTATCTCTTCGCAAATGGAAGTGTCTGTTCAGAAAAATAGTTGTTGGAAAAGTTCAGTCGACTGACCCAAAACGACCAGTCAACTGAAAATTCAAAGTTGGTGCAAAACAGAGTGTTTCTATGCAACTGAGCTGGTTCAGTCGACTGGTCATATATGGTCAGCCGACTGACCTGACTGTCAGTGCATGGTTCTCATAAATTTTAAAGAATTTGAAGCTTAAAACAACTTTGATTTGTGTGGACTACTTGAGGATAGATTTTAACAATTCTAAGACTAAAAACTTCGACAAATAAACATACTATACTCAGTTTTGTAGTCTTATCTCCTTTGTAGTTTTAACAGCATATTTCTTTCTTTTTTTGTGGCTTGTCCATATAGTCCCATTCACTGATTTTTTTAAGCTCTTTTGTCATGAATCAAAAATTATGATTCAACAAATGCATTTTTTAGGGGACTACCCAAATTGCCCTTGAGGAAGTGTGGCCACCAAGTTATCATTAGCATGTAATTAATCTTTCATTAAATATGATGTGCTTTTAATCTCCACTAACATGTGCATTAGCCCCTAATTGAAGATAGTGGTAAGTGGGTAAGTGTGGTCCTCCAAGTTGCACGAATCCATTTATTTCCATCTTAATTTACATTCTTCTCTTGTGCATGCATATTTTCATGAAGACTTCTTCTATTTTCCATCCATATTTCTACAAAGCAACATTAAAATGTGCAAGTAATTTTTTCTCAAATTAAATACATGCACAAAATTATCATTTTGCCCTAAATAAAGACGGATTAATGATGATTTGATGATATTTGGATTTTGGTAAAAACATGTAAAATACCTAATTATGAAATTTATTTAAATTAAAGTAGATTAAATATGAAAGTAAAAATATGCATATTTACTGCACATCACCCCCGATCGAAAAGTAGAAACTTCATCATGCCATGACGTCAAAACCATAGAAGCAATCAACAAGCCATAACATGCATCATGATCAATTATAACCCCAGAGTCTCCACCTCGGTTCGCATCAACATTGGAGCCAATAATTTGGATCAGTATCGGTCCAATGGGATCGGTGCCGATCCAAATACTTAACCAATTTGGACTCTCTTTCTCTTCCATCCTTTAGTGCAATTCCTCTAGATGACAAAAACGCTAGCTTTCCCTCTTAGTCTCTTGGTCTTTCCACTTATGCTTCATAGTCGATCCAAAATTAGATGATCCATTATATGTTCAACACTTGGCCTATCCTGCGATCCAACTCATAGAGCATCACTGGAACCTATGCTTTACCATGCCCCTAAATCTCACTTCGATTTGTGCACCAAATTTGGATCGGATCTGATCGATCCAGACACTTTGCTCCAATCATCATGAAATTTTCAGAGTGTCTTCCTTGCGTGCTCTAGAGCCCACCCTCCAAGTTTCATGGGAATCCGACGAACTTTTCTTCTATATGCTTTGATCACCAATCTAAGTCCTAAAACATGCACAACACTGGCAAACGAATCAAGCATAGCAAACAATTCAAACATAACAGCGAATCAAACAAAGCAAACCATCCAATTACATTCAACATGAATGTATAAATCATTCAATCTATCATCACAATTCTAGCATAAATCTAATCTAGCTCATAAAATTTCATAGCCAATATACATAAATGACACTAGCCAGTGATCTAATCCCAATTTCATGTTTAATTAGGTAATCTAGGATTTCTAATCTAAAGTTTCCTCGATCTAATCAATTTATAGCTTAATTTGACAATTCTAACCAATAGTTACCTAATTACAACATATAATCCATCATAGACTAGTGAAAGATCATAACCACTCACCAAATCTGCCAAACCTATAAATTATGATTATGACCCAATCCGAACAACAAAAAATTGGATGAGGATGCAATCCAAATGATGAAATCAAGCTTCTAATTGAAGACCAAGCCTCTAATGTGAGATTAGAGACGATTTGAGATAAAATCTATGCAAAGAAAGGAGAATTAGGTAGAAGGTATGTTTTGGGGTTGATGTGAAATGAGAGGTAAATGTTTCAAATAGTCTCTCTCACCTCATATTTATAGCCAAACTTGATAGACTAGTGGGCTTGGTAATTGGCCCATTAATCCCCTTTCTAATTCTGGCCAACGGTTTACAAAACTTAAAACTACTATAACTTCCTAACCACTTGTTCATATCTCCTATACGGAATGGGAAACTACCACTCGGAAGCAACCAAGTTAGAACACCTAATTCAGCTCCTCTCAAAAGTTATGGCCGAAATAAGACTCTTAGACAAAATGGTCAAATAGAAATTCGAAAAAAATCATAGATGTGTAAAATATCCTTAAGAACCATATCCTAAAATATTAGAATGATACGACCAAAAATGAATTAAATAGAATTATTTTATGATCAACAGATAAGTAAAATACGGGTCATTACAATTTGCTTCTTAAATTATAGCCAAGGGTTACGATTGTATTGTCTATATTTTGGACTACCATCAACTAATCAAAATAAGGAGAATGTCTTCTTTTAATGGTTAAATTTAAAATGATCGTGTACAGTAAAAATATATTCATAACATTATAATTATGGGAAATATTGTTCCTATCTACCATATCATAGCAATTTCCAACGATATACCAATATTTAAAATTAATATATTTCAAATAAAATTCTATTTTCGATTTCAAATTTGAAAAATCTTTTTTGTTAAAATAGGTGGACTGATAATAGACTGACTATCACAAAATCTACAACTAAGGTCAGATAATTTATCAAATTTTTTTCAAGCAACCTACTCCAATGCCACATGTTTGGAACGAGTCTAGAAAAGGGGATGAATAAAGTATCCAAAATAATTCATAGATAAATAATATGGAAATGTAAATGCAAAGAGTAAATAACACATAGGTATGCATAGTTTCGACCACTAAACCGTTAGTTCTTACTGCCGCCCGTAAGGTTACTACTAGAATTATATACTCAAATGCTTATAACACCTATAAAATCGCACTCTCTACTAACTTAAATATACTAATACTATGTCTAGCAAGTCTACTTCGACTTTATCCCTAAGTCGAAAAATTTTCAAATTACAAACATAGCTCAATCCTAGGTAGAGTTTGGAATTAAAATAGAATAAGAAATTAATAAAAAATATGCCCATAATAAAATAATAATTTTTTTAATGAATTATACATGGGGCTAAGAAATAAATTCCATATATACTCTTCTTTTGACTAACCACTCTCCTTGTTTTGACCAATCACTCATATGCTCTCCTCTCTAGAATTTCGGAATTAAAAGCCTCTTTTTTCCAAATAAAAATGAATCCTCCCTCTTACTCAACATTTATTCATCTCAAGGAAACAATTCTCATGCCTGAAGAGTTCACGCCCGTCTTGTCAAAAGGTGGGGCAACTGACTAGAAATTGTTACCTTCGTAGTCTGTCATGCTTCCTAAAGTGAACGTTTTGATCCTGAATACCGTGTCTCTAGAATAACCTTTAATCTTAGTGATGGCATGATATGGTGCGTTGTCCAAGTTAAAGTTGTACTTGCCTCTAAGATCTAAAAAAGAGTTGGATTAGTGGCCACGTCTGCTATTGAAGACTAGATTCAACCATGCTCACAAGATCGATGTCGCTATGTCTATATAGTTCATTGCTAAAGACTAAAGATATGCGAGTTAGTTTTGAACTATGTAATGCCTTGTATTCCCTTGATTAGCATTTCTAATTTTGTACGAGTGTCTATTGTCCATTCCAACACATGGCTGAAATACATCCATTCGATTTCATTCGATTTTTATTTAGGATATGAAATAGGACATCAAAATTTGTACAAGAAAATATCTCATTTGGCCCATGTTCATTTGAATTCATCTGAATTTCTTATAGTTAAGTATATCCGCTATGTTCTTTAAAATATTTATGACAACCGTTTGGGTTGGTTGATTGAACGAAGGTTGATACAATGCTTATGCCTCAGTACATAATGTTAAAAATAATGTAACTGATAGAAACATCATTTAAAAGTATAAAATATAATGTAAATAGCAATATTCATCTGCATTCATTCAAGTCCTTGATTGAAAAGGGTCTGTTCATGTCCATTCAATTTTAATTAGGATATGAGTTAGGACAACAAAAATTTTACGATCATAAATCTCATCTATTATGTGGTCGGTTCGATTTCATTTAGGACATAAATAGAACACACTTTCATCTGGTCCGACTCAACCTAACTGCATCCCCACGCTTAATGATGGTGTGCCTCAGTGAACTGTTTGTGTTTCCATCGAAGAGCTCGAAGTCATTTATAAATGTGATATCGATTATGTTGCGTTTGTTATTTAGAAATTATGTGCTAAATTTCAAAGATGAGGTTTCGGTTGATTGAAATACGGTGCCGCCATGCTCTCTTGGCTTATTGCTAGAAGTGTGTGATCGATGTAGAGATGAGTTATTTCGCTGAAAATGATACCTTGTCAAAGATGATACTTTTTTATATAACTAGACTTCCCTTCTTATTTGACTGTCTATGAGGGATCAGAATTTGTTTTTGAATTTGCATCAAGTTTGATCTTATTTGAGTCTAATGTTGATATGCAAGGTTTTACTTATGATAAAGTTGTTCAATGTATATCGAGGTTATGAAATGCTAAAGGGATCGCTAAAATTTGGAAAATTTTTACGTTCCCTCTTTTTGTGTTTTCAGTGCCATAATTAAAAAATTTCTTAGAGATGAGTATATATAGAGACCAAAAACAAAAACGTCTTCAGCTGGAATGGAGAGAGGGTTGAATAATTTTTACATTTAAATATATCCAAATCATTTGATACCTATTGAAAGCATTAATAGAATTCAAATATATATGAGGTAACTTATGCTTGAAAGTTTACTTTATTTGGAATATTCCAATGTAAGATATTTCCTTCTTTATTTTCTTGGACTATTTCTAGGTGGAGAATAGATTCCACCAATTTTTGCAGTGAAAATTTGATTGTGTACTTCGATTTGCAGTTATACTCCAAGTAAAAAGGAAAACTTTTTGTTGAATAATTCCTCAAGTGATAATATTTCTTTTGTGTGGATAATTCATAGATGTTTGAGTTGTTCCTTCTGATATCTCATGAAATGAACTAACAACAAGAGAGTTTATACTGTATGTATGTGTGTGTGTATATAGATATTCCCATCCGACAAGATATAAAATTAAATCCACAAAAAATCCCTTACTGAATTACAAATCTAGTGAATACACAACACTAAACAAACACATTATATACAATATGTATTTACTAATATCAAATGGAATTAATTAAACTATCTCACAATATTTCTTCTTCGATAATAGCAAATAATATTTTCTCGCAATGACCTGCCTTTTCGACCATCATAAGTGGATACCAAATACATCCATGGTATTTAAATGCCGAACATTCAATTGTCGTAAAGGAAGATTGTTAGGGTAAATAAAAAAACAACATAGAAAACAATAGAGAATAGGGGAAACCAGAATCTCACAACAGAATCGACAACATATAATACAATAAAGACAGTATAAACTATCACTCCGACATACAAGATACATCAGAGTTAAAAACGAATTTCATCAGCCGGACAGTCATAAAATCCTGACCTTATAGTTGCCGATAGGTATATATAATACAACGGAAAATAAAATATTACGATGGGTGAACATCTAGCTCTACTTTATGAGCTCCATGTCCTACCATCGACAACCTGGAAAAATATTTGGTCTAACCTGAGCATTATAATAAAATAACACCCGGATCGATCTGAAAAACCAGCGGAGAAAACTCACGTAATATGAGAAATATATAATAATTCTACGAGACCAAGCCGCTAAACGTGGAATGGGTTTTTACTTCAGAAGAACAATATCCATATATTAAGAAGTGAGAAATAATCATAATAACAGTCAAAAAAAGAAAGAATGTACATAGATAACAATAAAGTCCAAACTTATAGAATGGACAATTATAATTAGACATCAAGAAGAGTTTCAGACACTTCTTGATGAAAATTAAGAAACACAATTCAAAGAATTGAATTAAATATGAAAATAATTTTTTTTCAAACAAATGACTAGGAGGGTGCTCCCCTTTTACAGAAAGTATACCTCCAGAAATATACTTAAGAGATATGATGGCTTCGGACAATACCAAACAAGAACCCACCAACCGTTACCGAGAATTAGAGTGTTTCACATCTTCAAACGCATACCAATGAATCCAATCTAGAGTAGATGTAAAGATACCCTATTGGGAATAATTACACATAGCTTGGCTTCCATTCACGCTTTGGTTTTAATCATTTTCGACAAAGATAGCAATACTCAAATAAGCAACAAATCGTCTTGAATTGACCAAAACAAAAAAGATGAATAGATCAATTCAAAGATTCGAGATAGAAACAAGGAAAATGAATTTACCCAACATAATTAGGAGGGTATTTCTCTCTACATCGAAAGTATATTTAGATAAAATACACATGAAAGCCCATGCTAAACACGCAACACTCATGAGAACTTCTAAGCCGGACCCCGTTAAATTCACAAGCATTCGAATATACTCATGTCAATGCATGCATGCCATCAACAACTTTCTAGATAAATTGAATATATCCTAATGGATGCAACCCATATGGCTTGGCTCGCACTAGCTCTTTGGTTTTAGTTCCACAATGTTGGATGCCAATGCTTAAAATGAGCGACAAAATGTCTTAGAGTGATGAAGCACAACAATGACTAGGAGCATGCACCCCCCCTTACATGTACTTTGGTTTAGTCATTTTAGACAAAGGATATGAAAACTTAAAAAGAGCAACACATCATCTAAGTGACAAAATACGAAGAAGATAGCAGAATCAAAATCGAGAGTCGATGAATCAACTATCGAGAATAACAAAGTGGTTTGTCTATGGGAATTAAATCGAATACACTTATCACCAATAATTGAATCAAACTTTTAAAACATTTGATTCACACTTTGCTTGATTTTTCACTTTACATTCATTTGTAAAATGCATTAAAAACACTCTTTGAAATTTTGTTTATAAAGAAGGAAAATTGTAGTACTAAGTATGTTAAAACAAGGGTCAAGAACAAATGTCAATTTTAAAAGTTTTTACTATAAACCCAAACAATTTTACACTTTGGTTTATTTTAAAACAATTCTTTTTTAAGAAATTTTCTCATTTATAAACTAGCATTTATAAATTTAAAACAACATTTATTATCCAAAAGATAGGAAATTAATTTAAATACCCTTATAAATTTAAAATAATGTTAGTTCATCGCAAAGGATAATTCATAATATTCATAATCTTCATCAATGAAAAAATTAGTTATCTTAAACACCTTTGTTAAATTAATCAATTAACTTTAAACATCGTTTTGTAATTGGTAAATTAAATTTAGAACACTTTTATTAAATAAATTGATTTACTTTAAACTCTTTTATAAAATTAGTTAATAAACTTTTAAAAACACCACTAGTTAAAATCATTTAATTAAATCCAAATATCATTAAGTGGATTAACAACATTCAAACATCGTTAATTAAAATTAGTAATTAAATCCCAATATCATTAATTAAAAATGATTCATTAGGTTCAATCATTGTTAATCAAAATGATTAACTAAATTTTAAACATCATTAATTAAAATGATTAATTAAATTCAAATCCCATTATTTAAAAATGATCAATTAATTTTAAATATGATTAATTAAAATGAATTACTAAATTCAAACATCACAAATTAAAATGTTTGATTAAAATTCAAATATCATTAATCAAAATAATTAATGAATTTTGAACATCTATTTTGCGATAATACAAGCACAAGTTCAACGCATAAAGTTTTAGGGAGATAATATTGAATAATTAACGGTATAACGAAATCACTATAGCGACACTTAAACAATTCAAAGAGAATGCTATAATTATTTCAAATAAACATCAATGTAAGCAATAAAAGAATATAAATAAGGTGTAGATAACAATAACTAAATAAGTTAATAATAGCGAGAAACCCCTTTGGGCCTCCTTATAAATGTTCCCTATAAATCACACATATGTATGTATTTTTTTTCGAACTGTTCCATAGCTACCTATTCGCTATGAAAACACTCTTCTTCTTTTTGTCCCTTCCAACAAAATTTTTATTTGTGCCATCTGACTAGGCAGAAACAAACTATAATATATATAGTTGTATGAAATTCTAAAACAAGAATCCAATCCAAACAATCAATCGGACCATAATATAAATTAATATCCAAGCATGCAATAAATAATTTTTATCTACTATATAATATACTGGTTAATCAAAATGGTGAGTTTAACTCACTGAAATTCCGTTTATCGTTTTTGCATTCTGATTCCATGATTATAGCTTGAAATTCTACAAGCTTCAATCTCAACCAAACCAATTCCAAAATGTAGACATCGCTATTACGAATCCAACGTGACCGATCGTGTTTGATTTGGACCTTGTACGAGAGAGTAATACAATTTGTAAGGCATTGATTTTAATTTAAATGATCAATTCACTAATCATATTAGCTTTAAACTAATTACCATTTTAACAAACTAACCCATTCTTCTCAAATTCTCCAATCCACCTAAAAACTAAAGCTGTTTCCACCCAAGCCGTCAACTTGCTCCACCAGTTCCTCCATTATTGATTGACAAAATCAAGCAAAAACTCCTCCATTTAACCCCCCTTCATCTCCTCTTCGAATCCTATAACAAAATCAACTCCCGGAGCCTCCATAAAAAATTACGACAATCACAAGTAGGCTATGACATAGCCAAGCTCGCACCCTCCAAACATTCGTCCCCCTCTCCATTTCTCGGTCGCCAATGTTATAAGCCATAAAGAACTCTAATCCAATTCCCGTTTTGCAAATTGATGAACAAAATTTCAAATAAATCAAACTCTAGCCCAAAAACCCATACTATTTATCTCAAAATGGAAGTCATACCCTATAAATTTCCACCCATATGTAGATCTTACTTGAACATGAATAAAGAAGCAAGCTTTATATTTTTTTCGATTTTTATTTAATTTGTTATGAATTTTCAAAGAGGGTTTTCTTTTTTTCTTTCATAGAACGTTAATAGGTAGAAGAGTATGAGGAGACAAAAGAAAAGAAAATCAAAGAAATGTTGGATAAAGTTAAGTGTTAACCTTAATTGTTTTGCGATTTACAGCATCTCGCCGCATAGATTTTTGATCACATATAAACTCTAAACTATAAAACAAAAATAAGATCGCGCTCGGAACAACAACGCGGCTCCAAAACAAAAATAATATGAACTGGTTATCACATTCCATAAAATCACAAAAACACAGTCGTTTGTCGATAAATCGTCAAATGATAAACTTAAATATTTTCCAAATTAAAAATTATAGAAAAATCATATAAATTAGATTAAAAAATACGTCATTGGAAATCAAGTCGTTTTATGACAATTTGATTTTTCTTATTATTTATTCGAACCATTTATTTGTACAAACAAATTTACAAATGAATTAACCCTTATTATTTATTAATTAAAAGAAGTTAAATAAAATTATTAAATCCATTTAATAAATATTTAATTCACATATTCAAATATTCAAGTAATCCTTATATACGAATATAAGTTATTAAATTTCAAACATCCAATTATCTAAATATTTAAATATTAATTAAATATTAAAAATCTAATGTCCAAAATTCTGGGTTGTTGCATTCTCTCCCTCCCTAAAAGAATTTCATTCTCAAAATTCCCAAAGTTGGGAAAATGCCTCCAAATTTCTTAACATGTCAAAAACAATAAATTAAAATGAATTATCAAGTTATTGCTTAATTAGTTCTCAAATATTACAAAAAATTTAGACAAAACCTTCTTTGCGCGGCTCGATTGAAAAAAAAACCAATCGCCATAACGTGCCCCACATCAACAAAAGAAAACGAAAGCCAAATGGCCTCAAATAACTGGCACATAAAATTGTCAACCAATTCCAATTTATAAATCTACTACGTACCTTTTGCATTGATTGATTTTTTACAAGCAATTTATTTTATCGATGCAAATGCAAGTGCGCAAGAAGTAAGTAGAAATCTCTTGCTTCCCTGTACTTACATAATCCAAAAGAGAATCAGGCTGACAAAAGAGTAATACACCAGTTATATCTATCATAAGCTCAAACAACATAAACAATGTAATAATTATATGCAACAGCGCAATAAGAAGCAACTTTACATGCACGAACTAGCCTGATGTAAATTTACATGCAACCAAAGGTAAGTTAACAAGCATATACAACCAAAAGTATGGAAATTATCCTGTAATAAAATACCATGCATCAAACATTTCAAAAGATAAATTTTAGAGCTAAATGTTTGGGATTTTATATTCAAAATATATTTTCAAATTACTCCAAAAAGAAATATATCAAAACCAAAATTAGTTATGACATGGAGAGGGCTTTCCTAACCAAGCATGGTATAGCTCTATAATAAAAAAACATGAAGCATCTAGTGGTATTCTAGTTTCTCCTAAAACAACATTAGAGTAAACAAATATATCTAGCGAGTCTTTCAAATCAAAAAACACCCAATTGCCCAATTTTAGTCATAATAAAGTATATTTGAAAGAATCACTTCAATTTTTCCTCAAAAATATACTGAAATAATGATACTTCACCAGAGTTTTTTAAATAATAATAATATTATTTCTTTCACAAATTCGTTTAAAATGATTTTTTCAAAAGCACTGGAATTTTAGTCCTAATAAACAACAATTTAAAAGCTTTTTTTGTGAACTTAAACATTATAAACTGTAGTATATAAAATCATATAATCAAGCGAATTAAATTCCATAAAAAAATAAATTTCCATTTAAGATCATTTAAAATGTCAAATGACTAGCAAACAAGGTTTAGAATTTTCGTATAGACTCACACTTCCTTACATCACACACTAAGTATACTAATATACCCATGCCTGTATAATATACATAAATCATCCGTATGATATATTTGATCTAATCACTTGCTCAGATATATAAACATTCACTTCCAAACTAGTATTGCTCACTCGACCTCTTTAGGGCGGACTTCGATCAAGTTTCTCGATTAGAAACTTATATTTTCCTTACATTACCATAAATATGATAGATAACTTCAGTATCATATTGCGGATCCGAATCAAGTGTCCATTGACAAGAATCAAGTGATAAATCCTTTTTTAGACTGATATGAATCACCCCGAAGCTATATATTCAAACCCTAGATCGAGGACTGTGCGAGTAGAATGATCTTCGTATAACTTACTTACTTAATTCAATAGGTTTCTTAATCATACCAATTTTACTTAATCACTTATAAATTTCATTCAGTATTTTATTCAATCTAACATTATTTATGAATTATTTCTTAGATTTTTACTTAAGTTTTTATTAACATTTTATAAAGTCTCATTTTTATAAAACATTACGTTAAACTTATCCCGCTCTTATTTACTTGTAAAATACTCCTCTACATTCTAAGATTATATATAAAATGTCAATTTTATTTTATTTATTTATTATTTACCTTTTTACTTTTTCTTTTTATCAATATTTTAATTTGGAGGCCCTATAGCATCAAACAGTTTTCACAACTTGTGATTAACAAGAACTGTGGTTTTAATAAAATAAACTTATCAAAACTTCTCTATTTAATCTAACCCATTCAAAAGGGGAAGTCCCCGGAATATCCTCCACTCTCATAATCAGAGAGGAACACCCTCCTAACCCCAGTCTAAAAGAGGGTTCCTCGAAGAACATTGTTTTTGGCGTGTAGCTCTCTGTGCCCTCATGTGCCTACGCTCCCTATCTTTTTTGGGACTAACGGGGGCATAGATGCTGTTGGCATCGCTACACCTAAAAATCCCCTTAATCCGCACTGATTATGCTCCTCAATCACTTGGTGGCTCACAATGTATTCTTAGTCATTAAAGCCTTGCTCTACATAGGCCCCCTCAATCGCCGGGTGGCTCACTTCTCTTTGTAGCTTCGCATCTATTTAACTTTATTAGAGATCGAAGTGATAATCTCGCACTAGCCGACTAGGCTAGTTCTTTTCTCATCACTCTTAAACTAACTTTAAAGGGTTTTTCGTTCTTACCTGTCGTACGCACCTCCTTTCCCTCGACCACCACCCTGTTGAGTTAAATTATCCTTTTTCTATCCAAAGCTTAAAATTTTCATTTATCAAATTATTTATCAGAACATATTTTATTTGAAATCAATTACCTTTAAGGGAACTTAATAATTAAATACTCGATTTTTATTTCAAATCTCCATTTTGAAAACATTCCTCAAATATTTCTAAAAGTAATAACTACAAGAATTTATTTATTAAAACCCACTTTAGGTTCATCCATATTTGAACTCATTTCGATCGCACAATGATAATGAGAATAATTTAGTAATTGCCTCATTACGTTTTCCTAAGCAAACATTTGATCATCACGTAGAAGATTATTCAGATTACCACAAAACTAATCGAAACGATTTCCCTCGAATTACCCTAAAGAAAATGCATTCTACTTAAAATTTTCACTTTCAAAATATTTTAATTAGAAATACTTCCGAGTAACATTTTTCTCTAAATCTGTTTGAAATTATTTTTAAACAATTCTAGGATTTAAATTCAAAATCCTTTTTAAAACACATTTTAGAAATTAAATTTATATAAAATTGTCTTTATACAAAATCATTTCATAGTACTATAATTCTCTCTTATTATAATAAAATTGTCTCAAATATTTATCTCTACATTTCTTATCCTAACATTTTGATTGTATTAAAAAACTTTTTATTAAAAGTTTACTCTTACTCAACATTATAAAAAGGTGAATTTTAACTTAACTTTTTCTTCGAACACCTTATAATCAAATTGTGAAACTTAATTCACAAAATGTTTCGTTTTAATTAGGAATGGAAATGGGGCGGGTAATATGCAGGGAACGCATCCTCCATCCCCATCGCCGCTATCAATTTATGCTTCACATCCCTCCCGATCCTTATTTAATACCCAACAAATTCGAGTAGAGGAATACCCATCGGTTATAGAGAACCTATTGGGTACCCATTAAAGCAAGATGAAGGAAAAAGTAATAAATAAAAATAAATGGCAAAACAAAAGTTTTAAATTTAGACCAAACAAATATTAATTAAACTTTAGGGTCCCTAAAAGATAAAAGATACGCCTTCAAGTTTGAAACAAAAAACATAACCAACCACATAGTCATGATTTCATAATTCTTAATAATTTAAAAGATAGACAAATCATAAGCATCAAAATGAAACTAAAATAGTCACCGGGTCGGATAATATTTTCTTAATACACACACACACGTTAAAACTATAAAAAGAAACTACATATACCGAGGTCGGATATAAGGCAAATATAGTATCACCCTTGTACCCGCCCTGGCCCTGTTTTGGGTATTGAAACCATCCTCCACCACCGCCCAATTACCTGCCAAGTCGGGGAATCCCCACCCGATTAGGGGCGTGTTCCTTCGGGTACCCACACGCGTGGATTATATCTCCATCCCTAGTTTTAATACACTTGCAATTATTAAACAATAAATGCCCATAAACTGGACGAGCATAAATGAACAAACAATAGTCGATGCTCCTAAACTATTGAACATGACAAATCAAACAATAAATAAACATACATTATCACTTTCAAACAAACATATAATAATAACTATATAAATTTTGAAATTATCCATATATATATATATAATATAATCCTTGGAAAAATATTTATTTTGCCCAATTTTCATAAATCAATACCATGTTTTTTTGCCTTGTTTGTGTGTTTAGAAATCCCTATTGACACCTTGGCATCCCACCTCTCAACCAGAATTCATAAGAAACTCAATAGATCAATTAAAATAATAGTTTTTACAAAAATAGTAAATATGCTCTTGTATACATATACACATACATATACATATACATATATACATATACATACATATATATATATATATTTGGTTTCACTTACCCTAACTCTAATAAGCCATACCCTATCAAAGCCAAGGTTCGCTTAGCCTTCAGCTCTAATACCAAATGTAACGACCTGCCTTTTCAATCATCGAAAATTGACACTAAATTCAACCATGGTATTTAAATTCTTAAAATCAAATCATCGAAAGGGCAGATTGTTAGGGTAAATAAAATGAACACAAAGAAAAGAACGAAGAACAGGAGAAACTAGAATCTCATAGCGGAATCAACAACATGTAATATAATAAAGACAGTATAAACTATCATTCTAATATACAAGATACATCAGAGTCAAAAACATATTTCAACATTCATAAATTTGACCTTAAATTTTTTTATAGGTATATATATAGCGGAAAATAAAACACTACGGTAGGTGAACATCCAGCTCCACTCCATGAGCTCCATGTCTCACCATCGAAAACTTGGAAAAATACATGGTTTGGCCTGAGCATTATAATAAAATAACACCTGGGTCAGTTCGAAAAACCAACGTGATAAAAATTAATTGATATTAAAATATATAATAATTCTGTGAGACCACGTCATTAAATGTAGAATGAGTTTTTATCTCATAAGAGCAATATCTATATATATTAAGAAATGAGAAAAAATCAGAATAATAATCCAGAAAAGAAAGAATGCACATAGATAACCACAGAATTCAAACTTATAAAATGAACAAATGTAATTAGACATTTGGAAGGGCTTCAGACACTTCTCGATGCAAATTACAAAATGCTATTCAAAGATTTGAATTAAATAAGGAAAGAGAAAATTTTCAACAAATGATTAGGATGGTGCTACTCCTTTCCGAAAGTATGTAGCTAGAAATATACGTTAGAGCTATGATGGCTCTCGAACAATACCAAACCTAACCTCGCCAATGGTAACCAAGAATCCGAGTATTTCACACCTTCGAACGCATACCACCAAATCCAATCTAGAGTAGACGTGAAGATACCCTAATGGGAATAATCCCACATATCTTGGCTTTTATTCATGCTTTGGTTTTAATCATTTATGGCAAAGGATAACAACACTCAAATGAGCAATAAATCATCTTGAATTAACCAAAATGCAAAAGATGAATAGATCAATTCCAAGGTTTGAGATAGAAATAAGTAAAATGAATTTATCCAACATAACTAGAAGGGTGCTCCTTCCTATATCGAAAGTATATCTCTTGATAAAATACACCTGAAAACCCACGCTAAACACACAACACTCAAGCAACTTCCAAGATGGGCCCTGTTAAATCCACAAGCATCCGAATATGCTCATGTCAATGCATATATGTTATCAATAACTTTCTAGATAAATGTGAATATATCTTGATGAGTGCGATCCACATGGCTTGGCTCCTACTTGCTCTTTGGTTTAATTTCCACAAAACCGGATGCCAATGCTCAGAATGAGCGATAAATCGACTTAGAGTGGCGAAGCACAACAATGACTAGGAGGGTGCACCCCCCTTTTACACGCACTTTAGTTTTAGTCATTTTCAACAAAACATATCAATACTCGAAAAGTGCAACACGTCGTCTTAGAGTGACGAAATACAAAGATGATAGTAGAATTAAAATCAACAGTTGATAAATCAACTATCGAGAATAATAAAGTGGTTTGTTTATGGGAATTAAATTGCATACACTTATCACCAATAAGTGAATCAAACTTTTAAAACATTTGATTTGCACCTGTGCTTGATTTTTCACTTTTTAGATATTTGTAAAATGCATTAAAAACGCTCTATGAAATAATATTTTTAAAGAGGACAAATTATAATATCAAATGTGTTAAAACGAGGGTAAATTAACAAATATCAATTTTAAATGTCGTTTACTATAAACCTAAAACATTTTACACTTGGTTTTATTTTAAAACAATTCTGTTTAAAGGATTTTTCTCATTTGTAAACCAGCGTTTATAATTTGAAACAACATTTATTATCAAAATAATAATAAATCAATTTAAATACCTTTATAAATTTAAAACAATGTTAATTCATCCTAAAGGATAATTTATAAAATCAATAATCTTCTTTCAATAACCAATTAATTATCTTCAAACTCCTTTGCTAAATTAATCAATTAACTTTAACATCTTTATTAATCTGTAAATTAATTTCAAAACACTTTTACTAAATTAGTTGATTTACCTTAAACTCTTTTATTAAATGAGTTAATTAACTTTTTTAAAAACCAATATTGAAATCATTAATTAAATCCAAATATCATTAACTAAATGGATTAATTACATTCAAACGTCATCAATTAAAATTAGTAACTAAATCCAAATATCATTAATTAAATGATTAACTAGATTCAATCTTCATTAATTTAAATGATTAACTAAATTTAAAACACCATTAATTAAAATGTTTAATTAAATTAAATCCCATTAATTAAATTAAATCCCATAATTAAAATGATTAATTAAATTTACAAATCATTAATCAAAATGATTTGCTGAATTCAAACATCATAAATTAAAATGATTGATTAAATTAAAATATCATTAATAAAAATAATTAATGGGTTTTAAATATCTATTATGTGAAAGTATAAGCTCAAGTTCAACCTACAAAGTTTTAGGGAGATGAGATGGTATCACGAAAATGACTACAACGACAATTAAACAATTCAAAGAGAATGTCACAATTATTTCAACTAAACATTAATATAAGTAATAAATTAATATAAATAAGATGTAGATAACATTAAATAATAAAAAATGGTGAGAAACCCCTTTGGGCCTCTCTGCGAATGTCCTTTGTAAATCATACATATGTGTGTGTATTTTTTCGAAGTTTCGTTTGCTATGAAAATACTCCGACTTCTTCTTTTTGTTACCTGTAACAAAATGGCTATTTTTGTCATTCACTTGTAGGTAGGAACATAGAATAATATATATGAATTTATAAAATGGAAATCCAATCCAAACAATCAATCAAACAATAATATAAACAAACATTCAAGCTTGCAATAAATAGTTTTTATCTACTATATAATATACTGATTAACCAAAAAGAAGAGTTTAACTAACCAAAATTCCAGTTATTGCTTCTGTACGTTCTAATTCCATATAAAATAGAAAATATTCGGTTTAGTTTAGAATTCTATAAGCTCCATCTCAGCCAAACCAATTCTAGAATGTAGACATCGTTATTATGAATCCATTGCGACTGTTTGTATTTGATTTGGACCTTACACAAGAAAGTAATACAATTTATAAGACACTGATTTTAATTTAAATAATATATTCACTAATCATATTAGCTTTAAACTAATTACCATCTTAACAACCTAATCCCTTCTTCTCAAATTCTCCAGCCCCCTCTAAAAGCCGAAGCTGCTTCCACCCAAACCATCACCTTGCTCCACCAATTCCTCGATCACTAATTGAAGAAATCGAGCAAAAGCTCCTCCGTTCAACTTCCTTTCATCCCCTCTTTGAATCTCATACCAAAACTCAAAGCCCGAAGCCTCCATAAAAATTCATGACCATCACAGGCAGGCTGCGACATGGCTAAGGTTGCACCCTCCAAACATCCTTTGCCCCTCACCATTTCTTAGCCACCAATGTTATAAGCCATGGCAAATCCAATTTCCGTTTTACAAATCGATGAACAAAATTTCAAATAAATCAAACCCTAACCCTAAAATCCAAACCGTCGATCTCAGAAATGGAAGCCTTACCCTCCAAATTTCCACCCATATGTGGATCTGACTTGAATATTAACAAATAAGCAAGTTTTATAGTTTTTTTGATTTTCTTTGATTTTTTATGATATTTCACAGATGATTTTCTTTTTTTTCCTTTCTAAAGACGTAAATAGGGAGACAAAAGAAAAGAGAATCAAAGAAATGTTGGCTGAAGTTAAGTGTTGACCTTAATTTATTTGCGATTTTCGGCATCTCGCCACACAGATTTTTGATCGCGTATGAACTCCAAATGATAAAACAAAAATAGATCGTGCCCAGAACAGCGACGCGAATCTAGAATAAAAAGAATACACACTGTTTATCATATTCCATAGAATCACAAAAAAACACAGTCGTTTGTCGATAAATCATCAAACGATAAATTTAAATATTTTTAAAATTAAAAATTGTGCAAAAATTCTATAAATTAGATTAAAAATACACATCATCGGAAGTCAAGTCATTTCATGACAATTTGAGTTTTCTTATTATTTATTTGAACCATTTATTTCTCCAAACAAATTTACAAATGAATTCACCTTTATTATTTATTAATTAAAAGGAGTAAAATAAAGTTATTAAATCCATTTAATAAATATTTAATTCACAAATTCAAATATTCAAGTAATCCCCATACACGAATTATTAAATTTCAAAAATCTAATTACTTAAATATTTAAATATTAATTAAATATTAAAAATCCAATGTCCAAAATTCTAGGTTGTTGCATTTTTTTATAGATCAAAAAATGGATGTGTTTGATACGTGATGCTTTGTTTTAAAAATAATGAATGATATGTCCATCAAAAAACGAAATTGTACTTCGATCATTTTTTTAATTGTAATATGCTCTGAATGAAAATCAAGTGTATATATATTATGATCATTGATAATTTTTAATATAATACATATAGTATTTACATCACATTCAATGGATGATTCTAAATGACAAATTAATCAAAAGCATATTTGTTATTTTTTGATATTTTACTTGTAGCGCTTTGTAAAAATAGATCAAATATTTTCATCAAACAAGACATATAATCTACATCTTATAACAGGCATTTACATCTTTAATAATCTTAGATCTGAATATTTCTTGGATAAAGCACCAAAAATATCCTTAAAATTAGTACAACATCCCAATATCACTCAAAAAAGTCTGAAAGCAAAGAAATCAAAGAAAAAGAAACAAGATTTTGCAATCGTTCAACAAAATCTCCAACTTGTTCTAGTAAGATGTTTTTATTGATTAACTCTGTTCTGAATTTCAAATTACAATCAATAGATCTCATTTTGCTCAAAGTCCTATGAGAAAAGAGAAGAAGATCCAACAGCACTCCCTTAATTAGAGATAGGCCTTTACTTATAGACGATATCTAGCATAAATTTTGCCAATCTGGTTTGAACAAGTTGACTTCTTTAAATTTGAACTTCCAATATGAAGAATAGGTTACCACGCACGTTTCCCTAGGCAACCAAACATGTTAGTACCGACATGATCATCGCGACCTAATTTTATGTGCCAAACTTCTTTTTTTTGCAATGCAGTTTCTCTGACCTAAATCAATTCCAGGATTACGTAAATTTGTTGGAAACAACCATTATCCATTTTAATTACATAGACACGATATATGAATTTTAAGAATGTATAAATGATTATATATGATATCATTAGTTTTTTAGGTTGGGGAATATTGAGAATGTAAAAATGATTATACATGAAATTTATTTATCCAATCTACTCACTTAACGTTGAAAATACACCGATCCAATTTGTTTGCTTGAAAATAATTACGATGATGACTAAAACATCATCAATGTTCATTTTTGGGTTTCAACATGGGGAATGTTACAACTTAATATCAAATCATAGGATAAGGGACATTTAAGTAAAATGAAGCTAAGTATAAATTAAATAGTACAAAGGAGCACTTGGGGAAGTGGTATATCCAACATATGTGTGTGTGTGTATGTGCGTGTGTGTGTATACGTACACACAATACTTGTGGTTTGCTACACACACACACACACACATATATATCTTGGTTAATATATCTATCCTTCTACATTTCTTCTCTCTTTTTCCCTCTATTTCTTATAAATGCTTGCATATGTAGAAATAAAGAATGGAAATGCAAAGTAGACATGTAATGATAGGAGTTGAAAGAGAGAATGCAAGAAGAGAAGCCAAAAGCGCTTAGACTAATGGAAGAAACGATGGAGAAGTGAAAATGGGTAGTTGAAAATGAAGTTGTTATGCTTACCGATGCTATAGGATGGATGCAGACACTTTGTATTGGCAACTCATGATGTAAATGATAAGGAAAAAGGAAATGGAGTTGTGCGTGGAAGTATGGTTTTAATTTCCATATTTTCGGTTAGTGTTCTATTTGATAACAGGGTAATGGTTGATATATTGGTGTTGGATGTTACTTATCTAGTTACTTCTTTATGCATAATCAATTCGATTAGTAAGGAGGCTAGTCATAAATTACTATGCACTAATCTAGAATATTCTATGTGTACATTTGTTTTTCTATAGCCCATATGTGTTTGACTTCGAAGGTACATGGTAATTTCAGATATAGAATGGTTAAAGAAAATGATTCTTGAATTTATTGTGCTGATAGTATAATTGCTTTATGGAACCCTTAGGGTGGAGAAAGGATTACATTAACATTGGACATAACAAAAGAGCGGTTTTGGATCTTACTTTGTGCAATGGAAGATCAAGAAGTTAATTGAACAATTGTTAATAGTTTGGGAGTGTGTAAATGATTCGAACCAAAAATGGGATCACCGCCTAGAAGGACCATCAAATTCTATATAGACTTAATGTAACAACCCTGGTTTTGGTAATTACCTATTATATTAAATTGTAACGGAGGTTATAATTCAATTTGAGAAATAAAAATAAATTGGAGATTTAAAATTGTTTATTTGGAATAAACAATGGATTTAAAATGTAAAATGTTGAAATAAAATTTTAAAAAACTTTATTTTGGTTGTTTGTGTTAAAATGAGAAATATATGGATTTATATTTGAGAAAATGCAATAATTTTAGAAATTATTGCCAAGTGTTTCTTTTGTTGATTTTTAAACAGAGTATTTGTTTATTTATATGTATTTATAAATAAAAAGAAGGAATTTTGTTAAAAATAACTTTTGGATATAAAATGATGTTAAAATGGTTTGGTACATTAATTATACAAGAAAATAATATTTGTGTAATTTTTGGAGCTAAAAATATTATGCTGTGTAAATATTTATGTAAATTATGTATTTTATTTTAAAATAAGAGTTTTTAATAATGAAAATATTTTTGTAACTAATTATCTGTTTATTAGTTGTAAAATGTTTTGTTAAACATGTAAATATGTTTTTATAATTTTAATGTGTTGAAATTGTGTAAAGATACGTTGTTTTCGTTATTAATATAAGTGTATGTATACGTGACTTTAGTGATAATTTAATTTTCTTTGGTTAATTAGTTTGGTATTGGGTCTTAGCCCATTTGTTTTTCTAACCTGTAAAGAAATGAGAAAGTCTTTCTTCCCCAAACCATACGTTCATTATCTTTTACAGTACAACAAGAAAAACCGAGAGAAAACTTTTCCTCTTTCAACCTGAAGGTTTAAATCTCCAATTAATCCACTTATTTGCTATTAATAATCAAACTGAAGCTTTCTAATTTCAAGTAATCCCTTCCAAAACATAGATTATTTAATCAAGTTTTGATTTTGTGATTTGGATTGTCTGTAATTCTTTTGTTTGGTTTGCATGTCTGTATATTGTGTTTTTACAGGTTGCCGAAGCTTCCTCTTGCCAAAAGTTATTATCTTCCTTCTAATTTGCTCAATTTAATCCTCAAATTTGTAAAGGTAAGTGTTAAACTCACATTCTCTAGCTAAAACAAAGCTCTGCTTGCTGAAAAACTGTGAAAAATTGTTTACCGTAAACATTCAAGTTCATTTTTAATTTGCAATATATTTCTTATTTGAGTTGCTTTTTAAGTAAACATATCTCATTGTTCCTATGTCGAAATGCTGCCATAATTTTTTCGAACTGTAGTTTAGATGCATGCATCTAAATTTTCATAACTTCATTCATTCAGTTGCTGCCCGAAAACATTCTTGAAAATCAGATCGAAGCAAGAAAACCAACTGTAGAAAGTCACGTAACCTAGGTCGACCTAGGAAATTTACAAGTCGACCTAGGAGTCGGCCATAGGGCTACATAGGTCGACTTGGGGAGCATTTTTTTCTGTGCCTTCTTTCCTTTGTGTTCTGCCTTATTTTCCAATTCGTTTATCGACTTCTACATCTTGTATTTGTGATGTTTTTGAGTATGTTCGATGGCCATGAAGCCTATCAATAGGCGAGCTAAAATTTTGATGAATTTACGATTCGAATTGAATCATTTTTGAGATGATTTTGAGTGTCAGTTTTTAGGAAATTTTGATGTTTTTCCTTGATTTTGAGCACGGGTTTTTCTATATAATTTTGAAATGATTTTAAAAATAAATTGGCTTTTGAATAAATTATTATATAATATTTATAAATTATTTTAAAGCCAAAAAAATTATATATTCTCTATAATAAGAGAATTTTACATATTAGTTTTCCAAAATAATTTCAAAAATTATTTTACAAGTTGTTTACTCAAACAAATTATTTTATGTATAAATACACGTTTTTGTACTCTTTGGGCATATGAGGAAGAGAATTAAACGATTTAATAAAACACGTGGTATGAGACACGTGCGTTTACTTTATCGATTAATTGCGGACTTGTTTGTTTGAAGTTATTGACCTTCGAGTCGTATTTGCCAATGAGATGAGGCAAGTATTTTTGATTTGAATGATTTGTTTCTAGTGTGGCATTGACTAGCTGTAACGTACGCGGAATTTTCGTTGCCAAAAAACCGAATAGTTATGGGTTTTTAAAAAGAAGAAAAGAAAAGGAAAAGAAAGAAGAAGAGATAAGAAGGTAGAAAATAGGGAGAAAAGAAAAAAATAGAAGATAGAAAATTTTAAAATAGAAGTAAAAGAGAATAGAGAAAGATAGGGAAAAGGAAAATAGAGAAAAGAACATAGAACAGAACAGGAAACAACAGAACAACATCAGAATCTCACAATTCGCAGCGGAACAACATATAATAACAAATGAATAATCTTTAAACAAAGAACTATATCAGTTATTACATTTCATACATTTCATTTCATTACATCATATCATCAGAGTGTACAACATCATACAACATCAAACAATGCAGCGGAAAAAGAAATACTATATAAGTTAGTAATACGCCATGCCATCCAGCTTGCCTCCAGCAACTCCAGAATATCCAGAATATCCTGATAAACCTAACTCTTAACTGCCCGTGTGGAAATTGGTGGGCACCCAGAGTTTAGGAAGGAAAACAATAAACTCCGAGTCAGTCATGTGACTGGTGTGAGAACTCAAAACAGTTTATTTACTTTAAAATCAAAATAGAGGAATATTTTTAAATTCAATTCGCAATGCTTTTAAAAATGAGACTACCATAAGGCCTCCCGCACACACACACAATGCAAACGCAGAATCGGAGGAGATTTCTCCTTATGATAGTCAAAGATGCTTGATACGCATTTAAAATAACATTTGATATTATTATTAGTGCATAGTGTAGGAAAAATTCATTTCAAAAGTAGAATATAAATCTTAGCCAGCATAGACATTCCGCACTTATGCCTACTATAGCTACTATGTTCAATAGCAGGTTACCGCCACATTCCATAGCAGGTTATACAACTAATACCGTACAAGTCTCGTATTGTTTCTTTGGATTTCCAACAAATGGTCAGGCCAAGGAACTTCCCATTGCCACATGGAAACGCCTCTGGCTGGACGTCCCTGAGAACTTAACCAGCTCTCTGCCAACACAAGGCCGGGTTACCTTTATCACTAGGTAACTACTACACGAATATGGCATCCCCCGGTCCCATTGGACCTTTTAACCGAGCGCTCGTCACCAACAACACCACACAGTAATAAAATATAGTGTTTCAACATTAGTAAGTATCTGGGCTCCATACCATGATACCACCCTTTCCAGAAGGAAATGCACATACCCTAAAGGGAGCTACCCCTCATAACCTTGCCGCATCTTTCCTGTTTTGACCATTCCGGGATGTGAGGCTCGACGAAGTTTCGTCCACAAAAACATACTTTATACAAAAGCCATGCTTTGGGTCAACAAATGATCAACACAATGATCACAAGGATAGACGATCAAATAAACGATCCTATCACAATAATCAACACAATGATCATTTACAGCAACACTCAGCATGTCACATTACCAAATTGGGAATATATCGCTGATAACTTCAACTATATAACCTCTGAGCTCGTACGTCTCAGAGAAGGGTGTTAAGCTAAAAGAATAAATTCTCCGCCACCAACAGAAATATATTTGAAAGAAATCGGCTTTATATCTCAACTTGTAATGTCAGACATACAATCCATACAAGTCTGTTCCGGGCTCGAACAGAACCGAAGGCACTTACAAAGAAGTCCTTGCAATCCGGATATTCATAATCCTGATCGGATTTCCCATCACTTATGGAATCTCTATACCAGGAGCGACCCAGTGCAGAGACAATCGATAGGTCATCCTATCGCTCTCGCAAATACCGGTCTTCAACACCGATCTTCAAATGCAATTCATAACGACGTATCATATATTCGGAGTGGGTTATACGACCCCATGGTCCTTTCCCGGTTAACCCGAATAGTGAGCGCTTATTCAAAAATAAATGTGGCATTCACATTCAAACAAATCACATCAATTACCCATTCAAAGGGAAATATTGATAGTCGGTTATTGAACTATCAATGGATATGCACACATCACCAGATTCCAAATAATTTTCCAAATTATTTATCTTCCAAAATATCTTTATAAGATATAAAATTTCAACACTTCAAAAATAAATCAATATTTATTTTCAAACAAATTCCCTTTCACATATAAATTCCATAATGAATTTATATTTCAAAATATTCATGCATATGATTTCAATTTATTCATTTCAATTTATCTTCAAAAAGATAAATTCTAATTATTCACTTCATATTGGAAAAACAATTCCATACTTATTTAATTATAAGTAATTCACTAATCTTTTTATTTTCAACCTTGGAAAATATTTAATATACTTAAATCGAAATTAAGTATATATTTCATTCTTTAAGGAAATCATTCACTTAAACATATTTATTTGGGCCAAAACGAATGTTGCGTAGAACATCGTTACGACAACCCAAAATCACTAGTATAGGGATTCGAATTTTAAAATAGATATATAAATCCCAATACTATTCAAAACATTTCCTTTCGGAAATCATTTACTATAACAACAGTGTTATAGTCCACCATTTCCTTTTATTTCTCGAAAACGTCTATTTCAACAATAGATGTTGAAATCTATGGTTTCGAATCTCAACACATTTTAAAACATCGTTAGGTCGTTTTAATTCTATTTAAAACATTCAAATCTAAACCATTTTCTTTAACGTGTTATTCACTATTCAAAAATGTGAATAAACTTCGTTAACAAATCTCATCCTTTTATTCATTTTAATTCAAAGGATTATTCACTATTCAAAAATGTGAATATAACTCCATTAAATAAGTTATGACAATTAACTTATCAAAATAAGTTGTTTGCGGATTTATAAAACAACGTTTATAAATTCCATTTCTATTTATTTATAAAAACTTCCTTTTTATAAATTCCTTTATTAACCTATTCCAGTTTATAACTAAATTATAAACTAAACGTTCATATTATAAGTTAATTACTTATAAAACGATTATTTTACAAAATCGTTCCTTTAGAGACTTTCCAATTTATAAATCTTATAACTTATAAGATCCATTTATTTAACCAATCTATTCTTCAAATAATTTTACCAAATTTATAAATCTTACTATTTATAAATTTCTTTTATAACTTCACAGTTTATAATTCTATAAATTTCATTCATTTATGAATTTCATTTTCACTTCATTCAAACACTTATAAAAACTCGTTTTATAACGTCCATATTTCAATTTATAAATATCCATTTATAAATCCCTTAATATAAATCAATTTATATTATTCTTTAAAAACATCTTTAAACTCCTTTAGAATTTCATCATTCTCTTGGTTTATAAAACAATCAAATTTTGTAAATCCTATAATTTCAACTTTTTATAATAAATTCAAAAACCCAATTTAAACTATTTTATAAAAACATTAGCATCATATTCTCAAAAATTAGTTTTTTTTTTACTATATTTCTCAAAAATTATAATTTTTTATAACTTTAAAAATTATAACGTTTATTTATTTGAAATGGATCAATTCCAAAAATTATTTTATAGAACGTATACTTTCTAAAATCACTTTAAAATCATTTTAAAATTCCAAAACTTGGGTCCAATGATGCTACACACCAAATAGTCAATCGCGACTACAACGATATCACATATCGTATATGATAATCAACGAATATCAAAATATCCATAATCAAATAAATACTGTTGAGGAATCCAGTTGGATCCCTCCAACCTGTTTTCCTGCATCCACAAACATTAGCACAATACCAATTTCGCTCCAGTACGAAATTATCGCGGTATATGTTCTTATTAAATATTATCCGCTTAATAACGGCGTAATAGGGTCTCATCCGCTAAAAAATATGGGAAATCAACAACTGCAATATATACATATGCCAATATATATATATATTGACATTATATATAATACCAATTTCACTGTTTATGAAATATTCGCGGTATATGTTTTTAATAAATAACATCCGCTTACTAACGGCGTATAATGTCTATTTTAACAATCAATAGATATCAATCATCATTCAAACATGCATTCAAATATTTTAAATTTAACTATTTAAAATAAAATCGAAACTGATTCGATTGAGTGAGAAGTTCTCACCTTGGTTTTAATTTCCGTTTTAGCGATTTATTTTGAATAAAATTAAACGGACGTTTAATTTTACCCAAAATTCTCACTAACTCCAAACGACTCCAAACCAACTCCATCGCGTAGTGCTCGTCCATACGATTCCAACGCAACTGAGTTTGCATTTTTTCGACCTCGTATGAAAAAGTTGTGTATTTTTGAAGTTACACGAGTTTTATAAACATAAATTACAATATAAACTGTCTATTTTCAAACTCAACTTATTACAGGCCATTGGATTCACTTCTCCTCCATCATGACCGCAAGCATCTTCTCCCTCCCCTCTCGTTCGTTCCAGGCCGCACAACACCCATAGCTCCAATTAGGGTTTGAATTTTTGCAAACTAACCGAACACTTAGAACTCGATCCAAGTGTACCACGTCGAAGCCCTTCGCGAGAGCTACCTCCACCATCAACAGAATGAAGCTCGGCCTCTCCTTGATACTTGCGCACGCAAGATGAACGGCCACGAACGCACTCGATTTCCCATCAATCCGTGAAGCTATTCGCGATCTCCACCGTTGATCTTGTAGTTCGTGTTGCCCTCTACAATACTCTAGTTGAAACTTTCATGAATCGTTGAGTGGATGAAGAGATAATTGAAGAAAAACGAGGGTGATTTTCGGCCATTCATGCCTAAAACTGGCGGCTAGGGTTTATACATTAGATTTTTATTTTTTTTTATTTATGAAGAGGATGGTGGGCTATTTATAGAAAAAATTCGAACACTATTCATCCGGAAATTCCGAACTCCGATTTACGCGCCGAAACTGACGTACCTAGGGTTTATCCCGCGTTCCGGACACAATGGAACAGGTTTCGGAAGCTAATTCGGAAGTATGTGCGAGTTATGGCTGTAAACGCTCAATTTGAATTAAACCGATTTAAGCGATTTTCTAGGCGTTTTAATTTGTACCGGACAAACCGTAAATCCAATTGACACGAAATTTGAAACCTTACAATAATATCACATTACGGATCCGATGAAATTGGTTTCGTCGAAATCCGAGACTTTTTGAAAAATGGCTATTTTCACTCGTCAAATTAAAATTAAAAATAATTCGATGCGTTTCGAGCTGCCACGATCAAACGATAGCTCCGATTGACACGAAATTTGAAATCCGGTAATAACTAACTATTACGGATCCAACGGAACTGGTTTCGTTCAATTCTGAGACTGTTCAAAAATTGACTATTTTCAATAGTCGATTTTAATATTAAAATATTCAATTTTCACAAATTAACTTTTAATTCGATTTTAAAAGTTCTAAAATATCGTTCTAACTCCCATATGATAAAATAAAATTTTACAAATCATTTTCAATCATATTTAACTCAATTTTCAATTATTTCCATAATTTAACATATTAAATTATCGATTTAATTATTCAATTAAATCCAATAATTCAAATAAAAATTTATTTGACTTATAAATTCACTTATTAATATTTAAAATTAATTAAATATTCAAATTTTAATTTCTAAAATTCTGGGTCGTTACACTAGCAGTTAGTAAACCATTCAGTGAGAACGTGTGATATGGGACGCACTTTTACCACTTTTTGCATTCCTAGCTGAGAGTTTATGACACATTCATGAGTTATTACCAGTACTTAGGCTATTGGCCATTTATTAGACCGTTGGGTCCTATTAAAAGCTGTTGGGTGAATAATGGACAGTTGGGTCTCTTATATATATTTAAAGTACTTGGCAGGCTATTAGGCCACCTCATGGACTGTTGGGTCCTATTTTCTTATAGCTGTTGGGTTAAATTTTGGACTGTTGGGTCTTTTCTTATATTGTGTTTTCTAGATTTCTTTATGATGATTTCTAGAATTGTGATGATTTATATATGTTTTCACCATAGCTGCTTTCGTTGGATTATTTATATAGCCTGAGAGCTATTATGTTGATTATATGGTGATTACATTTGGAGTTTTTGAACTCTTAGTTGAGTTCTATATGTTGTGATTCTCATTTGTCATTCTTTGGCCTTTTTGAGATTTGCATATGTCGATATGATGAGGTCTATATTTGTGGATAATTGATATTGTTTTTATTTAACATAGCTACTATATAGCTATTGGATAAAGCCGATGATATAAGGCACATATGTGGATATTTGAGTTTGAGTTGAATCTAGCTCTACTTAGAAACCCTATTGACTTTGACTTAGTGTCGCTTCTTCTCTTCGAGAAGAATTGTTATCTTTTATCTATATGCATTACTCCTATCATTTACTAATCAATTGTTTAACCTAGACTAACCCGTGTATTTTTATATACTGGGGTCAGACCGAGTTGTTTCAGGTTAATTACCTGCCTTAGGACTATGCTATGCTACTTCCGCCTTGGATATCTGCTTATCTCTTTTTATAGTTTTTTTTGTAGTTGGTGACTTTGATATGTTTCTATTATTTTGACTTGTTGTATATAATGTGGTCCTTGTACTACTCCTGATGTATCATTTTGTATTGTACTGGGATGTATCAGTGTATGTATATGTACGTTTGTTTGTTGTTCTGTGGTGTGATGTACATTTTGTTGTTCTATTTTGTTTAACAGATCCATTAGTCACTGTAGTTTTGTATTAAGCATTTATTGAATACATCGATTGTGACGACCCGGAATTTTCAAGCATTTAAAATCAGAATATTTAATTAATTTTAAATATTCAATAGAGCAATTTTAACTTGAATTATGAATATCACAATTTATTTGATAATTAAATTATCGAATTAAATAACTTGAATTTGAATAAAATGTTGAATCTGGAATTTTAAGCCTGTTAAAAATAATTTGAAGACTTATAAAATCTATATTGATAATATTGAAGATAATAGAAGTTTTAAAATTTAAATTTAATGGTGATTTATTCGGTTTTAAAAATTTCATCGTTTAAATTGAATTTAAAAATAGCATTCCGAGGCATTGTCTCGGAATTCGACGAAACTAATTCCTTTGGATCCGTAATATTGTATTATTATTGGATTTCAATTTTCATGGCGTTTGGAGTTATCGTGTGGCCATACGGTAGGTAAACGCACTGAAGTTAAATCGGATTTTTTTTTTAAATTAAATGATAATTAGTTTGACCAGTCAAAAAAAAAAATATGTCAACATCAAAAGCTTTTCCCTTACTTCAGATTTACTGTTGCGAGGCGTATTCAGTACGCTAAGAAATTTCTTCCCTCAGAAGCTTTTGTTCCCTCTCAAAACACTGCAGTATTCCTCAGCACGCAAACGTATTTTCTTGTCCCCATTTCTTTTACGCGACAATTTTAAAAGCAGGGAGAAATCGATTTCCCCTTAAAAGTATAATCAATGGCCGAAGTTAATAACCCTCCTCTTCACTTCAGCTTAAAAGAAAAAAATCACCTCCCCCTTGCTATCTGATAATTCAATCGATTCATATAAAAAAAATAATAATAATATGTAGTCGAACTCTTCTTCTCAGATCAATTCGAAGCCGATCAAAATCACAATCTTCATAAATAAAAAAATAGGGCCGAAGCCTCTTCGTCTATAAGGACTAAATCCCCTCTTCTACAAATCGTCACCCTCCTCAAATTTCGACCTAATCAAGCGTGCTTCTGAAGCTCGCATGCGCGCTCACGTTCGCGTACGGAGTATCGACTTGGCGACGAGCTCATTTGGGATTTGTGCGAATCGCGGGTTCGAGGCTGTGGAGGGAGTGGAACGGAGTTTTCACGTCAGGTCAGTAGCGTGCGCGTTAGGGTTTGCTCTGGGTGTCGAGAATCATAGGTCGACGTCGATCTGGGAAGGGATAGGCGATTGCGGCGGCGATTAGTGGATAGGCTTGTGGCAGCTAGGGTCGGCATTCATATGGGGTGTCGCGATGTGCTGCTCTCGAGTGGTTGCTGTGAGGTATCGATATGTTGTTTTCATTTAAATTCTTATTTATTTATGTATGTAAATATATATGTATGTAAAAAAAATAAGTAAAATTCTGTTTTCTTTCCAGGAAAAAAATGATGATGAAATGACTACAGTAGGGTTTAAAACTTATGTCAGTTTTGATTCAACATATAGGTCTACTGAAGGAAAGAAATTGCTACAGAAAGTTGTATATAGGAAAAATTGGAAAGAGAAAAGAAGAAGAAAATAAAACATATATACATGGAGTTTTAATATGGAGGAATTATAGGGATTAACTTATTTAATTAAGTTATTTAATTTATATTAGTTGCTAAAAATAATTTATTAGAGGGAATTCGTTAAACTTAGAATTTATTCAGTTAAATTAAATTATTAGCCAATTTAATTTATGTATGGGTAAGTTATCAGTAGGTTATCTTAGATATTAATAAAATATATAAATATTTATACTAGGTACAAAATTGGGAAGTAATAGTCGAGATGGAAATGGATTGCAACGGAAAGTAAAGGCGAGTAAATCTCACTCAGTTAAATTTAAATTTAAATGATTAAATGATTTAAATTAATTAATTGTTTGAATGGTTGAATTGATTAATGTGATATAGTATGATATTTTGTAATTGGTGAACTATATTGTGCTGACGTCTGTGGATGCAAGGAAAACAGGTTGGAGGGATCCAACTGGATCCCTCAACATTTATTTAAATTATTTAATACCCCTGTTGTGATTATTTTATATTCGGTGATGAATATTGTTGATAACTGGAATATTGGATGATATGGTTTATCTGAATATTTTCCGATGCACTAAGTTATCAAGATATATAGAATTGGAATTTGGAAGTAAAATGAAGAGAATTTGTAAGTGAAATAATTATAGAAATTTTAAATAAATTAAGAATAAATTGGATAAGAAAAATAGCAGTGTTGAATGCTAATTAATAAAATCCTGTATATGGAAAGGAATTTTTGAATAAATAGAAAGTTAATGAAGTTTGAAACTTCAATGATATTATTTAATAGAACAAAACATTTATTTAGTAATTAATATTTATATTATTGAAGGAATAAAGAAGGAAATGGGAAAAGCCTGAAATTTGTATATTTCAGTTAAAAGATTTAAAATCAAACAGCAAATAATATTAATAAAAATAAAGTCCATAATTAATGAATTTTGAAATGAACCAAGTAAGTAAAGAAATTTATTTCAAATAGAATAAATTGGAAATCAATTTGGGGAAATTGATTTAAGTGCTTGAAGTTGAAATTTTCTCTGGGTGGCCAAGTACACGTTTTTAAAAGTAAATTTGTAAATGTAAATTAAATGTTTTGAAGTTTTTTTTTAAAGGAAGCAAGTTTTATAAAATTTATTATTTCTAATATTTAATTTCTAAATCAAGTATTCCCTTTGAATATATTATAGCATTAATTATTTAAAGTGACTTAGTATTTGTTTTAAAGGTAAAAACCTGGTTTTATATTTTATAAAGTAACCTTCTCATATAGTACGTATTTTTAACAAATTATTTAAGTAGTTTTATCCTAAATGTTTTAAAGTATATATTTCAAAGTAAAGTGTTATAAATTATTTTGAAAATCTATTTTTGTGCTTGGTGATTTCAGAGGAGATATAAAATATTTGGGAAAGTTGATTCTGAAAAGAAAGATGGGTTTGAAACTGTTTTCAAAGGATTGAAAATAGAAATATATCTTGTGAAGATATTTTTGGAGATTAATAAATAATTTGGAAAATTATTTATTGGTTGATGGTTGTTTTGTGAATATAATTGATAGTTAAATAACCGACTATCAATATTGGACAATGCGTTGATCGTTTCGAAGAGACCGGGATCGAGATTTATTTCTCGAAAAACCACTTCGATCCGATTTGTACGTTTCGTGAAAACGATTTTGGATTCGAAGATGGAGCAGTGAAGTACAAGGGCTAGTCGCTACTAATCCTGAGGATATTTCCAAAATGGATGTAGTAGGAATAGTGCCTTCGGTTCCGTTCGAACCCGGGACGGACTTGTATGGATGAATGCTTGCGAAACATCGTCAGGTGGACGATGGGCATTCTAAGGGATATATTCTAAAAAGGTAACACTTAGCCTCAAGCCTCATCAAATGGGAATGACTGAAAATCAGGGTTATGCAGCAAGGCTAGGTGGGTAGCACCCAAGCAGGGTGAGGTCATTCCTGTCTAGATGTCCCTTTTTATTTTTCGGCTTAGTGGGCGGTTGCTGATCCCAACCACGGGGTGATCTCACTTGGGACGTCTAGTAAGGGATGGTTCCGGCCTTGTGTTGCAGGGGATCGAGTTTGCTATATTACAGCATGATAGGGGGTTCTCGCTTCGCGTTTGGTGGCGAACGGGAGACTCTTACCCCTACATGTCCCCGGGGGGGTTGGTTGCGAGTCTATAGTACTCATAAAATAGAGTCTATAGTACTCTAGAATGAGTTTGAGCGTATTAATATATATGAGCGCGTATTTGTTAGTGAATATAAATTATTTTAATATTGTGTTGGTTGGTTTATTGAGTGGCATATGAACCTTCGTCGGCACAGTCTGGACAACTGTATTGAAGGGGTTTCTAAACACCTGAAGAGAACAATCGACACGGTATTGTTTTAAATATAGGTAAATGAAATAATTTTACTCAAAAACATATTTTGATATAAAGAAAAGATTTTGTAAACTATTTAGCTAATAAATGGTTGCTTGGATGTTAGGAAGAATACTATTAAAGTATTATCATTGTTAAGTGAAAATTTAACTAGAAATGGAAAATATAACCAAAGTTAAGGAAATAAATACATTATAAATTATAAAATTCATAAATATGAATTATAAAATGAAATTTATAAATATGAATTATAGATGTAGATTATAAATTGAAATATAATTAAATGGGAACTTGAATAAGCATAAACAATGCAAATGAATTGTGGGTAAAATTGATTTAAGCAGGATTTGGAAATTTAAAATCCCGAAGATTTTTGGAAGAATTTGTCGAAATGTTTTGATGATAAATGATAGCATTTTTGGAAATTTAAAGTGGACGTAGGCTACAACGCCGAACCACTATAAATTCTGTGTTCTCGTCTCCCGCATTCTAATTTATATTATCTTCTCCATTTTAATTTATCTTCCTCATTAATCTCTCTACACAAACTCTCTAAGGGTGTTAGTGACCAATTTTGGCGCTAACATTTTGGTGCTTTCACTGAGAATCGAATTCTCAGGTTGTGAGGATCTACTTTGTAGCTACTGGATTGCATAAATCCCCCGAAGAAGATCCGTAATTATTCATAAGTCATCTGTTGATTCTACTCAGAGTTACAACCAATGACTCTACCATGGGAAGACCACGAACAAGGTCGACCTCCCAAAATGTAGATGCCCGCGAAACCGCTAGTGTTCAACAACTTGGACCTAACGATCAACAAGCAATTCGAGGCACGGGGCCCTCCAGCCAAAACCAAGCGGAAGCTGTTTCACGAGCAGAATTGAATGACTTAATAAAAGAGCTTACGGAAAGCAGAAGGCAACTCACTAAGCAAATGCAAGTTAATGCTGACCTCATGGCCCAACTTGCTCAACAGCAGCATCAGAATGCTGGAGGTAGCCCTGTCCCCTACTCCGAAGATGATAGCTCAACTTCAGCTGATGAACCTCCCAGGCGTAGACGCCGCAAGGATGACGATGACCAAGCAGGTGCCACTGATCGCTCTACTAGAAATCAAGCCCGTGGAGCGGAACCCAACCTTTCTCCCACCATACAAACCCCGGATTTGACAGCTACGGTCAGGCAGTTGATGAGAGAGAATCAAGGTTTGACTAATGAAGATTGGGGAATGTCTAAGAGTCATACTCCCTTCACAGATACCATTCTACAGGCTGAATACCCAAGGAAGTTTAACATGCCCACCATACCCGCCTATGAAGGAAAAACGGACCCTAGACAACATGTAATGAGGTATGGATGGATGATGGATTCAGCAAGGGCCAACGACGCAACTAAGTGCAGGTGCTTTCCAATAACTCTGTCCGGAATTGCCACCATGTGGTTCACTCGACTTCCTCCACGGTCAATCTCAAACTTCGACGAATTAGCAAGGAAATTCATAGAACAATTCAGGATACACGCCACTCGACCCAAGGATGTGATGTCCTTATCAAGCATGACCCAAGCTCCTGGAGAATCACTGAAAGTATACTTGCAGAGATTTCATGTTGCCGCTACTGAAGTAAGCAATCCAAACGACCACGCGATTTTGATGGCAGTAATGCGTGGAGTGGATCCAGACTCTGAATTTGGGGATTGGTTGGCGGGAAAGCCACCAACTACGTTGGAACGTTTCTATTCGAAAGCCCACCAGTTCATAAGGAGGGAAGAAGCTCGGTGGATAAGGAAAGACAAGGCACCAAGGTCCGTTCAGGAGTCTGTAAAGGGCAACATCGCATAAAAGCAACCGACGATAACCCTTGGAAGACTCAGGCCAGCATCCAAAATAAGCCCGGGCAGTCTAAGGGAACTGGAAGTGGAAATCCTGGAAAGAAGAAGGAAACGGGGAGATGGAAGTCAAGGATCCCAACCTACAACGAATACACTCCACTGAATGTGTCTCTTGAAAACATCTACTTATCGACCTGCAACACTTTTCAATACAGAAAACCACGCCCTAAGGAATCAACAGAGGAGCAAAAGCGGACTGGAAAGTATTGCCGCTTTCAAGAGTCTTATGGGCACAACACAGACGAATGCAGGCATCTCCATGACGCTATTGAGAAATTGATTAGATAGAAGAAGCTGCAGGAATTCATCAAAGATACGTCAGAAGGAAGACAAGAGACTTCAGACCCCGGACGTGGCCCAGCTCTACACCAACCAGAGCAACCTACTCGAACTGTGGGAAGATTGGTTATTAACACAATTGCTGGTGGACCTCATCCTGCGGATAAGAATTGGCAGGAAATGGAGCGATATGCTAATTCCTTGAGACATACAGAGCATGAGTGTTGTTCAAATGTGGAGGATGGAACTCCCGCAAAGCAGCAACGCACGATGCACGACGATATTGTATTCAGGAATAGAGACGCGGACAAGGTGGAAGCTCCCACCATCGATCCATTAGTCATATCCGCAACCATTGGACCGGCATTCGAAAGGAGAATCCTAATTGATTGCGGAAGTTCCGTTAACATCATCTTCAAGAAAGCGTATGACCAAATGAAGCTGGAGACTAAGGATTTGAAACCATCTAAAGCCCGAATCCATGGCTTTAACGGCGCAGCCACAGACGCAGTAGGATATGTGGAGTTACCAGTTGAACTGGGACAAGGTGAACGCAGGAGAGTGCGAATCCTACCATCCATAGTGCTGGATGTTGATTCACCATACAACGTGTTTTTGGGACGACTAGCCCTCGCAGATTTTAGGGCCGTCTTGGCCCCGTGGTGTCTCACACTGAAATTCCCGACAAACAAAGGGGTTGGCGTAGTGCGTGGCGACTAAGCAACCAGACGTGCATGTTACGTGGCTAAGCTGAGAGAGGCCCAGCGCAGAGAAAAGGGGAAGACTGCGGACAACATCGTCCGCATCCCGAATTCTGATGATTGACAATTAGCGCCCGAGCCCTGGCTCGGGCGACATTCTCGGATCGTCGGAGACATAGATTCGAGAGATGACAAAGGGGAACCCAGGGAACCCGACGCAGCACCGGCCGAACTAACAATTGATATTCCAGTTAGCCACAGCGACCCGACACGAGTTCTTAAAATTGGGTCACGGCTCGATCCCCTAATGGCAGAGAATTTATCTGATTTCCTCCGAGCGAATCTTGATGTCTTCACCTGGACACACTCTGATATGCGTGGGATTTCCCCTGCAATTGCGAGCCATATGTTGAATATAGACCCGAAACACGTACCTGTGAAGCAAAAAAGGAGAGGCATGGACCCGGAGAGGTCTACAGCTCTCAAAGAGGAGGTGGATAAACTCAAAGCCAATGGGTTTGTCCGTGACGCCCTCTACCCGGAATGGGTGTCCAACCCTGTGTTGGTAAAGAAAGCAAACGGGAAATGGAGAACCTGCGTCGACTATTCCGATTTAAACAAAGCATGCCCGAAGGATAGCTTCCCGCTACCACGAATTGATCAGCTGGTCGATTCGACTACCGGGCATGAGCTACTATCTTTTATGGATGCATACTCCGGGTTCAATCAAATCCCAATGCACATCCCGGACCAAGAACACACCAGCTTTGTCACAAACGTCGGGCTGTATTGCTATGTAGTAATGCCTTTTGGGTTGAAGAATGCAGGAGCAACCTATCAACGCCTGGTGAACCGAATGTTCAAGGATCAGATTGGTAGAACAATGGAAGTCTATGTGGATGACATGCTCGTGAAGTCACGACAGTCAAACGACCACATCCGAGACTTGGCAGAAATGTTCGGTGTACTAAGGCACTATGGGATGAAGATCAATCCTTCAAAGTGTTCATTCGGCGTGGCATCAGGGAAGTTCTTGGGATTCATTGTGAATGCACGAGGAATTGAAGCTAACCCGAAAAAGATCCAGGCCATCCGAGATATACAGGCACCTAGAACCATAAAACAGGTACAGAGCTTGAACGGAAAAGTAGCTGCGCTCAGTCGATTCATATCCAGAGCCACAGATAAATGTGTTCCTTTCTTCGATGTCATAAAGAAAGGAAAGAGAAACTTCGAATGGACGACTGACTACGAGGAAGCATTCCGAGCCCTGGTGAGACACTTGGAAAGTCCTCCAGTGTTGTCAAAACCAGTAGACCATGAGACGTTGTACGTATATTTGGCTGTGTCTCAACACGCTATCAGTACAGGCCTAGTTTGCGAAGAAGACAAGGTTCAAAGGCCGGTGTACTATGTTAGTAAACGACTGACGGGGGCAGAAAAGAATTATCCAAAAATCGAGAAACTTGCCTATTGCCTGGTGATTGCATCACGCAAGCTTCGTCCCTACTTTCAGGCGCACTCAATCAGTGTTTACACTGACCAACCCTTGCGACAGGTACTCCAATGACCAAAAACTTCCGGTAGGATGCTAAAGTGGAACATCGAGTTAAGCCAGTTTGATATCACCTACCTGCCGCGAAGGACCATCCAAGGGCAGGCATTAGCTAACTTCGTTGCTGAGTTCACCATTCCGGATGAACCGAGTGAAAATCACAAAGTAATCCCTCCTGTCTGATGGAAGATGTTCACTGACGGGGCATCTAACGACCGTTGGTCGGGAGCTGGGATAGTTCTGGTAACTCCCGAAAACCGATCGATTTGCTACGCTTTGAAGCTTGAATTTACAGCGACAAATAACGAAGCCGAATACGAAGCACTGATTGCTGGCTTAAGATTTGCCAATGAACTGAGGGTAAAGTCCATCGCAATCTTCTGCGACTCACAGCTGGTGGTATATCAGGTACGGGGTGACTACCAAGCAAAAGGACAGAGACTGGCTCCTTACCTTGCTCGGGTCCGGGAGCTACTAGTAAACCTGGAATATTATGACATTTCGCATGTCCCGCACGAACAGAACAGGGAGGCCGACTCGTTGGCTAAATTCGCGAGTACTGGCAATGCACAGCAGATGGGATTGTTCCCTGTCGAGACTCTGCTTGCTCCAAGTATAGACATGATGGAGATAGATCTCATCTTGGAGACCGAACTCGAAAGGGGATCATGGCTGACCCCGATCAAACAATACTTGCTATACGAGGACTTACCTGAGAAAAGAAGCGAAAGACGCCAAGTCCTTCGTAAGGCTTCGTGTTATGTAATGCAAGACGGGATAATGTATCGGAGGGGATTCTCGACCCCCTTACTCCGGTGCGTGGCCCATGACGAGGTAAAACGGGTGTTGGAAGAAGTCCATGAGGGAGAATGTGGTGATCATACCGGGGGGCAAACTTTGGCGAGGAAAATCCTCCGCTATGGATATTATTGGCCGACTGTAAATCGGGATGCTGCATACTATGCGAGAAGATGCGACAAATGCCAGATATATGCAAAGATTCCGAGAGCTCCGCCAACGGAACTCACACAAATGGTTAGTCCCTGGCCATTTGTAATGTGGGGAATCGACCTAATTGGACCTCTGCCCATAGCCAAAGGAGGCGCGAAATATGCAATAGTGGCAGTCGATTATTTCACCAAGTGGGCGGAAGCAGAGCCAATGGCCACAATCACCACCAAGAAAGTCATTAATTTCGTTGTACGAAATATCATATGTCATTTTGGCCTCCCACGGACCATCATAACGGACAACGGAACTCAATTCGAAAGTAAGGAATTCAAAGAGTTCTGTCAGAGGTATGGCATTGAGAAAAGGTTCTCAGCAGTTGCTCACCCGAAGGCGAATGGGTAGGTAGAAGCCGTCAATAAAATCATCAAGTCCATATTGAAGAAGCGTTTGGAAAAGGCTAGAGGCAAGTGGGTGGATGAACTCCCAACAGCGCTTTGGGCCTATAGAACTACCCACAAGACCGCGACTGGCCACACACCATTCGCACTGGCGTACGGCACAGAAGCCGTCATACCCGTAGAACTTGAAGTTCCATCACACCGGGTAACCTATTACGATCCTGCGTCAAACCAGGATCTCCTATTGGAATCATTAGACTTCATTGATGAGAAACGCGAAGAAGCTGATTTGAGAGCAGCCTCGTACAGACACCGAGTCGCTAAATATTATAATGGAAAAGTCCAGCCAAGAACCTTTAGTGTGGGAGATCTCATTTTGAAACGAGTCTTTCCAACCCCTTCGCACATGAATCCCGCATGGGAAGGTCCATACGTCATCGAACGGAGGCTTGGAGAAGGAACTTTCAAGCTAACGACCGTCGATGGTGCGACACTCCCCCGAGCATGGAACAGCGAGCATTTGTGGCGTTATTACACTTAGTCTATTTTCCTTTATGCAGTAGTTGCATTTATTTCCAGTATGCTTTCTTCTTGGCATGTAATAAGATAATCTAGCTTGTTTTCATCAATAAAGGCTTGAAGCCATCTTTTCCATAAATGACCAATGTCTCTTCGTATGATATTCCTATGACGCGCAATTAAAAATTATGATATCCTGGCTAGCGTACGAACGCTTATAATAAATGACAAAAAATCTCCAAGTCCCCGGAGTGCGGACTGGAGTACTCTAAGTCCCCGGAGTGCGGACTCGAGTATAAACGACAAAAAAACTCCAAGTCCCCGGAGTGCGGACTGGAGTACTCTAAGTCCCCGGAGTGCGAACTCGAGTATAAACGATTCAAAATCTCCAAGTCCCTGGAGTGCGGACTGGAGTACTCTAAGTCCCCGGAGTGCGGACTTGAGTATAAACGATTCAAAATCTCCAAGTCCCCGGAGTGCGGACTGGAGTACTCTAAGTCCCCAGAGTGCGGACTCGAGTATAAACGACAAAAAATCTCCAAGTCCCCGGAGTGCGGACTGGAGTACTCTAAGTCCCCGGAGTGCGGACTCGAGTATAAACGATTCAAAATCTCCAAGTCCCCGGAGTGCGGACTGGAGTACGCTAAGTCCCCAGAGTGCGGACTCGAGTATAAACGACAAAAAATCTCCAAGTCCCCAGAGTGCGGACTGGAGTACTCTAAGTCCCCAGAGTGCGGACTCGAGTATAAACGATCCAAAATCTCCAAGTCCCCGAAGTGCGGACTGGAGTACTGTAAGTCCCCGGAGTGCGGACTCGAGTATAAACGATTCAAAATCTCCAAGTCCCCGGAGTGCGGACTGGAGTACTCTAAGTCCCCAGAGTGCGGACTCGAGTATAAACGATTTGAAACCTCCAAATCCTCAGAGCGCGGACTGGAGTACTCTAAGTTCCCAGAATGCGGACTCGAGTATAAACGATCCGAAATCTCCAAGTCCCCAGAGCGGGGACTCGAATACAAATGACTCGAAATCTCCAAGTCCCCGGAGAACGCACTGGAGTACTCGAAGTCCGGTGTATAGACTTAATTACAAGCAGTTCAGACCTCCGAGTTCCTTGAATAGGAACTACGATGCAAATGACTTGGATATGTCAAGTCCCCAACATACGGGCTATGAAATATCCTAAGTGCTTGAAGCACCAAGTGGAGACTGATCAAATCCAGGGAAGCTCCCAAGCGATGTAAAGACGAACAAAGAAGTCTAAGTTACCCATAACAATTCAGATTTCAATCACAACCATAAAAGAAATGAATAATAAAAGTCTTTTGAGAAGACAAAAGTGAAGATCAAATTTTATTCACAAAAAGCTTCCCGTTACAAAAACGCTCCGAAGTCCGGAGCCAACAGCCTATTTACACAGTCTACAAAAATTAGTACATGACTTAAACTAGTTCTCGTTGAATGGGGACGACGGTCATTTCTTGTGTTTCTTTGACTTCTTCTCGGATGGTTCCTTCCCAGAGCGCTTACTCCTGGAATCCTTCCCTGACGAAGGGGTGACGACCGAAGACGTAGGGGGAACATCCATAGGCTGGGACTTGCCAGGAAGAATGATCTTCAATGGTTTGTTCAGAGGATCGTCCAGGTCCACTTCACGCGACTCGACCTTGACTGAGGTCGTATCTCTTTTCTCTTTCTCGAGCCATTCCTTCATGCTCAAGTCGGATGTGTGCTCAGAGGCGCCTGTGATTTCTACTTCGAAATTCTCCGAGGAAGAGTCAGATTTGCCTTCATCCAGCGCCCCGATTACTTGAGCATCTGGACCAGGATCTCCGCCGACTTGTGTAGCCTCACTCGCCTTTATCTCCACCTCCTTGGCGGCATCGCTCCTTGGAGTGGGCTCGGGGTCAGAACAGCCTACACAGAAGACACGAAAATAAACAAGTGTTAGAACACAACAACTTCTGAGGGAACGAGAAAGATCTTTGTGAAGCCCAGAGGTTACTCACCAGATGCCGGTGGGTTCTCAGTCGCCAGGGGTGTCCCGCCCTCCGGGATGGGAGATAAACATGAATGCCATGCCCGGGGGCTTCCGGGTCATAACCAATGTGCTGCTCGAAGGGGTCAAGTGTTGACCGACTGGCCGATTGGGTAGGCACGTGAACTGGGGGCACAACGCCGGAAGGGTCCGTAGCCACCCCTTTCCCTTTCCTGGAGGGAGAACCTTTGCTGTAGAGGGCTTTAGCCGTCGATAAATCTGAAGGCTCCTTCCCCCTCAGGAATTCTTTTATCAATGCTTCTTCGTCGGCGCCGCTCTCAACCTTCCTGATCTGAATCAGGGTCTCCCATGCCTCGACAAATGACTCAAGGTAGCTGTCGCCCAGAAAAGTTAGATCTCGATGCATGAGAACTCGGGCATTGAACTCAGCGATGAGCGGGTCGAATTCGGTCTTTATCTCCTCCCTGCCTTCTTCCCTGGCCGCCTCGAGGCGAGAGTCGATGTCGACAGTTGCTTCCCTTTTACCTTCCTCACGGGACTCTTTCCTCAGTGCCTCGACTTTGGAGAGATCGTCTTCAAGTTTCCCCTTTAGGAGTCGGGTGGCGACAATCTCATCACAATAAAGTTATGCCTCAACCTGGGCAGCCACTTTCTCTTTCCTCTCCTCGAAAAGTTGCTCTTCGAGTTCCTTAACCCGATAACTAAGTGTGTCCCGCTCCTTCTGAATGGAGTCTTTCTCCAAAGCTAATGCCCCACACCGTTGAACCTCTTCATCGAGCTCTTTCTTATGAGTCAATTCAAGGCGGGAAACAGCCTCGGCGGTGTCCTTAGCGCTCTGACGAGTAGCTTCAAGCGAGGACTTATAGGCGGCAATTTCTTCGTCCTGGGCCTTAATGATATCCCTGTCATGAATAGCTTCAAGCTTTAGGCGGTCAATTTCGTGCTGGCGCTCCATAGAGACTTCAGAAAGTTTCTCAGCCAGATGGACGAATGCGTCATGTTGCACGTAGACGTCATTGGTACAGGCGATAGCATTTTGTTTGACATCTCCGGGAATAGGATGAATCGCCGGAAGGAACTTTAACCCATCAAAACAAATCTTCGAAAACTTAGCCTTAGGTTCGTTCAATCTCTCCGACACTGTCGGGTCTGTTACGGGAGCGGGAGGAGACGGCTTTGAAAGTTTGCCCTTCCTATGAGAATCTCGGGAGTGCCGGGTAGAAGAAGAGTCAGAGTGTTGGTCCCGGGGAGCATCAGAATGCGACCTCTTATGGCCACGTTTGTCTTTGCTTCGCTCCTGATAAGAAGAGGTCTCCTGGCGGTGTTCGGGCTGATAATAAGTTTTCTTCTGGGATGACGAGTCCCGGGCATGATAATCTCGGTCGCTGTCGCTGTCTCTGTCTCGGCGCTTCCCGAGGCCCGAGTCCCGACCAGACTGGCGTAAAGTCGACGAACCGCGAAGGCGGTCGTATCCGTGAGAGCGCCCCATGTCACCTGCAATCAAACAATAGCGAATTAGCGAGAGAGCAGATTGGTGAAATAAAAGTAGGTGCAAAGCGAAATGCATGTATCTGTGTGTGTCCTAGTGCTACCCCCCGACGGACCAGTGGCTTGCTAACGGGAGTTTTTTCCCCTTGGATCGGGGCCGGGACGCCCGCATCACCCAGACGGGTGAGCGAAACTTAAACAGCTCCGGGTCATCGAAATCATAGTCGAGCAAGTCGTCGGGAATGGAGAGGTTCGATAAGCCTTTCAGAGAACTTCCAACGCGCTGTGAAGAAGCCTCTTTCTCTGGCTGAACAGGCGTAGCTTTGGAAGTCCCACCAACCTTCTCTTTCCTCAACTTGTGCGCCAGCTCCTTTCTCCCCTTTGAAGGGGAAGATGACGTTTCGATATCATGAGCTTCAGCTGCAGGACCTAAATCCTCACCTCGCTTTTTAGGTGGCTCGCCTAGAATTTCCCCTTCTTTCGGTACTTCAAGAGAAGGGCGAACGGATGATTCAGGCAATTTTTTCCCTCTGACGGGCACGGACTTGGGAAGCGATACGCCCTCTGGAAGGCTAACCCGGCGGCCAGGGGCTAGCAAGCCGAACTTCGATAGTGACTCATTGGAAATGAGGGCTCGGATATCTCGCTTTTCAGCAGGAAGAGCTCTAATGGCGTCGACAGCATCGGAGTACCCCCGGCCCTCGGGACGGGGGACGAGATCTGAAAAAATAGAACAATGAGTTAGGAGAAGTTCAACCTCAATCGGGGACGGACATCAACTCAGAGAAAGGACTTACTTCCTTCAACCCACCGCCTCGCAAAGCCTTGGGGGCAGCGCACATAAAACCACTCCTGTTTGTACAGGGCGAATTTGCTACTCCACGCGCTAGTGAAAAGTTGACACTTCCGATGTGGCTCAAGAAACATGTAAGAGGGGCTTTCTCCCCGTTTCTTGGTCATATAGATGTACCTTATATCGCCGGGAGTTGGAGGCCTGGAGAAGACGGCCATGAAAAGCATGTACGTGCCATAAATGAAAGCATGACCATTTGGATGAAGTTGAGACGGGGCGACGTCCAGATACCGCAGCACGTCGCGAAGGAATAGATTGAAAGGTGGCACGCTACCAACCCAGCACATGAACTTGCTACACGCCGTATATCCCACTGGGGGCAGATGTGGGCGGTCATGCCTCGACGGAACGAGAACGTCAGCAAACGGAATGCCATGAATAGAACATATCCGCTTAAGAGCGGCCTCAGTGACTCTCGAAGCCTGTGAGTCAACTGGGTCATCCAGTAAAATCGATGATTCCAAAGTATCGGGAGCCCAGTCATGAGCGGGAGAAACTGACGGGTCAGTTGTGTCGGGAGCCGTTCGCTTAGAAGACGGCCCAGGTTTGTCGGAAAGTGTAGCAGAACTGGATCTTTTGGACATCTTGAATAAATAGCAGACCCAACCAAGCACCTGTGTGAACTATACTCGAAAAATGATCGACGTTAGAATTAACAACGTAGATAACCCCCCCGTGTGGTGTGTGAACTAGTGCAATCAATCGTGCATAAGCATTTAATATAACGTCAAGCCTAAAAACATCGCTTCCGAAAACCGTCATCGCTGACCATCTCCGAAAGCCTTCTGAATAACGACTGCAGTAAGACACTAGAGGTAATTATCCGATTATGCCAAATAAAGACCAGTTATGAAATTGGGCAAGGAGAGTATGTTCAGCATTTGTATATGTCCGGCATTTATGTGTGCTCGACACTTAATTATGCTCGGCATGCTAACTATGTTCGACATGAAGATAGGTCCGGTATTTATGTATGATCGGCATGTTAAGTATATCCGGCATTTACTTGGGTTCGGCATTAAGGTCTTCTCGGCGCTTAGTTTGTTCGGCAGGATAGTTTGTTCGGCACTCAACTACGTTCGGTATGTTGGTTTGCTCGGCATGGAGGTAGGCTCGGCATTTATGTACGCTCGGCATAACAGTTTGTTCGGCTAAAGTAGTGGCTCGGCAAAACTACTATGCGGCCTACAACCATCGTTCGGCTCAACCTCAGTTCGTACTGAGTTAGTGTTGTTCGGACAAAACATGATTCGGCCGAAACAACGCCCGGCCTACCTACTGGCTCACACTTCCTCCCTAACCTTCTGACCCATCGTTTGGCCGACAATATGCCATGCCGAACCAAAGTTGAATCGTGTCCTAACATTCAACATGGCCTCCATACTTTCCACTCTTCCACCCAACTCTTTCCCGCGGCCTCATCTAATACATAGAGGCCGTGCCGAACCACAGCATCCCTCTCAAACAACGGAACGAACCCTATGAGGTGATCAACCCTCACCACACCTCCCTGCCTTAAGTCGTTCGGCCGTGGGGACGTCCAAATTAGGGTTTGGATCATTCACCCGCATAGCTCGTTCAGCCACCGTTCTAACCTATCCCAACCGATCGAAACTTATCAAGGAAAGGAATCAGATGAAGGGATTTTACCTAGTTCGTGGATCGAGTGTTAGGAAGGGTTGAGAAGTCTGAAAAGTCTGATGGCTGGGGTAGATCGAGAGTGCAGAAGTGAAAGTAGAGGAAAAGGGGGAGGAAGAAGAAGTTGGGTTTTATAAGGGAGAAGAGGAAGTCGAAGGGGTTCTGACCGGCTCTACCGGTCAAAACGGTCATGTTCGGACACCTCGGTTCGTCCAGCTTGGGCCCACTTGGATCTACCGGCACTTGTATTGTTTGGCCCGAATACTCGGCATACAAACTCACTCGGGGTAACATATGTCGTTCGGCTTTCCCTGCTAACGTCCGGCCTTCCCTACTGCGCTCGGCCAAGAGAGCCTTAAGACAAAGGTGGCGACCAAGGATCAAAGCGCATCACGTTCGGCCACGTAATGCACTTTGGGGGGCAAGTGTTTCCCAAGGAATTGACTAGGCAACCTAGTACTCGGCATAGCAAGGACGCTCGGTCAGAGAGGAGCGCTCGGCATCAAGTATCGCTCGGCATCAGAAGAACGTTTGGTATTGAATGCCGTCCGGCCAAGACTAACGTTGGGCCTCCAAGGTGTACTCGGTGTAAAGTGTGTTCAGCAGTCAAAGGACACTCGGCATCCAGAGCATGTTCGGCTAAAGGAGCGTTCGGCCGAAGTAAATATTCAGCATAAGACCGTTCGGCATAAGGATATCGTTCGGCATCTAGAGGTCGTCTGGCATCGAGAGATAGTTAGGCATTGAATGCCGCTCGGCCAAATAATATCGTTTGGCCACCAAAGTTTGTTCGGCTTTCTATGAACGTTCGGCGTAAGAACGCTCGGCATCCCCGAACGTTCGGCCAGCAAGATGTTTCAGCATCCTCCTCAACACAGCTGTTCCAACTGTTGCTCGGCCTACTCGTTCGGCACGAAGGTTTCTGTTCGGCATTCCATCGTTCGGCCTCCCTGGTCGGCGCGCCGTGCCTACACTCTTTGGACCGAGTTATTCGACTACCAGGCCCACTAGGGAAGTCCAACCCACTGTCATCTATAAATAGGGAGGCAGGGGCACAGAAAACGGGATCAGATTTCAGAGAACACAGGGGAGACTCTGCCTCATCCAAACCTCATCCAAGACTTCTACTTTTATTTCACAATTGTATTCGAATGCTTAAAAGCGGATTGTATCTGTAATCAAGTTGAAAGTGAAGAAATAAAGGATCAACTTCAAAGTGGACGTAGGCTACAACGCCGAACCACTATAAATTCTGTGTTCTCGTCTCCCGCATTCTAATTTATATTATCTTCTCCATTTTAATTTATCTTCCTCATTAATCTCTCTACACAAACTCTCTAAGGGTGTTAGTGACCAATTTTGGCGCTAACAAGGATAGAAATTCTGGAGGGCGTACCTCGTAGCCTTGAAACCGAGGGTGTAATTATACAATTGCTTTTGAAAGGAAATCCGTACTTATGTTGCGGGACTGGAAGTAGGGTAACTCCGAACCAGTATAAAATCCGGTGTGTTCTTTCCTTTAATGCTTTTATTTTATTTCTACATCTGTGTTTGTTTCTATGATCATAACTGTGTCTGTATATTGCATACATCGGTGTCTAAATTAACATAAATCGAAAAAGATTTAGTAATTCTTGATTAACACTATTCACCCCCCTCTAGTGTTAATCCTAGCCTTAAGATCTGTAATCCGCATTTCTCACAATTGGTATCAGAGCAAGGTTTTCAAAGTTTCATAATCTGATTTTTGAAAAAGTTTTTAAAATGGCTATATTTTTTGATACTAGTTTAGAAGCATTCAAACCATCATCGTTTCTTGAGTTTACATATAATCAATATTCAAATTCAAGTTGTCTACCAAGATTGTTTGATGTGCATGAATCATGCTTTATAGGTGTTGAGGAATCAATCCACAACGGACAAATTGTGCAGATCATAAAGAACAAATGGATACTTGATAGTGGATGTTCTAGACCCATGACTGGCAATCCAGATATACTGAATGATATAATATACAAAGACGGAGGATTGGTTAACTTTGGAGACAATTCAAAAGGATATGTGATTGGCATCGGCAAAGTCGATAATTCTGAAACTCCTACCATTACTAATGTTTTGCTAGTTAGGAATCTGAAACATAATCTGCTAAGTATAAGTCAACTATGTGATAAAGGATATAAAATTAAATTTGAAAAAGATAAATGTCACATTGAAGATAATAATTCAACCGTTATATTTGAGGGAGTCAGGATAAAGAATATTTATATTCTTAGTATGAAAGTTTCAAATGATAACCTGTGTCTGTTGGCAAATACAAGTGACCCTTAGATTTGGCACAAGAAATTTAGGCATTTGAATTTCAAACTCTTATCTAGACTGTCAAAACATGATCTAATAAGAGGTCTCCCTAAAATGAATTTTAAAGTAGATAGTTTATGTGATGCTTGTCAATTAGAAAAACTTAGAAAAAGTTCTTTTAAGTTAAAAGATATGATTTCAACTTCAAAACATCTTAAATGACTTCATCTTGATTTATTTGGTCCATCTCAAATTCTATCAATAAATCATAGTAAATATGTCTTTGTAATTGTAGATGATTATTCTAGATTTACATGGACAATATTTTTGAAACATAAAAGTGATACTTTTGAATGTTTTAAGACATTCTAAAAAAGAATTCAAAATAAATTTTCTCTAAAAATTATAACTATTCGAAGTGATCACGGTGGGGAATTTGAAAATGAAAAGTTTGAGGAATTCTGCAATAAAAAGGGAATAACTCATAATTTTTCATTTTCAAGAACTCCACAACAAAATGGAGTAGTAGAACGCAAAAATAGGACAATTCAAAAGTATGCAAGAACTATGCTTATAGATAGTAATTTACCAAAGAATTTTTGGGCAGAAGCAGTTGCTACCGGCTGTTATATTTTGAATAGTATTTTAATTAGACCTCTAACTGATAAGACATCTTATAAACTTCTTTATTCAAGGAAACCTAAGGTATCTTATTTCAGAATTTTTGGAAGTAAATGCTTTATTTTAAATACAAAAGATAATTTAGATAAATTTGATCCTAAATCCGACAAAGGTATCTTTATCGGATATTCTAATAGAAGTAAAGCGTACAAAGTGTTTAATTTAAAAACTAATTCCATTGAAGAAACAATGCATGTTTCATTTGCTGAAAGTTTCAAATTTTTTGAAGATACAAATGATGAAGAGGATTTAATCACTCAAAATCAAGAATCAATTGAAACTAATAATGAAATTAATCATCCTAATAAAAGGACTAAACTATTAAAAGATCATCCTATAGAAAATATACTGGGAGATATGCAATCTGTTGTTAAAAGTAGAAATCAACTAAGTCAAATGAGTAATATAGCTTTTATATCAACTATTGAACCCAAAAATCCAAAAGAAGCATCAACTGATGATTCATGGATTTTGGCTATGCAAGAAAAATAAAATCAATTTTCTAGAAATGATGTTTGGGAACTTGTTCCTGGATCAAAAAATAAAACTATAATTGGAACTAAATGGGTTTATAAAAATAAAATGAATGAACAAGGAGAGGTAGTTAGAAATAAAGCTCGATTAGTCGCTCAAGGTTATTGTCAAGAAGAAGGAATAGATTTTGATGAAACCTTTGCTCCTGTAGCAAGATTAGAAGCCATTAGGATTCTACTTGCTTTCGCAAATCATAATAATTTCAAATTATTTCAAATGGATGTTAAAAGTGCCTTTTTAAATGGATTTGTAAGAGAACAAGTATATGTTGAACAACCACCACTTTTTGAAAATAATAAATTACCAAATCATGTTTACAAACTTAAAAAAGCGTTATATGATCTAAAACAAGCTCCTAGAGCCTGGTATGATAGACTAAGGCCTTATTTATTGCGATCTAATTTTGAAATTGGTAAAGTAGATAATACTCTTTTTATTAAAAGAAATAAAAAGATATTCAACTAGTACAAGTTTACGTAGATGATATCATTTTTGGTTCAACTAATTTTGAAATGAATACAGAATTTTCTGAAATAATGACAAAAGAATTTGAGATGAGCCATATGGGTGAATTAAATTTCTTTTTAGGATTACAAATAAAACAATTAGATAATGGTATCTTTATTAGTCAAGAAAAATATGCTAAAGACCTAATTAATAAATTTGGTTTGACTACTGCGATTGGAAAACCCACTCCTATGGCAACCAATGAGTACCTTAGTAAAGAAGATCTCTCGAAAAATGTAGATCAAAAACTATATAGAGGAATGATTGAATCACTACTCTATATTACTACCAGCAGACCTGATATCATGCATAGTGTTTGTCTATGTGCCAGATATCAATCCCAACCTAAAGAGACCCACTTAAAAGCCGTAAAACGAATCATAAGATATGTTTAACACACATCTGATTATGGTTTATTCTACCCTAAAAATGATTCTTTTGACGTAATATCTTACCGTGATGCTGACTATGCTGGTTGTAAATTAGACCGAAAAAGTACAAGTGGGACTTGTCACTTTTTGGGGCATTCTCTGATTTCTTGGCTTAGTAAAAAGCAAAACATTGTTTCTTTATCAACAACTGAAGCAGAGTATATTTTTGCTGCTTTGGCTTGTTCTCAAGTAATAAATATGCAACAAACCTTAAAAGATTTTGGTTTAAAATTTTCAAAATCACCAATTTATTGTGACAATAGAAGTGCGATAAATTTATCCAAAAATACTACTCAACATGCTCGAACTAAACATATTGATATCAAACATCATTTTCTCAGAGATAATATATGTAAGGAAGTAGTTACTCTCGATTATATCAATTCTGAGAATCAAATTGCTGATATCTTAACAAAACCCTTAAATGAATCAATATTTACTAAATTAAGAAGAGAATTAGGTATTTGTTCTATAACTGAAATATAAAATATAAATAACAAGTATAATTAATAATTAATATTATCATAATTCAAAGAGTTAAAATGAAAAGGACCATGTCGACATCCCCCATATACCCATGTTGACATGCAACGTTTTTAAATTTTGAAATTTTTCCCACCAAAATTCAAAATTTTTAGTTATATATTCTTCTCTATTTCGAATTTTTGTTCATTCTCTCTGTTTTCTCTTTAATATATCTTTTGAAACAAATAAAATAATGGCCTCCTCTTCCAAATCAAACATAAAATCAACCTTTTCATTCCCCTCTCCTACGTCGGGTCCATTTCAACGTACTACTCTCGCTCGTGTGACTAAAATGGAGGAATCTATGAAGGATGTACTTCAGACGATGACTGAAATTCAAGTGACTCAATTTCGTATGGCAATGGAACAGGAAAGGCAAGGCAAGATTCTTAGGAATTTGCAAAAATTCCTAATGGATAACCAGGCCAACCCTATCTTGATTGATGAAGACTCTTCACTCAATCAAGAACAAGAGGCCAGTGGGGAAGAAGAAGAAGAACCCATGGAAGAAGCGCACGAGGAGGATGATGACCAAGTCGTGTGTGTTGGAGAAGTATGTTTTGACAGGAATGGGAATCTTGTCGAACAACGTGGAAACTTCTGTTTCCACTATCCAAACTGTTCGATTCATAGATCTCCCACGTTTTATAACGCACAATAGTTCCTTTTCTTTCTTCTCCATTGTTGTTTGTGTTTCTTTATGTTTTCTAAACGTTCGTGTATATACAACTTCATACGTAATAAATAACTCGTGTTCTTATATATGTTTTAATTATAAATACTATCGTGAATTCTTACTTAGGATAGTTGATAGTTTAGGACTATGTTTTAGTATTAGATTTAAGTGATGATTTATTATGATAACACTATCATTATAATCACATGTCATAGAGTATTAGTTTTAGGGGAGTTATATAGTTTGGAGTTATATAGTTCAGAGTTATATAGTTTGGAGTTATATAGTTCGGAGTTATATAGTTTGGAGTTATATAGTTCGGAGTTATATAGTTTGGAGTTATATAGTTATACGGTTTGGAGTTATATAGTTTACATTTAGTTTTTCGTTGATGACAAAGGGGGAGAAATATAAAATAGGGTAGTTAGGCATAGATTAAGGGGGAGTTATTAGTTTTATGGGGAGTTATTAGGATATAAGTAATATTTTATAAACAAAGGTTGTCATGATCAAAAAGGGGGAGATTGTTAGTCCGTGAGATGATGGTTTTGATGACAACAACCTTAGAATAGATTATAAAATATAAATACTAACATTATAAGTTTAGATATATATGTGTATGCAGGATTTAACCATGCAGGTACTAAGAATGAAGACTGTACAGTATAGAGATTCAAGATATCAAGATAGAAGACTCATGAGTATCAAGATTATCAAGAGTTCAAGATTTCAAGATTTCAAGGTTAAGTATTTTTTATTAGGAATTTTGTTAAAACTCATATAAAAGCACTGGCATCTTAAAATCCAATTTATTCGTGGAATGGAATCCACTTCGAGCCTGTTAAAGGGATGGAATCCTAAGTAGGATGGTACCTACGAAAAATCTAGTGGGACATTGTTTTGTATCCGCTAACTTTTTATTCAAAATAATTTTTCAAAATTATATCATGTTTTCAAAATGTTTTCAAAACTTTCCCTTTAAAAGATTCAAAACCCTCTATCCTGATTTTAAATAATTTTAGCCTCAACATTATCTTTAATTTCAAAGTCAAATTACTCCTGATTTTAAACTATCTTCTAATATAATTAACTTTTAAATATTTATACTTAGATTTAAATATAAAATTAGAGTTAAATTCTGTATATATTATTCTCTATATTTACTTTTGAATTTTAACTATAGTCAAGTATATTTATAAAGTTTAAATTAGTTTTAGTATAAGATAAAGGTTATTTTCAAAGAAAATCAAATCATCAAAAAATGCTTTGGGATGTCGACATGCCTATGTACCCCATGTCGACATGGTGTCAGTTGAGCTCAATATTTAAATTTCAAAAGAAGTGTCTATTCGCCGTAACTCTTCATGAATGGACATGCTGTTGTTCTTCTATAAATAGGGGTTAGTTTCAACGAATTTTATGTCAGATTTTCTGGTTTTTCACTCCTCTTCTTCTTCCACTTTTCTTAATACATATTCTTATCATTACTCTGCCGAAATCAACATTGAATCGAACTCGATTACTTCTAGTTTGATGCTCTATCACTATCTCTACAAGGTTCTCGGTGCTATTCAGAGTTATTGACTTCTTTGTAATCTATTAAGCGAGAAAAGGTGTGATTGTGGCCTTGGAAATCAATTAAGAAAGAAAAGGTGTGATTATAGCCTTGATAAATCAATTGGGTAAACTTGTGGCCCGGAAATCAAGTATCTCTACCCAGAGGATAGAAATTCTGGAGGGTGTACCTTGTAGCCTTGAAACCGAGGGTGTAATTGTACAATTGCTTTTGAAAGGAAATCCGTACTTGTGTTGCGGGACTGGATGTAGGGTAACTCCGAACCAGTATAAAATCCGGTGTGTTCTTTTCTTTACTGCTTTTATTTTATTTCTGCATCTGTGTTTGTTTCTGTGATCATATATGTGCCTGTATATTGCATACATCGGTGTCTAAATTAACATAAATCGAAAAAGATTTAGTAACTCTTGATTAACACTATTCACTCCCCTCTAGTGTTAATCCTAGCCTTAAGATCCGTAATCCGTTGATTCTCCACAATAATCTTTTGGCCATTGAGAAAGGTTTTGTTGGATGGATTAGAAGGATATTCGATGCTTTCCAAAGAAGTTTCACCTTCTTCTTCTTCAATTTCCATTTCATTCCCTTCTTCTTCTTCCTCTTCTTCCATTTCTTCATGAGCCAAACGCTCTTCCTTTTCGGTAAGGGTCTCATATGGTTGAAACAAAAATGGAATTTTCATAAGTGAAATGTTGCAATGATTGAAAACTTTTCTAGAGACAAATTCTTCGCCTTTGAAATCCACTCCAAAATAGTTAAAAATCTGAGTGAGATAAATTCCATGGTATAAAGTATTCTCACCCATTTCAAGATTTTTAGGACGAAATTCATCCAAAATAACTTGCGCCCAATTTATGTCATAATTTCCAAAAATAGCAAAAAGAGCTTTGCAAACTTTTAAAGTAGGATTGTTAAAATTTCCCGATCCTGGGGTCAAAGTATGTTGCAAAAGAAGATTGACAATTCTTGCTTTTGGTCGAAAATTTCTATTTTTAAAATCAAAGTCATCATCTCTTTCGAAAATGTGATGAAATGTCTCACGATCATGTTAATCGATTTTGAAGTTAGAAATATCCATTCCCCAACTCTTGCAATTGAGAATGGTACCCAAAAGATCACAATTCAAAACAATTTGAGTGCCTTCGACGCTACTCTAAATTTTATTTTTATTTCCAACATAAAATCCGCGATTTAAATTCGCATAGAAAATTTTGACAAGATTAGGATAGCAAACAAAATCATTTTGGGAAGAGTCAATAAGACTAAGAACACCATTGTTTGCAAAAAGAGAGTCAATTTCATAAGAAGAAAAATCTTGAAAAATAGCAAATTTTTCGGGATGGACTTTGGCATAATTAGCATAATTGATGTATGCTTTAATTGCCTCCAGATCATTGAATAATTGCTCTTTGATTTTTTTGGAAATTCTCATGGTGGAGGGGTTGCTTGAAGAAGCCATTAAAGTAGAGAATAGAAAGCTTGAAGATATGAAGAAGGAGTTTGAATTTGAAAATGAGAGTGAAAAGATATGATAAAAGATAGTGAATAAATAGATTCTCAAAGGACATATTCTCTGGTCAAAATGTATCTTTTCAGAGAATTGAATGAAGTGAAAAGGTGGAGGGAAATTCAAACATTTGAATTCAAATTTTGAAATTCAAATTTAGGTAGCCATGTCGACATCATGGTAGGGACCATGTCGACATGTGCTTTTGAATTTTCATGAATTGATTTTTCCTAAGATCTCTAATATATATATTATTATTAATGTCTATTATATATTTCTGAAATATTATTATACTTATAATATATTTCAGAAAGTATTAAAAATAATAAAAATAATGATAAAAATAATAAAAAATAGAAAATAAATTTTAAAATTCAAACAACACACCAATTCAAAATTAATCAATCAAACAATCAAGCAACTAATTCTAAGCAAGCAATTTCAACCAATTATATTGTAAACGTGTACCTTTTTCTGAGTCTGTTTCTCTGAATTCGTCGGAGTCGTGAACAGCTGTGAAACACAAAGTCGAATTATCTGTCTTCTGATCATCATCACTTGAGGAAGAGTCTGAGTCATCTAGAGTAGCAGTAAATGCATGCTTCTGTTTCTTTGCTGGTTCATTGTTCATAGGAGGATTTTGTCTATCAGGATACGGACAGTCTCTTTTGAACTGGCCTGGTTTATCACAGTTGTAACACTTGTCATTATTTGGAACTATATTCTGATTTCCAGAATTCTTATAGTTTTTTCTCTTGAGATTATTCATCTTTCTGTATTTCAGGAATCTCCTAAAATTTCTGGTCATAAAGGCTATCTCTTCATCATTATCGCTGTTTGAGTCTGATCCATCAGTCAATGCATTGAATGCCATTGATTTCTTTTCAGATGTTCTACTTTCTCTTCTCCCGATCATTTGAACTTCATACGACATCAGATTTCCAATTAATTCTTCTATCTTCAAAATACTTGTGTCATTTGCCTCTTCGATCGCAAGTGTCTTTTGATCCCATTCTGGAGTTAGAGAGTTTAAAATCTTTCCGACTTGATCTTCTTTAGAAAATTCCTTTCCCAAAGATATTAGAGAATGAAAAATATCCTGAAATCTACTATACATATCTGAAATAGACTCATTAGCATTCATTTTAAATAATTGAAACTGATTTGTGAGCATGGAAATTTTGATCTGTTTAACTTGGCTTGTTCCTTCGTGAGTAACTTGCAAAGTTTTTCAGATTTTATATGCAGACTTACAAACTGACACTCTATTGAATTCATTTCTATCTAGTGAACAAAACAGAATATTCATTGCCTTAGAATTATTTTATGCAATAGTCTTTTGCTCAGCAGTCCACTGTGCAAAATCAGTTGTGGGTTCAGAATATTCAGTTTTTGTGATATTCCAAGTGTCTAATCCTATAGATTGTAAATATATTTTCATCCTACATGTCCAATATGCATAGTTACTACCATTACAAAGTGGTGGTCTGACAGTAGACTGACCCTCTACAAATGAACTAGCGACAGGGATACTAGTGTTAGTAACAGTACCAGTGTTGGTAGCCATTTTGAAAATTTTTCAAAAATCAGATTATGAAACTTTGAAAACCTTGCTCTGATACCAATTGTGAGAAATGCGGATTACGGATCTTAAGGCTAAGATTAACACTAGAGGGGGGGTGAATAGTGTTAATAAATAATTACTAAATCTTTTTGAATTTATGTTAATTTAGACACAAAAGTATGCAATATATAGACACAGATACGATCACAGAAACAAACACGGATGTAGAAATAAAATAAAAGCAGTAAAGGAAAGAACACACCGGATTTTATACTGGTTCAGAGTTACCCTACATCCAGTCCCACAACACAAGTACGGATTTCCTTTCAAAAGCAATTGTACAATTACACCCTCGGTCTCAAAGCTACGAGGTACACCCTCCAGAATTTCGATCCTCTGGGTAGAGATACTTGATTTCCGGGCCACAAGTTTATCCAATTGATTTACCAAGGCTACAATTGCACCTTTTCTCTTTTGATTGATTTCCAAGGCTACAATCACACCTTTTCTCGCTTAATAGATTACAAAGGAGTCTATAACTCGAATAGCACTGAGAATCTTGTAGAGATAGTGATAGAGAATCAAACTAGAAGTAATCGAGTATGGTTCAATGTTGATTTCGGCGGAGTAATGATGAGAATATGTATTAAGGAATGAGGAAGAAAAGAGGAGTGAAAACAGAAAAATATGATTTTAAAATTCGTTGAAACTGACCCCTATTTATAGAAGAACAACAGCCATGACCATTCATGAAGAGTTACGGCGAATAGACACTTCTTTTGAAATTTGAATTATTGAATCAAACTGTAACCATGTCAACATGGTACCCATAGGCATGTCGACATCCCAAAGCATTTTATAATGTTTTTGAATTTCTTTGAAAATAACCTTTATCTTATATAAAAACTATTTTAAACTTTATAAATTTACTTGACTATAGTTAAAATTCATAAGTAAATATAAAGAATAATATATATAGAATTTAACCATAATTTTATATTTAAATCTAAGTATAGATATTTAAAAGTTAAATATATTATTAAAAAAGATAGTTTACAATCAGGAGTAATTTGACTTTGAAAACAAAGATGTTCTTGAGGCTAAAATTATATAAAATCAGGATCGAGGATTTTGAATCTTTTAAAAGGAAAGTTTTGAAATCATTTTGAAAACAAGATAATTTTGTAAAATCATTCGAATTAAAATTAGTGGATACTAAACAATGTCCCACTAGATTTTCGTAGGTTCCATCCTACTTAGGGTTCCATCCCTTTAACGGGCTCGAAGTGGATTCCATTCCACGAATAAATTGGATTTTAAGATGCCAGTGCTTTTCTACGAGTTTTTAACAAAAATTCCTAATAAAAAAATATTTATCCTTAAAATCTTAAACTCTTGATAATATTGATACTCATGAGTCTTCTATCTTGATATCTTGAATATCTATACTGTACAGTCTTCATTCTTAATATCAGCATGGTTAAATCCTACATATAAATATAATTCTAAACTTATAATGTTAGTATTTATACTTTATAATCTATTCTAAGGTTGTTGTCATCAAAACCATCATCTCACGGACTAACATTCTCCTCCAATTATCTCTCGATCCGTAAGCCATTAGCAAAAACTTCCAACTACAAAAATGTCAAGCATACCGAGATCTTCCGATCCAACGGTGGAGATCGTTTAAAATGAAGTGGATCAATGGCAAATTGATGATGAACGTATGCCGCTCAGTTGCGTTTTACGAGCAAGATTCAGAGCCGAGCATGACCGAATTGTGGGTGAAAGTGGAGTAGAGAAGGGGCTTCAAAACATTGTTGTTCGACCAACCTACAAGCGAATGAAGGTGGAGCGATAATTCGCGAAAGATTGGAGTGCGTTTGGGTTTTATCGGCTGGACATAACGTGAACGGAGGAAGAAGATCTCGCATGTGGCCTAGATCTGATTGGCAGAAATCAACGGCCCTGATTCGTTGAGATTTAAAAATAAAAATATAAATTGTAAATTATATATAATATAGAGTGAAATTATATAAGTATAGATTTATAAATGTGATTTGTAAATAATAAAAAGGAATTTTTAAAAATAATATAAAGCACTGAATTCGCTACTGTTACTGGGAAATAATAAGGGTGATGACTGCAGCATCATCAGTATCATTTTCGAGTTTCTATGATGGATTTGCTACCAATAGTAAATTGAAAATTCGTTTTGATAAACATATTTGAATTTAAAATCGAAGTTGTAAATGATAAATATAAGTAAAATAAGTTTTGGACTTATAATATGAGATAATAAAATTTAACTTTGGTAAAGCTAAAAATTAATGTGAGTTAGCATAATAAATATATGATTTGAAATTTAACTAAAGGAAAGTTAATAAAGTGAATTGGATTTGAAATTATAAAGAATGAGTTTAGTGAATGGAAGTATACTTAGGTAAATGTTTATGGAAGTTGAATAACTTATAAAATGAGAAAAGGTAAGTAAAACCAATAGTTAAAGTGGTTAGACAATTTTGTTAAGCAAAACAAAATCTAAATTTGAATAGCAGAATGAAATTTGACTTAAATAAAATTTAAATAGAATTTGAAATGAATTAGAGATGAACTTAAGTTGTATAGTGAAAGTGAAGGTAAATGAAGTTGAAATGAAATACAACTTAAGTAATGTTGAATGAAGTTGATTTTGGTATCGAAGTAAATTAATAAAGTGATGAATATGAACTTGAGTTATATAATGAAATTCAACTTGAAATATAAAATGAATATCAACTAATTGAAATGAAATGTATTAAAACCCAAATTGAATGTAACGAAGTAAAATAAATTAAATAAATTTGGTTATGTTGGATATACATTGATTGTTAGATGGTTGTTAGTTGATTGAATAGAAATTCATTTTAAATTGAAAGCTATAAATTATTGAATTCAAATTGAAAGTTAAGCAAATCTAAATAGAATTGAATTTAATTTGAATTGAAAGTGAACTAACTTGAATGTAAATTAGTGAATGTAAACTAATCGAATATGAATAAATGAATTTTAGAAAATCCAATGTTAATGAATCAAGTGTGATTAAATTGAAAACCAATTCAATGAATACTAATGAAAAGAGAATTTATATTGGTTTGGTTATGGATTGATTGGATAGATATGGTTTGTTGGATGATATTTGGTTGATGGTTGGATTTGTTGTTTTGATTGCGTTTGCTATATTGGCATATATAGTTGTTGAAATATGTTGTATACTGATATTCTTTTATATATACATGTTTCTCATTGGTTTGTTGAGTATTTAGTAGGTGCGTATGGCGCTTGCTTCGCTTTTGGAGCTCGCTTCGCGCTATATTAGCCGTATATGCTCGCTAATAATATTTAAGGTACATATCTCGGATTACATATCGTACTTTTATACTTTTTTCCCAACGGGATGCCTCATCCTCGATGATAAAATGTATATTTGTGATATATATATATATATATATATATATATATGTTGAGACCTTACTACGATCGAACCGCGCAAAGGAGATGCTGGCGATTTTTTTTGAAGGCGTTAGAAATTTTTTGAGAAAATTGGGAAAATTAAATTTTTGATATTAAGTTAAAAGTTAAACGATGTAGTTAGTTTTGAAAAGATAACTAAGTATGGATTTGGGAAATTAGAAAAGTTTTATAAGAAGTTTAACTAAATGATTTGGGGGAAAGTTAAACACTTAAATGGATTTGGAATCTAATTTGAACGATTTGTTTTTGAAAAGTTAATAGATTTTGTGACTTTTTCTTACTTTGTAATTTCGAGGACGAAATTCTTTTAAGTAGGGGAGAATGTAACGACCCTGAATTTCAGTCATTCGATATTCATATATTTAATTAATTTTAAATATGCACAAGTAAATTTTATAAGTCGAATAACTTATATTTCGAATGTTTGGATTTAATTGGATAATTAAATTGTTAATTTAATATTTGAAATTGTGTAAATAATTAGAATTTGGATTTAACGTGAATGAAAATAATTTATAAAGTTGAATTAAATCCTATTTGAATTAAAACGATGTTAGAGAACTTTTCAAATCGAATTAAAAGTTAAATTGTAGAAATTGAATATTTTAATATTTAATTGACGAGTAAAATAGTCATTTTGATTTACGGTTCGTCCGGGGCAAGCTAAAATGCGTAGAAATTGGTTTAAGTAAATTTTAAATTTAAATAGTCGATTCGAAAACCTATCTTTCAAATACAATCTAATTGGCTTTCGATATATATTCCATTGCGTTTGGAATAGAGGTAAAACATTATAAACGTCAAGTGGTACGCTTCGATGGGAGTTCGGAAATTTTTTGGGTGAATAGTGTTTTGGAATTTTCTATAAAAGGACTTGATTTTCTGCATTTGCAAAAAAACCTAGGGCAAACTAACCCTAGCCGCTGTTATCTTTCCAATGGCCAGAAGCGTCCTAACTTCTCCTCCAATTATCTCTCGATCCGTAAGCCATTAGCAAAAACTTCCAACTACAAAAATGTTAAGCACACCGAGATCTTTCGATCCAACGGTGGAGATCGTTTAAAACAAAATGTACCAACGACAAATTGATGATGAAAGTACGCCGTTTAGTCGCGTTTTCCAAGCAAGATTCAGAGCCGAGCACGATCGGATTATGGGTGAAGGTGGAATAGAGCAGGGGCTTCGAAACATTGTTGTTCGATCAACCTACAAGCGAATGAAGGTGGAACGACAATTCGCGAAAGATTGGCGTGCGTTTGGGTTTTATCGACTGGAGATAACGTGAAGGGAGAAAGAATATCACAAATATGTGTGTGTATAGTTTTCAATAATATATTTAAGGAATTTATTATACATCTTTACTATCTTTACTACTACTAATGATAATTCTTTGAACTAATTTCATCCATGTTTTTTTTAACTACCCAAAATACCCTTTATCCTAAAATACTACTATGTCTGCAAATGAATTCACATGGCCTCTTTATGCGTTCAGAAAGGTATGGGGAGTGGCAATTGACATAAAGATAAAAGGAAGTTGAGGCTCAATGTGCAAAAAGTAAAGCCGCCAGATCTGGGAATTCATGAAAATGAATCGCCATTTTTGATGTGGAGAAGAAAAGCATGTTTCAAATAGGGATCCACATCTTGGTGTGAGAGAACTCAAAGAGAACCAAAAAATTTCACTTTTAGGTTTGATTTTCAGTTCGGTCATTACAAATCTAGGTGTGATTACGGTGCCTATTATGTTCTGAACGTGATTTTTCTTCTTCGTTGTTGTATAAAATTGTTTCTGTATACCATATATGTAAGATTTTTTTTCATCCAATATGCAAAAGTTGTTAATATGATTGCATCTTTTCTTTTTTAATTTTTCTTCTTGGTTAATTGTAATTAGGATCTAAGAAGAGTTTAGGGATGATACAAACGAAACGAATCAATTGAGATTGAAGAAGAGTTTTGGGATGATGTAAACAAATTAGTTTTTTTCTGAAATGTATGAGTGTATCAATTTTCATCTCTTAATATTGGTGCATAATATTACATTTGTAGTTCGTGTTGCCTCTTTCTATTGGATCCTCTTTAACCACTATATTGAAAATGGGAAGAGAGTGTTTGTAGAATATATATCGAAAGATATTTATCTATTTTTTAGGGTTAAGGATGTGATTATTGATTGAACCTTTTTGTAAAAATTATATATTCATAACTATTTGAATTGTTACAAGGGTTGCATTATTAGTTCTGAACCGGTTTTTGACAAAGTAAATTTGCAGGCTTTTGAACTTTATGGAGAAACTATATACTAATTTAGTGAAAATGATTTTGAAGCTCTGTAGATCTGACATTTCACAAAAATTGTAATGTTTTGTGGCCAGTTGTGTCACTTTTGCTAACATGACAGTACTTACTTCATTCAAGTCAATGTTGGAAAAGATGAAATATAATTAGAATATGTGGTTTTAATAGTGTTCATTTGACGTTAATTGTATAATGTAATAATAAATTAGAATAATGCTAAAACTTACAAATATGTGGTTTTAAGAGAGAACCCTGTATTAGTAAATTCAAGTTTATATTTATTTATTTTGATTAATAAGTAAGTTGTATGTATGACATCAAACAATTTTTTGAAATTAAATGTCTCAATGGAATATTCCTAACTTTTGATTAATTTTTGAACAAAAAATCACTAATTTATGTGGTATGTTAATTGTTACAGATTACGCGAACTGGATTTACTGTATGATGTGAATTAAGTTGAGAATTAATAGCGTTTTTAATGCATGCATTACCTTAGTGCAAAAGGTTTTTGATAATGTTTGTCATAACCTTTTGTATAATGCATATGTTTGTATAATTATACATTATTATAATGAAAATATATTCATGCAATACCTTATGGAAAAAATCTATATTTTTAGAATGCAACATTAGTGCTTTAATACACCGAGCACAACTGCAGATTCGTTATCTGTATTCTTAATTTTTTTACCTAAACATTTTGGAACTCCTTCATTTAGCCAATAAATATTATAATTGGATTTGGATGAGTCCTTATTTATAGTTTATAAAAAAAAGACTGCCATGAGACATAAGGCTGTAACGTCTCATTCATTATGTGATTAATACTTAGGGAGGAATTTGTTTGCCTAACTTATTAGAAGTCATTACTGTTGTATAGAAAACTGCGAACAAAAATCTAGAAAACTACATACTTGCCTATGATGATTTGTGCATAACATCTGTTTCTGTTTTGAATGTTCATTGAGTCATTTGTATTTAAATGTTAGAATATGTAAATTAAGATTTATATTTAATTTTTGCTTTACGAACTTTTGTAGCTATTTAATTTAACTTTATATTTAAAAAAGGCAACTTATTATGTTCTTATTCATATACTGTATTTGAAGTCTACTATGTTTTGTGTATGTTGTTAAATATGTTCAATACTACTATTTATTTGATGATGCTACTGATATGTTGATGTTGTTTTTGAAATTAATTATCTTCCAGTCCACTAAAAAGTTTAATTCTTTTAGTTGAGTTCTATATAGATTCTCTCCATCCAATTGGGTGGGTCAAACAAACACAGACAACACATAAGCACATTATCTAATTCAATTTCTACACTTTTCTCAGATCTAAATCAATTTTTTTATGGTATTTTACCTCTTCTTTGGTTAGTCTAATGAGAATATTGATGCAGGTTGATGTTCTTTTTGAATATGAGTAATAGATTGTTGTAAATTACAATCCATTTTTGCAACAGCCTTGAAGTTGATCCTATGGACCTCTATAATGACCATGCTCAAATATACTTTCATCCTGCAATAAAACTTACCTTTATTTTTTGTATCCTGTACGTTTTTAATCAAATTTGCTTCTCTTCCCTTTTCCATCTTATCGGCCCTCTTTGCATTAATGTGTTATAACTTATGCTTCCTTAATCGGATGATGTCAAGAAAGTTACCCATGCATGCACATTGTTATTAGAGCAGGCCCACTTCGGCGTGCATATACACTCGCAACAATTATAGAAGTATGTTATGAATGTAAATAAATGCAAAATCATTTTAAATATAAGATTAAAATTTTATTTATTTATTTTAATATGAAATCCAAATAAATTAATTTTTTTGTTAAATTTTGTTCAAAAATTAAAAAAACCAAACATAAATTTTTGTACGAATTTTTTCATAATATTTTAATATTTAAATATATTTATATATATTATAACATAAAATAAGTCATTAAACATATTTATTAATCCCCGTAGATATATTTTATTAATATATACATATATATATGTATGTATGTATAATTAGTAGCTTATTAGAGATATAATTAATTTTATAAATTTAAAACATAATTTATAAGTTATATATTATTAATGTTTTAGATTTATGTTATTTTGATTTGTTTAAATAGCGCGTGTGTGTATTTATCCTAGAAGTCTTTCAAGTACCAAAATTAATTTCATAAAATTTTAAGTATAAGCTGTACGATATAATTTATTGTTATTTAAGTTTATGTAATTTACAATATTTAATTAATATTACTTTAATTTTATTGTTAGATAAAAATTTATTTATGTTGTGAGTATTACTGTTTATGTATATGGCATAAAAGGTTTTTTGTTTTTAATGCTTTATGCACATGAACATACAACCATCATAAATGTGACAATATCAATATACTAGATTCATATCCGTTGATATAAACATTATATGACGTAAAATTAATACAATATCAACTTACATTTGTAAATCAAAGACATACCTTCACCAAGGCTATTGAATACAATTCAAAAGAAGATACGAGCTCCTTTGAATCTTATTCCAATCCTAAAGATGCTAGCTTCGAATAACCTACCACCGATGCTAAAAATTGGGGTGGAATTTGATATCTTTTATTTTTTGAATTTCGCTTTAATGGGGCTGCTATACGTGGCCATAGATGGTAGGATTCAAGAGTGAAAAATCATATTCAAGAGGAGGATGTGTTGCTTAAATAAAGGAAGAGAACATGAGAGAAAAGTTGACCTTATCTTTATATTTCTCTCTTAATTTGTCTTTCCTTTAACAAAATTAACATGTCCCCTTTGACAAACCTAGGGTCAACCATATATAGCCTAAACCGTCGCTTAAGCCCTCATGTCAAGCCATAATGCATTACAAACCTAAAATTAAAAAAATGTCGCATCTAATTCTGATAGACGCATGTTGATGTCATATATCGGCCAGTATACTGTTATAAATGCACTGTTAAGTATTATTCAATAAATCAAATAAAACGTTATGATTAATATTTAATAAATATTAATTAATTTAAATAATTTATAAAAATAAGAAATTATTTAATCGTGTGGTAAGAGGAGTATTCAAGGTTTTGGTCGTGTGAATCTTTATGTGTAAATTTGATCGGCGATTAATACCAAGCTATTCGAAAATTAAAGTTCACATATACTTTAGTAGGTGGTGTGACATTTCGACCAAAATTATTGATGCGAATGAAAATGTGCATATTTCTACTTCCATATTTAATCGAATTCAGTTAATAAATGAGCATATAGGGTGTTTTAACATGTTTAAACCAAAATTCAAATTATTTTGAAATCATCATATATTCATCTTCATATAGGGGTAAAATGGTCATTTTGTGCATGTATTAATTTTGAGTATATTTATTGGTGCATTTTATTTTCATTTGTAGGAAGTTGGATGGATACAAGCGGCTTCATGGAAAATATGCATGCACAGGAGAATACAAGCAAATGAAGATGGAAATAAATCATTTCATGCATCATGGAGGACCCCACCTACCCACTTACCATGATCCCCTATTAAGAGCTAATGCACATGATTAAAGCTACATGCACATTTAACTGGAGGGTTATGATAATGCTAACGATTACTTAGAGGTTACATTTCCTAAGTGGGTAGTTTGGGTAGTCCATATAAATATGGATTAGGGTTTCAAACTTGTATAAATACCCCATATGTTCATGTAATTAATCTCTTAGCTTCTTTTGAGTCTCTTTTTTAGTTAGTTAGTTTTTGGCTCAAAGATAAATTACAAACTCTCTTTCTCTCTTTCATGCCTACTTAAACTTTTTATTTTATATAATTTCTTTTTATGCAATTTTAATCCATTTTCTTTTTTATTTACATGCCTTTTCCTTTCATGTTAGTAGTGTAGATCTTTTTATTTATGCAAGTAGATTAGCTTTTATTTTATGTTAATTAGCTCTCTTCTCACTTAGCTTGCATTTTCCTCTTGTTTCTTGTACATGTTGTAATCCACATTTGTTGAAATAATAACAAATATAAGAGGTTAAACCCCTTCAACTTAGGGATAGTGAAGCTCTCTTAATCATGTAGATTCCACATTTTGATAACTCTTGAACTCTTTTTGTGCTTAATGGAAATATTTGATGTGGTTTAACTTTGTAGTTTTAGCTCTGAATTTGATAGCCTATGCAGTTGACATCAAATAGGCTAGCTTAGACAAACACAAACACAAATTATCTCTTCATCTACATATTATTATGGTAATGAAGTGAATATTAAAATCAAAATTTGGTGGTATATATTTCTAATCAATAGTTAGTAGATCATTCTTAGAATAGATTTTATTTTCAAGTTCATTGTCATTTTCATGAGAGTTAAAAAGTGGTTTAGTGGTTGTGTTATGGTTTGATGGTTTATGTTATGCTAATTAATAGCATAAATAGGCCATGTTTATGATAAACACATCAACTAAACTCACTAATGACCAAAGGGAGATCATAATTTCATTTTGCTGATTTATCTGATCATGAGAAGGAAATTACCTATAAATTGCCTTTAAACTCTCATATTTTTATCCACTTTCTATTGCTGGTTTATTTACATTTTTTTTAGTTAACAACACTTTCAAAACTTAGTTTAATTTGATTGAATATAAATTTTAAAATCTAGACAATTTCTACAGATCGACCCGTATTCGCTACGTACTAGAATTGTATGTCATACGCTTGCGGTAATTTTTAATCTAAATTTATCAGCTATTTTCTAATTCGATGGAAAATTAGTACTAAAACAAGTTTTTGAATTTCTTGTCTCTTTTTTAAAGAAAAGAATCCAGTAACAAACCCACTAACACAGCCCCAAAAAACGCATATTATCCAAATATCGTTTATATTATCACTTGAAACAAAAAACGTGAATTTATATAAAAAACAAAACCAAAATCAGAGGAAAAATGGTGAATTGTTCAAGTTGCAAATGGAGTTGACAATTGGATTAAGGTCGTGGTTTGAATTGGAATAGGAGGTGGATCGCGGTTGTAGATTTAGGATTGGGTTTGAAGGGATAAGGTTGGTGATTATTGAATTGGTGAAGGTTGCGGTTGAATTGCTGGTGAATTGAGGTCACGGGTGGTCGTTGGTTATGAAGTGGTGTCGGTCGGCGAGTTAGTGATGAATGGCTTGGGTAGTGGTTGTAGTGACTGGAGATGGTTCAATTGCTTGTTCTGGTTATTCTGGTTGTTTGATATGGTGACAAAGAGTATGTGATTATGGTATGGATGGGCTATGATGAAAGTGCATTAGATGTTGGTTTGGGATGGTGTCTGGTGGAGGATTGGATGGTTTGTGAAGAAGTGGTTAAGTTGTAATGGTGACTGGTGCACTGCTTTGTTGTGATATGTGCACAGTGAAGTGGCAAAGTGATGGTCAAGGCAGTGCACCATAGAGAAGAATGGGAAATGTGTAGAGCAGTTAAGGTGATGATGAAGAAATTTGGTGATGTGTGTACACCCATCGATTGTAGGCATAGCTCAAATAAAATGAGGCTAATTATACCGATCGTGCATTGCCTTTCGGGCTTATGTGAGAAAGTCATAGAGCATGGCGAGTGGACACACTTGCATGTGAACACATGACTTTAGGCGTTAATAAAATATTAACATATATCCAAAAAAAAAAATTTCTGTTTGTTTTTTTTAAGAGAGAGTTTTACGAATTCATCTTAGCACCATTAAACTTAGAAGATAAAAATGTTATATTCTTTACTTTAAATCCACCACTTTTTAAACGAAGATATTCAATTAGAATATACTTCACAATTATCACCCATGAATCTTCCTATATACTATTTAAACCAATTTTACTTGTAATCAAACTTCATTTTTATTTTTGTTAAGAAAAATAAATTTTAAAAAATTTCAATTTAATAACCAAAATCCTATACTTATCCTATAGTGTTTGTTTAAAAGTAAATCAATATGCCAAGAAGAAAATTTGTTTTGGATTTTTTTAATGTTTTGGAAATAAAATGCAAAAAAAAAACATGAAAAATAAAAATGAAGATGAGAATTATTGCTTGCTTGGTTTTAGTAAAATCCAGTTTTACTTTATTAAGATTCTCTAGCAGTGACGATTATTTATACGAATTCTCTTCGTCAAAACTATATCACTTTAGACTTATAGAATTTGGTAATTGTTAAAATTCCAAAATCATCCATATTCAAATTTATTTCCCAAACACAAAATTCTTTGTTCAATAATAACAATTATTATTTGAACTACTCTGGCTATAGATTCTGACTTTGAGCTGACTAGCTGACCGTGATATTAACTCTATATAACTGAGAAGACGAATCATCTCTTGAATAGTGTTCCACTTCCAATACTTCCATACAACCTGATAAGTCACTCGATGGACAGCATGCCAGGATTTAACTATAATCAAAGAAGAGCTTTCATATAAAAGATTAATAGCATTCGAAAGTCGATAGAACTGCGTAAATCAGTCATATCGTATTTCTTTTTTTGACCTTAATTATATTAACTAACAGAAAACTATCGAGTGAGTCATTTCATTTTTATTTAGTAATAATCAGTACGTAACCACTTGGTGCCCCCAACGGTCATAAGTAATACACTACCCAACATTTTAAGAGCATTACGTACTCTATTCTTAATGAATGCATCGATATTCGGTGATGATGCATCTTGACTAGGAATATTTAAAGTGATGAGTTTATTATATCATGATTGAATATCCATGATTACAACGTTTGTAATTGCCATCACAAACACACCATTTATGGATTTTCTGTTAAATATATTTCAGTTAAACATTTAATTATTTATAACCCATCATAACAAATGTATAACAGAAAGAAAAACATCTTTATTATGAATGAGAATTAATTACAGAGTTAATAATTTATAATATATTGTAGAATTTCCCCTTGGGCATACCCATAACTCTATCAGTCGCCCATTTGCACTTGGAGACAATTATGGAATCTCAATTCCATTCATTCAATTAGCTTCTTAAGAGCCGACCGAACCAACTGCTTAGTGAGTGGATCTATTATGTTTTCCTTAGTATCTACCCTTTGTGTACGACCTTTTATTTCTCACTGAATTCTCTAATGAGGAGGAATTTTTGAATAATGTGTCATGACTTCTTGTATGATCTAGAGATTTGTATCGTTGCACTATTAACATAGAACAATGCCATTGGATTCTCGATATCGGGAGTCACTCGGAAGCTCGCTTAAAAACTAACACATCTAGACTGCCTCTTTAGTTCTTCATTTAGGGCGATTACTCAGCCTCCGTCATTGAATCGACTATTGTTTCTTGTTTGGAACTTTTCAACTGACCGTTACACCGTTAAGTGTAAAGGTATAATTGGACACTAACTTACATCATTAATTCCACTCTAAAATCTTGAATTCATATACCCTTCATAAGGAGATCTCCATTCCCATAAACACTAATAAAGTCCTGAGAATTTCTTAGATACTTCAGTACACTGTTACAATGGTGTGATATTTTTCTCCCTGATTAGATTGGTATAGACTTATGCATCCTAATGTGTATGCCACATCCAGTCAGTATATAACATAGCACACATTATAGATCCTATGACTGAAGTATAGGGGATCCTCTTCATGTGCTCTTTTTCGTCATCGGTATAAGGAGCATTCTTCTTTGAAAGGACGATTTCAGACTACGCTGAAACATTTCCATGTTTGGAATTTTCTATACTCCATCTCATCAGCATGGTATCTATGTACAAAGATTATGATAGCCTCTTAGATCTATCTCTGTAGATCTTTATACATAGCATATAGGCCGCTTGTAACAAATTCTTCATGGAGAAGTTCTTGGAAAAGAAAGCTTTCGATGATTGCAACAACGAAATATCATTGCCTATCAATAGACGATCGTTGACATACAACGCAAAGAATACGATAGTGTTTCCCTGCTCATATGTAAGCTTCCACCATGTTCTGATAAGAACCAAACTTTTTAGTTAACTTATCAAAACATTTGTTCTAACTTCTTGAAGCCTGTTCAAGTTCATAAATGAACTTTAACAACTTGCAAGCATTTCCCTCACTCCCACTTACCACAAAACTCTCGGACTGCGATGTAGAGATGGTCTCTTCAAAATCACCATTTGGAAAGCCATCTTTACATCCATTTTCATATTTCATATCCATAGGATGCAGTAGTAGCTAGCATAATCCAAATGGATTTAAGTATGGCTACAAGAGAAAAGGTATCATCATAATCAACAACTTGAATTTGACAAAATCCTTTCACAACAAGCCTTACCTTATAAGTTTCTAGTTCCCCATCAACGTTTAGCTTTTTCTTGAAAGTCAATTTGCAGCCGATGGGTTTTATCCCTTTGGGTACATTCGAAAAAGCACGACCCTTTTTTGTACATGGAATCCATCTCAAACTTTGTTGCTCCAAGCCAAAGTACAAACTCTTTACTATGCGGTGCTTGTTGAAAAGACAGAGAATTATCGTCATCTAAGATGTGGTCCTCTTATTGCCATCCATAAGAAAATTTTGGTATATCTTTAGTGCGGTAGATTCCCAAATAGGCCTTCTAATAGGTTGCATGTTTTGATATATGGATGAACTTGGTTTTCCCACTGATTCGACCTTAATGTCAACTTCTTAGGTCTCATCAAAGTCTAAACCGTGCTATTAATTTCCTTTGACAGAAATTCCTTTTCTAGAAATATAGCATGTCGAGAAACAATAACCTTTTATTCCTTCGTATTATAGAATCTATATATCCCTTTGATTTTTTAGGATTTTCTATAAATTTACACAATACTAATTTTGCCTCTACTTTATTTGGACCAACATTTTTACACATGTTGAACAACCTTACTTCAGCAAATACTTTAGTTAGGGTCTCTTACCATATTATCTTATTGGTATTTTAGGCTTGGATTTAGTACGTATAAGTTTAGCATATGCGCTGCAGTTTCTAGTGCATATTCCCAATACGATATAGGTAACTCTACATTTCTCATCAAAGAACGAACCATAACTAATAGTGCTCGGTTCCTTTGCTCTGAAACACCATTGTATTGTGTAGTATAGGTGGAGAATCTGAGTGATAATCTTGTTAACTTCTAAGTACTGTTAAATTTCCTATCCAACGTGCTCATTTCGTTGATCGGATCGAAGAATCTTAATTTTACAGTCCATTTTGTTTTCTAGTACAATTTTATATTCAACAAATTTCTCATAAACATCGGATTGTACTTCATAAGGTACACATATCCTAGCCTTGAAAAATCATTAGCAAAGGTAAGAAAGTAAGAATAGTTATCTTTGGTGATTACATGCATTGGGCCACATACATCACTATGTACTAATCCTAAGAGTTCTTCAACTCTTACATTGCTCCCACTGAAGGGGTGCTTGGTCATTTGACCTATGAGACATGAAGATCAAGTACAAGAGAAAACCTTGAGTTTTAAGTTTATGAAGTCATTTCCCACTTATATGACCTATCCTATAACACCAAGGACAAATATCACTTATATTACCGGAAGAACTTTTCGCAAAACACACATAATTAGTATTAATCACCTAAATTCCATTTTCAAAATATCGTCACATGCTTTATTTCCATTCAAACAAATGTCCCTAACATTATTTGCATAATGAAATATATATCCATTTTTTGACATTCTAGAAACATAAATTATTCCATAAATAAAGTCATCTATAGAATATCAATTAGTTAATATCAATACTACTCCCATAGGCAAACATAAATGATAATCTCCTACTACTGTTGCATCTATGATAGATCCATCACCAACTTGAAGCCTCATCTCTCCTTTTGCCATGTCATGCCAGTTCTTAAGCCCTTGTAATGAATTACATACATGAGTTCCAAATCCACTATCCAAAATCCAAAATATTTTATTAATTACAAAAAAATTTTGAGTCATATATGTATATGATGGAGCTGTGTAATCATTCTATTTTCTTTCTCTAACAGTCTTAAAATAACCAGAATGGTTCCTTTTCCACTAAACTTTCGTGTGACAATGGTGACATTCACCCTTGTCGTTGATATTCTTGCTTTTATTATTTTTCTTACTTCTTTTATCTGCTCTGTCAAACCTTTTAAAGATGATGCACCACCTTTTATAGCAAACACAACCGCTTGATACTTAGATGTAGAATATGCTGATTTCAACATATTAACGAGCTCCATGAGATTCTTAGTCAATTGTTTCATATAGTAAGTTAGCATGAATGATTCATATTGAGGTGTAAGAGAACCAAGGATCGGATCAACTTGTAGTTCATTGCTTATCCGTACGTCCAACTGTGAAAGCCTCTCAATATAGCACATCATCATCATTACATAATCGTCCATTTCTATCCATTAGTCATTTTGATATTAAATAGCTTCTTTGTCAGTTGTACCTAGCGGAATGTGACCGTTCATTGAACATGGCCTTAAGATTACCAAATATCCATGGCTGCAATGGTTTTTCTATCTTAGACAGTATGAAAATTTTGGCGACCTCCGTGTCTAAAACCCATTTCTCATAAGCAAATCTTAGTTCAGGGTCTGCATCATTAGTAGATTGTTCTTTAGGTTCACATGTAATAGCCAACTAAAGATGCTCGAAAGCCAGTGCTATCTTAATCACTCTTAGTTAGTCAATTAGTTTGGTCCGATATGCTTCTCACTTTCAAAAAAAATTGGAATTAACACTTTTTTATAAGTTTTAATCAGTAGATTATAAGGACATATCATAGTAGATGTTCTTGTAAAATAAGTAAGGTTAAACTTTGTCATTTCATTTTAGTAATAAGCTTGTAACTACCCGCACCTAAATAAGCTTGAATTTTAACTAAATCGAAATCGAAGTCAATTAGGGTATGAATCGTTAATTTTGGTAACCTAGAATAAATAGAAACATATAAGAGCATGAACTCATCTCAATGTAGTGAAAAATGTAATAGAACATAAATACCGACTACAACTACTACCTTGGAATTAATATTATTCCTTGAATATCTCGTTGCCCTGATAGTGTCGAGCATGAATGAGAAGACTTCTCCATCCATCATTCCTGTCTGGCTCTAGTAGACTATCTTACTAAATCTATCATGAGGGTTGTAATGAGGAGGGGTCAGAATAACGTTTGGTGATTGAAAAAATGCATAATCTGCCTATAATACTAGTTTATGCCAATTGATTTCTATTTAATGTTATGTCAACTATTTACAGCTTACATGTTTAATTCCATGTGCACTTACGATATATCCAACCTTCTCCGAGTATAACTATATATATATATATATATATTCGTATATATGTGTATATAAGTGTTTACTACCCAAAAAGAAACTCTGATACCTTAGTACTTCCTACATAAGGAGGAGGCAGTCTCATTAGTCATTAGTACCTCAACCCTAAAGCGGACCCTCAATAAGTAACTGATAATCAAACCGATCCTAGCTATTGAGGTCGATGACTACTAGATATGACTGCATAATTTAATTTGTTGTATTACTAACACATCTCAAAGAAACGTTTAAGAGTAAACTAGCCCACGTCTAATAAAAAACAGTAAATAAAACTTTAAGTTCTTTGCATATCCCTTACGGAATCTACAATAGTAGAAAGTGAAATCCGTTAGGGCGTAACCTAAATCTTTGCTAATGACTACTAAAAAACAATGGGGTCAAAGGCCACGTATGCTAACTCCATACTAAATAATGGTTTACCAATAACACTAGCATAGCCTGTTGACATCCCATAGCTAAAATCATGTTTTGACTTACCAAATGTAAGTCAAGGAAAATTCCCATCCCAATTACTTGATACCTCTTATTAGAAATGAAATGACCTCATTTTCTTATTAAATACCATCATAGTTTATTTAAAACTACATATATAGGGAGGAGGAAGACCCAACGACCACTTAATACCATCCTCCCCGAAGTAAATCCCCTGACATTCCTAAAGCCATTGAGCCATTCAATACTTTAAATCCGAGACGAACCCTTGTTATATATTTCCTCGCCTATACACTAACGTACACCCCTCCCCTATAGGTCCTATAGTTGGAGATGTCCCACATCAGTGGTACGTGTATATAACTGCTAGTAGACTCTAGGTGAAGGAAAGACTTTCGCTGCATAACTATATCGACCTCGCATCCCAATCCATACTAAACCAAACTAATTATCCTAAATTAAATATTAGGCTACGTCCACTAATTCATACTAATCCTATATGTATTATTGATGCAATATAATTTCCTACCATGAAAATTATATTATCTTTTAAGTTTATTTACTAGTATCTCCCTAATTATTCGCTGCAAACCTATTTCTATTTTATACACTTATTATGTATACTCTTTATTTCCCTTTTACATCACATAAATGTCAATTGGTTGTAATAAAATGTCATTATTATTCAAATTGTACGATCATTAATGAATTTTAATTATCCATTTCAAATTAAACTTATTATGATATTCCACTTTCCCATCAATGTATCATTAAATTTTGCAATTGATTTCATTCAATGCATTCATATCTCCATTTAATTTCTATAACTCCCTATTAACTGCCTAACTAATATTGCATTCATTATTCCTAATTTTTGGAGTTACTACATCTTTTCCATCACAATCTCCTAATCTTTTAGTTTATTATGCTATTAATATCCAATCATCATAATTATGACTAATACAAGTGCAACATCCCCTATTTAGAGGCCCAAAACTAAGCGCTATGGATACTGCAATCATCTATAATATTAGCTTCCGGCGATTAAATACGGCTATGTTAATGTATCAATAATAACATAAGCACTTGAATATGACCAAAACACAGATTTCAAACACCAAAAGTTACTTCATTAAATTTACCAAAATAAATTATTTTACATTCACGTCATATTACCCAAATCGTTACCCAGGCACAAATTAAACATAATTATTACAAATTACGCTGAGAGCAGTATACGAAGATACCCCCTTGATTGATTAGAATCACATGTCACATTAGACCTAATACATAATGACACAGCGGAAAATCCATCATAACATAAATAAAAGCAGCAAATCCTAAGTAGATATCTATTGCCTCCTGCATCCTCTGGTAGCTTATCCGTCAACATTCTAAAACCTGAAAAGATCCTTAACTTCTTAACCTACTCAAATTAATTTTGAGCACCCAAGATTTAAAGGGGAAAACATAAACTTTGAGTCAGACATAAAGTCTGGTATGAATATTACTAGTACATCTCGGTTTAATTATGTTATGTGGGACCACGTTGCTTAACGGAACGGGTTTCCTCTCACTAATTTCTTTTTTAAAACATATCTTTGCAAATACATTCATATAACCATATACCATGCTCCTGCATCCATAATGGTTAAACACTACAAAATAAACATTATGTAAACATACATAAATATCAGGTAACAATGAACCACCTGTTCAAACACACAAGTTTTGTTTGGATAACTTTTAACCTTTCGCTGACTTGGACCTACCAGAAAATATAATCAAAAGTAACCTAACACATGTCAGATATTCATATTCTGGATTTTCTATCCTTAACTATCTAAACATTTCCCATCAGGACAGTATATCCTAAACTATCTGTTAAATGTCTCTCTTCTGGACAGTCTGTCCCTTACTTAATTATCTCTCAGATCTTCCTGAACCTAATGGTTTTTGGCTCACCAATAACCTATCTGTATACGAACATGTATTCCTTTCGGTGTGTAATCATAATTTTAGTCTACCTGTGACATAGCCCTACACATTGGAATTTTGGACAACAATTAGTTGAGGCTACTAGCTAATGTATAGGGCGCGACCCCATGCTAGTCCCATCTAGTTTTCTAATATCTAAGTCATTTATACTTAAGAATCCCCTCCTATAATTTTCCTTGAAAACATTTTCAAAATGATTTAAATCTTTAAATCAAACTTTAAACAAGGAGAAGAATATAATCTTTATACTTTACTCAAATCATATTACCATGTCAGATATATATATCCTTTATTCAAAATTTAGTTGATGAAAACGTTTAACCATTTAAAGAACCTCTTTCCACACTTTGAAATTATCTCCTTCAAAATCAACGTTAAACCTTTTGAAATCATATTTCAAACCTTTTGAACTCATTTAAGGAAAATGTTACGAAAGTTATAAACTTAAGGCATCCTTCTTTAAAATCACTTTAAATCATTGCCTTAGAAAAACCTTTGGAAAAACTTCCACCATAAACCTTTCAAAGCCATCAAAAAAACCTTTTAAAATAGATCAATGAACAAAACCCTTCGAATGCATAAAACCTTGTAAAACATAAACCTTTCGAAGGCATACTGGATTCAACTTAAAACAATCTGGAAACCTTTTTTTAAAACCTTTCATTTTCATTAGAAACAACCTTTTGAAAGCTTCGGGTTATACTTTACAAACAAGGGTCGGTGAAACCTTCGACTGGGTCGGAGGTTCAAAACAAAACGTTTACAAAAAGCGGTAGAAACCTTTCGGCTATGTCGGAAGTTTTCAAAACAAAGTAATAGCGGAAGCAGCAATAACCTATCGATTACGTCGGAAGGTTTAAAGTCTTTCTTTTAAATAATTTGACCTGGTCGAAAGCAACCAAGTCGAAAGCTCTAATTTGAAAGCAAAGCATGCGAAAGCTTTTCATTTATAAAGAAATTATATTCCAACCTCTTAGGCCATCAACCTTTCGGCTTAGAACCTTTCGGCTATATTCAATTCATTACATACCAATCAATTGATATACCTTATGCATTGAACTTTGACCTTATCGAAAGCTAACCTTTCGACTACCAAAGGTCTGGAGGAGAAGGTTTACTGTCGTATAGGCTGAAACATGGAAAAAATGTGATTTTTGTTTTTAAACTTAGAAAGGAAACTTTTCAACCAACCTGCCTTTGTTTGTCAAATTTTCATTGGTCAATAAATACTTTTCAGAAATGTGTTGCCGCTATTACCAAAATTAATTAACTAATTTATTTTTCAAAATGCCCATTCTCCCTTGTAAATATATAAAACATTTAAGTCCCATACCTTAAATAATTTTATATATCCATCAAATGAATTAGGAAATATCTGGAAAAATCCCAAAAAATCTATTTTAATATATTGCCTAACATATTAAAATCTCAAAGCCAAACGGTTATTATTTTAGCTAAAAATGATTTATAACCCAATAAATAATTCCTTTCATTATCTATATATAATAGGAATACTCCTTTTTGAAGCTTTTGAAAAGTCATAAACATCCTTCTAAAATTCTATTGTGTTTAGGGTTATTTTTGTAATTTCTTTTTCTCACATTTCTACCCACGTCCACAGCTGCAATTTATATGTTTCCTTCCTCCACTCTCCTACCGCATAACTCCATTGTCTCAACCGGATTTTATTTAACCATAGTAGAGATCGTCTAAAAGATGCAAAACCTTCAAACTCGAAAATGTTTGAAATCAGGAAGAAATAGAAGCGTGTATAATAATTTGGCTTGCAGATTTAACTTCTCGAAGAGGGAAATGTGTAACTCCAGAGGTAACTGGGCAATTTCCTTTTCCTCCTTTCTAAATTATTTTGTCTATTGTTCATTTGCAGTAAAGATGTTATCTTTTTCATGAATTTTTTGAATTGATCACCAGCAAAGCTGTGGAGCATCTCAAGTAGAATCCAATAGGTTTAAGTGAAGAATTCATCAGCTTTAGAAAGCAAGGCAATCAAGAATGAGCTCGAGCATCTACATTAATTCCATCTAATTTCAGAATAACTCAGTACCAATTTAGGCGAATTTCAGAATAACTCTAGCTTGAGATGCCATTCAGATCTTTAAATGTTAGCAGTATGACATAATTTGGTATTTTTCCAAATCACTTACATTTTGATGGAACATTTTGCAGTGAATCAAACTAATTTTGTTCATAATGTAAACCATTGTTGCACCACTTGAATTTCACAAATCACATAGTTCTTTGTATTCTTAACTGAATGCACTTTTCATGTTTTGGAGATTTGGAGTACAATTGGATATAAAGTGGGTAATTTGATGACAATGGTGACAGCTTTGTTGCTGATGCTTAAACAATAATGGCCAATTATAAGTAATCACCTTTTACTAATTGTTTTATGAGATGATAAAACCTTGCAGTTTATTAGTATTTGACTTGAAATCCATTTGATTACCCATTGATATAAGAACAAAATATAACAACATTTGCTTAGGTTTTACCACACAAACGATCAAAGAATCAGAAATTGTGTTGCAGCTACGATTAATTGGGGTTCATTATGGCATTATTAGTATCAGCAAGCAGAGAAACCACCGACAATTCATTAGCCTACTCGATATTTATTTCAGGCGTTTTATGAAAACAATAGTCTACTGACACAACAACCCACTTAGCAAGCTTAATGCTCATATATCACAACTCAGAGTGATACATGTCAGTGTCTCCAGAATCCCAGATGTGGCACTAGCAGTTGGTCATGCTGCTGTTACATCAACGGGGTGGCTCATAAATAATGTTATCTATATATATAATGGGAATACCCCATTTTAAAGCTTTTGAAATTGCAAAATCACCCCTATACTGAATTATTTTCATTTTGAGACAAATTGGATATATTTATCAATATTCAATAAGACCTCACGTTCTAAATTCTCACCCCAGTATTCGCGCATCCTTTTCCCTGTCCGTTTCTTCTTTACTATTCATCACACCACTTTCTGATCATTGAAAATTAATGTGATTTTCGAATATTAGCAAATATTTTTAGTTGCTTTTTATATTCTAATGGCCTTTGATTACAAATATTAGTTTGTTTTTCTTGCGTTGGCTCTCATTCCTGTCTTTTGATATTTCATATTCACCTTCCAATAGTACTTTTTGGGATGTTCCATGCAGAATGATTGTAATCATATATAATATGAGAATTTTTTGGTTTTGTAGAAAAAGTCAAATGAAAGGTAGTTACATTATAGATGACATGCACCACTAAAATGGCGATGATGGTTGATGATTATGGAATTTACATAGGAAGGTTGATCATCGTAAAAATAAAACCCTTTAAAGAACAATAAGATTTCAATGTTAACCCTTTGAACAACCAAAAGTACTTTGTGTTTGGATTAACAATTCATACTTTATGTATTCTTATCTTTGTTACTTATGTAGATGGTTAATTTTGTACTATCTTCGGAATAAATATTGGCTTTCTTTAAAATCTGTAAGGTCCATAAGGAAATTTCTATTGATATGTAATCTAACTTAAATAACCATGCATCTATGCTAATTGTTTTACAGTTCAATCGCGTAGTGGTTGCAGATGCAGAGAAGTTGCAGATGTTGAGATTTTGTGTAAAAGAGGGTTGCTTCAAATGGTGACTTATTTTACTATTAATACATGATTGAGAATGAAAGCTTTTGATACATTATTTAGGAAGCTCTTATATTTACGTGTATAGTTTTATACAATTCGAAAGTAACATGACTTATTTTTCTGATATTGTGTGATTGAGAATGGAAGCTTTTGGTATATTATTAAAGTGTGTCATCTTATGTTATTCAAATTCAAATGTAATAAACACTAATTATAGTGTTGTTTCTTTTTTCATCGTTTTACACATTATTCATCTATATCTGTCTTATTTTGCTATAGTAACAATCTTCATTGTTATATGTGTCACAAGTCAAAGAACACGCTTTGATAATCTTATAATTCAAAGATGGCTGATATTGTAATAAGCAACATTTGAATTTTGCAGCAATCAATAGAAAGAAAAAGCAATGCAAAAGTAATACATCCATAAAAGATAATGAACATAAAGAAACTAAAATTGTCCAGGACACAACCTTCTATGAATACTTACATTATCTCTGTTTAGTAGCCTAAAGTAAATTGCACGGTTTATATGAATCTAGAAGCATGCGTAGTGGTATTATCCAACTTAACGTGTATAGTATTTTTATGTAATTCTGCTGTTTTCAGTTTTAATCATCACTGGAGCATTTGAATAACTAAGATGCTTCAATCTTATATGATTACACATTTTCCAAAATGTAGCTCGCCATTTAGATTACGTCATACAATGTGATTCTTTTGCTTAAAATAGAATTGATTAGTATTTCAGCGAACATGCATCGATCTAATTTGATAGGTTTCATGTTTTAGGTGAGTTATGCTCGCTACTTTTTTGTACTCATGTTAATACTTCCAAATGAAGTTTTGAAGTTACAAAATATTTATTTTTGTGGAAACATCACATGCAATATTAATGGGTGCAATACTGCAGTTGTAGAAACTGAAGTTACATATACATATACACATATAGTTTGGCTACTGTACTTCATTATGCAAGTATCTTTGCACATACAATATATGTAATATTTTCTTTATATGAGATATGACAGTAAGTTAAAAACATTGTTTTGCAATAAAAAGTGCTCTGCTCCTTAGTATTAAAAAGAAGTAATGTTTGCATTTGTACTTATCATTTTGCATTGAAAAAAAATTAACACATGTTTATCTTTGCACACGTCCAATGGACGTGCCATACATACTGGTAAAATTATTATAAAATCCATAATAAATCAAAAAATTATGAAAATCAAAACCCATCCATAAAATATTATTTCATACCTATATTAAAATTTCCAAGGTATTCAGAAATCATTATATAAGGTTTATAATGCCAAACATATCATAAAACACGAATGAACATGTATACTTTCATCATCAATATATTTATATACACAAACACACACACACACACACACACACACACACACACACACACATATATTTAAACATCAAACATGGCAATAACATTATCAAAAACATTTTGGATCTATTCACAAAACCGAAAACTAAAAGAATTAGGGATGTAGCAATTATTCACCTTAGCTTTGAGATTATAGATGAGATTTTTGATTGTTGAATTAGTTGATTTATTCTCTTCACTTGAATCCTAGCTTTATTTCTTCTCTTGAGAATGGGACATGGTGGCCAGCCTTAGCAATATTGTTTTAGTGAAATGAGAGTGAGTGAAGGTGAGTTACCCATCTCCTAAGGGTTTACGGTATAAGGTTTTACTATTTCCCATTTTTCCCTTCTCATTTCCTAACACATTATCCAGTGTTATTTCATTTTAGTTAACCCACTTAACATGGCACGGCTACCTTTAACTAATCAAACCTCAACCTATTAATCTCCACATTATTTAATTTAATTTTACTAATTAAATATCTTAAATAAGTTATAAAAATATGGGGTGTTACAATAGGTACCGTCGTATATTTATTTATTATTATTCTTAATTCCCCTATGTATATTTGTCTTTTTAATAAGTAAGTGCGGTTATGGGTGTGTATGTGTATTTCTAACTCACTAATCCTATGCTTAGGTATTTAAAAATATACGCCTATTCGTACATTTTGTAAAGAGCATTTATTTCCAAATTTTACTATATTAGAGTTATCCTTCCCATAAAAGATTACCATTATAACTTTCTAGAAATTACTTGAAAGTGAGAACTTTTACTCCAATTGAAATTACAAGGAATTATCACTTTTCTTTTATTGAAAAGGATAGTGCAAACTGCGAAGAAGAACGTCCATATCTCATCATTTTGGTATATTTTTTATTATTCCAAATGATGCACTTTTTATGCATATTTATGGAACTGGATTATTTATGGAAATTTACATGAAAATAGATATAACTAAATTGTACCCATAACGCTCTCAATAAATTAAAACATAGAAATTCATATTCCAACTCAAATTAGGACAATTCAAATTAATAATAACAATTTTAGACCTAATTATCATAAAGTTGGAACAAATTTTACAATCTTATCAACATTCTACTTTAGCATATTCAGGGACTAATTTCCAAAATTCCATATTAGGGTTTATATACCGTTCCACTCCAATTACCTAATTTATATAAAATGTACGTGATATTTCAATTGAATATGTTCATTTTAAGCCTACAACACAACCTTTCTTATGTATGCTTACTAATTAAATAAAACTCAATGATATAAGCTTCGGCACTATATATGAATCATAAAATTTTCCACTTAGCTTTCTACATTTCCAAATCCTTTAAACCCAAATTTATCCCTTCAATTGACTCCTATTTTCTTTCCAATCCAAAAATATGTATAACAAAATATATACATACCTTTAGAATTACAGATCCGAGAAGAGATTTGAATTAAATGGAATATATATTTATAATTATAAAATTTACCTTTTGCATGTAGTGTCGATTCACTCGTCATCTTCTTCTTTTTAATTTTTGCCCTTTTCTGATTAATATTTATATATATCTCTATGTGTGTATAATACTTTTATAATTTCTAGAAATAGTGCAAAAGCAAAAGTGGCATAGCTCCACTACCTCTTATCATAATATATGAGAAGAAAGGTGAGGGGCTAGCCTGAATCTATAGGTGCTTCAATCAATTGTATTCATTACATTTCAATTAATTGAATCTGAGCCATTAGGCCAAGTTACAACCCTAACCACCTTTGTTCTAACCGATCGACCTCTTATTCCTAAGGGATTGACTAGTAGCGAGCATTCAACCTAAGGACGAGGCCCACCTGTGGGGTTCATGCAGTTATTATTATTCATTTCCTTTTGAATTTCTAGTTACTTTTAGTATAAAACATCGAATGCTAATAACTTCTTCATTTGAACTTTGATCGCAAAACTTCATATATTTAAGTTTCTTAGAAAATCACTACGAACACAATAGTGCATGTTTCATGGCCAAATTTTGATGTTCGCTCAAATTCTTTTTTTGGATCTTGTTAATTATATATTAATTATTGTCTATTTTTATGGGTTATTACATTCTTCCCTTAAAAGAATTTCATCTTCAAAATTCCTCAAGGATTAAATCACGTAATATAACACATAACCATTCTAAACTATCCAACCAATCAATGTACAACCAATTTTGCAACAATCATGTACAATTGCATAGTATATCACAACACATATGATACGTATATTGAATAATTCTAAATCAGTGCCTCCTATATGAATACATTCTTTAAAAAAACATTTTGAAAATATGATGCAAACAATGTATGTATACAGAGGGTGCTATATGTGTGCAAGCTTTTAAAAATCAAAAATGTTTTTTCACACAATAATTTTCACACTCCTACGAATAGGAGTATAGTTCAACTAATTTTGCATCCAATACCTACCATCCAATGCCTAACATGCCAAATTTTTGATCCTAACTCATATGCCTAAAAAGGAATTTAGATGTAGAACTTTATATTTCTACCCTTACTTGGTGTAATAATTTCATTGTACATTGGTACCTTCTCCTTTTCCTCTAATCTTTTCCAATTTTTCCAAGTACAATTTGTACAAAGAGGTTTGCTATTAAATTCCACAAATGGAATTATTTTAGAAATGAGTTTTGTTTGCTATCAACGATGTAGGGAAATAAAAGTTCCAAAGCTAAAACGGTTTGTCCCTTGATATTATATATGCTTCATATACTACCCCCTTTACCGCATAAAATAATTCATATTCATTAACACATCAATCTTCTCTATGCTAAGCACATGACACTTTAAAATCAAGAATTATCTTATTACCCGTAAAAACCTTTTTCGTCTTTCCAGTCAACTTGCAAATAGTTTGAAAAGTCAATTTCCAAAAGCATTTAAATACCACTTTCTTTTAAAAGCACTTGAATTTTTTTCAAAATCATTTGAACCCAAGGTCATTAAAAAAATCAAGCCGTCTTAATGCAATCGAGATTCTGTCAATGAGTTAATGCATTTGATTGACCCTAGCGTTGCACAACAAATCCTAGATTTTGAAAACCTTCCCTTTTATTTCAAACAACAATAGCACATAGCCATATTTATACATTTTAGCTTTTAAAGCGTAGGGAGAACGACCCATGGTTTCACAACAACTTTCCCCTATTCTTCATTTTCTAAAAATTATTTTTCAGTCTTCTAGTCATACTTGCATTTTTCGTTAGTTAAGTGTCTATATGAGATTTCCGTATTTATAATGTTTCTATCAATTATATTATAGCAGTCAACATATTAGGAAATATCGACATAATTAATAGATGGAACACATATTATAATATATTATACGCATCTTTTACACAAAGAGTAATGTTTACAACCTGAACAACCTAAAAAAAGGAAAAAATAGCTAAAGAAAAATAACAACTACTAATCCTAAGTACGACCAATGAGCCAGAGGATGGTCCTAACCCCCTGAGGGAGCTTGAGCCATTGTCACAACCCTTGAATAGGCGTAACATGGTAGCTATGTATTCGTAGCCTTTGCGCCTCTGACTGGCTCATATCTCCCATAGCTTAACCTCTATCCAAAGCTGAGAGTCTCGAATCGATGTAAGCTCTAGGCTTTATAACCCTGCAACACACTATCTCTGCTCTATCACATTCTGTGCTTACTCTTTAACCTCCGGTGTCGCTACCTCAATTGGCACTCCACGATCCCCATCCTTGTTATGAGGGTCCTATCAAATGTAGCATGGGACTTCTTCTGAACCTTCTTTCCAAGAAGGTTCACTCTGTATCATATAAAGACACGAATGAAGATGAAAATACAGAATATAGATGTATGGAGTCTTTACGCTGGCTCCACATGGTAGCTCATGATGGCTCGAGCCCAGTTCACCGTTGCACCGTACACGATAGCACTCTCGCTCAAAGAGTCGGGCTCAAGATCGATGTTGATCCTGAGGCTATGAATAGATCTCCTAGTCCATAGTAAGTGAAGTCCCTGAACTTCACTAATCGTCCTTGTAGAAACACGAAGTTAACCGAAGCTTCATATATGGAGATTTTCGATTGCTTCCGTAGAGTCGGGCAATCTCTTAGGGAGTGAGATATGGGTGGCATGAAGATGCGCTGATGGCTCATAGAGGTGCCATGGACTAAGTTGTTGGGGATGGGAAGTTTGGGGTTTAGATACGGTTTTGGAGGGGGATTGGACTTGGAGCTCCTTCGGGCTTAGATTCGAGGGTGCATGTGGTTGGCCTAAGGGGAGGGGATGTTAGTGAGGGCTAAACCATAGCCACAACCGGTTCAACTAGTCAATTGTACTTCCTAAGGAGTCGATGTTGACCAGTGATGGTTCAATTGACCTAAGGAGGGGTCGACTAGTGGAGTCCACAGGGTTATTATAATCTATTTACTTTTTTAATCCTTTTTAATTATTAAATCTGGAAACTTGAAACGTTAATAATTCTTCATCTAAACTCTGATCTTGTATATGGAAGTTGCTTAGAAAATCACCATGAATAAAATTATGTTCATGGTCAAATTCTTACCGATGGGCATGTAAAAGTGTATATATATACTTCTATATTTAATATTCTTTTAATTAAATAAATGACCTTATGAGGGTATTTTACATGTTTAAACCAAAATTTGAATTTTTTTCGAATCATCATTTATTCATCTTCATTTGGGTGGAGGTAAAACGGTAATTTTGTGTTTGATTTTATATGAGAAAAGTTTGTTTGAACATTTTTATTTTTATTTGTATGAAATGTAGTGCAAATATGAAGAGGTTTCATGGATGTATGCATGCACATATGTTGAAAGCAAATGGAGAAAAGAAATAAAAGAATTCATGCAACATGGAGGAGCCTACATACCACTACCATATGATCTATAATTAAAACCATATGCACATGTTGATGGAGGCTTATGTTAGTGGGGATTAATTAATTCTCTAATGATCACTTGGAGGTTAACTTTCTCAAGGGCATTTTAGGTATCCTATGAAAAAAGAATTAGGGAAGCATGTATAAATAACTCTTATGTTTCATATAATCATCTTCTTCTTTTTATGCAATATTGTTGCCACAAATAAAAGTTAAATAAATTTTTTTAATGGCTTCTTAGATTGTTTTTATTTTCATGCAATTTTTAATTTATGCTCTCTTTTCGTGCTATTTGTATCTCATGCTCTCCTACTTAGTTTCTGCTTCTCTTGTTTAATGTTAGTAGAATAAATTTAATTCTTGTAGTTAGTTTAGTTTTACTTCATGCAAGTAGTTAGCTCTCTTTTTTAATTAGCTTTCATTTTCCTTTTTCTATGTTAACATGTTTTCAAATATAAGTAGCTAAACCCATTCAATATAGGGGTAATGAAGCTCTCATGAAGCATATTAAATTAACATAACGACTTCATTTTTATTGCTTAATGGAAACTTTGAACGGTGGTGGTTTATGTCTCTTTATTTTAGTGAATTTTGATAGTTAATGTTGGCATTTCAAATAGGCTATGCTTATTCCATTATAAACATAAACTATTTGTTCATTTGCCTAAGTGATTTTGATGATGAAAGTTAAGCTAGAATCAAAATTTGATGGTCTATGTTTTATAGTAAATAGATCATACTTAAAATAGATTTTATTTTTAATTTCGTGTCATTTTCATGAGTGTTGATAATTGGTTTTGAAAATGGCGTGTCAGAATTTGATGATTTAAGTTGTGCTAATTAATAGCATAAATAAATCACACTTATTATGAGCACATCTATCATTTCTACTTAATATTTTAATAAGAGATTATAAATGAATTTTGTGTTGATTTATATGAATGAATGGAAATGGATTTGTTTCTAAATTGTTCCTTAATCACATAGTTTTATTCACCTTTGCTCTAGTTTATTTTCTATAGTTTTTATTAGTTTAAAATCACTTCAAAAGTTAGGGCTAATTTGATTGAGTATTATTAAAATTTAATTCTATCCTTACGGATCGACCCATACTCGCAGACGTATTACAATTGTATGTCGTGCGCTTGCAGTTTTTATAACAACTATATTTTTCACGATGGTTTTCTAGTTGATAGAAAATTCATCGTTTCAAAAAGTTTATGGTGCCGATGCCAGGGATAGCAATTTAACTTTAATTTTACTCTTCGAATTATTTTTATTTTCATTATTTACTTTATTTTGTGTTATCTTCAAAAAAAATTAAAACTAAAAAAATTCTTTAAATTTTCTACCACATCTTTTTCAAGTTGTTTTCTCAGTACAAGGTGCAAATTGTGTTCTTTCATGCATCTTCTCTTCTTTGCTTTGTTGTTTATAGTTTAATTTAGTGTAAAAAAAGAAAAAACAGTGATAATTTCAACTCAAACTCTGCATTACAATACGTGTTTACATTTCTGGTTACATCTCTGTTCCTATCGCTACTTCAACAAGATGTTTTTCTGTTTTCATTTCTAATTTTTCTTTTCAATACAATCTTTCTATTTTCAAATTAACACAAACATTTTCACTCACATGTTCTATTAACTTGTGCATTTTCTATTTGTTGCAAATTATCAGAAGTTTGAATGTTGCTTCATTCACTTATACCAAGCTCCTTTACAACACAAACATTCACCACTTCTATTAATTCACTGCCAATCACCAACAAGCATTATCACCGCCCGAATACCTCATCTTGGCAAAAAAACCATTCAATCACGACTTACCTCTAAAGCTTGAAAACACTTGTTGACCCATGCGGCGGTGTTGGTAGTTCCGGAGGGGAATCAAGATTTAGTTATTTATACAGATGCGTGTGGAACTGGATTGGGAGTTGTGTTAATGCAAAAGGGGTAAAGTAATTGCTTGTGCTTCTAGACAGCTCAAACCACATGAGATTAGGTATCCAACGCATGACTTGGAGTTAGCTACTGTTATATTTTCCTTAAAGGTGTGGTGACATTATATTTTGGGAGAGCGATTTGAGCTATATACAGATCATAAGTCGTTGAACTACTTGTTCTCTCAAAAGGAGCTGAATATGAGACAACAGAGATGGTTAGAGTTTATTGCTGCCTATGATTTTGGAATTGAGCACACACTCGAAAAAGGAAACAAGATAGGGGATGCACTCAGTCGAAAACATCAAGATGTAGCATTGGCTATGAAAACCGAGTTGAAAGACTTGGAAGCATTATTATCCTGTAGCGTATGGTTTAGATCTGAACTAGGATCAAGTGCAGGAAATAAAATATTGTATTATTTAGAAGTCCAACCGGTAATGATTGAGAAGATAGCTTCTAGGCAATAGGACGATCCAGTATTGGCTGAGCGGATCAGAAGGTTGAAGGAAGGAACGGAAAGCGAAGACCTAAAGGATTTCAACTTTGACCAAAATGGATGGTTGAGAAAGAAAGGAAGGTTATGTGTTCCGCATATAGGAGATATGAGGAAGGAAGTTTTGGATGAGTGCCACCATTAGAAGTTCACTATCCATCTAGGAGGAATGAAAATGTATCAGGACATGGAAAGAAGTTTCTTCTGGGAAGGTATGAAATAAGACATTGGATTGTGTGTTAAGCTGTGCTTGAATAGACAATAAGCAAAGGCTGAACACCAGAAGCTAAGTGAATTTCTTCAACCTTTAGCGGTTCTGTTATGGAAATGGGATTCAATCTCTATGGATTTTATTGATGGGTTGCCAAAATCTAGTAGAGGAAACGAAAGTATATGGGTCATAGTGGATAGACTAACTAAGAGTGCCCATTTTATACTGGTAAAGTTAACAAGGACGACACCTAATTTGGCAAAGTTATTTATGAAGAATGTAATAGACTACACGGGATTTCTAGTAGTGTTATTAGTGATGGAGATTCTTTATTTACTAGTGAGTTATGGAAAAGTCTACATGAAGCATTAGGAACCAAGCGCAACATGAGTACCGCTTACCAACCTAGACTGATGGGCAAACGAAAAGAGTTAACAAAATCTTGAAAGAGTTGTTAAGAGCCTGTATATTAGATTTCGAGGAATCATGGGAGGACCATCTCCATCTAGTGGAGTTCTCATATAATAATAATTATCATACTAGTATTGGGATGGCACAGTTTGAAGCATTATATGGAAGACCTTGCAAGTCTCCCGTATGTTGTTCGTAGACCGAGGATAGGTTGGTACTTGGTTCAAATTTAGTAAAGGAAGCTGCGGAGAAGATTAAGTTGATTCGAGCTAGAATGAAGCAGGCCCAATCTAGGCAAAAAAGTTATGCTGATATAAGAAGGAAGGATATGGAATTTTATGTCGGAGATTATGTATTTATTAAGGTGTCACCGATGAAAGGTGTAATTAGATTTGGGAAGTCAGGGAAGTTAGCACCTAGGTTTCATTGGTCCATTTTGTAATATTGAGAGGATTGGGAAACTCGATTATAAAGTAGAGTTATCGAATAGTTTAGCTGGAGCCCATGATGTTTTCTATGTTTCTCATCTTAAGAAATATGTTAAAGACCCGAAAACTACTATAGCACGTACAGTGTTAGAAGATTTAGTAGTAGAACCAGATTTGACAATGGTTAGAAAGCCGATTCAGATTATGGCTAGAGATGAGAAGAAGTTGAGGAACAAGATAGTCAAGTTAGTAAAGTTTCAGTGGAGTAATGATGCTAAAGACTATACTTAGGAAGTAGATAGTAGGAATAGAGACTCTTACCTGATTTATTGGATGGTATGTTTTACCTTTTGTTGTTTTGCTGTGTACCTTATCGTAATTTTGAGGACAAAATTCTTTAAGGTAGGGAGTCTATAACATCCCATATTTTTCTAACCTTATTTCAAATATTTAATTAGTTAAATTAAATTAAATAATATAAGGATTAATAGGTTGAGATTTGATTAGTTAAAGGTAGTCGTGCCATGATGAGTGGTTTAACTAAAATGAAATAACACTAGACAATGTGTTAGAAAATGAGAAGGGCATTAAGAGAAATAGTAAAACCTTATACCCTAAACCCTTAGGAGATGGGTAACTCATGTCATTCATTCTCATTTCATTAAAACAAAATTGCCAAGGCCAGCCACCATTTCCTATTCTCAAGGCTAGGATTCAAGAGAAGAGAAGTAATCAACTAATTCAACAATCGAATCTCATCTATAATCCCAAAGCTATGGTGAATATTACTACATCTCTTATTCTTTTAGTTTTCAATTTTTTGATTATATCCGAAATGTTTTTGATAATAATATTGCCATGTTTAATGTTTAAAGATATATAAATATTGATGATGAAAGTATACATGTTCATTCGTGTTTTATGATATGTTTGGCATTAAAAACCTTATTTATTAACATCTGAATACCATGGAAATTTTAGTTCAAGTCTGGAATAATATTTTAGAGATGGGTTTTGATTTTCATGATTTTTCAATTTATTATGGATTTTATATTAATTTTCTAATGAAGAGAATTATTTATTGGGTAATAAATTATTTTCGGTTGAAATAATAATTGTTTGGGTTTGAAATTTTAATATGTTAGATAGTATGTTAAAATAGATTTTATAGGATTTTTCCTAGGTTATTTGATGGATATATAAATTATTTAAGGTATGGGACTTAAATATTTTATATACTTATAAAGAAGAAGGGGAATTTTGCAAACTTAATTGATTTATAAATTATGGTAATTACGGCAACACATTTCTGAAATATTTTTAACGACCAATGAAAATTTGACAAATAAAGGCTGGTTGGTTGAAAAGTTTCTGTTTTATGTTTAAGAAAAAATCACACTTTTTCATGTTTTAGCCCATACGACAGTATATCTTCCGCCCCAGACCTTTCGTCATAGTCGAAAGGTTAGCTTTCGGCCGGGTCAAAGTTCAATGCATAATGTATCAAATGTTTGATACGTAATGAATTAAATATAGCCGAAAGGTTGATGGCCTAAGAGGTTGGAATATAATTGTTTTATAAATGAAAAGATTTCGTCTGCCTTGCTTTCAAATTTAAGCTTTTGACTTGGTTACTTTTGACCATGTCAAACTATTTAAAAACAAAAACTTTAAACCTTCCGACGTAGTCGATAGGTTGTTGCTGCTTCTGCCATTACTTTGTTTTGAAACTTTCTGACATAGCCGAAGGGTTTCTATCGCTTTCTTATAAATGTTTTGTTCTAAACCTTCTGACTCAGTCGAAAGGTTCACGTGATTTAAAACTAGTCATTTCTCTAACGCTTTCGGAAGGAAGCTTCTGACTTAAGTGGTTTACCCTTATTTATAAAATATAACCCAAGGCTTTCAAAAGGTTGTTATAATAAAGACGAAAGGTATTAAAAGAAGGTTTCCGTATTTTTTTAAGTTGAACCCAGTATGCCTTCGAAAGGTTTATGTTTTAAAGGGTTTTATGCATTCGAATGGTTTGTTCATTGATCCCTTTCGAAAGGTTTATTAGATGGTTTCAAAAGGTTTATGAAGGAAGGTTTTCCAAAGGTTTTCTAAGGTAATGACTTAAAGAGATTTTAAAGAAGAATGTCTAAAGTTTGTAGCTTCCGTAAGGTTTGCTTTGAATGAGTTCGAAAGGTTTGAGAAATGTTTTCGAAAGGTTTAAACGTTGATTTTGAAGGAGATAATTTCAAAGTATGGAAAGAGGTTCTTTCAAATGGTTAAGTGTTTTCATCAACTAAATTGTAAGTAAAGGATATATATCTAATGTGGTAATACGATTGAGTAAAGTATAAGGATTATATTCTTTTCCTTATTTGAAGTTTGATTTAAAGGTTTAAATCATTTTGAAAATGTTTTCAAGGAAATTTATGGAAGGGGATCCTTAAGTATAAATGAATCAAATATTAGAAAACCAGATGGGACTAGTATGAGGCCGTGCCCTATACATTAGCTAGTATCCCCAGCTAAGTGTTGTCCAAAATTCCAGTGTGTAGGGATTTGTCGCAGGTAGACTAAAATTATGATCACACACTGAAAAGAATACATGTTTGTATACAGGTAGGTTATTGGTGATCCCGAAAAACCATTAGGATCAGGAAGACCTCAAAGATGATTAAGTTAGGAACAGACCGTCCAGAAGTGAGATATTTAATAGATAGTTTAGGACAGACCATCCTAGTGGGAAATGTTAAACAGATGGATAAGGAGAGATAATCCTGGATATAAATATCTAACGGGTGTTAGGTTAATTATAATTATATTGTCTGGTAGGCCCGAGTCAGCCAAAGTTAAAAATCATCCAAATAAATTTTTTGTGTTTGAACTGATAGTTCATTATTTCCCGATAATTATGTATGTTTACATAATGTTTATTTTGTAGAGTTTAACCATTATGAATGCAAGAGCATAGTATATGGGTATATAAAAGGATTTGCACAGATATGTTTTCAAAAGGATGTTAGTAAGTGGAAACCCGTTCCGTTAAGCGGCATGGTCTTACCTAATATAATTAAACCAGAATGTATAGTATTATTCATACAAGGCTTTATGTCTAAATCGAAGTTTATGTTTTCCCCTTAAACTATCAGGTGCTCAAAATTGGTTTGAGTAGGTTGAGAGGTTAAGGATTTTTTCAGGTAAATGTTGATGAATAAGCTACCAGATGATGCAGAAGGCAACAAATAACTACTTAGGAAATGCTGCTTTACTTATGTTATGATGGATTTTCTGCTGTGTTATTATGTATAATGTCTAATATGACCATGTAACTCTGATCAAACCAAGGGGTAACTTCATATACCGCTCTCGGCGTAATTTGTAAAAACTATATTATATCTGTGCATGAGAAAACGATTTGGGTTATGTGACGTGAAACAATTTATTTGGAAATGTAATGAAGTAATTTGTGGTTTCGAAATCTGTGTTTTATTTCATATTCAAGTGCTTCTGATATTATTGATACCATTAACATAGCCGTATTAGTCGCTGGAAACTAATACTATAGATGACTGCAACATCGGTAGCGCTTAGTTTAGGCCTCTAGATAGGGAATGTTATAGGTTGTCTTGGAATAATGGTGAATCTTTGACACTTATCACATCACGTCACATATTCTTGCATGTCCTGAAGTATAGTGGGCCAGAGTATCCATGTCCTAGGACTTTCTTTTCTAACTTTACTCTTTTGGAATTGTCCCTACATTGCCCTCGTGTACTTCCCTCAAGGCTCATTTCCCTTCCTCTTAGGAAATGCATCTCGATATGGAGTGGAGTGTACTCTCTTGTAATATAGATCTTGGTATTTAATTTGATGGTGTAGAATCCCTCATTTTGAGGCCCAAAAACTAGGCATTACAGATATTGCAGTCATCTATAGTATTAGTTTATGTTGACAAAGAGTGGTCATATTGTTTTTTCATAACATTTGAAGCATGAGAATATGAAATAATTTCAAACATAATTTCAAAGAAAATCTTCTCATTAACTTTCAAAGATAATATTCTATATTCGTTACATAATCCCAAACATTGCCAAGCTTTAGATAAAATGTAATTATTACGAAATACATCAAGTGTGACATATGAAGGTATCCTCTTGGTTGATAAGAGCTATTAAGTAGACAGATAAAACTACTGTCAATGCATTCATACAACATCTAACATAACATGGCGGATAATAATACTAGATAGACTTCTACATAGCTAGCATCCTATATGTCCCCAGAAGTTTTATTTTCCAAAAACTACTTAACTTGTAAAGCACTTACTCTCGACCTACTCAAATCAAATTTTGAGCATCCGAGAGTTTAAGGGAAAAACACAAACTTCAAGTCAGACAAAAAGCTTAGTATGAATAATAATATACCATCTCTATTTATAGATATTCAGTGAGACCATGCCGCTAAAGCAGAATGAGTTTTCCCTTTACGAGTATCCTTTAAAAAATATATTTTACAAATCAAAGCCCTGCAAACCAGACTAGTTAAAATAAACAATATGACAACAATTGCATGCATGCTAGATGGGTAATTATGGCTAACCATCAAATTAGTGGACTATCTATCCCATTGTTTAGTTTTCATAGGGTAACTGCAAACCTACATGACTAACCCGAGCCTACAAGATATACCAAAATTTTCTAACCGACTATCAGAAGAAAATGGATAGTTTGTCCAAATACAGTTATCCTAGTATTTACTTGACTCTCTGTCAATATTGTAGTATTGCTATGTGTTGACCCAAAAAATGGACCAACACCCTGGTTTGAGTTTGAAAGCACCAGCCCTTTCCTATAAGAGCAATATCACAGATCATAAATATAAAGAAAGAACGTTAAAGGAAAGTAGACAAACAATTTTTGTAGTGGTTCGGCTGTTAATGAAGCATACATCCACTTTATAGGTTTATTATAGACTGATTGCTGTTACAAGAGATGTTTGATTACAAGACTTTGATTATTTTCTTGCTAGATTAAATCTCCAAAGTTGGAATCCACTGGAGAATCACAGTGTACTCCTTTGAAGATTTTTGTGAGGAAGGTAGAGAATGAAGAATAATTCTAGCAAAGCTTTAGCAACTAGTCCGAAGAGGATCCATTTTATGTTGTAGGTAGGATAGTATTTACGTGGATCGGAGAGCTTCTAGGCCATACCACGTCTTTATCAGCTTGCAGGCGGGTAGGAAATGACTCTCGGAAAGTTTGGCTCGTAAAACGAGGCAAAGCCATGGGTCCCTGGCTTCCTATGGCCTATGGGTCACTGGTGACCCTTAGCCTATGGGTCGTAAGCGACACATGGCCTTGGCTCGTTTGCGGGCCAAGATCTTGGCCTCCTTTCATAGTATTCTTTGGCTGTTGGAAGGTTTGCGGAGAGGTATGGGTTGCTGATGATCCAAGCACTTAGGATTATTCTAGAGTTTGGAATTAGAGATGTTTCCGTAGTCTTTTATTATAGTAGTTATGTTTTGATGGCGATTCACTAGCTGCTTGCGCTCAGCCGCTGATTGGGCTAAAAGAATGCTGGTCTCTCGGCCTCGATGATTCCAGTCGTTGCCTTAGCCATATAGCTTGGTCCTTGTAAATTCCTTGTTTTAGCTTTTCTGGTTAAGTTTTGAATCATCTTGTTTATGCGAGGTTGTTCTGTTTCTTGTTAGTTCCTGCTGGGTTAAAAACCAGTATAATATTTACCCCCAGAGTACGTATTCGTTATAAACAAGGCATGCTTTGGAAGTTATCGCCCTTACTATCCATCCATCGATCTCCAAGTAATTGCATTAGAGCTTTACGATTACGTTAACCCAATGTCGTTGGTCGTCTTTCTTTGGTTTTGACTTCTACTACTTGCCACAACATATCACATTTTCGCCCATAGTTTCTCGGCATGCCTTGGAATGATGACCAGTTGTAAGAGATCGAGTTCGGGAAGAATAGGTGAAGTTTCTTTTCCTCTTTCTCTCTTATTTTTTTTTCCTTTTTTTTAAATGAGTCGCTAGTGATCCATGTGGGTTGGGTCGTTAGCGACCTAACTTCTTGGTTTGTTTAAATTTGCAGCTTAGGTCGGGTCGCTAGCGATCCATGATGGGTCGCTGGTGTTAATGTCGGTTAAATATCCATTGAGTTGGAAAATTTCCGATTAAATTTATATTAAAAATAGCCGCAAGCGCATGACGTACAATTCTACTACATGGCGAGTACGAGTCAGACCGTAGGAAAGTGTTAGATTTTAAAATTCCTATCCAATCAAATTAACTAAAGTCGAAGTGGTGTTAAGCTAGAAAATGAGAAAACTAAAAAAACTGCAAAAGAAAATAGATAAAAATATGAGATTTTAAAGGTAATTTAGAGATAAATCCACTTCTAGATCACATAGTTCAATAAAATATGAATTTATGATCTCTCTTTTCTGGTCATCAATAAACTTGATTGATGTGTTTATCATAATTATGACCTATTTGTGCTATTAATTAGTTCAACATAAGCCATCAAACTATAACACACCCCTTAAACCTCTTAATAACTCTCATGAAAAATGACAACAAGTTAAAAGTAAAATCTATTTTAAGCATGGCCTATCGCTATTGATTAGAAATATAGACCGTCAGATTTTGATTAAATTTCGCTTCATTGCCATAATCATATTTAGATGAAGAGGTTATTTGTGAATAATGTACTTAAGCATAGCTTATTTGTTATGAACAACATAGACTATCAAATTCAACATGAAATACTAAATCACATACTTATCAAAATGTTGAAGCTACATAATTAGATAGCTTCATTGCTCCTAAATTGAAGGGATTTAGCCTCTCAATTTTGTTATTATATCAACAATTGTAGTATGCAACATGAAATAAAAACAAGAGAAAACGAGAGCTAAAATAAAACGAGAACTAATCAAACTACAATAAAAAGCTAATCTACTTGCATGAAAAATAAACTAACTACTAACATGGAAGGAAAAAATAAACAAGAGAAGACTTGAATTAAAATTGCATGAAAATAAAATTACATGAAAGAAATGGCTAAGTAGCCATGGAAAGGAAGAAGAACTTTGATTTATTTTTGATCCTAACTAAGAGGCTAAGAGGAAGAGAGGACATTACATGAATATATGTGGTATTTATATATGTTTTGAAACCCTAATCCAGCTTTTGGGAACTACCCAAACTACCCCTCTAGAAAGTGTGGTGGCCAAGTTATCGTTAGAATCAAATAATCATTCATTAAGTGTGCATGTAACTTTAATGGCCTTTTAGCATGTGCATTAGCTCCTAATGGTACATCATGGTAAGTGGGTAGGTGGGGTCCTCCATGTTAATGGGTTTGAATTATTTCCATCTTCATTTGCTTGTGTTCTCTTATGCATGCACATTTCTTCATGAAACATCTTCCATTAGAATTCAAATGCCTACAAAATAACATAGAAATTTCCAAGTAAATTTTCTAAAATTAATATATGCACAAAAATGACCATTTTGCCCCTGTATAAAGATGAATATACGACGATTTGAAAATAATTTGAATTTTGGTTTAAATATGTTAAAATACCCAATATGATCATTTATTTAATTTAATTAGATTAAATATGAAAGTAAAAATATGCATATTTACATGCATATCAAATACCCCCACACTTATCTTTTTATTCATCATCGAATAAACTAAACTAAGATAAATCCATTTTCGTAGGGAGCACGATTGCATTGAGTGTATGCAACAAGCCGTTAAACCTCTAGGTGTCTTTAGTAGGAAGAGTGTTTTCTCGTGAGGGTTTTCAGCGGATACTACCCACAAAATCCAAATGCAAAGTAAAAAGTTCCTAAATGCAAGATTTATTTACAATGAGATGAATGCAAAATTTTGAAAATATTTACAAATGAAGGATTTACTTTTAAATTAACACTAATAAGTTAAATATAAGTTTTGATCATCATCATGAAATTTTAGTCATTTTACTAGTCAAAATTTCCAACAAAAATCAAGTTATCATAGCAAATAGATTATAGTTTAACTCGTTGTTTCGGTTGATAACACAGTGCAACTATGAAATGGATCCTTAGTTGATTATCAAAGTTTATCAAAGTGGTATTTCTATTTCTTTTGAATAACAAAATAAATCAAGTAAGTCAAAATAGTGCTTGGATTTCAATTGTTTACTTTCTCTTTATTTAAATTTTTTATTAATATTAACAGTATTTACATATGCCTAACTCAAAAAACTAAGGTCAAATATATTACTCATGCACTGCCTTGCAGGCTTATATATGTGAGGGGAATACAGAGCGTGGCGCATGAATACACAAGTGTGAAGACTTATCGTTTGTAGGCATTATTGATAAAAGAATTTTTATATACATACACCTAACTCGGATAAACTGAGGTTAGATATACCGGTCGTGCACTACCTTTCGGGCTTACGTGAGAAGGGTACAGAGCATGGCGAGTGAACACATAAGGTTGAATATCAGACTCTAGGTGTTAATAAAAAAATATACATATATACAAATGTCTTTTGTTTTTTGTTTCTTTATTTTTTTGTTTCTTCATTTTTTTGTTTTTGTTACATATATAAATTTGTTTTTTTAAGAGAGAGTTTTGTAAAATCATTTAGCACCATTTAACTCAGAAGATAAAAAATGTTATATCCTTGATTTTAAATTAACCACTTTTAAAAAAATAAAGATTTTTGATTAGGATATACTTCATAATTAGCATGTATGAACCTTATTATATACTAGTTAAACCATAGTTACTTGTAATCAAACTTTATTTTTATTTCTGTTAAGACAAATAAATTTTCAAAAATTTTAACTTAATAACCAAAACCATAAATTTATCCTATAATGTTTCTTTAAAAATAAATCAAAATGCTTAATTTTTTTGTTTTTTGAGTTTTTTTATCTTTTGGAAAGAAAATGTAAAAGTAAACCATGAAAAACTAAAAATGAAGATGAGGCTCCCCCACACTTAATTCTGACTGTGACTCCATAGTCAATCCAAGTGGAAGGAGAAAAACAAAATGAAATAAAAATGTGACCTATATTTACGTGAAAAGGAAAAGAATGTTATTTACATGTCATCTAAAAATACGTCGTTAAGAAGTAAATGAAACGATCTTCCAAAGACCGATTCATTTTTCTCGTCAATTGTGAGAGACATAGCTTAAGCTCGAAAAACCAAACCATAAAAGATTTCAAAGTTGAATGTTGATTTGGGAAAACAAATGTCGTTTCATTAAAAAACGTACGAGTTGTTTTATTTTCGATGATTTTCGTGGTTGATAGAACAATTGATTGAAATTCAAGTTTATTTTCACCAAATTGAAATTCAAACTTATCATTAAAAATTTCTTCATAATTATTGATTTCAAAATCAAAATGGTGATTTAAATCTTCCCCTCCAGAATTCAACAACTCGTCTTCAAAAAGTCCAAAAAATTATGTTCATCAAATTCGTCTTCCTTTATTGGATTATCAACAACTTCATTACCATATCATTTTTAAAATCCAAAGTTATTGTATTCGAATTTTCGAAATTGAAAAAAGGAAGATCGAAATTTAAATCGAGTTCTCACGCTCAAAAGAATTGAAATCCAACTCAATCACCGTATTTTCAGTCGTCAAGATCGTTATTTTCAATTTCAAAAGTTGTTATTTGAAAATCATCACTTATGGTAAAAGATGGATTATTATTTAACTCGTCACACATTGGGATTTGATTTTGTTTCTCACTTCGTTTCATATATGTTTCAAACAACAAATCCATGTGATCGTCGTAAACTCGTCCATTTGCTCAACAAAATCCAATTTATAATATTAACTTGAGGATTCCAATTTGAAATTGTCGAGAATGAAAATTGTCCATTGTGCCATACTCAAGATTATTCTCATTGCCAAAATCATTTAAAATTTGGTTCACATTTTCTTTTCGATTTTGAAATTCATTTTGGGGTTTGAAATTGAATTGGCATGAGTTATAATCAAAGTCATTTGAATTTCGAAGTGAATTAAAATTTTGAATTTTTTGAAAACTTTGACTTGAGTTATCGCTCAAATACGAATTACACAATTCATTTATCCTTTGATTTTGTTGGGTAGAGAGTTCAAGTAAAGATGAAATGCTATTTTCAAGATTTGATGGTTGGTCATCGTTTTGCAAATTTTGTGGTTCAAAATATGAATTGATTACACAATAATTATTGTTGAAATATCCATAAGAATTTGGTGTGAAATTATATGTATTAAATTTATTTTCACAACCATTCTAAGATTCCAACGAATATGATGATTTGGACATTTTCAAGACGTTTTTTTTGGATTTTTTTTTAGCAGTTTTATAAGGGAAAAATATTCACAATGGATAATTTATTTTTTCAAAAAGGAAATCTGATTTTTGTTTTGTATTTAGAAAAAAAATTGTTTCTGAAAAGATTTTTAATTTTTTTTGGATTTTTGTTTTTTCTAACTTAAACTTTTTTGGGATTTTGATTTTTGATTTAAAAATTTCAAAAGAAAGGATTTAAAACTAAGTTAAGTAATATTTACAATTTTTTTAGTTTTGGATTTTGAATTTTTATTTTAAATATGAATGAACTAATGCAACTAGATGAATGCAACGATTTAATTACAAATTTTCTGCCTAATTACTCCTAACCCAAAATTGTATAATCACACTTTGTCTTAAATGAACAAAAAAAATTCTTAGCCAGGTAAAGGGTAGGATTTATTGGTGCATCACGAATCACCATAGCAATGCAGTTGAAGGTTTAAGTATCTTCAAAGAAACAATTAAGTATAATATTTATGAATCGCTATAATATTTATAACTGATTATTGCTCTGTCGTAGCCTAGACACGAAGAAATTAAATTGTCGAAAGAGGACAACTTGTCAATATATAATTAAGCGTTATCGATGTCTAACCATTATTATTAATCAAAATTCTAGGATGAAATGCAAAGCAGAAAAAAACGTGTATTAACAATACAACTACAATGAAATTTGTTTTTGTTTTTGGTTTTGAATTTTTTTTTCTAAAATGCAAACAACCACAATGCAAATTAAAAAAGAGCAAGAGTGCAAAAAAAAATTATAAGCAGGCAATTTATTTGGTAAGCAGAGCTAGCAAGCAACTCTTTCTATTTGCTTTTGGCAACCTGAAAAAATAAATATTAACCAGTTTTTTTATACAAGTATGGAACATAAAACAATTTAAACACAATAACAATTTTTTAAAACAAAAAGATAAAACAAAACAAAACTATAAACACTTTAAACAAAAAATTAAGCAATTATTTTTTTACTAGTAAGGATGGGCTAAAAAGATTAAAACAACAAATTAAAACAGCACAAAAGAAAACTAATGTTTAAAAAACCTTTTATTAAAGAGAAATAATAGAGTGGCAAATAGATTTTTTTTAAGATGTGTGGAACAGAAAGGAAAAAAAATTTGAAACCATCTAACAAAAAAAAATAAGACAACAACTAAAACTAATAATTCCACAAAAAAAATTCTTTTTTTTTCTTTTTAACTCAAGCTTTAAAACTAACCCAAACCTGTCCCACTTTAAAATAGGATAATTCTATTCCAACCCAATTTTTTGCTTAGTAGCCCCTTTTAAAATAATTAAAATTATTATGACTAAATTACCCCTAAGAAACTCTCTTCTTTCTCCACTGTTATTACGTTCTTTAAGTTGGGTTCAGCACTCTAAACCAAAAGTGCCAAAAACCCTAATTTACAAATTTCTTGGGAAAATTTTGATTTTCAAATAAATAATTGATGGATTTTGAAGAGAATGATGATACTGTATCACAATCACAGTAGGTTTGTCAAGAAATCATATTTATGTCAATTTTTTCAGATTTTCTTTCCCAAAGTCGCTGTTGCGAAATAGATGGGATTGCTATTAATTCCCGCCTGAATCGTACTAGGATAAGGTAGTAATTTCGCCAGAAAACAGTGAGGATTTTCGAAAAACCACGTCGTCAAGGGGGATGATTCGTTCAAAACCACGCATAAGCTTTGCGGGGTTTGTTATACAACCACGCAGAACTTATACGTGGTTAGTTGTATAACCACGCGCTTGAGGACGTGGTTGTCAGGATCAGTTTTGCAAATTGACTTGTTTGTTGTCTAATTTTATTTCCATTCTTACATTTTTGTTGTGTGCTACTTCCTTTTGCAGATCGTACCATTTTCAAGTGATGAAGAAACTTGCGATGAAATGGCGTTGGATTATTCTAACGAGTTTACGACATATGATGTAAGAGTAATTTGAAACATTTTTTGTATAAATTAATCGTCATACTTTTCCTTGTACATTACTTACATTTCATTTTACATTTGTATTGCAGATATTTCCTTCAAGGAACAAATTAGTTGATTGGGTTCGTGATACGGGAAAACGTCTTGGTTTTGTTATCATTATTCTAAAATCAGATACTGGTGCATCAACCAAAAAGCCAAGAATTATGTTTGCTTGTGAACGAAGCGGTGTGTACAAGAAGAGAAAAGATAAAAGCCCGAAGAATCTTCGAATGACCGGGACAAAAAAATGAAATTGCCCTTTTAGACTTAGAGGTGAGAAACTTCCTACTTTAGATGATTGGCGATTACATGTTGTCAATGGTGTTCATAATCATTTGGGATTAAAAAATACCGAAGGACATTCGTATATTGGTCGACTAAATGAACATGAGACCAAGGTAGTTATTGAGATGCATAGGAACATGGTAAAAGCAAAATAAATTTTACACACCATCAAAAGAAATGATCCTACAAATTGTAAGACAATCAATACCATATACAACGTTATCCGAGCTCAAAATGCTATTGAACGAGCAGGGCGATCTCAAGTTCAATATTTGCTTAGTAAATTGAAAGAGTTTGGTTATTTTGAACGGCACTGTAAAACACTTGACGGAATAGATATTATTAAAGACGTTTTTTGGGCTCATCCAACCAGTGTGGATTTTCTATGCACCTTTCCCCGAGTTATCATATTAGACTGCACATATAAGAACAATCGGTACAGAATGCCGTTACTTGAGGTTGTTGGTGTTACTTGCACCGATCTTACATTCTGTATCGCGATTGCGTACTTAGTTGTTGAAACTGAAGAAAATTATTTATGGGCCCTATAACGATTGAAATCTATTTTGCTTGATTGTGAAGTGGAATTGCCATCGGTATTCATTTCTGATAGGGAAACAACGCTAGTTAATGCTATTGGAGTTGTTTTTCCAAACTCTACTCATATGTTATGCACGTGGCACATTAAAAACAATGTTCTAACGTATATGCAAAAAAAAGTGAAAGGTATGGAAGTTGTTTGCGCCAAAATTGGTCACAAACCCCGAATACCATGAAAGCACCAGTGTATGAATACAAATTAATAATATTCAAACACAAATCTCAGATCTCAGCAAATATTAAACAACAATCCTAAAGTAAAGAACAGAGACACAAGGTTTATAGTGGTTTGGCTATCTCCGGCCTACGTCCACTCCAAAGTTTTTATCATTTTATTGATTATCCTTGATGACTACAGATGATTACAGCAGTTACAAAGTCCAAAACTCGAAATAAATAGCAGTAATGATGTTATGGAGTGATTCTGGCAGCGTCCGGGCGTGCTTTCTCTCTTTAAATTCTCCGACCCCCTTTCTGAATGACCAAGGGCTCTATTTATAAGCGTAGGAGGCTGAAATTTCTCCTAAAATCCGGGAAGACCGCTTCAGGCACGAGAGGGGGCCCACTCGCCCGAAATCTGGAGGTCCGGGCCCACATCAGGATCGATTCGACCCTTGGTTCGAATCGATCAAGGAAATGTCCAATCGAGGTGAAATTTGGTGAGAACATTTTCAACATGTATGTAAGCTTCTGTGAAAATTTCATAGCATTTGGATCAACGGTTTGGAAGATATGATCGATTCAAGTTCAAAGTTCCGTGCGTTCTGCTTGGTTCGAACCCATGCTTCGAACCCACCTCCTTCGAATCCATCTCGTTCGAATCCTTCTCCTTCGAATCCATGAAGTCGACTCCCTGCGTATCCTTCTCGAACGCTCTCTTCACGTCAATAGGTACGAACCCAGAAACCTTCCTTGATCGATACGAAGCAACCGTGTCAAAAACAATAACTCGATCGATTCGAAGCCCATCGAGTCAACCAACATCTAACGCGAACCTCTCAGAGCCGAATCCATACCAATCGATACGAAGCGTATCGATTCGAACCATCCCTGTGCCTTGCCTTCGATCGATTCGAACCTGATGGGTTCGAAATGAACAGAAATCTTGATGGGTTCGAATCTGATGGATTCGAAATGAGCACCATCTTGACCCCTCGATGGATTCGAACAGCCATTCCTTTCCTACCTTGCATCGATCATAACTCCTCCATATGAACTCCGATTACCCTGAAAATTGAAACATAGCCTTTCCTAATCCTTATCATCATCTCCAATCAATTTCGCCTCGGTCGGAGTTCAACCAAATTTTGACGATATCGATCGTTGCCTTGATTCCAACCGATCTCCAATCCTGATATCCATAATTCCTTACCAATTTGTTGATATTCCGGTTTTGACCAAAAATGGGATAAAACTTTGCCCCCAAAACATGCCTTGTGACAATAAGGCCTTTTTTGAATAGTTTCGAATCCAATATCCAAAGTCCATAGCCATATTGCCAGAGTATATCATCCTTGACTGCTCCGAGTCGATGTCCAATTCCAAATCCAATAACCAAAGCCTTTGCCAATTCCATATCCATTCGAACTCAACAGCCGAGTTCTAATCCATCCTTATCCAATAGCCAATAACCGAATCCAGGACCTCTCCGGGTAGATATCCGAATCCATAACCTCTCCGGGTTCTTGCCAAGCGTAATCCACACCTGACGACCGTGGTCCAGTGTCCCTGGACGTTGAGCAACGCCGTGGCTTAAGTCCTAAGACGAATCCTGGTCTCTCCGGACCCTTGTAGAGCATAGTCCATACTCAACGACCTGAAACAATAATCGATAATATGGGGCCTAAGTCCTAGGCCGAATCCTGGTCACTCTGGACCCTTGCCGAGCATAGTCCATACTTGACGACCTGAATGAGCCAATTTACCACGTTCGGGCGAAGTGACTCACCCCTTTCCAGGCATAATTCATACCCGACGACCATTTATCATAAACCAAATGAAAATCCAATCCAGAATCCAAATCCCAAAAATCCAAATCGAAATCAAATCAGAAATTCAAACCAACATTCAGAACCAAAAACAATCATCTAGTGGAAAATCCAAATCAAAAAACAAGCAAAAACCAGGAGTTCGATCCGAACTCCAAAACCAAATCCAAAAAGAAAAGCAGTGTCCAATCAAAAAGCAAAAGATAAATTTCACAAACCACAGCACCGCAGTTCATCGTCATTCAGAGCATGCCTAGGGGCCGTCTCCGTCCCCATACATGTGTAAACAACTTAGTTGCTTGTCGGTAGTTTGCTACTTATTTCACATTATCCTGATCAATGGATGATCAATCGACCATCATCCCTGGGCCTCGCATCATCATGGCGTGATGTGGCTGGTGGTTGCTCCTGCTCCACCGTTGCGTTCCGAGTTTCGACATATTGCTGTAACTGTCCATTTCTTACATGCTCCTCGATTATATCCTTTAAGTGCCTACAGCTGTTGGTATCATGTCCATCTAAATCATGGAAGAGGCAGTGCCTTCCTGATGTCCTTTCCCGTTCTGTTGGTTCTCTCCTAGCCGGCCTCCGGTAAGGAAGGCGATTTCGAGTATCCATGTATATCCGTTCCAGCGTCTCGTTCAATCCTGTGTATGTAGAAAACTTTGGATCCTTCCATCGCTTCCTAGTGTTTCTAGAATCATCGTCCAACTTCCTTTTCCCTTTGTCTTTATCCAAACCTTTGCTGGATGGTCCTATATCCTGAGTTGCATTAACCCTTTTCACCTCTAAATCTGTACTCGCATCTTCCTGCCAAAGGAACCTTTCTGCCTCGTGAAAGAATTCGTCGAGATCCTGTGGGGGATCTCGTATCAAAGATACCTTGAAATCCGAGTCTCCCTGACTCCTGATACTGCTGCCATTAAAACCATCGATGGATCAGGCCGATCCACCGAAGCGACTGCCGCACTGAATCGAGTTAGAAAAGCTCTAAGCGATTCATCCATCCTTTGCTTCATCGATGTCAATGTCATCACATTCTTCGGCCTCTTGACGTGAACCCGAAACTGTCCCAAAAACTTTTCCACCAATTCCCTCCAAGTCCTTATAGATCCTTCTCCCAGCTGCCTAAACCACATTGCAGCTAAGTCCGTTAAATATAAGGGGAAACATCGGGCCATCACTTCCTCCGATGCCCCCAGCACCTCCATGTGTCTGGTATACCTCATCAAGTGATCAGTTGGGTCCGCCTTACCATCATATACCTCCACGCTAGGTAGCTTAAACTTAGGTGGATTCTGAGCCATCCTTATTTCCCGAGCAAACGGACTCCTATTCACTCCTTCCAAGTCTCCGTTGGTCAAACCACCTCGCACAGTTCTTCTGATAATTTCCACTAATCTGGTATTGTCTGTTGGGGGTTGCCCCCATGCCCCCGAGGGAACTCTGGCACATATTCCTCGTGTGGTTCACTAGCAGCAACGTTAGCTCTGGCTTGTTGAATCCCTTCCAGAGTTCCTCCTGTGTTGGATCCCGTGGGCCTGCCCCCAAGCCCTTGTTGATTACCTTCTGGCTTCGTATCTCGTCCTCCATTGGGTTCGACGACCCTAGTTCCCTATCCTGCATCCACAGTGGCTGTAGCTGTTCCTAAATTCTGCATCCCTGCAGCTCTCATTTGCTCAAAGAAGGTCTGCATCATTTCATGTTGGCTCTTCAACAATCTCTCTTGCAAAGAATTTGCCATAGCCTCCATTTCATCCCGGGTTATGTAGATTGAAGCCCGTCCTTTTCCGGCTCCGGAGGATGCTTGTTGACTTCCTTCCTGTTGGCTTCTCTCAGCCCTTTGCCTTCTACTACTTTGCCTAGTCATTGTCTTCAGATCGAAACTCCTCAAACTTCTTCAAATCCAAACTTCAAATCCGATGCAGCGGGTGCTAGTCCTTCTCAGTGAAAGCACCAAAATGTTTGCGCCAAAATTGGTCACAAACCCCGAATACCATGAAAGCACTAGTGTATGAATACAAATTAATAATATTCAAACACAAATCTCAGATCTCAGCAAATATTAAACAACAATCCTAAAGTAAAGAACAGAGACACAAGGTTTATAGTGGTTCGGCTATCTCCGGCCTACGTCCACTCCAAAGTTTTTATCCTTTTATTGATTATCCTTGATGACTACAGATGATTACAGCAGTTACAAAGTCCAAAACTCGAAATAAATAGCAGTAATGATGTTTTGGAGTGATTCTGGCAGCGTCAGAGCGTGCTTTCTCTCTTTAAATTCTCCGACCCCCTTTCTGAATGACCAGGGGCTCTATTTATAAGCGTAGGAGGCTGATATTTCTCCTAAAATCTGGGAAGACCGCTTCAGGCACGTGAGGGGGTCCACTCGCCCGAAATCTGGAGGTCTGGGCCCACATCAGGATCGATTCGACCCTTGGTTCGAATCGATCAAGGAAATGTCCAATCGAGGTGAAATTTGGTGAGAACATTCTTCAACATGTATGTAAGCTTCTGTGAAAATTTCATAGCATTTGGATCAACAATTTGAAAGATATGATCGATTCAAGTTCAAAGTTCCGTGCGTTCTGCTTGGTTCGAACCCATGCTTCGAACCCACCTCCTTCGAATCCATCTCGTTCGAATCCTTCTCCTTCGAATCCATGAAGTCGACTCCCTGCGTATCCTTCTCGAACGCTCTCTTCGCGTCAATAGGTACGAACCCAGAAACCTTCCTTTGATCGATACGAAGCAACCGTGTCAAAAACAATAACTCGATCGATTCGAAGCCCATCGAGTCGAACCAACATCTAATGCGAACCTCTCAGAGCCGAATCCATACCAATCGATACGAAGTGTATCGATTCGAACCATCCCTGTGCCTTGCCTTCGATCGATTCGAACCTGATGGGTTCGAAATGAACAGAAACCTTGATGGGTTCGAATCTGATGGATTCGAAATGAGCACCATCTTGACCCCTCGATGGATTTGAACAGCCATTCCTTTCCTACCTTGCATCGATCATAACTCCTCCATATGAACTCCGATTACCCTGAAAATTGAAACATAGCCTTTCCTAATCCTTATCATCATCTCCAATCAATTTCGCCTCGGTCGGAGTTCAACCAAATTTTGACGATATCGATTGTTGCCTTGATTCCAACCGATCTCCAATCCTGATATCCATAATTCCTTACCAATTTGTTGAAATTCCGGTTTTGACCAAAAATGGGATAACAGAAGTTGAGGAGAAGAATTCATTTTTATTTGATTGGAATGAACTTGTTTGTTCAAAAAATATAGTTGTGTACAATGAAAATTTGCAAGTGTTACATGAAAAGTACACGAAGCATAGTTCACTTCTGAAGTATATTCACAAGACTTGGTTGGATACATACAAAGACCGATTTGTTTAAGCATGGACGGATGATTACAAGCATTTTGGAAATTATACTTCTAATCGGTACTTATCTTTCATACTAATATTAATATCTATTTCAAATAGTCATATTTTTATATAATAATATTGTTGTGTCATTTGCAGGGGAGAATCCGCTCATTCAAAATTGAAGAAACATTTAGCTAGTTGTCAATGTAATTTCGAACAAGCTTAGATGAAGATGCATTTATTATTGGAACTCTCAATTACCGAACTTAAAGCATCATTCGAGCAAAGTTTAACAAAAATAAAGCACATATTTCATATACGGGAATTCAAAAATTTAAGAGGCTTTATTTCTATCAAGGCACTGGATTTGATTCATTCAGAAATACAGAGAATAAAAGATGTTGGAAAGGAAGAATTACTATGTGGATGTGTCGTTCGTAGAACACATGGATTGCCTTGTACGCATTAGTTAGCACGTCTTGGGCCTGGTACCGTCATATCCCTTAAAATGATTGATGTTCATTGGACAAGACTTCATCTTGTTGAAATTAGTGGAAAGAAAGATGTTGGTGTTGTAGAAAATATGGAGATACTTTTAAATGATGTTAAAAAGATGGATACCCCATACCAAATGCAAATTTATAAGAAGATGTTCGAAGTTGTTGAACCCCAGACGTCATCCCTCGCATCACCAAAAAGCAAAATAAAAACATGTGGAAGAGAAAGCAAAAAAAAGGCTAAGAATTCAACTAAAAGAATTCCTTAGTCATTTGAGTTTGTACAAAGTGTGTACTCTCAAAGTTCATGTACTTCAAAAAAAGCTCGTGTCGATAAACTTCCTATTCGAAACCAAAGAAGGTACGTAAAAGACTTGCATGTTATTTGCATACATATATTAGTACATTATTAACTTTACTTGCCACCTTATTTTCCAGTTAGAAGAACTAACCGTTGGCATGAAAACTTATTTGTCCCAAATACCGTTGGCGATGAAGGCATTTGTTACTGATATTATTGACGTCCGATCAGATGGTAACTGTGGATATAGGTGTGTAGCAGCTTTGCTTGGTATGGGTGAATCTAGCTGGGGACAAATTAGGCGGGATTTGTATGAAGAATTATATGAAAATCAGAGTTTATACGCTCGTGTTTTCGTTGAGCATGACAGAACTACTACACTTCTCAATAGCATTAGACATGAAGGTGAAGGGTTTGCGCCGACAGAAAAGTGGATGTCAATGCCCGATGTTGGTTGTCTCACTGCAACTAGATACAACATTGTAGTATTCAATATTAGTGAAAGACTCATGCTGACAATACCACCGTTGAAAGGTAAAGCTCCCCCGCCGATACAACGCACTGAAATTGGATTAGCTTTTGTAAACCAAGATCATTTTGTGTTAGGTACGTAACATACATATTAACTCTGTCATTCGTAATTTTAACTTAAACTTGAACTGAAATTGTATATTCTAACTTGTAGGTGAAACTGGAGCCCAAACACCCGGTTCCACCAATTTATTCGAAATGGTTCACATCTCGTGATGTGGACGCAAGTAGATGGGAGTACGTGTTCACTGACCGAAGACAAGCGTGGGATGAAAGAAATGAATATGCCGAATGGATGTGGTTGTTTTTTACTTTAATGTTGTTGACATTTGATATGAATATGCTGAATGGTTGTATAATTGCATAGAATGAATGAAATTGAATTATATTTTATGTTCTGGACATATTATGGTTGCATAATTGCATTCGAAATGGCTCGCTGTTCTGGACAGAATATTTTTTTTCCTATTTCAACTAACCACGTACTACCCTTACGAGAATATGGTTCTACTACGGGAAACTTGAACGTGGTTTGTGCTTCAACCTCGTATGATCACTACATGGTTCGTCGTAAACCACGTTGATATTCTACGTTGTTCTTCATAATCCCCGTAGGCTCTTTGCGTGGTTTCTCTACGTTCCACGTACTTACAGTGCGTGGTAAATACAGAGAGTGAAAAAAAATACAGTTTGACACAATGCACTTTCAAAATATGCAAACTATACATTTCATACAAAATATGCAAACAGCATGTAGGGATGATAAGGCACAGGTAAACAACATACGCAAACAACATACATTTCATAATATGCAAACTGTATTTTGAAATATACAAAAAACTATACAACATACATTTCATAATATGCAAACAACATACATTCCAAAATATGCAAACAACATACATTTCATACAACAATTCCTTACACCATTTCATACAACAATTCGTCCACCATTTCATACAACAATTGTTATAATACATAGTCTATTCCAAAAAGTCATTTAACCATACATTCCAAAAAGTGATTTCAGTTAACCATACAACAATTCCAGAAGTAACTAAACTTGACGACGAACGTAGCGTGATGCGGCGACTCAGGCATTATCAACTTGAGGGTTAGCTCCGTCCAAAAGACCATGCACATCATGTAGGGTCTGCACAAAAAAATTAAATTGAAAATAAACTAGCGTAAACTAAGTGTCATAAATTTAAATGAGACGAATCATACCGCGTAGAGTTGGTCATAGGTCGGCTGAAAATGTGGAGCTCCACTCTGTACATCATCAGGTAATCTTGCTGGATTTTGAACATGCAAAAAACTATGCTCCCGATACCACTCCATATAGTCCTCAGTGCAACTCATGAAAGAATGTTCAAGTGGTATGGATCTACGGGCCTCTACAATCACATGATTGTACCAATTCTCTCATATACTTTCTAGAAATTGATAGCGCACTCGAGTGTATGTGGTTGAAGTTGAACATCGACGTGCATTTGTTTCTACTGGAGGAATATGAGGCATTGGAATGTTCTGAACTCTGCCAAACTGTCTAAGTACTCTATCGGGATGATAAGGCTCCACAACATTGAGGCAGAGTATGCAGCCGCTAGACCAAGTTATAGGATGAAATGGATGATACTGTCGTGTGAATATGTAAGGATCAAAAATAACATGTTCAAAGATAAAGTTAACATCATCTTCATTATAGTCCTAATACATCGTAAAAAAATAGATATAATTACCTGCTCAATCTGAATAGTATCCAGGAATATGCGATAATCAATGATTGATGCACCACAGTCTGTAGATGGATTCCACCGAGCTGCACGGGGTAAAGTCTCATAGTACAGATTAGTGGATGGATGAAAGCATGGAAAGTGCCCAAATATCCATGACTCTAGTAAGCAAAGGAATCCTGCAATCTGTTTCACACCCATGCGAGTCGCTAACCCAAGCTGCCTGTATAGAAATGCGAGTGTTGCTGATCCCCAGGAATAAGTACTGACAACATCCAACTGTTTTAGTGGATCCAACAGTGAAATGTGCACATGAGACTTGCTTTATCTACAAACAATGTGTTACTGAGAAGGAATAGAAGATAAGCACGAGCAGCACGCCTAACTGCTCGATCTGTCCAATCATCAGTAACATCTTCAAATATATCATATAATTTAGACAAACTTATTTTATACCCAACCATCTCATTCATTTCCAACCTAGCTTCTGCTTTGGTAATGTCAAGATACTTCGAAACAATATTGACTGCTTGTTCCATTTCATATCCCATGCTCTGTATGGGCTTACCTCCCACTGGTATATGTAATAAAGAAGCAACATCATCGAGAGTTATAGTCATCTCACCGAATGGTAAATGGAAGGTATTTGTCTCAGGATACCATCGTTCTACAAAAGTTGATACCAAATTCTTGTTAACACTCTTGTAGCAAGTGCTAACAATAGAAAACAAGCCAGACGCGTCAATGATTGCTTTGAATCTTGTAGCATTATCTGGAATCTTCCACTCGGACACCTTTTGTGCATGGTTAACACAAGTGAGCGGTGATCGTTCCTACACAAATAAACGTTAGAATTAGTAAATGCAGACTATCCATATCGATGTTGTAGAATAATATTAGGTACATACCTGACCAATGCATATCATTGAAGCAACGTGAGTATCAAACTCTCTAATCACATCATTAATTCTCGGTCCACCTTTCTCGTTTACATCTTCCTCGCCTTCACCCTCTTTCTCGGACTCCTCTTTCTCAAACTCGTCATCTGTCTCGTTGTCATTACTGGTATGTGAATCATCCCCCGTGTCATCTCCACCGTCTTCAAATGAGTCTGAATCACCTTCTCCTTCTTCATCTCCCTCATCTCCCTCATCTCCTTGATCACTCTGCTCCCGGTCAACAATTTCATAATCGGTTGCATCTGTATCTTGCTGCTCCTCTCTCGTATCATCTCCAGCTTCAACTACGGCGGACTTATCAGTGTTCATGTCCGCACTAGTACCTCCATCCCTTTACATCATTCTTCGTTTTCGTTCTGAAGCAGTCATTCATGCTCTACCCATCTGTAATCAAGTTTAGAAAACCCATTTAGCACGACCATATTCGTAAACAATAAATATTAGAACTAGTTAGCAAAATATTTTTTTTGCTGTATACAGTTTACCACGCAGGGCAAATGCGTGGTAAAAATGCGTACCACGCATGGCCAATGCGTGTTAGAAATGAATACCCCATAGTAATTCTGCGTTGTTTTCATTTTTACCACGCATTGTCCCTGCGTGGTACGTACTTTTACCGCGCATTTTCCCTGCGTGGTAAACTGTATACAGCAGAAATAATAATTCACGTTTCAATTCAACCATCTGTACAATTTTAACTGCACAAACAGTTCAAACTCAATCATCCATTCGCATTCAAACCCAAACTCGAATAAATCATCAAATTAAACCCTAACTCGCATTCAAACCCAAACTCGAATAGGAAATTGAGGAGGAGGAGGAGGAGTAGCAGCGTACCTTAGCTGCTGAGGAGGAGTAGCATCGCGACTTGAACAGTAGGAGGAGAATCACGAGTTGAACAGGGAGGAGGAGAATTGCGACTGAAGAGGGGGAAAATTGCATACGTGAAAGTGGAAGGGATAGTATTAGAAAATATGGGAGGCTACTAATTAAACTAAGGGGTATGAAAAAAAATTAGAAAATGGGGGGTCCAATGCTTTGGGTTGGAAGAGAATTAGCCTTTAAAGTAAACAAAAAAGTGTTTTTTTTAACTTATTCGAAGACCACATGAAAACATGGCACAAAATCGAAAGCTAATTTCTCTTCTTCCTCAATCCTCAATCTCAAATCGAATTCATTTTCGCAACAAAAGCTTTTCTCTTTTTTTTATGGGAGTTGGTTCGAGGCTTCGAGGGGAGTGGTCAAATTGGGTTCTGGCGTTGCGGGTTTGGGTGGAGTTCGATTGGGGTGCGGCGATTCGAGGCGATTCATGAATTCGAGTGCGCGTAGAAGTATGGGTTCGCGGTGCTGTGGCTGTGATGAGAGAGGAAGTCATGATTGGTCAGGGAGTTGGTAGAGGTCGAGTTCGTGGTTCGTGACGTTGTTCAGGGTTGAGGTTGCATATTGGATTGGAGGCGATAGGAATTTTGAACTGTAGATTGGTGATTCTTGTGGTTTGGATATGAATTGTAGAAAGGAATTTTGAACTGTAGAAGGGTTGCCGGGAAATGGAATTGTGGTCAGGTGGAGGTGAAAGCAGTGAAGGTATGGCAGTGTTGTATTCAGGAAAGTTTCTGCTCTTTTTTTTTACAGTTTGCAGTAGTCAGGTGCAGAAGTATGTTGTATGGATGATGGAAGGCAGGGGGATATGGAGAGTGGTGAGTTGCTGGTGGTTATTGTCCACTGTTATATGATGCGTTGATATGGTGGTAAGTGATATTGGTTAGGAAGATGACTGTCAGATGTACTGATGATTGATAAGGCTGTAAGTGATATGGTGGTGGTCTTGATGACTGTTAGGAGGAATGTAAATGCAAGTGGCAGTTGAAACTGGTCGCAGTTGATCGGGAGGTGATTGACGGTTATGGAAGAAGAGCAGTGTATGGTCAAGCAGGTTGTTGACAGTGATGGTAGGCTGGTCTCCGGGTTGATAATTGCTGATGAATGTATTTGGGCAGAAGGGTGGCAGTAGTGGCAGTGTGTGACAAGGATGAACTATGGTCGAAATGTTGTGATGGGAGTATGTATGGTTTGGGTTGTATTGCACAGGTTCGTGCACTGATGTGCACGTTTGTGGTTGGATAGATGATGTTTGGAGTAGCTGCTGTTGTGGTGAAGTGAATACCGATGATGTGCAAGTAGAAGTAGGCTACAGTTTGTGATGGTGGAAAGCAAAGCAGTGGTGGAAGATAAGGCCGTAGAGGGGTGAAGTGATGCGGTGATGTAGTTTGGCAGACAGTAGTGTGATGATATGGTTGTGCAGTGGTCGGGCTGTAGTGATGAAGTAACTGATGTGCTTGTAGGTGTATTGCTGAAGTGTTGTGCGTGGTTTGTGAGGTGAACTGTGGGCTGATGAATGTGAGTTAAAAGTGAATCTGGGTGGTTTGATTTGCTTGTCATGTTGACAGAAGTGGGTGGAATGTTGCGGCAAGTTGATGGACACGGTGATGTTCTCAGTGGTGGAATGTAAATGGAGTTTGGTGGAGATGAAATGTGAGTGGTGTCTGGCAATGTCTATGATGAAGTAAGGCTTGCAGTGATGTTGTATTGGTTGAATGAATGTACACTGTTATGCACTTTGCAAATAAGGGCAGTACAACAGTTTTGCAAAAAAAAAAATGTAAAATGTGAACAAAAACAAAAGCAAGTAATAAAATATTTTTGTTTTTGAAATTGTATATATATTTTTTGTTTTTCTAATAGAAATGCAAATGCAAATAGGGGATGCGCGGTGGCTTTAACAGTTGCTTATCTTACTGGGAGAGTCGAGAGTCGAACGGTGTTTGTAAAAGTGACAGAGAATCGGAGTAATAATTAGCCGTCTCTCCTCTCGCCAGTGTTTGGATTTGTTGAGCGGAGATGTTTATCTGTCGGCTAGGGTTTGAGTGTGTTTTGTAGTTGTGGTGTTCGGGTATCAGGTTTTTAAACTGTTTTGTATTGGGCTTGGCCCGTTTATCTTTTTTCTAAAAAAGAAAAGAAAAGGTAAATGCAAATAAAAAAATAGAAAAGAAACAAACACACAAAATAATACAAGAACAAATCACACAAACAATTTTTTTTATATAATATGCAAATGCAAATCAAACAAGAAAACAATAACAAGCAAAATCAAAATGCAAGCAAAATTCACACAACAAACACGCTATACCAATTTTTTTTATGCAATACACACAAATAAACAAACAATAAAAATCAAACGAAAATAATACGAAGAACAAAAAATTAAAACCAAAGCAATTCGCCGGCAGCAGCGCCAAAAACTTGTTCGTATCCGCTAAACATCCATCAAATTGGAAAATAGCCGATCGAATTTATATTAAAAATAACCGCAAGTACACGACGTACAATCTAGTAGGTGGCGAGTACGGATCGATCCGCAAGGAATTGTTAGGTTTTAAAATTCCTATTCAATTAAATTAACCAAAGTTGAAGTGGTGTTAAGCTAGAAAAATGAGAAAACTAACAAACTAGCAAAAGAAAATAGATAAAAACATGAGAGTTTGAAGGCAATTTAGAGAAAAATCCACTCTCTAAATCACATAATTCAACAAAATATGAAATTATGCTCTTTCTTTTTTTGGTCATTAGTGAAATTAATTGATGTTTTTATCATAAGTATGACTATTTGTGCTATGAATTAGCTCAACATAAGTCATCAAACTATAACACACCCCTTAAACCACTTACCAACTCTCAGAAAAATGTCAACAAGTTGAAAATAAAATTTATTTTAAGCATGACCTATTAACTATTGATTAGAAATATAGACCATCAAATTTTGATTTAATTTCACTTCATTGTCATAATCATATTTAGACAAGAGGCAATCTGTGAATAATGTGTTTAAGCATAGTCTATTTGTTTTGAACAACATAGACTATCAAATTCAACATGAAACAATAAATCATATAAACATCCATTTTTCTAGAGAGCTTCATTATCCTAAATTGAAGGGGTTTAGCCTCTCATTTTTATTATCATATCGACAATTTTTGCATGCAACATGAAATAAAAACAAGAGAAAAAGAGAGCTAAAATAAAAGGAGAACTAATTAAACTATAATAAAAAGCTAATCTAGTTGCATGCAGGCCAGGCCCAACCGGTCACTTTGCCCTAGGCCGAACTTTAAAAAATTGCCCCAAAAGTTTGCAGCTTTCCATACTTGAACTTCAGTTGTTTTATTTAAATGACAATAACCAAACCACCTCACTACAATGTCAATATTTTTGTTATTATATAACACATTTTTATCTAAATAAATGACTGAATCCATTACCATCACCACGCCGTTGCCCCCGTCGGGTCGGTTGCCCTAGGCGGCTATCTTGCTCGCCTTGCCTTGGGGCCGGCCCTGGTTGCATGAAAACTAAACTAAGTACTAACATGAAAGGAAAAGGTAAACAATAGAAGACTTCAATTAAAATTGCGTGAAAATAAAATTACATGAACGAAATGGATAAGTAGCCAAGAAAGAAGACTTTGATTTATTTTTTATCCTAAATTAAGAGGCTAAGAGGAAGAGAGGAGGTTACATGAACATATGGGGTATTTTACATGTTTTAAAACCCTAATCCACTTTTTGAGAACTACCCAAACTACCCCTCTAGGAAGTGTGTAACCAAGTTACCATTAGCATCAAATAATCATCCATTAAGTATGCATGTAACTTTAATGGCCTTTTAGCATGTGCATTAGCTCCTACTCATACATTATGGTAAGTGGGTAGGTGAGGTCCTCTATGTTCATGAGTTTGAATTATTTCCATCTTCATTTGCTTGTGTTCTCTTGTGCATGCATATTTCTTCATGAAACCTCTTCCATTTGAATTCAAATGCCTACAAAATAACATAAAAATTTCAAAGTAAATGCTCTAAAATTAATATATGCAGAAAATTGACCATTTTGCCTCTATATAAAGATGAATATATGATGATTTGAAAATAATTTGAATTTGGTTTAAACATGTTAAAATATCTAATATTTTCATTTATTTAATTTAGTTAGATTAAATATGAAAGTAAAAATATGCACATTTACGTGCACATCAGTCAACGACCCTTGTACTTAGCAAAAATTTTGCTATCTTCTGCCTGCCTATTTATACAACTCGAGCCGACCTAAATCACTCACTCGACCCGAGCAATTTTACTCCTTCATGCAACCAACATTCCTAGCGATTTGACTTCAGGCGACCCAAGCACCACCTCGACCTGCTTCCTTACTTTGTTTGAATCCACTCACCGTTGATCCATCCAAGCACTAGCCTATTTAGTGAAACCCTAGCAGACCTATCGCCTTGCTTGAATCTAATCCCTAGATCGCCACTGAACTGTAACCGACCTACCACCAGGTCGCTACCTTCTTGAGTCACCACCGATCCTCTAACCCTCCACCAATCCATTCAAAGTTTGTTGAATTCAGTTCTTGATTCTTCCTGTGCCTTTGAAGTTAGTTTACTGTGGGTTCACTTAGTTGGCTTGCTAATTGTTGCGTTGGTATAATGATTTGATGACGAGCCTCCATTTGTAACGTTGGTTGCGAGAAGTCTGAGTTGACTGCAATATAATGGAGGAAGATAGTAAATCGAGTCTTGAGTTGTCTTCTAGGATGACATTCGGGCTTTGGCCATAGGCTTGACGCGTTTTGTATCTTCGTCCATTAGACCGGAATTGACTTGTCTCTAGTTTTGTGGATGCTACTTGCACGACATTTTACCAGTCAACCTTGATTTTTCAGAGAATTCGGGCTTATCCTGCTTACTTATTATATGCTTAATTCGCCTATAGTGAGAAGAGTTTTCCGTGTTACTTCAGACAACGGATCCGTTATCGATCATTGATCAATAATGGGTAAGTGTACAAGGAGTAGAAATAAAAACAGAAAACGAATTGACACGGGAAGTTCTTTTCTTCTTCCACTGTGAGCGAATTATCTACATGGGATAGGTCGCTTATAGTGTTACGAGCACCGAGTTCATCTCATATAGATGACACACCGCACTTGCCCCAGTTCGCACTTGAAATTCATTGCGTTGATTACAAGTTAACGCTTCTTTGGAATTCAAGTGCGGTAGGGGAAGCTATTAACATAGGAAAGATTTACCTGACCATTTTTCAGACGCGTGTTCTGTTATATAGAATGAAGCAACAATCCATGCGTTGTAAGTCAGGAGGGAAAATCCCAACGCTCCCAGAAGCTGAGTCATCATCCACTTCGCAAGCTCAGTATGGCCAATTAGTTCCGGTTGGGTCAATTGTGGATCGTACTGCCCCCAACTTCAGAGTTCTACTTAACCCGCCCGAGAAAGCTTCCTCGGTATTTTCTACCAAGGTTCTCAAAATATCTGCACAACATGGAATTCACAAAGAGAACGTGTGTCTACCAGGGAAGGACGAATTCGCTCATATGCCCCCACCGGGGTACGCCACTTGCCACCGGTACATGTGTTTGAACGAAGTCGTGCCTCCTTTCAACGATTTTCTACGCGAGACCCTCTCAAACTTCGGTATTGTCCCATTCCAGCTTAATCCAAATAGCTACGCCATCCTCACTTGCTTACATGTCCTTACATGCGGATGTTCAACCGCGCTCCAAGTTTTAATGAGTTGCGGTATTTTTTGGCGTTTAAGTGGAGAGATGACTGTCCCTCTTTGATTATAATCGAGGCCCAGAGAAACTGAAAAAGCATCCTATGATTTCAAAGTAATTTATAACAGATTAAGACGTAGTACTTTTTTATTATTTGCCCTGAAGGGTTCAACCATCAGTGGACAACAGTGGGTAAGCTTCTTTTTTCCATTTGTCGAGCTCCGAAGAATTGTAATGGAGTTTCTAACTAATTATGCGTTTCTTACAATTATCCTAAGGCCGAGTAGAGATGTGACTCTTGATGAAATTTTCCAAACTCTAAAAGCTATCGACGCCGAGGAGAGGTGCGTTAAAGTTCTGCTGGTCAACTAGAACTTGGGTCGATACGGACTATTGGCTCTAGGTAGATCCACCGTTCAGATTGAAACTCCCTCCCCTGGCCGATCCAGGGTTCACACAAGATCCACTTCTTCATCTCACGACTTCAAGGAAGGCCAAGATAGAGGTAGCTCATCCAGTGGATCACTAGGTGAGGCCCATGAGGAGGAAGACGCTATTAGGACTGGACTGAGCGGTTCAGTTAGAATGCCTCTAATCCTAGAGGAAGCAGAGGACGAGTTCATGCACAGTGAAGGCAAAGCCATGCTGGACTGAGAAAAAGAAGAAGGAGAGTTCGAGAGTAGTAGCGACGAGTCTACTGCTAGCGATTATTTTCTCATCGGAATCTGATGGTGACGATTTAGAGTCCTGCGATGAGACTCCAGGAATGAGTCCCATTCTCCCGAGTCCACCTCTTCTCGACGCAAGTGGCAAAGGCAAAGCCCCTATAACCAGAAGGCATTGAGATTCTTCGAATAGGGATGTTGGAGCAGAGTTCGGAGACTTCAGGGACGTTTGTATCGACTTCGACGTGCTCATGAAAGGAGATTTTAAATTTAACATGACGCCTCCCTGTTCAGGCGATATCACACCAGGAGTTAGCCCTATTCTGGCCACAATAACTGAAGTCGGTCTGATCCCACCGATGAAAGCCGTTCGTTCTGATTCATGATGATGTCTTAGGCCCATATTAGAAACACATAACATGTTGCACTAGGATTACACTTATTTCCATCCCTTCATATACTTGCATAGTTTATATTATGCTTCTGAAACCTTTTACGTATACCTTATTCTAGGTATGACGAGAGGACGAGGCTTCCACGATAACTTCAAGGACTACACCGATTCAAAGCGGTGCCCTAAATGCTCCTCCAGCCGCCATCAAGTCTGGGAGATGGAAGAAGAGTATAGGCGAAGGAAAGAACTCGAATTTGAAACCCGTCACCAAGAAGAGAGAGATCAAGCTTGTTCACATAAAGGCGAATATGAGAAAAGAAGATCTCTAGAGGAAGGAGAATAGCTGTCAAAGAAGTTGACGTTTTATTATCGCCCTATCTTTCAGAGATTGCTTCGAAACACTCTTCCGTGGGACAAGAAATTCCTTTCACTTCTGCCCAGATTCGGCCCCCGGCTCATATTTCATCCTCTTCCATCATTACTGCTGCTCCTGGTGCCTTTCGCCTCCATTAGAGGCTTGCCTATGTTCTTCCTACGGTTCCTCGTAAATCTGGGGCAGCACTTCCGGGTTGGTTTTCAAAGGGGGTCAAGTTTGACCTGGATCTCTGCCCTGTACACAGGGATTCCTTCATGCCACATCTCTAAGCAATCCAGAGTAACCTAGAACAAGCCGAGAAATGAGAAAAGCTTTGCAAACAACTGGCTAATACAATTAGAAATATCTATTACGAGATCCTTTCCTTCAAGTCCGAGAAAGACAATTTTGAGAGGACATTGGCTGTTTGGGATGCTAAGATTAACAGCTGGAAGTAGAGAAGGAGGTGATGCTTCATGATCATAGGAGAACCGTCAGTCTAATGAAAGAGTTGAAGGATGCGCATGAGAAGTTTTAAATTGTTTTGAAGGATGAGATTAAAAAGACTCATGCGGTGGAGGCTAAGCTAAAAGAAGTGATCACTTGCAATGCCATCATTGAAGCTCAAAGGAAAACCATCGTCGACCACGATTTAATTGTTAAAGGGCACAACAAAACTATCTCCGACCAAGCCGAGATCATTGCCAAGCTACAGGCTCAGGTCACGTAGTTTAGCGCCGACAAGACTGCCATTGAAGTTGAGAATGCTGTGGTGAAAGCAGATTACTTGGACCTCAAACATGCCTTTGATAGGAAAATGGAGAAGCTGGATGCGACAATTCTAAACTTTTATGTTAACTCTTTGTTGCATTAGGGGAGCCTCAACTATCTCGGGCCAAATAATCTGCGCACTCTTGTCCCTTTTTGGAGGAAATTTTATCTCGCTTTGCTGAGAGCGGCGACGTTTATTCGGATCAAGAGTTATGAGACACTTATCTTAATGATGAATCCAAGAAAGCGCTACTCGAGGGCCAAGAGATCCTCCAAGTCGAATGAGAGAAGGAGGCCACCGATGCTGCCTCGATGACTGCCACCGACGTGCTTACCACGCCTTCAATCTCCGGTGTGGGCAAACCATCGAAGCAGCTCCACGACCAGCCGACGAGTTCAGGACTCGATATTATCCCTTATGTGGTGGAGCCCTTGAAAGAAGGCGATGATGATGAGTTTGAAGTCGCTACTCTCGACCGCTCCTCCGGTGCAGGTAATGTCCTTGCTTCTCTCGGATTCGGGAGCCTCCAACTTACACCACAAAAGCAAGAGGAGTTTAATGCTCTCATTTTTGATCTTATAGGTCCATCCACTTTTCCTGTTGACATGCCAGCTACTTCGACGCCTGTGCCTACTAGCATTTTCACATCTTCTGCGATTGTATCTATTCCTACTTCAGTTCTCACATCTGCATCTAGTTCGCAACCAGGGCCAGAAGCCAAGAAGATAGTTGTGCTCCATGGCTTAGATGACCCTCGGCATCTTTGGAATGTGATATAACTACAGCAGAGGCCAAGGAGCAGGAAATGCAAATGGAGCAGCCACAGAAGACTCATCACAATCCATTTTTCATTAAGAAAGAAAAGATAGAGGCAATCATGGCTTCAAAGAGTTCTCGAAAATCAAGAAAATGCAAGGGGAAGGGAGGCTCTTCTGATAAAGTTTCAGAGGAAGAGGAGGAAATCGGCACTGAAGTGTTCGTTGATGTGACTGGCAGTGACACTACTCTTGAAAAGAAGCAGAAACTACCAACCAAAGGTGGAAAGGGTAACGGCGGCAAGAAGCGTTGAGCGGTTGGTGTGAGGATGGACTTGATTTTGGCGAATAGCTTATGGGAAGACTGATTTGTTTTTTTTTCTTTTTGAGTCATCCTGTTTAAGTATAGTGTCTGCACTTTGCGTCCTTATTATAGAGTCTGTATTTTCCTTTTGTTGGCTGTTGTTGTGTGCGTACGACCCCCATATTTTGACCCTATGTACAAAAAATTACAAGGAATACAATGATATTTTGACTGTATTTTTATCTGTCTGTTCATATATGTTCCGTGTGCTTGTTTCATTTCATACTTTTATAGTTCTGTGACTATAGTCAAAGCCCTTCATTCAAAGTAACAGAACTTAGATATTATCAGCACTATGGAAGTTAACAAAACTTTAGAAATTAATAGAACTCATAGAATGCTTGTTTAGAAATTCATTTAGAATTTTTGTTTTTTAAAACTCTAAAACTTCTTAAAACCCTAAAACTTTGAATTTTGTTAGAATTTTAAAATATATATAAAACTGATATAAAACTTTAAGATAAAACTTGAGAACTTGTTGTTGTTTGGAGTAACCGAACTTGTAAACTTATTGTTTTCACGCGTTTCTATCTCCGTACAAGTGTATGCCCCCCAGTTCACATGGATGTTTACTTCAAATAATTTTCAAGCAGTCGATAACTTAGGGTTTAAATAATTTTTATTGAAATTTTGGCTAAGTTAAAACTTTTTATTCTTGGAAGTTTTGCAACTTAAGCAACTAATCCAAGCTTCTTGTGATATTTCAACGAGTATGCAATATACGTGTATTTAAAATGCACACAGTGCTTAGGTTAATTGAAGGCAGTTTTAAACCTTAAGTGTATATAACCGATGCTTTTCGTTTGGTTTATAACATTCCAATTTTGTTGGAATTACGTTCTACGGGAGCAGTTGGCGCTAATTGTGAGATGCGTGGTTTCTTGTGCTCCTTGGTGTTGCCTATCTTCGGGCAACGCGAGGAGTTAGCATTTTGATGTGCGGCTCATGAGGTGCGTGACTTTTGTTTTTACTCAGTGTTTTCTATCTTCGGGCAACACGAGGAGTTATAATTTTGGTATGTGGCTTATGAGATGCGCGACTTCGGTTTTCCTCAGTGTTGCCTATCTTCAAGCAACACAAGGAGTTATGATTTCGGTGCGTGGCTTATGAGATAGGTGGCTTTGGTTTTTCCTTGGTGCTGCTTATCTTCGTGAAACACGAGGAGTTATGATTTTGGTACGCGGCTTATGAGATACACAGCTTTTGTTTTTATTCGATGTTTCCTATCAACGGGCAACATGAGGAGTTATAATTTTGTTGCGCGGCTTATGAGATGCACGATTTTTTTTTTATTCGGTGTTGCCTATCTTCGGGCAACACGATGAGTTATGATTTTGATGCGTGGCTTATGAGATGCACGGCTTTGGTTTTTTTCTTGGTGTTGCCTATCTTCGAAAACACGAGGAGTTATGATTTTGGTGCACGGCTTATGAGATGCATGACTTTTGTTTTTACTTGTTGTTTTCTATCTTTAGGCAACACGAGGAGTTATAATTTTGGTGCACGGCTTATGAGATATGCGGCTTTTGTTTTTACTCGGTGTTGCCTATCTCTGGGCAACATGAGAAGTTATAATTATGGTGTGCGGCTTATGAGATGCACAACTTTGGTTTTTCCTCTGTGTTTCCTATCTTCGGGCAGCACGTTATGATTTTGGTGCGCGGCTTATGAGATGCACGGCTTTGGTTTTTCCTTAGTGTTTCCTATCTTCGGGCAACACGAGGGGTTGTTACTTTGGCCCTTTCGATGCTGTTGAAGCAGCACTTAATTTTAGAGGGCAAAAATCGGGTTCCGCCGATCCAACGGTTCGAGTCGATTTGCTTCCATAAACTCGGTGGGTAATTATTATGAATACAATTTGGTTGGTTCAAGAAGCAAAATTTATTTAGGAAAGCATGGAAGATTCTTTGCCTATATATAATGCCTCCGGCATTTCCTGGATGGCTTATTCCCTGAGAAACAAAAAATACATAAGTAGTTTTTAAATAAAATAACGACGGAGCAATTCGCTATTCTAGTCTTTGGGAACTGCGATCCCTTTGACGGTTGTCAGATTGAAAGTCCCATCCCTGAGCTTTTGATTAACAACATATGGTCCATCCCAGTTCGGTCTGAAAGCTCCTGGGACAGGGTAAACTCGCATGAGCACAAGATCTCCAATTTCAAAGGTTTGACTATGAACTTTGGAGTTGAAACATTCGACCCTTTTTTGGTGGGCAGCACTTTTCAACTCTGCTTCTTCTCTTTTTTCATCAACCATGTCTAGTAATTCTAGTAGGAGTTGCTCATTTTGCCTTTGATTAAAATTCTACTTCTGGTGCAAGGGGACTTCTAATTCAATAGGTCATTTCCTCTGAACCATATACTAAGGCGAATGGGGTATGGCCAGTTGCTGCGTTTTGTGTTGTCCCGTACGCCCATAGTGCGAGTGGAAGTTCGTTAACTCAATTTCTTTTTGCTTTTGTTAATCGCTTTTTGATGGTGGATTTGATGATCTTGTTTACTGCTTCCACTTGCCCGTTTGCTTGCAGATGAGCCACTGTAGGAAAGCCTTTTTCCGATTCGGAAGCGCCTGTAGAAGTCTTTGAACTCGGCACTTTCTAATTGCGTTCCATGTCAGTGATGATTTCTTACAGCACACCAAAGCTGCGAATGATACTTTTAGTAACAAAGTTAATAACTTTTTTTAGTTATGGTGCCCAACGGCCCCGCTTCATACCATTTTGTGAAATAATCTACGACAACTATAGCATATTTGGCTCCTCCTTTTGCTATTGGGAGGACACCAATCAAATCGATCCCCCATGAACGACCATGAGCTAACCATCTGTGTCAGCTCCGTTGAAGATGTTCTCTTAATTTTTTTAAATCTTTGACAGTGATCGCATCTTCTGGCATGATCTACGGCGTCATGATTTATTGTTGGGCAGAAGTATCCATGTCGAAGGTCTTTCTTTGCCATGGTCTATCCCCGGTATGTTCTTCACAATCGCCTTCATGTACCTCCTTCAGGATTCGTTGTGCTTCATCGTTGTTCATACACCTAAGAATAGGGGTCGAGAATCCCCTTCGATAGAGTATCCGTTCTGTATCATAAGCAATAGCGCCCTCCGGAGGATCATCTTCCATTGATTTCGGTTAGTTAGTAGGGTTCCTGTGAGTAGATGGTCCTTTATCAGTGTCATCTATGTGTCTGATTCGACGGTGGTCTCGAAAATCTAGTCCACGTCCATTTCGTTTATGCTTGGATTGATTAGAGTTTCAACTGGGACCAATCCCAATGACTGAGCTTCCTCGGAGCTTTCCATTTTAGCCAAATAATCAGCCTTGGTGTTTTGCTCCCGTGGGATGTGAGTTATGCTGTAGTGCTTGATGTGGCTTAGTAGTTCTTACACTTTGGATAAATAGGGGCAAGATTTTCTCCACGCACTTGGTAATCCTCTTTCACTTGACATACGACGATCTGGGAGTCGCTGTATATATGGATAGACTTTATTTCAATTTCCTTCACGACCTTCAATCCAATGATCAGTGTTTCATATTCTGCTTCATTTTTTGTAGCTAGGAACTCCAGGTACAAAGCATAGATAATGGCTCGCCCTTTGGGGGTTTCAAGTACTTCCCCTACGCCCGATCAGAAGTTGTTTGATGCACCATTCACAAAGAGCTTCCATCGCATGTCAGTTTTCGACTGAACTTCTTCCTCGTCATCGTGTATTGTAAATTCGACAATAAAGTCGGCCAACGCCTGCCCATTGATTGCTTTCCTTGGGTGGTATGTGATATCATATTGACTCAACTCTATGTTCCACTTCAGTAGTCGTCCGTAAGTTTCGGGCCAGTATAAAACTTGCTTCAGGAGCTGGCGAGTCAACACATTAATCGGATGAGCTTGGAAGTATGGTCGTAATTTTTGAGATGCAATCAAAAGGCAATAAGCTAGCTTCTCTAGTTTTGGGTAATTCTTCTCAGCTTTGATGAATAGTTTTCTAATGTATATACGGGTCGTTGGATTCTTGCTTCTTCCCGCACGAGAGCGGCGCTTAGTGCATGCGGGGAAACTGCTAAATAAATGAATAAGACTTCTCCATCGACTGGTTTTGATAAGATCGGTGGAGTTTTTATGTGTCATAGCAATTCCTCGAAAGCTATTTGACAAGCTGCACTCCATTCAAAGTTTTCCTTTTCCTTCTTTAGTGCGTCGAAGAACGGTATACACTTATTTGTAGCTTTTGATATGAATCGACCCAATGCTGCAACTTTTCCATTCAAGCTTTGATATTCCTTCTTATTTTAAAGGCTTGGACTTCCCATAACATTGTTATTTGTTCTGGATTCGCTTCGATGCCCTGGGCACTTACTATGAATTTCAGGAATTTCCCAGAGGCTACTCCAAAATTGGCACTTGAGTAGGTTGAGCTTCCTTCCATATTTCCGGAGTATTTCAAACGTTTCAGGGAGGTTGTCAAGATGGTTAACAGCTACTCGGGATATGACTAACATATCGTCCATGTAAACTTCCATGGTCTTTCCAATCTGGCGTTTGAACATAGTATTCACTAGCCTCTGGTATGTTGCCCCTGCATTTTTCAAACTGAATGGCATTACTCTATAACAGTACAGTCCCAAATCAGTGACGAATCTGGTGTGCTCTTGGTCTGGTTCATGCATCAGGATCTGGTTATAGCCCGAGTACACATCCATAAATGACAACAGTTCATGTCCCGCTGTTCCATTCCCCAGTTTATCAATTCTAGGAAGTGGGAAGCTATCCTTCGGGCGGGCTTTGTTAAGATCCGAGAAATCAATATAGGTTCACCATATTCCATTAGACTTCTTGACTAGAACTAGATTCGATACCCATTCGAGGTAAGCTGCATCTGGATCAAGCCTTGGCCATCAGTTTATCTACTTCTTCCCTCAATGCCTTGGACCGTTCGGGGCCCAAGCTGCGCCTTTTCTGCTTTACTGGTGTAAATTTAGGGTCGGTATTGAGCACGTGGAAGGTAGTTTCAGGTGACACCCCGCATATATCGGGGTGTGTCTAAACAAATATGTCCACGGAGGAATTTGGTCAATTCCAATTACATTTCATTTCCAAGGTGCGACCCGATCTTCAAGACCCTCGTTGGGTCATCCATATAGGTAGGACAGACACCGTCAATTATACTGGTGCTGCCCCTTCCTCCCCTGAGCTCTTCATTCTATGGCCCAAAGCCTTATCGAATCGGCTATGGTCTCTAAGCCAGGGGAAGCTCTGTAGTTGCCGTTCGGAGGGTTCATGGATGTGGAGTGTTTTCCCCACATCCCTTCCTTTTTTTACTTTCTTCTTGACTCGCACAATTCCACAATAATGCATTCTTGGGTGATGATTTAACCTCCTCTCACATTTCCGACTCCGTACTCAGTAGGGATCTTCATCGTAAGGAACCATTGGGCCAATGCTATTCTGAAATCGCCTAACATGGGTCGTACCAAGAATGAATTGTATGCTGACATTTCATCCACGATCTCAAAAATCTAAATGACGGTGACTCTTCGCTCGCCCTTTTAAAGCTCCACGGGTAGGTCAATTATTCCCACTAGTTGTTTGGGTTCTCCAGTAAACCCCTGATTCTTCATTTGGCACGCAAATATGCTTTTCATGCCAATCTTCATTTGACCAAAGGTATGTTCGAAAAGTATATTAACTGAACTTCCACGGTCAATCAGCACTTGTCGGACTACGATAGGCCCGATTCTTACTGTCACCGGCATTGGGTCAAGAGTCGGAGCTTCAATCCCTACGGTGTCCTGATTGTGGAACACTATGTTATCGCTCAAAACCTTTTACAGCTTGATCGAAGTTTCATCATCTATTGCTAAACATGATTCCTTCAGGGTGTGCTTTAACGAATTCGCATATCGCTCCATCTCTCCCCAACTTCTTTGCATGGGATGTGGTCCCCAAGATATAGTTCCAATAATAAGCCTCTGGTTGGTTCATTTCGACCCTTTTTCGCTTGTTCCAGCTTGATTTTTTTGTTCTCTAGGAAGTTGAGGGGTCGCCGGTTGATTGGGTTTCTGTGGCTTTTTCATGTATTGTTGAAGCTTGTTGTCTTGGATAAATTCTTCAATGAGACTCTTTAGATGGTGGCATTCGTTCGTATTGTGACCATATGTCTCGTGGAAGCGACAGAATTTCCTTGAGCGCTTTTGCTGCTCGATTGCTTCTTTTCTAGGGGGTTTCTTATATTCTTCCGTCTCCTGTGTTGCGAGATAAATATTTTCCGGAGTGTCATTCAGTGGGGTATATTCTTCCTGTCTAAACTCCCCAAACCTTTTTCTATTGTTGCTATTATTTCTTTTATCAGAGTTCTGGTTTCTTCTTTTCTGGTTTTGCTCTTTCCTGCGACTCCTTGAGCAATTCTAGCATTACATGTGTTTTAGCTTGTCACCACCTCACTTTGCATGTTGTTAATCTATTATACATCACCGGCCTTTCTTTCCAGCTCTTGTGCTTCCTCCAATCTCAAGTACTGGCTTGCTTTGTGATTAAAGTCATTCCTAGTGGTAGGTTGCTTCATTTCAATCCATTTTCCGAACTCCATTTTCGGGTGAATAGCACAGACTAATCCCATAAAAACCATATCCTCATTAGGGTTGCTTACTTCCATTATGGAGGTATTGAACCGGTTCATGAAAGATTTGAGTTATTCATTGCGTCCCTAGACCAACCCGGATAGGTACCTGACATCCTTTGGTTGCGCAATATGGAGCCGGAACTGGTCTAGGAATTTCGTTACAAGTTAGTCAAAGGTAGAAATAGATCTTGGAGGGAGTATGGTGAACCACATATATGCAACTCCTTCTAGAAAAATAGGGAAACATTGGCAGCGAATGGTCTCTGGAGCATTTTCTCCATCCATATACAAGCTATACTTGTATGAATGGGGTTTCGGGTCCTTAATTTCATCGTAGGAGGGAATAGTCGGCATAGTGAATTTGTCTGGTACTTTCGTTCAAGATTTCGTTGGTAAGAGGGGTCCGACTTAGGGCACATCCCCATTCATCATCTTTTTGGTTTTTACTCTCCTCCGTCAGCCGTTCGACCATATCTGCTATGTATGCCTTTGATGTCTGATAGTCTTAGGGGCGGCGATCAGTCACTACACCAAATGTTTGATTCTGCAAACGATCTTGGCGCATGGATTGACGCCTAGGCTCTCCTGTCTTCGAGAGAGCCACTTCTGCGGGACCCTGTTGGCTTGCATTTGGCCTAACTGGGGCAGTCTGGACGTTTCTAGTATCATCGAATGCGTTGACATTCTCTTCCATCTAATTGTCATGTCCTCCATCTTCTGAGTCGAAGAGATTCACATCCATATCTTCCTGTGGGGTTTGGGCCCCTTAATTCAAATTCAAGTTTGGTTACCTTGCGTCAGGCAGCGTATTCTTGTTTTCGTTCAGGTTACATCCTGTTGTTACCCTTCGTAGTAGTTTTTTTTTCCGTTTCTTCTATGTAGGTCACAAACAGAGGAATTTTCTTGTTCCATAGTAGTTACCGGTTCGGGCATAACCCTTGGAGCGGGGTTTAATTGCAGGGTTATCGGAGCGTTGAGCTTATCCATTAGAGCCTTTTGACTACTTTCCATTGTATGGTTGATCACTTCAGCCATCTTATTCAGCTCGTCCCTGGTGACAACTTCATGCTGACTAGAGGACCTGGTGCTTGATTTCCTAAGTTAGCATCATTTACTTCTGCTAGCTATGGACTAACATCTTCAACCGCTACTGTTGCCTCTATGGATCTCCCAGAGCCAGTTCTTCTTCTTTCAAGAGCCATTGACTCTAAAACAACGAGTTCTTCAAGCAAAGACTGAGGATATAACTTCTAAACCTATAAGATCAAAAGTAGATAGCTAGATCCGGACCCTGGGATAGGTTCTCAGTGAAAGAACCAAAATGTTGATCCAAAAAATGGAACAATAACCTGGTTTGAGTTTGAAAGCACCAGCCCTGTCTTGTCATAGAAATATCATGGATCACAGATATAAAGAAAGAATAGTTAGAGAAAGTAGAAAGAGAAATTTTATAGTGGTTTGGCTGTTAATGAAGCACGTGTCCACTTTATAGTTTTATTATAGACTGATTGCTGTTACAAGAGATGTTTGATTACAAGGCTTTGATTATTTTCTTGCTAGAATGAATCTCCAGAGTTGGAATCCACTAGAGAATCACAGTGTATTCCTTTGGAGATTGTTGTGTGAGGTAGAGAATGAAGAATAATTCTAGCAGAGTTTCAGCAACCAGTCCAGAGAGGATCCATTTTATGTTGCAGGTAGGATGGTATTTATATTGATCGGAGATCTTTTGGGCCAGGCCATGTCTTCATCAGCTCTCAGGCAGGTAGGAAACGACCCTGGGAAAGTTTGGCTTGCAAAATGAGGCAAAGCCATGGGACGCTGGCAACCCATAGCCTTGGCTCGTTTGTGAGCAAAGGTTTTGGCCTCCTTTCATAGTATTCTTTGGCTATTTGGTTAGAAGGTTTGCGAAAAGGTACGGGTTGCTGATGATCCAAGCACTTAGGATTTTTGTGGAGTTTGGAATTAGAGATGTTTCCATAGTCTTCTATCGTAATAGTTACGTTTTGATGGCGATTCACTAGCTGATTGCACTCAACCGCTGATTGGACTAAAAGAATGCTAGTCTCTCGGCCTTGTTGATTCCATTCACTGCCTTAGTCATATAGCTTGGCCCTTGTTAATCCATTGTTTTAGCTTTTCAGGTTAAGTTATCAACCATCTTGTTTACACGAGGTTGTTCTGTTTCTTATTGGTTCCTGCCGGGTTAAAAACTAGAATAACACTATGCTTATTGTGAACCTAAGGGTTTTGCAGGCCAATCTATAACCTATCTATCTTTATATATTCCTTTCTATGCATACACCTACTTTAATCTTTCCCTTGAAAAATTCCTATGCACTGACATTTTGGATTTGTATCGGTTATGGGCTAACAGTTGAAGTATAGAGTGCTATCATATACCAATCCCATCTTTTTTATTAATCTCTGGGTCAATTCATCTTATCACAACCTATCCAAAAGTGATAAGAACAATAATTTCTTTAGTAAAATTCTGGGCTAAATGCCCTTTTCTTTTTCTTCAAAATGCTTTCTTTATAAATAATTTAACCCTTGAAATTATATCTTTAAAACAAGGAAAATTACAGCTCTTTACTTTATCCCTAAACATTTGCGCCATGATATATGCTTTTGTAAAATAATATTGGTGAATCTCTAATCAGTTGGAAGTTAGCTCACTTTGAAAACATAGGCTATAAAGTCAAAACAATGTAACACCTTTATATTGATAAAACGCGGCTTAGATATAGCCAATGTGGGTCTTCGTCCTTTAAAATATGTTAAAGTCCTCTATTTATAAAACATAAGGGTATAGTCTCAAAGTCATCCACTTCGTATAGCATATTATAAAACCTTAAGAGAAAAAGGTCGACATAGATAAGCCTTGGCATCATTGCCTTACGAAAATAGTGGCTTCATTAGAGCTAAAGTGATAAAATGCGGCATTATATTACCGTCTTCGAAAATGGGTTATAAAGATTGAGGTCGACAGTTATTAAGGTCAAAGTAATAAAATGCAATATCATGTATAGCTAATATAAAACAGTGGTGTCGTCACGCTTATAGAAGATACGGCCTCAATGGGGTCGACGTAGATAAAATGTAGCATCATTGCCTTATAGAAAATAAGCGGCCTCACTAAGGTTGTAGTCAATATAAAGGCTTCGAAAGTAATAGAGTTGGTGACAATATAGGTATAAGACACCATACCGTTATATATATACATATACATATACATATACATACATACATACATACATATATATAAAGAGCGGCACTATAGCAGAACATGTGACAAGGTCGACATTGACGATGAGGATGCAGACTTCTAACCTCTTCAACCCTAGCTGATTCACTACATACCAAAACAGGTTGATATCATGCACATCGTTATATGTTGTTGTCGAAGTCATAGCAGCGAGATGATGTCATCATTGGTGATGTGGCTTTACGTAATTAATATTAAACTATTTATTTACTATAAAAGTAAGTTCTTTTTCTCCGACCCTTATTGTTTGTCAAAACCTTATTGAAAGTATTATTGGCTAACAAATACTTTGTCATAATTCTTTTCAAAAATCTGCTCATTAACAGAAGTTATCATTCCCAAAACTTTTTTAGACTACACCTTTTATATTAATATTTTAACATAATACTTAAGCTTTTCTAGCTTAAATAATTCACAATAAATCATAAACACTTGGAGAAAATTCCCAAAAATCATAATAAATCCAATTTATTATATTATTTAACAAATAAAAATTTCGGGACCAAAAAGATAATTTAATTAAAGTAATTGAAACCTGAAATATCTTATTTTACAAACTTAGAAAATTCACCAAATAATCTCATTTAATTGGAAAATTATGAAATTAAAAAAACCCTTCCAAAATAATGTTTCTAATATCATATTAAAATTTCAAGTTATTTCGGTATCATATGATAGGTTTTCTAACTCAAAAATATCATTTAATTTAATAAATAAATTCCGTAAATTCACTAATAAGCATATAATCATTCAAACCATTATAGCATCGCATAATATGAGCAAAAGAATTGAATCTATACTTATAACCGAAAATAATGATTAAAATATGAGATGCATAACTATTATTCACCTTGATTAATTTAAGAAGGTGGAGGTTTGTATTTTGATTTGATTCCCCTAAGCTTTGATCTTGTTTCCCTAGCTTTACTTCTCTTGAATCACCTTGCTATGTCCGTTCTTGCTCTTTTAGTTTTATTTGTAAATGAATGAAGTGAGAGAGGAAATAAGAGAATAAGGTTTTATGTTTAGGAATTTAAATCTATCCCTATTTTCCCCTTAGTATATATTCCTTATTCTTATTAAATTTTAAACCATTCTTATTAACTCATTCGTGAAGGCACGACCCCTATTAATTATCAAATCTCAATCTCTTTAACCTTTTACGTTATTTTATTTAATTTATCTAATTGAATCTCTTAAATAATGTTAACTAAAATTACGATGGTTACAAACTTCCCTCTTTAAATAATTTCTTCCTTGAACTTAGGATAAGGTACATACATCAAACATAAAATAAATGCACAAACATACCATCACGGTAAATCGGGATAAGTATCCCTGATCCTGCTCTCCGTTTCCCAAGTGCATTCTCTTTCATCATCATTCCATTGGACCTTGACTAACTTGTTTCTTAGCTTCTTCTCATCCCATGCCATAATACGAAATGGTTGTGTAATAATGGTCATGTCCGGTTCCACTACTAAATCTTCCAATATAGAAGGAGTAACAGTAGTCTTTGGATTATGAACACACTTTCTAAGATGAGAAACATGAAAAACATTGTGGACTTCTGCTAAACTATTTGGTGACCCTATATTGTAAGCGAGTTTCCCGATCCTTTCTATAATAGGAAATGGTCCAACAAACCTAGATGGCAATTTCCTAGATTTCCTAAATCTTACTACACCCTTCATCGGAGATATTTTGACAAAAAACATGATCTCCAACTGAGAATTCTAAGCCATTCCACCTCTTGTCCGCATAGCTTTTCTGAGTAAACTGAGCTTCTTTCATCCTAGTTCGAATCAACTCAATCTTTTCTACGGTTTCTCTTATCATATATGGACCAAGAATCTTTTTGCCTCTGGTCTCTAACCAACATACGTGTAACGACCCGTAATTTTAACTATTTTAAGTTACTAAATTTGATATGGTTATTGAATAAAAATGATGAAGATAAAAATTTAATGTTTTATTTATGTGTTTTATTTAATATGAAATTGAATAAATTTTGAAATAAACAATTTCGAAGATTTAGGCAATAACAAGTAGTGGAATGAAATTCTATGTATTAAATGTGTTTATAATCAATAGTATGAATTGAATAGTAAATATTGAATTATTTAGATAAAAATATTGTTGATAACTAAAATTCTATCGAAATTTAATGACTGTTAATGTAATTTAGTAGATAATTAAATTATTTAAATTTAATATTGGAAATTATTAAAATAATTGAATTCTGAATTTAATGTGAATGAAAATGATTTCAAAAGTTGATTTAAATTTTATTTAAATGAGAATGAAGATAGTAAGCTTTTAAAATTTAATTCAAAGTGGTTTTTGAAATTACTCATTTTAATTAACGTGTGGAAATAGCAATTTTAGCCACTGTCTCGGATTCCGACGAAACAGTTTCATCGGATCTATACCGGTGAATTATTATAGGATTTCAAGTTTTGTAGCAATCAGACTTACCGTTTCGGCGTGTAGCTTGAAATACATAGAAATCGATTAAATGAATTTAATTAAAATAATTTGATTTTGAAAAGCTATATTCTAAATACAATCGAATTTGGCCTCGAGACTAATTTCATTGTATTCGAAATGGGGTAAAGCATATAGAACGCTAGGCGGCACGCGCCGATTGAAATTTGAAAAATTCATGTGTGAATAGTGTCGGATATTTATATAAAGCCGAGAGATATTTTCATTCGCAAAACCCTACATCTCCAGCCAAATTCGTTAAAAATGTTTAATGGTCGATACTCATCGTCCTTTTCTCCTCAATCTCAGGCAATCCATATGCTTTCACACATCGGCTTCAACATCAAAGTTGAAGATCTCGTCGAGCTCTACGCTCTAGACAGTTGGATCGTGTTAATACGCCTCAGATTCTCCAGAGTTGATGCTCAACGGTCGCGCCTGTTTTAGGATCGTATGGATGAACGACGATGGCGAGGTCAGGACGATTGGGGTGGTGGTGGAGCAGCTCGTGACGCACACGGTGGTGGGTCTGGATGGTTGTCCGGTCGTCTTGGGTTATGCGGGCATCATAACTTTTGGTTGGGTGTTGGGTTTTCTTGGCCTCTTGAATGCGAGAGTGAGAGGAGGAGGATAGGTAATGGTTTAAATTTTTAATTATTTTGTTAATTTAATTTTGATTATATCGTTAATCTTAATTATTGCGTAACTTTTGCATACGAGGTCCGTTATGGACGAAACGAGTGGCGTTGCAATCATATCGATGTCGTCTATGTCTTGGAAGCGAAGCGGAAAAGCTGAATTTTTTTTCAGTTTCAAATAATGGTGAGTGTTTTTTATAACACTCATGAATTATTAAAATATTTTTATGTTAGTTAAATTGAAATCGTTAAGTTATTTATTTTATTGACTGTTGATGAGGAATTTAACTGACTTTTAAATTGACATCTGAATAGAACTAATAGAAATGTAAATTGGCAATTCAATTTGAAATTGGAACTGAATTGCTAGTGAAGCACCTCATATTGATAATTATTTAATTGTTGTGATACATTGACTTTTTTGGATATTGGTTGCGATCGGATTCTATTGGTTGATATTTTGGATGATTTGGATGTTTATTTATTTTATCTATCCTTGTTATCACCTCATAAATTATTTGACATCATATAAACCATTATTTGAATTATTTTGAATAAATTAAGTAATAGGTTGAAATGATATATACCTATGACATTTATTTTGGATTCAAACGATATATATCCATCCCTGAAATTAAATTGGAATAACTGATCGCTTGGCTATAAGATAGAAAATTATATACGGACACCAGATTGGTTAAACTAAATGCTTCTAAAATTTTGAGTTTGAAATTATTTAAATGATTTTGATTTAAAGAAATAAAAACTAAAATATGGGAATTGAATTGTTCTCAATCTCGAGCTTGAAAGTTGAAATTAAAATTTCTTAAATGAAATTATTTAAAAATGAAATTTGAGATTTTGAAGTTATAATTGAAATATGATTTGAATTTCGAAAATTGATTTATTTTTAAAAGATTTGGATTTTTATTCTAACTTGAAGTGAAGGAAATTTAAATGGATATTTCAAATTTGAAGTAGGAATTGAATTATTTTAAAGGTTTGAAGATTAAATTGAACATCAAAGTTAAGTTTAATTTAAATGATTTAAATCGATATTTTGGAATTGAACTCAAATCTGATATAAATAGAAATGGTTTAAAATTGATAATTGAATTTAACTGAAATCAAAATTGAATTAATTTGAAATTGATTTGAATTAAAATCAAAATTGAATTAATTTGAAATGGAAATTGAAGTTGATTTAAACTGAAATCAAAATCTGGTCTATTTGAATTGAATTGAGATTGAAAATTATTTGAACTGGAAAAATTGAATTGAATTGGTTTGATTGGAATTTAGACTTGAGTCCAGATTTGTTGAAATGGAAAGAGGCGGATTGATTTGAAATTATTTTCAAAATAAATATTTCAATATGAACTGCTTAAAAATCGTTCTTTTAGATATTCATATTATTTGATTTTCCAAACTATTTTATTTTATAAAACATTTTAAATACTTAAATCCTTTTATATCAAACTATTTTAACTATTTTTAAACTATTTAAAAAAATCAAACTATTTTTAAAAGTTCAAACTAGTCAAAGTGGAAACTATTTATGTTTAAATCGTGGATTTAAATGTGAATTTGGTTAAAGTGGAGTTATAACCTAAATTGAATTTCGAATCGAATTTCGAAGTGAAAATGACATATCGAACCGAATATGATATTTTGAAGTAAATATGATATTTTGAAACGAAATGATGTTTTGAAGCAAACATGATGTTTGGGTATCAAGTACGAATTATTTTCAAAATGTAAAAGTACCAACCGGTGTGTAAAACAACATTTGGTTGTTAAAGAGAATAGGGCCTCTTATTGACATACTCTTTGTCAATATTGGAACCACTTTAACAACTGTGTACACTGAGGAGACTCCAGAATGAAGTGGTTGGTTTTGGCATCATTTGTTGGATTTGAAGAAAGAGAACGATGCTAGATAGACCCCGACACTTGTGCCAATTTGAAATGACTGAAACAAGATGGCTTGACAAGGCCAAGCGGCCTCTAGCGGACATCCTTTCTTTTATTTTCTTTTGACTCGGTCCATACTATATTTCTTTTTGTTGGTTTCTATTGGTGCACCTTGATTTTGGGATGACCTCCCTTTGACTCGATCTGGGATGGATGTACGCGGTGGAGGACCGTGACTACGATGCGTTACCACCAGCCCTGCGACCCAAACTGGTCGTATCCTATCTTGGGAATTGCCTCACGTGCCTTGTCATACTTTTATTCCTATACGATACCCCAACAATTTTGATTAAGTGTTGTCGTATCATGGCACATCCTTATCCCCCGACATGCTACTGGGGCGTTATATGAAAACTATACGACAATGCTTAAAAACGCGTTAAGGAGGATTAATGTAAAGCCTTAACACTAATAAAAATGTTTATTTTACTGATTAGACATTATATATGTAGCACATCTACTATATATAAATATTTTGACGGATCCTTAAAAGATGGAATTTCCCATAACATCTCTTGAGTTATTGCACGCACGTTATACCCTGGTAGGAGATGTGAAATCCCGGGAACATCTCTGTTGCTATTACACTCATGTTATTTGTATTATTGATTTGACTCACATAAGGATATATTAGTCCTGACTTGAGTGTTTTGTCTTTTCATTACGCTCGGGTCAGCCTTGAGTATTTCAGCATATGGGAGATCATTTTCTGGAGGATGAAGGCGAAGATTTGGTATATTATTACTATTATTATCCCCTACATCATGCAGTTCTGCTTCATTATATTTTGTTTCTGTTGTATATATAACTCCGATAATGTTTATAAATTATAATCAAATGTATAGTAAATAGCTTCATGAATTGTTTATTTGATTATTATATTTTGTCATTCCGTTGCGAGATTATGTATTTATTTTTTCTTCTTTTCTTATTTTTCTTAATTAACCTCATTGATTATCTATGTATTGGATCTTTAAGTTGGACATGTGTGGATTATTGTCGATTTAAACCTTCTGAAATGTGGGTTATCACAGTTGGTATCGGAGCTTTGGTTTAGCGATAACCTTAGCTTTGTGGGGTTTGACTCATTAGAGATAAGGTAATAATACCCTAGAATGATTTTGTTTGAGTGTGTATATATAAGAAAGTACATACTTGTTAGTGTTATTTTTTTTTTAATATTATGTTACCTATCCGTTGAGTTGTTTATGAATTCTGATCGGTGCGAGGGACATCATATTATCGATAGGGGTTTCCATACACTTAAACGAGGCAAGTCGACATAATATTGCTTTAGGATAGGGTAAATGGAATAATTTTATCTATATTACATATTATATACAAAAATAAATTGAATGAGAATGAGTAAGTCAAATTATTGTGTGTAATTGAATTTGATTTAAATTGGATGTAAATAAATTGAATACAAATGAAATGAGTAAATAATTAAATGTTAACTAATTGAATTTGAAATAAGTGAATGTTAAATAAAGTAATGTTGGTACACTTAAGTATAAGAGGTAAGAAATATAAGTTTAAATTATGAAATGAATAGATTTATAAAATAAATTGAATATGAAGAGAATAGGTTATAAAACTAAGTCTGGAAATATTAACCTAACTAATTTGAGTTTAGGGATGTTTATAAACTTAAGTAATGAGTTATGAAATAAAAATCTAATCTTAGTTTAGGTTAAAAGAATGGATTTAAAAACTAGAATTTAGGAACTTGAATTCGGGTACTTCTAAAAAATGTATAGGATATTAAAAAATAATATTTGTTTTATTAAAAATTATTTACGGTTAAATTGTTTTAAAAGAAAATTAAAAGGAAATAGGTTTTGTACTCCCCTCTATCACTGGAATAAAATTTCGGTAATGACAGACGTATCATCGACATTCATTTTCGAGTCTCAAAGTGGGGAAGGCCACTTAGTTGCTTTGCTATGCATTGGATTCAATAAACGGATTTTGATTTGAAATTTCTAAATATGTTTTGATATATATAAAAGATACGAGTATATATATTATTTCAAATTGATTTGAAATTATCCCGGTATTTGAATTCTTAAGTTCGGTTAATTAATGATTTTAAATTATAGAAATAAAGTGAATTATTTTGAATAATTGGAAATTTCTAAAATGGGAAATAATATATTAAAGCTAAGTGTTTAAATAAAATAAGGGAAGTTAAATTATAACTCTTCAATTTCAAGATAATGAAAATTTAATCTTGTAAAATTATTGAACATTCTTTTTAACTAATATGAATAAGATAAATTTTTATTGCACTCGATTACATTTTAAAAACATTTATAAAACTTACCAGAAATGTTTAAAATAAAGTTGAAATTTAAATATGAATATGTAATTGAATATTATACAAGCTTGAACTTAAAGTAATAACAATATTCCAAATTGGAATTGTGTTTAAAGAAACATTTATAAATTAAATTAGGTTGTCATAAAAAAATGTTATACATTTTAGTTGATGTTCTAAGAAATGTTAAATGAACAATTTGAATAGCAAGAAGAAAATACTATTTAGATATGAACTTAAGATATGGTAAATGGATAAGAAATTAAATCATATCTTTGTAAATTATTTGAACTTTTTTTGCAAAGGATGTTTTAAGATTTAATTATAGTTTTTTGAGATAATTATAATTTGAATAATATTGTGTAAAAGAAAATACATTGGTACAAAATTATTAATAAAATAAGAAGTTGAAATTTGAATTATGAAATGAAATTTTAGGTAAGTCAGGTTGAATGGAATAAATTGATGAAGTAAGTTAATGAAATAAATTTTAAGATGAAAGTTAACTTATGAAAGATTGAATGAAATTATATTTGATAAAAAGAAAATTATTAATTTGAATTTGAATAAATGAAATAAATAAATGAAGTGAATCAATAAATTAATATGAACTTAAGATATGAAGTTATAATAATAAACATAAGTTGTGTTACATAAAATGTTTATAATAAACTTAAATGGTTTATAAATTATATTAGTATTAAAGAAAATGTACCAAGTGATAATGAAATAATATTTAACTTATATAAGATTAAATGAAATGATTTTATAAAATGGCCCATAAACGAATTGATAAGAAGTATGTTAAACAAAAAGTAAAATAATTGAATTTTGAATAAATTGAATGTAAATAAAATAGATTTGAATAAATTGGAAGTAAACCAATTAACTGTTAATAAAAAAATGGATGTTAATAAGAATAAAGTGTGTAAATTTAATATTGGCATTGGAAATGTAAATACTGATAATTTGGATTGATTAGATGAATACTAAAAATTGTTGAATGGTTTCTTTAGTTACAAATCATTATTATAACTATTTTATTGCATATGATTGTCATATGTTGTGTATTTGTGCTTATGCTTATGATTTGGGTTCAACATTCATTCTATATGGTTCTATTAAACTCATAGATGTTCTATACCTTATTATAAGTGACTAATATTCAAATTTGAGTTGAGATAGATAGATATGAAGACTGTTTGGGCATATACGTGGATTTTATTTGCTTTTGCTTGCTTGATACGATCGAACTTGCTCGTATTATTAATAATAAGGTACGTATCTCGGATTACATACCGCACTTTTATATTTTTCCCTACGCGCCTCACCATAGAGATGAGATGTATAATTGGTATATTTGGTATATATTTGTGTTATATATTGTATTGTAATTTTTTTCCGATCAAGTCGCGCAAGGGAGACGCTATCGAAATTTTCCATAAATCCGGGTGTTGGAAAATTTCTAAAGTTTTAAAATTTTATAACTTTCTATAATAAGTTTTAATTTTCGTAAGCCGATTGAAGTGACACAGTGGAAGCGTGGTAAAGTTTTCAAATAATATTTTATGTTTTATAAGTTGATTATTTGAGTAAAATATATTGTATGTTAAATTCCTTACTTAACCCCTGTTCGAATAAGAAAAGTTTTGAGTGATGGAGAATATAACGACCCATAATTTTAACTATTTTAAATTACTAAATTTGATATGATTATTGAATAAAAATGATTAAAATAAAAATTTAATGTTTTACTTATGTAGCTTATTTAATATGAAATTGAATAAATTTTGAAATAAATAATTTCGAAGATTTAGGCAACAACAAGTATTGAAGTGAAATTCTATGCATTAAATGTGTTTATAATCAATGGTGTGAACTGAATAATAAATGTTGAATTATTTAGATGAAACAATTGTTGATAACTAAAATTCATTTGAAATTTAATGATTATTAATGTAATTTATTGGACAATTAAACCGTTTAAATTTAATATTGGAAATTATTTAAATAATTGAATTCTGAACTTAATGTGAATGAAAATGATTTCAAAACTTGATTTAAATTTTATTTAAACGAGAGTGAAGATAGTAAACCTTTGAAATTTAATTCAAATTGATCACATTGATTTTTGAAATTACTTGTTTTAATTAACGTGTGGAAATAGCCATTTTTATCTATTGTACCGGATTTTGACGAAACCAGTTTTATCAAATCCGTAATAGTGAATTATTATAGCATTTCAAGTTTCGTAATGACCGGACTTATAGTTTGGTCGTGCGAGCTTAAAACGTGTAGAAATCGATTAAAGAAATTAAATTAAAATAATTCAATTTTGAAAAGATATCTTCTGAATACAATCGAATTAGGCCTCGAGACAAGTTCCTTCGTGTTCGGGATGGGGGTAAAACATATAGAACGCCAAGCGGCAAGCGTCCTTCGGAGTTCAGAATATTCATTTGTAAACAGTGTCAGATATTTATATAAAGCCGAGAGATATTTTTATTCGCAAACCCACATCTCCCGTCGCAATCGGTCAAAATGTTTAATGGCCAATAGTCATCGTTTCTTTTCTTTTCAAGCTCTCGCAATCCATGCACTTTCACACACTGGCTTCAACATGAAAGTTGAAGATCTCGTCGAGCTCTACGCTATAGACGTTGGATCCTGCTAACACAGCGCGGATTCGCCAGAATCGATGCTCAAAGGTCACGCCCATTTTGGGGTCGTATGGATGAACGACGGCGGCGAGGTCAGCAAGGTTTGGGGTAGTGGTAGAGTAGATCATGGCGCAAGCGGTGGTGGGGCTGGATGGTGGTCTGGTCATCTTGGATGGTGCGCGTATCGTGATTTTTGTTCCGTGTTGGGTTTCCTTGGCCTGTTGAATGCGCAAAGGAGAGAGAGGAGGAGGATAGGTAATGGTTTAAATTTTTAATTATTTTGTTAATTTAATTTTAATTATACCATTAATTTTGATTATTGCATAATTTATGCATAAGAGGTACGTTTCACACGAAACGAGTGGCGATGGAATCATATCGACGTCGTGGAAGCGAAGCGGATTTAATTTGAAGATGAAAATTTTTCGATTTCAAATAAAGTTGGGTGTTTTATAACGCTCATGAATTATTAAAATATTTTTATTTTTGTTAAATTGAAATAGTGAAGTTATTTATTTTATTGACTATTGATTGGTAATTTAACTGACATTTAAATTGATATCTGAATAGAACCGACAGAAATTTAAATTGGCAGTTCAATTTGAAATTGGAATTGCATTGCTGGTTAACAATTAATGTTGATAATTATTTAATTGTTGTGATACACTGACTTTTTTGGATATTGGTTGTGATTGGATGCTATTGCTTGACATTTTGAATGATCCAGATGTTTATTTATTTTATCTATCCACGTTATCACCCCGTAAATTATTTGACAATATATAAACTGTTATCTGAATTATTTCGAATAAATTAAGAAATAGGTTGAAATGATATATACCTATGACATTTATTGGATTGAAATGGTATATATTCATCCCTGAAATTAGATTGGAATAGCTAATCACTTGGCCATAAGATAGAAAATTATATACGGACATCGGATTGATTAAATTAAATATTTCTAAAATTCTGGATTTGACATTATTTAAATGATTTTGATTTAAAGAAATAAAAACCGAAATATGGGAATTAAATTATTTTGGAACTCGAGCTTGAAAGGCGAAACTAAAATTTGTTAAGTGAAATTATTTAAAAATGAAATTTGAGATTTTGATGTTATAAGTGAAATATGATTTGAATTTCAAAAATTAATTTTTTTTTAAGATTTGGATTTTTATTCGAACTTTGAATATTTCTTAAGTAAAAGTAATTTAAAAGGACAATTCAAATTTGAAATAGGAATTGATTTATTTTAAAGATTTGAAGGTTAAATTGAACATCGAAGTTAAATTTAATTTAAACGATTTAAATCGATATTTTGAAATCGAACCCAAATTTGATATAAGTTGAAATGGTTTAAGTTTGAGAATTGAATTAAAATTAATTATAATTGAAATCGCAACTGAATTAATTTGAAATGAAAATTGAAATTGATTTCAATAATTAAAATCGAAAGTGGGTCGATTTGAATTGAATTGAGATTGAAAATGAGTTGAACTGGAAAAATTGAATAGAACCAATTTGATTGGAATTTGGACTTGAGTCCAGATTTGTTGAAATGGAAAGAGGAAGTTTAATTTGAAATTATTTTCAAAATAAATTATTTGAATATAAACTTCTTAAAAATCGATCTTTTAAATATTCAAATTATTTGATTTTCCAGACTATTTTATTTTATAAACATTTTAAATACTTATAACATTTTATATCAAACTATTTTAATTATTTAACTATTTTTAAACTATTTAAAAAATTTCAAATTATTTCCTAAAAGTTCAAACCAGTCAAAGTGGGAACTACTTACATTTAAATCGTGGATTTAAATGCAAATTTGGTTAAAGTGAAGTTATAACCTAAACTGAAGTTTGAATCGAATTTTGAAGTTAAAATGACATAACGAACCGAATGTTATATTTTGAAGTAAATATGATATTTTGAAATTAAATGATGTTTTGAAGCGAATATGATATTTTGATATCAATTGTTTTCGAAATGTAAAAGTACCAACCAATGTGTAAAAAGACATCTGTTAGTTAAGAGACCGGGACTCTTATTGGCACACTCTCTGTCAATATTAGAACCACTTTAACAACTGTGTACATGAAGGAGGCTCTAGAATGAAGTGGTTGGTTTTGGTGTCATTTTCTAGATTTGAAGAAAGAGAACGATGATGGATAGACCCCAACGCTTGTGCCAATTCGAGATGACTAAAACATGACGGTTTGACAGGGTCAAGTGGGCTAGCTACCTCTAGCGGACATCCGTTCTTTGATTTTCTTTGGACTCGGTCCATACCATATTTCTTGTTGTTGATTTTAATTCGTGCACCTTGATTTTAGGATGACCTTCCTTTGACTAGATATGGGATGGATGTACGCGGTGGGCAATTGTGGCTACGATGCATTACCACCAGCCCTACGATCCAAACTTATAGTATCCTACCTTGGGCATTGCCTTGCGTGCCTTGTCATACTTTTATCCCTATGCGAGACCCCTACGTTTTTGGTTTAGTGTTTTCGTATCACACACATCCTTATCCCCGATATGCTACTAGGGAGTTATATGTAAACTGTACGACAATGCTTAAAAACGTGTTAAGGGGGTTTAATGTAAAGCCTTTACGCTAAGAAAAATATTTATTTTACCGATTAAACATTATATATGTAGCATATTCTACTATATATAAATATAAATATGTTGATGGATCCTTAAGAAATGGAAAATTCTATAACATCTCTTGAGTTATTGCACGCACGTTATACACCGACACTAATACACTCATGTTATTTGTGTTATCGGTTTGACTCGCGTAAGGATATTTTAGTCCTGACTCGAGTGTTTTGTCTTTTCATTACGCTCGGGTCAGCCCTTGGTATTTCAATGCATAAGATCATTTTTTAAAGGATGAAGATGAAGATTTTGTAAATTATTACTATTATTATTCCCTGCATCATGTTCTTTTTCTGCATTATATATTGTTTTTGTTGTATATATAACTCTGAAAATGTTGTATAAATTATAATCAAATGTATAGTAAATAGCTTCATGAACTGTTTATTCGATTATTATATTTTGTTATTCCACTACGAGGTTCTGTGTTTGTTTTCTTCTTCTTTTCTTATTTTTCTTTATTAGCCCTATTGATTATCTATGTTCTGGATTGCTTAAGCTGGACATGTGTGAATTACTGTCGATTTAAACCTTCCAAAATGTGGGTCGTCACAATACGGGTGATCTACACGGTCTTCGGTATAAAGCTTCAAAAGAAGTCATCCCAATGGTAGTCAGATAACTATTATTACAAAAAAATTCAACCAAGTGCAAATTCCCATGACCCGCCAAAATCTAAGCCCTCGATAAAAATTATTAGCACTTTATTGACTCTCTCTATTTTCCCATCTATATGCAGATGATAAGCGGTACTCATCTTAAGCTTGTACTTAGAACTTTGAGAATTTCATGGTTGACATAATTGGAATGAAATGTGCACTCTTGGTCAGTCTATCCACTATGACCCATATACTTTCGTTTCTCCTGTTTGACCTTGGAAACCCATCAATTTAATCCATGTATATCAAATCACATTTCCAAACTGGTATATCTAAAGGCTGAAGTAATCCACTTGGCTTCTGATGTTCGACTTTCATTTGCTAGCAATTTAGACACTGTTTTACCCATAAGCCTACATCTCCTTTCATAACCACTCAGTAGAAACTTCTCTTCATATCCTGATACATCTTAGTTCCTCCAGGATGAATAGTAAATTTCGATCGACTACATTCCCTAATAACTTCTTTCCTTAGGTCATAAACATCAGGAACATGAAATCGTCCCTTCTTTCCCAATCATCCATTCTGGTCAAGATGAAAAACTTTCAAATCATCAACCTCAGTTCCACCTTCCAATCTTCTAATTCTTTCATCTAGCAATGGATCATCTCTTTTCTTAGAAGCAATTATGTTGATTAATACTAGTCGAAGTTCCAAAAAGATAATATTGCGCCATTCTGACTAAAACTAACAATCAATCTTAATTGTGCACTACAAGTAGTCAATGCTTCTAGATCTTTCCACTCTACCAACATAGCTAACATTACATTTTGATTTTTACTGCTAAGCCCATCTGTAATTTTGTCTCCTTTCTCTAGTGTATACTCAATTCCAAAATCATAAGCAGCTAAAAACTCTAACTGTCTCTGCTATCTCGTATTCAACTCATTCTGAGAGAATAAGTACCTTAAAGACTTATGATCCGTATACAACCAGAATCATTTTTCCAAAAGGTAATGTCTCCACACCTTCAAACCAAATGTTATTGCTGCTAACTCCAAGTCATGGGTAGGATATCTAACTTTGTGCAGTTTGACTGTCATGAAGCATAGACAATTACTTTACCCCTGTACATTAACAAAACTCATAGTTCTATTCCACATGCATCAGTGTACACCACTAAATCTTGATTTCTATCCAAAACAACTAACATAGATGAGTTGATCAATAAATGTTTCAGCTTTTGGAATGCCTTATCACATTTATCGGTCTAGACATACTTCACGTCCTTCCTCGTCAGTTTAATCAATGGTGCTGCTATACGAGAGAAATCCCCGATGAATCTCTAGAGCCAGCTAATCCAATAAAATTCTTTATCTCAATCACCGTCTCGGGTATCTTTTAATTATTTACCGTTTCTGTCTTAGCTGGATCAATCGACAACCCTTTTTATGAGACTATACGACCAAGAAACTTCACCTCCTTCTTCCAAAAATGATAATTTGAAAACGTCACTTTTTACTGATGTTGCCTCAGCGTCTTAAGCGCTATTATAAGATGAATCCCAAATCTCTATCATCCTTAGAATATATCAAAATGTCATCTATGAATATCAATACAAACCTATCCAAGTTCCCTCTTAAAATCTGGTTTATACGTCTAAGAAGAAACCAGACGCATTAGTTAATCCGATTGGCATTACTAACTACTCGTACGAACCATATCTTATTTGAAATGTCATAAAAGGGATACTATCCTCCACCATCCTTAATTGATGGAACCATGTCGCCAAATCCAACTGGAAAAATACTTTGGCTCCACTCAACCAATTTAATAAATTGTCGATTCTCGGAAGGGGATATTGGTTCTTTATCATATTTTCATTAAACTTATGATAATCGATATACAACCTTAACAACCCATTCGATTTCTTCACAAACACCGTAGCCACTCCGCGAGGCGAACTACATCTCGGTAGGTATCATTCTACTAGGTGGTTTACTTATAGGTTCGGCTCAAGGTACATGATCTGTTCGAAACTCAATAGCTCATTTCGACAGTAGCCCTGTTACAGGCTCAAAGACATCTGCAAATTCTCTTACCATTATAACCCAATTCAACTCATCCTCCTCCTCCTCTATTACACCTAATAAAGCATAGACATCAAAACTTGGATTGTCTACTGAGTATATAATTCAACCTCTACTATTGGAGTGTCTTAGCGATATTTTTCTATTTTCGCAAAATAACCTAGCATCATATTTACTTAACAAGTGCATAAAAAATATTCCTAAAGCCTACGAAATCAAATAAATGTAAATGCAGCCAAATACATGACCTAATATTCAAATTCCAAATGGTCACATCTCACCCAAAAGTTGCAAACCCTCCTATTTAATTCACAACCTTAAGGAAGTAACTAGGTATGAGGGTTCTAGGTTAAGATTATCTACCAAATAATGAGATATAAAGAATGTGATGCACCAGTATCAAACAGTATGCTAACGGGTATACCATGAATCAAGCGTACCTCCCATCGCAGCTTTTCTTTTCTCCTCAACTGTTGGTCTAGAGGTAGCCGACTCTAAAGCAGATATTTTCCTTTTCCTTCTTTAGGCCACTTTAGGACATTTGTTCTTGCATTAGTTCTTTTAACTTCCTACTTGGTTGAAATTAAAGCATTTAATGTTCTTCTTCCCAACAACTTCCTTTCGCTTGTCAGTTCGGCACTCATTAGCATAATGGTCCTTTTTGTCACACTTTAACACACAACTTTAGACTTCTCTTTATTAGGAGCTCCACCCTTCTAAGCTCCCTTCTTCTGGTACAATTTTCTCTTCTAATTTTGGCCACTCTGAGCTTCTACTGGCTTGTTATTACTGAACAAAGCAAGTATCTCTTTATTTCTCAAAGCCATCTTCATGAGGTCACATGGATCCCTAAGATGTGGTAAAGTTGCCCTAGTAAGATCAGGTCTCAATCCATGGATGAACTTCTCGTTCCTTTTGATACTGATTCAATGGTATCATACCCATATCTTAACTGTAATGACCCCGAATTTTTATGAATTTAAATTGATAATTTAAATGAATTTTTGAATTTAAATTGTAAAACTGATTATAAATGGCAGCGAGTTCCTCGATTATTATAGAAAATATGTTAAGTCATATGAATTTGAAAATTCGTATATATGTGAATATATATGTATATATTGGATTTGAAATAAAACCTTAAATAAATGGTTTTAAAAATAAATAAAAATAAGTAGTCATGTAAGAATAGAAATAAATATACAAGCTAATAAATAATAATAATAATAATAATAAACTATGACAACATAAAAGAATAAGATTCATCTATATTATAAAGTAACTAGATACAATGTAAAATATGAAACAAGTCAATATAACAAAATCTTCTCAATATCAATATGCAGCCGAAATATAAGGCAAGAATATATAACAAAGCAAAGAAATGATTGCAGCCACCAAACTGCATAATCAACAAGAAAAAAAAAGCAAATAAAAAATAGGCAGCCTATATCTTCAAGTACTGAAGCAAAGACCAGCAAGTATGGAATAAAGTAAGGCAATTAATGCCATATCTTAAGCACACAATATAATACATTCATCAGCATACGAAAGAAGATTTTCAGCAACCGAAGTAGTGCTTGCAGCCTCTATGTTTAAGAAGTATCTTTGTATTGTACAAAATAATATTTCACCTTGTACAAACAAATCATAACACCCTGTACAAGCAAAATCATAATCATCTGCAAACTTCATCTTCTATATATCAACAAATTTCTTCATTTTAGTTCGTTCCTCAAACCAAAGTAAAATTGACGTAAACAAATGATTCAAACTTAAAACAAAATTAGCAATACAGAGGTTCAAGATTCATTTTTTTTTATGAAAAACAAACAAACAAGCTGGAACTCAATGTAAATAAACTCAACTCAGTGTAAACCAGATTTCAGTGTTGAAAATATTCAAGTTTCAAACTTCAACGTGATCAAGTTTTGAATCTGGAAAATCAGAGCTCATACAAAAGAATCAAAATCATCTTCCAGTTGATCAAATTTCTTTCCAGTTTCAAGCTTTCAGTCCTTTGCTTCAATTTCTGGTGAGTAACTTTCTTTTTAAAACTTAAGTATATTGATATCTGATTGCATGTGGATTACTAGAAATAAAAATAGTATTGTTGGATGTATTTGATTTAATTCACTGTGTATATACATGAATGTATGAAGGCATACTCACTGTTGTGATTTATTCTTGCCTGTTCTTAGTTTCCAGTCTTAAGTTCTGATCAATCATCAATACCTCAAAATCTAATCTATGTTAAGGTTTAAATTTCAAACAAAATATGTTAGATGTATCATAGATTATAGTTTTAAATTTTATTTAAGTTAAATAAATTAGAAATACTTCTGGAAATCAAGAAAAAGCTGAGCAAATTTAATATGAGCCAAATTTCAAACATCGTGATTTATAAATTCAGGTATATAAACTGAATTCATATGCCAAAACATGATTTTTAAAGTAGAAATCATAATTTTTAAACCAAGGGAGAGAGAGTGGTTTGGGTTAGTTCGAATTTCCTTCTTTTGATGACCTCTGATGATCCACGGGTTGGAAGTGATTGGGATCTTGGATGGAGGTGCAAGAGTGAACGGTGGGTGTAGGAAAAATATTGGATCAAGGATTTAAGCTATGTGGATTTTGGGATTTGGATTTAAAATCTGTAAACCTAGTTTTTGCTATGATGGAAATTTGATCACCTCGGCCTCAATAATGGATCGAGTATTTTGATACTTCGGGCGGTCGAAGGTTGGGTGTGTCAAAGTCGAGGCCGGAGGTGGAAGCTCGCAGATGGTCGGCACGGCGTGGACGAGGCGATGTTGACAGGTTGGAGGCAGCAGAATTTCAGTGTTGCCAGGTTTTGGGTTGGGCTCCTCGAATTTGATTTCGAGATAACTGGGTGGTCCAGATGATTGGGATAGGTTGCGAGTTTGGTTTGTGACTTGCAGAGATGGCCGTTGATGGTTGGCGTCGACGATCGTGTGTGTGCAGGTGCACGGTGAGGAAAATAATGGTGAGGCTGTGTTTTTTTTGGGGGGTTCGAATTTGCGTAGGGGAGACTCGAGGCAGATCATGTTTTTCCCGGGAGGAGACTCGCGTTTACTCGAAGTAAACTAGGGGGGAGGCTCGAGTAGATGTTTGGGGACAGGTACAAACCTGTTGCCAGTTTACATTTTCAAACTGTTTTTGTTTTCAAAGTAGAAATTTTGAAACCTAAGTTTGATATAATTCCCAGTTTTAAGTTTAGTCTAGAAATAAAAATTCAAATTGTCTAATGATTTTAAAAGTATTAATTGAATTTTAATTTAAATTAAAACCGTTAAGAAGTATGTTTCGAAAAATAATGATGAGGTAAAAAACTTTAACAAATCAATGTTCTTGTGTAGGAATGTTTTCAAGTGTTTAAATTAATAGGTTCAATAAATTAAAATTAAGTAATCAGTTGAGATAACATGGTTATCTCAAATAATTTTTGATTTCTAATTAACTTAAAGATTTTAAAATGATTTTCAAAGTTGAAATTTAAAAGTAAACTTGAAATGGAAATTGTTTTAAAAACCCTTTTTTATAATAATAATGTAATTATTTCTAAGAATGGGGTTTATTTTAAAAGTTAAGGAAGATTTAACGATTTGAAATTCATTAAATTATGTTAATCAAGATGGATAATTTATTATTTAATTAATTGATGAATTGGACTAATCAAATAAGAAATTAAAGGTTTAAATTAATTAATTAAGGATTAAAGATTAATTTATTAAGAAATAATAATTTTGGGAATTAAGGATTTTGATAAAATATTTATCAATGATTAAAGTTGATTTATCAAGTGATAAGCAATAATAAATTTAAGGATAGTGTGATAAATTGATTTGGTAATTAATTTGAGAATAATTAAATTATTTAAAATAATTAGTTATTTAAAGGTTAATTAAATTAATGTGATAAATTTTGATAACAAATTAGATTAATTTATTTAAATCAATTGTAAATTGTTAATTACTTAATGAATGAAATTAAGGGGTTAATTACTAATTGTAATTAAATTTGGATATTTTGATTTAATTAATGATAAATATAAATTGGTAATTAATGATTTGTTATTCTGAGATGATTGCTCAATGGTAAGAAATTAAAGAGTAAATTTCTTGAAACAATTAATTAAGAAGTTAATTTATTATATAATTGGTTCAAAGGTCAATTTAATTAATATGATTGATTAAGAATAATTTAATTAATTAAAGAGTTTGATAAATTTATTTATATCAAATGATTTGAAATTAATAAATCAGAATTGGATAATAAATTCATAAGTAATTAATTAAATTAGAAATAAATTGAATTAATTAGGATTAAACAATGAATTAATCCTGCTTATAAATGTTTATTGAATGCTTATGAATGATTATATTGTATGAAATGCCTTGAATTGATTATCCTATCTGATTTGTGATATTTTGTTCTGTAGATTGAGCTGTGTATATTTATTTGCATCTGTATATTATCTGTGAATCTGTGAATGGGCGATAAGCATTATAGTTTATATCGCTTATCAACTATATTTTTGTGTTTTTAATCTGTGATGATTGAATGATGTTGCACTATTGTGTTAAACCCCTGGACCACACTTATACACACACAAATATGGATTTCACGAGGAAAACGATTTAGTCACAGATTTTTGAAAATAGTTTTAAATTTGAATTTTTAAATTCAAATGGTTTGAAAGTAAGATTGGGTTTAAAGTGAAAAGCTTTTGAAATGGAATTTCAAAGATGAAGTTTATTTTGAATAACTTGATAAAGTTTGAAATTTAAATAATTTGATTTAAATTTAAATTCAAAATGTGAAACTGAATTCTAATTGAAACTAGGGATTAAAGATGTTATACCAGTTATATATGAGTTAAACCATTTTAAAATATATTAGTTTGGGAATATGAACATAAATTGAGAACTTTAACTCGTGTAAATTAATTGGATTTTTCTGAAACGAAAACTGTTTGTTTTCACATAATAAAAGCTTTCACATAAGAAATGAACGTCCAATTTGTGTTAAAAAAAATTTCAAGTTTGAAAATGAAAATGACTTCCAAGTTTTGGAAACGGTTTGAAACTATAAGTTAAATCATTGATTTAAAGATTTAATGGGTTAATCCTATAGAAATGAAATTGTTTTGAAAATCTATGAATTGATCTTTGTGAAATAAATCTTTTGTTTAAAAGATTTGAAATGGTAATTGGATTAAACCATTTGAAAAGAAAGTTTTGAATTATTAAGTTGTGACTTAATTAAAATCCTATATCCATATGTTTTAAATATTTCGCTCACTATTCGGTTTAACCGGGAAAGGACCTTTGTGTCAAGTAACCCATTCCGAATATGTGATTCGTCGTTATGGATAGCATTTGAAGACCGGTGTTGAAGACCGGGTATTTGCAAGAACGATATGATAACCTATCGATTGTCTCTGCACTGGGTAGCTCCCGGTATAGAGATTCCCTGAGTGATGGGAAATCCGATCGGGATTGTGAATACCCGGATTGCAAGGGCTTCGTAAGAAGTGCCTTCGGTTCTGTTCGAGCCCGGAACAGACTTGTATGGATTGTGTGTCTGACATTACATTTTGAGATATAAAGCAGATTTCTTTCAAATACATTTCTGTTGGTGGCGGAGAATTTATTCTTTTAGCTTAACACCCTTCTCTGAGACGTACGAGCTCAGAGGTTATGTAGTTGAAGGTTATCAGCGATATATTCCCAATTTGGTAATGTGACATGCTAAGTGTTGCTGTGAAATGATCATTGTTTGATCATTTGTGATATGATCATTTGTTTGATCATTTATCTTTGTGATCATTACTTTGATCATTTGTTGACCCAAAGCATAGCTTTGTACCAAAGCGTGGCTTTGTGGACGAGACTTCGTCGAGCCTCACACCCCGGAATGGTCAAAACAGGAAAGATGCGGCAAGGTTATTAGGGGGCAGCTCCCCTTTAGGGTATGTTCATTTCCTTCTGGAAAAGGGTGGTATCATGGTATGGAGCCCAGATACTTACTCATGTGGAAAACACTCTATTTATTATGGTGTGATGTTGGTTATCGAGCGCTCGGATAAAGGTCCTAAAGGACCGGGGGATGGCATACTCGTGTCAGTTGTTACCCAGTTAGAGGTAACCCGACCTTGTGTTGGCAGAGATCCGGTTAGGTTCTCGGGACGTCCTTCCAGAGGCGTTCTCATGTGGCAATGGGAAGTTCCTTGGCCTGACCATTCGTTGGAAATACAAAGAAACAATACGAGACTTGTACGGTTTTAGTTATAGAACCTGCCATTTAATATGGTAGCTATAGTAAGCATACTATAATGGTACCTATGCTGGCTAAGATTTATATTCTACTTTCGAAATGATTTGTTCTACACTATGCACTAGTAATAATATCAAATGTTTCTTTTTAATGCATATCAAGCATGTTTGACTATCATAAGAAGAAATCTCCTCCAAGTCTGCGTTTGCATTATGTGTGTGGCGGGAGGTCATATGGTAGTTTCATTTTCAAAAAGCATTGCGAATTTACTTTAAAAATTCTCTTGTTGATTGTTTTTAAAGATAAACTGTTTTTGTTGCTCACACCAGTCCCATGACTGATCCGGAGTTTATTGTTCCTTTCCTAAACTCTGGGTGCTTATTATTTTCTACACGAGCAGTCTAGAGTTGGGTTTTTCAGATAGTTAGATGTAGTAGATTATCTGGAGTTAGTTCAGTCTTTGGTTCACGCCAGTCTTGCTTATCTTTGTGCATTGTTATGGGGAGTTCGAGCTATTGCTGGATTGGTTCTTGAAGATGGAGTTACAAATTTGGAGTTCTTCGTTGAAGACTATCTTAGAGTTATTTGTTCCGATGCTGGCATTGTCTATATTTCTTTTCCGCTGCTATTTTCTTGTATCTCTGATGTATATTGATATTCATTGTATCACTCTGTTGTATCAGTGTTGTATATCAATGTATTATTCTTTTATTCCGCTGTGATGTTTACTTAATTATGTTATAAGCTCCGGCGAATCGGATTTGAACGGTCGAATCTACGGCATTCGAATACGATTTGAAGTATGGATGTCGATTTTCGAGCGGGCAAAATCCGTGTTTGTTACACGTGGTATCAGAGCTAAGGTGAAACTTTAGCTCAGGAGTATAACACATTAAGTAGCTCATTAGAGATAGGGTGAAGTAAACCCTAGAATGAGTAATCCCTAAGATATCCGTTTGAATGCCTCAGTAAATTCTCTTACTATCCACTGATAGTAAGTATGAGTGCAAGAAGAGGACGAGATAGACGGGGAAATACGCCTATAAATGGTCAATTTCTTGCGGCAGGGGAAACTATCTTATCTCCATCAATCTCTTTTGTTCAGCGTCTCTTTTCAATTCTTTGATAGTTCCTGGTAGATCCAGGAAGGAAATTCGATATATTAATATGGGACATAAACTCCAATTTGACCAGAATTGTTTGTTTGGATGAATTGGTTGCTTTGGTTGTTATGGTTGATAAGTATACTTTAGTTTTAAACTAAAAACTTTGAAATTGTATCCATATATCTGTCTATTTTTGGGTCCCGATATATTCTACGAATGGTTAGTTATCCCTTCGAACTGACCAATGCTCATGCATATGTCGTAGATTTGATGACCCGAGTATCCTATATAGTATTGTATGAGTTTGTGCTCATATCATTGATATTCTAGTTTGGTAAGCCAAATGCAGAATAGATATCTAGTTTGACATGGAGAATTGTTCCTCTATCTTTCGTCTATCTTCGTTATCTCTCTCTGGCGAATTTCGAGGACGAAATTCTTTTAAGGGGGGGAAGTCTGTAACGACCCCGAATTTTTATGAATTTAAATTGATAATTTAAATGAATTTTTGAATTTAAATTGTAAAACTGATTATAACTGGCAGCGAGTTCCTCGATTATTATAGAAAATATGTTAAGTCATATGAATTTGAAAATTCGTATATATGTGAATATATATGTATATATTGGATTTGAAATAAAATATTAAATAAATGGTTTTAAAAATAAATAAAAATAAGTAGTCATGTAAGAATAGAAATAAATATACAAGCTAATAAAAAATAATAATAATAATAATAATAAACTATGACAACATAAAAGAATAAGATTTATCTATATTATAAAGTAACTAGATACAATGTAAAATATGAAACAAGTCAATATAACAAAATCTTCTCAATATCAATATGCAGCCGAAATATAAGGCAAGAATATATAACAAAGCAAAGAAATGATTGTAGCCACCAAACTGCATAATCAACCAGAAAGAAAAAAAGCAAATAAAAAATAGGCAGCCTATATCTTCAAGTACTGAAGCAAAAAGTAGCAAATATGGAACAAAGTAAGGCAATTAATGCCATATCTTAAGCACACAATATAATATATTCATCAGCATACAAAAGAAGATTTTCAGCAACCGAAGTAGTGCTTGCAGCCTCTATGTTTAAGAAGTATCTTTGTATTGTACAAAATAATATTTCACCTTGTACAAACAATTCATAACACCCTGTACAAGAAAAATCATAATCATCTGCAAACTTCATCTTCTATATATCAACAAATTTCTTCATTTTAGTTCGTTCCTCAAACCAAAGTAAAATTGAAGTAAACAAATGATTCAAACTTAAAAAAAAATTAGCAATACAGAGGTTCAAGATTCATTTTTTTTTATGAAAAACAAACAAACAAGCTGGAACTCAATGTAAATAAGACTCAACTCAGTGTAAACCAGATTTCAGTGTTGAAAATATTCAAGTTTCAAACTTCAACCTGATCAAGTTTTGAATCTGGAAAATCAGAGCTCAGACAAAAGAATCAAAATCATCTTCCAGTTGATCAAATTTCTTTCCAGTTTCAAGCTTTCAGTCCTTTGCTTCAATTTCTGGTGAGTAACTTTCTTTTTAAAACTTAAGTATATTGATATCTGATTGCATGTGGATTACTAGAAATAAAAATAGTATTGTGTGTATGTATTTGATTTAATTCACTGTGTATATACATGAATGTATGAAGGCATACTCACTGTTGTGATTTATTCTTGCCTGTTCTTAGTTTCCAGTCTTAAGTTCTGATCAATCATCAATACCTCAAAATCTAATCTATGTTAAGGTTTAAATTTCAAACAAAATATGTTAGATGTATCATAGATTATAGTTTTAAATTTTATTTAAGTTAAATAAATTAGAAATACTTCTGGAAATCAAGAAAAAGCTGAGCAAATTTAATATGAGCCAAATTTCAAACATCTTGATTTATAAATTCAGGTATATAAACTGAATTCATATGCCAAAACATGATTTTTAAAGTAGAAATCATAGTTTTTAAACCAAGGGAGAGAGAGTGGTTTGGGTTAGTTCGAATTTCCTTCTTTTGATGACATCTGATGATCCACGGGTTGGAAGTGATTGGGATCTTGGATGGAGGTGCAAGAGTGAACGGTGGGTGTAGGAAAAATATTGGGTCAAGGATTTAAGCTATGTGGATTTTGGGATTTGGATTTAAAATCTGTAAACCTAGTTTTTGCTATGATGGAAATTTGATCACCTCGGCCTCAATAATGGATCGAGTGTTTTGATACTTCGGGCGGTCGAAGGTTGGGTGATGTCGAAGTCGAGGCCAGAGGTGGAAGCTCGCAGATGGTCGGCACGGCGTGGACGAGGCGATGTTGACAGGTTGGAGGCAGCAGAATTTCAGTGTTGCCAGGTTTTGGGTTGGGCTCCTCGAATTTGATTTCGAGATAACTGGGTGGTCCAGATGATTGGGATGGGTTGCGAGTTTGGTTTGTGACTTGCAGAGATGGCCATTGATGGTGGGCGTCGGCGATCGTGTGTGTGCAGGTGCACGATGGGGAAAATAATGGTGAGGTTGTGTTTTTTTGGGGGGTTCGAATTTGCGTAGGGGAGACTCGAGGCAGATCATGTTTTTCCCGGGAGGAGACTCGCGTTTACTCGAAGTAAACTAGGGGGAGGCTCGAGTAGATGTTTGGGGACGGGTACAAACCTGTTGCCAGTTTACATTTTCAAACTGTTTTTGTTTTCAAAGTAGAAATTTTGAAACCTAAGTTTGATATAATTCCCAGTTTTAAGTTTAGTCTAGAAATAAAAATTCAAATTGTTTAATGATTTTAAAAGTATTAATTGAATTTTAATTTAAATTAAAACTGTTAAGAAGTATGTTTCAAAAAATAATGATGAGGTATAAAACTTTAACAAATCAGTGTTCTTGTGTAGGAATGTTTTCAAGTGTTTAAATTAATAGGTTCAATAAATTAAAATTAAGTAATCAGTTGAGATAACATGGTTATCTCAAATAATTTTTTATTTCTAATTAACTTAAAGATTTTAAAATGATTTTCAAAGTTGAAACTTAAAAGTAAACTTGAAATGGAAATTTTTTTATAAACCCTTTTTTATACTAATAATGTAATCATTTCTAAGAATGGGGTTTATTTTAAAAGTTAAGGAAGATTTAACGATTTGAAATTCATTAAATTATGTTAATCAAGATGGATAATTTATTATTTAATTAATTGATGAATTGGACTAATCAAATAAGAAATTAAAGGTTTAAATTAATTAATTAAGGATTAAAGATTAATTTATTAAGAAATAATAATTTTGGGAATTAAGGATTTTGATAAAATATTTATCAATGATTAAAGTTGATTTATCAAGTGATTAAGCAATAATAAATTTAAGGATAGTATGATAAATTGATTTGGTAACTAATTTGAGAATAATTAAATTATTTAAAATAATTAGTTATTTAAAGGTTAATTAAATTAATGTGATAAATTTTGATAACAAATTAGATTAATTTATTTAAATCAATTGTAAATTGTTAATTACTTAATGAATGAAATTAAGGGGTTAATTACTAATTGTAATTAAATTTGGATATTTTGATTTAATTAATGATAAAGATAAATTGGTAATTAATGATTTGTTATTCTGAGATGATTGCTCAATGGTAAGAAATTAAAGAGTAAATTTCTTGAAACAATTAATTAAGAAGTTAATTTATTATATAATTGGTTCAAAGGTCAATTTAATTAATATGATTGATTAAGAATAATTTAATTAATTAAAGAGTTTGATAAATTTATTTATATCAAATGATTTGAAATTAATAAATCAGAATTGGATAATAAATTCATAAGTAATTAATTAAATTAGAAATAAATTGAATTAATTAGGATTAAACAATGAATTAATCCTGCTTACAAATGTTTATTGAATGCTTATGAATGATTATATTGTATGAGATGCCTTGAATTGATTATCCTATCTGATTTGTGATATTTTGTTCTGTAGATTGAGCTGTGTATATTTATTTGCATCTGTATATTATCTGTGAATCTATGAATGGGCGATGAGCGTTATAGTTTATATCGCTTATCAACTATATTTCTGTGTTTTTAATCTGTGATGATTGAATGATGTTGCACTATTGTGTTAAACCCCTAGACCACACTTATACACACACAAATATGGATTTCACGAGGAAAACGATTTGGTCACAGATTTTTGAAAATAGTTTTAAATTTGAATTTTTAAATTCAAATGGTTTGAAAGTAAGATTGGGTTTAAAGTGAAAAGCTTTTGAAATGGAATTTCAAAGATGAAGTTTATTTTGAATAACTTGATAAAGTTTGAAATTTAAATAATTGGATTTAAATTTAAATTCAAAATGTGAAACTAAATTCTAAACTAGGGATTAAAGATGTTATACCAGTTATATATGAGTTAAACCATTTTAAAATATATTAGTTTGGGAATATGAACATAAATTGAGAACTTTAACTCGTGTAAATTATTTGGATTTTTCTGAAACGAAAACTGTTTGTTTTCACATAATAAAAGCTTTCACATAAGAAATGAACGTCCAATTTGTGTTAAAAAAAAATTTCAAGTTTGAAAATGAAAATGACTTCCAAGTTTTGGAAACGGTTTGAAACTATAAGTTAAATCATTGATTTAAAGATTTAATGGGTTAATCCTATAGAAATGAAATTGTTTTGAAAATCTATGAATTGATCTTTGTGAAATAAATCTTTTGTTTAAAAGATTTGAAATGGTAATTAGATTAAACCATTTGAAAAGAAAGTTTTGAATTATTAAGTTGTGACTTAATTAAAATCCTATATCCATATGTTTTAAATATTTCGCTCACTATTCGGTTTAACCGAGAAAGGACCTTTGTGTCAAGTAACCCATTCCGAATATGTGATTCGTCGTTATGGATAGCATTTGAAGACCGGTGTTGAAGACCGGGTATTTGCAAGAACGATAGGATAACCTATCGATTGTCTCTGCACTGGGTAGCTCCCGGTATAGAGATTCCCTGAGTGATGGGAAATCCGATCGGGATTGTGAATACCCGGATTGCAAGGGCTTCGTAAGAAGTGCCTTCGGTTCTGTTCGAGCCCGGAACAGACTTGTATGGATTGTGTGTCTGACATTACATTTTGAGATATAAAGCAGATTTCTTTCAAATACATTTCTGTTGGTGGCGGAGAATTTATTCTTTTAGCTTAACACCCTTCTCTGAGACGTACGAGCTCAGAGGTTATGTAGTTGAAGGTTATCAGCGATATATTCCCAATTTGGTAATGTGACATGCTAAGTGTTGCTGTGAAATGATCATTGTTTGATCATTTGTGATATGATCATTTGTTTGATCATTTATCTTTGTGATCATTACTTTGATCATTTGTTGACCCAAAGCATAGCTTTGTACCAAAGCGTGGCTTTGTGGACGAGACTTCGTCGAGCCTCACACCCCGGAATGGTCAAAACAGGAAAGATGCGGCAAGGTTATTAGGGGGCAGCTCCCCTTTAGGGTATGTTCATTTCCTTCTGGAAAAGGGTGGTATCATGGTATGGAGCCCAGATACTTACTCATGTGGAAAACACTCTATTTATTATGGTGTGATGTTGGTTATCGAGCGCTCGGATAAAGGTCCTAAAGGACCGGGGGATGGCATACTCGTGTCAGTTGTTACCCAGTTAGAGGTAACCCGACCTTGTGTTGGCAGAGATCCGGTTAGGTTCTCGGGACGTCCTTCCAGAGGCGTTCTCATGTGGCAATGGGAAGTTCCTTGGCGTGACCATTCGTTGGAAATACAAAGAAACAATATGAGACTTGTACGGTTTTAGTTGTAGAACCTGCCATTTAATATGGTAGCTATAGTAAGCATACTATAATGGTACCTATGCTGGCTAAGATTTATATTCTACTTTCGAAATGATTTGTTCTACACTATGCACTAGTAATAATATCAAATGTTTCTTTTTAGTGCATATCAAGCATGTTTGACTATCATAAGAAGAAATCTCCTCCAAGTCTGCGTTTGCATTATGTGTGTGGCGGGAGGTCATATGGTAGTTTCATTTTCAAAAAGCATTGCGAATTTACTTTAAAAATTCTCTTGTTGATTGTTTTTAAAGATAAACTATTTTTGTTGCTCACACCAGTCCCATGATTGATCCGGAGTTTATTGTTCCTTTCCTAAACTCTGGGTGCTTATTATTTTCTACACGAGCAGTCTAGAGTTGGGTTTTTCAGATAGTTAGATGTAGTAGATTATCTGGAGTTAGTTCAGTCTTTGGTTCACGCCAGTCTTGCTTATCTTTGTGCATTGTTATGGGGAGTTCGAGCTATTGCTGGATTGGTTCTTGAAGATGGAGTTACAAATTTGGAGTTCTTCGTTGAAGACTATCTTAGAGTTATTTGTTCCGATGCTGGCATTGTCTATATTTCTTTTCCGCTGCTATTTTCTTGTATCTCTGATGTATATTGATATTCATTGTATCACTCTGTTGTATCAGTGTTGTATATCAATGTATTATTCTTTTATTCCGCTGTGATGTTTACTTAATTATGTTATAAGCTCCGGCGAATCGGATTTGAACGGTCGAATCTACGGCATTCGAATACGATTTGAAGTATGGATGTCGATTTTCGAGCGGGCAAAATCCGTGTTTGTTACACGTGGTATCAGAGCTAAGGTGAAACTTTAGCTCAGGAGTATAACACATTAAGTAGCTCATTAGAGATAGGGTGAAGTAAACCCTAGAATGAGTAATCCCTAAGATATCCGTTTGAATGCCTCAGTAAATTCTCTTACTATCCACTGATAGTAAGTATGAGTGCAAGAAGAGGACGAGATAGACGGGGAAATACGCCTATAAATGGTCAATTTCTTGCGGCAGGGGAAACTATCTTATCTCCATCAATCTCTTTTGTTCAGCGTCTCTTTTCAATTCTTTGATAGTTCCTGGTAGATCCAGGAAGGAAATTCGATATATTAATATGGGACATAAACTCCAATTTGACCAGAATTGTTTGTTTGGATGAATTGGTTGCTTTGGTTGTTATGGTTGATAAGTATACTTTAGTTTTAAACTAAAAACTTTGAAATTGTATCCATATATCTGTCTATTTTTGGGTCCCGATATATTCTACGAATGGTTAGTTATCCCTTCGAACTGACCAATGCTCATGCATATGTCGTAGATTTGATGACCCGAGTATCCTATATAGTATTGTATGAGTTTGTGCTCATATCATTGATATTCTAGTTTGGTAAGCCAAATGCAGAATAGATATCTAGTTTGACATGGAGAATTGTTCCTCTATCTTTCGTCTATCTTCGTTATCTCTCTCTGGCGAATTTCGAGGACGAAATTCTTTTAAGGGGGGGAAGTCTGTAACGACCCCGAATTTTTATGAATTTAAATTGATAATTTAAATGAATTTTTGAATTTAAATTGTAAAACTGATTATAAATGGCAGCAAGTTCCTCGATTATTATAGAAAATATGTTAAGTCATATGAATTTGAAAATTCGTATATATGTGAATATATATGTATATATTGGATTTGAAATAAAATATTAAATAAATGGTTTTAAAAATAAATAAAAATAAGTAGTCATGTAAGAATAGAAATAAATATACAAGCTAATAAATAATAATAATAATAATAATAATAAACTATGACAACATAAAAGAATAAGATTTATCTATATTATAAAGTAACTAGATACAACGTAAAATATGAAACAAGTCAATATAACAAAATCTTCTCAATATCAATATGCAGCCGAAATATAAGGCAAGAATATATAACAAAGCAAAGAAATGATTGTAGCCACCAAACTGCATAATCAACCAGAAAGAAAAAAAGCAAATAAAAAATAGGCAGCCTATATCTTCAAGTACTGAAGCAAAAACCAGCAAATATGGAATAAAGTAAGGCAATTAATGCCATATCTTAAGCACACAATATAATATATTCATCAGCATACAAAAGAAGATTTTCAGCAACCGAAGTAGTGCTTGCAGCCTCTATGTTTAAGAAGTATCTTTGTATTGTACAAAATAATATTTCACCTTGTACAAACAAATCATAACACCCTGTACAAGAAAAATCATAATCATCTGCAAACTTCATCTGCTATATATCAACAAATTTCTTCATTTTAGTTCGTTCCTCAAACCAAAGTAAAATTGAAGTAAACAAATGATTCAAACTTAAAAAAAAATTAGCAATACAGAGGTTCAAGATTCATTTTTTTTTATGAAAAACAAACAAACAAGCTGGAACTCAATGTAAATAAGACTCAACTCAGTGTAAACCAGATTTCAGTGTTGAAAATATTCAAGTGTCAAACTTCAACCTGATCAAGTTTTGAATCTGGAAAATCAGAGCTCAGACAAAAGAATCAAAATCATCTTCCAGTTGATCAAATTTCTTTCCAGTTTCAAGCTTTCAGTCCTTTGCTTCAATTTCTGGTGAGTAACTTTCTTTTTAAAACTTAAGTATATTGATATCTGATTGCATGTGGATTACTAGAAATAAAAATAGTATTGTGTGGATGTATTTGATTTAATTCACTGTGTATATACATGAATGTATGAAGGCATACTCACTGTTGTGATTTATTCTTGCCTGTTCTTAGTTTCCAGTCTTAAGTTCTGATCAATCATCAATACCTCAAAATCTAATCTATGTTAAGGTTTAAATTTCAAACAAAATATGTTAGATGTATCATAGATTATAGTTTTAAATTTTATTTAAGTTAAATAAATTAGAAATACTTCTGGAAATCAAGAAAAAGCTGAGCAAATTTAATATGAGCCAAATTTCAAACATCTTGATTTATAAATTCAGGTATATAAACTGAATTCATATGCCAAAACATGATTTTTAAAGTAGAAATCATAGTTTTTAAACCAAGGGAGAGAGAGTGGTTTGGGTTAGTTCGAATTTCCTTCTTTTGATGACATCTGATGATCCACGGGTTGGAAGTGATTGGGATCTTGGATGGAGGTGCAAGAGTGAACGGTGGGTGTAGGAAAAATATTGGGTCAAGGATTTAAGCTATGTGGATTTTGGGATTTGGATTTAAAATCTGTAAACCTAGTTTTTGCTATGATGGAAATTTGATCACCTCGGCCTCAATAATGGATCGAGTGTTTTGATACTTCGGGCGGTCGAAGGTTGGGTGATGTCGAAGTCGAGGCCAGAGGTGGAAGCTCGCAGATGGTCGGCACGGCGTGGACGAGGCGATGTTGACAGGTTGGAGGCAGCAGAATTTCAATGTTGCCAGGTTTTGGGTTGGGCTCCTCGAATTTGATTTCGAGATAACTGGGTGGTCCAGATGATTGGGATGGGTTGCGAGTTTGGTTTGTGACTTGCAGAGATGGCCATTGATGGTGGGCGTCGGCGATCGTGTGTGTGCAGGTGCACGGTGGGGAAAATAATGGTGAGGCTGTGTTTTTTTGGGGGGTTCGAATTTGCGTAGGGGAGACTCGAGGCAGATCATGTTTTTCCCGGGAGGAGACTCGCGTTTACTCGAAGTAAACTAGGGGGAGGCTCGAGTAGATGTTTGGGGACGGGTACAAACCTGTTGCCAGTTTACATTTTCAAACTGTTTTTGTTTTCAAAGTAGAAATTTTGAAACCTAAGTTTGATATAATTCCCAGTTTTAAGTTTAGTCTAGAAATAAAAATTCAAATTGTTTAATGATTTTAAAAGTATTAATTGAATTTTAATTTAAATTAAAACTGTTAAGAAGTATGTTTCAAAAAATAATGATGAGGTATAAAACTTTAACAAATCAGTGTTCTTGTGTAGGAATGTTTTCAAGTGTTTAAATTAATAGGTTCAATAAATTAAAATTAAGTAATCAGTTGAGATAACATGGTTATCTCAAATAATTTTTTATTTCTAATTAACTTAAAGATTTTAAAATGATTTTCAAAGTTGAAACTTAAAAGTAAACTTGAAATGGAAATTTTTTTATAAACCCTTTTTTATACTAATAATGTAATCATTTCTAAGAATGGGGTTTATTTTAAAAGTTAAGGAAGATTTAACGATTTGAAATTCATTAAATTATGTTAATCAAGATGGATAATTTATTATTTAATTAATTGATGAATTGGACTAATCAAATAAGAAATTAAAGGTTTAAATTAATTAATTAAGGATTAAAGATTAATTTATTAAGAAATAATAATTTTGGGAATTAAGGATTTTGATAAAATATTTATCAATGATTAAAGTTGATTTATCAAGTGATTAAGCAATAATAAATTTAAGGATAGTATGATAAATTGATTTGGTAACTAATTTGAGAATAATTAAATTATTTAAAATAATTAGTTATTTAAAGGTTAATTAAATTAATGTGATAAATTTTGATAACAAATTAGATTAATTTATTTAAATCAATTGTAAATTGTTAATTACTTAATGAATGAAATTAAGGGGTTAATTACTAATTGTAATTAAATTTGGATATTTTGATTTAATTAATGATAAGGATAAATTGGTAATTAATGATTTGTTATTCTGAGATGATTGCTCAATGGTAAGAAATTAAAGAGTAAATTTCTTGAAACAATTAATTAAGAAGTTAATTTATTATATAATTGGTTCAAAGGTCAATTTAATTAATATGATTGATTAAGAATAATTTAATTAATTAAAGAGTTTGATAAATTTATTTATATCAAATGATTTGAAATTAATAAATCAGAATTGGATAATAAATTCATAAGTAATTAATTAAATTAGAAATAAATTGAATTAATTAGGATTAAACAATGAATTAATCCTGCTTACAAATGTTTATTGAATGCTTATGAATGATTATATTGTATGAGATGCCTTGAATTGATTATCCTATCTGATTTGTGATATTTTGTTCTGTAGATTGAGCTGTGTATATTTATTTGCATCTGTATATTATCTGTGAATCTGTGAATGGGCGATGAGCGTTATAGTTTATATCGCTTATCAACTATATTTCTGTGTTTTTAATCTGTGATGATTGAATGATGTTGCACTATTGTGTTAAACCCCTGGACCACACTTATACACACACAAATATGGATTTCACGAGGAAAACGATTTGGTCACAGATTTTTGAAAATAGTTTTAAATTTGAATTTTTAAATTCAAATGGTTTGAAAGTAAGATTGGGTTTAAAGTGAAAAGCTTTTGAAATGGAATTTCAAAGATGAAGTTTATTTTGAATAACTTGATAAAGTTTGAAATTTAAATAATTTGATTTAAATTTAAATTCAAAATGTGAAACTGAATTCTAAACTAGGGATTAAAGATGTTATACCAGTTATATATGAGTTAAACCATTTTAAAATATATTAGTTTGGGAATATGAACATAAATTGAGAACTTTAACTCGTGTAAATTATTTGGATTTTTCTGAAACGAAAACTGTTTGTTTTCACATAATAAAAGCTTTCACATAAGAAATGAACGTCCAATTTGTGTTAAAAAAAAATTCAAGTTTGAAAATGAAAATGACTTCCAAGTTTTGGAAACGGTTTGAAACTATAAGTTAAATCATTGATTTAAAGATTTAATGGGTTAATCCTATAGAAATGAATTTTTTTTGAAAATCTATGAATTGATCTTTGTGAAATAAATCTTTGTTTAAAAGATTTGAAATGGTAATTGGATTAAACCATTTGAAAAGAAAGTTTTGAATTATTAAGTTGTGACTTAATTAAAATCCTATATCCATATGTTTTAAATATTTCGCTCACTATTCGGTTTAGCCGGGAAAGGACCTTTGTGTCAAGTAACCCATTCCGAATATGTGATCCGTCGTTATGGATAGCATTTGAAGACCGGTGTTGAAGACCGGGTATTTGCAAGAACGATAGGATAACCTATCGATTGTCTCTGCACTGGGTAGCTCCCGGTATAGAGATTCCCTGAGTGATGGGAAATCCGATCGGGATTGTGAATACCCGGATTGCAAGGGCTTCGTAAGAAGTGCCTTCGGTTCTGTTCGAGCCCGGAACAGACTTGTATGGATTGTGTGTCTGACATTACATTTTGAGATATAAAGCAGATTTCTTTCAAATACATTTCTGTTGGTGGCGGAGAATTTATTCTTTTAGCTTAACACCCTTCTCTGAGACGTACGAGCTCAGAGGTTATGTAGTTGAAGGTTATCAGCGATATATTCCCAATTTGGTAATGTGACATGCTAAGTGTTGCTGTGAAATGATCATTGTTTGATCATTTGTGATATGATCATTTGTTTGATCATTTATCTTTGTGATCATTACTTTGATCATTTGTTGACCCAAAGCATAGCTTTGTACCAAAGCGTGGCTTTGTGGACGAGACTTCGTCGAGCCTCACACCCCGGAATGGTCAAAACAGGAAAGATGCGGCAAGGTTATTAGGGGGCAGCGCCCCTTTAGGGTATGTTCATTTCCTTCTGGAAAAGGGTGGTATCATGGTATGGAGCCCAGATACTTACTCATGTGGAAAACACTCTATTTATTATGGTGTGATGTTGGTTATCGAGCGCTCGGATAAAGGTCCTAAAGGACCGGGGGATGGCATACTTGTGTCAGTTGTTACCCAGTTAGAGGTAACCCGACCTTGTGTTGGCAGAGATCCGGTTAGGTTCTCGGGACGTCCTTCCAGAGGCGTTCTCATGTGGCAATGGGAAGTTCCTTGGCCTGACCATTCGTTGGAAATCCAAAGAAACAATACGAGACTTGTACGGTTTTAGTTGTAGAACCTGCCATTTAATATGGTAGCTATAGTAAGCATACTATAATGGTACCTATGCTGGCTAAGATTTATATTCTACTTTCGAAATGATTTGTTCTACACTATGCACTAGTAATAATATCAAATGTTTCTTTTTAATGCGTATCAAGCATGTTTGACTATCATAAGAAGAAATCTCCTCCAAGTCTGCGTTTGCATTGTGTGTGTGGCGGGAGGTCTTATGATAGTTTCATTTTCAAAAAGCATTGCGAATTTACTTTAAAAATTCTCTTGTTTATTGTTTTTAAAGATAAACTGTTTTTGTTGCTCACACCAGCCCCATGACTGATCCAGAGTTTATTGTTCCTTTCCTAAACTCTGGGTGCTCATTATTTTCTACACGAGCAGTCTAGAGTTGGGTTTTTCAGATAGTTAGATGTAGTAGATTATCTGGAGTTAGTTCAGTCTTTGGTTCACGCCAGTCTTGCTTATCTTTGTGCATTGTTATGGGGAGTTCGAGCTATTGCTGGATTGGTTCTTGAATATGGAGTTACAGATTTGGAGTTCTTCGTTGAATACTATCTTAGAGTTATTTGTTCCGATGCTGGCATTATCTACATTTCTTTTCCGCTGCTATTTTCTTGTATCTCTGATGTATATTGATATTCATTGTATCACTCTGTTGTATCAGTATTGTATATCAATGTATTATTCTTTTATTCCGCTGTGATGTTTACTTAATTGTGTTATAAGCTCCGGCGAATCGGATTTGAACGGTCGAATCTGCGGCATTCGAATACGATTTGAAGTGTGGATGTCGATTTTCGAACGGGCAAAATCCCTGTTCGTTACATTAACAACTCCTAAAATTTTGTTGCGTAATCAAGCACCGTCATATCAGCTTGTACCAACTCAACAAACTTCCTTAATATAGTTGACTTAGCGATCCCAGACATAAATCTTTTTTTAAACCTCATTCTGAGTTCAGCCCAAGTCAAAGTCCCTTTTGCTATCCCAATAGCCATGATATCCACCAATATAATATGGCTCCTTGCAATTGCCTGAACGCCAATCTCCTCTTTTGTTCATCATTCAAGCCAATATCAATGAAAATCCTTTTACAATAAATAACCTATTTTCTGCTTCAATTGCATCCTCTGTTCCGATAAATAGTTTCCCTCTAAGTCTTGCATAATCTCTATTCAAAACAGTATAATTGTTGATATCTGGAACTTCCTGATTAGCTCCTCTAGCATTTCCACCAACTAATCCAGCAGCAGCTCCTGTTTGCATCATGTTGACAAAGAACCGATACATTGCTTCCGTATCAACCTGTGGTGTTCCTACACCTACGTTAGCAGTTGTCTGTCGACCTGCATTCCCTCTAGTATTGAACCTGACATTTCCATTGGTAGTGGTGCTTTTTCCATCAAGATTCACTCTTTTGTTTCTTGTCTTCATATCTTAATTCCTTAAATCTGCATTTGAACCTTAGTAAGATACGGAAGAATGGTCCAAGAGAGATAGAGAATAGAGACAAAGCATATACTTATATATAGCATATAAAAGTACTTTACTACAGTGTTATCCCTTACCTCAATCTTATTTTCTGATTTATTTGGATTATGTTTCCAAAACATCCTTTTAAATTTCAAAATTCTTTAGTTTTACATAAGCCTATGCCCTGATACCAAGTTGTAACATCCCCCATTTTGATCCCCAAAAGCTTTATTCTCCAAAACCTACTTAACCCATATAGCCTTTACTCTCGACCTACTCAAATCAATTTATGAGCACCCGAGATTTTAAGGGGAAAGCATAAACTTTGAGTCATACAAAATATCTGGTGTGAAGAATAATATGCCATCTTAATTTATAGATATCTAGTGATACTACACTACTAAGCGAAATGGTTTTACCAACACTAATATCCTTTAAAAATATATCTTTTGCAAATCAAAGTCCTGCAACCAAACTAGTTAAAATAAATAATATAACAATAAAGTACATGCATGTTATATGGTAATCATGACTATCCTTCAAATCAGTTGAATATTTGTCCTAGTGTTTAGTTTTCATGGTGTAACTACCAACCTACGTAGTTGTCTCAAGACTACTAAATATACCACATTGTTTAACTAACTGTTAGAAGAAAATTGGATGGTCTGTCCAAATACACTTATCCTAGTGTTTAGTTGACTATCCATTGAAGTCCTCTATTTATAAAACATAAGGGTATATAGTCGAAGTTATCCACTTCGTATAGCATATTATTGAACCTTAAAAGAATAAGATCGACATAGATAAGCCTCGACATCCACCTTAAGAAAATAGTGTGGCTTCATTAGAGCCAAAGTGATAAAGCACGACATTATATCGCCCTCTTTGAAAATAGGTTATAAAGATTGAGGTCGACAGTCATTAAGGTCAAAGTGATAAAACGTGGTATCATGTATAGCTGATATACTGTTAGAAGAAAATTGGATGGTCTGTCCAAATACACTTATCCTAGAGTTTAGTTTACTATCTGTAAAAATCCTCAATTTATAAAACATGAGGGTATATAGTCGAAGTCATCCACTTCGTATAACATAGCAGATTTTAAAACCTTAAAAGCATAAGATCGCCGTAGATTAGCCTCGACATCACTGCCTTAAAAAATAGTGGCTTTATTAGAGCCAAGGTATAAAACATGACACTATATTGCTACCATCTAAAATAGGTTATAAAGATTGAGGTCGAGAGTTATTAAGTCAAAGTGATAAAAATGTGGTATCATGTATAGCCGATATAAAAAAGTATCGCTATCGCTTTTATAGAAAGCACGCCCTCAGTATGGTTGAAGTAGATAAAATGCAACATCATTGACTTATAGAAACTAAGAGGCCTCACTAGAGCCAAAGTCAATTTAATTATCTTGAAATCAATAGAGTCGGCAATGTCATGGGTATGAGGCATTATACCCTTATATCTATATAGAGTGCAGCACTATAGCAAAACATGCGATAAGGTCGACGTCGATAATGAGGAAGCCGACTTTGAACATCTTTAACCCTTGTTGATTCGCTTTATACCAACACAAGTTAATATCATGCACACCACTATTGCCTGTCATCGAAGTAATAGCAGCAATGTAGAGAATTACGACGTCATCATTACTGACATGGCATTTCCGAAAATATTAAAACTGTCTATTTGCTAACAAAAATAAGTTCCTTCCAACTACCCCCATTGTTTATCAAAATCTTAGTGAGTAAAAAATATTTTATAATAATTCTTTTTAGAATTCTGCCATTACCAGAATTTATCATTCCCAACATATTTTCAAACTACACCTTTTATATTAATATTTTAACATAACACTTAAGCTTTTGTAGCTTAGGTAATTCACAATAAATCATAAAGACTTGGAAAAAATCCCCAAAAATCATAAAAATCAAATTTTTTATATTCTTTAACATATAAAAATTTTAGGGCTAAAAACATAATTTAATTATTTTAAATAATCGAAACTTGAAATATCTCATTTTTCAGCCTTAGAAAATTCACCAAATATTCTTATTAAATCTGAAAATTATGAAACCAAAAACCTATGTCCAAAATAATGTTTCTAACATCATATTCAAAATTTCATGTTATTTGGGTATCATATGATAAGTTTTCTAACTCAAACATATCACTTAATTTCATAAATAAATTCTATAAATTCACAAATAAGCTTATAATCATTCAAACTATGATAACATGGCATAATATGAGTAAAAGAATCATATTTATACTTAAAAACAAACTAACAATTAAAGCAAGAGATGCATTACTATTATTCACCTTGATTAGTAAAAGAAGACTGAGATTTGTATTTTGATTTGATTCCCCTAAGCTTTGACCTTATTTCCCTAGCTTTACTTCTCTTGAATCACCTTGATATGGCTGGCCTTGCTCTTTTTGTTTTGTTTGTAAATGAATGAAATAAGCGAGGAAATAAGTGAGTAAGGGTTTATATTTAGGAATCCAGGTCTATTCTCATTTTACCCTTAGCATATATTCCTCTTTCTTATTCAGTTTTAAACCATTCTTATTAACTCATTCATTAAGGCACGATCCCTATTAATTATTAAATCTTAATTTCCTTAACCTTTTATATTATTTTATTTAATTTATCCAGTTAAATATCCTAAATAATGTTAAGTAAAATTAGGTTTGTTAAAGATGGGCTCTGTTCTTATTTGGAGGAAGAACTCCATTTATCAAGAATTTTTTAACATGGGTTATCCATGAGTTCTCCTTTGCTTATTTGGAAATCGGTGTGATTGGGAAATGCTCTTGATTTTATGCTATTTCTTGATCTTGAATTTCAGTAATGGTAACCGACTAAGCTCTAGTTAAGACCAGCATTTGATTGTCTTCAAAATGCTTTGTTTAGCTTAATACCCTATTAGAACTACATTTATTTCATTTGCTACTCTTATGCTAGCAAGCTTAGCTAATGAGTTAGATGAAGAATTATTCTCAAGTGGAATTGGTTCATATCAAAATGTCGAACTGCTCCGGTAACATTTTGAAATTTCCATATACTTAGTCAAAATTGGCTCTTTCATTTCACCATGCACTTGTTTCACAACTAATTGGGAATCAAAATGATTTTTAATATAGGCTACGATCATTACCAAGCCATCTTTAAGCTTGTGTGGAGAGCTTTGTATTCCCCGATGTTGTTGGTAGTTTTGAATCCCAGCTACGCTGTCCCATAAAACTTCTACCCTTCTGGGGTGATCAGCACATATCCAATTCCTTTCCTTTGTTCACTTGATGCTCCATCCATAAATAATTACCAATACCGCATAATGGGTTCATTTTCCTTAGGTTATAGGTCTGCAGGTAGTATGAACTCTATGATGAAGTCTGCTAGTGCTTTCCCTTTGATTGCTTTTTTGGGGGCAATAGGAGATATCATATTGGAAAAGCTCCATCGCCAACTTTTGTAGGCGACGTGATGTCTCTGTATTTTCTACTATTTTCTTTAAAGTTTTGTTTATGATAACTTTGATGGGATGCATTTACAACTATGGCTGTAGTTTCCTTGCTATGAGAAGCAGGTTATAAGCTAGCTTTTCAATGATATAATGGTTAAGCTTTGCCCTTGACTGATGTTTACTCGTGAAGTGGATAGGCCTTTGAGTCTCTTCATCTTCTTGAACTACTGCAGCACTAATAGATTTATCAGTTACAACTAAGTATACATATAAGCCCTCAAATGTTACTAGTTTTGAAAAGATAGGGTTAATAACTAAATGGTCCTTCAGATTCTGCAATGTGATTTTGCATTCCTTGGTCCATTTGAAGTTATGTCCCATTTATACATGGTTCAAGAATTATATGAAATTGTCTTTTTCTTTGGAAATAAACTTGAGCGGCCACCCGGCCATTTAAGCTCGTTACATCCTTTGGTTTTTGGGGACTTCCATGTTCTTTATGGCCTCAATCTGTTCCAGATTTACTTCATTGGTGGGGGCATGTACTATGTATCCCAAAAAGTTCCCCAATTAGATCGTAATAGTAAACTTAAAGGATTCAGCTTCTTGTTATATTGCCTTAGGATTGTGAAGGTTTCTTCCAGATCATGCACATAACTTGATGCTATATTCGATTTAAAAAGAATATCATCTACATACACTTCTACATTTTTAATAATTTGATCTGAGAACATCATGTTAACTAACCTCTGTTAAGTTGCTCCAACATTTTTAATTCGGAACATGACTTTGTAGTAGTGTAAGCACTTTTCTGTCCCAAAGATGGTATGCTCTTGATCTAGCTCAAACAATGTTAATTGATTATAACCTGAGTATGTGTTTATGAAGGTGAGCAATTTATGTCCTCGAGTTGCATCCACCAACTGATTAATTTTGGAAAGAGGAAACATCCCTTCAAGCAAGCTTTGTTGAGGTTAGTTTATTCTAATAAGCATTCCACTTTTCATTAGAATTCTTTACAAGAATAAGGTTTACCATCCACTTTGGTAATGTACTTCTTTAATAAAATCATTTTCCTCTAGTTTATTGACTTCTTTATATAGAGCATTATATCTTTCTTGATCTAAGGTCCTGCACTTTTGCTTGACCAAGTAAGCATCGAGATCTATGTTGAGTGCATGTCATATGATAGTTGGACCTATTCCCACCATATTTGAGTGCCTCCAAGCAAAAACATTTATTGGCCTTTTGAGGAAGTCTATCAGCTCTGCCCTGGCCTCTTTGCTGAGAGTCTTCCCTATCTTGAGAATTTTCAAAGGATCTTTCGGGTCTATATGTACATATTTGAGGTTATCTAATAGCTTTAATTTACTCCTTGTCTCCCAAAACTTGGATATATTTTGTTGTCTTCCTTTTTGGGTTGGGATGCATTGTAGGAAACTTACTGTTAAGCTTCTTCAAAGAATTAGTGTGCGTAGCGAGTTGTATTCATCATCCTTGACTATATACGTATACCCTCACTTTCTTTCCTTACTAATGTTATAGTCATAGAATGACCTGTTTTAGCATCAATCTTAGTACTTTGTACTAGTGTGATTCTGGGAATTAGCTTGATTTCTTTCTAATTTTTATTATTACAATTATTAGAAGGGGCAATAGAATAGTTCTGAACAATTTTATTGCAAGAATTGAGGTTCAGTTTGTAAAATTATCTACCCAACAATTGTTCTTCACAATTGATCCTATCCCGATGAGGATATAAAACTTCATAAGAAAGTTTTTTTAAGAAATTATTGCTCCTATATCGATCAATGCATGTCTTCCCAAGAATACATTGTACGGAGATAGCTGGTCAACGATCGGGAAGCCTAGTAGAATAAGGGACGGTCTCTGTAGTGATTAAAAGGCATGTTGATCCAATGGGTACGATGGTAGTGTTGTTGAAGTTGTGGATCGGTTTGGAGTTCTTCTTTAATATTTCCTTTTTGGAAGAGTCATTTTGTTGAATGTGCCCCACTCCTCCCTATGGATTGAGGCTATAAGATTTGGGGAGGGAGGGGGTTTCCTACTAGATTTTCATTTAGATCTGGAGTGAGTTTTCTAGTCCTCTCCCCGTTATTTTCCTTATGGAAGCTACCTAAGTGCCCTTTCTAAATCGTCATGTCTATTTCACTTTCCAGGTGTCGACAATTTTTCATCTGATGTCCATTGGCCCTGTGAAAGTGGAAATAGGCCCTTTCTTTGGTTCCTGCTTGTTCGCTTTGTTCGAGACATTGTGAGCTAGCTCAGTCATGGTCATCTCACATATCTGGCTTGGTGTGTGGGTGAGGGAAGTCATTGCTATGAAGTTGAATTCCCTCTAATGTTTTATAGGCAACGATAACCTTTTTCCCACTCTACTTGTCATTATAGGGACAAGAAGTCATTTGAGATTGATGTGATTCTGCAACCTTAGCTTTCTCTATTCTGATACTGCCGCTGGCCTTCTCACAGAATGCCTTCATGCTATAGAATGGCTTTCTATTGTTCTTCTCAAATATGAAGGTGCCTTTCTTAACCCCAGCATGTGCAACCATCAACAACACTTCCTTATAGGTCACCCCAAGCCTCAAATTTGAAATGTTTTATGAAGCTTCATAAGATTTCGTTCTTTTCACACATGACATTTTATGTACATTTGAGGATGCTTGCCTCCTAAAATAAAATTGTCTCAAGAAATTCGTAGTTAACTATGGCTAAGAACAAACATCTTCACGTTGTACCTCCTAAACCATCTTAAAGCGGCCCTTGCTAGATACACTAGGAAGATCTTACAACTACCCATCCTCCCTACCTTTAAGATATGCATGTACTACTTGAAAGTACAAATATGGTCTTCTGAATTTGTGGTTCCATCGAATTTATTAAGCGATATGGCTTTGAAGTTGTTAGGAAAGTATGCTTTTGTAATACCTACACTAAATAGGAAAGAACCTTCTTACCATACTTCTTCTTTGTTACCTGTCTGCCGAGTCTTTCCTAATGCTCCATACGGGCCTGCCGAGTCTTTCCTAATGCTCCATACGGGTCTTTAATTAGCCGATCTCATTCTTTTTGGCGTTTATCTAGGATGATCCATCTCCATAGAGTGAAGTAATGTCATCGTCATCCTGCACATTTCATGCCATTTTTTTAGTAGTAAAAGATTGACGTTCGTAGGCTTTGGTCTAATTTAAGGAATGGTTTTGCAGTTGGCTTTGAGCTTGGTATCAACTCTTCATCTAGCATTACCATTGTCACTCCTGAGACTGTCATTATCACTCACATGTTGCATGGCCACTGCAGGTTGTTAATGATGGTGGTAAGCTATGACAGATTGGGGAAAGATCAGTTTAAGGGAAGGATATTGGGACAGGGATGTTATCCCACCTTTTGGTCAAGGCTGGAATATCAACGAATTGGCAAGGAATGATGGATATCGGGATTGGAGATCGATTGGAAACAAGGCTGCAATCGATGTCGTCAAAATTTGGCCGAGCTCCGATCAGAACAGAATCGATTGGAGATGATGAGGAGGACTAGGAGAGGCTATGTTTCAGGTTTCAAATCAGAGTTCGTATGGAGGAGATATGATCGATACAAGGTAGGAAGAACATGCTATTCGTATCCATCAGTGCGCAAGGATTGGTTCGTATCGATGCATTTCGCATCGATCAGCAGGTGACATGTCGTATCGATCGGGTTCGCATCGATCAGGTTTTGGTTCGACTCGATGGTTTCGTATCGGTCAGGATGGAAAGAGGTGGTATGTCTCAAATCGATACTCTCGTATCGATAGTAGAAGAACTTTGGCACTTTCGTATCCATGGGAGGCTATCGGAGTTCGTGTCCATCAGGTAAGGCCTCGCTCGTATCCATCAGGTAAGGCTTCGTTTGCATCCATTAATGTCCAGCTTCGTATCCACATGGTTGGCCCTTCGTGCGTTTTTCGTATCGATCGATATCGCATAACATTATTTCGTATCGATCGGCCGGATCGATACGAAACACCCTCCTGAAATCGATATGATGAACGGTATGATGCAAGCAGTTGGATATAGATGCAAAGAAAAATTATCGGCACGAACGAACGTGAAGTATGGATGCGAGCGCGAATCAAGGAAAGAAGCATTCAAAACGGCGAGGAAAGTGGATCAACCTAGGGATTTCGCGACATGTCTTCGCATGCGCACGTGCCTTTATCGAGTCGAACGAGATGGATACGAAACATGGATTCGAACGCGACAGTGTTCACGAAAACGCAATCTTGCATCGGTCATATCACCTAATCCACAGGTCCAAAAGCTACAAAATTTTTATAATAGCTTCCATACAAGGTAAAGAATGTTCCTGCCAAGTTTCAGCTTAATTGGATCATTTTTGATTGATACGAAATCGTTTCGTATCGATCACAGATCGAGTCGAAACTTGGTGGGGTCGGTCGCGTGGGCCCACTCACGTGCCAGAAGAAGTCTCCCGAAGTTTGAGCACGATATCAGCCTCCTACGCCTATAAATAGCCCCCTGAAGCCTATAAAAAGAGGATCTTTTGGCTCTTCAACGTCCAGACTCTGCCGGATTCAATTCTACATATTACTATCACTATTGTACTCAAATCTCTTTATTGTAACGGCTGTATTCAACTGTAACCAGCAAGGATAATCAATAAATGATAAAACTTTGGAGTGGATGTAGGCCGGAGATATTCGAACCACTATAATTCTCGTGTTTTTGTTCATTACTTTTGGATTGTTGCATGCTGTTTGTTGTGATCTGTGATTTGTGTTTGGGATACTGCTGATTTATATTCATAACTTGGTGCTTTCATGATATTTGGGGTTTGTGACCAGTTTTGGCACAAACAAGGGATCTCTCTATACTATCCATGCATCAGTTTAATTGGTTTGTAAAAGCTTGCAGAGCTGCTAAGACATGATATATGGTAGGCTTTACTCAGGCTCCTACCTCAGCCTAGGTTATGGAGGTTAGGAGTTGCTTTTTTGACATTTTTGAGGGGAGGTAGAATTTCTCCTAGTTAAGAGGGGTATCAGAATCCGAGGGATTCATGGTACTATATTGGTATTTAAAGGGACTGCAAAACATCAAACCCTTTCATGAAGTAACGACGACGTCGAACCCTTTCATGACTATGAGTTAGAAAAATTAAATGGTATTAAATTTTTCTTTAAGTGGAATAATTATATTACTTAAGTGCTTATCCAATTATGAAGGGAAAATGTCCAAAAGGTTTAAAATCGATTTATTACTTCCAATTTGTCCTAACTCAAGCATGGAAAGAAAAAATAGCAAAGTAAAGTACTTGAAATAATGAAAAAGGGATATAGAGAATCTACGTAGTTTGAATGTTAAGTAATCCTACATCCATAAGTAAAATGCCTATTTCTTCTATCTTGATTCTTAATACAAACAAAAAATGATAGAAAATAACATGTTTTCAATTTGTGTGTTCAAAAAAGGTAAAGAAAAGAAGCCCCTCTTTTCGACTACAGTGTCCTTCTCATTTATAGTGCATAGAGATTCGCATGGGCTGCCGACGTCACTATCCATCCATCTCACTGATTTGATGTGTGCATTGCTAACATTGCCTTTAGCGAGAATTGTAATTTGAGCTGTTGAACTTTAAGCCTGGGCAGAAAGTTTGAAACTGAAGCAGGAACTCCCAAATTTTACTAGACTATGACTTTCCAATTCGGTAAGGCAACGGGTTTGCAGACCGCATACATACGTGCGAATGAGGCCGTAACGGAAATCTGCCTCCCATTTAAGGAAGAATTGTATCATTATTGGTACTCTTGGATTCTGCTATAGTTTATTACGGGTCATTCCTACATTATGTCTAGAGTAGTGATACTGCATAGTATTCATAGTGCACTGATATTGCCGGAGCTACACTATTCGATCTGAGATGTCAGCAAAGTGTAGTGTTGGAGCCGAGCTATTTGGTTTAGTAGAAGAGACTGCGTTACTATTTTGGAGAGTGGTTGCATTGCATTACTCTATTCCGAGCTATTCTCATCAATAGAGGACCATGTCATTAGCCTTGCCTTTGAGCGGGTTTAATGATTATGAAGATGAGGTTGAGACCTCTTGGATTTGATTTTGAGGAATGAGGCTTGGATTTTGGTCATGAGAAGTCTTTCCTATCGCTTCATTTTTTGGGTTCTTATATATTTTGGTCGTGCCTTTAGGATTATAGCATTGTTCTGTTACATCAAAATGGCGACGCGTTCTTTATTACTTCGATGTTGATCTCGAATTGCGATGCAATCCTGTCACTTCAACATCTATCAAAATGCCGGTTCATCGTTATGGTTTTTGATATAAAATTGCAGCGCAGACCTATCACCTTAGATGTTAGTTTTAAGATTGCGACGCATCCCTTCTGCGCATTATTGCTTTAAGGATGGTGCTGACCCATGGAGGATTACTTTCAAAACTATAGTATAACCTTTATAATTAGTGTTATCCCATTTTTTGGACAAAACTGGAATATCGATGTTGTATGCATTTCCACCACGACCGGAACCAAGAAGAAGCAAGCGAGCGTACAAAAGCCGGGGATTCACTCAAGGTTCAAATATAAAAGTTCATTTGGTGAAGCAATGCGAGAATCCACTAGGAATCAAAGGTTAAAGTCTCATTCGGCAATCTCATTCGGCGCCGTTCATTCGGCATTCAGAACCCACTGACACATCCGGCGTTCCCTTCTCCAACACTCCATTCGGCACCGGACCATTCGGTGCCGGACCAACAACTCAGCATCAACCGAACCAAACACCACCGAACGACATACCCCCGGACCTCCTTACCACCGAACCAAACTCCGCTTCCAAGCTCCACCGAACGACATACTACCGGACCAAACACACACATCACCAACACCGATCCAACCTTCTCCACATGGCCGAACCAAGCTCCGCCGAACCAGAAGTTGCCAGTCCAGATTGCATCAGCCCAAGCCCACCAGCAGCTATAAGCATCCAAGACCCCTGCCCCCTGCCTCACTCTATAAATAGAGGGGCAGGGGTACAACAATGGAAGACAAGTTTGAGAGCTCAAGCCTGGAAGGAACTCTCAAACAACTTTAGATACTTGTAATCAAAGCTTTGTACTTGTAATCTGAAGAAAAAAGGAGAATAACATATAAAGTGGACGTAGGCACGTTCTTGCCGAACCACTATAAATCTGTGTGTCTTTTACATTTTAGTCCTTGCTTTTTACATATTTGCATAAATCACCCAAATCACTAAACACAACATAAAATCAACCAACTCATACGACTTTGGGTGTTTGCGGCCATTTTTCACGCAAACATTTTGGTGCTTTCATTGAGAGGAACCAGCTTCCGCTACACGGACAGAAGTTGAATTTGAAAATCTAAGAGTTCAGATCTAAGAGTTATGACGAGACAAACAAGTAAAAGGCAAAGGCCAGAGAGAAGTGAACACCAAGGAAGTCAAGAGGCTTCCTCAGGAGGGAATCAAGCGTCGATCTTCATCACTAGGGATGAGATGGAGGTCATGATGAGAAGACAAGAAGAGATGATCCAGAACTTACTTCAACAAATTGGGCAAATTGGAGCACAGATCCAAGGAGCGACTGGAATTCAGAACGGAGCAGGACCATCTGGCGCAGCACCAGAGCTAGGGGGCACTCACGCAGAGCATGTTGATCCAACCCCGGGAAGTGAGATGGGGGCATCCGAGCCACCTGGTAGCAACAGAGGAATGAACGTTCAGCCAGGGAGGCATACACATGGAAACTCCCGCGGACTTGGCGGGCAGGTCGAAGACAGTGAACGAGAACTACAGCTTGGAAACAACGACAGATTAGCAGAGATGGTTAGAAGAGCTATGAGAGGCGGTTTAGTAAACAGAGACTTGGAAGATGTAAACAGGAGTCCTTTTTCTTCTGCGATTAGGACGGCTAGGAACCCACCAGAATTCAAGCTACCATCATTGGACATGTACAACGGGAAAACGGACCCCACGGTCCATCTAACGAAGTATATGAGACATATGGAAGTGCTGGGGGCATCAGAGGAGGTTATGGCCCGGTGCTTTCCACTGTATTTGACGGACATTGCAGCGTTATGGTTTAGACAACTGGAGAGCGGCTCCATAGGAACATGGGCAGATTTAACTGAGAGATTCATGAGGCAATTCAGGGTTCATATTGCGAGACCCAAGAATGTGATGACTTTGGCAACCTTGAAACAGAAAACTGGAGAGACTTTGAGGAGCTTCCTAACGCGATTTAATGCGGCAGCAGCATCAGTAGATCGACCAGATCCAGCTATGGTCATGATGGCAGCTGTATCTGGAATAGCTGGTAACACAGAATTCAAGAATTCATTAACCAAGGACCCGCCTATGAATCTGGGAGAATTCTATCACGAGGCTGAAAAGTTTCTGCGTTTGGAAGATGCTAGTGCAGAAAGAGAGGAAGAAGATGACGTTTACACAATCAAGAGCGGAAACCCACCTGGAAAGGGTGCGGAGACTAGCAAAGGAAAAAGAAAGGCTGAGGATAATGATGACAGGACAAAGTGGCTACGAAGAGAGCCACGATTCACCACCTATTCAGAGTTGAATGAGAGTTTGGAACGGATTTATCAGAATACCAAGGGGCAGGTTCCGTATCGTAGACCAATGCGAAGGGATCCAACCTCTGACGAAAGAAAATCAGATAAGTTTTGTGTATTTCATGAATTGAATGGTCATAACACTAATGATTGTAGGCATTTGAAGGACGAGGTGGAAGGGCTTATCAAGAACGGTATGCTCCTTCAGTATGTGAGGAGGCGAACTCCAGCGGTGGAGCCAGAGCGACCACCCTCTACATCAGCTAGAGGTGACCCTAAATCAGGGCACCATTTGATTATCCATTGATTGCTTGATTAAAATAACGATGAACAAGTCGTAAGCTTCCACTAAAGCAATTAAATCATTTACACATGTACGAGATCGCGAACGATCTCCAGGCATGCTCTGAATGATCATTGACTGCTTCGGTGTGGGAACTTACACTTTGACATCCTTGCTTTGCTTTTGTTTCGATTTGAACATTTGAACTCTTCATGTTTGGACATTTCTGCTGTAAGGTACTATTGCTTTAACATTTACAATTCTATGAAAAAATTATTTACTTGTATGCCCGTTGGATCGCGAACGGTCCACGAGCACCTATTGCATGGCAACGAACTGCCGAAGTCTTTGATTCGAAAACTCCCCCAAACAATAACTCCAACACTGATAATATTAAGTCCCCCCCGGGCACACTCATTCGCCTCGAACGGCACCCGACTTCGAACAGTCACAATTCGCCTCGAACGGCACCCGACTTCGAACAGTCACAATTCGCCTCGAACGGCACCCGACTTCGAACAGTCACAACTCGCCTCGAACGGCACCCGACTTCGAACAGTCACAACTCGCCTCGAACGGCACCCGATCGCGAACGATCATAACTCGCCTCGAACGGCACAACTCGCCTCGAACGGCACAACTCGCCTCGAACGGCATAACTCACCTTACCTCAAATGGCTCGATCGCGAACGGTCGTCATTTGAGGTCCGCCACCTGATCACTGACTACTACATCTTACCTCAAATGGCTTGATCGCGAACGGTCGTCATTTGAGGACCACCACTTGACCGCACACTGTCGCACCTTACCTCGAATGACTTGATCACGAACGATCGTCATTTGAAGTTAGGCGCTTGACCTTGAACGGTCACATCTCATCACAAATGGCTCGGTCTCGAACGATCGACGCGTGGACTTACAGACTCGACCGCGCACTGTCGCACTTTACCTCGAATGACTTGATCACGAACGATCGTCATTTGAAGTTAAGCGCTTGACCTTGAACGGTCCCTACTCGACCGCGCATTGTCGCACTTTACCTCGAATGGCTCGATCCCGAACGGTCGTCATTTGAAGTAAAGCGCTTGACCTTGAACGGTCACATTTCATTACAGATGACTCGATCCCGAACGATCGGCGCACGGATTTACGCGCTTGACCGCGCAGGGTCGCACTTCACCTCGAATGACTCGATCGCGAACGGTCGTCATTTGAAGTTAGGCGCTTGACCATGAACGGCCGCGCTTCATCCCAAATAGCTCGATCCCGAACGGTCGTCATTTGGGGCTATATAAAATATCAAGCTCTTTACAGGTTGATGACAGGATATGAACATCCAGCTCATGGCATTACAAAACACGCCTTCCTACCGCAAGGCATATTTTGGGGGGCAAAGTGTTATCCCATTTTTTGGACAAAACTGGAATATCGATGTTGTATGCATTTCCACCACGACCGGAACCAAGAAGAAGCAAGCGAGCGTACAAAAGCCGGGGATTCACTCAAGGTTCAAATATAAAAGTTCATTTGGTGAAGCAATGCGAGAATCCACTAGGAATCAAAGGTTAAAGTCTCATTCGGCAATCTCATTCGGCGCCGTTCATTCGGCATTCAGAACCCACTGACACATCCGGCGTTCCCTTCTCCAACACTCCATTCGGCACCGGACCATTCGGTGCCGGACCAACAACTCAGCATCAACCGAACCAAACACCACCGAACGACATACCCCCGGACCTCCTTACCACCGAACCAAACTCCGCTTCCAAGCTCCACCGAACGACATACTACCGGACCAAACACACACATCACCAACACCGATCCAACCTTCTCCACATGGCCGAACCAAGCTCCGCCGAACCAGAAGTTGCCAGTCCAGATTGCATCAGCCCAAGCCCACCAGCAGCTATAAGCATCCAAGACCCCTGCCCCCTGCCTCACTCTATAAATAGAGGGGCAGGGGTACAACAATGGAAGACAAGTTTGAGAGCTCAAGCCTGGAAGGAACTCTCAAACAACTTTAGATACTTGTAATCAAAGCTTTGTACTTGTAATCTGAAGAAAAAAGGAGAATAACATATAAAGTGGACGTAGGCACGTTCTTGCCGAACCACTATAAATCTGTGTGTCTTTTACATTTTAGTCCTTGCTTTTTACATATTTGCATAAATCACCCAAATCACTAAACACAACATAAAATCAACCAACTCATACGACTTTGGGTGTTTGCGGCCATTTTTCACGCAAACAATTAGTATTTGAGAGTTAAGCCATATGAAGTTTGTGCCGCAATCCCTCATCTTGAGTGTTCATTATTGTTCTCAATGGGTAGGTACAGTTTTTATGGTTTTCCCTTGCTCTTTCTCATGTTTTAGTGTAGTACTATTTTAGCTTTGCCCTTGCCTTTTTATCATGTTTTTATTCTTATTATGAGAGTAATTCTTTTGGCTTGGCATTTGGTCTTATATCACTATGACAGCATTTGGAAAATATAATGTAACATCGGAAGTTTGACCTATAGTTATTGATCAGATCGGTTCAATTCAAAGGCATGATGCGAGCATAGTAAAAATCCTAGATTAGATTAGGAAACAAGAAAAGTCTAATCATATTAATTAGTATTCTTTCTATGTGAAGGTTTGGCTTCATAGGGATGGTATTTTATGTGTTTCCAAAGAGGAAATATGATTGATGAGGTACTTTTAAAGTAATATGATTCTAGAATGATTATTTTTCTTAGTGGTAAGAGGATGTACAAGGTTGTGAGTGTGCTTATTATAGGAAGCATATGAAAATGCATCTTTTCGAGTTCATAGAGAAGTGCATGACTTGCCATTAAGTCAAGGTCAAACAAAATAAACCAGATAGTTTGTTGTTATCTTTAAATTATTTCCACTAATAGTGGGAACATAGATTAATTGATTTCATTGATGGTTTGTTGTAGAATTATAGAGGAAATGAGAGCAGTTGGATATTGTTGATTAATTGATAAAGATCACTCATTTCATTCCTATAAAGGCTTCTATGACCGCTCCATCTTTAGCGATCTTGTTTGTATGAATATAACATGGTTGCATAGTGTACCCTCTATTATGAGTGGCCGAGATCCAAATTTTTTGAGTGAGTTTTGAAAGAGTGTGTAACATATATTTGGTATGAAATTGAACTTAAGTTCAAAACTGTCCCCAAATGACCACTAGAACGAAATAGTGGACTTTTTCTTAAGGACTCGTTAAGAGCTTTTATTCTAGATTTTAGAGAATTGGGTGAGGATAACTTAGGAGTTTGCAGATAACAACAGCCATCAAGTTAGTATTGGCATGATAAATTTGAAGTGATGTAAGAAGGCCTTGTAAGTTGCCTACATGTTGGTAGTAAACTACTGGTAAGGTGATACTTGGGTCGGAATGAACCTTGAGTCTTCAGAGAAAATCGAGCTAATACAAAAAGAATAAATTCATATTAACTCTAGAAAAAATCCTATGCTGATAAAATATGTACTGATCTTGAATTTGAAGTTGTTGATTTAATCTTTATAAAACATCGACACTGAAGAGAGGTGTTAGATTTACTAATTCAGCAAAACTTGCATTAGATTTGTTAGGTCATTTACTATTATGTGAGGGATAATAGAGCTTGCATATAGGGTTAATCTTCCAAAAATAGTCCAAAGTGTAAAATTTGTTCCATGTTTCCTACTTACACAAGTTTGTACATACCATGGGTGTAGTAATTGAACCAATTCAATTAGAGGAAAGGGGTGTTGAACTGAAGGTTTATATGCTTATATGATTTATTAAGACCATCAAGAGTAGTGTTAAGAGAATTTGAAGCAAGGTTATTGAACTTGTTCACGTGCAATAAGGGTGAAGATTTTGGAAATAGCATTGGGAGCTGGAAGAGAAGATGCGTGCTTCTAATCTAGAAACTTTTACCCATTTGATTCCATTTACTCAAAGTAATATTTGTTTCCATATGTTTGATTAGATTTGCATTCTAGTAAAGAACATGGTTTGTATTGTATGTTATACTTTTCTAACTTTGATGCTAATGCTAGGGATGAGGACACATTATTGTAAGTGAGATGCACTGTCCCACTCATGATGATTTTAAGGGAGAAATCCATTTTAAGTAGAGAATGTAACAACTTATATTTTAATGCTTTATAATTCATTATAGTAATCTTTTAATTAAAATAAAAAAGGATACGTGTAAAAGATGAAGTCTTAAAGATGGATGAATTAGGACTTGAGACTTATATCATTGCATTCGTTATGTTGTTTACCTAAGAAAAAAATAATGTTTACTAAAATTGGATAATATAGATGAAATAAAGAAAAGTGAAGGTATTGGAAAAATGGTCATTTTACCAAAATTGGTCTTATTAATTCTAAAATGAGATTTTTCCCCCTTCATCATTTCATTATTTTATTCTTCTATTTTCTCTTAAAGAGAAAACACAAGGGTTTCAAAATTTACATCATTATATTTTCTACATTTATTCCCTAAAAATTAAAAATTAAATATCTAAATTTAAGTTAAGAGGTTCTTTATAAATCTATCACCTCAAGTCCATATTTTGAAGAGGTTATGAGCTGGATTTTAGATATCAAAGATGAGGTTCAAATTGGAGCTCGGATTTCTTTATATTGGGTGGGTGGTATTTGTGACGACCGCCACATACCATCCACACATCAATGACCTAAAAGAGCACTATGAACTTGCTAAGCTGATAAAACGATCAACATGATCTAAAATTTAAAGTAGAAAATCGGTTGCATATCTCAAAGTGCAAGGATAAAATATATTGAAAATATACAACAAAATAGAGTGAGCCATAAAAAATAAAAAAACATCTCCACAAAATCATGAGTTATGGTACAAATGTCAGTATATTTTAGTTCAACATTTTCTCATTGCATCTCTCTGAGTATGTAAGAACAAAGAGCGGAAACTACAGATATAGGGCTATACGCTATAGCTTCTCGAAGCACATCTTGGTAAAATAGGTGCTGCTCCAAACCTGTCATTTAACCTACTCATTTAAGAGTAACCAAGATGATAAGAGTAAACATAAAACCTTGGGTCAAACAAATTCTGATGTCAGTGGTAAATTATTATCAAAAGCGTACTAGAAAATACAGTACTAGATAGGTACAAAAACCATACCTGACATGTCCCTGCAACCAAAGAGTTAGCACATAATAATAAGATATGATATGCTACTCAAATAAATGACAATAGGATACTATAAAAGACCAACATAGAAAAATCTAAGCAACCTCCTCCATTGACCCTATTCCTCATCCCTTCTCCAGCATTCCTAAAAATGATAGTCTACCCAAGAGAAATAGAAAACATAACAACCGTCGCAATCATAGCATCCATCAACCAAAATCTTGATATCATCTTCTAAAGTCTTGAATATATGATAACTCATATGGCCCTATCCTTGCTTCCCAGAGACAAATGGAAATTCTGGTTCAGTGATTGTGTTCCCTCATACTTTTCAGGTATGAAACCCCACATGGTTGCCCCCTACAGCACCTCCATAACATCTAACACTAGGCCCTCCCAAAGCGATGTAATGACCTAAAATTTTAGGCAATATTAATTTAATAATCTGTATAAATAATTTAATTGGTTTGATAATTTTAATTTAAAATTGGTAAATTTAATCTTCTAAAGGTTAATAAATATTTAATCTGGTAATTTTGATCAATATCTATTTGACAATTTAAAATTTGATAAGAATTATTTGTCAAAGTAAATGAAATTTTATTCTGTTTGATATATATTGTGAATAGAAATATCTTTCGTTTTAACTAAAAATGAATTTTCAAATTGTAATATATATGTATGTATATGTTATAATTTGATGTTGTTTTGGAATTTAATTTAATCTATTAATAATTTATATGTGAATGAGTATTGTAATTTAAAGCTTTGTTTTAATTTATATTTTCAAAAGTTAATTTAGAATAATTAAATTATTTGCAAAATAAAAGATAATTATTTGTTTTTAAATATAAAGGCTTAATCAAAGTTTTGTTTTGTTTTCTTTAATAATGCTTAAATTTAAAATGGTTATAAATGTATATGTAAATGTTTTAGATTTTTAAATTTATGCATAAGAAATTATTTATATTTTAATTAGTATTAGAACATTTTCTTTTAAAGATAAATTTATATTTACATATACAAGTATTTATTTATAAAGTAAATTTAACATGTAAGTTTATATTACATTTTAAATTTAATAAAAATTTATTTAAAATATAAAGACATGTGTAAACATGTAAATTGTCTTAATAATACATGTAAAGAAATTAATTATTAAAGTGACAATAGAAGAATAAGCTAGCTTATGACAAATGTTGGCAAAATGAACATATGGCCTTCATCTTTCATTTATTTGAAAATTTCAAACATAAAAGAAAATTGTTTCTCCACTTTCATTTTTCCAAAACTTTCTTTCTTCTTCTCAAATTAATGGCAATTCAGTAAACCACTTACAAACCTGAAATCTAAAACCCAAAGACAAATGCTACCTGAAATCTAAACACAAAATCAGATACAAATCTACTTCAAAACTGCAAAATTGAAAATCTGCAACATTCAAATCAACCTGCATTTCGAATCAGATCAACAGCAGTTTTAAAAACATTTTGAAGGGGCAACAGCAAGTTTTAATCATCAGGTTAAAGCATACATAAGGATCAAGTTCAGCAACAATTTCAATCTTTTTAATCATCAAATTAAAAGCATGCAGAGGAACTCTTCAGCAAATCAAAGCCTGAAAACTGCTCTGCTTAAAAGAACAAGGTGAGTAAATAATTTTAAAAATAGTTGATCTAGGTTTTTATTACATGCATGTGATGATCTGAAAATTTTCTTGATATTGCCTGAAATCATTCAGTTATTTATTGAATTTATAGTTATGTTATAACCCTGTGTATATGTGAAAAAGAGAAAAACATCCTGCTTCATGTTTCTTTCAGGCAGGCTCAAATCCTTCAGAGAATTTAAATCTTCCACCAATCCCATTGTTTGATTATAATTATTAAATGAAATTTGTATGTAAATGATAGGTAGAAATTTTAAGAGTAGTTTCTGTAATTTTTAAATTACAAATAATTCAAAAAAAAGAAATTACTGTAAACTACTGATGCATGTCAAAAATCAACTTCCATGATTTCTGATTTGGATTTCGTGAATATGTTAAGAACCATAATTTATGATTTTTAAAGTATACATCATAATTTTTTTAGTTGAGAAATTGATGGGAATTTGGGTTTTGTTTGAAATTGGGGTTTTGGTGATTTGTCGATGATCGGCGTGGCGAGGTTGTATGATTTTTGGTATGGAGGAGGTTGGATTGAGTGCGAGCAAGGGAAAAATATAATTGGAATTTTCAATTGGGTAATTTGTTCTAAATTGATCAAACTAGGGTTAAGTTTGCAATTTTGGTTTGGCTTGGAGGCAGTTTCTTCGCGACTTGGTTGTGGTACTGAGGTGATCGCTTCTGGGAAGGATGAAGCTAGGGGATGTGGCGGTTCTTCTGTGACGACGGCGAAGGTTGTCCGGCGTCGTGGCGTTGGTCGTGGATGGGTTTAAGGTTGAGCGGTTGCTGCATTTTCGAGCTAAGTATCGAAACTTTGATTCGCGAGCATATGGGTTGATCTGGGTTTAGGGTTGTGCTCGTGAATGTTAGAGTGATCGGCGACGATTGTCGCGACGACTATGGGTGGCCGACAGCGATGGTGCACGTGCACCATGCATGGCTGTGTTTTGATGGGTTTCTGTTTTGGGAAGACGAGGTTATACTCGGGTGGGATCTCGTGTTATCCTCGTGTATGACTCGAAGATATGGTGCTGTGTTTTCGCTTCGGGGTAGGCACGAGGTTTTTAGGAGTTTTACTCGAGTTTTTGCCGTGAGTATCTCGAGTTTGGAATTGTAGGATTTTCTGGTTTTACTGTATATGATAAATATTGTAAAATTTAATGATGGGGTTGCAATTTTAACGTGATGTTGTTATAAGATGAAATCAAGCATTAAGTTAAAATCAAGTTTACAAAGAAAACAAAAGTTAAACTTGTTGTTTGAAAATAAAGTTATTCAAACCTTTAAAGTATTATTTGAATTTATTTTGAAATTTTAAATTGTTAAGAAGTTTGTATTTGAAAGAAATTATCTAAGTAGATTTTGAAATTCAATTTAAAAGAAGTGTTTTGAATTTAAGGTATTAAATCAAAGTTTTAAGTAAAGTTTTAAGGTAAGGTTTTAATAACTAAAGTTTTCAAATTTTATTTGAAATGAATAAGTTTAAAATTTGATAATTTTAAAGTGTTTCAAATTTTAAGTTTGATTACCAAATGTCTTCTTTCAAATAAGGATATTGATATAATTTCCAAATCCAAATAGAATAATTTGATTTTAAGTTATTAAAATTTGATTTATTCAAATAATTTAATTATGAAGATAAATAGGGTTAATTTATCTTTGTTATTAACTTAAGAATACTTGATTGAATATGATTTGTAATTAAGTAAAGAATTAATTAAGATAAATGTGTTTTCTTAATTAATTAAAGATTTTGAAATATAAGACGTTAATTAATTATTTAATTAATTTTAAATAATTAGTTAATTATTTATTTAATTTTAGATAATCACTTAATTATGGATTAATTAAGTGCGATTACTTAATGAAGTAATTAATGGTTAATAATTGAATGTAATTAAGATGGTAATTACTTATGGAAGTAATTAATGGAAATTACTCATGGGAGTAATTATATGGAAGTGATTATTGGATAATCACATGATATTATTAATCTAAGGACTGATTAATATAATTATTTGAAGTTAATTAATTATTAAGTAATTAATTAATTAAAGAATTAAGAATTATTTAATGATGAAATTAATTATTTGTTAAGTAATTAATTAAGGAAGTAATCAAGATTGATTAATAGAAGTAATTAGAGATAAATTGCTTATGTAAGTAATTAAGGGTTAACTACTTAATTATTTTAGTTAATTAATTAATGTGGTTAATTAATTAATGAATGAGATTAAATTAAGAATTAATTACTAAGTGTAATTAATTAAAAATGTAATTAATTAATAAGTAATTAATTAAGGATTATTTATTAATTTAATTGATTAATAATTACTTAAAAGAAGTAACTAAAGATTAATTGGTTAATTAGATTAATTAATCAAGGATTAATATAATTAATTAAGAAGATAATTAATTAAGATAAGTAATTTCAAATTGTTAATTACTGTTTATGATTAATGAGATGATTAATTACAAGATAATTATTTAATTAAAGGAATAATTAATTTATAAGTATCATTAGTTAATATAATTGATGATTTTAATCAAGATTGATTAATAAAGGTAATTAATTTAAGTATGATTAATTAATTGTAATTAACCGAGGTTTAATGTAATTAATTATAATTGATTAATTAATTGTAATTAATTAAGGTTTAATGTAATTAATTATAATTGATTAATTAATGTAAGTAAATGAATGATCATTAATTATTGTAATTAATGATAGTAATTAAAGGTTAATTACTGAATATGGATAAGACTAATTAATTGAATGTAATTAAAGTATAATTAATCAGGGGAGATTAATTAAAGAAGATCATTAAGAGATGATTAATTTATTTATTTGGAATAGATAATTAAGGAAGGATTAAGGTTAATCCAATTGATTTAGAGTTGATCAATTCTGTTGATGGATGATTGATTGTTATTGATTGATCAATGTTGGATGATTGATTGATATTGGATGATGGGTTGATACTGGATGATTTGGGTATGATATCTATGATATGTGATATGCTGCTTTGTGAGATGACTAGTTGATATGAATTATCTATTGTGATAATATTATTCATCTATCTGTTTATATCATCATGAATATAAGTTAATTGTTTAAACCCTTAAGTACAACTTGGACATTAAAATGGCGTTTTATTTCGATGAGATCGGAATCGGGTTTCCATGTTTGGATATCCGAAAACCACATCGATTCCAATTAAAAGTTAGGTCGTGAATCCAAGTGGAGCTTTGTGAAGACTCGAGGTGTAAGGACTATACGTCAGTATAACTCTGTGGGTGATTCCATAATGAGTTTGACGGAAATGGTTCTTATAGATTCGAGATGGTGATTCAGAGTGCAAGGGCTATGGTCGATGACTCTAAGGGTGATTCCAAAATGAGTGCAACGAGATAGTGCCTTCGATTTCGTTTGAACCCTGAACGAACTTGTATGGATTGAATGCTTTCAAAACATCGTTAGGTGGATGATGAGCATTCTAGATGTGTTCTATAAAGGTAATCGCAGCCTCAAGCCTCATCAACCGGGAATGGCTAAAACAGGGGAGGTGCAGCAAAGCTAGGTGGGTAGTGCCCATTTCAGGACAAGATTTTCCTCTGTCTAGAAGTCCCTTTATATTCGGCTGTGTGGGGCGGTTGATTGCAACAATTGTCGGGATTTTCTTGTTCGGAGTTGTTCAGTAAGGAACGGTTCTGGCCTTGTGTTGCAGGGGAGTTAGGGTGGCTCCTCGGTACGGTGATCTAGGCCACGTACTGTGACGGGCGGTACCCCAGTAGCCCTGCCATTGATGGAAACCTATTCTTCCTACGAGACCCTACGTTTTTGTTTGTATTACCCACTTTTGTGGCTAGTAGCTGGAATTTAATAATGTAACAATTTCGGCTATTTCTTATTTATTTGAAAACCCTAGACACTGTTATAATATCACTGGATTTCCTATCAAATGTTTGGTTAGCGTAAGGTAAAAACTTTTCCATGTTTATGTGTGGGAAGTCTTACGTGATACCTTTTCTTTCAAAGGTTTTTCTAAAGTTAAGCAATTTTAACCCGTTTACTCACACCAGACCCCTGTCTTACCCGAGTGTTTATTTTCTGTTTTATTAAACTCTTGGGTACTCATATTATGTATGAGTAGTCAAGTGTTTCAGGTTTGCTTGACGAATTCTGGAGGAGATATGGAGCAGGAGGCTTCCACGTGTAGACATATTATGGTTCCGCTGTGTTTGTTTGATATCTGTATCTTGTATACTTGAGTTGTATGGTTAGACAGATGTTTATAACTGTCTGATATGTGTTGAATAAGTTGTGTACTCTGATGTAATGTGATACTATGTAATATTTTATGTGATATATTATATTTTATTCGTTCCGCTGTGGGTTATCTGATGTTGTTGTGTTTTTTCTTTCTCTTTCTTTTCTTCTTCTGTGCTTTTCTTTCTTAATTAGCGATACGACTTTCTGGTATTAGGAAGTCGGATCGTTACAGTTGGTATCAGAGCATTAGGTTGAGTGAATACCTAGGCTTTGGAGTGGTGTCTTTCTTGAGAGAGTGTACTTGTAATTTTTATGTATAACTACATATATATATATCTGCATAAATTTGTTGAGTTATCTGTTCGGATTTTCCAACATAAGATTTAAAGGTAGATGGAGTAGTGGTGTATGTGTAACACGACTACCACTAATGGAAGAGGTCCATATGTTTGAGGTTGGAAGTGTATTTTGTCGAGACTATAGACCTAATACCGTCTCGAGTAAGATTTGTAGTTGGGAGTATGGATTTCTCTAATATATGAAGGAAATCTTTTTAAAAGATTCAGAGTTTATCTTTAAAGTGTAAGTTTGGATCTGTTGGAAGTGCAGAAGTAAGAGATGATATCTCAATAACTGCATGATGAGATGCAGTATCTATGGAGAATTTCTGAAGGTGTTTTCTCTTGAACCGGTTTTAGAAGTGGTTGAGGAGTAGTTTTTACCGGTCGTAGAGAAGATTCGTCTGTGTAGAAGTTATCTGGATCTTTAGCATGGAGGTTGGCTATTCTGGAATATGAGACTAAGGTCTATGAGTTGCTTCGCTTCAGCATGGTCTCATTCGTCATTCCTTAAGGAGAGCGAGATGTTGATGCTTGGTTTGGAGCCTGAATTTCTTGAGAAGTTGTCTGCCATCTCAAGTCTTTAGTGTGGTTTGTTGATGGTTTTGGTTTTTAAGAAGCCTTTGGATTAGAAGTCTTTGGTTAGCAGTGGTAACAGTGCAACTCGAAGTGTTCGATGTGCTGACGTGAAGGTCTTTTAGCTTTGCTGTATCTTCAAGGTAGTGTTTGGAAGAAGCAGTGTTGGTCGTTTCTCCGATGGTTCAGGAATCTTGGTGGTTCTTCTTCAGAAGTCCGGGCAGTTGGTGAAAGTTTTCTTGAAGGGTTAACCCTGTTTGGGAAAACTTAAGGTTGTTCTAATTGGTAAATAAAGGACGATTTCTTTGGAACCCGAATTAGGTTGGATCGCAAAAGTGACTTGCGATTAATTTGGAAATTTTTCTTGAGCAATCTTTTGTTTGAGACCGAGGATTTCTTGTGGGAGTAGGAGCTACAGAGGTAATCAGAAGTTTGTCTGCATCTGGAGTTGAGTTCCATATTTTTTTGGTTCCTGAAGTGATACTGGTGGTTAGCCTAGTAGAAGAGTTGATGTAGCAGCTCAGGCATTTTTGGATTTGGTTTGGGCAGATCTAGTTTTGAGCTTGGATTCTGTAGTAATATTTCGTGACCGAGTCTGATGGGTCACTCGGATTTTATGGATCTGATGAACAAAGTTCTCGGATATATTGGATAAGTCTGTATTCATGTTCATCAACAGTATTCACATCTATTTCAGAATCAGAGTTGTGCAGCGGAAGTGAGGTAGCAGCTGTGCGAGGAAGGAAGCAAGTTCAATTTTCTTTTTCTTGAGAAGTGGAGCCTGAGTTCTGGTTTTCGACGGATTTTGGAAGACTCTTCTGTTGAATAGGATCCAGAAACTGGTTTTCTTTTGTCTAGTTGTTTATGGAAGCATCAGCATAGGTTGAGCTGATCAGGAAGGAGATTGGCAGCTCAGGATAGTCTGTTGAGTTATGCAGATATAAGATAAGGAGTTTGGAATTCGAAGTTGGAGACTTCATTGTTGTTAAGATTTCTCTGATTAAGAGAACGGTAATTGGATGGCTAGTTCTAAGGCATTTGGGATTTCTTAGCTGTATTTTGATAGGATAAGATTGAATTGCCAGTTTGGATAGCTGGAATTCATTGTATTTCACGTATCTCTGAGGGAGTACGTGTATGATTCATCAATGGTTGTTGAATCTGCAGTCCAGTTGGATTTGGAAGTTGAGCTAGACTTGAGTATAGTCTGATGTTCCGTTCAGATTGATGGATCTAGAGATGAGTGAAGCTCTGAATTTTGGTAGAGTAGTTTGTTTAGCTTTTGTAGTTCGAGTCTCCCAGTGATTTATACATGGGAAAACTCTAGATAGTATTAGAGATTTATTCTGATTTGTATCAGGATAATTAGTTATGTTTGTTTGTTTGATTGATTACTATGGTTGCTTTGGTTGTTAGTAACTGGATGTTAAGTATGCTTTGCTGATTGAAATTAAAATCTTTGCTGGATTATTAAATTATCTTTGCTTTTAAATTTCGAGGACGAAATTCTTTTAAAGGGGGAGGATTGTAACGACCTGAAATTTTAGGCAATATCAATTTAATAATCTGTATAAATAATTTAATTGGTTTGATAATTTTCTTTATAATTTTAATTTAAAGTTGGTAAATTTAATCTTCTAAAGGTTAATAAATATTTAATCTGGTAATTTTGATCAATATCTGTTTAACAATTTAAAATTTGATAAGAATTATTTTTCAAAGCAAATGAAATTTTATTCTGTTTGGTATATATTGTGAATAGAAATATCTTTTGTTTTAAATAAAAATGAATTTTCAAATTGTAATATATATGTATGTATACGTTATAATTTGATGTTGTTTTAGAATTTAATTTAATCTATTAATAATTTATATGTGAATGAGTATTGTAATTTAAAGCTTTGTTTTAATTTATATTTTCAAAAATTAATTTAGAATAATTAAATTGTTTGCAAAATAAAAGGTAATTATTTGTTTTTAAATATAATGGCTTAATCAAAGTTTTGTTTTGTTTTCTTTAATAATGCTTAAATTTAAAATTGTTATAAATGTACATGTAAATGTTTTAGATTTTTAAATCTATGTATAAGAAATTATTTATATTAATTAGTATTAGAACATTTTCTTTTAAAGATAAATTTATATTTACATATACAAGTATTTATTTATAAAGTAAATTTAACATGTAAGTTTATATTGCATTTTAAATTTAATAAAAATTTATTTAAAATATAAAGACATGTGTAAACATGTAAATTGTCTTAATAATACATGTAAAGAAATTTAGTACTAAAGTGACATATGTTAGAAGAATAAGCTAGCCTATGACAAATGTTGGCAAAATGAACATGTTGCCTTCATCTTTCATTTATTTGAAAATTTAAAACATAAAAGAAAATTGTTTCTCCTCTTTCATTTTTCCAAAACTTTCTTTCTTCTTCTCAAATTAATGGCAATTCAGTAAACCACTTACAAACCTGAAATTTAAAACCCAAAGACAAATGCTACCAGAAATCTAAACACAAAATCAAATACAAATCAACTTCAAAACTGCAAAATTGAAAATCTACAACATTCAAATCAACCTGCAATTCGAATCAGATCAACAACAGTTTTAAAAACATTTTGAAGAGGCAATAACAAGTTTTAATCATCAGGTTAAAGCATACATAAGGATCAAGTTCAACAGCAATTTCAATCTTTGTAATCATCAAATTAAAAGCATGCATAGGAACTCTTCAGCAAATCAAAGCCTGAAAACTGCTATGCTTAAAAGAATAAGGTGAGTAGATAATCAAAGCCTGGGATCGATCTTTTATCTACTGCTCTGATGATGTGGTTTATGACCCATGTCTTGCTCTTCGGTTTCGCCCCTATGCTGGTCTCTCTGGGTCTGTCCCATTGTGCACATCTTTGGTGTCTGGGGTTGTTGGTGATTCTCCCTCCTCGGAGGAGTGCTAGTTTTATATGTATCTTATAGTTATCGTGACATAGCAGTCATGTACCTGGGCTGTATTTTATGTTTTTACTTTAGTAGTTAAGGTGCTTTTACCTTGCTCCTGTTCTTCAATTTTTATTACGTTCGTAATAAAAAGTGGACGGTCCACTATAAAACCGGCTGGCCTTGCCAAAAAAATAATAATAATAATTTAAAAAACAGTTGATCTGGGTTTTTATGACATGCATGTGATGATCTAAAAATTTTCTTGATATCGCCTGAAATCATTTAGATATTTATTGAATTTATAATTATGTTATAACCCTGTGTATATGTGAAAAAGAGAAAAACATCCTGCTTCCTGTTTCTTTCAGACAGGCTCAAATCCTTCAGAGAATTTAAATCTTCCACCAATCCCATTGTTTGATTATAATGATTAAGTGAAATTTGTATGTAAATGATAGGTAGAAATTTTAAGAGTAGTTTCTCTAATTTTTAAATTACAAATAATTCAAAAAAAAAAGAAATTACTGTAAACTACTGATGCATGTCAAAAATCAACTTCCATGATTTCCGATTTGGATTTCGTGAATATGTTAAGAACCAAAATCTATGATTTTTAAAGCATACATCATAATTTTTTTAGTTGGGAAATTGATGGGAATTTGGGTTTTGTTTGAAATTTGGGTTTTGGTGATTTGCCGATGATCGGCATGGCGAGGTTGTATGATTTTTGGTATAGAGGAGGTTAGATTGATTGTGAGCAGGGGAAAAATATAATTGGAATTTTCAATTGGGTAATTTGTTCTAAATTGATCAAACTAGGGTTAAGTTTGCAATTTTGGTTCGGCTTGGAGGTTGTTTATTCGCGACTCGGTTGTGGTACTGGAGGTGATCGCTTCTTAGAAGGATGAAGCTAGGGGATGTGGCGGTTCTTTTGTGACGACGGCGAAGGTTGTACGGCGTCGTGGCGTTGGTCGTGGAGGGTTTAAGGTTGAGTGGTTGCTGCAGTTTCGAGCTAAGTATCGAAACTTTGATTCGCGAGCATATGGGTTGATCTGGGTTTAGGGTTGTGCTCGTGAATGTTAGAGTGATCGGCGACGATTGTCGCGACGACCATGGGTGGCCGACAGCGATGGTGCACGTGCACCGTGAACGGCTGTGTTTTGATGAGTTTCTGTTTTGAGAAGACGAGGTTATACTCAGGTGGGATCTCGCGCTATGCTTGTGTACGACTCGAAGATACGGTGTTGTGTTTTCGCTTCGGGGTAGGCACGGGGTTTTTAGGAGTTTTACTCGAGTTTTTATTGTAAGTATCTCGAGTTTGGAATTGTGGGATTTTCTGGTTTTACTGTATATGATAAGTATTGTAAAATTTAATGATGGGGTTGCAATTTTAACCTGATGTTGTTATAAGATGAAATCAAGCGTTAAGTTAAAATCAAGTTTACAAAGAAAACAAAATTTAAACTTGTTGTTTGAAAATAAAGTTATTCATACCTTTAAAGTATTATTTGAATTTATTTTGAAATTTTAAATTGTTAAGAAGTTTGTATTTGAAAGAAATTATCTAAGTAGATTTTGAAATTCAATTTAAAAGAAGTATTTTGAATTTAAGGTATTAAATCAAAGTTTTAAGTAAAGTTTTAAAGTAAGGATTTAATAACTAAAGTTTTCAAATTTTATTTGAAATGAATAAGTTTAAAATTTGAAAATTTAAAGTGTTTTAAATTTTAAGTTTGATTACCAAATGTCTTCATTCAAATAAGGATATTGATATAATTTCCAAATCCAAATAGAATAATTTGATTTTAAGTTATTAAAATTTGATTTATTCAAACAATTTAATTATGAAGATAAATATGGTTAATTTATCTTTGTTATTAACTTAAGAATACTTGATCGAATATGATTTGTAATTAAGTAAAGAATTAATTAAGATAAATGCTTTTTCTTAATTAATTAAAGATTTTGAAATATAAGATGTTAATTAATTATTTAATTAATTTTAAATAATTAGTTAATTGTTTATTTAATTTTAAATAATCACTTAATTATGGATTAATTAAGTGCGATTACTTAATGAAGTAATTAATGATTAATAATTGAATGTAATTAAGATGGTAATTACTTATGGAAGTAATTAGTGGAAATTACTCATGGGAGTAATTATATGGAAGTGATTATTGGATAATCACAAGATATTATTAATCTAAGGACTGATTAATATAATTATTTGAAGTTAATTAATTATTGAGTAATTAATTAATTAAAGAATTAAGAATTATTTAATGATGAAATTAATTATTTGTTAAGTAATTAATTAAGGAAGTAATCAAGATTGATTAATAGAAGTAATTAGAGATAAATTGCTTATGTAAGTAATTAAGGGTTAATTACTCAATTATTTTAGTTAATTAATTAATGTGATTAGTTAATTAATGAATGAGATTAAATTAAGAATTAATTACTAAGTGTAATTAATTAGAAATGTAATTAATTAATAAGTAATTAATTAATAAGTAATTAATTAAGGATTATTTATTAGTTTAATTGATTAATAATTACTTGAAAGAAGTAACTAAAGATTAATTGGTTAATTAGATTAATTAATCAAGGATTAATATAATTAATTAAGAAGATAATTAATTAAGATAAGTAATTTCAAATTGTTAATTACTGTTTATGATTAATGAGATGATTAATTACAAGATAATTATTTAATTAAAGGAATTATTAATTATAAGTATCATTAGTTAATGTAGTTGATGATATTAATCAAGACTGATTAATAAAGGTAATTGATTTAAGTATGATTAATTAATTGTAATTAACTGAGGTTTAATGTAATTAATTATAATTGATTAATTAATTGTAATTAATTGAGGTTTAATGTAATTAATTAAAATTGATTAATTAATGTAAGTAAATGAATGATCATTAATTATTGTAATTAATGATAGTAATTAAAGGTTAATTACTGAATATGGATAAGACTAATTACTTGAATGTAATTAAAGTATAATTAATCAGGGGAGATTAATTAAAGAAGATCATTAAGAGATGATTAATTTATTTATTTGGAATAGATAAATGAGGAAGGATTAAGGTTAATCCAATTGATTTAGAGTTGATCAATTCTATTGATGGATGATTGATTGTTATTGATTGATCAATGTTGGATGATTGATTGATATTGGATGATGGTTTGATACTGGATGATTTGGGTATGATATCTATGATATGTGATATGCTGCTTTGTGAGATGACTGGTTGATATGAATTATCTATTGTGGTAATATTATTCATCTATTTGTTTATATCATCCTGAATATAAGTTAATTGTTTAAACCCTTAAGTACAACTTGAACATTAAAATGGCATTTGGTTTCGGTGAGACCGGAATCGGGTTTCCATATTTGGATATCCGAAAACCACATCGATTCCAATTAAACGTTAGGTCGTGAATCCAAGTGGAGCTTTGTGAAGACTCGAGGTGTAAGGACTGTACGTCGGTATAACTCTGTGGGTGATTCTGTAATGAGTTTGACGGAAATGGTTCTTATAGATTCGAGATGGTTATTCAGAGTGCAAGGGCTATGGTCGATGACTCTGAGGGTGATTCCAAAATGAGTGCAACGAGATAGTTCCTTCGATTTCGTTCGAACCCGGAACGAACTTGTATGGATTGAATGCTTTCAGAACATCGTCAGGTGGACGAAGAGCATTCTAAGATAGATGTGTTCTATAAAGGTAATCGCAGCCTCAAGCCTCATCAACCGGGAATGGCTATAACAGGGGAGGTGCAGCAAGGCTAGGTGGGTAGCGCCCGTTTCAGGACAAGATTTTCCTCTGTCTAGAAGTCCCTTTACATTCGCTGTGTGGGGTGGTTGATTGCAACAACTACCGGGGTTGTCTTGTTCGGAGCTGTTCAGTAAGGAACGGTTCCGACCTTGTGTTGCAGGGGAGTTAGGGTGGCTCCTCGGTACGGTGATCTAGGCCACGTACCGTGACGGGCGGTACCCCAGTTGCCCTGCCATTGATGGAAACTCATTCTTCCTACGAGACCCTACGGTTTTGTTTGTATTACCCACTTTTGTGGCTAGTAGCTGGAATTTAATAATGTAACAATTTCGGCTATTTCTTATTTATTTGAAAACTCTAGACACTATTATAATGTCACTGGATTTCCTATCAAATGTTTGGTTTGCGTAAGGTAAAAACTTTTCTATGTTTATGTGTGGGAAGTCTTACGTGATACCTTTTCTTTCAAAGGTTTTTCTAAAGTTAAGCAATTTTAACCCGTTTACTCACACCAGACCCCTGTCTGACCCGAGTGTTTATTTTATGTTTTATTAAACTCTTGAGTACTCATATTATGTATGAGTAGTCAAGTATTTCAGGTTTGCTTGACGAATTCTAGAGGAGATATGGAGCATGAGGCTTCCACGTGTAGATATATTATGGCTCCGCTGTGTTTGTTTGATATATGTATCTTGTATACTTGAGTTGTATGGTTAGACAGATGTTTATAATTGTCTAATATGTGTTGTATAAGTTGTGTACTCCGATGTAATGTGATATTATGTAATATTTTATGTGATATATTATATTTTATTTGTTCCGCTGTGAGTTATCTGATGTTGTTGTGTTTCTTCTTTCTCTTTCTTTTCTTCTTCTATCCCTTTCTTTCTTAACTAGCGATACGACTTTCTGGTATTAGGAAGTCGGATCGTTACAACCGATCTAGGATACACAACTGGCGCTACCAGCCCTCAGGTGCCCTTGCATATAGTACCCCTATTTAAACACAACTAGAACACTCTGAGTTATCCACGATTCCTTAGCAGTTCCACATCTTCAGAGCTTTCACAACTCCAATCCATTTTTAGGATGAATCCTACCACTAAATCCACCCCTTTATACCACAGCCTCGTTCCATCCTAAGCTATTTATCAACTCCTTCAATCATATTCCTTATCCGAGCCCCCAACCAAAGAGCCAAAACTTCATCATGTTATAACTTCTAAGCCATAGAAGCAATCAACGAGCCATAATTTCCAGCATGATCCACTATAACCTCAGAGCCTCCACCATGGATCTCACATCCAATAGAGTCAACAATTAGGATCAGCATCGATCTAAACCAATTGGATTGGTGCCGATCCAAATACTTAACCATTTTGGACTCCATTTCTCTTCCAACCTTTATTGCACTCCATCTAGATGCCATAGACCCTTAACAATCCCTCTTATTCTTCAAATATACACCATAGTCGATCCAATAAAGATGATCTATCCCATCTTCAATGTTTGGCCTATCCTCTTATCCAACTTCTTAGAGCCATTCTAGAACTCATGCTCTATTCCCCCTATTAGTCTCTTCACAATTGAAGCTCAATGTTCGGATCGATGCTGATCCAAAGACTTGGCTCCAATTCTGGTGCAATTCATAGAGTTTCCTCCTAACATGCTCTAGAGCCCATCCTCCAACTTTCATGCAATTTCGACGAATTTTGCTCCCAATATACTCGGATCACCAATCTAAGTCCTAAAACATGCACAACACTAGCAAACAAATCAAGCATAGCAAGCAATTCAAACATAATAGCGAATCAACCATAGAAAATCATCCAATTACATTCAATATGAACATACAAATTATCTAATTCAATCTACCATCACAGCATAGATCTAATCTAACACATAGAATTTCAAAGCCAAATATGCACAAATGACACTAGCCAATGATATAATCTCAATTACATGCTTAATAAAGTTAATTTAGGGTTTCTAAATCTGAAATTACGTAAGTTTAATCAATTTAATTTGATCATTCTAACCTACAATCACCTACCTACAACATATAATCTATTATAGATTAGAAGGAGAACATAAACACTCGCCAAATATACCAAAACTATGAAATATGATGAAGAACTGATCCAGACGGCGAGAAATCAGATGAAGATGCAACCAAAGTTGTAACACCCAATATTTTTAGTAATATTATTTAGGATATTTAATTAACTAAATAAAAAAATATGTTGATCAGGGGATTGACATTTGATTTTAATAAGGAGTAATCATGCCATGTAACCAATGGACTAAAGAAGAGTGGAAATGGAATAGATGAGGGGTAAAATAGGAAAAAGAGTATTCTATTACCAAAACCCTTAGATGTGCTCACACACATATTCATTTGCGAAAAAATTAAATTTAGAGGCATGCCACTATTAGCAAGAGCAAGAGGAAGATATATAAGAAAATCTAAGGAAGAAGATTAATCAAATCAAAGGTATTCAAATGTCAAACTCCTTAATCTCAAAGCTAAGGTGAATAAAGGCTACATCTCATGTTTTTTAATAATTTTTGGTTTTGAGGTTAAACCCAATTTATCTTGCAAGGATACGCCATGTTTTTGAATGATTAATTGTTTACGTATGCTTGTTAATGATTTATGCACATTCATATAGGTCTTATGATATTTTTAATGAGAAAACCTATTTAATGACATCCAAATGTCTTTCAATTTCAGATTTAGATCAAAAATGATATTTAGAGATGTGTTTCAATTTCCATTATTTTCTGAATTAGTGTGGATTTTATATTAATTTTCTAGTGAAGAAAATGATTATTTGGGTTTAAAATTATTTACGGCAAAATTTTATATGCTTTGGGTCTGAAGTTGATATATGTTTGAAAACATATTAAAAATTATTTTTCAGAATTTTTGTAGAATTTTCCTAAGTGTTTTAATAGACATTTAAAATTATTTAAGGTATGGGACTTAAATGTTTTTTTATATTTATAAAAGGAGATGGGGTATTTTGTAAATAAATTAAAATGAATATTAGCAGCAATTTTAGAAAAGAAAATTAGAAACCGTAATATTTTAATGAACAAAGCAGGTTAGTTGAAAATAATTTCTTTTTAAAGTAAAAAATTAGTTTTTACATGCTTTTGGCATGTTTTGCCACTTTCGGCACAAGGATTTTGACCAAGTACTGCCGCCTCCATTGCCATCGAAACCAATGCACATAGTATCAGTAACTTGGTACATAGTGACTTGGACAATGACGGAAGGAACTGGGTCGAGACCATAGGTCCCGAAGGGGTCAAAGCATGACTTGGTCTTAAATTGTAAATGCGCTTGCTTTGCTTTCGAAAGGAATGCTTTCAACGTGATTGGCTTTCGACTGGGTCAAACGGTTTTAAATAAATGATTTTTCAAATGGATTGTGCCTTTTATTTTAAGTAAATGCTTTCGAATAGTGTCCAAAACCCTTATTGCCGCTATTCTACCTTTCAAAGTCAATGGTTTCGGAAGGTCTACTTTGTTTTCAAACTTAACCGCTTATCCAATGCTTTTGGGAGGGCTGGTTTCAACGCCATCACTTCTTCACTTAGGAATGCTTTCGAGTTAAATGTTTTAATGAACCTTTTGTCGTGTTGAAGGTAGAACCCAAATGGTTTTGAAAGAGATGGTTTTCAATAGTTTCAAAAGGTGTTTCCACATGTTATAAATTGAACCCAAATGCTTTCGAGGTTTATTATTTTAATGCTTTCAAAATGTTTTAAAGAATAGTTTCAAGGGGTGGTTCCCCAATGATTTCGAAAGGTTTAACATGAAGGGTTCGAAAGGTGTATAGGAAAGGTTTTTTCCACTGTTTACGAAAGGCGATGTTAAAAGTTTTAAAGATAGGATGTCTAAGGGTTAATGCTTTCGAAGGAATGGTTTTTCAATGGTTTTGAAAGAAAGATTATGAATGTTTTTGAAAGGGATGTTTTGGCCTTTCGGCCTAGGTTATAAAGAAGGGTTTACTTGGTTTCGAAAGGGTCAATAGATACGAAAGGGGTAGATTCAAAGGTTTAAATCTTTTCATCAATAAAGTTTTGAGTAAGGTATATATATAACATGGAAGGTTATTTTGAGTAAAGCATAGAGTATATATATTTTCCTTGTTTAAGTTTGATTTAAAAATTTTAAATCAATTTGAGATGAAAAAGTTTGAAGGAAAATTTAAGGGAAGGTCACCCTAAATAAAATGAGTTTGATATTTATATACTAGGTGGGACCAGTATAGGGTCGCGCCTTATACATTAGCTATGAGCCCTAGCTAATTTAGTACAAAATTCCAATGTGTAGGGCCTTTTTTACAAGTAAGACTAAAATGATGTCACCACAGAAGGGAATATATTTGTACAGAGATAGGTCATTGGTGAGTCCACAAAACTATTAGGATTAGGTGACCATGTGAGAAGATATGTTAGGGACATACCGTCCAAAAGAGGGGCGTCTAACAGATGTTAGGTTATTTGTTTATATTGTTTGGTAGGCCCGAGTCATCCAAAATTAGTAGTTAGGCAAACAAAACTATTGTGTTCGGACAAATAGTTCATTTGTTACCAGACTTATAAGTTTACATGATATTTCTTTACAGTTTTAACCAATCTTGGTTGCAGGATTATGATTTGCAGAAGACATGTTTTAAAAGAATATTAGCGGGGTGAAACCCATTCCGCTAAACGGCATGGTCTCGCTTAATATCAAATAACCGAGATGTTGAGTATTATTCACACCCTACTTTATGTCTGACTCAAAGTTTATGTTTTCCGTTAAACTCTCGAGTGCTCAAAATTGATTTGAGCAGACCGAGGGTTGAGGTTTATAGGTTTTTGGTGTGTTGATATATAAAGCTTTTGGTGACGAGTAGGTGGTTGATGATTAACTATATAGGAGTTGTTTTTTATTTTGTTTGATTGCTCTATGTTATATTTAAGACAGTTATGTCTATATAGTACTCTGGTCATTCAAAGGGGCATCTTCACATGTTGCTCTTGTCGTATTTTGTAATAATTATATTCTATCTGAACCTGGGAAAGTATTATGGGATTATGTAATTTGAGTATGAAATATTGTTTTGAAATGTAATCAGAAAAGTTGTTTTAGATCTATGATGATTTTATTTCATATTCATGTGACTCTGATATTATGGATACCATTAACGTTATCGTATTTTGTTACCATAAGTTAATACTATAGATGACTGTAGCATTTGTAGCGTTTAGCTTTTGGCCTCAAGATATGGGATGTTACAACTTGGTATCAGAGCATAGGTTTATGAAAAAAATTAAACTAAAAATGATTTTTGAAAACATAATCCTAAGGAATTAGAGTATGATCGGGGTATAGGATAATGCTATAGTAACGTTCTTGTATTTGCTATATTTAAGTATATGCTATATCTCTATTCTCCTATCTCTCTTAGGCTATTCTTCTGTATCTTACAAGGCTTGAATACAGATATGAATGCTAGAAGTGGAAGGGTGAATCTTGGAGCAAGCACCATCACAAATGGAATACCAGATCAAATACCAGGAGAAACCTATGTTAGGGACAAGCTAGGAATGTTGGTGCTAGAGTTCCATAAGTGGATATGGGAGCTATGTATCAGTTTTTCATGAATATGACGCAAGATGGAATTGTTGCTTGAGTGGTTGGAGTAAATGCTGAGTAGGGGTTCAGGAAGCTCCGATGGTCAACAATTATGCTATCTTCAGTAGAGACTATGTTAGGCTTGAAGGGAAGCCATTTATCGAAACTTAGGATGCTATTGAGATGGAAAACTGGTTGTTGCATTGTGAGAGATCTTTGCTGACTTAGAGATCAATGATGAGCAGAAGAGAAGGCTTGCTTCGAGACAGCTTCAGGGATCAGCTTTATTCTGGTGGAATAGTGTGATGGTCGGAGTGAATGAAGAGACAATGACATGGGCCATGTTTAGGAGGAGATTCGAAGAGAGGTTCATGCCTGTGATGGTGAGGTCTACCTTGATCGGTAAGTTAGTTGAGCTAGAACAGAGGGAGATTTTTATGTTGGAATATTCTAGAAGGTTCAAGGAGATGGCAAGATGTGGTTATGCTATTGTAGATACCATGTTGAAGAGGAATGAGAAGTACATCGGGGGTTGTAGCCTGAGTAGGCTAGGCCTACATTACCTCTTATTAGAATCCTTATGATGTTGTAGTGGAGTTGGCTTTATGATACGAGGAGATGCTTGCTTCTATAGAAACGGATAAGGCAAAGGAGGTCCAAGTGGGGCAGAGTCAGAAAAGAATGCTCTTCCATAAGAAGGTTGCTCAGAAAGTTGGAGCTGTAAAGAAAGGAAGCCAGAGGTTGTTTGCTTTAAGTGGGATAAAAAGGACTTTTTGCCGATGAATGCCTATTGGGAAGGTGAAGGAAATGATCAGGAAGAAGAATATTAGATGCTTCAACTGCGATCAGATTGGTCACTATAAGAATCAATGCCAAGAACCTGCTACGGAAAGGGAAAGGTGTATGGATTGGAGCCAGCTACCTCGAGGCCAACAGTAGAGGAGAAAGGAAAGGCACTGTTGGGAGGTACGCTTCAGATTCATGGTATGTCTTTAGCATTCTATTTGATACTGGTGCATCGTATTCTTCTATTATCTCATTGTTTAGTAGATAAGCTTAACTTAGAACCCTCATACTTAGTTACTTTCTTAAGAGTGGCAAATCCGATAGGAGGGCATGCAACACTTGCGATGAACTGTGACTACTAAGAATTCGACTTGCTAGGTCATACCGTTGTTTGCAGTTTGCATGCGTTTGACTTTTTTGGTTTCGAAATTATTTTGGGTATGGATTGGTTAAGTACGATGCTAGGATATTTTTCCATGATAGGAAAATATCGCTTAGACACCCCAGCTGTAGTGATCAGATTGTATATGCCCTAGAAAGCTCTAGTTGTGTGGTGAATTCTTTGTTTGGGTTGTGGAGGTAGAAGACGAGTTGACTCGAGTTTTCATGGTTAAGAATTTTCATATGTCTTCGAGCCGCTAATAGGATTGCTACCAAAACGAGCCATTGAGTTTTGAATAGATTTGGTGCCTGGAGCAGAACCAGTTTGTAGGCCGCCAAGTAGGATAACACCTACCGAGATGAGGGAGTTGACGGTGCAGTTGGTAGATTTGGAAAGTATGTATTTTATTAGGCAAAGTAGTTCGCCTTGGGGAGTAGCGGCAGTGTTTAATAAGAAGCAAGATGGATCATTGAGGTTATTCATCGATTATTGTCAGTTGAATGAGAAGATGATAAAGAATCAATATCCATTGCCTAGAATTGATGATTTGTTCGATCGGTTTGGCAAAGCCAAGGTATTTTCTTAGTTGAATTTAGTAAAAGGGTTCCATCGGCTTAGAGTGGTAGAGGATAGTATTCCTTTAACGACGTTTAGAACTAGATATGGATCGTACGAATGGTTAGTGATGTCATTCGGACTAACTAATCTGCTTGCATTCTTTGTAGATCTGATGAACCAAATTTTCGAGAGCACTTGGATAGGTTCATATTGGTGTTCATAGATGATATTTTGGTGCACTCTAAGAATGAAAGGGAGCATGAAGTTCATCTGAGAATTGTGCTTGAGACATTGAGACAGCATCAATTGAAGGCAAAGTTTTCGAAATGTTATTTTTAGAAGAAGGAAATGAAGTTTCTTGGTCATGTAGTCTAAGAGAAAGGGTTGTCTGTAGATCTGACTAAGACTGAAACAGTGAATAATTGGAAGAGACCCAAGACAGTGACCGAGATAAAGAGTTTTCTTGGATTGGATGAATATTATCGGAGGTTCATTAAGGATTTTCATGGATAGGAGCACCGATGACTAAGCTAACGTGAAAGGATGTGAAGTTTGTTTGGAGCGATAAGTGTGAGGAAGCATTCCAGAGCCTGAAATACTTATTGACCCATGCATCTATGTTGGTAGTTCTAGAATAAAATCAGGACTTTGTAGTTTATACATATACATGTGGTACTGGATTAGAAGCTGTGTTAATGCAGAAAGGTAAAGTGATTGCCTATGCTTCTCAACAGCTTAGACCGAATGAGATTAGATGTCCAACGCATGATTTGGAACTAACGACTATGATATTTTCATTGAAGGTGTGGATACATTATCTTTTAGGAGAGAGTTTTGAGCTTTATACGGATCTTAAGTCATTGAAGTATTTATTCTCTCAGAAGAAGATAAACATGAGACAACAAATATGGTTAGAGTGTATTGCTACTTATGATTTCGATGTTGAGTACACGCCCGGGAAAGGCAACAAGGCTGGAAACACACCTAGCAGAAGCACTAGAATGCAGTGTTGGCAATGATAGCGGGGTGGAAAGATTTAGAATCGCTAGCGGCATGTAGAATACAGTTGTGACGACCCAGAATTTCTAAAAATTTAAATTGGAATAATTAATTGATTTTAAAATTTAAAAGTTAATTTTAATTTGAATTCAAGATATTAATATTTACTTGGTAATTAATTTATTGAATTATATAAACTGAAAATTTGGATAAAATGTTGAAGCTAGAATTTTAAGCCTGTTAAAAATAATTTGAAGGCTTATATAATTTATATTGTTAGCACTGAAGGTAGTGAAAGTGTTAAAATTGAGTTTGGTAGCGTTTTGTTCAATTTTAATAATATATCGTTTAAATTGGAATTTAAAAATAGCCTTCCGAGGCACAGTCTCGGAATTCGACGAAACCAGTTTCATTGGATCCGTAATAGTTAGTTATTATCGTATTTCAATTTTCGTAGCCATCGGAGTTGTCATTTGACCATGACAGCTCGAAACGCGTAGAACTATTTTAATTGATTTAAATTAAAATTGATCGTTTACTTCCGTAGCTCGCGCATACGATCAAATTAGCCTCTGAAACACGTTCCATCGTGTTCAGAATGCGGGTATAACTTTAAAAACGCCTGTCGGCATGGTTGATTCGGGATTCGGGGTTTCGCGTTTTGGGGAAACGAGATATTTTCATATTTAATTATTTAGTGTTCGCGTATGCTAGAAGCTACCCCAACTCTATTTGTATTCCCTTCTCTCCCTCTCCTTTCAACAGAAATCGAACCGAGCCCTCCCTTCTTCATTTTCCTCATCGATTCGTTTATATATATATAAAAAATTCGAATTAATGGCCGAAGCATCGAAGGACGTGGCGATGCAGGTCGCAAGTTCAAGCTCGACCGCATCGATCGAGGGGGGGTCGTGTTAGGGTTTCGGGTACTGCGATGTCGACTTGAATCGTCACTCGCGTGAATCGCGACTGGCGGCGGCGACTAAGGGCTCGAGTTCGAGCGAGTGTGGGGTCGAAGGCGATTGATTGAAGGCCTGGGAAGCATTGCGAGCTTGGTGGCGCGCGCGAGGCTAGCGGTTAGAGGGTCACGGTGGTGAATGCAGCGCTGGAGTTCAAAGCGATTTGGGAAAGGGTTTTCTTGCCGCATAAGGATCAAATCGGGTGAGGCTAAGGTTGAATTCAGAACAGTAAGGTAAAAGATTTCTTTTTTTGTTATTTGAATAAAATTAATAGGTATATCCACTGACATATATAGATAACAGTTTTAAATATATATATATATATATAAATTATTTTATAGATAAGACTTTGAAGAAAAAAAAATATAGTGAAGTTTTTAAAACAGATACATTGTTTTTAGGCTCACAAATAAATTTTTAAATGATGTATAAGGTGATAAATGAGTTAATTAGCTTATTATTATTAGTTACTAAAAATAAATATTTTCTAGTAGGAGACTGATTGACAGATTAGTTCAAATTAAAGGAGCTAATTATTTAAGTCTATTAAAGAGGGAATTTGGTTGTTCAGTTATTTCGAATATTAATAAATGGTAAATATTTATACAAGGTCTATAACATAAAGGAATCAAGCTGGATTGGAAATAGATTGCATTCAGGAATCAAAGGTGAGTAAATCTCACTCTGTTGGATTCTATTTAAATTTAAATGGTTAAATTTAAATATTTGGTTGAATGATTGAATTTATTTGATATGCACTGTGAATAGATGATCTGGTGATTTTGGTATTGGATGGTTCTCGAGTTAATGGATTGCTTAACTCGAAGTATTGAGAATTTTATAAATTTAAAGTAATAAATAAGAAAATATTTACATTTAAAAGTTACTAACGACTTAATGATGTGTGATACATTAAATTAGCAGGATAATTGAAATGGATAATTAATTAATTTAATTAATTAATGATTTGGGGTATTTAATTCAGTAATTAAAGGTTTGAATAAATAATAAATTAAGTTGTAGGTTAATTAACTAAGCATAAATAATTCAGAATAATCATTTGATGGTGTGATAAATAATTACTTGATGTAATTAATAAAATATAGATACTTTGTGGAATTTATCAAGAGATAAATTGAGATAATTAATTAAGGAGTAAGTGATTTATTAATGTAGTAAATAAAAGAATAGTTAATTATATATTGAGATTAATCGAGAATGATAAATATTGGGTTGAATTAAAGTAAAATATAATTGAAAATCATTAATTTATATAATTAATGAAGTAATTAAAGATTTGATTCATTGAGATTAGTTAATTCATAATAAGTGACTTATGAGAAGTCAATTAATATAAGTAATTAAGAATTAACGTAATTGATTATAGTTAATTAATCAGTGAAGAAATTAAAGATTACTTACTGATTTAGTAAGAGTAATTAATATCGTGAAATGAATTAAAGATAATTACTTGAATGAAATTGGAAGATAATTAATCCAGGGAGATTAATTGAAATGAATAAATATGGAAGAGTTGATTAATTAATTGGTTTGGAAATTCATTAATGAAGAAATCTAAGTAATTGAGGTTTGAAACTCAATTGAAATAATCGAATTGGCTTGTATGCGATTAAGTTTTGTGTATGGGTGATTGAATGGTATTGGATGCTTGAATGAGTAGATAACTCTGATATGAAATGTTGTGTATTGCATTTGAATAACTTAGGATAGGATGATATGACATTCGAAGAGACCGGGGGTCGGGTATTGGGAAAATACCCGAAAACCACTTCGAATGTTTATAGATTGATATGTAAAATCTATATGCTGGAGTGAAGTGATTGGAGGAATTGGACTATTTTAAAATCTAAATCTTTAGTATTTAGAAACTTATATGTGAAATAAGTGATATCTATAATAAATGGTAGCTTTGTGAATTGATATGAGTTACCCGGGTTATAAAAATTGTTTGATTGGTATTCCATGTTGTTTGGGTTTACTCACGCTGGTTTCCAGCCTGATCCGGGTGTTACTTTGGTGTAATGCTCGGGTCAGACCGAGTATTACAGATTTTCAGGTAGGTACGTTCTGGAGCTCAGGAGGCGAGTTGGATGACAATATCGTATAGAGTATTCCGCTGTATTTATATTATTGTTAATCTGAGACATGATAATTGTAAATATTCAGTGATTGTATATAATGTGATACTTTGATGTATATTAAATGTAATCGACATATATAGTATTCTTTTGTAAGCTATTATTATTTATTATTATATTTTATCCGTTGCGAATGTGAGTTGTTGATGTTTCTATTCTTCTTCTTCTTCTATCTCTTTCTTCTTTTTCATAACTATCTGGAATTTTCGGCTTCGAAAATTTTGGGTCGTTACAACAGTGGTGATCTGAGGCTGGATCTAGTGGAGAATCAGTTATGTTATCTTGTTTGGAAGTTCGACCTATGATGATCGAAAGGATTCCTTCTAAGCAAGGAGAGGATCCAGTATTAATTGAACGGATCTAGAAGTTAAAGGATGGAATGGAGAGCGATGACTTGAAGGATTTTAGTCTTGACTAGAACGGGTGGTCGAGAAAGAAATGTTGGTTATGTGTTCCAAATGTGGGAGACATAATGAAGGAAGTTTTAGAGGAATGCCATAATTCGAAGTTCACTATTCATCTAGGAGGAACTAAGATGTATCAGGATATGAAGAGGAATTTCTTCGGGGAAGGTATGAATAGGGATGTAGGCTTGTGGGTGAAGCAGTGTTTGAACTACCAAATGGTAAATATCGGACATCGAAAACCAAGTGGATTACTTCAACCTTTAGATGTTCGAGCCTAGAAATGGAATTCTATTTCTATGGATATTATTGACGGGTTGCCAAGGTCAAACCTAGAAAATGAAAGCATATTGGTTATAGTGGACAGATTGACCAAGAGTGCCCATTTCGTTCCAATTAAGTCAACGAGAACAACATCTATTTTGGCTAAGTTATTTATGAAGAATATAGTTAGACCTCATGGAATTCCTAGTAGTATATTAAGTGCTAGAGATTCCTTATTCAATAGTGGGTTCTGGAAGAGTCTACAAGAGATTTTAGGAACCAAGCTCAAGATGAGTACCGCTTACCATCCATAAACCGATGGGCTAACAGAAAGAGTTAACAAAGTCTTGGAAGATTTGTTAAGAGCTTGTGTATTGTATTTTGAGAGATCATGGGAAGACCATCTACACTTAGTCGAGTTTTCATATAACAACAATTATTAGACTAGTATAGCGATGACACCGTTTGAAGCTTTGTATGAAAGGCTATGCAAATCACATGTTTGTTGGTTATAGACCGATGACAGGTTGGTTCTTGTTCTCGATTTGGTTTGAGAATCTACCGAGAAGACTGAGTTAATTCGGGTTAGGATGAAGGAAGCCCAATCTAGGTAGAAGATTTATGCAGATAGAAGACGGAAAGACTTTGTATTCTCTTTGGAGATCATGTTTTCATTAAGGTGTCATCGATGAAGGGTGTGATTAGATTCGGGAAATCAGGGAAGTTGGCATCGAGATTCGTTGAAGCTTTTCGTATTATAGAGAGGATTATGAAACTCATATATAGAGTAGAGTTACTAAATAGTTTGATAGGAGTCCATGATGTTTTTAATATTTATTATCTAAGGAAGTGTGATAGAGATCCGAAGTCTACTATAACACCGACCGTGTGAGATGACTTGGTAGTACGACCAGACTTGACTATAGTTAGAAAGCCAGTTTGGATAGTTGCGAGAGATGGAAATAGGCTTAGAAACAAGACAGTCAGATTAGTGACAGTCCAATGGAGCGATGATGAGAGAGACTGTACTTAGGAGACTAAGAGTAGGAATTGAGACGGTTATCATGATTTGTTTGATGGTATGTTTTACTTTTGTGTTTGATTTTTTGTGTACCTTATCATAATTTCGAGGATGAAATTTTTTTAAGGATGGGAGGCTATAACACCCCATATTTTTAGTAACATTGTTCAGGATATTTAATTATTTAAATAAAATAAAATAATGTGATGATTCGAGGGTTGAGATTTGGTTTTAATAAGGGGTAGTCATGCCATGTAACCAATGGACTAAAGAAGAGTTAAACTGAAATAGGGGAGGGGTAAAATAAGAAAAAGATTATTCTAATAACCTAAGCCCTTAGCCGTGCTCACACGCACATTCATTTGCAAAAAAAAAATTTATAGGTCGGCCACCATTAACAAGAGCAAGAGGAAGATAAACAAGAAAAGCTAAGGAAGAAGATTAATCAAATCAAAGCTATTTAAATCTCAAACTCCTTAATCTCAAAGCTAAGGTGAATAATGACCACATCTTATGTTTTCTAATGATTTTTGGTCTTAAGGTTAAACCTGATTTATCTTGCAAGGATACACCATGTTTTTGAATGATTAATTGTTTATATATGCTTGTTGATGATTTATGCTCATTCATATAAGTTTTATGATATATTTAATGAGGAAACCCTATTTAATGTCATCCAAATGCCTTGCGATTTTAAATTTATATCAGAAATGATATTTTAGATATGTTTTTCAATTTTCATTATTTTCTGAATTAATTTGGATTTTATATTAATTTTCTAATGAAGAAGATGAGTTTGGGTTTAAATTTATTTATGGCTAAATAATATATGCTCTGGGTCTGAAATTGATATATGTTAGAAAACATATTAAAAATGATTTTTCGAAATTTTTGTATAATTTTCTTAAGTGTTTTAATATATATATATATAATTGTTTAGGATGTGGGACTTAAATATTTTATATATTTATAAAAGGAGAAGGGGTATTTTGTAAATAAATTAAAAAATTTATTTTTGAAATTAGCAACCAATAATTTTATGAAAAACAAAGTAGGTTAGTTGAAAAGAATTTTTTTAAAAGGGAAAAGTCGATTTTACATGCTTTTGGCATGCTTCACCACTTTTGGCACATGGGTTCCGACCAAATACTGCCGCCTCCATTGCCATTGAAACCAATGCACATAGTACTATTAACTTGGTACATAGTGAATTGGAAAATGGCGGAATGAACAGGGTCGAGACCATAAGTCCCGAAGGGGTCAAAGCATGACTTGGTTTTAAATTGAAAATGCGCTTACTTTGCTTTCGAAAGGAATGCTTTTGACTTGGTTGGCTTTCGACTGGGTCGAATAGTTTTAAAGGAATGGTTTCGAATGGGTTGCGCATTTTGTTTTAAGTAAATACTTTCGAATGTGGTCGAAACTCCTAGCTACCGCTTTTCTACCTTTCAAAGTCAATTGTTTCGGATGGTATACTTTGTTTTAAAACTTAGTCATTTCTCCAATGCTTTTGGAAGGGCTAGTTTCGACACCATCACTTCTTCGCTTAGGAATGCTTTCGACTTAAACGTTTTAATGACCCTTTTGCTCTGTTGAAGGTAGAACCCAAATGGTTTCGAAAGAGATTGTTTTCAATGGTTCTAAAAGGTGTTTCCACATGTTATAATTGAACTCAAATGCTTTGGAAAGGTTTAATATTTTACTGCTTTCGAAAGGTTTTAAAGAGTAGTTTTGAAGGGGTGGTTTCCCACTAATTTCGAAAGTTTTAAAAGGAAGCTTTCGAAAGGTTTTAAGGGAAACGTTTTTTCCAATGTTTTCAAAAGGCAATGTTAAGAGTTTTAAAGATAGGATGTCTAAGGTTTTAATGCTTTCGAAGGAATGGTTTTTCAATGGTTTCGAAAGGAAGATTATAAATGGTTTTGAAATGGATGTTTTGGCCTTTCGGCCTAGGTTATAAAGAAGGGTTTACTTGGTTTTGAAAGGGGTACTTTCAATGGATCCGAAAGGGGTACAATGTTTTCATCAAAAAAGGTTTGAGTAAAGTATATATATAACATGATAAGGTGATTTTGAGTAAAGCATAGAGTATATATATTTTCCTTGTTTAAGTTTGATTTAAAGGTTTTTAATCAATTTGAGATGAAAAGGTTTTCAAGGAAAATTTAAGGGAAGATTATCCTAAGTAAAATGACTCAGATATTTATATATCAGATGGAACTGGTATATGGTCATGCCCTATACGTTAGCTATTGGCCCAAGTTAATTTAGTCCAAAATTCCTGTGTGTAGGGCTTTGTCACAAGTAAGACTAAAATGATGTTACGCGCAGAAGGGAACATATTTGTACAGAGATAGGTTATTAGTGAGTCTACAATACCATCAGGATCATGTGACCCTGGGAGAAATAAGTTAGGGACAGACCGTCCAGAATAGGAGCGTTTAATAGTTGTTAGATTTTTTTTTTTATATTGTCTAGTAGGCCCGAGTCAGCCAAAGGTTAGTACTTAGCCAAATAAAACTATAGTGTTCGGACAAATAGTTCATTTGTTACCTTACATGTAATTTTACATGATATTGCTTTACAGTTTTGACCAATATTGGTTGCAGGATTATGATTTGCAAAAGACATGTTTTAAAAGGATACTAGTGAGGGCAAATCCGTTCCGCTAAGTTGCATGGTCTCACTTAATATCAAATAACCGAGAGGTATAGTATTATTCACACTACGATTTTTGTCTAACTTGAAGTTTATGTTTTTCCCCTTTTGGTGTTGAAAATTGATTTGAGTAGGCCGAGGGTTGAGGTTTATAGGTTTTTAGTTGTCGAAAAATAAAGCTTTTAGAGACGAGCAGGTGGCTGACGGATAGCTATTAGGAGTTGCTTTTTTTTTTATTCTGATGTGTTGTATTTAAGACAATTATGTCTATATAGTGCTCTGGTCATCCAAGGGGGCATCTTCATATGTCGCCCTTGGCGTATTTTGTAATAATTATATTTTATCTGAACTTGGGAAAGCATTATGGGATTATGTAATTTGAATATGAAATATTTTTTTGAATTGTAATCAAAAAAGTTGTTTTAAATCTATGATGATTTTGTTTCGTATTCATGTGACTCTGATATTATGGATATCATTAACATTACCATATTTTGTCACTAGAATTTAATATTATAGATGATTGTAGCATCTATAGCATTTAGGTTTTGGCCTCAAGAAAGGGGATGTTTCAAAAGATATGATATCAAGCTCCTAATTGAAGACCCAACCTCTAATTTGCAATTAGAGACGATTTGAGAAGAAATCCAATGAGATGAACGGAGAATTAGAGTTGAATTAGGGTTTGGGGATGATTTGAAATGAGAGATAAACTTTCAAATGTCTCTCTCACTTCATATTTATAGCCAAATCTGATTAGCCTAATGGGCTAGCTAATTCTGCCCAACAGATTTTAAAACTTAAAACTGCTATAACTTCCTAGAAATTATCAAAATTTCCTATATGACCACTCTATGAAATGAAAAACCACCGTCCCGAAGCGATGAAATAGGTTAGAATATCTAATTCGGCTTTTATAAAAAGTTATAGCCTAAATAAGATCTCTAGGGGAAAATGGTCACATAGAAATTCGAGAAAAATCGTAGATGTGTAAAAAGAAACATCCCTAAAAACCATGTTCTAAAAATATTTGAATCATATGACCACAAATGAATTAAATATTATTATTTTACGGTCCTTCGATATGTAAAATATGGGTGGTTACGTTCTCCGCCTTTTAGAATTTTTCCCCCGAAACACCTAAACAAAACCTATCCTAGCATGCGAAATTCTAATAGTAAGATACACTGGTGCAAGTAGATACGACATATAGGTCTTATCACTCAAAAAGTTCTGGATATGCCATTCTCATACTCTCGTCAGTCTTCCATGTACAGTCGTTATCATCCTCACTCCATTGCACTTTAACTAGCTTAACTACCTTCCTGCTATGTTGTTTCATCTCATTCCCAATGATTCGAAGCGGCTTACGAGATCTTGAAACTTCTGCCTCAAACTCTATTCCTTCCAACTGATCTCATGCTACTACGATATCCGAGTCATGCACAAATTTCCATAGATATGAGATATGAAATGCGTTGTGCACACCGACCATCTTTGGAGGTAGGTCCACTCTACAAACCAACTTCTCAATACTCTAATAATTGGAAACGGTCCAATAAATCTGGGTGCTAACTTTCCCTTCTACCAAACTAAACAATATTCTTCATCTTAACAATACCATGTTTCTAACTGAGAAATCCACATCCCTTCTTCTCTTATCTGCATAACTCTTCTAACGGTTTTGAGTAGTCTTCATTCATTGTTGAATGTTCTCTGTATTCTCTGATATCTCTCTAATCATTTCAGACCTAAGTATCAGTTTCTCACCTACTTCCCACCGACATGAAGGAAAATTTGAAGGTCGTTCATACAATGCTTCCTATGGTGCCATGCTAATACTTGACTGATAACCGTTGTTATATGCAAACTCTACCAAATGCAAATGATCTTCCCAAAATCCTCCAAATCCTAAAATACAAGCCCGAAAAAGATCTTCCAAAATCTGATTCACTCTCTTGGTCTGGTCATCCGTTTGTGGTGATAAGTTGTCCTCAAGTGTAGCTCGGTTCCCAAAATCTCTTATAATCTCTTCCAGAATCCACTGGCAAACAATGGGTCTCTATAGCTTATAATCTCTTCGACACATCATGGAATCAAACAATCCACTTAACATACTATTCTGCCAACTTGGATGTCGTTCTAGTAGACATGGCAGGTATGAATCTTGCACTCTTGGTTAGTCGACCTACCACTACCAAAATACTATCATATCGTGCTCTAGTAAGTGGTAATCCATTTATAAAATCCATAGATATTTGTTCCCATTTTCATTTGGGAACATCTAGTGGTTGTACTAGTCCATTAGGCTTCTTCTGCTTAGCCTTCGCTAACTGGAAATTCATACACTTAAAGATAAATTTTCTAACATCCTTCTTCATACCTTCCTATTAGTATGCCCTCTTTATGTCTCTATACATATTGTTACCATCGGGATGAATGGTCAATCTGGAATGATGACATTCCCTTAGTACTTCATCTCTTAATCCACCAACATCTTGAACAACCTGTCTCTTATCCTTACGAAGCCAACTATCTTGATCAGTCTCGTACTGCCTCAAATCTTCAGATTCCACTCCCATCCCAATCTTTGTCATGATCTCTACTAGCTTAGCATCTTGCTTCTGACCAGTACCAATCCAAACTATGAGAGTAAGTCTGATCAATAAACTTGCCACTATCTCAGGCTCGAGCTTACAATGTGGCCTATAATCAAATTCAGTTATATACTCCATATGCTTCCATTCAAAAAATATACTTCGTAATCCATTATGTCTTCTGCTTAGTGCATCTGCTACTACATTACCTTTTCCTAAAGTGTAGGAAATATCAAAGTCACAAGAGGCTAAAAACTCTAACCACCGTTGCTGCCGAAGATTGAATTGAATCAACAATTAGTTTTAAGCGACATCCTCAAATGATGAGCGCAAGCAGCAACGATGGCACGCAACGATGATGGCGAGCGATAAGGAAGGATCGAGAAAAATTATTTTGGATTTGGAATTTGAGTTAATTAATTTTTCTTCCTAATTTAGGGGCCTAAACGTAAATGAAAACAAAGTAAAAGAAAGGTAACTAAGGAAATACGAATTTTAGGGTTGTCCTCAAACTAATTAAAATATTGATTTACGTAATTAATTAGAACAAAATATGTGTTAATCTCATATTGACACACAACAAACCTTTTGGAACATAAGAGTTAAATACAAGATCAAACGCCAAAATAATAAAAGCATCATTTACATCAAATCCACATTTACACACAAATACGCTCAAATCTACATTTACATCAACCCAACTTGCCATTTCTTTTATTTTCATCTACATCATCTCTTTCATAAATTCTTCGTTTCTACGTGCAATCGAGAACAACAACCCGTAAAATTCCCTTCTTCTTCATCCAAGAAAGATTTTTTATCTTCTCTTACACCAAAAAAAACTTTTCTACTCATCACATTCTTAAAGCTTCTAACCAATTTCTTTATCACATTCTTTCCAAAAATTATTAGCTATTCCATTCCCTCTTCATTTTCTCATTACCATTACTTAACCCATAACTATCATCTAAGACAACCCACCACGCTACACATTAGTTCTTGATTGACTTAACTGGGTCCATCCACCATCATGTCAATGGAAAATGATCATCCTTCATCTTCTATTTCTTCTCCATTGGACATTGAGATCCACAGAGTATTTGCTTATAACTGTGAGTGAAAGAGTTTTTGAATTTTATTGAAGAAGAAGAATATTGATTGTATTTCATACAGAACTGATTACAATCACTTTGTACTTATACTTGCACATAGATCATAACTGTACAGAAAATAAAAACTGATAAAATGAGAGAAAATTTCCTTCTTTCGTGCTAAGCTTGAGTTCTCATGAGCTTTCAAGTTGTCACTGGAAGCAGAAGTAGTGGCGGATGGTCGATCTTTGTCATCTTCAACTTTCAAGTCGGATCTGAAACTGTTGAAGTTCTTTGCCGATAATGCTTTGGTAAGAACATCTGCACGTTGGTAAGTAGCAGGTATATGTCTTATCTGAAGCTTTTCTTTTTGAACGTGTTCTCGAACAAAATGTAGATCTATTTCTATATGTTTGGTTCGAAAATGCATTATTGGATTGGATGACATATAAACTGTGCTTTGGTTATCACACCATAGAACTGGTACAGTATTTGTTTTTTTCTTTAATTCACCGATTATAGATTGCAGCCAAATAATTTCTACAGTAGCGCTTGCTACGCTTCTGTATTCGGCTTCGGTGCTTGATCTAGATATGGTTGCTTGTTTCTTCGAGCACCACGATATGAGATTGTTTCCAATATATATACAGTACCCTGTGACTGATCTTTGGTCATCTGGGTCTGAGGCCCAATCAGCATCAGCGTATCCTACTATATTTAAGTTGTTGCATGCTTTAAATGATAGACCATATTCTGCTGTTCCCTTTAGATATCTGAGAATCCTCTTTACAGCCTTCCAATGCTCGTCAAGTGGATTCTGCAAAAATTGTGACACTTTGTTAACACTGTAAGCAATATCAGGTCGTGTTATAGTTGCATATTGTAATGCTCCTACAACACTTCTATACTGTTTGATACTAACTATGGCTTCTCCCCTGTTTTTAGAGTAATGTTGACAGCTTATCATGGAATTTGGTTGTGCCTTTGCATCACTCATTTTTGTCTTGTCTAATATTTCCTGAATGTATTTCTTTTGGCATAACATTAGTTCTGAATTTGCTTTCCTTTTGACTTCTATGCCTAAGAAGTAGTTGATGTCCCCAAGATCTTTTATATAGAATTGTTCATTTAAGTAGGTGATGATGTGCTTGACCTCTTCTCTGTTATTGCCTGTAATAATTAAGTCATCCATATATATTAGTATATAAACAGTTGATACATCATTAGTTTTGATGAAGAGTGAGTTGTCTGATTTGGTTGACTGATATCCTTGATTTGTTAATGATAATTTCAGTCTATCAAACTAGACTCTTGGGGCTTGTTTGGCTTGTTTAAGGCCATAAATGGCCTTATTCAGTTTGCAAACATAATTTTCATTTCTGATGAACCCATGTGGTTGTTCCATATAAATTTCCTCTTATAGAATACTATTGAGAAATGCATTGTTGACATCCAATTGTCTTATCTCCCATTTCTTGTGTAGTGCAATAGTGAGTATAAGTCTGATTGTGGATGGTTTTACCACTGGGGAAAATGTTTCATTGAAATCAAATCCATATTGTTGAGTGTAGCCCTTTGCAACTAGCCTTGCTTTGTATTTGTTTATGGTTCCATCTGGATTTTTCTTAATTTTGTATGTCCACTTGCATCCAACAATATTTTTATTATCTGGTGGATGTACAAGATCCCATGTTCTGTTCTTGATGAGAGCATTGTATTCTTCATTCATTGCATCTTTCCAGTTTTTGTCTTTAACAGCCTGAGCATATGTGACAGGTTCATGATCATTCAAGTTTGCTATGTAGATTTTTGGTTTAAAGATGCCACTCTTGACTCTTGTAACCATGGGATGAGTAGACCTCATTTGAACATCATTCTGAGGTATATCTCCTGTATCAGCATTATCTGTTGACCTTTGAGTACTCTGTTCATAGTTGTCTGCTTGATCCTGTTCTATGTTTTCTGTGGTTTCTATAGGTGAAGGACTGGCATGACTGAGACTATCTGTCCAATCTGAGTCTTGGTGAACAAGTTCTCTGGGTTGTGGATTCTCAGTAGCCTCCTTTTCTCTTATATGATGCTCAATCTCAGTGTAAACTGGTAGATCAGGTATGGATGCCTTTGATTATATACTTTGCTAGTTGTTTTCATTTCTGAGTTGCTAAAAGGGAACACATGTTCATTAAAAACAACATGTCTGGTTACAAAAATTTTCCCACTATCATCTAAACATTTGTATCCTTTCTGGTTTACAGAGTATCCCAGAAAAGTACATGGTTTGGATCTAAAGTTCAATTTGTTTATGTTGTATGGTCTAGTGTAAGGAAAGCATAGACATCCAAAGGTTCTTAGGCTAAAGTAATCTGGTTTATGCCCATATAGTTTCTCTATAGGGTTGATTCCTTTAAGAACCCTTGTTGGCATTCTGTTCATCAAATAAACAGTTGTATTGAATGCTTCAGGCCAAAATTTTAGTGGCATTGATGCATGAGCTAGTAGAGTAAGAGCAGATTAAACAATATGTCTATGTTTTCTTTCCACTAGACCATTTTTTTCAGATGAGTAGGGGCATGTGATTCTGTGTATAATTCCTCTTTTTTGAAAATAACTACTAAGAGGTTTATACTCAATACCACCATCAGACTGAATGATTTTAACTTGAGAATTAGTTTGTTTTTCAGCCATGGTTATAAAACATATGACTGCACTGTATGCTTCAGATTTTGTTTTTAAGAAGTATATCCAAGTGTGTCTTGAATATGCATCTACAAATGAGATATAGTACTTGAATCCAAAATCTGAGCATATGGGTGCAGGGCCCCACAAATCAGTGGCTACTAATTCTAGTGGTTTTTTGTATTGAGTTGATGAATGATTGAAAGGTAATTTGTGACTTTTGCCCATTTGGCAATAAGTGCACACATAGGGTAATAAAGTGTCATCAAACTTTATTTTATTTTCAATAAGAATCTGCTTTACAACTTTACTACTTGGATGGCCAAGTTTATAATGTCATAGATCAAATGAGTCTCTACCGTTTCTTTTTGTACTCAAATTACAATGATTAAGTTCCTTTGTAACACTGCTGTAGTTGGTGGATGTAAATTTGTAAAGTCCTTTTTCAGTTTCACCCTGCAACAAAACATCCTTAGTCAGTATGTCACTAACCAAACAGTACTTAGGATAGAATTCAAAAAATACATTTTTGTCAAGAGCAAACTGAGATACACTTATAAGATTCTTTTTAATATTTGGAACTCTTAGTAGATTATGCAGAAATAACTGTCTTTTACCTTTAATGTAGGTATTACCAGTATGAGAAATTTTGACACACTTACCATTCCCCATGCAAATTTTTTGATTACCTCTGTATTCCTTGCATCCAAGACTTAAATTGTCGAGGTTGTTAGTGATGTGATTTGTAGCACCAGAGTCTGGATACCATGATTCATCCTGAATGTGTTCAGCTCTGGCAATGTCATTTGAATTCTGTCCCTTGTTGTTGTTGTCATTTTGAGTGTCACTGGTTTGTGCCATATTAACATTGGGATTACTGCTTCTCTGAATGTTATTATTCTGATTAGAGTATCTAAAATAACATTTCACTGCTGTGTGTCCTATTTTTTCACAGATTTGACATTTTGGTCTATTGTTATTACTGCTCCATCTTCCTCTTCCTCTTGGTCTGTTAGCATAGCCACCTCTTTGATTTCCTTGTTCAGTTTTGTTGCTATTTTGACCTTTGTTTCTTTGATTAGTTGTGTAGTTAACAGAGAGGTCTGATTCTTGTGGTCTTTTATTGTCAATTCTGGCTTCATGTGCTAACAAGATTGAGTGTACATCATCTATAGATGGTAGAACCTTTTGAGAAGCTATCACAACAACCACTGACTCATACTCATCATTTAAACCATTGAGTATGGTCAAGATTTGTTCTGAATCTGAAACTTTATGATCTGCAGCATCAAGAAGATCACATGTATTTTTGATTTTGGACAGATATTCTCTCATAGTATGATTGTCTTTCTTGATGTTTTGAAGTTGTCTCTTGCGATACAATGCCTTTGCTGCTGACTGAGTATTAAACACCTTTTCAACTGCTATCCATAGTTCATTTGCAGTCTTGCATCCTATTACATGTGATAATAACTTGGTGTTTATGGATGACATTAACCAAGAACAGATCAGTCTGTCTTGCCTATGATACTTTGTGTATTCTTCGTTGCTAACAACTTTGTTTTCCTCAATAGTGATGAATTTTGGTGGGATAGGGATGGTGCCAAGAATATAATCTTCAAGTCCATAGCCTTGAATTGCAGTCTCAACCTGAAGCCTCCATAGCAGATAGTTTTCTCCATCTAAATGGACAGTCACAAGTTGACTCTGTGGGCTAATGATGGTCTTAATGAGATTCTCGGCTGCTGTTGAAGTTCGATGAGAGTTATTTATATTCCCTGATGATGCAGTGTTGGATTCGTTGCTCATGATGACACTGATGTCAAGAAAGTTTAGATTGGATGAAACAGAGATGAAAACTATCAAGAAACAGTTTATATCTCAATCAAGAACTTGATTATTGAGACAGATCAGAGACACTGACTCAGGTATGATGCAACCACAAGATCAAGTGATGATAATCTGATGATCTCTATTGATTAGATGATGATTATCCGATGATCTTTGTTGGATAGCACTTTCTTTTATTCTGGTGATCTGTTTTGATGAATTTCTTGATTTAGGAGAATTGATTTCTGACTTGTTTTTCATCAAGATTCGATCTGTAAGTGTTGATGCAGTCAGATTCACTGCTGGCACGGTACTACACTTCAGATGAGAATCTAAAACTCAGATGATGATAATGAATTCTAATGAGTTTCTCTCTTCTTCTTCTTTTCTTGAAAAAGATTGCCGTTAGGCATTTAGCTCTGATACCATGAAAGAGTTTTTGAATTTTATTGAAGAAGAAGAATATTGATTGTATTTCATACAGAACTGATTACAATCACTTTGTATTTATACTTGCACATAGATCATAACTATACAGAAAATAAAACTGATAAAATGAGTCTTTGGGCCTGGATGGGCTTTGCTCTATGGCCTGCTTCAATTGTGAAATAAAGATATATTGTATATGTTGCTCCTCATTATCATCCAACAGCCGCATCTCTTATTTGTGAGCAAGAGTTCCAATTGGTAAATAGTTTCATAAAGAGTATCCTCTTATCTCCTTTGACACCGAATTCCCAAGGGTGACATATGTACCAAGATACCCATATAATCAACGAAAACGGTTCCAGGATCAGATAGTAGATGAAATATTAGAGTCTCTAAAACTCAATGTTGTCAACACGGTAATCACACAACTTCCTTAACCATAAGCAAAGATAATGGTGAACTCCCCTTGCATTTGAACCATCCATCATATGGGAGTTTAATTTTCAAGAATCTGATATCAGTATCCACATTTCCAATCCAGAATCAATTGAACTGCTTCAGAGCAGTAGGATAGATTTAGATAGAAATAAGCGAGAGGGGATCTGTGGAGGGGATTTTGCATGCTTTTGGACGAGAATGATGAAATCTTATTTTGAAGCAAATGTTGATATAACAATCGTAGTTTTCGGTGGACTGTATGATTTGGGTTACCTAGAAGAAGACTATCCTAAGAATTTTGATGAATTCAAGAGAGATGTGTTGTCTACTTGCAATTATGCATGTCTTTTCGATGCCAAAGAAATTTTTCACTATGTTGATTATGATATACATAAATTTCATGGCCTTCACAAAGTAGCGTCTCATTATAACGTCCATCCGAAGGGGCCTCATCATAGTTCTGCTTGGTACAGTCATCAAACACTTCAATTTTTCTTTGCTTCGAGAAGAATTCATGCAGATACAGTAAAGAGTTGTGAAGGTATTATACACGGTCTGAAACATTTTTAGAAGAAGGATTGAGTCAGAAATGATCACTTATCTGTTTATTTCAGGCGTCTAGTTTGGCATTTATGATTGCGTCAGAAATGATTTTTTTAAGTTACTTTTGCTCTTTGTGCATCATTGTAATTGGAAGAATGTGAATATACTCTTGTCCAATTCTTGGCTTCAAGAAGAATCAGTTTGAATCTTTTACCGTGTTTATTTGTATTTTTGTTATTGGATAATGGATGAATTCTTGATTATTTTTCCTGAAGTTCTTAATTTTAGCTTATGTTATCACTTCACTCATTCTGTGGAATTGGAAAAATGTCGACAAACTTATAATTATGTGATTTTCATTTCCTACCATTATTAGTTGTTTATGATTAACTATCTATTAGAATAATTAACTGTTTATGTTAGGCCAATTAACCGAGCATGATTATCATATTATGATACTTTTTTGTGCATTGAAATAATAAAGGAAATATAATAAAATTGGATATGCGAAAGCAACTATATAATTAGGATTTTTTCAATTTGACCCGATTTTGCAAACTTACTACACAGATGCTCCTATTTCAAAACTTATTATAAACGTTGCTCTATTTTGACCAACCCAGCGTTGAATTTGTCAGAATGAATTGGCGTAATTTCAAATTACGCTAGTGCACATTTTTATTTTCTTTCCATACTGGAGCAATTTGAAATGGCGTATTCATAATTCATGTGTACTGGCGTAATTTCAAATTGCGCCTGTACACTTTTTTTCGTACCGGCACAATTTGAAATGACGCAATCATAATGCACGTGTAATGGTACAATTTGAATTGCGCCATTTCATTTTGGCTAACTTAGTGCTGAGTTGGTCGAAATAGGGCTCTAAAATAGGGTTATTTGCGCAATAAGTTTGCAAAATCGGGCCAAATTAGAAAAAATTCCATATGATTATAACCAGCTTTATTTCAGTCATTTCATAAAGTAGTTACCATTTAAATATTATGTATAAAAAAATTTACAGTACAAACTAAGTACAGTAACGATTGATGAAACCATATGCAACCCAAATTCTATTATTGATGAAGCGAATAGTACATTTGAATGTGGTATTTGAACGGTAAAGTTAGTTGAAAAGTGAATGTGTTTGATGATGCGAAAATAAAATTTGACCGGAAACACTACTATAACAACAGTATGTAGTGACAGGTAAATTCTGATGGCCACCGACGGCAGCTTCCGAAAGCTAGCGAGGGCTAGCCATTTCGGTGGCTTCATTGTGATTAAAATAACTTTGTCGTTGATAGCCATCAAAAACTGACAAAATATTAGTCGTCGGCGGCTGTTGGTAGCCGTTAGAAATTAATGTGATTTCTGCAGCTTCAACCCGAGACTTGCTTCCATTTTCTTATTTTTCCCTAAATCGCTAACCCCCCCCCCTCCTTCATCTCCTCTCCACGTTAGCCAACACCCGCAGTCATCCGGAGCATCTCTAACATCATTACTCTTTACATCTCTAGGATCTCCATTCATCTTCAAATCGGGTTGTTTCCTTTAACCTAATTTATTTTGATTTGGTAATTTAGGGTTTACTTGATAATCTAATTGTTTATAATATCTGATTGATTGTTTATTTGCATTAACTAATTGGTAATTTGATTAGTTTATTTACACAAACCCTAATTAGTAATTTTCTCAATCCTAAACACTAATTAATAATTTTATTAGTGTATATTCGCATTTGAGCTAGCATTTGGTTAGTTAGGACTGATGTGTATAGTTTGTACAATTTCGTAAACAATAATTAAAATGCATTAATCATAGTTAAACCCTTAATCGTTTATATAAAACTTGAATAATATATATATATATATATATATATATATATATATATATTTCTTCGAAATAGTATCATAAAATATAGTAAACATTTGATAAAACGGTAAAATGTAAATAAATTATTGTACAAATGCTAATATATGTTATATAATTAACTAATCGTGCATAATATTGATATATAATGCTCATATTGGTAATCTATGAACAAAATATACATGCATAATGTGTCTTATTTTTTATAAATCCCTTTGAGAGTTTTTGGCCCCATCTAACAAGTATTGTATATGATCGCTATATGGATATCCATTTGTTTTACAAAATGGACATTTTATTCATCTGATACAATATTTGTCGGATTTGTCCATATATTGGACAAGTTACAAACACTATAAAGTAATTACATTTCGTAAATCATCTCATTTTAAAAGGCTCACAAAATTTCAACAGTACTTCCTTTTTGTTCCTTGTATACATGCATTTGTGTACGATGCAGGAAACACGGAGGAAGTGCTGCTGAAATTTTATGAAATCGTTTAAAATGAATTGATTTATGAAATATAATTACTACTGTGTTTGTACTGGGAAGTAGGATGACCGACCATCAAAGAGAAAAAATAATATAGAAGCTAAAAATTTAATATTACATTCATTGCAAGGCGCAAAACCAATTCAAGGTGCAAGAAAGTGCAAAAAGGCGCAACGGCAATTTCAATGCACAAAATGGTGCAAGAAGACACAAAAAGGCGCAAATTAGTAAATACAATAACATTATAAATAAATACTTTCTAATTAAAAAATAACATATCAATGCATAAATTAAATGATTAATACTAATAGATTTTAAAGTAGGAAAAACAATCAATTATTTTACTGATCGGAGCTGGATGTATGAACGACGAAGGAAATTGAAGGCTCAATACGTGAACATTTTTGTAATGGGATACATATGCTTATTGAATTAGCTTTAAGTAATAATGGAAAGGACGAAGAAATTCATTGTCTATGTAGTAGGTGCAAACTGTTGAAGCATTTGATATTGGATATGGTTAGGGTTCATTCGTGCCAATATGGTTTCGTGTCGAATTATTTGGTGTAGAATCATCATGGAGAAATTGTAGCACCTAATCAAGAACAATCAGAGGAGGAGGTTGGTGATGAAATTAGTACGACGAATCTCATAGAACATATGGTCGAAGATGCAGCACAATCAATGTTCCCTACCGTTGAAGTTGATAATGATGATATTAACATGGAAAAGGAACCAATTGTTGGAGTATATGATTTATTGGATGCTGCTAAGAAAAACTTATGGAATGAGTGTACAAGTGACACTCAATTATCAGTAACTGTAGAGTACATTGCGATGAAATCAAAATACAACCTCACAGAAGCCAGATTTATAGCTACTGTACAAGCTGCAAAACGGCATATGCCACCCGATAACTTAATGTGTGAAAATCATTATGAAGTAAAAAAAACTTATGTCTACTTTCGGTTTGCCGTATCAAAAAATAGATGCTTGTTTACATGGTTGCATGTTTTTTAGAAAGAAGACATCAATCTTAGGAATTGTAGAATACGTAACCAGGAAAGATACAAACCAAAAAAAAGAAGGAAAAAGAAGTTCCATACAAGCGTATGCATTACTTATCTATCACTCCTAGACTTCAAAGGTTATATGCATCATTTGTAACAACGCATCATATGAGATGGCACAATGTGAGAATACAGGAAGAAGGTACGTTTATACAGCCAGTTGAAGGAGAAGCATGGAAGCATTTTGACAAAAAATATTCCAGTTTCACAGCGTAGAGCCGTAACGTTAGGCTTAGTTTATGTACATATGGGTTTTCACCGTTTTCCCAGTTTGATTCTAAATATTCATCTTGGCCTATAATCGTTGCACCTTGCAATCTACCTCCATGAATGTGTATGAAAACTCCATATATGTTTCTCACAATTGTCTTCCTTGGCCTAGATGATTTGACACAGGGAATCGATATTTACTTGCAACCGTTAATCGAAGAGTTGAAAACATTATTGTACAAAGGAGTTGAAACATATGACGTATCAAAAAAAATGCACCATTCGTTGGTTATTAGGGGCATCCCGAAAACGCCCGGGTCCCTTTTTGATTGAGAATCGTATCTGTGGCTACTGCTTTTTTGCCGGTCTGTCTGTCCCCAATTTGAGTACCTCTATGGGATAAACCTCAACAGAAAACTGTTGAGTAACGGCAGCAAGTGATTGAGTTCAGTAGTTCCTCATAGAAAATTATTGAGTAAACATGCCACTGAAAGACTCTACTGAGACTTCTTTATTGTGGACTACTATGGATTTTCCTACATATGCAATGCTTTCGGGTTGGAGTACGGCTAGTCGTTTAGCGTGTCCTTATTGTATGGAAGAAACATGAGCATTTTCTTTATCAAATGGGAAGAAAATTTCATGGTCTGATTGTTATCGATGTTTTCTCCATATTAATTATCCTTTTAGAAGAGATAAAAAAAACTTAACAGCTAATAGACATGAGACTTTGCGACCATAACCAATTTGGTCAAGCGAAGATATATATGAAGTTGTAAAGGATCATCCAAAGATACATGAAAATAGGCAACAAACTGAAATTCAAGGTAAATCGACGATTCATAATTGGTGCAAACAAGTACATTTTTGTAGTTGCCTTATTGGAAAAGTCTCCTAATCCGTCATAACATTGACGTGATGCATAACGAGAAAAACATATTTGATAATCTGTTTAATACAGTTTCAAATGTTAAGGGCAAGACTAAGGACGATTTGAAATCAAGAGTGATATAGAAGAAATTTGTAAGCGTCCTGAGCTTCATATCAAGCCAAATGACACTAAAAAACCTGAAGCATGCTATGAGTTAGACAACAACCAAGTTAAAGTACTATTAGAATGGGTGGAAGGATTACGATTTCTCGATGGGATTTCCTCTAATCTTCTTAGATGTGTTGACTGTAAGCATGGGAGATTAAATGGGATGAAAAGCAATGATTGTCATATAATGATGGAAAATTTGTTGCCCGTCGCTTTCAGAGAGTCGTTGCCTGGAAAAATTTGGAAGGTTGCAACGGAACTTAGTTTGTTTTATAATAAGCTTTGTTCAACTATGTTAAAAGTTGATCGTCTACGTAAACTTGAGGAAGAAATTCCTGTACTTCTCTGCAAATTGGAGAAAATATTTCCTCCAGGTTTCTTCAATGCAATAGAGCATTTACCCGTTCATCTTCCATATGAAGCACGTCTTCGAGGTCCTGTGCAATATGCATAAATGTATCCATTCGAGAGGTAAGATATTAATATCGAGCATGGTAAATATTATTTCAATTCTATATATATATATATATATATAGAAGTTATTTTTGAATTGAAATATTTTCTCTTAGGTACTTAAATCATTTAAAGAAAAAAGTGAGACAAAAAGCCTGAGTTGAAGGTTCAAAAATCATATGTCGAAGAAGAAGCTTCGTTCTTTTTTCTCATTATTTCAGGGACTATGTGAACTTATCATTAGAAAGTGCTACGCGTGATGATAAAGACGTTGGACAAGATTGTTGTTCTGAGACGATGTTATCTATTTTTAGACAACATGGTCGACCTGCTGAAGAATGTTTGGAAGTATGTTAGACGACAGAGATTACCATGTAGCATACACATATATTCTTCTGAATTGTATTAAAGTTGCACCATTTATTAGGTAATATTAAATTACAAGTCTGGATATATTTATCTAATTTAATACTACATATGTACATTAATTATAATGCAATATATTATCTAGGTTAGCAATGTTTATGAATCACAACATCCAAGCAGCGATATAAGCAAAGATTTCGCTACTTGGTTTTCGAACTACGTTTATGATCCGATAATTGTGTGGTCGATGAAGGATTAAAATATCTGGCGATGGGACCAAAATGAAAAGTTAAGACATATCCAATATTCTTCATCAATGGATATAAATTCAACACCAAAGAATATGGTGCTAAAAATTAACTAACAATACTAGTGTTTTTGTTAAAGGTAGTGATGATCCAAATGATCATATAAATGATTTTTATGGCATGTTAATCTAGGTTTTGCAATTGACATATTTCACTAGACCTGCGGAGGAAGTTTTTTTGTTTAGATCTAACTGGTTCAGCAATATTCTAGGTTCTGGAGTTATCATGCATCCAAATCATTATAGAAATAAAACATACCTCACGTTACCAAAAGTACGATCCTTTTGTACTAGCCAAACAAGCCCTACAAGTTTATGATACCCCTTATCCATCTCTAAAAAGAAATAAAGCAGACTGGTCGGCAAATTTCAAACGAAGGCAAGATTTACATTTGATGGTAAGAATATTCTAGATGAGCAAGCCTATTAAGAAGATATCGAGAAAAATGTTGAAATAACAATAATGGATGACCATATTGATTTTTGACTTCTAAATGATGAATCAAATGTATTGGTAGAAGCATTTGAAACTACAGAGGAAAACGATATGGAGTATGAAACCAAGTCCGAATCAGAAAACGACGAGGACTAATTGCTAATATACAGTTTATTATAAGGTAATTTATGCGATTATTTATGTTACATTTTTCTAATCAATTATAATACCTTTTCTCAAAATTATTATGAATTATATGTTCTGACATAATAAATTGATATGTGCGTAACAGGTATTATGTCTTTTTCCGAAGGCGTAGCTCCTTCCACTCCGGTTCCCCCTCTTCTTCTCAAAGAGGGAATAGATGTGATGACAGTGGCCCTTCGGAGCCAATGGCACGACTAGTAGTTTATTTACAGCCCAAAGCTGATGGATCGTAAGTATTGAAATTAGTAGCATAGCATTAGAAATAGTTTGTTTATGATATATATATTAGTCTAAAGCTATGTTTCAAATGTAACACATGGGATTTGATCTAGAGCCATCGAGAATGGTTTTTAGTATTTCCAAGCAGGTATATATGAGTAGGATCACTAGTTGTTGTCCCCGATGGAGTAAGATCCCTGACCCAATCGAAAAGAGCATCTGGTAGGACTTTTTGGTGAATTTAAATTTACATATTTATAAATTACGGGTTTACAATTAATTGACTACTTATAAATGTACAACTTATATTTAATTTTCTCAATGTGCAGGATTCCATAGATCTATAGGAAGTGGACATTTCCCTTATGCAGCGCCACTGGAATTCTAAGATAGTGAAGAATTATAGGGACACGATGTCGAGCCTTAGGAGAGTTAGGAAGAAACCGAACTGGATGGGTGCCAGTATATGGGATGCTTGGGTTGCCTGGTGAAACAATGATGAGTTCAAGGTAATTAATCTATCATATATATCTCGTTTCTTTGTTTTACAGCTATTAAATATATTGTTTAATTTTTTAAATTTGTAGGCTGAGTCACAGAGGAACTCTTCGAATAGAAATAAGAACACAGTAACACATCGCGGTGGTTCCATGTTGTAACGACCTAGAATTTTTGATAATTAAAATTTGAATATTTAATTAATTTTAGATATTAAGAAGTGAATTTATTAGTCGAATAAATTTTATTTTGAATAATTGGATTTAATTGGATAATTAAATCAATAATTTAATATGTGAAAATGCAGAAATAATTGAAAATTGGGTTAAATATGATTGAAAATGATTTGTAAAATTTTATTTTATCATATTGAAGTTAGAATGATATTTTAGAACTTTTAAAAATGAATTAAAAGTTAATTTGTGAAAATTGAATATTTTAATATTTAATCGACTAGTGAAAATAGTCAATTTTTGAACAGTCTCAGAATTGGACGAAACCAGTTCCATTGGATCCGTAATAGTTAGTTATTACCGGATTTCAATTTTCGTGTCAATCGGAGTTATCGTTTGATCGTGGCAGCTCGAAACGCATCGAAATTTGTTTTAATATTTATTTAGCGAGTTAAAATAGCCATTTTTCAAAAAGTCTCGGATTTCGACGAAACCAGTTTCATCGGATCCGTAATGTGATATTATTGTAAGGTTTATAATTTCGTGTCAATTGGATTTATCGTTTGTCCGGTACAAATTAAAACGCCTAGAAAATCGTTTAAATCGGTTTAATTTAAATTGAACGTTTATAGCCATAACTCGCACAGATGTCCGAATTAGCTTTCGAAACGTGTTCCATTGTGTCCGAAACGCGGGGTAAACCCTAGAAACGCTGGTTTCGGCGCGTGAATCGGAGTTCGGAAATTCCGGATGAATGGTGTCGTTTTATTTCCTATAAATAGACCAACACCCTTCACAAATAAAATAAAATAAAAATAAACTAAACCTAAACCCTAGCCACCGCCATAGAAACCCACGGCCAGAAATCTCCCACGTTCTCCCCCTCCGATCTCTCAATCCATCAACAATCGTCAGAAACTCTCGACTACAATCTTGAAGAGCTCGATGAGATCTTTAATATCAACGGTCAAGATCGCGAATAGCTTCACGAATCAACGGGAATTTATGTTCAAAGGCAGGCCGTTCGGCCTCGAACTGCATGCAGAAGGCTCGACCGAGCTCTGAGACGTTTGGACCGGAGATAGCTCTTGCAATGGGCTTCAATATGGAGGTGGTTTGATGAAGTTTCGTCGAGCGAGGAGATTGCAAAGTGGAACCCTAGTTTTGTGTTCATGGGTTTGTACGTGCGTGAGTTGCAGGGAGCATATGCGTAAGTTTGGGAAGAAGGGGCGTGCGACCTGATGATGTTGAGGGGTGAGATCTAACGGTTGTGGTTTAGTTTGGTTTAATTATAAAGTTAATGTTGTAAATAGTTTATATAAATCGTGTAAAACTTTGAAAAATCATATCTTTTTCATACGAGGTCGAAAACGCACGAAACCAGTTGCGTTGGAATCGTATGGACGAGCACTACGCGATGGAGATGGATTGGAGTCGTTTGGAGTTAGTGAAAATTTCGTGTAAAATTAAACGTCCGTTTAATTTTATTCGAAATAAATCGCTAAAACGAAATTGAAATCAAGGTGAGTACTTCTCACTCAATCGAATCAGTTTCGATATTATTTTAAATAGTTAGATTTAAAATATTTGAATGCATGTTTGAATGATGATTGTTATCTATTGATTGTTAAAATAGACATTATGCGCCGTTAGTAAGCGGAGGTTATTTATTAAAAACATATACCGCGAATATTTCATAAACAGTGAAATTGGTATTATATATAATAGCAATATATATATATTGGCATATGTATATATTGGAGTTATTGATTTCCCTCATTTTTTAGCGGATGAGACCCTATTACGCCGTCTATTAAGCGGATAATATTTTAAATCCCATATACCGCGATAATTTCGTACTGGAGCGGAATTGGTATTGTGCTAATGTTTGTGGATGCAGGAAAACAGGTTGGAGGCATCCAACTGGATTCCTCAACAGTTTTTATTTGATTTCAGATATTTTGATATTTGATTGATTATCATATCGATATATGATATCGTTGTAGTCGTGATTGACTATTTGGTATGTAGCATCATTGGACCAAATTTTGGAATTTTAAAAGGATTTTTAAAGTGATTTTTGAAGAGTATACGTTTATAAAATATATTTTTTTGAATTGATCCATTTTAAATAAATAAACGTTATAAATTTTAATGTTATAAAAATTATGATTTTTTAGAAATATAGTTAAAAGTTGATTTTTGAAAATATGGGTTAATAATTTTACAAAAAGAGTTTAAATCGGGATTTTTGGATTTATTGTAAAAAGTTAAAAAAATAGGATTAATAAAATTTGATTATTTTATAAATCAAAAATGATGAAATTATAAAGGAGTTTAAAGATGTTTTAACATAATAGTATAAATTGATTTATATAAGAGATTTATAAATTAAAATATTTGGAATTATAAAACGAGTTTTATAAGTGTTAAAATGAATTATGAATGAATTTCATAAATGAATGAAATTCATAGAATTATAAACGGTGAAGTTATAAATGGAATTTTATAAGCAGTAGGTTTATAAAATTTATAAAGTTATTGAAAGAATAGATTTGGATAAATAATTGAATCTTATAAATTATAAGATTTATAATTATGAAGTTTAAAGGAACGATTTTTGCAAACAAATAAATTATAAGTATTTCACTTATAATATGAATTTCTAGTATATCATGAGATATGAATTGAGATAGGTTAATAAAGGAATTATAAAGGAAGTTGTGGTAAAATAAATAGAAATGGAATGTATAAACGTTGTTTTATAAATTCGTAAACAACTTATTTTGATAAGTAAATTGTTGAACCTATTAATGGAGTTATATTCACGTTTTGGACTGTGAATAATACTTTAAAATAAAATGAATAGAAATGATGAAATTGTTACGTAGTATATTCATGTTTTTGAATAGTGAATAATATGTTAAAGAAAATGTTTAGAATGTGATATTTTAAGTTGAATTAAAACGATCTAACGATGTTTAAAATGTGTTGAGATTCGAAACCATAGATTTCAACATTCATTGTTGAAATGGGCGTTTTCGAGAAATAGAAGGAAATGGTGGACTATAACACTGTTGTTATAGTAAATGATTTCCGAAAGGAAATGTTTTGTATAGTATTGGGATTTATATATCTATTTTAATTTCGAATCCCTATACTAGTGATTTTGGGACGTCGTAACGATGTTTTACGCAACATTCGTTTTGGCCCAAATAAATATGTTTAAGAGAATGATTTACTTAAAGAATGAAATATATACTTAATCTCGATTAAAGTATATTGAATATTTTCCAAGTGTTGAAAATAAATAGATTTGTGAATTACTTATGAATAAATAAGTATGGAAATGTTTTCCAATATAAAGTGAATATTTTGAGAATTTATCTTTTTGAAGATAAATTGAAAATGAATAATTGAAATCGTTTATTCACAAAAATTTTGAATTATAAATTCACTAAGGAATTTATAAAAGAAAGTGGAATTTGTTTAAAAATAAATATTGATTTATTTTTGAAGTGTGAAAATTATATATCTAGTAAAGATATTTTGAAAAATAAATAATTTGGAAAATTATTTGGAATCTGGTGATGTTGTGCATATCCATTGATAGTTCAATAACCGACTATTAATATTTACCTTTGAAAGGTATTTGTTGTGATTTGCTTGAATTTGAATGCACACTTATTTTTAAATTATTGCGCTCGTTATTCGGATTACCCATTTCGAATAGTGATACGACGTAATGGATAGCATTGAAGATCGGTGTTGAAGACCCGGTATTTGCGAGAGCGATAGGATGACCTGTCGATTGACTCTGCACCGAGTTGCTCCGGTATTGAGTTCTCCATATGTGATGGGAAATCCGATCAGGATTGTGAATATCCGGATTGCAAGGACTTCTTTGTAAGTGCCTTCGGTTCTGTTCGAGCCCGAAACAGACTTGTATGGATTGTATGTCTGACATTACAAATTGAGATATAAAGCAGATTTCTTTCAAATATATTTCTGTTGGTGGCGAAGAATTTATTCTTTTAGCTTAACACCCTTCTCTGAGACGTACGAGCTCAGAGGTTATGTAGTTGAATGTTATCAGCGATATATTCCCAATTTGGTAATGTGACATGCTGAGTGTTGCTGTGAAATGATCATTGTTTTGATTATTTGTGATAGGATCATTTATTTGATCGTCTATCTTGGTGATCATTTCTATGATCATTTGTTGACCCAAAGCATGGCTTTTGTATAAAGTATGTTTTTGTGGACGTGACTTCGTCGAGCCTCACACCTCGGGAATGGTCAAAACAGGAAAGATGCGGCAAGGTTATGAGGGGTAGCGCCCTTTAGGATTGTGCATTTCCTTCTGGAAAAGGGTGGTATCATGGTATGGAGCCCAGATACTTACTCATGTTGAAAACACTTTATGATTGTGTGAATTGATTACGAGCGCTCGGTTGAAAGGTCCCAAAGGACCAGGGGATGGCATATTCGGTCAGTTGTTACTCAGTTAGGGGTAACCCGGCCTTGTGTTGGTAGAGATCCGGTTTGGTTCTCGGGGATGTCCTTCCAGAGGCATTCTCATGTGTCAATGGGAAGTTCCTTGGCCTGATCATTCGTTGGAAATCCAAAGAAACAATACGAGACTTGTACGGTTTTAGTTGTAGAACCTGCCATTTAATATGGTAGCTATAGTAAGCATACTATAATGGTACCTATGCTGGCTAAGATTTATATTCTACTTTCGAAACTGTTTTCTACACTATGCACTAATAATAATATCAAATGTTTCTTTTTAATGCGTATCAAGCATCTTTGACTAACATAAGAAGAAATCTCCTCCAAGTCTGTGTTTGCATTGTGTGTGTGGCGGGAGGTCTTATGGTAGTCTCATTTTTAAAAGCATTGCGAATTGACTTTAAAAATATTCCTCTATTTTGATTTTAAAGATAAATAAACTGTTTTGAGTTCTCACATCAGTCACATGACTGACTCGGAGTTTATTGTTTTCCTTCCTAAACTCTGGGTGCCCACCAATTTTTACACGGGCAGTCAAGAGTTAGGTTTATCAGGATATTCTGGATATTCAGGAGTTGCTGGAGGCAAGCTGGATGGCATGGCGTATTATTAGTATATAGTATTTCTTTTTCCGCTGCACTATTTGTTGTTGTATGATGTTGTACACTCTGATGATATGATGTAATGAAATGTGATGTAATGTAATAACTGATATAGTTCTTTGTTTAAAGATTATTCATTTATCTATTATATGTTGTTCCGCTGCGATTGTGAGATTCTGTTATTGTTCTGTTGTTTTCTATTTCCTATCTTCTATTTTCTGTTTTCTTTTCTCTCTATTTTCTATCCTTTCTCTCTTCTTATCTCTTTTTCTTCTTCTTAAACATTGATAATTCGTATTTCTGTTCATCTTGAATTAATCTACGGAGATTAGTGTATATTCAAGGAGTACGGATTTGCGGGTCTTCACAGGTGGTATCAGAGCATATGGTTAAGCGACAACCATGGTTCTGTTGGGTATTACTCATTAGAGATAGAGTCAGTAGCACTCTAGAATGAGTTGAGTGTAATAATAGCTATGAGAGCGTATTTGTTAGTGAATATATAAAATTGTTTTATATTGTGATGATTGGTTTATTGAGTGGCATATGAACCTTCGTCAGCGTGGTCTCGACAACTATGCCGAAGGGGTTTCTATACACTTGAATAGAACATTCGACACAATATTGTTTAAAATTGGGTAAATGAAATAATTTACCTTGAGTATATTTTGTATGTAAAGAAATAATTTTTCAGAATTATTAAATTGTATATAAGTAGATTGTTTAGTTGTTTGAATAATCTAAATAAAAGAATAATTGTATAAGCAAAAGAATTATAAGAATTGAATTATAATTGAAGTAATTTACAATTGTGAAATAAACTTATATATATGAGAAGTGAAACTATATGAATATATTTATGAATATGAATTGTAAATAAAAATGAATTTAAAGTCAAATGGAAATTTACTTGGAATTTAGAATCTGAATTGATGTATAAGTGGGAATTTAAGTTATGTAAAACCAAGTAATGTTTGTAAAAATGAAATTTAACTTAAGAAATGTTGAATTAAGTTGATTTTGATATCAAAGAAAAATAATAAAGTGAAGTGATAAATATGAACTTAAGTTATATAAATGAAATTCAACTTTTGTAATTGAATTGAATGAATGGATTGAATATTAATCAACTAAATGTGAATAATTGATATGAAATAATGAATGTAAGTGTTAATTCATTAAAATCTAATGTTATTGAAAGTTGAATAATTGAATGAAATGAATATAAGCAAAGGAATTTGGTTGTAATTGATATACATTGGTTGTTATATGATTGTTAGTTGATTGTATATAATTCATTAAGTATTAATGAAATCGGAAGCTAAAGTAATTGAAAATTCAATTGGAAGTTAAATGAATCTTAAATAGAATTGAATTTGATTTGGAAGTGAACCAACTTGAATATGAATTAGTGAATATAAACTAATTGAAATTGAATGTTAGTAAAAACATCCACTGTATATGAATCAAATGTGATTTAAATTGGAAACCTATTTCATTGGATATTAATGAGAATATGAATGAATATTTATAGGTTATGAATGCTTGTCGGATGCTAGTTGGTTGATGTTTGCTTTTGTTTCAATTGCTATGTTGACATATATAGTTATTATGTTGCTATATTTTGTGTATTGATACTATTGCATATATACATGTTTCTCATGTTGTTTGTTGAGTGTTTAGTAGGTGCGGATCGCGTTTGCTTCGCATTTGGAGCTCGCTTTCGCGCTATATTAGCCGTATATGCTCGCTAATAAAATATAAGATACATATCTCGGATTAAATATCGTACTTTTATACTTTTTTCCCTTTGGGATGCCTCATTACTTGATGAGATGTATATTTGTGATATATATACTGTCATTTTTTTCGGATCGAGCCGCGCAAAGGAGACTATGGCGAATTTTTCCGAAAATTTAAGGCGTTAGAAAAATTTGAGAAAAATTGGAAAATTTTGAAAACTATAACTTTTATTTGGAGTTGAAAGTTAAACAATAGTAGTTGTTTTTGAAAAAAAATAACTAAGTATGATTTGGAAACTTAGTAAAGTTACTATAAGAAGTTTAACTATGAATTTGGAAAGTTAATAGATTCTGTAACTTTTCTTACTTGTTAATTTCGAGGACGAAATTCTTTTAAGGGGGGAAGATTGTAACGACCCAGAATTTTTGATAATTAAAATTTGAATATTTAATTAATTTAGATATTAAGAAGTGAATTTATTAGTCGAATAAATTTTATTTTGAATAATTGGATTTAATTGGATAATTAAATCAATAATTTAATATGTGAAAATGCAGAAATAATTGAAAATTGGGTTAAATATGATTGAAAATGATTTGTAAAATTTTATTTTATCATATTGAAGTTAGAATGATATTTTAGAACTTTTAAAAACGAATTAAAAGTTAATTTGTGAAAATTGAATATTTTAATATTTAATCGACTAGTGAAAATAGTCAATTTTTGAACAGTCTCAGAATTGGACGAAACCAGTTCCATTGGATCCGTAATAGTTAGTTATTACCGGATTTCAATTTTCGTGTCAATCGGAGTTATCGTTTGATCGTGGCAGCTCGAAACGCATCGAAATTTGTTTTAATATTTATTTAGCGAGTTAAAATAGCCATTTTTCAAAAAGTCTCGGATTTCGACGAAACCTGTTTTATCGGATCCGTAATGTGATATTATTGTAAGGTTTAAAATTTCGTGTCAATTGGATTTATCGTTTGTCCGGTACAAATTAAAACGCCTAGAAAATCGTTTAAATCGGTTTAATTTAAATTGAACGTTTATAGCCATAACTCGCACAGATGTCCGAATTAGCTTTCGAAACGTGTTCCATTGTGTCCGAAACGCGGGGTAAACCCTAGAAACGCTGGTTTCGGCGCGTGAATCGGAGTTCGGAAATTCCGGATGAATGGTGTCGTTTTATTTCCTATAAATAGACCAACACCCTTCACAAATAAAATAAAATAAAAATAAACTAAACCTAAACCCTAGCCACCGCCATAGAAACCCACGGCCAGAAATCTCCCACGTTCTCCCCCTCCGATCTCTCAATCCATCAACAATCGTCAGAAACTCTCGACTACAATCTTGAAGAGCTCGATGAGATCTTTAATATCAACGGTCAAGATCGCGAATAGCTTCACGAATCAACGGGAATTTATGTTCAAAGGCAGGCCGTTCGGCCTCGAACTGCATGCAGAAGGCTCGACCGAGCTCTGAGACGTTTGGACCGGAGATAGCTCTTGCAATGGGCTTCAATATGGAGGTGGTTTGATGAAGTTTCGTCGAGCGAGGAGATTGCAAAGTGGAACCCTAGTTTTGTGTTCATGGGTTTGTACGTGCGTGAGTTGCAGGGAGCATATGCGTAAGTTTGGGAAGAAGGGGCGTGCGACCTGATGATGTTGAGGGGTGAGATCTAACGGTTGTGGTTTAGTTTGGTTTAATTATAAAGTTAATGTTGTAAATAGTTTATATAAATCGTGTAAAACTTTGAAAAATCATATCTTTTTCATACGAGGTCGAAACGCACGAAACCAGTTGCGTTGGAATCGTATGAACGAGCACTACGCGATGGAGTTGGATTGGAATCGTTTGAAGTTAGTGAAAATTTCGTGTAAAATTAAACGTCCGTTTAATTTTATTCGAAATAAATCGCTAAAACGAAATTGAAATCAAGGTGAGTACTTCTCACTCAATCGAATCGGTTTCGATATTATTTTAAATAGTTAGATTTAAAATATTTGAATGCATGTTTGAATGATGATTGTTATCTATTGATTGTTAAAATAGACATTATGCGCCGTTAGTAAGCGGAGGTTATTTATTAAAAACATATACCGCGAATATTTCATAAACAGTGAAATTGGTATTATATATAATAGCAATATATATATATATTGGCATATGTATATATTGGAGTTATTGATTTCCCTCATTTTTTAGCGGATGAGACCCTATTACGCCGTCTATTAAGCGGATAATATTTTAAATCCCATATACCGTGATAATTTCGTACTGGAGCGGAATTGGTATTGTGCTAATGTTTGTGGATGCAGGAAAACAGGTTGGAGGGATCCAACTGGATTCCTCAACAGTTTTTATTTGATTTCAGATATTTTGATATTTGATTGATTATCATATCGATATATGATATCGTTGTAGTCGTGATTGACTATTTGGTATGTAGCATCATTGGACCAAATTTTGGAATTTTAAAAGGATTTTTAAAGTGATTTTTGAAGAGTATACGTTTATAAAATATTTTTTTTGAATTGATCCATTTTAAATAAATAAACGTTATAAATTTTAATGTTATAAAAATTATGATTTTTTAGAAATATAGCTAAAAGTTGATTTTTGAAAATATGGGTTAATAATTTTACAAAAAGAGTTTAAATCGGGATTTTTGGATTTATTGTAAAAAGTTAAAAAAATAGGATTTATAAAATTTGATTATTTTATAAATCAAAAATGATGAAATTATAAAGGAGTTTAAAGATGTTTTAAAATAATAGTATAAATTGATTTATATAAGAGATTTATAAATTGATATTTATAAATTAAATATTTGGAATTATAAAACGAGTTTTATAAGTGTTAGAATGAATTATGAATGAATTTCATAAATGAATGAAATTCATAGAATTATAAACGGTGAAGTTATAAATGGAATTTTATAAGCAGTAGGTTTATAAAATTTATAAAGTTATTGAAAGAATAGATTTGGATAAATAATTGAATCTTATAAATTATAAGATTTATAATTATGAAGTTTAAAGGAACGATTTTTGCAAACAAATAAATTATAAGTATTTCACTTATAATATGAATTTCTAGTATATCATGAGATATGAATTGAGATAGGTTAATAAAGGAATTTATAAAGGAAGTTGTGGTAAAATAAATAGAAATGGAATGTATAAACGTTGTTTTATAAATTCGTAAACAACTTATTTTGATAAGTAAATTGTTGAAACCTATTAATGGAGTTATATTCACTTTTTTGACTGTGAATAATACTTTAAAATAAAATGAATAGAAATGATGAAATTGTTAACGTAGTATATTCACGTTTTTGAATAGTGAATAATATGTTAAAGAAAATGTTTATAATGTGATATTTTAAATTGAATTAAAACGATCTAACGATGTTTAAAATGTGTTGAGATTCGAAACCATAGATTTCAACATTCATTGTTGAAATGGACGTTTTCGAGAAATAGAAGGAAATGGTGGACTATAACACTGTTGTTATAGTAAATGATTTCCGAAAGGAAATGTTTTGTATAGTATTGGGATTTATATATCTATTTTAATTTCGAATCCCTATACTAGTGATTTTGGGACGTCGTAACGATGTTTTACGCAACATTCGTTTTGGCCCAAATAAATATGTTTAAGAGAATGATTTCCTTAAAGAATGAAATATATACTTAATCTCGATTAAAGTATATTGAATATTTTCCAAGTGTTGAAAATAAATAGATTTGTGAATTACTTATGAATAAATAAGTATGGAAATGTTTTCCAATATAAAGTGAATATTTTGAGAATTTATCTTTTTGAAGATAAATTGAAAATGAATAATTGAAATCGTTTATTCATAAATATTTTGAATTATAAATTCACTAAGGAATTTATAAAAGAAAGTGGAATTTGTTTAAAAATAAATATTGATTTATTTTTGAAGTGTGAAAATTATATATCTATTAAAGATATTTTGGAAAATAAATAATTTGGAAAATTATTTGGAATCTGGTGATGTTGTGCATATCCATTGATAGTTCAATAACCGACTATCAATATTTACCTTTGAAAGGTATTTGTTGTGATTTGCTTGAATTTGAATGCACACTTATCTTTAAATTATTGCGCTCGTTATTCGGATTACCCATTCCGAATAGTGATACGACGTAATGGATAGCATTGAAGATCGGTGTTGAAGACCTGGTATTTGCGAGAGCGATAGGATGACCTGTCGATTGACTCTGCACCGAGTTGCTCCGGTATTGAGTTCTCCATATGTGATGGGAAATCCGATCAGGATTGTGAATATCCGGATTGCAAGGACTTCTTTGTAAGTGCCTTCAGTTCTGTTCGAGCCCGGAACAGACTTGTATGGATTGTATGTCTGACATTACAAATTGAGATATAAAGCAGATTTCTTTCAAATATATTTCTGTTGGTGGCGAAGAATTTATTCTTTTAGCTTAACACCCTTCTCTGAGTAGTACGAGCTCAGAGGTTATGTAGTTGAATGTTATCAGCGATATATTCCCAATTTGGTAATGTGACATGCTGAATGTTGCTGTGAAATGATCATTGTGTTGATTTTTTGTGATAGGATCATTTATTTGATCGTCTATCTTGGTGATCATTTCTATGATCAATTGTTGACCCAAAGCATGGCTTTTGTATAAAGTATGTTTTTGTAGACGTGACTTCGTCGAGCCTCACACCTCGGGAATGGTCAAAACAGGAAAGATGCGGCAAGGTTATGAGGGGTAGCGCCTTTTAGGATATGTGCATTTCCTTCTGGAAAAGGGTGGTATCATGGTATGGAGACCAGATACTTACTCATGTTGAAAACACTTTATGATTGTGTGAATTGATTACGAGCGCTCGGTTGAAAGGTCCCAAAGGACCGGGGGATGGCATATTCGGTCAGTTGTTACTCAGTTAGGGGTAACCCGGCCTTGTGTTGGTAGAGATCCGGTTTGGTTCTCGGGGATGTCCTTCCAGAGGCGTTCTCATGTGGCAATGGGAAGTTCCTTGGCCTGATCATTCGTTGGAAATCCAAAGAAACAATACGAGACTTGTACGGTTTTAGTTGTAGAACCTTCCATTTAATATGGTAGCTATAGTAAGCATACTATAATGGTACCTATGCTGGCTAAGATTTATATTCTACTTTCGAAACTGTTTTCTACACTATGCACTAATAATAATATCAAATGTTTCTTTTTAATGCGTATCAAGCATCTTTGACTAACATAAGAAGAAATCTCCTCCAAGTCTGCGTTTGCATTGTGTGTGTGGCGGGAGGTCTTATGGTAGTCTCATTTTTAAAAGCATTGCGAATTGACTTTAAAAATATTCCTCTATTTTGATTTTAAAGATAAATAAATTGTTTTGAGTTCTCACACCAGTCACATGACTGACTCGGAGTTTATTGTTTTCCTTCCTAAACTCTGGGTGCCCATCAATTTCTACACGGGCAGTCAAGAGTTGGGTTTTTCAGGATATTCTGGATATTCAGGAGTTGCTGGAGGCAAGCTGGATGGCATGGCGTATTATTAGTATATAGTATTTCTTTTTCCGCTGCACTGTTTGTTGTTGTATGATGTTGTACACTCTGATGATATGATGTAATGAAATGTGATGTAATGTAATAACTGATATAGTTCTTTGTTTAAAGATTATTCATTTATCTATTATATGTTGTTCCGCTGCGATTGTGAGATTCTGTTATTATTCTGTTGTTTTCTATTTCCTATCTTCTATTTTCTGTTTTTTTTTCTCTCTATTTTCTATCCTTTCTCTCTTCTTATCTCTTTTTCTTCTTCTTAAACATTGATAATTCGTATTTCTGCTCATCTTGAATTAATCTACGGAGATTAGTGTATATTCAAGGAGTACGGATTTGCGGGTCTTCACACATGTCATTCCAGCATCATCATGAGGATTTGGTAAATTTAGTAATTGCAATTATAAATATTTATTACATTTAAATAGTTTAAGTTATAAGCTGGCAACGTTACATATGCATGGGAAGATGAGGATAAGGCGACGGCTGCATATGTATGCATATTTTGAATTTTAAGTTATTTGATTGATTAAGTTTAAGTAATTAGCTTTGAAGAATTAAAATAATGTTGTGTTAATTTCAACTGTAATTTTTTGGCATTGTAGGAAAAATTTCAAGAGGCACGGGCACAGATGCTGGAAGGATCGGACCATGATGAGTTGACCGGCGAGGAGGAATATACTATTTTTGACTCCATTATGGATTCTACACAGTGAAATCGGCGTTTCAATTATGGAAACCAAACGGTAATTTATAAAATTAAAGTATGTTATAAAAGTAAACTATCTTATAAAAGTTACACAATTATTGTAAAAGTCGTCGAAAAGTTCTATAACGGTATTTTCTATTCACAAGTTAGGGCATCTCAACAAGCATACCAAAAAGAGAAGGACAAAGCCAAGATAAAACAGTTAAGAGCCATGGTCGAGCAGCTGGAGGAGCAAGACCGCCTTCGCGCTATATAGATGGGGCAGTTGAATCAGCGCTTGGCGCAGTACACTAACATGGTTCATTTCCTTTGTCGTTTGATGCTTTCGGAGGCAAGGACGACTCTTGATAGGTACTCTTTTCTATGTTTATGCTTGGATGTTGTATACGTTGACATGGAGTTGGCGAGGATGATTTTTTTGTATATTTGATACACTTTGATGAGAGATTGGATGTGTTGTGTTGATTAGGTACATTTTGTGGAGTTGTTTGATGTTTGACGTTGATTGGCCAGTATTTCTTGGATGTTTGATTTTGTATATATTGGAGTTTATGATTTTTTTTATATAGGAGATTATGGTTTATATTGTAGTTAGTATAATATGTGATGTTGGTCTTTTTAGATATATATATATAAATGTGATGACCCGAATTTTGAAGTATTGTTAATTGATAATTAACAGGGTTAATTAGAAAAAAATACTAATTTGTAAGTTAAATAAATAATTCTGATAATAAAAGATATCTAGATATGTAAATGAATTTGAAAATAAAAAAAATTGAATTTTAAATATCTGGATAAATATTTAATTGATAATCTTCTAATATAATTATTGAAGTTTGACAATATTAGTTTAATAAACTTCTTTATAATTATTTAATTGGGCAAAAATTATCTTTTCAAAATTAATAAAAATGATTTTCTAATCATAATATATAATATATAGGTATATTTATTGAATTGGAAGTTATGTTTTTAATAGTTTTCAAGAGGTATTTGAAGTTGAATTCTATATTTTTAACACTTAGAATAGTATCTATATTTATTTATTTATTATTAAAGTATTATAGCTTAAAGATTTAAAATAGAATTTAATGAAGGATCATACTTTTTCTAAAAATATATGTTGTATGTATATATATAGATATTAAACATAAAAATATAAATGAATAAGTTTATATTGTTTAATTGAGTCATATACATATAAATAAAGGAAAGTTAAAAGATAAAGATATATAGCTAAATTTAAATTGTTATAAAAATACATAAAACGTATAAAACATTGATTCACAAATGTAAACATATTCTCTTTGTATAATTACAAATGTAAGCCTAAAATTTAGCTAATAATAAGTGTAATTAATTTTCTCTACAATTTAACAAGTGTCATGTTTGTATTATTTTTCTTTTTATTTTTAAAAATTTATAAATAAAGAAGAAAAACAAGTTACAAATACATCTACTTCAATTTTCTTCATAATTTAAAAAAAAACAGAGAAAGAAGTAAATCAAACAACAACACTTTCAAGTTTCAAGTACAACCTGAAACAATTCATTTTAAAATAAGATTTGATCATCACAAAAATTTCAAAGTAAAACTAGAAGCAAACAAGTTCAAGGATCATCAAGTCCAGTTTACAGACTTTCAAACTGCTCTGTTAAAACAAAAGAGGTGAGTTGTTTGTGCCAAAATTGGTAACAAACACCCAATACCGTGAAAGCACCAGCGTATGAATATAAATTAGTGATATTCAAACGCAAATAACAAATCTCAGCAAATAATAGACAGCAATCCAAAAGTAAATAACAGAGACACAAGTTTTATAGTGGTTCGGCTATCTCCGGCCTACGTCCACTCCAATTTTTTTTTATTGATTATCCTTGAAGATTACAAGTGATTACAGTAGTTGTAGTGACCAAATCTGAAGAAAATAGCAGTAATGATGCTATGGAATGATTCTAGCAGCGTCTGGGCTTGCCTCTTCTCTCCAAATTTTCCGACCCCTTTTCTGAATGACCAGGGGCTCTATTTATAGGTGTGGAAGGCCGAAATCCCGCCTAAAACCTGGGGAGACTGCTTGGCACGTGAGGGGGGCCCACAGGCCCGTGTTCTCGGAATCCGTGCCCAGTTTGGGATCGATTCGAAGTGACGTTCGAATCGATCAAGAATCCATCAATTGAGCTGAAATTTGGTGTGAACATTCTTCAACATGTATGTAAGCTCCTGTAAAAATTTCATTGCATTTGGATCAACGGTTTGGAAGATATGATCGATCCAAGTTCAAGAATCCGTGCGTCCTGAATGGTTCGAACCCATGCTTCGAAACCATCTACTTCGAAACCATCCTCTTCGAATCCATAGGGCCGACTCCTTCGAATCCATACCCTTAGAACCCATGCTGTTCGAATCCATGCTTTCTGAAGCCGCCTCCTTCGAGTCCATGTCCTACGAGTCCATCCTCTTCGAATCCATCCCTTTCGAATCCTCGTCCTTCGAATCCATGTCCCTTGCTTCGTATCCATCATCTTCGAATCCATGTCCTCTTCGAACCCATCCCCTTCTTCGAATCCATGTCCACTTCGAATCCATCTCCTTCTTCGAATCCATGTCTACTTCGACTCCATCTCCTCTTCGAATCCATGTCTACTTCGACTCCATCTCCTTCTTCGAATCCATGTCTACTTCGACTCCATCTCCTTCTTCGAATCCATGTCTACTTCGATTCCATCTCCTTTTTCGAATCCATGCCCACTTCGAATCCATCTCCATTGCATTGAAGCTACTCCTTTCGAACCCATCATGTTCCCATCGATTCGAAGCGTCATCGATGCGAACCTCCTGGGTTCGAACCTAATGGGTTCGAACCTGATGGTTTCGAACCTGATGGGTTCGAACTACGTACTATTCCTACTTTGAATCCATCATATTTCCTTCATACGAACTCCAATTAACCTAAAATTCGAAACATAGCCTTTCATAGTCCTTATCATCATTTCCAATCAATTTCGTCCCGATCGGAGTTCAACAAAATTTTGACGATATCCATTGTAGCCTTATCTCCAGTCCTGATATCCATAATTCCTTGCCAATTTGTTGATATTCCAGTTTTGACCAAAAAATGGGATAACATTTTGCCCCCCAAAACATGCCTTGTGATAACAAGGTGTGTTTTGAATAATTACGAATCCAATATCCGAAGTCCACAGCCATATTGCCAGAGTATATCGTCCTTGACTGCTTCGAGTCGATGTCCAATTCCATATCCAATAGCCAAAGCCTTAGCCAATTCCGTATCCATTCGAACTCGACAACCAAGTTCCAATCCATCCTTATCCAATAGCCAATAACCGGAGCCAGGACCTCTCCGGGTTGATATCCAAATCCATAACCTCTCTGGGTTCCTGTCAAGCGTGATCCACATCCGACGACCGTGGTCCAGTGTCCCTGGACGTTGAGTTAACCTCTCCGGGTTCTTGCCAAGCGCAATCCATACTTGACGACCTTGGTCCAGTGTCCCTGGACGTTGAGCCAACCTCTCCGGGTTCTTGCCAAGCGCAATCCATACTTGACGACCTTGGTCCAGTGTCCCTGGACGTTGTAAAATGCCATGGCTTAAGTCCTAAGCCGAATCCTGATCTCTCCGGACCCTTTCCGAGCATAGTCCATACTCGACGACCTGAAAATAATAAATGATAATAGAGGGCCTAAGTCCTAGGCCGAATCCTGGTCACTCCGGACCCTTGCCAAGCATAGTCCATACTTGACGACCTGAATGAGTCAATTCACCTTGTTTGGGTAAAGTGACTCATCCCTTGCCAGGCATGATCCATACCCGACGACCATTTATCAAAAACCAGATAAAAGTCCAACCAAAATCTATTCCAAAATCCAAAATCCAAATCCGAAATTCAAATCCGAAATCCAAATCCAAAATCTAAATCCAAATCCAAAATTCAAATCCAAAACCAGAAAACCAGAAATCCAAACCAGCATCCAAAACCAAAAACAATCATCCAAAGGAAAATCCAAATAAAAAAGCAAGAAAAACCAGGAGCTCAATCCAAGCTCCAAAACCAAATTCAAAAAGAAAAGCAATGTCCATTATAAAAGCAAGAAATAAATTTCACAAACCATAGCATCCCGGTTTATCATCATTCAGAGCATGCCTAGGGGCTATCTCCGTCCCCGTACATGTGTAAATGACTTTACTGTTTGCTAGTAGCTTGCTACTTATTCCATATTATCCTGGTCAATGGATGATCAATCGACGATCATCCCTGGGCCTCCCATCATCACGACGTGAGGTGGTCGGTGGTCGCTCCTGCTCCACCGTTGCTTCCCGAGTTCCAACGTATTGCTGTAACTGTCCATTCCTTACATGCTCCTCGATTATATCCTTTAGGTGCCTGCAGCTGTTGGTATCGTGTCCATCCAGATCATGGAAGAGACAGTGCCTTCCTGATGTCCTTTCCCGCTCTGTTGGTTCCCTCCTAGCCGGCCTTCGGTAGGGAAGGCGATTCCGAGTTTCCAAGTATATCCGCTCCAGCGTGTCGTTCAATCCAGTGTATGTGGAAAACTTTGGATCCTTCCATCGTTTTCTAGCGTTTCCATAGTCGTCATCTAACTTCCTTTTTCCTTTATCTTTATCCGAACCGTTTTTGGATACCGCTCCAACCTCGATTGCACTAACCTTTTTCAACTTTAAATCCGTACTTGCATCTTCTTGCCGAAGGAACCTTTCTGCCTCATGAAAGAATTCGTCGAGATTTTGCGGGGGATCTCGTATCAGAGATACCTTGAAATCTGAATTCTCCTTGACTCCTGATACTGCTGCCATTAAAACCATTGATGGATCAGGCCGATCCACCGAAGCGACTGCCGCACTGAATCGAGTTAGAAAAGCTCTAAGCGATTCGTCCATCCTTTGCTTCACCGATGTTAAAGTCATCACATTCTTCGGCCTCTTGACGTGAACCCGAAACTGTCCTAGAAACTTTTCCACTAATCCCTTCCAAGTCCTGATAGATCCTTCTCCCAGCTGCCTAAACCACATTGCAGCTAAGTCCTTCAAATACAAAGGGAAACATCGGGCCATCACTTCCTCCGATGCCCCCAGCACCTCCATGTGTCTGGTGTACCTCATTAAGTGATCTGTTGGATCCGTCTTACCATCATATACCTCCACGCTAGGTAGCTTGAACTTAGGTGGATTCTGAGCCATCCTTATCTCCCGAGCGAATGGACTTCTATTCACCCCTTCCAAATCTCCGTTTGTCAAACCACCTCGCACAGTCTTCCTGATCATTTCTACTAATCCTATATTGTCTGGTAGGGGTTGCCCCCCATGCCCCCGAGGGAACTCTGGTACATATTCCTCGTGTGGCTCACTAGCAGCAACGTTAGCTCTAGCTTGTTGAATTCCTTCCAAAGGTTCTCCTGCATTGAATCCTGTGGGCCTGCCCCCAAGCCCTTGTTGATTGCCTTCTGGCTCCGTATCCTGTCCTTCATTGGGTTCCACAACCCTAGCTCCTTGTCCTGCATCCGCAGCTGCTGTAGCTGTTCCTAAGTTCTGCATCCCTGCAGCTCTCATTTGTTCCAAGAAAGTTTGCATCATTTCCTGTTGACTTTTCAACAATCTCTCCTGCAAAGAATTGGCCATAGCTTCCATTTCATCCCGAGTTATGTAGACCGAAGCCTGTCCTTCCTCACCTCCGGAGGATGCTTGTTGACTTCCTCCTTGTTGGCTTCTCTCAGCCCTTAGCCTTCTGCTATTCTGCCTTGTCATTGTCTTCCAAATCCAAATTCCTCAAACTCTTCAAATCCGATGCAGCGGGTGCTAGTTGTTCTCAGTGAAAGCACCAAAATGTTTGTGCCAAAATTGGTCACAAACACCCAATACCGTGAAAGCACTAGCGTATGAATATAAATTAGTGATATTCAAACGCAAATAACAAATCTCAGCAAATAATAGACAGCAATCCAAAAGTAAAGAACAGAGACACAAGTTTTATAGTGGTTCGGCTATCTCCGGCCTACGTCCACTCCAATTTTTTTTTATTGATTATCCTTGAACATTACAAGTGATTACAGCAGTTGTAGTGACCAAATCTGAAGAAAATAGCAGTAATGATGCTATGGAATGATTCTAGCAGCGTCTGGGCTTGCCTCTTCTCTCCAAATTTTCCGACCCCTTTTCTGAATGACCAGGGGCTCTATTTATAGGTGTGGAAGGCCGAAATCCCGCCTAAAACCTGGGGAGACTGCTTGGCACGTGAGGGGGGCCCACAGGCCCGTGTTCTCGGAATCCGTGCCCAGTTTGGGATCGATTCGAAGTGACGTTCGAATCGATCAAGAATCCATCAATTGAGCTGAAATTTGGTGTGAACATTCTTCAACATGTATGTAAGCTCCTGTAAAAATTTCATTGTATTTGGATCAACGGTTTGGAAGATATGATTGATCCAAGTTCAAGAATCCGTGCGTCCTGAATGGTTCGAACCCATGCTTCGAAACCATCTACTTCGAAACCATCCTCTTCGAATCCATAGGGACGACTCCTTCGAATCCATACCCTTAGAACCCATGCTGTTCGAATCCATGCTTTCTGAAGCCGCCTCCTTCGAGTCCATGTCCTACGAGTCCATCCTCTTCGAATCCATCCCTTTCGAATCCTCGTCCTTCGAATCCATGTCCCTTGCTTCGTATCCATCATCTTCGAATCCATGTACTCTTCGAACCCATCCCCTTCTTCGAATCCATGTCCACTTCGAATCCATCTCCTTCTTCGAATCCATGTCTACTTCGACTCCATCTCCTTCTTCGAATCCATGTCTACTTCGACTCCATCTCCTTCTTCGAATCCATGTCTACTTCGACTCCATCTCCTTCTTCGAATCCATGTCTACTTTGATTCCATCTCCTTCTTTGAATCCATGCCCACTTCGAATCCATCTCCATTGCATTGAAGCTACTCCTTTCGAACCCATCATGTTCCCATCGGTTCGAAGCGTCATCGATGCGAACCTCCTGGGTTCAAACCTGATGGGTTCGAACCTGATGGTTTCGAACCTGATGGGTTCGAACTACGTACTATTCCTACTTTGAATCCATCATATTTCCTTCATACGAACTCCGATTAACCTGAAATTCGAAACATAGCCTTTCATAGTCCTTATCATCATTTCCAATCAATTTCGTCCCGATCGGAGTTCAACAAAATTTTGACGATATCCATTGTAGCCTTATCTCCAGTCCTGATATCCATAATTCCTTGCCAATTTGTTGATATTCCAGTTTTGACCAAAAAATGGGATAACATGAGTAAACTTGGAAAATCTGATATATCTCGAATTAGCAGTGCAGTGATCTTTTAAGTATGATTTGAATGATGATGTGCATGTTGTTTAAAAATGATTTTTAGTATACATATGTGTGTTAATATTTATGTACATGACTGGAAACATGAAAAGCAAGTTTCTGTTCAACTGAATCTAAGTGAGTAAACAACATGTTTTTAAAAAAAGGATAAATCTGATGCATATGATACAATCTCGTAGTGATGTATGAATAAATGATTGCATGAATGTACTTTATTTGGAAAATAGCAGAATTATGGAATATATACAAGTGCAAGTCTGTGTATAAATATTTGGCCTCTATTAGATTCTTTCAAACAAAACCAAGTAAAAATTTCTATATCTCTTGATATAAACAGTCTTGTGTTAAAATCTCTAAAGGAAATTTGTTTGTGTTTACCAGATTAAACTTTTAAAATATATTCCCTAGCATATATATCAAGTAATTATCTATTAATAAGATGAGACAGTGGAAATAAAATTCAAAGCAAGAATTAGATTTTTAAAAAATTCAAGTTTTGATCATATTAATTGAATCGTATTTGAATATGCAGATTTTTATAGGAATCCTATGATTTTTACATTCATGGTTGTTGAGAAATCGTGTGATGACCGGAAACTGGTATTTCGTCGAATTCTGGCAATCACGTTGGTCGGAGGCGTAGGGATTGTGGCCAGAGGAAGGTGTTAGGACAGGGATCGGGGGAAAAATAGTTTGGTACTTTTCTGATCGACGGAGCGATCTGGCGATGGCATTTTAGGGTTTTAAACCCTGTCTAGGTTGATATCGAATTCGAGGTTAATACAACCTCGATAAGGTGTCGAACTCAATCGCATATAGATGAAATCGAAGATGGGTTTGTGATGCATCTCTGGTTGGAAAGGCGGGATTTCTGGTGAACGATTTGGGTGGTGTGAGTCGATTTTTCTGATGATAATGGGTTCCTGAGTGTGGTCGTGGGACCAATTTTGTTTCTCTAGCGAATTCAAAGATCTGGGTAGCTTGGTGGATCGGGGAGATCGGTGGTGATTTGTGGAAGGTAGCAGTGGTGGTCGGAGTGCCGTTGATGAATTGTGCACGTGTATGCGAGGGTTTAGTGTGTCAGTTTGGTTATGGAGTTTTTCATCGAGTTGAAGCTCGTGTAAAGGGTGGGAATGCTGGGGTGTTGCTTCATGTTGTTGCGAGATATTTCATTTTAACAGTTTAAAGTTTTAAGGTATAAGATTTAAAGAAGCAGAGAAGGGATCTCGGGAATAGGTTGAAGAGTCTCGGGTACCTGTTCGAGGATTTCCTCGGGAAAATGTTTAAATCCTCAAGTTTTTAAGTTTAACAAGTTAAGTTTAAATAAGGAATAATTGATTTATTAATGTTTGATAATTAAAGTTGAGAAGTTTATATTAAAGTTAATCCTTATGTGTTTATAAACTTAAGTAAGTTATGTGCTTAGGGTTAATTAATTAAGGTTAATTAATCAATGTAATTAATTAAAGTTAGTTAATTAGGTTAAATTGATCAATGTAATTAAGGTGAATTGACTGATTAAGGTAAGATAATTAGTAAATATAATTAACTAAATATTAAGTAATTAAGGATTAATTAAGAATTTAATTAAGGATTAGTTGGTTAATTAAGAATGGTTAATTAATTTAATAACAAATGGTTTGTAATTAACCTAAGTTAATAACTAATTCATAGTAAAGTAATTAAGAAAGGATTACTCGGTGTAATTAATTAAATGATTAATTAAAGTATGTAATTAAAGGATAGTTAATCCTGAATGTGATTAATTTAAAGGGTAATTAATGAAAGTAATTAGAGGATCATTAATTAATTGCTGAGAGTAATTAAAGTGAATGGTTAAAGAATAATTAATTTATGTAATTGATTTAGGGCTAATTAATTAATGTAATTAGAGAATGTTTAATCAAGGATGATAAATTGAGAAAAATAATTAAAAGATGTTTAACTATTAGTGGTAATTAATTAATGTTAGGTAAGCAAGATTAAAGGTAATCTAACTAATTAAAGTTGGTAATTAAATTGAGATTTGAACATCTGATTTAACTTGTTATGGATGATTGAATGGTATTGGATGAATAGATTTATATCTAATCTGATAACTTATAATGAATTATGATATGTTATGAGGGGTTGAACTGTGATATTGTGAGTTGTCTATCGATAATTAATTTGTTGTGTGACTATGATACTTAGTATATAGTTGATTTGTATCCACTTAAACTGAAAATAAGATGATATTGGATTCGAAGAGACCGGGGTCGAGTACCGGTACATACCCGAAACCACTTCGATTGTAATCTACTATGATTCTTTAGAGATTTGATATGTGAAATAAATAGGTTGGAATGGAATAAATTAAGAATCATGGATTTTTGAACTGAGTAACGATTCTTAGAAATTGTTTGATATAAGTGATTGTCTTAAACAGTTAAGAACACGCAAGGAGGTACGAGTTACCCTGGTTTGCAAATAAGACTATTATTTTAGTATTCCGTGTTAGATGGGTTTGCTCACGCTGGTTTCCAGCCTGACCCGGGTGTTACTTTGTTGTAATGCTCGGGTCAGACCGAGTATTACAGATTTTTAGATTAGAACGATCTGGAGCTCAGGAGGCAAGCTGGATGGCAGGGACGTATGGAGTGCATTGCGCTGTGATATATTGTAGTTGTCTGGGACATGTTGATTGTATCTGTCCAGTGTGTTATGTATATGTTGTAACTCTGATGTATTAATGTAAATTAACTGATACAGTTTTTCCTTGTATAACTGTTATTTTATTTAGTATTATATTTTGATCTGTTGCGAATGTGAGATTCTATATTTCTTTTCTATTTCTTCTTCTACCTATTTCCTGCTTTTCCTAACTATTTGGAATTTTCGGGATCGAAATTCCGGGTCGTTACAATAAATATCCAAATTATCTATATGGAATGAAGTTGAGAAGTATATTGATATATATGTAGATTTGGTGGAAGACAAATAGCAACAAGGAAAAAATAAACCCAGATTTTCGACGGTTCTCGACGGCTATCGGCAGCTACCGATAAATTATTGGTTTCTAGAGGATCCATGTGTCCCTCGTTAGTCGTCGAATGTCGTCACTATATTGTCGTTATTAACCATCGAAAAGGCATCGGAAAAAAGTCATCGATTAAGTCGAAAGGCGATAGAAGTCATGGAAGCTATTCCGACGGCTTTACCGTCGGCTTTCGACAGCCACCACGGCTATTTGTCATCGGAATAGCCCTGTAGTCTTGCAGTGAGTACTTAAAATATGATTTTTTATTTTAATAGATGTATAGTTAATTAATTGTTTGTTTTAAGTTTGTAATATGCGTTTACTAATTGCAAATAATAAAAGAAATGCTGTGAAGTTTCATTAAAATAAACTATACAATTTTAAATTCAAGTACATCCATAAACAAACTAAAACTGCTGACGAAGACCACTAACAAATCCAAATCGTACATCATAAATCCTCATCTTTTTTGTTAGTCAATTTTCCAACAATATCCAAGTCTGTGAAATCATTATGAAAAATTAAAATATTCTCAAAGCACTGGTATGTAGAATAGGAGATAACAAAGCATAATAACACTGTACGATCTTGTTGGAATGATCTGCATGAGCGATCAACATTCCAACGTCATGCCTGCTCGAGCTGCTACGCTGAGTATGTCTAATGTATTTAGACAGCAGAGTAATTGGAGTGTCAGGAGTTATCCAATCAAAGTAATAATCCATAACAATAGCAAAAGACCGAGTGACTGGAGTATGAGATATCAGATATCTACAAGTCCACTTTCTTATGCAACATCCAAAAAGCTGATCCAACTCTTTGAGTTTGAATGAAGATCATTTTTGAATCTCTAAATCTTCGTGGGGGAGTATTCCACTACTCTTCAGGACCATTAATGTAATCATTCTCCTGATCTCAAATGTCACCTTCTAGCCATAGCATTTGTCCCACTCAATCCAAGAACGTTGAAGTTGTCTCATTTATTCTTTATTTGTGTATGGGACCGATCAAAGTTCAGTCCATCGTTAAATGTGTTTGTCATCGACGCATAAAACGAGCTGATGGAATTCATGATATTCGGTAAAGAAAAAATTCCATACTTTCGACGTTCATAAAGCAATTGGCTGAGAGAAAGAAGAAGTAGAAGATGTGTGCAATATGCTAAAAACTGAAAATTATAGAATATAGCAAAAATTCATAAAAAAATATGTGTTATAAATTGAAACAAGATAGACAAAATATATTTTTTAAAATGCCATAAAAGAGAATAAAACTGTGATATAGGAAATGGGGAAGATTCGAATTTGTTGGTGTGCAGGTGAATGAGGGTGAATAAATATGAGGAAGGAGAATGTAACGACCCGAAATTTTCTAACCCGAAAATTTCAGATAGTTATGACAAAGAAGAAAGAGATAGAAGAAGAAGAAAAAGAATCATCAACAACTCACATTCGCAGCGAATAAAATATAATAATAAATAGTAACAGTTTACAAAAGAGTACTATATATGTCGATTACATTTAATATACATCAGAGTTTCACATATATACAGCCACTGAATATATATACAATTATCATGTCTCAACTTATCAATAATATAATACATCGGAAATACTCTATGCGCTATTGCCATCCAGCCCGCCCCTGAGCTCCAGAACGTACCTACCTGAAAATCTGTAATACTCGGTCTGACCCGAGCATTGCACCAAAGTAACACCCGGGTCAGGCTGGAAACCAGCGTGAGTAAACCCAACTAACACGGAATACCAAAACAATCAACTTATATAAACCCGGGTAACTCATATCAATTTAACAAATTCACAATTTGCTATAGCCAACACTTATTCCACACATCAATTTCTAAGTACCAAACTTAGCTAAAATAATCCAATTCACTTAAATCATTTAAATCCAGCCTATTGATTTCACAAATCAATTTTTTTTTTAAAAAATTCGAAGTGGTTTCGGGTATTTCCCAAATACCCGACCCCGGTCTCTTCGAAACTCACGTTATCCTAACCCAAGTTATCTGAATGAAATACACAACATTTCATATCAGAGATATCAACTCATTCAAAACATCCAATACATTTCAATCATCCACAAACAAAGCTTAATCACACAAATCAATTCCATTGATTCTAATTGAATTTCAAACCTCAATCACTTAGATTCATTCATTTACATTAATTAATTCCAAATCAATTAATTAGTCAATCCATCATTATTCATCTTAATTAATCACCCTGGATTAATTAGTTCAAATAATTACCTTTAATTAATTCCACGATATTAATTATTCTAACCCAAAATCAATAAATAATCTTAATTACTTCATAAATTAATTAACTATTACAATTACACTAATCATTAATTACTTGTATTAATTAACTTCACACATGTCACTTATTATTGAATAACTTATCTTAATTAATTAATCTTTAATTACATCGTTAATTATATAAATTAATGATTTCCAATTTTCTTTCAATTTATCCTAATCTAAATTAATTACATTAATTAAACCACAATATTAATCATACTTGATTTATCTTCACCTGAAATTATCTACCTTTTATTTACTTTATTAAATAAATTAATTCTCCTTAATTAATTATCTAAATTTATCTCTCAATTATTAGACAAAGTAATTAAATTTATTAATTTCATTAAGAAATTATTTATTAAACCACCCAATGATCATTCTAACTAATTTAAACTAAAATTAATTAACCCAAATCATTAGTTAATTTAATTTATTAACTATCCATTTCATTTATCCTTCTAATTTTAATGAATCACAATTCATTAAGCCCCTTTTAATAATGAAACATTTTCTTATTTATAACCTAAGTTTAAACAAATTTTAAATCCAAATACTTCGAATCAAACCACAATTAACTCGAGAACCAACCAAAATCCATAGTCACATCATCATCAGTACACAACCAATCAATTCAATCAATTATTTAAATCTAAATAGAAATCCAACTGAGTGGGATTTACTCACCTTTGCTTTTAAGTTGCAACCCTTTCCAATTTCGACTTGACTTCTCCGACCTTTGACCTTATATAAATAACCATATGATTATTAATATTTGGAACAATCGGACAATTAATTTTCATTTAATAGATTTCTCAACTAACGATTTTATTTTAAATAAATAATTAATTTTAAACTAATTTTAAATAGAATATCTTTAGTGGCCAAAATAATTAAATAGGTTAGTTAGATAAATAATATTTTCATAATCCAATATTTTAGAATTTATCTAGTAAGTTTAGAAGATGTATATGTAAATCCTTTATTTCCCTGTTTTATCTTTGAACTATATACATACATATATTTTCACACACATATTTATAAAAATCATTTTGTTACTGTAAAACTTAATATATATAGATATATTTTACTTTTATCCGGTTTATTGTATATATAATATATATAGATCCCTACTGTAAAATCGATTTTTGAGCTAAATATTTTTCTGTGACCTATATATATACAAATACATAGACAGAGTTCAAAATAAAAATCTAGTTCCTTACTGCACATATAAAGTATCGTAAAAATCGAACTTTGATAAATATATTTATATTGAAAACAAATTATACCTTGATCATCACGGCCGAAATCCAAAAATTCGTGTAGAACCCAAGCCTTACAACCTCGCGGCTACACAGGGCTCCACATACGCTCGTCCCAAAACCATCAGCCCCATCATCGAGTCCAACCCCACCGCCGCTGTTGTCACCGTAGACCATCGGCCCCATTCCACGCGACCTCGATCAGCGCACACGAGCTTCCACGCTCGCCGCCATCAATTGTCTTCCCATACCCTAAATCGTGAAGACGTGCCCACTGCGACAACCGCCGTCGCGATGAACTCTAGCTCCACTGCCCAAGCCTCCATCGTGAAATCGTGAGCTCGTGAAGATCGAAACCCTAACCAAAGAATCGAATTCACCCAATCACTAACCGAATCTGATTTCATTTGAGGAGAGGGGGATTTTAATTTGATTTGATTCTGAGAATTCTTCGGCTATTTATTTTGCTTGAGTTCGAATTTTTTTTCTTTTTCTTTCTTTTTTTTATCATAGAGTGAAGAGGGTTTTTGAACGAAATTGGAGAAGGAAAGCAAGTTCGATCTATGTTTGAAGATTAGACGGGAACGAAGATAAAATATCAATTAGGGAAGCTTCTCGAGGACGCTTGTTTGTTATATAATTAAATATTGAAAATATCTCGCGTTTTGTTCCGTGAAATTTCGAACTTTTAATCAGACATGCCGGTAGGCAATTATAGGGTTTTACCCGCATCCCGAACACAACGAAACGTGTTTCGGAAGCTAATTCGATCATATGCACGAGTTACGGAAGAAAACGATCAATTCTAGTTTAAATCGATTAAAATAGTTCTAAGCGGTTTGAGCTACCAGGGTCAAACGACAACTCTGAATGCTACGGAAATTGAAATCCGATAATAACTAACCATTACGGATCCAATGGAACTGTTTTCGTCGAATTCGGAGACTGTGCCTCGGAGGGCTATTTTTAAATATCGATTTAAACGATATAATTTCAAAACTGAACAAATTACCTTTAAATTAAATTTCAACCATTCTATTATCTTCAGTATCATCATTATAAATTTTATAAGCCTTCAAATTATTTTTAACAGACTTAAAATTCCATATTCAACATCTTACCCAATTTCAATTATTAAATTCAATATTTAAACTATATAATTCAATGATTTAACTATCAAGTAAATATTAATATTCGAAATTCAAGTTAAAATTAACCTTTAAATATTTTAAAATCAATTAACTATTCCAATTTAGTTTGTTAAAAATTACGGGTCGTCACATTCCTCCCCCCTTAAAAGAATTCCATCCCCGAAATTACTAGTTATGAAGAATGGTCCAATATCCGTTTACTTTTTCTCCAAAACTAACAGTTTTATCGACATCCAACCAACTATCTTCTATAAAAGACCCCTTATCATTCTTTTCTAACTTCCCAAATCCCCCTACAGTTTTCAACAACATTATTTACTCCACTTATTCAAATTTTCAATTTCAAACTAAATTTCGAATTATCAAAATTTTCTCAAAAATTTTCAAAAATTTTCTAACTCCCAAAATTTTCAAAAAAATTTGGCAGAGTCTCCTTTGTACGGAAGAGCTTTTGCAATTTGACAAGAGATATAAATATGTATACATCGACCCACATGGTCGGAAAAAGCAAAAACAGTTCATATTTCCTATTTTTATTGCGTAGGCGTACCTTCATTTAGCATTATAAGCAAGCAACTTAATTATTTTAGCAAATAGCGCAACCAAATCCAGCCAAACGGCTTTCCAGTACCTGCACTTACTCAATTTAATTATGTAAGTGCCATATATAGAGAATTTATTAACATTTTTCTTACTTTCCATAGCTAAACACATGCAATACATAAACAACAAGCACCAAACGCTTCTCATAAGCGATTTATATGACTTTTAAAGCTAATTCAAATGCTTTCATCCAAGTCATATGCCATTTCATTCCATTTTAATAGTTTACAACTCAAGTGCTTACCTTCAATTTATTTTTAATCCAAACAAGCTCATATTCCATTCAATTGATTCCAAATCAAGTTATTTTACTTCTCTCAACCCATAGGATTTTAATTACATTCATTTACGGCAAACAACAATTCATTCCATACAAGTTTGACAATATTCGCTTGATAAAGTATTCATTTCAGTCTATAACTACTTTCAAATTAATTTCAACTCATTCTGTACTTAATATCATTCATTTCCAATTTATTCACCAACCATACATTGCATTTCAGTTCATCTCCGCATTAGTTTCATTTTAAAAACTATTTCAAGGGCTTGACAACATTCAATGCTTATACTAATACTCATTTCCCAAATATAAATCTAACCCACACTTTTTATAATATTTCACTTTTGCTTGAAGCCAAACTCTTATTAATTTTAAACTTAAGTTAAGTTACTTTCTTCAAATTATTTCAACTTCATAACTTAAGTTCATTCCGATAACCCAAGTTCAATTAAAACTTTAATTTAATTTCTATTCAAGTAGACTTCATCCATTTATTATTTAACTCAATTAACCCATTTAAAATTTAAAATTTACTTACTTAATTCATTTACAAATTTATTTTATTAATACAAGGCCATTCTCAATTGATTTCTATTCACTTGGGTTTTGTTTGCAACTCAAACCATTACTATTATAATCACTCTCATTTCATACAACAACACTTCCCTCATATCAAATTTACTTGCAATCTTCGTTAAATATTATTTATAACACACTTGAATCTTATTTGAAATTCAAACCATCACTATTTCGATCCAACTCTATTTTATTATTATTTTTATTATTATATTTTTTTACAACATCTCTTCATATTTAATTCATTTTCAAGTCCAAGTCGAATTCTATTCACAATTCGAATCCATTTCAAATTCCAGTATTAACTTACAATCCATTTTATCTAACCGAGCTAAATTTCATTAACATACTTTGTCAATTAATTATTTAGTTAATTAGCTTATTCCATTTTTATATCAAGATTCGATTTTATATCAAAAATCATTTCATTAAATTTTCCTGAGTCCAATTTTATTTTATAATTCCAGTTTGGATTTTCCCTTGAATTTTCCCAAAATTCCAACACTTCTATTATAAAAATTTAGAAATGCTTTTTAAATTCACATACTACTATTAAAATGGCTTTTTATAAAAATACTTCTTATAACTCAATGTCTCAACCAGTCCATCCTTGTTCTCACAGAAATTCAGTCATACGTTGATCAGGCGTAGGACTGAAAATCTATAAGTACTTGGTAAACCCGTTTTCAACATCCAGTGAAAATACTTGAAAAATAATTTTATTGAAAATATAGAAAACAGTTTTTTTTCGAAAATAGAGGGAATATCTTTGGTGAGAATGCTCTGGAAATCATCACCCTCATCCATGGTCGCAGTTACATTCCAGGGTTACGTTGCCATCACAGCAAAAGTCCATGTAACTGCAGGCTCTCCGCGGCCTCTCGATTACACCATGGATCCCACACAACAGATCACAGTTACATCCAGGGTTACGTTGCCGTCACAGCAAAAGTCCATGTAACTACAGGCTCTCAGCGGCCTCTGATTTTCGCTGTCGAAATGAAACAGCTCCACTCCTACATAGGTCGCAGTCTACCGATATAAAATCAAACGCAGACTGTTGGCTCTCAGCGGCACACACGACTTTCGCTATGTTACTCAACTCATAATCCCTAGGAACTAGTTTTTTCCGAACTCCTCACGGGATCAACTTTAGAATCCCCCCTTGGGGCTCAAGGCAGCACCACCCGGTGGCACTCTTGAGAAGTTCATTTCAAGGGAGCGCCTTTTTCCCCAGAGCCATCATCAAAACAATTTATACTATATACATATAGTATCTTCCAAATCATACACCTAGTATGATATCATACAAAGCTCCTTTACACAAAATCGATAATTCTCAACTAGGCTTTCTAAATTCAATATTGATTTTACCCAAAAATCAAAAGCCTTTCCAAATCCAAAGGTTCCCAAAACCTTTTCCGAAATCCTCATAAGATCCTTTATATATATTCAGATATATAAAATTTTAAAATCTTTGGATCTTTTCAATCTTGTATAAAACTCTTTTTATACTTCAAACATCTTCAAAAATCCTTTTCTTCCGGCAATAGATTTAACAAGTAAAAATTTATCTTATATAACAAAGATATATAACTTTGTTTATTCAAAATCAAATATTCAAATTTGGCTTCTCTTTCCAATATCAATTTCATTCAAATCCGTACGATGTACACATATCATCTGTACGCTATACCAACCTGATCGCTCACTCGATCACACAATTTCACTTCCGATCTAGTATCGTCCACCCAACGTCCTAGTGTGGACTCAGATCTGGTTTCTTGATTAGAAACCGTCATTCTCCTTGCATAGCTATAACTATGATAGAGAACATCCAGAACTAATCAACAATCTATATCCAGGTTTGCCGTCGAAAATCGAGTGAAAAATCCCAACTCGGATCGATAACTATCTTGTAATTCTGTGCTCGAATCTGGATCAAATCACTATGCAAATAGAATAATATACGTACATCTTACGTATTTATCTTTATTGATTATTAACCAAATCAATTTCCATTCCATTCACATTCACTTGTTCACATTTACATCAATCCCCATTTGAATTATCACTTCAATTCTTATCTCAGTTGGGTATTTAAATCAATAACAGTTTGAACTCCGACCCGTTTATATTTAGAAAGTAACTTGAAAATTTTAAAAATAAATAAGTAGTTGAAATAATAATTATTGGTTTGCAAAATAGCTATAAAATAGTTAACTAATTGTAAAATAGTTGGAAAATAGTTAAATAGTTTCAGAAATTTTTAGGTAATTGAAAAATAGTAATTTATTTGTAAAATAGTTGAAAAATAGTAATTAGTTTATAAAACAGTTGAAAAATAGTCAAATAGCTTCAAAAATAATTGCAAAACAAGTATAAAATAATTTGACTTTAAGAAAGAAAGGTTGTATATATTTAATAGCTTAGAAAAATAAGTTTAAATGAAAACAATTTATATTGAAAATAGTCAAGAGTCAACTGTTCACTTCCCCAACAATTCAACTTAAATTCCCACTTCCATTTAATTGACTCAATTCTAATTTGAATAACTTCAATTTCTATCGAAATTTATTTAAACTTAATTCAAGTTGAATCAACCTTGATTCCCTTCCCAATTTAAATCCAATTCCATTTGATTTTAATCCTGTTAACTTTAATTATAATTTCAAATTATTCCAATCAATTTGAATCATTATCAATTGACCCCAATTCAAATTCAAATCACTTCAATTTAATCCAATTAGATTTTCCCATTTGAATTCTTAAACTTTTGCATCTTCAATCACCAATTCAATTTAATTTCAGAATCCAATTCTCAAAATTCCATTTTAAAATTATTTTTACTTTTGTATTTTAAGGTTCAAATAAGAGTACAATTTTATTCGTTTCAAAATTTAATTTATTACTCAATTTTATCTTCCAGTTTAAAGCCGGTTCTTAAACAAGTTTATTTTACAATTCAATTATTCAAACCTATTTTATTTTATTTATACAATTCCATTCTTAATTTAAAGATTTTTATTTACAATAGGATGATATCATCCAATTTATTTTAAAACGTCCATCCATTTTAAAATTTTAGATCTCAAACCTTTTTGAGATCACACAAATTCACAATTCCAATCAACCGTTTAACTTTCCAAGTTAAATTCCTATTTACTAAATCTAATTAACCTTACTAAATTTTAATTCCCGCTTCAAACTTCAAAATTCTTTCCCTCTTATAAGTTCAAAACTTATATTACTTTGGGTTTTTACATCACACTTCAGGGAAAATCAAAACTCAACGCCTTAGAGTTTATTTCAAATTATCCTTAATATCATGTATATCCATACACATATACATATTTATTTCTTGGCCCTCCCAGCCTTGTTTAAAATTTTAAACCACCTTTGGTTTTAAATTCAAATCAATTTCCAAACAACTCATTGTTTGCAATAAGTCTCATTTCAAACTTTCCTTTATTTAAAGCTTTTAAATAATTTAATTCCTGAATTCTAATTTTAGAATTTCATTTCCAATTAATTTAATTTTGATTTGGTTGTATTTTCATTTTTACTTAATTTAATTCCAATTCAGGATTTCAGTTTTGTTGTATTATATTACTTCTTAGTTTTCATTTCAATAAATTTAGCAACCAATCGCTTTAATATTTATTAGAAGGAAATATTGCTTTATATATCAAAATATATTTATATAAAATCATTTAAAATCTTTTTATAAGGAAATAACAAGTACGCTCTCATATATGTATATATATTCTTAACTCGTTCTAGAGTACTACAGACTCTATTAAATGAGTAATCCCCACCAGAGCCAAGGTTCTCGCTTAACCTCTCTGCTCTGATACCAACTGTAACGACCCGAAATTTTCTAACTTGAAAATTTCAGTTAGTTATGATAAAGAAGAAAGAGATAGAAGAAGAAAAAGAATCATCAACAACTCACATTCGCAGCGGATAAAATAAAATAATAAATAGTAATAGTTTACAAAAGAGTACTATATATGTCGATTACATTTAATATACATCAGAGTTTCACATATATACAGTCACTGAATATATATACAATTATCATGTCTCAACTTATCAATAATATAAAACAGCGGAAATACTCTATGCGCTATTGCCATCCAGCCCGCCCCTGAGCTCCAGAACGTACCTACCTGAAAATCTGTAATACTCGGTCTGACCCGAGCATTACACCAAAGTAATACCCCGATCAGGCTGGAAACCAGCGTGAGTAAACCCAACTAACATGGAATACCAAAACAATCAACTTATATAAACCCGGGTAACTCATATCAGTTTAACAAATTCACAATTTTCTATAGTCAACACTTATTCCACACATCAATTTCTAAGTACCAAACTTAGCTAAAATAATCCAATTCACTTAAATCATTTAAATCCAGCCTATTGATTTCACAAATCAATTTTTTTTTTAAATTCGAAGTGGTTTCGGGTATTTCCCAAATACCCGACCCCGGTCTCTTCAAAAGTCACGTTATCCTAACCCAAGTTATCTGAATGAAATACACAACATTTCATATCATAGATATCAACTCATTCAAAACATCCAATACATTTCAATCATCCACAAATAAGCTTAATCACACAAATCAATTCCATTGATTCTAATTGAATTTCAAACCTCAATCACTTAGATTCATTCATTTACATTAATTAATTCCAAATCAATTAATTAGTCAATCCATCATTATTCATCTTAATTAATCACCCTGGATTAATTAGTTCAAATAATTACCTTTAATTAATTCCACGCTATTAATTATTCTAACCCAAAATCAATAAGTAATCTTAATTACTTCATAAATTAATTAACTATTTCAATTACACTAATCATTAATTACTTGTATTAATTAACTTCACACATGTCACTTATTATTGAATAACTTATCTTAATTAATTAATCTTTAATTACATCGTTAATTATATAAATTAATGATTTCCAATTTTCTTTCAGTTTATCCTAATCTAAATTAATTACATTAATTAAACCACAATATTAATCATACTTGATTTATCTTCACCTGAAATTATCTACCTTTTATTTACTTTATTAAATAAATTAATTCTCCTTAATTAATTATCTAAATTTATCTCTCAATTATTAGACAAAGTAAATAAATTTATTAATTTCATTAAGAAATTATTTATTAAACCACCCAATGATCATTCTAACTAATTTAAACTAAAATTAATTAACCCAAATCATTAATTAATTTAATTTATCAACTATCCATTTTATTTATCCTTCTAATTTTAATGAATCACAATTCATTAAGCCCCTTTTAATAATGAAACATTTTCTTATTTATAACCTAAGTTTAAACCAATTTTAAATCCAAATACTTCGAGTCAAACCACAATTAACTCGAGAACCAACCAAAATCCATAGTCACATCATCATCAGTACACAACCAATCAATTCGATCAATTATTTAAATCTAAATAGAAATCCAACTGAGTGGGATTTACTCACCTTTGCTTTTAAGTTGCAACCCTTTCCAATCTCGACTTGACTTCTCCGACCTTTGACCTTATATAAATAACCATATGATTATTAATATTTGGAACAATCGGACAATTAATTTTCATTTAATAGATTTCTCAACTAATGATTTTATTTTAAATAAATAATTAATTTTAAACTAATTTTAAATATAATATCTTTAGTGGCCAAAATAATTAAATAGGTTAGTTAGATAAATAATATTTTCATAATCCAATATTCTAGAATTTATCTGGTAAGTTTAGAAGATGTATATGTAAATCCTTTATTTCCCTGTTTTATCTTTGAACTATATATATACATATATACACACACACATATTTATAAAAATCATTTTGTTACTGTAAAACTTAATATATATATAGATATATTTTACTTTTATCCGGTTTATTGTATGTATAATATATATAGATCCTTACTGTAAAATCGATTTCTGAGCTAAATATTTTTCTGTGACATATATATATACAAATACATAGACAGAGTTCAAAATAAAAATCTAGTTCCTTACTGCACATATAAAGTATCGTAAAAATTGAACTTTGATAAATATATTTATATTGAAAACAAATTATACCTTGATCATCACGGCCGAAATCCAAAAATTCGTGCAGAACCCAAGCCTTACAACCTCGCGGCTACACAGGGCTCCACATACGCTCATCCCAAAACCATCAGCCCCATCATCGAGTCCAACCCCACCGCCGTTGCTATCACCGTAGACCATCGGCCCCATTCCATGCGACCTCGATCAGCGCACACGAGCTCAACGCTCGCCGCCATCAATTGTCTTCCCATACCCTAAATCGCGAAGACGTGCCCTCTGCGACAACCGCCGCCGCGACGAACTCTAGCTCCACTGCCCAAGCCTCCATCGTGAAATCGTGAGCTCGTGAAGATCGAAACCCTAACCGAAGAATCGAATTCACCCAACCACTAACTGAATCTAATTTCGTTTGAGGAGAGGGGGATTTTAATTTGATTTGATTCTGAGAATTCTTCGGCTATTTATTTTGCTTGAGTTCGAATTTTTTATTTATTATTATCATAGAGTGAAGAGGGTTTTTGAACGAAATTGGAGAAGGAAAGCAAGTTCGGTCTCTGTTTGAAGATTAGAGGGTAACGAAGATAAAATATCAATTAGGGAAGCTTCTCGAGCACGCTTGTTTGTTATACAATTAAATATTGAAAATATCTCTCGTTTTGTTCCGTGAAATTTCGAACTCCTAATCAGACATGCCGGTAGGCAATTATAAGGTTTTACCCGCATCCCAAACATAACGAAACGTGTTTCGAAAGCTAATTCGATCATATGCACGAGTTACGGAAGAAAACGATCAATTCTAGTTTAAATCGATTAAAATAGTTCTAAGCGGTTTGAGCTGCCAGGGTCAAACGAAAACTCTGATTGCTATGGAAATTGAAATCCATAATAACTAACTATTACGGATCCAATGGAACTGTTTTCGTCGAATTCCGAGACTGTGCCTCAGAGGGCTATTTTTAAATATCGATTTAAACGATATAATTTCAAAACTGAACAAATTACCTTTAAATTAAATTTCAACTATTCTATTATCTTCAGTATCATCATTATAAATTTTATAAGCCTTCAAATTATTTTTAACAGACTTAAAATTCCATATTCAACATCTTACCCAATTTCAATTATTAAATTCAATATTTAAACTATATAATTCAATGATTTAGCTATCAAGTAAATATTAATATTTGGAATACAAGTTAAAATTAACCTTTAAATATTTTAAAATCAATTAACTATTCCAATTTAATTTGTTAAAAATTACGGGTCGTCACAGAGAAGGGGAAAAGAAGCATCTGTTTGTGGAAAATGGCATGAAGCTTCCGACGCATTGTAAACCAACGCATCATTCCCTGCTATTGGATCAATGATCCAAATGTCGCATTTAAAATGCTAAAACTTCCAACACCTCGCCAACGTTATTGCAATAATTTTTTCTAGGAGCAATGCCTTAAAAGGTCCATAAACTTAGCCAAGAAAATTCATAATGCTACTTAGTTTTGACTAATAATCTTCCTTCTTGAACCCAAACTAGATATATAAGGAGTAACCTCATTGACATTAACATGCTAAAATGGATTAACTATATGATGCTATTTGACCATTTGTAATCGTTTAATCATGGTTAACAGCAATACGGTAGTGAAATCTTAGTAAATAAGTGAATAATTGCGATCAACGATTGTTTGAATGGTTAACTAAGTTAGTAATTGACGCTTGAAGTGGTTAATCACTAAAAATGAGTCATTATCCCTGGTTAGTTATTTGGGACGGGCCCTTTACGGATCGATATGTATAAACCGACCAAAATTAATCGTAGTTTGGTTAACTAAACTACCATCGTTAAGCGATTAGTTAACCTCCGGTTCGGTATCGGACCCCCCCCCCCATACCATAGTTTCATGAAATTATGATTCGAAGTCAAAATATTCAGCAGACGTTCAAAAAATGATCAATGCCGAGGTATAGGAGTAATTATAGTGCTATTCGCTAAAGTGAAGTTCAATTAAAACACATATAAACTAAAAGATTGATGTTTGGTTAATTTTATTAAACTTGCCAATGGATATTTTCAAATACGAATATTGTCACATCTACACCTGAAATCATTTTCAAATATCAGGTATATGCAGATTCATATACAAAGGTATCAAATAATTATCATATCCGATAAAACAAGAAACATAAACTGAAATTTTTTGGTTTAACATTGACATTTTTCAATTCCACCGAATATAAAAGTTTATAAAATCAACGAGTACAATGATAATAAATAAAATTAAACAATTAACAAGTATTAGATACATGTGAAATAAACTATTTATTTAATTATATCAGTAAATACATGCTTATATTCTATGAAAATATACAAAATTAAACCAAAATCTTGAAAAATCCCAATCGAATAATTTTCGAAAGTGGATGCCATTGTATCTGTTTTCTCGAATATAGGTTATTTATCCATTTTCATTTTGCAACTTAATTTTTTTAATGCTTTATACAAAAATGTATACATAGTGAATATAGTGTTTGATCGTGTAAGTTACATTAGTAGTCCAAAATCTTCCATCCAACTACGGAATAGCATTACCCAAGCAATTATACAGATCTAGACCTTTGGATCTTTCTTATCTTTGGATTAGGGGGAATTCCAATTACCAAATCCATTTGGGAAAATACCTTTGATCCGTGCAGCTGATCAAACAAGTCATCAATCCATGGAAGTGGATACTTATTTTTCTTCATAACCTTGTTTAGCTCACGATAACCCACACATAACCTCAAAGGACCATCCGCCTTATTCGTGAATACAACAAGTGAGCCCCGTTTGAATATGCTTTTTGAATGAATCCTTTCTTCAGCAGATCATCCACTTGCAACTGTAACTATTTCTGCTCTCTGGATGCCATATGCCTCAAAGGCAAACTATGGGTATGGATTCATCCACAAAGTCAATTCAAAACTTGATCTCTCTACGTGGAGGAAATCCTATCACTTCCTTGAAGACATTAAGATACACTCTAATGATAGGCACAAATGAAAATCCTTCATATGGAATCTCAGATGAATATAAAAAGCTTACTAATACCCTATCCTCTAGTAAGCAGCGTATCACTACCGTTCACCCTTCCACATTCCCAATTGTCACCTCTAGCTTCTCGCAATCCACAATAGTCGCATACCTCATAAACCAGACCATTCCCAAAATAATCCTGAACCCGAAAAATTAAGGACAAAGCAATCACAAGCAAAAGAACCTCCATGACTCGATAACACTAAGCCACGGCAAATCGTACAAAGACTATTAGATCCCTCAACAGGGTTCATCAAAATCAAAGTTCAGTCTACTATCTCGAGTTCCAAATCTAGTCTGCATACTAAATCACCATAGATGAAAGAAAGCAAAGCTCCAGTATCAAAAAGAACTCTAACATAAACATCTCTGGTGGAAAGCATGCTTTACACCATGACTCTTATCCCTTTATCCTTAGCACTAGGAGCACAAGATGTAGTCGGGACTACATCCAAAGCATATCCTTCACATCTGCTTATCTTTAAGAGGTTTCGGATAATCCTTCTTAATATGCACTGACTTATCATAATCATAGCACTTCTTAACAGCCTTGCATTCGTTAATATAGTGGCCCTTCTCATTACAACCATGGTGAGCAATTTCACTTTTATTTTTTCCGACTCCCTTTTCCTTGTTGTTGTTGCTTCCTTTTTCCATTCCACTTTTTCTTGTCTTCACCGCTATGCTGCGTTTTTGGTTCCTCTTTCTTAGCAATAGCACAAATAGAAGTCTTAGCCTTCAGGCATAGTCACTCATGTCTAAGGGTTTCTCCACAAGTTTCTTAAAGGACACTTCAATGTGGTCCACCAACTTCTCTCCCAAGTGGTTATCCAGTCCAGTGATAAACTTCTCATTCTTCTTCAAAGATGTATCAATAATATACATCCCATACTTTAACTAAGAATCAAATTCTACCACATACTCGAAAACATATATCTCCCCTTGCATCAAATCGGCAAATTTCTTGAACGGCACGGACTTCTGAGCCATAGGAATAAAGGTTCTACCTAAATCTAGGCTTAAACTAATCCCAAGAAATCAGATCCTCTAGAGTAGCAATGGTAATAGCATTCCACCAATTCATTGCTTGGCCCTGTAGGGTTCTTGAAGCAAGCTTCATCTTCATAGCATCTTCCACATCCATATCCTTGAAAATGCGTTTATAAGTACATATCTGATCTTGCACTTCAATGGATGATTCTGTTCCCAAGAATGGCTTCCCTCCAAGAGTAGAATATTCCTTGCAAATCTTGGTGAAGTCAATCCTAGGCACTTGAAAAAGAGAATCACCACCTAAAGCCACACCAGGAGTAGTTTGGGCTCTCCACAGTAGCGATGCTACAATTGCATTGAACATGGCTTGAAAATCGGGTGTAGCAGCTCCCAATCCTGCTCCCTCTTCTACTCCTGAAGTGGAGTTATTCGTAGAAACATTCCTTGATTTTCGGTTCATTCTTATATATTATAAGAATGATTAGCCTCATTCTAAGAAAAAATGTAACGGTACTCAAGTGCATACTATACTATAAAGCATAATATCTTCATTAACAAGTATGCTCCCGCGTTTAGTGTATACTCTCGACTTGCTTCGGTTAGCTCATAACCAAAGCTATGATACCAAATGTGAAGACTGCCACATACCACCCGCACATCAATGATCTAAAAGAACGCTGTAAATGTGCCAGGCTAATACGGGACGATCATCAGGGGTTGAAATTTAAAGTAAAAAACCTGTTGCTTATCTCATAATGCATGGACAAAATATAATATAGAAAATATACAGCAGAATCTTGCGAGCCATAACAAATGAAAATAACATCTCCACTAAATCATGAGTTATGGTACAAATGTCATTATACTTTTGTACAACATTTCCTTAATACATCGGTCAGAGTATATAGAAATAGACAGCGGAAACTACAAATATAAAGTAATACTCCATAGGTTCTCCAAGCCCGTCTTTGTACAGCAGTTATGACCTAAACCTATCATCTAGTCTACTTATTTAAGAGTACTCAAGATGATAAGAGTAAACATAAAACTTTAGGTCAGGCAACAATCTGGTGTGAGTGGTAAATGGCCATCAAAAGCTATACCGGAAAATATGGTACTAGAAAGGTACAAAAACCATACCAGACATGTCCATGCAATTAAAGAGTTAGCACATAATAATAAGATATAATATGCTACTCAAATGAACGACAACATGATACTTTAACAGAATAGGATAGAAGAATATAAGCAGCCTCCTCCATTGACCCTATTCCTGATCCTTTCTCCAGCATTCCTATAGACGATAGCCTACCCAAGAGAAATATCAAAAACGTAACAACCATAGCAACCATAGCATCCATCAACCAAAATCTATCCATCATCTTCTAAATTCTTGAATATATGATAACTCCTATGGCCCAGTCCTCGCTTGCCAGAGATAAATGGAAATCCCCGTTCTTGGTTATGTTTGTTGAATATACAAGTATATGATTTTTGTTTGATGATAATAAACATATATATATATATTCATTTAAATGTATTTGTTAATGTACTATTATTATTTTTCATAGAGTTAAATAAATATTTGTTGAATAAAATAAATAACACAGAGTTTAATTTCAAACGGATAATTTATTCAAACAAATATTTATTACAATTTTGAATAGTACAAATTCAAGCTCTCACTATATATATACAAATTTCAATTACATTACAATTTCAATCACATCACATTTCAATTTACGTAATTGTCCTCACTACATATTGCTCATTCACTCGTATTTATCTTCAACTATATTCCAGGCTGAATCCAACATCTGAGCAATCTGCAAAAATAGACACTGACACGGTAAAATTGAAAATAAAATATTTTTGCAATGTAAAATAAAATGTGATTTTGAAAATATTATTTGCCTCAGTTGTTTGTGTTGTTTTTCATCATTTAAATTTGAATTCATCATACACGAACAGCTTGTGACATGCACAGTGTATTATTGTACATGCCACAAGGCCGTGCACACCGATATACACTTGATAAAATTACAGGGACAAGTGAGCACAGGTCAAACCCAAATGTAAAGTCGGGTTCAACTCAAGTGCAATACAAATAAAGTCACGACACGAGCACAAGGTCAAACCCGAGCTATAAGCTGGATTCAACACAGGTGCAAGTTCAAGAAAATGGTCAAAACAACTAAAACAAGCCTCGACCAAAAAGTTCAGTGATGTACACATGAAACCAGTCTTGAAATTAGCTCAAGAAAACCAGAGGCTGCCACTTAAATACAAATGCACTTACAACATCTCAAATGTCATATGAAACACAATACAAGCGTTGACCAGACTACACGAATACATGGAGCAATGCAACTGTCAACAGTGAAGACAACTACAGTCTTACAGGAACCAAGACCAAATTCAAGCACCAAACCAAATTCAATGAAACAACACTGCAACACTGTAGACGCAAGCATATTCGAGTCACAGTGCATCTAATCAAACCAGTGTGCAGTGACAATATACATGAAATCAAGTTACAACATGTACACAATGACGACCAGGCAGCAAACAGTGAATCAAGATACAAGACCGAACCAGCATATATGCAACCAGACAATATACAAGACCACATGACAAGTATGACCTGGGTCGAATCAGTAAACAACATGCACAGGTAAAGATATCAAGTCCAACCAGACTCAAGCGAATGTTCTTGTCAACAAAACATCGGCTATATCTCAAAAGCAATCAAACCAGACACAAATATTCATATTTAACCAGAACCAAGTATACATGAAGGTAGCAAAACTCAAACCAACCATGATATGCAAGCAAACCAGGCCAGTTGAGATTAAAGCAAGAATGAAGTACACATGAAGCTTATAGTGCAGTTTATCATAAACAAGATCAAGTGGCCAAAGTCTTCAGAAATTCACGGAATGAGTCAAGATAAATCAACATCGTCAAACCAAAACAAAAACCGTGATAGCTAAGAAATTGTACCAAGTCAGAAATCAAAGCCGTGTCAACAAAGTAATACAAATATATACGAAATTGAAGAAGTCGAAAGAATCACCATCATTCAATATAAATCAAGTGGCCGAGACGAATTCAAGAAAAAGTAATTGACGAATTCATATGATAAAATACGAACGAAAATATAGGGGATCGAACCCTATATAAATGATTAACATCATCGGCAGTTAATCATTCGAGTTCAAGCATATCACAGATCACAACATCAATTAGGAACTCGAATCAAAGTCGAGTATAATATAAATCGAAGAAGGAACGAACGTACCAATTTTCACAACAGAAAAACTCGACGCAAATTGAAGTAGTCGTGGGCAAAGTGAAGAGACGGTCGATTGCCGACGCAAATCAGAGTAAAAGCCAATGTAATCGACTTACAATCAATCGACGAATTCAATTTTCCAAAGCCCTAATTTCAGAACGAGGAACGAATGAAGTAAAGAGGACAAAGCCATTTTCAACTCAAGTACAAGGAATCGACCGATATAATAAAAAGAAAAGGGGAACTCTTTTAATTCTTCATTGGACCGACCTTTACTTTTGGGCTTTAGTTTTAAAATTAGGGTTTTGTTTTATTTAAATTGCTTTAAATTGTATTTCTCTTTTTAAACTTTTGTACTGTCTAGTCGTGTGACTTGGGGACGAACTACGGTGGTGTAGTTCGAAAATTTGCAACTCAGTGGCTGAGTTGTGGCAGGGTTTTGACCGTAGAGTTAAGGCTAGTCGATAGTGGGTGTCGCGAGTTTACGTGTGTAAGCATCTGACTGCTTAATTTCTAGTAGAAACCTTGGGGACAACACGTAGGCAGGGTTTTGCCAAAGCTGGGTAAATCTGTGTGTTCTGTTTTCTGCTCTTTTTATTCTTTTATTATCTGTGCTACTATTATTCAACTGTTATTTGTGCTGAAACTGTTTTACAACTTTCGCAATAATTTTTATAATTAACAGTATCACCCTATTCACCCCCCTCCAGGGTGAAATCGATCCTACAATGTTCCCCCATACTTTCAGGTCCAAAACCCCGTGTGGTTGTCTCCTACAGTAGCTTTACACCGTCTGATACTAGACCCTCTCAGAGCGGTCCTCAGGTGCCTCCGCATTTAATACCCATGCTTGAACACAACCAGAACACTCCATGTTATCAACGATTCCTTGGCACTCCCAAATCATCATAGCTTTCACAAATCTAATCCATTTCCGGGCATGATTCCTGCCACTCAACCCAGCCCATTGTACCACAATCTTGTTCCATCCAGAGATGTCTATCGACTCTTCTGATCCTACTCATTCGAGCCCCCGACCGAAGAGCCAAAATTTCATCATTTTATAAGTTCCAAACCGTAGAAGCAATCAACAAGCCACAACTTCCATCATGATCCACTATAACCCCAAAGTCTCCACCTCGGATCTCACGTCCAGTAGAGCCAATAATTTGGATTGGTATCGATCCAAATCAATTGGATCGGTGCCGATCAAAATACTTAACCAATTTGGACTCCATTTCTCTTCCAGGCTCTAGTGCACTCCCCTTATATGCCATATACCCTTAGCCATCCCTTTAGCCTTTAGGTCTTCTCTTCTATACACCATAGCTGATCCAATGAAGATGATCCATCTAATCTTCAACACTTGTCCTATCCTTTGATCCAACTTCATAGAGCCACTCTGAAACCCATGTCTATTCCCTCTATGAGTCTCTCCTCAATCGGATTTCAATATTCGGATCAGTACCGATCCGATCCAATCGAATCGGGGTCGATCCAAGACTTAGCTCCTATTATGGTGCAATTAACAGGACTTCCTCCTGACACGCTCTAGAGCCTATCCTCCAAGTTTCGTGCAATTATGATGAACTTTGCTCCCAATATACTCCGATCGCAAATTGAAGTCCTAAAACATGCACAACACTAGCAAACGAATCAAGCATAGAGAGAAATTCAAATATAACAGCGAATCAAACATATAAAACCATCCAATTACATCCAATATAAACTCAAAAATCATGCGATTCAATCTACCATCACAATTATAACATAGATCTAATCTAACATAGATAATTTCATTCAAATATACACAAATGACACTAGCAATGATCTAATCCCAATTATATGTTTAATTAGGTAAATCTAGGGTTTCTAAATCTAAAATTACCAAAGTCTAATCAATTTAATTGGATAACCGTAACCTATAATCACCACATATAATCCATTATAGTCTAGTGAGAGATCATAGCCACTCACCAAATCTACCAAACCTATGAAATATGATGAAGATTAGATCGAACAGTGAGAAATCATATAAAGATGCAAACAAAGTGATGAGATCAAGCTCCTAGTTGAAAATTTAGCCTCTAATTGGCAATTAAAGATGATTTGAAATGAAATTTAATGAGTTGAATGGAGAATTAGAGAGGAGTTAGGGTTTGGGGATGACTTGAAATGAGAGATAAATTTTCAGATGGTCTCTCTCACCCCACATTAATAGCCAAACTTGATTAGACTAATGGGCTTGCTAATTCGTCCTATTAATCTCTGTTCGTCGATGGAAATTCTATCGGTTAGAACACCGTCGAACGAATTTATATTAAAATTAAGCGCAAGCGCACGACGTACAATTCTAATGCGTGGCAAGTACGGGTCGATCCGCACGGAGTTGTTAGATTTTAAATTTCTATTCAATCAAATTAACCAATATTTAATAGTGTGATTAGCTAAGAAAATGTAGGAACTAGCAAAACAAAATTGATAAAAATATGAGAGTAGAAAGACAATTTAGAGATAAATCTTCTCTAGATCACATGGTTCATCAAACCAAGAAATTATGATCTCTCTTTTCTGGTCGTTAGTGAATTTAATTAATGTGCTTATCATAAGTATGACATATTTGTGCTATTAATTAGATCAACATAAGCCATCAAACTATAACACAACCTTTAAATCACTTTTAACTCTCATGAAAAATGACAATGAAGTTGAAAATAAATCAATTTTAAGCATGGCCTACTAACTATTAATTAGAAATATAGACCATCAAATTTTGATTTCGACATTCACTTCATTACCATAATCATATGTAGATGAAGAGGTAAGTTGTTTTTAGTGATTGTTTAAGTATAGGCTATTTGGTGTGAACAACATAGGCTTATCAAATTCAAAGCTAAAACAACAAAAATTATCCCATTCAAGCATTGCCATTAAGCACAAAAAGAGAGCAATAATTATCAAAATGTTGAAGCTACATAATTAGAGAGCTTCATTACCCCTAAATTGAAGGGATTTAGCCTCTCGTATTTGTTATCATATCAACAATTGCAGCATGCAACATGAATAAAAAAAGGAGAAAAAGAGAGCTAAATGAAAAAAAACTAAGCTACTTGCATAAAAGAAAAGATATCTACACTACTAACATGCAAGTAAATAAATAAGAAAAGATCACATATTAAAATTGCATAAAAAAAAGAGAATTACATAAAAGAAATGGTTAACTAGCCATGAAAAGAAAGAGAGCTTTGTTTTATTTTTAATCCTAAACTAATGAGGCTAAGAGGAAGAGAGGTTGTATTTTATTTTATGCCTAAACTAAACTAAAGAGGCTAAGAGGAAGGAGAATTAACTACATGAAACATAATGGGTATTTATACATGTATGAAACTTTAATCCACTTTTTTGGGAACAACCCAAACTACCTTTTTAGGAAATATGGTGGTCAAGTAATCATTAGCATGAGATAATCCTCCATTAAGTGTGCATGAAATTTAATGGCCAATAGCTTTGTATTAGCTTCTAATTTGTACATCAAGGTAGGTGGGTAGATGAGGTCCTCCATTATACATGAAATGAATCACTTCCATCATCATTTGTTTTTCTTCACTCTTGTGCATGCATATATCTTCATGAAATCACTTGCATCTGAATCCAAATTCCTACAAAAAATCATATAAATGTCCAAGTAATTTTTCTCGAATTAATATATGCACAAAAATGATCATTTTTCCCTATATGAAGATGAATATATGACGATTTAAAAATAATTTGAATTTTTGTTTGAACATGTTAAAACACCCAATATGATCATTTATTTAATTTAATTAGAGTAAATATGGTGGTAAAAATATGCAACATTTACGTGCACATCAAATACCCATACACTTATCTTTTTATTCGTCCTCGAATAAAGAAAAACTAAGAGGAATCCGTTTTCGTATGAAACATGATTGCATTGAGCGTATGCAACAAGTGGTTAAACCTCTGGGTGTCCCCAGTAGGACGAGTGTTGTCTCGTGAGGGCTTTCAGTGGATACTACCCACAAAATCCAAATGCAAAGTGAAAATATTTACAAAATGCATCCTTTATCAAAGAATGACTCGGGTTATCAAATGATTGAACAACCGGGATCAATTTACTTACGATACTTAGTTGACATTCAGAAAAAGTATCTAATGAATTATGAGTTCAATAGATTCTGTTTAGCAGAAAGACGGATATTCCTTGCTCATTATCAGACAATCACTTATTCACAAACCTCGTGTGGGGCTAATAGTTTTCATTTCCCATCTCATGGAAAACCCTTTTCGCTCCGCTTAGCCCTATCCCCAAAGATATGGATGCAAGTTTTTTGAAAATATTTACAAATGGAGGATTTACTTTCAAATTAACACGAATAAGTTAGATATAGATTTTGGTTATTATCAAGAAATTTTAGTCATTTTACTGGTCAGAATTTCCAACAAAAATCATGTTATCACAGCAAATAGACTGTAGTTTAACTCGTTATTTCGGTTGATAACACAGTGTAACTATGAAATGCATCCTTAGTTGATTATCAAAAAATTTCAAAGTGGTATTTTCATTTCTTTTCAATAACAAGTCAAATCAAACAAGTCAAAATAATGTTTGGATTTCAATTGCTTACTCTCTCTTATTTTTTAAATGTTTTATAGATATTAACAATATTTACATATGCCTAACTCAGATAAACTGTGGCCAGATATATTACCTATGCACTGCCTTGCAGTCTTACGTGAGAGTAATACAGAGCGTGGCGAGTGAACACACAAGTATGAACACCTATTGACTAAAGACGTTATTAATTAAAGAATTTTTATATACATACACCAAACTCAGATAAACTGAGGCCAGATGTGCTGATCGTGCACTGTCTTTCGGGCTTACGTGAGAAGGGTACAGAGCATGACGAGTAAACACACAAGTGTGAACACATGACTCTAGGTGTTAATAAAAATATATACAAATATTTTTTGGTTTTTTATAAGAGAGAGTTTTGCAAAATCATCTTAGCACCATTTAACTTAAAAGGTAAAAAATGTTATATCCATTACTTTAAATTCACCACTTTTAAAACAAAGATTTTCAATTAGGAAATATTTCATAATTAACACGTATGAGGCTTCCAATATACTGGCTAAACCATTGTTATTTGTAATCAAACTTTATTTTTATTTTTGTTAAGACAAATAAATTTTCAAAATTTTTAGTTTAATTAACCAAAATCATATATTTATCTTATATTGTTTGTTCAAAAATAAGTCAAAATGCTTAAAAAAAATTGAGATAAAATATAAAAATAAACCATGAAAAAAATAAAGATGAGACTCCCTCCACACTTGATTTTGACTGTGTTCCCACAGTCAATCCAAGTGAAAGGAGAAAAATATAACTTATACTTACATGAAAATGAACGGTATTTACACGAGATCGGAAAGTATATCGTCAAAATGAAAATGAAACGGCCTTCCAAAGACCAATTCATTTGTCTCGTCAAGTATGTAAGACACAACTTAAGCACAGAAAACCAAATCATACAAGATTTCGAAGTTGAATGTCGATTTGGAAAAACAAATGTCATTTTACTAAAAACCATACGAGTTGTTTTATTTTCAACGATTTTTGGGATAGATATAACGAATGATTGAAGTTCAAGTTTATTTTTACCAATTTGAAATTCAAGCTTATCATCTAAAACTTCTTCTTAATTATCGATTTCAAAATAAAAATGGTGATTTAAATCATCCCCTTCGAAATTCAACAACTCGTCATCGAAAAGTCCAAAAAATTTGTGTTCACTAAATTCCTCTTCCTTTATTGAATTATTCACAACTTCATCGCATGTATCAATTTCAAAATCCAAAGTTGTTGTACTCAGATTTTCAAAATCAAAAAAAGGAAGATCAAATTTTTAATTTGGTTCCACGTTTTCAAACGAATTGAAATCCAACTCAATTATCGTATTTTCAACAGCTTCATTAAGATTGTAATTTTCAATTTTAAAAGTTGTTATTTGAAAATCGTCATTTTAGGCAGAAGGTGGATTATTATTTGACTCGTCACAAGTTGAGATTTACTTTTGTTGCTCAAGTTTTTTTTGTAGGTTTCATGCAACAAATCCTCGTAATATTTTTCCATTTGCTCAATTAAATCAAATTCATGATTATCAATTTGAGAAATTTCAATTTGAATTTGTTGAAAACAAAAATTTTCACCGGCATCGTAGTCGAAATTATTCCCATTGTCAAAATTATTTGAAATGTGGATCACATTTTCATTTTGATTTTGATATTCATTTTGGAGTTCGAAATTGAATTGGCATAGGTTATAGTCGAAATCATTTGAATTTTGAACTGAATTCAAATATTGAAATCCTTGACTCGAGTTATTGCACAAATATGAATTACATAATTCATTCATCCATTGATCATTTTGTGTAGTGAGTTCAAGTAACGACGAAATCGTTTCGATGGTTTTTTTCAAGAGTTGAGGGTTGGTCATTGTTTTGAAAATTTTACGGTTCGAAATTCGAATTGTTTATACAAAATTTGTCGTTAAAATATCCATACGAGTTTGAAGTGAAACTACATGGATTATATTGATTTTCACAACTATTGTAAAATTCCGGCGAGAAAGAAATTTCGAGTATTTTCAGGAGTTTTTTTGGATTTTTTACAAAGGAAAAGTATTCACAAAGGAGAATTTATTTTTCAAAGAAAAAGGAAATTTAATTTATTTTTTTTATTTTTTTTATAAAAGAAAAATATTTACCAAAAGGAATTTATTTTTCAAAAGGGGAATTTGATTTTTTTTTCAGTTCTTTTTTGTTTTTGAATTTTTTTTTGTTTTTGAAAATTTTTTTTTTCAGATTTTATTTTAAAAGAAACTAACTTAAGATTTTTTTTTGGATTTGATTTTTGATTTAAAAATTTCAAAAGAAAGGATTTAAAAACTAAGAGAAGGAATATTTACAATTTTTTTAGTTTTTGATTTTGATTTTTTTAAATATGAATGAACTAGTGAAACTAAATGAATGCATGGGTTCAATTACAAATTATCTATTCTAAGCGGCTCCTAACCAAAAACTCTCGCAACCGAAAATTGTATAATCACACTCTGTCTTAATTCAACAAGATAGTTCTCAGCCAGGTAACGGGCAGAATTATCGACGCACTACGATCACCATAGCTATGCAGCCGAAGGCTTAACTACCTTCAGAGAAACAACCATTATAACATTAACGAATCACCATAATATGTGTAAATGATTATTGCTCTACCATAGCCTAGACACCAAGAAATTAAATTGTCGAAAGATGACAACTTGTCAATATACAATTAAGTGTTATTGATGTCTAACCGTCATTATTAATCAAAATTCTAGGATGAAATGTAAAGCAGAAATTAAACGTTTAATAATGCAACTACGAATGGATTTTTGTTTTTGTTTTTATTTTTGAACTTTTTTTTCTAAAATGCAAGCAATTAGCAATGCAAGGCAAATAAAAACAATATTTAGGGGTTAAAAGCGGCAATTTTTTTTATAATCAAGCAAGAAGTTATTGTTTTTGGCAAGCTAAGCAAAGCGGGCAACTTTTCCTATCTGCTAACCTGAAAAATAAAAACAAGATATATATATACACACACAGTTTTTATATATATCAATGGAGTAACTAAAACCAAGGAAAACCAAACAAATAAAAATCAAACAAATGAAATCAAAAGTAACTTAAACAACTTATTTTTAAAAAAAATAGAGAGAAGATGAATAAAAATAAAAATAAAACGGACTTAAACAAGTTAGAAATTAAAAAAACATAAATATATAAAAAATATTAAACCCAGCCCAAACGAAATACACCCGACCCAAAAACAAATGTGACTTGTATATATTATCAGGTAAAAAAACAAATTGAACTCGCAAATCCACAAATGACTTCACAAAATCTCAAATTCACGAATTCGCAAACTAAATTTGATTGTCGCGATCGACGTGGGTTGCGAGGAGAGGCGGTTGCGGAAGAAATCGTGGTGATAGAGTTCGCTTCGTTGGTTGACGAGCCTTCGGAGGTTGCAGGAGGAAGTAGGTGAAGTGTTATAGTCGCGAATGTTTTCGATTTCGCGTGTTTCAAGCTGTGTGATGTAGTTTGTTCGATGTGCAGTTTTGGTTTTAGGATTTTCGCGGTTCGATTTGGATTCGTGTGCAGGTTTGGGATTGGGGAAGGTGAAGTGGAGACAGTCGCGAGGATGATCGAGGCAGTTGGCAGAGGTGGTGGTACGACAAGCAGCTGTGAGGGGGTTGGCAGCATTATGGATGGTAGTTGTGGATCAATGGAGGCAATTGACTGTGTGGAATGGATGATGATGTGGGTTTGGGGACTGTTATGGGAAGTGGTTGTTTGGTATTTGGTAGTAGCAAATGGTTGTTGATTTGAATTGTATATCAGTTGATGTTGTTGATGTTCCAATGTTTGGTGATGGTTTGTTTGATGGAAATAGGCAGTGTGAGTGTAGGCAGGCGATGGTCTGTATTCAGGGGATGTTGAACTTGAGGAGGGCGGTTGCAATGTGGTTTGGCAGATGATGTTTGGTTTGATGGAGTGGGTTTGATTGAAGAGTGGCGGAAGAAAAGGTGGACATTCTGATGTTTGATGCTAAGAGTGTTGTAGTAGTAGACTGTGATGACTGGGGCAGTAGAAGACAATAGGCGATGGGCGAATGTTTAGAGGGGTAGTCGAAGTGCCGCTATGTGGCCAGAAGTGATAGAGGATGTGATGGTTTAAATGAGGCAGTTTGTATGATGAGATGTACAACTGTTGTAGTGCGCTGATGATGGATAGAACAGCAGTTTGTTGATGATGCAAGTGTGGGCAATTTGTAAGTGAGGAACTGTATAGAATTGTATGTTCGTTTTGAAATGTAACCGAGCAATAGAACGGTATAGAACAGCAGGTGGAGGCAGAAATGTAACTGGGAAATGTATTGCAATAGTGCAGCACACAATTCTGATTTTGTAAAATGTAACAATTTGTAAAAATGCAAATGTAAATGATAATGGAAGATAAATATAAAAAAAAATTGTTTTGAAATTGTATTTGTATTTTTTTAATAAAGGGATACAAATGCAAAATGAAAAGAGAACAACAAACACACAACAAATTGAAAACAAAAATCAAACAACAAGCACATACAATTTTCTTTAATGCAAGTTAACAAACAAAACAAACATACAAACGAAAACAAACAAAAAATCAAAGAATAGAAAATTAAAATCAAAGTAAATTCCACGGCAACGGCGCCAAAAACTTGTTTAACGACGAATTTTCTATCGGTTAGAACACCGTCGAACAAATTTATAATAAAATTTACCGCAAGCGCACGGCGTACAATTCTAATACGTGGCGAGTATGGGTCGGTCCACATGTAGTTGTTAGATTTTAAACTTCTATTCAATCAAATTAACTAATATTTGAAAGTGTGATTAGCTAAGAAAATGTAGGAACTAGCAAAACAAAATTGATAAAAATATAAGACTATAAAGGCAATTTAGAGATAAATCCTCTCTAGATCACATGGTTCAACAAACCAAGAAATTATGGTCTCTCTTTTTTGGTCGTTAGTGAATTTAATTGATGTGCTTATCATAAGTATGGCATATTTGTGCTATTAATTAGCTCAACATAAGCCATCAAACTATAACACAACAATTTAAATCATTTAACTCTCATAAAAATGACTATGAAGTTGAAAATAAAATCTATTTTAAGCATGACCTACTAATTATTGATTAGAAATATAGATCATCAAATTTTGATTTCGACATTCACTTCATTACCATAATCATATATAAATGAAGATGCAATTTGTGTTTAGTGATTGTTTAAGTATATGCTATTTGGTGTGAACAATATAGGCTATCAAATTCAAAGTTAAAACAACAAAAATTATCACATTCAAGCGTTGCCATTAAGCACAAAAAGAGAGCAATAATTATCAAAACATTGAAGCTACATAATTAGAGAGCCTTATTACCTCTAAATTGGAGGGGTTTAGCCTCTCATATTTGTAATCATATCAACAATTGTAGCATTCAACATGAAATAAAAACAAAAGAAAAAGAGAGCTAAATGAAATAAAAAATAAGCTACTTGCATAAAATAAAAGAGATCTACACTACTAACATGAAAGTAAATAAAAAAGAAATGAGCATATATTAAAATTGCATAAAAAAGAAAGAGAATTACATAAAAGAAATGACTATGTAGCCATGAAAAGAAAGAAAGCTTTGTTTTATTTTTTATCCTAAACTAATGAGGCTAAGAGGAAGAGAGCTTGTATTTTATTTTGAGCCTAAACTAAACTAAAGAGGCTAAGAGGAACGAGAGTTAATTACAAGAAACATAAAGGGTATTTATACATGTATGAAATCCTAATCTTTTTTTTTGGAAACAACCCAAACTGCCCTCTTAGGAAGTGTGGTGGTCAAGTGATCAATAGCATGAGATAATCCTCCATTAAGTGTGCATGAAAACTTAATGGCCATTAGCTTTGTATTAGCTTCTAATTTGTACATCAACGTAGGTGAGTAGGTAAGGTCCTCCATAATACATGAAATAAATTATCTTCATCTTCATTTGTTTCTCTTCACCCTTGTGCACGCGTATATCTTCATGAAACCACTTGCATTTAATCCAAATTTCTACAAAAAATCATAAAAATGTCCAAGTAATTTTTTTCGAATTAATATATGCAAAAAAATGACCATTTTTGCCCCTATATGAATATGAATATGTGACGATTTGAAACAATTTGAATTTTAGTTTAAACATGTTAAAATAACCAATATGATAATTTATTTAATTTGATTTGAATAAATATGATGGTAAAAATATGCATATTTTCATGCACATCGATCCCCTTCTAATTCTGACCAGCGGATGTTAAAACTTAAAACTACTATAACTTCCTATCCTCTAATCCGATTTTCTTTTATGACCACTCCATAGAATGGGAAACCACCATCTCAAAGTAATGAAGCAGGTTAGAGCATCTAATTCGGCTTCTATCAAAAGTTATAGTCGAAATAAGATCTTCATAGGCAAAATGGTCATAAAGAAATTTGGGTAAAATGATAGATGTGTAAAACTTCCCTACAAACCATATCCCAAAACATTAGAATCGTACGACCACAAATGGATTAAATAAAATTATTTTACGATCCACCGATACGTCAAATACAGATCGTTGCAGTATTTATACTCTATAATGTATGACCATAATTTATGCTAAAAATCATTTTAGATATCCAATGTTGTTTAGGGCTTGAGTAGAAAACTTGAGTTAAGGTTTTAAAAATGAGCATCTCGCTTGATAAATGTTTAAAATGAATTTGTGATGTGCTAAATGACTTTATATTTGTTGTATTTAGTTTGATTTGAATTTTGGAATTTATAAGTAGAAAACTTGAGTACTGATAAAATTCTTAAGAGATCATTCATAACACTTGTAGTTGGTTTTATGAATGAACTCTAAAGCTAGAATGGTGAACCAAGTAGTTGAACTCAAATGGTTGTAAAAAAAACAGTTCATTCCTTCAAAGTTGTTTATCGGTGTGAAGTTCCACTCGTCTAAATTCTAACAACCAATAACAAGGATGTGAATTCATGTCAATTGATGTTATTCCAAATTATATTGGTGACATAGAGTCCTGCATCAAAGACTACAAAGAAAATGGTGAACAAGGAAAAGAAGGAAAATTTTCCACTATGGGAAATTTTCTGTTCATATTCTGGTTTGGCTTGTATCAGGCATTTAGACGTCTAAATCATAAATTCAAACATGTGAAAAGTTGGGGAATTCCTTCTGCAATATTTGTTGTATTTAAGATGTTTTCAGACATCTAATATTACATGTTCGGACATTCCAAAAATAGAGGTCAAACGCCCGAATAACTTAGTCAAATATATGAACTACTACATTAAGGGAAGTTCAGTATGGTCCTTGTAGTTTGACATTAAGGAATTAGAGTTCATTCATGAGACCTGTGTAACAACCCGCCTTTTCGGCCTTTGAAAGTCGACACTAATACATTTACGGTATTCACGTGCCGAGCATTACGAGTGTTAGAAAGACAATTTGTTGGAAAAAAAGAAAAGAAAATGCAAAAACGGAATCTCGCAACGCAGCAAATAATCTATAATGTAAAAAAAAGATCTTTACATAAGAGAAAGTTTTGTATACACAATCAATGTAGCTAACCAATAATCAGCATGGACGGTTATAATAGTCTGTTCTTACAATTGCTGATAAATACAAAACATCAAACACAGTGGAAATAAAAGAAATACATAGACGCATCTTAGGCATCTAGCTTGTCTCCTGAAGCTCCAAAGCATCCAAAACTAAATCCGAAAATAATCACAGTCTGACCCGAGCATTATAAGAAAACAACGCTCGGATCAGTTTGATAAAGCCAGCATGAGAAACCACCATCATATGGGTTATTATTGTTCTGAAAACCTTTAAAAATAAAGTTATCTCTTAAGACCAGGCTGCACATAAACACGGATGGGTTTTTCTTACTATACCAAAAAATTATATAAAAATCTAGTGATATTATAATAATGTCTAGGGTTTAAAATAAATATGGAATCATAGCCAAAATTGTTACGTTAATTAAATTCTAGCATAATAGGTATACAGCTAAGTCCTTAAAAGGACGTATTAGAGAATGCATTCCCACAGTGACAAGGCTACCGGGGTACTGCTTGCCACAGTACACCTCTAGAAAAATCTACGGAGGTCTAACTTATTGACCCATGCCAGCACAAGTTTGGCCTACCCCTTAGTGGATAGTACAGAATATGTCACCACCTCGGTTGTAACTAACAACTGTACTGGGTCCCAAGCATACATAATCTGAGAATAAATATCGATTTTGATCGGGTGATGACTATACCTAATGGGAGCGACTCATATTGCCCTGCTGCATATCCCATGTTTTAGTCATTTGCAGTTGATGAGGCTTAAGTCAAGTTTTACCTTTATATAACAATCACACTTAGAATGCAAACACTGTTGTCTAGGCAGTCAATGCTATGCAAGAATTCGTCCATACAAGTTGTTAGGGTTATAAACAAACTGAAGGCACCACTTCTACTGCATCCATTTGGAATCACCCCCAAGATTAATAGCAAGTAGCCTTTGCATTTCAAACAGTTGCATTCAAAGAGCTCCATATTCGATTCCTCCATCTTCAAGATGTCTTCAATTCGAATGCTTAAACCAGTTCAAAGTGGTTTTCGGATAACTCATGTATATCCGATCTCGGTCTCTCTGAATTAACAATGATAATTTTTGGTAAATTCAGTTCTGGATCTTTTGAAAATAAACAGAGAATACATAAAAGCGGGGATCACCATCGAACCATTTAAGTGAATGGATCTCCTTATTATTTGTCTTAAAAGAACACAACGAGTTGATACGGACAATAGTATCATCTAAGATAAATGTACTATATATTTCACGTGTTTCTCCTAGATATTTCCAGAGTTAAAAATGGCCAAGATTTGATAGTCCGTTATCTAACCATCGAATAAACAATAGTCAATCATAGATTTAATTTCCCATGGAAACCACTAAGCCTCATTTAATTAGTCTGACGTTATTTAAATCTCTTAAAATATCCATATACTTATCTCACGGGTATAAGTATATTCACAAACATGTTAAAGAATTCCTTTTTCAAACCATATTAAATGGGTCAAAAACAATTGTCATAAAAATATCGTTTACTATAAACCCAAACCATTTATCCTTCGGTGCTAAGTATGGAAAGAGCATTCTATACCACCATAATGAAGAAGGATTATTTATTAGTTGATAAACCTGACTTTCTTAAGTAAAACTAAAATATATTCGGAAACAAGTATTTGACTTTCACAAGTTCCATATACAATTCATTCAAACAAGGTTCTATAAAACCATCACCTTTTAAGTTTCAAAAATCTCTTTCCAATTTATAAACTATTTTACTTAATTTTTTTTATTAAGTAAAAACCTTTTATATAAAACATACTTTTTAGCTTTAAAACTCTTTGTAAATAATATTATTGTTAATTAAAGCTCATTCTTAAGTTAATTAAATTAACTTAAACACTGTTATCAAATTAATTATAATAAAATGATTAATTAAGTTTAAACATCATTATTAAATAATTAATCAACTTAAATACTTTTTTATAAAACAATTAATTAATCCAAAACGTTGTTAATAAAATAATTAATTAACTCAAATACCTTTGTTTAAATAATTAATTAACCTATAAACATCATTAACTAAAAGATTAATTAACTTAAGAAATCATTAATCAAAATAATAATTAGCTTTTAAACGTGATTTATTAAATAATCATTAACTTAAACACATTATTAAATTATATAATATTTAACTTGAAAACAATTTAAATTCAAAATAACAATTAACTTGAAACCTTTTTAATTTAAATTAACTTTACAACATTATTAATTTAAATACTTTAAACACTATTAATGAAATTAACAATTAAATATCATTAACAAATTTACCAGTTTACTTCAAATTGTAGCAAAACATAAATTGATTTCAAATCCATTACCTGTCAAGTTTGGCAAAAGTCTTAGCAATATCAATGGTAGTTAAACAAGCTAATGTTATAATCAAATCGATATTCAAGTCACAACACAGGTATTTCAGTAAACACCAAACATGTAAATAAAATCCACAACAATTAATCGAGGGATAACACATCGATTCAACCCATATAGACCACTGGCATACAAATAGATGTCTAAATTAACATGATAGTAGAATGGTGATTTATTCTACTACATAAACATCCAATATAACTTACTCAACTTAAGCATAGTAGAACGGTGTTTTATTATGATAATAGAATTATAGGAATAAATTTTAATTACTAAACAACATAATTATACATAGTCTATATTAATTTATCGTTCAATTTCACTACAACATATCGGTCAAATGATTTCATGAGTGTATTCTAACACCCCTCTATCTCCGGCCAGACCCATGTGGAGCTCGGCGCTCCACAAATCCGCTTACAACCTAAAACCCAAATCCATAGCATTAAACCCTAGTTCAAGCTCCCCCAGCCACCACTGCACCACCTCCGACCACACCCATGCCTTTGCCTCGTCTCGACCCTCCTCCAGAGTAGCCACTCGCCCTAAAATAAACCATGTAGCTGGAATTTGACTTTTAACCCAATTCCTATCAACTAACTATTTCGACCTCAACACTCCACTATAAATCATGAAACATTCTCTAAAAATCATGATTTTAGAAACGAAGATGATTGCAAAGGTCGTTCATCGATTCATAATCGATGAAAAACAGGAAAAATTGACTACTTGCTGTTATTTGAATTTTTCTCAAAATATATTCGACAACCATTTTTAGAAATAACTATGGATCAAAACAAACAATTCTCTAGTTGACAATAAGTTCAAATTTTAAATGGTTTATGAGTTACCGATTTTAGAAGGTGAAGTGAAAAAGTGAATTTGAAAGGCAGAGAACAAAATCTTCTTTTACAACAAACTAAATTTCCAATTTTCAACCAACAAAACAAACTCATGCAAATTTTAATATATTACGCAAGACATGAATATCACTTTTAATTCACAAACAATTTGACAAATAAATTTCCACGGTATTTTTACCAAAATTATTACAAGTTGAAATAGCTCACCTTTTCTATTTCCATATTTTTTTTCTAAAATGTGCTTGAAATCTCTAAGTCCACTTGAGTACTAAAAAAGCTTTGATCTTGAGATAAATCAATCATTTTTTTAGTTTTAAAGATGATATTTTTGTTTTATATTTTGAAATTTTGATAGTTAGGAAAGAAACAGAGTTAAGAAAGAAGAGTTTGAAAAGGGGAAACAAATGAAAAGTAAACATAAGAATTACTTTTATAAATCAAAGAGAGCCAAAACCAAATACCTTAAAATTTAATTTCATCCCTGATATCATTTCAAAGCCACCCAAAGTACTAGCATTTCAAAATAAAAGCGCGTAACTAAGTTGTTTAAAACAAAAATCAAAGAGAGAGCCAAGTTACTTTTCCTATGTCCTTATGTCAAACAATTGATTGTGGTTTAGCACAGGTATATTGATTCGGTTTGGATATGATTGTTGGTGGTCGATGATGTAGTTAAGCGTTGTAATATAGGTCTTACAATAGCGATCAAACTTAAAGATTCTTGACCTTGTTCGAAGACCTGAGACCTACTAGCCTAGTGTGTAATGTTGGAAGACCTGAGACCTACCAGCCTAGGGTGGGATGGATATGGCCTCCTTATTAGAGTAACTTGATAACAAAAAGGTAAAGACAATAGCAGAGATTGGCAGGAGGCATGCTAATGGTGTCTTCACACGTTCTCTACTTGAATTCAACTTATCCTTTCTATACAATCATGTGAATTAAAAGTATAGCCCACTAGATTAATGGGCTGGCACCAATTACAATCCTTGTACTGGTTATCGTAGTATTTTTCAAGGCCGTGCTTCTTCCGCTCAATGATAGGTTGTTATTACTGAATTGCATGATCAACCTCCAGCTCTCCAACTTATGGATCATTCCCCTTCACACCTTGCTTCGATTTCTCGTAGGTCAACTTGCCGAAAGAAGATCCTAACTACTTCTCCATCCGAATTGGAGTCAGACTCTTGATGTCATTTTCTATTTTACTATGAGGCATAGCCTTATGGTTTCAGGTATTAACACCTATTTTGTTATTGTTTTACCTTTTCCTACCTATGAAGTACGTGTAAGTGTGTTAAACCAGATACAAAGTTTTTAGTTAGCAACAACAGAATTAGGTAAATTTTAAATAAATCTTAGTTTTTAATGTTTATCTGGCAAGCTTTAATTTCTAGAATTGCACCTAATCTGCGGGTTGCGGTACATTCCAAGTTTTTTTTTCTTTCCATTTTCTGAATAATCCCCTTGTGCAGCTCATGCTTTCCGAACTTCATTTTATGCTGCAGGTTCTCCCGACATGTTTGGGATGATTTACCTCCTTGGATAGGGTGCAGAATCATTTTCGTGGGCTTGGTACGGTCCTCCCCACAATTTGAGGGAGGACTGAAGTTTAATTTTAACACCACCATTCTCATTTTTAAATATTGTCTTTGTCGTTCATGTATTACGCCACCAGTGCGTCTTTGAACAACGACGATGGGCTATGAAAAAATGCTTTGCTCATGCGCTTAGCACGGTCTTCCTCTTTTATTTGTGGTAGACTAAGGTTTACTATAGCGTCACCTTTATCGTTTCAAAGATTGTCATTGTTGTTCATGTTTTCCGCTATTTTTGCAGTCTTAGAATGGTGGCGATAAGCTATGGAAACCGTTTTATTCGTGCGCTTGACACAGTCTACCCTGTTTACTTGGGGCGGACTTAGCTTTGATTGTGAAGTCAGGTTGCGTGTTTACAACCTTTTAAATCATGTGCATGGTTTTTTGTACCGGTTCAGGCTGTCTAATATTCGTACATGCAGTGTGATATGTTAATATAGTTAACATAAAGGAGTTTTTATACTAGTTTGGACCGTCCAATATCCATATGACCAGTTAGGCAATGATATGACAAACATCATAGGAATTAATACTTGTTTACGGCCACCTCATATCCTTATGACTAGTTAGCTTAATATGCCATGTCAAAGAAGATAACAAAAGGATACACAAACACACATTTTATGTGATTACTACATATATTACATAAGAAATGCAAATTGCTCTGAATGTGATCTTGGGTCCCTAGTGTTGACATCGAGTGCTCATCTTTTTCAGTTATGACTGTTGTCTCAGTTTTGATCTCTCATGTAGATTTTGGGTTCATCATGCTTCTAATCTCATTTATAGTCCCACATGAGTTTTTCCTTTGATCAGGTAAAGAAGCAACAATAACCCCGACACTACCAGCTGGGCTTGGTTCCAATGATAGATGGTAGCAGATCTTTCAAACCATTGTGCATTTCAATCACTTCAGCTTGTTGCTTGGCCCAGGTAAGGACCATCATTGAAGGATACAGCAGTTGAACTTCCCGGCTTCTGAGCAGAAGGCACAAATGTCCTTATCAACATGACCATGGTAGGGGGTTTCTTTCAAATTCCTTTAGCATGATATTTGGGATTCTTGGATTCCGACTGTAGGTTTTTCGCCATCGCCAAAATCATTATCTAAATCAACAAATACCTATGTGTTTTTGTACAACTTGCCACAATCGATTGATAAAAGAGGATGATAGTCAATTGGTAGTTGCTATTCAATTTGATTCCAAGCAACACCTATTATTGAGTCTTTCTATAAAGTAGTAAGTGGCTTGGAGGTTGTTTGTGAACCAACTTTACAGTTCTCATTTCTAAGAGTGTCATTTCGACTTATCTGCTATATGAACCATGCAGTAGGTAAGTGAAGGCGGAAAGCCGTGGATGATGGATGAAAAGTCATCCGGAAAGCAGTATTTTGAGATATTATTTTCTTTGTCACTTCTTTTATCGATTCCTCGAATTGATGATGGGTTGAATTGCAGCTAGGATGAGATCTATAGCCCTTATCTCAGCTTGAATTGCTAAGGGCAGAAATGACATTTTTGGCAACTTGGAGGAGGAAAAAATTGGTGAGGCTGTCGCGGATAGGAAACTGGAAACGAAGGTTAGAGTAAAGTTAGAGGTGGCTCTCCTTCTAGCACCAAAGATGTTGGGGAAATTTTTGGTTTCACTACACTCAACTAGATCACGATGAGATACAGGTACTGCTTATTTTGGAGAATTAGAATCAGCAAACTTGAGCTGTACCAAGCTCGCTATAGGGTAGTGATTACGCCGCTGAACGCTTACGTAACCAAGTAGTTGCACACTAGCTACTTGCTAGAATGTCAAATTCATTTTGCATTCGTGTAATAAGTTCCAATTTTTAGAAATAATAGAGCATGAAAGTACACAGACACAGAAATTCTTTACGTGGTTCAGATTCTTGGAAATCCTACCTCCACGGGTCAATCCTTCTTATATATTTCCTCCTTGTGCAAGTTGCTCGATAAATCTCGAGAATCATGCAAATATTCCCATTTTTATGAATAAGAAAGACTCCAGAAAAATCCCCCACACTCCTCCTTTCAGTCATTTCTCTTATGGTGTGGAAGACGTACTGTAGACTGCCACAATTTCCCTTATCCGTTGCTTCAATTTCCGCTTTTAGATCCTCCCGCTTATCATCCATCTACATTTCTCATTTATTGTGTCTGGATTGGTGATGTTACTTTAGCGAAAAGTCATGGTTCTAGCAGAAGTTCCTGAAAGTGAAGTGGGGACATCTGAAATTTGGGCAGAAGACTTAGACTTATGCGGGTTAGGTTATTATGATTTGAAGAGGCAGAGGATCTGTATACTGCCTTAGGAAGATGCTGGAGGCTACTCTTAGGTTTTAGGGTGCTACCGATGTATGCGAAGAGAAGCGGTAACAGTTGGTGTGTGGTATTTGCATTAAACCGCGGTGCTAACGCCATTGCTACTTTATCTGGTTTGTATTTGTTCGATAGCCATTATGTCAGGATCAATAAAGTTGCACTGGCTTTCCCCATCTTGAGAGTTGGTTTAGACACGTTGACACGTGATCTAAGCTAATAGTGATTTGAGTCGCCTTTGTTGCAAGTATATACGGGTCACTGATAAAAAAAGGGACTTTATATCTTTGTTGTCAGCCTACGGGTATGGATCTGTTGGAGTGTTGTTTGAGTGGCCTTGCGTGTAGCCCTTTGGAATGCTTTTGACTCCTTGTGGTACTGCTAGGTCTCCCTCAGTATATGTTGTGCAGATTCGCCTTGAAGGTGTTGGCAAAGTATAAGCTTTGGAGATGTGGGTTACACAATTCGATTGTTCATGTATTCTGACTATGCCAGTAAATTGTATCGTTGCTTATGCACAGCCCTTTAGATTGGGACGTGTTGTGCTATGTTGTCTTCACGACAGCTTCCTACGCCTCTGCGCAGTATTCATGCCTTAATTTGGTCATGTGCATTACAACTGTGACATGCTTCCCGCTTCCTGTAACTTTATGAGATTTTGGGTTTAGTAATATAGTATAATATTGTGATTAAGAGATGGGCGCAGATATCATATCTTAATGGCTCGATCTGTGAGCGCAGTATTTCATTTTCGTTGCGACTTCCTGGTTTTTGGATACAATTTTCATGGTTGCGTCAAATGTCGTGGTCGTAGGCCGTTTTCTAATGTAGTATCGGTTTGTTCGCTTCAACCCTCTTTCCTTTTGCCTTAACCTTTCATTATGAGAGCATCTCTCTTGGCTTCGCACCTCGCTTAATTTCCCTTTATCATAATCTTGAGAAGAATAGGTGTAACATCATCTATCTTTCTTTTGAAATTAATTTGGATTTTCAATACAGAAGTTATAGTTTTAATCTTTATCATTCTTTATAAATAATCATATAATAAAATTTGCGTTGGTTTCTATGTAAGTTAATTTCAATGTAAAATAGTTAAATCTTTGTCAGGTTCTCAAATTTATTAATAAAATGATCAATCATTTCAAGTAGCCGATATTTTGCAATAAGGAATGCATTGATGGACATACATGTTTGAAAAGGAAGAAAATGAAAACCGTTGATAAAAAAGATAGATTCCTTTAATTTTATCTTTTGTATTATATTTTTAGGTAAATGTAAAATTAATTTATCTTTCGTTTCAAAATCATGGTTACTTTATCTATTGATTTGAAACCTTGATTGTAAAGATAAATGATTTTATCTTTTTCTAAAAAAGATAACTAAATGTTTTCTTTCTGAAGAATATAAAATGAATTTATCTTTTAAAAAGAAAGATAAATGAATTCATCTTCTAAAAAGAATTTGTCTATTTTCAAAGTAAAGAAAAACTTTTTTATTGTCTAATAACTCAAACATAATTTGTATTAAAAGAAAAGCTAAATTAATTTATCTTTCTGACTATGCGATTGAAGGCTATGAGTTCGGTCTTCGAGATTGACACTTGTTGTTAATAAACCATGTTTTAAAAAATGAATTTATCTTGTTTAAGACTAATCATGATATGTGCTCATTATTTCTAGGAGGTAAAAGGTAAAAGATTTTATATTTTGTAAGAAAAGATGATAAATGGATTTAAGTAGAAAATGATATTTATAGAAAAAGGTAAACAAAAAGTAAACATAAATGCAAATTTATTTTTATAGAAAATTAATTCCAAATACCATTTTCTTTGTAAAAATGAGAATATCTGTTGATTAATTAAAAAGATAAATTATATTTATAGGAAATGATAAATGAATCTATCTTTATGGTAGAAGATAAAAAGTCTTTCTGAAAAATATTTCAAAAAAAAGAGTTAATGTAAATTTTCATTTAGATTGAAAAAAAAATTATGTATTAAATAAAACATCGTTTCTAATCTATTATGTCTAATGAATTCAGAGGCTAAACTTACTTTATGGTTTATGTCTTAAATATAACTTCACTTTATTATGATTTTTTAATGTGTTTTACAAGAAAAATATGAACGAAGGAACCCGCTCCAGTGAATGGTACCTATGGAGTTGATCGAGTAATGGAAGTTACAGAAGCCATGCTCCTGATTGAATTACTTATACAGTCTGGCACGTACTTATTCAAATTATGGTATGTTTGAGAAGGTTGAAGAGGTTCTTTAAGAACTTGAGATAACAAACAACATATAAAGGGCCTTGAAGACTATTTGTTTTCTTTTACAATTTTTCTTTTATCTTTTTAATTCAAAAGTAAGTCATTATCAACTTGTTTGTGTTTGTCTTTTATATTTCATGTTTATCGTTTATCATTATAAATACGAAAGCACAACATTGAAAATATGTAGAAAGTAAAAGTGATGTTCGCTTTATCTTTTATCATTACATATAAAAAGATAAACAAAATCTTCAATAAAAAAGACAAGAATCATTATTTTATGTAAAATCACTTATAAAACTATCTTTTATCTTTCCTTTAAAATTAACTATTGGATGAATATATATATATATATATATCTGTGTGTGTGTGTGTGTGTGTGTATATGTATGTATGTATGTATATATATATATATTGTAATGAACGGGGATTTTAGACATCCCGAGTTATGAATATTAATATATAATATTCAATAATATTGTATTTTAATATACAATATTCCCAATAATCAATAACTAATAACTCTATACAATTTTCCAAAACCAATATACTTTGAATTTTCAGATCTATATTTAAAATACAGAATGATTAAATGGAATTTCTTATGTATGTATATTTTGTTTTAAAGGTAAAATATGTATATATTGTTTTAGATTAAATATATGTATTTTGTTTTAAAGATAAATATGTATATTTTATACTAAAGGTGAAATATAATAGAAAATTTAAATTTATTGAAAAATCATATGCATATATTTTACATATAAGGAGAATAAAATTTGTATATAAAATTTAGATAGAAATACATAATGAAGTAAAAAGAGATATTTTTGATTTTGGGCATATAAACAATATTGTTTATATTAAATAAAAAAAGAGTTTTAAGTTGAAAGTTTCTAAGATGATATATATACATTGAATAAGAAAATTATATATATGTTATGATAAGTTAAAAAGGAATATTCAGTGTGTTATCTCTTCTCTGCAATTCTTTTATTCCATTACTGGCCTTCAAATAAATCTTTCAAAATCCAATATACTTGTTGCTGGTTTACCTACTTTGAAGAAGATTGATATTATTAAATCCTCAGGGCTTCAGGAATCACCTAAAAATTCATATTATTTGGGTTTGCCTATCATTAGCTCTAGAATTACCAAGCAAAACTGTTTGCCACTCGTTGAAAAGATAATTGCAAGGTTGCAGTTATGGCCATCTAATAAATTGTCACAAGCTGGTAGGCTCACTATTATTCAATCTATTGTTGTGGCTGTGACTACATATTGGACTAGACACTACATTCTTCCAATCAAGCTGATTAATATGATTTCTAGTGCTCTAAATAAATTCCTCTGGCATGGTGACCCTTTTAAAAAAAAGCTCATTCCCATTTCTTTCTGCAAACTGTTTGATGCTAAAAAGCATGGTGGACTTGGTATTACTAATATTTTTCAGTGGAATAAAGCTGCTATTTCTGTTTATTTCAATAAGATTTTTGCAACTGATAAAAACTTATGGTCTCAATGGGTTAATCAAAATCTTATTGGCAAGAGGAATTTCTGGACTATGACAATACCCCAAAATTGTAGTTGGAGTTGGAGATGTATTCTTAAACTAAGGGAAACTTTCTTACCTTTCATACATTGTAATTATGCTTTGATTAAAGGATTATCTTTTTGGCATTCTCCATGGGCTAAACAGGGTCTAATTTTAAGTACTTTAGTAGATTACAACGTGAAAAGGAATTCTGGAATTTCAGAAAAAGCTAGAGTTGATGAATTTATGCATGATGATAGTATTGTATTACCTTATTCCAGCTCCTTTCAGTTAAGAAATTTGTGGAATCTCATTACCAGTAATCCAATTACAATTAGTGATAATGCACTAATCTGGTCAAGAAAAGGTAAAAACCATTCTATCAGGCTTGTGTATAACTATCTTTGTCGGAATGTTTCTGTGTTCCCTTGGCATTCAAGAATTTGGAAAACTGGTTGTTCTGCAAAGGAAAATCTGTTGTTGTGGAAATTGATGGCAAATACTTTGAATACTAAGGACAAGCTTTGTAGAATGGGAATTATTTCAGAGGATTTATGTGTATTTTGCAAATCAGAATCTGAAACTAATACTCATTTATTTTTTGAATGTTCTTTTGTTTATCAAATATGGTATAGGATTTTATCTAATGGTGGTTTTTATAAGCCTTCAGCTGTTAGTTCTATTGAATGGTTTAATGTATTCAAAGCAACTAGATGGAAGACTCGTACAACTAGGCTTTTGCTAAAGCTTCTAAGAAAATTGATTTATGCTCTATGGTCTGAAAGAAACAATAGAATATTTGGTATTGGAGGCAAGAACTCATCTCAGCTTTACAACACGATTCATGGCAGTATTTTAAAGGATTTAAAGATTGATAATATTTGAAGTTTGATGATCATAAGGAACTGCTGGCATTTAGTTTCTCTGCTGTCTGGACTGAATGCAATTATGTCTTCAGCTTGCATAATGTGTTTTTTTCTGGAAGTGAAGTCTGGTTTCATATGAAGATAAATTGCTCCATGAATTGATCAATATTGTCGGTTTAGTTTACTTTTGACTCATGGTTGGTTCAGTTCTGTTCAAAATTGTGGTAACTAAATTTGTGTGTTTGGTTGTATTATTGTCATTGTTTTTTGTCATGATAATGGGTTTGTGTGAGTTGTAATTGCTTGTAATGGTATATTAGTCAATAAAATGAGCTTACGCTCTTGCCTTTCAAAAAGTTAAAAAGGAAAATTGTATAATATTTATAAATAGAAAAATGTTATAAATAAATGATGTGTAACCAAGAGAAACTATATATACATAAATATCAAATGAACTTGATGTATTTGGAAATAATATATTTTTATATTATAAATTAAAAGATATATATATGGATACATATATACGTGAATGCTTAAAAATAGTTTTTAACATCTTATAGTCCTTATAATACATATGAAGATAGGGTGTTAATATTGAATGTTATTTATTTTGTTTAAGTAGCATATGTATATAAAGGTGTATTAACTAAAAAGTGTTATTTTAATGTATTAGTTTCTCACCTTTATTTTGAAAATGTATGAGTGGCAAATGCAAATTCAAAAGCAAAGATAATTTTAAGCTACTTTGTAATCTTTGTTTATATATATATATATATATATATATATGTATATATGTATATATATTTGTATAGGTATATAAACCAAGAAGTATTATTGTAGTTATCTAGTTTCTCAACTATATTTTTTTTAAATGTATAAATGCAACACTAACTTTGTCAAAAGACAAATATGGGCTGCCTAACTTCTCAAATATAATTGCATATACTTTTAATATTGTATGGTTTATATTATAAATATAAATATAGGAAAAGACCTCAAAATCATTTGCTGTTAATAAAAAATGGTTAACAAAAACAAGTAGCAAAACAGTTTTTAACAAAGTATAAACAATGGGTAGGTAGTGGTAAATTTTTATCAGAAAACATATTTACATTTGGCAGTAAAAAAACATTTGTAATAATTATCTTTCCATTTCTAAATTTCAATCAGCAGAGACAATATCATCTGCTTAGCCTCCAACAGTCTTTTCCCAAATCTAAACAAATATTTCAAAACCAGTGTGTGTGTGTGTGTGTGTGTGTGTGTGTCTATATATGTGTTAACATTAGATCTGAGTTGTTTTGGAAATTAAAAACCTGTAACTTAAACAAAAGTCTCTGTTCAAATTGCAAGCAAAATTTAAAAGAATAAAGTACTCTATAAAACTAGCCTAGAAGTTTAAAAAGTCAGGAGCATCTCTGTTTTAATTCAAATCACCAGGAGATTCAAAAGCAAATTTGGATTCAATTTTAAAGATTTCAAGTTTATAATTAAAGACATCAACTTCAAATTTTAAAGCATCTGGAATCAATGTGGAAGGTGAGAAACCTTGATTTTAAATCTGGGAATGAAATGTCCTGTTTCTTTGTTGACTGTAAATATTGTACATCACAGTAATTCAAAAATCTATATCTCTTCACCTAGATCATTTTGCATGTTAATGTAAACTAGGAATATGTTCATTTTCTAGTATAGTTTTAGTTAAAAATGGTTTGTGAGTTTATTATGCTGTGTAGTTCGATAGGGTTCCATTTTACTGTGAACAATCCAATTTTGGTGAAAAATAAATGTTTTTAATTCTAGGATTCAAACATGCAGTCTTGATCCTTGTGTGAAAATGTGAATTTTAGTGGTAAAGTTAACAAATTTAAAGTTGTTATATCACGAGATATTGTTAGATGAACTAATTTCGTTCAAAAATATGTTTCCGTCGACTTCGTCGACGAGAGGAGTTGCGGCCTGTTCTAGAAGGAGCTGGTGGACATTGGGGTGGGGTAGACCGTGGCGGAATGTTGAATTTGGGTTTGGATGGGTTGATCGAGTGGGCTTTAGGGTTTTGGGAATGGTTTCGATGGTCGGAGAATGCAAGAGAACTGGGAGATGTTGGAGCAACCGGAGTTCGTGAGGTTTGGCTTGGAGGTAGCTGCTGGAGTGGGCTTTCGATCGAGGTAGGTGGTGTGTGAAGTAGTGGTCGGACGTGGGTGCAGAAGCTCGATTTGTGGTGGTTGTTGATTTCTGGTTTTGGAAATTGGTGGATCCGAAGATCGATTATTCGATCGGAGGTGATATTTGCATCGGCGAAGTGGCTTTTTGGATCGAGAGATGGTTGGAGACTAGACTAGGGTATCGCGGCGGTATGACGGTCAGAGAAATGGGTGTGCACGTGCATGTTCGTCACCATGCACAAGTGATTCGGGTAGAGCAGTGTTCTCGTGGATTTTGTGTGTGATCGGCGTGTTCTCGAGCTTATCGAAGTGATGTTCGATTACGATCGAAGATGGGTTTTGTTTTCTGCAGTCGATCGAGGTTGATTGTGATTTCTGATGTTGGATCAGGATTTGGTGGTAAGGAAGAAGAGGGAAGGATATAAGGTCTTCGGGTTTGTTCCTAGCTGATGGGTTTGGGCTTCGGCCCGTGTGCTTGTGTTGAGTTAATAAAATAGGTTCGGTTGTTTTGTCTCTTTAGGTTATTGGGCCTCGGACCAATGGTACTTGTTTTATTTTTAAGTAAGATTTGTGTAACGACCCGGCTTTTTCAACAGTTAATTTGTGATATTTAAAATGAATTTAAATAATTAATTTGAAATATAATTTGTTTCCAATATGAAAAGTTGGTTTGATTAAATAAAACGAACTCAAAATTTAAATATAATCATTAATTGGATAAATTAAATAGTAGTTGACAATTGGGTAAATTATTTAAAATTTGGTATTGTAAGCTTATTGGAAATATTTCAACGGCTTATAAAATTTATATTGATAATACTGGAAGTAATAGATGGGTTAAAATTGAATTTAACTGCCGTTTGTTCAATTTTAAATTTACATCGTTTAAATTGACGATTGAAAATAGCCTTCCGAGGCACAGTCTCGGAATTCGATGAAACCGGTGTCGTTGGATCCGTAATATTAAATTATTGTCGGATTTTAAATTTCGTAATTTTTGGAGTGACCGTATGATAGCACGATAAGAATACGCGCTATAATCTATATTGTATTCGAGAAGATTTATATAACGTTTAAAAATAAATAATCAGCGTAGCTTCCTCAACACACCATCGTTCGTCTTCCTGAATACGCTTCCTATCTTTCTTTTTATTCACGATGCCTCTTGCTTAAACCATCGTTCAGAAAACAAAATCTAATTAATGGCCGAAGCCTTGTATTCCAAATCGCGAAGCTCACCCCTCATTCTTTCATATGCGAAACCCCCTTTTTATTTTTCGATCAGATTTTTCCCCCTTCTTCTCTTCCTTCTGCCGGTTCACGGCATAGAAAAAAAAATAGATGGAATTCTTGAGCGCGCGTGCCTGATCGAAGAAGAGGAAGGAAGACATTAGTGGCCGAGCGCGCGCGAGTTGATCGAAGTAGGGAAGGGGCGGTCGTAAGCGCTGGGTGTATGCTCGATTCGCGTTTGAACGTTTTGGGGGTGACATGTTTTTGAGGCGGCAGGGGACGTTCGCGGGGCCACGTTCATGGTTGCTTGTTTTGGTTCTCGCGAGGTGCGGCGCTAGTTTTGGTTGGCTCGATTCGTGCGCGTCTCTGGAAGATCGAACAATAGCAAATCGGGGAGGAGGCCATCAAGGCAGCGACGTGGTGGTTCAAGGAGTTCCTCGAGGAGGAGCTGGTGCGCGATGGCATGCTCGAGGCAGAGATGGTGGTGCGGTGGCGATGGGAAGGCTTGGGTTTCTCAGTGTTTCGTGATCGTTGGTGGTCTCGAATCTCGGCAGTGAGGTATTATACTTATTTGCTTTTTAATTTAATAAATTTGCATATTTTAATTTAACTAGATTTATTTATAATAGTCTGGTGAAAAACAAAAATTTGTTTAATTAATTTGTTTGATTAATTCAGCTAATAAAAAGATTTTTAGAAGAAAATGTTTTCTGTTTAAAAACTAAGGAATTAGTAAATGGAATTTATTAACAGATAATAATGTTTAAATTGTTCCAAATATTTATAAAAATTCAATTTTTGAAGTATCAGTTCATTAACTTATAAAATGAAATTTATCAATCGATTATTTTGAATATTTATAAAATTCATATGAATTGTTATATAAAGTTTAAACTCGGGAAATAGATAGCTTAAATAAATTATAGATTAACTAAAATTATTTATTAAAAGAAATTGGCTTAAATCAAATTATTAAGTTAAACCCATAATTCTTAGTAATTAAATTAATGGAAATTTAATTGTTTGATTTGTTAAATATTAATAAATCATCAAATTGTTATTCAAGGTCAAGAGTATGGAAACGAGTTTGGATTGGAAAGGATTGCAACAATTAAATCAAAGGTGAGTTAAATCTCACTCAGTTAAGTTTAAAATTTGAATGGTTGAATTTAAATTTGATTGTTGAATTGCTTGAATGATGATTGAAGTAGTGAATAATTAAATAAACTTTCTACCATATACTGCAATATTTCACATTGAAGTGAAATTGTTATTTTATTGTGCTAACATCTGTGGATGCAGGGAAAACAGGTTGTAGGGATCCAACAGGTTTCCTCAAAACTATTTATTTTATTTCGTATATATGTTGTTCTATGACAGGATGATATATTGAGTTGGGTGGTTTTATAGATAATTGAATTATCACCTGTTGAATCACAGAGAAGTTGAAAAATTGAAATTTCTATTACCATTGATAAATTAATTTGAAGAAGTTAAATAAAACTCAAATAGAAAATATTTATTTTAAATTTGAATCTACTTTAAGTGAGAATGAAGAAAAGAAATAAAAGTATATTTTCTACTTAAATTAAACTTTAACGTGATAAAGTTGAGTTTGGAAAATTTAAATTATAAATTTATACTTGAAGGAATATTGTAATCGATAAGTGAAGTAAAGAAAAATGGAATTATATTAAGAAATAGGAAGGGAGGTTTATTAAGGAAATAAAAAGAAATATTAATAAGAAAAGAAAAGAAAATTTATTAGGAAATAAAGACGATGCTATTAAGAATTATGAATAAGAAATTCTGTTAAGAGTCAAAAAGGAGATTTTATTTAATAATGAATGGAATTTATTGAATGGGACAATATGGAACTTTATAGAAAGAAATAAATTATAAAGATGGGATTTTTAATCAAACTATCTTATAATATATGAAATCCAAGGGGATTTTATAAATTCATGAATGGAATTTATAAATGAGATATGAAATTTGTTGAATGGAAATAGTAAGATATTTCCAAAGGGGAATGTGGACAAGAGGCATTTATAAATGGATATTGGATTTTCTAAAATTATAATTTATTTTAAAAGGAATATTTTAAATTACTATTCCATATAAATCTTTTTATAAACTATTATTTGAATGTAAAATATTTTCGAATTAGTTATTTTGAAGGATTAGCTATTATTTATTATAAACTCTAAGTTTTCTAAACCCAGCTTTGAAACTCTCTTGTGATGGTAAGCAAATTAATTTAAATGGTATAAGATTTAGGAGAAATCTTATTAAGTGGAGAAAGTGAGTTTGAGAAATTATAAGGAAAGTGTAAATTGATCTTTGAAGAATGAATGAGAAATAAAAGATATTTTTCAAAGGATAAATCAATTGTGAGTGATATAAGAAATCAGTTAAATGATTTCATGGAAATAAAAGACTTTGAAAATTTATTTCAAATGGGTTAAGTTGGGAATAATGTCTGACTGATATTGAGATAAATAATTTGTGGAAATTATTAGATGGTTGCTTGTGTGTGATCAATTGATAGTTAAATAACCGACTATCAATATTGGACAACGCGCTGATCGTTTCGAAGAGTCCGGGATCGGATTTAATTATCCGAAAACCACTTCGATCCAGTTTGAACGATTACGAATGAAGACCGTGAAGAGTTGAAGACGGTGATTCGGTTTGTCCAAACCCAGGGCAACTTGTATGGATTGAATGCTTTTAAAACATCGTCAGGTGGACGATGAGCATTCTAAGTGATACGTTCTTAAAAAGGTAACGTTTAACCTCAAGCCTCATCAACCGGGAATGGCTAAAACAGGGGAGGTGCAGCAAGGTTAGGTGGGTCATGCCCAAACAGGACAAGATATTTCCCCTGTCTAGATGTCCCTTATTATTTCGGCTTAGTGGGTGGTTGGTCGCGCCAACCACGGGGTTTATCTTGTTCGGGACTGTTCAGTAAGGAATGGTTCCGGCCTTGTGTTGCAGGGGATGAAGGGAGTAATCCTCGGTACTCTGATCTAGGCCAGGTACTGTGACGGGCGGTGCCCCAGTAGCCCAGCCATTGATGGAAATCCATTCTCCCTACGAGCCTTGTACGAGTTTTGTTTGTATTACCCACTCTGTGGCTAGTAGCTGGAATTTAATCATGTAACAATTTCGGCTATTTTATAAGTATTTGTATATAGACCCTATTATAATATCAGAGGATTTCTATAAAAAAAATTGTTTTAGCTATCGTAAGGTAAAAACCCGACATGTTTATTTGTGGCGTGGTCTTACGAGATGCTTTTGTTTTCAAAAGATTTTTCAAACTTTAATAATCCAATTGAGTGTGATTTTCTCACGCTAGTATTCCAGACTGACTCGGGGATTGTTTTATATGATGCTCGGGTCAGACCGAGTTAAACAGGATTCAGGTTTTATACTGGAGCTCAGGAGACGAGCTGGTGACAGAGCGTATCTACGTATTTGCCTATTATTTCCGCTGTGTATGACCTTATAGTAGTTGTCTCTGTATGAGTTGATTAATGTACTCTGATGATGGTATGTATATATATATGGCAGTACAGATTTCTTGTATTTAAAACTGTATTTTATATATTATATTTTATTCCGCTGCGATGTGAGATTCTGATATTTTTTTTCTTCTTCTTCTTCTATCCTTTTCTTCTTTTCATAACTATCTGGAGTTTTCGGGTTGAGAAAATTACGGGTCGTCACACTTGGTATCAGAGCTGAAAGGTTAAGCGAGAACCTTGGCTCTGGTGGGTAATTACTCATTTGAAATAGAGTCAATGGTACTCTAGAATGAGTTTGAGCGTTTTAATAGATATGAGCGCGTATTTGTTAGTGAATATAAAATGGTTTTATATTGCGTTGATTGATTTATTGAGTGGTAAATGAACCTTCGTCGGCACAGCCTCGAAAACTGTATCGATGGGGTTTCTAAACACTTAAATAGAGCAATTCGACACAATATTGATTTTTAAAAGTGGGTGAATGAAATAATTTCATCCAAAATATGTTTTGATATAAAAGGAATATTTTTCTGAAATTATTATTATAACTTGGATGTTTGGATGCTAGTATTGTAGACAAATGAGATTTTAAAATCCGAAATAGCTTATATAACCTAGGAAATCATCAAATTTGAATTTTGAGATTTTAAAATCAAGTGAAAGGTTAGAAATAAGAATTTAACTTGGATTTGAGATTAAATTTTTGAAATGTAATTAATGAATAAGAAAATTTTGTTGTGATTGAAGTGAGATGATGAAAATATAAATAATGTGGAGAAGTAAATAAAATTTAGAATGTGAATGAATTGAGAAGAGAAATAAAACTTGAAGTGGATTGAAATTTATTCAAGTTATGTGAATGGAAGTAAAATTGAATTAAACTGAAAATAAATTCAGTTGTATTTGATTTACATTGTAATCGGAATTAAGAATGGAATTTAGTGATGAAATCTGGGGTATAAATAGAAATTCCATTGAATGGTAAGGAAATTAAAATATGAATTGAAATTGTTTTGGAATTGGACTAAAGTAAAGATAGTTTGAATTTACAAATAAAGTCCAAATCAAGTATGGATGGAATAAATTGGCCTTGGATATTGTCTTAACAAATTTAGAATGGCTAATTAAATCACATGGGATTTGATCTAGATGAGTATCAAATAAATTGGAAATGAATTTAAGTACGAGGTTGTAATAAATAAATTAACTTAAGATTTAGAAATTTATGGAAATGTGATTTCGAGGAAAGTGAAAGTTCATTGAATAAAATAGATGGGTAAAGTATCTTAAACTTTGGATGTGATTGGATAGTAAATAGCAAATTTAATTGGATTGAGAACTTTGATTGAACTGGAATTAACTTAAGCTAAGTTAATGTTTGAATTTGAATGAAGATGAATTAAATTGAGATGTAGATGATATTGAAAACTCTCATTTGGGTAAAATTCATAATAATGAAATGAGGTTGAATTTAATTTAGGTGAAATTTGAATTTGAATAAATAAACTGTGAAGGCTTATCAACAGAAATTTTCATGTTTGAAATAAAGGCATGTTTGGCTTAAAAGGGTAGGATCTTGAGTAAAGGTAAAAATAAATGAATGTGTAGCTTACAAAATTTAAAGGTGGAATAATAAGCTAAAATAAAATTATTTTGGATTTTGGAAATGAGGTAGGAATCCAAACTTGAATTACAAGCTAGAAATGAACTCAAGGAATATAATGAAGTGAATCTTGTGATAAAATCAAATGTTGAATTGAAAATGGAAGTAAACTAATTTGGACAAATTAGTAAATTAAGTATGTAAATAAAATTTGAATTGATCAAATAAAAGTTGAATGGCAAATTAATAAAAGTGGAGGGTGAATTAAAGTGAATAGGAAGAAGAGACCTTGAATTATAAATATAAAATTCAACTTGAATTGGTTAGCAAATAAAAGGAAATTGGATTAAATATAAATGGTTAGAAGTGCAAACAAAATCCAATTGTGTATAAATAAAGTGATAACGGTCTTATAATAAGTTAAATAAGTTCGAGAATGAATCGAACATGGGAAGTGAAAATTTTAAATGAAATAATTATTTGAGCTAAGAAGTAAATGAAAGAGATTTGATTTAAATAAAATCAAATTAAATTGGAAAAGAATTTATGGGCAAATGAAATAAACTTAAGTTATGAAAGTTAAATAATTTGAAGTAAATTAACTTAAGTCTAAAATTCAATGAAGCATGACTTATATAAATTTGGGACATGATTGTTAAATTTTAAGCATTAAAGTTGTTGAGCTTAATAAAAATGGTTTTGAATAAAATCAATGTGAAAATGCAATCAATGCAAAGATAAGGTATAAAAATAAATTAGAATGGAATGAAATTTCATATAACGTGTGTTGGAATCAATTTTAAAACAGTTATAAAACTAAAGAAATTGTTTGTTGAATGGATATTGTCGAATTTGCATGAAATAATTGTTGTTGTCGTAAGCAAGATTAAATAAAGTTCCATGGAATAATAGAAGTAAATAAACTTGATTTTTGAATAAATTGCCATGAATACAAAATAGTTCGGATTAAGAATGAAATGAATAAAGGAATGATGTGAAAATCATTCTGAATCGGATATGATGTTATAAATTAAGTAAAAGTGTTGTAACCCACTTAAAGTTGAATGCAAACGGTATTTGGGTCAGTTATAAACAAATGGAACTAGTTTGGGAACTATATAAATTTGTTGTGAAGTTATTTATATAGTATTGCTTATGTTATTGATGTGTTGTAGTTGCTTAAATGAATGCAATGCTATAAATTTTCATAAATATGTTACTAATGTTTATAAATCGAGTAAGTACAGGTACCCGAAGACTGTATAGCGAGATTTTGGACGCACATATGCTAAATTAAACAAGCCGCTTGCTTAAAATGCTAAATAAGGTACGCCTACGCAATAAAAATAGGAAATATGAACTGTTTTTGGTTTTTCCGACCGTGTGGGTCGATGTATATATATTTATATCTATTGTCAAATTGCAAAAGCTCCTCCGTACAAAGGGGACTCTGCCAAAAAAATTCAGAAATTTTGGGAGTTAGAAAATTTTTGAAAAATTTGTTAACGACAAATGTTTGCAAAATTGAAAATGAATAAATTGGAGAATGAAACTAATTTAAAATTAAGACATGAATTTGATATAAATGAAAAGTAGAATTGGAATATTTAGAGTTATAGATAAATTAAATTCATATGGGAATGAAAGAATAAATTGAATAAGGATGAATACAAACTAAAGTGGTAAGATGAAAGTAAATATAAGAAACACATAAGATGTTTATACTAACTTAAGTAAGGAATGATACATTCTCAATCGAGAATTGATATTTCAAATGTAAGCGAAATAAATACTTGAATGAATAGATATGGACATTTGTAAGGATGTCGATAAAATGTTTGGTATATTGTGATTGGGTATATTGCTGTGTAAGATTTGCAGGTAATATGAAGGTAAAGAGAATTGAGTTTGGTTTCAAAAGATAAAATTGAAATGCCCGACAAAAGGGATGTGTTTGAATTTCTATATGGAAATTGATTGGGATTTTGATTGAGCCTCTTGGCCTTTTGTTTTCTTTTGAGATTTGGGAGGCCGTAGAGCCATTTTGTAGTTGTACCGAGCTAGCCGCGCAAAGGAGACGCTGGCAAAAAATTTCGGGAATTTAGGGTGTTAGAAAAATTTTGAGAAAATTTTGATAAGTCAAAATTTGAGTTTAAATTGAAACTTGAATAGTTAAGCATATAGTATAGTTTGGAACTAGGAAAGGTTAGAAAGTTAATAAGAAGAGTAATGCATTGTTTAGTAAAAAGATAGTAGTAGGATGTTGAATTGTTGATTGTAAAGTAATAATAACGGGTATTGGACCATTCTTCCTAATTAGTACTTTCGGGGACGAAATTCTTGTAAGGGGGGAGGAATGTAACGACCCGGCTTTTTCAACAGTTAATTTGTGATATTTAAAATGAATTTAAATAATTAATTTGAAATATAATTTGTTTTCAATATGAAAAGTTGGTTTGATTAAATAAAACGAACTCAAAATTTAAATATAATCATTAATTGGATAAATTAAATAGTAGTTGACAATTGGGTAAATTATTTAAAATTTGGTATTGTAAGCTTATTGGAAATATTTCAACGGCTTATAAAATTTATATTGATAATACTGGAAGTAATAGATGGGTTAAAATTGAATTTAACTGCCGTTTGTTCAATTTTAAATTTACATTGTTTAAATTGACGATTGAAAATAGCCTTCCGAGGCACAGTCTCGGAATTCGATGAAACCGGTGTCGTTGGATCCGTAATATTAAATTATTGTCGGATTTCAAATTTCGTAATTTTTGGAGTGACTGTGTGATAGCACGATAAGAATACGCGCTATAATCTATATTGTATTCGAGAAGATTTATATAACGTTTAAAAATAAATAATCAGCGTAGCTTCCTCAACACACCATCGTTCATCTTCCTGAATACGCTTCCTATCTTTCTTTTTATTCACGATGCCTCTTGCTTAAACCTTCGTTCAGAAAAAAAATCTAATTAATGGCCGAAGCCTTGTATTCCAAATCGCGAAGCTCACCCCTCATTCTTTCATATGCGAAACCCCCCTTTTTATTTTTCGATCAGATTTTTCCCCTTCTTCTCTTCCTTCTCCCGATTCACGGCATAGGAAATAAAAAAAAAAATAGATGGAATTCTTGAGCGCGCGTGCCTGATCGAAGAAGAGGAAGGAGGACATTCGTGGCCGAGCGTGCGCGAGTTGATCGAAGTAGGGAAGGGGCGGTCGTAAGCGCTGGGTGTATGCTCGATTCGCGTTCGAACGTTTTGGGGGTGACATGTTTTTGAGGCGGCAGGGGACGTTCGCGGGGCCACGTTCATGGTTGCTTGTTTTGGTTCTCGCGAGGTGCGGCGCTAGTTTTGGTTGGCTCGATTCGTGCGCGTCTCTGGAAGATCGAACAATAGCAAATCGGGGAGGAGGCCATCAAGGCAGCGACGTGGTGGTTCAGGGAGTTCCTCGAGGAGGAGCTGGTGCGCGATGGCATGCTCGAGGCAGAGATGGTGGTGCGGTGGCGATTGGAAGGCTTGGGTTTCTCAGTGTTTCGTGATCGTTGGTGGTCTCGAATCTCGGCAGTGAGGTATTATACTTATTTGCTTTTAAATTTAATAAATTTGCATATTTTAATTTAACTAGATTTATTTATAATAGTCTGGTGAAAAACAAAAATTTGTTTAATTAATTTGTTTGATTAGTTCAGCTAATAAAAAGATTTTTAGAAGAAAATGTTTTCTGTTTAAAAACTAAGGAATTAGTAAATGGAATTTATTAACAGATAATAATGTTTAAATTGTTCCAAATATTTATAAAAATTCAATTTTTGAAGTATCAGTTCATTAACTTATAAAATGAAATTTATCAATCGATTATTTTGAATATTTATAAAATTCATATGAATTGTTATATAAAGTTTAAACTCGGGAAATAGATAGCTTAAATAAATTATAGATTAACTAAAATTATTTATTAAAAGAAATTGGCTTAAATCAAATTATTAAGTTAAACCCATAATTCTTAGTAATTAAATTAATGGAAATTTAATTGTTTGATTTGTTAAATATTAATAAATCATCAAATTGTTATTCAAGGTCAAGAGTATGGAAACGAGTCTGGATTGGAAAGGATTGCAACAATTAAATCAAAGGTGAGTTAAATCTCACTCAGTTAAGTTTAAAATTTGAATGGTTGAATTTAAATTTAATTGTTGAATTGCTTGAATGATGATTGAAGTAGTGAATAATTAAATAAACTTTCTACCATATACTATAATATTTCACATTGAAGTGAAATTGTTATTTTATTGTGCTAACATCTGTGGATGCAGGGAAAACAGGTTGGAGGGATCCAACAGGATTCCTCAAAACTATTTATTTTATTTCGTATATATGCTGTTCTATGACAGGATGATATATTGAGTTGGATGGTTTTATAGATAATTGAATTATCACCTGTTGAATCACAGAGAAGTTGAAAAATTGAAATTTCTATTACCATTGATAAATTAATTTGAAGAAGTTAAATAAAACTCAAATAGAAAATATTTATTTTAAATTTGAATCTACTTTAAGTGAGAATGAAGAAAAGAAATAAAAGTATATTTTCTACTTAAATTAAACTTTAATGTGATAAAGTTGAGTTTGGAAAATTTAAATTATAAATTTATACTTGAAGGAATATTGTAATCGATAAGTGAAGTAAAGAAAAATGGAATTATATTAAGAAACAGGAAGGGAGGTATATTAAGGAAATAAAAAGAAATATTAATAAGAAAAGAAAAGAAAATTTATTAGGAAATAAAGACGATGCTATTAAGAATTATGAATAAGAAATTCTGTTAAGAGTCAAAAAGGAGATTTTATTTAATAATGAATGGAATTTATTGAATGGGACAATATGGAACTTTATAGAAAGAAAGAAATTATAAAGATGGCATTTTTAATCAAACTATCTTATAATATATGAAATCCAAGGGGATTTTATAAATTCATGAATGGAATTTATAAATGAGATATGAAATTTGTTGGATGGAAATAGTAAGATATTTCCAAAGGGGAATGTGGACAAGAGGCATTTATAAATGGATATTGGATTTTCTAAAATTATAATTTATTTTAAAAGGGATATTTTAAATTACTATTCCATATAAATCTTTTTATAAACTATTATTTGAATGTAAAATATTTTCGAATTAGTTATTTTGAAGGATTAGCTATTATTTATTATAAACTCTAAGTTTTCTAAACCCAGCTTTGAAACTCTCTTGTGATGGTAAGCAAATTAATTTAAATGGGATAAGATTTAGGAGAAATCTTATTAAGTGGAGAAAGTGAGTTTGAGAAATTATAAGGAAAGTGTAAATTGATCTTTGTAGAATGAATGAGAAATAAAAGATATTTTTCAAAGGATAAATCAATTGTGAGTGATATAAGAAATCAGTTAAATGATTTCATGGAAATAAAAGACTTTGAAAATTTATTTCAAATGGGTTAAGTTGGGAATAATGTCTGACTGATATTGAGATAAATAATTTGTGGAAATTATTTGATGGTTGCTTGTGTGTGATCAATTAATAGTTAAATAACAGACTATCAATATTGGACAACGCGCTGATCGTTTCGAAGAGTCCGGGATCAGATTTAATTATCCGAAAACCACTTCGATTCGGTTTGAACGATTACGAATGAAGACCGTGAAGAGTTGAAGACGGTGATTCGGTTTGTCCAAACCCAGGGCAACTTGTATGGATTGAATGCTTCCAAAACATCGTCAGGTGGACGATGAGCATTCTAAGTGATACGTTCTTAAAAAGGTAACGTTTAACCTTAAGCCTCATCAACCGGGAATGGCTAAAACAGGGGAGGTGCAGCAAGGTTAGGTGGGTCATGCCCAAGCAGGACAAGATATTTACCCTGTCTAGATGTCCCTTATTATTTCGGCTTAGTGGGTGGTTGGTCGCGCCAACCACGGGGTTTATCTTGTTCGGGACTGTCCAGTAAGGAATGGTTCCGGCCTTGTGTTGCAGGGGATGAAGGGAGTAATCCTCGGTACTCTGATCTAGGCCAGGTACTGTGACGGGCGGTGCCCCAGTAGCCCAGCCATTAATGGAAATCCATTCTCCCTACGAGCCCTGTACGAGTTTTGTTTGTATTACCCACTCTGTGGCTAGTAGCTGGAATTTAATCATGTAACAATTTCGGCTATTTTATAAGTATTTGTATATAGACCCTATTATAATATCAGATGATTTATATAAAAAAAATTGTTTTAGCTATCGTAAGGTAAAAACCCGACATGTTTATTTGTGGCGTGGTCTTACGAGATGCTTTTGTTTTCAAAAGATTTTTCAAACTTTAATAATCCAATTGAGTGTGATTTTCTCACGCTGGTATTCCAGACTGACTCGGGTATTGTTTTATATGATGCTCGGGTCAGACCGAGTTAAACAGGATTCAGGTTTTATACTGGAGCTCAGGAGACGAGCTGGTGACAGAGCTTATCTACGTATTTGCCTATTATTTCCGCTGTGTATGACCTTATAGTAGTTGTCTCTGTATGAGTTGATTAATGTACTCTGATGATGGTATGTATATATATGGCAGTACAGATTTCTTGTATTTAAAACTGTATTCTATATATTATATTTTATTCCGCTGCGATGTGAGATTCTGATGTTGTTTTTCTTCTTCTTCTTCTATCCCTTTCTTCTTTTCATAACTATCTGGAGTTTTCGGGTTGAGAAAATTCCGGATTGTTACAATTTGTTAAATAAAGGATTTGATTATAAAGTAAAAACAAAATCCATAGCCAATTTACTTTCCAAAGGTTTATAACAAACATGTTGTTTTAAATAAATATTTTAAAACCAATTTTCTTTAATGTAAATGTTTATTTAAAGTTTTATATAAACAAAGAAAATTTTGAAAATAAACTTGATTTGCTTTGAGATTTTTATTTTAATTTAGGTCATTTAAATAAGTTATTTTATCATTAAGTAGTCAAGCTTTTAAAAATAAATTTATTATTTATCCTTAATTTTTTGAAATAAGTGAAGTATAATTGAAATAATTAAGGGAAAAATAAATGTTACTTTTTAATTATTTCAAATTCTTAAGTGATTCGATATTACTAATAATTATTTAATTTCACATACAATAAAGTGTTATTAAGTAAATGGTTCGTATCGATGGATGTTACGCTGTCATACGATCTATTGTGAAATTAAATAAGTGAAATTTTACAAGCTGTTATAAACAGAATTAAATTACCGTTTGGTAATGAATGTTGGTGTAAAATTTTACGGCCTGTCTGATAAGTTGTTCCCAAACCAATATAGATATGTTTATTGTAGATTATTCAAACTGTTTGACATCTGGACAGCGAAAATAGACATCATTCCGCTAAATAGTTAATTTAACTTCTGTGGGTACTTTAAGCTATTAATCTGATATTATCTGTGTAATTGTTTACTAGCAATAATAATCTCTGATCTGTTATTCATGCATATATCTGTTATTTTCCTGTTAATTATATTGAGAATATAATGTGAATCGATCTATGAAAGCTGATTGATTTTGAATATCTGTATTGCCTGTGAATTGTAGATTGATAAGTACCGTTGAGACTGATAAGCCTTATTCTGTTTGGTTTGATTTTGAGCCTAGTTTTGTTTTAAAAATAAATATTATTTTTATAAATGTTGTTTTAAAAGAATTGATAAATATTTTGAAAATATCAAAAGTAGTTTATTATTATTTTTGGTAACCTTTATTAAGGTATAATTTTATAAGTATGTATTATTTAAACTATTTCAAGTATAAACCTATTTTTGTAATAATCATTTAAAGCTTATTTTTTATTAAATTAGTATTTAAGTATATTTTCTTCAATATAATCTATTAAATATAAGTGTTATTTTAAAATAATATATTATAGAAAACTTTTATAAAAAGAGTATTTTTATTTAGTAAACTTGAGAAATGTATTTGGAAATTTTATAAGTATGATTTGGAAAGAAGTTGTTTTAAATTTATATTTACCCGGTAAAATAAGTTTTCTTAGTAAATTTTAATATGTTAGATTTTAAATGTGAACAAGGCTTAATGGTTGCAACGGTAAATAACTTGGTTGAATTGATTGATTATTTTGATAGTTAAATAACCGACTATCAAATTTGGACAAAACTTAACTTTGGAAATAAATAGAGGAAACTCGAGAATTATATGGTACGGTTATCGTTCGAGGTGCTATACCGTACCTATAAACTCTTTTGTTCTCTAGGACGAATTATAAGGAGACCCGTCCACGAACGGTTAGGAGGTGAACTCTGATCTTGTATTTCGTCGGTGTATTTCCTAAAGAACCGGGGTTGAGTTTACCGGGAATTAGCGAATGTTGTTTCGAAAAGACCGGGATCAGATTTGTAATCTGAAAACCATTTCGATCCAACGAGTACGTTTTCGTGATGAAGACAAGAGCTTGGAGTCAAAGATGGAGCAGTGAAGTGCAAGGGCTAATCGCTACTAATTCTGTGGGTGATTCCAAAATGGATGTAGTAGAAATAGTGCCTTCGGTTCCGTTCAAACCCGAAACGGACTTATATGGATGAATGCTTTCAGAACATTGTCAGGTGGACAGTGAGCATTCTAAGTGATATGTTCTAAAAAAGTAACGCTTAGCCTCGAACTTCATCAACCGGGAATGACTGAAAATCAGTGGATATGCAGCAAGACTAAGTGGGTAGCACCCAAGTAGGGTAAGGTCATCCCTGTCTAGAAGTCCCTTTTTATTTCGGCTGTGTGGGCGGTTGCTGATCTCAATCGCGGGCTGATCTTACTCGGGCTATCCAGTAAGGAGTAGTCTGGTCTTATATTGCAGGGGAACGGAGGGGGTCCTCGGTATGCTGATCTAGACCAGGTACTGTGATAGGTTGTACCCCAGTGCCTAGTCATTCATTGAAAATCCATTCTCCCTACGTGCCCTTTACGGTTTTGATTGTAGAACCCACTTTGTGGCTAGTATGCTAGAATTTAATAATGTAACAATTTCAGCTATTTGAATAAGTATTTGTATATAGACACTATTATAATATCAAAGGATTTTATAAGAAATGTTTTGGTTATCGTAAGGTAAAAACCCGACATGTTTATTTGTGGCGTGGTCATACGAGATACCTTTGGTTTCAAATGATTTTTAACTTTAATAATTAAGTTGTGTGTGTTTCTCACGCTGGTTTACCAGACTGACCCAGGCTTGGTGTTTTTCCTATATGCTCGAGTCAGACCGAGCATATTTCCAGGTTTAGTTGGAAGAGTGGAAGCTTCGGGAGAGAAGCTGGAATCAGGAGACGTATTCACGTAGATGCTTATATTCAGATGTCTTTGGTTGTGTTGTCAACAAGTTGTAAGGACAGGATTGTTATAAACTGTCTGAGTTGAATGGTTGTAACTCTGATTTAAAGTCTGTATATGTTATTAAAGTAACAGTTTTGGTTTCATGTAAAGATTTATTTATATTATAGTTTATTCGTTCCGCTGTGAGATTCTGATTGTTCTCTTTTCTTCTATCTTCTTTCTCTTTCTACCTTCTTTCTTTCTTTCACTATCTGTCTTCCCGTGCGGTTTGGCTGACAATTGTGGTTTAAAGTCAGTTTAAATCGGAACGGAAAAATGGGTTGTGACATTGTGGTATCAGAGCTGAAGGTTAAGCGAGAACCTTGGCTCTGGTGGGTTGCACATTAAGGATAGGGTCCATAGCAACCTGTTTTAGTCTGAGTGTACATACATACATACATACATACATACATATATATATATATATAATCGCGTATTTGTTAGTTATATAAAATGATTTTTATATTGTGTTAATTGATCGGTTGAGTGGCATATGGATTCTGGTTAATACGAGTAGCTAACATTATTGATAGGGATCTCTAAACACTTGAACCAAGCCAACAGACACAATATTGTTTTAAGGGTAGATGAAATAATTTTACCCAGATATATTTTCTACATAAAAGGTATGATTTTTAAATATATATAGTATTTAATATGATTGGTTGTTATGATAATAATTTATCATCTAGGATCTAAGTGGTCATAGCCGTTAACCTTGGGTATACCTTAGAAATCTGAACCCTTTAGAATTTGAATCTTTGGAAAATGGATTTTTACTAAATTTTATTTACCAAAGGAATTTAGAAACTTTTAAACTAGAATTTTTGGAAAATTTTCGACCATTTATAATAATGGATTTCTAAAGTATATTTGAGAATTTAAAACCTTATAATACTTACTTTGTTGTATATAAATATATATATATATATCTACAAATTGAGGGAATAAATTGTTTATATACTTACTGTATTATTGTATATTTTTCCTCTACCTATAATCACTTTTCAAATATACCCTTAAATTATTTTTGGAAAGATGATTTTATAAATTTTGGGTAATAGAAATTTTAAAGGGGAATAAATTTTGAAATGTAAACTTTGATGTACTCTTTAACCTATAGAAGTCAAATCTTAGGATCTCACCTTTAGGTTTCGGTATTGATTGTAGAGAACCCATAGCATCAATTGTGTTGGAGCACTGGCTAGGTCTAGGAGAAATGATGATTTTGACTGGGTCAGGAGAATTCGGGCGGATCTTAACGAGCCGTCCTTATATGAAGAAGCGCCAGGGGAGCCGATAGAACCTGTTGAGCAACCTCAGCCTCAGCCTCAGCCTCAGCCTCAGCCTCAAGAAGAAGACCCTGTGGAGGAATTCAACAGTGAAGAAGAGTTTGAAGTCGAGGGTGAAGATGAGGAGTTTGACGACGAGGAAGAGTTCGAGGTAGAGGAGGATCTCGAATCAGAAAATGACGATGCAGTCATTGGGGAAATTGGGAAGGTTGTTGAGGAGCCAGCTGCTGGTGTAGATCTCCTTCTGAGAGAGCCTAGTCCAGAGATTGTTTGGGTTTCGGACAGTGATGTGGAGTCCAGGGAATTGTCGGGACCCGAAAGAGAGGACTCTGGTAGTAAGAGTCCATAGTTAGTTTGGGTTGCTTTCTCTTGGTAGTGTGTGCCTTTTTGCATGTGTTTTTGACCCTTGGACGCCATGGATGTTTGGTGTTAAATGTTTGGTAGGGTGATATATATATATATATATATATATATATATATATATATATATATATATCTGTATATATACGTATGTTTGTATGGATGATGACAACATTTATAGGAATATTTTGGCTGGTACTAGATATAATGTATATTTTGATATACAGTATGAAATCTATGTATTTACTGGTGTAGTTTGGATTGTTATTAACCAGTTCAAATGTGTGTAGATAGTTTTTCTAACCTAGCTATGGAATTTCAGGGACGAAATTCTTTTAAGAATGGAGGAATGTAACGACCCGGGATTTTGGACATCCCGAGTTATGAATATTAATTTATAATATTCAATAATATTGTATTTTAATATACAATATTCCTAATAATCAATAACTAATAACTGTATACAATTTTCCAAAACCAATATATTTTGAATTTTCAGATCTATATTTAAAATACAAATTGATTAAATGGAATTTCTTATGTATGTATATTTTGTTTTAAAGATAATATGTATATATTGTTTTAGATTAAATATATGTATTTTGTTTTAAAGATAAATATGTATATTTTATTCTAAAGGTGAAATATAATAGAAAATTTAAATTTATTGAAAAATCATATGCATATATTTTACATATAAGGAGAATAAAATTTGTATATAAAATTTGGATAGAAATACATAATGAAGTAAAAAGAGATATTTTGATTTTGGGCATATAAACAATATTGTTTATATTAAATAAAAAAAGAGTTTTAAGTTGAAAGTTTCTAAGATGATATATATACATTGAATAAGAAAAATATATATATATATGTTATGATAAGTTAAAAAGGAAAATGTATAATATTTATAAATAGAAAAATGTTATAAATAAATGATGTGTAACCAAGACAACTATATATACATAAATATCAAATGAACTTGATTTATTTGGAAATAATATATTTCTATATTATAAATTAAAAGATGTATATATGGATACATATATACGTGAATTCTTAAAAATAGTTTTTAACATCTTATAGTCCTTATAATACATATGAATATATGGTGTTAATATTGAATGTTATTTATTTTATTTAAGTAACATATGTATATAAAGGAGTATTAACTAAAAAGTGTTATTTTAATGTATTAGTTTCTCACCTTTATTGTAAAAATGTATGAGTGGGAAATGCAAATTCAAAAGCAAAGATAATTTTAAGCTACTTTGTAATCTTTGTTTAAGTTACATATATACTTGTATAGGTATATAAACCAAGAAGTATTATCGTAGTTATCTAGTTTCTCAACTATATTTTTTTTAAATGTATAAATGCAACACTAACTTTGTCAAAAGACAAATATGGGTTGCCCAACTTCTCAAATATAATTGCATATACTTTTAATATTGTATGGTTTATATTATAAATATAATAATAGGAAGACTCCAAAATCATTTGTTGTTAATATAAATAGATTAACAAAAACAAGTAGCAAAAAAGTTTTTAGCAAAGTATAAATAATGGGTAGGTAGTGATAAATTTTTATCAGAAAACATATTTACATGTGGCAGTAAAAAAACATTTGTAACAATTATCTTTCCCTTTCAAAATTTCAATCGGCAGAGACAATATCATCTGCTTAGCCTCCAACGGTCTTTTCCCAAATCTAAACAAATATTTCAAAACCAGTGTGTATATATGTGTGTGTGTGTGTGTGCGCGCGAACATTAGATCTGAGTTGTTTTGGAAATTAAAAACCTGTAACTTAAAACAATAGACTCTATTCAAATTGCAAGAAAAAATTAAAAGAAGAAAGTACTCTGTAAAACTAGCCTGGAAGTTTAAAAAGTCAGGAGCATCTCTGTTTTAATTCAAATCACCAGGAGATTCAAAAGAAAATTTGGATTCAGTTTTAAAGATTTCAAGTTTCAAATTAAAGACTTCAACTTCAAATTTTAAAGCTTTTGGAATCAATGTGGAAGGTGAGAAACCTTGATTTTAAACCTGGAAATGAAATGTCATGTTTCTCTGTTGATTGTTAATATTGTTCATCCCAGTAATTCAAAAACCTATATCTCTTCACCTAGATCATTTTGCATGTTAATGTAAACTAGGAATATGTACATTTTCTAGTATGGTTTTAGTTAAAAATGGTTTGTGAGTTTATTATGCTGTGTAGTTCAATAGGGTTCCATTTTACTGTGAACAGTCCAATTTTGGTGAAAATAAATGTTTTTAATTCTAGGATTCAAACATGCAGTCTTCATCCTTGTGTGAAAACCTGAATTTTAGTGGTAAAGTTAAAAAATTTAGTGTTGTATATTACGAGATATTGTTAGATGAACGGATTTCGTTCAAAAGTATGTTTCCGTCGACTTCGTCGACAAGAGGAGTTGCGGCCTGTTCTAAAAGGAGCTGGTGGACATTGGGGTGGGGTCGACCTGGCGGAATGTTGAATTTGGGTTTGGATGGGTTGATCGAGTGGGCTTTAGGGTTTTGGGAATGGTTTCGGGGGTCGGCGAACGTAAGAAAACTGGGAGATGTTGGAGCAACCGGAGATCGTGAGGTTTGGCTCGGAGGTAGCTGCTGGAGTGGGCTTTCGATCGAGGTAGGTGGTGTGTGAAGTAGTGGTCGGACGTCGGTGTAGAAGCTCGATTTGTGGCGGTTGTTGATTTCTGGTTTCGGAAATTGGTGGAGCTGAAGATCGATTATTCGATCGGAGGTGATATTTGCATCGATGAAGTGGCTTTTTGGATCGAGAGATGGTTGGAGACTAGACTGGGGTGTCGCGGCGGTGTGACGATCAGAGAAATGGGTGTGCACGTGCACGTTCGTCACCGTGCACAAGTGATTCAGGTAGAGCAGTGTTCTCGTAGATTATGTGTGTGTGATCGGCGTGGTCTCGAGCTTATCGAAGTGGTGTTCGATTACGATCAAAGCTGGGTTTTATTTTCTGGAGTCGATCGAGGTTGATCGTGATTTCTGATGTTGGATCAGGATTTGGTGGTAAGGAAGAAGAGGGAAGGAGATAAGGTCTTCGGGTTTGTTCCTAGCTGATGGGTTTGGGCTTTGGCCCGCGTCCTTATGTTGAGTTAATAAAATAGGTTCGATTGTTTTGTGTCTTTAGGTTATTGGGCCTCGGGCGGATGGTACTTGTTTTATTTTTAAGCAAGATTTGTTAAATAAAGGATTTGATTATAAAGGAAAAACAAAATCCATAACCAATTTACTTTCCAAAGGTTTATAACAAACATGTTGTTTTAAAATAAATATTTTAAAACCAATTTTCTTTAATGTAAATGTTTATTTAAAGTTTTATATAAACAAAGAAAATTTGGAAAATAAACTTGATTTGCTTTGAGATTTTTATTTTAGTTTAGATCATTTAAATAAGTTATTTTATCATTAAGTAGTCAAGCTTTTAAAAATAAATTTATTATTTATCCTTGAGTTTTTGAAATAAGTGAAGTATAATTGAAATAATTAAGGAAAAAATAAATGTTACTTTTGAATTATTTCAAGTTCTTAAGTGATTCGATACTAATAATAATTATTTAATTTCGCATACAATAAAGTGTTATTAAGTGAATGGTTCGTATCGACGGATGTTACGCCGTCATACGATCTATTGTGAATTTAAATAAGTGAATTTTACAAGCTTTTACAAACAGAATTAAATTACAGTTTGGTAATGAATGTTGGTGTAAAATTTTGCGGCCTATCTAATAAGTTGTTCCCAAACCAATATAGATATGTTTATTGTAGATTATTCAAACTGTTTGACTTCTAGACAGCGGAAACAGACACCGTTCCGCTAAATAGTTAATTTAACTTCTGTGGGTAATTTAAGCTATTAATCTGATATTATCTGTGTAATTGTTTACTAGCAATAATAATCTCTGATCTGTTATGCATGCATATATATGTTATTTGCCTATTAATTATATTGAGAATATAATGTGAATCGGTCTATGAAAGCTGATTGATTTTGAATATCTGCATTGTCTGTGAATTGTAGATTAATAAGTACCGTTGAGACTCATAAGCCTTATTCTGTTTGGTTTGATTTTGAACCTAGTTTTGTTTTAAAAATAAATATTATTTTTATAAACGTTGTTTTAAAAAAATTGATAAATATTTTGAAAATATCAAAAGTAGTTTATTATTATTTTTAAGTATGTATTATTTAAACTATTTCAAGTATAAAACTATTTTGTAATAATCATTTAAAGGTTAATTTTGTTTACATTAGTATTTAAGTATATTTTCTTCAATATAATCTATTAAATATAAGTGTTGTTTTAAAATAATATATTATAGAAAACTTTTATATAAAGAGTATTTTTATTTAATAAACTGGAGAAATGTATTTGGAAATTTTATAAGTATGATTTGGAAAGAAGTTGTTTTAAATTTATATTTACCCAGTAAAATAAGTTTTCTTAGTAAATTTTAATCTGTTGGATTTTAAACGTGAACAAGGCTTAATGGTTGCAACGGAAATAACTTGGTTGAATTGATTGATTGTTTTGATAATTAAATAACCGACTATCAAATTTGGAAAAAACTTAACTTTGGAAATATCTAGAAAAAGCTCGAGAATTATATGGTACGGTTACCGTTCGAGGTGTTATACCATACGTATAAACTCGTTTATTGTCTAGGACGAATAATAAGGAGACCCGTCCACTAACGGTTAGGAGGTGAACTCCAATCTTGTATTTCGTCGGTGTATTTTCTAAAAAACCGGGTTGAGTTTACCGGGAATTAGCGAATGTTGTTTCGAAGAGACCGGGATCGAATTTGTAATCCTCGAACCCGGAACTAATCTTGAGGGTGATTCTAAAATGAATGCAGTAGGAATAGTGCTTTCGGCTCCGTTCGAACCCGGAACAGACTTGTATGGATGAATGCTTTCAGAACATCGTCAGGTGGACGGTGAGCATTCTAAGTGATATGTTCTAAAAAGGTAACGCTTAGCCTCGAACTTCATCAACCGGTAATGACTGAAAATCAGGGGATATGCAGCAAGGCTAAGTGGGTAGCACCCAAGTAGGGTAAGGTCATCTCTGTCTAGAAGTGCCTTTTTATTTCGGATGTATGGGCGGTTGTTGATCCCAACCGCGGGGTGATCTTACTCGGGCTATCCAGTAAGGGGTGGTCCAGTCTTGTGTTGCAGGGGAACGGAGGGGTTCTCGGTACGCTGATCTAGACCAGGTACTATGACAGGTGGTACCCCAATGCCTAGTCATTCGTTGGAAATTCATTCTCCTTACGTGCCATTTACGGTTTTGATTGTAGAACCCACTTTGTGGCTAGTATGTTGGAATTTAATAATGTAACAATTTAAGCTATTTGAATAAGTATTTGTATATAGACACTATTATAATATCAGAGAATTTTATAAGAAATGTTTTGGTTATCGTAAAGTAAAAACCCGACATGTTTGTTTGTGGCGTAGTCTTACGAGATACCTTTGATTTCAAAGGATATTTAACTTTAATAATCAAGTTGTGTGTGTTTCTTACGCTGGTTTACCAGACTGACCCGGGAATGGTGTTTTTCCTATATGCTCGGGTTAGACCGAGCATATTTCCAGGTTTAGCTGGAAGAGTGGAAGCTTCAGGAGTGGAGCTGGAATCAGGAGACGTATTCACGTAGATGCTTATATTCAGTTGTCTTTGGTTGTGTTGTCAACAAGTTGTAAGGACATGATTGTTATAAACTGTCCGAGTCGAATGGTTGTAACTCTGATTTAAAGTCTGTATATGTTATTAAAGTAATAGTTTTGGTTTCATGTAAAGATTTATTTATATTATAGTTTATTCGTTCCGCTGTGAGATTCTGATTGTTCTCTTTTCTTCTATCTTCTTTCTATTTCTACCTTCTTTCTTTCTTTCACTATCCGTCTTCCCGTGCGGTTTGGCTGACAAGTGTGGTTTAAAGTCAGTTTAAATCGGTACGGAAAAATGGGTTATGGGGTGTGTGTGTGTGTATTATAATCACTTTATGGGTAAAAAAGATAAAATAATTTAATATAAAGTTAATTATGAATCGATATTATATTTTTATTTTTTATCTTTTGACTTCCATCTTTAACGTTTTAAATTATGTCGCATTGTATAAAAAATATCAATTAGTCTTTCAACGTACTTATTTATCGTTTTCTTGTAAATTAAATATATCATTTGATCAAAGCAAAAGGTAATTTTTTTTCTTAAAAGATAAATGTGGAGTAAAGGATCAAATGGTCATATTTATTGGAAAATACAAATTAAAATAACTTAATTTTGACAAAAGGACGAACTTATTTACCTTTTTATTTTAAAAAATTAGCTAACTTTGTTTAGACCTTAAATTTTTATATTTTCTGTTATAACAAATCACGTACATTTCAATCAAATGATAAATGCAAAAACGTGGTTTTGATTAAAAGATAAACTGGTTTTATTCTATTTTTGAATCAAACTTTATTTGAATAATAAACTTTTATTTTTTGTTCAATGCTTAATTGGTCTATTTATTTTCTCTTAATGTTAACCGGATATACTTTCGTTTAAAAATTATGCGATTACAAACTTATAAAAGGGGTATTTTGTATAAATGACAAAATTTTATATTTTTTTAGCCTCAAGGACACACATATTTTAGCCACAAGCACAAACATTCTCCCAAGACAAACATTCTTCCAAACTTAGTCATAAGGACAAAACATCAAAATTATCAACCACCACTCGTCGGACCACCACCCACCGCCATCAATTGCACACTAGCCTCGCCGCCGCCCCTAACACCAACCACCCGCCATCACATGCTACCAATAACTCTTAACTTAAAAACTGATACCTAAAAACTGCTACCGCTACTAAAAACTGCTACTTAAAAACTAGTACCTAAAAGCTGCTACGATAACTAAAACCGATATCTAATAGTTGATACTCAAATAAACCGCTCATAATCTTCTAGTTCTCAAATTTATCAAATTCGATCACCATTATCTAAGTTTACAGTTTATTCTTGAACAAGCATTTCAATCATAACAATCATCCCATGCTTGTACAAAATCAGTTCACCATCATACTTAAAGCACAAATAGACTATCCATAATCAACATCTATCAAGCTTATGAAATTCCATCATTATCTCGTATAACGATGCTTTAACTCAAACATTTCCATTCTCCGATGCAAACCAGATCGAGTGGCTCCACTCCAGCATAAGCATGGATTCCATTCAACTAAGTGTGCACAATGGCGAGCACGACAGCTGTTCAGCTCTAGGTAAAAAATATAACAATTTTTGCAAAAAGGATATCAACTGTCACTGAAACTGATACTCAAATTAATGATAAAGCTGATACTCAAACAAAATTCATTAAATATTTAATACTAACAAAACACTAATTCAACTCAATAATCATCATACTTACTATGTAACAACTTCATTTTCTATATAATCAAACAAACAAAACTGCAAAAAACTTCCACACTGTATTAATTTAAAAAATGATACTTAGAAAAAACAAAAATGATACCTAAAAACTGATCTTCACTAAACTCAACACAGCAACACATTATCAGTCAAACCAATATAAATGCAAAAAAACAAAATAACAATTAAAAAATGTCCGCTTCAAAATGTGAATTTACTATAGTATAATAATTTTATTATACAACAAAAATCACAAAATAAAAAATAACAAATATTTTCGAAAATGATACATACAAGCTGGAAAACTGATACCTAACAGCTGACCCCACTTCGCATTCCTCCTATAATTCTTCCATGGCTTGCTCTTCTTCTTCCTCAACTTGCACTTCTTCTTCGAATTTTTGTTTCTTCTAAACCACCACTTCACCACAGCGTCTCTACCACCAGAGCCATCAATTTTCCATCATCAGATGACTTCAAATCGAGTTACTTCAAAAGTCTAACTGTTGTCATCCATCGTCGAACCAACTACCCTCACCGCCAACGCCATCACAGCAACGGCCCTCGCAAACAATGTCGCCTAAGCTTTATGCCGCTCCAAACTCATTTGTGTGGTTGTCCTGGTCGTCCTGTCTCCAAATTGAAATTCAAAAGTTGTCATCCACGCTAAAATACTGAAAGTCAGTCCTTGAGTCTATAATATTGAGAAATTTTGTCTTCGACACTATTTTCCAGCTTATAAAACACATTTTAATTTTAATAAAAAGATTAATGCAAAAATATAGTTGGAATAAAAAAGATAAAAGTTGTTTATCTTTTGTTGAACGCCAAAACTTATCTTTATTTTATTCAAATTTGGTATATTTATCTTTGTTAAAAGCTCAATTTAACAAAAAGTATTTATTTATAAATAAAAAAAATTGAGGCACGTTTGAACCAACAGTTTTTGGTAAGCTAGTCTTAAGTTTTCAAGGCTTATTTTTCTCATATTAATTTTGAAGAAAAACAAGGTCGAAACTACGTATACGTCCATAATGGTGTTCGGTTGGTATTCTGTATTATGTCCACTTGTTTAAACCGATCTTATTGAATATTCTACTCGTAACAATTTGAACATTTGTTTAGTGCTTCTGAAATGTGAATATTCTACTGCAAATCTACTATTTATCTATTGAAAATATATGATTTGTTATATACATAAAATGGTTCGAATATAATGATTCGATAATCTATTATAACTCGAGTAAGGTTGTGTAATGTGTGGGTTAAGAACATCACTGCAAACATGAAAATGCAGATTAAGAATGCTGCATAAAAGTATACATCATCGACATTTGTATAAATATGTCATTGCAGGCTCTTATAATTCTTAAAAGAATGATACATGAAAATGTAAATTAAGAACATCGTCATGATTCTTTTTTGTCTCAAGCTAAAAAATAAAAGGACACCAGTTCCACATAACAGCATAAGCTAGCCGATATTTTATTTGCATATTTCGAATCCACAAAATGTTAAAGAAGAGACCAAAAAAAAAAAATCCAAACCAAAGTGCTTTACTTTGAAGTACAAGACATGCAAGTTACAACACATTCAACTATCAAAAACATATTTATATATGTTGTGTGTGAATTTCCCGTGTTAACGAGCATATCTGGTAAAAATCCGATCCAACATCCATACAATGATCATCAAGTCATGCAGTATTATAAGGAAGTGGGCAAAGAATAGCAGTGAAGTAAATTATTGGACATGGGTTGCAACCAACAAATCTTAACATAACATGAAATAAGGTTATAAATGATGATTGAGAAGGAAGTAGTGGTTTGAAATCCTATCATCCAAGTGACATTCTGGGCTTATCAATACTTGTAAAGATAATGCAGCTCAAATGCTCAAAGCATTTGTATATGATGGTTTCATGGTATGGGCATAACCTTCATGATCAAACATGATTGTTTCAAAAAGAGAAATAAGGTCTAGCTCTTCGCTGACTCTAGATCACCAATAAGATCTGTGTGTATGCACATGCATGACCCCTACATTAATCAACTAATCTATTCAACTAACATTAGGTCATCAATTTGTGGTAACAAGTTGTGTTTTGTTTATAGGGCGTACTTGCAAACTGAAGGTTTAATATGAGTGAGAATTAGGTTCCCTGACAAGCAATGCTACAAAGAGGGCTGTATTATGCACGTTCATAATATGAACACTTTGCCTTCTCGTAACACGAAGAAATTGAAAAAATAAATAAAAAATAAACCATTGTATATTTCGGTTGGTTTGGTTTAGATGTATGATTTGACTATAAGTGCCTGCTTCCATGATGGTGTTATTCGTATTTTTTAAGTAACGCACCATATTTATCTTGATGGGCATTATTTTGACCAAGTACATTAAAAATACGGGAACCAGTAGAAAATTCATCAGTAGATAGTTCGATACAAAATGTTTCGCAGTCGGAGGAGCAAACAAAAATTTCCACTTCATAAATAGTAGACAGTAAACTAAAATGAAAACAATTCAATAGTTAATGTAACGTGTAACTTTTTAATAATAAAAAGGGAACCATATTGACTGGCATTGGATCATATATTGCTGTTGTTTTCAAGTGAATTTAATTACCTATAGAATCCAGGAAGTTTTATTTCAAAGATTTGCAATCATACTGATCCATTGGTCCATTAATACTGCTATCAACTCTTATCATCATAATCATAGAACCATCAAGCTTCACACATACAAACAAAGAAATCCATACTCACAAAAGCATAGTGATGAACATGATTAGGGGATGCTGTAGCTTAAACACTAAAACCACACCACCAAGCGATGCATCCTTTGGCAACCTGCAATAATCAATAACAATAGCAGGTCTAGGCATGTTTTCACTGCACCCACTCTCAATGTCATTCGAAAATGCAGTAAGTGAATAAAAGGCTTCTTAATGCAAATTTCCAAAATATAGTTTGCGAATTCTGGAGATATCAAGTAGCCAATGAAGCAAGGACTATAGATTATTTATTTTGTGAAAAAACAAGAAAATAATACAAATTTTTGATAAGCTATATATTTTTATATCAAAAGATAAAAGCTTTTATCCTTTATCTAATTGCTAAATTTATAACCGGTCAAAAGTAAATATATTGAACAAGCTTTTGTTAAACAAGTCAACGAATTGCTTTATTGTAAAACCAAGATGCTTTTACCATTTTCTTAAAAAGATATACAAACTAGCTCTTTGATTGTTATTATTTTTTAAAAAAAACATTTTTCTTCTTGTTCAAAGGATATACACAACTAGTTCTTGGTTAGAAGTAGCCCAAAATCATCACCAATTGCCCACAATTGCTCACAACTAGTTCTTTCATCGTTTTGGGTTTTCGATATTATTAAAACAAACCAATTAATTAAAACGAATGTCAACTGATTATAAGAAACATAATAAACAGTGAAAAATTATATTATTATCTTAACAAAAATATTTTTCTTCCAATTCATTTTGGTGTTGTGGAATAAAAGTACTTTGATTTATAAAATTATAATATCATCACATACTTATATAGATATAGATTCATTCATTTGTTTCATCCATATATTATATTAGCAACCAGACAATATAATTTATTTAAATATAAACTAATTAAACCAACCAAACAGTTTTTTATTTGGTTCGTTTTGGCTTTGACAAATATCAATTTGATTTAGTTCGATTTTTGTTTATTTGAATGGTTACATGATTTATATTGGTTTTAAACTGAACCAACTATTCGCTCACCACAAGCACCACAATCCTAATGATTAGGTGTTCGGGTTTTGGTTCAAGAGGCCACATATGTTCAAAACTTGCAAAACATGATTCGAACCACTGGACATATATCGATATATAGTATGCTAATAATGCTACCTAAGACTTGTAGTATTACCATTTACTATAACATAGATATCCAATTTTTTTCTTTTAAAACATATAGTTGCTTGTAAAAAAAAAGATAAAATCGTTTATTTTCTAGCAAAAAAAATTAGAAACATTTATATTTTTGTTATAAAAGATTAAAAAAAAAAGACCACCCTTTTGTCAAAAAGATAGAAATATTTATCTTTTTCTACGGATATATTGTTGCCGAAATTGAGTGCCCATGACACTTAAGATTTTTGCTAAAAACATAAAACGCCATTTGGGCAAAAAATACTATGTTTATGTAGTATAATGAAATCGTCTTACTTATACAGAGAATAAAAGCGTTGTTCTATTAACATAAAATGGAGAAGCATTTATCAATCAAATAAAGTTCATACGAATGTTATCCTTTTAATAAAAGGAATAAATCATTTAGCTTTTTTATGCAAGTATTAAATTCACTTTTTTATACCATCAAGGTGACACGTAAAAATTGTTACAAACAATAGTGGAAAAAAATAAAAATAAATTAATATATAAAATTATACATACATGTATTCTTTTTTTATAAGAAGAAATAACACAATCATCATAACACACCTTTCTCTTTAGCAAACCAAATTATATACTATCTTTGCAAACCCAAATAGATCTTCTATATATCAAACTCCACGGTATCCAAAGATAATATACCAATATGTTGTAATCTACCGCTATGTTGTAACTCAAATATTGGCATCTCGTCCTATTTGGCCTATTTTTCCACATGCATTTTGAAGATTTTTACACAACAAGGTATATGTACATATCCTTCACTAATAATAAAATAATTATGCTTTTGAGAAAATGAGTTATCATTTTGTAAATAGTGCAGATACATCTCCACCTATAATGGTGATACACATTTCTCTTTTACGAAAGATGTAGAAAATTAACTTTTCAAAAAGGGGTGAATAGTGTATCCTTTTCAATATCCTTTTCAACATTCGAACATAAATATACTATAAAAAAACTAATAAAAGTAAATTAAGAGAACACGGAAAAAATTATAACAGCAGCATCATTGATGAAATCACAAGGATATTTTAAGCTCCTCAATAATTGAAGATCCTACGAATACAACAAACTATTACCAAATCTTGATGCAATTATCTTTCTATTAAAAACATAGATATTTATCTTGAAACTTTGGTGATTTATCAGCTTATCAGAAACATGCAAATCCATATTTAGTTTTCAACGAAGATGACAAACTAATTTATCCTTTTTGTCAAACTATGTTTCTACTTTCTCTTTTTCATGGAAATATGGGTGTATTATTTTCTTTCCGTTTAACACGAAACATATAGATAATCGAATCAAGCTTTAAACGGGAACAAAATAAATTAAGATTAAAAAATATGTTAAAATGATATAATAAAAAAACACTTGTCTTCCTAAATGATAAGATAAAAAATGTTCTTTTGTCCTTTGGTAAAATGGAAAGTTTTTTATCTTCTACACAAAATGATAAATTCTTTTATCTTTGATATGAAATGACATATTGTACAAGTTTTAATCGACCGCAATCATTGCCCTTTTCTATTTACATATGCTTTTTCTCATAACACGGTGCGAAAACATGTTGCCTTAAGCATTCACAAAAGCAAAATAAACAGATGAGGTTGGTTTATATCACACCTAAACACCTAACATACTTAGGTGCTCACAAAAGAAGTCGCTGTTCTGTAAAAGGAAGCATTTCCATGAGAACGCAAATTGGAGACTAAATGTTTGGAGTTACATGATCACCTACAGTCTATTCCTAATCCATTAAGGTTAACAATTTAATGGGATTCTATAAATTGCAAATAAAATAGTCTTTTCATCTTTACCGTTAATTTTTATCTTTCTTTTCATTATGTTCCAGCAATGTGTTTTTTTTTTTTTTTCCTTTTCACTGTCTTCCAACCACTGTGTTAATAATTCTATTAAAATCCAAAGGAAACAAAATTATGTAAATCTAATAGCATTTCTATAAGACTTAACTAAGAACAATGCATGTCATTCTCAATCTACATATCTGTATAAAAATAATAATTTTTCTTCATTAACTAATACAAAGGTAAAGGAAATTATCTTTTCATCTAAACGTGATAAACTGCTTTATCTTCTAGAATAAAATGATATATGTAATATTTTTCCTATCAAAAGCCGCCTTCTTTTTTTGTTTGAATTTATATTTACGTTAAAATATCGCTCGTCTAGTTTCTCTTTTCAATCTATTTTTTTGTCGAAAAGCCAATATGGTTTCATCTTTTAAACATTAAATCTAGCAAGTAGTTCCTCCATATCATTAATAATTTTGTGATAATTAATCTTGAGGAAGAAAGAAAATGAGTGAATTCAAATTTTATCAACAAGAACTAATTAATGTATAACGATAATGCATGTATGTATTTATTATATTAAAATATTTCATCCTTTTGCAATCATTGTGAAATGAGAGATCTTGTTTAGTTTCATTATATCATAGTCACAAAATTTAAAAATATTAAATATATGTAATACAGGAAATAAATAAGTTGATAAGTAATAATAAAATCAAACCACGAAGAACTTGTTAAAATTAACTTTAGAAATTGTTTATATAAATTCTTAATGTCGCCTTCTAAATAATTAATTTTATGACACGATACACTTAATAACATTTACAATTTGCAACAAATTTATTTCAATACGAGCTTAATAAAACTAACCTATTCATAGCAAATTGACCTCACAACCTGGTATATCAACATCTTCTATACTAAAAGCCTCTATCATTTTATTCAGAAAAGAAATGAAGAAAAGAAAAAGTGATGATTTATGTGTGTGTATCTTGAAATTGATTTTCAATATATGTATGCATATATGTGTACACACACATAATCTGAGTGAAAACATTACTATATCAATGATAAATTCTTTTATCTTTTTTGTAGGGGTTAATCATTTTTTCTTTATGCATGAAGACTTTTTAAAAAAAATCTTTTTCCACTAAGACATATACTTCATTCTTTTGCAATCACCATGAAATGATTGATCTTGTTCACTCCTATTAGATCAAACTAGTAAAGAATTACTTTTAAAAGATTAAAAAATAATTAAAAAAATAAAAAGTTGATAAATTCAAAACACAAAGGATTCATTAGAAAAACAAATGTTTTGTCTACAAACACAAGTTTTTTTTCTCTTGGAATTAATGATAAAAACATTTTGCTTTTTTTTCCAAAAGGATAAAATCATTTCTGTTTTTATCAAAAATATAAAAGCATTTAGCTTTTTAATCTAAACGATAAAATCATTTAGATTTTTAAGAAAAATGTATCTTCTGAATCAAAATGATAAAACCATTTAACTTTTTGATATAATGATAGGTGAAGGTATCTGTTATGTGAACTAAAAATTAACAAGTTTAACATATATATAGTATTTCAAGAGAACAAGTTAGTACACTTCGTCATAGCAATTTCATAATCTTCGTTATATAGTTTTCCATTGGACTCTAACACTATGGATGATCAACATATAATTCTCAAAAAATAAACCAATAACAAATCTACCATTCTATTGAGAAATTTTGCTTTAACAGATAATATAGAGAAAAGCAGAACAAGTCATCACAGCAACCAAAGAAAAAACGTTGTTCAAGTGTTCCATTTGACAATCCTTTTTCTAGAATGAATAGACTTCAAACGCTATGGGAAATAAACAAAAGAGTACAACCATGTGAATATTAATAATTGGATTCGATATCAAAAATCGATCGTAAGAGTGATCAAATAGAAAAGAAATTAGCTGGTTAGGAGGAAAAAAAATTCGCAATTTTACGAATTATACCTGAAAGAGGAGTGCATATTATAAAATGAAGACTATAAAATGGAGAATAAATTTAAAGGACAAAAGTTTGTATATTTTTGGCCTCAAGTGCACGACCTCGATATCGATATGTTAATTATAAGGACAAACATTCTTCTCAAATTATTCGTAAGAATGAACATTTTTCAAAATTATTCATAGAAACAAACATTCATTCAAAACTATCATTGAACTAAAAACGAATATCTAAAAACTGTGACCGATAACTACAAACTGATATCTAAAAACTACGAATAACTAAACCCTGAGCAATTTTGTCACTTACAATAATTTTCTGTTATAAAATTGGGGAAATTAATTTAAAGGACAAAAATTTCTATATTTTTTGTCTCAAGGACACGACCTCAATATTTTTGCCACAAGGACAAACATTCTTCTAAAATTTATTCACAAGGACAAACATTTTCCAAAATTATTCATAAGGACAACAAAACTGATACCGAGCTAAAAACTGATACCTAAAAACTGCTACCGGTAACTACAAACTGATACCTAAAAACTGCTATCAATAACTAAAAACTGATACCTACAGAAAGTTGTCCTTCAGGATAAAATATTGAAGGTCTGTCCTTGAGGCTAAAAAGCTGTGAAATTTTGTCCTTGACAATAATTTCCTGTTTGACTATTAGGTCCTAGTATCCATCCTAGCCGACTGATTCAAATGTCATGACACGAATTGTAATGACCTTATCCTCCGTCACTATGTCCAAATGATATGTTACACAAACATACGAGGATGTTGAAGATTTTCGGAAGCATAATGCAAAATAAGAGGAATGGTACCACCAAATGGAAAACTTATGGTAGACTGTAGCATGCATAAGGTACATCACGCTATGCTAGGAGGGTAGGTGAAACTAAGGGGTCATGTGAAATGCGCTCATAATTGACTGAAAATGTATGACTGGAAAAGATCATAAAGATTTAAACAAATAGTTTAGTAGAGGGTAAATCCATTAAGGAAATTATCAACGTCCAATCTTATTAGGATTCACATATGAGAGTATGATATAGCACTATCACAAGGAAAAGTAGAAAAGCCGAAGCCATGTAAAATGATTGATTTGAAAAATAATTTGAATTAAATACGAGGCAACTCATAAGTAAATATGGATGAAATATAATATTTTGATTTATTAGAGTTGCAACTATGTATATTATATTGGATAGTTTAATTATAGGTGTGTGTTAGCACTAATTTGTAAAAATGGATATTGTGAATGACCCTGTATGTAACTGTTACGCCCCATAAAACCTGACATGACGCATTCATTTGTTCCTATTACACGATAATAATTACATCCAGATTCATTGCCTGACTCAAGGTTTGTTTTATAACATCTCCTCGGGTCAGATTGATGTTTTATTTATAGGATGATTTCATTTCCCCGTTTTTGTTATCATTTCCTACGATATCGAGATCAATGAAGATTGGAATACCGTATATAATTTTAAAGTTGTGGTTGATCTAGAACTACATGGACGTGCCTTTTCTACTGGTATTCCTGGTATTAGAGTAATTTTGTAATACCCTTAATTTTTGATAACATTATTCAGGAGATTTAATTAGAATAAATTAAATAGAATAATGTTGAGTGATAAATAGATTGATGTTGATTAATAAATTTACTGGTCGTGCTTACTAAAATGAATGGGCCTATGAATGCCTAAATGTTAACCAATTAATTATAAGGGCATTAGGGTAAATTGCCGCACATGTTTTCCACTCTTATATCATTATCCCTATGTCAATCACGTTCATTTTATTATAAACAAAACAAACAAAAGAAAGCTAAAAATCAGGCCGGCCATTAAGAGGAAGAAAAGAAGACAAATTCAAATCTAAAGCTTAGGATCAAGCTAGAAGAAATCAATCTCAATCAATCTCCAATTTCCTTATCCAATCTACTGTAGATAATAATAACAACATCTCTATTTTGATCTTCATACGACCATTGATTTTTGGATTTAAGATTAAATCTAATATGGTGATTGTTGATGGTATGCTTGATTTTAAATGGATGATATGGTCAAACAAGGTTGTTTGCATTTAAAAACCATGGCTTTAAGGGTTAAGCTATATGACATGATTTTATAATGCCATGGAAATTTTTTATATTATGATAAACATGATTTTGGAGTTGAGTTTCAATTTTTAGAATTTTCCAAGCCTTGGAGAATTAATTATGAATTTTCAAAGGAAAATATAGTTAATTGAGTTTATAAATTTATTTCAGAAATTATATTGAGAGTTTGTGTTTGAAATTTTGATATGTTGAATAACACGATTAAAGTAAATTTCTGGAATTTTGGAGATTTTACCAAGAGATTTAGTATGAAAATTAAATTATTTCGAAAGGAGGACATAGATGATTTAACTAATGTTAAATGGGAAGGGCTAAATTGTTAATGTTATTCGGTTTTTAGATCTGAGAAAATGCGGCAATTATTTGTAAAATAATTTGAAAGTTTAAGATAACCATTCCACTATTTACAAGTGGGCAAGTTAGTTACAAAAGGATTACTTTATTTGGTAAAAATTGCTTTTACTCAAAAAAGTTGGTTCCGCCTTCTTTGGTAGTAGCTTTCAACCCAGAGTATTCCACCTTCAACCTAATCGAAACCTTCTTAGGCGAAAGCCGAAGCCAATACACATGGTATCACTTAGTTGGTACGCAGTGGATTGGAGAAAGACGGAAGCTAGGGTGTCGAAACACGACTTTCAAAGGTGTCGATACCTTTGTTTTGTTTTTTAAAAGAAAAATGCTTGCCTGTTTACTAAGGGGTTTTGAAGTAGCCGAAACCAATGCTTACGAAAGGGTACTTTTAAACTAGCTTTCAAAGGAGAGATACCGCCTTTTTAAAGTAGTAGCTTTCGAAGGAGTTACTTAGTTTTCAAATTTGAAGCTTTTAGAAGGGGTAGTTTTGACCAAGTCGAAACCCTTCTGTAACTTGATGCCTTTCGATGGCATTGAAGACATCAATGCTGTCGAAAACAACTGTTTGTTTTTAAAATATAAGCCACTTCCTATAGCTTTCGAAAATGGTTAGGAGTTTCGAAGGTAATGATTTCGAAAGGGCTTTCGAAGCCAACCTTCTAATATTTTACGCAGATGTTTTATGCTTTCGAAAGAAATGTTTCAATACCATCATGTTTTCCCTAAATACTTTTATATGATAAAGAAAGGTTTCGAAAGGGATACTTTTGCTTATGTTCACTTAGACCCAAAATGATATTTTAAGTATAAACCCAATCGTTTCGGAAGGTATACTTCCAATAGTTTCAAAAGAGGCTCTTTCAATATTTTGGAAAGGGGTACTTTCAAATGGTTTTGAAGTTGTGCTTCAATAGTTAAATGGTAATACTTTAATCAGTCGAAAGGTTTCAGAAGAAAGGTTTTAAAGTATTCGTAAGGCAGGAGCCTAATTTTTTTTTGAAGATAGATTTTATCCGTTCGATGGAGGACACCCAATGAGGTCGAAGGCAGGTTCCGAAGGAGTCGAAAGATTTGTTTTTTAAAACAAATAACCCAGACTCAAATTTTTATAGGAAAAACCCATGGCTAAATTTAAAGGAGTTTTGTAATGGTTTTAAGAAGAGGCTTTCCTTGAAAATATTAGGTTAAAAGCATTAACCATATTTTTATGAAAATGATTTCAAGGACATTAAACCCACGTGAGTGGTATTGTTTTGTAATTATGGTTGCTTCTTCGAATATAAATATATTCACATTATATTGGATCCATAATTGTAATCTAGGGACAAAGGGTAAAAGAACCAAATAGATTAACCTAGTAGTGAAAATAAATTGATTAAACTCCTGGATGATTAGGCTTGCATCCAAGTAGTCAGGGAAACCATAATATAGGATGCCTAAGTATAGAAGTTGTCAGAGAGACAGGTTCATAGTGCACCCATACGATCAGGAAGTTATTGAAGTTACCAATAATTCATAGTGATCCCATAAAAACTATGTTATAAAGAGTAGTTGCAAGGGGCCAATTGGTTTATCGTGAATCCATGAAAACTATATCCAGATTAAGTTGTTGACAATTGTCAATAGGTTCTTAGTCAACCCACGAAAACTAGGATAAGAGAGAAGTTATTGGAGTCACCATAGGTCCAGGGAAAGTCATGAATTAATTAAGTCATTTGGCAGGGGCCAATAAGTTCATAGTACACCCATGGAAACTATGAAATATGATAGGGAGTCCACAAATTATATAAAGGTTATTAGTAAGCCCATTAAATTTATTACGTTAATAGTAACCCTAGAAACTATAAATATGACAAGTAATCAACTCAACCAAGGATGGGTAATCTAGAATGTTTAAGTATGTGTGCATATCGTCATAATATTTTGAAATGCCATGTTTTAACCATTGTTGATGCAGAAGCACAGTATATGATTTTGAAAAGATTTTAAGATACCAATGAGGGAAAAACCCGTTCAGCTAAGCAACGTGGTCTCACTAGATATCTAAACGAGTTGAAATGTTAGATTATTATTCACATGAGGCTTTATGTCTGACCAAAGTTTTTTCCCCTTCTACTCTCGGGTACTCAATTGATTTTGGGTAGTTTGAGATTTAATGTTTCTAGGTTCTCTTCTTAGATGAACAAAGCTTCTGGAGACGTGGAGGAGACACTCTAGTTATTTAGAGTTATCTATTTCCGTTGTGTATTTTGGATGTAAAGGCAGACTTGTTTTATTGCCTTATTATATAATCTGATCAACCAAGAAGACATCTTCATATGTTACTCTTGGCGTATCTGTAATAATTATATTTTTCTGAACGTGGTCAACGTTTGTGGGATTATAATGAACAAGAAATGTTTTGAATGGAATGCAGAAATATGTTTTAATTTGTTAATTTTTTTCATATTCTTGTGATCTGTGTATCAATGTATCTAGCATCGTCGTATTTGGTCACTAATGATTAATAATTATGGATAATTATAGCATTTGTAGCCATTAGTTTTGGGCATCCAAGTAGAGGATGTTACAAGTTGGTATCAGAGCATAGGTTTATGAAATTTTAAAAGAAAATTTAACCTAAAAGCTTTTGAAACATAATCCAATGAATTAGAAATATAATTGGGGTTTGGGTAACACTATAGTAATGTACTTGTATTCGTTATATTGATATATATCTAAGAACGTGTTCCCCTCTCTCTTAGACCATTCTTCTGTATCTTACCAAGGCTCATATGCAGACTTACGAGAAAGAGGATGTTGAGGCAGGAAACAGAAGTGGAAATCTTGGTGGAGGAAGCACCAAAATCAACAGAAATGCTCGACCTAGTACCCGAAGAAACTCAGCCCATCGATCGACTAATGCTAACCCAAATGCTGAAGCCAATATGGGCGCTGAAAATCCGCCAGTAAATGAAGGAATGGTGTATCAATTGTTAGCTAATCTTTTTCAAGCCCGAGTAGCCGGTAATGTTAGAGGAGCTAATCCTATAGCTCCAGTTGGATATAATTATGCTAGGCTAAGCAGAGATTACACCAGTCTTGGTGGAAAGCTGTTGTTGGAATGGAGGATGCTGTTGAGGTTGAGAATTGGTTTTTGCACTATGAAAAGCATTACACCAGAAAAGACCTTTCATAGCGTTGACAAAACTCTACCAAAACTTTTAGTAGCGTTTCGATAAACACCGCGATACGACATGCAACTAAAAGTCTGGAACTTTTTGTAACGCTGTAGAAAACGCTACGAAAACTTGACATATTGTAGGGTTTTAGATTTGCTAAATAAATTTTTCATGCTTTTAGTAGCATGTTGTATCGTATTGTTCACCGAAATGCTAGTAAAAGTTTTATAGAGTTTTGTTAACGCTATGAAAGTCGTATTGGTTTTCATAGTGTTTTTTAAACGCTACTAAAAGTTATTAACAGTTTTGAGTGTACTGCTATTATGGCCTGTATCATTTCTAACCACCACTCACTTAATAGTCATATTAAAACTAGTAATCAATCACATAATCATCGTATTCAAACAAACAATAAATCAATCACATAATCATCATATTCAAACATTTTAAAAAACATGTTAATCACATAATCAAATATAATATCCACAACCATTTCGATAATAGTTTTCTAACAAAATGAGAAAAGTCACATAAAATCCATAACCATTTATAAACAAGTTTACACAACAAGTATTAATAAAATGTTATAGTATATATAACAATTAAAGCCATGTTCCTTACTAGATTACCCACAATTCTTTGTTGCGGTTGGTCTTTACTCTTAAAAGGCTAAGTACTTGTAGACAAGTTTAATAATGAACAAATGATTATAAAGTGCTTTACATGTTTAAGGTATGTCAAACATCCTTAGTTAAACTTTGTAAAATTTAAACAATTTCTATAAAACTTAGTTAATTTAGTTAAATTTTTATAAAACTTGGTTAATTTTTATAATATACTTATTTAATTTTTATAAAACCTAGTTAACTTAGTTGAATTCGAATGAAACTTGATTAATTTGGAAAAATTTATTTAATTTTTATAAAACACTTGTTAAATTATATAAAACTTAGTTAATTTTTAAAATTTTGGCTAACTTTTATAAAAGTTAGTTAAATTTGTATAAAGCTCGGTTAACTTATTTACATTGTGTATTATTGCTGTTGTTAAACTTATAAATTATCTCGATTGCTAAAACTTAAAGTGTCATAACTTATACTTTAATTAACTTAAACTTATATAATATCAAACCTAAAATTTATTAACTTAGTTAATTTTTATAAATGATCTCAAACTTACAAGTTTAGTTAATTTATTATTATTATTGTAAACTTAGTTAATTTAGTATTTTTATTATAAACTTACTTAGTTAATTTTCAAAAAACTTATTGAACTTAGTTAACTTTTATAAACTTGGTTTTTGTTGTTATTATTGTTGTTGTTGTTGTTATAAATTTAGTTAACTTATATCAAACTATAGACTATTGTTGTTGTTGTTGTTGTTATATTATAAGTTTAGTTATTTTTTTATCAAACTTAGTTCATCATCATCATCATCATTATTGTAAAATTAGCTAAATTTTTATCAAACATGTTTTTTTATTATTATTTTAATCTTGTTAATTTTTATAATACTTAGTTAATTTTTATAAAGCTTAGTTAATTTATTCAAATATTTATTTATTTATTATTATTATTGATATTGTTAAACTTATAAATTATCTCAATTGCACAAACTTAAGATGATATAACTTATATTTAATTAACATAAACTTAAACATAAGAAGGGAGACAATGTGCAATGATCAGCTCTTACCGTGACATTAAATGGAAACCACTTTATCGCCTTCCTTAAAACTAATTACTCCAAAACCAACACCTATTGCTTCTCCGACCACTTCTATGTTTATAAAGCAAAAATAGTCATGGTGAATATATTTCAACATCTCAATTTTAAAGAAGATCGGGTTGATTATAAACATAAAAGATAAACTATTCTTTTTAATATAAAGCATGAAATTACAAGTGGATATCCTATGATTTGTGAATAGATAAAATAAAAAGATCGGTGTTAGTAACTTAGTTACAAGAATAGATTGCATACAACTAAAAACTAACATAAGCGATAGATACATATCTTTAGATACAGAAAGATAGAGAAACAAACCTGATATGTATGGAAATTTTGAAGGTATAAAAGGGAATAGCATGTTAGAAGACATAATCAAGTACTCAACACAAGAAAATACCTTAGGAATAACTAGAAGATCCTCAACGAACTTAATTTCTAATTGCTCCCTTGAACCTAATGTTGCTGCAAGGTACAAGGACACATATCTGGTTTGCATATTCTGGTTGTAGAAGAGCCTCATTAAGAAGCCTCATTAAGAATCCCAACGTTCTTATATTCTAGTGCTACATATCTGCACCTGGTTATTAATAAGATGTTAAGTTTATTATGTAATGCAACAATTAAATACCAAAACATATAAAAAATAAAGCTTAAATTATTGTGCCATTAGCACATTGTTAATTCACTCGCTATAACATCGTAAGAAAGACCAACTTACATACTCGTTGTAACATTAATTCACTCGGTGACGTTCTTCAAGCAAGCAGGTCATTCACATTGCATTAGTCCATTAGAAGACCAACTGACATACACACATGTATACATTTCCACGTTGCACTCGCAGTAATTTTTGAGCCTGCAATATATATTCAAGCATGTAGTATATATTTTCACATATGCATGCACTTCGAGAAAGCATGTCCATATCAGTTCTTCACAAAAGCATGTAATCTATATCAAGCCTATAGTCTACGTCAATTCTTCCTGCTAGCAGTTGTGCATCCCATTTTGGACCACCTGTTTTTTGTAGTATCATCTTCTAGCCAAAAATTATACCGCAGGCTTTAATATCCACATCTGTAGAATTATCATCGCCAATAAAATCATAAAGTATTGATATTGTCAATTTAACATAAGCTAAAAAATATTTGGATGTTATTATTTTTCGGTCTAAACATTAATAAGATCCTTAAATTACCATTTTCAACAATAATTTGGTTTGTTGTTAGAATTTAGTATATGTCATAAAGAAGTTGGCAAGAATAGTTTGGTTAGCTGTTATGTTATATTTTATGTCCATCCATTAGAACCACTATTACAATGGATATACCAAATGGGATTGCTATGTATTGACTTAACTAAAAAAAAGTTGGTAATATGTCACTACCTCATTTATACAAATTATACCCAAATTTTACTTATGCTATTGTGAGATTAACAAGATCCTATTATCAAGTTAGAATCGCTAATACAGCGTACATAACATATGACATTGGTATGCATGTACTTAACCGAGAAAAAGTTAATAGTATGTCACTAATACCTTATGTATAGAAATAATACATGGATGCATGTCATTAGGAAATAGTCTCGTCTCATTGGAGGCTATGTACCATAGAAAAATTCAACAAGATTAAAAAAAGATAAAAAGAAGGGAAAGCAAAATGGGGAAATTAGGAAATAGTCTCGTCTCATTAGAGGCTATGTACCATAGGAGAGAGAAATGTCTAGTGTAATTCACCTAACACACTTAACTACATTGCAATCTATATACCACCACTACAAGGAACATGGGCATTTTCGACGGCCGTCATTAGCCGTAGGAAAGGCCATCGGAATACGAATCACGACTTTCATTCGTTTTCGACGGCTTCGACGGCTCTTTTGATGAAATTTCCGAGGGAGGTGACGTACACATAGCGTGGTATTTTTCCACTAAGCCGCCGAGAGCCGTCAACAGCCGATGGAAAGTTTCCATCAGGAGTCGTCGCCTGCCATTGGAAATGGTTGCCAATGGGTCGTTAAAAGCCTTCGTTCGTCGTCGCAAATCTAGGCCAATGCGCCGTTGCTGGTCGTCGGTCATCTGGGTAATTTTTTTTCTGCTGCGATCTTCGCTTCCATACCACAATCAATATATAAATCATCAAAATCAGTATATAAGCCTCACATATAAGACAAAATCAATATCAATATCGACATAAAACCCCAAACATCATAATATCAAACTCAAACACCATTACATCCAATATCACACTCCAATATTTACAAAACAAACCTTCCATCACCACTTTCACCCATCCAACTTCAGCATTTACATCCAATATCAAACTCTACATATTAGCTCCATAAATCAACCACCAAATCAATGTCAAACAAAACATATCCATAAATTAACCTCATCATCACTCAGTGTTTATATACACAAAAATATATCCAACACTACATGTCCATAAACAAGCTGCAAATCGTACCTCACGACTCATCATCAGCTCCGAAACTGTCGGACGAAGGGAATGCACCATGACGCTCCATATACTCGGCCAAGCGCTGGTTGAGCTACTCTAATTGCACTGCTCGGAGGCGGCTGCTCCTGCAGCTACGCCATCTGCTGTCTAAGCTCATTAATCTTCGTGCTATCCTAAGCCTTTTTGTTATGCCCTTTGTGATGCCCGAGCCTACAGAACAGGTAGAAATATGTTTAAGCTATGACATTACTTTTATAAAAATTAAGCAAATTTTTATGCGTTGTTAATTTTTATAAATTATCGATTGGTTGCTATAGCCGCAGTGCCTATTTCTCTGGGTCGGGTCCATAACAGAGTAAAAGATTGCGTCCTCCTTATCAGTGGTCGACAGCTCCTGTCCGGAATGCTCAAGCATCTGTGCCTGCATACGACACTGATCCCTCGTCATCTGTCTGTCTAATGGCATGTGTATGCTCAAACACGTCCATATACGAGACAGGACCCCTCGCGCTCTCTCTTGCAATAACTGGTGTATATTATTGTTGTTTATACAAATTTATACTAAAAATGTAATAATTGTTCGTAATTCCAATTAATTAATTTACCAAGTCCTCAGGATGGTGCTGGAATGATTTTGAGCCACCGTGGTATGGGATAGGATTTTTCTACCTGTTTGCAGAGTTTCTGTCCGATCAAATTAAAAATTAAGATTATGTTTTACAATTATAATTTATGTATTCTGTACCGAATAAATTAAGATGATATTTAATGAACTTACCTTGAATTCGTTGTTATCCCAACATGCGATCCATGCATCCCAGACAGTAGCGTCCATCCCTTGTGGATTCTTCCCGATTTTCTTATGCTAGACATCGTATCCCTATAATTCTTTATCACTTTTGAGTTTTGGTGGTGCTGGCAAAGGGACACGTCCTCCTCTTGCAAGTCTACCGCACCTTGTATATATGTTGAAATAATATAAGTTATACATTTATACTTAGTCAGCAAATTGTAAAGTAATTATATATAATTTTACACTTATCAGGAAGTCCTTCCATATGCTCTCCTATACATGGTCTTGAATACTAATCCACTTCGGGCAACATGCAGACATGCGACTCATTATACGCCTGCTTGGATATGCTGAGCAATGTTAGAAGGCTCAAGCTCAAAACCCCTACATTAAATATGATACAAACAAACCATGACTAATATATCATACAAAATATTTACAATGCTAAAGTAAATTTAATACTTACAAGCCGCCGGCTTTCGGTAGTAATCTAACTACCGTACGTGGCGCATCTTATGAAGATCTGCTACCATTGCCACCAACGCGACATATCCCTCTCTGAGACCTAAAAGGAGAACCAGTCAGTGAAGAACTCCAACGTCTAGAAAATGACATCTACAATATCTGTGACATTACGTATGATTTTATTATGGCAGAATATATGCAATAATCATATGTAACATAAAAAATGTAACATCAATACTCTCATAAATTACCTTTTTTCAAAGTGTATACTATTAAATTATTCCTCGTCATTTTCTGATTTAGACTCTGTCTCGTCCTCTATTTTGTTTTCCTTTGTGGTCTCAAATGCTTCTACTAATACATTTGATTCATCTTTTGAGGTCCTAAATCAGTTTGATCCTCTATTATTGAAAATTTTCCATTTTCCTCGATATCCGCTTGGTACGCTTGTTCGACCAAAATATTCTTTCCATCAGACATAAATCTTGCCTTCGTTTTAAAAACCGTCGGCCAATTTGATTTATCTCTTTTTAGAGATGGATAAGGAGCATAATAAACTTGTAAGGCCTGTTTTGCTAGTATAGACGGATCGTACTTATGATAACGTGATGTGTGCTTTATTTCAATAATATTATATTTTTGTTGTATGTTGATTCCAGAACCTGGAACATTACTGAACCAATTGCATATAAACAAATAAACTGCTTCCGCAGGTCTGGTGTTATATATTAATTGCAAAACCTGAGTTAACACACTGTAAAAATCATTTATGTGATATTTTGATCATCACTACCTTTAGCATATAAACCGGTATTGTTAATTAATATTTCAGCCTTGTATTCTTTAGCGTTGAATTTGTACCCATTGACAAAAAATATTAAATATGTCTTGATTATTCTTTTTGGCCCCATCGCAAGAGGTTTCAACCCTTCATTGACCACATAATTTATCGAATCATATATGTGGTTCGAAAATCAAGCAGCAATTTTTTGCTGATATCCCCGCTTGGATGCTGTGATTTATGAATACTACCTATACAAATAATATATTGCAATATAATTAGTACACACACGTATTACTCAAGTTAGTAATTTTATATGTTTTATTCATTAGTACCTAACAAATGGCGCAGCTTCTGCATGGTTAAGAAGAATATCTGTGTGGGCTACATGGTAATCTCTGTCATCTAACCATACTTCGACACATCTTCCAGCAGGGCGTCCCTATTGTCTAAAAATAGATAGCATTAATTAAGAAGAATCTTGTTCAATGCCCTCATCATTTCGCATAGCACTTTCAAAAGATAAGTTCACATGGTTACAGAAATAATGAGAGAAAAAGAACAAAGCTTCTTCTTCGATATATGATTTGCATATCGAACCTTCAACTCGTGCTTTTTGTCTCACTTTTTTCTTTAGATGATTCGAGTACCTGTTAAGAATAATTATAATTAAATTTTATTACATGTGGTTAAATTAAAATTTAACAACTCAATATTAATACCTTTCAAACGGGTACATCCATCCATATTGCACAGGACCTCAAAGACGTGCTTCAAACGAAAGATGAATACGTAAATGCTCTATTACATTAAAGAAACCTGTATAAAATATTTTTTCCAGTTTGTAGAGCAGTATAGAAATTTCTTCCTCAAGTTTACGTAGACGATCAACTTTTAAGGTATTTGAATAAAGCTCCTTATAAAACAAACTAAGTTCTGTTAAAACCATCCAAACTTTTGTCGACAACAGTTCTTTGAATGCAACGGGTAATAAATGTTCCATCATTACATGACAATCACGACTTTTCATCCCACCCAGTTCACCATTCTTTTAGTCGACACATCTATGAAGATTAGAGAAAATCCCATCAGGAAATCTTAATCATTTCAACCACTTTAACAGTACTTTAACTTGGTTACTGTCAAGATCGTAGCATGTTTTGAGTTTTTTGTGTCATTTGGCTTCATATAAAGCTCAGGATGATTGCATATTGCTTCTATATCACATCTTGATTACAAATCATCTTTAGTCTTTCCTTTAACATTCAGAATTGTGTTAAATACATTATCGAACATGTTTTTCTCGTTGTACATCATGTTGATATTATGAAGAATTAGGAGATTTTTCTAATAAGGCAACTCCTAAAATATAATTTTTTGCACCAATTACGAATCATCAATTTACCTTGTATTTCAATTTCTTCGCCGGTTTCATGTACCTTTGGATAATCCTTTACAAGCTCATAAGTACCTTCGCTTGACCAAATCGTTGGTGGTCGCAAGGTCTCAACCCTATTACTTGTAAAGTTTTTTTTATCTTTTATAAAAGGATGATTAATATGGAAAAAAAACCGATGACAGTCAAACCATGAAATTTTCCACCCATGCGGTAAAGAAAATGCTCGTGTTTCTTCCATGCAATAAGGGCAAGCTAGAAGACCAGCCGTACTCAAAACTGATAGCATTGCATACGCAAATTGCTTATAGTCCACAGTTGAGAAGGGAACATACGAATTTTTTTTGGATTAGCGTATGCTTCAACACCTTCATACCATAGTGTTTTCAATTCTTCAATCAACCGTTTTAAATATACATCGATTCCTTATGTCGGATCATCAGGGCCAGGGATGACAATATCCATGCGGTTTTAAATCGAGGTTGTAAATATCCATGCAACGATCAAATACAATATTTGTCAGATGGGGCCAAAAACTTTCTAAGGGATTTACAAAAAGTAAAGCGTATTATACAACAATTTTTACAATAATTTATTTACGTTCTAAAAAGTGCATACACTAAATCGTCATTTCGAAAATGAATATATCAAATTTTGAGCATCAACTCTACTTAACTCAAAGTAGCCCTAATGCACATATGTAGTAATTAATCATCGTGTATACACAAATTAGCGCACATATAAACTAAATTTTTTCCTCAACATTTCAATAATTAACAATTGTAATAACAACCTAATTAACATTCGGTATGGTATACCAACCAATTAATGGGGTATTATACAACTATAACAACAAATTAAACCTAATCTAACAAACCAAACTTAAATAGGAATTTAACCTTCTTACCAAGAAATAGGCAATGGAGCTAGCTGAAAATCGAATATTCAACATGCTGGAGGCGTAGAGGGCTGTTGACTGCGTGGAGGTGGGTTGGAGGATTGGAGGTAAGATTTAGGGAAGAAGAGGAGTGAATGAAACTACCGGCCTGAGCTTCAGGTATTCTTGATTTTTCGACGGCTACCTACGACCGCCCATGGCATCATAGCATCAGCTACCAATGGCTTCCGACGGCTAGGTAATTTTAATTATGCCATGGAGATTGCTTGCCATCGATAGCCGTCACTAATTTACCGATGCGTCGTCGACGGCCGTCCGAAAGTGCCGTCGCTGTTTACTGTGCTTCTATTAGTGAACACAAGATTAGGATTTGCCTTTCTATCATTGAAACCATACAAATCTAAATGGTTCATATCTATGATGCGTCAATGACTTTGGTGTCGGTTCTTTTAACATTGATATATGGAAGCACGTTTTTTGTGGAGAGGAATAAGATGAATAAATTGATTTTGGAGACATGGGCAATTCCTAGATAGAGTTTTCAGGTAGATCATTTCATCGGTAATTTTGAGTACATTGTAAGACATAAGCTGCTCATTTATATGATAATATAAATGAGCTACCCCAACCATCTCCTTAACCTATTACTTCTTCATGAAACTGCATGCACCACATGTCCATAATTACACTTCACTGCAATTTACAACTGGTGACCAAATTACAACTTTCTACAACCTAAAACAGTTCAAATTCACCAAAATGCAACCACCTTCTCGCTGTCGTCTAAACCATCCTCGGCAATAGAAAAAGCACCAGTTCAACATGAATGTACCCTCCATAAAAATACCTAAAACCATCGAGCTACAAACTGCCGTTCAAACCATCCTCCACCACCATGAAATGACCATCAACTTCCAAAACAATCAACTGGAGCATTGTAGCTCAATCCTGTCACCAACCATAACACCACTTCTATATTAACCATAACCAGCCTCGCATTCAAAACATCACCTAAACAACCACCCTCTTAGTAGAAATATCAACCTAATCCTCATCGAAACCACTATTGCTAGCCTTGAAACTACCTGTATGCACCACTAAAACAGACAATGCCTTATTAAATCTGGTATCACAAAGCATCCTTTCCTTATCCAAACAACAAGATGAGGTACTTGAAGTAATATATACATATATAATTTGGCCTATTTTTATTGACCGGATAAAGTAAAGTTTCTATGAGTACAAACATAGGGATAGGAAGCATACAAATATTTAACATGTACATATCACGTCCTTATCTTATTACTAAATACAAAATATACAATAGTGTTGAAATATATACTCTAAATATATTCTGTGAAAATATAAATATATAGTAGTATTAAATATAAACTTGTGGATAGGAATATCGGTAAGATAGGCATGCTACTTATATAAAGATATAGTTAGGAAAAATAATTGTACGGGCATGGTTTGGAAAAAATGAATAAACTAATATGAATATAGGGTCAAATATTAAAAGAGATATGGCAATTGTGTACACTGTACATGCATGGGTAGGCCAAAAAATGTAACGACCCAGAATTTTTAATAATTTAAATTTGAATATTTAATTAATTTTAAATATTTATAAGTGAGTTTATAAGTCAAATAAATTTTATTTTGATTTATTGGATTTAATTGGATAATTAAATCGATAATTTAATATGTTAAATTATGAAAATAATTGAAAATTGGGTTAAATATGATTGAAATTAATTTGTAAAATTTTATTTTATCATATTGAAGTTAGAATGATATTTTAGAACTTTTAAAATCGAATTAAAAGTTAATTTGTGAAAATTGAATATTTTAATATTTAATAATCGACTGTAAAATAGCCAATTTTTGAACAGTCTCAGAATTGAACGAAACCAGTTCCATTGGATCCGTAATAGTTAGTTATTATCGGATTTTAATTTTCGTGTCAATCGGAGCTATCGTTTGATCGTGGCAGCTCGAAACGCATCGAATCGTTTTTAATTTAAATTTGGCGAGTCAAAATAGCCATTTTTCAAAAAGTCTCGGATTTCGACGAAACCAGTTTCATCGGATCCGTAATGTGATATTATTGTAAGGTTTCAAATTTCAAGTCAATTGGATTTACCGTTTGTCCGGTACAAATTAAAACGCCTAGAAATCGATTTAAATCGGTTTAATTTAAATCGAACGTTTTCAGCCATAACTTGCACAGATGTCCGAATTAGCTTTCGAAACCTGTTCCATTGTGTCCGGAACGTGGGGTAAACCTTAGAAACGCTGGTTACGGCGTCTAAATCGAAGTTCGGAATTTACGGATGAATAGTGTTCGAAAATTCTCTATAAATACACCTTAAAATCAAAAAAATAAAAATAAAAAGAAACCAAAACCCTAATTCTAATGGTAGCCGCTAGTTTCATATGTATGGCCAGAAACTCATGATCTCTCCCCCTCGATTTCTTCCAATCCATCAGCAATTAGACGAAACTTCCAACTAGAAAGTCGTAGAGCACATCGAGATCTTGAAGTTCAACGGTGGAGATGTGTTTTGGAGCAACATGGAGTGAGCAAAACGTGGCCGTTTGCATCAGATTTCGCACGCGTTTCATGGAGAATCTGGTGGCCGAGCTTCGTGTGCCTGAGGCCGGACGTGGAGGAGGTGAGTGGCTTCGATTTGGGGGTGCTTGATCGTGTTCATGTCGCTTGAATCGGAAGTAAAATCAAACCCTAGTATTGATAAATGGGTTCGGCCATATGCGTGTTTACTGGAGCAAGATTTACGTGGAGAAGATGGAGAAGGGGCACGGCCCAGATTTGCTCAGGTTGGATCCAAGGGTTCAGAAGCTTAGGGTATTAAAATCTTTAATTTAGTTGTAAATTAGTTGATTTAAAATCGAGTAAACTTGTAAAATCAATAACTTTTTCATACGAGGTCGAAAAAATGCAAACTCAGTTGCGTTGGAATCGTATGGACGAGCACTACGCGATGGAGTTAGTTTGGAGTCGTTTGGAGTTAGTGAGAATTTCGGGTAAAATTAAACGCGCGTTTAATTTTATTCGAAATAAAAGCTGAAACGGAATTTAAAATCAAGGTGAGAACTTCTCACTCAATCGAATAGATTTCGATTTTATTTTAAATAGTTAGATTTAAAATATTTGAATGCATGTTTGAATGATGACTGTAAATTATTGATTGTTAAAATAGACATTATGCGCCGTTAGTAAGCGGATATTATTTAATATAAACATATACCGCGAATATTTCATAAACAGTGAAATTGGTATTATATATAATATCAATATGTATATATTGGCATATGTATATATTGCAGTTGATTGATTTCCCGTATTTTTTGTTTAGCGGATGAGACCCTATTGCGCCGTTATTAAGCGGATAATATTTAATAAGAACATGTACCGCGATAATTTCGTACTGGAGCGAAATTGGTATTGTGCTAATGTTTTTGGATGCAGGAAAACAGGTTGGAGGGATCCAACTGGATTCCTCAACAGTTTTTATTTGATTTCAGATATTTTGATATTTGATGGATTATCATATCGATATATGATATCGTTGTTAGTCGTGATTGACTATTTGGTGTGTAGCATCATTGGACCAAATTTCTGGTATTTTAAAAATATTTTTAAAGTAATTTTTGAAAAGATAAAATATTTTGGAATTGATCCATTTTAAATAAATGAACGTTATAATTCTTAAAGTTATAAAAATTATAATTTTTGAGAAATACGGTTAAAAGCTGATTTTTGAAAAATAGGAATTAATGACTTTATAAAATAGTTTAAACTGGATTTTTGAATTTATTATCAAAAGTTTAAATATAGGATTTATAAAATTTGATTATTTTATAAATCAAAATGGTGAAATTATAAAGGGAATTAAAGACGTTTCAGAATAATAATATAAACTGATTTATATTAAGAGATTTATAAATGGATATTTATAAATTGAAATATAGACATTATAAAACGAGTTTTTATAAGTGTTTGAATTAAGTGAAAATGAATTTCATTAAAGAATGAAATTTATAGAATTATAAACCGTGAAGTTATAAATGAAATTTATAAATAGTAAGATTTATAAATTTGGTGAAATTATTTGAAGAATAGATTGGATAAATCATTAAATCTTATAAGTTATAAGATTTATAAATTGGAAAGTCTTTAAAAGAACGATCTTATAAAATAATCGTTTTATAAGTATTTAACTTATAATATGAACGTTTAGTTTATAATTTAGTTATAAACTGGAATAGGTTAATAAAGGAATTTATTAAAGGAAGTTTTTATAAATAAATAGAAATGGAATTTATAAACGTTGTTTTATAAATTCGCAAACGACTTATTTTGATAAGTTAATTGTTATAACTTAGAAATAGAGTTATATTCACATTTTGAATAGTGAATAATCCTTTGAATTAAAATGAATAAAAGGATGGAATTTGTTAAAGAAGTAATTCACGTTTTTGAATAGTGAATGATATGTTAAAGAAATTGTTTTTAAATGAGATGTTTGAATTGAATTAAAACAATCTAATGATGTTTTAAAATGTGTTGAGATTCGAAACCATAGATTTCAACATTTATTGTTGAAATAGACGTTTTCGAGAAATAAAAGGAAATAGTGGACTATAACACTGTTGTTATAGTAAATGATTTCCGAAAGGAAATGTTTTGGTTTAGTATTGGGATTTATATATCTATTTTAATTTCGAATCCATATACTAGTGATTTTGGGTTGTCGTAACGATGTTTTTATGCAACATTCGTTTTGGCCCAAGTAAATATGTTTAAGTGAATGATTTCCTTAAAGAATGAATTATATACTTAATTCGATTTAAGTATATTGAATATTTTCAAAGGTTGAAAATAAGAAGTTTTGTGAATTACTTATGAATAATAAGTATGGAAATGTTTTCCAATATGAAGTGAATAATTAGAATTTATGTTTTTGAAGATAAATTGAAATGGATAATTGAAATCGTATATGCATGAATATTTTGAAATATAAATTCATTATGGAATTTATATGTGAAAGTGGAATTTGTATGAAAATAAATGTTGATTTATTTTTGAAGTGTTGAAATAATATATCTTGTAAAGATATTTTGGAAAATAAATAATTTGGAAAATTATTTGGAATCTGGTGATGTATGCATATCCATTGATAGTTCAATAATCGACTATCAATATTTCCCTTTGAATGGGTATTTGATGTGAATTGATTGAATTTGAATACACACTTATTTTTGAATAAGCGCTCACTATTCGGGTTAACCGGGAAAGGACCATGGGGTCGTATAACCCATTCCGAATATGTGATACGTCGTTGTGAATTGCATTTGAAGATCGGTATTGAAGACCGGTATTTGCGAGAGCGATAGGATGACCTATCGATTGTTTCTGCACCGAGTCGCGCCGGTATAGAAACTCCCTAAGTGATGGGAAATCCGATCAGGATTGTGAATATCCGGATTGCAAGGACTTCTTTGTAAGTGCCTTCGGTTTTGTTCGATCCCGGAACAGACTTGTATGGATTGTATGCCTGACATTACAAGTTGAGATATAAAGCCGATTTCTTTCAAATATATTTCTGTTGGTGGCGGAGAATTTATTCTTTGCTTAACACCCTTCTTTGAGACGCATGTGCTCAAAGGTTATATAGTTGAAGTTATCAGCGATATATTCCCAGTTTGGTAATGTGACATGCTGAGTGATGCTGAAATGATCATTGTGTTGATTATTGTGATAGGATCATTTATTTGATCGTCTATCTTAGTGATCATTGTGTTGATCATTTGTTGACCCAAAGCATGGCTTTTGTATAAAGTATGTTTTTGTGGACGTGAATTCGTCGAGCCTCACATCCCGGAAATGGTCAAAACAGGAAAGAAGCAGCAAGGTTATGAGGGGTAGCGCCCTTTAGGATATGTGCATTTCCTTCTGGAAAAGGGTGGTATCATGGTATGGAGCCCAGATACTTACTCATGTTGAAACACTTTGTTTTTATGATTGTGTGAATTGATTAGAGAGCGCTCTCGGAAAAAGGTCCCAAAGGACCGGGGGATGGCATATTCGGTCAGTTGTTACTCAGTTAGGAGTAACCCGGCCTTGTGTTGGTAGAGATCCGGTTTGGTTCTCGGGGATGTCCATCCAGAGGCATTCTCATGTGGCAATGGGAAGTTCCTTGGCCTGACCATTTGTTGGAAATCCAATTCTCAATACGAAACTTGTACGGTATTAGTTGTAGAACCTGCTATTCACTTATGGTGGTCACCACTGTTTGGATAGTAGCTATAGTAGGCATACGATAATGGTCGTATGTTGGCTAAGATTTATATCTTTACTTTTGAAATGATTTTCTCTACACTATGCACTAGTAATAATATCAAATGTTATTTAAAATGCGTATCAAGCATCTTTGACTATCATAAGGAGAAATCTCCTCCGATTCTGCGTTTGCATGTGTGTGTGTGCGGGAGGCCTTATGGTAGTCTCATTTTTAAAAGCATTGCGAATTGAATTTAAAAATATTCCTCTATTTTGATTTTAAAGTAAATAAACTGTTTTGAGTTCTCACACCAGTCACATGACTGACTCGGAGTTTATTGTTTTCCTTCCTAAACTCTGGGTGCCCACCAATTTCCACACGGGCAATTAAGAGTTAGGTTTATCAGGATATTCTGGATATTCTGGAGTTGCTGGAGGCAAGCTGGATGGCATGGCGTATTATTTATATAGTATTTCTTTTCCGCTGCACTGTTGTTGTTGTATGTTGTTGTACACTCTGATGATATGATGTAATGAAATGTGATGTAATGTAATAACTGATATAGTTCTTTGTTTAAAGATTATTCATTCATTATTATATGTTGTTCCGCTGCGAATTGTGAGATTCTGATGTTGTTCTGTTGTTTTCTGTCCCGTCCTATTTTCTTCTGTTTTTCTCCTTTTTCTCTATTCTCTTTTTCTTTCTATTTCTAAATTTTCTATCTTCTTTTCCCTCTATCTTCTACCTTTTTCTCTCTTCTTTCTTTTCTTAAATTCTTTTTAAAACCCATAACATTCCGTGTTTTCGGCCTTCGATTTCTCGGCAGTCGATAAAGTGAGTATCGATGTTGAATTTTCGAAGAACGAAAATATACGGGGCGTTACATTTGGTATCAGAGCTGATGGTTAAGCGACAACCATGGTTCTGTTGGGTATTATTCATTAGAGATAGAGTCAGCAGTACTCTAGAATGAATTTGAGAGTAATAATAGCTATGAGAGCGTATTTGTTAGTGAATATAAAAATTGTTTTATATTGTGATGATTGATTTATTGAGTGGCATATGAACTTTCGTCAGCACAGCCTCGAAACTGAGCCGAAGGGGTTTCTAAACACTTGAATAGAACAATTCGACACAATATTGTTTTTAAATTGGGTAAATGAAATGATTTTACCTTGATTATATTTTATATATAAAGGAATAATTTTTCAAAATTATTAAAGTGTATATAAGTGATTGTTTAGTTGTTGAATAATCTAAATAAAAGAATAGTTGTATAAGCAAATGAATTATAAGAATTGAATTATAATTAAAGTGATGTACAATTGTGAAATAAACTTATATATATAAGAAGTGAAACTATAGGAATATATTTATGAATATGAGTTGTAAATATAAAGTGAATATAAAGTTAAATGGAATACAACTTAAGTGTTGTTGAATGGAATTGATTTTGGTATCGAAGTAAATAATCAAGTGGATTAAATGAATATAAACTTGAGTTATATAAATGAAATCCAACTTTGGTAATTTAATGGAATTAATGGATTGAATGATTAATCAATTGAATGTAATTTAAAGTTGATATGGAATAATGAATGTAAGTGTTGATTCATTTAAAATCTAATGTTATTAGAAGTTGAATAAAAAAAAATGAATGAATATCAATTTAATTAAACCAATTCAAAGTGATGGTGTTAAATCAAATAAGCAAAGGAATTTGGTTGCAATTAATATACTTTGGTTGTTATATGATTGTTGATTGATTGTATATAATTCATTAAGAGTTAATGAAATTGAATTAGTGAAATTTAAAGCTATGAAATTGAATTCAAATGGAAAGTAAATAAATTTGAATAGAATTGAATGTGAATTGGATTTAATTAGTAAATGTAAACTAATTGAATTGAGAATGAATGTTAGTAAATCCAATGTAAATAAATCAAATGTGATTTAAATTGAAAACCATTTCATTGAACATATAATGAGAATAAGAATATGAATGAATGTTTATTTGGATATGGATGATAGTTGGTTGATGGTTTCATTTGTTGTTTAGTTGCATTTCTATGTGACATATATAGTTGTTGTGTTGATATATGTTGTATATTGATACTATTTACATATATGCATGATTCTCATGTGGTTTGTTGAGTTTAGTAGGTGCGGATCGCGTTCGCTTCGCATTTGGAGTTCGCTTTAGCGCTATATTAGCCGTATATGCTTGCTAATAAAATATAAGGTACATATCTCGGATTAAATATCGTACTTTTACGCTTTTTCCCTTCGGGATGCCTCATTACTTGATGAGATGTATATTTGTGATATATATATACTGTCATTTTTTTTTCGGATCGAGCCGCGCAAAGGAGACTATGGCGAATTTTTCCGAAAATTTAAGGCGTTAGAAAAATTTGAGAAAATTTGGAAATTTTTTTGAAAACTTTAACTTTGATTTTGGAATTGAAAGTTAAATGATATAGTTTGTTTTGAAAAGATAACTAAGTATGATTTGAAAACTTAGTAAAGATTTATAAGAAGTTTAACTATGAATTGGGGAAAATTAATAAATTCTATAACCTTTCTTACTTGTAATTTCGAGGACGAAATTCTTTTAAGGGGGAAAGATTGTAACGACCCAGAATTTTTAATAATTTAAATTTGAATATTTAATTAATTTTAAATATTTATAAGTGAGTTTATAAGTCAAATAAATTTTATTTTGATTTATTGGATTTAATTGGATAATTAAATCGATAATTTAATATGTTAAATTATGAAAATAATTGAAAATTGGGTTAAATATGATTGAAATTAATTTGTAAAATTTTATTTTATCATATTGAAGTTAGAATGATATTTTAGAACTTTTAAAATCGAATTAAAAGTTAATTTGTGAAAATTGAATATTTTAATATTTAATAATCGACTGTAAAATAGCCAATTTTTGAACAGTCTCAGAATTGAACGAAACTAGTTCCATTGGATCCGTAATAGTTAGTTATTACCGGATTTCAATTTTCGTGTCAATCGGAGCTATCGTTTGATCGTGGCAGCTCGAAACGCATCGAATCGTTTTTAATTTAAATTTGGCGAGTCAAAATAGCCATTTTTCAAAAAGTATCGGATTTCGACGAAACCAGTTTCATCGGATCCGTAATGTGATATTATTGTAAGGTTTCAAATTTCAAGTCAATTGGATTTACCGTTTGTCCGGTACAAATTAAAACGCCTAGAAATCGATTTAAATCGGTTTAATTTAAATCGAACGTTTTCAGCCATAACTCGCACAGATGTCCGAATTAGCTTTCGAAACCTGTTCCATTGTGTCCGGAACGCGGGGTAAACCTTAGAAACGCTGGTTACGGCGTCTAAATCGAAGTTCGGAATTTACGGATGAATAGTGTTCGAAAATTCTCTATAAATACACCTTAAAATCAAAAAAATAAAAATAAAAAGAAACCAAAACCCTAATTCTAATGGTAGCCGCCAGTTTCATATGTATGGCCAGAAACTCATGATCTCTCCCCCTCGATTTCTTCCAATCCATCAGCAATTAGACGAAACTTCCAACTATAAAGTCGTAGAGCACATCGAGATCTTGAAGTTCAACGGTGGAGATGTGTTTTGGAGCAACATGGAGTGAGCAAAACGTGGCCGTTTGCATCAGATTTCGCACGCGTTTCAAGGAGAATCTGGTGGCCGAGCTTCGTGTGCCTGAGGTCGGACGTGGAGGAGGTGAGTGGCTTCGATTTGGGGGTGCTTGATCGTGTTCATGTCGCTTGAATCGGAAGTAAAATCAAACCCTAGTATTGATAAATGGGTTCGGCCATATGCGTGTTTACTGGAGCAAGATTTACGTGGAGAAGATGGAGAAGGGGCACGGCCCAGATTTGCTCAGGTTGGATCCAAGGGTTCAGAAGCTTAGGGTATTAAAATCTTTAATTTAGTTGTAAATTAGTTGATTTAAAATCGAGTAAACTTGTAAAATCAATAACTTTTTCATACGAGGTCGAAAAAATGCAAACTCAGTTGCGTTGGAATCGTATGGACGAGCACTACGCGATGGAGTTAGTTTGGAGTCATTTGGAGTTAGTGAGAATTTCGGGTAAAATTAAACGCGCGTTTAATTTTATTCGAAATAAAAGCTGAAACGGAATTTAAAATCAAGGTGAGAACTTCTCACTCAATCGAATAGATTTCGATTTTATTTTAAATAGTTAGATTTAAAATATTTGAATGCATGTTTGAATGATGACTGTAAATTATTGATTGTTAAAATAGACATTATGCGCCGTTAGTAAGCGGATGTTATTTAATATAAACATATACCGCGAATATTTCATAAACAGTGAAATTGGTATTATATATAATATCAATATATATATTGGCATATGTATATATTGCAGTTGATTGATTTCCCGCATTTTTTGTTTAGCGGATGAGACCCTATTGCACCGTTATTAAGCGGATAATATTTAATAAGAACATGTACCGCGATAATTTCGTACTGGAGCGAAATTGGTATTGTGCTAATGTTTTTGGATGCAGGAAAACAGGTTGGAGGGATCCAACTGGATTCCTCAACAGTTTTTATTTGATTTCAGATATTTTGATATTTGATGGATTATCATATCGATATATGATATCGTTGTTAGTCGTGATTGACTATTTGGTGTGTAGCATCATTGGACCAAATTTCTGGTATTTTAAAAATATTTTTAAAGTAATTTTTGAAAAGATAAAATATTTTGGAATTGATCCATTTTAAATAAATGAACGTTATAATTCTTAAAGTTATAAAAATTATAATTTTTGAGAAATACGGTTAAAAGCTGATTTTTGAAAAATAGGAATTAATGACTTTATAAAATAGTTTAAACTGGATTTTTGAATTTATTATCAAAAGTTTAAATATAGGATTTATAAAATTTGATTATTTTATAAATCAAAATGGTGAAATTATAAAGGGAATTAAAGACGTTTCAGAATAATAATATAAACTGATTTATATTAAGAGATTTATAAATGGATATTTATAAATTGAAATATAGACATTATAAAACGAGTTTTTATAAGTGTTTGAATTAAGTGAAAATGAATTTCATTAAAGAATGAAATTTATAGAATTATAAACCGTGAAGTTATAAATGAAATTTATAAATAGTAAGATTTATAAATTTGGTGAAATTATTTGAAGAATAGATTGGATAAATCATTAAATCTTATAAGTTATAAGATTTATAAATTGGAAAGTCTTTAAAAGAACGATCTTATAAAATAATCGTTTTATAAGTATTTAACTTATAATATGAACGTTTAGTTTATAATTTAGTTATAAACTGGAATAGGTTAATAAAGGAATTTATTAAAGGAAGTTTTTATAAATAAATAGAAATGGAATTTATAAACATTGTTTTATAAATTCGCAAACGACTTATTTTGATAAGTTAATTGTTATAACTTAGAAATAGAGTTATATTCACATTTTGAATAGTGAATAATCCTTTGAATTAAAATGAATAAAAGGATGGAATTTGTTAAAGAAGTAATTCACGTTTTTGAATAGTGAATGATATGTTAAAGAAATTGTTTTTAAATGAGATGTTTGAATTGAATTAAAACAATCTAATGATGTTTTAAAATGTGCTGAGATTCGAAACCATAGATTTCAACATTTATTGTTGAAATAGACGTTTTCGAGAAATAAAAGGAAATAGTGGACTATAACACTGTTGTTATAGTAAATGATTTCCGAAAGGAAATGTTTTGGTTTAGTATTGGGATTTATATATCTATTTTAATTTCGAATCCATATACTAGTGATTTTGGGTTGTCGTAACGATGTTTTTACGCAACATTCGTTTTGGCCCAAGTAAATATGTTTAAGTGAATGATTTCCTTAAAGAATAAATTATATACTTAATTCGATTTAAGTATATTGAATATTTTCAAAGGTTGAAAATAAGAAGTTTTGTGAATTACTTATGAATAATAAGTATGGAAATGTTTTCCAATATGAAGTGAATAATTAGAATTTATGTTTTTGAAGATAAATTGAAATGGATAATTGAAATCGTATATGCATGAATATTTTGAAATATAAATTCATTATGGAATTTATATGTGAAAGTGGAATTTGTATGAAAATAAATGTTGATTTATTTTTGAAGTGTTGAAATAATATATCTTGTAAAGATATTTTGGAAAATAAATAATTTGGAAAATTATTTGGAATCTGGTGATGTATGCATATCCATTGATAGTTCAATAATCGACTATCAATATTTCCCTTTGAATGGGTATTTGATGTGAATTGATTGAATTTGAATACACACTTATTTTTGAATAAGCGCTCACTATTCGGGTTAACCGGGAAAGGACCATGGGGTCGTATAACCCATTCCGAATATGTGATACGTCGTTGTGAATTGCATTTGAAGATCGGTGTTGAAGACCGGTATTTGCGAGAGCGATAGGATGACCTATCGATTGTTTCTGCACCGAGTCGCGCCGGTATAGAAACTCCCTAAGTGATGGGAAATCCGATCAGGATTGTGAATATCCGGATTGCAAGGACTTCTTTGTAAGTGCCTTCGGTTTTGTTCGATCCCGGAACAGACTTGTATGGATTGTATGCCTGACATTACAAGTTGAGATATAAAGCCGATTTCTTTCAAATATATTTCTGTTGGTGGCGGAGAATTTATTCTTTGCTTAACACCCTTCTTTGAGACGCATGTGCTCAAAGGTTATATAGTTGAAGTTATCAGCGATATATTCCCAGTTTGGTAATGTGACATGCTGAGTGATGCTGAAATGATCATTGTGTTGATTATTGTGATAGGATCATTTATTTGATCGTCTATCTTAGTGATCATTGTGTTGATCATTTGTTGACCCAAAGCATGGCTTTTGTATAAAGTATGTTTTTGTGGACGTGAATTCGTCGAGCCTCACATCCCGGAAATGGTCAAAACAGGAAAGAAGCAGCAAGGTTATGAGGGGTAGCGCCCTTTAGGATATGTGCATTTCCTTCTGGAAAAGGGTGGTATCATGGTATGGAGCCCAGATACTTACTCATGTTGAAACACTTTGTTTTTATGATTGTGTGAATTGATTAGAGAGCGCTCTCGGAAAAAGGTCCCAAAGGACCGGGGGATGGCATATTCGGTCAGTTGTTACTCAGTTAGGAGTAACCCGGCCTTGTGTTGGTAGAGATCCGGTTTGGTTCTCGGGGATGTCCATCCAGAGGCATTCTCATGTGGCAATGGGAAGTTCCTTGGCCTGACCATTTGTTGGAAATCCAATTCTCAATACGAAACTTGTACGGTATTAGTTGTAGAACCTGCTATTCACTTATGGTGGTCACCACTGTTTGGATAGTAGCTATAGTAGGCATACGATAATGGTCGTATGTTGGCTAAGATTTATATCTTTACTTTTGAAATGATTTTCTCTACACTATGCACTAGTAATAATATCAAATGTTATTTAAAATGCGTATCAAGCATCTTTGACTATCATAAGGAGAAATCTCCTCCGATTCTGCGTTTGCATGTGTGTGTGTGCGGGAGGCCTTATGGTAGTCTCATTTTTAAAAGCATTGCGAATTGAATTTAAAAATATTCCTCTATTTTGATTTTAAAGTAAATAAACTGTTTTGAGTTCTCACACCAGTCACATAACTGACTCGGAGTTTATTGTTTTCCTTCCTAAACTCTGGGTGCCCACCAATTTCCACACGGGCAGTTAAGAGTTAGGTTTATCAGGATATTCTGGAGTTGCTGGAGGCAAGCTGGATGGCATGGCGTATTATTTATATAGTATTTCTTTTCCGCTGCACTGTTGTTGTTGTATGTTGTTGTACACTCTGATGATATGATGTAATGAAATGTGATGTAATGTAATAACTGATATAGTTCTTTGTTTAAAGATTATTCATTCATTATTATATGTTGTTCCGCTGCGAATTGTGAGATTCTGATGTTGTTCTGTTGTTTTCTGTCCCGTCCTATTTTCTTCTGTTTTTCTCCTTTTTCTCTATTCTCTTTTTCTTTCTATTTCTAAATTTTCTATCTTCTTTTCCCTCTATCTTCTACCTTTTTCTCTCTTCTTTCTTTTCTTAAATTCTTTTTAAAACCCATAACATTCCGTGTTTTCGGCCTTCGATTTCTCGGCAGTCGATAAAGTGAGTATCGATGTTGAATTTTCGAAGAACGAAAATCCGATGACGTTACAAAAAATGAGCACAGGCGTAGGTAGGAAATAGAAGAATAAACTTGTATTGGGTAGCTTCATCACCTATTTATTGGTAAGAAGGTTAAATTACTAAACCCAATATTTAACTTTTATTTGTTAAATTAGGTTTAATTTGTAGTTATATTTGTATAATACCCCATTGATTGTTTGGTATACCCTATTGAATACTAATTAGGTTGTTATTACAATTGCTAATTCTCGAAATGTTGAGTAATTTTTTTTGTTTAGTGTGTATATATGTTAATTGGTGTATATGTGTTGATTAATTACTGCATACACGCATTAGAGCTACTTTGTATTAAGTAGAGTCGATGCTCAAAATTTGATGTATTTGTTTTCAAAATGACGAAAACAACGATTTAGTGTATGTGTTTTTTAGAATGTAAATAAATTATTGTAAAAATTATTGTATAATACACTTTACTTTTTGTAAATCTCTTAGAGAGCTTTTTGCCCCGTCTGACAAATATTGTATATGTTCATTGTATGAATATTCGTTTTTATCATAGAACGCACATTTATTTTTATCCAATACAATATTTTTCGGATTTATCCCTATATTAGACAAATTACAAACACAATAGTAATTATATTTTGCAAATCATTTTATTTTAAACAGTTCATAAAATTTCGAAAACACTTTCTTTTTATTTCCTATGTACACACATAAGTGTACGATAAAGGGAACAAAGGAAAGTGCTGCCAAAATTTTGTTGAATCGTTTAAAATAAAATGATTTGCAAAATATAATTACTACTGTGTTTGTAATGGGAAGTAGAATGACCAACCATCAAATTGTAAAACAATAACTTAAAAATTGTAGATTATATTAATATAATAATTTGTGTAAATCAGTTTGAAAATAAAATTAAATAGAGTAATATTATATATTTGTGAAAATTTTAATATATGATTTATTTGAAAAATAAATTTTCAAGACATAAATGATTAATGAGCCTTTATGTTTTAAAGTAGAAAAAACGGTTAATTATTTTATCGATCGAAGCTGGATGTACCAACAAAGAAGAGAAATTGGAGGCTCAATAAGTGAACATTTTCAAAATGGTTTACACATCTTTATTGAATTCACTTTACATAACAGTGGAAATGACGAAGAAATTCGTTTTCCATGTAGTAGGTGTAAACTATTGAAGCATTTGTTACTGGATATGGTAAAAATTCATTTGCGCCAATATGGTTTTATGCCAAATTATTTGGTATGGGATCGCCATGGAGAACTTATAACACCTAATCCTGTACATTTAGAGGAGGAGGTGGATAAAGAACGTGTTCCGAGGAATATCATAGAAGATATGGTTGATGATGCAGCAAGTTCAATGTTCCTTACTCTTGAAGTTGATGGTAACGAGTTAATTTCAAAATAGAACCAACTATTGGAGCAAAAAAATTTATGATTTATTCGATGCTACTAAGAAACCCCTTTGGAATGGTTGTACAAGCGGTACTCAACTATTAGTAACTTCAGAATACATTGCGATGAAATAAAAATACAACTTCATAGAAGATGGGTTTACAGCTATAGTATGAGGTGCAAAACAACATATGCCACCCGATAATTTAATGTACGAAAATCATTATGAAGCGAAAAAAATTATATCTGCTTTTGGCTTTCCATATTAGAAAATAGATACATGTTTAAATGGTTGCATGTTATTTTGGAAAGAAGACATCAGTCTTAGGAATTGTAAAATATGTAATCAAGAAAGATACAAACCAAGAAAAAAAAAGGGAAAGGAAGTTTCGTACAAGCCTATGCATTACTTACCCATCACTCCTAGGCTTCAAAGGTTATATGCATCTTCTGCAACCGCGCTTCATATGAGATGGCACTGTGTGAGAACACAGGAAGAAGGTACATTAACATAACCAGCTGATGGAGAAGCATGGAAGCATTTTGATAAGCCATACCCCGCTTTCGCAATATAGAGCCGTAATGTTAGACTTGGTTTATGTACGGATGGATTTCACCGTTCTCTCAATTTGGTTCAAAATATTCATCTTGGCCTATAATCGTTACACCTTACAATTTACCTCCATGGATGTGTATAAAAACTCTACATATGTTTCTCACTATTGTCATCCCTAGCCCTGACGATCTGATATAAGGAATCGACGTATATTTACAACCATTGATTGAAAAGTTGAAAACACTGTGGTATGAAGATGTTGAAACATACGTTTCAAAAAAAATTGCATGTTCGCTTCTGTACTGTGGACTATAAGCGATTTTCCTGTGTATGTAATGCTATCGGGTTGGAGTATGACTGATCGTCTAGCTCGCCACTGTTGCATGGAAGAAACACGAACATTTTCTTTACTGCATGGGATGAAAATTTCATGGTTTGACTGTCATCGGTGTTTTCTCCATATTAATCATCCTTTTAGAAAAGATGAAAAAAAATTCAATTAATAGAATTTAGACCTTGCGACCACCAACGATTTGGTCAAGCGAAGATATTTATAAGCTTATAAGGGATACATGAAACCGGCAAATAAATTGAAATATAAGGTAAATCGACGATTCATAATTGGTGCAAACAAAGTATGTTTATGAGTTGCATTATTGGAAAGATCTCCATATTTTTCATAATATCGACGTGATGCACAACAAGAAAAATGTATTTGATAATGCATTTTACATAGTTTTGAATGTTAAAGGAAAGGCTAAAGATGATATGAAATCAAGATGTGATATAGAATCAATATGTAATCGTTCTGAGCTTCATATGAAGCCAAATGACACAAAAAATCCAAAGCATGCTACGAGCTAGACATTAACCAAATTAAAGTACTGTTAAAAGGGGTGGAAGGATTAAGATTTCCTGATGTAATTTCCTCTAATCTTTGTAGATGTGTCAACTATAAGAACAGTAACTGAGTGCGATGAAAAGTCATGAATGTCATGTAATGATGGAACATTTGTTACCCATTGCGTTCAAAGAACTGTTGTCCATAAAAATTTGGATGGTTTTTACAGAATTTAGTTTTTTTATAAGGAGGTTCGTTCAACTACCTTAAAAGTTGATCGTCTACGTAAACTTGAGGAAGAAATTCCTATATTGTTCTACAAACTAGAGAAAATATTTCTTTTTGGTTTTTTTAATGTAATGGAGCATTTACCTGGTCATCTTCCGTCTGAAGCACGTCTTCGAGGTCCTGTACAATATGGATGGATGTATCCATTTGAATGGTATTAATATTGGGTTGTTAAATTTTATCTTAACCATATGTAATAAAAATTTGATTATAATTATTCTTAATAAGTACTTGAATCATCTAAAGAAAAAAGTGAGACAAAAAGAACGAGTTGAAGGTTCGATATGCAAATCATATATCGAAGAAGAATCTTCTTTCCTTTTCTCTTATTATTTCAGTGACCATGTGAATTTATTTTTTGAAAGTGCTATATGAAATGATGAGGGCATTGAACAAGATTCTTATGAATCAATGGTATCTATTTTTAGACATCAGGGACGCTCAGCTGATAGATGAGTGGAAGTATGGTTAGACGATAGAGATTACCATATATCCCACACATATGTTCTTCTTAACTATACAGAAGTTGCGCCATTTGTTAGGTTCTAATGAATAACACATCTAAACTTATTTACTTGAATAATAAATATATGTATTAATTATAATGCAATATATTATCCGTATATGCAATACTTATGAATCATAGCATCCAAGCGGGGATATCGGCAATAAAATTGGTACTTGTTTTTCGAACCACATATATGATCCGGTAAATTATGTGGTTGACGAAGGGTTAAAATGTCTTGCAATGGGACCAAAACGAAAAGTCAAGACATATGCAATATTCTTTTCAATGCATACAAATTCAATACTAAAGAATATAGGGCTGAAAAATTAATTAACAATACCGGTGTATATGTTAAAGGTAGTGATGATCCAAATGATCACATAAATGAATTTTACGGCATGTTAACTTAGGTTTGCAATTAACATTTTTCACTAGAACCGTGGAAGAAGTTTACTTGTTTAGATGCAACTGGTTCAGTAATGATCCAGGTTCTGGAATCAACGTGCATCAAAAATATAATATTATTGAGATAAAGCATACATCACGTTATTATAAGTATTATCCATTTATATTAGCAAAACATGCCCTACAAGTTTATTATGCTCCTTATCCATATCTAAAAAGAGATAAAGCAGATTGGTTGGTGGTTTTTAAAACGAAGGCAAGATTTACGTTTGATGGAAAGAATATTTTGGACAAACAAGTGTACCAAGTGGATATCGAGAAAAATGGTGAATTTGCAATAACAGATGATCAAACCAATTTATACCTCTAAAAGATGAATCAAATGCATTAGTAGAAGCATTTGAGACCATAGAGGAAAATAATATAGAGTACGAGATAGAGTGTTAATTAGAAAACTACGAGGACTAATTTAATAGTATACACGTTGAAAAAAGGTACTTTATGGGAGTATTGATGTTACACTTTTTTTAATGTTACATGTGATTATTGCCGTTAAACTTTGATCTGTTTACTCATAATTGAATGATATATTCAGCCATAATAAAATAATATGTACGTCATAGGTATTGCAGAAGCCATTTTTTAGAGGTCGACGTTCTCCACAGTCTAGTTCTTCCTCTGGGTCTCAGAGAGAGACATGTCGTTGTGTTGCGTACGGTAGTTAGATTACTATGGAAAGCCGATGACTCGTAAGTTTTAAATTTAATTCAGCATTGTAAATATTGTATATGATATATTAGTCATGATTTGTATGTATGGTATTTAATGCAGGGGTTTTGAGCTCCTTCTAACATTGTACTCAGCATATCTAAGCAGGCGTACATGAGTCGCATGTCTGCATGCTAGCCGAAGTGGAGCAGGATCCCAAACCATGTACGTGAGAGCATATGGTAGGATTTCCTGATAAGTGTAAAATTATATATAATCACTTTACAATTTGCTGACTAAGTATAAATGTATAACTTATATTTTTCAGCATATATACAGGATGCAATAGACTTGCAAGAGAGGGACATGTCCCTTTGCACGCGCCACTGGAACTCAAAAGTAGCAAAGAATTATAGGGATACGATGTCTAGCATAAGAAAATCGAGGAAGAAGCCACAATGGATGAGCGCCAGTGTCTGGGATGCGTGGGTTGCATGTGGGATAGCGACGTATCCAAGGTAAGTCTATCAAATATCACCTTAATTTATTCAGTACAGAATACATAATTTATACATGTAAAATATAATCTTAAATTTTGATCTGCAGACGGAATCAGACAAGAACTCTGCGAATTGGCAAAAAAATCCTGTCACACACCGTGGTAGCTCAAAGTCATTCCAGCACCATCATGAGAACCTGGTAAATTAGTTAATTGGAATTATGAACAGTTATTACATTTTTAGTATAAATTTGTATAAACAACAATAATTTACACCAATTATTGCAGGAAAACGAGGGGAGGGAGGCCCCTTCTCGTATATGGACGTGTTTTAGCAAACTCATGTTGTCGGGCAGACGGACGACAAGGGATCATTATCTTATGCCTGGCATGAGGATGATAGAGCCTACGCTGCATATGTAAGTATATCGTAAGTTATAAGTTATTAATAATAATCATTTTAATTAATTAATTATAAAATATTATAATAATGTCATGTAATATTTATTGGAATATAATTTTGCATTAAAAGAAAAATTTATGCAGGCACGTGCGTAGATGCTTGAGCATTCCGGACAGAAGCAGTTGATCAACGACGAGGAGAACGTGGTCTTTGACTATGTTATGGACCCGACTCAGAGAAACAAGCAGTACGCCTACCGCAACCAATCGGTAATTTATAAAAGTTAACTACGTTTTAAATTTTGCTTAATTTTTATAAAAGTTACGTAATAAATTAAACATATTTCTACTTTTTCTACAGGCTTGGACATCACAATGGGCTTACCAAAAGGCTCAGGACAACGTGGAAATTAATGAGCTTAAACAACGGATTGCGCAGCTGTAGGGGCAGGACTGCCTCCGAGCAGTGCAAATGGAGCAGCTCAACCAACATTTGGCCGAGTATGTGGAACGTCATGGTGTATTCCTTTCAATCTGGTGGTTCTAAAGCCGATGATGGGTCTTGAGGTACGCTTTGTACTTTTCTTTATGGATATGTGGTTTTGGATGTAGTTATTGTTGGGGGGTGTTTTCACCGAACCAATTCCTTGTCGAACCATAGATACTACCGAGCCAAAGACCGACACGTAATCCCACCATCACCAGCCCAAACCATCACCGGACCGAACCACCTCCTAGCCTACCACTGCCGAACCAGAGTGCAATCGGACCATCATCACCGAACCAGGCATTACCGGACCGGCACCTTGCCGGACTAACCCTACCGGTCCAACTCACTCCCAGCACCACCGAATCAAATACCAAACTCCTCTCCGCCCCCATACCGAACCAACTATCTCCCCATACTCCTACCTCCGAACTAGGGCGCCACCGACCCAGAGCACTACCGAATCCTAGTCCCACCGAGACGATATCATCACCGGACCAAGCGCCATACAGCCACGGCCGAACCAAGCTTCGCCGAACCAGATATGCCAGACCAGATTGCTTCAGCCCAGGCCCACCAGCAGCTATATACATCCAAGACCCCTACCCCCAGCCTCACTCTATAAATAGAGGGGCAGGGGTACAACAATGGCAGACAAGTTTGAGAGCTCAAGCACGGAAGGAGCTTTCAAACAACTTTCATATACTTGTAATCAAAGCTTTGCACTTGTAATCTGAAGGAAAAAGGAGAATAACATATAAAGTGGACGTAGGCACGTTCTGGCCGAACCACTATAAATCCGCGTGTCTTTTACAGTTTAGTCCTTGTTTTTTATATATTTGCATAATTCACCTAAATCATTAAGAACAACATAAAATCAGCTAAATCATACGACTTGGAGGTGTTTGCCCATTTTTTGTGCAAACATTTTTGGTGCTTTCACTGAGAACTTCGAACCCGAAGCTTCAAGCTTCCCCCACTCAGCCTTCTTCCTAACAGCTTCGCTTGGTGCCTGGACAACATGACTTCCAGGCAGAGAAAGGGAAAGAACATCGCAACTAGCAGCATTCCGGATCCAGTAATCACAGATCAAGAGAATCATCCCATTCCAACAGTAGTACCGAACGAGGATCAGACAAACCCGACAGCCCCTGCCACAGAACAACCGGCAACAATTACTAGGGCAGATCTAGACAGAGTTGTGGCTGAAGTAACTAACTGCTTCACATCCCAACAAGAAGCTTTGTGGACCAACTCATGTCACGCTTAAGGGATGCTGAAGAATCCAACCGCGACACTGAATCATGGGGTGAATCCCAATCCAGAGGATCTGGGGGACGACAAAGGTCTTCCTTCTTCGAAGAAACTATCAACAGAAACAACAATGGTAGGAGCCGAGCCCGAACTCAGCCCGAACTCCGACCCGTGGAAACACTTGGAACCGAACCCCGTAGGGGAGGTACCAGGCAAGGATCGGATGTAGCTGAGCCGGTCATGCTGCCTAGCCAAAGAAACACCAATGAACGGAGCCGAGCTAGAATCCAGCCCGAAGTTGACCCCGAGGAAATGCTTGAAACAGAACCCCACAGGGGAAGATCAAGGCAAGGGCCAACTATAGCGGAACCTAGCATGCATCCGGACAGCCAAAGACAGCCGCTGGGAAACGTTAGGAGTGATAGACTATACCACCCCTACAGGCCATCCAGACAGAATCGATCCCGCAGGGAAGAACCAAGCTCTTTCTTATCTGTCCCATATTCTGATGAGAGGATGGCACGATTGTTCAGAGAATGCGTCCAACGGGACCAAAGAGATCGTGGGATAGGTGCTAGGGTAACCAGCCCTTTCACCCGCGATATTGAAATTGCCATCACCCCCCGAGAGTGGAAAATGCCGACAATGGAACCATACAAGGGAACCTCTGACCCCGTTGTACACCTGCAAAGATACACACAACATATGCTCATGAGCGGGGCAACGGAAGGAGTATTATGCAAATGCTTTCCACTATTTTTAGCAGATCTAGCTACCTCTTGGTTCTGCCATCTACCCCAAGGATCCATCAGTTCATGGGAAATGTTAAAGGAGAAGTTTATCAGCCAGTTCCGCATTCATGTGGAACAACCCAAGGATGCTTACTCCCTATCTACTGTCAAACAGAAACCCGGAGAGACACTGCAGCAATACCTAACCCGGTTCTATGCCGCAGTGGCAGCAGTTCAAGATGCCGATGAGAAACTTGTCCTGATGGCCCTCTGTAGTGGTGTGCATCCGGATACCAAGTTTGCTAGAAGACTAACTAAAGAAAAACCAGCTACCTTGCCCGATTTCTTCCATGAAGCTGGGAAGTACATGAGACTCGAAGAGGCTGCCACTGAAAGGCAGACAGGACCACAAGCTAAGACGGCTCATGGAAACGCCTCCGCCGCAGCGAAGGACATTCGGAGAAACGACTCCAGAGACAATGCAGGGGGCAAGAAGGGAGAAAAGCGCTTGTACCGACCAGGACCGAGATTTGACGCTTACACTCTCTTGAATGAAACAGTCGAGAACATCTTCCTGGCCACCCAAGACGAACTTACATACAAGCGCCCCCCGTACAAGAAAGAGTCAGATCGCGCAATCCAGTCCGGAAAATTCTGCCGTTTCCACGAGTCTCATGGGCACGATACCAATGAATGCCGCCATCTCCGAGACCTAATTGAAGAACACATCAGGAGAAAGAGGCTGGAACGCTATGTAAAGGGCCAGGACAGGACTCCAGCTCCCGCCAAGGAAAACCCAGGGCAGCTCCACCCAGAAACAGGCGGAGGAAACCGCAACACCAGCGGTTCCAGCCAAGAGAAGATAGTGGTTCATACAATATCTGGGGGGCCACACATCGCCGACAAAAGCTGGGCAGAAATGGAAAGATATGGAAACTCGCTCAGAAGCGAGGGAGACTGCGTCAATTCTGTTATGGAAGAACGCCACCCTAAGCGGAAGGAAAATAATGACATCACATTCAGTGGGCGCGACCTAGAAGGAAGGCAATACCCTCATATGGATCCTATGGTCATCTCTGCCTGGTTCGGCCCAGCTGAAGTTTTTCGAATCCTAGTAGACACTGGAAGCTCAGTGAATATTCTGTTCAAGCATGCTTTCGACAAAATGAAGCTGTCAATGAAGGATGTGTCTCCCTGCAACAAACCGCTACACGGTTTCACTGGAGAAGCAAAGATTCCCCTCAGACAATTGAATCTCTTTTTTCAATTGGGAAGTCATCCCCGCTCCGCCGTTCGGAAACAAACTTCGCGCTAATAGACAACCACTCGGCCTATAATGCCTTTTTAGGAAGACCAGCCTTGTCCGACTTCCAAATTGTTCTTTCCCCATGGTGCCTGAAGATGAAGTTCCCAACGAATAATGGAGTGGGAGAGTAGAAGGGGATCAAGACGCCGCTCGGGACTGCTATGTAACCGAACTTCGCAATAATCGCAGGAGAGATAAAGGGAAAAATGCTATTCTCTACATGAATAGCTTGGAAGCATAGCAACTAAAGAAAGCCCCTCCTCTTCGGTATACCAGTGATCCTTTCAATGAATTAGACCCCAGGGACAAAGAGGAGGAGGCCACCGCCGAGCCTGCAGAGGCTATGGAATTCGTATCTGTAGACAAACGCGACCCAAGTAAACTGCTGAGAGTCGGATCTCAGTTAAAAAGAGAATTAAAGAATCAACTCATTGATTTTCTTCGCCACTACATGGATGTATTTGCATGGACGCACGCTGATATGACTGGAATCTCCTCGGACATAGCATGCCACGCACTAAACATCGATCCTACCAAGGTACTGGTAAAGAAAAAGAAGAGAAGTATGGGGGTAGAACGATCAGCAGCCCTCGAGGAAGAAGTAAAGAACTTACTTGTCAATGACTTCATACGTGAAGCCATCTACCCGGAATGGATCGCCAACCCGGGTACTGGTAAAGAAAGCTAATGGGAAGTGGCGAACATGCATCGATTTCTCCAACTTAAATTACGCTTGCCTGAAAGACTGCTTCCCACTCCCCCGAATCGACCAACTCGTGGACAGCACCGTCGGACACGAACTTTTATCCTTTATGGACGCATACTCAGGATATAACCAGATCCCTATGCACGCCCCCGATCAAGACCACACTAGCTTCATCACTGATCGAGGATTGTACTGCTACAAGGTAATGCCATTTGGACTTAAAAACGCCGGAGCTACTTATCAGCGCCTCGTCAACAAGATGTTTGCAGAACTGATAGGACGAACTATGGAAGTTTATGTGGATGACATGCTGGTAAAATCGAGGAAAGCCAACGACCATATAAACCACCTGGACGAGATGTTTCAAGTACTTCGCCAATATGGAATGAAGCTGAACCCTCTAAAGTGCTCCTTCGGAGTATCATCGGGAAAGTTCTTGGGATTCATCGTTCATGCCAGGGGGATTGAAGCAAACCCCGAACAAGTCCAAGCTTTACAAGATATCAAGACACCATCTACTCGAAGAGAGATGCAAAGCCTAAACGGGAAAGTGGCCGCCCTGAGTAGGTTCATCTCTAAAGCAACTGACAAATGCATCCCTTTCTTCGAAGCTCTAAAGAAAGACAAAGGAAAGTTCGAATGGACTGACGAATGCTCGACGGCCTTCCTTAACTTAATCGGACACCTCCAGAGACCACCGGTACTTTCAACTCCAAATGAAGGCGGGGAACTATACCTATACCTTGCTGTATCATCCCACGCTTTGAGCGCCGCTTTAGTGAGAGAAGACAACCGCGTGCAGCGACCCGTATACTTTGTAAGCAAGAGATTCACAGGGACAGAAGTCAGATACCCTAAGCTTGAAAAGCTAGCATACTGTTTGCTTATCACGTCGCGGAAACTGCGACACTATTTCCAGTCTCATTCCATCAGGGTTTTAACCGATCAACCGCTGAGGCAAGTGCTCCATCGCCCCGACACTTCTGGATGATTACTTAAGTGGTGCATCGAACTAAGTCAATATGATATCACTTACCATCCTCGCACCGCTATCAAGGGGCAAGCCATAGCTGATTTCATTGCCGAATTCACTACTAGCGAAGGTAAGGACCAATCTGAAATAGCAGAAGATATTAAGTGGAATCTCTTCATAGATGGAGTGTCGAACGAACAAGGCTCGGGGGCAGGTGTTGTGATAATCACCCCCAGGGGAAAGGAGCTACACTACGCCCTAAGATTGGAATTCGCTGCCACCAGCAATGACGCAGAATACGAAGCAGTGATAGCCGGATTAGAACTTGCACTGGAAATTGGAGTCAGTTCTTTATGTCTCCATAGTGATTCTCAACTTATTGTAAATCAAATACTGGGAGAATTCCAGACTCGAGGAGAACGACTCACAGCGTATCTAAAGAAGACCAGGCTACTGCTTAATCAATTAGATCACTATTTAATCAAACACATTCCCCGAGAAGAGAATCAAGAGGCCGACGAACTGGAAAAACAAGCTAGCATGAAGAACATCACTATTTTCGGAGCATTAACCATCTCAAAACAGCTGGCACCAAGTTTCGAGCAAGTAAATCTGATAGCTGCAACCGAAGAAGAAACATGGGTGACCCCTATCCGAGAATACTTACAAAACGGCACCCTACCCGACGGGTGAAATGAAATTAAGAAAATTCTAAGGAAAGCTTCCCGCTACACAATGCAAGAAGGCATCCTCTATCGACGTGGCTTCTCTAACCCCTTATTGAGGTGCGTTGCTGGAAGAGAAGCCAAGGAAATTCTATCCAATATCCATCAGGGAAGTTTTGGAGACCACACCGGAGGGCAGACCCTAGCAAAAAAGATACTCCGATATGGGTATTTCTGGCCCACTTTAAACAAAGATGCCTTAGACTTCGTCAGAAGATGCGACAGATGTCAGAAATTTGCTAAGATTCCTCGACTACCAACCAATGAAATTACTCAGATGACCAGCCCTTGGCCCTTCGCAATATGGGGAATTGACTTAATTGGCGAACTGCCGATGGGCCGAGGCGGGGCCAGACATGCTATAGTGGCAGTTGACTATTTCACCAAATGGGTGGAAGCGGAGCCTCTGAATAAAATATCTTCAACTAAAGTTATCAACTTCTTGATCAAAAACGTTCTATGCAGGTACGGGGTTCCACTCAGAATCATATCAGGCAACGGGCTTCAATTTGACAGCGAGGAATTTTCCGACTGGTGCCAAGAGCACGGAATTCATAAGGGCTTCTCATCCGTAGCTTATCCCCAGGAAAATGGACAAGTCGAAGCTGTCAACAAGATTCTCAAGACTCTAATCAAGAAGAAGCTTGAAAAGTAAAAAGGCGCTTGGGTGGACGAACTTCCTACAGCACTATGGGCCTACCGCACTTCTTTCAGAACATCAACAGGGCATACTCCGTTCTCTTTGGCATACGGATCAGAGGCCATGCTCCCAGTTGAAACTATTGTACCTTCCCATCGTAGGATCCACTACAACCCCGAAGAAAACGAAGAACTCCTCCACATGTCTTTGGATCTAATTGAGGAGAGAAGAAATGATGCAGCATTCAAAGCAGCAGCTCACAGACAAAAAGTGGCAGCACTATACAACTCCAAAGTCAAACATCGCAGCTTACAAGAAGGAGATCTTGTCCTCAAGCGAATCTTTCTGCGCCTAGGAGCGCTGGATCCAATCTGGGACGGACCATATGTAATTCATAAAGATCTCCACAACGGAGCTTATATTTTGTCAACAGTGGACGGAGAGGTGTTCCAGAGGGCATGGAACATCCGACACCTCCGTCGATACTTTTCTTAACTTGTACTGCCCATATGAAGTGAATTAACAAAGAGAATCAGTGGACGTAGGCATTTTCGTGCCGAACCACTTTAAAAACTTGGCTCTTGTTAACTTGTCCCTTTATATCTTGGCTACTAGTTAAGCTTTATCCTTTGCTGTTGAACAAAATCCTTTGCAGATGACATTTCAATTCATAGCTTCACAACACAACTCCACCTGGACAAAATCTAACAGGTACGCTACGATCCTATGCCCTCGCCAATGAGACACTTTGCTCCGGTATCCCTCTACTGCGAGTTAACTCATTGTTTGCCTCGGCCCTTAAAGCCAACTGTAATAAGCCGAGTATAAGCCACCGAGAAGGCCGATTATGCCATTGCAGCTCATTACAGCGATTCGGCTCGCCGGCAACTGTGACCCGACCATAAGCCCCAACATAAGGTGTGGCCAGCCAGGGGCAGTTCACAGTTGACGATCGGCCCCCACGCTAGCCGGCCACAGTAAATCGAATAATACCCGCGATTACGGGCCATAATGGCCCGAGTAGTTACTGTGCGCGATCGGCTCCGATGTGTCTTAAGTGCGGCTGTGGTAAAAAAGAAAACTCCCCGCAGAGGCGTAAGATGGGTGACAAATGTCTCCAAGACCCACAGCTAGGGAAAGTGACTACAAAACCCGTTTGTCACGAACTTAAGCACATCGAAGGCCTTCCGTGACTGGAAGTTTTACTTTTCCTATATTTCCATTTCGTTTAAAAATTTTCTCCTATTCTCCGTAACGGTGCTTGAAAGTACAGGACATAAAATAGGGAACGCTCGCTAATGGGAACAGAAACTTACAATCGGATGACGAGACACTCAACAGCATTCCGTGCTTAGTCTTACAGGGCGCACAAAGTTGCCGTCCACAGCCGAAACATGAAGGGCGGTACCTTCTACTTTTATACATTAATGCATAGCTGCAGTTCATATTCACACATCACATTTACGTTGCAAAATGATAAAATTAAACTTTAAGCAAAAAACTTGGCATCAGGCACAGTCAAGCCACTAGTAACATGCATAGTTACATCACTTACACAGCACAACAAAATAGCGATTGTAGGATCTAGATTAACCCTAGAGGGGGGGGGGGTGAATAGCGTTATAGCAAATTTTCTCGATTTAAACGCAGAAATAAACTACAGAAATAAATATGCAGTAAAGTAAATCACACACAAAATTTACCCAGCTTCGGCAACCCCTGCCTACTGCTGCATTCACAGATTTCTATTAGAATTAAACAGTATCACGCTTACAAACACTCTACTAGACTCGCAGACATTTGCTCCACGCTCACAAACACTCTACTAGACTCGCACACCCTGCTCGCAAACATTTGCTCCACGCTTACAAACACTCTACTAGACTCGCACACCCTGCTCCGCCTATAGAGTTTCGCTTACTCGCAAACTTTGCCTCCCGCCTATAGAGCTTCGCTTACTCGCAAACTCTGCTCCCGCCTACAATAGAATTTTGCAAACTCGCACACCCTGCTCACTGAACTAATTCTAACTAGACAATCTGACACTACCTAAACCCTAGGTGGTGATTTACAAAGTTTTGATTCGAAAAATAAAAACGATAATTAAAAGACACATAAATAAATTAACCCTAAACCCTAAAAATAACCCTAATTAAAAAATAAAGCCTTTAGAAAATAAGGCCGGCCCACTTAAACCCGTTCCTTATTTTTTTTCTTTGTTATCTCCAGCCCGATCCCCTTTTGTTTCGTTCGTGAGAATAATGGCGGCTTCGTTCTGATTAGGGCTTCGTTCCCTTTGTTCCAGTTAGGGCTTCAGCTCTTTGTTCCAATTAGGACTTCGGTTTCTTCAATCGATCTGAGATATGTTGCCCTAGCTCACTGCTTCTCTGATGGTTGACTATTGCTCGTTTGCAGTTGCTCGATCGAGTTCGTTGTTTGTGAATTCGGTATGTACTGTCTCCTTTTGCTTTACTAAGTTGATACTTGAACTCGATAATTTTTTGCCGATGATGATTAGGGCATTTATATAGGTTGAATTCCTATATTTGCGTTCGTATAAATTTGATTGAATTTGTCAAATTCTTTGTACTGCCGCTTGATTATGCTTGGACGTTTGAGATGATTGCGACTTGTTCAACATGAATATGCTTTCGGTGATTTATTTCGTGATGACCACGGTGTTGATTTCTACTGCTTCGGCCTTGACTCGTTCATCTTGAAATTGTTTTGATTTCTAAAGTTACGGCTTTGACTTTCTCAAAGATGCATACTTGATACACTGATCTTGTAGTTGTACTTTTGTAATCTGCATTTCATATGCTTGCAAACTTGCTAGTGTATTCATGAGTTTTGATGCATATTTCAATTTGGACATGGTTTCATACTTGTTGTCATTTGCAACTGGTCTCTGTGCATTTCTCTGCTCGACTTCGACTTGGTTTTTGAAAACTACTGTCACATTTGGCTTTGGTCATTTTTGAAATTTTGATCAGCCTGTACTTGTGCATTTGCATCATGTATATATATATATATATATGTGTTAGCTTTAATTTTGGTCACTTGATCATCTCTGTTGATTGCCCTGTAAAATTTCATGCTGCTTCACCAAATTTCATTTGCCACACTTGTGTTCCCTGTTATCAACTGGCCTTGATTATGTTTTGATTCAAAAACTTCTGTTCACCTGCATGTATTGTTGGTTCATTGTGATATTTGTTTGTTGCAGTCCATATTCTTTTGTGTCTGCACTTGTGAACTTTGTGGTTTTGAGCATTTGCACATTTGTTCACCTGCACTGTTGCCTTGTTGACTGCATCACCATACTCTCTGTAGTCTTCATTCATGTTGCTGTGCAGCAGCTATGCCTTACTTGTCTCTGCTCCATCCTGGTTGCATTTGAGTTTGTAGCTTGGTGTCATGTTTGCTTTGAGTCTACAACTTGGAGTCTGCAACTAGTAGCTGGACTTGATTTGTGCCTTGTCCATTCTCATGTGTTCATCCCTTTAGTATATGTTAGTGACACATTTTGGAGTTGGTTCATGTTGCACTGCACTTTGAGGTTGTAGTCTCTGACTTTGCTGTATCAATGCTGTCCACATTGAACTGCTTTTGATGCACTTTTGAACTTTGTTGCATTCATGTCTTCGGCTGTTTGGTCTGAACTTGACGTTGCAGTTTGTATCACTGTTTCATTGTTGTTGCTTCACCACTGAACATTTGTCACTTCACTGTTGCACTTTTGTGCTTTGAGTCAGTTTCATTGTTGCTGTACTGATCCTATGTTCATGTTCTTGCAGTCTTCATGACTGTACTGTTGCAGTCGAGTTGTATTCATGTACACTTGTGGCTTGAACTTGAACTGTTTGTAGTCAATTGCTTTGTCTATTTGCCTTGAGTTGAACCTATCTTGGGTTTGACCTTGTTTTTGATTTCTGTGCTTTTGTTTGATTTTTTTTTTTGCACACGAGTTGGCGAGGCAGTGCACACGTATACGAATGTACACGTGTGTACTGCAGCCACTTATAGTTACCTGTCCCTGATAAAAATACTGATATGCACAGATATTGCACAGTAAAAAATGATGACGAACAACCCAAATAACTGAGGCAAACAATGTTTTCAAAATCATCGTTTCTTTCAAATTTCAAAAATATTTCTCTTTCAATTTTACTGCGTTTGAGAATATTTTTGTAGATTACTCAGATGCTGGATTCAAACTGGATTATAGTTGAAGACAAAAATATGAGTGTGAGTGATATGTAGTAAGGTTGTGATGTAAATGTGAAATGTAATCAAAGTTGTATAGTTATAGTGAGAGATTGAAATTGTACTATTCAAAAATTGTAATAAATATTTGTTTGAATAAAAATTTCTGTTTGAATTCAAAATATGTTTAACTTGTTCTGTTTGAATTCAAATTCGAATTCTGTGTAATTTAATTTTATTCAACAAATATTTATTTAATCTATGAAGAAGAAAAATAGTACATTACCAAATACATACTATTCAAAATTGTAATAAATATTTGTTTGAATAAAATTTCTGTTTGAATTCAAAATCTGTTTAACTTGTTTTGTTTGAATTCAAATTCAAATTCTGTGTAATTTATTTTATTCAACAAATATTTATTTATTCTATGAAAAATAGTACATTAACAAATACATTTAAATGAATGTATATATGTTTATTATCATCAAACAAAAATCATATAGCGCAAAGCGCATATTCAACAATCTCCCCCTTTTGATGATAACAAACATATATTTAAGATTTTGAATATATTAAATGTATTTGATAATTTCATTTGCTCCCCCTATTTGAATGCTTCCTTTTTATGTGATGCTCCCCCTACATATATGACTCCCCCTACATATATGCATACAAATAAAAATATGTAAATGAGCCTATATGCAAAGTGAAAATTATTTGACCTTTGCTTGATTCTATTTGACAAAATCTTAACTTTTCTCTCCCCTTTTTGTTATCAGCAAAAGAATAACAGTGTTATAAAAATAGGGATGAAGTGATAGACATGAATCAAACATTTAACTCAATTAAATATAAATATCAAATTTCAATAAAACTCAAACAAAAATCATAATTACCCTTGTCAAGCGCATATTCCACTTTCAGAAGTGATGGAGATAGAATCATCAAAAATCATACAATTCTGTCTATTTGTGGTATATTTATTTCAGGAAATTTGAATATCTACTAACCATGCATAACCGTTAGGACTTTTAAATGAGATTAGTAGTATTCACAATTTTTTTATTTAAAAAATGAAATCAAGTATCTTCTAATCACGCATGACCGTGAGGACTTTTAAATGGGATTAGAATCAACTTGTCTATTTGAATCAATTAATTTTGATATGCGTTCCATACATGCATAACCGTGAGGACTTTTAAATGAGCATGGAAGCACATAATCAAAAATCCAAGTAATTCACCCATGCATAACCGTGAGGACTTTTAAATGAGAGTGAATACTTTGGATATTTATTTTTAATTGCTGAATATAATAAGTTGAAGCACAAATAATTTCCTTCACCGATTTAAAGATATTGAAGAACAAATGATTTCCTTTGTAAACTACCACAAATTTACATACTAAATATGATCTTGATGAGTGATGTTCAATAGAAAGATGATAGAAATAGAAATGGTCATGGAATTTTTACCCAACAAAAAGTTTTTATAACTCTTGTTATGAAATTCTAAAGAAATTTTCTAATTATACTTTCTCGAGTTATAATATATGATAAATATCAACAATCATCTCTTTTTCAATCACTATTTATCTTTTCAATAATCAAAGGGAGTCAGATTAGTCAAATTTGTCATTTAAAATCAAATTAAAAATTATAAAATCAATTTTTCAAAAATGATTAAGCTGTAAATATGGTCAAAACATGATTTTCTCGAGGGGGTTTTATAAGAAAATTTTCTGCTAATTGAAAATTATTTCAAATGAAAAAAATATGCAGATATTTTCTTTTTAAAAAAAAACGATGCAGCAAATGAATGTTAAAAAAAATTAATCACGTTCCACTAGTAATTTTTCTATCAACTATATTACCAGTGTAATCTGCATCTGAATTTAAATTTCACTCAATATTCACTCGTTGAACCATGAAGTGTGCACCAAAAATTTCAAACATAACATCATTCTTTTGAATTTGAATTTAAGCCGTGTTAACACTCAAACAAATATCATGATGTTAATTTCAGAAACCATAGAATAAACAATTATATTCATGAGTAATCAACAGTCAATCAACATCATAATTATTTCAAAAACAATTTCTTAAAATCCTTTTTCACATGAATTTGAAATCGTGCAAATTTACAAGCAGTGACCAAAATGTCAGAACCAATATATCTACGTGTAGCATGAGTAACCATCATTTGACCGAACAAATTTATAAATTAGTTCAAAATTGAAAATCTGATTGGTCATCATTTAAGCACAAATCAATGTCATAAACAAGAACAAGTCAAAAAAAAATCATATCAATTAAGTCCGAAACAGTCAACCATCATAATTACTCCAAGTAATTCTATTTAAAGATGATTAGTCAATATTTTAAAAAATCATAGCATCAAAATCATCATCTTTTGTTCATCTCAAAATTGGCTGATTTTAATTCAGAATATGGTGCAGATTATCACATTTGATATATCGTTCAAAAATAAATTTACCTGTTTTACCTTTACGATAATTTTTCGTGATTGCCCATTGTGATTCTGTCACCTTTATACTAGGCTAAGGAACTTTGCTTTGTCGCCCGTTGTGTTTCTGGAACAGCCGAAATCCAGAGAACACTGTTGTTGTTCCTTAGCCTGCCACCACACCTACACGATAAAAGATTTGTGTGACCTATTTGTTTTTATAGGTCCATTGTTGTTAGTGGCAGAATATGAAAAATATGTTTTTGGAGACTCAAAACTATTTATATATGTTCCTTTTGGCACCCAAATTTGTTTGACTTTCAAAGATTTTATATTTGTGCCTTTTGGAACCCAAATTGGTATAGTTTTCACGTGTTTGGGTCTATACCAACAATTATTTCGATTATGTCCAAATTCTCTACAAAACGTGCACATTAAATTGACTTGATTAAATTTTGTGTTTCTATGACTATGATTTTCAACATGATTTCCAATTATTTCAGATCGAGCAAAAACACTTTTACCTTTTGCATTATCATCATTTTGTGATTTCCCAAAGCCTAGTCCTTTTCTATTGTTAGCAAAAATATGATTTCCCAATAGCATGTTGAAAGATTTTTCGCCTCTTGAAAAGTTATTCAAAGATTTCTCAAGATTTTGGACTTCGGTTTTTAATGTTGAGTTTTCAGTAACAAGTGAGGTGCATCGATTAATAAAATCCTTTCTCCTAGTGTCGATGGTTTCCTTAAGATTCAAGTTTTCATTTTCAAGACTTTCAAAATTATTCCTCAGTTTTGATAATTCTGAATCTAAAATCTTACATTTTTTACATTCTAGGTTTTGAATATTTTCAAGTTCAGTTTTTAACCTAAAATTTTCACGAGCAAATTCTCTCCTATCAGATTTCAGTTTTTCAATTTTAGATTCAAGAGTATCCACTACCTTAGTAAGATCAGAACACATAAAAACAAGTTTTTTATAAGAAAACTCACCTGCCTCACTAGATTCGTCGGAGGTTTCTTCTGATTCTGATTTTGCCATGCAACATAAGTTAGCCTCCTCTGAGCTGCTATCCGAAGCTTCCTCTCCTTCTTCATCATCCCAAGTCGCTGCAAATACCTTCTTCGCCTTTTTCTTTTCTTTGTTGTTTTTGAGAAGTGGGCATTTTGGTTTGATGTGGCCAGGCTTGTTGCAGTTATAACACGTCAGTTCATTATCGGAATTTTCGGAATCTTTTGACCTATTGCCCTTTGTTTTCTTATTGCGTGGCTTGAATCTAGACCATCTTCTAAGATTATTGACAGCCATTGCAAGTTCTTCAATTGGATCTTCTTCATCGCTTTCTTCTTTGCTCTTTAAGGCAATCGTCTTCTTCTTTGGTTCGGAGTTGTTGCGTTCTTCCTTTGCTTTTAGCTCAAGCTCATATGTCATCAAGTTGCCAATCAACTCCTCCATGCTTAGCTTACTCAGATCTTTCGATTCTTGTATTGCCGTGACTTTTGCCTCAAAGTTCATCGGTAGGACTCGTAGTATCTTCCTTACAAGCTCTACTTCAGTGAATACCTTCCCAAGTGCTCTAGCGTTGTATACCAAGGTTGAAAAACGTCCAAACATATCCTTTATGCTTTCGCCTTTGTCCATCACAAAGTTTTCGTATTCATTGCTGAATAGGGCTAGACGAGACTCCTTGACTTGAGAAGTTCCTTCGTGTGTCACCTCCAAAGTGTGCCAAATTTCCTGTGCTGTTGTACAATGAGAAATTCTATTAAATTCATTTTTATCAAGAGCACATATCAAAGCATTCATGGCTTTAGCATTTGTCGTTTTCAATTTCTTATCGTTAGCATCCCACCTATCCTTAGGTTTAGGAATCTCAGTATCACCAACGATTATAGTGGGGGGTTTATAGCCAGTTTCAATAATATCCCAAACATCATAATCAACAGAACTGAGATAGATACCCATCCTAACTTTCCAATAAGCATAATCGTTCCCGTTAAACATGGGTGGCCTAGCAATAGATTGCCCCTCAGAAAAAGCATTATTTGATGGATTCATGACTCTAGAGTTAAATAAAAATATACCAAGCTCTGATACCACTTGTAGGATCTAGATTAACCCTAGAGGGGGGGGGGTGAATAGGGTTATAACAAATTTTCTCGATTTAAACGCAGAAATAAACTACAGAAATAAATATGCAGTAAAGTAAATCACACACAAAATTTACCCAGCTTCGGCAACCCCTGCCTACTGCTGCATTCACAGATTTCTATTAGAATTAAAAGTATCACGCTTACAAACACTCTACTAGACTCGCAGACATTTGCTCCACGTTCACAAACACTCTACTAGACTCGCACACCCTGCTCGCAAACATTTGCTCCACGCTCACAAACACTCTACTAGACTCGCACACCCTGCTCCGCCTATAGAGTTTCGCTTACTCGCAAACTTTGCCTCCCGCCTATAGAGCTTCGCTTACTTGCAAACTCTGCTCCCGCCTACAATAGAATTTTGCAAACTCGCACACCCTGCTCACTAAACTAATTCTAACTAGACAATCTGACACTACCTAAACCCTAGGTGGTGATTTACAAAGTTTTGATTCGAAAAATAAAAACGATAATTAAAAGACACATAAATAAATTAACCCTTAACCCTAAAAATAACCCTAATTAAAAAATAAAGCCTTTAGAAAATAAGGCCGGCCCACTTAAACCCGTTCCTTATTTTTTTTCTTTGTTATCTCCAGCCCGATCCCCTTTTGTTTCGTTCGTGAGAATAATGGCGGCTTCGTCTGATTAGGGCTTCGTTCCCTTTGTTCCAGTTAGGGCTTCGGCTCTTTGTTCCAATTAGGACTTCGGTTTCTTCAATCGATCTGAGATATGTTGCCCTAGCTCACTGCTTCTCTGATGGTTGACTATTGCTCGTTTGCAGTTGCTCGATCGAGTTCGTTGTTTGTGAATTCGGTATGTACTGTCTCCTTTTGCTTTACTAAGTTGATACTTGAACTCGATAATTTTTTGCCGATGATGATTAGGGCATTTATATAGGTTGAATTCCTATATTTGCGTTCGTATAAATTTGATTGAATTTGTCAAATTCTTTGTACTGCCGCTTGATTATGCTTGGACGTTTGAGATGATTGCGACTTGTTCAATATGAATATGCTTTCGATGATTTATTTCGTGATGACCACGGTGTTGATTTCTACTGCTTCGGCCTTGACTCGTTCATCTTGAAATTGTTTTGATTTCTAAAGTTACGGCTTTGACTTTCTCAAAGATGCATACTTGATACACTGATCTTGTAGTTGTACTTTTGTAATCTGCATTTCATATGCTTGCAAAGTTGCTAGTGTATTCATGAGTTTTGATGCATATTTCAATTTGGACATGGTTTCATACTTGTTGTCATTTGCAACTGGTCTCTGTGCATTTCTCTACTCGACTTCGACTTGGTTTTTGAAAACTACTGTCACATTTGGCTTTGGTCATTTTTGAAATTTTGAAAACTACTGTCATATATATATATATGTGTGTTAGCTTTAATTTTGGTCACTTGATCATCTCTGTTGATTGCCCTGTAAAATTTCATGCTGCTTCACCAAATTTCATTTTCCACACTTGTGTTCCCTGTTATCAACTGGCCTTGATTATGTTTTGATTCAAAAACTTCTGTTCACCTGCATGTATTGTTGGTTCATTGTGATATTTGTTTGTTGCAGTCCATATTCTTTTGTGTCTGCACTTGTGAACTTTGTGGTTTTGAGCATTTGCACATTTGTTCACCTGCACTGTTGCCTTGTTGACTGCATCACCATACTCTCTGTAGTCTTCATTCATGTTGCTGTGCAGCAGCTATGCCTTACTTGTCTCTGCTCCATCCTGGTTGCATTTGAGTTTGTAGCTTGGTGTCATGTTTGCTTTGAGTCTGCAACTTGGAGTCTGCAACTAGTAGCTGGACTTGATTTGTGCCTTGTCCATTCTCATGTGTTCATCCCTGTAGTATATGTTAGTGATACATTTTGGAGTTGGTTCATGTTGCACTGCACTTTGATGTTGTAGTCTCTGACTTTGCTGTATCAATGCTGTCCACACTGAACTGCTTTTGATGCACTTTTGAACTTTGTTGCATTCATGTCTTCGGCTGTTTGGTCTGAACTTGACGTTGCAGTTTGTATCACTGTTTCATTGTTGTTGCTTCACCACTGAACATTTGTCACTTCACTGTTGCACTTTTGTGCTTTGAGTCAGTTTCATTGTTGCTGTACTGATCCTATGTTCATGTTCTTGCAGTCTTCATGACTGTACTGTTGCAGTCGAGTTGTATTCATGTACACTTGTGGCTTGAACTTAAACTGTTTGTAGTCAATTGCTTTGTCTATTTGCCTTGAGTTGAACCTATCTTGGGTTTGACCTTGTTTTTTATTTCTGTGCTTTTGTTTGATTTTTTTTTTGTACACGAGTTGGCGAGGCAGTGCACACGTATACGAATGTACACGTGTGTACTGCAGCCACTTATAGTTACCTGTCCCTGATAAAAATACTGATATGCACAGATATTGCACAGTCATGATGACGAACAACCCAAATAACTGAGGCAAACAATGTTTTCAAAATCATCGTTTCTTTCAAATTTCAAAAATATTTCTCTTTCAATTTTACTGCGTTTGAGAATATTTTTGCAGATTACTCAGATGCTGGATTCAAACTGGATTATAGTTGAAGACAAAAATATGAGTGTGAGTGATGTGTAGTAAGGTTGTGATGTAAATGTGAAATGTAATCAAAGTTGTATAGTTATAGTGAGAGATTGAAATTGTACTATTCAAAAATTGTAATAAATATTTGTTTGAATAAAAATTTCTGTTTGAATTCAAAATCTGTTTAACTTGTTCTGTTTGAATTCAAATTCGAATTCTGTGTAATTTAATTTTATTCAACAAATATTTATTTAATCTATGAAAAAACAAAATAGTACATTACCAAATACATACTATTCAAAATTGTAATAAATATTTGTTTGAATAAAATTTCTGTTTGAATTCAAAATCTATTTAACTTGTTTTGTTTGAATTCAAATTCAAATTCTGTGTAATTTATTTTATTCAACAAATATTTATTTATTCTATGAAAAATAGTACATTAACAAATACATTTAAATGAATGTATATATGTTTATTATCATTAAACAAAAATCATATAGCGCAAAGCGCATATTCAACAGCGATAACATTCCAACATAAAGGAATCAGCTTATGTTATGAAATTACATAAAGTCATTCATCACAAACAATATTATTACAGTCACATCAATGTTTTGGACTAACATAAACAACAATAAAAAGAAATCAAAAGGTGGCCGAATCCGGACAAGGAACCAGCTGCGTCCACGCTTCGCCCTCATCCTACCAACTCTCCAAGCCTACTTAGCCGCAGGGTCGGAGCTTCCAGCATGTTGATCGGAAGTCCCACCTGTCCAATTCAGAAGAGGAATTCATTAAACAAACAGTAAACGATCAAGTTATGAAAACCTAAAAAGAAAAGAAGGGGAAACAAGTCTTGAACTCAGAACACTCAAGATGAAATGCACATTCATTGCCAGCTTCAATCTTCTTTGCATTGACTACACATTTCAACATCGTATACGAAATTACATGATCAGTCCTTCTGCGGTCATGAATAACCAATTGCACTACTTAGATGATCATAATATTTGGAACGATATTGATGGTCTGCCCAGTGGATTTGATGATGCTCAACTAGATTTCAGTAAAGGATCATTCAGTGGTTTGAACAATGAAGTACCAGATTTGGATGAAATAATCAATGCCATTCCTCTAAACCATCCTTCAGATCCTCGTTTAGCTTCTCTGACCCTTTCTGAAGAGTTCAATATCATCTTCAACGACTTGAGTTATGAGATAGAGAAGTCCAAGTTGAGCTACAGGATATCTAATGATGATCGGAAGGAAGAATCAAAAGGCAAAAAAAAAAAAAAAAATAAGAAGAAATTAACGATGAGCAAGGAAAAACGGCCTTAACATTTGAACTAGTATCGAAGTACTTTTACTTGTCGATATCGCAAGCAGCGAAAGAATTAAACATAGGTCTAACTCTTTTGAAGAAGAAATGCAGAGAGTTGGGAATTCCTCGGTGGCCTCATCATCAAATGAAGAGCATGCAGACTCTCGTAAGGAATGTTCAGGAACTAGAGAGAGAGAATGGAGAAGAAGGAGAAGAGAGACTCATGGACGCTCTATCATATGGCATAACTCCAGCCCCTGGCAGCACCATGAGCGCTCTATCAATCCCAAAAGAACGAGATATGGCGTCGAGCTGCTCCTCTTTGAGGGAGCTAGGAAAACAGTCGGGCGGGGAGTCCAGAAGCTCCTGGAGACCATATCCGTCCACTAACGACCTCAGGGCAGGTCCATGACGTTCTGGTCTTGGCTGAGCTGGGGGCACGGCGGAAGGCTCTTCCCTGCCCTGGGATCTCTTCCTCTTTGATCGGGTCTCCACTCTTAGAGACATTTATCTGCAAACACGAAAGCGAAAGAGATGTTGTTAGAACAAGAAGTATGGAAATATAAGCAAGCAAGTGTATAAAGCAAGCAAGCGTATGTAAGTCTAAGATATCACTCAAGATTTAAATATAGAAGTTCATTCGGTAAAACAAAGCAAGAGTCCATTCGACACTCCAACCCCCAAGCTCATTCGGCAATAAAAAGCGAAACCCTATTCGGCATTCTCAACGTAAGTCATTCGGCGAGAGAAGGCTTGTTACCTGGTTCGGCGACCTGAAGTGATTCGGCAATAAGGATGATTCGGCTGTGAAAGATCTGATTCGGCAATCAAGCTCGGTAGGAGATAACGGAGGCCTAACTCCCCTATTTATAGGCGAAGTATATCGACCGGACCAACTGGTTCGGCATACCCAGGACCGAACAAAGCTATATCAACTGCAGGAGAACAAAGCGCGACACATGCAAGGACGTGCCCCACTTTGGGGGGCATGTGTTGGGGGGTGTTTTCACCGAACCAATTCCTTGTCGAACCATAGATACTACCGAGCCAAAGACCGACACGTAAGCCCACCATCACCAGTCCAAACCATCACTGGACCGAACCACCTCCTAGCCTACCACTGCCGAACCAGAGTGCAACCGGACCATCATCACCGAACCAGGCATTACCGGACCGGCACCTAGCCGGACCAACCCTACCGGTCCAACTCACTCCCAGTACCACCGAATCAAATACCAAACTCCTCTCCGCCCCCATACCGAACCAACTATCTCCCCATACTCCTACCTCCGAACTAGGGCGCCACCGACCCAGAGCACTACCGAATCCTAGTCCCACCGAGCCGATATCATCACCGGACCAAGCGCCATACAGCCACGGCCGAACCAAGCTTCGCCGAACCAGATATGCCAGACCAGATTGCTTCAGCCCAGGCCCACCAGCAGCTATATACATCCAAGACCCCTACCCCCAGCCTCACTCTATAAATAGAGGGGCGGGGGTACAACATTGGCAGACAAGTTTGAGAGCTCAAGCACGGAAGGAGCTTTCAAACAACTTTCATATACTTGTAATCAAAGCTTTGTACTTGTAATCTGAAGGAAAAAGGAGAATAACATATAAAGTGGACGTAGGCACGTTCTGGCCGAACCACTATAAATCTGCGTGTCTTTTACAGTTTAGTCCTTGTTTTTTATATATTTGCATAATTCACCTAAATCATTAAGAACAACATAAAATCAGCTAAATCATACGACTTGGAGGTGTTTGCCCATTTTTTGTGCAAACAGTTATGTGTATATAAACATTGAGTGACGATGAGGTTAATTTATAGACATGTGGTGTTTGACGTTGATTTGGTGGTTGATTCATGGAGTTTATATGTGGAGTTTGACGTTGGATGTAAATTTTGGATGTAAATATTGAAGTTGGATGGATGAAAGTGGTGATGGAAGGTTTGTTTTGTAAATATTGGAGTTTGATATTAGATGTAAATATGTTTGTGTTTGATATTACGATGTTTGAGTTTTATATTGATTTCAGCTTATATCGAGGCTTATATACTGATTTTGGTGAGTTATATATTGATTTTGGTATAGAAGCGAAGCAGGCAGCAAAAAAAGAATTGCCTAGATTACCGACGGCTTATAGGCCATAATTTCTGACGGCAGGCAATGGCGTCCGATGGTTTTTTGTTCAACCTTTTCGAGCATCAGGCGATGGCTTTCGACGGCTAACTGGAACAAACATTCCGAGGCTGGCGAAGGCTCCGGCCGGCTTACCGGAAAAATACCTGCCCTACCATACCACATCGACGTCGCTACCATCAGAATGTTTATTGGAAAGGCCTTGACAAGAGCCATCGGAGGTCGTCGCTATTATATCGTTGAAGCCGTTGAAAAAGGACGAAAGTCATGGTTCATACTCCGACGGCATTTTCGACGGCTAGCGACGGCCGACGACGGCTGCTAGCCGTCGGAAATTGCCTGCTTCCTTGTAGTGAATAGCTCATCCAAAACTAGAGCTTTTCCAATATCCTAATCAAAGTCAATCCAAGGTATTAATGCTACATTCATATACATAAATTTCTTTAATTTAAGAAAACTAGCATTATCATATAAATTTTAGCAGCAACAACGTAAGATCCTGCAAGAGATTTGCTTTTGAATCAAAATGATAAAGTAGTACAACGTAATCTGTTCAGGAGAATGATATCAAGTACCTAAAGCTGAGATGAGGTGAAAATTTTCCATCTATTAATACTGCATTAAACCATGAGTGTGGTTCGACCATAGCATTATGGAGATGTAGAAGTATGCATCTATCTTCAAGAATTCAGCTTCAGGTTTTTCTAATGGATACAAAATGTTGTTTATCCTGCAAGTTTGAGGTAAAAAATTGAATTATTATACAACAAAGATATTAAAAAATACACATACATACGTACATACTTAGCTTTTATATATTCACTTACGTATGTGGTACACACGCACATATACATTTATGTATGTGTGTATACACACAAACATATACATACACATATATATGTGTGCGTTGTATGTATATATGTATGTTTATGTATGTGTGTGTGAGTATGTATATGTATATATGTTTGTGTGTGTGTGTCTATATCTATATATATATATATATATATATATATATAGATATATATATATATATATATATATATATATAATAGCAGATTCTAAAGAGTGGGTTACCTTTCCTACCTACATACATACATATACATATACGTATACATATACATATACGTATATATATATATACACACGTATATATACGTATATATACGTATATATATATATATACACACACACGTATATATGTATATATATGTATAGATATATGTATAGACACACACTTAAGCTTTACTTGCACACATTTAAAATATCAATTGGTCCAACTCTGCACCGTTTTCAGCAATTTCGAAACCATCAGGTATACAGCTCATCAAACAAGCTGCCTTACACTACCAAACATTAGTAGTTTTTATTACAGTGAATCCTATCTAAAACTTAAAGAAATACGAAATTGAGGGTAGAGTGGAGTTGGATTTTGAGTACCTTGGTAACTAGTTAGAGAAACACCTTAGTAACAGTTGGTTGGGGTTACCTATTAGTTGGTAGGCTGCTGACTTGTTGGTCTTTGAGACACCAGAGTATCCTCGGACAACAAGCGAAATTTCTGTGGCTATTATGGGCAAGGGTTTTCATAACAACATATGTGAGAAACTTTTGAATGGTTCACTTGAAGATAGTCCAAACTCAAAAAATAGTGAAAAGGTAAATGGGTAAACTTACAGAGTACAACTGTGTAGTTACACATCGGTGTAAAAAGCACGGCTCTTAAGACTTTGCATGTTATAGAGTTCAAATTCAAGAGCACATGGAATCTGAACCAAGAACTTAATTGGTCAGACACAAATCTCCTAAGTTGTAGGATTAAGTGATTATATTTCTGTAAAAAAAAATCCTATAGGTGCACTACAAAATATATCACGAGCTACTTCTTACATTTCTGCATAAACTTTTAACCTATCAAAGCTTCACCATCATAAGCACTCTCTTTATATCTAAAATTCAGTAACTCAGAACTGATTGAGAACTTCATTCACCCCTTCTTCTCTGCAAATTTCAAAATTGGTTGCAAAACACATCTAAAATACACAGCTCCTAAGCTCAAAACCATAACCTTAAAAGAAGCTAGAGCAATAAGCATCAATATCAACATAGTTGGAGGTATAGGAATCAAAATTCCACCTTCCATACCTACTGGAATTTTACAAGGTTTGGACACATTCGGGTACTTAACTCGCAGCCATACAAACGCCAAAATCTCCAAAAGCATTCCAGGCAATATGAAAAGTTATCAGCAACCAATTTTTCTTGAAAACTCATCCATGACAATAACATCACACTTGAAGAAGACCACATTATTCCTATAAGCGGGGTTCCATAAAACAACCGCTTAGCAAAAAAATCAGGTAGCATTCCTCTGTTGGCTATTCCTAAAAGTTGATACGAATCGGTACTCATTTCAGTAACAAACATACCCATGTTCGACAAAGCCGAGGTACCTTGAATCTGCCAAATTAACCAAACATCACCTATATTTTTTCATATTTTAGAGTAATATCCATCCGCCTATTTTTCTCTATCCATCGGAAGAGCTCCTATCTCTGTGATCAAAGGACATTAACATCTCGTACTTACTAATATTAATGCATAAAGCAATGCTTTTCTAGGATCGTCTACCACTCCGGCTAAAGTACTAATCGAGTCATAGTTGTTGTAGTTCCAGGGAAGAGTGTTTAAGTGCAAACTCCATAACAATACATGAAAGTAAGGAAAAGACTACTAAACAAATTGCTACATGACCAACTATAGTTAATCCTTTTTTAGTTCATGTACATTAAGGCAAAAGTCAACATCAACAAAGTCAAGGCTAGGATAGGTCATGACTAAGAATAGGAATTTTTGACTTGAGATAGTCAAGAAAAAGAACTTGGTACAAAACGTTGTCTATAACTCCGCTGAGCCATTTCATCCATCCTTGAAAGAAACCACAATAAAGGCCTAAGGCAGAAGACACCTAAACAACATATCCCGAATCTTCTGGAAACATTGTGGCTTATCCTGCAGTGTGGAAAGCTTCTGGTATGCATATTAACAATGGAAAAATGATAAAACCTATGATTGCTAAGAATGGAACTGCTGCACCAGCGCTGTTTCCTATACCAAATGGCCAATATGATACTATAAAATATAAGAAATACAAGAGGGATTATGTAAACTTTGCTTGGGGCATATGATTTATGAGCTTCATTGCCTAATTTTTAGTAATTTAGTGCATTATATTAGTGTAGTGATATTGATAGTGGTTGTATCTTAGTTGAGCTTATTGATTTCTGTAAGAAAGGTATAACGTTGTATAAGAATTAAGAACGAAAACTTACATCCTTTTCTAGCTTACTCAATTTAGAATGAACGTAGAAATGAAAGAATTAGCTTATTTAACAACAGATGATAATTATTCATTGGGATTCCATAAATAACATGAAATTGATGTTTTAATCGAGTTGTATAACAGAACACCAATGTCTTTAATGTGAACGGGTGTACATTTTGATAAATTTAATACCAAACCAAGGAATGAAAATAGAATCTAATGGTTTATAAAATTAAATAATGCATAATAATGATAATTATGGAAATAAGGAAGCAAAAAAATTGATACATCATTATCGTTCATCAAAGTAGTAGCATTTGAGTTACACATCTGGGAAAAGGAGAGGTGGATCAAATTTCAATCCCTAAAGATCAAAATGAATTGTATTCAAGACAAACATGTTCGACATTAAGATTATTTTGTGACACGCTGATTTCGAATATAAAATTTTCATCATGAAGTGATGTGCAAAGATCGTAAATGTTGCCGAGGGCAATGTTAGGTTGAATTCGTAAATGAAAACAATTTTAATATTGGAGATAAAATCTGCATAGAAAAGGAAGGCATGGAACTATAACTCATTTTCTAGTATTCATTAACTGATAGATCGCGGCTAAGTAGATTGGTAGAAATCGATTTAGGGTTTCCATGCATCAGTAGATCGATGGCGATATAAGTGCTTTGAACAACAAGTTTGAAGGTGAGGTAGATCGATGATGTGGTTTTTGCATTATTTTTTGAAGGTTGAGTAAGAAGATGGAGATTAAGGATTTTAAATGATAACATCGTGAAGTGGAAATAAGAGAGACGTGAGAAATGAGAGACGAGGCACCTAAATTTAGCTAACCAAAATTTAACGCCGACGTTTCGCTATATGTGAGAAAAATTCCAAATCATCTATGGTTGCACTTGGTTTACAAATGAAACTAATAGGTGCAAAAAAAATATAGGTTTTCTCGTAGTGGGATCCTTACTAATCTAGCCTTGAATGATGAACAGAAGAGAAGGCTAGCCTTTAGGCAATTGCAAGGGGCGGTGCTTCACTGGTGGAATAGTGTGACTGTCGAAGTACCAGAGGAAGAGCTTACATGGGATGATTTCAGAAGGAGGTTTAAGCAGAGGTTTTTATCTGAGGTTTCTAAGTTGATGTTGACGAGGAATTTTATAGATTTAGTCCAAAGAGATATGTCAGTGATCGAGTACGCTGCTAAGTTTGATGAGTTGTCTCAATATGGATATGCGACAATAGGCACTGATATGACAAGGAATGAGAGCTTCATTCGAGGACCGAGACCTGAGCTTGCTACAATGACCATGACACATATCGAGAACCCTATAATGTGGTGGTGGAGATGGTCATTCGCCATGAAGAGATGCTTGTTGTTTCTACTAGGGAAACCCAGGGTCCTCAGGGAAAGAAGAGGAAAATTCTTAAAGAAGAAGGGAAGAAAGGGGATGCTTACAAGAAGGCAAAGGCTGATTTAGTGTGCTTTAAGTGTGATAAGAAGGTTCATTATGCTCACAGTGCCAGACAGGAAAAGGTAAGAAGCCTGCATAAAAAAAAGAATGTCAAATGCTTCAACCGCGACCAAGTTGGGCATTATAAGAACCAGTGTCTAGAGCCAATCAGGGTGGATAGAGGGAAGCTTTTTGCTATTGGACCACCATCCTCTTCTAGGCCTGCTGCGGTAAAGAAAAGGAAAACTATGATGGAAGGTAAGCTTTTGATTTAGAGTATACCAGTTTGGGTATTATTTGATACCGGTGCATCACATTCATTTATGTCATAATATTTGGTTGATAGGTTATGCATAGAACCCACATACTTGTTACTTCATTAAGAGTTGCAAATCCAATAGGAGAATACAACTATGAGGATGAGATGTGACTAATTAGAACTTGAGTTGATAGGTCATAAGTTTGCATGCAATCTCTATGTTTTTGATTTCATAGATTTCGGGATCATTTTGAGTATGGATTGGTTGGGTGTGTATGAGGCTAGGATATTTTGCTAGGATAGGTACATATCATTGAGACACCCAGATAGTCATAACCGAATCATCTTCTCAGTGGAGAATTCTAGTAGAAGTGTTTGTGCTTTTTTGAATGCTATGGAAGTGGGAGAAGAATTAAATCAGGTACAGGTAGCAAGAAAGTTTGCAGATGTCTTTGAGCCGGTTACGGAATTACCACCGAAACGAGTTGTTGAATTTTGGATAGATCTTGTACCAGGAGCTGAACCCTCAACAGACCACCTAGCAGGAGGACACCGAATGAGATTAAAGAATTAAAGGTGAAGCTAGTGGATCTTGAAGGAAAGAATTTTATTACCAAGCAATTCGCCTTGGGGAGCGACTTGGGTGTTGAGAGTAGTAAAGGACGGTATTCCTTCAACAGCGTTTCAAACTAACTATGGTTCGTACGAGTGGTTAGTGATGTCATTTGAGATTGACGAATGCACCTGCTTTCTTTGTAGATTTGATGAACCGGGTTTTCAGAGAGTGCTTGGATAGGTTCATGGTGGTTTTCATTGATGATATTTTAGTGTACTCGAAAGATGAAAGAGAGTATGAGATTTATCTTAGAGTGGTGCTTGGAACGCCGAGGCAGAATCAGCTGAAGGGAAAGTTTTTTAAGCGTCGTTTTTGGAAGAAACAGATTAATTTTCTTGGTCATGTAGTTTCAGGGAAGGGATTGTTAGTCGATCTAGTTAAGATTGAAGCTGTCAATAATTGGAAGAGACCAGAGATGGTAACCGAGATAGGTAGTTTTCTTGGACTTGCTAACTATTACCTGAGATTCTTTAAAGGATTCTCATGGATAGCAGCACCTTTGACTAAGTTAATCAGGAAAGACATGAAGTTTATTTGGTCCGAAAAATGTAAGGAATGGTTCCTTAAGTTAAAGCATTTGTTAACCAATGCAATAATGTTAGTAGTCCCAGATGGAAAACAGGGGTTGGTAGTATACACTGATGCATGTGGGACTGGATTGGGTGCAGTATTGATGTAGAGAGGTATAGTTATTGCTTATGCATCTAGACAGCTTAGATCGCATGAAGTGAGATATCCTGCTCATGATTGGTAGTTGGCTGTAGTGATCTTTGTCTTGAAGATTTAGAGACATTATCTCTTGGAGAGAGATTTGAGTTGTATACCGATCATAAGTATTTAAGATACTTATTCTCTCAGAAGGAGTTGAATATGAGGCAGCAGCAGTGGCTTGAGTTTTTGGTTTCTTATGATTTTTGTATAAAGTATACTCCTGAGAAAGAAAATAAGGCAGCAGATGCTATTAGCAGAATACATCAGAATGTGGTGCTAGCTATGTTGGCAGAGTGGAAGGATTTAGAAGCTTTGGCTAGTTATGATGTGTAGTTAAGATCGATTACTAGTTCTAGTCGGGGTACTGCCATGTTATCTAGTTTAGAAGTTGGACTAATAGTGATCAAAAAAATAGCTTCTAAACAGAGGGAAGATCCAGTTTTAGCCGAGAAGATTAGAAGGCTTGAGATAGGATAGGGGATTGATGATCTAAAGCATTTTGGTATTGGCCAAAGAGGATGGTTGAAAAAGAAGGGACGATTATGTGTTCCAAATGTAGAAAACTTAAGGAGGGAAGTTCTTGAAGAACGTCATCGATCCAAGTTTGCGATTCATCCTAGAGGGAATAAGATGTATCAAGATATGAAAAGAAGCTTCTATTGGGAAGGTATAAAGAGGGATGTTTGCTTGTCGGTTAGGTAGTGTGTGAACAATCAAAAAGTTAAAGCCGAACATCAGAAGCCGAGTGGATTGCTTCAACCTTTAGAGATTCTAATATGGAAATAGGATTCGATATCCATGGATTTCATAGACGGTTACCAAGGACGAACGGAGGAAATGAAAGTATATGGGTCGTAGTAGATAGGTTGACCAGTAGTGCCCATTTCATTCCAGTCAAGTCAACCAGAATGGCACTTGTTTTTGGCAAGGTTGTTCATGAAGCACAGAGTTAGACTTCATGGGATTCCTAGTAGCATAGTTAGTGACAGAGATGCATTATTCACCAGCGAATTTTGAAAGAGCCTACAAGAGGTACTAGGTACCAAACTCAAGATGAGTACAACATATCACCCATAGACGAGGGCAGATATGGAGAGCCAATAAGATACTCGAGGATTTGTTGTGGGCTTATGCAATGGATTTTGGTAGATCTTGGGAAGATCACTTGCATTTGATTGAATTTTCCTATAATAGTTATTCGACTAGTATAGAAATGGTGCCTTTTGAAGCTTTGTATGGAAGGCTATGGAAATTGCTTGTATGTTGGTTGGAGGCTGAAGACAGATTGATCTTAGGTCCAGATTTAGTTTGTGAGGCGTCAGAAAGATTGAGTTAATCCGTGGATGGATGAAGGAAGCTCAATCCAGATAGAAGAGTTACGAAGATAAAAGGCGTAAAAACCTAGAGTTACCAGTGGGAGATAGGGTTTTCATTGAGATATCATCGATGAAGGGTGTGGTACAGTTTAGAAAGTCGGGAAAGTTGGTCCTAAAATATGCTAGTCCATTCCAGATTTTAGAAAGAGTTAGAAAGCTCGCATATACAGTAGAGTTGCCGAGCAGTTTGGCAGGTGTCCATATTGTATTCTATGTCTCTCATCTTTGCATGTATGGGCATGATCTAGAGGCTTTTATTCCTCAGACAGAGTTGGAAGACTTAGTAGTAGAGCCTGATTTGACTTTTGTTAGACAACCAATTCAGGTTGTAGCAAGGTATGAGAAAAGATTGAGGACAAAGACAGTTAAGTTTGTGAAAGTTAGTGGAGCAACAACGAGAAGGACTATACTTGGAAGATAAAGGACATGATTCAAGATGCTTATCCAGATCTGCTTTGATGTTATGTCTATAATAGATTTATATAGATTAGTATCTAGTCGGGTAGGCTAGTTTGGATGTTAGGAGTTATTACAGATGATTGCTATGTTTGATATTTAGTCCTCACTGAATTTCAAGGATGAAATTCTTAAAGGAGGGGACCTGTAACACCACTAATTTTTTATAACATTATTCAGGAGATTTAATTAGAATAAATAAAATAAAATAATATAGAGTGATAAAGAGATTGAGGTTGATTAATAAATTTAGTGGCAATGCTTATTAAAATGAATGGGCTTATAAATGGTTACATGTTAACTAATTAATTATAAAAGCATTAAGATAATTTGCAGCACAGTTTCCCACTCTTATACCATTATCCCTATGCCAATCATGTTCATTTTATTATAAGCAAAACATTCAAAAGAAATCTAAAAATTAGATCGGTCATTAGGAGGAAGAAAAGAAGAGAAATACAAACCTAAAGCTTAGGATCAAGCTAGAAGAAATCAATCTCAATCAATATCCAATTTCCTTATCCAATCTAAGGTGAATAATAATCACAACATCTCTATTTTGGTTTTTGTATGACCATTGATTTTCGGATTTAAGTCTAAATCTAATATAATGATTTTTGATGGTATGCTTTATTTTAAATGGATGATATAGTCAAAAAAGGTTGTTTGCATTTTAAAGTCATGGCTTTATGAGTAATTCTATCTGATATGATTTAATAACGCGATGGAAAATTTTTATGTTATGAAAGACATGAATTTGGAGTTGGGTTACAATTTTATAATTTTCCAAGCCCTGGAGAATTAATTATGATTTTTCAAAGGAAAATATATAGTTAATTAGGTTTATAAATTTATTTCAGAAATTATATTGAGAATTTGGGTCTAAAATTTTGATATGTTGGACAACATGATTAAAGTGAATTTTCGGAATTTTAGGGTAATTTACCAAGTGATTTAATGTGGAAATTAAATTATTTCGAAAGGAGGACCTAGATGATTTAATTGATGTTAAATGGGAAGGGCATAATTGTCAATGTTATTCAGTTTTTAGATCTAAGAAAATGTGGCAATTATTTGTAAAATAATTTGGAAGTTTAAGATAACCAACCCAGTGTTTACACATGGGCAAGTTAGTTACGAAAAGATTACTTTATTTGGTAAAACCAGTTTGTACTTAGAAAAGTAGGTTTCGCCTTCTTTGGTAGTAGCTTTCGACCCAGAGCTCCCGCCTTCAACCTTGTCGAAACCTTTTTAGACGAAAGCCGAAACCAATACACATGGTATCACTTAGTTGATACGCAGTGGATTGGAGAAAGGCGGAAGGTAGGGTGTCGAAACATAGCTTCCAAAGGTGTCGATACCTTTGTTTTGTTTTTTAAAAGAAAACCGCTTGCCTGGTTACTAAGGGGTTTCGAAATAGCCAAAACCAATGCTTGCAAAAGGGTACTTTTAAACTAGCTTTCTTAGGAGAGCTGCTGCCTTTTTAAAGTAGTAGCTTCCAAAGGAGTTCCTTAGTTTTTAAATTTAAAGCTTTCGAAAGGGTTAGTTTCGACCAAGTTGAAACCCTTTTGTATCTTAATGCATTTCGATGGTATTGAAGACAACAATGTCGTCGAAAGCAAGTGTTTGTTTCTAAAAAAAATACAAGCCAGTTCCTATGGCTTTCGTAAGGGGTTAGGGTTTTCGAAGGTAATGATTTCGAAAGGGGTTTCGAAGCCAACCTTCCAATATTTTACCCAGACGTTTTATGCTTTCAAAAGGATGGTTTTGACACCATCATGTTTTCCCCAAATACTTTTATATGATAAAGAAAGGTTTCGAAAGAAGTACTTTCGCATATGTTCACTAAGACCCAAAATGATATTTTAAGTATAAACCAAATGGTTTCGGAAGGTATACTTCCAATGGTCTCGAAAGAGGGTCTTTCAATGTTTTGGAAAAGGGTACTTTCAAATGGTTTTGAAGCTATGTTTCAATAGTTATGTAATATCCCAAATTTTTTGACAAAATCAATTTAATAATCTGTATTAAAATTTAATTGATATTGATAATTTTGTTAATAATAATTCAAATTGATTTAATAATCTTCTTCAATAAATAATAAATTGGTTATTTTATCTTTTAAAAATAATAAATTGGTTTCTATTTATAATATAAATATATAGTTTATATTGTAAATAGATTAGCATTGTTTAAATTTAATAAATAAAGCATGATTTAAAATTATAATATATATATATATATATTATTAATTTGAGAAATTGTTTTTATTTAGTACATAAGCTTTTCAAAGTTATTAAATAAATCATGGTTTAGATTTAATAATTGAATCATGATTTAAAATTCTAATATATACATTAATAATTTGGAAATTTTGATTTAAATTAATATTAAGTTTTCAAAGCTATGTAATAAATAAATATATGATTTTTAAATTGTTAAGACAAATGTTTAAAATAATTTTGGCTTAAGTTTTAAATTTAAATGGATTAACAAAAGAGCTTTGTTTTGTTCTTTTTAAAATATAGCTTAATAAAATAGATATAAGGATATAATTTCTTTTATAATTTTTTTTAATTTATTAATGAGTTATTTCTAAAAATAATATTAATAGTGCATTGTTTTACAAATAGATTTTGAATAAAATGGCAATTGTTATTTCAAATTTAATTTGTATTCATAACTTGATTTTTAAATATTAGATTTTGAATTTGATTTGAATATAAAGTTTTAAAATACAAAGTATAGACTTTTAATTGTTTTAATTTTTATATACATACGCTTTATTTTAAGCATAATTTGTTTTTATATCTTTTATAAATTTATATACATATAAAATCCTAATTAACAAATTAAATTAGGCTAAACATATATATTAACATTTACATTTAAATACAAATTACCTTACAAAGACATGTGTTGATTTCTTAAAACCTCATTTAACAAATGTTATAAGATAAACATTTCATTTGAAAAATGTCAAAAGTTCGTACAAGTGGCCTCTTTTAAAATCAATTTTTCTTTTATTTAATAAAATCAGAAATTAACCTATGTAAGAACAGATTCTATCATTCCTATCACTTTTTCTCATTTTTCTAATCAAAGAAACTTCAATTTGTTTATTTCTTAAAACCTGAAAGTCACTCCACTATAAAAAAATCATGCTCAAAACAAATCTGAACATATAAACCCAAAGTCAGTTGCAAAACTCTTCAAATCTGTAAATCTTCAAAACCCAAAATCAGTAAACTTCTCATGTCAAAGATCTTTTCCCTGTAATCCACTTTTAGAATTCAAACATGCAAGCCTATAATTCATTTCAAATGCAAACCTGTTCTCATGAAAATTCAAGTTCCTCATATCAAAAAGTCTGCATCATTTTTCTTTTCAATCAGGAAAATGGGCTCTTTAAATTTCAAACCTGCATTATCATATTTTTCTGCAATCTGGAAATTGTTCTGCATGCCACCTGAAAGCTAAGCAATACAAACCCAGAAATCATGTTCAATACCAAATCAAAGCTCCTTAATTTAAATTCTGTTATGCACTATTTTTCTGCAATCTTGAAGCCTGCAAACAGTTTACAATCAAGCAAATTCAAAATCATTTTTGTATAGAGGCATGCAAGCAGTTTTACCATCTGCAAATTCAAAAAGCCTTTCAACAGAGGCTCTGCTTCCTTATAAATTGGTGAGTAACCTTTTGAATCTAAAAAATTTAAAAATAGGTTGCATGTTAGTATACTGAAGTGAAATAGTATTGTTTGTGTTTATAAGTAATTGTTGATGTGAAAATGTATTGTGTGTATGCTGTTTTTTATTATTGTTGCCTGTTCTTTTTTGATTTTCCAGGCAAATTTTTTATTAAAATACTTATCTTTTAATTAGTTTTCTGATAGAATGAAATTTATAAAATAAAGTTGTTTGATTATCTTAAGTTAATATTTAAAATATTTAAGTAAGTCAAAAAAAAAAATTAGCCTGTTGTCTCCGTAAACCAAAAACAACTATGTGCATGTCAAAATTAAGTAATACTTAAATCCTTTAATTTAGCAATTCAGTATTATAAATCAAAAGCATTAACAAAAACATGATTTTTAAATCAAGAATCATAATTTTTAGAAAAGAGTTGAAGGCATAGTATTGTGATGATCTGAAATGGGAATGATTGATTTTTCTGGTGATCTTTGAATTGTGGAGGCTCGGGTTTCTTCTGGGTGATGAAGGAGGGTTAGAGGAAGCTAGGAAAAATCATTTGTGGTGATGGAATTCAGTGTGGAAGTTGCGGTAGTGTTTTTCTTTTTAAAACCCTAGTTTTTAATGGTTTGAAGAGTCGATCATTTCGGTTTGTATAATTGACCGAGTGTTATGATCTTTTGGGTATCGATAGATTGGTTGTGGTTGAAGTTGAGGCCGGAGGGGCTGACCTTCAGGTGGTCGGAGCGGCGAGAGTTTGGTGTTGACAGGTTTGAAGGGGGAACCTGATGGTTGTTTCCAGGTTTGGGATTTAGTACTCGAATCTGAATTCGAGGTTAAGTATACGATCTGATGATCGCATCTGGATGTTGGAGTGTTTTTGGATGTAGTACGATCAACTCTGATGATCGGTGGTGGCCGGAGCCACTGTGCATATGCACGGTTAATAATTTGCACTGATGATGTTTGGTTTAGTTTGTTACTCGAGAAAATCTCTGGATTACTCGAAGTTTTTGGGTAATTGGCTCGGGTGAATGGGCTTTTAACTCGAAGTAAATTAGTATAAGCTCGGGTGAGTTTAGTTTCAGGTTTATTTCAGAAACATGTAAAATCAGTTTTTAAATTTTTTTAAAATCTGAAGCTTTTGGATGTAAAGAAAGGTTTTAAACCTGATTTTAAATTCAAGTTTAAAAATTTCTAGAATCCAAGTTCAAATTTAAAATCTCATTTTTAAATAAAAAAGAATAATAATAAAAGTAATAAAGTTTAAAACTTGAATTATTAACTACTTTAAATAGTCAGTAGATTGAATGTTTTAAAACTGAAAATTTTGAAATATAAGCAAGTTTAAAATTAAATTTAAATCTGGAAATCAAAAGTTAAATATGAATTTCAGTTTTTGAAATTAAAAGAAGTTTTAAAATTTAAAAGATTTAAACAAAGTGTAAATTTAAAATTATTGAATTTTGAAATGGATTTAGTTTCAAACTTTCATGAATTTCTTTATTAAGACAAGCACTTGTTTGTCTTATAATTTTAAAAAGTTTTAAATTGTTTAAAACTTTGTTCAAGTTTAAATTATATTCATTTTAAATTTTATATTTGAAATGAAATTTAAAAGTAAGTCCAAAAGTAATTTGTTTCAAATAAATTTGTTAATGACAATTTAAACATAATTAAGAAATGTTTTATCTTAAAATTAAGTTAAGATTTAATGTTTGAAATTAATTTAATTAATGAGGTAATTGAGTAATAATTAGTTAATTTATTTAATTAATTGAATTAAGATAAATTAATTGATTAAGGATTAATCTATTTGTAATTAAGATCATGAATTAGATTATTAATTAATGATTAAAGAATTTTTAAGTTATAATCATGGTTAATTAATTAAATAATTAGGGTAATGAATAATTAAAGATAATTAAATTGTAGTTAACAATGGTTAATCTAAGTTAATTACTTAATGAAAATAATTAGAGAATGGTTAATGAAGGTCATTAACTATGATTATTTATTTAATTAATGTGATTAATTTTTAATAATTAATTAGATTAATTAATTTAATAATAATCATTTGTGAATTGTTGAGTATAATTACTTAATGAAGTAATTAAGAAATTAATTACTTAAGGTAATTAATTGTGTTAATGTGATTATTTAATTTGATTAATCAAGTTTAAGTAATTTTAAACACTAGATGTTTTAATGATAATTACTTAATGTAATTAATGGATTAGAAATTATTAGTGAAGTAATTAATTGGTAATTACAAGATGTAATTAATGGAAGATGTTCAATAATGTAAGTAATTTGGATTAAATTACTTGTAATTAATCAAGGGATTAATTAAGAAATTAATTAAGGGATAATTTATTTATTTTAATGAGGTAATTAAGTTAGTCAATTACTGAATGTGATTAATCTGGAATTATTAATAATTGTGGATAATTACTTAAGGAAATTAATTTTAATAAAGTAATTAATTAAAATATAATTAAGGATCATTAATTAATTAATACAATTAATGATGTAATTAAAGTTGATTAATTATGATTAATTAATCAATGACTAATAATTAAAGGCAATTAATGTTATTAATTAAGGATTAAGGTAATTAATTATAGTTAATTAATTAATCGAAGTAATTATAAGTTAATTACTGTTTTTGATTGAGAATAATTAATTGGAGAAATTAATTAAGATAATTACATGAATGTAATTAAGGATAATTAATCAAGGGTGATTAATTAAGGTAATTAATTTAGATGATTAATTTATTGATTGTAATCAATTAAATGGTTAAGTAAGCAAGATTTATATTGATGAAGTAATTAATTTAATTTAAATTAATTAAAGATGAAGTAATTAATTTAATTCACTTTAAATTAATTAGAGATAGAGGTTGTTAATTTAATTCATTTTAAATTAATTATAGATGATGTATGAAGTAAATCTTTGCTTATGTATGGATGGGTGATATTGATTGCCTTGAATGGATGTAATCTCAGAAATGAGATAAGTAATGTTGTGTGGTATGAATGCTTTGGTTGCATTGTGATGATAATATAGATTATCTATTGTGATGATGATATGGATTACCTATTTTTATGATAATATGGATCATCTGTTTAATATGATAGTGTTGATTATCAATTGTGATTTGTGAGTTATCTATCTGTGTATATATAGATAATTGAATTGTTTTAAAACTTTAAAACAACTTGGACCTAAAAGATACGTTTTGGATTTCGATGAGACCGAGATCGGGTTTCCATATTTGGATATCCGAAAACCACATCGATCCAAATTAACGATAGGTCGTGAATCTCAAGTAAAGATGAAGATTCAGAGTATAAGGGATATTGTCGTTAACTCTGAGGGTGATTCCAAAATGAGCGTAACGAGATAATGCCTTCAGTTTCATTCGAACCCGGAACGAACTTGTATGGATTGAATGCTTTCAGAACATCGTCAGGTGGACGATGAGCATTCTAAGTGATGTGTTCACTAAAGGTAATCGTAGCCTCAAGCCTCATCAACCGGGAATGGCTAAAACAGGGGAGGTGCAGCAAGGTTAAGTGGATCATGCCCAAGTAGGACGAGATTTTCCCTTGTCTAGAGGTCCCTTTTATTTGGCTGTATGGGCGGTTGCTAGCTACAACTGCGGGGTTGTCTTGTTCGAAACTGTTCAGTAAGGAATGGTTCCGGCCTTGTGTTGCAGGGGATTGGGAGTGATCCTCGGTACGTTGATCTAGGCCACGTACTGTGATGGGTGGTACCCTGGTAGCCCTACCATTGTATGGAATCCAAAATCCAATAAGCGCCCTCAGATTTGATTGTATTACCCACTTTTGTGGCTAGTAGTTGGAATTTAATAAATGTAACAATTTCGGCTATTTCATATTTACTTGAAAACCCTAGACACTATTATAATATCACCGGATTTCCTATCAAATGTTTTGGTTAGCGTATGGTAAAAACTTTTCCATGTTATGTGTGGGAAGTCTTTCGTGATACCTTTCTTTTCAAAAGGTTTTGAAAGTTAAGCAACCTTAACCTATTACTCACACCAGACCTATGTCTGACCCGGTGTTTATCTTCTGTTTTCTTAAACTCTTGGGTACTCAAATTTTTACGAGTAGCCAAGGGATTCAGGTTAGCTTTGACGAATTATGGAGGAGAAATAGAGTAGGAGGCTTCTGCGTGTAGATATATAGATTTCCGCTGTGCTGGTTTCTGTGAGTAGTTCTCTTATATTGTATTGAGTAGTATAACTAGACAGGTGTTTATAACTGTCTAGTGTGTGATGTGTAATCTGTGTAACTCTGATAATGGTTGTAAACTATGTAATATTTATGTTATTAATATAACTTATTCGTTCCGCTGTTTAGATTCTTATGTTGTTTCTTCTTTCTCTTCTTTCTTTTCTTTTTCTATCCCTTTCTTTCTTCAAGATGATACGATTTTCTGTGGTGAGAAAGTCGGGTCGTCTCACTTGGTATCAGAGCATTAGGTTGAGTGAACACCTAGGCTCTGGAGTGGTGTCTATCTTGAGAGAGCGTATTTGTTAAATATATATATATATATATATATATATATATATATATATATATATTTATTTCTACCTAGCTGTTGGGTTACCTGTTCAGATTTTCCAATCTAAGTTATAAAGGTAGATGGGGTAGTGGTGTGTGTAACACAACTACCATTGGTTGGAGTTTGAATGTTTGAGGTTGGAGGTGTATCTGTCAAGACTATAGACCCAATACCGTCTCGAATAAATTTTGTAGTGATGAAAGATTTCATCAATCTCTGAAGGAAACCTGTTAAGGTTCGGAGTCTATTTTTAAAGTTGGATGAGTAGAGTTTGAATCTGTTGGTTGAGCAGAAGCGAGTGATGGTATTTTGATACCTCAGGAAGTAGTAGCTGCGTGATGAGATGCAGTGACTATGGATGTTACCGAAGATGTTTTCTTTGGAACAAGTTTAAGGAAATGAGTCCGCTTCGATGTTGTGGCTGTGTTCAGCATTGTGTTTCTGTTGATTTGAGTCCGAGTTTCTCGAAGAGCTTTGGATTAGGAGATCTTTGGCATCTGTGGTAGCAGTGCATCTCGGAGTGTTCTGTGCGTCGGTAGGGAGTCTTCTGGCTTAGTAGTATTTCTGGAAGTGGAGTTTAGAAGCAGCTGAGTAGACCCATTTCTTTGATGGATTGGCTAGATAAGTGTAAGCTGTTCTATTTGGTAAAGGGAAAACAGTTTTCCTTGGATCTGGTTTGGATTGATCGCAAAAGTGACTTGCGATTGTTTGAGTGTTCTCTTGGGTTATCGGAGTTTTTCCAGATATCTTCAAGGAAGTCGGAGTTTTATCCGCATCTGGAGATTGAGTTTCTTTATCGACTGGGATTCCAGGAGTGCTACCGGTGGTTCAGCTTAGTAGAAGGATGATTCCTAGAGATAGAGTTTGATGAAGCATCTCAGGTTTTAGTGGAGTTTTTGAGTTTTCTTTATGGATCTGTTGAACCATATTTCTGGGATATGTTGTCTAGTTGTGCTCGTGTTCTTCTTCAGCATTTTCTTCTACTTCGGATCAGAGTTGAGCAGCGGAAGCAGTTTGGAAGTGTATCTGCTTTTCTTTTCCGGATAGGAGAAGTTGTTGCCTTCTGATGTTTGAGGAGTAGGATTTGATCTTGGTTGATCTTGAGGAGATCATTTTTTTGAGTTGATTGGTTTTGTTTGTTTCTAAAGACATCAACAAAGGTTGAGCTGATCAGGAAGGTTGTAGGCAGCCCAGGATCGTCCAAATTTTTTTGAGGATAAGAGACGGAGGAATTTGGATTCCGGAGTCGGAGATTTGATTTGGATAAGTTTTCTCCGATCGAAAAGGAGCTATAAGATTGGGTAAGGCTGGGAAGCTAGCTCTGAAGTGTTTTGGATCTTTTCTGTGATCTTGGAGAATAAGTGATTGATCTACAAGATTGAATTGCCAGTTTGGATAACTGGGATTCGATGAGTTTCACGTATCTCTGAGGGAGTACGTGTATGATCTATCTCTGGTTGTGGAACCAGCAGTTCTGGAGTTTTGGTTGTTGAGTCAGACTCGTCTGTAATCTGATATCTTGTCTAGTGTTGTAGATATAGTTAAATAGGAGCTTTGTAGCTTTATAGTTTTGATTGTATGGATTCTATAGAACGAGTGTCCCGGTATATGTGCACTTGGGGAAACTCGAGGAAATTTTACCCAGAATTTTATCTGGATAGTGAGATTTGTTTGATTGGATGAATTGGTTGCTATGGTTGTTAGCATATGTTTGATATATGCTTGTGTTTTAAAATTAAATCCTTAATGAGATTATTAAATTACCTTTGTTTTAAATTTCGGGGACGAAATTCTTTTCAGGAGGAAGGATTGTAATATCCCGAAATTTTTGACAATATCAATTTAATAATCTGTATTAAAATTTAATTGATATTGATAATTTTGTTAATAATAATTCAAATTGATTTAATAATCTTCTTCAATAAATAATAAATTGGTTATTTTATCTTTTAAAAATAATAAATTGGTTTCTATTTATAATATTAATATATAGTTTATATTGTAAATAGATTAGCATTGTTTTAAATTTAATAAATAAAACATGATTTAAAATTCTAATATATATTAATAATTTGAGAATTTGTTTTTATTTAATATATAAGCTTTTCAAAGTTATTAAATAAATCTTGATTTAGATTTTATAAATGAATCATGGTTTAAAATTCTAATATATACATTAATAATTTGGAAATTTTAATTTAAATTAATATTAAGTTTTCAAAGTTATGTAATAAATAAATATATGATTATTAAATTGTTAAGACAAATGTTTAAATGTTCAAAATAATTTTGGCTTAAGTTTTAAATTTAAATGAATTAACAAAAGAGATTTATTTTGTTCTTTTTAAAATATAGCTTAATAAAATAGGTAATTTATTAATAAGGATATAATTTCTTTTATAATTATTTTAATTTACTAATGTGTTATTTCTAAAGATAATATTAATAGTGTATTGTTTTGCAAATAGATTTTGAATAAAATGGCAATTGTCATTTCAACTTTAATTTGTATTCATAACTTGATTTTTAAATATTAGATTTTGAATTTGATTTGAATATAAAGTTTTAAAATCCAAAGTATAGATTTTTAATTGTTTTAATTTTTATATACATAAGCTTTATTTTAAATATAATTTGTTTTTATTTCTTTTATAAATTTATATACATATAAAATCCTAATTAACAAATTAAATTAGGCTTAACATATATATTAACATTTACATTTAAATACAAATTACCTTACAAAGACATGTGTTGATTTCTTAAAACCTCATTTAACAAATGTTACAAGATAAACATTTCATTTGACAAATGTTAAAAGTTTGTACAAGTGACCTCTTTTAAAATCAATTTTTCTTTTATTTAATAAAATCAGAAATTAACCTATATAAGAACACATTCTTTCATTCCTATCCCTTTTTCTCATTTTTCTAATCAAAGAAACTTCAATTTGTTTATTTCTTAAACCTGAAAGTCACTCCACTATAAACAAATCATGCTCAAAACAAATCTGAACATATAAACCCAAAGTCAGTTGCAAAACTCTTCAAATCTGTAAATCTTCAAAACCCAAAATCAGTAAACATCTCATGTCAAAGATCTTTTCCCTGTAATCCATTTTCAGAATTCAAACATGCAAGCCTATAATTCATTTCAAATGCAAACATGTTCTCATGAAAATTCAAATTCCTCATATCAAAAAGTCTGCATCATTTTTCTTTTCAATCTGGAAAATGGGCTCTGTAAATTTGAAATCTGCATTATCATATTTTTCTGCAATCTGGAAATTGTTCTGCATGCCACCTGAAAACTAAGCAATACAAACCCAGAAATCATGTTCAATACCAAATCAAAGCTCCTCAATTTAAATTCTTTTCTGCACCATTATTCTGCAATCTTGAAGCCTGCAAACAGTTTACAATCAAGCAAATTCAAAAGCATTTTTGTATAGAGGCATGCAAGCAGTTTTACAATCTGCAAATTCAAAAGGCCTTTCAACAGAGGCTCTGCTTCCTTATAAATTGGTGAGTAATCTTTTGAATCTAAAAAATTTAAAAATAGGTTGCATGTTAGTATACTGAAATGAAATAGTATTGTTTGTGTTTATAAGTAATTGTTGATGTGAAAATGTATTGTGTGTATGCTGTTTTTTTTATTATTGTCACTGTTCTGTTTTGATTTTCCAGGCAAAATTTTTATTAAAATACTTATCTTTTAATTTGTTTTCTGATAGAATGAAATTTATAAAATAAAGTTGTTTGATTATCTTAAGTTAATATTTAAAATATTTAAGTAAGTCAAAAAAATTAGCCTGTTGTCTCTGTAAACCAAAAACAGCTATGTGCATGTCAAAATTAAGTAATACTTAAATCCTTTAATTTAGCAATTCAGTATTATAAATCAAAAGCATTAACAAAGACATGATTTTTAAATCAAGAATCATAATTTTTAGCAAAGAATTGAAGGCACAGTATTGTGATGATCTGAAATGGGAATGATTGATTTTTCTGGTGATCTTTGAATTATGGAGGCTCGGGTCTCTTTTTGGGCGATGGAGGAGGGTTAGAGGAAGCTAAGGAAAATCATTTATGGTGATGGAATTCAGTGTGGAAGTTGCGGTAGTGTTTTTCTTTTTAAAACCCTAGTTTTTAATGGTTTAAAGAGTCGATCATTTCGGTTTGTATAATTGATCGAGTGTTATGATCTTTTGGGAATCGATAGATTGGTCGTGGTTGAAGTTGAGGCCGGAGGGGCTGACCTTCAGGTGGTCTGAGCGGCGAAAGTTTGGTGTTGACAGGTTTGAATGGGGAACTTGATGGTTGTTTCCAGGTTTGGGATTTAGTACTCGAATCTGAATTCGAGGTTAAGTATACGATCTGATGATCGCATTTGGATGTTGGAGTGTTTTTGGATGTAGTACGATCACCTCTGATGGTCGGTGGTGGCCGAAGCCACCGTGCATATGCACGGTGAAGAATTTGCACTGATGATGTTTGGTTTAGTTTGGTACTCGAGAAAATCTCTGGATAGCTCGAAGTTTTTGGGTAATTGGCTCGGGTGGATGGGCTTTTAACTCGAAGTAAATTAATATAAGCTCCGGTGGGTTTAGTTTTAGGTTTGTTTCAGAAACCTGTAAAATCAGTTTTTAAAATTTTTTAGAATCTGAAGCTTTTGAATGTAAAGAAAGGTTTTAAACCTGATTTTAAATTCAAGTTTAAAAATTTTTAGAATCCAAGTTCAAATTTAAAATCTCAATTTTAAATAAAAAATAATAATAATAAAAGTAATAAAGTTTAAAACTTGAATTACTAACTACTTTAAATAGTAAGTAGATTGAATGTTTTAAAACTGAAAATTTTAAAATATGAGCAAGTTTAAAATTAAATTTAAATCAGGAAATCAAAAGTTAAATATGAATTTCAGTTTTTGAAATTAAAAGAAGTTTTAAAATTTGAAAGATTTAAACAAAGTGTAAATTTAAAATTGTTGAATTTTGAAATGGATTTAGTTTCAAACTTTCATGAATTTCTTTATTAAGACAAGCACTTGTTTGTCTTATAAATTTTAATGGTTTTAAATTTTTTAAAACTTTGTTCAAGTTTGAATTATATTCATTTTAAATTTTATATTTGAAATGAAATTTAGAAGTAAGTCGAAAAGTAATTTGTTACAAATAAATTTGTTAATGACAATTTAAACATAATTAAGAAATGTTTTATCTTAAGATTAAGTTAAGATTTAATGTTTGAAATTAATTTAATTAATGAGGTAATTATGTAATTAGTTAATTTATTTAATTAATTGAATTGGGATAAATTAATTGATTAAGGATTAATCTATTTGTAATTAAGATCATCAATTAGATTATTAATTAATGATTCAAGAATTATTAGGTTATAATCATGGTTAATTAATTAAATAATTAGGGAATAATGAATGAATAATTAAAGATAATTAAATTGTAATTAACAATGGTTAATCTAAGTTAATTACTTAATGAAAATAATTAGAGAATGGTTAATGAAGGTCATTAACTAGGATTATCTAATTAATTAATGTGATTAATTTTTAATAATTAATTAGATTAATTAATTTAATAATAATCATTTGTGAATTGTTGAGTATAATTACTTAATGAAGTAATTAAGAAATTAATTACTTAAGGAATGTTAAATGTGATTGTTTAATTTGATTAATTAAGTTTAAGTAATTTTAAACACTGGATGTTTTAATGATAATTACTTAATGTAATTAATGGATTGGAAATTACTTACTGAAGTAATTAATTAGTAATTAAAGGATGTAATTAATGGAAGATGTTCAATAATGTAAGTAATTTGGATTAAATTACTTGTAATTAATCAAGGGATTAATTAAGAAATTAATTAAGGGATAATTAATTTATTTTAATGAGGTAATTAAGTTAATCAATTACTGAATGTGATTAATCTGGAATGATTAACAATTGTGGATAATTACTTAAGGAAATTAATTTTAATAAAGTAATTAATTAAAATATAATTAAGGATCATTAATTAATTAATACAATTAATGATGTAATTAGAGTTGATTAATTATGATTAATTAATCAATGATTAATAATTAAAGGCAATTAATTAATGTTATTAATTAAGGATTAAGGTAATTAATTATAGTTAATTAATTAATTGAAGTAATTAAAGGTTAATTACTGTTTTTGATTGAGAATAAGCAATTGGAGAAATTAATTAGGATAATTACATGTAATTAAGGATAATTAATCAAGGGTGATTAACTAAGGTAATTAATTTGGATGATTAATTTATTGATTGTAATCAATTAAATGGTTAAGTAAGCAAGATTTATATTGATGAAGTAATTAATTTAATTTATTTTAAATTAATTAAAGATGAAGTAATTAATTTAATTCACTTTAAATTAATTAGAGATAGAGGTAGTTAATTTAATTCATTTGAAATTAATTATACATGATGTATGAAGTAAATCTTTGCTTATGTATGTATGGGTGATATTGATTGCCTTGAAAGGATGTAATCTCAGAAATGAGATAAGTAATATTGTGTGGTATGAATGCTTTGGTTGCATTGTGATGATAATATAGATTATCTATTGTGATGATGATATGGATTACCTATTTTTATGATAATATGGATCATCTGTTTATTATGATAATGTTGATTATCAATTGTGATTTGTGAGCTATCTATCTGTGTATATAATAGATAGTTGAATTGTTTTAAAACTTTAAAACAACTTGAACCTAAAAGATACGTTTTGGATTTCGAAGAGACCGGGATCGAGTTTCCATATTTGGATATCCCAAAACCACATCGATCCAAATTAACGATAGGTCGTGAATCTCAAGTGAAGATGAAGATTCAGAGTACAAGGGTTATTGTCGTTAACTCGGAGGGTGATTCCAAAATGAGTGTAACGAAAGCCTTCGGTTTCGTTCGAACCCGGAGCGAACTTGTATGGATTGAATGCTTTCAGAACATCGTCAGGTGGACGATGAGCATTCTAAGTGATGTGTTCACTAAAGGTAATCGTAGCCTCAAGCCTCATCAACCGGGAATGGCTAAAAAAGGGAAGGTGCGGCAAGGTTAAGTGGGTCATGCCCAAGTAGGACGAGATTTTCCCCTGTCTAGAGGTCCCTTTTATTCGGCTATGTGGGCGGTTTCTAGCTACAACCGCGAGGTTGTCTTGTTCGGAACTATTCAGTAAGGAATGGTTCCGGCCTTGTGTTGCATGGGATTGGGAGTGATCCTCGGTACGTTGATTTAGGCCACGTACTGTGACGGGCGGTACCCCGGTAGCCCTGCCATTGTATGGAATCCAAAATCCAATAAGCGCCATCGAATTTGATTGTATTACCCACTTTTGTGGCTAGTAGCTGGAATTTAATAAATGTAACAATTTCGGCTATTTCATATTTACTTGAAAACCCTAGACACTATTAAAATATCATTGGATTTCCTATCATATGTTTTGGTTAGCGTAAGGTAAAAACTTTTCAATGTTATGTGTGGGAATCTTCTGTGATACCTTTCTTTTCAAAAGGTTTTGAAAGTTAAGCAACATTAACCTGTTACTCACACCAGACCCATGTCTGACCCGGAGTTTATCTTCTGTTTTCTTAAACTCTTGGGTACTCAAATTTTTACGAGTAGCCAAGGGATTCAGGTTAACTTTGACGAATTATGAAGGAGCAATAGAGCAGGAGGCTTCTGCGTGTAGATATATAGATTTCCGCTGTGTTGGTTTCTCTGAGTAGTTCTCTTGTATTGTATTGAGTTGTATAACTAGATAGGTGTTTATAACTGTCTAGTGTGTGATGTGTAATCTGTCTAACTCTGATAATGGTTGTAAACTATGTAATATTTATGTTATTAATATAATTTATTCGTTCCGCTGTTTAGATTCTGATGTTGTTTTTTCTTTCTCTTCTTTCTCTTCTTTTTCTATCCCTTTCTTTCTTCAAGATGATACGATTTTCTGTGGTGAGAAAGTCGGGTCGTCTCAAGTTAAATGGTACTTTAATGCGTTCGAAAGGTTTTGAAAGAAAGGATTTAAAGTATTCGAAAGGTAGGACCCTAATTTTTTATGAAGATAAGTTTTTATGCGTTCGATGGAGGACATCCAATGAGATCGAAGCAAGTTTCGAAGGAGTCGAAAGTTTTGTTTTTCAAAATAAATAACCCAAAATCAAAATTTTAAAGGCAAAACCCATGGCTAAATTTAAATGATTTTTTAATGGTTTTAAGAAGGGCTTTCCTTGAAAATGTTAGATTAAAGGAATTAACCATATTTTTGTGAAAATGATTTCAAGGGTATTAAACCCACATGAGTAGTATTGTTTTGTAATTATGTTGCTTCTTTGAATATAAATATATTCACATTATAATGGACCCATAACTACAATTTGTTGATAGAGGGCAAAAGAACCAGCTAGATTAACTAGTAGTGAAAATAGATTGATTAAACTCCTGGATGAGTAGACTTGCATCTAAGAGGTCAGAAAGACCAGAATATAGGATGCCTAGGTATAGAAGTTGTCAGGGAGACAGGTTCATAATGAATCCATGAAAACTATGATCAGGGAGTTACTGGAGTTACCAATAGGTTCATAGTGATCCCTTGAAAACTATGTTATAAAGAGTAATTGGTAGGGGCCGATTGGTTTGTAGTGAACCCATGAAAATTATATCCGGATTAAGTTGTTTATAGTTGTCAATAGGTTCCCAGTCAACCCATGAAAACTAGGATAAGAGAAAAGTTATTGGAGTCACCAATAGGTCTAGGGGAACACATGAACTAACTAAGTTACTTAGCAAGGGCCAATAGGTTCATAGTGCACCCATGAAAACTATGAAATAGGACATGGAGTCCATAAATTATATAAAGGTTGTTAGTAAGCCCATGAAGACTACTGCGTTAATAGTGATCCTAGAAACTATAAATATGAAAAGTAGCCAACTCAATCGGGGATGGATAATCCAGAATGTTTTAATATGTATGCATATTGTCATAATAGTTTGAAATGATATGTTTTAACCATTATGGATGTAGGAGCACAGTATATGGTTTTGAAAAGGTTTTAAGATACTAGTGAGGGGAAAACCCGTTCCACTAAGCAGCATGGTTTCACTAGATATCTAAATGGGTTGAGTGTTAGATTATTATTCATACAAGGCTTTATGTCTGACTCGAATTTTTTGTTTTTCCCTTAAACTCTCTGATACTCAATTGATTTTGAGTAGTTTGAGATTTAAGGTTTCTAGGTTCTCTTTTAGACGAATAAAGCTTCCGGAGACATAGGGGAGGCATTCTAGTTATTTAGAGTTATCTATTTTCGCTATGCATTTTGGATGTAAAGGCAGACTTGTTTTGTTGCCTTACTATATACTCCGATCAACCAAAGGGGCATCTTCATATGTCGCTCTTGATATATGTGTAATAATTATATTTTTATGAACGTGGCTAACATTTGTGGGATTATGTAATGAACAAGAAATGTTTTGAATGGAATGTAGAAATACGTTTTAATTTTTAAATTTTTTTCCATATTCTTGTGATTGGTGTATTAATATATCTAGCACCGTCGTATTTGGTTGTCGAGGATTAATAACTATGGATGACTGCAATATCTGTAGCCATTGGTTTTGGGCCTCCAAGTAAGAGTATGTTACAAATTTGGAGTGAGAATAATCATAGGAGCCATCTCAAGTTACATTTTTTCCCTAAAGCACACTTTTATGGATACAAAGCGTGCTTTAATCAAGAGCAGGTATTGATACTAGAAAATTATCAATAGAGTACTCGGATAATCCATGAAATCAATAGTAGAACATTGTAATACCTCATAATTTTGATAACTTATTTAAACAAGGGCATTTTAGTAATTTCAACCTTATGGGTGAAATGTTCTTTGTACGATTTAATGAATTTTGCAATGAGACTTATGCCGTTACGACCAGCTCCTTTTCCTAATTAGAATGGTATATATGTTTATTTGATTTGAAGCTCATACGGAAGAGATACAAGAAAAATAACATTGCTAGCTTAATTACTTGGTCCAACAATTGAATTTTAAAACGAAAAACGACCAGATGCTCCCTCCATCTATAAGTATGTCATTCCAAAAAAAAAATTCTTTCTTCCATTCCCTTCTTCATTCTCGTACTCCATTTTCCCTCTTTCCTTATCAATCTTTCAAAAAGCATAACTTTCTCATTTTCGAACGAAAAGCGGCGAAACCAAGCACAAATCGAAGGGCTTGCAGAATACTACAACATCGTATTGATATGGGTACGATTCTACAAGTATTTGGGTACTACAGATTAGGACAACAGAGAACAATGGTGGAATCTCGAACACCTATTTTCCTCTTTCTTTCTCGATGATATATGCATTAAAACAATCATGGAGATGAATATTATGATTTGAAGTAGGAATCATGTTAATTACAAAGGTTTATTAGTGCAGTAATGTCATTACATTGAAGGGGTTTGCATTTAATTTACAGTAAGCTTGATCAAACCTATTTTCATCTTGGAGCAATAATATCATTACATTTAATTTCAGTAACATGGGTATTCGGTAGGGAGACCATCTACCTCCCTACCTATTTGCGATTGCTATGAAATTCTTGTCTATTAGAATGGAAAGTAAGCATCTTTTAGGAACCATCATCTCTATTTACAACATAAACTTAGTGTTAAATCACTTGATTTACATTGACGATTTACTGATGTTTTCCAAAACAAATCTACTTAGGGCAGCTTCTACCGAATTGATTTTTTGGAACTTGAATGCTGCGCTGGATTGACAGTCAACACAAATAATACCAAATTATTTTTTGGAAAAAGTAATAATAAGTAGTGGATTATTCAAAAATTGGAGTTTCAAAGTGCTAGTCTACCCATCAAGTACTTAAGCGTTCCTCTTTTAGCAAATAATTTAAAGATCTCTGATTTTGGAGGCCTCTTAGAAAAAATTAATAAGAGATTAGGATCTTGGAGTAGTGTGTTTTTGAGCATAAGTGGAAGATTGGAGATAATTAAAAACTTCTATTTATCCCCTCATACAATTTTGGAAGTAGATTGGTCAAGTCCCTAAAGAAATATATCATAAAATTAAACAAATTTGTGTAAATTTCCTTTCGCAAGATAAATATCACAACGTGAGCTAGGCCAGGGTATGTAAACCTAAGGGCAAAGTAGGTTTAGGCCTAAGAAAGTTGGGGACTTAAAGGAGGCATATGCTGTCAAACTTAGTTGGAACTATTTGTAGCAAGACTTGCTATGGGCTAAATGGCTGCATAATATGTATTATGCCAATAAAAGTTTCTGGACAATAAATTTTGACAATAATGCTTCTTTTATATGGAAACTTCTTTGAAGGACTAGGAATAAAAGTAAAACTCTAATACAGAGGCAAATTATAAAAGGTAGAAACACCAGCTGCTATTTGGCCCTTGAATTAAGGGTAATTCTTTGTTTGACCTACTAGGGTGGTCTTTTATGGCTCTATTTTGTGCTAATAATCACATTGTTAATTGCATTATCAACCAGAATAAATGGGACTTCAGTTTAGTTTAGCTATCATTAAACATATGTGAAACTATTCAACAAACAGAAATTTAACCAGACAAATCATCAGATAAGCGGGAATGAGCTTTTAGTAACGAGCGATTCTCCCTTAAATCTGCTTGGAAAGTTACTAGGACTAGAGGAGAGCAATTGAATTGGTGCAAAGCAGTATGGAATCGTTGATGCTCTCCGAAAATGTCATTAAATACTTATTTTACTAATATAGTCCACTGCCAACCAGAGAAAAGATCTTTCAATAGGCCACATCAGATGACTTATCATGCGTTTTATGCAGGCCAGAAAATGAGTCAAATAAGCATCTATTTTTTAATTGTAGCTATTCCGATGCAATATGGAGAAGGTTAAAATCAAGCTTAAATTTGTAGTGCAATACTAATTCATTCTTAGATCCGCATTTAATTCTCGACTTAGACTCAACACATGCATCACCGTGTCACTTAATACAACAACTTAAAGGATATTATTACAACGACGACGGTGTGGCACATTTGACAAGAAAGAAATCAACGTGTGCACCAATCAAAATCAATAGTTGAGATGACTAGATTCACCATGATTATGCTAGATGCTAAAAATTTAATAGACAAATTAAAGATCATGAAAGAGGAATCTCCCTTGAAGTCTTTAATATGCAGTTTATTTGATAGAGCCTTTGGTACGATTTCAATAGCAATGACAATCGACTTTGGTTGACATTCGAATTTAGTGTGCTTACCTATGGATTGTATCAGATCTGATAGGCCAACGCTATTGAAGTGGAGCTTCTCGCTTTTCCTTCTTTAGTTCGGGTGGCCATTTACGCTTGCTTCTAAAGTTATTTTATTAGGGTTTTAATGGGCAGTCTAGTTGTATTAAATGAGTCGAAATTGTCTTGGTTGAGCTATATTTTCGGGTTAGCATGTTGGTTCTAGTATTGTGGGCTATGATATTTTTATTTTTATTTTGTTGGAGTTTAGTTTTGATTCTTATTTTTGATGCCCCCGCCCTTTTGTAAAACCTTATGTTTTGTTTATAATGTAGCACCGTTCAAAAAAAGCTTGAGCAAACCTATATAATTCATTAATTTCTATGGCCTTAAGTTAAAGTTTGAATTAAATAATGATAATTACTAAGATAAAGAGAAATTAAAAATAAAAATTAGTTAATCTCGATGAGTTTTGGATGGTAGAAGCAATGGAAATTTATTTACTGATGAATGGGCTCATAAATATTGAAAATGAGAATAAATATTTTTATTTGATTTGCGTTGATCGATATTGAGGATAGTTGTAAAAAGCTTTATACACACGTATCGATATACAATATCGATGCATGTTTAAATTATATTTAAATGTATATTTTCTAATCGAGCTTGAAGCAACATGGAGGCTAATTAAGCGGCAGATGTGGTGGGCTATACATGGAGGAATAAAGGGTTGGATTTTGGTTTAAAAGCTTTCGAAATAGAGAGACGAAATAGTGGGTTTGGATCAACTTTTATCTCCTCTATTTCTCCGCTATTTAAATAACATTAACCTATCATTTTCCTCTCTCTCTTTTAGCCTCCACTCTACCTCATTTCTACCCAAAATTTGCAGCTACCCTTCTTCCTTAACTCAAGCTTTAAAAACACACAATCAAATCAAATTCAGCAACGATGCACAGTTCTTTCAATCATGTAGCTCACTCTAGAAGATTTGAATAAAGATTCAAAGAAGTCGATCAATTCAACATTCAACATACACTAATTAGGATATGGTCAAGGTAATTATTCTCTATGGTTTTATATTATTATTTAATATTTATCATGACTTATATATGCTTAGTTTGGATAATATCACGAATTCTTATATATGTGTGGCGCCAACATAGGATTTGAGTGTGTATGTGTGTTTGTGTTATATTGTAATTAGAAAATAGGTGAGTAGCTCATGGCTATAAAAAAATCATTTTAAATAATGTTTATCAATGGGATTTTAAAACAAAATTCGGTTTTTCTAATGTATGTATGTGTGTGTATGTTCATGTTATAAATAGAAGTTTATTAAATCATGCGCATAATAATAATATGAAAAAAATTATATGTAGATATATTAATTTATAAAATCATAATTAAATATATAAATATATATTTTGAAATATAATGTATTAACTTACTTTAATATATATATATATATATATATATATATATATATATATAGACACACACACACACTATAATACATATAATTATATCTTTAATAAACAGAAAATTCAAATGTTTTCAAATTAAACTTTTAATTTTTTTAATTAATATTTTAACCAATTTCCACATGAAAATTATTTTAATAAAAAATTAATAAATTTTAAAATCTTATATTTTAATAAAAAATTAATTTTGTCTTAGGCAAAATTTAATATATGAACATATATATCTGTGTGCGTATCATCATTTTATATAATATTTGATTTTTACACATTAATTTTAATATATAAATATATATTTATATTATACATATTTTCATTTAAAAATACATATATATTATTTTCTTATGTATAGTATACTAGAAATAGTTTAGAACTGAAATTAAAAGATATATTGTAGTCTAGATCTAGATATAAAATGTAAAATTTGAAATTGAATTTGAATTTGAAACTTTTAATATTACTATTCTTCAATGTTATATTTATACAAATATTTATAAAATTATACGTACAATTCTATAGTATTAAATTATATATATATATATATATATATATATATATAAGACAACATATATGTATATGGAGGGCCGATACATCTGTCGAGGTGTAAATCTCAATACCTATACATGGATACGTTAAACTATATACATTATATATGTTGCACATATACACACTTGTGTATATGATACACATGTTTATATTACATACTACGATCATAATATCAAAATAAAGCTTTATTTACAAATAAAATATAATAATGATTTTATTTAATATTAATTTAGATCAGATCAAAATATATCCAGACTTCATAGGCCAAATAAGATCTAAATGGCTAAACAATAATAATTGAAATTCACTCATTTGATCCACTATGTGTTGGTCCATATCCAACGCTTGTTTAGTTCACCATTCTTTAGAGCTTTTTCACATATTCTAAATGTCATCTTTTCAAAGGATTGCACTTAACATTAACGCCAATAGATATTTATTTCATAATAACCAATTAAATGATTAGCCGAACGTTATAAGACATAATTGAATCCATTTACAGTTGTTTGATCGTGTGCATAACACAGATTCTCCCTTGTTATAGATAATAATCGAATCAAATCAAATCCAAACCGCATTAGGTGGTAATGAAACTATGCCCAATCCTGACAGTAATTGCATTATATTATGTTTGAATCTGAATTTTCAAAACTAAAAACATATTTATTTTGAAACAATAAGTTCATATCTAACTTACATCAAAAGCCGTACCACTCACAACCACCAGAATCAATCAATATAAGAGTTTCGGTATTTTTTGCTATGGGTTTACAAAAAGTGGAAATTAGAGACATTACCACGTCATTTTGAAATTTATTTGTTTTACATCCCTTCCTTCTTTTTGTAGACTGTTTTATACATCTCTTTTTGTAATTATTTCTCTTTTATATGGCTCATTTCCAAATTTAAAAGCAGTAGACAAGACGTATATTGCGTGTAGTTATGAATTATGAAAAATGATAACATGTGCACATGTTAAGATTTATACAATTACCTAAATTTTCTATAAATTACACCTATTTTTCTGAAAATAAGGGTGTATTTTGTGCAAAGAAATTGGAAATGACCTAAAATTTAGTTTTTATAATTATAAGGTTGTATGTCAAAAATCTCTCTTTATAAAAAAAATGGTTACAAAAAGTGTTTTTCTTTATTTGGCTTGTAGATGTTGAATCCTTCTCCACAAATTAACATTAAAGGAATAAAATAAATTAATCAACATCAAATGTAAACATTCCAAAAAACCGGTCTACCGACTACTATGGGCCAATCGACCGGCTGGGTAGGAGCTGTCACTCGGTCCTTATTGATGGCAGCTAGAGTTTTCTACAAATGAACATTCCAAATTTTATTATTTTAACCGACTTAAATCTGACAGTTTCGGTGCTTTCTAACCACTATAAATAAGAGCCTAACCCCCTCACTTTTATTTATAAATTATTTTAGGAACCAACCAAAGCTTTATCGGTCTCTCTTTTCAAAGATTCAGAAAAAATCTTTAGGGCTTTAGGTAAGAAATTTTAGATGTTGTTTATTTAAATTCTGATTCTATTCTCGTCCAATCCCAACTGTTTAATGACTAGTTTTCTATCGGTTTAGAAAATAGTCGAGAAATTTTGAATTAAATTTAACTGCAAGCGCATGGCTTACTATTGAAGTACGTGGCGAGTATGGTCGATCCGTAGGGAATTGCTGATTTAAATTTTCTATTCAATCAAATTAACCAAAGTTGAAAGTGTGATTAGCTAAAAATGTAGAAAAATAACAAAAGAAAATTGATAAAAATATAAGAGTTAAATGATAATTTAGAGATATTCCATTCTCTAGATCATATAGTTCAACAAAGCATGAAATTATGATCTCTTTTTTTGATCAAAAGTTAGTTTAATTGATGTGTTTATCATAAGTATGGCCTTTTTGGGCCATTGATTAGCCAATATAAGCCATCAAACTATAACACACTCCTTAAACCACTTACTAACTTTCATAAAACTTGACAAAGAAAATGAAAATGAAATATATTTTAAGTATGACCTATTAACTATTGATTACAAATGTAGAGCATCAAATTTTAATTTCAAATCACTTTCTTTTGCCATAATCATAATTTGATGAAGAGGCAATTAGTATTAGTGGTTGTTTAGGCATAGCCTATTTGGTGTCAACAATATAGTCTATCAAATTCAAAGCAAAAACAACAATTAAACCACTTCAATCATTCTTACTAAGTACAAAAAGAGAGCATGAATTAACAACTAGTTGAAGCAATATAATTATAGAGCTTCATTACCCCTAAATTGAAGGGGTTTAGCCTTTTATATTTGTCATTTTATTAACAAATGTAGCTTGCAATATGAAATAAAAAGAAAGAAAAAAGAAGAGGAAAATGAAAGCCAATGGAAAAGCGACTAATCTAATTGCATAAAATAAAATCTACACTATTAGCATGAAAGAAAGAGAACATGTAAATAAAATAAAACATTAACTAACATTGCATAAAAGAAAAGAAAATTACATGAAATAAAAATGGCTAAGTAGCCATGAAAAGAGAAAGAGAGCTTGTCTTTTTATTTTGTAAGCTAAAACTAACCAAGGAAGAAGATGGTTACATGAAACATAAGGGGTATTTGTACATGTGTTAAAGCCTAATTCATATTTTTGGGGAATGGCCAAATTGCCCTTGAGGTAGTGTGGTTGCCAAGTAATCTTTAACATCCACTAATCCGCCACTTAAATGTACATGAAGCTTTAATGACCTTTTATCATGTTCTTAGCTCCTAATTGAAAATCAAGGTAAGTGGGTGGGGTCCTCCATGATCATCACTTTGAATTATTTCCATCTTCATTTGTTCACTTCACTCTTGTGCATGTATATATTATCATGAAACCACTTGTAAAATTCGATAAATTTCCTACAAAACAACATAGAAAATTCCAAGTAAATTTTCACAGTCTAATAAATGCATAAAAATGACCATTTTGCCATTATATGAAGATAAATATGTGACAATTTGAAAATAATTTGAATTTTGATTTAAACAAGTTAAAATACCCAATATGGTCATTTATTTAATTTAAATAGATTAAATATGGTGGTAAAAATATGCACATTTATGTGTACATCACTAACTTTCGAAATTTAACCTTATACGAATCCCTTGTTGTATATATCAAAAAGCTGAGATCGAAAAGAAATTATAGAAGGTGTGAATATCTAAAAAGAGGAAGAGCTAAGGACTTGTTATGAGCGGAAATATTAGTCATTCTTATTTTAGTTATTGTATAATATAGTTTGGATTTGATATATGCCTTTGGAATTTTTTTTTCACAATTCTTAGGTAGGAATCTAAATTATTTTATATTAAAATAAAGGAATTTGTGTAGATTTTGCAATTTAAATGTTTTACCTTCTACTCCACTTCTTATCTTTTTCTTTGGATCTAATCAAGGGTTTTGATTAGAAAATGGTGTGTAAGGTATGAATTTCTATTTGCAGTCTGAATTCGAATAGAAATTCCTTTATCCTAATTTCATGTAAAAAGAAGTTGAGAGCATAGAAGTAATTAAATTGTAAGTTTCTATTATTGATTTATTCCGCTATTTTAGAATAAAATAAGATGGGTCTAATTTATACAAGTCCGTTGATTTGATTTCGATATTAAATTTATTGTATATTTGTTGATATAAAAATGAGACCTGTATAATTTTAAAGTTTTGACATTTAAACGTTGGTTTAGGGAATAATCATCACATGCTTAGAAATTTACTAGATGCGTGTGTATTAGCATAAATAACGCATGAATATAACATATTAACTATGTAGTTAATATGCTATTAATTATTATTAAATCCCCCTTAGGGAAGTAATTAATTGTTGAGGCGTAATAAGAAATTTTATTATAAGGCCTTAATAATGGATGTAGTGAGATGTGTGATATTTTGTTTAGGGAGTGTTATAAATTGTGACTAAGTTATAAAGGCGCGAAGTTAGTCAAAAGCATACGGTAGTCTGGCCAGCTAATCTGGATACTAGCAGTGTGACTTTAGGGCTGATGTAAGATGTCACCTATAATAAGTAACCAGGATGACCCGAGGTTAATCCCAAATTCTTTATGATAAACCTGCCTAGTTATCTAGTTATTTGTACCTATCAATAGTTGGACTAATTTGAGACGTCACTATAGGGTATGGGTCATAATACGAAGGACCTAATTTGGGGATTTAAAGGTATTCAGTGGCTGTTTGAGGGCCCTCCTCTTCCCTGTGTTGGAAGTATTAAATGGTCGGGGTTAGCAATTAGCACGGTAGATGATTTCTCGTACAGAGTGTAACACTACTACATATGAATCCTTTAATGTTAATGTTAAGATGTTAGGTGGTGATCGAAGACTTGTCAGTTTCTCATTTGTGGAAAAAGGCATGTTGAAGTATTCGTTCTGATGCAAGTTTAATTTGTAATGATCCGAAAATTTTACAATTTAAATAATATAATTAACTAAATTTTTCATGAAAATGAATAATAAAATTTAGCAATGAAAATTTGATATTTGGTATTCGTCTATTTAAGCATAGCAAGTGTTAGATTTTTTATCGAAAAATTTGTAAGTTTGTTTGGTTGTGAAATTTCGATTTAAAATTTGTTGGAAATAAAATATTTTTGAAATTTAAATATTTTTATATAAGAAAAATGTAAATCATTTTTTGAGTGAAACGTCATATTTCCTTTCGCCAAATTTGGATTGTCCTAGCCCCATTAATTTTATTTTCGGTGGTTTAGCAGCATTTTGGCTGCGAATATCGAGTTTTGATAGGTGTATCATATCACTCATATCTATGCTCCATCTTATTCGTCTCACTACGCTGATCTCCACATTATATTCCTTTGTGCGTTTCAACGTTCGGTACACGATGAAATCTGCGAAACGGTTAACTGTGTTGGTACCCATTTTGAACTTTTGGGTTTCCTATGTCCATTCAATTGTTCAGCCAGAGAAATCAATGGCACTAACTGTTAATATTCCCAGAATTTAATATTTGTCTTTTACTATTCCTATGGTTTCGAATATATTTGCTGGTGCTGTCATTCATATTGGGTTCTCTGCTCTTTCGCTTCATTCTGTCAGTTAAAAAAGAAAACAAGTTTATATATATATTTTTTGGCCTGAGAAATATGCTCAGCTCCTAACTGCTCGTCCCCTTACATTCCCTTTGCCAAAGCTCTACCGCCTTCTCCTCTAAGGTCGCCATTCAACACACCACCCAGCAGCCGAAGCCTCGCAGTAACACACACCTTTCCATCAGCCACCCGCCACCCGCCACCCGCCACCCAAAACGAACAGACCCGCCTCCCATCAGCTCCAAATCCAATCTCACCCGCTACTACGACTGCCTCTTCGTCGCTCTCCACCTGACAGCCATCCTCCTCCCATCCATATAACCGAACAATCCAAGGCACGCAACCCTGCCGAACGAAACACCTCCCACTGATGTGACGCCATACACCTCCAGATCCAACGCCTTCTGCCCACATAGCAGCCTCATCACCCACGCGACCCATCCCCTCTTCTCTACAGCACAACCCGCATCCAAACCCGACCCTTGCTCTAACCTCGACGGCCACCCCTCCGGCCTTCATCCCTCTCCGCTGCCGACTCCGCCTCGCACTGCGCCATCCTACCCACTTCGGCCCGCCTTCCACATCACCTACAGCCGAAGCACGCTGCAAACCAAACCTGAACCCTCCACCTTGACTATCACCTATATCTACAACTCCACCGAACAGCTGCGTCTTCCAACAATCACCACCCAGCGACCTTCATAGTTCTTCCTTGGCTGACCTTCTCAAGCAGCCCTGCCAAGCCTTACAGCAGCCACTTCATTTTTGCCGAGCACCGCTAGCCTTTTCTCCTTTTAAAAAAAGTGTGTGTATATATATATATATATTTGATTCTCTTCCATCCAAATCAATGGAATTTCCATCCAAAAAATATATTTTATTCTCAAATTCGTGTTGACCATGCTTTGCTTTGGAAATTGTCATTTGGATTGGTCGATTATCGAGTTCGTGATTCAAATCGTAGCTTGTTGTGTTGTCTATTTTCTTTGGCCTCGAAAGGTGAGCGGTCACTCACAATTGACATTCTTATGTTTAGTAAATTGACTTCACATGAAATGACAATTTAAATATGTTGTTTAAACTTGAATTGGTTAGTGATTTGATTGTTGAATATGATATGTTAATATTTAAATTTGTTCACCCTATTAATTGGCATATAACACCATAACATGTTAGAATATATTATATTTAAATTGTTAATTATGATATATGCTTGTAATTGATATGTTATGCCATTTTACATTATTATTCAATTGCTCTTACACTACAAGTTCCTTGATAGTTAGGAATTCCTTGGGTTGAAAGTATACATACCCGAATGATATTATAGATTAGGGAAAATCGTTATGGGTTGAAATGATAAACCCAAGCAATTTGATTGATTTTGAAATTTTGGAATTGGTTGAAATGATACATACCTGTAAATATTAAATTACTGCGGATTGAAATGATAAATATTCATATCACTTGGCCATAGCATAGAATACTATATACGAACACCGTTGGTCTAATTTTAAATGATTTCCAAATTTTTTAAGGAGGAAAAATATATGTGCTTTGATTTAATAATATATAATATAAAGATTTGTATTTTTAATTTTAATATATGTGTAAAATGTGGAATTTTTAAAATTATATGTTTTGGAAATTTTAAAATTATAAGTTAAGTTTTAAAATGTAAACTATAAAATTTACTTATAGCTTTATTATTTTTAAAATATATAAAATAAGATTATAAGTAGATTTAATAATAATAAGATTAAATTAATAATAATTAACATAATAAAATTTAATAAGAATTTAGTTTAATTAATATAAATATATATAATGTGTTTTAAATATTTATTTACAATTTATATTATAAAATAGATTTTTGTAATAACTTTTATATATATAATACAGATAAATAGACACAAGGAAGAAGTTGCAAAAAAAATTAGTTTTAGGGGCAACAAATTTGTTTTTTAGTCTGAAAGACACTTTTTAGGGTAAAGTGAAAATGACAGTTACAACAATCATTCTATGATTTACACTAAAAGTGTCATTCGGCCTAAAAAGCAAACTTCTTATCCTTGAAATTAAATTTTTCTCTAACTTATTCCTTGAGCCTAAAAAACTATATATAATATGTTCAAATTTATGTAATTATTTTTAAATAGGTTATTGTAATAACTTAAATAAATAAAGGTTGGAAAGATAAGTTAAGTGGACTTGTAATTTAATTTGTTTACGATTTGTATTTTAAATCGGAATTGATTTGGAAACTTATTACTCTTGAGATTTTAAAGATACGGTTTTTTAATTTGATAACTGGATTTTGATTAAAAGTGATTAAATGAATATATTCAAACTTAAATAAAATTGAAATTGAATATTTAATATTGATTTAAATATTTAATTTAGATTTTATTTAAATGTCAAATTAAGTAAATATTTTCAAATTTAAAAAAAAAAAATTAAAGTTGAATTTTGAAATATAAATGAAATTTATCAAATTGAGTTATTGTGAATTGTTTGAATATTTAGACCTTGGAACCTTTGAATTGGAAATGGTTTAAATTTGTAGTTCAATCTTGGATTTGAAATCGATATAGATTAAAATGGTTTTAATGAGAATTTGAATTAACCTTTTTAATTGAAATTGTTGAACCAAGATTGATTTAGATTGAATTTTGAAACTAAAGTTGATTTGAATTGATTTGTAAAATTGGAAGAAACAATTCTAATTTGAAACTATTTTCGATATAAACTCTTTTTAATATATAAACTATTTTTAGTATATAAACTATTTTAATCTATAACCTATTTCTATTTTATTCTATGACCTATTTTTAATATACAAACTATTTTTAATGTATAACTATTCCAATATATAAACTATTGGAACCGTTATGATTTAAAGGGAATAATGATTTCGAAAGTGATATGGTTTCGAAAGCGATATGATTTTGAAATGAATAAGATATTTTGACATCATGTATTAACTGTTTGAAATGAAAGTGATCATGGTGTGAAATAAGCATTTGGTTATTAAAGAGATCAGAATCGGATATTGTCATGCGCTCTGCCAATACAGAAAACCACTTTAACAACTGTGTATGTGGTGGAGAATCCAGAATGAAGTAGAATGGTTTGGCGAACATCTGTATGAGGTATGAACGTAGCACTGACCTCCTCGGGTCAGTTTGATATGATTGAAATAGGAGCTATACCGGGCCAAGTGAGGTCGCTCCTCCAATCGAACATGCTTCTTCGATACCATATCTATTACTTTGTGATTGATTTGGTAGCCACCTTCGATTTGATTATAGGAGTGTATTCTGACATGGGTGGTAGTAGTTGCTATCCGTTACCATCAGCTTGGGATTGCAAACGGTAGAATCCCACCCTGGCATTGCCTCGTGTGCCTTGTCATATGCCTTATCGCGCCCACTACGAGTTTAATTTGTGTCGTTCACTATGGAGTGCCCTCTGATAGCTCTCCTATTTATGGAGGAATTACGGTACTGTATAGACTACGACATTTATATAAAAATGTGTTAAAGGGGATATGGATAACGCTTAATGCTATTTTAATAGTTTGATTTACTATAGACATTATCTATGTAGCGTATTGTATTATGTATGTAGTTAATTTCATGAATCCTTAATGGATGGAATCCCAACGTCCTTTAAGTTATATTGCATTTCACTTGAGTTGATTTACTTGCATAAGAATGTTAATCCTGACTCGAGTTTTTTGTGTTTTTTGTTTATGCTCAGGTCAGCCTGAGTGTCACAGCATTTGATACTCACATTTGGAGCTTTGCTTGGAGATCTACCTTTATCTATTCAGCTTTTCTATTATTTCGGTTATTTCCAGTTGTTTATGTCCAGACTTGTCATTTACTTTTGTATTGAGACTTCTATATATTGGATTTCTATTGTATTTTGCTTTAGACTTTGATTTTCTATAGTAGCATCATAAACTACTATTTATCAGTTTTTTTTTCTTATTGTTGTATTACTCTGTGTCTGTGATTCTGTGATTGATTGATTTATTGTATATGCTAACTTTTGCGAAAAATATAAAAACAACAATTCGTTGTTTTGAGCAATTCAAGTCTAACATATGTGGATTATTGTCAATTTGAATGGTTTGAAATGACAGGTTGTTACATATGGTATCGAAGCCAGGTTTAGGCAAAACTTAGCATATGGTGTAAAAGCTCATTGGAGATAGGGTAGTAATACCCTAGAATCAATAAAATTAATTATAGAATCATATTCATTCAAGCTTGAAATTCTTTGTTAGGATCCTCTTTGATTCGAATTTCTTTTGAATTTTGTAACCTTACCTTTATTCTAAAATCCATTCCTGTCTTTCGCGTTCGTGTTCTTTTTTATACTGGAGCATCCATAGCTTTATTTCTGTTGATCTCTGTAATAAATTTTAGCATATCTTGCAACCTCAATGAGCAACTTCATCCTTATATGTGACTAATCCCATCTGCGTTTCCGCCAACCTTAGTATGATTTGTAAAGGGGTGAAACTCCTATGCAACAGGCGTCGATTCATCGAAGATTTCTATGTCCTCGGTTTTAATGCATTTGATATCTTACTTGGGAGTGATTGGTTAAAGCGTTTTGATGCTGTTATTTCTCGCAAAGACCGAATCATTCCTCTAGTAGACGACAAGGGTAATTCTCTTATTATCGAATGTCAAATGCCTCATGATTATACATGCAATTTTATCCTTTCGCTAGATGCTCAGCCTAATGATCTTGAATCCACCCCTGTTGTCATACTATTTCTAGATGTCTTTGGTTAAGTCACTTCTCTACCTCCCAAGTGGGAAATTGCATTCCGCATCGATCTTATTCTTGGACCTCGACCTATTGTCCTTCCTCCCAAAGGATGGTTTCTATGAATGATTGGTCATGCTCTTTGGATTAACCAATGCTCCTGCCTTCTTCATCGATATCATGAATCGCTCTTTCTGAGATGTTCTCAACAAGTTTTTCCTGGTTTTGTTGAAGATATTCTCATCTTTTCTAAGTCAGAGAAGTAGCATGAATCTCGTTTGGGCTATGTGTTGGAAACTCTTAGGAGTCACCAGTTGAAAGCTAAATTTTCTAAATGCCATTTCTGGAAGGATGAAGTCTGATTCCATGGGCACATTGTTTCTGAAAATGGAATCTCGTTGGCCCGGTTAAGGTCGCCATGATTAATATAAGTCCATCCATCTTTCCTCTTTTGTAATTTATTTATCTTATCTTCCTTTTGATCCTATCTTCTTAGTTAGAATTCTCTTTGATTAGGGTTTCCCTAAATTTGAGTCACTATCCTTGTTCTAAAATCCATTCTTGAATCATCCTACGAGGAAGCATATTTGTAATTGATATAAAAATGTTTTATATTGCGTTGTTTGAGTTGTTAAATTTGAATTTTGGTTTTGATCAATTCGTCTAGCTAACGCTATTGATAGGAATTACAAAACACTTGAACAGAGCAAACTGACACAATATTGTTTTCGAAATTGGTAAATGAAATAATTTTATATATGATTATATTTTATATATAAAAATGTATTTTTCTGATATTCGATAATTAATGAATTGGTTGTTAGAAATGATAGCACTAGATTATCTTTTACTGTTTTGTCAACATTCCTAAACCGTTAACTATTGTTGTATGTTATAAGAAGACGAAATTTTATAAATACGTTTATAAATCTAATTTGCAAATGAAATAAATTTAACTTAAGGATTTGAGAATTTAATTTTTGGTACTTTTCAAAATTTGTTTTACAAAGTTTTGAAAAATATATTATTTGAAAGTATTTTCAAATGGAAATTTGTTTTCAAATAATTTTTAAAAGAAGTAAGTCAGTACTCTCCTCTTATGTCGTTGGAAAACAATTTCGATGATGACTATAACATCATCGACATTCGTTTTCGAGTCTCAAAGTGGGGAGACCGCTTAGGAGGTTTGCTACACTTTTATTTTGGAAAATGGATTTGATTTGAATTTCTTGAGTATGATTTGATATATATATATATACTATTTGAAAATGGTTTGAAGTGAAACCGGAAATCTAACTCTTAAGTTTTATGTTAAGTGATGGTTTTCAATTATTGAAATGAAGCAAAATTTTTGAATGATTGGCGTAATTGAAACAACTTGAAACAGTTGATGTAACATCCTGATATTTTCAACCATTCGCATCCATACATGTCGGAACTGAATTGCTTAAAATACCAGATTGTTAATTTATATTTGGCAAAACTCAGCATATACAGTAAATAAACAAATCACAAAATCACACACAGAGTAATATAACAATAATGCAGCGGAAACAAGAGAATAGTAGTTCACGAAGCTACTATATATATAACCGAGTTAAATAAGATACAACAGAAGTCTCGAATACAATAGTCAAATACAAGATCAGAATACGTCACTAGAATCGCTGAATATCTGAAAGCTGGATAGATAGTTGGATCTCCACGCGAAGCTCCAACTCCAAAGGTGAGTCTCAAAAGCCGAACCACTCAGTCTGACCCGAGCGTAAAGCAAAACACCAAACACTCGACTCAGGATTAACATTCTTATATCAATAAATCCAACTCAAGTGAAATAACAACTGAAATACAAGTAACTCGAAGGATGTTTGGGATAACCATCCTCTAAAGATTCGTTAAACTATCTGCTATGTAGTAATATACGCTATTATAATAATGTTTAAAGTAAAGTATAATATATTTAAAAATAGCGTTACCCATATCCCCCTTAACACATTTTATAGTGCCAATAGTCTATAAAGAACTGTAGTCCCTCCTGATCAGGAAGCCACTAGAGGATACTGCATAGGTACGACAAACTCGTAGTAAAGCATGCTAGGGTAAGCGACACGACACAACTAGGCAATGCTAGGGTAGATATACCAATTGCACTTCCGGACCTGTGGTAACGCATAGCCGCAGCTATGGCCAACCTCGAGCCACACTCCCAAAATCAAAGGTGCGCACCAATCAATCACAAAGTAATATAATGGCATACGAAGAAGTGTGTCCGATCAAAGGAGCTACCTCATTAGCCCATCGATTGCTCCTGTTTTAGCCGCCTTATACCAATTCACAGGAGTCAGGTCCACGTATATACCTTAATAGAACGTCACCACCATCCTACTTCATTCTGGAATCTCCACCGCGTACACGGTTGTTAAAGTGGTTTCCGGAGTTGGCAGAGAGTATGACATCTTCCTATCCCGGTCTCTTTTACAATCAAACATTATTATAACACCATGGTCATTTCAAAATAGTATATACTTTCAAAACTAAGTATCATACATTCAAAATATATCAACATGATATCATTTCCATTTAAAAACCAAATCAATATGATATCCTTCGGTTTCGAATATTTTCACTTCCAAAGTCATAGTACTTTCAAAGTTATAACACTTTCGAAACCAAAACACTTTGAAATTATAACACTTTGGAAATCATAACATTTTGAAATCATAGCACTTTGAAACCATAATACTTCGAAATGATAATACTTGAAAATCATAATACTTTGGAAATGTTATCATTTGGAAATCATAATACTTCGAAATCATAACACTTGAGACCATAATACTTCGAAATTCATGACTTTGAAATCATAACTTCCACCACTTAAACAGTTTAGATATAAATAAAAGTATATATATTAAAATAGTTTATAAATAAAATAATTTATATAGAAATAGTTATAAGTTAAAATAGTTTTTAAAATAAAATAGTTTATATAAAAATAGTTCGCATTAAAATGATTTATATTAAAATAGTTTATATCCAAATAATTTATATTAAAAATATATGAAATAGTTTAAATATAATTTTAAAATACTTTATATAATAAAAATGGTTTCCACAAATCTCATAAATCGATTCCAAATCAACTTGAATTCCAAAGTCACATATAATCAAATCTCAATTCCTCAATTTCACTTCAAATCAGTTTCTAAATAAACCATTTCAAATTACGTCGATTTCAAATACCGATTGGAACCATAAATAAAACATTTCACTTCCAATATATTTCAAAACTTTAAATATTCCACATTTCAAAACTAAATTTGAAAATCTCATATGTATATATATATATATATATATATATATATATATATATCAAATTCATTTTAATATTATTTAGCTTTGAAATATTCACTTAATAAAATACAATATTACTTAAATAAACCCCAAATTTCAAATCAATGAATATTTACTTCAATTTAAATTAAACTTGAAATATTCATTTAATCATCGTAAACCAAAACCACGTTATAAAACTTATTTATAAAATAATTTCTATACTAAATAAAACCATATATATATACACACACACTTCCAAAACCATAGAAATCAGTTCAAAATATTTATATAGACCAACGGTGTCTGTATATAATTTTCTATCATATGGTCAAGTGATATAGATATTTATCATTTCAATCCACAATTTAATATATATACGGGTATATATCGTTTCAATTCGCAATCCCAAATTCAATTCGAATGAAAATCGCTTGGGTTTATCATTTCAACCCATAACGATTTTCTCCTATTCTAAAGTCCATTCGGGTATGTATCATTTCAACCCATAGTGAATTCTATACTAACAGGGAACTTGCAGAGTGATAACAGATATAATAATATAACAACATGCAAATATCATCAGCATAAGTAACAGATAATGGTGTCAGATATCATAGGTGAACTGATACAGATAATAGCATATATATATAGCAATGTAAATAACTAACAGCAGTATATTTCAATTGTTGTTTCAATTGAAATCAAATTTAATAAATAAAAGAACGTTAATCGTGAGTGATTGCTCACCTTTCGAGGCTAGAGAGAATAGGTGATGACATAGATATGCTCACTGACATGGACACGGACACTGAAATTGAGTTACGAATCCGACCACAAATTTGATGATCAAAGCTGATAACAAGGAATAGACGAAATCAAATCAGAATTGGATCGATGAAGATAATTTGTATAAGTGAACTGATATAGATATAACATACAAAATTATATATATATACACGTATACACAAAATCATATTCTAACACCTGTTAAATTAAATATATATATATATATATATATATGGGTTTCAAAAATCATGGTTTAAATTAAAACACACATATAAGATCAAATATATATACATACTTTAAAAAAATGAAGAATACTTAGATTATATTTTACTCCTTTCAAAATGTCATATATATTTCAAAATAATAACATATATTATTATATAATGAAACTGCTATATCACTTATACATATATGGTACACAAATATACCTATATAACTGATATATAAAACAGAACTCAGGTATATATATAAGAACCATTAGTATATAAATATATACTAATAAAATTTCTCTAACCAAATCAATATTCTTAGTTAAACACATATATGCCAAATCAAAATATATATAGATTTCACAAAATATGGAAATAACCTCTCAATTCGAAGCTGCTCCAGTATATATATACATACTGCTATGTGATAAATTCCTAAATGGTAATGAAAACTAAAATATAAAATGTAAATATAATATAATTTATACTAACAGGTAATAGATAATACTGATAAAGCTAACATGCATAACAATACCATATATATAAATGCTGACCCGACCCATAACTGATACGAAATATATATGCAGACAACAAGTAGATATATATGTAAACAAGCAGATATGTATACAAAACAAACATCAAACTAAATAAAATTTATATGTATAAACTGTCATGCTATAACTACATACATCTTCATATATACTCAACCCATTATATCAACTGTTAAAACCTATACATATAGGCTAAATAAATATCTAACTGACATGAATCTACTTTTATAACAATACATACTTAAAAGTGTAAAGTATAAAAAATCAATACATAATCAAAATCTTCAACATCATGGAAATCACTACATATATATAAATAAGAACAACATATATATATATATATATATATATATATATATATATATATATATATATAATACCACATAACTTATAACAGTTAAACATGCTGATAACATTTAAAACAGTAAACACAATACTATACTCAACATAACAAAGACATATAGATATATACTATAAATATAAACAAAGATATATAATACGTACTTAAAATTTGATAGCAGATAAGAAGAAGGAGGAGACTTTAATCATCGGTGGCGAGGGAAAACAGGGTATGTCATCGGCTTCGGGTTGGTTGCTCGAGTGAATGGAGAAGAGGAAGAGGAAGCCGACCTTGGAGGGGATGGTGACGTGAGATGGTGGGAAGTGGCGAGCTCGGGCTACCGACGTGGGTGAGGTCGGAGGTCGGAAGAGGCAGAGCACGTTGGAGAGAGGGAGGGAAAGGAGATAATCTGAAGGGACTAGATCCTTAGGAAAAGGGAATGCATGAATAAAAGTATAGAGTTTAATATTGCAGAGCATAGAAAAAAATATAAAAAAAAAAGAAAAGGAACTGATGAATATGAATTAGTGGGAATGGGAAAGATCCAACGTTGATTTCTATATATATTAAATGCTACTGACCTTTGGTTCAAAACGTTGGAAAAATGAAGGGTCAAAAAAATGGACCATTTCGGTTAACCGTTTCATGTGTCCGTCGTGTACCGGAGACCAAAACACACAAATGGATATACTACGGAGAATGGCATGACGAGATAGTCAACACGGTATACATATAACAGTGGTACGATCTTCCGATTGAAAGTCGATAATCGGTACTGAAAATTTGTCAGAAATAAGATAAACGGAGCAATATAAGTCCAAATTTGGAGAAACAAATATGACGTCTCACTCGAAAGATGATTTACAAATTTTCTGTATAAAAATATGCAGGTTTGGAAAAAAAATTATTATCATCAAATTTAACTGATTTAAATTGAAATAAAATGTACACAAGAAAATAAACTTCCGTATTATCAGATGAAAATTTACCATTAGCTATGTTTAAATAGACGTATTTCAAATATTAAATTTTTATTTCAAAATTTTATTATTTAAAATTTCACAAAATTTCAATGAACTAAATAAATAAAACCACTAAAATTTACGGGTCGTTGCAGTTGAACTAGGATAAAATTAATTTGTATATTACTCAATTGCATTTTAAAACATATATAACTTACCGGAAATATTCAGAAAGTTAAAATGTAATATGAATATATAATTGAAGGTTACACAAGAAAAAAATTAAGCAATAAAATTGTAAATTTTGCTTAACAGAAATGTTGTTAATAAAAGGTAAATTTATATAGTGCTCAATTGCATTTAGAGACATTAATAAAACTTACCTGGAAAGTTTGAATGTAAGGAGAACATGTAATTGAATAATATAAAATATAAAATAAGATGTCCAAAAATGAAATTTATATGGTTTTGAATTAAATATTGTGCCTGGTACTATGTATTTTGAATTTATCTTATCATTCTGTTTACTTCTATTCTCCTATTTTGTTCCTTTTCAGGGATGAAAAGTTTTGAATGAGGAAGAGTGCAACGATCCGAAAATTTAACGATTTAAATAAGTAATTAACTAAATTTTTCATGAAAATAAACAATAAAATTTAGCAATGAAAATTTGATATTTATGCGTCTATTTAAGCATAGCAAGTGTCGGATTTTTATCGAAAATTTGTAAGTTTGTTTGGTTGTGAAATTTCAATTTAAAATCAGTTAAAATTTGTTGGAAATAAAATATTTTTGAAATCTGAATATTTTTATATAAGAAAAACGTAAATTATTTTCTGAGTGAGACGTCATATTTTGTTTCGCCAAATTTGGGCCGCTCTTTCCTCGTTTATTTTTATTTTCGGTGATTTAACAGCATTTTGGTTGCGAATATCGAGTTTTGATAGGTGTGCCATATCATTCATATCTATGTTCTATCATGTTTATCTTGTCATGCTGATTTACAAAGTATATTCATTTTTGTATTTTGGCATCCGGCACACGGTGAAAACTGCGAAACGATTAGTTGTATCGGTACCCATTTGAACCTTTTGGTTTTCCTATGTCCATTCAATTGTCCAACTGGAGAAACCAATGGCCACTAACTATTAATATTCCTAGAATTTAATATTTGGCTTTTACAATTCCTATGGTTTCAAATATATTTGCTGGTGGGTTCATTCATTTTGGGTTCTTTGCACTTTCTCTTCATTCTGTCAGTAGAAAAAAAGAAAAAAAGAAAACAAATTCATATATGTGTGTGTGTGTGTATTGGCATGAGAAATTTGCTCAGCTCCTAACTGCTCGTCCCCATACATTCCCTCTCCACCTATTCCACCAGTCACCGCACCCTTGCCAACAGCGCCGTCCATATCTCACCCTTTGCCGAACCCCTGCCGTCTTCTCCACCAAGCTCGCTACTCAACACACCACCCAATAGTCGAAGCCACGCAGCAACCTGATCCACTCCATCAGCCACCCGCCACCCAAAACAAACAAACTACCTCCCATCAACTCCGAACCCAATCTCGCTCACCACCATGACATCTTCTTTGTCTCTATCCACCTGGTAGCCATCCTCCTCCCTTCCACATAATCGAACAACCCAAGGCACGCAACCCTGCCGACCGAACCACCTCCCACTGCCATGATGCCGTACACCTCAAGATCTACCGCCTTCTGCCCACACAGCAGCCTCATCACCCATGCGACCCAGCCCCTCTGCTCTGCCGCATGACCAGCAGCTGAACCCGACCCTTACTCCAACATCGGTAGCCACCCCACCAGCCTCCATCCCTCTTCGCTGTTGACTCTGCCTCATACTGCTGCACTCCCTTTCCTCTTTCGCCCGCCTTCCGCATTACCTACAGCCGAAGCATGCTGCAAACCGAGCCTGAACCCTCCACCTTGACTGTCACCTATCTTCGCAACTCCACCGAACTGTCGTGTCTTCCTACAATCACAACCAATCAACCACCATAGTTCCTCCTTAGCTGACGTTCTCCAACCGCCACTTCATTTTTGCCGAGCACCACTAGCCTCTTCTCCTTCTGAAAAAAGCTATTATATATATATATATATATATATTTGATTCTTGATTTGTGTTCACCTTGCTTTGCTCTAGAAATTTTCATTTGGATTGGTCGATTGTAGAGTTCGTGATTCAAACATAGTTTGTTGTGTTGTCTATTTTCTCTAGCTTCGAAAGGTGAGCGACCACTCATGATTGACATTTTTATGTTTAGTAAATTAATTTCACATGAAATAACGATTTAAGTATGTTGTTTAAATTTGAATTGGTTAGTGATTTGATCGCTGAATATGATACGTTAATATTGACATTTTTTCACCCTGTTAATTGGCATATAACACCATAACATATTAGAATATATTATATTTAAATTGTTAATTACGATATATGCTTGTAGTTGATATGTTATGCCATTTTACATTATTATTCGATTGCTTTCTCACTGCAAGTTCCCTGATAGTTAGGAATACCCTATGGGTTGAAATGATACAAACCCGTATGTTATTATAGATTAGGGAAAATCGTTATGTGTTGAATGATAAACCCAAGCGATTTTATTGATTTTGAAATTTTAGGATTACGAGTTGAAAGGATATATACCCGTAAATTTTAAATTATTGCGGATTGAAATGATAAATATCTGTATCACTTGACCATAGGATAGAAAATTATATACGGACACCGTTGGTCTATTTTTAAACGATTTCCAAATTTTTAAGGAAAGAAAAATATATGTGTTTTTATTTTAATAATATAAAATATTTGTAATTTTAATTTTAATATATGTGTAAAATTTAGAATTTTTAAAATTATATGTTTTGGGAATTTTAAAATTATAAGTTAAGTTTAAAAATGTAAATTATAAAATTTTACTTATAACTTTATTATTTCTAAAATATATAAAATAAGATTTAAAGTAAATTTAATAATAATAAGATTAAATTTAATAATGATTAATATAATAAAATTTAATAATAATTTAATTTAATTAATATATATATATACATAATATGTTTTAAATATTTATTTATAATATAAAATAGATTTTTGTAATAAATTATATATATAATATGCTGAAATTTATGTTATTATTTTTAAATAGATTTTTGTAACAACTTAGATAAATAAAGGTTGGAAAGGTAAGTTAAGTGGACTTGTAATTCAATTTGTTTAAGAAATGTATTTTAAATCAGAATCGATTTGAAAACTTATCAACTTTGGGATTTTAAAGATATAGTTTTATAACTTAATAACTAGATTTTGATTAAAGATGATTACATTAATATTTTCAAATTTAAATAAAATTGAAATTTAATATTTAATATTGATTTAAATTTGTAATTTGAGATTTTATTTAAATGTTATTAAAAATGATTAAGTGAATATTTTTAAATTTAAAAAAAATCAAAGTTGAATTTTGACATATAAGTGAAATTTATCAAATTGAATTACTGTAAATTGTTTGAATATTTAAACCTTAGAACCTATTGCATTGGAAGTGGTTTAAATTTGTAGTTCAAACCTGGATTTGAAATCGATATAAATTAGAATGGTTCTAGTGATAATTTGAATTGAGCCTTTAACTTTTTTAATTGAAATTGTTGAACCGAGATTGATTTAAATTGATTTTGGAAATAAAATTGATTTGAATTGATTTGTGAAATTGGAAGAAACAATTCCAATTTGAAACTATTTTCGATATAAACTCTTTTTAATATATAAACTATTTTAGTCTATAACCTATTTTTAATATATAAACTATATAATCTATAACCTATTTTTATTAAATAAACTATTTTAATCTATAACCTATTTTTAGTATATAAACTATTTTTAATGCATAACTATTCCAGTATATAAACTGCTTTCAATATTCAAACCGCTTAAGTTGGAACTGTTATGATATAATGGGATAATGATTTCGAAAGTGATATGGTTTCGAAAGTGATATGATTTTGAAGCGAATTTGATATTTTGATATGAAGTATGAACTATTTGAAATGAAAGTGACCACGGTGTGAAATAAGCGTTTGGTTGTTAAAGAGACCGGAATCAGATATTGTCATACTCTCTACCAATACCGAAAACCACTTTAACAACTGTGTACATGGTGGAGGATCCAGAACAAAGTAGGATGGTTTGGCGAACGTTTATATGAGGAATGAACGTAGACCTGACCCCCTCGGGTCAGTTTGATATGACTGAAATAGGAGCTATACCGGGCCAAGTGAGGTCACTTCTCTGATCGGACTTGCTTCTGTGATACCATATCTGTTACTTTGTGATTGATTTGGTGGCTACCTTCGATTTGATTATGGGAGTGTGTTCCGAGGTGGGAGGTAGTAGCTGCTATCCGTTACCACCAGTCTGGGTATGCAAACGGTAGAATCCTACCCTAGCATTGCCTCGTGTGCCTTGTCATATGCCTTATCGTGCCCACTACAAGTTTGGTTTGTGTTGTACACTATGGAGTGTCCTTTGTAGCCCTTTGGTTTAAGGAGGAATTACGGTACTGTATAGACTATGACATATATATGAAAATGTTTTAAGGGGGATATGGGTAACGCCTTAACGTTATTTTAATAGTTTACTTTACTATAGACATTATCACTATAGTGTATTGTATTATGTATGTTGATAGTTTCACGGATCCTTAAAGGTTGGAACCCCAACATCCTTTAAGTTATATTGCATTTCACTTAAGTTGATTTACTTGCATAAGAATGTTAATCCTGACTCGAGTGTTTTGTGTTTTTCTTTATGCTCGAGTCAGCCTGAGCATCACAGCATTTGAGACTCGCCTTTGGAGCTTTGCTTGGAGATCTATCTTTATATATTCAGCTTTTCTGTTATTTTAGTTACTTCCAGTTGTTTATGTTCAAACTTGTCATTTGCTTTTGTATTGAGACTTCTATGTATTGGATTTCTATTATATTTTCCTTTAGACTCTGATGTTTTGTAGTAGCTTCATGAACTACAATTTATCTATATCTATTGCTTATTGTTGTATTGCTCTATGTCTGTGATTCTGTGATTGATTTATTCACTGTATATGCTAAGTTTTGCCAAATATAAAAATAACAATGTGTTGTTTTGAGCAATTCAAGTCTAACATGTGTGGCTTATTGTCGATTTGAATGGTTTGAAATGACGGGTTGTTACATAATTTGTCGAAAAGAGCCCAAAGAAATATACTACATGACTTATTTGTTAATACTATCACATACAATGTCTTGTTTGTTAGTTCAATATATGCTCGATGGTATCATGCCTTTGAACATGGTCATATTTTGACAAGTTGGGACTATCAAAAAGTCAGATAGCAAGCCAGAGGTTTGGAACTATAACTCAAAAAGTCAGAATTTAACCATGACATAAGGATTAGTAGAAAGTCTTGCTTACACTTTGAAGGGAGCTGGCTACTTCTCAGTGGAATCAAGTAGCATAGAATAAAACTCTAGGAAAGATGGCACAAGGGCCAACTCAGTACCGATCTGGTCAAGGCAACTCAATATTGATCCCTACACACAATCCAATAAGCAATATAAAGTCTATAAACGGCAAACCATAGATAACGTACAACATGAAATAAAGGAGAATCGGCCACATGCTTTCCATCAAAGGAAACATGAAGTATGAAGCTAGAAGTTCAAAATTTCCACAAGTGACAACTTGGCACCAATTATAAAGCCCAACTCGGTGCTAAGTTGACATACAACTTGTGAACTAGCCAAGATCTTCTTCCTTAACCTCCTTCTAAACATGGAGAATGTGGATAGTCAATATCGGAGACTATTTTGTCGATCTACGTCTATAAATAGGAGGAAATGGGCACTGTTTCGATATCTTTTTCATTTTTTGAACTTTCTGACTTTATTATATCATTTTTCTAGATTCTCACCAAGTTTTGAGCATAAATTCATAAGAACGTAGCTTTTGAAATCTATATAAATTATTAACAAAGTTCAAGCGAACTTAGGTCGAAGTTTAACCGAACCACTATATAAATTGTTATGTGTTGTTTTATCTTGTTTTTCATTTAATTTCCTTATTTTATTCTCTACTTCAATCTAATCAGGTGTTTATCCAAATTTTGGCATAAACATTTTGGTGCTGCCACTGAGAACTTAAATGTCTTGCTACTCTTATCTATCTTCCACTTTGCATTTGCTATAATCCACGAAGTAGATCTACAAGTTCTTAAGAGGATCGTGACTATGTAGATTTCATTAAATATATATCATAGGATTTACCAAAATAATGACACCAAATAATAACAAGGAAACATCCACTACCTTCAAGCCCACCAATGATGTAGAGAATGTTGTTTCTCAACACAGAGAAGAAACCAGTCAGCCTAGAATTGTTGAAATTCAGTGACATCGGAAATGATTAATAGGGTTGATTTGGACATGATGATGAGATAGATGAATGAAAAGATGATGAAATTCAGGATGCTATGATGAAGCATATGAAAGAAATTATGGAACGAATGACCCAACTGTCCTAAGGTTATAGAAGGAACAAAAAGGAGTTATCACCATATAATCGGAAGAAGATAGTTCATCTTCGTCGGGAAGAGACCATAGAGAGGGAAAATAGAAAATTAAGAGGAAGGAAGTAGGAACTTCAAAGGTTGGAACAGGCAAAACTCAGGTTGGTAGAGCAAAAATTGGTGCCAAACTGCCCCTACAGTTCGGTACCGATCCCTCCATCTAGGTCCCGAGTTATGAAATTTTTTTTGCTTAAAAAATGATGTTGATTATGGTAATATACATATTATTGGTGGTCGGAATGCTAGAGTTCCAACGGTTGTTGTTGGCCCATCACGTAGAGATCGTAGAAACTGATTTACTGGATGAACGATTCTCCTAGAGAGAATCTAGACACCATGGAAAACCAAGACCATGCGCAAAGCTAAACACCTAGGGGGTGCCGTGATGATCATCGTTCAATCGATCCGATTGTACAAAAATATTTTTGGTTGGTATGGTGAGGATGCTGATGAATGAAAACCAACATAGAAGTAATTATGACCGGAATTCTTCTCTTAGTAGGAACTTGTTCACTGAGGAGATATTATAGGAGGAGTATCGCAGAAGGTTCACCATGCCCATGATGCCGCCTTATAGAAAACGAATAATCGAAGACAACATCTTCTGATGTACGAATGGCATACGGATAGTGCCATAGCTACTGATGTTTTGCGATATAGATGTTTTATGATATTCTTAGAAGGAGTAGCTATGATGTAGTTCGCTTATCTACCAATGAGAACCATATCTTTGTTTGACCAATTGTTAGAAAGTTTATGGAGCAGTGTAAACGCCCCACTTCTATATCCATATTATCCAAGAGTATTACCGAATAATACTATCACATAATATGGAGAATGATGCTATATGGGGTACACACATTAATATTCCCTTGGGCTAACATTGGAACGTATAAAAAAATAAATTGAATAAATAACTCATCCATACTTGCATAGTTTCAGTACAAAGCAATAAATACACATGCCTCTAGGGTAGAATAATATATAATACATATAAAATAATAGTGAATATAGAGCTAGAAATGTTGCAGTAATAATACTAAATATACAAAATACGTCCAAGATATATCATATGAATATACATACAAGCGGTTATACAATACAAAATGATAAAGAGCTAAAAGAAATATCTAGTCTCCTCTATGTCAAGAATCACAAGCTAGTCTCACCGTCCTTGAACCTAAAATGTATCAAACTGACCTGAGTATTGGATAATTATCACACGGGTCAGACTATGTTTTAATCAAGAGGTCGAATATATATTAGAATTCAATATAACTATGGTGTAAAATAGTTATACAATTAATATAACTCAAGTCAATTACCATATATATAATATGAAAATATATAATTATAGCATCATAAATTATTCCAATATATTACATATCATCAAATACTACAAGCCATGAATAAAGACGTCATCACCTAATTAAAAAAATATCAAATTAGAAATTTTGAAATCACCATCAAATGGGTTATTCGTCTATATTGCAATCATCACCAAATTCCAAAAATCATTAACAAATGAAATACCATCAAATATAGTTGGCAAAGCCCATGAATATCCTTCAATCCCAAATAATGAATAAATCACATCATCAATATCTCTACTATTAGTAAAGAGAATTCAATGAATAGGATTTCGACGGCGTCTTTTTGAAATTCCCGAAATGCCCTACATCAATCAAGGGGTTTTCATTATTGATTTCCAACTTCCTTCAACTTCATATACCAACCATCTAACGGAACGTCATCGTCAATTTACTTGAAATAAAAGCCCTGCGATTACCAAATCTTTTGCACTTATAGTACATATCCATCCATAATTTTTTTTATTAGATAAAAAGTAAAAACTTTCTAGCTATTAGATGCACATACGTGCAATTTACACTAGTATATAGAATAACAACAACAACAACAATAATAAACTATGCATTGGAAAATCATTTATAAAGCATATAATATGAGAATCCATCATACTCTGGATATCAATTGCGAGTATAGTTTCATCTCTTCCTAAAGAATATCACATAATATGTCGTGAAGGGTAAATAACTGTACATAAGACGCGAAATGTAACAACCTATAATTTTGGTCATTAGATTTGAATATTTAATAAATTTTAAATATCGAAATAATTGGGTTTTAAAGTTTATAACATGAATTCAATTATAGGGATTATTCAAATAGTGGAATTTTGAATTTAGTATTTGAAAAGAGATTTAAATATCTGGATTTTGGATTGAATATTTATTTAATGGATTTATTAGCCTTATTTAACTCTTTTTATTTAATAAATAATAATAGTGAATTCATTTTGTAAATTATTTGTAATAATATATGGTTTAAATAAATAATACGAACATATATTTTAATATAATGACTCGATTTCATTAACATATTTTTAATTTAATTTATTTGCTTTTTCCATAAATTTTAATTTGGAAAATATTTAAATTATCATTTGACGATTTATCGGCAAATAACTTGTTTTTGTGATTTTATAGAATAAGATAACCGGTGTATATTATTAGTGTGTTAAGGACAGATGTTGTTTTGAGCGCGACCGTATTTTTTTTATCGTTTGGAGTTTATACGCAAACGAATCTATATAGTGAGATGCCGGAATTTTCAAATAAAATATCAGTAAACACTTAGCCAAGAAGCATCTTTTTCGTTTATCCTTTACCTTTTCATTCATCTTCACTATGAAACAATGAAAGTAAAAATCCTCCTCTTATAAAATCAAAACAATTCATATAAAATCTAAAATTTCAATAACTTGTATTTTTAAGCTAGTTTAACCTAAATCTACAAGTTGACACGTTTTTTCTTGTTTGGTAGTTTAAAACATGAGCAATAAGGACACTAGGGTTTTGATTTCTTGGATTTGAAGTAAAGTTTAGTGAATTGGAGGGTGGATCTATGTAGTCATGAGGAGGAGCTACTTTTGGCACAGTGTGGTCAAGGGGGAGGTTCACGTCTTCTAAGGCTGGGCTGCAGTGTGTGCAGGCCAAACTTTGAAGGGGAAGGCCAAGTGTAGGGTTGAGGGTATAAGCACAAAGAGGAGGTGAGTAGCAACGCGATCGGTGTATCGTTTTGTGGAGCAACGAGGAAGAGAGGAAGGAGAGAAGTAGCGGCCATTGGGAGAAGAGTTACTGAATTGAGCAGGAGGATTTATAATTAGGGAAGATTATTAAGCTAGGGTAATTACAAATTAAAATTGTAATTAGTGAATTTAATTTTAAATTATAAATTGATAACTTATATATTAAATAACTTGCTTGTACGAGGTCCAAATCGAACACTATCAGTTGCCTCGCACTTGTGGAATTATTATCTTCGCATTGGAACTGGGTTGGTTGAATTTGGAGCAAGTGAAAATTTAGGCTAAAATCTGACGTTGTTCGATTTTAGTTCAAATTGGAATGCCAAAGTATCTGCTGGAATTTCAATGATTTAAATTCACCATTTTGGATAATCAGTATGATATATAGTGGATAAAATTTACTATTTGTGTTTGGATGAAATATAGCTTGATTTGGTTAGGATATCCGGTTTGAAAAGCGAATTAGTATTTAAAATTGAAATACAGGAAAATTTGTAGAGAAATCTGGGTTTCTCGAAATTGTGATTATTAATTTCCAATTATTTTCCCATTGTTTTACTGTTCATGCTAAATAGATTATTAAATGCTGAAATTTGGCTATGTGGTTAGATTAAATATACACTAACGCTTGTGAAAAGTTAAACCTTTTTAGTGAAAAAGTAAGTAATAACATTAGTTAAGTGCTATAATAACTATTAGCCTCGATATAGTATTTTGGAAACACTGTTAAGTGATGGTTTGGAAATGGTTTTCAATTTGAAAAATGATTTAAAATTGATGTTAGGGTTTTCTATGATATTTTATTTGAAATGAACTTTACTCCTTTGTTTTACTCCAAATTTTTTGCCAGTTTTTCATTATTATTTAATAATGTCTAAAGTTCTTTAACTATTGTTTAAAAATGTTTCAGAAGTTGTTTATTTATATTTAATATTGTTTAAAGGTTATTTTTTATGTTTAGTACTGTGAAAAGCTATTTATTTAAATAATTAATTTCGTTCGAAGAGAATTAATAATGATTACTTATTAAAAATGGTTTGGAATTAATAATTATTATTTATTAATAATGGTTTGGAATTAATAATAATTATTATTTATCAATAATGTTTTGGAATTCATAATAATTATTTATTAATAATGTGTTGGAGGTAAATTATTATTTATTATAATCATGTTTAAAGGTTAATTATTATTATTTTATTCATAATGTTTAAAGTTATTAATTATTATATTGATAAAGTGTTTTGGAATAAAATATTTATTTTATTAATGTTGTTGTAAAGGAAAATTGATTAAGTTACCAGTGTTGTTGAAAAACTAATTTATTATTTATTGCTGATGTTTGAGTCAATCAATTTATCCGATTGATTATTTTTATAAATAATGAGTTTATTTATAAAAGGAATCTCAATTAATAAAAGAGTTTACAAATAAAAGTGGGATTTTGGGTTTTATAAAGGATTTTAAAAAGGCTTTGTAAAGGACTTATATAATGGACTTCTATAAAGGAAAATAGTTTTATAAATTGTTTTAGAGATTTATAAAAAAGTTTTATAAATAATTTTGGATTTATAAAAGAGTTTTATAAAAGATTTTGGATATTTATAAAAGAATTTTTATAAATGTTTTTGGATATTTATAAATGAGTTTTATAATTAGCTTTGGATATTTATAAAAGAGTTTTTTTAAATAAAGTTCAAAATTTATTAAAAGGTTTATAAATAGATTTAGAATTTTAGTAAAGGAGATGTTTATAAATGAAATAGATTTATTGAAGAAATTTATAAAAGAAAATGATATTGGGTTTTCCTAAATTAACCTTCTTAATTTTTTGTGGTGTGGACATTCATTCCATTCTTAACACCAAAGGAATAGTGTTTAGGTTTATCCTTACCTCTGTTTCTTTGGAAACATATTTATTTTAATCCTTTTACATGATTTTAAAATAAGAAGTCTTTTATAATATTTTATGAATTTTCTTATACCGCTGAAATAAGTATATGGATATTTTTCCAAGTATTAAACGGAGAATAAAGGTTCAGTGAATATATCTTTGTAAAAGTATATTGATACAAGTATTTACAAAGTGATTTTAATTAATGAAAGGATTAATTAAAGACGCTAAATAGGTGCTTTGTGCTTAACCAGTGATATTTTCCTTTGGGAATTAAATTTTTGGTTGAATTGTTAATTATTTGATAGTTAAAGAACCGATATATCAAACGTTGGCCTATTTATCATTGTCGATTCGATGAGACCGGGATCAGATTTGTTTGGAAAGTTGCTTAAACGTGATAGGGAGTTCTCGCTTTATGAACCATGCCAAAGCTTAGACTCTTACCTCTATACTTCGCTGAAATTAATGGGTTTTTCGCAGTTAAAGATTGGCCATAAAATAAGATTCGAGGTTACCATCATTAAGGCACCACCCATTTAGGGGGAACATTACGCATGGTATCATAGCTTAGGTTGAATGAACACCTAGGCTTTGGTGGAGTAAACTCATTTGAGATAGGGTAAGTGAGACTCTAGGATGAGCTTGAGTGTATTATATATATATGAGCGTGTAACAACCCGTAATTTCTGTAATTATTTTAAATGGAGTTTTAATTGAAAATTTGAATTTAATTATTATAAAATTGATAAATTTGGAATTTTAATATATAGTTTTGGGATTCGATGTAAAATGTTTTTTAAAATTTAACAAAATAAAGATTTTTTTAAAAATTTAAATTTTGGTCAACATTGGTCAAAGTTTGACTTCCTGTTGAAAATTTGAAATTTGAAATTTTATTCTTTTTTATGAAGCTGGATTTAATTCTAAATTTTTCTCTGCTTTTCGTTTTGTAAAATTCTGATTTTTACTTCTCCAAATTTGTTGTTTTCAGCGTGTTACACGCAGTTGTTTTCTCTTAACGCCTATCTTATTTATATTTTGATTTGGGCTTGCACTAATGGGTTAAGAACCCTTGCAGTAGATGAGAAGCCACCTGCTAAATAGCCAATATAACATCTCCTAGGGTTTTAGGTAGCCTCCTCATCCTTCATTTGTGCCTCCATAGAGAATTATGTAAGTCTTCTTCTTCATCATCCTTCTCCTCCAAACCCTAGACCTTCTTCCTCTTCTCCTCTACAATTTTTCCTCCTCCTCTCCTTAGAAATTTTGGCCACACCTTTTCCATCACCTTCCCATCACCAAACTCCAACCAAAATCCCTTTCTCCTCCTTCCCTTCCCCCTCTCCTCTTAACCAATTTTGGCCTCCATTTCCCCTTCTCTATTTTCGGCCACGACTTCACCAAAACCCTGCCAAAACCGAGCCTTGCCACCATAAACCCTAAACAAACCAGAGCCTCCACCTCTCTAAAACCCTAGCCTAGCCAAACCTACCCAAACCCGAGCCTTCTCCACCAAAAAAAAACGCTAGCCTATGCACCACAAAACCAAGTCCAAAAGCGCTAGCCGAGCCTAACCCTAACCCAAACTCCTATGGCTGATCCTAACCTAACCCAAACCACCTCTAAACCAAGCCCATGCACCCCCTAGACAAGCCTTTTCTATTTTATTTTACAAATATATTTTTTCTTTTTTCTTTTTCTATGTGAATTATTTGTTTACGTATGGACTTTATTTTATTTTTCAAAGCGTCGGATTTGGATTCTCCTCTCACTCAAGTTTGTCCATAATTTGTCATGCTTGTTGCGCTTTGAATCACTTTGCTCACCAAAGAAAGGTGAGTAATCACTCTTGACAACATACTTATATTTTGGTGAACTGACGATTGAATTGTATGGATATGTATATGCAAGTTAGAAATGTCATATGCTTATATTATGTTATTTCATATGCGTATATTATATTATTTCATATGTTTATATTATGTTATTTCATATCATATTATACCTGTTATGATCATATGCCATGATACGTTGAATATTGTAATGTTAATTATTATTCTATTCTCACAATGCAAGTTCATACCCGAATGATCTTTAGATTAAGGAAAATTGTTATGGGCTAAAATGATAGGCCAGAGCTATTTTATTTGACTTGGGATTGTGGGTTTGAAATGATATAAAACCCAAAAAATTAATAAATTGCGGATTGAAATGATATATGTCTGTATTTATTTGACCCTAGGATAGAAAATTTTATACAGGCTCCGTGGTTGATTTAAAATGATATTTCTAAAATTATTAAATATTTTGGATTTTATATATGAATCTCGACTATAATTTAATGTAATGATTTCTGAAAATTTGTCTACATGTGTTAAAGATTTTATAAGAAATAAATAGTTGGAAATGTAAAATTTGGAATCTAATTTGCAGTATGAAGGTTAATTGAAATTTTATAATCCGATTTGACTTAATAATAGTATTTTATTCTAACATATATATTGTAAATTTTAATTCATGTAATAGTGACTAAAATGATAAATGTTTTGTGAAAAAAATGTAAGTTAAAACGTATATTTGATATGTAAGTTTGAACTAATGAAAATGGTATGAATTGGGGAATAAAAATGATAAATGTTATCATTGAAAAGTAATTAAAATGTAAGTTAAAATACTTTTAATTTGATATAAAGATTTCTGTTTTAAAATTTGATATTTTAGTAATAAAGTTATTAAATTAAATGTGTGATTTCTTTAATGACTAAATAGCTAAATTTGAGAAATATAATGGGAAGAATAGAACAACTTTGATAAAAACTGTAAATAGGTATACTATTTGATTATATAAACTATTGCAGTAGGAAGTATTATAGTAACAATTTAAAACTGCTGCGATTTCTTACGATAGCAATTCAAAACTACTGCAGTTTCTTACTGTAACAATTCTGCACTGCTGCGTATTTTTATAGGAACACTTCTACACTACTGCGAATTCTTACCGTAACAGTTCTGCATTGCTGCAAATTCTTACAGTAGCACTTCTGCGCTGCTGTGTTTTCTTAATAGTGACATTTTTTGAATGCTACGATGTTCTAAAGGGTTATACATGGTTCTAAAGGTTACAATTTTTAAAGTGCTATAATCTCTAAACCTTTATGTTTCAAAGGGTTATAATTAAATGAATTCTGAAGTGTTACAACTTTGGAAAAATGAATATTATTTTAGAGAATAATGATATGGTAAAAGGAATATGTTTGATTTGAAATATAAACCATCTGAAAATTATATAACCACGGGTTATAATAATGGTTGGTTTTTAAAGAGACTGGGATCGGATATGGGCATACTCTCTATTGATACCGAAAACCACGTTAGCAACTGTGTACGCGGTGGAGATTCAAGAATGAAGTAGGATGGTGGCGACGATCCTAAAGGTATATTTTCATGGACCTAACTCCCGTGAGTTTGCAGAAGGTGGCTAAAATAGGATCTCGGGCCAAGTGAGGTAGCTCCTCCAATCAAACACACTTCATCGTTAGCCATTCTGTTATTTTGTGATTGATTTGGTGTGCACCTTTGATTCGAGAGTGTGGATCGAGCTGGATGGTAGTTGTGGCTATGCGTTACCACCAGCCCGGATGCGTAATTAGTATATCTACCCTGGCATTGCCTAGTTGTGCCGTGTCACCTACCCTAGCACGCCTTCTACAGTTTGTTTTATGTCGTACCTATAGGGTATCCTCTGGCAGCCTAGTTTACCGGGAGTTACGGTACTGTATAGACTATTGGCATTATGGAATGTGTTAAGAGGGAAATGGGTAACGCCTTAGCGCTATTTTTAAATAGTTTACTTTACATTAGACATTATTATAATAGCGTATATTACGACATAGTATATAGTTTAATGGATACCTAAAGGATGGGCGATCCCAAGCATCCTTTAAATTACTGATGCATTTCTTTTGCAATTCACTTGAGTTGATTTACATTTTATAAGTATGTATGTCCTAACTCGAGTTTTTTGTATTTTTCTTTACGCTTGGGTCAGCCTAAGTTTCACAGCTTTGGTTTCTTCCTCTTTTGGAGCTAGAGATCCACTAGAGATTTAGCTGTCTACGTGATATTTTATTCCAGTTATTTCCACTCAGCTTTTTCTTTTGTAGTAGAGAACTTATGTACTTAGAATTTCCAAGTGTATTTGTTCCACACTTTGGTACTATGTATTAGTTTTGTGATTATGTATCTAGGAGCTTCATGAACTCCTATGTTTATTTTATTCCGCTGCGAAGTTATTTTGATATTCTATGTCTGTGATTCTGTGATTGATTTTATTTGCCCCAAATTTTATTAACAATCTGTTGTTTTGAATTATTCAAGTCCGACATGTGTGGTTTTATTGTCAATTTGAATGGTCCAAAATGGCGAGATGTTACAGTTGATATCAGAGCTTTGGTTTTAGGCAAACCTTAGCCTAAGGGGCAAAAACTCATTAGAGATAGGGTAGAAATACCTTAGAATGAGTAAAATCAATCTTTGTGATAGAACGTATTTTCAAGTATAAAGTGATTTTTAAATGATTTTCAAAAGATTATTTTGGATATAAAATTTTTATTGTTTTAAAATTCCTTTTCTTAGAATTTTTCCTTCCTTTCGAATCCACCTTATTTTATAGAATTCTTTGATTAAGATTTCCAGTCGAGTTGGATCTTTTCTTCTATCTTTTCCTTTATCTTTGTCCTACTCAGCAGAAAGGCAAGCCATCTGGTATCTTTGCAGTTACTTCATCCATGGCACCTGCTCCTAATGATACCCAAGGTACTCTCCAGAGCACCTTTACCTTGTTTAATCTTCCTGTTCATGTTTTATTTCACACTGGAGTTTCACATAGTTTCATTTCTGTGGATCTTTGTGAAAAGTTTGAGGATTTCCTTTGTCCTAAGTTTGCAACCGAACCATTGTGTGTTACTAATCCTATTATGGTCCCGCAAACCTTAGTAGGATTTATAACAATGTGAAACTCTTCCATTCTGGCTATCGCTTTTCTGGTGATTTCTATGTTCTTGGTTTCGATGCTTTTGATCTATTGCTTGGAGGAGATTGGTTGAAGATGCGTGAAGTTATTATCTTTTGTAAAACCTAGACTTTTTCTCTTGTTGATGATTTTGGAAACCCTTTAGTGATTCAGTGCCGTATCCTTAGGAGTATGCAGGCATTTTTATCTATTCTCTTGATTCTTTCCCTAGTGATCTTGATTCTACCCCTGTGGTCAAACTCTATCCCGATGTGTTTGGTGAAATCAATTCTTTACCTTCTAAACAGGAAATTGAATTCCGTATTGATCTCATTCCTGGAGCTCTACCTGTAGTTCTTCCTCCTAGAAGAATGGCACCCCGTGAGAAGGTTGAGTTGAGGAAACAAATCGAAGAATTATTCTCCAAAGGTTTGATCAGACCCAGTTATTCCGAATGGGGAGCAACCATGGTTTTTTTCACTAAGTCTGATGGTTCTTTGAGGATGTGTGTTGATTATAGGGAACTGAACAAGCTTACTATGAAAAACAGATATCCAATGCCTCGCATTAATGATATGTTCGATCAGTTATATGGAGCTGCTGTATTCTCTCAGCTTGATCTTGAGACCGGTTTCCACCAGCTCAGAATTGCTAAGGAAAGTATTCCCAAAACTAATTTCCGTTCTGAGGATGGTTTCTTTGAGTGGTTAGTCATGCCTTTTGGTTTGACTAATGCCCCATCTTTCTTTGTTGACCTTATGAATCGTATTTTTCGTGATGTTCTTAATAAGTTTGTTCTAGTCTTCGTTGATGGTATTCTTGTTTTCTCTAAGCCTAAGGCAAAACATGAAATCCATTTGAATTTTGTTCTGAAAACCCTTGGGAGTCATCAGTTGAAAGCAAAATTCTCGAAATGCCATTTCTGGAAAGTTGAAGTTCGATTTCTTGGACATATTGTTTCTGGTGATGGAGTTTCTGTTGATCCAGTTAAGATCACTGCGATTAATGTAAGTCTATCTTTTCTTCTTTCCTTTGTACATTAATTGTTCTATATCTTTCTCGGTTCTTATTCTCCCTATTCTATTTTAGAATTGGGAAACTCCTAGGACTCCATCTAATATCCATAGTTTTCTGGGCCTTGTCGGTTATTATCAAAGATTCATTGAGAATTTTGCTCAGATTGCTGCACCTCTCACCGCTCTAACTCATAAGAATGCTAAGTTTAGATGGAGTGATAAGTGTGAAGCTATATTCAATGAGTTGAAGCACAAGCTTACTTTCGCATCAGTTCTTACCGTTTCAAATGGAAATAAGGGATTGACGGTATACACTGATGCCAGTCGTGAAGGTTTGGGAGCTTTTCTGATGCAGGAAGGGAAGGTTATCACTTATGCCAGTTGTCAGTTGAAGACTCACAAAGCCAATTATGCAGCCCATTGTTTGGAATTGCTTGCCATAGTTTTTGCCTTGAAGCTTTGGAGACATCATCTATTGGCAACTAAGTTTGAGCTCTTTATGGATCATAAGTCATTGAAATATATTTTAACCCAGAAGGACTTGAATCTGAGGCAAGTTAGGTGGCTTAAGTTTCTAGCTTCTTATGACCTTGACATCAACTATACCCCAGGGAAAGCTAATGTTGTAGCCGATGCTTTGAGTAGGAAGAAGAGGATGCTATGTCAGCTTGTTGTTTCTTCTCCTCTTATGGATCATATTATTGCCAAGCAAGATGAGGATGAGATGCTTAGGCTTATTAATGAGAATGTTCGTAACAGAGTTGGTGGTAGTAACCAAGATGGAAGTTGAGCTTAGATCAATGATAAAGGGATTTTAAGGATTAATAATCGGATTTGTGTCCCGAATGTCGATGGATTGAGGCAAGAGTTACTTCGGGAAAATCATCGGTCTAGACTTTATATCCATTCAGGTGTGACGAAGACGTACCATGATACGAAGAAGCTGTATTGGTGGAGTGGTATGAAGTGGGATATCCTCTTTTTGTTAGTAGATGTGTGACTTGTAAGTATGTTAAGGCTGATCATCAGAACACCGCTGGACTATTGCAACCTCTTGAGGTTTCCAATTGGAAATGGGAACAAGTTTATATGGATTTTATTGATGGATTACCGAGGACTAGGATAGGTAATGAGAATATTTGGATTATTATGGATAGATTGACCAAGTTAGCTCATTTCATTTCGGTTAGATCCAACCGTTCTGCTTCTAGATTTGCTGAGATTTATATAAGGGAGATTATTCGTCTCCATGCTGTTCCGGTCAGTATTGTTTGTGATAGAGAATCCATCTTTACCAGTCAGTTTGGAGAGCTTTTCAAGAATCTTTAGGTACTCACCTGAATCTGAGCACTGCTTACCATTCGCAGATCGACGGTCAAACGGAAAGAGTGAATCAGATTCTAGAAGATTTTCTTCGTGCTTGTGTCCTTGATTATGGAGGATCTTGGGAAGATCATTTCCATCTCGTTGAATTCACCTATAACAATAGTTATCAGGTATAATCTCAAATATCTGTTTAAGATTGTCTTAAACATTTATCTATCATATCCCATTTTGAATTCAGGCTAGTATCGCAATAGCTCCATTTGTTGCTCTTTATGGACGCCCTTGCAAATCTCCATCTTGCTGGATTGAATTCGGTTACCGTTTGGTTCTTGGTCCAGATATGATCCTAGAAGCATCTGAGAAGGTTGAGGAGATTAGGAGAAAGATGAGGATTGCTCAGGATAGACAGAAGAAGTGTGCTAACAGGCGTAGGAGGAGTTTGGAATTTTCGGTTGGTGATCAGGTCTTCCTTAAGGTCTCTCGATTAAGAAATATGATTCGGTTTGGTCGGAGAAGGAAGCTCGCTCCTAGGTTTGTTGGTCCTTTTCGCATCTTAGAGAGAGTTGGTTCCTTAGCTTATCATTTGGAATTGCTTGAGAAACTTTCCAGAGTGCATAATGTGTTCCATGTTTCATATCTTCATCGGTATCTTCATGATCCATCTTTGATTGTCCAACCTTCTGCTCTCAATAGGTTGGATGTTGAGCCAAATCTTACTGTCGAGAGGAAGCTACTTTGTATTATCGATAGAGGTACGAAGCAGCTTCAAAAAAAATCTGTCAACCTAGTCAAAGTGTAATGAAGCACTGATGATCGAGATTATACTTGGGAAACGGATGAGAGCATTCGTGCTTTGAATCTAGAATTTTTTGTTCCAGGTACTATTCATTACCCTTTTTATCCTTCTTGTTTTCTGGGTCTCGCTCCTTTTCGAGGACGACAAGTTTTAAGTGGAGGAGAGTGTAACAACCTGTAATTTCTATAATTATTTTAAATGGAGTTTTAATTGAAACTTTGAATTTAATTATTATAAAATTTATAAATTTAGAATTTTAATATGTAATTTTGGGATTTGATGTAAAATGTTTTTCCAAATTTAACAAAATAAAGATTTTTCTAAAATTTAAATTTTGGTCAACTTTGGTCAAAGTATGACTTCCTGTTGAAAATTTTAAATTTGAAATTTTATTCTTTTCTTATGAAGCTGGATTTAATTCTAACTTTTTCTTTGTTTTTCGTTTCGTAAAATTATAATTTTTACTTCTCCAAATTTGTTGTTTTCAGCGTGTTACACGCAGTTGTTTTCTCTTAATCCATATCTTATTTATATTTTGATTTGGGCTTGTACTAATGGGCTGAGAATCCCTGTAGTAAATGAGAAGCCACCTATTGACTAGCCTATATAACATCTCCTAGGGTTTTAGTTAGCCTCCTCATCCTTCATTTGTGCCTCCACGGAGAATTATATAAGTTTTCTTCTTCTTCATCCTTCTCCTCCAAACCTTAGACCTTCTTCCTCTTCTCCTCTACAATTTTTCCTCCTCCTCTCCATAGAAATTTCGACCACACCTATTCCATCACCTTCCCATCACCAAATTACAACCAGAACCCCTTTCTCCTCCTTCCTTTCCCCCTCCTCTTCACCAATTTCGGCCTCCATTTCCCTTTCTCTATTTTCGACCACCGTTTCACCAAAACCCTACCAAAGCCGAGCCTTGCCACCATAAACCCTACACAAACCCGATCCTCCACCTCTCCAAAATCCTAGACTAGCCGAACCTACACAAACCCAAGCCTTCTCCACCAAAAAAAAACCTAGCCTATGCACCACAAAACCAAGTCCAAAAGCCCTAGGCCGAGCGTAACCCTAGCCCAAACTCCTATGGCCGAGCCTAACCTAACCCAAACCATCTTTAGACCAAGCCTATGCACGCCCTAGACAAGCCTCTTTTATTGTATTTTACAAATATATTTTTTCTATTTTATTTTTGCTATGTGAATTATTTGTTTACGTATGGAATTTATTTTATTTTTCAAAGCGTCGAATTTGGATTCTCCTCTCACTCAAGTTTGTCCATAATTTGTCGTGCTTGTTGTGCTTTGAATCACTTTGCTAACCAAAGAAAGGTGAGCAATCACTCTTGACAACATACTTATATTTTGGTGAATTGACGATAATTGAATTGTATGGATATGTATATGCAAGTTAGAAATGTCATATGCTTATATTATGTTATTTCGTATGCTTATATTATGTTATTTCATATGTTTATATTATGTTATTTCATATCATATTATACCTGTTATGATCATATGCCATTATATGTTGAATATTGTTATGTTAATTATTATTTTGTTCTCACACTGCAAGTTCCTTCACTATGGGTTGAAATGATATATACCCGAACGATCTTTATATTAAGGGAAATGGTTATGGGCTGAAATGATAGACATAAGCAATTTTATTTGACTAGGGATTGCAGGTTTGAAACGATATAAAACCCAAAAAATTTATAAATTGTGGATTGAAATGATATATGTCTGTATTTAATTGACCCTAGCGTAGAAAATTTTATACAGATTCTGTGGTTGATTTAAAATGATTTTTCTAAAAATTATTAAGTATTTTGGATTTTTATATATGAATCTCAACTATAATTTAATGTAATGATTTCTGAAAATTTGTCTATATATGTTAAAGATTTTATAAGAAATAAATAGTTGGAAATGTAAATTTTGGAATCTAATTTACAGTATGAAGGTTAGTTGAAAATTTATAATCCGATTTGACTTAATAATAGTATTTTATTCTAACCTATAATTTGTACGTTTCAATTTGTGTAATAGTGATTAAAATGATAAAGTTTTTGTGAAAAGAAATGTAAGTTAAAACGTACATTTGACATGTAAGTTTTAACTAATGAAAATGGTATGATTTGGGGAATAAAAATGATAAATGTCATTTACTGAAAAGAAATTAAAATGTAAGTTAAAACACTTTTAACTTGGTATAAAAATTTCTATTTTAAAATTTGATGTTTTAGTAACAAAGTTATTAAATTAAAGGTGTGATTTCTTTAATAACTAAATAGCTTAATTTGAGTAATATAATAGGAAGAATAGAATGACTTTGATAAAAACTGTAAATATGTATACTATTTGATTATATAAACTATTGTAGTAGAAAGTATTACAATAACAATTCAAAACTGCTGCGATTTCTTACGGTAGCAATTCAAAACTGCTGCAGTTTCTTATGGTAACAATTCTGCACTGCTGTGGATTCTTGCAGTAACACTTCTGCAATGCTGTGAATTCTTACCGCAACAGTTCTGCACTGCTGCATATTCTTACAGTAGCACTTCTGTACTGCCGTGTTTTCTTAAAAGTGGCATTTTCTGAATGCTACAATGTTCTAAAGGGTTATATGTTTTGGTTCTAAAGGTTACTTTTTAAAGTGCTATGATCTCTAAACTTTTATGTTTCAAAGGGTTAAAGTTGAATGAATTTGGAAGTGTTGCGACTTTGGAAAATGAATATTATTTTAAAAGAATAATGATATGGAATTTATATGGTTTAAAAGGAATACGTTTGATTTGAAATATAAACTATTTGAAATTTATATAACCACGGGTTATAATAAAGATTGGTTGTTAAAGAGACCGGGATCGGATATGGACATACTCTCTGCCGATACCGAAAACCACTTTAACAACTGTGTATGCGGTGGAGATTCCAGAATGGAGTAGAATGGTGGCGATGATCCTAAAGTTATATTTACATGGACCTAACTCCCGTGAGTTGGCATAAGGTGGCTAAAATAGGAGCGATTCTCAGGCCAAGTTAGGTAGCTCCTCCGATCGAACACACTTCATCGTTAGCCATTATATTACTTTGTGATTGATTTGTTGCGCATTTTTGATTCGAGAGTGTGGATCGAGGTGGGCCGTAGTTGCGACTATGCGTTACCACCAGCCCGATGCGTAATTGGGATATCTACCCTAGCATGCCTAGTTGTGCTATGTCACCTACCCTAGCACGCCTTCTACGAGTTTGTTTTATGTCGTACCTATGAGGTATCCTCTGGTTGCCCTAGTTTACGGGGAGTTACTGTATTGTATATACTATTGGCATTATAAAATGTGTTAAAGGGGAAGTGGGTAACGCCTTAACGATATTTTCAAATAGTTTACTTTACTTTAGGCATTATTATAATAGCGTATATTGCTACATAGTATATAGTTTAACGGATCCTTAAAGGATGGGCGATCCCAAGCATCCTTTAAGTTACTGATGCATTTCTTTTGCAGTTCACTTGAGTTGATTTACATTTTATAAGTATGTATGTCCTGACTCGAGTGTTTTGTTTTTTTGCTTTACGATCGGGTCAACCTTAGTTTCACAGCTTTGGTTTCATCCTCTTTTGGAGCTAGAGATCCGCCGAAGATTTAGCTGTCTACATGATATTTTATTCCAGTTATTTCCACTCAGCTTTTGCTTTTATAGTAGAAAACTTATGTACTTAGAATTTCCAAGTGTATTTGTTCCAGACTTTGGTACTATGTATTAGTTTTTTCATTATGTATCTAGGAGCTTCATGAACTCCTATGTTTATTTTATTCCGCAGCGAAGTTATACTAATATTCTGTGTCCGTGATTGATTTTATTTGCCTCAAATTTTGTTAACAATCTGTTGTTTTAAATTATTCAAGTCCGACATGTATGGTTTTATTGTCGATTTGAATGGTCCAAAATGGCGGGATGTTACAGAGCGCATATTTGTTAGTGACATAAAAACGGTTTATATTGAGTTTATTTATCGATTGAGTGGTTTATGAATTCTGGTCGATACAGAAGGAACAACTGTATCAATATGGGTTTCTAAATTCTTGAATAGGTAATCCGACATAGTATAGTTTTAAAATAGGTAAATGAAATAATTTTACCTAGATTATATTTTATATATAAATGTATAATTTTTCAAAATTAATATTGTTATATATTGTGTGACTGGTTGGTAGAGTGATAATACTCAATTGTTATCATATATTGTTGAATAGTTGTGCTCGGCTAATTTAAGAGCATTTATTGTTTTGGTTGAGTTTAAAGTATAATATTAATAAAGTTGTTTATTAAAAGCTTAGTAAGGATAAATAATTATGAAATGAGTATTAATATATAAGAAAGTGAATTTAAAAAATGTGAATTATAAGGTATTGATTATTATTAAATGGATTTAAACTGGAAATTTGAAAACTTAATCCTGACGTTTTGAAAAAAAATTTCAAAAGTTTTAGGAAAGTAATATGGTATTATTTTGAAAATATTATTGAATAAAAATATTTTAAGAAAATTTTAAAGTGATAGAAAGCACCGACCTCACTTCGATCATTGGAAAATAATTCCAGTGATGACTGCAATATCATCAGTATTCATTTTCGAGTTTCCAAGTGAAGGATTGCTACCACAGAAAAAATTTCCATGGAATTTTTGTTTCGGTAAAACAAATTTGTTAAATTTCTCGAAGGTATGATTTGATATATATATATATATATATATATATATATATATATATATAATTTCAAATATAGTTGAAATAAAACTAGGTATTTAGTTCCCAACTTTTCAGTTAAGTGATATCAAAGACTCACGTATCTTATCCATTTGGATTTTTTGGTTTGTGCATTTTGTTTTAAGGTGTTGTTTGGTATTCCCATTTATTAAAATGTAAAGGAATTTTCGACAGTTTTAGACAGTCGAAAACTTATAAGTTGGTATAAATTAAATTTAAGTGTTTTTGTGAAATTATAAGAAGATAAGTTTTGGTAACTTATAAATTTGAGAAGATAGTAAGAAATTATTTAATTTGTTGGACATTTGGATTAAGTAAAACGAACTTGAAATTTTGCATATATACTCTTTTGGATATAGTGAGTGTTATATTAATATGTACTTGAGTTAAGAAATAGAGTGTAACTTAGATAAATGTTGTATGAAATGGTTCACAATAATTTATTTCTAAATGAAAAACTATTCGTTAAATAACTTGTGATTTAAAATGAATGTGGATAAAAATAAATGGTATGGTTAAGAGAAACCAATTGAATAATATGTAAGTTGTACATAGATCATTTTATTTGCATAACTGATTTTGATTCGGATTCGAGTACACAATTTTAAGGTGATTGTAATGATCCATAAATTTCGATAGTTAAAAAATTGTAAATTTAGTAAGGTTTTGTGATGTAATGTTGGAAGAAATGAAATTTTGTGTTTAAAAAATAAGACTGTAATTGGATTAAAAGGTAATAGTATTAATTTTAAGTTAATTTACAATTGCTTTGAATGTAATTCAAATTAATTGAAAGGATTGTAATAATTAGGTATAGATGGTCAGTTGATTGTATTAATGATGTGTGTATAATTTATAATTGGATTGTAACAACCCGGTATTTCACATCAATTGATAATTGACATTAAACGATTAATATTTTCGCTAATTACCAATTGAAGTTTTTTTTTAAATTGAGTTAAAATTCTTTTATAAAATTAGTAAAAGGAATCGTGGGCTTTGAATTAAATAGTGGCCCATGTTTTAATTGTGGCCGTGAAAATTTGCTAAGCAAATAACCCGTCCCCTTTTCAATCCATTCGACCCGTTTTCCCCTCTTCCTTTTCATTTTTTTTAAAAAACCCTAAGCATAACATACGAGAATAATGGCGGCCCCGTTTGTTCTCATTTCAAAAATCAAATTAGGGTTTCGTTCGTTCTTGGCTTTGCTCGTCTCTGTGATGCTTCTATTTGGCGACACAGGTGAGTGAACCCTCACTCACATCTAATTCGACTCCATGCTTCGGCAGTATAATTTCATGTCGATGTTGATGATTTCTCTGAGTTGTTCAATTTGTTCTTTTCGAGTTACTTGATTGACACTGTTTTGATTTATTTGAAACTGTCAATTACTTTATCTCGACCGTATGATTTTGATTGAACGTTGAGATTTATCTCTGACCTTTTCCAATTCGTATATATTTTGTAATGCTTGATTACTTGATTTTCACAGCATCAATTTTGAACTCTGCTGTGACGATCTCTTCCTGGTCACTTGACTTTGTTTAGGCGATTCCATAATTTTTTTATTTTTGTATCATACTCGACTTTGGTCATTTGTTTTGAAACTGCAGCTTGATGCTTGCATCCTTCTTGTTGTTTACTGTTTACTAGAGTCAGTGGTTGATGCATTGTGGTGTCTGGTATTTGATTATATGATATTGTGATGATTTGCATTGTGCTTGTGTCCACTGATGCATCGAGTCTGCAATTGTTGTTTCACTGAAGTTCTGAGTATTGTGGCTTTGTTGCATTACATCATGTATTCATGTGCACATGCTGCATCCTTGACATCTGGTCATCTCCACTATTATTGTTGAGGCAGAACAAATTGTTTTTATGTCTTTGATTGGTTCTGGTCTTGCTTGTGTATTTTTTTGGTTTCATTTGCATGATGCTTGAAGACTTGGAGTCTTTGTATACATTTTGCACATTGGTTACTGTCACTGCTACGAGCTCATATAAACGTATACATATATGTGCATATATGTATATATGTTGTTGAAGTGGTAGCCTTTTGGTTGTAATTTTCTTGAGTGATTTTCAAACTGGTTTGCAGTAATCTGTTGGTTGCTGATACTTTGGTTTTACTTTGAGCTACAGTTTCACTTGCAAGTGCATTTGTAGTTTAGCTCTTGTTTCAGTAGCATTGATCATGCCCACTGTTATATTATGTTGCAGCTGAAGTTGTTGTTGCTTCTGTACATTTGCCCGAGTCGCTTGTAACTGCTGTTGCCTGTTGCTCTGGTCTGTTGGCCTTGCTGCCTTCATACATTTGCAGCTTTTATTATTTTAGTTGTTGCACAGTGCTGTGCATCAAGGCATTGCCTTGTATTTTGGACTGCCTGACCACTTTGATTATCTTTGTGGTTTGGCCACTTCATGTTGTATGGATTAGGACCACTTCACTATCATTTTGACATTCCTTTGTGTCTTGGTTCTATGCATTGCTGTGTCACTTGTGTACTTAAGTCAGTATTGTCTACCTGAGTTCGAGCACTGCAGTTTTACTTGTTGTCTTCATATTGTGACTGTATTGAGTTGGTTCCATTGTTTTTCATTGTTGCTTGGATATTGAACTGCTTTATGCTTGAAGTCGTAGCCTGTACACCTACCCTGTGTTGAATCCAGCTAATAGTTCGGGTTTGACCTTGTGCCCGGTTGTGTACATCATTACTGTAGTGGCAAGGCAGTGCACGCAAGCGTGAACTGCAGCCACACGGAATTGATTTTTTTTTTGGGTACATTGTCACTGTAGTGGCAAGGCAGTGCACGCAAGCGTGAACTGCAGCCACACGATATGGATTTTACGATGTTCTATTTTGTTTTGATTTATTGATCTTTTGCATATTCCATATGCTGTAGTGGCGAGGCAGTGCACGCGTGCGTGTACTGCAGCCCTACTCGAATTAATATTTTAATTGATATTTCAATGGTTTGAACTGTTTTGTTTATTCAATTCAATATTCTGAATTGTATTCTGATTTGGTTTAATTTGCTGATTTGTTGTTTAACACTGTTACGTGTTATATTTATCGTTATCCGATTTCTTTATTTAAGGATCGGATAGACGAGATTTATTGTGACTGTCGTCTATTCATTATTTAATTATTATTGCTTCTGTGCACTAATAACTGAGTTTGAATTAGACTGACCCGCGTATTATTTTCTTTTGAATTTAATACTCGGGTCAGACCGAGTTATTTCAGATCGTAGATATCTTGCTTTGGGTAGCGGTTTGAGCTATGAAGACTTTTCATATCTTTTGGGAGTTGTCGTGTCATAGCATAGGTTGATATGTGTTCATGTATGTTAGTCGATAATGTACTTGTATATATATAACTTCCTGGGTCGACAGTTGTAGTTGTATCATATGTTCTATGTCAAATGTATTGTAACTGACATCATTTATATATATGAGACTTTTCTGTTTTATCTGTGTTCCGCATTTATTGATATTATCTGTGTTATTATTATATCTATTGTCCTAAACTATTATGAACCATCGTAGTTCGTTTTATACTGGAATTGGGGTATGTTGATGGGAGTAAATAAATCAGAGATGAAAAATGAAAGAATATATATATATGTACCACTCCTATCGAGATAACCAATACTAGTGTAAGGCCTAACTACTGCTGGCCGCTCCTCAACAGCCTTATTCTCCGTGCTAGTTGACAGCATTACACCGTAGTGTTCTTGGCTAGCGTGGGTATAGAGGTTGGGCGTCACAGCTTGGTATCAAAGCATGGAGTTTATGGATATAATATAAAACATAACTTAGATGGAACATGTGTTACAACTATTTGTCGACGTTTTATCTCTCATCTTTGCCTATGATTATCTTTGCTTATTAGGTATGAATTCCTAACGCTTAATTATGCGCATTTGATTTTGATTTCGTGAAAGTATTTTGGCTTCGGCCTCCATTTGCTTTTCGAACTCAAGTTGAGTTTTTGATGAAAGGATTTTGTTCTTGTGTTTTCGGCTTTGAATTGATTTAGCCGACGTTCATTCGTTTGTACTCGACTGTGGCCAATAATTGTTGACTTCAGCATTGACTTGATTTTTATAGTTGTTGAAGTCATCTATGCATTTATGCTCGTTTTGCTTTGTTTTTCCAATTTTTAATCGATTCTTCTTTTCCGATTAGTTGTTATAACTTCTATTTCTGGAATTTTTGGGTATTTCTACTTTGATGGATTTGGAATCGAATTCTTTGGATTTTATTCACGTCTTCGAATGTGATTTTAGTGAATTGATTTGGTTTCCAAATTTAATCGATTCTTGTTAATTCCCTGATTTGTTGCTATCATTTATTAGCAACTTTGATGACATTTTCTTCGGGATTTTCGTGAACATACCTTTTTGCTTTTTGGTTAGCCTAGACACCATTTGTGTGATTCCACTCACACATATCTTTTTGCTTTCTGGTTAGGCTAGACACCATTTGTGTGATTCCATTCACACATACCTTTTTGCTTTTTGGTTAGCCTAGACACCATTTGTGTGATTCCACTCACACATATCTTTTTGCTTTCTGGTTAGGCTAGACACTTGTGTGATTCCTTTCACACATACCTTTTTGCTTTTTGGTTAGCCTAGACACCACTTGTGTGATTCCACTCACACATACTTTTTTGTTGCGAGGTTAGGCTAGACACCATTTGTGTGATTCCATTCACACATACCTTTTTGCTTTTTGGTTAGCCTAGACACCATTTGTGTGATTCCACTCACACATATCCTTTTGCTTTCTGGTTAGGCTAGACACCATTTGTGTGATTCCATTCACACATACCATTTTGCTTTTTGGTTAGCCTAGACACCATTTGTGTGATTCCACTCACACATATCTTTTTGCTTTCTGGTTAGGCTAGACACCATTTGTGTGATTCTATTCACACATACCTTTTTGCTTTTTGGTTAGCCTAGACACCACTTATGTGATTCCACTCACACATACTTTTTTGTTGCGAGGTTAGGCTAGACACCATTTGTGTGATTCCATTCACACATACCTTTTTGCTTTTTGGTTAGCCTAGACTTCATCTGGGTGATTCCGACTCATCCATATGGGGTAGCTCCCCACGGTCTTCGGACCATTCGTGTGTCAAAATTTAATGGTTAGCCACCATGAGATAGTGTCTCGCTTTGCGTTACACGTGTTGGTGAGTTTTCATGCTCACGTGTAGGTGATTTTTCATGCTTCCATTCTCGCTTTGCGTTACACGTGTTGGTGAGTTTTCATGCTCACGTGTAGGTGAGTTTTCATGCTCCCGTTCTCGCTTTGCGTTACACGTGTTGGTGAGTTTTCGTGCTCACGTGTAGGTGAGTTTTCATACTCCCATTTGAGTTTTCATACTCCAATTTGAGTTTTCATACTCCCATTTGGGTTTTCATACTCCCATTTGGGTTTTCATACTCCCATTTGAGTTTTTATACTCTCATTTTGTGATTTCTGGATTTCTTGTGTAGATTTCTAGAATTTGTGTTTTTCGGATTTCTTGTGTAGATTTCTAGAATTTGTGTTTTCTGGATTTCTTGTGATGATTTCTAGAATTTATGCTTCACCAATTTTCGTGATTTCTATTGATAAGTTTTATCAATTTTTGTGCATTGGTGAATTGTGTGTCACTAGCTATTTGCGAATAACAGTTTAGGGTATGATATCCCTTTCTATCTTTGAGAAGATTCTTGTGACATTTTTGATGAATGAAAATACATTGGTATTATATTTTGATGCCAATTATTTAGATGAGATTTTGACGTATTAACTTCAGTAACCGTCAATCTCAAAATGGATTTTCAAGCGGTTATCCCGCGACGCTTATTTTGTTGTCCGTTTTTACGATATTTTGAGAAGTGAAATTTCCTTGTCGAAGTTGCTACTGATGTTGCTGTTTTAATCACGTGTTTTAAAAAAATTGTTTCAAAAATAAAAATTGTTTCCAAAAATTTTACGGTTTACGCTTTCAAAAGAATGAGGAAGCGAATTAAACGTTTCAGTAAAATCGAGGACTATGACCCCTTTCTTTTGCTGATTCGCTTAATTTCGGACTTGTTCGTTTGAGAATGTAAATTATTATTTTTATAAAATAAATAAAAATTGTTTTCAGAAGTTTTGCACTTTGCGATTTCAAAAGAATGAGGAAGCGATTTAAACATTTTAGAAAAATCGAGGACTATGACCCCCTTCTTTTACTGATTCGCTTAATTCCGGACTTGTCCGTTTGAGAATGTGAAATATTATTTCGGATTATCGTTTTTGATAATCAAATATTTGTTGTTTCTGATTATCGCTTGTGATAATTAGATATTTGAGATTTAATTATCGTTTGTGATAATTAAATATTTGCGATTTAAGATTTGATTATCAATTGTGATAATTAAATATTCGTTGATTTTTGATTTCTGATTATCGTTTTTGATAATCAGATATTTGTTGTTTCTGATTATCACTCGTGATAATTAGATATTTGAGATTTAATTATCGTTTGCGATAATCAAATATTTGTGATTTAAGATTTGATTATCGTTTTGATAATTGAATATTTGTTGATTTGAAATTTGACTACCGTTGTGGTAATTCCTTATTATCGTTTTTGATAGTTAGATATTTGTGATTTTTGTTTTCTAATTATCTTTTTTGCTAATTAGATTTTGCTGTCTCCTGATTATCGTATCGATGAGTAGATATTGCTGATTAGTGGTTTATGTATTCTGATTATCTATTTGATAATTAAAATTTGTAGAGAATTTGAGAATTTCTTTTATGAAATTAAAAGATTTCTTTGGTGTTTATATTGTACTACGCCGGTGTACCGGCTTAATTTTTTGCTATTCATGACGTTTTCCACGTCTTCCAATTACGGAAATGCCTTAGGGATTTCCGATTTTTATTCTTGAGCTACCTTCTATTCACATCATTGCTTCGGGGGTGTAGCACCTTCGAAATAAAGATGTTTTCTTGCGGAAGTTCAATGGTTCTCAAATCTTAAGGATTGCACTTAGGAATCCAGAGAATTCATCGAGCAAACGCGTTCAGGCTTACTCTTTCATGCTCTTTATGGTGAACTTCCTATTTTTTAAATTTTCTTCATTTTGTGATGAAATGCTTTTATGGTTTTTACCTTTTGTCCATTTATTCCTTAGGATTGCGAGGACGCAATTTCTTTAAGGAGGAGAGTCTGTAACAACCCGGTATTTCGCATCAATTGATAATTGACATTAAACGATTAATATTTTCGCTAATTACCAATTGAAGTTTTTTTTTAAATTGAGTTAAAATTCTTTTATAAAATTATTAAAAGGAATTGTGGGCTTTGAATTAAATAGTGGCCCATGTTTTAATTGTGGCCGTGAAAATTTGCTAAGCAAATAACCCGTCCCCTTTTCAATCCATTTGACCCATTTTCCCCTCTTCCTTTTCATTTTTTTTTAAAACCCTAAGCATAACATACGAGAATAATGGCGGCCCCGTTCGTTCTCATTTCAAAAATCAAATTAGGGTTTCATTCGTTCTTGGCTTTGCTCGTCTCTGTGATGCTTCGATTTGGAGACACAGGTGAGTGAACCCTCACTCACATCTAATTCGACTCCATGCTTCGACAGTATAATTTCGTGTCGATGTTGATGATTTCTATGAGTTATTCAATTTGTTCTTTTCGGGTTACTTGATTGACACTGTTTTGATTTATTAGAAACTGTCAATTACTTTATCTCGGCCTTATGATTTTGATTGAATGTTGAGATTTATCTCTGACCTTTTCCAATTCGTATATATTTTGTAATGCTTGATTACTTGATTTTCACAGCATCAATTTTGAACTCTGCTGTGACGATCTCTTCCTGGTCACTTGACTTTGTTTAGGCGATTCCATAATTTTGTTATTTTTGTATCATACTCGACTTTGGTCATTTGTTTTGAAACTGCAGCTTGATGCTTGCATCCCTCTTGCTGTTTATTGTTTACTGGAGTCAGTGGTTGATGCATTGTGGTGTCTGGTATTTGATTATATGATGTTGTGATGACTTGCATTGTGCTTGTGTCCACTGATGCATCGAGTCTGCAATTGTTGTTTCACTGAAGTTCTGAGTATTGTGGCTTTGTTGCATTACTTCATGTATTCATGTGTACATGCTGCATCCTTGACATCTGGTCTTCTCCACTATTATTGTTGAGGCAGAACACATTGTTTTTATGTCTTTGATTGGTTCTGGTCTTGCTTGTGTATTTTTTTGGTTTCTTTTGCATGATGCTTGAAGACTTGGAGTCTTTGTATACAGTTTGCACATTGGTTACTGTCACTGCTACGAGCTCATATACATGTATACATATATGTGCATATATGTATATATGTTGTTGAAGTGGTAGCCTTTTGGTTGTAATTTTCTTGAGTGATTTCCAAACTGGTTTGCAGTAATCTGTTGGTTGCTGATACTTTGGTTTTACTTTGAGCTACAGTTTCAGTTGCAAGTGCATTTGTAGTTTAGCTCTTGTTTCAGTAGCATTGATCATGCCCACTGTTACATTATGTTGTACCTGAAGTTGTTGTTGCTTCTGTACATTTCCCCGAGTCGCTTGTAACTGCTGTTGCCTGTTGCTCTGGTCTGTTAGCCTTGCTGCCTTCATACATTTGCAGCTTTTATTGTTTTAGTTGTTGCACAGTGCGGTGCATCAAGGCATTGCCTTGTATTTTGGACTGCCTGACCACTTTGATTATCTTTGTGGTTTGGCCACTTCATGTTGTATGGATTAGGACCACTTCACTATCATTTTGACATTCCTTTGTGTCTTGGTTCTATGCATTGCTGTGTCACTTGTGTACTTAAGTCAGTACTGTCCACCTGAGTTCGAGCACTGCAGTTTTACTTGCTGTCTTCATATTGTGACTGTTTTGAGTTGGTTCCATTGTTTTTCATTGTTGCTTGGATATTGAACTGCTTTATGCTTGAAGTCGTAGCCTGTACACCAGCCTTGTGTTGAATCCAGCTAATAGTTCGGGTTTGACCTTGTGCCCGGTTGTGTACATCATTACTGTAGTGGCAAGGCAGTGCACGCAAGCGTGAACTGCAGCCGCACGGAATTGAGTTTTTTTTTGGGTACATTATCACTGTAGTGGCAAGGCAGTGCACGCAAGCGTGAACTGCAGCCACACGATATGGATTTTATGATATTCTATTTTGTTTTGATTTATTGATCTTTTGCATATTCCATATGCTGTAGTGGCGAGGCAGTGCACGCGTGCGTGTACTGCAGCCCTACTCGAATTAATATTTTAATTGATATTTCAATGGTTTGAACTATTTTGTTTATTCAATTCAATATTCTGAATTGTATTCTGATTTGGTTTAATTTGCTGATTTGTTGTTTAACACTGTTACGTGTTATATTTATCGTTATCCGATTTCTTTATTTAAGGATCGGATAGACGAGATTTATTGTGACTGTCGTCTATTCATTATTTAATTATTATTGCTTCTGTGCACTAATAACTGAGTTTGAATTAGACTGACCCGCGTATTATTTTCTTTTGAATTTAATACTCGGGTCAGACCGAGTTATTTCAGGTCGTAGATATCTTGCTTTGGGTAGCGGTTTGAGCTATGAAGACTTTTCATATCTTTTGGGAGTTGTCGTGTCATACCATAGGTTGATATGTATTCATGTATGTTAGTCGATAATGTACTTGTATATATATAACTTCTTGGGTCGACAGTTGTAGTTGTATCATATGTTCTATGTCAAATGTATTGTAACTGACATCAGTTATATATATGAGACTTTTCTGTTTTATCTGTGTTCCGCATTTATTGAAATTGTCTGTGTTATTATTATATCTACTGTCCTAAACTGTTATGAACCATCGTAGTTCGTTTTATACTGGAATTGGGGTATGTCGATGGGAGTAAATAAATCAGAGATGAAAAATTAAAGAATATATATATGTATATATACCACTCCTATCAAGATAACCAATACTAGTGTAAGGCCTAACTACTGATGGTCGCTCCTCAACAGCCTTATTCTCCGCGCTAGTTGACAGCATTACACCGTAGTGTTCTTGGCTAGCGTGGGTATAGAGGTGGGCGTCACATGGATTTAAAGAGCAATTGATAATTTAAATGTTGATTAATTAATAAAATAATGTGTAATAAATGGTGACTGGTTAGAATTTATATAGTATAAATTGTTATAACAATTGGTGGTAAATAATGAACTTACAAATGTTATTAAATGTAGAAATGGTGACAATTGTTATTTGTTAAAATCAATTACAAATAAATGTCATTAAATGTTGCATTAATGTGAGCTAAGACAATAACCTTAAATTGTGAATGCAATAAAATGTATAGAAATGTTGACTATATTCATTAGGAAACAATTGAGTTAATAAAAGAGTGAATCAAAATAACTAAATAAATTGGGATTTTAAATTATAATTAATGTGTAAAATTGACAAAAATTCAACATAATTGAAATATGGTAGTTAATACAAATAAAAGATGAAAATTGTCGCATATTAGTGAAATAAGAGGTGAACAAATGTTAACTGTGTTATTGGAGTAATAATTAATTGAGTATAAAGATAGAAATCAAATTAAATCAACTTATTGGACTTAAATTATAATTAATTGGATTAATTGCTATTGAAACTAAACACTGTATTTTGGAAAATAATTAACACTGAAGTTTTAAGTTATTATAAATGTCTATGTAATCAAAATGATGAAATTTGTTAGTTTATAAATATTGAATTTAAAGTAATTTAATTAATTTAATATTAATTTATTTAATTGATGAGAAAGTAGCCGTTTTCGCCACTATCTCAGATTTTGATGAAACCGGTTTCATCGGATCCATAACGGTGAATTATTGTAAGATTTCAAGTTTCATAGCGATCAGACTTGTCGTTTGATCGTACGGGCTCGAAACGCGTAGAAATCAATTTAATTAATTTAATTGAAATCAATTTGAAATAAGCGAATTTTCAAGCTAACTTCTTCATACGATAGAATTAGGACTTGAAATCTATTCCATTGAGTTAAAATTATTGAAAAAATCTATTTTGATATATGGGATGACCCACTTTTGTTTTGGGAACGAAACGGGCTTTTCGGGTCGTTTATCGTTCAACTTTCAAATCAATGTAGCCCATTCATCTCTACTTCTGATCTGCCTATAAATAGTCTGTTATAAACCCTAACTATCTCTTATTCCATCATGCAGTATGTACATTTCCTGTCTGTTCTTTCTTCAATGGCAGAAGCAAATTCAACTTCAGAACCTTCAATTCAATTTCAAAACAAAATCCAAAAATCAAACTCCTCCAAACCTTATCAAATTATATATCATTTTGAAGCTCTCGACGAGCATAATTCACTGGTGTGATTTGTTTTTGTCATCAAACCACCTTTTTCCAGAAATTGAGGATGAACCTCGGCCGTTCGTTTTAGGGCTTTGACGATTCAATGGTGGATCGTCGTCCGATCGACGATCGGAATGCGGCGGTGGAAAGGTGTTGCGATGCAGGCCTTGAAGGTGTTGTTCATTCGTCTCCCGGTTTTGTAGATTTGCTGTGGTGGCCTTGGATAGGACACAGCGGCAATGGGCGCCTACGGACTCTGGTAGTGGTAGCTCGACCATCGTAGGCACGGGGTAAGGAGCTGGGTGCGCCGGCGTGTTGGATTGGGTTGGAAGGCGGCGAGGCGGCGGCAAAAATTAGCAAAATGGTGGCGACTCCGGAATGTTTCGAACACGAACAAAGGCTTCTAGGGTTTCGCGTGTTATGATGCCGTGTAAGCAATTATATTTATTTTATAATTTTAATCGTTTAACTTCTAATATGCATAACTTTTGCATATGGACTCGGATTCACACGTGGTTTGATCTGTTGGGGTTATATCGAAATTGCAGACATTTTGATGCTGGTTTGGACAAATTCTGAGACTGTTCAAATTTAGGCCCTATTTTAGATTTCAAGTCGATTTGAAATCAAAGGTAAGTGTTTTGACCCACTCACAACTACTAAATTATTTTATGTTGGTTAAATTTAATTTATGATGTGATTAGAATTTTTTTTTCAATGTTTGGAATATTTAAATTGTCATTCTAGTTAAATTTGACTTTTACAGCATTTAATCATTGTTTAATTTAATATTGAATTAAATTGTCAAATTAATACCTATATTGATTATTAGTTACCCATTGATGTTCATTGATTTATTTGGATGATGACTGTATGTACGTTTGATTAGTTAATTTTGGTTGTTGTATTTTATATTGTTATAATATTATAAGTTCACTATGGGTTGAAATGATACATACCCAAACGATCTATATATTAGGGAACAATCGTTATGGGTTGAAATGATAGACTCGATCGATTTTATGGTTTTTTATTTAATTCGGGATTACGGTTTGAAATGACATATAACCGTAAAATTTTAATTTACGAATTAAAATTATAAATATTCGTATCGCTTGACCCTATGGTAGAAAATTATATACGGACACCGGATTGGTTAAATTAAATGATTTTTGAATCCTTAAAAATATTGAATTCAGTTAACTGGCATTTTGAAATAGAAATTGATTTATATAAACTGAATTATTTTCGATAATCCAAGTGTTAATGCTAAAATTTGAAATTGATTTAATAAATTGTTTAAATGATTTTAAATTGGAATTTCAAGATTGAAGTGTCGAATATAAATGAACTTATCAGAATTGAGAGATTCAAATGATTGGATATAACTTTAGAATCTATTTTAACTAATTTAAACTATTTTAAATTAATTTAAACTATTTTAATTTATTTTAATCTATTATAACCTACTTAATACAATTTAATCTATTTTACCTATTTTAAACTAATTAAATTTATTTAATCTATTTTAAATCCATTCAATATAATTTAAATCTATTTAATCTATTTTAAGCTTGTTTAATCTATGTAAAAATCTACTTAATATAATTCAATTCTACTTAATCTATATCTAATCTTTTAAATCATTTTGAACTAATTAAATCAAATTCAACCTATTTAAACTATTTTTACTATGTAATCCATTTTAAATCCATTTAAACTGTTATCCCATTTTTTGGTCAAAACTAGGATATCCATGTTGTGTGCGTTTCCACCACGACGAGGGCAAAAAGAAGCAAGCAAGCATACATAAGTCAAGGGTTTCACTCAAAGTTCACATATAAAAGTTCATTCGGCGCTCCAACACTCAAGCCCATTCGGCGTCTACAACATATGGTTCATTCGGTAATCATCACCATAGTCATTCGGCATATCTAGAATAAGGCTTCATTCGGCAGCGTCATCCGGCATTCCCAGTGCCAAAGTACATTCGGTATTCATTCATTCGGCAGTATGAAGCAGAGCCTCATTCGGCATTTAGAGTTCCGGATCTCATTCGGCCAAACATGCCTCCAAACTCACCACCGAACCAAGCTCCACCGGTCCACTCCTTTCCTACCACCGAACCATCCCCCACCTATCACTACCGAGCCATGCTATCACCGGACCAAACCCACCATCACCGGTCCGAAATCCACCGAACCATCTCATCCTTCATCCTCCTACCAAACCCAAGCTCCACCGGTCCACTCCTTTCCTACCACCGAACCAGGTGACCACCGAACCGAAGCTTCTCCATCCTTCTCTCCAAGCATAGCCGAACCAAGGAATGCCGAACCAAAGTTGCCAGTCCAGATTGCTTCAGCCCAAGCTCACCAGCAGCTATAAACATCCAAGACCCCTGCCCCCAGCCTCACTCTATAAATAGAGGGGCAGGGGTACAACAATGGCAGACAAGTTTGAGAGCTCAAGCTTGGAAGGAACTCTCAAACAACTTTAGATACTTGTAATCAAAGCTTTGTACTTGTAATCTAAAGAAAAAAGGAGAATAACATATAAAGTGGACGTAGGCACGTTCTGGCCGAACCACTATAAATCTGTGTGTCTTTTACAGTTTAGTCCCTGCTTTTTATATATTTGCATAAATCACCAAAATCACTAAATACAACTGGAGAGCGGCTCCATAGGAACATGGGCAAATTTAACTGAGAGATTCATGAGGCAATTCAGGGTTCATATTGCGAGACCCAAGAATGTGATGACTTTGGCAACCTTGAAACAGAAAACTGGAGAGACTTTGAGGAGCTTTCTAACGCGATTTAATGCGGCGGCAGCATCAGTGGATCGACCAGATCCATCTATGGTCATGATGGCGGTTGTATCTGGAATAGTTGGTAATACAGAGTTCAAGAATTCATTAACCAAGTACCCGCCTATGAATCTGGGAGAGTTCTATCATGAGGCTGAAAAGTTTCTGCGTTTGGAAGATGCTAGTGTGGAAAGAGAGGAAGAAGATGACGTTTACGTAATCAAGAGCGAAAACCCACCTGGAAAGGGTGCGGAGATTAGCAAAGGAAAAAGAAAGGCTGAGGATAATGATGACAGGACAAAGTGGCTACGAAGAGAACCACGCTTCACCATCTATTCAGAGCTGAATGAGAGTTTGGAACGGATTTATCAGGATACCAAGGGGCAAGTTCCGTATCGTAGACCAATGCGAAGGGATCCAACCTCTGACGAAAGAAAATCAGATAAGTTTTGTGTATTTCATGAATTGAATGGTCATAACACTAATGATTGTAGGCATTTGAAGGACGAGGTAGAAGGGCATATCAGGAACGGTATGCTCCTTCAGTATGTGAGGAGGCGAACTCCAGCGGTGGAGCCAGAGCGACCGCCCTCTACGTCAGCTAGAGGTGACCCTGGATCAAGGCACCATTTGATTATCCATTGATTGCTTGATTAAAATAACGATGAACAGGTCGTAAGCTTCCACTAACGCAATTAAATCGTTTACACATGTACGAGATCGCGAACGATCTCCAGGCATGCTCTGAATGATCATTGACTGCTTCGGAGTGGGAACTTACACTTTGACATCCTTGCTTTGCTTTTGTTTCGATTTGAACATTTGAATTCTTCCTGTTTGGACATTTCTGCTGTAAGGTACTATTGCTTTAACATTTACAATTCTATGAAAAAATTATTTACTAGTATGCCCGTTGGATCGCGAACGGTCCACGAGCACCTATTGCATGGCAACGAACTGCCGAAGTCTTTGATTCGAAAAATTCCCCCAAATAATGACTCCAACACTGATAATATTAAGTCCCCCCCGGGCACACTCATTCGCCTCGAATGACATCCGACTTCGAACAGTCACAATTCGCCTCGAACGGCACTCGACTTCGAACAGTCACAATTCGCCTCGAACGGCACCCGACTTCGAACAGTCACAACTCGCCTCGAACGGCACCCGACCGCGAACGGTCACAAACTCGCCTCGAATGGCACAACTCGCCTCGAACGACACAACTCGCCTCGAACGGCACAACTCGCCTTACCTCAAATGGCTCGATCGCGAACGGTCGTCATTTGAGGTCCGCCACCTGATCACTGACTGTTACGCCTTACCTCAAATGGCTTGATCGCGTACGGTCGTCATTTGAGGACCACCACTTGACCGCGCACTGTCGCACTTTACCTCGAATGACTCGATCACGAACGATCGTCATTTGAAGTTAAGCGCTTGACCTTGAACGGTCCCCACTCGACTGCGCACTGTCGCACTTTACCTCGAATGAATCGATCCCGAACGGTCGTCATTTGAAGTAAAGCGCTTGACCTTGAACGGTCACATTTCACTGCAGATGACTCGATCCCGAACGATCGACGCACGGATTTATGCGCTTGACCGCGCACGGTCGCACTTCACCTCAAATGACTTGATCACGAACGATCGTCATTTGAAGTTAGGCGCTTGACCATGAACGGCCGCGCTTCATACCAAATAGCTCGATCCCGAACGGTCGTCATTTGGGGCCATATAAAATATCAAGCTCTTTACAGGTTGTCAACAGGATACGAACATCCAGCTCATGGCATTACAAAACACGCCTTCCTACCGCAAGGCATATTTTGGGGGGCAAAGTGTTATCCCATTTTTTGGTCAAAACTAGGATATCCATGTTGTGTGCGTTTCCACCACGACCGGAGCAAAAAGAAGCAAGCAAGCATACATAAGTCAAGGGTTTCACTCAAAGTTCACATATAAAAGTTCATTCGGCGCTCCAACACTCAAGCCCATTCGGCGTCTACAACATATGGTTCATTCGGTAATCATCACCAGAGTCATTCGGCATATCTAGAATAAGGCTTCATTCGGCTGCGTCATCCGGCATTCCCAGTGCCAAAGTACATTCGGTATTCATTCATTCGGCAGTATGAAGCAGAGCCTCATTCGGCATTTAGAGTTCCAGATCTCATTCGGCCAAACATGCCTCCAAACTCACCACCGAACCAAGCTCCACCGGTCCACTCCTTTCCTACCACCGAACCATCCCCCACCTATCACTACCGAGCCATGCTATCACCGGACCAAACCCACCATCACCGGTCCGAAATCCACCGAACCATCTCATCCTTCATCCTCCTACCAAACCCAAGCTCCACCGGTCCACTCCTTTCCTACCACCGAACCAGGTGACCACCGAACCGAAGCTTCTCCATCCTTCTCTCCAAGCATAGCCGAACCAAGGAATGCCGAACCAAAGTTGCCAGTCCAGATTACTTCAGCCCAAGCTCACCAGCAGCTATAAACATCCAAGACCCCTGCCCCCAGCCTCACTCTATAAATAGAGGGGCAGGGGTACAACAATGACAGACAAGTTTGAGAGCTCAAGCCTGGAAGGAACTCTCAAACAACTTTAGATACTTGTAATCAAAGCTTTGTACTTGTAATCTAAAGAAAAAAGGAGAATAACATATAAAGTGGACGTAGGCACGTTCTGGCCGAACCACTATAAATCTGTGTGTCTTTTACAGTTTAGTCCCTGCTTTTTATATATTTGCATAAATCACCCAAATCACTAAATACAACATAAAATCAACCAATTCATACGACTTTGGGTGTTTGCGGCCATTTTTTATGCAAACATTTTGGTGCTTTCACTGAGAAGAACCAGCTCCCGCTACATCGGATAGAAGTTGAATTTGAAAATCTAAGAGTTCAGATCTAAGAGTTATGACGAGACAAACAAGTAGAAGGCAAAGGCCAGAGAGAAGTGAACACCAAGGAAGTCAAGAGGCTTCCTCAGGAGGGAATCAAGCGTCGATCTTCATCACTAGGGATGAGATGGAGGCCATGATGAGAAGACAAGAAGAGATGATCCAGAACTTACTTCAACAAATTGGGCAAATTGGAGAACAAATCCAAGGAGCAACTGGGGTTCAGAACGGGGCAGGTCCATCTGGCGCAGCACCAGAGCTAGGGGGCACTCACACAGAGCATGTTGATCCGACCCCGGGAAGTGAGATGGGGGCATCCGAACCACCTGGTAGCAATAGAGGAATGAACGTTCAGCCAGGGAGGCATACACATGAAAACTCCCGCGGACTTGGGGGGCAGGTCGAAGGCAGTGAACGAGAACTACAGCTTGGAGACAATGACAGATTAGCAGAGATGGTTAGAAGGGCTATGAGAGGCGGTTTAGTAAACAGAGACTTGGAAGATGTAAACAGGAGTCCATTTTCTTCTGCGATTAGGATGGCTAGGAACCCACCAGAATTCAAGCTACCATCATTGGACATGTACAATGGGAAAACGGACCCCACGGTCCATCTAACGAAGTATATGAGACATATGGAAGTGCTGGGGGCATCAGAGGAGGTTATGGCCCGGTGCTTTCCACTATATTTGACGGACATTGCAGCGTTATGGTTTAGGCAACTGGAGAGCGGCTCCATAGGAACATGGGCAAATTTAACTGAGAGATTCATGAGGCAATTCAGGGTTCATATTGCGAGACCCAAGAATGTGATGACTTTGGCAACCTTGAAACAGAAAACTGGAGAGACTTTGAGGAGCTTTCTAACGCGATTTAATGCGGCGGCAGCATCAGTGGATCGACCAGATCCATCTATGGTCATGATGGCGGTTGTATCTGGAATAGTTGGTAATACAGAGTTCAAGAATTCATTAACCAAGTACCCGCCTATGAATCTGGGAGAGTTCTATCATGAGGCTGAAAAGTTTCTGCGTTTGGAAGATGCTAGTGTGGAAAGAGAGGAAGAAGATGACGTTTACGTAATCAAGAGCGAAAACCCACCTGGAAAGGGTGCGGAGATTAGCAAAGGAAAAAGAAAGGCTGAGGATAATGATGACAGGACAAAGTGGCTACGAAGAGAACCACGCTTCACCATCTATTCAGAGCTGAATGAGAGTTTGGAACGGATTTATCAGGATACCAAGGGGCAGGTTCCGTATCGTAGACCAATGCGAAGGGATCCAACCTCTGACGAAAGAAAATCAGATAAGTTTTGTGTATTTCATGAATTGAATGGTCATAACACTAATGATTGTAGGCATTTGAAGGACGAGGTAGAAGGGCATATCAGGAACGGTATGCTCCTTCAGTATGTGAGGAGGCGAACTCCAGCGGTGGAGCCAGAGCGACCGCCCTCTACGTCAGCTAGAGGTGACCCTGGATCAAGGCACCATTTGATTATCCATTGATTGCTTGATTAAAATAACGATGAACAGGTCGTAAGCTTCCACTAACGCAATTAAATCGTTTACACATGTACGAGATCGCGAACGATCTCCAGGCATGCTCTGAATGATCATTGACTGCTTCGGAGTGGGAACTTACACTTTGACATCCTTGCTTTGCTTTTGTTTCGATTTGAACATTTGAATTCTTCCTGTTTGGACATTTCTGCTGTAAGGTACTATTGCTTTAACATTTACAATTCTATGAAAAAATTATTTACTAGTATGCCCGTTGGATCGCGAACGGTCCACGAGCACCTATTGCATGGCAACGAACTGCCGAAGTCTTTGATTCGAAAAATTCCCCCAAATAATGACTCCAACACTGATAATATTAAGTCCCCCCCGGGCACACTCATTCGCCTCGAATGACATCCGACTTCGAACAGTCACAATTCGCCTCGAACGGCACTCGACTTCGAACAGTCACAATTCGCCTCGAACGGCACCCGACTTCGAACAGTCACAACTCGCCTCGAACGGCACCCGACCGCGAACGGTCACAAACTCGCCTCGAATGGCACAACTCGCCTCGAACGACACAACTCGCCTCGAACGGCACAACTCGCCTTACCTCAAATGGCTCGATCGCGAACGGTCGTCATTTGAGGTCCGCCACCTGATCACTGACTGTTACGCCTTACCTCAAATGGCTTGATCGCGTACGGTCGTCATTTGAGGACCACCACTTGACCGCGCACTGTCGCACTTTACCTCGAATGACTCGATCACGAACGATCGTCATTTGAAGTTAAGCGCTTGACCTTGAACGGTCCCCACTCGACTGCGCACTGTCGCACTTTACCTCGAATGAATCGATCCCGAACGGTCGTCATTTGAAGTAAAGCGCTTGACCTTGAACGGTCACATTTCACTGCAGATGACTCGATCCCGAACGATCGACGCACGGATTTATGCGCTTGACCGCGCACGGTCGCACTTCACCTCAAATGACTTGATCACGAACGATCGTCATTTGAAGTTAGGCGCTTGACCATGAACGGCCGCGCTTCATACCAAATAGCTCGATCCCGAACGGTCGTCATTTGGGGCCATATAAAATATCAAGCTCTTTACAGGTTGTCAACAGGATACGAACATCCAGCTCATGGCATTACAAAACACGCCTTCCTACCGCAAGGCATATTTTGGGGGGCAAAGTGTTATCCCATTTTTTGGTCAAAACTAGGATATCCATGTTGTGTGCGTTTCCACCACGACCGGAGCAAAAAGAAGCAAGCAAGCATACATAAGTCAAGGGTTTCACTCAAAGTTCACATATAAAAGTTCATTCGGCGCTCCAACACTCAAGCCCATTCGGCGTCTACAACATATGGTTCATTCGGTAATCATCACCAGAGTCATTCGGCATATCTAGAATAAGGCTTCATTCGGCTGCGTCATCCGGCATTCCCAGTGCCAAAATACATTCGGTATTCATTCATTCGGCAGTATGAAGCAGAGCCTCATTCGGCATTTAGAGTTCCAGATCTCATTCGGCCAAACATGCCTCCAAACTCACCACCGAACCAAGCTCCACCGGTCCACTCCTTTCCTACCACCGAACCATCCCCCACCTATCACTACCGAGCCATGCTATCACCGGACCAAACCCACCATCACCGGTCCGAAATCCACCGAACCATCTCATCCTTCATCCTCCTACCAAACCCAAGCTCCACCGGTCCACTCCTTTCCTACCACCGAACCAGGTGACCACCGAACCGAAGCTTCTCCATCCTTCTCTCCAAGCATAGCCGAACCAAGGAATGCCGAACCAAAGTTGCCAGTCCAGATTGCTTCAGCCCAAGCTCACCAGCAGCTATAAACATCCAAGACCCCTGCCCCCAGCCTCACTCTATAAATAGAGGGGCAGGGGTACAACAATGGCAGACAAGTTTGAGAGCTCAAGCTTGGAAGGAACTCTCAAACAACTTTAGATACTTGTAATCAAAGCTTTGTACTTGTAATCTAAAGAAAAAAGGAGAATAACATATAAAGTGGACGTAGGCACGTTCTGGCCGAACCACTATAAATCTGTGTGTCTTTTACAGTTTAGTCCCTGCTTTTTATATATTTGCATAAATCACCAAAATCACTAAATACAACATAAAATCAACCAACTCATACGACTTTGGGTGTTTGCGGCCATTTTTTACGCAAACATAAACTATTTTTAAAACTATATATATAAACAAATTAGAACTACCTAAACTATTTTTTAAAATTTCAGACTGTGTAAAGTTGAAATATTTATATTTAAATCTTTGATGATCCCACAACCTAAGTTGGAATTTGGAATTGATACCCCTTTTGTGAAATGACATATTTGAGTGAATAAGATGATTTTGAAATGAAAAATTAATTAACATAACTTATCGATAATTTTAAAGTGAATATGATTTGAAAGTGAATAAAGTTTAAAAGTGAATATGATTTCGAAAGTGATATGATTTGAAATTGAATATGATATTTTGATATAAGTTGTGAATTGACTTTTTGAAATGTAAAATAACCATCCGGTGTGAAATAAGCGTTTGGTTGTTAAAGAGATCGGGATCGGATATTGTCACACTCTCTGCCAATTCCGGAAACCACTTTAACAACTGTGTACGTGGTGGAGATTTCAGAAATAAAGTAGGATGGTTTGGCGAACGATTACTGTACGAGGTATTGACATGACCCTGACTCCCGTGAGTCAGCTTAAATGTGACTAAAACAAGAGCTATACATGGGCCAAGTGAGTTTATTCCTCCGATCGGGCATGCTTCTTCGATACCATATTATGACTTTGTGATGATTTGGTGGCCATCCCTTGATTTTTGATTTGGGAGCGTGTTCCGAGGTGGGCAGTAGTAGCTGCTATGCGTTACCAACAACCCAGTTCTGCAATTGGTAAATCTATCATGGCATTGCCTCGAGTGCCTTGTTCACATGCCCTAGAGCGCCTTCTACGAGTTTGTTCTGTACTATACCTATTGAGTGCCCTTTGATAGCCCTCCAGTTTTTGGAGGAATTACGGTACTATATAGACTATGAGAATATATAAATATGTGTTAAAGGGGATATGGGTACCGTCTTAACGTTATTTTAATATTTTACTGTAGACACTATTATAATAGCATATTGTACTACATAGTAGATAGTTTAACGGATCCTTAGGAGATGGTAATCCTGAACATCTCTTAAGTTATTGCACTCACGTTGGACACTGGATAAGAGATGTCAAACCCCGTAAACATCTCTGGCACCGTCACACTCATATTTACCATTGATTTAACCTACATAAGATCTTTTAGTTCTGACTCAAGTGTTTTGTCTTTTCAATTCGCTCGGGTCAACTTGAGCATTTTAGGGTTGAAGACCTTATTTATGGAGGACGAAGATGAAGATTTGTACTATCAATAATTATTATATTTATTCCACTACATCATGTTGTTCCGCTGCATTTATTTATTTATTTATTCTTGTTGTCTGTAACTCTGATTCTTCTTTGTATAAGTATAATTAAATATATTTGTAAACATCTTCATGAACTGTTATTTGATTATTATATTTATCATTCCGCTGCGAGATTCGGTATTTGTTTTACTTCTTTCTCTTTTTCTTATTTACCCCATAACAATCTGCACTTTTGAATGGTTTGAGTCTGGCATGTGTGTCTGCTTAAAACGTCCAAAAAGATAGGTTGTTACAGTTGGTATCAAAACTTTGGTTTAGCGATAACCTTAGCTTAGTGGGGTCTGACTCATATAAAATAGGGTAGTAATACCCTAGAATGAGTCACTGAATGTATATACATATATATGAGAGTGCGTATTTGTTAGTTTTATAAAATGTTTTTATATTGTGTTAATTTTTTTCGTTTTGTATTTATAAATTCTGGTTGGTGCATAGGACGTTATGACATCGATAGGGATTTCTAAACACTTAATAAGACAGAGCGACACAATATTGTTTTGAATATAGATGAATCAAATAATTTTGCCTAATAATATTTTGTATATAAAACAAATAATTTTATAAATGATATAGTTGGTTGTTATATATTTGTTTGTTAGGTACTGAAATTTTATAAATATGGATTGAAGATAAGACTTACAGATGAAATAAATATGAATTGGAAATTTTAGAACTTAAGTTTTAGGATTTTTGAAATTTCTTTCGAAAGATTTTGGAATATAATATTAGTATAATTTAGAAGTATTTTTCTAATATAATTATTTCAAGATAATTTGAAAGAAATTTCTTAAAGAATTTTTTTAAAGAAAATAAGTTATGTACTCCCCTCTCTGTCGCTAGAAACTAATTTCGGTGATGAGTGCACGCATCATCAATGTTTATTTTCGAGTTTCAAAGTGGGAAGAACGTTGTAGTAATTTTACTGCACAATTGTTTTGATAAATTAATCTTAATTTTGAATTCCAGATATGATTTGATATGTATATAAAAGATATGATTACATATATTATTTTAAAATAATTGAAATGAAACCCGGTTGTTTAGTTCTGAAGTTATATAAATAAGAAACTGAAAATATTGTAATGAATGGAATCTTGACTATATTAATAATTGGAAACTTCTAAAAATGAAAATAAGAAATTGATGTTAAAATGATTAATAAATTAGATAAGAAAACTGAAATTTTGAAACTGTAAATAAAGAGGAAATGAAAATAAGAAATGGTAACTATTGAGCATTTTGTTAACTAAATAAATAAGAGAAACTTGGGTAATATTCAATTGCATTCTAAAAGACATATATATAACTTATTAAATTATCATAAGTTGAAATGTTACTAAGAATATGTAATAGAATTTTTAATGTTATAAATTGTTATAAACTAAAGTAAATAGTTTGAAATGCTACTAATTAAATGTAAGTGAATAATGTAAGAAACACGATTATAAACCTAAGCTAACATCTTAAGCTATTTATAATCAGATTTAATAATAAAGGTGAACGTTGTAAGTAAATAATTATAAACTTGAATTAATATTGAAGCCATTTATAACTAAAATGTATACAATATATATTGAATAATCATAACTTCAGAAACCATTGAAATGATTTAAAAATGAAGTTGATATTCAATAATACTTTATATGGAAGAATGAATGTGAAAAATAAATAATCTATAAATGATAAATTGAATTGTAAAGAAACGTACCTAATAATGCATAATCCAATAATTGAGATAAAAATAACTTATTTAAGCAATGAATATAAAGTAATAAATTGGAAGAAATTACACTGTATGGATAACATAGAAATGAACTTTTATAAGTAATAACGAATGTTAATTAATGAAAATAAACGTTATATGAATAAGAAAAGACAAGCCAAAAAGGGGAAATCAAATTAAATTGAAAATGTGAAGTAAACTGAAATAAAACATATGCAATACTTCAATAATGAATTCAATTATGATCCAAATAATTGAAATGGATATAACTTATGTAAATAAAGAATGTAAATTAAGGAAATAAGCCTTACATGAATGAACGAAAATTAAAATTTTGTAAATAATGAACGTGAATTTTTAGAAAATGATTGTATGAAAAAAATGAACAGTAAATGATGTGAGAAGATAAATAGAGTAAACTTAAAAAATTTATTGAATTCCTTGATTATTGACTTATGGATTGGTCGGGAAAGGATGCTTCTATTTTGTATAGAGATGTATAAATAATCTATAAAGTTATCTACGACTGTTGAGTGTGTGATTTACTTCATAGTTTATCCATCATTTTATATGATTAAAAGTTATGAACCCAAACAAACCATTGTTTTTGGTTGCTATGGAAGTAAAATTGTTGTTTTGACTGTATGTGATGATTGTATGATTTGTTTGTGAGAAATCGTTGTTATATGGTGCAGTTTTGTTGTTATTAGTTGAAAATTTTTAAAATATTTCTCTTTTATACAATTATTAACTCTTTTGAATTATATGAGTGAAATATAAGTTGTGGAAGCAATAGCTACTGCATTTGGTTTCATAGAATAAGCGTTATTTTCCCGACAAATAGGTACGTTCTTGGACTACGGTTTTCTAGCAATATTATATTATTTTTCCCATGGTTGGGGATATATTATTTTTTAATATATATATATATATATATATTATTGATATTATTATTTCTTTCAGACCTCTTTGAACAAAGGAGACTCTGCTGAAATTTTTCGTGAATTTTGGAATTAAAAACTTTTGTGGAATGTTTTCAAACCTTTATTAACTTGAATAAAAAAGGATTTAATTGTTTATAAATTGATGTATTTTATTCAAATTATTAAATTATGTAAATTTATTGTTTATAAATTTAATATTTTGAAAAAATATATTATTTCCTTTTTCCCTTTCGTGGACGTAAAATTTTGAGTGGGGGAGAGTGTAACGACCCATAAATTTCGATATTTAAAAAAATTGTAAATTTAATAAGGTTTTGTGATTTAATGTTGGAAGAAATGAAATTTGGTGATTAAATAATAAGAATGTAATTGTATTAAAAAGTAATAATATTAATTTAAGGTAATTTACAATTGCTTTGAATGTAATTCAAATTAATTGAAAGGATTAAAAGTTATAATTAGTTATAGATGGTCAATTGATTGTATTAATGATGTGTATATAATTTATAATTGGATTTAAAGAGCAATTAATAATTTAAATGTTGATTAATTAATAAAATAATGTGTAATAAATGGTGATTGGATAGAATATATATAATATAAATTGTAACAACAATTGGTGGTAAATAATGAACTTACAAATGTTGTTAAATGTAGAAATGGTGACAATTGTTATTTGTTACCAATTTAATTAATCAATTACAAATAAATGTCATTAAATGTTACATTAATGTGAGTTAAGACAATAACGGTAAATTATGAATGCAATAAAATGTATAGAAATGTTAATTATATTCATAAGGTAATAACTGAGTTAATAAAAGAGTGAAATCAAGATAAATAAATTAATTAGGATTTTAAATTATAATTAATGTGTAAAATTGAAAAAAATTAAATATAATTGAAATATAGTAGTTAATACAAATAAAAGATGGAAATTGAAGCATACTAGTGAAATAAGAGGTAAACAAATGTTAACTATGTTATTAGAGTAATAATTGATTGAGTATAAAGATAGAAATCAAATTAAATCAACTTATTGGAATTAAATTATAATTATTCAGATTAATTGCTGTTGAAACTGAACACTGTATTTTGGAAAATAATTAACACTGAAATTTTAAGTAAATTTGTTTTAAGTTATTATAAATGTCTATGTAATCAAAATGATGAAATTTGTTTGTTTATAAATATTGAATTTGAAAAGTGATTTAATTAATTTAACATTAATTTATTTAATTGATGTGAAAATAGTCATTTTGGCCACTGTCTCGGATTTCAACGAATCCAGTTTCATCGGATCTGTAACGCTTAGTTTTTGTAAGGTTTCAAGTTTCGTAGCGATCAGACTTGTCATTTGATCGTACGGGCTCGAAATGCGTAGAAACCAATTTAATTAATTTAATTGAAATCAATTTGAAATAAGCTGGGTTTCAATGTAGCTTCTTCATATGATGGAATTAGGACTTAAAATGTGTTCCATTGAGTTTATAATTATTGAAAACATCTATTTTTGATATATAGGATGACCCACTTTCATTTCGGGAACGAAACAGGCTTTTCGGGTCGTTTATCGTTCAACTTTCAAATCGGTCTAGCCCATTTATTTTTATTTCTGATCTGCCTATAAATAGTCCATTATAAACCCTAACTATCCCTTATTCCATTCTGCATTACATACATTTCGTATTTGTTCTTTCTTCAATGGCAGAAGCAAATTCAACTTCAGAACCCTCTACTCAATTTCAAAACAAAATCCAAAAATCAAACTTCTCCAAACCTTATCAAATTATATAGCATTTTGAAACTCTCGACGAGCGTAATTCACTGGTGTGATTCGTTTTTTTTATCGAATCACCATTTGTCCAGAAATTGAGGATGAACCTCGGCCGTTTGTTTTAGGGCTTTGACAATCCAACTGTGGATCGTCTCCCGGTCGACGATCGAAAGGCGACGTTGGGTAAGTAACGCGATGCAGGCCATGAAGGTGTTGTTCGTTCATCTCCTGCTTGTGTAGATTTGCTGTGGAGACCTTTGATAGGATACGGCAGCGATAGGTGCCTAGGAGCTCCGGTGGTGGCCGCTCGGCCATCGTAGGCGCGGGATGAGGAGCTGGGTGCGCCGACGGTGTTGGATCGGGGTGGAAGGCAGTGAGGTGGTGGTGAAAAATGGTGAAGTGGTAGCGGCTCTGGCGTGTTTCAAATGCGAGCGATGGCTTCTTGGGTTTCGCGTGTTGTGATGATGTGTAAGCAATTATATTTATTTTATTTGTTTTTCTAATTTTAATCGTTTAACTTCTAATATGCATAACTTTTGCATATGGACTTGGATTCAAGCTTGGTTTAATCCAGTGTGATCGTATCGAAATTCCGGATGTTTTGATGCTAGTTTGGACAAATTATAAGACTGTTCAAATTTAGGCCCAATTTTGGATTTCAAATCAATTTGAAATTAAAGTGAGTGTTTTGACCCACTCACAACTACTAAACTATCTTATGTGTTTAATTTATGATGTGATTAAAATTTTATTGATCGATGTTTGGTATATTTAAATTGTCATTCTAGTTAAATTTGACTTTTATTGCATTTAATCATTGTCTAATTTAATATTGAATTAATTGTCAATTTAATACCTGCATTGATTATTAATTACCCATTGATGTTCATTGATTTATTTGGATGATGATTGTGACGTATGTTTGATTTGTTGATTTTGGATGACTAGATGTTATATTTTATATTGTTATAATATTGCATGTTCACTATGGGTTGAAATGATACATACCCGAATGATCTATAGATTAGGGAAAATCGTCATGGGTTGAAATGGTAGACTCGAGCAGTTTTATGGATTTTTATTTACTTCGAGATTGCGGTTTGAAATGATATATAACCGTAAAATTTTGAATTGTGGTTTGAAATGATAAATATCCGTATCACTTGACCCTAGGGTTGAAAATTATATAAGGACACCGGATTGGTTAAATTAAATGATTTTTGAATCCTTAAAAATATTGAATTCAGTTAACTGGCATTTTGAAATAGAAATTGATTTACATAAACTGAATTATTTTCGATAATCCAAGTATTAACGCTGAAATTTGAAATTGATTTAATAAATTGTTTAAAGGATTTTAAATTGGAATTCAAGGTTGAAGTGTCGAATATAAATGAATTTATCAGAATTGAGAGATTGAAATGTTTGGATATAACATTGGAATCTATTTTAACTAATTTAAACTATATTTAATCAATTTAGACTATTTTAATTTATTTTAACCTATTATAACCTACTTAATACAATTTAATCTATTTTACCTATTTTAAACTAATTAAATTTATTTAATCTATTTTGAATCCATTTAATATAATTTAAATCTATTTAATCAATTTTAAAATTATTTAATCTATGTAAAAATCAACTTACATTTCAGGTCAAGTAAATGGAGGAATTTCGAACAGTGACCAAAAGAGAAATTGCATCTCATTGAATCTTTTTTCTAACCTAAAAAGAATGAGCCATTTCGGATAGTTATGCACCAATATATCGTTGTTTTACTACAGCGATTTTCATATAAAATTTTCAGCAAACAATCATTGGATTTATTTAACACATACAATCAATTCACAATCAAATTGAAAGCAATTCAATCAACAACCTTCTAATTCAATCCAAATAACAACTAAAAATCACACATATGAATTAGAGATAGCAAGTGTGAGTTGTAAATATAATTCAAATCTACTTAATCTATATCTAATCTTTTAAATCATTTTAAACCGATCGAATCAAATTTAACCTATTTAAACTATTTTTACTATGTAAACTATTTTAAATCCATTTAAACTATTTTTAAAACTATATAAACAGATTAGAACTACCTAAACTATTTTCTGAAATTTCAGACTGTGTAAAGTTGAAGTATTTATATTTAAATCTTTGATGATGGCATAGCCTAAGTTGGAATCTAGAATTGATACCCCTTTTGTGGAATGACATATTTGAGTGAACAAGATGATTTTGAAATGAAGAATTAATTAGCATAACTTATCAATAATTTCAAAGTGAATATGATTTGAAAGTGAATAAAGTTTAAAAGTGAATATGATTTCGAAAGTGATATGATTTGAAATCGAATATCAAATTTTGATATAAATTGTGAATTGACGTTTTGAAATGTAAAAGAGTCACCCGTTGTGAAATAAGCATTTGTTTGTTAAAGAGACTGGGATTGGATATTATCATACTCTCTACTAATACCGAAAACCACTTTAACAACTGTGTACGTGGTGGAGATTTCAGAAATGAAGTAGGATGGTTTGGCGAACGACTTCTGTATGAGGTATTGATGTGACCCTGACTCCCGTGAGTTAGCTTAGATGTGACAAAAACAGGAGCTATGCCTAGGCCAAGTGAGGTCATTTCTTCGATCGGACTTGCTTCTTCGATACCATATTATGACTTTGGGATGATTTGGTGGCTTTCTCTTGATTTTTGATTTGGGAGTGTGTTCTAAGGTGGGCGGTAGTAGCTGCTATGTGTTACCACCAGCCCGGTTCCACAATTGGTAAATCTACCCTGGCATTGCCTCCAGTGCCGTGTTCACATCCCTAGAGCGCCTTCTACGAGTTTTTTTTGCACCATACCTATGGAGTGGCCTCTGATAGCCCTCCAGTTTACGGAGGAATTACGGTACTGTATAGACTATGGGAATATATAAAATGTGTTAAAGGAGAAATGGGTTACACCTTAACGCAATTTTAATACTTTACTTTACTGTAGACACTATTATAATAGCGGGTTGTACTACATAGTAGGTAATTTAACGGATCCTTAGGAGATGGTAATCTTGAACATCTCTTAAGTTATTGCACTCACTTTAGACAGTGGATAGAAGATGTCAAACCCCGTAAACATCTTTGACGCCGTCACACTCATATTTATCGTTGATTTAACCTACATAAGATCTTTTAGTTCTGACTCGAGGTTTTGTCTTTTCAATTCGCTGGGTCAGCCTGAGCATTTCAGGGTTGAAAACCTTATTTCGGGAGGTCAAAAACGAATATTTGTATTATTATTATTTATTATATTTATTCCACTACATCATGTTGTTCCGCTGCATTTGTTTATTTATTCTTGTTGTCTGTTACTCTGATTCTATATTGTATAAGTATAATCAGATATATTTGTAAACAACTTCATGAACTGTTATTTGATTATTATATTTTGTCATTCCGCTGCGAGATTCAGTATTTGTTTTATTTCTTTCTCTTTTTCTTATTTACCACATAACAATCTGCCTTTTTGAATGGTTTGGGTCTGGCATGTGTGTTGCTTAAGATGTCTAAAAAGGCAAGACGTTACTGTGATTTACACTGATCCAAACAAGGATTTTTCACATGATTCTACGACGAACACTTGATATAGATTTTGATTTGATTTTTCAGTTTTCTATTATAATATATCGCTATGTAAGAAGAATGGAGGTTTCTAATCAAGGAACCTGATCGGAGTTTGTATTATGGAAGTCGAGTGAGTGATACTAGCTCGAAAATGAAATCTATGTGATTGAGCGATCTAATTTGATATTGTGTATGGATGGTTTATGTAAATCATATGAATTTAATAAAATTGTTTACCTTTGTCATTTGAAATGTGCAAATTATATGGTTAAATATCACTTGTAAGTGAGATGTAGGTCCATGGAAGCTAAGGCTAATTTGATGCTTTTGGTTTCATGAGTTGAGTTGGTTGTCGACTAATAGGTACATGTTTTTATTTTTGTTTTGGTATGATGCTTTTATGCTCTAGATATGGAAGGCCACTTGGCTTCTGTTTTCTTTTGTTGGTTGGGCCTGTAGTGCAATTTGTAATTTTACCGATTGAGTCGTGCAAAGGAGACGTTGCTGAAATTTTCTGTGACTTTAAATAGGTACATGTTTTTATTTTTGTTTTGGTATGATGCTTTTATGCTCTAGATATGGAAGGCCACTTGGCTTCTGTTTTCTTTTGTTGGTTGGGCCTGTAGTGCAATTTGTAATTTTACCGATTGAGTCGTGCAAAGGAGACGTTGCTGAAATTTTCTGTGACTTTAAAGACTAAGAGAATTTAATAAATCTTTTTCAACAAATTGATTTTGAAATGTTTAAGGGTTGGGCGGCGTTTTCTCACTTTTGGAATTTCGAGCACAAAATTCTTTTCAGGGAGAAAATGTAACAATCAGGAATTTTGGTCATTGGATTTTTAATTTTTAATTAATTTTGAATATTGAAATAATTGGATTTTAAAGTTTATATCTTGAATTCAGGAATTATTCAAATAATTTGGTATTATTTTTAATGACATTCTTTGAAAATACTTTTCAAGTAAACATATTCAAATAGCCAAAATTGTTACCATTATTAAATTCTAGCATAATAAGCTCTATAACTAAAAATCGCAAGCTCATATTGGAGAATGAATTCCCAACAAATGATCAAGTAAGGGACAACCTTCCGACAGTACATCTTTAGAGGAATGTACCGAGGCCCTATTGTTGGTCCTATACTAACAAAAGACCAGCCTACCTCTAACTGGATAGTACCGAAAATGTCATACCCCGGTCGTTACCGACCTATCCGAGCGCACTCTAGCATAAACCATAAAATTTAAACCCGAACGGTGTAGTGGGTAGAAATAACTAGAAGGGGATGATCATATCCTAATGATTGCGAACCACATAGCCTTGTCGCATCTATCCTGTTTTAGTCATTTCTGGGTGTGAGGTCTGAGATAACAATTACCTTTCACATAAAACATCAACTTTCCACATTGAATGCCATATTGTCATTCCATAATCACACAATTGATTTCTATACACGTATAACTTCTGAGATCGTACGTCTTATGAAAGGGTGTTAAGCTAAAAGAAATTGCTTTCTCCGCCACCAAACAGATGATACGTTTAAATAAATCAATTAATGTGATTTTAAAATGCAATGTCAAACATTCGTCCATACAAGTTGTCCGGGAACATGACAAACCGAAGGCACTCTCCTACCACATCCTGTCGAGAATCACTCCTAGGATTAGTAGCGATTAGTCCTTGCAAATCAAAGATTTTCATAAAGAGCACTATTGCCACCATAGTATATGATATGGTAAATTTCACCGAGGGTCTAGTGGCAAGTAGCCCTAATTAATGAAAATCTTCATCTTTAATAATATTTGCTTCAACATGTTTTACTTCGAAATTGTATATTAGTTTGAAGTGGTTTTCGGGTAGGAATCACCCAAATTCAATCCTGGTCTCTTCGAAATTCAATCATCGATAAAAAAAAATGTGTTGTGTGTATACATGATTTTTTATGCCTTTTTTCAATTTAACTTTCTGTCGGTTAATCAAAATCCTTTTAACTTTGGAAATGTTTAAGTCATTCACTTAGGAAATATAATCCCTTTTCTAACAAAGTTTTCATTTTTCAGAAACATATCTTAAATAGGTTAAAACAATGATACTTAAGATATCATTCACTGTAAACCCAAACCAATTATATTGAGTAAAAGATTAGACTAATCATACTCAAATTAATATCTGCATTCAACTTGTATTATTTGTGTAATAACGGTGAAACATCATCCTTTAAATTCACGCAGGCAGTACAAATTCCCTCCTCGGAACTTAATACAGAGTTTGACTAGAACATTCTTTATACTAGTAAAATCTTGTTTAACTCTTTTCATTTTTGAAAAAAATGAAATATGATCTTTTCATTTGGAGCATCCAGACTTTCCTTTCGATCTATTCCACCCCTTGCCTACAAAGAGAAAATAGAGACAAGGTAAGTTCAGAGCACTAGTTGCACTATTTCTAACCTTACTTACATACCTTGTTTTACCTTTCTAGATCTTACAAGTGGAAAATATGTACTAGTCATTTCCGTATACTCTATTTTCTGTTTAAGGACAAAATTTCAATTATATTGTTTAAGTGTTATAAACAATTTTCCTTAACCATTTATTTAACTCTTATTTAAAAATGATGTAGAAAAGTGTCGTACCTAATGTTTTACAAGTTTATTTAATTAAAACAAATTTTCTATCATTTGGAAGTCAATATTTATAATTCAAAATACTTTTAAACATTTTAACATATTTATCAAATTTATTTCATATTTTTAAACATTAAAAAAATACTCATTTTAAAGAATTTTACACTTTGGTTACTTAAGTGCAAAAGCACAATTTTTTAGAAAACTTGATTTGGACATATTATAAAATCTATAAATGAAATCTTGGTTTTTATTTTCCATTTGAAGATTGTGATTATAAAGATCCAAAAATTATTATTTCGAAGAATTCCGACTCCGTTTCTATCCTGTACATTCATTTAGCTTTTCCGGTAGGAAATCACAAACTGGCGTTATGCGACGCGCTTTATTTTGACTTGTTTTTTTCACTGTTTTCCAATACTTCTTAAAATTGGGTTTTTTATTTATAAAAAATTTATAAACCTTTTTAAATAAATATTTTGCTAATTTATTTATTAAAACCCCATTTCACTTTATTTCCAAATATTTCATATTTCATTAATATTCAACATTCTATCTTTTAAACTTCATAATTCATAAGCTATTTAATTTTTTTCCACATTCTAAAACTTTTAGAATTAATTAAATTTAAAATCTTAAACCACTAATTTCCCTTTCCAAAAGATTCTAAACTTCATTTTTAACTTGTCATTTTCAAATCTAATTTCTACCTTTTTACAAAATGAATTCGTTTTCTATAGTAAATATGAAAGGAGACTTAACCATGCCTAGTATACCACATATGATTTTTAAACAAGTGCGGTCACAATCAATTGTAATTAACTATGACTAATAATGTAGTAATAACTAACTTTAATTAAGGTGTTGATATTATCAATCACAAATTCATCCATACAACCAAATTCATTCAAGCATCCATATTACAATTAAATGGTATTAAATCAACATAGCATCTGTAACAACCTGCATATTTTACGATTATATATTTGAATATTTTATTTAAATATAACATCGTTAGTTGAATTTAAAGTCTGAAATGTGACTTTTTGTAAACAGTTGAATTTGGACTCGAGACCACTTTCATTGAGTTTAAAACGACGTTTACAACTTGTTTGAGTGTAAACATCGATATGTTTGGAGTAGATTAGTATTTTGGTATTTTCATTTGGTCTTTGGGTTTGGCTCTAGCCCACCAACCCAAGAAGATAACACAAACTCCTCTACCGAATACCCTAACTCCACTCCTCTTCGTTCATTTCTTTCATAATTTCCTAACACTCTCAAGCAAAAGGAAAATGGGGGAAAATAAAGGAGATTAGAAATTCAAATACAAGTTCTAAAATCAAAGAGAAGCTTAGGTAAGCATCATCCTCATCTTCTTCATCTCAATTCCTCTTTAATTATTGATTTTTCTTATAACCTAACTTAGGAAATTCATTGCAATTAATAATAGATTGAAGATTCTAGAGGTGTTATTGAAGAGAAATCAATCTTACCTTGTTTTAGAGCTTCTCATTTCTATATTTGAGTTTAAAGGCGAGTTCTTGAACTCACATCTATGTCTATAGCTTTCATTGTCGTTAGGTATGAATTCCTAACATCTCTTTCATGTCCAATTACTTTTGATTTAAATTTTTTTGGTGTTTTAAAGTCAAAATCTTTAAAGATCCTATCTTGGATATTTGGACATGTTATTTGGGGTGTATCGAGAGCCTATAGGACTGGGTTATAGCTTGGCATAAATTCCTAGCCTCCGTCGCTTGTCCGCTCGCTCCGAAATGATTTGGCCATCAATGGCCTAGGCAAACTGTTGCCCAGTGCAGGCAACTGGACGTCTGGTTGAAGAACCCAGACGTCTGGTTAGGGCACCAGATGAAAAAAAGATATGGCAGAAAAAAATGGCAGAACCCTTGACTAGACGTCTAGTTAGACTATACCATATGTCTGGTGGCTTGAGAAAATAAAAAGGAGAAAGGAGAAAAAAAATATGAACTTCCAAAACCTCGGGTCAGACGACTGGTTCTGTGAAATTTTGCCTATTTTCTTGTTGTTGAGTGAATTTCCAATTTTTATCGATTTTTGTTGATCCGGTTAGTTGTGGTCACTTAATATCAACTTTGATGACTTCTTTTCTGGATTTTTGGGAATATCCATTTGATTAGATTTGATATTGATTTTTATGGATTTAATTCACGTCGTCGAATGTGGATATTTGGTGATAGATTGTTTTTACGATCATTTCTGTGATTTGTCACTTTAAAAATACAAAGGTTTTTTAATACTAGTAGTAAATACTCAAACTCTTTCACAAAAATGATTTCAACGTTACTTTTAATACAAAGCTCATTTTAAATACCATATTCCAATCTATTAGTATCCATAAACCTTTACCTCATTCATATGAGAAATCTAATTAAACGACTTAGCAATAAGTGGTATGAAATGCTTGCGTTTACTTTCTCGATTAATTTTTTGATTTGTTCGATTGAAATCTCGTGACAATCTTCGATTCAAAATCTACAATTTGTTCGTAAATATTTAAGTTAAGCCATTGATTATGGAACATGAAGCTAAACTCATTTATTTACTAGCTTAGTGTAATTTACATTTATTGATCAATAACGATCATTTTGAGGTTTAGACTAGCGATATGTGATGTCTCTTTGTCCACGTAGGGGACTGTACCCCATTCTATTGAGCTTCGTCTCATTTTTATGGGCTAGCGACCTATGGGTTTATTTTAACCGTTTAATGGAATTCGGTTCATCAGGCATACCGTTGTACTACGTCGTTGTTTCGGCCTATTTGAGTTTCAGGTTCCCCAGGTGTACCGTTTTACTACGTCGTTGCACCGGCTCTATGGGTTAGCGACCTATGGGATAGCGTCCCATTTGTGATACACGTGTTGGTGAGTTTTCATTCTCCCATTTGTGATAAGCCTCCCCCTTTGTGTTTTTTCCTGGATTTCTAATTGTTGATTTTTAGAATTTGTGTTTCACCAATTTTCATGATTTGCATTGATAAGCTTTATCAATATTTGTGGTTTGGTGAACAAAAAATGAAGAATATGACATTTTTTGGTGTTTGAGAAAATTTGAGATATTGTATGATTTTCGTTGTTATCATATATATTTGTCATATCTCTCATCCTATCTCATCTTATATGATATTTATAGTTTGACTGATCCATTTATTATTTTTCTTCTTAAATAATATTCGGGTCAGAACGAGGTGTTTCAAGTGCTTCCACTTGACTTCTTAACAGGGACTAGCTTCTGACTTTTGGCTAACTACTTTAGCTCAGTAGTTTTTTTGTTTTTATACACTTGAGATAGAGACTCCTTGATGTATACTTATTCTTTTATGATGTAGTGGATCTTGTATGACCACTACTTTGATGTTCACTTTTATGTGTTATATTCATATCTATTTCCACCTTAGTGATATGAATGTCTATGATTGATTTTGTGCTATGCTTATTTATATTTGTTTTCGAAGACCACATAGCCACTATGTAGTAGCTTTGAGTTTGTATTTAATATGTTAGATTTTCTCTTGAAATGAAATGCATGATTTTCTATCTGGCATATCGGTACTCGCTCAAATCAATTACACAATGGTCGCTCCTTAACAGCCTTATTCTTTGTGCTAGTCGACAATATTACTCCGTATTTTTATTGGCTAGTGTGAGTATAGAGGTGGGGCGTCACAATATCACAGTAAATAATCATGGTTAATATAGCAACAAGCAAGAATAGAATTTAAAATAAAGGAGCTCACTATATTTTTCATGTTTATATATATATATAGACACACACACACACACACTAAATATCATCATTATCAGTAGTCATGTTAACTTATTTTACATCATTCTAAAATTAACTCGTAATTTATTTCTTGAATCGACACCCACCTTCATTTTCACTCCGTCTAACTTTATTGAATTGAATCCGGTAGTATTTCATCAACACTTCCTTTCTTTTTCTCACTCCCGAGCTTCCCAAACTCCTTGTATATGAAATATGGTATTTTTCTTGCACTATCAACATAAAAGGTCCTATACTACGTGGAGATGTAGCTTGGCTATGGAGGTGTTGAGCTCGACCTAGGGAAGAACTTCGGATTATCGTTGAATTTACAAAAATCAAACCCAAAATTGGATCATCTTCCAATTAATTTTTGAACCAGTTACTCAATGAATTTGGAGAAATTGTCAACTAGAAAGTTCTTGGAAATTATATTCTTTAAAATTTAGAAATAGAATGATTCAATTTCGAGTTGTTTTGAGGGAGACATTATCAAAAGAAGGAAGTGTATTTTCAGATTTGAAAAATCCGGGCCAAAAATGAATTTGAAAGAATTAAAATTATGACATGGTAACTCTTGGATTTTGAAGAAATGATGTAAATGAAAATTATAGCAAACTCAATCTCTTAAATTTGAAGAAAAGAGTTACTTTATTTGGAGTAGTTTATTAGGAGATGGAAGCCATGGGAGTAGAGAAAGAAGGAGAAGGATGTGTGTGGAAATAAGATAATGTGCACGACTATTTATACCTGAAGCTTCCTACCAAATGACCCTAATGCCCTTCCCTTAAAACTCATTTTTAACCATACATTTTCTCCTCCTTTCCAAGGCAGGATTAGACCCTTAAGTACTTAGAATTTAATGAGATTGAAAGTATGTGTAATGAAGTGAAAGGTGATGATAAGTTTGCTTTTTATTACTTAACACTTAAGTATTCTTATTTAATTATATTATGAAAATATCTTAGATATTTTATTAGTTTTTGATGTGACTTATTGTGATGTTTTAAATGTATGTATGCATGTGCACACATATGTACAAACAACATTGCAACGATTCGAAACTACTTCCATTCGACGAAAGGTCGAAAATTCGAAAACCGAATTCCGTTCACATTTTCATTTTTTTTCAAACTATTTATTTATGTAAGCAAAACTGGAAAATTGGTTTTCTATCATATTTAAATAATTGAAACAAGTTTATTTAAGTTATAAACTATATTAAATAATATCGAAGCTTAATTATAAAACTACGACGCCATCTGACAAAATGCAATGAAGTTTGTACATCGTATCAACAAAGTCTATATACATTTGTTAATTTTTTGCATATCAATTATTATCATTATAAAATCATTTAAAAGAGTTATTCATCATTTAAATAATTAATTGAATATATATTTAATTCTATCGAAAACTGAATTTTTTCAATTTTACGATGAAAATCATTATTCTTGTAAACCAATTCTAAAAATAAGTTCAACGTTCTTGTTAATATTATAAAACATAGTTGTTTGAGTTTGATGATTATATATTTGAATATTTAAAATAAATTAAATATTCTCTTTTAAGGTGGTGAAATATAAGTTTTTACATCTCCCATGCTTAAATGAATTTCGTCTTCGAAATTAAACCGAGCCTAAAACCCAAAAGAGTTTTCCTAAAAACATTATTTCACAAACTTAAGCCCATAAGATGTACCTAAATCATTTGCACAAAGCATCCGATTCAGTCTCCTATTCGAATACTCGACTTTTCTTTCGAACTAGTATTGTTCCTCCAATCTTCTAGTGTGGATTCTGATCAAACTCGGAAACTTTTATTTTCCTCGCATAGCTCTCAACTATGATAGAAATCTCAAGTACCCTACCACAAACCCTGATCAATATTTACCATCAAGAATTGAGTGATAAATCCTTTTCGGACCGGTGTAGACACCTTAAATTTCTTACTCAAATCTTAGAACAAAATTGTGTGACGAAATGATCTACGTATATTTTACGTATTTATTTATACTGGTTTTTTATTTTTATCTATAACAAATCCTTTTTATTCACATACTTTATTATTTACGTTCATTTTTCCTTAGTATATTTCCTTTGGTATTAATAACACCTAGGAATCCTTCCCAATTTTTTTTACTTAAGTTTATAAACACCTATAAACACAACTTTGGTTTAATCAACCCTTTCAAACTTACGTTTCATAACCATTCACTTCATACTAAATCCATTTTTTTGAATTATCTCTTATAATGTTACTTAAGTACATGAATAGTTCATAATTTAAATCTATATTTCTATAATACACCTTTACAACCTATGAGTATATATACAAATCCACAATTTTCAAATCGGTTTTACTTAAATCAGGATGTTTAACAAATTTAAAACTTAGGTAATTTACTGTCATCTCATTCATAATTTATAAAAATTATTCCTTATATTTTTATAAAGAACTTAGCTTCCAATACCATATCAAATTTTGGAAACCCCGACTGTTCAAAATTGCTGAACCATTTTATTCTATCAATTTGTGATCCAAAATTATTTGTGGTTTAACACTTTTATAAAGACGCTTCTTTATTACTAATCAATTTATTAGTTATTGATCTACATTATCTATTAACAATAGAAAATTATATAGATCAAGAAGCTTCAGAATGACAACAAGGAACTGGGTACTACCTATAGCATCATGTATCCCTTTAACTAGAAGGGTAACTAAAAGAAGTGTTTACCATCCGAATATATCTCCGGCCTATTTTTAGTTACTTCCAAACCACTCGAACTACTTATCCTAAGATACTTATTTTCACATATTTTATTTTAAATCACCATAGCTTCTTTTTGAATGTATTACTTTCAAAATTCTTTTCTAAAATACTAGGATTTAAATTCCCAAATTTATATAAAATACTTTCCTCATTTACCTTTTACAAAATCATTTTATTTGTAAAACATGCTCATAAATTTGTTGATCTTAAATAAATTTATTAACCTTAGGCCAATATTATTATCAAACACCTTATAGTCAAATCATGAAACTTAATTTAGATGGTGTTCGTATTTAAACTTTATGTCAACCAATTGGTGAATATGCAAGTATATGATTTTTGTTTGATGATAATAAACATTGTTATCCCATCTTTTGTTCAAGGCTGGAATATCAACAAATTGGCAAGGAAGAATGGATATCAGCATTGGAGATCGATTGGAAACAAGGCTACGATCGATGTAATTAAAATTTGGCCGAACTTCGATCAGGACAGAATCGATGGGGGACGATGATCAAGGCTAGGAGAGGCTGCGTTTCAAATTTTAGGTCAATCGATGTTCATATGATCAAGATATGATCGATGCAAGTTAGGGAAAAATGTTGTTCGAATCCATCATAAAACTCATTTCGGATCGATGCTGTTCGACTCCATCCAGAGTTAGATTCTTCACATCGATCTAATAACAGTAGCGTCAAATCGATTTTAGTTCGTATCCATCATGATAGAACTACTTCGTATCGATCAGGGACTGGTATAGTTCGCATCGATCACAAGTAAGCATAGTTCGTATCCATCCAGTTCGTGGTTGTTCGAATCGATAGCGCCTGAGTCCTTGTTCGCATCCATCATGCTCAAGCGAATTCATTTCGTATCGATGGTATCTACAGCGATCGATATGAAATATGCCAACATTTACCGATACGAACAAGGGCTATGATGAATGGATGCGAAATGATAATTGATTCGAAGAAGGACTGAAGTGTGTGGATACGAATCAAAGGTTGATGGGAACGAAGCTTCGATATTGGATGCAAATAACTCGGTCAACTCGGCATACAAAACTGATCGATCCATGAATTTAGCAACACGTCATTATAGTCACATGCCATGATCGATTCGAAGAGACCGATATGAATCTACCGATTCGAATTACACAGCCTGTTGAAAAACCATAAGTCGTATCGGTCATATCTCCTAAACCACATGTCCAAATATTAGAAATTTCACAGGAGCTTACGTTCAAGACGAAGAAGGCTCATGCCAAGTTTCAACTCCATAGGATGAAATCTTAATCGATATGAAATTGGTTTGTATCGATCACGGATCGAGCCGAAACTTTTCGAAATTAGTCGCGTGGGCCCATTCATGTGCCAAAAGGAGTCTCCCAAAGTTTGAGCGAGATATCATCCTCCTATGCCTATAAATAGCCTCCTGGAGCCTACAGAAAAGGGATCTTTTTGGTTGTTCAATGTCCAGATTCTGCTGGATTCAATTCTACACTTCATCATATCTATTGTATTCGAATTTCTTCATTGTAATCGCTGTAATCAACTGTAATCACCAAGGCAAGTCAATAAAGGATTATCATTCGAAGTGGACGTAGGCCAGAGATAGTCGAACCACTATAAATCTCGTGTCACTGATTGTTATTTCTGAATTATTATACTCTATATTGCTTAGATCTGGGATTTGTGTTTGAAATATTGCTGATTTACATTCGTATCTTGGTGCTTTCACGGCATTTGGGGTTTGTGACCAATTTTGGCGCAAACCCTTTGGTGCTTTCACTGAGAACGCAACTAGCACCCACTATATCAGATTTGAAGTTCAGATTTGAAGGCTTAAGAGTTCATATCTAGAGAACAATGACAAGGCAATCGAGTAGAAGACAGAGGATAGAGAGAAGTCAACACGAAGGAAACCAGGAGGCTTCATCAAGAGCCAACCAGACTTTAGCTTTCATCACCCGAGACGAAATGGAAATGATGATGGGAGCAATGCACGAAGAATTCCTGAAAAGGCAAGAGGAGATGATGCAGAACCTACTCAGACAGGTTGGACAAACAGGGACAGTCGGAGCTTCAGGAGTTCAGATCCGCAGGGCAGGAGTAGAAGAACCAAACAGACAATCAAATGGAACGACTCAACAGGGTGCAATCCCTAAACAGCATATGCTTGCTAATCTGGATGGACCTAGGCTCGAAGGCATACCCCACAACAACGATGAACCAGTTCTTGGAGGGATTCCAGTCGACACCACACAACAGGACGTTGGTAGGGATGTCAGAGCAAGAGATGAAGAATATGTACCCGAGTTCCCTCGAGGGCTCGGGGGGCAACCCTTGACGGACAATGCTGGATTGGTTGAAATTATCAGACAAACTATGCACGGAGGTTTGGCCAATAGAGATCCGGAAGGAGTAAACAAAAGTCCGTTCACTTGTGAAATCCGGATAGTCCAGAATCCACCGGATTTCAAGCTACCTAACGTGGAGATGTACAATGGCAAGGCCGATCCAACAGATCACTTGATGAGATATACAAGACATATGGAGGTGCTGGGGGAATTGGAAGAAGTTATGGCCCGATGTTTCCCTTTATTCTTGACGGACATAGCTGCTATATGGTTCAGGCAGCTGGAAGAAGGATCCATCAGGACATGGACAGAGTTGGTGGACAAGTTTCTGAAGTAGTTTCGGGTTCATATTAAAAGGCCAAAGAATGTAATGACGCTATCATTGGTGAAGCAAATGATAGATGAATCACTTAGAGCTTTTCTAACTCGATTCAATGCAGCGGTTGCTTTGGTGGATCGGCCGGATCCATCGATGGTTTTAATGGCAGCAGTATCAGGAGTCAGGGAGAATTCAGATTTCAAAGTGTCTCTAATACGGGATCCACCACTGGACCTTATGGAATTCTTTCACGAAGCTGAGAGATTCCTTCGACAAGAAGATGCATGTGCAGAATTAAAGTTAAAAGAGGCGAATGCAACTGAGGATGGAGGACCATCCGATGGAGGATTGGATAGAGATAAGGGAAGGGGAAAAAGGAAGCTCGTTGATGACTCAGAAAAAGCTGGAAAGCGATAGAGAGAGCCTAAATTCTCTATATATACCGGATTGAATGAAACATTGGAGCGGATATACATGGAAACCCGGAATCGCCTTCCTTACCAAAGACCAGCTAGGAGAGAACCTTCTGAACGAGAAAGGGCATTAGGAAAGCACTGTCTCTTCCATGATTTGGATGGACATGATACCAACAGCTGCAGGCACTTAAGGAACATAATTGAGGAGCATGTGAGAAATGGATAATTGAGGCAGTATGTTTGGGCTCGGAATGCAGCGGTGGAGCAGGAGCGACCACCGTCTACCTCAAACCATGATGGTGTGGGGCCCAAGGATGATGGTCGATTGGTTATCAATTGACTGGGATGTTATGAAATAAGTAGGAAGCCACTGGCTAATGGCAAAGTCATTTACACATGTACGGGGACGGAGATGGCCCCTAGGCATGCTCTGAATGATGATAGACCGTGATGCTCGTTTTTTCTCTAGTTTGGTTTTGGAGTTTGGTTTGAACTCCTGATTCTGTTCATTTACTTGTTTGGACTTCTGTTTGAATGATCGTTCTCGTATTTGGATGTTGGTTTTGATTTTAGATGTGGGTTTTTGATTTTCTGATTTGATTTGGATTTTGGTTGGATTTTCATTGGATTTTTATTTGACTTTCTGATGAACGGTCTTCAGGTATGGATTATATCTGACAAGGGGTAAGTTGCTTTTCCCAAACATGGCGAATCGACTTATTCAGGTTGTTGAGTATGGACTATACTCAGCAAGGGTCCGAAGAGACCAGGATTCAGCCTAGGACTTAGGCCCTGTATTATCAGTTATTATTTCAGGTCGTCGGGTATGGACTATGCCGGTAAGGGTCCAGAGTGACCAGGATTTGGCTTAGGACTTAAGCTATGGCATTACTTAACGTCCAGGGACATTGGACCACGACCGTCAAGTGTGGATCGCGCTTGGCAAGAACCCGGAGAGGTTGTGGATTCGGATATCGACCCGGAGAGGTCATGGATTTGGTTATTGGTTATTGGATGTGGATGGATTAGGACTCGGTTATCGGGTCCAGATGGATATGGGATTGGCTATGGACTTCGGATATCAGATTCGTAATTATTCAAAACATGCCTTATTACCATAAGGCATGTTTGGAGGGCAAATGTTATCCCACCTTTTGGTCAAGGTTGGAATATCAACAAATTGACAAGGAAGAATGGATATCAGGATTGGAGATCGATTGGAAACAAGGCTGCGATCGATGTTGTTAAAATTTGGCCGAACTCCAATCAGGACGGAATTGATTGGAGACGATCAAGGCTAGGAAAGGCTGCGTTTCAAATTTCAGGTCAATCGGAGTATGATCGATGCAAGTTAGGGGAAAATGCTGTTCGAATCCATCATAAAACTCATTTCAGATCGATGTTGTTCGACTCCATCTGGGGTTAGATTCTTCGCATCGATCCAATAACAGTAGCGTCGAATCGATTTTAGTTCGTATCCATCATGATAGAACTACTTCGTATCTATCAGGGACTGGTACAGTTCGCATCGATCATAGGTAAGCATAGTTCGTATCGATCCAGTTCGTTATTGTTCAAATCGATAGCGTCCGAGTCCTTATTCGCATCCATCATGCTCAAGCGAATTCATTTCGTATCGATGGCATCTACAGCGATCGATACGAAATATGCCAACATTTATCGATACGAACAAGGGCTACGATGAATGGATGCGAATTGATAATTGATTCAAAGAAGGACTGAAGTGAGTGGATACGAATCAACGGTCGATGCGAACGAAGCTTTGGTATTGGGTGCAAATAAATCGGTCAACTCGGCATATAAAACAGATCGATCTAGGAATTTTGCAACACGTCATCTTATAGTCACGTGCGCTGATCGATTCGAAGAGACCGATACGAATATGTCGATTCGAATTACACAACCTGCCGAAAAACCATAACTCGTATCGATCATATCTCCTAAACCACGGTCCAAATGTTATGAAATTTTCACAGAAGCTTATGTGCAAGCTGAAGAAGGTTTATGCCAAGTTTCTACTCCATAGGGTGAAATCTTGATCGATACGAAATTGGTTCGTATCGACCACGGATCGAGCCGAAACTTTCCAGAATTGGTCGCGTGAGCCCACTCACGTGCCAAAAGGAGTCTCCCGAAGTTTGAGAGAGATATCAGCCTCCTACACCTATAAATAGCCCCCCTGGATCCTACGGAAAAGGGATCTTTTTGGCTGTTCAATGTCCAGACTATGCTGGATTCAATTCTCACTTCGTCATATCTATTGTATTCGAATTTTTTCATTGTAATCGCTGTAATCAACTGTAATCACCAAGGCAAGTCAATAAAGGATTATCATTCGAAGTGGACGTAGGCCGGAGATAGCCGAACCACTATAAATCTCGTGTCACTGATTGTTATTTATGAATTGTTATACTCTATATTGCTTAGATCTGGGATTTTTGTATGAAATATTGCTGATTTACATTCGTATCTTGGTGCTTTCACGGCATTCGAGGCATGTGACCAATTTTGGCGCAAACAAACATATATATATATATATATATATTCATTTAATTGTATTTGTTAATGTATTATTTTATTTTTCACATAATTAAATAAATATTTGCTAAATAAAATAAATAACATGGAATTTAAATTTAAACAGATATTTTATTCAAACAAATATTTTATTACAACTTTAAATAGTACAAGTTTGTGCTCTCACTATATATAGATATACACAATTTTCAATTACAATTTGCCACTATACAATTATTATTTACATTTACACCTCACTACATTTCACTCATTCACTCGTATTTATCTTCAACTCCAGTCTAGATTGAATCCAGCATTATCTGCAAAGCACACACTGACGCGGTAAAATTGAAAAAGAAATATATTTTTTGCAGTGTAAAATAAAATGTGGTTTGAAAAAATTATATGCCTCAGTTATTTGGGTTGTTCGTCATCATTTAATTTTCGAATTAATCAAACACGAACAACTTGTGGCATGAATAGTGTATCACTGTACATGCCACAATCCCGTGCATACTGATATGCTTGATAAAATTACAGGGACAGGTGAGCACAAGGTCAAACCCAATCAAAATCCGGGTTCAACTCAAGTGCAATACAAATAAAGTCACGACACGAGCACAAGGTCAAACCCAAGCTATAAGCTAAATTCAACAAAGGTGCAATCAAAATGTATAAGTTCAATAAAATGGTCAATTTTTAAATTACTAGAACAAACCTCGAAAAAAAATTCAATTATGTACATATGAAAACAATTCAACTACAAAAGTGAACATGTACAAAGCTCAAAGTTTCAGCTGCTACAACACCTCAAATGCCATATGAAACAAGACTGCATTGAGAAACCAAAACCAGGCAACACAATGAACAGAACCAAGTGAATATGCAACATGCACATAAGAAGTGGTGCACTTCAAATACTAGCACAATACACTTTTCATATGTATATAGCGAATGCAATTCAGAAACTCAAAAGCAATCAAACCAGATCAAGTTCAATATTTACAAGTTGATATGCAGACCAACCAAGTGAGAACAAAATAGTGAAATAACACTTTATAAACATATGTAACTACCAGACTCCAACAATGCATATCAGATTACATGAAGTCTAAACAAGAATCAATATACAGTGAATCAAGCTTCAAAAGGTACCAGACTCGAGCCAACGTATCAGGCATATGGACTTGTACTTGATGTAATCTAGAAACTCAAAGGCAACCAGCAGTACAGCTCAAAGTAGTTCCAAAAAGCATGAAGTATGAAAACAAAGCATATGGAATCAATTACAAGACCATACAGAGCTCAAGTCCAAATCACATTCCAAAATACACGGAACTAACGAATGCAACTAAATACAAGTGAAGGCCTCAACATCAAATAACAAACAAACTCAGTGCAAACATGTACACAAGCTAATCCAAACAGCATGTTGACACATAACTCAATACACATTTAATATGTTTGCATATATGTACACATGAATCAGATGGCCGAGACCAAATACAACAAAAAAGGCAGCAAAGCTCAAAATAGTAAATTACAACATCCAAACAGTGACAGTGATCAGAGGCACACTGGAATATACAATGAAACCCGAAGAAAATGCTAAGTTATGTAACTGAATAAAAAAGTGAAGACCACTAGATCAATGCAAAGAATAAGTTGCAATTTCAAACAAAGTTAAGGCCGAATTCAATCAGAATTTATGAATTCAAAGTCCAGCAAATCGTGAAAGTCGAAAATGAAAACTTCCTGATGATTACAATTTTTAATACCATGGTGGCCAAGGAAGCGAACGAGTAAAATTCAAAGCCGTGGTGACCAAGGAGCAAGCCATGATAATCAAGCAACGAAAAGTATGAATTGAACTAGTCTAATGAAATCACAAGCATTTAAGCATAATTAAATGGCCAAAAAAAATTATTAGACGAGTTCAAACAATTTATTCGAACGAAATTTTAGGGAATTAAACCCTGTAAAACCCGGTAACATCATAGGCAAGAAATGCATTTGAATTCAAGAAAAACATTTAGAGTATACTCTTAAATCAAAATCAATTTAGCAACTCGAATCAAAAAGTCGAGCGTAATTGAAATCAAGAGGAACATCAGCCAATTTTTTTCAACCAAGCATACGCGCTTGACAAATTGGAGCAGCCGCAAGCATCAATCAGCAAGCCAAATAAAAGAGCATTCAACTCTAAAATTGAACGATATCAAGCGGTGCCTCAATTTAGCAAAGCCCTAAACTTGTTGAAAGAGGAACGAAGTACAGAACGAAAGCAAGAAGTTAGTCCAATTAGAGATAAAAGAAAATGGGACAATCGTTTATCACTTCATTTTATTTGGGCCGACTTCTTCTCTTATATCACTTTGGGCTTTTAATTTAAATTAGGGTTTTTATTATTGTTTAATTATTATATTCTGTATTTTTTAAACGTTTGTAATTTTCTAATCGTGTGATAAGGGGACAAACTACGATGGTGTAGTTCGAGAATTCGCAACTCAGTGGCTGAGTTGTGGCAGGGTTTTGAGCATAGAGTTAGGTTAGTTGATAGCAGGTGTTGCGAGTTTACATTTGTAAGCATCTGACAACTTAATTATAGTAGAAACCTTGAGGGCAGCACGTAGGCAGGGTTTTGCCGAAGCTGGGTAAATCTGTGTGATCTATTTTCTGCTTTTAATATTCTGCAATTATCTATGCTGCTATTATTCCTCTATTATCAGTGCTGCAATTATTTTTATATACTTTCGCAATAAATTTTTATAATTAATAGTATCACCCTATTCACCCTCGTCTAGGGTAAAATCGATCCTACACCAATCAATCAATTAGCGATAATAACTATGTATTATCATCCCTTAACAACAAAATACTTAGGAGCAAATAATATCAAATATCAGATTTCAACTAATTTTTACCTATTAATTATCTTTATGAAACATCCTACAGTTCAACTATTAAATTCTAATCAAAAGATATTCATATATTTAAGTTTTACTAATCTAGATTTCAAACAATCCTTCAAGTTATAACATATCTGGCTATATATTATTTTGAGAATATCTTTATATCCACAATATAATCCTAGGTAAAATTACTGCATTCACCAAAAAAATTTCAAAACAAAAATCATTTTATATAACATTAACAAATATGTCCTCATATACATAATACTCTCAACTCATTCAAGGGTATCACATACCCTATCTCCAATGAGTTACTAATCCTAAGGTATTACTAACCCTATCTTTGAAGAGTTTTTACCTCTATCAGGCTCAGGTATTCGCTAAACCTAAGCTCCGATACCAAATGTAAAGACCCGTTTCTCCAATCCTTAGAAATTGACAATAATACATTCATGTGCCGCAAATCCAAGTGCCGGAGAGGTGGTTCTTTAAAGATAAGAAAGAAAAATAGACAGAACAAAATCTTACTTGAATGGATAACATATATTGTTTTAATATAAAATCTTTACAGAGGAAAATCTTTTATAACATATATCAGAGTCTAACCTAAATTTATCTTGGACAATTATAATACACCCATCCTTACATTTGTTGAAAACAAACAATACACAATGCAGTGGAAAATAGAATCCGTCCATACGTTGATGAAGATCTCTAGCTCTCCTCTAGGAACTCCAAGCATCTTTAGCTAATTTTGATATTACTCGGATCTGACTCGAGTATAAAAATACCCGGACCGGTCTGGCAAACCAGCGTGAGAAACACGAATCTTAAATGACAGTGTCATAGATCAAAGATTGTTGATGAAAACCTTTTGAAAAGAAAGAGTATCTCATAAGACCACGTTGCACATAAACACGGATAAGTTTTCACCTTATGATAACCAAAACATTTTTATCAAATCATTTGATATTATTTTTAATGATATATTCAAATAGTCGAAATTGTTACGATTATTAAATTCCAGCATAGTAGGCTCTACAACTAAAAATTGCAAGCTCATATTGGAGAATGGATTTCAAACAAATGACTAGATAAGGGACTACCTTTTAACAGTTATCTCTGAATGTACAGAGGCACAACTGATGGCCCTTTACCATCACAAGACTGATTTACCTCTAACTAGATAGTACCAAATATGTCATCACCCCTATCATTACCAACCTATCCAATTGCACTCTTGCATACACCACATAATTTAAACCCGAACATTATAGCCGGTAAAAATATATGTAAAAGGAGATGATCATACCCTAATGGTTGCAAACCATATAGCCTTGCCGCATCTGCCATGTTTTAGTCATTTTTGGATGCGAGGCCTGAGGTAGCGATTACCTTTCATATAGAATATCAACTTTCAATTTTGAATGCCACATTGCCATTCCAAAATCCGACAGCTGATTTCTACAAATGTATAACTCCTAAGCACCTACATCTCAGGAAAGGATGTTAAGCTAAGAGAAGTTGCCTTTTCTGCCACAAAAAAGATGATATGTTTATAGAGCTCAATTAATGTGATTTTAAAATGCAATATCAGATATTTGTCCATTGAAGTTGTCCAAGAACAAGACAAACTGAAGGCTCTTCTCCTACCACATCCTGTCAGAAATTATCCTTAGGATTAGTAGCGATTAGTCCTTGCAAATCAAAGATTTTCATAACAGAGCACTACTGCCACCATGATATATGATATGGTAAATTTCACCGAGGGTCTAGTTGCAAGTAGCCCTACATCACGAAGATCTTCGTTCAATGGTCTTTGTCTTCAATATGTTTAACTTCAAAAAAGTAAACTGGTTCAAAGTGGTTTTCGAATAGAAATCACCTAGATTTGATCAGAAATTACCCCTAGGATTAGTAGCGATTAGTCCTTGCAAATCAAAGATTTTCATAATAGAGCACTACTGCTACTATAATATATGATATGGTAAATTTCACCAAGGGTCTAATAGCAAGTATCCCTACATCATAAAGATCTTCGTTTAGTGATCTTTGTCTTCAACTTGTTTTACTTCGATAGCGTAAATTGGTTTGAAGTGGTTTTCAAATAGGAATCACTCAAATCCGATACTGATCTCTTCAAAATCCAATCATCAATAAAAAATGTGAATATGTGTATACAGGATTTGTTATGCCTCTATTCATTTTAACTTTTTTCCAGTTAATCAAAACCCTTTTAACTTTGGAAATCTTTAAGCCATTCACTTAGGAAAATATAATCCCTTTTCTAACCAAGTTTTCACTTTTTAGAGACATATCTTAAATTGGTTAAAACAATGTTACTTTAGACATCATTTACTGTAAACCCAAACCAGTTATATTGAGTAAAAGATTACATTAATCATACCCAGATTAGTTTCCATATTCAACTTGTACTATTCGTGGAATAACGTTGAAAAATCACCTTCTAAATTCATGCCGAGAGTACAAATTCCCTCCTTGGAACTTAATACAAAGTTTGACTAAAACTTTCTTTATACTACTAAAATCTTATTTAACTCTTTTTATTTCTATAAATCTTAAATATGATCTTTTCATTTAGAGCATCCAGACTTTCTTTTCGATGTGTTCACAAAGAGAAAACAAAGGCCATGTAAGTTTAATGCACTGATTGCTCCATTCCTAATCTTAATTACACACTTTGTTTTTCCTTTCTATATCTCATAGGAGGACAAATATACAAGTCATTTCTGCATATTCAGTTTTCTATTCAAGGACACGATTTTAATTATATTGTTTAAGTGTCACAAACAATTGCTCTTAACCATTTATTTAACTCATTTAAAACTGCTGTAGAAAAGTGCATCTGATAGTGTTTTACAAGCTTATTTGATTGAAACAATTTTTATATCATTTGGAAATCTATATTTATAACTCAAATTCCTTTTAAACATTTCAACATATTTATCAAACCTATTTCATATTTTTAAACATTAAAAAATATTCATTTTAAAGAATTTTACACTTTAGTAACTTAAGTGCAAAAGCATGATTTTTCTGAAAACTGGATTTGGACATATTTTAAGATCTACAAGATGATATCTTGGTTTTTCTTTTCTATTTGAAAACCATGGTTATAAGGATCTGGAAAATTCTTATTTCAAAGAATTCTTATTTTGTTTCTATCCTATACATTCATTTAGCTTTTTCGATGCGAAATCGTGGACTACCGTTACGCTACGCATCTTATTTAGACTTGTCTTTTCACTATTTTCCAAAACTTCTTCAAATTAGGTTTCATTATTTATAAAGTATCTATAAACCATTTTAAATCATTATTTTACTAATTTATTTATTGAAAACCTTATTTTGATTTATTTTCAAATATTTCATATTTCATTAACATTCAACATTCTACCTTTTAAACATATTAAATCATAAACTATTTATTTTTTCCACATTTTAAAACTATAGAATTCATTAAATTTAAAATCTTAAAACATTAACTTCCATTTCCAAAACAATTTCAAAACTTTATCTTTAAGTTCTAGTTTCCAAATCAAATTTCCATCTCTTCTAAAACGACTTCTTTTTCTATAGTAAATATGACAAGAGATTTAACCATGCCCAATATACCATATATGGTTTTTAAACAAGTGTGGTCTGAAATCAACTATGATTAGTTATGAATGATAATGTAGTCATAATTAACTTTAATTAAGGTGGTGATATTATCAATCACAAATTCATTCAAATTCATCAATACAACCAAACCATTCAAGCATGCACATTACAACTAAACGGTGTTAAATCAACATATTATCATAGGGTATAATCATGGTCACCATAATGATAAGAAAGAATAGAATTTAAAATAAAGGAGCTCACTTTATTTGTCATGTTTATATATATGTGTGTGTGTGTGTGTGTGTGTGTGTGTGTATTACTCCTTACTTCCTAAGTAACTATCAAACATTATTAGTTAACCAACTAAACATCCAAATCATCATCAATAGTCATGTTAACTTATTTAACATTATTTTAAATTAATCCATGGTTTATTTCTTAAATCGGCACTCACCATCATTTCTACTCCATCTAACTTTATTGAATTGAACCCGGCAGTATTTCATTACCATTTCCATTCTTTTTCTCACTCCGGAACTTTCGAAAACCCTTCTTTATGAACTAATGTATTGTTTCTTGCGCTATCAATACACAAGCTTCCAGACTAAGTGGAGATGTAGCTGGGCTATGAAGGTGGAGAGCTCGACCAAGGGGAAAACTTCGTATTACATTGAACTTACAAAATTCAAACCCAAAATTGCGTCATCTTCCAACTAATTTTTGGACGAGTTACTTACGAAATTTAAAGAAATTTTCAAGCATAAAGGTTTTAGAAATTTTCTTCTCTACGATTAAAAAAGAATCACTTAATTCCAAGTTCTTTTGAGAGATATATGGTCATAAGAAGGGAGTGCATTTTCGAATTTTAAAAATCTGTGCCAAAAATGATTTTAAAAGAATTGAAATTTTGACATAGTAAAATGATGTAAATGAAAATTGTATCCAACTCAATTCTCATGAGTTTGAAAAGAAGAATCACTTGACTTGGATTAGTTTATTGGAAGATAGAAGCCATGAAAGTAGAAAAGGACGGGGAAGGATGTGTGTAGAAATAAGAGAATGTGCATGGCTATTTGTCCATGAAGCTTCCTACCAAATGACCCTAATACCCTTCCTTTTAAACTCATTTTTAACTACACATTTTCTCCTCGTTCCAAGACAAGATAAGACCCTTAAGTACTTAACATTTAATGAGATGTATAATAAGTGTAAAAAGGTGAAAGGTGATGGTAAGTTTGCTTTTTACTACTTAACACTTAAGTATTCTTATGTGATTATATTATGAAAATATCTTAGATATTTTTCTTAGTTTTTGATGTGACTAATTGTGATGTTTTTAAATTTGTATATACATGTGTACATAAGTGTATCAAAAAATGTCATTATGATTTGAAATAACTTCCGTTTGACGAAAAGTCGAAAATACAAAAATTGAATTCAGGTCACATTTTTAGTTTTTTAACCAAACTATTTACTTATGTAGAAAAACTTGAAAATTGGTTTTCAGTAATCTTTGAATAATTAAAACAAGTTTATTTAAGTTATAAAACCATATTAAATAATATTAAAACTTAAGTATAAAAATATGATGTCGATCTATCAAAATGAGGTGAAGTTTGTACATCTTTATAAAACAAGTTTATATAAATTTTAAATTTTTTATCAATCAATTGTTATTATATAATAACTATTTAAAAGAGTTATTTACCATTTAAACAATTAACTGAACGTATATCTAATTTTATCGAAAATCGACTTTTGTCGATTTTTGCAAACCAATTCCAAAGTAAGTTCATTGTTCTTGTTAATCTTAGAAAACATGATTGTTTGAGTTTGATAATTCGATGAAAAAGTGCTTCATTTGGTTAAAATATCCGCTCTGAAAAACAATCAGTATTTAAAATTGAAACATAGGAAAGTTTATAGAGAAATCCAGATTTCTGCAAATTGTGATTATTAATTTCGAGTAATATCCCTATTAAATAGATTGTTAAATGCTGAAATTTGACTGTGTGGCCATATTGAATGGCACTTGTAAAAAGTAAAACCTTTTTAGTCAAAAAGGAAGTAATAGCATTTGTTAAGTGTTATATTAATTGTTGGCCTTGATATGGTATTATGGAAATACTGTTAAGTGTGTTTTGGGAATGGTTTCCGATTGGAAAATGATTGAAAATTGACGTTTCTATGATATTTTATTTGAAATGGATTTTGAACTCCTTTGTTTTACTCCAACCTTTTTGTTAATTTTTCATTATTATTTAATAATGTTTAAAGTTGTTTAACTATTGTTTAAAAATGTTTTAAAAGTTGTTTATTTATATTTAATATTGTTTAAAGGTTATTTATTTATGTTTAATATTGTGAAAAGTTATTTATTTAAATGATTAATGTTCTTTGAAGTGAATCAATTATTATCATTTATTAATTAGGGTTTGGATTTAATTATTATTATTAATAAATAATGGTTTGAAATTAATAATAATTATTTGTTAATAAAGGTTTGGAATTAATAATAATTATTTACTAATGATGTGTTGGAAGTAAATTGTCAATTATTATAATCAAATTTAAATATTAACTATTATTGTTTTATTAATAATGTTTGAAATTATTAATTATCATATTTATAATGCTTTGAATTTATTAATTATTATATTAACAAAGTGTTTTGAAGTAAAATATTTATTTTATTAATGATGTTCTAAAGGAAAATTGATTAAATTACTGGTGTTGTTGAAAAACTAATTTATTATTTATTTATGATGTTTAAGTTAATCGATTTATTTAATTGATTGTATTTATAAATAATGAATTGATTTATAAAAGGATTTTAAAAAGGATTTGTAAAGGATTTTTATAATGGAGTTCTATAAAGGAAAAGAATTTTATAAATTCTTTTAGAGATTTATTAAAGAGTTTTATAAATAATATTGGATTTATAAATGAAGTTTTATAAATGATTTGGATATTTATAAAAGAAGTTTTATAAAAATTTCGAATATTTCTGAAAGATGTTTTATAAATGATTTTGGATATTTGTAAAAGAAGTTTGATAAATTATTTTGGATATTTGTAAAAGCATTTTGTAAATATATTTGGAGAATTATTAAGAGTTTTATAAATGGATTTGGAATTTTAGTAAAGGAGATGTCCATAAATGGATTTATTACATGGATTTATTGAAGAAATTTATAAAAGAAATTAAGATTAGGTTTACTCAAATTGACCTTCTGAATTTTTGGTGGTTTGGACATTCGTTCCATGCTTAACACCAAAGGAATAGTATTTGGGTTTATCCTTATCTCCGTTTCTTTTAAAATAATATTTGTGATTTTGAAATAAAAAAAATTTCATAATGTTTTGTGAATTCGCTTATACTGTTGAAATAAGTATATGGATATTTTTTCAAGTATTGAAAGGAGTATAAAGGGTTTTGAATATTACTTTGTAAAAATATTTTGATATATTTATTTACAAAGTGATTTTAATTAATGAAAAGATTAATTAAAGAGGCTAATAGGTGCATTGTGCTTAACCAGCATTATTTTCCTTTGGAATATAAAGCTCTGGTAGAATTGTTTATTATTTGATAGCTAAATAAAAAATTATCAAATGTTTTTAAAACCATCGTTGTCGGTTTAGAGAGACCGGGATCAAATATTTATCCAAAAACCACTTCGAACCGAAATAAGCATACGAACTGGAGATATCTTATAGATGATCAGAATTGGACCATTTAAAATGCGAGGGTTGCTTACTATTAATCTATGGGTGATTCTAAAATGGATGTAGTAGGGGTAGTGCCTTCGGTTTGTTCATATTATGAACAATTTGTATGGACGAATGCTGGCATTGCGTTGCTGCTTAGAGAGCGGTGTTAGCATTCCAAGTGGGTTTTCTATTCGAAAGGTAAAGTGTAACCTTAAGCCTCAACCCCAGTAAATGACTAAAGCAGGACGTGCAGTAAGGCTATGTGGGTCACTCCCATTAGGGTATGAACATCCCTTATCTAGAGTTGATATTTATGTATGCTTGGAGGCCCATTATGATTGTTAATAAACCAAGGGGTTATTATATTCTGTGCTATCCAGTAAGGGGTAGGGCCAGTCTTGGGTAGTAGAGGTGTAATGTGTTGTAGCCTCCAATACATTTTATCTAGTAGTTTACTGATTCGATGGGTAGACCTTTACCCTTTCCTAATTGGAATCCATTTTCCATATGAGCCTTCGAACTTGATTATATATATATATATATATATATATATATAAAGCTGAAATATAGTTAATGTGACAATTTAGGCTATATTAAATATTTATTTTAAACCCTAGACACTTTTGTAAAACCACTGGATTCTGTACAAATATGTTTTGATTATCATAAGGTAAACCCCGTCTGTGTTTATCTGCAGCATGGTCTTATGATATACCTTTATTTTAAAAGGTTTTTATAACATTAAAATCAAATTAAGGTGTGTTCCTGACAACGGTTTACCAGAATGATCCAGGCGTTATTTTCTTATAATGCTCGGGTTAGACCGAGATATTTTCATATCTATTTTGGTTGCTTTGAAGCTTCAGGAGACGAGTTGAATGCTTTCAATACGTACTCACATATATGTTATTTTCCACAGCATTAGTTGTCTATCTTTTCAGCATTTGTGAGGACAAGTTGTTATAACTGTCCAAGCTGATGATTAGTTGGTTAATTCTGATTTTGATGTATATATGTTATAGTTTTTCTTTTGTAAACATCATTTTGTATATTATAGATTACTTGTTAAGATGTGAGATCCTATTATGTCTTTTATTTTTTTAACCATAACAATCTATCTTTTCGGCACTTGAATGCTTAGCACATGAATACTATGAATGCATTAGTGTTGACTTTTAAGGATAAAAAAGGTGGGTTGTTACTCGAAGTCCTAAGTAGAGTCATATCTCATAAGAATATAAATAGTATATGTCTATCTGCAATACACACCAGAACCAGATGGGAGACTAATAACAGGTATGCTTGCTCGAAAAGTCATATGTGTGTTCATCAAACATTACTCCTACAATCATCGGTTATCTCTACTTGGTATCGTGATAAGATGCACCTTTCTGCTTGTCTACTTAAGGACTCTACTCAATCATGACCCTGCACATGCGCCTATAGGTAACTGAATCCTAGCTTATGCGACAAGGGCTGAATTCATATGCCGACATAAAATAATATGGGGACACACAGCCGTGTGTGTGTGTGTCATAGATTCGGGGCACGACCCCTTAATTAGGCCACCGTGGTAGATACTGACAAATTTGGTTCACTGTCGAAACATAAAGGAAGCTGGACAAGATATATAGACATGTAGTACCAATATTCAGTAGCTAATACAGAGCTCAACATTAATACGGACCCACGGTTCTATATGTTGTTGACACACGGCTTCAATCAATCGCTGACACATAATTATAGACATGGCTCACGCAGCGAGCCTTACCACAAATCTTCATTACGCGAGTGTGATATGCTTACAATAAATAATGAGTAAATATCATAATAGCATCCCATATACCTACCATTGTATTCTTATTTCCGCTACATTACTTTATGTGTGAGTATGTCAGCAATTATAAGGACAAGATGGTATAACTATCCAATTTGATGATGGCATTTTGATTAGCTACTCTAAAATACCATGTATATTAGAGTAACTCTGTCTATTATCATTTGATATTATATACTATCATTCCACTATGAGATTCAGATGTTTTTATTCTCTTCTATCCATTCATTACTCTTTTCTTCTTTTTCTTTAGCCCAACATTATGTTTTTGCGGCACTTGGTTGCTTGGCACGTGAATACATGGATATATTAGTGTCCTCGTTCATGGGTCGAAAAGGCATTCATTATATTTTGGTATTAGACTTGAAGGTTAAGTGAGAATCTTAGCTTTGGTGGGGTATAACTCATTAAGAGACAGAATAATAAATTTCTCTAGCATAATTTGCGTGTATTAAACATACGATAGTGTATTAAACTTATGCCTTAAAAGTAATTCCAATAACGAAAATTAAAAGCTATAATGATATGTATATATGTACAATATGATAATGTAGTTCAATTAAAGTAGGGATTAATGAAGTTCATACGTTACACTTCATTAATTAGTTTAGCCATGCTTGTCTAGTTTATAAGCATTGCTATCCATTGTAGAATGATTTTGAAGGTTACTATGCTCTGATACCAAATGAAAGGGTGACTGTGCTATAGGATCGTGTAATATAGATAAACTACTTGTGCGGAATAATAACTAAGTAAGTAAATAATTACAGCAGTAAAGAAAAAGACGCCAGAGATATTTATAGTGGTTTGAACTCTCGTTCTATGTCCAGTCCCAGACTCCTTCTGGAATTAAACTAGCAACCCACACTTAACCCGGAGGAATAGGTTTACACTTCCTGAGCAACTGAACAGGACTTCTTCCGCCTAAGCAAGCGAATAGGACTTCTACCGCCTGAGCAACTAAACAGGACTTCTTTACAATTAGACAAAAGTATCTGACTGTAGTGTGCTCTTTAAATAGCACTGATAAGTCAATTAAGTACGATCTTCCTTTAATCTTCTCCTTTATGACATATAATGTAGTGTGCTTGAGAAATTGGAAGATAGAGTGAACAAAGATCAGAGATTGTATGCAGTTTGAGTGCAAATTAAAAATAGAGAATAAAAGATAAGAATTCATGAATATTAAAATCAGTTATGTAAGTTGTTTGTTGAATTCTGAAATCTATTTATAGAGATTAAAAAGTTGCAACCATTGATGAAAGACAACGTTGAAAAGAAATAGGTGCAACTGTTGATTTGAAGATGTTTCTCTTCGATGAAGAGAAGTGTCTTTTCATAAAAATAGCTATTGAAAATATTCAACCATCTGAAAATAATTATTCAGTTGGTTGAAAATAATTATTCAGCCTTTCGAATTTGATAAAATCGAAAACAGCAAAGAAATAGGCAAATTTTGGCCTAATTTAGCCGGCTGAATGAAACCATTCAACCGGCTGAAACTTCATATCAATTTATGAAATGTTTCAACATTCAACCATCTAAATGGCATTATTAAGCCGGCCGAATTCTATTGATAAGCAAAAGTTACCATAGCTCCTTTGGTTAGAGAACATGCCTTTTAAACTAGTGATTTGGGTTCGAGTCCCGCTCCATGCAATATTTTGAAAACTTGATTTTTCTTTAAAATATGAATGTATATATGAGTATACCATTTTGAGAAGATTTTAACATTTGTAAACTCTAGACATAACATTCTATGACTAATAATACTTTGTTTGTCACCTTCGTCTTGTCTTTATCGTGTATATCTATTCTTATATCTCCATATACATACTTTCATCCTTTTTTGTACCATGTATCTTCATTTTGAACGTATTTGTTTATCTCTTTTTGATGCTCATGTACCTGCAAATTAGCTTAGAGATTCTTTGGCATAATTTTATAGCTGTTGTCACTAAAATCCAACAATAGATGTTCTTACATTCTCCCCCTTTTAGATGATGAGAACTATACAATTTTAAAAAAAATATTCATTCTAAATAAAATATTATTAATATTTTTAAAGCTCCTCCTAAGTATAATATCTCCTTTTATTGATATGCATACCAATTATGGAGAAAAAATAAAATAGATTTTACCATATCTGCTAAAGTCCATATTTCATTGTAAGCACGTAATTCTATTAAACATATGGAACATCCTTTAAACTTCCAAATCTATCCTTTTCCTTTTGTTTCTCCAAGTACCTGCAATAAATAATAATCATTTTTGGTACTCACTTACTATGTTAGGGTCCAGGGAGTTAGGTCTTGGGAAACCATACCCATTTGGGTGTGTTGAACCTTTATAAATATAATTTTATTATTAACTACCATATCAAAATAATCATTAATGTATTTTTATCTATTTTTCCAATTAACAGGAACCCAAATAATTAGATAATTTTTATTCATATTTCCGGTCAATGATTTTGTACTTCTAGATAAATTATAAACATTATTGGTCATAGAAATATTTGAATTTCTATAAAAATTGGATTTAGACTTTACTCAAAATTTAGTACTAGCACTAACATTTTTACTATATATGAAAGCATATATATTGCTATTTCTACGATCAGTTTTATTACATCCTAAACCACTTTTATTATATAAAGGTCTAGAACTAGATAAATTCATGTTTAAATCGTTTTGACCTTTATTAAATTTTGTGACTTCAGTGTTAAGTTTATCAAATTTTTCTTTAAAGTCACAATTATTCTTTTCAAAGAAATATTATTGTTTTTCGAAAAATCAATTTGCTTGTTTAATTTAGAATTCTCCCTTTTTAACGTACAGTTCTCATTTTTGAGAAGAAAAATTCGAGATTCTGAATTATCTAAAGATGATTGTAATAAAATCATTTTGTCTTTTCAAATCCATAATTTTTTTTGAAAAAAATTTCTTTTTCTTTTTCAAACAAAGTATTTTGTTCATCTAGAAAATCTTTAGGAGCCTCAAAATTATTTTTCAAAACACTAAGTTAATTTTCTAAATTTAATTTCCCGTTTTTCAATTTCTTATTTTCAAATTCAATAGATTTCATCTTTTCTAAAATAATACAATTAAAATTTGAAATCTTATTGGTTATACTAACTAATTCATTATTATCTTTTACTAAAATCTGTAAATCAGAAAGTACCTTTTTGTAGTCCTCATTGGTGGTTTTGACAGGGATTTGGTTTGTTGTATTTCAATTAGATCTTTTTCTAGCCATTATTCATTGATGTTGTGATGATCGATAGAATCCTAGGCTCTGATACCAAATGAAGGTTACTATGCTCTGATACCAAATGAAAGGCTGACTGTGCTATAGGATCGTGTAATATGGGTAAACTACTTGTGCGGAATAATAACTAAGTAAGTAAATAATTAAAGCAGTAAAGAAAAAGACACCAAAGATTTTTATACTGGTTCGAACTCTTGTTTTACGTCCAGTCCCAGACTCCTTCTGCAATTAAACTAGCAACCCTCACTTCACCCGAAGGAATAAGTTTACACCACCTAAGCAACTGAACAGGACTTCTACCGCCTAAGTAACCGAATAGTACTTCTACCGCCTAAGCAACCAAACAGGACTTCTTTACAACTAGACAAAAGTATCTGATTGTAGCGTGCTCTTTAAATAGCACTGATAAGTCAATTAAGTACAATCTTCCTATAATCTTCTCCTTTATGATATATAGTGTAATGTGCTTGAGAAATGTGGAAGATAGAATGATCAACGATCAGAGATTGTATGCAGTTTGAGTGCAAATTGAAAATAGAGAATAAGAGGTAAGAATTCAAGAATATTAAAATCGGTTATGTAAGTTGTTTGTTTCTGAAATCTATTATAGAGATTAAAAATTTGCAACCATTGATGGAAGAAAACGTTGAAAAGAAACAGATGCAACTGTTGAGTTGAAGATATTTCTCTTCGATAAAGAGAAGTGTCTTTTCATAAAAATAGCTGTTGAAAATATTCAGCCAGCTGGAAATAATTATTCAGCCTTCTGAATTTGATAAAATCGAAAACAACAAAGAAATAGGCAAATCTTGGCCTAATTCAGCCGGCTGAAACTTCATATCAATTTATGAAATGTTTCAGCATTCAGCCGTCTGAATGGTATTATTCAGCCGGCTGAATCCTAGTGATATGCAAAAGTTACCATAGCTAATTTGGTTAGAGCACTTTCCTTCTGAACTAGTGACCCAGGTTCGAGTCATGTTCCATGCAATATTTTGAAAACTTGATTTTTCATTAAAAATGTGAATGTATATGCATGCATACCATTTTGAGAAGATTTTAACATTTGTGAATTCTAGACACCACACTCTATGACTAATAATACTTTGTTTGCCACATTCGTCTTGTCTCTATCGTGTATATCTCTTCTTGTATCTCCATATACATACTTTCAACCTTTTTGTACTGTGTATCTTCATTTTGAACGTATCTGTTTGTCTCTTTATGATGCTCATGTACCTGCAAATTAGCTTAGAGATTCTTTGGCATAATTTTATAGTTGTTGTCATTAAAATCCAACAATAGAGGTCCTAACAGATTTGACATGCTCTACCAGTTTATCAGCATTTTTATCATTTATAGGATATTAGCTTAATATTGGTCAAACAATTTATGAGCATTGTTATCGTTTATTGATTGATTTGTTGCGCTCGACCAGTTTATGAGATTGACTATTGTTTAATTGTTAAGTTGCGTCGACCAGTTTATGAACGGTTGTACCTCTTCATTGCATGGGTTGGGTAGACATTAATTGTAAGAACATTGAAATGAACATCTTATGAATTAAGTTTCATGGACTGTAAGGCATCCCGTGATAACGTTGGGTTACAAAGTAATTTTTATAAAAGATGTTTATTATAATCTAATAGAAAGGTAAGATATTTTTGAGAATAAATATTTGTGAAATGATTTTACATAAGAAAGTAAGTTCGTATAAAAATGGTTTATAAATATGATTTATAAATAAAAAGGATTTAAACTGAGAATTTAAGAACTTAAATCCGGGTGTTTTGAAAACTGGTTTTTTTATGACTGTAACATCATCAACGTTCATTTTTTAGTTTCTAAATGGGGGATGCGACTATAACAGTTTTCTACAAGTTGTTTTTGTAAAACAGGTTTTGATTTAATCCCAAAAGTATGATTTGGTATACAAAAGGTAAATGTGTATATTATTATTTATAAATGATTTGAAATAAAGCTAAGAGGTTAGTTCTAAAAAAGAATTTGATATAAACTATAAAGTAGTTTAATAAGATTTTGAATAAAGATTTCTACATGGAAAAGGTCTGTTTATGTACTATGTGGAGGCCAAGTGGTAGTGGCATGGCATAGAATAAATGTTGGAACTTTTCACGTTTTCCTTTTTGGTAAAGTGTATTTAACAAATAATTGAAACTTTGTTAAGATATTTTATGGACGCATGTGTCATACGCATTATGACAGTTGGGTGTGTGTATCATGTAATGATATATTATTTGGCATTTTTCAATTTTAAAATAAAACGAAATTCTCTTCGGATAGTCGGAAACGTCTAGGGTTGTATAGAAATTGAAGTTAAGTGTTTTGTGAAAATATAAAAGTTGAGTTTTTGTAACTCTTAATTTGGACGGATAGTAAGTTAAAACCGGTTTAAAATTTATAGAACACCCTTTTAAGTAAAATAAATAGGAACATTATGTATATACTCTTAAGATGTAGTGAAGTATTATACGAGTAATGAACTTAAGTCCTACAATGTTTTAAAACGAAATTTTGTCTTAATGAAATGTTCTATTAATGAGGATAAGTCGTTATTTGTTTAAAAGAAACTTAATGCTTTAAGAAATGTTTCATAGATGATTTTAATATAAAATGAGATATAAGTTTTTGCGTAAATAAATGTTACTTGAAAAGTAATTGGTGTAGTTAAGAATCCAATGAAATTAAATTTGTAAGTTGTACATAGATCTTCTTATTCATATGACTATTTTGATTACGATTCGAGTACATGATTTCAAGGTGATTTACACCTGTTCGAACTAGGATTATTCACTAGATTCTTGACCACAAACAGTTGATACGTATTTTTTGATATGATTATGACGTTTTCTATCATATTATATAGCGATGTAAGGAGAACGGAGGTCTATAATCAAGGAACCAAATCAGAGCTTGCATTAGAGAGGACAAGTGGTCTATACTAGTTTGGAAATGAAATCTATATGATCGAGCATGTGATCAGATTTGATATTGCATACGGATGGTCCAGACCCATCGTACGGGCTTTAATATATTTGAATATTGTGCTTGTTGGCTTATGGAGAGATTGGGGTAAGGACCCTTCGAATTGTTTAAGGTAGCATGAATAATTGACTAAGTAACAATCTGGGGCTATCGAGCGTAAAGCACACTCAATAGTTTATTTATCATCCTTATGCGATGAGAAGTTATTTCCGAATCTAGGCAAACTATGGGTTTTGTTTGTTAGTAATTGTAATTCCGTTAAGTAATATTGATGTATGACTATTGCTTTTATTTCTTCTGTTGGAATTTTGATGACGAAATATTCAAAGTGGGGGAGAATGTAACAACCCGAGATTTCGTACACTTCATATTTAAATATTTGAGGTATTTAAAAATTTAAATCTTGAATTCAATGTGAATAAATTGATTTAATAACCTTGTTAAACACCATCTTGGTAATTACTAATGATAAAAAAATTTGAAATTCTTTACAAAAATAAACAATTCGAATACATATCGATAATGTGACCGAAAATCATTTTATCGATAAACAGTCTCAAAACGGATGAAATTATCATCCCGAGGCACTATCTTGGATTTTGACGAAACCAGTGCCATCGAAAATGGAATAATAAAGGGACGTATGCAGATGAGTTTACTAGCCATCGACGACCCATGTGATCGTGCGAGCTAGCGACGAAGAAAGATTAAAAAGAGAAAATTAAGATATAACATAATTTTATTATATAGACAACACCATACCCTCATGCTTCCCTCTCACTCTTCCTCCCTCTGTATTTTCTTTTTATTTTTATATAATAGAAAACAACAACCGCCTTTTATTTTCTTCCTGGAGCTATAGGCAACGATAAATGTTGATGTTTAATTCATTGAACTCATAGTGATGAGGGCTTCAATTCTTTATGCATTTTGGAAAACGCAGCGACAAACAAGGATGAGCGATGTCGGATGGCCGAACTAGGGTTTGTATTTTTCGGCGATGGATCCCTCCTTGCTTTCGAAAGCAAGTGACAACATTATACATAGTATACATTCTCTTCTAAACCCTCTAAAATATGTATTGTGGCCCAGACTCGTTGTTTATATGTTTGATAATGTGTTGTGAATGGTTGGAGTGAAATAATCGCTATAAACGCACTTTGAAATCCCTTGTATTTGACATATATTAAATTGGTTAAACTATGATTATATTGGAAAAATATGTATTCTTGTTCCTTACACAGTTCTGGTGTGCTTGACATAGAGGAATTGGTTTGGGAATTTTGAAAATTGGAAGTGAATAGGCCGCGATGGATGCACTTTGAAAATCCCCGAATACTTTGAAAATGGCTTGTATTCGGCGATTTTTAATATTAACTCTAAAGGACATCCTACGGCTTCTTTATATTTTTAATAAATACCATTAGTGTATTTAATATTAGAAAAATATCAAGGTTTAAATATATTTTTAATAATTACTTATTAGTTTTCATAGTAAAGGTTTTAAACCATAGTATTAGTATTTTTGAAGTATTTTTCAAGTTTTTTAAATATATAATTTTTAGAAAATTAGTTAAATATTTTATTAAAATAAATAGAAGCTTATGTAATACAACATCCTTTTAAATTAATTTTTATTATTAAATGTTTTACCTTATAAATAAATTAGTATATGTATATATCATTTTACAAAGGCTTTTTTAGTAAATATATGAGTTGGGAAAGCAAGTTAAATGTTTTATAAACAAAAAACAAAAGATTTAGATTGTAACACTTTAGTTAAAATAAATGGTTTGTAAAGTCAAATAAACGTATATTAACTCGTTAAATTAATGTAAGCTTATAACTGAGATTATAATTAAGGTTTAATTAAGATTATAAAAAGTTTGAAATTAATATTATAATTGAGGTTATAATTATGATGCAAATAAGGTTGTAATTAAGATTACAATTAGATTTATAATTCGGAATATAATTAGAGCTTAAAGAATGAATTTTTAAATAGGAGAATAAGCAAATAGTTTTGGGTTATTGTGGTAATGTTTAAGTAACATTTGTCTTAAACGGTTATATAAGTAATTATATCTTTAAAATAGAGTTTTAAAGATAATATTTAAAGTGTGAAGTGCTTTAGGTTTGTAGTAGACAATGTTTTAGTAACATTTGTTTTTAAACCCTATAATTATATTTTAAAGTGGAAAAATATTATAAATGTAATAAGATCCTTGATAATGAATTTGAAAGATAAGAATAAGTATGTAACATTTTGAAATAAAGATAGAAAAATTATATGTTAAAAGTATTAAAGAGATAAGGAGTTTATAGTAACAATACTTTAGTAACATTCATTTTAAGTTCTTTGATTTTATTTTAAAGTAAGTAAACTTGATTGAAGATTTGTGAATATACTTATTCCATTTGAGATAAGTATATGAATACTTTTGAAGTATAGAAACAAGTATAAATAAACAGCGAATACGTGAATAGTAAAAAACAAGTTTATATCTTTTGTACAGAGAAATTAAATCTATTTACCAGTTTAATAAGAGGTTTTAATTAACGAGTTAAGTAATTTATAATAAAGGAAATTTTAATTAATAAGGAAATTTCTGTTAATAAATGAATTTAATTAATAAAGGTGTTTGAGAAAAAAATTAACTAAAGGAAGAAGTTTTACTAAAAATGGAAGTTTTAATTAAATGAAGAATTTTAATTAGAATAAATAATTTTCACTAATAAAAGAGGTTTTAATTAATAAAAGATTAATTAACTAAAAGGGGATTAAAATTCGTTTATGTGACTTGATCGTGCTTTCTGTGTGTTAGACGTGGTTTCTGTGTTACTTGTTTTTGGAAAGTATTTGCAACGATCTCGTTTTTAAGCCAAATTCAAATTAGTAATTAGTATAAATTTTTAGAATTAATTTGTGAACTAATTTGAATTTTTCCAAAAAAATACGATATGTGTTTGTTTTTTATATATATATATATATATATATATATATATATATTGTAAATAGAATTTCTATTTGAAATTAAAAAATAAATATCTTAAAAATAAATTGGATTTAAAAACTCTATATTTTAAAACTAATATATATATATATATTAATGTATAATTAGATTTAAATCATTTTCTTTAGAGATTATATAAATATTAATAAAAGGAAATGTATTAAAAACAAAATTTAAAATACAATATAAATTATATAAAAACATATTAAAAACATTAATAACATGCAAAAAGACGAGCGTAAGTTTAGTAGCATGCACAATAACAAGTGTCACATTTTTTATTTTCTTTTATTTTTAAAATAAGTAAACAAGATTATATATATACATCATTACTCCGTCTATCTCATTTTTCTTTGACATATTCAAAAATTAAAACCTGGAAACTAAAAAGAAAGCAAAACTAGAAAATAAAAACTTAAACAAATTCAACAACTTCAAGTTCAACCTGAGCAAGAAAAGTAGATTCAAATCAAAGATCAAGCAAGATCATTTCCAGTTTTCAAAACCAAAACATTTCCGGTTTGCAAAAGCTCCTCTTTTTAACATTCCTATGAGTAAACTATTTTTTCTAAAACCTTAATCTGACCTATAACCTGATGCATGTGATGATCATTGAAGTTACGATGGGAAATATGCTTTGCATGAATGTATATAATGCTTGCATGTGTGTCTATATATATATATATATATATATATATATATATATAAAGATTATATGTGTGCATGTCTGTACATATGAATATATTGCTATGTTCTTACGTTATAGGTTTTAAAACTCATTCCAAATTCAAAATCTAATCCCCTAATCCTTTTTATGCTTTGATGTTTAAACAAAAAGTGTATAAATTAACAAGATCTTAATTTTAAAAATGGTTTCAAGTGTTTATGTTAAGTAATTATTTCAAAAATAGGAAATTACAGCAATAATCAATACAAGTCAGAAAATCAAATGTCTGGAAATCATGTTTTGATTCTACAACCTAACTTGTATTTAAAAATGTTGAATTTTGATATAGATATTATAATTTTTATGTTTGGGGTTGTTGAGAATTCGCGAGTTGATCGATTTTGGGACTTTCGTCGATTTTTGGCGATCGACAAAGTGGGGACTCTCGGGGTCGTTGCTGGAGCATGATTGGAGGTTAGGGGCCTCGAAAAAGATGATCGGATCATTTACCGATCATCATGGTGGCGGCACGACGTCGAAGTAGGGTTTTAAGACCTGGTTTGGTCGACGTGAGTTCTGAGACTGGTTCGTCAACGTCGAAGCATCAGACTCGACCGGAGTAGGGGATAGGTGCGTGGGACTGCGGCGAGGCTTTGGTCGAGGTGACAAGTTTTATGGTGACCTGAGGTGGCTGGTCGAGGCGAATCTTGGTTGACCAGTTCTGTTCGTTTAGGTTCTCGTGTGTTTGATTTCGTTTGGCTTGGGTGAATGGCGAGCTGGGTGGTCGAAATCGTCAACAAGGTCATCGGTAACTTGTGGGTGGTCATAGCGATGGTCGGAGGTGAACGGGTTAGTGTGCACAGTGCATGCATGAACGTTGCGTCTGGGTATTTTTGTGGTACTTGGGAAGAAGGTGGAGTCTTGGGAGGGATCTCGAGGAAGCAACGTTGTGGCTCGAGTTTTGTACCGAGGTGTTCATGTGGGTTAACATGATGTTATAGGGTTTTAAAAATTCAAATCTAAAACAAATTTTTAAAAACAAAGGAGGAGTTTTCTCGCGTTGGGCTCAGGTTTGGTACTGGGTTTGATCTGGGTATTTGTAGTGACGGTTTTAAATTTTTAAATAAATCAAGTGTTTAAAATTTAAATAAATCAAGTTTTTAAACTATTTTCTTAAATAAATTTCTTTCAGATAATAAATGTATATTTAAATGTTTGGATAGATAAGTGTTGTATAATTTATTTTAACTTGAATTAATTAGGTTAATTCTTAAGTTTATTTAAAATAAATTAAATGGTGTAATTAAGTAGTTGATTAAGAAAGTAAAATGTTTTTGATTATTAATTAACTTAAAGGTCTTAAGTTAATTTATATGTTAATTTATTTCCAAGGTTTATTAAATAAAGATTTTTAGCGATAATTAAGAAATAATTAAGATAAATGGTTTATCTTATGTTGATGAAGATCTTGAGTAATTAAAGATTAATTAATTAATGAAAGTAATTAAAGAGTAATTAATTAATAATTAAAGGTTAGTTTATTATTAATTAAAGGTTAATTAATTAATAATTAAAGGTTAATTAATTAATGATTAAAGGATAACTAATTAACAATTAAAGAATAATTAATCAATAATTATAGAGTAATTAATTAATGAAAGTAATTAAGGACGATTAATTAATTTCATTCATTAATTAATAATAAATGGTTTATAATTAATTATGATAATTAAGCAGGGTTAGGTAATTAATTCATAAGTAAGTAATCTATTTGGTTTAAATTAAATTAATTGTAAATTATGTGATTAATTTTTATTTTTGGCAAGGCCATCTGGTTTTATAGTGGACCGTCCACTTTTTATTACGACCGTAATAAAAATTGAGATACAGAGTAAGGTAAAGACACCTTAACTACTAAGAAAAGGAAAATAGAGCACATGAATGTGACTGACATGCCATAGCTACTAAAAATTTCGCCTAGACTAGGACTCCTCCGAAGAGGAAGAAGCACCAACGTCCTCTAACACCTGGGAAGTAACCATAGGGGCATTCCCAAAAAAACCAGCACAAGGGCAAAAAAGGATAGCAAGAGAAGGATCATAAACCACAACATCAGAAGAGTAAATAAATGATCGATCCCAGGAAGTATCAGCAAGCATGACAGAATTCAACCCCGCATACGTACCGTCCAAATCGAGAGCTAAGGAATCACCAGAAGGTCTGTAATAAAGGCATCTAAAGTCCAAATGATCATCGGAAACAAATCTAAAATAGGAATCATCCAAGGGGTTAAATCTCATATCAGATTGGTGATCAACCCAACATCGCTCGGACTCAACCCACATAACATGCAAATGAGGCGGAACATGATCCGGAACAGCAGTAGGAACTATTGAAACAACACAAGGGACAACGGAAGCAGTAGGGGATGCAGGCCGAGCATCAGAACATGAAGGCGGACCCGGGACAGATAAAGGAACTGTAGGGGGAGGAGCAAACTGAGAGTGAGAGGAAGAAACCTTAGGAACCCATTTCCTAAGAGGAGGCCGAGGCAGAGGGATCTTAGGAGCAACCGCGGAAACAACAGAATGCGAGCATGCGGAAGCTAAGTGGCCAAAGGAGTGACAAGAGGTACAAATATCTAGAACCCAACCGTAACGAACACGGACTTCCACAACATGCCCAACAGCTAGTTGAACAGGAATAGAGGTTGGGAGAGATTTAAAAGGGGAAATCTTAATCAGAGCCTTAGCGTACACATATTTTTCACGCACAACTGTATTAGAGTCAAAACATTTCAATTTACCTACGTTACAAGCTAGCCAATTCAAACCAAGTAAAGGTTGAAGAGCAGAGGGAATTTGCAAAAAATGAACCCAAACGGGGATAGAAAGAACTTGTTCATGAACACTAGCTACTATTGGGAACCAAGGAGTAATAATAAAAGGTTTCCCATCAAAAAAGAAGGCCCAGCCTCAAGAACACGACTGCGATCCATGGAGGAGGAAAACAAAAGGAAATACATGGAGTCAACCAGCTTAACACGAAGATCACCGCGAAGCTTCGAAGCCCTTCAACAAACTGAAGACCCATCATGCAGGTGTTGATTTGGGTCCAAAGAGAAACTAACCAAATATTCCGACCAATAGTCCAAACCCGCTTGCATTACAATTGGATGAGGGATCATCACTCCATTTTCCTCAACGATTTCAAAGTCGATTGGTTCGTAAACTCCCGCATTTCGGGGCAGAGATGTAAAAAGAGAAGACCATGATTTGGGACAGGCCAGGGAAGGAGCAGTAGGACAATAGTTATGAATTGAAGGACTGGGATGCTCCACCACATAGGGTTTACCAATAGAGGCCGCAAGGTTTGAAACACCAGAACTCAAATCACTGTGATTGGGAACACAATTCTCAAGGATGTTAAGACGAACACCAAAGGTGCGTTGATACAAACTCGAAATGTCAGCTGTAGCTATACGCAAATCACGTCCAGAAAAACCAATATCCTCACCAACAACACCAGAGACAACGATCTCGGACACAAGCGTAGGCGCACCACTAAATCAGATAGACAATCATCACCAACCAAAGAATCCAAAACCATGGGACATGGGCTTGTGCGCTCAACAGCAGCTTGGGTAGAAGGATTAAATGCGGGCAGTGGAGGAAACTCAGTGTCAGTAAGAATGGGAGGCATAGGACGAGTGGGCATAGAATGCAGGCCCTTAAAAATTCTTCCAGATCCGGTGGATGAGGACGAAGGGGATGGAGCATAGGGGAGGAGGGGATGTAGAGGAGAATTAGGCATAGGAAGGGGACGGAGGGGAGGGAAGGAGAGGAGGGAAGGAGGGGGCGGAACACGCTTGGAAGCTAAAAGGAACGGGACGAACGAGACAAAGACGAAAGATAGGTCTCCATTGAGTATATCAGTTATTTTGTGATTAATTAATCTTGTTTATGGATGATTAATTATATCGAATGCTTGGATTGATTAATTTCCCTAGTATGTTAATCTGTAATATTCTATGATATGAATTGCTTTGGATTAAGCTGTGATAAATATAAGTTATTTATCTGTGATGAATTGCTGTGTGAATATAATGTTCTGCATTGAATTATAAAAGGTGGATTTTTTGTTTAAAAGATCAAAAATTGGAAATTTGTTTAAACCATTCAAAAGGAAAGGTTTTGGAAAATAAGTTGTGACTTAACTAAGAACCAATTATATGCATATGTTTTAAAATAAGCGCTCATTATTCGAAAAGGCCGGAGGATGACATTAAATCGTAAAACCCATTCCAAATAATGATACAACGGAATGGAATTGCATTTAAAGACGGTGGTTAAAGACCGGTTATTTTAAAATATAAAAGGATTGCCTGTTGATCGTCTCTGCACCGAGTTGCTCCGGTATATAGATTACCCTATGTGATGGGGAGTCCGGACGAGATTGAGGATATCCGGATTTGTAAGGAATTCTTTCCTTAATTGGACGAAGTGCCTTCGGTTCCATTCAAACCCAGGATGGACTTGTATGGATGTATGTCTAACATTACACTTTGAGATATAAAGATGATTTCTATCAAATACATTTCTTTTGTGTGGCGGAGAATTTATTCTCTTAGCTTAATACCCTTCTCTGAGTCATACGAGCTCAGAGGTTATGTAGTTAATAGTTATTAGTGATATATTCCCAATTTGGTAATGTGGCATGCTAAGTATTGAGCATTAGTTGATCGAAGCATGGATTTTGTGTAAAATGTGGCTTTGTTGGACAAGACTTTATCGAACCTCACACCCTAGGAAATGGTCGAAACAGGAAGGATGCGGCAAGGTTATGGTGTTTGCATCCCTAAGGGTAGGTGCATTTCCTTCTAGATGAAAAGTGGTATTCTGTTATGGAGCCCATATATTTTACTTATGTGATTGTTGGAATTTGAGGGCTCTCAATAAAGGTCGGTTACGACTAGGGGGAAGGCATACTCGTGACAGTTAGTTGCCTAGTTACAGAGGTAACCCGACCTTATGTTAGCAGAGATCCGGTTAGGTTCTCGGGACGTCCCTTCAGAGGCGTACCCATTCAGATAAAGGTTGTTCCTTAGCCTTGGCCATTTGTTGGAAATCCAAACAAACAATACGAGCTCTTTACGATTTCAGTGGTAGAACCTACCATTTAACCTGGTAGTTATAGTACGCATAGTATAATGGTATATATGCTGGCTAAGATTAATATTATACTTGCAAAATGTTTTCCCACACTATGCACTAAAAATAATATCAAAAGGATTTTCACGTATCAAGCATGTTTGAATATTTTAAGGAGAAACCTCCCCCATGTGTGTGATTACATTTGAGTATGTGCCGGGAGACCTTATGGTAGTTTCATTTTCAAAAAGCATGAACGGATTACTTTTTGCACAAACAACTATTTTTATGTTTCTCACACCAGTCCCATGACTGATTCAGAGTTTATTGTTCCCTTTTCTAAATTCTGGATGCCCCTAATTTTTCACACGGTCAGCCTAGAGTCAAGTTATCAGTAGGTTCTAGAGCTAAGTTGGAAAGTAGATATGGATCTGGAAGTCTTTGAAGCTTTTGGTTTTTGAGCTTTTTGGTTTGGACTTTGGAGCTTTGGAAATGAAGATGTAGTATGTTGGACTCTCTCTTAGAAGACCGTGTTGATGTTATGTTTCCGCTGTTATGTTGTATTCCACTGTTGTGTATATATAGGCTCTGATAATGTTGGTCACTTGTTGTAGAATGTTGTAATCCATGTTGTGTATCAATGAAAGTTATTTTGTTTCCATTGTGTTGTTATCATCTAATGTGCTATGACTCCAGCGAACCGGACTCCAACGTTTGAATCTCCGGCATTTGTATACATGCGATGTATTAGATGTCGATTTTCAAAGGTTGAAGTGCGGGACGTCACATTTAGTATCAGAGCTAAAGGTTGAGTAAGAACTTTTGCATTGGAGTTTAACTCATTAGGTGACTCATTAGAGATAGGGTTAGAAATGCCCTAGAATGAGTATATTCCCTAAGATATCTCGTCCGTATGCCAAATCAATTTTCTTACTGTTTACATATAGTGAGAATGCAAGAAGAGGACGAGGTAGGCGAAGGGGGAGTGCCACTACAAATGGTCGAAACCCTACAACAACAGTAATGGAAGGAGCAACTCTTCACATCCAACCCCAGCCAAATCTGGCAGAGTTATATCGGAGTTTCTCAAGACTTCGAGAGAAACCATTCAAAGGCACGGAGACTATTATAAAGGCGCAAGTTTGGAATTGATCTTGTGAGAGGATTTTAAAGGATTGAAATTGGATGATGATCAAAAGAGGTTGATGGCTTCCTGGCAGCTCCAGGAAGAAGCTTTGGTATGGTGGGAGACCATTACTTTGGCCGAATCACAGGATGGGCATACATGCGATAGATTCAAACAAGTATTTGATCAGCGTTATATGCCCACTGGTATTTCTAGGATATATCAAGAGTTTACTGATTTGAAGCAAGGAAATCTATCTTTTGAAGAATATTTAAATAAGTTAAATGAGTTATCCTGATTTGGACCTGAATTGGTGAATACCCCCCTTAAGAAGAATGAGAGATTTATTAAAGGGATAAACAAGAAGTTTCATGAAAGGATGACAAGCCATGTGAAGGAGTCTTTTGCTGATTTGGTAAACATGGAATATAGATATGCCACCTTAGATAAACAAGAGATTCCAGAAGAGAAAGGAAACGGAAGTAATCCAAATTGGAAGAAGAGGATGTTTGGAGGAAAGAAGCCTTGGCAAGATAAAGAAAAGAAGGATACTCAAGAGAACAAGGCGAAGAATGTTACATGTTTCAACTATTTGGATAAAGGTCGTTACTCAAGTAGTTGCAAGAAGCCCAAGAAGAAAGGGAAGAAGGATCAACCTAAGAAGCAAGGACAAGAAGCCAGGAAATGCTACTATTGCCATAAGCCATGACATATGGTTAAGGAATGCCCGATAATGAAACAGACCCAAGTAGTAAAGGTATATGCAATAAAGGATGACACTTCAACCTAAGGGGCTGATAAAGGGAAAGGAGTTTTGGAAGGTAATCTTCTTATTTATGATAAAATTGTTAGACTTCCATTCGACACTGGAGCCACGTATAGTTTTATTTCCCAACAAACCGTAGAAGAGTTAAATCTTGAACCCGAATTCGTAGACGAACCTATTTGTGTGAAAAACCCGGTAGGAGGCCCTGCGAATCTCTATTTACGTTGTGGAAAACTTCCTATTTCGTATTCTCATCATCAGTTTCCCATCCGCCATTTTGTTCTTGACTTTAATGAATTTGAGATTTTACTTGGAATGGATTGGTTAACAATATGGAACAAAATTAGATTGTATCAATAGAACGATTTCGGTCAAAAGCAAATTTGGGAATTTCGTTGTGATTTCTTGTGAGGATCCAAGTCCAAAGAGGGACAATCTAAGGTATACATTAGGATATCCCGACCCGAGTTTGGAATCCATACCTATTGTTCCAGAATTTCCTGATATATTTGAAGAAGTTAAGTCTTTACCTCCGCATAGGGAAATCGAATTTAGAATCGACTTGGTTCCCAATGCCCGTCCAATTGTCCATGCAAGTCGTAGGATGGCACCAAGGTAAAGAGTAGAGCTAGTTAAGCAAACCCAATATTTATACGATCTAGTCATTCTAATTGGGGTCCAGCTATAGTATTTGTAGCTAAGTCCAATGGATCTTTGAGATTGTGCGTAGATTACCGTGATCTTAATAAATTGATCCTTAAGAATAAATTTCCTTTACCCTGAATCGACGACCTATTCGATCAATTGCATGGTGCTCGGCTCTTTTCCAAGATGGACCTATCTCAAGGATTCCATTAGTTGAGAATTGCAGAAGATTGTATCCATTTGACTGCTTTTCGAGGTCCTGATACATTATACAAATCGTTAGTTATGCCTTTCGGACTAACCAATGCCCCTGCATATTTCGTAGACTTGATGACCAGAGTATTTCGTGAAGTTTTGAATAAGTTCGTTCCCGTATTTATTAATGATATTCTGATCTATTCCAAAACTGAAGAAGAACATGCCGAACACTTAAAAATAGTTTTGGAAATATTGAGGAGGAATATTCTTTTTGGAAAGTTTTTTAAGTGTCATTTTTGGGTAAAGAAGTTAGATTTCTGGGACATATTGTAACAGAAGAAGGAATTTCTATAGACCCTGGTAAGGTTTCCGCTATCCTAGATTGGAAGTAACCCACAACCCCAAAGGAGGTCAGAAGTTTTCTGGGATTAGCCGGATACTACGAAAGTTTGTCCAGGATTTCTCTAAGTTAACCAGTCCATTAACTAAGCTGACTATGAAGAATGCCAAATTTATTTGGACTCCAAAGTGCAAGGAAGCATTCCACGAATTGAAGAAAAGGTTGACCACTGCTCCCGTTCTTGCTATTATTAATGGGAATAAAGGTCTATCTGTTTACATAAATGTGTGTGGTGAAGGAGTGGGTGCTGTTCTAATGCAAGAGGGTAGAGTGATTGCCTACGCTAGTATACAATTGCGACCACATGAGAAGAACTATCCGACCCACGATCTTGAGCTTTTGACAGTAATCTTTGCTTTGAAATTCTGGCGTCGTTATCTTCTGGGTGAAAATTTGAATTATTCACCGACCATAAATCTTTGAAATACCTCTTTACCTAGAAGGATTTGAATCTAAGACAGCAACGTTGGTTGGAATTCCTAGCGTCATACGACCTGGATATTCAGTATACACCTGGTAAAGCCAACGTGGTAGCTGATGCTCTGAGTAGAAGACATGCTTTTCTTGTTTGTCTTGCTGTCACCCCCACTCTTCTTGAGAAGATTGCCAGTAATCAAAAAGAAGACGAGTTTCTCCAAGAAATTTATGAGAGAATACGCCGAGGCAAAAATTCTAGCTTTGAGAGAATTATAAGGTTAAAAGAGAGGATTTGTGTCCCAAACATCCTAGATGTCAAACGAGAAGTATTGGACGAATGTCACAAATCCAAGTTTAGTATCCATCCAGGGGTTAACAAAATATATCAAGATATTAAGAGGACCTTCTGGTGGAAAACGATGAAGAGAGATACATCCATTTATGTTAGTCGATGCGCAACTTTCCAATAAATAAAGAGTGATCAAATGAAGATGGCAGGTTTAGTCCAACCACTGGAAGTGCCAAAATGGAAATGAGACCAAGTGTCTATGGATATCATTGATGGTTTGCCATGAATTCGGAAGGGTAATGAGGCAATTTGGGTTATTGTGGATCGCCTGACCAAGACTGCACACTTTATGCCAGTTAAATCCACCTGAACGGTAGCAAGTTTGGCAGAGTTATATGTGAAGGAGATTGTTCGACTCCATGGAATACCAAGTAATATGGTGAGTGATCGAGACCCGATCTTCACTAGCAGATTTTGGGAGTCATTTCAATCCGCACTAGGACCAAGATGAACTTCAGTACTGCTTACCACCCGTAGTCTGATGTGTAAACTGAGAGAATAAATCGAATCTTGGAAGATCTTTTGCGTGCTTGTATTCTTGATTTCGGGGGTTTATGGGAGACCATTTGCATTTAGTTGATTTTTCATATAATAATAGTTATCAGGCCAGTATTAGAATGGCTCCTTTTTAAGCATTGTATGGTCTTCCTTGTAGATCACCTGTGTGTTGGATTGAGTCGAGTGATAGGCTTGTTCTTGGTACATACATGATAAGGGAAACTTCTGAGAAGGTTGATTTCATTCGGAAGAAGTTGAAAACTGCCCAGAGTCGATAGAAAACTTATGCCGATGACATGAGAAGAACTTTAGAGTTCTAGGTTGGAGATTCAGTTTTCTTAAAGGTTTTTCCAATACGTGGAGTTTTGAGATTTGGAAAGACGGGTAAGCTGGCACTACGATATATAAGTCCTTTTCCTATACTTGAGAGGATCGGTCCTTTGGCTTATCGAGTGCAGTTACCTAATTGGTTAGCTGGCACGCATAATGTGTTCCATGTTTCACACCTTCGGAAGTATGTGCACGACCCAAATCATATCATTGAGGAGGTCGCTCAACAGGATTTGGAAATCACACCTAACTTGGCAGTGAAAAGAGAACCATTAAAGATTATTGGTCGAGATGAAAAGCGGTTAAGGAATAAAGTGGTGAAATCGATGAAAATACAATAGAGTGGAGATCTGAATGATTGTACTTTGGAAACAGAGAAAAACATGTAGCAGTCCTATCCCAAATGTAGAATGGATATTTCGGCTTGATCTGGTAAGCCATTTCTCTATCTTTTTATGTGTTCATATGTTCTTTGTTTGTCTCCCCGACTATAAAATTTCGGGGACGAAATTTTCTTAAGCGGGTAATTTGTAATGATCCCATTTTAAAGCCAAATTTAAATTAGAAATTAATATAATTTTTAGAATTAATTTGCGAACTAATTTGAATTTTTCCAATACAAATAGGATATGTTTTTGTTATATATATATATATATATATATATATATATATATATATATATATATATATTGTAAATAGAATTTTGATTTGAAATTCAAAATTAATTATCTTAAAAATAAATTGGATTTAAAAACTCTATATTTTAAAAACTAATATATATATATATATATGATTATTTATTAATGTATAATTAGTTTTAAATCATTTTCTTTAAAGATTATATAAATATTAATAAAAGGAAATGTATTAAAAACAAATTTTAATATATAATATAAATTATATAAAACATATTAAAAACATTAACAACATGCAAAAAGACAAGTGTAAGTTTAGTAGCATGCATAATAACAAGTGCCACATTTTTTATTTTCTTTTATTTTAAAAATAAGTAAACAATATTATATATATACATCTTTACTCCTTTCTCATTTTTCTTTGATATATTCAAAAACTAAAACCTGAAAACTAAAAAGAAAGCAAAACCAGAAAATAAAAACTAAAACAAATTCAACAACTTCAAGTTCAACCTGAGCAAGCAAAGTAGATTCAAATCAAAGATCAAGCAAGATCATTTCCAGTTTTCAAAACACAAGCATTTCCAGTTTGCAAAAGCTCCTCTGTTCAACATTCTTGTGAGTAAACTATTTTTTCTTAAACCTAAATCTGATCTATAACCTGATGCATGTGATGATCATTGAAGTTATGATGGGAAATATGCTTTACATAAATGTATATAATGCTATATATATATATATATAATATGTGTGCATGTCTGTACATATGAATATATTGCTCTGTTTTTACTTTACAGGTTTTAAAACTCATTCAAAATTCAAAATCTAATCCCCTAATCCTTTTTAGGCTTTGATATTTAAACAAAAAGTGTATAAATTAACAAGATCTTAATTTTAAAAATGGTTGCAAGTGTTTATATTAAGTAATTATTTCAAAAATAGAAAATTACAGTAATAATCAACACAAGTCAGAAAATCAAATGTTTGGAAATCATATTTTGATTCTAGAACTTGTGTTATATTTAAAAATGATGAATTTTGATATAGATATTATAATTTTTAAGTTTGGGGTTGTTGAGAATTCGCGAGTTGATCGGTTGTGGGACTTTCGTCGATGTTTGGCGTTCGACGAAGTAGTGGGTCTCGGGGTCATTGCTGGAGCATGATTAGAGGTCAGGGGCCTTAGAAAAAATGATCGGAGCATTTATCGATCATCGTGGTGGTGGCACGACGTCGAAGTAGGGTTTTAAGACCTGGTTTGATCGATGTGAGTTTCGAGGCTGGTTCGTCAACGTTGAAGCATCAGACTCGACTGGAGTAGGGGGGTAGGTGCATGGGACTGCGACGAGGCTTTGGTCGAGGTGACGAGTTTTTTTGTGACCGTAGGCGGTAGGTCGAGGCGAATCTTGGTTGACCTGTTATGTTCCATTGGGTTCTCGTGTGTTCAATTTCGTTTGGCTTGGGTGAATGACGAGCTGGGTGGTCGGAATCGTCAGTAAGGTCGTTGACAACTTATGGGTGGTCATAGCGATGGTCGGAGGTGATCGGGTCGGTGTGCACGATGCACGTATGAACGTTGTGTCTGGGTTTTTTTGTGGTGCTCGGGGAAGAAGGTGGAGTCTCGAGAGGGATCTCGAGGAAGTAACGTTGTGGCTCGAGTTTTGTACCGAGGTGTTCATGTGGGTTAACATGATGTTATAGGGTTTTAAAAATTTTAATCAAAAACAAAGTTTTAAAAAGAACGGAGGAGTTTTCTCGGGTTAGGTGTAACATCCCTCCTTTTCGCACGGTTTAAATCGACACACGTGCCAATTCAAACCATACGGAAAGGCGGATTGTTACGGGGTAAATAAGAAAAACGAGAAAGAAATAAAGCCAAACAGAATCTCACAGCGGAAGGATAAAATATAATAATCAAATATACAGTTTATAAAGTTGTTTAAAATATTCGATTATACTTATACAACATACATACAACATACATCAGAGTTACACATACCATGTAACAATGCAGCGGAACCATATGAGTGTAGTGGAATATAATAAATAATAATAATAATAGAAATCTCCATCTTCATTCTCCAGAGCTAAAGTCTTCGATCCTGAAACGCTCGGACTGACCCGAGCGAATTGAAAACAAAACACTCGAGTCAGAACTAAAAGATCTTATGTGAGTTAAATCAACAAAAATAAATATGAGTGCAGTAACTCAAGAGATGCTCGGGATTTAGATATCCTAAGGATCCGTTAAACTATTTACTATATAGTATATTTCGCTATTATAATAGTGTTTAACTGTAAAATAAACTTACTTTAAAATAGCGTTAAGGCTTTACATTTTCCACCTTAACACGTAATAGTGCCAATAGTCTATACAGTGCCTGCATATCTCCTGATCGGGAGACTATGAGAAGACACTCCATAGGTACGACACAAATAGAAATTCGTAGTAAAGGCTCGGTATGGTAGGTGGCACGACACAACTAGGCAATGCCAGGGTAGATATACCAATTACGCTTCCGGGTCGGTGGTAACGCGTAGCCGCAGTTACCGCCCACCTCGGACAAACTCCCCCAAATCAAAGAAATCAAAAGTGAAGGTGGCCACCGAATCAATCCAAAGTCAGAGTATAGTATTGAGGGGAAGTGTCCGCTCAAAGGTGCTACCTTATTAACCCGTCGATCGCTCCTGTTTTAGCCACCTTATGCCAACTCATGGGAGTTGGGTCCACGTATTTACCTTACAGGAAACGCCGCCACCAACCTACTTCATTCTGGAATCTCCACCGCGTACACGGTTGTTAAAGTGGTTTTCGAAGTTGGCAGAGAGTATGACAACTTCCGATCCCGGTCTCTTCAACAACCAACCGTTATTATAACACCGCAGTCTTTTCAAAAAGATTATACTTTTAAAAAAACAGAATATAATATTCATTTCAAAACCATATAAATACGATACCATTTTTCGTTTTAAAAACCAAATAAATTTGATATCATTTATAAACCCAAATCAGTATAATATCATTTTTATTTCACATATATCTTTTCCAAAATCATACTGCTTTAAAATTTATAATATCTGGAAACCAAACATTTGAATTATAACTTTCAAAACATAATACTTCGAAATTCATAGCTTTAAAACCATAACTTCTAAAACTTGAATGGTTTAGATATTCAAACAGTATGTAGAATAAAATAGTTTGAGTTTAAAATTTACTTTATAAAATAAAATAATTCTCGCGACTTTACAAATTTTATCCATTTAAAATTTAGTCTAAATCCATAAATTTTAAATTCACTTTCAGTTTCAATAAAACATTTCGATTTCAATATATTCAAACTTTGAGTATTTAACAATTTCAAAACTAAGGTTGGAAATTCTATTCAACAATTTATTGTCCTATTATTTAGTTTTGAAATATTCACAAAATAAATCCATAAAATAAATTCAAATCTCTAACAATTAAATATTTCCTTCAATTTATTTATACTAGAAATATTCATTTAATTTATTTTGAAAAAAAAAATCCAGTTATAAATATCATACCTTTAAAATTTCCAAGTTTAATAAGTTGACACCAACTTGTGGAGTTAAATTTTTAAATAAGATCAATTCCAAATAAATTTCCAACTTATCTTCCAATCTTAATTGATTTGAACCATTTAAAACTCTATATATATAAAATATCTTATACCTGTACTTAATCATATAGTATAAATTATCAACTCCATTATTCAACTTATTTACTTTTGTTTAACAATTTCATACATAGCTTAATTCAAAAATTTAACTATATGTGTATATATAAAAAAGATTTTATATAAGATCAAAAATTAATATTTATTAAATCGTATCCTATCCAAACCATAGAAATCATTTCAAAATATTTTTATATATAGACCGCGGTGCCTGTATATAATTTTCTATCCTATGGTCAAGTGATACGGATATTTATCATTTCAATCCGTAATTAAAATAAAATTTTACAGTTATATATCATTTCAAACCGCAATCCCGAATGAAATGAAATGCATAACATCTTGCAGTTAATATAAATAAACATCCATTCATCCATCAAAATCATACATCCATTTATCACAATCATCATCCAAATTCAAACAATACATCAGGTGATAAATAACTGGTATCAATTATCTTTTTATATTAAAAAAATAATTTTAATAACTGTAAATTGGCAGTTTATATGCAAAATAAATATAAATTTAACTGGCAGTTAATATGCAATAAAATTAAATAATCATTTAATTTAAATGAATGCAATCTAACTGAAATGATGATTAAATATGTGCCGAACAGCTGTAAATAAATTTCACTCATATCATAAATAAATTTAACAAACATAAGAACTTTTAAAAGTTGTGAGTGGGTTAAAACACTCACCTTTTGAATTTAAATTGAATTTAAATCCAATTTAAACCCAAAAATTTGACCGTCTCAGAATTTGTCCAAACCAGCGTCATCACGTCCGGAATTTCAGTACGATCCTAACAAAAAAGCCGCTCGTGAATTGGTGTCCGTATGGGAAAGATATAGCGAAAAATGCGATTGATTTTAATTAAAAAATAAAATAAAAGAACACATTACATATCTCTCCACGTCATCACCGACATCCCCCTTGCGCACATTAGCTTCTCACGAACGAACCTAGTACCCAAATCATGCACGCATGAAACATCGCCGTTGACCACGGATTTAGGCCGCCACGACCACCTATGCGCCAAACCAACGTCACCACCCTCTTGCTCGCGCGGAGCCGCACCCTACCACCCCACTCCGGTCGCCCATCAACACCTCCGGCCGCCATTCATTTTAAACCCTAGATCGAAAAATCACGACGATCTGGCCCTCAAATCGACACAACAATCATATAGATGAGATCCCCTCGGCTTCCTCTCCAAAACCCGGAAAGGGTTCGCCGATTCGACGACTTTGATTTCGACGATGATGAACGACCGAAACTTCTCTGACTTTTACCGGTCAAATGACAAACTGAATCGAAAAACGAATGCCACCAATGAATTACTCTAGTCGAGAGCTTCAACATATAATTTTTTTCATATTTTTCTGAGGACTTTAAATTTTAGGCTTTGGATTTGATTTTTGAATTTTGAAATTGGATCTAGGGTTTGCATCCATTGAGGAAGAGAAGGAGCTGATGAAATTTTACGTGCAGAAAAATGAGAATAGGTGGAGGCTAGGGTTTAGCAGGGTATTTATAGGCAAAGTTGGAATAGACAGATAGATCCGAATTATAAATGTGCTAACCGATAATTGGCCCAAAAAGCTCGTTCTGACTCCGGAACGAAATTGGGTCAAACCATATATCAAAATTGGCGTTTTAAAATATTTTAAATGCAATGGAAAAGGATTCACGTCCAAATTCCATCGTATGAAGAAGTTATGCTAAAAACAATATTTTCCAAATTGATTTCAATTGCATAAATTTCAAGGCGTTTCGAGTCCGTACGATCAAACGACAAGTCCGATCGCTACGAAACTTGAAACACTATTACAATTCACCGTTACGGACCCGATGAAACTGGTTTGGTCGAAATCCGAGTCAGTGGCCAAAATGGCTATTTTTATATTAATTAAATAAATTTACAATTAATTGATTAAATCAAATTTTAAATTCCAATTCTAAAATTTGTAAATTTTTAACACCTTTATATTTCTCAAACATTTGCAATGATTTAAACAAAAATTTAAATGTCAAATTAGAGAGGATAAATTCATCAATTCCAATATTAACCTCAGTTTCATTTAAATTCCAAATTTATAAATTTAATCTCCAAAAATTCTATTAAATTCACTTTCATTCTATTATTCAATACACTATCATTAAACGAATAAAATTTTGGATTTACAACTATCACCATAATATTCTTACATTCCATTTAGCTTTCTATTAACGTAATAATTAGATGTTTGATTTCATTTAATTCCAATAAAACCTATTATTATACACTAATTTCCAATATATTGACCCAACTTAAATTTGCATTCTTTCCATTCAATATCAACTGTCATTTTATAAGTAAAATTAACATTAGATTCATACTCATTACATAAATAACTTCAATTTCATCTAAATAAATATTTACGAAATTTTCAAATATTAAATCCATTTAATTGCAATAAACCATATTATCGTGATTTAAATTCAAATAAATAATTAAATGTTGATTCCCATTCTTTTTATTCAAACAATCGTTATCCTATAAGCATATTTAACATTTGTTTACATTTCATTACACTGATACTTCTATATGCCTCTTAGATTTGTATCAACGGTTATATTTAAAAATGTGAATCTTGTCAATTACGCGTATTAATTAAGTTTTTAAACTCAATTAACAAAATTTCCTAAGTCAAATCCCTTTTTACCAAATTTGATAATCCCTAACCATTTGTACTACATTCCATATTAATGTAATATTTATTGGATTTTATTTCAAATTAACATACAACTTAATTTCCCTTAATTGAGATTTGGTACCCAATTTTTATTTAACATACTAAATGAATAAATAACCTAAATAAATGGTCACCTACTTACTTTCTTTCATTTATAAGTTTACTACTTACCCACCCAGGTATAAATCCCATATATAACACTAATTAATTTCCATTAACACTGCATTATCCAATTATCATAAATTTGTTCAATATATACTCTTATTTACTTATAAATAAATTTATGTTTTCTATCAATTCTCATTCACTCTTCCGTTACTAAATTAAAAATCATTAAGTAACGTTTCCTCAATAACAGTACTAAAATTACTTAACATTTAAGAGGACTTTATTTCAAATAAATTGATTAACCAATAAATTAGGTAATATATAATAATTGTTATCATACCTTTAAGGTTTATGCTTGTTCTCTTCTATTTGATTTATAGCCTAAAATAATATAAACAATCTTACTCCATAAATAAATTTATTTTATTACCCAAATTATACTTAGTTTGAATTCAATACTTACTTTTTTTCCTCTCCAAATTCAATTATATTCAGGTATAATACTTACCATATTTCATTTATTTCGGTTTCATTAAATCTATCCAAATTTTATTCGCTTTAATATTATTCCATTTATTACAATTGCTCATTTAAATTCTAACATTCACTTTATTATAAATTATAAGATTTTCTTCTCTATCTAAACATTAATACAAAATCATATTAAATTCCAGTTTTAAATCTTCAAAAATTTTAGGTCGTTACACTCTCCTCCACTCAAATCCCCGAAAAGGAAAAGAAGGGAAAAAGAAGAAATAAGAAATCAATATATCTTATTCAAAACATTAACTTTATAAACTATTAAATTATACAAAATTAATTAATTTAGATAGAATATCTCAATTCATAACCATTAAATCTTTTTATACTTAAACAATTAAAGTTTGGAAAACATTTTTCAAAAATTTCCTAAGTCAAAATTTTACGGAAATTTTTGGCAGAGTCCCCTTTGTACGGGGAGGCTCGGGAGAAAATATAATATCAATAATACAATATACAACATATATTTTTTAAATAATATATATCCCCACTCGGGAAAATAATATAATAGCGCTATACCGTAATCCGAAAACGTACCTATTTGTCGGGCAATTAACGCTTAATTATGAAACCAAATGCAGTAGCAGTTGCTTCCATAACCTGTATTTCACTTATAAAATCCAAAAGAGTTAATAATTTTATATAATGAAATATTTAAGTTGTTTTAGTTCCAACCAACCAAACCAATACAACAACAACCAATTGCAACCACAGCAAACGACCATCACATAGAATCAATATAATCACCATTCATTCATATCAAATAAAACAAATAGTTGTTCAGTTTCAAAGCTTCAAATTGTACATGATGAAAATAAACTATTAAGCGCACCATTTACTCAACAGTCTTTGATGAAGCTAAATAGATTATTCATTCATCCAAACAATTTTAAAGTATCCTTACCCAAACAACCATAAACCAAACAACAACAAACTCCAAACAATAAATCAAATAATTTTTTGGTTAATTTCATTTTAAACTATTGTTGTTTGATTTCCTTTTATCCATATTCCGATTTATCTTTTTAATTTTTCATTAGTTCTTACAGTTTCATTTATTTGCATTTCATGCATTCATTTCTAAATTTCGTTTACTTAGCATCTCAATGCATTACTTTAATCTATAATCATATATTTAATGCATTCATCTTTTCTACTTATTTTATTTATAATAGCTTCAACCGTTTACTTAAGTTTATTATCATCTTCAGTATTCATCTTTTATTCTTATTTTTATTAAAGATCTTCATTGAATGCTTTCCTTATTTCAAATTTTTACTTGTATAATATTTTATTACAATCTCTTATTAAACATTTCAACTTTTAATATTTGGTAAGTTATATATATGTTTTTTAAGGGTGTAATTGAAAGTTATACAAGTTTACTCTATTTCTTTTAATTAATTCACTGTCCAATATTTTTATCCCTTACTTCATAGGTTACAAATTTCAAATTTCATTAAATACCATTAATAACATAGCATTAAATCTCTTATTTCATTTAGGGTTTCAATTATTAGTTAAATTCCGTTTTACTACATTAATTAAACTATTAATAAATGGAAACTTAAGAATTAAACACCGGGTTTAATTTCAAATTATTTTAAAATAATAGATAAATATACTTACAACTTATCTATATCCAAGTATATTTAAAACAAATTAAAAATTTACTTCTGTTTATCAAGAATAAATCTATAGTAAAACTAATACAGTGGCCTTCCCACTTCGAAACTCGAAAATGAAAGTCGATGATGCGTGCACTCATCACCGAAATTATTTTCCAGCGACAGAGAGGGGAGTACAACTTATTTCTTTCCAGAATTTCTTTAAAACCATACTTTCAAATTATATTGAAATATTTATATCAGAAAATATTTCTAAATACTATTATTACTACATTCCAAAATCATTTAAAAGAAATTTTTAAACCCCGGAACTTAAGTTCTAAATTTCCAATTTTCATTTATTTTATTTACAACTTTATTTCAACTATTATTTATATATCATTACTTAACATCCAATATATAGCAACCAAATATATATCTTTATAAAAAAATTCCTTTATATATATGGAAAATATAATAGGTAAAATTATTTCATTCACCTATATTAAAACAAATATTATGTCGGGCTGTCCCATTAAGTGTTTAGAAATTCTTATTGATGTCACAGCGTCCCATGCACCAACCGGAATTTATAAATACAAAACGGAACAGATTAACACAATATTAAAATCTTTTTATAACACTAACAAATACACTCTCTCATATATACACTCAGCGACTCCCATAGGGTATTACTACCCTATTAGTAAAGAGTCAAACCCCACAAAGCTAAGGTTCATCGCTAAACCAAAGCTCTGATACCAGATGTAACATCCCTCCTTTTCACACAGTTTAAATCGACACATGTGCCAATTCAAACCATACGGAAAGGCGGATTGTTATGGGGTAAATAAGAAAAACGAGAAAGAAATAAAACCACACAGAATCTCACAGCGGAAGGATAAAATATAATAATCAAATATACAGTTTATAAAGCTGTTTAAAATATTCGATTATACTTATACAACATACATCAGAGTTGCACATACCATGTAACAATGCAGCGGAACCATATGTGTGTAGTGGAATACAATAAATAATAATAATAATAGAAATCTCTGTCTTCGTCCTCCAGAGATAAAGTCTTCGATCCTAAAACGCTCGGACTGACCCGAGCGAATTGAAAACAAAACACTCGAGTCAGAACTAAAAGATCTTATGTGAGTTAAATCAACAAAAATAAATATGAGTTCAGTAACTCAAGAAATGCCCGGGATTTACATCTCCTAAGGATCCGTTAAACTATTTACTATGTAGTATATTTCGCTATTATAATAGTGTCTAACTATAAAATAAACTTACTTTAAAATAGCGTTAAGGCTTTACATTTTCCACCTTAACACGTAATAGTGCCAATAGTCTATACAGTGCCTGCATATCTCCTGATCGGGAGACTACGATAAGACACTCCATATGTACGACCCAAATAGAAACTTGTAGTAAAGGCTCGGTATGGTAGGTGACACGGCACAACTAGGCAATGCCAGGGTAGATATACCAGTTACGCTTCCGGGTCGGTGGTAACGCGTAGCCGCAGCTACTGCCCACCTCGGACAAACTCCCCCAAATCAAAGAAATCAAAAGTGAAGGTGGCCACCGAATCAATCCAAAGTCAGAGTATAGTATCGAAGGGAAGTGTCCGATCAAAGGTGCTACCTTATTAACCCGTCGATCGCTCCTGTTTTAGCCACCTTATGCCAACTCACAGGCGTTGGGTCTACGTATTTACCTTACAGGAAACGCCGCCACCAACCTACTTCATTCTGGAATCTCCATCGCATACACGGTTGTTAAAGTGGTTTTCGGAGTTGGCAGAGAGTATGACAACTTTCGATCCCGGTCTCTTCAACAACCAATCGTTATTATAACACCGCGGTCTTTTCACAAAAATTTATACTTTAAAAAAAACAGAATATAATATTCATTTCAAAATCATATAAATACGATACCATTTTCGTTTTGAAAACCAAATAAATTTGATATCATTTATAAACCCAAATCAGTATAATATCATTTTTATTTCACATATATCTTTTCCAAAATCGTACTACTTTAAAATTTATAATATCTTGAAAACCAAACATTTGAATTATAACTTTCAAAACATAATATTTCGAAATTCATAGCTTTAAAACCATAACTTCTAAAACTTGAATGGTTTGGATATTCAAACAGTATATAGAATAAAATAGTTTGATTTTAAAATTTACTTTATAAAATAAAATAATTCCCGCGACTTTACAAATTTTATCCATTTAAAATTTAGTCTAAATCCATAAATTTTAAATTCACTTTCAGTTTCAATAAAACACTTCGACTTCAATATATTTAAACTTTGAGTATTTAACAATTTCAAAAATAAGGTTGGAAATTTTGTTCAACAATTTATTGTCCTATTATTTAGTTTTGAAATATTCACAAAATAATTCCATACAATAAATTCAAATCTCTTACAACTAATTATTTCCTTCAATTTATTTATACTAGAAATATTCGTTTGATTTATCTTAAAAAAATCCAGTTATAAATATCATACCTTTAAAATTTCCAAGTTTAATAAGTTTACACCAACTTCTGGAGTTAAATTTTTAAATAAGCTCAATTCCAAATAAATTTTCAATTTATCTTCCAATCTTAATTGATTTGAACCATTTAAAACTCTATATATATATATATATAATATCTTATACCTGTACTTAATCATATAATATAAATTATCAACTCCATTATTCAACTTATTTACTTTTGTTTAACAATTTCATACATAGCTTAATTCAAAAATTTAACTATATGTGTATATATAAAAAAGATTTTATATAAGATCAAAAATTAATATTTATTAAACTGTATCCTATCCAAACCATAAAAATCATTTCAAAATATTTTTATATATAAACCGCGGTGCCTGTTTATAATTTTCTATCCTATGGTTAAGTGATACGGATATTTATCATTTCAATCCGTAATTAAAATAAAATTTTACGGTTATATATCATTTCAAACCGCAATCCCGAATGAAATGAAATGCAAAACATCTTGCAGTTAATATAAATAAACATCCATTCATCCATCAAAATCATACATCCATTTATCACAATCATCATCCAAATTCAAACAATACATCAGGTGATAAATAACTGGTATCAATTATCAGTTTATATTAAAAAAAATTAATAACTGTAAATTGGCAGTTTATATGCAAAATAAATATAAATTTAACTGGCAGTTAATATGCAATAAAATTAAATAACCATTTAATTTAAATGAATGCAATCTAACTGAAATGATGATTAAATATGTGCCAAACAGCTGTAAATAAATTTCACTCATATCATAAATAAATTTAACAAACATAAGAACTTTTAAAAGTTGTGAGTGGGTTAAAACACTCACCTTTTGAATTTAAATTGAATTTAAATCCAATTTAAACCCAAAAATTTGACCGTCTCGGAATTCGTCCAAACCAGCGTCATCAAGTCCGGAATTTCAATACGATCCTAACAAAAAAACGCTCGTTAATTGGTGTCTGTATGGGAAAGATACAGCGAAAAATGTGATTGATTTTAATTAAAAAATAAAATAAAATAACACATTACATATCTCTCCACGTCATCACCAACATCCCCCTTGCGCACAGTAGCTGCTCATGAACGAACCCAGTTCCCAAATCACGCACGCATGAAACATCGCCGTTGACCACGGATTTAGGCCGCCACGACCAACTATGCGCCAAACCAACGTCACCACCCTCTTGCTTGCATGGAGCCGCACCCTACCACCCCACTCCGGTCGCCCATCAACACCTCCGGCCGCCATTGATTTTAAACCCTAGATCGAAAAATCATGACGATCTGGCCGTCAAATCGACACAACAATCATATAGATGAGATCCCCTCGGCTTCCTCTCCAAAACCCAGAAAGGGTTCGCCGATCCGACGACTTTGATTTCGACGATGATGAACGACCGAAACTTCCATGATTTTTACCGGTCAAACGACAAACTGAATCGAAAAACGAACGCCACCAGTGAATTACTCTAGTCGAGAGCTTCAACATATAATTTTTTCATATTTTTCTGAGGACTTTAAATTTTAGGCTTTGGATTTGATTTTTGAATTTTGAAATTGGATCTAGGGTTTGCATCCATTAAGGAAGAGAAGGAGCTTATGAAATTTTATGCGCAGACAAATGAGAATAGGCGGAGGCTAGGGTTTAGCAGGGTGTTTATAGGAAAAGTTGGAATAGACAGATAGATCCGAATTATAAAAGTGCTAACCGATAATTGGTCCAAAACGCCCGTTCTGACTCCGGAACGAAATTGGGTCAAACCATATATCAAAATAGGTGTTTTAAAATATTTTAAATGCAATGGAAAAGGTTTCACGTCCAAATTCCATCGTATGGAGAAGTTATGATAAAAACAGTATTTTCTAAATTGATTTCAATTGCATAAATTTCAAGGCATTTCGAGTCCGTACGATCAAACGACAAGTCCGATCGCTACGAAACTTGAAACGCTATTATAATTCACCGTTACGAATCCGATGAAACTGGTTTCGTCGAAATACGAGTCAGTGGCCAAAATGGCTATTTTTATATTAATTAAATAAGTTTATAATTAATTGATTAAATCAAATTTTAAATTACAATTCTAAAATTTGTAAATTTTTAACACCTTTGTATTTCTCAAACATTTACAATGATTTAAACAAAAATTTAAATGTCAAATTAGAGAGGATAAATTTATCACTTCCAATATTAACCTCAGTTTCATTTAAATTCCAAATTTATAAATTTAATCTCCAGAAATTCTATTAAATTCATTTTCATTCTATTATTCAATGCACTATCATTAAACGGATAAAATATCGGATTTACAACTATTACCATAATATTCTTACATTCCATTTAGCTTTCTATTAACGTAATAATTAGATGTTTGATTTCATTTAATTCCAATAAAACCTATTATTATATACTAATTTCCAATATATTGACCCAACTTAAATTTGCATTCTTTCCATTCAATATCAACTGTCATTTTATAAGTAAAATTAACATTATATTCATACTCATTACATAAATAACTTCAATTTCATCTAAATAAATATTTACGAAATTTTCAAATATTAAATCCATTTAATTGCAATAAACCATGTTATCGTGATCTAAATTCAAATAAATAACTAAATGTTGATTCCCATTCTTTTTATTCAAACAACCGTTATCCTATAAGCATATTTAACATTTGTTTACATTTCATTACACTGATACTTCTATATACCTCTTAGATTTGTATCAATGGTTATATTTAAAAATGTGAATCTTGTCAATTACGCGTATTAATTAAGGTTTTAAACTCAATTAACAAATTTTCCTAAGTCAGATCCCTTTTTACCAAATTTGACAATCCCTAACCATTTGTACTACATTCCATATTAATGTAATATTTATTGGATTTTATTTCAAATTAACGTACAACTTAATTTCCCTTAATTGAGATCCGATTCCCAATTTTTATTTAACATACTAAATGAATAAATAACCTAAATAAATGGTCACCTACTTACTTTCTTTCATTTATAAGTTTACTACTTACCCACCAAGGTATAAATCCCATATATAACACTAATTAATTTCCATTAACACTGCATTGTCCAATTATCATAAATTTGTTCAATATATACTCTTGTTTATTTATAAATAAATTTATGTTTTCTATCAATTCTCATTCACTCTTCCGTTACTAAATTAAAAATCATTAAGTAACATTTCCTCAATAACAGTATTAAAAATATTTAACATTTAAGAGGACTTTATTTCAAATAAATTGATTGACCAATAAATTAGGCAATATATAATAATTGTTATCGTACCTTTAAGGTTTACGCTTGTTCTCTTCTATTTGATTTATAGCCTAAAATAATATAAACAATCTTACTCCCTAAATAAACTTATTTTATTACCCAAATTATACATAGTTTGAATTCAATACTTACTTTTTTTTTCTCCATATTCAATTATATTCAGGTATAATACTTACCCTATTTCATTTATTTCGGTTTCATTAAATCTATCCAAATTTTATTCGCTTTAATATTATTCCATTTATTACAATTGCTCATTTAAATTTTAACATTCACTTTATTATAAATTATAAGATTTTCTTCTTTATCTAAACATTAATACAAAATCATATTAAATTCCAGTTTTAAATCTTCAAAAATTTCAGGTCGTTACACTAGGCTCGGGTTTGGTACTGGGTTTGACTCGAGTATTTGTAATGACGGTTTTAAATTTTTAAATAAATCAAGTTTTTAAATTTAAAAATGAAGTTTTTAAACTATTTTCTTAAATATATTTCTTTTAAATAATAAACGTTTATTTAAATGTTTGGGTAGATAAAAGTTGTATAATTATTTTAACGTGAATTAATTAAGTTAATTATTAAGTTTATTTAAAATAAATTAAATGTTGTAATTAAGTAGTTGATTAATAAAGTAATATGTTTTTAATTATTAATTAACTTAAAGGTCTTAAGTTAATTTATATGTTGATTTATTTCCGAGGTTTATTAAATAAAGATTTTTAGTGATAATTAAGAAATTAATTAAGATAAATGGTTTATCTTATATTAATTAAGATCTTGAGTAATTAAAGATTAATTAATTAATGAAAGTAATTAAAGAGTAATTAATTAGTTAATAATTAAAGTTTAATTCATTATTAATTAAAGGTTAATTAATTAGTAATTAAAGGTTAATTGATTAATGATTAAAGGATAATTAATTAATTATTAAAGAGTAATTAATCGGTAATTATAGAATAATTAATTAATGTAAGTAATTAAGGATGATTAATTAATTACATTCATTAAATAATAACAAATGGTTTGTAATTAATTAATGATAATTAAGCAGGGTTAGGTAATTAATTCATAAGTAAGTAATCTATTTGGTTTAAATTAAATTAATTATAAATTATGTGATTAATTAATCTTGGTTATGGATGATTAATTATATTGAATGCTTGGATTGATTAATTTTTCTAGTTTGTTAATCTGTAATATTCTGAGACATGAATTGCTTTGGATTGGGATTTGATAAATGTAAGTTATTTATCTGTGATGAATTGCTGTGTGAATATAATGTTCTGCATTGAATTATAAAAGGTGAATTTTTTTTTAAAAGATTAAAAAATGGAAATTTGTTTAAACCATTCAAAAGGAAAGGTTTTGGGAAATAAGTTATGACTTAACTAAGAACCAATTGTATCCATATATTTTAAAATAAGCGCTCATTATTTTGAAAGGCCCGGGGAGGACATTACATCGTAAAACCCATTCCGAATAATGATACGACGGAATGGAATTGCATTTGAAGACGGTGGTTAAAGACTGAGTATTTTCGAAAACAAAAGGATTGCCTGTTGATTGTCTCTGTACCGAGTTGCTCCGGTATAGAGATTACCCTATGTGGTAGGGAGTCCGGACGAGATTGGGGATATCCAGATTTACAAGGACTTCTTTCTTAATTGGATGAAGTGCCTTCGGTTCCATTCAGACCCAGGATGGACTTGTATGGATGTATGTCTGACATTACACTTTGAGATATAAAGCTGATTTCTATCAAATACATTTCTGTTTGGTGGCAGAGAATTTATTCTCCTAGCTTAACACCCTTCTCTGAGACATACGAGCTCAGAGGTTACGTAGTCAATAATTATTAGTGATATATTCCCAATTTGGTATTGTGGCATGCTAAGTGTTGAGCATTGGTTGATCGAAGCATGGATTTTGTGTAAAGCGTAGCTTTATGGGACGAGACTTCATCGAACCTCACACCTCGGGAAATGGTCGAAACAGGAAGGATGCGGCAAGGTTATGGGGTTCGCGACCCTAAGGGTATGTGCATTTCCTTTTGGATAAAAGTGGTATTCTGGTATGGAGCCCAGATATTTTACTTATGTGGTTGTTGGAATTTTAGGGCCCTCGATAAAGGTCGGTTACGACTGGCGGATATCATACTCGTGATAGTTAGTTACCAAGTTACAGAGGTAACCCGGACTTGTGTTGGCAGAGATCCGGTTAGGTTCTCGGGACGTCCCTCCAGAGGCGTACCCATTCAGATAAAGGAAGTTCCTTAGCCTTCACCATTTGTTGGAAATCCAAACAAACAATATGAGCCATTTACAGTTTCAGTTGTAGAACCTTCCATTTAACATGGTAGCTATAGTAGGCATACTGTAATGGTACGTATGCTGGCTAAGATTAATACTATACTTGCAAAATGTTTTTTCACACTATGCATTAAAATAATATCAAAAGGATTTTCGCGTATCAAGCTTGTTTGACTACTATATGGAGAAACCTCCCCCAAATGTGCGATTGCATTTGAGTGTGTGCCGGGAGACCTTATGGTAGTTTCATTTTTCAAAAGCATGAATGGATTTTTTTTGTACAAATAACTGTTTTTATGTTTCTCACACTAGTCCCATGACTGACCGGAGTTTATTGTTCCCTTTTCTAAATTCTGGGTGCCCTTAATTTCCACACAGACAGCCTAGAGTCAGGTTATCAATAGGTTCTAGAGCTAAATTGGAAAGTGCATATGGATCTGGAAGTCTTTGAAGCTTTTGGTTTTTGAGCTTTTCGGTTTGGACTTTGGAGCTTTGGAAATGAAGATGCAGTATGTTGGACTCTCTCTTGGAAGACCCTGTTGATGTTATTTTTCCGATGTTATGTTGTATTCCGCTGTTGTTTATATATAGGCTCTGATAATGTTGGTCATTTGTTGTATAATGTTGTAATCCATTTTTTGTATCAATGAAAGTTATTTTGTTTCCATTGTGTCTAATGTGTTATGACTCCAGCGAACCGTACTCCATCGTTTGAATTTCCGGCATTTGAATACGGGTGATGTATTGGATGCCAATTTTCAAAGGTTGAAGTGCAGGACGTCATAATATTTAGTCATGGACTTTGTACTAAAGCCGACAAAGTAGACTTGTTTCAACTTGTCGGAGTTAAGAAGGATGATTTGAGTGGGATATAGAAGCAATAATGCTCTAACTTGTTGGGCTTCACTCTTGACCAATGGATTGTGGAAGTTGAGACTGTTGGAAATGTGATAAGTGCATAAGACTTAGTTCGCATATGCGATCATTCTCATTTTTGTCGAATATGACTAAATTCACTTGGGAAATTCGTCGATTCAGCCTTAGAGAGATCGGGATTGGTAAGTATTTTACTTAACATAAACCACTTCAAGACTAAGATAAGTGTTTTACTTTTGGATGTGGATCTGTCCGAGATGCTGAAATCCCTTTGCGATTTATGATTTGTTCGAGTGATGATGGCTCGTGTGCTGAGATGTTGAACATGACCTTATATTCGATATATAACTAAAGACAGAGTATGATGCACAACCACAGGTTTAGCTAACCCAAAATAGGGTAGGTGATTAACTCTATATCTTGAGTATGCTTTAATATATTACGTGCAAGGAGTTGATGGTACTTGGTTCACATGTTAGAGCATGGGCTAATTGTGTCTTATGTTATATTTTATCTAGAGATATACGATGCTTGTAAGGTGTTTTCTGATCCTTGTCATGGAGAATGATCTTAGTTTACTTACGAGTTTTACTGCGGAGGTCTTTGTGGAAAATCCATATGCGAACTCGGCTTAGCGGTTTGATTGCATACCTATTCAATATAGTTATGTCATGAGATGCATGTGGCACAACCTTTTTTTGATTTATGTTCTTCACCCTAGATATTGTCTATTATATTCCAATATGTACCTATTAGATGACTAGCTCTTTTGAGGGGATAACCGTTACGACGGTCTCAAAAGGTGACGCTATATGTTGTACACATATTTCTTTGATTTCTCACATCAGTCCACACGTGGCTTTTTCCCCTAAATTCCTTCTGTGCTCTTTCGAGCAACCTGGGAAAGGAAATTTTCCATTGATGTTCGTTGAGCACTTAGAGAGGACCTAGATGTTTACTTACCATAGTATTTTTATTTCCGCTACATTACTTTATGTATATATATCAATAATTGTAAGGACATGCTGTTATAATTTTCCAGGCTGATGATAATATACTAATTAGTAACACTGCAATACTATGTGTATTGAAGTAGCTCTGTGTATTATCTTTTGATATTTTATGTTATGATTTCGCTGTGAGATTCTGATGTTTTTGTTCTTCTGTTTCCACTTTTTTCTTTACCCTAGCGTTTTATCTTTCCAGCACTTGGGTGCTCGACGCGTAAATAGCGTGGATATATTAGTGTTGACATTCAGGGGTCAAAAGGGCGTTTATTACATACATATAAGTAGATATTTAAATGTGTATGTGTGTTTGTGTGTGTGTAAGTATATACAAACGTATATATGTTTCGAAAAAATAATATTTTCAAAACTCGTAAGTAAAATTTCAGTATTTGTGAAATAATTACTTAGACAAAAATATTAATTTAATATGTATGTATATAATTAAAATTATTTGGCCAAATTTTTTGGCTTCAAAAACATTCCAATAAACAAAAATATTTAGACGTAATTTAATGTTAGTTCACAAATGAATCATTTAAAATACTAAACCACGTTAAAATAAATAAAATATATTATATGTATATATATAAATTAATTTAAACCAAAAGGAATTTTTTTATTGGTCGAAAACGATTATGCACGTATATAATTTATTTTATCATTAACATATCATAATAATAAAATGAACCATATAGATTAGTTAAATTTCAAATTATTATAATATAACAACGGATAATGATATATATATGCAAGGTGACATAAGAGATACAATATGTTAAGATCATTGTATAGAAAATTGAATAAATTTTACTTTAGAAGCTTTTCCTTTGATTCACATCTTGATTTAATTAGCCTTCTTAATCTCTCATATCCACACTCTCTGTTGCAAATAAACGACGTGTTAACACTGGATCAAGGTTTAATTGAATGTGAGAGGAATCTGGAATGATGATAGGGGAAGGGGAATGCTTGCGACCTATAATAAAGAAAGGAGGAGGCAATAATGAAACTAAAACAAGAGGTTTTATGATCCTTTTTATAGGGAAAACTGACCAAAAGATTTGGCATGTATTTCTCCTATACCAAGTCAAATCCCTACCTCCTCATTTAGCTAGCTATATCTAGGACCTTGACCAAAAACCCTCTTTAAAGCCATTGGTAAATTATGTCATTTAAATCCTTATGGATATCATATATCGATATGCATATATAACCTTTATATAAGCACCCAATAAATTTGTAATTGCACCCCCAAACAATTCTAGAAGCAACTCAATTTTAATAAACACACTTCATACAAATATAAAATAAAAATTAACATTTCACAAATGTTGCTTAATTTAATCAATTTATAACTATTATAAACTAATTAAACCAAGCAGTGTTCTTGAGACTAAATAGAGTTGGTTGTGAAACTCACATGTGCGAATTTAGTCAGCGATTAGTATTTCAACAATCCAAATAGTAGTGTACACATTTCCCCTTAGCTAGTGGTGTGATAGGCCGATTTAGTTCAATGCTTACAATCTCATCGGTAAAATCCAATTTCACACTTTAAGCGGTATCTTCTAGTAGCCATTATTTACACTAGTTCTCTTCGTCAATACTATTCAACAACTCCTTTAGCATAATACAATCATGTTCGCACTCCAAGTTCTATTAGAGAACTGAATTCTTTTTAGAAAATTGCATTAGTAGCGCATTAATCTTTGTGAAGTTCTCTATGAACTTCTTATATCAGCCAGCCAAAAAGAGGAAACTTCTTTCCTCTGTAACATTCTATGGTACAGTAATATTTCTTCGCTTACTCTTTCCTTACTTTGAAATTAAATATGTTTTATCCAAATTACACAATCCAAGCCTTGTTGTGTAAAGATTCGATAACTCAAACCATACTATGGAAAAATAAACAAAGTGGTGTTCACATTTCATTATTACTGAAAATTTTCCTTGTACGCTACCCTTACAATTCAAACATCGACTGAAAAGTCACCAATCTCTATGGTAAAAAATATTTCTTACCCCAAGTCTTACAATGCTTCTTAACTCCATAATTTTAACATTAGAAAGTTCCTAGTACACTGGTATATTGACTATTCTGGCTAGTTCACTCTAATCAATCCAAATTTTATAAGCTGCATAATTCTCCTAATTCCAATCAAATTTCATGCAAAAATATCAATAACTTTTGAATTTAGTTTTTAATTCAAAACCTTTGATTTCCAATCTTATTTTCCTCAAGACCAGTAAGCTTCAAAAAATAAATCATAAAGTTCTCTGTTAATTTTTTTCCATAATGATCTACTTTGACATGGAAAAGTAAACATGTAAAAGGTATAATTTTAAATTCTTTACTTTTATAAATAAAACTTTTCACATAAGAATATTATAATACTTTTTTTTTCAAGTTCGACAACGAAACACTTATAAAGACACTTAAAAAGTGATTTTTACCTACTTTTCAAAGTTTCATTTCATTGTCAAAGGAAAAGTACACATAAAAAGATAAGTTAGTGATGCGCCTTATACTAACTTTTTTTCCAAAGTTAAAGCTATAAAATATGGAGTTACCAGTTCAGTGCTCAACTTCTACACTTATCCAAAAATATCAAAAAATAGGTTTCTACATTTTAAAAAATCATTTTAATTAATTTAAATACTTTAATTGAAGTTGGCGAAAATAATATAACTTTCACAAACCCAACCACTTTATATAATAGTGCTCCAAGTGCATTGGGATTTTAGCTCCTCTTCAAAAATTGTTAACTCAAGTTTTTTCGCTAATATAGTGTATAGATCCAATGTAGGAACTCTCTAGCTACCCAGCTTAAGTCAAAAGGAGTTTCCACAACCTTTTCATATATAAGAGTAAGACCTTTACTTATACTATGGATATTGACTTAAACCTTGAAGGGTCCTTCTTTTATTTCTCCATTACACCTTATCGATACCACGCTTATTTTAGGTCCAAAGGCACCACGCTTCATCTTTTTTCATCCTTAGACCCACAGTTTACTCACAACTGCTAGTTGGTATAAGAAAACTCTATTAGCATTTCCTTATGGAGTAGATTATAATAAATGCGATGGATTTATTTTTCACCCTAAATTGATCTTTACGTGTATTTTAACTTACAATTATTTGCTTATACAAGGGGCATGCCAACAATTATTTTATAAGCCAAAATATATAGGGTGTGGCATATACATACATACAAACATATACATACATACATACATACATATGCATACATACATACATACACACACACATATATATATATATATATATTAGCAAATTACTACACTTTCTTATACGCTCCAATTTTGTAAAAATCGCTTAACCTTTGCTCTAATATTAAGTGTAGCAATCCGCACCTCCGTTCACACCAATCCAAAGCTCAAACAGCATTTGAATTCGCATCGCGCCAAGAAGTATAGGTGGTTGGGTTTTTGCTGTTTACACGATATAATGAAAAATATAAATTTTATAGCATTCTACACTTTCAAATTTCACAACGAAGGAAGTAAAATATAGTTGTTGGATATAATCCCAAATCAGCATTGTCTTAAATGAAATAGTTCATATAATAGCTGATAAAATAGTGTCTCCAAATAACAACACAACAATAGTCTAAATGATAGATAAAATATATGGTACATAGAAGAAAGGCTATAAATGTGTATAACTCCAAGCGTCAAGTCGCCTTTTCCACACACCTTATACAAGCCACCTACTTACTGTCCTATCCTTTCGTAATATATATAAATGAGAAGAAATGGAGGGGATCAGAAAAAGTTCTTGTAAGTTAATTATACCACTAGAGGTATGGTGTTGAAAGTAAATAAAGTTCAGTTATAACATACACCTAAGGGCGTTCTTTAGTGTGTGTGTCTTATGTATGTATAAGAAATTAGTTACCTTCACATTATGGATTGCCTATCCTTAATATACTTAAATCCAATTATGATTATGAGAGTTTTCACTCATAGGTGGAACATACCAAAACAAAATAATCCCTATAAACGTCTCTAATGTATAGTCTCAATGGTAGACCACCTAATTATACATCATATTAGCATTCTCTCTAGCAGTAGCTTACAGTGCATCTATCCAAGTTACATTCGATGCCTAACCCAGTAATCGAACCATAGTCCGATGATACTTGTCATCTATGAGTTAAAGCACATAATAGTGTGTACATGCAATGCTTAACCTACTCATTGAAACATATTCCTACGATACTTGTCATCTATGCATGGTTAACCCTTCTCATTAGTATCTATATCCTTAGCTCTATATCATTACACAAGTAGTAACAACGGTCATATCCAACCCTTCTATAAGATTACTAGATCCTACTATGATGGACATCTTCACTTACTCTTTCTATCTTTCACTAACAGGCAACTAGGACTAGTTACGAATAATAATAATAATAATAGAGCTTCTAACTATGATGTAATCACAAGCCACATTAAGTTTCACATTTAACAAAATTCATGAAGTGGGAACCTAGGACATCATCATGTGTGATACTTTTCTAGCTTGTTGCATGGCTCCATTCAGTTATGTGAACTGCCAAAAGATAAGAAAGTGGGAACAAGTTTCCCTGATCCATTCTACTTGGCCATTACAGGATCTAGGCTCAATCTGGGCTTACTATAGCAATTCAGATGTCTTAATTTTTAATTCAGACATCTAAACCCCTACGCAAAAGTCTTTCTATAGGTATTTAGACGTCTGGTTCTATATCCAGACGTCTAACCTAGATTCCAGATGTTTGAATAAGGGTTCAAACATCTAAATCTAATCAAATTTGAATTGCACCTTTCTATTTCATATTTTATGAAATATACACATCCGATTACAAATTTAGATGTTTGTGTGATATCCCGGAAATTTGGCAATATAAATTTAATAATCTGTGTTAAAAATTAAATTGATTTGATAATTTTTGATAACAAAATTTTGAACTGATCTAATAATCTTCTTTTAATAAATATTTAAATTTGTAGATTTTATTTTTTTAAAGCTAATAAATTGTTTTCTGTTTATAATATATAGAATTGTATACATTGTAAATTGATAAACTTTGATTTTGAATTTAGTAAATGAATTAATTTTCTAATTCTAATTTATATTTGGTAAATTGGAAAATTTGGTTTAAATTTAACATTTAACTTTTCAAAGCAATTCAATAAATAATTTTATGGTTTATATTTATGGAAAATCTTATTTGTTTAGACTTATATTTAAATTAGCTTAAAAATGAATTTAAATTAGATTAACATCAAAGCTTTGTTTTATTTTTCTTTTTAAAATATTGTTTGAAATTATATATAAGAATTTAAAATACAATTTACATATGATTTTAATATATTGAGCAATAGAAGTAAATTACAATCTCTTTTATAAATTATTTGATATTATTTAACTTGTTATTTTCAAATGATAATTTTAATTCTTAGTTTTTATGATCATATAAAATTTTGTTAGAAATAGGATTTGTTGTTTTTTTAAATACAATAAGAGTTATATATGCATATATATAACTTGATTTTTAAAATTGGATTTGATAAATAAATTTAAAATATGAATGTAATGTTTTGATATTTAAAGGAATAAATACTAAAAAATATTTGAATACGTTTATATTTATAATTTGATTGTTTTCATTTCTTTTTGATTTAAAAAGAGATAAATTCATTTGTATATACATAAGAATAATAAGTTTAGGTTTAAAAGTTTTTATAAATAATTTAGATTAAAAATATAAATACTCTTAATACAAGCGTAAGTTTCTTAAACACCAAATTGACATGAAACGACCCGCAAATCCGTACCCCTTGAGTCAATACTATTCTACCTAAATCAACTCAAGTTGCACAGAAATACGAACCATTTGGGTTAAAGAAGAAGAGGTAGAAGAAGAAAATAGAAAACAACATCAGAATCTAACCATCGCAGCGGAATAAAATATAATAGATAATAAATACTCTTTACTCAAACATCAAATATCTTTGTTTATAAATTACATCATCAGAGTACATCAAACACAGCTCAACATCAATGTCATACAAATGGATACACAACAACTCAACACAGCGGAAATATATATATATATATATATATATATATATATATATATATATACAAGTACAAGAATATGTATCGTCATCCAGCTCGTCTCCTGAGCTCCATAGCATCATATCCTATATCCTATATCCTATAATACTCGGTCTGACCCGAGCATTACAGTTAAATAACACCCGAGTCAGTCTGGAATACCAGCGTGAGAAAATCACACCCAATTGATTATTAAAGTTTCAAAAATCCTTTGAAAACAAAGGCATCTCTTAAGACCACGTCACAAATAAACATGTCGGGTTTTTACCTTACGATAGCTAAAACAATTTTTATAGAAATCCTTTGATATTGTAATAGGGTCTATATACAAATACTTATAAAATAGCCGAAATTGTTACATTCGTTAAATTCCAGCTACTAGCGACAGAGTGGGTAATACAAACAAAACTCGTACAAGGCTCGTTGGGAGAATGGATTTCCAACTAATGACTAGGCACTGGGGTACCACCTGTCATAGTACGGGGCCTAGATCACCTTACCGAGGAGTACGCCCGCTCCCCTGCAACACAAGGCCAGGACTACCCCTTACTGGATAATCCCGAGTGAGATCACCCCGCGGTTGGGATCAGCAGCCGCCCACTAAGCCGAAATAAAAGGGGACATCTAGGCTGGGATGACCTCACCCTGCTTGGGTGCTACCCACCTAGCCTTGCTGCATATCCCCTGATTTTCAGTCATTCCCATTTGATGAGGCTTGAGGCTAAGCGTTACCTTAATAGAACATATCCCTTAGAATGTCCATCGCCCACCTGACGATGTTTCGCAAGCATTCATCCATACAAGTCCGTCCCGGGTTCGAACGGAACCGAAGGCACTATTCCTACTACATCCATTTTGGAAATATCCTCAAGATTAGTAGCGACTAGCCCTTGCACTTCACTGCTCCATCTTCGAATCCAACTCGTTTCCACGAAACGTACAAAATGGACCGAAGTGGTTTTCGAGAAATAAATCTCGATCCCGGTCTCTTCGAAACGATCAACGTATTTGTCCAATATTGATAGTCGGTTATTGAACTATCAATTAATATTGACAAACAACCATCCAACAATAAATAATTTCCAAAATTATTTATTAACCTCAAAGTATCTTCACAGGATATATTTCTATTTTCAATCCTTTGAAAACAGTTTTAAAACCATCTTTCCTTTTAGAATAAATTTTCCCAATTATTTTCTATCTCCTCTGAAATCACCAAGCACAAAACTAGATTTTAAAATAATTTAAAACACTTTACTTTGAAATATACTTTAAAACATTCAAGTTAAAATTACTTTAATAATTTGTTAAAAATACATGCTATATGAATATTTGAAAATAAGGTTACTTGATAAAATATAGAATCAGATTTCTACTTTGTTAAAAACAAAACTACTAAGTTACTTCTTAATAATTATTGCTAGAATAGATTAAAGAGAATACTTACTTTAGACTTTAAATATTAGAAATAATAAATTTTACAAAACTTGCTTTCTAAAAAAAACTACTTTTAAAACATTTAATTTATATTTACAAATTTACTTTTAAAAAAAAACGTGTACTTGGCCATCCAGAGAAAATTCCAACTTCAAGCACTTAAATCAATTTTCCCCAAATTGATTTCCAATTTATTTTATTTGAAATAAATTTCTTTAATTGCTCAATTCATCAATCCATTAGTTATGGACTTATTATTAATGTTATTATTTCCGTTTGATTTTAATTTCTTTTATCTGAAATATACCAATTTCAGGTTATTTCCATTTCCTTCTTAAATAATTTAAATCTTCATTTTAAATAAATATTTTGTTCTTTTAAATAGTAATTCTGAAGTTTAAAAATCCATTAATCTTCTGATTTATTCAAAATTTCCCTTTCTATATTCAAAATTTATTTATTAGAATTTAAAAGTCACTTTATTTCTTTCCCAATTCATTCTTAAATTTATATAATTATTTTAGTTACAAAATTTCTTACTTTATTTCCCTTCCAGAATTCAGTTTATTTATTTTTAGTAATTCATTATACCCAATTAAATCCAATCGAGCATAGCATTCAATATTCCAATATCATTCATCATAGAATATCAATTGATCACAACAAAGGGAATTAAACAATTTAAATAAATGTTGAGTAATCCAGTTGGATCCCTCCAACCTGTTTTTCCTGCATCCACAGATGTTAGCACAACATAATACATTCCAAAATATCATACTATATCACATCAATCAATTCAACCATCCAACAATTATTTAAATTTAATCATTTAAATTTTAAACTTAACTGAGTGAGATTAACTCACCTTTTATTTTATTTGCGGTCCATTTCCATTACGACTTGTTTCTCCTCACGTCTTTAGACCTTGTATAACCATTATATAATTTATTAATATTCGAACAAATTGAACAATTAGTCTTATTTTATAAATTTCTTAACTAATGATTTAGTTCAAACTGAATTTCTTATAATAAATAATTTTAGAAGTTAAAATCATGAAATAGGTTAATCTCCATAATCCATTATTAGAAAATAGACTAGTGATTGGAAATACTTATCTTTATTTCCTTTTCACTTGGGAGCTATGGATATATTTAAAAACAAAATAAACTACATAGATTTCAAAAATCTAATTTACATAAACCTTCAAATATATATATTTTTTTTAAAAAAATCCTATATAACTTCAACATATTACTGTATACATATCTAAAGGTAAAAGTACTCAAAAATCCAAGTTTAAATATAACTCTTATCTCCAAAAATCTCATCTATATGTATTATTTTCTGTTTATTTATACATATATAAATATAAAATTTTCTGAGTACATAAATATATGCATGCTGATTACTACATTCCCAGAAAAATAAATCTTATTTAAACGAAGCAGTAAGGTTTTAAATGTGTGTATATATAGAGTTATACTTATATATTTTTTTAAAAAATAAATCTTACTGTAAATAAATTAATTTATTATCTTCTTCCACAAATTTTATAGCAAAAAAAAAGCAGAAAATACCTAACGACCTCCCCCTTCGATCGACCACCAGCCCCACTTCGACCCCTTCCAGGAACCTTAGCTTATCGTTGCTGCAGAACCTCGTGTTCGAGCACGCGAATGTCAGTCTTTGTCGAACTTGCCAAAGTCTTCTCCACACGCTTCCGTTCGACAGCGAGGCAGCGAAGTTGCGATGAAACCAGACCCATCAAATCGCGGAGCTTTCCCCCAATCGCGAGCCATCACAAACTCGTACTCGCGTGCTCTAAGTCCCAAGCTTGACTAGATCCTATACTCTCAGCCGCCATTATTTTTTCCCCTCGAGAAACGAATTCGAGGAACGTGATATGAATCCCCTTTTTTTTCTTTTTTTATATATATAAACGAGCTTCTGCGAAAAGGAAGAGAGCAAGAATAAAAAGAGGAGAGCGTGCTAGAGAAGGTATAGGCAGTACAGGTCGGCCGATAGGAAAGATTTTGACCGATGATAAGTTGCAGGATATTTTATATTAGAACAATAAATTATTTACGAAGTGTTTTTACCTCATACGATCACACTAAAATTCCAAAAATTACGAAATCTGAAATCCGGCAATAATTCAATATTACGGACCCAACGGAACTAGTTTCATTGAAATTCCGAGACTGTGCCTCAGAAGGCTATTTTTAAATTCAATTTAAACGATTTAAATTTCGAAACCGAACAAAACACTTCCAAAATCAATTTTAACACTTACACTATTTTCCATATTATCGATATAATTTTATCAGCCATTAAATTAGTTTTAACAGGCTTAAAACTCCAGATTCAACAATTTACCCAACTTCACTTATTTAATTTAATAATTCAATTATCAAATAAATTGAGAGATTCATAATTCAAATTAAAATCACTCTATTGAATATTTAAAATCAATTAAATACTCCGATTTTAAATGCTCAAAAATTACGGGTCGTCACATTCCTTCCCCGAAATTACTAATTAAGAAGAATGGTCCAATCCCCGCTTACTTATTCCCCAAACCAAACAGTTTTTAACAATTGAACACCTTACCAACTATCTTCTTATAAAAGACCCATTATTATTCTTATTAACTTTCCAAACTGTTCCAAAACCTTCTATAGTTTTCAAATAACTTACTTGTTCAACTATTCAAATAATAATTCAAAACTAAAATTTGAATTATCAAAATTTTCTCAAAATCTTTCTGACTCCCTAAATTCCCGAAATGTTTTGCCAGCGTCTCCTTTGCGCGGCTGACTCGGTACAACTACAAAAGGCCTCTATGGGCTACCAAATCCAAAAAGAAAACAAAAAGCCAAATGGCTCAATCCAAATCCCAATCAAATTTCATACAAAAATTAAACACATACCTTTTTGATTGGGCAATTCTAATTTATTATCTGAAATCAAAACCAATTCCCTTTCCTCTTTATAATAACTGCATACCCTTCATAACGATAGTATCCAATCACAATATTCCAAAAAACATTTTATCGACTCCCTTACAAAATGTCAATATCTATTCATTCCAATATTATCTTAGATTATATTTGTAGTATCAATCTTCCATTTAAGAATTCACCATTCCCTCTTAAGTTTCGTATAAGCATTTCATATGCTTCTTATATTCATTTTCACTTCACCACTTTAGTTTATATCCATTTCTATTCAAATCGGTTCTTTCATTTCCATATGAATTCAATTTATCTTTAACTTTAAATATTGAATTTTATTTTCCATTTATAACTAATTCATGTCCTTATTTGAAATTGGTTTCATTTACTAACTTATTACAACTTCCAATTTGAAACCGTTTTGTCGTTAACAAAAGTTTCCAAAATTTTCAAAAATTTTCTAACTCCTAAAATTTCTGAAAATTTTTGGCAGAGTCTCCTTTGTACGAAGGAGCTTTTGCAATTTGACAAAAGAGATAAATATATATACATCGACCCACCCGGTCGGAAAAACCAAAAACAGTTCATATTTCCTATTTTTATTGCGTAGGCGTACCTTATTTAGCATTTTAAGCAAGCGGCTTATTATTTTTAGCAAATAGCACAACCAAATCCAGCCACACGGCTTCCAGGTACCTGTACTTACTCAATTTAAACATGTAAGTGCTGAATATATGAAGTTTAACAGCATATCACTTATTTGCAATAGTTAAAACATATGAATTCTAAAAGAAATGCACACCAAACATTTCTCCGTAAGCAACTTATGCAATTTTTCATACTAATTCCACTGTTCCAATTAATTTACAAACCATTTTCATTAAATTGAATGGTTTAAAACTCAATCGCTTACATTTAATTTATTCTTAAGAAAACTGAACTCATATTTAATTCAATTGCTTTCAAAATCAATTTATTTTACTTCTATCAACTCATAGAATTTTAATTACTTCTATTTACATCAAATGACAATTTATTCTATGCAGTTTGATGAGATCTATGTGAATAAATAAGCACTTGAGTTTTATAACCAATTTTAAATTGACTCCGACTCAACTTACACTTAATTCTATTCCATTTCGAATTTATTCACAATCTGTATATTCTCATTTTCATTGCATTTAAAGTTGAATCCATTCACTTACATTTTATTTTATTAACCACACTAGTTCATTCAAAACCATTAACAAGGGTGGTTCATCTTCCTTACCACTTAAATTTCCTTTTTATTTTAATTCATTCACGACCATTTATTTATTCAATATAATTAGTTTATCCTCATTCACATAAACCATCTTAGTAAACTTGAAACATTCTATTCTCCTTATTGTTTCAAGTTATTTCAATCCCTTAATAATTTAAATGGTTTACAATATTTATTTAAGAATTTCATTCCATTAAATATTACCTGTAACTCACCGAATTTTATTTCGATTAAAATTTATTTCATTTGATTTTAAACCAATCCAATATTATTACACTTAGTTTTAAGTTGAATTTAATTCAACTCTTCCATTTGTTTAGCTTAAATCAATTTACTTCATTTTATACTTAAGCTCATTTTATTTTACAAGTAAATTTTTTTCTTTTTTCTATTCAACTTAATTCTCTCTCTCAATTAAATCTCATTTTAAATTTGCAATTTCATTTGATTGGTTATTAATGAATTTAACTTCCCAGATTCAACTCATTCTATTTATTACCTGGCTATCTTCACTTATTTGGATTTTATTTGCAATTCATAATATTACTATTTTAATCCATTTCCATTTTTATTCGATACATTTCAATTATATTTAATTTGTTAACACTTCAAGTTAAATTTTAATCAATAACTCAAGTTCTGATTTCACCATTCACTTTTAAATTATCATCCAATTTTATTAACTCACAATTCAACTTCATTCTCAATTCATTTAATTAATTGCAAGGCAACCTCCAATTATATTTTCTTCACCCATGATTCAAGTCGAATTTGATTTATAACTTGAGTTTTATTTCCAAACTTCATTATTAACTCACAATTCAACTTTATTTAACTACATTGGGTTCTCATTACATATTTCATTATCTAATTATCATCTAAATAGTCTTTCCCCAACTTATAATCCAGAACTTGATTTTAATCTCAAAACCTCTTCATTTAAATTTTCTTAAGTTCAAATTTATTTTATAATTCAAGTTTTGATCTTCATTTTATTTTTCAATTCATCAAAAATATTTATTTTGGGTTTCTATCCCACTTTTTCAAATTTTTTAAGTCGCAACTTATTATTTACACAATTCCATTCATCATAGGCTTGAGTATATTCTTCTTTTATTTTAACTCAAGCCTTATGCTTATTTATAACCCAAGCATATTTTATTCCATGCATTATAATTCTTTTACTCGTTATTCTTATTATTTATTTCAATTCCAATCCTTATCCAATTTATTTTCCATTTGTCCAGGTAAGAATTTAATTCCATTCATTAATTCAATTGAATTCTTATTCCAATTCAATTTTATTTTAACTCGGTTTTATTTAACTCAATTCGATTCCAACTTGATTCGAATACAACTGGATATTATTTTCAGCCGATCCAATTAATGTCAATCCAGTCAAATTTTTATTTCCCATCAAAGTTAATTTCATTTTTAACTTTTCTCTTTAAATTAAATTCTCAACATCCAAAGCTCATATTTCCCTCCTGATTTAAAACTCATCTCAATTTATAAGCTTACAATTTATAAGCTTCAACTTATCTCATCAGGATTTTTAAACTCCCGGCTTTGGTTTCAAATCATTTTGAAATCTTCAACATCTCAAATCACATTTCTCAAAAGTTACACCAATCCTGTTTATTCCTAACAAATTTCTTTTGAGATTTTCAAAAACAACTAGCTTTTCTGAACGAATAAATTTTTGCCAGCAATCCATCACTTAGTAATTCGAAAATGAATACTGATGATGTGGCCGTCATCATCAGAATTATTTTCCAATAATCCAAGTGATTTCAATGCTATATCACTTTCAAAATCCCTTTTAAAACAATTTCCTCTTAGAAATATCCCCAAAATAATAATGCTATTATTTATCTCCAAAACACTTCTAAAATCTACGGGATTTAAATTTCCAAATCCTGCTTAAATCAATTTGAACTATTATTCATTTGTACAATTTATGCTTATACAAATTTCCATTTGATTATAATTCAATTTATAACTTACATTTATAATTCATATTTATAAATTTCATTTCATAATTGAATTTATCTTCTCAATCTTTGGTTATATTTACAATTTCTAGTTAAAATTTTCACTTAACAATGATAATACTTTAATATCATCATTTCTAACATCCAAGCAACCATATATTAGCTAAAATGGTTTTCAAAAGCTATTCTTTATATCAAAATATGTTTTTGGGTAAAATTATTTCATTTACCCACATTTAAAACAAAAAACCGAGTCAATTGTTCTATTCAAGTGTTTAGAAACCCCTTCGATACAGTTGTCCAGACTGTGCCGACGAAGGTTCATATGCCACTCAATAAACCAATCAACACAATATTAAAACAATTTATATTCACTAACAAATACGTGCTCATATCTATTTATACGCTCAAACTCATTCTAGAGTACTACGGACACTATTTTATGAGTAATTCCCACCAGAGCTAAGGTTATCACCAACCTAAGCTCTGATACCAAGTAAAACGACCCGCAAATCCGTACCCCTTGAGTCAATACTATTCTACCTAAATCAACTCAAGTTGCACAGAAATACGAACCATTTGGGTTAAAGAAGAAGAGGTAGAAGAAGAAAACATAAAACAACATCAGAATCTAACCATCGCAGCGGAATAAAATATAATAGATAATAAATACTCTTTACTCAAACATCAAATATCTTTGTTTATAAATTACATCATCAGAGTACATCAAACACAGCTCAACATCAATGTCATACAAATGGATACACAACAACTCAACACAGCGGAAATATATATATATATATATATATATATATATATATATATACAAGTACGAGAATACGTATCGTCATCCAGCTCGTCTCCTGAGCTCCATAGCATCATATCCTTTATCCTATAATACTCGGTCTGACCCGAGCATTACAGTTAAATAACACCCGAGCCAGTCTGGAATACCAGCGTCAGAAAATCACACCCAATTGATTATTAAAGTTTCAAAAATCCTTTGAAAACAAAAGCATCTCGTAAGACCACGTCATAAATAAACATGTCGAGTTTTTACCTTACGATAGCTAAAACAATTTTTATAGAAATCCTCTGATATTATAATAGGGTATATATACAAATACTTATAAAATAGTCGAAATTGTTACATTCATTAAATTCCAGCTACTAGCCACAGAGTGGGTAATACAAACAAAACTCGTACAAGGCTCGTAGGGAGAATGGATTTCCAACTAATGACTAGGCACTGGGGTACCACCTGTCACAGTACGGGGCCTAGATCACCGTACCGAGGAGTACGCCCGCTCCCCTGTAACACAAGGCTGGGACTACCCCATACTGGATAATCCCGAGTGAGATCACCCCGCGGTTGGGATCAGCAACCGCCCACTAAGCCGAAATAAAAAGGGACATGTAGACTAGGATGACCTCACCCTTCTTGGGTGCTGCCAACCTAGCCTTGCTGCATATCCCCTGATTTTCATTCATTCCCATTTGATGAGGCGTGAGGCTAAGCGTTACCTTAATAGAACATATCCCTTAGAATGTCCATCGTCCACCCGACGATGTTTCGCAAGCATTCATCCATACCAGTCCGTCCCGGGTTCGAACGGAACCGAAGGCACTATTCCTACTACATCCATTTTGGAAATATCCTCAGGATTAGTAGCGACTAGCCCTTGCACTTCACTGCTCCATCTTCGAATCCAACTCGTTTCCACGAAACGTACAAACCGGATCGAAGTGGTTTTCGAGAAATAAATCTCGATCCCGGTCTCTTCGAAACGATCAACGTATTTGTCCAATATTGATAGTCGGTTATTTAACTATCAATTAATATTGACAAATAACCATCCAACAATAAATAATTTCCCAAATTATTTATTAACCTCAAAGTATCTTCACAGGATATATTTCTATTTTCAATCCTTTGAAAACAGTTTCAAAACCATCTTTCCTTTCAGAATAAACTTTCCCAATTATTTTCTATCTCCTCTGAAATTACCAAGCACAAATCTAGATTTTAAAATAATTTAAAACACTTTACTTTGAAATATACTTTAAAACATTCAAGTTAAAATTACTTTAATAATTTGTTAAAAATACATGCTATATGGATATTTGAAAATAAGGTTACTTAATAAATTATAGAATCAGATTTCTACTTTGTTAAAAACAAAACTACTAAGTTACTTCTTAATAATTATTGCTAGAATAGATCAAAGAGAATACTTACTTTAGACTTTAAATATTAGAAATAATAAATTTTACAAAACTTGCTTTCTAAAAAAAACTACTTTTAAAACATTTAATTTATATTTACAAATTTACTTTTAAAAAAAACGTGTACTTGGCCATCCAGAGAAAATTCCAACTTCAAGCACTTAAATCAATTTTCCCCAAATTGATTTCCAATTTATTTTATTTGAAATAAATTTCTTTAATTGCTCAATTCATTTCAAAAATCCATTAGTTATGGACTTATTATTAATGTTATTATTTCTGTTTGATTTTAATTTCTTTTATCTGAAATATACCAATTTCAGGTTATTTCCATTTCCTTCTTAAATAATTTAAATCTTAATTTTAAATAAATGTTTTGTTCTTTTAAATAATAATTCTGAAGTTTAAAAATCCATTAATCTTCTGATTTATTCAAAATTTCCCTTTCTATATTCAAAATTTATTTATTATAATTTAAAAGTCACTTTATTTCTTTCCCAATTCATTCTTAAATTTATATAATTATTTTAGTTACAAAATTTCTTATTTTATTTCCTTTCCAGAATTCAATTTATTTATTTATAGTAATTCATTATACCCAATTAAATCCAATCGAACATAGCATTCAATATTCCAATATCATTCATCATAGAATATCAATTGATCACAACAAAGGGAATTAAACAATTTAAATAAATGTTGAGGAATCCAGTTGGATCCCTCCAACCTGTTTTACCTGCATCCACAGATGTTAGCACAACATAATACACCAATTCCAAAATATCATACTATATCACATCAATCAATTCAACCATCCAACAATTATTTAAATTTAATCATTTAAATTTTATACTTAACTGAGTGAGTTTAACTCACCTTTTATTTTATTTGCGGTCCATTTCCATTCCGACTTGTTTCTCCTCACGTCTTTAGACCTTGTATAACCATTATATAATTTATTAATATTCGAACAAATTGAACAATTAGTCTCATTTTATAAATTGCTTAACTAATGATTTAGTTCAAACTGAATTTCTTATAATAAATAATTTTAGAAGTTAAAATCATGAAATAGGTTAATGTCCATAATCCATTATTAGAAAATAGACTAGTGTTCCTTTTCACTTGGGAGCTATAGATATATTTAAAAACAAAATAAACTACATAGATTTCAAAAATCTAATTTACGTAAACCTTCAATTTTTTTTTTAAATCCTATATAACTTCAACATATTATTGTATACATATCTAAAGGTAAAAGTACTCAAAATCTAAGTTTAAATATAACTCTTATCTCCAAAAATCTCATCTATATGTATTATTTTCTGTTTATTTATACATATATAAATATAAAATTTTCTGAGTACTTAAATATATGCATACTGACTACTACATTCCCAGAAAAATAAATCTTATTTAAACGAAGCAGTAAGGTTTTAAATGTGTGTATATATAGAGTTATACTTATATTTTTTTTAAAAAATAAATCTTACTGTAAATAAATTAATTTATTATCTTCTTCCACAAATCTTACAGCAAAAAAAAAAAAAGCAGAAAATACCTAACGACCTCCCCCTTCGATCGACCACCAGCCCCACTTCGACCCCTTCCAGTAACCCTAGCTTATCGTTGCTGCAGAACCTCGTGTTCGAGCACGCGAATGTCAGTCTTTGTCGAACTTGCCAAAGTCTTCTCCTCACGCTTACGTTCGACAGTGAGGCAGCGAAGTTGCGATGAAACCAGACCCATCAAATCGCTGAGCTTTCCCCCAATCGCGAGCCATCACAAACTCGTACTCGCGTGCTCTAAGTCCCAAGCTTGACTAGATCCTTTACTCTCAACCGCCATTATTTTTTCCCTCGAGAAACGAATTCGAGGAACGTGATATAATACCCTTTTACTTCTTTTTTCTTTTTTTTTATATATAAACGAGCTTCTGCGAAAAGGAAGAGAGCAAGAATAAAAGGAGGAGAGCGTGCTAGAGAAGGTATAGGTAGTACAGGTCGGCCGATAGGAAAGATTTTGACCGATGATAAGATGTAGGATATTTTATATTAGAACAATAAATTATTTACGAAGTGTTTTTACCTCATACGATCACACTAAAATTCCAAAAATTACGAAATCTGAAATCCGGCAATAATTCAATATTACGGACCCAACGGAACTAGTTTCGTTGAAATTCCGAGACTGTGCCTCAGAAGGCTATTTTTAAATTCAATTTAAACAATTTAAATTTCGAAAACGAACAAAACACTTCCAAAATCAATTTTAACACTTATACTATTTTCCATATTATCGATATAATTTTATCAGCCATTAAATTAGTTTTAACAGGCTTAAAAATCCCGATTCAACAATTTACCCAACTTCATTTATTTAATTTAATAATTCAATTATCAAATAAATTGAGATATTCGTAATTCAAATTAAAATTACTCTATTGAATAATTAAAATCAATTAAATACTCCGATTTTAAATACTCAAAAATTATTGGTCGTCCCATGACATGTGTTGAATCATAAATAAATTAAGGTGACAAATGTTAAGAATGGAAACAAGTGTCTTTTTAGTTTTTTTTTCTTTTATTTTTAATTAAATCAAAAATCTACTCATATAAACATATTACTTCTTATCCTTTTTCCTTTTCTATTCTTTCTTCCTCAAATCTTTAAGAGAATTTTCAAATCTGAAATCCAAACTCATCTTTGATCAAAACAAACTGGTAAATTTCCCTCAAAACCAAATTTAAATCAAAATCTGTTCAAACAAACTCCTTCAAAATCTGGAAATCAAAATTTCATTCAAAACAGAAAATCTGTAATCCCTGCACTAATAACTCCTCCACCCTAAATCATCTGAAACCTTCTTCCAAACTGAAATGCAAGTATAACCTGTAGCTCCTCAAATACATTAGTCTGAAACTCAACTTGAAACATCCAAAAACCTGCATGCAACTTCTAAGCTCAATTCAATTCTGCAATTCATAAACCTGAAATCAAATCTGCAACTTCATCTAAAACATGCATGCATTTTCTTATCTGGAGCCAGCAATTCTTTTTCTGGAAAGCATGCAAATGAAGCATTATACAAAAGCAAGATGAATGTTTTAATAGCAAACTGCAGTTTTAAAAGCAAATTGAAGTTCAAATTCATAAGCAAAAATAAAAGAAGAAATCTGAAGCAACCTTGAAGTCTTTAAGTCAAAGCACCATTATGGTTCAAAAGCTTTCAATAAACATAGAGGCTCTGCTCATAAAATCTGTGAGTAACATTTTATAAACTTAAATATTAATTTAGTTGCTTGTTTTATTTCTGCAGATAAGTGTCACGCATGCTATATTTCAAGTTCATTTCTGGTATATTATGTATGTTTGTAGATGTGTATGTTACTGTGAATTCATTTTTCTGTGCTTAAGTTCCAGATATAAGAAGTGCTTAAGAATATCCATTTTATTTGAATTTAATCTGTGTAAAGATGTATGATTTAAACAAAATATAGCTGAATAATATAAGTTAAAGTTTAAATTTTATAAAGAAAAAAGAAAAAAAACTGTAATGTCTCTGAAACACAAATAACAGAACAAAACTTTTGAATGTAGGAATTTAATCATCATGGTTTATTGATTTAATATTATCAATAGATTACATGATCAAAAACTTGATTTTTAAAACTTAAATTAAAATTTCTAACTTGGAATTGACTGAGTAATTCTGGTTAACCAGAAAACAAATTTTGGGTCGTAATTGCTGATCTAGGAGGTCGGGGTGGCCATGGTTTTCTCTGGTGATTGAGGAATGATCACAGATGCAAGGAAAAATGGTAGTTGAAGGATTAATGCAGTGAGGCAGTAGTAATTTGGGATTAAAGATTATAAACCTAGTTTTCTGGTCATCAGTAACTTTGGTCGCCGAAATTCCTAAAGGCAATCGAGTTCTTCGTGATTCAAGCTGGTGATAGATGGGGTATGGAGGAGTTCGAGGCCGGAGGTGAAGTTTTCCAGATGATTGGATCTTGGTATTTGAAGAAAATTCCAGGTTTCAGCATTGTTTTCTGGTTTTGAGCTCGAATGCTAAATTTTGAATTAGGGGTTCTGCAGTGGATTGGATGGTCGGGAATGTATTGGGTGATGGTCGCCGACTTGCGCATGAGGTCGCGAGAGGTCGGAGATGGTTGCAGCGTTGGTGTAGGTGCACGGCGATCGTGTTGTGTCAATTTTGGTTTTGGGGAAGATGTACTCGAGTGATGTTCGAGTAGGATTGGGTTTTTGCCCGAAGTTGAAGGATGTTGGACTCGAAGACTTTGTGTTGTGGGCTCGGGTGAGTTTGACAGTTACAGGTTTGTGTTAAACCTGTCAATTTTAGTTTGAAAGGATTTCAAGATGAAGTGTTACTCGAGTTACTCGAGTTATTTTAGTGTTTAGCTCGAGTTAGTTTGTTCAAGTTTGAAACTTGTCCTATTTCAAAATTTAAACTAAATTTTAAAAGTGTAAACAAAGATTTAAAATGAGTTTTAAATCTAAGTTTAGTTTATGAATTAAAATTTCATTTTGAATCGTAGCTGTAAATAACTAAGTTTCTAAATTCAAATTTGTTTCAAATTACTATAAAGGGTTTATTGTTAAAAATGTTTTTAAAGAAATTTGAATTTGAAATTTGAAATAAGAAATGTTTTAAATAAAGTTTAAAACCGATTCAAATCAGGATTTGAATCTTTGTTTCAAAATAGATTTAAGTTTTTATAAATTTAAATGTTTAACAATTTTGAATGATTAAGTAAAATTTAAATGTTTTGAATTTAAAAAGAAATTTGTTTAATTTCTTGTAAAATTTCTTTTATAAGAAAAGTATTATTTATCATGTAATGTAAACGTTTTAAATTTATTTTAAAACTTGTTGAAGTTAAATTATAGTTTAATGATTTGTTATGCATTTAATTGTTAGGATAATTAAATGAGTAATTTATTTATTTTATAAATTGATGAAATGGATAATTACTTAAAGTAATTAAGAGTTTATTCTTAAAGGCTTAAGATTAATTATTCTTGGAATAATTAACTTGTAATTTATGAATTATTAACTAAATAAGATTTTTTTTAATTAATATTAATAATTAATTAATCAAGTAATAAAGGATTAATTAAGTTATTGTTAACACTTAATTAATTAATTAATTAATTAATTAGGGGTTAATTAATGGGTTATTAATGATTAATTAAGTTGTATTTAATAATGATCAAAATAAGTTAATTATTTTAGAAAAATAATTAATGAATTTTTTTAATAGTTAATGAAGGTCATTAACTAAGGATTATTTAATAATTAATTAATGTGATTAATTTTTAATAATTAATTAGATTAATTAATTTAAAGATAATCATCTGTGTAAATTGTTAAGTATAATTACTTGTGGAAGTAATTAAAGAATTAATTACTTACTGTAATTAATTGAGTTTAATTTGATCAGATTAAGTTAATTAATTCAGTTTAATTAATTTAAATAATCATTTGATGATTTGTGAAGTATAATTACTTAATGTAATTAAATGAAGAGAAATTACTTAGAGAAGTAATTTATGGGTAATTACTGGATGTAATTAATTGAAGTAATTTGTTGATAAAAGTAATTTAAGTATAATTACTTTGTGAATTAATCAAAGGATTGATTTGAGATAATTAATTAAAGAGTAATTAATTTATTTGTGAAGTAATTAAGGGTAGTTAATTACTGAATGGGTTAATCAAGGGTGATTAACAATTATGGTTTAATTGTAGATTAATTACTTAAAGTAATTAATTTAAATAGAAAATGTAATTAGAAATCATTAATTATTATAATTAATGATATAATTAAGAAATAGATTTATTTAGAAATAATTAATCAATGAAGGAATTAATGTAATTAATTAAGGATTAATGTAATTAATTATAGTTAATTAATTAAGGAAGTAATTAAAGATTAATTACTGTATTGGGTTAAGTATAATTAATTTGAGAAATTAATTAGTGAATAATTACTTGAACGTAATTAAAGATTAATTAATCAGGGATAATTAATTAAAATGAATAATTGGCTGATGCTTAATTAATTGATTTATAATTAATTAATTAATAGTGATATAAGCAAGTTGATATTAATGAAGTAATTAATTTAATTTACTTTAAATTAATTAGAGATGATGTAATTAATTTAATTCACTTTAAATTAATTATATTTGGTATGATTTGTTGATACGCGAAGATTTTGATCACTGACAATGTGCTTCAACAGAAAAAAAGAAATATGTGCAAAGCAGGAAGATCGATGAAGACCAAACAAATATAAGTATGATTTTTTATATTGGTCTTAGTCTAGATTTATTGTTAAAATCTATCCTCAAGAGGCTTGCACGAACACTAGAAAACATTTTATAAACTTCATTTTTATTTAAGCTTTCACTGTGCACATTTTATAAGTTCAGTCGACTGAACAGGAATAGCCAGTCGACTGAAACTGGTACGAATACATAAACATGCACAGTTTCAATCGACTGAAACACCCTGCTCAGTCGACTGAATTTGTTCCTGAAAATTTTACTTCATATTTTCAGTTGACTGAATTCTCTGTTCAGTCGACTGAATTTGAACCTGCGAATTTTTTATGAATGGACACCTTCTTCCTCCCAAGAGTTGCAACCATTCACCAATGGAAATGGAAGCATCTCTTGTTTGCAACATTTGACAACAAATGCACCTCTTCTACAAGTATATATACATGATTCTAACATCATTCAAGTCACCGAATTCTCTTGCTTTAATCTTACTATTTTCTTGATCATATTCTCTAAATATTCTCAAAGCAATCACCAATCTATTGCTTGAATCACTGTTTTGTTTATAACATTCTTTTGATTCATAGCAATTCACATTTCCTAAATCTTCACAAACGCATTGCATACTCTCGAGGATAAGATTATAGGAATATTGTATTACATTAGACTCATTAGTGTTGACAAGAACACAACAAGTCGAATATTGTATTTTAGTAATTGAGTTGAAGTCCTCTTCGGTAGTTGAGGCAAGAAATCCCGTTTGGTTGTTCGGGTAAGTTGTAAACCTATTCCTCCGGGTGAAGTGAGGGTGTTAGTTAGTGAAATTCCTAAGTGAAGCTTAGGGACTGGACGTAGGACTAGAGGTCCGAACCAGTATAAAATCCTGGTGTCTCATTGCATTTACCTACTTTATCTACCTAGACTATTCCGTTATTCCATATTACACGATCCTACCGCATAGCCCCATTTTTCATGATTATTAATCATTGCTTATATGGATGGATGATATGAATTGCCTTGAATGGTTTGAATCTCAAATATGAGATTAGTAATGTTGAATGATATGGATGCATTGGTTGCATTGTGATGTTGATTTGGATTACCTTTTGATAATGTTAATATGGATTATCTGTTGTGATGATAATGTTGATTATCTATTGTGAATCTGTGATTTATCTATCTTTGTATATAGATAATTGAATTGTTTTAAACCTTTAAAACAACTTGGCCTTAAAAGACACGCTTTGGATTTCGATGAGACCGGGATCGGGTTTCCATATCTGGATATTCGAAAACCACATCGATCCAAATTAACGATAGGTCATGAATCTCTTGTGAAGAGTGAAGACTCGAGGTGTAAGAACTATATTTGTCAATATAACTCTGAGGGTGATTCCGAGATGATTTGACGGAGTAGTACTTACAGGTTCGAGATGGTGATTTAGAGTGCAAGGGTTACCGTCGTTAACTCTGAGGGTGATTCCAAAACGAGTGTAACGAGATAATGCCTTCGGTTTCGTTCGAACCCGGAGCGAACTTGTATGGATTGAATGCTTTCAAATCATCATCAGGTGGGCGATGAGCATTCTAAGAGATGTGTTCTCTAAAGGTAATCGTAGCCTCAAGCCTCATCAACCGGGAATGGCTAAAACAGGGGAGGTGCAGCAAGGCTAAGTGGGTCATGCCCAAGTAGGACGAGATTTTCCTATGTCTATAGGTCCCTTTTTATTCGGCTTAGTGGGCGGTTGGAACGTAAGCCAACTGCGGGGTTGTCTTGTTCGGGACTGTCCAGTAAGGGATGGTTTCGGTCTTGTGTTGCAGGGGAGTGGGCGTACTCCTCGGTACGTTGATCTAGGCCACGTATTGTAACAGGCGGTACCCCAGTAGCCCTGCCATTGTATGGAATCCAAAATTCAATAAGTGCCAACGGTTTTGATTGTATTGCCCACTTTTGTGGCTAGTAGCTGGAATTTAATAAATGTAACAATTTCGGCTATTTCATATTTACTTGAAAACCCTAGACCTATTATAATATCACTGGATTTCCTATCAAATGTTTTGGCTAGCGTAATGTAAAAACTTTTCCATGTTTATGTGTGGGAAGTCTTACGTGATACCTTTTCTTTTCAAAGGTTTTTCAAAGTTGAGCAACTTTAACCTGTTACTCACACCAGACCCATGTCTGACCCAGAGTTTATCTTCTGTTTTCTTAAACTTTTGGATACTCAAATTTTTACGAGTAGCCAAGGGATTCAGGTTAGCTTTTGACGAATTATGGAGGAGCAATGGAGCAGGAGGCTTCTGCGTTGTAGATATATAGTTCCGCTGTGTGTTCTCTGTGTTGGTATCTTTGTTGTATTATATTGAGTTATATAACTAGACAGACGTTTATAACTGTCTAGTATGTGTTGTATTGTCTGTGTAACTCTGATTAGTGTTGTATACTATGTAATATTTATGTAATTAATATAATTTATTCGTTCCGCTGTTGAGATTCTGATGTTGTTTCTTCTTTCTTCTCTTTCTTTTCTCTTTTTTATCCCTTTCTTTCTTCATGATGATGTGATTTTCTTTGGTGAGAAAATCAGGTCGTCACAGGTGGTATCAAAGCGCTAGGTTGAGTGAATACCTAGGCTTTGAAGTGATTTTTTTCTTGAGAGAGCGTATTTGTAATTTTAAATATATATATATATATATATATATATATATATATATATATATATATATATATATTTACTTCTACCTATTTGTTGGGTTACCTGTTCAGGTTTTCCAATATATGTTATAAAGGTAGATGAGGTAGTGGTGTGTGTGTAACACGAGTACTACCAATGGTTGGAGTTTGAGTATTGAGGTTAGAAGTGTATCTATCGAGACTGTAGATCTAATACCGTCTCGAGTGAGTTGTGCAGAGTGTAGAGATTTCATAGATCTCTGAGGTAACCTGTTAAGGTTTGGAGTCTATCTTTGAGTTGGATGAGTTGAGTTTGGATCTGTCGGTTGGACAGAAGTGAATAATGGTATCTTGATACCTCAGGAATTAGTAGCTGTGTGATGAGACGCAGTGACTACGGATGTTTCCAAAGATTTTTCTTTGGAACAAGTTTACGAAGTATATCTGCTACGATGTTGTGGCTGGGTTCAGCATGATGTTTCAGTCTGGTTTGAGGTCCGAGTTTCTCGAAGAGCTTTGGATTAGGAAGTCTTTGGCACCGGTGTCAGCAGTGCAGCTCGGAGTGTTCTGTGTGCTAGCAAGAAGGTCTTCTGGTTAGCAGTTTTCTGAAAGTGGAGTTCAGAAGCAGCAGAGTGGATCCATTTCTTCGATGGATTGGCTAGATAGCGTAAGCTGTTATGATTGGTAAAGAAAGAACGGTTTACTTTGGATATTGGATTGGTTGATCGCAAAAGCGACTTGCGGTAGTTTGAGTGTTCACTTGAGATTCATAGGTTTGGTGAAGCAGCTTAGGATCAAGTGGGACATCTGAGTATTCTTTTATGGATCTGTTGAACCATATTTCTGAAATGTGTTGTCCAGTTTGTGCTCGTGTTCTCCATCTGCTTTTTCTTCTACTTCAGATCAGAGTTGTGCAGCGGAAGCAGTTTGGGAGTGCTTTTGTTTTATCTTTTCTGGATAGGAGAAGTAAGTTAGTCTTCCGATGTTTGTGGAGTATGGTCGATGTTCTTGATTTTGGATTGATCTTGAGGAGATTATTCTGTTGGGTTGTTTTGGTCTAGTTTGTTTCTTGAGACATCAGCAAAGGTTGAGCTGGTTGAGAGAGGTGAAGGCAGCACAGGATCGTCAGAAGTATTTTGTGGATAAGAGACAAGGGAATTTGGATTCCGGATTCGGAGATTTGATTTTGGGTAAGTTTTCTCCGATTTAAGCAGCTATAAGATTTGGTAAGATTGGGTAAGTCAACTCCGAGGTGTGTTGGATTTTTTCTGTGTTCTTGTGAGGATTGGTGTTTGATTTTCAAGGTTGAATTGCCAGTTTGGATAACTGGGATTCAATGTGTTTCACGTATCTCTAAGGGAGTACGTGTATGGTTTATCTCCGGTTGTGGAACCAGCAATTCAGGAGGATGTGATTGTGAGTCAGACTTGTATGTAGTCTGATATCTTGTTTAGTTTTGTAGATCTAGTTGGATAGGAGCTCTATAGCTTAGTAGTATAGATTGTTTGGATTCTGTAGAGTGAGTATCCCAGTATTTATATACTTGGGAAACTCAGGGAAATCCTATCCAGAATTTTTCTGGATAATTAGATTTGTTTTGATTGTGTGAATTGGTAGCTATGGTTGTTAGCATATGTTTGATAATATATGCTTGTGTTTTAAATAAAATCTTAAGATAGATTATTAAATTACCTTTGCTTTTAAATTTCGGGGACGAAATTCTTTTAAGGGGGGAGGAATATGATATCCCGGAAATTTGGCAATATAAATTAAATAATCTGTGTTAAAAATTAAATTGATTTGATAATTTTTAATAACAAAATTTTGAATTGATCTAATAATCTTCTTTTAATAAATATTTAAATTTGTAGATTTTATCTTTTTAAAGCTAATAAATTGTTTTCTGTTTATAATATATATAATTGTATATGACAAACTTTGATTTTGAATTTAGTAAATGAATTAATTTTCTAATTCTAATTTATATTTGGTAAATTGGAAAATTTGGTTTAAATTTAACATTTAACTTTTCAAAGCAATTCAATAAATAATTTTATGGTTTATATTTATGGAAAATCTTATTTGTTTAAATTTATATTTTAATTAGCTTAAAAATGAATTTAAATTAGATTAACATCAAAGCTTTGTTTTATTTTTCTTTTTAATATATTGTTTGAAATTATATATAAGAATTTAAAATACAATTTACATATGATTTTAATATATTGAGTAATAAAAGTAAATTACAATCTCTTTTATAAATTATTTGATATTGTTTAATTTTAATGATAATTTTAATACTTAGTTTTTATTATCATAAATAAATTTTGTTAGAAATAGGATTTGTTATTGTTAAATTCAGTAAGAGTTATATATGCATATATATAACTTGATTTTTAAAATTGGATTTGATAAATTAATTTAAAATATGAATTTAATGTTTTGAAATTTAAAGAAATAAATACTAAAAAAATATTTGAATAAGCTTATATTTATAATTTGATTGTTTTCATTTATTTTTAATTTAAAAAGAGATAAATTCATTTGTATATACATAAGAATAATAAGTTTAGGTTTAAAAGTTTTTATAAATAATTTAGATTAAAAATAAAAATACTCTTAATACAAGTGTAAGTTTCTTAACACACCAAATTGACATGTGTTGAATCATAAATAAATTAAGGTGACAAATGTTAAGAATAGAAACAAGTGTCTTTTTAGTTTTTTTTCCTTTTATTTTTAATTAAATCAAAAATCTACTCATATAAACATATTACTTCTTATCCTTTTTCCTTTTCTATTCTTTCTTCCTCAAAACTTTAAGAGAATTTTCAGATCAGAAATCCAAACTCATCTTTGATCAAAACAAACTTGTAAATTTCCCTCAAAACCAAATCTAAATCAAAATCTGTTCAAACAAACTCCTTTAAAATCTGGAAATCAAAATTTCATTCAAAACAAAAAATCTGTAATCCCTGCACTAATATCTCCTCCACCCAAAATCATCTGAAACCTTCTTCCAAACTGAAATGCAAGTATAACCTGTAGCTCCTCAAATACATTAATCTGAAACTCAACTTGAAACATCCAAAAACCTACATGCAACTTTTAAGCTCAATTCAATTCTGCAATTCATAAACCTGAAATCAAATTTGCAACTTCATCTAAAACATGCATGCATTTTCTTTTCTGGAAGCCTGCAATTCTTTTTCTGGAAAGCATGCAAATGAAATCAAGGAAAGCATTATACAAAAGTAAGATGAATGTTTTAATAGCAAACTGCAGTTTTAAAAGAAAATTGAAGTTCAAATTCATAAGCAAAAATAAAAGAAGAAATCTGAAGCAACCTTGAAGTCTTTAAGTCAAAGCACCATTCTGGTTCAAAAGCTTTCAATAAACATAGAGGCTCTGCTCATAAAATCTGTGAGTAACATTTTATAAACTTAAATATCAATTTACTTGCTTGTTTTATTTCTGGAGATAAGTGTGATGCATCCTAAATTTCAAGTTCATTTCTGGTATATTATGTATGTTTGTAGATGTGTATGTTACTGTGAATTCATTTTTCTGTGCTTAAGTTCCAGATATAAGAAGTGCTTAAGAATATCCATTTTATTTGAATTTAATATGTGTAAAGATGTATGATTTAAAAAAAATATAGTTGAATAATATAGGTTAAAGTTTAAATTTTATAAATAAAAAGGAAAAAAAACTGTAATGTCTCTGAAACACAAATAACAGAACAAAACTTTTGAATGTAGGAATTTAATCATCATGGTTTATTGATTTAATATTATCAATAGATTACATGATCAAAAACTTGATTTTAAAACTTAAATTAAAATTTCTAGTAATTGATTGAGTAATTCTTGTTTAACCGGAAAACAAATTTTGGGTCATAATTGTTGATCTAGGAGGTCGGGGTGGCCATGGTTTTCTCTGGTGATTGAGGAATGATCGTAGATGCAAGGAAAAATGGTAGTTGAAGGATTAATGCAGTGAGGCAGTAGTAATTTGGGATTAAAGATTATAAACCTAGTTTTCTGTTCATCAGTAAATTTGATCGTAGAAATTCCTAGAGGCAATCGAGTTCTTCGTGATTCAAGCTGGTGATAGATGGGGTATGGAGGAGTTCGAGGCTGGAGGTGAAGTTTTCCAGATGATTGGATCTTGGTGTTTGAAGCTAATTCCAGGTTTCAACATTGTTTTCTGGTTTTGAGCTCGACTGCTAAATTTTGAATTAGGGTTTCTGCAGTGGATTGGATAGTCGGGAATGTATTGGTTGATGGTCGCCGACTTGCGCATGGGGTCGCGAGAGGTCGGAGATGGTTGCAGCGTTGGTGTAGGTGCACGGCGATCGTGTTGTGTCAATTTTGGTTTTGGGGAAGATGTACTCGGGTGATGTTCGAGTAGGATTGGGCTTTTGTCCGAAGTTGAAGGATGTTGGACTCGAAGACTTTGTGTTGTGGGCTCGAGTGAGTTTGACAATTACAGGTTTGTGTGAAACCTGTCAATTTATGTTTGAAAGGATTTCAAGATGAAGTGTTACTCGAGTTACTCGAGTTATTTTAGTGTTTAGCTCGAGTTAGTTTGTTCAAGTTTGAAACTTGTCCTATTTCAAAATTTAAACTAAATTTTAAAAGTGTAAACAAAGATTTAAAATGAGTTTTAAATCTAAGTTTAGATTATGAATTCAAATTTCATTTTGAATCGTAGCTGTAAGTAACTAAGTTTCTAATTTCAAATTTGTTTTAAATTACTTTAAAGGGGTTATTGTTAAATTTTTTTTTAAAGAAATTTGATTTTAGAATTTGAAATTTGAAATAAAGAAATGTTTTAAATAAAGTTTAAAACTGATTCAAATCTGGATTTGAATCTTTGTTTCAAAATATATTTAAGGTTTTATAAATTTAAGTGTTTAACAATTTTGAATGATCGAGTAAAATTTAAATATTTTGAATTTAAAAAGAAATTTGTTTAATTTCTCGTAAAATTTCTTTTATAAGAAAAGTATTATTTATCATGTAATGTAAAGGTTTTAAATTGATTTTAAAACTTGTTGAAGTTAAATTATAGTTTAATGATTTGTTATGCATTTAATTGTTTGGATAATTAAATGAGTAATTAATTTATTTTATAAATTAATGAAATGGATAATTACTTAATGTAACTGAGAGTTTATTCTTAAAGGTTTAAGATTAATTATTCTTGGAATAATTAACTTGTAATTTATGGATTATTAATTAAATAAGATTTGTTTTTAATCAATAATTAATAATTAATTAATCGAGTAATAAAGGATTAATTAAGTTATTGTTAACACTTAATTAATTAATTAATTAGGGGTTAATTAATGGGTTATTAATGATTAATTAAATTGTATTTGATAATGATTAAAATAAGTTAATTATTTTAGAAAATTAATTAATGAATTTTTTAATAGTTAATGAAGGTCATTAACTAAGGATTATTTAATAATTAATTAATGTGATTAACTTTTAATAATTAATTAGATTGATTAATTTAAAGATAATCATTTGTGTAAATTGTTAAGTATAATTACTTATGGAAGTAATTAAAGAATTAATTACTTATTGTAATTAATTGAGTTTAATTTGATTAGATTAAGTTAATTAATTCAGTTTAATTAATTTAAATAATCATTTGATGATTTGTGAAGTATAATTACTTAATGTAATTAAATGAAGAGAAATTACTTAGAGAAGTAATTTATGGGTAATTACTGGATGTAATTAACTGAAGTAATTTGTTGATAAAAGTAATTTAAGTATAATTACTTTGTGAATTAATCAGCGGATTAATTTGAGATCATTAATTAAGGAGAAATTAATTTATTTGTGAAGTAATTAAGGGTAGTTAATTACTGAATGGGTTAATCAAGGGTGATTAACAATTATGGTTTAATTGTAGATTAATTACTTAAAGTAATTAATTTAAATAGAAAATGTAATTAGAAATCATTAATTATTATAATTAATGATATAATTAAGAAATAGATTTATTTAGAAATAATTAATCAATGAAGGAATTAATTAATGCAATTAATTAAGGATTAATGTAATTAATTATAGTTAATTAATTAAGGAAGTAATTAAAGATTAATTACTGTATTGGTTTAAGTATAATTAATTTGAGAAATTAATTAGTGAATAATTACTTGAATGTAATTAAAGATTAATTAATCAGGGATGATTAATTAAAATGAATAATTGGTTGATTCTTAATTAATTGATTTATAATTAATTAATAGTGATATAAGAAAGTTGATATTGATGAAGTAATTAATTTAATTTACTTTAAATTAATTAGAGATGATGTAATTAATTTAATTCATTTTAAATTAATTATATTTGGTATGATTATTAATCATTGCTTATATGGATAGATGATATGAATAGCCTTGAATGGTTTGAATCTCAGATATGAGATTAGTAATGTTGAATGATATGGATCCATTGGTTGCATTGTGATGCTGATTTGGATTCCTTTTGATAATGTTAATATGGATTATCTGTTGTGATGACAATGTTGATTATCTATTGTGAATCTGTGATTTATCTATCTGTGTATATAGATAATTGAATTGTTTTAAACCTTTAAAACAACTTGGCCTTAAAAGACACGCTTTGGATTTCGATGAGACCGGGTTCGGGTTTCCATATTTGGATATCTTAAAACCACATCGATCCAAATTAACGATAGGTCGTGAATCTCTTGTGCAGAGTGAAGACTCGAGGTGTAAGAACTATATTCGTCAATATTACTCTGAGGGTGATTCCGAGATGAGTTTGACGGAGTAGTACTTACAGGTTCGAGATGTTGATTTAGAGTGCAAGGGTTATCGTCGTTAACTCTGAGGGTGATTCCAAAACGAGTGTAACGAGATAATGCCTTCGGTTTCGTTCGAACCCGGAACGAACTTGTATGGATTGAATGCTTTCAGATCATCATCAGGTGGACGATGAGCATTCTAAGAGATGTGTTCTCTAAAGGTAATCGTAGCCTCAAGCCTCATCAACCGGGAAAGGCTAAAACATGGGGGTGCAACAAGGCTAAGTGGGTCATGCTTAAGTAGGACGAGATTTTCCCCTGTCTAGAGGCCCCTTTTTATTCGGCTTAGTGGGCGGTTGGAACATAAGCCAACTGCGGGGTTGTCTTGTTCGGGACTGTCCAGTAAGGGATGGGTCCGGTCTTGTGTTGCAGGGGAGCGGGCGTACTCCTCGGTACGTTGATCTAGGCCACGTACTATGACGGGCGGTACCCCAGTAGCCCTGCCATTGTATGGAATCCAAAATCCAATAAGTGCCAACGGTTTGATTGTATTACCCACTTTTGTGGCTAGTAGCTGGAGTTTAATAAATGTAACAATTTCGGCTATTTCATATTTACTTGAAAACTCTAGACCTATTATAATATCACTGAATTTCCTATCAAATGTTTTGGTTAGCGTAATGTAAAAACTTTTCCATGTTTATGTGTGGGAAGTCTTACGTGATACCTTTCTTTTCAAATGTTTTTCAAAGTTAAGCAACTTTAACATGTTACTCACACCAGACCCATGTCTGACCCAGAGTTTATCTTCTGTTTTCTTAAACTCTTGGGTACTCAAATTTTCTACGAGTAGCCAAGGGATTCAGGTTAACTTTTGATGAATTATGGAGGAGCAATGGAGAAGGAGGCTTCTGCGTTGTAGATATATAGTTCCGCTGTGTGTTCTCTGTGCTGGTATCTTTGTTGTATTGTATTGAGTTGTATAACTAGACAGATGTTTATAACTGTCTCGTATGTGTTGTATTGTCTGTGTAACTCTCATTAGTGTTGTACGCTATGTAATATTTATGTTATTAATATAATTTATTCGTTCCGCTGTTGAGATTCTGATGTTGTTTCTTCTGTCTTCTCTTTATTTTCTCTTTCCTATCCTTTTCTTTCTTCACAATGATGCGATTTTCTTTGGTGAGGAAATCGGGTCGTCACAGTTTGAATATGTATTTTCAGATCTTGTAACTTATTCATTTTATCTATTTCGTTCGTCATCTTCATCGATTCAAGCATACATGTTAGATTCATTTTTTAACAAGTTATTGGCTTTAAATTTTATTTTATATATATAACTCTATGTATTTTTATTTCATCCATTGTATATAGTATTTTTATTCAATTATTTGTGTATACTTCCATCGATTATCTATGCTTATTTAAAATTAATATAATCAAACTACATAAATTTAAAAGGATGTATTCATTTACTTTTCATTTATTAAATCGATCCAAATTTGTTATACAAAATCAGATCTATAGACTTTGTGTAATTTCAATCAATTTCCTCTTTCCACTTAAATTACAATGATTATTCTATCAATTTATTACCTAGGGTTTTCCAATTCTTTCAACCTATGATTACTTTCAATTAAAAATCATAGATTTAGACTTAAATCACATTTTCAATTCCAAGAAGGTATATAAATGAAAATTAACTACTTATGTACAACTCAATCATTTCGTAAACAACTCCACTCATTCAAGAATGCTTTTGAAGAGATTCCCTTTTTTAATCCGTTTCAAATTAGGATTTCTCCTCCTCATCCTTGCTTGTAAATACTTTGACGCGTTTCTCTTTATTTTCCAATTTGAATACTCTATCTCTCTTCTCATTTTCCTTTTCTTTTTCTTTTATTTAAATTTAGGTTTAACTTGTTTAAAGAAGGAGAAGAATTATAAAGGAGGTGACTAGGGTTTTGAGGAAAGATGGGTTAGGGTTATGCTCTTATTTATAATTGAAATTTTGGGTTATTAGAACTATTCTAGAAATTATTATTTTTAGAAATGCCACTGGATTCAATTTTTTTTATTTTGACCCATTTCACTAAAATTCGACAAGTTGTATATGTTTTTCGACAAATAGTATTCATGACACAACAGAATAAATCTAAGTCCTAACTACAATTTTTGTGAAAATTTACTATTTTGTTCCTTTATGTAAAGTTACATTTTTACCCTTATTAATGTTTTTAATTTATCATTAAAAAAATTTAGGTTTTACACTTGGAATTCTCTGTTAGAACCTTTTCTATATAGTATTTATGTATCAGGATTAGGCAACCCCAATACATCTCTTGGATCTATCTCTATAATCCTTGTACCAAATATATAGGTCGCTTCTCCGAAATCCTTTATGGAGAAGTTCATAGACAACCATGCTTTCACGGATTGCAATGCATTGTCATAACCAATCAGGAGAACATCATAGACATATAAGACTAAGAGTACTATAATACTTCCCTTTTCTTTCCTGTATATGCATGCTTCCTCTATACTATGATAAAAACCAAGCCATTTGAAACTCCTTGAAGAATATTTGATACCGTAATTGATCATAACAATTTGCACGCCTTTCCCTCACTCCCATTGACCTCGAAACCCTGGGGTTGGGAAATGTAAATGATCTCTTCTTAATCACCATTTAGAAATGTCATTTCCATATCCATTCGCTAGATTTCTTAGTCAAAGAATGCAGCGATAACAAGCATTATCCATATGGACTTAAACATGCTACAGGCAATAACATTTCATCACGATCAATGCCCTGAATCCAAGAAAACCTTTCACTTCTAGCCTGTTCTTAGAGGTCTTTGCCTCTCATCTGCATTTAGTTTTTCATAGAAATCCATTTGCGGCGATGTGTTTTATCCCTTTGGGTATGTCACCCACAGTCCAAAATTTATTTTCATACAGGAAATCCATCTCGGATTTCATAGCTTCAAGCCAAAATGCACTATATTTACTCTGTAGTGCTTGTTGGAATAACATAGGAGTACCATTTTCTAAGATATAGTCCATTTTCGTGCCATCCATGAGAAAACTATAGCATCTCTCTGGTGCGCGAGATTCCCTTTAAACCTTCCTATAAGTTACATGTTTTTATATAATGGTGAAGTTGATTCTTCCACTAGTTCAGTCTCTATGTTTACTTCTCGGATCTCATTTGAGTCTACATCTTCATTGTTAATTCCTTTTTTAAAAAGACAACATGTCAACAACCAATAACCTTTTGTTCCTCTTATGAAAAATATATCACATATAATTCCTTGGATATTATATAAGTTTACATAGAGGCTATTTTGCCTTAAGCTTATTAGGGCCAACGTTTTTAACGTAGGTTGGACAACCCCACACCTTTGAGTACGCCAAAGCTTATATGATGTCTTAGGTGCAAATTAGTAGGAAACAAACTCAACATATGCATTGTGGTTTCCAACGCATATCCTTAATAGGAAATGGATAACTCAACTTTACTCATCGTGGAATAAACCATATCTAGTAAGGTTTGATCCCTTTTTAAAACACCATTGTGTTGTGAAGTATAAGGTGGAGTAATCTAAAAGATAGTTCAATTACCTTTTAAAATTGTTGGAGCTCTTGCCTAACTACTCACTTCCTCGATCAGATCGAAATATTTTAATTTTATGACTTGTTTAATATTCAAACTCTTTCTTATACTATTTAAATTTCTTACTGACATTGAAGTTATTCATTGTAAGATATAAAACTCAATCTTGGGACATAATCAGAAAAGTTATAAATTAAGTTGAATTATCCTTGGTTACTATAGACATTAAGGCATATAATGACTTGCTTGCTTTGGGATTCCGATTATGAGTTTGCTCAACAAATCAAAGGCACGCAAGTGATGGATAATGCCTTATCGGTTGTATCATATAAAACTTCCAACCCATGAACTTTGTCCTATCTCATCTCAAACTTGAGTTTTCTCAATAAATCAAAAGAGATTATTCACTTATACCTACAATTTCATGACGACCCAAGTAATGCACATACCACGAGTCTTCTTAATAAACACGTGCATATATCTTACCACGTCTAGTCAATACGTTAATAATACTATACATAACTTCTATAGCTTGAGTTTGCTCGACAATTAGGGAGTATGCAAGATATCTGTTAATATATAAATGGTAGATTCCAACTTTATATTATAGATTCACAATCTTTAATATATATTTTTATTTTAATGATATCGATTTATGGAATAGTGTATTTCTTTTGAAATACTCTCATGAGTCAAGCGTTGTGCACATCTGAACTCATGGTATACGTACAAACGTATGTATTTACTCGATAAATCTAAGTTGGGTTTGTTATAGTTCCATTTTTATTACACATTCATATTATACAAGTTTAATTTATTTATAACTATTTGTATTTTAATCAGTTTATATAATATTTTCATGTATATTATTAATTCTAATCAAGTTAATTAATTTTAATTAATTAAATTACTTTTAAAAATTCAAAATTTTATTTAATTCATCCTAAACGATTTAAGATGAATATTGACTATAACATTGATAGTTTCATATACATATATGAATATACGTATGTATTTATGTTTTATTAATTATTTTGACAAATTTATTTGTTAAATATTTTATTTGATTATTACAAGTTTTATTCAAATATTGTAATAAATTTGAAAATATTATTTATAGTTTACCTTAAATAAATTTAAGATAAATATATACATTCGACTATAGCAGTTATTGTTATTTGTTATTATTATTGTTGAAAATGGGTAAACGGTTTTATTATTTACAAGGATTTGCAGCCTAAGCCTATACAACCTTTTATAGTTATTTATACATATATATTAATATATATATATATAATTAACTTTTATTTAATTAATCAATTAATTTAATTAATTAAATATTTAAATAATTATTGAAAAATATTAATTTATTTTTTAAACATTTTTGAAAAATATTTTATAACTGTATAAAATTTACTTTATACTTCAAATTTTAACTTTTAAATTCAAAAAATGTATTAAACTTTCATACTAAATTTCAAAATTTGGCCCAAGACAGAAATTAATTTTAGTCTTTACAACTGGTCTAACCATTTGAAAATAATCCACCATTGGGCCAGGTTGTACCCAGGGAGGGGAGAATACTTGATTATCCAACCCTAATCCTAGACACTACTATTTTAGACACCTATATGATTGGCAGAGATTGTTAGTTGGCCTTAAAATTGCTAACTTAGATTGCACGGACCATTTAGGCTTTGGTATCTTTGATGGATCCGAGCCTGTCTAAAGCTGGTGAAAAAGGTAGATTTAGACAAAATTCCTATTTTTGATAATATTGGTCCTATAAAGTCTAAAAGCTTATATTAGATCTAATCTAATTAATTCAAATGAAATCTAATTTCATTTAAATTTCTTATTTATTTAATTAATGAATTTAATTAAAAACAATTATATAGTTTTTGAGTATATTATTATATATTCATATGTGTATAACATGCACATCCAATATGCATATGGTGTACGTGGTTAAGTTTACACATAAGTGGATACTGGGATTTATATTCACTACATATATATTTCGCTCTTACATATAAGTTTTTGCCTGAATAAATTATTTCATAACAATATATATGTATACACACACACACACACGGAGTCGGCTATTTGTACATAAAATAAAATACAATTGGTAACACCAAATATCTAGACCATTGGATCTTTTTGTCCTTATATGAAAGGTGGAAAGCAGGGGGCAATCTAATGGTGAAGGTTCATTATATCACCAATTTTGTCTACATTTTCCAGCCCAACAGATTTTCCATATATATATATATATATATATATATATATATATAATTTCAAAATATCACAATTTTTTTAAGCGGTATCTTAAATATTATTTATATATTTAAACAAATATTATGCCACAAATGAACTTATAAAAGTATCAAAGAATTTTTAATAATAAAAATTTTCACTATAATAATTTTGATATTTTTAATTTCATCTTTCTACTTAAATTGGGTATCAAATCCTAAATATAAATTAGCCAATAATAATTGCTTTAAGGAATATCTTAACAAGGTTAGAAATAATATTAACATATTCAAACTTAATATTAATAATTTTGACTCTAATAATATTAATATTAATTCCTTTTCTAATTTAAATAATGTTCACATGATGCATTATAATTTTCTTCCTATTATAGGTCCTTAAAGTAGTTTCTTGTATTGTTTTTATTTCTATTTTTATTTCTTACTTTTTAGTTCTTATTTTCTTATTTTTTTTCCTTTTCAAATTGGTTCATTATTCCTTTACTTCTTTAGGATTGTTAGTTTTTGGTCCTAGCTTATCCTTGCTTTTTCACTTTTGTTTTTATTCTTACATATATGTATATAAATTCTATTTATATACATATATGTGATTTTTACAAACTTAGTTTCCTAGTTTGGTTTCAGGTTTGGTTTAGGTAGGTTGCTAGTTTCTCTTGTCTGGTTTGCAGGATAGCTTGCATCTTTGTACAGGTTGGCAGGATTGCATTTCCCAGGGGTTCTGATTGCGTCTGGCATTTCTTTTTGGTTACGCCGTGTCTTCAGAGTGGAGTTCTTCATTTTGGTCCACATCTTGGAGATTCTTCTTTATGGTTCATCTCTTCTTTTAGATTAGCTTTTTCACTTCTGAGGCGATTTCATAGAGTCTCTTTTTGTTGGTGCTGTTTTTAATATATCTGGTTTTAGATACCTCTAACACCCTATTATTGGGCGGTGGCCTTGTCGGAGCTCGGTATTAGGGTGTAATGGGCGGTGGCCTTGCCGGAGCTCATATGAGGGGTATCTATTTCTCTATTTTTTTTCTAGTTTATAGACTCGTCACCTGCCAGGCATGTTTGTAGGATCGATTTCACCCTAGAGGGGGGTGAATAGGGTGATGGTATTAATTGCGGAAGCTTATAAAATAATTTCAACACAGAACATAGAATAATAGCAGCACAGAAAAATAGCAGAATAATAAAATGCAGAAATAGAACGACACAGAATTTACCCAGCTTCGGCAAAACCCTGCCTACGTGCTGCCCCCAAGGTTTCTACTAGAAATTAGATAGTCAGACGCTTACACACGTAAACTCGCGACACCCGCTATCGACTAAACCTAATTCTACGCTCAAAACCCTGCCACAACTCAGCCACTGAGTTGTGAATTCTAAAACTACGCCACGTAGTTTGTCCCCCAGTCACACGACTAGTAAATACAATGGTTTAAAATTTAAAAACAAAATTAAAAAGCAATTTAAAAATAAAAGACAAAAACCCTAGTTAAAATATTAAAAACCCCTTAATAATATAAAGTCGGCCCCCTTTTGATAATTTAACCCGATCCTCTTTTATTTGTTTCTTTGAGAAAATGGCGGTCGTTGCTTTCTTTGTTCGATCTGATTTAGGGCTTCGTTTCCTTGTGCAAATTTCGGCTTTTCAATTTAAGTCGCCGCTTTTGAATGCTCGTAGTTCGCCTTGTCAATCACTTGTTTCTCTGATTAGCTCACGGCTCTTCAATTTGAATCGAATTCGCCTATGACTTCGGTATGTACTTTTCTCCTTTTGTTTTCTGGTTTTATGCTTGCTTGAACTTCGATGCTTTTAAATTGCCGATGATGTCGATTGTAATTTATAGGAGTCGAATTCCTAAATTTACATCGTATATTTCTTATTTGAATTCATCAAAACATTTTCTCTGCCATTTGATACTGCTTGAACGCTTGAGATTTAACTGACGAATTCAATTCGAATATTTCTCTTACTTTACTGTTACAGCTTTAGCTTGAGATCGTTTGATCCTTCCCTGATCGTTATGGCAGCTACTTTCCTATCTTATTTTTGACTTTTTCAATTATTTTCTTGCGTTGAATTCTGACTTGGTTTAATATTCATCTGACCTTGGTTTTGACTTTGTATATGCTATTCCATGACTTCGGCTTTGACTTGAGATCATAAAATCTGGTGGTAATGTCGAACTGTACCATCTATTCCATTATGATGGATTCTGTTTCTTCGTGCATCACTGAAACTCTTTGTATACAGTTGAGTTTTGTTCATTCAATTCATTGAAATTGATATTGTACTTTACTGTGTATATTTGTCTGCACTGTCCAGTTGAGTTGTTGTCGTTCCACATTGAACTGGTCTGAAGTATATTTCCATTACTGCATACTTGTAGTATATTATCGTCTGCACCTTGTCCTGAAGTGTTTGCTGTGTTCATTTGATTGTTGTGCACTGAGTTTGCTTCGAGTCAGTTTCATTGTGTTGGTTTCAGTGTTGCTGTGTCACTGTCTTCTTTGTACACTTGAAATTCATTGATGATTTTGCACTGTGTCATTTTGTATCTGCATCCTCAGATGACAATTCAACTGTGCTGTGTTCTTGTCATTCCTTTGATATTGTTGCAGACCACTTGGCCACTGTGTATCACTGCATACTGCTTGTATACTTATCTTCATATATTTAAACTGCTGTCACATTTACTTGTGTTCGTTGTAGTCTTTGTATTGTTGTCAGTTGCTTAGAACTGTTAAAAATAGTTCGACATTTACTTCGACTTGGTCTTTTGGAGCTTGAGTTGCTTCACCTGGTTCATTTGAAGTTGTAGCTTGCACTTTTGTTGTGTGCATTGAGCATTTTGTATGCTTGCAATTTTGGGTTTCCAGTTGCACTTGGTTCATTGTCATTTTGCTGGAATGACTTCGACATTGGCTTTTGTAGTTGGTCTGGAGTTGTTACTGTAGTTGTGTAGTTTGTTCTCTGATTTATGTGCACTGTTTTGAGTTCGAGTCTTGTTGTATACCTTTTAATTCAAGTTGCATTGAGACTCGAGTCTGCTTGCATCTGCAGCGTAGCACTGTTGTTCCATTGAGTCTGTTTCTAAGACCAAGACTCGAGTCTTTGAGCATTGCATTTGTGTACATATTGCATTTTCACTTGGTTAGAGCTTTATACTGCTGTCACTTGAAACTGTTTTGTCAATGTCTTGACCACTTGATTGTATTTGGATTTGATTTTCGAATTACACCTGAGTTGAATCCGGCTTGGATTTGACCTTGTGCTGAATGACATTATTTTATTGCACTTGAGTTGAATCCTGTATTTGGGTTTGACCTGTGCTCACTTGTCCCTGTAAATCGATCAAGTGTATATTTCGGTGTGCACGGCCTTGTGGCATGTACAGTGATACACTATGCATGTCACTTGTTCGTGTGTGATGAATTCAACTGTAAATGATGACGAACAACCCAAATAACTGAGGCAAATATTATTTTCAAAATTCACTTTATTTCGTACTGCAATAAAATATTTTCTTTTCAATTTTACTGCGTCAAAAATTATTTTTGCAGATTTCTCAAATGCCGGATCCACATTGGAATAAAGTTGAAAATAAATTACTAGTTGAGTGAATGAGTGATTATGTAGTGAGGTCAGATGTAAAATTGAGATTGTGATGTAATCGTATATTGTAATCAAAGTTGTATAGTGAGAGCTTGAATTTTTACTATTCAAAATTGTAATAAATATTGTTTGAATAAAATTTCTGTTTGAATTCAAATTCTGTGTTATTTAATTTTATTCAGCAAATATTTATTTAACCTATGAAAAATAAAATAGTACATTAACAAATACATTTAAACGAATATATATATGTTTATTATCATCAAACAAAAATCACATAAGCGCATATTCAACAATCTCCCCCTTTTAATGATAACAAACATATATTTAAGATTTTGAATGTGTTAAATGTATTTGCTCTATTGATATATCCTAATTTCTCCCCCTATTTAAATGCTTCATCTCTACACAAAGCTCCCCCTACATATATGCATACAAATAAAAATATGCAAATGAGTCTAGATGTAAATAGAAAATTATTTGACCTTTGGTTGATTTTATTTGACAAAATCTTAACTTTTCTCTCCCCCTTTTGTTATCAGCAAAAGAATAATAGTGTTAGAGAAAATAGAGCTAAAGTGATCGATATTAATTCAACATTAAAAACTCAATTGAATATAAATATTAAATTTCAATAAAAAATCAAACAAAAATCATAAATATTTTGTTAGGCGCATATTCCACTTTTAGAAATAATGGAAATGATGTCATCATATAAAACCATACAGTTGTATCTGTTTGTGATACATTTATATCAGGAATTTGAATATCTACTAATCATGCATAACCGTTAGGACTTTTAAATAAGATTAGTAGTATTCCAATTTAATTTTAAAAATGAATTCAAGTATCTTTTAATCACGCATAACCATGAGGACTTTTAAATGGGATTAAAATCAACTTGTTTATTTAATAAATCAATTTTGATATGCGTTCCATACATGCATAACCGTAAGAGCTTTTAAATGAGCATGGAAGCACATAACAAATTCCAAGTAATTCACCCATGCATAACCGTGAGGACTTTTAAATGAGAGTGAATACTTTGGATTTTATTTTGTTTTATAAAATGAAAAACGAATGATTCCTGTTTAAAGTACCACATATCGACAAACTATATTGAATTTTTGATGAGCGATGGTTGATAGAAATATGATAGACATAGAAATGGTTATGGAATCTTTACCCAACAAAAAGTTTTATAACTCTTGTTTGAATTTCTAAAGAAATTTTTCTAAAATATAATGTCTTGAGTAATGTATGATAAATATCAACACTCATCACTTTTTTCAATCACTATTTATCTTTTCGATAATTATTAGGGAGTTAGACTAGTCAAAATTGTCATTTAAATCAAATTCAAAAATAATTATGAAATCAATTTTTCACAATGACTAATCTGAAAATATGATTAAAAATGATTTTCTCGAGGGGGTTATATGAGAAAATTTTCTGCTATTTGAAAATTATTTGAAATGAAAAAATATGCAGATATTTTCTTTAAAAACCCAATGCAGTTACTAAATGACTCAACAAAAATCACGTTCAACCAGTAATTTTTCTCTCAACTAGATTACCAGTGTAATCTGCATCTGAATTTCTCTTTCACTCAAAATTATCATTGATTGAATTTGATAGACCAGACCATGAAGTATGCAACAAAATTTCTCAAAATCAATTTTAACAGCTTTTCAAATGACAATCTCTTGAATTTTAAATGAAGCCGTGTAAATAATCAAAAACCGTGAATATAGAGTTAGCCAAATGTATCATCATTTCATCATCTCAATATTGGCTGATTTAACTCAGATTACGGTGTAGATTATCATATATAATATGTCGTTAAAACAGATATACCAATACATGTTTTACCTTTATACTAGGCTAAGGAACTTTGCTTTGTCGCTCGGTGTGCTCTTGGAACAGCCAGAATCCAAGTAAACACTATTGTTGTTCCTTAGCCTGCCACCACACCTACACGATGAAAAAAATTTGTGACCTATTTGTTTTTATAGGTCCATGGTTGTTAGTGGCAGAAGATTTAGAAAAATAATTTTGTGGAGACCCAAAACTATTTATAATTGTTCCCTTCGGCACCCAAATTTGTTTAACTTTGAGAGTTTTTATATTTGTGCCTTTTGGAACCCAAATCGGTATAGTTTTCACATGTTTGGGTCTATACCAACAATTATTGTGACTGTGTCCATATTTTCTACAGAGTGTGCACATAGAATTTTCTTGATTAATATTGCTTTCAACATTTTTAGATTGATTATATCCAAGTCCTTGTCTAATCGTATTAACAGTTTTCTTTCCTAATAGCATATTTAACGATTTTCCACTTTTAGAAAATTTGTCTAAAGTCGTTGACAATTGTTGGACTTCTGTTTTGAGAGATTCATTTTAGTTTAACAATTGTGTGCACTTTTTAATAGAATTATCTCTCCTAGTATTTTCATTTTCTTTCAAAATAAGAATTTCATTTTCAAGTGATTTTATATTAATTTCTGATTTTTTGATTTCTTCTTCGAATATTGGACACTTATCACACTTAGGGATTTTGCTTTGATAGGTTTTAACTAATTGGTCAAGTTGTTTATTTAAATCTATCAAAGTATCTTTTTGTGATTCAAGTTTGGCATACTTCTCCCTAAGTCGTTCAAAACAGCCATTCACTTCGTGGAAATATATAAGTAATTCTGAATGAGAAAGTTTTGATACCTCACTTGGCTTGTCATCATCACTGTCAGTTATTTCACCATGAAGACACAAGTCTGCTTTTTCATTCTCACTGTTTGTACTTTGATTATCTTCGTCACTTGTATTCCACGTGGCTGCAAAACTTCTCCGTTTTGATTTCTTTTCGAAGTCGCGTCGATTTTGAGGACAATTGGGCTTGATGTGTCCGGGTTGGTTGCACTTATGACAGATGATCTTTGGTTCTTCTGGATTGCCTAATATTTTATTTATTCTGCTTTTCAATCTTCGATTTAGAGCTGGATTTCCATATTTGTAATTCCAACTTTTGACTTTCTTTATTATCAGCTCCAACTCTGCTGCTCCATCATCATCGTCATCATCATCACTTTCAGTTGTTCCTTTGAGAGCTATAGATTTCTTTCGAGTATCTCCTCCTTCACGCTCTTCCTTAAATTTCATTTCTAGCTCATACGTAGTGAGATTTCTGATGAGTTCTTCGACTTTCATTTGTTTCAAATCTTTTGATTCTTGAATGGCAGTTACTTTGGCTTCAAAACTTCGTGGAAGGACTCTGAGGATTTTTCGGACTATCTCCAACTCTGTGCATGATTTTCCAAGAGCTTTTGATTTGTATACGATATTGGAAAGTCGTCCATGTATCTCTTTAACATTTTCGTCCTTTGCCATTGTGAAATTTCCGTATTCGCTGCTTAGCATCGCAAGACGATATTCTTTGACTTGAGATGTTCCTTCGTAAGTCACTTCTAGTGTGTGCCATATTTCCTGCGCAGTTAGACAATGTGAGACACGATTAAATTCAAATTGATCCAATGAACAGATAATAGAATTCATAGCGCTAGCATTAGCATTTTGTAATTTATTTTCTAGTTCTGTCCATTGATCCATCGGTTTGTCTATTTCCTGATTATCTGTAATTATAGTTGGTGCTCTATAACCTGTCTTAACAATGTTCCAAGCATCCATGGTTTTCAGAAAAATTTTCATTCTATTTTTCCAATAAGCATATTCACCATTGAACATTGGTGGTCTAACTATGGACTGACCCTCAGCAAAAGCATTATTAAAAGAAGCCATTTTAAAAATTCGAACTTTTAAATAAAAACTGATTTTTGAAAAATGAAATTTTTAAAACAAAAATTGACTTCTATTCCTAGCTCCGATACCACTTATAGGATCGATTTCACCCTAGAGGGGGGTGAATAGGGTGATGGTATTAATTGTGGAAGCTTATAAAATAATTTTAACACAGAACACAAAATAATAGCAGCACAGAAAAATAGCAGAATAATAAAATGCAGAAATAGAACGACACAGAATTTACCCAGCTTCGGCAAAACCCTGCCTACGTGCTGCCCCCAAGGTTTCTACTAGAAATTAGATAGTCAGACGCTTACACACGTAAACTCGCGACACCCGCTATCGACTAAACCTAATTCTACGCTCAAAACCCTGCCACAACTCAGCCACTGAGTTGCGAATTCTCAAACTACGCCACGTAGTTTGTCCCTCAGTCACACGACTAGTAAATACAACGGTTTAAAATTTAAAAACAAAATTAAAAAGCAATTTAAAAATAAAAGACAAAAACCCTAGTTAAAATATTAAAAACCCCTTAATAATATAAAGTCGGCCCCCTTTTGATAATTTAACCTGATCCTCTTTTATTTGTTTCTTTGAGAAAATGGCGGCCGTTGCTTTCTTTGTTCGATCTGAATTAGGGCTTCATCCCCTTGTGCAAATTTGGGCTTTTCAATTTAAGTCGCCGCTTTTGAATGCTCGTAGTTCGCCTTGTCGATCACTTGTTTCTCTGATTAGCTCACGGCTCTTCAATTTGAATCGAATTCGCCTATGACTTCGGTATGTACTTTTCTCCTTTTGTTTTCTGGTTTTATGCTTGCTTGAACTTCGATGCTTTTAAATTTCCGATGATGTCGATTGTAATTTATAGGAGTCGAATTCCTAAATTTACATCGTATATTTCTTATTTGAATTCGTCAAAACATGTTCTCTGCCATTTGATACTGCTTGAACGCATGAGATTTAACTGACGAATTCAATTTTAATATTTCTCTTACTTTACTGTTACGGCTTTAGCTTGAGATTGTTCGATCCTTCCTTGATCGTTACGGCAGATACTTTCCTATTTTATTTTTGACTTTTTCAATTCTTTTCTTGCGTTGAATTCTGACTTGGTTTAATATTCATCTGACCTTGGCTTTGACTTTGTATATGCTATTCCATGACTTCGGCTTTGACTTGAGATCATAAAATCTGGTGGTAATGTCGAACTGTACCATCTATTCCATTATGATGGATTCTGTTTCTTCGTGCATCACTGAAACTCTTTATATACAGATGAGTTTTGTTCATTCAATTCATTGAAATTGACATTGTACTTTACTGTGTATATTTTTCTGCATTGTCCTGTTGAGTTTTTGCCGTTCCACATTGAACCGGTCTGGAGTATATTTGCATTACTTCATACTTGTAGTATATTGATCGTCTGCACCTTGTCCTGAAGTGTTTGCTGTGTTCATTTGATTGTTGTTGTAACGACCCAGAATTTTTATTAATTAAAATTTGAATATTTAATTAATTTTAAATATTAATAAGTGAATTTATAAGTCGAATAAATTTTTATTTGAATTATTGGATTTAATTGGATAATTAAATCGATAATTTAATATGTTAAATTATGGAAATAATTGAAAATTGGGTTAAATATGATTGAAAATGATTTGTAAAATTTTATTTTATCATATTGAAGTCAGAATGATATTTTAGAACTTTTAAAATCGAATTAAAAGTTAATTTGTGAAAATTGAATATTTTAATATTTAAATCGACTAGTGAAAATAGTCAATTTTTGAACAGTCTCGGAATTGAATGAAACTAGTTCCATTGGATCCGTAATAGTTAGTTATTATCGGATTTCAAATTTCATGCCAATCGGAGCTATCGTTTGATCGTGGCAGCTCGAAACGCATCGAATTATTTTTAATATTAATTTAGCGAGTTAAAATAGCCATTTTTCAAAAAGTCTCGGATTTCGACGAAACTAGTTTCATCGGATCCGTAATGTGATATTATTGTAAGGTTTCAAATTTCGTGTCAATTGGATTTACCGTTTGTCCGGTACAAATTAAAACGCTTAGAAATCGATTTAAATCGGTTTAATTCAAATTGAACGTTTGTAGCCATAACTCGCACAGATGTCCGAATTAGCTTTCGAAACCTGTTCCATTGTGTCCGGAACGTGGGATAAACCCTAGGAACGTCAGTTTCGGCGCGTAAATAAGAGTTCGGAATTTCCGGATGAATAGTGTTCGATTTTTTCCTATAAATACACCATAAATTCTCAACAACAAAAAAAAAAAAACCCTAATTTTAAACGCAGCCGCCACCCTAGGAAACAACGGCCGAAAACTTCCACACTTCCTCCCTCGATTTCTTCCAATCCACTAACAATTAGAGAAAACTTCCAACTAGAAAGTGGTAGAGCACGACGAGATCTTGAAGTTCAACGGTCATGATCAAATATGGAGCGACGTGGTGGCGTCTAGGGGGGTGCGACTGTCGTGCGTTCGAGCTCGTCATTCTCGAGCTACAGGCAGCCGAGTTCCTTGGTTTTTGGGCCGAGTGTTGTGGGGGTGATGGGCTTCGACGTGGTGCTTGTTGATCGACTTGGAAGTTGGCGTGGAGGGTTGCAAATTTAAACCCTAATTTGTATAATTGGGTTCGGCCGTGCGTGATTGTTGTCTGTAGTTTGAACGTGATGAAGGAGAAGGCAAGGAGCGGTCATGATGCAAAGGTCATGGATCTAACGGCAGGGGATTAGTGATAGGTTTAAAATTAAAATTATGTTATAAATTTATGTATATAAAATCGTGTATCTTATAAAATTCATAACTTTTTCATACGTGGTCGAAAACGCGCGAAACCAGTTGCGTTGGAATCGTGTGGACGAGCACTACGCGATGGAATTGGATTGGAGTCGTTTGGAGTTAGTGAGAATTTTGGGTAAAATTAAACGTCCGTTTAATTTTATTCGAAATAAATCGCTAAAACGGAATTAAAATCAAGGTGAGAACTTCTCACTCAATCGAATCAGTTTCGATTTTATTTTAAATAGTTAGATTTAAAATATTTGAATGCATGTTTGAATGATGATTGTTATCTATTGATTGTTAAAATAGACATTATGCGCCATTAGTAAGCGGATGTTATTTATTAAAAACATATACCGCGAATATTTCATAAACAATGAAATTGGTATTATATAATAGCAATATATATATATATTGGCATATGTATATATTGGAGTTATTGATTTCCCGTATTTTTTGTTTAGCGGATGAGACCCTATTGCGCCGTCTATTAAGCGGATAATATTTAAATCCCATATACCGCGATAATTTCATACTGGAGCGAAATTGGTATTGTGCTAATGTTTTTGGATGCAGGAAACAGGTTGGAGGGATCCAACTGGATTCCTCAACAGTATTTATTTGAATTCAGATATTTTGATATTTGATGGATTATCATATCGATATATGATATCGTTGTAGTCGTGATTGGCTATTTGGTATGTAGCATCATTGGACCAAATTTGGAATTTTAAAATGATTTTTAAAGTGATTTTTGAAAGAAAACGTTTATAAAATATTTTTGGAATTGATCCATTTTAAATAAATAAACGTATAATTTTTAATGTTATAAAAATTATGATTTTTAAGAAATATAGTTAAAAACTGATTTTTGAGAATATGATGCTAATAATTTTATAAAATAGTTTAATCGGAATTTTAGAATTTATTGTGAAAAGTTTAAAAATAGAATTTAGGAAATTTATTTATTTTATGAATCAGAATGATGAAATAATAAAGGAGATTAAAGATGTTTTAAAGAATAATATAAATTGATTTATATTAAGAGATTTATAAATGGATATTTATAAATTGAAATATTGATATTATAAAACGAGTTTTTATAAGTGTTTGAATGAAGTGAAAATGAATTTTGTAAATAGAAATGGAATTTATAAAATTATAAACGGTGAAGTTATAAATGAAATTTATAAATAGTAAGATTTATAAATTTTGTGAAGTTATTAAAGAATATATTCGGATGAATAATTGAATCTTATAAGTTATAAGATTTATAATTATGAAGTTTAAAGAAACGATTTTTGTAAAATAATCGTTTTATAAGCATTTGACTTATAATATGAACTTTTAGTTTATAATTGAGTTATAAACTGGAATAGGTTAATAAAGGAATTTATAAAAGGAAGTTGTTATAAAATAAATAGAAATGGAATTTATAAACGTTGTTTTATAAATCCGCAAACGACTTATTTTGATAAGTAAATTGTTGAAACCTATTTATGGAATTATATTCACGTTTTAGACGGTGAATAATCCTTTAAAATAAAATGTATAGAAATGATGAAATTCGTTAACGTAGTATATTCACGTTTTTGAATAGTGAATAATATGTTAAAGAAAATGTTTAGATTTGATGTTTTAAATAGAATTAAAACGATCTAACGATGTTTTAAAATGTGTTAAGATTCGAAACCATAGATTTCAACATTTATTGTTGAAATAGACGTTTTCGAGAAATAAAAGGGAATGGTGGACTATAATACTGTTGTTATAGTAAATGATTTCCGAAAGGAAATGTTTTGTATAGTATTGGGATCTATATATCTATTTTATTTTCAAATCCCTATACTAGTGATTTTGGGACGTCGTAACGATGTTTTACGTAACAATCGTTTTGGCTCGAATAAATATGTTTAAGAGGATGATTTCCTTAAAGAATGAAATATATACTTAATCTCGATTTAAGTATATTGAATATTTTCCAAGTGGTGAAAATAAATAAAATTTGTGAATTATTTATGAATAAATAAGTATGGAATTGTTTTCCGATATAAAGGGAATATTTTGAGAATTTATCTTTTTGAAGATAAATTGAAATGATAAATTGAAATCGTATATGCATGGATATTTTGAAATATAAATTCACTAAGGAATTTATAAAGGAAAGGGGAATTTGTCTAAAAATAAATATTGATTTATTTTTGAAGTGTGAAAATTATATTCTTGTAAAGATATTTTTGGGAAGTAAATAATTTGGAAAATTATTTGGAATCTGGTGATGTGTGCATATCCATTGATAGTTCAATAACCGACTATCAATATTTCCCTTTGAATGGGTATTTGATGTGATTTGTTTGAATTTGAATGCCACACTTATTTTTGAATAAGCGCTCACTATTCGGGTTAACCGGGAAAGGACCATGGGGTCGTATAACCCATTCCGAATATGTGATACGTCGTTATGAATTGCATTTGATGACCGGTGTTGAAGACCGGGTATTTGTGAAAGCGATAGGATGACCTATCGATTGTCTTTGCACTGGGTAGCTCCTGGTATAGAGATTTCCTAAGTGATGGGAAATTCGATCGGGATTGTGAATACCCGGATTGCAAGGGCTTCGTGAGAAGTGCCTTCGGTTTTGTTCGAGCCCGGAACAGACTTGTATGGATTGTATGTCTGACATTACAAATTGAGATATAAAGCCGATTTCATTCAAATATATTTCTGTTGGTGGCGGAGAATTTATTCTTTTAGCTTAACACCCTTCTCTGAGACGTACGAGCTCAGAGGTTATGTAGTTGAATGTCATCAGCGATATATTCCCAATTTGGTAATGTGACATGCTGAGTGTTGCTGTAAATGATCATTGTGTTGATTATTTGTGATAGGATCGTTTATTTGATCGTCTATCCTGGTGATCATTTCTATGATCATTTGTTGACCCAAAGCATGGCTTTTGTATAAAGTATGTTTTTGAGGACGTGACTTCGTCGAGCCTCACACCCCGTGAATGGTCAAAACAGGAAAGATGCGGCAAGGTTATGAGGGGTAGCGCCCTTTAGGATATGTGCATTTCCTTCTGGAAAAGGGTGGTGTCATGGTATGGAGCCCAGATACTTACTCATGTTGAAAACACTTTATGATTGTGTGAATTGATTGCGAGCGCTCGGTGAAAGGTCCCAAAGGACCGGGGGATGGCATATTCGGTCAGTTGTTACTCAGTTAGGGGTAACCCGGCCTTGTGTTGGTAGAGATCCGGTTTGGTTCTCGGGGATGTCCATCCAGAGGCATTCTCATGTGGCAATGGGAAGTTCCTTGGCCTGATCATTCGTTGGAAATCCAAAGAAACAATACGTGACTTGTACGGTTTTAGTTGTATAACCTGCTATGGAATGTGGCGGTAACCTGCTATTGAACATAGTTAGCTATAGTAGGCATAGTTCGGAATGTCTATGCTGGCTAAGATTTATATTCTACTTTCGAAATGAATTTTTCCTACACTATGCACTAATAATAATATCAAATGTTCTTTTTAATACGTATTAAGCATCTTTGACTATCATAAGGAGAAATCTCCTCCGATTCTGCGTTTGCATGTGTGTGTGCGGGAGGCCTTATGGTAGTCTCATTTTTAAAAGCATTGCGAATTGACTTTAAAAATATTCCTCTATTTTGATTTTTAAAGATAAATAAACTGTTTTGAGTTCCCACACCAGTCACATGACTGACTTGGAGTTTATTGTTTTCCTTCCTAAACTCTGGGTGCCCACCAATTTCCACACGGGCAGTCAAGAGTTAGGTTTATCAGGATATTCTGGATATTCTGGAGTTGCTGGAGGCAAGCTGGATGGCATGGCGTATTACTTATATAGTATTTCTTTTTCCGCTGCACTATTTGTTGTTGTTGTACACTCTGATGATATGATGTAATGAAATGTAATGTAATGTAATAACTGATATAGTTCTTTGTTTAAAGATTATTCATTTATTATTATATGTTGTTCCGCTGCGAATTGTGAGATTCTGATGTTGTTCTGTTGTTTTCTATTCCGTTCTATTTTCTATTTTCTCTCTCTCTATTTTCTTCCCTCTTCTTCTGCTTCTTTTTCTTCTTCTTAAACCCTCAGTGTTCGGTTTTCCGTCGTTCGATTGCTCGGCAGTCGATAAAGTGAGTATCGATGTTGAATTTTCGTAAGACGAAGAATCGGGTCCTGACAATGTGGTATCAGAGCATATGGTTAAGCGACAACCATGGTTCTGTTGGGTATTACTCATTAGAGATAGAGTCAGTAGTACTCTAGATTGAGTTTGAGTGTAATAATAGCTATGAGAGCGTATTTGTTAGTGAATATAAATTGTTTTGTATTGTGTTGACTTATCGGTTGATTGTTTATAGATTCCAGTCGATGTAGTCTAGCTAACTATCGTAGATAGGGGTTTCTAAACTCTTAAACAAGATAAACCGACACGATATTGTTTAAAATTGGGTAAACGAAATAATTTTACCTTGATTATATTTTATATATAAAGAAATAATTTTTCAGAATTATTAAAGTGTATATAAGTTGATTGTTTGGTTGTTTAAATAATCTAAATAAAAGAATAAATTGTATAAGCAAAAGAATTATAAGAATTGAATTATAATTAATGTGATTTACAATTGTGAAATAAACTAATATATATAAGGAGTGAAACTATGTGAATATATTTATGAATATGAGTTGTAAATGAAAATGAATTTAAAGTTAAATGGATTGAATGATAATCAATTGAATGTAAATTAAGTGGATATGGAATAGTGAATATAAGAGTTAATTCATTAAAAATCTAATGTTATTGGAAAGTTGAATAATTGAATGAATATAAGCAAAGGAATTTGGTTGTAATTAATATACATTGATTGTTATATGATTGTTAGTTGATTGTATATAATTCATTAAGTGTTAATGAAATTGAGTATTGATGAAATTGGAAGCTAAAGTAATTGAAATCCAATTTGAAGTTAAGTGAATCTTGAATAGAATTGAATTTGATTTGGAAGTGAACCAACTTGAATATGAATTAGTGAATACAAACTAATTAAAATTGAAAATGAATGTTAGTAAGAACATCCACTGTATATGAATCGAATGTGATTAAATTGAAAACCAATTCATTAATATTAATGAGAATATGAATGAATATACATTGGTTATGGATGTTAGTTGGATGATAGTTGGTTGATGGTTGAATATATTGCTTTTGTTTCAATTGCTATGTTGACATATATAGTTATTATGTTGCTATATGTTGTATATCGATACTATGTTCATATATGCATGTTCTCATGTTGCTTGTTGAGTGTTTAGTAGGTGCGGATCGCGTTTGCTTCGCATTTGGAGCTCGCTTTCGCGCTATATTAGCCGTATATGCACGCTAATAAAATATAAGGTACATATCTCGGATTAAATACCGTACTTTTACAATTTTTTCCCTTCGGGATGCCTCATTACTTGATGAGATGTATATTTGTGATATATATACTGTCATTTTTTTTTCGGATCGAGCCGCGCAAAGGAAACTATGGCGAGTTTTTCCGGAAATTTAAGGCGTTAGAAAAAATTTGAGAAAATTGGAAAATTTTGAAAACTTTAACTTTGATTTTGGAATTGAAAGTTAAACAATAGTAGTTGTTTTTAAAAAGATAACTAGGTATGATTTGGAAAACTTAGTAAAGTTATTGTAAGAAGTTTAAACTATGAATTTTGGAAAGTTAATGGATTCTGTAATTTTCTTACTTGATAATTTCGAGGACGAAATACTTTTAAGAGGGGAAGATTATAACGACCCAGAATTTTTATTAATTAAAATTTGAATATTTAATTAATTTTAAATATTAATAAGTGAATTTATAAGTCGAATAAATTTTTATTTGAATTATTGGATTTAATTGGATAATTAAATCGATAATTTAATATGTTAAATTATGGAAATAATTGAAAATTAGGTTAAATATGATTGAAAATGATTTGTAAAATTTTATTTTATCATATTGAAGTTAGAATGATATTTTAGAACTTTTAAAATCGAATTAAAAGTTAATTTGTGAAAATTGAATATTTCAATATTTAAATCGACTAGTGAAAATAGTCAATTTTTGAACAGTCTCATAATTGAACGAAACCAGTTCCATTGGATCCTTAATAGTTAGTTATTATCGGATTTCAAATTTCATGTCAATCGGAGCTATCGTTTGATCGTGGCAGCTCGAAACGCATCGAATTATTTTTAATATTAATTTGGCGAGTTAAAATAGCCATTTTTCAAAAAGTCTCGGATTTCGACGAAACCAGTTTCATCGGATCCGTAATGTGATATTATTGTAAGGTTTCAAATTTCGTGTCAATTGGATTTACCGTTTGTCCGGTACAAATTAAAACGCCTAGAAATCGATTTAAATCGGCTTAATTCAAATTGAACGTTTGTAGCCATAACTCGCACAGATGTCCGAATTAGCTTCCAAAACCTATTCCATTGTGTCCGGAACGCGGGATAAACCCTAGGAACGTCAGTTTCGGCGCGTAAATCGGAGTTCGGAATTTCCGGATGAATAGTGTTCGATTTTTTCCTATAAATACACCATAAATTCTCAAAAAAAAAAAAAAAAACCCTAATTTTAAACGCAGCCGCCACCCTAGCAAACAACGGCCGAAAACTTCCACACTTCCTCCCTCGATTTCTTCCAATCCACTAACAATTAGAGAAAACTTCCAACTAGAAAGTGGTAGAGCACGACGAGATCTTGAAGTTCAACGGTCATGATCAAATATGGAGCGACGTGGTGGCGTCTAGGGGGGTGCGACTGTCGTGCGTTCGAGCTCGTCATTCTCGAGCTACAGGCAGCCGAGTTCCTTGGTTTTTGGGCCGAGTGTTGTGGGGGTGATGGGCTTCGACGTGGTGCTTGTTGATCGACTTGGAAGTTGGCGTGGAGGGTTGCAAATTTAAACCCTAATTTGTATAATTGGGTTCGGCCGTGCGTGATTGTTGTCTGTAGTTTGAACGTGATGAAGGAGAAGGCAAGGAGCGGTCATGATGCAAAGGTCATGGATCTAACGGCAGGGGATTAGTGATAGGTTTAAAATTAAAATTATGTTATAAATTTATGTATATAAAATCGTGTATCTTATAAAATTCATAACTTTTTCATACGTGGTCGAAAACGCGCGAAACCAGTTGCGTTGGAATCGTGTGGACGAGCACTACGCGATGGAATTGGATTGGAGTCGTTTGGAGTTAGTGAGAATTTTGGGTAAAATTAAACGTCCGTTTAATTTTATTCGAAATAAATCGCTAAAACGGAATTAAAATCAAGGTGAGAACTTCTCACTCAATCGAATCAGTTTCGATTTTATTTTAAATAGTTAGATTTAAAATATTTGAATGCATGTTTGAATGATGATTGTTATCTATTGATTGTTAAAATAGACATTATGCGCCGTTAGTAAGCGGATGTTATTTATTAAAAACGTATGCCGCGAATATTTCATAAACAGTGAAATTGGTATTATATATAATAGCAATATATATATATATTGGCATATGTATATATTGGAGTTATTGATTTCCCGCATTTTTTGTTTAGCGGATGAGACCCTATTGCGCCGTCTATTAAGCGGATAATATTTAAATCCCATATACCGCGATAATTTCATACTAGAGCGAAATTGGTATTGTGCTAATGTTTTTGGATGCAGGAAAACAGATTGGAGGGATCCAACTGGATTCCTCAACAGTATTTATTTGAATTCAGATATTTTGATATTTGATGGATTATCATATCGATATATGATATCGTTGTAGTCGTGATTGGCTATTTGGTATGTAGCATCATTGGACCAAATTTGGAATTTTAAAATGATTTTTAAAGTGATTTTTGAAAGAAAACGTTTATAAAATATTTTTGGAATTGATCCATTTTAAATAAATAAACGTATAATTTTTAATGTTATAAAAATTATGATTTTTAAGAAATATAGTTAAAAACTGATTTTTGAGAATATGATGCTAATAATTTTATAAAATAGTTTAATCGAAATTTTAGAATTTATTGTGAAAAGTTTAAAAATAGAATTTAGGAAATTTATTTATTTTATGAATCAGAATGATGAAATAATAAAGGAGATTAAAGATGTTTTAAAGAATAATATAAATTGATTTATATTAAGAGATTTATAAATGGATATTTATAAATTGAAATATTGATATTATAAAACGAGTTTTTATAAGTGTTTGAATGAAGTGAAAATGAATTTTGTAAATAGAAATGGAATTTATAAAATTATAAACGGTGAAGTTATAAATGAAATTTATAAATAGTAAGATTTATAAATTTTGTGAAGTTATTAAAGAATATATTCGGATGAATAATTGAATCTTATAAGTTATAAGATTTATAATTATGAAGTTTAAAGAAACGATTTTTGTAAAATAATCGTTTTATAAGCATTTGACTTATAATATGAACTTTTAGTTTATAATTGAGTTATAAACTGGAATAGGTTAATAAAGGAATTTATAAAAGGAAGTTGTTATAAAATAAATAGAAATGGAATTTATAAACGTTGTTTTATAAATCCGCAAACGACTTATTTTGATAAGTAAATTGTTGAAACCTATTTATGGAATTATATTCACGTTTTAGACGGTGAATAATCCTTTAAAATAAAATGTATAGAAATGATGAAATTCGTTAACGTAGTATATTCACGTTTTTGAATAGTGAATAATATGTTAAAGAAAATGTTTAGATTTGATGTTTTAAATAGAATTAAAACGATCTAACGATGTTTTAAAATGTGTTAAGATTCGAAACCATAGATTTCAACATTTATTGTTGAAATAGACGTTTTCGAGAAATAAAAGGGAATGGTGGACTATAACACTGTTGTTATAGTAAATGATTTCCGAAAGGAAATGTTTTGTATAGTATTGGGATTTATATATCTATTTTAATTTCAAATCCCTATACTAGTGATTTTGGGACGTCGTAACGATGTTTTACGTAACATTCGTTTTGGCTCAAATAAATATGTTTAAGAGGATGATTTCCTTAAAGAATGAAATATATACTTAATCTCGATTTAAGTATATTGAATATTTTCCAAGTGGTGAAAATAAATAAAATTTGTGAATTACTTATGAATAAATAAGTATGGAATTGTTTTCCGATATAAAGGGAATATTTTGAGAATTTATCTTTTTGAAGATAAATTGAAATGATAAATTGAAATCGTATATGCATGGATATTTTGAAATATAAATTCACTAAGGAATTTATAAAGGAAAGGGGAATTTGTCTAAAAATAAATATTGATTTATTTTTGAAGTGTGAAAATTATATATCTTGTAAAGATATTTTTGGGAAGTAAATAATTTGGAAAATTATTTGGAATCTGGTGATGTGTGCATATCCATTGATAGTTCAATAACCGACTATCAATATTTCCCTTTGAATGGGTATTTGATGTGATTTGTTTGAATTTGAATGCCACACTTATTTTTGAATAAGCGCTCACTATTCGGGTTAACCGGGAAAGGACCATGGGGTCGTATAACCCATTCCGAATATGTGATACGTCGTTATGAATTGCATTTGATGACCGGTGTTGAAGACCGGGTATTTGTGAAAGCGATAGGATGACCTATCGATTGTCTCTGCACTGGGTAGCTCCTGGTATAGAGATTTCCTAAGTGATGGGAAATTCGATCGGGATTGTGAATACCCGGATTGCAAGGGCTTCGTGAGAAGTACCTTCGGTTTTGTTCGAGCCCGGAACAGACTTGTATGGATTGTATGTCTGACATTACAAATTGAGATATAAAGCCGATTTCATTCAAACATATTTCTGTTGTGGCGGAGAATTTATTCTTTTAGCTTAACACCCTTCTCTGAGATGTACGAGCTCAGAGGTTATGTAGTTGAATGTCATCAACGATATATTCCCAATTTGGTAATATGACATGCTGAGTGTTGCTGTAAATGATCATTGTGTTGATTATTTGTGATAGGATCGTTTATTTGATCGTCTATCCTGGTGATCATTTCTATGATCATTTGTTGACCCAAAGCATGGCTTTTGTATAAAGTATGTTTTTGAGGACGTGACTTCGTCGAGCCTCACATCCCGTGAATGGTCAAAACAGGAAAGATGCGGCAAGGTTATGAGGGGTAGCGCCCTTTAGGATATGTGCATTTCCTTCTGGAAAAGGGTGGTGTCATGGTATGGAGCCCAGATACTTACTCATGTTGAAAACACTTTATGATTGTGTGAATTGATTGCGAGCGCTCGGTGAAAGGTCCCAAAGGACCGGGGGATGGCATATTCGGTCAGTTGTTACTCAGTTAGGGGTAACCCGGCCTTGTGTTGGTAGAGATCCGGTTTGGTTCTCGGGGATGTCCATCCAGAGGCATTCTCATGTGGCAATGGGAAGTTCCTTGGCCTGATCATTCGTTGGAAATCCAAAGAAACAATACGTGACTTGTACGGTTTTAGTTGTATAACCTGCTATGGAATGTGGCGGTAACCTGCTATTGAACATAGTTAGCTATAGTAGGCATAGTTCGGAATGTCTATGCTGGCTAAGATTTATATTCTACTTTCGAAATGAATTTTTCCTACACTATGCACTAATAATAATATCAAATGTTCTTTTAATACGTATCAAGCATCTTTGACTATCATAAGGAGAAATCTCCTCCGATTCTGCGTTTGCATGTGTGTGTGTGCGGGAGGCCTTATGGTAGTCTCATTTTTAAAAGCATTGCGAATTGACTTTAAAAATATTCCTCTATTTTGATTTTTAAAGATAAATAAACTGTTTTGAGTTCCCACACCAGTCACATGACTGACTTGGAGTTTATTGTTTTCCTTCCTAAACTCTGGGTGCCCACCAATTTCCACACGGGCAGTCAAGAGGTAGGTTTATCAGGATATTCTGGATATTCTGGAGTTGCTGGAGGCAAGCTGGATGGCATGGCGTATTACTTATATAGTATTTCTTTTTCCACTGCACTATTTGTTGTTGTTGTACACTCTGATGATATGATGTAATGAAATGTAATGTAATGTAATAACTGATATAGTTCTTTGTTTAAAGATTATTCATTTATTATTATATGTTGTTCCGCTGCGAATTGTGAGATTCTGATGTTGTTCTGTTGTTTTCTATTCCGTTCTATTTTCTGTTTTCTCTCTCTATTTTCTTCCCTCTTCTTCTGCTTCTTTTTCTTCTTCTTAAACCCTCAGTGTTCGGTTTTCCGTCATTCGATTGCTCGGCAGTCGATAAAGTGAGTATCGATGTTGAATTTTCGGAAGACGAAGAGTCGGGTCCTGACAGTTGTGCACTGAGTTTGCTTTGAGTCAGTTTCATTGTGTTGGTTTCATTGTTGCTGTGTCACTGTCTTCTTTGTACACTTGAAATTCATTGATGATTTTGCACTGTGTCATTTTGTATCTGCATCCTCAGATGACAATTCAACTGTGCTTTGTTCTTGTCATTCCTTTGATATTGTTGCAGACCACTTGGCCACTGTGTATCACTGCATACTGCTTGTATACTTATCTTCATATAATTAAACTGCTGTCACATTTACTTGTGTTCGTTGTAGTCTTTGTATTGTTGTTAGTTGCTTAGAACTATTAAAAATAGTTCGACATTTACTTCGACTTAGTCTTTTGGAGCTTGAGTTGCTTCACCTGGTTCATTTGAAGTTGTAGCTTGCACTTTTGTTGTTTGCATTGAGCATTTTGTATGCTTGCAATTTTGGGTTTCCAGTTGCACTTGGTTCATTGTCATTTTGCTGGAATGACTTCGACATTGGCTTTTGTAGTTGGTTTGGAGTTGTTACTGTAGTTGTGTAGTTTGTCCTCTGATTTATGTGCACTGTTTTGAGTTCGAGTCTTGGTGTATACCTTTTAATTCAAGCTGCATTGAGACTCGAGTATGCTTGCATCTGCAGCGTAGCACTGTTGTTCCATTGAGTCTGTTTTTAAGACCAAGACTCGAGTCTTTGAGCATTGCATTTGTGTACATATTGCATTTTCACTTGGTTAGAGCTTTATACTGCTGTCACTTGAAACTGTTTTGTCAATGTCTTGACCACTTGATTGTATTTGGACTTGATTTTCGAATTACATCTAAGTTGAATCCGGCTTGGATTTGACCTTGTGCTGAACGACATTATTTTATTGCACTTGAGTTGAATCCTGTATTTGGGTTTGACATGTGCTTACTTGTCCCTGTAAATCGATCAAGTGTATATATCGGTGTGCACGGCCTTGTGGCATGTACAATGATACACTGTGCATGTCACTTGTTCGTGTGTGATGAATTCAAACGTAAATGATGACGAACAACCCAAATAACTGAGGCAAATATTATTTTTAAAATTCACTTTTTATTTTGTACTGCAACAAAATATTTTCTTTTCAGTTTTACTGCGTCAAAAATTATTTTTGCAGATTTCTCAGATGCTGGATCCACATTGGAATAAAGTTGAAAATAAATTACTAGTTGAGTGAATGAGTGATTATGTAGTGAGGTCAGATGTAAAATTGAGATTGTGATGTAATTGTATATTGTAATCAAAGCTGTATAGTGAGAGCTTGAATTTTTACTATTCAAAATTGTAATAAATATTGTTTGAATAAAATTTCTGTTTGAATTCAAATTCCGTGTTATTTAATTTTATTCAGCAAATATTTATTTAACCTATGAAAAATAAAATAGCACATTAACAAATACATTTAAACGAATATATATATGTTTATTATCATCAAACAAAAATCACATAAGCGCATATTCAACAATGTTGGCAACACCTTTTTATTTTTTATATATATAGCTTCATGTGTGCTCTCCTCTTTTATTAGAGGATCGCACATTTTTATCAAAAAAAATAAAGATATATATATATATATATATATAAACTATATATATGTATGTAAGTATGTATTCTATATACACACACACGCACACACGAAAATCTATGTTTTGGTAAAGAAAATAAAAAACAAAAGTATATATTTAATTTATTTTATAATATACAAATATATATGTATATGTATATATACATACATACATACATACATACATATATATATATATATATATACACGAGTGTATATGCACGTCCGGGTGGACCTGCTTCTAATCACAATATGCATGCATTAATTCAACAACACACTTTTGTATAACGTGTAAAATAAATATAGATGGTTATTGTTACTACTGGATTTTGGACATGTGGATTCGTTACACGAAACTATCAGTATTGGCATCGATTTGAATCGAGTGTTTGTTATTACAACCAAATTTTCTTCTATTTACAGATTTATTATATTCCTAATAAACCTTGGACTAACAAAAGTTATTACTGAACATATAAAAGGTATGCTACTTTGTCGAAGTATTGGTTATCCATAAGATCGAGAAACTAACTTTGGCTAAAAGCTTATGTTGAAAACTTAGTCTTGCTTGCTTGGCTCGTGTAATCAAGAACCTCACTGGATTTACATGACATATAACTTGCACGAAAGATGCACCAAACCAACAATCCCAATCATCAGACTCCGATCGGTTCAATAGGCTGGGACAACTCAATGAACTACCTTATTCACTGTTTAAGGTCAAATTTTGGATCCATTGCTTTACAGAACAGCGAGTTTCGTAACCTAGTTCGCACTGGCGAGCTCTATAGGTTTAGATGCATGATGGGAATTACTGAGCATTGGGTATAATTTTCATGCAATGATCTGGAATGGGAAGCCTATGCCCCATATAATAGTCGTTGGATGACATTGCCTAGAATGCCTCACAACGAATGCTTCATTTGTTAAGATAAAGAGTCGTTAGCCGTGCCACTTCGGCTCTAACAAAGACAAAGACACGTGGATTTATTACAAAAGTAAAAGCAAACTGCTATACTCCCAAATCAAAAACCATCTTCCGCCTCTCTTTTGCGCTATCTTGTACCTAAAACTTGGTTCTTTCTTTGGTTTATAACCTCATTTATTCAGAGCAAGTTGAAAAAACATTTTTCAAACAGTATCTCAATTGCATGTCGATTTTGGTCATAGTTATAGTAAATTAACCACATGACCCTAAAGAAAGTTATATACTGATAGAATATATTTTACACATATACTAGGCATTAAAATATTTCCTGATATCATTTGCACTTATTCTCTGATATTTCCTGCATTTATTCTCTGATTTGACAATATCTTTATTTGGGAAATATTTATTTAGTTACCTTTCTTTTAGCAAAACAGTTGATTTGACGATATCTTTACTTAGGAAGTATTTATTTAGTTACCTTTGTTTTAGCAAATCAATTGGCTAATTTGTAGCCTATCTTAACTCTTGTAAACCATATATATATATATATATATATATATATATATATATATATATATGATTGGAAGTAGAATACAATGGCAAGCAAATTGATTTCTAAATAGATTTTTTTTCATGGTATCGGAGCTATTCTCCTTACCCTAGCATCACCTATCTTCTTCTCCGTTCTTCTTCTTCTATCTTTAATTCTTTTCCATGGAAGACTCGTCCAAATTTCATCCCGCACTCACCATCACTAATGTTAAATCTTTTATTCCATAACATTAGACAATGATCAAGCCATGTATCATTCTTGGGCTACTCTGTTTACCAATCTTGCTAGGGTTCATGATCTTTACGATCACTTGGTTCCACCAACGGAGCATAAAGCTATGGCTGCCTATGTCCAGGCAAAGTCCGTTGATCCTGCACTTTGGAGGCGTTTGGATGTCGTTGTCTTGCAATGGATTTACAGCACTATTTCTTCTGATCTTCTCCTCGTTATTCTCAGACGTAATGACACGGCAGAGGGGGCGTGGAACCGTCTTGAAGCTCTTTTTCAAGACAACAAAGCCTCTCGGGCTACCCATCTCGAGGAGGACTTTACAAATGCTGATTTTGAGGCTTTCAACTCGATCGACAATTATTGTAATTATCTGTAATCTCTGGCAGATAGGTTGGCTGATGTTGATGCTCCGGTAACAAATGGTCGTCTGGGTTTACGTCTCACCGCGTATAGTGGTACGGTGGACTATACACAAAATCAAGAGCCTTTTCCATCCTTTGAGAGTTGTTGTTTAATGTTGAAAATGGATGAGCGTACTATCAAGGCTCGTCAAGCTCGTGAAACTGATGGTTCTGGGAGTCGGTCCAGTGGTGTTGCCATGGTTGCCACTGATTCATCTGCAAGCAACAAGCGCAACAACAATAATAAAGGGAGGAACAATTTGAAAAACAATAGGAAGAAAAAGGTCCACTAAAGTACTAATGGGTCCAGTCCTAGTCAGCCGCCATATCACCCGCACCAGTGGCAGCCACGTCAGCAGACCCCACCACCATAGTGGCAGCAGCCTGGTTGGGGAGGGTGAACTATTCCTCCTTGCCCATTTCCCGCATACTCTTGGCAGCCAAGGCTCAATTGAACGGCCCAACGTCCCTCCTCTTTTGGGTCAGGCTTACTTGGGTCCAGACCTCAAGCTTTCAATGTGGTTGCTCCTCCTGCTCCTAGCTACATGCCCACCGACATTGAGGCCGCTATGCATGCTCTTTCATTGTCTTAACTAGATGGGAACTAGAACATGGATACAGGTGTTGCATCTCACATGATGACGGATGTAGGTATTCTCTCTTCTTATTTCAATTCAAGCAATAAGCATCATAACATTGTTGTTGGTAATGGTCATTTAATTCCAATTATTGGTCATGGTCGCACTACATTGCCTCCACCTTATCCACCATTTACCCTAAACAATGTGTTACATGCTCCTAGGCTCATTAAAAATCTGGTCTCTGTTCGTAAATTTACCACAGATAATATGGTTTCTATCTCTTCTTTTGGTTTCTTTGTTAATGACTTACAGACGGGGAATAGGCTAATGAGATGTGATAGCACTGAGGGCTTATATCCACTTTTCTCCAACTCTCAAGCCATTTCTTCCAACAATCATTCTGCTTTTACTGCTTTGCCTTCGAATATTTGGCACAATCGTTTAGGTCATCCTGGCGATGCTATTCTTAAGTCTCTTTGTAATAAAAAGTTTGTTAATTGTAAAAAGGTTTGTAAAACTTTTTGTTCTTCTTTTCCTCTTGAGAAACATTCTAAGCTACCTTTTTATGATTCAGTGTCATATACTTTTCTTCCATTTGATATTATTCATAGTGATCTTTGGACTTCTCTTATTGTTAGTATTTCCGGCCATTGTTACTATGTTCTTTTTCTTGATGACTATAGCAAATTTTTGCGGACCTTTCCTATTGCAAAAAAATCTCAGGTCAAACAACTTTTCTTAGCGTTTCATGCTTTAGTCAAGATATAATTTGAATGTAATATTAAGACTTTTCAGTGTGACAATGGTACGGAATACATTAATAGCACTTGTAAGGATTTTTTTGAGCAACATGGTATGCTTTTCCGTCTCTCATGTCCTCATACATCTCCTTAAAACGGGAAGGTCGAAAGACACATAAAATCCATAAATAATATCATCCGGACTATTCTTGCTCATGCATCTATGCCACTCTCCTTTTGGCATCATGCTGTCTCTACGGCTACATATCTTCTCAATATCCTTCCTTCCAAGGTATTGAATTACCAATCTCTCGCTCAAATCTTCTATCAAAGTGATCTGGATTATTCAGGTTTACGTGTTTTTGGTTGCTTATGTTTTCCATTATTCCCCTCTTCTACTATTCATAAATTACAAGAAAGGTCGACTCCTTGTGCTTATTTAGGTCCGGCTCCTAGTCATCGTGGCTCCAAATGCTATGACATGTCTAGTGGTAAAATCATAATTTATCGTCATGTTCGTTTTTTTGAAATAGAATTTCCATTCTCCAAACTCCACAAAACAAAACCTTCGAATTATATTTTTTGAATGACAATATTAATCCTCAATTAATACATCATTTATCTTAAAATACCACACCACAAAATATGCAGCTTGACCCAACAACATAGCCCAACAACTCGTCCTCCCTTCCTCAATTTAGGCCAGAGTCTCACACATGCCTAGATTTCACACCTCCCACTGCTGCCCACACTCGGTCCTCTATTTCCTCCTCTAACCAATCCTCTGACCGTATGGTACATGTCTGATTAGGCCAATTGAGGCTCCACTTTCAAACAACTCCCCATCATGTTTAATTGATTCACTGTTTATATTCTTGACAAGAAAGTAATGTTAAGGGAGAGAGGAGAGTTAGGAGGCAAAAAATTTGAAAGATTAAAATATATATTATAAAAACAGGACCAGATATGTTGAAAATGAGGATTGGACTCCATGAAGTCTAACTTTTTTACACCCAGATCTGAATGTTATTCTATTTGCCTTTTGTCAAATAGCAAAATAATTTAAATGAAGCGTCAAAGAATTGAAGATCAATAAACTTTGAACCAATCGTAACAATTGATATAAATTGAAAGTAACACACAAATTAAAATTCTTAACATTATGTAAGTTTTTGAACGTTGCAAGCAACTTTTGATTAAATCCATTGAGATTAATAAACAAAAATTTCCAGTATCTTAGTTGCAAGTAACAGTAAATTCAACATATATTTTGGACAAAAATGAACTGTTTTGAATTCATTGCATTTCCAGTGCAGAATTTGTCGGTCGCATGTTTGAGTTTTCATGAAATAAAGCCTTGCCATGCTCTGCAATCTGATGAATATGAATACGTTAATTTAAAATAACAATAAATATATCTTATCTCAACGCAAACTCTGCAATCTCGATGAAACAAAAATATGCAAGTAATAAATATACCGATAAAGAATGCAAGGTATAAATATGTTTATTTATTTTGAGAACTTTAATGCATATAGTATTTTTCTTGACCACGCAAATCCTATACTAAAGAGTACTTAAATTGCGATGCATATAGTACTTTTGAAAATAACAGTAATATAAGGTGTCACTTATTTGTTATTATTAAACTGTTGTGTTCTTTATTATCTAAACTTATATTCATTTGAGTATATCATCAACCTGTTATTAATCTTCTTTTGTAGGAGAAGATTAAACAAATCGATTGTGTTCCACAACTGTAAATCGCATCAAAGTTATCTTAAAGCAATTTTCTCATGTTCCCTAAACCATAAAGCAAAACATGTAGAATTTGGTAACTCCAAACAAATCAATAAAAAGGTACTAATGGAAAATAGATTCAGCTATTCTGAATAAACAAATTATAAAAAATCAATAAGCAGATTTAAATACCTTAAATAAATTATGATCATTTACCATAGCAAGTAAGACGACATTTGCAAGAAAACTGCTATTTTGAAAATATTCAGCTATATGCATGGGTTTTGACTCGTTGCACCTATAAGGAACAAATATTATTGACAGCACCAGTAATGAATCTAACTACAGCACTAAAGTTAAAACTCTTTACCTCGACAATAAGCATAGCTTGCTGAGTGGCCTCATTTTGCGCCAGCCTAACGGGTTTTGAATCATACGCAAATGGGACTTCCTCCGCAGAATTGGATCTGGCCTCCCTTATATAATCCGGATCAAAAGGAGGAGGGTATAAGGTGCGGGTATCTTCTGTATGGGAGGTGTTAGCTTAGGCGAGGGTTTGTTTGTGTATTTGGAAATGCAATTGTCAAAATTGCATGACTTCCAAAGTAAAGTGCTAACCATATTTTGCACATGTCTGGCAAGTACATCTATCAAATATTCCAATGCATTCTACAACATAATACGATACTTTGACTTATACCCATGAGTTGACAAACTAATACAGTTGAGTAACATGATTTAAACTAATTGCTATGCTATATGATGAACACAAACTTAAATCCAAGCCCAATCATGGTTAGAATAATATACTAAAAATAAATGACAACTGACTCATGGTAAAAAAAGCGTGGATAGTTGTCGAGTTTTGATAATGAGTAAGATAATAATGAAAGACAAACATTACACACTGTAGGATGTCCCATCACTGCTATGTCCTAAAATGAACAAATATGACTGTTTTTAAATATCATGATGGACCATCTAAATTATCAACTACAGAAACAAACATAAATGATATTCCTGCTTTGAAGGTTTAGATTTAGTTATATTATTGCTTTCAAAAAAGAAGTGAAGATTCATATATCCTTATGCATAAATTTGACATTTATTAGCAAACGTAATCAATTACAAAGCATACTTGTTGTTATCTTAATTATTTATTTGGTATTTTATTGTAAGGAAAGCAAGAAATGCAATTGAGTTAATATTGAGGATAATTACATATCTTCTTCAATGATAATTTGATCAAAAAGTGAAGATTTATAAATATGATCAAAATATTCGATTAATATCAGAATTTCTAGTATTATAATTATTATTCGTACTATAACTATAAGGAAGTTAAGAAAGGCGATGAAGTTATTATTTCAGAGTGTTCACAAATGCAATACATATAGTAAAGATTGTTTATGTATTAGCAAGGACTACAATATGGGTCTTCTGCATATTTTCAGAAAACAGTAAGAGTAGGTAGTGCGACTATAATAAAAGTGAACATGTATAGAATAAATACTTGTCGTAGTAGAACCAAGAGTAGGAACTTGATCGCTTTGGCAGAAGTGGTAGTGATCTGTCAAGGTAAATAAAATCATAACAATCATTAGTGAAACCAATTAAAATATGATGAAGAAGAGCAAAGGTTAGGATCACTATTCAGTATAGAAACAAACATGGAGTATAACTAAATATGATAAGGCACCATCCACAACTTTAACTTGTAAGCATCGCTGGTGACTACCTACCGGTTAAATTGAAACAGCTAGGTTATTTATACCACGAACCTCCTCTAATTTAGATAACCACCTTGTGGAAAGAGAGTAGTACTCATATGTGAAGGAGAAAAGCAACAACACATCACATGAGAAATGAAGAATTTGCAATAATAACTCAAGGCTGCCATTACTCACTGACTTATATAATATAGCATTGGCCCAATGTTACTATCATTCTATGTATGTAGGCTTACATTAACTCTACACAATTTATATTAAAATTACCACCATCTCAGATTTATTTATCCTCCTTTATTATCTTCATAAGTGGTCCCTCAACTATATTATAAGTTTACTAATGTACTGCATTTGAAAATATGTTTATAGTTTAGACTTTGGTTAATAGTGATTTAACATGCAAATTTTGGGCATATAATTACACTTTACAAACAACAAATGTACTACCGATATATTTCTATTACTGCTTTCATTTTTTATTTGATTCCAAGAAAATTCTGAGTACCATTTATGTTCATATTTTAAGTGGAGCGCCTTTTAAAGTTGTAAAGAGAGTTGGGTACAAAAAAGAGTTAAAATCTAACTTATATATAATGTTCGACTAAGCAAGGTTTCATAACAAATATCAACCATGCCCTAGTGTAATTATAATTAAGTTTACCATATGGAACAAAAAGGAAAGGACAATTTAGCTATAAAATTGATTCAATCACACATAAAGATTACCCAGCAGAAATGTAAATGGAACATAGCCATAGCAGAAATATAATAATCTTATCCTTTTAAGTAATAATATAGGCAACAGATTGAAACAAACATGTGTACATGCATATTTTTAAAGGCTGCAAAAGAAAATTGAATTTTTTATTCTTAGAGAAGTGGGAATGGGTTAGTATTACAGTTTTACCAGCACAATTGAAGAAGTAGATCCCAAACTGTTTAATGATATATTAACGGCTAAAGTTACAACTGTACTACATTATTTAGCCTATAGAGTTCAAAAATATTGCAATGCCTAGTTCTATGAATAAGTAGATTCCATTAATGACTTGATTAAAAGTGGAACTAACACTAACATCTCTAGAGAGACAGTGCACATCGATAAGATCGTGAGAGTCTGAATGTGAATATTTTAAACGGAAGTAAACCATTTTTTTATGTATTTAGTAATTATATACTATAATTGTTGGATCAAAGAGAAAATCAAATTAGAAATTCTATAATTTTTGAATAGAATGTTAAATAGTAAATGGAGATTTTAACATACGAAGGTAAATATGTATCTAGAGGTATAATCCTAATAGATGCATGATTTACCTCAATGCAAATGAAACAATGACAGCCTTTGATTTCAAACAAAAACAGAAGGTTCTAAATGTGAGGTATGTAGGAAATTTATAATTAACGTATCAGACAATGGCCAACAATGCCTCAAACAGTTTATAATTAAGTCAAAATACTACCGAATCAAATTCCAAATTTAAATGCTACTGAATCAAATTCCAAATTTGAACGCTACTGAATCAAATTCCAAATTCTAAATGATATTGAATACAGTGCAATGAATTAAAATAAGAAAAAGTGGAACAAAAGTCCAATATTCAAATGCTAATGAAATAAGTTAAGAACGTGAAACACTTGATAAACAGACAATATCTGTTCAGCTATTAATTGGTTAGCAGGATAATTGGATAAATCCAGAACTACGGTTCAGTGAACTAACCTTATTGGATCGTCGATTGATCCATAATCATTGATCGTACGTCAAAGTTGGAGAAGACGAGGAATTGTTGGAATCGTAATAAAGTTGGACTATTGGAGAAGACGTCAAACTAATCGTAGCGGATCATCAAAGTAGCCTTAGTAGATAATCCAGAATCGCGCTGAAGTAGCCTTAGAATGTACGGTTCAGTGGACTAACCATCGATCAATTGTTACAGAAGATGATGGATTTGCAGTCGCGTTGGAGCTGAGGTCGTGTCTTGCTTTGCAGGAAGGAAGAAATGAGAGTAAGGGTTTTAATTTGGGGAAGGCTGAAAGAAGTTGAAGTGAGAAACGGAGAACAAAATGCATAAAGGGCATTATGGGAATTTCAAAAAGACACTGATTATTTTATATTTTGAGTTCTCTTTATTAGTAGTAGAGATATGCATATATAATTATAATTATTTCATGTAAAAGCACTTCGGTTGAATTTTTTGTTTCCCGAAGCTTTTTAATAAATAAAATATGTATAAATTATTTTAACTCATTATTAATTTACATACAAAACATTTAGTTAACAAAACAATGTTTAAATTAAATATGAAAACATTATTTATATAATGAATTTAAACCGAACATAATTTTTTAGCCAAAACATAATACACACATATATTAAAAAAAATTTAGCAATTATATATCATAATAATGAAGTGATGCACACAGATTAAATATTAAATATAAAATTGATATAAAAGTGGATAGCATTAACATATATGAAAGGTGATATAATTAACACAATACATAATGATCATTATACAACATAGGATGGATTTCACCAAGAGACAAGGCCATAGAAACACATATCGATCGAGTTTATCTCCTTGATCGATCATATCTATACCTACTGCTAAAACAGAAAGTGTGCAAACACTAGATCTGTATGTATTTGATTGATTGAAAGTGAACTGAGTTTGAAAAATAGAGATTAGGCGCAAAGTACTTTTGACTAGAACGATTAAGGGGGCAAGCAAAGTGTCAAAAAAAAAGTGGAGGCCACAGACAGAATATTTAGTGAAGTATAGAGAGAAATATATGCATGTTTCTTTCTCATAAATTCGAAAACAAAGACCCCTCCTTATCTCCCTTTTTCTTGCTGACCTAGAATGCGTCCAATATGGTCTGAAACTCCCACTGAACTTATGGTTATTGTCCTAATCTCATCTCGACCTTGAGGAAATCTCAACAAATTAAGAGAGATATTCACTCATATCCTCCATTCGCACACCTTAAGTATAATTAACGTACCTAATTGAAACTCAACAATGTGCATGTATCTTACCTCGACCGGACATTATATTAATAGTACTACACATATCTTCCCTAGCTTGAGTTTTCTCAACAACTAAAGAGTATGAAAGTAATCTATTAATATATAAATGGTAGATGACAACTTTTATACTAAGGACGGACAATATTTAATATACGTATACATTAAGTAATATCGATTTAGTGAACAATGTATTTGTTATGAAATAAAATCGTGATTCAAGCGTCGAACACATCTGGAGCCACGATATATGTACAATATGCATATACTCATTCCATAAACCTAAGTCGGGTTTCTTATGATTCCATTTAAGTTTTATCCATTCACATTATATAAGTTTAGTTAATTTATAAATGTTTATAATTTACTTAACTTATATAAATTATTGCTTAACTTGTATTTAATTAATTTTAGTTTATTAATTTAAGTAGCAAATAATTAAAAAAAAATTTTTTTTTTATTTTATTCATTTTTTAAACTTAAACAATTGAAGATGAATATTAACTATAACGTTTATAGTTCTATATACATATATCATAATATATATGTATATATATATATATATATTAAAGTTTAATTTAGTTTATTTATCAAATAGGTATTTTATTTAATTAAAACAATTTTAACTAAATACTTTAATAGACTCAAAAATTATTTTAATTTATCTTAAACAATTTAAGATATATATATATAATACTATAGCATTTATAGTTACATATACATACATATATATCATATCAATATATATGTTTTATTTTGATTAATTAACAATTAATTAATTATTATTTTAATTAATCTGATTAATTAAAATCAAATAGCTGTTGAAATTATTAAAATTTATTTTCAAACTATATTGAAAAATATTTTATAACATTTATAAAATTTATTTTGTATTCTAAACTTTACTTTTAAATTCTAAATATATTTTTAAATTTCAAACCGAACTTTGGAAATTTGCCCAATGCCCCAATCAATTTAGGTCTTTATAATTGGGCCAAGCCTAGACACTATTATTCTAGACACCTAAATGATAGACTTGCCTTATTTGTTAGCCCTAAAGTTGCTAATTTAGAAAGCATAGACAATTAGGGCCCCGATACCATTGTTGGATCCATCCCAGTTTATAGCAGGTGAAATAGGTAGATTTTAATTTTTTTCCTATTTTGGATCATGCTAGACCTATGAAGTCTACTGGATTATGTTTGATCCAGTCTAATTAATTTAAATAAATCATACTTTATTTAATTCTTTTGATTTAGTTCATTGATGAATTTAATTAAATGAAGTTTATCAATATATACTTATGTGTATGTAATGTATATGTGCAACATAATATATGATATACATTATTAAGTTATATATAGGAAATATTGGACATATATTTAATATATATTCTTAGCTTCTACATGCACATACATACGCACGCACGCGCACACACTGCGTGCACACACGCATATATATGTGTGTGTTGCCTAATGAAAATATTTGTACTAAAATGTGTCTAGTTGTAGGTGTGTATATAAATTTTTGAAAATTTTATTTAATTTTATTTATAGTTTTTAAAAAATAACACAAATTCAGCTAAATCTTTAATTTTTAATTTCAAATTAAATATATGATTTGACTTAGTAATAAAAATTCAAATTCAAAACTACATTCAAAATATAAATTCCAATATTCAAAATACCTTAGTTTTACTTAATAATATTTTATGGAATATACACATATATATTTAAATAAAAATAGTCGATTTAAAATTATTTGTGTACAAACATTATATTAATTAAATGATATATATAAGTAGATATTTAAATATTTATATATAAATAAATATATATTTACGAATATATATATATGTATATATATTAAATATATGCTTCGGCTTCTTTTATAAATCCAAAGGTAAAATTTTATTATTTGTAACATACACAACTTAAATAAAAGCATTAATTTAATATACGTATATTTTTAAATTAAAATTCTTCAGCTAGTTACTTATTTTCGAAAGTATTTTAACGAATAAAAATATTTACATAAAATTTAATTCAATTTTAATTCACAAAAAAATTCACTTAAATAATCAACCATAGTTAAAATAAATAAACAAGATTATCTATATGTATATGTGTGTATGCACGTATTTGAATTAATTCAAACCGAAAAGAGTATTATTCTTATAATTGGCTGAAAACAAATATGCACATATATAAAAAAAATTATTTTATCAGTAACATATTATAGTAATAAGACGAACCATATAGATTAATAATAAATATTAAAATGATATAGTATAATAAGCAATAACATATAAACGCATGGTGATATAGTAAGAGGCGATATAGTATATTAAGATCATTATATAGAAGATATAATGAATTTTTCCTAAGAAGCTTTGCCTCTGATTCACATCTTGATCTAGTTGGCCCCCTTGATCTCTCAGATCCACACCTTCTGCTGCAAACATGCGACATGCTAATACTAGATATATGTTGTTTCAAGTAATTGGATGCGAATGGAATTTGGGATGATGACGAAGGAAGGGGAATGCTTGCAGCCTTAAATGAAAGGAGAAGGCAAAAGTGAAACTAAAAAAGAGGCCTTAGGATCCTTTTCACAAGGAGAGCTAGCCAAAAGATCTAACACTTGTTTCTCCCATACCAAGTTAAAATCTAGACTCCCTCTCCTTCTCATTTGGTTGGCCATATATAGGGCCTTAAATGAACCTAAAAACTCTTATAAACTCATTAGTAAATTATATCATTGAATTCAGTTTAATTCCTTATCGATATCGTATATCGGTATGCACTTATATAACTTTTATATATACACCCAATAAATTAATAACTGCACCCCAACAATTCTAGAGGTAACTCAATTTTACTAAATACACTCCATAAAATAAAAAATAGTAATTAATATTTCATAAATATTAATTAATTTAACTAATTTATAATTGTTACACATTAATTAAATTAAGCGTTATTTCAAAGACCATTTAGGTTCGGTTGTGCGAATCGAAGGTGTGAGCTTAGCCAATAATTAATATTTGAACAATTCAAATACTAATGTTCACACATCATAATAGCTAATAGTGTGACAATTTGACTTCATTCATCATTTATAAATCTCACTGGTAAAATCTAATTTTACAATTTAAGCGCTAACATTTAGTAACGATTATTTACACTAATTCTTTTCATCAATACTATATAACCTTAGGGTTTATGGAATTTAGTTCTATTCAAAATTGTAATATCAACCACATTCAACTCAGTTAGTCCATAAACAAAGTCCTTTATTCAATAATAACATTCAATATTAACTATACCACTCTGGCCAGAGATTTTGACTTTGAGTACGCTATAGTGGATCATGATACCAATCTCATACAACCGAGAAGATGAATTCTCTATTGAATAATGTTTCGCTTCTACTTCTTCAACTCATACCCAACTATAGTCGTTTGGTGGACAACTTGACCAATAATATTTAAAATAATATGTTATTTATATAATGATAATTTTATTATGATTACAACTCCTTGTAATTATTATCACATAACATATCATTTAAGGATTTTATACTAAATAATATATCACAATATAGAAAACATATAACGTAAATTTCGAATGAGATTTTATTGTAATAAATTATAAAAGTACTCCTAGGGAATATCTTAACTCTATCAACTACTACGACACTTCAACACATTATCCACCACTTATAATTATATCCAACCCCAATCGATATACTCATGCCTAACCTCTACCATTCGTTTAACAAAAGGACTGAAGACTTGTAACTCAAGGCTAATAACCATTGCTACAAAGTAGCCCGAGGTTTATGCCTTTACCACCGAGATAAAACATCTTCTGTCTTCGAATTGATTTGCCTAACACATGCAGTTGATACAACAGTGCCTCATTATATGAATGGTTTATAAATATAAAATCCCAAAACCATAGAATAGGGCATTGACTTACTACGTATAGTCATTATCCTACGAAATCTTATATCGTAATACCTTAGATGTCATGTCTAAAAGCGATCAAATGACTTTATAAAACAACCAAACAAATCAAATCGCATATCAAACCATTGACACAATCATTATAGTCTGTAACGACCCGGAATTTTGGGTCGCCAGATTTGAACATTTAATTCATTTTAAATGTTGAATATGGATTATAATTTGAATTTTTAAATAAAATAATTTGGTTAAATTAGTAAAATTTGTTTAATTTCAAATATGGCAATTAAATTGAAAACTGAATAATAATAATTTAATATTAGGATTGGGATAATTGGTAATTCGGAGCGTAAATAGATATAAAATTTGATTCTAAAGTTTATTTTGAGTCTAATTGGATTTGAATTATAATATAGGTTTGTTGGATGGAATTAAAAGTTGATAGACTAAATTTGAAATTTTATATTAATTTAATAATGGATTTCATATTATAAAAATACAAATAATCAGATTTTGGGTCCGGAATGAGTCAAAATAATTTCTAATGTGATTTATAAATTTTATTTGATTTATTATTAAGGTAATAAAAATTTAAAGGCGAAATTTTAAGCGGTTTCGGCAATTTTGAAAATCGCTCGATTTAATAGACGAGTTGAAATTGCCTTCCGGCGAACAGTCTCGGAATTAGACGAAACCAGTACCATTGGATCTGTAATAGTTAGTTATTATCGGATTTCAATTTTCGTAGCAATCAGAGTTGTTGTTTGACCATGGCAGCTCAAAACGCTTAGAAATCGATTTAACCGATTTAATTTTAAATCGATCGTTTAATTCCGTAACTTGCACGTATGACGAATTAGTTTACGAAACCTATTCCATTGTGTCCGGGACACGGAAAAACCCTAGGAACGCCTGTTGGTATGTGAGAATTGGATATCTTTTGCATTGGTCGCTAAAATTTGAAGAACAAGATTAAAATAATATTAAACAAATATATATTCATATTTATTCTTAAACCCTAGATTTTTTTTCATTCAGGCCGTCGTTTCTTTTTCTTTAATGCCGATAATCATTTTGTTTCCCATCCAAAAATCTCTCAATCTATGCTTTGATTTAAAAAAGCTTTCTAAACGAAAGTTGTAGATCATTAAGGGATCTACAGATCCAACGGTAGTGATGTGGTTTCGTGGGTTGGATAAGGGGCTACGACGATTTGAATGTTGCTCGTTCGTGGGTGGATCTCGAGGCATAGGGGACGCCGTGCTCAACCTGGCTCTGGCCGATGCTAGAGGGGTCGATGGGCTTTCATTTGGGGGAAATGGATCGTGGTGTAGTGGAGTATAGGGGAAGTGGCACGCAACCTTAAGAAGCGACGTTGGGTTCGAAATTTTTGGAGCAGCGTACGAGAGAGAGGGAGAAGAAGATGCTTAGGGACGGCCTTGATTTCTTTTGCTAAACGAACGGCCTGATGTGGTTTGGGTAAAAGTAAATTAAATAAAAAGAAAACTTGTTTTCAAATTGATATTCAAACTTTAAAATTTAATATCTCACGCGTTTGTAATCAGATTTCAACGAAATTCGCGGCACCGGGATCGCAGTGACGAGTACTACGCAATGGTGCAGTTCTGGAATCATTCCGGGCAAGTAAAAATTTGAGTTAAATCGAACGTCGTTCGGTTTAATTTAAATTTCGAGCGCTCGCCGAAACTCAAGGTGAGTTAAACTCACTCACATCTGAATACTAGCTAATTTAAATAGTTAATATTTAAATATATGTGTGATTGGTTGAATATAAATGTTGTTATCAGTCTGGATTGATATATATAATTGTTGTGCTAATATTTGTGGATGCATGGAAAAACAGGTTGGAGGGATCCAATTGGATTCCGCACAATGTAGGAATTATTATGTATCTTGTTTATATTCTGAGATAGCTAAATTTTTGAATTCAGTTATTTAGTGAGATAATTTGATGAATAAAACCTAGAATATTAAAAATGAATAAAATGAATTGGGTTTTAAAGGAAATAAAATGAATTGTTGAATAAAGAATTTAAAGGAATAAAAATTTGAAATCTGGTTTGGATGAAGATTGCAAAATTTTAAATTTGGAAATATAAATAAAGTGGTAAATTTATCAGTTGATCAATGTGGAAGTATGAATTTCTTGTGAGAAATCCTATAAGGAGTTATAAATTGTTAAAAATAACGATGGGTTATTTATTTGATAATGAATAGCGTTCGCCTGGGAATTTAATATGTTTTCAATGAAGCTTTCCAATCTATAAGTTAGCAGTTTAAATGTATATAAAATATTTTGAAATACTATTTTAACCCATTGGAATTTAAGTAGGTATTCACTTAAGTGATTTCTTAAGCGCGATTTTTAATAAATAAATCTATAAAAGTTTATTAAAAATATTCTAAACCTATATTTTGGAAGTAAATTTTCGGGATTGGAAAAGGTGTTTAACTTCAAAAGGAGTTTATTTTTAAGCATGGAAAGGAAATTTACGTTATTTAAACATAAATTTTGGGTTAAAATGGATTGGGTAGGATTTATAAGAAAAGTTCTTTGGGGTGTTTGAATGGAAGTGTGTTTTCCCTTGGAAACCAAGTTTGTGTTTTAACGGATTTCATTTAAGAACAAGTTAAAGTTTAAACTTGATTAAAAGAGTATTTTTGAAATTATTATTTTTAAGTAACTAATTAGTAAATTTGCAATAGTAATTATTTACGAATACATTAGAAATTCTTTTTACAAATGGATTTATTTAAAGCCTAGTTTTGAATAAAGTTATTTGAAATTACTATTAATCCTTTTAAAATCTACTTTCAAATTTAATTTAACTAAACCTTTATGTAAAATCAAGTTTATATCTTAATAAATAGTTTTACTTCACATATTTTAAATTTATATTTTGAGTAAATAACCAGAAGTAAATTTACATATTTTAAAGTATTTCAGTATAAAATGTTTTAACTGTTTTAAATCTAAATGTTTTGAACTTGGTTATTTCCAATGGGATTAAATGGTAAAGGATTTACCTTGTAAAGGAAGAACTTTGGGAAATTGACTTCAAATGAGTTTTGAAAATTTGGAAATATATCTTTTAAAGATATTAGAGGAAAATAAATAATGTGGAAATTATTTATTGTGTGATGGATGTTGTGAATATTAATTGATAGGTAAATCACCGACTATCAATATTGGACAAATGCGTTGATCGTTTCGAAGAGACGGAGATCGAGATTTATTTCTCGAAAACCACTTCGATCCGGTTTGTACGTTTCGTGGGAAAACGTGTTTGGAGTCGAAGATGGAGCAGTGAAGTGCAAGGGCTAGTCGCTACTAATCCTGAGGATATTTTCAAAATGGATGTAGTAGGAGTAGTGCCTTCGGTTCCGTTCGAACCCGGGACGGACTTGTATGGACGAATGCTTTCGGAACATCTTCAGGTGGGCGATGGGCATTCTAAGTGAAACGTTCTAAAGGTAATGCTTAGCCTTAAGCCTCATCAACCGGGAATGATTGAAAATCAAAGGATATGCAGCAAGGCTTCGTGGGTAACCCCCACTTGAGAGTAAGGTCATCCCTATCTAGATGTCCCTTTTTATTCGGCTTAGTGGTGCGGTTGCTGATCCCAACCATGGGGGGATCTTATTCGGAACTGTCCAGTAAGGGATGGGTCCGGCCTTGTGTTGCAGGGGATCGGGTGTGGTCCTCGGTACGGTGATCTAGGCCCCGTACTGTGACATGTGGTACCCCAGTGCCTAGTCATTGTTGGAAATCCATTCTCCCTACGAGCCGTTTGTATTACCCACTCTGTGGCAAGTAGCTGGAATTTAATGAATGTAACAATTTAGGCTGTTTTATAAGTATTTGTAAATAGACCCTATTATAATATCAGAAGGTTTCTATAAAAAGTGTTTTAGCTATCGTAAGGTAAAAACCCGACATGTTTATTTGTGGCGTGGTCTTACGAGATGCTTTTGTTTTCAAAAGGATTTTTGAAACTTTAATAATCAATTTGGATGCATTATTTTCAGCTGGTATTCCAGACTGATTCGGGTGTTATTTCATTATAATGCTCGGGTCAGACCGAGTATTATATGTTCAGGACAGGATGCTTTGGAGCAGGAAAGGAGCTGGAGTCTGAGACGTATTATCCGTACTTGTATATATATCCGCTGCTGTGACTGTATTGTATTGTCTGACTGGTAATTGTTGATGTATGTGATATTCTGATGATATGATGTATAAAACAGATATAGTTTTCATTTTGTGTAAAGATCTATTATTTACTATTATATTTTATTCCGCTGCGACTGTGAGATTCTAATATTGTTTAGTTCCTTCTTCTTCTATCTCTTCTTCTTTAACCCTAATGGTTCGTATTTCTGTTCCGCTTAAGTTAATTGATGTAGAATAGTGTTGACTCAAGTGGTACGGATTTGCGGGCTGTTACACTTGGTATCAGAGCTTAGGTTGGCGACAACCTAGGCTTTGGTGGAGAAAATTACTCATTAAATAGAGTCAAAAGTACTCTATAATGAGCTGAGCGTATTAATAGATATGAGAGCGTACTTGTTAGTGGATATAAAATTGTTTTTATACTGTATTGACTTATCGGTTGAGTGTTTATGAATTCTGGTCGGTACGGGAAGTACAACCGTGTCGATAGGGGTTTCCAAACTCTTAAACAAGATAAACCGACATAGTATTGTTTTTAAAGTGGGTAAATGAAATAATTTTGCCCAAAATTATATTTTGATATAGAATAATTTTTCTAAAATCATTATCTATATATTTGGATGATTGGTTGTTGATGCTATAATTAAATAGAATCTAAAATTTGAAATGGTTATAATCTAATAAAATTCTATGAGTATAAGGTATACAAAAGAAGAATAAATAAATTTAAATTAAACCAGAATTTAAATTCCGGGGATTTGAAAAAAAAAAGATTTTAAATGTATTGAAAACAAAGGTTTGGGAAATTTAAAATCCTGGAAAAGTTTGAAATGTTTGCTAAGGTGATTGAAGGTAATAATGGAATATTATTTTGGAAAGAATTTTTGAACGAAAACTTTTTTGAAATGAATTTGGGAAAGTAACAAAGCACTAAACTCACTTCAGTCGCTGGAAAATAATCCTGATGATGCTGGCCACATCATTAGAATTCATTTTCGAGTTTCTAAAGTGATGGATTGCTACCAAAGTGGTTGGTTATGATATTGTTTGGACTTGTTAGGCATAATAGTTGTTTTGAAAATTTCAAAATGGGGGATTGTTTTGGTACAACCAAGTTGTTTTGGAAATTCGAAGATTTGATTTGGTAAATAAAATAGGTATGAGTAGATTATTATTATTTCAAAATGGTTTTAGGATAAAACCGGGTAATTGAATTCTGGGAAATTCTGTTTAAATAATGTGTAAAATTAAAATGAATCAACTATTGAACTTATTAAGTGAAGTTGATATTAATAAGGAAGAAATGAAAGTTTTAATCTTGGAATTAAAATTAGACTTGAGTAAATTGGAAGTGAATGAAGTATGATGAAGTGAATAGAAAATTTGAATTTAACTTGGATAAGTTAAATTAATTGGACTTAGAATTAAATTGATTTGGATTAAATTAAAATGTAAAATGACTTTGTATTTGTGGATCATTGTGTAAGGAATTGCATCCATGAGCTATTAAGTGTTATGCTTATGGTTTGGAATTGTGGATTTAAAATTTGCAAAGGATTAAGGTGAGGGAAATTTTGTATCCTTAAGAATTCAGTGACACACATATATATAAATTTGAAATTGTGATTATAAGGTGTAAATGGATTAAAATGAGCAATATAAACTTTGAAGTAAATAATTTGGTGAACTTATAAATAGGAAATGGAATTATAATCATAAATGAGAAATATTTGAATGGTATGGTGGATTCAACTTAATCCTAAATGAAATGTGAATTGAAATAAGGTAAAGTGAGAAAAAAAGTGAATGAACTTAAGTTAGTAAATAAGTTTTGAATTTGTATATGGAGAATTAAAATTAGATTGAATTGGATTTAACTTCGGTTAAATGGAATTGATTTGAATTTGGATTAATTAAATTCCAAATTCAGTTGCATTATAAACAATATTGAATGAAATTCAATTCTTATTTAAGTAGTAAAGGAAATGGAATGAATTTAATTAGGCTAAATAAAATTTAGTTAAACTTGAATTAAATTTGGATAAGAATCGAATGGGAAGGAAATTTAATTTAGTTGAAATGATGTTGAATGAAGTAAATGCTCGCTCAACTAAATCCAAAATAATTGTTGAAAATGAATTTTGTATAAGCTAAATTAAATGGAATGTGTATGGAAATGAATAGAATTTCGATATTTGGTCAAAATTTGGAAGATAAAAAAAAATCCAGTTTTGGAATGGGATTTAATTTTGGTAATAAGTATTGGAAGTGTGAAAGAATACTGGTATGGGATTTTAATAGTGATGGTTGATGGTTGAACCATAAATAAAATCCAAGTGTGTGAAATGATTTGTAGTGGCCTTATTACTAATAAAAGATTTAATTATTGAATATGAACTAGAATTTGGTGAATATACTAATTTGAAATTAACATTTGATAGAATGTATAAGCTGGTTGAAATTAAAACTTGTAAATGGTTTGATTGGGTAAGAATCAATTAAAATGGAAATAAATTGAGATATTATGGAATTGAAATCATTTAAGAAAATGGTGAGATGGTTATAGTTAAGCTTATGAAATAGCTTTAAATGAAATTTGTTTAGATAATAAAATTGAAATGCAAATGAATGAATTTTAATTGATTATTGTGATGGGACATGAATATAAGAGTTGTAAATAATTCAGAATGGAATGATAATAATATAAACTTCAGGTAGGTAATGAACCTGAAGTAAAGGTTCGGTTTTGACTTAATAATAATAATGATATGATAAATTTGTTTGGATTGTGATAAATATGAATAAAATTCCGAATGAAATAAATTGATATAAACTGAGTTGGAATAAATTTTAAAGGGATGAAAGCTTAAGGAATGGTTATTTGATTTGGGTAACATCAATTTACATTGAAATTGGTTGTTTGTTGTAAACAGAGTAAATGATTTAAATGAAACAATGAAGTTTGTTCTTGGATAAATTGGAATAGGTTAAAATCTTGGTAAGTGGATTTGTGTATAAACATAAGTGAGTTATAATAGAAATGCAAATGTATCAAATTGAAATGAAACTTGCTTGGTGAATCAATTCGAAAATTGGGTAGAGTATGAGTTGAAATAGCGAAACTTGTATGTAAATCCTTTGTGTGAAATAAAATGGAATTTGGCATTAGAAAAGGAACTTTGTGCATGTTATAAAATATGGTTTACTTATGAAACCATGCAAATTGTTGATTGGATTGTGAAATGGATATGTTTGGCTTACATTTGTATTGGAAATGTTGTTAAAATGTTCATATCTTTGAAAACTAATGAGTTTGTTGAGTAATTACAGGTACGGAAGGCGTTCGATAGACTTGGAGCACGTATATGCGTTATATTAGCCGCTTGCTTTAGAAATTTGCTATAAAAAAAGGTACGCCTACGCAAATATAATTGGGAAATGATATATTTGTTGTGATATATTTTGGTTTCCGACCGTGTGGGTCAATGTATATATATTTATTTATATCGTGATATCGCAAAAGCTCCTCCATACAGGGGAGACTCTGCCAAAAATTTTCAAAAATTTTGGGAGTTAGAAAATTTTTGGGGATTTCGGAAAATTTTAGTAACTAGTAAAGTTGTTTTTAAGATAATGTTGAAACAAAAGCTTTTGAGTATAAATAAAGAAAATGAGTTTGGATTTGGGCTAAAGGATTTTGGGAAGTGTATATAAGCTTTTAACTAAAGAAGTTTGGGTTAAGTTAATGAGTGTAGGAGCATTTGTTTCATTAGCGACAAGTCGATTTCAAATGACAATTGAAAATAAAGGATTTTGGAATAGGATTGAATTAGTAGTTTCGATTTGAAACTAAAGGATCTGGGCAAAGTGAATTTGAGATTTTCACTAGGTAGGTTTTGCTATTGGGTTTGGAACATTCTTCTACCTTAGCAAATTTCGGGGACGAAATTTTTATAAGGGGGGAGGAATGTAACGACCCGGAATTTTGGGTCGCCAGATTTGAACATTTAATTCATTTTAAATGTTGAATATGGATTATAATTTTAATTTTTAAATAAAAGAATTTGGTTAAATTAGTAAAATTTGTTTAATTTCAAATATGGCAATTAAATTGAAATTTGAATAATAATAATTTAATATTAGGATTGGGATAATTGGTAATTCGGAGTGTAAATAGATATAAAATTTGATTCTAAAGTTTATTTTGAGTCTAATTGGATTTGAATTATAATATAGGTTTGTTGGATGGAATTAAAAGTCGATAGACTAAATTTGGAATTTTATATTAATTTAATAATGGATTTCATATTATAAAAATGCAAATAATCAGGTTTTGGGTCCGGAATGAATCAAAATAATTTCTAGTGTGATTTATAAATTTTATATGATTTATTATTAAGGTAATAAAGTTTTAAAGGTGAAATTTTAAGCGGTTTCGAGATTTTTGAAAATAGCTCGATTTAATAGACGAGTTAAAATAGCCTTCCGGGGCACAGTCTCGGAATTAGATGAAACCAGTTCCGTTGGATCCGTAATAGTTAGTTATTATCGGATTTCAATTTTCATAGCAATCAGAGTTGTCGTTTGACCGTGGCAGCTCGAAACGCTTAGAAATCGATTTAACCGATTTAATTTTAAATTGATCGTTTAATTCCGTAACTCGCACGTATGACCGAATTAGCTTACGAAACCTGTTCCATTGTTTCCGGGATGTGGAAAAACCCTAGGAACGCCTGTTGGTAGGTGAGAATTGGAGATCGTTTGCATTGGTCGCTAAAATTTGAAGAACAAGATTAAAATAATATTAAACAATTATATATATTCATATTTATTCTTAAATCCTAGATTTTTTCGTTTAGGTCGTCGTTTCTTTTTCTTTAATGGCCGATAATCATTTTGTTTCCCCTCCAAAAATCTTTCAATCCATGCTTTGATTTAAAAAAACTTTCTAAACGAAAGCTGTAGATCGTTAAGGGATCTACAGATCCAACGGTAGTGATGTGGTTTCGTGGGTTGGATAAGGGGCTACGGCGATTTGAATGTTGCTCCTTCGTGGGTGGATCTTGAGGCGTAGGGGCCGCCGCGTTCAACCAGGCTCTGGCCGATGCTAGAAGGGGCGATAGGCTTTCATTTGGGGGTAATGGATCATGGTGTAGTGGAGTATATGGGAAGCGGCACGCAACCCTAAGAAGCGACGTTGCGTTCGAAATTTTTGGAGGAGCGTACGAGAGAGAGGGAGAAGAAGATGCTTAGGGACGGCCTTGATTTCTTTTGCTAAACGAACGGCCTGATGTGGTTTGGGTAAAAGTAAATTAAAATAAAAAGAAAACTTGTTTTCAAATTGATATTCAAACTTTAAAATTTAATGTCTCACGCGTTTGTAATCAGATTTCAATGATATTCACGGCGCCGGGATCGCAGCGACGAGTACTACGCAACGGTGCAGTTCTGGAATCATTCTGGGCAAGTAAAAATTTGAGTTAAACCGAACGTCGTTCGGTTTAATTTAAATTTCGAACGCTCGCCGAAACTCAAGGTGAGTTTAACCCACTCACATCTGGATGCTAGCTAATTTAAATAGTTAATATTTAAATATATGTGTGATTGGTTGAATATAAATGTTGTTATCAGTCTGGATTGATATATATAATTGTTGTGCTAATATTTCTGGATGTAGGGAAAAACAGGTTGGAGGGATCCAACTGGATTCCTCACAATGTAGGAATTATTATGTATCTTGTTTATATTCTGAGATAGCTAAATTTTTGAATTCAGTTATTTAGTGAGATAATTTGATGAATAAAACCTAGAATATTAAAAATGAATAAAGTGAATTGGGTTTTAAAGGAAATAAAATGAATTGTTGAATAAAGAATTTAAAGGAATAAAAATTTGAAATCTGGTTTGGATGAAGATTGAAAAATTTTAAATTTGGAAATATAAATAAAGTGGTAAATTTATCAGTTGATAAATGTGGAAGTATGAATTTCTGGTAAGAAATTCTATAAGGAGTTATAAATTGTTAAAAATAACGATGGGTTATTTATTTGAATAATGAATAGCGTTCGCCTGGGAATTTAATATGTTTTCAATGAAGCTTTCCAAAATATAAGTCAGCAGTTTAAATGTATATAAAATATTTTGAAATACTATTTTAACCCATTGGAATGTAATTAGGTATTCATTTAAGTGATTTCTTAAGCGCGATTTTAAAAAAATAAATCTATAAAAGTTTATTTAAAAATATTCTAAACCTATATTTTGGAAGTAAATTTTCGGGAGTGGAAAAGGTGTTAAACTTCAAAAGGAGTTTATTTTTAAGCATGGAAAGGAAATTTACGTTATTTAAACATAAATTTTGGGTTAAAATGGATTGGGCGGGATTTATAAGAAAAGTTCTTTGGGGTGTTTGAATGGAAGTGTGTTTTCCCTGGGAAACCAAGTTTGTGTTTAAACAGATTTTATTTAAGAACAAGTTAAAGTTTAAACTTTATTAAAAGAATATTTTTGAAATTATTATTTTTAAGTAACTAATTAGTAAATTTGCAATAGTAATTATTTATGAATACATTAGAAATTCTTTTTACAAATGGATTTATTTAAAGCCTAGTTTTGAATAAAGTTATTTGAAATTACTATTAATCCTTTTAAAATCTACTTTGAAATTTAATTTAACAAAACCATTATGTAAAATCAAGTTTATGTCTTAATAAATAGTTTTACTTCACATATTTTAATTTTATATTTTGAGTAAATAACCATAAGTAAATTTACATATTTTAAAGTATTTCAGTATAAAATGTTTTAACTGTTTAAATCTAAATGTTTTGAACTTGGTTATTTCCAATGGGATTAAATGGTAAAGGATTTACCATGTAAATGAAGAACTTTGGGAAATTTTTTTCAAATGAGTTTTGAAAATTTGAAAATATATCTTTTAAAGATATTAGAGGAAAATAAATAATGTGGAAATTATTTATTGTGTGATAGATGTTGTGAATATTAATTGATAGTTAAATCACCGACTATCAATATTGGACAAATGCGTTGATCGTTTCAAAGAGACCGAGTTCGGGATTTACTTCTCGAAAACCACTTCGATCCGGTTTGTACGTTTCGTGGGAAAACATTTTCGGAGTCGAAGATGGAGCAGTGAAGTGCAAGGGCTAGTCGCTACTAATCCTGAGGATATTTCCAAAATGGATGTAGTAGGAGTAGTGCCTTCGGTTCCGTTCGAACCCGGGACGGACTTGTATGGACGAATGCTTCCGGACATCGTCAGGTGGGCGATGGGCATTCTAAATGAAACGTTCTAAAGGTAACGCTTAGCCTCAAGCCTCATCAACCGAGAATGACTGAAAATCAAGGGATATGCAGCAAGGCTTCGTGGGTAGCCCCCACTTGAGAGGAAGGTCATCCCTGTCTAGATGTCCTTTTTTATTTGGCTTAGTGGTGCGGTTGTTGATCCCAACCGTGGGGTGATCTTATTCGGAACTGTCCAGTAAGGGATGGGTCCGGCCTTGTGTTGCAGGGGATCGGGCGTGGTCCTCGGTATGGTGATCTAGGCCCCGTACTGTGACAGGTGGTACCCCAGTGCCTAGTCATTGTTGGAAATCCATTCTCCCTACGAGCCTTTTACGAGTTTTGTTTGTATTACCCACTCTGTGGCAAGTAGCTGGAATTTAATGAATGTAACGATTTCGGCTATTTTATAAGTATTTGTAAATAGACCCTATTATAATATCAGAAGATTTTTATAAAAAGTGTTTTAGCTATCGTAAGGTAAAAACCCGACATGTTTATTTGTGGCGTGGTCTTACGAGATGCTTTTGTTTTCAAAAGGATTTTTGAAACTTTAATAATCAATTTGGATGCATTATTTTCAGTGGTATTCCAGACTGACTCGGGTGTTATTTCATTATAATGCTCGGGTCAGACCGAATATTATATGTTCAAGACAGGATGCTTTGGAGCAGGAAAGGAGCTGGAGTCTGAAACGTATTATCCGTACTTGTATATATATCCGCTGCTGTGACTGTATTGTATTGTCTGACTGGTAATTGTTGATGTATGTGATATTCCAATGATATGATGTATAAAACAGATATAGTTTTCATTTTGTGTAAAGATCTATTATTTACTATTATATTTTATTCCGCTGCGACTGTGAGATTCTGATATTGTTTAGTTCCTTCTTCTTCTATCTCTTCTTCTTTAACCCTAATGGTTCGTATTTCTGTTCCGCTTGAGTTAATTAATGTAGAATAATGTTGACTCAAGTGGTACGGATTTGCGGGATGTTACATAGTCACTCCAGAACTTATGAGCATCATATGGTCTAAGATGAGCCTAGACTCCAAAAACTCGATTCAAAAGTACAAAAATTCATTACCCATCTTATAGCAGTTCAAATGTCTGGATTAAGAATCAAAATAACTGGCCTTGACTTTAGACACTTGATGCAAAAGTCCATACATCTGAATTTAAGATTTAGGCATCTGAATGCCACGTAAATAAAAGATTGAAACTGGATGGGAGAATTTCCTTTAGTGGAAAGTTTCCCATCTTTTCCTTGATTATCTTTCTATTCTCGCCATCGGTGCTTAGCTCCATGTCACTATGACACTTTATACAAACATCTTTCGACACAGGTTAATATCCTTGTTATAAGTCGTTCAATGTTAAAATGAGTATAACTTCATACATATAGAATGCGGGATGACTTTGAGGTAGCAAACCATTTTTAACAAAATTTGAATCAACCACTCTATTATCATTTCAACCTTAACGTTTCATTCTACTAGACTGGACGCATCAGGCAGTAAGGTAAAAGAAGAAAACATCAAAAAAATTACTTTTTAAGTCATAGTCACTAGATCTTTTATTGTGTTATCTTAATTAATGCCTTTAACGTTAATATTTAATGTTTTATTTGTTGATTTTGTTTTGAATTTTATATTATTATTATATTATTATTAATATGATTTACAATGTTTTTATTAGTTCAAAATGTTTTAACAAAATAATTCAGTGTCAAATTAAATAAATTTATTCTAAGGAAATTTAATAACAAAATAATTATATATATAATGATGTATATAAATATATCTATATTTTCTAATTAATATTTGAGTGATAATAACTAATTAATGATTTTCATGTAAATTCTATCAACAATTTTAATTAGGTTCACTAAATTAATGTTATAAAATTAAATGATCAGCATTCGTCTTAATTCAATTATCTAACATTTGAACCAAAAAAATAATGTCTTAATATAATAATTTTAATTAACAATATTAATTTATAAATATCCTAATAGTAAATCAATATATATATATATATATATGTATATGTATATATCCACAATCGAATAACAATATTATATATAAGTGTATGATTTACATTTAAATAATATCATTGCGTCCAAAATTTTAATGCAAACCAAAACCGCAAGTTATCTCCAAAACGGAGTTCATGTGTGAAAGTTATAAAGGTTACAGTTATAAGGGATTTTGTATAAACTAACAATTATATAACAGAATGGGCTTGTATTAGTTATTATAAGGTTATGTACTAATATGAAATTTATCCATAGCCGAACCATATCCATGACCCTTTAATCTTCGATCATCGATTTCTGCCTCATCAGACCTTCGAAATGCCAGAAACGATCTTCGTTGCAATCTCCTTTCTAGCTCTATCGATTGATGCTACTCTCCCTCACTCTGACGCTATTGGGCTAAATCCTATGGGTTGAAGAATTATGGACCTTAAGGCTAATTAAACACTAGAGGAAGTGAATAGTGTTTTCTAACTTATGTAAATACTTTTAATTTTCTTTCAAGTTTGATATTAAATCATATATTAACAATACAAAATTATACTAATAATCAATCACAGGAAATCAGAGATAAAAATAAAGCAATAAAGTAAAGTAAAGAGCCAGAGAGATGAGAACGTGGATTTTATACTGGTTTGGATCTCTCCTATGTCCAGTTCTGTACAATTGTTTGTACAGATTTCTTTTCAAATGTCAACCTTTAGCTGGGTAGAAGGCAAACCCAAATACAATCTCAATTTCAAGGCCATATGAGACAACCTCCTAAATTTTCAAGCTAAGGGTAGATTCACTTGATTTGACCAGGATACAGCACACCTACTAGATTTTCGGGCTCTAAGCATACCCACTTGATTTGAATGGGCTACAAGCACACCCGAGAAAATACAAATTGAGTTTATAGTTTTTCCAAAGACAAATTTTTGTAATTTAGATACATTGGATCTTATAGCCTCTTGGATAACACTTTGGTCTTTGAATTTTGAGAGAGATGTTTCCAAAATAGTACGAAAGTAGTATTGAGTCATTGTATTGGTTCTGTGATTTTGAAGAGATATGAATATATTTTTCAATGGAACTTTCAAGACAGTGAGGAGCGGGAAGAAAGTAAGTGATTAGTTTTCAAAGAATTTGTATGCACTCCCCTTTTTATAGTAAATGAACAGATATAATCATTTGTGAAGAGTTGCAACGAATAGACACTTCCTTTAAAAATTTGAGAAACTAATTGGTGGCATGTATGTCGACATATCCAAGGCATGTATGTTGTTATATGCTCGTTTATTTTGAAACCATATTTCTTTATAAAATGTTTTGAAAATCTTGTACTTTGTAAAAAATAATTTAATACTTTGTAAAATAGTTTGAACATAGTTTGTAAACATTTTGAACTTTGAAAAACTTTTATAAAATATTTTGAAGTACATTTTGAAATTTATTTTGGTTAAAATATAAAAAATTAGAAAACGGAGCTAGAAATCAAAGATTGCTATCAAAGACTTTAACAATATATATTATGACTCTATACACTAAATTATAATCTTGAGATCTTCATATCTTGGTCTTTGAACTCATGAATATTCATGTCTATCTCTTGAATTTTATACCGTATAGTCTTTGATTCAACATCTGTGTAATATTCTGCAATATATACTATATAACTTGACAAAATATTAGTATCTATATTTTATATTTTGTATATGGTTGTTGTCATCAAAATCAATAATTGGGGTATTAACAAATCCTAGATCGAATTTATCATCAACGAGCTTATTGCATCAACGAATTTCACCGACGGTGAAGTGTTAAAGCATGTGAACATCTTTGATAATTGGTCATTCCGTCGTTTAGAGGAGGTGATGGTCTATGGATGAATGGATTCGATGAATATGGTGGATATGCTTGAGTCTGTGGATGCATGCGTAGTATATAAAATAAATTTAAAATAGAGGTTATATAAATTGATTTGCAAATAATTTTGTAAATATATTTTAGTGAATAATAGCTTCAAAATTTTCACGATGATCCTAGCGGTCGACCACACCTTAAATTGCCAACATTGTCTTCAAGTTTAATGGTTCACCATCAAGATATAATTTATTTTGAAGAAAGAGAAAACAAATATTTCTAATCCAAGAATGGAGGAATCTACGTTTATTTATAACAACACTAATTGACCATGTAAAATAATTAATCTGGTTCCACCATTCCAGATATGTCATCTCACATAATTATTTAAACCCATTTAACTAATTCTAGCACACATATATTTTGTCTCGCTTTATTTTAATATAATTTTAACAAACCAAAATTATATATGTGTGTGTGTGTTTGTGTGTCTAATTTATTGTTTTTAAATTATTATATTATCCTTAAAAGTAATAATTGAAAATATAACAATTATATATTTTATTAATTAATTTTAGACACTCTAATATAACTAAATAATAGTAATAATAATAAATTAACTAATATAACCATTATATTAGTTTCTCAAAATTATAATTTATAACTTTTATAAATTATTTCTATAGATTCTTTTCGCCAGAAAATTAAGAGTTGCGGTTATGTGACTCCAAGGTGTAAACTCAGATATCTTTAAGATTTAAGCAATTAAAATACTAAACCTTATGTGGACTTTACTGAATCACAATGTTTGACAAATCTATTTTCTTATCTATTAAGGCGACACTCTCAAGCAATGATATATTATGCATGCTTTATCTTCTTCACCATATACCACTTAAATATTTAAAGCTCGATTAATAGTCAAAGTTCTATATTTATCTATTGTTAATTGTAAAGTCCAACCCTAAAGTTCATGGTTCAATTGATAATAATTATCGATTAACCGATTTTATTTGTCCAAATACATGCACTTTATGTTGATTACTGATAACGGTGATATTAACCTTCTACTCGATGAAAACAAATCCTATATTTAATGGTATTTCACTTCAAGTGGTTGAATTTATACCTAATCATGGCCTTAACACAATCAATGTTGTCATATGATTGACATAATGAAAGTATAGTTTAGACTTTTAAAGATTCATGGTATTCTTAAGTCAAAATATATAACATATCATCATGTGAGATCTTCTTTTCGATTTTTAACCTGCAGAAGACTCTCGGTGAGAAATTCTGTAATTATTCTAAAAAATTATATGTATGTCATCTCTTGGTGCTCCAACATTCATGAGTAATTCATTGTTCATCATTTAAAGAGCGTTACGTATACTAATCTCAATGGATATATCGATATCCCATTCACGATATACCTTGACTATGAACATTTAAGAACGAATATTTATTTTACTAGATTCAGTACTCATGCTTATGAGCACATTCGTAAATGCAGTTGATTAAACACCTTTCCTAAATATTTTCAACTTGCATATATTTAATGTATTTATGACATAACCTATATGTGACGATCTAAAATTCGGTACCCCTTTGTGCCGACAATAAACCACACATGTAAGACCCAAATTGCACAGAGTTGTAGATTATGAAGGATAATAACGAAAATAAGACAGAACAGAATCTCACATGAATGAAATAATATATAATATTGAACAAATATCTTTACAGTGGAAAACTTTTAAATACGTATATCAGAGTCTAACCTAAATTCAGCCTAGACAGGTATAAACATTTGTCCTTACAATTGCTGACAAACATCAAACTAAAACATACTAAGTACAACGGATAATAGAATATGTCCATACGTAGACGAATATCTCCAGCTCTCCTATGGAAATTCCAACCGCCTTCGACTAACCTGAAACTACTTGGATCTGACCCGAGTATTGAAAATACCCGAATCGGGCTTAATAAACTAGCATGAGAAAAATTAAATAATAAATGACAGTGTCATATATTAGCCTTTAAACAAAAAATTTTGAAAAGAAAGAGCATCTCATAAGACCACGCCCACATATGAACACGGACGGGTTTTTACCTTATGATAACTAAAACATTTTTATATGTCAAAATATTTAATATTATTTATAATGACATCTCTTTGAAAACATTTACAAATAAACTTATTAATCTTATCCAAAATGGTTACTCATATAGCATTTCGAGGTTATTCATTACACCAATACACAAAACCACATGTTCTTATTGGAGAATGGATTTCCATACAAATGACCAGGTGAAGGATCTACCTTCTGAGTGGGTGTACCTCTAGATGGATGTCCCGAGGAACCATCAAAAAGCTCCTCTAAAAACACAAGACCGATCTATCTCTATAACTAGATAGTACCGAATATGTCATTCCTCGGTTGTTACCGATCTTTAACTAAGCGCTCGTTTTGCATACACCATATTAATTCACATCCCGAACGTCATAGCGGAAGGAAATATATCTAGAAGGGATGATCATACCCTAATTGGGAATGACCCACTTATCCTTGCCGCATATAATCATGTTTCGGCCATTTCCGGTTTGATAAGGCTTGAGGCAACAATTACCTGTTCACATAGCGTATATCACATCTCTAAATGACACATTGCCATTTCCGTTGACTATTAATTGCCTTCCAAAAAAATACAACCCTTGAGCTCATTCGTCTCAAGGAAGGTGTTAAGCTAAGAGAAGTTGCCTTCTCCACTACTACTAATGTACGCTTGTAAAAACCAATGTACGTAATCTTTAGAAATGCAATCTTAGACAAACGTCCATATAAATTGTCTAGGAATAGGACAAATCGAAGGCACTCTCCTACTACCACTAGTAGCGATCGAAAAATCTCCACAACGAGGAGACCACTACTATAAATAACTCTATGATGGGAGCTACCAGAGCATGTTCAACAAGCAGTCCTCACGTTATGAAGATCCACGGTCTTCATAATCATCATCTTCATCATGTCTTCACATTCAAACATATACATTGCTTCGAAGTTGTTTTTGGATAGGAATCACCCAAATCCGACCACGTTCTTCGAAATCCGATTATCAATAGAAAGTGAATATGATGTACATGATTTATTAAGTCTCTTTTCACTTTAATTCATTTCAAATGATTTCAAAATTTCTTTCATTTGACTTAGGATAATTCTAAGTAATTCATTCTTTTGCTATGGATAATATCTTAAATTTCTTCACTTGACTCTCGATTCAAACTCCTTAGCTTTTAAGCGGTTCAAAAAAAATGTTATTTAAGACATTGTTTAAGATAAACCCTAAATCAATTTTAGCAAAACATTTTTTAGTAAATAGGATCATAGTAATCATTCTAATTTTACTCAACATCAATTTCCGCATTCAACAAGTGCTATAGGCGGAATAATGGTGAAATCGCCTTTTAAATTCCACGAATAGAACAAGTTCCCTCTTCGTATTTTAATACCAAGTATAAGAAGAATATCTCTATGCAATCCAAGTCGTAATTTATTCATTCTGGAGATTTCTTAAATTTTTGATAATACCGATCTTCTTTTATTTTGGAAAAACTAAATATAATCTTTTTATGTTAGAGCATCCGGGCTTTCCTTTCGATCTGTTCCACCCCTCGCTTAAGAAGAGAAAACATAAGCCAGGTAAGTTTAGGGCACTGGTTGCTCTACCCCTAACCTTAGTTAAACACTTTTTGCGCCAAAAATGGTCACAAACCCCAAGTATCGTGAAAGCACCAAAGTATGAATATGAATCAGCAATATTCCAAACACAAATCACATATCACAGCAAATAACAGGCAATGATCCAAAAATAATGAATAGAGACACAAGATTTATAGTGGTTCGGCTATCTCCGGTCTACGTCCACTTCAAAGTTTTATCCTTTTATTGATGATCCTTGCTGGTTACAGATGATTACAGCAGTAGTAATAAAGAATTTCGAGTACAATAGTTGTATTGATGTGTAGAAATGAATCCGGTGGAGTTTGGACGTCCAATCACCAAAAAAGTCCTTTTTCTGTAGGCTTCAGGAGGCTATTTATAGGCATAGGAGGCTGAGATCGAGTTAAAACTCCGGGAGACTCCTTCTGGCACGTGAGTGGGCCCACGCGACTGACCCCACCAAGTTTCGACTCGATCTGTGATCGATACGAAATGATTTCATATCCATCAAAAAATGATCCAATCGAGCTGAAACTTGGCAGAAACATTCCTTACCTTGTATGCAAGCTGCTGTGAAAATTTTGTTGCATTTGGATCAGCGGTTTGGGAGATATGATCGATACGAGTTGGTGTTCCTCGTGGACTGCAGAGTTCGAATCCATGCTTTCGCATCCATCTTCTTCGACTCGATTAGAAGCGCGTGCGCATCGATGACGTGGCGCTACTTCCCAGGCCAGATCCTGAATTCGTGCCGAGTTGAAGGTCTCTTCCTTCGAACCATGCATATCCTTAGCCGCTTTGAATGTTTCTTCGCTTGATTTGCGCTCGCATCCATAATTCGCGTTCATTCGTGACAATAATTTCGCTTCGCATCCCTATCCAACTGCGCATCGTACCGTTCTTTGTATCGATTTTAGGAGGGTGTTTCGTATCGATCTATCTGATCGATACGAAATAATGCTATGCGAGGCGATCGATACGAAAAACACACGAAAGGTATGGATATGAAGCTAGACACGAACGAAGCCTTACCTGATGGATACGAGTAAGGCCTTACCTGATGGACACGAACTTCTATAGCCTCCCATGGATACGAAAGCGTCAAAGTCCTTCTACTGTCGATACGAGAGTATCGATTCGAAACATACCACCTCTGCCCATCCTGACCGATACGAAACCATTGTGCCGTGTCCATGTTGATCGATACGAACAATACCGATTTGAAGTCCTTCATCCTGCTCTGTCTTTGATCGATACGAACACTATCGAGTCGAACCAACACCTGATCGATGCGAACCATTTCCTGCACACCGATGGATACGAACAGCATGTTCTTCCTACCTTGCATCGATCATATCTCCTTCATATGAACTCCGATTAACCTGAAATTTGAAACATAGCCACTCCTAGTCCTTTTCATCATCTCCAACCAATTTCGTCCTGATCGGAGCTCAACCAAATTTTGACATCATCGATTGCAGCCTTGATTCCAATTGATTTCCAATCATGATATCCATCATTCCTTGTCATTTTGTTGATATTCCAGCCTTGACCAAAAGGTGGGATAACATTTCGCTTTCACTGAGAAGGACTAGCACCCGCTACATCGGATTCGAAGTTCAGGTTTGAAGAGTTTGAGGAGTTTTGACTTGAAGACAATGACTAGACAAAACAGTAGAAGGCAGAGGGCTGAGAGAAGCCAACAAGAATGATGTCAAGGAGCTTCATCCGGAGCTGGAGAAGGACAAGCTTCCATCTACATCACTAGGGATGAAATGGAAGCTATGACAAATTCTTTGCAAGAGAGATTGTTGAAAAGCCAACAGGAGATGATGCAGACTTTCTTTGAGCAGATGAGAGCTGCAGGGATGTAGAACTTAGGAACAGCTACATCGGCTGTGGATGTGGAACAAGGAGCTAGGGTTATGGAACCCAATGGAGGACAGGATACAGAGCCAGAAGGCAATCAACAAGGGCTTAGGGGCAGGCCCGCAGGATCCAACACAGGAGGACCTTTGGAAGGAGTTCAACATGCCAGAGCCAACGTTGCTGCTAATGAGCCACATGAAGAATATGTGCCGGAGTTCCCTCGGGGGCAACCCCTGACAGACAACGCTGGATTGGTAGAGATAATCAGGAAAACTGTGCGAGGTGGCTTGACCAATAGAGACCTGGAAGGGGCGAACAGAAGTCCGTTCGCTCGGGAAATAAGGATGCCTCAGAATCCACCTAAGTTTAAGTTACCTAGCGTGGAGGTATATGATGGCAAGGCATACCCAAATGATCACTTGATGAGGTACACCAGACACATGGAGGTGCTGGGGGCATCGGAGGAAGTAATGGCCCGATGCTTCCCTTTGTACTTGACGGACTTAGTTGCAATGTGGTTTAGGAAGCTGGGAGAAGGATCTATCAGGACTTGGAGGGAATTGGTGGATATGTTTTTGGGGCAGTTTCGGGTTCATAACAAGAGGCTGAAGAACGTAATGACATTGACATCGGTAAAGCAAAGGATGGATGAATCACTTAGGGCTTTTCTAACCCGATTCAATGCGGCGGTTGCTTCGGTGGATCGGCCGGATCCATCGATGGTTTTGATGGCGGCAGTATCAGGAATCAGAGAGGATTCGGACTTTAAGGTATCTTTGATACGAGATCCCCCACAGGATCTCGAGGAATTCTTTCACGAAGCCGAAAGGTTCCTTCGGCAAGAAGATGCGAGTATGGATTTAAAGTTAAAGGAGATAAATGCAACTGAGGATGGAGGACCATCCGGTAGAGGTCCGGATAAAGATAAAGGAAAGAGGAAGTTGGCGATGACTCTGGAAAAGCTAGGAAGCGATGGAAGTACCCAAAGTTTTCTACATACACAGGATTGAACGAGACGCTGGAGCGGATATACCGGGATACTCGGAATCGCCTTCCTTACCTAAGGCCGGCTAGGAGAGAACCATCAGAACGGAAGAGGGCATCAGGAAGGCACTGTCTCTTCCATGATTTGGATGGACATGATACTAACAGCTGCAGGCACTTAAAGGATATAATCGAGGAGCATGTAAGGAATGAACAGTTGCGACAATATGTCGGAACACGAAATGCAGCGGGGGAGCAGGAGCAACCGCCGCCTACCTCGCACCATGATAATGCGAGGCCCAGGAATGATGGTCGATTAATTATACATTGATCAGGATAATATGAAATAAGTAACAAGCTACTGGCGAACGGCAAAGTCATTTACACATGTATGGGGACGGAGATAGCCCCTAGGCATGCTCTGAATGATGATAAACCGCGATGCTATGGTTTGTGAAATTTGTTTTTTGTTTTGGATTGGACACTTGATTTTTCTGGTTTGGTTTTGGAGTTTGGATTGAACTCCTGGTTTTGTTTTCTTTCTGATTTGGATTTTCCTTTGGATGGTTGGTTTCTGTTTTAGATGTTGGTTTGGATTTCTAATTTTTTGGTTTTTGATTTGGATTTTGGATTGGATTTTGATTGTATTTTTATCTGGTTTTTGATAAAAGGTCGTCGGGTATGGATTATGCCTGGCAAGGGGTGAGTCGATTTGCCCAAACATGGTAAATTGACTCATTCAGGTCGTCGAGTATGGACTATGCTCGACAAGGGTCCAGAGAGACCAGGATTCGGCCTAGGACTTAGGCCTTATATTATCAATTGTTATTTTCAGGTCGCTGAGAATGGACTATGCTCAGCAAGGGTCCGGAGTAACCAGGATTTGGCCTAGGACTTAGGCCTCATATTATCGATTATTGTTCCAGGTCGTTGAGTATGGACTATACTCAACAAGGGTCCGGAGAGACCAGGATTCGGCTTAGGACTTAAGCCATGGCATTGTACAACGTCCAGGGACACTGGACCAAGGTCGTCAACTGTGGAATACGCTTGGCAAGAACCTGGTGAGGTTAGTTCAACGTCCAGGGACACTGGACCACGGTCGTCAGGTGTGGATTGCGCCTGGCAAGAGCCCGGAGGGGTTATGGATTTCGATATCGACCCGGAGAGGTCCTGGAGTCGGTTACTGGCTATTGAATAAGGATGGATTAGGACTCGGTTGTCGAGCTCGAACGGACATGGAATTGGCTATGGACTTTTGATATCGGATTCGAAACTGTTCAAAACACGCCTTCTTATCACAAGGCATGTTTTGGGGGGGCAAATGTTATCCCACCTTTTGGTCAAGGCTGGAATATCAACAAAATGACAAGGAATGATGGATATCATGATTGGAAATCGATTGGAATCAAGGCTGCAATCGATGACGTCAAAATTTGGTTGAGCTCCGATCAGGACGAAATTGGTTGGAGATAATGAAAAGGACTAGGAGAGGCTATGTTTCAAATTTCAGGTTAATCGGAGTTCGTATGAAGGAGATATGATCGATGCAAGGTAGGAAGAACATGCTGTTCGTATCCATCGGTGCGCAGGAAATGGTTCGCATCGATCAGGTGTTGGTTCGACTCGATAGTGTTCGTATCGATCAAAGGCAGAGCAAGGTGAAGGACTTTGAATCGATACTGTTCGTATTGATCAACATGGACACGGAACAATGGTTTCGTATCGGTCAGGATGGGCAGAGGTGGTATGTTTCGAATCGATACTCTCGTATCGACGGTAGAAGGACTTTGACGCTTTCGTATCCATGGGAGGCTATAGAAGTTCGTGTCCATCAGGTAAGGCCTCGCTCGTATCCATCAGGTAAGGCTTCGTTCGTGTCTAGCTTCGTATCCATACCTTTCGTGTGTTTTTCGTACCGATCGCCTCGCATAACATTATTTCGTATCGATCGGATAGATCGATACGAATCACCCTCCTAAAATCGTACGAAGAACGGTACGATGCGCAGTTGGATAGGGATGCGAAGCGAAATTATCGGCACGAATGAACGCAAATTATGGATACGAGCGCGAATCAAGCGAAGAAGCATTCAAAGCGGCTAAGGATATGCATGGTTCGAAGGAAGAGACCTTCAACTCGGCACGAATTCAGGATCTGGCCTGGGAAGTAGCGCCACATCATCTATGCGCACGCGCTTCTAATCGAGTCGAAGAAGATGGATGCGAAACCATGGATTCGAACTCTGCTGTCCATGAGGAACACCAATTCGTATTGATCATGTCTCTCAAACCGCTGATCCAAATGCAATGAAATTTTTACAGCAGCTTGCATACAAGGTAAGGAATGTTCCTGCCAAGTTTCAGCTCGATTGGATCATTTTTTGGTGGATACGAAATCACTTTGTATCGATCATAGATCGAGTCGAAACTTGGTGGGGTCGGTCGCGTGGGCCCACTCATGTGCCAGAAGGAGTCTCCTGGAGTTTTAGCTCGATCTCAGCCTCCTACGCCTATAAATAGCCTCCTGAAGCCTCTAGAAAAAGGACTTTTTTTGGTGATTGGACTTCCAAATTCCACCGGATTCATTTCTACACATCAATAAAACTATTGTACTCGAAATTCTTCATTACTACTGCTGTAATCATCTGTAACCAGCAAGGATCATCAATAAAAGGATAAAACTTTGAAGTGGACGTAGGCCGGAGATAGCCGAACCACTATAAATCTTGTATCTCTATTCATTATTTCTGGATTGTTACCTGTTATTTGCTGTGATCTGTGATTTGTGTTTGGAATATTGCTGATTCATATTCATACTTTGGTGATTTCACGATACTTGGGGTTTGTGACCATTTTTGGCGCAAACAAACACCATGTTTTATCTTCCCAGATCTCACAGGCAGGACAAATGTACTAGTCGTTTCCGCATACTCATTTATCAACTTTATTTTGGAATTGATTATAAAGATTCCAAATTATTTTTCAAAACGCTTAATTTTCCTTTTAAAAACATTCATGGTTGATTCTAGAAAAAATCGTTACGTTTAAACTCATATTCCAAAAGTTATACAATTTGCAGCATAAAAGTGCCGCGGAAAGTGATATATAAGCTTATTTGATTAAATCAACTTTTAAACATTCGACAATTCAAAATTTCTAATCCAAATCTCTTTTAAACTATTTAAAAGATTTATCAAATTTATCCCATATTTTTTTCATAATTAAAAACGTCCATTTAAACAGATTTTCTGTTATGGTCACTTAACTGCACTAGCACGATTTTTCTAAAAAATTGATTTGTACTTAATTCAAAATTTACTTAACGAAATTTTGATTTTCTTTGTTTAGAAGATGTGGATATAATAGTCCGAAATTTTCTTATCTCGATGAATTTCAAGCTACATTCCACTCTACACATTCATTTGAACTTTTCGGCAGGAAATCACGAACCACCGTTGCGCGACGCACCTAGTTTTAACTTATTTTTCAATATTTGAAATAATCTATCCAAATTGAATTTTATCACTTATAAAATCATTACAAATCATCTTAAATCAATATTTTCACTTTTTAAAGTATTTAAAATGAATTTTCACTATTACCATATTATAATATTATTTTATTCCGATTATTTTAATATTAATTTTAAATTCCAATTTCAATTCAATTTCAGTTCTAACTTCAAATTAAACTCATTTAAAACTTAGATTTCAAATCTAATTTTGATTTAAACTTCAATTCAATCTATATCTCAAATTCAATATTCATAGTCGATTTCAATTTCACTATTCATCTCAATTTCAAATTCAATTTAACTATCATTTTCAAACCTGTTTCACTTCATATTCTTTTTTTTACTTTAATTTCACTTCTAATTGAAAAGAAACTTATTTTACCAAAATATATCATATCACCAAAATATGGTCTTATTTAATAAAGGGAATACTTAATCAAAATGAGTATAACCAAGTTTAACATTTATCACTAACATAATTATGGTCCATACACAAACTAATAAGATAAATAATCACAACCATAAACACTTGTAACTATTCAAACATAACACAAACATATCCAAACATCCATAAAAACATTTCAAAGGGATGTATACTTGCATATGATAAGATGATTATATATAAAAAATCAAAATACGGTCGTTTAAAAGCGGTGAGAATTTTCTCACCTTTATTCCCACTCCGTCAATCTTCAGGCGAATTGGCGTGCTTATGACTAACAAACTAACATGCTATATTTCGGACATCTCAATTTTTGTCGTTTCCTTTCCTTCTCTCCTTTTCTCTTTCTTTTTTTTTGGTGTGACCATGGCTAAGAGGAGGTATGGATGGTACGACCTAGGGTAGCTTGGGTAAATGGATTTGGTAGGCGGGTAGGTGGGGTAGGCGTGTGTTTTGCGGTGGGTAGGTAGGATTTTAGGCTTGGCCTGGGTGGAGGGAGGTAGTGCACAGTCATGGTGGTGGATGGGTGGTGGGGCCGAATGTAGAGGGGAAGAAAGGTGGTGCATTTGTGGAGTTTTGAAGGTGAAATTCTTTTGTATTTGTTTTATATATTTCTCTAGAAAAATGAATTAGATGGTGAAGGTTTTGGAGGAGAAGATAGCCATGGAATGATGGAAGAAGAAGATAGAAAATGTGAAGAAGGAAGGTAGGGAATGTAGTGTGCAAAATGAAAGGTATGGATGCATATTTATACTTGAGCTTTGGATGGAAAATGACTACAATACCCTTCTCTACTTTTTGACTTTTAATTTACCTTTTTTACCCTTGATTTGAACTTTGCTTAATGGAGAAGAAATGGTATTAAATGTGAAATGATGTTTACCTCTTTTTCTTACACTTTAAAAGGTTAGAATAACATTTGCTCCTTTTCCATGTAAGATAAGTCTTATGCATTAATGAAAAAAGATGGTTTAGCAATGATGTTATTTAGTATTTTAATTTTAATTATAAATTGTCAAATCATGTTACTTTTTGAATATTTATAAACTTTGACTTTTCAAAGTGCATTTGGTTTTATATGTTAAATGTAACACGTAACATAGTTTGTTAAGTGTTAGAAAAAATATCATGTTGCAACAACTTGACGACAACTTGTTTTGATTGAAAACGGTGTTTTTATTGACATATTTTACAGTCAAAATTTGACGTTTTTGTTAAGCTCTATATTGAAGTAAAACAAACTTTAAAATGAACTTTTTACTTCTTTAAATAAATTAAAACATGTCTCTTTATATTTAAAAATCATACTTAATTAATATCAAAATCTCTAATTTTACAGTGCATGTAAAACTGATAAAATGCGACAAAATTTGGTTATTTTTGTAAAACGATTATTGATATATTTTTAAATACATTAATGTACTTTTATTATCTTTATAGGTGTTTTTGATAAGATTTAAATTTTCAAATAAATATTTAAATCCATTTAGTTAAGCCTTTATTTATTTTTAATAAAACTTAACTTTTGTTGATTTGTTCTAAAATCCAAATTTATACTTTTAAATTATTAACTATAAGAATAAATGATTTCTTCATTATTATATATTATATGTAGCATTTTTATTTAAGATTTAAATTTCTTTTAAGTTTAAAACAAATGAAATCTCTCATTTTCGAAGTAGCGAAATTACGGGTCGTTACATTATATCTTAATATAGAGAAAAATAAAACCAAAAGATGACCAGCCCTATCCTGGTAGTTAGGCGCTCAACCTATTGTGCAATAGATCACAAATTCGAAATTTGCACGGTAAGATTCGAACCGCTAGACATATATTGACACATTGTACCTAAGACTTATACTAATATGTACTACCACATAAATAACCAATTTCTAAAAAATGAAAAGATTACGTTATTTCTAACAAGATTCACTGCAATAGTTAATTTAAATAATCAAACTACATAATTGTGCTTAGGGAACATATCCTCACTCGCTATCTTCTCATCCAACATTCCCAAATCAAATACAGTTAATGAAATTCAAAAATTCAAACTAAACATATTAACATTCATCGTCAACCTTTTAACTTATCTAGTTTATAATTAAACTCTTATCAAACACTCATTAATGGAGATTCTCATCTCCAAAATCCCAATTCAAGTTCATTCATCAAGCCATAATCCCACACTAGATATTTGAATGATTTCAAGCATATTTATTGATCATATATCATGGAAAGTAAATCCTACTCGCAAAACATTAAGAAATCCAAGCTCCATTTCTACCTAACTTGGAAGTTATCTTGAATTTTGAATTCCTATTCTAATCTCCTTTAAAATGAAAACTTGTAAGAGCTAGATTTATAGAGAATCCCTTAACTTGAACATTGATATTTAACTCATGGTTTTTCATTTAGAAGATGAAAGAGCAATGATAATTTAGAGTAAGAAAACTTATTTTCTTTCTTTTGGGAGGATGTAGAATAGGAATGAAGTAATCAAGAAAGAGGACTTCATTTCAAAAATAATAAGGCAATTCTGATCAAGTTACCATTTTGATCCTATCATTTGTTATTCGACTTTCGAAAACTTCATATGTTCTCATATGCAAACAACATTACAAACGCAATGGAATAGATCAGGAGTCCTAATTTATTCATCTTAAAATTTCTTCTTCTAAGACATTATATCATTTATTCAATTAAAACAACTTATTTTGTTAGTTACTAAGTGTTAAAATATGATGTTACATTCTCCCTCCCCGTAAAAGAATTTTTCTTTTGAAATCAACAAAAGGGGTACAGTGTATTGCATCTACCCTAAAATACATAACATCGCTAAAATTTAGCAACAAAATATCAAAACTAGCATATCACACATAACACAAAGAGAAATTTCTATACTAACATGAAAGTCTAACCAATTATATCAAAATTAAATTTAGTTAGAGTAAAAGGAATCATACCAATAAAAAGTTTTGGACTAGAAGCATGCATCTTCTTTTCTGGTTCTCATGTACTATATTTGGAATCCTCATCCCATTGACTCGTTATGATATCTCTTGGCTCTTTTCTCTCTACAACACGAATAGGTCTTCTATACATAGAAACGTTTGATTCAACATCCACTTCCACTAACCGACTTGGCTCAATCACTACATTTGAGTCATGTACACACTTACGCATAAGTGAAAAATGAAACATATTGCAAAGTACATCTTTCTGGGATGATAAACTCTATATGCAAGCTTTCCTATCCATTCCACAAAAAGATGGTCCAATAAATCTCGGTAAAACTTCTCCTGAATTTCTAAATCTTACAACTCTCCTAAGTGGTGATGTCTTCACAAATACCATATCACCTACTTTGAACACAAAATCTCTACATATCTTATCATCATTAGACTTTTACCGATCTTAAGATGCTTTCATCCTTTTGCATATCAACTCGACTTTCTCCAAAGTCTCACCGATCATGTCTTGTCCAAGCATTACCTTATCAATTATTTCCTACCGATATGCATGCAATTTGCACAGTCTTCAATAGCATGCTTTAAATAGTGCCAAGCCAATACTAGCTTGATAGCTATTATTATATGAAAATTCAACAAGAGGCAAGTGATCCTCCCATGATCCTCCAAAATCAAGTATACAAGCTCTCAACAAGTCCTCAAGCCATAATTCACTCTCGCAATTTGGCCTGTTTAGGGATGATAGACTGTACTCAAATTCAATCCATGCCTAATGCGTGTTGCAAGCGCTTCCAAAAACTTGTAACAACCCGCACCTTCCGACACACTGATCCAAAGGCTAATGTGACTTTCAGACACGTCATGTTGAGAAATATGATATGTTGAGATTTTAAAACCACAGAGGGCATAAATTCAAGAGTAATTTCTAAGACATTCTAAACTTTCAGATCTCATGGCAGAAGGAATTAATATAAATATAGAAAACATACATTTTAGGAAAACAATCTCTAAAATACTTGATTTATGTATACACTATTTTCCAAAGTACAACATAAGTTTCACAAACTTTTAGTATAATAGGTAACTACAAGATGAACAATAAACGATATGAAAACTCCAACGTGAAGCTCCTTTCTCCATGCATTGTGCCCAACCATTTGCTAACTTGTCATCCTATGGTGGTGAAAAATTAAAAGAAGAGGGTGGGTCAGACAAAAAGTCTGGTGAATGGGTATAAGTTTAATATGTGATGATCACATGTAGTTAACTTTAATACTACTCTAAGTGACATATGGTGTTCTATAAGTGTCTATGAACTTCTAAGGTCCATTACCCAATATTTCTTGTCTAATACATACCTACACTACTATTTGTATATGCTACTGCAAGGATTGAACTACATACGGAACCTCATACTAACGATCGGCTAACACTCCTAGAGCTACCCAATAAGAAATCACCGCCCTTAGGCTACTGTCAAAACTTCTTTTTCCACTAATATACAATGGGAACTGCTCTCCCATAAATACCATTACCATGTCTGGGGAGGGAGAACCATGAAATGCAAACTCGCTGCGTGGCTCATCATATGTACCCGTGTTCATCCCTTGATCGTAGTGGAAAAATGCTTCTTATAGTACTGCACGACGTCCACCCGTACCATGTCGCATCAAAATTGTGCGTATAAAGACTCCCATTAGTACCAGGCTCCTTTTTCTGCTACACAACCTCTATCGTGTTGAGTCGGGCCTGATTATCCTTTAGAATCACCTGTTAGCACCAGACTCACTCACTTGGTGCCTCCATCAATGCTGTGCATCCACTACAGAATGCCCCCTAAGTGTCTGCGAAATATATCGCCCTAATCAACTCCATGTCTGTGAAATACATCGCCCTAGTCGACTTGCTGTCTACGAAACACATTGCCCTAGTTAACTCTTGGTTTTCAATTGGGTATTTAAGTGTAATTAATATCGTGATGACCTATAGTCCTTTGGTAAGGAACTGACTTCCTTACCCTCTCTATAACATGATAACAAATAATTTTCCATTTATATCATTTCCTTTTATAAATTATATAATTTTTATTTTTTAACTTGGGCCGTGAGCCAAGGTTCAACATATGCACTTTTCATTCTGGATGGTCAACCACTAGACCTAACCGGTCGAGCGACCGTGTGTATCCAAGGTCGACCTTTCATGAACAAAATTTAGGTTCTTCTACATTCGTTCATTGTCAAATTTTAATTAATGTTAGTTACTAGTCAATCAATGTCATTAGCAATTATTGGTAAACCCTAATCACTAGATGGCCAATCTAATTATCAATTTGCAATTCAATTTAGGATTCATCGATTTAGGTTTTGCAAATTGATAGATATCCTGTTTAACAATTTACTATAGTTTCAAATCTAAGATTAGTGATTTCAACTTAGGGCTTCACAATTTAATTAACATAAAGGGTGTACTTGCAACAAATCAGGTTTAACAATTTATAAATTTTAATCTAGTGTTTTACTTGTTTGAAATTAGGTTTCTATCATTCTAAATCATAAAATATTTTAAATCTAACTGTAATAATCATCTCACTGAAACTGTTCCCACTCACCTCAAGCCTAAACCCTTCCTATTTGCTTTACTTGAGAATTGCCTCTCTATATGCTAGCACCACGTCCTCCTTGTAGATCCAATTACTTGTGTTCTCCTCGGTTGATTTTATTTTGATTTTTACGAAGACTTGGGGTTAGAGGAGGGGTCAGAATTGGGTAGAATTTCATTACAGTAAAATGTTATATTGATTTTAGGGTTAGTTTAGAGTGGAATTTATAGGGGTTGGAAAATAGTTAGGCCATTAGATTTTGGTTAGAGAATATTTACTATTATCTCATTCACTCATCTATTGCTTGGCCGTGAAGTAACTATCTCAACCGTTCAAACATGTTAAAGCCAATCTCAAAACATACGATTTAACATAGCACGGTTAACCCTTAAATAGCCATGGTTGACCACTGCCGGTCAACCGTTGGATTTCCACGGTCGACCCCCAATGTTAAATTTTTTTATATATATTTAATTTTTCAATTTACTATGTTTTCCAAATCTTCCATCGCTAGTAACTTTTCCATAATAACTCTGATTTTGAAGTGTTATAAATGAAAATCATCTAGAAAATCGCAATGAACTCAACGGTACAAATTTCGTTGCCAAATTTGAATGTTTGTGAAGATTTTCTTTTTAGCCCTTATTTTAATTAATTTTACTTTTTTCCTATTAAATTCTTGTTAGATTTTACATAAATTCTCGAGGTATTACAAAACTCATTCATGAAGAGTGGATATTGGCCACTCAAATTAGTTGAGGGTAAACCATATAATCTCACCATCTCATGCACATATGATGTAGCTAAAGATGGGGTAGTCCGTTAAACCTTTATCAAAAATAAATGAGCACCTTTTAGTCAAGTAGTTTAGAATAACCCAAATGCTCTTATATCCTATCCGACCAATGACGAATCATCAACAAAATCCATAGAGATATGTTCCAAATTCCAATGCAGATATCCAAAGGTAATAACAGACCAATGGGCTTCTTTTGTTCGACTTTGACTCATTGACAAGTCATACACTTCTCTATGAACTCAAAACACGTTACTTTATAGGCTTCCAATAATAGGTGCACTTATCATCATTAAACATCTTATTACGACTGGGATGAATAGTTATCCTAGAGTAATGGCACTCTCAGAGTACTTCATCAATCGCATTCTCTACTTTGGAAACACACAACGTCTTGTTTCCATAAACACATCCCCTTGCATTAATGACATATCAATCTATATAACTACACTTTTCTCTTTTATTAGGTCCAAGATCTCTTCTAAACTTTCAATAAGCCTTTGGATAGATCTGATCTAATTAATAAGTATAGGTCTAGCCTCTAATATCATCAACAAAACATGCAACACATATAAGAAGGTTGGAAATCAAACTCTTAAATATGCTCCAAACCCTTCTACTCAACAAACATAGAACCCAACATTGCACATCTTCTACTCAATGCATCAACTACAAAATTTTCTTTTCTAGGAGTATAAGTAATACCGAAGTTGTAAGATGATAGGAATTCCATCCAACTTATTTCCCCAAGATTGAAATCTTCTTGGGAAAATAAACGTTTTGAAGATTTATGGTTAGTATATAGCTTAAACCTCCCATCCAACAAATCCTCCATGTTTTCAGAACAAAGGCAATAGCCTAGTTCATATCATGAGTTGCATAATTCCTTTCATGGGTCTTAAGTTTCCTATTAGCATGCACAACCACGTTGCCTTCTTTTATAAGAATTGTATCAAGCCCCATACCACAAGCATATCAATGTATACAGTATAATGTTAAGCTGTTTCTGATATAATAATAACAGAAGCACTAATCATCGGTTGCTTCACTTTATAAAAGAATGTTCACTACATGCATCCCAATAGAAAACTTGGTTCATCTTAGTTAGTAGTGTGTAGAAAATTTTGCAAAGTCCTTAATGCCTTTTGATATATCCCACCAACCCAAAAACCATGAACTTTGGTCACAGTACTCCTTACCTACCAATCTTGCACTTCAGTAACATTATTAGGATGGATGGAAATTTCTAGCTCGAACATGACATGGACTAAGAATCACATTTCTCTTCTCTAAAGTGGCATTTAGAAAACTTCTCCTTTAGGAAATTTTCCCTTAACACCCCCAATACTTCTTTAAATGTAGTTTGTGTTTTATTCAATTTTAGAATAGATTAACATACCATCTATGATACCACTAAAAATTTATTGAGTTGGACCCGAAAGCCACAAATCCCAATATCAACAAAGTATGTCAATGCATCCATAAGATCGAATGGCATTACCAATCATTTATAAGATGCACTGGCAGTTGTAAAGCCGATCTTCGAAATACTATCTCTAGCTACCACTAGTTGATAAAAACCCATAACAAGATCAAGTTGTGAGAAAAATTTGCTCCTTCAAGTTGGTCGAAGAGATCATCAATGTAAGGTAATAAATACTTGTCCTTCCTTATCGACTTATTCAATTCTCTATAGTCAACACATAATCTCAAGGATCCATCCACTTTTAGTGGAAATGCAAAGGGTGCTCCTCATTCCATTGTACTCCTTCAAATAAGACTCTTCTTAGAAAGCTCATAAATATGAGTTTCTAATTCTCTTATCTCTTGAAGCATACGCCTAATGGGTAGGACAACCAAATTTACATCTCTCTCCAAATCAATATGGAATTCAATGTTCCAAAGAGAAGGTATACCCAAAACCTATACAAATACATCCGCAAAATTCATATAATGGGAACTTGCACTAATTCATGTATATGAGATTCAAAGAGTATTAATAGCTCAACATCATGTAACTCTCGGGCTTATAATAACATTAAGTCCATTATTATTAATATCCTTTATACAAACCATGCAGCCATAATAATTAATGATAACCCTATGCTTTTTCACCCAATCTATCCCTAGAATAAGCATATACCTAAAAATAGAGTATATAGGCATCAAAAGTAAACTCAGACCTGCCCTAAGATAATTCCATATCTCTACATATCATATAAAGATGTGTTATCCCCCCAATGGGATTCGATACTATACAAGAATCATCAATAATATGAGGCACTAGTGGCAATCTATCAACAAGATGTCAAGCAAAAAAATAAACACATATTGGAAATCCTTAAATAGAAAGCACACTTTCCAAGATGATGTTCTTCCCCTTATCGATCTTAGGCGAAGTGCTCGAGCTTTGTGTAGTTTGGATAACGTAAGATTTGACCACTTGTCCACCCTTCGAAAGAGGCAAACAAACCTTCTTCAAATGAATTGGTTAATCGCAAGTAAAACACTTCTTAGCTTGGAGGTTGACTTCATAATATCTAGCAAAATTCCTCTTCAAATGGCACCAATTGCAAACAACTCCCCCTACTTAGCTTGGGCTTGGTCACCCTTGCTCGATTTTCTTGGAACTTAGGCTTGGCTTCAACTTCACATTTGTTCTCTCCTTTCGAGTCTCCCTTGAAATAGAATACAATAATGCCACTTTGAAAAGTCCTTTGAAAGTTGCACTCATCTAAGAATGACTAGGAGAAAGACCCTTAAGAGGTTGGTTGAGCCTCACAGCAAACTTATTGGTCTTCTTAGTGGAAGTATTAATTATACACATCCTAAATCAAGAATAAAGTGTGAACTTATCAGTGTACTCCTTCATGGTATCCATACCCTGTTTGAGATACAAAAACTTCTCCATTTGCAAAACCTTCATGGTAATAAAAATAAACTGAGCCTTGAATCTCCTCCAAAACTCTTCACTAGTCATATATTGCTCATTTACCTCCACAATCACAACAACACACCAATACAAAGCTTCCTCTTGAATTTTTTAAAAGTAGGTTTCCATTTTATTAAAATCTTGAGCGTGATATCGTCCAAAATCCACTCACTAGTGTAGAGCCATGCTTGAGTCTCAATGAATGGTTTCATTCTCAAATAAGGCTAGCCTCTAAGACAATAGTAATCTTTGCAAAGCCTAGGGAGTCAAGAATGGATGGTAGGGGCAGTAGAGGATCAGACATCACTTCCACTGGTGTCAGCTCAAGAAGGACTCCTACTGGAGGTGGGGTGTCCAATGTTATTTGCAGACAACTCTAGAACCAAGCTGACATTTGAATCCCCAAAGTGCAACATTCTGACTAATGTATGTTGCTCTAGTGCATGATTATTATCTATATATGGCCATTTTTAGCTACTTTCCTAGTATATTACTAGAAATAATGGTGTTAGTGCCTTAATGCAATATTCAAAGTATAATAAAATGTAAATATTCTCTCTCAATTTATCCCAATTTATGGTGTTTGGGTAACCTCACTTTGATATCAAATATAACGACTCATCATTTTTACACCCGTAATTCATGTATACAAGCACTCAGGTTCCATAAGTGTCATAGATGGTGACTTGTTAAGAATATAATTAAAATAACATAAAGCATATCTATCACAGTCTATATATACTAAATCTCAAGCAAATGAAATAAATATAATATCATCATAAACATATAATAGACTAAATGCATATCATATTAGAAAGACATAAGATTCAGTATCATAATGCATCATGCATGTGGTACATCAAGCTCTTATACGACATGTCTCAAAATGAATATAGTGAAATACGTCAATATCCCAAAAACACTAGATATATATAATCATAATGCTAAATAACTATGGCTCTATAACCCACCTCCAGCTAACTTCCCAACCTCTAAGTCGGCTTACTAAAAGAATTGACAACAAAGGAGACAATAAAGAAACGGTCATACATAAAGTATGGCGAAAAGGAAATACAGTTAATCTACATGATTAACAATATGCTACAATATTATGTATAATGTTAATGGAAAAATACTAGGTAATGAAATCGTACCTCAACCTACACTAGAATACAATAGCCTATGATTATTGTTTGATGATAATAAACATATATATATATATATTCGTTAAAATGTATTTGTTATTGTACTATTTTATTTTTCCACATAATTAAATAAATATTTGTTGAATAAATTAAATAACTAAGAATTTTTATTTAAACAAATATTCTATTCAAACAAATATTTTATTACAAATTCAAATAGTATAAATTTGAGCTCTCAATACATTTACACATTTACAATGACAATACAATTTCAATTACAACACAATTTTCACTTTACAATTTTCACCTTACTATACATGTTCACTTATCACTCGTATTTCAGCCTGTATTCAGCATCTAAAATATGTGCAAAATAAACACTGACGTAGTAAAATTGAAAATGAAATAGTTTGCATTGCACAATGAAGTGTGTGTTTGAAAATATTATTTACCTCGGCTATTTGGGTTGTTCATCATCATTTTGTTAATTCATCTTACACAAACAACTTGTGATATGCATAGTGTATCACTGTACATGCCATGAGGTCGTGCATATCGATAAACACTTGTTAAAATTGCAGGGACAGGTGAGTAAAAGGTCAAACCCAAGCCGGACTAGGTTCAACACAGATGCAATGCAAAAACAAAACCACACAAACAAGGTCAAACTGAATGCAAGCATTTCAGAAATGTACACATGGTCAGCCCAGTTCTAAACATACAACAGATGTGACTTTAAAATGAAAACCACATAAAGGCATAAACACGCTTGAACCAGACATGTATAAATATATATCAGTTCAGGTCCAACCAACATAAGGGCTGCAACCAGACTACACCAGCATGGATGGTCAGAGCATGCAGAGCCAGACCAAGGTAATTCAAGCATGAACACAATAACAAGACAACCAAAATTCAATAAAAAAAAACAACAACAAGTTCTCTAAATAAAGTGCAGACTCCAAATGTACAAAGACACAAGAAAACACAAGACCACCAGATCAGACTACAGTAACAAGTGCACAAGGACAGGTAAGCAAATGAAAACAACATGCCGCTAGGAGCTCAAAGGCAACTAGACTTCAATGAGACCAAAAGGAAACTAGTACAAGGCAAATGCAAGAGACTCCAAATGTACACACACTAGTAGTTTTGACAATAAGGGATGCAACATAGACCAGGTCAATGAAATGACTCAAAGAAGTGCAGTTTTAACTCAATTCAAATCAAGCTCAACTAGACCAGTCATCAAAACCAGTTCAAATACAAGTTCATCCTTAGTCAACATGAACATGGATATGCATGCATTTAGAAATGTACACAAGAAGACTCAAATCTACATTGAACCAGACCTAACTTCAAGTGGAACTAGACCAGTCAACATTAACATGAATGCAAAGTTTCAACACAACATACATATATACATGCATGCTCACACATGTATGTGTGTGTGTGTCTAGTGGCAAAGCAATCAACAGAGGAGACATCAATACAAGGAAATGGATATGAAACTCGAAACAACTAGCACAGTGATATACATATGCAACAGAGGAAACAACAACACATATATACATGCACCAAACACACACACATATACATACATATATGTATGTATGTATATACATGGAGAAAACACATTAAAACTAAAGCAAACAATGAATAGAGCAATGAAATGACAGTGAAGCAGTTTACATAGTTCATAATATAGTAATTATTAGTAGTTGTTCGAAAAAATTCAGGAGGTTTTTCAAAAAGAAAAACAATATTAATGTGTTCAACAAAGAAATCGAAGATTATCTGTTGCAATGAAGTCAATTAGAGGTCATAAGGAAGTGAATAATGAACAGGTCATAGGAGCAAAGAACGGAACCGACTCAAACTATTCAAGCAAGTTCAAATATATTGGAACATATTCAACTGATGATAAAAGGAAGAAGTCAAAAATTCATCACAAGCATTCAATAAAAAAACCGAGCAAATCAATTAAAGAATTTAAACCAATATATACGAACGAATGTATTGGTCTTTCGATCCCTATAAATTAAACCCAAATCATTATCGGCAACATCATTCAAGTTTGAGACATAATTCAAAGAGCTTACTTAGAAAAAATCACAAAAAAATCCAAAACTCGAATCATAAATGTTGAGCATAATCAACAAACGAAAAATGGAAAATCACATATCAATTCACAACATCCATTCGAGCTCGAAAAAATTAAAGCGACCGTAAGCACTCAAAGCCAGGAAGTTGATTGACAAAGCAAATCGAAGAAAAATCATCACTTCAATCAAACGATTTGAATCGGCATCTTCAAATTAAAGAAACCCTAATTCCAGAACGAAGAGGAACAAGGCAGCCGCAAAACTATAAGAAAAGGAAAACTCTTTGTCTTTATTTGGGCCGCATGTTTGGGTTGTAAAATGAATTAGGGTTTTATTTGTTTTAGTATTTGTGTCTATTGTTTTTTATTTAAAGTCAAACTCTAGTTTAAGTTGTTTATGAACTACGGTTTTGGAGTTCGAGAATTCGCAACTTAGTGGTTGAGTTGTGGCAGGGTTTGAGCTTGGAGTTGGGTTAATCAAGTTAGCGGGTGTCGCAATTTTGTGTGTGTTTGTAAACATCTGATTACCTAATTTCTAGTAGAAACCTTGGGAGTACCACGTAGACAGGTTTTTACCGAAGCTGGGTAAATCTGTGTGTGATCTCTACTACATTACTTTCTGTTTTCATTTCTATCTCCGCATTAATTTTTAGTATCACCCTATTCACCCCCCTCTAGGGTAAAAACGATCCTACAAGTGGTATTAGAGCTAGGAACAGAAATCATTTTTGTTAAAAGAAATTAATTTTTTCAATGGCTTCTTTTAATAATGCTTTTTTTGAAGGTCACTCCATAGCTAGACCACCCATGTTCAATGGTGAATATGCATATTGGAAAACTAGAATGAAATTTTTTTTGAAAAACATATATGCATGGAATATTGTTGAAACGGGATATAGTACACCAACAGTAATGGTAGATAATCAAGAAGTTGGAAAACCTATGGATTAATGGACAGATCTTGAAAATAAACTGCATGCTAAAGCTATGAATTCTACTATTTTATCATTATATCAAAATGAATTTAACCGTGTCTCACATTGTCTAACTGCACAGGAAATCTGACACATAATTGAATTGACTCATGAAGGAACCTCCCAAGTTAAAGAATCTCGCCTTGCCATAGTAGCGAGTACGAGAACTTCACAATGGCAAAGAATGACAGTGTCAAAGAAATGTACGGACTACTTTCTAATCTTGTATACAAATCAAAATCCCTAGGAAGACCATACACAGAACTGGAAATAGTCTGAAATATCCTTAGAATTCTTCCATGAAATTTTGAAGCAAAAGTGACTGTCATTCAAGAATCAAAGGAGTTGAATCAGGTAAAAGTTGAAGAACTCATCGGAAACCTCACCACTTATGAGCTAGAAATCAAATTCAAGGAAGAACATGAAGGAAAAGATGCACGAAAGAAATCAATAGCTCTCATAGGAACAATGAAAAGTGAAGATGATGGTGATGACGAAGGAGCAGCTGAATTGGTACTGATAATAAAGTGATTCAAAAGGTGGAACCGTAAATATAGAAATCCAGCCCAAAACCAACAATTGAAGAGCAGAATCGTCAAAGTTCTAGACAACTCATAAAAGCAAGAGATCATTTGTCCTAAGTGTTATAAACCCGGTCATATCAAGCCAAATTGTTCTAAAAATCAATTCAACAAAGGAAAGAAACCGAAAGGAGAAGTTTTGCAACAACTTGGGATGAAAGTGATGAAGATGATGATGAAAGCACTGGCGGTGAGAGTGAAAAAGCAAATCTATGTTTTTAAGGGGAAACAATTGACAACGATGATGACGAGCCAAGTGAGGTATCAAAACTTACTCACCCACAATTACTTATATATTTTCATGAAGTAAATGGATATTTTGAAAGAATTAGGGAGAAGTGTGCTAAAATTGAATCACAAAGAGATAGTTTGATCGAACTAAATAAGCAGCTTGATCAAGTGGTTCTAAACTATAGAAATAAGAGCCCTAAGTGTGATAAGTGTCCATCATTAGAAGAGGAAATAAAAAAAATCAAAAACTAAAATTAAATCACTTGAAAATGAAATTCTGATTTTGAAAGAAAGTGAAAATACTAGGAGAGAAAATTCTATTGAAAAGTGCACTTTGTTATTAAATGAAAATGAATCTCTCAAGTCAAAAGTCCAACAGTTGTCTACAACTTTGGGAAAATTCTCCAAAGGAGAAAGATTACTAAATATGCTATTAGGGAAGCAAACCATTAATACTATTAGACAATGACTTGGGCATATTCAATTTGAAAAAGGTAGAAGTAAAACTAATCATGTCAACTCAAAGTGCACGATTTGTGGAAAAATTGGACCCAATCACAACAATTGTTGGTATAGACCTAAACACGCGAAAGCCATACCAATTTGGGTTCCTAAAGGCATGAATATAAAATCCCTTAAAGTCAAACAAATTTGAGTGCCAAAAGGAACTAACATAAACTGTTTTGGTTCTATGCAAACTTGTTTTTCAAAATTCTTTGTCACTAATGATCATGGACCTATGAAAACAAATAGGTCAAAAAAATCTTTTCTCGTTTAGGTGTGTTGGCAGGCTAAGTAACAACAAGAGTGGTACCTGGATTCAGGCTGTTCCAGGCACATGATGGGCAACAAATCAAAGTTCCTTAGCCTAGAGAAGTACAAAGGTGGCAGAGTCACAATGGGCAACAATAATAAATGTAAAATCATTGGTAAAGGTAAAGTAGGTAATGACACATTTATGTTAAACGATGTATTATATGTTGAAAATCTGCACCATAATCTGATTTCAATTGGCTAGTTTGTGACAAAGGGAGTGAATGTGGTTTTTGATTCTTATTTGTGCAAAATTATTGACCAATCATTAAAAGAAACCTTATTTTCAGTAAGAGAAAAGATAATATATACTCTCTATCTTTTGATGATCTCACTCTTTCAAAATGTTTGATAGCCAAGGATGTAGAAGTAAACTTATGGCTCAAACGATTAGGACATGCTAGCACGAATCTGTTAAACAAATTAAAAGGAAAATATTTGGTAAGAGGTTTACCATCTCATGATTTCAAAACAGAAATTCTATGTAAATCATGTACTATGGGAAAATTTTAAAAATCATCTTTTCATGCCAAGAACACTGTAAGTACCTCTAAAGTCCTTGAACTAGTTCATATGGATTTGTTTGGACCTAACGATATCGCAAGTATAGGTGGTAAGAGATATTTTTTGTATTAGTTGATGGTTACTCTAGATACATATGGGTATACTTCTTTATCTTACTGCTTCCACACTAGACATTATGTTCTCTGTTTGTTTATGTGCATAGTTTCACTCAATCCAAAGGAATATCATTTAAAAGCTGTAAAAAGGGTTATAAGGTATATGTTGGACACCTCATGCTTTGGTCTATGGTAACCAACTAATGATAAAGTTGAGTTAAAAGGGTATTTAGATTCAGATTATGCTGGTAGTCTAGTTGATAGAAAAAGTACCAGTGGAACGTTTTTTACGTTGGGATATTCGTGAGTTGCATCACAGTCCCAAAGAAAATATCTACATATTTGAAAGATTTTCAATTGGTAGACATTTTTACAAAACCCCTTCCAGAAAATAGTTTTGTCGACTTCGTCTCAGCTTAGGCATTTTAGAAATTTGATTTTATATTTTTGGATTTGATCTTAAATGCCTATGTTAACTACTCTGATTCCCTATTGATTATTAAAAAGTTAAATAATGACTGAAAAAGTAATGAGTGTTGGTGTTAATCATACATTATGACTTGAGACAATATATTTAGTAAATTTCTTTAAAAAATTAAACAAAATTTGTAATAACTTTGGTTGGTAAAAATTCCATGACCATCCCTAATACAGTCATATTTCTACGACAATCACTCTTCAAAATCCAATATAGTATGTCAAAATGTGGTATTTAAACAGGAAATTATTCGTTTTTTTAATTAATTAGCAATAAAATCATCCAAAAGTACTCACTCTCATTTAAAAGTCCTCACGGTTAGGCATGGGTGAACTGCTTGGAATCTTTGATTATGTGCTTTTATGCTCATTTAAATGTCCTCACAGTTATGCACGTATGAAACACATATCAAAATTGGTTGCAATAGGCGAATTGATTCTAACCTCAATTAAAAGTCCTCGTGGTTATGCGTTGTTAGAAGATGCTTGGAATTCATTTTTTAATAAAAATTGAAAATACTACTAATCTCATTAAAAAGTTCTAACGATTATGCATGGTTAGTAAGTATTTAAAAAGATTCTTGTCATAAATATACCACAAATGGACATGACTATATGAATTTCTATACCGACATCACCCATATCACTCTAAATGGAATATGCGCCTAACAGAGTATTTATGATTTTTGTTTGATTTTTTATTGAAATGTAATATATATACTCGATTAAATATTAATGTTTATCAAATTATCCCTTTATCTAACACTATTACTCTTTTGCTGATAACAAAAGGCGGAGAGAAGTTAAGATTTTGGAAAATAAGTTCAAATTTTTTATTTGCATATTTTCATCTAGGTTCATTGCATATTTTTTTATTTCTTTTCATGCATACCTGAAGGGGGAGTTTTTGTTGTAGAGGGAGTATTCAAATACAGGGAGCTACTTTCATTAAACCCAAATACATTTAATAGAGTTAAAATCTTAATGTATGTTTGTTATCATCAAAATGGGAGATTGTAGAATACAATAGCCTATGATTTTTGGTTGATGATAATAAACATATATATATATATATATATTCGCTTAAATGTATTTGTTATTGTACTATTTTATTTTTCCATATAATTAAATAAATATTTGTTGAATAAATCAAATAACTCGGAATTCTTATTTAAACAAATATTTTATTCAAACAAATATTTTATTACAAATTCAAATGGCACAAATTTGAGCTCTCACTACATTTACACATTTTCAACTACAAAACGATTACAATTACAACACAATTTTCACCTCACTACACACTCATCACTCGTATTTCAGCCTGTATTCAGCATCTGAACTATCTGAAAATAAACACTGACGCAGTAAAATTGAAAACGAAATAGTTTGCAGTGCACAATGAAGTATGTGTCCGAAAATATTATTTGCCTCAGCTATTCGGGTTGTTCGTCATCATTTTGTTAATTCATCTTACACGAACAACTTGTGACATGCATATTGTATCACTATACATGCCACAAGGTTGTGCATACAGATATACACTTGCTTGTTAAAATTGCAAGGACGGGTTAGCACAAGGTCAAACCCAAGCCGAGATTGAATTCAACACAGGTGCAATGCAAAAACAAAACCATACAAACAAGGTCAAATTGTATGCAAGCATTTCAGAAATGTACACATGGTCAGCCAAGTTCTAAACATACAACAGAAGTGACATTAAAATGAAAACCACATAAACGCATGAACACACTTGAACCAGACATGTATGCATATATATATCAGTTCAGGTCCAACCAACACAAGGCTGCAACCAAACTACACCAGCATGGATGGTCAGAGCATGTGGAACCAGACCAAGGAAATTCAAGCATAGACACAATAACAAGACAACTAGAATTCAATAAAAATCCAACAACGAGTTCTCTAAATCAAGTGCAGACTCCAAATGTACAAAGACACATGAAAACACAAGACCACCAAATTAGACTACAGTAACAAGTGCACAAGGATAGGTGAGCAAATGAAAACAACATGCAACCAAGAGTTCAAAGGCAACCAGACTTGAATGAGACCAGAAGGAAACTAGTACAAGGCAAATGCAAGAGACTCCAAATGTACACACTAGCAGTTGTGACAACAAGGGATGCAACATAGACCAGGTCAATGAAATGACTCAAAGCAATGCAATTTTAAATCAATTCAAATCAAGCTCAACTTGATAAGTCCTCAAAACCGGTTTAAATACAAGTTTAGCCTTAGTTAACATGAACATGGATATGCATGCATTCAGAAATGTACACATGAAGACTCAAATCTACATGGAACCAGATCCGACTTCAAGTTGAACTAGACCAGTCAACATTAACATGAACGCAAAGTTTCAACACCGCATACATATATACATGCATGTTCATACACACATGTGTGTGTAGTGGCAAAGCAATCAAAAGAGGAGACATCAATACAAGGAAATGGATATGAAACTTGAAGCAACTAGCACAGTGACAAACATATGCAACGGAGGAGACAATAATACATATATACACGCACAATCACACACATATATATACACATATATGTATGTATGTATATACATGGAGAAAACACTTTAAAACTCAAGCAAACAGTGAATAGATCAATGAAATGACAGTGAAGCAGTTTACATGGTTCATAATACAGTAATTATTAGTAGCAGTTCGAAAAAAGGTCAGGAGGTGTTTCAAAAAGAAAAACACTGTTAATGTGTTCAAAATAAATCAAAGATTATCTGTTGCAGTGAAGTCAATTAGAGGTCATAAGGAAGCAAATGATGAACATGTCATAGGAGCAAAGAATGGAACCAAATCAAACTATTCAAGCAAATTCAAAAATATCGGAACACATTCAACCGATGATAAAAGGAACAAGTCAAAAATTCATCACAAGCATTCAATAAAAAATCGAATGGCTGAGCAAATCAATTGAAGAATTCTAAGCAATATATATGAACAAAAGTATAGGGCTTTCGATCCCTATAAATTAAACCCAAATCATCATTGGTAACATCGTTCAAGTTAGAGACAAAATTCAGAGAGCTTACTTAGGGAAAATCGCAAAAAAAATCCAAAACTCGAATCATAAAAGTTAAGCATAATCAACAATCGACAAAGGGAAAATCACGTACAATTCACAACATCCATTAGAGCTCAACGAAATTGAAGCGACCGTGAGCACTCATAGCCAGGAAGTTGATTGAAAAAGAAAATCGAAGAAAAATCATCACTTCAATCAAACGATTTGAATTGGCATCTTCAAATTAAAGAAATCCTAATTCTAGAACGAAGAGGAACAAGGTAGCCGCAAAACTATAAGAAAAAGGAAATTTTATATCTTTATTTGGGCCGCATATGTCTTTATGTTTGGGCGGTAAAATGAATTAGGTTTTTATTTTTTTTAATATTTGTGTCTATTGTTTTTTTTATTTAAAGTCAAACTCTAGTTTAAGTTGATTATGAACTAGGTTTTGTAGTTTGAGAATTCGCAACTCAGTAGCTGAGTTGTGACAGGGTTTTGAGCTTAGTGTTTGGTTAATCAAGTTAGCGGGTATCGCAAGTTTACGTGAGTTTGTAAGCGTCTGATTACTTAATTTTTAGTTGAAACCTTAGGGGCTGCACGTAGGCAGGTTTTTGCTGAAGCTGGGTAAATCTGTGTGTGATTTCTACTGCATTACTTTCTATTTTTATTTTTATTTCCGCAGTAATTTTTAGTATCATCCTATTCACCCCCCCCCCCCCCCACTCTAGGGTGAAAACGATCATACACCTACATCTTCACCTACATCCAACAAGTTAGCACATTTCTATTGTAGTGCTGCAATTCTGATAAGTCTATCATATACTAATCCTTATGGCACCCAAACACGACTCAACTATTAGTCACTAGCTAGTGGGTCTCCGGTTTTCCAATAAGGCAAAAACCACTAAGTATGGTCATCAACAACACTACCACAACACTTCACCATATCATCCATCACCACTGTTGTGTCGAACCCGAATCGATAAATTTGTGCCTAACTGTTACCTTTTTTTTACAAGAGGACTTAAGACTAGTGACATATGGCCAATAACCTTCGCTACCATGTAAACTGAGGTTATGCTTTTGCAACCAAAATAAAACTATATGCTTATGTTGTTGCCACCTAACACAAGCAATCGAAACAACCATGTCTCATTCTATAAACGATATATAAATATCAGATTCCAAGGATGTAGATAAGGGATATGGACTTACTCTATATACGCAATATCGCATGGAATTATTTATCATAATAACCTGGACACCACATATCAAAGCTACTATATGACTCTAATAAACCACAATACAAATTGAATCACATCTAGAACCATCATCGTTGTCTCTACATGATCCCACATCCAATGTACATTTCTCAAGACATGGCTTACCATCGTTGAACTCATCATATTGCTCTATGGTATATTCATACCTTATGAGCATCACACAAGCCTCTAAAACAAACTCAAACTTTGAAAACTCAACTTCACAAAACACAAAACATCGCTTTTCATCCTATAAAAGTTTAGACGTATGGATTAGGGATTTAAACATCTGAACCTAATTTCAGACATTCAACCTAAATATTCAAATGTTGAAAAGATCTAAAATTACACTGGAATGATATGGGATAAAATCCTCAAGATTTAGACTTCTTAATTTATAATTCAAACATCTGAACGCCTAGCATGGATGGGATTGAACCTGGCTAGGAGAATTTTCCTTGGTGAATTTTTTCACCTTTTCCTTTTTCGTATTTCCCTTCTTACCTTAGAAGCGTGGCTTTATGTTACCAGGGCACTTCACACTAATGTCTATTGACATGGATTTACACCTTATTGTAAGTCATTCAACATTCAAACGAGTAAACCTTCATACTCGACAAAAGATTTTGAGGAGGTGAGCCATTTCAACGACCATTCAAGTTTAACCACTTAAAAATTCTTTCTAATCTCAATATTCATTCAAAAATGTCATCATCAGATATCCTCGCTCACTCTCTTCTCATTCCAACATATCCAAACCAACAACAATTAATGACAAATCAACAATCTAGACCAAAAATATCAACATTCATTATCATGCTTTTAAAACACATTCAATTTATAATTAAAATTTGATCAACATTAATCATGATTCTCATTTCTAAATCCCAACTCAAGTACAATTAGTATACTCACGATTAAAAAAACAGCATCCAATTCTGTCAATTTTTTAGCGATCTTCTCCACTTCCACTCTCCCTATTTCCCTCTCCTTCATTGAATTCCTTCTACTTCTTCGCTCTTGTTCACATTTTCTTCCTACCATGCCGTGCTCATATGAAGTGCTTGTGCTTCCCAATTCTATGGCTCGATGACCAGATCTGGGCGTTCTTTCAGTGCCCCATCTTTAGCCATCTCTGTTCTTCAGTCCGTTGGTTCCATGATCATTTGCCCGGCCTTTAAAACTCCATCGTCAAAGCTATCCCCTCCAATATCTCGTCTTGCAACTTAATTGGAAACTCTAATATCATAGTTAAATTATTCGTAGTCCAACATAATCCTATTGCCGCTCCAATCTCTAGCATTACTATCTGTCATACTCAGGGTATGTCATCCCCTCTATCTCTTTTAATTCCGGTTGATATTTCTGGTGAAGTCAGCCAATGGCCAGAAAAAATTATGCCCAATTATGGTGCAAAGAATAATGAAATTGAATGTGATGTTGATGTTGTTTTGGTTCATGGTTTTGATATTGTAAATGAAAATGCTGCTAGCAGTTGTATGGGTGGAGATGATGCATGCGCATGTGCAGTTTCTCCTATCATCCTTGGTTCTCCTGTCTCCACTCTAGTTGAACTTGCCAAGTAGATGCCATTATTTACTAAATTGCCAAGAAATGTGGGGCTACATTCTCCTTGTTCTTTTGATATTGTTGAGATCGACAGAGTGATGTCTCCTCCTATCAAAGTTTTACAAGCAAGAGTTGATTATTGCTCTGACTATTCGGTTTGTTTTTTCCTGGACCCCAACCTAGCCAATCATTTTGTTAAAAAGCGTGTAGTAAAGCATGGAAACCCAGAGGTGGTCTTGGTATGCATTTTGATAATGCAGTATTCTACTTCGAATTCTCGAGAAGTGATGAAAGTCAACGTGTACTGGAAACTGACCCAATCCTTGTAGAAGAGAAGCCTTTCATTATCACTACCTAGAGTCCATCAGTGGACAAGGCAAAGGAATATGTATTATCTATTCCTGTTTGGGCACACTATTATCATATTCCTTCTATTTTTCAACCCATGATTAGGCTTGCCGGCCTTGTTGGTAAGGTGATTTATTTTGATACTAATACTATGGCCAGGAAAAGCTTAGTTTATGCCAAAGCTTTAATTGAAATCACTTCTAAGAAGTCTTTGCCTTCAATGCTTAAGGTCAGAATTGTCGAGGGTCATGATGTTGAGGTTGATATTCGTTACAGATGGAAACCTGATATATGCATGACTTGTCGGTATTTTGGCCACAATTTTAAGGTTTGTAAATTTAGGGTTGTTGATTTGTCTTCTTCTACTCCTACTAAGATCCCATTACCATGACTTATTCCCAAGATGTGGGTTTCCAAGTATAGGCCCACCGAATGCTTAGGTTGTTGTAGCTTCAGTTGATAACATCCTTGTCACGGATCACGCTTCCATTGATTTGCCTCCTTCTTTGCCTTCCATGCCTTGTGTTGTGGATGCCCAATGTTCCATCTCTCCAATTAAACATGTTATTTTTTGAAATCACGGTGGTGTGCTTGGATTCATGGCCCTCTGAAATGAGATACAAGCCGAAGAGTGATAGTTACCATATGTATGTCGAAGAGGAAGTTGAAGAGCGTATCTTGATATATCGTGTTGAGGGGGAAGGTTTGATCTTATCTTTTGATGGGGAAGATGGTAAAAATAACAAGAACGTTGGGAAGCTGCTCCTTTGGATAGGAAATATCTATACTCTCCTGCTTCTAGGAACTACTATCCTTAACTGGTTTTTCTTTTTCTAGGTTTTCTCATGTTATGGGACCTATTGATGATAGTAGTAGTGATGATGATGCTAGTTCCTTGTCCATTAGTAGTTTAAATGCTTATAACATAACGCTTTTTCGTACAGTTTAAGTTGACAATAAATCACATTTTTCTAAACCAAATTGAATGAAAGACGGATAGTTATGGGAAGAAGAAGAGAAGAGAAAGAAACAAAAAAAAACATAGAATCTCACAATTGCAGCGGAACAACATATAACATAAAATCAAAGTTCTTTACAAGAGAATCTATAATATACATATGTCCATCAGAGTACGGCAGCAAACCACAATCATCGGCCTGAACCGTTATAACAACCCGTCCTTACAAATGCTGATGATTTCAACAACAAAAGACCAGAAATTAAACATATATGTGAATACGACTTAAAGATCTCCAACTCGTCCCCTCAGCTCCAATGCATCCTGATGTGCACGTAAATGTGCATATATTTACATCCATATTTAATCGATTTTTATTTAAATAAATGTCATAATTAGGTATTTTTACGTGTTTAAAACCAAATTTCAAAAATGCTTTCAAGTCGTCATTCTTACATCAATTTGGGGGTAAAAGAGTAATTTTGTGTATATATTAATTTTGAAAATATTCACTTGCACATCTTATTTTTATTTGTAGGAATTTGGATGGAAATATGTAGAAGGCTTCATGGAAATACGCATGCATAAGGATTAAAACAAAGGAATGAAGATGGAAATAATCCAACTCATGCATCATGGAGGACCCCACCTACCCATTTACCTTAATCTACAATTAGGAGATAATGCACAAGCTAGTAGAGATTAAAGTTACATGCAAACTTGATGATGGATTAATTAGATACCAATGGTAACTTGGTGGCCACACTTCCTTAGGGGTATATAACGACCCTGACTCGACCTTCGAAAATCGACACCGAATACGACACTCGTATTCAAATGTCGCAGATCTAAACGTCGAATCTGGTTCGCCGAAGCTTATAACACATTAAGTACAACACAGCGGAAGAAAAAAGAATATATCAATATACAACATTGATACAATATCTGATACAATATGATACAACAGATGATGCAATAGATATCAATATACATTTGAGATGTGATACCAGACAATAGCAGCGGAAAGAAAGGATAACACCAGCAGCAGAACAATAACTCCAATATGGTCTTCAAGAAAGAACTCCAGTATCGGTAATCTCCATCTCTAAGGCACCAAAATAGCTCGAACTCTCAATTAAGGTGAAGTGAAGCAACTTGATCCAAATGCGATTGCCAAACCCTAAGGCTGAAAGCTATCGAATCTACACCTACTATTCGAATATCTGAAAAACCCAACTCTAGACTGCCCGTGTGGGAAAATAGTGGGCACCCAGAGTTTAGGAAAAGAACAATAAACTCAAGGTCAGTCGTGGGACTGGTATGAGCAAACAAAAGCAGTTTATCTTTTTAGAACAAACAACAAAGGAATTTAAAATAAATCCGCAATGCTTTTTGGAAAATGAAACTACCATAAGGCCTCCCGCCACACACACACAATGCAAAAGCAGAATTGGAGGAGATTTCTCCTTATGATAGTCAAATATGCTTGATACAAGAAAATTTCTTTGATATTATTACTAGTGCATAGTGTAGAAAAACCATTTGGAAAGTATAATATAAATCCTAGCCAGCATAGACATTCCGAACTATGCCTACTATAGCTACCTTCTAAACAGTGGTGACCACCATAAGTAAATGGCAAGTTCTATAACTAAAACCGTACAAGGCGCATATTGAAGATTGGATTTCCAACAAATGGTCAGGCTAAGGAACTTCCTACTGCCACATGGGTACGCCTCTGGCGGGACGTCCCGAGAGCCTAACCAGATCTCTGCCAACACAAGGCCGGATTACCTCTGTAACTAGGTAACTACTACTCGAGCATGCCATCCCCCGATCCTTTGGGACCTTTATCCAAGGCTCCTCTAAACCACAAAGCAATCACAAAGTAATAGATCTGCAGTGTCCACATGAGTAAGTATCTGGGCTCCATACCATGATACCACTCTTTTCCAGAAGGGAATTACACACCCTAAAGGGCGCGATCCTCATAACCTTGCCGCATCTTTTCTGTTTCGACCATTTTCGAGGTGCGAGGTCCTGATGCAGTCTCGTCCACAAAGCTACGATTTATACAAAAGCCATGCTTTACTCATAAATGATCAACAAATGATCATCCATACACAGCAGCACTCGGTATGCCACACTACCAAATTGGGAGTATATCACTGATAACTATCAACTCATAACCTCTGAGCTCGTACGTCTCAGAGAAGGGTGTTAAGCTAAGAGAATAAATTCTCCACCACCAAGCAGAAATGTATTTGATAGACATCAGTTTAATATCTCAAAGTGTAATGTCGGACACACATCCATACAAGTCTGTTCCGGGTTCGAACAGAACTGAAGGCACTTCCGAAGAAGCCCTTGCAAATCCGGGTATTCCCAATCCCGATTGGACTTCCCATCACATAGGGAATCTCTATACCGGCGCGACTCAGTGTAGAGACAATCGATATGTTATCCTATCGTTCCTGCAAATACCCGGTCTTCAACACCGGTCATCAACTGCAATCCATAACGTCGTATCACTATCCGGAATGGGTTATATGACACAAGGTCCTCTCCCGGCTAAACCGAATTGTAACGACCCAAGATTTTTAATAATTACAATTTGGACATTTAATTAATTTTAAATATTAATAAGTAAATTTATAAGTCGAATAAATTTTTATTTGAATTTTTGGATTTAATTGAATAATTAAATCGATAATTTAATATGTTAAATTATGGAAATAATTGAAAATTGAGTTAAATATGATTGAAAATGATTTGTAAAATTTTATTTTATCATGTTAGAGTTAGAAAGATATTTTAGAACTTTTAAAATCGAATTAAAAGTTAATTTGTGAAAATTGAATATTTTAATATTAAAATCGACTAGTGAAAATAGTCAATTTTTGAACAGTCTCAGAATTGAACGAAACCAGTTTCATTGGATCCGTAATAGTTATTTATTATCGGATTTCAATTTTCGTGTCAATCGGAGCTATCGTTTGATCGTGGCAGCTCGAAACGCATCGAATTATTTTTAATTTTAATTTGGCGAGTTAAAATAGCCATTTTTCAAAAAGTCTCGGATTTCGAAGAAACCAGTTTCATCGGATCCATAATGTGATATTATTGTAAGGTTTCAAATTTCGTGTCAATTGGATTTACCGTTTGTCCGATACAAATTAAAACGCCTAGAAATCGGTTTAATTTAAATTGGACGTTTGTAGCCATAACTCGCACAGATGTCCGAATTAGCTTTCGAAACCTGTTCCATTGTGTCCGGAACGCTGGGTAAACCCTAGAAACGCTGGTTACGGCGCGAAAATCGGAGTTCGGAATTTCCGGGATGAATAGTGTCGATCGATTTTCTTATAAGTAGCCCACCCTTCATAAATTAAATAAATAAAAAAACACTAAACCCTAATTTCATACTACAGCCGCCAGTAACTCAACCCACGGCCAGAAATTCACGAACTTCCCCCTCCAATTTCTCAAAATCCATGCATCGATTCGTGAAAGTATCAACTACAAAGATGAAGATCACAACGAGAGCTTCGATGTGAACGGTCATGATCAAATATGGAGTGACGTGGTGGCGTCTAGGGGGCCGCGTTCGGCAGTACGTGCGCACGCAAATTCACGCACATGAGGTGGCCGAGCTTGCTCTTGTCGAGGCCGAACATAGAGGGGGTTTGGAGCTTCGATTTGGCGCATCCTGATCGCGTTCAAATTCGTCGAGGAGGCGGAGATGTTTAACCCTAGTTGGAGCTAAGTGGGTTCGGTTGCATGATGTTGTCTGGAGGAAGAACGTGAGTTTGGGGGGAGAAGAAAATGAACGGGCCTGATGATGGGGTGATGGATCCAAGGGCAGTGATGGGTTAGGTTGAAACAAATAAAAAAGATTTAAGTTGTATTTATAGTTATAAAATCGTGTACAAACTTCATAAATTCATATCTTTTTCGTACGAGGTCGAAAACGCGCGAAACCAGTTGCGTTGGAATCGTATGGACGAGCACTACGCGATGAAATTGGATTGGAGTCGTTTGGAGTTAGTGAGAATTTTGGGTAAAATTAAACGTCCGTTTAATTTTATTCGAAATAAATCGCTAAAACGGAAAATAAAATCAAGGTGAGAACTTCTCACTCAATCGAATCAGTTTCGATTTTATTTTAAATAGTTAGATTTAAAATATTTGAATGCATGTTTGAATGATGATTGTTATCTATTGATTGTTAAAATAGACATTATGCGCCGTTAGTAAGCGGATGTTATTTATTAAAAACATATACCGCGAATATTTCATAAACAGTGAAATTGGTATTATATATAATAGCAATATATATATATTGGCATATGTATATATTGGAGTTATTGATTTTCCGCATTTTTTGTTTAGCAGATGAGACCCTATTGCGCCGTTATTAAGCGGATAATATTTTAAATCCCATATACCGCGATAATTTCGTACTGGAGCGAAATTGGTATTGTGCTAATGTTTTTGGATGCAGGAAAACAGGTTGGAGGGATCCAACTGGATTCCTCAACAGTTTTTATTTAATTTCAGATATTTTGATATTTGATGGATTATCATATCGATATATGATATCGTTGTTGTCGTGATTGACTATTTGGTATGTAGCATCATTGGACCAAATTTGGAACTTTAAAAATGATTTTTTTTAAAGTGATTTTTGAAAATATAAAATATTTTTTTGAATTGATTGATTTTAAATAAATAAACGTATAATTTTTTTTTTGTTATAAAAAATTATGATTTTTGAGAAATATAGTTAAAAAAACTGATTTTTGGGAATATAATGCTAATGATTTTATAAAATAGTTTAATCGGGATTTTAGAATTTATTGTGAACAGTTTAAATATAGGATTTATAAAATTTAATTATTTTATGAATCAAAATGGTGAAATAATAAAGGAGATTAAAGACGTTTTAAAAGAATAATATAAATTGAATTATATTAAGAGATTTATAAATGGATATTTATAAATTGAAATATTGACATTATAAAACAAGTTTTTATAAGTGTTTGAATGAAGTGAAAATAGATTGCATAAGTGAATGGAATTTATAGAATTATAAACGGTGAAGTTATAAATGGAATTTTATAAGCAGTAGTTTTATAAAATTTATAAAGTCATTAAAAGAATGGTTTTGGATAAATAATCGAATCTTATAAGTTATAAGGTTTATAATTATGAAGTTCAAAGGAACGATTTTTCAAACAAATAAATTATAAGTATTTGACTTATAATATGAACCTTTAGTTTATAATTGAGTTATAAAATCGAATAGGTTAATAAAGGAATTTATAAAAGGAGTAGTTATAAAATAAATAGAAATGAAGTTTATAAACGTTGTTTCATAAATTCGTAAATGACTTATTTTGATAAGTAAATTGTTGAAACCTATTAATGGAGTTATATTCACGTTTTTGACTGTGAATAATCCTTTGAAATAAAATGAATAAAAGGATGAAATTGTTAACATAGTATATTCACGTTTTTGAATAGTGAATAATATGTTAAAGAAATGTTTAGAATGTGATATTTGAAATAGAATTAAAACGATCTAACGATGTTTTAAAATGTGTTGAGATTCGAAACCATAGATTTCAACATCTATTGTTGAAATAGACGTTTTCGAGAAATAAAAGGAAATAATAGACTATAACACTGTTGTTATAGTAAATGGTTTCCGAAAGGAAATGTTTTGTTTAGTATTGGGATTTATATATCTATTTTAAATTCGAATCCCTATACTAGTGATTTTGGGTTGTCGTAACGATGTTTTACGCAACATTCGTTTTGGCCCAAATAAATATGTTTAAGAGAATGATTTCCTTAAAGAATGAAATATATACTTAAATTTCGATTTAAGCATATTGAATATTTTCTAAGTGTTGAAAATAAATAAAATCTGTGAATTACTTATGAATAAATAAGTATGGAAATGTTTTTCCAATATAAAGTGAATATTTTGAGAACTTATCTTTTTGAAGATAAATTGAAATGAATAATTGAAATCGAATATTCATAGATATTTTGGATTATAAATTCACTAAGGAATTTATAAATGGAAAGAAGAACTTGTTTAAAAAAAATATTGATTTATTTTTGAAGTGTGAAAATTATATATATGGTAAAGATATTTTGGAAAATAAATAATTGGAAAATTATTTGGAATCTGGTGATGTGTGCATATCCATGATAGTTCAATAACCGACTATCAATATTTCCCTTTGAATGGGTATTTGATGTGATTTGTTTGAATTTGAATGTCACACTTATTTTTGAATTAGCGCTCACTATTCGGGTTAACCGGGAAAGGACCATGGGGTCGTATAACCCATTCCGAATATGTGATACGTCGTTGTGAATTGCATTGAAGATCGGTGTTGAAGACCCGGTATTTACGAGAGCGATAGGATGACCTGTCGATTGACTCTTCACCGAGTAGCTACGGTATTGAGTTCTCCATATGTGATGGGAAATCCGATCAGGATTGTGAATATCCGGATTGCAAGGACTTCTTTGTAAATGCCTTCGGTTTTGTTCGATCCCGGAACAGACTTGTATGGATTGTATGTCTGACATTACAAATTGAGATGTAAAGCCGATTTCTTTCAAATATATTTCTGTTGGTGGCGGAGAATTTATTCTTTTAGCTTAACACCCTTCTCTGAGACGTACGAGCTCAGAGGTTATGTAGTTGAATGTTATCAGCGATATATTCCCAATTTGGTAATGTGACATGCTGAGTGTTGCTGTAAATGATCATTGTGTTGATTATTTGTGATAGGATCGTTTATTTGATCGTCTATCTTTGTGATCATTTCTATGATCATTTGTTGACCCAAAGCATGGCTTTTGTATAAAGTATGTTTTTGTGGACGTGACTTCGTCGAGCCTCACACCCCGGAATGGTCAAAACAGGAAAGAAGCAGCAAGGTTATGAGGGGTAGCGCCCTTTAGGATGTGTGCATTTCCTTCTGGAAAAGGGTGGTATCATGGTATGGAGCCCAGATACTTACTCATGTTGAAAACACTTTGTTATGATTGTGTGAATTGATTTCGAGCGCTCGGTGAAAAGGTCCCAAAGGACCGGGGGATGGCATATTCGGTCAGTTGTTACTCAGTTAGGGGTAACCCGGCCTTGTGTTGGTAGAGATCCGGTTTGGTTCTCGAGGATGTCCATCCAGAGGCATTCTCATGTGGCAATGGGAAGTTCCTTGGCCTGATCATTCGTTGGAAATCCAAAGAAACAATACGTGACTTGTACGGTATTAGTTGTAGAACCTATCATTCACTTATGGTGGCGCCCCACTGTTTGGATGGTAGCTATAGTAGGCATACGATAATGGTCGTATGTTGGCTAAGATTTATATTCTACTTTCGAAATGAATTTTTCTCTACACTATGCACTATTAATAATATCAAATGTTTTTTTTAATGCGTATCAAGCATTTTTGACTATCATAAGGAGAAATCTCCTCCGATTCTGCGTTTGCATTGTGTGTGTGTGCGGGAGGCCTTATGGTAGTCTCATTTTTAAAAGCATTGCGAATTGACTTTAAAAATATTCCTCTATTTTGATTTTAAAGATAAATAAACTGTTTTGAGTTCTCACACCAGTCACATGACTGACTCGGAGTTTATTGTTTTCCTTCCTAAACTCTGGGTGCCCACTAATTTCTACACGGGTAGTCAAGAGTTAGGTTTATCAGGATATTCTGGATATTCTGGAGTTGCTGGAGGCAAGCTGGATGGCATGGCGTATTACCAGTTTATATAGTATTTCTTTTTCCGCTGCACTGTTTGTTGTTTGTTGTTGTACACTCTGATGATATGATGAAATGAAATGTATAAAATGTAATAACTGATATAGTTCTTTGTTTAAAGATTATTCATTTATTATTATTATATGTTGTTCCGCTGCGAATTGTGAGATTCTGTTGTTTTCTGTTCCGTTCTATGTTCTCTATTCTCTTTTTCTTCTATTTTAAAAATTTCTATTTTCTATTTTCTCTCCTCCCTATTTTCTATCTTTTTCTCTCTTTTTCTTCTTTTCTTCTTTCTTAAAACCCTCAGTGTTCGATTTTCCGTCGTTCGATTACTCGGCAGTCGATAAAGTGAGTATCGATGTTGAATTTTCGGAAGTCAAAGAATCGGATCCTGACAATGTGGTATCAGAGCATATGGTTAAGCGACAACCATGGTTCTGTTGGGTATTACTCATTAGAGATAGAGTCAGTAGTACTCTAGAATGGGTTTGAGTGTAATAATAGCTATGAGAGCGTATTTGTTAGTGAATATAAATTGTTTTGTATTGTGTTGACTTATCGGTTGATTGTTTATAGATTTCGGTCGATGTAGTCTAGCTAACTATCGTAGAAAGGGGTTTCTAAACTCTTAAACAAGATAAACCGACACGATATTGTTTTAAATTGGGTAAATGAAATAATTTTACCTTGATTATATTTTTGTATATAAAGGAATAATTTTTCAAAATTATTAAAGTGTATATAAGTTGATTGTTTAGTTGATTGAATAATCTAAATAAAAGAATAATTGTATAAGCAAAAGAATTATAAGAATTGAATTATAATTAAAGTGATTTACAATTGTGAAATAAACTTATATATATGAGAAGTGAAACTATATGAATATATTTATGAATATGAGTTGTAAATAAAAATGAATTTAAAGTTAAATGGAATATAACTTAAGAAATTGAATTGAATGAATGGATTGACTAATAATCAATTAAATGTGAATAATTGATATGGAATAGTGAATATAAGAGTTAATTCATTAAAAATCTAATGTTATTGAAAGTTGAATAATTGGATAAAAATCAATTTAATTAAACCAATTGTAAGCAAAGGAAATTTGGTTGTAATTAATATACATTGGTTGTTATATGATTGTTAGATTGATTGTATATAATTCATTAAGTTAATGAAATTGAAAGCTAAATTAATTGAAATTCAATTGGAAGTTAAGTGGATCTTAAATAGAATTGAATTTGATTTGGAAGTGAACCAACTTGAATATGAATTAGTGAATATGAACTAATTGAAAATAAATGTTAGAAAACATCCACTGTTAATGAATCAAATGTGATTAAATTGAAAACCATTTCATTGAATATGAATGAGAATATGAATGAATATTTATTGGTTATGAATTAGTTGGATGATAGATGGTTGATGTTTGCATTTGTTGTTTTGTTACAGTTGCTATGTTGACATATATAGTTACTACGTTGCTATATGTTGTATATTGAGATTATTTTCATATATACATGTTCTCATGTTGTTTGTTGAGTGATTAGTAGGTGCGGATCGCGTTTGCTTCGCATTTGGAGCTCGCTTTCGCGCTATATTAGCCGTATATGCTTGCTAATAAAATATAAGGTACATATCTCGGATTACATATCGTACTTTTACATTTTTTCCCTTCGGGATGCCTCATTACTTGATGAGATGTATATTTGTGATATATATACTGTCATTGTTTTTCGGATCGAGCTGCGCAAAGGAGACTATGGCGAATTTTTCCGGAAATTTAAGGCGTTAGAAAATTTTTTGAGAAAATGGGAAAATTTTGAAAACTTTAACTTTGATTTGGAATTGAAAGTTAAACATTAGTAGTTGTTTTTGAAAAGATAACTAAGTATGATTTGAAAACTTAGTAAAGTATTATAAGAAGTTTGACTAGGGATTTTGAAAAATTAATAAATTCTATAACTTTTCTTACTTGTTAATTTCGAGGACGAAATTCTTTTAAGGAGGGAAGATTGTAACGACCCAGGATTTTTAATAATTACAATTTGGATATTTAATTAATTTTAAATATTAATAAGTAAATTTATAAGTCGAATAAATTTTTATTTGAATTTTTGGATTTAATTGAATAATTAAATCGATAATTTAATATGTTAAATTATGGAAATAATTGAAAATTGAGTTAAATATGATTGAAAATGATTTGTAAAATTTTATTTTATCATGTTAGAGTTAGAAAGATATTTTAGAACTTTTAAAATCGAATTAAAAGTTAATTTGTGAAAATTGAATATTTTAATATTAAAATCGACTAGTGAAAATAGTCAATTTTTGAACAGTCTCAGAATTGAACGAAACCAGTTTCATTGGATCCGTAATAGTTAGTTATTACCGGATTTCAATTTTTGTGTCAATCAGAGCTATCGTTTGATCGTGGCAGCTCGAAACGCATCGAATTATTTTTAATTTTAATTTGGCGAGTTAAAATAGCCATTTTTCAAAAAGTCTCGGATTTCGACGAAACCAGTTTCATCGGATCCTTAATGTGATATTATTGTAAGGTTTCAAATTTCGTGTCAATTGGATTTACCGTTTGTCCGATACAAATTAAAACGCCTAGAAATCGATTTAAATCGGTTTAATTTAAATTGGACGTTTGTAGGCATAACTCGCACAGATGTCCGAATTAGCTTTCGAAACCTGTTCCATTGTGTCCGGAACGCGGGGTAAACCCTAGAAACGCTGGTTACGGCGCGTAAATCGAAGTTTGGAATTTCCGGGATGAATAGTGTCGATCGATTTTCTTATAAATAGCCCACCCTTCATAAATTAAATAAAAAAAACACTAAACCCTAATTTCATACTACAGCCGCCAGTAACTCAACCCACGGTCAGAAATTCACGAACTTCCCCCTCCAATTTCTCAAAATCCATGCATCGATTCGTGAAAGTATCAACTACAAAGATGAAGATCACAACGAGAGCTTCGATGTGAACGGTCATGATCAAATATGGAGTGACGTGGTGGCGTCTAGGGGGCCGCGTTCGGCAGTACGTGCGCACGCAAATTCACGCACATGAGGTGGCCGAGCTTGCTCTTGTCGAGGCCGAACATAGAGGGGGTTTGGAGCTTCGATTTGGCGCATCCTGATCGCGTTCAAGTTCGTCGAGGAGGCGGAGATGTTTAATCCTAGTTGGAGCTAAGTGGGTTCGGTTGCGTGATGTTGTCTGGAGTAAGAACGTGAGTTTGGGGGGAGAAGAAAATGAACGGGCCTGATGATGGGGTGATGGATCCAAGGGCAGTGATGGGTTAGGTTGAAAAAAATAAAAAAGATTTAAGTTGTAATTATAGTTATAAAATCGTGTACAAACTTCATAAATTCATATCTTTTTCATACGAGGTCGAAAACGCGCGAAACCAGTTGCGTTGGAATCGTATGGACGAGCACTACGCGATGAAATTGGATTGGAGTCGTTTGGAGTTAGTGAGAATTTTGGATAAAATTAAACGTCCATTTAATTTTATTCGAAATAAATCGCTAAAACGGAAAATAAAATCAAGGTGAGAACTTCTCACTCAATCGAATCAGTTTCGATTTTATTTTAAATAGTTAGATTTAAAATATTTGAATGCATGTTTGAATGATGATTGTTATCTATTGATTGTTAAAATAGACATTATGCGCCGTTAGTAAGCGGATGTTATTTATTAAAAACATATACCGCGAATATTTCATAAACAGTGAAATTGGTATTATATATAATAGCAATATATATATATTGGCATATGTATATATTGGAGTTATTGATTTCCCGCATTTTTTGTTTAGCGGATGAGACCCTATTGCGCCGTTATTAAGCGGATAATATTTTAAATCCCATATACCGCGATAATTTCGTACTGGAGCGAAATTGGTATTGTGCTAATGTTTTTGGATGCAGGAAAACAGGTTGGAGGGATCCAACTGGATTCCTCAACAGTTTTTATTTGATTTTAGATATTTTGATATTTGATGGATTATCATATCGATATATGATATCGTTGTTGTCGTGATTGACTATTTGGTATGTAGCATCATTGGACCAAATTTGGAACTTTAAAAATGATTTTTTTTAAAGTGATTTTTGAAAATATAAAATATTTTTTTGAATTGATTCATTTTAAATAAATAAACATTTAATTTTTTTTTGTTATAAAAAATTATGATTTTTGAGAAATATAGTTAAAAAAAACTGATTTTTGGGAATATAATGCTAATGATTTTATAAAATAGTTTAATCGGGATTTTAGAATTTATTGTGAACAGTTTAAATATAGGATTTATAAAATTTAATTATTTTATGAATCAAAATGGTGAAATAATAAAGGAGATTAAAGACGTTTTAAAAGAATAATATAAATTGAATTATATTAAGAGATTTATAAATGGATATTTATAAATTGAAATATTCACATTATAAAACAAGTTTTTATAAGTGTTTGAATGAAGTGAAAATAGATTGCATAAGTGAATGGAATTTATAGAATTGTAAACGGTGAAGTTATTAATGGAATTTTATAAGCAGTAGTTTTATAAAATTTATAAAGTCATTAAAAGAATGGTTTTGGATAAATAATCGAATCTTATAAGTTATAAGGTTTATAATTATGAAGTTCAAAGGAACGATTTTTCAAACAAATAAATTATAAGTATTTGACTTATAATATGAACCTTTAGTTTATAATTGAGTTATAAAATCGAATAGGTTAATAAAGGAATTTATAAAAGGAGTAGTTATGAAATAAATAGAAATGAAGTTTATAAACGTTGTTTCATAAATTCGTAAATGACTTATTTTGATAAGTAAATTGTTGAAACCTATTAATGGAGTTATATTCACGTTTTTGACTGTGAATAATCCTTTGAAATAAAATGAATAAAAGGATGAAATTGTTAACATAGTATATTCACGTTTTTGAATAGTGAATAATATGTTAAAGAAATGTTTAGAATGTGATATTTGAAATAGAATTAAAACGATCTAACGATGTTTTAAAATGTGTTGAGATTCGAAACCATAGATTTCAACATCTATTGTTGAAATAGACGTTTTCGAGAAATAAAAGGAAATAATAGACTATAACACTGTTGTTATAGTAAATGGTTTCCGAAAGGAAATGTTTTGTTTAGTATTGGGATTTATATATCTATTTTAAATTCGAATCCCTATACTAGTGATTTTGGGTTATCGTAACGATGTTTTACGCAACATTCGTTTTGGCCCAAATAAATATGTTTAAGAGAATGATTTCCTTAAAGAATGAAATATATACTTAAATTTCGATTTAAGCATATTGAATATTTTCTAAGTGTTGAAAATAAATAAAATCTGTGAATTACTTATGAATAAATAAGTATGGAAATGTTTTTCCAATATAAAGTGAATATTTTGAGAACTTGTCTTTTTGAAGATAAATTGAAATGAATAATTGAAATAGAATATTCATAGATATTTTGGATTATAAATTCACTAAGGAATTTATAAATGGAAAGAAGAACTTGTTTAAAAAAAAAATATTGATTTATTTTTGAAGTGTGAAAATTATATATCTAGTAAAGATATTTTGGAAAATAAATAATTGGAAAATTATTTGGAATCTGGTGATGTGTGCATATCCATGATAGTTCAATAACCGACTATCAATATTTCCCTTTGAATGTGTATTTGATGTGATTTGTTTGAATTTGAATGCCACACTTATTTTTGAATAAGCGCTCACTATTCGGGTTAACCGGGAAAGGACCATGGGGTCGTATAACCCATTCCGAATATGTGATACGTCGTTGTGAATTGCATTGAAGATCGGTGTTGAAGACCCGGTATTTACGAGAGCGATAGGATGACCTGTCGATTGACTCTTCACCGAGTAGCTACGGTATTGAGTTCTCCATATGTGATGGGAAATCCGATCAGGATTGTGAATATCCGGATTGCAAGGACTTCTTTGTAAGTGCCTTCGGTTTTGTTCGATCCCGGAACAGACTTGTATGGATTGTATGTCTGACATTACAAATTGAGATGTAAAGCCGATTTCTTTCAAATATATTTCTGTTGGTGGCGGAGAATTTATTCTTTTAGCTTAACACCCTTCTCTGAGACGTACGAGCTCAGAGGTTATGTAGTTGAATGTTATCAGCGATATATTCCCAATTTGGTAATGTGACATGCTGAGTGTTGCTGTAAATGATCATTGTGTTGATTATTTGTGATAGGATCGTTTATTTGATCGTCTATCTTTGTGATCATTTCTATGATCATTTGTTGACCCAAAGCATGGCTTTTGTATAAAGTATGTTTTTGTGGACGTGACTTCGTCGAGCCTCACACCCCGGAATGGTCAAAACAGGAAAGAAGCAGCAAGGTTATGAGGGGTAGCGCCCTTTAGGATGTGTGCATTTCCTTCTGGAAAAGGGTGGTATCATGGTATGGAGCCCAGATACTTACTCATGTTGAAAACACTTTGTTATGATTGTGTGAATTGATTTCGAGCGCTCGGTGAAAAGGTCCCAAAGGACCGGGGGATGGCATATTCGGTCAGTTGTTACTCAGTTAGGGGTAACCCGGCCTTGTGTTGGTAGAGATCTGGTTTGGTTCTTGAGGATGTCCATCCAGAGGCATTCTCATGTGGCAATGGGAAGTTCCTTGGCCTGATCATTCGTTGGAAATCCAAAGAAACAATACGTGACTTGTACGGTATTAGTTGTAGAACCTATCATTCACTTATGGTGGCGCCCCACTGTTTGGATGGTAGCTATAGTAGGCATACGATAATGGTCGTATGTTGGCTAAGATTTATATTCTACTTTCGAAATGAATTTTTCTCTACACTATGCACTAGTAATAATATCAAATGTTTTTTTTAATGCGTATCAAGCATTTTTGACTATCATAAGGAGAAATCTCCTCCGATTCTGCGTTTGCAGTGTGTGTGTGTGCGGGAGGCCTTATGGTAGTCTCATTTTTAAAAGCATTGCGAATTGACTTTAAAAATATTCCTCTATTTTGATTTTAAAGATAAATAAACTGTTTTGAGTTCTCACACCAGTCACATGACTGACTCGGAGTTTATTGTTTTCCTTCCTAAACTCTGGGTGCCCACCAATTTCTACACAGGCAGTCAAGAGTTAGGTTTATCAGGATATTCTGGATATTCTGGAGTTGCTGGAGGCAAGCTGGATGGCATGGCGTATTACTAGTTTATATAGTATTTCTTTTTCCGCTGCACTGTTTGTTGTTTGTTGTTGTACACTCTGATGATATGATGAAATGAAATGTATAAAATGTAATAACTGATATAGTTCTTTGTTTAAAGATTATTCATTTATTATTATTATATGTTGTTCCGCTGCGAATTGTGAGATTCTGTTTCTGTTCCGTTGTTTTCTGTTCCGTTCTATGTTCTCTATTCTCTTTTTCTTCTATTTTAAAAATTTCTATTTTCTATTTTCTCTCCTCCCTATTTTCTATCTTTTTCTCTCTTTTTCTTCTTTTCTTCTTTCTTAAAACCCTCAGTGTTCGATTTTCCGTCGTTCGATTACTCGGCAGTCGATAAAGTGAGTATCGATGTTGAATTTTCGGAAGTCGAAGAATCGGGTCCTGACAATGATGAATCAATCTCCAAAATTATTTTATAAAACGTATACTTTTCAAAAATCACTAGTGAGCGTAATATTTAAAAACATATGGATATGGGATTTTCGTCAAGCCACAAATTTTATAAACCCAAAAATTTTCTTCAAATGGTTTAAACAAGTTACCCTTTCAAATCTTTTAACAAAAAGATTCGTTTCACAAAGTTCACCAAGTTTCACAAAGATCCATTTATAGATTTCCAAAACAGTTTCCATTTCAAATGGATTAACTCCTTTAAATCTTTTAAATTAAAGATTTAAACTTATAGCTTTCAAACCATTTCCAAAGATTTATTCATAACTTGGAAGACCATTTTCATTTTAGACTTGAAATCCTTTCAACACAAATTGGAAGTTCATTTCTTATATGAAAGCTATTATTATTTGAGAACAAATAGTTTCCGTTTCAGAAAAAATCCGTTTTCATTATACAAGTTAAAATCGTTGGGTTAAATTCAAATTCCCAAACAACACTTTTAAAATGGTTTAAAACCCATATAAACTTGTACAACCTTTTAAAATCATAAATAGGATTTAATTTCAAATTTGGGATTCAAATTTAAATCAAATTTCAAAAAATAAATTAAGTTATTCAAAAAAACTTTTATCTTTGAAATTCCTTTTCAAAAACTTGTTATATTAAACCTAATCCATTTCCAAAACCATTTGGATTCGAAAATTCAATTTTTTAAAACTATTTCAAAAATCTGTGACTTAACTTATTTCCACGTGCAACCCATATTTATGTGTGTATAAGTGTGGTCCAGGGGTTTTACACAATAGTGCACAACATCAATCATCACAGATTCAATCATATCGATAAGCGGTATAACCCATAACGCTTATCTTTATTCATAGATTCATAGATAAAATAAATTTATCTATCACAAAGGTTTACCATTACGATTCGGTGTGGGTTTCGGATAACCAACTGGAATCCGACTCCCTTTCGCATCGAAATTCAAATGTCAATCTACGGTCAAGGGGTTTTCATAACAGTATATTCATCACAAATATAGCAGCTCAGCATAAAGCATCACATAGCATCACATCACATATCAAATTTATCAATCCACCACACAACATTCAATAAAAATCAAACATCTTTAATTAAGATGAATAAATCGTGTGGTTTTAAATTTATTACCCACATAATTACTTCCATTAGTAATCTTTAATCAATGATTAATTATCATTAACTACAACTGATTAAGTCTTAACCACCTTCATTAATTAATCATTTTTTTAATTAATTATCTTAATTAATTAACCCTTAATCGTAATTAATTAAATCTTAATTACTCATTATTTGACCACCAATTACTTAATTAATCAATTATTAATTCGTAATTAAATAACTTGATTAGTTAACTACTAATCATACATTATTTAACTTTAAGTAGTTAATTACCAATTTATTTATCACTTCATCATAAATTAACCAATCTCTAATTGCAATTATAAAGTAATCATTCTTAATTGCTTTCTAAAATAATTAATTAATATTAATTATTTATCTTACTTAACATTTTAAAAATCTTATTTAAACTTTGAAAATCTAATTATTACTATATTGAAAACTTTAATGTTAATTAAATTTAATACTTAACTTAAATTAATTACTAAATTAAAATATTAATTAAGAGTTTAAAAGCATTGTAAAGTATTAACTAAAATAATTAACACCTGTATTAAAGTCTTAACTTGAATTGTTAAACATTTATTAAGTCTACGATGCTTAAAACTTGTTGAAAAGTATTTTGCTTAACTTCACACTATAGCAAATTTGAAAACTAACCCGTGTACTATCCAGGTTTTACTCGAGTAAACACTCGATTTTTCCACTATCTTCCCTCATGTCCTCTTTCTTCTCCATCACGTACTTTCTTCTCCCTTTTTTATCTTTTTCCAGTTAAATTTTAAGTTAAAACTTAAGTTTAAATGGTAATAACTGATAAGTATGGTCATGTGCCCGAGTTCCAAACTGAATCAATGTAACATCCCGTATTTTTAAGCCGTTGAATTTGAACATTTAATTTGTTTTAAATGTTTAATGTGGAATCTTAATTGATTTTGAGATGAATGGATTCGGGTTCAATCAATAAAATAAGCTATAATTTTTAATTTTAGTGATTTCATTCGATTTTGAATAATGAAGAATAATAATTAAATATTCAAAATTTGAATAAGTGGTGAATCTGGAAGTAAATAGTGATAAAAATAGTTTTAAAAATTTATTTTGAGTTATTTGAGTGTAAATAGCATGGTGGGAATTTTAGAAGAATTTTAAAGTTGATGAATTAATATTTGGTATTTTATACTAATTTAAAAATGAATTGAATATTTATTAAAATGCAATTTAATCAGATTTTGGCCCGGAATGAGCCAGAATGATTTTTAATGTGTTTATAAATTTTATATGATTTATTATTAAGTTATTAAAATTTTAAAAGCGAAATTTTAAGCGTTTTCGACAATTTGGATAATCGCCCGATTTAATAGACGAGTTAAAATAGTCTTCCGGGGCACAGTCTCGGAATTCGATGAAACCAGTTCCATTGGATCCGTAATAGTTAGTTATTATCGGATTTCAATTTTCGTAGCAATCGGAGTTGTCATTTGACCGTGGCAGCTCAAAACGCATAGAAATCGTTTTAATCGATTTAAATTAAAATTGATCGTTTAATTTCGTAACTCGCACATACGACCGAATTAGCTTACGAAACCTATTCCATTGTGTCCGGAACGCGGAAAAACCCTAGAATCGCCTATCGGAACGTGAGAATTAGAGTTCGTTTACATAAGATGTTAAAAAGAGAATTTTATTAATAAAATATTATAAAACAATATTATATATTAACATTATCGTTCAAACCCTAGAATCATATTCCAGCCGCCGCTCTCTTTTACATTAATGGCCGAAAATTACTTGTTTTCCATCTTAGATCCACTAAAATCTGTCGAGTTTTAGAGGAAACTTCCTTCTAGAAAGATGACGAGCATCTCGAGTTCTTCAAGTTGTGCGGTAGAGATGGATTTTCATCGATCGGAGGAGGGGTTTTTGGGCCGCGTTTGGGTGATATTGGTGCATGATTTTCAGCGCCTGTGGAGGGCCGAGCTTGACCGCCCTCTGACCGTAGGTGCGCGCGATGGAGGGCTTCGTTTTGGAGATGTTTGATCGATCCCTAGCTGCACGTGGAGGAGGTGATCTCGAGCCCTAGTCATTGGTTGATGGGTTGGTTTCGTACTGGAGAGGTCGCGTGTGAGGAAGACAAAGGCACGGCCTTGTTTTCGTGATGAACGGCCTGTAGTTGTTGGTTTCGGACGAAACTGGAAGCGTTGGAATCGCAGGAAAGAATACTACGTGATGGCGCAGATCCGTAGTCATTCCGGGCAAGTAGAAATTTAAGTTAAATCGAACGTCGTTCGGTTTAATTTGAATTTCGAACGCTCCCCGAAACTCAAGGTGAGTTATTCTCACTCACATCTGGATATTGGCTGATTTAAATAATAAATATTTAAATATCTGTGTGATTGGTTGCATGTTATTGGTATTATCAGCGTGGATTGATTTATATATATTTATAGTGTTGTGCTAATATCTGTGGATGCAGGGAAAACAGGTTGGAGGGATCCAGCTGGATTTCTCACAATGTAGTAATATTTTTATAGTTGATGATGATGCCTGTTTATATATTGTGATTGATAAATGTTGGAATTAAATTGTATTGTGATATTGTGGTATAAACTAACCCAGAATGTTAATTATAAAGAAAATTGGAGTTTTGATTATAAGAAATTAAATTGGGATTTCAAAAGAAATTAAGAAATTAATAAATAAGCAATTTAAAAGAAATACAAAAATTGGAATCTGTTTGGATGGAAAACTGAAATAAAATTGTATTGGAATATTGTTGGATAAATTATAAATCCATAATTTAATTATAAATGGATAAATTGAATTTTTGAGAAATAAAAGATATTGTTAATTAATGAATTTTAAAGAATTAAAATTCGAAATCTATTTGAAATGAAAAATTGAAAATTGATAAAATTTGGAATGATAAATAAGAGAAACGTTATCAGTTGATAAATGTGAAAGTAAATTTATGTTATTAAAATATAAACCTGAATTGGAATAAATTGACAGAATTCATAAGAAGGATTACGAGAATGTATAAGTGGGAATGAGAGATTCCCTGAAAAAAAACCAAGTTCGAGTTTAAACTGATTTTGAAAAAAAAAAGTTTTAAAAAAAAACTTAAACTTGTTTAAAGAGTGTTTTGGAAATTATTATTTTAACATAATTCTTAATAAATTAGTAATAGTAAACTTTTAAGATACCTTAATAATTATTTTTACAAATGGATTTACTTAAAGGCTAGTTTTTGAATAAGGTTGTTTGAAATTATTAATTTTTGTTAAAACTCTATTTTAAAATATAGTATAACTAAAACCTTATTTTAAATCAAGTTATATCTTATAAAATAGTTTTACTTTGAATATTTTGAAATTATATTTTGAGTAAGTAACTAGTAGTAAGTTTATATATTTTTGAAAGTATATTTAAGAATAAAACATTTAAAGTGATTTAATTCTAAATTGTTTTTAACTTGGTTATTCCAATGGGAATATATGGTAAAGGATTTACCTTGTAAGGAAGAATTTTGGGAAATTGTTTTCAGATGAATTTTGAAACTTTGAAATTATATCTTGTAAAGATATTGAGACAAATAAATAATGTGGAATATTATTTATTGTGTGATGGATGCTTATGGATGTTTATGAATATAAATTGATAGTTAAATCACCGACTATCAATATTCGACAAATGCGTTGATCGTTTCGGAGAGACCGGGATCGAGATTTATTTCTCGAAAACCACTTCGATCCGGTTTGTACGTTTCGTGTGAAAACGTGTTCGGAGTCGAAGATGGAGCAGTGAAGTGCAAGGGCTAGTCGCTACTAATCCTGAGGATATTTCCAAAATGGATGTAGTAGGAGTAGTGCCTTCGGTTTCGTTCGAACCGGGACGGACTTGTATGGATGAATGCTTGCGAAACATCGTCAGGTGGACGATGGGCATTCTAAGTGAATACGTTCTAAAGGTAACGCTTAGCCTCAAGCCTCATCAACCGGGAATGACTGAAAATCAGGGGATATGCAGCAAGGTTAGGTGGGTCATACCCAAGCAGGACAAGATATTTCCCCTGTCTAGATGTCCCTTATATATATATATATATATATATATATATATATATATATATATATATATATTTCGGCTTAGTGGGTGGTTGGTCGCGCCAACCACGGGGTTTATCTTGTTCGGGACTGTTCAGTAAGGAATGGTTCCGGCCTTGTGTTGCAGGGGATGAAGGGAGTAATCCTTGGTACGGTGATCTAGGCCCCGTACTGTGACAGGTGGTACCCCAGTGCCTAGTCTTTGTTGGAAATCCATTCTCCCTACGAGCCTTTTACGAGTTTTGTTTGTATTACCCACTTTTGTGGCTAGTAGCTGGAATTTAATAGATGTAACAATTTCGGCTATTTTATAAGTATTTGTAAATAGACCCTATTATAATATCAGAGGATTTCTATAAAAAGTGTTTTAGCTATCGTAAGGTAAAAACCTGACATGTTTATTTGTGGCGTGGTCTTACGAGATGCTTTTGTTTTCAAAGGATGTTTGAAACTTTAATAATCAATTTGGATGCATTATTATCAGCTGGTATTCCAGACTGACTCGGGTGTTATTTCATTATAATGCTCGGGTCAGACCGAGTATTATTTGATCAGGATAGGTTGCTATGGAGCAGGAGAGGAGCTGGAGTCCGTGACGTATTATCCATATATATATATATATATATATATATATATATATATATATATCCGCTGCTATGACTGTATGGTATGTCTATTTGGTGATTGTTGATATATGGGATACTCGGATGATATGATGTATAAAACTGTGATAGATTTCATTTTGTGTAAAGTTCTATATTTACTATTATATTTTATTCCGCTGCAACTGTGCGATTCTGATATTGTTTAGTTTCTTCTTCTTCTATCTATTCTTCTTTAACCCTAATGGTTCGTATTTCTGTTCCACTTGAGTCAATTTATGTAGAATTGATTCAAGGGGTACGGATTTGTGGGCTGTCACACTTGGTATCAGAGCTTAGGTTGGCGACAACCTAGGCTTTGGTGGGGAAATTACTCTATAATGAGTTGAGTGTATTAATAGTTAAGAGAGCGTACTTGTTAGTGGATATAAAATTGTTTTTTATACTATGTTGATTTATCGGTTGAGTGTTTATGAATTCTGGTCGGTGCGGGAAGTACAACCGTATCGATAGGAGTTTCTAAACTCTTAAACAAGATAAACCGACATAGTATTGTTTTTAAAAGTGGGTAAATGAATTAATTTTACCCAAAATTATATTTTGATATAAAAGGAATGATTTTCTGACATTATATATATATATATATGGATGTTTGGTTTCTAATATTAAAAATCAAATAAGTATCTAAAGTTAATCTTAAATTTGAAATGGTTATAACCAAATAAATTCTGTAAGTATAAATTATACAAAAGAGAATAACTAAATTTAAATTAAACCAGAATTTAAACCCGGGAGTTTTGGAAAGGTTTTTAAATGCATTAAGAATAAGGGTGGGAAATTTAAAATCTTGGAAATGTTTGGTAATATTTGTTTCCATGTGGTTGAAGGCAATAATGAATGTTGATTTAGGAAGTATTTTTGAATGGCAACTGTTTTGAAATAAATTTGGGAAAGTAAGAAGTATTGAACTCACTTCAGTCGTTGGAAAATAATCCTGATGATGCTGGCCACATCATTAGAATTCATTTTCGAGTTTCTTAAGCGATGGATTGCTTCCCTAGTACTTGGTTATGATATTGTTTAGACTTGATGGGTATAACAGTTGTTTTGGACATTCCAGAAATGGGAAAATTTGTTTGGTATAAACAAATTGTTTTGGAAAAAAATCTGGAGATTTGATTAATATATCAAATAGGTATATATTTGATATATTTCAAAATGGTTTTGAAATAAAAACCGGGTAAAATGAATTCTGGAAAAAAAAGGTTAATTAACTTGAGTAATTGGAAATGAATAAAATATATCAAAGTGAATTGGAAATTTGAATTTAACTTGGATAAGTTAAATCAATTGGACTTAGAATTAAAATGATATGGGTGGAATTAAGATGTAGTTGACTTTGAGATTTTGGGTCATTGTGAAATGGAGTATACCCTCAAGCTAGTAAGTGTTATGCTTTAGTTGAGATTATGAATTTAGAATTGTGCAAAGTATTAAGGTGAAAGAAAATTTGTATCCTTAGAAATTCAGTAATACATATATATGTAAAATTTGAAATTGTGATTATATGATGTAGATGGATTAAAATGAGCTTTAAAATAAAAAGTTGGTGAACTTATATAAATAGAAATGAAATTATAATCACAATTGGGGAATAGTTGAATGGTATGGTGGATTCAAACTTAATCTCTAATGAAATGTAAATTGAAATAAGGCAATGTGAGATATAAAGGAAATGAATGAACTTAAATTAGTAAACAAGTTTTGAACTTGTATATAGAGAATTAAAATTTGGATTTGATTGGATTTAACTTTGACTAAATGGACTTGAGTCGAATTTAGATTGATTAAAAACAAGATTCAATTGTGTTGTGAATAAAGTGAATGGAATTAAATCCTTATTTAAGATAGTAAGGGAAAATGAAATGAATTCAAGATAGCTAAATAAATTTAGTTAAAACTTGAATCAAAATTTGGTAAGACTTGAATTGAAAGAAATCCAATTTGCTGAAGGGATATTGTATGAATAAAAGTTTGAATCAACTAAATTCAAAGGGATTATTAGAGAATGAATTTAGCATAAGCTGAATTAAATAAAGAGAAGCTTGAAGATGAATTTAGTATAAGCTAAATTAAATAAAAATAGTACGGGAACGGGTATAGTTTTGGGAAGCTTGTTAATAATTGAAGGGTAAATGGAACCTAGTTCTTGTTTAGAACATTTGAAATGGTCGTATTATAAATAAGTTCAGTATGAATTGGGAAAGAGTATTAAAACCTAATATGGATTAGGCTAGTGGCTAAATTGAATTATAATTAATTGGGATTTGTATTGTAATGGATAGAATTGGATAGTTAGTCAAAATTTGAAGGTAAATGAGAATCCTGATTTGGATTGGGATTTAATTGTGGTAGCAAATATCGAGGTGTGAATGAAAATGTAATTGAATTATAATAATGATGGTTTGAATTGTAAGTATGTTCCAAGGAGTGAAATAATTTAAATGGTCTCTTTGTTAATAAAATAAAGTTGTAAATGGATTGAATAAATAACAAAGAGCATTCAAATTTGTAAATGGATTTGAATTGATTTGGATGAAAATTGATTTATAAGAAGATAATGAAAATATTGCGAAAGAACTTAAGCAAGTTGAATAATAGGTGTGATTAAGCTTTATAATTTTGTCTTGGATAAATTTTGGTTGGGAAATAAAGTTGAATGGCAAGTGAAATGGTTGTAAATTAAATATTGCGATATCATATGAATATACGAGTTGTAAATAAATCCATGATGGAATGATAAAAGTGAACTTAAGTTGAATAATGGATTTGAAATATGAAAATCAAGACTTGGTTTAAAAAATAATAAGAATAACAATAATAATAAGAATAAAAAAAAAATACTTAAGATAAATAATAAATTTGAAAGGTGAGAATAAGGATTGATTTAATAATTGAAATGGAATAAGCATGCTTGGATTATGAACCACGTAGAAATGAATAAAATTAATATAAATCTAGACTGGAATTAATTTTAAATGGGTGTAAGCTGAAGTGATAATTAATTTCTTGAATGACATGAATATTTGCATGTATTCAGAATTGAGTTGTTTAAACGACAAATGAATTGGTTTAGAATAAATCGGAATGGATTGAAATGTTATTAAGTAATTTCTGCATCGGAATGAAAATGAATTACAAAAGAAATGAAATACTTCAAAATTGAAATTGATTTTTAAATAAATTAATATGGATTGGAACCCAATTCAAAGAGTTGTAAATGGATGCAAGTGAATTGGTTTAAAATAGCAAATGGAATTGATTTTGAATCAATTGGAATGAATTGACATTATGATAAGTGATGTTTGCATATGAATGGAAATGGATCATAAAAGAAATGCAAATGTTTCAAGTTTAAAATAAAATTTGATTGTAAATAAAATTGGGAATGTAAGTTAAAGTAAAGAAATGTAAGTAAGGCATATAGTAAACTTGAACGTAATCATTCAAATGAAATAAATGAAGTTAGTTGGATGAAATTAGAATGGGTTAAAAATCTTGGATTTGAGTATAAATGTAAGTAAGTTATAATAGAAAAACAAATGTACCAAATCTAAATGAAAAGTGCTTGGTAAATCAATTCGAAAATTTGGTATAGTATGATTTGAAATTGCAGAACTTGTTTGTAAACCTTTATATGAAATAAAATGGAATTTGGTATTAGAAAAGGAACTGGTGCATGTTATAAAATGTGGATTACTTATGGAATCATGCAAATTGTTGTTTTGATTATGAAATAGATATGTTTGGCTTGCATTTATATTGGAAATGTTGTAATATGTTCATATCTTTGAAATCTAATATGTTTGTTGAGTAAGTACAGGTATAGAAGGCGTTCGAGAGAGTTGGAGCGCGTATATGCGGTATATTAACTGCTTGCTATTAAAAATTTGCTAAAAAGGTACGCCTATGCAAATAAAATTGGGAAAATGATATATATATTGTGATATATTTTGGTTTCCGACCGTGTGGGTCGATGTATATATATTTGTTTGTATCGCGAAAGCTCCTCCGTACAGGGGAGACTCTGCCAAAATTTTCCGAAAATTTTGGGAGTTAGAAATTTTTGGGAATTTTGAAAATTTGTAATTAACTTGGAAAGTTATAAGTTAAAAGTAAAGCTTTAGAGAAATGAAGCGCATGGGTTTGGGATTGAGCTAAAGAGTTTTTGGAAAGTGTATATAAGTTTTAACTAAAAAAAAAAAAAATGGGTTAAGTTAATGAGTGTAGGAACATTTTCTACCTTAGCAAATTTCGAGGACGAAATTTTTATAAGGGGGGAGGAATGTAACATCCCGTATTTTTAAGCCGTTGAATTTGAACATTTAATTTGTTTTAAACGTTTAATGTGGAATCTTAATTGATTTTGAGATGAATGGATTCGGGTTCAATCAATAAAATAAGCTATAATTTTTAATTTTAGTGATTTCATTCGATTTTGAATAATGAAGAATAATAATTAAATATTCAAAATTTGAATAAGTGGTGAATCTGGATGTAAATAGTGATAAAAATAGTTTTAAAAATTTATTTTGAGTTATTTGAGTGTAAATAGCATGGTGGGAATTTTAGAAGAATTTTAAAGTTGATGAATTAATATTTGGGATTTTATACTAATTAAAAAATGAATTTAATATTTATTAAAATGCAATTTAATCAGATTTTGGCCCGGAATGAGCCAGAATGATTTTTAATGTGTTTATAAATTTTATATGATTTATTATTAAGTTATTAAAATTTTAAAAGTGAAATTTTAAGCGTTTTCGACAATTTGGATAATCGTCCGATTTAATAGACGAGTTAAAATAGCCTTCCGGGGCACAGTCCCGGAATTCGACGAAACCAGTTCCATTGGATCCGTAATAGTTAGTTATTATCGGATTTCAATTTTCGTAGCAATCGGAGTTGTCGTTTGACCACGGCAGCTCGAAACGCATAGAAATCGTTTTAATCGGTTTAAATTAAAATTGATCGTTTAATTTCGTAATTCGCACATACGACCGAATTAGCTTACGAAACCTATTCCATTGTGTCCGGAACGTGGAAAAACCCTAGAATCGCCTATCGGAACGTGAGAATTAGAGTTCGTTTACATAAGATGTTAAAAAGAGAATTTTATTAATAAAATATTATAAAACAATATTATATATTAACATTATCGTTCAAACCCTAGTATCATATTCCAGCCGCCGCTCTCTTTTACATTAGTGGCCAAAAATTACTTGTTTTCCACCTTAGATCCACTAAAATCCGTCGAGTTTTAGAGGAAACTTCCTTCTAGAAAGATGACGAGCATCTCGAGTTCTTCAAGTTGTGCGGTAGAGATGGATTTTCATCGATCGGAGGAGGGGTTTTTGGGCCGCGTTTGGATGATATTGGTGCATGATTTTCACCGCCTGTGGAGGGCCGAGCTTGACCGCCCTCTGACCGTAGGTGCGCGCGATGGAGGGCTTCGTTTTGGAGATGTTTGATCGATCCCTAGCTACGCGTGGAGGAGGCGATCTCGAGCCCTAGTCATTGGTTGATGGGTTGGTTTCGTACTGGAGAGGTCGCATGTGAGGAAGACAAAGGCACGGCCTTGTTTTCGTGATGAACGGCCTGTAGTTGTTGGTTTCGGACGAAACTGGAAGCGTTGGAATCGCAGGAAAGAATACTACGTGATGGCGCAGATCCGGAGTCATTCCGGGCAAGTAGAAATTTAAGTTAAATCGAACGTCGTTCGGTTTAATTTGAATTTCGAACGCTCACCGAAACTCAAGGTGAGTTATTCTCACTCACATCTGGATATTGGCTGATTTGAATAATAAATATTTAAATATCTGTGTGATTGGTTGCATGTTATTGGTATTATCAGCCTGGATTGATATATATATTTATAGTGTTGTGCTAATATCTGTGGATGCAGGGAAAACAGGTTGGAGGGATCCAGCTGGATTTCTCACAATGTAGTAATATTTTTATAGTTGATGATGATGTCTGTTTATATATTGTGATTGATAAATGTTGGAATTAAATTGTATTGTGATATTGTGGTATAAACTAACCCAGAATGTTAATTATAAAGAAAATTGGAGTTTTGATTATAAGAAATTAAATTGGGATTTCAAAAGAAATTAAGAAATTAATAAATAAGGAATTTAAAAGAAATACAAACATTGGAATCTGTTTGGATGGAAAACTGAAATAAAATTGTATTGGAATATTGCTGGATAAATTATAAATCCATAATTTAATTATAAATGGATAAATTGAATTTTTGAGAAATAAAAGATATTGTTAATTAATGAATTTTAAAGAATTAAAATTCGAAATCTATTTGAAATGAAAAATTGAAAATTGATAAAATATGGAATGATAAATAAGAGAAACGTTATCAGTTGATAAATGCGAAAGTAAATTTATGTTATTAAAATTTAAACCTGAATTGGAATAAATTGACAGAATTCATAAGAAGGATTACGGGAATGTATAAGTGGGAATGAGAGATTCCCTGGAAAAAAACCAAGTTCGAGTTTAAACTGATTTTGAAAAAAAAAAGTTTTGAAAAAAACTTAAACTTGTTTAAAGAGTGTTTTGGAAATTATTATTTTAACATAATTCTAAATAAATTAGTAATAGTAAACTTTTAAAATACCTTAATAATTATTTTTACAAATGGATTTACTTAAAGGCTAGTTTTTGAATAAGGTTGTTTGAAATTATTATTTTTTGTTAAAACTCTATTTTAAAATATAGTATAACTAAAACCTTATTTTAAATCAAGTTAGATCTTATAAAATAGTTTTACTTTTAATATTTTGAAATTATATTTTGAGTAAGTAACTAGTAGTAAGTTTATATATTTTTGAAAGTATATTTAAGAATAAAACATTTAAAGTGATTTAATTCTAAATTGTTTTTAACTTGGTTATTCCAATGGGAATATATGGTAAAGGATTTACCTTGTAAGGAAGAATTTTGGGAAATTGTTTTCAGATGAATTTTGAAACTTTGAAATTATATCTTGTAAAGATATTGAGACAAATAAATAATGTGGAATATTATTTATTGTGTGATGGATGCTTATGGATGTTTATGAATATAAATTGATAGTTAAATCACCGACTATCAATATTCGACAAATGCGTTGATCGTTTCGAAGAGACCGGGATCGAGATTTATTTCTCGAAAACCACTTCGATCCGGTTTGTACGTTTCGTGCGAAAACGTGTTCGGAGTCGAAGATGGAGCAGTGAAGTGCAAGGGCTAGTCGCTACTAATCCTGAGGATATTTCCAAAATGGATGTAGTAGGAGTAGTGCCTTCGATTCCGTTCGAACCCGGGACGGACTTGTATGGATGAATGCTTGCAAAACATCGTCAGGTGGACGATGGGCATTCTAAGTGAATACGTTCTAAAGGTAACGCTTAGCCTCAAGCCTCATCAACCGGGAATGACTGAAAATCAGGGGATATGCAGCAAGGTTAGGTGGGTCATACCCAAGCAGGACAAGATATTTCCCCTGTCTAGATGTCCCTTATATATATATTTCGGCTTAGTGGGTGGTTGGTCGCACCAACCACGGGGTTTATCTTGTTCGGGATTGTTCAGTAAGGAATGGTTCCGGTCTTGTGTTGCAGGGGATGAAGGGAGTAATCCTCGGTACGGTGATCTAGGCCCCGTACTGTGACAGGTAGTACCCCAGTGCCTAGTCATTGTTGGAAATCCATTCTCCCTACGAGCCTTGTACGAGTTTTGTTTGTATTACCCACTTTTGTGGCTAGTAGCTGGAATTTAATAGATGTAACAATTTCGGCTATTTTATAAGTATTTGTAAATAGACTCTATTATAATATCAGAGGATTTCTATAAAAAGTGTTTTAGCTATCGTAAGGTAAAAACCCGACATGTTTATTTGTGGCGTGGTCTTACGAGATGCTTTTGTTTTCAAAGGATGTTTGAAACTTTAATAATCAATTTGGATGCATTATTATCAGCTGGTATTCCAGACTGACTCGGATGTTACTTCATTATAATGCTCGGGTCAGACCGAGTATTATTTGATCAAGATAGGTTGCTATGGAGCAGGAGAGGAGCTGGAGTCCGTGACGTATTATCCATATATATATATATATATATATATATATATATATATATATATATCCGCTGCTATGACTGTATGGTATGTCTATTTGGTGATTGTTGATATATGGGATACTCGGATGATATGATGTATAAAACTGTGATAGATTTCATTTTGTGTAAAGTTCTATATTTACTATTATATTTTATTCCGCTGCGACTGTGAGATTCTGATATTGTTTAGTTTCTTCTTCTTCTATCTATTCTTCTTTAACCCTAATGGTTCGTATTTCTGTTCCACTTGAGTCAATTTATGTAGAATAGTGTTGATTCAATGGGTACGGATTTGCGGGCTGTCACAATCAACCCACCTTTCTCTCGAGTATCAACTCGAGTCACTCACCCCCACAGGCTACTGACATCAAACGATATAGTGCATGTGTACGACCAGTCCGGTCAACTCTGGTCATCACCACTACCTCCGACAAGTCAGCCCCAACCTCACTGACTAGCCTCAACCACCAGATCGATGAAATTGGAACGATATCAAAGTTAAGTTGCTCGAGACATCCTGAACCCAAACTCCGACCAACCTAGACAGCTCGCATCACCACCTTCGTTCGCCAGCGATCACACCACCGTGTTCTAAGCTTTGCCACAAAACTACGTGTCGATCCCCTGGTGTGCGATCGCCTGAATCTACTTGATGACGACGCACGAACCCAATTCCCGACATCGTCTTCAAACTAGGCTAAAGCCCTACTATCTCATCGCTTGATCACCACAGCATTTTATAAATTCAGTTCATATTTTTATCAAATCACCGATGTTCCAGCTAGCTTCACCAAGAATCACGACCATCAAATCGTAACAGTTCGTCAGAATTTGTCGAATTCCCCCATGCAGTTCATCTGTTAGTATCACAACCGATACCAAACTAAAAATCATCATTTAATTTTTAAAATTCACCACTACCTGCCATGAATTCATTCATGTAATCCAAACTTTGAAATTCAGATATAAATTTTTTGAAAATTTTTGGATTTTGTATGTGCTTCCTAATTTCCAGAAGAAACTCAAATCTGTTTACTCGGGAATATTTTGAAACTTGGCACTTAATAATATATAACAAGCTTTGTTAAGTTCTTAAAGCCCAAAAAGTTTTGAGGAAGGATTCTTTAAATTTTGAAACAGGTTTTATAACCTGTAATCTTAAACAAGGAGACATACTTAATCAAACATGCACAAGGATATGTACACCTATTTGCATATATGCAAACATATCCACAGACATCCATTATTCTACTTCACAAAACACTCAGATAATTCAAAAATCCAATTTGAATAGGTCAGATTTTGCTCACCTGAAGTTGCAGCAGAAACAAAGAACAGGGAATAGACAGTTTCAAAATGAGAATGGCCTGTGAATTTTTTCTTTAATTTTTGAAGCTTAGATCTGCAAGTTGTAAAAAAAACTTTGCTTATTCTTATTGTATTTACTTATTCAGTTCATCACTAACAACAATTTAAATTTTTACTTACAGTTTTGAATTCTTGCTATATATAACAGAGGAATATCCTGCATTTGAAAACAGAAAACTGTTTTGCCTTGAACTTGATTTGTTTTCCTGCAATTGATGGACAAAGTTGTTTAAATTCTTGCTTTAATGTTGTTTAGCAAATTCAAATTCAAATTCCTTAAAAGATTTTTACTTAACTTAATCTACCTGAGTTGACCCTGATTTTGCTTTGTCTCGGGTCTTTGAATTAAGAACTTCCAGGTTTTCTAAATCTTGATCTACCTAGTTGACTTGATTTGCTTGTTCCAGATTTGGATTTGATTGTTTTAAATTTGGAATTTTGCTTGATCTTTTACATTCATCTGAATTTGCTTTGAACTTGCATGCTTTCAGATTGTAGTTTAATTGCTTTCAGTTTTCCATTTTTAGATTATTATTTTTCTGATTTTTTTTCTTTGATGTTGAGATTTGAAATGCTCAACTCTTGTTACTGATTTTTTCAGATTTGGTGAGAAGTTAAATTATTGCATATGGGGAGATGGAAAGTTTTTTGCAATTTTAAGTTTCATTATTTTATTAAATCAATTGTCACTTGTTAAGTTAAACCATACACTTGTAATGTATGTGTTCTATTATCTTACAAATGTTAAAATGTGTTTTTATCTTGTTCACACTTGTTCAAATGAGTTCTTTTATGTTTAAATCCCTTGTCTTTAAAAATTTATGTTCATATCCTTATACAAATTATATTTATCTATTATTATTTCCAATTTAATTTAAATATATGTATACTTATGTTTATATAATTGCCTTGAATGTATTTACAAACTATTTTTTTTTCAAATATGAGAGAAAATACCTTTAAACCTTTTTATTAATTCTCAAAACATTTAATTTCTATTTTATTTTTTAATACATTTATTTTTAATTTCAATTTTATTTATAAAATACTTATCCTTACATTTCAAACAAAAATCAAATTTTTAATCTAAAATTAATCAACAGTTAATTTCACAATTAAATCTAAAATTTTATATTAATTATCAATTAATTCAAAATTTTAAACTCAAAATAAATTGGAATTCATCTATATATGATTATCACTTATTTTATCGGTTTGAGATTTCTTTTTCAATTTATTTTCAAATTTAATTCCAAAAGTTTAAATATATTACTATTTAAATTGACAAAAAAAATTTGGGATATTACTTTTTATTTATAAGATATCAAATATACAAATTCAAAACCCCAATTAAATTTTAAAATCAATATCCAAATAAACAAATATCCTATTTGATTTGAAAATTTCAAATTAATCACAATTTTATTCCAAAATTTATTTTAATTATCAATTTAAATTTAATTAAAAATGGGATCGTTACAGATTACCCCTTTAAATAAATTTCGTCCTCGAAATTTGCAAGGGAGACAAGAAAGAATAGATGAAAGATAGAGAAATATCTTTTCAAATCAAACTGGATATCAATTCTGTATTTGGCTTACCAAATCAGAATATCAACAATATGAGTACAAACTCATACAATTATTTCACAAGATACTCGGGTCTGTGAATATGCAAGGGCATTGATTAGTTCGAAGGGATAACTAATCGTTCGTAGATTATATCGAATCCTAGAGAACAGATAGATAGATAGATTTAATCTTCCATAATTTCTCAAACGCTGGATATGGATTCCAAATTCAGGTTGGAATACCCCATAGTATATACCAATTTGTCCCTTTCCGGACTTTGATCTACACAAGAAACTACAATAGAATTTCAAATTTGGTTTTAGTTGATATCGTTTTGTTGATACAACTCAAATTTAGCCTCATATTTGTTAACCAATTTAACTCAATTTAAAATTTCCAATTTATTTAAAATTTAAATTTCAAATTTCAAAATTAGATCAAAAAGATGATAAGAAACCGATGAAGATACGAAGTAAGAATTTTCTACAACGATTCGTAAGGCCACCATCACACTGAAACTTCTTTCTGAAGCTGTCACGAAGCAATCAAAGAATTTAGAATCGAATCAAAGGAGATTGAGAAGAAAAGATTGTTTCCACTGTTGCAGGGTACTGACCATTTATAGTGGTATTCCCCTATCCCCTATCTCGTCCTCTTCTCGCACTCATACTTACTATCAGTGGGTAGTAAGAGAATTTACTAAGGCATTCGAACGGATATCTTAGGGATATACTCATTCTAGGGTATACTTCACCCAATCTCTAATGAGTTACTTAACGTGTTATACTCCTGAGCTAAAGTTTTAACCTTCATCTCTGATACCAATTATAATGGTCTAGGCTTTTCAACCATCGACAGCGGCCAGTCTCGACTGGTAGGCTTTTCAACCATCCCAGCCCTGCCGTGGCATACAATGGTACCCTGTCCTTGCTTTTACGGCTAGCCTTTCGACTGTCACGCCTTACGGCTAACCAACCCCTTAAAGAGGACGTCTGGGGGTAAGAGTCTCCTGCTCGCCACAAAACAAAAGGCGAGAACCCCCCATAAAGTTTCATCTAGATAAGCAAGGTCGGTCATGGGACTGGTATGAGCAAACAAAAGCAGTTTATATGTTTAGAACAAACAACAAAGGAATTTAAAATAAATCCGCAATGCTTTTTGGAAAATGAAACTACTATAAGGCCTCCCGCCACACACACAATGCAAACGTAGAATTGGAGGAGATTTCTCCTTATGATAGTCAAATATGCTTGATACGAGAAAATTTCTTTGATATTATTACTAGTGCATAGTGTAGAAAAACCATGTTGAAAGTATAATATAAATCCTAGCCAGCATAGACATTCCGAACTATGCCTACTATAGCTACCATCTAAACAGTGGTGACCACCATAAGTAAATGGCAGGTTCTATAACTAAAACCATACAAGATGCATACTGAAGATTGGATTTCCAACAAATAGTCAGGCTAAGGAACTTCCTACTGCCACATGGGTACGCCTCTGGCGGGACGTCCCGAGAACCTAATCGGATCTCTGCCAACACAAGGTCGGGTTACCTCTGTAACTAGGTAACTACTACTCGAGCATGCCATCCTCCGATCCTTTAGGACCTTTATCCGAGGCGCCTCTAAACCACAAAGTAATAGATCTGCAGTGTCCACATGAGTAATTATCTGGGCTCCATACCATGATACCACCCTTTTCCAAAAGGGAATGACACACCCAAAATGGCGCGACGCTCATAACCTTGCCGCATCTTTCCTGTTTCGACCATTTCCAGGGTGTGAGGTCCTGATGTAGTCTCGTCCACAAAGCAACGCTTTATACAAAAGCCATGCTTTGCTCATAAATGATCAACAAATGATCATCCATACACAACAGCACTCGGTATGCCACACTACCAAATTGGGAGTATATCGCTGATAACTATCAACTGCATAACCTCTAAGCTCGTATGTCTCAGGGAAGGGTGTTAAGCTAAGAGAATAAATTCTCCACCACCAAGCAGAAATGTATTTGATAGAGATAATTTTAATATCTCAAAGTGTAATGTCGGACACACATCCATACAAGTCTGTTCCGGGTTCGAACAGAACCGATGGCACTTCCGAAGAAGCCGTTGCAAATCCGGGTATTCAAATCCTGATCGGACTTCCCATCACTTAGGGAATCTCTATACCGGTGTGACTCAGTGCTGAGACAATCGACAGGTTATCCTATCGTTCTTGCAAATACTCGGTTTTCAACATCGGTCTTCAACTGCAATCCATAACGTCGTATCACTATCCGGAATGGATTATATGACACAAGGTCCTCTCCCAACTAAACCGAATAGTGAGCGTAATATTTAAAACATATGGATATGGGATTTCAGTCAAGCCATAATTTTTAAAAATCCAAAACTTTTCTTAAAATGGTTCAAACAAGTTACCATTTCAAATCCTTTAACAAAAAGATTCGTTTCACAAAGTTCACCCAGTTTCACAAAGATCCATTTATAGATTTCCAAAACAATTTCCATTTCAAATGGATTAACTCCTTTAAATCTTTTAAATTAAAGATTTAAACTTATAGTTTTCAAACCGTTTCCAAAGATTTATTCATAACTTGGAAGACCATTTTCATTTTAGACTTAAAATTCTTTCAACACAAATTGGAAGTTCATTTCTTATATGAAAGCTTTTATTATTTGAAAACAAATAGTTTCCGTTTCGGAAAAAATCCATTTTCATTTATACAAGTTAAAATCTTTGGGTTAAATTCAAATTCCCAAACAACACTTTTAAAATGGTTTAAAACCCATATAAACTTGTATAACCTTTTAAAATCATAAATAGGATTTAATTTCAAATTTGGGATTCAAATTTAAATCAAATTTTAAAAAATAAATCAAGTTATTCAAAAATAATTTTTATCTTTGAAATTCCTTTTCAAAAACTTTTTATATTAAACCTAATCCATTTCCAAAAACATTTGGATTCAAAAATTCAATTTTTTAAAACTATTTCAAAAATCTATGACTTAACTTATTTCCAAATGCAATCCATATTTGTGTGTGTATAAGTGTGGTCCAGGGGTTTTACACAATAGTGCACAACATCAATCATATCGATAAGCGGTATAACCCATAACGCTTATCTTCATTCACAGATTCATAGATAAAATAAATTTATCAATCATAAAGGTTTACCATTATGATTCGGTGTGGGTTTCGGATAACCAACTGGAATCCGACTCTCTGTCGCATCGAAATTCAAATGTCGTTCTACGGGTCAAGGGGTTTTCATAACAGTATATTCATCACAAATATAACAGCTCGGCACAAAGCATCACATCACATATCAAATATATCAATCCACCACACAACATTCAATAAAAATCAAACATCTTTAATTAAGATGAATAAATCGTGTGGTTTTAAATTTATTACCCACATAATTACTTCCATTGGTAATCTTTAATCAATGATTAATTATCATCAACTACAATTGATTAAGTCTTAACCACCTTCATTAATTAATCATTTCTTTAATTAATTATCTTAATTAATTAACCCTTAATTGTAATTAATTAAATCTTAATTACTCATTATTTAACCACCAATTACTTAATTAATCAATTATTAATTCGTAATTAAATTATTTGATTAGTTAACTACTAATCATACATTATTTAACTTTAAGTAGTTAATTACCAATTTATTTATCACTTAATCATAAATTAACCAATCTCTAATTACAATTATAAAGTAATCATTCTTAATTACTTTCTCAAATAATTAATTAATATTAATTATTTATCTTACTTAACATTTTAAAAATCTTCCGTAAACTTTGAAAATCAAATTATTACTACATAGAAAACTTTAATGTTAATTAAATTTAATACTTAACTTAAATTAATTACTAATTTAAAATATTAGTTAAGAGTTTAAAAGCATTGTAAAGTATTAACTAAAATAATTAAAACGTCTTAACTTGAATTGTTAAACATTTATTAAGTCTACAATGCTTAAAACTTGTTGAAAAGTATTTTGCTTAACTTTACTTTACACTATAGCAAATTTGAAAACCAACCCATGTACTGTCCAGGTTTTACTCGAGTAGACACTCGAGTTTTCCACTATCTTCCCTCGCGTCCTCTTTCTTCTCCATCACGTACATTCTTCTCCCCTTTTTTTCTTTTTCCTGTTAAATTTTAAGTTAAACTTAAGTTTAAATGGTAATAACAGATAAGTATGCTCATGTTCCCGAGTTCCAAACTGAAGCAACCCACCTTTCTCTCGAGTATCAACTCGAGTCACTCACCCCCACAGGCTACTGACATCAAACAATATCGTGCACGTGTACGACCAGTCCGGTCAACTCTGGTCATCACCACTACCTCCGATAAGTCGGCCCCAACCTCACTGACTGCCTTAACCAACAGATCGACGAAATTGGAATGATATCAAAATTAAGTTGCTCGAGACATCCTGAACCCCAACTCCGACCAACCTAGACAGCTCGCATCACCACCCTCGTTTGCCAGCGATCACGCCTCCGTGTTCTAAGCTTTGCCATAAAACTACGCATCAATCCCCTGGGGTGCGATCGCCTGGATCTACTTGATGACGACGCACGAACCCAATTCCTGACATCGTCTTCAAACTAGGCTAAAACCCTACTATCTCATCGCTTGATCACCACAGCATTTTATAAATTCAATTCATATTTTTGTCAAATCCACCGATGTTCCAGCTAGCTTCACCAAGAATCCCGACCATCGAATCGTAACAGTTCGTCAGAATTTGACGAATTCCCCCACGCAGTTCATCTCTTAATATCACAGCCGATACTAAACTAAAAATCATCATTTTATTTCTAAAATTCACCACTTCCTGCCATGAATTCATTCATGTAATCCAAACTTTGAAATTCAGATATAAATTTTTTGATAAATTTTGGATTTTGTCCGTGCTTCCTAATTTCCAGAAGAAATTCAAATCTGTTTACTCGGGAATATTTTGAAACTTGGCACTTAATAATATATAACAAGCTTTGTTAAGATCTTAAAGCCCAAAAAGATTTAAGGAAAGATTCTTTAAATTTTGAAACAGGTTTTATAACCTGTAATCTTAAACAGGGAGACATACTTAAGCAAACATGCACAAGGATATGTACACATATTTGCATATATGCAAACATATCCACAGACATCCATTATTCTACTTCACAAAACACTCAGATAATTCAAAAATCCAATTTGAATAGGTCAGATTTTGCTCACCTGAAGTTGCAGCAGAAACAAAGAATAGGGAACAGACAGTTTCAAAATGAGAATGGCCTGTGAATTTTTTGTAACGACCCAGAATTTTTGATAACTTAAATTTGAATATTTAATTTATTTTTAATATTAATAAGTGGAATTTTTAAGTCGAATAATTTATTTTTCGAATATTGGATTTAATGGGATAATTAAATCGATGATTTAATAAGTGAAATTCCAAAAATAATTAAATATTGGGTTAAATATAATGGGAAATGGTTTGGAAAATTTTGTTATATCATATTAAAGTTATAGAAATATTTTAGAACTTGTAAAATTGAATTTGGAGTTAATTTGTAAAAATTGAATATTTTAATATTTAATTATCGACTGAAAAATAGCCAATTTTTGAACAGTCTCGGAATTGAACGAAACGAGTTCCATTGGATCCGTAATAGTTAGTTATTATCGGATTTCAATTTTCGTAGCAATCGGAGTTGTCGTTTGACCGTGGCAGCTCGAAACGCATCGATATCGTTTTAATATTTATTTAGCGAGTTAAAATAGCCATTTTTCAAACGGTCTCGGATTTCGACGAAACCAGTTTCATCGGATCCGTAATGTGATATTATTGTAAGATTTCAAATTTCAAGTCGTTTGGATTTGCCGTTTGTCCGGTACAAGCCAAAACGCCTAGAAATCGCTTAAATCGGTTTAAATTTAAATCGAGCGTTTATTACCGTATCTCACACATATGATGGAATTAGCTTCCGAAACTTGTTCCATTGTGTCCGGAATGTGGAAAAACCTTAGAATCGCCTGTCGGAACGCGTCGTTTGGAGTTCGTTTGCAAAAGTGTTAAATTGGAGATTTTATTATTAAAATAATAATAATAGTTGTTTATAAATGCAATTATCTCTAAACCCTAGCTCATCATGTTTATGGCCGGCCCTAATTACTTCGACGACCAGAAATGTCCCAACTTCCCCTTCAATTATCTTTCGATCCGATAGCCATTTGCAAAAACTTCAAACTACAAAGATGTCAAGCACACCGAGATCTTTCGATCCAACGGTCGAGATTGGAAACGGTGTAACATGCGAAGCACTATGGGGCCGCGTTCCCTGGGGGGTTGCGCACGTTTTTCGAGAGCTATGGGAGACCGAGTTTGACCGGTCAAAGGCCGAAGGTGGTGGAGGTTTGGGGCTTCAAAATGGCACATCCTGATCGTCATAGATTCAAGCGCGGAGGTGGTGAAATCAAACCCTAGTTTGGTTTTGTGATGGGTTATGCGTGCGTTCAAATACTGGGAGGTTATCTCGCGTGGGGAAGAAATCACGTGCGGCTAGGATTCAGCTGGGGAAAGGAACGGCAGAGATAGGGTTTGGAAATTTTAAATAGAAGATGTAAATTTTAATTTTATTTATTTGTTCAAACTGTAAACCGTGATAACTTTTTGCTGCGAGGTCCAAATTGAACGAGATTTTTTGCGTTGGCTTCGTATCGCCGAGCTCTTCGCAATGCAACTGGTTTGGAGTCGATTGGAGCTCGTTTGAATTTCGGGTAAAATTAAACGTTCGTTTAATTTTATTCGAAACGAACGCGGAAAACGGAAATAAAATCAAGGTGAGAACTCCTCACTCAATCGAAAGGTTTTGTTTAAAATTTTAAGTAGTTAATGTTGATTGATGATTGCTGTTTGATTGTGCTAGTAGATATAGTAGGATATATACTATATATAGCGATATATATATATTGGTATATGTATATATCGGATTTGATTTCCCGCCTCGTATAGCGGATGAGACCCTATTGCGCCGTTATTAAGCGGAATATTTATAAAATCCCATATACCGCGATATTCCACCTTGAAGTGGAATTGGTATTGTGCTAACGTCTGTGGATGCAGGGTAACAGGTTGGAGGGATCCAACTGGATTCCTCACATATTTATTTGTTTATGAATATTATGTTGATTGTTGATAATCACATTGATATATGATGTTATTCCCATGATTGACCATTCGATGTTGTTGCATCATCGGATTCAAATTTTTAAAATTAAAAATAACGGTTTTGAATTTAAAAGGGGTTTAAAAGTGATTTCTCAAAGAATATGGTTTATAAAAAAAATTTTGAATTGATTAAATTTTAAAATAAATAGATGGATAAAATTTTATGTTTTAAAAATTTATATTTTTATAAAATATAACTTAAAAGAAATTTTTAACAATAATAGGTTTTTATAAAATAGTTAAATTTGGTTTTTTGGGGAGTTATTATTATTAATGGTTTATATAAAGGATTTTATAAATGGATGTTTTTTAAAAAAAAAAAAAAATTATAGAAGTTATAGAATAAATTTATAAAGTGTTAAGTTGATGTATAACATGAATTTCACTAGGATTTATAGATTAATAAATGTGAAATTTATAAAACGAATGGTTATTGGAAAATCTTAAGTTTATAAGTTATTAACTTATAGAAATGGATTTGGGCATTAAAAAGGGGAATTTTATAGAAATTGTTAATAAATGAAGATTTCATTAGTTGAAATTATTATAAACCATAAAGAAATCTTGTAAGTGATAAGATTTTAAATTGGTGAAGTTCAATGGAACGATTTGGTAAATAAATAATATTATAAGTATTTAACTTACAATATGGCTTTTGGGTATGAAATTGGGTTATGTAAATTGCATCGGATTAATAAAGGAATTTATAAAATTGGGGTTTATAATAGAAATGGAATTTATAAACTATGTTTATAAATTTGAAATTCATCGAATTTGATAAATTGAAATATGGGAATTTGTTAAGTGGGCTATATTCACTATTTTGAATATTGAATAGATTATTAAATAAAATGGGTTTGTTTTTGGGAAAGGAATGTTTTAAATGGAATTTAAAACGAATTAAAGGTGTTTTAAAATGTATTGAGTATCGAAAACATAGATTTCAACATTAATTGTTGAAATAGACGTTTTTGAAAAATAGAAGGGGATAATTTGTATAGTAGTGGATTTATGTATCCATTTTTATTTCAAATCCATATACTAGTGTTTTTGGGTTGTCGTAACGATGTTTTACGCAACATTCGTTTTTAACCCAAATAAATGTGAATAAAAGAATATTTCTTTAAAGGAATGAAATTAATACTTAACTATGTTTTAAGCATATGGAATATTTTCGAATTGTTGAAAATAAATTGAATTGTGAATTACTTATTTTTAAATAAGTTTAGAAATGATTTTTCAATATGGAATGGAACGTTTTTGTGAATTCACCTTTTAAAGGTAAATTGTAAGCGAATATTTTGGAATCGATTTGAAATCAAATATGAATGGGTATTTGGGATTTAATTCACGTTGGAATTTATAATAGGAAGGGAAATTTGTTTAAAAATAAATGTTGATTTATTTTTAAAATATGGAAATAAAATTTACAAATTTGGAACGTAAGTTAAATCAAATCGGTAAGGATTTATTTGTTGTTTTGAAATTTGTTTTCAAAAGGGATAAAGGATGAATGGTGGTTTGAAATTTGTTTTCAAATGGTTGAGTTGTGTAATTTGAAATTTGTTTTCAAATGGTTAAGTGTGGAAATTATATCGTGAAGGTGTTTTGGTAAAGCAAATAAATTGGGCAATTATTTGGAAATTGTGTAAATATATCTTGTAAAGATATTTTGGGACTTAATAATTTTGGAAAAATTATTTGGAATCTGATGATGTGGCGCATCTTTATTGATAGTTAAATAACCGACTATCAATATTTACCCTTGGATGGTATTGATTGTGTTTGTTTGGAATTGAATGCACACTTATTTTTAAAATAAGCGCTCGCTATTCGGTTTAGCCGGGAGAGGACCTTTGTGTCGTATATCCCATTCCGAATATGTGATACGTCGTTTGGATTGCATTTGAAGACCGGTGTGAAGACCGGGTATTTGTGAAAACGATAGGATGACCTATTGATTGTCTCCGCATCGTTAGCTACGATATGGAGATTTCCTTTGTGATGGGAAATTTTATCGGGATTGTGAATACCCGGATTGCAAGGGCTTCCTTGGAAGTGCCTTCGGTTCTGTTCGAACCCGGAACAGACTTGTATGGTTACGTGTCTGACATTACATTTTGAGAGATAGAGCAGATTTCTTTCAAATACATTTCTGTTGGTGGCGGAGAATTTATTCTCTTAGCTTAACACCCTTCTCTGAGACGTACGAGCTCAGAGGTTATGTAGTTGAAGGTTATCAGCGATATTTCCCAATCTGGTAATGTGGCATGCTGAGTGCTGCTGTGTGATGATCATTGGTTGATCGTTTGGGTATGATCATTTGTTTGATCATTTATCTTTGTGATTATTGCTTTGGTCATCTGTGGACCCAAAGCATGGCTTTGTTGCACAAAGCGTAGCTTTGTGGACGAGACTTCGTCAGGACCTCACTCCCCGGAAATGGTCGAAACAGGAATATGCGGCAAGGTTATGAGGGTCGCGCCCTTTAGGGTATGTCATTTCCTTCTGGAAAAGGGTGGTATCATGGTATGGAGCCCAGATATTTACTCATGTGGAAACACTATATATATTTCTGTGTGGTGTTGTTGGTATCGAGCGCTCGGATAAAGGTCCCAAAGGACCGGGGGATGACATATTCGTGTAGTAGTTACCTAGTTACAGAGGTAACCCGGCCTTGTGTTGGCAGAGATCTAACCGTAACGTTAGTTCTCGGGACGTCCCGCCAGAGGCGATCCCATGTGGCAATAGGAAGTTCCTTAGCCTGACCATTTGTTGGAAATCCATTCATCCAATACGCGCCCTGTACGGTTTTAGTTGTAGAACCTGCCATTTAACATGGCAGCTATAGTAGGCATAGTATCATGGTACCTATGCTGGCTAGGATTTATATTATACTTTCGAAATATTTTCCACTATGCACTAGTAATAATATCAAAGAATTTTTCTCGTAGTAAGCATGTTTGACTATCATAAGGAGAAATCTCCCCCATGTGTGCGTTTGCATTGTGTGTGTGCCGGGAGGCCTTATGGTAGTTTCATTTTCCAAAAAGCATTGCGGATTTCAAAATTTAAACTTTCTTGTTGCGTGTTTAAAGATAAACTGTTTTGAGTTCTCACACCAGTCACATGACTGACCTGGAGTTTATTGTTCCTTTCCTAAACTCTGGGTGCCCACTATTTTCCACACGGGTAGTCTAGAGTTAGGTTATCAGGTTATTCTGGATTCGGGAGTTGCTGTGCAGATGTTGGAGGCGAGCTTGGATAGCGTAGTCTATTATCTATTGTATATAGTATTCTTTCCGCTGTTTTATTGTTGTACACTCTGATGATATGATGTAATGTGATGTAATATATAAAATGTATAGTTCTTTGTTTTAAATGAATGTACATTTATCTATTATATATTGTTCCGCTGCGACTGTGAGATTCTGTTATTGTTTCCTGTTCTGATTGTTTGTTCTGTTTCTTCTCTCTTTTCTCTCTTCTTCTACCTCTTTCTTTTTCTTAAACCCTAACGGTTCGATTTTTCGGCAACGAAAAATCGCGATCGTTACATTTTTTCTTTAATTTTTGAAGCTTAGATCTGCAAGTTGTAAAATAACTTTGCTTATTCTTATTGTATTTACTTATTCAGTTCACCACTAACAACAATTTAAATTTTTACTTACAGTTTTGAATTCTTGTTATATATAACAGGGGAACTTTCCTGCATTTGAAAATAGAAAACTGTTTTGCCTTGAACTTGATTTGTTTTCCTGCAATTGATGGACAAAGTTTTTTAAATTCTTGCTTTAATGTTGTTTAGAAACTTCAAATTCAAATTCCTTAAAAGATTTTTACTTAACTTAACCTACCTGAGTTGACCCTAATTTTGCTTTGTCTCGGGTCTTTGAATTAAGCTAAGATGACTTCCAGGTTTTCTAAATCTTGATCTGCCTTGTTGAACTTGATTTGCTTGTTCCAGATTTGGATTAGATTGTTTTAAATCTGGAATTTTGCTTGATCTTTTGCATTCATATGAATTTGCTTTGAACTTGCATACTTTCAGATTGTAGTTTGATTGCTTTCAGTTTTCCATTTTTAGATTTTTTTTTCTGATTTTTTTTCCTTTGATGTTGAGATTTGAAATGCTCAACCTCTTGTTACTGATTTGTTCAGATTTGGTGAGAAGTTAAATTATTGCATATGGGGAGATGGAAAGTTTTTTTGCAATTTTGAATTTCATTATTTTATTAAATCAATTGCCACTTGTTAAGTTAAACCATACACTTGTAATGTATGTGTTCTATTATCTTACAAATGTTAAAATGTGTTTTTATCTTGTTCACACGTGTTCAAATGAGTGCTTTTATGTTTAAATCCCTTGTCTTTAAAAATTTATATTCATATTCTTACACAAATTACATTTATCTGTTATTATTTCCAATTTAATTTAAATATATATATACTTATGTTTATATAATTGCCTTGAATGTATTTACAAACTATATTTTTTTTCAAATATGAGAGAAAATACCTTTAAACCTTTTTATTAATTCTCAAAACTTATAATTTCTATTTTATTTTTTAATACATTTATTTTTAATTTCAATTTTATTTATAAAATACTTATCCTTACATTTCAAACAAAAATACTATTTATAATCTAAAATTAATCCACAATTAATTTCACAATTAAATCTTAAATTTTAAATTAATTATCAATTATTTCAAAATTTTAAACTCAAAAGAAATTGGAATTCATTTATATATGATTATCACTTATTTTATCGGTTTGAGATTTTTTTCAATTTATTTTCAAATTTAATTCCAAAAGTTCAAATATACTAATTTTAATTGATAAAAAAAGAATTTGGGATGTTACTTTTTATTTATAAGATATCAAATATAAAAATTCAAAACCCCAATTAAATTTTAAAATCAATATCCAAATAAACAAATATCCTATTTGATTTGAAAAATTCAAATTAATTTACAATTTTATTCCAAAATTTATTTTAATTGTCAATTTAAATTTAATTAAAAATCGGGATCGTTACAGGGTATTTTGGGAAGCTCCCTCAAATATGGATTAGGGTTTTGTGCATGTATAAATAGTCCACTTATGTACATGAAATGAAGTTTTTTAGTTTTCATATTCGTATGCAAGTTGTAGCCTCAAAGTTATATGAAATAAAAATGGCTTCCTAAGCCTCTTTCTCTTTTACTTCTTCTTAGTTCTTATTTTATTTTCTTGCTTATTTTTATTCACATGCTCTTTCATTTCATGCTAGCAGCTTAATTTTATTTTTATGCAAGTAGTTTAGTTTTTTTTTATTTCTAATTAGTTTTCATTTTGCTTGCTTTTCTGTGTTGAAATTTACATATGTTGATATGATAACACAAATGAGTAGTTAAACCCTTCAATTTAAGAGTAATGATGCTTTCTAAAAATATGTAAATTCAAAAATGTCTCGTCATTTATGATCTCTTTTTAATGCTTCATTAAAGTTAATGTTGATGTAAGTTTATAAAAGGGAATTTGATAGCCTATGTTGTAATCACAAATGGACTATGCTTACTCCACATAAACACAATATACATCATCATTTTACTAATTGATTTTTTATTGTGGAATTAAAGTAGAAACAAAATTTGACGATCTTTGTTACTAAATACAATAGTAAATAGATCATGCTGAAAATAGCTTTTTCTTTGGCTTCATTTCCATTGAAATGTATAAGTGGTATTATGCGTTGTATTATAGTTTGATGGCTTAAGTTATGTTAACTAATAATATAAATAAACCATACTTATGATATATACATCACTAATTCCATTTAAAACAGAGAGACCATAGATTATTTGTGTGTTGATTTACAAAAAATATGAGAGTGGATTTGCCTCTAAATTGATTTCTAATCTCATATTTTCATTCACTTGTTCTAAGTAGTTTTACAATTTTTAGCTTAAAAACAATCTCAAGTTGGTTTAATTTGATTGAGTATAATTTTAAATCTAAAAATTTCCCTACGGATCGATCCATACTCGCCATGTACTAAAATTGTACATTGTGCACTTGCAGTTAATTTTTAATTAAAATTTATTGGCTATTTTCTAATTCGATGGAAAATTAGATGTTAAACAAGTTTTTGGCGCCGTTGCTAGGGAATTAATTTTTTTTCTTTCTATTCTTCCAATTATTGTTGTTTTGGTTTTATTGTGTGTTTTTTATGTGTGTTATTTTGCATTTAAAAAATGTTGTGTAGTGTGTTTGTTGTTTGATTTTTGTTTTCATTTTGTGTGCTTGTTGTTTTTCAATTTGCATATCCATATTCAATACGCGCACACACTTTCATTTGAAAAGTAATTTTTTTTTAAATTTCATATACATTTTTACATTTCATATTTGCATTTACAAATTTTCAATTACAATTCATTTTGTTTTTACACGTGCATCTACATTAACACAGACCATACTCCTCACACATCCACCAAGCTACTCCTCTAGACCTCGTTGTCACTTCCCCGTCTTCGTTGTGCAAACTTCTTCTGCCTGTCATAAACATCCTGGTCATAAACAGTTTGCCTTCACCTGCCTTGCCTCTTTGAACATCACCACCCCACTGCAATCTCAAAACTTCCCTATCATCCCTGTCAAACTGTCACTAGTTCATCCATCTCCGTGCCAGACTGCTACCTCAACCACACTGCAGCATCCCTCTACCCACCCACTACTTCAACTTCCTTACTCACTGCCAGCTCTGACCAGCATACAACCCTCATCTCACCACTGCACACTCGCCAACCAAATTCCAAACCATCAACATACTCATTCAAACTACAACAGTGCAGTACCACATTACTGCAACTTTAAACTTCTCTGATCAACATGCTTCCACCCGACACCATCTGATAGCAGCCACCACACTTCATCCCATCCCACTGTTAAACTCATCCCACTGTCATCAACTTATCAAGTTCAACCATATCTCCACTCCTCAATTCACATCTCCAAACTGCACAAGTCTACCAAACAACCACCATACTGTCCATCAACTGTTCAATCACCAACAATTCAACATACACCTGCACGTCAGTACCTACTTTTATTTCAACCTTTTTCTTCATCATCAGCATTATCTACAACCATTTCTGCCACTTTTATTTTCAACCTGCATATCAGTATTAACTGTTCAGTAACCACTTCATCATCAGCATCATCAACAACCATTTCTGCCGCTTCATCGATAGAACCCCCTCCTACAACTGCTACCTTCATCAACATTCTTTACTGCCGCCAGAACCACCAGTCATCACTCATCACTTACAATTGCTTGCTCTATCTCATTATTTCAACCTGCCCATAACTTACAATTTTTTGCCTCTCAACATACATCAGCCTCTTGCCACTTCTCATCATCTCACCTTTGCTAACCACCATCCAACCACTTCCATACATCACAATCTACTTCTGTTGTCAACCACATCATATTGTCACACCTCTAGTACCATATTACTTCCAATTATCCACAGCATCCAATTGTCAACCCTGCAACATGCTACTTCACAACATTATTACAGCCACATAAATAAAAAAAACCAGTGCACTGCATACCAAAAACATCACATACATCTCCACTGCCTTGCTCCAGCCTTCTTGCACTGTCAACAATGGCTGCCACACTACCATCCTTCATCACAACAACACATTTCAGTTTCCATCAAACTTCACTTCTCCACAACTGCCATCATCTAAATCTTCCACCAGCAGCCATACTTTTGCTTCATTAACCTCCAAACTTGCCTTTCTGTCACCTGCCATCCTCCACCACTTCCTCAACTCCACAAATCACAAAAGCAACCCGAAGCCTCAATCGCCGCATATTCCGATTTCAACCAAAAAAAAGCCCAAAATCATTACCTGACAGACCCGGACCATCATCACCAACAATACCCACGGCTACCCTTAACCCAAAATTGCGAACAAATCACCCTACGCAACCTTCTGCAACCTTTCATGACTCAAAATCCCTAATCACTTCGACTTAATTTTTTGGGGAACGAACGAAAAAGTTTTGTTTAGGAATTAATTTTTTTATATTCTTCTGTTTTTTTATCGGGTGTGTTTTGCTTTGTTTTTGGGAACCAAAAAAATAGATTGGTTAGTTTTACTTCTTGGGCAAGCTTAAAAAGAAAATTCGTGGGTTTGTTTCATTTTTTTTTATTTGTCCTTTTGTTTCTTTTAGTTGAAGTTTTAAGTTTTTTTAATCATTCTTCGGCTAAAAAAAGAGTTTTTTTTTATTTTGTTTGTAAATTCATTTCTTATATATATGTATACACACACACACATATACATATACATATACATATACATACACACACACATATATACATATACATATACATATATATATTTTAAATTTTCAGGTTGTAAAAGTAGAAATTCAAAGGAAGAATTGCTTGCTAAAACTGCTCTAATTGCTTACTAAAAAAACTCGCTGCTTTAAAATAATTTTCTAATAATTATGCATGCTCTGGTATCGTGCCTTGATATATGTTTTTATTTGCTTTGCATCATTGTTTGCTTGCAATTAAAAAAAATTCAAAAACAAAAGCAAATTTCATTCATAGTTTCATTATTAAATTATGTTTAATTTCTGTTTTGCATTCATTTCATCTTATTTTTCTTGTTTAAGGGCAACACCCTAATCCACATAAGGTGGAGGATTTCATCACTCCTTTCTTGGCCCACAAATCGCATTTCATTTTAGAATTTGCTGATAAAAATGGTTAGACATCAAACTTAAGGGAGTCGCGAGTTCATCTAGGGCTTAATTGTCTTGACAGATGTCATTTAAGTTTATATAACATGCTGGTTCTTTTCGTTTCGGTACACTCTCTGTCTTTCTTTTTTAAGTTGCTCGACTATTTTTCTCTTTTTCCTGCAAAACCCTTCCCATCTTCTCTCCTCTATTTTTCCTTCTGATCTTATTTTGAGAAATAATAGTAATATAATTTAGCTAATAAAAATTTGCATATTGATCGGTTGCCTGCTCTGTCGTCTTCATTGCTGATTCATTGTCGAGACCGGACTTGCCGATCCAACCTTCACCCTCCTTCCCTCACAACCGATAGCTGAGCTCATCCATTCCTGAACCACCCACCTCTCTCATCTCTTATTAAACTTTGCCTTCGAGCAGCTCCAACCACAACAGACCCTTGACAGAGCGGACTCCTCCACTCCATAGCAAACGCAGATCGACCATCCCCTTTGAACACGTCCCCTCTAGAAATGCCATCCATCACCTTCTGTGCTTTGTCAGCACTCGAACCATATCCGCCCCCAGCCTTCCCTTTCTCCGACAACGCAGCCTACACCATCAACACATCCCCACGTCACTAACCGATACCTCCATAGCTTTCGGCCACCCACCGATAAAGCCTTCCACAGATCCGACCTCCTCCATAGCACAGCCGAGATCCACGTCGACCTCACCAAGCCTTGAACCAGTAGCCGAACTAAACCCATCCTCTTCTCCTGGCAAAGCAGCCGCCCCCTCCTTCTAAGTACAAGTAATATATATGCTCCATCTGGTTATATATATGTGTCGGTTTGTTTAAGATTTTAAGGTCTGATTTTTTATAAAGTATAAGTTTATACAAAGTTGTTTGTATTTGTTTCTACACTTTAAATTTGTTGCGTTAACTTCTATATATTTATGGTGGTGTATGTATGTATATTGACAGTATAAATTTGAATGTAATATATAGGTAGGTTGCTTTTAAATGAGCATATATATAAAGTATTGATTTGATCTTTGCTTGTTTGATTTCTATTCTAACCAAAAGTATATATGATAGCCTATATATATAAATATATAGCTTGCTGTTGTAATGTGTACTTGTTGGCAGAAAGTTAAATTATATTTTCTTTTCAATCCAAGCTATATATATGTCATATTAGTTTAGTAAGCTATAATATGTCAGTTTATATATATGTATGTATGTATGTATGTATGTATGTATGTATATACACACACACACACATACACACACACACACGTGTGTGTGTGTTTATGTAAGCTTATATATATGTTATAATAATATTGATGTTTAAAATATATATGTATATGTTAGCGTTGATTTTAAAATACATACGTACATATATTTTTGATTTTGGAGTATATACATATAGATTTTTATGCGTTTCAAATTTAATATTGACTTCTAATTATACTATATATACGTTTTAATTTAAAAATATATGTGTTTAAATTAAGTAATGGTTTTTGTAATATAATGCATTTAGATTTTATTTATGTATATGGGTTTGAATTAAATATTGATATTAATAGATATAAAGAAATTGTCTTGACATGTGTTTCAAAATCAATATAAGAAATATATATAATATAAAGATTTCTATATGAATAAATTTTAGATTTTAAAATTTATATATTTTTCCCCCATGAATCTATTTTTGATTTGTTCTTCCATCGACTCCTATCTACCAGCTCTGCTTTGATCATCGAATTCGTATTCCTCATGTTGTGCTTTGAAATTTGGGCTTAGATTCGTATATTGTTGCGTGTCTAATTTCTCTAGCCTCGAAAGGTGAGAAATCACTCATGATTAACATTCTTATAGTTAGTAAATTTGATTTCACTTGAAACTACAATTGAAATATGCTGTTAAATTTGAATTGTTAGCTATTTAATTGTTAAATATAATATGCCATTATCTGCAATTGTTCACCTGTGATATATGACACCATATCCTATTGTATATATTTTATTAATATATCACTGATGACATATGCATGTTATTTATATGTTATATTTTATCATATTTGTTCTCACTCTGCAAGTTCACTGTTAATTTAGAAATTCTCTATGGGTTGAAATGATACATACCCAAACGATTTTGTAGAATATGGGAAAATCGTTATAGGTTGAAATAATAAACCCAAGCGATTTTCATTGATTTTGAACTTTTGGGATTGCGGGTTGAAATGATATATACCCGTAAATATTTAAATTACGAATTGAAATGATAGTACCCGTATCACTTGACCATAGGATAGAAAATTATATACGGACACCGTTGGTCTATATTTTGGAATGATTTCCAAAGTTTTGAAAGAAAATATATGGTTTTCAACAAATACTGATTTTTAAAATATAATAATTATGCTTTGGAAATTTTAAATTTATTAGTTAGTTTTGAAAATATAATTTTTAAGATTTTACTTATAATTTTACTATTTTAAAATATACAAAAATAGATTTAATATAAAATAAATTTAATAATAAGATTTAATTTAATAAAATTTAATTTAATTAGTAAATAATATGTTTAGATATTTATTTAAAATTATATTTTAAAAAATATAGAATTTTGTAATAACTATAATAAATTCAGGTTGGGAAGATAAATCGAAATTGATTTGAAATTGTATTCGTTTAAGAATTATAATTAAATAAAATTTACTTGAAACTTATCGAATTCGATATTTTAAAGATATTTATAACTTGATTTTTGATGAAAGGTGATTAAAGGAATATTTTCAAATTTAAATAAATTGGAATGAGATATTTAGTTTTATTTAACTTTGTAATTTGAGATTTTATTTAAATAATTATTGGACTGATTAAATGAATGTTTTGAAACTAAATAATAATAAAGTTGACATTGAAGTGTAAATGAAAGGTATAAAATTGAGTTACTATAAATGATTGAATATTCAAACTTTGAAATCTATTGAAATTGAAATGGTTTAATTGTTGTTCAAATCTATATTTAAAATCGATATAAATTAAAATGGTTTATTGAGAAGTTGAATTGAATTGAAACTGATGAACTGGAATTGAAGTAAACTGAATTTTGGAATTTAAGCTAATTTGAATCGATTTGTGAAATTGGAGAAAACTATTTTATTATATAAAGTATTTTTAATATATAAATAATTTTAAAATATAAATTATTTTAATATATAAACTATTTTAACTTATAACTATTTCAATATATGTATACTATTTTCAATATCTAAACTGTTAAGTTGAAAGTGTTATGATTCAAAAGTGTTATGATTCAAAAGTGTTATGATCTGAAAGTGTTAAGTGTTATGATTTCAAAAGGTGCTATGATTTCGAAAGTGTTATAATTTTGTAAGTGTTACGATTTTGGAAATGAATATTATTTAAAGTGAATAATGATATCGAACTTATATGGTTTTGAAAAGGATATGATATTTTGATATGAAGTACGAACTATTTGATATGAAGTATGAACTATTTGAAATGAAATGACCACGGTGTGAGATAAGCGTTTGGTTGTTAAAGAGACTGGGATTGGATATTGTCATACTCTCTACCAATACCCAAAACCACTTTAGCAATTGTGTACGTGGTGGAGATTCCAGAATGAAGTGGGATGGTTTGACGACGATTCTATATGGTATTTACGTGACCCTGACTCCCTTGAGTTAGCTTGATGTGGCTAAAACAGGAGCTATATCGGGCCAAGTGGGGTCATTCCTCCTATCAGACACATTTCTTCGATATCATTCTATTGCTTTTGTGATTTGATTGGGTACACCTTTTATTTAGGAGTGTGTCACGATGTGGGCGTTAGTAGCTGCTATGCGTTACCACCAGTCCGGGAGTGCAAATGGTATACCTACCCTGGCATTGCCTCGAGTGCCTTATTGCATGCCTTATCGCACCTTCTATGAGTTTGTTTTGTACTGTACCTATGTGGTGTCCTTGGGTAAACCACCGGTTTGGTGGAGCATACGACATTGTATAGACTGCGGGAATATATAAAATGTGTTAAGGGGGATATCGGTAAACGCTATTTTAATAGTTTGCTTTACTATAAACATTATAATAGCGTATATTACTACATAGTAGATAGTTCCACAGATCCTTAGGGGATGGAAATCCCAAACATCCTTTAAGTTACTAGTATTTCAGTTGACATTTCACTTGAGTTAAATTTACTGATATAAGAAGGTTAATACTGACTCGAGTGTCTTGTGTTTTGCTTTATGCTCGGGTCAGACTGAGTGACACAGCATTTGAGACTCACCTTTAGAGCTTCGCTTGGAGATCTATCATCATCTACTTAGCTTCCAGTTACTTCAGTTTCCCCAGTTGTTTTGTTCAGACTTGTATTGGCATTTGTATTAATAACTTCTATGTATTTTGTATATGTGTTGTATTTTATTTTAACTCTGGTGTTTATATAGTAGCTTCATGAACTACTATTTATCTATTCTGCTGCTATTATTGTAATACTTTGTGTTTGTGATTCTGTGATTGATTTATTTACTGTATATGCTGAGGTTTTCCAAGTATAAATTAACAATCTGTTGTTTTGAGCAATTCAAGTCCGATATTTACGGATGCGAATGGTTTGAAATAGCGGGTCGTTATACAAACCCTAGTTCGGCCATCTCACACTGCCTATCCTCATTCATCATCGCACTTGTCCAAACATATATTGTTAAAGCCCTTGTTACCATGAGTTCAATGAATCAAACCTCAACATTTATTGTCGCTTGTAGCACCGGGAAGAACTGGAAATAGGAGGTGGCTGCATTTTTTGGTTATAGGAAAATAAAAAGAAAAGAAAGAGGGGGAAGAGTGTGAGGGCATAGTTTTTCTATATAATAAAACAATATTATATTTTAAAAAATTTTTAATCATTTGCATTACGATCTCGCACGACCACATGGGACGTTGGATCGCCATGAAACTTATCGGCGTACATCACTTAATTATTTCGGTTCTAATGGTACTAGTTTAGTCAAAATCAATGATAATGCATTGAGATGATAATTTTTCCTGTTTCAAGACTGTTTATCGATAAAACTATTTTCGGTCAAATTATCAATATGTATTCAAATTGTTTATTTTTATAAACAATTTCGAAAACAAATTTCTTATCGTTAGTTATTATCTAAAAGGTGGTTAACTAGGTTTTATATCAATTTATTCACATTGAATCCAAGATTTAAATATTTAAGCAATTCAGGTATTTAAATATGAAGTTTTCGAAATTCTAGGTGGTTGTAATATATGTCATTTAATCAATATAAATATTTATATATAAATAATTATTGGCTAGTTTTTACTGAAATAAATATGTATATATATTTTAAATATTACTAAATCAAACTATGGTATTTTGAATATTTGAATTTATATTTTAGATCTAGTTTTGAATTTGAATTTTATTTACTAATCAAATCATATATTTTATTTATAATTTAGTCAAATTTGTTTTATATTTAAAATCTTTTTATAAATAATTTTGAATAAAATTTTCTAAACATTATATGTCAACACACACATTTTATCATGAAATACTTTTATCGATCAATATATATACATAAACACACATATACATATATATTTATGTGTATGTAAGAGTGTAACAACCCTACATTTTTTGCATATAATTTAAATTTGACTTTATTTTATTTTTAAATTATTTTAAAACTTATTTTATTTCAAACATTTCATTTTAAATATAAATGATGATTATTAAGTGATTTATAGTTCAAAATTAGTATTTTACTGTAAAGTGAATTCCTGGTCAAACTGTTCAAACTGTGACTTTTTAAACTTCAAATTTAAATTATTTAAAATCTTAGATTTTATCTTTTATAATGAAAATATATGTAATAACTTGAACACTGCTTTTCGTTTCGTTCAAAACAGAGTTAAACTGTAAAAGTTATGTACATTTCAATTTTGAGTGTAATTTGATTTATTTAACAATTTTGTCTATTTTAAATTATATAAATCTTATTTTCTTTGTCATATTTTATTTTAATATGTTATTGTATGTATATTTTTGTATTATAATAATTTTAAATGAAGTAAACAATTTTCCAAAGTCAATGGTGATTTATTTGTAATTTCTGGACACTGTTTTGGATTTTTAAGAAATTTCTTTAAATCTTTTTCTATTTTCTTTAAATTTAATTTTTTTTCTTATGTGTTAATGGTTTATTTTAAGTATTTTTGTCTTTTAATATTTTTTAAAGTGATGTTATAATTTTTCTAAAGTTTACTGTGTTGATTTCTTTTTTTTAAAGGCTGTTTTCTTATTTTCTGCTATTTTCTTCATTAAAATTTAATTTAAATTTAATTTTTTTTTGGTCCTCCATCTTCCATCTTATAGCCTTAGAGATAATATCCCAATCAGCCAAAGAGGGGGACCAGCACCTGGAGCCACTGTCCGTGCCCTACCTGATGTTGGCCGTGACCTTTTGTTGCATGAAAACTTGTTGTATTGCCTTGTGTAGTGTAGTTCCATGCCTATCTCTTTGCATCAATTTTTGCCCATCCCCATACATGCTAGGCCAACCTTTAGGAATCCAAACCAGATCCTAACCCACTCCGTAGCCATGTATTTCAGATCTATATCTGAATCGTAGGTGGTAGAAAGCAATTGCAAAGACATTGGAATTGTTTTATGCATTTATTCATAACATTGTTTATTTATTTTGAGTTGAAAACTTATGTTATATTTATTTGTTTTGTCTCATGTATTCAAGGCAATTAACCTTGTCCCTCTCTCACTCAAATCATTGTCGTGCCTTCATGCTTTCCGGGTCCTTGTTTGTGTGTCTGAATCTGTTATCTCCAACTTATAGAGATGAGTATTTCTCACCAAACATTATGTACTTATATAAGTAGTAAATTGACACCATGTGAATCTGTAGAACTATATGATCATGTTATAACTGCTTATATCATTATCATATGATGTTCACACCTGTTATTACACCTATTATATTATATGTTACTGTTATTTCATGCTATTCTGTTTATTTTATTTGTTCATCACACTGCAAGTTCCCTTTAGATTAGAATCACTATGGGTTGAAATGATACATACCCGAACGGACTTTGGAATAGGGAAAAATTGTTATGGGATGAAATGATTGGCCTGAATGATTTTCAATTTATTTCATTTACTTCGGACTCGGGTTTGAAATGATAAAACCCAGATTTTTCTTTGTAAATTACGGGTTGAAATGATACATTACCTGTATCACCTTACCTAGCGTAGAAAATTATATATAGGCCCGTAGTTAAAATATGTTTTTCTAAAAATTTTAAATATTTTAGAAATTTAATTATTATAATATTTTGATTTAAAATTAAATAAAAATATAATTTTTGTAAAGTATTATTGATTTTCTGGAAATTTATAAGTTAAATAAATTATGGAAAAGTTAGAAAATCTGAATGTAAGTTATTTTGGAAATTTTGATTTAATTTTTAATGGAATTTAAATTAACTTTGAAATATGATAAATTAATGATATTTTGAATTTAAATTAGTTTAAAATGATTTGTGTAACATATTAATGATTTTTGAATAAAGTTAAAATGTTAATGAGTGAATATTGAGTTGAATTTGGAAATATAACTTAAATTGGAATTTATGAATTTGGTTTAAAAGTGAAATTTTAAGTTAAGTTAAATAAAATGGAATTAAGTTATATTTGAAATTTTACACTTAAGTGTTAAGTCGAAATTTAATGTAATGAATTTAAATTTGAATGTTGAAATTTAATAAGTGAATTATTAATAAATATTGATTTTTAGAAGGAAACTTAACTTTATAAAATCATGAATTTAAGAAAAATTAAATGATGCTTACAAATGTGAAAATGTATGATTTTATAAGTTAAAAACGATTTAAATAAAAATATAAGTGTTTGTGAAATTCTATTGAATATCTGAAGTTAATTAACAGCATTTTTAACACCGTCTTTTGTTAAATTTAATTGTTTTTTTGAATGTAACTTTCTGTAGCATTTTCTAAATGCTGCGAAACTTGAATTTTCATTGTTTTAATAAATTTAAGCGCATAAATGAACATTGAAAAGTTTAAACCTTTGGCATTTAATAATTTAATTATTAATGTAATAACTTCATTTTTATGATTTAATAATGAAGTAATTTGTTTTGAAATATAACTATTTGATATATTAAAATGATTGAAATGTGGTTTCGAAAGATATAATATTTTGATATATTAAAATGATTGAAATGTGGTTTCGAAAAGATATGATATTTTGATATATTAAAATGATTTGAAACGAAGTTTTGAAAGATATGATATTTTGATATTAAATGATTTGAGAAATGGAGTTTTGAAAGATATGATATTTTGATATTAAATGGTTTGAAAAATAGAGTTTTGAAAGATATGATATTTTGATATTAAAATGATTTGAAAAGAAGTTCTGAAAGATATGATATTTTGGAAATGAAGCTTTGAAAGGTTATGATATTTTGATATATTAAAATGATTTGAAAGGAAGTTTTGAAAGGATATGATAATTTAATATATTGAAATGGTTAGAAATGACTTGATATTTATTTTGATACATATTTGAATTGAAAGATATGGTATGATGATATATTGAAATGGTTTGGAAATGATTTAATCTTTGTTTTGATAAAGATTTTGGTCGAAATGATATTTTATTTTGAAGTATATAATATTGTTTTAAAGTTATAACTACGGGTTATAATAATGATTGGTTGTTAAAGAGACAGGAATCGGATATTGTCTTATAGCCGGCCAATACCGAAAACCACTTTAACAACTGTGTACGCGGTGGAGATTCCAGAATGAAGTAGGATGGTGGCGACGTTCTCGAGGTATATTACGTGGACCCAACTCCCGTGAGTTGGCATATATGACTAAAACAAGAGCTATACCGGGCTACACAAAGGATCACACCCTTTCATCGAGCATGCTCCATCGGAAACCATTCTATTACTTTTGTGATTCGATACGTGGCGCCACTTTGATTCGGGGGTATTATTCGAGGTGGGCGGAAGCTGCTGGCTTGCCGTCACCACCAGTCCGGGAGTGCAAACGGTGTATCCACCCTGGCATTGCCTCGCGTGCCGTGTCATCTCCTTATAGCGAGCCCACTACGATTTTGGTTTTAAAGATCCGACCGCGTTAAGGTTCACCAACCCCTTAACGCTATTTTCTATATGATTATACTTTACTGATTAGACACTACTGTATATAGCGCAATATACTACATAGTAAATGGTCTAACGGATCCTTAGAGGATGGGCGGTCCCAAGCATCTTCTAAGTTACTTGTACCTTTACTACAGTTCACTTGAGTTGGTTTACATTGTACAAGTATGTATGTCCTGACTCGAGTGTTTGTATTTTTATTTACGCTCAGGTCAGCCTGAGTTATTCACATTTGGATTTCCCCTTTCTGGAGATTGAAATCGCTGGAGATTATCTACTTGTTAAGTTTTATCTTTTCCAGTCTGTTGTTCCTTTCAGCTCTTGTATTAGTAGACTTCTATGTAGTGAGACTTCCTTTGTACTTTATTTCTTCTGTTTTATTTTATGTAACTCTGATATTTTTATATAGTAGCTTCATGAACTACTATTTCTTTTACTTCCGCTGCATTATTATTAATCTGTTTCTGTGATCTGTGATTTTTATTTACTGTATATTCTGAGATTTGCCAAATTCTTATTTACAACGCGGTATTTTGAGCAATTCAATTCCGGCATGAGTGTCTACCTATACACTTATAATGGATGCGAATGGTTGAAAATATCGGGTCGTCGCAGTTGGTATCAGAGCTTTGGTCGCTCTAGGCAAAACTCAGCATATGGAGTGAATGTATTTGCAGAATCACTTTCATTCGAGTTTGAATCTCTTCCTTTTTGACTCAATTCCTTTGAATTTTGGAACGTTCCCTACGGTTCCAAAATCCATTCGTATCCCTCACTATTCATCTTCTTTTGACCCTGGAGTATTCCATAACTCCGCTTCGAATGATCTTTTAGTGAGTCGGCGGTCACGCCAATTTCAAATTGAATTATAAAAGGGGAAATTCTCTTACAATTAGCATCGATTCACCAGAGATTCTTATCTATCCCTGGTTTAGATGCTAATATCTTTTGTTATTCCAAACTCTAACTCTTGCGATCGAATGTAGATTTACCCTACAAAAATCCACATTGATCTTATTCTTTAAGTCACGGTTGACCCGGTTAAGGTTGCCCGCAATTTATTTAAGCTTACCCACCTCCCTACTCTATTATTTAATCATCTTGTCTTTTGTTTCCAATCTATTCTTCCAAACATTTTGAATTGTACTTGTATATCTATGTTTTGTTTTATATATTATGTTGTTTGGGTTGTTGATGTTGATTTGGGTTTCCGATCGATTCGTCTGATCAACGCTATCGATAGGATTTCTAGAACACATTGACAGAACAAACTGACACAATATTATTTTAAAATTTGGTTAATGAAATAAAATTTTGATATATAAGTAAATTTATGGAACTTAATAAACTGATTTAAAATTGATTATTTGAAATGATAATACTTAATTTATCATTTATTGTTCTATAAATGAATTTATAGATAGTTGTTTATAAATTTATTTGGGAACTGAAATGAATTTAAAACAAGAAATTTGAGAATTTAATTTCCGATGGTTTCAAACCTTGTGTTTAAAGTTTTAAAGGGTTATATTATCTAAAGTATTTTCGAATAGAAATTTGTTTTCAAAGAACTTGAAAGTTTAAAAATTAGTGCTCCTCTCTTTGTCGCTGGGAAGTAATTTCAATGATGACTGCAGCATCGTCGACATTCATTTTCGAGTTTCGAAGTGAAGAGACCGCTCTGTAGACTTACTACAGCTTTGTTTTGGTAAATCAATTTGATTTGAATTCTAAAGTATGACTTGATCTATAATATATATAGACATATGATTTAAATTTGATTTGATAAACTATGTACATACCTTTAGTTATCTCTAAATGGTTTGAAGAAATCGGAAATTTAATTCTTAAATTTTGTTTTTAAGAATAATTTCAATTATAAAAAGAAAATAAAATTTTTGGATGAATGTTCAAGCATGAAATGATTTAATTGTATAATACAATTGCATTCAATACAACTTACCTTAAATTTTCAAATGTTAACAATGTAATTGGATAATATACAATATAAAAAAAATTTATAAATAAAATTTGAGTGGTTATAATAAATGTTATACACTTATTTAATTATAAAATGATTAACAGAGGTAAATAGAATAAAGGGTAATTGAATAATTTACAATATAAAATAATGTTAAAAGCGCTAAGAATAAAAGAAAACAGTTATAATAAGTGTAAGTATATTTAACATAAGTGATAAATATATTGAGCGGAATAAATTTAATTTTAATTAGGAATAAAGAAGAACAAGATTTATTAAGCACATTGTGAGTGTAATAAATGATTATTTTTCAAACCCATGGTTTAAAAAATTGTTAATTTAAGATGATTGGACAATAAGATAATGAAATTTGAGATAGTTAACGATTTATTTAACTTATGAAAAAAAAAGGGAAAAAATTTTAAGTTGAAATTTCCATGCTTTCAAATTTATTTCCTTATTTTATTTTTCAAACTATCTTTTGGCTGTCCTTATCATCCTTATCTTGCTATAGACTGGTATAGGCATCTTTCTATAATCTTTCTGTTTAGAAATCTTTCTATAATCTTTGATAATTTGCACCTTGCGAAACTTAACAATAACAACAGTTATCAGGTATAATTTTCAATCTTCTTGTCATCTTATCTTAATCCTATTCCACTCTATCTTTTTCTGTGCTTTTCCATACCTCATCCCTTTTCGAGGACGAAAAGTTTTGAGTGGGAGAGAGTGTAACAACCCTACATTTTTTGCATATAATTTAAATTTGACTTTATTTTATTTTAAAATTATTTTAAAAAAAAATTATTTCAAACATTTCATTTTAAATATAAATGATGATTATTAAGTGATTTATAGTTCAAATTAGTATAATTTGAATATTTTACTGTAAAGTGAATTCCTGGTCAAACTGTTCAAACTGTGACTTTTAAAACTTCGAATTTAAATTATTTAAAATCTTAAATTTTATCTTTTATTATGAAAATAGATGTAATAACTTGAAAACTGCTTTTCGTTTCGTTGTAAATAGAGTTAAACCGTAAAAGTTATGTACATTTCAATTTTGAGTGTAATTTGATTTATTTAACAATTTTTCTATTTTAAATTATATAAATATTATTTTCTTTGTCATATTTTATTTTAATATGTTATTGTATGTATATTTTTGTATTACAATAATTTTAAAATGAAGTAAACAATTTTCCAAAGTCAATGGTGATTTATTTGTAATTTCTGGACACTTTTTGGATTTTTAAGAAATTTCTTTAAATCTTTTTCTATTTTCTTTAAATTTAATTTTTTTTTCTTATGTGTTAATGGGTTATTTTAAGTATATTTTGTCTTTTAATATTTTTTAAAGTGATGTTATAATTTTTCTAAAGTTTACAGTGTTGATTTCTTTTTTTTAAAGGTTGTTTTCTTATTTTCTGCTATTTTCTTCATTAAAATTTTATTTAAATTTAATTTTTTTTATTTGTTTTGTGAATGTATTTTTATTTTATATTATTATTTATGTTTAAAAATATATTACAAGCTCATATGACTTTTCTAAAATTTATTTCATGTAATTTCAAATTTTCTAGACTAGCTTACTATTTTTAGCTATTTTCCCTAATTTAACTTTATATAATTAATAAATATTATATATATTTTTATATTTTGATAAATTTTCGAAATTTTATCTGGGATTATTATTATTTCCAAAAATATCAAGTTATGTAAACAAATTTAAGAAATTTGAAAGGTTTAAAACTTTTGGAATTCCTAAGTCTTTTCATCTCCCAACCTTTCATTTTCCCAACTCTTCTCTTAATTGTTTTGGCCGTGTAATCTACTCATTTCAGCTGCCTTTTTTTTCACTTTCACGAAAATCATTTCTCTCTCTCTCAAAAAAAAATCATGGCTATTCTCCTTGTGAAGCTTTGGTAAAAAATTCAATCTCTTCTTGTCTTTTTATTGATTTTCTACTTGAATTTGCACATGCTCTCCACCTTCATAGCTGTATGCCCCCTCCTCCAAGCTGTGGCCGACCACCACCACCACTTTTTCCTGACCATCACACATCCTAACACCTCTCCTCCTCAGGCCAAGCCAAGCTATGGTGAAGATCATCACAAAAATCCATCTAAACTAGCATTAGCCATCACCTGTACCAAACCTAGTCTAGGATTGCCATCTTCTTCTTCCTCCACCTTTTGCCGCCGCCGCCACCACCACCACCTCTGGCCTGTCCTCCACCCTCTGCCACGTCACCCACCACCACCTGGAGCCACTGGCCGTGCCCTACCTGATGTTGGCCGTGACCTTTTGTTGCATGAAAACTTGTTGTATTGCCATGTGTAGTGTAGTTCCATGCCTACCTCGTTGCATCAATTTTTGCCCATCCCCATACATGCTAGGCCAACCTTTAGGAACCCAAACCAGATCCTAACCCACTCCGTAGCCATGTATTTCAGATCTATATCTGAAGCATAGGTGGTAGAAAGCAAGTGCAAAGGCATTGGAATTGTTTTATGCATTTATTCATAACATTGTTTATTTATTTTGAGTTGAAAACTTATGTTATATTTATTTGCTTTGTCTCATGTATTCAAGGCAATTAACCTTGTCCCTCTCTCACTCAAATCATTGTCGTGCCTTCATGCTTTCCGGGTCTTTGTTTGTGTGTCTGAATCTGTTATCTCCAACTTATAGAGGTGAGTATTTCTCACCAGGCATTATGTACTTATATAAGTAGTAAATTGACACCTTGTGAATCTGTAGAACTATATGATCATGTTATAACTGCTTATATTATTATCATATGATGTTCACACCTGTTATTACACCTATTATATTATATGTTACTGTTATTTCATGCTATTCTGTTTATTTTATCTGTTCATCACACTGCAAGTTCCCTTTAGATTAGAATCACTATGGGTTGAAATGATACATACCCGAACGGACTTTGGAATAAGGGAAAATTGTTATGGGCTGAAATGATAGGCCTGAATGATTTTCAATTTATTTCATTTACTTCGGACTCGGTTTTGAAATGATAAAACCCGGATTTTTCTTTGTAAATTACGGGTTGAAATGATACATTACCCGTATCACCTTACCTAGCGTAGAAAATTATATACAGGCCCGTAGTTAAAATATGTTTTTCTAAAAAATTTAATATTTTAGAAATTTAATTATTATAATATTTTGATTTAAAATTAAATAAAAATATAATTTTTGTAAATTATTATTGATTTTTTGGAAATCTATAAGTTAAATAAATTATGGAAAAGTTAGAAAATCTGAATGTAAGTTATTTTGGAAATTTTGATTTAATTTTTAATGGAATTTAAATTAACTTTGAAATATGATAAATTTATGATATTTTGAATTTAAATTAGTTTAAAATGATTTGTATAACATATTAATGATTTTTGAATAAAGTTAAAATGTTAATGAATGAATATTGAGTTGAATTTGGAAATATAACTTAAATTGGAATTTATGAATTTGGTTTAAAAGTGAAATTTTAAGTTAAGTTAAATAAAATGGAATTAAGTTATATTTGAAATTTTAAACTTAAGTGTTAAGTCGAAATTTAATGTAATGAATTTAAATTTGAATGTTGAAATTTAATAAGTGAATTATTAATAAATATTGATTTTTGGAAGGAAACTTAACTTTATAAAATCATGAATTTAAGAAAAATTAAATGATGCTTATAAATGTGAAAATGTATGATTTTATAAGTTAAAAATGATTCAAATAAAAATATAAGTGTTTGTGAAATTCTATTCAATATTTGAAGTTAATTAACAGCATTTTTAATACTGTCTTTTGTTAAACTTAATTGTTTTTTTGAATGTAACTTTCTGTAGCATTTTCTAAATGCTGCGAAACTTGAATTTTCATTGTTTTAATAAATTTAAGCGCATAAATGAACATTGAAAAGTTTAAACCTTTGGAATTTAATAATTTAATTATTAATGTAATAACTTCATTTTTATGATTTAATAATGAAGTAATTTGTTTTGAAATATAACTATTTGATATATTAAAATGATTGAAATGTGGTTTCGAAAGATATAATATTTTGATATATTAAAATGATTGAAATGTGGTTTCGAAAAGATATGATATTTTGATATATTAAAATGATTTGAAACGAAGCTTTGAAAGATATGATATTTTGATATTAAATGATTTGAGAAATGGAGTTTTGAAAGATATGATATTTTGATATTAAATGGTTTGAGAAATAGAGTTTTGAAAGATATGATATTTTGATATTAAAATGATTTAAAAAGAAGTTCTGAAAGATATGATATTTTGGAAATGAAGCTTTGAAAGGTTATGATATTTTGATATATTAAAATGATTTGAAAGGAAGTTTTGAAAGGATATGATAATTTAATATATTGAAATGGTTAGAAATGACTTGATATTTATTTTGATACATATTTGAATTGAAAGATATGGTATGATGATATATTGAAATGGTTTGGAAATGATTTAATCTTTATTTTGATAAAGATTTTGGTCGAAATGATATTTTATTTTGAAGTATATAATATTGTTTTAAAGTTATAACTACGGGTTATAATAACGATTGGTTGTTAAAGAGACCGGGATCGGATATTGTCCTATAGCCGGCCAATACCGAAAACCACTTTAACAACTGTGTACGCGGTGGAGATTCCATAATGAAGTAGGATGGTGGCGATGTTCTCGAGGTATATTACGTGGACCCAACTCCCGTGAGTTGGCATATATGACTAAAACAAGAGCTATACCGGGCTACACAAAGGGTCGCACCCTTTCATCGAGCATGCTCCATCGGAAACCATTCTATTACTTTTGTGATTCGATACGTGGCGCCACTTTGATTCGGGGGTATTGTTCGAGGTGGGCGGAAGCTGCTGGCTTGCCGTCACCACCAGTCTGGGAGTGCAAACGGTGTATCCACCCTGGCATTGCCTCGCGTGCCGTGTCATCTCCTTATAGCGAGCCCACTATGATTTTGGTTTTAAAGATCCGACCGCGTTAAGGTTCACCATCCCCTTAATGCTATTTTCTATATGATTATACTTTACGGATTAGACACTACTGTATATAGCGCAATATACTACATAGTAAATAGTCTAATGGATCCTTAGAGGATGGACGGTCCCAAGCATCTTCTAAGTTACTTGTACCTTTACTACAGTTCACTTGAGCTGGTTTACATTGTATAAGTATGTATGTCCTCACTCGAGTGTTTGTATTTTTATTTACGCTCGGGTCAGCCTGAGTTATTCACAGATTTGGATTTCCACTTTCTGGAGATTGAAATCGCTGGAGATTATCTACTTGTCAAGTTTTATCTTTTCCAGTCTGTTGTTCCTTTCAGCTCTTGTATTAGTAGACTTCTATGTAGTGAGACTTCCTTTGTACTTTATTTCTTCTGTTGTATTTTATGTAACTCTGATATTTTTATATACTAGCTTCATGAACTACTATTTCTTTTACTTCCGCTGCATTATTATTACTCTGTGTCTGTGATCTGTGATTTTTATTTACTGTATATTCTAAGATTTGCCAAATTCTTATTTACAACGCGGTGTTTTGAGCAATTCAATTCCGGCATGAGTGTCTACCTATACACTTATAATGGATGCGAATGGTTGAAAATATCGGGTCGTCGCAAAGTGTGAAGTATATATAGTAGATATGTGTATCTACTATATATAAACTTAACCATGTACGCCTCATATTATATTGCACATAAACATTATATACACATGGGTATATATTGATATGCTCATAAATTACATAAACTACATTAGTTAAATTCATCTATTAGTTACAGTAGAAAAAATAAATAAAATATGATTTTATTTAAATTTATTAGATTGGATCGTTTGATAGGACAATATAATCCAAAATAGAAAAAAAATTGAAATATACATGTTTCACGCACTGCAGATCGGCCCCGATCCATCAACGGTGGTATTGATGGCAATACTTAATAGGTCATTGCCCTACCAGAAGACTCGAGGCCCACTTGTCTAACTATGATGGATGAGCCATGTTTGAGTGCCATGGTGATTTATATACGATGGACTTATCATAAATTGCTTAGCAATATAGTAGAAATGTAATAACTTGTTGGATGTAAGTGAAGATGTAAGTTGAAGTATGGTTTCTTTACCTCATGTTGTACCAATGGTATTGTACACGATATAGTAGTGCATTGGTGATTAAGCATATTGGTGATATTTTCATTTCATTAGACTTTGTATCTGACTCTCTCTTTGTTGTCTCTACTATTATATATTCTTTGAGGCGAGTTATAGAGCTATAATTATTTAGCGATATACTTATATTTATCCAATGTTTTTGGATTTTGACATGACAGGCAATATTCGTTTTGAAACATGTTGTATAGAAGACTCGATGTACCATTTGCACGATATATTATTATATTGAACCTTATATCTTTTTTATATTATATATACTTAGTATATATATGTTGATATATATTTTCTTCCATTGTGAGATATTTTATATATATATTGTGATAGATATTCTCTATGTTGTTGTTTAAAATTTTATCCTCGATGAACTCTCATCGGCGATACTTATAGAATTTGTGTGCTTGTATGCTTGGATTACCTGTATTTTGAATGGCAGGACGTTACACATATCTTGACTAGGAATATTTTAAGCACAAGTATTTTAAATATTTGATTCAATATTCAAGGGTGAAAACACATTATAGTATTTCAACATGCCAAAAGTAAAACACATAGACAAGGTGGTAGTTTAGTAGGTCGAAGGGACTGTTGAAAGAAAGGAGACTACATGTTGGGTTATTATTGACTAATTAAAGATTATTTCAGCGATGATCCTTGCTTCGACATGGAATAGTTTCAACAAAGATACCGAATGTCCCAAATACGTTTACTATCCTCTAAAGAGATTTGGAGCGATAAATGTTTATTTCACTCATAAGTCGTATGCATGTGAACGGATAAAACTATCAACATGTCAAAAGACAACTAGTGCGTTGCGCATGTTAACTTATAGTAAATATGCTGAAAAACAAGATAAGCACATTTGAATGAGGGATTCGATGAATAACAAATGTATAAAACAGTTTATAGAATATTGGTTTTAAAGTTTGGGAAGGAATACATCAAGACTCCTATTCCATGAGACATCGAATGATTGTCGACGATAGGAGACCAATGTGGATTTTCAGGTATGTTAAGTAGCTTAGACTTTATGCATTAGCATTGGGAGAACTGTCTAGTCTCTTTACAAGGAAAATGCTAGGGACATTACCATAATGTAGCTTTCATTTTACAAGCATTAGCTTCTTTTGATTTTTATTTTTAGTAAGCTTTTATGCTTACTAGATTCTTTAATTGATGTCAATGTCTAAGACAATCTTACTTAAATATCTATTCAATGATACTACCCTAAAATCCAACTATAATGTTGGAGATAACAACACACCTTGGGTTATTACATTGTTTATGGAATATATACAAAGTAAAGAAATATCAGTATAACATTGCAAAAACTTGGATAATGATAAGAGAAAAAATTAACGAACGACAAGCAAGTTTGAGGAAAGACGTCAAACATGCTTTCAAAGTACTCTAAGACACATTATTGATAATGATTTTGACATATAAGAGAATCGTCATCATTAGAAGACGATGAAGATGTAGATGAGAAAAAAAAACATGAAGGAGTTAGTAGTCCCTTTGGGGCAGTTGTGTAATTTGTTATATATATATCTAACTCTGTAATAAAACTTGTTCATGGCAAAGTTATTTCATTTCTACTTTATACTTTGTTATATTGTGATATAATTAATAAATAAATAAATTTAAAGTATATTAATTAAAAAAGTTCTTAAATAAAATGCTATGTGACTGTAGTTGCAAATAGTTGCAATCATGATTTATTAATCATAAAACAAAATAATATTTTTTTTAAATATTCTTGGTCAAGGTGTTTCGAGAATGAACATCGATACATCCGTTAAGACGAAAGTACGCAAGACTCTCCAAATGTTGGGGGCGGTGTATGTACTTATAGCTACTGTACATCCCGCTAATTTTTTTAGCAAAGCTAGCGAGGTTGGCTAGACTCCTACTAGTTTTTATTGCAAAAACAATAAAAAATGACAAAGAATAAGCTCAACGTCAAAAGAAAAAAGGCAAAGATTGAGAAATATATTCAGACGCATAAGGAAAAACAAGAGTGACAACATACAGAAGAGAAAAAAGAGAAGCAGGGAGAGAACAAGGACTACTTCCAGGCATCCATCTGAACGGAACAAAAGGAATGCTTACTCACCTTCATACCATAAGCAATATCTCCCAACAGACCATTCCAAAGCTGCAAAGGAGATAGGGTTTTCCCCTGAAAACACCTTCTATTTCTTTCCTCCCACACCATTTTTAAATATTTCTCTATCCTGGTCCTCCATCTTCCACCTTATAGCCTTAGAGATAATATCCCAATCAGCTACTGAACCACCAATCATACCACTAATACCCACCTCGATCATAAGAGAGAACCACAGGTTTATCATATACTGATATTTATAGGACAAATGCTGAATACTCTCTTGGTTGGTATGACAGAAACTACACAAAGAATCAATTTGCATACCATACCACATTAACTTATCCTTGGTCATTAATGCATCTTTTAGAGTTTTCCATAACACTAAATTTTCCCTGCTATGAGAATGGGTGCACCAAATCACCTTGAACCACCGGCAATCTGGCTTAGCATCATGATCAGAAAGAAGGGTGTATAAAACATCAATTCCATGGGCTTTGCCCTTCCAAAGGAGTGTAGCACATTGTCCCTGAGGGTAGGTGAGCTGACCCACACTCTGCCATAATGTCATAACCACTTGGTTGCTAACCAGCAGCTTTTCTTGATGAATGTAATCAACATCAAAAGCATTCAAGCTTATAGATGATTGATTAATCTCCTGGGATTATAACAGCCTAGATAGGATTACCCACTTTTAATTTAAGGGTCCTTTAAAAAGCTAATTGGGCTGCCAGCTGATAGGGAGTATCTTATGTTAGGAAGAAGAGTACCCTTTGACTAAGAATCCTCCTCCAAATCCAGCTGTAGCCCTAGGGAACTTCCATATCCCAAAAATCTTTATAGCTAATATTAAACCTCCAGGTCCACTCAACCCAAAGACTTTCCTTCCTACTCAATAAGGCATTGAAATGGACACTGGCAGTTTCCTTGTTTCAATTTTTCATATTAATAACCCCAAGTCCACCCTTCTTTTTTGGCAGTTCAATCATGGAGAAGGAGACAGATACAACTTTTCTTGAATGGACAGAGCCGGATCAAAAAACATTGATCATGGCATCCCTAACCATCCTTAGTAGCGTAGATGGAAAAATGAAAGTTCATGCCCAATAGACCATCATTAAGAAGCAAACAGATTTAATAAGAGCCAGCCTTCTAGCTTGAGAAAGCAATCTTGTTGCCCAACAGTTCATGATGCTAGTTAGTTTATCATAGAGTGGGATGCAATCGGCCATAGAAACTCTTGAAGTACACAAAGGCAACCTAAGGTATTTCATATCACCTGACATGTGTTGAAAACCAAATAATGCTTCAGTTTCTTCCTTGAAAATAAGGGACACTCCAGAGATAAGAATATGAGTTTTTTTGGAGTTCATCTTGAGGCCAGTAGAAAGATAGTAAGCTTCCAAAGTATCCAGGGTGCAAACTATAGACAACTCAATGGGCTTGTTGAATATCAAGATATCATCAGTAACGAGTAGAGTGGTTATATTCAAGGCCTTGCATTTAGGGTGGTATTGAATTTTAGAAGGGAGATAGTTCCTGTTGATCATGCTTGTTAGAGCCTCCATCACAATGATAAAAAGATAAGAAAAGATGGGGTCACCTTGCTTAATGCCTTGTTTGCCCCCAAAATAACCATGAGACTCACCATTATATTTGAGAGAATAGGTTGGCATGGAGATATATATATAGACCCAGGCAACAAAAAACCATTGGAAATCCCATTAATGCCATGATCCTAACAATAATTGACCACTGCATGCTATCAGAGGCCTTACTCAGATCAAGCTTTAACATTGCACTGGGATAGGCCTGACTTCTACATAACCTTTTACGAGTTCATGAGCCAGCATGATATTATCCGAAATGTTCCTTTTTGGTAGAAATATTGTCTAATTCTTGAATATTAGGAAAGGGAGCACCTTGACTAGCCTAGAATCAAGGATTTTTGTAATACATTTGTATACAACAATGCAACATGAAATTGGCCTAAAAGAAGAAGCATGCATGGCAGGGATGGACTTTGGAATAAGAACTAGATTTGTTGCATTAACCTCTTTTAGTATCTTAAACTTTTGGAAAAAATTGTGTACATCTTTATAGAATACTCCACCAACAATATTCCAACTAGATGTAAAAAACAACATTGAAACCATCCGGTCCACCATAAGTTTTTTTTGTTCATTGAAAAAAGAGCATTTTTGATTTTAGTATCCATAACTTGTTCAACAAAAATGAAGACTAGGCATAAGGGATCCATCTTACATGTTCTATATTAAAGATTTTAATAAGGCGTCTTTGCATATCCTTTGGGACATTCCCAATATCCATAAGACTTATTATAAATGATATTATTTACTGGTCTAGTGTCGAGTATTAAAAAACTAAACTATTACAGAATTTAACATAAGTACATCATTAACAATCAGCAGTATGTTGCTTACTTATATTCTAGAGATATCTATGTACCTTTTAGTGGTCCTTTCTTATGAACACACACTTCCTTTGCATTTCGACCAAAAATCAAACTATTCGATATTTCTATCAAAATATTTATTCAATCCTGATGCTTTTAAAATAATACTTTCATATCTATCCTAAAACCCACAAACTCGATATCTCTCCCACTAACTTCGAGACTCTTTGATTGATATGTGTAAATAATCTATTCTAAATCACTATTTAAAATTTTCTTTCTCAACATATATATACCAAAACACAAAGTCAGACCAAATGATAATTTTGTGACCAGCTCTGAATTTACTTAGAGACACATTGAATGATGAATCCATTACTCTAATTTTAATAATTGAAATTTACGATTTTATTCTTGTTAACTTTCTCATATATTCCAACTGCATTTGTCTTGCTCTTAAAGGCACATTCACGACCAATGGACCATAACGCTTTGGATACAAATACTAATATCATATTTTGATAGCGTACTTGAAATCCTTTCGAATTTATGCATCATACAACATGGTAGAGTCAATTTTCTTAACGATTTAATTGATAACTAAGGATTATCTAATCCTAATATTGATAAGAAACCCATAGTTTCTCTTCATCATGCGAGAATATTTATTGGACACTCTAATGCATTATATTCATTAAGGTTTGGTTAATTTCATTTCATCTCACATAGTTTCATCTTTAGATCGTATCCAAATCCATTCCACTACAACAATTTATACAAGAAATTCCTTTTCTATGAAGTTGGTATTTCTTGAAACAATAATTGCTTCTTCGTGCAATAGAATAGACATTCAAAGAGATTTTATGAATTTCCTTATATACGACACTGATTTGCTTTTAGATTACAATACTTAAGGTTAAAACATAAATTGGTCATCCAATGATTATCATTCCTAAACTCTTTTTGGAGTTATTCATATAAGATCCTACACATGCAATCTTTCGACTCGCACAACCTGCTAACTTCTTGGCCTAGGATATGTTAGGGTTTCTTATAAACCTTTGCCTTATATGATTTGTAAACCATTCTTTAGATGAAATAAATTTTAAGCTTGTGTACTATTCTTATGTACACTGCTTTATAAAAAGAACTTCTCAACTTCACTTACAACTAATCATACTTTGTTCAATAAAATTCGATTACTCCTTATCAATACATGGTTATGTACCAAAGGGAGGAGTGACTTTTGAGATTGAATCTTTATTCATTTTTTGGTACGTTTAGAACTCTTTCCGATATGATCACATATTCGATCAAATCGAATCATTTTATTTTTTATTGCATGTTATTTTTATTTACTTCCATTTTATATTTTATGAGCTCATCATTAATATACCACATTTGTATCAAATATATAAGTTCATGTTTGTGATAATTCACCGGTGGATATTATGAAGTATGTGAAACTAATTTAGAATTAATATAATTTTAATTGTATACATCTATATGTATCAATCCATGGAGTTCATCAACTCTTACAATTCTCCCACTAAATAGGTGCTTTGCCCTTAATTTTCTTAGGCACAATTTACTAGCACCATTTGATTATGATCATATAATCAAAGAATTATTCTCAAAGATGTGGCTTAGTCTATAATACCAGAATAATTGCAAATAATTTCAGATTCTTTTTTATTTTCCCATGCATCACTTTCGTTATACAAACAAATACCACTACTATAACTTTATCTTATAATCAATATTCATGTAATGACCTGGAATTTTGAATCCTTCGTGTTTAAATACTAGAATTATTTAAATATTTGAATCTTGGATTTAATGTGACTAAATTGATTTAATAAAATTTTTAATCCCCTTTAATTAATAACTAATGATGGTAAACTTTTTTTAAAATGTTTTCAAAAATAAATTGTTTAAAGAAATATCGATAATGTGACCGAAAATCATTTTATCGATAAACAGTTTTTCACTCAACAAAAGTTGTTCGACCTTGTTGTGCTTGTCTAGTTAAATAATGTTTTGTTAAGTAACAACTAAAAATAATTTTCCTATTTAATCTTCTAAAAGGAATTTTGGATATTTTATGAATAGGGGTAGTTTGGTAATTGACTAAGGAAGAGAAGATACTTATTTTGGTCAAATTAATGTGCAAAGTTATGCACATGGGAGAGCATGGGGGTAAGTGTTAGGCAAGCCAATGAAGGGAATTTGGGGGTAATTTATCTTTTTTCAAGTCTGCAAAAAGTAATCATTTATTCATAAATAATATTGCCTAAGTTATGAATAAAAAAGGCCTTCTTCAAGCCTCTTCTCCCCTCATAAATCCTTATCAAAACAATTTCAAACTCCACCAAACTTTGCTAAAGACCTTATAGAATTATTATAATATGGTATAGCATCTCAAACTCGGAAGGAAAGGAGTGCACCTCCCTACTTACAATGGTCTTAAGTAATTTCTAGGTGTAAGAGGCCTAGGCTTGTGCATATTTGAAGGTAAGGTTGAACTTTGATCTTGCATTGGTTAAGGTAGGAAGTTTTATTGAAGTTGAGGCTTATGCTTAGTTTGAAGGTTGGAAATGGGTGAGTTAACTCATCATTTGGTTGTATATGAAGTTGTATACATTGCTTGTAAAACTATAGTAAAGACATTAACTAGTTAATGTTGTATATTTAGACCTTACTTGCTTTTGAAGGAAAATGACAAGTATTTATGGCATATATTCTCTTCTATGACCTTCTAAAACATGTGATATGTGGTTGACTTGATGGTATTTGGCATGGACTTGATTATGGAATGGTATTACAGTAATAATCGTGTAAAAGATCAAACCATCTAGTAACTTATAGAGCAAAGTTGCAAAATGGTTATATAGCGAGAAAAAGTTGCTATGTGAGCATTTTGAAATGCCTTTTGGGAATTTTTAAGTTAAATTTGGAAGACACGCTTAGGGATTCTTTACCATTTTAACAAGTAAATAATGTTTGCTTCTTACTGTAAAAAATCAGAGTTTAAAACATATAAAACTTGTCAAACAAAGTTGAGGAAATTTAGAGTAAAATGGTCATTGTACAAACACCTTAGTAGATAACTTATTTTTGCGAAATTTTATAATTAATTTAAAGATATTCTAGGGGTTTATTTTCATAATTTTTATGTACACTTTGTGCAGTACTTAATCTAAAATTTTCAAGTCTTAAAATGATTTATCTAAGTAGTGAAAATTAGACACAAACATCGTTGTGTATTTTCCTAGTATTCTTTGCTCGAGACTTTTAACTCATTTATAAATGTTGTCTTTACGGCAACATTTATGGTCATTTTTCACAACATTTATATAGTACTGTTTTTAATACTTTTTATGACTTAAAATATTTACAACTTATATTAAAATAATTATTTTGTTGTAATATTTTTAAGGAAGTTCAATAACATTAGTTAGAGTATTTTAAAAGTGGTTTGAAGTTTAAATATTTTTAATTAGTTATTTATGAATTTTTAAAGTAAAGGATTTTAAAATATAAAAGATATTTTTACTAAGTTTAGTAAATTATAAATTATTTATTTTTAACAATATTCTGTATAGAAATTTAAAACATATGCACAAGTATTTTTAAAGTATTTATATATAAGTTTGGAAAAGTTTAGTTACGTATTTTATAAAAGAGTAAAAGAAGTTTTGGATTGTAACACTTATGGTATAATAATGGTTTTAAGAAGTTAATTAAAAGTATATTATCTTATTTAATAATTATTGTTATACTTAATCTTTGAAACGAATGTTCTTAAAGATAATGACGAGTACAAAATGGTTTTGGGTTTATGGTAACAATATTTTAAATAGCATTTGATTTTAATCCATTTAATTATACTTGAAATGTGAAATCTTGTTTAAGATTTGTGAATATTCTTATACCATTTAGGATAAGAATATGAACACATTTCTAAATATTGAAAAAAGCATATAAATAGATAGTGAAATAGCAGCATATATGTTTGTAAAGGTATTTTAGAAATATATATAAAAGTATTTACAAACAAGTTTAAATTGATAAACGAATTAATTAAATAAAAAGGAATTCGAAGTCGCTTATGTAACTTAATTTTGATTAATATGACTCAATTCTTCTTTGTGTGTTTACTTTGATGGAAAGTTTTTATCATATACTTGGCATTAAAAGCTGGTAAAGTTGAGTTATTCTATCTATAAGAGTTAAGAATGATGTTCGAGTTGGGTTTAGAAGCAATGGTGCTCTACCCTACTGGTTTCACTCATGACCGAGGGATAATATAAGTAAATAAAGTTAAAAAGTGATAGGTATACGAGATTTGGTTTTCGTATGCGATTGTTTCTATTTTTTACTTAATAGTTGGTTAATCGATTATCGAAATTAACCAAACTTACTTCGAAAATATATGGAGCATCATTTATTGATACCATTTGAGATCCCATAAAGAGGATCATTCATATGAATTGTCTCTCAATTTAAGAACATATATATACGAGATCCGCCGAGAAGGGATACTTTATATTGTTCATTTACTTTTTAAAGAATTAGAATTAAGTTAGCCGAAAATTCATCGATTTACTTTTAAAGAGGCTAGAATAAGACAAGCGTATTACTTACCGAAAACCACTTCAAAACTGATATACGAGTTCTGTATTCTGTAAGTGTTTGTGAAGTGAAATGTTACAGGGTTGAACTATCTATCCTAAGGTCAAGTCCAAGGGAGAGGCCAACATTAAAATTTCTAACATTGCTATCGTGTTGTACTATCTATTGAGATTGAATCCAAGAGAGAGGACAAAGCTAACATTCGTTGGACGACTTGTGCTGGAATCTAGGGATAGATTTGAGATCTATTCGAGTAATGAAGACTCATGTGTTGTAACGATGAACATGACTTCACCATTGATAATGACAGAAAATAGAGTAAGATCATAGCCATGTGGGTTTAGCTAACTCCAAGGGTACATCAACTCTAAATATTCAGAGATGCTTTCAATTGTGGCACACGGGTGTTATTGGTATTGTGGTATCGTGTTTCTAGATATGAACCAGCTATGTTTACCTTTATGACATATTTTATCTAGAGATATGCATAGTTTCGAAAGGAAAATTCTGACCCTTGTGCAGGAGGCTGACTATCGTTTTTACTGAGAAGACCACTGCATAAATCCATATGCAAATGTACCTTAATGATTTTAGTTGTATTTCAAATATTTTTGTGTTTTGAGATGCATGCCACACAACTATTTTCTAATTTATATTCTATACCCTAGACAATATCTATTATATCATCTTATGTATATATTAGATGTGTTTGGTTCTTTTAAAGGGATAATCGTTACAGTAATTCAAACGGCCTCAAAATTACTGTTATATATTGATCACATATTTCTTGAATTTCTCATACCAGACGTAAGTTTGACTTGTTGTTTAATTTCCCTTATTTCCACGGGTTCCCGTTTGAGTAGTTCGAGAAAGACTAGTTTTCTTTGGTATTATTTAGAGCTCGAGGAGATGAGCATGATGCTTTCACCTACCGTAGTACTCTTATTTCCGCTGCACTATTATTATGTATATATCAGCATTTGTAAGGATAAACTGTTATAATTGTTCAGGATGATTATAGTACGTAGGATTGTACCTCTGAAATACTATGTATCATAGAGTGACAGTTTGTACTGAGATTTCATGTTATATGTTATCATTCCATTGTGAGATTTTGATATTGTATTCTTTCTTCCTTGTTCGTTTTCTTTTTCTTTTTATTTACCCTAATAATTAGTCTTTCCAACACTTGACTGCTTGGCAAATGTATATCGTGGATGTATTAGTATTGATATTTGGGTGTTGAAAAGGCAAACCATTACATTTGGCATCAGAGATGAAGGTTAAGCGAGAATCTTGACTTTGGTTGGATATGACTCATTAGAGATAGGATAAGCGATGCCTTACAATGAGTTGAATTCATTATACATATGAGAGCATTTTTGTTATAAGCGTAGGCCTTAAACGTATTTCAACTATGAAAATTAATGATCTTATGTAAGGTAACTTATATAAGTATGAATTATTAAAATGTAGTTTAATTAATATAGGGATTAGTGATGTCCAATCATTATCCTTATTGATTAGGTTATTCTTGTTCAGCCAGTTTATGAGCATTGTTATCATTTATTGATTATCTATTTATGCTTGATCGGTTTGTGAGCATTTCACCTTTCTGCTTCATGGGTTGGGTGGACGGTAAATTTGTGGGTGCATTGAAACGATCACCTTGTAGATTGAGTTTCATAATTTAACTATAAGGCGTTTAGTGGCAATGTTTGGTCAATAGTTAACTTTAATGAAAGAAGTTTAGGATACAGTTTCAAAATAAGGTTTATAAACAAGGAGGATTTAAACTAATATTTTGAGAATTCAAATCTCGGTACTTTGAAAATGGTTTCTAAGATTTTGGAGAAAATAATAGTATTATTATTTGAAAGTACTTTTTAATACCTATATTTTGTAAAGAGCTTTTAGATTTGTTTAAATTCAAGATTATTGTCGGTATCGGCAAATCAATTCGAGAACAAAAGTATTTTTATGTTATCTAATTCGAGTTGATTGAAAGTGACTAAAAATGGGCAAAATATTTATTCAATTAGTAAGCACAAATAGAGTTAGGGGCACGCCCTAGGGTCAATTCTTTAATTTATTGTAAATTGATTAACTCTGTAATCAATTCTTATTCGTAAAATAGATGTTTTTCTTTCTGTTATATATTTGTTTTGATGTGTTATAAATAATTAAATTCTTAACTAAAATATATTTAACAGAAAATCCATAAATGGTGTGTTTGTGATAGTTAATATAGGTAGTTGTAATCATGAGTATTATATCACAATATTATAAAACACATCATTTTAAATGTTCCTGGTCAAGATGCATCGAGACTAGATATCGATGTATCCTTTAACACTAGAGTACATAACGCCGTCCAAATATTAGGCAGTGTATTAGTCATAACAGCTGGGGGAACCTAGGGATTACGTACCGATGGTTATTGGATAGATATGGAATGGCTTATTCGATAGTTTTTTATTGGTTAATATAAATAATTTCAAATGCAAAATATTGACGTGACTGATTTACACAGTTCTCTTTACTTAATGATACCATCGATATTTAGTACGAAAGCTCCGCTTTGATTATAGTAAAATCATGGCATGATATTTATTAAGTGACTCTAGTTTGGTTGAGTGGAATGGAAGTGAAGCATTATTAAAAAGATCATTCATCTCCTCGATTATATGGGTTAGTATCATGGTCAACTCAAGTCAACTCAAAGACAAAATCTCTGGTCAGAGTAGTTCGATTAATAATAATTGTTATCATTGAACTGAAGATTTTGTGTTTGGAATACAGAATTGAATATGAATGATATAGGAATTTCGACCATTACCAATTTCCGTAAGTCCAAAGCGATATAGTTTTGACGAAGAGAATTAGGCTAAATAAAAGTCACAACTGGGCAATGCTTGACAAAGTAAAATTGGATTTTACCAAAACCAACTAAGCGATAAATTTGGCCAAAATGTCACACCATTTACTAAGTGACCTATGAACATTGATATTTGAATTGTTCAATATTAATCACTAACCAAATTTACACCTTACGAGCCACACAATCGAAATAATGAATTCTCCTTTAAACAAATGATTTAATTATTATTATAAATTAATTAAATGAATTAATTTAATGAAATATTGTACATAAATTTGATTTCGACTTGATAAACAAATATATATTTATAAAAGTTATAAATATACTAATCGACATATGATATCGATATGCATTTTAAATTAGATTTAACATGCAAAATATTTGTCCAGACCATAGATGGTTTCTTGGTCCATTAAAAGGGCTGGTTTGTCGACTACAATAGGGCTATAGGCGGCTTAAATTAAAGGGAGAATGGATTTATTTTGGATGGTTCGGATGGAAGGAGATTGAATAAAAGTTGAGATCCAAAATTCTTTCCTTCCTTTTCTCTATTTAAGCATCTATACCCTCATTTGCTATTGATCTTTTGGAACTTCCATCCCCATACATTGCTGGCCGAACTACTCCTCTCATCTCTACATTTTCTTAAGCTCAAATCAATTCAACTACTATTCGATAGCTTGTGGTCAACGGTTCAAGGACTAGCACTCTTTTGGAGCGAAAATTGTTTCAATGAGCATACTTTATTATTTTAAGGAGGACTTCAAGGCTTCGGAAGTAAGGTACATCGCTGACAGAAATATAATTATCTATGATTATATATCATGTTTTAGTATATATATATATTATATTGTTAGTTAGGTGCCGATTTTGATATGCCAATTATACTGTCACATTTGTTATAGTTGTATGTATATACTTATAAAATAAAATATTCTTTTGTTATATTCATACCAATAACGGCATTTTTCAGAAATATATAAATAAAAACATTTTTTGTTTATTTTAGTTATCTATATATTGTAAATATATGAATATAAATATAGATTATAATTTATTACTTCATCATACTTAATATATAAATGTTTTGTAATTTTATATGTAGTATATTATACATATATTATATTCAATGGTAATAAAATATTTCTATGTACATTTATTATTAAATAAATAATAATATATACTATATAATAAAATATGTTTCTCATTTTATAAAAATATATCATCACAAAATACATTTTCGACAGAAAAATAGAAAAGGACATTTTTTATTGAAAAATATTTTAAATATAAGCCTAAAATCAATAATTAATTAAGAAATTAGGTATAAATCATGAAATAAATATTTCTAAGTAAAAATATCATTTAGAATTTTATTGCATATTTAAATTTCAAACATTATTTTTCGACATCACTTTATATTAATATTTTAAATTAAAGAATACAAAATTAATTAAAATAATATTTAAAATTAAAAGAAAACTATTTTTGAGTCATGTGTAAGACTAGATAAGTATTTATTTAAAAAACTAATCTCTATTTATTTATAAATATTAGTCTATATATTTAATATATGTTTATATATAAGTAATTAATATAATATAATATATATTTAAAAAACTTATTTTATTTACCAATGTATGTATTGATCTTGGTTATATAAAAATATTTTTATTTTTTATTTTATTTAATGTATTTATAATTGATTTAAATAGATTCACATAATTATACATATATAAACACACACGCGCGCACATATATATTAATATATTAATATTTCATAATCATGTTTATAAGAGTATATATATACACATTTATATTTAAAAAAATCAATTGAAGTTTATATATGTAAACAAAAGCATATATATACATACATTTAGACAATATATTTGCAAATTAAATGAGCTAACATGTCCGTTGCGATGTAAATCTAGGAATCCATACATGGGCATGTTATACTTGGATGGATTGACATGCTAAACATGCACACATACAGGATATATATATATATATGTATATATATATATATAATTGTGTGTGTGTGTATATCTTTGTGTGTGTGTATATATGTGTGTATGTATATGTAGTATGTATTATACAAAGGTGTGTGTGCGTCTATGTATATGTGTGATGTCCCGCAAATTTAGGCAATATTTATTTAATAATTTCCATTGATAATTATTTTAAAATATGAAATATTGATTTAATAACCTAATTTAAACAAAAATTATCTTTTGAAAATTAATAATTATTTAATTTGATAAATGATATTCTTTTCAAAATTTATAATAATGATAATTTAATTTGGGAATTTTATTCTTTTCAAAAGTTAAAATATTTAAATGATAAAATGATCTTTCTAAGCTTATTTAAAGATATTTTATTTATAATGTATATATGTGCATACATTGTAAATAGAAAATTTGATTTTAATTTAAGTTTAAATTTAATAAGAATATTTTCAAATTTTTATATATATAGATGTATAACTTGTGAATTGGTTAAATTGATTTAAATTAGTATTGAAACTTTTCAAAGGTTAATTTAAAAATCTTTCTTATACCTTCAAAGAAATATAAGTAAATATTTATTTGTTTATAAATATAATAGTTTAAGTTGTATTTTATAATAAAAGTTTATTTTGTTTTAAAAATTGTTTTGAAATAGATTTAGTTCAATTACATTAAAGAATAATATTTTGATTTGAAAACTTTGGAATAAAATGTAATTTAACATTCTTTTTCTTTCTAAATTTTCTCTTTTGAAATTTAGTTTTAAAAATTATTATTTTTATAAAAATATTCAAACAAACATTAAAATGAGTAATTTTATAAAAGAAGTTTTTATGTAAACATGTAAGGCTAAATGTAATAAACATTTAAAAACATGTTAGATTAAATTAGAAATTGTTTAAGAAGAATTTAAATACATTCATAAAATTAAGAAATTTCTTTTTATATTAAAATTATACATGTGTTAAGCATTCAAATTATAAAGAAGACACTTGTAATCACATTACAAAACTTAAGTAACATGTGGCAATAATTAATTTATTTTTGAAAATAATTAATATAGATAAGAAAAACTTAACAATTTATTTAGTTCAACACTTTATCTTCAATTGAAATCTGAAACCAGACTTTAGAAAGAAAACTCAAAAACCAAATGCAAAACCCAAATACAACTTAAGATCTGCAAAGGCAAATCTGCTCAAGAGTTTTAACATCATATTGAAGTTCAATTCAATTCAAATCTAAGCAAAGAAGAATGGGGTTCTACTGCAGTTTAAATCACCTACAAATCAGCAAGTAAGTCAATGGAAGCAAACCCAGATTCAACTACTGCAAAATCTAAAATCAACTTCAATCAGCAAATTTCAAAACCCAGGTTTCAACTAGCAATCAGGTTCCAGGAAATATGAAAATGCATCTGAGTTGCTTCTCTGCTTCCTCAATTTTTAAGTGAGTAAGCTTCTATTTTTAAAAACGGTTCTTACCTTTTAGAAAGCAAAGCTAAACAAGTTTTTCAGAAAAACTCAAGTTCTAATTCACGCTTGTTTTTTTAAAAAAAAATCAAAACTGTTTTGGATGAAACTGATATGTTTCTCTTTAGAAGTGAGTAACCTCAATGCAAAAAGCTTAAATTATCTGCTGCATGTGAATATTTAGGAATGTGTATGCTTGTATGATTTTTATTGTGATGAATATCGTGTGTGAATATATATAAACATATATATATCTGTGTGTGTGTGTTTACGGAAACCTGACTACCTGTTTTCTGTTTTTAAAACTAAGTTTTAATAGAAATACCTTGTCAACTTGTTTGATCTCTGTTAGAAATTAATGTGTAAACAAAAGATGTTTGTTTAGTAAGAAATTATGTTTATAAATCAAAATTAAGTTATATTAAAAATCCGAGCCTCTGAAAACAAATGTAACAGTCATTATTTTCAATAATCATGAATCTCATATATCTTAAATTATTAAAACAAGTTTATAACTAGAATGCATGTTAAAATCATGATTTTTAAAACAAAATTCACATTTTATAATTAACTGTTGAGTGTGCATTTCTGGATGGAACAGAATAGTGATTTTTGGGGTTATACAGTGATCTAGTGGATTTTGGAAGTTGTTTTTCTTCCTGGAGATGGAGTACTGATTGGAGAGTAGGGGAAAATTGGTTGGTCAGTTGGCTGTGACGACCGTGGTTGGCGATTTCAGGTTTCAAGCCCTAGTTTTTAGGTAGACGAAGTTCGGTTGCTTCTCTGATTCTCTGTTGCACCGAGTGTTGCCATACTTAGGGGATGGGAAGAGGGGTTGTTGATGGAGAAATGGCCAGGGTTGTAGGTGGCCAGATGATCTGAGGTGGGTTTGCGAGATGATGACAGGTTTGGGAAATGGTGAAGTATTTCCGGGTTGCAATTGGATTACTCGAATTGTGATTTCGAGCTGCAGTGAGTATTATGATGGTCGCAATCATATAGGATGGTGGTCGGCGACTTGGTGAAGAGTGGGATGGCGGCTAGAAGTCGTTGGAGTGCCGGTGCATATGCACCGTGCACATATAAGTTCTGATGAACTTTTGGAATGTGCAGAATTTTGACTTGAAGTTCCACTCGGGTTTTCGTGTTTGTGTCTCGGAGTGGTTAGAGTTTTTACTCAAAGCAGAAAATAGGGGTCTCAAGTAAGGGATTAGTTTCAGGTTGTAAAACTGGCAGTATGCAGTTTTTTGAAATTTAAATGAAATTCAAGTTTTTGAGCAGGATTTAAAAGAGAGTTTTTAAAATACAAAGTTTAAATTTGAATTCAATTAACTTTTAAATCATAAGTTTTAAAAATGCAGATTTTTATATTTAAGCACTATTTGAATCAAGTTTAAATATGGTTTTCAAGTTTACTTTGAATCCAGGATTTTTAATTTAGACCAGTTGTGTAAAATTTAAAATATGGAACAAAATTCAAATGTTTTTAAGTAGATTTAAAAAAAAAATAAGTTTGTTTTCAAATAAGTTTTAAACTTGATAAAAAATTCTTTTCTTTATTATTTGGATTAAAGTCATTAAATGTTTAACTTTAATTTGAAAAGTTAAATAATCAATTTATTTTAAGCTTGATTTCTTTTAATAAATTAAGTAATTTAGTTTTGAATTTTTCTTATATAAGTTTCCTATATAAGTAATGAATGTTTTCACCTTTATTTTAAGGAATAAATTTATTTAAATTTGGATTAATCTTTAAGTAGTTAAACATTTTAAATATTAAAATTTAAAATGGAAATTTAATTTCATTTAGAAATGTATTGTTTAAATACATTCAAATGTTAAGGAAGTCATTAATAAGTAAATGAATTATTTTAGAAATAATTAAAGAAAATAAAGAATTTACTTATTTATTTGGTTTAAATTAATGTTTTAGATTAATTTAATTAGAGTTGATTAATAATGATTAATCTAAGATAATTTTTCTTAAGTAAGTAATTAAAGAAAATGTTGTTAATTAAATAAGATAATTATTTAAGGATTATTAAGTAATTAATTAATGTGATTAATTTTGATAATTATTAGATTAATTAATTGAATATTATCAATTGTAAATTGTTAGGTATAATTACTTGATAAAGTAATTAAGGGATTAATTACTTATTGTAATTAATTATGGTAATGTGATTTGTTTAAGTTAATTAATTTAAGTAATTCATTTGATGGTTTAATGAGAGTAATTACTTAATGTAATTAATGGAGCATGATTACTAAGAGAAGTAATAAATGATAATTACTGGAATGTAATTAGTAAGAGATGATTTATAATAAAGTAATTTGGATAATTACTTTTGTAATTAATCAAGGGATTAATTAATGAAGATAATTAATTATGAAATAATTAATTTGTTAATGAGTAATTAAGGGTAGTTAATTACTGGATTTAATATTAATCAAGGGTGATTAATAATTGTATCTTAAATTTTAGACTAATTACTAAATGTAATTAATTTTAAATTAAGTAATTAATTTAAATATAAATTAGAGATCATTAATTAATATAATTAATGATGTAATTAAGAATTTTTTAATTAAGGAATAATTAAATAATTAAGTGATTAATTAATGTAATTAATTAAGAATAAATGTAATTAATTATAGTTAATTAATAAATGAAGTAATTAAATGTTAATTACTTATGATTAAGGTTAATTAATTTGTAAAATTAATTAAAGACTAATTACTTATTGTAATTAGAGAATGATTAATCAAATGTGTTTAATCAAGTTGACTACTTAGTGAATAATTAATTAACTAGGTTAATTAATTAATGGATATATATAAGCAGGATTTATAGGTGAGTAATTAATTTAATTTATATTAAATTAATTAGAGATAGAAGTAATTAATTTAATTCATTTTTAATTAATTATAGATGATGGTTAATAAATCTTTGCTTATGGATGATATTGATATTCCATTGAATGATTGTGATCTCAGTAATAAGATGAGTAGTATCTATATGATATGGATGCTTAGTTAAAGTATGATAATATGGATTATCTGGATGTGATGATTATCTGTTGTGATTATGATGCGGGTTATCTGTTATGATGTGAATGTGATCATCTATTGTGATATGTAATTTACCTATCTGTGTGTAAAAGATAATGATGAATTGAATTAAATGTTCAAACTAAATTCACTTGGACATTAAGACGGCGTTTGGATTTCGATGAGACCGGGATCGGATTTCCAAATTTGGAATTCTGAAAACCACATCGATCCAAATTAAACGTTAGGTCGTGAATATCAAGTGAAGAGTGAAGACTCGAGGTGTAAGGACTATTCGTCAGTATAACTCTGAGGGTGATTCTGTGATGAGTTTGACGGAATAGTACTTTCAGGTTCGAGATGGTGATTCAGAGTGCAAGGGTTATCGTCGTTAACTCTGAGGGTGATTCCAAAATGAGTGTAACGAGGTAATGCTTTCGGTTTCGTTCGAACCCGGAACGAACTTGTATGGATTAAATGCTTTCAGAACATCGTCAGGTGGACGATGAGCATTCTAAGATTGATATGTCCTATAAAGGTAATCGTAGCCTCAAGTCTCATCAACCGCGAATGGCTAAAATAGGGGAGGTGCAGCAAGGCTAAGTGTTTCATGCCCAAGTAGGACAAGATTTACCCCTGTCTAGAGGTCCCTTTATATTTCGGTTGTGTGGCAGTTGGCGACGGCCAATCTGCGGGGTGGTCTTGTTCGGGACTGTTCAGTAAGGAATGGTCCCGGTCTTGTGTTGCAGGGGAGTTAGGGTGGCTCCTCGGTACGGTGATCTAGGCCACGTACTGTGACGGACGGTACCCCAATAGCCCTGCCATTGATGGAAACTCATTCTTCCTACGTGACCCTACGGTTTTGATTGTATTACCCACTTTTGTAGCTAGTAGCTGGAATTTAATAGATGTAACAATTTCGGCTATTTCATATTTACTTGAAAACCCTAGACAATATTATAATACCACTGGATTTCCTATCAATTGTTTTGGTTAGCGTAAGGTAAAAACTTTTCCATGTTTATGTGTGGGAAGTCTTACGTGATACCTTTTGTTTTCAAAGGATTTTCAAAGTTAAGCAATTTTAACCCCGTTTACTCACCCCAGACCCATGTCTGACCTGAGTGTTTATTTTCTGTTTTATTAAACTCTTGGGTACTCATATTACGTATGAGTAGTCAAGTGATTCTGGATTGCTTTGACGAGTTCTGGAGGAGATATGGAGCAGGAGGCTTCAGCGTGTAGATATATATAGTGGTTCCGCTGATTTTGAGTTGTATCTGTTTTCTCTGATGTACTTGAATTGTAATTGCTAAACAGATGTTTATAACTGTCTAATTTGTGTTATATTAGTTGTATAACTCTGATGTATATGATACTATGTAATATTTTATGTGATATAATATAATTTATTCGTTCCGCTGTGAGAATCTGATGTTATCTGTTTTTTTCTTTTCTTTCTTTTCTCTTTTCTATCCCTTTCTTTCTTCTTAATGATGCGTCTTTCTATGGAATGAAACACGGGTCGTTACAATATGATTAAATAAAACTATATCAATTAATAAATTTAAATATAATAAAGTATTTTACTTAAATAAAATTTTGAAATATTCTAAAAAAACCAAGCTTCATAGGCCCAATAAAGATCTAATAGGGTATTTTTTTAAAAATTCACCCATAACTGCCGTTGTGGACTAGCCTATTTCCAACAATGATATCGGAGCCCAATAGCCTATACGGTCTAAATTAGTCATGTTAGAATTAACTACTAAGCTCATAGCCTAAATATTAGGGTGTCTAGAAAGGTAGTGTCTACGATTGAGTTTAGGTAACCAAGCACTCAGCCCTACTGGGTTACCATCCTATCCCGAATAAATACGTGAGCCTAAAGGTTGCCTTCGGTAAAAAAGACCCAATTTGAATTGGGCCTTAGGCTAATTTTTCAAAATTGTTTGAAAACTAAAAACATAAGAATTTAAATTTAAAAGTTAAATTTAAAATAAGATATAAATATATTATAGAAGTTATAATACAATAAATTTCCAAAATTTCCAAATATATATATATTAATTTCAAAATTTTGAAGTATTAATAAGGTTAATAAAATAAATAAATAAATTTAATAAATTAATAAATGTATACATAACTCCGCCTGTGTAGTTTTCTATGCAGCCTATCCCAAGTCAGGATAAAGAAGGAGGGTTGTGATAGGCTTGGCGAGCCAACGTAAAACCCCAGCCTTTCTTATGGATATGGAACCTAATTATATTTCGCTAGGGCGTAACCCTCTTAGCGACACTCCATATCGAGGCTCGAGTATGGTGAAAAGTGAGCAAGGGCTGGGTCGCTACTCCCTTAGTGGCGCGCCATATCGAGGCTCAGGTATGGTGAAAAATATACAAGGGCTGGGTCATCACTCCCTTAGTGGCGCACTGCATCGACGCCCCGATGTAGTGATAAATGAGCAAGGATCTTCGTACTTTGCTTGACGGGTGCGAAGGGCTAGGAAGCTAGTCGATGAAAGTAGGATTTGGGTGGGTAGTTGGAATGTAGGATCATTAACAGGAAAACTAAGAGAGATAGTTGATACTATGACCAGGGACATGTAAATATCTTATGCATTCAGAAGACCAAATGGACGGGCCAAAAGGCGATGCAGGTGGTGAACACAGGCTTCAAGTTATGGTATATGGGAAAAGAGCGTAACAAAAACGGGGTAGGTATCTTAATTGACAAAACCTTAGAAACAGAGTGGTCGACGTTAGGAGACAAGGGGACAAGATCATCCTAGTTAAGCTGGTAGTGGGTGATATGATTTTGAATGTCATTAGTGCTTATTCCCCACAAGCAGGCCTAAGTGAAGCTGTCAAGAGGAATTTCTAGGAAGAGCTAGATGTCATGGTAAGAGATGTGCCTAGTAGCGAAAACTTTTTATAGGAGGAGATTTCAATGGCCATGTTGGTGCAACTAGTGGGGGGTTTGAGTGAGTGCATGGTGGTTTTGGATATGGCGATAGGAACCAAGAAAGAGAAGAAATATTGAATTTCGCTATTGCATATTGTAGGATCGATTTCACCCTAGAGGGCGGTGAATAGGGTGGTGCTATTAATTATAAAAATTATTGTGGAAGTTTTATAAAATATTTCAACACAGATATATCAAAATAATAGCAGCACAAATAATAGCAAAATAATAAATACAGAAATGGAACGACACAGAATTTACGCAGCTTCGACAAAACCCTACCTACGTGCTGCCCCCAAGGTTTCTACTAGAAATTAAGCAGTCAGACGCTTACACACGTAAACTCGCGACACCCGCTATCGACTAGCCTTAACTCTACGCTCAAAACCCTGCCACAACTTAGTGACCGAGTTGCGAATTCTCGAACTACACCACCGTAGCTCGTCCCCTAGTCACATGACTAGACAATACACAAGTTTAAAAAGGAAAAATACAATTTAAAGCAATTTAATTTCAAAACCCTAATTTTATGTTATACTAAAGCCTTTTTTAAAAAATAAGGCCGGCCCTTTTATTTCGTTCCTCTGTAAAAATGTCGGCATTGCTCGTTCCTCTTTTTCTTTGCCCGAAATTAGGGCTTTGAGAAATATTGAAGCTGCCGTCTTCAATTGCTCGATCGAATGATGATTGACATGCTTCCTTTGTCCATCAATGCTCTCTTCTTTTAGCGCTTATTCACGGCTGCTTCCAGTATTGAGTTCGAATCAACGAATCTGTTATGTGAATTGTATCGTTTAAATGCACTGTTGTTTTGCCTTGATTCGAACTCGATTCGAGTTATTGATTTATTGTTCTCTATTTGGATTTTAACTCGAATTCTATCTTTGCTGATGACGTTTAGGGTTTTATATATAGGTTTCGAAACCCTTGATTTTCGTTCGTATATATTTGTTTGAATTCGTCTGTAATTCTCCTCAGCCATTCGATATTGTATAGTTGCTTGTGATGATTTCTGACTTTGCCAATTATTTTGCTTGAACTTGTCTCGGCTGTACGATTTTGCTTGAATGCGGTGATTTATTTCTGACCTTTTCAAAATCGTATTTTTTTCTTTGATGTCACGGCTTCGATTTTGAGCCGTTCAATATCCTTGGCTATCACGGTATTGATTTCTCTGTGACTTCGGCATTGACTTTGATCGTGTTGACTTCGACCATTTTGATTTCTTAAAATGCTGGTGATATTGTTCAAAACATACCATACTGTTCCATGATTTTGGTAGCCGATGTTGACTTATCTTGACTTGGTTATTTTGAAAATTTCTGTTTGATCGATCGCCTTGTTTGTTATTTGCGGTTTGGTCTCACTTGTATATCATGACTTGCTGTGTTTTCACTGGACATAATTCATGTACATAACTGCATGTCGCCGTTTAGAATTTGGGTTGCTCTGACCAGTGTATTACATTTGTGTACTCGAGTCTGAGTCAAGTAGTCTTGCTTCCATACTGCTATGATGCATTGTGTTTCCAGTCATCATGTAATCTGGTTTTGCATATGTATATAGTTGTTGTGCGATACTAGTCTGGGTTGTTGTTTCACTGGCATGTGAAGTTGCTGTTCTTGTAATCTCTGGTATCATTCTTTGAGATAGTTTGCATTTCAGTTGTATTGTGTTTGGTTCAGTCTTGATGTTGAGACTGTGCCATTGTTTCTGTACATTCATGTTATCCAGTCTTGTTCATTGTATTCAAACCTGTACTTGTGTTGTCTGCATATCAACTTGAGTTATTCCTGGTGCAGTATGACCTTTGGTATTTGTTCGATATATAAGTCTAGTTGTTTGGGTTCATATGCACTTGAGTTTTTTATATTTGTGATTGCGGTTGATTCATTGCTTTGAATCACTTGTGCATGCTCTCTGGTGTCTTTATTTTGATATTGCAGTCTGTGTTTTCATGGTTATGCACTAGAGCTTGCACTACATACGTGTATGTGTATATATATGTTTGTGCATTGACTTCATGTAGTCTCTTTATATGTGGTCAGTGATCATATATTTTGTATGCACTTGCACTGTTGTTGCTTTACTGTCTATTTTTCTTGGCCATTCACTTGTTAAGGCTGCTGCTCCTTCGAGCCCCGGTGCATTGAACTTGTATATAATTATATCCATATTTGTACCTAATTTTGATTGGACTATCCAGCCTTTCACTTGAGACTATATGTAACTTGCGTGGCCTTTGTTTCACTCAAGAATTATTTGCATTTTGAACTGCACCTGTGTTGAATCTAGCTTAAAGCTCGGGTCTGACCTTGTGATGATATTGTGACATTATTTTTGTTGCACTTGAGTTGAACTCGGCTTTTCATTTGGGTTTGACCTGTGCTCACCTGTCCCTGTAATTTTATCAAGTGTATATATCGGTGTGCACGACCTTGTGACACGTAAAGTGATACACTATGCATGTCATAAGTTGTTCGTGTACGATGAATTCAAATTTAAATGATGACGAACAACTCAAATAACTGAGGCAAATATTATTTTCAAAATCCATTTTTTTACAGTACAAAAATATTTTCTTTTCAATTTTACCGCGTCAATATTTATTTTTGCAGATTGCTCAGATGCCAGATTCAATCTGCAATGAAGTTAAAGATTAAATACGAGTGAATGAGCAATATGTAGTGAGGACAATTATGTAAATTGTGATGTATTCAAATTTGTATTGTAATTGAAATTGTATATATATAGTGAGAGTTCAAATTTGTACTATTCAAAATTGTAACAAATATTTATTTGAATTTAAATACTATGTTATTTATTTTATTCAGCAAATATTTATTTAATTATGTGAAAAATAAAATAGTACATTAACAAATACATTTAAATGAATATATATATATATATGTGTGTGTGTGTGTGTGTTTATTATCATCAAAAAAATCATATACTAGCATATTCAACACGTATGACCTCATGATGGCTAATACCTTCTTTAGGAAGAGACGGTCACACTTAATTACTTTAGTAGTGGCCAACACTTTAGCCAGATTGACTTTGTCCTTACTAGAAGAGATGACAAAAGAGCTTGTGTAGATTGCAAAGTCATACCTAGAGAATGTGTCGTCTCACAACATCGGCTTTTGGTTTTCGAGTTTCGTCTCCGAATACGTGTTCAACATGGTAAAGGAGCCAAGATTAGTTGGACGAAGTAGTGGAAGCTCAAAGGAGACGCCCCACGGGTGTTTAATGATAGAGTGATGGCAAAAGGGACATGGAATATGGAAGGAGATGCAAATCACATGTGGGGTGAGATGGCAAGACGCATTCGGAAAGTGGCTACCGAGGTGTTTGGGATAGCGAAAGGAAATAAACGCGAACTTAAAGATTTTTGGTGGTGGAACATTGATGTGCAAAAGGCTATTAAAGAGAAGGAATACTATAAGTGCTTACATCATCACAGTAGCAAGGACAACATGCAAAAGTATAAAGTGGCAAAGAAGAATGCAAAGAGAGCGCCGAGTGAAGCACGAGGTCGGGCGTATGAAGATCTATATCACAATCTAAGTACGAAGGATGGTGAGAAAAACGTCTATAGGATAATTATGCTCCACGATAGGAAAACAAGAGACTTCAACCAAGTTAAATGCATCAAAGATGACAATAATAGACTTTTGGTGAAGGACGAGGAGATAAAAAATAGATGGAGAGATTACTTCGACAAGCTATTTAATGAAGAAGGTGATAGCACTATGATTGAGACAGACGACTCTTCTGATGACACATGTAGACATTTTGTTCGGAGATTTCAAGAATCCGAGGTAAAAGAGGCACTAAAACGGATAAAAGTAGGCAAGGCATTGGGGCCTGATGACATCCCCATTGAGGTGTGGAGATGCCTTAGAGATGCAAGGATAGCATGGCTAACTAAGTTGTTCAATAATATTTTCAAATCAAACAGGATGCCAGGTGAATGGAGGAGAAGCATACTAGTTCTAATTTTTAAGAATAAAGGAGATATCCAAAGTTTCACTAACTACAGAGGAATTAAAATTATGAGTCATACAATGAAGCTTTGGGAGAGAGTCATTGAACATAGATTAAGGAGAATGACAAGTGTTTCAAAAAATCAATTTGGCTTCATGCCTGGGAGGTCAACCACATAGGCGATTTTCTTGATAAAACAACTTATGGAGAGGTTTAGGGAGAAAAAGAAGGATCTACACATGATATGTATCGATTTGGAGAAAGCCTATAACAAGGTACCGTGAAAGGTGATGTGGTGGGCCTTAGAAAAAAAGAGTCCCAATAAAGTACATTACACTTATCAAGGATATGTAGGATGATGTTGTGACTAGTGTAAGAGCATGCAATGGTGAAACCAGTGACTTTACCATTAACATAGGATTACATCAAGGGTCAACTTTGAGTCCCTACATTTTTTCTCTAGTGATGGATGAGGTTACAAAGAATATATAAGGTGAGATTCCTTGGTGTATGCTATTTGCTGATGATGTTGTGCGAATTGATGAAAGTAGGATTGAGGTTGATAGACAACTGGAGTTGTGGAGATAGACTTTAGAATCGAAGAGATTTAGACTTAGCAGAACTAAAATGGAGTATATGAAGCGCGGATTTAGCGGTGTCAGGTCGGAGGATGGAGATGTTACTCTGGCCGGACAAATAGTTCCCAAGAAGGGATCATTTCGATATCTTGGATCAATGTTGCAGTATAATGGTGAGATTTATGAAGATGTTAGTTTCAGAATTCGAGTGGGATGGGTGAAATGGCGACAAGCGTCCGGGATTCTCTGTGACAGGAAGGTCCCACAAAAGCTTAAAGGAAAGTTCTACAAAACAGAAATCAGGCCTGCGATGTTGTATGGTGCAGAACATTGGCCTACTAAAAGCCAACACGTCCAAAAGATAAGCGTAGCAGAGATGCGTATACTGCGATGGAGCTGCGGTCATACAAGAAGAGACCGAATTAGAAATGATGATATACCAATTAAGGAGAAGCTAATTCAACATCGTTTAAGATGGTTTGGACATCTTCAACGAAGGCCTCCCGAGGCACCTGTGCATGTTGGAATTATAGGCCGCGTTGATTACTTAAAGAGAGGTAGAGGTCGACCAAGGTTAACATCGGATGAAGTAGTAAAAAGGGATTTGAAGGATTGTGGTATATCCGAAGAGCTGATGACGGATCGGAGCGAGTGGAAGTTAGTGATTTACGTACTAGAACCATGAGCATTGAGTTTTATAAGTTTTAGATTATAGGACTAGGGAATATGAGCCTAAGACGTAGGTTTGGTCTGTGACCAATATTACTATTAGTATCATTTTCGCTTTTTGTATTATTATTATTATCATTCTCTTATATATACATATACATTTTTTTTATTTTACTTAGTTACTATTATTAATTTACTTATTCGGCTTTATTTTATTATTGTTATTGTTATAACTTTTAAATTGACTTTTTTTTCATTTAGTTTTGGGTTCCATCTCTAGCCAACCCTAACTTGTTTGGGAATAATGGCTTTGTTGTTGTTGTTGTTGTAATAAATGTATACATGTATTATATATTACGATATATGTTATATTGTTTTAAAATGTTTAAAATAACATAAGTATACATGTATGTATAAAAATGAATTTTGAAATTAATATAATTTAATTTAATTTATTTAATTAAATAAATAAATTAAAGGGTTATTTAATTAAATAATATGCATAAATATATGATAGATGCATTATACTATAAAGGTTATAATATATATTAATACTAAATATAAATGTTATATAAGTTAATATAAAATTAATTAAAATGTTAATTAAATAAATAATATTTAACTAGTATAATGTTATATACAAGACTATTATATAAGTAATATAAAATATAAAAGTTATATTATAATAAAACCTATACAATATGAAAGTATAAACTAAAGGTTGAACATTAAAGAAACCTAAATAGACTTAAGGAATAAACACATACGTACACACACACACACAACGTTATTTCCCATGCGTAGATATCACTCAATATTAGATATAAAGTATTATACTATTCAACAAGTAGATATCAATTGAATCATGAGAGTAATTCATAAGAATTATATTGTTCCACAAGTTCATATCGCTCAATATTAAATATATTGAAGATTATGAATCTTCAATATTATATTGTCCTCTACCATTATATACTAATGGATTACTTACATATTCTTTAATTGTTAAGCTTTCCTCAAGCTAAGGATGTTATGTGTAGTACTATTAATTAGTGTCGGCCTATTCATATATGTTGCGCTAGCCAAAATATAAAACATTTGAAAGAGAAAAGGTAAAATTTTTAAGTTATGGCATTAGGAATTGAACCTGTGCGGACTGAGCATTGACGAGAATAGAAACCATTATACTAAACTTACATTTCCAGTTATTTGTTACCATCCTACTTTATTAACTCTGTTTTATTTAAAAGCAGTTAGAGATTATGTTGTCCCCCGTGGCGTCTTTGGTGGTGTTATCCTAAGTGAAAGCCTTGCTTGCCTCCCCTTTGTGTTAGGCCTGCTATTATTATATTAAATAGACAAGGTAAGATGACTACATATATTTGTTATGCTTTCCTCAAGGTATGTGCACTATACTTAGGCTGTCGCAAAATAATAGGTCCGAGCGAATAATCCAACTTTATTTGTTGAAGTACCATGGTTAAGAGTTGTATATGATACAATCGATAAGGGGTTATCATCCTACATAGAAGTATGATTTGTTGAGATTTCCTCAAGGTCAGAATCACAAGACATATGAGTCCTAACGTCTACTAATGAAGTTAAAAGACTTCCATATTTTGACTTACGATTTGGCGAAACATAAAAGATTAGTGGGAGCTTATTAGTAAAATAAAACATAAAGTTTAACCTTGCTAATATTATAAGAACATCTACTATGATTTGCCCATATAATCTACCATTTAAACTTGTAGAAAATGAAAACGCCAAAACTGATTTCAAAACGACCAGCTTACTGGACATAACTATACCGATTAGTTAAGAGCAATTAAAATAGCGTTGACTTACGAGCACCTTTGGACTGCTACTATTTGTGAACCTAAAGAACAACCCGCAAATGATGTGGACCCTAATCTACTACTTGCTTATGAAAATGGGTGTCATACCTAGATATCACCTAAGTTTACATGTTATCCACATTAAACATGTCATTACAGAGGTAGCATGAAAATATGTCTGTCCATGAGATATTTGAAAGTCATAAGGCTCTTTTTGGTGAGCAGTCACGTTCTACAGGGTATAAGCTTACAAAGAAGCTGTTCAACACGAAGATGACCAAAGGACAAAAAGTGGACGATTGCATGTTAATGGTGAAGGGCTATATTCATAGGCTTTCTAAATTAAATGTGCAAATAAGTAACGAGTTGCAAGTAGATTTGACCCTTGGTTCACATACTTCTCGGTAGGAACCGTTCATACTAAATTATAATATGAACCAATTGAATGTGAATCTTATGGAGCTCCTTAATATGTTAAGGTCGACTGAGTCATGTATCTAAGGATCAAGGAGTTGTACTTGCTGTAAAGAGTAGATAATCATATTCAAAGAGTTCGAAGAAGTGGAAAAGAGAAGGTAAGAAAAGAAAAGTAAGAAGATTAATGAAAAAGGTGAATTTCACCACTACCATAACCATAAGAAAGGTCACCAAAAAGGAATTAACCTATCTACTTGAAGATTGTTAGGAAAAAGAAGTAGAATGGATTTGCAGTTCCATTATGTATATTTATGATTCAAAATTATTTTATAATCAATAAAATGTCTTAGGTCTTAAATATTTGATCTGGTACCCATATATGTAATTCGTTACAAAGTCTTGGGAATTCGATCGCTTAACAAAAGGAGAGATGAGGCTCCAAAATGATGATCAATCTATGGTAGATGCAATGGCAGTAGAAGACTATCATTTAATTTTGCCTAGTAGAGTAGTATTAGCATTAAATAATTGCTATTTTGTAAAAGAGTTTATTTATGAGTTTATTTCTATTTCTAGATTATCTGAGACTGGATATATATTTCATTGTGCAAATAATGTTATGAACATTTGTTTGGATGGAAATTAAACTCTGTGATAGTATTCTTGAACAAGCATTTATGTGATTAATACTAATTATGTATTCTATGAATAATTCTTCCAATCATATAAATGATAGATATCTTTGGCGTTGCAGGCTATATCATATTGAGGACCGACAACAAAAATTGAAAACCGAAGGTTTTTTACAGTTAATTGATATTGAATCATTTGACATGTATGAATCGTGTCTCAAAGATAAAATGAATAAGAACCACTTGAATGGGAGCAATGAAAGAGTTAATAAACTCTTATGGTTAGTACATAATGATGTATATGGCCCGATGCTTGTAAATACCAAAGATAAAAGTTCTTACTTTGTTACCTTCATTGATGATTTCTCGAGACTACGATATTTGTACCTTATGAAGAACAAATCCGATGTCTATGAGAAATTTGTTGAATATAAAAAATGTAGTAGAAAACTAAACGAGTTGTATTGATCAGATCGAGGAATTGAGTATGTTGGATGGGATTTCCAACAATACTTAAAAGATAATGAGATTATCTCTCAGGTTACTCCCCAATATACTCCACGATACAATGGTATGTCAGAGCAAAGGAGTCGAACCTTATTATAATGGTTTGTTTCATGATGAGTAAGACTGAGTTACCTCTGTCCTATTTGGAATATGTGCTAGAAAGCAAGGCACATATGTTGAACTTGTTACCCACTAAATTTGTGCTTAAGACGTGTGAGATATGATATGGGAAGAAATCACACTTCAATTATTTGAAGGTGTGGGGTTGTTCGGCCTATGTTAAGGATATTGACCCCAATAAACATGAGGCGAGATCAACTTTGTGTAAGTTTATAGGATATCCAAGAATTCTAGGGAATATGTTTCCTATGACATATAGAAACAAAAAGTGATTATTTCCACATACGCTGTCTTTTTACAAAAGGAATTTCTATTAGAAGAAGCTAACATTGAAGTTGTAGATTTGGATGAGATTAGAGAAACTAACACTTAGACTGAAACAGTGGGAGAGCCACATTCACTTATATCAAAAACATGCAACCTATTAGAAGGACTAAAAGGGAATCTCGCGCACCAGAGAGATACTATGGTTTTCTTGTGGATGGCAAAACGGAGGACTATGTCTTAGATGATGACACTCCTCTATCTTTCAAACAAGCACTGCAGAGTGAAGACCCTAAACTCTGGCTTGGAGCCATGAAATTCGAGATAGATTCTATGTATGAAAACAAATTTTGGCCTTTGTTGGATGTACCTGAATGGATAGTATCCATTGGCTATAAATGAATTTTCAAGAAAAAGCTAAAAGCAGATAGAGAAGTAGAGACTTACACAGCTAGACTAGTTACGAAAAGATTTTTTTCAAATTCAAAGTATTGATTATGACGAGACCTTTCGTCTATAGATATGCTTAAGTCCACTTGGATTATGCAACTTGAGGTTTTCGTGGTTAGTGGGAGTAAGGGCCAAACTTGAAAGTTGTTAAAGTCTATTTGTGGACTTAAATAAGCTTCAAGTAGTTGGAATAAGTGCTTTGAAAAAGTAATCAAACAATTTGGTTTTTATCAAAACATTGATAAAGTGTGCATACACAAAAGGAACAGGACAAAGCTGTCATATTCTTAGCGCTTTATGTCGATGATCTATTGTTGGTCGAAAATGATACTTTGCAATTTGCTAAAGCTCGGCTTTCCAAGAACTTCATGGTGAAGAATTTTGGAGAAGCAGCCCGTATGCTTGGTATAAAGATCTATAGCGATAGATTAATAGGTGTTGGGATTGTCCCACTCCTTATGCGTAGACACCATACTGCAAAGGTTTAGAATGTAGAATTCCAAGCGTGGAAACATTCCAACACGGTCTGAAACCATCCTTTCTAACAAGAACACTCCTTATATCAATGAGGAGAAAGAGCGCATGAAGAGGATCCCTTATGCTTCAGCCATTATATCCATAATGTACACTATGCTATGTATTAGAATGGATGTGGCATATGCATTAGAATAAGTATGCCAATACCGGTCTAATTGTGGAGACAAACATTTGATGGCCATAAAATGTATACTAAAGTATATAAGAAATATCGGGACTTATATCTTATGTATAGGATTGGAGACCTTCTTATGAAAAGGCATACGGTTTTGAGCTTTCAAAGTGATACAGATGATAGTAAATCAATGTCTAGCTATGCCTTTACGCATAACGACGGAGCTAGTAGTTGAAAAAATTTCCAAATAAGAAATAGTTTTTGATTCCACAACGGAGGCCGAGTTTATCATCCTCAATGAAGTAGCTAAAGTGGTAGTCTGGATGCATAAGTTTTTTAAGTGGGCTTTGAGTGATTCCTAATACCAAGAATCTTATGGCATTGTTCTGTGATAATAATGCAACGATGCAGACCGTAAAGGTACTCAGAGTACACTTGAAGTCATGGCATATTATTTAGAAGTTCTACCTCGTTAGAGAATTCATTGTGAACAAAGAGATACCAGGCAGATCCATTTAATAAGGGTCAGACCCAGTCAGCCCTCGAGAAGATGATTGAAGGGATGGGATTAAGATTCCATAATTGGCGCTAAGTGCAAGTGGGAGATTGATAAAATTAGGGGGAAGACGTAGGGACAATTCTGTAATTTATTATAAATTAGTTAACTCTGCAATCAATTCTCATTCGTAATAAAGATGTTTTTCTTCCTGTTACATATAGTTTTTATAATGTGTTATAAATAATAAAATGTTTATTAAAATATATTTAACAGAATAGCTATAAATAGCGTGTTTTTGTTAATAATTACAAATAGTTGTAATCATGAGTACTCTATAACAATATTACAAAGCATGTCATTTTAAAAGTTCCTAGTTAAGATCAATCGAGGTCGAATATCGAGTATCCGTTGAGACAAGAGTACATAACACTCTTCAAACATTAGGGAATGCATTACTCATTACTTGTGGAGGCAACTTAGGGTTATGTACTGATAGTTATTTGATAACTACTGAACGGTTCACTTGATAGTTATCCGTTGTTTAATATAATTGAGGTTAAATAGAAAATGTCTATGTGACTAATTCATATAGTCCTCTCGACTTGAGAATATTGTCGATCTTCAATATGAAACCTCCGCTTTAATCATAGTCATATCATGGCACGACGTTCGTTGAGTGACTATAGTTAGGTCGAGTGGAAGTGTTGGAAGTGAAACATTATTCAAGAAAGGATTCATCTCCTCAGTTATATGGGGTTGGTATAATAGTCAACTCAAATTCAAAATCTCTAGTCAGAGTGGTTTGATTAATAATAATTGTTATTATTGAAACAAGGACATTATGTTTGAACTATAGAGTTGAATATGGACGATATTGGAATTTTGATCATTATCAAATTACATAAACCCAAAATGATATAGTTTTGATGAAGAGAATTGGGGTAAATAGAAGTCATAACCAGTAACGCTTAAAAAGGAATAATTAGATTTTACCGAAACCAAATAAGCAATTAATTTGGTCGAAATGTCACACCACCTGTCAAGTGACGTATGGCTAATGATATTTGAATAGTTCGATATTATTTACTTACCAAATTACACTTGAGAGTTACAGAACCAAAATGATGAAATCTCCCTAAATGATTTAACGTGCATATTGAATGGTATAATGTGTCCGCTGCGATGTAAATTCTATTATCTATACATAGACATGTTATACCTTGAACAAATTTATATTTTACACACAGACACATATATGTATATGGTACATGTGTGTGTGTATATATATATCATAACATAAATTAAATAAAACTATATCAATTTATAAATTTAAATAAAATAAAATATTTTATTTAGATAACATTATAAATGTTCTAAAATAACTAGACTTGGTAAAAAAAAATTTGAAATTCACTCATAACTTCTGCTACAGGTTGGCCCAGTTCCAATAAGCACTTCTCGTGGATATTGTCCTTATGGTATGATTTGGTAGGACCTATTTCCATGGTATCACTTTTGTGTTACTCGATCTATATGTATATTTTCTATCGATTTTAAAGTAAATATTTGGAAAATTGGTTTGTGAATTGAGATCATGATACTTAGCAATATTTATGAAGTAATTGACATTGCTTTGAAATTGATTTTGTTTAATTTTGGAAGTATAAGTCGATATACAAAGATATATGTAAGTATTACTGTTTCAAATGATTTGAGATAAAAATTCGATACTCGGTTCTAGCAGTTTTCTTTAACAAATTTGGTGTCAAAACAAAGTGGTTTAATAAAGAGTAGTTTTGGGGTAGTAAAGAGCTTGATATGAATTTTCTGTAGAAAGATTTGAATGTACGCTATGTAGGGTTCCCCAGTGGTAGATTCATAACCCAAATTATTTCAAAACCTTTTCCTATTTTTCCTTTATAGCAAAGTGTGTCTAATAAATAAGTGAACCTATGATAAATTATTTTATTGACGCATGTATCATATGCATTAGGACAGTGTAGTATATTCATCTTGTTATGATATGATTATTTGATAGTTTTTATTTGTTATAATTGAATGGATTTTTTGACGATTTTGGATAGCCTAAAACTTTTAAATCGTTTAGAACTTAAAGCTAGAGGTTTATAAGAATATAAAGATGAGTTTTTATAAATCTTGAATGGAGAATGTAGTAAACAAATTGTTTGCGCCAAAATTGGCCACAAACACCCAATATCGTGAAGGCACCCGTTTATCAACACAGATCAACAACAATTAACACAGAACTCGTATCTAAGAGATATTAAATGCAGCAAATCACAAATAACAATAAACAACACAGGATTTATAGTGGTTCGGCGATCTTGCCTACGTCCACTTTGAAGGTTCTCTTTTTATTGATTCACTTGATGATATTAATCGATTGCAGTGGATTACAGTTGATGATAGCTTTGAAATCTGAATACAACAGCGATAATGGAGTATGGAATTCAATCTGGCAGAGTCTGGACGTTCAATGGTGGAAGCTCCGAAAGATCCCCTTTTCTGAAGGCTTCAGGGTGCTATTTATAGGCGTAGGAGACCCAGATCTCGCTCAAACTTCGGAAGACTTCTTTCGGCAAGTGAGTGGGCCCATGCGACCGACCCCACCAAGTTTCGGCTCGATCTGACATCGATTCGAAGTGATCTCGAACCCATCAAGAAATGGTCCAATCGAGCTGAAACTTGGCAGGAACAATCTTTATCATGTATGGAAGCTACTGTGAAAATTTCGTTGCATTTGGATTAGTGGTTTAGGAGATACGATCGATTCGATTTGATGAATTTCGGTGGGCTGTTCTGTTCGAATCGATCACTTCGAACCCATGAGCTCGAACCGATGGATGCACGTGGTTCTGTAGTGACGTGGCGCGCGTCCTTCGAGTTGATCCGGTCTTCTCTCCGGGTTGAACGCTTCGCACCCATGTTCTTCGCCTCGTTTGTATCGAGGTACGTTGCATAGTTCGATTCGATAACAATTGCTTTGCATGCTTGTTCGTATCGATAGGAACACGTTCGTTCGTATCGATCAGAAGCTGATGGATACGAACTGACGAACTTCAATTAGATCGATACGTGCAAGCGCGTTCCACTGATGGCTCCATCGATTCGAACTAATGCTTCTCTATGGGTACGAAGTCAAGCGTAGTGCCCAAAGATGGATTCGAGGATGATCGACACGAAGCGGCGCTGGGGTTCGAAACCGATCGATTCGAATCGTACGTAGGCCGATGGATTCGAACTTTGTTGAGGGGATTCCTATCTGATGGGTTCGAACCGATCGATTCGAAGTAATCGATATCATGCCTGATCGGTTCGAAACCGATCGATTCGAAGTACATGGTGGCTGATGGATTCGAACTTGACAAGTAGTGATGGATTCGAATCCTATGGATTCGAAGTGAGCATCTCCTCCACCTTTGGATGGGTTCGAACGACATTCTTTAGTTGACTCGAATCGATCGTATCTCGCTCATACGACCTCCGATTAACCTAAAATTTGGAACATTGACTTTAATGGCCTTGCTTGTCATGCCTTATCAATTGTAGCCTGATCCGGGCTCGGACAAAATTCATCGATATCCATAGCGAAGTGAAGTACAACCAATCTCTGAGACGGACTGTCTTTTGTTTTTTTGACCGATCTTTTGGTATCACGGCTTTGCCAAAAAGCGGGATAACATTTTCCCCCCAAAACATGCCTTGCGGTTGGAAGGTGTGTTTTGTAATGCCTTGAGTTGGATGTTCATATCCTATCATCAACCTGTAAAGAACTTGATAGTTTCATATGTCCTCAAATGACGATCGTTCGGGATCGTTTGCCACTTGAGGTGAATCGGGACCGTTCGCGGTCTGCGCCGTTCGTGGCAAAGGATGGAATAGGACCGCTCGCGGTCGATGCCATTCGCGGCAAGTGGTGATCATTCGTGATCAAGTGCCGTACGAGGCGAATGGTGACCGTTCGAGGTCGGATTTCCTACTGAGTGAGTCATGACCATTCGCGGTCGGTGCCGTTCGAGGCGGATTGTGATCGTTCGCGATCAGCTGCCATATAAGTGAATCGTGACCGTTCGCGGTCGGATGCCGTTCAAGGCGATTTGTGATCGTTCGTGATTGTTTGCCGTTCGAGGCAAATTATGTGTGCCCGGGGGGACTTAGTATTATCGATGCCGGAGTTCATGTTTGGGGGAGTTTCTGAATCAAAGACTCTGGCGGTTCATCGCCATACAGAAGGTGCTCGTGGACCGTCCGCGATCCAACGGGCATGAAAATAAACTCTTTCACGGAATTGCAAATATCAAAGCAATGGTTATACGAATCTCACAACAGAAATGTCCATACAAACAGAATCTAAATGTTCAAATCAAATCAAAGCAAAAAGCAAAACAGGGATGTCAAAGTGTAAACTCTCACTATGATGCGGTTGGTAGTCATTCAGAGCATGCCTATGGATCGTGCGCGATAGCTCACATGTGTAAATGATTTAACCATTTTAGTAAGAGGTTTACAACTTGTTCATCATTATTTTAGTCAATTGATAATCAGACGGTGTCCCGGTTCAGGGTCACCCCTGGCTGATGTAGACGGTGGTCGCTCTGGTTCCACTGCTGGAGTTCGCCTCCTCACATACTGAAGGAGCATACCGCTCCTGATATGCCCTTCCACCTCGTCCTTCAGATGCCTGCAATCATCAGTGTTATGACCGTTCAGTTCATGAAATATGCAATACTTATCTGATTTCCTTTTGTCGGAAGTTGGGTCCCTTCGCATTGGTCTGCGATACGGGACCTGTTCTTTGGTATCCCGATAGATTCGCTCTAAATTCTCGTTCATCTCTGAGTATGTGGTAAATCTTGGTTCCTTTTGCGGTCGCATCGACTTGTTATAGCCACTCTCAGCCTTTCGCTTCCCCTTGCTGGTTTCTGTACCTTTCTCAGGAGGATTTCCATCTTTGACCGTGTAAACATTGAGCTCATCTCCTTCTTCTCTTTCTGCACTCGCGTCTTCCAATCGCAAGAACTTTTCTGCCTCATGATAGAATTCTCCTAGATCCATAGGTGGATCTTTTGTCAATGAATTTTTGAAATCCGTGCCATCGGCTATTCCGGAAACGGCTGCCATCATAACCATGGATGGATCTGGCCGATCCACCGATGCTGCTGCCGCATTGAATCGCGTCAGAAAACTCCTCAAAGTCTCTCCAGCCTTCTGCTTCAAAATTGCTAAACTCATTACGTTCTTGGGTCTTGCAATGTGAACCCTAAATTGTCTCATGAATCTTTCAGTCAAGTTTGCCCATGTTCCTATGGAGCCGCTCTCTAGTTGCCTAAACCATAATGCTGCGATATCTGTCAGATATAATGGAAAGCATCGGGCCATAACCTCCTGTGATGCCCCCAGCACCTCCATATGCCTCATGTACCTCGTCAAATGGACCGCGGGATCCGTCCTCCCATCATACATCTCTATTGATGGCAACTTAAACTCTGGTGGGTTCCTAGCCATCCTAATTTCAGGAGAAAAGGGACTCATGTTTACATCTTCAAGATCTTTGTTTGTTAATCTGCCTCTCATGGCTCGCCTAACCATTTGTGCCAATTTATCTTCGTCTCCAAGATGCAATCCTCGTTCATTTCTTTCGACCTGCCCCTCGAGTTCATGAGGGAATTCTGGGATCTGCCCCCTTGACTGAGCGTTCATTCCTCTGCTGTCTCCAGGTTGCGCAGATATTCTTCTCTCTCCCTCCGAGATTGGATCTACATGCTCCAAGTGCGTGCCTCCTAATCCAAGTGCTATGCCGGATGGTCCTGCTTCGTTATGAACTCCATTGGCTTCTCTGTTCTGTGCCTCAAGTTGTCCTATTTGTTGAAATAAACTCTGGATCAACTCCTCTTGCTTCTTCATCATTGTCTCCATCTCGTCCCTAGTGATGAAGATCGACGCTTGATTCGCTCCTGAGAAAGCCTCTTGAATTCCTTGATGTTCACTTCTCTCTGGCCTTTGTTTCTTACTTGTTTGTCTCGTCATGGTTCTTAGATCTGAATTCCTAAGTCTCTAAATTCGACTTCTCCTGAGTTCAATTCTCAGTGAAAGCACCAAAAATGTTTGCGCCAAAATTGGCCACAAACACCCAATATCGTGAAGGCACCCGTTTATCAATACAGATCAGCAACAATTAACACAGAAATCGGATCTAAGAGATATTAAATGCAGCAAATCACAAATAACAATAAACAACACAGGATTTATAGTGGTTCGGCGATCTTGCCTACGTCCACTTTGAAGGTTCTCTTTTTATTGATTCACTTGATTATATTAATCGATTCCAGTGGATTACAGTTGATGATAGCTTTGAAATCTGAATACAACAGCGATAATGGAGTATGGAATTCAATCTGGCAGAGTCTGGACGTTCAATGGTGGAAGCTTCGAAAGATCCCCTCTTCTGAAGGCTTCAGGGTGCTATTTTAGGCGTAGGAGGCCCAGATCTCGCTCAAACTTTGGGAGACTTCTTTCGGCACGTGAGTGGGCCCATGCGACCGACCCCACCAAGTTTCGGCTCGATCTGACATCGATTCGAAGTGATCTCGAACCCATCAAGAAATGGTCCAATCGAGCTGAAACTTGGCAGGAACAATCTTTATCATGTATGGAAGCTACTGTGAAAATTTCGTTGCATTTGGATTAGTGGTTTAGGAGATACGATCGATTCGAGTTGATGACTTTCGGTGGGCTGTTCTGTTCGAATCGATCACTTCGAACCCATGAGCTCGAACCAATGGATGCACGTGGTTCTGTAGTGACGTGGCGCGCGTCCTTCGAGTCGATCCGGTCTTCTCTTCGGGTTGAACGCTTCACACCCATGTTCTTCGCCTCGTTTGTATCGAGGTACGTTGCATAGTTCGATTCGATAACAATTGCTTTGCACGCTTGTTCGTATCGATAGGAACACGTTCGTTCGTATCGATCAGAAGCTGATGGATACGAACTGACGAACTTCAATTAGATCGATACGTGCAAGCGCGTTCCACTGATGGCTCCATCGATTCGAACTAATGCTTCTCTATGGGTACGAAGTCAAGCGTAGTGCCCAAAGATGGATTCGAGGATGATCGACACGAAGCGGCGCTGGGGTTCGAAACCGATCGATTCGAATCGTACGTAGGCCGATGGATTCGAACTTTGTTGAGGGGATTCCTATCTGATGGGTTCGAACCGATCGATTCGAAGTAATCGATATCATGCCTGATCGGTTCGAAACCGATCGATTCGAAGTACATGGTGGCTGATGGATTCGAACTTGACAAGTAGTGATGGATTCGAATCCTATGGATTCGAAGTGAGCATCTCCTCCACCTTTGGATGGGTTCGAACGACATTCTTTAGTTGACTCGAATCGATCGTATCTCGCTCATACGACCTCCGATTAACCTGAAATTTGGAACATTGACTTTAATGGCCTTGCTTGTCATGCCTTATCAATTGTAGCCTGATCCGGGCTCGGACAAAATTCATCGATATCCATAGCGAAGTGAAGTACAACCAATCTCTGAGACGGACTGTCTTTTGTTTCTTTGACCGATCTTTTGGTATCACGGCTTTGCCAAAAAGCGGGATAACACAAATATAAGTTTTAAATTTTTGAACATTCATGTAAGTAATCATTTAATGTTATTAGGCCAACTAATAAATGTCTTTACCTTAGGGTTGCCTATGGAAAGCAGACTCTAAGCTTAAGTTTGGATACTGGTGTCCTGTTAGTCCTAAAACTTGCCTAACTCGTCGGTTAAAGCAGTCTAAAAGGTTGACTCGGTTATAAGACCTGGATTTAATTTATGGCCTTTGTTGGTATTTTAAAATAACTAAATGAATTTGATGTTGTGTACGTGCTATATACTCTTGGGATGTAGTAGACTATTATACAAGTAATAACCTGCAGTAATTTTTTGTAAAATGTTTTATAAACAAAATTATGTCTTTATGAACTTGAAGTTATGTTTTTATGAAATGCTTGATAAATGATTTTAGTATTAAAAAAGATATAGTATTAGTGGAAATGAACATGATTTAAAAAGATAGTGGTGTAGTTAAGAAACCAATAGGATAAGGACTTCGTTTGTATATAGATGGTTTTATTTGCATGATAGTTTTTGATCCAAGATTCAGTACATAAATTCAAGATAATTTACACCAGTCCGAACAATGATTTCCCATTCGATTCTCAATAATGTAAACTTAAAACAGATTCTTGATACAGTGGTTTCAGGTAGATTATTTGGGTAGATTCCTTGTGTGTTTGGTAAAAACAGTGTTGGCCTTGGCCCAGGCTATTATGCCAGATCCATTTAGCGGGATTCAAAATTATTATCGGATTCAAATTACTCGAAAATATGTAGCACAATAGCGGGATTCAAAATTGCAATATCGTCTATGTGTGTGTATGTATGTGTGTATATATATAGATGGTTTAGTGACACTCTAAATAGTGGATCATCCCAAATGCCATTTGCTTTTCACCACTAATTCTGATTTAAATAATAGCATCTTCTCTCTCTTTTCACAGCCACTGTTATTTAAATCGGAACAAGTGATGGAAATCAAGTGCATTTAAGGTGCTCTACTATTTAAGGTGTTTATGTGTGTGTGTGTATTTAATAATAATTGTAATACCTTTACAGTCATACTATTTTCGTGCTTTCTATTTTGATGTCAACGTGAACTACCAAAAAGTCAAAAATACCAAATCTTAATATCACTTGAAAATAAGATCTAACAATTAAATTTCTTTTATGAATTCAAAATGTTCATCTATAAATATTATCAAATCTTAATATTATTTAAAATTAAGATCTACCAGATAAAGTTTTTACACTACTAGAAAAGGCTAATATACCGATAGCAGGTATCGACGGCTTCCGATGTAGATTTCAGACGGCCGCCGACGGGCCGTCGGCGGTCGGAAGCCGTCGGAAATTCGCGAATTACGGTCCCAGCTGAGCCTTCTTCTTCCTCATTTTCCAGCATGCAAAAGCCACCATTAAACCCTCAAATCCCTCCTCCAAGCTTCCAATCTCAAATTTCAAGCTTTTGGATCCTCCATGGCTGCCTAATCAACCTCTATTGCTCTCAATCTCAAGTACAATCTCTTATTTTCGCCAAAAATCTATACCCTGAATCTAGATTTGCATAAGTTGATAAATTAGGGCTAAGTAGTGATAGCAATTGTTTTCAACAGTGTAATAATAGTTTATAGTATCCCGTAATATACCTATTTCATATGTCATCGTGAAATTATAAAGAGTATGTATAATTTGTGATTGTGTGTGTATATGTAAACCATTATATATGTGTTGTTTCTACCATTGTATTCTGTTAATTGGAATAAGACATGAGCTGTATAACATCTTAACTTGTATAACAATAATGAATGCATGAGTCTAAATTTTTTTGACTGTATTGAAAAATGACAACAATATTAAAGTGGCCTTATTCGATAAAATACGCAGAACAAATGTCGCAAATTAATAATTTTATGAAATGTATAAAATTAGTAAATATTCTATTTTATATACTACATTTTTTACGTCCCTGTATTGCAGTAAACAATAACATTTCGCACATTATTTCATTTTAAACGTTCAAAAAAATTTGTCGTCGCTTTTCTTTTTAGTTTCCTACGTACACGCATTTGTGTACAATGCAAGAAAAAAAAGGAAAGTGCTGTCGCAATTTTATTAAATGGTCTAAAATGAAACAATGTACGAAATGTAATATTTACTATGTTTGTAATGGAAAGTAGGATGACTGACTAGAAAAGGATAACCATAAACCAACGTTTCTATATTGTATTCTTAAGCGGGGTAAAATTGACGTCCATAAGTTTTTGTATCGATGCATTTAAAAATAAAATGTGAATTCGTTATATGACCAATATTTATTTTTGAATTTGTAACATATTTTTTCAAATAGAAAAAATGATCGATTATTTTGTTGATCGGAGGCGATGAATGTATAAAGAAGGGATTAAGAGGCTCAATAAAAGAAGATTTTTATAATGGTATCACTAAAAGAAAAACAGACTTTTATAGCGACATATAGCCGCTATTAAACACACTATAGCGGTTTGATAAACGCGGTATATCGACATGTTATAAAAAAGAATTGCACATTTATAACACACACAAAAACCGCTATGAAAGAGCACGGTACTATATCGTCTATTTCACGCTATACATCAACATGTTTATAGTATGTTTTACATCCATTTACAGCATGCATATACCGCTATAAAATGTGTAGATACAATAACTCATATTTGCTGCTATCATTTGACAATAACCTCATACATTGCATTATCTTTTCATAGCACTTATGTCATATAATTATAACGCTTTTTAGAAGCTATACTTTATTATACTATATATTTAATGCACCCCACTATTACATTTTAATAACAACAATCAAAATGAATATTCTTTAAATAGATAACAATCTGAACAATGTATGAACGAAAAAATATAATAATCAGCAAATGTAACACATATTCATGATAACACAATAAAGTATCAACTAACAAAGAATAAGTTCAATACATGCTTACCAAATTCAATACATATTCGTGATAACAAAAGACAATATAGTTCAAAGTTAATGTTTACAAGTACCAAATGCATCACTAAGAACTTGAACTGCTCAAAGCCTTTCTTCATGCATATCTCCGGTCATTGGTAGTACTTCCTGAAAATTCAGAACAATTTGAAAATAATCATATAAAACTATGATGAAAATTACATGTTATTGGTAGTACCTTCTATTATTATATAAAAGTGATCACATAACAAAATGACGATGGAACATTTAGCAAAGATATAAAGCTAGTTGATAGTGCTGTCTAACATATGAACATTTTTAATCAGTTTAAAAATATGGTCAGTTTGCAAAGGGTAAGATATATTATTGCGGAAAGAAATTTCTTACATATAAGAAACAGAAATTACCGTGATGTAATCAACTTCACCAGGCACTTTAGTTCGTTTCTCTAGATGATGCTTTAAAACATTCTCTATAGTAAACTTCTGGTTTTCAGGCAACAAACATTCACCATCTCTGCAAATTCAAACAAGATATGAGAACTACCATAAAATATACGTACTGCATACAAGAAAGAATTTGATTTTTAAAGAGAACAAAAATTTGTGTATGTTATTATGAAGATAATTTGCCACTGTATCTGAACATGAAAAGACCGTGAACACAATCTATACCCCTAGAAACACTTCCGTTCAACAAAACACTAACCATATTTCTGGTTATAAAACTTCTCCATAAGACATTAGCTAACACCTGACAACATTTCATTTCCTATGTATCTTATAATTTGAGCTATTGCTTGGGCAAATTCTATCTGATCGTTACAAATAATTGAAATCCCCACGTAGAAATCATAGGATATAGCAAGTATTGGTAGTTTCAAATATATACTCATAGAATTTTGCTCCCTATTTCTTAGCTTCTACAATGGTTCTTTGTAAATATATGGATCCACTATATTGTTATCGCTTTAAACAAACATCAAGAAGGAGATAAAAAACGTTTAATTTTTTATTTTAAGGAAATAGAGAAGGGAAAAAAGGTTACAAGAACTAGTTTGGCACCAAAATTCATAAGTGAAAGATAAGTATACTAAGAATACATTTAGTTTATTATTATAAAATTTCAGAAAATTTAGTTACCTTGGTTAATATTTTATGATTTATTATTAATATTAATATTGTTATATAAATTCTTATAGTTTATTATTATTATTATTATTATTATTATTATTATTATTAACTTAGTTAATTTTTATAAAACTTGTAGTTTTGTTGGTTGTTATTATTACTATTATGACTATCGTTGTTAATTTTTATAAGATTAAGTTAATTTATTATTATTATTATTGCTATTACAATTATTACTATAAAACTTAGTTAATTTAATAATATTATTATTATTTTAAACATTGTTAATTTTTATAAAATTAAGTTCATTTATTATTATTGTTATTGCTATTACAATAGTTGTTGTTGTTAGTATTATTATTATAAACATTGGTTTTTATAAAAATTAGTTAAATTATTATTATTATTATTCAAAATTTAGTTGATTGCTATCAAACTTAGTTATATTATTCTTTTTATCAACTTAGTTAATTTTTATAAGCTTATTTAGTTTTTACTAAACTTAATTAATTGACGTTAATTTTTATAATCTTAGTTAATTTTATTGTGATTATTAATATTATTTAAATTTTATTGCTACTTAGTTAATTTTATTATTATGATTGTTTAACTAAGATTATAAAATATTATTGTAACTATAATGATTGTTGTTGTTGTTGTTGTCGTTATTACAAAATTTATTAATTTTTATAAACTTAGTTTATTTATTATTATTATATAAACTTGTTATTTTTTATAAAACTTAGTTAACTTGATTAATATATTATTATTAAAAATCGGTTAATTTATTTATTATACAAACTTGGTTGATTTTTATAAAAGTTAGTTAACAAAGTTAATTTTTATGAACTTAGTTAATTTATATTATTATTATTATTTTACATAAATTTAGTTAATTTTTAGAAAACTTAGTTAACTTGGTTAATATTTTATAATTTATTATTATTATTATTTGTATTATTAGTATCCTAAACTTAGTTAATTGTTATGAAACTTGGTTAATTTTCATAAACTTAGTTTATTTATTACTATTATTGCTATTATGATTATTGTTGTTGTTATTAGTATTATTATTATAAACTTAATTAAGTTCCATAAATATTAGTTAAATTGCTATTGTTGTTGTTGTTATAAACTTAATTAATTTTTATAAACTTACTTAATTTTTATAAAACTTAATTAACGAAGTTAATTTTTATAATCTTGGTTGATTTATTTTGATTTTGACTATTATTATATGCATATTTAGTTCATTTTTATAAATCTTAGTTGACTTGGTTAATATTTTATTATTATTATTAAATTAGTTAATTTTTAAAAATTTATTAATATTTTATTATTACTATAAACTTATTAATTTTTACAAATCTTATAATAGACCAGGATAGTAACATCTTCCCGAATCAATTTCATTTTAGTTGTAGGAATTGATTATACTAGGCAGCTCGTAATAGTAGAATGTAAAGATTTAAATAACAATACCTCGTTTGATACCATATCCTTTAAATCATCACTTGGAAGAATGAAGAATTCAAGTGATCGATCAACCATCTCCTCCTGCATTAGCACAATAAAAGTACTTCACTCACAGAAATTACTCGATAATAAGCAGTATGTGTACTTCAATTGCAAAAATGTGCACAACTAGAATATAACATGATGAAGAAAATACCTTACTTTAAGGCCGAACAACAACATTCTACTTCAAAAGTTTATCACCAAATACGTGAGAAACAGCAAGCACATCGGCCGCCCACCATATGTTGATTTGGGTTGGTCCAGCATGCATTGATTATCTAATTTTTGTTTAAGGAACTAGTTTTGACACCTTAAAATCAAACGTTTTACTAAAATGTATACAAATGGATTAAGGAGACTGGTCAACTGAGGTAAGGGTGAGATTGACTTGGGCAGGCTTGTTATGAATCACTATAGGAAGACCAGGCAAAGGTTAAGGAAGTTTGTGGATGATTGGACATCTAAACTAGAGGCAAGCTGGTCAGATTCAAGTGCAGGTTCCAAAGGCTTGGGAATCCACTGCCTAATTAGATGATGAGCTAGAATTTTGGAGGGAATAGGTAACAAAGACTGAACATTGGGGAGTTTTGATGGTTGTGGACCATGTTTGCATGATGAATCAATACGTCCAACAGAGTAGCCAAATGATTTTAGATCCTATCAAAACAAATTTCTAGTATAGGATTTCCATAAATGATTGTCTCTACGCTATTTAGTTGAAGGACATGAGCTAGTGACCATGAAGCTTAGAGCCCCTATTGTTTTAGTTTAACTATGTAGGATTTTACATTCATTATTGTTATTTGATCCATACACAGGTCAGTACAAATGTATCAAACCCAGAGATACATACCGGGTCTTATGAGGCATCGGTAGTTGAAAAATTAACAAAAACTGTCTTTAGATCGCGTAGAAAAGCATACTTTGAATGTAGAAAAGCATGAACTTAGCTCGTCTTCCATAGAATAGTAACCACAACATTGTCTATTTTGCTAACATCGTTGCAAATAATACCAAAGTTTTAATGGAAAAAAAAAATTCACTAATTTTCTTGGAAATCAAAGGTAAACCTAAAAATGATTCTATGCTCATACAGATCTATTATATCCAATTTACGCATAAAAGGTTGATTGCTCGGACACGTAATGATAATGGATCCAACATGTACATTCTATAGTATCAGGAGGAGAGCATAGACCACACTCCCGTTGCTTGTCCGTTCAACATCGTTATAAATTGGGTTAGGAACATGTTTAATGACCCAATCTTACCGATTCAAATCATCCTAAATCGAGAAATGGAAATTTAGCACTTATTAGCAGTTACAAATCAGTCTAGAATCAAAGATTTATCAAAATGTTATAATCAACACTAACATGCGCTAACATTTTCCTCATACAAAAATAAATAAGAACAATGCTATCAGCATCACCTATTATAAGCAATTGAAGAAACTCTTTTACAATTGGTTGAATTCAACTTAGTTTGTCTTGCATTAACCGAACAATGGATCCCGCTACCAATTACTCATGACGCTATCTTTTATTAAGGCCACTTTAGATAAAACAGCAGAGCTTGTACATCTTTTGGCAAAATTGACCAAATGCAGCATTTTCCGAGGGTATTTTATCTAAAGTGAGCACATCTTTTGGTAACAGAGCATGATCTCTCATGGGCTCGTTTAGTTCAAGTTTTGGAAATAAGGATAAAGTCGTTTGTTGCAGAACTAAACCTATAAATCAAAATAGCACAACCTCGAACAATACATGACTTGCAGTAGAATTCATTATCACTTCCAACAGGACATAATAAAAATGAAACCTTGTGATTTACATGCAGAGGTAGACTTGAGACATCAATGAATGTGCAGAGGTAGACTTGAGACTTATCCATTCCTCTGAATTTTAGACATTTTTGAATTTTTGTATGGAAGGAATTTGGATTTCTAGGTCATTCACAGCTCTAACTGCATCTATATTCTATATCCCTCCTCCTACTCAGGCTACATAAGAATTCCGTTGGCAAGTACCCAAAACAAACATTGTAAACAGTGAAAGAATAAATGCCTTCGAAATAAACAATTACACATGTAAGATTATCATACACAACAATAAATAGACATGCGAGAAGAATGACCATTTGTTACATTCACTCTCGTTATAATGGTCTTTTACACTTGAAAGTAAAAGGAAAATTCAACAATAGTATCCTTTATACAAGAGCTATGCAATAATCGATCACCTTTGTTCTCTAACATAATACAACGAAATGCACGTATTGGATGCATTCTAATGAAGTAGAACATTGCTACCATGATTTTGCTATTAACAATGGTTTATGTATTTGCATTGTCGGCATCTAATATAACGTATATTTTTAACAGGATGAAGAAAACAAAGAGAAAATTTGTTTCCTACAAAATATAAATTCATTTAACACTTTATGAAAGACTGGATGAGGTTATATCCACCTCTCAAAAATCATATGCATTAGAAATATAAAGAACTGGAAACTTATAAAAAAAAGAGTATTTTAACATCCACCTTATATTAAAATAGGTAAATTATCGATGACTCGTAAGTTTATATCTGTGCATTGCAAAATAAAGGAAATAGTGACTTACTTAAAATGTACCCACTAAATGATTCAAGGTTCCCAGTAAAGAATAACAATATAGTTTCAAACGACTACAAAGCAGTGCAAATACACGTGAATGAATAGAAAATAACAGGTTTACTGCAAAAGAGTAATCACCAGGAAATTCACAGTTAAAAAACTATATATCATATAAAAACACAATAATTTTTTAAAAAAATTACTAACATTAGAACAGAAAGGAGAAATTTTATAGAAACATCCCTCCTTTCTAGACGAAAAATATCACATATAGAAATCTCAAGCAAAAAGTGTGGTTATAGCTCAACAAGGACCCCAATTTTCTACAAAATCTTGATAGAATGTGTACCATTTCATGTGTTCAAAATTTGAACATTTGAGATACTATGATGATGGCAATATCATTATAGAGAGCATAAAGGAGCGTACCTTATGATATGTCATATGAACCCTAGAGATTCAGAAGCTTGAATCAAAAAACCCTACTCATAAATTAATCTTGTTAGGAGAAGCAGGATGATATAATCCTTCTGCCAATACTGACCCTTGGCTCCTTTGTACGGTACGAAATGTAGATTTGAACGACGATGACATTGGTGAGGGAGAATAAGGCGATAGTTGTAAAATTAGGGATCTAAGAAAACAAATTTGGAGATGAAATTCGCAGTAAGCACTATGTTAACGTATTATCAAAATTTAGAAGATGGTAGATAAAATCGACTTACCCTATGCTTGGTTAGAAACCCCAGTCTTGGAAGGAAGAGGAAATTATCTGAAGCAGCAGGTAGCTGAAGAAAAGAGAGAATAAAATTTCAGTAAATGATTCGGGAAGAGGGAAATAAACAAGGAAGAGGGAAAGTGAAATAATTAGAGGAAGCCGCGGCCACCAAAATGATTCCCGCTTTGTAAGAGAATTACATATGCAGTGCCTACCGAAGATGAACAAATTAAAGCAAATAATAACACAGTGAAATAAAGCATTATCTATTGCCGTCGTAAAAACCTGCTTTTCTTGCAGTGTATAAATGTATTTGTTAAATTTGCTTTAAGTAATAACAGAAGCGGTGTAGAAATTCGTTGTCCGTGTAGTAAGTGTAAACATTTGAAGTATTTTTACCCAATATTGTAAAAGTCCATTTTGCAAAAACGGTTTTGTGCCGGAGTATTATGTTTGAGATCGTCATGGAGAAGTTGTAGCAAATACTTCTGCAGAGTCTGAATTAGACATTGCTGGCAATGAAAGTGTTATGACGAACCATATAGAAAATATGTTTGAAGATGCAGCATGATCAATTTTTCCCACGGTTGAAGTTGACGACGATGATGAAAATGTCGTAGAACCAAATATTAAAGCAAAAAAATTATGATTTATTAAATGTTGCTAAGAAACTTCTTTAGAATGGTTGTAAAAATGGCACTTGGCTATCGGTAATCACAGAATACATCGCGATGAAGTCAAAATACAACATCATCGAAGTTGGATTTATAATCGTTGTACAAGCTGCAAAAAGTCATATGTCGCCCGATAATTTAATGTACCAAAATCACTATGAAGTTAAAAAACTAATATCGGCTTTTGGTTTACATTATCAGAAAATAGATACATATTTAAATGGCTGCATGTTGTTTTGGAAAGAGGACATCACTCTTAGGAAGTGTATAATATTTACAAGGAAATATATAAACTAAGAAAAAAGAAGAAAAAGAAAGTTCCATACAAACGTATGCATTATTTGCCTCACTTCTAGGCTTCAAAGCTTATACGTATCTTCTGTAACTACATCCCCTATGAGATGGCATAGTGTGAGAACACAGGAAGATTGTACATTGACACATCCGGGAGATGAAGAAGCATGGAAACATTTCGATAAAACTTATCCCTATTTTTCAGCAGAGAGTCGTAATGTTAGACTTAGATTATGTATGGATGGTTTTTCACCATTTTCTCAGTTTGGTGCTAAATATTCATTTTGACCCATTAGCATCACATCTTATAATTTACCTTCTGGGAAATGTGTAAAAGTATAATTAGAAGATAGAGATCTTTATATAACACATGGTTATATTCTTCTTAATTGTACTAATTTTGCACCATTTGTTAGGTAATCTGAAATAATGATTTATGATTTATTCATTTCCATAATGCATGCGCGTATAGAATCTAAAGTAATATTTTATTCATATATGCAGTATTTATGAAAGTGAACATCCGCATGGAGATGTCAGTAAAGAATTTTATGATTGCTTTTCAAAGTACGTTTATAAACTGAGAAATTGTGTAGTTGACGAAGATTTGAAACATCTTGCGTTGGGACTAAAAAGAAAAGTCAAGACATATCCAATATAATTCATTAATGGATATAAATTTAACACCAAAGAATACGGTGTAGAAAAATTAACTAATAATACAGGTGCATTTGTTAAAGGTAGTGATGATCTAGAAGATCACATAAATGATTTTTATGGCGTTTTAACACAAATTTTGCAATTGACATATTTCTCATGACCGGTGGAGGTGGTGTTTCTATTTAGATGCAATTGGTTTAGCAATGTTCCAGGTTCTAGAATTTATGTGCACAAGGATTATAATCTTATTGAAATAAAGCACACATCGCATTATCACAAGTACGATCCTTTTGTACTAGCCAAACAAGCATTACAAGTTAATTATGCTCCTTATCCATCTCTAAAAAGAGATAAAGCAGATTGATCGATAGTTTTTCAAAACAAAAGGAAATTACGTTTGATGGGAAGAATATTCCAAATAAACAAGTTTATCAGGCAGATCTTGAGCAGAGCAACGAACTAATAATTACAAACGATCATACTGATTTTGGACCTCCGAACGATGAATCACACATTTTGGTAGAAGCATTCAAGAGTAAGGAGGAAAATAACGTAGAATACGAGACAGAAGCTGAATCAGAAGACGATGTAATTGATGAGATTTATTTTGCTAGTTATGTAATTATGTAATTGATGTAATTATGTTGAATTCTTAATATATTATGCAATTGATGAGATTTATTTCGCTACTTCTGTAATTTATGTCATTTATGAAACCGAATCTGCTTATCATCATTTACATCATTTATTTCATTACCATTTATGTTATTTATTTAGCAATTTATTTTAAAAATGCAATGTATTCTGCTTATCGTCGGAATATGAGACCCGATCTGAACTAGGTATACTTTGCACTTTATGTACTTTATATCATTCATGTCATTTAACTATAAAATATATTTCAATATCAGATTATTTCTCTCTTTTAAAATGATGTATCTGTGGCAGGTATCATGTCGTCCAGAAGGAGTTCTTCACATTCTTCAGTAGGCGATGACAGTGGTCCATCGCAACCGCCGCAGCGTCCCGTTGTGTCTCTAGTACCTAGAGCGAAGGGTAAGTATTAAATTTTTTTCAGCATCTTAAATATTTTGTGTACGATATACTAATCTGTATCATATTTAATACAGGGGGGTTTGACCTACAACCATCAGTTGTAGTTCTATTAGTTTCGAGAGAGTCGTACAAGAGTAGAATGTCGGCTTGTTGGCCGAAGTGGGACAATATCCCTCCCCACATCCTGAAGTGTATTTGGTAGGATTTCATTGTATGTATAACTTTTGTTTTCCATTCTTAATTTTTTATCGCTTATTTATTGTTCACCTTTTAATGTATAATTTTTTGTGCTTGTTTATTATGAAATGCAGGCCATAATGGATATACAATCAGATGACCTGCAGCTAGTACGACATTATTGGATGCAGAAGATGAGAAAGAACTACAGCGATTTCATGTCGATTGTGAAGCATAAAGGGCAGAAGTCGAACTGGATGGGGACGAGTGTGCGGGAAGGGTGGCTGGCACATTGGGACAGTGAGGAGGCGAAGGTAAATGTACTAAACTTATATTAATTATTTGATTAATACATAAATATCAAAAAATAATTGGCAAGTAAATAATGTATTAAATTTAAATGTACAGGCAGAGTCGGAAAGAAACTCTACAAATAGGAACAAAAATCCTGTCACTCATCGAGGAGGGTCAAAGTCGTTTCAGCAATATCACTAGGAGTTGGTAAATTTATTAAATGTGAATTGTAAATAGTTATTGTGCTATATAATTTTGAATATACAATAACCATACATAATAATCAATTTCAGAAAGCTGAGGTGCAAGGTCCCATAACGTATATGGATGTGTTTACCTGCACTCATGTAGTCGATCATGTAAATCCGGACGGGACGGTTTCATATAATAGCATGATGAAAAATCCATGTAATCGTATTTTAGTTTATGCACTATTAGTGATTATTTTAATTATTAAAGTATAATGAATTAAGATATCATGATATTAATTTTAATTGCATTTTTATTTCATGCAGACAAGGTTTATGGAACAACATTAGAAACTCCTGGAGGATACTGGTCGAGAGCAGCTAACGCAGATGAGGAGGACGTTATTTTTGAGTCAATTATGTAAATAATAATTGTCATGGAATAGGCGCTACGGCTTTGGCAATCAAGTGTTAATGAATAATATATTAAGATATAACAATTTAATAATCTTTTAGTTCTAAAGAACTTTACATCGCTTTAGTTTCAGTAATAAGTTTACAGATATAATAATTAACACATTATGTTGTAGCTTTGATAGTAAGATTATAGACTAAATTAAATAAGTGTTGCAGACCAGCAGACAGAGAAGAGCCAGCCAAACGGCCAGAGCTGATATCGATCTAGCAGAGATCGAAAAGTTGAGAGCTTGGGTGGCGCAGCTGGAAGAGCAGAACCGTCGCCGGACCATCGAGAGTACACAGCTGCCGTATCAGCGTACTACTGAGTACATTCAGCAGTATGGTGGCCACTTTTCATCCTCAGCTGGTTTGGGAGGTTCTGGAGTTGATTACCGGTGTGATAGGTATGTTTTTTGTTTTTTGTCATTGTTTAGTAAGTTTTGATGATACATTGAGTTGGTGGAGTTGGATTTGAAATGTTATGTATATTGTTTGATGATATATTGAGTTGGTGGAGTTAGATTTGAAATATTGTATGAATTGTTTGATGATACATTTGCTGGTAGTAATTTTGACATTTGAAAGTTGATGGTGAGGAGTTGGTGAAGGATTGATGTATATATTGTACAATTAGATGTATGTAAATTATGGTACGAAGTTTGGTTTAGTTTTATATGAATCATGCTTCATTTATTTCTTTATGATATTTGATTATCTTTGTATGGTTTAATTCCATATTGAATATTTGAGTTGGAAATATGTTTGTTGGGTGGATTATATTATGATTATGCATTGTGGACGGAAGACGAAAATGCAGTAAAATACTGAAAAACAGCAGTAGGTTTTCCACGGCTTCTGACAACTCTCGACGGCCTGTAGAGAAAAAAATTACCAACAACTTTCGACGGCTTAGGATGGCACAATTCCGAAGGTGACCAACGGCTCCCGATGGATTTCGACGCACAATGTGATCGTCTATGTGTCTTCTGACGGTCATCAGAAACCATCGGATGGCCGTATGCAGCTGTCGGAAAATAGGCAACGGGCTGTGTCGAGAGCCGTTGGAAATTCTGTTCACCGATGGATTATTTTGTGGCGGACTTTTCTGATGGCTCCGAGCGGCTTCCGACGGTCGCTGATAGTCATGAGCTGTAGGATATTGATCTGATTCTTGTCGTATTATTTTCAAATTCAAAATGTTCATATACAATTACTATTAAATCTTTATATCACTCGAAAATAGGATCTACCAAATAAATTATTGATTAATAATATAAATAAAATTCAAAGATAAAACAAGATATTCCAACTTGAAAATAAAATTTAAACTAACAACAAATGACTTCAATGCCCAAATATGGTTAAATATATATATTTTCTTGAATATGCTAAACATATACAGTTTATCGAAAAATAATCCACGCATGAAGCGCATGCCGTAATGCTCCTATATATATGTATGTGTGTGTATGTATATGTATATAATTGTAATACTTTGGCATTATTTTTTTGGACTATGTGTGAACTACCAGAAATGATCCTCTAATATTACTTTAAAATAGGATCTTAGAATTATGCTTTCTTTGAAAATTCAAAAATTCCTTTCAATAAATACCAAAAATTTTAATATCACTTAAAAATAAGATATAAAAAATAAACTTCCATGACATAATCGTTCTTTATTAATTAATAATGCAAATAAAAATCAAATCTGTGACAATCTCCCTATACAACCAATACCAAAATAACCAATGATGTGTTGCTATCGTGCTTTCGGATAACGTATGACGGTCATCAAGTTTGAAATAAACAAATGTAGCATCGCCTATCGTATATCTCATAGCGCACGAATAAAATATAATATATCTCACATATAACAAAAGAGATAGTTATAACAATGTGAAATAGTCATCAGAGGAGTTATACATCAAATGTCATATAGTATATACAACAAATCATCTCAAAATAGACCGTCTCAACCAGTAGAAATAAGCAGCACGACTAAGTCTCCATAGTGGAAAGCATAGAGATCCATATATGATATAGAATATGTGATAGCTCCACCCAGCACATCTTCTACACAACTACTACGTCATCAAGACCTCCTATCTAGTCTACTCATTTAAGAGTAACTAAGATAATAAGAAGCAAAAACATAAAACCTTGGGTCAGACAATAGTCTGGTGTGAGTGGTAGATGAATCTCAAAATGCTACGCAGGAAAATATAGTAAGATAGAGGTATACGAACCATATCCAACCTATCCCTACAACCAAAGAATAGGATGGAAAGTGTCCAAATAGCCCTATCTTCGGTACATCCTCCCCTGATATCTCTGAATGATAGCCTAGTAAAGAGGCAACCAAAGTAATCATAGCAATCATAGAAACCATCAAGCAATCCTAGCTATCACTTCCTATATGCCTTGAATATATGATAAATCGTTTGACCTCCATGTCAGGAAATAATGGAAATTCCAGATTTTTTTATACTTTAGTACCACGCGGCCAAAAGCTCGATACATGTCTCATAGCTTAAAGCTAGACACTAGACCAAAATCCATCATGCCAGGTATACAAGTCCCTTAATTAACACATGGGCATCTCCACTTAAATTACCCCTGCTTTGAGCATAATAGAAAACACTTCGAGTTATCAATGATTTCTTAGCACCAACCATATCTGAGCCTCCTTACTAATCAATTCGGATCCCGAGCCCTTCTTGTTTAATCCAATTATATTATCCAGGAGCAATACACATTCCCATTTATGGCTCCCTTCTTTTATCGAGCCTTCATCTTAGGTACCTACTCCCATCACAAGTCATCAACTGAAGATCCATAGCTTTTATCATGCTATTATGTCATCATCCAACCTTAATGCAAGTGAGCCACCACTTTCAGGATGATCTGCAGAACCTCTGCACCAGTCCCTAGAAGTTCCATCATCACCTGACCGACCGCCATAACTCGGTGCCAAGTTATCACTTTGCCAAATCATGGTTCAATCTTCCTTCGTGCTTACTGTAACCTTCCAGATGCTATAAACCCTGACCTATCCATCAAAGCAACCCGATCTTCACTTCCAAGCGTCCAACTCCAAGTTCCAAAAGCAATCATCATAACATTCAACACTTAGCTAAATTTCCTACGCCTTGCAATAAACAACCATTATTAACCTGCTTTTCCCATTCATCAAGTCGTCAAACCCATCCAAGTTATCTCCATAGGTCGGGTCCTACCTATCTTATAACTTTGGGTTGATTCTTCACTTCAACTCATAAATGGTGCGAGTTATCATGCATACTTCTACTATGCTCCAGAGCCTTTCCTCTAAGTTTCATCTATTTCCAACCAATTTTGCCTCCGATTGCTCAATTTTCCAACCTATCTTTCTATGCTTCCAAAACATTAACAAGCAATATCAAAGCATATCATACAAGCACAGAATAACAAGCAATTTCATCCATTCAAACAAGCAATTCATAGAAATAAGATAAGAAATCCAATTCCTAACATAGTACTACATATCATATGAATATATGAACATAAATGAGATGAGTTCTAGATCAATCTAAATCATATGCACTAAATCATATGCACAAGTTAACTTATAATTAGGGTTACAAAAGGTTTTGATGTCAAAGGTTGTAATGAATTAAGCAATTTAACTATATAATCCTACATAAGATAGTGAGAAGGCATAAACCACTCACCAATTACTGGATTCAACTAACTTGAGCATAAATCTAATCCAAAAAGCACTTGAAATCAACCAATTTGATGATCTATACCTTTTAATTGATGATTTAATGTAACTTGATTTAGGGAGTAATTTGGATGATTTTGCATGGATCTAGGGTTAATAGGAGTTTAGATTTGATTTAGAGAAGATGGAAAGTTTTTAACTTGACTCGTACATCCCCCACTTATAGTAATCCTGAATTAGACAAATGGACCTACTATGGGCTTAATTAATTACACACTAATTCAGGCCAGCAACTGTCTAAATTTAAAACATGCATAACTTTCTAACCGTAACTCCGTTTTCTTATTATGACCACTCTATGGAATGAGAAACCATCTTCCAAAAGCCATGAAATTGATATGAGACCATAATTCAGCACCTACCAAAAGTTATAGCCCAATAAGGTTTTTCATGATTAAAATAGTCACATAAAAATTTTGGAAAACTCAAAGGTGTGTAAAATATCCCTAAGGGTCATATCCCAAAATTATAGAGTCATACGACCTCGTATAAGATAAATAAATATATTTTATGATCCTTTGATATGTAAAGTACGTGTCGTTATACTCTCACCCCTTTAGAAATTTTGCCCCTGAAATCCAAAACATGCCAAAGAATAATCAACTACAATCATCCTACATGCCTACAAATCATCTTTACCATCAAACAAATCAAACAAGCAGCCATGTAACCAATAGTACAAATAAACCTATCCTACCATGCATAATGCTAATTTATGATAACTATATTCAGTGATGAAAGTAAATTCGATAAACGTTAGGATTTACCATTCAACGAGATCTAGATGCAACGTCGTCATGCTTTCTTCGGTTTCCCATGTACAGTCGCCATCATATCTTCACTAGCTTTACAACCTTTCTCCTAAGCTATTTCTATTGTACCCAACAATACAAAGTGGCTTATGAGATCTAGAAACTTGTAATTCTACATCTACATCTTCTAGCTGGTCTGCTGAGATCGTCCCGCCGAGTAGTGCACAAAATTCCATAGATAGGAGACATGCAAAATGTTGTGCATGCCTACCATCTTCTAAGGCAAGTCGACTCTATATGCTAGCTTCCCAATCCACTCTATTATTGGAAAAGGGTCTGATGTGCATGTAAAAATGTATATTTTTACTCACACACTTAATCTCACTTTAGTAATATAAATGTCATAACTGGGTGTTTTTACATGTTTAAAACCAAATTTCAAAAATGCTTTCAAGTTATCATTCTTGCATCCACATGGTGGCAAAACTATAATTTTCATATATGGACTATTTTTGAAAAAATTACTTACACATTTTAATTTGTTTTGTAGAAATTTGGATTTAACTTGGAAGTGGTTTCATGCTTGCACAAGTGAAGGAAGACAAAGGAATGAAGAAATAAAATAATCATACATCATGGAGGACCCCACCTACCCAGTAATCATGAACTACAATTATGAGCTGATGCACATGTTAATAGCGATTAAAGGCATATGCACATTTAACGAAGGATTAAGTTCATGCTAATGATAACTTGGAGGCCACATTACCTCAAGGGCCTTTTCGGGAGTCCTCTAAAATTGGATTAAGGTTTTAGTCATGTATCAATAACCCTCTTATGTTCGTGTAATGGAATTTTTAATCTTCTTATCATATTATTTAAGTTGTAGCCACAAAATTAATGAGAAATAAAATGGCTTCCTAAGCCTCTTCTTCTTATTTGATCTTTACATGCTTTTATTTTATGCTCATTTTTATTTACACGCTCCGCAACGACGTGTATTTTTAGCTATTTTAAATTATTAAATTTAATGTAATTATTGAATAAAAATGGTTAAAAATAAAATTTAATGAATTATTAGTGTAATTATTGAATATGAACTTGAATAAAAATTTAAAATAATAATTCCGAAGATTTAGGCAGTAACAACTATTGAAATGAAAATTCTATTTATTGAATGTTTTTGTAATCGATGTCTGTAATTGAATGATGACTGTTGAATTATTTAAAGGATAATAAAATGATTGTTAAAAAATGATGAATTATTTATTAATGGTGATGTATTAAAAATTAAGTCGTTTAAATTTAGTATTAGAATTATTTAAATAATCGAATCTTGAATTAATGTGAATGAAACGATATTGAAAATTGATTTAGATTTTATTTAAATATGAATGAAGATTATTAACATTTGAAATTGGATTTAAAGGTGAATAAATAGAAATTGAAAATTTTACATTATAATTAACGTGTAAAAATAGCCATTTTGGCCATTGTCTCCGATTACGACAAAACTAGTTTCATTGGATCCGTAATAATGAATTATTTTAGGATTTCAACTTTCGTAGCGATCAGACTTGTCGTTCGGCCGTGCGAGCTTGAAATGCATAGAATTTAGTTAAGGAATTCGATTAAAATTAATTGATATTGAAAAGATATCTTCTTAATACGATCGAATTAGGCCTCGAAATTAGTTCCATCGTGTTCAGAACGAGTAAAACATTATGAACGCTTGGCGGCATACTTCATTTGGAGCTTGAGAGTTTCGAGCATTTAAGGGCGAGATATTTTCTAATTAATAATATTATATTATTTCCCATTCCAACATCCGTACACAACCCACGTTCCTTTTGTCTTCCATAGTACGATTTCCCCTTTCTCCTTTTCAATCAAATTATCCATTCAAACAAAAAAAGAATGAGAATCGCAATCTGGCAACTCGCGGTATCTTTTCTCGCGATGAGGCGGAGCTATTGGCTAATCGAGGCGGAGGCATTTTGGTTCTTGCGATTTCGTCATCATTAGTGTTTGGTTCTAGGCGCCTCGTTTTGCGCATGTGCTGGTGGAGAGGTGGTGGTTAGAGTGAGCGTGGGCGATCGTCTTTAAAAAAACTGAAGCGATGAAGTCGCGACCTGGAAGAGGATAGCTCGCGTGCGATATGGAGTTGGGAAGGTGTGGATTAGCATGTTGGGTTAGTTAATTATTTTAGCTTAATTAAGTTTTATTAGTAAGATAATTTATTTTTATAATCATCATTAGGCTAATAAAATTCCATATTTTTTCATGCGAGGTCCGTTTCAAATGAAACGGATCGTGTTGCGACCGTAGCACCATCGTCTATAGCATGGAGTGGATGTGAAATTTATTTGAAGCTGAAATATTTTCAGTTTCAAATAAAAGGTGAGTGTTCCAATGCTCACGACGTGCTATAATATTTTTATGTTCATTAACTTAGAGTCATGATGTTATCTAATTTTATTGACTGTTGTTGAAATTGAAATTGACATATGAATTGACTGTAGGAATTAATGGACGGTTAAATTTGAAATTGGAATTTAATTGCCAGTAAAATACCTGATATGGATAACTATGTAATTGTTGAAAATTATTGGTTGATTTGGATGTTGATTGAAACTGAAAGCTATTGGTTGAAATTTTTGATGATTTAGATATTTATTTATTTTGATATACCCTGTTGTCACCCTATACACTATTGGACAATATATAAAACTGTTAATCGAATTATTTCAAACAAATTAAGAAATAGGTTGAGATAATATATACCTATGATATTTATTTTGGATTGAAATGGTATATATCCGTCCTTGAATTAAATGGAAATACTAATTCATTTGGCCATAGGATAGAAAATTATATATGAACACCGGATTGTTTAAATTAAATGATTTAAAATTTTAATTTGAAATTATTTGAATGATTTTGATTTAGAGAAATAAGAATTGAATTATGGGAATTGAATTATTTTCAAACTTGAGTTTTGAAATATTGAATATAAATTTGTAAAAGAAATCGTTAAGAGAATTCGATTGGAATTTAAGTTATAATTGAATTATGGAAATAAAAAAATTGTTTGAAGGTTGAATTTTATTCGAACTTTGAAATTTGTATTAGAAAAGAAGTTTAAATTGATATTTAAAAAATTGGCTCACAATCGAATTATTTTAAAAGATTTGAACATTGAACATCGAAGTTAAATTTGGTTTAAATGATTTAAATCGATGCTTCGAAATGGAACTTGAACTTGATATAGATTGAAATGGTTTGAAATTGAGAATTGAATTGAAATTTACTCAAGTTGTAATTCAAATTGAAATCAACTGGAATTGAAAGCGAAATTGAATTAAGTCATCATCAAAATAGAATTTATTTGAATTGAAATTTGAATCGAAGTAAACTTCGACTTGAAATGGAATTGGATCGATAAAATTGGAATGGAAATTGAAAGTGATTTAAATTGGAGAATTTTCAATTGAATCGGTTCGACTTTGGAATTATTTTCGAATAAATTATTTGAATATAAACTATTTAAAATCTATCTTTTTTTAAAACATTCAAATTATTTTGATTTCAAAACTATTTATTTATAAAAAAAATTTAAATACTTAACTCATTGTATATCAAATTATTTTAATTATCTAAACTGTTTTAAACAATTTAAAACTTTTCCAGACTATTTTCAAAAATTCAAACCGGTCAAAGGCTGGAATGTTTTATATTTAAATCATGATTCAAATATGAACTGGGTTAAATTGAAGTTATAACCCAAATGAAAATTCGATGCAATTTTGAATCGGAACTAAAATCGAGATATTAAAGCGAAAATGATTTTGAATTAAATTGGTATATTTTGAGAAAATATGATGATTTCGAAATGAATTTGATTCTGAAGCGAATATGATATTCTGATATCAAGCACGAATGGGTTTTGAAATGTAAAAGAACCAACCGGTGTGTAAAACGACGTTTGCTTGTTAAAGAGACCGAGGCCTCTTATTGACATTCTCTCTGTCAATATTGGAACCACTTTAACAACTGTGTACGCGGAGGAGACTCCAGAATGAAGTGGTTGGATTTGACGTCGTTGTTGGATTTGAAGAAAGAGAACGATGATGGATGGACCCCGCACTTGTGAAATCATACTATCCACTTCACATACAACTCATCTAGCTTCGATATTGTTCTGCTTAACTTGATGGGTATAAACTTTGCATTCTTGTTTAGGCGATCAACTATTAGCCAAATACTATTATACTATGCTCAAGTCCTCGGCAATCCATCTATAAAATCCATTGATACTTGCTCCTATTTCCACTCAGGAATATCTAACTGCTGCAACAATCCACTATGTTTCTTTTGCTCTGCCTTTACCAACTGACAGTTCATACACTTCGAGAGGAATGCCCAAACATTCCTCTTCATACCTTCCTGGTAGTAGATCCGCTTTATATCTCGATACATCTGGTTACCACTGTGATGAATAGTGAATCTAGAGTGATGACATTCTCTTAGTACTTCATCGTAATCTATCAACATAGGGAACAAATAATCACCCATCCTTACGAGGAAAACCCTCTCGATCGAGTTCGTATTGCTTCATGTCTTCAGATTCTTCTCCTTATTCTATCTGAGCTATGATCTCTGTTAGCCTCGCATCTCACTTCTACAAGTACCTATCCTCTCTATAAAAGTAGGTTTGATCGACAAATTTGCCAACATCTCATGTTCCAACTCACGACGAGGCCTGAAATCAAATCCAGCAATATACTCTATCTGCTTCCATTCCAAGAATATTTCTCTCAAACTAGCATGTCTTTTACTCAATGCATCAGTGACTGCATTCCCTTCCCCTGGAATATTGGAAATACTAAAATCATAAGAGACCAAGAACTCTAACCACCGGTGTTGTCGAATGTTAAAATCCTTCTGAAAGAAAAGGCATTTTAAGGATTTATGGTCCGTAAACAGCTCAAACCTCTCTCCTAATAGATAATGCATCCACATCTTCAAAGCAAAAATTATCGCTGCCAATTCCAAATCATGAGTTGGATATTTCCTTTCGTGCGCCTTTCGCGGTCGACTAGCATATGCAACAACTTTTCATTTCTACATCGATACCAAACCCAATTAGGCACCACAAGCATCGATTTATTTTGAAACTCTTCATTTCCACTTGAAATGGTCAACACTGATGACTGATCAATCTCTGTTGCAGAACCAAAAATGCATGCTCATAGTTCATATCCCATACAAAAGCCCGATTCTTCTTTGTTAAGTTGATCAACGGTGTAGCTATCTTCAAGAAGTCCTTTATGAAGCATCTATAATATCCCGTCAATCCTAGGAAGCTCCTTACATCTGTAGCATTCCTAAGTTGGTTCTAATCCTAGATTGCTTCCACCTTTGTTGGATGCACTGCTATATCCTATCCAAAAATAACATGACCCAAGAATCTCACTTCTTTCCTCCAGAAGTGACACTTAGAGAACTTCACTCTCAACTTGTGATTTCGCAATATCTCTAGCACAATCCTCAAGTGCATCTTGTGTTCTTCTTTAGTTTTGGAGTAGATCATAATATCATCTACGAATGCAAACACGAACTTATCTAGTTGGTCTCTGATAACTTGATTCATGAGATCCACAAAGTATGTCGAAGTGTTGATCAACTGAACGACAACACCGACCAGTAATAAAATCCCGACGGCTTACAAAACACAAAAATTGGTGCACTCTGCTTCACTACTTTAAGCTAGTGAAATTCCATCACCAAATCCATTTGAGAGAACATCTTTGCACCGGGATTTCACTAGCTTTGACTTTGAGTTGACTTTAGTTGACCGTGATACTAACCTCATATATCTGATGAGACAAATCATCTTCTGAACAGTGTTTCACTTCCAATGCTTCCACTTAACCCAACTATAGCCATTCGATGGATGTCATGCCACGATTTAACTATAATCAAAGTGTAGCTTCCACATTGAAGATCAACAGTATTCTCAAATAGAGAGAACTGCGTAAATTGGTCAGATCGATATTCTCTGCTTAACCTTAGTTTAGTTATATTAACCAAAAGAAAACTATCGAGTGATTCATTCCATAGTTATCCAATAACTATAAGTACATAACCCCTTGGTGCCCTCAAAAATCATGAATAATACACGGCCCAACATTTAAAGAGCTTTACATACTCTAATCTCAATGGATACATCGATACCCAGCCTTGATGCATCTTGACTAGGAACATTTAAAATGGCACATTTGTTTCATTGTGATAAATTACCCATGATTACAACACTTTGTAACTACTATCAAAAAACACACCATTTATGGATTTTCTACTAAATATATTTAATTAAATTGATTAATTAATATAACCACATTATATAAAGTATATAGTGGAAAGAAAATACATTTATTTCAAACAAGATTGGTCAACAAGTTAGATATATGTAACAAATTATATAATTTCCCTGAGGCATACCTCTAACTCTATCAGATAAGCCCTTCCTTATCTCTAATGGATCATAGCATCAACTTCAGTCAATTATGTAAGCAAAGATCTAGTACCAAATGTGATGATCGTCATATACCATCGGATCCAAAATAACCAAATAATGTGTTATTACTATGCCCGGTCGATATAGGAAAATCAACAAGGTTGAAATAAATAAATAAATAAATAAATGCAGCATAATATGTTGTATAAATCACGATGCATGGATAAAATATAATATCACATATACAACAGAGGAGATGGTTATAATAATATGAAATAGTCATTAGAGTAATATCCACAGAGTTAAACATCAAATGTCATATATTACACATAACAAATCAATCAAAATGGACCATCTCAACAAGTAGAAATAAGAAGCACCGCCAAAGCTCCAAATTTCTACATAGTGGAAAGCATAAAGATCCATATATGGTTACATGATAGCTCCACCTAGCTCGTCCTCCGCACAACTACTATGTTACAAAGATCTACTATCTAGTCTACTCATTTAAGAGTATCCAAGATAATAAGAAGTAAAAACATAAAATCATGGGTAATACAACAGTCTGGTGTAAGTGGTAAATGAATCTCAAAATGGTATGCAGGAAAATATAGTAAGGAAAAAAGGTACATGAAGCATACCTAGCCTATCTCTACAACCAAAGAGTTGGCATGTAACAACATATTATGTTACTCAAAAATATCATAAGGCAGTATGAATAGAATAGGATGGAAAGTGACTAAATTGCCCTAACTCCAGTACCTCCTAGCCATGATATCTTCGAGTGGTAGCCTACTAAAGAAAGCATCCAAAGTAATCATAACAACCATAGTAACCATCAAGCAATCCTAGCTATCACTCCATATATGTCTTGAATATTTGATAACTCATATGACTACTGAGCTAGGAACTAATGGAAATTCCTGTTTTTGTTGAACTCTCATATCACATAGCCTAAAGCTCGATACGTGTCTCACAGCCCAAAGCTAGACACTATATCTAAAGCCACTGGTCTAGGGTATACAGGTCCCTTCGTTAACCCATGGGCATCCCCACTTACAATATCCCTACTTCGAGTGCAACAGAAATCACTCTGAGTTATCAATGATCCCTTGGCACTAACCATATTCTAGCCCTCTTTACTGCTCATTTTTGATCCCACGCCCTTCTTGCTCAATCCAATTCCATTATCCAGGAATCCCCACATCCCCATTCACGACTCCCTCCTTTTATCGAGATGCCATCATCGGTGCCTACTCCCACCATGAGTCATCAACCGAAGATCCATAGCTTTTATCACACTATTATATCGACAACTAATCTTGATGCGGGCTGGCCATAACCTCTAGCACGGTCTGTAGAATAACTACTCTAGTCCCTAGAAATTCCATCATCACCTGACCAACCGCTATAATTTGGTGCTGATTTATCCATATAACTCGTTACCGAGTTATCACTATGCCAAATCATGGTTCGGCCTTCCTTCGTGCTTTTAGTAACCCACTTCCAGATGCTTTAAACCCTGACCTTTCCCTCAAAGCAACTCGGTTTTCATTTCCAGGAATCCAACTCCAAATTACAGAAGCAACTCGTCATAACATCCAACACATAGCCAAACTTCCTGCACCTTACCAAAGATAAACTCTATTAGACCTGCTCTTCCCATCCATCAAGTCGTCAAACCTATCCAGGTCATCTATATCGGTTGGGTTGGACCTATCCTATAACTCACAGCCAATTCTTCACGTCAACTCGGATAATGGCATAAGTTATCATGCATACTCCCATTATGCTCCAAAGCCTCTCCTTCCAGTTTCGTCCAATTCCGACCAACTTTGCCTTGGATTTGCTCAATTCTCCAATCTATCTTTTTATGCATTCAAAATACTAACAAGCAATATCAAAGCATATCATGCAAGCACTTTCTAATAAGCAATTTCATGCATTTAAACAAGCAATTCATAGAAATAAAATAAGCAAGACAATTCCTAAAATAGATCTACATATCATATGAATATATGAACATAAACAAGGTGAATACTAGATCAATCTAAATCATATGCACAAGTTAACCTCTAATTAGGGTTGTAATGTTTGCGGTTTTTCGTTGCTGAAAAACCGAAATGTTAGGGTTTAAGAAGAAGAAAGAGGTAGAAGAAGAGAGAAAAGATAGAACAGAACAGAAACAACACAACAATATCAGAATCTCACAATTTGCAGCAGAACAACATATAATAGATAAATGAATAATCATTAAACAAAGAACTATATCAGTTATTACATTACATCATATTACGTTACATTACATCATCAGAGTGTACAACAACAAACAACATCAACAGCGGAAAGAAAATATTATATACTAGTAATACGTCATGCCATCCAGCTTGCCTCCAGCAACTCCTGAATTCCAGAATATCCTGATAAACCTTACTCTTGACTGCCGTGTGGAAATTGGTGAGACCCAGAGTTTAGGAAGGAAAACAATAAACTCCGAGTCAGTCATGTGACTGGTGTGAGAACTCAAAACAGTTTATTTATCTTTAAAATCAAAATAGAGGAATATTTTTAAAGTCAATTCGCAATGCTTTTAAAAAATGAGACTACCATAAGGCCTCCCGCACACACACACACAATGCAAACGCAGAATCGGAGGAGATTTCTTCTTATGATAGTCAAAGATGCTTGATACGCATTAAAAAGAAATATTTGATATTATTACTAGTGCATAGTGTAGAAAAATTATTTCAAAAGTAAAGATATAAATCTTAGCCAGCATAGGCATTTCGCACTTATGCCTACTATAGCTACCATCCAAACAGTGGGGCGCCACCATAAGTGAATGATAGGTTCTACAACTAAAACCGTACAAAATCGTATTGTTTCTTTGGATTTTCAACAAATGGTCAGGCCAAGGAACTTCCCATTGCCACATGGAAACGCCTTTGGAATGACGTCCCGAGAACCAAACCGGATCTCTGCCAACACAAGGTCGGGTTACCCCAAACTGGGTAACTACTGACACGAATATGTCATCCCCCGATCGTAACCGATCTATCCGAGGATCCTCGATTTCCAACAACCACAAAATTTGCAGCAACAACATAGGTTAAGTATCTGGCCTCCATACCATAATACCACCTCTATCCAGAAGGAATGACATATACTAAAGGGGTGCTACCCCCTAATAACCTTGCTGCATCCTTCCTGTTTTGACCATTTCCGGGGTGTGAGGTCCGACGAAGTCTCGTCCACAAAGCCACGCTTTATACAAAAGCTGTGCTTTGGGTCAACAAATGATCATAGAAATGATCACCAAGATAAATGATCAAACAAATGATCATATCACAAATGATCAAACAATGATCATTTCACAGCAACACTCAGCATGCCACACTACCAAATTGGGAGTATATCACTAATAACCTTCAACTACATAACCTCTGAGCTCGTACGTCTCAGAGAAGGGTGTTAAGCTAAGAGAATAAATTCTCCGCCACCAACAAAAATATATTTGAAAGAAATCAGCTTTATATCTCAACTTGTAATGTCAGACATACAATCCATACAAGTCTGTTCCGGGCTCGAACAGAACCGAAGGCACTTACAAAGAAGTCCTTGCAATCCGGATAATTTCTAATCACGTCCGGACTTCCCGTCACTAAGGATGATAAAACCTCTATATCGGAGATCAGCCGATGCAGAGTAACTCAACGGTAATCCTTCCGTTTTCAAAAATATCCGGTCTTCAACACCGGTCATCAAATGCTATCCATTACGACGTATCACATATTCGGAAAGGGTTATACGACCCCAAGGTCCTTTCCCGGCTAACCCGAATAGTGAGCGCTTATTTTAAAAATAAGTGTGGTATTCAAATTCAAGCAATTCACAACTAATACCTATTTAAAGGTAAATATTGATAGTCGGTTATTTAACTATCAATAGAGATGTGCAACATCACCAGATTCCAAATAATTTTCCAAATTATTTATTTTCCAAAATACCTTTACAAGATATATATATATTTTCCACACTTCAACATTTGAAAACAAATTTTCAAATCACTTTTCACCTTTACAACCTTTGAAAACAAATTTCAATCATTTTCCTTATGCGGAAATACTTTTATTTCAAAATGGTTTATTTAAACCAGTTAAATAAATCCTTACCGATTTATTTTATATTTACGTTCCAAATCCGTAAATTTATTCCCACACTTCAAAAATAAATCAATGTTTATTTTTAAACAGATTTCCCTTTCTTTTACAAATTCCATAATGAATTTGTAATTCCTAAATATCTATGAATATACAATTTCCAAATTGATTTCTAATATTCATTTTCCATTATCTTTAAAAGATAAAATCTCAAAATATTCACTTCATATTGGAAAACACTTCCATACTTATTTAATAATAAGTAATTCACAAATCCATTTATTTTCAACACTTGGAAAACATTCAATATACTTAAATCGAAATTAAGTATACATTTCATTCTTTAAGGAAAACATTCACTTAAACATATTTATTTGGGCCAAAACGAATGTTGCGTAAAACATCGTTACGACGACCCAAAATCACTAGTATAGGGATTCAAAATTAAAATAGATATATAAATCCCAATACTATATAAAACATTTCCTTTCGGAAACCATTTACTATAACAACAGTGTTATAGCCCACAATTTCCTTATTCCTCGAAAACGTCTATTTCAACAATGAATGTTGAAATCTATGTATTCGATTTATAATACATTTTTAAAACATCGCTAAAACGATTAACTTCATTTTATAAATTCATTTTCCCAAGCATATCCATTTTATTTGATAATATATTCACCGTCCAAAATCGTGAATATACTTCCTTAACCAATTTCAACTTCAATTTATCAAATTCCATGGATTTCGAATTTATAAACAATGTCTATAAATTCCATTTCTATTTATAAGCTTCGATTTATAAATCTCCTTTGTTAATCCAATTTAATTTATATAACTCAATTATATACCAAAAGTCCATATTATAAGTTAAGCACTTATAATTCATTTATTTACCAAATCGTTCCTTTAAACTTCACAAATTTTAAATCTTATCACTTATAAGATTCATTTAAATTTTATAACAACTTCAACTTATAAAATCTCATTTATTAACAATTTCTATTTATATCCCATTAAAATGCCCAAAATCCAGTTTATAAGTTAACTACTCATAAATCTTTTATTTTACAACATCTATTCATTTTGTAATCTTCACAATTTTTAAATTTATAATTTTCAATTAAATCCATTTTATACTTCATTTTAACACTTAATAAACTCGTTTTATAATTCAAATATCTTTAACTTATAAAATATAAATTTTATAAATTTTTTATATAAACCGTTTATAATAATTCAGAAATCTCAATTTAACTATTTTATAAATTTATTAACTACTTATCTCAAAAACCACTTTTTGGTTATATTTCACAAAAATCCTAATTTTTATAACATAAAAATTTATAACGTTTTAATTATTTAAAATGAATCAATTCAAAAATTTGAATAAACGTATAATTTCAAAAATCATTTTAAAATCCTTTCATATTGGAAATCATTATCTTAACATTTTTAAAACTTTAAAATAGGTCCAGTGATGCAACACACCAAACAATCAATCACGGCATCCAAACATCATATATCATCATACGATAAACAACAAATATCACAATATTTGTAAATAAATAATTACAGTTGAGGAATCCAGTTGGATCCCTCCAACCTGTTTCCCTGCATCCACAAACATTAGCAAATATCACGGTATATGAGATTTATAAAATATTATCCACTTAATAGGCGTCGCAATAGGGTCTCATCCGCTATATAATGTGGGAAATCAATCAACTGCAATATATACATATGCCAATATATATTGCTATATATAGATATATCCTACTATATCTAATATCAAACTCAAACAGCAATCAATAAATAACTGCAAATCCAACTTTAAATTTTGAGTGAGAAGTTCTCACCTTTGCTTTTATTAGCAGTCCATTTTCCATCTTGGCTCAATTTTCTTGATTTATACCTTGTATAAATATTTACACAATTTATTAATATTCGAACAGATCGAATAATAAATTTTTCGCTTGGTAGTTTTAATTATCCAATGATTTTATTTTAACCCAATTTCTTTCAATAAAATTATCTAACCGAAGAATTAAATCTTAAACTAGAATTCCTTTAATAAATTACTTTCGATGGTTAAAATAATTATATAGGTCAATAAAAAAATAGCTCACTAAAATCAATATTTTCAAAATCAATTAGTAATTTAAAAATGGATAATTTGTAAAGCTATATATATATACTAATAAAACTAAGTCATAGATTTCTAAAATCTATCCTTTACACAAATTCGTATATTTCCCAGATCTCACAAATATATAAAGTTTTAAATTTATTTCTGCAGGCTGCCAAATAAAATTTCCTACAGTTTATATATACATATATTTTTACTAATTTCTCCTTTAATAAATTTGCTTCCTCTTCATTCTGTAAATAACAATAAAAATCTTCCCTACTGTATATATATAAACTCTGGAATTTTAAAACTAAACAGTAAACATATTTTATTTATTTTTTTCAAAATTCTTTCTGTTTCACAATAACTGCATATATGTATCTATTTAAAATCTTATTTCTAATCTATATACATTTTATTTAAATTAAATTAAACAAAATTGATACCTCTATTCATATCCACAGCTTGCATACGAACCCGCGGCCACCCATACGCACTCGAGTGACAGCCACCATCATACCACGAGTCGCCGCCGCCTCGAACCTCTTGTTGAGTCGTGAACCCCAATTGCTACTGTCTTGCCCTCGACTTGAAGCTGCCCCCAATTAAAGCCATCGCGACAAGGTCGCGAACTCCGCCTCACCATCGCAGCCCCTCCTTTCGCGAGCATCAGCTTCAATCCCCCAAACTCCAGCGCTCGAGAATCGACGAGCCTCTTCGCCTCGTGCCCTAGCATCAGCTCGGCCGATAGTTTTTTTTTCTTTTCGAATCGAAATAGATAAAAGAGGAGAGGGATTTGAGAATTTATGTTCGGCTATTTTAATTTTTCTCGGCTGTTCGTTTTTTTTAAACCGAGGAGAGTTATAAAATGTGAAGGAGGATGGCTTGCACGATTTTGTCCCGTAATCGTAGGCGTAATTTTAGGCATGTTTTAAGGAGAGGAACGTGGCTGATGTTTGACTAAATTTAAATTTAAATTTAAATTGAATTCGACTTAAATTTCAATGCGTTTACTTACCGTGTGCTCACATAACAACTCCAAAAAATACGAAATTTGAAATCCGGTAATAATTCAATATTACGGACCCAATGGCACTGGTTTTGTCGAATTCCGAGACTGTGTCTCGGATGGCTATTTTTAAATATCGATTCAAACGATATAATTTCAAAACTGAACAATTCACTTTCAAATTTAATTCTGAAGCTTCTAAAATCTTCAATATTATCAATATGGATTTTACAAGCCTTTGAAATAATTTTAGTCAGCTTAAAATAGAAGATTCAAATTTTTATTCAACTTTCAATAGATTAAATTTTATAATTTAACTACCAAATTCATTCTGATAATTTGAAATTCAAGTCAAACCATCATTCAAATATTTAAAATTAATTAAATATTTTCAAATTAAATTGTTCGAAATTCTGGGTCGTTACAATCTTCCCCCCTTAAAAGAATTTCGTCCCGAAATTACAAGTTAGGAAAAATGGTCCTTAACTCGTCTACTATTTTTCACAATCCAAATAGTTTTATCAACTTACTAACCTAAATCGTTTTATTAGAGATCCATTATCATTTTAACTAGCTTTCCCACTTCTATTATAAGTTCCAAACAACATTGTTTCCATAACCATTCAAATTTAAATTTAAATTCAAATTTAAATTCAAATTTAAACTTTCAAAATTTTCTCAAAAAATTTCTAACACCCTAAATTTTCGAAAAATTTCGCCAGCGTCTCCTTTGCGCGGCTAGCTCGGTACGACTACAAAATGGCTCCACGGCCCCTCAGAATCAAAAAGAAAAGAGAAAGCCAAGTGGCTGGAGAAGAAAATCATCAAATTTCATACTGAAATTGAAATACGTACCTTTTTGTCGAGCAATTCAATTTTATCTTTGAAATCAAAATCTCAATTCCATTTCTTTTAATACACCTGTATATCCTGCTAGCCATAATATCCAATTCCAACATTCAAACCATTTTACGAATTCCATTACAAAATATTCAATATATGCTTCTTATACATTTTTACTTCACTATTGAAGTTACATATTTATTTTCATTCATTTCAATTTCAATTCAATTCCATTCAATTTCATTTCTGAATATAGAATTTTATTGATTAACTTTCATTTACTAATTCATATTACTACTTTGAATTAGTTTCATTTACTAGTTCATTTCAATTTGCAAATTTCGAAATCGTTTGTCGTTAACTAAAATTTTTCAACAATTTTCGAAAAATTTCTAACTCCCAAAATTTTCGAAAAGTTTTGGCAGAGTCTCCTTTGTACGGAAGAGCGTTTGCAATTTGACAATATGTATAAATATGTATACATCGACCCACACGGTCGGAAAAGCAGAAAAACAGTTCATATTTCATATTTTTATTGCGTAGGCGTACCTTTTTAGCATTTTTAAGCAAAGCGACTAATTATTAGCTTATTAGCACGATCAAATCCAGCCATACGGCTCTCATGTACCTGTACTTGCTTAATTCAAACACGTCGGTGACATATATAAGAAATTTATTTGCATTTCATTTATTTTCAATAGCAAAACCTATGCATTTCATGAATAATGTACATAAACAATTTCCGTAAGCAATTTATATGGTTTCAATACAAATTTAATCGCTTACAACTAATTCCTTTAAATTAAATTCATTCTATCAAAATTCAAATTGTATAAGTTATCAACTCATTTATTATTCCCATAATATTTTAAATAGGATTCCAGAGTCTTTTCATGGTTTCAAAACCATTTCAGAACCAATTCAAATTATCCTTTGAATTTCAAAACCAAACCCAAATTTTCCAAACAAATTTATATTAAAACAATTTGGCAGCAATTCTTCTTTTGGAAACTCGAAACTGAACACCGATGATGTCGCGATCACCATCGGAATAATTTTCCAGCGACCGAAAAGAGTTTAGAGCTCTATATTCCTTCAAAACATTTTTCCAAACCTTTGAAATTCATTTTCCAAATCAAAAAGGAATTTAATTTCTAAAATTTCCAAATTCTAAAAAAAAAACATTTCCAAAAACTTCTCTGGAATTCTATTTCCAATTATAAATCAAATTTAAAATTTTCATTCTTAAACTTCATTTGTATATGGATTTTATTTTCTTGTCTTTATCTCAATTTTCATATAACAATGATTTAAATTCTATTTCAATTTCAATGGTAATAGTTCAATATTATTACTACCTAACAACCATGCATCCATATACTATAATAATCTTCAGAAAATCATTTCTTTTATATACAAAAATAGCTTTGGGTAAAATTATTTCATTTACCCTATTTTAAAAACAATACTATGTCAGTTCATCTTGTTTGAGAGTTTAGAAACTCCTATCAACACAGTTAGCTAGACTGCACCGACCAGAATTTATAAACAATCAACCGATAAGTCAACACAATATAAAACAATTTATATTCACTAACAAATACGCGCTCATATCTATTATTACACTCAAACTCATTCTAGAGTACTACTGACTCTATCTCTAATGAGTAACACCCAACAGAGCCATGGTTGTCGCTTAACCATATGCTCTGATACCAAGTGTAACGTTTGCGGTTTTTCGTTGCTGAAAAACCGAAATGTTAGGGTTTAAGAAGAAGAAAGAGGTAGAAGAAGAGAGAAAAGATAGAACAGAACAGAAACAACAGAACAATATCAGAATCTCACAATTCGCAGCGGAACAACATATAATAGATAAATGAATAATCTATAAACAAAGAACTATATCAGTTATTACATTACATCATATTACATTACATTACATCATCAGAGTGTACAACAACAAACAACATCAACAGTGGAAAGGAAATATTATATACTAGTAAAACGCCATGCCATCCAGTTTGCCTCCAGCAACTCCTGAATTCCAGAATATCCTGATAAACCTTACTCTTGACTGCCCGTGTGGAAATTGGTGAGCACCCAGAGTTTAGGAAGGAAAACAATAAACTCAGAGTCAGTCATGTGACTGGTGTGAGAACTCAAAACAGTTTATTTATCTTTAAAATCAAAATAGAGGAATATTTTTAAAGTCAATTCGTAATGCTTTTAAAAAATGAGACTACCATAAGGCCTCCCGCACGCACGCACGCACAATACAAACGCAGAATCGGAGGAGATTTCTCCTTATGATAGTCAAAGATGCTTGATACGCATTAAAAAGAAACATTTGATATTATTACTAGTGCATAGTGTAGAAAAATTATTTCGAAAGTAAAGATATAAATCTTAGCCAGCATAGGCATTTCGCACTTATGCCTACTATAGCTACCATCCAAACAGTGGGGCGCCACCATAAGTGAATGATAGGTTCTACAACTAAAACCGTACAAGATCGTATTGTTTCTTTGGATTTTCGACGAATGGTCAGGCCAAGGAACTTCCCATTGCCACATGGAAACGCCTCTGGAACGACGTCCCGAGAACCAAACCGGATCTCTGCCAACACAAGGCCGGGTTACCCCTAACTGGGTAACTACTGACACGAATATGTCATCCCCCGATCGTAAACGATCTATCCGAGGATCCTCGATTTCCAACAACCACAAAATTTGCAGCAACAACAAAGGTTAAGTATCTGGGCTCCATACCATGATACCACCTCTATCCAGAAGGAATGACATACACTAAAGGGGTGCTACCCCCTAATAACCTTGCTGCATCCTTCCTGTTTTGACCATTTCCGGGGTGTGAGGTCCGACGAAGTCTCGTCCACAAAGCCACGCTTTATACAAAAGCTGTGCTTTGGGTCAACAAATGATCATAGAAATGATCACCAAGATAAATGATCAAACAAATGATCATATCACAAATGATCAAACAATGATCATTTCACAGCAACACTCAGCATGCCACACTACCAAATTGGGAGTATATCACTAATAATCTTCAACTACATAACCTCTGAGCTCGTACGTCTCAGAGAAGGGTGTTAAGCTAAGAGAATAAATTCTCCGCCACCAACAGAAATATATTTGAAAGAAATCAGCTTTATATCTCAACTTGTAATGTCAGACAAACAATCCATACAAGTCTGTTCCGGGCTCGAACAGAACCGAAGGCACTTACAAAGAAGTCCTTGCATTCCGGATAATTTCTAATCACGTCCGGACTTCCCGTCACTAAGGATGATAAAACCTCTATATCGGAGATCAGCCGATGCAGAGTAACTCAACGGTAATCCTTCCGTTTTCAAAAATATCCTGTCTTCAACACCGGTCATCAAATGCAATCCATTACGACGTATCACATATTCGGAATGGGTGATACGACCCCGAGGTCCTTTCCCGGCTAACCCGAATAGTGAGCGCTTATTTTAAAAATAAGTGTGGTATTCAAATTCAAGCAATTCACAACTAATACCTATTTAAAGGTAAATATTGATAGTCGGTTATTTAACTATCAATAGAGATGTGCAGCATCACCAGATTCCAAATAATTTTCCAAAATATTTATTTTCCAAAATATCTTTACAATATATATATATATATATATATATATATATATATATATATATATTTTCCACACTTCAACATTTGAAAACAAATTTTCAAATCACTTTTCACCTTTACAACCTTTGAAAACAAATTTCAATCATTTTCCTTACACGGAAATACTTTTATTTCAAAATGGTTTATTTAAACCAATCAAATAAATCCTTACCGATTTATTTTATATTTACGTTCCAAATCCGTAAATTTATTCCCACACTTCAAAAATAAATCAATGTTTATTTTTAAACAGATTTCCCTTTCTTTTACAAATTCCATAATGAATTTATAATTCCTAAATATCTATGAATATACAATTTCCAAATTGATTTCTAATATTCATTTTCCATTATCTTTAAAAGATAAAATCTCAAAATATTCACTTCATATTGGAAAACGCTTCCATACTTATTTAATAATAAGTAATTCACAAATCCATTTATTTTCAACACTTGGAAAACATTCAATATACTTAAATCGAAATTAAGTATATATTTCATTCTTTAAGGAAAACATTCACTTAAACATATTTATTTGGGCCAAAACGAATGTTGCGTAAAACATCGTTACGACGACCCAAAATCACTAGTATAGGGATTCAAAATTAAAATAGATATATAAATCCCAATACTATACAAAACATTTCCTTTCGGAAACCATTTACTATAACAACAGTGTTATAGCCCACAATTTCCTTATTCCTCGAAAACGTCTATTTCAACAATGAATGTTGAAATCTATGTATTCGATTTATAATACATTTTTAAAACATCGCTAAAACGATTAACTTCATTTTATAAATTCATTTTCCCAAGCATATCCATTTTATTTGATAATATATTCACTGTCCAAAATCGTGAATATACTTCCTTAACCAATTTCAACTTCAATTTATCAAATTCCATGGGTTTCGAATTTATAAACAATGTCTATAAATTCCATTTCTATTTATAAGCTTCGATTTATAAATCTCCTTTGTTAATCCAATTTAATTTATATAACTCAATTATATACCAAAAGTCCATATTATAAGTTAAGTACTTATAATTCATTTATTTACCAAATCGTTCCTTTAAAACTTCACAAATTTTAAATCTTATCACTTATAAGATTCATTTAAATTTTATAACAACTTCAACTTATAAAATCTCCTTTATTAACAATTTCTATTTATATCCCATTAAAATGCCCAAAATCCAGTTTATAAGTTAACTACTCATAAATCTTTTATTTTACAACATCTATTCATTTTGTAATCTTCACAATTTTTAAATTTATAATTTTCAATTAAATCCATTTTATACTTCATTTTAACACTTAATAAACTCGTTTTATAATTCAAATATCTTTAGCTTATAAAATATAAATTTTATAAATCTTTTATATAAACCGTTTATAATAATTCAGAAATCTCAATTTAACTATTTTATAAATTTATTAACTGCTTATCTCAAAAACCACTTTTTGGTTATATTTCACAAAAATCCTAATTTTTATAACATAAGAATTTATAACGTTTTAATTATTTAAAATGAATCAATTCAAAAATTTGAATAAACGTATAATTTCAAAAATCACTTTAAAATCCTTTCATATTGGAAATCATTATCTTAACATTTTTAAAACTTTAAAATAGGTCCACTGATGCAACACACCAAACAATCAATCACGACATCCAAACATCATATATCATCATACGATAAACAACAAATATCACAATATTTGTAAATAAATAATTACAGTTGAGGAATCCAGTTGGATCCCTCCAACCTGTTTCCCTGCATCCACAAACATTAGCACAATACCAATTCCGCTTCGAAACGGAATATCGCGGTATATGGGATTTATAAAATATTATCCGCTTAATAGGCGTCGAAATAGGGTCTCATCCGCTATATAACGTGGGAAATCAATCAACTGCAATATATACATATGCCAATATATATATATATATACATATGCATATACATATATATATATATATTGCTATATATAGATATATCCTACTATATCTAATATCAAACTCAAACAGCAATCAATAAATAACTGCAAATCCAACTTTAAATTTTTGAGTGAGAAGTTCTCACCTTTGCTTTTATTAGCAATCCATTTTCCATCTTGGCTCAATTTTCTTGATTTATACCTTGTATAAATATTTACACAATTTATTAATATTCGAACAGATCGAATAATAAATTTTTCGCTTGGTAGTTTTAATTATCCAATGATTTTATTTTAACCCAATTTCTTTCAATAAAATTATCTAACCGAAGAATTAAATCTTAAACTAGAATTCCTTTAATAAATTACTTTCGATGGTTAAAATAATTATATAGGTCAATTAAAAAATAGCTCACCAAAATCAATATTTTCAAAATCAATTAGTAATTTAAAAATGGATAATTTGTAAAGCTATATATATATACTAATAAAACTAAGTCATAGATTTCTAAAATCTATCCTTTACACAAATTCGTATATTTCCCAGATCTCACAAATATATAAAGTTTTAAATTTATTTCTGCAGGCTGCCAAATAAAATTTCCTACAGTTTATATATACATATATTTTTACTAATTTCTCCTTTAATAAATTTGCTTCCTCTTCATTCTGTAAATAACAATAAAAATCTTCCCTACTGTATATATATAAACTCTGGAATTTTAAAACTAAACAGTAAACACATTTTATTTATTTTTTTCAAAAATCTTTCTGTTTCACAATAACTGCATATATGTATCTATTTAAAATCTTATTTCTAATCTATATACATTTTATTTAAATTAAATTAAACAAAATTGATACCTCTATTCATATCCACAGCTTGCATACGAACCCACGGCCACCCATACGCACTCGAGTGACAGCCACCATCATACCACGAGTCGCCGCCGCCTCGAACCTCTTGTTGAGTCGTGAACCCCAATTGCTACTGTCTTGCCCTCGACTTGAAGCTGCCCCCAATTAAAGCCATCGCGACAAGGTCGCGAACTCCGCCTCACCATCGCAGCCCCTCCTTTCGCGAGCATCAGCTTCAATCCCCCAAACTCCAGCGCTCGAGAATCGACGAGCCTCTTCGCCTCGTGCCCTAGCATCAGCTCGGCCGATAGTTTTTTTTTCTTTTCGAATCGAAATAGATAAAAGAGGAGAGGGATTTGAGAATTTATGTTCGGCTATTTTAATTTTTCTCGGCTGTTCGTTTTTTTTAAACCGAGGAGAGTTATAAAATGTGAAGGAGGATGGCTTGCACGATTTTGTCCCGTAATCGTAGGCGTAATTTTAGGCATGTTTTAAGGAGAGGAACGTGGCTGATGTTTGACTAAATTTAAATTTAAATTTAAATTGAATTCGACTTAAATTTCAATGCGTTTACTTACCGTGTGCTCACATAACAACTCCAAAAAATACGAAATTTGAAATCCGGTAATAATTCAATATTACGGACCCAATGGCACTGGTTTCGTCGAATTCCGAGACTGTGTCTCGGATGGCTATTTTTAAATATCGATTCAAACGATATAATTTCAAAACTGAACAATTCACTTTCAAATTTAATTCTGAAGCTTCTAAAATCTTCAATATTATCAATATGGATTTTACAAGCCTTTGAAATAATTTTAGTCGGCTTAAAATAGAAGATTCAAATTTTTATTCAACTTTCAATAGATTAAATTTTATAATTTAACTGCCAAATTCATTCTGATAATTTGAAATTCAAGTCAAACCATCATTCAAATATTTAAAATTAATTAAATATTTTCAAATTAAATTGTTCAAAATTCTGGGTCGTTACAAGGGTTAGAAAAGTTTTTGACATCAAAGGTTATGTTAAATCATGCAATTTTAACTATATAATCCTATATATAAGATAGTGACAATGCATAAACCACTCACTAATTATCAAATTCAACCAATTTGAATGCAGATCTAATCTAAAAAGCAATGGAAAAATACTTAAGATCAACCAATTTGATGATCTATATCTTCTAATTGATGATCTAATCTCTAATCTACAGTCTAATTTGATTTAGAGAGTAATTTATATGATTTTGGATGAACCTAGGGCTAATGGGGGTTTAGATCTAATTTAGAGAACAAGGTTCAATTTGATTTCTACATCCCCTATTTATAGTAATCCTAAGTTAGTACTAATGGGCTTAATTAATTACACGCTTATTTAGACCATTAGATGTCTAAAATTAAAACTAGCATAACTTCTTAATTATAAGTCTGTTTCTTATTATGACCACTCTATGGAATGAGAAACCATCATCTCGAAGCAACAAAATTGGTTTGAGACCCTAATTTAACTCCTATAAAAGTTATAGCCCAAACAAGATTTTAAGGGTCAAAATGATCATACAGAAATTCCAAAAAAAGAGACATATCCCAAAATTATAGAGTCATACGACCTTAAATGAAATAAATAAAAATATTTTACAATCCTTCAATACGTAAATATGGGTCCTTACAAAATCTTAGTAGTTTAGGCATGTTGCCTATCTCATGTGTTGTAGCTAGTTGTGCATTTTATTACTTGATGATGCACCTTAGTACCAAACTTGTATTCATTTATAAAGTGGTACTATAACCACCTTGCTTATGTAAAATAATAATACTTTGTTTTGCCTGAAAAAAATGAAAAAAATTAGATATTGCAACTTGAAAATAAAAATTCAAACTAACCACACATGGTTTCTACTCAAAATTATAACTAAATATCCGTGCAACTCAATTTCTCTTGAATGTGTTAAAAATGTACAGTTTGTAGAAAAAAATTCATGTGCGAAACATGTAACATGATCACGCGCTTGCGTGTCGTAACACTCGTTGTGTATGAAAAGTCTATTAGAACACAAAATATGAACACAACTTGTGACACAATGGATCTCAACCACTAGATTTCCCCCAGATCCAAAGGTCTAGATCTGTATAATTGCTTGGGTAATGCTATTCCCTAGTTGGATGGAAGATTTTGGACTACTAATGTAACTTACACGATCAAACCCTATATTCACTATGTACTTTACTATATATACATTTTCGTATAAAGCATTAGAAAAAATTAGGCTGCAAAATGAAAAATGGATAAATAACCTATATTCGAGAAAATTTATACAACGGCATCTACATTCGAAAATCATCTGTTTGATATTTTTTGGATTTTGGTTTAATTTTGTATATTTTCATAAAATATAAGCATGTATTTACTGATATAATTAAATAAATAGTTTATTTCATATGTATTTAATACTTATTAACTATTTAATTTTAGTGGGAATTAGCCACAAGGTCCTCTTTAGCAAGTGCAATTAGTTTTTAGGACACACAACTGAAATAATTACTTTTAAGGAAAAAAATGCAAAATAATTAGTTTCTAAGGCCTAAAAACCTATGAAATTATGTCCTTGAAAGTAATTGAACTGCTGACTTTGTCCTTAAAAGTAATTATTCTGCTGATTTTGGCCTTGAAATTAATTTCTGTGGATGTGTGTCCTAAAAACTAATTGGACTGCAAAGTTTGTCCTTCTAGTGAAATGCCTCTTAATTTTATGTATTATCACCGTACTCATTGATTTTATAAATTTTAATAATCGATGGAATTGAAAAATGTTAATTACTTTTTTATTAATTGACTATTCTTTAATTGATTAATTATTAATTATAAAATCATTACAAAACATTAATTGTTAATTATTATTTCATCATTGTAATAAATTTGGTTTTAAGTTAACACTTGAATATTTGATTTACTTTTCAAATTTTTATTAAGTTAATTCGTAAAACCAATTTCTTTATTTAAAGAAAATATGAATTTGAAATATCCTTGAATTCCATAAATTAAAAAAAATTGGTTTTACAAATTAACTTAATAAAAATTTGAAAAGTAAATCAAATATTCAAGTGTTAACTTAAAACCAAATTTACTATAATGATGAAATAGTAATTAACAATTAATGTTTTGTAATGATTTTATAATTGATAATTAATCAATTAAAGAATAGTCAATTAATAAAAAAGTAATTAAACTTAATTTATTAATTCTTGTTTTATCAGATATGATAATTATTTGATATCTTTTGTATATGCATCTGCATATACCTGATATTCGAAAATGATTTCAGGTGTAGATGTGACAATATTCGTATTTGAAAATATCAATTGGCAGGTTTGATCAAATTAACCGTACATCAATCTTTTAGTTATACATGTTTTGGTTGAAATTCACTTTACTGAATAACATTATAATTACTCATGTACTTTGGCATTGTTCATTTTTTTGCATTTCTGCTGATTGTTTTGACTCTGAATCATAATTTCATGAAACTATAGGTGCGGGCGGTCTGACACCGAACTTGAGGTTAACTAATCGCTTAACAATGGCAGTTTAGTTAACCAAACTACGATCAATTTTGGTTGGTTTATATACATTGATCCCTAAGCCCGTCCTAAATAACTAACTAGGGATAACGACTCGTTTTAAGCAATTAACAACTTCAAGCGGTCCATTACTAACTTAGTTAACCGTTCAATCAATCATTAATCACAATTATTCACTTATTTACTAAATTTCACTGCCGTATTGCTATTAACCATGATTAAATGATTATAAATAGTCATGTAGTGTCATATAGTTAATCCATTTTAGTATGTTAATGTCAGTGGGGTTACTCCTTATATATCTAGTTTGGTTTCAAGAAGGAAGATTATTAGTCGAAACTAAGTGGCATTATGGATTTTCTTGGCTACGTTTATGGGCCATTTAAGGCATCGTTCCTAGAAAAAATTGTTGCAATAACATTGGCGACGTGTCGGAAGTTTAGCATTCCAAATGGAACATTTGGATCATTGAGCCAATTGATAGGGAACGATGTGTTGGTTTACAATGTGTCGGAAGCTTCATGCCATTTTCCACAAAGGGATGCTTCTTTTCCCCTTCTCCTTCCTCATATTTGTTCACCCTCATTCACCAGCACACTAGAAAATTCAAATCTTCCCGATTTCCTACAGCACAGTTTGATTCTCTTTTATGGCATTATTTAAAATATATTTTGTCTATCTTGTTTCAATTTATAACACATATTTTTTTTAATGAACTTTTTGCTATATTCAGTAATTTTCTGTTTTCAGCATATCGCACACATCTTCTACTTCTTCTTTCTCTCAGCATATTGCTTTATGAACGCCGAAAGTGTGGGAATTTTTTTACCGAATATCGTGAATTCCGTCATCTCATTTTATGCGTCGATGACAAACACATTTAACGACGGATTGAACTTTGATCGGTCCCATAAGCAAATGAAGAATAAATAAGACAACTTCAACATTCCTGGATTGAGTGAGAGAAATGCTACGGCTAGAAGCTAATATTTAAGATCAGGAGAACGATTACATTGACGGTCCTGAAGAGTAGTGGAATACCACCACACGAAGATTTAAGAGATTCAAAAATGATCTTCCTTCAAACTCAGAGAGTTGGACCAGCGTTGTGGAAGTTGCATAAGAAACTGGACTTGTAGATATCCGATACGCTCCAGCTGATCGGTCTTTTACTATTGTTATGGATTATTACTTCGATTGGATACCTCCTAACACTCCAATTACTCTACCATCTAAACGCATTAGACATTCTAAGCGGGGCAGCTCGAGTAGGCATGACGTTTGAATGTTGATCGTTCATGCATATCATTCCAACAAAATCATACAGTGTTATTATGCTTTGTTATCTCCTATTTTACATACTCAACACTGTGAGCTTATGTTAGTTTTTCTTAATGATTTCACAAACTTGGATATTGTTGGAAAATTGACTAACAAAGACACGAGGATTTATAATGTACAAGTTGGATTTGTTAGTGATCTTCGTCGGTAGTTTTAGTTTGTTATGAATGTATTTGAACTTAAAATTAGTTTATTTTAGTGAAACTTCGCAACATTTCTTTTATTATTTGCAATTATTAAACGTTTATTACAAAGTAAAAACAAATAATTAATTATACTTACATCAATTTAATTAAAATCATATTTTAAGTACTCACTACAAGACTACAGGGCTACTCTAACGGCAAATAGCCGTCGGCGGCCGTCAAAAGCCGATGGTAAAGCCGTCGGAGTATCTTCCATGACTTCTATTGCCTTTCAACGCAGTCGACGACTTTCTTATGATGCCTTTTCGACGGCTACTAATGGCAATATAGTGACGGTGTTCGACGACTAACGAGGGATACATGGTCCCATCGAAACCAATAATCTATTGGTAGCCATCGAGAGCCGTCGAAAATCTGGGTTTATTTTTTCCCTACTGCTATTTGACTTCCATCAAATCTACATATATCAATATACTTCTCAACTTCATTCCACACAGATAATTCGAATATATATATATATATATATATATATATATATATATATATATATATAACGACCAACATCACATATTATACCAACTATAATATAAACCACAATCTCCACTATATACAAAATCATAAACTCCAATATATACAAAATCAATATTATAAATTCCAATATATACAAAATCAACCATCCAATATTCTCAAACATCCAACGAAACACTGGCCAATCAACGTCAAACATCAAACAACTCCATAAAATGTACCAAATCATCACAACACATCCAATCTCTCATCAAAGTGTATAAAACATAAAAAAATCATCCTCGCCAACTCCAAATCAACATATACACCATCAAGCATAAACACTAAAAAGAGTAACCATCAAGAGTCGTTCTTTGGAAGCATCAAACAACTAAGGAAATGAACTATGTCAGTGCACGTACTCATCCAAGCGCTAATTCAACTGCTCCATATGTATAGCATGAAGACGGTCATGCTCCTCCAGCTGCTCGACCATGGCTCTCAGTTGTTTTGTCTTGACTTTGTCCTTCTCTTTTTGGTATGCGTATTGAGATGCCCTCACCAGCAAATAGAAAATACTGTTATAGAACTTTTCGACGACTTTTATAACAATTGTGTAACTTTTATAAGATAGTTTATTTTTATAAATTACCGCTTGGTTTCCATAACCAAAACACAGATTTCATTGTGTAGGATCCATGATGGAGTCAAAAATAGCGTCTTCCTCCTCGCGGGTCAACTCACCGCGGTCCGATTCCTTTAGCATCTATGCCCGTGCCTCTTGAAACTTTTCCTACAATGCCAAAAAATTATAGTTGAAATTAACACAATATTATTTTAATTCTTCAAAGCCTAATCAATCAAATAACTTAAAATTCAAAATATGCATATATATGCAGCCTTCGCCTTATCCTCATCTTCCCACGCATATGTAACATTGCCGGCTTCGTCCGTTTTCTTTATGGCATGATTATGAGCAAACACTTCCATGTATGAGATCGGACGTTGACATGCTCTTTTCTGCAATAAATAATGTATATATATTACTGTTTATATTAACTGTTTATTATTAACTTATAACCTGAACTATTTAAAATGTAATAACTGTTTATAATCGCAATTAATAAATTTACCAAATCCTCACAATGATGCTGGAATGACTTGGAACCACCGCGATGTGTTACCGTATTCTTATTTCTATTTGTTGAGTTCCTCTGTGACTCAGCCTACAAATTTAAATAATTGAACAATGTATTTAATAGATGTAAACCAAAGCAATGAGATATATATGATATATTAATTACCTTGAACTCATCGTTATTCCCCCAAGTAACCCAAGCATCCCATACACTGGAATCCATCCAGTTCGGTTTCTTCCTAGCTCTCCTAAGGCCCGACATCATGTCCCAATAGTTCTTCGTTATATTAGATTTCCAGTGGCGTTGCACAAGGGAAATGTCCGCTTCCTGCAGATCTACGGAACCCTACACATTGAGAAAATTAATATAGGTTGTACATTTATAAGTAGTCAACAAATTGTAAAACTATAATTTATAAATATGTAAATTTAAACTCACTAAAAAGTCCTGCCAGATGCTCTCTCCGATCGGGTCAGGGATCTTACTCCATCGGGGGAAACAACCAGTGATCCTACTCATATATGCCTGGTTGGAAATACTAAGAACCACTCCCGATGGCTCTAGATCAAATCCCCTGTGTTACATTTGAAACATAGCTTTAGACTATTATATATATCGTAAACAAAATATTTCTAATGCTACACTTCTAATATTAATACTTATGATCCATTGGCTTTGGGCTGTAAATACATACTGGTTGTGTTGCTGGCTTCGAAAGGCCACTGTCATCACATCTATTCCCTCTTCGAGAAGAAGAGGGAGAACCGGAGTGGAAGGAGCTACGCCTTCGAAAAAAAAGACATAATACTTGTTACGTACATATCAATTTATTATGTCAAAACATATAATTCATAATAATTATGAGAAAAGATATCATAATTGATGAGAAAAATGTAACATTAATAATCGCATAAATTACCTTATATTAAACTGTATATCAGCGATCAGTCCACGTCGTTTTCTGATTCGGACTCGATTTCGTACTCCATATCGTTTCCCTCTATAGTTTCAAATGCTTCTACCAATACATTTGATTCATCATTTAGAGATCCAAAATCTGTATGGTTGTCCATTATTATTATTTCAACATTTTCCTCGATATCTGCTTAATAGGCTTGTTTATTTGGAATATTCTTTCCATCAAACGTAAATCTTGCATTCGTTTTAAAACTGCAGACCAGTTTGCTTTATTTCTTTTTAGAGATGGATAATGGGTATAATAAACTTGTAGAAATTGCTTGGCTAGTACAAAAGGATCGTACTTTTGGTAACACGACGTATGTTTTGTTTCTATAAGATTATAATTTGGATGTACGATAACTCCAGAACCTGGAACATTGCAGAACCAGTTGCATCTAAATAAAAAAACTTCCTCCGTAGGTCTAGTGAAATATGTCAATTGAAAAACCCGGGCTAACACACCATAAAAATCATTTATATGATCATTTGGATCATCATTGCCTTTAACAAACACACCGGTATTGTTAATTAATTTTTTAGCACCATATTCTGGGGCGTTGAATTTTTATCCATTGACGAAGAATATTGAATATGTCTTAACTTTTCTTTTTGGTCCCATCGCTAGATGTTTTAATTCTTCATCGACCACACAATTTATCGGATTATAAACATAGTTCGAAAACCAAGTAGCGAAATCTTTACTTATATCGCCGCTTGGATGTTGTGATTCATAAACACTGCAAACCTAGATAACATATTGCATTGAAATTAATATACACGTGTAGTATTAAATTAGATACATATATCCAGACTTAATTTAATATTATCTAATAAATGGTGCAACTTCAGTACAATTAAGAAGAATATATGTGTGTGCTACATGGCAATCTCTATCGTCTAACCATACTTTCATACATTTTCCAGCAGGTCGACCATATTGTCTAGAAATAGATAACATTGTCTCAAAACAACAATCTTGTCCAACGGCTTCACCATTACGCGTAGCGCTTTCAAATGATAAGCTTACATAATCAATGAAATAATGAGTAAAAAGAATGAAGATTCTTCTTCGATATATGATTTGCAAATTGAATCTTCAATTCAAGCTTTTTGTCCCACTTTTTTCTTTAAATGATTTAAGTACCTAACAGAAAATATATTAGTTCAAAAATAACTTATATATATGTAATTGAAATAATATTTACCATACTCGATATTAATACCTTACCTCTCTAATGGATATATCCATCCATATTGTATAGGACCTCGACGACGTGCTTCATATAGAAGATGAATAGGTAAATGCTCTATTGCATTAAAGAAACCTAAATGAAATATTTTCTCCAATTTACAGAGTAGTACAGGGATTTCTTCCTTAAGTTTACATAGACGATCAACTTTTAACATAGTTGAACAAAGCTCCTTACAAAACAAACTAAGTTCCGTTACAACCTTCCAAACTTTTCCGGACAACAGTTCTCTGAAAGCGACGGGAAACAAATTTTCCATCATTATATGACAACTATGGCTTTTCATCCCACTTAGTCTCCCGTTCTTATAGTCGACACATCTACGAAGATTAGAGGAAATCCCATCGGAAAATCGTAATCCTTCCACCCATTCTAATAATACTTTAACTTGGTTGTTGTCTAACTCATAACATGCGTTGGGTTTTTAGTGTCATTTGGCTTGATATGAAGCTCAAGACGGTTACAAATTTCTTCTATATCACGTCTTGATTTCAAATCGTCCTTAGTCGTGCCCTTAACATTCAAAACTGTATTAAACAGATTATCAATTACATTTTTCTTGTTATGCATCACGTAAATGTTATAACGGACTAGGAGATTTTTTCAATAAGTCAGCTCCCAAAATGTACTTTTTTTGCACCAATTATGAATCGTCGATTTACTTTAAATTTCAATTTGTTGCTTGTTTTCATATATCTTTGGATATTCCTTTACAACTTCGTATATATCTTTGATTGACCAAATTGTTGGTGGTCGTAAAGTCTCATGTCTATTAGCTATGAAGTTTTTTTATCTCTTCTAAAATGATGATTAACATAGAGAAAACACCGATAACAATCAAATCATGAAACTTTCTTCTCATTTGATAAAGAAGATGCTCATATTTCTTCCATACAATAAGGACAAGCTAAACGACCGACTGTACTCCAATCTGAAAGCATTGTATATGTAGGAAAATCGCTAATAATCCACAATAAAGAAGCAGACATTCGATTTTTTTGATACGTCATACGTTTCAACTCCGTACCACAATGTATTCAACTCTTTGATTAATGGTTGTAAGTAAACATTGATTCCCTATGTCGGATCATCTGGGCCATGGACGATAATTGTGAGAAACATATATGGAGTTTTCATACACATCCACAGAGGTAGATTGTAAGGTGTAACGATTATATGCCAACATGAATATTTTGAACCAAACTGAGAAATCGGTGAAAATCCATCCGTACATAAACCAAGCCTAACGTTACGGCTCTCCACTGTGAAACTGGGATATTTATTGTCAAAATGCTTCCATGCTTCTTCATCAGCTGTGTGCGTTAACGTACCTTCTTTCTGTATTCCCACATTGTGCCACCTCATATGATGCACTGTTACAAATGATGCATATAATCTTTGAAGTCTAGAAGTGATAGGTAAGTAATGCATACGCTTGTATAAAACTTCTTTTTCCTTCTTTTTTCTTGGTTTGTATCTTTCTTGGTTACATATTATGCAATTTCTAAGATTGATGTCTTCTTTTCAAACAACATGCAACCATTTAAACAAGTATCTATTTTTTGATACGGCAAACCGAAAGTAGACATAAGTTTTTTTACTTCATAATGATTTTCGCACATTATGTTATCGGGTGACATATGCTGTTTTGCATCTTATACAACAGCTGTAAATCCGGCTTCCGTGAGTTTGTATTTTGATTTCATCGCAATGTACTCTGGAGTTACTGATAATCGAGTGCCGTTTGTACAGCCATTCCATAAGGGTTTCTTAGCAGCATCCAATAAATCATATTTTTTTTCCGCTCCTACAGTTGGTTCCTCTTCCATGTTAACATCGTCATTATCAACTTTAACGGTATGGAACATTGATCGTGCTGCATCTTCGACCGTATGCTCTATGAGATTCGTCGTACTAATTTCATTACCAACCTCCTCCTCTGACTGTTTTTGATTAGGTGCTACAATTTTTCCATGACACTCCCACACCAAATAATTCAGCACGAAACCGTAGTGGCGTAAATGAACTCTAACCATATCCGATATCAAATGCTTTAATAGTTTGCACTTACTACATGGACAACGAACTTCTTTGTCGTTTCCATCATTACTTAAAACGAATTCAATAAACACATGTAACCCATTATAAAATGTTCACTTATTGAACCTCCAATTTTCCTTCGCCGTTCATACATCCAGCTCCGATTAGTAAATTAATTGACCATTTTTTCTACTTTAAAACCTACGATAGAAATTAAAATTAGTATTAGTCATTTAATTTTATGGATTGACATTTTATTTTTTAATTAAAAAGTATTTATTTATAGTGTCATTGAGTTTGCTAAATTGTGCCTTTTTGCGTCTTCTTGCACCATTTTTCGCATTGAAATTGCTTTTGTGTCTTTTTGTGCTTTGTTGCTCATTGAATTGGTTTTGCGCCTCGAAATGAATATTTATTAAATTTTTAGCTTTCATGTTTTTTTTGCTTTGATGGTCGGTCATTCTACTTTCCATTACAATCACAGTAGTAATTATATTTCATAAATCAATTCATTTTAAACGATTTCACAGCACTTACCTCATGTTCCTTGTATCATACACAAATGCGTGTACACAAGGAAAAAAGGAAGTGCTGTCAAAATTTTGTGGACTTTTTAAAATGAAATGATTTACGAAATGTAATTACTTTATAGTGTTTGTAACTTGTACAATATAGAGACAAATCTGACAAATATTGTATCAAATGAATATGCATGTCCGTTTTGTAATAAAAACGAATATTCATATAACGATCGTATACAATACTTGTCAGACGAGGTCAAAAACTCTCCAAGGGATTTATACAAAATAAGACATATGCACAACTACTTTGTTTATAGATTATCAATATTAGCATTATATATCAATATTATGCACGATTAGTTAATTATATAACATATATTAGCATTTGTACAATAATTTATTTATATTTTACTGTTTTATTAAATATATACTATATTATATGATTTTTACTATTTCGAATATATACACACACATATACATATACATATATATTATTCATGTTTTATAAAAACGATTAAGGGTTTAACTATGGTTAATGTATTTTAATTTTGTTTTCGGAATTTTACAAACCATACACATCAATCCCGACTAACCAAATGCTAGCTCAAATGCGAATGTACACTAATCAAATTATTAATTAGTGTTTAGGATTTAGAAAATTACTAATTAAGGTTTATGGTTTATGTAAATAAATTAATCAAATTACTCATTAGTTAATACAAATAAACAATCAATTAGATATTATAAACAACTAGACTATCAGATAAACCCTAAATTACATAATCAAAATCATTTAGATTAAAGAAAGCAACTTGATTTGAAGATGTATGGAGATCCTAGAGACGTAGAGAGTGATGATTGATGATATTGGAGATGCTCCGGATAGCTGCGAGTGCTGGCTGACGCGGAGAGGAGATGAAGGAGGGGGGATTTTGGTGATTTAGGGGAAAATAAGAAAATGGAAGCAGGTCTCGGGTTGAAGCTGCAGAAATCACGTTTATTTTCGACGGCCGCCGACGGCTAAAATTGTGTCGATTTTCGACGGCTATCAACGGCAAAGTTATTTTAATTACAATAAAGCTACTGAAATGGCTAGCCGTCGGAAGCTGCCGTCGGCGGTCATCGAAATTTACCTATCGCTATATACTGTTGTTCTAGTAGCGACTCCGGTCAAATATCATTTTCGCATCGTCATACACATTCACTTTTCAACTAACTTTACCATTCAAACACCGCATTCAAATGTATCATTCGCTTCGTCAATAATAGAATTTGGATTGCATATGGTTTCACCAATCGTTACTGTACTTGGTTTGTACTGTAATTTTTTTTTATACATAATATTTAATTGAAACTACTTTATGAAATGATTGAAATAAAGCTGGTCATAATCATATGGAATTTTTTCTAATTGGCTCCATTTTATAAACTTATTACGCAAATAGCCCTATTTTAGAACTTATTACAAACGTAGATCTGTTTTGACCAACTCAGCACTGAGTTGGCCAAAATGAAATAGCGCAATTTCAATTTGCACCATTACATGGGCATTATAATTCCATCATTTCAAATTGTGCCAGTCCGAAAAAAAAATGTGTACTGCGCAATTTAAAATTACGCCAGTACACATGAATTATGACTACGCCAGTATGAAAAGAAAATAAAAATGTGCACTGGCATAATTGGAAATTGCGCCAGTTCATTCTGACAAATTCAATACTGGGTTGATCAAAACAGAGCTACGTTTGTAATAAGTTTTGAAATAGGAGCATGTGTGTAGTAAGTTTGCAAAATCGGGTCAAATTGAAAAAAGATCCTAATCATATAGTTGATTTAGCATATCCAAAGTTTATTATATTTTCTTTATTATTTCAATGCAAAAAAAAAAAAAAAAAGGTATCATAATGTGATAGTCATACTCGGTTAATTGGCCTAACATAAACAGTTAATTATTCTAATAGATAGTTAATCATAAACAATAACGGTAGGAAACGAAAATCACATAATTGTAAGTTTGTCGACATTTTGCCAATTCCACAGAATGAGTGAAGTGATAACATAAGCTAAAGTTAAGAACTTCAGAAAAAAAGAAAAAAAAATTCAAGAAATCAACCATTATCCAATAACGAAAATACAAATGAACACGGTAAAGATTCAAACTGATTCTTCTTGAAGCTAAGAATTGGACAAGAGTGTATTCACGTTCTTCCAATTGCAATGATGCACAAAGAGTAAAAGTAACTTCAACAAAAAAAAAAAAAAAAGAAAAAAAAAAAAGAAACATTTCTGACTCAATCATAAGTGCCATCATTTCTGACTCGATCCTTCTTCTAAAAATGTTTCAGACCGTGTATAATGCCTTCACAACTCTTTACTTTATCTGCATGAATTCTTCTCAAAGCAAAGAACAGTTGAAGTGTTAGATGACTGTCCCAACCGGAACTATGATGAGGCCCCTTCGGATGAACATTGTAACGAGAGGCTAGTTTGTGAAGGCCATCAGATTTATGTAGATCATCATCAACACGGCGACAAATTACTTTGACATCGAAAAGACATGCATAATTGCAATTAGACAACACAGCTCTCTTGAATTCATCAAAATTCTTTGGATAGCCTTCTTCTAGTATTTGAAGTAGGTAACCAAAGTCATAAAGTCCACTGAAAACGACGATTGTTATATCAACATTTGCTTCCAAATAAGATTTCATCATTTTCCTCCAAAAGCATGCAAAATCCCCTCTACGGATCCCCTCTCGCTTATTTCTGTCAAAATCTATCCCACTCCTCTTAAGCAGGTCAATTGATTTTGAATCGGAAGTGTGTTTAGTGATATCAAATTCTTTAAAATTAAACTCCCATATGATGTGATGGTTCAAATGCAATGGCAGTTCACCATTATCTTTGCTTATGGTTAAGCCAAGTTGTATGATTGCCGTGTCTGCAACATTGAGTTTTAGAAACTCTAATCTTTCATCTTCTGTCTGATCATCGAACATTTTCGCTTTATGACATGAATTTCTTGGTACATATGTCAACCCTGGGAATTCAGTATCAAAGGAGATAAGAGGATACTCTTTTATGAAGCTATTTATCAATTGAAACTCTTGGTCACAGTTATGCGCAAATACACGGTGTATCTCAATGTCTATTAAAGAAGAAACAGAAGATGAAGGATGATGATCTTCCATTGACATGGTGGTGGATGGACCCAGAAAGGCAATCAAGAATTGATGTGTAGTGTGGTGGGTTGTTTTAGATGATAGTTATGGGTTGATCAGTAATGGTAATGAGAAGATAGAGAGGGAATGGAAGAGCTACGAATTTTTGGGAAGAATGTGATAAAGAAATCGGTTAGAAGCTTTAAGAAAGTGACGAGTAGAAAAGGTTTTTTTTGGTGTAATGGAAGACAAAAAATCTTTGAAGGGAATTTTACGGGTTCTTGTTCTCCGGTTGCACGTAGAAATGAAGAATTGATGAAAGAGATAGATGCAGATGAAAATGAAAGAAATGGCAAGTTGGGTTGATATAAATGTAGATTTGAGTGTATTTGTGTCTAAATGTAGATTTGATGTAAATGATGCTTTTATTATTTTGGCGTTTGATCTTATATTTAACTCTTATGCTCCAAAAGGTGATGCTGCGTGTCAATATGAGATTAACGCATATTTTGTTCTAATTAACTACGTAAATCAACATTTTAATTAGCTTGAGGACAACCCTAAAGTTCGTAATTCCTTAATCAGGAAATTATTGTCAAGGACAAAATTTCACAGCTTTTTAGCCTCAAGGACAGACCTTCAATATTTTATCCTGAAGGACAACTTTCTGTAGGTATCAGTTTTTAGTTATTGATAGCAGTTTTTAGGTATCAGTTTGTAGTTACCGGTAGCAGTTTTTAGGTATCAGTTTTTAGCTCGGTATCAGTTTTGTTGTCCTTATGAATAATTTTGGAAAATGTTTGTCCTTGTGAATAAATTTTAGAAGAATGTTTGTCCTTGTGGCAAAAATATTGAGGTCGTGTCCTTGAGACAAAAAATATAGAAATTTTTGTCCTTTAAATTAATTTCCCCATAGTCAAACCCCTCTGTCGTTCTTGATAAATGTTAAATTACTATTTTTAGATCATTTGATTTTTTATACGACATTTATTCCCGAAACGTTGTTGTTTCCCATCACATAATCAATATGATTGTCGTGTTTACGCATCATAGTTCAAACAAGCAATTTATAACATAGCATTGATGAAGCACGACATAACAGAATCTACAAAATATTGATATTCGAGTCAATTTAAGGTTAATAACTTGCAATGCTGGAATTTATATATAAATAAACTTGTACAGCATCATACACACAACTATATATCCACACAATTTCGTGCTATTCATCAGTTTGAACCATTTAAATAGGATTTTATCCTTTAAATTTAAAATCCCAAAATATAGTTAAATAATTTAAATTCAACCTTTAAAAATATAAATTTTATCTCAGAAATTTTCAAATGTATTTTCTAGTATATTCAAAAAGATAAACTTATGTTTTGTCAATATTTCCATTATTTAAAAATATTTAACTTAAATTCAATATAGATAAAATACTTTGAAATTTTATCCACATAATAGCACTTTAAGAATAACATATGTGGCACGTATCAAAAATTTGGAACAATTAATTATTGCAACTTCTTTTAAAATGTCATTTCTTTCAAAGATGAATCGCCGAGAGATGCATTAATTCACATCTTCATACTTGGATAAAATAGTTTTTGGACACATATTTAAAACACAATATAATTTGTAGAAATTTACGACCATAGATCAACACGGTTCAAGATCTTATCCGGCGTCACTATGAACTTTAACAGCTAACTCTTACAAAATAAGACTTCATCGTGATTACAAATATTGTGTTTTAGTACTTTGAGCTTATAATTACATATATAAAACATGTGGAAAATTTGAGCAAATGTTGAACTAACGAATTCAACATTACTTCAACAACAGGCTCAACAAGCTTTCAAATGTTGAACCAACAAACGAGATGTCAAACTCTTTTCCGCAAATTAATCTTGCACCAGAAGGAAGACTTCAATATCAAGACAGATTTCAAAAGTCTAAATGCAAAGTTTTATTTCGGTACTCTTCAGGTAAAAATGAAGATCTCTACGAGAATCATAAAACTACTGTTAAAAAATAAAAATAAAAGCTTTAAATAGACAATTGTTTGCATACAAAGTATGCCATTGATATCATGATTAGCTTACAGGTCATTTGAAAGCAGAACATTGTCAACCACATTGACTAAACCAGTACGCTGATTCACTATTATCCTTGAGAAAGACTACTTGCAAGTTTTTAGAAGCTCTGTTCTGCAATAGCGTCTGTCTATGTGTTTCTATCCATTCTTCATCATGGGACTTTAGCTCTTGAAAGGGGGATCTTGTTGTATAAACCAGGGTGATCTTCTCAAGCATTTTAGCTTCTGAAACAATTAAGCTAGCAAAATCCATATGCATCTTCTTTCCTTTATAATTTTCTAACTTCACATGTTTCATATGGTGGTTGAAATATACCTGTGTCCTACAAGCAATGGTGCCATCATTTTGTAACACAATATCTTCATTATCATTGGCGCCTTCATCTTCTTCTTTGTCTGAGAGGTAAGTAAGATGAGATGCGCTGAGTTTGAAGTCCTGAAGCTGACAAGTAAACAATGTTCGATGTTTGCCAAGCGTGAGCCAAAGCTTTGTTGGAAAATATAATTAACAGTCTGTGTGTATATATGCAGCAGATACAATATGAGTAGGTTACCTTAATAATTAAGGTTTGCAAGCAAGGAAAACATTTCAGCAAGTATGGAATTGCTTTTGGCTGCCGATTCACATTTACTGCTATGGTCAGAGACTGTAAGCTATGCATGTACGTCTTCCAACCACTTATTTTTATTCTCTGAACATATGGCAGCAAAGTTATGTACATATGCATGTATGAAAGTTGGTTTACTATCTAGCCAAAGTTTGGTAATGATAATGCACCATACTGCATTTCAGAAAAATAATCAAGCCAAGTCTAGTCTCGTAGTCCACGCCATGGGTTAATTGTCTATAGAGCGAACTTGATATTAGCAACACCCTTTTAAAAAAAATTCCACAGCCAAAAATTAACTACATTATTTGCGACATAAGATAATACATATTCCATCAAATTAATACAAGCAAGTCATCATTATTTTTCATTAAAAAGGGGACGATAGCATTGACAGCGCATGCATGCACGCACACACGTAGACATAGATATATAGACATAGATATACAGATATGTCTGTATGTGTATGTATGCATAAGAAAAATACAGAATATATGCATTACCTTTTGACAGAAACTGAACCGGCAACTTCCTGCTTGGAACATCATTCTGTTCATGTCAATACACCTCAACTCCTTCAACTTTGGTGCATTCGAAATCATAATTTTATGGCAACTTGAGAACCAATGCACGTCGAGGCACACAAGATTAGGAGCATCCTCAATAATAACCTCCTCCATTACTTGACTATCATCGCAAATCTCAAGTTTCCCTAAGGTGTTAGATTTTATAACCACCGATTTAGTACAACCACAAGAACCCATTATTCGGATTTCGGTGATTGGTGTTGAAGCAAACAAGTCCAACAGAGGTCCACATTCGATATCAGATAGCTCAACCGACAACTTCCTAACTTTAGGAAAAAATGTTGCACAGACAGTCGATTGAATAGGTATATCAACACCAATCAACATGACTTCAACAAGGGTTTCGCATTCCAAAACAAATGAAGGTAGCACTAAATAATAGCAGTCGATCCGTAGATTTCTAATGCCTTTTTGGGTTAGGATTCTTAGGAAGCCTACTAGGGTATGGATGTTTTTAGGCCAGAACGGTAGGTCAAAGGAACATGTGTGGATGGGGCCTGGATGGGTAGATAGAATATGGGATAAAGTACTCATAATCCAAGGAAAGTAATCGGACCCGTAATAGGATCCCTTTTGATTTGAGTAAGTGCGGGAATTGTTGAAAATGGATTCATCGGAGATATTGATCGAAGAGAGGAGCCAAAGCTTTCGCCACCTTTTGGATAAGATGGAAGTTCTTGCAGATTCATCTACGAAAAGATAAGACAGTATGGTGCAGATTATGTCATCTGGAAGCTTGCTGATCAAATCTCCATGAACGATTGGCGGTGAGGATTGATCATCCATTAAAGAATGAATGGATTGTCATATACCTAAACTATATTTTACAGATTTGTTAGAAATTGTGAGCAACTGATAAGTTCTAAACTTAATGCTATTGCTATTGTCATAGGGTGGAAAACTGAAACAAAAAAACGTTTTACATTGTACTTCAATCTCATTTTCAAACTAGAAGGGACTTTTAAAATAAATAAATAAATCTTATTTCCGCTTTCAACTTTTTGTATGTCAATGGATTTCTCTAGGACAAAAATAATTTTAACGTGATCTTTTTAAATATCGGTGAAATGATGATATCTGTTCCAAAAACGTAATATTCAAACGTACGTGTACAATAAAATAAAATAGAATACAACATTTTAATTCTGAAATCTAAAGTTTGCAGAAAAACTAAATTTTGAATTTCCAAATAAAATAAATATATAATACAAAAGTCTAAAAGCAAAAACATTTGTATATTTCAAGTTTAAAATTTCATAATTTCAAATGGAAGTTTTTTATAATTTAAACATTTATATAATTTCAAGTAACAAAACCAAAAAAAATAAAAAAAATAAAATAAAATAAATTGACACAGTTTCAAACAGTTATATTAATTATATTTACCAAGTGGGAAAAAAAAACATATTTTGCATTCTTTCCTTGCCAATTTAATTATTCCCCTAAAACGATATACTAATCATACTCCTTGCCTTTAGGAATCATATACAAAATGAAGCTATAGCCTTTGGTAAGACGACAAAAATAAATGTTAATCACGGATATAAATCAACAATTACAATAGCAACCTCCATTATTCTAATTGTTTTTGGTTAAATAGTAGCAAATTAAATAAACAGGAAATTATTGTCAAGGACAAAATTTCACAGCTTTTTAGCCTCAAGGACAGACCTTCAATATTTTATCCTGAAGGACAACTTTCTGTAGGTATCAGTTTTTAGTTATTGATAGCAGATTTTAGGTATCAGTTTGTAGTTATCGGTATCAGTTTTTAGGTATCAGTTTTTAGCTCGGTATCAGTTTTGTTGTCCTTATGAATAATTTTGGAAAATGTTTGTCCTTGTGAATAATTTTTAGAAGAATGTTTGTCCTTGTGGTAAAAATACCGAGGTCGTGTCCTTGAGGCAAAAAATATAAAAAAAATTGTCTTTTAAATTAATTCCCCCTTAAATAAAAACTGTTTTCCCTAAAAAGGCATGCACGAAGTGAAATATTGATAAGAGAATGTAAAAAGTGTGATAAAACATTGATAGGCGATAGAACAAATCTCATTTTATATTCTCTGAATTAACTGCTTCAAACAGTTTTTTTTTTTTTTTTTTTTGCAAAATAAAAATAAAAAATACATAACATGTTATCACCATGCAGTCGAATACAAATCACGAATTTTTTTGCAAGTATAACGAAAATTTCATATCAACAAATTACAGTCGTGTGATAAAAAGCATTATAAATCAATCTAATTAAATCCAAACTAGAACGAATAAATAAGCTAAAATCGTAAGAGGAATAACGACAACACTAACCAGATTGAATACGAGATGGAGATTGTAGAGCGTGAAAACAGAATTTGCTGAATTTTTTTAGCTCCGGTCTTTGAAATAGGAAGTAGACTACAGGGAGCTATGTATACCAAAAAGGGTTTGATCTCTTAGTCGGGCTGGGCTAGTACTACGAGCATCAACAAGTGACAACAGTCGCCTCAAATAGATTGGAATGTAATTTTGTGTATTTTATAAATTGAATTAGTTATTGTTATTTTTACAAAAATGAGTGACGAAAAGGAGGCACTCAAGTAATTAATTCTACACTAAAAATAAAGTTGATCTGTAACATACCGCATTTTTGGACAGTTTAAATCAACGATAAAGCACACACGTCATACTCAAATCATACAAAAGGGCGAATTGTTATTGGCGTGAATAAGAAGAAAAATTAGGGAAAGAAAAACAAAACAGAATCTCACAGCGGAATGTCAAAATATAATAATCAAATAACAGTTCTAAAATTTTCGATTTTTTAGAGGTTTAATTATTGAAGATAAAATGAAAATTTTAACTATTTAATAATTGAAACTCTAAAATAAAAATGAGAAATTAAATGCTAAAGTTATAAATAAAGCACATAAGAAATTTAAAATTGGTAACCTGTAAATAAAAAGGGATATGAAATATAAGAAATGGCAACTATTGAATATTTATTTACTAAAATGAAGTAAGATAAACTTGTGTAACTTTCAAATTCATTCTTAAAGACATATATATAACTTACCAATTATAAAAAGTTAAAATGTTAAAAAGGAAATGTAATAGAATATTATACAAGTAAAACTTATATAATGAAAGTGTTCAATAAATTACCTTTTTATAAATAAGAATTGGATGATATAGTTGTTATGAACTTGAGTTATAATTTAAATGTTGCTAATTAAATATAATAGAAAAGTGAAGTATTATAAATGAGTAATTATAAACTTAAGTAAATGATTGAAGCTACTTATAAATAAAATAAGTAGAAAAGATGGATATTGTAAGTAGATGATTATAAACCTAAGTTAATGAACTGATATGCTAAGTAATTGAACTGAACATGAATACCATAAATAAATAAATATAAATAAATGAAATTAAGTAATGAATGAATAGAAATTGAATTTTTGTAAGAAATAAATGTAAACTAATAAAATGATCATTGAGGAATGGAATTAACTTATGTAAGAAGTAAATGAAATGAAGAAGAAAAAAATTGACATGACATGAATAAATGAAATTGAATTTTTGTAAGTAATAAATGAAAATAAATAGAAATAAATCCTGAATGAATAAATGTGAGTTCATTTACAAAGAAACCTATATAGTAGTTTAAGAATTTATTTACATATGATTAGTAATGAAATAAATGAAAGTAAATGAATGAAATGGTCATTGTATGAAGGAAACTAAAGAAGGTAAATGATATGAAATGAAATTAATAAGAATAAACTTAAATAGTGCTTGGCTTTGGTTGTTCATTTTGGCTTATGGAATTGTTTGGGGGAAGATACTTTTGATTGCTTAGGATGTGTGAATGATCTATCGAGTTTTACCCAAAACCATTGAGTAGACGATATACTTAGTAGTTTATTTTTCATTCTATATAATTAAAAGTTTTGAACCTGAACAAACCATTTGTTTTGTTTGCTATGGATGGATGGTTGATTGTATTGATTTCATATGATGATTGTATGCTGTGATTGAAAGTGATTGTAGTTTTATATTGATTGGTTTGTTAGTGGTGAAACAACTTTAAATATTTCATTTTATATAATTATTTAACTTTTTTTGGATTATACAAGTGAAATACAGGTTATGGAAGCAATTGCTACAGCTTTAGGTTTCCTAATATAAGCGTTGTTTGTCCGACAAATAGGTACGTTCTCGGATTACGGTTTTCTAGAGATATTATATATATTTCCCCGCTGTTGGGATATATTATTTTGAAAAATTATGATATATATTGTTTCATTAATATTATAAATTCTCCCAGACCTCTCCATACAAAGGAGACTCCGTCGAATTTTTTTGAAAAATTTGGACTTAGAAAATTTTATGAAATATTTTTCAAACTTTTGTTACTTGGATATAAAAAAGATATAACTGTTTATAAATCTATATATTTTATTTAAATTATTTTAATTTTTAATTTTATTGTTTATAAATTTAATATTTTGAAGAAGATATATTGATTACTTAATTTCTTCTTTTCCCTTCTTTTCCTTTTCGAGGACGAAAAGTTTTGAGTGGGGGAGAGTGTAACGACCCGTAATTTTCGATGATTTAAATTTGTTAATATAATGAGGTTTTCGTAGTATAATATTGAAAGAAATAAAATTTGTGGTTTAAGAATGAAATAATAATTAGAAGTAAAGGTATTAATGTTAATATAAGTTGACTATTAGCAATGTGAATGAAATTCTAATAAATGAAGTTGTAACATCCCCAAAATTTTATCAATTTAAAATTAGTAATTTACTTGAATTTCTGGAATTAATTTGAAATTTTTCAAGGCAATATAATTAGTATTGATTTATTCATATATAAATAGATTGTAATTCAAATTTGAATTCAAAATTTAAATAAATGTCTTAGAAAAATAATTTGCATTTAAATAATAAATATGTAATTTATTTAATGTAAAATTAGTTTAAAACATTTCTTCTTTAAAAATTGTATATAATAATAAATAGGAAATGCATTTATAAAATAAGGAAAATATGATACAAGATTTATTTAAAAGTCTTTAATTCATGTGAAATACAAGTGTTAAGCATGTGACAAGAAATAATACAAGTGTAATTCATATAGTAAGTGTTTTAACAAATGTAATGATTTTATAATTAATTTGGACAAGTGTCATTTAGTTTTATTCTTGAGAAAGAAATTAATAAAAATAGAAAACATAGTTATATAAACTTCCTACTCTCCTTCCTCTCATTTCTTTTAACATTTGCAAACTATAAAGAAAACAAAAGGCCTATATAACTATCTCAAACCAGAAAAGAAGGAAGAAAAAAAATCATCAAACAAATTTCAAAAAAAAAAAAGACAAAAAATACCTAGAAATTAAAACACTTCAAAATCTAAAGCCTGGAAAGCATCTCTATCCAGTAAATCAAGAAGCAGTTTCAAATGTCAAACAAGTAAAGATTCCAACTTAACAATTAAGCAAGCCACCAATTTAAACAATTCCAGTCTAAGATCAACATCAGATTTTCAAACTCAAGATAAAAAAAACTCAGCAAGCAACACCTTTTCCAGCCTTTAAGTTTTAAACCCAAACAGTGCCTCTATTCTCAGACATCAGGTGAGTAAACCCTGAAAAATCTGAAGTATTATGTGTTGTTTGTGATGGTGTTTAAAATAAATTGTAAAGTATTGATATGCATGCAAATATATGTAGATATTTATATGTAGAGAGGAGTGTGCATGTTTGAGTTACATGCACACTTTCCTCTAGTTGTTCCCAGGTTTCCAAAACCTGTACAAAATTCAACTCTCTTCTTCTGATCCTTATTAGACTTTAGGATCTAAACGAGTTTTGTTTGTTTAACCATGGTTTAAGGTTTAAAAATAAATTTAAGTAAATTTAACTTAAGTTTTCTCTGGAAATTTTAAAATACAGGTAAAACCACAAACATGTTGAAACTTAATTAATTCTTGATTTCGAGTATATGATTCGAAACGTTTTTGAAATCAATGATTTTTAAAAGAAAAATCAAAATTTTTAATGAAATTTCCTCTAAGAAAATCGAGGATGAAGGCAATCACGTTTTTGATGAAATTTTGGTGATCGATGATCAAAGAAGCCTCCGGGTCGTGGCTGTTGGTAGCCAGGGAATGGACAAGCTCGGGAAAAATGCTCGGGAAAGTTTTCGATCATCGTAGTGGCTTAAATTCGATGATCTAGGGTTTAAAGCTTGTATTTGGTATTAGTCGGAACTTGGTCAACTGCAGCATCATCGTCGAACCCGAACACACCATACATGGAGGGATCGAAGCATCAGACGTCGGCGAGGCTTTGGCTACGATCGTGTAATTTCTGATGGTCGAAGGAGGGAGAACGAGACGATCTTGGCGGCTCAATTTTGCTCCAGAATTGGGTCGTGTAGCAAAATCACAAGTTCACCGTCATTCAAAGTTTCTAGGTGGTTTGGTGGTTAGGGGAGGTCGTCGTCGACTCGTCGATCATCGCAGCATCGATCAGAGTTCGCCAGAACCTTTGTTCATGTGCACGGTGTCATTGTGGTATCAAAAATTTGGGTTAGGGGAAGAAGCATTAGCGACTCGAAGTTATCTTCGGAAAGCTCGTGTGCTGGCTCGAGTTCTAGCTCGATTTCATGTGTACGCCGGGTAAAATACTTAAACAAAATTTAAGTTTGAAGATAAAGGAATATGGGTTGATTTTGGAAAAAACTCAAAGTAAACAGGCGATTTCCTCGGGGAACACTCGGGTTGACTCGAGTACAAGCATTTCCAATTTTTAAAACTATAACAATTTAAGTCAATTAAATTTCTAAATTATTCTTTTTAAAACAATGGTTGTTTGTTAAGATCGAATGTGAAGTTAAAGGTTTTGAAATAAAAATATTTCTAAATTGGTTAAGTTTAAAGATGTTTTAAATTTATACTTTTAAAAGAGTTTATTTTAAATAAAACATAACAAAGTAATTAAGGAGTTAATAAAATGTTTTAAATTATTAGCCTAAAAGTTAAGTTAATTAATATTGTTAGTGATAATTAAATAATCAATGATTTATAATTACTTAATAAGTAAATAATAATTAATTAAAGGTTAATTAATTTACAACTAAGTATTAATTAATTAAGGTAATTTATTAAGGAATAATTAATTAATGAAGATAATTAAGGATTTAATTAATCATCAATTAGGATTAATTAATTTAAAATTAAGAATAATTAATCATCAATTAAGGATTAATAAATGAATAAGGATTAATTAATTTAAAATTAAGAATAATTAATCATCAATTAAGGATTAATTAATAATTAATTAATTTAAAATTAAGAATAATTAATCATCAATTAAGGATTAATTAACAAATAACTAAGGATTAATTAATTTAAAATTAATAATAATTAATCATCAATTAAGGATAATTAACGAAAATAATTATGTGATTAATTAATTATAATCACACGATTAGTCCATCTTAATTTCAGATGATTGATTGTTATTGAATGCTTTGTATTGATTAATATCGTTGATATGTGATTGTGATCTATGTGATATAAATTACCTTGTACTGAGCTGTGATATCTGTGATTTGTTTTTGTGTGAATATAAAAGCCTATTGGTCCGTAAAACGACATTTGAATTTCGATGCGATAAGGAGTTGGATTCTAATTGGTTATCCGAAACCCACATCGAACCCTGAAAATGAATCTTTGTGATTGATATATCCACGTGTTTTTAAATTGATTGCTCACTATTCAGTTTAGCTGGGAGAGGACTTTGCGTCATATAACCCATTCCGAATAGTGATACGACGAAATGGATACCATTTGAAAACTGTGGTGAAGACCAGGTGTCTTCGAGAACGATATGACAACCTGTTGAATGAGTCTGCACTGAGTTGCTCCGGTGTAGAGATCTCCATATGTGATGGGGAGTCCGATCGGGATTGTGGATACCCGAATTGCAAGGGCTTCTTCATTTGTTGGAAGAAGTGACTTCGGTTCTGTTCGAACCCGAAACAGACTTGTATGGTTGTATGTCTGACATTACACTTTGAGATATAAAGCTGATCTATATCAAAGACATTTCTTTTTGGTGGCGGAGAATTTATTCTCTTAGCTTAACACCCTTCTCTGAGACGTACGAGCTCAGAGGTTATGTAGTTGATAGTTATCAGTGATATACTCCTAATTTGGTAGTGTGGCATGCTGAGTGCTGCTGTGTTTTGCCGATCATTTGTTGATCAAAGCATGGCTTTATATAAAGCGTAGCTTTGTGGATGAGACCTCGTCGGACCTCAAAAACCGGAAATGGTCAAAACAGGAAAGATGCGACAAGGTTATGAGGGTCGCTCCCTTTGGGGTATGTCTATTTCCTTTCTGAAAAAGGTGGTATCATGGTATGGACCCCAGATATTTAAGCTATGTGGTTGCTGCAAATTTATTACTTTGTGATTGTTGCTTTGTGGTTGAGGGCCCTTGGATAAAGGTCGCTAGCAACTGGGGGGATAGCATACTCGTGTAGTAGTTACCTAGTTATAGTGGTAACCCGGCCTTGTGTTGGCAGAGATTTGGGTAGGTTCTCGAAACATCCCTCCAGAGGCGTACCCATATGTGCAATATGAAGTTCCTTAGCCTGACCATTTATTGGAAATCCAATCGCCAATACATGCCCAGTACAGTTTTAGTTGTACAACCTGCCATTTAACATGGTAGTTATAGTATGCATGCTTTAATGGTACGTATGATGGCTAAGATTAATATTATACTTTCAAAAATGTTTTCTACACTATGCACTAATAATAATATCAAAGAGTTTTGTTGGGTGTATTCTCACCACCGGACCAAGGCACGACCGAACCAAGGCACGACTAAACCAAGGCACGATCGAACCAAGGCACGACCGAACCAAATCGCGCTCCTCCCACTACCGACCAGATCACGCTCCACTCACCACCGGACCAACCTACGCTCCACTCACCACCGGACCAACCCACGCTCCACTCACCACCGGACCAACCCATGCTCTACTCACCACCGGACCAAGACATTACCGAACCAACATTGCCAGGCCAGATCACGTCAGCCCAGGCCCACCGGCAACTATATACATCCAAGACCCCTACCCCCAGTCTCACTCTATAAATAGAGGGGTAGGGTTACAACAACGGGGGGACGAGGGGAGAACTCAAGCACGGACAGAACTTTTAAACGACTTTCATACACTTGTATCAAAGCTTTGTACTTGTAATCCGGATAGTGAAGGAGAATAACATATGAAGTGGACGTAGGCACATTCTGGCCGAACCACTATAAATCTGTGTGTCTTTTACAGTTTAGTCCCTGCTTTTTACATATTTGCATAAATCACCCAAATTACTAAGAACAACATAAAATCGACTAAAGCATACGACTTGGAGGTGTTTGCCCATTTTTCGTGCAAACATTTTTGGTGCTTTCACTGAGAACGGGAGCTCGAAGCTTCAGCTTCTCCCACTTAACCTTCTTCCTAACAGCATCACTCATTGCTCAGAGAACATGCCTCCCAGGCAGAAGAAAGATGTTAACAAAGGAAAGAACGTCACAACTAGCAGTATTCCAGATCCAGTGATCCCAGATTAAGAGAATTGTCCCGTTCCAACAACAATACCAAATGAAAATCAGGAAAATCCGACAACCCCTGCCGCGGAACAGCCGGCAACAATTACAAGGGAAGATCTAGACAGGGTTGTGGCTGAAGTGACTGACCGTTTCACATCCCAACAAGAAGCCTTGGTGAACCGACTCATGTCACGCTTAAGGGATGTTGAAGAATCCAACCGCAACACTGAATCATGAGATGAGCCCCGGTCTGGAGGATCTCGGAGGCGACAAAGATCTTTCTTCTTCGAAGAAGCTAACAACAGAAATAACAATGGAGGAGCCGAGCCCGAACTCAGCCCGAACTCCGACCCGAGGAAACGCTTGGAACCGAACCCAGCGGGGGAGGTACCAGGCGAGGGTCGGCTGTAGCTGAGCCTGTCATGCTACCTAGCCATGGAAACACCAGTGAACGGGGCCGAGCTAGAGTCCAGCCCGATGTTGGACCCGAGGAAGTGTTCAGAACAGAACCCAGCAGGGGAAGATCAAGGCAAGGGCCAACTGTAGCTGACCTTAGCATGCTCTCAGAAGACCAGAGACAGCCACTGGAAAATATTAGGAATGATAGACGATACAATCCCTATAGGTCATCTGGACGGAATCAATCTCGCAGAGAAGAACCAAACTCATTTCTATCTGCTCCAAATTCTAATGAAAGGATGGCGCGATTGTTCAGAGAGTGCATCCAACGGGATCAAAGAGATCGAGGGATAGGCGCTAGGGTAATCAGCCCTTTCACCCGCAATATCGAAATTGCCATCACCCCCCGAGAATGGAAAATGCCAACAATGGAACCTTACAAGGGAATCTCTGACCCCGTTGTACACTTGCAGAGATACGCACAGCATATGCTCATGAGCGGAGCCACAGAAGGAGTATTGTGCAAATGCTTTCCACTATTCTTGGCAGATCTAGCTACTTCCTGGTTCTGCCATCTACCCCAAGGATCCATCAGCTCGTGAGAAATGTTGAAAGAAAAGTTTATCAGCCAGTTCCGCATTCACGTGGAACAACCCAAGGACGCTTATTCCCTATCTAATATCAAACAGAAGCCTGGAGAGACAGTGCAGCAATATCTAACCCGATTCAATGCTGCAGCGGCCGCAGTCCAAGATGCCGATGAGAAACTTATCTTAATGGCCCTCTGTAGTGGTGTGCATCCGGATACTAAGTTTGCTAGAAGATTAACGAAAGAAAAACCAGCTACCTTACCCGATTTCTTCCATGAAGCCGGAAGATATATGAGACTTGAAGACGCTGCCACTGAAAGACAGACATGGCAACAAACCAAGGCAGCTCATGATGACACACCCACTGTAGCAAAGAACGTTCGAAGAAATGACTCTAGAGACAATGCTGGGGGGCAAGAAGGGAGAAAAACGTCTATATCGGCCAGGGTCGAGATTTGACACTTACACTCCTTTGAATGAAACAATCGAAAACATCTTCCTGGCCACCCATGACGAAGTTAAATACAGTTCCCCCCCCCCCCCGTATAAGAAGGAATCAGATAACGCAATTAAGTCTGGAAAGTTCTGCCGCTTCCACGAATCTCATGGGCATGATACCAATGAATGCCATCATCTTCGGGACTTAATTGAAGAACACATCAGAAGGAAGAGACTGGAACGCTATGTAAAAGGTCAGAACAGGACCCCAGCTCCTGCCAATGAGAACCCAAGGCTGCCCCTCCCAGAAACAGAAGGGGGAAATCGCAACACCAGCGGCTCCAGTCAAGAGAAGATAGTGGTCCATACCATATCGGGAGAACCACACATCGCCGACAGGAACTGGACAGAGATGGAAAGATACAGAAAGTCACTTAGAAACAATGAAGGCTGCGTTCATTCTGTTATGGAAGAACGTCACCCGAAGCAAAAAGAGAATGATGGCATTACATTCAATAGGCGTGACCTAGAAGGAAGGCAGTACCCTCACATGGATCCTATGGTCATCTCTGCCCGGTTCGGCCCAGTCAAAGTTTTTCGAATTCTAGTAGACACTGGAAGCTCAGTAAATATCCTATTCAAGCATGCTTTCGACAGAATGAAGCTGTCAATGAAGGATGTGTCTCCCTGCAACAAACCACTACACGGTTTCACTGGAGACGCGAAGATGCCCCTCGGGCAATTGGACCTCTTTGTTGAAATAAGAAGTCACCCCCGCTCGGTTGTGCGGAAACAAACATTTGTGCTAATAGATAACCACTCGGTCTACAACGCCTTTTTAGGAAGACCTGCCTTGTCTGACTTCCAAATTGTCCTGGCCCCGTGGTGCCTGAAGATGAAATTTCCAACAGACAATGGAATAGGGGAAGTAGAGGGAGATCAAGACGCCGCTCGAGATTGCTATGTAACTGAACTTTGCAATAATCGCAGGAAGGATAAAGGGAAGAATGCAGAGACTACTCTCTGCATGAAAAACTTGAAAGCATAGCAACTAAAGAAAGCCCCTCCTCTTTGATATACCAGTGATCCTTTCAATGAATTAGACCCCAGGGACAAAGAGGAGGAGGCTACCGCCGAGCCTGTAGAGGCTATGGAGTTTGTGTCTGTAGACAAACATGACTCAAGTAGACTGTTGAAAATCGGATCTCAGCTAAGAGCAGAATTGAGGGATCAACTCATTGATTTTCTCCGCCACAACTTGGATGTATTTGCATGGACGCACGCTGACATGACTGGAATCTCCGCAGACGTGACATGCCACGTACTAAACATCGATCCTACCAAGGTGCCAGTAAAGCAGAAAAAGAGAATTATGGGGGCAGAACGATCAGCAGCCCTCGATGAAGAGGTAAAGAACTTGCTTGCCAATAACTTCATACGAGAAGCCATCTACCCAGAGTGGATCGCTAACCCGGTACTAGTAAAGAAGGCTAATGGGAAGTAGCGAACATGCATTGACTTCTCCAACTTAAATGACGCTTGCCCGAAGGATTACTTCTCACTCCCCCGAATCGATCAGCTGGTGGACAGCACAGCCGTGCACGAACTCTTATCTTTTATGGACGCATACTCAGGATATAACCAAATTCCTATGCACGCCCCCGATTAAGACCACACTAGTTTCATCACTGACCGGGGATTGTACTACTATAGAGTAATGCCTTTTGGACTTAAAAACGCCGGAGCTACCTATCAGCGCCTCGTCAACAAGATGTTTGCGGAACTGATAGGACGAACTATGGAGGTTTATGTGGATGACATGCTAGTAAAATCGAGGAAAGACAACGATCACGTAAGCCACCTGAGCGAGATGTTTCAAGTACTTCGCCAATATGGAATGAAGCTGAATCCTCTAAAGTGCTCATTCGGAGTATCATCAGGAAAGTTCTTGGGATTCATCATCCATACCAGGGGGATTGAAGCAAACCCCGAACAAGTCCGAGCTCTAAGAGATATCAGGATACCTTCCACTCGAAGAGAAATGCAAAGCCTAATTGGGAAAGTGGCCGCCCTAAGCAAATTCATCTCTAAAGCGACTGACAAGTGCATCCCTTTCTTCGAAGCTCTAAAGAAAGACAAAGGAAAGTTCGAATGGACTGACGAATGCTTAACAGCCTTCCTCAACCTAATCGAACACCTCCAGAGACCACCAGTACTCTCAACTCGAAACGAAGGCGAAGAGCTATACCTATACCTTGCTGTGTCATCTCATGCTTTGAGCGCCGCTTTGGTGAGAGAAGACAACCGCGCACAACGGCCAGTATACTTTGTAAGAAAGAGGTTTACGGGGGCAGAAGCCAGATATCCTAAACTTGAGAAGCTAGCATATTGTTTACTAATCACATCACGGAAACTGCGACACTATTTCCAATCCTATTCCATCAGAGTTCTAACCGATAAACCGCTAAGGCAGGTACTCCATCGTCCCGACACTTCTGGGTGACTACTTAAATGATGCATTGAACTGAGTCAATATGATATCACCTACCATCCTCGTACCGCCATCAAGGGACAAGCCATGGCCGATTTCATTGCCGAATTCACAGCCAATGGAGGTAAAGAGCAATCTGAAATAGCAGAAGACATCAAGTAGAATCTCTTTGTTGATGGAGCATCAAACGAACAAGGCTCGGGGGCAGGTATTGTAATAATCACTCCCAGGGGAAGGAAGCTACATTATGCTCTAAGGTTGGAATTCGCTGCCACCAACAACAATGCAGAGTATGAAGCAGTAATAGCTGGATTAGAACTGGCCCTAGAGATTGGAGTCAGTTCTCTATGTCTTCATAGTGATTCGTAACTTGTTGTAAATCAAATACTAGGAGAATTTCAGGCTCGAGGAGAATGACTCACAGCATATCTGAAGAAGACCAAGCTGCTACTCGATCAATTGGATCACTATTTGATCAAACATATTCCTCGAGAAGAGAACCAAGAGGCCGACGAACTGGCAATGCAAGCTAGCATGAGAGACGGCACCATTTTCGGAACAGTAGCCATCTCAAAGCAACTAACCCCGAGTTTCGAGCAAGTGAATCTGATAGCTGCAATCGAAGAGGAAACTTGGATGACTCCCACCCGAAAATTCTTACAAGATGACACACTGCCCGATGGGCGTAACGAAGTCAAGAAAATCTTAAGGAGAGCTTCCCGCTACACAACACAAGGAGGCATCCTCTATCGGTGCGGCTTCTCTAACCCCTTATTAAGGTGTGTCGCTGGAAGGGAAGCCAAGAAAATCTTATCAAACATCCATCAAGGAAGCTGCGGAGATCACACTGGAGGGCAGACTCTGGCAAAGAAGATACTCCGATATGGGTATTTCTGGCCCACCTTAAACAAAGACGCCTTAGACTTCGTCAAAAAATGTGACAGATGTCAGAAGTTTGCTAAGATTCCTCGACTACCAACAAATGAGATCACTCAAATGACCATCCCTTGGCCCTTTGCAGTATGGGGAGTTGACTTCCGGTGGGCCGAGGCGGAGCCAAATATGCTATAGTGGCCATCGACTATTTCACCAAATGGGTGGAAGCGGAACCTCTAAATAAAATATCCTCGGCAAAAGTTATTAACTTCTTGATCAAAAATGTTCTATGCAGGTACAGGGTTCCACTCAAAATCATATCGGACAATGGACTTCAGTTTGACAGCGAAGAGTTCGCCGACTGGTGCCAAAATCACGAAATTCACAAAAGCTTCTCATCTGTAGCTTACCCACAGGCAAACGGACAAGCCGAAGCTGTCAACAAAATTCTCAAAACTCTAATCAAGAAGAAACTTGAAAAGTCAAAATGCGCTTGGGTGGATGAACTTCCTACGGCACTTTGGGCCTACCGCACATCTTTCAGAGCATCAACGGGGCATACTCCTTTCTCTTTGGCATACGGATCGGAGGCCATGCTCCCAGTCGAAACTATAGTGCCTTCCCACCGTAGGATCCACTATAACCCAGAAGAGAACGAAGAACTCCTTCACATGTCTTTGGATCTAATTGAAGAGAGAAGAAACGATGCAGCACTCAAAGCAGCAGCTCACAAGCAAAAAGTGGCAGCACAATATAACTCCAAAGTCAAGCGTCGTAGCTTACAAGAAGGAGATCTTGTCCTCAAGCGAGTCTTCCCGCGCCCCGGAGCACTAGATCCAATCTAGGACGGACTATATGTAATTCATAAAGATCTCCACAACGGAGCTTATATTTTGTCAACAGTGGACGAAGAGGTGTTCCAAAGGGCAGGGAACATCCAACAACTTCGTCGATACTTTTCTTAACTTGTACTGCCCATATGAAGTGAACTAACAAAGAGAATCAGTGGACGTAGGCATTTTCGTGCCGAACCACTTTAAAAACTTGTCTCTTTTTTAACTTGTTCCTTTATATCTTGGCTGATGGTTAACTTTATCATTTTCGGTTGAACAAAATCCTATGTAATGGCATTTCCATTCAAGACACATCACAACGCGACTTCACCTGGACAAGACCTAACAGGTACTATGCGAATCTATGCCCTCGCCAATGGGACACTTTTGCTCCAGCATCCCTCTGCTGTGGGTTAACTCATTGCTCGCGATCGGCCCATAAAGCCAACTGTAATGAGCCGATTATAAGCCACCGAGTAGGCCGACAATAGCCTAGGCAGCTCATTACGGCGTTCGGCTCGCCGGCAACCGTGAACCTACTTTAAACCCCAACATAAGGTGTGGCCAGCCAGGGGTAGTTCACAGTTGACGATCGGCACCCACGCTAGTCGGCCACGGTAAATCGAATAATACCCACGATTACGGGCCATAATGGCCCGGGTAGTTACTTTGCGCGATCTCGGCTCCGAGTGTCTTAAGTACGGCTGTGGTAAAAAAGAGAAACTCCCCGCGGAAGCGTAAGATGGGTGACAAATGTCTCCAAGACCCACAGCCAGGGAAAGTGACTACAAAACCCGTTCGCCACGAACTTAAGCACATCGCAGGCCTTCCGTGATTGGAAGTTTTACTATTTCTTATATTTCTATTTTATTTAAAAACTTTCCTCTTACCTCTATAACGATCCCTAAAGTACAGGACACAAAATAGGAGACGCTCACTAATGGGGACGGGAACTCGCAATTGGATGACAGGTCACTCAGCTGCATTCCATATTCAGTCATACAAGGCATTCAAAGCAACCATCTACGACTAAAACATGAAAGGATGTACTCTCTTCTTTTGTATATGAATACGTAGCTATAATTTTTTCGCACATCACACTAACATTGCAAAATATGAAATTATATTCTAAGCAAGAACTTGACATCAAACACAATTGAGTCACGGGCGTGTGCACGGCTGTATTTCTTATGCAACACACCAAAATAACAAAAGCATTCAAATATGACAGAATCAGCCTAAGTTTGAAATTACATACTAAAGTCGTTCGTTACCAATAACACAATTACAGCTTAAAGGTTACACGAATGTTTTGGGACTGACATAGGCAGCAATGACAAACAAACCAAAAGATATCTAGATCAAGTCAAGGAATCGGCTGTGTCGGAGCTTTACCTCTATCCTACTGGCCCTCCGAGAACTCCTTGATTGCGGGATTGGAACTCTCAACACGTTAACCAGAGGTGGTTGGTGCTCCAGAGGTCCCGCCTGTCCAATTCGGGAGGGAATCCATTAATAGTCATAAACAATAAGCAATCAAGTTACGAGAAGCTAAAATGGAAGACTTACCAGCATCTGCTCCTTGATCATCATCCTCTAACTGCACACCAACCTCCTCAACAGTAAGCAGCCGCATACCCTCTTTCACCGCCACTTTCTCCGCCTTGGTGAATTGAGCCGTGACCACATCCATTCTAAAGGCCACGCCACCCTCCCTATCTGCATTGGCCTTAGCCTCCTCCAGGGCCCTGAGATAAATCCTGGCCATAACTCGGGGATAATCATCCATCCAAGATAAGTTGCCCTGTTTCCAAGTGCAAAAGTATATGTCCTGAAGCATCTCATCCATTATCCCCTCATTCTCCTCGAACTCCCTTATTCGGTCCTCAGAAGCCAACAACTTTACAGTAGCAGCATCACTCTCCGATTGGTATCGCGAGCAGTCAGCCTGGAAAGATTTTCTCATCGCCTCCATCTCCTCCTTCAGCTTGGTTTGAATAAGCTCTGCGGCTTCAAGTTTCCCGGATAGCTCCCGTACCCGCTCGAGATCCACTTTCCGGACCTCATCCACCGTTGCAATAGCCATATCAATCCGCTCCTTACAAGCAGCCTCCATTTTCCATAACTCTGCTATGCTGGCCTTTTCCATGATTTTCTTTAGTTGCCTTGAGGCGGCCTCATGTTGGGAGATCTGGATGGCCTGATCAGCGAGTTGTTTGGCCTGGTCGGAAACCATTAACCGCAGTCGAATGTTATCACTCTCAATTTCTTCTCCAGCCTTGACCAGTCGGGCATGATGCCCATCAGCTTTTTGGTTTCCTCAGCAACCCGGTCAATATTTGCCTTAGCTTCGTCCTCCAAAGTTACAACCCGAGTGGTAAGCAAATCAAGGTCTAGAGACTTAGCTTCATCCAATACTCTTACCATAGGATTACAGGGAAGAAAGTACTCACCGGTAGCCTCATCAAAGGTAATATCACAAGAACCCAGATCCAGATGACCTGCAAACGGATTACGAGCCAAGCCGGGATGGCCTATCCGGGCAACGGTAAGATTTTCATACGGGTGCGGAGAAGGTATAAATTCAGTATTCTTCTTCGTGGTATCCCGAAGAGGCTGAGTTGGAGACTGAGGACTAGGTGAGGATTCAAACAAGGAACGACTCCTCTTTTTCCTTTGGATATCCTCTTCGATAACTCCAAGAAAAGGGCGGTAGCCGACTACGTCTCCAGGGCGGTCAGTCTGAGGCTTTGGTTTAGTAGAAGCCTTGAGAAGTTTGTATTGTTCAAGACAGTGCCGGACATCTGATGTCTTGGCCGCCTTACCCGCTTCTGGGATAAAAACCAAGTGTTACAAGCATACATTGAACTATAATTCAAGAAATATATCAAGTTAAGAAGAGTAAAGAGATGCTTTGTTATACAAACCCTGGGAAGGAGTAGGATACTGCAATAAGTCCTGGATCTCACTCCAGGATGGGAGCTGGCCATAAAATGTTCCTAAATCCTTATCATAAATAGAGTCTGCAGGAGTCAAAAATTCACCTTGAATCGCAGAAGTTGCCTCAGCTGAAGCGCTCTTGGAAGATGAATCAGCGACGGTCTCGGCCTTGTCAACTTTCTTAGACTTTTCCACTAAAGTCGATCCTTCCTCCAACCCTTCAAAAGCTAGGCGGAAAGCATCATCTTTCCACTCCTGGATCACACCTGCTTGCTTAGAAGACAAAGCCCCAATGCCATCGCCACTCTGTCCATCGCCACCATCATCGCTATGACCATCACCATCACCTTCTCTTCCACTCTCCACCTTATCTCCTTCATCCTCGCCTCTTTCCTCCTCTACATCTTCCTCCTCCGGGTTGTCTGGACATGTGCTGGGGGAGGGTCCATCGGACTTCTTAAGTTTCTTCCCCCCGGCAATTGAATGTTTCGAAAAGGGTTTCCTTTTGCCGCTCTTCGCTGTAGCCCCTCCTTTAGCTTTGGCGGCCCGCTCCTCAGCTGTGTCTCTTTACTTGACCACAGACTGGCGTGGCAGAATCAAGTTGAGCCCCAAAAGAATAGCATTCCTGATCAAATAAGAAGCTGCCCTCTCGTTTTCCGAAATGGCTTCTATTTCCACAGCCATCTGAACCAGACGGTCGTTCTCTACAATCGCAAAGCCACCTGTCGCTAGCAAGAAATAAAGCACATAAGGAGGAGCATTGTAAAGAACGGAAATTATAAATGAGATTCAACTTACAGCCAGAGGTGAAGCGGTGGAAAGAAACAGAGTCATCCTTGACAAAGAACCATTCCTTCTTGAACATGCTAAATTTTGAATATAAGTCCAGGACTGGCTTGAAAGACACGGCCGATTCTAAGCTAATATATAGAGACCCCTTCTCGTAGCCTCTCAAGTTGTACAGGTACCGGATCTCCCGGTTGGAAGGGGGACGCCCGTATTTTCTTTGGAAGATAATGAACAGACTCACCAAGATGGCATATGAGTTGGGCTGAAGCTGGAAAGGGTCCACCTTCAAGTATGTGATGAAGCTGACTATCCAAGCATTGATCGGAGAAACGGCTCCGCACATGCAGTGATATCTACTATAAGCAAAATATCCTTCAGAGGGGTTATATGGCATCACTCCTTTCCCCGGCAACATCATATGCGCTCTGTCAATCCCAAAGGCTCTAGATATAACGTCAAGCTGCTCATCTTTGAGGGAGCTGGGAAAGCAGTCAGGCGGTGAGTCCAAGAGCTCCTGAGGGTCGTACCCATCTACTAATGATCTCGGGGATGGTCCATGTCGTCCTGGCTCTGACTGAACCGGGGACACTATGGAGGACCCCCCTTTATCCTTGGATTTCTTCTTGTCAGAACGAGTTTCTACTTTATGAGACATTATCTGCAACACGAGAAAACACATCGTTAGAACAAGAGATGTAGGCAAACAAGTACCAACAGTCTGGAATCTCATTCATGATTCAAAACGTAAAAGGTTCATTCGGTAGTTCGAGGCTAGAGCCCATTCGGCGCTCGTACTCCCCAGGTTCATTCGGTAGTTCGAGGCGAAAAGACCATTCGGCGCTCGTACTCCCCAAGTTCATTCGGTAGTTCGAGGCTAAGAGTTCATTCGGCACTCGTACTCCCCGGACTCAATCGGTAGTTCAAGCATAAAGATCATTCGGAGAAAGAAGACTAAATCACCTGGACCGGCAGTCAAATTTGGTTCGGTGATATGGTTGATTCAGCAGACCAAAGTTTGGTTCGGCTATTTCAAAAGGTATGGAATAGCAGAGGCGTAAGGCCCATACTTATAGGCAAACATAGACAACCGGACCAACTGGTTCGGCACTTGGGACCGAATAAGAATGTCCAAACCGAATGATCTAAAACAAAGCGCGACATATGCAGGCATATGCCCCACTTTGGGGGGCAAATGTTGGGTGTATTCTCACCACCGGACAAAGGCACGACCGAACCAAGGCACGACCGAACCAAGGCACAACCGAACCAAGGCACTACCGAACCAAATCGCGCTCCTCCCACTACCGGACCAGATCACGCTCCACTCACTACCGGACCAAACCATGCTCCACTCACCACCGGACCAACCCACGCTTCACTCACCACCGGACCAACCCACGCTTCACTCACCACCGGACCAACCCATGCTCTACTCACCACCGGACCAAGACATTACCGAACCAACATTGCCAGGCCAGATCACGTCAGTCCAGGCCCACTAGCAACATATACATCCAAGACCCCTACCCCCAGCCTCACTCTATAAATAGAGGGGTAGGGGTATAACAATGGGGGGACGAGGGGAGAACTCAAGCATGGACAGAACTTTTAAACGACTTTCATACACTTGTAATCAAAGTTTTGTACTTGTAATCCGGATAGTGAAGGAGAATAACATATGAAGTGGACGTAGGCATATTCTAGCCGAACCACTATAAATCTGTGTGTCTTTTACAGTTTAGTCCTTGCTTTTTACATATTTGCATAAATCACCCAAATCACTAAGAACAGCATAAAATCGACTAAATCATACGACTTGGAGGTGTTTGCCCATTTTTCATGCAAACAAGTTTTTCTCGTATCAAGCATATTTGACTATCATAAGGAGAAATCTCCCCCAAGTGTGCGATTGCATTGTGTGTGTGCCGGAAGACCTTATGGTAGTTTCATTTTCCAAAAGCATAAACGACTTTCATTTATAAATTGCTCTTGTACAAACAACTGTTTTGTTTACTCATACCAGTCCCATGACCGACCCAGAGTTTATTGTTCCCTTCCTAAACTCTGGGTGCCCATAATTTCCATACGGGCAGCCTAGAAGCAGGTTACATGTATTGAAGTTGCATAAAAAAAAGAAATTATATAAAGATAAATGGCTAAGTATCCGTGAACAGAAAGAGAAGCTTTTCTTTTATTTTGAGCCTAAACTAATGAAGAGGAAGAGACTAAGTGAGAGATTACATAAAACATATGGTTATTTATACATGTAAGAAACCCTAATTTATATTTTTGGGGAATGACCAAAATGCCCTTGAGGTAGTGTGGCCACCAAGTAATCATTAGCATTTCATAATCCCCATTTAAGTGTACATAAAGCCATTAATTTCATAAGCATGTGCATTAGCCTCTAATTTATACATTAAGGTAGTGGGTAGGTGGGGTCCTCCATGATCTTCACTTTGAATTATTTCCATCTTCATTCCTTTATATCATGTTGTGCATGCATGTGTCTTCATGAAACCACTCATATTTGATATTAAATTCCTACACAAATATATATAAATTTTCAATTAATTTTTCTCGAAGAAATATATGCGTACAAATGACCATTTTGCCCCTATATAAAGATGGATATGTGACAATTTGGAATTAATATGAATTTTGGTTAAAACATGTTAAAATAACCAATATGATCATTTATTTAATTTAAATAGATTAAATATGGTGGTAAAAATATACACATTTACATGCACATCAAATACCCCCACACTTATCTTTTTACTGGTCGTCGAATAAAGAAAAACGAAGATAAATCTGTTTTCGTAGGGAGCACGATTGCATTGAGCGTATGCAACAAGCCGTTAAACCTTTGGGTGTCCCAAGTAGGACGAATGTTGTCTCGTGAGGGTTTTTAGCGGATACTACCCACAAAATCCAAATGCAAGATGAAACTATTTACAAAATGCAAGATTTATTTATAAAGAGATGAATGCGAGTTTTTGAAAAATATGTACAAATAAAGGATTTATTTTTAAATTGACATGAATAGGTTAAATATAGGTTTTGGTCATTATCTTTAAATTTAAGTTATTTACTCGTCAATATTTCCAACAAAAACGAAGTTATCATAACAAATAAACTATAGTTTAACTCGTTGTTTTGGTTAATAACACAGTGTAACTATGAAATGGATCCTTAGTTGATTATCAAAGTTTATCAAAGTGGTATTTTCATTTCTTTTCAATAACAAATAAAATCAAATAAGTAAAAATTAGCGCTAGGATTTCAATTGCTTGCTCTCTCATTATTTGCAAGAAAAATTACACACCTAGCTCAGATAAACTGAGGCCAGATATACCACTCATGCACTGCCTTTCGGGCTTATGTGAAGGGAGTACAGAGCATGGAGAGTGCACACACTTTCGTGCATACACCTATCGACCGTAGGTGATTTTTATTAAGTATGTTCTCTTTTGTTTTTACATGTATTCCATACATACATAACCGTGAGGACTTTTAAATGAGTATGAAAACACATAATCAAAGATTCCAAGTAATTCACCCATGCATAACCGTGAGGACTTTTAAATGAGAGTGAATACTTGGATGTTATTATTTTTTATTATTTTTTATTTTTTTAAGAGGGAGAGAGAGTTTTGCAAAATCATCTTAGCATCATTTAACTTAGAAGACCAAAAAAATGTTATATCCTTTACTTTAAATCAACCACTTTTTAAAATGAAGATTTTCAATTAGGATGTGCTTCATAATTAACATGTATGAATCTTCCTATATACCAGTTAAACCATTAGTATTTGTAGTAAAACTTCATTTTTATTTTTGTTAAGACGAATAAATTTTCAAAAATTTCAATTTAGTAAACCAAAACCATATATATATATCCTATAGTGTTTCTTTAAAAATAAATCAAAAGAAAATTTGTTTTTGGGATTTTTTTTAGATTTAAAAGTAAAAGGCAAAAATAAACCATGAAAAATAAAAAAAATGAAAGATAAGTCTCCCCCCACACTTGACGTTGAATGTCTCTCCACAATCAGCCCAAGTGGAAGGAGAAAAATAAAAACAAAAAGATGACCTTTATTTAAATGAAAATTATTGGTATTTACACAAGATCAGAAAGTATATCATCAATAAGTAAATGAAACGGTCTTCCAAAGACCGATTCATTTGTCTCCTCAAGTATGCGAGACACAGCTTAAGCTCGAAAAACCAAACCATAGAAGATTTCAAAGTTGAACGTTGATTTGGAAAAACGAATGTCGTTTTATTAAAAATCGTACGAGTTGTTTTATTGTCGATGATTTTTAGGGTTGATAAAATAATTGGTTTAAATTCAAGTTTATTTTCACAAAATTGAAATTCAAATTTGTCATTGAAAACTTCTTCAAAATTATTGATTTCAAAATCAAAATGGTGATTTAAATCTACCCTTTTGGAATTTAACAACTCATCTTTGGAAATTCCATAAAATTCGTGTTCATTAAATTCGTCTTTCTTTATTGGATTATCAACAACTTTATTGCATGTCTCAAGTTCAAAATCCAAAGTTGTTGTATCAAATTTTCGAAATCGAGAAAAGAAAGATCGAATTTTACATTTGGTTCCACACCCTAAAAAAATTGAAATCCAACTCAATTACCGTGTTTTCAACAACTTCATTAAGATTGCTATTTTCAGTTTCAAAAGTTGTTGTTTGAAAATCATCGATTTGGGTAAAAGATGGATTATCATTTAACTCGTCACATGTTGGGATTCGATTTTTTTATCACTTTGTTTCATATACGTTTCAAACAACAAATTTGTGTGATCATCGTAAATTTCATTCGTTTGCTCAACAAAGTCAAATTTGTAATTATTAACTTGAAATTTTTTCGATTTGGACTTGTTGAGAACAAGAATTGCCAATTTCGATAAACGATAGATTATTATTTGATTCTTCGCAAGTTGAGATTTGATTATATTTTCATGAAAAGTTTTGTATTTTTTAAGTAATAAATCCCCGTTAACTTTCATTTTGAATTTGTTGATAACCAAAGTTTTCAATCATATCATTATTGAAACTTTTCCCATTGTCAAAATTATTTGAAAATTGGATCACATTTTCATTTTGATTTTGAAATTCATTTTGGAGTTCAAAATTGAATTGGCATGGGTTATACTCGAAATCGTTTGAATTTTGAAGTGAATCCAAATTTTGATTATTTTGAAAACTTTGAATCGAGTTATCGCACAAATATGAGTTACACAACTTATTTATCATTTGATTTTGATGTGTAGCGATTTCTAGTAAAGATGAAATGCTATTTTCAAGATTTGAAGGTTGGTCATCATTTTGAAAATTTTGAGGTTCAAAATTCGAATCGTTTAAATAATAGTTGTTGTTGAAATATCCATAAGAATTTGAAGTGAAATTATATGGATTATATTGATTTTCACAACTGTTGTAAAATTCATGCATGTGGGGAAACGCGGACATTTTCAAGAATGTTTTTTATGTTTTTTTATAAAGAAAAATATTTACAAATAGAATTTCTTTTTCAAAATGGAAAATTGATTTTTGTTTCGATTTTGGATTTTCAAATTTTTTTTGGATTTTTTAAAAGGTTTTACATATTTTTTTGGATTTTGTTTTTCAAAGGAAAAGGAAAAAATTTCAAAGAAAAATAAAAGGAATATTTACAATTTTTTTTTAGTTGTGGATTTTTGATTTTTTTTTTAAATATGCATGGAGTAATGCAACTAAATGAATGCAAGGGTTAATTACAAATGATTTATCCTAAGTTAACCCAAAATTGTATAATCACAAATTGTCTTAGATAAACAAAATAGTTCTCGGCCAGGTAACGGGCAGGAGTAATCGGTGCACCACGAATCACCATAGCAATGCAGCCGAAGGTTTAAGTACCTTCAGAGGAACAACCACTATAATATTTACGAATCACCGTAATATTTATAAATGGTTATTACTCTACAGTAGCCTAGACACCAAGAAATTAAATTGTTCAAAGAAGATAACTTGCCAATATACAATTAAGTGTTATTGATGTCTAACCATTATTATTAATCAAAATCTAGGATGAAATGCAAAGCAGAAATTAAACGTGTATTAACAATGCAACTACAAATGAAATTTGTTTTTTTTAATAAAATGCAAATGCAAGTAACCAACAATGCAATTAAAATAAAACTAGAGATGAGGTTAAAAGCAGCAAATTTTCTTATATAAGCAAGCTAGCATTTTATTTTTTTGAAAGCGGAGTGGCAGTTTTCAGCAAGCTATTCTTCCTTTATTTCCTGCTTTGGCAACCTGAAAATTAAAAACAAGATATATACAATTGTCGTTATTATTTTTTGGTTGTTTTTTTCTTTTATAAAGGAAAAGTTTTGGAAAGAAAAACTACTCTAAACAAAAAAAAAATTGAAAAGGAAACAAAATTTAAAAGTGAAGTTTTACTTAAAAAAATGAAACCAAAAGACAATTTAAAAGCAATTCAACTCAAGCTGCAAAAATAAAATAACTCGAATACTCGAATTACTTTTATTACTTCAAACAACCCGGCCCCAAAAAAAACCTTTCATAAAACACACACACAAACACTTCTCAAAACAGAATTCTCATACTTTCAAAGTTCAAAAACAAAAAATTCTTCAGAAATCAAATCCATATTCGATTTTCCCAACATAGAATTCGAGGCAATGTAATTTGGTTAATCGACTGGAATCGATTGTAAACAACTAGAATTTTTTAACAACTGGAATCTGTGGTAAATTAGCTGAAAGCGCGTGTAAATCAACAGAGTTCAAGGCAATGTAAATCAACTGGGAGCCAATTTTGGTGAGACGGCGGTGTCAGGTCGAGTTCAGAGGTAGCTAGTTCGATTAACTTCAGTTGAGTCGTTGCGATTTGAGGAGTTTTCTTGCAATGGATGTGATTGAGTTCAGGCAATTGATTTGCTCGCCAAGTTGTTCGATCGGGATAGGTTGAACGTGTTTTGCAGGGTGGCAGCGACAAGTTTTTGAACTGCAGGGGTAGTCGATTGGTTCGATTGTTGTTTTGCTGTAGAGATCAGGTGCTCGGTTGTGTGGGTTGTCAGGTGGTCGATTGGCAAATTGGTGGAAGTTGGATGCATTGATGAAATATGTGAACAACAAGGCACGTGAACGATGAATGTATATGTGGATGGTGGGGTGGTATGCTGGCAGTTTATTGGCAGTGGTATCTGGTAGTGTTTCCGCTGATAGAAATGGACTGTGGGAAGTATTAGAAATTTGTGGAAGAGGATGCACAGGGTGGCAATGAATATGTTGTGGGTGGTGAGTATGTTGTTATGTTGAGTTGTGGAATTAAGTGGTGGTCGGGGAAATGGTCGGGGAAGGGTTAGCAAGCAAAGCGTTGAATAGTGAGTAGTAAGGAGGATGATTAAAGATGGTTGGTTTGTTTGAAGCTTTGAAGTGAGATGGTATGTTGTGATCTGAATTGTGCAGTGGATATGATCAGGAGGATGTGGCCGTAGTATTATGATGTATGTAGAAGACGAGTTATGAAGTGGATGAAATTGTGGTATCTGGAAATGTCTTTGGTGATTTGTTGTATGTCAGTAGTGGCTTGCAAAAGGATGGTGGCTGTTGCAATTGGAGGAAGTGGAGGAGGTAGCTGGTGGTTTGTATCGATGAAGATGGTTTGTGAAGCTATATGTTGTTGACCATAGTTGTTAGGGATGAATGTTGATATGGGAAGAAATAAAGTGGTTAGACAGTCAGAGGATGGTGGAGATGGTTTGTTTGAGGCAGAAGCTATGGGTGGTACACTGTGGGATGTTTGTTGATGTTGAAATGATTGGTGCACTGTGCACAGTTTTGATTGAGTGGAAAGGCAGTTACAGTGGTGAAGATCGTTGTTCTTTTAGTTGCTTGACTGAGTGGAAGATGGTGGGAAGGTCTATTCAGAGGTGGGTATGAAAGAAGTGCGGGATTTGAGTGTTGTGATGTAGAGAAGGAGGTATATGCACAATTGACGGTGGTATGGGTTTGGGAAGACTGTCAGGCTGAGGGACTGTAGCAAACAGAAAACAGAGAATGAAAACAGTTTTGTAAACAGAGAGTGAAAACAGTGTGAAATGTAAAACAATGCAAAATGTATGTACACTATAAAATGTGAATTGCAATGAAATATATTTTTTCCGTAGAAATGCAAATGCAAAGAGAAAACTAGATCAATATACACAAAACAAAAATAAAACAACAAACACACACATATTTTTTTTTTAATTGCAAACACACACAAAATAAAATCACACAAAAATCAAACAAAAATAATTCGAATAATAGAAAATCAAAATCAAAACAAATTCCCCGGCAACGGCGCCAAAAACTTGTTTAACGACGGAAATTCTATCGAATTAGAAAACCGTCAAAAAATTTAGAAATAAAAATAAACGCAAGCGCACGGCGTACTATTGCAGTATATGGCGAATACGGGTCGATCCGCAGGGAATTGATGATTTTAAATTTCTATTCAATAAAATTATACCAAAGTCGAGTGAAAGTTAAGCTAGAGAATTAAAAAAATTAGCTAACTAATTAAAAGAAAAGAGATGCAAATATAAGAGTTAAATGACAATTTAGAGAATAAATCCACTCTCTAGATCATGTAGTTCAACATATATGAAATCATGGTTCCTCTTTTATGGTCATTGATGCTTTAATTGATGTGCTTATCATAAGTATGACATATTTGTGCTATTGATTAGCCAACATAAGCCATCAAACTATCACACATCCCTTAAAGCACTTACTAACTTTCATGAAACTTGACAAAGAAAATGAAAATGAAAACTATTTTAAGTATGGCCTATTAACTATTGATTAGAAATATAGACCATCAAATTTTAATTTCAAAACACTTTCTTATGCCATAATCATATTTTGATGAAGAGGCATTTGTGTTAGTGATTGTTTAAGCATAGCCTATTTGATATCAACAATATAGGCTATCAAATTCAAAGCAAAAACAACAATTAAACCATTTCTATCATCATCATTAAGCACAAAAAGGGAGCATGAATCAAAAAATAGTTGAAGCTTCGTAATTAGAGAGCTTCATTATCCCCTAAATTGAAAGGGTTTAGCCTCTCATATTTGTCATTAAAACAACAAATGTAGCTTGCAACATGAGAGAAAAAGAAAAGGAAAAAGAAAGCAAGATAAAGAAAAACTATTCTACTTGCATGAAAAATAAATCTACACTACAACATGAAAGTAAATAAGCATGAAAAATAAAAGAACATGTATTGAAGTTGCGTAAAAAAAAGAAATTACATAAAGATAAATGGCTAAGTAGCCATGAAAAGAAAGAGAAACTTTTCTTTTATTTTGAGCCTAAACTAATGAAGAGGAAGAGACTAAGTGAGAGATTACATGAAACATATGGGTATTTATACATGCATGAAACCCTAATTTATATTTTTGGGGAATGGCCAAAATGCCCTTGAGGTAGTGTGACCACCAAGTAATCATTAGCATATCATAGTCTCCATTTAAGTATACGTGAAGCCATTAATTTCATAAGCATGTGCATTAGCCTCTAATTTGTACATTAAGGTAGTGGGTAGGTGGGGTCCTCCATGATCTTCACTTTGAATTATTTCCATCTTCACTCCTTTATATCATGTTGTGCATGCATGTGTCTTCATGAAACCACTCATATTTGAGATTAAATTCCTACACAAATATATATAAATTTCCAATTAATTTTTCTCAAAGAAATATATGCACACAAATGACTGTTTTGCCCCTATATAAAGATGGATATATGACAATTTGGAATTAATATGAATTTTGGTTAAAACATGTTAAAATACCCAATATGATCATTTATTTAATTTAAATAGATTAAATATGGTGGTAAAAATATACACATTTACGTGCACGTCAATTTTCGAACGCCGGATTTCAGGTCATGATAAGTGGTACCAGAGCTAAAGGTTGAGAAGAACTTTAGCTACGGAGTGTAACACATTAGGTGGCTTATTAGAGATAGCGTGAAGTATAATCTAGAATGAGTATAACATGAGAGACCGGAACTCTAAAATTTCTTGGTCTATTTCTTTAAACTGTTGATATTCCCTAAGATATCTCATCCATCTACCTAAATCAAGTTTTCTTACTATTTACAGAGAGTGAGAATGAGCGGGAGAAGGGACGAGCTAGGGGACGGGGAAATACCACTTCAACTGGTCAAGTCCCTGTAATAGCAGAAGCAGCTTTATCTGCTCAAACTCAGCCGAATCTGGCTGATTTATATAAAAGTTTCTCAAGGCTTGGTGAAAAGCCGTTCCGGCAAGGAGTCTATTGTTTAATCACAAGCCTGGATCGGATCGTGTGAAAGAATTTTTAGAGGATTGAAGTTAGAAGGCGATCAAACGCGATTAATAGCTTCTTGACAACTCCAAGAGGAAGCTCTAGCTTGGTGGGAAACAGTTACTGTGGATGAGCCGAAAGATGAGTTCTCTTAGGAATGGTTTAAGGAGGTGTTTGAGAAACGATATATGCCGTCTGCTGGCATCTCTAGAATGTACCAGGAATTTATAGACTTGAAGCAGGGGAGTTTATCATTTGAGGATTACTTAAATAAGTTCAACGAATTATCTCATTTTGGTCTGGAGCTGGTAAACACACCTCTGAAGAAAAATGAAAGGTTTATTCGTGGAATGAACAAGAAATTCCATAAAAGGATGACTGCCCACGTTAAAGAATACTTTTCTGATTTGATCGATATGGGTTATCAATATGCTACCCTGGATATGCAGGAAGTCCCGGGGGAAAAATGTAAGATAAGCAGTCCGAATTGGAAGAAAAGAAAGTTCGGAGGAAAGAAACCGTGGCAGGGAAAGGAGAAGAAGAATAATCAGGACAGCCAGGCCAAGGGTGTTACATGTTTTAATTGTTTAAAGAAAGGCCATTATTCGAACAGTTGTAAGAAACCAAAGAGGGATCAATCTGTACAAACAAGACCCAAGAAATGTTATTGTTGTCAGAAACCGGGACACAAAGTTAAAGATTGCCCAACAATGAAGCAAGCTCAGGTAGCAAAGGTGTACACAGTTAAAGATGAACCTTCAACCTCTAAGGTAGATAAAGAAAAAGGAGTTTTAGAAGGTAACCTTATTATTTATGATAGAATTGTTAGTTTTGTTTGACAGGGGCACTACACATAGCTTTATCTCCCAACAAATTGTAAATGAATTAAAACTTAAACTTGAATTTGTTGACGAGCCCATTTGCATGAAGAATCCAATTGGTGGCCCTGCGAACCTTTGTCTACGATGTAGAGACGTTCCTATCTCGTATTCTTGTTACCAATTCCCTATCAGTCTCTTTGTCCTCGATTTTAATGAATTTGAAATCTTACTCGGAATGGATTGGCTAACGAAATTCGAAGCCAAATTAGATTGTAACAATCGAATGATTTCGATCGGAACCAAATTTGGGATTTCATTGAAATTTCTTGTAAGGATCTGAGTCCTAAAAGGGATAAATTGATGTATACCTTGGGATACCCCGAACCTAGTCTGGAATCTATACCTATAGTTCGGGAATTTCCAAACGTGATCAAAGAAGTAAAATCCTTACCTCCACATAGAGAAATTGAATTCAGAATTGACTTAGTACCTAATGCTCGTCCTGTCGTACATGCAAGGCGCAGGATGGCACCCAGGGAAAGAATTGAGTTAGTCAAGCAAACCCGAGATTTGCTAGAAAAAGGACTAATATGTCCCAATGTTTCTAATTTGGTGTAACAACCCTGGTTTTAGTGATTACTTGTAAGTATTAAATTATAACGGTAGTTATAATTTAATACTGAGAATCAAAAATAATTTTGAGAATTTAAATTGTTTATTTTGAATGAACAATGAATTTTGGGAATAAAAAGAGAAAATAACATTCTGGAACTTTATTATAGTGGTTTGAGTTAATAATAAGTGGAAGATGGTTTTTATTTGGTGATAGTTCAATAATTTTATTAATTATTGTGATTTGCTTCTTTTAATAAAAAAAAAATTAAAAGGAGTATTTGATTTATTTTTTTAAAGTGTTATATTAAATAAAAAGGTGAAATTAGGTTTAAAAATATGATTTGGTCATGAAATTGTGTTAAAATGATTGGTTACATTTTATTGCACAAGAAGATTATTTTTGTGTAATTTTTGGGATTAAAAATAGTGGTTTATGTAATTATAAGTATAATTGGCTACTTATTTAAAAATGAGGATTTTTAATAATAGAAATATTTTCATAACCAAATTTACCTTTTATTAAGTACAAAATACTTTAATTAACATGTAAACAAGGTTTCATAATTTTATCATGTGAAAACTTTGAAACATTTGATGTTTGTTTAAAAACATAAGAGTTCACTAGTGTATTAAGTGAAAAATGAATTAATTTAGGCTATTTCTTTTGTTAATGGGTCTTAAGCCCATCTAGTCACTAGTCTGTAGAAAGAAATGAGGAATATCTCATCTTTCTTCTACGTACAGTTCAGATAGTAAGAAACTGAGAAACCCAATTTCTCTTGCAAACCCTAACCAAAAATCATCAAATCAAACTCAAATCTTGTGTTTTTTAAATCAAATTAGAGCTAAATCAACAGGTAATCAAAATCTAAAACCATTTATTCATCAAAAATCAAGTTTTGAAAGTGTTTCTCTGTTAACAGTACTTGTTCTTCTTGCATGTCATTGTTTCAAGTTTATACAGGTTAATTGAAGCTTCCTCCTTCTTAAAGCTTGTCTAATTCAACACAAATTCCAGTTATATTTTCTCTACAGCAAGGTGAGTATCAAAACTCACAATTTTCTAGCTTTGATTGAGATTTCAAGGTAGAAATCTCAATTTCGTTTATTGCATTTCATTTGTGAATCACTGTCAGTAAATTGTGCATATCTCTTTCGTTTTAAATCGGAATTTGATTTTTTTTGAAGTTCTGGAAAGCCTGAAAAGAATGTGACAACTTTCATGTTGAAAACATTCGAAAATTTTGAGCATAGATGGTCGAAAAACCCAAAACAATCTCGCTGCTCTGTCACTGTAAAATTGTGATTTTCTGTGCTAAGTGCTGTTGGAAATTTAAACATATCTTTTTCGTTTGATGTCGGAATTTGATGATTCTTGATGGTCCTGAAAGCTTAGATTATATGCTACAATTTTATTGTTTTGAGTTTTGTCAAATTTTGATGTTTACATGGTCGGAAGTTCATTCTAGTATCGCTGTCCCGAAACTAAAACAACAGCTGTAGTGAACTTCATATCTAAAATTTGTTTTGGCCATATCTTTCATGTTTCTTATCCAAATTTAATAATTCAAGATGTTCCCGAAAGCTTAGACTTTGTACTAGAAGTTTTATGTTTTGAGTTTTTTGAAATTTCGAAGTTAGCTTGGTCAAAACTATATTTGTTTGTTGCTGTCTCGATAGCAAAACGACAGCAATAACAATCATTGAACTGAGAATTATATTGGCTTATTTTTGCTCTCATTCTTGTTCGATTTTGATGTTGTTTTTGAGATGTTTTGAGAGCTATGATGCCTATCAATAGGCTAGCTATATTTAGAGAATTTGAAACGCAAATTTAAATAGAATTTGAATTGACTTTGGGTTAAATTTGAATTGAATTCGTATTGAATTCAAGTTATCGGTTTTGAGTAATCTCTCTTGTTTTTCATTATTTTCGAGCATGATTTTCACTAAACCATTTTGAAGTGATTTTTGAAATAAATGGACATTTTAAATTATTATTACATTGTGCTTTAAAATTATTTTTCTAATATAAAATCTATTATTTCCTATAATAAAGAAATTTTAAATATTGGTTTTATTAATATTTTCCGGAAAAAGTTTTAAAAGCTTGTTTTCTCAAATAAATTATTTTATATATAAAATACATACTTTTATACTATTCGAACGTATGAGAAAGAGAATTAAACGATTTAGTAAAACACGTGGTATGAGACATGTGCGTTCACTATTTCGGTTAATTCCGGACTTGTACGATCGAAGCTATTTGAGATTTTTGATTCTGAGATATTCTGCCATTTTATGGCGTATTTTGAGTTTTAAAATTCCTATATATTGGACTTATTTAAGATGTCCAATATTTGACAAGTATTATGGTTTGAGATCTCCTATGTAAGAGTATGGTCGATGAGAACCATCACGATGTTTTATTTACTTGTCAATGATATAAGGCAAGCCTTGAGTATATGATTTCATATTTTGAGATTTATGGTTTATGAGGAACCATCACGATGTTTTCACTTGTCGATGAAATGAGACAAGTTACGATGTTATTTAATACTTGTCGATGAGATGAGACGAGTATGGTGTCTCTTTATCACTTGCCAATGAGATGAGGCGAGATATGATTTTATGAGTTTTATGATGTTCCTAGTGTGGCACCGACTTGCGGCTAGTAAATCGCTAAGTGCGAACGAGTGGTATGGGACACACGTTAACACTTTTTGGATTCCTATCCGTGAGTTTGTGACACATTCACGATGTTTATCTAACAGAACTGCTTTGAGAGGTGTCAGCGACCTTGTCATGAGGACGAACTTCTTAGGGAGGTGTTAGCGACCTTGTTAGGGCTGACAAAATAGCTTGGAGAGGTGTCAGCGACCTTGTCATGAGGACGAACTGCTTAGGGAGGTGTTAGCGACCTTGTTAGGGCTGACAAAATAGCTTGGAGAGGTGTCAGCGACCTTGTCATGAGGACAAACTGCTTAGGGAGGTGTTAGCGACCTTGTTAGGGCTGACAAAATAGCTTGGAGAGGTGCCAGCGACCTTGTCATGAGGACGAACTGCTTTGAGAGGTGTTAGCGACCTTGTCAGAGGCTTCGGCCATCTGAGAATGGCACGTGTAGCATCGCTTCGGCATGCAAATGAGATTTGGCCAATCTGGGGAATTTTTATAAGTTTATGATTTCGATTTCACCAATTTTGAGATGATGAATTTACTTATAGCCTTGAGTTAGAGAAAAGCATATATATATATATATATTGTTTTATAGTGATTTCGATATGGGGATTATAAACACTTATTGAGTTTCATGAGTTTTGATTTGGAGATTTTTCATCGGTGATTTTTTATATTATTTGAGCGTTATTGTCGAGTTTACCTCTTTTGAGGTCTTTGTATACTTAAATGACATTGTTCATTTAAGTCATGATTATGTGTTCTTTGTATTGCCTCTTCTCATTTGAGAAGAATCACCACCTTGTATCTTATGCTTCATATTACCGTCTATCCTTCTTAACTGATTGTTATAGCTAGACTGACCCGCGTATTTTATACTCGGGTCAGACCGAGTTGTTTCAGGTCAGCTATCAGTTCGAGACTTAGCTTTGATGATCTGCTTGGATATCAGCCTAGCATTTTTGTGTAGTTTATATTTCTTTCCGCTTGACTCTGATATGCATTTGATTTGATGTATATGTTATGGTCGATTACTACCTTTATTGTATTCATATTGTATTGTACTAAACATGTATCGGTGTATATGTATATATATGATGTCGATTACTGTTCTGTGATGTGCTTTACATTTAGTTATTGTATTTTGTTCTGATAGATCCATCAACCACCTATAATTTTGGATTAAACATTTACTGTGTATGTCGATCCATTGAGATAGAAAAAAAAATTATATTACATTTATCGACGTATTCAGTAGATGTTTAAGACAAAGTTATAGATGGTCGTCCTTAACCAGCCTTATTCTCCGCTTTAGTAGACGGAATTACTCGTTAATGCTCTTTACTAAGGTGGGTCTCGGGGCGGGGCGTTACAGTTTGGTAAGAGCTGTGGTCAGAACAAAGTAGAATAAACATAGAACAGTATGTATATCACGATACGTCGAAGTACAATACGAGTGAATCATTGTCCTTTATTCGAGCTTGTTTTCGAATCATGCTTTGATTCTTTTTCATATATTAGGATATGTTGAGATGGAATATGTCTAGGAATATGTATATTGTATTCCATAGTATTTCATAATAGAGTTTGATGTCATATTATCTTAAATAATCTTATTTAGGATTATTGTATTCTTATTTTTGTCGATACGAGTGAGTTCGTATCGATGGAGCTGGTTGATTTCTTTAAAGCATTCTTGTTGCATTCCTTTGAGAGTTGTGAATCCTATTAAGGGGTCCACAACGATTGGCTTGTTGTGAGCATTCCGAGTTTTCTATTTGTTGCTGCTTTAGTGAGTATTTGTTTATTTCCCACTATATTGAGATGTATTTGATTTGTGATGGATTGACTTATTTGATGTTAAGTCCGATCCTTTTGGTTGTTATAAGATCCTATATTTATTTAGGCATCCTAATTTGATTGGTTTATTATTTCTATCACTTTGGAATGTTAATGATGATTCCGAAGTTTCTGTATTCACTCTTGAGTATCGAGATGTTGATGATACATCTCGAATCCCAATCAATGTGACTCTGTTGATTTCTGTGAGTCCGTTTTGGGTATGACAACCAATCGGGCAATCGAATATTGTATTGACTTCATTCTCAGTTCTTGGCCTGTCAGTCGTCCTCACATAAGGATGTCCACTAGGGAAACGAGGTGATTCATTGAATTTATTTGATATTGCCATTCTTATCCCTTTTTAGATATCCTTCTTGGATACTCAATTGTTGATATACTGTGTGGTATTACTTCACTTGAAGTAATGATGTGTTGTTTGTGCTCTTCTTCTCGTTCGAGAAGATATCTTGTCATTACTCTTATATCTCATAGATTTCTTTTAATCTATTGAGCGGTGCTAAGGTCATTCCTCGGCTTGACGTTACACCAATTTTTCGCGAGCTACGATTCAGAGGATAGCGTTACTCTTAGCGCGTTCCACACTCGTTGTGAGTCTTGTGAGTGGTTCATTATACTATTCGGAATAATGAACACTCCAGTCTATTCCATCAATCTTGAGGATCGAGTATTCTGTGAATAACTCGTGAGTTCTTCTTGTGTTTTTGATTTTTAGAATAAGTAATAAGTTATGTTTTCAAAAAAAAAAAAAAATTAACTTAAGATATGTTTCTAAGAGGAATCGGTATATATTTTTGGGAAAAAATATTTTAAGTATTATATATGAGGTATTTCTTTGTTTTTTTTAAAAAAAAATAAAAAAAGAATTTTTGTGTTGGGTTGTCCGTCTAGTGCTTTAAGAATTCTGGTCGATGCGTTTGGCCAACGTTGTCGATATGAATTTCCTAAACGCTGTGATGAGACAGTCAGACATGGTAAATTGAGTTTTAATTAGTAAAGTTTGAGAATAATTAATATGGTGGAGTATTATTTTATTTTAATTGTTTAATAAAACCATTGAACCATAGTGAGTGTTGGAGGAGTGGCGAGGCAGTTTTGATCATTTGATCAACTTTGCAGCCAATCGATGGGGTCGTTCGGTATAAATCAATGGTAGGGCAATACCCTTGTATTATGTGAAATTTGAGAAATTGAATATGGTAATTTGGGTAGTAAAGTGAATAATTCTAATTAAGAGGATGTCTTAATTAGAAGAAAATATCATTTGATGTTTTGATTGATAAAATGATGTATTTAAGGTAAAAGAATACATTGGTTTGCAAATTAAATTATTAATTGAATATTTTAGTACAAGTTATTAATGATGACTATAAAAATTTATTTTGATGGATAATCAATAATCATCTCTTGATACTGCAAGAAATTATTTATCTCTTCGAAAATGAGTTTTCATAATGAATTGTTTTTAAAGCTAGATTTTGTAAAGTAATGAAAATATTTCCACTTAATAAAATGTTTTGTGGTGATTACATAAAGTTGATCATAATTTTATATGTCTTATCTTTTCAGGGAAAAAGAGGATCATTTAATAAATGATTGAAAAAAAAAATTTGTTTGAAATTTGTAGTTTGAAATTAAAATGGTTTAGGAGAATTTCAAATTTCAAATTGATTTTAAAAGCTGAAATTTCATTTAGAAAAGTGCTGTACTAAAATAGTGATAACTGGAGACTTGTAATTCCGAATAAGCTCAATCTTTTTGCAAAAGAAAGAGCTTTCAGTAAGCTATAAAGTTTCTTTGTACCACTTTAAAATATTTTGCGTTTTACTGAGTCTAAAATGGGTTTGAAAGTGGATAGGCAGTTCTGCCCTATTGAAAAATTCTCTAAGACTTAAGCTGAAAGTAAATTGAACATAACGTTTAAACCGTAAATCCGATTTTGATGATCTTTATATTGCTGGAAAGCTTAGACTGAGTAGAACAACTTTCACTTTACAAACTTCTTCAGATTTTGTCGTTTTCTTTGTCAAAACAGGTCTTATTTACAGCAGGTCTGAACTGAAATGGATTTATTTCCCCTCAATAGTTAAGTGTAGCATTTCTTATTTATGATCATGAACTAATATCATCTATTTGAGTTGAGTACAGGTGAAAAAGGATGGTTGGTCTATATTCTGAGCCAAAAAGATTATATATAAGATTATGCAAACTTGCTTTAAAATGCTAAAAAGAAAGGTATGTTTTCGGATTAAAATTTAAAGTGCTAAATGATGATATATATTGTGTTTCCGACCTAATGGTCGATGTATATTATATAAATCATTTTTATAATATTATGTACAGCCCTCCGTACAAAGGAGACTCCGCCGATTTTTCTGAAAACTTCTAACACTTAGAATATTTGAGAAACAAATTGAAAAATAATATGTTGCAAACTAGAGTGTACCTGTGGAAAAATTAGAGAATAACAACTTAAACTTTATTTACACTAGTCAAGAGTAATAAATTTAAAGTCTAAGTGAGAAGTTTTGAAAAAATTTCAAGTGTTGAAAATTGTGGTTATAACTATAAAGTATCGATCTTTTGGAACTCTAAGAATTTTTGATTGAGAGTATATACATATATTTTAGTTCCTTATGAGTATCTTACACTTGTGCTATTTTCTAATGACGTGCATTTATGCGGTCGTTCGAGTTTGAAACCACCTTTTAGTTGAACTATCTTGCCTCTTTTTTTGTCTATCTTGTATTAGTGTTGTTCCTTTCGTGGTGTCATACGGAAAGATCATATCGATAATCATTTTGTTGGTTAGAGTTCGGGTTGGAGTTGTGCTAAATTCCAACTCTACTCAAGGCGCTTTTGAGTAATCTTATATATGCAGCAACTTGTTGAGTTTCTATTTTGAAGGTGAGATGCCTTCGAAATTTTATGTGTTGCTCGGAAAATTCAATGGTTTGCTAGTCTCGACATTAGCGCTTTGGAAACCATAGAATTAATCGAGCAATCTTATCTTGGTTTTCTATCATCTTGTTTTGAAGGTGAGAAATTTTAAGCTTGAGCCTGTCAATCTTCTTTTGCTCGATGAAATAGTTATGTTGAATACAGCTCTTTTCTAGAAAATTGCGGGGACGCAATTGTTATAAGGGGGGAGGTCTGTAATAACCCTGGTTTTAGTGATTACTTGTAAGTATTAAATTATAACGGTAGTTATAATTTAATACTGAGAATCAAAAATAATTTTGAGAATTTAAATTGTTTATTTTGAATGAACAATGAATTTTGGGAATAAAAAGAGAAAATAACATTCTGGAACTTTATTATAGTGGTTTGAGTTAATAATAAGTGGAAGATGGTTTTTATTTGGTGATAGTTCAATAATTTTATTAATTATTGTGATTTGCTTCTTTTAATAAAAAAAATTTAAAAGGAGTATTTGATTTATTTTTTTAAAGTGTTATATTAAATAAAAAGGTGAAATTAGGTTTAAAAATATGATTTGGTCATAAAATTGTGTTAAAATGATTGGTTACATTTTATTACACAAGAAGATTATTTTTGTGTAATTTTTAGGATTAAAAATAGTGGTTTATGTAATTATAAGTATAATTGGCTACTTATTTAAAAATGAGGATTTTTAATAATAGAAATATTTTCATAACCAAATTTACCTTTTATTAAGTACAAAATACTTTAATTAACATGTAAACAAGGTTTCATAATTTTATCATGTGAAAACTTTGAAACATTTGATGTTTGTTTAAAAACATAAGAGTTCACTAGTGTATTAAGTGAAAAATGAATTAATTTAGGCTATTTCTTTTGTTAATGGGTCTTAAGCCCATCTAGTCACTAGTCTGTAGAAAGAAATGAGGAATATCTCATCTTTCTTCTACGTACAGTTCAGATAGTAAGAAACTGAGAAACCCAATTTCTCTTGCAAACCCTAACCAAAAATCATCAAATCAAACTCAAATCTTGTGTTTTTTAAATCAAATTAGAGCTAAATCAACAGGTAATCAAAATCTAAAACCATTTATTCATCAAAAATCAAGTTTTGAAAGTGTTTCTCTGTTAACAGTACTTGTTCTTCTTGCATGTCATTGTTTCAAGTTTATACAGGTTAATTGAAGCTTTCTCCTTCTTAAAGCTTGTCTAATTCAACACAAATTCCAGTTATATTTTCTCTACAGCAAGGTGAGTATCAAAACTCACAATTTTCTAGCTTTGATTGAGATTTCAAGGTAGAAATCTCAATTTCGTTTATTGCATTTCATTTGTGAATCACTGTCAGTAAATTGTGCATATCTCTTTCGTTTTAAGTCGGAATTCGATTTTCTTTGAAGTTCTGAAAAGCCTGAAAAGAATGTGACAACTTTCATGTTGAAAAAATTCGAAAATTTTGAGCATAGATGGTCGAAAAACCCAAAACAATCTCGCTGCTCTGTTACTGTAAAATTGTGATTTTCTGTGCTAAGTGCTGTTGGAAATTTAAACATATCTTTTTCGTTTGATGTCGGAATTTGATGATTCTTTGTGCTCCTGAAAGCTTAGATTATATGCTACAATTTTCATGTTTTGAGTTTTGTCAAATTTTGATGTTTACATGGTCGGAAGTTCATTCTAGTATCGCTGTCCCGAAACTAAAACAACAGCTGTAGTGAAATTCATATCTGAAATTTGTTTTGGCCATATCTTTCATGTTTCTTATCCAAATTGAATAATTCAAGATGTTCCCGAAAGCTTAGGCTTTGTGCTAGAAGTTTTATGTTTTGAGTTTTTTGAAATTTCGAAGTTAGACTGGTCAAAACTATATTTGTTTGTTGCTGTCTCGATAGCAAAACGACAGCAATAACAATCATTGAACTGAGAATTATATTGGCTTATTTTTGCTCTCATTCTTGTTCGATTTTGATGTTGTTTTTGAGATGTTTTGAGAGCTATGATGCCTTTCAATAGGCTAGCTATATTTAGAGAATTTGAAACGCAAATTTAAATAGAATTTGAATTGACTTTGGGTTAAATTTGAATTGAATTCGTATTGAATTGAAGTTATCGGTTTTGAGTAATCTCTCTTGTTTTTCATTATTTTCGAGCATGATTTTCACTAAACCATTTTGAAGTGATTTTTGAAATAAATGGACATTTTAAATTATTATTACATTGTGCTTTAAAATTATTTTTCTAATATAAAATCTATTATTTCCTATAATAAAGAAATTTTAAATATTGGTTTTATTAATATTTTCCGGAAAAAGTTTTAAAAGCTTGTTTTCTCAAATAAATTATTTTATATATAAAATACATACTTTTATACTATTCGAACGTATGAGAAAGAGAATTAAACGATTTAGTAAAACACGTGGTATGAGACATGTGCGTTCACTATTTCGGTTAATTCCGGACTTGTACGATCGAAGCTATTTGAGATTTTTGATTCTGAGATATTCTGCAATTTTATGGCGTATTTTGAGTTTTAAAATTCCTATATATTGGACTTATTTAAGATGTCCAATATTTGACAAGTATTATGGTTTGAGATCTCCTATGTAAGAGTATGGTCGATGAGAACCATCACGATGTTTTATTTACTTGTCAATGATATAAGGCAAGCCTTGAGTATATGATTTCATATTTTGAGATTTATGGTTTATGAGGAACCATCACGATGTTTTCACTTGTCGATGAAATGAGATAAGTTACGATGTTATTTAATACTTGTCGATGAGATGAGACGAGTATGGTGTCTCTTTATCACTCGCCAATGAGATGAGGCGAGATATGATTTTATGAGTTTTATGATGTTCCTAGTGTGGCACCGACTAGCGGCTAGTAAATCGCTAAGTGCGAACGAGTGGTATGGGACACACGTTAACACTTTTTGGATTCCTATCCGTGAGTTTGTGACACATTCATGATGTTTACCTAACAGAACTGCTTTGAGAGGTGTCAGCGACCTTGTCATGAGGACGAACTGCTTAGGGAGGTGTTAGCGACCTTGTTAGGGCTGACAAAATAGCTTGGAGAGGTGTCAGCGACCTTGTCATGAGGACGAACTGCTTAGGGAGGTGTTAGCGACCTTGTTAGGGCTGACAAAATAGCTTGGAGAGGTGTCAGCGACCTTGTCATGAGGACAAACTGCTTAGGGAGGTGTTAGCGACCTTGTTAGGGCTGACAAAATAGCTTGGAGAGGTGTCAGCGACCTTGTCATGAGGACGAACTGCTTTGAGAGGTGTTAGCGACCTTGTCAGAGGCTTCGGCCATCTGAGAATGGCACGTGCAGCATCGCTTCGGCATGCAAATGAGATTTGGCCAATCTAGGGAATTTTTATAAGTTTATAATTTCGATTTCACCAATTTTGAGATGATGAATTTACTTATAGCCTTGAGTTAGAGAAAGGCATATATATATGTTGTTTTATGGTGATTTCGATATGGGGATTATAAACACTTATTGAGTTTCATGAGTTTTGATTTGGAGATTTTTCATCGGCGATTGTTTATATTATTTTAGCGTTATTGTCGAGTTTACCTCTTTTGAGGTCTTTGTATACTTAAATGACATTGTTCATTTAAGTCATGATTATGTGTTCTTTCTATTGCCTCTTCTCATTTGAGAAGAATCACCACCTTGTATCTTATGCTTTATATTATCGTCTATCCTTCTTAACTGATTGTTATAGCTAGACTGACCCGCGTATTTTATACTCGGGTCAGACCGAGTTGTTTCAGGTCAGCTATCAGTTCGGGACTTAGCTTTGATGATCTGCTTGGATATCAGCCTAGCATTTTTGTGTAGTTTATATTTCTTTCCGCTTGACTCTGATATGCATTTGATTTGATGTATATGTTATGGTCGATTACCACCTTTATTGTATTCATATTGTATTGTACTAAACATGTATCGGTGTATATGTATGTATATGATGTCGATTACTGTTCTGTGATGTGCTTTACATTTAGTTATTGTATTTTGTTCTGATAGATCCATCAACCACCTATAGTTTTGGATTAAACATTTACTGTGTATGTCGATCCATTGAGATAGAAAAAAAAAATTATATTGCATTTATCGACGTATTCAGTAGATGTTTAAGACAAAGTTATAGATGGTCGTCCTTAACCAGCCTTATTCTCCGCTTTAGTAGACGGAATTACTCGTTAATTCTCTTTACTAAGGTGGGTCTCGTGGTGGGGCGTTACATTGGGGTTCAGCTGTTGTCTTTGTAGCCAAATCGGATGGATCCTTAAGATTATGCGTGGACTACAACGATCTCAATAAACTAACTCTCAAGAAAAAATTCCCTTTACCTAGAATGGACGATCTATTTGATCAACTTTATGGCGCTCGATTCTTTTCTAAGATGGATCTAGCTCAGGGATTCCATCAGCTACGAACTGCCGAAGACTGTATTCACTTAACTGCCTTTAGGGGTCCTGACCATTCTACGAATGGTTAGTCATGCCTTTCGGACTAACCAATGCTCCCGTATACTTTGTAGACTTAATGACCCGTGTGTTTCGAGAAGTGTTGAATACATTTGTGCTTGTGCTTATTGACGATATTCTGGTCCATTCCAAAGCCGAAGAGGAGCATGCTGAGAACTTAAGAATTGTTTTGGAGATATTGAGGAGGAACATTCTATTCGTCAAATTTTCTAAGTGTCACTTTTAGGTTAAGGAAGTTAGATTTTTCGGTCACATTGTTAATGAAGAAAGAATCTCTTTTGACCCAGGCAAGGTTTTCGCTATTGTTGATTAGAGGAAACCCGCTACTCCAAAAGAAGTTCGAAGTTTTCTGGGTTTAACGGGATATTACCGAAAGTTTGTTCAGGATTTTTCTAAAATAGCTAGTCCGTTGATTAAGCTAACGATGAAGAATGCTAAGTTTGATTGGACTCCGAAATGTGATGAAGCATCCCAGGAGTTGAAGAAAAGATTGACCACCGCTCCTGTTCTCGCTATTATCAACGAGAACCAAGACTTATCTGTTTATACAGATGCTTGTGGTGATGTATGGGTGCTGTGCTAATGCAAAATGGTAGAGTAATTGCCTACGCGAGTAGACAATTATGTCCACACGAGAAAAACTACCCAACCAACGACCTCGAGCTTCTAGCTGTTATTTTCGCTTTGAAAATCTGGCGACACTATCTTCTAGGTAAGATTCCCTCTTAGCTTTCCCAAGAATTACAAAAGTTTAACTTAATATTTATACTTAATAAACCTTCTTTGTTTTAGGTGAAAAAATCGAATTATTCACCGACCACAAATCTCTGAAATATCTCTTTACCCAGAAAGATTTAAATCTGAGACAACAATATTGGTTAGAATTTCTAGCGTCATATGACCTAGATATTTTGTATACGCCTGGAAAAGCCAATGTATTTGCCGATGCGTTGAGTAGGAAACATGCTATTCTTGCTCATCTAGTTGTCGCTCCTACTCTTCTTGAGAAAATCGCCAGCAAGCAGAAAGAATACAAATTTCTTCAGGAAATTTATGGAAGGATTCGTCGAGGTTAAGATTCCAGTTTCGAAATCGATAATTGTGGAGTTATAAGACAGAAAGGCAGGATGTGTGTCCCAGACATCTCGAATCTAAAATGTTAAGTTTTAGAAGATTACCACAAGTCTAAACTTTGTATCCATCCAGGAGTTAATTAGATGTATCGAGATATCAAAAGAACTTTCTGGTAGAAGACAATGAAGAGAGACATATCTATATGTGTGAGTCATTGTGCAACCTGTCAACAAATTAAAATGATCAAAAGAAGATGGTGGGTTTACTCCAACCATTGGAGGTACCTAAGTGGAAGTGGGATCAAGTATCTATGGATTTCATAAACGGGTTGCCACGTACTCGAAAGGGGAATAAATCAATTTGGGTTATTGTGGACTGTCTGACTAAAACCGACCATTTCATCCCAGTGAAATCCACCCAGACAACAGCAAGCTTAGCAGAGCTGTATATAAAGAGATTGTTCGTCTCCATGGTATACCGAGCAGTATAGTGAGTGTCGTGACCCGATCTTCACTAGTAGATTTTGGGAGGCATTTCAAGCCGCATTGGGAACCAAACTAAACTTTAGCACTGCTTATAACCCGCATTCTAATGGACAGACTGAAAGGATAAACCGAATCTTAGGAGACCTATTCCATGCTTGTGTACTTGACTTTGGCCATTCTTGGGGGGACCATTTACATCTAGCTGAGTTCTCGTATAATAATAGCTATCAGGACAGTATCGAGATGGCTCCTTTCGAAGCATTATATGGTCGTCCATGTCGATCGCCTGCGTGTTGGATCGAGTCAGGTGATAGACTCATTCTTGGACCAGATATGATAAGGGAAGCTACCAAAAAAGTTGATTTTATTCGAAAAAAGTTAAAAACTGCTCAAAGTCGTCAAAAGAGTTATGCTGATCTCAGAAGAAGAGATTTAGAATTTCAAGTTGGAAACTCTATTTTCCTCAAAGTTTCTCCAATGCGTGGCGTGTTGAGGTTTGGAAAGACTGGTAAACTGGCACCACAGTATATTGGTCCTTTTCCAATACTGGAGAGGATCGATCCTTTGGCATATCGAGTGCAGCTTCCTAACTGGTTATCTAGCATACACAATGTGTTTCACATTTCTCACCTTCGAAAATACGTGCACGATCCAGATAGTATCATTGAAGAAGCTTCTCAACAAGATTTGGAAATTACACCAAATCTGGCAGTTAAAAGAGAGCCATTGAAAATAATTGATCGTGATGAAAAGCAATTGAGGAATAAAGTTGTGAAATTGGTTAAAGTGCAATGGAGTGGTGATCTAAACGACTGTACTTGGGAAACAGAGGGTAGCATGCAGAAGTCCTATCCCAATTGTAGAGTGAATATTCTGGCTTAATCTGGTAAACCATTCCTCTATCTTTTTCTTTGTTCTTATATTCTTTGATTGTCATTCTCTCTCTTTTAAATTTCGAGGACGAAATTTCTTTAAGGGAGGAAAATTTGTAACATCCCCAAAATTTTATCAACTTAAAATTAGTAATTTACTTGAATTTATGGAATTTAATTTGGAATTAATTTGAAATTTTTCAAGGCAATAGAATTAGTATTGATTTATTCATATATAAATAGAATGTAATTCGATTTGAATTTGAACTAGAACTTGAATTTGAATTTAAAATTTAAATAAATGTCTTAGAAAAATAATTTGCGTTTAAAATAATAAATATTTAATTTGTTTAATGTAAAATTAGTTTAAAACATTTCTTCTTTAAAAACTGTATATAATAATAAATAGGAAATGCATTTATAAAATAAGGAAAATATGATATAAGATTTATTTAAAAGTCATTAATTCATGTGAAATACAAGTGTTAAGCATGTAACAAGAAATAATACAAGTGTAATTCATATAATAAGTGTTTTAACAAATGTAATGATTTTATAATTAATTTGGACAAGTGACATTTAGTTTTATTCTTGATAAAGAAATTAATAAAAATAGAAAACATGGTTATATGAACTTTCTACTCTTCTCCCTCTTACTTCTTTTAACATTTGCAAACTATAAAGAAAACAAAAAGCCTGTATAACTTTCTTAAACCGGAAAAGAAGGAAGGAAAAAAAATCATCAAACAAATTTCAAAACAAAGACCAAAAATACCTAGAAATTAAAACACTTCAAAATCTAAAGCCTGGAAAGCATCTCTATCCAGTAAATCAAGAAGCAGATTCAAATGTCAAACAATTAAAGATTTTAACTTAACAATCAAGCAAGCCATCAATTCAAACAATTCCAGTCTAAGATCAACACCGTATTTTCAAACTCAAGATAAAAAAAACTTGGCAGTCAACACCTTTTCCAGCCTTCAAGTTTTAAACCTAGACAATTTCCTCTGTTCTAAGACATAAGGTGAGTAAACCCTGAAAAATCTGAAGTATTATGTGTTTCCTGTGATGATGTTTAAAATAAATTGTAAAGTATTGATATGCGTGCAAATATATGTAGATATTTATATGTAGAGAGGAGTGTGCATGTTTGAGTTACAGGCACACTTGCCTTTGGTTGTTCCCAGGTTTCTAAAACTTGTACAAAATTCAACTTCTCTTCTTCTGATCCTTATTAGAATTTAGGATCTAAACGAGTTTTGTTTGTTTAACCATGGTTTAAGGTTTAAAAATAAATATAAGTAAATTTAACTTAAGTTTTCTCTGGAAATTTTAAAATACAGGTAAAACCCAAAACATGTTGAAACTTAATTATCATAATTCTTGATTTCGAGTATATGATTAGAATTTTTTTTGAAATCAATGATTTTTAAAAGAAAAATCAAATTTTTTAATGAAATATCCTCTGAGAAAATCAAGGATGAACGGAATCACGTTTTTGACGAAATTCTAGTGATCGATGATCAAAGAAGCCTCGGGATCGTGGCTGTTGGTAGCCATGGAAAGGATAAGCTTGGAAAAATTGCCCGAAAAAATTTTCGACCATCATAGTGGCTTAAATTCGACGATCTAGGGTTTAAAGCTTGTATTTGGTATTAGTCGGAACTTGGTCAACTGCAGCATCATCATCGAACCAGAACACATCGGACATGAGGGGGTCGAAGCATTAGATGTCGGCGCGGCTTTGGCTACGATCGCGTGATTTTTTATGGTCGAAGGAGGGAGAACGAGACGATCTTGGCGGCTCAGTTTTGTTCCAGAATTGGGTCGTGTAGAAAAATCGCAAGTTCACCGTCGTTCATAGTTTCTGGATGGTTTGGTGGCTAGGGGAGGTCGTCGCTGACTCGTCGATCATTGCAGCATCGATCGAAGTTCGCCAAAACCTTTATGCATGTGCACGGTGTCATTGTGGTATCATAAATTTGGGTTGGGGGAAGAAGCATTGGTGACTCGAAGTTATCTTCGGAAAGCTCGTGTGCTGGCTCGAGTTCTAGCTCGAGTGAATTCATGTGTACGCCGGGTAAAATACTTAAACAAAATTTAAGTTTGAAAGTGAGGGCATATGGGTTGATTTTGGAAAAAAAACTCGAAGTAAACAGGCGATTTCCTCGGGGAACACTCGGGTTGACTCGAGTACAAGCATTTCCAGTTTTTAAAACTATAACAATTTAAGTCAATTAAATTTCTAAATTAGTCTTTTTAAAACAATGGTTGTTTGTTAAGATGGAATGTGAAGTTAAAGGTTTTGAAATAAAAATATTTCTAAATTGGTTAAGTTTAAAGATGTTTTAAATTTATACTTTTAAAAGAGTTTATTTTAAATAAAACGTAATAAAGTAATTAAGGAGTTAATAAAATGTTTTAAATTATTACTTAAAAGTTAAGTTAATTAATATTGTTAGTGATAATTAAATAATCAATGATTTATAATTACTTAATATGTAAATAATAATTAATAAAGGTTAATTAATTTATAATAAATATTAATTAATTAAGGCAATTAATTAAGGAATAATTAATTAATAATGATAATTAAGGATTAATTAATATCAATTGATGATTAATTAGTAAATGATCAAGGATTAATTAATTTAAAATTAAGAATAATTAATCATCAAGTAAGGATTAATAAATAAATAATTAAGAATTAATTAATTTAAAATTAATAATAATTAATCATCAATTAAGGATTAATTAATAAATAATTAAGGATTAATTAATTTAAAATTAAGAATAATTAATCATCAATTAAGGATTAATTAATAAATAATTAAGGATTAATTAATTTAAAATTAAGAATAATTAATCATCAATTAAGGATAATTAATGAAAATAATTATGTGATTAATTAATTATAATCACACGATTAGTCCATCTTAATTTCAGATGATTGATTGTTATTGAATGCTTTGTACTGATTAATATCTCTGATATGTGATTATGATCTATGTGATATATTGTGCTGAGCTATGATTTGTTTCTGTGTGAATGTGAAAACCCATTAGCCCGTAAAACAACATTTGAATTTCGATGTGACAGGGAATCAAATTCCAATTGGTTATACGAAACCCACATCGAACCTTGAAAATGAATCTTTATGATTGATATATCCACTTGTTTTTAAATTGAGCGCTCATTATTCGGTTTAGCCGGGAGAGGACTTTGTGTCATATAACCCATTCTGAATAGTGATACGACGAAATGGATAGCATTTGAAGACGATGGTGATGACCGGGTGTCTTCGAGAACGTTAGGATAACCTATCGAATGACTCTGCACTGAGTTTCTCTAGTATAGAGATCTCCATATGTGATGGAGAGTCCGATCGGGATTGTGGATAACCGAATTGCAAGGGCTCTTCCTTTGTTGGACGAAGTGCCTTCGGTTCTGTTCGAACTTGGAACAGACTTGTATGGTTGTATGTCTGACATTACACTTTGAGATATAAAGCTGATCTCTATCAAATACATTTCTGTTTGGCGGCGGAGAATTTATTCTCTTTGCTTAACACCTTCTCTGAGACGTACGAGCTCAAAGGTTATGTAATTGATAGTTATCAGTGATACTCCCAATTTGGTAGTGTGGTATGATGGGTGCTGCTGTATGTTGCTGATCATTTGTTGATCAAATCGTGGCTTTGTATAAAGCGTGGCTTTGTATAAAGCGTAGCTTTATGGACGAGACCTCGTCGGACCTCACAAACCGGAAATGGTCGAAACATGAAAGATGCGGCTAGGTTATGAGGGTCGCGCCCTTTAAGGTATGTCTATTTCCTTCTGTAAAAAGGCGGTATCATGGTATGGAGCCCAGATATTTAACCTATGCGGTTGCTGCAAATTTATTACTTTATGGTTGTTGCTTTGTGGTTGAGGGCCCTCGGATAAAGGTCGCTAACAACCAGAGTTATAACACACTCGTGTAGTAGTTACCTAGTTAAAGAAGTAATCCGGCCTTGTGTTGGCAGAGATCCGGTAGGTTCTCGGGAAGTCCCTCCAGAGGCATACCCATGTGGCAATAGAAAGTTCCTTAGTCTGACTATTTGTTGGAAATCCAATCACCAATACGCGTCCAATACGATTTTAGTTGTAGAACCTGCCATTTAATATGGTAGCTATAGTAGGCATACTATAATGGTACGTATGCTGGCTAAGATTAATATTACACTTTCGAAAATGTTTTTAACACTATGCACTAATAATAATATCAAAGAGTTTTTCTCGTATCAAGCATATTTGACTATCACAAGGAGAAATCTCCCCCAAGTGTGCGATTGCATTGTGTGTGTGCCAGGAGGCCTTATGGTAGTTTCATTTTCCAAAAGCATAAACGATTTTGTTTATAAATTGTTTTTGTACAAACAACTGTTTTGTTTACTCATACCAGTCCCATGACTGACCCGGAGTTTATTGTTCCCTTCCTAAACTCTGGGTGCCTATAATTTCCACACGGGCAGCCTAAAAGCAGGTTATCCATGTTTTGCAGCTAGCTTGGATTTGAAGTCCTTTGGTTTGGAAGTTATCGGATTTTGAAAGCTTTTGACTTGGATATCTTTTGGAAGCTTTTTGGATCTAAAGGTGCTTAGTTTGGAAACTCGCTATCGCTCTCTTTATTTTGAAGACTCTCTTGAAGTTATGATAACTTTGTTTTTCCATTGTGGTGTCTCTATTTTATAGTTGTGTTATATGTACGATGCTCTAATGTTGGTGATAAATGTTGCAATGGATATTGTGATGATGTTGTATCTGCATGATGCTCAGTGATAATTCATTTTGTTTTCGCTGTTTGTATTCATCTAATGTTGTTATAAGCTTCATCCGAACTGGAGTTCGACATTGAATCTCCGGCAGTCGAATATAAGTGAGGTATTTGATGTCGATTTTCGAACGCTGGATTTCAGGTCGTGATAGAAGTAGTGGAAATGTTATACCTAGTTCTAAATTGGATATAAGAAAAAAATGTGAATATTGAATTAATTAATGGATAATATGTATATAATTGATGGTAATTGAATGAAATAAGTATTTTATAAGTAATTGTAACATTTGTTTGTAAGTAATGAACTTGTAAATGTAATTAACTGTAAATATGGCAATTGGTTGGATAAAAAAGAATGCAAATCAAGATTTATTAATTTAAATTTAATAATTGGATTAATTGCAATTAAATGAAATTTAATATTTAAATATTTCGTTACTTGAAATTAAGACGATTGGGAATATTAATGTACTAAGATATAAACCAATGTTAGTTATATCCTTATTGTAATAAAGGACTTGAATAACAAGGTTTAAAAATTTAATAAATGGATTTTGAAATTTTGATTTATAATTTCTTAATTTAATAAAATTGAAATTAAACACTGAAATTGATGAATTAATCAACTTTAAATTGACATCCAAATTTGTTCAAATCATTGTAAATGGTTAAGAAATAAAAAATGATAGAAGTCGTAAATTATTAAATTTAAACTGGAAGAGTGCTTTAATTAATTAAATATTAATTTAATTTGATAATGTGAAAATAGCCATTTTGGCCACTAACTCGGATTTTGGCGAAACTAGTTTCATCAGATCCGTAACGGTGAATTATTGTAGGATTTCAAGTTTCGTAACGATCGGGCTTGTCGTTCGATCGTACGGGCTCGAAACGCCTATAAATCAATTTAATTGAAATTAATTGAAATCAATTTGAAATAACCTGATTATATTATAACTTCTTCGTACGATGGAATTTGGACTTGAAACTTGTTCCATTGTGTTTAAAATATTTAAGACATCTATTTTGATATATGGGTTGACCAGTTTCGTTACGGAGTCGAAACGGACTTTTCGGGTCATTTATCGTTTAGAACCCAAATTCGATCGAGCCCGTTTGTTTCTATTTTGTTCTGCCTATATATATATCGTTATAAACCATAGGTCATTTCTTATTCCTCATTTCTATATGTACAATCCATTTTCTCCTCCTCATTTCAATGGTAGACAAATCAAAACAAATTCCAAATTCAATTTCAAATCAAAAATTAAAACTCTCCAAACAATATCAAATTTTATATGGGTTCGAAGCTCTCGATGAACGTACCTCAGATCTGCAATTCGTTTTTGGATTTGAATCATCGTTTGTCCTGAAATCGCGAATCAGCTCCAGCCGTTTATATTGAGTTATCGGTTTTAATGGTGGATCTTCGTCCCGGAAGTGATCGGGTGGTGCCGCTGCGAAGCTAGTGATGAGCAGCTCACGGATACGACATTCGTTCGTCGTTAAGTCGATCGAATTCGTCGAAATTCTCCATTGAAGGCGTATGGCGGCGGGCCGGCGTGACGTGACGGAGGTGGCCACTTGGCCATGGGAAGGTCGGCGTGAAGGAGGGGAGACGGTGGTGGCCTCTGATCGGTCAGCGTGAAGGAGGGGAGACGGTGGTGGCCTTTGATCGAGGAGCAATGCACGGTGGCATCGGCGATAATAGGGTTTAGGTGGCTGCTGAAGGATAGGTTAGGGTTCGTGCACGATAAGGGTTTCTGTGAGGCAGAGATGGCGATGTGGCCGAATACTATTGGGTAATGCTTCTTTGTATTTTATTTTATTTTAAATTTGAATACCAATGTTCTAACCCGTATATCTTTTGCATACGAGATCGGTTTTGGACGTGATTTCTCGCTTTAGGATTGTATTGAAATTTCGGACATTTTGACGATGGTTTGGATGGATTCTGAGACTGTTCGAATTTTTGGGGTTAAATTGGATTTAAATTCAATTTAAATTCAAAGATGAGTGTTTTAACCCACTCACAACTTCTAAAATTTCTTATGTTTGTTAAATTAATTTATGATGTGATTAGAAATTTATTAATGACTGTTTGGCATATTTTAATCATCATCTAAGTTAATTTGAAATTTATTTAAATTAAATTGTTAGTTAATTTATTATTGAATAGAACTGCCAGTTAAATACCTGTTATCTATTATCAGTTCTATATTGATATTTATGGATTGTTTTGGATGATGATGGTGATTGATGTTGATTATTGATATTGGCTGAATGAATGTTTTATTTTATATCATTATAATCTGCAAGTTTGTTATGGATTTATTATTATTAATTCGGGATTGCGGTTTGAAATGATATACAACCGTAAAATGTTTAAATTGCAGATTGAAATGATAAATATCCATATCACTTGACCCTAGGGTAGAGAATCATATACAGACACCGAATTGGTTAAATTAAATGATTTTAAAATCTTTAATTTTTTGAATTTAATCAATTGATGTTTTGAAATAAAATTTGATTTATATAAATTGAAGTATTATTGAAAAATCAAGTTTTGCGTAGTATTGTGAATTGGTTTAAAAAGGAATTCTTTAAGAATTAAATCAGAAGTTTAAAGTTAAACTTTTATGTATAAATGAAAATTCTACTGAAATTCAGTTATTAATTTTTTTTGAAAATAACTTGGAAATATTTTTGAGACTAGAGTAATCCGCATTGATATTTTGAACATGGATATAATGATATGAGATTCGATAGTTTATTGAAACTTGGCTTGTCAATTTGGAAATTTGAAATGGTCCGAATATGCTGAAATGAAATGAATGGTTTAATTGGATATTAATTTCAAACTCATATTTTAATATAATCTTTTTAAAAAATATATGACTTTAAGAATTGTACCTATTAATATTTTCAAATTTATGTAAACTATTTAACCAATATTAACTATATATATATTATTTTAATCTATTTAAACCAATTTAATTTATTTTAAACTAAGTAAACCATTTTAATTTAATTTTAATTTAATTAATCTATTTTAAACTATTTAATCTATTTTAATTATATTTAATCTATTTAACCATCTTAAATCAATTTAAAAATAATGTACCTATAATTAAACTATTCTAGAGCATTTTAACTATTTATAACTATTTAAAACTAATTTCTAAATTTCCAAACTAAGTATGTGGAAGAGTATATATTCATTTCAATTGGTTTAAAAAGAGAATAAGGTTAAATGAGGTTATAACCTAAGTTAGAATTTTGAATGTATAATAAATTGAAATGATGATTTTGAAGCAAGACTTAACTTGTTTTGGAAATATGAGTTTTGGAAGAAATTATGATTTTTAAATGATATAATTTCAAAGTAAAATGATTTAAAAGTGATATAGTTTCGAGAATATGATATTTCGATATAAATTGCGAATTTGAGTTTGAAAGGAAATATAATTATCGAATTATAATTTCAATTGTGATCTGATTTCAAAGGAAAATATGATCTCGAAAGTATTATGGTTTTGAGAATATGATATTCTGATATCAATTATGAAATGATTTTGGAAATATAAAAGAACCATCCGGTGTGAAATAAGCGATTGGTTGTCAAAGAGATTGGGATCAGATGTTGTCATACTCTCTGCCAATACCGAAAACGACTTTGACAACTGTGTACGCGGTGGAGATTCCAGAATGAAGTAGGATGGTAGTGACGATCCTAAAGGTATATTTATGTGGGCCTGACTCCCATGAGTTGGCATAAGGTGGCTAAAACAGGAGCAATCGACGGGAGAATGAGGTAGCTTCTTTGATCGGACACACTCCACCGTTTCTATATTCTGACATTTGATTTATTCGGTGGCCATCCTTCAATTTTTACTTAGGAGTGTGTTTGGTAGTTGTGGCTATGCATTACCACCAGTCCGGAAGTGTAATTGGTATATCTACACATGCATTGCCTAGTTATGCCGTGTCACCCACCCTACCGCGCCTACTATGAGTTTGGTTTGTACCATACTTATAGAGTGCCCTCTGACGTCACCCAGTACGGATGGGATTACGGTATTGTATAGACTATGAGAATATATAAAATGTGTTAAAGTGGAAGATGTAAAACCTTAACGCTACCTTGATAGTTTACTTTACTATAGACATATTATAATAGCGTATTACTACATAGCAGATAGTTTAACGGATCCTTATGAGATGTGAATCCCGAACATCTCTTAAGTTACTGCACTCACGTTAGACACTCGATAGGAGATATCAAACCCTGTAAACATCTTTGATGCCGTTCCACTCATATTTATTTACCGTTGATTTAACTTACATAAGATCTTTTAGTTTTGACTCAAGTGTTTTGTCTTTTCAATTCGTTCGGGTCAACCTAGGCATTTCAGGATTTGAAGGCCTTATTTTTGGAGGACGAAGACGAAGATATTATTATTATTATTATTTACTATATTGTTCCACTACATCACACTGTTCCGCTGCATTGTTATTTATTTATTCTCTAGTATGTGTAACTCTGATCTATGTTTTATAAGTATAATCAAATGTTTTGTAAACAGCTTCATAAACTATTATTTGATTATTCGGCCACATCAAGTTATGAGGGACATGAACTATTATATTTGATCTATGTTTTATAATTATAATCAAATGTTTTGTAAACACTGTTCCGCTGCATTATTTTTCTTCCCCTACTTTTTTTTCTTATTCACCCCAATAACAATTCGTCCTTTTGTATGGTTTGAGTTGTGTGGTTTATCGTCGATTTAAATTGTCCAGAAAGGCGGGATGTTACATGATCTCATGCATAACAGATAGCGATACCATATACAATGAAAATATAATTAACCTCTCATTATATTGGTTAAGGTTCATAATGAAAATAAAAAACAATAAAAATAGACTAGAACCTAAATATACTAAATGCAAAATATGATAAATGACCAATGAAATAAAACCCCTCAACTACATCAATACGATAACCAAAGGTGAAATACATTATTGTCAACTAAAATAGTTGGTATTTAAATTGTGACTAAGATATGATATTAGCAAAAGTTGCTTAATGATACCTTGATTTAAAACATAAAATGTGAAAGTAAAATCCGCATGGAATAAAAACACAAGATTTGGAGCGGTTCGACCTACTATGATCTAAGCTCACTATAAGAGATTTCGTATCACTACACTTCTCTTTCAATTGTTTGAATTACAAGAGATAATAACAAGAATTTTAATGTTTGAAACCTTGTATTTTTCAACTATTATGAAAATGTTGGTCTTGATGTATTTATAGCTATTGAAATATATGTTGAATGTTTGAGATTACGCTGTTAAGGCCCAAAAATCACTTAGGGTTATTGATGCGGTTGATCGGTTGATGCACATGCCAACTAGGATGCATGTTATGTCATGTAGTGCGAACGAGGCTATTTGACATTTTGTATTTTGACATAGCTAGTTCAAAAATTGGCGATATTAGAGCAGGGAGTGTTGTGCAGTGACACTTTGCTAGGATGGAACCAAAGGATAAGGAGTGGTTACACTGGCACTTTTTTCATATGAAAAATGGCGTATGTGTCAGTCATCTCATAGGAACAATGCAAGTGAAGCTTCTTTTTTAGGGTACGACCAAAATCAAACCGAGTCAAGACAATAGAGCTTCAGAGGATGCAGCTTGTTGATGTGGAAAACTAGTAAGGGGCATTGCTGGTGAGTTGACCATTGGCCAGACCACTATGCTAATGAGAGACGTAGGGCATGTCAGCCTATTAACCACTGTTGTTGTCCGTCGATGAATAATATGAGATTTACTTGAACAAATCAGACTCCGATGTTGAATGAGCCATCTTTAAGGGGAGAATTGGCTGCTTAAGCTGGTTGGAGGCCTAGTGAAGTGAGCAGGTGAAGATGTTATCTATTTGAACCATGCCAAGCAATAGGGTCTATGTGTTCAGCCGAATATGTACTTAAGAAAAAACTAAGCAACATCTTGCCTCATTATCATGCCCATATGAGAGGGTGGACTTATTGTTCATCCATTATCGCATTTAGTGCTATGCACACATGTCACCGTGCAATGGGCGATGCCTGTTTGTTTCCAAGGTGCTACAAAGACGAACTAGTTGTCCAACGCAAGGTTTGATAGGTTTATTGATGATCCCTATATTGTCCAGATTGCTGCCCTATTGTTGATCCGAAGGCTCAAATCAAATGTCATTTTCTATATAACTCCTCCCTCTCCTCTTCTCATTTTTATTGAGAATTTTAAATTTTCATTATTTTTTTTGCCCTTCCACTTTCTATCTTCAACCAAAAACTTTCATCCTCGACTCTTCGTTTTAATTAGCGACTATCTCTTTTTATCGTATGGATTTCACTGCATTTTCCATTTTGCTGCCATATTAAATTTCAAATGGCTTCTGAATGCCGAGTAGTTTCGATGCTCTTATTATCACCTTTTCCATCATATTTGCCTTTTACTTTTGTTATAGGTTCGCTACCAAAAGCACTACCATTGCTTTAACGAACTTTCATTATAGAAGGCATTGGATGACAATTGTTGAGAAATCAACAGTGATCATTTGACGTCGAACACCGAATAGACTATTGAGAAAAAAAAACTTTATGAGTTATCATTAGTAACCGCCCCTCTCCCTACTAGAGTAGGAAGCAAACTCACCATGCTATAATCTATAAATATGGTTGGGCAGTAAACTTGTATCGGGCGTCAGCCACACATCTCGCCTCAAGTTACACCTTAATGAGCTTGTTCACTAATCCTAGAATGCCTATATAATAATCAGTGGGAAGTTTATCTGTAACAACTCTACTTTCCATGTTATAATAATAAATAAATTTAATTAAAATAAAATGTTTGAATGTAATTTTAATACTTGTTATTTATGAAGATAAATTTTACATAATTAAGTTTTATTGAATAAAAGAATATTTTAATAGATTGAATTAAATTAAGAAATCATTTTTGAGTAATATATTAAAATTGAATAAAATGTTTCAATTAATTACAAAAAATTTATGTGTAAATAAGTTTGATATAATTTAAATAGTTGGGAAATAAATTTATTTGTAATAATGCAATGAATAATTAAATAAAAACAAACAAGTATTGAATTAGAAGAAACTTGGTGGCTATCGAAATATATTGCATAAAACGAAGTATAAACCAATTTAAACTAGATTGAAATACTTTTATAAATGATTGGCAAGGATTAAAATTTTAAATTGAAATGTGAAGAAAACCAATTGAAACTAAAATAAATAGAATTTAAGCCCCAAAACAAGTTAAGCCCATGGAGATAAGCAACTCATTTTCCCTACTCTTTCATTATAAACATTCTCTCAACCCATACATAAACCTGATTCCTTATCTACATCCCTAATCCGCTTTAGGACATGAAACACATGTGAATTATAAAAATAATTGATGCAGAAAAGGAGAGGGCGGGGGGACATTTTCGCTCGGTAGGAGCTCGTGGTGATGCGGTGCTAGGTGGGAAGCTGCGACCATGGGCGTGCGACCCAAAGAGTAGGTTGTGTTCGATCGTGAGGAGGTGCTCGGTCTGGGTGCATGATATTGGAGGCTTCATTATGGATTCATGGACTATATGTTGCTTGAAGAAGGAATGGTGACGATGTGCTTGTTATGTTGCTCGGTTTGCAGTGAATGATGATAGCAATTGTCTAGTCATTTGATGATAGCATACATCATTTAAGAGAGTAAAATTTCTTTTTACTGACAACTATTGTCTAGCACTCTACTATTGTTTGATTGAAATTGTCTGAATTCGTTATGGCATTGTCATTGGATGAAATTGATGGTTATTGGATGATATTAATCAAATGAGTGCGGTGTAGCTTGCTTGTGTTATGTTAAGTTGTTTTATGGAGGAACCGAGTTCGATGGAACCTGACTCGGCTCACACGATATGTACATATTCATAGTGACATTAATTGATTTGTCTATGGAGTAATTTTACTTCACAATACACACATTCTTTCTTACTTTAAAAAGAACGTTTGAAATGTTTTGAAAAACTATTACTAGATTTTGAAATTTTGTAAAAAGTATTGTGTAAATAATTTAATAAAATTTTAGTGTATTTTAATTAATTTTATAATTAAATTCTATTTTTATTATACACACATACATATATTTCTTTTGGATATAAAATCCTTTTAATTCAATATTATAGTATATTATAAGTTTGGAATTGTTTTAAAGGCAAAACCGAATATAATGTTATTTCATAAAAATATATTATGAAAATGATTATATTAATTAAGAGAGTTTTTTAATATAAAGGTCATCAAATATTATTGAAAGAGAGTTTCATACCTTGGAAAAATATATAATTAATTTTTATGAAATAATTATAAGGTTTTGGATATGTTTTGAGTAAATAAAATTTCTTTTTATAATACGAAAAATTTAAAGGAAAATGTATTATTTCTAATTAATTTGAGTACAAAGTGGATATATTGAATTATATTATATGGCTTGAAATAGGTATAATTTATTTTAGAAGTTTATAAATTTATTTTAGATTAGAATTTCATTATGGTAATCATTATAAGTTACATTTAATTGGTAAAGTATTTATGAATGTTTTATATGTATATAAATAAGGTGAAATAATTTTAGTATATAAATGTTTTACTAGATTTATTATTTCTAGAATATAAGATTGGTTGAAGAAAAGCTTCAATCCAATTTTGTAAAATTATTGAGAAGAAATTTTATATATTCGATTTTAGTTATTTAAAAGAATATAAAATTATGAAATATGGAATAATTTCTATTAAATATTTTGGACAGCTACTGGCATGTATTAGTGTATAACTAATTAAGCCCAAATCTAGCCTCATTAGTTTGATTTGGGATTAGTATAAACTGAGGGCTATAGAAGTCAAATTAGAAATTTTCCTTTTTCCCCAAATCAGGTCTAAACCTTCATTAGTCCTTATCCAACGTCACCCAAATTACTCCCTAAACCAACCTCAATTGTAGACTAGTGAATAGGTCATTGATTAGAAGATAAAGATCATCACATTGGTTCATTTGCATTGCTTTTCATTGCTGTCCGTATAAGATCTACACTCAGTTTGATAGATTTTGGTAATTAGTGAGTGGTTTTCTCACTATCCTATGCATATTCATATGATAAAATTACATGGTTTAAAATGATTTTTGGCCATAAAACCTTTTCTAAGTTTAATTACGTGTTAATCTATGCATACGATTTAAGTTGATTAGAAATTACGCTTATCTATGTTCATGTGATATATAGATTTAGATTAAAACTGGCTTTCTTAGCTTATTCTTATGTTTGATTGTTTGAATGGATGTATGTGTATGTTATTCCATGCTTGTATGTTGTGCTTTGATATTATTTGTTAATATTTTAGATGCTTAGAAAGATGTTTTAGAGAATTGAGCAAATCAGAAGCACAGTTGGTCGGAATTGGACAAAACGTGAAGGGAGGCTCTAGATCGTAGTAGGATCATGCATGATAACCCACGCCTTCGGAAGAGTTAAAGTGATAGGTCAACACCGAGTTATGAGGGACAGGTCGTGTTAACTCGTATGGGTTGATCGACTTGATTGATAAGAAGAGCATAGCTAGTAGAGGTTGTCCATAGCAAGATGCAGGAGATTGACTAAGTGTTGGATGCTATGACGAGTTACTTTTGGAACTTGGATTCGAATGCTTTGGAGTGAAGACTAAGGGATAGGTCGGGTTCTAAAGCATTTGGAAGTGGAATACTAGAAGCATAGATGAACATTTAGCCAAGATTGGCTAAGTGGCGAGTCGGTGTCAAGTCATCGTAGGTCGACACCAAGTTATCGTGGTTTCTCCGATGGGAGTGAAACTCTAGGGAATGGAGTAGAGGTTCTGTAGATCATGTTGGAGGTGGTGGCTCATTCACATCAAGGTTGGATGGCGATGTAACAACATGATAAAAGCTTTGTATCTTTGTTTTGTGACTTGTGGTGGGAGTAGGTATCAAAGATAGCAGCTCGATAAAGGAGGGAGCCATAAATGGGAACATGGGGAGTTCCTCGATAATGGAAATTAAATCGAGCAAGAGAAGGGCTCAATCAAAATGGAGCAAAGGAGGGATCATATGGATATGTTTTATGGAATTGATACTCGGAGTGTTTCCTGTTGTACTTGAAGTAGGAGTATTGTCAGTGAGGACATCAGTGGATAAATTGAGGGACCCGTATACCTTGGACCAGTAACTTTAAGCCTAGCATCTAGCTTTGGACTATGAGACATGTATCGAGTTTTGGGCTACATGATATGAGAATAAAAAGAAAATTAGGATTTCAATTAGTCCCTGGCATGTGGGACATAAGAGTTATCATAATATTCAAGGCGCATGAAGTGAGAGTATGTATTGTTTGGTGAATGATATGATTATTTTGATTGCTTTCTTTAGTAGGCTATCACTCGGAGATATCGTGGGGAGTGGAGTACTGGAGATAGGGACATCTAGACACCCATCATTCTATTATGTGTATAGTACCTTTATGATATTAGTATAGTAGCATATTATGTTGTCATGTTCTAACTCTTTGGTTGTAGGGACATGTCATGTAATGGCTCGTGTACCTCTGTTCCTTAATGTACTTACCTGCATTGTATTTTGAGATTCATTTACCTCTTACACTTAAATTTTGTCTAACCCAAGGTTTTATGCTTTAATTCTTATTATCTTAGGTACTTATAAATGAGTAGACTAGAAAACATGCATATGTGATGCGGTAGCTGTACGGAGGATAAGCTTAATGACGTTATCATGTATCATATACATATAAGGATTATTTTCTTTGCACCGTATATCATTGTGGATCCTTAACAAAGCTTCTTATTTCTTATTGTGTTGAGACAATCAATTTGAGATGATTCTATTTATGCACTATGACATTTGATGTATAACTATATGGATATTACTCTGATGATTAGTTCACATTGTTATTAATTTCTCTTCTATTGTATATGTGGTATTATATTTTGTCTATACGCTGTGAGATATATGACATGTTAAGTTGTGTTGTTTCTTTTTTTAATTCCTGATAATCGTCCTACATCGATCGGGACAGTAGTAGCACATTATTTAGTTGTTTGGGTGTCGGTGGTATAAGACTATTGTCACATTTAACATCAGAGCTTAGGTTGCACGATAACCTGAGTTGGTACCGTGGTCTAGTAGAGATAAGAAAGGAGTTATCACCTTAGACTGGACCGAGAGTGTATATCCAACAGAGTGCGTAATTGTTATATATTTCGATTTTCAAAACTATTAACTAATATTATAGAATTCACATGCACATGAGCACTATAGACACAATTTCTGTATGAGATACTGATCATTCTTGTTATGGATAAAGAATAAGCTAGCATTTAAGAAACATTGTGAGGAATTCTTCTTTCAGGGTTGAGGAGAGACAGGGTCGCGAGCTACTGCATCGAATTTTCAAGCCGTTTATTGGTACAATGGCAAATGCCATAAGGAATGCTCCTAGTGTGGTTAGCGAAGGTACTCCTATGCAAGTGCCTAGCGCTAATTTCGCTAAGCTAAGTAAGGATTATTCTACTCTAGGAGTAAAGCCATTCCATGGGACAGAATCAACTATGGAGGTGCAGGATTAGTTAGATACCTGCGTACGCATCTTTAGTGATATGGAAGTAGATGATGACATGAGGAGGAGGCTAGCCTCTAGAAAACTTTAGGAAAGAGTCATGAACTGGTGAAATGCCATTACCATTACTACTCCAGAGGATCAGTTCACGTAGTGCCAGTTCAAGGCAAGGTTCAAGGAGAATTTTATTCTAGTTGCTTATAAATTGGCGCTGTTTAGGAAGTTTGTTGAATTTGAAACAAGATGAAATATCATTTTCTGAGTATGTTGCAGAATTTGATGCTTTATCGAAGTAGAAGATGTCATTCATTGACACTCCATTAAGAAAGATGAGAAGTTTATCATTGGTTTAGATGCTTATCTTGGGAAGAAAATGCTAGCCATATTGATGAGCCATTTGAGAATCTTGTAGAGAAAGCACTTCGTCATGAGAATCTGTAACCTAAGTCTAGGATGACTATTATTGTTTTTGCTAAAAAGGAAGAGCTAAAGCCGCAACAAGGCGGTGGAGACAAGAAGAAGTGGAATGTAAAGAAGAAATAGTCTCAAGGGAAAAATGACCAAAAAAAGGTAAATGAAAACCTACTTGTTATGGATGCAAGGGGAAGGATCAAGGAATGCAAAGTAAGCGACAAGAAAAAATTCTGCAATTGTTATAATTCTGGGCACTCAAAGAAAGATCATACAGAACTGGTGAAGGATAGGCAGGTAATGAAAGCATATGCATTGGACATAGTCCCAACTTTTTTGAGTGCTCCCTCGGTGAAGGATTAGGGAAAAGGAGTCCTTGTGCAAGGTATACTTTATATTGATGGTATTCTTATTCAAGCTTTCTTTGATACTGGGGCTTCACATTCATTCATATCTAGTGACCTGGTAGAATGATTGGGATTGAAACTCGAGATAGTAGACTAACTCTTGATTGTGATGAACCTTGTTGGAGGCTGTACTAGCCTGTGCATGGTCAATCGCAATCTAGTCTTATCAAGTTATGGATGCACTTTTGTTTATGATTTGTTTGTTGAGAATTTTGTTGGGTTCGGGATTATCTTGGAAATAGTCTGGCTTAAGAGGTATGCGACACTAGAGGATTGTGAGAAGCTATTGATAATAATTGGAGATATGGATGGGCGAATGATAGTTATCGGCTGCCTACCAAAGGATGTGATGATATTTAGCTTTCTATATTCATTTGGTGTTCCACATAAGAGATTACCATCTATGCTTATCGTTAAAGAGCATTCGGATGTATTTGAGAAAGTGACCGAACTATCGCTGCATTGAGAAATTGTGTCTTAAACTGACTTAGCGTAGGAAGCCCTACCGTTACTTATGCCATTAAGGCATATAGCACCAGAGAGGAGAAGGAATTAGAGATGCAAGTGAACGACCTATTGAGGAGAGGTTTATCCGAAGAAGCATATCCGAGTGCGGTGCACCAACAGTATTGACTACTAAGATGGATGACTTTTTTAGGTTATGTATGGATTATCGTGAGCTAAATAAAGTGATAAGGAAGAAAAAGTATTACTTTCGTGTTTGATGACTTATTTGACTAGCTTTATGGTGCATAGTTGTTCTCTCAAATGAATTTGGAAGCAGGATTTCACCAGCTTAAGGTGGCGGAGGAAAGTGTGCCTATTATCGCATTTTGTACATCATTTGATTTTTATGAGTGGTTAATTATGCCATTTAAGTTGACCAATGCTCTAGTATACTTTATGGACCTCATGAATCGAGTATTAAAGACCACTTGAACAAGTTCATACTTATGTTCATGGATGATATTCTGATCCACTCTAGATTGAAGAGGAGCACGGAACGCACTTGAAGATTCTGCTAGAAGTATTAAGGAAGCAGAAGTTGAGAGAAAATTCTGAAAATGTCACTTATGGAAGGAGGTAGTGTGATTCTTGGATCATGTCGTATGGGGACAAGACATAGCAGTGAATCCTGTAAAGGTAGTAGCGGTCCAAGATTGGAATCAACCCAAGAGTGCTATGGATGTGAGGAGTTTCCTAGAACTAACAGGATATTACAATTATCAAAGACTTCTCAAAGGTAACAGCACCATTGACCAAGTTGACGAAGAAGGATCAGGCTTTTTTTGGGTCGCCAGATATAAGCATGTGTTTATGAGTATGAAAGGTTGATGAGTGCATCTGTATTGACCATTCCAAGTGGAAATGAGGAGTTGACAATATATACAAGCACCTATGTTACCACGTAAGGGGAGGTATTGATGCAAAGGGGAAAAGTTGTTGCCTATTCTAGTAGACAGCTAAAGCCTCATGAAAGGAATTATCCAACTCATGATTTGGAATAGGCAGCAATAATTTTTGCTTAGAAGATGCGAAGGCCTTACCTGTTAGGAGAAAGGTTTGAGTTGTTTATAGACTACAAATCCTTAAAGTACCTTTGCTCTTAGAAGGACCTCAACCTTAGACAACAACGGTGGTTAGATTTCTTAGCCTCTAATGATTTTGGTATTTTATAACATCGTGGATAGGGAATGCAGTCGTTGATGCACTAAGTAGAAGATTTGCTAGTTTGGAAGCGATGTTCTTGAAATGGAACCTGACTGAGTATATTGCTGGATATGATTTCAGACCTCCTTATGATTTAGAACCAAAATTGCTGACAAGCTTATCAGTTATGCCTACTCTAATTAGGAAGATTGGTACTAGACAGAAGCAAGAAACCAGACTAGCAAAGATTATAAAAAAGCTAGAAGAAGAAGTGGAGTTTGAAGATTGAAGCAATACAGACTTGACCAAGAAGGATGGCTCCGTAAGGATGGAAGACTGGTTGTTCCTGATATTGATGGACTACGAAATGACATGCTATGGAAATGCCACGTTTCTAGGTTGACTATTAATCCAGGAGGTAATAAGATGTACTTAGATATGAAGCAGACCTTTACTGGGAAGGTATGAAGAGAAAGCTGGGATATTCATCTCGAAGTGTATGAACTGCCAACTGGTAAATGGCCTAGTGGATCACTGCAACCTTTAGATGTTCCAGAGTGGAACTAGAAGCGAGTATCAATGGATTTTTTTGATGGATTCTCAAGGACTCGAGCTGGGTATAATAGCATTTGGGTCGTAGTTGATCGGTTGACCAAGAGTGCCAGATTTAGACCCACCAATTCAAATAGAATATCATCTAAGCTGACAAATTTGTATATTAAATTGACTGTATGGTTTCATGGTGTTCCAAAGAGTATTGTGGGCGACCAATACCAGTTGTCCACCAATGGATTTTGGAAGAGCTTACAAGAGGTGTTAAGGACCCAACTGCACCTTGGTACAGCTTGTTACCCATAAATGGATGAGCAAACCGAGAGGGTAAATCGTATGCTGAAAGATCTCTTGTGAGCATGTATCATTAACTTTAGAGGAGGATGGAATGACCATCTGTATTTGATAGAGTTTGCATACAACAATAGCCATCATTCGAGTATTGGTACGGCTCCTTATGAAGCATTGAATGGCCAAACTTGTAACACTCCTTCATGTTAGTGGGAAGCGGATGAGAAATTAATACTTGGGCCAGATATAATTAGAGAGACATACGAAAAGATTGAGATCATTCGGAAAAAGATGAAAGCCGCCCAAGATTGACAATAGAGATACGCCAATAAAAGATGTAGAGAATTGGAGTTTTCTGTTAGGGATATGGCTTCTATGAAGGCATCTCCTTTAAAGAATGTTGTTCAATTAGGAAGAAAGGGGAAGTTGGCACCAAGATTCATAGGACCTTTTTCGATAGTTGGGAGGTTGAAAGCTAGCACTTAGGGCCTTTGAATGGTAAGATTCATCATTTATCATATCTACTTTCACCACTATATATCATGTTTGATAGGTTAGTATTCTGCATGTTAGGTTAGTGTTACTTATATTGTTGATGGCATGGCTGCTAGTTTGATATTGTTGATGGTTTCTGATTGTTTGCACCAGAAATGATACAAACATCCAAGAAGGAAAAAGTATAGAGTAAAACCTAAGGAAATTAAATAGAAAATGAAGAAAGAAGTCACACACAACAATTATAGTGGTTCGATAAGCTTGGCCAATGTTCACACTAATGTTTTTGTTGATTATCTTACTCGTTTGTGATTACAAGAAGTTAGGGATCAGTATAGATCCATCAAGTATAATAAAATATAGTCAGAATGTAGAGGTAGTAAAAAAGATTTTAGAATTATAGCAGTAGGGAGACGAATATCTCGCTTGAAAATCTCCTCTAGAATCTCCTCGCCTAGACCAAGCCACATGAGAAAAATAAGTGCCAACTCAACTAAGGTTGTGTGTAACAACCCCATTTTTTAGTTAATAATTAATTAAGGTTAATAATAATAAATTATTTATTAAACTGAAATTTGATTATTTATTTGATAAATTGGCTTTTAAATAATTGAAATTATAATTCTAAAAATTTAAAATGAGTCAAAATGAGGAAAGTAGGTTTTATAAGACAAGGCGTTTGAAGTATAATGTTGGCTCGGAAAAGAAATTTTTGTAAATAGAAATTTGGATTTATTTAAAGTTAGAAAGAATTTAGTTTTAAAACTAAAAGAAAAGAAAATAATGAATTATATATATGTATATATGTCTACCTATTAAATTTTCATGGCCCAAGTCAATTTTCACAAGCCCGGGCTCTAGCGTTGAAATTAGAAGTTTCTAAATCCCGATTTCTCTTTCTTTTTTTTCTTTTTTTCTTTTATGTACGTACACAACTCCATACCATTACTTACCTTCCACTGAAAGCAGATAAGCAGAGAATTGCACCCCTTTAATAATGGAAATTACATTATATAAAATAGGAAAAAATTCCCAAAATTTGGAGAGATGTTTATCATCACTAGAATTCATCTTGAATTTGAGTCTTATTGGTAGCGACATTAGGCTGTTTTATGTGCGTGCATATGAATATAGGGAGGGAGAAGATGAGGAAAATGCAAGCTTCAAGTGAGAATTCTTCATTAAATCTATGCTAATCCCTTATATTTCTTACATATATCATTACGTTTATGTTATGTGAATACATATATATATATATGAATATGATCTAGAACATCTAGGTACGCAAGCAATTAGAGAATCTTTAATAGTTCTAAAAAATTTAAGGAGTTGCAATGTATTTCTAGTGGAACTGTTAGCATATAGCAGTGTAATTTCGTGGGCTATTTTTCACCTAGCCTACCATAATTGATTTCAAATTGGTTTCATATTAAAAGAAATCTTGTAATTTTATTATTGCATATAGTTTTTTTAGTACAACAACTGATAAATATGCACTGCTATTTATATGATTTTCGGTAATACAAGAGTACAACATTATTTTGGGCTTTAGAGCTTCATGGGCTTCTCTGTTCGATTGTACCTGCATTTGTATTATTTGTATTGCTGAGGTAAAATTATTCACATTTCTTCAGAACCTTTAACACCACTCCTCAAAATTATCTAGGGTTTTCAACTTCTCCTCTTTCTTTGCGCCATCTTCAACTCTCAATTCAGTCATAAATTTAAGAAAATTTCCAAATGAGCATGGCTTGGTTAATACATCTGCTCTTTGATAGATGGCTGGTACATGGTTTATTTCCAGCTTTCCCTTTAGAAGCTGTTCGCGTACAAAATACAAGTCGATTTTGATGTGTTTCTTGCACAAATGGAGGATTAGGTTAGCGGCTAGTGATATGGTGCTAAGATTATCACACAAGATGATGGGCTTCCTTATAGATCTGATTCCTAGTTTGTTTAATAGAGATTCAACCCACATGACTTCGGCTATGGTGCTTGCTACAAATTTGTGCTCCGCTTCAGTGTTAGAACTAGAAACAGTTGGTTGCTTTTTAGAGCACCAAGATATGGGATTTGTCCCTAGGTAAATACAGTACCCATATGTCAATCTTCGATCATCTGGGTCTGTAACCCAATTTACATCAAAAGAAGCCTGAATATTTAGCTCTTTAGATGATTTTAAGAGTAATCCATGATTTTGCATACCTTTTACATATCTCAGTATGCATTTGACAGTTTTCCAGTGTTCGTTTAAGGGCTTTTGCATATATTGGCATACATTATTTACACTGAAACATATGTATGGCCTTGTTATGGTCACATATTGTAGTCAACTACCACACTTCTATACTACTTGACAGTGCTTATGGGTTCACTTTTGTCTTTTGAAAGTAGAAGGTTGCTGATCATAGGAGTTGACAGTGGCTTGGCTTGATGCACGTTTGCTTTAATGAGAATCTCTAGTTTATATTTCCTTTGGATCAAAAATAATTATGTTTAGATTTTCTTGTAATTTCGATGACCAAAAAGTAATTTAGGTCATCAAGATCTTTGTTTGAGAAGATCTGATTTAGATGTTGAACAGTACTATTGATCTCTTCATTGTTGTTTCTTGTGATGATGATATCATCCACATATACAAGTATGTATGTTGTTTTCTATTCACTTGTTTTTATATACAGTGAGTTATCTAATCTAGAATGGTATCCAAGTTTGGCTAGTACTTGTTTGAATTTTTCATACCATACTCTTGGTGCCTGCATATGTCCATAGATAGCTTTGTGAAGTTTACACTCTAATTTTGTTTCTTTTCCTTGATTATATCCTCTAGGCTCCTCCATGTAAACTTCTTCTTGTAGTTCACCATTTAGAATTGTGTTGTTTACATCTAGTTGTCTTATTCTCCATTGTTTATGTAATGTTATGGTCAATATGATTCTTATTGTAGGTTGCTTTACAATTGGAGAGAATGTTTCATTGAAATCAAACCCATATTGTCGAGTATACCCTTTTGCAACTAGTCTGGCTATGTATCTTGATATAGTCCCATTTGAGTTTCTTTTGATTTTGTAATTCCATTGCATTCAATGATGTTTTTGTGATTTGGTGGTGATACAAGACTCTAGGTTTCATTTCTTAGTAATGCATTGTATTCTTCATCTGTGACATGTCTCCATTCCTTATGTCTGACTGCCTCTTCGTAAGTGTTTGGTTCACATTGACTCATTAATGCAGCATATATTTTTGGTTTGAAGATTTCGCTTATGGCTCTAGTAATCATATGATGTTTTGTTCCAATAGGTATCTTCCCATCATTTCTATTGGTTTGATTGGATGATTGAGAACATGATGACTAGTTTACATCATGTTCTGAATCTTCTACAGGATTAGAGTTGCCTTGAGTTGATTGGATAAAGTGATTAGGAATGTCTGTTGCACTGTAACCTGATCTGGTGTCAGATACTGTGAGTTGTTGTCCAGATATTCCTTGATTTGCCTTATCTTTCTCCTCAGTGATACAATCTTAGAGCGCAGGTATGGATAGAATTGATACTCTTGGGTTTTATATCTTTTGTATTGGCTTGATTTCCTTATCTGCAAAAGGAAAAAAAATCGTTAAACACAACATGTCTGGATATAAATAACTTACTATTGCTACTAAGACATTAGTAGCCGTTTTTATTATTAGCATACATAAGGAGCAGACCTAAGACTTAGTTTGTGAGTATTGTAGGGTCTAAGGCAAAGGAAGCATAAGCACCCAAATTCCTTCAGACTTTTATAGTCTGGTTTTATGATAAATAGGACCTCCGTTGGGCTTTTATGCTTTAACACCTTGGTTGGTAACCTGTTGATCAGATATACTGATGTTGCAAATGCATATGGCCAAAATTTCATAAGCATAGACCCTGTGCTAATAAAGTTAAACCTATCTCAACAATATATTTGTGCTTTCTTTCAACTATACCATTTTGTTTTGAAGTGTGTGGGCAAGTTGTTCTGTGTATAACTCCTTTTCATTGAAAGTAGTCCTTTAGACTTTTATATTATGTACCTCCATCTGTTTGAATAATCTTTAAACAGCTGTTTATCTGCTTCTCTACCAGTGTGACAAATTGGATTACTACATTGTGAGTTTATGGCTTTGTTTTGAGAAAATATATTCAGGTAAATCTGGAGTATGCATCAACAAATGAAAGATAGTATTTAAAACCATAATCTATGTCTACAGGGGCAGGTCCCTGTAGATCCGTTGTTACAAGTTTAAGAGGTGCAGTGTAGCTGGTAAAAGAATCAGCGAATGGTAATTTATGACTTTTACCAAGTTGATAGTATGTAACAACCCGTAAATTTTAATGGTTCCAATAACGTAATTAATATGAAATTTCGTGAATTTTTAAATAATTGAATTTGAAAATAAAAATTTAATATTTGGAGTACATCTTCTTAAACATAGCAACTGGTAAATTTTCATCAGATAATATGAAAGTTTATTTTCTTATGTAATTTTATTTCAACTTAAATCAGTTACCATTTGATGATAATAAAATAATTCCAAACCTAAATATTTTTATATAATAAATTTGTAAATCATCTTCTGAGTGAGACGTCATCTTTCGTTTCGTCAAATTTTGACCGCTATTGTTTCGTTTATCTTATCTTGGGCAAATTTGCAGCATGTTTCCGTACCGGATATTGACTTTTGATCGGATGATTCCATCATTGATATTCTTATACCGTTTTGATCGTCTCGTCGTGATGATCTCTACGGTATATTCAATTCTGTGTTTTGAAGTTCGATTTACAGTGGATTCCGCAAAACTGGTAACCGTATCGGTACAGATCCGTGACCTTTTGTTTTCTTTGCGTTTCAAACTTTGAAACGTGTTGTCCAAACAAAATTAATTGCTTTAAATTTTAGCTGAATCAAGGCCTTGTGACCGTTGCCCTCTCCTACATTGAAACACCCGCCGATTCATTCTCTTTTCCCTTTTCTTGGTTCTGTCTCTTCAAATGAAAATTATATATTAGATGCAAGCTAATATTTTTCCTTTTATCCTGTCATTGTCCTCCCTTTTTTTCAATTGCTCATTCATCTCCAACCTCAACCTTTCTTCTCCCTCCCTCCTCATCTTGCTCGTCCACCAGTTGGTCCGCGTCTCTCCCCACCTAAACACAACCACCGACCCCACTGACCGAGATCCAGCAACCGAGATCTAGCAACCGTGATCCCTAACCTTCCTTTCATTCACACAACACAGCAGCCCTATGGAAGCCGACCCCTCCTCTCGGCCTGCCACTCAGGTCCGACCGACCCTCCTCAAACCGACACTCCAGCCTCACCGAGATCCGGCCCCTAGCCTACCATCTGAGCATGAAACCCACACACGTCCCCTCACCAGCTTTCCCTGTCACCATGCGACCTACAACTCTTTCTCTCCCATTTATTTCTTATATAGGTAAATATTTGTTCTTTATATTGTTTTATATTATATATATATATATATATATATATATATATATATATATAAGTATATTTGATTACAGTTATATATTGAGTTGCATAACTTTTTTTATAACCGGATTTCATATGTTGTAGGTTAGTATGTATAAAATGGGTTTTGGTATAATATATATGTAGAATATGGTGTTGAATATATATATATATATATATATACGTATTTGGTCTCGAAATATATATCTTTTGTTAGCTGTATATAAAATTATAAGTATTGTGTTTATAATCTGTGAAAATATATAAAGTTATTTGGGTTGTATAATCTGTGTATATATATAGTAGTTTACATATATTTACATATATTTGAAATGTTTGGGTTTTATGTATAGATTTGTAAAGTTATATAAGTATTTTCATGACATGTGTTGTACAGTATTGTATATTCTATTATATATATGTTCTATATTAAAGTGTGTTTATATGTATATGAGTTTGTTTATCGATAAAATTGTTTATGTATATATACAATAGTTTTATATATAAATTTGTATTTCTATAAATCTATTGTTTGTATATGAAAGCCTCGGCCATATTATACTTGTTATAAATGAGTTCTGTTACATATTGTATATAAATGGTATTATGTAATTGCAGTTTTAAGACAATACTGGTAATAAGAGGTATATATTATATATATATTATATATATTGTATATAAGTGATGTTTTTGTCGGCAAGTATGCATGTGGATTATGTGTATATGTAAATAGGTTCTGTTTTATATATTGACTTATAGAATAGTTATATATGTTATTTACGTATTTGTTTGTAAGTATATATATTCATTTATTTCAATTTATACCATGCAGATATGTTGTTTTATATGTGTAAAAATAATAATAAAATAAAAGTGATTTTGAAATATATATATTTGATTACATATATGTTTGAAATTAGAATATGAATATATATATATATATATAGTTATATTTCTATATAATTTCACTTATACCCATTTATCTTCATCGACCCAACTTTGATTTGACTTCGTCAATTCCTATCTATCAGCTTTGTCCGTCAAATCCGTGTTCAGCTTACTTTGCCTGAATTATGTTATTTGGATTGGTCGATCGTCTAGATCATGATTCAGTTTGTAGCTTGTTCTATTGTCAAACTCTCTAGCCTTGGAAGGTGAGCAATCACTCACGATTAACGTTCTTATATTGATTAAATTTGATTTAAATTGAAACAACAATTGAAATATGTTGCTGTTAGTTATTTACATTGCTATATATATATGTCATCATCTGTATCTGTTCACCTGTGACATCTGACACCATTATCTATTATTTATATTGATGATATATGCTTGTAATATTATTATCATATATGTTATCACTCTGCAAGTTCTCTATTAGTATAGAACTCACTAGGGGTTGAAATGATACGTACCCGAACAATCCGTAGAATAGGAGAAAATCGTTATGGTTGAAATGATAAACCCAAGCGATTTACATTTGAATTGAATTTGGGATTGCGGGTTGAATTGATATATAACCGTATATATTTAAACTACGGATTGAAATGATAAATACCCATATCATTAGACCATAGGATAGAAAATTATATACAGACACCGTTGTCTATGTATAAATATTTTGAAAGTGATCCCTATGGTTTTCAATGGAAACATATATGGTTTATTTATTTAATATTGAAAATATTTTATATATAAATAATTTTTATTATAAAGTAGATTTAATAATAAGCTTTAAATTTAGTAAAGTTTCGTTTAAGTAAAATACAATATGTTTAAATATTGATTTAAAATTTTATTTTGAAATAGATTTTTAATGATTTTTATAGGTTAGGGTATGGAAGATAAATTTGAATTTTTTTATATTGTATTTAATTAAATCGATTTGAAACCCATTGAATTTGAGAATTAAAAATATGGTTTTATAACTTGATTTTGATTTAAGTAATTTAATGAATATTTCACGGTTAAATAAATTGAAGGAAATATTTAGTAAAAATGTGATTTAAGGTTATTTAAAGAATATTGAATTTACTAAGTGAATATTTCAACACTAAGTAATAATGAAGTACAATCAAGATCTATATGAAACTTTAAATTTGGTTTTGAAAATGTTGAGTATTTAAAGCTTTGAAATATACTAAAATTTAAATGGTTTATTTTGTAGTTCAAATCTGTATTTGAAATTGATATAGTTTGAATCATTTATTTAGAAGCTGAATTGAATTGAAATGGATGAATTGAGATTGAATTAAAATTGAATTTGAACTTCGAATTGATTTGAATCGTTTTGTGAAATTTGAGGAAAGTATAAATATTTTACTTTATAAATTATTTAATATATATACTATTTTAATATAAAACTATTTTAATATAAACTATTTTAATATACTAACTATTTTTATATGAACTATTTTATTTTATATACTATTATTAATATCTAAACTGTTTATGTGATGGAGGTTATGATTTCAAAGTTATGGTTTTCCAAAGAATTAGGATTTCAAAGTGTTTTGGTTTCGAAAGTGTTGTAACTTTGAAAGTGCTATAATTTGAAAATATATATTTTAAATGTAAATGATACTTTGGTTTTGAAGTATAAATTAGTCTGAAATGACCTCGTTGTTATAATGACGTTTAATTGTTATTAGCGTATATTTCACGTAGTAGATAATTCTACGGATCCTTAGAGGATAGTTATCCTAAACATCCTTTGAGTTACTTGTATTTTAGTTGATATTTCACTTGAGTTGGATTTATTGATATAAGAATTTTAATCCTGACACGAATGTTTTGTGTTTTGCTTTACGCTCGGGTCAGACCGAGTGTCACATCATTTGAGACTCCCCTTTGGATTTGGAGCTTCGCTTGGAGATCCAACTATCGATTCATCTTTTAGCTTTTCCAGTTGATTTTTTCAGAGATGTCATCAGTTTGTATTTGAAACTTCACTATATTTGAGATATTCTATTGTATTTTATTTCAAAATCTGTTGTTTATATAGTAGCTTCATGAACTGCTATTCATTTGTTTCCGTTGTTTGTTTCGTATTACTCTGTGTCTGTGATTTATTTATTTACTGTATATGCTGAGTTTTTACCAAATTTGAATTAAAAATTTGGTACCTTGAGCAATTCAAGTCCAACATGTACGGATGCGAATGGCACGAAATACCGGGATGTTACATGTGGTATCAGAGCTCTCGTTTTAGACAAAAATCTACATATGTAGTTGATTAAATCATAGAATTACTTTCATTCATGCTTGAATCTCTTCCTCTTTGAATCAGTTTCCTTAAAATGTTGGAACGCTCTCACTTACTCTGTAATCCATTCTTTTCTCCCCTATTTATATTCTTTTGATTCAAGAGCATCTTATAACTCCATTTCAAATGATCTATGCAACAGACCACCTTTTTCTACGTTTTAGGCAGACACACATGTCAACTCAAACCATACAGAAGGGAGGATTGTTATTCGGGTGAATAATAAAAAGCCAAGAAAGAAGAAAAACAAAATAGAATATTGCAGAGGAATAACAAAATATAATAATCAAATAAACAGTTCATGAAGCTATTTTACAAACATTTGATTTTACTTATAGAACACAGTTCAGAGTTACACATACCAGAGAATAATAAAAATACAGCGGAACAATATGAATGTAGTGGAATAATAGAATAAATAATAGTAGTAGTACAATCTTCGTTTTCATCCTCTAGAGATAAGGTCTTCAATTCCTGAAATGCTCAGGCAGATCTGAGCGAATTGAAAAGAAAAAACATTTGAGTCGGAACTAAAAGATCTTATGTAAGTTAAATCAACGGAAATAAATATGAGTGGAACGGCGTCAGAGATGTTTACGGGGTTTGACATCTCCTATCCAGTGTCTAACGTAAGTGCAGTAACTTAAGAGATATTCAGGATTCATATCTCCTAAGGATCCGTTAAACAATCTACCATGTAGTACAGTACGCTATTATAATATTGTCTACAGTAAAGTAAAAGTATTAAAATAGAGTTAAGGCATTACCCATATCCCCCTTAACACATTTCATATATTACCATAGTCTATACACTACGGTAACTCCCCCCGTAAACTGGAGGGCTATTAGAGGGCACCCCATATGTATGGTACAAAACAAACTCGTAGAAGGCGCGCTAGGGCATGTGAACATGACACACGAGGAAATGCCAAGGTAGATATACCATTTGCAGATCCGGAGTGGTGGTAACGCATAGCAGCTACTACCGCCTACCTCGGAACACACTTCCAAATCAAAATCGAAGGTGGCCACCAAATCAAATCACAAAATCAGAATATAATATCGAAGGAATGTTCCCGATCAAAGGAATGACTTCAATTGGCCCGGCGTAGCTCCTGATTTTAGTCACATCTATGCTGACTCATGGGAGTCAGGGTCATGTCATACCTATATAGAAATCATTGACCAAACCATCCTACTTCATTTCTAGAATCTCCACCGCGTACACAATTGTTAAAGTAATTTTCGGTATTGGCAGAGAGTATGACAATATCTGATCCTGGTCTCTTTAACAACCAATCGCTTATTACACACCAGATGGTTCTTTTACCTTTCAAAAGTCAATTCACAATTGATATCAAAAATATCATATTCTCAAAACCTTAATACTTTCGAAATCGTATTTACTTTCAAATCATATTCTGTTTCAAATCATGTTCACCTTCAAATCATAGTTTCTTCCAAAACCATATTTCCAAAAAAATAGGTTAAATCATTACTTCAAAATCATCAATTTTGATTTTATTGTACATTTAAATCCCAACTTAGACCATTTCATCATTTTTGCCTTTAAACCAATGAATTTGAATAAAACACTTCCCTTCTTCCTTAGTCTGAAAATTTAGAAATTAGTTTAAATAGTTATAAATAGTTAAAATAGTTATAAATAGATTTAAAATAGGTTAAATATAATTAAAATAGATTAAACAAGTTAAAATAGATTAATTAGATTTGACATAAATTAAAATGGTTTAATTAGTTTTAAAAATAAATTGAACGGTTTTAAAATTGGTTAAATTAATTCAATCAGTTAATATAGGTTAAAATAGTTAATCTTAAAATTCTGAACCTTAAAAATAATATATTTTAAAAAAGATTATATTTGAAAACATGAATTTGTAATTTATATCAATTTAAAACTATTTATTTCATTTCAACAAATTTAGACCATTTCAATTTCTCAATAAATCATTTAATTCAATATCGCTTCCAAATATGTTCAAAATATCACTTTAAATTATTCCAATTTTAATACATTTCATAGTTATATTTCCCAACAACTCAAATAATGTAATCCTGACAAACTCAATTTCTTAAAACCATTCCTTTAAATCGAATTCGCTTTTAACACAAAACTTGATTTTTCAATAATACTTCAATTTATATAAATAAAATTTTACTTCAAAATCTCATTTAATTGCATTCAAAAATATAGGATTTTCAAAGCCATTTGATTTATCCAATCCGGTGTCCGTAAATAATTTTCTATCCTAGGGTCACGTGATACGGGTATTTATCATTTCAATCCGCAATTTAATATTTTACGGTTATATATCACTTCAAACCGCAATCCCAAATTAATAATAAAAATCCATAACATACTCGCAGTTTATACTGATATAAAATAAAACATTCATTCATCAACTTCAACAACTAAGCATTCATCACAAATATCATCCAATTCAATCAATAAACACCAATATATAACTGATAATCAATACAGGTATTAAATTGACAATTTAAAATTCAATATTAAATTAAATGATAATTAAATGCAATAAAGGTCTATTTGAATCAGAATAAAAATTTAACACACTAAACAACAACCAATAAATTTCCAATCACTTTATAAACTTAATTTAAAAAACATAAGAAATTTTATAAGTTGTTAGTGGGTTAAAACACTCACCCTTTGAATTTAAATTGAATTTAAATCCAATTTAAACCCAAAATTCAAATAGCTTCAGAATTCATCCAAACCAGCATCAAACTGTCTAGAATTTCGATACGATCCCAACGCAAGAAGTCTCGCGTGAATTGGACCTCATAAGCACAAGTTATTAGCGAAAGAAGACAAACGAATTTTAAAATGCCAAATAAATAAATTGAAAGGAACAAACCAATCGAAGCTTGCCACGTCGTCAGCACTATTAGGCTAGCACACGCGAATAGAAACCCTAGAACGCGATTTCCTCACGATCAGCCGCCATCGTGCAACACCGCCGCGCCGCCTTGGCCTCGCCCCAAACCATCATGGGCACCGCATCTTCCGTCCCTGAGGTCGTCTCCATTGCCTGTGACGTTCGATTGTACGAATTCCCCACAGCCGCCGCTTATAAAAACAAACCCTAATTCAATTGTTCATGACCATCCAACTGTTACTTCGCCTACGAACGACTCAGATCCAACCTCTTCAGTACACTCTACAATACCCATAAATTGACTCGACGATCGGACAAGTTTGATCGAGGCTCGATGAATGGCCGTGAATAGTTCAAGGTTTATTGAACAAATGATGAGCTAAAATGAAAAACGAATTGCAAAACTGAGATGCGTTCACTAAGAGCTTCAGATTGATATATAATTCGATATTAATTAAGGAATTTGAATTTTTAGCTTTGAATTTTATTTGAAATTGCGATTAGAATTTTGGTTTTGTCTGCCATTGAAATGAGGAGGAGCAACTAGAATTGTACATATATATATATATATATATATATATATATATCTAGGTAGAACAAAATAGAAATAAATGGGCTTAATTGGTTTAAAAAATTGAACGATAATGACCCGAAAAGCCCTTTTCGACTCCGGAACGAAAATGTGTCAACCAATATATCAAAATAGATGTTTTAAAATATTTTAAAATCAATGGAATAGGTTTCAAGTCCTAATTTCATCATATGAAGAAGTTACGTTAAAATCAGCTTATTTCAAATTGATTTCAATTGATTTCAATTTAATTGATTTCTAGACGTTTCGAGCCCATACGATCAAACGACAAGTCCGATCGTTACGAAACTTAAAATCCTACAATAATTCACTGTTATGGATTTGATGAAACTGTTTTCATCAAAATCCGAGTTCGTGGCTATTAGCGCCAAAATTGGTCACTAACATCCAAATCCAGATGAAAGCACCAAATCCCAATCACAGCTCCCAGATAGGATGTATGTAGAGAGTAATAATATGAAGAACAATCAAAATTAAAATAAAAGCGGTAAAGAACAACATATTTTATAGTTGTTCGGCTAACTCCGGCCTACATCCACTCCAGAAGTTTTCTTTTCATTGATGTAAGAATCAGTTACAGTTACAAAGTGGGAGACTAGCCTTAGTCTTAGGAAAAAAGTCAGAGAATAGAAGAGAAGAGGAAGAAGAAGAAGAAGCTCCCCCATCTGGAGACCCACATGCTGTATTTATAGGCAAAACCAGGTTGTTGGGCCTCTTGAGTAGTTTGGGCCCAACAAGAGTACCGAGGTACCGAGGTGTCGAGGTATGGAGCTACCGAGGTATGGAGGTATGGATCTACCGAGGTATGGAGGTATGGATCTACCGAGGTATGGAAGTGCGAGGTGCAATGCCGAGCGAGGTTAGGTATGCCGAACGACCCCTGATGCCGAACGATCCATCCAATGCCAAACGCTCCCTGATGCCGAGTGCTCCTGGAATGCCGAACCACTCAAGTATGCCGGACGCTCTGTGTATGCCGAGTACTCTTGAATGCTATTCGGACGTGAATGCCAAACGAACCATTTGTGCCGAACCTCCACCATGCCGAACCATGTTTAATGCCGAACCATGTTTCCTAGACCCAAATTATAGTTGATTCATCTTTATCCAATCATATTTTCATCTCCCAAGCACATTGCATCATCCATCCATCCAGTCGACTGAATCCATCGTACACCAGCCTCGACGAACGTGCAGTCGATTAAGTTAAACCCGCCTGTCCATGGCCAGGTAAAAAGGCGGGTTAACATTCGCCCCCAAAACATGCCTTGCTGTTGGAAGGTGTGTTTCGAATAGCCTCAAATCCGATATCCAAAGTCCATGTTTCATCCATATCTAATAACCAATAACCGACTTTAGGACCTCTCCGGGTCAATATCCAAATCCTCTGCCGTTCATGGCCGATATTCATATACCGGGTTCTTGTCAAGCATAATCCACACCTGACGACCGTACTCCAGTGTTCCTGAATGTTGAGTAATGCATGGCTTAAGTCCTAAGCCGAATCCTGGCTGCTCCGGACCCTTGTCGAGCATTGTCCATACTCGATGACCCGAAATAGTAACCGATAATATGGGGCCTAAGTCCTAAGCCGAATCCTGGTCACTCCGGACCCTTGCCGAGCATAGTCCATACTTGACGACCTGAAATAGTAACTGATAATATGGGGCCTAAGTCCTAGGCCGAATCCTGGTCTCTCCGGACCCTTGCCGAGCATAGTCCATACTCGACGACCTGAAATAGTAACCGATAATATGGGACCTAAGTCCTAGGCTGAATCCTGGTCTCTTCGGACCCTTGCCGAGCATAGTCCATACTCGACGACCTGAATAAGTCGATTTTCCATGCTTGGACAAAGCGACCTACCCCTTGCCAGGTATAATCCATACCTAACGACCATTTATCAAAAACCAGATAAAAAATCCAATGGAAAGCCAATCCAAAATCCAGATCAAATCAGAAAACAAAAAATCCATATCGAAAATCCAAACCAATATCCAAACCAGAAAACAATCATCCGAATATAAGTCCAAACCAAGAAACAAACAAAACCGGAAGTTCAAACAAAATTAGAAAAAAGCAAATGTCTAAGCCAAAAAAGAGAAAGCAGATTTCACAAATTAGAGTGTCGCGGTTTATCATCATCTCAGAGCATGCCTAGGGGTTATCTCTGTCCCCATACATGAGTAAGTGACTTGGCCGTTTGCCCGTAGTTTGCTACTTATTTCATAATATCCCAATCAATTACTGGCCAATCGACCATCATTCCTATGCCTCGTACCATCACTGTGTGAGGCAGACGGTGGTTGCTCCTGCCCTACCGCTGCATTGCGAGCTTCGACGTATTGTTGCAACTGTCCATTCCTTACATGCTCCTCAATTATGTCCTTTAAGTTCCTGTAGCTATTGGTATCGTGCCCGTCCAAATTGTGGAAGAGGCAGTGTTTTCCTGATGCCCTCTCACGTTCGGAGGGTTCTCTCCTAGCCGGCCTTCGATGGGGAAGGCGATTCCGAGTCTCTAAATAAATCCGTTCCAGCGTCTCGTTCAATCCTGTGTAGGTGGAGAATTTTTGCTCTCTCCCCCGCTTCCTAGCCTTTCCTAAATCGTCATCCAGCTTCCTCTTTCCTTTTTCCAAGCCTCCGCTAGATGGCCTTCCATCCTCAGCCGCATTCACCTCCTTTAACTTCATATCTGAGCATGCATCTTCCCGCCGAAGGAATTTTTCAGCTTCGTGAAAGAATTCCCCGAGATCCATCGAAGGGTCCCGTATCAGTGACACTTTGAAATCTGAATTTTCTCTAACTCCTGACACTGCCGCCATTAAAACCATCGATGGATCTGGCCGATCCACCGAAGCAACCTCCGCATTGAACCGAGTTAAGAAAGCTCTGAGTGATTCGTATGTCCTCTGTTTTACCGATGTCAGCGTCATTACATTCTTTAGCCTTTTGATATGTACCCGAAATTGCTTCAGAAACCCGTCCACCAGCTCTGTCCATGTCTCGATAGATCCTTCTCCCAGCTGCCTGAACCACATAGCGGCTATGTCTGTTAAGAATAAAGGGAAACATCGAGCCATAACTTCTTCCGATGCCCCAGTACCTTCATGTGTCTTGTATATCTCATCAGGTGATCTGTTGGATCGGCCCTGCCATTGTACATTTCCACGTTAGGTAGCTTGAAATCTAGCGGATTCCGAGCTATCCTGATTTCACGAGTGAACGGACTCTTATTTACTCCTTCCAAATCCCTATTGGTCAAACCCCTACGCATGGTTCTCCTGATAATCTCAGCTAAACCAGCATTGTCCGTCAAGAGATGCCCCACGAGTTCTCGAGGGAATTCTGATAAATACTCTTCATCTCTTTCTCTTACATTCCTGCCAGCATCTTGTTGTATGGTGTTACCTGGAACCCCTCCATGAACTAGTTCAACATTATCTAATGGTGCACCCCCAAGTCCATGTCCATCCGGATTGTTAGTTGTCCGTTGATTGGGGGTTGCCCCCTGCTGAACCATTGCTTCTGCTTGCTGGTTGAGCGCTTCTGATCTGGCTCCATGGATCTGAGCCCCCACATTTCCTGCTTGTGTAAATTGTCTGAGAAGAGCCTGCATCATGTCCTATTGTCTTTTCATCATGACTTCCATTTCCTCTCTAGTGATGTAGATGGATACTTGACCTGCTCCAGCTCCAGAGGAAGCCTCTTGACTTCCCTCCCGATTGCTCCTTTCTGTCACTTGCTTTCTTGTTGATGACCTAGCCATTGCTTTTTAGAGTCCAAGTTCCTAGCTCCAAAATCCCTGAGTGCTTGCCTTCTCAGTGAAAGCACCAAAATGTTAGCGCCAAAATTGGTCACTAACACCCAAATCTAGATGAAAGCACCAAATCTCAATCACAGCTCACAGATAGGATGTATGTAGAGAGTAATAATATGAAGAACAATCAAAATTAAAATGAAAGCGGTAAAGAACAACAGATTTTATAGTGGTTCGGCTAACTCCGGCCTACGTCCACTCCAGAAGTTTTCTTTTTATTGATGTAAGAATCAGTTACAGTTACAAAGTGGGAGACTAGCCTTAGTCTTAGGAAAAAAGTCAGAGAACAGAAGAGAAGAGGAAGAAGAAGAAGAAGCTCCCCCATCTGGAGACCCACATGCTGTATTTATAGGCAAAACTAGGTTGTTGGGCCTCCTGAGTAGTTTGGGCCCAACAAGGGTACCGAGGTACCGAGGTGTTGAGCTATGGAGCTACCGAGGTATGGAGGTATGGATCTACCGAGGTACGGAGGTATGGATCTACCGAGGTATAGAGGTGCGAGGTGCAATGCCAAGCGAGGTGAGGTATGCCGAACGACCTCTGATGCCGAACGATCCATCCAATGTCGAACGCTCCCTGATGCCGAGCGCTGCTGAATGTCGAGTGCTCCTGGAATGCCGAACCACTCAAGTATGCCGGACGCTCTGTGTATGCCGAGTACTCTTGAATGCTATTCGGACGTGAATGCCAGACGAACCATTTGTGCCGAACCTCCACCATGCCGAACCATGTTTAATGTCGAACCATGTTTCCTAGACCCCAAATTATAGTTGATTCATCTTTATCCAATCATATTTCCATCTCCCAAGCACATTGCGTCATCCATCCATCCAGTCGACTAAATCCATCATACACCAGCCTCGACGAATGTGCAGTTGATTAAGTTAAACCCGCCTGTCCACGACCTGGTAAAAAGGCGGGTTAACAGTGGCCAAAATGGCTATATTTCAGTTAATTAAATTAAATAAATATTAAATCAATAAAATCAAAATTTTCAATTCTAATTCCAAATTTAACAAATCTTATCATTTCTAATTTCTTAAATAATTATAATACTTTAAACAATTTAGATATCGATTTAAAGTTAATCAATTTACCCATTACCGTATTTAATTCCAATTTTAATAAATTCATTAATTATTAATTGAAATTCTAATAAATCCATTTATTTGGTTTTAAATCCTGTTGTTCAACCAATTGACATCTCATGGTATAATTACCATGGGTTTGTATTTATTACATTGGTACTTTCCCATTTCACTTTTATTCAATTTACGTAGAATTTAATTTCATTTACTTACAATAAAGCCATTTATTATAGATTGAATTCCAATTAATTTTAATTAATTCCAAATAAACTAATTAGATTCAATTCCAGTCTTTTTATTAAGTCTATTATTAATCTGTAACACGGTTAACACTTGTTTCACATTTCATTACATTAATATATTCATATTTCCAACTTTCCTTTGTATTAACTATTATTTTAAATTATATTGAATTTGTCAAATATATACATTTATTATAATTAAAACCTTAATCTATTTATTCAACTTGGTTTCATTCTTTTATGTTTATCTATGAATAAAATATACATTTCCATTTATTTCATTACATTCACACTTTACAATTACTGTCCAATCTCATATTAATGAACATTTACTTACATTTAAATGTAATTGATTTCCTACTTTAAATTTAGCAGCCTAAATAAACTGTAACTTGCAATAAATGTTATCATTATCTTTATATTACACTCAAGTTTATTATTTCCACTAATTATCATAATTGCTTACATACTGTTGAATTCATTCAATTACCATAAATTATATACTAATTCATTTATCCATACAACACTTACATTTATTTACTTATATTCAGTTTTATACCCAAATGTAACATTTACAACTAGATTAAAAGACCAATTAAATAGTAACTTACAACCGTTACTATAACTTTTAATTACACTTTTTAATTCATTTTTCACAAACAAATGTTCCCATTCTTATATACCCAATCTTTATTCAATGGTCATTTTATTTCATACTATTTCATTTATAAATTTTAATGTCTGCATTTGTTTTCTTACATAAATTTATAGCCAAGTATAACAATTTACATTACTTAAATTAATTGTAATTTCATTTCAATTGTTAATAATTAGTTTTAGTTACCAAAACTTACTAATTTAACAAATTTAATTATTGAAATTTTATGGGTCATTACACTCTCCCCCATTCAAAACTTTTCACCCCCGAAAAGGAAAAGAAGGGAAAAGAAAGAATTAAGTGAACAATACATCTTATTCAAAAATATCAACTTATGAACAAATAAATTTACAAAATTAATTAATTTAAATAAAATATATCAATTTATAACCATTAAATCTCTTTACACTCAAAAAATAAAGTTTGAAAAAAATTCAAAAATTTTCTAAGTCCAAAATTTACGGGAAATTTCGACAGAGTCTCATTTGTACGAAGAGGCTCAGGAGAAAATATAATATCAAATATAACAATATATGTCACAATATTTCAAAATAATATATACCAATAATGGGAAAATATATGTAATACCGCTAGAAAATCATAATCCGAGAACGTACCTATTTGTCGGGCAATTAACGCTTAATTATGAAACCAAAAGCAGTAACAATTGCTTCCATAACCTGTATTTCACTTATGCAATCTGAAAGAAGTTAATAATTATATAAAATGGAATGTTTTGAGTTGTTTCAATCAATAATAAACAAATCAATACAACATAGCAACCATTACTTGCAACTAGAAGCACACAATCATCACATGAAATAAAAAAAATCAATTATTCATCCATATCAACCAAAACAAATAGTTAGTTCGGGATTAGACACTTTTAAATTGCATAGAATGACAAATAAACTATTAAGTATATCATTTACTCAACAATCATAGATAAAGCTGAATAGATTATTCATGCATCCTAACAATTAGAAGTATCATTGCCCAAATAACCCATAAACCATAACAAACAGCAAATTCTAACATTATTTAAGTTTATTCTTATAAATTTTATTTCATAACATTTGTTTTTCTTTTCTTTTTTCTCATTCAGTGATTACTTTCTTTTAATTTTACATTTATTGCTTACAAAAATTTACCCATTCATTCATTCATTCAATGTTTATTTCATTTATTTTCATTTATCACTTACAAAAATTCATTTTCATTTATTTATATCACGTCAATTTCTTTTTATTGAATTCATTCATTAATTAATTTTATTTATTTACATTCATTTGTTACTAATATTAACGTTCAACTCAGTTACTTGGCATATCAATTTCATTAACTTAAGTTTATAATCTGTCACTTACAATGATCCCCTTTCTATCACGTTTAATTACAACAACCTTCCAAATTATAACTTAAGTTTACAACAATTATAACATCAATTCTTATTAATAAAAGCAATTTATTGAATATTTTCATTACTTTAAGTTTTACTTGTAAAATTTCCTTTACATTTTCTTATTAAGCATTACAACTTTTAATATTGGGTAATTTATATATATATATATATATATATATATATATGCTTTAAGAATGTAATTAAAAGTTATACAAGTTTATCTCATTTCTTTTAATTAGTTGTTGTTAAAAAATCATATCTTTTACTTTATGGGTTATGAATTTCAACTTTCTTGTAATTTCATTTATAACCTAGCATCAAATCTCTTATTTCATTTAGAGGTTCCAATTATTAATTAGTCACATTCATTTCACTACAATAATTGAAACTATTAATTAATAGAAACTTAAGAACTAAATACCGGGTTTCGTTTCAAATCATTTTACAAAAAAATAGATAAATGTATATACCTACAACTTATATCCAGTTATATTTAAAACAATTTTAAAATTATTTTTTTTTATCAAAATATATTTGCAGTAAAACAACTACAGTGGCTTTCCTACTTAGAAACTCAAAAATGAATGTCGATGATGTGTTCACTCGTCACCGAAATTATTTTCCAATGACAGAGAGGGGAGTAATGAACTTATTTCTTTTCAAAATTTCTTTAAAACAATTCTTTCAAATCATATTGAAATATTTATGTCAGAAAACACTTTCAAATAATACTAATATATTTCGAAATCTTTCGAAAGAAATTTCAAAATCCTGAAACTTAAGTTCTAAATTCTCAAATTTCATTTATTTTATTTTCAAATCTTATTTCCAACCAATATTTATAAGTTTCACTACCTAATAACCAACATATTACAACCAAATATATATCATTTATAAATCATTATTTTATATATAAAAATATATAAAATGTAAAATTATTTCATTTACCTATATTTCAAAACAAATATTGTATCGGTCTGTCCTATTAAGTGTTTAGAAATCCCTATAGATGTCATAACATCCTATGCACCAAACAGAATTTATAAATACGAAACGGTATCAAACCTTTTTATAACACTAACAAATACGCTCTCGCATATATATACACTCAGCGACTCATCATAGAGTATTACTACCCTATTAATAAAGAGTCAGACCTCACAAAGTTAAGGTTTATTGCTAAACCAAAGCACTGATACCAACTGTAATGGACCGCCTTTTTGTACGTTTTAGGCAGACACACAGGCCGACTCAAACCAACAGAATGGCGGATTGTTATTGGGGTGAATAAGAAAAAAGCAGAGAAAGAAGAAAAACATAACAGAATCTTGCAGCGGAATAACAAAATATAATAATCAAATAAACAGCTCGTGAAGCTGTTTTACAAAACATTTGATTTTACTTATACAACACAGACCAGAGTTACACATACCAGAGAATAGTAAAAATGAAGCGGAACAATATGAATGCAGTGGAATAATAGAATAAATAATAGTAGAGTACAGTCTTCATCTTCGTCCTCCATAGATAAGGTCTTCAATTTCTTAAATGCTCAGGCTGACCCGAGCGAATTGAAAAGACAAAACACTCGAGTCAGAACTAAAAAATCTTATGTAAGTTAAATCTGCGGAAATAAATACGAGTGGAACGGCGTTAGAGATGTTTACAGGGTTCGAGATCTTCTATCCAGTGTCTAACGTGAGTGCGGTAACTTAAGAGATGTTCGGGATTCAAATCTCCTAGGGATCTGTTGAATTATCTACTATGTAGTACAATACGCTATTATAATAGTGTCTATAGTAAAGTAAAAGTATTAAAATAACGTTAAGGCGTTACCCATATCCTCCTTAACACATTTTATATATTTCCATAGTCTATACAGTATCGTAACTCCCTCCGTAAACTGGAGGGCTATCATAGGGCACTCCATTGGTATAGTACAAAACAAACACGTAGAAGGCGCGATAGGGCATGTGAACACGGCACACAAGGAAATGCCAGGGTAGATATATCATTTGCAGATCCGTACTGGTGGTAACGCATAGTAGCTACTATCGTCCACCTCGTAACACACTCCCAAATCAAAATCGAACGTGGCCACCAAATCAAATCACAAAATCAGAATATAATATCGAAGGAATGTGCCCGATCAAGGGAATGACCTCAATTGGCCCGACGTAGCTCCTTATTTTAGTCACATCTATGCTGACTCACGGGAGTCAGGGTCATGTCATACCTATACAGATATCTTTCGTCAAACCATCCTACTTCATTTCTGGAATCTCAACCACGTACACAGTTGTTAAAGTGGTTTTCGGTATTGACAGAGACTATGAAAATATTAGATATTGGCCTCTTTAACAACCAATCGCTTATTACACACCGGATGATTCTTTTACCTTTCAAAAGTCAATTCACAATTGATATCAAAAATATCGTATTCTCAAAACCATAATACTTTCGAAATCGTATTTACTTCCAAATCTTATTCAGTTTCAAATCATGTTCACCTTCAAACCATAATTTCTTCCAAAACCATATTTCAAAAAATAGGTTAAATCATTACTTCAAAATCATCAATTTTGATTTTATTGTACATTTAAATCCCAACTTAGGTCATTTCATCATTTTTTCAATTAAACCAATGAATTCGAATAAAAATCTTCCCATTTTCCTTAGTCTCAAAATTTAGAAATTAGTTAAAATAGTTATAAATAGTTAAAATAGTTATAAATAGATTTAAAATCGGATAAATATAATTAAAATAGATTAAAAAGGTATAAATAGATTAATTAGATTTAATATAAGTTAAAATGGTCTAATTAGTTTTAAAAATAAATGTAATGGTTTTAAAATAGGTTAAATTGATTTAATCGGTCAATATAGGTTAAAATAGTTTATAAATCTGAAAATCTTAAAATTTAGAACCTTATTTTAAAACAGTTTATATTTGAAAACATGAATTTGTAATTTATATCAATTTAAAACTATTTATTTCATTTCAACAAATTCAGACCATTTCAATTTCTCAATAAATCATTTAATTCAATATCGCTTCCAAACATGTTCAAAATATCACTTTAAATTATTCCAATTTTAATACATTTCAAAGTTATATTCCCCAACAACTCAAATAACGCAATCCTAAAAAATTCAATTTCTTAAACCATTCCTTTAAATCGAATTCGCATTTAACATAAAACTTGATTTTTGAATAATACTTCAATTTATACAAATAAAGTTTTACTTCAAAATCTCATTTAATTGCATTCGAAAATATAGGATTTTTAAAACCATTTAATTTAACCAATCCGGTGTCTGTATATAATTTTCCACCCTAGGGTCAAGTGGTACGGATATTTGTCATTACAATCCGCAATTTAATATTTTACGGTTATATATCATTTCAAGCCGCAATCCCGAATTAATAATAAAAATCCATATCGTACTTGCAGTTTATACTAATATAAAATAAAACATTCATTTCATCAACTTCAATAATTAAGCATTCATCACAAACATCATCCAATTCAATCAATAAACATCAATAAATAACTGATAATCAATACAGGTATTAAATTGACCATTTAAAATTCAATATTAAATTAAATGATAATTAAATGCAATAAAGGTTTATTTGAATCAGAATAACAATTTAACACACCAAACAGCAATAAATAAATTTCTAATCCTTTTGTAAATTTAATTTATCAAACATAATAAATTTTAGAAGTTGTGAGTGGGTTAAAACACTCGCCTTTTACCCAAAATTCAAACAGCTTCAGAATTCGTCCAAATCAGCGTCAAACTATCCAGAATTTCGATACGATCCCAATACAAGAAGTCACGCATGAATTGGACCTCGTATACACAAGTTATTAGCATAAGAAGATAAACGATTTTTAAAGTACCAAATAAATAAATTGAAAGGAACGAACCAATCGAAGCTTTCCACGTCGTCGTCACTACCAGGCTTGCACACGCGAACAGAAACCCTAGCATGTGATTTCCTCACGATCAGCTACTATCGCGCGACACTGCCGCGCCGCCTCGGCCTCGCCCCAAACCATCCCCGGCGCTGCATCTTCTGTCCCCGAGGTCGCCGCCATCGCCTGCGACGCTCGATCGAGCGAAAATTCCCCACAGCCGCCACTTATAAAAACAAACCCTAATTCAATTGTTCGCAACCATCCAACCGTCAACTTCGCCGTAACGATCCCGTTTTTAAGTTAAATTTAAATTGGTAATTTAATATAATTTTTTGGATCAAATTGTGAATTAATTTGAATTTTTCCAAATTAAATAAGATATTTGTTTGTTTATTTATACATATGTATATAAATTGATTGTAAATTGAATTTTGGTTTGAAATTCAAATGAATAAATATCTTGAAAATAAATTGAAATCTAAAAACTCTATATTTTAAAATTAATAAAAAAATTCTAATTATAATATACAGGAAAATAGACACAAGGAAGAAGTTGCAAAAAAAATTAGTCTCAAGAACAATAGTTTGTTTTTTTAGTCAGATGGACACTTTTTAGTGTAAACAGAAAATGATAGTTGCAACTATCATTTTGTGATTTCCACTAAAAAATGTCCTTTAGCCTAAAAAGCAAACTTTCTGTCCATGAGACTAAATTTTTCTTCAACTTTTTCCCTGAGCCTACAAGCCCCTATAATACACACACACACACATTGTGATTTGGAAGTTATATTTGAATTTAATATAATAAATTTTCAAAAGACATTTAAAGGTAAAATTCTAATATATATATACACATGTATTTATTAATGTATAATTGATTTTAAAATCATATTCTTAAAAGTTATATATATACATATGAAAGGAAATGTATTTATTGAAAAGTATAAGCTATATACAAATATATATATATATAAATATTATTTATTTAAAAGTATAATAGTTTGTAATAAAAATGAATAATAAGTTTAATATTATTTCTTTTAAATTTATATATAATATAAATTTGGTTTATATATATATATACATATACATGGATATAAAAAAATGTATATAAAACTAAATTTAAATATATTATAAAAAATTATAATCATATTTAAACCTTTAAATACATGCATAATACATGTGTAAGTATTATAAAATAAGGATTAAAAAGTGTAAGTTCAACTTATCATGCAATTAACATTTGTAAGCCATGTAGCATGAAAATAACAAGTGTCATCTTTTAAATTCTCTTTTCATTTTTGAATTTAAGAAATAAAGAAAAAAATAAGCTATATTTATACACATCTATTCTCATTTTTCTTTGACCTATTAAAAACCAAACTAAAGAAGCAAACCTGAAAAACATTTCAAAGATCAAACAATTTTCAAAAGCCTAAAACAAATCAGATCAAGCAAACAATGACCTCTGTTCAAAACTGAAACAATTAAATCAAGTTCAATTCAGTTTTATCAAAATCAAAGAAAAAATTAAGATTCAAAACCATTTCAGATTTCAATGAGCAAGCTAATCCAAAACAAGAAAGGCATCAAAGCAAAACAAACTCAACAATCAAGCAGATCATCTCAATAATCAGGATGCAAATAAAAAATCAAGTCTTGATCAAAATTTCATGTTCCAGGTTTCTGTTTTTTTAAAATTCCTGGTGAGTGAATATTTTTTTTAGAAAACCTTGATATATTTATATCTTGATGGATGTGATGAATGAATGAAGTAGTGATATAGAAGTGTTTGCTTGAACGAAAATATGTTGTATTATGTACAAATATATATATATATATATATATGTATGTATGTATGTATGTATGTGTGTGTGTGTGTGTGTCTATGCATGTTAGAGAAACAGGCAAGTATGTCTCTGTTTTTTTTACATGGTTTAAAACCTGTTTAAAAAAAATTTCTAATCATTCCATCTAAATGATTTTAGGTTTCGATCTCTAAATGAAAAGTGATTATAATGATGTAATACCAATTTTAAAAATGGTTTCAAGTATATTTATTGAATAAATATTTTATAATTTGAAAATTACAGTAATGAACATTTTAAAACGGAAAAGAGTATTATAATTCCAAGTTTCATTTATATGTTCTGATTCGTGCTAGAAAATAATGATTTTTGATGATAAAATTATGTTTTTTAAGTCTGGGACGGTAGAGATATTTCGAGTTGAACGAATTTTGGTTTTCGATCGATTTCTGGCGATCGGGCTATAGATGTTTGTTGGGATCGCCGTCGAAGGAAGGTGGAAGTCGGGGGAACTCAGGAAAAATGCTCGAAGCATTTATAGATGGTCGAGGTGGTTGATCGACGATGATTTAGGATTTAAGGTCTGGTTTTGGTCGTAGTGTTTCTCAGGGTGTTTTCGTCGTCGAGGCTAAATCGAAATCAATCGCAAGGGGATGGATCGATGCATCATGTTGTGGCATAGCTTTGGACTTTGTGGCTCGTGTCCAGGTGGTCGGAGGCGATCGCGCGGAGGATATTTGTCGATCAGGTTTTGATTCCAGTTAGGCACTGATCAGCTCGATTTCGATTCCAGTTGAGTTTGCAAGAGCTGAGTGGTCTGGTGGTCAGGGGAGGTTGTTATCGACTTGTCGGTGAGGGTGGCGATGATCAAAGCAGTGTCGATCGCTGGTGCACGTGCACGAGTCCCTGTTGTATTTGTATTGTTGTGTTGGGTAAGCTCGAAGAAGAAGAAGTAGTTAGATCAAAGTCATGCTCGGGGAATTTGGCTCCTGGCTCGGGTTCGTTCTCGGAGAAACTCGTGTGGGTTTTATAACAGGTTTTAAAATTTTAAAAACATAGATTTTTTTTTTAAAAAAAGGGGTAGCTTGGGAAAGGCTTGGGGAAAATATGAAATGACTCGGGTTGATACCCGAAGTAATCTCGGGTCTGAGTTTTTGAATTTTTAGTTAAACAAGTTTTTTTTCTTTTTTTTCCAAATTCAAATTTAAAACAAGTTTAAACACCTTCGTATTAGTTCTTTTAAAATAATAAATGTTTTATTCTCATTTTAGAATTAGTTAAAGTTTTTAAAGAAATTATTTTCAAATTAATTAAGTTTTAAAGTGTTTCAATATATATATATATAACCTTTATTTTAAAGTTTATTTTAAATAAATTTAATATTGAAATTGAATAGTTAATTAAGGAAATGAAATGCTTTCAATTATCAATTAACTTAAGTGACTTAAGTTAATTTTATTTTTTAATGGTGATTTATTACCAAGGTGTATTAAATAAAGGTCTTAATGATAATTAATTAATTAAACGATAATTAGTTAATTAAAGGATTAATTTACTTAAAGAATATTTAATGTGATTAATTAATTAATGTGATTAGTTAAAGGTTAATTTAATGATGAGTTAAAGGTTAATTAAATTATGTTTAAAGGATAATTGGTTAATGACTAAAGGTTAATTAATCAAGTGATTATGGTATAATTACTTAATTAAAAGGGTTAATTAATTAATGTAATTAATTAAGGATAATTAATTAATGATTAAGGTTTAATTAATTAAGTGATTAAAGGATAATTACTCAAAGAGATTTATTGAGGATAATTAATTAACTAACCAAGGTTAATTAATTAACATTAATTAAGGACAATTAATTAAAGCATAATTGTTTAAAGATTAATTAATTAATTTGTTTGAGGTTAATTAATGTGGTTGATTAAGGGATAATTAGTTAATGTAAGTAATTAAGGATAATTACTTGATATGGATAATTAAGGATTGATTAATCAATTCTTATTAATTAAAAATAATAATAAATGATTTGTAATTAATTAATATTAATTAACCAGGATTGGTAATTTATTCATAAATAATTAATCTTGTTTAAATAAATCAAGTGATTAATTGATCTTGCTTATGGATGATTGGATTATGTTGAATGCTTTGAATTGTTTGATATCTCTGATATGTGATGTTCTGTGATATGATTATTTTGGATTAAGCTGTGAACTGTGATTTATTTATCTGCAATAAATTTACTTGTTTATCTGTGAATGAAAGATAAGCGTTATAGCATTATACCACTTATCGATATTGTTGGGCTTGAATTGATGATGGTTGCGATATTGTACTGTTGTGTGCAAAACGCATAGACTACACATACACACACACAAATATGGATTTCATAGGAAATTTGTCAAATCATGGGTATTTTGAATTTAAATGGTGAAAAGTTTAAAAGTTGAATTTTGAATCCAAACGATTAGGAAGTGAAACTGAGTTGAATACGAAAAGATTATGCAAAAAAGTTTTGAAATTAAAATTTAGTTTGAATATAATATGTCTTGAAATTAAAAATAGTTTAATTTGAATTTTCATTCAAGAATTGAAATTGAATTCTATAAGTTTAAAAATTGGAATTTTGGAAACTATGGTTTAAAAAAAAGTTATACAGGTTATATAATGAATTTTAAACCATCTTTTAAATGAATTATTTTAGGAATTTGAATTTAATTCAATAGAATTTGCCAAGATATAGCAGTTCACTGATTTTCTGATTATATTTTAAAAAGGCTATAACTTGAGAAAATTTAATCAGATATTTTCGAAGCGAAAATCTTTGTTTTCAAATGATAAATGGCTTTCATATAAAGAAAGAATTTCCAGTTTTTGTTGAAAGGATTTCAAGTTGTGTGTAAATCAAATTTGAATTGGAAATAGTTTTGAAAGCTATGAATGAATCTTTATTAAAGATTGGTGAACCTTGTTTCAAATTAAAGTGGATCTTAAAGATGGATCTTTTGTTTTAAAATGGAAACCGGTTTAAAACATTCGAAAGGAAAGGTTTTGGGAAACAAGTGTTGAAAGTTGTGGCTTAACTAAGATCCCAATATATCCATACGCTTTTAAAAAAAGCGCTCATTATTCGGTTTAGCCGGGAGAGGACTTTGTGTCATAAAACCCATCTCGAATTAATGATACGACGAATTGGATAGCATTTGAAGACGGTGTCATAAAACCCAATTCTGTGATTGCATTTTGTCTGTGGCAGGAGTCCTTATGGTAGTTTCATTTTCCAAAAAGCATAGCGGATTTCTTTTTATTTCTTTTTGTTTGTTTTTGTTTAAGAAAAATTGTTTTTGTTTGCTCACACTATTCCCATGACTGACTTGGAATTTATTGTTCCCTTTCTAAACTCTGGGTGGCCACAATTTTCCACATGGGCAGCCTAGAGTCAGGTTTTTAGATAATCAGATAGTATATGTAGATTCGATAGCCTTCAGTCTTTGGTTTGGGATCACATTTGTTTCACGTCAACGTGATCCTCCACCAAACTTGCTTCATTGCAGCATGATGGGGGTTCGAGCTTTTGGTGTGGAGCTTTGAGCATGGAGATGTTATCTTTTCGTTGTTGTTGCTGTTATCTTTTCGCTGTTGTTGCTGTTATCTTTCTGCTGTGTTTTTCTGTTGTTATATCTATCTCTGATATTGCTGATCACTTCATTTGTATCAAATTGTTGTATCAATTTGTTGTGTATCAATAAAATGATTCTTTTGTTTCCACTGTGTTGTTATCACCTAATGTTGTTATAAGCTCCGGCGAATCAGATTTCAACGTTTGAATCTACGGCATTTGAATACGGGTGAAGTATGGATGTCGGTTTTCGAGCGTTGAATCTGGGTCGTTACATATGGTATTAGAGCTAAAGGCTGAGTAAGAACTTTAACTTTGGAGTATAACACATTAGGTGACTCATTAAAAATAGGGTTATAAATGCCCTAGAATGAGTATCCCTAAAATATCTTGTTCGCATGCCTCAGTTAATTGTCTTACTATTCATTGATAGTAAGAATGAGTGCAAGAAGAGGATGAGAAAGGGGACAGGGGAATACAACTACAAATGGTCGATACCCTGCAACAACCAGGAACAATCTTTTCCCATCAATCTCTTTGATCATCATCCAATTTCAACTCTTTAATGGCTTCCTGGCAGCTACAAGAAGAAGCTTTGGTGTGGTGATCGCTCTACGAATCTTTGTTTACATTTTAAAAGTTTCCTAATTTGTATTTTCATCAGTTTTCTATCATCTTTTTGTTTTAAACTTTAATGAATTTGAAATTTTATTTGAAATGAATTGGTTAATAAAATATGAATACAAATTGGATTGTATCCATTTGTCTATTTTTTTGGGTCCAGATACATCTATGAATGGTTAGTTATCCCTTCAGACTAACCAATGCCCCTGCATATTTCGTAGACCTGATGACCCGAGTATTTCGTGAAATATTGAATGAGTTCATTCTCATATTTACTGATGATATTCTGATTTGGTAAGCCAAATATAGAATAGATATTCAGTTTGATCTGATACACCATTTCTCTATCTTTCTATATTCTTTGGTTGTCTCCCTGTCTAGCAAATTTCGAGGATGAAATTCTCTTAAGGAGGGGAATCTGTAACGATCCCGTTTTTAAGTCAAATTTAAATTGGTAATTTAATATAAATTTTTGGATTAAATTGTGAATTAATTTGAATTTTTCCAAATTAAATAAGATATTTGTTTGTTTATTTATATATATGTATATAAATTGATTGTAAATTGAATTTTGGTTTGAAATTCAAAAGAATAAATATCTTGAAAATAAATTGGATTTAAAAACTCTATATTTTACAATTAATAATTTTTTTTTCTAATTATAATATATACACACACACACATTGTGATTTGGAAGTTATATTTGAATTTAATATAATAAATTTTCAAAAGACATTTAAAGGTTAAATTCTAATATATATATATATATACACACACACATGTTATTTATTAATGTATAATTTATTTTAAAATCATATTCTTTAAAGTTATAAATATATACATATATGAAAGGAAATGTATTTATTGAAACTATAAACTATATATATGCATATATTATTTATTTAAAAGCATAATAGTTTGAAATAAGAATTAATAATAAGTTTAATATTCTATCTTAAATTTATGTATGATATAAATTTGGTTTATATATATATATATATATATATATATATAAATACATAGATATAAAGATATGTATATAAAACTAAAAGGAAATATTCGATCAACGTTAATGGTTCCAGTGTCGGTTTCTTCGGAACTACACATGGCATTCGTCGGGGGACCCAATATCGCCTTATATATTCATTCTCATAATGGAACTCCTAACTCAACTGTTTAAGGTTAAATCGTCTACGGGGCAAATCAAACCCCACCCAAGATGCGCTAACCCGGAGATTCTATCCTTGATGTTCGCGGATGACCTAGTTATTTTTTGTTCTCCGGACAGCAGTACTATGATTGCCATTATGGATACTCTTTATGTTTTTCATGCTATTACTGGTTTATCCGTCAATCTCCTCAAATCTGAAATGATGACATCCGGCCTCACTTCTTCTCAAAACAATACTATTCGTTCTATATCTGGTTTACGTATCAGCAATAACACTGTTTCTTATCTTGGGCTTCCCCTAACTTTCGCCAAAATCTCTGTCAACCAATGTATGCCACTGTATGAAAAGATAATCTCTAGACTTGAGACATGGTCGACCAATCTGTTGAGCCAAGCTGGTAGAGTTACGCTAACTAAATCTATAATTTTCTCCATACAAGTCTATTGGGCTAGAATGTTTATATTACCTCAGAAACTTATCAACATGATTCGTTTAGCTTGCATGAGATTCATTTGGACAGGGAATACTGTGGGCCGTTTTCTTGCCCCTATCAGTTTCAAGAAATTAGAAAAACCTATTGCTTATGGTGGCCTTGGAATTATTAACATGCTCCACTGGAATAAGTCTGCTATGGCTCGTCTCATCTACGACTACATTACTGCCAAAAATAATATTTGGGTTACATGGTCCAAGGTTCATGTGCTTCGTGGATGCAACTTTTGGAAAATGGCTGCCCCATCAAAGATTAGCTGGACATGGCGATCCATCTTCAAGCTTAAGGATGATATTCTTCCTCTTGTTCGATACACACTAAATCATAGCAATGCCATTAGTTTTTGGGACGATCCTTGGATTAACAGTGGAGTAATATTGAGGAGTGTTCTTTCTTATGCCGAGTTAGTGCAAACTGGTGTGAGACAGGAGGCGACAGTTCAGAGCTTCATCCACGGCAATTCCTTACGTCTACCTAGGACTTCCAATTTTAGAATTCAGCAATTTTGGAACTTGGCGGCTAAGTGTGAAGTAAATTATGATAGGGGGTGCAGTGTCCAGTGGGGAAGTAATGCTACTAGCTTCAGTATCAAAGAAACTTACTCTTTCCTTACTAGGGCGGTTGGAGAGAAATTCAAATGGAGGAGGCGAATATGGCGAAGGGATAATGTTCAGACTGATAATTTACTTCACTGGAAAGTGATGATAGGGCTCTTAATACTAAAGTTAAATTACTAACCAGAGGTGTTCCAGTTGATGCTTGCTGTATTTTCTGCCATCATTCTCCTGAGTTAGTTGAGCATTTGTTTTTGGAATGCACGTATTTGAATGCTATCTGGAAAACTTGGATTTTGAGAATTGGTAGAAGGTGGAAAGGAGCTGACAATGTTATGCAGTGGAAATATATCTATGATAATACTGGTGGTAAAAGTGACTCGAATAGACTTTTCTTATTCGTCGTCAAAAGATTCATGAAAGTGGTCTGGGATGAAAGAAACTGTCGCATCTTTCGACCGGATAAAAGCTTAACGCTAGAACTTTTCGAGAGGCATTTGAAGCAGGAAATTAGACGTGATATTTGCCATGTCTCTTTTTCTTTTGATCCTGGTATCTTCTGCTAGGCTATCCTTTTTTTTTAGGCTTATATGTTGTGTTTTCTTTGTGTTCCCCAGTGTTTGTTGCACTCTATTTTCTCTTGTAACTCTACAAGTTTTTGACTTGTACCTCCTCCTCTTTCGGGTGTAGCAATAATATGGTAGGGGTCCATTTAACCCCGTCGGCTTTGCCAAAAAAAAGGAAACATATTTTTAAAAAAAATTTATAATCATATTTAAACCTTTAAATACATGCATAATACATGTGTAAGTATTATAAAATAAGGATTAACAAGTATAAGTTCAACTTATCATGCAATTAACATTTGTAAGCTATGTAGCATGAAAATAACAAATGTCATCTTTTAAATTCTCTTTTCATTTTTGAATTTAAGAAATAAAGGAAAAAAAATAAGCTATATATATACACATCTATTCTCCTATTCTCATTTTTCTTTGATCTATTAAAAACCAAACTAAAGAAGCAAACCTGAAAAACATTTCAAAGATCAAACAATTTTCAAAAGCCTGAAACAAATCAGATCAAGCAAACAATGACCTCTGTTCAAAACTGAAACAATTAAAACAAATTCAAGTTCAATTCAGTTTTATCAAAATCAAAGAAATTTTCAAGATTCAAAACCATTTCAGTTTTCAAAGAGCATGCTAGTCCAAAACAAGGAAGGCATCAAAGCAAAACAAACTCAACAATCAAGCAGATCATCTTAATAATTAGGATGCAAATCAAATATCAAGTCCTGAACAAAATTTCAAGTTCCAGGTTTCTGTTTTTTTTTTAATTCTAGGTGAGCAAACAATTTATTTTTAAAAACCTTGATACAGTTATATCTTGATGGATGTGATGAATGAATGAAGTAGTGATATAGCTGTTTTTGCTTGAATGAAAATATGTCGTATATATGTACAAACGTGTGTATATATATATATATCTCTGTGTGTGTGTGTGCATGTCAGAGAAACAGCAAGTATGTCTCTGTTTTGTTTACAGGGTTTAAAACCCGTTCAAAAAAAAATTTCTAATCATCCCATCTAAATGATTTTAGGTTTCTATCTCTAAATGAAAAGTGATTATAATGATGTAATACCAATTTTAAAAATGGTTTCAAGTATATTTATTGAATAAATATTTTATAATTTGAAAATTATAGTAAAGAACATTTTAAAACAGAAAAATCAAGTATTATAATACCAATTTTCATTTATATGTTCTAATTCGTGCTAGAAAATAATGATTTTTGATGATAAAATTATGATTTTTAAGTCTGAGATGGTCGAGATATTTCAAGTTGAATGGATTTGGGTTTTCGATCGATTTTTGGCGATCGGGTTATAGATGTTCGTCGGTATGATATCCCAGAATTTCAAGCAATTTAAATGTAATAATTTATTTTATGAGTTATTTAAAAATTTACAAAATTGTTGTTTTCAATCAATAATGATAATATGTTGTTTTTATATATAGATATAAGTAGATTTTAAAGAAAATAGAATTGTTATTTTCAAATTTAATGTGTTGTCATATATGTATATATATAAGTTGATTTTAAATTGGATTTTTAAATTTAATTTGAATTTGAATTTGGATTTAAATTTGAAATTCAAAAGATTGATATTTTAAAATATTTTGGATTTAAAAATATATGTATAAGATTTTATTTGTATATAATTTGTTTTATAATATTTTTTTAAAGAAATTTATATATATATATATATATTTAGATAAGTATTTATTAATTAGTAAATTAAATATAAAAGCTTTATATTAACATTTAAAATAAATAAAAATTACTTATTGAAAAGTGTAAATTTATAAAAGCTTGATTATAACATGTGTAAGTTAATAAACAATAGTAAATGACAAATGTTAGGTTTTAAAAAAGTGTCACTTTTAATTTTAATTTTCTTTTATTTTTAATAAATCACAATTTAACTTATATAAACACATGTTTCTTCTCTTCATTTCTTTTTCTATCTTCTTCAATTCAAAGCTAAGAAAAACGCAAACCCTATAACTCAAATCAAATATGTAATCAAACATTTCTCAAACCAGAAATAAATCAAGAACAAAAGCCTGTAACATTTCTTCAAACCTGAGATTTTATCAAAGCAAACTCAAGAAGAAAAATCAAAGCATGATCATCTTTGTTTCAAAATTTAAGTCATCTCTACAACAAGTTTCCAGTAACAAAGCATTTTAGTTTTAAAAGGGATCACAACAATTCAAGTTTTCAATATCAAGAGGCAATTCAAGTTTTTTTCAAAATTCAAAGTTGCTTCAAACTTCTCTGTACATCTACAGGTGAGTAACATTCTTTTTAAAAGCTTAAGTATATGTAAATCTGGTTGCATGTGAATTAATGGAAATAAGTATGCTTTGTTTGTGTATATATAAGTGAATTTTCCGTATATATATGAATGTATAGATGTGTGCATGCCTGATATACCTGTAACATCTCCGTTCTTAATTTCAAGCTTAAGATTTTGATCAAAATTCATTTTCTCCTAAACTAATCTCTGTTAGGACTTGGTTTCAAACAAAATCTGTTTTTCTAATCATAGATTAAGATTTAAAATTATATTTAAGTAAATTAAATTTGAAATGCTCTAGAAAACCAAAAAGAACAGTGCAAGCTTAAGATTTGTAAAATTTTAAACATCTTAATTCTTCGATTCAGGTATAAAATCAAAATCATTGTCTAGAATCATGATTTTTAAAAATGAAATCACCATTTTTAGATTTGGTTTGAGAGAGCATTGTAGGGTTGATCAGCAAATGATTTTTGTGTGGTTTTGACAATCAAGGTGATCGGGGTGGTTGGGAACTTCACTGGAGATAGAGGGATGTTCGGTGAGCTTGGGAAAAATGCCAGTTGGGTGTATAAACTACCATGGCGGTGGCAAGTGGTCGGAATAGTTTTAAACCCTAGTTTTTGGCAAGGTCGGGATTTAGTCACCGCGACGCCTTCGATGGATCGAGTTCCACCAGACCTTAGGAAATGGTAGCGGGGAAGCTGGAGAAGGTCTAGATGGAGGTTCAAGTGATCCGGTGGCCTGAGACGTGGGTTCGAGGGGTTTTTCCAGGCTGGTTTGTTCCAGGTTTGCTCGATCCTAAATTTGAGTTAGCGTCGAAGTTCTGATGGTCGGGATATGATGTAGGGATGATCATCGATAGGCTTGAGGAGTCGTGGATGGTCGGAGATGGCTGGATCGTCGGTGCATGTGCACGGCAGTGATGGTTATGTCAGTAGTTTTGGGTTGTGGTGTTGTCTCGAAGGAAGACTCGGGTTAGTGGAGTGTAGACTCGAGTGAGGACATGGGTCGTTCGAGAGTGCAAACTTGTTTCTAGATTTAACTTCAAAACTTAAACAAAATTTTGAGAAGAAAAAAAAGTGGATTTCCTTGGGTCAAAGCTCGAGTAGCCATCGGGTTGAACCCGAAGCATATTTAAAACAGTTTTTTTTTAAAAAAAGTTTTTAAAAAGCAAGGTTTTGAATTTAAATAAATTAGTTTTAAAATCTTCTTATATAAATTTCTTTTATATAAAATAAGTTTCTTTAATATTTGATTAAGTGGTTTCATAATTTGTTTAACTCAAATTTTGTTAAGTTAAATTTGTAAACCATTTTAAATCTTAAATTAGAAATGGTATTTAAAAGAAAATTTAAAAGTACAATGCTTTAAATGCACATGTTAATGATAATTAAGTCATTAATAAAGGAAATGATTTACTTAAAGATAATTAAGGTTTTAATGATCAATGATTAATTAAGTTAATAAAGTAATTTAAGTATAATTAATTAACTTAATTAATTAATGATTTAAGGATTAATTAAATTAATAATGTAATTAAGGATTAATTAATTAGTTTAATTAATTAATGATTAAGCATTAATTAAAAGATAATTAAGGATTATAAACTAATTAATGAGAGGTTAATTAATTTGAAATTAAGAATTATAATTTGATAATTAAAGGCTAATTAATTAATTAAAAATTAAATAATTAAGTAATTAAGGATTAATTAAATTATTATTAAGGATTAATTAAATTATAATTAGAGATTAATTAATTAAGCAATTAGAGATTAATTACCTAGTTAAGAAGCAATTAATTTGCAATTAAGTTTTATTAATTAATAACTAAGGTTTATTAATTAAAATTAAAGGATAATTAATATATAATTAAAGATTAATTAATTGATTGATAAAGAAATTAACGAATGATTAATTAATTAATGGTTTGTAATTAATTAATGATTGATTAAGCTGGGTTAGGGGATTAATTCTAAAAGTAATTAATTTAATTTAAGTTAATTAAATTAATTATAATATGGGTTAATAAATCTTGCTTGTGGATGATTGTTTGAGTAGATTATCTGGATTTATTGATATTTTTAGTATGATAATTTGTGATATTCTGGGATGTGATATTGAATATAGCTGTGATAAATGTGTGATATTTATCTGTGATGAATGCTGTGTGGATTCATTGTTCTGAATTGAATTATATTGTTTAAACCTTAAACAATTTGACCTTTAAGAAATGCTAGGATTTCGATGAGACCGGGATCGGGTATCAAATTTGATTATCCGAAAACCACATCGATCCAAGTTAAACGATAGGTCGTGAAACCTCAAAGTGAATATCGAGATGAAGATTCAGAGTGCAAGGGCTATTGTCGTTAACTCTGAGGGTGATTCCAAAATAAGTGTAACAAGATATGCCTTCGGTTTCATTCCAACCTAAAACGAACTTGTATGGATTGAATGCTTTCAAAACATCGTCATTGGAGGACGATAAGCATTCTAAGTTATGTATTCTGAAAAGGTAATCGTAATTCAAGCCTCATCAACCAGGAATGGCTAAAACAGGGGAGGTGCATCAAAGCTAAGTGGGTAGCACTCAAGTAGGACGAGATTTTCCTCTGTCTAGAGGTCCCTTTTTATTCGGATGTGTGGGCAGTTGGTTGCAAATAAATGTAGGGTTGTCTTGTTCGGGACTACCCCGTAAGGGATGGTTCCGGCCTTATGTTGCAGGGGATTTAGGGTGAATCCTCGGTACGGTGATCTAGGCCACGTACTATGACGGGCGGTACCCCAGTAGCCCTGCCATTATATGGTAATCCAATTTCCAATAAGTGATCTCGAACTTGATCGTATACCTATGTATGTTGGAATTTAATGAATGTAACAATTTCGCCTATGTGAATAATTATTTGGAAACCCTTGACCCTATTATAATATAACCGGATTTCCCATCAAATATTTGGTTATCATAAGGGAAAAACTTGTTCGTATTTATTGGCGGAGAGTCTTACGAGATACCTTTTCTTTCAATGATTTTCAAGTTAAACAATTTAACCGTTTACTCACACCAGACCCATGTCGAACCGGAGTTTATTTCTGTTTTCTTAAACTCTTGGGTACTTAAATTTTTATGAGTAGCCAAGTGATCAGGTTTTCCTTGACGAATTTTGGATAGCTTGGAGCAGGAGCTTGGTGTAGTTATGTCTATCTATTTCCACTGTGTTGAACCCTTTTGACTGTTGTATTTTTGGAATGTAATGGATGGACAGGTCTTTATAGCTGTCTAATGTGATGATGTCGTGTAAACTGTGTAACTCTGATATGTAAAGGCTATGTAATGTTATGTGATATTATATTTTGTTTCGTTCCCACTGTGAGATTCTGATATTGTTTTGTTCTTTCTTTTCTATCCATTTCTTTCTTAATAATGATACTTCTTTCTGTGGAATGAAAGGCGGGTCGTCACAGTCGAGATCGTCGTTGAAGGAGGGTGGAAGTCGGGGGAACTCAGGATAAATGCTCGAAGCATTTATAGATGGTCAAGGTGGTTGATCGACGATGATTTAGAGTTTAAGGTCTGGTTTTGGTCGTATTATTTCTCGGGGTGTTTTCATCGTCCAGGCTGAATCGGGATTAATCGCAAGGGGCTGGATCGATTCATCGTGGCATGGCATAGATTTGGACTTGGTGGCTCGTGTCCAGGTGGCGATGGCACAGAGGAGATTTTTAGATTAGGTTTTGATTCCACTTAGGTACTGATTAGCTCGATTTTGATTCCAGTTCAGTTCGCCGGAGCTGGGTGGTCTGGTGGTCAAGGGAGGTTGTTGTCGAATTGTCGGCGAGGGTGGCGATGATCGGAGCTGTAACGATCCCGATTTCGAATCAAATTTAATTTAGTAATTAAATTTATTTTTGAATTAAATTGTGGATAAATTCGAATTCTTCCAAATTTTATAAAGATATTTGTTTGTTTATTAATATAAATGTATATAAATATAATTTTAAAATAGAATTTCTAGTTGAAAATTCAGAAACAAATATTTTGAATAGTATATTAATTATAAACTTAATTGTGGATTAATTTGAAAATGTGGGAATAAAAATATATATATAAGATTTTTAAATAAAGGACTTGATTTGGAAATCCTAATATTTTATAAATAGATTATAGCTTGGAATTTGAATTCGAAATTCAAATACATTATGTTGAAAATGAAGATTTTGGAAATGAATAAATTATGAATGGAATAGAATTTATATTTATAAAAAGATATTTGTTTACTCATTTATAAATACAAATTGATTGTATATTAATTTTTGAATTTGAGATTTAAAAATAAATGTTTTAAATAATATATTGGATTTGGAAACTCTAAAATCTAATACCAATAGAAAATTTTGTTTTGTGTTTATAATATGATGACTTGAAAATTTTATTTTGAAATTGATATAAATAAATTTATAAAAGCTATTTAAAGAGTTAAAGTTCAAATATATATTATATATTTATTTATTTATATTTATGAATTTTAAATCACATTCTCTGAAATTATAAATATATATATAGGTAAAGTATTAGTTTAAGAGTAGAAATATATCTTTTGAAATCAATGTACTATTTAAAATTAGAAGGGTTTAAAACATATTTATAAAATAAAATAACATATGGGTTTGAAAACAAAATTTATAAATTATTTAACTTAAGGTTATAAACATAAAAATACAAATTATGACATTTGTAAGATATTTAAGAACATGCACATACATGTGTTGCTTAATTATTATATGTAATTAGCAAGTGTAAATTTTTTTATACTATGTATTAACAAGTGTAACAAAATAAAACAAGTGGCAAACAACTCTTTTTCTATTAAAATTAAAGACACATAAAATATGTGTATAGAAAGAAATCAGGCCATGTTTTCTTCACTTTTCAAATCCTTCATACTCAAAGGCTATCAAAAAGAAAACAAAACCAAAATAGAAAAGAAATCAAAAAAACAACAATTTTTTCTGTTTCAACCTGAATCAAAATCTGAAAACAAATGGACATCAAAGAAGCAGAAATCATCTCAGCAATTAAACAAGATTAAAACTTCAAACCTGAAGCTAAGATTCAGTTCAAAACCAAAAGCAAATCTGGGAAGTTTGAACCAGAGAAAGCAAGTTATACTAGAGACCAAAAGCCTGGAAAAAAAATATCAAGTTTTCAGGTCTGAAGATCACCAGATTAAATCAAAACCTAGCAACTCAAATGTGAAGCAAGGATTCAAACCTGAAGCAGTTTAATTCCAAATGGATTCAACTCAAAACACATTCCAGTTTTTAAACTTGAAGCTTGGCATTATATCAATTCAGTGTTATCAAACAGGGATCAAATTCAACAGCAAGCTCCAGTTCAAATCATCAGTTCCAGGCCTCTGTTAATCATGACAGGTAAGCAAAACTTACCATTTTGACCTTAATATGGCTATATCTTGATTTAATGAGATAAATGGTTGAAGTTTGAATGTTGTGTGAATATGTTTATATGTACTTATGTATGGAGTTTATGTGTGTGCATGTCTGTGCGAATACCTTCTCTTGACTCTGTTTCATTCACAGTGTCAAACTACTCAAATAAATTTATATCTTCCAATCCATGTTAATTCAAGCTTTGATTTTTAAAGGTGAAGTGTCTGTAACAATGAAGTATTTATCATAAAAATCGTTCCAAGAATTTTTATTAAGAAATCACTTCAATAATGGTAAATCTCAGAGATAATCAAAAACAAGCTAAAATTTGATCAAATGGAAATTTTATTTTGATTATGTAAGCTAATTCGTGATGGAAAAACTTGAATTTTGATGTAAATTTTATGATTTTAAATTGCGTGATTGATGAGGTATTCGGAGATGATCGAATTTGGGTTTATGGTCAATTTCCGTCGAACCATGTCGAACCGAGGCTCGGGGTTCTGGTCAAAGGTGGCTCGTGGAGCGAGGATAATGGGAAAAATAGTCGCTGACTTTATATAGCGTCATGGAGGAATAACGTGGGCGAAGTAGGGTGTAATGACCCATTTTGGTCGACGTCATAGTCACGGCATTTGCATCGTCTAGGGAGCATCGGACATGACCAGACTAGGAGGGTTAGAGGCATAGGTGTGTGACGAAGCTTTAGTCAGGTTTGCATGACCTCTGGTGGTCTGTGGCGTCGGGTAGAGATGACTATTGGTTGGTGGGTTTGTTCCAGTGGTGTACGAGATGCTCGAAATTGATTTCGTGATTGTGTTGAAGAACAGGTGATCGGAATCGAAGGCGTGATGGTCATCGATGTGATAGTGATTGCTGCGATGGTCGGAGATGACGAGGTCGCATGTGCACGTGCACGTGTGTCAGATACGTGCATCAGATCGTAACTGGGTTTCGATTATTACATATGGTTTTGGAGAAGAAGCCGGCTCAAGTCTAGTCTCGGGGAAGTGATGTTGTGTCTCGAGTTCGGCTTTGAGTACGTGAATGTTAATAACTTGTAACAGTTTCTAAAATTCAAAACAGAGAAAAAAAGGAGAAAATCAGAAAGCAAAGGCTCGGGAAAACGTGGGTTTGCACGGGAGTTAACTCGTGTTAGAATTATGGGGAATTACCAAGGTTTAAGATTTAAATTAAACAAGTCTTTCAAGTTAAAATATTTATTAAGTTTTCCAAAGTAAAATGTTTAACAAGGTTTGTGTCTGGTCAAGTTTAAAAGTATATTTAGATGATTGAGTTTCAAGGGATGTTATCTAAGTTTTCTAAACAATTTATTAAACAAGTTTTTGAACAAAATTCAAAGTTCAAATTTGATGTTAATTGTTTTAAAATTGTTTGTTTAAAGAAATTATATATTAGACTAATTTTGTAATTTAATTCTTAAGTGATTCAAATGTAATAAAGTTTAATGATGTTATTAAGTAATTGATTAAGACAAAGAATTTATCTTTCATTAATTAAGGTTGTGATTAATTAGGGTAAATTAATTAGTGAAATTAATTAAAAGTTAATCACTTAACGTAATTAATTGAAAGGTTAATTACTTAATGTAATTAATAAAAGATTCTTACTTAAGGTAATTAAAGTGTAATTAATTTGTGTAATTACACTAGAGGGTAATTTATTAATTACACTAGAGTATCTTGTGAAGTATTGAATAGATTAATTCTCGCATCTATAGTTGATATTCTGATTTGGTAAGCCAAATGAAGAATAAATATTCAGCTTGATCTGGAAACTATATCTTTATGTTCTTTGTTGTCTCCCTATCTAGAAAATTTCGAGGACGAAATTTTCTTAAGGGGGGAATCTGTAATGATCCCAATTTTGAATCAAATTTAATTAGGTAATTAAATTTATTTTGGAATTAAATTGTGGATAAATTTGAATTGTTCCAAATTTTATAAAGCTATTTGTTTGTCTATTAATATAAATGTATATAAATATGATTTTAAAATAGAATTTCTAATTGAAAATTCAAAAAAAAATATTTTGAATAATATATTAATTACAAACTTAATTGCGGATTAATTTGAAAATGTGGGAATAAAAATATATATAAGATTTTTAAATAAAGGACTTGATTTGGAAATCCAAATATTTTATATATAGATTATAATTTGGAATTTGAATTTGAAATTCAAATACATTATGTTGAAAATAAAGATTTGGAAAATAAATAAATTATGATTGGAATAAAATTTATATTTATAAAAAATAATTGTTTACTCATTTATAAATACAAATTGATTATATATTAATTTTTGAATTTGAGATTTAAAAATAAATGTTTTAAATAATATATTGGATTAGGAAACTCTAAAATTTAATACCAATAGAAAAAATTTGTTTTGTATTTATAATATGATGATTTGAAAATTTTATTTTGAAATTGATATAAATAAATGTATAAAAGCTATTTAAAGAGTTAAAGCTCAAATATATATATTATATATATATATTTACATTTTATTAATTTTAAATCACATTCTTTGAAATTATAAATGTGTGTGTGTGTGTGTGTATATATGTAAAGTATTAGTTTAAGAGTAGAAATATATCTTTTGAAATCAATATACTATTTAAAATAAAAAGGGTTTAAAACATATTTATAAAATAAAATAACATAAGGGTTTGAAAACAAAATTTATAAATTATTTAACTTAAGGTTATAAACATAAAAATACAAATTATGACATTTGTAAGGTATTTAAAAACATGCATATACATGTGTTGCTTAATTATTATATGTAACTAACAAGTGTAAAATAATTTATACTATGTATTAACAAGTGTAACAAAATAAAACAAGTGGCAAACAACTCTTTTTCTATTAAAATTAAAGACACACAAAATATGTGTATAGAAAGAAATCAAGCCAGGTTCTCTTCACTTTTCAAATCCTTCGTATTCAAAGGCAATCAAAAAGAAAACAAAACCAAAAACAGAAAAGAAATCCAAAAAACAACAATTTTTTCTATTTCAACCTGAATCAAAATCTGAAAACAAATGGACATCAAAGAAGCAGAAATCATCTCAGCAATTAAACAAGATTAAAACATCAAACTTGAAGATAAGATTCAGTTCAAAACTAAAAGCAAATCTGGGAATTTTGAACCAGAGAAAGCAAGTTAAACCATAGATCAAAAGCCTGGAAAAAAAATCAAGTTTTCAGGTCTGAAGATCACCAGATTAAATCAAAACCTGGCAACTCAAATGTGAAGCAAGGATTCAAACCTGAAGCAGTTTAATTCCAAATGAATTCAACTCAACACATTCTAATTTTTAAACTTGAAGCTTGGCATTATATCAATTCAGTGTTATCAACAGGGATCAAATTCAACATCAAGCTTCAGTTCAAATCATCAGTTCCAGGCCTCTGTTCATCATGACAGATGAGCAAACCTTACCCTTTTGAGCTTAATATGGCTATATCTTGTTTGATGAGAAAAATGGTTGAAGTATGAATGTTGTGTGAATATGTTTATATGTACATATGTATGGATTTTATGTGTGTGCATGTGTGTGCGTTCGAGTACAAGTGAAGTATGGGTGTCGATTTTTGAACGTTGAAATTCAGGTCATGACAGGAGCAGTGCCGATCGCTGGTGCACATGCATGAGTCCCTATTGTATCTGTATTATTGTGTTGGGTGATCTCAAAGAAGAAGAAGTAGTTGGATCGAAGTCATGCTCGAGGAATTTGGGTCCTGGCTCGGGTTCGTTCTCGGAGAAACTCGTGTGGGTTTTATAACAGGTTTAAAATTTTAAAAACATAGCAAAATTTTAACAAGAAATGGGGTAACTCGGAAAAGGCTCGGGGAAAATATGAAATGACTCGGGTTGATACCCGAAGTAATCTCGGGTCTAAGTTTTTGATTTTAAAGTAAACAAGTTATTTTGTTTTCTTTTTTTCCAAATTTAAATTTAAAACTAGTTTAAACACCTTCTTGTTAGTTCTTTTAAAATAATAAATGTTTTACTCTGCCTTGCCAAAAAAATGTTTTATTCTAATTTTGGAATTAGTTCAAGTTTTTATAGAAATTATTTTCAAATTAATTAAGTTTTAAAGTGTTTTAATATATATAACCTTAATTTTAAAGTTTATTTTAAATAAATTTAATATTAAAATTGAATAGTTAATTAAGGAAATGAAATGCTTTCAATTATCAATTAACTTAAGTGACTTAAGTTAATTTTATTTTTTAATGGTGATTTATTACCAAGGTTTATTTAATAAAAGTCTTACTGATAATTAATTAATTAAAAGATAATTAGTTAATTAAAGGATTAATTTACTTAAAGAATAATTAATTAATGTGATTAGTTAAAGGTGAATTTATTAATTAGTTAAAGGTTAATTAAATAATGTTTAAAGGATAATTGATTAATGATAAAGGTTAATTAATCAAGTGATTATGGTATAATTACTTAGTTAAAAGGGTTAATTAATTAATGTAACTAATTAAGGATAGTTAATTAATGATTAAGGTTTAATTAATTAAGTGATTAAAGGATAATTACTCAATGAGATTTATTGAGGATAATTAATTAACCAATTAAGGATAATTAATTAATAATTAATTGAGGATAATTAATTAAAGGATAATTGATTAAGGATTAATTAATTAATTTGTTTGAGGTTAATTAATGGGGTTAATTAAGGGATAATTAGTTAATGTAAGTAATTGAGGATAATTACTTGAGATGGATAATTAAGGGTTGATTAATCGATTATTATTAATTAAAAAAATGATTTGTAGTTAATTAATGTTAATTAACCAGGATTGGTAATTTATTCATAAATAATTAATCTGGTTTTTATAAGTCAAGTGATTAATTGATCTTGCTTATGGATGAGTGGATTATGTTGAATGCTTTGAATTGTTTGATATCTCTGATATGTGATGCTCTATGATATGATTGTTTTGGATTGAGCTGTGAACTGTGATTTATTTATCTATGATAAATTTACTTGTTTATCTGTGAATGAAAGATAAGCGTTATAGGATTATATCGCTTATCGATATTGATGTGCTTGAATTGATAATGGTTGTGATATTTTATTGTTGTATGCAAAACCCCTGGACTAAACATACACGCACACAAATATGGATTTCATAGGAAATTGGTTAAGTCACGGATATTTTGAATTTAAATGGTGAAAAGTTTAAAAGTTGAATTTTGAATCCAAATGATTTGGAAGTGAAACTGAGTTGAATATGAAAAGCTTATGAAAAGGAAGTTTTGAAATTAAAATTTAGTTTAAATATAATATGTCTTGAAATTAAAAATAGTTTAATTTGAATTTGAATTCAAGAATTGAAATTGAATTCTACAAGTTTAAAAATTAGAATTTTGGAAATTATGATTTAAAGAAAAGGTTACACGGGTTATATAATGGATTTTAAACCATCTTTTAAATGAATTATTTTGGGAATTTGAATTTAATTCAATAGAAGTTGCCAAGATACGGCAGTTCGCTGATTTTCCGATTATACTTTAAAATGCTATAACTTGAGCAAATTTAATTGGATATTTTCGAAACGAAAACCTTTGTTTTCAAATGATAAATGACTTTCATATAATGAAAGAATTTCCAGTTTATGTTGAAAGGATTTCATGTGTAAATCAGATTTGAATTGGAAATAGTTTTGAAAACTATGAATGAATCTTTGTTAAAGATTGGTGAACCTTGTTTCAAATTGAAGTGGATCTTAAAGATGGATCTTTTGTTTTAAAATGGAAACCGGTTTAAACCATTCGAAAGGAAAGGTTTTGGGAAACAAGTGTTGAAAGTTGTGGCTTAGCTAAGATCCCAATATATCCATATTCTTTTAAAACAAGCGCTCATTATTTGGTTTAGCCGGGAAAGGACTTTGTGTCATAAAACCCATTCCGAATTAATGATACGACGAATTGGATAGCATTTGAAGATGGCGTTGAAGACCGGGTATTTTCAAAAACGAAAGGATTACCTATCGAATGTCTCGGCACTGAGTTGCTCTGGTATAGAGATCTCCATGTATGATGGGGAGTCCGATTGGGATTGTGAATACTTGGATTTTGCTAGGGCTTCTTTGAAGTGCCTTCGGTTCCATTCAGACCCAGGATGGACTTGTATGGACGTATGTCTGACGTTACACTTTGAGATGTAAAGTTGGTTTCTATCAAATACATTTCTGTTTGGAGGCGGATAATTTATTCTCTTAGCTTAACATCCTTCTTTGAGATGTACAAGCTCAGAGGTTATGTAGTTGATATTTACTAGTGATATATTCCCAATAATGTGGCATGCTAAGTGTTGATCAAAGCATAGCTTTTGTGAAAAGCGTGGCTTTCTAGACAAGACTTCGTCGAACCTCACACCCTGGAAATGGTCGAAACAGGAAGGATGTAGCAAGTTATGGGGGACGTACCCTTTAGGGTATGTGCATTTCCTTCTGGATAAAAAGTGGTATCATGGTATGGAGCCCAGATATCTAACTTATGTGGTTTTTGGAATTTGTTGGTGAATCCGTGGATAAAGGTCGGTGACGGCCGGGGGATGGCATACTCGTGACAGTTAGTTACCTAGTTACAGAGGTAACCAGGTCTTGTGTTGGCAGAGAGCTGGTTAAGTTCTCGAGGCGTCCCTCTAGATGCGTTCCCATTCAGAAAGGAAGTTCCTTAGCCTTGACCATTTGTTGGAAATCCAATCACCCAATATGAGCCCTATACGGTTTTATTTGTAGAACCTAGCATTTAACATGGTAGCTATAGTAGGCATACTATTATGGTACGTATGCTGGCTAAGATTAATATTATACTTTCAAAATGTTTTCTGCGCTATGCACTAATAATAATATCAAAAGGATTTTCGCGTATCAAGCATGTTTGACTACCATAAGGAGAAATCTCCCCCAATTGTGCAATTGCATTGTGTGTGTGGCAGAAGGCCTTATGGTAGTTTCATTTTTCAAAAAGCATAACAGGTTTCTTTTTATTTCATTTTTTTTATTTTTGTTCAAGAAAAACTGTTTTTGTTTGCTCGCACCAGTCCCATGACTGACCTGGAGTTTATTTTTCCCTTTCTAAACTCTGGGTGCCCACAATTTTCCATACGGGCAGCCTAGAGTCAGATTTTCAAATAATCAGATAGTAGATGTAGATTCGATAGCCTTCAGTCTTCAGTTTGGGATTGCATTTGTTTCATTTCAACATGATCCTGCAATGAACTTGCTTCATCGTAGCATTATGGGGGTTCGAGCTTTTGGTGTGGAGCTTTAGCGATAGAGATGCTATCTTTCCGCTGCTGCTACTGTTATCTTTCTGCTATGTTTTTCCACTGTTGTGTCTATCTCTGGTATTGTTGATCACTTCATTTTTATCAGATTGTTGTATCAAATTGTTGTGTATCAATAAAATTATTCTTTTGTTTCCGTTGTGTTGTTATCACCTAATGTTGTTATAAGACCCGGCGAATCGGATTTCAACGTTTGAATCTGCGACATTCGAATACGGGTGAAGTATGAATGTCATTTTTTGAGCGCTGAATCCAGGTCGTCACATTCGCCTACGAACGACTCAATCCAACCCCCTCGGTCCACTCTACAATACCCACAAATTGATTCGACGATCGGACAAGTTTGACCGAGGCGCGATGAACACAGTGAATAGTTCGACGTTTACTGAACAAAGGATGAGCCAAAATGAAAAACGAATTGTAGAACTGATATGCGCTCATCGAGAGCTTCAGATTGATATATAATTCGATATTATTTGAGGAATTTGAATTTTTGGCTTTGAATGTTATTTGAAATTGCAATTGGAATTTTGGTTTTGTCTACCATTGGAATGAGGAGGAGCAACTGGAATTATACGTATAGAATAATGAACATAAGAAATAGGCTAGGGTTTATAACGATATATATAGGTAGAAAAAAATAGAAACAAATGGGCTTGATTGGTTTGGAAAATTGAACGATAATGACCGAAAAGCCCGTTTCGACTCCGAAACGAAAATGCGTCAACCAATATATCAAAATAGATGTTTTAGAATATTTTGAAATCAACGGAACAGGTTTTAAGTCCTAATTCCATCGTATAAAGAAGTTACGTTAAAATCAGCTTATTTCAAATTGATTTCAATTGATTTTAATTTAATTGATTTCTAGGCGTTTCGAGCCCGTACGATCAAACGACAAGTCCGATCATTACAAAACTTGATAATTCAATGTTACAGATCCATGAAATTGGTTTTGTCGAAATCCGAGTTCGTGGTCAAAATGGCTATATTTCAGTTAATTAAATTAAATAAATATTAAATCAATAAAATCAAAATTTTCAATTCCAATTCCAAATTTAACAAATCTTATCATTTCTGATTTCTTAATCAATTACAATACTTTAAAAATTTAGATATCGATTTAAAGTTAATCAATTTACCCATTACCATATTTAATTTCAATTTTAATAAATTCATTTTATTAATTGAAATTCCAATAAATCCATTTATCTGGTTTTAAATCCTGTTGTTCAACCAATTGTCATCTCATGGTATAATTACCATGGGTTTGTATTTATTACATTAATACTTTCCCATTTCACCTTTATTCAATTTACATTGTATTTAATTTCATTTACTTATAATAAAGCCATTTATTATAAATTGAATTCCAATTAATTTTAATTAATTCCAAACAAACTAATTAGATTCAATTCCTGTAACGATCCTGACTCTACCTTCGAAAATCGACACATAATTAATAAAAATTATTTGTAATTAATTAATGTTAATTAACCAAGATTAGTAATTTATTTATAAGTAATTAATCTGGTTTAAATTCAAATTAACCAGATGATTATTTAACCTTACTTATGGATGTTTAAATTGCATGGGATGCTTTGAATTGTTTGATATCCCTGACATTTATCTGTGAATCTGTGAATGGAAGATAAGCGTTATAGATTATATCGCTTATCGATATTGATATGCTTGAATTTGTGACGATTGATGATATTGCACTATTGTGTAAAACCTCTAGACTACACTATACACACAAGTATAGATTGCATGAGGAAATTGATTGAGTCATAGATAATTTGAATTTAATATTATTTTATTCAAATAATGAAATGGTTTTAAAAAGTTGAATTTTAAATTCAAAATGGTTTGGAATCGGAATTGGATTTAATATGTAAAGCCTTTGAAAGGAGTTTTGAAAATAAATTATTTTAAATAACTTGTTAAAGTTTGAAATTAATTTGATTTGAATTTGAATTCAAGATTTGAACTCGAGTTTTATAAATATATGTTTAGAAATTATGGTTATACAAGTTGTATAATGTATTTATATGGATTTTAAACCATTTTAAAAGTATTATTTTGGAATTTGAATTTAACCCAAGTTTATACTTTAATGAATATAACTTGTATATACTTGATCAGATTTTTTCGAAACGAAAAGCATTTGTTTTCAAATGATAATAGCTTTCAAATAAAGAAAGAATTTTCGGCTTTTGGTTGAATGGATCTCAAGCAGTGTGATTTGAATTATAAATAATTTTGAAAGCTTTGTTTTCAAACAAAAGAGGATCTTAAGGATAGTCATTTGTTTAAGTATTATGAATGAATCTTTGGAAATGGTTTTGAAAGCTATGAAATGAGTCTTTGATTTAAAGATTGGATGAGTTAATCCAATTTGAAAGGGAAATTGTTTTGAAAGGCTATGAATGAATCTTTGTTAAAGATTGGAGGAGCTTGGTTTCAAATTGAAGTGGATTTTAAAGGGAGAATCTTTTTGTTTAAAATGATTTGGAAATGGTAATTTGTTTAAACCATTTGAAAGAAAAGTTTTGGTCTAAAGATTGTGACTTAACTAAGATCACAATATCCATATGTTTTTAAATATTGTGCTCATCATACGGTTTAGCGAGGAGAGGACTTTATGTCATATAACCCATTCCGAATAATGATACAACGAAATGGATAGCATTTGAAGACCGGTGGTGAAGATCGGGTATTTTCGAGAATGAAAGGATTACCTGTCGAATGTCTCTGCACTAAGTCGCGTCGGTATAGAGATCTCCATATGTGATGGGGAGTCCAATCGAGATTGTGAATACCCGGATTGCAAGGGCTTCTTTTGAAGTGCCTTCGGTTCTGTTCGAACCCAGAACAGACTTGTATGGATATATGTCTGACGTTACACTTTGAGATGTAAAGCTGGTTTCTATCAAATACATTTCTGTTTGGTGGCGGAGAATTTATTCTCTTAGCTTAACACCCTTCTCTAAGAAGTATGAGCTCAGAGGTTATGTAGTTGATATTTACTAGTGATACATTCCCAATTTGGTAATGTGGCATGCAAAGTGCTACTGATCATGTGTTGATCGAAGCATGGATTTTGTGAAAAGCATAGCTTTGTGGACGAGATTTCGTCGAGCCTCACTACCCGAAAATGGTCGAAAGAGGAAAGATGCGGCAAGGTTATGAGGGTCGTGCGCTTTAGGGTATGTCCAATCCCTTCTGAAAAAGGGTGGTATCATGGTATGGATCCTAGATACTTAACTCATGTGGTTACTGCAAATTTATTACTTTGTGGATGTTGGTGTTGAGCGCTCGGATAAAGGTCGGTAACGACCGAGGGATGGCATATTCGTATTAGTAGTTACCTAGTTACAGAGGTAACCCGGCCTTGTGTTGGCAGAGATCCGATTAGGTTCTCGGAAAGTCCCTCAAGAGGCGTACCCATGTGGCCCAGGAAGTTCCTTAGCCTGACCATTTGTTGGAAATCCAAAGAAACATACGCGCCCTGTACGGTTTTAGTTATATAACATGTCGTGGAAAGTGGTGGTAACCTGCTATTGAACATCGTAGTTATAGTAAGCATAGTACGAAATGTCTATGTTGGCTAAGATTAATATTATAATTTCAAAATATTTTCTGCACTATGCACTAATAATAAAAAGTTTTTGCGTATCAAGCATGTCTGACTGTCATAAGAAATCTCCTCTAATTGTGCGCTTGCATTGTGTGTGTGGCGAGAGGCCTTATGGTAGTTTCATTTTTCTAAAAAAACATCGCGAATTTCTTTTTAAATTCCTTTGTTTGTTTTGTTTCAAATAAACTGTTTTCGTTTGCTCACACCAGTCCCATGACTGATATGGAGTTTATTGTTTCTGTTCTAAACTCTGGGTGCCCACACTTTTCCACATGGGCAGTCTAGAGTTAGATTTTTCAGATAATCAGATAGTGATGTAGATTCGATATCTTTGGAGCCTTTGGATTTGGCGATAGCATTTGTTTCTCTTCAACATTCAGACTGACCTCGTTTAAGTCAACATGATGGTGGTTCGATCTTATAGCATGGAGATCTATGGAGCATTGGAGATGGAGATTGCAGATAATTGATGCTATCTTGGTAGATCACATAGAAGTTGTTTTCGGCTGTGGTGGTTTGCATTGCTCTGATATTGGTAGTCAAGTATTGTTGTATAGAGATGTTGTATTTGAAAATGACAGTACGGATCGTGCTATATGGAATTATATTATACTAGTGCGGAAATAAACTAAGTTACTATAGCAATGTGAATAAGTAAAATAAAACAAGCACACCAGGAATTTTTATACTGGTTCGAACTTCCCGTTCTACGTCCAGTCCCAGACTCCTTTTGGAATTTCAACTAAAAACAATCCTCACTTAACCCGGAGGAACAGGTTTACAACACCTAAACAACAGAACAGGATTTCGATGCCTCAACAGCCGAAGAGGACTTCACTTGCCTGAACAGCAGAATAGGACTTCAACTTATACAAAGAGTATTTGACACAGTATGTTCTTGATAACATGGATTTGTCTCTTGATAGTACAACCTTCCTATAATCTTCTCCTTTGATATTATATATATATATATATATATATGAATGTATATGTGAAGAATATAGAAGTAAATGAATGATTTTGTATGCACTTGAATGCAGAAGAGTGTTAGAATCAAGGTAGTATAAGAATAGAAAGAGTTTCATCGATTAGGTGAATAAAACTGATGATTCTAACATGTTTTTATATTGTAAAAAAAGATGCAATTGTTTGTGAATTGAGATCATGAAAATATATGGGCATTTCTATTGATTAAAAGTCGTATCTCTTTATGGAAGAGAAATGTCTATTCAAAAATATAGCCGTTGTAGGAATTCAGACGTCTGAAAAATAGAATTCAGCCTTCTGAAATGGTTAACGTGCAAACCAGAAAGCAAATAAGTCATTTTTGACCTGATTCAGACGTCTGAATATTGTCTGAAAATCAATTTTGATTACAGATACAGACGTCTTAAATGGTCAATTCAGACGTCTAAATTTGACCTGAAATTCAAATATGCTCTATGCATGTGTGTATGTGCACGTGTCAACATATATATCCAAAGGAGAAATTTTAACATCATTTTAACTCTAGACAAAGACTCCATACAACATATATGTATAGTATGAAGTTCATGTGAATCCAGTCTTGTAGATATTCCTGCAAAAACAAGTTAGAATATAAAATCAACATATATAGATGTCGAGTCAAAATTTGAAACGTTGTAGACGAAGTTTCAACATTCTCCCTTTTTTTTACGATGGCAGCTATATAAATATAAAACGAGTAACATATACTCCCCCTATTTATAAGCTCCCCCTGTAAATAAGCAAGATGGAATAAATAGACGAATATCAAATATCAACTCCTTCTCCCTCTTTGACATCGCAAAAAGGAAAGTAAGAAAATATGACAAAGCAAAGTGGAGTACTCAAAACATACTACAATATTAGCAGATAATAAAGGAGTTTATGACAGAAATAGAAAAACAAACAACGAAACAGTTCAAAACAAACAACGAAACAGTTCAAAACAAACTGATCAAAGTCAAAGGAATTAAAACCTAGGGCTTGAATCACTGCCTACATCATCAGCATCATCATCTTCATCTTCATCTTCACCATTGTTTTTCCCCGAGCTTGATGACCATTGAAATAGAGCGGGGTTGAAAACTTCGGTAGATGATAATGTGGAGCATCCAATACGTTCCCAAATTTTGTTAAGGAAGCCACGAATGGAATTAAAACGTTTTTCATTTTTCCTTTTCGAGATTGACCATTCGGGTTCTAAGCTTATCTTGATTTTGGAAAAGGGTGACCAAAGCATTCCTTGAGCTAGAGTCGAGTGAAAGAATCACTATATCATCATTTTCTTCTTCTTCTGAGGGAGGAGCAATAGGTTGAGCATGTTGACGAGGTTGGGGTTGGTTTTGATCACGGTTAGCAACCCATTCTTGAAAAGAAATATATGCCAAACTTCCCGGTCGTTTTGGTAAACCCATAAGACCCAATGTCTTTGACCCAAGTTCTTTGATCGCTGTGAATTCAGAATCAGGAAAAGGAATGTTAAATTTTTGGAGAATCTTTATTATATAAGCACCATAATGAAAGGTCTTATAGTGCCTTCGACGATTAACATCCATGAATTCTTCCAAAATTGCTTGAGCCCAATTAATAGGTTGACCGGAATAGATAGCATAAAGGACCTGGAAGTTTCTTTTGTTAACAACTTCATAACTTCCTGTCCATGGAATAACGGAGGGAATCAAAGCTCTGTGGAGGATATGAGCTTATGGACGGAGTTGAATGGAAGTAAGTCTAGTAATGTCATCATTCAAAAATTGATGTGATACCTCGTCTCTATCATCCAAGTTTAAAGAAACATCAATTTCATCCAAATCAGTCCCCGTGGATGGACATTGAATAATATCACCAAGTCCAGCAAGTGGTAGATAGATTTTAACTCCACAAACTAATGTCCAAATACAATCGTTGCGATTGTGAGGAGTATGATGATCCAAATTCATATTAGTATAGAACAATTTAACCAAAAGCTGATTGATTTTGGTGTCATTAGCAGCATAAGAGACAAGAGATTCTAACCCATTTGATCTTACAATTTGTTGAATCCGATAAGCCTCGAATTCTTCAAATTTTATAAAAGCTCCTGGAAAGAAGTGAGATCTACTCATTTGGGAAAAATGTTGTATTGCTTGCTCATTCCATAGCCATTGATCAATATTTAGGGTAGATGATGAAGTAGATGGCCTAGATCTTTTTTGTTTTGGAGCCATTTGTGAATATGAGGAAGAAAGATTTGATTTTTAATGGGGAAAGACTAAAAAAGAAGATGAAGAATGAGGATAGAAGAAAGGTAGGGTTTGAATAAAGGGGTAGTTACATAGAAAAACATGTAAAAGAAATTCAATTTTTGAAAAGCCAAAAGATTTTTGACGTCTGAAATATCCAATTCAGACGTCTGAATTGGAGAAATTCGAGTCAGAAAGAAATTAGTTCATTTTAGGCTATATTCAGACGTTTGATTTTGTTGATTCAGACGTCTGAATCAATAATATCAAACTTCTTCTTCTGTAATATTCTGACGTCCGAAACATCTATTTCAGACGTCTGAAAGATGTATGAAAACATATTTCAGACCTTAAAAAAATGAACAAAATAAGTAGATTATATTAATATTTGAATGATATGTAGTACACAATTATGATCATTCAAAAACAAATATAGATAAATGAAATCATTAGTTCCAATCATTTGGAGTATTGCAATCTTCTGGTTCAATCTTTGTTATCTCCTTGTATGGTTGCAATGGAAACCAATAGGGTTGACGTTCCCAAGAGTTTGAAGAAACCAGAGGACGTTGTGGACTAGGCTCCCATGGATTTGAAGGTTGAACTACATCTATCTTTGGAGATGTACGGTAGAATTTTAATGCCAATTGTTTAATGAAACTAAGTCGTTTGGCATTAACTTTCTGTTCGTAATACACCCCTCATTGCAAATCCAACTGTTCTTTCTGGTAATGATGAATCTCAGCTATTTTTTCTTTGGTTGATGGAGAAACGAAGAAAAGAAATCGTCGAGATTTCTTCCTTTCTGGAGTATAATCAGATGGTTCGTATGAAGGAGGAGGTCTAGCCAGTTCACGTGGTGTTGGAGTAGCCAATATTTCTAAGGAAGATGTAGAATATGAAGAGGGTGAGTTGTCAGAGTTGTTGTTGTTTGAAGCCATGGTGAGAAGGAGAAAAATCATGTTGAAATCCATAGCAATAAGCCTTTGGTAAAAAGAAGAATAGAATTAGTTTATAAAAGAAAGTAAAAAAGTTCAAAAATAGAATGTTAGTTAAAAAAATTATGGCTGAGATGTTTTAAACAGTAATATACACATATTTAAAAACAAAGAAAACAAGAGGTTGTAAACGAAAGTTAGTTTTAGTTACTTAAGGGATAAGAGTTTTGAAGTGTAAAGATAAGAAGAGACATCAACATCTCATGGAAAGATATCATAAATTTTTAAGTGAGACGATACCAAACTCTCATCTGAGTTTGATAAAAACATTTCCTAAAAGAGGTTTTGTAAAAATATCAGCCAACTGATTTTAAGAAGAAACAAAATCCAAATTTATTGTTCCTTTTTCAACATTATCTCGAAGAAAATGATGACGAATGTCAATATGTTTTGTTCGTGAATGATTGACAGGATTTTTAGACAAGTAAATAGCACTAGAATTGTCACAATATATAGTTGATTTTGTTAAGTTTATACTGAAATCTCTAAGTGTCTGTTGCATATAAATTACTTGAGCACAAGCCAAAGCAGCAGAAATATATTCTGCTTCACATGTAGAGAGAGAAACACAGTTTTGTTTCTTACTAAACCAAGACACTAGTGGTTTTCCAATAAAATGGCACATACCACTGTGCTTTTTCGATCTGTTCGAGATCCACTGAAATCAGCATCACTATATGAAACTAACTCGAATGGACATTGTTTTGGATAGAATAGACCGAAATCCTTGGTGTTAGTAAGATAACGTAATATACGTTTCACAGCTCTTAAATGTGATTCTTTTGGATTGGCCTGAAATCTAGCACACAAACATACACTCATCATTATGTCAAGTCGACTTGCCGTTAAATATAGCAATGAACCAATCATACTTCAGTATAATTTTTTGTCAACACTTTTGCCACTTTCATCTTTTTCAAGATGTGTTGTTGTACTCATTGGAGTCGGTTTGGCAGAAGTATTTTTCTTTCCGAATCGTTTGATTAAATTATCGCAATATTTTTCATGATTAATGAAAATGCCATTTTGAAGTTGTTTAATTTGTAAACCAAGAAAATATGTTAGTTCTCCCATGTGAAACATTTTAAATTCCTTGATCATTATTTCGGAGAAGTCTTGACACAACTTGTCATTGGTAGAATCAAAAATGATATCTTTAACATAAATTTGAACCATTAACATATCCTTTTTCGAATGTTTAATGAAAAGTGTTTGATCAACTTTTCCAATTTGAAATCCTGAAGAAATTAGATATGTCTTTAGTCGATCATACCAAGCACGTGGTGCTTGTTTTAAGCCATTTAGAGCTTCCTTAAGTTTGTAGACATGATTTGGAAATTTCTCGTGAATAAATAAGGAAGGTTATTCAACATACACATTTTCTTTTATATAACCATTCAGAAAAGAACTTTTAACGTCCATTTGATAAAGTTTGAAATTGTGAAAACATGCATAGGCCATTAAGATCCGTATTGCTTCTAGTCTTGCAACCGGAGCAAATGTTTCTTCGTAGTCAATTCCTTCTTCTTGATTGTATCCTTGTGAAAATAACCTTTCATTATTTCTAGTAATGTTTCTTTGTTCATCTGCTTTGTTCTTGAAGACCCATTTCGTTCCAATAACAGTTTAGTCACTTGGTTTAGGAACTAATTCCCAAACTTCATTGCGTTCAAACTGATTTAGCTCTTCTTGCATTGCAATTATCCAGTAGTCATCTATGGAAGCTTCTTTGGGATTCTTTGGCTCGATACTGGAAAGGAATGCTACGTGGCCCATTTGATTTAGTTAACTTCTAGTTCATACATTTGAATTAATTTATCCGATAATATTTTGAACAGGATGATCCCGTAATATTTTTTGTGGAGATCTTAATTCATCATTATTATAAACAATGTTTTCATCATTTTCAAGATTTGTAGTTACCATATTTGTGATGTTATCCAAAAAATCTTCATCGTCTTCTATACTTGGTTTTTGTTTAAATTTTTCATCGAAAGATACGTGTAAAGTTTCTTCAACGGTGCTTGATCTTTTTAAATACGCAATAAGCTTTGCTACGATCTGAATATCCTAGAAAGATTCCTTCGTCGGATTTCGCATCAAATTTTCCAAGCTGATCTTTAGTATTTAATATAAAACATTTTGAGCCAAAAACTTTGAAATAAGATATCTTTGGTTTTCTTCCAGTAAAAAGTTCATACAAAGTGTTTTTCGTGAGAGGTCGAATAGATATACGATTCAAGACATAACAGGCAATTGCAACAGCTTCTGCCCAAAAATGTTTCGGGAGAGTGCTTCCATTTAATAATGTTCTTGCACATTCTTGTAAAATTCTATTTTTACGTTCTACAACTCCATTTTGTTGTGGAGTTCTAGGAAATGAAAAATTATGAAAATTTCCTTTCCTTTTATAAAGATGGTCAAAATTTTCGTTTTCAAATTCTACTCCATGATCACTTTTTATGTTCTTTATTTTCAAACCTTTTAAATTTTGGATTCGTTTGACAAATTTTTTAAAATGCTCAAACGTATCACTTTTATTTGTCATAAAAATGGTCCAAGTATATCTAGAAAAATCATCTACTACTACAAACACATATCTGTTGTGGTTTAAGGATTGAACTTTGGTTGGCCAAAATAGATCCATGTGTAGTAATTCAAGTGGTTGTAATGTAGAAATAAATTTCTTAGATTTAAAAGATGATTTGGTTAATTTTCCTAATTGACATGCATCACAAATATGATTGACTTTGAAGTTCATTTTTGGTAAACCTATGACTAAATTATTTTTAGAAAGCTTGTTTATAGTTTTGAAGTTGATATGACAGAATCTTTTGTGTCATAACCAAGGATCATTTTCATTAGCCATTAAACATATATCTGAATTGTGATTGATTTTCATATTCAGAATATTGATATTTCTGTCTCTATTTCCTTCAAATATAAGATTTTGATTTTTATCAAAAATGCTACACTTATCTTCAGAAAAAGAGATTTTGAATCCTTTGTCACATAACTGGCTGATACTTAAAAGATTGTGTTTTAAATTTTTGACTAGTAAAACATTGGAAATAAGAGGTAAATTAGATGTACCGACATTGCTGACGTCGCCTTTGCCAATGATATATCCTTTTGAATTGTCTCCAAAAGTGACAGAGCCTTCAACGGAGTAAGTAATTTTTAATAGCATATTTTTGTCTCCAGTCATATGTTTTGAGCAACCGCTGTCGAATATCCATTTTCCTCTCTTTTTAAGTGGGTCCTGCAAAAAATAATAATGACATTGGTACCCACTTTGTGGTAGGGTCCTAAGAGTTAGGTCTTAGGAAACCAACCCCAAGTGGGTTCAGCATCCCCCTTAAAATATAATTTTATTTTTATGAACAGTTTTCAAAAAGGTATTTATATATTTATTCCTAATCAAAATATTGTTTGTTTTAGGAACCCATATTTTTATGGTTTTTGAATTATTGTTTCTTTTTGGATGAGTAGTAGCATTAGAGGTATTTCTCCTAATTTCCTTTTTAAATGGAGCCTTTGATTTCTTAGAATATCCTAGTCCCTTTTTATTAGAAGTTGATTGAGAATTTTCAAGAATATTGGATAGAGTTTCTCGACCTTTATTTAAATTAGAAACATTTCTAGTAATATTATCTAACTTGGTTTTAAGACAAGTATTATCTAATTCTATCATTTTGATCTTAGTTTTTAGCTCATGATTTTCAGAGCCAAGAGAATCATTCTTTTCTTTTTGAGTTTCAATTTCTTGACTCAATAAAGAAAGTTGAGAGTTATCATTAGAGAAGGTATCTTGAAGTTTTTCAAGTTCTTCTTCTAATATTTTCTTTTCATCATTAAGCATATATCTCTTGAATTATGCTTTTCTCTGATTTTCTAGAGCCTCTTTATATTTTCTTTTGATACTTTTTAAGGTATCAAGAAGTTCTGAATTAATTTCAATCATATCATCAAAAGTAAGATCATTTACCTCATTCTCTGTAGCCATGAAACAAACATTTGCTTGTTCTTTTTCACTATCGCTGTTGCTTTCTGAAGAAGAAGAATCTGAGTCATCCCATATTACTGAAAATGCTTTTCTTTTAAACTTGTCCTTTCGATTCTTATAGTGATATGTTTTCTTTTGTTCTGGACAATCATTTTGCATGTGCCCCTTCTTGTGGCAGTTAAAACATTCACACTTCTTACATATGTGGACCTGTATCATAAAAATTCCTCTCTGACACGACTACATAGTCTCTGTCACAACCTCCTCTGCTATAACCTGCATTTCTCCAATTCCAACCCCACACTGTCATCTGCAATTTGCAATTTGCCTCATCCATAACTGCTTCCGAGCCACTTCCATCGTTCCCTTTCATACCACCAAACTGCTGCGCGCACAAACTTCCCCCTACACACAATGCATCACTTCGCGTACAAACATCAACTGCTTGTCAATTGTCAACACCTTACATCTACTGCATCTCCATAAGTAACCAACTACAAACCTCTGTCAATTACCTCAGACAACAACATACCTGAAACATCACCATATCCACCACAAACTTCACAACCCTCATCACGTCCAATAAATACACTGTCAAAAATCCTCACTGTCAAACATATCCATGGCTAACAATCACCATTCAAACTCTCCTTACTCATACAACGCTCCCCATATCACCTCAGTTTCAAAACCTGACCACAACCTTCCCGCAACCTGACCATCCAACTGCACCACATAACAACTTTTCACAACTATTTCCATTCAATTCTTACCACTGCTCTGCACATCAATACAACCCCGCTACCTCTAAGCTAACTTGCAGAGCTACTGCTCCTCCACTCAACATCATCATCCATCTTCACTTCTGTTATTGCTGCTGTCATATCAACAATACTGCCACAGTGCCATAGTGCCACTCCACTTCACAACTGCTTCACTTGCCTTATACAGTCCTTTGCCTGTCACAACCACTTCACAACATCAAAATTTCTCCCCTCAATTACTCACAACCACTACCTCTAAGCTAATCTGCACCCTCTGTTATCGTGTTCTGATCTTCAGTTTTATTTTAGTTGCATTGTTGGTTGCTTGCATTTGCATTTATATATAATAAAAAAATTTAGAAAAAAAAATTAAAAACAAAACAAATTTCATTGTAGTTGCATTGTAAAAATCACGTTTAATTTCTACTTTGCACTCATCCCATCTTATTTTCTTTTTTTAAGGGCAATACCCAAATCCACATAAGGTGGGAGATTTCACCACCCTTTCCTTCGTCCACAAATTGCAATACATAGTAGATTTTGGCTAACTAGTATAACCGTACAACGGTGGAGAAACCGACCGTTCGATTATATAAGTTTGATAAGAAATATACATTTAAAATTTTTGTTAATATTACTTAAACATTAAGTGATAATATGTTGGAAAGAATAAATTGAGATTTGAATCTGAAAATATGAATTTCAAATTTAAATATTAATCGAAGCATTCAAAATTGTCGATTTGAAATTGAAATTTTAGAATTTTAGAATCATAATAGATTTGAATTTGGAATCTTTGATGCGCGAAATAAAAGGAGAAAGTTTAAGGAAACTGCGATGAGACATGATCCACGTTTTTAGGGAAACCACGATTAGACAAGATCCACGTTTTTTTGGCTTCAGAAAAATTGATTTTGGTCAGTGACAGTAAGCAAACCTCCATAACGGTCGGTTTGATAATAAGGTTAGAAATTTGACTTAAGGGAGTCGCGAGCTCATCTAGGGCTCAACTGTATCTTGACAATTGTCTTCTTTGAAAATTTTATTTTCTAGTGTCTAGGCTACGATAGAGCAATAACCATTTATAAATATTATGGTGACTCGTAAATATTATAGTGGTTGTTTCTCTTAAGATACTTAAACTTTCGGTTGCATTGCTACAATGATTTGCATTGCTACAATGATTCGCAGTTCACCGAAAATCTTGTCCAGTAGCTGGCTTAGAAATATTTTGTTGATTTAAGACAAAACGTGATTATATAATTTTGGATTAAGAGCTACCGAGGACAGAAAATATGTAATTAGGTCATTTGCATTCATTTAGTTGTATTAGTTCATGCATATTTTAAAAATCAATAAAAATTCAAAAAACCAAAAAAAATTGTAAATTTAACTTAATTTTTTTATTTTAAAAAAATTAAAAGACATCCATTTTAAATCCTTTCCTTTAAAATATTCCACTCAAAATAAAAATCCAAAAAAAAATTAAGTTTCTTATTTTTAAAATCAAAAATCCAAAAAAATAATAATATAACCTTTTCAAAAAAAACAAAAACATATTAAAAAAAGAAAAAAAATGAAAATTCAAAAACAAAACCAAAAACAAAAATCAAATTCCCATTTTGGATTTTCTAAAACAAAAAAACAAATTCCTTTTGGTAAATATTGGAAAATTTGAAAACTCAAAAGCAGGAAAAATATAAAAACAAAAACGCATAAAAAATTTGAAAAGCAAAAAATCAAACTTCTCTTTTGAAAAATAAACTTCTTTTGGTAAATATTTTTTCTTCCTTTTAAAAACAAAATATAAAAAAAGCAACAAAAATAATTTTTCACTTCATTTTTCAAATCTTGTTTTATTCTCTAAACTCAATTCTAACTTCTTTCCCTTCTCTACTTTTAATTGTGCATTACTTGGACTCGTAATTCAACAACTAATCGTTTAACTCGAACAGACGATCATCCTACAATGACGAACGAGAACGCTCTTCGAACTCTTATGATAGAATCTTTCTCGATATAATTTCTATTTCATCATGCATCACGTTACCCGCCCCTGCTGGTAACCATTTTGAAATTCACTCGAACCATATTGCCACGCTTCCAAAATTTGGCAATTTCAAACACGATGACCCATACATTTTCTCAATGAAATTCGAACAAGGTTGCGCGACCATGAAAGTACAACAACTTTCTGATGATGGCATCAAACTTCGATTAATTTCATTTGCTCTTACAGATTGCGCTGAAAAATGGTTATACAGCTTACCATTTAACTTGAATAAAACTTGGGAAGAATGTGCGAAAGTTTTCTTAAAAAAGTTCTACCCTTTGGAAAAAACATCGAAAATCCGAAACGAAACCATAAATTTTCACCAATTCAGGGGAGAACCATTCGAAAAATATTTTAAAAGATTTACAGAGCTCTTAATAAAATGTCCACACCATAACTTTGACAAATGGACGCGTTGCCCAATCTTATACGATGGACTCAAAAACAGCTCAGAACCATGCTCGAATCAATGTACTAAGGGAACTTTCTCGCTCTACATCACGATGATGCTTGGCCATTTTTTCAAAACTTGGCCAAAATATAGTCCGAATAGGAACGTTCAAATGAAAAATCAATTTACTCACGATCGATCGCACGCTCGATAGGATCATCTTTGGCGTTCGAAGCTAAAATCGATGCAATGATTAATAAATTTGACAACATTTTCTCACTAACCAAATCAACCAAACTTTCCAACCCATGTGTTACAAGTGTAACGATTTTAATCATACAGCCGATCATCGTCCTAATTCTGTCAAACAACTCGATGCTTTCAACATGGTTAAAAATGTCCAGTTTTGTCCAACTTATAATCCTAGTTGGAGAAATTATCCTAATTTTGCTTGGAACCAAAACAATCCCAACATATATGTGGTTCGTCCCAATTTTCAAGCATTCCTGAATAATGCTTTGAATCCTCCCTTTCAACCCAATCATTTTTCAATCAAATTTTGCGAGTGCGTCTCAAAATCAACCGCAACAATCAAATATTCAATCAAATATTGCTTCCCCTCCCCAACACAATAAATGTTTAAGTTCACTTGAGAAAGTCTTGAAACTTTGACTAAAGCAACAACTCAAAGCCTACAATCAAATAACAATTTGCATATGAAAAACATAAGCCAATCAATTGCTAAACTTGAAATGAAAATGAGTCAATTAGCCACGTCTGTGGGTGAATGTGAACAAGGCACATTCCCAAGCCTTCCTGTTTCAAATCCTAGAAACCAAAATGCTAATTTGAATCAAGCCCATGTTGTTCAAGATAGCAACGTCACCCAGTTAAATGCTATCAAAACTCTTCATTCCGGTAAACATATCGTTAATTGAATCGTTAATCCAAACGATTTACCGGAAACCCCTCTCGAAACTTCTAGAACAACAAATAAATCTGAACAAAACATGGAGCCAAACGTCAAACCGAATGCCAATCATAATTCTTCTTCTACTCAAGTAGACACGCCAACTGAGTATCATGTTCCATTTGCACATCACCTTCGACCCAAGAAACACTCGAACCAAATGGAAAAGATGTTGGAAATTTTTAAACAAGTGAAAGTTGACATCCCGCTTCTTGGCATCGTTCAAAAAGTCCCAACCTATGCTAAATTTATTAAGGACTTGTGTACTCAAAAGCGACACATTAAGTGCCCAAAAAAGTCTTCTTAGCGGTCAGTTTGAGCGAAGACTTGTCCTAATCCATTTCCGTTAAATACAAAGACTCTATCTGCCCTGTTGATCTCATATACGATTGGAGACAATACGATTAACAAATTCTTTTTAGACTTAGGCGCAAGGGTCAATTTGATTCCATACTTTGTGTATGAAAAATTAGACTTAGTGAGCTCAAACCAACAAAGGTCCTTTAATTCGTCGATCGTTCCATTAAGAATCCCGTGAGAGATATCGATGACATGCTCATTAGAGTAGGAAAAATTGTGACGACCCGCAAATCATATCGACAATAAACCATACATGTCCGACCCAAAAAGCACAGACTGATGGAAAGTCATGAGAAAGAAAAGAAGAGAGAAGAAGATAAGAGAAGAAAGAGAGAAGATAGAACCAAACGGAACAACACAGAATCTCACATCGTGGAGGAAAACATATAATATCATATCAATGATCTTTACAAAACAGAAATTGTATATACATACATCAATCAGAGTTTAACAATCAATCACCAGTTATCAGCTCGGTCAGTTATAATAATCTGTCCTTGTAAATGCTGACAATATACAACAACTAAGCAGTGAATAATCAAACTGGTACGTGTATACGAAAATGAAGATCTCCAACTCTCCCGCTGAAGCTCTAAAAGCACCAAATCTAAACCTATAAATATACTCGGTCTGGCTTGAGCATTGAAATGGAAGAACGTCCGGATCAGTCTGCTAAACCAACGTGAGAAACACATTCAACTGAATTTATTACATTACTAAGACTTTTCCTTTCAAAACAAAAGTATCTTGCAAGACACGCTCGCACATAAAGACGGACATGTTTTTATCTTACGATAACTAAAATATTTCATATCAAATTCGTGTAATATTATACTAGTCTTTAGTATATAAATAATATTAATCATAGCTGAAATTGTTACATTGATTAAATTCCGGTATATAGCCCAAAATTGGCAATACATTTAAAATAGCAGGCACTTAGCGGAGTTTGGATTTCTATACAAATGACTAGGCGAAGAGACTACCTTCCGGTAGTACATCTCTAGAGGAATTCACCAAGGAACATCACAAAGGAACCTCTACCAACACAAGACCAGCCTATCTCTGTAACTAGATAGTACCGAATATATCATCCTCCGGTCGTTACCGACCTTTCACGAGGGCCCTCTAGCATACAAACCATATTAATTTACATTCCGAACATCATAGCGAGAAGAAATATATCTAGAAGAGGATGATCATATCCTGATGGGAGCGACCCACTTAGCCCTGTTGCATCTAACCCTGTTTCGGTCATTTCCGGTTAATGAGGCCTGAGGTAACGATTACCTTTCTCATATCACATCACTTTGAATGCCACACGGCCACTTTCGTTGACTACTAACTGCCTTCCATAAAAAAACAACCCTTGAGCTCGTGTGTCTCAAGGAGGGTGTTAAGCTAAGAGAAGTTGTCTTTTCCGCCACTATTGTTGTACGTTTGTAAAAACCAATGTACGTAATCTTTAGAAATGCAATCTCAGACAAACATCCATACAAGTTGTTCAGGAACAGAAAAAACCTAAGGTACTTTCCTACCAAATCCCGTCGGGAAATCCCTAGGATTAGCAGCGAATAGTCCTTGCATTGGATATTTCATAATGAAGAGACAACTGCTATTATATGTATATTAGGATTTTATCCCTAAATGATCAACAAGCAGCCCACCAGTATGAAAATCCTGAATATCAATATCATCGACCAACCTGCACAAACGAACGCATATACGTTGGTCCGAAGTGGTTTTCGGATAAACCGATCCCGGTCTCTTCGCACCAACAACGCAAAAGCGTTTCTCAACCTCATACAGAAACTAAGTCTCATAGACTTATCACGTCTTCAACTTTTAACTTGCTATCCTTCGGCCAAGAATGAAGCTCAATAGATTGGATTAATACTCCGCACTACATGAATCAACATCCTCAACACAAACGATAATCAAGCCTACACAAAAGGCTACATACTAAGTGTACGACTAAATAGTTCCCACATTAATTCGAGGAACTAAAATGGTTAAATCTGATAGTAGGTTATTTAACTATCAAAGCAAACAAACAAATATTCAGCACCATAAGCAATCACTAGGCCCTTTTAATTAATCTTTTATTAATTAAATCTCTTGCTAAATATTCACTTCAAATTATCTTTAAAAAGATATATCTCAAAACCATTTCAACTTTTTATATTAGAAAACATTTCCATATACTTATTTAATAATAAGTAATTCACAAATCAATTTATTTTCAACACTTAGAAAATATCACATATAAATCAGGATTAAGTATATATTTATTCTTTAAGGAAAACGTTCTCTTAAACATACTTTTGGGTCAAAACGAATGTTGCATAAAACATCGTTACGACAACCCAAAATCATTAGTATATGGATTCGAAAATTAGACAGATATATAAATCCCATATGCTATATAAAACATCTCCTTTCGAAAATCATTTACCATAACAACAGTGTTATAGTCCATCATCTTCTTACTTCTCGAAAACGTCTATATCAACAATAAATGTTAAAGTCTATGTATTCGATACTTAACACATTTTATAACATCTTCAAACCATTTAACTCCATTTAAAAATGTCACTTTCCAAAACATTCATTTTATTCACTGTCCAAATCGTGAATATAATTCCCTTATCCAAATTCATTACTATTGCATATTAAATTTAAAGGATTATTCACTGTCCAAAATCGTGGATATAATTATCTAACCAAATTCATTACTATTTGCACATTTTATTTAAAGGATAATTCACTATCCAAAATTATGAATATAATCCCTTTAATAATTTTTTATAATTACTTATCAAACTCAATCGATTTCGAATTTATAAAACAATGTTTATAGATTCCATTTCTATTTTATAAAAACTTCAATATACAAAATTCCTTTATTAACAAATTCCATTTATATTTCATTTACATGCCAAAATCCAATTATAAGTGAATTCACTTATAATTCTCTTATTTACAAATTCATTTATTTTACAACTACATAAATTCTATAAATCATATTTACTTATAAGATCCATTAATAACTCTATTTTAACATTTACAAAACTCCTTTACAATTCCATCATTTTGATTTATAAAAATCAATTTTATAAATCTTATATATAAAACGCTTATAATAGATCAAAAATCTCAATTTAAACTATCTTACCAAATAGTTCACTTTATTTTTCAAAAATCACATTTCAATTATATTTCACAAAAATCATAACTTTTATAACATAAAAATTATAACTTTTATTTATTAAAAGTAAATCCATTTCCTGTAACAATTCAAAATTTAACAAAACATCTATTTTCAAAATCACTTGAAAATCCTTTTTAATTTGAAATCATTACTATAATATTTTTAAATTATAAAATAGGCCCATTGCTACAACAACACTAAATAAGGTGATAAATATCAATCATATCATCCAAACATCAAATATGACAGGATAACGTCATATATAAAAATATCTGTAAATAAAACCAATACTGTTGAGGAATCCAATTGGATCCCTCCAACTTATCACCTGCAACAAATATACATATTAGAATATATATACAATGTCTACTTCGAGGAAGATGCACGTACAAAAGGTCATCCGCTCATATAGAGGAACGTATAGGGTCTCATTTGCTCCAATGGGCAGGAATATATTCGAGTGCCAATCAATATACAGATAATATATCATATCATCCAAATAATCATCAATCATCATAAAGTAAATTTATTCTTACTTATATAAAATTATCAATGAGTCAGAAAGAGTGAATTGTACTCAATTTGATTCCAATAGCAATTGCAGTGTTTTATTCCGAATAAAATTAAACAGGCGCTTAATTTTACTCAAAATTTTCAGTAGCTCCAGTCAACTCCAAACCAGCTCTATAATATAGTGCTCTTCAGTAAAGACCCAATGCAACTTGTTTCATCAAAAACAGACATCGTATGAAGAAGTTATAATATTTTAAAGTTTTACGAATTTATATATAATAAAATTTATAATTTCTATTTATTTTTATACCTCAATGCAACACAGCTTTTCATATCTTTGATGAGATCTAGGTCGATGTTTTCATCTTCTCCTCCGTTCAAGCTCACGTATGCAAATGACCCAATAGCCGCCACTTAAACCTAATTGTCGTGGCCACTTCATTGATCGATGCGACGATCCACCACCTTCACACGAACGGCCATAGCGAGCTCCCTTCACGGCCAAAGCCTCATTCAATTTGGCTATCCCATCACGTCGCAGCACCCCTTGAAATGCACAACCTTCATTCTCGAACTGTAGTCACATCGTTGCTTTAAAATTCATCATCACCGTATGGATTGGTCGAGCTCGACGAGCTCTTCAAGTTTGTAGTTGGAGTTTTTTCATATAGATTGATGGATTGGAAGATAATAGAGTAGAAAGAATCGATGATTTCTGGCCATTGGAAGTGTAAATGGCGGCTAGTTCTAGATGTATTAGGGTTTGTGAAAAATGTGAAATGTGTGGTCTTTTATAGAAAATTTCGCGACACTATTCATCCGAAAAAAATTCGAACTCCAAACGAAGCATGCCGCCTGACGTTTATAATGTTTTCCCCTATTCCGAACACAATGGAATATAATCGAGAGCCAATTCGATCGTATTTGGAAGATAGGTTTCTGAATCGACTTATTTTAATTAAAATTTACTTAAACAAATTTCTACTCGTTTAAGCTTGTCACGGCTAAACCGTAAAGCCGATTGACATGAAATTTAAATCCTACAGTAATATAACATTACAAATCCAATGAAACTACTTTCGTCGAAATCCAAGACAGTATCAAAAATGACTATTTTTACACATTAATTAAATATTAAAATATTCAATTTTTGTAAATTTACTTTCAGTTCAATTTTAAAAGTTCTCCAACATCATTCTAATTCAAATAGAATTTAATTCAAACTTTATAAATAATTTTTATTCACATTAAATTCAAATTCCAATTATTTACACAATTTCAAATATTAAATTAACAATTTAATTATCCAATTAAATCACTCTATTTGAAATATAAGTTATTCAACTTATAAAATTTACTTGTGAATATTTAAAATCAATTAAATATCTCAATTTCAATTGATTGAAATTCTGGGTCGTTACACAATTAATATTCCTCGTTGATCTTATCGTTATCGAAACACAACTTATGGCCAACCTTCGAGTCAAATCCCTTTGATGTTGGGACGACCATTCTTATCAACTTCAAATGCCTTAATCAATTGTCACGATGGTTCGATGAAAATCTCTTTTGGAAACATGACTTTGGATCTTAACATTTTAAATCTTGAAAATCAATCAAATGAATCACATGACCTAACATTGGAAGTTAGTGCCATTCGTGAAAACTTTTGAAAACGAGACAATTGATCTTAACGATGAATGTGAGGACGAGTACGAAAGATTGTTTCATGAATCACCAACGATATTGAATACACACACCCTTTTGAATCGCTTCCAGTTGAGTCCAAATCTCCACATAATTCTTCGATCGAGCAACCCCCAGATTGGACCTTAAACCCCTTCCCGATCACCTTAAGTACGCATACTTAGGTGATAACGAAATGTTTCCAATCATAATTTATGCGGCTCTATATCTTGATGAAGAAACTTCCTTAATTTCAATCATTTCGAAAAACAAGGAAGCACTTGGATGGTCGATCACCGATATAAAGGGAATTAATCCTGCTCTTGTTCAACATCACATCCATTTAATTGACAATGCCAAGCCTGTTCATGATGCGCAACGAAGGCTTAACCTAAAAATGAAGGATGCAGTGCATGATGGAATTCTTAAACTTCTCGACAACAGAATCATTTAACCAATCTCTAATAGTTTATGGATTAGCCCTATTCATGTTCTACTGAAAAAGTATGGACTTACCATTGTCAAGAACAACTCTAATGAACTTATTCCAACTCAAACTCAAATGGGTTGGCGTGTTTGCATTGACTATCGAAAATTAAATACCGCAACACGTAAGGATCGCTTTTCTCTTCCATTTTTCGACCAAATATTCGAATGTTTAGCCAGTCACGAATTCTGTTACTTTCTTGATTTCCAACTATAACTAAATTCTAATCGCTCCCGAAGGTCAAGAGAAGTAAACTTTCATGTGTCTCTTTGGCACTTTTGCGTATCGACGTATGCCCCTTGGCCTTTGTAATGCTCATGCTACGTTTCAAAGATGCATGGCTGGGATTTTTTTGATATGATTGAACGTTTTCTTGAAGTGTTTATGGACGATTTTTCTACCTTTGGAATCTCTTTTTCTGAGTGTTTACACCATCTTGAACTTGTTCTTAAACGATGCAAGGATAAACACTGAACATTAAATTAAGAAAAATGCCAGTTCAAGGTCACTCAAGGCATAGTCCTTGGAAATATCATTTCAAATAAAGGCATCGAGGTAGATAAAGCGAAAATCGATGTCATTGAAAATCTTCCCATTCCGAAAACTGTAAAAGACATTCGCTCTTTCCTTGGACATGCAATATCAACGCTTTGTGAAAGACTTAAGTAAGATTGCTCGACCTCTTACGACTCTTCTTGGAAAAGACGATCCTTTCGATTTTAACTCTGATTGTGTCTCTGCTTATGAATGTCATAAAAACGAATTCATTTCTACTCCTGTAATTTGCTTACCGAATTGGGATCTTTCATTAGAAATTATGTATGATGCTTCAAACTTTGCATTTGGTGATGTCTTAGGACAACGCATCAACAAGATCCTTCACGTTATCCATTAGGCTAGTATGACTTTGAACGATGCTCAACTTAATTGCACAACCACTGAAAAAAGCTTCTAGTAGTAATTTTCGCATTTGAAAAGTTTAGAAAATATCTGATTGGCTCACACATTATTGTTTACACAGACCACTCTGCTTTTTGATATCTCTTCTCTAAAAAGGACGCCAAGTCTCTCTTAATTCCTTAGATCCTTTTACTACATGAATTCGATCTTACAATCAAGGAAAAAAGGATCCGATAATATCATAGCTGATCACTTAACTCGTCTTCCCAAAGCATCATTGCCTTTACCAGTCAATGAAAACTTCTTCGATGAAAACTTCTTTCTATTTCTGTCAGCTCGTGGTATGCTGGCATAGTGAACATCTAGTCACTAACGAAATCTCATCATTTTGGTCGAAATAAGATAAATGTAAATTTCTGTCCCTAGTCAAATACTTCTATTAGGATGATCCATACTCTTTTAAATACTGTTCTGACAAAATCATTCGATACTGCATCTCAGATTGTGAAATCAAAAGTATTCTTTCATTTTTTTCATGACCAATGTGCGGTGGACACTTGGTCTGAAGAAAACTACTGCAAAAGTACTTCAGTGTGGTTTCCATCATTGCTAAATTCTTGGAAGAATTTCTCATTCGAATTTTGCAAAAATTGCGATCATTGCTAAATTCTTGGAAAAATTTCTCGATGAAATATGATGCTTCTAAACAACATTCTTACAAGCGAAATCTTTGACGTTTGGGGTACCTAACTTATGTGACGTTTTTTCAATTCTTTTGGAAATTTGTATATTCTTCTCGCTTTTGATTATGTCCCGAAATGGGTCGAAACCATTCCGTGCAAAACCAACGACCAAAGTATTTTTGTGAAATTCCTTAAAGAAAACATCTTTTCGAGGATCGGAACACCTCGGACAATAAGCAGTGGTAACGGAACCCCTTTTTACAATCGTTCCTTTAAAACTTTAATGAAGAAATACTTAATGACTGATAACCCGCCTTTTTACAAGGCTATGGACAGGTGGATTTAACTAAATCAACTGCTCATTTGTCGTGACTGGAATACGATTGGTTGGAGCCAACTGGATGGATAGATGGTCAGTCAGGGATGGTTCGATATGCATGGCTCGGCCTAGATAGGTTGGCGGATGCCACTTGGCATAGAAGTCGTTCGCATGGAAGTCGTTCGGCATGGAAGTCGGTCGACATGGAAGTCGTTCGGCATGGAGGTGCATGGAGGTCGCTCGGCATGGAGGTCCTTTGGCATGGACGTCGTTCGGCATGGACGTTGTATGGCATGGAGGTCGCTCGGCATGGAAGTCGCTCGGCATGGAAGTCGCTCGGCATGGAAGTTGTTTGGCATGAAAGTCGCTCGTCATGAGAAGTCGCTCGGCACAAGAAGTCGCTCGGTACAGGAAGTCGCTACAAGAAGTCGCTACAGGGAGTTGCTTGTACCATGATGAAGGACGTTGACTCGGTTATGGTCCTGATAGTCCCACACTACTCAGGAAGCCCAGTAACTTGGGATTTTCCTATATATACAACATGTAGAGCTTCAAAAAATAGATCTTCTTCCAACTCTCTGACTTTCTATTTTCTAAGGCTAAGGCTACTCTACCAATTTGTAATTGTAATTGATTCTAACATCAATAAAAAAAATTATGGAGTGGACGTAAGCCGGAGTCAGCCGAACCACTATAAACTCTATGTTTTTACTACTTTCTTTTTAATTTTGACTGTTCATCATATTTACGCTCTCTACATACATTCTATCTATGATCTGTGACTGTTATTTGGTGCTTTCATCTGGATTTGGGTGTTGGTGACCATTTTTGGCGCTAACATTTGGTGCTTTCACTGAGAAGGCAAGCACTCGGGGATTTTTAAGCAAGGAACTCGAATTCTATGAGGCAATGGCTAGGCCATCAGCAAGGAAGCAAGTGACAGAAAGGAGCAATCGGGAGGGAAGTCAAGAGGCTTCCTTTAGAGCTGGAGCAGATCAAGCATCATCTACATCACCAGAGATGAGATGGAAGTGATGCTGAAAAGACAAGAGGAGATGATGCAGGCTCTTATCAGACAATTTGCATGAGCAGGAAACACAGGAGCTCAGATCCATGGATCTGGATCAGAAGCACTCAACCAGCGAGCAGAGGGAATGGCTCAACTGGGGGCAGTCCCCAATCACCAGACGGCTATCAATCTGGAAGGATCTAGACTCAAAGGCATACCACTAGGAAATGTTGGACCGGAGTATAGGAGTACAGGAGTACAAGATGAGGAGTATGTGCCAGAATTCCCTCATGAACTCGAGGGGCAGACCGGAGGCAACAGACAAGGATTACAGCTTAACGACAATGACAGATTAACGGAGATGGTCAGACGAGCTGTGAGAGGTGGATTGGTAAACAAAGACTTGGAGGATGTGAATAGGAGTCCCTTTACTCCTACTATCAGACAATCTAGAAACCCACCAGAATTTAATCTACCAACGTCGGAGATGTATGATGGAAGAGAACAGATCCCGCCGTTCACCTGACGAGGTGCATAAGGCATATGGAGGTATTAGGGGGTAACAGATGAGGTCATGGCTTAATGCTTCCCATTGTTTTTGATGGATATCGTAGCTATGTGGTTCAGACAGTTGGAGAGTGGTTCTATCGGCACATGGATGGAGCCGATGGAAAGGTTTATGAGACAATTTAGGATCCACATATTCAGACCCAAAAACGTGATGACTCTGACATCTATGAAACAATGGAAAGGAGAATAGCTCAGGACCTCTTAACCAGATTCAACGCAACGGTAGCCTCAGTGGATCGACCCAATCCGTCAATGGTTTTGATGGAAGAAGTCTCAGGAATCGCAGATAACTCGAATTTCAAGATATCATTGGAACAGGACCTACCAAGGGATCTTGGGGAGTTCTACCATGAGGCGAAAAGGTTCCTGAGATAGGAGGATGTGCAGGCCGAGAGAGTAGGGAGAGAGGCTGAAGCTTATGCAGTGAAGGGTGGAGAACCACCCAGGGACGATCCAAGTAAAGAAGATAAAGGAAAAAGGAAAATAAATGGAAACGGTGGCACTTCGAAGAGGCCTCGAAGGGAGTCAAAGTTTTCTTCTTACACAGATTTAACCGAGACTCTTGAAAGGATTTACTTGGATACTCGAGGGCGTCTCCGGTACCGAAAGCTGGCAAGGAGGGAACCTTTTGAATACGAGCGGGCATCGAGAAAGCATTCCCTAATCCATGAGCTGGATGGGCACAACACAAACGATTGTAGGCATTGGAAAGATATCGTAGAGGTGCATGTAAGAAATGGCCGCCTACAACAATACATAAGGAATCGAGCTGTAGTAGTGGAACGGGAGCGGCCACCGCCTACCTCTAGCAATGGTAGCACTAGATTTGGTCAACGCCGACTTGTTATAAACTGAATGGTTTGATGGTTCTGAATAAGTAATAGTACCCAAAGTAATCAGGCTAGGTCACTTACACACGTACGAGATTGAGGCCGGTCCCTAGGCATGCTCTGAGATGATGAAAAACCGTACTGCTTGGGTCTATGAAATCCTGTTTTCTTTCTGTTTTTCTACAAACTTTGGTTTTCTCTTTGGTACTTTGGACATTTACTTTTCTTTTGTATGGTTTTGGAGTTTGGATTGAACTCCCGATTTGGTTGGTTTTTGGTTTTCCATTTTGGTTTAGATGTTTGATTTTTGATATGGATTTCTAGTTTTCTGATTGGATTCGGATCAACGTATTAAACAATTCAGGTTTCGTGATTACTGTCCCGACCGAAGAGATGGGGCAGTGATCGCAAGTTATGAGTCCCTTCGTCGGAGAGCGATGGAATGGACTCGAACAGAATACAAATGAAGCCGGAGTATGCAAAAGTCCTTGGCCGGAGTGCCGAGGCTGGAGTATGTAAAAGTCCTTGGCCGGAGTGCTGAGGCCGGAGTATATAAAAGTCCTTGGCCGGAGTGCCGAGGCCGGAGTATAAAGAAGTCCTTGGGCGGAGTGTCGAGGCCCGAGAATATAAAAGTCCTTGGCTGGAGTGCCGAGGCCAGAGAATATAGAAGTCCTTGGCTGGAGTGCCGAGGCCGGAGAATATAGAAGTCCTTGTCCGGATTGCCGAGACCGAAGAACATACAAGCCCTTGACCAGAGAGTCGAGGCTGGAACAGGATAACGCGACCCGATAGGTCTGCGGGTTCAAAGACTAAACCCAGAGAGGTAAGGGATTCAAATTTCGACTTAGGATAGATGGACCCCCGACGAGGTCCTGTATTTGGCAAAGGACTTAGAGCGGTCCCGGATTTGGATATCAACCCAAAGAGGACGTGGACAAGGACTTGGATAAGATGGATTGGATTATAAATTCGAAGGTATGGCTGTGGATAATGTATGGACTTCAGATATTGGAATTGGGGCTATTCAAAACACACTTTCCGATAGCAAGGCATGTTTGGGGGGGGGGGAATGTTAACCCGCCTTTTTATAAGGTCATGGACAGACGTATTTATCCAAATCAACTGCTCGTTTGTCGAGATCGGAATACGGTTGGTTGGAGCTAGTTGGATGGATAGACGGTCAGTTAGGGATGGTTCGATATGCATGGCTCAGCCTAGGTAGGTTGGCAGATGACACTCAGTAAGGAAGTGGAATTGGGGATATTCAAAACACACCTTCCGATAGCAAGGCATGTTTGGGGGGGGGATGTTAACCCGCCTTTTTATAAGGTCATGGACAGACGGATTTATCCAAATCAATTGCTCGTTTGTCGAGATCGGAATATGGTTGGTTGGAGCTAGTTGGATGGCTAGACGGTCAGTCAGGGATGGTTCGATATGCATGGCTCAGCCTAGGTAGGTTGGCAGATGACACTCGGTAAGGAAGTCGTTCGGCATGGAAGTCAGTCGGCATGGAAGTCGTTCAGCATAGAAGTCGCTTGGCATGGAAGTCGGCATGGAGATCGTTCGGCATGGAGGTCGTTCGGCATGGAGGTCGCTCGGAATGGGAGTCGCTCCGCATGGAAGTCGTTCGACATGGAAGTCGTTCGACATGGAAGTCGCTCGGCATGGACGCCGCTCGGCATGGAAGTCGCTCGGTATGGAAGTCGTGTGGCATAGAAAGTCGCTCGGCATAGGAAGTCGCTCCAGGAAGTCGCTATGGGGAGTTGCTCGTACCATGATGAAGGATGTTGGCTCGGCTATGGTCCTAATGGGTCCGGACTACTCAGGAAGCCCAGTAACTCGATATTGCCTATAAATACAGAATGCAGGGCTTCAGAAAAGGGATCTTTTTCTGGCTCTCTGACTTTCTATTTTCTAAGGCTAAGTCTACTCTACCAGTTTGTAACTGTAATTGATTCTAACATTAATAAAAAGAAAATTTCTGGAGTGGACGTAGGCTGGAGTCAGCCGAACCACTATAAACTCTGTGTTTTTACTACTTTCTTTTAATTTTGACTGTTCATCATATTTACACTCTACATACATTCTATATGTGATTTGTGACTGCTATTTGCTGCTTTTTACTACTTTCTTTTAATTTTGACTGTTCATCATATTTACACTCTACATACATTCTATATGTGATTTGTGACTGCTATTTGTTGCTTTCATCTGGATTTGGGTGTTGGTGGCCATTTTTGGCGCTAACAATAACCCACAATTTATCAACTCCATATCATCCTCACACTTGTGGCCATGTTGAAGTTCCAAATCTTCAAATAAAGTAAATCTTTAAAAAAATAGTTAACAAAAATCGAAAAGATTGGTCTCAGAAAATGACCAATATGCTTTGGGTTACCATACTGCTTTTAAAACTAACTTTCGGATGTCCCCATTTCATTTAATCTATGGGAAAGCTTGCCATTTACCATTTGAAATCGAACACAAAGCGTTGTGGGCAATAAAGACTTTAAATTTTGATCTTGAGAATGCCGGTGAAAACAGAAAACTACAATTCAACGAACTAGAAGAACTTAGGGACGATGCGTATGAAAATGAAAAGATTTACAAAGGAAAAAAAAGATTTTTCATGGTAAGTCTAACCTAAGAAAAACGTTTTTGCTTAACCAAAAAGTTCTTTTATATGACTCTGGACTTCACTTATTCTCTAGGAAACTAAAATCGAGATGGACCGGGCCATTTGTGGTACGAACTGTTTTTCCACACGGTGCCATAGAAATACAAAACCCGAAGAATGGATCAATTTTCAAAGTCAATGGTCATCGTTTAAAACCTTTCTTTGAGTTGCCGTGTGATCAAAAGGAGAGCCCATGATTCTTCATGAGCCATGCTACATCTAGTAAGAGATGTTAATCTTCTTTTGTAAATGTGTATATATTTTTCCCCGTTACACTCATTATGCCATGCATCGACTGTGGGGACACGGTTAAAATTAAGTGCGTGGGGAGTCTCGTCTTCATTTTTGAATTTTTATGGAATTTTTGAATGTTCATGGTTTATTTTGTTTATATCTCAAAATAAGTTTTCTTTTTAGCATCTTGATTTATTTTTTAAGAAACACCATAGGATAAGTACAATTTTGGTTATTAAATGGAAATGTTTGAAAATTTATTTGTCTTAACAAAAATAAATATAAAGTTTCATTACAAGTAACGATGGTTTAACTAGTATATGGGAAGGTTCATGGGTGATAATTATGAAGTATATCCTAATTGAAATCTTTGTCTAATAAATGGTTGATTTAAAGTAAAGGCGATGACATTTTAAATCTTCTAAGTTAAGTAATGCCAAGATGATATTGTAAAACTCTCTCTTCATAGGAAAAAAACAAAACAAAAAGTAAAAAAAGAGAGAAGAAAGAAATTTTTTATATTTTTATATATATGTATATATTTTATTAACACCTTGAGTCATGTGTTCATACACAATTGTATACTCTCGTCATGCACTTACCCTTCTCACATAAGCCCGAAAGGCAATGTATGATCAGTATATCTGGCCTCAGTTTATCTAAGTTAGGTGTATGTACATAAAAATTCTTTCATCAATAAGGTCTAAAGTCGATATATGTACACATGTGTGTGCACTCACCATGCTTTGTATTCCTCTCATGTAAGCCCGAAAGACAGTGCATGGGTCATATATCTAGCCTCAGTTTCCTATGTTAGGCATATGTAAATATTGTTAATATCAATAAAATTTTCAAATAAAGAGAGAGAGTAAGCAATTGAAATCCAAGCACTATTTTCACTTATGTGATTTGACTTGTTATTCAAAAGAAACGAAAATAACATTTTGACAACTATGATATTGAACTAAGGATCTGTTTCATAGTTGCACTATGTTATCAACCGAAACAACTAACCAAACTAAAATCTAATTATAATGATTACTTAATTTTTGTTTGAAGTTTGACGAGTAAAAGGACCTAAATTTATTGATAATGACCAGAACTTATATTTAACTTATTCGTATCGATTTGAAAGTAAATTCTTCATTTGTAGATGTTTTCAAAAACTTGCATCTATCTCTTTGTAAATAAATCTTGCATTTAGGAATTTCTCACGTTGCATTTGGATTTTGCGAATAGTATTCGCTGAAAACCCTCACGAGCCAACACTCGTCCTATTAGGGACATCTAAAGGTTTAACGGCTTGTTGCATACGCTCAATTCAATCGTGTTTCCTACGAAAAGATTTATTCATTTTAGTTTTTCTTTATTCGAGTACAAATAAAAAGATAAGTGCGGGGGTATTTTATGTGCACGTAAATTTGCGTTTATTTACATCCATATTTCATCTAATTTTATTAAAATAAATGTCATAATTGGGTTTTTTTTCATGTTTAAAACCAAATTTCATATACGCTTTCAAGTCATCAATCATACATCAATATGGGGGTAAAATAGTAATTTTGTGGATGATTTAATTTTGAGAATACTTATTTGCGCATTTCATTTTATTTATAGGAATATTTTGGATGGAAATATGAAGGTGTCGCATGGAAATATGCATGCGCAATGATGGAAACAAAGGAATGAAGATGGAAACAATTCAAACTCATGCATCATGGAGGACTCCACCTACCCACTTACCTTAGTCTATAATTAGAAGTCAATGCACAAGTTAGTGTAGGTTAAAATTTCATGCATACTTGAAGGTGGATTAATTAGAGACTGATTATGACTTGGTGGCCACACTATCTAAAGGTTATTTTGGAAAGCCACATAAAATAAGGATTAGGGTTTTGCGTATGTATAAATAGCCCTCTTATGTTCATGTAATGGATCTTTAATCACTTAGGAAATTAGCATGCAAGTTGTAGCCTTGAAGTTATATGAAATAAAAATGGCTTCCTAAGCCTCTTGTTCTTTTACTTCTACCTTGTTCTTATCTTATTTTCTTGTTCATTTTTGTTTATTTGTTCTTTCATTTCATGTTAGTAGCTTCATTTTATTTTTATGCAAATAGTTTAGTTCTTTTTTATTCTTTATTAGCTCTTACCTTCTTGCTTTTGTTTAAATTTTGACAATTGCATGTGTTGATTTGATAACACAAATGAAGAGATAAACCCTTTTAATTTAGAGGTAATAAAGCTCTCTATAATTATATGAATTCAACATAATTTATGGTCTCTTTCATGCTTTATAAAAAATGAATGTTGATGTAAGTTTATAAAATTGGATTTGATAACCTATGTTGTATTTTCAAATAGGCTATTCTTACTCAAATATGAACATAATTTACATCATCATTTTGCTAATTAATTTTTGATTTTGAAATTAAAGTAGAATCAAAATTTGATGATCTATGTTACTAAATATAATAGTAAATAAATCATACTTAAAATAGCTTTTGCTTTGACTTCATTTTTATGAGAATTGATAAGTGGTTTTGGTTGTTGTATTATAGTTTGATGATTTAAGTTATGTTAATTAATAACATAAACAAACCAAATAACATAAATAAACCATACTTATGATAAATACATTACTAATTCCATTTAAGATCAAAATAGAGATCATAGATTATTTTTACGTTGATATACAAAAATACGAGAGTGGATTTGCCTCTTAATTGTTTTCTTATCTCACATTTTCAATCACTTTTGTTCTAGCCTTTTGTTTTACATTTTTTTAGCTTATCACAACTTTAAATCTTGGTTTAATTTGATTAAATAAAATTTTTAAAATCTAACAATTCCCTGCGGATTGACCCATACTCGCCACGTACTAAAATTATACGTCGTGCTCTAGTAGTTACTTTTTAATTTAAATTTATCAATTATTTTCTAATTCGATGGAAAATTAGTCATTAAAAGACCCGGTCCTGATCCTTAGGGATCGGTGTCGATCGCAAACTTTGTTCAAAGTTTGTTTCTTGGGCCTGTGTATGTTGTGTTCAGGTACGTGTATATAACCATTTCCTTTGTATTCCTTTCACTTTCCACTTGCTTGCTACCAAACATATTTGGCCACCATTAAACTTGAGCTCCCTAAACCTTCACACCCATCCCCTTTAACATCGAACCTATACCTGAACGTCGTCTCGTCGTCTCTGCCCCGCCTCCTTCTAGATCTCCCTAACTCTAGTTAGAGTGATACCATAGAATCAAAACCCAATCCAAATTTTAATTCCCGTTCTTTAACATAACTAGTTATGTTATGGAATTTAATTATTGGAGTGGATAGAGTTGACATCGACTTGGGACATTTTCACGATGGTGGTTGAAGTTGGGGTCGGTGATGGAAATGCTTGAATAAATCCTCTATGTCTTAGATCGATACCAATCTGAGACTTGGGAAATTTCCAATTTTGAACTTGCATGTATGCGTGAGTTTGAATTTGAATTCCGTGCTCCTGTTTATCGATTGCTGATTCCAATGTTTTGATATAACTCTAATGCATAACCAACAACATGAAAGCCGATCGGGACTGTTAGCTATGAAGGTCCTTTCGGTCGAATTTTCGAATCTCGTCATGAATTATCGTATAATGTTGAAACTGCATCACTACACAACACCGCACTAGATTGCACTTTTGCATGGGTAGATAGCTAATCCATCTAATCATGACAAGTTGCTGAGTTTGATACATATAGGTTCCAATCACTCAAAGCGTATAGATGCAATGACTGGAGATTAGACTTCTACAAAATTCAAATCAAATGCTGAGTCAAGCTCATCATCGACCCTTTCTACTCAATTCACTTCAAGCAAACAATAAAAGCAGCCTAAAGGCTCTCAACCTCCACTGAAGGTTCCTCAAACTCTAGAGGCAGATGATAATATTGAGCCAGCTCTCGATATTCTTGAGGATGCTGTTTAGAAGATCTAGAGGATTCTATCAATTCTAAGGTCGATGAAGGATCCTTACACAAAATCTACATCAGCCATGAGATTCCTTTTGAGCATGTACTAGTTGTGTGATATCCCAGAATTTTAGACAATATCAATTTAATAATCTTTATATAAAATTAAATTGATATTGACAATATTGATTAATAAAATATGTTTTGGTTTAATAATCAAATTTAATAAATATTTAATTTGTGATTTGTCTTTTTAAAAGCTAAAATAAATGTTTAAATTATAATGTATATATATTATAGTTTATCTTTGTTTGGAATTTAATTTACATGGTAATAAATAAATGAAGTTTTGTTTTTAAATTCTAATAATATATTGAGTAATTAGGAAATTATGTTTAAATTAATATTAAGCTTTTAAAGATCTATTTAAACTAGTAATTATATGGTTTGATAATATTTAAAATAAATGTAATTGTTTAAAATTACATCTTAGCTTAATTTTTGTTTTAAATTTAAATAAAAGTTGATTTTATTTCTTTTTAAAATATTATTTGATTTTATATGAATTGAGTATATTTTATACAAGTTTAAAATATAAGATAGCATATGATTTAAATTCATTTAATAATAAAAGTGATTTATAATTTCTTTATAAATCATATAAAATTTGTAAATTTGTTATTTAAAACCATATTAATAAATATTCTATTTTTTATGAACATAGAAAGGAATTAAAATAGGAAAATAGAATCTTCATTTTTAATTTTAATAAATTGATTTTTATTTTGATTTCAAAAGTTTAATTGATTTGAAATTTTATCTTGAAATTCAAATAAATAGATTCTTTAAAATATTTGTATAACTTTTAAGAATATAAATTGTTTTATTTACATTTTCTTAAAGTAAGAAAAGCATATATATATTCATTAAAACATAAAATAAACTAAAGAAACTCTTTTTAAACATATAAAAATATAACTAAATTTAATTTAAAACAAGTGTAATCTAATTAGCAATTTAAGCTACATGTGTCTATTTAAAATCAAGAAAACATGACAAGTGTCATTCAATTTTGATCGTTTTCTTTTATTTGGTTAAATAATTTCAGTCCTTAACATATTCTTTTCCCCTCATTTTCTTTTTTCTATCTTTTATTCTAAGCTAGGAGAAAACTTAGGCAAATCTGAAATTCACTCCTCAAAAAGAAAAAAGAAAAAAAATCTGTAGAATTTTGGAAAACTTCTGCAAATAAAAATCAAGATTACATTTTTACAACCTAGAAACCACTGCATTTATACCTCTACAAATTTGAGCAAATTCATAAAATGGCCTGCATGCAAATAGTTTTGGTCAGAAATTCAAATACAAACAATCTCAAGTCTGCATCTTTTTCAATTTTTAAAAGATCAAACCTGCTTGCATGAAGTTTTAACAAGAAATAAAAGCTCATGCATTTTCCAGTACTGCTCTGTTCTTCAAAATTTCAAGGTGAGTAACATTTTTGATAAATTACTTAAGTAACATTGTTGCAAGATAGTATGATACCTATAGATTAGAAAGTTTGTATATTTGTATGTGGAATATCTATGAATATTTGTATGAATGTGTGCATGACTGTAAATAAAAAAAATACCTCTGTTCTTACTCTCTAGGATCCAGATTTCAAACATAATCCTATCTTTGGATCTAAGATCTGTTAGAACTTAGAATATAGACAATTATGGTTTGTTTGGTTATGCAGTTAGTTTTAAAAGTTATTTAAGTTAAAATAAGTTTGGAAATCCCATTGAAACACTTCAAGGTCAGTGCAAGCTTCATTAATGTTAACTTTCAAACACATTAATTCACCGATATATATATTAAATCTGAAAGCTTATTAAAAATCTTGATTTTTAAAACTAAAAACAAAATTTTTAGTCTAATTATGTATGTACATTTCTGGTTTGACTAGAAATGGAGTTTTGGATCAACTCAGGAGATCTGAAGGGTCTGGGGGTTCGAGTTTTCCTCTGGTGGTTGAGGAGTGATTGGGGAATGAGGGAAAATTGTCAGGTGATGGAGTAGGGTAGGGTGGCGACAGCGCTGACCAAAATAAGCATTTAACCCTAGTTTTGATTATGTTAGAAAATTTGATCACCTCGGTCTCTAGGATTGATCGAGCATGATGGGACTGTGAGCATGGGTAGTTGGGTCAATGACTAGGGTATGTCCGGAATTTCAGCTAGAACGATGGTCAGAGGTAGGAGATTTCACCGTTGATAGGTTTTGGGTTTGGGTTTGCATTGTGTTCCCAGGTTTGTGAAGAGGGGCTGGATTTGAGTTGCAGGTGTTTGGAAATTGTTTGATGATTGTATTGAGGAATGAGGTTGTTTTCTGGTATGTTGATGATGCCAGAGTCGATTGGAGGAGGGCAGAGCCACCGTGCATGTGCACGGTGCTCTATTTATTTTCTGATGATATGAATTTAGGTGATTTTGTTAGTCAGGGAAAATTGCAGAATTTACTCGAGTCAGTACTCGAGTCATATGAAGGTTTGCCCGAAGTAAAGTTTGAAATGACTCGAAGTAAAATAATTTTGGCTCGGGTAGTTTTTAAGTTTTCAGGTTTGATCCTGAAACCTGAACTGTTCCAGGTTTTTAAATTATTTTTGAAACTAAATTTAAAAATAAGCCAGGCAAGTTTAAATCTGAACTTAAAGCAAGATTAAATGATGAATTCAAATAGGTTTTGAATTTCAGATTTTGAATAAACAAGATTTGCAGAATAAAATAATTAAAAACTAAAACCTGCACAGTTTATATAAAGTGAATTTAAATTTGGAAATGAAATTTGAAACAAGATTTAAATTTCTAAGTCAAATCTGAATTTGAAACCTGAATTCAAATTAGAAGTTGAATTTGAAAGTTTCAAATAAAAATAAGTTATAAGTTCAAATGTTATTATCAAGTGGAATATTTTACAATTTTATAACTTATGAAATGAAATTTAAAACAGAGTTTTAAATTTAAATCTTTGAATCTAAAACTGGAAACATGATTTGAATTTTGGTTGTAATATAGATAAGATTTGAAATTATATGTTCAATATCACTTGAATTATTTAAGGTATTTTAAATTTGTTAAATTTGAATATGGGATAAAGTTAAACTATTCTTTTAAAACTACTTTAAAGGATAAGTGATTCTTTAAAATGAGAACTAAAGAGTTTTTAAATAATAAAAATCTTGTTTAAGTTTAAATTTAATTTAAAATGGAATTTAAAGAAATTTAAAAGCAATTTGTTTTTAAATTTTTGATAATGATAATTAAATCATTAATGAAACTAATGACTATCATTAAGTTGTTTTGAACTTAATGATTTATTAATTCATCAAGGTATTTAGGTTCATAATGAATTAATTTAATAAACAAATAATTAGGATATTAATTAAATAATTAGGGGTTATTTAATTAATTAAAAGTTTTAAGTAGCTTAATTAAATTTGATTAAAGTGTGATTTAGAATTTAATTTAAATAAGATTTGATTAATTTAGTTAATGAATTGAATTATAAATCAAGTAATTAATAATTAATTAAGTTTTTAATTATCACTTGATTAATTTAATAATTATAGATTACTTAATGAGTTTTATAAATAAATTAAGAATTAATATTGATTAATTCAATTAATTACTTTGGAAAAGTAATTAAAGATTTGTTATTTGTTAATGAAGGTCATTAACTTAGTATTATTTTATAATTAATTAATGTAATTAATTTTAATGATTAATTGTATTAATTAATTTAAAGATAATCATTTGAGAATTATTTAAGTATAATCACTTAATGAAAGTAATTAAGAGAATTAATTACTAATTGTAATTAATTAAGTTTATTTTGATTAATTAAGTTAATTAATTAAGTTTGATTAATTTAAATTAATCACTGATTGATTTGAGAAGTAATTACAAATGTAATTAAAAATGAATTAGTTGATGTAATTTAATATAAGGATACTTGAATAATGAAGAAGTTTTGGAAATTTATTACTTTGTGTAATTAATATGTAATTTGTATGTTGTATGATTTAATAATGGAGTTATTTTAAATAGAATAAATTGTGATCATTAATTTAAATAATTAATAATGTAATTAAGGATTGATTAATTAAGAACAATTAATCAATAAAGGAATTAATTAATGTAATTAATTAAGGATTAATGTAATTAAATATAATTAATTAATTAATGAGGTAATTACAGGTTAATTACAGGTTTGGTTTGGAATAATTAATTTGTGAAATTAATTGGAGATTAATTACTTGAATGTAATTAAAAGATAATTAATCTAGATGATTAATTAGGGTAATTTATTTGAGGGTAATTAATTAATTGATTTATAATTAATTAAGGATTATGTAAGCAAGATTTATATGGATGAGTAATTAATTTAATTCATTTTAAATTAATTTAAGGAAGAAGTAATTAATTTAATTCATTTTAAATTAATTATAGATTGGATTGATAAGTCATTGCTTATGAATGATGATTGATATTTATTACCCGGGATGGTTAAGATCTCAGTTATGAGATACATGATGTTGTGTGATTTGGATGTTATGGTTGCATTGAGTTGATAATATGATTTATCTGTTTGAGTTGATAATATAGATTATCTGATGTGATGATAATATTGATTATCTATTATGGTGTTGAGAATTATCTATTTGTGTGTATATAGATAAAATTAAATAATCTTTATATAAAATTAAATTGATATTGACAATATTGATTAATAAAATATGTTTTGGTTTAATAATCAAATTTAATAAATATTTATTTTGTGATTTGTCTTTTTAAAAGCTAAAATAAATGTTTAAATTATAATGTATATATATTATAGTTTATCTTTGTTTGGAATTTAATTTACATGATAATAAATAAATGAAGTTTTGTTTTTAAATTCTAATAATATATTGAGTAATTAGGAAATTATGTTTAAATCAATATTAAGCTTTTAAAGATCTATTTAAACTAGTAATTATATGGTTTGATAATATTTAAAATAAATGTAATTGTTTAAAATTATATCTTAGCTTAATTTTTGTTTTAAATTTAAATAAAAGTTGATTTTATTTCTTTTTAAAATATTATTTGATTAAATATGAATTGAGTATATTTTATACAAGTTTAAAATATAAGATAGCATATGATTTAAATTCATTTAATAATAAAAGTGATTTATAATTTCTTTATAAATCATATAAAATTTGTAAATTTGTTATTTTAAACCATATTAATAAATATTCTATTTTTTATGAACATAGAAAGGAATTAAAATAGGAAAATAGAATCTTCATTTTTAATTTTAATAAATTGATTTTTATTTTGATTTCAAAAGTTTAATTGATTTGAAATTTTATCTTGAAATTCAAATAAATAGATTCTTTAAAATATTTGTATAACTTTGAAAAATATAAATTGTTTTATTTACATTTTCTTAAAGTAAGAAAAGCATATATATATTCATTAAAACATAAAATAGACTAAAGAAACTCTTTTTAAACATATAAAAATATAACTAAATTTAATTTAAAACAAGTGTAATCTAATTAGCAATTTAAGCTACATGTGTCTGTTTAAAATCAAGAAAACATGACAAGTGTCATTCAATTTTGATCTTTTTCTTTTATTTGGTTAAATAATTTCAGTCCTTAACATATTCTTTTCCCCTTATTTTCTTTTTTCTATCTTTTATTCTAAACTAGGAGAAAACTTAGGCAAATCTGAAATTCACTCCTCAAAAAGAAAAAAGAAAAATAATCTGTAGAATTTTGGGAAACTTCTGCAAATAAAAATCAAGATTACATTTTTACAACCTGGAAACCACTGCATTTATACCTCTACAAATTTGAGCAAATTCATAAAATGGCCTGCATGCAAATAGTTTTGGTCAGAAACTCAAATACAAGAAATCTTAAGTCTGCATCTTTTTCAATTTTTAAAAGATCAAACCTGCTTGCATGAAGTTTTAACAAGAAATAAAAGCTCCTGCATTTTCCAGTACTGCTCTGTTCTTCAAAATTTCAAGGTGAGTAACATTTTTGATAAATTACTTAAGTAACATGGTTGCAAGATAGTATGATACCTATAGATAAGAAAGTTTGTATATTTGTATGTGGAATATCTGTGAATATTTGTATGAATGTGTGCGTGCCTGTAAATAAAAAAATACCTCTGTTCTTACTCTTTAGGATCCAGATTTCAAAAATAATCCTATCTTTGGATCTAAGATCTGTTAGAACTTAGAATATAGACAATTATGGTTTGTTTGGTTATGCAGTTAGTTTTAAAAGTTATTTAAGTTAAAATAAGTTTGGAAATCCCACTGAAACACTTCAAGATCAGTGCAAGCTTCATTAATGTTAACTTTCAAACACATTAATTCACCGATATATATATTAAATCTGAAAGCTTATTAAAAATCTTGATTTTTAAAACTAAAAACAAAATTTTTAGTCTAATTATGTATGTACATTTCTGGTTTGACTAGAAATGGAGTTTTGGATCAACTCAGGAGATCTGAAGGGTCTGGGGGTTCGAGTTTTCCTCTGGTGGTTGAGGAGTGATTGGGGAATGAGGGAAAATTGTCAGGTGATGGAGTAGGGTAGGGTGGTGACAGCGCTGACCAAAATAAGCATTTAACCCTAGTTTTGATTATGTTAGAAAATTTGATCACCTCGGTCTCTAGGATTGATCGAGCATGATGGGACTGTGAGCATGGGTAGTTGGGTCAATGACTAGGGTATGTCCGGAATTTCAGCTAGAACGATGGTCAGAGGTAGGAGATTTCACCGTTGATAGGTTTTGGGTTTGGGTTTGCATTGTGTTCCCAGGTTTGTGAAGAGGGGCTGGATTTGAGTTGCAGGTGTTTGGAAATTGTTTGATGATTGTATTGAGGAATGAGGTTGTTTTCTGGTATGTTGATGATGCCGGAGTCAATTGGAGGAGGGCAGAGCCACCGTGCATGTGCACGGTGCTCTATTTATTTTCTGATGATCTGAATTTAGGTGATTTTGTTAGTTAGGGAAAATTGCAGAATTTACTTGAGTCAGTATTCGAGTCATATGAAGGTTTTCTCGAAGTAAAGTGTTAAATGACTCGAAGTAAAATAATTTTGGCTCGGGTAGTTTTTAAGTTTTCAGGTTTGATCCTGAAACCTGAACTGTTCCAGGTTTTTAAATTATTTTTGAAACTAAATTTAAAAATAAGCCAGGCAAGTTTAAATCTGAACTTAAAGCAAGATTAAATGATGAATTCAAATAGGTTTTGAATTTCAGATTTTGAATAAACAAGATTTGCAGAATAAAATAATTAAAAACTAAAACCTGCACAGTTTATATAAAATGAATTTAAATCTGGTAATGAAATTTAAAACAATATTTAAATTTCTAAGTCAAATATGAATTTGAAACCTGAATTCAAATTAGAAGTTGAATTTGAAAGTTTCAAATAAAAATAAGTTATAAGTTCAAATGTTATTATCAAGTGGAATATTTTAGAATTTTATAACTTATGAAATGAAATTTAAAACAGAGTTTTAAATTTAAATCTTTGAATCTAAAACTGAAAACATGATTTGAATTTTGGTTGTAATATAAATAAGATTTGAAATTATATGTTCAATATCACTTGAATTATTTAAGGTATTTTAAATTTGTTAAATTTGAATATGGGATAAAGTTAAACTATTCTTTTAAAACTACTTTAAAGGATAAGTGGTTCTTTAAAATGAGAACTAAAGAGTTTTTAAATAATAAAAATCTTGTTTAAGTTTAAATTTAATTTAAAATGGAATTTAAAGAAATTTAAAAGCAATTTGTTTTTAAATTTTTGATAATGATAATTAAATCATTAATGAAACTAATGACTATCATTAAGTTGTTTTGAACTTAATGATTTATTAATTCATCAAGGTATTTAGGTTCATAATGAATTAATTTAATAAATAAATAATTAGGATATTAATTAAATAATTAAGGGTTATTTAATTAATTAAAAGTTTTAAGTAAGTTAATTAAATTTGATTAAAGTGTGATTTAGAATTTAATTTAAATAAGATTTGATTAATTTAGTTAATGAATTGAATTATAAATCAAGTAATTGATAATTAATTAAGTTTTTAATTATCACTTGATTAATTTAATAATTAAAGATTACTTAATGAATTTTATAAATAAATTAAGAATTAATATTGATTAATTCAATTAATTACTTTGGAAAAGTAATTAAAGATTTGTTATTTGTTAATGAAGGTCATTAACTTAGTATTATTTTATAATTAATTAATGTAATTAATTTTAATGATTAATTGTATTAATTAATTCAAAGATAATCATTTGAGAATTATTTAAGTATAATCACTTAATGAAAGTAATTAAGAGAATTAATTACTAATTGTAATTAATTAAGTTTATTTTGATTAATTAAGTTAATTAATTAAGTTTGATTAATTTAAATTAATCACCGATTGATTTGAGAAGTAATTACAAATGTAATTAAAAATGAATAATTAGTTGATGTAATTTAATATAAGGATACTTGAATAATGAAGAAGTTTTGGAAATTTATTACTTTGTGTACTTAATATGTAATTTGTATGTTGTATAATTACTTAAGTAATTAATAATTAATTACTTGGTGTAATTAATTTAGGTTTTGATAATTGAGAATGATTAAGAGATGTAATTAATTTAATATAATTAATTTCTTAATATGATTAATCAAGAATGATTAACCAATAGAGATAGTTGATAACTAATTTAATGGAGTTATTTTAAATAGAATATATTGTGATCATTAATTTAAATAATTAATGATGTAATTAAGGATTGATTAATTAAGAACAATTAATCAATAAAGGAATTAATTAATGTAATTAATTAAGGATTAATGTAATTAAATATAATTAATTAATTAATGAGGTAATTACAGGTTAATTACAGGTTTGGTTTGGAATAATTAATTTGTGAAATTAATTGGAGGTTGATTACTTGAATGTAATTAAAAGATAATTAATCTAGATGATTAATTAGGGTAATTTATTTGAGGGTAATTAATTAATTGATTTATAATTAATTAAGGATTATGTAAGAAAGATTTATATGGATGAGTAATTAATTTAATTCATTTTAAATTAATTTAAGGAAGAAGTAATTAATTTAATTCATTTTAAATTAATTATAGATTGGATTGATAAGTCATTGCTTATGAATGATGATTGATATTTATTACCCTGGATGGTTAAGATCTCAGTTATGAGATATATGATGTTGTGTGATTTGGATGTTATGGTTGCATTGAGTTGATAATATGATTTATCTGTTTGAGTTGATAATATAGATTATCTGATGTGATGATAATATTGATTATCTATTATGATGTTGAGAATTATCTATTTGTGTGTATATAGATAATATTGAATTGAATTGTTTTAAACTTTAAAACAACTTGGACCTAAAAGACACGCTTTGGATTTCGATGAGACCGGGATTGGGTTTCCATATTTGGATATCCGAAAACTACATCGATCCAAATAACGTTAGGTTGTAAATCCAAATGGAGCTTTGTGAAGACTCGAGGTGTAAGGGCTATACGTCAGTATAACTCTGTGGGTGATTCCGTAATGAGTTGACAGAATAGTGCTTATAGATTCGAGATGGTGGATTAGAGTGCAAGGGTTATTGTCGTTAACTCTTAGGGTGATTCCAAAATGAGTGTAACGAGATAATGCCTTCGGTTTCGTTCGAACCCGGAACGAACTTGTATGGATTGAATGCTTTCAAAACATCGTCAGGTGGACGATGAGCATTCTAAGAGATGTGTTCTCTAAAGGTAATCGTAGCCTCAAGCCTCATCAACCGGGAATGGCTAAAACAGGGGAGGTGCAGCAAGGCTTCGTGGGTAGCTCCCACTGGAGAGCGAGATTGATCCCTGTCTAGAAGTCCCTTTATATTCGGCTGTGTGGGAAGTTGGTTGCAAACAACTGCGGGGTTGTCTTGTTTGGAACTGTTCAGTAAGGAATGGTTCCGGCCTTGTGTTGCAGGGGAGTGGGAGTACTCCTTGGTACGGTGATCTAGGCCACGTACTGTGACGGGCGGTACCCCAGTAGCCCTGCCATTGTATGGAATCCACAATCCAATAAGTGCCAACGGTTTTGATTGTATTACCCACTTTTGTGGCTAGTAGCTGGAATTTAATCATGTAACAATTTCCGCTATTTCATATTTACTTGAAAACCCTAGACACTATTATAATATCATTAGATTTCCTATCAAATGTTTTGGTTAGCGTAAGGTAGAAACTTTTCCATGTTTATGCGTGGGAACTCTTACGTGATACCTTTCTTTTCGAAGGTTTTTAAAGTTAAGCAACCTTAACCTGTTACTCACACCAGACCCATGTCTGACCCGGAGTTTATCTTTGTTTTCTTAAACTCTTGGGTACTCAAATTTTTACGAGTAGTCAAGAGATTTAGGTTTGTTTTGACGAATAATGAAGGAGCAATGGAGCAGGAGGCTTCTGCGTTGTAGATATTTAGTTCCGCTGTGTGTTCTCTGTGCTGTGTTGTGTTTGTATGGAGTTGTAATTACTAGGCAGGTGTTTATAACTGTCTAGTATATGTGATGTGTATGCTGTGTATCTCTGATTGGTATTGTATGTTATGTAAATACTTATGTTATTAATATAATTTATCCGTTCCACTGTTGAGATTCTAGTGTTGTTTCTTCTTTCTCTTCTTTCTTTTCTTCTTCTATCCCTTTCTTTCTTAATTGATGATGCGATTTTCTGTGAATGGAAAGTCGGGTCGTCACAAGTTCCGTCACTAGAGAGCACATCACCTTCCAGAGGGTTATACAGCTTGCAACAAATATATGTACTTAGTTAGATGTGTGCCACCATTTAATCCTTTCATTCGTTGGATTCTCCACTTTACGAGACTAGCTCTAGCCTAACTACATCCGAACAACTATGCTTTTCTTTAAGGAACATACATGATCTTTGTTGATTTTTTGAATGGCCAAACAAGCGAGGAAGAAATCCGATACATTTATAGCCTTAAGTGACGTAAAGGAAGTTTCTCCTTCACTTTCTTAGAGCTGGTCAGAAATTGTTAAGTCATCATTATGCTTGGAATAAGCTTAGTTACTTCAAGAATGAAAGGTTATATGTATATTATCCATCTAGGTTCGCATAAAGATGGTTATCAAGGTGTAATTCTTAATGCAAACACTTTTATGTTGGTTTTAATCAAGTTGTATTTCAGTTAATATAGTCCTTTTGTGCAAATATTTTCCTTAGACCCAATGGCAATGCTTTCACATCCGTAGTTACAATGCTAATGGATGTCCTAGAAGAGGATAGGGAAGTCATGTTCCCTATTACTAATGCGAATCTCTTGGCTTTCCACTTGATAGAAGAATATCGTAGCACTGGCCATTGTGGATGCTAATGAGGAAGTGGGGGTGGCCACGACCAACATGAAGAAAGAAATATCAGCCCTATCATTACCTCAGTTCCTAGTAAAGAGGTTGAGGAAGCTTAGGATGATGTCGAGGAAGGCAAAATTATAAGTGGTGGTGATGAGGCTGGCCATGAAGATGTTCATTCAAGTCATGAGCCAGTAGTCGAGCGATCCGAAGATGATCAGCCGCTAGATTCCAGAATGAGACTCATGGTAAATATTCGTAAGGGGTAAACTTCTAAGCAACCCATGCCAACCTCCAATATTTAGCAAACTCCTTCCATGCACTTAAGAGATATATTTGATTGCCTTGGGCCCATCCCATTGGAGATTCGGTCCTATGATAATAATCATATGTGTCTTGATGGGATATATTCTCCTTTTAGATTTAGTGATGAATTTTCACCCACTAAGTGTGAGAGATGACTCCCGCCAATAAGGCTATAGCACCTGATCCGTTGGGAGGACACTAGGACACTCATATACACGTGCATTGCACTATACGACACTTGTTTATGTTCTAGTCTAGTGGTGCGAACTCTTTTCCATTTCATTTACAGAAAATATGAATAGGAAGAAGCATTTGTTCTAGTCACTTGAAATTAGCATGTCTAAACACTCGAAGTGTTATTCTGACACACATCATCGTAGTTCAAGTCAAGAGTCCAGTCGTCGGTCATGTCATGATAAAGGCAGTCGAGAGAGAGATTACCAATCACATGATTCAACATCCCTGTATTGCTCTATGTTCTGATCTCTCACTCCTAGGGGTTCAGATAAGCCTTCTGGTCGTTGCAACGATCCCTTGGCAAGTGACTCCTCTCGAGCTCCTCCTTTGCTTCACTTTTAATAGTGCACTCAAGACCTATTCATCCCAGTCGAACCACTAACTACAGAGGAAAGAAAGCTAGCTCTAAACTATCTCACCAAAGGGATGGAAAGGTAGCCGCCAAAACTCCAATTGTTGTGGAAGAACATGAAAGTAATCCTGTCGAGAAAATTTCTAAACTCAAACCCGAGTTTCCAAGAGTTTCTCTGATGGAATCAAATTTATTCATGAATTGGAATTGATTTCATCGAACGCCAATGGTCTGATGCTCTCTCACATTAATGATTTTTACGACCAATATCGCTAGTGGGTTTGGATAGCTGAAAAGGACTTCGAAGTTTTTATGGAGAGAAAACATGAGATTGATCGCCTTAAGCTTAAGGCGATCTGCAATAAGGACACCATCAGGCACTTCGACGAAGAAGTCACCGGGTTAAATAAGAGATTGGTTAAAGCTGAGAAAAAAGGGCTAATAATGCCATCAAGTCACTCAAGGATGAAAGAATGAAGCATCATAATGATCTTGAGGCCTCCTTCCATCGAAATGGTGAACATGTGTTGGAAAATGAGGAACTAAAGGCCAAGCTTAACACCGCAATGAAAGCAATGGAGGTAGCTGAGCAAGAATCTAATGATTATTTTAAAGAGATTATCAGAACTCAAGAAGGGAGGGATGAGGCTGTCGAGAGTGCTAAGTATGTGGATGCGCTTGTGAGAAGGGAGACTGAGGCTGCCGAAACATGGAAGTTGGAGACGTTTAATCTAGTGCTTATTATGTTCCATGCCAAAGTACTTAGATATCACAATCTGGAATGGTTGGAGGATTATCCCTAGACTTTGGCCATAGCTTGGGATCAGGGGATCAAGGATGAGAGAGTTTCATTGGAGGGAGCAATGTGGATCTCGAAATGCTACAGAAGGAGATCCTGATTGAGAATGATCCCCGAGTGCTCAGGGAAGGCTAGATTGTCCTAAATCTTGAGTTGGTGACTGCTACGTAGACAAATGTTGGAGAAGCTCTAGAATTCCCACTATAATGATTCTATGGGTCATACTTTAGACCTTGACAATACTCCTCAGGATCCTCCTCCTAAGTATAATTTTGGCCCTTCGATAGCTCCAACGTCGTCTTTTGAGCCAGGTTACAATCTTTATGATCCTAGCATGCACAAGTCCACTATTGTGTCTTCGATCATGGAACGCACACCTAGCGGCATTCAGGCTCACACTGAGGTGCAAACTGATGAAGGTATTTCCTTGGTTTCTCCAGTACTTGAAATGGTTCTCAAGTCGTGCTTGAAAGCTATTAACTCCTGTGAACTTTCTCTAATTGCAAGTCAGCCTGCAATTCTTGATCTTCCCATTGGAGGCACTCGGCTTGGGTAGCAGGTACGACCATCGAGTCTGCGACAGTTTCTACTTCTTAGATCGTTCCAATAGTCCTAATTGACGAGACTCCTGGTCCATACGAGCAGAGGATTGATGCCCACATAGAGGAAAGGACCGACGATCTTCAAGTCTAGGGTGAGGAAGAGGATGTTTAGACAACTCACGTCTCTTAAAACATTGATAGGCTGAACTTGAAGGAGAGGATTGAGCAGAAAGAGCTGATGGTAAGACATCAAGAGGGAGCCTTTCGACGTTGATGTAATCCTCTCTCGGCTTTGCTGCCTGGCGAGTCAACTCCTTGAGGAGCCTTTCTCTCTTTTTAAGACTCAAATCATTCATGCGTCTTGTCCATAGATCACCCCTGCCAAGGGTCATGGAAGTAGGGTGAAAAAAAGAGCGATAGAAAGTCTGAGAGTATTATTGATCCATCTTTGAGGAAACCAAAGAGGGATAAGCCAAAGAAGCAGCCGTCGAGTCAGTTTTGGATTGTATGCAGCTGGATAGCTGATTTTTTTTCTTTTTGTTGGTTGAGTTTGTGCACGTACGACTCCTACTTTTGGTTTCAGATTTTTTAGATGTAAATAGAAAGTACCTTTTTCCAAGTTTTAGTTTAGTTATGAATTGTAAAAGCTTCCGTTTCTTTTTCAGCCTTTATTTGAATTTGCTTAAGTATTCGAGTAACGCGCTTTCCAATGTACTCGCAGTTCCTTCCTTGTCTCTTTAGTTAGAAATAATACTCAATCTTCTATAACTCGGAGCATCAGTCCAATAATACTTCTCAAAGCATCCTTATGATTTCAGCATTAAGTCGTGTCGAATTCTAGGCACGAGCCAGAGTGTTAGGCTATTGTATTCGGCTCTTAAATGGTTATACTCTTACCTACTGTCTCTGGTTGGTGTAGTTGGTTTATGGACAGTTGAGTCTTGTCCTTATGGCTTTATACTCCTCTTGACGGATCAAAGGTTGGAGTTAACGAATGGATGGTTAGGTCACACAATTTCCAAGTTTATACTCCTATTCTAACTCTGAGGACTAGAGTTGGTTGATAGATGATCAAATCACATCCACCTCAATTTATACTTCTGCCTCCAAGTTAAGGGCAAAAGTAGGTGAGTGGACAGTCAAGTCGCGTCCACTTTAATTTTATACTCCTCCCATCGAATTAAGGATAAAAGTTAGCTGATAGATGGTCAAGCACATCCATTCTAGGTTATACTCTTGTCCTCCTGACCGAGGCTAGAGTTGGTAGATGAATGCTTGAGTCATGCTCATTTCGATAGTACTCCACAGGTTCGATCGTGGGCCATTGAAGTTTGGTTAGCACCTAACTCTGGGTACATATACACCTGCATTATTCGCATGTAGATTCATTCCAGTCGATCATATTTCATAACTCGTATGACATGCAAATGCAAGGTCGCGTGGTCAAAAATCCATTTTATTGAAAATGAAAAATGACAAACTCTGTATTATTACACGACTTCAAGTAATTATGCACGTATCTACTTTAAGTGAAATAGCGTCATATATGCTCGCTATTCTATGCTCTCAGGAGTAAGATCTCATATACCGTGGCAAGCTTCAACGTTCCATCTCTAAGTTTCTGGTCTATCATATATGGCCCATGTTGTTGGGGCCTGGAAAGATTCTCTTAACGATGAGATTGTCGATTTCAAAGGTCCTTGCTCGAACAATGGTGTTGTAGTATCGACGATTTGTTTTCGGTATGCAACTGCATGCACATCAGCTTCTTCAAGCTTCTTATCGATCATGTCTAGAGACTCCTATAGGAGCTCTCTATTTGTTCTGGCATCACAGTGAGTCACTCGATAAGAAGGGACTTCGAGTTTAATGGGGATTACGGCTTCTGATCCATAAGCTTAGGCGAATGGAGTGTGTCTAGTCGCAGATTAGTGGGTTGTTTGATATGCCCACAGTACTAATGGAAGTTTATCAACCCACTTTTCTCTAGCCTTTTCTAGTCGCTTCTTTAGAATGGACTTGAAGGTCTTGTTTACAGCTTCGATTGTACATTCACTTGAGGGTGTGCTGTCATGGAAAATCTCTTCTCGATGTGGTATCGATGACAGAACTCCTTGAATTCGGTGCTATTGAATTAGGTCCTGTTATCAGATATGATTGTTTATGGAACTTGAAAGGGATGGATGATGTTCTTGCCAACAAAGTCGATTACTTTCTTCATCAGTGACTAATGGCTCTTCCTCAGCCCATTTGGTGAAGTAATCCACTGCTACGATGGTGTAATTCACACCACCTTTAGAAATTGCAGTATGCCAATGATGTCAATTCCCTAAACTTCAAATGTCCATGGACTGACCATCTAAGTAATTTCCATCGACAGGGCTCTCAGAACTTTAGCAAACCTCTAGCACTTGTCGAATCTTCTTGTATAGTCAGCTGCATCTCGATTGATAATTGGCCCGAAGTAAGCATATCGCAAAATCTTCATTGTTAAGATTTTCTCCCGATGTGGTCTCTATAGGCTCCTTCATATACTTCTCTTAGGACTCGTTTGGCATCACTATTGGCAACACACCAAAGCATAGGGACGGAGAAACCATCTTGTACAATACTCCACCTTGCATGACATATCTTGAAACTTTGTGATGGAATTGTGCTTCTCATTCCTTCGTTGAGAGGATTCCTCTTTGTAAGTAGTTCTTTGTAAGTAGTCCACAAGCTACTAAGCAGGCTTCATCTCTAAGATCAAATTAATTTCCATCTGATCAATGCTTGGAGCGTCCAATACTTCCGTGGAAACTAAGCCCATGAGATGAGCATCTCCAAAACTGGCCAGTTTGGCTAGTGAATTGGCTTTTGCATTTTCCTTTCTGAGAACGTGCGTTATAGAGTAGTATTTAATACCACTTAGTAGCTTGTGGACTCGGTTTAGACAAGGAACAATTCTCGCTCCTTTGGCCCGATATTCTTTTTTGATTTGGCACACTACAAGTTGGGAATCATAGAAGATTTGCAAGGCTTTCACCCCTATTTCTTTAACAAGTTTGAGTCCCTCAATTAGGGCCTCATATTCAGCCTGTTTGTTCATTGCAGAAACGTCGAGTTTGAGAGCATAATAGATCGAACATTCTTCAGGAATCACAAGCATGACTCCATTGCTAGAACACCGATCGTTGGATGCACTATGTTCATCTTCCATCTGACCATGTGTTCCCTACTGCTCTCTGGAGCATCATATCATGCAGTGAATTCAGCTATAAAGTCCGCTAATGCTTGTCCCTGGATAGCTCTCCAAGGGAGATAGGTGGCATCTAATTGGATTAGTTCAATGTTCCGTTTTAGTAGCCTTCCAAAAGTTTAGGTTGCTACAGAACCTGTCTCAAAGGCTGGTAAGTTAGAACTTTGATAGGGTGAGCCTAGAAATATGGATGGAGCTTTCTTGATGCATTTAACAGGCAGTACACAAGCTTCAAGTGATTTCTTTTAGCTCCTATCAATCACTTGTTCACATAGTAAACTAGCCTTTGGATTCGATTCTCCTCACGCACAAGTGTAGGACTTAGAGCATGTATTGACACCGCCAAATAGATATACAAGTCTTCATGATCTAGTGGCTTGGACAAGATGGGGGTCTATTTAAGTGATCCACCAAAACCTGGAATGCATTGACATAATTTTGTGTCCATGCAAAATTATTTTTTCCTCTCTTGATCTAATCGAAGAAAGAAATGCATTTATCGATGGCTTTGGAGATGAATCGACTCAAGGTGGCGACCTTTTCTTTTATGCTTTGCACCTACTTAATCATCTTCGATGCCTAAAGGATTCTTATTACCTCGATCTTTTCAAGATTAGCTTCGATCTCGCGAGAATTCACGATGAAGCCTGAAAATTTCTCTCACGTGACGCCAAAAGAGCATTTCAAGGGATTATGCTTCATTCCATACTTCTAGAGAACACTGAAAATCTCCGCTAAATCCTCAATGTGGTTGTTTGATCGCCATGACTTCACGAGTATATCATCCATTTATACTTCCATCGATCATCCTATTTGATCTTTAAACTCTGGTTGAATAGCCTTTGGTAAGTTATTCCAGCGTTCTTTAACCCAAATGACATGACTAGATAGTGGTACAGTCCTAGGTTGGTAATGAAACTGGTGTGATTTTTTTCTGGGACATGCATTGAGATCTAGTTATATCTGGAGCACGCGTCCATGAATGAAATCGTATTGTCGAGTCTATTAGTTGATCGATTCTCACCAGCGGGAAGTTGTCCTTCAGGCATGCCTTATTTAGGTCTAAATAGTCGATGGATATCCTCCATTTCTCGTTTGCCTCTCTCACTAAGATTGGATTTGATACCCATTTTAGGTAGAGGACGTCGCATATAAAGCCATTATCTTTCAACCTATCCACCTCCTTTTTAGTGCAACCGATCTCTTCGGATCCATGCTGTAACATTTGTACTTCGTTGGATTGCAGTTCGGGTCCATTTCAACGCAGGGCTCGCTATCACCGGTAAGATCTCGTACATGTCGGAATGATTCCAAGTAAACACATCAAGATTCTATTAGAGAAAACCTACTATATCCTTCATCATTCTCGTGTTGAGCTAAGATTTGATCTCCAAGATCCATGATGAATCATCATTACTGACCGTGATGTCAATCGTCGGCTTAATGGGTGCAACCCTCGAGTCCTCTGGCTCCTTCTCCTTTCTCAGAACTACATTTATATAGAACTGACTGTGCTGCCGGAGCCAGGGCTTGGACGTTGGTTGCTATGCGTTATAAGATTTGATGCAGAGAGCTTTCTCCACATCTTTTCCTTTCACCTTTCATTATGCATCCCTCGACTTAGTGAAAAAACAAGCGCAATCCATTTTTCAATCTCCTTGTGTGATTCCCATGCCATTCTCAGTTGGGAACTTCATAGTCAAACTCCAAGGAGCGATTATCGTTTTGAATTCAACAGGCCAGCTGACTCAAGAATTCATTTATAGGGAGAGTATTTGTCCAACTACACAAATGACATGACCTGCGCTCTCCTATGGTCGCCCTCTCCTAACACCACCGATTGTCCCATATAATCTACCAGTTCAGTTGCAGTACCATTAAACCCATGGATGAGAGCTTTGCATGATTTTCAATCTTTGCCTTTCAGAAGCATCTATTTTTTAGGTCTTCTTGAATAATAAGTTGACCGAACTCCCACAGTTAACTAGAGCCTAGGTTGCCTAGGTTCGTCAGCTCTAGGTTTAGCCTGCCCATGATGAAGGTTAGATGTCGCATGTCCACCATCCTATCAGTCTTTCATAATCTATTATAACCTTTTCCGCTGAATCAACCTCTCTATCACATCATGAAGGTGTCGACACTCATTAATATTATGTCCATATATCTCATGAAATCTATAGAACTTTCCTATCTGTTTCCCCTTCTCCAATGACTGCCTCAGAGCAGGATTTTTGTATGGTTCGGTATTACAGGTTGGAAGATAGATATTCTATATAGGGTGGTTGAGTGTTGTGTAAATGTCAAACAATGGGATCCTTGGTTGCCTCCTTGAATCCCGTCTCCTGTCGAGGTTTCTACCATCGCGCTTCTTTTTTTATTATCTTTATTATGCATATGGACAATTATGTTCTCGAAACTCCCTCCGAATTATTTCACAGGAACATTGCTTTATACTCCTTCGATCGACTAGCCAACATCGTACATCCTCAAAGTCTACCCCGCCTCTTCCTTCTGCAAGTATTGGGTCTCTTTGTTGTAAAAATGATCCAAAGTGGAGGGAGGCTTTCTCGATAACCATTCGCTAAAATCGGTATCTAGTGAACTCCCCTTATCAGCACCATCGACATTATGTCCTTATGTGGGTTGATCACCTCGGTCACCGTACTGTTGAATCTCTATAGAAAATCCTTCAATGACCCCCTGCTCCCTGGAAGAGGTTGGACAAAGACATGATATCTTTTGGGTGGGTCACATGTACCTTGAACTGTTTGATGAATTTTCTCACCAGCTGATCAAAGGAAGAGATAGACCTGGGAGTTAGTCGAGTAAACCATATACTTGCCACTCCCTTCTAGAAGATTTGGAAGCGCCTGCACTTGATGGCGTCGGTTGATCTAGCGGAGTCCATATGCCTCTCGTACTTCATAAGATGTTGTTTGGGATCTGTCTTCCCTGCATACACCGGCCTAATCGACATGTTGAACCTCCGCGAATACTCCTCACACAAATTGGCTTCGACAATGGAATTTCGATATGGGGAGGGACCCCAATCATCATTACTTTAGTCTTGACTTTCTCTGACAATTCGTCGAACCATCTTTGTCAATACAGCTCTTGGATATTAGCTAGTTGGTGGAAGTCGTAATCTACCCCATGTGTCTGGCACAGTAAACAACCTCGGGCTGTGCCACGATGCCTAGGTTCTCCAAACTCCGAGAGGACCGTTTGCCCAAGTACTTCATGTCCATCCCTTGACGATAATTCAGCAGCAACCGCCTGACTTCAGGTGCCTTGTCAGCCATAGTGCATCCGGGTTGTGTTCCATCACTAATACGAAGTCCTGACCCTTGGTGTCTAGGTTCTGTACTAACCCTCTGGTGGGATCGGTACCATTCCCTACACTTGTATTAGGGTCGGTCTTATATTCCTGCCTTGACGTCCCAGCTTCATATGCTCCGTCTTCGCCTTCTGTTACTCCGAAAATAGTCAAATAAGAAGGAACTACCAGATTCAAAGCATGGTGCAATTAGTTTTTTCCTTGTCTTCCTACGATGTTAGTCAAGCTGGTTCATCAAGTTCACATTCTCTTGGATTTGATGGTTCAGCTCCGTAGGCTGTCCTGTAGCTCTTTCATTATTTGCTCAAAGTCAATCATGGTGATTACGATGGGGGTTTCTAGAACTTAGCGGCATCCTGTTGTGCAGCTTCATCTAGATTGTGTAGGTCAGCGTTCACTGCTTCATCAACAGATCTTGAGGAGGCAATAGCTTTGTCTTTCCTAAAGGCCCTTAAAGATAGCTTCCTGAAAACTTTATGCAGGTCTGAGTAGCATGAAAACTAGTAGGGAAGCAAACTTGATCTATCTCTTGGATTTGGATAATCCATCAGTAGATACTGGATCCAAGTAGCTTGAGAATCTCTTCCTCGGTGAAAGCACTAAAATATTTGCACCAGAAATGGCACAAACACCCTAGAAGGAAAACATAGAGAATAAAAATTGAAAAAATTGAACGAAAGTTAAGAAAGAAATCACACACAACAATATAGTGGTTCGACAAGCTTGGCCTACATCAACTTCAATATTTTTATTAATTATTTCACTTATTTATTATTACAAGAAGTTGGGGAACGGTATAGATCTTTGGAGTATAATTGAATAGAGTTAGAGTGTAGAGGCATCAAAAAGGACCTACTTATTTATAGCAGTATGGAGATATATATCTCGCTAAAAATCTCCTCCAGAATCTCCTTGCCTACGCCAAGCCAAATGAGAAAAATGAGTGTCACATAAGCTAAGGTTGGGGATTGGTGTAAATCAATCAAGGGGATTGGTATCGAACCCTAACAATGTATGCAGGGACCTTCTGACTTTCATTCTTTGGTTCATCTTGCAGTTAGCTTCGTGATTCCAAGATCCTTTCCATAGTTATTAGCTTGTAACTGGGTCCGGACAATGGATCTGCGAAGGATGGAATTGCTGGTCTTTTGACAACTTGTGGAGTGCCAGTGCGGTGCACATGAACTTTGGAAAAAAACTTAAAACATCACCAAATATCGAGAGAAGTAAGTTGTAGGAGTCAAGGCACATATAGATGTTCCCTCGGGGATCAGTGTTGATCCTTATGCGGGATTAGCACTGATACAACACTTGGTGAATTCCAACATATTACTTCCTTGAGTTAGCTTGACCATCATCTCGTGGTCTTGCTTGCGCTTGGTTTCTAGACATTAAAGTCAGTTATTTAGTCTTCTTGCCTTGATAACTTCTGAGTCTAACTTAACCAACCAGTCTAAATACAACCGAGTCAAAAGGTCAATAAAACTTGTGATTATTAGGCATGTAGAGTAAATATGGTTGCAAATTCTTTGACTTGTTCAGGGATTTCGAGGGCTAATTCCTAAAGGGAGAGTGTAACTATAATAACCCACCTTGGAGCAGGCCTTAATTTCAACCCAAAAAAGACCCATCGTAAATTAAATCCATTCTATGGTACGCTGTTGGTAGAACTAAGAAAATTACAGTATAGAGCCATAAGTAAACTTTCAGAGTTCATAGTGGACGGAACAAAGCAAAGTGTGCCATTTATTTCAAAATCCTAAAAACTCATAATAAAAAATTCCATAAAAACCGTAACATAATATACGTTACAACAATTGTCTAAATACAAGGGTACACATAAAAGAAAGTAATAATAATAAATACCGCCACAAGCCAAGCTTCTTCATCGCTAAGCATCGTCGTCGCTATCACTCCATTATTAACCTATGTTGTAACGAGGAGGGAGCTAGAACAACAAAAGTTTGGCGGATAAAACTTCGAGTCTTACCTTTTCTGTACTTAGGAAGTATATTTCAAAATAAGAATATGTCTATGAACATAAAAGCATTAAAATCATTTAATACTTCTTTATAAGGAAAGTTGGTGAGTCCAACCACTTAATAACTTCCATTCCAGAATTAGTTCCCATATCCTAATCATACGTCCTAAATAGCTAATAATGTGAGAGACGGTACAAGCTACTTAATATATCTCAGTGGAAAATAGGTAGACCCTATCATTTAAGGCCTAATTCCATAAGCATGCTCTTCAATAGTACTATCTAGCTGACATCATATGAAATCTCGCAGACCACTTAATACTTCTAAGTGGAAAATAGGAAAATCCCATCATTTAAGGCCTAATTCCAGAAGCGGACCACTAAACAAATACCACCTAGCGTAACCCCTTAGCCATTTAATACATCGTCCAGTGAAAAACATGGACCCAACCACTTAATACCTCAAACACCAAAGTAGGTCCTTCGTCTTATGACCCATACTCATAATGACGTCTCACGTTAGTCCGCTATTCATAGGAACTAATAGCCAGATTAACTGGGCAGATTTCACATATAGAATTTAAAACTAACCTCGCGTCATTAAAAATATTTATCGTAAGGATATCTCACATCAATAAAAGTGTACAACTGCGGTAGCCTCAAAGTAAAAGGCAGACTTCCATCATGTAACTCTATTGACCATGCATCCATATGGTTTAGCCATAAATTAATTACTATATGTATATATATACTTATTTCATCATTTCATAAATAAGGCCTTATAAGAAATCTTCCTTATTACATCTTAAATAATAATTAGGCTATATAAGAGTTTCTTTTATTTTCGCCTCAAAAACAATTGACCAAAAGAGTAGAATTTAAAATCAAATTCCCTTACTTTATTGAAGGATCACAATTTGACCCAAAGAAGAATGAGAAGTGGAATAGACTATAAAACTATCAAAAATTAAATAAAAAAGAAATTCCATCATGTAAATAATTGAGAATCTCAATGTAGATTGACATTTCAAAATAATTTTAGGGGATTTTATCTATCATATTTTTGAAATCCTAAAGGCACATTCGAATCCAAAAGAAATACAATAAACAATTGTTGGAAAGAAATCTAATTTTTCCACTCACAGACTAGCCTTAGCTTTACTCAAATGGATGTTTGGCCTTCTAACCTCTTCCATAATCTTTTTTATATATATACAGATAAAATAGGGAAGGGTGCATATATTCATTAGATTATGAATAATTGGAGAAGAATAGGATAAGAATAGATTGGAGGAAGAAGAATCAAATAGGAATAGGTTGGATCCTTATCTGAATTCTCTACGGAGTTTCTGAACCTTATTAGAGATATAGCAATGGCAGAGTTTCGTCGAATTCTCTGAAATAATATGATAAAAAATGGTGAGGATAGGGTTCTATCTATAGGAGTTAAAACATACCAGAACCGTAGGATGAAAGTAGGTAGGAAACTAGTAAATCTGGAGCGTACAACCAAATAAAACTGTGCTTCAAACCCTATTTGCCACTGGTAACTTCTATTGCCAAGCGGTCGACCACCCTTGGACGACAGGTCAACCACTATGGTCAACCTGTTGACCTATTCAGGTTGACTGCTCTTTTATTCAAGGGCCTTTAATTTTTGTTCCCATTGCCATATTATTTAATTCCATAATTAACTTTTTGACGTTAACGTTAATTAAATGTTTGCTTAGCCCCCAAGACAATTTTTTTAATTTTAGATTCTAAATTTGATTTCTTATCTAAATTTGAATTCAAACTAAATTATTTTAAATCTAAGAACTTCAAATGCTCATAGCTTCTTAGTTTGAGCTCCATTTTTAGGATATTATATATGAAAACATATCGGAATTTCATCACAAACGCAAAGGGAATAAATTTCATGGTCAAATTCCAACTTTTATAAAATTTCCATATCCAAACCCTTATTATATTTAATTTAATTTACTTTATATATTTTTGATTCATTTTACGGGATGTTACCCCACTTATAAAGGATTTCGTACCGCGGTCTTTCAAAGTGAGAACAACATAACTCGCAATAACATCCATGTTATTTAACCAAGTTATCTACAACCATCTACTCAAACAATAGTGCAACGTGATTATGTACAGCAAACATACTAAAATAAGCTCAATCCTAGTTAATCCTAGCATAATTGTGTGATCGTGTCATAAAAGTTTGTATGCAAATACTCTATACATGCATGAAAATTTCTATATGAGTGTAAAGTGGTTGTGAAATAGTGTAGCAAACATCTCCTACTATCTAATCTAGCAACAACCATGCAAATATGATCCTAACTTTGAAGAGAAAATTTTCCAAAGAAAGGTTTTGGATGAAGAGTCCTTATGCTTCCCATCAGATTTTCTCACCATCATAGGTATGTTAGTAATATATAGATATGATATATAACGGTTTATATATATATATATATATGTATATATATATATATATGATTTAGCATAGTGTTACCTTGAAGTATTAAAATTCGACCTATATATACGTATAAGTTTGTGTAAATAATTTTATTTATATTGCAAAGTTATGTTAATATCTGGAATAGCTTCATAATAGTTTAATATATAAGTATACCTTTGAGTCTGCACATACATATTACGATAATTACGGTTATATAAGATATTTTTGTGGATATGTATAAACTGCATACATTTAGTCTTCAATAGTTTAAATGTCTATAACCTGCGCGTATATATTTAGTTATATATATATATGTATGATGTCTGCATATAGGTGTGAGTAGCCGGCATGTATGCATATATATATATTCAGTTTACATTCTATCTATTGTTATTATATGGTCTGTATATATTTTGATCTTAAATGTATATAAAATAAGAAATTATAATGAAGTATTATATATATAAATCAACAGTTTGTTAAAGGATATTGTTTTTTTCTCATACAAGGGTTGCATATGTTATATATACATGGTTGTATATATGCGTAGTCTATATATGTTTTTGAGTAGTATATATACAATTAGTTGCCTATATATGTAAAGTCTACATATATGTTGTTTATACATTTTCAGTCTGACTGTATATATTTGGATAGCATGCACACATTTGCTTACATGTACATATATAGTATACATATATATATGGGTTCCTATAAGTTGTATGTAACCTGCTATTTTAGTATAATATGGCTGTTAGTTATATAGTGTTATATATAACAGCTTATATATGTTTAAAGGTATGTAAACTTTATATTAGTTTTATATGAAATCTGTTTATGTATATGAATTTATACAAGTTATATACCATTTTGTAAGTCATCTATAGGTTTATATAGGTAGTGCATCATTTGGTTAGTTGTATATATGTTTATATATTAATCTATATGTAAGTATTTGTGAACTTAGTTTTTCAATATATATATGTATATATAGATTTTATTTTATAGGTGTTAGAGTTAAAATGTTGATTTGAAAATATATCTTATTTTAAATGTGTGTTTTAAAATTTGAGTTGTAGAGAAAATTTATGATATAAATTTTGTTTCAATTATATCAAGATGGTTCTGATTCATTTTCATCAATTCTTATCTATCGGCTTTGTCGAACTCATTCCAATATAGATTTGCTTTGGAATTCGTAACTCATCTCATTCTCGTTCATCTCTAGCCTCGAAAGGCGAGCAATCACTCACGATTAATATTCTTATATTTAGTAAAATTGATTTCAATTGAAACGACAATTGAAATATGCTGCTGTTAGTTATTTACATTTTCTATATATATGTTATTATATGTATCTGTTCACCCGTGACATCTAACACCATTATCTGTTAATTTTAATGATGATATATTCCTGTTATATTATTATCATATCTGTTATCACTCTGCAAGTTTCCTTTTAGTATAGAATTCCCTATGGGTTGAAGTGATACATACTCGAACGATCTGTAGAATAGGAGAAAATCGTTATGGGCTGAAATGATAAACCGAAGCGATTTTCACCGAATTGAATTTGGGATTGCAGGTTGAAATGATATATACCTGTAGATATTTAAATTACGGATTGAAATGATAAATATCCATATCACTCGACCATAGGATAGAAAATTATAGACACCGCTGGTGTGTATATATATATTTGGAAATGGTTTCCAGAGTTTAAAAAGAAATAAATATGGTTTAATTTAAATATTGATTTTAAGATATTATATATAAATGTTATTTTTATAAAGATTTAAATTTTCATTTTTAAATTTTATGTGATTCAAAATTTTAAATTTAAAGGCTAGTTTCGAAAATATAAATTTTAAGACTTTTCTTATGATTTTAATATTTATATATATATAATCTTTTATTTTAAAAAAAATGATTTAAGGTTTAATAATAAGTTGATTTAATTGATATATAATGTGTTTAAGTATTTATTTAAAAATATATTTTAAAATATATTTTTTATATTGATTTTTAGAAGTTAAGATTGAGAGGATAAATTTGAATTCATATGAAGTTGGATCTAATTAAGAATTTATTTAATTAAATCGATTTGAGACTTATTGAATTTGAGATTTTTAGAGGAAATGAATTTTTTACTTGATTTTGGTTCAAGGTGATTAAACGAATATTTCAAGTTTCAAATAAATTGAAGGAAACATTTAGTTTATTTGTAATTTGGGTTTATTTAAATGATATTGGATTTATTAAGTGAATATTTCAATATTAAATAATTGAAAGTTTTGAGATATAAATGAAATTGTCAAATTTAGTTTGTAAATGTTTGAATATTTAAAGCTTTGAAATCTACTGAAGTTGAAATGGTTTAATTTTGAGTTAATCTGTATTTAAAATCGATATAATTTGAAATGGTTTATTAAGAAACTGAAATGGATTGAAATTGGTGAAATAAAATTGAATTAAATTTGAATTTTGGAAGTCGAATTGATCTGAATCGATTGGTGAATTTTAAGGAAACTATTTTGTTCTATAAAGTGTTTTAAATTATATTTAATACTATATATATTTTACTTTTCAAGTCATTTTAATATAAACTATTTCGATAAATTAATTATTTTAATATAAACTATTTTATTTTATAAACTATCTTAACTTAAAACTAATTTTAATATAAACTATTTTATTTTATAAACTATTTTATTTTATAAACTATTTTATTTTATAAACTATTTTATTTTATATCCTATTATTAATATTTAAACTATTTAAGTGTGAAGTTATGATTTCAAAGTTATGAAATTCAAAGTATTATGTTATCAAGTGTTATGATTTCTAAAGTGTTATAACTTCTAAGCTTTATAATTTCGGAAGTGTTATAACTTTGAAGTGCTATGATTTTTGAAATGAATATTATTTTACTTGAGAAATGATATCGTATTGATAGGGTTTTGCAATGGATATGATAATTTTGTTTTGAAGTAGGATATTATGAAATTACCATGGTGTTATAATAACGTTTGGTTGTTAATAGCATATATTACCATATGGTAGATAGTTCCACGGATCCTCAGAGGATGGTCATCCCAAACATCCATTGAGTTACTTGTATTTTAGTTGATATTTCACCTGAGTTGGATTTATTAATATAAAATTGTTAATCCTGACTCGAGTGTTTTCTTTTTTACTTTACACTTGGGTCAGACTGAGTATCATAGTATTTGAGACCTACCTTCGGGGTTGGAGCTTCGATTGGAGATCCATCTATCTATCAAGCTTTCAGTTATTCAGTTGACTCCACTGATATATTCATGTTTGTTATTTGACTACTATATTCGAGACGTCATTATACCTTATTTTACTCTGCTATATATGTGTGTGTGTGTGTGTGTGTGTAGTAGCAGCTTCATGAACTACTAATCATTTGTTTCCGTTGCTTATTTTTATATTACTCTGTGTGCGTGATTCTGTGATTTATTTATTTGCTGTATATGCTGAGTTTTGCCAAATTTAAATTAACAATCTGATATTTTGAGCAATTCATGTCCGACATGTGTGTCTGTTTATGCACTTGGCCGGCGCAGCATGATAGGGGGTTCTCTCTTCTTGGTTTGGTAGCGAACGTATGACCCTTACTCCACATGTCCCTGTGGGGTAGGTGTAGTTGAGAGGCTGGCCGTAAAAACAAAACACAAGTACAGCTGTATGCTACGGTGGGCGTTACTCCACTGACATGGTTCCGTTACAGTTGGTATCAGAGCTCTGGTTATAGGAAAAACTTAGCATATATAGTAAATTTAATTACAGAATTACTTTCGTTCGAGCTTGAATCTCTTCCTCTTTGGTTCGAATCTCCTTTGAATTTCGAGGCTCCCCTTTTGTTCTGGAATCCATCTTTGCCTTCCTATTCGTGTTTTTTTGATTTTGGAGTATCCCAAAACTCCACTCCCGTTGATCTTAATAATGAATCAATGGTCCCGCCAATCTTGGAATGATTTGCAAAGGGGTAAAACTCCTTTACAATGGGCATTGATTCACCGAAGATTTCTGTATCCTCGGTTTAGATGCTACTATCTTTTGCTGTGCCCTAATTCCACTCTTGCAATTGAATGTTGATTTGCCTCATAAATTCTGCATCGATCTTATTCTCAAAGTAACAGCTGACCCGGTTAAGATCACCCACGATTAATATAAGGCTACCCATCTTCATCGTTTGTAATTTAATTACAATATCTTCCTCCCGAATTTGTTTTCATGATTTAAGTTCTCTTCGATTAGGACTCCTTTAATTTTGAATCTCGTATGGCATTACATACAGTGAAATTGATTTTTGGAAATTTTTTGATTCTTGTAAAAGAAGAACTTTATAAAAGTACAAGTGACTTTGAAACAATTAATTTTGGATGGTACTCAATCTGAAGAGATAAATTTTATGCATGATGGAATTTATATAAGAATGATTTGATATATTTGAGATTATTAATTTTGGAAAGTACTTTATCTGAAATGAAATCTTATATATAATGGAATTTATATAAGTGCGTTATTTGAAGTTATGATTTGAAAGGGTACAATATATGGTATGTTATATTTTAAAGTAAGAGGTATGGGGTAGTACCCTCCGCGAAGAAGTATAGGTTGATATGCTTCGACCCAGATGTACTTGGGGAATCCAGGAATGGATTCGACAGATAAACCTTAACGGACTTGGGTGAATTTAGAAATGGATTCAAATTGATATGGTTATTCTGTAACATCTCCAAAATTTTATCAATTTAAAATTAGTAATTTGTTTGAATTTCTGGAATTTAATTTGGAGTTAATTTGAATTAATTCTAAATTTTCAAAACATATGAATATTGTGATTGTTTATATATATATATATACATAATGGATTGTAATTCAAATTTGAATTTGAATTTGAATTTGAGCATGTATTTGAATTTGAATTTAAATATAAAATATCTTAAAATTATTTAGATTCAAAATATTAACATATGTGTATAATTTTATAAATATATAAATTAGTGTTAAAGCACTTTCTTTTAAAGTTGTATAAATATAAAAAGAAAATGTAATTATATAAATAAGAAAAGACTAATATAAAAATTTATTTAAAATGTTTATGTATGAATAATACAAGTGTATGCTTAAAAACATATTAATTAACAAGTGTAGGTGTTTCGATAAATTAGGGAATACACAAGTGTCATAATCTTGTTTTCCTTTTTGTTTTAAATTAAAAGAAAATAAGGCCAAGTATATACATCTCTATTTCCTATCTTCCTCATTTTCTTTTCACCTTCAAAAATTCAAAGAAAGACAAAAAAAGAAGTAATCTGTAAACAAACCAGGAAGAAAGAAAAGTAATCAAAACAAAAAAATCAAAACCCAAGCAAACTACGTCACAAATTCTACTAAGTAAGATCATCAAACCAAAACAAAGCAGAATATGGAAATTCAAATACTCTCTTCAATTAGCATGGAAATCATCAGATCAAGTTGAAACAATTACAACTTCAAGATCAAAACAATAACAACACAACTTAGTATAATCAAACAACAAAAAGAGGACCACAACAAGATCAAGCTTAGGAAAACAGAAAAAAAATCAACTGTCAAGCATCTCTGCTTTCTTCTTCATAGGTGAGTAAACCCTTTAAAACTCTGGTATTTGATCTGTGATTTGAATTCATGATGAAAGAAAGATTGAACTTTGGCTTGCATATGTACAAATCTCTGTGTGTGTGTATTTTGGCCTGTGCATGTTAATTTACAGGTTCATTCACCCATGTTTTCTAGTTCCAGGTTTTCATAAAACCTGTCAAATTCCTAAAAACCCTGTTTTTAGTTATTGATAGATTGAAATGTTAAAACAAAAAGTGTACAAATTTCTCAAAACTTAATTTTAAAAATACTTTTAAAAACAAACATCAAGTGTTTGTTGTCTGGAACAAGAAATTACTGTAAACTCATCTTATGATAAAAGTTTAATTTCTTTAATTATTTGATTCAATTTTATAACCTAAAACATCTTAGAAAATGTTGATTTTTAAAATTAAAATCACGATTTCTAATTGGGTAACTCGAGAGAAATTGTGAGATGAACAGAACCAAGTTCTGGTGATCGGTAGTGTGATGAAACTCGTGATCGTGTTTGGAGCTTGGTGGATGGTCTGGGATCATTAGAAAATTACTAAACGAAATTGTAAATCATCATGGTGGCCAGAAGTAGCTAAACTAGCGTTTAAGTGGGTTTTCTGGTCAAGATCGGAAATCAAATGGCTGCAACATCTCTGGTGTATCGAGTGACACTGGAAATTGGGGGATCGAAGCATCAGACGTCGACGAGGTTTGGGCTACGATCGCATGGTCTCTGGTGGCCTAAGGTGGCGAGGCATGGGGGTTTTCTGATGATCAAGTTTAATGTCAGTTGGGGTAAGTAGCTCGATCGCGATTTAGTTAACATTTTGGATATCTGGGTGTTCGTGGGGTTCGTGGAGATCATCGTCGATGCGTCGATGATAGTAGCTTCGATCGGAATTGGTTAGAAGGGTTGTGCATATGCACGGTGTTGATGTGGTATCAGGAAATTTAGGTTAGGGGAAGAAGCATCGGTGACTCGAAGTTGCCTTCGGGAAGCTCGCATACTGGCTCGAGTCCTAGCTCGAGTAAATTCGTGTGTGTGTCGGGGGTTTAATACTGAAACAAATTTTAAATTGGAAAAAATTGCACACGGGTAAGTTATGAGGGAACTCGAAGAAAATGGAGGATGGCCCGGGGTGACACTCGAGTCCGCCTCGGGTTCTAAGATTTCCAGTTTAAAAAAAATTGATGATTGTTTATTAAGTCGAAATGTGTAGTTTAAGAGTTTTGAAATAAAATACTTAAAATTAATTAAGTTTAAGAATGTTTTAAACTTATATTTTTAAAAAATTTATTTTAAATAAAACTTAACAAAGTAATTAAGGAATTAATCAAATGTTTTATATTGTTAACTTAAAAGTAAGTTAATTATATTGATAATGATAGTTAAATAATTAATGATAAAAATTACTTAGTAATTAATGAATAATTAATTACTAATTAAGGTTAATTGATTTGTAATTAAGGATTAACTAATTAAGGAAAAATTAATTAATAAAAGTAATTAAGATTTAATTAATTAACAATTAAGGATTAATTAATCAAGGAAAAATTAATTAATAAAAGTAATTAAGATTTAATTAATTAACAACTAAGGATTAATTAATTAAGGAAAAATTAATTAAGAAAAGTAATTAAGATTTAATTAATGAACAATTAAGGATTAATTAAGAATTAATTAATGAATAATTAAGGATTAACTAACATAAAAATTTAAAATAATTAATCATTAATGAAGGATAATTAATAAAAATAATTATGTGATTAATTAATGGTAATCACATGATTTGTCCCTCTTAATTTCAGATGATTTGATTATTGTTAAATGCTTTGCATTGATGAAAGTCTCTGATATGTGATTGTGATCTGTGTGATATAAATTACTTTGTGCTGAGCTGTGATATCTGTGATTTGTTCTGCGTAAATGTGAAAGACCTATTAGCCATAAAACGGCATTTGAATTTCGACGCAACAGGGAGTCGAATTCCAGTTGGTTATCCGAAACCCACATCGAACTCTAAAAATGAATCTTTGTGAATGATACATCCACGTGTTTTAAAGATTAAGCGCTCACTATTTGGTTTAGCCAAGAGAGGACCATGTGTGATATAACGCATTCTAAATAGTGATACGACGAATGGATAACATTTGAAGATGGTGGTGAAGACCGGATGTCTTTGAGAACGATAGGATAACCTATCGAATGACTCTGCACTGAGTTGCTCCGGTATAAAGATCTCCATATGTGATGGGGAGTCCGATCGGGATTGTGGATACCTGAATTGCAAGGGCTTCTTCCTTTATTGGACGAAGTGCCTTCGGTTCTATTCGAACCCGGAACAGACTTGTATGGTTGTATGTCTGACATTACACTTTGAGATATAATGAAGATTTCTTTCAAATACATTTATGTTGGTGGCGGAGAATTTATTCTCTTAGCTTAACACCCTTCTCTGAGACGTACGAGCTCAGAGGTTATGTAGTTGATGGATATCAGTGGTATACTCCCAATTTGGTAGTGTGGCATGCTGAGTGCTGCTGTGTGTTGCTGATCATTTGTTGATCAAAGTAAGGCTTTTGTGTAAAGCGTATCTTTGTGGACGAGGCCTCATCGGACCTCACATCCCGGAAATGGTCGAAACAGGAAAGATGCGGCAAGGTTACGAGGGTCGCACCCTTTAGGGTATGTCTATTTTCTTCTGGAAAAAGGTGATATCATGGTATAGAGCCCAGATATTTAACCTATGTGGTTGTTGAAAATTCATTACTTTGTGGTTGTTGCTTTGTGATTGAGGACCCTCGGATAAAGTTCGCAAACGACCGGGGGATAGCGTACTCGTGTAGTAGTTACCTAGTTACAGAGGTAACCCGACCTTGTGTTGGCAGAGAGCTGGTTAAGTTCTTGGGACGTCCCTCCAGAGGCGTACCCATGTGGCATAGGAAGTTCCTTAGCCTGACCATTTGTTGGAAATACTATCACCAATACGCGCCCTGTACGGTTTTAGTTGCATAACCTGCCATTTACTCATGGTGGCGCCTTACTGTTTAGATGGTAGTTACAGTAGGCATAGTACGAAATGTCTATGCTGGCTAAGATTAATTTTATACTTTCAAAATTATTTCTACACTATGCACTAGTAATAATATCAAAGAATTTTCTCGTATCAAGCATGTTTGACTGTCATAAGAAGAAATCTCCTCCAATTGTGCGATTGCATTGTGTGTGTGGCATGAGGTCTTATGGTAGTATCATTTTCCAAAAAGCATATCGGATTTCTTTTATAAGTTGTTTTTATACAAACAACTGTTTTTGTTTACTCATACCAGTCCCATGACTGACCCGGATTTTATTATTTCCTTTCTAAACTCTGGATGCCCATAATTTCCACACGGGCAGCCTAGAAACAGGTTATCCATGTTTTGGAGCTAGCTTGGATTATAAAGTCTTTTGGAAGCTATCGAATTTTGGAAAGCCCTGGTTTGGATATCTTTTGAGAAGTTTGGAGTTTTGAAGACCTTGTCGAAAGAGAAGTATGTTGGAACCTTTTGAAGACTCTGTTGTCGTTCCATTATGAAGTTGTTATTATTCTATTGTTATATCAAGTGTAGCACTCTGATGTTGGTGATAATGGTTGTAATCAAATGTTGTGGTGATGTTGTATCTGCATGTTGATTAATGATAATTCATTTTGTTTCCACTGTTTATATTCATCTAATGTTGTTATAAGCTCCATCCGAACTGGAGTTCGACGTTTGAATCCCCCGCAGTCGAATAGAAGTGAGGTATTTGATGTCGATTTTCGAATGCTGGATTTCGGGTCATGATATTCGGACTTAAACGCATGAGTTCCTTGATTTTTTTCAGGGTAGATGGTTCTTTAGTTTACCCAATGGAAGCGCTTTCGATCCTGGGATCTATTGTTTATGGATCTTCCGGGAAGGAAGTGCATCCATTGCGTAAATCATTGAATCAGCAGCGTACCAGTGCAGCAGGGGTCGATGATCCCTTGCTCACGAAATGGCTATGATATTTTCTTGGAATCCAGACGGTGGAAGGATATTCTAGAAAGTTTTGTGCCCATTGCGTAAATACTGGATCAGCAGCGGGCCATTGCTATTGTAAAATCATTTTTTGACATTAGATCTTTGAGCGGCACTTCTCATACCTGTTTTTAAGTATTTTTCACTAAGTGTTAAAACAGGTCGACTAAGTACTTAGAGATTTCTAGTCTTACGCCCGATCAATGTACGACCAGAGTCTAAAAGAACGAGGATAAACCTGATAAGACATCAAGTTATAAAAGAATTTTGATAAAATATTATATAAAGGATATTTTGATCGTTTTTCTTCTAAATACTTTAAATTGTTTTAAATATTGTCTATTTATGTACGACATGGTTTATAAATTGGTTTGAAAATTATATGAATACAAATTTAGAATTTGACAATTTAATTTTCGATGATTTCAAACTTTGGTTTTAAAGTTTTAAGATGTATATTATTTAGTGTTTTCAAATAGAAAATCGTTTCCAATGGATTTTTAAAAGTTTTAAATCGGTACTCTCTTCTTTAGTCACTGGAAAATAATTTCGGTGATGACTGCAGCATCATCGACATTCATTTTCGAGTTTCAAAGTGGAGAGACCGTTAGTAGCTTTGCATACTTTTGTTGTGAAAAAATTAAAATTTGATTTGAATTTTTAAAGTATGACTTGATTTATATACTATTAGTATATGATTTTACATTTGATTTGGATGTATAATATATATTTATCTCTAAATTGTTTGAAATTAATCGAAAATATAATTCTTAAATCTTAAATGATGATTTCAATTATAAATGAAGCCAAAATTTTGAATAAATATTTAAACCTTGAAATAATTAAATAGAATCAATTTAAAAACTAAATGAAATTTTATGATTTGAATTGGTAGTTTGAACTAACAAATTTGAACTGAATGACTATTTATTGATTTAATAAAATGGATTAAACCAAAGTATTGAATATAAATTATTTTAAATTGAAATTTGTATCATTTTAAAAATTAATTGTTGGACATGCATTTCAAATCTATTTTCTTTCCGGTTGTTTCTATTCTCCTACCTCCTTCCTTTTCGAGGATGAAAAGTTTTGAGTGGGAGAGAGTGTAATGAACAATAAATTTTAATAGTTTTAATAACGTATTTGACTGAAATTTTGTAAAATTTTAAATAATTGAATTTTGAAATAAAAATTTTATATTTGGAACACGTCTACTTAAACATAGTAAATGGTAAATTTTCGTCAGATAATATTGAAGTGTATTTTCTTGGGTAACTTTATTTCAATTTAAATCAGTTAATATTAGATGATAATAAAATGTTTTTGAAACCTGAATATTGTTATGCAATAAATTTGTAAATCATCTTCTGAGTGAGACGTCATATTTCGTTTCTTCAAATTTGGACCGATATTGCTTCGTTTATCGTATTTTCGATAGATTTGCAGCATTTTCGACACCAAGTATCGACTTTGATAGGATGATCATACTAACGATATCTATATACCGTTTTGATCGTCTCGCCGCGCTAATCTCCATGATATATTCAATTTTGTGTTTCGATGACCGGTACATGACAGAACCTGTGTACTGATAACCGTGTCGGTTCTGTATTTTGTCTTTTGAGTTTTGACCTTTCAATTGTACATTTGAGAAAATAATAGCCACTAGTCTCTTTCTATTCCACCGTATAACCATTGGCCACTACTAATTAATAATTCACAGAATTCAAGCTTTGACTTTTAACATTCCACCAATTCACTTTATCTTCAGGTTTCTTTTATTTTCATTTCTATTGCTCTTTTGTTCTCTGTTCTTACTTTCTCATAAAAAAATTATGATATACAAAGCTACCCTCAATAATTTCCCCATCAACCTGCAGCGTGTCTCCCATATTTGCTATGAATCCACCCCACTCTTCCCCTATCCCACTTCACCAAAACCCAGTCTGCATGCTCTTCCACTTCTCCCTTTGACTTCGTCTACTCTCCGTCGTCAACCGGCCTCATTTTCACTCGCCGCCCTTTCAACATACAAAGTGGCTGAACCCTTAACCATGTTGGCCGAACCCAAAGCTCACCTAGTCAGGATCCACCATCAGCCGCACCTCCGCTTGCCCAGCCACCGCGGTCTCCGCCTCCTCTGGCCATGGTCGTGCTCTGCCTTGCTTTGGCTCCACCGGTCCCTATCTCGGTTCCATCTTTTCTTTATTTATATATTATATTGGTTGTTATATTGTAAGTACATATTTAAATAATAGTTAGTTATATATTAGAATATATATATATATATATATATATATATATATATAATGTTCTATATATATCTGTTAGTATTATATGATTATATTATGCTGTTATTTGTAAGTTTAGTTTATTTATAAATTTTATTATAAAAGAAGTAGCGTATCTGTTTCCTGCATATACTATTATATGTTTTTAATATAAAAGTTATATGTATCTCAATATACATATTAGTACACATTCGACTCTTAGTTTATAAATCGGTTAGTTATATATTATATATATGGGTAAGGTTAAAGTTGCATTTGTTGTTGATATATACATATATATACATACATATATATATATATATATATATATATATATATATATATATATATATATGTATGTATGTATACATATTATAATGGGTATGTCAGTAATATATAGATGTGATATATAACGGTTTATATATATATGATTTAGCAAACTGTCACCATGAAGTATTAAAATTCGACCTATATATATACATATAAGTTTGTATATAATTTTATTTATATTGCAAAGTTATGTTAATATCTGGAATATCTTCATAATAGTTTAATATATAAGTATACCTTTGAGTCTGCATATACATATTAGTGTAAGTACGGTTATATAAGATATTTTTATGGATATGTATAAACTGCATACATTTAGTCTACGTTAGTTTATATGTATATAACCTGCGTGTATATATTTAGTTGTGTATATATATGTATGATGTCTGCATATAGGTGTGAGTAGCCGACATGTATGCATATATATATTCGTTTTACATTCTTATCTATTGTTATTATATGGTTTATATATATTTTGATCATGAATGTATATAAAATAAGAAAGTATAATGAAGTATTATATAAATAAATCAACAGTTTGTTAAAGGATATTGGTTTTCCTCATACAAAGGCTGCATAGGTTATATATATGGTTGTATATATGTGTGGTCTATATATGTTTTTGAGTAGCATATATACAATTGGTTGCTTATATATGTAAAGTCTACATATATGTTGTTCATACATTTTCAGTCTGTTTGTATATATTCGGATAGCATGCATACATTTGCTTACATGTACATATATATTCTACATATATATATGCATGGGTTCCTATAAGTTGTATGTAACCTACTGTTTTAGTATAATATGTCTGTTAGTTATATAGTGTTATATATAACAGCTTGTATATGTTCAAAGGTATGTAAACTATATATTAGTTTTACATGAAATCTGTTTGCTTTTATGTATATATATGAATTTATACAAGTTCAAGATCATTTTGTTGGTCATCTATAGGTTTATATAGGTAGTGCATCATCTGGTTAGTTGTGTATATGTTTATATATTAACTTATATGTAAGTATTTATGAACTTAGTTTTTCAATATATATATATATATATATATATTATAGGTGTTAGAGTTAAAATTTTGATTTGAAAATATATCTTATTTTAAATATGTGTTTTAAAATTTGGGCTTTAGAGAAAATTTATGACATATATTTTTTTAGTTATATCAAGATGTTTCGGTTTCATTTTCATCAATTCTTATCTATTAGCTTTGTCGAACTCGTGCCAATAGATATTTGCTTTGGAATTCGTGCCTGAATTAGTAATTCATCTCGTTCTCGTTCAACTCTAGCCTCGAAAGGTGAGCAATCACTCACGATTAATGTTCTTATATTTATTAAATTTGATTTCAATTGAAATATGCCGCTGTTAGTTATTTACATTTGCTACATATATGTTAATATCTGTATTTGTTCACACGTGACATTTGACACCATTATCTGTTTATTTTATTGATGATATATGCGTGTTATATTATTATCATATCTGCTATCACTTTGCAAGTTTCCTGTTAGTATAGAATTCCCTATGGGTTGAAATGATACATACCTAAACGATCTGTAGAATAGGAGAAAATCATTATGGGTTGAAATGATAAACCCAAGCGATTTTCATTGAATTGAATTTGGGATTGCGGGTTGAAATGATATATACCCGTAGATATTTAAATTACGGATTGGAATGATAAATATCTATATCACTTGACCATAGGATAGAAAATTATATACAGACACCGTTGGTCTATATATATATATATATATATATATATATTGAAATGGTGACAAAGGTTTAAAAAGAACTATATATGGTTTGATTTAAATATTGATTTTAAGATATTATATATAAATGTTATTTCTAAAAGGTTTAAATTTTGATTTTTAAATTTTATGCGATTAGAAATTTTAAATTTAAAGGCTATTTTTGAAAATATAAATTTTAAGACTTTTCTTACGATTTTACTATTTTAATATATATATATGTGTGTATATATAAGCTTTTATTTTAAAAAAATGATTTAATAACAAGGTTTAATAAAAGTTGATTTAACCGATATATAATATGTTCAAGTAATTATTTAAAATTATATTTTAAAATAGATTTTTTTATAATGATTTTTAGAAGTTAAGATTGAAAGGATAAGTTTGAATTTATTTGAAGCTGGATTTAATTAAGAATTTTATATAATTAAATCAATTTAAAACTTATCGAATTTGAGATTTTTAAAGGAAATGATTTTTAACTTGATTTTGGTTCAAGATGATTAAATGAATATTTCAAGTTTCAAATAAATTAAAGGAAATACTTAGTTTATTTGTAAGTTGGGTTTATTTAAATGATATTGGATTTATTAAGTGAATATTTCAATATTAAATAATCGAAAGTTTTGAGATATAATTGAAATTGTCAAATTAGTTTGTAAATGTTTGAATATTTAAAGCTTTGAAATCTATTGAAGTTGAAATGGTTTAATTTGTTGTTAATTTGTATTTAAAATCGATATAATTTGAAATGGTTTATTGAGAAACTGGACTGAATTGAAATTGATGAATTGGAATTGAATTAAATTTGAATTTTGGAATTCAAATTGATCTGAATCGATTAGTGAAAATTTTGGAAACTATTTTATTCTATAAAGCCTTTTAAATTATATTTAAAACTATATATATTTTTTAATTTATAAATCATTTTAATATAAACTATTTTAATAAACTAATTATTTTAACATAAACTATTTTATTTTGTAAACAATTTTAACTTAAAACTATTTTAATATAAACTATTTTATTTTATAAATTATTTTATCTTATATACTATTATTAATATCTAAACTATTCAAGTGGGAAGTTATGATTTCAAAGTTATGAAATTCAAAGTATTTGTTATCAAGTGTTATGATTTCCAAAGTGTTATAACTTCTAAGCTTTATAATTTCGAAAGTGTTATAACTTTGAAGTGCTATGATTTTTGAAGTGAATATTATTTTAAGTGAGAAATGATATTGTATTGATAGGGTTTTGAAATGAATATGATATTTTGGTTTTGAAGTAGGATATTTTAAATGACCATGGTGTTATAATAACGTTTGGTTGTTAATTGCATATATTACTACATAGTAGATTGTTCCACGGATCCTTAGAGGATGGTTATCCCAAACACCCTTTGAGTTACTTGTATTTCAGTTGATATTTCACTTTGAGTTGGATCTATTGATATAAGAATGTTAATCCTGACTCGAATGTATTGTGTTTTGCTTTACGCTCCGGTCGGACTGAATGTCATTGCATTTCAGACCCACCTTTGGAGTTGGAGCTTCGATTGGAGATCCGTCCATCTATCCAGCTTTCAGTTACTCAGTTTACTCCACTGATATATTTAGTTTTATTATTTGACTACTATATTCGAGACTTCGTTGTATCTTGTTTTACTCTATTATATGTATATATATAGTAGCTTCATGAATACTATTCATTTGTTTCCGCTGCTTATTTTTATATTACTCTGTGTCTATGACTCTATGATTTATTTATTAACAGTAATGTTGAGTTTGACAAATACAAATTAACAATCCGATATTTTGTGTAACGACCCAGAAATTTCGATCCCGAAATTTCCAGATAGTTAGTGAAAGAAGAAAGAGAAAGAAGAAGAAACAGAAAACTCAAACTCAAATTCTCACATTCGCAGCGGATAAAATATAATAGCAAATAAAATAATAGTTTACAAAGAACAACTGTATCAGTACATTTTAATTTTCACATCAGAGTTACAACATTTTCATAACACTGGACAGTTTAAACAACATGTCGCAGATAAATAACAATATATATCACAGCGGATAAACACTCTATACGTTCCTGCCCTTCAGCTCTCCTTCTGAGCTCCAGAACGTCCTTACCTGCAAATCTGTAATACTCGGTCAGACCCGAGCATCAAAGTAATACCCAGGTCAGGCTGGAAAACAGCGTGAGTAAACCCATCTACCTTGGAATACAAAAGCATACAATTTATATAAACCCGGGGTAACTTATATCGATTCACTACTTCACAAGTTGTTAGACACCACTTATTTCACACATAAATTTCTAAGTACCAAAAACTTTGGTTAAATGATCAAATTCACTTAAATCGTTCCATTTTAGCCTATTGGTTTCACATATTAATTCATGAAGAATCGAAGTGGTTTCAGGTATTCACTAATACCCGACTCCGGTCTCTTTGAATCCAATATCATCTTAACCCAAGTTATTCAGGTGATTAAATTCAACTACTGGATGTCCCTCTTATATAGCAATAACATAGATAAACATCACCCATTTATCATTGATTTAACCCATACCATATCAATAGAATGTCACAGCATATCATCCAATAGATATCATTCAATTTATTCAGCAACAATCATCCATAAGCAAGCATTATCAATTCATATCATAATTAATCATCTAATCCTGCTTAATTAACCATTAATTAATTTACAATTATTTTATTAATTCATTAGTTCCATGATTACCTTACCAATCAACCAATTAATCTCTAATCATAGATTAATTATCCTTTAATTATCAATTTATAAACCTCAATTATTAATTAATCTCCTTTAACACAAAGTAATCAATCCTTAATTACTTTATAATCAATTAATTACCCTCTAATTAACTGATAAATTAACCATCAACTATTGATTAATAACCTTAATTATTAATCAATATCTCTTAATACAAATTAATTATTCCATAATTATTCTTATAATTTATTAATTAATAAATAATTAACAAATTAATTATATCTTAATTATTAATTAATAAAACTTAATTATTAACTAATAACCTTAATTAAAAATTAATTAATCCTTAATCACCTGTTGATTAAACAGTTAATCAACCTTTAATTAATATTTATTAATCCTTAATTACTTCTCCTAGGTGATTAAGCTTCAATTACTTCCCATTAGAAAATTTCCCTTATATTAATTCACATTATACAATAAATCTTTAATTACTTTATTAATTCAATCATTAGTCATCAAAACCTTAATCAACTTAAAAATAATCCATTTATCTTATTATTTTCTTACTTACCATTTACGAATAAATTTAAACATTTTATTCTTTAATTAACACTTGGTCACATTTCTATAATTAAGTTTAACTTAATTTACAAATTTAAATTAAACAAATCACCTAGCTTCTTAAATCAAATGTTATATAAGAACATATATTACAAAAAAAAATTATTTTAAGAAAACAGTCTTAAAACTCGATTTATTTAAATCCCTAAAACTGATTTATTTACAATTTTAAAGTTTAAACCCTTGTTTAAACAACCTGGACAAATCTCTTGTCTTACCCGGGTAAACATTCAATTCTCGAGCCCAAAACATATCTCAACAAGCCAACCCTCGAGCTTATTCACTTTCCAAAAAAAAAAACTCAAGCACAACCCAGTACAACCAAAAAAAGGCACGAGCAACAACTTGAGTAAACCCCAAACCTCTCTCCTTCTTCCCCTTTCTTTACTGCTTCTCCTAACAACAGTATCAACCAAACCTTACTGCAGCACCAAAGCACCATGCATGTGTACACGACGGCAAAGCAACATCGCCGAACTCCAACATCGCCAGCAAGCCTACTTTGACTTCCATGTCTGATGACAACCATCCAATATCCCCTAAGATCACCAGAACGAAATCAAAGTCCTGAAGCACCATTAGACAAAACAATGTTGACCAAATCATCCCTCACCATCACGCTCCGTCCACCAGAACCCCTGCCTCCTTGCCCAGACCTTCATCATACAGTCAATTCCATCTCCCACCATCCTGGCCTGTCTCGGTGCCGTCACGCCGCTGCTCCAGACATTCGAACTTCGATGTCTAATACCTACATTAAACCCTATTATGACCTCGTCCCGTCGCCTCGATGAACTGCAACCCATGCCACTATTTTTCTCAAGTAGCCAGATCTCCAAACTATCCTCTGGCCAAACCCCATGCCGAAACGCCGCTTATTTCGCCGGAATTTGACTAAAATATAAATTCCGGTCAACATACTATTTCTCATTATTTACTTGTTTAAAAATAATGATTTGATTACTATAATTCATCATTTTTTATGACAAATCTGATTTCATAATCAAAGTTTGAAAATTTAACAATGAATTTTCTGCCCTTGATTGATTTCTCAGTTATATATTTTTTTCTTTTCAAAAAATCAGCTATATATAGTAGAAATTATTCTTAAAAAGAAATCATACCCATATGCAAATTTATCTTCAAAGATCATAACCCAAAATTTAAGCATAGGAAGGGAATTTGATTTTTATTTATTTATTTATGTGTTCGAACTAGTTAAACAGAGACAATTTATCAGACATGCACAGATTTCTTTTGCCTTAATCCACATCAACTATGATAAATTCATCCCTGCAAACCTTAATTGCTCACTACTACAAGAATTTATGCATCAAAGGTTCTTAAGGGTGTAGTATACTCACAGTGGGTTAAACAGAAAGCCTTGTTCTAAAAATCTGGAATATTAAAAGAGCATTTACTGGGTGTATAGGTATGAACATCCATACAGTTATGAACATATACAACAATCCATATTAAACAACATGCTACACTTACCATACTTCATTCTAAGAAATTTCAGCATGCATCTATATTTAAATAGAATTTTTTTTATTTACTCACCCAAAAATCACTTATATACCCAGGCAACACATTCATTCACTTATGCAAGCAAAAATCGAGTAATTTCTATAATCAAATCTTGCATGCATTCAGTTATAAAGCAGAATTTAGTTTTCCAAGAGAGAGGATTTACTCACCTGCATTTTGATTTGAACAGAGCAGGTTGAGGCAATTTAAACTTTGAAAACTTGGACTCTGAAACTTTTTTTTCTTCCACTTTGATTTTTAAACAACTACTTCGAATTAGAAGGCTGAGGCTTGATACAACTGAATCGAACTGCATGCCTTTGATTTTGCAGCTGGATTGCTTCAGGTTGAAAATTTGCAGTTGCTATCTGATTTATCTTCTTCTTCTTTTTTTCTTCTTCTTTTTTTTCTCTTAAAGTTTTGATAGTTTGAATCCCTGATTCCTGTGGTTTACTTGTTAGCTTGAACAAAGATGAACTTTCTAGATTACAAGTTGAAGTTTGTTTTGATTTTTATTTTGATGATTTCAGGTTTTGAAGAAAACTACAGGCTTTGATAATTTTTTCCCAGATTTTTGAAATTTTTTTCTTTCATGATTAAGAGAGTGAAGATAGGATAAGAAATGAAGATGAAAGATACAGGTTAATATAAGTTTAAATTAGATTTTGGTAAAAATAAAAGAAAATTAAAATAGAAGTTGACACTTGTCATTATACATACTTAATTTGTTAACATATGTTACTAAGAATGATGATAAGTTACATATGTAATTTCATGTGAAATTATATATATTTTTCTTTATATTTTTATAAAGCTTTTCTGCTAATATGATATGTTTATATATATATATATATATATATATATATATATATATATATATCCATTAACACATTTCCTCTTCACTTTTATTTATACCATTAAAATTTTAAGATATTACTTTGAATTTTCAAAATTGAATTCTATTTAAAATCAACTTATATATACACAAAATCAAATATATATTTTGTTTGTAAAGGATAAATTTTGCCAATTTAAACAATTATATAAATATGTTTATTGTGATTGTATATTCACAATGGATTTGTATATGTACTAACATAAAAAAATCATAGAGTTCACAAATCTATTTATATATATAAGATTCATCATTTATATATACATCCAGACATCTTAATCATCAAATTTGTTTGTTCAATCCAAATAAAATCAGCACTTTAATAGTTTAAAATCAGTTAATTATCAAATTATCAGCTGTTAGAAAAATCGGGTTATCACATTCCTTCCCCCTTTGAATCTTTTCGTCCTCGAAAAGAAACGAGACCAGAATTATAAAAAAGCTTATTATCAGAAAATTTATCTTTGATTATTTTTAGAATACTTTTTAAAATCCATATAATACTATAAAATAATTTTATACATATGCTTTTTATAACTCGATGTTTCAACAAGTCCGTCCTCGTTCTCACAGAAATTTGGTCATACGTTGGTCAGGCGTAAGACTGAAAATCTATAAGTACTTAGTAAACCCGTTATCAACACCCAGTGAAAATACTTGGAAAACAATTTTACTGAAAATATTGAAAACATTTTGAAATAGAGGAAATATCTTTAGTGAGAATGCTCTGGAAATCATCACCCCCATCCAAGATCACAGTTACATTCCAGGGTTACGTTGCCATCGCAACAAAAGTCCATGTAACTGCAGGCTCTCCACGGCCTCTCGATTACGCCATGGAACCCACAACAGATCACAGTTACATCCAGGGTTACGTTGCCGTCACAGCAAAGACCATGTAACTGCAGGCTCTCAGTGGCTTATGATTTTCGCTGTCGAAATGAAACTTCTCCACTCCTACATAGGTCGCAGTCTACCGATGTAAAATCAAACGCAGACTGTTGGCTCTCAGCGGCACACACGACTTTCGCTATGTTATACCATAGGTCGCAGTCTATAGATATAAAATCAAACACAGACTGTTGGCTCTCAGCGACACACACGACTTTCGCTATGGTATACTCTACTCATAATCCCCAGGAACTAGTTTTGTCCAGACTCCTCACAGGATCAACTTTAGAACCCCCCTTGGGGCTCAAGGCAGCACCACCCGGTGGTACTCCTGAGAAGTTCATTTCAAGGGAGCGCCTTTTTCCCCAGAGCCATCATCAAAACATTTATATTATACATATATAGTACCTTTAAATCATACACCTAGTATGATCTCATACAAAGCTCCTTTACACAAAATTGATTATTCCAAAATCGAAAATTCTCAAACTAGGCTTTTCAAATTCTCATATTGATTTTACCCAAAAATCAAAAGCTTTTCCAAATCCAAAGGTTCCCAAAACCTTTTCTAAAATCCACATAAGATCCTTTATATATATACATATATGTATAATTTTTAAAACTTTGGATCATTTCAAACTTGTATAAAACTCCTTTTTGTACTTCAAACATTTCCAAAAACCCTTTTCTTCTGGCAAAAAGATTCAACAAGGGAAGTTTCATTTTATAAAATAAAGATGTTCAACTTTGTTTACTCAAAATCAAATATTCAAATTTGATTGCTTCTTTCACTATCATTTTCATTCAAATCTGTACGATGTACACATATCATCCGTACGCTATACCAATCTGATCGCTCACTCGATCACACAATTTCACTTCCGAACTAGTATCGTCCACCCGACTCCCTCGTGCGGACACAGATCTGGTTTCTTGATCAGAAACCGTCATTCTCCTTGCATAGCCATAACTATGATAGAGAATATCCAGAACCAATCAACAACCCATATCCAGGTTCACCGTCGAAAATCGAGTGAAAAATCCCACTCGGATCGATATAACTATCTTGAAATTCTGTGCTCGAATCTAGATCAAATCATTATGTGAATAGAATAACATACGTACATTCTACTTATTTATCTTTATTGGTTATTAGCCAAATCAATTGCATTTCTATTCACATTCACATTCACATTGATTTTATTCATTTACTCACAATTGCTTCAATCCATTTGGATTATCACCTCTATTCTTATCTCGATTGGGTACTTAACCAATAACAGTTTGAAATCCAACCAGTTTATTTAGAAAATAGCTTGAAAATTTTAAAAATGATAAGTAGTTGGAAAATAATTACTAGTTTGTAAAATAGGTGTAAAATAGTTAGAAAATAGTTAAAATAATTATAGAAATTTTAGATAATTGCAAAATAATAGTAAGATAGTAATTAGTTTTGTAAAATAGTTGGAAATATAGTAATTAGTTTATAAACAGTTGGAAATTTGTAAACAGTTTCCAAAATAATTGTAAAACAAGTATAAGATAGTTTGGTTTTAAAAAGAAAAGTTGTATATATAATAAATAGCTTGGAAAAATAGGTTTATATTAAATCAATTTTTATTAAAAATAGTCCAGAGTCAAAACTGCTCACTTCCCAATCTCCATTCTTATCAATACAATTTAAATTTCCATTTCCATTTAAATTGGCCCAATTCCAATTTAGATAACTTTAATTTCCATTGAAATTGATTTAACCCAATTCAAGTTGAATTAACCTCAGTTTCTTTCCAAATTCAACATTAATCTCAAATTCTACTAATTCAAATGAATTTCAATTGAACTAGTTCCAATTTAATTCATTTCAACCCCAGTTTGAATTAATCCCAATTTCAAACTCCATTTCCAAATCAAGTTGAATTATTCTTGATTTCTTCCCAAATTCAATTCAAATTCCATTTGAATTTAAAATTATTCAACTTTAATTACAATTCCAAATTATTCAAATAAATTTGGACTAATTACAAATTGAATTCACTTTAATTTCAAACCGTTTCAAATTAATCCAATTCAAATTTTCCAATTGAATTTTATATTTATACATCTTCAATCACAATTTCAATTAACTCAAATCAAATTCAATTTGAACTAATTTCAATCCAAATTCCAAATTTAAACCATCTCGAATTATATAAATTCGAATTAATACCTCAAATGTTGATTTAATTCCTTTAAATCAATTTACCTTTAAAGGTTTAAACAATTCAATTCACAGTTCAGACCCAACATATTATACCACAAATCAAATTAACCTTTAAATAATTTAATTTTGAGTCAAATTCTCAAAACTCCATTTTAAATTATCTCTACTTAACTCATTACATGGTTCAAGTAAGAGTTTCAAACAATTTTAATTATGCAATTTCATTTCTTAACATTCAAATCTTAAGTTCAAAGGAATTCCATATCCTTAATTTTAAATTAAAGTGTGATTTTCCTTTTATCCTAATAATGGATATATTACCACACTTCATTTCTTATTTATTTAAACAAATCAAATTTCAACTTAAAAATTGTTAACAATAATAGGATGATATCATCCAATTCTTTTTAAAACATCCATCAATTTCCAATTTCCAAATCTCAAACCCTTTTTGAGATCACACAAACTCCCAATTCAAATTAACCATTTAACTTCCCAAGTTAAATTCCAATTCCACCTTGAAATTCCCAAATCAGGTTGATCATTCCAACTTATTTGACTTTACCCCAAGTTAAGCTCAATTCACTTAATCCAGTCAACCTTACCCTGTTTGAACTTCCATTTTAAATTTTGAACTTCTCATAAATAATCTTCCCACTTATATGTTCAAAAACTTATCGCTTTTGGGTATCCTATCTCATACCCAATTTAAAACTCAATATTTAGAGTTCATATCAAACCATCTTTGATATTATGTATATCTCTCATATATACATATATACATATTTATTTCTTCGCCCTCCCAGCCATGTTATAAAATTTTAAACCACCTTTGGTTTTAATTCAAGCTAATTCTTTTAAAGTCTACGAACAACTTCTTATTCAAAAATAAGATTACATTCAAAGTAGTTTGAATAATATTATTTCCTTCAACATTTTGAAAATAATTTCAAATATTTAAATTTAGGATACAGAACTTCACAATTTGAAACCCTCTTTAACTTACATTCTTTCTAATTCACAAGTTATTCTCTTTAAATGGTTACTTCCTTAAAACATTTTATTGTTTATTGGAAAACAATCGTCCCATTATTAAACACAATAACCATTCTATTTTTCTGGTTTGAAACCAATTCTATTTCATCTTATTTTGAAATTCTTTCCCAACCACAAGATTTCAATTTTAGTTTGAACCCATTTCAAACTTATCTTTATTCAATTTAAATTTCAGTTTGGTTGTATTTCTATTACTTCTCAATTTAATTCCAATAATTTTAACAACCAATTCCCTTAATATTTATTTGAAAGAAATATTGCTTTATATATCAAAATATATTCTTATATAAAATCATTTAAAATCTTTATATAAGAAAATAACAAGTAAGCTCTCTCATATATATATACTCAACTAATTCTAGGGTACCACTTACCTTCAGCTCCGATACCAAATGTAACGACCCGGAAATTTCGATCCCGAAATTTCCAGATAGTTAGTGAAACAAGAAAGAGAAAGAAGAAGAAACAGAAAACTCAAACTCAAATTCTCACATACACAGCGGATAAAATATAATAGCAAATAAAATAACAGTTTACAAAGAAGAACTGTATCAGTACATTTTAATTTTCACATCAGAGTTACAACATTTTCATAACACTGGACAGTTTAAACAACATGTCCTAGATAAATAACAATATATATCACAGCGGATAAACACTCTATACGTTCCTGCCCTTCAGCTCTCCTCCTGAGCTCCAGAACGTCCTTACTTGCAAATATGTAATACTCTGTGACGCCCCACCTCTATACCCACGCTAGCCAAGAGCACTACGGAGTAATGCTGTCAACTAGCACGGAGAATAAGGCTGTTGAGGAGCGACCATCCGTGTAACTTCTTTGTGCGAGCACCGATATGTCAGATAGTATAGCATGCATTTCATTTAAGGAGGAAGTCCGACATACCGATACAAACTCAAAGCTATCACACGGTGGCTATAAATAAATCTTCGAAAACTAATATAGAAATAGACATAACATAAATCAGTCACAGATAATTCATATCACAAAGGCGGAAACAGATATAAATATTCCACACATAAAAGTGTACATCAGAGTAGTGGTCAGAAAGATCCACAATAATACAGAAGAATAGCAACACGTGCTATACAAAAGAATACAACTATGAGTCTATATCTCAAGTGTAAACAACAAAAACTGCTAATCTATGTGGTTAGCCAAAAGTCAGAGTAATGAATCCCTGGGGAGAAGTCAAGCAGAAGCACGTGTAACATCTCGGTCTGACCCGAGTATTATTTAATAAGAAAATAATAAACGGATCCGTCTAGCTATAAATATCAGATAACATGATATAGAATAAGAGATATGGCATAAACATATGATAACCATAATGGCATACTACAATAAGTATGTAACTGAAAATCAACATGAGATTAATCAATATCACAAGAATCTTCTCAAAGATCCAAAAAGGGTATCATACCCAAAACTTGTATTCACAACAAGTCAATGACACACGAATTCAACAACGCACAAAAATTGATAAACCATATCAATGAAAATCATTTAAATTGGTGAAGCATAAGTTCCAGAATTCAACACACGAAATGCAGAAATCATAAAAAGGGGGAGGCCTATCACAAGAACGGGAGCATGAAAACACACCAACATATGTATCACACGAACGAGACGCTATCTCATGGTAGCTAGCCATTAATTTTTTACACACGAACGGCCCGAAGACCATGGGGCGCTACCCCACATGTGTGAGTCGAAATCACACAGAAACGGGGTCTAGTCTCCCTAGCAGACAAAGAGACATCGCACAATTGCTAGTCTAAATCACAAAATGATCGTCATGATCAAAGAGAAGTGTCAATTACAGTAAGCAATTAAATTTATGAGCTTAGCTTCATGTCCCATAACCACTAGCTTAACTTAAATATTTACGAACAAATTGTAGATCTCCACTAGAAAATTGTCACAAGAGTTTCAATCGAACAAGTCCAAGAATTAACCGACGAAGTAAACGCAAGCGTTTCATACCTCTTGTTTTATTAAGCCGTTTAATTAGATTTCTCATACGAATGAGGTAAAGGTTTGTATATACTAGTAGATTGGAAAACGGTTTAAGAAAAGAGCTTTGTTATTGAAATTAGAGTTGAAATCGTTTTGATGAAAAAGTTTTGATATTTACTACTAGTATTGAAACCTTTATATTTTTAAAGTGACAAATCATAGAAAGGATTTTAGAAACAATCAATCATCAAAATTCACATTCAAAGACATGAATAAAATCCAAAGAAATCGATTACGGAATCTATCAAATGGATATTCCCAAAAAAAATCACGAAGAAAATGTCATCAAAAATCAATAATAAATGATAACAACAAAAGGGAATCAACACACATTGATTAAAGTTGGAAATTCAAACAAAATAGGCAATATAGGCAAAAGGTGCAGATTTAGACGTCTGAAATCAAGGATTCAGACGTCTGAATCTGGAAAACCAAAAGTTTTCCAGAGTATATTTAAGACGTCTGAACCCTATATTTCAGACGTCTGAAATAGGCAATTTTTAGCCTATTTCCTTTCTGGTCCAAAACAAACTAATTCAGACGTCAGAAATATAGATTCAGACGTCTGAATCTGGAAATACAAATCTTCCCAGTATAATATTCAGACGTCTGAATACTACGTTTCAGACGTTTGAAACTGGGTTTTAGGGAATTCCTTGAACCTAGGCCAAAAATGGCCAAATGGATACCGGAAGCGATCGATCGAGCGACAACGACTAGGGATTTACGCCAAGCGACAACCCAGCCTTAACGGCTCTTCGATACGCCTCAAATATCAATGTCCAAATATCCATAAAAGGATTTTCATAGATTTTGATTTCAAAACACCAAAAATGGTAATATAGACCAAATCAATCCAAACCAAAATCAATTGCACAAGAATAAGTGTTAGGAATTCATACCTAACAATCGAAGATAATTATAGACTAAGATGTGAGATAAAAATCTCACCTTTGAACCCAAATCAATGAAGGAGAAGCTTTTAAAACAAGCTAAGATCAATTCCTCTTCAATAACAACTCAAGAAGCTTCTATCTAAGCTTACAAGTAAAATATTTCATATGTTAGGTTTAGGAATTTCTGAAATGGAATGGAGAAAGAGTTGGAGAAGATGAAGAGGGTGCTTACCGATGGGTTCTCTTAGAATTTGGAGCTAGATCTTGGATTTTGCAAATGAACTAGGGTTTTGGATTTCTATTTCTCATTCTCTTCCACCATTTTTGCTTTAGAACTAAAAAGAGGAGGAAGTGAGAGTGAATGGGGAAAAGTGGTTTCAGTTTGGGGTATTAAGCTAGTGGGCTGAACCCAACCCAAAGCCCTAAGTGAAAAGGTAGCAAAATTCAACTTACTCCAAACATATCAAAGCTTATACTCAAAAAGGTAGCAAATGACATTTTGAACTCAATGGAAGGGGTCTCGAGTCCCAATTCGACTGTTTGCAAAAAGTAGGTTTTCGGACAATAATCCGACCAACGATGAAATATTTAAATAAAAATTTAAACATACGATCGATAAATATGCAGGTTGTTACAGACTCCCCTCCTTAAAGAAATTGCTTCGTAATACTTAAAAAGAAAATAAAGAGTAACAACCATAAAAGCATATCAACACAAAAGAAATTTGAAATAGGAAGTTCACCATAAAGAGCATAAGAGAGTATGTTGCTTATCAGTCAAATCTGGTGAAACTTCAATCCTTACTATAACACCAGGCTCAAGAATAAAAATCGGAAACTTAAAAGCATTTCCATAGTTAAAAGACGTGGAAAACGTCAAGGATAGCAAAAAAAATTGAGTCGGTGCAACGGCGTAGTACAGAAACGGTACGCCCGAGAAACTAGACACTCGAATAATTTGGAACATCGACGTAGTACAAAAATAGTACGTCCAATGAACCAAAGTTCAAATAATCCGGAACACCGACGCAGTACAAAAATGGTACGTCCAATGAACCGAACACCATAAAAGAACATCGGACACTAGTCCATAAAAGGAATGAGATAAAGCTCAATAAAACGAAGTATATCAAAACGTCCGATGAAATTAATAAAAAGATAATTCCATTCAGACATCATCAAAGAATCAACCACTTGTTGCTTACGACAAAGCGCATTGGCAACACGATTTCCCTTCCGGGAATAAAAAGAACATCAAGATCATAAGATGCCAGGAACTCGAGTCAACATGAAGTTCCTTATGAGAAAATAAATATTCCAAAGATTTTATGATCGAGGTGAAGAACAAATTTCTCCCCCAAAAATGATGATGCTAAACTCTAAAAGCGAAAACAATAGCCGCGAGCACTAGATCATGAGTGACATACCTAGTCTCAGTCGGCTTTTAATGATTTTAGAAGCACAAGTGATAGCACGTTCTCCTCCGCAAGAGGACGGCACCCAAACCAATACGACTAGCATTGGTACAAAAAGACAAAGTCTTGGTTCCCTTCGGGAATCACAAGATTAAGAGTATCGAAAAAGAAATAATTTAATCTTCTTTCCTGAAAAGTTAAAACTTTCAAAATTACATTTATCTTTATGTAATAATCTTTCTAGAAAAATTTACATAAGTCAATTTATTGTGTCTGACTGTCACATCTAAGCGTTTAGGAAATTCCTATCGATAACGTTGATCAAGCGCATCGACCAAAATTCTTAAAACACTAAATGGGCAATACAATCACAAAATCATCTTCCATATGAATGTTTCTTAAAAACCTTTAAGAATATTCTTTGCTTGTTTAAGAGCAAAATCAAATCATACTTATAAATAAATCTTATGAAAAAGATTTACAAAATTTTAAATTTCTATTTTCATCCAAAATCAATAAATACAAAAAATGAAGTCATCGAGATATTCATAGAATACTCGATTTATAAAATGGATGAAACAAGATGGGCAAATAGAATGACATAATAAGTCATTCATAAGAATCATAACGAGTGTGGAGTGCGTAAGTGGAATGCTAACTCACGCAACTCGTAGCCAAATGAAAATCGGTGGCAAGGTCGAACTGAAAGACCTTAACACCACACAAAAGAATTCTTAGGTGATAATCCTAAGACAAACTCAAAAATACCGGAAAAGTTTCACAAATTATTTAGATAAGAGAAATAACACTTTTCTCATCTTGAGGGCTTAAAGAATAAAATGATGCCTTCAAAAATTTGAAATCGGAATCACAAGAAAAAATAGAAATCTGCTTAACAGATAGAAAATGTCGAAGATGAATAGTCCACACGGAAAACAGGATATGGGCTTCACAATGATTAAGCCAATCCTTACAAAAATCAATTCCGAAGCCTAAGTAAAAATCGGCTCGGAAAGAAAAATCACATAAAATAATTTCGACATCGTTAGAAAGCAAATTGAATGTTGCGGATCCACTAATCCGGATTCACAATCCTCAAAGAAGTCAACAAGTCCAAAAATGTTTAAAGAAAAAGAATCACAAGTTCTTTTGATATAAAAATAATGAGATGAAACCCATATCAACAAGAACTCGAATAAGATAATCACAAAGCAAATGTCATCAAGGATTGAATGGAAAATACCTTGACCGAGAGAAGTGTTGTTTAGCTCCCTCTCTCTCTCTTGCTTTGAAGTTTGGGACATGAAGACATATAATGGTCCGCACCTTTGCAATAGCGGCAAGAGATAGGTCTAGGACACTTATTTATATAGTGGTCCTTAGAGCCACAATTGTAGCATTCTCCACGATTAGGGATTGGAGTCTTTTCTTTCGAAGCTTCTTGCCTCCCTCTCTTGTTGGGAATGGGGCCTTTGAATTTAATTGGCCTCTTCATGTTATGGTTGAAGTTCTGTTGGGCACCCACAACTTCAACATCACCTTCATTATCGGCCTCTTCAAGACGAAGAGCGATATCAATAAGCTGATCAAAAGAAACCTCAAGTTTCAAAAGCAATGGCTTCTTAAGATTCTTATTCAAGCCATAGACAAATCTCTGTTTTTTCTTTAATGGGGTATTAATGTACCCAACCCCGTATTTGGACAGAGATTCGAAAGATGCGATGTAGTCTGTCACAGAAGATTCACCTTAAACGAGGTCAATAAAACGCCGTGCTAAAGTTACTTTTTCAGCCTCCAGCACAAATTTTAGTTCGAACGTTCCCGGAATTGCTCCCAAGTAAGATCCGCTTCGATAATCTCCGAAGTTAAGAGCCCATACCAATCTAATGCTCTTTCTTGGAGCATGCTAGAAGCCACTTGGACTCGATGAAGATCAATAAGATTCATGCGAATAAAGATGCGATCGCATGATTTGAGCCAAGCTTGAATTTCTATAACACCCTCGGATCCCTTGAATGGCCTTCCACCCAAATCGGTATAGTCTCTGCACAAGCGTGCAAAACCGGATCTAGGATGAGTAGCCCGGGAACTGGTCCGGCAGACTGAGCATTCTTTACTAGATCAAGGAGCTGTTGGACAGACATAAATACTCCATCTTGGGGAGTAGCACTAGATTGACCGGCGCTGGGACGACCAGGTCTAACCATTCTTCCTCTTTAAGAAAGAAAGAAGGAGAAAAGTTATTCTAAAAATAAATATCAAGCAATCTTGATAGATAAAACAAGGAATCGTAAAGAAAATATGATGAATCGGTACGAAGACTCGAATAAAATCCTAAAGCACGACTCCTAAGAAAGACTTAGGACATGATCCTTGCTAGATTATTCTACATTTTTTCGAAGTTTGGCTTTGATACCAAGCTGTGACGCACCACCTCTATACCCATGCTAGCCAAGAACACTACGAAGTAATGCTGTCAACTAGCACGGAGAATAAGGCTGTTGAGGAGTGACCATTCGTGTAACTTCTTTGTGCGAGCACCGATATGTTAGATAGTATAACATGCATTTCATTTAAGGAGGAAGTCCGACATACCGATACAAACTCAAAGCTATCACACGGTGGCTATATATAAATCTTCGGAAACAAATATAGAAATAGACATAACATAAATCAGTCACGGATAATTCATATCACAAAGGCAGAAACAGATATGAATATTCCACACATAAAAGTGTACATCAGAGTAGCGGTCAGAAAGATCCACAATAATACAGAAGAATATCAGCACGTGCTATACAAAAGAATACAACTATGAGTCTATATCTCAAGTGTAAAAAAAAACTGCTAATCTTTGTGGTTAGCCAAAAGTCAGAGTAATGAATCCTTGGGGAGAAGTCAAGCAGAAGCACCTGTAATATCTCGGTCTGACCCGAGTATTATTTAATAAGAAAATAATAAACGGATCAGTCTAGCTATAAATATCAGATGACATGATATAGAATAAGAGATATGGCATAAACATATGATAACCATAATGGCATACTACAATAAGTATGTAACTGAAAATCAACATGAGATTAAGCAATATCACAAGAATCTTCTCAAAGATCCAAAAAGGGTATCATACCCAAAACTTGTATTCACAACAAGTAAATGACACACGAATTCACCAATGCACAAAAATTGATAAATCATATCAATGAAAATCACTAAAATTGGTGAAGCATAAATTCCGGAATTCAACACACGAAATCCAAAAATCATAAAAAGGGGGAGGCCTATCACACGAACGGGAGCATGAAAACTCACCAACATATGTACCACACGAACGAGACGCTATCTCATGGTAGCTAGCCATTAATTTTTTACACACGAACGGCCCGAAGACCATGGGGAGCTACCCCACATGTGTGAGTCGAAATCACACAGAAACGGGGTCTGGTCTCCCTCGTAAACAAAGATACATCGCACAATTGCTAGCCTAAATCACAAAATGATCGTCATGATCAAAGAGAAGTGTCAATTACAGTAAGCAAGTAAATATATGAGCTTAGCTTCATGTCCCATAACCACTAGCTTACTTAAATATTTACGAACAAATTGTAGATCTTCACTAGAAAATTGTCACAAGAGTTTCAATCGAACAAGTCCAAGAATTAACCGACGAAGTAAACGCAAGCGTTTCATACCATTTGTTTTACTAATTCGTTTAATTAGATTTCTCATACGAGTGAGGTAAAGGTTTGTATATACTAGTAGATTGGAAAACGGTTTAAGAAAAGAGCTTTGTTATTGAAAATAGAGTTGAAATCGTTTTGATGAAAGAGTTTTGATATTTACTACTAGTATTGAAACCTTTATATTTTTAAAGTGACAAATCATAAAAAGGATTGTAGAAACAATCAATCATCAAAATTCACATTCGAAGACGTGAATAAAATCCAAAGAAATCGATTACGGAATCTATCGAAATGGATATTCCCAAAAAAATCACGAAGAAAATGTCATCAAAAATCAATAATAAATGATAACAACAAAAGAGAATCAACACAAATCGATTAAAGTTGGAAATTCAAACGAAATAGGCAATATAGGCAAAAGGTGCAGATTCAGACGTCTGAAATCAAGGATTCAGACGTCTGAATCTGGAAAACCAAAAGTTTTCCGGAGTATATTTCAGACGTCTGAACCCTATATTTCAGATGTCTGAAATAGGCAATTTTTAGCCTATTTCCTTTCTGGTCCAAAACAAACTAATTCAGACGTCTGAAATATAGATTCAGAAGTCTGAATCTGGGAATACAAATCTTCCCAGTATAATATTCAGACATCCGAATACTACATTTCAGACGTACGAAACTGGAGTTCAGGGCATTCCCTGAACCTAGGCCAAAAATGGCCAAATGGATACCGAAAGTGAACGATCGGCGACAACTACTAGGGATTTACGCCAAGCGACAACCCAGCCTTAACGGCTCTTCGATACGCCTCAAATATCAATGTCCAAATATCCATAAAAGGATTTTCATAGATTTTGATTTCAAAACACCTAAAATGGGAATATACACCAAATCAATCCAAACCAAAATCAATTGCACAAGAATAAGTGTTAGGAATTCATACCTAACAATCGAAGATAATTATAGACTAAGATGTGAGATAAAAATCTCACCTTTGAACCCAAATTAATGAAGGAGAAGCTTCTAAAACAAGCTAAGATCAATTCCTCTTCAATAACAACTCAAGAAGCTTCAATCTATGCTTACAAGTAAAATATTTCCTTTGTTAGGTTTAGGAATTTCTTAAATGGAACGGAGAAAGAGTTGGAGAAGATGAAGAGGGTGCTTACCAATGGGTTCTCTTAGAATTTGGAGCTAGATCTTGGATTTTGCAAATGAACTAGGGTTTTGGATTTCTATTTCCCATTCTCTTCCACCATTTCTACTTTAGAACTGAAAAAAGGAGGAAGTGAGAGTGAATGGGGAGAAGTGGTTTCAGTTTGGGGTATTAAGCTAGTGGGCTGAACCCAACCCAAAGCCCTAAGTGAAAAGGTAGCAAAATTCAACTTACTCCAAACATATCGAAGCTTATACTCAAAAAGGTTGCAAACGACATTTTGAACTCAATGGAAGGGGTCTCGAGTCCCAATTCGACTGTTTGCAAAAAGTAGGTTTCAGACAATAATCCGACCAACGATGAAATATTTAAATAAAATATTGAAATATACGATCGATAAATGTGCAGGTTGTTACATACTCGGTCTGACCCGAGCATCAAAGTAACACCGGGTCAGGCTGGAAAACAGCGTGAGTAAACCCATCAACCTTGGAATACAAAAGCATACAATTTATATAAACCCGGGGTAACTTATATCGATTCACTACTTCACAAGTTGTTAGACACCACTTATTTCACACATCAATTTCTAAGTACCAAAAACTTTGGTTAAATGATCCAATTCACTTAAATCGTTCCATTTTAGCCTATTGGTTTCACATATCAATTCATGAAGAATCGAAGTGGTTTCGGGTATTTACTAATACCCAACTCCGGTCTCTTCGAATCCAATATCATCTTAACCCAAGTTATTCAGGTGATTAAATTCAACTACTGGATGTCACTCTTATATAGCAATGACAAAGATAAACATCACCCATTTATCATTGATTTAACCCATACCATATCAATAGAATGTCACAGCATATCATCCAATAGATATCATTCAATTTATTCAGCAGCAATCATCCATAAGCAAGCATTATCAATTCATATCATAACTAATCATCTAATCCTGCTTAATTAACCATTAATTAATTTACAATTATTTTATTAATTCATTTGTTCCATGATTACCTTACCAATCAACCAACTAATCTCTAATCATAGATTAATTATCCTTTAATTATCAATTTATAAACCTCAATTATTAATTAATCTCCTTTAACACAAAGTAATCAATCCTTAATTACTTTATAATCAATTAATTACCCTCTAATTAATTGATAAATTAACAATCAACTATTGATTAATAACCTTAATTATTAATCAATATCTCTTAATAAAAATTAATTATTCCATAATTATTCTTATAATTTATTAATTAATAAATAATTAACAAATTAATTATATCTTAATTATTAATTAATAAAACTTAATTGTTAATTAATAACCTTAATTACAAATTAATTAATCCTCAATCACCAGTTGATTAAACAGTTAATCAACGTTTAATTAATATTGATTAAGCCTTAATTACTTCTCCTAGGTGATTAAGCTTCAATTACTTCCCATTAGAAAATTTCCCTTATATTAATTCACATTATACAATAAATCTTTAATTACTTTATTAATTCAATCATTAGTCATCAAAACCTTAATCAACTTAAAAATAATCCATTTATCTTATTATTTTCTTACTTACCATTTACGAATAAATTTAAACATTTTATCCTTTAATTAACACTTGGTCACATTTCTATAATTAAGTTTAAATTAATTTACAAATTTAAATTAAACAAATCACCTAGCTTCTTAAATCAAATGTTATATAAGAACATATATTACATAAAATAAATTGATTTTAAGAAAACAGTCTTAAAACTCGATTTATTTAAATCCCTAAAACTGATTTATTTACAATTTTAAAGTTTAAACCCTTGTTTAAACAACCTGGACAAATCTCTTGTCTTACCCGGGTAAACATTCAATTCTCGAGCCCAAAACATATCTCAACAAGCCAACCCTCGAGCTTATTCACTTTCCAAAAAAAACTCGAGCACAACCCAGTACAACCAAAAAATGCACGAGCAACAACTTGAGTAAACCCCAAACCTCTCTCCTTCTTCCCCTTTCTTTACTGCTTCTCCTAACAACAGTATCAACCAAACCTTACTGCAGCACCAAAGCACCATGCACGTGTACACGGCGGCAAAGCAACATCGCCGAACTCCAACATCGCCAGCAAGCCTACTTTGACTTCCATATCCGATGACAACCATCCAACATCCCCTAAGATCACCAGAACGAAATCGAAGTCCTGAAGCACCATCAGACAAAACAATGTTGACCAAATCATCCCTCACCATCACGCTCCGTCCACCAGAACCCCTGCCTCCTTGCCCAGACCTTCATCATACAGTCAATTCCATCTCCTACCATCCTGGCCTGACTCGGTGCCGTCACGCCGCCGCTCCAGACATTCGAACTTCGATGTCCAATACCTACATTAAACCCTATTATGATCTCGTCCCGTCGCCTCGACGAACTGCAACCCATGCCACTATTTTTCTCAAGTAGCCAGACCTCCAAACTATCCTCTGGCCAAACCCCATGCCGAAACGCCGCTTACTTCGCCGGAATTTGACTAAAATATAAATTCCGGTCAACATACTATTTCTCATTATTTACTTGTTTAAAAATAATGATTTGATTACTATAATTCATCATTTTTGATGACAAACCTGATTTCATAATCAAAGTTTGAAAATTTAACAATGAAATTTCTGCCCTTGATTGATTTCTCAGTTATATATTTTTTCTTTTCGAGAAATCAGCTATATATAGTAGAAATTATTCTTAAAAAGAAATCATACCCATATGCAAATTTATCTTCAAAGATCATAACCCAAAATTTAAGTACAGGAAGGGAATTTGATTTTGATTTATTTATTTATGTGTTCGAACTAGTTAAACAGAGACAATTTATCAGACATGCACAGATTTCTTTTGCCTTAATCCACATCAACTATGTTAATTCATCCCTGCAAACCTTAATTACTCACTACTACAAGAATTTATGCATCAAAGGTTCTTAAGGGTGTAGTATACTCACAGTGGGTTAAACAGAAAGCCTTATTCTAAAAATCTGGAATATTAACAGAGCATTTACTGGGTGTATAGGATAAATTTTGTTTGTAAAGGATAAATTTTGCCAATTTAAACAATTATATGAATATGTCTATTGTGATTGTATATTCACAATGGATTTGTATATGTACTAACATAAAAATATCATAGAGTTCACAAATCTATTTATATATATAAGATTCATCATTTATATATACATCCAGACATCTTAATCATCAAATTTGTTTGTTCAATCCAAATAAAATCAGCACTTTAATAGTTTAAAATCAGTTAATTATCAAATTATCAGCTGTTAAAAAAATTGGGTTATCACATTTTGCGCAATTCAAGTCTGACATATGCGGATGCGAAGGGTTGAAAATACGGGATGTTATAGTCAGTCGTCTGAATGTTTAAAAAGAAGCTATGCATATGCACGGTATTCAGCTGACCGAACTATACTGTTCAGTTGGTTGAATTGCCTATTTTTTTCTATATCAAAGAAAGTTCTGAAAAACTTTTGTATATGAACTATGTTTCGAAATCTTTGGCATATGAACTATGTTTTTAAAATACATTAGACTGTGTGTGCATGCATATACCACTTCGAAAGATTTTAATATGAGTTCGCTACCGGACTCAAACCATGGACTAAATATATTACTGAAGCTTCTATCTGGAATCTAGTCTGCAATTTGTTGATTATTTCTCTAGTAAAATAGTATCATCTCCTAAAAATATGGTTAGTTCATATAATATATACCTATATAGTTGTCACAATCAAAATATCAAAATTCAAGGTTCTAACATTCTCCCCCTTTTAGACGATGACAACTATGTAGTTTTGTAAATATATAAAAGCAGTTTTATTTACCCTGGTTGAATACTCCCACTATCAATCATATTCTCCCCCTTTGTCATCGACAAAAAGGAAAAAACAATTGATATGAGAAATATAGACATATAAGAATATATATATATATATATATATATATATATAGGATAAGCAAATAAACATAAACATCAAAAATATCATAGACATTAAGCACATATAAGCATATACATATGATAAATATATGACGATCTTACCTAGGAACTTCAAAATACAAGCACATAAGAATATTTCTTGAATAAAATAATAGCACTACAAGTTTTTCATGAATTAAATGGTAACCAAAATAAAAGAGTCTAGAAACCTCACTATCTCCTACTTCTTTTTATTCTTCTTCTAAAGTCGTCCAAGAAAATGGTGCCGGATTTTCAGCAACACTGGTCAAAGTGGACATAGAACAAGAGACCTTTTCCCAAATTTTATTTAAAAAGCCTTTGATCAAGTTTATCTTTTTGTTAGTTTTATAAATGTTCTTTTCCACATTAGCTAAACGTCGACCGAGTTTGCTTAGATTCCGTAATAATGTCATAAGAGCTTGCTTTAGAGGCATATCAACATGAAGCTCTCATCGTCTTCTTCTTCTTATTCTTGTCGAGGAACTTGAGAGGAGGAAGCAATATTCATGTCTCTTGGTCATGGAATTCCTTGGTTACGATTTGCGACCCATTGTTGAAAGCTAATGTTTTTTTGGTGTTGGGGACGCTTAGAGAGACCCATTAGACTTAGAGTCTTGGAGTTAAGCTCCCGATAGTCATGAAATCGGAATCGGACAAAGAACTCTAAAATTTTGAATAAATCACATAATGTAAGCTCCATACCGAATCGTCTTGTAACTTCTCTTGTGAATGAGAGTGAGAAATTCATCCAATATTATTTTTTACCGATTTATTCTTTAGGATGAGTAAATAGCATACGGGGCTTAAAAATCCCTTTTGTAGACCTCTTTGTAACTTCTAGTCAGGGGTTGTGGCGATCGAATAAGCGCTATGGATGATTCATGCGTTCGGACGTAAGGTGCTGGATTTCAAAATGGTTAAATCGTCCGATAAGAAGAGATGTGATACTTCATCATGATTATATATATCAACCTGAACATCATCAATATCCAACCATTCGGATGGACATCTTAGAATATGGCCTAACTTTTGAAGAGGTAAATAAATATTTGCTCCACAAGCCAAAGTCCATATGCAATCGTCTTTGTTTCGGGGATCTTGGGGGTCGAGATTCATATTTGCAAAGAAAAGCTTAATTAAAAGAGGGTAGATTTTGACATTGTTGGAATCATACCCAATGAGTAAATCAAACGAGAGCTTGGACTATTTCTCTAATTGCATAACTGTCGAAGTCGAGGAATTTCATGAAAGCTCCTTCAAATAACTTTGATTTTTCATGGTGTTGAATCTATTAACCGCCGACTCATGGTGTAAACAAGCTCGAATTTGGCTCTCGAATGGTCCGGTTGTTGATTCCCTTGCTCTTGTTGACCTTGGAGCCATTTGGTTTATGAAATTTGGTTGAAAAATCAATTTTTTTTATGAGCTTAGGGTTTGGTTTTGTGTTTATTGTGAATAGAGAATGTTTTAGGTAAGATAAGAATGAAGGGTTAGATAGGAGTTATGAAGGTTTTGAGTGAATAGGTGTGTTATAGAATGTGCATATTTATTTTTAAAAATTGAAAATAGATGGGTCAGTTGACTGAAAGGTAAAGACAGTTGGTTGAAATGCAGAGAGTTGATTCTGCAAGTTTCTAGCTAAAAAAGGCCATAATTCAGTCAGCTGAATTCAGGGTTGTATGTGTTGTTTTGAATATTCTGTCTGCTGCAGAGTGGAGTTAGCCGGTTGAACTGCAGTAACGCGCAACTCGCAAGAATATAGTTCAAAAGGGGTATATTTTAGTCAGCTGGATCAGAGGCTTTGGTCGATTGAATGTCGAAAAAGTTTATAATTATCTACAAGGATTCAGTCGGCTGATCTCCTATTATCAGTCGGTTGAATCAATTATTTTTCTGAGTATAAGCTTTTTCCGTTCATTCTTAAATTAGTTAATTAACAAACTATATATCAACACACACACATATATATGTATGTTTTTCAAGCATTATTCTCATGTTGAAATAAATATAATTTTTTATATCAATGAACATGTTACATATCCATATTACAACAACAAATTTATAAACATAAAGAATATCGATTTTAATTTCTTAAAGTCTTAGATTTGTCTGAGCTTGGTTCAACTTTGGTGATATCGCGTAGTGGATGTATAGGAGACCAAACATTACATTGAGCACATTGTTCCCAAGAATTCGAAGACACGTAAGGTCGTCGAGGAGATGGATTGTGCACACCTTTCTTAGGAGACATCCCACAGAATTTGAGAGCGAACTGTTCATTGAAATTTTATAATATACCATGGTGTTTTTACTCATAATACATCTCACGTTGTAAATCTAAAGTCTCACGTTGATAATGATGAATTTCGTCGATTTTCTCTTTGGTAGATGGTGAACCAAAGTCAAAAAATTTCTTAACTTGCTTCCCATTGGGTGTATATCCAGTATGATGGTTCGAAGATGGAGTAATCTTCATAAGAATATATAATGGAATAGATTTGTTTGATGAATCCGTAGTAGGAGTGTTGAAAACGATCAATGAGAGATCAGAACTTTTTTGAGACGACATGTTGGAAAAAATGTATATTTATTCTTAAAGCTCGTATATGAATTTAAGAAAATTATAATCACGTATATATATTGTTTTGATTTTCTAGTTAATATTTTTATTTTATGGTTAACATGTCTTAGAAAGCTTCATCTAAGAGAAAATTTAAGGTTAAAAATATAGAAGGATTTTAGCCGTGTATAAAATAAATTGAATGTATGGTTTTAGATCAAATAACACAATAGAACATTGGAAAGACATATGACTTCCTTCCATTAGTGAAGGGTTCGAGTGCCAGCATCTTCAATTTTAGTTCTATTATATTTTACAATTTTTTACACTTTAATATCAAATTATAAATCAAGTAATGACATAATTCCAAGTTCACGTCTTAATTTAAAGAAAATATTTTTATTTAAAGGTTTAGTAAATATATCTGCAACTTAATTTTCTGATGGTACAAAATCAAGAGAAATATTACTTTTTCTATATTATCATGAAGAAAATGATGTCGAATATCAATATATTTAGTTCTGGAGTGATTCCCAGGATTTTTTTGAAAAATTTATAACACTTGTATTATCACAATAAATTGTTGATTTAGATAAATTTATACCAAAATCTTGTAGTGTTTGCTACATGTATATTACTTGAGCACATGCCAAAACAGCTGAAATATATACTACTTCACACATTGAAAGTGAAACACTATTTTGTTTCTTACTAAAGCATGGTACTAAAGATTGCCCAATGACATGACAAGTACCACTTGTACTCTTTCGATCCGTTTGACATCCTCCAAAATCAGCATCACTATATGATACTAACTCAAAACGACATACTTTTGGGTAAAATGTACCATAGTCTTTAGTTTTGCTTAAGTAGTGCATAATTTGTTTTGCTGCCCGCAAATGTGATTCTTTGGAATTTGCTTGAAATCATGCACACAAGCTTACACTTATCATTATATATGCACGACTAGCAGTTAAATAAAGTAAGGATCTTATCACACTTCGATATCATTTTTTGTCAATGCTTTTTCCATTTTCATCTCGAACGAGATGTACCGTAGTGCTCATAGTAGTTGGTTTAGCAGAAGTGTTTTCCATACCAAAAAGTTTTATAAGATTATTATAATATTATTCTTGATTAGTAAAAATACCATTATTTAATTGCTTAATTTGTGATCCAAGAAAATATGATAGTTCTCCCACATGAGACAATTTAAATTCTCTTACCATAATATTCGAAAATTCTTGACATAATTTTTCATTCTTGGAACCAAAAATGATGTCATCTACATAAATTTGTGTTATTAGAACATCATTTTTATCTTATCTTGTTTTATAAACAAATTTTGATCCACTTTTTCAATTTTAAAACCAAAATTTATAAGATAACTTTTAAGATGACCATAGTAAGCATGATGTGCTTGTTTTAAACCGTATAAAGCTTTCTTTAATTTATAAACATGGTCTGCAAAAAATTTCATGTGCAAATAGAGGTGGTTGTTACACATTTTCTTTTATAAAACTGTTTAGAAAAACGCTTTTTACGTTGATATGGTTTAAAGTTATGAAAACAAGAGAAAACTAATAAAATACGTATTGCTTCTAGTCAAGCTACAGGTGCAAATGTTTCTTCGTAGTCTATTCGTTCTTCGTTATTGTTATCTTAAGTGACTAATCTAGCTCTATTTCGAATAAAATAACCTTGCTCATCGGATTTATTTTTGTAAATCCACTTAGCATCGATGACTATTTGATTACTAGGTCTAGGAACTAAGTCCCAAACTTGTTTTGTTCAAATTTATTTAACTATTCTTGCATAACTATAATCTAGTAATCATCAGTTGAGGCTTCTTTAACATTTTTTGATTCAATATTTGATGGGAAAGCCACATGACCCATTTGTATTAATTGCTTTTGAGTTCTTACGTTAGTATTTACTTCTCGATGACATTTTCAATTGGGTGATTTCTTAGAAGTCGTGGTGGAGTTCGCATTCATTTTCATTTGGTAAATTATCGTTTTCAATTTCAACATTATTTTTAGCATTTTCAATATCATCTTCTGTGATATTTGATTTAGGAATTATTTCTTCATCTTCATTTTTATAATTAAATTTGAAATTTTCATCGAATGACGCGTGAAGCGTTTCTTCAATTAATTTAGTTCTTTTATTATAAATTGTATATGTCTTGCTTCGTTCTGAGTATCCAAAGAATATTCCTTCATCAGATTTTGGATTGAATTTACCAAGTTGGTCTTTTGTATTTAATAAAAAGAAATTTGAAATGAAAACTTTAAAATATGATAGATTAGATTTTCTTTCATTAAAAAGTTCAGATGGGGTATGTTTTGTAATAGTCTAATGGAGACTCAATTTAAAGCATAATAAGTTGCTAAAGCTTCTGTCCAAAAATGTTACAGTGCTTCCATTTAATAAGGTTCTAGCACATTCTTGAAGTGTTCTATTTTTCTTCTCTATAGCTCTATTTTGCTGTGGAGTTGTATGAAATGAAAAATTATGAATGGTTCCTTTCTTATTACAATATATTTCAAATATGTCTCTTTGAATTCACCACTGTGATCGCTTCGAATGTTTTTAAATTTTAGATTCTTAATATTTTGACTTCTCTTAGAAATGATTTAAAATTTTCAAAAGTATCACTTTTAGTTTTCATAAATATTGTTCAAAATGTATCTTGAGAAATCATTTATAATTATGAAAACATATCTATTATGATTTATAGATTGAACTTGAGTTGATCCAAAAAGATTTAAATGTAATAACTCAAGTGGTTGTAATATAGTAATAATTTTCTTTGATTCAAAAGTCGATTTGGTTAATTTTTCTAACTGAAAAGCATCACAAATATTATTTACTTTAAAATGCATTTTCGGTAAACTTTTACTAAAATATTTTTAGACAATATGCTTATTGCTTTCAAGTTTATATGACAAAATCTTTTGTGCGACGATCAAGGATCATTTTCTTTGACTACTAGAAAAATATATGTGTTATGATTAACTTTCATATTTAATATGTATATATTTCATTCTCTAATTCCTCTAAAGATTAGATTCTTATTTCGGTCAAATATATTACATTTACTTTTCGAAAAAGATATATTAAAACCTTTACCGCATAGTTCACTTATACTAAGAAATTATGTTTTAAAATTTTAATTAGTAAAACATTTGTAATAAAAGGTAAGTTGGATGTACCATCATTGCTCACATTGCCTTTGCTTATGATATAACATTTGGAATTATCTCCAAATGTGACAAATTCCCCACCCGAGTAGATGTGTAAGCCAATATATCTTTGTTTCCTATTATATGTCTTGAGCAACCACTATCACTTATCCACCTTCCTTTTTTCTTAGTTGGTACCTGCAAAAAATATAGAGATGACAATGGTATCCACTTTTTATTAGGGTCCTAAGAGTTATATCTTAGTAAACAAAATCCAAGAAGAATTAGAATTCTCTTTATAAGTAAAATTTTCATTTTTATAAACTGAATTTATAAAAGACAATATGCTTATTTGTAAGTGAATTATTATTAGTTTTAGCACCCAAATTTTTATAGTAATTCTATTGTAAATGTCCTTCTTTTGAATGAAAACCTTAGGCCCTGGTTTTGCTTTTATAAAATTCTTGTGTATATTGAAATTTTTATATGGTAAATTATTCCTCTTTAAACTAGATTTTTAGGAATTTGTATATCCTAACCCTTTCTTATTAAAAGTAGTTTGATAATTTTTAATAATTTTAGAGATATTTTCTCTACCATTATTAAAGTTATAGACATTTTTAGTAATATTTTCTAACTCGGTTTTGAGACTAGTATTATTTAATTCAAGGATTTTGACATTTGATTTTAAATCGTGATTTTCTAAAGCTAATGTCATATTCTTTTATTTTTGAACTTCAATTTCATTTGATAGCATAGTGTGTTGAGAAGATACATTAGATGAAGATTCTTGTGTTTCAACAAGTTCTTCTTCTAAGATTTTCTTTTCTTCTACGAGCATATCAACTTCTATTTCACTTCTATTTAGTTTTTCTAAAGAATCTTTATACTTTCTTTTAACTTCTTTTAGTTTATCCAATAACTCTGAGTTTATACACTTAAATCATCAAAAGCTAGATCGCTTACATCGTTAGTCGAAGTCATGAAGGAGACATTGGTTTGTTCGGTGTCACTGTCTGAAGAGGATGACGATTCTGAATCATCCCATGTAATAAAGAATGCTTGCTTCTTCTTATACTTGTCCTTCTTATTCTTATATTTGTCTTTCTTTCGATCGGAATAGTCCTTCCTTATATAACCCTTCTTATGGCATTCATAACATCAAAATTTATAGGTGGTGATTTATTGGCGTTGTCCCTCCTGCTGTTTTCAAATTTTTTGCTCTTTATAAATTTAAAAAACTTTGAGTTTTTTTCTATAAATGGCATGTCATCTTCATCTGAATCCAAATCAGTTTGTTTAGCTTGGAAAGCTATATTTTTCTATCTTGGGTTTAATCTTGTTTCGCGTGCAAATTTACTTCCAAGGCATGAGATTTCCTATCAACTCTTCGGGTTTGATGGTAGAAATATAGTTAGGTTCTTCAATAGATAAGACTTTTCGTGTTCATTCATCCATTAAGGAGTTCAGGATTTTCGAGACAATATCAAAATCTGTGTATTTTTTTTCTTAATGCCAATAGTGAATGATTTATGGTCCTAGAATCTAAAGTACATTTCATTTATAGTCTCATCTGGTTTCTTTCTGAAATTTTAGGACCGATTTTTAAGTGTAGAAATTTTGATTTGCTTAACTTTATTTGTTCCTTCATGTATAACTTTAAGAGTTTGCCAAATTTCATTAGCAGTTGTACACATGCTAAATCTATTAAATTCATTCTTATTTAAAGCATAAAATAACAAACTCATGACTTTCGCATTTCTGGTAGCATCTACCTTTTGTGTGTTTGACCATTGTGCATATGGTGTCAAAGGTATAGTGTATTGATCTTAAGATATGGTGTCAAAGGTATAGTGTATTTATCTTAAGTGATTTCCAAGTATCATATCTATTTGCTTGCATATAAATTCTCATGCAAGTTGACCAATAACTGTAATTCAAACTATTAAATAGTAGTGGTCATGCAGTGGATTGTCCTTTAATAAAATTTATGTTAGTGTTATTTTCCATATTAACTAAATATCAATTAACCGTGTTATGGTTATGTATGACCTCGCTCTAATGCCAAGTGAAAGTGACTAAATATAGTATAATATGGAATATTAACTAAGTTATCTACCAGTGCAGAATATAAATATAAAAGTAAATAATAATGTAAATGATACCAGATATTTTTATACTGGTTCGAACTTCTCGTTCTACGTCTAGTCCCAGACTCCTTTTGGAATTCAACTATCAACCCTCACTTGACCTAGAGGAACATGAAATACATCGCTTGAGCAATCGAACAGGACTTCTACACCTAAGCAACAGAATAGGACTTTAACTACCTGAGCAACCGAACAGGATTTCCAATACAAATAGTAAAACCGTTTCTGACAGAGTATGCTCTTAAATAGCACTGATAAATCTAACATACACCCTTTATATTATTTCATTCATTCCATAGGTATGCTCCTTCTTCGTTTTGGTATATCGTGTAATTCTTGAAGATAGGAAGTTTATTCAATCACTAATGAAGTCTGCTTGAATGAACAAGTTATTAGAACAAAAAATATTGAGTGCAAATGGCAAGATTGTTAGACATAAGAATGTGAATTAGTGAAAAACCCTACGTTCTTTAATATACCCAAAAGGACACATTAAAAGGTGTTGTGCGTTGTAGGTATAAAAAAACTAACAGAGAATAAGATTCATAAGACAAAAATAGGTAAAAAAAAGCAAAAACTAGTATAATTACTTAATGAAATAAAAATTTCATAATTGCTTCATAAATAAGTCAAATACCGAATACAATATCCATATCTCAAAAACCATCATGATTTATAAAAAATTCGTAATCTCAAAATTAGAGTACATAACATCCCTCATAATAAGCCAGTACATAGAAAGAAAAAAGCTGAAATAAAAGAAAAACAGGTAGCAAACTCCTTCAAGAAATCTCCAAGCAAATGCAATCTACTGACTTCTCCCTTGATTTCCTATCGGAGCGGGGGGAGGGGAGGTGGAAAGAGGAAAATAGAGGAATGGGTCAGACTAAAAGTCTGGTGAATGATAGTAATTACTAGAGTCTTTAAGCAAGTTAAAATAATAGACTCTACAACAGTTCTAGCATAAAGAAGGATAATAAAATGAAATAGGAAAGAGATAAACTAAAAATAAGTACGATTAAATTTTCTCAATTTATACAATATGTTAACTTTGATTATTTGCACTTGTTCCTGATTTCTGCTTTGATTAGGTCGAATTCCTAATCTTGTAATTAAGATGCAACCCTAATTCTACCCTTTTTTGATCGGCCTGCTACACTGTAATACCTTTCTATGGACCAGTCGCTACATAAGTCTCTACATAAAATGTTGCTGTGGCCAAGACGACATATATAGCTCCCTACATAAAAGGCAACGATGTATACTAAAGACACCCATACTAAGTGCTTAGAACTCATAATTGTTACTGAGCACCTGTAAATGGAAGTCGCTCGCGTAACTGCCACCATGCACATGCTACCTTTTGCTCCACCTATTAGTTCTTCTTATTATCTCCAACGTCCAGCATAGCATGCACCTCATCTCACTTCAGGCTAATGTGAGATCACCGTGTGTCCATAGAAACTATAGGGGAAATGCTGTTAGTACTAGCCCTTCATCCAAACAATATCTAGTTGCGCCCCTTATCCAAATCCCCCATGATTTGGACTTCTATTTGACCAATTTCTACCATTCTTAGCATAAGCGCACCTTCATCTCACTTCAGACTAATGTGATACACCGTTTTGTCTAATAGGAATGGTATTTGGTGCAGGTCCTACTTTCGTCTTTCCTTATTAACCTAGATCAATTATTTAAATAAGCCTTTATTTTCATTTTTACTTTCTATGCTTATTAATTTATTCCGAGTCTTAAAATAAGCCATATTCTATTCCTTTCATTATAACCTATGTTATAATTATGCTTATTACTTAACCCATGGTCTAAGTGTGAAAATAAGCTCTTTCATTTTTACTCTTTTTATTTATAATTCTACGTTATAACTAAGCCAATTAATTGATCCAATTCTAATCATAATTAGGCATAATTTTAATCCAATTTTACTTATATTACAGTCTTTGTAATTTACATCTCATAATTATAAATAGGCTAATCTCTTTAATTCAGTCCAATTAATATCATAATTAGGCATGATTTCAGTCTTAATTCCATTTTATTACAGTACTTATGATTTACATCTTATATTCCATTATTTCAGTTTTCTTACAATTTAACCGTATTCACGTTAATCTTATTCAAATCTATACACGAAGAAGAAGGAGGAATAAAAGAGAACTGAAAATAGAAGAAAATCCAAAACGTATAAAGAAGAGGTGAATAACTTATAAATAACAGTAAATAAATGCCGTCAATAATTGAAAAAGCTATAATTAACAGAAATAAATTAAAATTAATGAAAAGAATAACTAAAAAGGAAATAGACTAAAAATAATTCTAAAAGCTATAAATAAAATACTGAAAAAGCTATTTCAAAAATCGTAGTAAAACTACAACTATTGGAAACCCTGTTATTTTAAATCTTAAAATAATTACAATCACCCACCTCTGATCCTTAGCTCTTCCCTTTATGCCTTCACGGATCCACTTGGGGTTGTCAAAATATTTTTATTAAAAAGATTCTCTCCTTGGAAAATTATTCCTTTTAGGGACCTTCCTGAAAAGGTGAACCTATAACATCCCGCATTTTTAGACAGTTTAAATCGACGATAAACCATACACGTCAGACTCAAACCATACAAAAGAGCCGATTGTTATTGGGATGAATAAAAAAAGCAGAGAAAGAAAAAACAAAAAAAAGAATCTCGCAGCGGAATGATAAAAATATAATAATCAAATAACAGTTCATAGAGCTGTTTACAAACATTTGATTATACTAATATAATACAAAATCAGAGTTACACATACCGGAGAATAATGAATAATAATGTAGCGGAACAATGTGATGCAGTGGAACAATATAGTAATTAATAATAATAAAATCTTCGTCTTCGTCCTTCTGAAATAAGGTCTTCAAATTCTGAAATGCTCAGGCTGACCCAAGCGAATTGAAAAGACAAAACACTCGAGTCAGAAGATCTTATGTAAGTTAAATCATTGGTAAATAAATATGAGTGGAACGGCATCAGAGATGTTTACGAGGTTTGACATCTCCTATCCAGTGTCTAACGTAAGTGCAGTAACTTAAGAGATGCTCAGGATTCACACCTCCTAAGGATCTGTTAAACTATCTACTATGTAGTACAATACGCTATTATATTATGTCTACAGTAAAGTAAAAGTATTAAAATGGTGTTAAGGTTTTACATTTTCCACCTTAACACGTTTTTTATATTCCCATTGTCTATACTGTACCGTAATCTCCCCCGTACTGGGCATCGTCAAAAGCCACTCCGTAGGTATGGTACAAAACAAACTCATAGTGGTCTCACTAAGTTAGGTGACATGGCACAACTAGGCAATGCCACGGTAGATATACCAATTACGCATCCAGGCTGGTAGTAATGCATAGCCGTTGCTACCGCCCACCTCGAGCCATACTCCCAAAATCAAAGGTGCGCACCAAATTAATCATAAAGTAATAGATGGCAATCGAAGAATCGCTCATGTTTTAGCCACCCTATGCCAACTCACGGGAGTCGGGTCCATGTATATACCTCATAAAGGATTGTCGCCACCATCCTACTTCATTCTATAATCTCCACCACGTACACAGTTGTCAAAGTGGTTTTTGGTATTGGTAGAGAGTATTGCAACATCCGATCCCGGTCTCTTTAGCAATCAATCGCTTATTACACACCGGATGGATCTTTTACATTTCAAAAATTATTTCATAATTGATATCAAAATATCATATTCAATTCAAACCATATCACTTTCGAAATCATTACTTACTTTAAAAATCATATTCGCCTTTGAAATCATAGTTCGATGATTAAATTTCCTTTCAAAGTCAAATTCACAATTTATATCAAAATACCGTGTTCTTAAAAAAACTATACCACTTTCAAATCATATTTCTTCCAAAAATCATATTTCCAAAACAGGTTAAGTTCTTGCTTCAAAATCATCATTTCGATTAGTTAACATTTAAATCCAAACTTAGGTTATAACATCATTAACCATATTCACTTTTAAATCGAGAATTTGAATATAACCCATCCATTTTACTTAGTTCGGAATTTAGAAGAAAATAGTCTTAAATAGTTATGAATAGTTAATATAGATTTAAAATAGATTAAATATAATTAAAATAGATTAAATTGCTTTAAATTAGATTAATTAGATCTCAAAAAAATTAAAAGGTTTAATTAGTTTTAAAATAAATTAAATGGTTTAAAAATAGGTTAAATTGATTTAATATAGTTAATATAGGTTAAAATAGTTTATAAATCTTAAAATTTAGAGTCTTAAAAATAATATAATTTAAAACAATTTATATTTGAAAACATAGATTAGGAATTTATATCACTTTAAAAACTATTTATTTCATTCCAACAAAATCAGACCAATTCCATTTAATTTCTTAAAACAATTCCTATAAGCCAATTAACATTTCAACTCAAAACTTGATTTTCCGAAAATACTTCAATTTATATAAATCAAATTTTTCTTCAAAATGTCATTTAATTCCATTCAACAATTAAGGATTTAAAATTATTTAATTTAACTAATCCGGTGTCCATATATAATTCTCTACCCTAAGATCAAGTGATACAGACATTTATCATTTCAATTCGCAATTTAAAATTTTACTGTTATATATCATCTCAAACCGCAATCCCAAAATAAATAACATTCATAAAATCGCTCGAGTTTATCATTTCAACCCATAATGATTTTTCCTTAATCTATAGATCATTCGAGTATGTATCATCTCAACCCAAACTAAACTTGCAGTTTATAACAATATAAAATACAACATCCATTCATCCAATATCAACAATCAACATCCATCACAATCATCATCCAAATTAATCAATAAATATCAATATAGAACTGATAATCGATGACAGGTATTTAATTGGCAATTTATATTCAATAATAAGTTAAATAACGATTTAATTCAAATAAATTCAAATTAACTGAGATGATGATTTAAAATATACCAAACAGTCATAAATAAATTCTTTAATCACATCATAAATTAAATTTAACAAACATAAGAAATTTTAGAAGTTGTGAGTCGGTTAAAACACTCACCTTTGAATTTAAATTGAATTTAAATTGAATTTAAATCCAATTTAGACCCAAAATTTAGATAGTCTCAGAATTCTTCCAAACCTGCGTCAAAATGCTAGAATTTCAATACGATCCTAACAAAAGAAAACGCATGTAAATCGGACATCGTATGCGAAAGTTATGCAATTTAAAACATTAAACGATTTGAATCTTAAGACAAATAAATAATTAAATTAACAACACACACCCTACTCCACGCCAGCATGTCTCCTGAGATCTACCTTGTTTGAAACCCTACAGCATTAATGAAGCCTGAGCCGCCATTATCTCATCATCGAACTACGTGCCGGGACGGCTAACGTCTACCTCCAGACCACCGCCACACCTCGCCAAAGCACCCACAACCTTCTCGACAAACCGTGATCGACCCTCGCCCCAAGAAACGCAGCAACCGCCGCCTTGATGCTAACCCTAGTTGAATTTTATCGCCACATCCAGCCGTTACTTCGCCAAACCAACCTCACCGATGGACAACTCTTGATGCCCTCTAAAGTCTGGTATCCCTCGACCGACGATCGACCACGGTTGATCATGGATTGATGTGCGGCCGTGATTGTTTTGGTCGATCTTGGCTAAACCATGGTTCAAATCAAAAAAAAAATCATTGCAGAAGAAGAAATCCCTCGTCAAGAGCTTCAAATCGATATATAATTCGATATAGTTTGAGGAGTTTGAATTTTTTATTTGGTTTTAAAATTGAATTTGAGATTTGGGAATTAGGTTTTGTCTACCATTAGAATGAGGAGTTGAGGAGGAGATGTACGTATATACAATAGAAGTAAGAAACAAGAAATGACCTAGGGTTTATAATGAGGTATTTATAGACAAGGCTAGAAACAGAAAGAAAGGACCAGATTGATTGAACGATACACAACCCGAAAAGCCTGTTTCAACTCCAGAATGAAAATGGATCAAACAATATATAAAAATAGATATTTTCAAATATTTTAAACTCAATGGAATAGGTTTTAATTCCCAACTCTATTGTATGAATAAGTTGTGATAAAATCAGCTTATTTCGAATTGGTTTCAATTGATTTCAATTAAATAAATTTCTAGATGTTTCGAGTCCGTACGATCAAACGACAAGTCCGATCATTACGAAACTTGAAATTCTACAATAATTCACTGTTACAGATTCGATGAAACTGATTTCGTCGAAATCCGAGTCAGTGGCCAAAATGGCTATTTTCACATTAATTAAATAAATAATATTAAATCAATAAATCAATTTTTTAATCCAAAGTTAACAAATCACAATTTCTATCATATTAGATTACTTAGACATTTACCATAATTTAAAACAAATTTAGACATCAATCCAAAGTTAATTAATTTTACCAATTACAGTGTTTAACTTCAATTGTAATTAAATCCAATTATTTAATAATTATTTCCAATAAATTGTTTTTGTTTGATTTCAATCTTTATACTAAATCCACTGTTACTCTGTAACACAGTTAGCACTTGTTTCACATTTCTTTACGTTAATATATTCCAATTCCCATCTTTTATTTGTATTTATAATCAAATTTCCATTATATTAAATTTTGCCAAATTTACACATAAATTAAAAATTTAAAGTCCCGATTAATTATCTATCACAGTTTCATTCTTTTATTAACTCAATTATTACCTTATGAATAAATTTACATTCCCACTCACTCTATTATATTCCCATTTTGCAATTATTGTCTAATCTAATTAATGTAACATTAAATTTCATTTAATTTTAATTTATTTCCCATTTCAATTAAATGGACCAAATAAACAGGTAGCCTACGACAATCGTTACTATAACTTTTAATCACACATATGAATTCATTATTCGCATACAAATGTTACAATTCTTATATAACCCAAATTTTATTCATTGGTCATTTGTTTCATACTATATCATTTATCAATTTAATGTTTTCATTTGTTTTCTTATATCAATTTATAACCAAGTATAACAATTTACATTGTTTCAACTAATTGCATTCAAGTTGTTAATTATTAGCTTTAATTATCATTTGTTACTTCATTTTAGTATTCATTTCATAATTAATTATAGATTTTTATTTCTTCCAAATTTAATTACCAAAATCTTATTAAATTAATAATTTAAATTATCGAAAAATTACGGGCCATTACACTCTTCCCAACTCAAAACTTTTCGTCCTCGAAAAGGAAAAAAGAAAGGAAAAGAAGAAATTAAATATTCAATATATCTTATTCAAAATATTAAGTTTATACAAATAAATTTAAAAAAAAAATTTAAACAAAATATATTAATTTATAACATTAAATCCTTTTATATTCAAGATAATAAGAGTTGGAAAACATTTCACAAAATTTCTAAGTCCAAAATTTTACAAAAAAAATCGACAGAGTCTTCTTTGTACGGAGTGGCTCAGGAGAAATTATAATATCAATAATAATCATATATATATCAAATATTTTCCAAAATAATATATCTCAACACAGGAAAAACAATATAATATCGCTAGAAAACAGTAATCCAAAAACATACCTATTTGTCTGGCAAACAATGCTTATTTTATGAAACCAAAAGCAATAACAATTGCTTCCATAACCTGTATTTCACTTATATAATTCAAAAGGAGTTAATAATTATGTAAAATAAAATATTTAAAGTTGTTTCAACCATTAATCAAACAAATTGCAATGACCCACTATTTTCCACTATTCAAATCGACAATAATCCACACATGCCAGACTTGAATAGTACAAAATAACAGATTGTAAAAAAATTTGGAGCAAAAAAAAAATCAAATCACAGAATCACAGACACAGAACATCAGAATATCTCGCAGCGGAAATTAAATACCATAGTAGTTCATGAAGCTACTATCACAAAGTCTCAAAACCAAATACAAAATACATAATATCTGACTGAAAGTAAATACGACATCAAATCCCAAATACAAAGAAGTCCACTAATACAAAGCTGACAATAGAACAACAGAACTGAAATATAGATAACTAGATAAGCTGATAAATCTCCAGCGATTCAGACCTCCAGAGAGTGGGAATCCAAATCTGTGAATAAACTCAGGCTGACCCAAGCGTAAATAAAAAGCAAACACTCGAGTCAGGACATACATACTTATCCAGTGTAAACCAACTCAAGTGAACTGTAGTAAAGGTACAAATAACTTAGAAGATGCCTGGGACCGCCCATCCTCTAAGGATCCGTTAAAATATTTACTATATAGTATATTACGCTATTATAATAATGTCTAACAGTAAAATAAACATACTTTTAAATAGCGTTAAGGCTTTACATTTTCCACCTTAACACAATTAATGCTAATAGTCTATACAGTACCTGCATATCTCCTGATCGGGAGACTATGAGAAGATACTGCATAGGTACGACACAAATAGAAACTCGTAGTAAAGGCTCGGTATGGTAGGTGACACGGCACACAAGGCAATGCCAGGGTAGATATACCAATTACGCACACGGGCTGGTGGTAACGCAGCAGCCACATACGCCCACCTCGGAACACATTCCCAAAATCGGAGGGTGGCCACCAAACAATCACAAGTAATAGAATGGTATCGAAGAAATGCGTCCGATAAGAGGTGCTACCTCAGCTGGCCCGAGATCGCTCCTGTTTTAGCCACCTTATGCCAACTCACGGGAGTTGGGTCCACGTAACATACCACAAGAACGTCGTCACCATCCTACTTCATTCTGGAATCTCCACCGCGTACAGGGATAGTCAAAGTTGTTTTCGGTATCGACGGAGAGTATGTCCATATCCGATCCCGGTCTCTTTGCCAACCAATCGTTATTATAACCCGTGGTTATAACTTTGAAATAATACTTTACTTCAAATGAAAACATCATTTCAAAACTCAATTCTTTATCCAATAAAGATTTAATCATTCTCAATACTTCAAAACAACGTATCTTTTCAAATTTCCCTTTTTAAATCATTATTAAATTCAAATGCAAATTATCAAACTTAATACCCTTTTAAAATTCAAAGATAACATTCATTTATTTCAATTTGAACTTCTCTTTAAAATGATTCATTTCCAATTTAATTTATTCATTAAGATCATTTTAAAAGTGGACTTATTGTTCTTTCATTTCAAGCATTCAATTTCCAAAGTTTCAAACCATTCAGAGTTCGTTTATTAAGTCAAAAACCATAATTATAGAAATTTCAGCCTTTTACAGCATTTAGAAAAAAACTGTTATAAGTTATATATGAAAACATTTTTGTTCAGCAAAGACATCACTTAAATCTGCTGTTAAAAACTCAGTTTTTAGTTGAATTATAGTTCAAAACAGAAAAGACAGCATTTCAGAAGTGCTGCGGTAGTTCAGATTTCAAAACAAAGGTTTAAATTGATTTCAGCAAACACAGCAGACCACTACAGCATTTCCAGAGAATGCTATAATAGACCTGAGTCCAATATTAGCCTATAAATTCAACTACAGCAACCACAGCATTTCAGAAATGCTGTAATAGCTCTATTTACACTATTTTAGTTCAATTCAGCAACTATAGCATTTCTGAATGCTATTAAAAGTGATTTCTAGAATTTAGTGTATTTCCAGCAAATAATAATCTTCATTTAAAATCCTTTAAATATTTCAAAATCATATTTTTAACAATAAAAATGTTCATTAACATATTATTTATACACAATAAATTTCTTATTATTCAAATCCAATTTTCAACAGATTCTTTTAATAAATTCAAGTGTAAATTCCAATTCTTCACATTTTTAAGTAAACAACTTAACACTTAAATTTTCTCCATTTTTTTTCAAATAAATTTAATTTCCAATTTTTATTTATATAACTTAATTTATTTAAATAGAATTCCAATTTCCACTTAAGTTATATTTCAAAAATTCAATGCAACTATTCATTTTTCCCAACATTTTAACTTATAGAAAATTCCAAATTTCTATAATTAATAAATAAGAATCCAATTTAAATCAAATTTTCATATATTTACAATTTAAAATATTTAAAATTCCAGAAAACATTTAGAAAATAACCACGGATCTATATATAGTTTTCTAACCTAGGTCAAGTGATACGGATATGTATCATTTCAATCCGCAGTTTAAAATAAAAATCCGGGTTCTATCATTTCAAACCCGCAATCCCAGGTCAAAATAAATAATTTAAAAACCGTTCAGGCCTATCTTTTCAGCCCATAACGATTTTTCCTTATTCTAAAGTTCGTTCGGATATGTATCATTTCAACCCATAGTGATTTCTAATCTACAGGGAACTTGCAGTGTGATAAGCATATATATAAGAACAGTTTAACAATATACAATAGTAACAGGTGATGTGACAGGTAATAGGTGATATGAAATATAATTTAACATGTTAACATGATATATATATATATATATATATATATATATATATATAAAATCACATGGCAGTTATAACATCATAACTATTTTCTACACATTCAGTTGTGGTTGTTTTACAACTACATAAGTATATAATTGTCGTGTGAGATTTACTCACCTCTAATTGCTGAATATTTCCAAACCAAAGGCATAAATAGACAATATGGCACGATGACACAACTACGGACTTGAGTGGAGGTTGAATCCAAGCTACAACTCTTGTGTACAATCCAAAATAAACAAACAAAACAACACGATTCAATATGACTATAACATGCAATAACTTTGAAATAAAAGAGAAACGAATTGCCAAACTTTTGCCTTGCTTCCTCAAGCCTTTGTCACGGCCTAGGGTATGTTTTGTTTCAGATTTGGTAAAGTTTTGGTTCAGGTTTATGGCTACCATGGGTCGGGTTCATGGCCAAACAAGATGGAGTTTTATACATGAGGTGGTGAATGGTTTTTAGGCAAAAAGTGGAGTTTTTGTTAGGCTAGGTGGCTCGGCCATGGGAAGTATGCTCGGCCTAAGGGTGCATCATGACCGGACAGAGGTGGAAGGGGTGTGTGGTGGTCAGGTCAGTGGTGGTGGCGGTGGCGGTGGCTATGGTGGTGATTTGAGTGGTGGATGAAGGGAATGAGGCAACAATGGTCAAAAACATTGTTTTTAGGCATGTAGGTTGCAATTTGAAGGTTTTGGTCACCATAGATGGCTCGGCCATGGTCATGGCTGGTGGAGTAGATGGTGTTGGAGGCATGGAAGAGATGTAGGAGTTTGTGGCTGCGGCTATGGAGAAGAGGCCGATCCAAACTAGAAGAGAAACAAGGCAAAAGTTTAGAGAAAACAAGGAGAAAGGTAAGAAAAAGAAAGGGAAGCCATTCCCAGATCTTATTGAAGCCGTGAGAAACAAATGAAGACGGATTTTTTTTTTCACGTGAAAACCTAATGAGATGACGGCTACACTAGGGTTTTACACGGCTAAGGCAATTAATTGAGGAGTTTAAGGAAATGAAGGGTTTGGGCAAATAAAAGGGCTTACGTTTCAAAGTGATTTACAATCTTCTATATTCCTTTCCTTCTAAATCTTTATATAAAAAAAATTTCAGGAGAAAATACTTTACAAACCGAAATCAATTAGAAATATGAGGTAACAAATAGTATAATTTAAAAAAAAAATGAAGAAAATGCCTTAAAATACCAAACAGTGTTCTAAAATTGTGAATAAATCACTGTTAGTCTTCGAAAATTATACATTTCATTATAAAATTATTATGAAGTGGAAACTTGAATTAAATTGATTTATTTATCATTTTCAAAATAAAATAGAAAATTAAATTGGAGAAAAATAGAAAAAGGAATAAAGAAATTGTTTTTAAAAAAAATAGCAAGCAGGACATAAAAATTACAAGAAAATTACCAATGGCTTTGGAAAGTTATTTACATCATTTTCAAAATACTATAAGACAAAATTTGAAATAAAATGATTTTTAAAATATTTTCAAAGTGAAATAAATAATTAAATTCATGGAAAATATCAAAATAATTAAAGAAATTGCTAAAAAAATGGGAAACAGAACCTGAAAAATTCAAATAAATTACCATTAATTCTAGAAAATTTCTACTTCACTATAAAAATAATTAAAACAAATAAAATAAATTTCAAAAATATTGGGTTATTACACTCTCCCCCACTCAAACCTTTTCGTCCTCGAAAAGAACGAAAACTAGGAAACAAAAAATGAAAACAAGATAGAAAAATAAAATAGTATCTGGAATAAACAATTCCGGATTTGAAGCACGAAAGCTCTCCTCCGTCTCCCAAGTACAGTCACTATCATCCGTACTCCATTTTACTTTGACCAGACTAACAGATTTCCTTCTTAGCTGCTTCGTACCTCTATCGACAATACGAAGTGGCTTCCTCTCGATAGTCAGATTAGGATCAATATCCAAGCTGTCAAGAGCAGAAGGCTGAACAACCAAAGATGGGTCATGGAGATACCGGCGAAGATGTGAGACGTGGAATACATCATGCACTCTAGAAAGCTTCTCAGGTAACTCCAGACGATAAGCCAAGGAACCAACTCTTTCCAAAATGCGGAAAGGACCAACGAATCTGGGAGAAAGCTTCCCTCTACGACCAAAACGAATGACATTCCTCAAAGGAGAGACCTTAAGGAAAACCATATCGCCAACATCAAACTCAAGCTTCCGCCTACGCCTATTAGCATACTTCTTCTGCCTATCCTGAGCAACCCTCAACCTTCTCTTAATCTCCTCAACTCTCTCAGAAGCTTCCAGAATCGTATCAGGACCAAGATTCAGAAGATTAAGGATTCAATCCAGCAAGATGGGGATCGACAAGGTCGTCCATATAAAGCAGCAAATGGAGACATTTTGATACTGGCCTGAATTCAAAGATAGAAAGGGAATAGATAAAATATTAAGATGAACTTAAAACAGAAGATAAGATTATACCTGATAACTATTATTGTAGGTGAATTCGACAAGATGCAGATGATCTTCCCAAGATCCACTATAATCAAGCACACAAGCACGAAGAAGATCTTCGAGTATCTGATTCATCCTATCCGTTTGACCGTCTGTCTGCGGATGGTAAGCAGTGCTCAGATTTAGATGAGTACCCAAAGATTCCTGAAAAGATTTCCAGAACTGGCTGGTAAAGATAGAATCACAATCACAAACAATACTGAGAGGAACACCATGGAGACGAACAATCTCCCTCATGTAGATCTCCGACAAGCTAGAAGCAGAACGGGTAGACTTGACCGGAATAAAATGAGCAGATTTGGTCAGCCTATCCACAATAACCCAGATACTCTCATTGCCCTTCCTAGACCTCGGCAATCCATCAATGAAATCTATGGAAACCTGTTCCCACTTCCAGTTGAGAATCTCAAGAGGCTGCAACAAACCAGGAGTGTTCTGATGATCGGCCTTGACTTGCTGACAAGTCGCACACCGACTAACAAAGATAGAGACATCCCTCTTCATACCTTTCCACCAATAAAGCTTCTTCATATCCTGATACATCTTTGTCATGCCGGGATGGATAGAAAGTCTGGATCGATGATTCTCCCGAAGTAACTCCTGCCTCAAACCATCCACATTCGGGACACAAATCCTACCATTAATCCTCAAAACCCCTCTGTCATCGATCTAAGCTCCACTACTACCACTACTACTGCCACCAACTCTGTTACGAACACTCTCCTTAATAAGCCTAAGTATCCTATCCTCATCCTGCTTAGCCTTGATGCGATCCAAAAGAGGAGAAGAAGAAACAACAAGCTGACACAACAATGCCTTCTTCCGACTCAGAGCATCAGCCACAACATTAGCTTTACCGGGAGTATAGCTAATATCAAGGTCGTAAGAAGCCAAAAACTCAAGCCAACGAACTTGCCTCTGATTCAAATCCTTCTGGGTGAAGATATATTTAAGAGACTGATGATCGGTGAAAAGCTCAAACTTGGTTCCAAGCAAATGATGCCTCCAAAGCTTCAAAGCAAAGATAGCAGCAAGCAACTCTAAATCATGGGCGGCATAATTAGCTTCATGGGTTTTCAGCTGACGGCTGCATAGGCAATGACCTTACCATCCTGCATGGGAACAACACCCAATCCTTCACGACAAGCATCAGTATATACCGTCAATCCTTCACTTCCGTTCGGTACTGTAAGAACTGGTGCGGAATTTAGCTTGCTCTTTAACTCAGCGAATGCAGCTTCACACTTCTTATCCCATATAAACTTTGCATTCTTACGAGTTAAAGCAGTGAGCGGTGCAGAAATCCGAGAAAAATTCTTGATGAATCTTCGGTAATAACCGGCAAGGCCCAGAAAACTACGAATATCTGATGGAGTCTTAGGAGTTTCCCAATCCTGCAACAGAAATAGGGAAAATGAAAACCACAGAAGGGATAGAATAATTAAATGATAAAGGAAAGAGAAAGAAGGAAAGACTTACATTGATCGCAGCAATCTTGGCTGGATCAACAGAAACTCCATTACCAGAAACAATATGTCCAAGAAACCAGACTTCATCCTTCCAGAAATGGCATTTAGAAAATTTAGCCTTCAATTGATGGCTTCTAAGAATCTCTAGAACAGATTTCAAGTGTGACTCATGCTCTGCCTTGGTCTTAGAAAAGACAAGGATATCATCAACAAAGACAAGAACAAATTTATTAAGAACATCTCGAAAAACACAATTCATTAAATCAACAAAGAAAGCAGGAGCATTAGTCAAACCAAAAGGCATGACTAACCATTCGAAAAAACCATTCTCTATACGGAAAGCAGTTTTAGGAATACTTTCCTCAGCGACTCTGAGCTGGTGAAAACCTGTGACAAGATCAAGCTGAGAGAAACAAGTAGCACCATAAAGCTGATCAAACATGTCATTGATGCGAAGCATTGGATATCTGTTTTTCATAGTGAGCTTGTTTAACTCCCTATAGTCAACACACATCCTAAGAGAACCATCTGACTTGGTGACAAAACCCACCGCTGCTCCCCATTCGGAATGACTGGGTCTGATTAGACCTTTGGAGAATAAGTCCTCAATTTGTTTTGCTAACTCAACCTTCTCACGAGGTGCCATTCTTCTAGGAGGAAGAACAACTGGCCGAGCTCCAGGAATAAGGTCAGTGCGGAAATCTATCTCCTGCTTAGGAGGCAAAGCAGTGACTTCACCAAAAACATCTGGAAAGAGTTTTACCACACAGGTCGAATGAAGGTCACCAGAAGCAGAATCCATAGAATAAATAAAACTGCCAGCAAAATCCTGAGGCATGCGGCACTGAATAACAAAGGAATTACCCAGATCATCCTCAAGATAAACAGACCAGGCTTTACAAGAGATGTGAGCATTATGCCTACCAAGCCAATCACTACCAAGCAACAAATCAAAAGCATCGAAGCCCAAAACATAGAAATCACCACTTAAACGATGATCTGAATAAAGAAGCTTCACTTGTTTACAAGTCCTATTAAGGTTTGCAGGACCCCCAATTGGATTTGAAACACATAAGGGTTCAGAAACATACTCCAGAGAAAGGAGATGCTCAAACTTATCACACAAATCAACAGATATAAAACTGTGAGATGCACCAGTATCAAACAGAACACGAACAGGATGCTGAAATAAAGAAAAGGAACCCTAGAGCGTACCTTGGTCATCACTAGGAGCTGACGGAGCAGGTGCTGGAGAAGAGGCAGAGGTGACAGCAAATATACCAGAAGGCTTACCCCTCTGTTGGGTAGGGCAATCCTTCCTAAAATGGCCAGGCTGGAGACAGATGTGGCAAAGCTCACGCCTAGCTAGCTGAGCAGGTGGAGGAATGGCAGCACCAACACTAGTAGGACAACTATTCGCATAGTGCCCTTTCTGGTCACACTTGAAGCAGGTGATGGAGGAAAGGTCAACTGGCTGCTTCTGAGATGGAGCAGATGCTGAAGATCCAAAACCCGGATTCTTGAGCCAATTCTTCTTCTGTTGCTGGAAACTAAGCTTCCTCTTCTTAGAATTTACAGAAAAAGTCCAAGATGATGGAGCACCAACTGAAGCAGGACCCTTAGAAGTAGGGTTCTCATAACGAAGAGCCATATCCATAAGCTAGGTAAAGGTGCCATGAACATGAGAAATGAGACGACTGTAGTACTTGGGATAAGCACCATCAATAAACTTCTCGTTCTTCTTCAGAGGAGTGTCTATGAGACCAGGTCCGAACTTAGAAAGTTCGTTAAACTTCCTCTCGTACTCTGAAAAAGACATGCTTCCCTGCTTGAGGTCCATGAACTCTCTATAAAGCTGGGATTTCCCCGCCTCTGGCATCCACTTAGCAATGAAAGCTTCCCTGAGAAGAATGATAGATAAGCTTAGACAAGGCACGAAAAGATACAAAACAGAATTCAAAGAGACACAAGAAGATACCTGAACTGTTCCCAAGTAAGATCAGCCTCAATGGTGTTAGCCATAACCGACTCCCACCAATCTTGGGCAGCCTCCTGTAACTGCCATGCGGCTAACTGACGCTTCTGGGCACCAGTAATATCAAGACCAGTAAATATCCTCTCGATAATCCTCAGCCATTGCTGAGCCTCAATGATAGATTCGGAACCAGTGAACTTGGTTCCTCCAAGATGAGTAAATTCTTTGCAAAGAACAGTGAAACGGACAGGAGCTGGGCTGGAACTGGGACAGCACCACAACCCCGACCTCTAGCATTCCTACGATTCATCCTGAAAATTCAAGAATGAATATTAGGACACAGGTAGAGATAAGATAAAGATAAGATAAGACAAAATAAATTCACTTGGATGAACATTCTAATTACATAAATTTCTAACAAGGTAGATACGAAAGGAAATGAGTTAGAAAATTTGCTTTTAAAACAAGAAAAAGTTTATATCAAAATAATCTTTAAAAAACTTTTAAAAATCATTTAAAAGTCATTTTATACTTTGAAAATACGTTCCCTCACAAAAAAATGATTCTGAAGTTGATTTCACTCATTCTAGGATATTTCTACCCTATCTCTAATGAGTTTTTGCTCCGCAGGCTAAGGTTTGCCCAAAACCAAAGCTCTGATACCAACTGTAATGACCCACTATTTTCCACTATTCAAATCGACAATAATCCACACATGTCAGACTTGAATAGTACAAAATAACAGATTGTAAAAGTATTTGGAGAAAAAAAAAATCAAATCACAGAATCACAGACACAGAACATCAGAATATCTCGCAGCGGAAATTAAATACCATAGTAGTTCATGAAGCTACTATCACAAAGTCTCAAAACCAAATACAAAATACATAATATCTGACTGAAAGTAAATACGACATCAAATCCCAAATACAAAGAAGTCCACTAATACAAAGCTGACAACAGAACAACAGAACTGAAATATAGATAACTAGATAAGCTGATAAATCTCCAGCGATTCCAGACCTCCAGAGAGTGGGAATCCAAATCTGTGAATAAACTCAGGCTGACCCGAGCGTAAATAAAAAGCAAACACTTGAGTCAGGACATACATACTTATCCAGTGTAAACCAACTCAATTGAACTGTAGTAAAGGTACAAATAACTTAGAAGATGCCTGGGACCGCCCATCCTCTACGGATCCGTTAAAATATTTACTATATAGTATATTGCGCTATTATAATAATGTCTAACAGTAAAATAAACATACTTTTAAATAGCGTTAAGGCTTTACATTTTCCACCTTAACACAATTAATGCCAATAGTCTATACAGTACCTGCATATCTCCTGATCGGGAGACTATGAGAAGATACTGCATAGGTACGACACAAATAGAAACTCGTAGTAAAGGCTCGGTATGGTAGGTGACACGGCACACAAGGCAATGCCAGGGTAGATATACCAATTACGCACACGGGCTGGTGGTAACGCAGCAGCCACATACGCCCACCTCGGAACACATTCCCAAAATCGGAGGGTGGCCACCAAACAATCACAAGTAATAGAATGGTATCGAAGAAATGCGTCCGATAAGAGGTGCTACCTCAGCTGGCCCGAGATCGCTCCTGTTTTAGCCACCTTATGCCAACTCACGGGAGTTGGGTCCACGTAACATACCACAAGAACATCGTCACCATCCTACTTCATTCTGGAATCTCCACCACGTACACGGATAGTCAAAGTTGTTTTCGGTATCGACGGAGAGTATGTCCATATCCGATCCCGGTCTGTTTGCCAACCAATCGTTATTATAACCCGCGGTTATAACTTTGAAATAATACTTTACTTCAAATGAAAACATCATTTCAAAACTCAATTCTTTATCCAATAAAGATTTAATCATTCTCAATATTTCAAAACAACATATCTTTTCAAATTTCCCTTTTTAAATCATTATTAAATTCAAATGCAAATTATCAAACTTAATACCCTTTTAAAGTTCAAAGATAACATTCATTTATTTCAATTTGAACTTCTCTTTAAAATGATTCATTTCCAATTTAATTTATTCATTAAGATCATTTTAAAAGTGGACTTATTGTTCTTTCATTTCAAGTATTCAATTTCCAAAGTTTCAAACCATTCAGAGTTCGTTTACTAAGTCAAAAACCATAATTATAGAAATTTCAGCCTTTTACAGCATTTAAAAAAAACTGTTATAAGTTATATATGAAAACATTTTTATTCAGCAAAGACAGCACTTAAATCTGTTGTTAAAAACTCAGTTTTTAGTTGAATTATAGTTCAAAACAGAAAAGACAGCATTTCAGAAGTGCTGCGGTAGTTCAGATTTCAAAACAAATGATTAAATTGATTTCAGCAAACACAACAGACCACTACAACATTTCCAGAGAATGCTATAATAGACCTGAATCCAATATTAGCCTATAAATTCAACTACAGCATTTCAGAAATGCTGTAATAGCTCTATTTACACTATTTTAGTTCAATTCAGCAACTATAGCATTTCTGAATGCTATTAAAAGTGATTTCCAAAATTTAGTGTATTTCCAGCAAATAATAATCTTCATTTAAAATCCTTTAAATATTTCAAAATCATATTTTTAACAATAAAAATGTTCATTAACATATTATTTATACACAATAAATTTCTTATTATTTAAATCCAATTTTCAACAGATTCTTTTAATAAATTCAAGTGTAAATTCCAATTCTTCACATTTTTAAGTAGACAACTTAACACTTAAATTTTCTCCATTTTTTTTTTCAAATAAATTTAATTTCCAATTTTTATTTATATAACTTAATTTATTTAAATAGAATTCCAATTTTCCACTTAAGTTATATTTCAAAAATTCAATGCAACTATTCATTTTTCCCAACATTTTAACTTATAGAAAATTCCAAATTTCTATAATTAATAAATAAGAATCCAATTTAAATCAAATTTTCATATATTTACAATTTAAAATATTTAAAATTCCAGAAAACGTTTATAAAATAACCACGGATCTGTATATAGTTTTCTAACCTAGGTCAAGTGATACGGATATGTATCATTTCAATCCGCAGTTTAAAATAAAAATCCGGGTTCTATTATTTCAAACCCGCAATCCCAAGTCAAAATAAATAATTTGAAAACCTTTCAGGCCTATCATTTCAGCCCATAACGATTTCTCCTTATTCTAAAGTCCGTTCGGGTATGTATCATTTCAACCCATAGTGATTTCTAATCTATAGGGAACTTGCAGTGTGATAAGCATATATATAAGAACAGTTTAACAATATACAATAGTAACAGGTGATGTGACAGGTAACAGGTGATATGACATATAATTTAACATGTTAACATCATATATATATAAAATCACATGGCAGTTATAACATCATAACTACTTTCTACACATTCAGTTGTGGTTGTTTTACAACTGCATAAGTATATAATTGTCGTGTGAGATTTACTCACCTCTAATTGCTGAATATTTCCAAACCAAAGGCACAAATAGACAATAAGGCACGATGACACAACTACGGACTTGAGTGGCGGTTGAATCCAAGCTACAACTCTTGTGTACAACCCAAAATAAACAAACAAAACAACACAATTCAATATGACTATAACATGCAGTAACTTTGAAATAAAAGAGAAACGAATTGCCAAACTTTTGCCTTGCTTCCTCAAGCCTTTGTCACGGCCTAGGGTATGTTTTCTTTCAGATTTGGTAAAGTTTTGGTTCAGGTTTATGGCTAGCATGGGTCCGGTTCATGGCCAAACAAGATGGAGTTTTATACATGAGGCGGTGAATGGTTTTTAGGCAAAAAGTGGAGTTTTTGTTAGGCTAGGTGGCTCAGCCATGGGAAGTTTGCTCGGCCTAAGGGTGAATCATGACTGGACAGAGGTGGAAGGGGTGTGTGGTGGTCAGGTCAGTGGTGGTGGTGGCGGCTATGGTGGTGATTTGAGTGGTGGATGAAGGGAATGAGGCAACAATGGTCAAAAACATTGTTTTTAGGCATGTAGGTTGCAATTTGAAGGTTTTGGTCACCATAGATGGCTCGGCCATGGTCATGGCTGGTGGAGTAGATGGTGTTAGAGGCATGGAAGAGATGTAGGAGTTTGTGGTTGCGGCTATGGAGAAGAGGCTGATCCAAACTAGAAGAGAAACAAGGCAAAAGTTTAGAGAAAACAAGGAGAAAAGTAAGAAAAAGAAAGGGAAGCCATTACCAAATCTTATTGAAGCCGTGAGAAAGTAATGAAGATGGATTTTTTTTTCACGTGAAAACCTAATGAGATGACGGCTACACTAGGGTTTTATACGGCTAAGGCAATTAATTGAGGAGTTTAAGGAAATGAAGGGTTTGGGCGAATAAAAGGGCTTACGTTTCAAAGTGATTTACAATCTTCCATATTCCTTTCCTTCTAAATCTTTATATAAACAAAATTTCAGGAGAAAATATTTTACAAACCAAAATCAATTATAAATATGAGGTAACAAATAGTATAATTTGAAAAAAATATAAAATAATGAGGAAAATGCCTTAAAAATACCAAGCAGTGTTCTAAAATTGCGAATAAATCGCTATTAGTCTTGGAAAATTATACATTTCATTATAAAATTATTATGAAGTGGAAACTTGAATTAAATTAATTTATTTATCATTTTCAAAATAAAATAGAAAATTAAATTGGAGAAAAATAGAAAAAGGAATAAAGAAATTGTTTTTAAAAAAATAGCAAGCAGGACATAAAAATTACCAATGGCTTTGGAAAGTTATTTACATCATTTTAAAAATATTATAAGACAAAATTTGAAATAAAATGATTTTTAAAACATTTTCAAAGTGAAATAAATTATTAAATTCATGGAAAATATCAAAAGAATTAAAGAAATTGCTAAAAAAATAGGAAACAGAACCTAAAAAATTCAAATAAATTACCATTAATTCTAGAATTTTTTTTACTTCACTCTAAAAATAATTTAAAACAAATAAAATAAATTTCAAAAATATTGGGTTGTTATACAAATCAAATAAAAAGCAACAATCACTTGCAACCGCAGCATACAAGCATCACATGAAATCAAAACAAATCAATTATCCATCCATATCAGCCAAAACAATAGTTTGTTTGGGCTTAGACGCTTTTAAATTGCATAGAATGACAAATAACTACTAGGTACACCATTTACTCAACGGTTTTAGATAAAACTCAATAGATTATTCATACATCCAAACAATTAGAAGCATCATTTCCCAAACAATCTATAAACCAAACAAACAACAACTTCAAACAATAAATCAAGTTCATTCTTTTTAATTCCATTTCTCAATGATCATTTTTTAAGTTTACATTTATTCCTTACAAAATTCAATTTCCATTCATTCATTTGTTACTCATTTTCATTTATTTACATTCATTTATCTATTGTATTCATGTTAAATTCAATTACTTAGCATATCAAGTCATTAACTTAAGTTTACAATCATCTACTTACAATACCTAATTCTATCACATTTTATTATAGTAACATTTCAATTATAATTTAATTTTATAACAACTACAACATCAAATTCTTATTTATTAAATAATTTCATTGAATACTTTCATTACTTCAAGTTTGACTTGTATAATATCCTATTACATTTTCTTATTAAACATTACAACTTTTAATATTTGGTAAGTAATATACATACATACATACATACATACATACATACATATATATATATATATGCTTTAAGAATGCAATTGAAAGTTATACAAGTTTTTCTCATTTTTTTAATTAATTTAATGTTCAATAATCATATCCTTTGTTTTATAGGTTACAAATTTCCACTTTCTTGTAATTTCATTTATAACCTAGCATTTGATCTCTTATTTCATTTAGAGGTTCCAATTATTAATTAGTTACATTCCATTTCACTACAATAACTGAAACTATTAATTAATAGAAACTTAAGAACTAAATACTGGGTTCCATTTCAAATCATTTTAAAAATAATAGATCAATGTATATACTTACAACTTATATATCCAATAATATTTAAAAAAATTAAAAATTATATTCGTTTATCAAAAATAAATCTGCAGTAAAGCTACTACGGTGGCCTTCCCATTTAGAAACTTGAAAATGAATGTCGATGATGCATACACTCATCGTCAAAATTATTTTCCAACGACGGAGAGGGGGTACAGAACTTATTTCATTCCAAAATTCCTTTAAAACAGTTCTTCCATATTATGTTGAAATATTAATATCAGAAAATACTTCTAAATAATATTATTATTTTATTCCAAAATCATTCGAAATTTTTTTTTCAAAAGTCCCGGAACATAAGTTCTAGATTTCTAATTTATTCTTAATTTATTTGTAAATTTTATTTTACAGCCAGTATTTATAAATTTTTACTACCAAACAAACAAATATATTACAATCAAATATGTCATTTACAAAAATGTTATTTTATATACAAAAATATAAAATAGGCAAAATTATTTCATTTGCCTATATTTCAAACAATATTGTGTCGGTCTGTCCTATTAAGTGTTTAGAAATTCCTATCGATGTCATAGCGTCATATGCACCAATCAAAACTTATAAATACAAAATGGAACAAATTAGCACAATATAAAGAACCTTTTACAACACTAACAAATACGCTCTTTCATATATATACACTCAACGACTCATCATAAGGTATTACTACCCTATTTAATATGAGTCAGACCCCACAAAGCTAAGGTTATCGCTAAACCAAAGCTCTGATACCAACTGTAACATCCCGCCTTTTTAGATAGTTTAAATCGATGGTAAACCACACAAGTCAACCATACAAAAGAGCGGATTGTTACTAGGGTGAATAAGAAAAGCAGAGAAAAAAATAAAACAGAATCTCGCAGCGGAACGACAAAATATAATGATCAAATAACAGTTCATGAAGCTGTTTACAAACATTTGATTATACTAGTACAATATAGAATCAGAGTTACGCATACCAGAGCGTAATTAATAATAATGCAGCGGAACAATGTGACATAATGGAACAATATAGTAATTAATAATAATAATAAAATCTTCGTCTTCGTCTTTCGAAAATAAGGTCTTCAAGTCCTGAAATGCTGACGCTGAACCGAGCGAATTGGAAAGACAAAAACTCGAGTCAGAACTAAAAGATCTTACGTAAGTTAAATCGTCGGCAAATAAATAAGAGTTGAACGGCGTCAGAGATATTTATGGGGTTTGACATCTCCTATCCAGTGTCTAATGTGATTGCAGTAACTTAAGAGTTGCTCGGGATTCACACCTCCTAAGGATCCGTTAAACTATCTACTATGTTGTAATTACGCTATTATAATATGTCTATAGTAAAGTAAAAGTATTACAATAGCATTAAGGCTTTACATTTTCCACCTTAACACGTTTTCTATATTTACATAGTCTATATAGTACTGTAATCTTCCTCGTACTGGGCGTCGTCAGAGGCCACTCCATAGGTATGGTACAAAACAAACTCGTAGTGGTCTCCTTAAGGTAGGATAGACGGCACATCTAGGCAATGCCAGGGTAGATATACCAATTACGCATCGGGGATGGTGGTAATGCATACCCGCAGCTACCGTCCACCTCGAGCCACACTCCCAAAATCAAAGGTGCGCACCACATCAAGCTAAAAGTAATAGAATGACAATCGAAGAATTATGTCCGATCGGAGGAGCTACCTCGCTTGGCCCGAGAATCACTCCTGTTTTAGCCACCTTATGCCAACTCACGGGAGTCGGGTCCACGTAATACCTCATAAAGGATCGTTGCCACCATCTTACTTCATTTTGGAACCTCCATCATGTACACAGCTGTCAAATGGGTTTTCGATATTGGCAGAGAGTATGACAACATCCGATCCCGGTCTCTTTAGCAACCAATCCCTTATTACATACCAGATGGTTCTTTTACATTTTCAAAATCATTTCATAATTGATATCAAAATATCATATTCAATTCAAACCATATCACTTTCGAAATCATTACTTACTTTCGAAATCATATTCGCCTTTGAAATCATAGTTCGATAATTTATTTCCATTCAAAGTCAAACTCACAATTTATATCGAAATATCATGTTCTCAAAAAAACTATACCACTTTCAAATCATATTTCTTCCAAAATTCATATTTTCGAAACAGATTAAGTTCTTGCTTCAAAATCATCGTTTCGATTAGTTAACATTTAAATCCCAACTCAGGTTATAACATCATTAACCATATTCACTTTAAAATCAAGAATTTGAATATAACCCATCCATTTTACTTAGTTTGGAATTTAGAAGAACATAGTCTTAAATAATTATAAATAGTTAATATAGATTTAAAATAGATTAATTAATTAAAATACATTACATAGCTTTAAAATAGACTAGTTAGATTTTTAAAAATTAAAAGGTCTAAAAATAGGTTAAATTGATTTAAAATAGTTAATATAGGTTAAAATAGTTTATAAATCTGGAAATCTTAAAATTTAGAATCTTAAAAATAATATAATTTAAAACAATTTATATTTGAAAACATAGATTGGGAATTTATATCAATTTAAAACTATTAATTTCATTCCAAAAAAATCAGACCATTTCCATTTAATTTCTTAGAACAATTCCTTTAAGCCAATTCACATTTCAACTCAAAACTTAATTTTCCAAAAATACTTCAATTTATATAAATCAATTTTTTCTTTAAAATATCATTTAATTCCATTCTACAATTAAGAATTTAAAATCATCTAATTTAACCAACCTGGTGTCCGCATATAATTCTCTACCCTAGGGTCAACTGATACGGATATTTATCATTTCAATCCGCAATTTAAAATTTTAAGGTTGTATATCATTTCAACCGCAATCTTGAAATAAATAACATCCATAAAATCGATCGAGTTTATCATTTCAACCCATAACGATTTTTCCTTAATCTATAGATCGTTCGGGTATGTATCATTTCAACCCATAGTGAACTTGCAGTTTATAACGATATAAAATACAACATCCATTCATCTAATATCAACAATCAACATCAATCACAATCATCATCCAAATAATTCAATAAATATCAATATAGAACTGATAATCGATGACAGATATTTAATTCGCAATTTATATTCAATAATAAATTAAATAACAATTTAATTCAAATAAATTCAAATTAACCGAGATGATGATTTAAAATATATCAAACAGTCATAAATAAATTCCTAATCACATCATAAATTAAATTTAACAAACATAAGAAATTTTTGAAGTTGTGAGTGGGTTAAAACACCCACCTTTGAATTTAAATCGAATTTAGGCCCAAAATTTAGACAGTCTCAAAATTCATCTAAACTAACGTCAAAATGTTTTGAATTTTAATACGATCCTAACAAAAGAAACTGCACGTAAATCAGACATCGTGTGCGAAAGTTATGCAATTTAAAACATTAAACGATTTGAACCTTAAGATAAATAAATAATTAAATTAACAACACATACCCCACTCCACGTCAGCACGTCTCACCAGATCTATCTCGTTCGAAACCCTACCGCATCGATAAAGTCTGAGCCACCACGATCTAATCATCGGACTGCGCGCCAAGACGGCCAGCGTCTACGTCTAGACAACCGTGACACCTTGCCAAACCCCCACGACCTCCTAGACAAACCGCGATCGACCCTCTCCCCAAGAAATGCAGCAGACGCCGCCTTGATGCTAACCCTAGTTGAATTTCATCGGCACATCTAGCCATTAATTTGCCAAACCAACCACACCGATGGACAACGCTCGATGCCTTCTACAGCCTGGTATCCCCCAACCAACGATCAGCTACGGTTGAAAGTGGCTTGATGAGCGGCCGCGATTGTTTTGGTCGATCCTGGCTAAAACACGGTTCAAATCGGAAAACAAATCATTCCAGAAGAATGCGCTCGTCAAGAGCTTCAAATCGATATATAATTCGATATAGTTTCAGGAGATTGAATTTTTAATTTGGTTTTAGAAATAAGAAATAAGAAATAAGAAATGACCTAGGGTTTATAATGAGGTATTTATAGACAAAGCTGGAAACAGAAAGAATGGACCAGATTGATTGAACGATACATGACTCGAAAAGCCCGTTTCGACTCCAGATTGAAAATGGGTCAATCCATATATCAAAATAGATGTTTTCAAATATTTTAAACTCATTAAAACAGGTTTCAAGTTCCAATTCCATCATATTAAGAAGTTATGATAAAATCAGCTTATTTCAAATTGATTTCAATTGATTTCAATTAAACAAATTTCTAGCCATACGATCAAACGACAAGTCCGATAGTTACGAAACTTGAAATCCTACAATAATTCACTGTTACGGATCCGATGAAACTAGTTTCGTCGAAATCCGAGTCAGTCGCCAAAATGGCTATTTTCACGTTAATTAAATAAATTAATATTAAATCAATAAATCACTTTTTCAATTCAAATTTAATAAATCGCAATTTCTATCATTTTTGATTACTTGGACATTTTCCATAATTTAAAACAAATTAAGACATTAATCCAAAATTAATTAATTTTACCAATTATAGTGTTTAACTTCAATTGTAATTAAATCCAATTATTTAATATTTAAATCCAATAAATTGTTTTTTATTTCAATCTTTATATTAAATCCATTATTACTCTATAACACAGTTAACACTTGTTTCACATTTCATTACATTAACATATTCCAATTCCCACCTTTTATTTGTATTTACAGTTAAATTCCCATTATATTGGATTTTACCAAATTTACACATAAATAAAAATTTTAAAATCCCAATTAATTATCTATCACAGTTTCATTCTTTCATTAACTCGATTATTACCTTATGATTAAATTTACATTCCCACTCATTCTATTACATTTCCAATTTTCTAAATCTCATTAATGTAACATTAAATTTCATTTAATTTTAATTTATTTCCCATTTCAATTAAATAGACCAAATAAACAGGTAATCTACGACAATCGTTACAATAACTTTTAATCACACTTATGAATTCATTATTCACAAAAAAATGGTTACAATTCTTATATAACCCAAATTTTATTCAATGGTCATTTATTTCATACTATATCATTTATTAATTTAATGTTTGCATTTGTTTTCTTATATCAATTTATAACCAAGTATAACAATTTACATTATTTCAATTAATTGTAATTTCATTCAAATTGTTAATTGTTAGCTTTAATTATCATTTGTTACTTCATTTCAGTATTCATTTCATTATTAAGTTATAGATTTTTATTTCTTCCAAATATAATTACCAAAATCTTATTAAATTAACAACTTAAATCATCGAAAATTTACGGGTCGTTACAGAACCTAAGTGGAGAAAATCTAGATTGAGAAAAAGTGTTAAGCCCAGGGTCTTATTTATAGGTGTGGAAGTGGATCTCAGACGTTGGATTTGGGGATTTAATAGGATGCGACCACGTCATAGGCTTAATAGGAGCCGTCGGATGGAAACACGGAAGGACCAGATGGAATAAAAGAATGAAAACAACGTGTATGAAACTTCTGCTGACTCATTGCTATGTCAAATCTTACAATGCGTCTTGTCAGCGCCTTATCTTATATTTAATCAATTAATTACACCCTCAATAATATACAAACTACAAATAATATTATTTTTCTCCTCAATTAGTTTCTAATTTGTGCATTTTGTTTCAGGTTAAATTTCTATACGTCTCTCTTTATTCGCACGTTTCATTTACAGTTCTCAACATCCCATTTAATTTACATATTTACGTCTAAAATAAGTAAATAAACAACATATAAATATCTTTCCACATTTACATCTGAATCAAATAAATTAACATATGAATTGTTATATCTACATTTTTTTCCATATTCACGTCCATTGTAATTAGATATATAACATATGTCCACAAACGTGTATATATGTAGTGTATTAATTAGTAACCTTATTCTTTACCTTTAAATTGAGCAAGCAATTACATAAATTCGTTAGTATAAATATTTTTATGTTCAAAAATCAAACGGACGCATATTCCATACTAACAAAGAAATAACATACGTTATATTTTCTATAAGAAATGCAATCCTTCCATAATCCACTCTTGCCTTTTTTTTTCAAAATATAACGTTTATTTTATTAAATACTTTCTTTTTTATAAATATATGGTCTTCACTTAGAATAACCTATTTCATTTGAACACGGTCATTTTCACTTTTCAAATTTATAAAAGCAGATGCCTTCTTTTTAAATATATTGTTATATATATTATTATTATTCCGTTTTTTACAAAACAAACTCCCTGTTTATAAAATCGTACATATATTCAAAAATGAAAGGTTTATTTCATTTATCTCAAAATATGCATTTATTTCTATTTGAAATGTTCATTCCATTTTGACAAAAATGTAAGTTCTTATATTAAACTTAATCATTACAATTTAATTCCTCTTTCCTTTTCTAATTGAAGCATTTCAATAAATCTACTGCCAATTAATTTCAATACTAATTTCAATGAATTCTAATTATAGACACTATTTATTTTCACTTATAATTATTTATTAATTTCTTCTTAATTTCGCGTTGTTGCATTCTCCCCTTCTTAAGGGATTTCGTCCTCGAAATCTCTAAGGATAGAAGAATGAAATAAATGTTTTCATCCAAGTTCTACAACCACTACTCAATTATCACCCATTATATCCATTGTCCTTGGGTTTTTCTAATGTGATTTATGATACTTATGCAAATAATGTAGTGTTAATGTCCCTAACTAATGCAAAAGAATATGTGGTCCACTATTTCAATCGACCTCATTTTATGAAATCATGTCCACGCCATGTTTCCAAATAAATGAAAATTCTCTAATGATAACTGGTAGTTCTATGTGCGTGCTACAATCATCATCCAAGTGCAACAATCACGTGATAATCATCCATTTATAGCAACCATGGAAATAAAATAAAAATGCAAATGCGCACACATCTATATGCATATGCTCTAATGTCCTAGTTAGGATGATCCCTAAAGGATAGTAGTGTCTAGTGTAAGTATATGCGTCCATTAGCATCCACTAGCAAACACTTGTAACCACTATCATACATCATTCATAACATGTTCTATTAACATGTTTATGTCAAATCCTACCATCCATAGGTTAAATCTAGGTTCTACCTTCCCAAAGGATAATAAAGGAAAGAACTTATTCAAAACTAAAGATGGAAATAGGAAATTCTAAAACTTACTATCAAAGAAATGCAGATATGAGATACGAATTTTATTCTAACCAAACCAATTTTCTCCGAAGTCTCCTTAACTATGTCGGAACCAAGGCAATCCCTTTGTAGACTATATCCAACACAAAAGCGACTTGCGCGGCCTTCCATAAAGAGCTAGTGAGCTATATATGCTCTATAATTCTTCAAAAAAAATTCACTTTTTCAATAAAATTTATATCGTATAAAAACCAATTTTAAATTTCATGCCAATTCAAAAAGACCCAATATTTACTTTAAAAACATTGACAATTATACTTTTCAAGTTTTCTAATTCTAACAATTTTATTGAGCTAGATATAAAGTGGGTTTTATTCTCATTACCCTAGGAGTATCCTTCCTAAATTTTGGTAATCCTATTTCCTTAATAAAGTCTTTTACTCCCATTCCTCTTTGAAGCTTATATTTTTACTCGAAGGCACTACCATTAAATCAACTTATATGAAACAATTATAACTTCTGCAATTATCAACACATGGGCTTTCTTCTTTTCTTATCAACTATATCTATTGTACATCTCCGCCCTTTTCCTACCTCTCTTTGAATTTCCATAATAAGAACCTAAAAAAACTATTTCTCAAACTCCTACCATGTGCAGACCTTCTCTATGCCCCAAGAAAAGCACCTCTTTAAAGATGTTTGGGAAATTTCTGAAGACTGGAACTGAATCTAACTCCGTTGATGATGAATCGAGGGGATAAAACAAGCTCAACATGACTGACTTTTATGGGTCGTAAGAAACCTCAAGAGTCCTACTGCTCCTTGTCTCTTGTCAACGACTCTCCTCTCGCAGTCTAGTATCGTTCCATAAGTGGATACCCAGTCCATTCCCAAAATCATCCTATACCCCAAAAATCCCAATACATAAGCGTCGCAGTCAAACTTGGCACCTAGGATAAAATTTTCAAACCCCTACAAACCATAGATAAGTTTAACGATCCTCCTATAGGGTTTGAAACATCAAATAGGGTCTACTGCTAACAATATGTCCAATGCAAAAAATCTACTGTAGAGCTAGAGATAAAAGAGTGTGATGCTCCAAAATCAAATAAAATTAGGTATAGAAGTGAAACCTTCAACTGTGGCATTCCTAACTCTATCTGGAATGCTACCGGAAGGTGCTGTGTCTAATGCCTGAATCTACGCAACTGGTGCACTTGCTCCCTGGGGACAACTCCTACTCATATGACCGGGCTACCCGTAAGTATAGCACTTACCTTCATCTTCTCATCATTCCTTGTCCACATGTCCCACCTTCCCACAAACATGGCATTTTATTCCTTTTTTAATCTACTCCTGATGACCATCACCTTTCTTCTTATTATTATTTTCCCACCACTTCTTCTTTGGACCTTCTGACTTAACCTCCTCTTTAGACTATCTTTCATTGGTCGTATCCAACATAAGCGCCATCTCGACCAAAGACTCATAAGTAACTCCCATCAGTACATGAGTCAGCAATAATCCCTGAAGGGGTTGATTCAATCCCTTTGCAAACTTCATAGCTTTCTTGTGCGTCGTGTTCACCAAGTCCATACCAAACCACGACAGCTCATTGAATTGCTTGATGTACTCCTTGACAGACAAACTCCCTTGCCTTAAATTGATAAACTTCCCCAGCCGAACACTATCTTCTGCCTGAGATAGAAACATCCTATCAAATCGCTCCCAGAATCAATCCCAAGTAATATACCTTCCCTCCAACTCAATCACCTTCCACCAATAAGATATCTCTTCCTTCAGCTGCCAAGTGGCTAACTGAACTCGCTGCTGACCATCCAATCCCAAAAGACCAAAAATCTTCTCTTTGTCCTAAGCTATGCTCTCGCCTCCACAAAAGTCTCCTTGCTAGAAAAGTCTTCACGCCCAAACTCATAAAATTTATACAAAGCATAGAGAAATTGATGGCTTCAGGTGGGATGATGGGATCCCACCCACTGATGCAGGATTGGGCATAGGCCCGTGCACCTTTGGAGTCGTGGCTTGTAAGTACCTATGAAACCAGGCTGGGACTGGAATGCCCTCAGGAAGGTTTGGGGCATCATCCATTCTACAAAAGAAAAAAGTAGTTTAGGAAAGAGCCAAAAGGAGATTGAACTGGACTTATGAGGGGATTTTTATAAAAATTCTTTTATACTTAAAATTATTTCCAAAAGTTCTTTTCTGAAAAACACTTTTAAAACAAGTTATTTTGAAAAATTCTTTACTTTCAAAATAAATTGTCGGAATCCTACAACCTTACCCTTTGATGCCAAGTGAAACATCCCACGCCCCTTAGTATACCCAAAAGGACACATTACAAGGCATGGTGCGTTATAGGTATAAAGAAACTAACAGAAACTAAGATTCACAAGATAAAAATAGGTAAAAACAACGGAAACTAGAATAATAATTTATTTAAAATAAAACTTTCATAAATGCTTCAAAAATAAGTCAAATACCGAATACAACATCTATATCTCAAAAACCATCATGTCTTGAAAAAATTTATAGTCTCAAAATCAGAGTACATAATATCTCTCATAATAAGCCATTACATAGAAAGAACAAAAGCTGAAAGAAAAGAAATACATGGTAGCAAACTGCTCCATGAAATCTCCATGTAACTGCAATCTACCGACTTCTCCCTTGATTGCCTATCGGGGGAATGAAATATAGAGGAGTGGATCAGAATAAAAGTCTGGTGAATGATAGTAATTACTAGAGTCTTTAAGCAAGTTAAAAGTAATAGACTCTACAACAATTCTAGCATAAAAAATGATAATAAATGGAAGTAGGAAAGACATAAACTGAAAATAAGTACGGTTAAATATTGCTCAATTTATATGATAGGTTAAATTTGATTGTTTGTATTGATTTCTGCTTTGATTAGGCTGAATTCCTAATCCTGTAATTAGGATGCAACCCTAATTCTACCCTTTTTGATCGACCTGCTACACTTAATACCTTTCTATGGACCAGCCGTTATATAACTCTCTACACAAAACATTACTGTGGGCAAGACAACATATATAGCTTCCTACACAGAAGGCAATGATGTCTACTAAAGACACCCATACTAAACCCTTGGAACTCATAGCCGTTACCGAGAACCCACAAATGGAAGTCGCACGCGTAACTTCCACCATGATCATGCTACCTTTTGCTCCACTTATTGGGTTTTCTTATTACCTCCAACGTCCAACGTCCAGCGTAGTGTGCCCCTCATCTCACTTCAGGCTAATGTGAGATCACCGTGTGTCTATAGAAACTATAGGAGAAATGATGTTGATACTGGCCCTTCATCCAAACAATATCTACTTGCGCCCTTTATCCAAATCCCCTGTGATTTGGACTTCTATTTGACCAATTACTACCATTCTTAGCATAAGTGTTCCCTCATCTCACTTCAAACTAATGTGGGACACTTTTTTGTCTAATAGGGAATGCTATTTGGTATAGGTCCAACTTTCATCTTTGCTTATTAAATTAGATCAATTATTTAAATAAGGCTTTATTATTATTTTTACTTTCTACGCTTATTAATTTATTCCAAGTCTTAACAAAAGTCCCATTCTATTCTTTTTATTATAACCTATGTTATAATCATGCTTATTACTTAACCCAAGGTCTATGTGTGAAAATAAGCTCTTTCATCCTGTACTCTTAGCCAATTAATTAATCCAATTCTAATCATAATTAGGCATAATTTCAGTCCAATTCTACTTATATTACAGTCTTTATAATTTACATCTCATAATTATAAATTGGCCAATCTCTTTAATTCTGTCTAATTAATATCATAATTAGGCATAATTCAGTCTTAATTCCATTTTATTACAGTCTTTATAATTTACATCATGTATTCCATTACTTCAGTTATCTTACAATTTAATCTGTATTCATGTTAATCTTATTCCAATCCGTACATGAAGAAGGAGGAATAAAAGAAAACTAAAAATAGAAAAAATCCAAAATATATAAAGAAGATGTAAATAAATTATAAATAACGGCAAATAACTAAAATACTGTAAATAAACTGTAAACAGTTGGAAAAACTATAATTAACAGGAATAAATTAAAATTACTGAAAAGAATAGCTGAAAGGAAATAGATAGAAATTAATTCAAAAAACTGTAAATAAACTACTGAAAAGGCTGTACTAAAAATCATAGTAAAACTTTAACTATTGGAAACCCTATTATTTTAAATTACTTAAAGAAATCTTAAATTAATTACAATCATTCACCTCTGATCCTTAGCTCTTCCCTTTAGGCCTTCATGTATCCACTTGGGGTTGTTAAAATATTTTTATTAAAAGGATTCTCTCCTTGGAAATTTTTCCTTATAGGCTCCTTCCTGAAAAGATGAACCCAAGCGGAGAAAATCTAGAATGAGAAAAAGTGTTAAGCCTAAGGTCTTATTTATAGGTGTAGAAGTGAATCTCAGACCATTGGATTTGGGGATTGTATAGGATGCAACCACGTCAAAGGCTAAATAGGAGCCATCAAATGGAAGCACGGAATGACCAGATGGAATAAAAGAATGCAAAACAACATGTAAGAAACTTCTGCTGACTCATTACTATGTCAAATCTTACAATGCGCCTTGTCAAGCCTTATCTTATATTTAATTCAATTAATTACACCCTCAATAATATAAAAACTATAAAAAAACGTTTTCTTCTCCTCAATTAGTTTCTAATTTGTGCACTTTATTTCAGGTTAAATTTCCATGCGTCTCTCTTTATGCGCATGTTCCATTTTCAATTGTCAACATCCTATTTAATTTACATATTTACATCTAAAATAAGTAAATAAACAATATATCAATATTTTTCCACATTTACATTTGAATTAAATAAATTAACATGTGAATTGTTATATCTACTTTTTTCCATGTCCACGTCCGTTGTAATTAGATAGATAACACATGTCCACAAAGATGTATATATGTTGTATATTAATTAGTAACCTTATTCTTTACCTTTAAATTGAGCAATAAATTACATTAATTATTTGGTATCAATGTTTTTATGTTTATAAACCTAACGTACCCTTATTCCTTACTAACAAAGAAATAACATACCTTATATTTTCTGTAAGAAATGCAATTCTTTCATAATGCACTCTTGCCTTTTCTTTTCAAAATATAACGTTTATTTTATTAAATTCCTTCTTTTTTATAAATATATGGTTACATTTTCTCTCATTTACAATAACCCATCTCATTTGGACATCGTTGTCTTCACTTTCCAAATTTATAAAAGTAGATGCATTCTTTTTAAATATACTGTTATATATATTATTATTATTATTTCTTTTTACAAAAAACTCCCTGTTTTTGTAAAATCATACATATATTCAAAAATGAAAAGTTTATTTCATTTATTTCAAATCATGCATTTATTTCTATTTAAAATGTTCGTTCCATTTTGACACAAATGTACGTTCTTATATTAAACTTAATCGTTACAATTTAATTCCTCTTTCCCATTCTAATTGAAACATTTCAATAAATCAACTGTCAATTAATTTCAATACTAATTTCAACGAATTCTAATTATAAACACTATTTATTTTCACTTATAATTATTTATTAATTTCTCCTTAAATTTCAAGTTTTTACAATTAGAATCAGTATTCGGTAATTAAAAAAATCAATTTAATGGCTATATATTGGAATTAAGTGTTGCAACCATTCATGAAAAATAGCCATGAAAGAATATGGAAGAAACTCCTGAATCAAGAGTTGTTTCTATTTGCTGAAATGAAGTGTCTTTTCTACGCATTATGATAATCCAGCCATATGAATGGAATAATTCAGCAAGCTGAATACATTAAAAATCGAATCAACAATAAAGCACTGCAAAAAATCATACAATTCAGTCGGTTTGAACTTGCAAGGTCTGCCGTCTGAATGTTAAACGAAAAGATGTGCATGTGCACAGCATTCAGTCGACTGAACTATGTGGTTTAGTCGGTTGAATTGCCTGTTTTTTGCCATATCAAAGAATTTTCTGAAATTTTTTTGGTATATGAACTATGTTTTGAAAGCTTTAGCATATGAACTATTTTTTTTAAAATACTTTAGATTGTGTGTGCGTGCATATACCACTTCGGAAAGATTTCAACATGAGTTTACTATTAGACTTAGAACATACATTAAATATATTAGTGAAATTTCTATCTGGAATCTGGTCTGTAATCTGTTATATTATTTCTCGAGTAAAACAGTGTCTTCTCCTGCAAAAATGGTTAGTTAATATAATATACACTTATATAGTTGTCATAATCAAAACATCAAAATTCGAGGTTCTAACATTCCTATATTTATATACGTGTTGACTTTTATATTTAAAATTAGGGGAGGAGAACAAAAGTAAGTTTTATGATGTCACTTGGGATAGGAAATTTCTTTACTCGCCTGGTTCAGTTGGTTATGATCCTTTGTTGGCAACTCTTTTCGCTAGGTATTCGCATGTTATTGGACCTTCGGCGGTTGATGGACGACATTATTCTTCCTCTCCCGAGGAAGACTAGTTTATGCTGTATTAGTAGTTTAGGCTTTTTTGTCTAACTCCTGCTCTTTAATTTATTTTCTTTTCTATCCTTCTTAGTTGCTCTGTGCATGTGCAGAGCACCTGTTCTCCCATTTTTTATATACAGTGGCACGGCCCACTCTAAAGCCGGCTAGCTTTGCTAAAATATAGTTTGACCCGTATGTTATATACATATTAATTGGGTTAGTTGAGGCATTATATGTTTATGGAAGTAAAGACCGACTTTTTTTTAAGCATAGTGGAAACCAATTATTCTATGGTGTAGTATATTATTTTGTCTTATACAATCTCATCGTATGTTTGCAAGTGTAATGTATATCACACCTATATATATTCTTAGTATCTACTATTCTAAAACTTCATCTCTAATATTCATTTTAAATTCTGCATTGCTCTACCTTATAAAATCATGTGCTTATTACTTTAGTCTGATATAGTGTGTATGTTGCAATGAGTTATATTTGATTTTTAAATACGTGATAATGTTAGCCAAAAGGATTGTTCACGCATGTAGTAGATAAAATCTCGTTCTCCGTATTATATGGCAGTATTATTAAATAATACTCTTGGATAGTGTAGATATAGAAGTGGGATGTTTCATTACCCCTAGCCCATTTAGTCCCAAAGTAGATAGGGGTAGTTTCATAATTAGGTTGCTTGTTGATTATAGATGGCTGGAGCTTACTCTATGAGAAGATGGATTGTTCATTGTGGCCTTTCTAAGGTTTAGTAAGAGTGAATTAACCTAATCAGTTCCTTAGCCTGTTATGTGAAACATCCCCCATTTCGAAGCTCAGAAATCTATACTAGTGATGTTGAATCATTCTTAGCATTATTTCCTGGTGAGAAAATAAGATCAATTAGCATGTCACTAACATCAAGAGCACATGAATTTGTAAATTTTCAAAACAATTTCATTCAATAATTTACAAATTAATTATAAGTTAACCTCATAACCCCACGATTACATCATTCAAATGAAATATAATAATTACAAATATAAACCCAAGAGTGAAATATGAAGATTCCCTTTGGATGACTAGAGTCTTAACTACTCAGATGGTTATAGTACTTGTCATTACATGCATACAATAACATCAGAAAGCAGTTAAACTATTGCATAGTGGAAATAAATTTTAAATAGTAGCTTGCCTTTCGCACATCTATAGAAGCTTATTCATCAAAACCTAGAATAAATACTCTCAAGCTGTCTAATTCCAAACCAAGTACTCGAAATTTTAGCAGGAAATCAAAAACTTCAAGTTAAAGAAAAAGTCTAGCATAAATAATATTAGTCTATATCAAATAAAATGGGGTACTTAGCGAGAATATGCCGCTAAGACAAATGGGTTTTCCTTCATACCCTATCAAAAAATGTCATTCATACATATTCAGCATCAAGAAATGGTTAGAACATAATCATAACATCAATAATATACCATATACATATGGGTTAAAATGAATAGTCCATCATTCACAAAATGGTTACACCTTCCCATAATTATCAAATCCTGTAAAATGGTTCATTCAACCGCATAGCTTTCCCAAGGGCACTAAGAACATATATTACTTTTCTCAGCTAATTAGAAACCTATCATGATTACCCATGCCAAGATATATTAAATGATTCAATGATCTTCCAGTCTCTTCAGAAGAAGATAATAATGATCTCCTAAGATCGATAGGAGATAATACTTAGGAGAAATAACAATGTTCTCATAAGAATTGTAGGAGAAAAATATAGGTGGGAAAACTTCTATGAGCTTCTTCCATTGCAAAACTCTGAATGATAACCTTAATCGGCAAAGCCCTTTACATTAGAATTGCGGACCTGACCAACAGGAGGCTTACTGATTGGAGGATAGGGTGCAATCCTATCCTAGTCACCACTTAAATCTGGTTTAAAATAGCAAATTCATGTCTTTTGATCACTTCAAGGCATCTTAACACAATTTTATCTTCCCCATCTTTTGGATGTAATTCTATTCATTCAGTAGTTTAATCTGACCATACTCACTACTAGAGAAATCTTACTGGTCATCGGTTCCCAAATTCCCAAGATCAATATGTCGGTTGATAGCATTTAACACAGAGCATGTCAATAATTTATCATATGCAATGATAATTGATCAAAGCACAAAGATGAACAAATAACATATTAGAAATCATCAAAGTATGCATTCAATATGATAGCTAATTTGTAAAAGAATTTACTTATTAAAGGCAATAATTTTTCCTTTAAAAACTTCTTAAAATATTTAAAAAAATCATTATTTTTGTTTAAAAAAATCTTAGCCCAACACTGGGTTGAAAACCTTCCAAGTGTTAAAAAAATAGCTGCTATCCTTTCGAAGTTGTGTGTTATCGCACCTTAGTAAATACCATGCTTTCGTATGTTAAAAACATAGGCCATCGCATGCCAAAACTCATGGCTATTACATCCTAACCTATGTATACATATCACATATTAAAGTATAGCTTTCGATAGTTATATCGTTGACTGGTATAAACGTAGCCTTTATAACAAAATATAGTTTTCGCGTGTTAAGAAATATAAATGTTGAAGGTTGATATAAATATAGCTTTCATGTGTAAAAATGTATAATTATCAAGCCATATAAATAGCTTCGTGTGTAAAAATGTATAACTTAAGCCTCCCAAATAACTTTCGTGTGTTAGTTCCCCTTTATCTTTTGTGCCTTAACAAACAAAGCCATCATGATTTAGAAAAAACATGTCCTTGTCAGTTAAAGAAAATAATTGTCGCGTGTTAATAAAATAAGCTTCACGAGTTGATAAAGCAAAGCCATAATGAGTGATACACAAAGGTATCGTAGGTTAACAAACAAAGCTTTTATGGGTTTGTAAAGTAAAGGTCGTTCTACATTAAAACATATAGCCATCGCACGTTAAAGCACTAGCCTTCGAGTATTACCAAAATAAGCTTTCAACGGCTGGAAAACGTAGCTCTCATGGGTTAAAGTGATGGCTTTTCATGGGATATAATAGCATTTTCATAATTCTTACGCATTATATGGCCATAAGCATAATTTTTTACCATATTATGATTAATTGTCAAAATTTTATTGGCCAAACAACTTCCTTTTAGAATTCTTTTAGAAATTCAAATAGAAATATTTCACTTTTTATTTTCCAAATAAAATTTTCCCTAAATTATATCATTTATTATATTACGAAAATAATCCTTTTTGCATAAAACTATTTATAAATCGTAAAAACTTGGGAAAAATTCCCAAAAATCAATATAAGTTTTATTATCAATATGTTAAAATTTCAAACCAAAATAATTTTTCCTCCTATTTTTAACAATTAAGTTCTAAAATTAACAATTTTCTCTCTTAGAAAATTCATAGTAATTTTGGAAACTAAGAAATTAAAAACCATCTTCAAAAAATTAATTTAAAAATTATATGAAATTTTTAGAACATTTGAAGATCAAGAAGTTAGTTTTTCCACATCAAAACCCTTTAGGAAATTTCATGAATTCCCAAATAATAACCATTCAATCATATGCATGATTATTCATTCAATATGCATGATAAATAATCAATCAAAATTTGGATCTACATCAAATCCAAACTAAACACTTCAGAAAATAAAGATATAGATGCATACTATTCGCCTTTGATAATCTTGAAATGCTAAGATTTGCCTTCAATTCGTTTTCTTTACTTTCTTCTTCCTAGTTCAAAATGATGATTAACGGTGGTCATCCTCTTCTTGGTTTTTATAGTTTGATAAATGTAAATGAGATGAAATGAACAAAGGGAAGTGGTATATCTTCCCTTCCTCTTTTACCCTTTTATACATATTTATGTTTCAGTTACTTTAAATCATTCTTTTTAGTACATTTCTTAAGGCCAACTCACATTAACTAGTTAATTAATTCAGCAAATCTCACATTTTCAACTTCTCATCTAATTATCCCAAAATTAAATAATATGCAAAAATTAGGGGTGTTACAATATGGTTATAGAGTCACATCCTCTCTATTCCCCAGCTATTGAACGAGCAAAACACACCTTAATGGGCCATTTCTCATAGTCGCTCGCTTATAAGGAGCGGAGTGACACTTCCCATTCACCCCTTATTCTCTCATTTTTTGAATGTGAACCAGATGACGCCTAGGAAACTCTCTGCAAATTGTTATATCCTCCTAGATGGGTTCTTCTAGGGCATCTCGGATCCCGATCAGATTTTGAACAGCCTTGTCTTCAAACTCTGTAAGCATACCAAGACCGATTCGAGTAACTACAACTACTATCTTTAGGAGATTGTTAAAAATCCCAAGTTTTGGTTTTTCGTGCAAGGTGTTGGGGTACCAAGACCACTTCTTATTCGAGTCTTCTTCCAATAACCCAAATCTCATAATACAACATTTCGCTCTGTGCATTCCTTGTTGTTAACACCATTTTTTGAGTTTATGTTACAATTGATGACTATGTTTTTAATTATTGTTGCAATACTCCCTACCACTATTGGTCTGGGCATAATGGTCTACGAGGAACACCTCTGATGGATTAGTGAGATGCTCGAAGATGCTAGGAATATACTAATGATTTTGATGAATGACAATCTCCATCGAGTGTGATTGTTTGGTCCGTGATAGGCCAATGGGTGGAGAAGCTACTCATGCCCAGCTAAACAAGTGGATAAACCCGTAGGAGTGAAAATCAACCAATGGCCAGTTTCGTGGTTGATTATGATGAGTGCCCCATGCCTCACCACCCAACATGCATGAATAATGTGTTACAATGATGCCCAACTGATGTATGTGTGGAATTATGGATCTTAAGGCTAGTTTAACACTAAAGGGGCTGAATAGTGTTTTCTAACTTATGTGAACTTTTTAATATTCTTTCAAGATTAATATTAAACAAAACAAAATCATACTAATAAATAATCACAGATGCAATCATAGATGAATATAAATGCTGTTAAGTAAAAAGTAGAGAGCTAGAAAGATAACACTAGAGATTTTATACTGGTTTGGATTTCTCCTATATCCAGTCTCGTACAATTGTTTGTACATATTTCTTTTCGAAGTCCAATCTATGAAAGGGCAGAAGGCAAACCCAAATATAATCTCGATTTTGAGGCTACAAGAAACATCCTCCTGATTTTCAGAGCTCAGGGTACACCCACTTGATTTTTGGGTTATAAGCACACCCACTTGATTTTTGGGATACAAGCACACCCACTTGATTTTTGGGCTGTAAGCACACTTACTCGATTTACGAGCTATAGGCACACCCAAGTAAATTCAGATAGAGTTGATAGTTTTTCCAAACATAGATCCTTGTACTTTGTATATAATGGATTCTATATCCTTTTGAGTTGCACTTTGATCCTTATATGAGAGTGAGAGAGAGATGACTGTAAACATAGAATACATATTAGTGCATCGATACAATGAAGTTTGAACTGATTTTAAATAATTTTAAAGAGATTTGAATATATTTTCTACAGAAATTTCTAGAAAGTAATAAAAGAGAAGAAATTAAGATATTACTTATTAAAAATTTGTTTGAACTTCCCTTTATATGGTAAATAAAGAGGTGTGTTCATTCATGAAGAGTTACGACGAATAGACACTTCCTTCCAAAATTCAATAAAAAACTTGTCGATATATATATATATATATATATATATATATATATATATATATATATTGACATATGATCTATGGGTATGTAGATATACCTTAATTAAAAAAGAATTTTTTTAGAACATTTAGAAAATCCTATGCTTTGTAAAATATTTTGATACTTTGTAAAATACTTTATACTTTGTAAAATAGTTCGGATATAGTTTATAAACACCTTAAACTTTAGAAAACTTTTACAAAGTGACAATTCGGAATTTTGTCGTAGATTTTGAATGTTTAATTTATATTAACTATTAAGACATATTGGTTCTATAAATATATTTGTAATAATAAATGGCTCAAATAAATAATTAGAAAATTTATTTTTACTTTAACGACTCGATTTTTATTTACGTACTTTTAATTCAATTTAATCTATTTTTCCATAATTTTTAATTTAGAAATTATCTAAATTGACGATTTTTCGATAATGTATTTTAAAGATTTTACAGAATCGGATAATTAGTGTATATCATTATTCTCTTGAGATTGCACCGCTGATCTAAGCATGACCGTATTTTTATTTTATCGTTTGTAGTCCGTACGCAAACAAAAATCTGTGCAGTGAGATGCCGAAGTTCAGGATGTAAATTAAACCATCATTTAGCTAACAACCCAACTCCTCACGGTTCCCTCTTCCCCTTCAGTTTACTGTCCCATCAATATCACTGACCAATGGAAGAAAAAAGTAAGCCCAAAGAAACTTCAAAAATTCGCAACTCAAAATCCGCTCGACGAAAAAATCTAAAACAAGGATCTTTGGATCCGTATTGTAGATATCTACATTTTGGTTTGGGTTTGAATGGGTTCAGTGAAGGAATGGTAGATGTGGTAGTTTAACAGTTAGTGAACGTGGGTATTTTCTAGATAGGGTTTTGATGTTGAACTAATTGAAGAGGAATTAGCTAAATCGGAGTATAGATTTGGGTTTAGGAGATCAGATAACACCTACGTGTCGAAATTTGGATGGAGTATGGCCATAAGGAGAGGGGCAACATTTGATGGTTATGACATGGAGCAGCTAGGCACCTTTTTTGGTGGTGATCAAGCCTTGGACTTTGGGGTTAGGAAGGAGGATATTGGAAAAAGAAAAACAATGGCAAATATGGCGCGACGTCTAGTGGAACGTAGTGCTTGGGTGGTGGAGAAAAGGCACGACCATGGGTTTCTGGTATACGGTTTGGAGGGAACCTACAGTGGTAGTTTTGAACGGTGGAAGAAGGTTTATGCTTAGTAATTTTCTTGTTAATTTAGGGATTAGTGAATTAAGTGATTAAATTAAATCGATAACTTATAATTTGATTAACATTTTCATATAAGGTATAATCAAGATGAAATTACCTATATTGTGCTTGTAATGGCGAAGGCTATGTAATGGAATTTGTTTGGTCGAATTTAAAGCAAGTGAGAATTTGGCTAAAACCGTTCGATTTTAGTTCAAATTGAAATGCTTCAATATCAACTAGAATTTCGGTGAGTTAGACTCACCTTTTTGATTAATTAGTATGGTATATAATAGACAAATTTTACTGTTTGTGTTTGATTGGATTATTGGCCAATTTGATTAAAAATCTACTTTCGAAAAGCGATTGGCATTTCAAATTGAAATATAGAAAAATCTGTTGAGAAATTAAGATTTCTCATTATAGTGATTTTAATTTCCAGATGATTACCTGTTAGCTTTATTTCAATTATATTCCTACTATATAGCTTATTGAATGTTAAAATTGGATTGATTGACCATATTGGTTGTGACATCGACATATGTGTAAAGCAGAACTTTTTTAGTGAAATAGAGTCTAATAGTACCGGTTAAGTGCTATAGTAACTATTGGCCTCGATATAGTATTTTGGAAATATTGTTAAGTGCTGTTTGGAAATGGTTTTGTTTTGGAAAATGATATTTAAACTCGACTTTTGAAATTTATGTGATACTTTAGTTTAAGTTTTTTAGCCTTTCTATTTTATTCCAAATTTTTCATTTATTCTTTTTAATATATATATAAGTAAATTGTTTTAATAATTATTTGGAAGTATCAGTCTTTATAGGAAATTATTTTAATTAAAAATATTTATTTTAAAAAAGGAAATAAAAGGTTCTTTATTTAAAAGGGATTTTTAATTTAAACGAGTGGAAAAATATTTTAAAATAAATATTTGTGAAACGTTTATATAAAATATTGTATAAAGGGATAGACTTATAAATAGTATTTTATAAATGGAAGATAGATTTATAAATAGTGTTTTATAAATGAAAGAATGGTTTATAAATAATATCCTATAAAAGGGAAATATTATCTTTTTGATAAACTGGAGTAATAAACCATAGTTGTGAATTTATTATATACATGGAATGATTGTGCCATGAAAAGTAAATGAGTTGTAAATATGTTGAAAATCAATGAAATTACTTTTATAATATGATGTTTTATAAAAGCACTTTGGTTATAGACTTTATAAATAATATAAAGGATGTTTTTGTAAGGAGATATTATTATAATATGGAGATTTATAGAAGGTGGCTATAATTATGTTTAGATATTCATAAAAGAGTTTTAGGAACAATATTTTATAAAAGGAGTTGTTAATATAAAAAGTACATAGAGGAATTTTATAAAGGAAATTATTTATAATAGAGATTTGATTTCCCAAATGGCCTTCTTAATTATGGTGGTATGAAATATTCTTTTTTCGTATTTAACACCAAGGGAATAATGTTTTGGGTTATTGTTATCCCTATTTTTAAATGACATCGGTCTTGCCCAACTAGATATGTTTTTTGGAAATGAGATCTTTCATAATCATTTCGTGAACATACTTATACCAATGAGATAAGTATGTGAACATTTTCAAAGTATTGAAAATTGTAGAGAAGGGTATTGTGAAATATATCTTTATAAAATTATTTTGATACAAGAATTTACAAAGTGGGTTTAAATTAATGAAAGGGTTAATTTAAGAAGCTTAGGCTTGCTTGTGCTTAACTAGTATTATTTTCCTTATGGAATTAAATCTCTAGTTGAATTGTTTGTTAGTTGATAGTTAAATAACCGACTATAAAATCTTGCCAATTTTTAAAACTATTGTTGTCGGTTTGAAGAGATCGGGATCATATATTTCCCAAACCACTTCGAACCAGCATAACCATTCGAATTTGAAATATCTTGAAGATGATCAAATATGAAGTTCTTTAAAGTTCAAGGACTACTTATTGATAATCTTGAGGGTGATTCCAAAATGGATGTAGTAAAAGTAGTACCTTTGGTTTGTTCATATCTTGAACAACTTGTATAGATGAATGTTGGCATTACATTACTGCCTAGAAGGTAGTGTTATCATTCCAAGTGGGATTGCTATATAAAAGGTAAAATATAAGCTCAAGCCTCATTAAACAGGATTGAATTAAATCAAGAAGGTGTAGCAGGACTATGTGGGTCGCATACATTAGGGCATGTCATCACCCTTCTAATTATATATCATATTTATGGATTTGGTTGTGCATGAGAGCTCTCAAAAAAAGGTTGCGAAGGAACTAGTGCGATGATATATTCAGTACTATCTAGTAAGGAGTGGGTCGGTTCTGTGTTGGCATGGGGTCTAGGCGAGGGTCTTGTAACATTTTCTAGAGGTATACTTAGGTACGTGGTACCCGGTGCCTTTTCATTGTATGGAATTCATTCTCCAATAAGTACCGTACATACATAGTTGTGCCAAACTATACTAGACATCAGATGCAAGCATTTCAGCTATTTTAATTTTTTATTTTTTATCTTAGACATTATCATGATATCGATGGATTTTTTATAGAAATGGTTTGATTATCGTAAGGTAAAAACTCATTCGTGTATACATACGGCATAATCTTCCAAGATACCGTTATTTGAAAATCCATTTAAGTATGTTTTCTTATGCTTGTTTACTAGACTAATCAGGACATTATTTTTTATAATGCTCGGATTAGGCTGAGCACATTTTCTGATCTACTTTGGATGCTTTAGAGCTTCAATGGATGAGCTAGAGGACTCCAAGATGTACTCACGTATATTTTTACTACAACTGCATTTGTTAATTGTATTTATTAGCATTGTAAGAATAGGTTGTTATGACTATCCAGACCATTGATTAGTTATTGTACTCCGATTTGATATATAATATATATATATATATATATATATGTATATATATATCACACTTTCCTTTTGAAAAAGATCTATTGTATGTTATATATTACTCATCACGATGTGAGATTCTACTATGCCTTTTCTATCTTTTTTCCCTAGCAATCTATCTTTTCAGCACTTAGATACTTGGCACATTAATACCGTGTATTAGTGTCAACTTTTGAGGATCAAAAAGGCAGGTCATTACAGTTGGTATCAGAGCTTAGGTTGAGCGAACACTTTGGCTCTGGTAGGGTAGACTCGTTTAAAATAGGGTAAGTGAGACCCTAGGATGAGTTTGAGTGTATATAAATAAGTATATGTGTTTGTTTGTGCTACAAAAATGTTTCATGTTATGTTGATTTGTCAATTGAGTGGTTTATGAATTTTGGAATATACAAAAGGAACAACTATATCGATACGGATTTCTAAACTATTGAACAAGACAAACCGACACAGTATTGCTTTGAAGATTTGGTAAATGAAATAATTTACCTAGATTATATTTATATATAAAAGAATAATTTTCAAAAATTAATATAGTTGACTATGATATGTTTGGTTGTTAGAGAATGATAATATTCGATTATTATCATTTGTCATTTATTTTGTTTGTGCTCGTATATATTATAAGAAGTTACTAAATTACGTTCTATTATCCTATAATAAGCAATTTCATATATGTTTAAATATATTGCTACTATATGTTCAGTTAGGTGAGATTTTGTAAGTAGATGTAGTTGTCACCAATCAGTTTGGTTATGTGCATAATTTGTTTATTATACTTTTTGATTTATGTATAGATAAATGTTGCTTGCTGCACAAAATCAATTTTTGTCATTAACAATTGTTTTATATATATTTAGTAATAAATTCATATATATATATATATATATTGTAACAAACAGGATTTTCGTTGTTCGAAAAACCGACATCGACATTCACTTTATCGACTGCCGAGAAATGAAAGGCCGAAAACCGAGATGTTATGGGTTTTAAAAAGAAAAGAAAAGAAAGAAGAGAGAAAAAGAAGAAAGAAAAAAAGAAAAATAGAGGGAAAAGAAGATAGACAATTTTTAGAAAACAGAGAATTAGAAAAACAGAAGATAGAAAATTTTAAAAATAGAACGGAACAGAAAGGGAACAACAGAACAACAACAGAATCTCACAATTCGCAGCGGAACAACATATAATAATAAATGAATAATCTTTAAACAAAGAACTATATCAGTTATTACATTACATTTCATTTCATTACATCATATCATCAGAGTGTACAACAACATACAACATCAACAAACAGTGCAGCGGAAAAAGAAATACTATATAAACTAGTAATACGCCATGCCATCCAGCTTGCCTCCAGCAACTCCAGAATATCCTGATAAACCTAACTCTTAACTGCCCGTGTGGAAATTGTGGGCACCCAGAGTTTAGGAAGGAAAACAATAAACTCCGAGTCAGTCATGTGACTGGTGTGAGAACTCAAAACAGTTTATTTATCTTTAAAATCAAAATAGAGGAATATTTTTAAATCAATTCGCAATGCTTTTAAAAATGAGACTACCATAAGGCCTCCCGCACACACACACATGCAAACGCAGAATCGGAGGAGATTTCTCCTTATGATAGTCAAAGATGCTTGATACGCATTTAAAATAACATTTGATATTATTATTAGTGCATAGTGTATAACAAATTCATTTCGAAAGTAGAATATAAATCTTAGCCAACATACGACCATTATCGTATGCCTACTATAGCTACTATCCAAACAGTGGTGACCACCATAAGTGAATAGCAGGTTCTACAACTAATACCGTACAAGTTTCGTATTGAGAATTGGATTTCCAACAAATGGTCAGGCCAAGGAACTTCCCATTGCCACTGAGAATGCCTCTGGATGGACATCCCCGAGAACCAAACCGGATCTCAACCAACACAAGGCCGGGTTACTCCTAACTGAGTAACAACTGACCGAATATGCCATCCCCCGGTCCTTTGGGACCTTTTCAACCGAGCGCTCGTAATCAATTCACACAATCATAAAGTGTTTTCAACATGAGTAAGTATCTGGGCTCCATACCATGATACCACCCTTTTCCAGAAGGAAATGGACACATCCTAAAGGGTGCTACCCCTCATAACCTTGCTGCTTCTTTCCTGTTTTGACCATTTCCGGGATGTGAGGCTCGACGAATTCACGTCCACAAAAACATACTTTATACAAAAGCCATGCTTTGGGTCAACAAATGATCAACACAATGATCACTAAGATAGACGATCAAATAAATGATCCTATCACAAATAATCAACACAATGATCATTTCAGCATCTCTCAGCATGTCACATTACCAAACTGGGAATATATCGCTGATAACTTCAACTATATAACCTTTGAGCACATGCGTCTCAAAGAAGGGTGTTAAGCAAAGAATAAATTCTCCGCCACCAAGAGAAATATATTTGAAAGAAATCGGCTTTATATCTCAACTTGTAATGTCAGGCATACAATCCATACAAGTCTGTTCCGGGATCGAACAAAACCGAAGGCACTTACAAAGAAGTCCTTGCAATCCGGATATTCACAATCCTGATCGGATTTCCCATCACTTAGGGAGTTTCTATACCGGCGCGACTCGGTGCAGAAACAATCGATAGGTCATCCTATCACTCTCGCAAATACCGGTCTTCAACACCGATCTTCAAATGCAATTCACAACGACGTATCACATATTCGGAATGGGTTATACGACCCCATGGTCCTTTCCCGGTTAACCCGAATAGTGAGCGCTTATTCAAAAATAAGTGTGCATTCAAATTCAATCAAATCACATCAAATACCCATTCAAAGGGAAATATTGATAGTCGGTTATTGAACTATCACTGGATATGCACACATCACCAGATTCCAAATAATTTTCCAAATTATTTATTTTTCCAAAATATCTTTACAAGATATATAATTTCAACACTTCAAAAATAAATCAACATTTATTTTCAAACAAATTCCCTTTCACATATAAATTCCATAATGAATTTATATTTCAAAATATCCATGCATATACAATTTCAACTATCCATTTCAATTTATCTTCAAAAAGATAAATTCTAATTATTCACTTTATACTGGAAAACAATTCCATACTTATTAAATAAGTAATTCACAATCTTTTATTTTCAACACTTAGAAGATATTCAATATACTTAAACCGAATTAAGTATATATTTCTTTCTTTAAGGAAATCATTCACTTAACATATTTATTTGGGCCAAAACGAATGTTGCGTAAAACATCGTTACGACAACCCAAAATCACTAGTATAGGGATTCGAAATTAAAATAGATATATAAATCCCAATACTATACAAAAACATTTCCTTTCGGAAATCATTTACTATAACAACAGTGTTATAGTCCATCATCTCCTTTCGTTTCTCGAAACATCTATTTCAACAATAAATGTTGAAATCTGTGGTTTCGAATCTCAACATGTTTAAAAACATCGTTAGATTGTTTTAATTCTATTTAAACATCACATTCAAAACAATTCCTTTAACGTGTTATTCACTATTAAAAAATGCGAATATAACTCCATTTCTAAGTTATAACAATTAACTTGTCAAAATAAGTCATTTGCGAATTTATAAAACAACGTTTATAAATTCCTTTTCTATTTATTTATAAAAACTTCCTTTTTTATAAATCCTTTTATTTACCTATTCAGTTTATAATTCAATTATAGACTAAAAGTTCAAATTATAAGTTAACTACTTATAAAACGATTATTTTACAAAATCGTTCATTTAACTTCCCAATTTATTAATCTTAACTTATAAGATTGTTTATTTATCCAAAATTCATTCTTTCGATAACTTTATAAATTTTATAAACCTATTGCTTATAAAATCTCATTTATAACTTCACAGTTTATAATTTCATAAATTTCATTCATTTAGGAAATTCATTTTCACTACATTCAAACACTTATAAAAACTCGTTTTAAATGTCCATAATTCAATTTATAAATATCCATTTATAAATCTCTTAAGATAAATTAATTTATATTATTCTTTTAAAACGTTTTTAAATTCCTTTATAATTCCACCATCTTGATTTATAAAATAATCAAATTTTATAAATCCTATTTTTAACTTTTATAATATATTCAAAAATCCAATTTAACTATTTTATAAGGTCATTAATTCATATTTCTCAAAAATCAGCTTTTAACTATATTTCACAAAAACTATAATTTTTATAACTTTAAAAATTATAACGTTATTTATTTATAATGGATCAATTCCAAAAATATAGTATATTTTCAAAAATCACTTTAAAACCATTTTAAAATCCCAAAATCTGGGTCCAATGATGCTACACACCAAATAGTCAATCACGACTAACAACGATATCATATATCGATATGATAATCATCAAATATCAAAATATCTGAAATAAAATAAATACTGTTGAGGAATCCAGTTGGATCCCTCCAACCTGTTTCCTGCATCCAAAAACATTAGCACAATACCAATTTCGCTCCAGTACGAAATTATCGCGGTATATGTTCTTATTAAATATTATCCGCTTAATAACGGCGTAATAGGGTCTCATCCGCTAAACAAAAAATGCGGGAAATCAATAACTGCAATATATACATATGCCAATATATATATATTGATATTATATATAATACCAATTTCACTGTTTATGAAATATTCGCGGTATATGTTTATATTAAATAACATCCGCTTAATAACGGCGCATAATGTCTATTTTAACAATCAATAATTTACAGTCATCATTCAAACATGCATTCAAATATTTTAAATCTAACTATTTAAAATAAAATCGAAACCTATTCGATTGAGTGAGAAGTTCTCACCTTGATTTTAATTTCCGTTTTAGCGATTTATTTCGAATAAAATTAAACGCGCGTTTAATTTTACCCGAAATTCTCACTAACTCCAAACGACTCCAAACCAACTCCATCGCGTAGTGCTCGTCCATACGATTCCAACGCAACTGGATTTGCATTTTTTCGACCTCGTATGAAAAAGTTATGAATTTTACAAGTTTGTACTCGTTTTATATAACTATAATTACAATATAAATTTAAAATTAAAACCCTACATCTCACATCTGCCGTCCATTTTCCAAACTCCAGATCTAGGCCACTGGTTACTTCTTCCCCACCCACGTTCTCTTCCAGACTTTGCACGCACCAAACAACCCATCCCTCATCAAACTAGGGTTTAGGACTGCATCACCTACGACGAGCTTGAACGCGATCAGGGACCTTCACCTCGAAGAGCATCACCAGCATGACACTCGGCTGGAGCACCTTGGAGTTCGGCCATCTCTGGTGCGCGCAACACGAGGCCGAACGTGCCTCCTTCTCAAGTCAATTGCCGCTAATCTACAACTCCAAACACGATCATAACCGTTGAGATTATAGATCTCAACATGCTCTTGAATTCTCTAGTTGAAGACGAGGCTCGATATCGCTTGGATTTGAAGATTTGGAGGGATGAATTTGGGGCAATTTCGGCCATTGACCTCATGTAGGCGGCTGAGCAATTAGAATTAGGGTTTTGCATTTTCTTTTTATTTTAGATTTTAACTCCTATTTATAGAAAAAGCTAGCGTAAACACTATTCATCCCGGGAATTCCGAACTCCGATTTAGACGCCGTAACCAGCGTACCTAGGGTTTATCCCGCGTTCCGGACACAATGGAATAGGTTTCGGAAGCTAATTCGGAAGTATGTGCGAGTTATGGCTGGAAACGTTCAATTTGAATTAAACCGATTTAAATCGATTTCTAGGCGTTTTAATTTGTACCGGACAAACGGTAAATCCAATTGACTTGAAATTTGAAACCTTACAATAATATCACATTACGGATCCGATGAAACTGGTTTCGTCGAAATCCGAGACTTTTTGAAAAATGGCTATTTTGACTCGCCAAATTTAAATTAAAAATAAATCGATGCGTTTCGAGCTGCCACGATCAAACGATAGCTCCGATTGACACGAAAATTGAAATCCGGTAATAACTAACTATTACGGATCCAATGGAACTGGTTTTGTTCAATTCTGAGACTGTTCAAAAATTGACTATTTTACAGTCGATTACTAAATATTAAAATATTCAATTTTCACAGATTAACTTTTAATTCGATTTTAAAAGTTTTAAAATATCGTTCTAACTCCAACATGATAAAATAAAATTTTCCAAATTATTTTCAATCATTTTTAACTCAATTTTTAATTATTTCCATAATTTAACATATTAAATTATTGATTTAATTATTCAATTAAATCCAAAAATTCAAATAAAAATTTATTTAACTTATAAATTCACTTCTTAATATTTAAAATTAATTAAATATTCAAATTTTAATTTCTAAAAATTCTGGGTCGTTACAATCTTTCCCCCTTAAAAGAATTTCGTCCTCGAAATTACAAATAAGAAAGTTACAAAATCTATTAATTTTTCCAAAATTCATAGTTAAACTTCTTACAATAACTTTACTAAGCTTTCAAAATCATACTTAGTTATCTTTTCAAAAACAATTACTATTGTTTAACTTTCAACTTCAAAATCAAAGTTAAAGTTTTCAAAATTTTCCAAATTTTCTCAAATTTTTCTAACGCCTTAAATTTTCGGAAAAATTCGCCATAGTCTCCTTTGCGCGGCTCGATCCGAAAAAAAAAATGACAGTATATATATCACAAATATACATCTCATCAAGTAATGAGGCATCCCGAAGGGAAAAAAAGTGTAAAAGTACGATATTTAATCCGAGATATGTACCTTATATTTTATTAGCAAGCATATACGGCTAATATAGCGCAAAAGCGAGCTCCAAATGCGAAGCAAACGCGATCCGCACCTACTAAACTCAACAAACAACATGAGAATCATGCATATATGAAAATAGTATCAACAGACATCATATAGCAATATAATAACTATATATGTCAACATATCAAATGAAACAAAAGCAATATATATTCAACCATCAACCAACTATCATCCATAACCGATCAATGTTCATTTATATTCTCATTAATATTAAATGAAATAGGTTTTCACTCTAAATCATATTTGATTTATTAACAGTGGATGTTCTTACTAACATTCATTTTCAATTAGTTTATATTCACTAATTTATATTCAATTCACGTTCAATTCTATTCAAATTTATTTACTTCTAATTTGAATTCAATTTCATAGCTTTCAATTTCATTAACACTTAATGAATTACATACAATCAATCAACATCCATATAGCAACCAAAGTATATTAATTATAACCAAATCCCTTTGCTTATATTCATTCAATTTGGTTTAATTAAATTGATCTTTATTCAACCATTCAACTTCTAATAAAATTAGATTTTAAATGAATCAACACTTACATTCATTATTCCATTTAACTTTAAAATTCACTTTTATTCACAACTCATATTCATAGATATATCCATAAAGTTTCACTTCTTATATATATAAGTTTATTTCACAATTGTAAACACTTTAATTATAATTTTATTCTTATAATTCTTTTACTTATACAATTATTCTTTTATTTAGACTATTCAAACAACTAAACAATCTACTTATATACACTTTAATAATTTTTGAAAATTATTTCTTTATATATAAAATATACTCAAGGTAAAATTATTTCATTTATTCAATTTAAAACAATATTGTGCCGAATTGTTCTATTCAAGTGTTTAGAAACCCCTTCGGCATAGTCTTGCGGACCACGCTGACGAAAGTTCATATGCCACTCAATAAACCAATCATCACAATATAAAACAATTTTATATACACTAACAAATACGCTCTCATAGCTATTATTACACTCAAACTCATTCTAGAGTACTACTGACTCTATCTCTAATGAGTAATACCCAACAGAACCATGGTTGTCGCTTAACCATCAGCTCTGATACCAAATGTAACAAACAGGATTTTCGTTGTTCGAAAAACCGACATCGACATTCACTTTATCGACTGCCGAGAAATCAAAGGCCGAAAACCGAGATGTTATGGGTTTTAAAAAGAAAAGAAAAGAAAGAAGAGAGAAAAAGAAGAAAGAAAAAAAGAAAAATAGAGGGAAAAGAAGATAGACAATTTTTAGAAAACAGAGAATTAGAAAAACAGAAGATAGAAAATTTTAAAAATAGAACGGAACAGAAAGGGAACAACAGAACAACAACAGAATCTCACAATTCGCAGCGGAACAACATATAATAATAAATGAATAATCTTTAAACAAAGAACTATATCAGTTATTACATTACATTTCATTTCATTACATCATATCATCAGAGTGTACAACAACATACAACATCAACAAACAGTGCAGCGGAAAAAGAAATACTATATAAACTAGTAATACGCCATGCCATCCAGCTTGCCTCCAGCAACTCCAGAATATCCTGATAAACCTAACTCTTAACTGCCCGTGTGGAAATTGTGGGCACCCAGAGTTTAGGAAGGAAAACAATAAACTCCGAGTCAGTCATGTGACTGGTGTGAGAACTCAAAACAGTTTATTTATCTTTAAAATCAAAATAGAGGAATATTTTTAAATCAATTCGCAATGCTTTTAAAAATGAGACTACCATAAGGCCTCCCGCACACACACACATGCAAACGCAGAATCGGAGGAGATTTCTCCTTATGATAGTCAAAGATGCTTGATACGCATTTAAAATAACATTTGATATTATTATTAGTGCATAGTGTATAACAAATTCATTTCGAAAGTAGAATATAAATCTTAGCCAACATACGACCATTATCGTATGCCTACTATAGCTACTATCCAAACAGTGGTGACCACCATAAGTGAATAGCAGGTTCTACAACTAATACCGTACAAGTTTCGTATTGAGAATTGGATTTCCAACAAATGGTCAGGCCAAGGAACTTCCCATTGCCACTGAGAATGCCTCTGGATGGACATCCCCGAGAACCAAACCGGATCTCAACCAACACAAGGCCGGGTTACTCCTAACTGAGTAACAACTGACCGAATATGCCATCCCCCGGTCCTTTGGGACCTTTTCAACCGAGCGCTCGTAATCAATTCACACAATCATAAAGTGTTTTCAACATGAGTAAGTATCTGGGCTCCATACCATGATACCACCCTTTTCCAGAAGGAAATGGACACATCCTAAAGGGTGCTACCCCTCATAACCTTGCTGCTTCTTTCCTGTTTTGACCATTTCCGGGATGTGAGGCTCGACGAATTCACGTCCACAAAAACATACTTTATACAAAATCCATGCTTTGGGTCAACAAATGATCAACACAATGATCACTAAGATAGACGATCAAATAAATGATCCTATCACAAATAATCAACACAATGATCATTTCAGCATCTCTCAGCATGTCACATTACCAAACTGGGAATATATCGCTGATAACTTCAACTATATAACCTTTGAGCACATGCGTCTCAAAGAAGGGTGTTAAGCAAAGAATAAATTTTCCGCCACCAACAGAAATATATTTGAAAGAAATCGGCTTTATATCTCAACTTGTAATGTCAGGCATACAATCCATACAAGTCTGTTCCGGGATCGAACAAAACCGAAGGCACTTACAAAGAAGTCCTTGCAATCCGGATATTCACAATCCTGATCGGATTTCCCATCACTTAGGGAGTTTCTATACCGGCGCGACTCGGTGCAGAAACAATCGATAGGTCATCCTATCACTCTCGCAAATACCGGTCTTCAACACCGATCTTCAAATGCAATTCACAACGACGTATCACATATTCGGAATGGGTTATACGACCCCATGGTCCTTTCCCGGTTAACCCGAATAGTGAGCGCTTATTCAAAAATAAGTGTGCATTCAAATTCAATCAAATCACATCAAATACCCATTCAAAGGGAAATATTGATAGTCGGTTATTGAACTATCACTGGATATGCACACATCACCAGATTCCAAATAATTTTCCAAATTATTTATTTTTCCAAAATATCTTTACAAGATATATAATTTCAACACTTCAAAAATAAATCAACATTTATTTTCAAACAAATTCCCTTTCACATATAAATTCCATAATGAATTTATATTTCAAAATATCCATGCATATACAATTTCAACTATCCATTTCAATTTATCTTCAAAAAGATAAATTCTAATTATTCACTTTATACTGGAAAACAATTCCATACTTATTAAATAAGTAATTCACAATCTTTTATTTTCAACACTTAGAAGATATTCAATATACTTAAACCGAATTAAGTATATATTTCTTTCTTTAAGGAAATCATTCACTTAACATATTTATTTGGGCCAAAACGAATGTTGCGTAAAACATCGTTACGACAACCCAAAATCACTAGTATAGGGATTCGAAATTAAAATAGATATATAAATCCCAATACTACACAAAAACATTTCCTTTCGGAAATCATTTACTATAACAACAGTGTTATAGTCCATCATCTCCTTTCGTTTCTCGAAACATCTATTTCAACAATAAATGTTGAAATCTGTGGTTTCGAATCTCAACATGTTTAAAAACATTGTTAGATTGTTTTAATTCTATTTAAACATCACATTCAAAACAATTCCTTTAACGTGTTATTCACTATTAAAAAATGCGAATATAACTCCATTTCTAAGTTATAACAATTAACTTGTCAAAATAAGTCATTTGCGAATTTATAAAACAACGTTTATAAATTCCTTTTCTATTTATTTATAAAAACTTCCTTTTTTATAAATCCTTTTATTTACCTATTCAGTTTATAATTCAATTATAGACTAAAAGTTCAAATTATAAGTTAACTACTTATAAAACGATTATTTTACAAAATCGTTCATTTAACTTCCCAATTTATTAATCTTAACTTATAAGATTGTTTATTTATCCAAAATTCATTCTTTCGATAACTTTATAAATTTTATAAACCTATTGCTTATAAAATCTCATTTATAACTTCACAGTTTATAATTTCATAAATTTCATTCATTTAGGAAATTCATTTTCACTACATTCAAACACTTATAAAAACTCGTTTTAAATGTCCATAATTCAATTTATAAATATCCATTTATAAATCTCTTAAGATAAATTAATTTATATTATTCTTTTAAAACGTTTTTAAATTCCTTTATAATTCCACCATCTTGATTTATAAAATAATCAAATTTTATAAATCCTATTTTTAACTTTTATAATATATTCAAAAATCCAATTTAACTATTTTATAAGGTCATTAATTCATATTTCTCAAAAATCAGCTTTTAACTATATTTCACAAAAACTATAATTTTTATAACTTTAAAAATTATAACGTTATTTATTTATAATGGACCAATTCCAAAAATATAGTATATTTTCAAAAATCACTTTAAAACCATTTTAAAATCCCAAAATCTGGGTCCAATGATGCTACACACCAAATAGTCAATCACGACTAACAACGATATCATATATCGATATGATAATCATCAAATATCAAAATATCTGAAATAAAATAAATACTGTTGAGGAATCCAGTTGGATCCCTCCAACCTGTTTCCTGCATCCAAAAACATTAGCACAATACCAATTTCGCTCCAGTACGAAATTATCGCGGTATATGTTCTTATTAAATATTATCCGCTTAATAACGGCGTAATAGGGTCTCATCCGCTAAACAAAAAATGCGGGAAATCAATAACTGCAATATATACATATGCCAATATATATATATTGATATTATATATAATACCAATTTCACTGTTTATGAAATATTCGCGGTATATGTTTATACTAAATAACATCCGCTTAATAACGGCGCATAATGTCTATTTTAACAATCAATAATTTACAGTCATCATTCAAACATGCATTCAAATATTTTAAATCTAACTATTTAAAATAAAATCGAAACCTATTCGATTGAGTGAGAAGTTCTCACCTTGATTTTAATTTCCGTTTTAGCGATTTATTTCGAATAAAATTAAACGCGCGTTTAATTTTACCCGAAATTCTCACTAACTCCAAACGACTCCAAACCAACTCCATCGCGTAGTGCTCGTCCATACGATTCCAAGGCAACTGGATTTGCATTTTTTCGACCTCGTATGAAAAAGTTATGAATTTTACAAGTTTGTACTCGTTTTATATAACTATAATTACAATATAAATTTAAAATTAAAACCCTACATCTCACATCTGCCGTCCATTTTCCAAACTCCAGATCTAGGCCACTGGTTACTTCTTCCCCACCCACGTTCTCTTCCAGACTTTGCACGCACCAAACAACCCATCCCTCATCAAACTAGGGTTTAGGACCGCATCACCTACGACGAGCTTGAACGCGATCAGGGACCTTCACCTCGAAGAGCATCACCAGCATGACACTCGGCTGGAGCACCTTGGAGTTCAGCCATCTCTGGTGCACGCAACACGAGGCCGAACGTGCCTCCTTCTCAAGTCAATTGCCGCTAATCTACAACTCCAAACACGATCATAACCGTTGAGATTATAGATCTCAACATGCTCTTGAATTCTCTAGTTGAAGACGAGGCTCGATATCGCTTGGATTTGAAGATTTGGAGGGATGAATTTGGGGCAATTTCGGCCATTGACTTCATGTAGGCGGCTGAGCAATTAGAATTAGGGTTTTGCATTTTCTTTTTATTTTAGATTTTAACTCCTATTTATAGAAAAAGCTAGCGTAAACACTATTCATCCCGGGAATTCCGAACTCCGATTTAGACGCCGTAACCAGCGTACCTAGGGTTTATCCCGCGTTCCGGACACAATGGAACAGGTTTCGGAAGCTAATTCGGAAGTATGTGCGAGTTATGGCTGAAAACGTTCAATTTGAATTAAACCGATTTAAATCGATTTTTAGGCGTTTTAATTTGTACCGGACAAACGGTAAATCCAATTGACTTGAAATTTGAAACCTTACATTAATATCACATTACGGATCCGATGAAACTGGTTTCGTCGAAATCCGAGACTTTTTGAAAAATGGCTATTTTGACTCGCCAAATTTAAATTAAAAATAAATCGATGCGTTTCGAGCTGCCACGATCAAACGATAGCTCCGATTGACACGAAAATTGAAATCTGGTAATAACTAACTATTACGGATCCAATGGAACTAGTTTTGTTCAATTCTGAGACTGTTCAAAAATTGACTATTTTACAGTCGATTACTAAATATTAAAATATTCAATTTTCACAGATTAACTTTTAATTCGATTTTAAAAGTTTTAAAATATCGTTCTAACTCCAACATGATAAAATAAAATTTTCCAAATTATTTTCAATCATTTTTAACTCAATTTTTAATTATTTCCATAATTTAACATATTAAATTATTGATTTAATTATTCAATTAAATCCAAAAATTCAAATAAAAATTTATTTAACTTATAAATTCACTTCTTAATATTTAAAATTAATTAAATATTCAAATTTTAATTTCTAAAAATTCTGGGTCGTTACATATATATTAATGTATATTTCTATCTCATAATAGCATATATGCATATATAAGACAAATATACATGATTTAAAAAAATTGGTACACTTATTTATATATAACATGATTTACAAATTCAAAAATTAATTATCATACATATATTCACAATTTTAAATTAACATTTATTGAATTTTTGAATTGTTTATTATATATAATAATTATTAAATTAAAATTCAATTTTATATTTTTTAAAATAATATATCATTTTAGAAACATATAAAAAATCTAGGAATTTTTCCATAAATTTTGTAATTTTTAATAATTAATATTATTTCGGAAAAACTGTTTAAAATTTATTACAAATAATAATTTAACTAAAAAATTCTTTAATAATTTCATAGCCTTCATTCTTGATCCTAGAATTTTTGAAATTTCAAAATTTGAATTTTTATTAATATATTATTTTATATTAAATAATTATTGTCGAAATTAATGTATTTGTTTTTAAAAATTATAATTCAACTTTGAAAAATCTCCAGATTTTTCCTAAGCTCTATTTTATGATTCTAGATTTTCAAAAATTATAAAATTTTAATTTTCACCAATAGATTATTTTATGTTAATTATTTATGGATGAAAACACTATTTTATTCATAATATATACAAATTAAAATATTAAAATTATTATATTTGTAAAACTAATTTTATTTTGAATTATAAATAATTTTGAATTATTTCTCTCTCTCTTTATATATATATTTATCTATATATAAATGTTTTATGCACACACACACACACAGATATATATATATATATGCACATATTTGGACAACATACATGACATACAAAATGAGCTAATATGTCTGTTGTGATATAAATCTCAATATCTACATATGGTCATATTATACCTTTAACGGATTATTATGTTACACATGCACTTACACATGTATATACATAATACATTTACGTATAAACTAAATCAAATAAAACTAATTTCATATCTTAATATATTTGAATTTAAATAAAATAAATGATTTTGTTTAAATGAAATTTAGAAATGTTCTAATTCAGTTAGGCTTCATAGGCCCAATAAATGATCCAATATGGTAAAAATTTTGAAATTCACCCATAACTTCCGTTACAGGCTGGTCCAGTTCCAATAATGGTATCAGAGCCCAATAGCTTATGCAGTCTAAATTAGTCATATTAGGGCTAACTAATTAAGCTTGTCCACTTAGTACGGTCTCTAGAAAGGTAATGTCTAGGATTAGAATTGGGTAATCAAGTACCCTGTCCTACCTGGTTACAAGCCTGACGCGAAAGGTGAAGTGAGCCCAAAGATTGCTCCTAATAGAAAAGTCCCAACTTAATTTGGGCCTTGGGCTAATTTTCAAAATCGTTTTGAAAATTAATGTTAAAGGTTTTAAATTTAATGGTTAAATTTAAAATAAAACATATTTATTATAAAAGTTATAACAATACATAAGTTTTCAAATTTTTGAAAGGATAATGTATTTTCAAATGTTTGAAATTATTTATATAATAATTTCAAATTTAAATTTATCAATAATAATAAAATAAATTAATTAAATATGTTAATTTATTAATATATATGTGCATGCATTACATATGTTGATATATGTTATGTTATTTTAAAATGTTTAAGATAACATAAGTATACGTGTATGCATATAAGATAAATTTTGAAACTAATAAATTTTAATAAAAATTGTTAAATTGAATAAATTAATTAAAGGTTAATAAATTAAATAAAATACATGTATATATATATATGTGTGTGTGTGTGTGTGTGTATTACACTATAAAGATATAGTATACACTATGAATGTTATAGTAGATATGTCCAATATAAAGTTATATTGGAATACTAATTTAAAATTAATTAAAGAGTTAATTGATTAAAATTTATTAGATAAGACTTAATTAATGATATATTATACGTAAGTCTATCATATAAGTAATATGAAATATAAAAGTTATATAACAGTTAAACTTATATGATATGTGTATAAACTAAATGTGGAACATTAAAGAAATTAAATAGACTTGAGAAATAAATATATGTAAATGTACACATACCGTGATTTATGACGTGTCTAACACTTGAATCGCTGGGGTATTTCATAAGAAATATATTATTATGTAAGTCAATATCACTCAATATATATATTGAAGATTATGATTCTTCAATATAATGTTGTCATCTACCATATATATATATATATATATATATTAATAAATTACTTACGTACTCCTTAGTTGTTGAGCAAACTCAAGCTAGGAATGTTATGCGTAGTATTATTAATATATTGAACAGATGAGGTAAGTTAACTATATGTATTTGTTGAACAAACTCAAGGTACATATATTTTACTTAGGCCATCACGATATGATAGGTATGAGTGAATAATCTCTTTCGATTTGTTGAGCAAACTCTAGGTCGAAATAAGATTAGAACAAGAAAAATTGGGATAAGAGTTGTATATGATACAATCTATAAGAAGTTATCCATCGTTTGCAGGGCTATGATTTGTTGAGCAAACTCAAGATCAGAATACCAAAACAAACGAATCCTAACACCCACTAGTGAAGTAGTAAGACTTTTATGTTTCATCTTAGGGGTTTGAAGAAATATAAGAGACTAGTGGGAGCCTTATTAGAAAAATGAAATGGTAACATTTAACCTTTCTAATATATGATATACAATGTTATAATTATCTACAATGATAAATTTGTGCATTTCATATGATTGATAAAACGTTTGTCAATTAAAATATATAAAAAAATTGAATTGAAATCTGAGAAATAGAAATATAATATATACTTATTAATAATTCTAATTGCATATTATATAATGTTTATATACACATGCAAGTGTCCAATTTCAACTACTTGATACATTCATAAGTTGGTCACTTGTATGTCTATTTAGTTTAGACCGTGTATTGCATTTTATGAGTTTTTGAAATCTAAATGCAATTCAAGAGTATGGATATTTGATCCATGTACTTTCACATATAAATGTTATATGGTGAAGAGTCATAGTTTATGGGGTACTATATTTCGATGAAGTTAGTTCATTCGAAATAAGCCAATAAACAGTATTTTAAGATCATGTATTCAATTTGAATGATTTATAAAGGATCATATTGTGTTAATGTAATACAAGACCATAAACTATGAAATACATTTAAGAACTCGATTGTTGAAATGTCATCATGATCGGTTTACATAAAATGCAACATATTTGATGTCTTAAATATTAAGAATAGTCGGATGCGCTTTTGTAAAAGGTTTGTTATGATATTGTAGCAATGTTTTCTTTTGAATAGTTTGACCATTTGAAAGACAAACGAATGTACAAGAATATATGTAATTTAAGGTAAAGTTGGAATGAAGAGAACAAATAGTCATCTGCTTCATAGAGAAATACTGGAAACAAGAATTGTAATAATAATTGATACATAATATTGAAATATGAAATATGATTTTTATTTCAAAATGTACTTTCATATAGAAAAATAGTTTCTATAACATTTATTTCTTTGAGTTTAAGATATCTGAATAAAAAAACTCTCCTTTGTAAACTAGTTGTAGCATACGGAATAAGTAAACAATACTAACAATATTAAGTGAATGGTGGATCTCTAAATTAAGTATGCTATTATAGTAATGGTAGAAATGATGGGAGCATGCCATATAGCACCTAATAATTGCACCAAATTATGAACATTATTTTCATAAAATGTATCAAACATTAATTATAAAATAATATTTATTTTTTGGTATTGATTGAAAAATAGATACAGTGATATTTCAATATGTGTATTATGAATATTCATTATGAAATACAACTATATTATGGAATTTGTTTTCATAGTAAAAGTGATGTGACAGAAATACATATGTATCTAATATTATTTATAGTTGTTTTGGAATTATAGACTAAGCCGTAGTTTTGAGAAATAATTTTACTATATGATTATGAATCATATGATACAGGTTAATTATATCTCAAACAATTAATGGCTATGCACCCATTCAGTGGGAGCATCATAAGTGTTGATCAAATATTTGAATTTATACATATTGATGTATGCAATCACAAGTCTATTAATATCAAAAGGGTTCCACATACTTTTTTATATTCGTTGATGATTTATTACCAATATGAACATGTGTCTTAGATACACATTCAGTAAGTTTATGATAAAATCATAGAATATAAAAGGAAAGTAAATAAAATAACATGAAATAGAATAAATGATTTGATTTGGTCGAATAAGTGAGTATATTGGAAAGAGTTCCAAATGTACCTAAAAATAAATATAGATTCAATCTCAAAATCACTCCTCCATATGATACATAATAATGTATCGATAAGGCGTAATCGGACATTGTTGGACAATTTACGATTAGTTGTAAAAGAAGTTGAGTTAGTTTCTTTCTATAAGGTCATGTACTTAAGATTAGTACACACGGTTGATATTATTTCATTTAAACAACAGTTTACAAAATCATACAATATAAGGGTTTGTAAGAAATCCCAACATTATTAGTCCGTGAGATGATGGTTTTGATGACAACAACCTTATAATAGATTATAAAATATAAATACTAACATTATAAGTTTAGATATATATGTATATGCAGGATTTAACCATGCAGGTACTAAGAATGAAGACTGTACAGTATAGAGATTCAAGATATCAAGATAGAAAACTCATGAGTATCGAGACTATCAAGAGTTTAAGATTTCAAGGATAAGTATTTTTTATTATTAGGATTTTTTGTTAAAAGTCGTAGAAAAGCACTAGCATCTTAAAATCCAATTTATTCGTGGAATGGAATCCACTTTGAGCCCGTTAAAGGGATGGAACCCTAAGTAGGATGGAACCTACGAAAATCTATAGGACATTGTTTTGTATCCACTAATTTTAATTCAAAAGATTTTACAAAATTATCTTATTTTCAAAATGTTTTCATAACTTTCCTTTTAAAAGACTCAAAACCCTCGATCCTGATTTTAAATAATTTTAGCCTCAAAAACATCTTTATTTTCAAAGTCAAATTACTCCTGATTTTAAACTATCTTTTCAAAATAATATATATAACTTTTATATAAAATTATAGTTAAAATCTATATATATTATTCCTTATATTTACTTATGAATTTTAACTATAGTCAAGTGTATTTATAAAGTTTAAAATAGTTTGTATTTAAGATAAAGGTTATTTTCAAAAAAAATCAAAACATCATAAAATTCTTTGGGATGTCGACATGCCTATGGGTACCATGTCGACATGGTGACAGTTTGGTTCAAAAATTCAAATCTCAAAAGAAGTGTCTATTCGCCATAACTCTTCATGAATGGTCATGGTTTTTGTTCTTCTATAAATAGGGGTCAGTTTCAATGAATTTTCAATCACTTTTTCTGCTTTTCACTCCTCTTCTTCTTCCTCATTTCTTAATACATATTCTTATCATTACTCTGCCGAAATCAACATTGAATCATACTCGATTACTTCTAGTTTGATTCTCTATCACTATCTCTACAGGATTCTTAGTGCTATTCAGAGTTATATACTTCTTTGTAATCTATTAAGCGAGAAAAGGTATGATTGTAGCCTTGGAAATCAATCAAAAGGGAAAAGGTGTGATTGTAGCCTTGGTAAATCGATTGGGTAAACTTGTGGCCCGGAAATCAAGGTTCCCTACCCAGAGGATCGAAATTCTGGAGGGTGTACCTCGTAACCTTGAAACCGAGAGTATAATTATACAATTGCTTTTAAAAGGAAATCCATGCTTGTGGCGGGACTGGATGTAGGGTAACTCCGAACCAGTATAAAATCTGGTGTGTTCTTTCCTTTACTGCTTTTATTTTATTTCTACATCTATGATTTTTTTCTGTAATCATATCGGTGTCTGTATATTGCATACTTTTGTGTCTAAATTAACATAAATCGAAAAAGATTTAGTAATTCTTTATTAACACTATTCACCCCCCCCCCCCTCCCCCCTCTAGTGTTAACCTTAGCCTTAAGATCCATAATCCGCATTTCTCACAATTGGTATCAGAGCAAGGTTTTCAAAGTTTCATAATCCGATTTTTGAAAAGTTTTTAAAATGGCTACCAACACTAGTACTGTTATTAACACTAGTATCACTGTCACTAGTTCATTTGTAGAGGGTCAGTCTACTGTCAGACCACCACTTTTTAATGGCAGTAACTATGCATATTGGGCATGTAGGATGAAAATATATTTACAATCTATAGGATTAGACACTTGGAATATCACACAAACTGAATATTCTGAACGCACAATTGATTTTGTACAGTGGACTGCTGAGCAAAAGACTGTTGCACAAAATAATTCTAAGGCAATGAATATTCTATTTTGTTCACTAGATAGAAATGAATTCAATAGAGTGTCAGTTTGTAAGTCTGCATATGAAATCTGGAAAACTTTGCAAGTTACTCACAAAGGAACAAGAAAAGTTAAACAGAACAAAATTTCCATGCTCACAAATCAGTTTCAATTATTTAAAATGAATGCTAATGAGTCTATTTCATATATGTATAGTAGATTTCAGAATATTGTGCATTCTCTAATATCTTTGGGAAAGGAATTTTCTGAAGAAGATCAAGTCAGAAAAATTTTAAATTCTCTAACTCCAGAATGGGATCAAAAGACCTTGCGATCGAAGAGGCAAAAGACATCAGTATTTTGAAGAAAGAATAATTAATTGGAAATCTAATGTCGTATGATGTTCAAATGATCGGGAGAAGAGAAAGTAAAGCATCTGAAAAGAAATCAGTGACATTCAATGCATTGACCGATGGATCAGACTCAAACAGCGATAATGATGAAGAGATGGCCTTTATGACCAGAAATTTTAGGAGATTCCTGAAGTACAGAAAGATGAATAATATCAAGAGAAACAACTATAAGAATTCTGAAAATCAGAATATAGTGCCAAATAATGACAATTGTTACAACTGTGATAAACCATGCCACTTCAAAAGAGACTGTCCGTATCCAGAAAGGCAGAATCCTCCTATGAACAATGAACCAGCAAAGAAACGAAAACGTGCATTTACTGCTACTCTAGATGACTCAGACTCGTCCTCAAGTGATGATGATCAGAAGACGGATAATTTGAATTTGTGTTTCACAGCTGTTTACGACTCTGACGAATTTAGAGAAACGGACTCAGAAAAAGGTACACGTTTACAATACAATTTGTTGAAATTGCTTGCTAAAGATTAGTAGCTTGATTGTTTGATTGATTGATTTTTGAATTGGTGTGTTGTTTGAATTTTAAAATTTATTTTCTATTTTTTATTATTTTTATTACTTTTATTATTATTTCTATTATTTTTAATACTTTCTGAAATATACTATAAGTATAATAATATTTCAGAAATATATAATCGACATTAATAATAATATATATATATATATATTATAGATCTTAGAAAAAATAAATTCATGAAAATTCAAAAGCACATGTCGACATGGTCCCTACCATGATGTCGACATGGCACCTGAATTTGAATTTCAAAATTTGAATTCAAATTTTTGAATTTCCCTCACCTTTTCACTTCATTCAATTCTCTGAAAAGATACCTTTTGACCAGAGAATATGTCCTTTAAGAATCTATTTATTCACTGTCTATTGTCATATCTTTTCACTTTCATTTTCAAATTCAAACTCTCTCTTCATGACTTCAAGCTCTCTACTCTCTACTCTAAAGGCTTCTTCAAGCAACCCCTCAACCATGAGAATTTTCAGAAAAATCAAAGAGCAATTATTCAATGATCCGGAGGCAATTAAAGCATACATCAATTATGCTAACTATGCCAATGTCCATCCTGGAAAATTTGCTATTTTTCAAGATTTTTCTTCTTATGAAGTTGATTCTCTTTTTGCAAACAATAGTTTTCTTAGTCTTATTGATGCTTCTCAAAATGATTTTGTTTGCTATCCTAATCCTGTCAAAATTTTCTATGCGAATTTAGATCGCGGATTTTATGTTGGAAATGAAGATGAAATTTGGAGTAGTGTCAAAGGCACTCAAATTGTTTTGAATTGTGATCTTTTGGGTACCATTCTCAATTGCAAGAGTTCGGGAATGGATCTTTCTAACTTTAAAATCGATGAACATGATCGTGAGACATTTCATCGCATTTTTGAAAGAGATGATGATTTTGATTTTAAAAATTGAAATTTTCGACCAAAAGCAAGAATTGTTAATCTTCTTTTGCAACATACTTTGACCCCAAGATCGGGAAATTTTAACAATCCTACTTCAAAAGTTTGCAAAGCTCTTTTTGCTATTTTCGAAAACTATGACATAAATTGGGCTCAAGTTATTTTGGATGAACTTCATCCTAAAAATCTTGAAATGGGTGAGAATACTTTATACCATGGAATTTATCTCACTCGGATTTTTAACTATTTTGGAGTGGATTTCAAAGCCGAAGAATTTGTTTCTAGAAAAGTTTTCAATCATTCCAACGTTTCGCTTATGAAAATTCCATTTGTTTTTCAACCTTATGAGACACTTACCAAAAAGGAAGAGCGTTTGACTCATGAGGAAATGGAAGAAGAGGAAGTTGAAGAAGAAGAAGAAGGGGATGAAATGGAAATTGAAGAAGAAGAAGAAGGTGAAACGTCTTTGGAAAGATTGAATATCCTTCCAATCCATCTAACAAAACCCTTCTCAAAAACCAAAAGATAATTGTTGAGAATCAACGGATTCTAAAACGATCCGTTAGTAAAAAGTTGGATAACATTTCTTCGAAGATGAACAAGTTCTTTTCCAAAGTCAGCAGAAAACTTGGACTATCTTCATCATCTTCATCCTTTAACTAGTTTTATCTTTTCGTATGTTGTTGTATTTGTTTTAGTTTGCTTTATTTCGAATGTTCATGTAGGTTGTTGTGTGCTTAATCATTGTATTATCGTAGTATGCAATGAAATGAAATTTCCTTTCTGTTATCTACCTTATCTTATCTCTAGAATAAATGTTAGTATATTATATATATACATAATTATTCACAAAATCAAATTAGTCATAACATTTCACTAACCCGTGTCGACATTCCCTATGTGACCATGTCGACATGTACTGGTCAGAAATGGCAATTGATTTTGAATTTGAAATTTGAATAACTACCACATGTCCATTCAATTCAAACGAATTTCTACACATATATATACCTGTTTCTTCCAGAATTCTTCACTGCAATTTACTTCTTATCATCTATATCCTCCATTTCTTTCACAAATTCAACTATGGCTAATCCTATTCACAATTTATCCGAAAATCTTGAAGAAACTCTTAAATATTGTCTCATTTATTCTACGAAACCAGCGTCATTTAGAATTAAGTCAAATGCAAATGATAAAGGAACAAGAAAGGCACTTCGATGCGATACGATGGATGATCTCCTCTCTGCACAAGGATGATAACGAAGCACATCCTCTTGTCTCTCTCACCAATGACAATGATAATTGGGATGCTATTAAGACAGACCTAATCCTTGGAGAAGAAGGATAGGTGGAAGTTCCACATAACGTTTGATTCTTTTATTTACTTTGTTTGATTTGTTTGAATTGATTTGGTTTGAATTGATACTTTGTGTGGATTGATTTCTTATTGATTTGAAGATTGGTGTGTAAAACATATATATATACACATTGAAATGTATACAATCTTTAAATTAGTTATCATGCTTAGAAGTATAGTTATTTCCTAATCTATATATTCCGTTGTATAGTTTATCAATGCAGGTACTGAAGTCCAAGAATGAGGGGGGGGTAAATTTTTGTTGATGACAAAGGGGGAGAAATATAAAATAGGATAGTTAGGTGTAGATTAAGGGGAGTTGTTAGTTTTAGGGGGAGTTATTAGAATAGAAATAATATTTTAGAAACAAAGGTTGTCATCATCAAAAAAGAGGAGATTGTTAGTACATGAGATGATGGTTTTGATGACAACAACCTTAGAATAGATTATAAAATATAAATACTAACATTATAAGGTTAGATATATATGTATATGCAGGATTTAACCATGTAGGTACTAAGAATGAAGACTGTACAGCATAGAGATTCAAGATATCAAGATAAAATATCAAGATAGAAGTCTCATGAGTATCGAGACTATCAAGAGCTCAAGATTTCAAGGATAAGTATTTTTTATTATTAGGAATTTTGGTAAAACTCGTAGAAAAGCACTGGCACCTTAAAATCCAATTTATTCGTGGAATGGAATCCACTTCGAGCCCGTTAAAGGGATGGAACCCTAAGTAGGATGGAACCTACGAAAATCTAGTGGGACATTGTTTTGTATCCACTAATTTTAATTCAAAAAATTTTACAAAATTATCTTGTTTTCAAAACTTTCCTTTTAAAAGACTCAAAACCCTCGATCCTGATTTTAAATAATTTTAGCCTCAAAAACATCTTTATTTTCAAAGTCAAATTACTCTTGATTTTAAACTATCTTTTCAAAATAATATATTTAACTTTTATATAAAACTATAGTTAAAATCTATATATATTATTCCTTATATTTACTTATGAATTTTAACTATAGTCAAGTATATTTATAAAGTTTAAAATAGTTTTTATATAAGATAAAGGTTATTTTCAAAGAAATTCAAAACATCATAAAATGCTTTGGGATGTCGACATGCCTATGGGTACCATGTCGACATGGTGATAGTTTGGTTCAAAAATTCAAATTTCAAAAGAAGTGTATATTCGCCATAACTCTTCATGAATGATCATGGTTGTTGTTCTTCTATATATAGGGGTCTGTTTCAACAAATTTTTAGTTACTTTTTTCTGGTTTTCACTCCTCTTCTTCTTCCTCATTTCTTAATACATATTCTTGTCATTACTCTGTCGAAATCAACATTGAATCATGCTCGATTACTTCTAGTTTGATTCTCTATCCCTATCTCTACAAGATTCTCAGTGCTATTTAGAGTTATAGACTTCTTTGTAATCTATTAAGCGAGAAAAGGTATGGTTGTAGCCTTGGAAATCAATCAAAAGGGAAAAGGTGTGATTGTAGCCTTGGTAAATCAATTGGGTAAATTTGTGGCCCGAAAATCAAGTATCTCTACCAAGAGGATCGAAATTCTGGAGGGTGTACCTCGTAGCCTTGAAACCGAGGGTGTAATTGTACAATTACTTTTGAAAGGAAATCCATACTTGTGTTGCGGGACTAGATGTAGGGTAACTCCGAACCAGTATAAAATCCAGTGTGTTCTTTCCTTTACTGCTTTTATTTTATTTATGCATCTGTGATTGTTTCCGTGATCATATCCATGTCTGTATATTGCATACTTTTGTGTCAAAATTAACATAAATCGAAAAAGATTTAGTAATTCTTTATTAACACTATTCACCCCCCCTCTAGTGTTAATCTTAGCCTTAAGATCCGTAATCCGCATTTCTCACAAACATATCCTAGGCCGAGGAGTTGGCAGGTTGTGCGAGTCGAAAGATTGCATGTAATAATTGTTCATGAGGGATCTTGAATGAATCTCCAAAAAAAATTTGGAAACGACTACCATCAAATGACATATTTATGTTTTGAACATAATTTTTGTAAACTAAAATCGGTTTTATAAATAAAAAGGTTCATAAAGGGTTTATGAATCCCTATTCTATTTGCACTAAGAAACAATTGTTGTTTCAAGATATATCAACTTCATTGTGAAGGAATTTCTTTGAGAAATTTTGGTAGTTAAATGGAATTGGATCTGATCCATAGATAGAACTGACTATATGAGATGACGTGAAAATAACTAACCTAAATAAACTTATAGCATTAGAATGTCTAATAAGTATTCTCGTACATCAAAGAGAAACTATGAGTTTCTTATTAATGTCGAAAATATACATTACCCTTGGTTGTTCAATTAAACTATTAAGATTGTTGGCTCTATATGGTATGATGCACATATCTGAAATAATTCCAAGTACGCCATCAAATATGATTTTGGTGGTCGTAATCAAAGAGATGTGATCCATCGGCCGAGATGTATCTTTGTTGGAAAGACTAATGCGATTGGAATTAAATAAGCAATGTTGATAATAATAATATCGCAATTTCAATTGTTGAAATTAGCATAACTGATTCGGCATTCAACATGCTCAAGTTACTTTAGACTTACTCACAAAATTATCGCTCGTTAAGACTTAATGTTTGGTACTTGTGCATTGAAACAGAAAATTCGAAATAATGATTTAGAGTAAGCCGTTTTACACATATTAATCAAAAATGCCCCGAAGTCGGTGAGAGCGATATTGGGTTTACGAGTCTTTGGATATGATCCAAGAAATGATACGAATGTAACATTTTATAAGCATCAAGATTGAATAAGTATTTTGTGCAAAGAAAGCGTGTGTTCGTAAGAAAGAACGTTAAAATGTACACTAATATTTCTAAACTATAAGTAAACAACACATAGTTGATTTTAACAATATGCTTGTATTAAAATCCATTTTAGTTGTTTTAATACTCAATTTTGGACTGTAAATGATGTCTTTTATGGTGAGTATAGAAGATATAGGGATTGTCCCAAAAAGATATGCAAGAGCACCATATTAAAAGGAGAACATGTAAGTTGGATTCCTTATGCATTAGCAATAAGAACTATCATATAGGTTATGTTGTGAATGATATTGTGTTCTGTTTATGTATTTGATACATTGAGCAAATATAAAATTCAAATCGATATCGTTAAATAGTTGTTTCGTGTATTTATGAAATACTAAAGAATTGTTTATAGAAACAACGAACTCGTTATGATGGAACGTTTCGACACAAACTTTTATAAGTGATACCGAGTATAACATGTCAATGATAAAATTTAAGTTAAAATCTTTAATTTGAAAATGTTTCAAAATAAAAGTGACTATGGTCGATTCAATGAAATGTTGAGAACATTAACTTGAATGGCGTTATAATAAACTAAGGTATATAGACATACATGCACAAATTTATAATTGAGCCAAAGGTGATTCCAAACATTGAGGATCCCATAATATTGTTATAAGATAACAATGTCATGAAATTGGTCATGATAGAACTTAAAGCTCAATAGAAGTCGAAAGACATGCTTAGAATCACTCCGTATGATAAAGGCAGTTTATAAGTGTTAGAGAGAGTTAATCGACAAAGCAGATAATTAAAACATAATAGCATACCCATTCACTAAGGGACTGACCTATTTGGTTTTGAGAAAACTGATTGGATAAGTTGGAATTAGATTCCATAATTGAACCCAAGTGCAAGTGGTAGATTGATAGAGTTAGAAGTATGCCCTAGAGGCAATTATGTAATTTATTATGTTATATATAATTAATTTGAATATGATTTGAGAAATAAATACTGTTATATATATTTATAACAGTTATAAATATATCGATCGATATACAATATCGACAAGCGATTAAATTAGATTTAATTGCATAGTATTTTGGCTTGGGCTTAGATGGGTTTAAGGTCCATCATTAGGGCTGCAAAATTTCGGTTTTCAGTAGGTCTAGGGGCGGCTAAAACATAGAGAAATGGCTTGGAGATAATGGGTTGAGATAAAGTGAGAATGAGTAGAAAGGTTTTCCTCATTTCTCTCTAATCCAACCACTAACCTCCGCCATTACCTTCTACATTACTGGTTAAATATAGCTCTCATTCTACTTCAAAATTCTCAAATATATTTCAAATTAAAATAATAATTTTCGATGTTATAGGTCAGTGATTTCGGACTTGTAATCTGATGAATCAAGAACGGTAAAAGGAAGGGAAGTCATTGCTTCAACGTGGATTCAAAGGCATCATTAAATTGGTAATTTTAATTCATATTACCATAATTAAATTATATTCTATGATTCTATAATGATCAATTTCATATCTTTTAAATATATTGCTATTATATGTTTAGTTAGGTGAGATTTTGTAAGTAGATGTGGTTGTCACAAATCCTTGGTTATGTACATAATTTTTTATTATACTATTTGATTTATGTATAGACAAACGTTGTTTATTGTACAAAGTAAAATTTTGTCATTAATAATTGTTTTATATATATATTTTTGCGGCCGATTTTATAGTGGATCGTCCACTTTTTATTACGAATGTAATAAAAACTTGAAGTATAGGAGTAAGGTAAAAGCACCATAACTACTAAGAAAAAAGAAAATACAGCACAAGAGTGTGACAGACATGCCACAGCTACACAATTACACCTAGACTAGGCCACCTCAGAAAAGGTAGAAGCACCAAGTCCACCATCACAAGGGAAGATACCGCAGGGACATTACCAAGAAGACCAGCAAAAGGGCGGAAAAGATAGCACGACAAGGATCATAAACCACTGAATCAGAAGAGTAAATAAATGAACGATCTCAGGTAGAATAAGATAGCATGATAGAATTCGACCTCGCATAATGACCATCCATATCAAGAACTAAGGAATCATCAGAGGGTCTATAATGAAGGCATCTAAGGTCCAGATGATTATCGAAAACAAATCTAAAAAAGAATCATTCACGGGGTTAAATCGCATATCAGATTTGAGATCAACCCAACACCGCTCGGACTCAACCCAAACAATAGGTAAACTCTGAGGAACAAAAACAGGAGCAGCAATAGGAATAGATGTAACACCGCAAGTAACCACAGAGGCAGAAGGAGAGGCAGGCCTATCAACAGAGCATGGAGGCGGACACGGGGAAGACAAAGGAACTGTCAGAGGAGGGGCAGAGTGAGAGACAGAGGGAGGAACCTTAGGAACCCATTTCCGAAGCGGGGGGCAAGGAAGAGGGATCTTAGGAGCAACCGCGGAGACAGCAGAATGCGGGTAAGCGATAGCCAAGTGGCCAAAGGAGTGACATAAGGTACAAATATCTGGAACCCAACCATAGCGAACACGGACTTCCACAACATGCCCAACAGCTAGCTGAACAGGAATAGAGGAAGGGAGAGGCTTATCAGGGGAAATCTCAATTAGAGCCTTAGCATACACCAATTTTTCACGTGCGATAGTATTACAGTCAAAACATTTCAGTTTTCCTACATTACAAGCTAGCCAATTCAATCCAAGCAAAGGTTGTAGAGCAGAGGGAATTTGAGAGAGAAAAACCCAAATGGGGATAGAAAGAACTTGTTCATGCGCACTAGCGACTGTTGGTGACCAAGGAGTAATAATAAAAGGTTTTCCATCAAAAAAAGAAGGCTCGGCCTCAAGAACACGTCGGTGTTCCTCGACGGAGGAAAACTTAAGAAAATACATGGAGTCAACCAATATAACACGTAAATCACCATGAAGCTTTCAAGCCCGACGACAAACTGTAGACGCTTCAAGAAGGCGGTGATTAGGATCCAAGAAGAAACCAACCAAATATTCTGATCAATGTCCATACCGACTTGCATAAAAATCGGGGGAGGGATCATCACACCATTCTCCTCAATGATATCAAATTCAATCGGTTTGTAATAACTCGCATTATGGGGCAGTGAAGTGAATAGTGAAGACCTGGTGTTAGCCAGGGAAGGAGCAGAAAGAATATGAATTGATCGACCGGGCTGCTCCAAAGCAATGGGAAGACCAACAGAGGTAGGAACAACATTCGCAGAGGCATTAACACAAACACCTGAAAAGCATCGTTCATAGCCAGAAAAAACAGGCAAAATCTGTTCGAATATCGCTTCCAGATATATCAACCTTCGCTCCAACATCATCAGACACATCGCGCACAACAGGCGCACCAACATTATCAGACAATGGCGCACAACAGGTGATTCATGCACATCAAATTTAGAACCAGAATTACTCAGATTACATTTCGAAACCACATCAGTATTCGACAAAACACCGCAAGCGGTAAGAGACGAAGACTGCAAACCGGACATTGACGAAGGCATAACCCCAAGCACAGATTGACAAATAGAACCATGGGGATTCGACCAGGCTTGGAAGATGCAATCACTGGAAACGAGCTAGGGCCAGCAGCATGGACTGCAGGAATGGTAGCATGGAGGGGAGGAAATTCAGAGGCGAAAATGAGGAGAGGCATAGGGCGCAAGGGCACTGACGGGAGGTCGTAGAAAACGCGACCAGATCTGGTAGATGTGGGAGAAGGGGGAAGCGAAACTGATGGGGGAAGAAGAGGAGAAACGGGCATGGAAGGAGAAGCGTAGAGGAGAGGAGGGGGGAGAGAAGGAGACAGAAAGACTAAGAGAAGTCAACGGAGAGGTAGCCTTGTAACACTAGAGCAGGAAGCCATGGAAGCCATTGTATATTTCTCTCTCATATATATATTAGTACACATATAAAAAGGGAGGTATACATATATATATTAGTGTATATTTCTCTCTCAAAATATAATATATGCATATATAAGATATATATATATATATATATATATATATATATATGATGTAAAAAACTTAGTACACTTATTTATATATAATATGAATTTAAATTTCAAAAATTAATTATCAAACATGTATTCATATTTTTAAATTAACATTTATTGAATTTTTTTTAATTGTTTAGTATATATAAAATAATTATTACATTAAAAAATTCAATTTTATATTTTTAAAAATATTATATCGTTTCCGAAACATACAAAAAAATTATGAATTTTTCAATAAAGTTTATTATTTTTAATAATTAATATTATTTTGGAAAAACTATTTATGGCTTATTAAAAATAATAATTTAACTAAAAAATTCTTTAAAAATTTTTATAACCTTTCATTCATGATCCTAGAATTTTTGAATTTTGAATTTTTATTAATATATTATTTTATTTAAATAATTATTGCTAAAATCAATGTATTTTTTAAATAATAATTCATTTTGAAAAATCTATTGATTTTACCTAAGCTCTATTTTATGATCTTAGATTTTCGAAAATTGTAAAATTTTTACTTTCATCAATAGATTATTTATGCTAATTATTTATGGATGAAAATATTATTTTATTCATAATATATACAAATTAAAATATTAAAATTATTATGTTAGCAAAACTAAGTTGATTTTGAATTATAAATCATTTTTCTTTTTCTTTCTGTATATATATATATAAATGTTTTATGTTCATATATTATATATTATATATTTATACATACATATGTGTGTGTGTGTCTATATATTGTAACGTGTGTATATATATGCACTCATTTGGACAATATACATGACATACAAAATGGGCTAATATCTCTGTTGCGATGTAAATCTAAACATCTACAAATAGACATATTATACCTTTGATGGATTATTGTGTTACACATGCACTCACACATATATATGTATATGATACATTGTGTATAAACTAAATCAAATAAAATTATTTCATATCTTAATATATTTGAATTTAAATAAAATAAATGATTTTATTTAAATGAAATTTAGAAATGCTAATTCAGTTAGACTTCATAGGCCCAATAAAAGATCCAATGGGGTAAAAATTTTGAAATTCACCCATAACTTCCGTTGCGGGTTAGCCCAGTTCCAGCAATACTTACCATGGGGGTATATTTCTTATATCCTCGATTAAGAAAAAATAACTTAGTATCTTGGTCTATTTCAATTCATTATTCCTTGATTAGAGCTTTGACGGCTTTCAAAACTAAACCGAGAAACATGCCCGGTTGTAAGTACAACAATCTAACTTTATGTTAATGTATGTATCTCTATAATGTAAATTCTATACATTATATGTTTTAATAAGTAATGTTTTTATTTATAGATTTTCCTATGTGGGCATGTGATTTCTCCAAATGCAACATACAGTGATGCCTTACCTAGATTTGGAAGGTGAAATATCAAAAGCTTAAAAAATGTGATTTCAAGAGAAGCTCTTAAGAAGATGGACAGTAGAAAGATATCGTTTCTCGCACAAGTACAAGCAATATATAATGATAGATAAATATATCATAAGATAGTGCATATTACCATTTTATGTTGTCATTATTATACTGTTATATGTTGAATGATTGTTACATGTAGCATTACTGCGGAATGCAGTATTACAATTTTATGTTGTTATTACTGAAGAATGAAGAATGATAGTTACATATAACATTATATGAAAAATGACGGTTATATATAGCATTAGTTCATTCGTTGTCCGTTTCCCATTCATTACTATTTATGTTATTATATAGATTTTCGTTGAGATTAGAAATATGACTGAAGATGAGAAGGTGCTTCTTGAACAAACGAACCAACGAAGAATTTTTTGCTGGATTCCAATGAACATGTTGGAATGGAACAAAAACAACAAAACTTGGATGAATAACAAACTTAAATGACGAGGAGAAATGAAATTATTTACTTACGAATTAGGATCTTGCGGTGGGCTTTTCGGTTGCAACACTTTAGGTTTGTTAAGTTCTTTGTTGAGTATTCATATTTATTCCCATTTTTCACGAACATCAATTCAATTTTGTCTCTCTGGAAGCAAAAAATTAGTGTTGTATGTTAATATTAGAGTAATTTTAAAATTATATTTTTCTTACAAGAATCAGGGCTTGGTTATAAATGGGGTTTGATGTTCTTATTGATCTTGTCTTTGGTTTGGTTGAGTCGTAATGACTCCACTTCATTGTCTCATAGCTTAACATCAGTAAGCTCAGTGGTTTATGTAATGTAGAGGGAAGAAAATCTTCTTTGTAAATTCATCCTTCACAATGACATCTATTATTGGTACGACTATGTCATTGATCACAGTTTCCTGATCATGTATTAAGGCGTTATGCATTTTAATAAGTATTAGAATATTTTATATTATTATTTAACATTTATAATGAAAAGCTTATACTTATCATCATTATGGTAGTGAAGTAGTAACTGTGTTCATCCACTCTTGATGGTAATAAAACCAATCAATAAGTTGACAAACCATACATAGAAGATTGTAAGTTTTATGGAATAATTAATTTTTTTATATTTCTGAACCAGAAATACGAATGCTAGTTTCCATTATCATTTGAATGTTCAATACATTCCAATTCACTATAAAAATTCAAATGATAGTTTAAACAATCATTTTTGGACATTCAATACATTTATATACACTTTACAAATACTAGTGCTATTTTTAACTGACATTCTCTCATTCAATACATTTATATGCGCTTTGAAAATATGAATGCTAGTATTAACTCTCATTCTTTACGTTTATATGCACTTTAAAAATGTGAATGCTAGTATTAACTCTCATTCTTTACGTTTATATGCACTTTAAAAATGTGAATGCTAGTTTAACTATCATTCTACCATTTTATACATTTATACGCATTTTACAAATACGAATGCTATTTTTACCTGTCATTCTCTCATTCAATACACTTATATGCACTTTGAAAATTTGAATGCTAGTTTTATCTACCATTCTCTCATTCTATACATTTATATGCACTTTAAAAATATGAATGCTAGTTTTAACTATCATTCTCTCATTCTATACATTTATATGCACTTTAAAAATATGAATGCCAGTTTTAACTATCATTCTCTAATTTTATACATTTATATACTAATGCTATTTTTAACCATCATTCTCTCATTCAATATATTTATATGCACTCTGAAATTTTGAATGCTAGTTTTAACTATCGTTCTCTCATTCTATACATTTATATGCACTTTAAAAATATGAATGCTAGTTTTAACTATCGTTCTCTCATTCTATACATTAATATGCACTTTCAAAATATGAATGCTAGTTTTAACTATCATTCTCTCATTCTACACATTTGTATGCACTTTGCAAATACTAATGTTATTTTCAACTGTCATTCTCTCATTCAGTTCATTTATATGCACTTTGAAAATATGAATGCTAGTATTAACTATCATTCTCACATTCTATACATTTATATGTACTTTTTAACTGTCGTATTTCTCATTTGATGCATATCTATGCGCCTGTGAACTCCTCAAACAGAATAGCTTTAAGCATAGATTTGACTATTGTAATTCCGCCTTTATTGCCTTCATCCTTTGCATAAGTTATAGTGTTGTAACTGAAAATAATAATTGACAAGTCAGTTTATTCAATTTTATATAAATAGCAATATAATCAAAGAACAATGTCTGAAATCTTCTCATTTTCATTGAATTTGAAAAAAGTTAGAACTTTGTTCTGTTGTTCTTTATTCAATAGTCATAGAACTTTTCTTTTCGTGATATCACTTCTTTTATAAGCTTTACTTGATGGAGAGTTCCCATCAACATCAACGGATTCTTCATTATCAACTGTTTTGGCTTATTCATTTTTTTTCTTCCATGTTGCCTGTTTCAGTTTCTTCTTCATAATCAGTTTTTTCATTTTGTTCATATTTTTTTGTTCACTTGTATTTTTCTGTTCTTCTTCTTCTGTTTGAGTTTCATATTTTTCTTCTTTTTCGGGTACATTTTTTTCATTTTCTTTTTCAAGTTCTTCTGTTTCAGCTTCCTCTTTTTTGTTCAGCATTGTCATTATTTCTTTTTCTGTTTTCTGTAATGAAAAATTTTGTATTCAAAATCAAGATCGATTTTTTTCTTTCTTGGCGCTTTTTAATTGTTAAAATTAATGAGCTTGGTTTCTAAGGTGTTTTTTCAAGCAATCTTAGGAATTTTTGTGCTGCCTCTACCAGTTTCTTTCAATCTTTTTGATGTTTTTCTTCATGCATCAACTAAATTTGCTGAGTTATATTAAGAAAATGTTGGAGGATGTATTTCCTTCTTTTCCTTTGATTCCCAAATCTTGATTTCTTTTTTTAGTTGTATTATAATGCCTTCTCCTTCTATCCTTTTCGTCACTCTTTCTCTAATTGCTCATCAATCTTCTTCAACTTTTTCCCCACCTCTATGGTGTACTACTGAGCAACTAGACTTGCTTATCTGATGGTGCTTCAAAGTTTTTTTTTCTGTTCCAACATATTCATTGAAATCTAGAAAAAAAATTCTTCATTGGTTCGTTTGTTCAAGAAGCATCTTTTCATCTTCAGTCATATTTCTCATCTCAATGAAAATCTATATAATAACATAAAATAGTAATGAATGAGCAACAGACAGGAATGAACTAATGTAATATATAATTGTCATTTTTCATATAATGCTATATCAAACTATCATTTTTCATTCTTCGGTAATAGCAATGGAAAATTGTAATACTACATTCTGTAGTGGTGCTATAAGTAACTATCATTCTACATATAGTTGTATTATAACAACATAAAATGGTAATATACATTGTGTTATGATATATTTATCTATCATTATTACTTGTACTTGTGTGTGAAATGATACCTTTCTACCATCCATTTTCTTGAGAGCTTATCTTGAAATCACTTTTTTTAAGCTTTTTATATTCCACCTTCCAAATATAGGTAAGGCAGCATTGTATGTTGCATTTGGAGAAATCAAATTTACATGCTCACATAGGAAAATTTTCAAATAAAAATATTACTTGTTAAAACATAAGATGTATGGAATTTACATTATAGAGATAGATACATTAACATAAAGTTAGAATGTAGTACTTATAATTGGGAGCATAGAACAACCATGCATGTTTCTCGGCTTTGGTTTGAAAACTGTCAAAGCTATAATCAAGGAATAATGAATTGAAATAGGTTAAGATACCGAGTTCATTTTTTCTTCATCGAGGATATTAGAATATATTCCTATGGAAAGTATCTTTGATTGTCTGGAAAGAAGAAGGTTATCATTGCAAGAATAATAATCAACTTTGGAAAAATTAGTTTCGTTATGAAATTCTTTTGTTTACAGTAAATTGTTTATCTTTGAAACTGTGAGGTCCTTTGTGATATGATCTATTTTACCAAAATTTCTAAGTACAAAACCTTTATAGTTATATGAATGCTTTGTAAACTCATTTTAGGTAATGGAAAATGATTACTTTCAAACAAAGGCAAGCCAAAAAGATTTGAGATGTCTTCATGTTTGATTTTTTTTTTAAATTCCGAACTTTGAAAGCTTCTTCATCAATATAAAATGTGTTAATGATATCATATACTATTGTAGATCAATTTTTAAAAGCAGGTTTTGTTAGCATTTCATTGAAAAACATAAGCATGAATTTTTCAAAAGGGGTTTGTTTTAGAAAATTCAGCTGATTTGCAAGAAAACCACCTCCTTCCTTTATTTTTTTTGAAAAGCAGCGACAGCAAACTGCACCTATACTGAATTTTTTCATGAGATCTTTTCCTTGAGTTGTTTTTTCTTCTTCTATATTTTTTTGTTTTTTACCTTTGGATTCCTGTACAGAAAACTATTAATGAATGATTTTGTATCTAAAAAACTATAATGTTATTTTAATTTATCATTTTTTTAAAATGGATGCATAAGTTTTTGACATATTCTAGTGCTATATTCATCTATCATTCTTTTTTGAATGCTATATTTGTCTATCATTACTCATTTTAAGTGCATGCTTTTGCAATTCAAAAATTGAAATGCAGTATTCACCAATCATTCTTCATTTTAAATGCATGCAATAAATCAAATGATATATTCCACTATCAGTCTATAACTATCTTTCAAATTATCATCTAACACTATCAAAAATTGAAATGCTATATTCATCTATCATCTATCATTTCAACATAATGCATGCAACAAATCAAATGATATATTCAACTATCATTGTTGTGACGACCCGACTTTTTCTCCACAAAAAGTCGTATCATTTTTAAGAAAGAAAGGGATAGAAAAGAGAAAAGAAGAAGAGAAAGGAGAAAACAACACAAGAATCTCAACAGCGGGACGAATAAATTATATTAATAACATAAGTATTACATAGTATACCACAAATATCAGAGTTACACAGGTAATACAACACATATTAGACAGTTACAAACACCTGTCTAGTTATTACAACTCAATACACAATACAGAAAACACTCAGAGATACCAACACAGCGGAAAATTATATATCTACACGCAGAAGCCTCCTGCTCCATTGCTCCTCCACAATTTGCCCAAGCTAAGCTGAATCCCTTGGCTACTCGTAAAAATTTGAGTACCCAAGAGTTTATGAAAAACAAAATAAACTCTGGGTCAGACATGGGTCTGGTGTGAGTAACAGGTTAAAGTTGCTTAACTTTTGATAAACCTTTGAAAAGAAAGGTATCACGTAATACTTCCCACACATAAACATGGAAAAGTTTTTACCTTACGCTAACCAAAACATTTGATAGGAAATCCAGTGATATTATAATAGGTCTAGGGTTTTCAAAAAAATATGAAATAGCCGAAATTGTTACATTCATTAAATTCCGGCTACTAGCCACAAAAGTGGGTAATACAATCAAAACCGTTGGCACTTATTGGATTTTGGATTTCATAAAATGGCAGGGCTACTGGGGTACCGCCCATCACAGTACGTGGCCTAGATCACCTTACCGAGGAGCCATCCTAACTCCCCTGCAACACAAGGCCGGGACCATTCCTTACTGAACAGTCCCGAACAAGACAACCCCGCAGTTGTTTGCAACCAACTGCCCACACAGCCGAATATATAAAGGGACTTCTAGACAGGGGAAAATCTCGTCCTACTTAGGCATGACCCACTTAACCTTGCTGCACCTCCCCTGTTTTAGCCATTCCCGGTTGATGAGGCTTGAGGCTACGATTACCTTTAGAGAACACATCTCTTAGAATGCTCATCGTCCACCTGACGATGTTCAGAAAGCATATAATCCATACAAGTTCGTTTTGGGTTCGAACGAAACCGAAGGCATTATCTCGTTACACTCATTTTGGAATCACCCTCAGAGTTAACGACGATAACCCTTGCACTCTGAATCTTCATCTTCACTTGAGATTCACGACCTATCATTAATTTGGATCGATGTGGTTTTCGGATATACAAATATGGAAACTCGATCCTGGTCTCATCGAAATCCAAAACGTGTCTTTTAGGTCCAAGTTGTTTTAAAGTTTAAAACAATTCAATTCATTATCTATATACACACAGATAGATAATTCTCAACATAACAATAGATAATCAACATTATCATCATCCAAATGCAACCAATGCATCCATAACATAACTCATCTCATTGCTGAGATACAAACCATACAAGGCAACCAATATCAATCATTCATACATAAGCAATGATCTAATGATCACACCATCAATAATTAATTTAAAATGAATTAAATTAATTACTTAATCTCTAATTAATTTAAAGTGAATTAAATTAATTACTTAATCTCTAATTAATTTAAAGTGAATTAAATTAATTACTTCATCATTATAATCCTGCTTAACTTAACCATTGATTGATTACAAATTAATTAATCACCATCTCATTAGTCATTTCAAATAATCATTACTGATTAATAATTTCCTAATTATAATAAGTAATTAGCCTTTAATATTAATTTCACAAGTTAATTATACTTAACTCTTTGCAAATAATTAACTTGTAATTACTTAATCAATTAATTAACTAAAATTAATTACATTGATCCTTTATTAATTAATTACTTCATTTATTGATTATTCCTTAATAAATCAATATTAAATTACATCATTAATTAATTAATTAATGATTTCTAATTACATTTAATCAATCTCTTTATATAAATTAATTATATTAAGTAATTAATCTACAATTAAACCTCACATATATTAATCACTCTTGATTAATAATAATCCAGTAATTAACTACCCTTAATTACTCATTCCATAAATTAATTATTCTTAATTAATTATCTCCATTAATCCCTTGATTAATTTCCAAGTAATTTAATCTAAATTACTTCCATAAATAAACATCTTCAATTACATCCCGTAATTATCAATTAATTACTTCCCTAAGTAATTACAACTCCATTAATTACATAAAGTAAATATTCATCAAGTCAACAAATGTTTAAATTAATTAAACTTAATTAATTAATCTAAACAAATACATTAACCAATTAATTATATCAAGCAATTAATTCATTAATTACTTCCATTAAGTAATTAAACTTAAACAATTTCCAAAATTGATTCTTATTAATTAATTAATCTAATTAATTATAAAAATTAATCACATTAATTAATTGTTAAATAATCTTAATTAATGACCTTAATTAATCATTCTTAATTACTTCTCAAGTAATTAACTCAGATTAACCATTATTAATTTTAATATTTAATTACCAATCAATTAATCTTTAATTATTTTTATTAAGTGTTAACTACAACTTAATTAATCCTTAATTACTTGATTAATTAGTTCTTAATTATTAATTAAATTTTAATTAATAATCCCTAATTACAGATTAATTAACCCTAATTAATTAGTCTTAAATCTTAATTAAAAAATTCCTTAATTACTTAATTAATCATCCATATTATAAATTAATTAAATAATTAATTCCCATTTAAATTAACTTAATAATTTAAATGAATTCAAATTCTTAAATTCTAACTTAATTTAAGAAAACATTTCTTACATAAAGAAACAAATTGTTTTTATGTTTAATTCAAATTCCATTTTCAAACTTCATTTTATAGTTAAGATTTTAAGAATGAAAACCAATTTATCTAAACAAGGTTTTAAAACCTTTTTATCTTATAGGTAAAGAAACATTTCTTTTACAAAGAAGTTCTACAAGAATTTAAACCCAATTCCTCTTTAAATTCCAATTAATTTAGAAATACACTCTAAACATTCCAACTTATAAAAACAATTTCAATTCAAACATTTTCTTAAATTTAAAACTGAAATACAGCTTTTAAACTTAAGTTTTAAAAACTTAATTACAATTTTCATCTTCATTTTAAAATTTAAATTATTTAACCATTTTTAAAATATTTAAAATAAATTAAATTTAAAAAGTTATTTTATTTTAAACTGAAATTCAAATCAATTTAGATTTAAATTCCTATTTTACAATCTTAAACTTTCAGCTCAAATTTAAAACCAATATACTTTTAAACTTAAAAGCTTTAAAACCAAATTTTAAATTTAAAAACTTATATTATTTCTATTCTGAGATGCAAACTACTAGCATTCGTATTCAAACTCAGTTTTGAACACAGTTTAAATTTCAGTTTACATTTTATACTTTTCTTTAAAAAAAAATATAAACAAAACAGATCAGGTATCTGTTTTATACAATAACTTGAATTTACAAAATTCAAATTATTTCAAAAACCCAGATTCAAATTATTTGAATTCAGATTCAAATTATTTGAATTCAGATTCAAATTCAGTTTAAACTTATTTTAAAAATTCTGTTTACACTTTAAAACTTTACTTTTAATTTTAAAACTGAATCAAGTTTTCTGTTTGTTAAAAACCTGTAAACAATTTTAACCCGAGCCGTCTCTAAAAAGACTTCGGGTCCAAACTTTAGCTGCTTCGAGTCAAAACTCGAATTCCCCGAGAACTTACTTGAGTATGCCACAACCCCAACTCCAACAGCTACATCATCGGGTCAAAATTCACCGTGCACGTGTACAGTGCCTCCGGCTCCCCTGATCAACTTCGCAACCTCCCCTTGGTCGACGAACATCAACTCAGATTCATCCAAACAACAATTCCACTGATTCATAATCGAAAACAGGTTCGAGAACCCTGAAGCAAACCTGGAACAAACAGCACTTCCCCAACCCAAAACCTGGAAAACTTCACGTTTCCATACCTTCGACCACCAGAATATCAACGCCTCTGGCCACACGATCGCCAACCACCAAGCTATCATTTCCCAAAGCTACGTTGAACTCGATCACTTCTACAAACAGTGGTGATCGATTCTCTTCACCTAGTTAAAACTAGGGTTCCAACCTTCAAACCACAACCACAGCTTCTCTGATGAATTAAATCACCATCAACAATTTTTCTAGGCATTAACAATCACCCCTCTACCATCTAGAAGAACTCAGTCCTCTCCAGTTACAAAGAGCACCAGGAAATCAAGAATTCCCACTTCCAGTAAATAGCCAAACTACACCTTAATTCTATTCCTAAAAATCTTGATTCTTGATTTAAAAATCATGTTTAAGTTAGTGCATTCAATCTACAATACTGAATTTATAATGTATACTGTATAAATTTTGATTTATATCAACATGCTTTGGTGTTTTAAGTGTTTCCAGAGACCATCCAGTTTATATTTCAACTTACTTAAAATCCTTAAATATTAACCTCAGGTAAATCATCAAATTTTATTTATCAATTGCATTCTAGCAGAAACTAATTAAAAAAAAGGATTTTAAATAAAAACTTGTACCAGGCAAACAAAACAGATCAAGGCAATTTAGACAGCATGCATACAAATACAATTTCACACCAGACATTTAATTATAAATATATGCAATATTTATTCATTTTTTCATGTTTTGTTTACAGGGATTGATTCTCAGATTTGCATGAGTTTGTTTATGAGAATACTACAAAGATCTTTGCTATGCATTTTGATAATAAGTTACAAAGAATTTTTGTTTTGAATATAAACTATGGATTTGATTTTGAGGATTGTTTTCAGCTGAACATTTCTTTGTTTAGGAATGAAAATGAGAAAAGGCAAGGAAAGAAAGAGGGCATGTGTTAATATCTAATTTCCATGATAAAAAAAAAATCAAAGAAAAATTAAAATTAAAATTTGACACTTGGCTTTAGTATTAACACTTGTAAATTCCTTTGCCTATTCACTTAACACATGTTATAATGCAATCTTAACTTAACAACACTTGTCTCTAAAGTAATTATCATTTATAATTAAAGTGTTAATGAAAGCTTTTAACAAAATTAATTAGTTTTTAATACTAAGTTATATATAGATAAGTAACATTATTTTAAGAATAAAACCAAGTATTATTATAAATAAAACAATACATTACTTTATTATTTGAAAATAATATTTTTGATCATTTAAAATAAATTTATAAAAGAGATTGTAAATTACTTATCATTTAAATGAATTAATGTTTCATATTTTAATTGTATTTTAAACCTCATATTTAATTACAAATCACATTTATTAATCCACATTTTTAAAAGAAATAAAACAAACATTTTTATAATTTTATTTTAACCTAAATTAATATTCAAACTTAAGTTAAAATATATATATTTAAACAAATAAAACATTTATCTTATGTATTAAAATCATTTATTTATTTATAAAATAGTTTGAAAAGCTTAATATTAAATAAAAAACTAGTTTCCAATTACCAAAATATTTGAAATTAGAAAATATGCTTTGTTAATTAAACTCATCTATTTAAAATAGTTTATTATCTTATTAAAAGATAAATTCACTAATTAATTATTTATTAAAGAAGATTATTAAATCAATTCAAATTTATTTACGAAAATTATCAAATCAATTTAATTTTAAATACAGATTATTAAATTTATATTGCCAAAAATTCCGGGATATCACAATTGTATAACTAACTATCTAATTATCATCTAACATCTATCAAAAATTGAAATTCTACATTCATCTATCATTTATCATTTCAACATAATATATGCAACAAATCAAATGATATATTAAACTATCATTGTATAACTATCTATTTAATCATCATCTAACATCTATAAAAATTAAAATATTATTTTCATCTATCATTTCAACATAATGCATGCAACAAATCAAGTGATATATTCAACTATCATTCTATAACTATCTATCTGATTATCATTTCTCTATCTAATTATCATTTCAATATAAAATATGATTCTAAAATTATCTATATGACCACCATCGCTTCAACATAAACTTCCATTCTGAAACTATCTATCATTAAAATGGTATATTCAACTATCATTCTAAAACTATCTATCATTTTCTAAAAAATCAAATGACATAATGTTATCTCGTCACAAAGCTTCTATTTATTCATTTCATCTTCAACCAAAGTCTTCAATGCCCTAGTTTTCCTCTTCTTCTTTGGCTCTTCAAGAACAATATTCAAATCCATAGTATTTGATGTCCTAGTATTTCTTCTCTTCTTTGATTTTTTTGGTATAGTCTTCGAAGCCCTAGTTTGCGAAGTTCTAGGTCGACTGACTATTGGTTCAGGATGTGTTGAAATTTGTGGATTCATGTCCTTCAACTTGGATTCCAAAACCGATTGTGTTGCTGAAAATATTTTGGGGAAGAATAATGGTTTTGGCTGACATTATTTGAGGAAGGAGGAAGACGATGAAAATTTATTTCGAGGGGGAACGAGCGTGAAAAAGGAGAAACGGTTATGGAAAAGTTTGAATAGAACATGCGCTTGTCCTTGAGACAAAAGTTGAATTTTACCGTCGACGAAAATTAAATTTTTTTTTATCTTCTTTTATTAAACTTATTTTCGCTTTTTATATTGTATCTCAAATAAAAATCAATTAAAATCGTTACGAGCAAAATAAATCAATAAATTAACTCAAAATTTCAAAATCAAAACTGCCAAAATAAATGCTAAATGTAGTCTAATACTGTAGCGATCCGGATTTTCGACGTTTGATTTGGAATATTTAAATGATTTTAGATTGAAGTTGGAATATAAATTGATTTTTTTATGTGGAAATTTTGGTTGAATAGGTAAATCTGATTTAAATTTCAATCCTTGTAATTTGTCGTAATACGAAGTTGGTAAATAACTGAAACTGGAGTTGAGTATGAATCGGAACAATTTTTAATGTTGATATAAATTCTCTTTGAGCTATAATTTAGTTAGTAAGTTTTTAAAACTAGAATCCCATGTAATTTCATCAATTTTGAAAATCGTTGATTTAACCGACGCGTTAAAATAGCGATTCGGAGCACAGTTTCGTAATTCGAAGAAACAAATGCCATTGGATCAATAATAGTGTATTATTGTCAGATTTTAAATTTCATAACATTCTGATTTACAATTTGGTCGTGCGATCTAAAAATGCCTAGAAATAATTTAATTGAATTTAATTTAGATAATCGACTTGAAAAGCTATATTCTCCATACGATCGAGTTAGGTCTCAAAACTTGTTTCATTGGGTTCGGAATAGGGGTATAATATTAGAAATGCCAGGAAAAACGCCATGCGACACACCTCAATAGGGTTCGGGATTTCGAGGTACGTAAACGAGATATTTTCAATATTAAAATTTATAAATCACATCAAGTTCAATCACAGCCACCATAAACCTCAGAAGCAGACCTAGTAAGCCACCCTAACCATGTGCTATAGCCGATCTAGCATATGAAGCTGCCCTCTCCTTTCATTTTAAATCATGAACGTCTTCTTTTTCTTCAGTTAAAAAATGTGTGCCCTCCTTTGTTTATAATCGCAAAAAAAATCTTCCAGAGCTCGTTCGTAATATATGAAAAAAAAAGAAATCATGAAATCGAATCGCGTTGGAGGAGTGAGTAACAGCATTGGTAGGCAGAGCAGTCGCGGTAGCTGACAGCACCGTGCTTGGGGCGGCGAAGAATTTGTTTATATTGCGTATGGAGACGCCAATCGATGGAGGGTGAGTTGGTTGGATGGTTATGTAGTAGACATGGCACGATCAATTTCGTGATGCCGGAGTTGATGGCGAAGCCTGGATGTGATGTCGAGGTGAGATTGAGGGTGCGACATTGAATTAAAGCTCGGTGATGGGTTCGTCACTACTTGTACATGTCGTACGTGCAAGGGAAGGAAGGCAAGTGTGGCGGTGGTTTATCAAGGTTGTGGCGCGATGGTTTCATGCATGTGAAGAAAAAAAAGATGAAGGGGGAGGGTTGCGTTCCTGTTGCGAGTAGAAGGGAGGGAAGTGGCGTTAAGGTTTTAAAGGCAATTAATCAAGTCTAATTACTATAATTTACAATTTAGATCATATTAATTTAATTAACTCGACATTTATAAAATTCGTAAATGGGTAATTGGTTAAATTTAGTTATTAGTTGATTAATTAAAACAAAATTTCAAATCGTTAGTTTACATAGATCGAAATTTTCTTTTGCGAGGTTAAATCAAATGGAGTCAGTCAAGTTGGATTTGTTGCTGCAAAATATACAATCTGGATGTTTGGCAGTATAAAGAAAAATCAAGGTGAGAAATTCTCACTCATTTGGATTATCGAATTTAATTTAAATAGTTAAAATTAATTATAGAATGCTTGGTTGAAATTTAAAATTATTAACAGTTTGGATGTTATATATATATATATAGTAATATGTATATTAGTAGTTGGATATATTTCCCACCAACTTGAGCGCATGATATCCTATCTGCCCCGCATAATAACGGATGACCATATATTACCGCGATATCCCGCCTCAAAGTGGAATTGGAATTTTAAGTTGTCTAACATCTGTGGATGCAGGGAAAATAGGTTGGAGAGATCCAGCTGAATTCCTTAAATATATATTGATTGTTTTTATATATAGCAACATATGATGGAATTGAATAATCTATTGTAGTTTGTTGTGTGATTTGAATGTCTGGATGTTATAGTAGCACTTTCATAATTTTGGTATTTTAAATACCATAAATATATTTTTTGAAATTTTAAAGAATTAAAAAAAAGATTTTGAATATAAAAGTATTTATATCGAAAGTTGGATTGCTTTAAAAGAAAATGATTGGATAAAACAGTAATTGATTTTGGATTATACTTAACTATTCATAAAATATTTTAAAATAGAGGTTTTAAAATAATTTATATAGAGGAATTTAAACAATGGATTTTAGAATGAAATTTCTAAAAATATGGAGAAGAAGTTAAAATCAATATTTAAAATAGATTTGGAAAATAAAGAGAATGTATAAAGAAATGGATTTATAAAATGAAATTTTCTAAAAGAGGTTAATTTTATAAACAAGTAAATATCAGGAAAGTTTGTAAAATTTATAAATCAGGAAAGTTCGTATATTTATAAACGATGTTTATAAATAAGGGAAAATGATATCAGTTAATAACTTGGAATATAAATTTACAGTGTGAATTCATATCGAGATATGGGAATCGGGTTTGGCAAAAATAGTATATTTTGTTTTGAAATGTGCAAATGATTTTGCAGTTGTAAATGTAGTAGTTGTGATATGAATTGAGAAGGAATTATAAATGGAAATTGGCAATATTGAATTCTCAAAATAGTTTTTTTCAAGAAATTAAAATTTGTTTTAAATGGGATTTTTATTTATTATACTATGTAGCTTAAAACTATTATTTAGATTTAAATATTTTGAGAAGTTAGTTCTTTGAGTATTTAATATTTATTGTAACAAATTCTAATTTTTATAATTAGCCTTATAAATCAATTTATTTATAAATGAATGAGAATCTATTTGTTATTGAGGTTATATAAAGTGTTTCGGTATTTTAATAATTATTTAAATATGTTTTAAAATGAATTATTATTTAAGAATACTTAGTATATATATAGTTTTGAAAAGATTGAAATTTATTTATAAATCCTCTCAAGGTGTAAATGGAGTTTATCTAACGGAGATGATTTTTATAAGAGAAATTTTATAGTGAAATTCAAGGAAACTTAAGGAAATTTACAAAGTATTTAAATATAGAAACCTCGAAAATGGATTAAAATTCATAAGAGAAAATTAGAAATGGGTAGTTGAGATTATAGACGTGTATAAGATTTTAAATTTTTTAAGGGGATTAATTAGTGAATTTCGAAAACTTATAGAATTCGTTATAAGTGAGTTAAGGAATTTACAAATAAATTGTAAAGAATTTTAAGAAATAGGAATAAATGGAATTTTTCCTAAGTATTGAAAATAAAGTGATTTTAAAGAAGTATACCTATAAGTATTCTCTAAGTATTAAATTAGGAGGATTTGAAATGTTTAACTACGAGATTATTATTTTAGAAATATTTCTCCAAAGGGTGAATTATAAATGGGATTGAGAAAAATATTCTAAGCATTGATACGGATTTAATATCCTTCTATGGATATAAGGAATTGAATTGTTTTCGATTATTGAATATACAGGAAGAGATTTAAATATATATCTTGGTAATGATATTTTGGATGGATATTTTGACAATTAATAATTTAAGGCCTAGTGACTGCTTATAGATGTTATATTGATAGTTAAATAACTGATTATCAAATATTGGCCAACTTCGTTGACGTTTCGAAGTGACCAGGACCAGATTTTCTTGGTGATAGGTTTACGTATGATAAGGAGTTCTCGCTTCTTGTTAGGTAGCGAACGGATAACTCATACCTCTACATGTCCATGCGTGGTTGGTTGCAACTGAGCGGATGGCTGTAAAAACAAATTCGAGGTACCAGTTTAAGCTATGGCGGAAAGTGGCCACTGTCGATGGTTGAAAAGCCTGGACCTCTACACTTGTTATTAGTGTTGAAGGTTAAGTGAGAACCATGGCTTTGGTGGTGATTACTCATTAGAAATAGGATCAGTAGTATCCTAGAATGAGTTTGAGTGTATTAATAGATATGAGCGCTTATTTGTTAGTGAATATAAATTATTTTGTATTGTGTCGATTTATTTGTAGAGTGGCATATATATTCTGGTCGAGTAGTGGGATGCCACTAAATTAATAGGAGTTTCAAATGGTTAAACATGGTAAACTGACAGTGTTGTTTTGAAGAGGATAAATGAAATAATTTTATCCAAATATAATTTGATATGAAAGAAATAATTTTAAAAAATTATTCTGGTACATTAGGGGTGTTTGGTTGATATTAGTATATAATCAAAATAAGATTATAAAATTGGAAATGGTTTATAAATACCAAAATTAAATTGTATAAGTATGAATTTTGCAAATGAGTTAAAATTAAAAATATACTCAAACCAGAAATTTGGAAAATTAAATCCCGGAGATTTTTGGAAATGTTTTCCAAAGTATTTTGAACTGAATAATAATATTGTTTGGAATATTTTTCAAATAAAAATTGTTTGGAATGAATTTTGAAAAATAAAGGCACTGAAATCACTTCAATCGATGGAGAATAATTCTAGCGATGACGGCTATCAGTGTTCATTTTTGAGTTTCTAAGTGAGGAATTGTTATCAGAATAATTTGATATGGATATTTTTGGTTTGGAAAACAAGTGTTGTTTTAGAAATCCTGAAAGGACTTGTTTGGTAAAATCAAGTTTGGTTTAAATTGGAAGGGTGTGATTTTGTGTACAGAAATATATATATATATATATATATATATATATACACGTATGTATGTATGTATGTATATGTATGTATGTATGTATGTATCTATGATTTCAAAATAATTTGAGATGAAACAGGGTGTTTGAATTCTGGGATTGTTATTCAAGTCTTGAGTGGAAATTATAAGGAGAACAAGTTTTGGAACTTATAATGGAAAATCGAAAAGTTGAGTTATGAAATTAAATGGAATTCAACTTGTCAATTGAAATAATTTTTAAAATAAAATTGATTTGGATTTGAATTGAATTAATGAAATGCATAAATGAAGTAGGAATTAACTTAAGCAAAGTGCATGAAAGGAATAAATGAAGTATGGTGATAATGGAAAGAATTAATGAATTAAGTGAATGGATTGAATGTTAATCGGTTAAATACAAGTAATTGACTATGGAGAATGATATCAATAAGCGAAGAAGTGTGAAAATGTTTAATTCTGGAATTAAAATTTTAACTTGAGTAAGTTTAAATGGATTAAATAAATTGAAATTTAACTTAAGCTAAGTTAAATAAAAATTTGAATTGGAATTGAAACCATATTGAATTGAGTTAAAAATAAAATGTGAATATACTCTAGTATATAAATTTTGAAAATATGAGAAGTAAGTATATAATTTAAAAATTGGGGAAAATGGAATGGTAAAATCAAAATAGTTTTGATATTTCGGTAAAGAAATAAAAAACCAAGCTTGAATTATAAAATGAATTTGAATTCAAGTAGATTTAATGAAGTGATTCTTGATATAAAAATCTAATTGTGGATTACAAAAAATATATATTAATTAGTTAATTAAATATGGGAATGTAACTTAACTTGGACGGTGGGAAAAAAGGAAATTGAATATGGAACTTGAGTTATAAATAACAAATTCGACTTAAATATAAGCGAATTAAATATATTTGGAAATGTGGTCAACAAAAATGGATTTGGATTGAAAGGGTGATGACTTGAGTTATAAATAAATTCAATTTAAGTGTAAATAAATTGAATATGGCCTTGGATATAATTAAAATAAATTCGAGAGTGAATTTGAGTATGGAATTAAATTTTGAAGTGAATTAAGTGAATGAACTAATTAAATTAATTAGTAAATGGAATGGTATTTGATTAAATAAGAATCAATCTAAAATTAAAATAAAGTTTGATTGCAATGGACATAAGTTATGTAGTTGAATTAATTGAAAATAAATGGATTAAATTAAGTTAATATTTTTGGATGGAAACTTGGCTCAAATAAATTTGTGAAATGGTTATTTAATAAAATAGCATGGAATGATTCCAAGCTTAATAAAATGGATATGATATAAGGAATGTGGATATGAATAGAATGAAACTAAATTGATTGAGAATAAATTTAAAATGGAATGGAAGGGAATATAAATTTAGTTGAAATTGATTTAAGATAGATAAAAATTGAGATGGTTATTCAATTTAAAAGTTATCACCAAATTTGCTTGGAAATATTGTCGTTCGACACAAACGGAAGTAAATAAAATTATATGATCAAGTGAATAGACTGATTTAGAATTGATTTAGAATGGATATAAATATAATGTGCGTAATGATGAAGTGAATGCAAGTAAATTTGGTTGAAAATTATTTCGAATTGAATGAAATGATATATGAATAGATTGAAAGTAATTAAATTTGTGTTGGAACCTTATAATTGCTTATAAATATATGTTTAGCATGCATTGCTTATGAAATTCATGTGTTAACTAGTTAAATAAATGAAATGTTATTAAAATTTCATGTTTTGGTACTTACGTATTCAAGTGAGTAAGTATATGTACAAGAAGACCATTTGGTAAGATTTTTATCGCGCAAATTGCATATAAAATAAGTCGCTCGCTTAAAAAGGCTAAATAAAGGTACGTTTTCGGACTAAATACGCAATAATATAAATACTGATATATACATTGTGTTTTCCAACCGTGTGGGTCGATGTATATATTTTTCACTCTTGTCATATTGGAAAAGGCTCTCCGTACAAAGGAGACTCTGCCAAAAAATTCGAAAATTTAGGGCATTAAAATATTTTTGAAAACTTTTGAAAAAAATTTGTTAGCTAAAAAGTTGAATTTTGGATTGGAATAGAAATAAAGGGTTTTTAATTAGAAATTAAAGCTAATTATTTTGGCTGGATCTAAAAGATTAGGAAAGTGAAATGTCGATTTTTAACTAAGCGGATTTTTGAAAAGTAGTAGGTTTGGATCATTCATCCTACCTTAGCGATTTCGGAGATAGAATTCTTTTAAAGAGGAAAAAATGTAACGATCCGGATTTTTTGACATTTGATTTGGAATATTTAAATGATTTTAAGTATTGAATTTGGAATATAAATTGATTTTTTTATGTGGAAATTTTATTTGAATTGGTAAATATGATTTAAATTTCAATTATAGCAATTTATCGTAATACGGGAGTTGGTAAATAATTGAAATTGGATTTGAATATGATCGAAACGGTTTCTAATGTAAATATAAATTCTATTTGAGTTAGAACTTAGTAAGTTTTTAAAATTGAAATTCCATGTAATTCGTCAATTTTGAAAATCGCAGATTTAACCAATGCGTTAAAATAGCGATCCGAGGCACTATCTCGAAATTCGACGACACTAGTTCCATTGGATCTGTAATAGTATACTATTATTAGGTTTTAAATTTCACAGTGATTTACTATTTGGTCATGCAATCTGAAAATGCCTAGAAATAATTTAATTGAATTTAGTTTAGATAGTCGATGTGAAAAGCTATCTTTTCCATACGATCAAGTTAGGTCTCGAAACTTGTTCCATTAGGTTTGAAATAGGGGTATAATATTAGGAACGCCAAGCGGCACGCCTCAATAGGGGTTAAGGATTTCAAGATACGAAACGAGATAGTTTCATTATTAAAATTTATAAATCAAATCAAGTTCAATCACAGCTACCCTAAAACCAAAAGCAGACCTAGTAAGCCACCCTAACCATGTGCCATATCCGACCTAGCGCACGAAGGTGCCCTCCCCTTTCATTTTAAAATCACGAACGTCTTCTTTTTCTTAAGTTAAAAATTGCGTACCCACCTTTGTTTATAATCGCGAAATTTTTCCCCCTTTTGGAATTCAAAAGCTCGTTCGTAATATAAAAAAAAGAAAAGAAATCATGATAGAGGAGTGAGTAGCAGCGTTGGTGGGCAGAGCAGTTGCGGCAGCTGACAGCTCTGTGCATGGGGCGGCGAAGAATTTGTTTACTCTCGGGCATGGAGACGCGAATCGATGGAGGGTGAATTGATTTGATGGTTCTGTAGTGGACAGGGCATGATCGATTTTATGATGCTGGAGTTAATGGCGAAGCCCGGATGTGATGCCGAGGTGAGATTGAAGGCGCAACATTGAATTGAAGCTCAGTGTTGGGTTCGTCACTACCTATACACACACGTACGTGCGAAGAAAGGAAGGAAGGGGCATGGAAATGGTCGAGATGGTAATTCATCGAGGTTGTGGTGCGATGGTTTCATGCCGTGAAAAAAACAGAGAAGAAGGGGGGAGGGTTGCATTTCCTGTTGCAAGCAGAAGAGAGGGAAGTGGCATTAAGGTTTTAAAGGTAAGTCTAATTACTGTAATTTACAATTTAGATTATATTAATTTGATTATCTCGACATTTACAAAATTCGTAAATGGTTAATTGGTTAAATTTAGTAATTATTTGATTAATTGAAACAAAATTTCAATTCGTTAGTTTATATAATTCGAAATTTGCTTAAGCGAGATCAGATCAAATGGAGTCAGTAAGGTTGGATTCGTTGCTGCAAAATATACAATTTGGAAGTTTGGCAGTATAAAGAAAAATCAAGATGAGAAATTCTCACTCATTTAGATTACCGAATTTAATTTTAAATAGTCAAAATTAATTATTGAATTCTTGGTTGAAATTTATAAATTATTATCAGTTTGGATGTAATATATATTAGTAGTATGTATATTAGTAGTTGGATATGTTTCACGCCGATTGAAGCGGATGAGACCCTATGTGCCCCGCATAATAGCGGATAACCTATATTATCACGATATTCCGCCTTGAAGCGGGATTGGAATTTTCTGTTGTCTAACATCCGTGGATGCAGGAAAAACAGGTTGGAGGGATCCAATTGGATTCATCAAATATATATTGATTGTTTTCATATATAGTAACATATGATGGAATTGAATAATCTGTTATAGATTGTTGTGTGATTTGAATGTTTGGATGCTATAGCATGGCCTAAATTTTGGTATATTAAATACCATAAATATTATTTTTGGAATTTGAAATATTTAAAAAGAAAATTTTGAATATAAAAGTATTTACAACGAAAGTTGGATTATTTTAAAAGAAATTGATGGGATAAAACAGTAATTGATCTTGGGTTCAACTTAATTACTCACGAAAATATTTCATAATAGAGATTTTAAAATAATTTACATAAAGAAATTTAAATAAGGGAAAAAAAATTTAAAGGACAAATTAAAGTAAATAACTACTAACAAGGACACGCGCAAAAAAAATTTACCTTAAGGACAAAGCCCAAAGCCCAAATACAAATTAAAATAAAACAAAGAATTTTGTCCGTCTCCTCCTCCTTGCTTTCACTCAGAATTTGACTAAATTTTGCTTGAAAAAAATAGCACCGCAAACCAGAAACAAATCTACATCTCCAACACAACTGCAGCAATAAACATCCGACGAACAACAAGCACAACATTCGACAGTCGAAGCAAACCTAGCTACATCAAAAATGGAGCAACAAAGTGAAAATCAAAATGTCGAATCACTTCCAACAGTAGATATTCAAAAAGAAAACACAATGATACAAGAGGGAAACCTACCGCTGCTGGAAATGATAGCAAAGACAGTAAAGGGAAGAAGCAGCAAGTTAAAAATTACAAAACCTACATTAGTAGAAGAGGAAAAGAAAAATAGAGAAAAAAGAAGACATAAAAAAATACAGCAATTGAAAGCAAGCAAGAAACAAGAGAAAGTATTTCAGAGACGGTAACTGATACTGTAAAATCAAGTATAACAAATTTAGTATAGTTTTATTATAGTAACAGTGAATTTTTGCACAAAACAAAGAAGAGAACATGCAGCAACAAATAGTTGCAGAGAAAACAGTTGAAGAAAATATGAAAAAAAGATAACAAAGAACAAAAAGAAGAAATGAAAAAACGATTCAAAAGAAAATACAAACAGAAACGAGGTAACTGAAATTGAAAATTATGAAACTAATACTAACAATTTCATACTGTTAAATGTATTCTAATATTATCAAAAATGTTAAACAGGAAAAATCTAAGAAAGAAAAAGGCAAAAGGGTTGCAGATGAAAAATCAGAAGAAAAACAACTCAATTCAGTAAAATCAGAAACATTATAACTTTGTAACATGATAAATATTGCAAAAATAATATCTGTAAATCATTTGGTAAAAGAAAAGACCAATAATTACAACAAACTAATATCTACTTACAGCAAATAATAGTCAATATCAAGTTGTGTAAACCGTTTGGTAAAATAATAGTCAGTATCATTTAGTTGAAATCTAACACTTACAACAAACTGATACCTACTTACGAAAAATCAATACCTACTTACAAAAAACTTATACCTACTTGGAAAAAAATGATACCTACTTAGAGAAAACTGATACCTACTTAGTACAAACCGATACCTAGTTACTGCAAACTGATACCTAGTTAATGCAAACTTGAAACCGTTACATATTTGATTAAAGATATTTCACAGCAACTAATACCCAGCCTATTGTTATATTTCAACATAATTTGTTTTACAAATTACTTATTGTTTTTATTTTGAAATAACAGAATGATGATGATTTTGTTAATTCACATCCAAAATGCAATAAAAGCAGATCACAAACAGACCTAAACAACCAGCAAAAGTTAAGATGGGGAATTCTACCATACTTAATTAATGTAGAGACAATGCAATCTACTTGGCCACTAACGATAGAAAAGAATTTTAGTAAATTTGTCAAGAAGTTCATCCATAAGCCAAGAAACATGTCGGGATGCTGCATGCTTCCATTGGTAAGATAAATTAATCAAAATTATTATTTGATTTTTTTTAACAAACATATCTAATCAATTCTTTTTATGTTAACAGTATTTTGTTTGTGGGAAATTGCATCTCGTTCAACAAAGACAACATTATACTATAGCTTAACCCAGATTTGCAAAGTGGGACTTAAGGAAACTAAAAGACAAAGCAATCAAAAAAGTTTTTGATAATGTGAAAGAGGGTGATATAAGTTAAAATTCAGTTCAATTTTTGTTAATCGATATGCTCTAACTCTTATGTAGAATAAATTTTAATTGTATATCCTTTCTTCTATAACATAAAACTGATACTACACTAAGCAAAAACTGATACCATATCATTACATACCAATAGCATAAGAAACAGAAACTAGAATGCAAAAACTGATACCATATGTTTATTTGCTTGAAATTAATACTAATAGTATCAGAAACTGATACTAGAATGCAAAAACTGATACCATATGATTACATGCTTGAAACTAATTGTAGAAGTATCAAAAATTGATACTAGAATGGAAAAAAATTGATACCATATGATTTCATGATTGAAAGTGGTATTAGAAGTATAATAAACTGATACTATAATGCAATAACTGATAACATAGTTTTACATCATTGAAACTGATACTAATATTATAAGAAACTGACACTAGAATTCAAAAACTGATACCATAATTTTGCATGATTGAAGATGACATTAATAGCATCAGAAATTAAGACATTAGCTATTTGTTTTATCGCGTAGTATTTCCTCTTTTTCGTTACAATAAAAATTCAATTGTCACTATAAATTGAAATCATAGCTTAAAACTAAAACAAATTTTCCAATACCAATTTTATAGATAAAAGAAATGACAAATCTTAGCACATAAGAAGAATGCCTACTTCAAACAGTAAGTGTAGAACAAAATTTGCCCAAAATTCAAAAAGAAAAGCATGGAAAAAAATGAAAGTTTGAAGAAACCAAAGAAAGTGCACATTCGTTTGAGGAAGACATAAGCGTCAGGATCTTCCAAATGCATATAAAAGATTTGGAAGAAGAAGCAAAGAAAACAAAAAAAGAATTGGAAGTAGAAAAAAAAGAACTAAAACAGAGCAAGAAGTTTTGAGTTTGAAAGAAGAGTTGAGAGAAATTAAGTTGAAGCTGAAAGAAAATGAAGAGAAAAGATCGCAGGCTGAAGACAACACCAAGAAATTTGAAGCTGATTTGAACGATAGTGAAGAAAACAGAGAAAAGAAAATTGAAAGTTTCAATGTACAAAGTGACAGTTTACAAACTGAACTAAATGCAAATACATTTGCAGAAATGGAAACAAAAAAAATGAAGAAGATAAAGAAACAATAGCTGAAGAGAGTGTATAGAAATCAGTAGATAAAATAGAAGAAATGGAGAAACATATGTCCATCGAAATAGAAAGTGAATTGGATAAAAAACTAAAAAATGAAGAAATGCAAAGTGAACATGAAGAAAAAAACATACTCCAACTGTAGTGTATCAAAAATAAGAGTTGGAAAAAGAAAGGAAAATGCAGAAAGATAAAACAAAGATACTCAATATCTTAAAGAGGATGTAAATGTAAAATACCAAAATGTACCATACAGCGTTTCAGTGCTTGACTTTACACCTCCATCTTTCAAACTTTACGACACACAAGAGTTTGAAAGTGAAAACCTGAAGAAGGAAAAAAAGATGCAGAAAAACCTGTGCAACCAGTTGGAAGAAAAGAGAAACAAACAGTGACAAAATTGAGTGTCAAAGAAATCAAAGCAACACCAAAAAGCATAGCTTCTTATACTCAAAGATTGAAGGCAATAACAAGAGTGGAAAAAAAGGCGACAGCTTTGAATATGGGATGAAACAAAAAAAAGTTGCAAATAAACCAAAACCCGAAAAAAAATAAAGATGTTGAAAACAAAAATGCACAATACAACTGTCCAAAGCCACTTGCAGTGATAGAGCCAACACTTTCAGAGATAGGCCTTGCACATTGCAAATGTTTGATCTATCTCAATGTTGAGCTACAAAACATGATCAAAACTTTCTTTTCGACAACTGTTAGAACCTCAGTTATTGGATTTTAATGACAACAACTATACAATTATGCCAAAAAAACTCTAAGCTAATTTGCAGGTACATGAGCATCAAAAAGAGATAAAAAATACATTCAAACTGAAGACACACAGTACAAAAAAGGATGAAAGTATGTATATGAAGATACAAGAAGAGATATACATGATAGAGACAAGACGAAGGTGAAAAACAAAGTATTATTAGTCATGTAGTATCGTGTCTAGAGCTTACAAATGTTAAAATCTCCTCCAAATGGTATACACACATATACATTCATATTTTAAATGAAAATCAAGTTTTCAAAAATTGCATGGAGCGGAACTTGAACCCTGATCACTAGTTCAGAAGGCGAGTGTAACCATTTGAGTTATGATAATTTTTTGTTATAGGCTAAATTCAGATGTCTGAATAATGTCATTCAGGCATCTAAATCCTGAAACAAAATTATGGTTCCACAATATTCAGACGTCTGAATGAAAATATTCAGACGTCTGAATGAAAATATTCATATGGCTGAATAAGGCCAGAAATAGCCTACTTCCTTGTTGTTTGCGATTCAAAAGTCTGAATTATTTTATTCAGAAGTCTGAATATTCTTAACAGCTATTTTCATGAATAGACGCTTCTCTTCACCGAAGAGAAACATTTTCAAAATCAATGGTTGCACATGTTCTTTTCAACATAACTTTTCATTTAAAGTTGCAACTCTTTATACACTATAAATAGATTATAGAATTCAACAAACAATACACCGAATCTATTTTTAATACTCTTGAATTCTTATCTATTCTCTATTTTTAAACTGCACTCAAACTGCTTACATTCTCTGATCGCTGATCAGTTTATCTTCCACAATTCTCAAAGCACGTCACACTATATATCATAAAGGATAAGATTATAGGAAGATTGTACTTAATTGACTTACCAATGTTATTCAAGAACATACTACAGTCAGATACATTAGTTATTTGTAAAGAAGTCCTATTTGGTTGCTCAGTCGTTAGAAGTCCTGTTCTGTTGCTCAGGCTGTCAAGTCCTATTCGGTTGTTTTTGCGGTAGAAGTCCTGTTCGGTTGCTCGGGTGGTGTAAACCTTTTCCTCAAGGTTAAGTGAGGATTGATGGTTTTAATTCCAGAAGGAGTCTGGGACTGGACGTAGAATGGGAGTTCGAACCAGTATAAAAATCTCTGGAGTCATTTACTTTATTGCTTTTACTATTCACTTACTTATTCCGTACAAGTAATTTTTCCATATTACACGATCCTATAGCATGCACACTTTCATTTGGTATCAGAGCCTGAGATTCTAGAGATCGTAACAACATCCTAGAATAAATGGCTACAAAGAGATCTAGTCGAGGCAATAAAAAGAGGAAGAGCAATAAAAAAGAATCAAAGGAGCAAACAAACTAGCACATGATGAATTATTAAAAGATTGTAAAATTTTGAATAAAGTTAATACAATTGCTTTAGCTAAGTTAAAAAACTATGAGCAAGAAACTTTCAATTTAAAAGAGGAAAATAAATTTTTGGTGAAACAAAGTAAATGCTTTGAAAATACCGTAGAAGAACTTGTTTTACAAACAGATTTCCAAGAAAAAGAAAATGAGCAGTTAGAAGATAAAAACAATTAACTTTTGGAGGAAATTAATGTTTTGCAAAATAAAAATACATTTTTGGCAAATTCTTTAAATAATTCAAGTTCTTTAATTTTGTCTCTTGAAAAAGAGAATAAAACTTTAATTAAAAAGAATTTAGGATTATCTAAAGAATGTGAGATTTGGAAAGTTAATAATAATATTTTTCAAAAATAAATTTATGATTCTAAAGCAAATTTTGAAAGGTTAAATATAAAAATCACAAATTATAACAAAGGTAAAGATACCTTGTCTTCCTTAGTTACAAATTCAAATGCTCATAACGGTAAAAGCGGTTTAGGCTATAAACAAGCTAAAAGTAAAAATAGTACTAGATATGCATTCTTGTATACTAATTTTAATGCTAATGCTAGTAACAGTAATCAAGATAGTTTTAAAACCATTTATAGTCATAATAGTACTTTGTTTAGAAATGGTAGAAATTATTCTTCAAGTATTAAGCTAATGACTAATAGTATTAAGTTATGGATTCCAGCTAATATTGATTATGATAAACAACTTTATATTAGCAACTATTATAAGAATGTGATTTGTAATGAAAATTATATTTATAAAGGTTCCACCACACCCAAATGGGTATGGTTTCCAAAGACCTAGCCACCCGGACCCTAACATAGTAAGTGGGCACCGAAAATGATTATTATTTAATGCAGGTATTCGGAGCAACAAAAGGAAAAGGATAGATTTTGGAATTTAAAGAATGATCCATACGTTTAATAGAATTACGTGCTTACAATGAAATATGGACTTCAGCAAATATAGTAAAATCTATTTTATTTTTTCTCCATAATTAATATTGAGTTTATCCCACTATTCACAAGATATTTTATATAATTTATTATATTCCCTCATTGTTTTTGATAATGACAAAGAGGGAGAAATTCATATGCATATTGATAGAGGGAGATATTATACTTAGGGGGAGATGTTATACTTAAGGGAGCTTTAAACATATTAATATTTTTTTATATAGAATGAATATTTTTTTAAATTGTATAGTTTTCACCATCAAAAAGGGAGAGAATGTTAGAACCTTAATTATTGGATTTTAATAATAACAACTATACAATTATGACAAAGAATCTCTAGGATAATTTACAAGTACATGAGCATCAAAAAGAGATAAAAAAATACATTCAAAATGAAGATATACAGTACACAAAAGGATGAAAGTATGTATATGGAGATACAAGAAGAGATATACATGATAGAGACAAGACGAAGGTGACAAATAAAGTATTATTAGTCATATAGTGTCGTGTCTAGAGTTTACAAATGTTAAAATCTTCTCCAAATGGTATATACACATATACATTCATATTTTAAATGAAAATTCAAGTTTTCAAAAATTTCATGGAGCGGGACTTGAACCCGGGTCACTAGTTTAAAAGGCAAGTGCTCTAACCATTTGAGCTATGGTAATTTTTTGTTAGAGGCTAAATTCAGACATGTGAATATTTTCATTCAGATGTCTGAATGCTGTAACAAAATTATGGTTCCATAATATTCAGACATCTGAATGAAAATATTCAGATAGCTGAATAAGGCCAGAAATAGCCTATTTTCTTGCTGTTTGCGTTTTAACTTAATTCAGAAGTCTGAATTATTTTGTTCAGAAGTCTGAATATTCTTAACAGATATTTTCATAAATAAACGCTTCTCTTCACCGAAGAGAAACATTTTCCAAATCAATGGTTGCACATGTTCTTTTCAGTATAACTTTTCATCTATAGTTTCAACTCTTTATACACTATAAATAGATTATAGAATTCAACAAACAATCAATCGAATCTATTTTTAATATTCTTGGATTCTTATCTATTCTCTATTTTCAAACTGCACTCAAACTGCTTACATTCTCTGATCGCTGATCACTTTATCTTCCATAATTCTCAAAAAACGTCACACTATATATCATAAAGGAGAAGATTATAGAAAGATTGTACTTAATTGACTTATCAGTGTTATTCAAGAACACACTACAGTCAGATACATTTATTAATTGTAAAGAAGCCATGTTCGGTTGCTCAGGCGGTAGAAGTCTTGTTCTATTGCTTAGGCGGTCAAGTCATATTCGGTTGCTTAGGCGGTAGAAGACATGTTCGGTTGCTCAGGCGGTGTAAACCTATTCCTCCGGGTTAAGTGATGGTTGCTAATTTTTATTGCAGATGGAGTCCGAGACTGGACGTAGAACGGGAGTTCGAACCAGTATAAAAATCTCTGGTGTCATTTACTTTATTGCTTTTACTATTCACTTACTTATTCCGCACAAGTAGTTTTTCCATATTACACGATCCTATAGCATGCAAATTTCATTGCATAGTAAGTGGGTACTGTAATAATCCGCTTTTCCGTACCCCTTGAAGTGACACTAATCTCCATCGATTAACTCAAGGTGAATGGAAATACGAACCATTAGGGTTTTTAAGGAAAAGAAAGAGGTAGAAGAAGAGAGAGAAGGATAGAAAATAGAGAGAAAAGAACATAGGAAATAGAACGGAATAGAAAACAACAGAACAATATCAGAATCTCACAATTCGCAGCGGAACAACATATAATAGATAAATGAATAATCTTTAAACAAAGAACTATATCAGTTATTACATTACATTACATCATATCATCAGAGTGTACAACAATAATAACAAACAGCGGAAAAAGAAATACTATATACTAATAATACGCCATGCCATCCAGTTTGCCTCCAGCAACTCCTGAATTCCAGAATATCCTGATAAACCTTAACTCTTGACTGCCCGTGTGAAAATTGGTGGGCACCCAGAGTTTAGGAAGGAAAACAATAAACTCCGAGTCAGTCGTGTGACTGGTGTGGAAACTCAAAACAGTTTATTTTCTTTAAAATCAAAATAGAGGAATATTTTTAAAGTCAATTCGCAATGCTTTTAAAAATGAGACTACCATAAGACCTCCCGCCACCTACACAATGCAAACGCAGACTTGGAGGAGATTTCTTCTTATGTTAGTCAAAGATGCTTGATACGCATTAAAAAGAAAACATTTGATATTATTACTAGTGCATAGTGTAGAAAACATTTCAAAAGTAGAATATAAATCTTAGCCAGCATAGGTACCATTATAGTATGCTTACTATAGCTACCATATTAAATGGCAGGTTCTACAACTAAAACCGTACAAGTCTCGTATTGTTTCTTTGGATCTCCAACGAATGGTCAGGCCAAGGAACTTCCCATTGCCACATGAGAATGCCTCTGGAAGGACGTCCCCGAGAACCTAACCGGATCTCTGCCAACACAAGGCCGGGTTACCTTTCAAACTAGGTAACAACTGACACGAGTATGCCATCACCCGGTCCTTTGGGACCTTTATCCGAGAGCTCTCTAATCAACATCACACCATAATAATAAGTGTTTCAACATGAGTAAGCATCTGGGCTCCATACTATGATACCACCCTTTTCCAGAAGGAAATGCACATACCCTAAAGGGAGCTACCCCGCATAACCTTGCTGCATCTTTCCAGTTTTGACCATTCTGGGGTGTGAGGCTTGACGAAGTCACGTCCACAAAAACATACTTTATACAAAAGCCATGCTTTGGGTCAACAAATGATCATAGAAATGATCACCAAGATAGACGATCAAACAAATGAACCTATCACAAATAATCGACACAATGATCATTTCACAGCAACACTCAGCATGTCACATTACCAAATTGCGAATATATTGCTGATAACCTTCAACTATATAACCTCTGAGCTTGTACGTCTCACAGATGGGTGTTAAGCTAAGAGAATAAATTCTCCGCCACCAACAGAAATATATTTGAAAGAAATCGGCTTTATATCTCAATTTGTAATGTCAGACATACTATCCATACAAGTCTGTTCCGGGATCGAACAGAACCGAAGGCACTTACAAAGAAGTCCTTGCAATCCGGATAATCTCTAATCACGCCCGAATTTCCCATCACATATGGAGATCTCTATACCGGGGATCAGCCAGTGCAGAGACAATCAACAAGAAACCCTTTCGTTTTTGAAAATATCCGGTCTTCAACACCGATCTTCAAATGCAATTCATAACGACGTATCACATATTCGGAATGGGTTATACGACCCCAAGGTCCTTTCCCGGTTAACCCGAATAGTGAGCGCTTATTAAAAAAAATAAGTGTGGCATTCAATTTCAAGCAAATCACAACAAATACCTATTCATAGGTAAATATTGATAGTCGGTTATTGAACTATCAATGGATATGCCAACATCACCAGATTCCAAATAATTTTCCAAATTATTTATTTCCCAAAAATATCTTTACAAGATATATATATATATATAATTTCCATACTTCAAAAATAAATCAATATTTATTTTTAAACCCATTTTCCAAATTTCATTTATAAATTCCATATTGAATTTACATTTCCAAAATATCTATGAACATACGATTTCCATTCGATTTCTAATATTCATTTTCAATTTATCTTTAAAAAGATAAATTCCAAATATTCACTTAATATCGGAAAAAACATTTCTATACTTATTAAAAATAAGTAATTCACAATATCTTTTATTTTCTATACTTGGAAAATATTCAATATACTTAAATCGAAATTAAGTATATAATTCATTCTTTAAGGAAATCATTTTCTTAATCATATTTATTTGGGCCAAAACGAATGTTGCGTAAAACATCGTTACGACAACCCAAAATCACTAGTATAGGGATTCGAAATTAAAATAGACATATAAATTCCAATACTATACAAAACATTTCCTTTCGTAAATCATCTAATGTAACAACAGTGTTATAATCTACTATTTCCTTCTATTTCTCAAAAACGTCTATTTCAACAATGAATGTTGAAATCTATGGTTTCGAATCTTAACACATTTAAAACATCGTTAGATCGTTTTAATTCTATTTAAAACATCACATTCAAAACCATTTCTTTAACATCTTATTCACTATTCAAAAACGTGAATATACTTGTTAACCAATTTCATCATTTCTATTCCTTTTATTTTAAAAGATTATTCACTGTCTAAAATGTGAATATAACTCCATTAATAAATTACAACAATTTACTTATCAAAATAAGTCGTTGCGGATTTATAAAACAATGTTTATAAATTCCATTTCTATTTATTTTATAACAACTTCCTTTTACAAATTTCCTTTATTAACTTATTCGATTTATAACTCAATTATATACCGAAAGTCCATATTATAAGTTAAATGCTTATAATTTATTTGTTTACCAAATTGTTATAAATCTTATAACTTATAAGATTCATTTATTTATCCACGTCTATTCCTTAAATAACTTTATAAATTTTATTTATAAAATTCCATTTATAACTTCACCGTTATAATCCTATATATTTCATTTACTTATGAAATTCATTCACAATTCATTCTAACACTTATAAAAGCCCGTTTTACAATTCCAGTATTTTTAGTTTATAAATATCAATTCATAAATCTTTTATATGGATCAATTTATATTATTCTTTTAAAACATCTTTAAACTCCTTTATAATTTCATCATTTTGATTTATAAAATAATCAAATTTTATAAATCCTATTTTAAACTTTTTATAATAAATTCAGAAATCCCAGTTTAAACTATTTTATAAAATCATTAATCCCATATTTTCAAAAATCAACTTTTAACTGTATTTCTCAAAAATCATAATTTTTATAATATTAAAATTATAACGTTTATTTATTTAAGATGAATTAATTCCAATATTTTATAAACGTATATTTTTAGAAAAAATCATTTTATAAATCCCTTAAAGTCAAAATCGTTATTTTTAAACTTCAAAATTGGATTCGATGATGCAACACATCAAATAGTCAATCACGATTTTCAAACATCATATATCGATATGATAAACAATCAAATATCACAATATTTGAATCAAATAAATATTTGTGAGGAATCCAGTTGGATCCCTCCAACCTGTTTCCCTGCATCCACAGACATTAGCACAATACCCATTCCACTTCGAGGTGGAATATCGCGGTATATGGGATTTTATAAAATAATATCCGCTTAATAGGCGGCGCAATAGGGTCTCATCCGCTATACAATGCGGGAAATCAATCAACTGCAATATATACATATGCCAATATATATATTGCTATATATATATATAGATATATCCTACTACATCTAATATCACAACCAACAACAATCAATAAATAACTGCAAATCCAACTTATAAATTTTTGAGTGAGAAGTTCTCACCTTAGCTTTTATTTTGCAGTCCATTTCCGTTTCAGCTTGTTTCCGTGATTTTAAAACCTTGTATAAATAGTTTATACAATCTATCAATATTCGAATAAATTGAATAACCAATTTTCGTTTGGTAATTCTAATTATCCAATGATTTTGTTTTAAGCTGATAGCTTAAATTTTAAACCGAATTCCTTTTAAATGAATTTATTTAACTAAGACTAAATTAAAACTAAATTTCCTCTTTAATAAATTAACCAAAATTTTATCTTTAACAAATTTTCCTTTAATAAATCATTTGTCTCACCATCTGACAAATTTAATTTACTAGCAAATTAATTTGAACAAATGATTTCATTTTCAAAACAATTTCTTTTAAACAATTTCTGTTAAATAAATTTATTTAACTATACACTTTATTTTCAAACTAACTTTCCTTTTACTGGAAATTAAAATTTCATTTACACCTATATTTATTTTATTTTCTGTTCCAACCCACTGTTTATTTATTTTTTATTTTTATTTTCATACATATACTTTCCCCTGCTAGAAAACTTTTAAAACAGATTTTATTATTATTATTATTCTGTCTATATCCTTTGTAAAATCATAATAATATTTATTATAAAGCAGAAATTCATTCTACTGTTAAAATTTCCTAACCTAGAAAAATTTTCTTTTGTTCTTTTTGTTCCTGTATATACATTTATATATATAAATTTAAAATTTGCATAAAATTTTTCTGTAAAAATAGCTGATACCTTACTGTTATTTAAATTAGAATTTGAAAAATAAAAATCTTAAAATTACCTTACTGTAAAACCATCAGCTCGAACTCGAGCCTCCACTTCGTCGCCGCGGCCTCGACGCCTCGCGCACAACCCCAACCTCTGACCTACTCGAGCACGCGACCCAATCCACTTCGCCTGAGTACAACACATGCGTACGCGAGCTACTCGACGTCCAGGCCGTGCTCAAGCCCTAGCCTCCATCCACGATCGAAACCCCTCTGCCGCGCGCCTCGAGCTCCACGACATCGCCGTCGCACTTGCCACCGCCCTCATCGTCGTCGCCCTCTCCACGCACGAGCGCCGTTGCCTCGCGATTTAATTTAGGGCTTCGGCCATGATTTTTCCTCTGTGGATTTGATTTTGAAGGTGAGGGATGAAGATTACTTCGACCATTTTTTTCTTCTTTTGATTTTTTTTTTTTCTGAATCAGGAGAGGGGGAGGAAGGTATTTAAAAATGGGTCTCGGCATGCTTACACGATTTTAGGCGTGATCGAAGGTATGATTTTAGGCTTGAGGTTAGGGATGCTGTCTTTTATTTAATTTAAATTTAAATTTAATTTAAATTCGTTTTCGATACAAATTTCAATGCGTTTAGGTGTCGTATTCTCACACAACAACTCCGATTGATACGAAATTTGAAATCCGGTAATAATTCAATATTACGGACCTAATGGAACTGGTTTCGGTGAATTCCGAGACTGTGCCTCGGACGGCTATTTTTAAATATCGATTCAAACGATTAAAATTTCAAAACTGAACAAAGCAGTTTCAAATTCAATTCTGAAGCTTCTATTACCTTTAGTATTATCAATATGAATTTTACAAGCCTTTGAAATATTTTTTATCGGCTTAAAATTGAAGATTCAAATTTTTATTCAACTTCCAATAGATTAAATTCAAAAATTTAATCGCCAAATTCATTCTGATAATTCGAAATTCAAGTCAAACCATCATTCAAATATTTAAAATAAATTAAATATTTTCAATCTAAATTGTTCAAAATTCTGGGTCGTTACAGGTATGAAAAATGATTATTATTTATTGCAGGTACTAGGAGAAACAAAAGGAAAATGATAGATTTTGGAATTTTAAAGAATGATCCATACGTTTAATAGAATTACGTGCTTACAATGAAATATGGACTTCAGCAAATATGGTAAAATCTATTTTATTTTTTCTCCGCAATTAATATTGAATTTATGAATTTATCCCACTATTTACAAGATATTTTATATAATTTATTATATTCCATCATTCTTTTTTATAATGACAAAGGAGGAGAAATTCATATGCATGTTGATAGAGGGGGATATTATACTTAGAGGGAGATGTTATACTTAGGGGGAGCTTTAAATATATTAATATATTTTTAGAATGAATATTTCTTAAAATTGTATAGTTTTCATCATCAAAAAGGGGGAGAATGTTAGAACCTCAATTATTGAATTTTAATAACAACAACTATACAATTATGCCAAAGAATCTCTAAGCTAATTTGCAGGTACATGAGCATCAAAAAGAGATAAAAAAAATACATTCAAAATGAAGATGCACAGTACATAAAAGGATGAAAGTATGTATATGGAGATACAAGAAGAGATATACACGATATAGACAAAATGAAAGTGACAAACAAAGTATTATTACTCATATAGTGTCGTGTCTAGAGTTTACAAATGTTTAAATCTTCTCCAAATGGTATACATGCATATACATTCGTCTTTTAAATGAAAAATCAAGTTTTCAAAAAATTGCATGGAGCAGAACTCAAACCCAGGTCGCTGGTTCAGAAAGCAAGTGCTCTAACCATTTGAGCTATGGTAATTTTTTATTACAGGCTAAATTTAGACGTTTGAATAATGTCATTCAGATGTCTAAATGTTGAAACAAAATTATGGTTCCATAATATTCAGACGTCTGAATGAAAATATTCAAACAGCTAAATAAGGCCAAAAATAGCATATTTTCTTGCTGTTTGCGTTTCAACTTAATTCAGAAGTCTGAATTATTTTATTTAGAAGTCTAAATATTCTTAACCGCTATTTTCATGAATAGACACTTCTCTTCACCGAAGAGAAATGTTTTCAAAATCAATGGTTGCACCTATTCTTTTCAATATAACTTTTCATCTATAGTTGCAACTCTTTATACACTATAAATAGATTACAGAATTCAACGAACAATCAACCGAATCTATTTTTAATATTCTTAAATTCTTATCTATTCTCTATTTTCAAACTGCACTCAAACCGCTTACATTCTCTGATCGTTGATCACATTATCTTCCACAATTCTCAAAGCACGTCACGTTATATATCATAAAGGAAAAGATTATAGAAAGATTGTACTTAATTGACTTATCAGCTTTATTCAAGAACACACTACAGTCGGATATATTTGTTATTTGTAAAGAAGCCATGTTCGGTTGCTCAGGCGGTAGAAGTCATGTTCTGTTGCTCAGGCGGTCAAGTCCTATTCGGTTGCTTAAGTGGTAGAAGTCCTGTTCGGTTGCTCGAGCGGTGTAAATCTATTCCTCCGGGTTAAGTGAGGGTTGCTAGTTTTAATTGCAGAAGGAGTCTAGGACTGGATGTAGAATAGAAGTTCGAACCAGTATAAAAATCTCTGGTGTCATTTACTTTATTGCTTTTACTATTCACTTACTTATTCCGCACAAGTAGTTTTTCTTAATTACACGATCCTATAGCACGCACACTTTCAACATCATCACAAAAGTAAGTGTACCAATATGTATATCAATATTAAACATGAAATTAAGTTTATCTAACATATACAAATTGTTTTTATTAAAATTGTGTAGTGGCATGGGAAGATAAGGACACAATTAGAGGAGGTTGTGTCATAACAAAAAATGCACTAAAACGTTTACTAGAAGGAAATGAGACAGATGGGCAAGTACATAATTCTTTTTCTTTACATCAAAACTGATACCAAAATAAAAGTAAAAATGATGCCTAAATCCATAGCATTCTTAAGTCGACTTCATGCATTATTATTTTTATACTTATCAACATACACAACCACTGTTAACATTAGTGATACTACTTACTATTTAATATTGCTTCACCAATAAAAAAACTTATACTTTCTTGATTTTAATACAGATTATAGATTGGTATATTTCAAGATGTGGACTGGAAGAACACAATTATGCTTTCACAACTACAATAACGGTAAATAAAACTTTAATATCCAAGTAAATAATAATTGCTTCGTTTATTAAATCATAACTTATTTTCATATTAAACAGAAAGGAATTATCTGTGATATAATGGGTGTGAAAAAAAGTCTGGTCCTCCCTATGCTAGAATCCACTGTACAAGACATTTGCTGAAAGTATATATTTTTCTTTGTGTTGTGAAAACCACTGGACATTAGTGACTTTAACATACCCAACAATGCAATGGTGCAATTTTGATTCTAACCGCCTTAGAAGATCAAATGAAAGAAACAATTCCAATTTAAAAGAAGCTATAAATTGGTATGAGATTTCTCTTTCTATTCAAAAATTACTTATTACAGATAAAAAAGGTGAATATGACCTAACTTTTTTACATTTTGTCTTTATTAGAGACAAAAAAATAGAAGAAATTCTCAAAGAAATCTGAAAAAGCAATAATATAACAGACATGGAGGTGAAACCAGATGATATGCATCAAATAAAGTGTGCACGGCAAGCAGAAGACACGTAAGTTTTTTTGGTTAAAATGATATCTGCTGATAAAAAATGAATAATACAATTGAAACTAATAGTCATAATAATTATTCAAACTATCTGTGTTTTTGCATTATAACATTTCATACATACTTATATACATCATTGTATGCTTTTTATATTTAATTGAATTTGATTCATAATAAAATACTAAAAAAATTATCTCTCAATTTCATAAACATTTAGTTCAGAAATAAACAATTATTATAGGAAGAAAATTGATACCTACATTAAAGAAACTGATACCTATAGAAACAAAATTGCTAGCTACATAAAAGAAACTGATACCTACATAAACAAAACTGACACCTACAAAAACAAAACTGATAACTACATAATAAAAAAACAAAATATTTAGCAAATATATCTTAAATTAATAACTACAAACACAAAAATTAAAACATAAATTGATACCAAGTGTGTTAGCAAAATTGTTAAATATTTTAATTCAAAGCATACTATATGCTTGTACCATTATCTCTGAAATTCAATGTTTTGTATTAATTATAAACCTGACAATACAACTTATGCAAACTGATACTAACATTACATTTTGGTTGCAACGGGCTTGATTGTGGAATATTTGTAATTATTCATTTCACTGAACAAAAGCAGAATACCAATTAAACTTGAAAAGAAGGAAATATTATCCACAAGAGCAAAGATTGTATATGTAATATTGACAGATGATGAACAATGTTGGAGTCTGTCTAAATACATGTCAAGCTTAGAAGAAGAAATAAAAGGAAAGAACTGAATTCACATTGTGTTGTTTCATAATTAAATTTTGTACTTGTAAAGTAATGTAATTCTGTTGAAAATAGTACTTGTGAAGTAATGATGTTCTGTTACAATTTGGTACTTATAGAGTAATGATGTTCTGTTCTTAAAACAAAGCTACCCTTACTTGTAAAAACAATATTGATCTCCTAGAATGATATGTTGTGATTGGTGTCCTTTTCTTTTCCTATTGTTTATATTATAACAAGATTGTATAGTGTAAGTTCTATCATGTAGCTATAGATCCCACATAATATAATCACTTTTATGATGCAACTATCAGTTGTATAATGATATTATCAAATTTCATATCATATTTCAATATAAAACAGTAACTGGGTATCAGTTCTTATGACTAATAGTATCAATTTTGCTAAAACTAACACTCAACATACTTTATGAAACAGCAATTAGTGCTGATGTTAGTTTTTGCTAACACTAGATATCATTTTAATTATTTATTAGTACTGGTGTCAATTCTAGCACGTATTATAATATACGAAATTGATACTAAAAACAAACTAAAACTGATACTAAATGCGTTTATATCCAATCAAACAAACATTATCTCCAACCAAGCTAACTGATACTAATACTGTAAAAAGTGATACCAAAGCTTGTAAAATTTGATACTTGTAAAACTTATAAAAACCGGTACTGTAAAAACTAATACTGTAAAAACAGATACAGTAGAAGCTAATACTGATACTATAACTTGTAAAAACAAACATCAGAACTGATACTATAAAAACATATAACTGATACTAAAACCGATACTATCACTTATACTAGATACCTGAAACTAAAATCAATTTGATAATATGTTATACTGAATACAAATTAATAACAAAAGGTACAATTACAACCAAACCACCAAAACAAATCACACATCTACTTACTAATCTGAACAAATTCAAAATGTAAAATCAAATCATATCCTCTTCGAAGCTTAACAATTCTATTTATTATGACCAAACTGCTTGCACTCGCCACATCTATTTTTCTTGTTTTAAAAATATGAAAATCCTCTTTTACGCTTGATTAATGGTCTACCAGCACCATGTTTCTCCTTTGGTGGCTTGATAAAATCTTGATGCTACCATCAACAATATGCCTACCATAATTTGGAATAGGATTTATAGCATTGGCATAAGAACATCGATAAGCATCAACGGTGAAATAATTCTCGACAAAATCATATACATACAAACTTAGAATTGTTCATACACTTTTTAGCATGAGCACAAGGAAATCCCGTAATTTTTCATTAATTGCAACTACAAACTCGTTCCTTCAAATCAACATAATGAGAGTTTGGAGACTTCACTTCAAAAGCAAAATCAGAATATTTATATACATCTCATCCAAATTCTTCTTCAATCAATTCACCTAAATGTAATTCCATAGAAGGGCAAAGACTTGTTCTCCACAAACGACACTCTTCTCTTCTTCTAGCCATTTGTTCCATAATCTTAACACGAATGTCATCTAAACACGAAGTAATAGGCAATGCTCATTCAACTAAAATCCAACTATTAAACTTTCTACAACATTCGAACTATATTCACCCTAACATTTCCTTGGAAAAAATAAATCCACCCACTTATCAAATAGCTTATCCTTTAAAAAATTCACATCAGCAACTCCACCAATTTGAAAAAACTTAGAATGTGCTCCTTCAAATTCATATAGATTAGAAGCTCTAGAAAACATTTTTAATAGATCAACAATAGACACATTTTCATTTTTGGCTTTTACCGCTGAAAGAAGATTTTGTTCCATATGCAAATAGCAAAAACTGTGATAATCTAAAGGAAAAACATCACGAACACCTGACAGCAAATCTTGATGGCGATCTGACATAAAAACCAAAGTACGATCTTCTTGAAGTGTTTGTTTTATATGGTTCAAAAATCATGTCTAATTATCCACATTTTCTACAGAAACTACACTCATAGATAAAGGGAAGAAACCTGCAAATGCAAAAATAGTTAGTGTAAAAAATTAAAACTAATTATGACCATAAATCTAAACCAATTCATGAAACTGATACTAATAGAAAAAAACTGATACCGAAAACCTGATACGACCATTATAAAAATATTGATAACCACGACAGTATGCACATTATTCTTCATTCTAACACAACAAAGTAATGAACATTGACATATATTATGACACAAATGAAATTTCAATACTACATAACTATATATGATACCATATATTGACATACTTGAAACTGATACTAACATTATACATAAACTGATATTAATCTCCTGCTAAGACGTATGGAATCATGATTACCAAATACAAACTTACAATTCAATACAATGCAAATCTGATACTAGAAACTTGCTAACTATAAACTACATATCTTAAAATTGATACCAACATGATACAAATTATGGTAAAAAATTAATATTAATGTTAATGCTAACTATTATGATCTCAATACAAATAAGTCAAAACTAAAAACAAAGACATACCTTGATCACCATTTTTGTAGTAGCACTCATCCACACACTAGGACGTCCCTTTAAGTGAGTAGCATCTAAGAATATCATAGGACTACAATACTTGAAACCAAGTAAACAAGCGCCAAAAGCAATAACCACCCTCTCAAATTCATTACTACAAGGATCAACATCCATATCAACATAACTATCTGGATTAGACTTCTTCACTGCTTCCAAATACTAACTCAAATCATTATAAGACAAGGCGTCATTACCATGCAACTCCATTAATGTAAGTTATTTCCCATGATAAGCATAACCGTAAGACAACTGCAAATTGTATTCTCTTCTAAAATCAACTATAATACCTTTAGGCTTTTTACTAGGACAATCACGGATCTCGTCAATAATCAACGATTTAACAAATGAACTATATATATGTGGATTATTCACATTTCTAAGAACAGCCCAACAAGAATGATCAGTAACCATATTTCTCATAAAAAACTTCTTCAATTCTCCAGAATCTCAAGAACCATGGACTTTGAAAAGACAACCATCCTTATATGAAGAGCAAATTACAGTAACTCTTGTAGCACAATTCTTTAAAAATTCTAATTCATACCCATTTTGAAGTTGATATGCCATCAAAAATTCTCTAAAATGTTCAGCTTTACCAAAATAAAATCCAACAAAATCGAAAATGCATAGTGTCGAACCTCTCCTCAACATATCTTTTAAATAACTTTTACCATTAACAACAACATTTGAACAGATGGATATAGTAGAAGATGAAGATGCACGAATAGTAGATGCACTTGAAATAGAAGCACCATCAACATATTCCAATTCAGAACCCTTAACCTTAACAGTAAAACCAAAGAAACAAGTTTTCTTGTATAACTGAAAACAAATTATACTCTGAATATCAAAATCGGTATCAACCATAATAATTTTGTCCTAAAGTACATAAGAAATTCGAAGAGAAGAAGGAGTTAATTGAGACCAACATCGACATATCTCATTCTTCAAATCATACAAAGAGAAATCGATGGACAATCTAGTGCTAAAAGTGTTATTATTCAATACAAACAAACAAAGAAGAATGTTATCACCACTGCCAAAAAAAACATTAGTAAAAATATGTTCAATTTAGAACATTAGTTTTTCCATTTCAGAAAACTGATACCTAGTTACTGATAATCAAAAAAATTGATACTAAGAAAAAATAAAAATGATACCAGAAAACTAAACCTAAGATATGATACTTTTCCACTCTATCACAACCTTAAATACAACCCAATAAATGATAGTTTTCCAATCATCCCAATAGTAATGCAAGATAATGATAGATAAATTTAATGTAAATTATATTAGAATACAACATTGCATAAAGAAACAAATAAAAAAAATCTCCTGCTGCTTCCAAAAGTTGTCATAGAAGAATGAACAAGCAATCAAAAAAATAACACAGCATGTAATTTGTGAAAACGAACACAATTAAAAAATGCAAACAATTGTTTTTTAACTCTATTAGAAAAAGAATAAAAAATAGAATAATATAAGCATACCTAGTTAACACAATTTGAAGAAAAACGAGATCATCGTAAAAACATGAAAAGAACGAGATGGACAAACGCGCGTGAGAAAAATTTGATCGATGAACTTGAAATTTCAGAAGAACGATATTTAAATGACCGAACGAGGTTGATCGATATTTTGGTTGCGAGAGAGATATCGAATCGCGACAGAATAATTTTGATTGAAAGGAAGAAGAAGAAGAAGCGCGTGAAAGTGGGCTGGAAGGAAAAGTCGGTAATTTGTCCTTTAGCAATAATTATTAGTGGGATGTCCTAGATCCGAAAAAAGCCCTAAAAATTGTCCTTGAGGAAAATTTTCTGTTTAAATAATGGATTTCAGAATGATATTTTGAAAATATGGAGAAGAAGTTAAATCGATATTTAAAATAGATTTGAAAAATAAATGGAATGTATAAAGAAATGGATTTATAACAATGAGATTTCATAAAAGAGATTAGTTTTATAAACAAGTGAAACTTAGGGAAGTTTGTAAATTTATAAACGATTTTTACAAATAAGGGAAAATGATATCGGTTGATAAATTGGAATGTAAATTTACTGTATGAATTTATATCGAGATATGGAAATTGGATTTAGGAAAAATAGTGCATTCTATTTTGAAATGTGGAAATGATTATGTAGTTGGAAACGTAGTCATTGTGATATGAATCGAGAGGGAACTATAAATGGAAATCAGCAATATTGGATTCTTAAAACAGATTTTTGTTAAGAAATCAAAATTTGTTTTAAATGAGATTTTTATTTATTATACTATGTAGCTTAAAAACTATTATTTAGATTTAAATATTTCGAGAAGTTAGTTATTCAAGTATTTAATATTTATTGAAATAAATTCTAATTTTTTTAATTAGCTTGTAAATCAATTTGTTATTTAACAATGAATGGGAATCTATTTGTTATTGAGGTTATATAAAGTGTTTTAATATTTCAATAATTACTTAATATGTTTTAAAAATGAATTACTATTTAAAAATACTTGGTATATATATAATTTTGAAAAGATTGAAATTTATTTATAAATCCTCTCGAGATGTATGCAGAGTTTTTATCTAATGGAGATGATTTTTATAAGAGAAATCTTATAGTGAAATTCAGGGAAACTTAAGGAAATTTTCAAAGTATTTAAATATAGAAACCTCGAAAATGGATTAAGATTCATAAAAGAAAGTTAGAAATGGGTGGTTGAGATTATAGACGGGTATAATCGGTTTGGAAATTTTAAGGGGATTAATTAATGAATTCCGGAAACTTATAAAATTCGTTATAAGAGAGTTAAGAAATTTACAAACAAAGTGTAAAGAATTTTGAGAAATAGGAATAAATGCATTTTTTCCTAAGTATTGGAAATAAAGTGATTTTAAGGAAGTATACTTATAAGTATTCTCTAAGTATTAAATTGGAAGGATTTGAAATATTTAATTACGAGATTATTATTTTACAAATATTTCTCAAAATGGTGAATTATAAATGGGACTGAGAGAAATATTCTGAGCGTTGATATCGATTTAATATCTTGTTATGGATATAAGAATTTGAATTGTTTTTGATTATTGAACATACTGGAAGATATTTAAATATATATATATATATATATATATATATATATATATATATCTTTGTAAAGACATTTTGGATGGATATTTTGAAAATTTATAAAATAAGGCCTAATGAGTGCCTATGGATGTTATATTGATAGTTAAATAACCGATTATCAAATGTTGGCCAATTCCGTTGATCGTTTCGAAGAGACCGAGATCGGATTTAATTATCCGAAAACTATTTCGATCCGATTTGAGCGTTCCGAATGGTGATACTGTGAAGATAGTGAAGACGGTGATTCTGTTTGTTCAGACCCAGTACAACATGTATGGATGAATAATATCATTGCATCGTTGTCGGAAGGTAATGTTAGCATTCCAAGTATGAATGCGATTCCAAAAGGTAAACGTAGCCTCAAGCCTCATCAACCGGGAATGACTAAAACAGGAGAGATGCAACAAGGCTAAGTGGGTCGCACCCAATTAGGGTATGTTTATCACCTTTCTAGATACCCTCGGATATATTATAAATTATGGATATGGTTGTGCATGGAAAAAGAAGAGCACTCGATAAGCTCGGTAACACCCGGGATGATAACATATCTGGTACTATCCATGTTAGGGGTAGGCTGGTCTTGTTTTGCAGGGGATCCCATCGAGGTCCTCGGTACATTTTCTTAAGGTGTACTATGACGGACGATACCCCGGTAACCCGGTCATTGTATGAAATCCATTCTCCAATAAGCCCTGTACGGTTTTGATTGTGCCCAACTATGCTGAATGTGAGATGCAAGCATTTTAGCTATTTTTTAATTTACTTTCTATAGACACTATTATAATATCATATGATTTTAGTATAAAATGTTTTGGTTATCATAAGGGAAAAACCCATCGTGTTTATATGTGACGTGGTCTTACGAGATAACTTTGTTTTTCAAAGGATTTTAAAAATAATAAAAATCAAATTGAGTATGTTTTCTCACACTGGTTTTCCAAACTGACTCGGGTGTTATTTTATTATAATGCTCGGGTCAGACCGATTATTACAGAGTCAGGTTAAAATGCTATGGAGCTCAGGAGATGAGCTGGAGGAGACTCGGGCGTATATCACGCATTTGATTTTATTCCAATGTGTGTATAGACTGTATAGTCAGCACTGGTGAGGACAAGTAATTATAATTGTCCAGATTGATCATTGATTGATGTACTCTGATGATTGTATATATATTAACAGCTACAAATTCTTTTGTACAAAATTTGTTATTGTATATTATATATTGTTGCGCTGCGATTGTGAGATTATGTGTTTTTGTTTCTGTTTTTTATATCTTTTCTTCTTCACCCCTAGTCATTCGCCCTTTCGTACAATTTGGGCTAGACAAGAGTGGTTTAGTGTCCACTCAAAGGTATGGAACGGTGGGTCGCTACAAATACATATAAAGCAGATATGTTTCATAACAAATAAGATCTCGTCCATTTCTTACGCATCCGTGGGTTTCCCACTCTCGTTTGTTTCCTCATTTCACGTCTTGAGTTAAGTGTTTCGAATCATATATTTTCATAATAACTAATTGTATGTGAACGTAAAGAGAGAGAGAGAGGTGGCGGCGTATGAAATGCAATTAATTGTTTATATTTTACCATTTTGTAGAAAATAACCTTATTAAGTTTTGAATTCAGGGTTAAATTTGTACACTTTCAAATTGTACACGAGTAAGATGGATAATTAAGCATACTTTATAAATACACGAGTGTTATGGCATGCGCTTCGCGCGTGAGGATGGCATGTACTTCATGCGTTAAGTGTTCTTTTGCAAATTGTGTAAAAATATGATTCTCACAAATATTTAACCATATCTTTACGTTGAAATGATATGCAGTTAGTTTTAATTTTTCTTTCTAAATTGCAATGCCTAATTTTTTGTTGGTTTGAATTTTTATTTCTATTATTAATTACAGAAGAGTGAATTTTATTTGTTATTAGTTTTAATTTTATTTCTGTTATTAATTAATAAAAAACGACTTTGAAAAAAAAAATGTTAGATCCTATTTTTAAGCGATATTAAGATTACGATAATGTATGTAGATGAGCGTTTTGAATTGGTAAAGGAAAATTATCTGTTAGATCATATTTTAAGTGATATTCATCTTTATTAATAGTTGGAATAGAAGCACGATCTTTTAGTCCGACCGTGAACTTTCCAAAATACCCCTATATATAACTTTTTAAATATTAAATTGTTACTTCATATGATCTCTCCAATAAATTATGAGATGAAATCTCTCTATAATTACTTTAGACTTATTCAGACTAGATGTTTCAATTATCTTTCTTTCTTTATTAATAGTTATAATATTTTTAGTGCCACACTTTTATATTGTAAGCGTGAACTACCTAAAATGCCATTTATCTATATTAAATCTTAATATAACTTAAAAATATGGTCTAATTAATAAACTTTCTTTACCAAATCAAAATGCTTTTTTATAAAACTATTAAAAATGCCCCTCTACATATATTATTAAAATCTCACTATCGCTTAAAAAGAATCTAATAAATAAATTACTCTACTAATTCAAAACGCTCATCTACAAACATTAACAAATCAAATATTAATATCACGTAAAAATAGAATCTAAAAATAAACTTACTTTACCAATTCAAAACGCCCATATCTAAACATTGCCAAAATCGAATTTTATCACTTAAAAATGGGATCTAACAAATTTTATTTTTTTTACAAATTCGTTCTTTCTTAATTAATAAATAAAATAAAAATTAAACCTAAAAAAAATTATATGTTGAAACTAAGAAATATAAACTAAAATTAACTATAGATTATTTCAACGTAAAAATGTAATGAAATACATACAGTTTGTAGATAAATAAATCACGCGCGTATTTAATAATAATTGTAAGGGCACTTTTGGTTGTTCACGTTGACACCAAAAAGTGTGACACCAAAATTATTACAACTATCATTAAAGATTTAAAAAAAAATATGATATGCATAAATATTTAACCAATATTTACATTGAAATGATATGCAGTTAAAATTAATTTTTCTTTCTGAATTGCAATATTTAAATTTTTTTTTCCGCTGATCTAGGCTCCTGCAACATTTAATTTTTGTTAGTTTCTTTTATTTCTATTATTAATTACTAAAGAATTAATTTAATTTGTTATTAGTTTAATTTCTTTTCTTTTATTAACTAATAAAAAAAGACTTTGAAAAAAAGTTTATTTGTTAGATCCTGTATTCAAATTTCGATATCCGTATAGATAAATTTTGAATTGGTAAAGAAAACTTACCTGCTAGATCCTATTTTTAAATGATATTAATATTTAATAATATGTGTAAAAAGCATTTTTTTGGTAATTCATGTTCAAGATCAGAAACGTGTGACATCAAACTATTAGAAACATACGGGGAATATAAATACATATATGGAGAACGCACTCTTATTTAATCCACTTATGTAACTCATGCGTTCAATATCATCTAGCTATCCTGCGGTATGTAGCACTTGGCGTCCAAAGTAAGAATATAATAAAGAGTCGTCGCATCGATTAGATCTGTCCTTTACAGAATAATATCTCATCAAATTCAACTTCAGCAGAGTAAAAGAAATCATACAAAAAAGTAATAACATGCTAAAAATACAAGAGTCTTAACAGGTTGAACCCCAGGTATGATCTTATATTCACACATCATCCATAATAAACAGCAATATAATAAAAGCAAGGCTCGGTATCTATAATAACCAGCAAGGAAAACAAAATACATACAACATCTACACACAGAGACATACACTCAAATCTACATTTACATCAACTCAACTTGCCATTTCTTTCATTTTCATCTGCATCTTCTTTTCCTTTCATCAGCTCTTCGTTTCTACGTGCAACCGGAGAACAAGAACCCGTAAAATTCCCCTCTCCTTCATCCACAAAAGTGATCTTATCTTCACTCACACCAAAAGAACCTTTTCTACTCATCACATTCTTAAAACTTCTAACCGGTTTCTTCATCACGTTCTTCGCAAAATCCTTAACCCTTTCCCTCTTTGAATTCTCACCTTCATCCTTCTCCATCTTCTCATTACCATTACTCAACCCATAACTATCATCTAAGACAACCCTAACTTTCGCCTCTTTATCATTAACCGCCCTTATATTTGCACGTGGGGTAGGAATAGTAGGAAGAGGAGACATGTCCCCATCTCCTCTAGGGCTCCCTTCCCTGTTGGGATGGAACATTGAACCTATCTTATGCATGCCTTTTTTAAGGGTACTAATTCGATTAACTTTCTTCTTGTGATCGCTATTACTGTTGTCATCGGATTCTAGGGATTTAGGGCTATCGAATCCCTCGTTGTTCTCACACTGAAGTCGGGTTTCGGGTCTTCTTGCTCTGCCTTTTCGAGGTTCCCATGATTGGGTTACTTCGCTTCCAGGGTGGTGAACCCAAATTCCAGTTTTTTCTTGCCCTTGAATGTCTATAGGTTCAAATTGATCGACTAAGAGACGACTTTCTTCATTCGATGCTTTTTCTGATTCTTCTTCCACTGTTGATGTTTTGGCTGGACTGGGCACGGCATTGTCTTCGAAAATTTTACGTCCACTGCTATTTTCCTCCGTCTTTTCATCCTTCATCTAGGTACATGATTCCGATGTTTTATAAATGGAGAAACAATGTAAAGAGCTGGATATAAAATGGATTTTTGACCAATTTTCGACTTAAGACAAAAGACAAAAAACAGAACCCTTTAGATAATAATTACAAATATGGACATGTTTCTATCACGTTGGCACTTAATCAAGTTTTTACAGTGGTGCAATTTCAAATCGCGCTAACATATTTTATATTTTTGAGTGATTTGATTTGATATGATTCCAAAATGCACCAGTGTAGGAAAAAAAGGGATGAAATCGTAGTCGCACGTGATTTCAAATTGTTACCAAAAACAGATCCATATGTGTAATGTATTTTGACCTGTCTGTAATATGTTATGAATAATTTGTTTTTGTTTTATGTTTTGAAAAATTGGCTAAATTGGAGGAAAAAAAATCCTGAAAAAATATGTAGTATGTTATTTTACCTTGTCATTTTCACCTTCAAGTACAGTAATTGCTAAGTGCAGCCTTCCAGTTTTGATGTTAAGTAAAGGTAGCCATTTGTCGTATCTTTGTCCACCCCTCAGTTCACTGATGTTTATTGCACAATCGCTGCAATAACATAAAGTCCCATCATTCAACAGCATAAAAGAAGGGAAATTCTATTGGACAGAAGTTAATTATACAATTGATAACACAATAGATCTCCACAACTTCATTGCCTCCGATTTCCACCTCCTATATAAGGGCAAAGGATCAATGGTCCAGAACTGTTGTGTCACAAACTGCGTTTTATTTTGTTTCCAAATAGCCAACCCCATAAAAGAACTCAGAGAAAATGGTTTGAATTTTGATGATTTATTTACTACAGAGAACTGAGGTATCTACCAAAATTTATAAAGGGAAGCCATTTTAAGTCAACATGAAATTCCATTATATGGTATAGAAAACAAGTAAGGGGGAGGGGAGATTAAATTGTTTGTAAAAAGGTATTTAGCTCAAAATAACAAACCCAAGCAAGTCATCGAAGATGTGATCTTTATCAAAAAGCTCAAGAACTAGCATGTTAGGCGACTCCCAGGAAGTAATAGGGATCCTAAATTCCTCTTGCCATTTCGGAGTTAATGTCTTCTTTTGAGTCTTGGTACGGAACCTATAGGGACCAACATGTCCTTTCACATATGGATCAGCAAACCCTGCAAAGATGAGAAACAATATAGAAAAGGATGTACTGATCAGTTTTATGCAAATCTAAATATTTGGGAAGAGTTTGCTCACCATTCATATCAGATGGTTTTAAGTCAGCCGCCTCCATTATCTCTACTTTTGCATGTGCAATTGGAGTTTTCTCATCTACAGTGAACCAATTCTCTGGAATAATGAATATATCACATTAAAACCATCAAAAGAAGAGACTTTGGAAATGATATTCATAGGTGGATCCACCTTAGGAGTGGCAGAAGCCCCCACTGAGATTTTTGAAGAAAAAGGCAAGTATTTGTAATTTTTATACTCGTTAGTGGGATATTAATCGCCAATTTCAAAATCGATAGAGACGATTAATGAAAGAGTATTCTTCGACTTTGATGTCTAGAGAGACATTTTCATTTCTAACTAAAATCTAATTTGATTTAGTCCCATGATTTGACAAAATTTTGATTATGCATTCTGATTTGTTTTCTATTGTTTAAGAGAGAGAAGAAAAAACAAAATCATAAAATACAAACATTATAATAAAGATTTATTTGATAATAACAAATATGGTGATTTCTACGTAAGTACAAATTTGTAAGTTGTTGAATAAGAATTGCATGCAATGCAAGTATTATAAGATAAAATCGATTTGACTCCTAAAAAAATCATTTGTTTACCTTTCTTTATTGTACATGTTGATTTGTACCGTAATGTAAAAAGTGAATGAAATTAACCGTTAATACATATTATCCATAATTATATGCAATTTCTCTATAATTTGAACCGGCATAAGTAATTGTTGGTCATGATCCTTGATACTAACTAGATTGCGAAAGAAAGATGCTACTTTTTAATTATACTCGAATTCCAATCCATATGAACATTGGCATGCGTATTTTTACTGTTGATATGAGACTTTGCCCCTCCTTGATAAAATTTAAGGACCAGCCTCTGATATTTACCATCATGAAAATTAAGAATGAAATTCTAGTTCCCACCAAGGACATATCAATGATGCAATAAATGGCTTAGTTATTGATTTTTGTTGATTAATGAATCAAGCAAGCACCATAAACAAAGTCTATGATTTCACCAAGAGGAGGAAGAGGAGAAGAAGAGGAGGAGGAGGAGGAGGAGAAGAAGAGGAGGAAGAAGGAGGAAGGAGGAGGAAGAAGAGGAGGAAGAGGAGGAGGAGGAAGAAAGAGGAAGAGGAGGAGGAGGAGGAAGAGGAGGAGGAAGAAGACGAAGACGACAGCAGCAGGAGCAGCAGTAATAATAATAAAATATTCAAAGCTCTCTAAAATCGTCGAAATCCTAAGGCCCAAATGGACTGCCATGATGGCTTGCACCAAGGCCGGCACTGTTTTTACCAAACACACAAGGAATCCACCCAATAATCTAGCCTGGAACCACTAAAAAAAATTCTTTGAAAAATCAGAATTTTCTTGTGCCATACAAATGACAGAGCAAACGTTCCATGACATGTGACATGAACCAAAGTTCTGAATGTCAGATTTGCAATCATAGCATGTGTGTGTATAAATGTGCTGATAAATGCATAAAATGCAATTAAATGGATTGTACAGGGAAAATTCATCGAAAAGTTCAAAAAATAATCAACTCGTGATCATAATTCATTTGAATTCATAGTTTATTGCTCTTGACAAAAATTGATACATATACCGTAGCGTGTTATTTGATTTTCTTATAATGAAAAGGTAACTACCTTTATTTCTAGTGTACTCGTTAACATTACTTAATAACATTATTTGTTGCATCAGACGTAATTGTTGGTAACATTTAATTATTTTTAAATTGAATTTTATCAATGGTGTGTCTAATATGTACTAAATTAGAATGTTATTGCTGATTCATACATTCGCACATAATCTAGTGCGTACAGGGTAGGTTGACTACTATGTTTCATACAGGTTGTGACTGTAATGAAGAAACAATCAACTACTTCCGACAATCTCTGTTGAGTTTTGACGGTTCCATTCGAGAGTTCCATTTAAACTTCAACCATAGCTCCATGATTCGGATATGTCCATACATCGCTCCTTGAGGATAAGATGAAGTTTAATCAACATCTTTTAACAAAAGAAATCATTTTTGCTACATGCAACATGCACATGCTACCCATATAAAATGTGAAACGCCGCAACAATCTCAAATCCAAAATGAGCCTTTTCTAGACTAAATGGAAAAATATTTATATTATATAATTTTTGTGACAACAATACTGCAAAAATACATTATGTCCTAAGATGCTCTTGCTGGCTGAGCACCATTGACAATAAACTGTACCATATATCTATTTGCTGGTAACTTTACGAAAATAGCTGGTGGATCTAATAAAAACTACAAAAAGTAGGGTTCCAAGGAGGATCAGAACCACCTAATTTGATCTAATCGATTTTTAATGGGATCCGGAAATTAAAATCCAGATCTAATATGTATGGCTTTTCCCATATGAATTGGAGTGCAGTGGACTGGACTGACTATTGTCTACTTTATTCTTCTCAAAACACTTTAGCCTGGTCAAATTTGACATGTTGAATGAGCTGACATTTTCAATATAAAAAATCAACCTTAAGTCCCTTTCAATTTTCTTTTATAAATCAGATCCCTATTTCTTTTTAAAAAAGGTAAAACTCAAGGAGAACGGGAGAGTGTTTGGGTAATTTTACTAACATTGACATGTGTTCTTAGGGTACATGTCCATAACTCATAGCTACTGCAAATACACTTCATAGTGGCCAATTTTAAATTTAAAAACAGGAAAAGTAAAAAAGAAAGAAAAAAAAGTAGGATGTAGAAAATAGCTTTTAAAGTGGAGGGATATAAAACAAATAAGCTTAGAAAAGTGGAATGTATCCCTACTTTACTTTTTCAATAAACTTTGGTCAAATTATTCAGAGAAACACGTCCTGTATTTATAAACAATAAGAAATCCAAAAGGCATGTATTTTTAGCAGTTTTTCTTTGTTAAATTTAATGTTATATTAGAGAATCCTCATAGCGGTTGAGCTTGGTTACACCGATCATAACAAATGATTATATCTGATTACATTGTTTTCATTTTTGAAAATCAATGGTGAAATATAAATACGGTTGATATGAGTTTAATTAGACATGTAAATGGATACTTTCGGATATAGATAGTGTCGTATCCACATCCGCATCTGAAACCATTTTCGGATATTGGATATCCACATCCACGGATACAAATGGATATCGTATAATTATCTCATCTGCTAAAGATCGATAAATCTAGAAATATAAATAGAAAATTTTGATTCGGCATAAATTTTTTTCGATCCCACTGATTATAAAAGTGCGAAAAATAAACAAATAGAATGATAATAAATAGGTTCGAGCAATTAATATGAATTAATTCATATAATACAAACTATTACCTTAATAAAAAAATAAACGTATGTCCGTTGTTGTATTGAAATACACAAATATTCACTATAATTTTGACAAAAACCGGACGCATAATTTCCTAATGCGGATGCCTTCGTATCCGCATCCATATCCGTTTTTAAATATTGCATATTTATTCGCTTTCCAAATACGAATACGAATGGATTTCGCATATTCGGGTATCCATTAACAAGCCTAAGTTTTGATCTAAAAAATAACTATTTTGATATCAACAATGTTGGATCTGCTTTTGGATTTATTTTGAATTCAGTGATCCGCTAACTGACTTGTCCTTACTGGGTTATTAAAATTCAAATCCTACCTGATCCACCATCTTTAGTGCAAACACCCTAACTCATCTACCCAAAACAGATTATCAAAATCCAAACATGATCCAATTCATCATCTCAAGTGGATGGGATCAGATCTAACACTTTTTTGATTTGAACTGGACTGATTTGGTGGATCAATAAGTCCATGTGCAACCGTATGTGGATGAAACAGATAACTTTCATCTGATTGTATTCAGAAACGTAGATATAAATTTCGGCGGATAACAAATATTTGATTTGATTATAGATTTCAACATAAACCTAAAATAATGATTGTGCATGTCTTGTGATGGTTTTATGCATCATCCTTTCTAGCAAATATTATCTTCCACTTTCGAATTTTATCTCATAATCTGAAAGTTTCGATGATAACTGATTTTGAACCGTTCTTAGAGATGAGATATTAAGAAGTTACCTGTTGGAGATGAAGCGAATTTTTCAACGTCAACAACCAACATATTAGGCTGGAAAAAATGTACAAGTTAGAAACAAATTAACACAAAAAACCTCTCTAAGAAAATACAAATTAACAGAAAAATAACATTTCAAAATTCATGTTTGCCTCATTTTTATAGAGAGATGAAGAGCATCTAGGACAAAAATTTATATATTATATAACCACAATTTTTTATTCTTTTTTTTTTCTACCAAGCAATATCAGCATGCCCAGAAAAGGTTATCCACACACAAACAGATATAATGAAAAGTAACGAAAAATCAATAGGTGGCTAACCTCAACCAATGTTTGATCAAATGCAACAGCAAGCATATTATCCTACGAAACACATAAGAGGAGAAGGTTAGAGAATGAACTGTAGAGTTAGAAATGCAGAAGAAACAAAATAATCATATTTTTGGTTCAAGATAATGAAATAAATCATACCAGCCATCCAGCAATGCCTGGAAGTTCAGTGACATCAATTCCATGATTAAAGATTGGTTTTACCGTCATCTGGAAATAAGGTGGTTCCACAAAACATACTCTCATACGTGCAATAAACGGCCAATTCCTAAGAAATTTCACGCCCACCAAGACCTATACGTTGTTTAGTAATAAGTAATATGAGTCTGAGCTGTTAAACCTTCGCAAACTTTTCATACCAAAGGAAAGGCAATTAGTAAGATAATTCATGAAGAATCCATGCAACTGATGATGACTATTGGATTTTCACTTGTTTATTGATGAAAAATGGACCAAAACCATAAAATGACTTCCGCAAGAGGACACGTTTTAGTGGAAAAACATATTCGCAAACGTTTATGTACCTTTCCTTCTACATGCATGCCGGTTACATGCATATTTGCCCACATGCCAAATCCCATTCTTGGCTGCACTGCTAGTATAATACTTAAATCATCTGCAGATAGGAAATTCATTCCCAACTCTATAACCTGAAGGGAAACATTTATAAACATGCGTAATTAATTAAAAAATCCAAAGCATCCATGAATAAAAATATTAGAAAAGGTCAAACCAGATGGTCATCATCAGCTGAGTTACCAAGAACCCTGATGTCATTAAACATAGGTGGCCTTCTGCCTAAGTAAAGGTGTTGAACAGCAGCTTCTTTCTGCGTACCAAACAAAAAGTCAGTGTTTATGCTATTTAACTTAGTAAGAAATCAGAGTACCTATTCTAGCAAGGGTTGTCTGCTTCGGTCATTAAAAGTCATGAAAAGAATTGATTCCTTTTACCACCGCAACTAGTAGCACTGTTAAAACCTTAGTTCCCATTTTCCTTTAGTTAGCAAACTGTTTCATTAATAGTACAGAATGCAAACGGGTGGAAAGAAAAACCAATGTGTTTTTGCTTGTCATGAACTCAAATTGTAGGCAAGGCCTATCAAAATATGTTTAATGAAATGACAGTTGCAAGGCGTATAGGAATATTATCAATGAAACACTAGTTGCAGATGGTGGCCCCTTTTATTCCCTTGCATAGTGAAGGCTTTGTACACTGGGATCTTCCTTTGGTAAAAGCTGAATGCACTTCCACAGTTCATCGGCTACTTAACCCGCATAAATACCAAAATCAATACCAGATAGAAAACAGCCCTTGTCTTCGTTAAGATTTAATACAAATTAATAAACTCAAAAACTGCAGACGAACCACAATCCTAAATCTACTGCGATGTAAATAAAATAATACAACAACAATGTAACAATTCATATTTTTAATGAATGAAACACACAGTTAAATATTTACAAATGTGTAAATATTTGATATCTTTGAATATTTGGGATTAGGGATATTTTTTTAGCACGACCATGGTTTTCTATCATTCTAAATTCTTAAATGAGCCATCATTCTAAATTCTTAAATGAGCCGTGAACACACAGCCACTCACTCATTTCTTATATCATTCCTTCCTAAACTCTCTTTCCTAGAAGCTAATCATTATTTCCAAGAGATAAATGTTATGTGAGATTAGTTATGAAGATTAAGAGACATAAAGGGAATTCAGACAAGCTTTCATCACAGGAGAGATATTTTGAGAAGAAAAGGCCATTGACATCAAAGAAATGAAGCATCTTGTTCTCCATCACTAAAATTTTGGTTCAACTGGCATGGTTTGCTTTAGTGCAAAAGGTGAGAAAATATTTCTCACGGACCGAGCAAACAAGTTTAGTTTCACTAGTTTTATGTTTTGATATCCACGACATTCTTCAGTCGTAGTTTTTGTTGATTTTGAATTCAAGCAAACCCCTTCTTATTCCTTTTATGAAGTAGTTTTAGTTTTTAATTATTTGGTTTGAAACTAAGTCAACTTTGTTGTTAGATTTTCTTTCTTTTCGGTCTTTACAACGAGCTGTGGAGACATTAAGATGTCATCAAGTTGTAGTTGACATCTCAATGATCCTATTGCGACTTAAATCATCCAATACAAATTTATACTGCAAAATTTGCTGTACTATAAGTTTTGTGATTCCTAATTTGTGCAATGAGTATATGTGCCTCTTTTTTATAAATCTGAAGCTATTGGTGTATAATTTGGCCGTAAACTTTGTCCTCGCGACGAGAGAATTTAGAGTGCTTCAATTTGGTTCAAAAAACATTGAAAAAGAACAACCGAAAAAATAGGTACGATGACTGAGAATAGCAAATGCAAACAATAGCACTAACATCTTTGCTACTAAGTCGAAATAGGTAATATTCATCTTCTTTGGTTGGTCACTAATCAAATCAAAAACACCCAATGAACTTGCGTTTTCCTTGAACAAAACCGACTCTAGGACTGGCAATTAGAACTAAAAACCGCAAACCCGAACCGATCCAAGAAGATCCGAACCTGATGGGTCTCAGGTAGGATCCGGTCGATAAAAAATATTATAAAGACCCGATCAAACCCGACCGAAAGACCCAACCAGAAAATATTGAAAAAATATGCACTTCTAATGGCGTTACCCAACCGCACTCGAGCCGGTCCAACCCGATTCGAACCTCACATAGGCTCGGTTACAGATTTTAAAATTTATAGTTTGGACCCGACTAAACCTGATCAGTCTAGAACAGAGACTCATCGGATTGGGTCTTGTCACTCCTAACCGACTCATCAAAAGTGATATGTCGCAAGTTATTAACCTTCTTCATCAATGAACTCTAAATATCATAACCCATCACATTGTTTGTATGATCAAACGGGACTCCCTTGCAAGTTCTGATCTCAAGTCCACGAGATTGCAAAAACATGAAAATCAATCAAATCAATGTGTTTTCCTTACAATATTCTTCCATAATTATTCTTTTAGTTGACGAACATGGAATTTGATTAATAACATGCATCGTAGTTGAAAGTGCTTGGGACATTTTCAAAAGGTTCGAAAGAAATCTCAATACAAAACCTTCTCAAATAGTATAATTCATCTTCAAAAAACTTGTTTTGACTGTGTCAAATGTCATATTGCCTATGATACTCCACGAAATTTCAAATACCAACGTCGTCATTATCGGATCTTAACACCTTCAAAAAAATTCTCATCTAATTTTCAATCGAAGTTTTTTGCATCTTGAATTTCTCTATCGACTATGATTAACCATCATTATATACACCCACATTTTACAAGAATATTCATCAATGAAAAAAATAACATCTAGCTCCACTCTATGAAGCTGTAGACGTCAACCTTCCTACATCTGCATGAAAATAACTCAATGGATTTTTATAATCATGTTTACACTCATTGAACGGATAATTTGCTTGTTTACTCGACTGTAATTTTTTACAAACTCGATTTTGTTGGAGCTCTTATCATATTTCTTTACTAAAACATTTCTAAAATTTTCTCCAACGATCAAACCTAGTAGCATCTAAATCCTATGAACTTCCAGCACTAATGCAAGATTCATAAATAATGATCAGACCTCCAAGCACATATCGATTTCGAACCATCACCGCTTTCGTTGACATAATGTTTTCTGATAACAACTTAGTCTGACATCCCAACAATGTTAATTGGTCGGATGAGATATGAGATTTTTGAAGTTAAGGAACATAGCACACATCAGTGAGTATATACGGAACTTTAGATCACTACATTAAAACATTCAAAATCGCACAAAATCAACAACTAACTATTTACGGGTAGCATCATTCCCCGTAAAAATTGCATTCACCTTCTTATTTGATAAATCGAAAAACAAATCTGATTTGGCATGTTATGAATTGACACCCTCATGATTCAAAACATCATATACTACCATCTGAAATATCGAATACTATTATCATCAATCCATTCCTTCCTCTCCGGTACTCATTCATTCATTAATTTGATTTCATACAATAATAGTATAACTGAATTCTTGATTTATTGTGTTGTCTACCGCTAAACATCTTAGAATTGAACATCCTCGAGTCCTCGTATCTTTCTTGCTTCCACCCTCACTACAAAGAGACAATGATCACTACTAGTTTTAATATCACCACTTAACTCTTTCATTTGATCATGCAATTCTTAGCTAAGAAGTTTCTCGTTCACATCACCAAGTATCTAGGTATCTTGAGAATAGATTAAAGTATTCATGAATCTAATATACCTCTCCAACAACCATCTGAAATATCGAATACTATTATCATCAATCCATTCCTTCCTCTCCGGTACTCATTCATTCATTAATCTGATTTCATACAATAATAGCGTAACTGAATTCTTGATTTATTGTGTTGTCTACCGCTAAACATCTTAGAATTGAACATCCTCGAGTCCTCGTATCTTTCTTGCTTCCACCCTCACTACAAAGAGACAATGATCACTACTAGTTTTAATATCACCACTTAACTCTTTCATTTGATCATGCAATTCTTAGCTAAGAAGTTTCTCATTCACATCACCAAGTATCTAGGTATCTTGAGAATAGATTAAAGTATTCATGAATCTAATATACCTCTCCAACAACACTTTAATATAGTTGTTTTGTCATTTCCATGGTTTTAAATCTCCTATATATCGTCTGAGGTCTCCTTTTCACACTTAAACGAGACGAGACATCAAATCTTTCATATCTACCTCGACACTCATCTGACGAGATATTCAGAAATTATACATTTTTGTTATTTTGCATAATATTTTTATTTTCATATTGATTCAAAAGAAACTACTCGTTCCAATTATAATTTACCAACTTCTTGGAAATATTCTTTACTTTTTATCTTAATGAGTCGTTGCGAAAGGTTTCGCTTCTTTATTATGTTCAAATAAAAGAATATTATCCAATCATTATTAGATCAATTAAGCTAATCAAGCTACTACTCTTTAAAAATATTTCTTTTTCCTTGTAAATCAAGTATGTTACATTTTTTTTACTGAGAAAGTTATAACTATTAAATGAAATTTTGACACATCAATTCTAGACACATAATTACATCCGAGATATTCCCGAAATACATTATAAGACCCGACATGTCAATCCAAGATGTACACCCGATATGTACTCATCTCGTCTGAGATCTCCGCCGATACGAGATAACTTGTATAGAAATTCCGAGACGAAACGTGACAGAAATCCGATATTTAAAACTTTGGTCATTTCATGTCATTCCAATATATTACCTTCATATTCATTGGCAATCCATCAAAGATATTCAAGTGTGCATTTACTGAACAGCCCTTTTCTATCTTGCATATAGAACATATCTACAGCCATATCAAACAATTTATTAGTGACTTCTTCAAGTATACCACATCCAACTTATTCCCTTGGAGGTCGTATCACCGCTAACTTTGAATATTCTCTTCGTAACAAGTTGGGATGCAGCAAAAATCCATTTGTCGTCACTTCCTTCTTCAAATTTGAGATATCCACCAATAATACTTGTTCACCAAACAAAACCCGATGTATTCTTATTGTTTTAGAATCATCTTCGTCTTCCATTACAAGATTTTCAAAATGATATTTAAATCGTAAGATTCAAACCACATTGGAATGGAATTTGAATTGTAAATCATAGATTCAAAAGATATATATATAGGTTTGTATCTACTTCGAAATTGATTTTGATATTTGAACTTCTACATCTAAATCTAAACTCAAATCTCTTTCTTGTTACATTTTTGTTTTGGCTAGAAAATATAAATATTTGAATTTGATCCTAAAAAATATATTGGATGTATCAATATGAACTGAATGATTTTTTTTCAATTACGGCTTTAACCGAGTTTGAATTGAATTGTAAAACAAATCGTAAAGGGAAAGATTTGATCCAACATGGGATTTAAATCACAAAGTTTTAAGACTTCGATAACAATGTTCCATTACATTTCATAAAATATTTAGTCATGATGTTTTGTTATATGGAAGTTCAAGTTAATCCTCAATTTTATATTTTGTGTCTATGTTCATGTCATTATATTTGTATAATATTTTTCATTACATGTCATTATATTCTATGTACTTTATGCCTCGTATTTTGAGAGGTAACAAATAATTAAAAACGCCAACAATAATCTAATATAATCACCAAATGCAATAGCTTAAAAACAAAACATGTTTAGTAAATATATGTGTCATTGAATTTAAAGTAGTTCTACAATTGCGAAATCATGTCAATCCACTTTTTTTAAAATCTATTACAGAATTACTTTAGATATAAAAAGTATCAGTGTGAATAAACCATAGATTTGATCTAATCTATACAATCAACTTAATCTAATGTGACACTCCATAAGTTATTTATTTCAAATTTAACAAGATCTCCTCACTTGTCTAAGTTCGTTATATCGACTAAACAAGATTATTTTTATCTTTTGCATTAGAATCTTTTACCCGGATCAACATGTAATCTACGAACTATTAATAAAATAATAAATAGCATATGCATTGATGGTGACATGGTACATTAGTTTATTTGATTTAATCCTCATGATTTCCTATAATTTCATGGTTCCTACAATTTCTTGGAGTATTTTGCATGGAGCTCCTTTCTAATCTTGTTTCAAATTTTCCCGTTTCTTATGTTTTAGACATGACCGGTTCATTTTTTTACCTTAATTTCTTGTATCAAACTAAAACGCAATCTCTCAACTTTTCAATTTCTCCATTTTAGAATAAAAAATGATAACTAACACAAATCTATCCAATTTCATGTTGCTTGTTATATTTAAATTACTAAACAACAAGATGTTACTGAAATTATTCAAGAAGGCCGACGTTGAAATCAAAGAGATTGCTTACACAAATTTATGCATTTCATGTTACTAACGATCAAAGGATAAGCCCTGAGAGACATATGCATACATGCAAGATATATCCAAGTGTTTCAAATAACGTGTTTTAGACCATTAATTTAATTTGAACTCTGCACTTCCTCTTGATAATCTGGTGCTTAACTACCCAACCACCACTTGGAGGCTATATGCTATAATGTTTCTGTATTGTTAACATAAACTATGTGTGAAGCACAAATCACGCACTATTTAGTATAACAATTATGGCTGAGATTTTGAATTAGCTTAAACAATAGATTTTTAAATATATAATTTTAATCTAATATTTGCCTTTCAGTGTACTTTAATTTACTGAACCATCAGATTACATGATATATAATTCTAATTTATTAATGATGATGCTCTCGATAAGAAAAAACAAGACAATATCAGGCAAAATAAAGTATTATTATTTTGCCCAGGCAAGCCAGATTAGAGTGGTCGTACCACTTTAACAAAATATAACGGTGTGAGGGAAAATCCCTCAGCAGTTAAATTAAGAGGGACATATTAATTTAACTAGAGTATATTGTAAGATATAAAACAGAGATTCTTTCTAGTGCACTGTAATAAAAATAATAGGAGTACATACAGCAGTCCAAGGCTTGTATTTTTCTAAGAACCATGGTATGACAGGTAAAAGGAATTGTTGGGATGCAATCTGTTCCATGCAAATCGGCCAAATTTTTTCAACTGCATGATTTAACCATCTTACAGATTCCGAATCAGAAAGAAGCTGTAAACAAATTAAAATGAGCGAAACTACTCACTTTAAAGTTGAGTTGACTAAGAAGTTACAGGTGATTACCCGTCGTTGGTTTGCACATTTTCTTTCTTCATACTGCAATCGCCTCTTTAATCTCAGTGTGTACCTTTCATTGACCTACAACATAAGAAAAGAACCGAAAATCATATATTTTAATGTGGAATTGTTACGCAGGAACAGTAGATTAACTTGATATAGTGGGGAAAACAAGTCTAAATAGTATTGCAATGTATGCCAGTGATCTTTTTAAAAGACACTGTATGGGTTGTCATGGGGAAAAAAACAAATTTTAGTCATAATGTTCTTTTCGTTAAGCGTCCATAACCTTTATATAATTATGTTGGAAAGTACAGCGACAACTTTTCCATAATTGAAAAAAGCATGAATTAACATGCAACAGTGACTTCCTTTTACACACTCTTAAGTTAATCAGGTACTGATTTTGGTTACCTGTTTATTCATCGAGTTATCAATTTAATGAAGCCTATTAAATACTAACTGCTTTTTACATAAATTCCTGTTTTAAATAGCTTTAACGTTGCAGTGCTATCCAATTCTGCTCTCCTAAAAAACATTATAATCCCAATCACCAAATTCAAAAAATCAAAAACCTTTCTTGTTCATAAATGAACTTCAAATTCAAACAACGAGCAACCAAAACCGATTCCAATCCAAATATAGGTAATAATAAAAGAACTTACGATGTACAAATACAGTAACGAAAGGAAGAAGAAAACAGGATGAGCCAAATTCATAAAAGTGAGAAGCCATAGCACGAGCAAGATTAAACCAATATGATGTATGATGGAAACTTGCGTTATGTCCATGTACGCTAAAGAAACATGTATGAAGCTTTTAATTCAATTATTTTTGGGACTGAATATATGATATAGTAGGAAACAATGGATCTAATTGCGAAATTTTGAAATGGAAGCGTTTAGGGCATGAGATTATCGTGGGAGGAGGGGAAAAGGCTTGGGGTGACGGTTTTAATAACTGGATTTATTCGATAATCTGGGACCCACAGATATTTATATAGCAGGCCCCAGATGGAACATTTTATGGAAAACGCAACATTGCAGTTATTAACGACGCGGGACTTCAAAATGGCTTTCAGTCTACCGACATTATTGCATAAGATTTTATGGCTCGTCTCTATGTATATAAACACTTATAAAATCATTAAATTTACAACACATAAAACTAAACTGTAAAATATAAATAAAAATGTTAACTTTTTTTTGTTGAAATATGGTTTTGAACTTGTAATCTGCTTATTTTCAAAATTTTCATTTGTAGGTAGATGTCAACTTTTGTTTTTACCGGGATTCTATTTGCATGTAGGGGTGTTTTTGTAACTTCATGATTGAATCAAAAAATTGTGTTTCTATTCTAACTATTAATAAAGTATTTTTTTTTTTTAGTAGGGTTTTGAACTTATAATTCGGTTTATGTTTAAAATTTTCCATTTGTTACACAAAAAATTGTAGAAATGTTTGTAAAAGGGATACAAGATGTGCCTTAGCAATAGCATAGGTCATAGAGTAATGTTTTGTTTTAGACATGGCATGCTATTGGTGGTAAAAAAAAAGGAATTTAAACTCAACCAATTGTAATATACTGTTGGCCAGTAATTATCTTTTAGTTTCAGACTTCACTGTCATCAAACACCACCAACAGACGTATCTCTATCTACTTCTACGTAACAAAATACAACACTGCGTATTTAAGTTTTCTTTAATTCATGTTCCTATGATAACAAAGCATTATTTGATTATTATTATTATTACTATTATTATTGTTATTTTGCGTAAGCAATTATGGTTCACACAAATATTACTCAGTATGTCATGAAAGAACGTTTTTCACAGTATGATATAAGAAAGGAGAAAATAATCTTGAAAGACGAAGATTCATTCATGTCAAGGAGCGAATTGTTTAGACGTTTTCATAACATCAAATAATTATTTGAAGAATGTTGATTAACCACCATAATGGATCGATTATAGACTTCTACAAATGACCAAGTTACTAGAGACAAAGACAATCGTGTTGGGTGGGAGGCTAAACTCCGATAAGAAATGGAACTCGTTTTTTTAGAAAAGTATACAAACAAAATATTAACTGAGAGTGTATATAACCACAAATTTGTTAAGTTGACAATTTTTTTTTAAAAAGTTCAATTAATGGTTTTAAAAATAATGCATCCTATATTAATGTCAACCAATTTCATTAAAAGGGGCAGAGTTGATGGTGCTAATAAAATTGTGTCCTTGTGAGAGCATTTCAATGCTGATATCTTCATATAAGTAAATGTGCATGCGGTAAGCAGCACATTTTGTCCTCCCCAACCATGTGAACTAATAATTGGAGTTTGGCAAATTCGAGTAATGTTAATGTAGATTTTCCCTATAACAAAAATCAGGAGATTGGCATGAGTTTAAGTTATAGGATTGACTCAACTAGTTGATAGTTCAAACTTAAGATTAAGAGCCATGCGTTCAATCCGCAAGATCGATGCTTTCGATATTAATGAACCATATTCAACAAAAAAACAAAGATTGAAGGGTGAAGCTTCGGTGACAAGACCTCGTTTTATACTTGGCATTGAGGATCTCGAATGTTGAAATTAAGTGTAAGTGAACATAATTAATGACGAGAACAACAAGTAAACATTGAAGTAGTGAGCAGATACAAAGTTTCTATGGTGGTTCAAGAAATCCCATATATGCGCTTTTGATGCTTTTCTTTACAATTAATATGCCAAGAGTTACAAGTCAAGGTTATCTGTCGCTAATGAGTTTTACATAAATAGCTTAAAAAGTACACCTTGTCTTAGTATCTGTAATGAATTCCCTCTCTATTTATATTGGGATCTACACCTTTTATAGGGATTTAAAATGGCTGCAGATCGATGATGTGGCATGGCAAGTTATGTTAGCTATTTGATTGTTGACATTATGCAATAATCTAGCATATTTTGAGTAGCGCTTACTGTTCGTCGATGGAAATTCTATCGGTTTAGAAAACCGTCGAACGAATTTTGAAATAAAAATAACCGCAAGCGCACGGTGTACGAATGTAGCACGCGGCGAATACGGGTCGATCCGCGGAGAATTGATGATTTTAAAATTTCCTACTCAATCAAATTATACCAAAGTCGAGAGAGATTAGCTAAAATAAAATGATAAAAACAAGTAAACGAAAATTGATAAAAATATGAGAGTGTTAAGACAATTTAGAGGCAATTTCCACTCTCTAGATCACATAAATCAACAATTTGAAGTTATGATCTCTCTTTTCTAGTCATTAGTGAATTAGTTGATGTGCTTATCATAAGTATGGTATATTTGTGCTATTAATTAGCTCAATATAAACCATCAAACTATAACACAACCACTAATACACTTTTAAATTTCATAAAATATGACAACAAAGTTGAAAGCAAAATCTATTTTAAGCATGGCCTATTAACTATTAATTAGAAATATAAGCCATCAAATTTCAATTTCAACATTCACTTCTTTGCCATAATCATATTTAGATGAAGAGGCAATTTGTGTTATGTTTGTTTAAGCATAGCCTATTTGTTATGAACAACATAGACTATCAAAATCAAAGCTAAACAACATCATTAAACCACTTCAGTCATTCTCATTAAGCACAAAAAGAGAGCATAAACATCAAAATGTTGGATCTACATACTAGAGAGCTTCATTACCCCTAAATTGAAGGGATTAAGCTCTCATATTTGTTATCATATGAACAAATGTAGAAAACAACATTAAACAAGAAGAGAGAAAGAGAGCAAAATGAAAAGAAAAATTATTCTACTTGCATAAAATAAAATAGATCTATACTAGAACATGAAAGAAAATAAACAAGAAAAGAAAATGAACATGTAATTAAAAGGAAACACTAAATAACATTGCATAAAAAAAAGAATTACATAAGAGAAGAAATGGCTAAGTAGCCATGGAAAGAAAGAGAGCTTTTTTTTTATTTTCTAAACTAAAACTAACCAACTAAGAAGGAGGATGGCTACATGAAACATAAGGGGTATATATACAAGTTTTAAAACCCTAATTCATTTTTTGGGGAATACCCAAAATGCCTCTTAGGAAGTGTGGAGGCCAAGTAATCATTAACATGTCTTAATCCCCCATTAAGTGTACATGAAGCCATTAAGTCCAAAAGCATGTGCATTAGCCTTTAATTTGTACATTAAGGTAGGTGGGTAGGTGGGGTCCTCCATGATCTTCACTTTGAATTATTTCCATCTTCATTCCTTTATATCCATTTTGTGCATGCATGTTTCTTCATGAAACCACTCCTATTTGAGACCATTTTCCTACAAATATATATATATATATTTCCAATCAATTTTTCTCAAAGAAATATATGCACTTAAATGACCGTTTTGCCCCTATATGAAGATGAATATGTGAAAATTTGGAATTAATATGAATTTTGGTTAATACAAGTTAAAATACCCAATATGTTCATTTATTTAATTTAAATAGAATAAATATGGTGGTAAAAATATGCACATTTACGTGCACATCAAATACCCCCACACTTATCTTTTTATTCGTCCTCGAATAAACCAAAACTAAGATAAATCCGTTTTCGTAGGAAGCACGATTGCATTGAGCGTACGCAACAAGCCGTTAAACCTCTGGGTGTCCCCAGTAGGACGAGTGTTGTCTCGTGAGGATTTTCAGCGGATACTACCCACAAAATCCGAATGCGGGATGAAAATATTTACAAAATGCAAGATATATTTACAAAGAGATGAATGCAAATTTTTGAAAATATTTACAAATGAAGGATTTATTTTTAAATTGACATGAATAAGTTAAATATAGGTTTTGGTTATTATCTTGAAAATTTATGTCGTTTACTCGTCAAAATTTCCAACAAAAATCAAGTTATCATATCAAATAGACTATAGTTTAACTCGTTGTTTTGGTTAATAACAAAGTGTAACTATGAAATGGATCCTTAGTTGATTATCAAAGTTTATCAAAGTGGTATTTTCATTTCTTTTCAATAACAAATCAAATCAACTAAGTAAAAATAGTGCTAGGATTTCAATTGCTTGCTCTCTCATTATTTGCAAGGAAAATTACTCACCTAGCTCAGATGAACTGAGGCCAGATATACCACCCATGCACTGCCTTTCGGGCTTATGTGAGGGGAGTACAGAGCATGGCGAGTTCACACACTTTCATGCATACACTATCGACCGTAGGTGGTTTTTATTAAGTTTTTTTTTTTACATGTGTTCCGTACATCATAACCGTGAGGACTTTTAAATGAGTATGAAATCACATAATCAAAAATTCCAAGTAATCACCCATGCATAACCGTGAGGACTTTTAAATGAGAGTGAATACTTGGATGTTATTATTTTTTATTTTTTTAGTTTTTTGAGAGGGAGTTTTGCAAAATCATCTTAGCACCATTTAACTTAGAAGACAAAAAAAATGTTATATCCTTTACTTTAAATTCACCACTTTTAAAACAAAGATTTTCAATTAGGATGTATTTCATAATTAACACGTATGAACCTTCCTATATACTAGTTAAACCATTGTTATTTATAATCAAACTTCAATTTTATTTTTGTTAAGACGAATAAATTTTCAAAAATTTCAATTTAATAAACCAAAACCATATATTTATCCTATAGCGTTTGTTTAAAAATAAATCAAAAGTGCTAAAAAAAATTTGTATTTTAAAATTTAGATATTTTTTTGAGTTTTGGAACAAAAAAGAAAAAATGAAAATTTAATCATGAAAAATCAAAAAGAAAATGAGTCTCCCCCCACACTTGATTTTGACTGTGTCCCCACAGTCAACCCAAGTGGAAGGAGAAAAATAAAATAAAAATCTAATATTTACATGAAAGATTATTATTTACAAGAGATGAGAAAGTATATAGTCAAAAAGTAAATGAAACGGTCTTCCAAAGACCAATTCATTTGTCTCGTCAAATGCGTGAGACACGGCTTAAGCACGAAAAACCAAATCGTAAAAGAATTTGAAGTTGATTGTCGATTTGGAAAAACGAATGGCGTTTTATTAAAAATCGTACGAGTTGTTTTATTTTCGATGATTTTCAGGGTCGACAAAACAATTGATTGAAGTTCAAGTTTATTTTCACCAATTTGAAATTCAAGCTTATCATTGAAAACATTTTCACAATTATTGATTTCAAAATCAAAATGGTGATTTTCATCTTCCCCTTCGGAATTTAACAACTCGTCATCCAAAAGTCCAAAAAATTCGTGTTCATTAAATTCGTCTTCCTTTGTTGGATTATTAACAACTTTATTACATAAATCAAGTTCAAAATTCAAAGTTGTTGTATTCAAATTTTCAGAAAAAGGAAGATCGAAATTTAAATCGAGTTTCGCACCCTCAAAAGAATTGAAATCCAACTCAATTACCGTATTTTCAACAACTTGATTAAAATCGTCATTATCAAATTCAAAAGTTGTTATTTGAAAATCGTCGATTTGGGTAAAATATGGATTATCACTTGACTCATCACACGTTGAGATTTGATTTTGTTGTTCACGTTGTTTCATATAAGTTTCAAACAACAAATCCGTGTGATCATCGTAAATTTCATTCATTTGTTCAACAAAATCCAATTTATAGTTATTAAATTGAGAATTTTCGATTTGGATTTGTTGAGAACAAAAATTTTCACTCGTAACATGGTTAAGATTATTCCCATTGCCAAATTCGTTTGAAAAGTTGTTCCCATTTTCATGTTGAGTTTGGAATTCATTTTGGAGCTCGAAATTAAATTGGCATGGGTTATAATCGTAATCGTTTGAATTTTGAATTGAATTCAAATTTTGAAATCCTCGACTCGAGTTATTACACAAATCAGAATTACATAAATCATTTATCTCTTGATTTTGTCGTGTAGAAAGTTCGAGTAAAGATGAAATCATTTCAATGTTATTTTCAAGAGTCGAACGTTGGTCATCGTTTTGAAAATTTTGTTGTTTGAAATTTGAATTATTTACACAAAAGTTGTTAAAATATCCATACGAATTTGGAGTAAACTCATATGGATTATATTGATTTTCGCAGTTAAATTCAAGCGAGTAAGAAAAAGGAAACTCGGACATTTTCAAGATTTTTTTTTTTTTTTGGTTTTTTTTTATAAACAAAAATATTTACAAGTAGTATCTATTTTTCAGAATCAGAAATTGATTTTTGTTTTGTCTTTGGATTTCAATTTTTTTTTTTTTGAAAAGATTTTTTTGGATTTTTGATTTTAATTTTTTTGGAATTTTGATTTGAAAATTTTCAGAAGAAAAGGAAAAAAAAACTAAGTTAAGAAATATTAACAATTTTTTTAGTTTTGGATTTTGAATTTTTTTTTTGTTTTTTTTTTAATATGCATGAACTAATGCAACTAAGTGAATGCAAGGGTTAATTACAAATGATTTATCTTAAGTTAACCCAAAATTGTATATTCATAAATTGTCTTAGATAAACAAGATAGTTCTCAGCCAGGTAACGGGCAGGATTTATCGGTGCACCACGAATCACCGTAGCAATGCAGCCAAAGGTTTAAGTACCCTCAGAGGAACAACCACTATAATATTTACGAATCACCGTAATATTTATAAATGGTTATTACTCTGCCGTAGCCTAGACACCAAGAAATTAAATTGTTCAAAAAAGACAAATTGTCAATATACAATTAAGTGTTATCGATGTCTAACCGTTATTATTAATCAAAATCTAAGATGAAATGCAGAATAGAAACTAAACGTGTATTAACAATGCAACTACGAATGAATTTTTTTTCTTTTTAAAATGCAAATGCAAGCAACCAACAATTCAATCCAAATAAAACTAGAAATGAAAGCAGAATAATTTTTTTAGCAAGCAGAGCAATTCATTTTGGCTAGCTAAGAAAGCAATTTTTAGCAAGCTATTCTTCCTTTATTTCCTGCTCTGGCAACCTGAAAATTAAAAACTAAGATATATACAATTTTTTTTTTGGTTTTTTTTTTTTTTTTGAAAGGAAACTTAAAAGTAGGGTTTTACTTAAAACCGGCAACGGCGCCAAAAACTTGTTCGTCGATGGAAATTCTATCGGTTTAGAAAACCGTCGAACGAATTTTGAAATAAAAATAACCGCAAGCGCACGGTGTACGAATGTAGCACGCGGCGAATACGGGTCGATCCGCGGAGAATTGATGATTTTAAAATTTCCTACTCAATCAAATTATACCAAAGTCGAGAGAGATTAGCTAAAATAAAATGATAAAAACAAGTAAACGAAAATTGATAAAAATATGAGAGTGTTAAGACAATTTAGAGGCAATTTCCACTCTCTAGATCACATAAATCAACAATTTGAAGTTATGATCTCTCTTTTCTAGTCATTAGTGAATTAGTTGATGTGCTTATCATAAGTATGGTATATTTGTGCTATTAATTAGCTCAATATAAACCATCAAACTATAACACAACCACTAATACACTTTTAAATTTCATAAAATATGACAACAAAGTTGAAAGCAAAATCTATTTTAAGCATGGCCTATTAACTATTAATTAGAAATATAAGCCATCAAATTTCAATTTCAACATTCACTTCTTTGCCATAATCATATTTAGATGAAGAGGCAATTTGTGTTATGTTTGTTTAAGCATAGCCTATTTGTTATGAACAACATAGACTATCAAAATCAAAGCTAAACAACATCATTAAACCACTTCAGTCATTCTCATTAAGCACAAAAAGAGAGCATAAACATCAAAATGTTGGATCTACATACTAGAGAGCTTCATTACCCCTAAATTGAAGGGATTAAGCTCTCATATTTGTTATCATATGAACAAATGTAGAAAACAACATTAAACAAGAAGAGAGAAAGAGAGCAAAATGAAAAGAAAAATTATTCTACTTGCATAAAATAAAATAGATCTATACTAGAACATGAAAGAAAATAAACAAGAAAAGAAAATGAACATGTAATTAAAAGGAAACACTAAATAACATTGCATAAAAAAAAGAATTACATAAGAGAAGAAATGGCTAAGTAGCCATGGAAAGAAAGAGAGCTTTTTTTTTTATTTTCTAAACTAAAACTAACCAACTAAGAAGGAGGATGGCTACATGAAACATAAGGGGTATATATACAAGTTTTAAAACCCTAATTCATTTTTTGGGGAATACCCAAAATGCCTCTTAGGAAGTGTGGAGGCCAAGTAATCATTAACATGTCTTAATCCCCCATTAAGTGTACATGAAGCCATTAAGTCCAAAAGCATGTGCATTAGCCTTTAATTTGTACATTAAGGTAGGTGGGTAGGTGGGGTCCTCCATGATCTTCACTTTGAATTATTTCCATCTTCATTCCTTTATATCCATTTTGTGCATGCATGTTTCTTCATGAAACCACTCCTATTTGAGACCATTTTCCTACAAATATATATATATAAATTTCCAATCAATTTTTCTCAAAGAAATATATGCACTTAAATGACCGTTTTGCCCCTATATGAAGATGAATATGTGAAAATTTGGAATTAATATGAATTTTGGTTAATACAAGTTAAAATACCCAATATGTTTATTTATTTAATTTAAATAGAATAAATATGGTGGTAAAAATATGCACATTTACGTGCACATCACTTACACAATGATGATGTGCACTTTGTTGATGACTCTTCATTTGTCAACTAATTTATGAGCTGATACATGACTTGTTTGGATGGTGGAGATTACATAATAATATAGTATAGAATTTGAATATGCTTGAAGCGCGCCTCTTTAGGTTTATTTTGCTTATTGTTGCTTATAATATTTGGCTAAATGTCAAGATACTTGCAGCAATGCATAGCTTTAGCTTTCTATACTAAGAACCAGTACTTAAGACAACGACTTAAACATGAAATTAACCACAATGATCGAATAATACGATACATTTGGTGTTAATACCTTGAGGATTAACCATTTTGTGACTTTATATGAATTAAACATTAGAATATATGATTATCCTTTAGCATCCGGTTATACAGTTAACACGATCCCTTCGGCTTTGTTAAATAGCTTATAGAAACAACTTATCTCATTAACTTTTATACTTCGAAGGATCAAAAGAGACCTTCAGCAAAACATGGTATAACAGATGCCCGTAGCCAAGTATAAAATGAATTATGATAAAGATATAGTTTCGATATTTGTCGAGAATTGTTCTTACTAAACGGTTCTACCAGTACATCTTGTGTTAAATTCAATATACACATGGTTACTTGCCATTTATTAATGAAGATCATGACTCTTTTTTTTACATCGACGCATTTCAGATCCTACGAAAATAGCCTTTTATCATTACTATATTTGAATAATTAGATTTTGTGTAATTATTTTTAATTCAATGGTTATTTCTATTTGTTTCGTCCATGTAAATAGATCCATCGTCTTCTTTTAATTATTTCCAATTGAAATTTAACCACTAAAAACTTGAGCTTTTAACTAAATTTCATCACAGTTATCGCTTTCGTCGGTCGACCTAGTAATTTCACTAGGATTTTCTTGCCTTTTGTTCATAAAGTTGCTTATTCACACTGATTTACTATTTTGTTTGTCATCACTGCATCAATTTATGCTAATTATAGGTTCTACGCCAATTTCACGACTTTTGTTCATACTATATTAGATGTGTTTATTATGATTTTTTTTAAAAGGTAAAACATAATGTTTTGATCTTCTAAAGCTATTTTTATTTGCAAAATGTTTAAGGAGTTATTTGGGCTTTACTGTGCTTCATTAGATTATACATAGCTTACCTTAGTCTATTTAAGTATATCGGTTTTGGGTTTTGTAACCATATGTTTAAGTGTTAAGTAATTTTGCTTAAAGTAACAAACTACGAGTAACACTCAAAGTTTGTATCACAATCAAAACTGGATTGCATTCTCTCTCGCATTGACATTGCTAGTGTCGAGGCCGTAGTATCGAGCCTAACTGACACATGATTCGACTCTTCGACAGACTACTTTATATGTAGTGTAGAATATTCCAATTTGGACTCCTTCTACCAGTAGCCCATTTCTTTGATTTGCTCAACTTCTATAACATCAATCCGTTTTAACTTAACCTTATTTAGTATAACTATTGTAGCAACCCGCCATCCATGACAGTTATACTCCATGCTTAAAAGGAACTCGGGCTCGATAAGTATCATAGATGATAGTCCTTAAGGTAGTATTTTAAAATAATTGAGGCATATCTATCAAAACACATAAACTAATATTGATTATCTCACAGTGGAAGGAATAAATGTAATCAGTATAAACATATATGAGACTAAATACATATCATATAGCAGAAAGAGACATAAGATCCAATATCATAGTATACCTTACTCTAAAGAAAATAGAGTTTAAATACAACGTCAAACCCACATACAACATGTCTCATGATACATGTAGTCTAACATGTTTGTAGCAAAAAGTGCTAGATATGATAATAACGATAATGGTTATAACTCTAAAACTTGCCTCTAGCTAATAGAATATATCCTCTAAGCCAACGCATTCTAGAGGGAGTCAATCATATAGTATAAAGAAAAGGAAATATCACTTCACTACATGATTATCAATATGTTAATATATCATGTACAATAACAAATGGTATCATATGAGGTAATGTAACATCCCCCCATTTTGAAGCTTAAAGGTGGAACCCCAATGTACTAAAGTTACCATAGAATTATCTTTTTGCAAAAGAATAGGGTTAGTAAATATTCAACGGTTCATGTAAACAGAGCGAGTAAATAAAGTTCATTACACAAAATAGTATGTACATTTTTTTTCAAATTCTAATCGTGCTTATACAAGGGTAAAATATAAATCATTACATAGTAGCTCTAATGATATGACATATGATGATGTCAAACCCTTGTAGTCCGTTGGACTTAACAATATTTACATTATGCAATGGAATTAAAGCTATTATAATAGGTAATAATAATAGCAAGGCCCCTGCCCGTCTTCGTCTTCGGCTTAGTCTTGGTAAAAGTCCTATCATCGGCTAATATACGTCATCTGAATCCCTACTCAAATGAGCATCCATAAGTTTAATGGGAAAACAATAAACACACAGATATAAGTCTGGTACGAGTAATGTCATTTTCCATCATTCTTCCTTCGCTAGTGGGACCACGTTGGTAAAGCACGGAATGAGTTTTTCTCCACATTAGCCTGGATTACACAATCAATACAGGACTACCATAAGTCATAAATCACAACAAAATATGTTAACTCAAACATACATAACACTCAATAAAACTACACACGAAACTATCTTGGGTATAGGGTCTCAACAAACACAATACTTAACATGTTATCATATACATGTTTGGATACGCTACTTCAGAAACTACCATAGGTTTCCTTCTCTGTATCTCTTATACCGCAAGGTACAAAAGGCACATCCCCTCAAGGTCTCAGTAATTCATTTATTAGTTTTATACTGCAAGGTACATCCCTATGTATTCTCGAATACTCTTTAACTTTAATTTATTTTGTAAGCTACATCCCTAAGAAGCCTTGGTTAATATTTAATTTTAGCTTATTTTGCAAGATACATCCTTAAAAGGTTTGTTTATTTTTTATCTTTACACTGTAAAATACAACCTTATGCAGTCTTTTTATCTTTATTTAGTATAACCCTAGGCAATCTTAGTAAATTGTACTTACTCAAGCATGAAACCGATAAGTGAGTTACATCCATCGTGAAAGCGTACAACCTGTCTTGGCATCCTATGTCCCTTTGGAAGTCAAATATTGAGCCATGCCCCGTAAAGTAGGTTCATTCAAGTGAGCGTTCCCACTTGGTGTCAATAGCCCCTCCAAAACTACATTGTCTAGCAGGTTCTTACTTTACTTTTTAGTTATGTTTAAATTTTAATTCTTTACCTGGTTATTCATTTATTATGATCCTAGTTTTGGCTACTCGTTAAGCTTCATTAGGCTTCCAGCCAATTTTTGGCTATCTTAAGCCTAAAAACTACTTTCACATTACATTATGCTTTAGAAACTCTAACTAGAACCTTTAGTTATCTTAATACTTGGGTTTATGTATTGGCTTTCCTCGAAAATCCAATAGATCCTAGTATTGACTCTCCTCGAAAGTCAATAGATCTCTGCTATCAAATCAATACCCTCGGGTTTCGTCCTAGGGATGCCTTGTTTACATACGCTTGTTAGGAATATCTTCGGCAATCTTCCCTTGTGATCGCCTTTATATGGAACCTTCATCTAGATCCATCGACAATCACCTTCAGCTATGTCTTACATATTTCATTTACTTATAACTTTTATTAGTCTTTCTTAGTTCATTTGTGTTTCGGGTGTTATACCCTTAGTATAGCACATTCGGCTTAGCCTCTCTGTTCGATACGTGCCAAACCTACATAACTGCCCAAGCTTGCATATTATAACACGCATATGCATATCTTTCCACGTGTCGCCTCCTTATTTTTTCCTCCTCCACTTTTATTTTACCAGCGGTACCCTTTATATTAACTTATCAGCACTTTTATAGGATCTTGCCCGTTATTACTTAATCATGAATTTGCATGCATAATATAGTCTCAATTATCTTAATATCTGATTTTGGCTTTCATATCTAGCTTTCGAGAATGATTATTTACGATCGGTAAAATACTTATAAAATTCTAGAAAATTTTAAATGAATTCTCATGCGTATTTTTACCAACTTTTCTCTTTTATGCCATTTTCCCTCATTTATTGAATACACGGATTCCTTCAAAAATTCATAACTAATTATATTGATGTGGGAAAATCTTCTAAACTAAAACCCATCTCCAAAAATATATTTTATTCATCATAAGTTTTCATGGTATACGAAATCATTAGAGTGGAGAATCATGGAAAAAAACCTCCAATGAAGCCATTTCAACCCAAATTATTCATTACAACATCATCAATCGTTAATAAACGGACAACACATATGAAGTCCGTTACATTGATCAAAACCATATTCAATCATATATGAAAACAGTGAAAATGAGAGAGACATTACAGATCTAATCTATGATTAGCTTGATCTTTAATCTTGTTAGGTTTCCTTAGATTTATCTTTATCATTTCATTTTTCTCTCCTTAGGTTGTTGCGACCATTAACATGTTTCAAAGATTCTACCTTGTTTTATGGAGATAGAATGAATAAATTGAGAGAGCTATTATGTTTATTATCCTGTGGTAAGTTGAGACGCCGACCCTTCTTATTTTTCCTCATTTTATTACATTCTTATGTCAAATTGTATTGTAATACGACAAGCAATTGTAGACCTAACTACTTATCATAAATGACTATTACTTATTTTAGCATGAATGATAACAAGCAAATAAATATCCCTTTAATATTTACTTTCCTTAACTCATGAGTTTTCTTGTCTAATTTCATAATCAAATCATCTAAATCTTTAATCTCATGATTAATTCTTTAGTTAACTATTTATAGGATGTTACAAGCTTCCTTTTATTGGAATTTCGTCCTTGAAATTCAAATAAGGCACGATAATGATTCATTCTTTCTTTTACTTACTCTCGCATAAACACATAAGCTCCATACGAAATTATATTAGTGCGTCGACTAGTACATAACAAAGTCCATCAAAATAATATATATATATATATATATATATATGGTATGTAACACACGTAACAAACATACATGCTAAATCTAAATAAACAACTTGGAATAAGTCCTTTTGACTTTATCTTCCATTTCCCAAGTACAATCCTCTTGGTCCTCACTCAATTGGACCCGTACAAGCTTCACTACCTTATTTTGAAGCTTCTTCACATCTTGGCCTACTATCCAAAATGGTTTCATTTGATATGGTTCAACAACCATAGTTTCATAGCTCTCGCACTTACTGCCACATTAAAGTCTCGAACACACTTCCTCGAATGTGATACATGAAACACATTATGGATCCCCATAAAAACTCTTAGTAAATCAACCATATAGGCTACTTTACCAACACTCTCTAATATCAGAAATGGATCAACATATCTTGGTGCTAACTATCCAGCCCTTCTGAACCTCATGGAGACTCTCATCGACAAAACCTCAATGAACATTTCATCCCCTAGATCAAACTCTAAGTATTTTCACTCCCATTGGTGTAGCTCTTCTAACTTGATCGAGCTTGTTTCGTTATTTATTGAATTATCTCAACCTTTTTTAAAGCTCCTCTGATGAGATGCAGTCTTAACACGAGCCTATCTCCTATCTTGTATCAACATTTGGGTAACTTACACAGTCTTCCATATAACGCCTTGAAAGGTGGCTGTTATCCCGCCTTTTAGCAAGGTCGTGATACTAAAAAGATTAACCGAGAACCAAAAACAGTTCGTCCCGAAGATTGGTTGTACGTAGACTCACTATGAATATCGACGAATTTTGTCCGACTCCAAATCAAGCTAGAATTGATACGACACGACAAACAAAGCCGTAGACGCCAGTGCCCCAAATTTTAGGTCAATCAGAGTTCGTATGCATGAAATACGATCGATGCAATCCAAGTGGTCACTCTGCTCGTATCCATCAATGGGTCATGTTTGAATTGATTAGATTCGAACCCATCCGAGGCTGCACTGTTTGAATCGATCTAGAGGGACCTTGTTCGTATCGGTCGAGCTTCGCGTCCACCTACTATGCATGATTTCAAATCAATGAGTTCGTATCCATGCAATACTCATTTGCTCGTATCCATGGAACCCATGTTCGCATCGATACATTCGCATCCATCTGAACTACGCAGTTCGTATCCATCACATAGCCATTGTTCATATCGATCATGGAGCTATGATTCGTATCCATCGAGATGTACTGCATTTCGCATCCATCAATGAGAAAACTTCTCTTCGTATCCATCGGCAACTGGCCCCTTCGAATCCATTGGAAGTGACACGGGGTTCTGTTTCGTATCAATCTAGACACCTCCCATAGATACGAAATCTGCTAACGTATGATCGATATGAAGGGGCCATCCATCGACCGATACGAAGTTAGCACTGAGCGATCGATACGAGCAATGCATATCCGTGGGAACGACTTGGTAATTCGGTGCAAAACATGGATTGATTCGAAAGTCGTGCGCCTCGTCAGCACCTGGGTATGTGTCAATTGAGGGATACGAATAGATGGATGCGAAGGCGATGGATTCGAACATGACAGGTTATGCAAAACCCTAGGTTGCGTCGATCATATCTCTCAATCCACAAGTCCAAATGCTATGAAATTTTCACAGGAGCTTATGTACAACCTAGAGAAGGTTATTGCCAAGTTTCGACTCGATTGGATGAGATCTTGATCGATACGAAATTCATTCGTATCGATCGTAGATCGAGCCGAAACTTTGTAGGAGATCGCATTGGCCCCCTCACGTGTCAGAAGAAGTCTCCTAGAGTTCGAATGAGATACCAGCCTTCTACACCTATAAATAGAGCCCCAGGGACTATAGAAAAGGATCTTTTTTCTTTTAAACGTCTAGACTCTACCGAATTCAACTTTGTACTCCATTGCTGCTGTTGTACTCGAATTTCAATACTACAATCCAATGTAATCCATCACGATTAAATTGCAAGTGAATATCAATAAAGTCGTCAACTTCAAAGTGAACATAGGCCAGATCGCCGAACCACTATAAATTCTGTGTTTTTATTGATTTCTTTTTTAATTTTCTGAGTGTTCTTCATTTTTGATTCTCTACATACTTGTTATCCGAGATCTGTGATTGTGGACTGGTGCTTTCATCGACATTTGGGTGTTTATGACCAATTTTTGGTGCAAACATTTTGGTGCTTTCATTGGAAAGGCTAATCCAGGGATTCTATCACTTAGAAGTTGAATTCGAAAGTTTAAAGATTCAGATCTGAAACGCTATGACAAGGCAATCAAGCAGAAGGCCAAGACCGGAGAGAAGTCAGCATGAATGGAGTCAAGAGGCTTCCTCAGGAGCAAATCAGACATCGATCTTCATCACCAGGGAGGAAATGGAAGCAATATTCAAGAGACAAGAGGAGATGATGCAGAACCTACTCCGACAAGTTGGACAAGTTGGAGCACAGAATCAGCGGAACGCAACTGCGAAAGATGCCAGAGATAGAAGTCGGGAAAATGGAGCAACCAAAATTCCAAACGGAGCAGGACCATTTGGCATGACAACAGAACTAAGGGGCACTCACTTAGAGCATGTTGACCCGATACCGAGAAGAGCATCAGGAGGACTCGAGCAGCATGGCATTGGTAGAGGAACAGATGCATAGCCTGGAGAACAGATTCCAAGATTCCCTTGTGAACTCGGGGGGCAGGTCGAAGGCAGTGGGCGAGGACTACAACTCAGAGATAGTGATAGATTGGCGGAGATGGTTAGACGAGCTATGAGAAGTAGGTTAGTAAACAAAGACCTGGAGAATGTGAATAGAAGTCCCTTTACTTCAACTATCAGGCGAGCTAGAAACCCACTGGATTTTAAGCTACCATCATTAAAGATGTATAATGGGAGAACGGATCCTACGGTTCATCTAACAAGTAGCATATTAGGCATATGGAAGTGCTGGGGGCATCAGAGGAAGTCATGGCCCGATGGTTCCCACTGTATTTGGCAGACATTGCGGCACCATGGTTTAGGCAACTGGAGAGTGGCTCTATTGGAACATGGACTGATTTGACCGAAAGGTTTATGAGGCAATTCAGAGTTCACATTTCGAGTCCCAAGAATGTGATGAGTTTGGTACTGCTGAAACAAAGAACTGGAAAATCTTTGAGGAGCTTTCTGATGCGATTCAATGCAGCGACAACATCGGTGGTTCGACCCGATCCATCCATGGTTTTGATGGCAGCTGTATCTGGCATAGCTGATGGCATAGAGTTCAAGAATTCGTTGACAAGAGAGCCCTTATGGATCTAGGGGAAATTTATCATGAGGCTGAAGGATTTCTATGATTGGAAGATACAAATGCTGAAAGAGAGGAGGCAAAAGGAATCGATGTTTATGTAGTCAAGGGCGGAAATCCTCCTGAAAAAGGTGCAGAAACTGGTAAAGGGAAAAGAAAGACTGAGAATAACGGTGATGGATCAGCGCGACCACGTAAGGAACCAAGACTCACCTCATATACGGAGCTGAACGAGACTTTGAAACGAATCTACCAGGACACCAAGGGGCAGATTCCTTATCGAAAGCCGATGAGGAGAGATCCGACCAGCAATGGAAGAAGGTCTGACAAGTATTTCTTATTCCATGAGTTGAATGGTCATAGCACAAATGACTGCAGACACTTGAAGAATGAAGTCGAGGGGCATATCCGGAATGATTTGCTATCGCAGCATGTGAGAAGAAGGGCCATGACGGTGGAACAAGAACGACCACCGCCTGCACCAACTGAAGACGGCTCAGGATCGAGGCATTAGGTTATTATTAATTGATCGAGATAATGCCGAACGAGTGGCAAACTCCACACCGACGCGATTAAGTTGTTTAATGTACAGGACCGCGAACGATCCTCAAGCATGCTCTGATACAACTATAAATCACATCGATGTAGGTGTTTGTGCTCTGACGTCACTGTTTTGCTTTTGTTTTTTGCTTCTCATGTTTGGATTTGATTTTGTCGAACATTTCTGTTGAAAAACTCGGTTGAATGGATATTTGGTTTTGATAATTCTGAAAGGGCTAAGCTACTTACACATGTACGGGGTCGTGAACGGTCCTTAGGCATGCTCTGAGATGGCGATAAACCACCCTAACAAACAATCTAGAAACACATTCGAATGTGAATTCTGGTATTGATGATACGAAGTCCCCCCGGCGCATATAATTCGCCTCGAACGGCACCCCGACCGCGGACGGTCACCATTCGTCGCGAACGACATCCGACCGCAAACAGTCACATATCACCTCAAAGACATACGATCCCGAACGATCGTCATTCATGGTCAGATAAGACTATCAATTTCTTTGCAAATCATCAACAGGATATGAACGTCCATCTTATGACATTACAAAACACACCTTCCTCCCGCAAGGCATGTTTTGGGGGGGAGGGGGAAAGTATTATCCCGCCTTTTAGTAAGGCCGTGATACTGAAAAGATTAACCGAGAACCAAAGACAGTTCGTCCCAAAGATTGGTTGTATGCAGACTCGCTATGAATATCGACGAATTTTGTCCTAGTAAAAATCAAGCTAGAATTGATATGACACGACAAGCAAAGCCTTAGAAGCCAGTGCTTCAAATTTCAGGTCAACCAGAATTCGTATGCATGAAATATGATCGATACAATCCAAGTGGTCACTCTGGTCGTATCCATCAATGGGTCATGTTCGAATCGATTAGATTCGAACCCATCCGAGGCTACACTGTTTGAATCGATCTAGAGGGACCTTATTTGTATCGGTCGAGCTTCGCGTCCATCTACTATGCATGTTTTCGAATCGATGAGTTCGTATCCATGCAATACTCATCTGTTCGTATCTATGGAACCCATGTTCGCATCGATACATTCGCATCCATCTGAAACTACATAGTTCGTATCCATCACATAGCCACTGTTCATATCGATCATGGAGCCATGATTCGTATCCATCGAGATGTACTGCATTTCGCATCCATCAGTGAGAAAACTTCTTTTCGTATCTATCGGCAACTGGCCTCTTCGAATCCATTGGAAGTGACACGGGAGTCTGTTTCGTATCAATCTAGACACCTCCCATCGATACGAAATCGGCTACCGTATGATAGATACGCAAGTGCAATCCATCAATCGATACGAAGGTAGCACTGAGTGATAGATACGAGCAAGGCATATGCGTGGGAACGACTTAGTAAATTCGGTGCAAAACGTGGATCGATTCGAAAGTCGCACGCCACGTCAGCACCTGGGCACGTGTCAAATGAGCGATATGAACAGACGGATGCGAAGGTGATGGATTTGAACACGACAGCCTATGCAAAACCCAAGGTTGCATCCATCATATCTCTCAATCCACATGTCCAAATGCTATGAAATTTTCACAGGAGCTTATGCACAACCTAAATAAGGTTCTTGCCAAGTTTCGACTCGATTGGATGAGATCTTGATCGATACAAAATTCGTTCGTATCGATCGTAGATCGAGCCGAAACTTTGTGGGATCGATCATGTAGGCCCCCTCACGTGTCAGAAGAAGTCTCTCGGAGTTTGAGCGAGATACCAGCCTTCTACACCTATAAATAGGGCCCCATGGCCTACAGAAAAATGATCTTTTTGCTTTCAAACGTCTAGACTCTACCGAATTCAACTTTGTACTCCATTACTGCTGTTGTACTCGAATTTCAATACTATAATCTGCTGTAATCCATCACGGTCAGTTGTAAATTGCAAGTGAATATCAATAAAGTCGCGAACTTCAAAGTGGACGTAGGCCAGATCACCGAACCACTATAAATTCTATGTTTTTACTGATTTCTTTTTAGTTTTTTGAGTGTTCTTCATTTTTGATTCTCTACATACTTGTTATCCGAGATCTGTGATTGTGGACTAGTGCTTTCATCGACATTTTTGGATGTTTGTGACCAATTTTGACGCAAACAGTGGCATCCTCATACTGATTTGGTAATTATTATTGTATGAAGATTCCACTAAGCATAACTAATCATCTCAAGATCCTTCGAAATCTAGTACATATGCTTGCGATAAATCCTCTAACACTTGGTTAACCCTCTCAGTCTACTTACTTGTATGTTGATGGTATGTTGTACTCTACGTAACTCTGAACCTAAAGCACTCTTTAAGCTTCACCAAAAATCATTAGTAAACAACTAGCCTTGGACACTAAATATGGTACTCGGAACTTAGTCTCACTATAATTTTCATATAAATCTCGGCTAACTTAGTTGACGTCCTCATAGATCTCACTGGGATAAAATAGGCACTCTCAGTCAATCTATCTACTATGACCCATATGCTCTCATTCCTAGCTCTGGATCTTGGCAAGTCATCTTTAAAATCCATAGAAACCGAGTCCAACTTCTGTATCGGAACTTCTAAAGTTGAAAAAGTCCACTCGGATTCCGATGTTCTGCCTTGACTTGCTGACGCATGGAGCATCTCTTTACGCATTCCCCAACATCCCTCTATTTGTACCAAAATTGGGCACAATGCTCTTCGGATGTATTTGAAGAGATAAAATGAAGAATATAAATGGAAAAAAAGTAAGATCTAACAAACACACCAATCGATAAACAAGGAAACGCACAAAACACACAAATTTAGAGTGGTTCGGCGTATGACCTACGTCTACTATGAAATGGCTGACTTTTATTAATTTTTGCTTGCTGGTTACAACGAGTTACAACAGTAAAATTCGAATACAATGGTGATTTCGGCAGAGTCTAGACGTAGAAGAGCCGAAAAATCCCTTTTTAGTAGGTCTTGGGCTACTATTTAAAAGTGTAGGCAACAAAAATCTAGCTCAGATCTCGGAAGACCACTTCTCTCACGTGGGTAGGCAAACATGATCGATCCCCAGTTATTTGAACTCGATCCGTGATTGATACGAATGAAATTTGTATCGATCAAGATTTTGTCCAATCGAGTCAGGATCGATCATGAACATTTCCAAGGTTGTACGCAAGCTTTTGTGAAAATTTGATGGCATTTGAACTTGTAGATTTTGAGTTATAATCGATGTAAGTTTGGATTTTTCTAAGGCTTTTAAATTCGCATCGCTTCCTATTTGCATTGCTTTTTGTTCGCATCGCTTTTGGGCATATGGTTGCTAGTTGACGTGGCGTTAATTTCTAGGATCGATCCACTCTTGATGCCGAGCGACCGAGTCTTCCACTTGAATGTGCCTTGTTCGTATCGACCTAGGATATTCTTTTCGTATCGCTTTATTGCACTCAACTTCGTATCGATCCCTCGCATCCTACTTCACATCGATCCTTTATAATTGTTTCGTATCGATACAAACTTGTGTTCTTCATATTGATAACTCAAATGCCATTTCATATTGCTTATTGGTTGTTGATTTCATATTGATCTGTGGCCGATCGATATGAAGCATGTTTGATAATGGATCGATACGAAGTGGACTCACGTGTTACTACATATGGATGCAAAGTCGGTGAGTTTGGATGGATACGAAGCGGGTTTGCCTAGATGGATGAAAAGAGAAGCATGTCTACCGATGGATGCAAAATGAACCGACGCGAATAGAGGGTTACAAACAGAACCTCTTCTCCTAGAATTTGATTGACCCATAACTTAAGCATACGAACTCCGATCGACTTGAAATTTGAAATGTTGGTTCTGTAGCTTTACTTGTCATGTCATATCAATTGTAGCTTGATCTGGACTCGGGCAAAGTTTGTCAGTATCCATAGTAGACCTATGTACAATCCATCTTCAAAATAGTCCGTCTTTATTTTCCGAATAATTCCTTGGTATCACGGCCTTTCCAAAAGACGGGATAACATTTTCCCCCTAAAGTACGTCTTGTGAGTACATGACGTGCTTTGAAAAGCTGCAATCTTCACTTTAAAAAATTTATCTGACTTGTTGAACGGTTGTTCTTTTCTTGTCGAAAGATGTGACCTCTGATTGATCTTTAGTAATACAAATAGCGAATTGTTGACTGCCAATTGTTGTATTATGCACTATTGTAACTGAGTATTGAAGGACAACAAACTGTTGTTCGTTGTTGTAATTTTCACCATGTGATCATTCAACTCCTATGAATTTTGAAAATTGAATATTAATTCGTTGCACACAAAATGTGTGCTAAACTGACTCTTGTTAACGTTCATACATTCATGAGTCGTTGTCAGTTTTCCTGTATCGAATTCCGCATCGATCCTCTCCTAAATCGATATGAAATTCGAGTTGTAACAGTGCCTAATGGTTGTTTCAGAGTTTTTATTCGTATCGATCCTCTCTTGGATGGATGTGAAAAGTCAAAAAATTGCCTTTGTATCAATAACTACCGACAGTTCCTTGAAATATTTCGTATCGATGGGTACGAATCTTTGTGGGCTTCAAAGTGATGGATTTGAAATGATCATTTCATTTCGATAAATGGATGATGGATACAAAAAGCTTCACTTCAGATCAGCCGCTGATGGATATGAAGGAGGTTCCTGAATCGATGGCCAATGGATACGAATAGGTTACTTCACATCGGTTATGGTGTAGACCTCTTCAACCGGTCAGTTTGTACTGGGATACGAATCGACATTCGTCTTTCATATATATACGCAATTTTATACTTATAAAAAATTTACTTGCTCATTTGTTTCCAGCTTATCGTATCGATTGCATAGCCAAGAGAAAGAAACTGTCTTCTTTCCCAAATTACTTAACTCCTTAATTCTTCGAATAGCTGCATAAATTAGGTAATTAACCAACAATCCCTCATTAGAAACGACAAGACTTGAGCTTTAATGTTATTCCATTCGTATTCGCGGCCAAGTTTGGTGAAGAGAAGGCCGAAGATGGTCGGAGTAAGGTTGAGGAAGGAGAAGATGGTTCCTGTGCTGCTTGAGTCGACCGAAGAAGATGATGTGTAGATGGATACGAAATGAAGCCTCTCGTATCGGTCTTGGATAAGGGGATACATTTGGATTGATCTGGATGCTGTAGAACTTCGTATCGAACGATAGAAGTGTTTTTTTTCGACAGATGGTGGGCTTTCGTATCGATCAACTAATGATGGTCTTCGTATCGATCTAGGGCAATCGATACGAAATCCAGGATCCAGTGATCAATACAAAGCATAAGGAATTTTGCATCGATACGAAACGACTTTCATGTGGTCGATACGCATCATTGTTCCACGATTGATATGAATCCTTGCCTCCTTCGATGGATACGAACTATGTTATTGGAGAGCGATATGAGCCAACTTTATGGGTGATCGATACGAATTATCGATTTGGGGATCGATCCAAGCTTTAACTTGACAAGATGAAATCCTTTGCACACTTGAACATTTAACTCCGACGAGCTTCTGCCTTACATAATTGGACTTAACCGTTTCACTGCATATTTGATTGCCTTTTGAAGCTCGTCGATGGGACTGTAAAGTGACAAAATTCCGACGAACTTCAACTTGGATCGATTTCCGAAGTCTGGACGACGCCGGTGTTAAGGTCAGCGATGATGGTGATTGAATTTTGAAGTCTTATCATTTAGACATTTTCCCAAATTCTGTAGAATTTTTTAAGTATTATATAGCACTGCACTGCACAATGCATTCACGCACTTCACACTGGGGAATACAAGGGATTATTATCATCTAATGATGGTTTTTACTAAGTTGATTAGTTATAGAACCTTGAAGTTCAAAATAGAAGGGGGCTTGAAGTCCACTTCCCCTGACAATAGAGATGTCGGCCAATGCAGCCGAAATCATAAGTCCAGCTCCGGACGAGCTGCAGGGAGCAATATTTATCGCGAATCCACAAGATTTTGTGTCATCCAATATCTCCGAAGATATGTTGGGGAGAATATGCTTAAGACATGCTCTACCACTTGATGACGTTCTACCACCAGGACCAAATGACAGCCAGATACCCCTCCAAAAGGATACACAGCCTTTAATCGACATTTATGCACAAATGAAACATTTCCTCCATTTTACCAGTACATTCGAGAAGTGTTAGCTTTCTTTGGAATCACTTTGTCATAGTTACATCCAAACGGATATGCATTGCTGAACAACCTATTCATTGTCTTTATGGAGCATCTTTTACGGCCCCCGACTTCGGAGGAAGTCAGACTCTTGTTCAATGTCAAGAGTCGAGGAGATAATCCTGCATTCACATTCCTAGAGGTTGTTAGGAATTGCTTAGTGGTGACTGGATCCTAGACCAGGCTTAGTTACTTCAAGACGGAGTGGTTCTATGTTTGGTGCCCTCCAGGGTTTGTCAGTCGGTGGTTAGTCAGACGTAAGTGCTGCAATTTTTCCAATAGCTAACGAGATAGTTGTAACCGACGCCGAGTCTAGCATTTTCTTTCCTTCACAGCCGCAATTCCTTGACCCGAAGGTGCCTACTTTAAAGAAATAGAATGGAGTCTTCAGGAGGTGGCGAGTGAGATGAGAGAAATTGACTCGGTGCTGATAGATAAAAATTTGAGGATTGTTGGGCTAATTGATCAAACTAGAGCATAAAACTTGAGGGATCGCTTAGGGCAGCCTGGTGAGACGGTCTAAGCATAGAGCGCCCGAGATTGTAATTTCTGAGGAGGCGATGAAGAAGATACGCCCACTGAAAATGAACCTGTAGCCGGGCCCCCAAATAGTTCTTAGGATTTAGAGGGAAGGAGGAAAGGCAAGGCAGTTGCATATAAACATCATAAGTCTTCGAGATGAAAATCCATGGTCGTGTCCCTACTAGCCTCCGGTGTTAGAATCTCGGAGACTCCTCCCTGGCAAATGGAGAATCCTTTTGAAAGGATCACCGACATTCCAATTCCGGACTATGTGTCGCTCCAACACGACACCGGATTGGAAGGGCTTCAAAGCGCTTTAGATTTAAGCGAGTCACTTCCTACGAGTGTGGCCAACATAACCGGTTGGTCGGAGGTTTAGCACATGCATACATACACTTCATGCCACTATACGATTTCCAATCATAAGTCGTTCATTTTTAGAGATTAATGATTCTACTTTTCTTCCTATTTTACAAATACAATGATTATGCGAGAATCTATGCTTGGAAGCCTTCGCTCGGCGCGCCAGTCTTACGGTTCATATTATGAGTCCCATAGAAGGGAAGCCGATGGGGACCATGATCGTGGTTATTCTAGCTAGGAGCGTTATGAAAGGATGAGGGATGGAGAATATAGACATCGATCCCGATCATGCTCTCCACCTCCTTGAGCTCCAACACAACCCTCCGGTCATGGGAAATAAGCCTTGGAGCCCCCATGCCGAAAATCGTCTTCTCAAGTTCCAAGGCCCGATTCACAGCGCCGTAGGACCGAGGCTGAAACTCCCACTATCACTGAGCAAGCTGTCACCGAGCCCGCTGGGAAAGTAGCGATCAGAATCGCCCAGTTTAAAAAAGACTTTCCAAACATTTGATTCGACGGCTTCATCTTCCCTCTACATTTAAAGAGAATTCCGGTTAAGGCAGAACAAACTATGCATGATTACATCCATGATGTTTACAGCCAATATAGGGAGCGGATGAAGAATGCGGATAAGGCATCAGCAGTGGCCATTGAGCGGGCAAAAACAATTGAAAAATTAGAAGTTGATCTCTCTCAAAAGGAACACATAATACAAATGCTTAACAATGAGGCCGAATCTTCCAGGAAATAAGAAATAGAGGTTAATAAGAAAGCCGATAAGGCAAACCAGTGTATGTAAAGGATACGACATATGCATTTTGCCTTGGTTGAGGAGATGGGCCACCAAAACACACTATTATGGCCGAAAGGGATGCCGCGCTAAAGGAGCTTGAGAAGCTTAAGGCCAATTTTGCTTAAATTGTCAAGGAGAAAGACGATACAAACAAAGAAGCTCGGGAATCACGTGAACAAGCTGTGGCTCTCTGGGATGAGAGGGATGTGGCAACACTTGAAATTCAGGAAGTCGAGGCCATGGTTGAGCGCGAAGTGAGGATGGCAGAGACCAGGTTGGAGGCTGATATCGAAGATCTTCTTGGCACATACAACGCCAACGTTTTGAAGCACTGAAACTTAATATGGCTCGATAACTATCCATCACACTTATATACCGCCTGGAGCCGCTTGGTGGAAGATGAGAAGGCAGAACACCAGGTTAAAGCAATTAATGAATTCGAACTAGAGAACCTTGTGCCGAGTGAAGATGAAAGAAAAATTATCCATGATATCATGATCACATATGAAAAGGAGAAACTTGGCACTCAACATTCGGAAGCTGGAGAGGGTTTTGGTGTTGAGCACCATGATGCGAGTTCTGAAACTCTTGTGCCAACCCAGCTCGAAACTACATCTACGGTTGATCCTCAGTCTGTTCCTGCATATAATCCCGATCAACCGCGGTTATCTCCTGTTCACGAGCACGTTACTGAAGCTGCTCCAGTTTCGCATACAAGTCATTCTGAGGAAGGTATTCTGAACATCTCTTATGTTCATTCAAAGTGGGAAGTGTTACTTGCAGCAATCATAAATAACTTTTTCTTTGTCTCTATTCAGTGATAGTAGCTACATTTGTCGCGCCTCCTGCAACTCAAGAGCCGTATCATGAGCAGGAGACCATCATAACAGAAGCGACCACTATAACGGCTACTGCGCTAATCGATGGAGCACAGGGGAGCATACTTAGTTTTGATGAACAGATGATGGAGGAACTTCTCGGTCGTCATAGTGACCCTTTCGCTGATATGCCATTTGTCATGGGTGGAGGCGTACCTGTGACCAGCTCCTCGGACCCCATTGCTAGTGTTCCCGGTGATGAAACAATTCACGAAGAGGAGATAATAGCCGAAATTAACGCTGAGATAAAAGCATCTGCGCGGGCTAGTAGCTTTGGAGGTGGGATGGCAGGCCCTAGCCCAGCTCCTTTACGAATGATTTCTCCTGGTAGTACGGTCGTTGACACAAGTGTGCCTTCTCCTTCTTCTAACATTGATCCTATCCCTCCGACTCCGCCTTCAGGAAGCATTCCAATCCATGTGAGTTCATAGGAGGAAGTTAACATAATGCCCCCGATTGGAGATCAGCCACCAAAAGGAAAGGGCTCAAAGAGGCAGCCAAGTGGTAGTTCTAATGGGTCGACACCGAGGAAGAAGAATAAGAAGAAATTTAGAGAATAAACACGACTTCACGGCTCATTTTTGGTAGATGGATAGGGATTTCCTTTCGTTTTTATAGGCCGTGTATAGATGCGGGTTCGGACAATACTAGTAGGATTTTTGTATAATTTTGTAGTTAACCTTTTCTTCCAAAGAATAGTTGAAATAAAATTCCATTTTGCCTTTAGCTCAGTTTGTATTCATTCTTTAAAGTATTTCAGTGCTCGAACTTCCATTCAATACACTTGTGAAGTTTTAGTCTTTGAATTGGACCTGGGTTTAGTCGCTAAGTTCCGGAGCTATAGCTTCGGGTGTCGCAATCAAGCATGAAGTCGAACTTCGATATTGCATTGTCTCAATCAGTGGCTGACACTTAAGTGCTGCAGCTAGTTCCGAGGATAAGTTGAAAAGATTGGTTAACAATCGCTGTTTGTCGTTAATACATCAAGCTTAACTTCGCTGAAGCAAGACTGAAACAAGACGTGTTTAGGTGATCAAATCACACATGCTCATCTATTGGTGATCACATCCACACTTTGGGGACTACACTTGTAGATTGGCGATCAGTCACACACTTGAGGTTTGGAGATACATCCACGCTCTGGGGACTTAAGTTATTTTATGGGCGGTCAGTCACACCCGTTTGATATTCAGAACTTCCTCCGCACTCTACGGACTTAGATTGATTCGTGGATGGTCAGTGACACCCACTTTGCGCTCATACTCCGATCCACACTCCGTGGGCTCGGAGTTGTCCTACAGATGGTCGATTCATACCCGGTTTGTGTTTAAACTCCAATCTGCACTCTGGGGATTTTGAGTTAGTCGATATTTATACTCTGGTCCACACTTTGGGGACTTAGAGTTAGTAGATGTTTATACTCCATTCCATGCTCTGGGATTCTGGAGTTAGTTGACAGATGGTCAGTCACATCTGTTGTGAGTTTCTAAATTTTGTTCGCACTCCAGGAACGATGGATTTATCAGGATCATGGATCGTTGATTTACATCCACCCCGAGTTAACAAGTGAGGCCGTTAGATGGACGGGTCCATCCTCCTCAAACTTGGTTTGAATACAGGAGAAGTTGTTAGGCAGACAGATCCACCCTCCTCGAACCATATTTATAAGTTTATACTCTAGTTCGCACTCTAGAAATCTAGAGTTAGTTAGAGGATTGTCGTGTATTAATCCTTTTGTAGCTTCAGTGTGATGGCTTGCCCCTGTTTTCGAGTTTCACTTGGCAAGTGACCGCTCACATCACAATCACTCGCTATTTGAATAAATTCCACCATACGGTGGAACTTAGCTCTCCATGCATAGAGATGGTCGTATGAAGCATTTCAAAAAAATCACAGCTCTGGCTCGAAGAGACTGCATTTTATTGCTAAAATAAGAAAATACGGCAAAGTCAGTTGCCTTATTACAAATTCAAATTTTGAAATAAGGAAACAAATTGTAAATGAAAAGTAGATCGAATGAACAAATAAAGCTTGTCATGTGTAGTAGCGACGAAGACTCTTTCTATTCCAGGCTCTCGGCAGAGTGAGACCATCAACGGTCGATAATTTCAATGTGCCGTCTTCGAGCTTTCGTTCGATGACATACAGCCCTTCCCATTCCGGTTTCATATGTGAAGGAACTAGGTAAATTCTCTTGAGGACAAGATCGTTGAGTTGAAAAGTTCGGGGTCTGACCTTGGCATTGTATATTTTCGAGCGACTCGAATCCGGTAAGCAACTGCTCTCAAATCAGGCTTTTCATGCTTCTCATCCAATAAATCCAGAGATGCGGCAAGTAATATAGCATTCGTTTTCAGATTATAATATGTCACACAATGAGAAGGTACTTCCATCTCGACTGGAATAACGGCTTCTAAACCGTAGGAAAGAGAGAATGGAGTGTGGCCGGTCACGAATTTGTGGGTTGTTCGATAAGCCTACAAAGCCATGGGAAGTTCATCGACCCATTTCCCCCAGCCTTTTCCAATCGTTTCTTCAGAATAGACTCTATAACTTTATTAACAGCTTCAACCTGTCTATTCGCTTGAGGGTGTGCAACTGCGGAGAACTTCTTTTGGATGTGGAATCGTTGACATAAATTCTTAAATTCAACACCGTCGAATTGGGTTTCAGTGATGATGGTATGTGGGAGACCAAATCGACAGATAATGTTGCGTACTATAAAGTTGATCACTTTCTCCGTTGTGATTGTAGCAAGAGGTTCAACTTCTGTCCACTTGGTAAAGTAATCAACTGCGACGATGGCGTACTTCGCACCACCTTTGGCTAGAGGTACAGAACCAATAATGTCAATGCCCCCATACTGCAAACGGCCATGGACTGACCATCTGAGTTATTTCGGTAGGTGTGGCTCTAGGAATCCGAGCGTGTTTTTGACATCTATCACATTTTCTGGCGTAGTCCGATGCATCACGATTTACAGTCGACCAATAGTATCCATAACGAAGCACTTTTTGGGCAAGAGCTTGCCCCCTTATGTGATCGCCACATTCTACTTCATGTACGTCGTGCAATACTTGTTTGATTTCATTATGGACGATGCACCGAAGTAAAAGAAAGGAGTATCCTCTTCTATACATGACTCTATTCTGAATAGTGAACCACGAAGCTTTTCAAAGAGCTTGTCTCCTTTCACTCCTGCGCTCTGGAAGGGTCCCATGCTCGAGATAGTTTCTGAACGGGGTCATCCATGACTCCTTATTGGGAATGACTTCAAATACCCAATCTATTTCCATCTGATCGATGCTTGGGGAAGATAATATTTTCATGGGTTCCCATTTGCTGCGCCTCACCTATACTGCCTAACTTTTCTAACGAGTCGGCTTTCTGATTGTGCTCTCGGGATATGCAATAGATGACATAATAATCGAACCGATTCAATATTTTCTGAACCCAAGCAAGGTAAGCAGCCAGCCTTTGGTCTTTGGCCTGGTACTCCCCTCGAACTTGACACACGACCAATTGCGAATCACGATAAATCTCTACAGCAATGATTCTTAAATCTCTGGCAAGTCTCAATCCAGCAAGTAGGGCTTCATATTCGGCCTCTTTGTTGGTCGCATGAAAATCTAACTTTAAAGCATGGCTTATAGATCGACCTTCAGGAGTTTCAAGTACAACCCCAGCACCTGAGCAACGGTCGTTTGATGCACCAGCAGTATGCAGCTTCCAGATATACTTGGGTGATTCACTGGTTTCGGAAAAGTCCTCCAAGATAGTGAATTCAACAATGAAATCTGCTAGGACTTATCCTTAAATGGCTCACCTTGGTATGTAAGTGATGTCAAACTAACTCAGCTCCATATTCCACTTGAGTAACCTACCAGACGTCTCAGGCCATGTAATGACAAGTTGTAACGGCTGGTCGGTGTAGACGGTGATAGGATGAGCCTAGAAATGCAGACGGATCAGCTTCCTCGAGGAATAACAAGACAATAAGCCAACTTTTCCAGCTTTGGGTAGTTTCTCTCTGCTCCAATCAGTCATTTGCTAATGTAATAGATCGACCATTGTAAGTGGTCTTCCTCTCGAATTAAGGTAGCACTGATTGCGTTTTCTAACATCGCCAAGTAGATGTACAATCTCTCGTGATCAATGGGCCTTGACAGAATGGGTGGTGTAGAGAGGTGTTAAATCAGTGCTTTGAATGCACCCTCACATTCCATAGTCCATTCAAAGTTCTGTTTCCCTTTTCTGATCAGATCAAAGAAGGGAATGCATTTGTCAGTGGATTTTGAAATGAACCTGCTCGGTGCTGCTATTTTTCTGTTGAGGCTCTAAACTTCCTTTATAGTCCTTGGAGTCTCAAGATCTTTGATTGCCCGGATCTTTTTGGGATTGGCTTCCATTTCTCGAGCATTGACGACAAACCCGAGGAATTTTCAGAATGCGACCCCAAAGTGATATTTCAACGGGTTGAGCACCATTCTATATTCTCAAAGGATGTTGAACATTGATTCCAGGTCTTTGATATGATCAGTGGAGAATCACGACTTCACAAGCATGTCGACCATATATAACTCCATGGTTTTTCCAATCTGGTTGGCGAACATTCGGTTAACTAACTGTTGGTAAGTTACCCTGGTACTCTTGAGTCCGAACGGCATGACTTTGTAGTAGTAAAGTCCCATATCGGTTACGAAGCCTGTATGCTCCTGATCGGGCAAGTGCATGTGATAAATGCGGATTATGGATCTTAAGACTAGAATTAACACTAGAGGGGAGGATGAATAGTGTTTTAAGGAACTACTAATTCCTTTTGAGTTTATATTAAATTGAACACAAATGTATGCAATGTTCAGACACATATATGATCACAGAATCAAACACAGATGCATATATAAAGTAAAAGCAATAAAGGAAAGAACACACCGGATTTTATACTGGTTCGGAGTTACCCTAAATCCAGTCCCGCAACATAAGTACGGATTTCCTTTCAAAATCAATTCTTACAATTACGCCCTCGATTTCAAGGTCACAAGGTACACCACTCCAGACTCACAATCCTCTGGGTAGAGATACTTGATTTTGCGGGCAACAAGTTCACCCAATTGATTTCCCAGGCTACAATCACACCTTTTCTCGCTTGATTGATTTCACAGGCTACAATCACACCTTTTCTCACTCAATTAATTACGAAGAAGCCTATAACTCTGAATAGCACTGGGAACTTGTTGAGATAGTGATAGAGAATCAAACCAGAAATGATCTGGTTAGATTCAATGGTGATTTCGGTAGAGTAATGGTAAAAATGTATATAAAGAAACGTGGAAGAAAAATAGGAGTGAAATCAAAGAATTTATGAATAGAAATTTGTTTAAAACAGCCCCTATTTATAGTAGAACAACAGCCATGTCTATTCGTGAAAGGATATGACGAATAGACACTTCCTTTGAAATTCAAATTTTTGAAATAAAATGTCACCTTGTCGACAAGGGTCCCTAGGGGTTATCGACAGGCTAAGTAATTTTTGGTAATTTGTTTTTCTTTGAAAATAACTTCTATCTTGTATTAAAACTGTTTTTAAACTTTATAAATGTACTTAACTATGGTTAAAATACATAAATAAGTATAGAGAATAAAATTTTACTATATATATTAAATCTAAGTATAAATATTAAAAGTTAAATATTAATTAAAAGATAGTTTAAAATCAAGGATACTTTGATTTTGAAGATAAAGATTATTTTGAGGCTAAAAGTATTTTAAAACTAGGATAGATGTTTTTGATTCTTTTAAAGGAAGATTTTGAAATCATTTTGAAAACAAGATATAATTTTGTAAAACATTTGAATAAAAGTTAGTGGATACAAAATAATGTTCCACTAGATTTTTCGTAGGTTCCATCCTACTTAGGGTTTCATCCCTTTAGCAGGGTCGAAGTGGATTTCATTCCAATGGATTTTAAGATGTTAGTGCTTTTCTAGGAGTTTTAACAAAATTCCTAATTAAATTACTTATTATTGAAATCTTGAACTCTTGATAATCTTGACACTCATGAGTTTTCAATCTTGATATCTTCAGTCTTGAATCTCTATACTGTACAGTCTTCATTCTTGGTACCTACATGGTTACATCCTGAATATACATATATATCTAAACTATAATGTTAGTGTTTATATTTTATAACAATTCCTAAGGTTGTTGTCATCAAAACAAACTTCTCAGGGACAAACAATCTCCCCCTTTTTGATGATGACAACCTTTATTTATAAAATATTACTTCTATCCTAAGAACTCCCCTTAAAACTAAAAACTCCCCCTTAATCTGTGCCTAACTATCCTATATTATACTTCTCCCCCTTTGTCATCAACAAAAACTCACTCCAAACTATATAACTCCTCCTTAATCTAATATTATATGACATGTGATTATAATGATAGTGTTATCATAAATAATCAACAGTTAATTCTAAAACTAAAATTTAGTCCTTAATTACTAACTACCCTAACTAAGAATCCATATATGATAATAATTATAATAGAGATAATGTGAGAATTCAAATATAAGAACATAAATCATTTATTAATTATATATTGTTATATTTACATTTGCATAGAAAACATACGTAAGATCATATAACGATAAGAAAAGAGAGAAAAGAAACTAATGTGTATTTATACATATTATTTTTTGCACACCAATTATCAATCCACGCCAAACCAAATCAAATCAAATCAAATCAGTCCAAGCAATCAATTTAAATCAAACAAAGCAATCAAATAAAATCAAACATTACGAGGAACTTCTACCCATCCTTCTTCTCCAAATATAGGGTCTGCTTTAATGACATCCCAATCTTCATTTTCATTGGTGAGAGAAAGTGGAGGATGTGCTTGATTATCATCTTTGTGCAGGGAAGAAATCATCCATCGTATCGTATCGAAATGCTTTTCTTGTTCCGTGATCATCTGCATTTGACTCAACTCTAAGTGTCGCTGATTATGAAGAATGAAACAAAGAATATTTTTGAAAGTGTTAAGGGTTTCTTCAAGATTCTCGGTCAAACTATGAATTGGAATAGCCATATTTGAGTTTCTGAGAAGAAATATAAATAAAGTAGATAAGAAATGATTTTGAGTGATGAATACTGGAAGAAATATGTATTTATAGGTGTAGAAATTCGTTTGAAACAAATAGACACAAGGTAGTTATTCAGATTTCAAATTTAAAATGAAAAGTCATTTCTGATCAGTACTTGTCGACATGCTCTATGAAGGGTTGTCTATACGGGTCAGTTAATTTTGATAACTCACTTTGATTTTGTGAATAATTGTATGTGTGTGTATATATATATATATTTATATAATATACTAACATTTATTCTGGAGATAGGATAAGCTAGATAACAGAAAAGTAATTCAATTTCATTTCATAATAGAACAATATAATGATTAAACATTAAGAACTACAAGAACATTCAAATCAAAATAAACTAAAACCAATACAACATGACATGAAAAGGAAAAACTAGTTAGAGGATGATGAAGATGAAGATAATCCAAGCTTCATACTGACTTAGGAGAAAAACTTGTTCATCTTGGATGACATTTTGTCCAATTTCTTACTAACAGCCGTTTAAGTGTCCGTTGATTCTCAACAATGATCTTTTGATTTTTGAGTAAGGTTTTGTTGGTTGGATTAGAGAGATAGTCAATACTTTCCAAGGATGTTTCACTTTCTTCTTCTTCTTCTATTTCCATTTCATCCCCTTCATCTTCTTCTTCTTCCTCCTCTTCCACCTCCTCATGAGCCAAACGCTCTTCCTTTCTGGTAAGAGTTTCATATGGTTGAAAAACATATGGAATTTTCATAAGAGAAATGTTTGAGTGATTAAAAACTTTTCTTGAAACAAATTCTTCTCCTTTGAAATCTACTCCAAACTAACTAAAAATTCGAGTGAGATAGATTCCATGATACAAAGTGCTTTCACCCATTTCAAGTTTTTTGGGACGAAATTCATCCAAAATAACTGGCGTCCAATTAATATCATAATTTCCAAAAATAGCAAAAAGTTCTTTGCAAACTTTTGAAGTTGGATTGTTAAAACTCCCCGATCTTGGGGTCAAAGTATGTTGTAAAAGAAGATTAACAATTCTAGCTTTTGGTTGAAAGTTTTGATTTATGAATTCAAAGTTATCTCCTTCGAAAATGTGATGAAATGTATCACGATCATTTTCATCAATATTAAAACTAGAAAGATCCATTCCCATGCTCTTGCAATTGAGAATGGTACCTAAAAGATCATAATTTAAGATGATTCTAGTGCCTTTGACACTACTCCAAATTTCATCATCGTTTCCATTATAAAATCCACGGTTGAGATTTGCGTAGAAAATTTTAACAAGATTTGGATAACAAACAAAATCATTTTGTGAAGCATCAACAAGACTAAGAACTTGGTTGTTTGCAAAAAGAGAATCGATTTCATAAGTAGATAAATCTTGAAATAAAGCAAACTTCCCAGGGTGGACTTTTCCATAGTTAGCATAGTTGATAAATGCTTTTATAGCCTCCTTATCATTGAAGAGTTGCTCTTTTATCTTTTTGGAAATTCTCATTGTGGAAGGGTTGCTTGAAGAAACCATTAGAGTAGAAAGTAGAGAGCTTGATATTAAGAGTTTGGATTTGAAAATGAAAGTGAAAAGTTGTGATAAGAGATAGTAAATAAATGATTCTCAAAGGACATGTTCTCTGGTCAAAAGGTGACTTTTCAAAGTCTTAAATGAAGTGAAAAGATGGAGGAAAATTTAACATTTGAATTCAAATTTTGAATTTTGAATTTCTGTACCCTTATCGACGTCATGGTGCGGAACTTGTCGACAAGTGTCTCTGAATTTTCATGATTTATTTCTCTTACGTATTCTAATATATATATATATATATATTATTTTTAATGCCTATATATATCTGGAATATTACTAGAATTATAGCATATTCCATAAAATATTATGATACTATTAAAAAATAAAATAAAAATAAAATAATAGTAAAGAAATAAAAATAAAATTTTTAAAATTCATACAACACACCAATCAAGCATCCAATTCTAAGCATGCAATTTCAAACAATGTATTGTAAACGTGTACCTTTTTCTGAATCCGTTTCACTGAATTCGTCGGAGCCGTGAACTGCCATGAAACACATATTTGAATTATTTGTCTTCTGTTCATCATCGCTTGAAGATGAGTCTGAGTCATCTAGAGTAGCAGTAAATGCATGTTTTCATTTTTTTACGGAATCATTGTTTATAGGAAGATTTTGCCTATCTGGATGCAGACAGTCTCTTTTGATATGGCCTGGTTCGTGACAGTTGAAACATTTGATATAGTTTGGCACTACATTCTGATTTCTAGAGTTCTTATACTTGTTTCTCTTGAGATTATTCATCTTTCTGTATTTCAGGAATTTCCGAAAGTTCTTGGTCATAAGAGCTATCTCTTCATCATTATCGCTGTTTGAGTCTGATCCATCGGTCAATGCATTGAATGCAATTGATTTCTTTTTAGATGCTTTGCTTTCTCTTCTCTCAATCATTTGGACTTCAAACGACATTAGATTTCCAATTAGTTCTTCTATCTTTAAGGTACTGATGTCATTTTCCTCTTTGATTGCAAGTGTTTTTGATCCTATTCTGGAGTAAAAGAATTTAAGATATTTCTGACTTGGTCTTCTTCCGAAAATTTCTTTCCTAAGGATATTAGAGAATGCATAATATTCTGAGATCTACTATACATATCTAAAATATACTCATTATAATTCATTCTAAATAATTGAAACTGATTTGCGAGCATGGAAATTTTGGTCTGTTTAACTTTGCTTGTTCCTTCGTAAGTAACTTGCAAAGTTTTCCAGGTTTCATATTCAGACTTACAAACTAACACTCTATTAAATTCATTCCTATCAAGTGAAAAAAACAAAATATTCATAGTTTTAGAGTTGTTTTGTGCAATGGTCTTTTGCTCCGCAGTCCACTGTGCAGAATCAGTTGTGGGTTCAAAATATTCAGTCTATGTGATATTCCAAGTGTCTAGTCCTACAGATTGTAAAAAATATTTTCATCCTACGTTCCCAATATGCATAGTTACTGCCATTAAAAAGTGGTGGTCTGACAGTAGACCAACCTTCTACAAATGAATTAGTGATAGGGATAATAGAACCGGTGCTGGTAGTAGTAATTGTACCAGTGTTGGTAGCCATTTTGAAAAATTTTCAAAATTCAGATTATGAAACTTTGAAAACATTGCTCTGAAACCAAATGTGAGAAATACGGATTACAGATCTTAAGGTTAGAATTGAAACTAGAAGGGGATGAATAGTATTTTAAGGAATTACTAATTCATTTTGAGTTTATATTAATTTGAACACAAATGCATGTAATATTCAGACACGGATATGATCGCAGAATCAAACACGAATGTAGATATAAAGTAAAAGCAGTAAAGGAAAGAACACACCGGATTTTATACTAGTTCGGAGTTACCCTACATCCAGTCCCACTACATAAGTATGGATTTCCTTTCAAAATCAATTCTTACAATTACACCCTCGATTTCAAGGTCACGAGGTACACCACTCCAGATTCACAATCATTTGGGTAGAGATACTTGATTTTACGGGCAACAAGTTCACCCAATTGATTTTCCAGGCTACAATCACACCTTTTCTCGCTTGATTGATTTCACAGGCTGCAATCACACCTTTTCTCACTCAATTAATTACAAAGAAGCCTATAACTCTGAATAACAGTGGGATCCTATTGAGATAGTGATAGAGAATCAAACTAGAAATGATGTAGTTATATTCAATTGTGATTTCGGCAGAGTAATGGTAAAAATGTATATAAAGAAATATGGAAGAAGAAGAGGAGTGAAATCAGAGAATTTGTGAATATAATTTCGTTTAAAACAGCCCCTATTTATAGTAGAACAACAACCATGTCCATTCGTGAAAGGATATAACGAATAGACACTTCCGTTGAAATTCAAATTTTTGGAATAAACTGCCACCTTGTCGACAGGGTCCCTAGGGGTTGTCGACGGGCCTAAGTAATTTTTGGTAATTTATTTTTCTTTGAAAATAACTTCTATCTTGTATTAAAACTATTTTTAAACTTTATAAATATACTTAACTATAGTTAAAATACATAAATAAGTATAGAGAATAAAATTTTACTATATATATTTAAATCTAAGTATAAATATTAAAAGTTAAATATATTATAATTAAAAGATAGTTTAAAACCAAGGATACTTTGATTTTGAAGATAAAGATTATTTTGAGGCTAAAAGTATTTTGAAACCAGGATAAATGTTTTTGATTCTTTTAAAAGGAAGATTTTGAAATCATTTTGAAAACAAGATTTAATTTTGTAAAACATTTGAATAAAAGTTAGTGGATACAAAACAATGTTCCACTAGATTTTTCTTAGGTTCCATCCTTCTTTGGGTTCCATCCCTTTAACGGGCTCGAAGTGGATTCCATTCAACAAATAAAATGGATTTTAAGATGTTAGTGCTTTTCTAGGAGTTTTAACAAAATTCCTAATTAAATTACTTATTATTGAAATCTTAAACTCTTTATAATCTTGATACTCATGAGTCTTCAATCTTGATATCTTCAGTCTTGAATCTCTACTATACAGTCTTCATTCATGGTACCTGCATGGTTAAATCCTGCACATACATATATATCGAAATTATAATATTAGTATTTATATTTTATAACAATTCCTAAGGCTGTTGTCATCAAAACCAACTTCTCAGGGACTAACAGTGCATGGGTATTTGGTTATAGGCAGATAAGGGTTCATGTCCAGCTGTTGAGTCTACGAGCTGATCGATTCGGGGAAATGGAAAACTATCTTTAGGGAAGGCTTTATTCAAGTCCTAGTAAACAATGCAAGTTATCCATTCCCCGTTTTGCTTTCAAATAAGTATATGATTTGATAGCCATTCCGGATGTAATGCATCTCAGATAAACCCGTTTGATTTGAGTTTTTCTACCTCTTCTTTAAGGGCAGCGGATCTCTCTGGATTCATACCATGCCTTTTTTGCTTGATCGGGACATGCCGCGGGTCAATATTCAGTGTGTAGCTCGCGATGTACGGAGAGATTCCACACATGTCAGAATGTGTCCAGGAAAACACGTCGTGGTTTGCCTGGAGAAATTCAACCAATTTCTCCTACATCCGTTAGCTTAGCTGAGATCCAATCTTTATCATTTTAGAATCGCCATTATCGTCGATCGGAACATCGATCATCAGCTCGGTCGGGAAAGCTTGACCGTTTCTACTTTCGACTTCACTTTCGGTTTCTCTTGGGTCAAGATCTCTTGGGAATTGGTTGAGGTGCCCGGGCCTAGGCGTTAGCTGTCACTTTTTCGCAAAGCAGACGCAGAGAGATTCCTCTACGCCCTTACCGTTTTCTTTTCACCGCGCCTATCGCAGCTCAGCAACATAACAGGCTCATCCAGTAGCTTGGTCTCCCTGAACGACTCCAACTCCATTACCGGTAGGAAATTTTAAAGTTAGATACCAAGGGGTAATGGCATCCCTAAACTCAGCCATGGACGATCAGCCCAAGAAAGCGTTGTATGGCGAGTCTATGTCCAATACAACAAACTGTAATATCCAGAATCTCTGGCATTCTCCAATTCCCAACCCCACTGGCAGTTCCACCACTCCAGTGGGTATAGTTGCGCTCCCATTGAAGCCATGAACACGAGACTGACAAGGTTTCAAGTCTTTTGTTTCCATCTTCATCTAATCATAAGCTCGCTTAAACAATATGTTCACTGAGCTTCCACTATCCATTAAGATCCTCTTCATCCAGGCAGGATCTACTTGAGCTGATATGACAAGTGGATCAATGGTTAGGGCTTCGACCCTGTTGGCATCTCGATCTCGAAATACGATGTCATCGTTTTCTGTTGTTTGGCCGGAGCCCTATCTTCCAAATTACTACAACATTCAAAGCTAGCTTGCCTGATAGACAAGGCATACGACTCCATATCCTTCCAGCTTCGATCTGTTGGATGAGGATCATCACTGACAGTATTAATCATTAGCCTCCCGCCGGTATGAGTGGGTTCCTCCAATCTTGCTTGATTTGGTATTTGATTTTGATTCGATGTGCCCACTCTCCTAGACTGCGGCTCCCGAACAAATTGCTCCAATTTTATCGTATAAACTTCTCAATAATATCTTATAAATGACGGCACTCATTTTTGTTGTGGCCATAACTATCATGGAATCTACAAAACATTCCCGTTTAAATCTATTTTTCCGATGATTGTTTCGAAGCAGGTTTCTTATACTGAATAGTATTGTAGGTCTGTAAATACACATTTTCCTGCGACGTATTTAGAGGATATAATTGTCAAACATAGGAGCCCTATGTCGCGGCCCACGGTATTGATCCCGCTTCCTGTTTGGATTTCCATTGCCTCTCTGTTGATTCTATTTGTATGTTCAATTGCACCTTTTCGAAACTCTCCCCGGTTTTTTTAACAGCAACATTACTTTGGATTCCTTCCATATTGGGCCTTGCGTCATTCTTTTTTCTAAACTGTTTCGCATCCTCCCTCCTCAAGAATTGGGCTGCCTTGGAATAGTAACGGTCCAATGACGTAGGGGTTTTTCTAGCCAACCAGTTACCGATTTTGGAATCGGGATCGATCCCCTTAGTTAGTGCCATTACAATTGGGTTGTCATTGGGAAAACTAATCTTAGCACATGCAGTGTGAAACCTCTCCAGATAGCGTTTAAGTGTCTCTCTAGGAGCTTGAGTCATACTAGACAAGGTATTAACATCTTTCAGACTTGTGACATGCATGCAAAACTGTTCAACAAACTTTGTTGCCAACTGATCAAAACAAGAGATAGATCGAGGTGGTAAACGAGTAGACCACATAGTTGTATGCACCCTAGAGAGATCGAGAAGCTTCGGTACTTGACCGCTTCATCAGCTCGTGCAACATTCATCAAATATTCGTACTTTAAGATATGATGATTAGGATCAGAGATCCCTTCATAAATGGGTAGAGTTGGCATCCTGAATTGCCGAGGCGGTTCAGTGTAGAGTATATGATCGGTGAAAGGGGTATGACTCCGGGAGATTCTCCAGTCGTCGTTGCTGAGACCCTGACTTTCATGGATCATCGTTGGGATGTCTGGCATTTGGACATTTTGAGCATGCTGGGCCAAGGTGTGGCCGGGATCCACAATGTGAGGATGGGTCGGTCGTGATCGACGGTACATATCCTGCCTCCTTGGTTCGAGGTTCTCAAGAACATACGATTCAGGAGTATATTCATGTTGGCAACGGTTCGGATCTGTCCAGTTTCGGGCATCAACTCCCAAACCAATGGCAGTAGTGGCAGCGCGATCGTCAATAGCATGATAAGTAACAGTACCTCCTTGGGAGGAGGGTCCATTCTGATGGCTAGTTGACGGACCAACCCTTGGTTGCCCAAGATTCAAGGTGCGCTGATGTTTAGTAGCTTGTGTATAACTTCCGTCCAGCTGTGGGCGCGTGGACCTAAGATTGTAGTTAGAAGAGGCTGAACTCTCGATGGATGAATAGGAAGCCTGATCTCTTATGGATCTCCTTCATCTTTGACGATTCAGTTGATTGTTCAATTCCATGTTAGCACGGAGTTGCTGAGTAAGCTGCTGGCGGCTTTGAGTCGGCTCTTGCATTAGCAATTGAAATTCTTCTCTAGTAACAGGGCTTTGCGGATCTTAAGGTCCCTCATCATTCTGATCCCTCACACTCTACTTGTATTGATCCCTCGCACCCTACTTCGCATCGATCCTTTTAATTGTTTCGCATCGAAATGAACAAATGTTCTTCGTATCGATAACTTAGAGGCCATTTCGTATCGCTTATTGGTTGTTGATTTCATATTGATCTATGGCCGATCGATATGAAGCATGTTTGGTAGTGGATCGATACGAAGTGGACTCACGTGTTACTGTAGATGGATGCGAAGTGGGTGAGTTTGGATGGATACGAAGAAGGTTTAGTTGGATGGATGCAAAGAGAAGCATGTCTACCGATGGATGCGAAATGACCGATGCGAACAGAGGGATACGAACAGAAGCTCTTCTTCTAGAATTTGATTGACCCATAACCTGAGCATATGAACTCCAATCGACTTGAAATTTTAAATGTTGGCTTCTGTAGCTTTACTTGTCGTATCATATCAATTGTAGCTTGATCCGGACTCGGGCAAAGTTTGTAAGTATCCATAGTAGACCTATGTACAATCGATCTCCAGAATAGACCAGCTTTATTTTTCGACCAATTCCTTGGTATCACAGCTTTTCCAAAAGACCGGATAACATTTTCCCTCCAAGGTACGTCTTGTTAGATGCTTTATATTAGATGCTTCCTTGGTATCACCCTCCTCATTCCTTCTTATTCGATGATTCTCCTCATATCTCAATACATCTTAGTACCTCCTGGGTGAATGTCAAACTTTAAGTGATGAAGTTCATTCAAGACTCCTTTCTGAAGGCATCAAACATCCAAAACATATGTTCTTCCCTTCTTCTGAAGTCGGCATCTTTCGTCAACTTCAAAGCCTCCCAACTCTTCAGTCTTGGCACTAGTACTTAAGCATATAATCCTTTTGGTACAAAGTGGATCTTTTCTTTGCTTCTCGGTGATTCTTTCCGTGATAGCTGACCGAATCTACAAGCATGATAGTGTCCCGAAAGCTCTACTCGAATCAGTGCTTGACCGAAAGTGTATGTTATGGGAAGCTAATGTCTCTAAAGCATTCCACTCTTCAATCATTGCCAAAACATAACTCTGCTGCCTTTGGCTTAAATCATCAATAACCTTATTTTCTTTCCCTATGTATATTCTACCTTGAAATCATAAGATGCCAAGAACTCTAACCACATTTGTTGTCTCATGTTCAACTTCTTCTTAGAGAATAAGCATTTCAAGGACCCGTGGTTAGTAAATAGTTCAAAACTTTCTCTTAAAAGGCAATGTCTTCAAATCTTCAAAGCGAAGACAACTGCTTCTAATTCCAAGTCAGGTGTCGGATATCGAATCTCAGAGGGTTGCAGCTGCCTAAATGTATAAGCTATTACTTTGCCTCTTGGCAACAACGCTTCTTCTAACCTCGAACCTAAAGCGTCAATATACGCAATCATATCTTTATTACCTTCGAGTTTAACTAGAACTGGAGCAATCATCAACTGAAGCTTCAACTCTTGGAATGATGTTTCGCACTCTTGTGTTCAAGCATACTTCTCTTTCTTCAAGCAAGCCTCATTATTGGCACTACTGCATGAGAGAAATTCTTGATAAATCTTCGATAGTAACCCACTAATCCTAGAAAACTCTGTATCTCTACAACAGTCTCGGGTATCTTCCAACTATTCACGGCTTCAAATTTCAAAGGGTTTATAGTTAAAACTCATTCTAAAATTACATAGCCTAAAAGCTTGACTTTCCTTCTTCAAAAACGACACTTAGAAATTTTTGCCTTTGATTAATGTTGTCTCGATTCTAATACAAGCATTAGGTAAATCTCATGGTATCTCTCATCTATTGAATATGCTAAGATATCATGTACAAATACCAACAAATATCGATGTAGTTGGTCTCGGAAGATCAAATTCATCAAGTATACAAATTACGCAGGTGCATTAGTTAGTCCAGATGACATTATTAATGACTCATATGAACCATACCTTATTTTAAAAGCAGTCAAAGGAACACTCTCCTCCAAAACTCTCAGTTAATGGAATCCCAAAGCCAAATCTAGCTGCAAAAATACCTTAGCTCCATTCAACTAATCAAACAAATCAACAATTCTTAGTAAGGGACATATTTTCTTCATATTTCTATCATTCAGCTTTCGATAGTCAATACACAGTCTTAAAGAACAATCAAACTTCTTCATAAACACTACCAAAGCTCCCTGTGGTGAACTACTCGGCCCTACAAAGCTCTTAATTTCTAAATTTACTAGTTGCTTCTTCAACTCCTTCATCTCTTTTGGTAGCATTCTACCAAGGGTCGGCTAAATGGCTTGGCTCTCTATATCAACTCGATATGAAACTCAACACTCTCTGTGGGTAGGAATCTCGAAACTAGTTGAAACACATCAAGGATGTCTCTAACTACTCAGCTTCTCCAATATCTTCTTCCTTTAAAGCTAAAGCAAACAATACACTCTTACACCTAATTTTTGGCTTTTCCAAAGTTAAAAGTACTCTTGTTCTTCAATCTAAGTGACTCAATGCTATAATCCTTTTGGCACAATATATCCTAGCACCATATCATTACAACTAATTCATCCTTAAAATAAATTTGAAACCTACAAATTTAAACACGTAGGGATCACACAAAAGCTTACACCCTCATAACTCAATCCCTAAATTAGTGCACATAAATCCGAGAGTAGCATATACCCCATCTTTGATTTACTACACATATTAAAGTGACTAAATAGGTAATCTCCAACCCAACTTTATCAACCAAGTATTTGGCTATAAATGAATGCATAGCACCGGTATCAAACAATTATCTAATTGAAATTCCATAAATCAAGGTCATACCTTACAAGACAACATTCTTGCCCTTCTCTTTGGTAGATGGTCCTTTCCTTGGCCCCCCCCCCCAAAGAAAACACTTTAGCTCGCAACTTTGGACAGTCTTTCTTCTAATGTTATATTTTGTCACCGTTAAAACATTTATGTTTAACCCAGATTCTCGGTGATGGGTACTTAGATGCATAGTACCCCTTTTGCCCATAATTAAAAAAAGCAACTTTAGCAATATCAGTCTCTATATTCTAACCCTTTAGCCAAGTCTTCTTGCCCTTAGCATTAGGAGTGAATTTATTCTTTTGAACTGCCTTGGACTTCGCTTCGACCGTCCTCTTCTCCAAATACATTCCATTATATCTTCAAGTCATGTCCATAATGAACTCAAATGGAGATGTCAAGTGTACTATCACCTTATTATCCAAACCTTGCATCAAACCTTGGATGATCTTCTGACTCTTCTTCAGTGGGGTATTAATTATCTCTTGGTCGTACTTAGCTAAAGCATTGAACTTCTGAATGTACACTTCCACCGAAAGGTCTCCCCATTTCAAGAAAATAAATTTCCATATGAACACACTATGCTAAGACTTGGATATGGACCAACCCTCAAATCTCGCCTTGAAATGATTCCAAGCGATCTCCTTTTTGGGTGTCTTAGCAATCACCTTTTCCCAACAATCCAAAACATTTCATGTAATTTTCCTTGAATCTAGTCTTCTTTTTTGTGCATCATTCAATCCTAGATATCCAAAGATAAGCTTGTGAAATCTCAACCAATTCAACATTTCAACCGTAGGCCCCTTTCCCGGAAACATCTCGCCTTCCAAATTTCGGTAGTCTTGGTTCATCTTGGAGAAATCCTTCATTACTAAAGGCCTTGGCTCAATAGCTTTGGGGATATTCTCCCTCATCATTTGCATCATAAATTACCGAAACAAGGCATTCATTCCATATTCGTTACATTAGCTGGTGGATAAACTTCATTTTCAACAACTTATGGCACTCCGCCTTTGTTTCTCCCATTGGTTTGAGTGCTCTTGGTCTCTTTTCTTACACTTGCTCCCTCTTGAACTGCAATCTTTCACTTCTCATTCCATTCTTGCTTTTATATTAAGAAAATATCCATTAGAAATGGAAAGAAAGAGAGTGGAACAACAATATAAGAATATAAATATCTACTTATATATCTATATAAGTACCTATATTATGCCATGATGATGATGTGCTCCCCCCAACCGTGCGTACCGCCCCTTGATCCTTGGATAAAGACTCGGTTGGCCATAAAATATTGAGGAGCTCCACGAGGCCTGCATGCAACTAATTCATACTATAGTTTTATTTGAACAACTCAAACAGAGGAGAAATATACCCTAGGATTAGATCTACTTGCAGCTCACTGCATATTATCACGTCCAATTGAGAAAGTATTAATATAGCCATTCATCATTAGAATGTACTCGTCCACTTTTATGCCCTTCATCATTTTTGTGTTGAATGGTTTCTTGGTAAGTTCATACCTTGTGGAATGGAGCTATTCCCTAGACAAGGCGTTAATGCTATTGAATTTAATGGATATTCACATTTTCATGTTATCTCTGAGATGGTTTGTCCAACATAGACAAATGTAAACTTGGGCGATTTTAAGATCCACGACCTTTTTGTTATAAGCTATGTTTAATTAGGGGTTTGCATTATATTATTAGTGTGTTTTTTGCTTGGAGGATCGGTTATTGATGGCCATAGATGTTCGTATGTTAGTACTATCTTTACTGTCTTTAACCTGTTTGTATAGTTCGGTTTGTGATTTTGTCATTTTCTAAAAACAACTTGGGTGTAGACATTTTTTGCATATTTTAATTAAGTAGATCAGGACATTTTTCATAGTAGATGTCTTTTAATATTAGTAAGGCTAAATGTTAGATTTCATTTTACAAATAAGTTCTCACTAGTCTTCTATGTTTGTCAAAGCTCTATGACGAAATATAAAAGCCTTTTGACTTCACCGGTGGGTATGAGGACTCATTTTCGTTGAGTTTCTGACCCTTGAGGAATATCAACAAATCATACTCTCATAAATAATGAACAACGCATTATCGATTGAATCATATACTACTCCTAATTTGTGCTTCTTTGTCCTTATCTCATTACGACCTTGAGGAATCACTATACGGGTATATTAAATTTTAACGGTATAGGCAGTTATCACATTTAGTGTTAGAGCTTAGGTTTCGTAGTCGACCTAAGTTGATATCGTGATCCATTAGAGATAATAAGGAGTTATCCCTTAGAATGCATCGAGAGCATACTAGAGAGCATACTTGTTACATAGTTAGGTTTTCAAAACTACATAATAGTAAATGTATATAGTGTAAAGTCACATGGCACACATGAGTATACTTATCCAGAATTCCTAATGGAGAGACCAGTCATTCTTATTACATATTGAAGGATGAGCCATCATATAAGGAATGCTACTATAAACTCCAATTATGCAGTAGAGGAAAGAGTTAACTCGGGAGTAGATAATCTCGATTTGCAGATGACGTTCAATACTATGATAAGGAATATGGCGTAAAATTTTCAAGTAGCCGCTCCAAAAGTTACTATTGATGGTGATGCTTCGATGCATGCATCCAAAGTCGACTGTGCTAAGCTGAATAAAGACTTCACTAGTCTTGATGGCAACCGTCTCGAGGAACGGAGTTGGCTATGGAAGTGCAGAAATGGCTAGACACCTATGAAAATTTTTTGTATGATTTGGAACTAAAGGATATTACTAGGAGGATATTGGCCTCTTGTAATGCCCCGTAATTTTAATGATAATTAATTAAGAAGAATTAATTAATAAACAATAGTGCTAAAAATTGAATTTTTACAGACATTGGAATTCGGCTACGAAATTTTCCCTTTGAATTTGTGGTGATTTTCTGATCAATTTTCAAATATATGGTTTTTTGATCAGAGTTCAAACGAAAAATTATTAACATTTGAAGTTTTTTAATCAGAAGTAATTATATATGTTATTAAGGAAAAAATATAATTAAATAAGGATGATTAACGTTAATGGTTAGTTAACGCTTACTTAACATTTAAGTATAATTAACGTTAATCAAAGTGGAAAGAAATTATATCGTTTGTGTATAAAAGGGAATCAATTAACAAAATCAAACGACGAACGATAATTAACCAAAATTTCTCAACCGATCAACCCCTTAATCGGGATCGTTTGACAGTTAGCAATCAAATGAACTGCATTTAAAATAATTTAATCTAATTGCAGGCTTTCATTTAAACCCCTAAATATGGGCATAACCCCTCACTTTCTTCTCATATTTCTAAAGCAACGATGGAGCTCTGCCATTTTCTCTTCTCTAAAAATTCTTAATTCTAAAGAAGACTACAATTTATGTACGCATATATAAGTAGAGAATATTATAGCATGATTGAAACAAGAATAGGGTTGAATTAAATTGTCAAAGCCAAGGTAAATTATAAATTTGGATCTTAATAGAAACTAAATCCAAATATCTTTTCAGGTCTAGGTTTCTAATAGATATATGTATGGTTGTTGTATATGTATTCAGATAGGGGACATAAGGGGAGTCAAACTGGAATAACATAGATTAGATATGGAGATTTGAAAAGCTTAAAGGTGAGTAGGAAATTATATATTTTTATATAATATATTGGATTTATATCATTTTAAATCTAGTCCTGTATGCCTAAATGTAAATTTGGAGTTGTAGGCTAAAACAGTATACATGTAGTGAATTTATAAATCCTGCCTACATATTCTGTGATAGATAATTTAATTTCAATAATGCATATATGTGAATTTGGAAAGTATTGGATAGTAGTGGTCTTAAAATTGATAAATCATGTGGTAATTCCATATTTGTAGATTTAAATGACTAATTCAAGAAAAGTATAAATTAGAGTTATCACAATAAATTATAGGGATTTAAGTAGTATTTAAATTCATTGGAATGTAGAATGTTGCAATATAAATTTTTATAAATTATCAAGTTCTAATCATAAATAAAAGTGTATCTTTCGAAATTACAAAGGATGCATCTTAAAGAAAAAGATGTATAAAATAGGGATATTTACTGTATTTTGTACTATTTATTTCAATAGCTATGAAAATGATAATTCCTTATAATTCCAAATATTGCACAAATTCTCCTTTTTGATAAGACATAGAAATTTACGGTAATAACATTTCCTTTTGAGAGAGATATAATTCCAATGCATTAAAATACATAAATTCCTAAGGACTAATTAAAGAATTGTGAATATGAGAATAATAACAGTTTAAATAAAGAATTAATATATACATACATATATATATATATGTATGTATATGTATATTTATATGTATATGCATATGTATATGTATATGTATATGTGTGTGTATGTGTGTGTATGTATATGTATATTATGTATATATATGCAATGGCGTTAAGATGGAAATCAAATAATAATAAATAATAAAATGGTAGGCAGGTAATAATTTAAATAAAAATGGTATGGAAAGTTTACTAATAAAGGAGGGTAATAAAGGCTAAAAAGAAACAGAAACTAAATAAGGCTGAAAAGGTAAATAGAAAAGATATTTAATTCCTCTAATGAAAGTGGTAACTGATATTAAATTGATATCAATGGAACAAGAAGTAAGTGAAAAAGTAAAGGAACATTGCTAACAGTTGACATAGGAGGTATAATAATGAAACAAGTATGAACGCACACACACATGTAGCCTCAAGTATGTGTTTATGAAGGGTGTGAATTGTTGAAGTTAGTAAACAACTTAGATCATACGAGAATGACACGGTCATTAAAATAGATTGAAATGCGAGGTCAGTAGTGTTACACAACAGAAATTTGCCTACTGCAATGGGCTACCAGCGGTTGTGTGTACATTATACTGATGTGGCATATCTAACTGTTGTACCTATGAAGATATATATGTTCACGTATAGGAGGGATACCCAAGTAGGAAGGTTCATCTCGGTTGTAATGTCAAAGGACAAGTAGAGTATGCTTCAACCTTTTGGGGGTATTAAGTAACAAGTGGGTATTACCTTGATTTCAATAGGCCTACAGTTGTTTACTATATTATTTACAAGTGGATATACACCTCCTACTAGCGTATATCATGTTTAGGTCATGCACCGCCATAGTTGTTTACCAGATTGTTTGTTAATGGAAACGATAGATACCCCTTTACAGAGGTCTTTTAAATATGAATAGAGTATGGCTAAAATATTGTGACACTGTTATTAGGCACTACGAGAGTTCCTTGGTATGCACCATGACGAGGATGTGATACTGCATTGATGATGGACCCTGATGATGTGTTGGGTTACGAATACTAGTGGGGATGGTATCTTGGTCCAATAGGGAACTGTGTGGTGTGTGTGTGTATAGACAAATACACGTATGTAGTTATTATCTACCTAAGGTATACGTGGAGTCGAGACAACTAAGTAAAATAAAAGGACAAAACATGTAATGAAAGGCAGTTGCCATGAACTAGTGTTATTTATAAGTGTGTAATTTACCAATCATCATAACATTGTTCTGACCCCCTCCTCATAACAACCCACATGATAGCTCTAAAGGGATAGGTATAGGTACAAGGGTGGAAATGGTGGAAGGACAGATTTCCCCATGTATGCTCGGTACTAAAAGGACACTAGATGTTAGAAGTGTCAACCTTGATCGATACTATATGTTTTATTATACTTTACTATTCCACTATGAGTTTATTTTGATAATGCTTTGATATACTTTTTCAATTTGCAGGATACCAAAAACCATTGATTCATACTTGGTGGACTTGAATTTTCAATTTAGAAAAAATTAAAACCTATTAGGATGCAAGTTGTTATGATCCAACAACTTCAAGGGAGAGTGATGAATTAATGGATTTCTCTTCGAGCTGTAATCCCCAATGATCATTTCACTTGGGACCAGTTCAAAGCCAGATTTGAGGAAAAGTTTATATCGATGGGTTATAAGTCGGTCTTGTTCCATAAGTTTACGGATATGAAGCAAGGGCACATGTCTATCTCTATGTATGTTGTTGAGTTTGACGCTTTGTCAAAATATAGGATGTCTTTCATCGATACTCGATTGAAGAAGAACGAGAGATTTATCATTGGCTTGGATGATTACTTGAGCGAGAGACTCATGAGTAATGTAGACAAAACCTTCGAAATGATGGTCGAATTTAGGCTCACTACAAGATACTAATTAGAGTGTGTGGTTTAATCACACAAATATGTCTAATAACTTCCTTTTAATAACCATTCACATTTTCATCATAAATAGGAATCGAGCTACAAATTCTACTCTCCACACTTAGGTGCTGGCTCTAAGTCTTCCTAGACCAAGATTCATGTTCTTTGTATTCTATATTGTTTTGAAACATTGCTCCGATACCAAGCTGCAACGTTCTACCTCGAGACCCCATTTTACCCAAGAATATTACAAGAATATTATTGAGTAACATGAGAACGAGGCTGGTTAGGAGCGACCGGTCATATATATTAATTTGGGCTAACACTGTCGCACTTTACCCTTTTAAACATCTAACAATAAATATTGCATGAACAGTCTCATAAAGCGATACATACATCGGCTAACATTAATCAGAGCAAAAATTATAAAAATTCAAAACGCAGAATCACAAATTGTCTTTTATAATATGTAGGATTCCAAGTACTACATATGTTCCAATTAAATATATACATCAAATGAGCCAATATCCCTCATCCTACATAGGGTACATATCCTTATTGAGTATTAGACAACTCTAACCTAATTACCTGCATGTATATAAACTTAAGCCCAAGAGGAGACAGTTGCACATCTAGTTACTAGTTCCTATGGTACCTGCCAGAACTCAGTTTCACTCGAGTATTATAAAATAATAAATGGGTCAGACTCCCTCTTAATATCATAAGGGTGAGATCCCGTAATGAGCATACATAACATCAAAGATATGGAAATATCACATTAGCATGTTATTCTACACATAATCGAGAATTCTTATTAACTCATCGTTTCATAAGGTTATACCGTGCCCATAATCAACAACCATCATAGCCATGATAACAATCAACCCAAAATCATATCAATTATCAAGCATGAAAGAGAGTTATAGACATTGCTTCACATGTCAATTCTAAAGCCAAGTGTTTCGCTTGTCAACATTAATGACCGCTCTTCGCAAGTCTAACACAAATGACCACTCTTCGCAAATCTACCGCAAATGACCGCTCTTCACATGTCTAACACCAATGACCACTCTTTGCAGGTCTTACACAATTTACCACTCTTCGCAGATCTAATCACAAGGCAAGTCTTCGCTTGTCAACACAAGTGACCGCTTTTCGCAAGTCTAATCACATGGCAAGCTCTTCGCCTGTCAACACAAGTCATAAGAACTTTGCATGTCGTTACAAAACATGTCATATACCTTCTAATAGTAATCATTCGAATATCACCCATGCATCCCACACCACATGGGTTTAATTGAATATTTACTAGAAGTTGGTAAATTTCACTCACTAAAATATTCTATAAAATAAGTCGTATAATTAATCAGAAAGGTGATCACAGACGTCCCATACCACTCGAAATTACCAAACCATTTAAACAAAGTTCTTATCCTATAAAAGTATTTATAATAAGCAAGTAATAGCTCAAAGGTTACATAGTAATTGTATTAATTCAGCCAGTCAAGTATATATGCGATGAACTGCCATGGATGATTCTTCGCCAACAAGCAATGGCTAGCCTTTCCAACTCATATATAAGTCTTTCCAAATTTTATAAATATACTTGTAAATACTTATAAACTTCCCTTATAATTCACAAATCCTTTTATAGTTCAACTATATATATATATATATATATATAGGTTTATCTATGCTAATTGCTAATACATATAGATCGTAGAAATATATGTTGATGGGAAAATGGTTGAATATATATATATATATATATATATATATATAGTTAGTCCATATCTCTAGTAGTTTATAAGCACATAAGATACATTTCCAAATACGTATATTAGTAAAATATTTAATTAGATAAACTAGGAGTTGATATTGTAAATATCGGTCAAAAATCTAAATTGATACAAGGCACGTACGCCAATTAATACATATATACATATAAAGGTTCTTATCTTTGAAAGCTTAAACTCATAAATATACTTCTATGAAAATGTATATAGTTTTTAATTAGTAAACATGAGCTAGAAATGCCACCATAATGTGCTGCAATGGAACACCAGAAGGCATACTCAACAACCAAAGTGATGAAACAAGAAATGGCTCCAGGCTTTGCCGCCACCAATCCACTAGTGGAGCACTATCGGTCGGCCGGTGGTGACACTTCCTGGAGCTATCTCGACTCTAGAAATTCCCCTTCATCACCGTTTGGTTGAACTTCGATGAAGACACTTCGTCTTCGGGTCCTGTAAAGGTGATTTCAAGTGTGCATGCTTCCATTATATCTAAACAAGTCATCATATTATCTACTTGAGCATCAAATTCGCTAATTATATGACAATGTTATTTTCAACATCAATATTTCATACAATAGTAATTGATTCAATTTAATGCCTGAAACCCTTAAAGCTTCGATCTAAACAAACACACAAACATATTTAGGGAGGTAGTGAGCGTTACTCACCTTAGTTCTTAGGATTCATCTAAGAATTTATTAAAATCAACTAGCCTTCTCATAAACAGTAAAACCTATAACTCAGAAAAGAGAAAGAGCACAAAAATGGTTCAAAACTCAGATTAAAACTGAAATAAATTATTCAAGATGTTAGACAAGAGCTTAGTTTACATATCTTGATCTTATATTATTTTCCAGAATTTTCTTTACATTTAAAATTGGAACTTTAGATTGAATTAAGGTAGACTTGAAACCCTATTTTTGCTCTTTCAATTAGTTAGTACGTATAGGATGAAGATAGTGAGAAAATGAGTTAACCGCCTTCTTATACTTGTTTAAGTATGGATATGGGTTTTATCTTGGCCCATCCAAGTATAATTGCAAATTCTATTATTTGTTTTCTCCTTTTTGAACTCTATATTTCACACTATTATTTTTATATAAAACTTCTTTCTTCTTTGTTTATTAATATAAATTTTCTAGCATTATTTTATTATATCATATATTATTTTTCCAACACTTACCAAATCCAAAATATACAATTTTAAGGCTTATGGAAATTCAAATATTTATAGCTTCAGAATATTTATTACGTCCATTATTTCTCTAATGGAATTTATATCCCAAAAAAAATTTCACATTCTTTTATAGAAAAAATAAATAACCATTTCAAATACCTCATTTAAATCTTCAATTTAAATCATTATTTATTTTTTGTTTAATCAACTCAAAAACCAGGGTTGTTACACCGTCCTGATTTTATGAGTGGTCAATTATGTTGTTTGGGCTGATCAATGCACCGACATACTTTGTGGATTACATGAACCATGTTTTCAAAGATAAACTAAATAAATTCGTGCTTGTATTTATTGATGGTATTCTTTTCTTCTCATAGACGGAAGAGGAACACATGACATACTTGAAGATTGTACTTGAAGTGTTGAAAGAGCACCGATTGAAAGCAAAGCTTTTGAAGTGCCACTTCTAAAGAATGGAAGTGCAATTTTTAGGCTACATTGAATCTGAGTAGGGTATTGTCGTAGATCCTACAAAAATTATGGTGATCCAAGGTTGGAATGAACCAAAACATGCTATATATGTAAGAAGTTTCTTAGGTTAGCTGGATATTATAGACATTTTATCTAGACTTCTCCAAAGTAGCTGCATCATTGACTCATTTGAAAAAAAAGAATTAGATTTTTACTTGGGATGTGAGGTGTGAGCTGCATTTGTGTGTCCAAAAGAGAAGTTAATGAGTGCACCAGTGTTGACCACTGTGGGAATGAAGGGTGATGGTATACATTGATGCTTTTAGTACCAGACTTGGTGTGGTATTAATGCAGAAGGGTAAGGTTGTTGCCTATGCTTGTCGATAATCAAAGCCACATGAGAGGAAATACCCGACCTATGATTTAGAGTTAGCAGCAATTATGTTCGTGGTCAAGATACGAAAGCATTATCTTTTAGGAGATAGATTTGTGTTGTTCATCGACCATAAATCATTGAAGTACCTCTTTCGCAGAAGGATCTTAATCTTCACCGGTAGCAATGGCTAGAGTTCTTAGCTTCCTATGACTTTGGTATTACATATACCCTGATGGACTGAAATGCAGCCATTGATGCATTGAATCAGAGACATGCCAGCTTGGGAGCTATGTTCCAAGATTGGAGGCAATTATAGTATGTTGCTGGTTATGATTTCAGATTGAAATGCAAACTAGAACCAGAGATGTTAGCAAGCTCGACTATCTGACCTACTCAGATTGAGGGATCTGTATTAGTCAAAGACATGATGCCGGACTAGTTGAGATTATTGCCAAGATTGAAGATGGAGTGGAGTCTGAAGAAATGACATAGTATGGACTTGACCAAGATAGTTGGCTCCCCAAGGATAAGAGATTGTTTATACCTGACGTTAATGGATGAAGGAATGAGATGCTACAAGAGTGCTATTATTTGAGATTTGACTATACACCCGTACAGTAATAAGATGTATCGTGATACAAAGTAAACCTATTATTAGGAAGGGATGAAGAAGAACATTAGGACATTCATCTTGAACTATATGAACTACCAGCTAGTAAAGGCAGATTGGAAGAAGCCTAGTGGTTTGATGCAATTATTAGTAGTTCTCGAGTGGAAGTGGGAGCAAATATTGATAGACTTCATCGATGGATTGTCATAGACTGGTGGATGGTATGCAAATATTTGGGTTATAGTTGATAGATTGACCAAGAGCGTCGGATTTATGGCTATAAAGTCTAGCAGAATGATAGCCAAATTGGACGAGTTGTATGTGAAGTGGATAGTGTGATTCATGATGTGCCAAAGGGCATTTTGAGTAATCGAGACCCATTATTCACTAGTGGGTTTTGGAAGAGCTTACAGGAGGCATTAGGGATAGAACTGCATCTGAGTATAGCCTATAGCCCTAAAACTAATGGCCAGACTGAAAGTGTGAATCGTATCTTAGAGCATCTTTTATAGGCTTGCATTATCAACTTCTAAGGCCCGTGGGATGATCACATACATCTTTCTAAGTTCATGTACAATAGTGATCACTGTTAGAAAATCAAATCTACGGTTTCGATGACAACAACTATACAATGGAAATCAAATATACACATATATTTATATATACAGGTACTTGCTAGAACAACATCACTAGAAAGAAAAGAACAAGACTCAAAGGACACTATAAGAAGCTACAAGTGTATAGGAATAAAGAAGCACAATAAAAAGTGCACAAAAAAGATATGCATAATATCAGACGTCTGGGTGCACAAACCAGAAGTCTAAAATAGTTCTCTGAAACAACAGACAGGCTGAACCAAATGTCTGGCAATTGCACTCAAACGTCTGATCTACTACTATATTCAAAAATATATATAGTATCAGACGTCTGAAACATATCCCAGATGTCTGATTTCAAACTCGGATTTCAAATAAGAACTTCAACTGCCACATTCGAATGGACATCTTCGCTTCTCTTCGCTACAACTCTTCATCATCAATAGAAGAAATTGTAGAGCACTCGTTAATGGATGCAACTACTCCAAATATCTATCTATAACTATATATAGCATCAAGAATCAATAAAACCATATACCTTACTTACTTATGCTATCTAATTCTATAATCTATCATATATTCTTGATCTCTACACTCTAGCAATCTATACTTGTATTCACTCTTCCATATATTCAGTTCTTCTTAGACAATACTCTTTAGATATATATTGGAAGAAATTGTACTAATTAGTCAACATCCATGTTATACTAGAACACACATTTGACAAGAACAACTTATTGTAACCAAGCCTATTCCTCTGGACAAAGCGATAGTATTTGGTAGTCGAATTCCGATGGGGAGCTTCGGGACAGGACATAGGATGGGAGGTCCGAAGCGGTATAAAATCCTGGTATGTTTATTCTATATTTACTTAGATTAATATTGTTTTAGTTGCATTATATATTTTGTCACATATACTTGCATATCCACTACATGATCCACCCTGTAGACTTACAATTGGTATCAGAGCAACGTTTGATCAAAGTACAATAACACGTTTTTGAATCACTTTAATATGGCAAGTAATTTTCAAGAAGGTCAATCCACAGCACGACCCCCACTTTTAATGGTTCTAACTATGCATATTGGTCAACACGTATGAGAATTTTTATGGAAGCTAATAGATTAGAAATTTGGTCAGCCACTCAAAATATATATGAAGCACCTGACACTGCTATGAATACATGGAATGATGCACAAAAAATAGCATCTTCTAATAATGCCAAAGCTATGAATGTTTTACTTTGTTTGTTAGATAAGAATGAATTTTCATGCGTCCTGTTATGTAACATTGCATACGATATTTGGCGTACCTTGCAAGTTACACACGATGGCACAAACAATTTTAAACAAGCTAAAATTTCAATTTTACAAAATCAATTTTCATCATTCAAAATGAAACAAAATGAATCTACAGTAGACATGTACTCTAGATTCCAAACCATTCAACATGATTTAATGGCACTTGGAGTCAAATTCACCAATTTTTACTTAATATCTAGAATACTCAATTCTATTACTCTAGAGTGGGAAAGAAAAGTATTAGCTATCTAAGAAGCTAATGATCTCTCAACACTCTTAGTTGAAGAATTGATTGGAAATTTAATGTCCTATGAAGCTAATTTGCAGGCAAGAAAAGAACAAAATTCGGAGAAGAAAAACATAGCATTCCCAGCAACAAATGAAGACTCTGGCTTAGACGAAGAAGAAATCGTATTTATTGCTAAAAACTACAACAAATTCAAGAAATTTAGGAAAATGACCAGATTTCAGAAAGGAGGAAAATCAAGCTCTACAAATCAAACATCAATCAAATGCTATAAATGTGACTAATTTGGACATATGAAGAAAGATTGTCCCAAGCTCTACATGAAAAAAAGAAGAACAAATTTTAAAAATTCAAAAAGAAGAAAGCTTTCAAAGTTACATGGGATGACTCAGATTCTTCATCATCATTAGACAGTGATAGTGATAGCGGTGGAGAACAAGCTAATGTATGCTTTATGGCACAAACTGATGAGGTACGCCCCGAACTTAACTATGATGAATTATTAAAACTTAGCATGGAAATAGACAATAATTTAGACAAATTAACAAATTGAATAAGAACACATAGCCAAAATAAATAGATTAGAACTTGAAATAGGAATGTCAAAAGATGAAAAAATTATTTTAGAGGAGGAACTAGAATTATCTCAAGAAAAAATAAAAGTAGTTTAGTTGAAAATACGACTATATCTAATGATTTTGAAAATATTAGACTAGAAAAAGATAACTTATTAAAAGAAAATATCAACTTGAAAAGCACTATAGAAACATTAAAATTTAGAATTAAAAGAAAAATTAGATAAAATTACAAATAACGTCTCAAAATTTAATAAAGGAAAAAAAAGATTTGGAAAATCTTATCAAAACTTCAAAACCGTTAGGTAATAGAAATGGAATAGGATTTAATATTCCTAAACAAAAGGGAATATTAAGAAATATAGTTTTATTTATCAAAAGACTAAAGAGTTTAAAAAGAATACCAAAAATATAAAAATTTGGATTCCTAAGAAAAATAATAATTTGATTAGACAAAAACATATTAAAATTTTTCTAGATAACGTAGTCTATAATAAAAATTATGTTCATAAAGGTACCAAAGCTTCTTGGGTATGGCTACCTGCCCCTCCTAACATCTAGGACCCCAACAAAGTATATGAGTACCAATTAAATTATTTTTTATTTTGTAGGTACCCAAAATAAAAAATAAGGAGAAATGGATACTTGATAGCGGATGCTCCGAGCATATGATCGAAAACTCAAAAATGTTATCAAATATAGCATATATCGATGATGGAACGGTAACTTTTGGAGATAACTCAAAAGGATACATCGTTGGCATTGGAGAAGTCATCAACTCTCTGGTATTTCTAACTCTCCTATTATTACAAATGTTTTGTTAGTAGAAAATTCAAAACACAACCTACTTAGCATTAGGCAATTATATGATAAAGGTTTTCAAATCAATTTTGAAAAAAATAGATGTAATATTTTCGGCAATAACAAACAACTTATCTTTGAGGGTTTTAGAAACAAAAATATTTATGTCTTAAATATGGATATAAATCGAAATTAAAATTTATGTTTAACCGCCAAACATGACGATCCATGGTTGTGGCATAAATGATTTTGTCATATTAATTTTAAATATATTAATAAATTAGCAAAATATGAGCTAGTTAGATGTTTACCCAAAATAAATTATAAAGTAGAAAATTTATATGACGATTGTCAAATTGGAAAACTAAAGAAAAGCTTTTTTAAATCTAAAAATAATATTTCTACAAAACAACCATTAGAATTATTACATTTAGATTTCTTTGGTCCAACTCAAGTATGATATATAAATCACAACAAATATGTTTTCGTAGCAGTTGATGATTTTTCAAGATATACATGGGATTTATTTTTAAAACATAAAGTGACACCTTTGGTATGTCTAAAATTTTTGCTAAAAGAATTAAAACTCAAATGGATTTGAAAATTAAGAATATTCGAAGTGATCACGGTGGAGAATTCGAAAATGATCTTTTTACTAATTTTTATAATAAAAAGGGCATAAGTCATAATTTTTCTTTTCCCCGCACATCTCTACAAAATGGTGTGGTAGAAAGAAAAAAAATCATACATTACAATAATGTGCACGAACACTATTAAATAGTAGTGGTTTATCAAAACATTTTTGGACTGAAGCTATTGCTACGGCTTGTTATATTTTGAATTGAATAATCATACGACCTATGACTAAACATACTTGTTTTGAAATATTTTTTGGAAGAAAACCTAAAGTATCATACTGTAAAACTTTCGGATCAAAATGTTTTATGCTAAATACAAAAGATATTTTGGGAAATTCGACCCAAAGGCCGATGAAGGAATCATTGTTGGATATTTAGATCATAGCAAGGCATATAGAATTTTTAATAAACGAACTAACACAACTGAAGAAAGTTTACATGTTTCGTTTGATGATAATTTTCTTAACCATCAATCTAATGATGATGAAGAAATAATTCCAATAACAAATACAACAAATTCTTATAATAATGAGACAAATGCACAAAATAATACTTTAATATCATCTCTTAGTATTCTAAAAGATCATCCAAAAGATAACATCATTGGAGATATTAACTCTAGAGTAACTAGAAATCAACTTAGCCAAATAAGTCATATAGAATTTGTGTCAAATTTTAAGCCGAAAAATTACAAAGAAGCTTCAAATGATAATTTTTGGATAATAGCTATGCAAGAAGAATTAAATCAATTTGAACGTAATAATGTTTGGGAATTAGTATCAAGACCAAAAAATCAATCAGTTATTGGAACAAAATGGGTATTTAAAAACAAAGCAGATGAAAACGTAAATATAGTTAGAAATAAAGCACGTTTAGTTGCTCAGAGTTATAATCAAGAAGAAGGTATCGACTACGATGAAACTTTTGCTCCAGCAGCAAGACTCGAGGCCATACGTACATTACTTGCTTTTGCAAATCATCACAATTTTAAATTATTTCAAATGGATGTTAAAAGTGCTTTTTTAAATGGTTTTACTAAAAAAAAAATGTATATGTTGAACAACCTCCATTGTTTGTTCACAAAAAATATCCCGATCATGTTTTGAAATTACAAAAAGCCTTATATGGTTTAAAGCAAGCCCCACGTGCCTGGTACAAACGTCTTAAAATTATTTAATTACATCTGGTTTCCAAATAGGTAAAATTGATACAACTTTATTCATTAAACGAGAAAATAACGACATTTTAGTTGTACAAATTTAAGTAGACGATATTATTTTTGGTTCAACTAACGAAAATCTTTGTACTCAATTTTCAAATATTATGAAAAAATAATTTGAAATGTCTCGCATGGGAGAATTAAATTTCTTTTTAGGTTTACAAATAAAACAACTTGAAAATGGTATTTTTATTCATCAAGAAAAATATTGTAAGGATCTATTACATCGTTTGAAATGGATAAAACTTCGAGCAAACCAACACCAATGAGTGCTAGTGTTCACTTGGAAAAAGATGATAACGGAAAAGATTTTGATGAAAAATTATATCATAGTATGATTGGCTCCTTACTTTATTTAATGGCTAGTCGACCTGACATTACGATGAGCGTATGTTTTTGTGCTCGATTTCAAGCAAAACCAAAAGAATCTCACCAAAAAGCGGTTAAACGTATCTTACGAATCTATCTAGTATTAGAGATTATGGTTTGTTTTATCCTAAGGGATCGTTGTTTGAACTAGTTTCATATAGTGACGCAGATTGTGAGGGATGTAAAACAGATCGTAAAAGTACTAGCGGAACGTGTCACTTTATTAGGCAATCATTAGTTTCATGGTTTAGAAAAAAGCAAAATTGTGTCTCCTTATCTACTTGTGAAGCCGAATATATTTTAGCAGCACTAGCATATGCATAAGTGATTTACATGCAATAACAGTTAAGGACTTCGGCAAAGTTATCGATAAAACACTAATATATTGTAATAATACAAGTGCAATAAATCTATCAAAAAACCATGTAAATCACTCACATACTAAACACATATATATACGACATAATTTTTTACGTGACAATGTAGAAAAAGAAATTATTACATTAGAATACGTAAATACCAAAAATCAAATAGCAGATAATTTCACAAAACCACTAAATGAACAAACATTTGTTAAACTGCGACGCGATTTAGGAATATGTTCTTTTATTGATCTTCAAAACTAATACTGCATTTTCATTTATTCTATTTTTGGCTAAGATTTCTTATCTCCAAATCAAAATTGTTAAACACTAACCAACAATTTTTTTTAGCAATTTGTTTTCTGGAATTACCTATGTAAAACCTTTAAAATCATGTATGAATAGCCTAAGACAAAAAGGTAAAGAATATATAGACTCCATATTTTTTATACAAGAAAATAAAAGCATGTCTTCCGACAACTCTCATCTCTCCTTCTCAACACCAACAACGGATAGCTCAGCGGATACACCTCATTGCTGTCCTACTCCTACACCAAATCAGGAACCGACATATAAGTGATCCTCCTAGCACACGGGATTCACTCCCGATAAAAAGAAGTCCAAACGATCTCTATTTGTCTCTCCTAACACCAAGGAGAAATCGATGAGATACATCATTACCAAAGGCAACAAATAGATTTACAACAAGAATAAGAAACATCCTTCAAAATTAGGCTATTTTAAGACAAAACATCTATTTCAGATGTTTGAACATTGCCATTAGACGTCTGATACTCTTGTATCACACAAATTTTTAAACATGGTGCATATATCAGACGTCTGACAATTATCTCTGCCTAATAAAAAATAAAACCGGTTTATTTCAAATGTCTGGACTATTGACCAGACGTCTGAACAAAGTCTCTGCCACCTTACGATACAAACTCAGGTCATTTTCAGACGTATGATATTATATCCAGACGTCTAAGAAAACTATCTGTCCTACAAAAATTACACTTCGGTCTATTCCAAATGTCTGATTCTACATCCAGACATCTGATAAATCTCTCTGCCTTTCAAAATTTACAAATTGATCTATTATAGACGTCTACTACCAACTACCAGACGTCTGAACATATATACTGTCTTAAAACTAGGTTAAATCAGAAGTCTGATTCACCTTCCAGACGTTTGAAATTCAATCGACACTCTTAAGTACCCTGCTAACGTCTATTTTTTTAACTTTTCTCACTTAAATTTCATTTCATCTCTACTAAAAAGTCGATTCCCTATTTCTCAAAATAACTTTCTCCTCCAAACTTGCTCATATCCCATGGCCCCTAAAATAAAAAACCTAAAATCTCTAAGCAAAAGCAAAAGCAAGACCAAGCTACTTCATCCAACCCGCAAGTTTGCTCTGACGATCAAATTGAGCGATGGATGAATCATGTACTGCATTCAATCAAGAGATACGAGGATATTCAAAAGAAGAATCTCCATACAGGTCCATTTTATAATTTGCTAAGGTTCCCAATGTATGATTTGGACGAAATGTGCGAAAGTGATAGATTAGAAACATTGATATCCTTTAATCCCAATAATATCCAAATCGATCAGCTAGCCATATTTCTTTTCTATGCTAATTTAGATAGCATAGCAGTTTGGAACATTGACAAAGATGATAATTGGCTATGGTCAAGTGTTTACGGCAACACAATTAGACTTACTCCAGGGATCATAGACCGACCTCTCGGACGTTCCGACATCGGAGAAGATTATGTAATATTCCGGATATGCGTCTCAAACTGAGAGATAATATCACACATCAAATATGGGAAGATGAAATGCCTATGTTTGCATCAAAATACCTAAGACCTAAGGCGAGACTTCTCACTAGAATGATTATCAACCTTATTATTCCCCGCCTTGGTATTCATGAGCAAATCACGGAGTTAGAGCACAAGGCCCTATATGCTATATTCAGTGGAATAAGGATTAATTGGGAAAAATTTACATTTGACGTGCTCAAGCATTTTTGGACTCGATCACGCCCATCCATTATCTATCCTACATACATCATGAGACTTCTAAGAGCTCATAACATCCCTTCATATTTATCCACTTTTGAAGAGACTTCTCCGAAATATGCATCCATAATTTTTTTTTTCTCTAATGCACTTACCAGAAAATTCTACGGATTTTATATCATTTGAAGAGTGGACGCAACGTCGTCAAGCCGGACTAGCTAGGCCTCCACCTCAAAAACAACCTGAACCATCACAAGAGGTAGAGCAACATCGTGAGAATACTCCTCCTCCTCCTGCACCATTTGATTATACATGCCAAGATGATATTTTGGAGACTCGCATTGAGACAAATCCAAATGAGAGTATTCGCGACTTAACTATATAAAATCATCTTATCTTATCTTAAAATAAAAAATTATTGGCTGAGCGCATTGATAGTTTTTAAACATCTTTTGCTTCTCACCTGGCCACAGTTGAAGCGTCACTTTCAACTACATTATCCATTCTAAAAGAGGTTCTTCAACGGGTTCGTGGTCCGACACCACCTTCAGAAGATTGGCCAGCTCCAATGCCTTCTTCTCCTCCTTCAAAACATTACAAACTTTTTGATGAGGAGAAACAACCTCTCGAACACACTCCGACATCTCCTAAAAAACAAGCTAGCTCTTCTAAGAATGAAGATGAAGGAGATGATCAAGGTAAACTTCCCCAAAAGATCTTTAGTTTTTTTTAGGATTCCATCTTTTGTATAAAAACTCTAAAAATCTATGCATGTAATCAATTAATATGATTGATGAAAATTACTTTTTGGTGTGTTATTTCTGTGTATATTCATGTAACCTTACAACGATTGGTAAATACTAAATGGTATGAACATGATGTCTATAATTAAAAAATTATTAATGCTTTTTGATAAAGCCAAAGGGGGAGAAATAATAAAAAGCACAATAAATAATGGAAAGCGCATATTCAGGGGGAGAATTATAAAATTATATATTAGTACATTGTATAGTTATCATCATCAATAAGGGGGAGATTGTTTGGAAATCAAGTCTACGGTTTTGATGACAACAACTATACAATGAAAATCGAATATACATATACATTTATATATACAGGTACTTGCTAGAACCACATTACTAGAAAGACAAGAACAATGCTCAAAGGACACTACAAGAAACTACAAGTTGACAACAATAAAGAAGCACAAGAAAAAGAGCACAAAAACTGATATGCACAATATTAGACGTCTGGGTGCACAATCCAGACGTCTGAAATAGTTCTTTGGAACAACAAACAGGCTGAACCAGACGTCTGGCAATTGCACTCAAACGTCTGATCTATTATTATATTCAAATATATATATAGTATCAAATGTCTGAAACATATCCTAGAAATCTGATTTCAAACTTGGATTTCTAATAAGAATTTCAACTGCCACATTCGAATGGACATCTCCGTTTCTTTTTGCTGCAACTCTTCATCATCAACAGAAGCAACTATAGAGCACTCGTTAGTGGATGCAACTACTGAAGATATCTATCTACAACTATATATAGCATCAAGAATCAAGAGAACCATATACCTTACTTACTTATGCTCTTTAATTCTATAATCTATCATATATTCTTGATATCCGCACTCTAGTAATCTATACTTGTATTCACTCTTTCATATATTCAGTTCTCCATAGACAATACTCTTTAGATATATATTGGAAGAAATAGTACTAACTAGTCAACATCCGCGTCATACTAGAACACATATTTGACAAGAACATCTTATTGTAACCAAGCATATTCCTCTAGGCGAAGCGAGGGTGTTTGATAGTCGAATTCCGAAGAGGAGCTTGGGGACCGGACGTAGGACGGGAGGTCTGAACCAGTATAAAATCATGGTGTGCATATTCTATATTTACTTAGATTAATATTTTTTTAGTTGCATCATATATTTTTTCACATATACTTGCATATACACTACACGATCTACCCTATAGATTTATAATCAATCTAGCATTGGTATGACACCGTTTGAAGCATTTATGGCCAATCGTGCAATGCTCCTACATGTTTTTGTGAAGTCGACGATAAAATAATTTTATGGCTAGATGTAATCAAAGAGACTTTTGAGAAGAACGATATCATTCGACAATGAATGAAGCTGCTCAAGATAGACAGAAAAATTACGTCGATAAGAGATGTAGAGATTTGGAGTCCTCTATTAGTGATATGATGTTTGTCAAAATCTCTCTATTAAAGAGTGTAATTCAGTTCAGTACTTGTAACAGCCCGCAAATCCGTACCCCTTGAGTCAACACTATTCTACATCAATTAACTCAAAGTGGAATAGAAATACGAACCATTAGGGTTAAAGAAGAAGAGATAGAAGAAGAAGAAACTAAACAATATCAGAATCTCACAGTCGCAGCGGAATAAAATATAATAGTAAATAATAGATCTTTACACAAAATGAAACTATATCTGTTTTATACATCATATCATCAGAGTATCTCATACAAACAACATTTACCAGTCAGAAAATTCCATCCAATCACAGCAGCGGATATATATATATATATATATATATATATATATATATATATATGTACGAATAATACGTCTCGGACTCCAGCTCCTCTCCTGCTCCAAAGCATCCTGTCCTGAACATATAATACTCGGTCTGACCCGAGCATTATAATGAAATAACACCCTAGTCAGTCTGGAATACCAGCTGATAATAATGCACCAAAATTGATTATTAAAGTTTCAAAAAAACTTTGAAAACAAAAGCATCTCGTAAGACCACGTCACAAATTAACATGTCGGGTTTTTACCTTGCGATAGCTAAAACACTTTTTATAGAAATCCTTTGATATTATAATAGGGTTATATACAAATACTTATAAAATAGCCGAAATTGTTACATTCATTAAATTCCAGCTAGTAGCCACAGTCGTGGGTAATACAAACAAAACTCGTAAAAGGCTCGTAGGGAGAATGGATTTCCAACAATGACTAGGCACTGGGGTACCACCTGTCACAGTACCTGGTCTAGATCAGCGTACCGAGGACCGCGCCAGATCCCCTATAACACAAGGCCCAGACTACCTCTTACTGGATAGTCCCGAGTAAGATCACCCCGCGGTTGGGATCAACAACCGCACCACTAAGCCGAAATAAAAGGGACATCTAGACAGGAATGACCTTACCCGGAAATGGGTGCTGCCCACCAAGCCTTGATGCATATCCCCTGATATTCAGTGATTCCCGGTTGATGAGGCTTGAGGCTAAGTGTTACTTTTTAGAACGTTTCACTTAGAATGCCCATCGCCCACCTGACGATGTTCCGAAAGCATTCGTCCATACAAGTCCGTCCCGGGTTCGAACGGAACTGAAGGCACTACTCCTACTACATCCATGTTGGAAATATCCTCAGGATTAGTAGCGACTAGCCCTTGCACTTCACTGCTCCATCTTCAACTCCGAACACGTTTTTCCATGAAACGTACAAACCGGATCGAAGTGGTTTTCGAGAAATAAATCTCGATCCCGGTCTCTTCGAAATGATCAACGCATTTGTCCAATATTGATAGTCGGTGATTTAGCTATCAATTAACATTCATAAACATCCATCACACAATAAATAATTGCCCAATTATTTATTCCCTCAAAAATATCTTAACAAGATATATTTTCGTTTTCAAACAACTTTTGAAACAGTTTCAAACCCAACTCTTTCCATGGAATAGATTTCCCAAATTGTTATTTCCCCTGAAACATCCAAGTACCAATGTTTAAGGTTTAAAATAACTTAAATACTTTATTCTTGGAAATACACTAGACATTTATATTTAAAACTTCTCACATACTTAATTTAATGTGTATACTTTTTAAAATATCTCGAATAAAACTGCTTAATAAAATGTAAACTATTATCTTTAAAAACAAAGTTAAGTCGTACTAGATTTTAGAATAAAACTATGAAATGCTGTACAAGTTTTAAATAAAACTTTAACTAATCATCTTTAAAATATAACCATTTTACAAACATAAATATTAATAATATCACTTTAAAACTTAATGCCAATTTTTCCTTAACTTATTATTACTATAACTACTTTAGTACATATTTATTTTTGAAAACTCTGCAACCTACATAAGAATTTTCTTAAAACATTCTTTTGAAATCAGATTTAAAACTTTTATCTTATACTTAGAAATCTACTTAAACGTACTTGGCTTTCAGGGAAATAAACTTCCGTTTAGGATAACCCAAGGAATTCTTTTTATCAATCCAACCTGATTTACCCAATTCAATTTTACGTTCATCCCGTAAAATTCCTTTCCATACTTTAAAAATAGCTCCTTTTATTTTTAAAAGCATTGCTATTTCCTGTAAATCACTTTCAAATATGTGTTTAAAATATTTAAAATACTCTAGAAATTATTTAATTGAACATAATACTTAAGGAAATATATAGGGGTTTCCTAAGTAATTTAAATAATATTTAACCTTTTAAAATAAGGTTATTAAATCAAATGTTCATATTAAAATTTCCTTTTTAAAACTCAATACTACTTTACCTGTTAAAAATAATAAATACCATAATTACTAAATCAAATATTTGCTTTCACATAAAAACAATTTAAAATAATATTTCTTTCTAAAATATTCTAACATATTTAAACTACAAATTTATATTTGAAAACTTTTCTTAAAAAAGAACATACTAAAGTTTCCAGGAGAAAGCACACTTCCTATTCTTTTAAAAATAAATCTCGCTATTCTTTAAACAATTCACATTTCCTTTATAGATCACATTTCCAAATATTTCAAATTATCAACCAATCTTCTTAAATTTGATTCCTTTTAAATTCTTTACTTAGGAATTTCTTTTATATCCTTTAAACCCAATTCATCTATTTATATTTAAAATTTTCAGGTTGTATTCATCCAATCACAACACAACACAATTTCAATTTCAATTTAATTCATCACAGTATATAAATAAAACACAGGATAACAAGATCTAAACAAATTATCACAGAATAATAAATAAGATATATCAGAGAATATAAATTAATTTCTATTTGCGAGGGATCAGTTGGATCCCTCCAACCTGTTTTCCCTGCATCACACATATTAGCACAACAATATATATCGATTCAATTTGATAATAATTATCATATTCAAGCAATCAAGCAATCATTCAGTTATTGACTATTTAAATTAACTAATATTCCAGATGTGAGTGAGTTAAACTCACTTTGGGTTTTCGGCGAGCGTTCAAATTTAAATTAAATCGAACGATGTTCGATTTAACCTAAATTTTTACTTGCTCGGAACGATTCCAGAACTGCTCCACTGCGTAGTACGTGTCTCTGCGATTCCGGCGTCGCCAGTTTCGTCGAAATATCATAACGTATGTACTAGATATGAATTTTCAAAGTTTTGTATAAAATTTAAAACAAACTTTCCTTTTATTTTAATTTAAATTACCCAACATCAACAAGCCACACGATCAAGAGAATCACAGCCATACTTCCTCTTCTCCCTCTCATGCACGACTCCAGGCCAAAACCGAACCCAACACCATTCAAAACCCTAATCGTTGATTCCCCGTTGCTCGCCAAGACCACGATCCAATACCTCCATCTCGAAGCTCTACGTCGCCTCAACCTTCGCACCAAGCATCACTAAGCTCGGCCATCACCATAGCATGAAAAACGAGGACGAACGACCACTATTTCAGCTCCAATTTCCCCATCCACGACGCTCGAAACATGATCTCTACCTTTGTTTGGAAGTTCGTAGCGAGCTCTTCAACTTTGCAGTTGGAAGTTTTCGAAATAGTTGCATGGATGAGGAGTATATTGAGGACGAAAAATCAAAGAGTTTCGGCCATTGAAATAAATAAACGGTGGCTCAAAGAAAAACTAGGGTTCGGCCCTGAGAAAAAAACGTATATATATGTATAACTGATTATTTAATTAATTAATTCACTATAAAGCAACCATTTCAAACGATCTCCAAATCACACGTGCCGCCTGGCGTTCCTAAGGTTTTACCCACGCTCCGAACACAATGGAACGTGTTTCGGAAGCTAATTTGGTCGTATGCGCGAGTTACGGAATTAAACGATCAATTTTAAATTAAATCAATTAAAGTATTTTCTATGCGTTTTAAGCTGCCGGGGTCAAACGACAACTCCGATTGCTAGGGAAATTGAAATCCGATAATAACTAACTATTACGGATCCAATGGAACTAGTTTCGTCGAATTCCGAGACTATGCCCCGGAAGACTATTTTAACTCGTCAATTATTTCGAGCGATTTTCAAAATCATCGAAATAATTTAAAATTTCACTTTTTAAAATTTTATTAACTCTATTATAACTCGTATGAAATTTATATTTACATTAGAAATCATTCTGACTCAGTTTAAATCAAAATCTGATTATTTGTATTATTATATTATTAAATCCCATTATTAAATTAATATAAAATTTCAAATTCAATTTATCAACTCTTAATTCCATCCAATGGTCCAATATTACTATTTAAATCAAAATAAACTTAAATAAATTTTTAGAAACCATTTTTATATTTATTTACACTCAGATTCACCAATTATCCCAATTCTAATATTAAGCTATTACTATTCAAATTTCAATCTCATTCCCGTATTTGAAATTTAACTAATTCTATTAACTTAACCAAAATCTTTTTATTTCAAAATCAAATTATAATCCATATTCGACATTCAAAATGAATTAAATGTTCAAATTTGGCGACCCAAAATTCTGGGTCGTTATAGTACTAAAGGGAAGCAAGCACCAAGGATTGTAGGTTTTTTTCGATACTAGAGAGTATCGATACTCTTGCTTATAAGGTTGACTTACCCTAGAAGATGGCAAGCGTGCATAATGTGTTCTACGTTTCTCACTTGTAGAAGTTGTGCATGACTCGGGCATAACTATCGCACTAGATCAACCAAATGATATTAGAACCAGAAGCTTGGAGACCCTGTATGCCTATTCAAATCATAGGACATTTTACTGAACAACTTAGGGGGAAGAGTTAGGGTCAGTGAAGGTTCGGTGGGGTGAAAACGAGGCCGATCGCACATAGGAAACCGATGAGAGTATGAGGACAACTTATCTAGAGCTCGTTACTTAGTAAGACTTCGTGTTTATCGTATTTACTTTCACGTTTTGATATCATGAAGTGTATTTAAGTTTAGTAACTTGCATGCTAGGATATGCACAGCTGTTACTTTCTGATGTTATTTACTATGCATGCATGTTTGATGATTGTATCTGCTTGCATATGATTGTTTGGCATGCAGGTAACCCTACTGATTTGTTTGGACTTTTAGGGGTCAAATTCATGAAGGGAAGAGAGTGGAACGCCCTTTTTTGGGGAAAGGCAAGCCAGTTTTTATGGTGTCTCATCCACTATTATATAAAGATAAATGGGTGCGGAAAAGGTATCCAACAACTACAAACTCACACTAAACCTTACATACCCTCATAAAGGGTTATAAATACACTTAATAACATGTTATATATACATATACAAAATAAAAACAGACTATGACGGAAAAAGATTAGCTAAGTCATACTCAATTCCATCATCCAAGTCAAAAGGGCTTGAAATCTTTGATTTGAGGGGGAAGCTTGCATAATAGGACTATCAACAACTACAGAATCAACACTAACTACTATTGCATCATTACAAGCAACATGAGTGGATGCAACACAGGTCTTCATCCACTAAAGGGTTTTAGGATCAGGAAGAGCTACATGAGGAGGAACAAGAGGAATTACAGGTGAGGGGTCTATAGGAGCCATGCATATAACTTTCCATTGGCGGGGATAAGGTTTCTAAACAGGGGCTTTAGAAAGGAACGAAGATAGATATGCCTTTGATGGGACAGTGGCTACAAAGAGGAGCAGTCTGACCAAAAGAGTGACATAAAGTACAAATGGGAGGTGACCATTGATAATAAATCTAAACAACAACTCGTATTTTACGTATTGAACGTTTGTAAAATATTATTTTTTAATTTTTTTAAGATCATACAGCTCTGCATCTTTAGGGAATGTCTACTAGGGACAGTTTTTACCATTAGAATTTTTGTTTCGCAATTTTGATCCTAAAAATCTTATAGGGCATATAAGATTTGATAGGAGTCGAATTGGGCTTTGAAACCGCTTTCATTAGATTAGAAATGGTGGTTTTTCATTCTATAAAGTGGTAATAATGAGAAAATGGACTTACCATTTAAGAGATGATGATTTGAAGTTCTAATTGATTTTTGGATAACTTAGCGGGTAATTAGTGGGTTAGTGGCTAAGCCTAAAGGCCCATTTTGGGATTAGAGCCAAGTGGAGGCTGATGGGATTTTCTATAATCCTCTCTCACTACCCAAGGTATTTGGAGAAACCACCATTAACCTTCTCCAAGCCATAAATCACTCTAAAGTCTAAACCTTACTTTAATTAGCCAAATCATGTCATTAAGATGGAGATTAGCACTTGATTTTGCAGATTGGTTGTTTGAGGCTCATTGGATTTCGCATTTCTACTGTTCATCCAAGGATTTAGGTCATTTTTTGGTTGCTTTAGATCTAGGTGAGTGGTTGGAACCTCTCACATACTAATTGGTCATTATATGCTTTAAATTTGTTTTTAAGATGATTTTTGAACTTTAATATATGTTCAAACCATATCTAACCACCCATGCTAATCAAAAACAATTTTATAAGATTTTTATGAAAAATTGGATTTAAACTAGTTCATGGTTCTTATGGATACCTTATCTTCCTTACACTTAGATTTAGGATATGATTTGGTATGTATGACGCTTCCTTTATTTGAATATTTTGTATATGTTGAATGCTTATATGCATGTTGTTCGTTTGTTTGAAAATGCCGAGCGGATCGTGACCTAAAAAGAGAATATGCCAAGTTACAATTAAACATTGACCTATAAAAACATGCCCAAATTTGATGCGAGTTGCGTGAGGTGACAAGGAAGTCCCTATGAACTTACTTTTCAAATTTCAAGATATTTGGAGTTTGTTTGCTCGAGATATGAGCAAGGGAAGTATGGGACGGTCATGGAAATCAAGTATTGGATCAGGGTGCTTCTATTTCGGGTTTCCTATGCAAAAGCTTCATGCCATGTAGTGGTTTGCTTTGAGACAGCTTCGAAGGAAGTGGGATCGATTATGGATTGGCTCGGTGGAGAGTATGGATCGGTTGTTCTAGAATCCGTGGTCCTCATTTCGATGGTGCATAGGTTCAATGGAGCATGGTTCATAGGTTGCATGGGTCGGTGTTGCATTGTTCGAAGGTGCATGGATCATAATGCATAGGTCGGTGGTTCTTGGTTTGATGTTGGGGAAAATCAAAGCTTAATCCAGTTTATTGCATGTTTCTCAGGTTCTAGGCATGAGGACTTTGGGTCTTTGTTGTGTTCACTTTGGGTTTAATGCATGGGGACTTAGAGCATGCACGAGGAAAGGAGGAGGTTGCTAGTAGGTAAAAGCGGGCATAGAAGAATACCCAAGTGGGCTCAAACATATAAAAAAAGTTTTCATTAAATGATTAAAGCCCTGTGTCAGTACCGAGTTATATAACTCAGTGTTGTGCCATGGACCTTGGTGAGAATGGTTAGTGATGAAAAGTGATGGGTTCAATGATGAGATAGCTATACTTTGAGACATAGAGCATAGTGCTATAGGTCGGGCGTAAGGAACCATTAGAGGATGATTATAAGATAAATGATGACACTCAACGATTAGAGATGATTGCTGAGAATCATCTTGACTTTAGCAACTTTAGGTCGGAGTTGTATGAGGACTTAAAAACCAAATCTAGGATGTGCTTTGCTATGGATGATGTGTGGAAAGGGATCGTTGATACTCAGAGGTTTTGATGTGTACTTGTAAAACAGGGGAATGTAAGGATGCTAACTTGGGCTTTGACTTGCGCTCGATCTCTTGACTTTATGATCTTTCTTACCCTAGATTGCTATGAAGCGCAGTGTAATTCCTGATCTATTGAGTGGTGTGGATTCGAGTACTAAGAAACAAAGACATTAAGTAGTCTTTGACTTATGATGTGGTCGTATAAGTCATCATATATCCAATGTACCGAGTGAGTGAATGTGAGGATGGATGTTGTGATTACTTTACGGACCAAAGGATAAATCTCATCAAAACTGCTCATTTTCGAAATTAAGTTGTGTTGATACGAGCTTGGAAAGTTAAGTTAGAAGTTGTCCAATTAGCAATAGTGTTGGGAAGTATTTGGCACAAAATAGGTTCCCATCAAAAGATTTCTCATCTAACGGTTCATCGGATGAAATTCCCAGTATTTCACCTAACTAAATTTTGCTATGCAATTTCGACATCTTTTACGCTAGTATACAAGAGAAATCCTTTATCATCATTTCCAACTTCTATATTAGCGTAAAAGAGTGCTATACATCTTGAATATATATATCAGTTTCAAATCCATTCAAGTTTATGAAGTTCACTAATTCGGCACAGGTGGATAAATTGCACATGTCATATAAGTTTAGCGAATTTAAATTTATCAATTGTCTACTGAGATGCTCATTCACCATTAGAGCCTTGAATTTCTTGATGTTTTCTCTTTTATTCTTCAAACAATTTCTCACTTCATTAGTTAGAGATTCTTTAATTGAGCCAAAGGAGTTTAGGAGATGCTTCTCTTTCCTCATAATGTAACAACCCAAATTTTGGTCATTTGATTTTGAATATTTAATTGATTTTAAATATTGAATAATTGGTTTTTAAAGGTTTAAACTTGAATTCAAATATAAAGATTGTATAAATAATTGAATTGTGACAATATTTGGATAGTGATTTAAAATATTTGATTAATTGAGTATGTATTTAATGGATTAATTGGTCTTGTTTACTTCCTTTTAATTTATAAATAATAACGATAAATTCATTTGTAAATTTTAAAAAATAATAATAAGATAAATTACTTTTATGACTCGATTTTTATTAACGCAATTTTAATTTAATTTATTTGATTTTTCCATATATTATAATATGGAAAATATTGAAAATTTTCGTTTGATGACTTATCGATAAACAATAGTGTTATTATGATTTTACATAATACATTAACCAATGCGTATTATTTTTATTTTGAAGTGGTGTAGCATTTATGAGTGCGACCGTATTTTTGTTTTGTCGGTCGCGCTTTGTACGCAAACAAAAATTTGCATGGTGAGATGACCAAAAATTCAAAATAAACTAACATGGACACTAACTCATCACACATCTTCTTCTTTTATCCTTCACCGTATCATTTATTTGCTTTTTAAAACAAATAAAATAGATCTACTCCCTTCAAAAATTCAAATCAATTTAAATAAATTTCAAATAATTTAAAAGATCATATATTTGAACTCTAGAAGCATGGATTTACATGTAAGTTGTTTTTGGTAGGTGCAGTGGTATATTTGGCTGAGCGACGGTTTGTATAAGAACTAGGGTTTTGATTTTTGTCAAATTGAAGTGGAGTTAGGCCATTTGAAGCTTGGATTGGGTTCGGGAACTGGAGTGGCAAATTGTGGACAATTTTGGTAGGCTTGGTGCTTTATTTTGTCACGCGACATATGGTGGCTATCGACATGGGGAAGTCGCGATCCAAGAGGTAAGGCAGAGTCCGAAGTCTTGGAGACGGGAAGGTAGAGGCTTGGATGAGAAGATCGTCGATGAAGTTTATTTTTGTTTTCATGGCGTATTGAGAGTGACAGGATAGAGGGATGTTCAGCTATTGGTGGGTTAGTTATAGGAATAAAGGCGACAATTTGAATTTTGTAAAGGAAGAAGAAGAGGATTAGTTGGGTACTTATATAAATAAGGGTAATTAAGAAAATAATTTGTTATTAATAAATCTTATAACTTATAATATGTATAGATTCTCCTTAGAAGGTCTGAATCTAACGTGGTCAATCATGTTGTAATTGTGGAATCGTTTGCATGCAATGGAATTAAATTGGCGGAAATTGAAGCCTATAGAATTTCAAGCTAAAATCGAACGCTACGGAACTAGAACACTTTGCCAACAACTGGAATTTCAGTGAGTTCAACGTGCCTTTTTGTTCAAATCAGTATATTATATAGTAGATAAAAATTTGTTGTTTGTGTTTGGTTAAAATTATTGGCTGTTTGGTTATATATTCACTTTTACCAAGGAAATTTATTGAGAAATCCGGATTTCACAATATTGTTAATTTTAAATTTCCAGTTATATTCATGTTGATTCTATTTCAGTTATAACTTTGTTATATGAATTATCAATTGCTGAATCTTGATTTATCAACACTATCAGTTATGACATTTCTATATTTTCAAAATGTAACCCTTATAGTGATAAAAATCAATAATGACATTGGTTATGTGCTTTCGTGGTTATTTGCCTCAATTCAGTATTTTGAAATACTATTAATTGTCATTTTGGCTTGAAAATGGTTTTTGATTTGGAGAATAATTTCAAATCTAACATTTAGGTTTTTCGTAATATTTAATTTAAATGGATTTTGAACTCCTCTGTATTCCTCTAACACTTTAAACTTTTTTATAAATCATTTAGAAATGTTGCAAAGTTGTTTAACTATTATTTAATAACAATTTACAGTTTTTTAACTAGTGTTTAACAATGTTTTAAAAGTTTTTTATTTATATTTAATACTATTTAAACCTATTTTCCAATATTTAAATATTGTGAAAAGTTATCTATTTAAATAATTAATAGTGTTTGAAGATAATTAATAATTATTATTTATTAATAATATTTTGGAAGTTAATTATTATTAATTATAATAATGTTTGAAGATTAATTGTTATTGTTTTATTAATAATATTTGAAATTATCAACTATTATATGTTCTGGAGCTAATGATAATTATTTATTAGTGATATTTTGCTATTAATAATAATTATTATATAATAATGTTTTGAAGTTAATAATAATAATTTGTTAGTAATGTTTTGCTATTAATAATTATTATTATATAATTATATTTTGGTGTAAATAATTATTATCTATTTATAATGTTTTGTTTTAGGGTTAATAAATTATTTTATTTAAATTATTTTATTAATGATAGTGGAAAGTTAATTTTATTATTTATTTAGGATGTTTAAAGTAAATGAAGTTATCCGATTAATTATATTTATAAATAATAAATTGATTTATAAAAAGGAATCTCATTTAATGAAAGAGATGTATAAAGAGTTTATAACTGAAAATGGGGTTTGGATTTATAAGAATCATTAAAAATGCTTTATAAAGGATTTTGTAAAGGGGTTTTGAAGGGATTTTTATAAGAGATATTTATATAGGAGTTTATAAAAGAATAAAGTTTTATAAATAGGTTTATAAATTTATAAATGGAGTTTTATAAATAGTTTTATAGAATTATAAAAAGAATTTAACGATGGTTTTAGAAATTTATAAAAAGAACTTTATAAATTGTTTTGGAGATTTATAAAAGAGTTTTATAAATGGAGTTTTATCAATGATTTTAAAGTTGTATCGAATGAGATATTTATCCAAGTATTGAAAGGAATATAAAGGGTTTGTGACTATATCTTTGTAAAAATATTTAGAAAGTAATTTTAATTCATGAAACAATTAATTAAAGAGGTTAGTGATTTCTTATGTACTTATCCAATTTTGGTTTTTGTATGGAAATAAATCCATGATTTGATTCATGCTTGTTTGTTTATTTGATAATTAAATAACCTATATCAAATTTTCGGCCAGTTTTGACATAGGAAATAAATAAAAGCTTTACGTATTCATACAGCTTGAAATCCCTTAAGAGAATTCTTTCTGGTGAAATGTTCTAGCTTAAAGGGATATATTAGACATCCTCTTGAGATTCTAATAAAGTTCGCTTAATTCTGAAAGAACCCATAATGAGTCGACCGAAAATTAACGGTTATTGGTTTGGAGAGGCCAGGATCAGATATATTATCGGAAAACCACCTCGAATGGGTTCGAGTGGAAGCTATCTTAAAGAAAATCGAAGATGGAGCTCTTTGAAGTGCTATGGCTACTTGCTATTAATCCTAAGGATGATTCCAAAATAGATGTAGTAGAAGTAGTGCCTTTGGTTTGTTCTTATACTGAACAAATTGTATGAATGAATGCTGGCATTGCATTGTTGCTTGGAGGGCAATGTTAGCATTACAAGTGGGATTGCTATTCTAAAAGGTAAAACGCAGTTCTAAGCCTCATCAATTGGGAATGAAAAATAGGGGATATGCTTCAGGGTTAAATGGGTGGCACTCATTAGGGTATTGTCATCACCCTTTCTAGATATATACATGAGAGCTCTCGAGAAGAGGTTGCAAAGCAACTTAAGTAATGAAATATTCAGAACTACCCTGTAATGAGTAGGGCCGGTCTTGATTCGTAAGGGGTCCATGTGAGACCCTCAGTATATTTTCTAGAGGTGTACTACGGTAGACGGTACCCCAATAGCCATGTTATTGTATGGAAATCTATTCTCCAATAAGTGTCTTTAGACTTAGTTGTATACCTATTATGTTGGAATTTAATCAATCTTACAATTTCGGCTATGATTCAATATTTACTTTAAACCCTAAATGCTATTATAACAGCACTAGACTTTCTATAGAAATGGTTTGGTTATCGTAAGGTAAAAACCCATCTGTATTCATGTGCGGCATGATCTTACGATAATCTTTGTTTTGAAGTTGGTTTTATAACATTAAAATCCATTTGATGTGTGTTTCTCATGTTGATTTAGCAGACTAATCCGGGTGTTATTTTATTATAATGCTCAGGTCAAACCGAGCATATTTTCATATCTAGTTTGGATGCCTTGGAGCTTCTATAGACGAGCTGGATGTCTAAGACATACTCACATATATTTTATTTAGGCCGCATTAGGCATTTTTATTTATCATCATTTGTGAGGACAGGTTGTTATGACTGTCCAAGCTGATGATTAGTGAGTGTGTACTGATTGATGTATGTATATTACAGCTTTCTTTTGGTAAACATCCATTGTATATTATATATTAATCGTCATGATGTGAAATTATGTTCTGTCTTTTCTTTCTTTTTCCTAATAATCTGTCTTTTCAGCACTTGGATGTTCGTCACGTGAATACTATGGATGTATTAGTGTAGATTTCTAAGAGTCATATGAGCGGGTCGTTACGCATGCCATGTCCAAAGATTTGAATTTGGTAGAAATTTTGATGGATTTTGAAAGGATGAAGGCAGGAAAAAGAGGCTAGGATTTAGAAATAATGAAGGGAGTGGTGAGTGGGAAGTTTAAAATAGCGTTCGAGTCTTAAAAAAAAAGCCGACACCGGGGGACCAGTGTGCCCATCGGTCATTATTTCTAGATTTTTTTAAATTTTTTATATTAATTTTTATATAATAAAAACAGGAAAATAACACAAGGAAGAAGCTGAAAAAAATGTCTCAGGGACAACAAGTTTGCTTTTTAGTCCGAAGGACATTTTTTAGTGTAAATTGAAAATGATAGTTACGACTATCATTCTGCGATTTACACTAAAAAAATGTCATTGAGCCTAAAAAGCAAACTTTTTGTCCCTAAAACTAAAATTTTCTCCAACTTTTTCATTAAGCCTAAAAATCCATAGTAAAAATGTGTTAATCGTTTAAACTTTTAAAAGAATTTTCATAATTAACTAGATAAATTGTTAGAAAATTTATAATTTATAATTTTAATTTTTATGGTTTTTATATAGTTTTGCTTATGAAATGTAAGTGTATTTTTGATAGATCTTTGTTAAAAGCAAATTTTATTAGTGTGTACATTTAATTTTATCTTAAAACAAATTTTATCATATTGTATCAATCGTTTTTTTTTGAGAAATAGTTAAGTAAATGTCTAAAAATATATAATTTTTAAAATACTATTATATAATTATAATTTAAACTATATCATTTATCGAACAAATTCCTAATTCTTGACACAATTTAATATACATATTTTCATTTAGCGGTTTTGTAGATATATTTGCAGTTTGATTTTCAGTGTTTACAGGTTCTAGAGTAATATTTTCTTTTTCAAAATGATATCTAAAAAACGGTGTCTTATATCTATATGCTTAGCTCTAGAGTAATTTACATTATTTTTTGCTAAATTAATTACGCTGGTGTTATCATAGTAAATGTGTGATTTGATTAAATTTACACCAAAATCCTTTATTGTTTGCTGTTTTTAAATTATCTGAGCATGAGCTAAAGCAGCCGATATGAACTCTACTTCACACGTGGATAAGGAGACACAATTTTGTTTCTTACTGAACCATGTAACTAAAGACTGGCCTATAAAGTGACATGTACCACCGGTACTTTTTCTATCTGTACGACATCCACCAAAATCAGTATCATTGTATGATACCAATTCAAATAAACATCCTTTCAGATGGAAAAGACCGTAATCTTCAATTCCCATTAGATATCATAAAATTCTTTTAATGGCTTGTTGGTATAACTCTTTTGGATTAGCTTGAAATCGAGCACAGAGGCACACACTTATTATCATATCAAGGCAACTAGCTATTAGATAAAGCAGTGATCCAATCATACTACATTATAGTTTTTGATCGACAACCTTATCGTTTTTATCTTTATCTAGGTGAATAGTTTTACTTATTGGTGCTAGCTTACTGTTCATATTATCAACATCAAATCTTTTAGTTAGATCTTTAATAGTATTTTTCCTGTAAATAAAAATTCTATTTTTTAGTTTTTTAATTTACCCAAGAAAATAATTTAATTCGCCTACATGGGACATTTTAATTTCTTTTCTCATTATTTCAGAAAAATAGGTACAAATTTTTTCATTAGTAGAGCCAAAGATCTTGTCATAATCATATATTTGAACAACTAATAAATCATTGTTTTCATGTTTTGCAAAAGGTGTTCAGTCAACTTTTCCAATTTCAAAACTAGAATTTATTAAATAGCTTTCAGTCTATCATACCAAGCACGTGGTGCTTGTTTAAGACCATATAAAGCCTTTCTAAGTTTATAAACATGATTTGGATATTTTTCATGTTTAAATAAGGTTGGCTATTCAATATAAACATTTTGTTTTATAAACCCATTTAAGAAAGCATTTTTAACATCCATTTGATATAATTTAAAATTGTAATGACAAGCAAAAGCTATGAGTATTCTAATTTCTTCAAGTCGTGCAGTAAGAGAAAATGTCTCATCATAATTGATTCCTTTCTCTAGATTGTATCCTTGAGCAACCAGTCTAGCTTTATTTCTTACTATGTCACTGTTTTCATAACTTTTATTTTTATACACTCATTTAGTTCCTATTACAGCTTGATCACTAGATCTTGGGACTAGTTCCCATACATTATTTCATTCATGTTGATTCAATTCTTCTTATATATATATAATCCAATATTTGTCTTTTCCTAGTTCTTTATGGTTTTTGGGTTCAACTGTAGAAATAAATTCTAAGTGACTCACCTTATTTAGCCATCTTTTAGTTAATACTTTAGTTCTTATATCTCTTAGTATATTTTCAATTGGATGATCTTTCAAAATTCTTAAGTTTTCCTTGTTTTTTGTGTTTTTCTGGTGAGTTATTTATTTCTTGAGTAAATTCATTGGATTTATCTTGTTCTGTATTTTGAATAGCAATTAAAGGCTGATAACTAATGTTATTTTAGTATCATCGTCTATTTTGTTTAAATTTTCACCAAAAGAAACATGTAAAGTTTCTTCAACCGAGTTAGTTCTTTTGTTAAATATGCAGTAAGAATTACTTCTTTCTGAATAACCGATAAAAATTCCTTCATCGACTTTAGAGTCAAACTTACAAAGATTATCTTTAGTGCTTAAAATAAAACATTTTGATCCAAAAACTTTAAAGTATGATATTTTAGGTTTATGTTGATTAAAAAAGTTCATAAGGGGCACTTTCAGTTTTAAGACGAATTGAAACACGATTTAGAACGTAGCAAGCAGTAGCAACCGCTTCAACCTAGAAATTCTGATGTAGAGTGGTGCTATTTAGTAATGTTCTAGCACACTCTTGTAAGGTTCAATATTTTCTTTCTCCAACATTATTTTGTTCTGGTGTTCTGAAAAAGAAAAATTATGGTTAATTACCTTTTTATTACAAAATTGGTAAATTCATCATTATCGAATTCTCCTCCACGATCGCTTCAAATATTTTTGACTTTTAAACATTTTAAATTCTGAATTCTTTTTACAAAATTTCTAAACATTTCAAATGTATCACTTTTATTTTTTAAAAACAAAGCCTAAGTATACCTTGAAAGGTCATCAATAGTTACAAAAGCATATTTATTTTGATTTATTAATCTAACTTGGGTTGGACCAAATAAATCTAAGTGAAGTAAGTCTAAAGGTTTATAAGTATAAATTTCATTTATAGATTTAAAAAAAGATTTTCTTAGTTTTCGTTTATGGCATGCACCACATAAGTTATTTACTTTAAAAATAATTTTAGGTACACCACTTATAATTTCATTTTGGTGCTAGCTTACTGTTCATATTATCAACATCAAATCTTTTAGTTAGATCTTTAATAGTATTTTTCCTGTAAAATAAAAATTCTATTTTTTAGTTTTTTAATTTACCCAAGAAAATAATTTAATTCGCCTACATGGGACATTTTAATTTCTTTTCTCATTATTTCAAAAAAATAGGTACAAATTTTTTCATTAGTAGAGCCAAAGATCTTGTCATAATCATATATTTGAACAACTAATAAATCATTGTTTTCATGTTTTGCAAAAGGTGTTCAGTCAACTTTTCCAATTTCAAAACTAGAATTTATCAAATAGCTTTCAGTCTAACATACCAAGCACGTGGTGCTTATTTAAAACCATATAAAGCCTTTCTAAGTTTATAAACATGATTTGGATATTTTTCTTGTTTAAATAAGGTTGGCTATTCAATATAAACATTTTGTTTTATAAACCCATTTAAGAAAGCATTTTTAACATCCACTTGATATAATTTAAAATTGTAATGACAAGCAAAAGCTATGAGTATTCTGATTTCTTCAAGTCGTGCAGTAAGAGAAAATGTCTCATCATAATTGATTCCTTTCTCTAGATTGTATCCTTGAGCAACCAGTCTAGCTTTATTTCTTACTATGTCACTGTTTTCATAACTTTTATTTTTATACACTCATTTAGTTCCTATTACAGCTTGATCACTAGATCTTGGGACTAATTCCCATACATTATTTCATTCATGTTGATTCAATTCTTCTTACATATATATAATCCAATATTTGTCTTTTCCTGGTTCTTTGTGGTTTTTGGGTTCAATTGTAGAAATAAATTCTAAGCGACTCACCTTATTTAGCCGTCTTTTAGTTAATACTTTAGTTCTTATATCTCTTAGTATATTTTCAATTGGATGATCTTTCAAAATTCTTAAGTTTTCCTTGTTTTTTGTGTTGTTCTGGTGAGTTATTTATTTCTTAAGTAAATTCATTGGATTTATCTTGTTCTGTATTTTGAATAGCAATTAAAGGCTGATAACTAATGTTATTTTAGTATCATCGTCTATTTTGTTTAAATTTTCACCAAAAGAAACATGTAAAGTTTCTTCAACCGAGTTAGTTCTTTTGTTAAATATGCGGTAAGAATTAATTCTTTCTGAATAACCGATAAAAATTCCTTCATCGACTTTAGAGTCAAACTTAAAAAGATTATCTTTAGTGCTTAAAATAAAACATTTTGATCCAAAAACTTTAAAGTATGATATTTTAGGTTTATGTTGATAAAAAAGTTCATAAGGGGCACTTTCAGTTTTAGGACGAATTGAAACACGATTTAGAACGTAGCAAGCAGTAGCAACCGCTTCAGCCTAGAAATTGTGATGTCGAGTGGTGCTATTTAGTAATGTTCTAGCACACTCTTGTAAGGTTCAATATTTTCTTTCTACAACATTATTTTGTTCTGGTGTTCTGAAAAAGAAAAATTATGGTTAATTACCTTTTTATTACAAAATTGGTAAATTCATCATTATCGAATTCTCCTCCATGATGGCTTCAAATATTTTTGATTTTTAAACGTTTTAAATTCTGAATTCTTTTTACAAAATTTCTAAACATTTCAAATGTATCATTTATTTTTTAAAAACAAAGCCTAAGTATACCTTGAAAAGTCATCAATAGTTACAAAAGCATATTTATTTTGGTTTATTAATCTAACTTGGGTTGGACCAAATAAATCTAGTGAAGTAAGTCTAAAGGTTTATAAGTATAAATTTCATTTATAGATTTAAAAAAAGATTTTCTTAGTTTTCGTTTATGACATGCACCACATAAGTTATCTACTTTAAAAATAATTTTAGGTACACCACTTATAATTTCATTTTTGCTTATTTATGTAATAATTTAAAGTTAATATGAAAGAACCTTTCGCGCCATAGCCATAGATTATTCGAATTTATTATATGACATAAGTTACTATCACTGTTAAGTTTCATATTCAAAATATAAATATTTTGTTTTCTTATACCTTCAAATATTAATATTTCATTTTGATCCAACATATTACAACTATCCTTTTCAAATTTAATTTTAAAGTCTTTATTGCATAACTGATTAATACTTAACGGATTATGTTTTAAATTTTTAACAAGGTAAACATTAGCAATTAAGGGTGAATTTGGATTACCATCGTTATTGACTTCCCCAATTCCGATGATGTATCCTTTTGAATTATCACTGAAAGATATGGTACCTTTATCCATTGGTTTGATATTTGTAAGCATATTGGAGTTTCTCATTATGTGGTTGGAACTTCTCCTGTTTAGCATCCATCTTCTCCTGTTACTTATTTGAGTGGATACTTATAAAAAATAAATAAATTTTTTGGTACCCACTTCCTATGTTGGGGTCACGGGGTTATGTTTTTGGTAACCATATCGAGGAGGGTTTAGTAGAACCTTTAAAAGAATAATTAATATTACTATGAACATTAGAGAAAACTTACCTATATATTTCTTTCTAATGAGAATATTATTGGTTTTAGGTACCCATATTTTTACTGCGTTGTTTTTAGAAATTTGTTTTTCTTTTTTAGAATTATTGGATTTTTTTACATCTTGTATATAATAAACTAATTTTCTTCAGATTTTTCTAATTCTTACCCTTTTTAAAACGCAAACCATTTTGTTATGCTGGTCTAGAACTCTTCATCAAATTTGATAAATTTCTTGACCTTTATTAAATTTTGAAATATTTGTGTTACACTTGTTCTTACCATGAATCGTAATAAAAGAAAGCGAGACAGAATGGAAGGGGAACCGACTTAGAACCATGACACCTAATCCGATCCGAGTCCTACAATCAAAGGAATATGACAAGAAATGAATACTATGTGTCTAGGAATAGAGAAGTACCACCATAGCCGTACCCAACAGCATAAATATAAAGTGAACGGAGGCACAAAAAATAGCACCAAACAAATTAAGGTAACCAAACTTTTAAAGATTACACTTTTCCAATGCCTAGATGAACCAATCTGTTCCACCAATGTCGAGGGCAACCATGATGGTGCCACCCTGAGCCAATAACATTTTAGAATAAACTGTATACAAGGCCACTCAAAGTATTCTTCGATGTAGAACCGACCCTATAGGCAAACAACAGAGTATGAAGTACATTCTGTCTCCTCAATAATCCAAGCAAACTCGTGTAGAGGATGACTTAAACCACAAATATCCCGAGGAATATCCTGGGAATACGTACCTAGTTAACCCTTAGAGTAGAATAAGGGAAAGCTATACCATTCCGACCTAACGCCTTACCAAGTCAACCGAAGGCAGTAAAGATATCAACAGGGAAGCGTGGTCTGAATGCCAAGCAATATTTGCCACAGCCTCTTTCTCAACAATACAACGAAGCTCCATATAGTTTCCTACCATTCCTTATAAAACATTCGCCATCCCGAGAGAGAGGAGTCTGACCCATGCAAGATTGGGCTTCCCGCCTAACTTTTTGGACACCCCACTTCGAATTTCCTAGATTCTACAATATCGTGATTTCCTACTAAAAACCCATCATAAATCCAGTCACAAGGAACATGCACCATGGATAAATGACAAGTGGCAAAATCTTAAGGCGGATATTCAAGGGAAATGCCAAAGATGATTGCAGCAAACATGAGTAGAATTTTAATTCTATGAAATGAAAAACGAGAGGACGAAAAATGGGACTTCTTCTTCTTCTTTTCTAACCTTTTCCCCTTCAAAAACAAAAATGATATATTCTATGCCTTCTGGCCATTGTAATCATTTGTACTTAAACCTCAAAGATATAGTGGAAATTTTCGTGGACTTAGAATTAATATTAATCCGAACCACGTAAAAATCTCTATGTCATTTACTGAGTTGTTCTTATCCAATTTTATTTTCTTGTTTGATTGCAAACCACATCGAGATTTCAACAAACAGTTGAAGTGCAACTACTCTACTGTGTAAGCATTCAACAGTGCAGTCACTTCTTAAAGGTGAATTTATTAAATCTTAATTCATTGATTCCTAGTCGTGGGGGCGACTAGTCATAAGGTCACCTCACAAACAAGTTAAGTGTGTGAAAATTTTCACCAACATTTTTAGCGTTGAAAGGAGAGATTGAACTTCCAACCCTTCGTTCCTCCATTCCCTATTCTCAATTTCCAGCAAACTTTCGATTCCATCTTTCATTTCTCTACCACCCATGGATCACCACCCTTGCTTGTCCCTTGCATGTTTCATGCAGCAGATAAATAGTCATGGCACCCTTAAAAATGTGGATGGTTAGACCATCGAAAACTACTTGCTAGACCCACTCAGTCTCTTTTTGACCATGAGAAAGGAATAACCTTATTGGCAGCGAAAATCCATCACGTTTTTCATCTTCCTTAATCGCCGCCTCCACTTTCTCCAGCCCTCGTCCATTACCAACCAGCGACCATTGAGACGCATAGAGATGTGTTGGTGTTATCAGCAATTCCGGCAAAGAAATGAGAGAAGGCAGGAGAATGCTACCACAATTAGGCCTATGGGAGTATCCACACATTACGTCGAACAAAAGAAGATTCATTTGCTAAGTGTCAACATCAACTAACTATCTTCACGCTCGAATAACATTTGAAGATGACTAAGTAACGAATGGGGTTGAAGATTTTGGAAGAGAGTTGCATCAAGGGCACATGAGATACTATACTTCTCTCTCTTATAAGAAGACCTCACCTAAAGCAGCCTTTATATATATATATATATATATATATATATATATATATATATATATATATATGGTGTAACAATGTATCGAACTGGTCGGAGGAATACTAGACAGTCAGAACCAGTTTAAAACTTTTGTATTATTTCTTTGTAAAATAAAAGTTAAATACCCTCCATAGTTCACCGCCAATATTCGTTGATTGAGCTTAATGCAAGATCAATAGTAAAACAACACTCTTAACATCGAGAAGAGTGATACTAGCCATACACATTTAAACTTCCATCAACATACGTCCGGCTTCTCAGCCATGCATTGGACAAGATGAAAAATTTCCCTGATTTAGTAAGAATATTCATACGATAACAATCATAGGAAGAATGGTCGTAGAGATATAGGACTGCAGTATAAAAACATGTATTAGATAATTTGACATACCACATTAGGTATATGGATATTAGACGGCCAAAATCAGTTTAAGAAAAACCATGCGCATGCGACAATGGGTTGTATATAGGTAACCGATTTCTCATTCAAATCTTTTTCCGCTCTTCATAGCTCACCTTGCCGTTCCAAAGGTATAATTCCGCCTATGAATGGCAAAAGCAATCTTAGAAACGAGAATGGTGATGCTAGAGAAGGATGCGGCGAGGCACACGTATGACATTGCATATCTAAATAAAATGATAAGTCATACCAAGCCTACTGCGAAGGACATACGCTTCCAAATAGGGAGCATGCTGAAACAAGCTTGCGACCAAATATACGGGCCAAGGACATTATGCTTCCAAATAGATGGAATATCACATTAAAAATACTACCAAGCATATGATTTAGGACAGTACGACCCCAAATAGGGGGCAGTCATATTAGTTATGCGGCCAAGCATGTCGCCAAGGATATTACACTCCCAGAACAGGGGACATGTCATGTTCAACCCCTAGCTAGACCTTAACATTATGCACTCAAAAGGGTGGTAGGTCATATCGCACATGCGATCAATCTAACGCTAGGTTCCACATCTTAACAAAGGATTGGGTCGCACAAATGTGCAAGGAAGCACTACGATCGAAAAAAATCATGGTCAAGGGACATATGTTATTCTGGTAGCTCATCCTAGATCTGACAAGAGAACATAATACATGGTCTTCGAAGAAAGTAGTCAGTCAGGTACAAATCCAGTTGCTACTCAAAGCTTGCGAAGTATACTTCAGAAAATTGGATTATTAATACTTAGTTATGAATCTTACATGCCTACCAAAATATAATATTATCTACTTTCACATACCCTCTAACACTCCCCACTTGGAGGCCCAAAACTAACTGCTACGGATGTTGTAGTCATCCATAGTTATTAATTATTGGTGATCAAATGCGGTAATAATTGATATAATAGAAACACATGAATATGAAAAATTTAAAATCACAAAATAATTTTCTCATTCCACTTCAATCTCTTTTCAAATTCATTGCATATTCCTATTTTTTGTTAACCTCATTAAAAGAAATAAAATTATTACAAAATACACCAAGAGAGATATATAAAGACGCCCTCTTGAATGATCAGAGTCTAAACATAGGCAAATAAACAACCTTTTCCATTATAATCAAAATACAACGGAATCAAACAGAAAGAACTCTTAATGGCCAGCTTGACTCTTGCACGCCACTGAAAGCTTATTCATCTAAAGGAGAACCTGAAAATCTTAATTCTCAAACTTCTCAAAATCAATTGAGCACCCGAGAGTTTAAGGGAAAAACATAAACTTCGAGTCAGATAAAAAAGTCTGGTATGAATAATAACCTACCATCTCAAACTTTATAGATATCTAGTGAGACTATGCCGCTTAGCGAAAAGGGTTTTCCCCTCACTAGTATCTTAATTCAATTTATAACAACCATATACTGTGCACCTGCATCCATAGTGGTTAAAACATAACATAATAAAGGGTATTATGATGATATGCAAACATGCGATATGTTCTGAATTTCCCATCTCCATGTATCTGACTATCTGTCTGAAGTCATGGTTTCTAGGATCACTATTAATCTATTAGTTTCCATAGGCTGATGACCTGATAATTCTTTATGGAATTCTTATCTGCTTTCATAGTTTTCATGTGGTCACTATAGACCTATTGGTTTCTACTAATACTGTCATCCAATCATAGTTTTCATTAGATCTTTATGAACCTTTTAGTATCTACCGGTAGCTTTCTCCAATCATAGTTCTCATGGGCATACCATGAACCTATTGGGTTCTCCAATGACTTCTCTTATGTCATAGTTTTTCATGGGATCATTATGAACCTATCGATCTCTTTCAATAATTAATTCAGATATGGTTTTCATGAGATCACTAAGAACCTATTGGCCTCTGCCAATAACTATTTCCACGCATAGTTTTCATGGGCTTACTAAGAACCTCTCTAAACAATAACCCCTTGGTCAGCCTTTTGGCATCCTATATTTCAGTCTGCCCGTCATCTTGGATGCAGCTCTACTCACACAGGAGTTAACTTGATGTATAATCAATGCTGGGTCAGCCTAACTAGTTACTCTGCCCTTAACACCCCAAAGTGCAGTTATGGATTAATCATAAAGTGAACATGTTTACAAATGAAGCATACACGATAGTTGATCATAACATAATAATATAAACATCAATGGTTCAATTTCCTTGTAATCATTTTTCAAACGAAACATGGTTAATACCCTTTACCCACTAACTTTAGCAAGGAACGCTTCTTCAAAATTCCAAAGTTAAATTCCATTTCAAAACTCTTTCATATTGCCCATGGATTTACTTTTAAAAATTGAGATTGGGTTTCTTGTTTGAAAACTAAGGCTTTCGAAATCTTACGCCTTCTCTTTTGAAATCATTAAAAACATACCTTTCGAAAGTATTCAAATCTTCCTTTCAAAATACTTAGAACATTCCGTTTGAAGGCGTTGAAACCTTTCTTTCAAAACACTTAAGGGTAAACATTTTGAAACACTTAAAGCTTATCCTTCGAAGGCACATAGTTCAAGTAAAATTAATGGAAGTATAGCTTCAAAACCATTTAAGGGTATCTCTTTCGAAATCACTAGGTTTAACATTAAATGTAACTTCTGGGTCAAAGAAAACAAAAGTGAAAGCATCCATTTTGAAAGCATTGACCTTCAAATAAAAGAATTAGGGAAAAGGATAACTTCAAAACCATCCTTTCGTAAGCATTGACAAATGTGGCTACAAGAACCCTTTTGAAAGCAATGAGAAGTGGCATCAAATCTTACAAAGGTGAAAGCTCCCATTTTGAAAGCATTGATTTAAAGCTATAAAGAAAGTGGCCTTTAACTAATTCGAAAGGCATGAATGCGACAGCTAGGTTTTGAATAGGTTCACAAGCGGCTGCCCTTTCGAAAGCTCCTTTTTAGACAAACCAACGACAACACATTTCGAAAGCGTCTTTTAAAACAAAGCAAGAGGCAATTCATTTGAAAGCTTCTAAAAACAAAGGTACGTTAATTGATTCGAAAGATGTTTAGATATAGCATCAACCCCTTCGAAAGCAAGCCTTTGACACCGTCCCTCCCACCTTTCTCCAATACACTACGTACAGTTACTTGATACCATCTGCATTAGTTTCAAATGGGTTTGAAAGGCCATTTGGGCATGGTTTTGGAAGCGAGCATTTGGAAGTGGCAAGGATCTAATTCGAGACAAAATTGATTTTTATGCCTTTAAAAGAAATTCTTTTTCACCTAAGTTGCCTAGTTTGTCAAAATATTATTAGTTGTCAATCCTTTATCAAAATATGATTAGTTGCCAATCCTTCATCAAAATATATTTCTTAAAAGGCTGCCGAATTCGTCAAATAATAATTGAAAATATTTTAGCGAAGAAGCCCTTTTCCTTAACAAAACAATTAAAACATTTAAGTCCCCAAACTTAACTAATTTAATTTCCATAGTAAATCACTTAGGAAAAATCTTCAAAAATCATCATAATTCACTTTTTATCTAACATATGACAATTTCAGACCTAAAATCATTATATAATTGCCTTAAATAATTTAAACCCAAAATTGTCTATTTCTTCCATTCAAAAATCCATAATAAATTATCCCTAACTTAGAATATTATGAAAATTTAAACCATCTCCAAAATAATGATTTACATATCATATTCAACCCTCATTGCAGTCGAAACCCATTTTACATGATTTTAACCTTAAAATCGAATTATACTTTTACATAAAAATACTTGTTTGAATTAACTATGGCATATAATTAAAGCATATCATCGTTCAATCCATCCAAACGATTTTAAAACCTTAAACCCAAAATTAAAATGTTCATTTAGATATATATGAGATGGTTTAGATTATTATCCACCTTGTTGGATAGGGAACTTGAGATTTGTTCTTCCTTAATTCTTCCTTTCTTGAATCCTTAGCTTCTAATTGATTTTGATCCCCTTTTCTCCTAGGTTTATGGCCGGCCTTGATATCCCTTTGTTTATGTTTTTGTTTAAATGAAAGTATGAATGAGGTAAGAATTTAGGGGTTAAGGGGTTATATACGGCTATTTCAATATTATCCTTGCCTTACTTAACTTAGTTTTTATCTACAAACCATTCTTAAGTATTTAATTATGAGCCATTTTATAAATCCATTTCAATAAGGAACGATCCTAATTAGTTTTAAAATCCCCATCCCCTTACACTCTAGTCTCAACATTATTCTATTTAATTTACCTAATTATATCTTCTGAATATTGTTATTTAAAATTAGGGGTGTTACATAGCCTCATGTAATCTATAAAACATTACAATCTAGGTCATATTACAAAATGATCAATAAAAGTTAAATTACTAGTCTGGTTCAAAACTGGGCACAACTGGTTTATGCCATCATTAATTGTTGAAGTACGATGTTGTGAGCTGAACTATCTGCTAAACGAAAAGCAAAAGGTTAGTTTTCCTGCTTAGTACTCATGATTGATGATTTAAAGTGGAAACCCGGCCATAAGAGGATTTTCGGTAGGTAATACGGGAATTATAATTGGCGCCGACCTAAAAAATTTCACAGTTTGAGAATTTATACTCATAGTCGTCCCTATTACACACGAAGGACAAATTGAGTCTAGGCCAGAAGCTTCTAAGAATGTCAATTGCATGTTGTCGGCCAATTTCTGCTATTTTTATTTTTTACTTTCTCTTTATGAAGCTCATCTAAAAGAAATGCCCTATCCATCCCGCCTTGAGAAACTATGATGGAATCTAGCCGGGCCATACACTACAGGTTATATGTCTTATTCTCTAAGGCAATTATCTACCTCATAGCTACTTTCCTAACCCTCTCAAGTTGTCCAGGAGGTGCTCCCTTGTCTTCTAAACATCTCTAGAGAAGGGGATGAAGAACTCATCCTCAGTAGATAAGAACGAGGAAATCCGAGTATCCATTGTCCCTAACTCTCTCTTAAAACAATCTTCTAACTCTTTGATCTTGGACTCATAAAAACCCCTTACATTGCTCTCCCACTTGTAGATCTCATTCGAGTCAGTTTCGGATGGAGGTGGAGGAATTCAATCCAACCTGAGGGAGGAACAGGCAATAAAAGCCGTTTGATGTCCTTTCCTACATTGAGGCAAAGTGCCCTTTCTTCATCCATTTGCACAATCCTTTTCTTCAATTTAATGATTTAATCCTTGTACACCATCCCATAAATGCTCCCAACATTCTTTAACAAACCCTCTAGCTCCACTATCCTGAGCCAAGCCTATCTAACCTCTTTTGTAGAATGGCTACCTCTGAATGCTAAATGAAATAATTAAGCCAGAAAGGACAAATTAAGTCCACAAATACCAAAAATCAAATAATAATGTAAAATAAGGAAAATAGGGCTACTAAAAAGTTTGTATATTTTTCATAAAGAAATATTAAATAGAAATTTAATTTCTTAGTCAAGTTAAGTACTATAAAAATATTTCACTTATGCTAAAGTATTCACAATAGAACATTGAAATTGAGCAGCACTAGGAAAGGTGGAGCCATGTGAGTAACAAAGGTCCGTCGAGGGTCATAATAGGCCACTGCCCAAGGATCCTCGGCCAGGTCAACTGTCACACTAAAGCCACTTTGTTATGTAGAAAACTTTGATCCACTATGGGGCACAAAACGCCTAGAACATCTCGAGACAGTTGTAATAACACCTTAGCTCGCTTACTTTTGATCTTCTCTTGTTCAAGCTTATTCGAGCAAGAAGTAATCCTATCTCGACAATCAACAACGAGTTTTCAAGGTCACATACCTTTACTACCACTCTTTTCCTAATGTCATTTAGGATCTCAATAAATCTGAGACTTTGTTACTTTACTTCTTTCTGAAAAATCACCAAATAATCTATTAGCGATACTTTTCATCCATCATCAAAAAGAAAAGAAAGCCCAAAACCCATGAGGGGAATGGGGGCAGCATTTGAATGCTGCACCAAAATTATTCCTTGATATTCTACAACCTCTTGCTCACCACGCAACCTTGCAATCTCGGTAGACATGTCCTCTACTTATTTCTTATATTTTGCAAACTCTTCCCTATAAACAATACCACAAAGTTCTTCACTCGCTTCCCCGGTCTGCTTTATCCCTTCAAGATCCAATGTAGCATCAATTGACCATGCACGTAGTCTACTATTGCAGTCATATTGTTATTGCAGCATACCCTTGACATCTATGGGTTCTTCATGGTTAAGCTTCAGCTTTATTTCAAGCCTCTCAACATCATATCCGAGTTGAGCAACATCATCTTCAAATTCATCCTAACGACAAATACGATTAACATTAAGTAGAGCTCGGAAAGAACCAACTTAAATCACTTTAGAAATGAAACTTAACTACATAATCTAAACATAACAGATTAGGTGTCAACATTTAAATATCCAGGACTGATTACATCATCCCTACTTGATCACACACTTGGAAATTATATGTAAATTAACAAAAGCGTGAAAAAATCATTCATTGATCAAGTTTTTAAGCTTAAGTCTAAACAACTCAAGTCAAGGACTGTTTGGGAAGGGGGAATAACCATTCTTTATTGCATACCGCCATCGATGCACACAAAATCACCAAAGGTCTCCTTTTCTCGAACTACCTAGTCTATTTAGGCTAATCACCCCTCAATTTTGTTCTTAGGATCCGCATAAGTTCTGTTTAATTCTTTTCGCGTCTAGCCGTAGCTGCAGTGCTTAACCCATGGTGATCTATAGTCTGTTTTGCAATCCTAGCCTTAGTCTCTCTCAACAGTTTTGCAAATACAATGAGAAAAGCACGATCACTTGTAATAAATAATATAACTAACACAATGCTTTATTACAAACACTGAAATAAGCTTCAAAACATCTTAACCACAATAAAACACAAAAGATATTCGAGACTAATCATTCAGGTCTATCAAATAAGTTGAGTTAATCTTGTTTGCAATTAGGTTTTGTTCATCGGATTGTAGGTTTTCTTGATCCCCATAAGCCTCTGCCCTCTCCTCTTGAGAAAAATGTTCAGAATGGTTCAGGTCAATATCCTCTTCCTCAACCTCTTCCTCCTCCTTCCACCTACCCTGACAGTATGCAAAAATTGATGCATCCACATAATCTTTCTTCAAAAATTCAAGCTTAACTTATATCTTGAATTGGTGCTTTGTTGAAGCATAAAAACCATAAGTCACATCTAAGGCGAAAAAGTTGAGTTCCTCCTTGGATTGAGCCAGCTCTTTCTCAAACCTAGCAAGAACTTCGTCCTTCTCTTTTAACTCACACTCCTTTGAAGCCTGAGTATCCTTAGTATTCTTGGCTATCCTCTCAATCGGCTCCCGAAGAATTTTGGCCTTCTCCTTTGCTTTAACCTTAGTAGAGGCCAGTGTATCTTTCTCAATGTTAGACGATGCAAGATCAGCTTCAACTCTAGTTACTTGGTTCGAAAGCAAGGTATGCACATTCACTAATTCACGAGCCATCATCATCAGGGCTGCTGACTACAAGAATGCGAAGGTTGAACAATATAAGTAACAAACTGACAAAAAAAGGAAAAAGAAAGTCACTTGCAAAAGACCAAAGCTTTGTAAATTTAGACAGAACATATGAATAAGACATTTAGGAAGCAAAATTCGAAAGGAGATGGGGAAATTGTGCTGCTCTCCCAACTTTTTCTACCAAGGAAGACATGGAAACTTCAAACATGATCAATCTATTTGAACGGGGGGCATGATCACTTTGCAAAAAGAAGCCCCAATTCTCCTTCTTAGGGATTCATCTAACCTCGAAGGGAAATTGAAGTTCCTCTCCGGAGTGGTTGATGCCATTTTGAGGATAAATAACAAAAGTGGATAAAATAATGGTATACGAATGAGGAGAAAGTTGCACCAAAGCAATGTCCAAAGTATCAAACCATCGATAAATAATCGGATGCATTGTAAGAAACAAACCACAATGAATATGCTCAACGGTAATAGTGATATATCCCTTCAGCGGTGCACTAATGCATTCGTGAAGTTCTAGAGCTTTAATCGCGTAAGCAGAAAATCCAAATTGATTAAGAACCTTAATAGCATCTGCTGGATGAGTGTTTTAGAAAGGGGGCAAAGAGGAATCCATGATAGAATCTTAGAAGTTATTTCAAAGAAGGATCAAACAAGAAATGAAATGATTCTCTCCCACTCTTAATCCGCTGAATTACCCCCCAACTTAGAAATCAATCCAAAAAAAATCTGTTTGAGCTAAAAGTTAAGGAAAATTTAGGGACGATGAAGGAAAAAAGATACATACCTTTGTTTGAATAATGGCTGCACGATGGAAATAGTAAAATGTCTTGTGAAATGTGGACTTGTGGTAGAATTATCAAATATAAATATTTATGAAACTTTACATAAAAAAATAAAAAGCCAGATTAAACAACCAATTAAAGATGGCCCAGTAAGAGACTGACACATATGTAGGAGCATTAAATGTGAACATAGCTGAAAAGACTTATTCCTAGTGTCAAAAAGATAGGTTAGACTAAACTGATTAGACATACAGACCAAGTGTTTAAGGCAACAAGTCCACCCTAACCTACAGTCATAGCTGACTTAGGAGGCAAGTGTTACACCCATTCTTACCACAGAATGCAATAAAAGAGAGTGATACAGAATGGAAGAGAAACCAACATAGAACCATGACACCTAACCAATTCGAGCCGTACAATCAAAGGATTATGGCAAGAAACCAATAGTGCACGTTCGGGAATAGGGGTGTGCCACCATAGCCGTACCCAACAGCACTAACGTAAAGTGAATGGAGGAATAGAAAACAACACCAAACGTACTAAGGTAACCAAACTTCTAAAGATTACACTTCGCCAACGCCTAGAGGATCTAGTTTGTTCCAGCACATATCGAGGGCAACCCTAGATGATACCACTATAAGCCAAGAACACTTCAAAAGGAACTGTATATAGAGCTATTAGGAGTAGTTCAACGAAGAACTGACCCAACACGCAAACGACAAAGTATGAAATACCTTCTTCACCTCAACAACCCAAGAAAACTTGTACAAAGGGCCATTAAGCCACTAATAGCCCCAAGAATATCCCAGGTTAACCCTTAGAGCAGAATAAAGGAAAGCCACACCATTCCGACCCGACTCCTTACTAAGTCAATTGAAAGCAGTAAAGGTATCAGCATGGCAGCGCGATCTGAATGCAAAGCAATATTCACCATAGCCTCTTTCTCAACAGTACAATGAAGCTCCAAGGCGGTTCCCTGCCATTCCACTCAAAACATTCGCCATCCTCAAGGGGAGGAGACTGAATCATGTGGGCTCGGGCTTCCCGCCTAGCTTTTCGGAAATCCCACGTGAATTTCCAAGATCCTGCCAATATCATGATTTCCTGCCCAAAACCTATCATCAATCCAGTCATAAGGAACATGCACCATGGATGAATGGCAAGTGGCAAAATCTTAAGGCGGAGACTGAAGGGAAATGCCAAAGACGATTGTAGTAAACAACAATAGACTTTTAATACTGTAAAGAAAAAACGAGAGGATGAAAAAGAGGACTTCTTCTTTTCTAACCTTTCCTCCTTCCAAAAAACAAAAACGAGATACTGTATGCCTTTCAGGCCATTGTAACCATTTGTACTAAAATCTCTAAGATGTAGTGGAAATTCTCGCGGATGTAGGATTAACATTAATCTGAATCACATAAAAATCACTGTGTCCTTTACTGCAATTGTTCTACTATCCAATTTTATTTCCTTTTTGATTGCAAACCACTTTGATGTTTCAAAAAACAGCTAAAGTGCAACTATTCAGCTATGTAAGCATTCGACAACGCAGTTGCTTCTCAAAGCTGAATTTTACTAAGCTTTAATTCATTGATTCCTTATCAGGGGAAGGGGGCTAGTCATAAGATCATCTCACGATCAAATTGAATGTAGCAAAACCGAAAATTTTCAACAACAATTTGCAGAAAGTTGTTCTAATTTTTCTGTAAAGTCTAAATTTTTAGATTCAAGAATTTTTATTTTTGAATTTAATTCACAATTTTCTTTTGAAAATATAGCATTTTCATTTTTGTAAGAATTAACTTCATTTTCTAGCACAAAAATTTTGTTTGTCAAATTTTCAAATGAGTTTTATGAATTTTTTGATTTTTGAACTCATTTTACACAAGCTTATATTTATTTTCTACTGAATCAATCTCTCTTTCTAAGTAACCAATTTTAGAAGTTAAATTGTTATTTCAAAGTTTTAAATCCTTATTTGAAACTTTTAAAAATTCAAGCTCCTTAGACAATTCTTTTTTTCTTGAAATAAAACTTATGTACCATTTTTGGAAATAAATTTCTTTAAAGATTGTTTTTGAGTTTCAATTACATCTTCCAAAATGGTTTTTTTGTCTTTTAACATGTTTATTTCTAACTCAGCCCTATATAAATTAACTGCAGTTTGTTTATGTGTTTTTCTTAAATTTATAAAATTTTCAACTAATTCTATATAAAATTCAAATAGTTCATTATAAGTTAAATCAGGTTATACCTCATCTTGTGGCTATAAAGTAGATGTTAGCTTGCTTAGAGTCGTTATCTCTATCTGAAAATGATGAGGAGTCTGAATCATCCATAGTGGCTTGATCTGCAGGTTTTTCTTCTTTTTGTTGAAATTTTCAAATATATTCTTATTTTTGAACCCCTTCTTTCCATTACTTTGTAATGGACATTCTTTTATGATATGTCCTAATTTATTACAGCCACAACATTTGAGTCCTAAGCTATAGTTCTTGTTATTTCCTCTCTTTACTTGCCTCTTGAATTTTCTATTTTTTTTTGCCATGAAGGTCGTATCATCTTTATCTAATTCAGAGTCCTCCTCAACTTAGAATGTTATATATAAAATGGAAGTGCGTAGGTGGTACATTTTATAGTTACACTATATATTAAGGTATATAAACAGTATTAGAAGCTAAATGCTAATAAAATAAAGTAAAGTACTTGTACGGTAGACTTTTTATACTGGTTCAGACCACCATCCTACATTTAGTCTTATAATCTCTTATTTTGGCTTTAACTCATTAACACCCTTGCTTCGTATGAATGAATAGGCCTATAAACTTGCCTGAGCCGTTGAGAAGGTCTTTCGCATGAACTTGATAAAATACAACCTTTGGCAGAAGTCGTGTCTTCAATACAAAAATATGCCCAATATAGTACAACCTTCCATAACTCACGGGAACTGGTTTGTAGATGAAGTGTAGGAGTTCAGGTGGCAAGAAAATCAAAATATTGATTATTGTAAATGAATGTTCACTGAATTGAGAATATAAAATAGAATAGGATTCAGATAAAAGATCATAAAATTAGAGAGCAAGTAAGGTGTTTAAACTTGTTAAAATCAAGGCTATTTATAGATTTGAAAGGGTTTCATGACGAGATATAACTGTTCACCATCATAGAAGGTTGCAGGTTGCATCTAAAGAAAAAGGAGGAAACACGTTCACTCATATGAAAAGGAATAAAAATTCATTTTTAGATTTTTGGGAAAAAACATGCATATCGTTGCACTGGCGGGATTCCACTAATCCATCGGCGGACATATTTTTTTTCAAAAACTGAAGCTTTTGTAAAGCCTTAAAATATATAAAAAAAGGCTTATAAAATTATTTTTTCCGTCCTAGAGATTATGACATAGTAATTTATGGTTCTTATGAGTTTTAACAACATATATCTAAATAGAACAACTCACTAATACACAATCTTCAAATATTATTCCAATAAACGATCTTTCGAAGCTTTTAGCATGATTCCTTATCTATCTTTTGAAGCTTTGATGATTATTTCTTCGACTAGTGTCTTTTAAACTATAGTATGGAGTTGTCATCATCAAAACTAGAAGTTCTTTTTCTAACATAGGCATTTGGAGTGATATCCCATTCAATAGAGGATTCATCTCCTCAATAATATGAGACCGGTATCATGATTAATAGTATTAACTAAAGGCCAAAATCTCTGGCCAGATTAGAACCATTAATAATAAATGTTATTATTGAACCAATGGACTTTGTCTTATGGACTGATCTAGTGGACTATGTACAATGTCGGAGTTTTAACCAAAATCAGATTTCATATATCCTAAAGCGATATGGTATTGGTGAAGAGAACATACGTAAATTATTGCCACTATTGGTACTACGTAAGATGATATAAAATATGTTTCTACCGAAATGTTATGTAAGCAGCGAATCTGACCAAACTGCCACACCACTAAAGGTGGCATCTGAATGTTAATATTTGAATTGTTCAATATTACTCGCTGACTGAATTCACACCTCTGAGTCACATAACCGTAATTGTGAATTCTCTGATGCCACACGAGTTAATTAATTTATAAAGAGTTATAAATTAAATTAATTAATATTCAAGAAATATTAATTATTAATGTATTTGATTTATGTGCGTGTTTATGGTAAGTGGTATAGCTCTTAGAATTGTTTTGGATGTTATTAGTAATTACTCTGACATGTATATAAAAGTTATATATGAACGTATCCATATATACTTAAATAGTCTTTAAATATATTTAGTTACCTAAATAGGCCTTAGAATTTTTGGGTTGACATAGGACACAAGCATGGTCGACCATAAAAAGGAAAGAAATGGTCTAAATATTGATCTAGATTTAGTTGGGAATTTAAGAGGAAGATTTTAAAAGAAAGGAATGAGAAAGGTCTTATATTCTCCATAAAAACAATATCTTCCGCATTAATTTAGGTTTGTTTTTCTCTCTTCTTGGTTTTCTCATTTTACCGCCTCCATCCTCCTTATTCCCATCATGGCCGAACTAATTTTTAACCTAAAAAACATTAAATAAAATTAAAGTCAATCAATTCGATCCCATCAAGATTGAGTTGTGATTCAAGTGATATAGAAGATGATCCACAAATCAAGGAGTTACATAGAGAAATATCTATTCAAGTTTAATTCTATTTTATATTATTCATTCAAAAATTTCAATTTAACCCAAGTTCATATAGGTGTAAATATTATATTACCACTCATTAGATTTGATTCAAAATTGTTTATATACTATTATTTATGAAACATTGAAACCAATTTTATACACATATCTAAGAAAATTTGATTATTAATATATATTTGATTTTAAGCAAGCAAAACCATATATATATCTGTGTGTGTGCATACATATCATTAATTTAATCTATTTAAAATAATAAAATTTGTTAAATATTTAAGTTTTATACAAACATCTTTATGTTATTTGAAATAGTAAAACATTTGGTTAAGTTAATCCTAACTTCAAACTAAAATATTTTACTATTTTATTATTCAACCAAATATGTTTGTAATTTATATTTATCAATCAATTTCATATTGTAATATATATGGAATATTTTAATTAATTAATTTGTGCCATTAGAGCAATCTTAATTATGACATTGTTTTAAAAGCGATCTAGTTTATACATACTTCACGTGATATTTTAGACTTAAAACTACAACGCTAAAATTAGTTTAGTTATGAATAGCTATGGAATCACATTTTGTATTCATCTAGAGATTAGATCTGACTTTAAATACATGTTTGATTAGATCCACATCTAGTATATACATATTTCCATTTCCTTTTAACACCGAACCTTCACCTATGTTTAAAGACAACTACTTTTTGGATATTTGTATTCATACATACATATATGTATGTATGTGTATGCCTACATGTATGTATGTATACACACACAAACATATATATATATATATATATATACAAGCAACAATATATAACATATATATGTATGTCTAAACTATATATATATATAGATACGTATGATATATATATATATCTATAGACATAGTGCTATTTGTATGTGTATACAAACCATATACATGTAATTTAGTATATATAAACATATTGAAATACTTAGGCATTTATATTCCTGATATGATATGAATTTATCATATGTATATGCAAGCTAATACATTAATATACAATTGATATAAATCCTAATATCTACTCGTATGTATATACATCCACATGCAAGCTAATATAATAATATACAATTGAGATCTAAATAGAGAATATATTTTAAATTTACTCATTTCACCCATTGCTAAATGGGCCAGTTCCGTTAATGGCACCTTAACCTTTATGGTCTATATGATCTAATTAGTCAAGATTTAGGGCCGAAATAAACTTTCTACCTAATGGGTATCTGGCATAGTTATGTCTAGGCTTATGGTCTATATTAACCCGTCTCATGATTTTTACAATAATGAATATGAAAGCTCCCACCATCTATTCTTTAACTGCAATATGATTTTCGGGCTACAGAGTTTGTTGTTAAATAAGATTGGTCGACATGATATGGTGAGAGATAGTTAAGCTAAATGGAATTTATTTTACAAGGCAACTAAATTGGAAAATATGACGTCATATTTGTTGTTGCTCTCTTTGAAGAAATTCGTAAGAGTAATCTAGGTAAAAGAAATAATGGGATTTTCTACATAAAATTTAAAATAGTTGGTATCATGTGAAATGAACTCATGATATTGTTGTTGGCATGAAAGAATCAGTTTTGGGTTTTGATGCTTCTCTGATCTCTTCCTGGACTTAGTTCCAATCCATTTTCTCTTTTCTCTTATGTTTTCTTTCTTCATATATGTGTGCATATTTCTATTTCTTTTTTTGTTTTTGGTTGCTTTTTTTGTTTTTGGTTGCTTTTCTTGTTTTCCTTGGACGCATAGCTTGTTATGGTCCATCTGCTCTTTTTTACCGTGTTGCAATAAAATCTAATAGAAGACCAGTCAACCCCGCTAGCTTTGTTAAAAAACGTATCCTCCCCTCCTTGGCTACTGGCCTGGCCCAATGGAGACAGTAAGTCCAAAAGGTTAGTCAAGATCTAAGGCCAAATTAAATTTAGTTTGGGCTAATTTTCAAACTACTATTTGAAAATTTAAAATATTTTAAATTTAAACGTTATGTTCAAAATATAAGTAGAAGTTTTATATAGTTATAAAATTGAAGTTTCAAAACTATTTTAAGAAATTAATTAATAACTTTTGTAATTTTATAAACATTTAACTAATGAGATTAATTAAAAGTTAATATATATATATATATATATATATATATATTTAAGTATATAACTATAAAAGTTATCATAAAAGTTTTATATAGGAAGCTTGTTCCTATCTCCTTCACCATGATTGAGCTTCCTAAAATAAAAGCAGTCTCGGGGTTATAAACGTGGACAGATGAAACAAAGCAACTATGAGTTTTAATTTTGATACTTTGCTCAACAGGAAGGAAAATCTCTAGGCTGATTGGACATGGGGGCATAACATTGGTGATAAGGATTTCTGGGCGATGGATGTGCCTCAGAACTACAGTTGGATTTGGAGGAAACTTCTTGGCTTAAGGAGTGCTCTTCTTCCCTTCATCAAGTACAATTTGTCCCCTAGTAGTCCAGTTTGTCTCTGGAATGACCCTTTGTTGGTAATGGGATAATCTTATCCAGGTTATTTACCACACAGAAGTTCCATCAAACCTTAATAAATCACAACGCAAAGGCTGTTAATCGCATCTTTAATAGTAAGTTCCTAGTTCCTAGTTCTAGCAACCAAGTACTTGGAGCTTCATGACATGAGTTTGATCATCTTGGCGTCCCACTTAGTAATAAAGACACTATAAGTTGGAAAGGAAAATGTCATAAAATTGATTCCATATGGCTTTCTGTTATTTAGTGCAACCATTCTCCTAGCAGAGACAACCTCATGTCGTGGAAGACTATGAAGAATGCTCTGATGACAAAAGATAATCTTGACAGGTTTGGTATGAATATTGATACTGCCTGCTCATTACGTCAGTCCAACAGCAAAAGCATATGCCATCTATTCTTTGAGTGCCTCTTTGTTAAAAATTAAGGCTATCAATTATGGCCAAGGCAGGTTATCATAAGTTTACTGGAGTTTCAAGTGACGACTGGGATATTCTTAGCAAAGCAACAAGGTGGAGGAAGGATAATAAGGCCATGATTTTCTTTGTCTTGAAAAAATATCTAAACAAGGTATGGGAAGAAAGAAATAGAAGGGTTTTTCAAGCTAAGAGAATGTTTGCCTTGATTCTTTGGAATGCTTTACTCTTGGTTATTGCAAATGGCCTTAAAATGAGCAAGTGTTTTGAAGGATTCCATCTTCTCTGGATGGGATTCTTTCTTTCTTATGTTTTTTTTCCTTTTTCTCCTTGTTGTTTCTTTTATTTTTGCTTTTCTTTCCTCCATTTAATAGTAGCATGGCTATCTTGCCTATCTCCTGCTCCTTGTATTGTTTTATTACATTTCTTGTAGTCACAAGTGGACGGCCCACTATAAAACCGGCAGGCCTTGCCCAAAAAAAGTTATCATAAAATATTTGTCTTGAAATTGTTTAAGGTAAATTAAATAATACATCAAAATTATTAAAATATTTAATTAAAATATTAATTACATAAATAATTTATTTGATAAATAATTAATTCAATATCAATCAATTAAAATATATGTTGATATGTATATATAAATAAAATATAAAGGTTATAGTTTAGTAATTTCTAATATTTTAATTTCTAAAAATTGTTTTGAGAAATTAAATTAATAATAGTATTTTAAAGTTATTAAATATTTAATTAAAATGTTTAATTGAATAATTAGTTAATTAAATAGTTAATGAAATACTATGTATATATTACTATAGAGATTACGTTTAAATATTCTTCTTAAAAATTTAAGATGATTGAAATAAAATTTCTCAAAATTTAACTAAAGTTAATTAAATTAGTTAAAGTAAATCATGAATTAAAGTTAACTTAATTGTTTTAATTAGTTCGATGCACATGAATATTATATAAGTTAATTAAATTATAATAGCTATGAACATATTGAGCTTATATAATTACATATATAATTAAAATATACGTGGAACTAAAATAGCCCAAATCAGATGTATTTTTGGACAAAATACATATGTATGGCACACATACCATGATTTTAAATTCGTTCGACACTCAAATTACGAACGTATTTCATAACAAATACATTATTCTTAAGTAAGTATCACTCAAAATATATAAAAGATAATGAATCTTTAATATAGTTTCTCTCTATCATTTACATATTGACAATTTACTTGCATACGTCCTGGTTATTACACAGATTAAAGCGTGTGTAATACTATTAATATATTGCCTAGACAAGGTAAGATACATGCATATGTTTTTTAAACAAACTCAAGGTACATGTATTATATTTAGACCATCGAGAAATGATAGATAAAAGTGAATAATCTCCCTTGGTTTGTTGAGAAACTTAAAGTCAGTTTGAGACTAAGGCAAAGATCATGGTTTGGTATTATACGAGACAACAGATAAAGAGAAAACCATCACTTGTGTTGCTACGATTTGTTAAGCAAACTCAAGGTCAGAATCCCGAGGTAGGCAAGTCCTTACACTCACAAGAAAAATATATAAATTTCTCTTTAGGTTTTAAGGAATATAAAAGTCTAATGGGAACCTTATTATAAAAAATGAAATGATAACATTTAACCATTCTAATACTATAAGAACAAATGCTATATAAAATTATAATGATCTATAAAAATAACTTTATGTAATAATATTATTGATAAAATTGTTTAATAATCAAAATATTAAATTAATGGAATTAGGTTTGAAAAAGAAATGTAAAATATACTTTCAATAAAACTTTTGGCATGTTGTCACTTCGAGACCCATGAAAGAGCCAAATTATACAACTACTAAATGCATTATACTTTGGTTGCTTAAGTATTTATTTTGCCGACATTGTGTATTGTCTTCTAAGACTATGAACTCTAAAGATATACTAGAATTTGAATATTTGATCCATATTCATGCACATACAAAAGGTTGTATGGTAAATGGTCGCGTTCGTGTTATACGAAACTCAATGAAATTGTTTCACTTAAATAAGCAAGTAAACCATAATGCAAGATCATATGTTCAATATGATTAAATGCAATAAGGATATTGTACATAGAATAAAAACTATAGACAGATATAGAAATTTGATCTTTGAAATGTAATTTTGATTAGTTTACAATAGTGTAAATTATATGATATCCTGTAATGTTATGGATGTTCAAATGCATATTTATGAGGAGTTCATTGCTATTAGCACCAAAATCAGTCACTAACACCCAAATGTAAATGAAAGCACTAACTAACAGTCACTGATAACAGATAAAGCGTGTGTAGAGAGTAATAATATGAAGAACAGTTAAAATTAAAATGAAAGCAGTAAAGAACAACAAGTTTTATAGTGGTTCGGCTAACTTCGGCCTTCGTCCACTGTAGAAGTTTCCTTTTTGTTGATGTTCGAATCAATTACAGTTACAAAGTGGTAGACTGGCCTTAGTCTTAGGAAATAAGAAGTCAGAGAGCAGAAGAGAAGAAGACCCCCCTTTTTGAACCCCTACAAGCTGTATTTATAGGCGAATTTTGAGTTGCTGGGCTTTCTAAACGGTAAAGGCCCATTAAGAATTTCCACCAAGCCACATTCGTCTTATGCCGAACGACTTCCCACCGAGCCATCTTCGCCGAGCGACCCATGCCAAGCCGCCAATGCCGAGCGAGGTACGATGTCGAGCGAGGTGCGAGGTATCGAGGTGCGAGGTATCGAGGTGCGAGGTATCGAGGTGAGGAGTATCGAGGTATCGAGGTGCGAGGTATCGAGGTGTGAGGTATCGAGGTATGAGGTATCGAGGTGCGAGGTATCGAGGTGGAAGGTATCGAGGTATCGAGGTGCGGGGTATCGAGTATCGAGGTGCGGGGTATCAAGATGCGGGGTATCGAGGTGCAGGGTATCGAGTATCGAGGTGCGGGGTATCAAGATGCGGGGTATCGACGTGCGGGGTATCGAGGTATCGAGGTGCGGGGTATCGAGGTATCGAGGTGCGAGGTATCGAGGTATCATGGTGCGAGGTATCAAGGTATCGAGGTGTGAGGTATCGAGGTGCGAGGTATCGAGGTGCGAGGTATCGAGGTAACGAGGTGCGACTCCTTTATGCCGAGCGGGGAGTGTAGACCGAATGAAGGACTTGTGCCGTGCATTCCCTCCATTTCTTGACCAAATGATATATCCAAGTAAACTTCATCCTTCGAAACCAAATCCATCATACTCCAACCTCGATAGTCGTGAAGTTAGTTAGGTTGAATCCGCCTACTTATGGCTTTGACAAAAGGCAGGTTAACAATTGCATTCTCTTGCTAAGGGTTTCCTTCTAAATGGAACAACCATTTGGAAAGGAAAGCGAAAGTTTGAAAGTGGATGTAACATAGGAACACTACAAGAAAAGTTTGTTTCCTTAGACCCAGCTTATAGCGATTTTAAAGCGATTTCCAAGAAAAGTTTGTTTCCTTAGACCCAGTTTCCTTCCCTCCTTTTCTATGAACTCCCCTTAACAAAGACTTCCCCAATTTCAATTCCTCGTCCAAATCAATTTGCCTCCTCGAAAGAATAATTTCGCCATCCCTGTTATAGTCGTCGACGTTGCAATCTCGTTCCCTATCCTTTTCCACGTTGTAGTGGTCCGGCTCTCCCGTTTTCCCTCATTCTCGTCCCCGTTGAAGTCGAGCTTTCATTAGCCCTAGTTCGAGCTATAGTCAATGGACGTGAATTGATAGACATCAGTGCCATTTGTCCTCGAAGTTTCAAAGTAAGTTACAGCTGCTTGGATTTTTCCTTTATTTCTATTTGTAGATTAAGTTTTAGATATTTGAGTTAGTATGCCTATCTAAGCATTTCAGGGTTGTGTTAGTATGCTTAAGCATACATGGATTTGAGTTTGTGTGTAAATATTTGTTTATGGGTCTGCTATTAAGGTGGTGATACTCATTTAGGTGATGATGATTTTGACAAGATAATTTGTTTGCTATTATGTGTTATAACTGGGTTTATATTGCAAAAACAGTGTGATAAGATAATTTTTTTATCCTAAATTGGTTATAGAAGGTTAAATTACATAAACATTTGTATCCAAGGTGATGTTACTTGCCATGTCATCAAGGTTTGTCAAGTTTTCATGTATTCTTTGCCTCTTATTAAAACCATACACCATTTTCGTTGATTACTTTTTTCTTAAGATATTTACTTTAGTTTATGTAGTTCATAATTTTTTTGATAGTTTAGTTCCTTCATGTTTCCTGAATACAGTTCTCGTTGAGATGAATTCTTACCACTTTTGCAACATCTAACTGAAGTGAAAACTTTTCGAATATCACAAATCTCTAGGAATATTTAACTTTGTTGTGGCAACGAGACCAAGTTGTCATTTGAATTTAGCATAATACCAATTAATTTTCAAGCTATTGACAAGAGAAAACCGATTTAGTTCAAGGAATAAAATAATATTTCCTAACTGCCTGTTATGAACTAGAAGTTAGTAAGAGCAAAGAGGGATAAAGAAGAACTTTATAAGATATCAAAATTGTTCCTAAAAATTCTAAAGCTGATTTTAGTTTGAAAATGAGCTTTCTATTTAGCGTTTCAACATGTATTTTGAAGTATTTTGAAATGCAAGGTAAAGGAGAGAGAATTGGAAATAGTAATTTGAAAAATGATTTCAATATATAAAATTGAAAATGATTTGTTTCTTTTTTCCTTACAAGAGAAATTTAACACAAATATTCCAGTGAGTTTAACACTGCCATATTAATTCATGAGTTAAATATGAATTTAACTTTTAATGTTTTTGTTTCTTTCATAACAATGTTTGGATGGCACACACTCTAATGGTACCCATATTAATAGTAGAGTCCACATGCTCCCGTGCAGTTCGTACTTACAACATAACTGCATAGATAGGAATTACATTGTGATCCACGGTTATATTAGTTATATAAAATCGAACCAAAAAACTGAAGTAGCATTCCAGTAAAAAATTAATGCAACATATTGATGTGGTGTGGTAGTTGAGCTAACAACACAGTAGGTTCTCAACCTAAATATGTACTATACTTTCAATAACAATTGTAACTTAATCCAAAAAAATATGATTTCTTAAGAAAATGATAATCCATATATTAATCTATTTTAGTTTTATAAGCATGTTGGTTTGCAAATAATTTTAGAGGGTCCAAGTTTATATATTTGTATGAATATTAAAAATTTATTAGTATTAAAAAATTCACCACGACCTTTGTTCTATTATTGTTTTTCATACATATTTAGATTTTGATTTTTTTACACCCCTCTCTATTAATAATGGGAACTCTCCATAAAATCTGGTACCTATATTATTTCAAAATTTTTATTTTCAATTTAGTAATGTACAACTGATCAGGAGGTAAATTCCATTCAAAAAAGAGCAAACTCTTTAAGGCTTCCATTAAATTTAGTTTATTCAAAAAAGAGAAAACTCTTGAAGGCTCGAGCATGAAGGCCAATGTACTAGAGTTGTATTTATGTGCAAGTGTTATTTCATTTGTAAGTGAATGTATTCCTATAGATAGTAATATGTGCGTTCATTTAGTAATAATCTGCTCGTCCCTATACTATGCTCTGTTGATATCATGTTTAAGTATCTAACTTTGTATTGAAGTGAGTTCCATATCTCAATCTTTTATATAAACATTTAGGGCATAAAGTTATTGTACCTTGTCATTTTGATTTCGCATGTGTGTTATGGCCAGGGAGTTTGTGAGGTTGGCTGTTAACTAAATTTATATGAACCAATTATAAGCTTTGAATAACCAATCTTTTGTTGTTGTATAAGCTTCATAAATATTAGTCTTAGTAAATTAATTATTTTACTAATACCATGTCACTGTTATTATATGTTATACAACAAATAAAAAAAGTATCACTTCCTACATATGCATGGGAACTGTATATGAAGGATTGTTCAACTAGTTTCCTACATTAAAGTTAACACCGGTACCATATCAGCTTCTTAAAGTTAACACTGATAGATATAGCACTTAAAGCTAATGAAGTTTTCTACATTACATGTTCAACTGGTTTCCTACATTACATTAATAAAGAGCATGAATGATTTCTATATATAACTTAAAATTAACTTAAAATTTAGTTTCTATTCTTATTGCTTCATATATAATATTTTAAGGACTTAATTATCTTTTTTATGATATCTGTTTTCTAAAGTAATTGTTTGTCCAATAATTTCATGATAATTCTTAAACAGTATCTTATGGGTAGAATTATTCCAAATCTACAACTTAATTATGAATTATTAATGTTCTAAAATCAAGGTAATAAGATACTGATTTCATTTGTAGGTTTATTGGATTGCAAAGATGAAGCTATCGCTGGAACTGCACGTCATATCATTGCTAGCATAAAACAAATTCACTCAGGTACATATCTCTATGCTCTATCCTTATTTTAATATTTATTTTATGTGTTAATCTCATAATTTCTCTCAAGTTCCCTAAATTAGTTTGCTTTATTTTTCTACATAAATAGCCACGTTTTGTCTTAATACCAAATAAACGCAATATTGTTTGTAGACTCCTGATAAAAAGTGTCATTTACAGCCATTACACATGTATATGCCTATGTGGACACTTGGAATTATGAAATGATGTAAAACATAATAGAGGGTATGCATTAAATTTTGTAGAATGCATTTATACTTGTCATTTATAGCAAGATGAAATGTCATATAACCGTCTTGTACTGCATGAAGTATATTTAAAGAATGTAACAATAGAAATTTCACCACAATTTGGTCTATCATGTCAGCAAATTAACTATCCAACATACTTTAAAAGGAATAGTATGATGTCATAGTTATCAAATAAGCAATTGTGTTCTTTCGAGGAATATTCGAAATGATTTGAACGAATCATCACAAATCTATGTTTCTCTTTAACAATAATGTTGCAATATGCATTACAATGTATACTTTCTTGGAATTACAGTGTATATTCATGATGGAGAAAGACTGGTTGCATTCACATAAGTAATAGGATAATATACAAATAAATCCACTTCGAAAATTTTAAAATTTTAATATTACAATTAATGTATGTGTTTTCTATTTTTTTAATCATAGAACTAGTATAGAGTACCGACAAGGAGCATGGAATTTTGTGCAATCTGCGAAGAAAAATTTAGCAATTGTAGAGAAAAATTTATGTCCTTGTATAGATTGTCGAAATCTTACTCATCATCATGACAAGATTGTGTTTGAGCATTTGGTTATAAAAGGAATGGATCCTAAGTACAAATGCAGTAGGTGGTATAATCATGGAGAACAAATAAATATAGTTAAAGAAATGGATTTGAACGAGACATATGATTTATTCCAAGTTGTTCCCTATGAAGATGAAGATTTTGCTGGTCATACCTTTTTTGTCGACAATAAAGATAATGTTGATGCAAAAAGACGAGAAGATGAATTGATAAAAAATTTGGAAGACGCAGAAAGTCCATTGTATCCTGATTGTGCGGGTCAGATAAAATTATCTGCTATCATCGCTTTATATAATCTTAAATGTGAGTACGGTTTATCCGATACTGGTTTTGATAAGCTATTAAATGTGTTACATGTAGTATTGCCGAAGGATAATGTACTTCCCAAGACTATATATGAAGTAAAAAATTTCTTAAAATATTTGATATTGGTTTTGAGAAGATTCATGCTTGTAAGAACGATTGTTGTCTTTTTAGAAAAGAATACAAAGATTTGAATAGTTGTCCAAAGTATGGTTCTTTAAGATGGAAGATAAATAAGAGTACAAAAGATATCATGCAAGGCATCCCTGTCTAAGTGTTGAGATATTTTCCGATCATTTCAAGATTCAGGAGAATGTTTAGATCCAAAAAAATGGTAGAAGATCTAAGATGGCATTATAGTAATAAAAGCAACAATGGAAAACTACGTCATCCTGTGGATTCTATGACTTGGAATGTAGTGGATGAGAAATATAAATATTTTTCAACCGATCCACGCAATCTCAGACTTGGTCTAGCTACAGATGGTTTCAATCCATTTGCCGTTAAAAGTTCTAAATATAGTTGCTAGCCAGTAATGCTAGTGACATATAATCTTCCGCCTATGTTGCGCATGAAAGAAGAAAATATTATGTTAACATTGATGATTCCTGGTCCAAAGCAACCGAAAAATGATACTGATATATATGTGGCACCACTTGTAGAAGATTTACATCATTTATGGCATAACGGTGTTGATATTTATGATGCATTTAGTAAAACACTTTTTAATTTAAAAGCAATCTTACTGTGGATGATAAATGATTTTTCGGCTTATGGAAATCTTGCTGGATGTTGTGTAAAGGGTAAAAAAGCTTGTTCATTATGTGGTGTTAACACTCATAGTCGATGGTTAAATCATAGTCGAAAGATTGTATATGGGTTATAGAAGATTTTTACCTCCTTCGGACTCATTGAGAAAACCTAAGACTTGTTTGATAATGCGATGGAGAAAGACAACAAGCCTACGATTTTGACAGGTAGAAACATTTCTGCTATGCTGCAAGATTTTCCTAATGATTTTGGAAAAGACAAGAAAGAAGAAATAAAAAAAGAAAGAAGATAAATAAGAAAAGACTAGATAAGAAGGGAAAAAAAAGACAATGGACAAAAAAAGGAAGCATGTTCAAAAAAATGATGGACATGATGAGAATGATAATCCTGTAAAAATAGAGTTATCAAGGTGGAAAAAAGATCAATCTTCTTTGATTTATCATATTGGGAGGTTAGTGTTTATTTTTTTTCCTTACATTGATTAAACAGAAAAATGTATAATACTAAAATGTTATATTCTTGATTGTTACACGAACTTCCATTGTGGCATAATTTAGATGTAATGCATGTCGAGAAAAATGTTGGAGAAAGTTTGCTAGGTACAATATTGCATGATAGAAAATCAAAAGATGGAACTAATTCTAGAAAAGATTTAGAGGACTGGGCAATTCGACATAGTCTGTTTGCACAACCTCGTGGAAAGAAAACATATCTTCCACCGGCTCCATACACATTGTCAAGTTGTGAAAAAAAAAATCTGCAAGAGATTATATGATTTCAAAGGGTCTGATGGTTATTGCTCAAATTTCAAAAGATGTATATCATTAGAGGATTGCAAAGATAGTGGCTTTAGGTCTCATGATTATCATGTTTTGATGCAGAAAATATTGTTAGTTGCAATAAGAGGATTGTTGTCAAAAAAGCCGAGGAAAACAATAATCCATTTGTGTTCATTTTTCAGTAAAATATGTCAATGTGTTCTTGATAAAGAAAAGCTGCAACAACTCGATGATGAGATCGTTACAATTTTATGCGATCTTGAAAGATATTTTCCACCTTCTTTTTTTGATATAATGATATATTTAACAATTCAGCTCGGAAGAGAATATCGATTGTGTGGACGGTTCATTTTCGTTGGATGTACCCCTTTGAAATGTATATGAAAACTCTTAAAGATTATGTGAGAAACTATGCACGAGCTGAATGATGTATTGCAGAGTCTTACCTTGCAGAAGAATCTATGAGATTTTTTGGTGAATTTTTAAAAAAATCATCACTAATAGAGGAGAAACAAGGTCGAAATGAAGATTATGAAAACCATGCAATACTCGAAGGTCATTCGATTTCAAAGCTTGAGACAATTACATTGCCATTTAACGAGAAAGAAAGTGCTCGTTTGGCTGTCCTAATGAGTATGGCTATATTGGAACTTTTTTAGAGTAAGTAAATATTGTATTCTATTTTGTTTTGTTTTGATGTGTATAACAACATGTATAACTTAAATTTTTTCTTTTATACTAGTTTGCATCTTGAGGAGTTGGAAAACTCAGATCAACATATGAAATAAATGCCACATTGCTTTGGAACAATCATACAAAAAACTTCGCTAATTGGATTAAAAAAAGGCTATTGTAAATACTCTTTAATTGGCTTAAAAATAATATTTTCAAAATCTTTAGTAAATACATTGATTTTTTCCAGATATCCATTGAATCGAAGGATCATGATACGTTGCTAAAATGGATTGCATATGGTCCAAGTACTATTGCATTGCCATGCAAAGGATATATTATAAACGGGCAATGTTTTCACACGCAATATGTTGAGAGAGAAACTCAAAATTGCGGGGTGACTTATGATGCCACTACTATGTGTAGAGCAAGTGCAAAGAATACCTCTCAAGTGGTTGATGTGGTCACATATTATGGGATTTTAACCGACATAATTTTGTTAGACTACCATGTCTTTTATATTCCTGTTTTTAAGTGAAATTGGGCAAACAAAGGAAATGGAGTGAAAGTTGAAGACGGGTTTACTCTTGTTGATTTACATCAACATCAATCCTTATTTTCAAGAGATCTATATATTCTTGCGTCTCAAGTGAAACAAATCAATTATTTAAGGGAAGACGATTCTTCTAATTGGTATGTTGTATTGAAGGCACCATCGCGAGAATTTCAGGAATTAGAGACAGATGAGTCTATTGATGATGTAAGTTTTGTTAGATAAGAATGCGAAGAAAACAATAGTGATGTTGATTCCATGGAGGATGCTATCTACGTTAGAGAGGATTGTGAAGGCATACTTGAGTAGTTTCAGTAAGTTGCTTAATTAACCAAAGTTGCTTAATAGATTAGCAATGCATAAATTAACCGAAGTTACCAAACTTCGTTTTAGTGTTTATATATATATATATATATACAAGCATAATATTATGACCTGAAACACAGTGCTGGGAATGCATATGTGCAAGCATAATAATATAATCAAAGTTACCAAACTTCGTTAAGGTCTTAGTGTGTTCTGTGATCTAGTATTCTATCTTGCTGAATTCCTAAACATGCTATAAAAGCTCAGCTTACATCATTGTGATTAATGAATAAAAATAATCACTATGTGATAATGTAGACTTGTACATTTTTTCTCTTTTTCTTGCCTAGCCTTTCATATTTTTTTTAATCTATTCTCTTTTATTTTCCTAGCAGTGCTATAAAAGCTTAGTTTACACTAACTTATCAGTTACAAAACCTGTGATGCATCATCGTCTGAATTCTGGAACACTGAGTTTTAGGCATCAGGTAGTTTATGTAATATGCATTAACTTCCCCATATACACATTACGATTTTTGTTCTTCCATTTTTGTTATGCGTTATTTTTCTTTTCATGTAAAGAAAATTCCATGTGCAATTTTGGTATTTAATCTGGGAATTTTGAGCACTTTGTGAACTGTGCCTGAAGTTGGTTCTGTGGTACTAACGGGAGGTTGCAGTGATAGTGTTTTGTCGTGTTAAGCTTTGTGATAATCCGTATTGATTTGTTAACTTTTAAAAAAAGCAAATTAGTTACTAAATTTCATCCAACTCTATTGCAAATGTAAATGCTACTCGCAGTAAAGAGGAGTTGAGGACCTTCATCCAGTAGAAAGGTACCTTTTCTCATCTGCATGTACACGCATGAATACTAAAGTGATACATTATCGTCTAAAATATGAAACACACTGAGATTTTCATGACCAAGCGATCTTTAATTTATTTAGAACAAGTAAAAATGCATAGTATTCCTCAGTTCTTTTTAACATTGGTTGTCCATGTTTACTTAATTCCTCAGCTCTTTTGCTTGTGATGACATTCTTGTCATATCCACATGACCATGAATACGCTATAATTTGTCATCATGGTAGTTTGAAAAGTTACACACTGTAATTTGGAATAGCCATCATGACAATTTCTTTGTAGAGTTGGTCTGTAAAACACATTGTAATTTGGAATAGTCATCATGATGAATATAGATGAGCTATAAATATTGATAACAATCAAGAGGCATCAGTTATTATATTATCAACTCAGAATCATAAATCAGTAAAGAATATTAATGTTTGGACCCCTGCACAGTCCAGTTTATTAAAACAAAACCAAATTAACATATATTCAGTACATAATCTTGTAGATAGTGCTTAATTCAGCAAAGAATATTAATGTTTAGACCCTACATAGTGCGATTTATTAAAAAAAATCAAATTGATGCAAATTCAGAACGTAATCTCTCAAACAGTGCTTGTCAATCTATGAAATGTTGCATAAAAGTGAATAGTCATGCCATGCATGCAGCTCTACCCGAGGTTACTATATTTGGTGTGGTCACCCAAATTTAGTGGTGCCTGATGCAAGTAATACAGTGTAGCCCCATAAGCAAGCTAAATGTACAAAACATGTAATCAAATCTTAAAATGTTTAGCCCAGCCTTAGTGCCTAGCCAAGATGTCATATTAGTTCTTCAACAAATTAAAAGGCCAGAAAGCCTAAATTAACAACATTTTCGTATTTATTAGCAACTGTATACTTTTGTTTTCGTTACAGTATTGTTCTTTCATGCCTAATCTAAATTGATGTGCTTGTTCTTTATTGTAAAGCTAACAATTTATGATTTTATTCATCTAAAACTGAAGTTATGTGAACATACAGGAGGACAACCATTTTGAAATTTATGGGCTCTCCGCCTATGTTTAATTTCTTTTTCTTACATAGAGTTTGATCTGAAAACAGTTTGTATATCTTAGTGTTTCCCTTGTCATAAATTTAGTTTTATTAGTTATGTATATCTAAGTGTTTGTTTATATGTACTTTTATTATCTACGCATGAATACTAAAGTGTTTGTTTACATGTGTTTTTAATTGCAGAAAATGGGTAAAAAATACGAAAAGAAAGAGGACTGTGATTAACAACAATTTTCAGAAGAACGCAGTTTTGAAAATAATGATGCTCCAATTCAAGAAATTCCACAAGTCGTCAACGATACTACGATGCAACAAGAAGGAAATGTTGAAGTTGTTGAAGCAAGCGAGAGAAACGACAATTTCGATGTTAATCCAATTGGGATAAAAAGAACTAGAGGACAAACAAAAGTCAAAAGGCTTCCGTTAGATATTTTAAGTCGAATTGAGTTGAGTTTAATGGGGAAAGTGAACCAGTAGGATATAGATCGGTCAAGTTGTCTTCTTATTTAGGCCCACTTGTGCACGAGCATGTTCCGGTTACCCTGGATAATTGGAAGCATCTCAGCAACGAATTAAAAGTAATTCTTTGGGAATCCATTCAGGTAAGAAACAAACAATAATACATTCAACTCATATTTTAGCACTTTTTTGTGTTGATATGTGGATCATCCACAGATCTGTTTACCTTGTGGATTGAGTCAACCTCGAAATGAAGTGGTAAGAAGCGTAGAAAAATGAATAGGATAGTCCCAAAACAAATTTTCTTTTTCATTGTAGTAGTTTTCCTCTAATGATTTCTACTGGCTTTAGAATGGTCGAATATAGTTTCACTCAAAGGGAAAAATAATAAGTAGAACATAATATATATTTTTGTTATTTTATGTCTTATCTATGTTTAATTTGACACTTGTAACATGGTAACTTTAAAGGGAAAAATACATTCTATGTCTTGGCATTGTTGCATTACTGTACGGTTTGGAAGCACAAGTCCAAACAACTATGATTACACGTAGAGTTAAACCAAAAAGAATAATATTTCAACCCATAAATAACTATAGTTTTCTTTTTGGAGAGTAAGGATCCTATGCTTTTTTAATTGAAAATGTATCTCAATTATTTGAAGGTGTATTTGCTTTCACTTTTTAGTGGTTTGGTTAGAACTAGAGTTTGTAGTAGTTTCTTCGTACAAATTTAATTAGATTGAGTAGGATTTGAAGATTATTATGTATTTTATGAGTGTAATGCAATTTTACCTTTACAATAATGGGGGGATCGAATCACAATGATGATGTAAAACGTCTTTCTTACTAATTACCTAGATGTATGTCGTAAGACTATACATTCCTCAGGCTCGTCCCTAATTCTTTCATTATTCTTTACAATAATTAATAATTATTAGCATTGGTTATTAATAAATATTAAATCATTGATAATCAATGATTTAATAAGGTAATACAACACCTTGAGGAACAGTTGATTCATGTGTATCATATATTCCCAATTATATCCTTTGTGTTATTAAGTAGATTTAAAAAATATTGAAGGCTAGATTTAAATTAGACGAGGAATGGCAAAAAGTGCCTATATTTTGGCAAATGGGATGTATTTTTTGAGCTTCAGCAAGCATACTAGTTCGCAAAATAGTAAATGCAAAGAATGAAGAAGAGAGACTTCAACTAAAACCAGATAACATCAAAACCATGACAGAGTGGAAGAAGTTTATTAAGTCGAAAACGGATCCGAACTTTAAGGTAAATCATTCATAGCACATTAATGGTTTATATTTATCTAATGTGAACTGTGATGTTAATTATTATTTTGAATACTGCATGTGAGAATAGCCAGTATGAGTAACAATGCAATATCTTCTGTTCACATGTTCTATTTTCTTTCAGTAGTGGTACACGTTTGTAAATTTCCATGTACACCTGTGTCATTTACATTTCAAATAAGTAAAACTGCAGTTGTCATAAGTTTGGCCCTTATCCCATTGTATGGTACAGACCATGGTTTTCTTTTTTTTACTCGTCATTCATCCATATTGAGAACTTTCTATCTAAGTTCTGGTACTACATCCATATTTGACATGTGTTACATGACAAAAGAGTGTGTGTTGAAAATTAAAATGTATACGGATTTTTTTTCATGTGTGGAACAAGTTAAATCAAGCTGCATCAAGATTTTGATACAGTATTTTCATAGGTTGAGCCATTCCATAGGATTGGCTATTAAAACAAAAAAGAATTGTCATTTTAAAGAAGGTTGATTTATTTTAAAAACTGGTTCTATGTTTGGTTTGTGTGCTATGCATTATTTGGTTTAATTTTTTCATTACAAAAGCATAAGAAGTGAACAAAACAACAGTTAAGAATGATCTTATATTGATGATAAAATGTTGATCATTCATTAATCTTTTAACTTTGTTCAAAAATAGTTAAAAATGCAAGACATCGGGACAATATATAATTACAGTAATTTTTTAAAAATGATAAATGTAGCTTTATTTCTCTATATGTTTATAGGATTTATTTCAAGATATTTTAATCAAACCATGATGAGATATTTATCATTCCTCTTCTAGTTTTGACAGCTAATGTATATATCATTTACATGGAAAGCTTACACAACTGTATATATCATTTACATAGAAAGCTTATACAACTTTTAGACAGTACCTTTCTAGATTTTCTTAAACACGCTTTAATAATACTATTTACAAACAAGAATTTCAATTTCTTCCAAGTGCTTCTTTTGACAAAAAATCGACCATTTTCCCCAGTCTAATGAATCGAATGAAAATCTTCAAAATGAGACTGATTTTCTCCGTGCATCTTCTGAAATTTTGCTTACCTGCTGCATATAAATGTCTTAGAGTATCTACTATAGATGTGTTACAGGGAATATTTCTCTTTCTGTGTTTTTTGAATACCGCAGATGGTAAGTGATAGATTCAAAGCTATTAGACAAAATCAGATGCCACATACATGCAGCCGTAGAGGCATGGCTCGATTGGCTAAAGATATGGTAAAAAGTTAATTTATATACCATAATATTTATTGACTAGTTAGTTGGTACAGTTTCTTGTTTTAATGATCGTTTGAATGTAGAAAGAGAAGAGTAATGATTGCTCTCCCATTCCTAGAGTTGATGTTTGGGGTCAGATCTCATACTAGAAAACATGGTAAACCAATGAACGCGGCTGTTGGAGATACTACTATAAGTTTTTTAATAATGTGATAGTTTAAACTTAGTGTATAATATCAATGTTAATCTTTGTAGGAAAAATTAAAAACTTTGTTGTTGGGTCTCATTCGGGTTCAATAACCAGTTACAAAGATGATGCATTGTTGCAAGTGTTAGGACATGATAAACTAGGACGATTGAGAGGAATGGGAAGGGGTATGACCGCCACCAAGGAAATTTGGTCACATGCTAGGGATTAACAAACAATCCAAACGCAAAATCAAATTTTAGAATAAAAGGCGATTGTTTAAGAGCTAATGAAAAATCAGGTAATATTTTAGTTTACCACAATATGCATGTTTAGAATATATAATTATAATATTGCATTAATATATTTTGACAGAGTAAAGAAAGTTGGGGAGAAGCAATCACACATCAAATGGTAAAATAAATTGTAGTCATGTTGTGATAACATTTAAATTTGGGAAATTAATTCTATAACCACTATATTTTGTTATCGGTCAATTATAGGGCAATTATGACAACAAACATGATAAATGTGAATTATTAGATTGGTGTGGGACAGATGAAATTGTCGTAGAAGGAAGAGTTCTATTAAGTGATCCAAATGAGCTTGTCCATCTAAGTCCTTTAGGGTCAGATGTAATGAAAATCATTATAGACATTTCGAGAAAACTAGGTGCTTTTTGATGGAGGCCCACACTTCGTTTGACACATATTGGACAAGTTGAAGGCGAGATAGTAGCATGGCCAGTTACCAAAGTTGTTTTTCATAATGTAGACCATTTAGAGAAAGAATACAATGAGGAAACTTTAAATTATTTCGCAACTAACATTTAATCCGATTACATAAAATAATAATAATTCATTAATATAATAATTTTTCTTTAATAGAGTAAAACTGGTAGCACTGATCATAAATGCAAGTTGTATGATTGGGCTGGGACCGAAGAAATAGTTGCTGAAGAACGGCTGCACTCGACTAATCCAATAGAACTTGTGAACGATCTTCCTCTTGGACTATCTACAACGGCATTTTGGATGAATAATCCAAAAAACGAGATTCTTATTTATGGAGATCGACCGTTGGTTTGGCACGAGTTGAAGAAGCTAACGGTAAGAAAGTGGCTTGGCCTGAATCGAGGGTGGTTGTGGAGCAGGTTAATATTGTAGCGTCTTCTACTCATACGGTTACTACTGTAGTTGTCGGAAAGGTTAACTTACTTATTGAATTAACTCATTTATTCGTCTTACCAAGTATTTAATCATATGATAAAATAGTATACTCTTAATTGACAGGGTACAAATTCAATGATAAATAACAAGTGCAAGTTGATCGATTTGGATCGAAAGGGAGAAATTGTAGCTGAAGGACGTGTCTCTTCATTCGATTCAAAAGTATTGGTTAATTTTGTTCCTTTAGGGATAAATGCAGTTAAGGTTTGGGTTGATGTTGCAAATGCTCCAAATGCACGTCTATGGAGACCAACATCCGACTCACAAAATATTGAAGATGCAGTCGGCACTACAATTGCTTGGCTTGCTTATAAAGTTATAACAGATGCAAGTTTGGGTAAGTCAGCACTACATTCTAGTTATGTTCGATATATCTGTGTGTGTGGGTAGGGTGTTTAACTTCACAAATCATTTTTATTTGACAGGCTCTGTATGATTTGTGATACTTATTCAAGGGCAAAAGGTTGAAGATAATATGGTGGTTAAGAATGGTTAAAGAGATGTTGTCATAATTGATGAGGTACCTTCTACTGTTGTCATTACACTTTTGCATTATAATGTTTTGTTCACACTCCAGTCCATTGATTATATTAATTTGTAAAGCTAAAATTAAAGAAAAATTCAAACAAATTCAGACTTCAATATTTTGTAGTGGAAAAACAATGAATAAAGAAATCAGTTTACCATAATATGCCTTGCCCATGTTACATTGTCGGGAACTTCAACAGACTCATTGGCCATAACTAATTCCAAAACACCAAAGTCCATCTCCTACCCTATCCATGTATAGTGCAGAGAAGTCTCTGTTTTTTGGATTGGATTATTATCGTTAACATGGATCAAAAGGTAAAAATATTCTTCACCATTTAGTAATATTTTTGTGATTTGTGATATGTATGAAGTGTAACTACTTGTAGTGGAAATTATATCTCTAAACTGTCAATATCTCAATGAACTACAGATATAACTAATATAATTTTGACAAGAAAAAAAAGGCAGAGTAAATACCATATGCAGTAAATTCACAATGATCAAAAGTTCTATCCGTACTCAGCAAATATAAGTCAGTTACTTAGGACCATCTTTCAAATAAGTATGATAACGGTAACCTTATCATAATTCACCCCTTTTGTGTGTATGTGTATATATGTGTATATGTACATGCATGTATGTATATATGTGTGTGTGTGTATGTATGTGTTATAGATGTATTACGGGTGGAATGAGCGGTTTTGGAGGATGGAAAAAAGCAAAGGATTTAGGATCTCTCTGCACATTCAGGTATATATGAGTTAGATCATGTGCTCAGTGCTCTTGCAAGATTCAAAACCAACAGAATTCACTTATAAAGTAGGACCTCTAAGTTAAATCAATGATCTGTCTAGTCTTCTAAATCAAGTAATAAGCGTGTATTAGTATTTCTCGAAAGTATCAAACATACCGAGACCCACATTTACTGATAAACATATGGTTTTCTACTTGCTAGAATAGATGTTTTTCTTGGAAAGATAATAGTTGGTTAACCAAGAAAATATAAGGAAAAACATTGTTAGTTATTTGAAATTTATGCCAACTAAGTAGTGAGTAATGAACATTTGACGGAAGATATCTCATGAGAAAAATTACACTGCCATTCACTCAAGTGTTCTTTGAAGTAAATTCCAATGGATAGCTCAAAGCCCGCTTGACAAATTTTACCTCCAACCTGTAAAATGAAAAAGTTGAGCAGAAGGCACTTTTTGCAGTAAACTCAATCCAGATAACAATGGAAGTGAATAAAAATTTAATTAACCTTCTGTTCAACATAATTTATTCAAAAAAATATATGATAAGCACATACACCTTCATCCTTCTTATGTTGATGCTTACCAATGATCTTTAAATTTATCATTTATTAGCCAGACCGCTACATCTCCACACTACACCACCTTTATTTATTTCCTAAGATCAATAATACATAAAGATTATAAGTCTAGCATTATGCTCAAAACTATAATTCCAAGCCAACAAGGAGTGCTTGGAAGGCTCACTGAAAATTCAAAGTAGCATATTCTCACATGCACTATTCTTATCATATGCACATTTTGATAACCGCTCACTCCAGCTTCTCTTGATAACTGCACCTTGCGAGAAAATGATGCATTTCATCTGTTATTGGAAATCAATGTCTTGACATTATTGTATCCTCTATATTGTGAACCCATTCATAGTGTTAGTCGATTGATTTGTGTTTGATTTTAGGTTAGAGTAATTGACATCAGATCTAGAAAAGGAGACTTCCACCTGCATTGCATATGGGAATCCGTGTTTCATGTTACATGGGTAAAATGAATTTGGAATTCCAGTTGGCTCAAGTTATATTTTTGTCTCTACTATGTGACAGTACAGTCTTTGTGTATTGATTATTACCAGAGTTTATATATTTGTACCAAATACTAGGGCATTTATATACTTGTACCAAATACTATGTAACAGTACGGTACAGTCTTTGCGTAATTACCAGAGTTTATATACTTGTATTAGTCAATCTCCTACCGAAATAGTGTGATGAATATTTAGTGTTTGCATTATGAATCCGATTTAACTTTGTGTACACTTTTCTGATGAACTGATTCTCAAGCATTACTTTTACTTTATAGGTAGATAGATGACCGTGATGCAAAAAAGGTTACAACGAGTTATGGATCGAAGTTATTTTTGCTGCTAGAACTACTTTTGGTTTTAATGTATGTACTACTTGCTTTTTTTTTGCTATTGCTACTTGTTCTATATTTTGTTTTAGAAATATTGATGACAAACTATTTATGTTTGGTGTAATAATATTGTGTATTTTGATTATGAAATTTCATACGTTGGTTATCAAATATGTGTCCAAAATATGGTATTGATACAATATGTTGATTTTGAAATGCGATATTGATATAATATGCTAATTTTGAAATGTGGTGTATATGCACATCGTAGCGGATGTTTACTGAAATGGAATTACAACATTCCACAGCGTTTTAAAACGCAGTTAAAATATTCCACAGCTTTTTTAAAGTGCCGTTGAAAGTTTTAACAGCGTTTTAAAAATGCGGTTAAATTGTATCTAAAAACATAAAGCACGATCTATTGCAACAAGGAAACGCTGTAAATAAATATCACATTATTGAAAAACGATATAAAATCTTATCTCAGCACGAAACAAACGCTAAGAAAGATCTCTAACTCCACCCAACCAAACGTTGTTAAAAGATTTCATGACACTAGGAAAACGCTGTTAAAAAGGACATTTAACAGCGTTTATTTCTTGTCATTGTATATCCCTGACATATAACTGCACATCGACATACAACATACGTAAAAACGCTGTTAATAGCTTTTATAGCATTTTTAAACGCTATTAAAGGTCCTGTTTGTTGTAGTGGAATAGCTGGGATGAAGAGACTAAATGGCGATCTCTGCTTTATGAAAGAAATATCAGAAATGAGAATTGCATAAAATACTAATAGATACTTAATATGGATTAATAAATTTGATTTAAACTCTAAGTATTTTTATAGAAAATTGTATTCTATAAGAGTTATACCTCTGAGTTCAAGATATTTGATTTCAAACCCTTGACAGTAAACTATTTACGATAAATTAAGTAAATAGCTCACAATAATTAGTTGAATAAAGCTTCATACTATTTCATGTGTTGTTATTATAATGGAATAAATAGAGGGAGCGTGCCATATTACATTTATTAGTGGACGCATCAAGTTATGGAAGATTGCTTTCATACGCACAAAAATACACATACACACACACACATATATTATTTATGCAATAATAAATATTTTTAATATTGACTATAGATATAGTTTTATTTAATAAGAATATTATGGATATTCGCTATAAAATAAATCTATCATGATAACTATATTTGTTTTCTTACCAATAGTGTAATGACCTAGAATTTCAAATACTTTTTATTTAAATATCTGAATTATTTGAATATTTTAATTTTGGATTTAATGTGATTAAATTGATTTAATAACCTTTTTAACCCTCTTTTAAATAATAACTAATGATAATAATTTTTTTTTCAAAATTTGATTATAAAAATAAATAGTTTGAATATCGATAATGCGACCGAAAACCATTTTATCAATAAACAGTCTCAAAATGCGTGAAATTATCATCCCGGGATATTGTTTTGGATTTTGACAAAACTAGTGCATCGGGATCGGACTAACGAGGTGATGTACCACAATGAGTTTCATAGCAATCCGATGTCCCGTGTGATCGTAAAAGCTCCGAAGAATAACGATTAATTTGAGAAATTAAAAATAATATTTATTTTAGTATTTAAACACATCCATATCCTCTCTCTTCTCTTTCACTTCTCATCTCTCACTCCCTCTTTTATTTCTTTTACATTTGCTTGTAAATAAGCAATAATAGCCGTCGCTTTCAAATTATTAATCCCGGAGATATAATGCACGAAATTCGCTGATTCTGGGTCCGTTGGGATCATGCTGAAGAGGGCATCATGTTGGTGTATGCCATGTTAGGTGTGCTGCTATTGGGGGATGATCGACTATTAACATTCGAAGCTAGGGTTTCAGTTTGGAGGAGATCTGGGTGGTGATTAGCGGAAGGAGGTGTGGCATTGGGTCTCTCGTGCAAATCCAAAGAGATTGGTGCTAGGTGGAAGTGGTGAAGCTTCCTATGGTGAATCACGACCATGCACTATAGCATGCATGACCATTAGGTCAGGATCAATTTAGGGAAGTCGAGCCTGAAGGGGTTGTGTCCATCGTGTAGAGAGAGAAAAGAGGAGCACGTAGGAGGTAACAATGCTCGATTTCATCGATCGAAGCTCGAGAAATGGAGGAGAGAAGGAAGCAGTATGGTGGGTTTGTGCGTGCATGTTCTGTGCACAGTGATACTGAAAGGGGGAAGATGATCATGATAATGGATTAGGTAAATTATTAGTTTATTAGCTTAGTTAATTCATAATCTTATAAAATCCATAACTTCTGCATATGAGGTCCAATCGTGACGTCATCTTCACTGTTGCACTCGTAGCAACATTATATCCATCTTAGTTTGGCTTGGGCCAAGTTGAGTTAATTCACCATTTAATTTGTATATGTAGTGTATATAATTATTTGTTGTGTTAAATATAAATTAAATTGATAGCAACGCAAGTTATCACTTTTGAACCGCTCCTTGCTTTAAAAAGCAAGCGATAACAGTATATGCAATATAAATTTCTCTTATAATCCCTCTATTATATGACGTGGCCAAGACTTGTTGTTGACATGTTTGATAGTGTGATGTGAATGTTTGAAGCGATATAGTCCACATGCACTTTGAAATCCTTTGTATTTGACATATGTTTAATTGGTTAAATTATGAATATATTGTGAGAATATATATTTGGTTATTCATTACACATGTTTTGGTGTGTTTGACGTAAAGGAATTGGCTTGGGAAGTTATAGAAATTATGAGACGATACTGCGAAAGTTAGGAGCGAAAAGGTCGCAATGGATGCACTTTGAAAATGCCTTGTTTTCGGCTATTTTTAAAGTTAACTTTGAAAGACATCCTATGGCTTCTTTGCATTTTTAATAAATACTGTAAGTGCATTAATTTTTTTAAAATATCAATTTTTAAATATATTTTTGATAATTATTTATGGATCTTTAAAGTAAAGAGTTTTAAATGATAAAATATGCTTTTTATGGTTTTTAAATGAATTATAAAATAAGTATTTTTAAGTAATATTTAATATAAACATTTCAAACCACAGTATAAATATTTTTAAACCATTTTTAAATATATATATAGTTATTAGAAAATTAATTAAATATTTTATTAAAATAAATAAAAGGTTATGTAATATGTGACGACCAAGATTTTCGAACAAGTTAAGATTGCCAAAAAATCCGTCCGTTCTAAGACTACTAATGAAAACTACTAACTAAATACACCATATTTGATAATTATTCAACATTACTAAAAGTATAGGATAAAATTTCAATTTTACAAGTTATCAGAGTAATCAAATTAATCTACTAGGTATGCTTATATACAAACCAAATACAAATAAATCTAGCGCCGCACAACTCTAATAAGAGAGACAACAATAGCCATTCCTGCTAAGTCAATAAACATGTCAAATGCGGAATAAAATAGTAAGTAGGAAAAATACAATAACACGAGATAAACAACAACCATTAACAAATAAACATGAAAGGGTTATATCATTTTAGGGGCTGCATCACTACCACTAGTGACTGCCTACGTACCCCTATCTAATTGGGTACCCAATTAGATACATGATGAAGCCAACGTAGTTCTCCTACCGCAAATAGGACTCATGGAGCCTACGATGCAACAAACAAATATGCAATTCCCAAAACTACCCACTTAGGCATAATCTCTAAATTTAGATTTTCAAATCTAATCACCTTTACAGAAATTATCTCTTTGGACTTTATTCTCGAATTCTAATTTCAAAACTTTATATATATATATATATATATATATCCTTTATATTCAAATTATACTTTACTTCGGGATCGTAAATCAAATCACTTTTGAAAAGTTTATTCGGAAATCCCAAATACTGTAATAAAACATATCAAACCATATGCAACCAGATCGGGAGGTTTCTCCCAATAATAAGGCAACTGGGTCCCAGCCTTAATGCAATCGATAAATAAGTATATCCCTCTATTCTAAGAGCAGACTATACCAAAAACATATGCCCACCTTTTTAGTTACGGGTTACCCGAATCATTGGTAACATAACAAATCATTACATATCCCGAAGCGATAAATCATTTCACACTAATATTCACAAGTACTTTCAAAAATCCTTTCAAACATAATCTTAAAACCATCGGGTTTAGTCCTCGAAATTCTTTCTGTTCTATAAAACAATTTTATAAAACCATTCTTATATAAATCACGTTTATATAATACAACTTCAAAATATTCGTTACCAAACATTTCTATTTCTTTTAAAGGGAAAACTTTTCATAACAATTCCATTTGAAAACCAATTTTCAAAACAATTCATTAAATTGAAGCGAAAACCAAATATTACCGCTAAACACCTTATAATCAAATTGTGAAATAAAACACAAGGTGTTAGCCTACAATTATTTTCTACCCAGCCCATGCATATGGATAATAAATTTCTCATAAACTAGTCGAGAAAAGTCAACAATCAATAATAATAATCAGTGCTCATAAACTGGTCGAGCAAAGTCAATAATCAATAAATAATAATCAGTGCTCATAAACTGGTCGAGCCTAATTCAAACAAACAATCAATGAAATAAATGCAATAATAAATGATAAAAAATGCTTCATTCTATCAAATATTTATGACACTTTAACGGTTTGATATTTATTTTGGAGCATCCGGGCTTTCCCTTCAACATGTTTCGTCCCTCGCCCAAGTCTCCTTGGATTTCACAGACGAAACACATGTACTAGTCGTTTCCGCATACCCCATTCAATATTTAACTTCTAAATTTTAAATTACTTAATTAATCATCCAGACATAATATCAAGCAAGGAAATCAAACCATTGTTTTAGGAAACAAAGTAAACAAGCATTTAACAAGGGTTTTCAAACAACTTAACACTTAAAGTTCTTTCAACATAGCAATGGTTTTAATGAACATAAAATAAGAAATAACTTACTTTGGATTCCACTCCGTCAAACTTTAACGCAAGGAACCTAAGATCTAACGCATAATTCCTACCATGCTTGGAACCAAATGAATATAAGCTCGAATTCGTCCTTTCTAGTGCTTGTCCAAGGCTTGAGATGAAAGTTGACCGAAAGTATAAAGAAGAAGTAGTGGAGCTCTAAACTTGAATTCTCAAAATTAGACCCGAAAAATAGGTCATATTCGCTCTTGTTTTTGACTCTCTTAATCTCAAAATTTGAAAAAACTTGTTAACATAAAAGTTGTTGAAAATTCTTTTCTCTTGAGTTTAAACAAAGAATCACTTGATTTAGATTAATTTTGAGGAAGATATGGTCGAAAGAAAAAGGCTATTCTTGGATTCACAAAAATAAAGCTCGAAAATGCACTTTAAAGAATTGAGTTTCAGGTGTAGCAAACCTTAAAACTGGAAAAATAATCAACATAAAAGTTGTAGCCAATGAAATTATATATGGTTTAATAAAATAATTTCTTAATTTGGATCAGCTATGATCAAGTTATGATCAAAATAAAATGGCCTATTCTTTGGCTTAAAAACTGGGCCAGAAAATGCACTTGAAAGAAATGGATTTTTGACATGATTATCTTCATAATGAGACAAAGTGTTCAACATGAAAGTTGTATCCACTGGAAAATACATGATTTGAAAAACAAATTACAATTTGATTCGGTTTTGAAGAAGTTATGGCCTAGAGAAAAGAGGTAAAATATGGAGAAAAGAGGAGTTTGATTTGAAGAGAATAAACATTGATTTCTTTTGAATATTTTATAAATATTTTGACATTATTTCTTTTTAAACTTTTATGTTGAATGGAAGCCATTAAAGAGAAGAGGAAGAAGATGAAGAAGTTTGAGAAAAGAAGAAGAAGAAAATGTGAATGAAAGTGAAGAATGAGGTGGATATTTATAGAAAAGGAAAGAAGTGGTAAATTTACCAAAACAACCTCTTACCAAATTACCAAACTAACCTTACTTTAACCTAAAGCAATCTACACTTTTCGTTACTTAATATCATCTTTCACAACCTTACTTTATGTCTTAGTCACTTAAAGATTAAGTAAAGAATATCATAATTATGTTGGCTTTAATTCGATGTGATTTGATGTTTACTTTTTCTTACTTTTGTTATTCTTACTTACTTTTACTAATGACTTCTAGAAGTTTTCTAATCTTATTTAGTAAAAGTAAACATTTTTAGTGAATTAATTAACACTTACATTATTTGAATATATGTTTCTATATAATAAATAAATGTACGACAACGTTGCGACAACTTTTAATCGACAAAACGTCGTTTTCCGACAAAATGTTTTACGGTCACATTTTGACGTTTTAGTTAAACTATTTATTTATGTAAAGAAAATTTAAAAATAAATTTGTATAATGCTATTTAAAAATATAAACACTCATAAATTAATCAAGGTAATTTGTTTAACCATTGAAACATACGTTTCTGAAATCAGCATTTTGTCACTTTTGTCGATATAGGCAAATGTTACTATTTTTATTATTAAATATTTTAACTTATAAATAAGTTAGTATACATACACGCACAGATATATATATATATATATATATATATATATATATATCACTTTAAAAAGGTTTTTAGTAAATATATAAGTTGGGAAAACAAGTCAAATCTTTATAATGAAATAACAGAAGATTTGGATTGTAACACTTTAGTTAAAATATATGGTTTTGCAAAGTCAAGTAAAAGTATATTAACTTATTAAATTAGCGTAAGATTATAATTAGAATTATAATTAAAAATATAATTTGGTATATAGTTAGAATTATAATTTGAAATATAATTTTCAATATAATTAAGATTATAATTGAGGAATATAACTAGATATTTAATAATGAATATTTCAAAGAAAATTATAAGTGAATAGTTATAGGTTATTGTGACAATGTTTAAGTAACATTTGTCCTACACCCTTATAAATGTAATTAGATCTTTAAAAGAGAATTTTAAAGATAATGTTTAAAGTTGAAAGTGATTTTAGTAATACTCGTTTTTAGACCCTTGGATTATATTTTAAAAGTGTAAAATATTATGAATATGCTTAGATCTTTAACAACATAATTTTAAAGATAATGATAACAATCATGGAATCTTTTGAAATCAAGATAGAAAAGTTATGTGTTTAATCTATAAAAGAGAAGGGGTTTATAATAACAATGTTTTAGTAACGTTTTTTTTAACCTCTTCGATTATAACTTAGAGTAAGTAAATCTTGTTAAAGATTTGTGCATATACTTACACGATTTGAGATAATATGTGAGTACATTTGAAATACAAAGAAGAGTATAAATAAATAGTAATACATGAACAGTAAAATCCAAGTATATATCTTTCATATAGAGAAATTAAATCTATATACAAGTTTAATAAGAAGTTTAATTAAATAATTGAAGTTTTAATTAATAAGTGAAGTATTAATTAATAAAGGAGATTAATTAAACAAGAAGTATTAATTAATGAAGAAGTTTCATTAGATAAAAGGAATTTTACTAATAAAAGAAATTTTAATTAATAAAAGATAAATTAAATAAAAAGGGGATTAAAAGCCATTTATGTGACTTGATCGTGTTTTATGTGTGTTAATTGTGCTTTGTGTGTTAAGTGTTTATGAGAGTATTTAGTCATGTACTTAGCAAAAAAGCTTTGTGTGTGTTAATTTGAACAAAACAGACTTGTTTCTATCTGTGAGAGTTAAGAGTGATGAGTCGAGTAGGGTGTAGGAGCAATAGTGCTCTAACATACTGGGCTTCTCTCTTGACTGAGGGATGGAGAAAGTTGGGAATGTTGGAAATGTGATAAGTATACGAGACTTGATTTCTCCATAAACGATCGTTCTCATTGTTGTTGAATGTGACCAAATTTGTCGACTCGGTATTGGAGAGACCGAGATATGTAAGTGCTTTACTTATCAAAAACAACTTTAGGACTGAGATACATGCTCTATCTCTTGCAAGTAGATCTGTTTAAGATGCTGGAATCTATGTGGAGATTCGAGATTTGTTCGAGATGATCGAACCCATGTAGAGGTTTGTGATATTTTCAAGATGCTAGAATCCATTTGAGGATTCATGATCTGTTCGAGTGATGATGGCTCATGTATTGAGATGCTAAATGTGACTTTACCATTGGTGTATGACTAAAGATAGAGCATGATGCACAATTCTAGGTTTAGCTAACTCTTGGGTGTACATCAACTTCATATCTAGAGTATGCTTATTGATATGTTGCACGCAGGGAGTTGATATTAAGTTCATGTGTTAGGGGGTAGGTAGGTTGTGTTTACCTTAAGGTATATTAATCTAGACATATACATTGCTCGGAAGGTGTTTTTTATCCTTGTCATGAAGGTTGATCTTAATTTACTTATGAGTTCTACTGGAGAGGTCTCGGTGGAAAATCCATTATGTGAACGTGCCTCATCGGTTTTGATTGTACCTATATATTGTTGTGGTGTAATCATGGTAAGCATCATAGCTATTTTCTTATTTATATTCTTCAACCTACATTATATATTATATCACAATATATACCTATTAGAGGATTTGGATCTTTTGAGGGGATAACCATTACGACGGTCTCAAAAGGTGTTGTTATATGTTGTACACATATTTCTTGAGTTTCTCATACCGGACTTTTATATGACATGTGGCTTTTGTTTTCCCTAAATTCCTCATGTGCTCTTTCGAGCAGTCTGAGAAAGGCATGATTTTGCTGATGTTTATTGATCTCTTGGAGAGGGTTTTGATGTTTACCTACCTTAGTATTCTTATTTCCGTCGCATTACTTTATGTATACATATATATATGGAAATTATAAGGACATGCTGTTATAATTGTCTAAACTGATGATAGTGCTCTGATTAGTAACACTGAAATACTATGCATATTAGAGTAGCTCTGTGTATTATCTTTTGATATTATATGTTATAATCCCACTGTGATATTTTTGATATTTTTATTCTCCACTTTCTTGTTCTTTTCTTTTCTTCTATTTCTTTACACTAACGTTCTGTCTTTCTGACACTTGGATGCTTGGCATGTGAAAACCGTGGATGGATTAGTATAGACATCAGAGGGTTGAAAAACTGGTCATTTCAAAGAGTGTCGCATTAGCTATATAAAATACAGGAATATCTAGACTTTTATATTAATTATTTTGAAATTATAAACCAATCTATATTTTTGAGAAATAATTCTTTAATCATGTGATTATGAATCATGTGATACTCATGAATAGTATCTCAAAGGATTAAGGGTAAAGCATGCGTTCAGTAGGAGTGAAGAAAGAGCTAATAATCTCTTCAAATTGATATATACACAGACACACACACATACATATATACATATATATCTATATACATACATACATACATATGTGTGTGTGTGTGTTTCCTATCCACGTCTAGTGATACCAAAAGAACGCACTTACTTCGTTAAAATTACCGATGATTAATGGAAAACCTGAACTTGTGCATTTGATACATATGTAGTATATCAATGATAAGTTTATAGAAACCAAACGAAAGGACATGACATAACATTCAAAGGACGTAAAATAATTTGATTTTATCAAATAGGTAAATATATAGGAAAAGGTTCTAAAAGTTTCTAAAATAAAATAAATTCAATCTCAAATTCATTCCTCCATATGATACATAATGATGTACCAATAATGAGGCCTCAAACTTTATTGCACGAAGTATAGTTGATGAGTGATATTCAATTAAATTCTTTCTATGTGGATATATATTTAATAGTAAGTACATGTGTTGAATTCTATTTAATCGAAAGCTCTATTTACAAAACCATATTTGGTATGAATTGTTAAGAAACTCGATTTAATAGTTCAAGGTGTAAGGTTGATTAATTTATATTATGAACATAAATTTCATAAATTCAAAGATAATTTAGTTTTGTGTTAGTACAAAAGGCATTTCATAAAATGTTTTTGAATGTCTATTCTATCGCACCGAGAAACAATTATTGTTTCAAGAAAAAAAAAGTTGTATGAGTCAAGAGGTCGCACATGAGATTCGCTCGTAAAGGATCTTGTGTGGACTACTCCAAAGGAGATTGGGAGCAACCAACGGTAGAAATTAGTGGTAGTACGATTAACTTGGCTACAATCTAAAGACTCTGACATGGAAACTAATTATATATGATGAAATAAATTAACCAAGCTAAAATGGACATGACTTATTAGAATGTCTCATAAGAATTCTTATATTTTTAAGGGAAACTGTAAGTTTCTTATAAGTGTCAAGAAAAATAATTGTTAGTAATTACAATTTCCTCAGTTGTCAATAACCCATGAAGTGTATAGACTTTTCCATATGGCACGATGCTTTAAATCCAAAATGGATTCCAAGTACATTATCAAAATTTGATTTTGATTGGTGTATCCAAAGAGATATAATCCATCAGCCACAAGTATGGCTCGAAAGGAAGGCCGTTGTAGTTGGAATATAGTAGGCATCATGATGAGAGTAACTTTGTAAATTTCAATTGTTGAAATTAGGATGGTTTATCGTGGCCTAGTTTCATCGAGACATGGATGTTTTTTGTTTGCGATTATTTTGTTTTGAACTTCTTTGGGTTCAAGATTTCTTGAGGATAGACTAAATTAGGAAGTATGCGGCCATAGTGGATTGTGAGAAGCTATTGGTGATAAGCAGAGATATTGATGGATGAACGGTAGTGATTAGCTACCTACCAGAGGATAGGATGATTGTTAGCTTACTATATTCGCTTGAGGTGCCATAGGAGGGATTGTCATCAGTTCCTATCGCTAGAGGGTATCCAGATGTCTTCGAGAAAGTGACTAGATTACCACCGCATACAGAGATCAAGTTTTAGATAGACATGGTGAAGGTAACTATACCGATAGTTATGCCTTTGAGGCATATGGCATCCAGAGAGCAGAAGGAATTAGAGGTGTAAGTGAATGACCTATTAAGGAAAGTGTTCATTCAAAGGAGCATATCTGAGTGTGGTGCAACTGTAGTATTTACAAAAAAGGTGGATGGATCTTTAAAGTCGTGTATGGATTATCGTCAACTGAATACGGTGATGAAGAAAAACAAGTATCCACTCCCATGTATCGATGACATGTTTGATCAACTGTATGGTGCGAAGATGTTCTCCCAAATGGATTTGGTAATGGGATTTCACTAGTTATGAGTAGCGAAAGAGAGTATACCTGTTACTTGTTTCTTATGCCATCGTGTTTCTATGAGTAGTTGGTGATGCCATTTGGATTGATCAACACTCGGGCATACTTTGTAGATCTCATGAGTTGGGTTTTTAGAGACCAGCTGAATAAGTTCGTACTTGTGTTCATGGGTCATATTTTGATCTACTCTAGAACTGAAGAGAGCACAGGATGAACTTGAGGATCATGCTAGAGATATTGAGGAAGCATAAGTTGAGAGCAAAGTTCTCTAAGTGTCACTTTAGGAGAGAAGAAGTGAGATTCTTGCGTCATGTAGTTTCGGGATAGGGTATAGCAATAGATCCTACGAAGGTGGCAGCAATCCAAGATTGGAATCTGCCCAAAAATACTATGATATAAGAAGTTCCCAAGATTGGTGGGATACTATAGACACTTCATAAAGGACTTCTTGAAAGCAACAGCACCGTTGAACAATTTGATGAAAAAGAATAAGACATTTGTATGGGATACAAAGTGTGAGCATGCATTTGTGAGTTTGAAAGAGAGGTTGATGAGTGCACCAATGTTGGTCATTCCAAGTGGAAATCAAGAGTTAGCAGTATACACTGATGCTCGTGGTACTGGATTGGGTGTGGTGTTAATGTAGAAGGGGAGGGTTGTCGCTTATGTGAGTCGACAGCTAAAGATCTACTAGAGGAACTACCCAACTCATGATTTGGAATTGGCAGCAATTTTTTTCACTTTGAAGATATAGAGACACTATTTGTTAGAAGAGAGATTTGAGTTGTTTATAAACCATAAATCCTTGAAGTATCTTTTCTCTTAGAAGGATCTCAAACTTCGTCAGCAACGATGGTTAAAGTTCTTGGCCTCTTATGATTTCAGTATTTCCTATACTCCATTAAAAGGGAATGCAGTCATCGATGCATTGAGTAGAAGACATGTTGTGTTGGGTGTTCTTGGAATGGAAGTAGATAGAATTTTTGCTTGATTTGATTTCATGTCTCACTGCGAAGTAGAACATGAAATGCTAGCAAGCTTATCGACTAGACCTACTCTGATTGAAAGGATCGGTATAAGTCAGAAGTGAGATGTTAGGCCAGCGGAGATCATAGCAAAGATCGTGGAAGGAGTAGAATCTAAAGACATGAAGCAATATGAACGCAACCGAAAGGGTTGGCTTCGTAAGGATGGTAGATTATTTTTTACCGACGTTGATGGTTTATGAGATAAAGTGCTAAGAGAGTGTCATCGTTCTAGATTGACCATTCATCCTGATGGTAATAAGCACCGAGATATGAAGCCAAACTACCACTGGGAAGGTATAAAGAAGGATGTTGGGCTCAACTTTATGAGCTATTAGTTGGTAAAGGTGGAGCAAAAGAAGCCTAATGGATTGTTGCAACCAATAGAGATTCCTAAATGAAAATGGGAGCAAGTGTCGATGGATTTGATTAATGGGTTGCCGAGGACACGAGAAGGGTATGATTGCATTTGTGTCATAGTTGATCGATTGACCAAGAATGCAAGATTTATACTCGTCAAGTCAAGTAGAATGGCATCCAAGGTCATATAGTTATACGTAAAATGAATATTATAATTCCATATTGTGTCGAAGAGCATTGTAAGCGACTGAGACCCGTTGTTCACTAGTAGGTTTTGGAAGAGCTTACAAGAGGCATTAGAGACGAAGCTGCATCTTAATACAACTTATCACCCATAAACAGATGGGCTAACCGAAAGAATAAATCATATATTAGAAGATCACTTGCGAGAAAGAATTATAGATTCTGGTAGATCATGGGATGATTATTTGCATTTGGTGGAGTTTGCATATAACAAAAGTCATCAGTCGAATATTGGTATGGCTCTGTATGGAGCATTATATGGCTGAACATGTTACGCTCCTTCATGTTAGTGGGAAGTGGGTGAGAAATTAATCGATACTTGGACCAGTATGATTAGAGATACTTCAAAGAAGATTAAGTCATTTGATAATGAACGAAAGCTGCTCAGGATCGATAGAAAAGCTACGCTGATAAGAGACAAAGAGAGTTAGAGTTTATATGGGAGACATGGTGTTTGTAAAGGTTTATCCTCTAAAGAATGAAGTTTGATTTGGTAGAAAAGGGGAAGTTGGCACCAAGATTCATAGATCCTTTTCTGATAGTCGAGCGAACCAAAAAGCTAGCATATAGGTTCAACTTACCTTTGAAGATGGCGAGTGTGCACAACGTTTTTCATATCCCTTATCTACGGAAGTTTGTGCACGACTCGGGTATAATGATCACACCTGATCAGGTAGAAGATGTTGAGGTAGAACCAGAAATTTCTACACCTTGTAGGCCAAAAAAACATAGGAGAAAAACAGTGAAGCCAGTGAAGGTACAATGGAGCGAAAGTGATGATGATTGTACGTAGGAGACAGAAGAGAGCATGAAGACTACGTGTCTGAAGCTCTTTTGATGGTAAAATCCACTATTTTTCGTATCTATTGTCATCATTGTATGTTATATTTGATAGGTAAGTATTCTACATGCTTGGATAAGTCATCTATACTATTAATTGAATGGTTGTTAATTTGATATGTATGATGGTTGCTTATGATTGGTAGGCATGCAGGATGACCATGGTTGCTTATACTTTGGCTTGTTTAGGGTTTTCGAGGGGGAAATTCCTAAATGAGAGGAAGAGTATAACAACCCGTATTATACATATTGGAGGATTGTAAAATATTTTTATTTTATTCATATGCGGTTGTATAATTCTATAATTTTAGGATATGACTCTTAGAGATATTTTTACACACCTATGATTTTTTGAATTTCTTTATGACCATTTTAACCCTAGAAATCTTTTTTGGGCTATAACTTTTGATAAGTGTTGAATTAGGGTCTCAAACTAGTTCCACTACTTCAGGATGATAGTTTTCCATTACGTAGATCGGTCGTGATAGAAAAATGGACTCGCGATTAGAAAGTTATATTTGTTTTAAGTTTTTAAAACTGTTGGCCAAGGTTAGTGTGCAATTAATTAAGCCCATTGATGAGATCATTAGTCTAATTAGAGAAAACTATAAATAGAGGGCTGAAAAGTCAAACTAATTTTTTTCCTTTCATTCTGAATCAGATCTAAACCGTAATTAGCCCTAAATCCACCCTAATTTCATCCAAAATCACCCAAATTGCTCTCTAAATCAAATTAGATTGTGGATTGGAGATTATATCTTCAATTAGAAGCTCGAGATCATGATTTTCTTCATTTGGATTGCTTTTCTTCACTGTCCGGATTAGACCTACACACAAATTAGTTGGATTTGGTAATTGATGAGTGATTTATGTCTTCTCACTATGCTATGCATGTTTATATTACAGACTTATAGGATTTAACATGGTTTTAATTAGTTTTAGCCATAAAAACCTTTATAACTTTAATGACATGTCAATCCATGCATGACGTAGGTTGATTAGAAATCACCTCGATTTAGTTCATATATTCATGCATATGTAGATCTTTATTAGAAACTGAATTGTTAATCTTATTTTGATGGATTGCAAGTTTGATTGGATGAAATTACTTGTTATTCTATGCTTAGATGATATGATTTGATGATGTTTGCTAGTGTTGTGCATGCATAGAAAGATAGGTCGGAGGATGAGAAAATCGAAAGCTAAGCTGGTCAGAATTGGATGGAACTAGGTAGACATGCTCTAGAGTATGGTGGAAAGAGGCATGATGAATTGCACTCAAATGGGGCTAAGTACATAACTCGACACTGAGTTATGCCTATAACTCAGTACCGAGTTATGGAGAAGGAGGTTATGACTTGGTGGTTTGTACGGTTGGGTATAGCATGGTTAGATGAGATGGTTTATAGCAAGATGTTGGAAAATTTGGCTAAGTGTTAGACTGGGACTGAGTTATCACTAGAACTAGAAGATGGGGCTTTGGATTGGGGTCAAGTTATCAAAGAGTGATGAGTCAGGGTATAAGGTACATAGGGCAGAGCACTAGAGGCAAGGAAAGAGATGGTAGCCAGTAAGTGGACAAGCGTATAACCCGGTACCGAATTATCTCTATGAGTCATTGCCGAGTATCATATTGCATGTGATGGATGTGGAACTTTCAGGATAGGAACAAGTTGCTCTATAGATCATGCCGGATGATGATATAACAGTATGATGAAAATCTATGGTCTTCGAATGTTGGCTGATGTTGGAAGTAGGTTCCGAAGATGGCGGCTCGTAAAGTAGAGAGCCATATGATCGGAAAATGTGGATGGGTTCCTCGTGAATAATGGAAATTGTATTGAGCAAGAAGGGCTGGGTATCCAAATGGGGCAAAGGTGGGCTCGGTTGTATGTGCTAAGGAACTTTGATACTTGAAGAGTTTTCAGTTGTACTCAAAGCAGGGGTATTTAAGAATAAAATATTTTACACATCCATTAGTGCTGCTATAAATATGCCTAGTTGCCACATTCTCTAAACACAAAAATCATGCTCTCCATGTAAGTAAATTACACCATAATGTTGGACTTTCAACTTCATCATCGAGTTAGAGATAAGATCTCTCTGAGTCGGAGCTAAATGTTCAAGGTGTAAACAATCGGTTAGTTAATCAGTAAGTATAATTTCATATTTAATTTACGATCTTGTGCACATTATCATGCATATTTTTAAGGTGAAATTAAATTTATTCATATTAAAATTGACATTATAAAATTAAAAAGAAAAGAAAAGGGAGTTTTCTTTTTGTTTCTTCCTTGTATGCACATATGTTTGTATCAATTCACAGTGCATGCAAGCTTTCATGAGCAATGTCGATGTAGCATGAGAAGCTTCTACTTAATTGACATGGAGCGGAGGATGATTCAGAGATGGAGATTTTTTTTCGTGACATACGATGATGGATTCGACTTCCTATAATTTTTCCATGCACATGACGCTATCAACTTTTGAGGCAAAGCGAGACTCTGCTTATAAAACTGACTAAGGTGGTGGCATCGACGGTGAGCACGACAACTCATATCAGCGGTGAAAATCGATGAAACTTTATATAAGGTAACTAGATTTTTGCCTAGAAGAAGAAGCGGATATTACTATAAATCCCTTAAAACTTTTTGCATTAAGTTTTGTTGGATCTTTCTAATGGAAACGACTGAGTTGCGTACTTAAGCGGTTTAGTTAAGGCGATTCGCAGCATAGCCCTATGGTGCAAGGCTAGTTATTAATCTCTCCGTTCCCAGAATAAATTAGCCCCTAAAATTTGGTCGATTTTCCGTTTTCATGACAACAAGTTATTCTTAATTTAGAACTTTTTAATTTAATTTCTTAAAAGATTTCCACAGATAGAGAACTGATAGAGGGAGAATAAGAAAGAAAATCATATGTTCCATTTTTCTTTTTGCTAATCTATCATTTAAGTAGGCATAATGGAAATTGTATGTGTTACAGAAATGAGAGATTGTCAATGGATCCAAAATTATTATCACTCATTACGAATTTTATTACCATTAATTTTTACAATAGCTCAATACTAATAGCTCATAAACATATTACCATTATACAACATCATTCATTACAGATTTTATAACCACTAATTCTTGCAATGACTCAATAATAATAGCTTATAAATATATTAACGTTATATAACTTCGTTCATTATGAACTTTATTACCATTAATTTATTTTTAAATGAGTTCACTTAAAATTCCAACAATCCCCCACTTGAATTATTAAAATAAACATTTCCAAGCTATTTATGAAAATACAGGATTGTAATAAACAAAAGTATTTTTTGATTTAAACCTTTGCATAGTGAGTAAGATTCAAAATACATGTAATATTAAACTCTATCTCTGACATCAAACCACAAACAACATTTCTAAAATGCTTTCGACTTACCTATGTGTTAATGGCCATGCATGTCCATCTCGGTTTAGTGAATGCTCTAAAAAACTTTTTCCCCTAAAATTTTCATAGGAAACAGCTTCGTTCCTACATTCACAAAGGTGAGTCTAGTAGAAGCACTTTTATAGCTAGGTACCCCACTCCACATAGAGTATAGATCTTGTTAAGAGTTTCTATTACCTCATCCTCTAATCGCTATAGGGATACATGCTTCTAAATTTTTTATAATATAGCATGTTCACCTCTTATCACTTCATAACTTGTCGTTTACCAATTAAAATTAGTTCTTGGGATCTCCAATCATATAGGTTGGGTTACCATTGTGAGTACCTAAGGGCAATAGTCTCATCCTTTTGGATGTTTTATGAACTTTCACTCTAGCCAATCCTTTCGTCAAAGGATCTGCCAAATTTTCATCGGTGCGAATATGATCCACTCTAACAGCACCTGAAGAGAGTAACTCTCTTATAGTGTTGTGATTACGACATATCTGCCGTCTCTTACCGTTATAATAATGGCTCTAAACTTTTACAATAGCCGTGGTACTATCGCAATGGATTAATATAGTTGGTGTCGGTTTTTCCCATAAAGGAAACTTAGCTATTAGATTTCTTAAGTAAACTAATTCTTCACTAGTTGTTGCTAGTAATATCATCTCAGACTTCATAGTGGGCTAAGCCAAAATAGTCTGTTTTTTGGATGTCCAAGAAACAATCCCGCTAGCTATGCCAAAAATATAGCTGCTGGTTGCTTTAGAATCATCGGATAAAGTATTCAATTCTACATTGGTGTATCCTTCAAGTACAGTTGGAAACTTTCCAAAATGTAATTCAAAATTCTTGGTTTGTTTTAGGTATCTCATGATCCTTTCAATAGCATGCCAATGCTCAATGCTAGGCCTACAATTTAACTGCATAATTATCCCATGACACAAGCTATGTTGGGTTTAGTACAATCAGATACATACCGAATGCGATAAATGATGGTCGAATAGTCAGACTGTATTACACTTTCGTTGGTGCTTTTAAATAATTTTACACTCGAATCATACTATGTACAAGCAGGTTTATAGTCAAAGAAATTGTATTTCATTAATATGTTCTCAATATAATGAGATGGATCTAAAGAAATTTCTTTATTAGACCCAGTGATATTAATACCAAGGATTACACTTTCTTCTCCTAGGTCTTTAGTGATGCCCCACCCCGAGACCCACACTAATAAAGGATATTATTGAGTAATACTATCTGTAGTGCAGTGAATAAGGCCGGTTAGGAGCAACCATCCATGAATTTTGCTTTAAGTGTACATTGATATATTGATTAATATGCTATATATTTTTTTCTACCTCAAGTGGAATCAAAATATGAAATCCAGGCTTAATAATAATAATAATCCAAAACAATATATGATAAATACAAATCATAGAATCATAGATCAGGCACAGTGGAATACAAATAGATATAAGTCTGAACAGATACCAATTAGTACATGATGTAGACTAGATAATACAATAGTACTACATCCCAAATATACGAATATGTACTTAAAAGGAGTCTAGCTCGGCATAAGATACATCATAACATCAATATATATACATATGTGATGAAAAAAGTAAACATCTAGCAAACTAATAGGAAGTCCGCTCTAAAAGCATCATGCTGAAGGACATGAAACATCACGGTCTGACCCGAGTATTACAAAATAGTAAACGGGTCAGTTTAGGCTAAAATAAACGAGTAAGCAACATAAATGATAGATGAAATGAACTAGATTTATAATATAGTCATCAAGTCATTATATCAACAAATATCAAGCATACTTCAAAACTTTAAGAATGAAATAACCAACTATCAAAACTCAAGATAGCTTCTACAAGCAAAATCCCCAGAACTATTTGGCGATAACACAAATAACATTGAATCCAAAAATCACAAACAGAAATCTAGAAATCTCATCAAATGGAAAAAGGCACCAAACTCCAAGATTGGTGAATAAATTCACCTACATGCATGCAACTTCAAGATAAATGTATAAATCTGTAAACATCAAGATATGTATGAGACATCGAAATAGTAACAGGTCCTATAATCTCTGAAATAGGCACGAGACCTATAAACATCAAGATAGGAAAAGGTCCTATAAAAATAAAGTTAGGTACAAGACCTATAAACACCAAGATAGGAACAAGTTCTATAAACTCCAAAGGCGAGTCATAAACTCATCAACAAAAGTGTTAAATTCTTTCATATAGCAACCGAATAGATAACGACAACATGTCCATACCACATTGGATAACCAAATGTTTACTATACAATAGTAAACTCCACTTATGTATAAATGGCTCAATCGAACAAATTCGGGAATTAATCCAAAAAAAAAACATGAGCGTTCCATACCGCACGTTTTATTAATTCGTTTAAATCAATTACTCATTTGATCGATGTCATGCAGTTTTATAAAAGTATTAAGCTTTGAAAATTCTTCTTAAAACTATATATTAGTTTACAGCTAATATTTATATCAGACAAAAGAGCTTGTTAAACTTTTATATTCATAAATATATTTAGACATTGTTTAGTAAGCTAATACACGCATGCGCGCGCGCACACACACACACACACATATATATAGTAAAGCCTTTGCAAATCTCTTTATACATGAGTATAAATAGGAGTAATTTGGAATATTATCCCATCTCAATGTAAAACTATTATTATCAAAAATAAATAAGTATATAAACTTATTATAGAAAATATGTTGTACTATAAGAGATTTGGATAAAATAGTTTAATATGGAAATCGGCCTTTTTCAGATTTTGATTGAAATTGTGCTAGAAAACCTGTGTATAATCTCCATGAAACCATAAAGCATTGCTATTGTATAATAACTTCAAAAATAGATTCTCAAATTCATGAATCAAAATCCATTAATAGCATTGAAATCAGCATAGAAAACATCACCAAAAGCAAACAACTATGTTCAAGCGATCAAACAGGCGAACGAAGGAGCAAACGGAGCCTGAAACGGCGTGACCTGGGTCTCAGCCAAGGTCATGACTGGTGCACTGGTCGGAATGCCTGGGCTGGGCCCCAGGCATCACCATCGGCGATACGATTGCCCATTGGCGATGATTTCATGGCTGATTTGAGTTTATACTTCTACTACACTAAATTAGCTATCATGCAAGCAAACAGACAAATTCAAATTGATAATTTATAAGATCGTTTGACCAGAATTTCAGTAAATATAGAGTTTCTTAACAAAAAATGAATAATATAAGAGATTGGAAACAGTCTACACCAAATTCATCCAAAACGACAAGCCGAAACTAACATTCATTATATCCTAGAAGTGTGAGGATTACTCACCGAATTTGAACTTGAATTTGTATTTAGAATCTGGATTCACCAAGGCTATCACCTCTCAATTACAAAAACTAGGTTTGATTCTTAGTTTGCAAAAATAAAATTATTAATCCAAGATAAAACTGAAATGAAAACTCCAATAGATGTGATATAGGATAGAAGAGATTATCTGAGTTGATTATCTTCAATAATTAGCAAATTACCCTTTGATTTAACTTGAATATGAGGAGGACTGTATTTTCTAAGGTTTAGAAATAAAGAGGATTTTTTTCTAGATTTTAAAGCTGAGATGAGAAATGAGAAACAAGTGTACGTACTTGTTTCTTATTTCCACCATGGGCCAATAGGGTTTGGGTATGACCCAATAGCAAGGTGTTACAAACTGTGTTACTAATCTTATTTTGTTTTATCACTTATGAAATACCAATTTAAGCATAAACAATGTTTTATTTAACAAACATTAATTTCTTTAATTTTCCCAAAACAAATAACATGCCCAAAATTCTCATTACTATTGACATTGAAATATCTTATAAAGATTAAAATACAATCTTTTGAAAATAAAAGTTATTCGCAGTAGTTTTAATAAAATAGACTGTTAGTTGAAAAATCTCATTTTTAACAACTATTCACAATATTTCCATTTATATAGATTTATAACACTTGTGATAATTTTAGAATCAAAGGATATTTGCTATAAATTTTCTATTAAATTAAATAAGTAAATTACCCTCGGAAAAATCATATTTCAAATAATAATATTATTTCCATATAATTTACTTACTCATTTTTTCCAAGATTTTTCTTATATTATTAATATAAGAATTAAATTACATAATTTGTTGTTTCTATAGATTTTCAGTCCGTCCAACATTACTTAGAAATTCTTTTATAAATTTCCTTATTTATTTCAATCCTAACCCCTTCCAAATTTGGTGATAAGAACAATTATAAATATAAATTCCCTAAATTTATCAATAACATTTAGTATGATTAACTAAATCATATTTTAGGTTTAATTCTAGGTAATCTCGACTAGGGTAGTTACAGACTCAAAAATTACATCTTCGCAATTTCTTTAAGGAAAGATATTACAAAGGATGTATCTTCTCAAAGGAAGTGAGATTCATTACAAATGAACTGAAGAAATTACACAGGATGCATTCGCTTGATGAACTTTAATTCCACAAGATTGCTACTCAAGATCATTGGGGCATTGAACTTAGGTATGTGAAACGACTATATCTCGAAGGCATTCCACTTTCGAGGCAATAAAACGAATAGAACTCGATTCATATGTTAGATTTTGTGATATCTCAAGTGCAATAAGGATTCTATGCCTAAGAATAGAGTCAAAATTTATAAAATGTTTCCAAAGCTGAAATACACGAAGAACATCACGAATGCTAGAGAACTGAACTGGTAAAGGAACTCGGTAAGCAATAGGACCACTGCACTAAATGGTTGGGTAGGGTTCCATATATGAAAGAGCAATTTTCCCCGATTAACTGAAGTACCAATCTCTATGTAGGAAGAAACATGGATAAAGATCTAATCTTCAACAGAAAATTCCAAAATATTTCTTAAAGATTCGAAAATAGAGTCAGGACTTAGCATCAATTTCTTTCCCAGACTCAAGCTATTAAGAGAGTGATTGATATGGTCTCGTAAATAAAGTCTCGAGAGGAGCCATGTTGATGCTGGATTGGAAACTATCAACAATAGGAAAATTCAATCAAGGTAGATTTCTAAGACCTTATCTACATTCAAACCTCTTAGAAGCTCTCTAATTAATTTTTCCTCATAGGATACGGTTTTGTTCATTATTTATTTGAGATAAATTCAAATGATTGGTTTGAATTCTCAAAAATTCTATAATCTTTACTTCCAATTTTTTTTAGTTATCTCATTCTTAGATTGCACCATGGATTACTTCTATAACATGTTTAAATGGATTTAAAATTTACAAATTCCAACCTCAAGAAATCAAATAAAGGTTATAACCCAAAGAGGTTATAGTTGTAAACTTCCAAGCAGTTTTAATCCAAATTTTCACTTTACAATTTTAGTTAAAAGCATTTTCTTTATTCAAAATACCCATTAGTTCTTTAATATTCTAAGATACTTGCTTAATTAATCATATTCAAAAGTTGTGAACTAATTATAGGATTTTTCCTTGATGTGACTTCTAGATTCATAATATAAATTTATCTTACCACAAAATCCTTTCCTACGGGTTTTAAATTTTAAAATTCACGAAAAAACAAATTATAAATTATATTCTTTCAAGTATGCCATTTTCTTATTTCTATTTCAAATAAAACTCTTAATTAGTTTTTAATTTGAAAGGCTCAAATTACACAGCTTGTTCTATGGTATTCATGTCACATTATCAAGTTTCCTTTATAGTCTTACAATACAATTTCATTTCAAAATGAAGATTACTTTTAACCAAAGAAATCCCAATTATTTTTCTTTGCTAAATATTTATTTCCGAAGATATAGAAACTTCCTTTAGTTATTTCCAAAACTAGTATTAAGTTAAAGCCCTTAGTTCAACCATTACCTTTACCTATGCACTTCACCCTTGTTGCATGGTATGTATATAAATCAATAGGATCCTCTAGTTAGATTTTATCCTATTCAAGAATTTACAAATTAAATTTTCCATTTTCTTTTATTGACAAAATAAAAGAATTAGCTTCCCAAGAAATTATTATGATAACCAAGCTTCTAAAAATTCATTTTTCCATTTGAAAATCATTTGCAATCTATCATTTTTGAAATTGTTCAAAATATTTCCAAATTCCTGATTAATTTTCTTTTGAAATAAATCCTTTCCTTAGTGCAAGTCTAAAACTTTAAACACTACCTAATTTAAGGTTGAATCGGTATACACACACATGCATACATAGACATGATACATATATATCCTACGAACTTAATTCGCTGACCTCTTCTTAGGAGTGTATTAAATTTCCTTTTAATATTTTAATTAATATCTAAGAGATAAATAGATCCATGAAGTCGTTTCCACAAATTGTTGTTTCAAATACAATTAAAGATGGCATCTTAACTCACATATCATTTGATCTAAGCTTGAGCATTAAGAATTTGTTTCCAATTAATTTTAAATAAAAGAATCATGCTTCTCTTTAGCTTTTTCTTATTTAGCAATTTAAGGATTTACACTTATGTGTTTATGCTTAAATTATAATGGTCTTTCAAAGCCTATCCAAAGCATACCTCTTAAGGATCTATCGGCCCTTGGCCGAACACCAAAGGAAATATACTCTAAAGTGTCAAATACTATCACTTTTAGTAATCACTAGAATTTAATCAAAATGATCCATACCGCTTGGTGAAACTCAAGTATTTGCTAGAAGCTAGTAAATTTAACTTTTTATAGATACCACTGGAAAACCTAAACTATATTTCTTTAAAAATTTATCGGTCTCACCGAACACTAAAAGAGAATACAATCCTAAAGTGTTAAATACATCCTGATACAATTACAAGAATTTAACCAAGGCATCCCATACTGCCTGGTGGAATTCGAGTTTTCACTAATGGGCTAGTAAGTTTCACTCAAACATTCTATTCAGTGAGTTATACTGTATTCGATGAAGCATAACTCGAGCGCATTTAAACCGATCTGTAACACTAAGTCGATTATTAGTACTTCCCCTATATTATAGAACTAAGGCTCTCAAAACATTTTCCTTATATGATTATAATTTAGAAAACCAATAATATACTCTTTTATATAGAAATTATTTCTAAATACTATTTACCTTTATTGATGTCTCTATTCTTTCTACATTATAGAAATACCCATATATATCCAAAACCTTGATATATAAATATAATTATATATCTTTGTATGCATATCCAAATATCATTTTATTTTAAATACATTAGTTTCAAAATGTTTTATCCCTTCTTTAATTAACATATTTCTAAGAAATATGATTTTCCAAAACACTTATTTTAAGAAAAGTCTATGTCCAATTATGTTGTTTGAATGTTTTGGAATTCTTATCGAGTATGTTGGTCAGATGCCCCAACCAGAATCCTTTAAACATCCAACAGGCAATTTAACATCCATATATATATGTATGTATGTATATCAAAAATCCTCTTTTAGATATTTCTATCCTTACATACCCTACTTTATACATATAATGACAAGCTTATAATCATCATCATTAAACATCTTATGGAAAACTCATAGGATGGTATTTCCTAATTAGGCTATGGTTGCATCAAAACAATTCTTAATAAAACTCTTTATTTAGAGTAAATAATAAATCATTTATTTTTGGTTAATTGATAATCAAAACACCAAAACTTATCTCCATTTCCAATTGATTAATTTTCATAATTACAAAATTTGATTCTTGATTATTTTATATTCAAGTAATTCAATTTCTCTCACGGAGATTTCCGATACTAGGATTTCACAAGATTTAATTATTAATCTTCAATTAGGATTCTAATTATCAAGGAACATTTCTTAATTGAATTAGAATTATCACTAGGAATCTTATGCAATCATACTTTCAATCAATCAAAAATTTATAGATAATATTCCCAACAGAACAATCTGTGTGCTTCTACTGCACATCTCTGATCATAGAAAGATTGACCATAAATTTCATGATTTGCTGGATGGACAAAATGCTATGTATCAAATGGGCTTGTAGGATTGCCCAATACTAGAACGAGTGACTCAGCTGCCAGCTAATCACACTTTCAAAAAAGATAAGATTGGATCAAAAATTGCTTAGAAATCACATGATTCGACAATAGGTACATTAGAGAGTAGAAACGAGAGAAAATGTTTCTAGAAACCCAATGATACTATCTTATTCTAAAGGGAAGGGTTCCTACTATCTACCCTGATAACCTCTAATGGATGGTTTCTAAGACCCACCTAGGTCAAGATTTATGTCTGTAATATCATACTTTTTTTCTAAACTCGGCTCTAATACCATGTTGTGACACCCTACCCTGAGACCCAAACTAACAAAGGGTATTGTTGAGTAATACGTTCTGCTAGTGTAGAGAATAGGGCTGGTTAGGAGCAACCATACGTGAATTTTGCTTTAAGCGAACACTGATACGTCGATTTATATGCTATATTTTTTCCGTCTCAAGTGGAATCAACGTATACAATATAGGCTTAAAATAGAACTACGGTGGCGGTAATAATAATCCAGAGCAATATATGATAAATAAAAAACACAAAATCATAGATTAGACACAATAGAATACAAATAGATACAAGTCTGAAAATACACCATTAGATACATGTTGTAGACTATATAATACAAAAGTTTTTTTTTAGAAAAGATTAACCGCCTCATTAAAAACCTGAACCTGTACCCGATGTGAGTATAGGACAGGGAAAAAGAGTGCGGCGCTTTATTAACATCGCATTAACAAAGCAAAGAAAATGTTCAATGTATGTACAATAGTATTACATCCTAAATATACGGTTATGTACATGAAGGAGTCTAGCTCTACATAAGATACATCACAACATCAATTTATATACATAGTGATGACAAAAGTAAACATCTAGCTAACTAATAGGAAGTCTGCTCTAAAAACATCATGCTGAAGGACCTGAAACATCTTGATCTGATCTGAGTATTATAAAATAATAAACGTGCCAGTCTAGGCTAAAATAAATAAGTTAGCAAGATGAATGATAGATAAAATCAGCTAGATCTCAAATATACTCATCAAGTCATTGCATCAATAAATATCAATCATACTTCAAAACTTCAAGAATGAGATCGCTAAATATAAATATTCAAGATAGCCTCTATAAGAAAAATCCTCAAAACTATTTGATGATAGCATAAATAACATCCAATCGAGAAATCAAAAGTTACCAGAAATCTCATTAAGGAAAAAAGGCACCAAACTCCAAGATTGGTGAATAAATGAACCTACATGCATGTAACTCCAAGAAAGTCATATAAGTCTATAAATATCAAGATAGATACGAGATCTATAAACATCAAGATAGGAACAATTCCAACAATATCGAAATAGATTCCAGACTTATAAAAATACCAAGATAGGAACAAGTCCTATAAAGATTAGGATAGGTACAAGACCTATAAACTCTAAGATGGGAACAAGTCCTATAAACTCCAAAGGCGAGTCATGAACTCGTCAATAAAAGTGTTAAATATTTACATATAGCAACCAAACAGATAATGACCATGTGTCCTATACCACAGTGGTTTACCGAAACATTTACTATACAATAGTAAACTCCATGTGTGTATGAATGGCTCAATCGAACAAATCCAAGTATTAATCTGAAAAATAAACACGAGCGTTCCATACCACCTGTTTTATTACTCCGTTTAAATCAACTCCTCATTCGATCAATCTCGTGTAATTTTATAAAAGTATTAAGCTTTGAAAAACCTTCTTAAAACTATATATTAGTTTATTATCTAATATTAATATGAGAAAAAGGATTTTGTTAAACTTTTACATTTATAAATATATTTAGACATTGTTTAGTAAGCTAATATATTTCCTATATGTGTGTATATATATAGGAAAGCATTTGCAAATCTCTTTATACATAAGTATAAATAGGAGTAATTTGGAATATTGTCCTGTCTCAATATAAAACTATTATTATCAAAATATGTATATAAACTTGTTATAAAAAATATGTTGTACTAAAAGAAATTTGGACAAAATACTTTAATTTGGAAATTAGGCTTTTTCAAATTCTGATTAAAATTGTGCTACACAACTTGTGGATATTCTCATTAACCCATAGAGCATTTCTATGGTATAATAACTTCGAATATAAATTCTCAAATTCATAAATAACGTTGAAATCGGCATAGGAAAAAAAACTAAAAGCAAACAATTGGGTTCAAGCATTCAAAAGGGTGAACGAAGGAGCAAACAGGAGCAAAACGGAGCCCAAAATAGCATGACTTAGGTGTCTGCCCAGGTTAATTGGTGCACTGATCATGATGACCAGTGCATAGGTCAGAACACCTAGGCTGAGCCCTAGGCATCGCCAACGGTGCTCTGATTGCCCGTCGGCAGTTATTTCTTCGCTGAATTAAGTTTATACTTCTACTACACTAAATTAGCTATCATGCAAGCAATCAAACAACTTTAAATTGATGATTTATAAGATCATTTGGCAAGGGTTTCAGCAAACATATAGTTGCTTAACAAAAGAAATGAATAAAGTAAGAGATTGGAATCAATTCTACATAACATTTAGTTATAGCTTAGAAGTGTAAGAATTATTCACCGAATTTGGACTTGATTTAGTGTGTAGGATCCAGATTCACCTAGGCTATCACCTCTCAGTCACTAAATAAATTTTTGTTCTTAGAAATTGCAATCAAGATTCCTAATAAAAGATAAAAATGAAATAAAAACTTCAATAGATGTAATACAGAATAGAAGATATTACCTGAGTTAATTAACTTCAATAATCATCCAATTACCCTTTGATCTAACTTGAATTTGAGGAGGATTTTAGTTTCTGGGGTTTGAAAATAAAGAGATTTTTTATCCAGGTTTTAGAGCTGAAGTGTGAAATGAGAAACAAGTGTACGTACTTATTTCTTATTTCCTCCATGGGCTAAGAGGGTTTGGGTATGAACCCAATAGCAAGGTGTTACAAATTTTAGGAGAAGTGTTCCTAATATTATTTTGTTTTATCACTTATAAAATACCTATTTAAGCATAAAGAGTGTTTTATTTAGCAAACATTAATTCCTTTGATTTTCCCAAAATAAATAAAATGCCCAAAATTCTTATTTCTATTGATATTGAAACATCTTATAAAAATTAAATACAACTTTAGAAAATATAAGTTATTCGCAAAAAATTTAATAAAATAGACTATTAATTATAAAATCTCATTTTTTAAAAATTAATCAAATATTACCATTTATTTAAATTTACAACACTTGTTGTGATAATTTTAGAATTGGAGGATAATTTTCATATATTTCCTATTAAAATAAATACGCAAATAACCCTTGGAAAATCACATTTCAGATAATAAAGTTATTTCCATATAATTTATTTACTCCTGTCTCCAAGATTGTTCTTATATTATTAATATAAGAATTAAATTACATAATTTGTTGTTACTATAAATTCTCAATTCATCAATCATTACTTAGAAATTCTTTTATAAATTTCCTTATTTATTTTAATCCCAACCCCTTTCAAATTTGGAGACAAGAACAATTATAAATATAAATTCCCCAAATTTATCAATAAAATTAAGTATGATTAATTAGTTTATATTTTAGATTCAATTCTAGGTAATCGTGACCAAGGTTGTTACATCTTTCATATCAAAGTTGGCACTAAAAAGAAATTTTGCCATATTAAATACGTGAATTTTTGAATCAAAAATAGGTTGATCATCTACATACGAACATATGATTGTGCAAATGTCGTTCTTATACTTATAATAAATACACATGTCACTCTCATTAACTTTGAAAGTGTAATGACCCATAAATTTCGATAATTAAAAATAGATAATTTAATAAGATTTTGTGAGTTATAAAAATTTGTGAATTATTAATGAAATAATAACTAGAATGAAAGGTAATAATGTCAATTTAAGACAATTATTAAAAAATTTTTAATGAAAGTTCAATTAATTTAAATGATTTAAATGTTATACTTGGTTATAAATTGAATATAAGAAAACAATTGTAAATACTGAATCAATTAATGAAATAGTATGTTATAAATAGTAATTGAATAAAATCAGTATTATGCAAGTGATTATAACATTTGGTTGTCAATAATAAACTTATTAAAGTGACATAAAGTAAATGGTGATAAACTATTACATGTTACCTATTTATTTAGTCTGTTAAATTAAATTGAAAATCAATTACAAATAAATGTTACATTAATGAGAGTTAATACAATAACTGAAAATTGTGAATGTAATAGAATGTATAAAAATGTTAATTATATTCATAGGGAAATAAATGATTTAATAAAAGAGTTAAATCGAGATAAATAAATTAATGGAGATTTTTATAATTAATGTGTAAAATTGATAAAAAATTAATATAATTAAAACATAGTAGTTAATACAAATAAAAGATGGAAATTGTAGCATGTTAGTGAAATAAGATATAAAAAATATATTAGCTATGTTATTTGAGTAATAATTGATTGAATATAAAGATTGAAATCAAATTAAATCAATTTATTGGAATTAAATTACAATTAATTGGAATTAAATTACAATTAATTGAATTAATTGTAATTGAAGCTGAACACGGTATTTTGAAAAATAATGAACACTGAAATTTTAGGTAAAATAGTTTTAAGTTACTATAAATGTCTATGAAATTGAAAATGATAAAAAAAAATGTTTAGTTAATTAATTTGAATTAAAAAGTGATTTAATTAATTTAACAATAATTTTTTAATTAATGTGAAAATAGCCATTTTGCCTACTGTCTCGGATTTCGACGAAACTGATTTCATTGGATCCGTAACGGTGAATTATTGTAAAGGTATCAAGTTTCATAGCGATCAGACTTGTCATTTAATCGTACGGACTCGAAACGCTTAGAGATCAATTTAATTAAATTCAATTGAAATCATTTCAAAATAAGCTGATTTTAAGTTAACTTCTTTATAGGATGTAATTAGAACCTGAAACCTGTTCCATTGAGTTTAAAATTATCGAAAACATCTATTTTGATATATGGGATGATCCATTTTCGTTCTGGAGACAAAATGGGCTTTTCAGGTCGTTTATCGTTGGAACGACCCGACTTTCTACACCAGAAAATCGGATCATCTTTAAGAAAGAAAGGGATATAAAAGAGAATAGAAAGAAGAGAAGAAAGAAACAACACATCAGAATCTAACAGCGGAACGAATAAATTATATTAATAACATAAATATTACATAGTTTACAACAAACATCAGAGTTACACATACATACATCACATACTAGACAATTATAAACACCTGTCTAGTTATACAACTCAATACAGTACAAAAACAACAACTCAGAGAACACAGCGGAATACTAGATATATCTCTACACGCGGAAGCCTCCTGCTCCATTTGCTCCTCCATAATTCGTCAAAGCTAACCTGAATCCTAACCTGAATTCCCTTGACTACTCATAAAAATTTGCGTACCCAAGAGTTTATGAAAAACAAAAATAAACTCCGGGTCAGACATGGGTCTGGTGTGAGTAACAGGTTAAAGTTGCTTAACTTTCAAAAACCTTTTGAAAAGAAAGGTATCACGTAAGACTTCCCACACATAAACATGGAAAAGTTTTTACCTTACGCTAACCAAAACATTTGATAGGAAATCCGATGATATTATAATAGTGTCTAGGGTTTTCAAATAAATAAGAAATAGCCGAAATTGTTACATTATTAAATTCCAGCTACTAGCCACAAAAGTGGGTAATACAATCAAAACCGTTGGCACTTATTGGATTTTGGATTCCATACAATGGCAGGGCTACTGGGGTACCGCCCGTCACAGTACATGGCCTAGATCACCGTACCGAGGAGTATTCCTACTCCCCTGCAACACAAAGCCGGACCCATTCCTTACTGAACAGTTCCGAACAAGATAACCCCGACGGTTGGAGCTCAAAACCGTCCACACAGCCGAAATAAAAAGGGACCTCTAGACAGGGGTAAATCTCGCTCTCCAGTGGGTGCGACCCACGAAGACTTGCTACACCTCCTCTGTTTTAGCCATTCCCGGTTGATGAGGCTTGAGGTTACGATTACCTTTATAGGACATATCATCTTAGAATGTTCATCGTCCGCCTGACAATGTTCTGAAAGCATTCAATCCATACAAGTTCGTTCCGGGTTCGAACGAAACCGAAGGCATTATCTCGTTATACTCATTTTGGAATCACCCACCGAGTTAACGACGATAACCCTTGCACTCTAAACCGCCATCTCGAATCTATAAGTACTATTCCATCAAACTCAATACGGAATCACCCATAGAGTTATATTGACCTATAGTCCTTACACCTCGAGTCTTCACTCGCTCCACTTGGATTCACGACCTAACGTTATTTGGAATCGATGTGGTTTTCGGATATCCAAATATGGAAACCCAATCCTGGTCTCATCGAAATCCAAAGCGTGTCTTTTAGGTCCAAGTTGTTTTAAAGTTTAAAACAATTTAATACAGTATTTATATACACAGATAGATAACACACAATCACAATTGATAATCAACATTATCACATAACAGGTAATCCACATTATCAATACCAAAATAGACAAGCCATATAATACCATCACACTAGATAACCTATGTTATCACAATACAATCAAGTCATTTATACCACACAATATCATTTATCTCACCACTGAGATCACAAAGCACCCAAGACAATCAATGACATCCATTCATACATAAGCAATGATTTACTCATACCATAATATAATTAATTTAAAATGAATTAAATTAACTATCTCTATCTCTAATTAATTTAAAATGAATTAAATTAATTAATTTATCTATAATTAATTCAAAATAAATTAAATTAATTACTTCACCAATAAAAATCTTGCTATCTTAACCATTTAATTGATAGAATCAATTAATCAATCATAAATTATCTTAATTAATCATTCTTGATTAATTTCCCTTAATTACATTCATGTAATTATCCTTAATTAATTTCACAAATTAATTATTCTCAAACAAACAGTAATTAACCTTTAATTACTTCAATTAATTAATTAATCATAATTAATTACATTTATCCTTAATTAGTTACATTAATTAATTACCTTTAATTTATTATTGATTAATTATTCTTAATTAATCAACTTTAATTACATCATTAATTAAAATAATTAATGATTCCATTTTATTAATTACCTTAAGTAATTAACTTATAATTATTAATCATCACAAATTAATTTCATTTAGCAATTAACTAACTTAATTACTTATTTAAACCAAATCAATTATCTCTTAATTAATTTCTTAATTAATCCCTTGATTAATTAATAAGTAATTTAATCCAAATTACTTCATTCTTAACATCTTCAAATAAATTACAACCTGTAATTATCAATCAATTACTTAACTAAGTAATTTTCCAAATCATTAATTACATTAAGTAATTATTATTATTATTATTTTCAAAACCCAAGTGTTTAAAATTAATTAAACTTAATTAATTAAATTAAACAATCTCATTAAACTAAATTAATTACATTAAGCAATTAATTTCTTAATTACTTTATCAAGTAATTATTCTCAAACCATTTACAATTGATTATTATTAAATTAATTAATCCAATTAATTATAAAAATTAACCATATTAATTAATTAATTGTTAAATAATCCTGGTTAATGACCTTCATTAACCCTTTTCTAATTATTTTATAAAGTAATTAACTGAGGTTAATTACAAATTTAATTATCTTTAATTATCTATGATTTAAAGTCTAATTATTCAAATAAATTAACGTTGATTAAAACTTAATTAATAATTTATTAATCATTAATTAATATCTAATTAATGATCTAAATTTCAAATTGATTAACCCCTAAATCAATATGCATTAAACCTTAATAATTAATTAAATAAATAAATTAAATATTTGTTAATTACCTTTTAATAATTAAATTTCAAAACATTAATTCTTAACTTAATTTTAAAATAAACATTTCTAAATTATGTTTAAAAACAAATTTTATTTAAACAAAGTGCTTTGAACTTGCTTACAAATTTCATTTCAAATACAAGTTTTGAAATGAAAATAATTTAAACTTATCAAAGTTTAAACAATTTATAACTTTAGCATTTCAATTACTCAATTTAATATTTAGTTTAAATCTTTCAACTTCAAACTTTCTTTAATTTCAAAAACTGAAATACATATTCCACTTTGATTCCAGATTTAAACTTAAGATTTCAACTTCTCTTACATTTTAAAAATTCAACCACTTAAACATTTTTTTTCAAACAAGATTCAAATTAGCTTTGAATCCATATTTAAATTTAAATTTTAAACTCTGTTTAAACCTTAGACTTCAGATTTTAAAACATTTTATAAGAAACTTTAACAAATTCAATGTTGTTAAAAACCTTCTATTTTTATAAAACTTATATATTTTTAAATCTATAATTGAAACTCATTTTGAATTAAGATTTTAAACTTGTTTTAAAACTTTGTTTAAAACTTGCTCTACATTTTTTTTTATTCAGTTTAAATTTTAAAAACTTAAATACTGTCAGGTTTGTAAAACAATTTTGACAAAACAGGTTCAGGTTTATTAAAACCTGTAAAAAAAAAATCGTTTACCCGAGTCAACCCCCAAATTTACTCGAGTAAAACCCACACTATCTTCGAGTCCAATCCAACATTACCCGAGTGCCTACTCTGCTTAACCCAATAACATCAATCCTTCCTTCACCGTGCATATGCACGACGTCGCCGGCCACACTAGACCGTCAGCGTCTATCGCGTCACACCCGAAACTAACCCAGCAACCCACTACGACCATCGATTCATGCTTCAACCTTCGAAAAAAAAATCGAGTGCAATTTTCCAAACCTGGAACAACAATCAGGTTTTCTCAAAAACCTGTCAACGGAAAGCTTGCATTTCTCCGACCATCTGACGTTCTGTCACTTCGGCGTCGCCTTCAACTACGGCCACGCTACCCTTTTCCAAAATATCTCAACACTCGATCAACTCTATAAAACAAACCGATCGATTCTTCAAAACACTAAAAACTAGGGTTTAAAAAGAATAACCAAATTTGCATCTTCCACTGTAAATTTCATTACCATTAATGATTTTTCCTGGCTTCACCTACCTCTCTTCCATCACCAGGAAGAACACCAAGCCTCCATTATACATAGATTATTAGAAAATCCAAATAAACCCACTTCCAGTAAAAGCCCAATTGCACCTTCACCCTAATTCTAAAAATCTTGGTTCTTGATTTAAAAATCAAGTTTTTGTAGATGCTTTTGATTTTAGATTCTAGATTTATAAATTAACATGTTTGAAAATTACAGTGATTAGAGTTTTCTTGTAAAATTTTTATTTCCAGAGCCATTATAGTTAAATTTAAGTTTAATAAATTCTTAAAGTATAGCTTAAAATCAAACAAACAATGTTTATTAGATCCTAGTCTTAAGAATTTATGAATCAAAAAGAAAATGAATTAAATAGGAGAACTGGCTTGACATATAGAACAAAGATGTTCTACAGATTTTTTTTTTCAAATCATGCTAGCATCACATATCACAAGTACACAAGAAATTCCAACATATATATATATCAACTACCACTTATTAAAGCATAGATCAGGCAAGCAAATTAAATCTTTAAGTTAAAGGAGTTACTCACAGTTTAGAGGAAACAGAGCCTGATATTTTAAAAAGCCTTGAATGGAGTTGTAGAAAACATCTGCAAGTGACTTGATTCCCAAATTCAACTTGCATTTGAAATTAAAAACTTGGGTTTGCAGACTTTTCCTTTGAACTTGCATTTTGTTTAATATCAGGTTGAAAAATGCAGGCATGATCTTTTTTTTTCAGGTGACATGCAAAACTCTTTTGCCAGATTTATATTGGTGCAGATCTTCTTGATAAATGAGGGGTTTTGATGTTGTTAATGAACATGATCTTGCTTTAAGAAAATGAATTTACAAGTTTGATCTCTTTGAAAATGAATTGGTTACAGGGATTGAGTTGGAAAATGAATTACAGAGTTTAGCTTTTTGATATGAGAATTGAAGTACAGGTTTTTTGTTTTTGAGCTTGAAGGGTGTTTACAAGATTTTGATCTGAGTTTTGATTTATTTTGAGGGAGGGTTTTCAGATTTTTGAACTAAGAAATGAATGCCTTGTTTGATTTTGGAAATTGTTTACTGGGAAGTGGTTTTTCTGGATTGAGAACAGAACTGGAGAAGTTTCTTTGAGTTAGAATTAAGATTAGAAAAAGGAATTAAAAATGAAGATGCATACTTATATAATCTAATTTATGAATTTATTAAATTTAGAAAATGAAAACACAATTTGACACTTGTATGAAATATTCAACATTTGTCACATTAATGTTTAATTTTACAACACTTGCTTATATGTTGCTTAAATTCATACACTTGTCCTTTTAAGGTGATTTCTATTTAAATTAACATGTTAATATATGCATTAGGCCTAATTGATTTGTTAATTGATATTTAATATGTATATAAATTTGTAAAAGAAATAAAAACAAACTATACTTATAAATAAAGCTTACATATATTAAAACAATCAAAAATCTAGACTTTGGATTTTTACATTTAAATTCAAATCTAATATTTTAAAAATCAAGTTATGAATACAAATTAAATTTTTGAAATAACAATTGCCATTCTTATTCAAAACCTATTTATAAAGACAATACACTATTGATATTGTTTTTAGAAATATCTTATTATTAAATTAAAATCATTTTACAAGGAATTATATTTTTATTAATAAAATATCTATTTTATTAAACCATAAAACCTTTTGTTAAATTTATTATAAATTTAAAACTCAGTCTAATTTAATTTAAATATTTAATATTTTTCTTATCAATCAAAAATTTATTTATGAAATAGCCTTAAAAACTTAATATTAATTTGTATTAAAATTCCCAGATTAAAAATGTATATATAAGAATTTTAAAACATGGTTCATTTATTAAATTTTAGGAAAAGCTAATCCATTTACAATATAAACCATATATTTATATTATAAATAGAAACCAATTTATTATTTTTTTAAAAGATAAAATAACCAATTGAAATATTTATTAAGAAGATTTTTAAACCAATTTGAATTATTATCAACAAAATATCAATATCAATTTAATTTTAAATATAGATTATTAAATTGATATTGTTAAAAATTCCGGGATATTACAATCCTTCTCCCTTAAAAGAATTTCGTCCTCGAAATTTAAAACAAAGGTAATTTAATAATCTTATTAAATATTAATTTAAAAACACAAGCATATCAAACATATGCTAACAACCATAATCAACCAATCAAACAAATCTAATTATCCAGACAAATTCTGGATAGAATTTTATCGAGTTTCCCCAGGTGTATATATACACACACCGGGATACTCGCTCTAGAGAATCCAAAACGATCAATACTATGAAGCTGCAAAGCTCCAATTCAACTATATCTAAACACTAGACCAGATAACAGACTACAAATGAGTCTGACTCAACAACCAAATCTCCAGATCTGCTGGTTCCACAACCAGAGATAGATCATACACGTACTCCCTCGGAGATACATGAAACTCATCGAATCCCAGTTATCCAAACTAGCAATTCCATCTTATAGATCAATCACTTAACCTCCAAGATCAAAGAAAAGAATCCAAAACTCTTCAGAGCTAGCTTCCCAACCTTACTCAAACTTATAGCTCCTTTTCGATCGGAGAAAACTTATCCAAAATTAAATTTCCGACTTCAGAGTCCAAATTCCTCCCACTCTTATCCACAAAACTCTTCGGACAATCCTGGACTGTACACAGCCTATCTGATCAGCTTAACCTTCGTTGATGCTTCTAGAAACAAACTAGACCAATCAACACAATAAAATGATCTCCTCAAGATCAACCAGAACCAAGAACTCAAACTCAACTCCTCAACATCAGAAGACAACAACTTCTTCTGTCCCGAAAAAGAAAAGCAGATGCACTTCCAAACTGCTTTCGCTGCTCAACTCTGATCCAAAGTAGAAGAAAATGCTTGAAGAAGAACACAAGCACAACTCAACAACATACCCCAGAGATATGGTTCAACAAATCCATAAGAATCATTTAGAAGTTCCTCCAAAACTCCGAGCTGCTACACCAACTCAACCTCCTTGAAACCATTCTACTATTAAGCTGAACCACCGCTACCACTCCTGGAATTCCAGACGATAAGAAAGCTCAATCTCCAGATGCGAACAAAACTCAGACTTCCTGAAGATATCCAGAAAAATTCAGATAACCCAAGAGAAACTCAAACAATCGCAAGTCACTTTTGCGAACCACCCCAAACCAAATTCAAGAAAAACTGTTCTCCCTTAACCAAATTGAACGGCTTAAAGTTGACTAGCCAACCCATTGAAGAAACAGGTCCACTTAACTGCTTTTGAACTCCACTCTAGAAAAACTGCTAAGCTAAAAGATCTCTTCCCAACACTGAGAACACTCCAAGCTGCACTGCTGCCACATATTCCAAAGAATTCTAATCCAAAGCTCTCCGAGAAACTCGGACTTCAAAGCAAACAGAAACTCAAGCTGACCCCAGCCACAACACTGAAGCAGACTCACTTCCTTAACTTGTTCCAAAGAAAGCATCTTCGGGAACATCCATAGTCACTGCATCTCATCACGCAGCTACTACACCCCGATGTATCCAAAATACCATCACTTGCTTCTTCCCAACCAACAGATCCAAAATCTACTCATCCAACTTCAAAGAACTAACTCCGAACCTTAACAGGTTTCCTTCAGAGATCAATGAAGTTCTTCATTACTACAGAACTCACTCGAGACGGTATTAGGTCTACAGTCTCGACAGATACACTTCAAACATTCAAACTCCAACAAATGGTAGTCGTGTTACACACACTACTACCCATCTACCTTTATAACTTATATTTGAAAACCTGAACAGGTAACCCAACAGATAGGTAGAAATAAATATATATTATATTAAAAATTACAAATACGCTCTCTCAAGAAAGCCACCACTACAGAGCCTAGGTATTCACTCAACCTAATGCTCTGATACCAACTGGAATGACCCGACTTTCTACCACCAGAAAATCGCATCATCTTTAAGAAAGAAAGGGATAGAAAAGAGAATAGAAAGAAGAGAAGAAAGAAACAACACATCAGAATCTAACAGCGGAATGAATAAATGATATAAATAACATAAATATTACATAGTTTACAACAAATATCAGAGTTACACAGACATACATCACATACTAGACAGTTATAAACACCTGTCTAGTTATACAACTCAATACAGTACAAAAACAACAACTCAGAGAAAACATCGGAATACTAGATATATATCTACACGCAGAAGCCTCCTGCTCCATTTGCTCCTCCATAATTCATCAAAGCTAACCTGAATCCTAACCTGAATTCCCTTGACTACTCATAAAAATTTGAGTACCCAAGAGTTTATAAAAAACAAAAATAAACTCCGGGTCAGACATGGGTCAGGTGTGAGTAACAGGTTAAAGTTGCTTAACTTTCAAAAACCTTTTGAAAAGAAAGGTATCACGTAAGACTTCCCACACATAAACATGGAAAAGTTTTTACCTTACGCTAACCAAGACATTTGATAGGAAATCCAATGATATTATAATAATGTCTAGGGTTTTCAAATAAATAAGAAATAGCCGAAATTGTTACATTATTAAATTCCAGCTACTAGCCCCAAAAGTGGGTAATACAATCAAAACCGTTGGCAATTATTGGATTTTGGATTCCATACAATGGCAGGGCTACTGGTGTACCGCCCGTCACAGTACGTGGCCTAGATCACCGTACCGAGGAGTACTCCCACTCCCCTGCAACATAAAGCCGGACCCATTCCTTACTGAACAGTTCCGAACAAGATAAACCCGACGGTTGGAGCTCAAAACCGTCCACACAGCCGAAATAAAAAGGGACCTCTAGACAAGGGTAAATCTCGCTCTCTAGTGGGTGCGACCCACGAAGCCTTGCCGCACCTCCCTTGTTTTAGCCATTCCCGGTTGATGGGGCTTGAGGTTACGATTACCTTTATAGGACATATCATCTTAGAATGCTCATCGTCAGCCTGACGATGTTCTGAAAGCATTCAATCCATACAAGTTCGTTCCGGGTTCGAACGAAACCGAAGGCATTATCTCGTTACACTCATTTTGGAATCGTCCTCAGAGTTAACGACGATAACCCTTGCACTCTAAACCGCCATCTCGAATCTATAAGTACTATTCCGTCAAACTCATTACGGAATCACCCACAGAGTTATATTGACTTATAGTCCTTACACCTCGAGTCTTCACTCACTCCACTTGGATTCACGACCTAACGTTATTTGGAATCGATGTGGTTTTCGGATATCCAAATATGGAAACCCGATCCCGGTCTCATCGAAATCCAAAGCGTGCCTTTTAGGTCCAAGTTGTTTTAAAGTTTAAAACAATTTAATACAGTATTTATATACACAGATAGATAACACACAATCACAATTGATAATCAACATTATCACATAACAGGTAATCCACATTATCAATACCAAAATAGACAAGCCATATAATACCATCACACTAGATAACCTATGTTATCACAATACAATCAAGTCATTCATACCACACAATATCATTTATCTCACCACTGAGATCACAAAGCATCCAAGACAATCAATGACATCCATTCATACATAAGCAATGATTTACTCATACCATAATATAATTAATTTAAACTGAACTAAATTAACTATCTCTATCTCTAATTAATTTAAAATGAATTAAATTAATTACTTTATCTATAATTAATTCAAAATAAATTAAATTAATTACTTCACCAATAAAAATCTTGCTATCTTAACCATTTAATTGATAGAATCAATTAATCAATCATAAATTATCTTAATTAATCATTCTTGATTAATTTCCCTTAATTACATTCATGTAATTATCCTTAATTAATTTCACAAATTAATTATTCTCAAACAAACATCAATTAACCTTAAATTACTTCAATTAATTAATTAATCATAATTAATTACATTTATCCTTAATTAGTTACATTAATTAATTACCTTTAATTTATTATTGATTAATTATTCTTAATTAATCAACTTTAATTACATCATTAATTAAAATAATTAATGATTCCCTTTTATTAATTACCTTAAGTAATTAACTTATAATTATTAATCATAAATTAATTTCATTTAGTAATTAACTAACTTAACTACTTATTTAAACCAAATTAATTATCTCTTAATTAATTTCTTAATTAATCCCTTGATTAATTAATAAGTAATTTAATCCAAATTACTTCATTCTTAACATCTTCAAATAAATTACAACCTGTAATTATCAATCAATTACTTAAGTAAGTAATTTTCCAAATCATTAATTACATTAAGTAATTATTATTATTATTTTCAAAACCCAAGTGTTTAAAATTAATTAAACTTAATTAATTAAATTAAACAATCTCATTAAACTAAATTAATTACATTAAGCAATTAATTTCTTAATTACTTTATCAAGTAATTATTCTCAAACCATTTACAATTGATTATTATTAAATTAATTAATCCAATTAATTATAAAAATTAACCATATTAATTAATTAATTGTTAAATAATCCTGGTTAATGACCTTCATTAACCCTTCTCTAATTATTTTATAAAGTAATTAACTGAGATTAATTACAAATTTAATTATCTTTAATTATCTATGATTTAAAGTCTAATTATTTAAATAAATTAACCTTGATTAAAACTTAATTAATAATTTATTAATCATTAATTAATATCTAATTAATGATCTAAATTTCAAATTGATTAACCCCTAAATCAATATGCATTAAACCTTAATAATTAATTAAATAAATAAATTAAATATTTGTTAATTACCTTTTAATAATTAAATTTCAAAACATTAATTCTTAACTTAATTTTAAAATAAACATTTCTAAATTATGTTTAAAAACAAATTTTATTTAAACAAAGTGCTTTGAACTTGCTTACAAATTTCATTTCAAATACAAGTTTTGAAATGAAAATAATTTAAACTTATCAAAGTTTAAACAATTTATAACTTTAGCATTTCAATTACTCAATTTAATATTTAGTTTAAATCTTTCAACTTCAAACTTTCTTTAATTTCAAAAACTGAAATACATATTCCACTTTGATTCCAGATTTAAACTTAAGATTTCAACTTCTCTTACATTTTAAAAATTCAACCACTTAAACATTTTTTTTCAAACAAGATTCAAATTAGCTTTGAATCCATATTTAAATTTAAATTTTAAACTCTGTTTAAACCTTAAACTTCATATTTTAAAACATTTTATAAGAAAGTTTAAGAAATTCTATGTTGTTAAAAACCTTCTATTTTTATAAAACTTATATATTTTTAAATCTATAATTCAAACTCATTTTGAATTAAGATTTTAAACTTGTTTTAAAACTTTGTTTGAAACTTGATCTACATTTTTTTTTATTCAGTTTAAATTTTAAAAACTTAAATACTGTCAGGTTTGTAAAATAATTTTGACAAAACAGGTTCAGGTTTATTAAAGCCTGTAAAAAAAAAATCGTTTACCCGAGTCAACCCCCAAATTTACTCGAGTAAAACCCACACTATCTTCGAGTCCAATCCAACATTACCCGAGTGCCTTCTCTGCTTAACCCAATAACATCAATCCTTCCTTCACCATGCAATTTCTTCACCGTGCATATGCACGGCGTCGCCGGCCACACTAGACCGTCAGTGTCTATCGCGTCACAACCGAAACTAACCCAGCAACCTACTACGACCATCGATTCATGCTTCAACCTTCGAAAACAAAATCGAGTGCAATTTTCCAAACCTGGAACAAAAATCAGGTTTTCTTAAAAACCTGTCAACGGAAAGCTTGCATTGCTCCGACCATCTGACGTTCTGTCACTTCGGCCTCGCCTTCAACTACGGCCACACTATCCTTTTCCAAAATATCTCAACACTCGATCAACTCTACAAAACAAACTGATCGATTCTTCAAAACACTAAAAACTAGGGTTTAAAAAGAATAACCAAATTTGCATCTTCCACTGTAAATTTCATTACCATTAATGATTTTTCCTGGCTTCACCTACCTCTCTTCCATCACCAGGAAGAACACCAAGCCTCCATTATACATAGATTATTAGAAAATCCAAATAAACCCACTTCCAGTAAAAGCCCAATTGCACCTTCACCCTAATTCTAAAAATCTTGGTTCTTGATTTAAAAATCAAGTTTTTGTAGATGCTTTTGATTTTAGATTCTAGATTTATAAATTAACATGTTTGAAAATTACAGTGATTAGAGTTTTCTTGTAAAATTTTTATTTCCAGAGCCATTATAGTTAAATTTAAGTTTAATAAATTCTTAAAGTATAGCTTAAAATCAAACAAACAATGTTTATTAGATCCTAGTCTTAAGAATTTATGAATCAAAAAGAAAATGAATTAAATAGGAGAACTGGCTTGACATATAGAACAAAGATGTTCTACAGATTTTTTTTTTCAAATCATGCTAGCATCACATATCACAAGTACACAAGAAATTCCAACATATATATATATCAACTACCACTTATTAAAGCATAGATCAGGCAAGCAAATTAAATCTTTAAGTTAAAGGAGTTACTCACAGTTTAGAGGAAACAGAGCCTGATATTTTAAAAAGCCTTGAATGGAGTTGTAGAAAACATCTGCAAGTGACTTGATTCCCAAATTCAACTTGCATTTGAAATTAAAAACTTGGGTTTGCAGACTTTTCCTTTGAACTTGCATTTTGTTTAATATCAGGTTGAAAAATGCAGGCATGATCTTTTTTTTTCAGGTGACATGCAAAACTCATTTGCCAGATTTATAGTGGTGCAGATCTTCTTGATAAATGAGGGGTTTTGATGTTGTTAATGAACAGGATCTTGCTTTAAGAAAATGAATTTACAAGTTTGATCTCTCTGAAAATGAATTGGTTACAGGGATTGAGTTGGAAAATGAATTACAGAGTTTAGCTTTTTGATATGAGAATTGAAGTACAGGTTTTTTGTTTTTGAGCTTGAAGGGTGCTTACAAGATTTTGATCGGAGTTTTGATTTATTTTGAGGGAGGGTTTTCAGATTTTTGAACTAAGAAATGAATGCCTTTTTTTATTTTGGAAATTGTTTACTGGGAAGTGGTTTTTCTGGGTTGAGAACAGAACTGGAGAAGTTTCTTTGAGTTAGAATTAAGATTAGAAAAAGGAATTAAAATGAAGATGCATACTTATATAATCTAATTTATGAATTTATTAAATTTAGAAAATGAAAACATAATTTGACACTTGTATGAAATATTCAACATTTTTCACATTAATGTTTAATTTTACAACACTTGTTTATATGTTGCTTAAATTCATACACTTGTCCTTTTAAGGTAATTTGTATTTAAATTAACATGTTAATATATGCATTAGGCCTAATTGATTTGTTAATTGATATTTAATATGTATATAAATTTGTAAAAGAAATAAAAACAAACTATACTTATAAATAAAGCTTACATATATTAAAACAATCAAAAATCTAGACTTTGGATTTTTAAATTTAAATTCAAATCTAATATTTTAAAAATCAAGTTATGAATACAAATTAAATTTTTGAAATAACAGTTGCCATTCTTATTCAAAACCTATTTATAAAGACAATACACATTGATATTGTTGTTAGAAATATCTTATTATTAAATTAAAATCATTTTACAAGGAATTATTTTTTTATTAATAAAATATCTATTTTATTAAACCATAAAACCTTTTGTTAAATTTATTCTAAATTTAAAACTCAGTCTAATTTAATTTAAATATTTAATATTTTTCTTATCAATCAGAACTTTATTTATGAAATAGTCTTAAAAACTTAATATTAATTTGTATTAAAATTTCCAAATTAAAAATGTATATATAAGAATTTTAAAACATGGTTAATTTATTAAATTTTAAACAAAGCTAATCCATTTACAATATAAACCATATATTTATATTATAAATAGAAACCAATTTATTATTTTTTTAAAAGATAAAATAACCAATTGAAATATTTATTAAGAAGATTTTTAAACCAATTTGAATTATTATCAACAAAATATCAATATCAATTTAATTTTAAATACACATTATTAAATTGATATTGTTAAAAATTCCGGGATATTACAATTGTTCAACTTTCTAATCAATCTAGTCCATTCATTTCTATTTCTGATCTGCCTATAAACAGCCTATTATAAACACTAACAATTTCTTAATCCATCTGTTTGTACATACAATTCTATCTGCTTCGCTCTTTGCAATAGCAAACAAACCATAACAATTCCAAATTCAATTGCAAACCCAAAAATCTAATCGAAAATCAAACTCCACCAAACCTTATCAAACTATATATATCATTTTGAAGCTCTCGACGAGTGCAATTCACTGGTATGATTTGTTTTTGTCATCAAATCACCATTTGTCCAGAACTTGAAGATGAACCTCGACTGTTCGTTTTAGGGCTTCGACGATCCAACGGTGGATCGTTCGATCGATGATCGGGGAGCGGCGTTAGGAAGGTGACGCGGTGCAGGCCTTGAAGGTGTTGTTCATTCGTCTTCTGGTCATGTAGATTTGCTATGGTGGCCTTGGATAGGACGCAGCAGCGATGGGCGCTTGGGAGCTCCGGTGGTGGCCGCTCGGCCATCGTAGGCGTTGGGTGAGGTGTTGGATCGGGGTGGAAGGCAGATGGGCGGCAGCGAAAATTGGCGAAGTGGTATCGGTTCCGACGTGTTTCGAACGCAAACGAAGGCTTCTAGGGTTTCGCATGTTGTGATGATGTGTGAGCAATTATATTTATTTAATTTATTTTCTAATTTTAATCGTTTAACTTCTAATATGCATAACTTTTGCATACGAATTTGGATTCACACGCGGTTTGATCCGCTGGAATCGTATTGAAATTTCGGACTTTTTGACAATTGATTAGACAAATTTCGAGACTTTTTGAATTTTGGGCTTAAATTGGATTTTTATTCGATTTAAAATCGAAGGTGAGTGCTTTGGCCCACTCATAACTACTAGATTATCTTATGTTAGTTAAATTAATTTATGATGTGATTAGAAATTTATTTATGGCTATTTGGTATATTTAAATCATCATTCCAGTTAATTTGAATTATTTTGAACTAAATTGTCATTTAATTTATAATCGAATTTAAATTACTAGTTAATTATCTGTAAATGATAATCTGTTATTTGTTGAAATTTATTGGTCATATTGAATGATGATTATGATGGATGTTTGGTTGCTGATATTGGATGATTGGATGTAATGTTTGATTTATATATTGTTCACTCTACAAGTTCCCTATGGGTTGAAATGGTACATACACGAACGATAAATAGATTAGAGAAAAATCATTATGGGTTGAAATGATAGACTCGTACGATGTTATGGATTTTTATTTAATTCTGGATTGTGGTGTGAAACGATATATAACCATAAATTTTAAATTGCGGACTGAAATGATAAATATCCGTATCACTTGACTCTAGGGTAGAATATTTTATATACGAACACCGGATTGGTTAAATTAAATGATTTTTTGGAAATCATTAAATTTTGAATTCAGTAATTGGTATTTGAAATAGAAATTGATTTATATAAACTGAGTTATTTTTGAAAGTCCATGCGTAAATGTTGAAAGTGGAATTGATTTAATGAATTTTTTAAAGGTTTTAAATTTGAAAATTTCAAAGTTGAAGTGTCAAATGAAACGAATTTATCGAAATTGAGTTATTGGATATGTTTGGATATAACTTTGAAATCTATTTTGAGTTAATTTAAACTATTTTAATCGATTTAAAACTATATTAATTTACTTAATCTATCATAACCTATTTAACCCAAATTAATCTATTTTTACCTATTTTAAACTAATTAAATTAATCTGTTTTAAATCTATTTAATATAATTTAAATCTATTAAATCTATTTTAAATTCATTTAATCTATTTAAAAATCTACTTGATATAATTTAAGTCAATTTAATCTATAATTAATCTATTCAAAACATTTTTTAAACCTAATGAAATCTACTTAATCTATTTTTAAACTATTTAAACTATTTGTGATTATCTAAACTATTTTTTTTAATTTTCAAACTATGTAAAGTTGAAGTATTTATATCTAAAGCCTTGATGATGATACAACCTAAGTTGAAATTTGGAATTGATACCCTTTTGTGAAATGACATATTTGAGTGGATAAAATGACTTGAAATGAAGAATTAATTAACATAGCTTATCGATAATTTCAAAGTGAATGTGGATTTCGAAAGTGAATATGATTTGAAAGTGAATATGATATTTTGATATAAATTGTGAACTGACTTTTTGAAATATAAAAGAACCATCCGGTGTGAAATAAGCGTTTGGTTGTTAAAAAGACCGAGATCGAATACTGTCACACTCCTTGCCAATACCGAAAACCACTTTAACAACTGTGTACATGGTGGAGAATTCAGAAATGAAGTAGGATGGTTTGGCGAAAGATTTCTATATAAGATATTGACGTGACCCTGACTCCCGTGAGTCAGCTTAGATGTGACTAAAACAGAAGCCATGTCGGGCCAAGTGAGGTCATTCCTCCTATCGGACATGCTTCTTCGATACCATATTATGACTTTGTGATGATTTGGTAGCCACCCCTTGATTTTGATTTTGGGAGTGTGTTCCGAGGTAGGCGGTAGTAGCTGTTATGCGTTACTACCAGTTCGGATCTGCAATTGGTATATCCACCATGGCATTGCCTTGAGTGTCGTATTCACATGCCCTATCGTGCCTTCTACGAGTTTTTTTGTACCATACCTTTGGAATGCCCTCTGGGTAAACCTCATGGAGGAGCGTACGGTACTGTATAGACTATGGGAATGGATAAAATGTGTTAAGGGAGATATGTGTAATGCATTGACGCTATTTTAATACTTTTACTTTAATGTAGACATATTATGATAGCATATTGTACTATGTAGTAGATAGTTTAACGGATCCTTAGGAGATGTAAATCTTAAACATCTCTTAAGTTATTGCACTCACATTGACACTGGATAGGAGATGTCATACCCCGTAAACATATCTGACACTATTACACTCATATTTGTTTACTGTTGATTTAACTTACATAAGATCATTTAGTTCTGACTCGAGTGTTTTGCCTTTTCAATTTGCTCGGGCCAGCCTGAGTATTTCAGGGGCGTGACCTAATTTCCGGAGGACGAAGACGAAGATTTGTACTATTATTATTAAATATATTTATTCCATCGCATCAAGTTGTTCCGCTGCATCTACTTATTTATTCATGTTTTATATAACTCTGATTTTGTGTCATAAAAGAATAATCAAATGTATTTATAAAACAACTTCATGAACTGTTATTTGATTATTATATTTTGTCATTCCACTGTGAGATTATGTATTTGTTTTATTTCTTACTCCTTTTTTATTTACCCCATGACAATCTGCCCTTTTGAATGGTTTGAGTCCAGCATGTATGTCTGCTTAAAATGTCCAAAAAGACAGGTCGTTACAGTTGGTATCAAAGACAGGTTTAGCGACAACCTTAGCTTTGTGGGGTCTGACTCGTATAGAATGTGGTAGTAATACCCTAGAATGAGTCATTGAGTGTATATATATGAAAGAGCGTATTTGTTAGTGTTATAAACAGTTTTCGGTTGTGTTAATTTGCTCCGTTTTGTATTTATAAATTTTATCAATGCATAGGACGCTATGACATCGATAGGAATTTCTAAACACTTAATAGGACGGACCGACACAATGTTGTTTTGAAATATAGGTAAATGAAATAATTTTACCTATTATATATTTTGTATACAAAATAAAAGTTTTTGAAGAAAAGATATAGGCGGTTGTTATATATTTGTTTGTTAGGTAGTGAATTTTATAAACATGGACGGAAAAATGAGATTCACAATTAAAATGAATATAAATTGGAATTTGATAACTTAATTCTGGATTTGAAAATTTCTTTAGAAATTTTTTGGAATATAATATTAATATTATTTAGAAGTAGTTTCTGATATGAATATTTCAAGATAATTTGAAAGAAAGTTTAAAAGGGAAATTTTAAAGGAAAAAGTGTTGTACTCCCCTCTTAGTCGTCGGAAAATAGTTTCGATGATGAGTGCACGCATCATCGACGTTAATTTTCAAGTTTCAAAGTGGGAAGGCTGCTATAGTAGTTTTACTACACATATGTTTTGATAAAAAATCTTAATTTTAAATTTCCAAATATGATGGGATATATATAAAGGATATATATATATACATATTGCTTTAAAATAATTGAAAAAGAACCTGGTATTTAGTTTTTAAGTTTCTTCAAATAGGAAATTTCAATTATTATAATGAAATGAAATCTTGACTATTTCAATAATTGGAAACTTTTAATATGTGTAACTAGAAACTAGATGCTAAATGAAATAGATAAAAAAACTGAAATTTTGAAAATTGTAAATAAAAAGGAAAACGAAAAGGAAAATAAGAAATGGTAACCATTGAACATTTTGTTAACTAAATAAATAAGAGAAACTTGTGTAACTCTCTATTGCATTCTAAGACACACACACACACACACACACACACACACACACACACATATATATATATATAACTTACCAATTTATTAGAAATTGAAATGTTAAAAAGAAGTAATAGAATATTATACAAGTAAAACTTGGAAGAAAAAAAATGAAAGTGTTCAATGGAATTACTTCTATAAATAAGAATTCTAATATTATAAATTGTTATAAACCGAAGTTAACAGTTTGAAACCCTACTAAGTAAATGTAATAAAAGTGAATAATGTAAGAAAAATGGTTATAATCTTAAGTTAACATTTAAGCTATTTATAATCAGATCAATAGTAAAGGTGAACATTGTAAGTAAATAATTATAAACTTGAATTAATATTGAAGCCATTTATAATTAAAATAAATACTATATAAATTGAATGGTTATAACTTCAAGAACATTGGAAATGATTTAGAAGTGGAGTTAATATTAAATAATACTATATAAGGAAGAATCAACGTGGAAAAGAAATAACCTATTAATCGTGAATTAAATTGTAAAGAAACTTACCTAACAATGTATAATCCAATAATTAAAATAAAAATAACTCACTTAAGCAATGAATGTGAAGTAATGAAATGAAAGAAAATGGCATTGTATGAATAAAGGAAAAATGAACTTTTGTAAGTAATAATGAATGTAAATTAATGAAAATAAACATTATATACATGAGAAAATAAAAGTGAATGATGAAATGAAAAAAGAAAAAGAAAATTAAACTAAATTGTAAATATGAAGTAAACTGATATATAATGTATACAATATTTCAATAATGAACTTGTTTATAATCCAAATAAATGAAATGAATATAACATATGTAAGTAAAGAATGTAAATTAATGAAGTAAGCCTTACACGAGTTTAAATTTTTTAAGTAACGAATATGAGATAATCATTGTATGAATGAAACTGAAGGAAGATAAATAATGTGAAAAAAGAAGTAGTAAGAATAAAACATAAATATTATTGGAAATTATTATTTGTGTGGCTTATGGATTGGCTGGGAAAGGATACTTCTATTTTGTATAAAAATGTAAAAATAATCTATAAGTTTTATCTATGACTGTTGAGTGTGTAGGATCGATTTCACCCTAGAGGGGGGGTGAATAGGGTGATAGTGTAAATTATAAAAATTAATCGCGGAAGCTTATAAATTTATTTCAATTCAGATCACAGAATAGCAGCACAGATATCGCAGAATATAAATAACAGAATAAAACAGAATAACACAGAATTTACCCAGCTTCGGCAAAACCCTGCCTACGTGCTGCCCCCAAGGTTTCTACTAGAAATTAGATAGTCCCTCGCTTACACACGTAAACTCGCTATACACCGCTATTGACTAATCTAACTCTACGCTCAAAACCTTGACCACAACTCAACTACCGAGTTGCAAATTCCCAAACTACACACCGTAGTTTGCACCCTAGTCACAAGACTAGAAAAATTAAAACGGTTTAAAAAAGAAATACAAACTAAAAACAATTTAAAGTAAAATAACCCTATCTAAAAATTTAAAACCCTTAATAATAAAACAATAAAAGTAAATAGGCCGGCCCCTTTTATTATTCAACCCGTCTCCTTTCTTTTCTATTCCCTTCGTTGTAATGGCGGCCGTTCCTCTTTTAGGGCTTTGTTCTCTTTGCTTGGCTCTGAGATTTAGGGCTATTTCGAAGCTCCGATTCTAAGTTGATCGAATCAGTGGTTAATTGCCTGAAGCCTTGTTCGATCGAATCGCTGTTGCTCACTTCGGTTGCTTCGAATTTGTTCGAGTTCGAGATGGCTTCTGTAAGTGATTTTTTGCTCTTTTAATTCTCTGATTGAATGCTTGAACTCGATGATCATTTTGCCGATGATGATTTGGGTTTTATACGCGTTCGATTTCCTTAATTTGCGTACGTCTGATTTTTTCAAAATTGTGCTTCGGCCATACGATTTTGTTTGGATGATTGTGATAAATTTTTGGCTAATTCAAATGCGTATATATCACTGCTCCGATCATTTCTCTGTTGACTTGTTCAATTGTGACTTCGGCTTTGATTTTTGACGTTGTGATGAAGTTTGATTCATTCACCTTCGGCCTTGACTTGACTTTGCATACTGATCTATGCATATTGTTGCTTGTTTCTGTGGCCGTTCTTTATATCATAACTGCTACTTGATATTGTAATTTACATTCTTTCATGTTCGGCCTGATGCTGCACTTGGTTGTATTCTTCTCTGTCCACTGTGATTTCACTGATGCATGGTTATTTTGTTCATAGCTACTTCATTTGAGACTGTGAATTGCATTTGTATCCTTGCTTTAGATGCTTGAGTACATGCTGTTTAGTCTTCATGTATGTGCATTTGCTAGTTCGAGCTTGCACTTGTATTGTAGCTGTTTCATATTGATTGTACACTTGAAGTTCTGATGGCTTTAAGTCTCTGTTTGATCATTGAAGTGTGCTCGAGTCTGCACTTTGTTATGCAACAGCTTGGTCATGCTTTTGTTTCTTTGCTGCCTCTATTATGTATGCATTTGCATACTGCTTGTTGTTTGAATATTTTTGGATGCCATCTTCATGATTATTGTATATGTTCTCTGATACATGTTTATGTTGTGGGCTTCGTGTAACTTCGACACTTTCATCTTGAGCTTGTGTAATTTGAACCTTGCTGTGCATTGCATTGATGATTTTGGCCTTGACCACTTTGATACTGTAACCATTTTGCAACAGTTTGGACTTGCCTTCTGGTTTATATTATTGTTGCCTTGAGACTATTGACATGTGCACTTGGTCTTCATTTGTGTTGCATGTTAGTGTGCTTCTGTCTTTGGCTATCTTTCTTTCAGTGCTTAGTGTCTTGATGCATTGCTTGTTGCACTTACTTACTTGCTGTCGTAGACGTTTTGGACTGCATACTTCTTGTTGCAGTCTTGTAGTTTTCTTTGACATTTGCTGTGACATGAATTTGTTTATCTGCACTGTTGTATATTCGAACTGCACCTGTGTTGAATCCAGTTTTATTTGGATTTGACCTTGTGCTGAAGTCGTGATATATTGCATGTTGCACCTGAGTTGAATCCTGCTTTTTATTTGGATTTGACCTGTGCTCACCTGTCCCTGTAAATCAATCAAGTGTATATATCGGTGTGCACGGCCTTGTGGCATATACAGTGATACACTGTGTATGTCACAAGTTGTTCGTGTATGATGAATTCAAATTTAAATTATGACGAACAACCCAAATAACTGAGGCAAATCATATTTTTAAAATCATCTTTTAATTTATATTGCAAAAATATTTTCTTTTCAATTTTACTGCGTTAGTGAATATTTTTGCAGATTGCTCAGATGCTGGATTCAAATTGGAATGCAGTTGAAGATAAATACGAGTGTGAGTGATATATAGTGAGGTGAACTGTAAATATGAAATGTAATGAAATTTGTATCAAAATTGTATAGTGAATAGTGAGAGTTTGAAATTGTACTATCAAAGTTGTAATAAATATTTGTTTGAATAAAATATTCATTTGAATTCAAAAACTGTGTTATTTATTTTTATTCAGCAAATATTTATTTATTCTGTGAAAATTAAAATAGTACGTTAACAAATACATTTAAGTGAATGTATATATGTTTATTATCATCAAACAAAAATCATATAAACGCATATTCAACAATCTCCCCCTTTTGATGATAACAAACATATATTTAAGATTTTGAATATTTAAATGTATTTGATAATTTCATTTGCTCCCCCTATTTGAATGCTTCCTTTCTATATGATACTCCCCCTACATATATGACTCCCCCTACATATATGCATACAAATAAAATGTGCAAATGAGTCTATATGCATATTGAAAACTTCTTTGACCTTTTCTCTCCCTTTTTACAAAATCTTAACTTTTCTCTCCCCCTTTTGTTATCAGCAAAAGAATAATAGTAATAGAAAAGTAGAGATATAGTGATCGACATTAATTCAACATTAAAACTCAATTGAATATAAAAATTAAATTTCGATAAAAAATCAAACAAAAATCATAAATCCTTTAATTGACGCATATTCCACTTTAGAATGGTATGAATGATTTCATCAAATAAAACTATATAGTCGTGTCTATTTGTGGTATATTTATTTCAGGAAATTTGAATATCTACTAACCATGCATAACCGTTAGGACTTTTAAATGAGATTAGTAGTATTCACAATTTTTATTTTTATTTTAAAAAATGAATTCAAGTATCTTCTAACCACGCATAACCGTGAGGACTTTTAAATGGGATTAGAATCAACTTGTCTATTTAACCAATTAATTTTGATATGCGTTCCATACATGCATAACCATGAGGACTTTTAAATGAGCATGGAAGCACATAATCAAAAATCCAAGTAATTCACCCATGCATAACCGTGAGGACTTTTAAATGAGAGTGAATACTTTGGATATTTTTTTTTTATTGCTAAAGATATAAATTGAAGCACAAATGATTTCCCGTTTTAAAATACCACATATTGACCTACTATATTGAATTTTGATGAGTGATGGTCGAAAGAAAAATGAAAGAAATAGAAATGGTCATGGAATATTTATCAACAAAAATTTTTTATAACTCTCGTTTAAATTTCTAAAGAAATTTACTAATTATACCGTCTTGAGTTATAATATATAATTAATATCAACACTCATCTTATTTTCAATCACTATATATCTTCTCGATAATTTTTAGGGGAATCAGATTAGTTAATATAGTTATTTAAAATCGATTTCAAAAATAGTTATAAAATCAAGTTTTCTTAAATAACTAATCCGATACAAGATCAAAAATGTTTTTTTTAGAAGGGGTTTTATAAGAAAATTTTCTGCTATTAAAAAAATATTTCAAATGAAAAATATGCAGACATTTTCTTTGAAAAACGATGCAGCAAATGAATGTGTCAAGTAATAATCACATTCCACTAGTAATTTTTCTACAACTATATTACCAGTGTAATCTGCATCTGAATTTCAATTTCACTCAATATTCACTCGTTGAATTTGATAGACCAAACCATGAATTGTGCATCAAAAAATTTCAACAAATTATCTCATGATTATTATCAACAAATTTTGAATGAAATTTTCTTGGATTTGAAATGAAGACTGTGTCAACAATCAAACATATATCAAAGTGTCAATTTTACAATCCATCAAACTTCATTTTTATTCCAAGCAATTTCTTGAATTTCAAAAAAAATTCCTTAAAATCCTTTTTACAATTTCAAAAATTTCTTAAAATCCTTTTTATAATTTTAAACAGAATTCATTAGGATTTTAAATTTAGGCCGTGTCAAACCATGAATTTAGATTTAGCCAAAAATATTATAACAAAAAGTATTATCCAATCAAAACACTATTTTTATCCCAAACCTATATATCAAGTTATTCTAGAGAATTTTATAGTGTTTTTGGCATAAGAATATAATTGGCTAACTATTTTGAACAAAGTCAGAATCAAAATCATCATTAAATCATCATCATATTATCATTGCATAATTGGCTGATTTTATTCAGAAAATGGTGCAGATTTTCACAAATAATATATCGTTCAAAAATACCACCACCTCCTCCACCAATTCCTCCTCCTCCTGATATTATTCCTCCTCCTACATCTCTTATCTCGTCCTTGCCTTCTGGCTCTCCTCTTTCTTCTGATCATTTCCCTACCCTTGGTGCTGCATCTTCCTCATCTCATTCTGCTTCTTGGTCCTCCCTTTTTAACTCAAAACCTCGGAATGCTGGTTCTTACATTCCAAAGCAATTTGAAGTTGAGTACACTGGATCCCCGATTGAACCTCCTCCGGAAGTATTGAATGAGGGTATTAAGGCCTGGTCTGATTGCCTTGTTGGTTCCTTTTTGGCTGGAAATGTTAATTACATGGCAGTTAAATCTCATCTTCAAAAAGTATGGAAGTTAAAAGGATCTTATGACATCTTTTTTGATAACCAAAATTATTATTTCAAATTTGCCTCTGAGGAAGACAAGATTAATATTCTGCGTCGTGATCCTATGTTCATAAAAGGTCAGATGTTTATCATTACTAAATGGAATCCCACCCTGTCTTCTGCTCATGCGGCAGTGAGATTAGTGCCAATCTGGATTCATTTATACAGAATTCCAATAATGCTATGGTCATTGATGGGTATCAATTGGATAGCGTGTCACCTTGGGAAGCTTGTTTGCTTTGATGAGAACACTGAAAGGATGAATAGATTTGAATATGCTAAATGCTTAATTGAAGTTTCTCCAGAAAAAGAATTGCCTGATTACATTGTTGTTGGGGATGATTCCTGTCCTAATATTCAGATTGAATACTCATGGAAACCCCTCATTTGTGTTTACTGTAAAGCTTTTGGCCATGCTACTGAACAATGTGAGAGGAATAAAAGTCAGCAAAATGGAGTTAAGAATGATATCTTGTGTACAAGTAATGTTGCAGTTGATGACATAGTCAGGGATGGTGAAAAAATTCATGATGATATAGATAAAAGGGGTTTTTTGATACGAAGTAAAAAGAGATTTAAAGCCGGTCAAAAGATTTGGAGAAAAGTTAATAGGGACAAAAATAACAATAGTGAAATGGAAGGAAGTCTGGTAAGAGTACCTACTGAAGTGAGTCAAAGAGAAGATGTTGATTTACAGGCGTCGAAACAAAATGAACCAATAATTGTTACTGCATTGGAAAATATCAGTAGTGCTAATTTGGTTAATGATTTTAATCAACAGTTGAGTACCATTGAGGAAGTCAGGAAGCAAACTGTGAATATACCTGAATATGATAAATGCAGTAATGGTCAAATAGATGGTGGAATACAGAATGTAACAGAAAAGCCTGATAATAATGTTGTAATTCTTGATAATACAAATCATGATTGCTGTGTTGTGTCAACACATAATCCTTTCTCAGTCCTTCAGGAGATTAGTGAAAATGAAGAAGTTAATCAACATGTCTCTCCTCAAATTCCAGATTTGCACAATACTGTATTGTGCACTGACATGCACAATCTTTCTCCACATGCAATTACCACTGCCATTAACTCTCCTCCCAACAATGAAGTATCTCCTTATTCTTCCCTCTCTCTTCCAAACCATATCTTCAAAGACATTTCTGCTTCATCAATTCCTCCCCTACCCTCTCAACCTACCAATCCAGAATCCTCTGGAATAAAGAAGAAAGGAAGGCCAAAGAAATCGATTAATATACAGAGAAATGACTTGGACAATGGAATCAATTTCTCAATTGAACAAATTGGTCTTGAAGTTTTGTCTCATAATTCTAAGGCAAACTTGTCCTCTGGTGTTCAAACCAGAGCTTCATCCTCAACGTTATCATGATGAATGATAAAATAGGATTTTGGAATGTAAGGGGTGCTAACTCCATTGACAAGCAACTTGAAATCTCTAACCTTATTTCTACTCACAACATCCAACTTATGGCCATTTCTGAAACTAAACTTAATCATAATACTACTCAACATGCTCACTCCATCATCAGACATAATTGGAGCAGTATCCATAATTTATCCCAAGCTCCTTTTGGTAGATTGTTAATTCTATGGAATCCTCTTATCTATTCCCTATCCCCTATCACTGTCCATAGACAGTTCATTCACTCTGAAATTCTTCACATTCCCTCTTCAACTTCTTTTATCCTTACCACTGTTTATGCTGTCAATAATGCTACTCAGAGGCAAATCTTTCTTGACATTCTACCTTCTCTTCAGCAGTCCAATCTGCCTTGGATTTGTCTTGGTGATTGGAATTGCATGCAACTATCATCTGAAAAGAGTGGGGGTTCTCCATTATCTTACAGTCAAACACGCCCTTTAAACAAAGCAATTTATGATGCTAATCTTATTCCTTCCAACAGTACTGGGGCTTTCTTTACTTGGAATAACTCAAGTAAATTGAGAAGGAGAACGTACTGTAAACTTGATAGAGTTTATACTAATTACTCCTCTATTCTCAAATGGCCTAACCTATCTACCTTTATCCCTCCGCCATCATTATCCGATCACTCCCCTCTTATTCTTTCCTGGGGAAAGGACACTGTGAGAAGACGCTCCTCATTTTCTTTTTTTAATAACTGGTCTAAACACCCTGATTTCCTTGAAATTGTTAAAAATGGCTGGAATTTTCATACATTTGGAAACCATATGTTTGTTTTGCAGGCTAAGCTCAAGCACTTGAAGATTATTCTGAAGGACTGGGCTCAGCAAACTTATGGTAATGGGAGCAGCTTGTCTTCTTCAATTCGTGAAAAGCTTTTTCAAGTTCAACTGGAAATACAAAGATGTCCTGACCATCAACAGATGATACATACTGAAGCTTCTCTTCATAAGGACCTCTCCAAAGCTCTCACTGAAGAAAATAAGATGGCAAAGCAAAAATCTAAACATGAATGGCAGTTGAATGGTGATAAAAATTCTGCAACCTTCCATAAAAGATTAAAAATTGAACAATCTTCAACAAACATTTTTTCTATTCTTGACATACATGGTCAGCCATGTGATTCCCAAGTTTCAATTCAAGATGCATTCATGGAGTATTTTCAACATAACCTGGGGAAGCCTCAGATTCCTTCCATCTTCCTGCATCAGTTCGCTCAATACCAACTCCCTAAAATTCCTGATGACATGTACACTGACTTAGTTAAGGAAATTTCGGATGATGAAATCAAGCATGCTATTTTTGGATTAAACTCCAACAGTTCTCCTGGTCCTGATGGATATAATGCTCATTTTTTCAAAATCACTTGGGATATAATTGGTAGGGACTTTGTCAAGGCCATTAAGAACTTTTTTAGTCACAGCAAGCTTATCTCTGGTATTAATGCTACTAAAATTGCTCTGATCCCTAAAATTAGCCACCCAACTTCTGTTGATCAGTTCAGGCCCATTGCATGTTGCAATGTTATATATAAGTGCATTGCTAGGATTTTGGCAGCTAGGATGAAAACGCCATTGGATGGATTGATATCTGCAAATCAGAGTGCTTTTCTACCTGGCAGGGACATAACTGATAATATTCTTCTTGCTTCAGAACTTATGAAGGGGTATAATAGGAAAATCATTTCTCCTAGGTGTGTCCTTAAGCTTGATATTCTGAAAGCGTATGACTCCATTCAGTGGAAAACTATCATATATATTTTGTACAAGATGAATTTCCCCATCCCTTTCTTGTGTTGGTTATATACATGCATTTCCACTGTCAAATATTCTCTTAGCATTAATGGTAATATCTTTGGCTACTTTGGTGCCACTCAGGGTATCAGACAAGGAGACCCGGTCTCTCCTTATCTCTTTATCTGTGTTATGGAGCTGCTCAATACTATGCTATCTGCTGCTATGCGTAATAAGCTTCTGGACTATCATCCATTATGTAGAAAGATCAGTATCTCTTCGCTCCTTTTTGCTGATGACTTACTTTTATTCACTAAGCCTAATTCTAAATCGATTAGTGGGGTTTTAAATGTGCTTGATTCATTCACAACCTTAACTGGTCTGGTCATAAACAGCAGTAAATCTAAATTGCTCATTGCTGGCCTTCCAGAGGAAGATAAAGAGATGATTTACACTATGTCTGGCCTCTCTCCTTTCAATGACAATGAATATTATCTTGGGATGCCTATATGTAATTCGAGAATCAGGACTATCCAATGCTTACAACTTTTTGAAAAAATTACTGCTAAACTTGCTAGCTGGAAAGTTTCTCAATTTTCGATGGCTGGTAGACTTATTATTGTTAAGTCCATAGCAATATCCATGTGTGTTTATTATGCCAGGGTCTTCATTCTTCCAGTCAAACTCATTTCCATGATCAACTCGGCTCTTAATCATTTTTTATGGCATGGTAATCCCTTCTCTTTGAAAATGATACCCATTGCCTTTGGTAAAATATGTTGCCCTCAGGAAAAAGGTGGGCTTGGAATAATAAATATTAAGAATTGGAATTTTGCTATGCTCTCTTCAAGAATTGACAAGCTGTCAAGGAAGGATGGAAATTTGTGGTCTTCTTGGTGTAGGCATTACCTTATACGTCATAGCAACTTTTGGTGTATGTCAGCTTCTTCTGACTGCAGTTGGACATGGAGGAATATCTTGAGAGGAAGACCGTTATTCCTTCCTATGGTGCAACAGAGAATGAAAGAGATTAACAAAGTGTCTTTTTGGTTTGATCCATGGTCTGCAAAAGGGGTGATTTTAGCGAATATAATTGATTATGACATGAGAAGATCCACTGGCATTGGAAATAATGCTACTCTTGCAAGATATTGGGCAGATGATTCTGTTTCTCTCCCGAATAGTAGCTCTGCAGTGATTACTGGAGTGTGGACTGATATACACAACACCACTTATAAGCTAAGCCCTATTCATATGACTTGGAATGACAGAGAGCACTCTATTAAAACTGTTTATAAGGCCCTTGACTCATCCATGCATTTTCCTTCTTTTCCTTGGTATTCTCGTATCTGGGATCATAAGTCTACTCCTAAGGAAAACATTTTCATGTGGAAGGTGCTGAAGAATGGTATCCTAACTCTAGGCAGGTTGAAAGGTCATGGGGTTATTCAATGTGATAAATGTATCTTTTGTGGTGCTGTTGAGGAAACTGTTGGCCATTTATATTTTGAATGTCATTACACTTATCATATCTGGTGTACCATTGCTCAGCACTATGGATATCATATGCCTATGAGAAGTTCCTGTATGGAATGGTTCAACATATTTAAGGCAACGAGGTGGAAGAATGATAGAAGTAGAGGGCTGCTTAGAATTATGAAGAAGGTCTTGTATTTTATTTGGTTGGAGAGGAACAATAGAGTGTTTAAAGGGCAAGCTTCCTCTAAACATGTATTGGTCCTTTCTATTACTAGTAATTTATAGTTCCCGCTTTGCTTTCCTCTATCTTGTGGTGGTCAGTATTTTGTAATCTTATGCGGTACAATTTTGGTTAGTAATAAAATGGTAGGGGACCATTCAACCCCGCTTGCTTTGCAAAAAAAAACAAAAAAAAAAAATTTACCTGATTTACCTTTACGATATTTTCCGGCGTTGCCCATTGTGATTTTGTCACCTTTATACTAGGCTAAGGAACTTTGCTTTGTCGCCCGTTGTGTTTCTGGAACAGCCAAAATCCAGATAACACCGTTGTTGTTCCTTAGCCTGCCACCACACCTACACGGGAAAATATTTATGTGACCTATTTGTTTTCATAGGTCCATGATTGTTAGTGACAGAATATTTAGAAAAATAATTTTGTGGAGACCCAAAACTATTTATAATTGTTCCCTTCGGCACCCAGATTTGTTTAACTTTGAGAGTTTTTATATTTGTGCCTTTTGGAACCCAAATCGGTATAGTTTTCACATGTTTGGGTCTATACCAACAATTATTGTGATTGTGTCCATATTTTCTACAAATTGTGCACATAGAATTAACTTGATTAATGTTGCTTTCAACAGTTTTCGAATTATTATATCCAAGTCCCTGTCTAACCGTATTAACAGTTTGCTTTCCTAATAGCATATTCAACGATTTTTCACTTTTTGAAAATTTATCCAAAGTCGTTGACAAATGTTGGACTTGTGTTTTGAGAGAATTATTTTCGTTCAACAATTGAGTGCACTTTTTGATAGAATTTTCTCTCCTAGTATTTTCATTTTCTTTTAAAATCAGAATTTCATTTTCAAGTGATTTTATATTGATTTCTGATTTTCTAATTTCCTCTTCGAATGTTGGACACTTATCACACTTAGGGATCCTACTCTGATAGGTTTTAACTAATTGGTCAAGTTGTTCATTACATTCTATCAAAGTATCTTTTTGTGATTCAAGTTTAGCATATTTTTCCCTAAGTCGTTCATAACAGCCGTTTATTTCATGAAAATATATAAGCAACTCAGAATGGGTAAGTTTTGATACCTCACTTGGCTCGTCATCGTCACTGTCAGTTGTATCACCTCGAAGACACAATTCTGCTTTTTCGCTTTCACTGCCAGTGCTTTGATTATTCTCGTCTATTTCATCCCAAGTGGCTGCAAAACTTTTCTTTTTCTGTTTCTTTCCGTGGCTGGATTTAATTTGTGGACAATCGGGCTTGATATGGCCGGGTTTGTTGCAATTATAACAAATAAACTTTTGTTCTTCTGAGTAGTCTAGTGCTTTGGCTATTCTGCTTTTTGCCTTTTGAATTCGAGCTGAATTTCCATGTTTTTGATTCCATTTTTTGAATTTCCTTATTAACAGCTCCAATTCTGCTGCTCCATCATCTTCATCGTTATCATCATCACTTTCGGTTGTTCCTTTGAGAGCTATTGATTTCTTTTGAGTGTCACCTCCTTCACGCTCTTCTTTGAATTTCATTTCAAGCTCATAAGTGGTGAGATTTCCGATGAGTTCCTCAACTTTAAGATGTTTTAAATCTTTCGATTCTTGTATGGCAGTAACTTTTGCTTCAAAGCTTCGTGGAAGGACTCTGAGGATTTTCCGGACTATTTCCAATTCGGTGTATGTTTTTCCGAGAGCTTTTGATTTGTATACGATATTGGAAAGTCGACCGTACATCTCTTTGACATTTTCTTCCTTTGCCATTGTAAAGTTCTCGTATTCGCTGCTTAGCATGGCAAGGCGAGATTCTTTGACTTGAGATGTTCCTTCGTGAGTCACTTCTAGTATGTGCCATATTTCCTGCGCAGTTAGACAATGTGAGACACGATTAAATTCAAATTGATCTAATGAACAGATAATAGAATTCATAGCTTTGGCATTAGTATTCTGTAATTTATTTTCTAGTTCTGTCCATTGTTCCTTTGGTTTCTCTATTTCCTGATCATCTACAGTTATAGTTGGTATTCTATAACCTGTCTCAACAATATCCCAAGCGTCAATGGTTTTCAAAAAAAATTTCATCCTATTTTTCCAAAAAGCATATTCACCATTGAACATTGGTGGTCTAACTATGGACTGCCCCTCTGCAAAAGCGTTATTAAAGGAAGCCATTTTAAAAATTCAAATTTTTAAACAAAAACTGGTTTTTGAAAAATCAAATTTTTAAAAAAACTGACTTTTGAAAAATTGAATTTTTTTTTTTTTTTTAAAACAAAACTGATTTTTGAAAAATCGAATTTTTTCAAAATAAATTGGCTTCTAATCCTAGCTCTGATACCACTTGTAGGATCGATTTCACCCTAGAGGGGGGGTGAATAGGGTGATAGTGTAAATTATAAAAATTAATCGCGGAAGCTTATAAATTTATTTCAATTCAGATCACAGAATAGCAGCACAGATATCGCAGAATATAAATAACAGAATAAAACAGAATAACACAGAATTTACCCAGCTTCGGCAAAACCCTGCCTACGTGCTGCCCCCAAGGTTTCTACTAGAAATTAGATAGTCCCTCGCTTACACACGTAAACTCGCTATACACCGCTATTGACTAATCTAACTCTACGCTCAAAACCTTGACCACAACTCAACTACCGAGTTGCAAATTCCCAAACTACACACCGTAGTTTGCACCCTAGTCACAAGACTAGAAAAATTAAAACGGTTTAAAAAAGAAATACAAACTAAAAACAATTTAAAGTAAAATAACCCTATCTAAAAATTTAAAACCCTTAATAATAAAACAATAAAAGTAAATAGGCCGGCCCCTTTTATTATTCAACCCGTCTCCTTTCTTTTCTATTCCCTTCGTTGTAATGGCGGCCGTTCCTCTTTTAGGGCTTTGTTCTCTTTGCTTGGCTCTGAGATTTAGGGCTATTTCGAAGCTCCGATTCTAAGTTGATCGAATCAGTGGTTAATTGCCTGAAGCCTTGTTCGATCGAATCGCTGTTGCTCACTTCGGTTGCTTCGAATTTGTTCGAGTTTGAGATGGCTTCTGTAAGTGATTTTTTGCTCTTTTAATTCTCTGATTGAATGCTTGAACTCGATCATCATTTTGCCGATGATGATTTGGGTTTTATACGCGTTCGATTTCCTTAATTTGCGTACGTCTGATTTTTTCAAAATTGTGCTTCGGCCATACGATTTTGTTTGGATGATTGTGATAAATTTTTGGCTAATTCAAATGCGTATATATCACTGCTCCGATCATTTCTCTGTTGACTTGTTCAATTGTGACTTCGGCTTTGATTTTTGACGTTGTGATGAAGTTTGATTCATTCACCTTCGGCCTTGACTTGACTTTGCATACTGATCTATGCATATTGTTGCTTGTTTCTGTGGCCGTTCTTTATATCATAACTGCTACTTGATATTGTAATTTACATTCTTTCATGTTCGGCCTGATGCTGCACTTGGTTGTATTCTTCTCTGTCCACTGTGATTTCACTGATGCATGGTTATTTTGTTCATAGCTACTTCATTTGAGACTGTGAATTGCATTTGTATCCTTGCTTTAGATGCTTGAGTACATGCTGTTTAGTCTTCATGTATGTGCATTTGCTAGTTCGAGCTTGCACTTGTATTGTAGCTGTTTCATATTGATTGTACACTTGAAGTTCTGATGGCTTTAAGTCTCTGTTTGATCATTGAAGTGTGCTCGAGTCTGCACTTTGTTATGCAACAGCTTGGTCATGCTTTTGTTTCTTTGCTGCCTCTATTATGTATGCATTTGCATACTGCTTGTTGTTTGAATATTTTTGGATGCCATCTTCATGATTATTGTATATGTTCTCTGATACATGTTTATGTTGTGGGCTTCGTGTAACTTCGACACTTTCATCTTGAGCTTGTGTAATTTGAACCTTGCTGTGCATTGCATTGATGATTTTGGCCTTGACCACTTTGATACTGTAACCATTTTGCAACAGTTTGGACTTGCCTTCTGGTTTATATTATTGTTGCCTTGAGACTATTGACATGTGCACTTGGTCTTCATTTGTGTTGCATGTTAGTGTGCTTCTGTCTTTGGCTATCTTTCTTTCAGTGCTTAGTGTCTTGATGCATTGCTTGTTGCACTTACTTACTTGCTGTCGTAGACGTTTTGGACTGCATACTTCTTGTTGCAGTCTTGTAGTTTTCTTTGACATTTGCTGTGACATGAATTTGTTTATCTGCACTGTTGTATATTCGAACTGCACCTGTGTTGAATCCAGTTTTATTTGGATTTGACCTTGTGCTGAAGTCGTGATATATTGCATGTTGCACCTGAGTTGAATCTTGCTTTTTATTTGGATTTGACCTGTGCTCACCTGTCCCTGTAAATCAATCAAGTGTATATATCGGTGTGCACGGCCTTGTGGCATATACAGTGATACACTGTGTATGTCACAAGTTGTTCGTGTATGATGAATTCAAATTTAAATTATGACGAACAACCCAAATAACTGAGGCAAATCATATTTTTAAAATCATCTTTTAATTTATATTGCAAAAATATTTTCTTTTCAATTTTACTGCGTTAGTGAATATTTTTGCAGATTGCTCAGATGCTGGATTCAAATTGGAATGCAGTTGAAGATAAATACGAGTGTGAGTGATATGTAGTGAGGTGAACTGTAAATATGAAATGTAATGAAATTTGTATCAAAATTGTATAGTGAATAGTGAGAGTTTGAAATTGTACTATCAAAGTTGTAATAAATATTTGTTTGAATAAAATATTCATTTGAATTCAAAAACTGTGTTATTTATTTTTATTCAGCAAATATTTATTTATTCTGTGAAAATTAAAATAGTACGTTAACAAATACATTTAAGTGAATGTATATATGTTTATTATCATCAAACAAAAATCATATAAACGCATATTCAACAGAGTGTATGGTTTACTTCATGGTTAATATCATTTTATATGACTAGAAGTTCTAACCCCGAACAAACCATTATTTTTGTTGCAATGGATGGATGATTGCCTTCTTTGTTGAAATGATGTTTGTACTGTTTGTTTGCAAATGATTATTGTTATGTTGATTTGTTTTGTTATTAGTGAAAATAACTTAAAATATTTCTCTTTATATAATTATTAACTTCTTTTGGATTATATAAGTGAAATACAGGTTATGGAAGCAATAACTACTGCTTTTGGTTTCATAAATTAGCGTTTGTTTGCCCGACAAAAGGTATGTTTTCGAATTACGGTTTTATAGCGATTTATATTAATTTTCCCGTGATTTAGGATATATTATTTTGAAATATGATATATATATATATATATATATATTATTGATATTACTATTTCTTCCAGACCTCTACGTACAAAGGAGACTCTGCTGAAATTTTCCATGAATTTTGGACATAGAAAATTTTCGAAATGTTTTCTAAACTTTTGTTAACTTGAATATAAAGATTTAATTGTTTATAAATTGATATATTTTATTTAAATTATTCAATTATGTAAATTAATTGTTTATAAATTTAACATTTTGAATAAGATATATTGATTACTTAATTTCTTCTTTTCCATTCTTTTCCCTTTTCGAGGTTAAAAAGTTTTGAGTGGGAGAGACTGCAACGACCCGTAATTTTCGATAATTAAAAATAGATAATTTAATAAGATTTTATGAGTTAATAATGGGAGAAATAAAAATCTGTGAATTATTAACGAAATAATAAATAGAATGAAAGGTAATAATGTCAACTTAAGTCAATTATTAACAATTTTAATGAAAGTTCAATTAAGTGAAATGATTTAAATTTTATACTTGGTTATAAATTGAATATAAGAAAAAAAATGTGATATTGAATCAATTAATGAAATAGTATATATGAATAATAATTGAATAAAATCAGTATTATGTAAGTAATTATGACATTAGGTTGTAAATAACAAACTTATTAATGTGACAAAAAGTAAATGGTGACAAACTATTATATGTTACCTATTTATTTAGTCTGTTATATTAAATTGGAAATCAATCACAAATAAATGTGAATAAATGTTACATTGATGTGAATTAATACAAAACTGAAAATTGTAAATGTAATAGAATGTATAGAAATGTTAATTATATTCATAGGAAAATAACCAATTTAATAAAAGAAAAAAATCAAGATAAATTAATTAATTGGGATTTTAATTTATAATTAATGTGTAAAATTGAAAAAAATTCAATATAATTGAAATATAGTAGTTATTACAAATAAAAGATGGAAATTGTAGCATATTAGTGAAATAAGATATAAACAAATATTAACTATGTTATTAGAGTAATAATTGATTGAATATAAAGATTGAAATCAAATTTAATCAATTTATTGGAATTAAATTACAATTAATTGGATTAATTACAGTTGAAACCGAACAGTATTTTGAAAAATAATTAACACTGAAATTTTAGGTAAATTTGTTTTAAGTTATTGTAAATGTCTATAAAATCAAAAATGATAAAAAAAAAATGGTTAGCTAAGTAATTTGAATTAAAAAGTGATTTAATAAATCTAATAAATATTTTTAATTAACATGAAAATAGCCATTTTGTTCACTATCTCGGATTTCGACGAAACCATTTTCATCGGATCCGTAACGGTGAATTATTGTAAGGTCTTAAGTTTCGTAGCGATCAGACTTGTCATTTAGTCGTACAGACTCAAAACGCTTAGAGATCAATTTAATTAAATTCAACTGAAATCAATTTGAAATAAGCTGATTTTAAGTTAACTTCCTCATAGGATGGCTGAAACCTGTTCCGTTGAGTTTAAATTATCGAAAACATTTACTTTGATATATGGGATGATCCATTTTCGTTCCGGAGACAGAACGGGCTTTTCGAGACGTTTATCATTCAACTTTCAAATCAATCTAGTCCACTCATTCCTACTTCTGATCTGCCTATATATAGTCTGTTATAAACATTAACTATTTCTTAATCCATTTGCCTGTACGCATAATTCTATTTACTTCTCTCTTTCCAATGGCAGACAAACCAAAACAATTCCAAGTTCAATTGCAAACCCAAAATCAAATCGAAAATCAAACTCCTCCAAACCTTATCAAATTATACATCATTTCGAAGCTCTCGACGAGCGTAATTCACTGCCGTGATTCGTTTTTGTCATCAAATCACCGTTTGTCCAGAAATTGAAGATGAACCTCAGTCGTTCGTTTTAGGGCTTTGACGATACAATGGTGGATCGTCGTCCGATCGATCATCGGGAAGCGACATTGGGTAGGTGACGCGGTGTAGGCCTTGAAGGTGTTGTTTGTTCGTCTTCCGGTCATCTAGATTTTATGTGGTGGCCTTGGATAGGACGCGAAGGCGATGGGCACCTGGGAGCTCCGGTGGTGAATGCTTGGCCATCGTAGGCGTTGGGTGAGGAGCTGGGTGCGCTTGCGGTGTTGGATCGGAGTGGAAAGCAGCGAGGCGGCAGCGAAAATTGGCGAAGTGGTGGCGGCTTCGGTGTGTTTCGAACGCGAACGAAGGCTTTTAGGGTTTCGTGTGTTGTGATGACGTGTAAGCAATTATATTTATTTTATTTATTTTCTAATTTTAATCATTTAACTTCTAATATGCATAACTTTTGCATACGGACTCGGATTCACACACGGTTTGATCCGTTGGGATCGTATCGAAATTCCAAATTTTTTGACACTGGTTTATACGAATTCTGAGACTGTTTGAATTTTAGGCCTAAATTGGATTTTTATTCGATTTAAAATCGAAGGTGAGTGTTTTGACCCACTCACAACTACTAGATTATCTTATGTTAGTTAAATTAATTTATGATGTGATTAGAAGTTTATTTATGGCTGTCTGGTATATTTAAATCGTTATTCTAATTAAATTGAATTTATTTTGAATTAAATTGTCATTTAATTTATTATTGAATTTAAATTTCCAGTTAATCACCTGTAAATGATAATTTGTTATTTGTTGAAATTTATTAGTCAAACTGGATGGTGATTATGATGGATGTTTGTTTGCTTATATTAGATGATTGGATGTTACGTTTGATTTATATATTATTATCACTCTGCAAGTTCCCTATGGGTTAAAATGATAAATACCCGAACAATATATAGATTATGGAAAAATCGTTATGGGTTGAAATGATAGACTCGAGTGATTTTATGGATTTTCATTTAATTCGGAATTACGGTTTGAAATGATATATAACTTTAAAATTTTAAATTACGGATTGAAATGATAAATATCCGTATCACTTGACCCTAGGGTAGAAAATTTTATATACGAACACCGGATTGGTAAATTAACTGATTTTTGGAAATCTTTATATTTTGAATTCAGTAACTGATATTTTAAACTAGAAATAGATTTACATAACTGAGTTATTTTCGAAAGTCCAAGCGTAAATGTTGAAATTGGAATTGATTTAATCAATTGTTTAAAGGATTTAAATTTGAAATTTTCAAAGTTGAAGTGTCAATAAAATAAATTTATCAGAATTGAGTTATTGGCAATGTTTGGATATAACTTTAAAATCTATTTTAAATTATTTTAATCAATTTAAAACTATTTTAATTTATTTAATCTATTATAACCTATTTAACCCAAACTAATCTATTTTTACCTATTTTAAACTAATTAAGTTTATTTAATCTATTTTAATCTATTTAATATAAATTAAATCTATTTAATCTACTTCAAATTCATTTAATCTATTTGAAAATCTACTTAATATAATTTAAATCAATTAAATCTTTAATTAATCTATTTAAAACATTTTTTAAACCTAATAAAATTTATTTGATCTATTTTTAAACTATTAAAATTATTTATGATTATCTAAACTATTTTTTTGATTTTCAGACTGTGTAAAGTTGAAGTATTTATATCTAAATCCTTAATGTTGATACAACCTAAGTTGGAATTTAGAAATGATACCCTTTGTGAAATGAAATATTTGCATAGATAAGATAAGTTGAAATGAAGAATTAATTAACAGAACTTATCGATAATTTCAAAGTGAATGTGGATTTCAGAAGTGAATATGATTTGAAAGTGAATATGATTTGAAATTGAATATGATATTTTGATATAAATTGTGAATTGACTTTTTGAAATATAAAAGAACCATCTGGTGTGAAATAAGCCTTGGTTGTTAAAGATAAAGAGACTGGGATCGGATATTGTCATACTCTCTGCCAATATCGAAAACCACTTTAAAACTATGCACATGATGGAGACTCTAGAAATGAAATAGGATGGTTTGACGAACGATTTCTGTATGAGATATTGACTTGACTCTGACTCTCGTGAGTCAGCTTAGATGTGACTAAAACAGAAGCCACGTCGGGCCAAGTGAGGTCATTCCTTATATCGGACATGCTTCTTCGATACCATATTATGATTTTTGATGATTTGGTGGCCATCCTTTGATTTTGATCTTGAGAGTGTGTTTCGAGATGGGCGGTAGTAGCTGCTATGCGTTACCACTAGTCCGGATCGGCAATTGGTATATCTACCCTGGCATTGCCCTAAGTGCCATGTTCACATGCCCTATCGCATCTTCCGCGAGTTTGTTTTGTACCATACCTATGGAGTGCCCTCTGGGTGAAGCTCACGGAGGAGCGTGTATAGACTATGAGAATATATAAAATGTGTTAAAGGGTCATATGAGTAACGCCTTAATGCTATTTTAATATTTTTACTTTACTATAGACATATTATAATAGCATACTGCACAACATAGTAGATAGTTTAACGAATCCTTAGGAGATGTTAATACGAACATCTCTTAAGTTATTGCACTTACATTAACACTGGATAGGAGATGTCAAACCCTGTAAACATCTCTGATGCCGTTACACTCATATTTATTTACTGTTGATTTAACTTACATAAGATATTTTAGTTCTGACTCGAGTGTTTTGTCTTTACAATTCGCTCGGGTCAGCCTGAGCATTTCAGGGTCGAGGACCTAATTTCTGGAGGACGAAGGCGAAGATTTGTACTATTATTATTTAATATATTTATTCCACTACATCATGTTGTTCTGCTGCATTTATTTATTTATTTATTCATGTTTTATGTAACTTTGATTTTGTGTTGTAAAAGAATATTCAAATGTATTTATAAAACAGCCATGTGAACTATTATTTGATTATTATATTTTGTCATTTCGCTGTGAGATTCTGTATTTGTTTTATTTCTTCTCTTTTTATTATTTACCCCATGACAATCTGCTCTTTTGAATGGTTTGAGTCCGGCATGCGCGTCTTCTTAAAACGTCTAAAAGGCGAGTCATTATAGAAACTATGTGAAATAATCAAGTTGTCAATTTTTGCATACCAATGTCTTGGTGCTTGTTTTAGACCATGTAAAGATTTGTCTAACTTTCAAATCTTATGTTCTTGTCCATGTATTACAAAACCTTTAGGGGTGCCCATATTAATTTCCTCTTCTAATTCACCATTCAAAAATGCAATTTTAACACCCATTTAGTGTATTATCAAATCATGAATAGAAGCAAGTGAATTTAGTATTCAAATAGATGTAATTCTAATTACAGGTGAAAAGTTATCAAAAAGGCCTACATTTTTTTCTTTGCTTAAAACCCTTAGCTTCTAGACGGGCTTTACATTTATCAACTATTCCATTGGGTTTTAATTTCTTTTTTAGATACACATTTACAATCTATGGTCTTATAACCAAGTGGTAAATCTACTATGTGTCAAGTCTTATTAAATTCAAGAGAATCCATCACTTCATTTATAGCCTCTTGCCAAAAATCGGCATCTAATGAAGATAATGCTTCTTGGAGATTTAAAGGATCATATTCGAAAATGTAAGCACAAAATTATAAACCATAACCATTTGCAATTCTACCTCTTTTACTTCTCCTAGGTTCATTTTCAGAAGAGTTATTTTGTTTATTCCTTATGGGAATAATATTACAAGATGCGCCTTCAGTATTTGTAACAACCCATCCGGAAACAAGCTTAAATTTTGATCCAGAAAAATCCCATCAAAATTTAGATCCATTTTAAGGTAAGTTGTTGGTAGAACTAAGAAAATAACAGTATAGAGCCATAACTAAACTTTCAGAATTCATAGCGGATGGAACAAAATATAAGAGCAAAATATACCCATTTATTTCAAAACCATAAATCATAAAAATTCCATAAAAACCGTAACATAATATTCATTACAACAATTGTCTAAATACGTGGGTACACATAAAAGAAAGTAATAATAACAAATGCTACCATAAGCTGAGCTTCTCCATCTCTAAGCATCGCCATTTCCATCACTCCGTCCTCAACTTGTGTTGTAATGAGGAGAGAGGCCAAGCAACAAGTCTCTAGTGAATAAAAACCTTGCATATTAAATTTTCAGTACCAAGGAAGTATATTTCAAAATAAGAATATGTCTATGAACATAAAACCATTAAAATCATTTAATACTTCTTTATAAGGAAAGGAGGCAGGTCCAACCACTTAATAACTTCCATTCCAGAAGTAGATCCCATATCCCAATCATAAGTCATAAATAGTTACTAATGTAAGAGACGATACCCAAGCCACTTAATACTTCCCAGTGGAAAATAAGTAGACCCCTTCATTTAAGCCCTATTTTCAAAAGTGTGCTCCTCAATGGTACTATCTAGCTGACATCATATGGAATCTCATAGGCCACTTAATACTTCCAAGTGGAAAATAGGCAAACCCCGTCATTAAAGGCCTAATTTTAAAAGCGGGTCTCTAAAGATATACCGCCTAACGTAACCCCTTGGCCATTTAATACTTCATCCGGGGAAAAAGGCGGGCCCAACCACTTAATACCTCAAACCTTAAAGCATGCCCTTCGTCTTATAACCCATGCCCATAATGACATCTCACATTAGTCTGATATTCGTAGGAACTGGTAGTTAGATTTGCTGGGTAGATTTCCCCTACAAAATTTGAAACTAAACTCGTGTCATTAAAAATATTTATTATAAGGATATCTCACATTAATAAAAGTGTACATAACTACTGTTGCCTCAAAGTGAAGGGCAGACTTATGTCAGGTAACTCTATTGATCTCGCGTCTCTATTACTTAGCCATAAATTAATTACTATACATATACACATGCATCTCACTGTTTCATAAATAAGGCTTTATAAGGAATCTTCCTTATTAAGCCTTAAAATAATAATTAGGCTATATAAGAGTTTCCTCTTATTTTCACCGCAAAATTAATTACCTTCCTAATGAGGCAAAACAAATGTAAATAAATGCCTAATTAATCACACCATATATACAATAGTTGTATGTTAATTATGTAAATAGAAATAAATAAATATTAGTGCTTAAAAAGTTATAAACAACGGTTTTACGCTCTAAACTAGCGTTAAATTTTGACGACCAATTTTCTACCGGTTTAGTAAATAACTGAAAAATTCTTACAAAATATACCGCAAGCGCACATCATACAATTTTAGTACGTGGCAAGTACGGTTCGATCCGTAGGGAATTGTTAAATTTTAAAATTTCTATTCAATCAAATTAAACCAATATTTGAAAATATGATTAGCTAAAAAAATGTAAATAAACTAATAAAAGAAAATGGATAAAAATATGGGAGTAGAAGGCAATTCGGAGATAAATCCACTCTCTTGATCACATAAATCAACACAACATGAAATTATGATATTTTTTATTAGTCATTAGTGAATTTAGTTAACGTGTTTATCATAAGTATGGCCTATTTGTGCTATTAATTAGCTCAACATAAGCCATCAAACTATAATACACCCACTAAATCACTTTTTAACTCTCATGAAAATTGACAATGAACTTGAAAATAAAATCTATTCTAAGCATGGCTTATTAACTATTGATTAGAAATATAGACCGTCAAAATTTTATTTTAAAATCACTTCATTTCCATAATCATACGTAGATGAAGAGGTAATTTGTGTTTTATTTGTTTGTGCATAGCCTATATGGTTTCAACAACATAAACTATCAAATTCAAAGCTAAAACAACAAGTTTAACCACAATAAACAGTTCCATTAAGCACAAAAGGAGATCAAAAATTATTAAAATATTGAATCTACATGATTAAGAGAGCTTCATCGCCCCTAAATTGAAGTGGTTTAGCCCCTCATATTTGTCATCATATCTATAAATGAAGATTGCAACATGAAACAAAAAGAAAAAAGAAAAATGCAAGCTAGTGAAAAAAGAGAGCCGATAAAAATAAAATAAAAACTAATCTACTTGCATAAATAAAAAGATCTACACTACTAGCATGAAAGAAAATAAAAGAAAAGAAACGAATATGTATTAAAATTGCATAAAGAAGAAAGTTACATGAAAGAAAATGGCTAAGTAGCCATGGAAAGAAAGGAAGAGCTTTTGTTTATTTTTGAACCTAAAACCGAACCAACTAAAATGGAGGCTCAAAGGCTAAGAGATTAACTACATAAACATATGCAGTATTTATACAAGCCTAAAACCCTAATCATATTTTTGGGAACTATCCAAACTACACTCTAATGAAGTGTGGTCACCAAGTTATCATTAGCATAATATAATCCTCCATTAAGTGTGCATGCACCTTTAGTCTTCATAGACATGTGCATTAGCTCCTAATAGGTGATAATGGTAAGTGGATAGGTGGGGACCTATATGATTCATGAAATCAATTGTTTCCATCTTCATTCGCTTGTATTCTCTTGTGCATGCATATTTTCTATGAAGCCACTTATACTTTGAATTCAAGTTGCTACAAAACAACATAAAAATTTCCTAGTAAATTTTCTCAAATTATATGTGCACAAAAATGACCATTTTGTCCATATATGAAGATTAATATATAATGATTTGAAAATAATCGAAATTTTGGTTTTAACATATTAAAATACTTTATATGATCATTTATTTAACTAAATTCGATTAAATATGGAAGTAAAAATATGTACATTTATATGCACATCAAATACCCTCACACTTATCTTTTTATTTGTTCTTGAATAAACTAAAACTAAGATAAATCCATTTTCGTAGGAAACATGATTGCATTGAGCATATGCAACAAGCTGCTAAACACTTAGGTGTCCCTAGTAGGATGAGCGTTGTCTCGTGAGGGTTTTCATCGGACACTACTCACAAAATCCAAATGCAACATGAAAATATTTACAAAATGAAAAATTCCTAAATGCAAGATTTATTTACAAAGATATGAATGCAGGTTTTTGAAAATATTTACAAATGAAGGATATACTTTTAAATTAACACGAATAAGTTAAATATATGTTCTGGTTATTACAAGAAATTGATGTCCATTTACTTGTCAAAATTTCCAATAAAAATTAAGTTATCATAACAAATAGACTCTAATTTGGCTAGTTGTTTCGGTTGATAACATAATGCAACTATGAAATAGATCATAGTTGATTATCAAAGTTTATCAAAGTGGTATTTTCATTTCTTTTGAATAACAAGTCAAATAAAATAATTAAAATAGTGCTTGGGTTTTAATTGCTTGCTCTCTCTTATTTGAAAATTTTATTGATATTAACAATATTTGCATATGCCCAACTCGGAAAACTGAGGCCGAACATATTACCCATGCGTTGCCTTACGGGCTTATATGAGGGGAATACGGAACATGGTGAGTGAACACACAAGTGTGAACACTTATCGACTGTAGGCATTATTAATAAAAGAATTTTTATACACATACACCTAACTTAGAAAACTGAGGCCAAATATACCAATCGTGCACCGCCTTTCGAGCTTACGTGAGAACGGTTCAGAGCATGGAGAGTGGACACACTTGCGTCTGAACACTTGACTCTAGGTGTTAATAAAAAATGTATACATGTATTTTTTTTCCTTTGTTTGTTTGTCTGTTTTTTTTGTTGTTGTTCTTTTTGTTTATATATTTATTTTTTGAAGAGAGAGTTTTGCAAAATCATCTTAGCACCATTTAATTTGGAAGATAAAAAATGTTATATCCTTTTCTTTAAATTCACGACTTTTTTAAGTAAAAATTTTCAATTAGGATATATACTTCATAATTAACACATATAAAGCTTCTTATATATTGTTTAAATCATCGTTATTTGTAATCAAACTTTATTTTTATTTTTGTTGAGACAAGTAAATTTTCAGAAATTTCATTTTAATAACCGAAAATACATATTTATCCTATAGTGTTTTTTCCAAAAGTAAATAAAAAGGCTAATTTTTTTTTTAAACTTTTTTTAGTTTCGGAAAGAAAATGCAAAAAAACTAAACCATGAAAAATAAAAAATAAAAAATGAAGAAGAGGTTCCCCTCCACACTTGATTTTGACTGTGTCCTCACAATCAACCCAAGTGTATGGAGAAAAATAAAAAAATAACCTATATTTAAAAAATGAAAAGATTATTATTTACAAGGCATCAGAAAATATATCGTTAAAGAGTAAATGGAACGGTCTTCCAAAGACCGGTTCATTTGTCTCGTCAAGTACTAGAGACACAGCTTAAGCACGAGAAACCAAACCATAAAGGATTTCAAAGTTGAATGCTGATTTGGAAAAATGAATATCGTTTTATTAAAAATCGAATGACTTGTTTTATTTTCGATGATTTTCGAGGTTGACAGAACATCTTCAGAATTGAAGGTCAAGTTTATTTTCACCAAATTGAAATTCAAACTTATCATTGAAAACATCTTCAGAATTATTGATTTCAAAATCAAAATGGTGATTCAAATCTTCCCCTTTAGAATTTAACAAATCATCTTCGAAAAATTCAATGAATTTGTGTTCACTAAATTCATCTTCCTTTGTTGGATTATCAACAACTTCATTACATATATCGATTTCAAAATCCAAAGCTGTTTTTAATTTTTAAAATTGAGAAAAGGAAGATCGAATTTTAATTTTGGTTCCACACTCTTAAAAGAATTGAAATCCAACTGAATCACCGCATTTTTAATTTCAAAAGTTGTTATTTGAAAATCGTCAATTTGGGTAAAATGTGGATTACTATTTGACTTGTCACACGTTTGAGTTTGATTTTGTTTCTCATGTAGTTTCATATAAGTTTCAAACAAGAAATTCGTGTGTTCTTTGTGAATTTCATCCATTTGCTCAATAGAGTCAACTTTATAATTATTAATTTGATAATGCTCAATTGGAACTTGGCGGGAATGAAAATTACCAATCGCATCGTAATTGAAATTATTCTCATTGCTAAAAATCATTTAAAAAGTTGTTTCCCATTTCATTTTGACTTTGAAACACATTTTGAAGTTTGAAATTGAATTGTCATGCGTTATAATCGAAATCATTTAAATTTTGAAGAGAGTTCAAATCTTGATTATTTTGAAAACTTTGACTTGAATCATTGCACAAATATGAATTACACGAATCGTTTATTCTTCGATTTTGGTGTGTAGAGAGTTCAAGTAAAGACGAGATCATTTTAGTGCTATTCTTAAGAGTTGAGGGTTGTTCATCATTTTGAAAAGTTTGTTGTTCGAAATTTGAATTATTTACACAATAGTTTTTATTAAAATATCCATAAGAATTTGGAGTGAAATTATATGGATTGTATTGATTTTCATAACTATTGTAAAATTATGTAGAGTAAGAAAATTCGGACATTTTTCAATAATGTATTTTTTGAATTTTTTATAAAGGAAAACTATTTACTAAATGGAATTTATTTTTTAAAAGAGAAATTTGATTCTTATTTTGTTTTTGGATTTTCAATTTTTTTGAAAAGGTTTTATATTATTTTTTTTGAATTTTGCTTTTCTAAAAAAACCACTAACTCAATTTTTTTTTAGACTTTTGATTTTGATTGAAAAATTTCAAAAGAAAGGAACTAAAAACTAAGTTAAGGAATATTTACAATTTTTTTAGTTTTTGATTTTGATTTCTTTTTTTAATATGCATGAACTAATGCAACTAAATGAATGCAAGAGCTTAATTATAAATTTTCTATCCTAAGTACCTTATAACCCAAAATCGTGTAACATACTTTGTCATAATTCAACAAAATAGTTTTTAGCCAGGTAACAGACATGATTTATCGGTGCATCACGAATCACCGTAGCAATGCAACCAGAGGTTTAAATATCTTCAGAGAAATAGTCACTCTAATATTTACAAATCAACGTAATATTTATAAATGGTTATTGCTCTAGCGTAGCACAGACACCAAAAAATTAAACCGTTATTATTAATCAAAATTCTAGAATTAAATGCAAAGCAGAAATTAAATGTGTATTAATCATGCAACTACAAATTAATTTTTGTTTTTCTTTTTGAAAATTCTTTTATTTTTTCTAAAATACAAGCAACCAACAATGCAAAACAAATAAAAAAAAGATAGGGACACGATACCAGAGCGTGCAGAATTATTAGCAATTATTTTAAAATGGCAATTTTTTTAAGCACGCAGGCAGTTATTTTTTAGCAAGCAGGCGGTTATTTTTTTAGCAAGCTAAGCGAAGCAAGCAATTTTTTCTATCTTCTTTGGTGACCTGAAAATAAAAACAAGATATTTATACAGTTTTTATATTCTTCTTGTTTTTTTTTGTTTTTTTATCAAAGAAGAAACTAATGCGAATGAAAACAAAATCGAAGTGAAACTTAAAACAAAATAAATGAGACTAAAATAAATGAAAATAGCTTGTTTATTTTTTTTTAATATATAAGGGTGAAACTTAAAACAAATTGAAACATAACAAATAAAACCAAAACAAATATGTTTTTTTAAGTAAGGAAAGGAAATTAAAAGAAATATTTACAACTCAGAGCAAAACAACATACAAGAAATCTCAAAGCAATACTCAAAGCAACATACTAGAAAACTCAAAGCAAGAATTTTTTTTCTCTTTTTTTTGTTTTTTGTTTTTTACTAAAAACAAATTAATTTAGAAGAAAACAAATTCAAGAAGATAATAAGTAAATCCTTTTATTTCAGCCCATTCACATGCTCACAGACCTGCAAAGCCTAATACCATAGCCTAAATAAGGATGCGTCTATTCTCACCCCTTCATTTTCTCTTCCCACCCCGTAGTTTTAAAAAAAATCCACCCCGTTATTTACTCTTCCTATACCGTTAAATTCCATTACTACCCTCTTCCGTCTTTAAATGCATATCCTTTCTCCAAACCCCTAGCCTGCCTCAAACCCTATTTTGCCGATCAAAAACCATAATTCGAAGCGAGTCGCTGTCGCGCCACGGAGAAGGAAAGAAGTAGCAAGCATCGGCACTGTATGATTTCTTTACTCGAATTCACGATTCGATATTGCATTCGATTCGATGTTCGTGGGCGAACTACGAAATGCAACACGAACGAGGTTGTTGTACCAACCTCGTCCGCCTCGAACGTGGTTTTGACAACAGCCACGTTATGACCGGACGAGGTTGGCTAAGCATTCTCGTTCGTGTTGGTGGTTAAAATATGAAATTCAACATGACCGAGGAACCCTAGCGGCAATCCTCCTTCGGCCATGACCGTCGAGCCTTCCCAAATCACGTTCGAACGACTCGATTTCAATTTTTTTTGAAAATTTCGCAGCCATGGTTTTTAACTCCTTTTTTTGAATGATTTCTAACTGCTGAAGGGATAAGGGGAGATGTCATTTTTTTTGAAATGCATTTGGTAACAATTTGCATATGGATTTACATATGCTCCTCTAAATAGTTTACGTTTGTTTGCATATGGATTTACATATGAAATTATTGACAGTATGTAAAATAGTTTACATTTTTTTGCATCATAGTTTACACATGAAATTATTGACAGTATTTGAAATGTATAAGTCGTATATATAACAGTTTGCATCATAGTTTTCATATGGATTTACATATGCTCCTCTAAACAGTTTACATTTGTTTCATCATAGTTTACGTATGAAATTATTGACAGTATTTGAAGTTTATCAGTCGTATATAAAACAGTTTGCATCATGGTGTACATATCAATTTAAAATTTGTCTTGTTGTTGCAGAAAATTCAAAAAAACCAACACGCAATCCCCTAATGGCTTCCGAAAGAAATCGACGCGTGAAAGCGAGAAATCCAGACACTACAACTCAAACAGTGGAACAAAATCGAGACGAGCATGTTATTCAAGAGCGAATTGTTGAGCATGTTGTTGAAGAGAAAAAATTAGAGGAGCATATTGATGAGCTACCTCCACAGCCTGTTCAAGAGCAACCTCCACAACATGTTGAAGAGCATTTTAGCATGAAAATATCGGTGGTTCTAGTGGCACACAAAATACATCTTCCGGTGGACCGAGAATATCCGATGTGATTAGCAGCTACGATACCCACATTGCTTCATTGATACGAAATGGAAAGGTATATCTTACAATATTGTATTAAATAAATTATATATCACAATAGCGTAATATACTGTTAAGTTGTCTTTTAGGAACGAGACACACTGTTATGTGTAAACCATGGTACAAAGATTTTAAATCAGAAAATAGCAAGTGATGCAACAATTTTTAGAGGATATTTGGAATCTTCCAGATTATTTTCTCTAGTAGAGACGTGTTATAGCTCGGTAAATAAAGTACTTATATCTTGTTTTGTTGAGCGTTGGAATCCGGAATCAAATACATTTCACCTACCATTCGGTGAGATGACTATAACATTAGACGATGTTGCCTCCCTACTACATATTCCGGTTGAAGGAGTACCAATACAAACATATAATTATTCCCGAAATGATATTACTAATTTGGTTGTCAATAATTTGGGGATAAGTGATACTGAAGCAAAAAATACCATGAAGGATAGTGTTGGATACAAATTTCCTTATACTAAATTGTACAAATTTTTTGATGGAGTCTACGATGATTGGGAAGAAGAACAAATTAAACAAGCTGCTCGTGCATATGTACTGTATTTAGTGGGCAATACATTGTTCATTCATAAAAGTAAGTCTCATGTGTCCGTACATTATTTAAACCAAATTGGTAATTTGGATGAACTTCGTAATTATTCTTGGGGTTCGACACTCTATGTTGGCTATATAGGCAGCTAGGTCTTGCGAGTAGAATAGAAGTGAAACAAGTTGCTGGTTTTCTCAGATTGTTGGAATCATAGATATATGAACATTTCCTACATCTGCATCCATCAACCAAAATGTATAATGAAAGTTCACCAAGAGCGGACCGTTGGGATCCAGCAAACATTTATCGTGCATCGCATAAGGAACTTAGGCTGTATCTTGATAACATTTAAGAACATGAGGTGTGTTATTAGGCTTGAATCATTTGAATTTTTTTTAAATTCAAGTTATAATAACTGCATTTTTTTTTACAAATTCCTGTAGGTAGTCTTTGACCCTACATGCATGCAAGACAATTCCATCCCTTTTCGCAAATTGCTTGGTATTCTAGTTGTTTATTATGCTTAAATGTGGTAGAACTATATCACCCCACTCGGGTTTTGCGGCAATTCAGAAGGGTTTAAAACATTCCACAGCCTATTATTCAATTAACTAGTAAAAACACTCATCGCGGTGCTACGGCTTCAACGTATAAAGTGCTTTACAAGTTTGTGGAAAATATTTGGAATGAGTGGCCAAATCATGTTGTTAGTGCACAATATCGTTCCATTCTTTTGCGTGAATAAACTAAAACGGGCGACAAGTGATTATTTTGATTGGTACTACCCGCGCACCGTGTTAAAAGTCCATCTGGTTAATGAACAAATTATTCACCGTAGCAATCGACCTTCATACGATCATTTATACACGGTAAAAGTCAATATACTATTCTTTTATATCTGATTTTACAATAATAACTTATCATCGATTTCCACTGCAGAGCTATGAAGAGCTTAATGATGTGATTAGTGAAGGCATAACACTGGCTTCATCACAACCGAAGACTTCACGTTTGGCTCATCTTGGTAGAATCCGCAAAGCCCTTACTAAAGCTAAAAAGATTTGTGCTCGTTTTGTTAAAAAAGATGATTAGTTTTAGGCAGAGGTTTTCAATTAATGTACTTCTTGTTGTGGAACTATTTCAACTCTTTTTGTTGTTTAATTGGATGGTTATTTTGTAGTCTATGGATGGTTAACTTGTAGTTTGACGTTCGGTTATGGTATTTTGTGCACATGGATGTTTGTTAACAGCTGTTGCTTCTACTGTGAATACAGTTTGCTTATTTCGGTGAAAAGTTTGCTTATACTGTGTCTACAACTGATACAGTGTCTACAATTGATCATGTTTTGCTTCACTTGTTCATAGTTGTTACTTGTTTGTTAATTGTTCACTGATATGAGAAATCCATGTTGTTGAATCAGAAGTTTCTATTGAAACTATATTTTATTGGGTTTTCATGACTGAAACATGCTGTATTTGCAACTTTGTGGTTATTGCGAATCTACCTATAGCTGAGAGCAATACACCTATAAACGAGGTCGGTGAGGAAGACAACGTCAAATAGGAACGAGGGAAGTACACCTATCACATCCAATAGCGCTATTCTTACGTAAACCTCATTATTGGTCTGATTCCTATTGGCTGAAACTCTCGGGTAAGGCTAAAAATTCTTGACCCTGTATAGAACGAGGATAACGTGCTAATAACGTTCATCCTTAGCTAAACTAACCTTTATACATCGTATGGCTTCTACGTTGTCTCCGTAGTTGACCACGTAAAACATGGACGTTGATTATATGCAATCCTCGTTGCATTTTTGTATTTGCTATAAACAACTCTCGGGTAACATTTACTTAGATCATATGGCCTCATTTTATTTGTCCCTTCTATACCTATTTCGTTTGTTACTTGCCTTTCTCCTTTTGTTTCATATTATATCTCATTCTTTCCCCTAGAACTTCATTATTTTTCAAACATCAAGGTCTCTATTTGTTTCCTCAAAGTCTCAATGTCAACATAGCTTTATACCTCCACTTGGTTACTGCCAATTCATTTTTACTGAAGCTATGTTAATAAAGAAGTGTGAGCATTTATTTCTTCCTCAACCACATCCGCACCTTTCCTTATCACCCTGCCTTCTTTTGCAAGAAGCCTTCAAAAAAATGAACATTGAGAATTAGCTTTCATGGTTTTGGCTTTCTACTTCTTGCCTTTGTTTTGGGTACATCATATTTAAAACGTGAGTTATTAAAGTTTCTTATTTTAATAATTAAACATGTAAGTGTATTTTTTAATATGTCCTTATAACATGAATATCTTCCTCATACGAGCTCTGATACATGCGTAGTTTCTTCCTTTAGACTCATTTGGAATTCCTGACGACATGAAATAGGTTTGGCTGAGTTTGGAGAATATTGGAAAAACATCTTTGTTTGGATTTTTACATTTTAATTATCAAAGGTGAGCATTTTGACACACTCACGAATACTAAATTATCTTATGTTAGTTAAATTAAATTATAATGTGACTAGAAATTTATTGATTGCTGTTTGGTATTTTTAGATTGTCATTTAAGTTAAATTTGAATTTATATTGAATTGAATTTCCATTTAATTAATATTGAATATAAATTGCTAGTTAAATACCTGATTGTTGTGATTTATTGGCTGATTTGGATGTTTAATTGTGATGGATGTTATTGGTTGACATTGTGGATGATTTGATGTTTATTTATGTATATATCTCTTTTATCACTATGGATTGACCCAAGTGGTTTCCATTGATTTGGAAATTTTGATTGTGGGTACTGGTTGAAATGACATATACCCATACAATTTCTTGAATTTGGATTATTTATGGGAATTAAATTATTTGAAAGGTTTAAATTTTAAATTTAAACTTCGAATTTATTTTATTTTAAATGATTAAGATTGGTATTTCGTATTATTTGAAATCTTTTAAATAATTATATCCACGTTGTACACTTGATAGGAGATGAAAATCATATAACATCTTTGAAGCCATTACAGTAATATTTCTATTCTACTTATTTTGATTTGACTTACATAAGATCTTTTAGTCCCGACTCGAGTGTTTTGTCTTCTCATTACGCTCGGGTCAGCCTAAGCTTTTCAATGTATTGAAGACCATTTTATTTTGAATGATGAAAACGAAGATGAGTCTACTTCTTATTATAAATTATTCTAGTACATCATGTGTTCAGCTGCATTATTTATTTATTTCTGTTGTATATATTACTATGATTTGTATTGTAAAAGTGTAATCAAATGCCATTTGTAAAATAGCTTCATGAACTATTTATTTGGTTATTATATTTGTCATTCCGCTGCGAGATTCTATGTTTTGTTTTTCCTTCTTTTATTTCATTTCTTATTTACCCCATTAACAATCCTTCGTTTTAAATGGTTTGAGCTGACATGTGTGGTTTATTGTCGATTTAAACTATCCAAAAAGGTGGGTCATTACATTACCATAACCATATGTAGATGAAGAGGTAATGTAACGACCCGATTTTTCGACGTCTGAAAATCGACATCAATACGTCCACTGTATCTATACCGAACAATCGAATGGCGAAAAAACGAACCGTTAGGGTCAAATAAGAAGGAGGTAAAAGAAGAAATAGAAACATTATCAGAATCTCACAATCGCAGTGGAACAATATATAATAGTTAAATGATTAATCTTTACACAAAAAGAGCCATATCTTTTATACATTACATCATCAAAGTACAGCACAATCAATAGAAAAATACTGGGCAGTTATATTAAATTGTCCCCACAAAACTGAATATGCAACTTATACTGCATAGCGGAAAATACATCAAGTACGTGTGATTCGTCTCACCATCCAGCTTGTCTCCTGAACTCCACAGCATCCTTTCCTGTATCTATAATACTCGATCTGAACCGAGCATTATAATAAAACAATACCCGAATTAGTCTGGAAAATCAGCGTGAGAAAACACACTCAATTGGATTATTAAGATTTTTCAGCCTCCTTTGAAATCAAATGTATCTCGTAAGACCACACTACAAATAAACATGTCGGGTTTTTACCTTACGATAACCAAAACATTTCTTATCAAAATCCTTTGATATTATTATAGTGTCTAAGTACAAATACTTATTCAAATATCCGAAAATTGTTACCATTATTAAATTTCAGCAATACAAGGTTCTACAATTAAAATCGTAAAGGGCACGTAGGGAGAATGAATTTCCATCAATGGCAGGGGTACCGTCCGTCACAGTACGTGATCTAGATCACCGTACTGAGGATCCACCATGATCCTCTGCTACACAAGACCGAAGCTACCCCTTACTGGATAGTCCGAATAAGATCACCCCATGGTTGGGATCCGCAACCATCCACAAAGCCGAAATAAGGGACATCTAGACTGGGATGACCTTAGCATAATTGGTTGCTAGCCACTTAGCCTTGCGTGCACAAACAACAATCAGCGCATTGGCCAATATTGAAATTCGGTTATTTAAATATCATATAACATCCACAAACAACCATCAAGCCTTAATAATTTTCCAAATTATTTATTTCAAAATATCTTCACAAGATATTTTTCTACACTTAAACATTTTGAAAATAGTTTTCAAATAACTTTTCTTTCGTGGAATAAATTTCCACTGAAAATCACCAAGTCTTAATACTTTATATTTTAAATAATTTAAATCACTTTATCCAAAAATATACTTTAAAATATTTAAAATAAAAACTACCTAAAACACTTTATTTAAAATACTAGTTATGAAATTTTATAATAATTTCTCATGTAAAACTTAAGCCAAAAATAAATCTAAAATAAAATTTATTCTATAAGGTATAAATATTAAATAATTATCTTTTAAATCATAATACTAGTTAAACCTTTAAAATACTTTACTTATAAATTAACTTAGTAAACATTTACTTTTAAAAACTTTAAAATCACCAAATAAAAATTTCTTCTAAAACATTCTTTTAAACCACTTTAAAAACTCTAACTTATACTTGAAAATTTTTCTTTGAAAATATACTTGGCTTCTCAGGAAAATACATTTCCTTTCCACACCTTTAAAAAATAAACCACTATTTATTTTTAAAACAAATTACCCATTTCTTTATAAATTCCCATCTTGAATTTATACTTACAAATTATCCTCTGATAAATACTTCACTTTATTTATAAACCCTGTTTATAAATTTCACAATCTCTTTCTCCTTTATTCATAGTTTCAACACTTAGTCAGTTTTCAAATCGATTTCCAAAACCAGCTCTTACCCAAATTTATCTCATACCCATTAATTTCATATTTACTCCTTTATTATGATTTAAAATCTTATTTAAACTAAAAATACCAATTTCTTACTTTATTTCAAAATTCTTCTTTTATTTCTTCCAAAACCATTTATATCCCGAATTTAAAAATAAATTCTTTAATTTTTAAACAATACCACTTAAGCCCTTTATTTATTTTCATTTATTCAAAAATTTCTTTTCCCATACTCGGTATTTATTTATTAGAATTTAAAAAAAAATCAACTTTTATCCCTTTTCAATTCATTCTTTAATTTATGCAAATACTCTATAATTATTTACTCAAAAATTTCCCTTTTTACTTCCTTTAAAAAAATCCAAACTTTATATATTTCATTTTTCTCAAATGCCAATATATATTCTACCAAGCCATAGCGTTCAATAATTTCAATTCCCAATATAATCATCACAGATTATCACATATATCACATTACTGAATATGCAATAAATTCAATATTTTGAGGAATCCAGTTGGATCCCTTCAACATGTTTCCCTGCATCCACAGATGTTAGCACAATATAAGATACCAATCCTACTTCGAAAGCGATATTGCGGTATAGAGGGTCATCTGTTATTATGCGGGGCGTATATGGTCTCATCTGCCATATAATGTGGGAAATCAATCACCCAAATATATATATACTATATATAATATCACATCCAAGCTGATAATAAATTACCAATTCAGGTAAACAATCAACAATTTAAATTCAACTATTTAAATTTAAAAGGTAATCCAAATGAGTGAGATTAACTCACCTTTTTTTTCTGTCATGCAAATCCGGCTCAAACCAGTTTGTTTCCTTCATGATTCCAGACCTTGAATAAACATTATATGATTTATTATCATTTGAACCAATCGAACAATTAATTACCACTTAATAAATCTTAACTCAATCTAATAATTTTACTTAAACTAATAATTTCCTTTTTGAAACCTTTTTGTAACTAAAATAAATTAAATAAGTTTATTAAACAAATTAATCACTATAATACATTATTTGAAATAAACTAGTAACTTAAAATATGTAAATATATATTTATTTTTGAAACTTTTTATATATATACTAATAAGAAAAATCTGTATAGATTTAAAAATCTAATTTTCATATAAACTCCTATATTTTCCCAAAATCTTTTCTATATATATTTATAAAAATTAACCAGTACTTTTGAAGTATGTATATATCTTTTCTTTCTCTCTTCTCTACCTATATATATTTAAAAAACTACCTTTTAATTTACTTTACATTTAATATTTGTTTTTTTTCTAGCCGATGTATACATATATACAATCAGTGATAAATATTCTACTAAAAAAAGATAGCCACCTTACTGCTAGCTCGCGAACCACCCCTGACGGCAATCGCGACTCCAGGGGACATCAAATCCCAAGTCGAACAACCCCAAAGCTGCTTACTCACGGCGACTCCACAATCGCGCCTCCAAGATTCGAGCTCGAGCTCGCGACACACCCCTCAACCCGAGATTTGAAATCGCGCCTACCCTATTTTCGATTTCAAAATCGAACACGAAGATGGCTTGCCGTCTTTTTTTATATTATTGAACGAGATCGAATCTCGTTCTGATTTGATTTGAAATGAAGCCAAGAAGTGGGTTAATTTCATATAAGAATAGAAAAAAGGTAGGAACGGCGATTTGATTTGAGAAGAAGGGCTTTGGCCATTTTTATTTTTCATTTTGAAACTGAGCATTTTTCTTTTCAAATTTGATAATGAGATTATAAAACGAAAATGAAAAGGCTCTGCAATTTTTTTCGGCCATATATTTTACAAAAAAGACGCGTGTTTCACGAAGAAGGACGCATGCTTAAAATTCTATACATATCTTTGCTTGCTACTGTACTTAGTGCAATAATATTATATTTAAATTTAAATTCAAATTTAAATCGTCTTGAAATCATAGCATAAAATCTTGACATCCTATCGAGGTGTGCCTCTAGGCGTTTATAAGGTTATACCCCTATTCCGAACGCAATGGAAAAGGTTTCGAGTCCTAATTCGATCGTATGGAGAAGATAGCTTTTTGGACCAAGTTATTATATTGAATTTATGATATAGATTCAGCACGTTAGTCTATCGTACGATCACATGACAACTCCAAACATTACGAAAATTGAAATCCGATAATAATATACTATTATAGATCTAATGGAACTGGTTTCGTCAAATTTCGAGACTATGCCTCAAAAGGCTATTTTTAAATATCAATTTAAACTATATATTTTTAAAACTGAACAAATCACTTTTAAATTAAATTTTAAAATTTTTGTTACCTTCAGTATTATCAACATAAATTTCGTTAGCCTTTGAAATATTTTTAACGAGCTAGAAACCCAAGATTCAACATTTTAACCAATTTCCTATTATTAAATTCAATAATTTAATTGCCAATAAATATTGATATTTGAAATTCAAGTTAAAAATCAACACGTGAATATTTAAAATCAATTAAATATTCCAATTTCAAATATCCAAAAATTCCGGGTCGTCATATGCCTCACACCTTAAAAGAATTTCGTCCTCGAAATTGCTAGTTAGGAAGAATGGTCCAATACCTGTTTACTATCTTCCCAAAATCAAACAGTTTCAAACAACCTTCCAAAACAATCTTCTTATTAAAGTCACATTATCACCCTTACCAACTTCCCAAACTCTTCCATTGTTCCCAAACAACATTACTTATTCAGCCATTCAAATGATAATTCAAATTCAAATTTTAAACTACCAAAATTTCTCAAAATTTTCCAAACTCCCTAAATTTTTGAAATTTTTTGTCAATGTCTCCTTTGCGCGACTATATCGGTACAAATACAAAATGCCTCTATAGGCCCCCAGATTTTGAAAGAAAACTAAAGGTCAAGTGGCTAGATAAAAAAACCATCAAATTTCATATAGAAATTTAAATACAGAACTTTTGTTGGGCAATTAAATTTATCTTCTGAAATCTAAAACACCAATTTCCCTTTTGCTTTTAATCACCTGCATGCTACTTATCAATTATATCCAATCACAAAATCCAAAATCATTTTATTCATTCCTTTTTAAAATTTCAGTATCTATTTCATTCAAGTCCGTACGATATACACGTATCATCCGTACGCAATATCAAATCTGATCGCTTAGTTGATCACACAATTTCACATCCGATCTAGTATCGTCCACCCGACTTCCCTATGCGGACATAGATCTGGTTTCTTGATCAGAAACCGTCATTCTCCTTGCATAGTCATAAACTATGATAGAAAATGTTAGAATAAATCAAAATACCACATCCAAGGTTCGCCGTCGAAAATCGAGTGAAAAACCCCTACTTGGATCCATATAAATATCTCGAATTTCTGTGCTCGAATTCTGGATCGAATCGTTATGCGAATAAAATAATATACGTACATCCTACGTATTTATGTCAATTGATTTTTAGCTATATCAATTTCTTTTTATTCACATTCGTTTTGATTTCAATTCACTTATTCACAAAATCCCATTTCACATTTTATTTAATATTTATTCAGATATTAACTCAGAATATTGTTCTATTCCAGATTTACTTAAAAATTTCACCATACACTTCTTAAGTTCAATATAAATATTTTATATACTTCTTATATTTATTTTCACTTCATTACTGAAGTTATATATCCATTTCCATTCAACTTTGCATTTCCAATTCCATTTGAATTCAATTTACCCTCCAATTTTAATATTGAATTCTATTCACCTTTCCAAACCATATTTAACTAACCATTTCTTTAATTAGTTCCACTTACTAATTTATTCATATCTCAGCCACTTTTTATTTCCAAACCATTATTATCTTTAGTCTAATTCGAACAAATTCTACACTTCACTTTTCACAATTTAAATTAAGTATCATTCCAGTATTCAATTTCAATTTTTTTGCTTACCCACTTAAATTAATTAGTTTACTTATTAATTTTATTTTCAATTCTTTGTTTTGTTTAGTCCACTTGACTAATTATTCATTTACTTTCAAATTTTAAATTAACTTGTCCATTCACTAATAAATTTTATTTCAGTGTCCATTCCTTTTAGCTTACTTAGATTCATTTCCTCAAGATTTACTTTATTTAGCTTAAGTCAATTATCCTCCAATTAAATTCAAAATTTAAATTTGTATAAGTTTCTCAACTTATTTAGATTTCACACTTATTTTAATTTAACTCTTCTTAAATTTCAATTCTAAACAAATTTAAATTTTTATAAGTTTCCAATCTCATTTATTATTCCATAGACATTTTTAGTTAAACTCCCAGAGTTTAATAAATTTCTTATATTTGAAAAACATTTTTTAAATCATATATGTACCCAAACCAAATTATTTCTTTGAATTTCAAAACTAAACTCAGTTTTACAAACACTCCAATTTAAAACATTTAGGTAGCAATTCCTCTCTTGGAAACTCAAAAATGAACATCGATGATGCTGTAGTCATCACCGAAGTTATTTTCCAGCAATCGTAAAGAGTTTAGTGCTTTAATTCTTTCAAAAAAATTCCAAATATTTTTAAACTCCAAATCTCGCCAGATTTCAAATCCAATTCAAAACTATTTCCCAAATAATATCACCCTTATTCCATCAAAATCTTTGAAAATCATTTTCAAACTCAAAAGGAACTAAATTTCCCAAATTTCAAAATTTCGATTCCTTTCAATTTATAATCGAATATTACTCTGGAATTTTATCTCATTTTAATTATAAATCACATTTATACTTCACATTTATGAATTCCATTCTATTATATGAATTTATTTCTTAACCTTTGGTTATAATTTTAATCCTAGTTTAATTTCCACACAACAATGATAATAATTTAATCACTTCCTAACAATCAAGCAACCGTATACTATAATAATTTATAAAAATTATTTTTGATATACAAAAATAATTTGGGCAAAATTATTTCATTTACCCACTTTTAAAACAATACTGTGTCGGTTTTCCTAGTTTAAGAGTTTAGAAATCCCTATCAATATGGTTGTACTTCCCGTACCGACCAGAATTCATAAACACTCAAACGATAAGTCAACACAGTAAAAAAGCAGTTTTTATATTCATTAATAAATATGCGCTCATATCAATTAATATGCTCAAACTCATTCTTAGATTACCATTGACTCTATTTCTAATGAGTAATCCCCACCAGAGCTAAGGTTCTCGCTTAACCTAGCTCTGATACTAAGTGTAACGACCCGAATTTTCGACGCCCGAAAAATGAAATCAATACGTCCACTGTATCAAATACCGAACAATCGAAAGTCGAAAAACTGAACAGTTAGGGTTAAAGAAGAAGGATGTAGAAGAAGAAATGGAAACAATATCAGAATCTCACAATCGTCGTCGAACAATATATAATAGTTAAATGATTAATCTTTATACAAAAAGGACCATATTTGTTCATACATTACTTCATCAGAGTACAACACAATCAATAGCAAAATACTGGACCGTTATATTAACTTGTCCCCACAAAAATGAATACGCAGCATCCTTTCCTGTACCCATAATATTCGGTCTGACTCGAGCATTATAATAAAAAAAATACCCGAGTCAGCTTGGAAAATTAGCGTGAGAAAACACACTCAATTGGATTATTAAGGTTTTTCAAAATCCTTTGAGATCAAAGGTATCTCTTAAAACCACGCCATAAATAAATATGTTGGGTTTTTACCTTACGATAACCAAAACATTTCTTATCAAAATCCTCTGATATTATAATAATGTCTAAGTACAAATACTTATTCAAATAGCTGAAATTGTTACCATTATTAAATTTAGCAATACTAGGTTCTACAATCAAAACCGTAAAGGGAACGTAGGGAGAATGGACTTCCATCAATGGCAGGGCTACTGGGGTACCGCCCATCACAGTACGTGGTCCAGATCATCGTACCGAGGATCCAACCTAATCTCCTGCTACACAAGACCGGAGCTATCCCTTATTGGATAGTCCGAATAAGATTACCCCGCGGTTGGGATAAGCAACCGTCCATACAGCCGAAATATAGGACATCTAGACAGGGATGACCTCTAATTGGTTGCTAGCCACATAGCCTTGCATTCACCTCCTCTGTTTTAGTCATTCCCGTTTGATGAGGCTCGAGACTATGCGTTGCCTTTTTAGCACACATTCACTTAGATGCTCATCATCCTCCTGACGATGTTCTGATAGCATTCATCCATACAAGTTCGTTCCGGGTCTGAACGGAGCCGAAGGCACTATTCCTACTACATCCATTTTGGAATCACCCTCAGGATTAGTAGCGATTAGCCCTTACACTTCACTGCTCCATCTTCGACTCCAAGCTCTTGTCTTCCTCACGAAAACGTTCAAACTGGATCAAAGTGGTTTTTGAGAAATTAATCCCGATCCCGGTCTCTTCGAAACGATCAGCGCATTGGCCAATATTGGTAGTCAATTATTTAACTATCATATAACATCCATAAACAACCATCAAGCCTTAATAATTTCCCAAATTATTTATTTCAAAATATCTTTGCAAGATATTTTTCTACACTTCAACCTTTTGAAAATAGTTTTCAAATCACTTTTCTTTGGTTGACTAAATTTCCACCCAATTGTTTTATTTCCACTGAAAATCACCAAGTCTTAATACTTTATATTTTTAAATAATTTAAATCACTTTGTCCAAAAATATAATTTAAAATATTTAAAATAAAAACTACTTAAAACACTTCGTTTAAAATACTAGTTTTAAATTTTATAATAATTTCTCATGTAAAACTTAAGCCAAAACTAAATTTAAAATAAAAGTTATTCTATAAGGTATAAAATTAAATAATTATCTTTTAAATCATAATACTAGTTAAACTTTTAAAATACTTTACTTATAAATTAAATTAATAAATATTTACTTTTAAAAACTTTAAAACCACTAAATAAAAATTTCTTCTGAAACATTCTTTTAAAACCACTTTAAAAACTCTAACTTATACTTGGAAATCTTTCTTTGAAAATATACCGGCTTTTCAGGAAAATACATTTCCTTTCCACATCTTTGAAAAATAAATCACTATTATTTTTAAAAAATTATCCATTTATTTATGAATTCCCATCCTAAATTTATACTTCCAAATTATCCTCTGATGAATATTCACTTCATTTATGAACCTTGTTTATAAATTTCACAATCTCATTCTCCTTTGTTCACAGTTTCAACACTTAGTCAGTTTTCAAATCGATTTCCAAAACCAACTCCATTTTAAAATAAATTCCCGTATTTATCCAAATTTATTTCAAACCCATTAATTTCAGATTTACTCCTTTATTATGATTTAAAATCTTATTTAAACTCAAAATACCAATTTCATTCTTTATTTCAAAATTCTTCTTTTATTTCTTCCCAAACCATTTAAATCCTGAATTTAAACTAAATTCTTTAATTTGTAAACAATACCACTTAAGCCCTTCATTTATTTTCATTTACTCAAAAATATCTTTTCCTATACTCGGTATTTATTTATTAGAACTAGAAAAAATAACTTTTATCCTTTTTCAACTCATCCTTTAATTTATCCAAATTCTCTATAATTATTCACTTAAAAATTTCCCTTTTTATTTCCTTTAAAAGAAATCAAACTTTATATATTTCATTTTTCTCAAATACCAATATATATTCTACCAAGCCGTAGCATTCAATAATTTCAATTCCCAATATAATCATCACAGATTATCACATAAATCACATTACTGAATACACAATAAATTCAACATTTTGATTCCAGTTGGATCCCTCCAACCTGTTTTCCAGCATCCACAGATGTTAGCACAATATAAGATACCAATCCCACTTCGAGGGGGATATCGTGGTATAGAGGGTCATCCGCTATTGTATGGGGCGCATAGGGTCTCATCCGTTATATAATGTGGGAAATCAACCACTCCAATATATATACCATATGTAATATCACATCCAAGCTGATAATAAATTACCAATTCAAGCAAACAACCAATAATTTAAATTTAACTATTTAAAAGGTAATAAAAATGAGTGACATTAACTCACCTTTGTTTTTGTCTTGAAAATCCGATTCAAACCAGTTTGTTTCCTTCATGATTCTAGACCTTGAATAAACATTATATGATTTATTATCATTTGAACCAATCGAGCAATTAATTACCGCTTAATAAATCTTAACTCAATCTAATAATTTTGCTTAAACTAATAATTTTCTTTTTGAAACCTTTTTATAACTAAAATATATTAAATAAGTTTATTAAACAAATTAATCACTATAATACATTATTTAAAATAAACTAGTAACTTAAAATATGTAAATATGTATTTATTTATTTTTGAAACTTTTTATATATATATATATATATATACTAATAAGAAATAATCTATATAGGTTTAAAAATCTAATTTTTATATAAACTCCAATATTTTACCAAAATCTTTTCTATATACATTTATGAAAATTAACCAGTACTTTTAAAATATGTATATATCTATTTGTTTCCTCTTCTCTGCCTATATATATTAAAAACAAAACTGCCTTTGAATTAACTTCACTGTTAATAATTTTCTTTTTGTTTTTTTCTAGCCGATGTATACATATACATATATTAATTCCTATCAGTGATAAATATTCTACTAAAAAAAGATAGCGACCTTACTGTTAACTCGCGAACCACCCCTGACGGCAATCGCGACTCCAGGCGACAATAAATCCCAAGTCGAGCAACCCCAACGCTGCTTACTCATGGCGGCTCCACAGTCGCGCCTCCAAGATTCGAGCTCGAGCTCGCAAAACCCCCTTCAACCCGAGATTTGAAATCACGCTTATCCTATTTTCGATTTCGAAATCGAACAAGAAGATAGCCTGCCGTCTTTTTTTTATTGAACGAGATCGAATCTCGTTCGGATTTGATTGAAATGAAATGAAGCTGAGAAGAGGGTTAATTTCATATACGAATAGAAAAAGGGGGAACGACGATTTGATTTGAGGAGAAGTGCTTCGGCCATTTTTCTTCTTCGTTTTGAAACGGGCATTTTTCTTTTTTTATTTGATAACGAGATTATAAAACGAAAATGAAAAGGCTTGGCAATTTTCTCGGCCATATATTTTACAAAGAAGATGCGTGTTTCATGAAGAAGGATACGTGCTTAAAATTCTATACGTGTTTGTGCTTGCTACAGTACACGGTGTAATAATATTATATTTAAATTCAAATTTAAATCGTCTTGAAATCGTAGCTTAAAATCTTGACATCCTATCGAGGCATGCCGCTATGCATTTATAAGATTATACCCCTATTCCGAACATAATGGAAAAGGTTTCGAGTCCTAATTTTATCGTATGGAGAAGATAGCTTTTTGGGCCCAGATATTATATTGAATTTACAATATAGATTCACCGCGTTAATCTACCGTACGATCACATGAAAACTCCAAACACTACGAAAATTCAAATCTGATAATAATACACTATTATGGATCCAATGTAAACGGTTTCGTCGAATTCTGAGACTGTACCTCGGAAGGATATTTTTAAATATCAATTTAAACTATATATTTTTGAAACTGAACATATCACTTTTAAATTAAATTTTAAAATTTTTATTTCCTTCAGTATTATCAATGTAAATTTCATAAGCCTTTGAAATATTTTTAACTAGCTAGAAACCCAAGATTCAACCTTTTAACCAATTTCCAATTTTTAAATTCAATAATTTAATTGCCAATAAATATTGATATTTGAAATTCAAGTTAAAATCAAAACTAAATATGTAAAATCAATTAAATATTCCAATTTCAAATATCCAAAAATTCCGGGTCGTCGCAGGTAATTTGTGTATTGTTTGTTTAAGCATAGCCTATTTTGGGTCAACAACATAGGCTATCAAATTTAAAGCTAAAGCAAGAAGTTTAACCACATCAAACAATTCCATTAAGCACAAAATGAAGACAAAAATTATTAAAATATTGAATCTACATGATTAAGAGAGTTTTATTACCCCTAAACTGAAGGAGTTTAGCCTCTCATATTTGTTATCATACCAACAAATATAGATTGCAACATGAAACAAAAATAATAAAAAAAATGCAAGCTACTGAACAAAGTGAGCTAACAGAAATAAAATAAAAACTAATCTACTTGCATAAATAAAAATATCTACACTACTAATATGAAAGAAAATAAAAAAAAGAGCATGTATTAAAATTGCATAAAAAAAGGAAAGTTACATGAAAGAAAGGAAGAGCTTTTGTTTATTTTTGAGCCTAAAACTAAACTAACTAAGATGGAGTTTCAAAGGCAAAGAGATTAATTACATGAACATATGGGTATTTATACAAGCCTAAAATCCTAATCATATTTTTGGAAATTATCCAAACAACCCTCTTAGAAAGTGTGGCCACTATGTTATCATTAGCATGAGATAATCCTCCATTAAGTGTGCGTGTAACTTTGAAAGTTTTAGCTTTTCGGGAAAGAAGATTGTTTAAAAGAACCCTTTCTTTTGATACTCCTATTCTTATGGTTTCTGAAGGGAATTTGCTATCACTTATGCTTTTAACAATTAAAGCCTATCGAGATTAGGTATGCCACTCATGGTCTAGTGCTCGTGGCTATTATCTTTGCTTTTAGAAATTTGGCATCATTATTTTGGGAGAGAAATTTGTTCTTTACACCTATCATAAATCTTTGGAGTATCTATTTTGTCATAAGGAACTTAATTTGCATCAACAACGTTGGCTCGAGTTCCTTACATCTTATGATCTTGATATTCTTCGTATACTCCCGGAAAGGGAGAATCGTGTTGCCTATGCACTTAGTCGTAAGCAACAAGTGGTTGTTTCTTTGATGATGTCCGAATGAAATGATATTTTTACCAAGTTCATCGGACGTTTAGATGTACTTTGTTTTATTGAGCTTCGTCTCATTTCTTTTATGGACTAGCATCCGATGTTCTTTTATGAGCTTCGGTTCATTTGACATACCATTTTTGTACTACGTCGGTGTTCCGAATTATTTGAACTTTCAATCATCTGACGTACCGTTATTATATTACGTCGATGTTCCAAATTATTCGAGTTTCTAGTTTCTCGGGCGCACCGTTATTGAACTACCTCGTTGAACCAGCTCGATTTTTTTCTGCTATTCATGACGTTTCCCACGTCTTTCAAACTACGGAAATGCCTTAGGGATTTCAATTTTATTCTTGAACCTGGTATTATTGAAGAAATTAAAGTTTCGCCTATTTGACTTTGAGCAACACCCTATTCGCATCATTGCTTCGAAGGTTGAGCGCCTTTGAAATAAAAATGTTCTTTTTGTGAAAGTTCAATGGTTCTCAAATCCTAAGGATTGCTCTTGGGAATCCAGAGAATTCATCGAGCAAACTCGTTCGGGTGTACTCTTTCGTGATCTTTATGGTGAACTTCTTATTTCAAATTTTCTTTTGTGTTGATATGATTTTATGGTTGTTACTATTTATTTTCTTCTTAAGTATTGCAAGGACGCAATTTCTTTAAGGAGGGGAGTCTGTAACAACCCGCATATTTATCGATTGTATATTTAAATATTTTATTTAAATATAGCATCGTTCGTCGGATTTTAGTCCGGAAAGCTACATTTTTGCAAACAGTCGAATCAGGACTCGAGACCACTTTCATTTAGTTCAAAATACCATTTGCGAACTATTTGAGTATAAACTTCGATATGTTTGGAGTTAGTAGAATTTTGCTACTTTTCACCTAGGGCTTTGGGTTGGGTTTTAGCACATTAATCCCACTTATCAACCTAGCTCCACCCTCTTCTCTTCATTCCCTCATAATTTCCCAATACATTCAAGCTTCATCAAAAATGGGGGAAGAGAAAAAGAATTAGGAAATCCTAAGCCCTAGTTTCCATTTGCGAATCCAAGTTTTAACTCCAAATTCAAGAAGCTTTGGTAAGCATCTCCTTCTTCTTCTCTAACTCATTCTCCTTTCAATTTCAGAAATTCCTAAACCTAACTTTGGGAATGTTCTTCTTTTTAAGCTTAGATTCAAGCTTTTTGGGTTGGAGTTGAAGAGTGATTGTCCTTGCCATTGCTCTATAGCTTCTTCTTCGTTTTTTTTGGGTTTAAAGGTGAGATTTTTATCTCACATCTATGTCTACATCTATCTTTGTTGTTAGGTATGAATACCTAACACTTATTCATGTGCATTTGATTTTTGATTTGGATTGATTTGGTAAGTATTCCAATTTTTGGTGTTTTAGTCCAATTTTATGAGATCTTATTATGGATATTTGGACATTGATATTCGAGGCGTATCGAAGAGCCTTTAAGGCTGGGTTGTCGCTTGGCATAAATCCTTAGTCGTTGTTGCTCGTCTGATCGCTCTCGATAATCGTTTAGCCATCTTTGGCTTAGGTTCAGGGAATGCCTGAAATTCAGTTTTCAGACGTCTGAATTTGTATTTCCAAACGTCTGAATATTATACTGGGAATTTTTATTTCTCAGTATTCAGACTTCTGAATCCAAACCTCCAGACGTCTGAATTGGCCCAAATGCAACAAAAAAAAAAATAGGCTTTAAAAGTTATTTTCAGACGTCTAAAATCTATGCTTCAGACGTCTGAATTATGTTCTGGAAAATATTTTATTTTCTAGATTCAGACGTCTGAATCATACACTTCAGACGTCTAAATCTCCTTGTTTTTCCTTGTTTGCCTATTTAGCTAGAGTTTCCAAATTTAATCGATTCGTGTTGTTTCCCTTTTGTTGTTATCATCTGTTATCGACTTTGATGACATTTTCTTCGGGATTTTTGGGAATATCCATTTTGATGGATTCGGTATCGATTTCTTTGGATTTTAGTCACGTCTTCGAATGTGAATTTTGATGATTGATTGTTTCGACAATCATTTCTATGATTTGCCACTTTAAAAATATAAAGGTTTCAACACTAGTAGTAAATATCAAAACTCTTTCATCAAAATGATTTCAATACTATTTTATTACAAAGCTCGTTTCTTAAACCGTTTTTCAATCTACTAGTATATACAAACCTTTACCTCACTCGTATGAGAAATCTAACTAAACGACTTAGTAAAACAAGTGGTATGAAACGCTTGCGTTAACTTCGTCGGTTAATTCTTGGACTTGTTCGATTGAACCTCTTATGACAATTTTCTAGTGGAGATCTACAATTTGTTCGTAAATATTTAATTTAAGCTAGTGGTTATGGGACATGATGCTAAGCTCATATATTTACTAGCTTAGTGTGATTGACACTTCTGGATGATCAATGATGATCATTTTATGGTTTAGACTAGCATTGTGCGATGTCTCTTTGTCCACGTGGAGAACTGTTCCTCGTTTTATTGAGCTTCGTCTCATTTCTTGCATGGGTCGTACCTATTTAGGTGCGTCGATGTTTGTTTATGCATAGGTCGTATCTATTTAGGTGTGTCGATGTTTGTTTATGCATGGGTCGTACCTATTTAGGTGCGTCGATGATTGTTTAAGCATGGGTCGTACCTATTTAGGTGCGTCGATGTTTGTTTAAGCATGGGTCATACCTATTTAGGTGCGTCGATGTTTGTTTAAGCATGGGTCGTACCTATTTAGGTGCGTCGATGTTTGTTTAAGCATGGTTCGTACCTATTTAGGTGCGTCGATGTTTGAATGTGCATGGGGCGTATCTATTTAGGTGCGTCGATGTCCGGTTTATGGAATAGCGTTCCGTTTGGGATTGGCCATCCCTTTGTGATTTCTGGATTTCTAGTTGATGATTTCTGGAATTTATGTTTCACCAAATTTTACAATTGGCATTGATATGTATGTCATTTTTTGTGGCTTGGTGAACTAAATAAAGAACATGATATTCTTTTTGATGCTATGAGATTCTTGAGATATTGTATGACTTTTGTGGATTTTCTAATGCATACTTGTCGTAGTATGACATTTTTGGTTATCATACGTTTTATTTTTATATCTCTTCTTATATCTCATTTTATCTGATTATTATAGCTAGACTGATCCGTTTATTATTTTCTTCTTAAATAATACTCGGGTCAGACTGAGGTTTTACAGGTGCTTCTGCTTGACTCCTTATCGGACCATCATTTGACTTTTGGCTAACTACTTTAGATTAGTAGTTTTTGTTGTACACATTTGAGATATGGACTCCTTGATGTATACTTATCCTTTTGTCTTACACCTGTATCTATTCTTTTGTGATATTGTGAATCTTATTCAACCACCACTCTGATGTACACTTTTATATGTAATATTCATATCTATTTTCGCCCATGTGATATGAATTATCTGTGACTGATTTATGTTATGCTTATTTCTATATTTGTTTTCGAAGATATTGTAGCCACTGTGTAGTAGTCTTGTGGTTGTATCGGCATCGGATTTCCTCTTGAGATGAAATGAAAAGTTATTATTTTATCTGACATATCGGTGCTCGCACAAAGCTATTACACGGATGGTCGCTCCTCAACAGCCTTATTCTCCACACTAGTTGACGGCATTACCCCATGGTGTCCTTGGCTAGCATGGGTATAAAGATGGGGCGTCACAGCTTGGTATCAGAGCCAAACTTCAGAACAATGTAGAATAATTTAACAAGGATCATTGTCCTAAGTCCATCTTAGGAGTCGTGCCTTAGGATTTAATTCGAGTCAATTGGCCCCGTTCTATCCTATTTCTTTTCTAGTGCCTTGTTTTATCAATCATTATCGTTTGATATTCATTTTGTGAATAACCTTTTTCTTCTTCTTTCTTTCTTTCTTAAAGAAGAGAAATGGTTAGACCAGGCCGTCCCAGCGTCGGTCAATCTAGTGCTACTCCCCAAGATGGAGTATTTATGTCTACACAACAACTTCTTGATCTTGTAAAGAATGCTCAAGCTGCCGGACCCATTCTAGAGCCTACTCATCCAAGATCCGGTTTTGCACGCTTGTGCGGAGACTATACCGATTTGGGTGGAAGGCCATTCAGGGGATCCGAGAGCGTTATACAAATCCAAGCTTGGCTCTAATCATGCGATCGCATCTTTACTCGCATGAATCTTATTGACCTTCATCGAGTCCAAGTGGCTTCTACCATGCTCCAAGAAAGAGCGTTAGATTGGTAGGAGCTCTTGACTTCGGAGAATATCGAAGCGAATCTTACTTAGGAGCAATTCAGGGAATGATTCGAATCAAAGTTTGTGCCGGAGGGTTAAAAAGTAACTTTGGCCCAGTGTTTTATTGACCTTGTTCAAGGTGAATCTTCTGTGACGGAATACGTCGCATCTTTCGAATCTCTTTCTAAGTACGGGGTCGAGTATATTAATAACCCATTGAAGAAAAATCGAAGGTTTGTCTGTGGGTTGAACAAGAACCTTAAAAAGCCATTACTTTTGAAACTAGAAGTTTCTTTTGATCAGCTTATTGATATCGCTCTTCGACTTGAAGAGGCCGATAATGAAACTGATGTTGAAGTTGTAGGTGCTAAACAGAACTTCAACAATAACATGAAGAGGCCTATTAAATTCAAAGGTCCCAATCCCAACAAGAAAGGGAGGCAAGAAACTCCTGTTGCAAAGGCCCCTACCTCTAGTCGTGGACAATGCTACAATTGTGGTTCCACGGACCACTATGCAAGGGAGTGTCCGAAACCTCTTTATTGTCGCTATTGCAAAAATTCGGGTCACCATATAACTGCATGTCCCATACTTCAAAGTAGGAAGGGGAGAAAAGCTTAATGTTGTGCAAGCTCTTAGCGCCACTTCTCTTGGTCAAGGTATTTCTCAATCAATCCTTGATTTCATTTGTTTTAGTGATTATCTTTTTCGAGTTCTTATTAATACGGGTTTTATCGAACTATTTTATATCAAAAGAACTTGTTGGTTCCTTTTCTTTAAGTATTTTTGGGCTTGATGACTTCTTTGAGAATTGTGAATCCGGATTGGTGGATTAACAATACTCAATTTGCTTTTTAATTGATGTCGAAATTATTTTATGTGCTATTTCTTTCCAATCCTATTTGCATGTTATGCGTTACGTAGGCTTCGGAATTGATTTTCGTGAACGGATTGGCTTAATCATTATGAAGCCATATCTTATGTCCCAAGTGGACTAATCATCTTCGACATTCTTAATCTGTTAAGCAGATTTTTATTTCTCTTTGCGATTTCGATTCCAATTTGATGACATCATTTTATTCTTTAAACCCACATGATGAGGATAGTGTTATTTCCCACATTCAAATAGTTTGTGAAATTTTACGGTATTTTTGGGCTTATCTTAGGATTATCTCCTAAGCAATCTTTTGAGTGGTGTTAAGGTCTTTTTAACTCGACCTTGCCACCAGTTTTCATTTGCTACGAGTCGCGGAAGTTAGCATTCCACTTACTGCATTCCGCACTCGTTATGATTCTTATGAATGACTTATTATGTCATTCAGTTTGTCCAGCTTATTTCATCCATTTTATAAATCGAGTATTCTATGAATATTTCGATGAGACCATCCTTGTATTTATTGGTTTTGGATGAAGATAGCAATTTAAAAATTTTACAAATCTTTTTCATAAGATTTATTTATAAGTATGGTTGGATTTTGTTCTTAAACGAGCAAAGAATATTCTTAAAACTTCTAAGAGATATTTTTATCATGTAGAAGGTGATTTTGTGATTGTATTGCCCATTGAGTGCATTAAGAATTCTAGTCGATGCGCTTGATCAATGTTATCGATAGGAATCTCCTAAACGCTTTGATGAGACAATTTGACGCAATAAATTTACTTGTAAAAAAAGTATAAATTTCCTTGAAAGATTATTACGCAAAGATAATTGTAATTTTGAAAGTGTTAACTTTTCGGGAATGAAGATTATTCAAAATAACCCTTTCTTTCGATACTCCTATTCTTGTGGTTTCTGAAGGGAACTTGCTATCACTTATGCTTTTAAAAATTAAAGACTATCGAGACTAGGTATTCCACTTATGGTCTAATGCTCATGGCTATTATCTTTGCTTTTAGAAATTTGGCATCATCATTTTGGGAGAGAAGTTTGTTCTTTACACCTATCATAAATCTTTGGAGTATCTATTTTGTCATAAGGAACTTAATTTGCGTCAACAACGTTGGCTCGAGTTTCTTACATCATATGATCTTGATATTCTTCATATACTCCCGGAAAGGGAGAATCGTGTTGCCTATGCACTTAGTCGTAAGCAACAATTGGTTGTTTCTTTGATGATGTCCGAATGAAATGATCTTTTTACCAAGTTCATTGGACGTTTAGATGTACTTTGTTTTATTGAGCTTCGTCTCATTTCTTTTATAGACTAACATCCGATGTTCTTTTATGAGCTTCGGTTCATTTGACGTTCCATTTTTGTGCTACGCCGGTGTTCCGAATTATTTGAACTTTCGATCATCTGACGTACCGTTATTATATTACATCGATGTTCCAAATTATTCGAGTTTCTAGCTCCTCGGGCGTACCGTTATTGAACTACATCGTTGAACTGGCTCGATTTTTTTCCGCTACTCATGTCGTTTCCCACGTCTTTCAAACTACGAAAATGCCTTAGGGATTTCAATTTTATTCTTGAGCCCGGTGTTATTGAAGAAATTGAAGTTTAGCCTATTTGACTTTTGATCAACACCCTATTCGCATCATTGCTTCGGAGGTTGAGCGCCTTCGAAATAAAAATGTTCTTTTTGTGAAAGTTCAATGGTTCTCAAATCCTAAGGATCGCTCTTGGAAATCCAGAGAATTCATCGAGCAAACTCGTTCGGGCTTACTCTTTCATGATCTTTATGGTGAACTTCTTATTTAAAATTTTCTTTTGTGTTGATATGCTTTTATGGTTGTTACTCTTTATTTTCTTCTTATGTATTGTGAGGACGCAATTTCTTTAAGGAGGGGAGTCTGTAACAACCCGCATATTTATCGATTGTATATTTAAATATAGCATCGTTAGTCGGATTTTAGTTGGAAAAGCTACTTTTTGCAAACAGTCGAATTGGGACTCGATAACACTTCCATTTAGTTCAAAATGCCGTATGCGACCTTTTTGAGTATAAACTTCGATATGTTTGTAGTTAGTAGAATTTTGCTACTTTTCACTTAGGGCTTTGGATTGGGTTTTAGCCCATTAACCCCACTTATCAACCTAGATCCAACCCTCTTCTCTTCATTCCCTCATAATTTCCCAATACATTCAAGCTTCATCAAAAATGGGGGAAGAGAAAACGAATTAGGAAATCCTAAGCCCTAGTTTCCATTTGCAAATCCAAGTTTTAACTCCAAATTCAAGAAGCTTTGGTAAGCATCTCCTCCTTCTTCTCCAACTCATTCTCCTTTCCATTTTGGGAATGTTCTTCTTTTTAAGCTTAGATTCAAGCTTGTTGGGTTGGAATTGAAGAGTGATTGTCCTTGCCATTGCTCTATAGCTTCTTCTTCGTTTGTTTTGGGTTCAAAGGTGAGATTTTTATCCCACATCTATGTCTATATCTATCCTTGTTGTTAGGTATGAATTCCTAACACTTATTCATCTGCATTTGATTTTTAATTTGGATTGATTTGGTAAGTATTCCAATTTTTGGAGTTTTGGTCCAATTTTATGAGATCCTATTATGGATATTTAGACATTGATATTCGAGGCGTATCGAAGAGCCTTTAAGGCTGGGTTGTCGCTTGGCATAAATCCTTAGTCGTTGTTGCTGAACTGATCGCTCTTGATAATCATTTGGCTATCTTTGGCCTAGGTTCAGGGAATGCCTGAAATTCAGTTTTCAGACGTCTGAATTTGTATTTCCAGACATTTGAATATTGTACTGGAAATTTTTATTTCTCAGTATTCAGACGTCTGAATCCAAACCTCCAGACGTCTGAATTGGCCCGAATGCAACCAGAAAGAAAATAGGCTTAAAAAGATATTTTCAGACGTCTAAAATCAATACTTCAGACGTCTGAATTATGTTCTGGAAAATATTTTATTTTCCAGATTCAGACGTCTGAATCATACACTTCAGACGTCTAAATATCTTTGTTTTTGCCTGTTTGCCTATTTAGCTTGAGTTTTCAAATTTAATCGATTCGTGTTGTTTCCCTTTTGTTGTTATCATTTGTTATCGACTTTGATGACATTTTCTTTGGGACTTTTGGGAATATCCATTTTGATGGATTTGGTATCGATTTCTTTGGATTTTAGTCACGTCTTCAAATGTGAATTTTGATGATTGATTATTTCTACAATCATTTCTATGATTTGTCACTTTAAAAATATAAAGGTTTCAATACTAGTGGTAAATATCAAAACTCTTTCATCAAAACGATTTCAATACTATTTTATTACAAAGCTCGTTTCTTAAACCGTTTTTCAATCTACTAGTATATATAAACTTTTACCTCACTCGTATGATAAATCTAATTAAACGACTTAGTAAAACAAGTTGTATGAAACGCTTGCGTTAATTTCCTCTGTTAATTCTTGGAATTGTTCGATTGAATCTCTTGTGATAATTTTCTAGTGGAGATCTACAATTTGTTCGTAAATATTTAAGTTAAGCTAGTGGTCATGGGACATGATGCTAAGCTCATATATTTATTAGCTTAGTGTGATTGACACTTCTTGATGATCAATGATGATCATTTTATGGTTTAGACTAGCATTGTGCGATGTCTCTTTGTCCACGTGGAGGACTATTCCTCGTTTTATTGAGCTTCGTCTCATTTCTTGCATGGTTCGTACCTATTTAGGTGCGTCGATGTTTGTTTATGCATGGGTCGTACCTATTCAGGTGCGTCGATGTTTGTTTATGCATGGGTCGTACCTATTTAGGTGCGTCGATGTTTGTTTAAGCATGGATCGTACCTATTTAGGTGCGTCGATGTTTGTTTAAGCATGGGTCGTACCTATTTAGGTGCGTCGATTTTTGTTTATGCATGGGTCGTACCTATTTAGGTGCGTCGATGTTTGTTTGAGCATGGGTCGTACCTATTTAGGTGTGTCGATGTTTGTTTAAGCATAGGTCATACCTATTTAGGTGCGTCGATGTTTGTTTATGCATGTGTCGTACCTATTAGGTGCGTCGATGTTTGCTTATGCATGTGTCGTACCTATTTAGGTGCGTCGATGTTTGTTTAAGCATGGGTCGTATCTATTTAGGTGCGTCGATGTTTGTTTATGCATGGGTCGTACCTATTTAGGTGCGTCGATGTTTGTTTATGCATGGGTCGTACCTATTTAGATGCGTCGATGTTTGACTGTGCATGGGGCGTATCTATTTAGGTGCGTCGATGTCCGGTTTATGGAATAGCGTTCTGTATACCTTGTGATTTTTGGATTTCTAGTTGATGATTTCTGAAATTTATGTTTCACCAACTTTTACAATTGGCATTGATATGTATGTCATTTTTTGTGGCTTGGTGAACTAAATAAAGAACATGACATTCTTTTTGATGCTATGAGATTCTTGAGATATTGTATGACTTTTGTGGATTTTCTAATGCATACTTGTCGTAGTATGACATTTTTGGTTATCATATGTTTTACTTTTATATCTCTTCTTGTATCTCATTTTATCTGATAATTATAGCTAGACTGATCCTTTTATTATTTTCTTCTTAAATAATACTCGGGTCGGACTGAGGTTTTACAGGTGCTTCTGCTTGACTCCTTATCAGACCATCATCTGATTTTTGGCTAAGTATTTAGATTAGTAGTTTTTGTTGTACACATTTGAGATATGGACTCCTTGACGTATACTTATCCTTTTGTCTTACACCTGTATCTATTCTTTTGTGATATTGTGAATCTTATTCGACCATGTACACTTTTATGTGTAATATTCATATCTATTTCAGCCTATGTGATATGAATTATCTGTGACTGATTTATGTTATGCTTATTTCTATATTTGTTTTCGAAGATATTATAGCCACTGTGTAGTAGTCTTGTGGTTGTATCGATATGTCGGATTTCCTCTTGAGATGAAATGAAAAGTTATTATTTTATTTGACATATCGGTGCTCGCACAAAGCCATAACACGGATGGTCGCTCCTCAACAGCCTTATTCTCCGCGCTAGTTGACGGCATTACCCCGTGGTGGCCTTGGTTAGCGTGGGTATAAAGGTGAGGCGTCACAAAAGCCAGCCTTGTTAAGAAGATAAACCAAAAGTAAGTTCTTTCTCATCTCTAGAGTGTGCATCATGTCCTTCAGTATGACGGTTTTTAACAATGGCGTAATGCTTCCAATCCCAGCAACAGTAGCAGTGTGAGAATCTCCTAACATCACTTTCATCTCCTCAGCATCCGTGTATGTTTTGAACATAGCATGGTCATAATTGACATGGCATGTAGCGCAAGTATCTACCCATCGTTCTTCTGATCCTCCTATAAGATTGATCTTAATAATCATAGCAGTTAGTGGCTTCTCTTCAGTCAGGTTCGCCTGAGGAGAAGGATGATACATGTTCCAACACTTTTGTGTCATATGACCTTGTTTGTTACAATCATAACAAATGAACTGACTAAAATCATTCTTTAAGGGTGGTTGTTGTTATGGTGCAGTATAGTTCCTTTGAAGGTTCTCCATCTTGTTGCGGTTCTAATTAGACTTACGGTTCTGATTATTAAAACTTTTGGGATTTGATTTTAGAACCACAGCCTTTTTAGTGTTGCTAGAAATAGCAAGCACTTCCTCTTTCATTTCCTGTTTTCAGGATTCCTTCTCAATTTGGAGGCTAATAATCAAACTTCCTAGTGAAAATTCTTTAGTTTTATGTCTAAGCTTATTTCTGAACTCCTTCTAACTAGGAAAATTTATCGGTATGCACCACAACTTAAAACTGTTCGTTAATAGTCATACCTTCAAAGATGATCTCATGAACTATTTTCTAAAGCTCATGAAATTGAATCTCTACCAACCTATCATCAGACATCTGATATTTGTGGTAGAGGCTAACTATGTATTTCTTTGTTCTAACTTCCTCCGTGCTATAATTCTTATGCGGCGCCTTCTTGATCTCCTTAGCTAATTTGTCCTCTTGTTTGTAGTGGTCATATAGGTCATTATTATATATGTAGTCATGCCCGACCTAGGATTGTTATTCCTTGCTCTCTACTTCGGTAGGTGGTAGACAATGGTGACTTTTCGGTGGTTTGAACATAGAACACCATTTTCATTATCAGGAAAAATTTCATCTTCTACCTCCGTCTTTTGAAGTGCAACCCCTCGAATATGAAGGGCCTGATGGTATTTGGAAGTATTGTTACAGTAAAATCATCGGTCATAGCCATTTGCAGTAGTGAAATCATCTTAAATTATTAGACTTTTATACCGAAAATGGATGAGTCATGTACTTAATTGCTTTCTTTAAGATGATTCGTGACTTAGCCCCAAGGTGCAAGACTAGCCATCAACCGCTCTGTCTCCAGGATAAAACAACCTCTAAAATTTGGTTGATTTTTTGTTTGCATGATATCCAACCATATTGAATTTATCACTTTCTAATTTAATCGCTTGAAATAATTCTATAGAGAGAGAATGGGAGAGGAAGAAGAAGAAGAAAGAAACCGTCTATTCCTTTTTTTCTTTCTGTCTATCTATTATTTGAATAGGCAGAATGAAACTTTTATGCATTACTAAAGTGGGGATTGTTGATGGATCCAAAATTGTTGTCATTCATTTCAAATTTTATTACCATTAATTTTTGCAACGACTCAATAATAATAGCTTAAAATTATATTGCTATTATACACGTCATTAATTACGAATTTTATTAACATTAACTTTTGCAACGGCTCAATAATAATGGCTCGTAAATATATTACCATTATACGATGTTATTCATTATGAATTTTATTGCCATTTATCTTTTTATTAATTCACTTTAAATTCTAACAAGTTTTAACCTTAAAAACTTTAAGACATGTATGATTTTCACGGATAAACTCCTTTTTGCACATAGCTTGCATCATTGCGTTATTTTACCATTTTGGACTTAGTGATGATATTAAAATTTATATACACTAGTATAGACAATATAATTAGGACTTGAGTATAATGATTTATAATTAAAATAATTATGTATTAAAACAATTAGTCAGAATTTGTGTAATGTGATACTACTTGTTTCATTCAAATATATGGTATTTGAATTTGCACAAACTATAAATTATACACACACACATATAGACAATCATATATATATATATATATATATATATATATAAATGTATATATATAAATATATAATTTTTCTAAATGTTATATTGTATAAAATGTTGTTTATATTAATAATAAATCATTTTGTTAAACACCACTTTTAATAAACAATAACATTACTAATTAAGTAACTAAGTTAATATACTAATAAAGTTATTGAAATTAATTTGAACCAAATTCAAAACTAGAATAATTAAAGTAAGCATAAATTAAATGTAAAATTTAAAATAGTTAAATTAAGTATTAAATATAAAACATCCAATATCTAAAAACAACAATAATTAAAATGACTTAATGTTAAAAATATTAATCATGATAATATTATAGAATATCTAGTGCATAATGAGTTAACAATGATTTTTTAATTTTCCTTTCTAGCCCACTGCGTGATGTCTGATCCACCATAATTAATATGAAGGTTTCGTTGAAGTTACATATGATAAAATATTGATTTACAAATTAATATTGTTGTTAGGAATTTTATGAGAACTAAAAGCATGATATTTGAATTATTAAATTATATAATTGATTTATGATTTATCCATGGAAAATTTGAGTATTTCATAATTTATTTAATGTTTAAATGGAAACTGAATTTGAATGACAAATCATGATAAATTAATTTCGGAATTGATCACTAACGAGACTTTATGTTTGTTACTTTATTGAGTTTGATTTATTATTAAACTATAAAAAATTCATAAATCTAATGAATTTTACTATAAAAATCATCTGAAAGCTATCATAAGTCTATTTTGGAAAAAAATTATTGGTGATTTTATTTTTTTACGTTAACAAGTTGTTTGTGTATAAAGTTGATGATAAAAAATATATGTTAACTAATCAAGATTTTATATTTATTTAATTATGAGAATGGAGAAATTATGAATATTTTACACATATATTGGTTACGAAAAATTTTATTAAAAAGGAGAAAGAATGCTACCTTCTTAAATTCATGAGTATATTTTAGAATTAAACTACTATTTTGATGTTAAACGCATTAATATTTACAATTTATATATGTCTAGAAGAATTGAAACATTGCCTATTTGTTGACATGAACAAAATTTTGAATGTGATGATGTAGTGAAATAAGTTATACATTATAGTATAATGAAGATACCATGTGCACAAAACTTATACAGTAGTAAATTGAAGGATGACATCATATTTAAATTAAATAAAATGATTCATATTCTAAGGGAGACGAGGTATATTTATAAAATGATATCTATAAATCTTAATGAATAGCGATTGTTTGAGTAACCCATAAAGTATTCCGAGATGAGATATTAATACTAAAAAAACATATGTTTGTGATTTTTGAACACGGAAAATGGTTATTTTGGTCCATACGTGAGTTAAACGAAAATTGCATGTTTGAGAAGTTTTTTTGGATTCTGATGTTTAGTTTGAAATGCATGTTTGAATGTGGAATTTGAGTTATAAGTGTAGAAAATATTTATGTCACATACATACAAGAAAATGTATGTGATGAGATGGTTATGTTGTATGTGAAGTTTTTTCTCCCCCTTCTACATGAACTTGGTTATAAGACCTTATGTTTGTTATACCATATTGTATAATTGAATACTTTAAGAGTTATGCACATAATAGAAAAATTACATGAGTTGAATTGAGTACCATGTTAATACATATATGTTTTATTTAATTATTATTTTTACTTATATTATGTTGGTATTTATTTGTATGTATGAATATACAAAATACGATGAAAGTATATATAATGTAACAAATTTGACAAAAACGAAAGTATAGTTATCTTGGTATGTTAGACTATATGTGGAATAAACTATTTCATTTGGTTGTTAAATACTCTACTTCATCATAAAAGGCTAGACAGGACTCCTAATTGAACGAATTGGGTTAGTCGGAAGTAGGGTAATTGGGTAAATTTCAAAAAAAATTATATTGGATCTTTATCGGGCTTACATGGCCTAAATTCTTTTAGAGCTTTTCCAAAATTTTCTTTTTTTCATTTTGTTATAATTATTTAAAAATTAATTTTTAACCGATCCTATAGTACGATTAGCGCATCAAATGTACTTATGTGGAAAGTGCAAGTGCGGCATATGAAAAGTACATAATTAATGTGAACATTGCTTAGGTGTTCGCATTTACATTTCCCCTTCATATTTTCCTTTGTGTCTAAAAGATAAATTTTTTTATTATACACACACACACAAAATATAAATATCTTGCATAGTGGTTTAAATTGAAATAGGCTTTATTTATATTGCATGCAATAAATAAATGAATACAATATCTAATTAAAGTAGTTCAAAAGTTTACTATTATAACTTATATAAAACCCTTTTGAAACTTTGAGTTAAATACAAATACACATACAAAAATATTATTACATAAATATATAAACTTATATATGTACACAAACTAAAACAAATTTGAAATAAAACAAATTAAGAATCATAACCAATCGGTTTGTGAAATAGAATGTTTGACTTTTGAAAAAAGATTTAATACAGGTCCAAACACAATTGTAAAAATGTTTCTTGTTTTGTTTCAATTAGAAAAATTTGTTTAGAATAAATTAAACATAAGACAAATAAGTCAATAATTAATTAATGTAATATTTCAAAGTTTTAGTCACATAGCAATTTATATGTACACATTTTAATCTAAATCTTCTAATATGAAAAATAACTTTTTAACAAAATTATTCCAAAAATTAATTTTGTTTGTTTTCTAAATAACAATAATAAAATCAGACGACATGGGCATATAGATGTTCATGATAAGAAGGTCTAGATCCAGGTTAAACAAACTAGATAAATAAATATATAGAATAAAGATAAATGAAATTATTATAGCTCATAACTCAAATAATAGAGAACATAACAAATGTTTTCTTTACGTAAATCAACATGATAAGAATATACAGCTGATTCAAAAAGGAGAATTGAGATATTCAAGTCAAAATTTGAATTCACACATATGAACAAAAGGGAGAGATAGAAACTTAAATGGGTGTAAACAAAATTAAAAGACATCTACATATATAGAATTACTTTAAAATAAAGCCAAAAGAAACATCTCAAATGATCGATGATAGAACAAATCCTAGATCCAATGGATCAATCTCTAGATCTGCGGTAATTAAGGGATAACACGTATTTCTTTTTAATTATGGAATTTTAAAGCTATAGCCACCGTGGAAAATTCAGCCTTGATGTTTCTATAGAGGCAGAGAAGAAAATAAATAGAGCAAGATCAGATTAAAGAAGAAAATAAATGTATAATGAATATTTGATCTTTTTCTCCCTTTAATTAAAATTGCCCCTTCATTTTAAATTAAAAAAAAAACCCTCCCCTTCTCTACCATCATAAATAGCCATCATTTTGGGCTTTGTGTCTAAAAGAAATTCCAAAATCCAATTAATATTATCTCCATTTAAATCTAATTTAAATTTCCTATCGATATCGTATTCCACGCATTTATAACTTTTTATATATACACATAATTAAATACCAATGGAAATCAAACAAATCAAATAAGAAATATTCATCAATTAATATTTCACTAATATTAATCTGATTAATTTATTTGGATCCCATTTCAGTATTTATCTTGTTTAAATTGAATTTAAACATTCTATCGATTTGTATATTGATATGCACATTTAAAACTTTTATATACACACTTTACTAGATACTAATGAAATCCAATAAATTAAATGAATTTTTTTTTAATAATTAATTTAAAAAATAAATGAAAATTTATAACTATTATTTTATAAATATCAATTAATTTAATTATTTCCAAAAATTAAAAATTAATTAAATCATGTGGTTAACTTGGAATATTCATCATTTTGGTAGTGTGACTCAAAGGTGTAAATTCGATCTGTGATGATATTGAACAATTCAAACATTAACGTTCACATGTCACCTTAGCTAGTGGTATAAAATTTTGGCTAAATTTATCGCTTACATATTGTTATCCCATTTTTTGGACAAAACTGGAATATCAATGTTGTGTGCGTTTCCACCACGACCGGAACAGGAAGAAGCCAGCAAGCGTACATAAGTCAGGGGTTTCGCTCAAGAATCAAATATAAAAGTTCCATTCGGCATAGCCCATTCGGCAATAAGAAGCAAGGCCTCACTCGGCACTCAGAGCACATAAGTTCATCCGGCGTTCCCAGTACAAGAGTTCATTCGGCTTTCCCAATCCATTCGGTAGTACCGATCCAAATCCAACCTTCCCCCCATATCACAGCCGAACCGGACCTCTCCACCTCCATGCCGAACCATGCATAGCCGAACCAAGCTCCACTTCCATGCTCCACCGAACCACATACCACCGAACCAAGTCACTTCGTCCATCACCGAACCATGCATAGCCGGACCAAGCTCCAACTTCTCCAAGCTCCATGCCGAATGAAGCCTCGCCGAACCAGAACGCTACCAGATCAGATTGCTTCAGCCAAGCCCACCAGCAGCTATAAACATCCAAGACCCCTGCCCCCAGCCTCACTCTATAAATAGAGGGGCAGGGGTACAACAATGGGGACGAGTTGGAGAGCTCAAGCCTGGAAGGAACTCTCAAACAACTTTAGATACTTGTAATCAAAGCTTTGTACTTGTAATCTGAAGAGAAAAAGGAGAATAACATATAAAGTGGACGTAGGCACGTTCTGGCCGAACCACTAAACTGTAAAAGACACACAGATTTATAGTGGTTCGGCCAGAACGTGCCTACGTCCACTTTATATGTTATTCTCCTTTTTCTCTTCAGATTACAAGTACAAAGCTTTGATTACAAGTATCTAAAGTTGTTTGAGAGTTCCTTCCAGGCTTGATCTCTCCAACTCGTCCCCATTGTTGTACCCCTGCCCCTCTATTTATAGAGTGAGGCTGGGGGCAGGGGTCTTGGATGTTTATAGCTGCTGGTGGGCTTGGGCTGAAGCAATCTGATCTGGTAGCGTTCTGGTTCGGCGAGGCTTCATTCGGCATGGAGCTTGGAGAAGTTGGAGCTTGGTCCGACTATGCATGGTTCGGTGATGGACGAAGTGACTTGGTTCGGTGGTATGTGGTTCGGTGGAGCATGGAAGTGGAGCTTGGTTCGGCTATGCATGGTTCGGCATGGAGGTGGAGAGGTCCGGTTCGGCTGTGATATGGGGGGAAGGTTGGATTTGGATCGGTACTACCGAATGGATTGGGAAAGCCGAATGAACTCTTGTACTGGGAACGCCGGATGAACTTATGTGCTCTGAGTGCCGAGTGAGGCCTTGCTTCTTATTGCCGAATGGGCTATGCCGAATGGAACTTTTATATTTGATTTTGAGCGAAACCCCTGACTTATGTACGCTTGCTGGCTTCTTCCTGTTCCGGTCGTGGTGGAAACGCACACAACATTGATATTCCAGTTTTGTCCAAAAAATAGGATAACACATATCCTTTGGTAAAATCTAATTTTACATATCCTTATTGTAGATGCTTGGTTGACTTGCATTCTCAACTTTGGAATTTGGTTGCATCGACGTGAAGTTGGCTTTGACTGAATTTCATAGGTCGGAGGATGGGCATATGCACTTGATGTATCCATGATTTCTTAGGTCAAGAACATAAAGTGAACCATCTCCCTTGGCTTGCATTGACAAGTAATCACTCAAGCTTGGCATCGAATGGAGTTTTGTGGTGATTTGGGCAAGAAGCAGGGATCAATACCGATCCCTGGTCATGGATCGATTCCAGTCCATAACGTAGCATGGATCTTAGACCTTGGACCTGGTACTTTAATGATTTTGTATATTTTCTATTTCGAGAGCTTTTTAAATGTTTATAGCTTCATCTGTTGTCCTTACTCGATATTTGAGTTTGGTAGCCATCGCTTTGGATTTTTGCTTAGTAATATTTTTGTTCGATATCTGATTCATCTGAATATTGCTTAGCCATAAAGCTGAATAACATTTACCTTGCAAATGGAAGGTGTGCTTTGCTCAAGAACAAATGTCCAAAATGATTATTCACTAGTAGTTGAATTTTTTGGTTATAAATTGATGAAACCGCGACGAATCATACGATTCCTTTGGATCACCTATAAATCAAAGATTGTTCCAAATCATTATAACTACGGACTCGAGTCCTTACTTGAGTGTTAGTCATAAACAATCATCATTTCGTGTTTCCCTGGAATTTCAGGTCATACGCGGTAAAACAAAATCATCCCATGTTCGTCCGGAGTTAGCAATCACATAATAAAATTAGTTCCTTCCCGTGTTCATCCAGGATCTAGTTACAACATATAAATTGCACGTCGAGTAATCAGGGTCAACAAATCATGGAAGTTCATTTCCACCGGTTGGACGGTTATTTATAAATCATCCAGAATTGCCTAAAATTCCATTATAAGAGCGCCAAACCTACCGACGGAGAGAATTAATCTAATGCTCACTATCAGTTCGTTTCAAAATCAAGTGGAGTTCAAGTTAAAACTTTATTTGATCTCCTCAGGTCGCATTAGCAATATCCAGTTGGTTTTCGATCCCTTCAGATCACATAATCAATGATCAATTCAATTTCTAATCTCTATGGATTGTTAGTTTAATCCTTGACCTCTCTATATCGTTAATTGAATCCTCGACCTCTTCGTATTGTTAGTTGAATCCTCAATCTCTCTGGATCGTTAGTTAAATCCACGGTCTTCCCGGACCGTCTGCTAGATCCATGACCTCTCTTGGTTGTTAGTTGAAATCTCGATCTCTCCGGATCGTTTAGTTTCTAGTCTAAGGTTCAATCTCTTCAAATCCTTGCTGAGTCCAATCTGCTTGCTCTCCAGCAAGGGGAACCAACGTCCAAGCAAGTCCATCTACTCACTCTCCGGTGTTGGGACTCGCCCTCGTACAAGCTCAGTCCACTCACTTTCTGGCAAGGGGGCTTGCACCATATAGTCATCACCCAATCTCTTCGGATAGGTCTACCATGATTAATTAATTCATAAATCAATAACGGTCAACATGTACAAATGATTTTTAGAATCAAGCATTCATTCATAGAAATCAAACTTTGACATCTAAAAAACATCACGACATCCAACCATCCCACCGGGCATTACAGCCCGACATCCAACTTAGAGCTTGCATACGGACCGATCGAGATCCTATATGCAAGTAAGTGGCTTAACTGTAATACTACACCATCTACGGAAAATAAAGACGAAGTGCGGGAATCGAAATTGACTCACTGCTGTCTTAATCATGAGATAACTATCGTATACCTTGATCCTAGGCCGCTTCCATTTACTGTATACAATGTTTGCTCCTACTTCATCACGACGGCTTTATTTCTCATGTACTGCTGTAGCTGGTTATTCCTAACCCATTCCTTAATCAGATCATGAAGGTGCATGCAATCATTTTTTTATGCCCATCCAGTTCGTAGAATAGGCAAAACTTTCCCGATCTTCTTTTTCGACTCGTGGGTTCTCTCTTCATCAGTTTTAGACGGGGAATATGCCCCTACTATCAAGGTATCCTCTTTGGTGTTTCATTCAACTCGATGTAAGAAGAGAATTTCAGTTCCCTTCTCTATCGCTATGGTCCTCCAAAGCCATCATCCGCCTTTTTCTTTCCTTTATGCTTTCCAAATCCCGCCCCGGACGATCCACCGTCATCCAAAGCATTAACGTATGCCTTTTGAGTTTCAATGTCCTCCCGACGCAAGTATCTTTCAGCCTCATGGTAGAATTCCATGAGATCCCTTGGTGGATCCCTTCTAAAGCAATCTTAAAATATGTCTTGCTATCAACTCCTGAAACTGCCGCCATCAGGACCACCGATGGATCCGACCTATGAACCGCAGCGACTGCCGCATTAAACCTTATTAAATAACTTCTTACGGTCTTTTCGGACCTTTGCTTCATGCTTAATAACAATGTCACATTTTTTGGTCATGAAATATGCACTTTGAACTGCCTAATGAATCTAATCACTAACTCGATCCATGTGCCGATGGACCCCTTTTTGGGCTGTATGAACCACATCGCCACTAAATTTGTCAAATATAAGGGAAACACCATCCCATTACCTCTTTAGACGCATCCAACACCTGCATATTCAGATGTATCTCATTAGATGAAGCGTTGGATCAGTTTTTCCATTGTACATTTCTGATGTTGATAACTTAAAATTGGGTCGATTTCTCACGAACTTGATGTTAGGAGTGAATGGGTTTCTAGTCACATCTTCCAGACTTTGGTCCGATGGTCCACCTCTCATTGCTTGTCTAACTATCTCGACAATTCTATCATTATCATCTAAGGAAAGTCTCAATTCCATATTTTCATTCTGCCTCCCGTGCCTACAAGGAAATGCTGGTATGTACTCCTCTGGTGGTTGTACATTTGCTTTCTGATATGTGTTTTGTTGTTTAATGCCATTTCCCAGGCATGTTCCATCTCTTTCCAAATTCAAATTCATTATGCCTCAAGTTCTCAAGGATCAGTACCGATTTATGATTGGGGATCGGTACCAAGTCGTGGCGCCTCTTTGGAGTTTGCTCCAATTTTCTCCATTCTTTTTACATGTGCATTTGTTATGGTTTTTGGCTCTAGTTCTGGTCTGCAGCAACTCCGATTGTTCTAGTTCTTCCATCCTTATAGAGAATCCTTCCATTATCTCTTCCTGGCGGGCTATCATTCGGTTCTGTGTTTCTGTCATCATCATTTCCATCTCATCTATGGTTATGTAGGTGGAAGGGGGTTAGATCTTGAGGACACCTCTTGGCTCTCCCCACATCCCCATTGGCTTTCTCTAATAGTAGTTCTCCTGATTAATGGTCTCGTCATCTTCTTAATTTCATGTTTCAAGTTGATAAATCCGAGTTCTCTCAGTGAATGCACCAAAATATTTACGTCAAAGTTGGTACAAAAACCCAATGAAATAATACATATGAAAATTTTAAGAAAGGGCAAGTAATAGAAAAGAAGAACACATAATTTTTATAGTAGTTCGGCGGACATTTCGGCCTACATCCACTTAGACTTTGTTATTCGATTTCTATCGAGTTTTTACAAATTTGTTTTCAGGGATCAGTGATGATCCTTAAGAACATGGAAGAATTACATAAATTTGTTAGAAGACCTAAAAGATCCTAGAAGCAATGCTCATCCTCATCTACTTATAGTTGTAGATTGGCGAATCATCTCCTCCACATTCTAGGCTATGTTTTTCAAGTCCAGGAAGTGCTAACTGAAAAAGATCGCGACCAAGTCATCAACATTTAAGGATCGGTACCGATCCATAGTCAAGAATCAATATCGATCCTTAAACTTACTTTGTGGATCTTTGCGTTCTCTACTTTGGTATTTGATTGCACCAACGTGGAGTTGGCTTTGATTGAATTTCATAAGCTGGAGGATGAGCAAATGCACTTAATGTATCTACCGATTGCTTGGGTCAAGAATATAGAGCGAACCATCTCTCTTGGCTGGCATTGACTAGTAATCACTTTAGCTTGGCATGCATGGAGTTTTGTCATGATTTGGGGGAGAAGCAGAGAACGGTAGCGATCCCTGGATCGGTCGGTACCAATCCATAAACAGGCATGGAGCTTTTGGCATGTTTATTGCTTCATCTATTGGTCTTACTCGATATTTGAGTTTGGCAGTTATTGCTCTGGATTCCTACTTAGTATTTTTTTTTGTTCGATATCCGATTCATCCGAATATTGCTTGGTCACAAAGCTAGATAACACTATTAAATATATTTTAATTAAATATTTAATTATTTATAACACATTATAACAAATATATAACATAAAGGAAACATCTTTACTATAAACGAGGACTGATTACAGAGTTAATAATTCATAACAAATTATAAAATTGACTCTAGGGCATACCCCTGACTCTATAATTAATAAATTATGAGAGTGTTTTCTTTCAAACTTGAAATTTTTGAAAGTGTGGGGATACTTATGACCTATCAAAATTTTGAAGGACCAATTCTTGACCTAAGATCTTTGACTATATGCCATTTGTTATGCTTTTACTATTGACATTTTTACAAACTTGGATGTGAAAAAAAAGAGAATTTTTTTTCCTTTTCTCTCAATTTGGGACAATTAGTTTAAGAGTCACTGTTGTGATATTAGGCATCCAAATGAGAAATGTTGAAAATGATTTCTTAAGTCAATCTCATTACATTGAGAAAATCCTAAAATAATTGATTGTCTCAATAAGGCGCATATGTGATCCACATATGATTCCAACATATATATTCATAAGAATGAGGGACTAAGTGCATTATAGTAGGAATATGCTACGATTTTAGGAAGGTTGTGTTTTCGTAAGTTATACAATACCTAACGTTACCTACGCTATGAGTAATTAAATGGATACACACCTTGATGAACATTGGAATGTGTAAGGTCGAAAAGGAACTTGGAAGATTCACAAAATGGTTCTCAACGAAAGTATTCCTTAAAGCTTCGAAAGATGGCCTTAAGCTTAGAGCAGATCGATACCCATTGGAGGTGAAGCGAAGCCATATGAACAATCCTTGCACCAAAAGTTTCCATGAAGTTTTCTCTATTGTTGAGCTACGTACTCATATATAATGCGTAACTAGTTTTTGGTGGTGCTTTTGATACGCACATGATTAATTTTAATGATTTATCTACGTTTGAGCTCTTTTGCTCTTATCAAATCAATAACCAATTTTAGTGATGCGTTTTATACGCACTTGATTGATTAACTATTTAATCCCTTCTTGAGCTTCTTTACTTTTGTATAATCCACCACAATTTTTGATGATGCTTTTGAGACGCACTTGATGAATTTTACTGATTTGTCTTACTTTGACCCTTTTGCTCTTATCAAATCCATATCCAGTTTTGTTGGTATTTACGACACGCGCTTGATGGAATTTGATACTAAATATGTGGTTGAGCTTTTTTACTTTTATGTAATTCATGTCCAGTTTTTTGTGGTTCTTTCGAGACGAACTTGATGGATTTATTTTTATAAGGTTATGTGTTATTGCTTTTATATGATTCAAAGCCAGTATTAGTGGTGCTTATGATACATTGGGTAGGATATTTTCTTTGAGTTTCCTCGTAGTTAGTGGGAATGTTGGATGGCTATAATAAAACTCAAAGTCCTTTTATTTTCTGACATTTTGTATTATGTATTAATGGATGATTGTTCCTATCTTTTAATGTTTATTTATTAACGTCAATTTATTTGAGAGAGATACATGCACTTTTTATTTTCCTTTCGTCCTCTTCACTTTCTTTCTCTTGTTTCTCCTTGTTTTCAGAAATAATACAAAATCTCGGTTAACAAAATAATTTATCCGTCGCATTCTCCCTACAAATTCTTTTGAAACAAAATCATCTTCCATATATATTTACACTTCCTAGACGCTAAATTCTGTAAATCTTAGAATACTTCAATTTTAAATGCATAAATTTAAAACGTTGAATTTCATTTTAAACAAAACTGTCTCGTGCATGACAGGACACTACTTATCACTTACTCATCATTGTTCCTACCCGTCAATTGCAACATCTTCCGTGCAGTCTAAAGTCGGCGTTTAAGAGCAAAGCAAAGTACAAAATATGTTTCCATCTCAAACTTTAATTTTCAAAATTAAATTTTGTAATATTATTTTCCAAATTGATCTCCTGTTTCGAGCTGGCCTTATCATATGTATGTATTGTCTTTTAATTGTTGTACCGTTACGGGGATCCAAAATTGCTTGCATAAGTCTCGACACGCTAATCTAAAATATCTGATGCAGTAGGAATAAACAATAACCAGGCAATAATTAGTATTGCTAGTGTTGCAAGTAGAACATCTCCATCATCCCATGAATTATTATTACATCAAAAATATTATTATTTTGACTTATAATCGCAACATAGCAGCAAAAGAGGAAAGGTTATCAAATATATTTCAGTGGATGGGTCACGTTATAGACAGCCATGTTCCTTCAACAAGCAAGCTTCTTTACGTGTCCACTACGTCTTTTCAAATTTCGTAATCACATGTACTAATTCCCTATCCCAACACTCTTAAATCTAACCGTCAAAATAGATACAATTGCTACAAACGATAACTAGTTAACAACATTGCGTTATTCCATTAAATTGTCTCCTAACCATATATAAACGTTATAATAATAAAAATATTACCACATGATCTCCTAGTTACTGACGCGTACCACATGATGTACAAATATTAAAGTATCGTGTTTTTACGTGTACATTTTGTGTTTCTAACGTACATAAACTTTGCAAGTTCGTATGCACATAAACTTTGCAAGTTCGGATTTGCTAGAATTTTAAGCCATACCCCATTTTGGCCCATCGAGGGATAGTTTTATAAAGCCTGATGTATACGTGATCTAATGGTTTTTCAAACAATTCTACACGATTCCCACTATCGTTTTAAACCTGCTTCATGAGGCCCATTTCGTCACATCGGCACCAATTTACCTTGACGCTTTTGCTACAAAATATTTATTTTTCTACAGGTTTTCCTAAACTTTTTTGAGAGAGTAAATACATATTGGCCCAAGGCCCAAATGAAAACCGAGCATAGTACCCGTATGCTACCCATCAAACCACGCATACAAAATAAACTCATAACCCTAACTGCAACTCCCGACTTCATTTTCACCACTCTTTTCAAACTCCGAACCCTAGAGGAATTAGGGCCAATCAAATTTTGGAGCTATCTGTCAATTTCTCATTTTTTTTTTATTCAACTTTCTGCTTCAAGGAGGCTTCCAAGTCTTCTCTTTGCTGCTATTAGCCCCTCTATTTTTCAGAGATGAAAACTTCAGCTTCATTGCTGTTGTTCGGATTTTTGAGTATATTTACTGTCAACTTCTCTTGCTCTTGAAGTTTGCCGCTCTCCCCTCTGCACCATAGAGATAAGTGATATACTTACTTGTCAAACTTGCTTCTAAAGTGATTTTCTCCTATGCGCTGATCATTCACTTCGAGTTGCAAATTCATGTCTTGTTGTAGGAAAATGTTCGCTTTAGGCTTGTGGTTCAACGAGCTACTACCACTGTTCAAATTAGGTAAGTTAAAGTTGAAGTTATTAACATTATTTCTTAAATTATATAAATGATTTGTATAATTAGTTGCTTGTTGATTTTCCATGTAGTGACAGGCATCCAATTTCTGTTGTTTCTATAAGATGTCCCTCTTTCACGTTCCTCATCTAACGACCCGTTTGTGTTTGCATAGGAGAGGCTTTTCATTTGGTGAAGTGGTTTGGCCGTCTACCAATAGTTCACTGGTTGGGTCTAATAAACGATGCCGGAATCTGATTCGGGGAATATCTGTGGTATATTTCCCGCAATGTAAGAAAGCTTCAACCCTTTCTTCCAAGTTATCATACTATTGCCTTCTTTGATTATGTATTTTTGCCTGTTCAGCTTGCTTGTTTACTTTACTGATAGGAATTTGACTTTTCGAATTGATAGTTTTCTAGAGATGCATACAATTTGTTTCTTTACATTTATGTAATCACATGTTTCTCCCTCTCCAAATATGGTATATTGTTGTTGTTAATAGTACTGAAACTTTTCTAAAGTCTTTCGATTTAGCTTTGAAATTTTGTTGTATCTATTGAATGCTTTCTCTGATGTTTTGCACTGCTTGTTGTAGATTAATCTTTAACCTTGTTTTGGCAATAAACCAATTATGCCTTTAGTACACACAGTCAAAAAATAAGTGTTTTAAGTTTTCATCTTCATTTTTGCAAAGCAAACATTTGATTTCTTCATCTTTTTTTCAATTAAGACATCTATCTCTTGTTGGAAGCCTGTTTAATAAAGCAAAGTATGAACGATGAGACATTTTTGGAGCATTTGACCTATTCCAAATAATCTTGCACTAGTCAACTTCTGTTTCATTTCCTCTTATATACTCCCATGCTTTTATGTAAGAGAATCTGCCTTTTGATGAGAGTTTCCAATTCCATGTATCATTTTGCAAACTTAGATAATTTTTGATTTTTTCTATTGATATTTTGAATATAGAGGTACTAGATGATTATGTGTGATCCACCTATGAATTTTGAAAGATGCTTTGTACTTTTTCACTAACCCCGCCAAAGTTGTATATGTTACTCTAAACAAGTAGATTCACCAACGATTTTCTAAACAACCATGGGTCAATCCACAAACTGGTTTTCTTACCATCTTTAATTTTTCTTTTTAAGACTTTGATGTCATTTTCTCTACAACTAAGAATGCTTTTCCAAGTGAATGAATAATGGTTTTCAATACCAACAGCCAAAAAATTTTGTTCTTGAGAAGTTTTGCTTTCATCCACCTTATCTATGAAGATTTTCCTTCCACAAATTTCCAAAATAAGTTAAGTTTGCATGTTTCTCTTAGATCATGTATGTTTCTCAAACCCAAGCCTCCTACTTTTTTAGATTCACATACATTTTCCCATGCAATTTTATGATATTTTTCCCTCTATATAAAATTTGCACACATTTTCTCTGTTTTTTGTATTGCTTTTGCTAGGATATTGTGAGATTGAATCCAATACATAATGATTGCCATGATGACTGTATGTGTTAGCTTAATCCTTCCAGCTAACGACAGCTAATTGCTTGCCCAACCTTTCGATCTATTTGAATTAAATCATATACTCTTGTGCAATCTCTATCATTTATTTGATTTATGCTTAGAGGTAATCCCAAGTATTTGACTGGCGGGCTTCCTTCTTTGAATTTTAAAATACATAAACATCTCTTCTTTTTTCGTACATTCTTTGCTAAAATAAACTTAACTTTTGCAGCCACTGGCTTTTAAGCTAGCATATTCTCTAAGTTTTTTGAAAATTTTGATAAAAGTCCTGGCATTTTGTAAATCTGCATTTAAAAACAATAAATCATTAGCATATAATAAATGCAAAATGGAATTTTTAGTTCTACTTATTGTCTTAATATTCCCATTATATGTTCAATTTCTATTAATATTGAAAAAACCTCCATAATTATAGTGAATAGGTAGGAAGAAAGTGAGTCTCCTACCTAATACCCATATTTCTATGTATAAACCCCTTCGGAGATCCATTCATAATCACCGATTATGTTACATTGCTTATGCATTCTTTGACCAAAGCACAAAATTTTTCATTAAAACCCATATGTAGCATCATATGTATAATAAACTGCATGTTAATTTTATCAAAGGCTTTATGTAAATTTATCTTTATGCATATAAAATTTTTGTTTTTAATATTAAAATTTCTAATCAACTCATGTGCTGATAAAGTATTTTCTGAAATAAGTGTACCAGGTATAAAAGCACTCTGGTTTTCTGATATTAAATATTTTAAAAATACTTTCATTCTATTGTAGAAAATATTTGGTATTATTTTATATATAAATTTACAACAAATAATAGGTCTGTAATCCTCTAGACCATTGGAAATTTTGGCCCTTGGCACTAGAGTTAGAAAGTATGATTAAGATTTTTTAAAATTTTCCCAGACCTAAAAACCCAGTAACTGCTTCCAAAATACTAGTATTGATTTTTCTTCCAATGAATTTTATAGAACTTAGCACTAAAACCATCAGGGTCGGGACTTTTATCTACATTTGCATTGAAAACGATATTTTTAATCTCGGTTATATTTACTGGAGCAAGCAAAATGTCTTGACAATTATCGTTCAGTAAGTGTTTTGTTTAAATTTTTGGGAAGTTATCGGTATACATATCTGAGTTATATAAATTCTCAAAATATTTTATAACTTCCCTTTCAATGTCAGATATTTCATTTACGACCTTGTCTCTTGCATCTAAAAGTTTTCCAATATCATTTTTATGTTTCCTACTAGACATTTTCATATAAAATTTTGCATGCTTCAACCCTATTAATAAGCCAATCAACCTTAGCTTTGTGCCTCAAATTGACAGTTTGCACATGTAATGATTTAATAATTTTATTTTGGGATTGAAAAAAGAACTGTTGACTTTATTCAAGTCTTAGCAATCATTATCATGATCATCTTGCAATGTTCCACACTCATCTCTTATGGATTTTAATTCATTTTTGTTTCTATTCTTATTCCATGTTTTTACTTTTTTTTTTTAATTATTTGGAGCATTTTGTAGAACCTAAACTAGGCAGTGCCCTGTATATTAACAGATATACTGTTTTGATCACATTTAATAAGCTTATTCTGGTCATTAGTTTTGAACATTTAGTTTAGTTTAAATGTTGAATTTGAATTATTAATTGATTTTGAGTACGGAAGAATAATTAATGGTTTAACATTTCAAACTATGGTAATGAATTGGATTTGGGTAAATATAAATTAATAATTGAAATCGGGATAATATGGGAATCTAGAAATAAATGCATACGAAAGTGATTTCTAAAATTTATTTAAATTCTATTTAGATTTGAATTATAATATTGGACTTGGGATGAAATCAAAAGTCGATAAATTAGAATTTTGAAATTTATATATTAATAATTTAATAGTGAAAATTAATATATGGGAATAATGTAAATAATTAAAATTTGATTTAATACAAATTAAAATGATTTTCAATATGGATATAAATTCTACTTGAATTATAATGGAGTTAGACAGTTTTAAAAATTGAAATTTTAAACGATTTCGACGATTTTGGAAATCGCTCAATTTAATCGACGCGTTAAAATAGCCTTCCGGGGTACAATCTTCGAATTTGACGAAACTAGTTCCATTGGATCTGTAATATTTTATTATTATCGAATTTCAAATTTTGTAGCGTTTGGAGTTATCTTTGGTCGTACGAGATGGAAACGCGTTGGAATAAATATCGAAAATTTAATATTTTAAATCGATTCAAAAAGCTATCTTCCACGTACAATCGAATTAGGCCTCGAAACCAGTTCCACTGTATTCAGCATGCGAGTAAAATATTATAAACACCAGCCGGCACATTTCATTTGGAGATTGTTTGAAAAAGCACGTTAAAGTTGGAAATAATATAAAAATAATTAATATACATACATACATACATACATACATATACTATATATATATATATATATATATATACATATATTCCCGTTCAACAATAAACCCTACTTCTCATTCATAGCCGCTGCCCATTTCTTTTTAATGGCCGAAAACGTGCGTTCTTCTCCTCGATTTTTCTTCAAACCCATAAACTATTATCAAACCCTCAACTGTAATATCATAGAGAATTTCAAGCTCTACAAATTCAACGGGTATAATTGAATATCATCGAGTATATCATCGGCAATCGTGCCATGAAGGGGTCGCGTTCATGAGCAAATTTCGAGTGATGGTGATGACCGAGCTCGACAAGCTTCGGCAAATGGTGGAGTTCGTAGCGCTCTACGACGTGGTGGTTCCTGATCGAGCTATAGCGGAGAGGAGAGGGGCGGCAATGGGTTATGTGCGATGGGTTTGCTAATGCTTGTATTCGTGTGAGGAAGAAAGATTTTGGGGGGCCAAGATTACATATCTAAAATCCACGGCTGATCTAGGTTTGTTATAAAAAAATTATTTTATCTAAATTATATTCAAAACTTTAAAACATCGTAATTGTGTCTTACGAGGTCGAAATTGGATGAAAAAGCGGCGTCGGAATCTCAATGACGAGCACTACGCTGTGGTGCAGATCTGGAGTCGATTAGAACGAGCGAAAATTTTAGGTTAAATTGAACACGTTCGATTTAATTTAAAATTGGGACGTTTGACGATTAAAAATTAAGGAGAGTTAATCTCACTCAATTTTAGACTGCCGGTATTAATTTTAAATAGTTAAAATTAAGAAATGGTTGATTTGTTAAAATTGATGCATTTTTGTCAATTGGATGTGATATTATGTATAGTAGTATGTGTGTGTGCGTGTGTATATATATATATGTATATATATATCAGAGTGATTGATATTCCCGTATATATATAGCGGATGAGACCCTATGCGCCCGCATAATAGGGGATGATCCTGTATATCGCAATATTCTACCTCGAAGTGGAATTGGTATTTTTAAGTTGCTAACATCCGTGGATGCATGGAAACAGGTTGGAAGGATCCAACTGATTCCTTAAAAATGTGGAATTTAAATCAATATATAGTGATATATGTTTTGTTGAATAATCAGTGATAGATTATCGTGTAAATTGGATTGATCGGATGTTGTGGTAGATTTTGACTTAGATTCTGGTATTTTTGAATCCAAGTAATAAATGTTTGAATTGGAAAGAAGTTTAAAGGGATTTTTTGAATTAAAACGTTTATCTAGAAAATTTGGAAAAATAGATCCAGTGAAATTAAAGGTTCTTGGGGATTGTATTTCACAAATTCGGATTAATGCGAATAGGATTTTGTAATAAAAAGAGGTTTTTAATTATTAATTTGGAAATTTTAAAAGTGTTAAAATATTCTAGAAAATTAGTTATTTAAATTATTTTAAATTGTTTAAACCATATTTTATTATTAATTAGTTACTTTCTAATGATTTCTATAGGTTTATTTTTATGTACGAAGTGGTTGGCATTTTTGTTTTAAAAGATCATTATTAAATATTAATATGGCTTGGAATAATTACTTTTATTTAAATATATTTTCCTAGTTTAACTTAGAAATTCATTTTAGAAAACTTACAAGCATTATTTTGAGATGATATTTTTGAAAATAAAGTTTCGGGAAGTAATGATATGCTCACGTAGCGTAAATCAGAAGCAGTGAGTGCCTGTAGCTAAATCTTGAATTTCTTTGGGATAGAGACGTAACCATTGAGCTGTGATTCATGGTTTGATACCGCAGTGATACTTTCCACATTATTTTAAGAAGGTTTTCAAATATTTTTGAACATAGTTTTTTTAAATATTTACTAATTTTGATAAGATAAGCATGTATAATTTGGATAAAGAAATTAATGTATTTAAATTTAAATTAAAAAGAGATTTAATATTTTTAAGTGTAAAATGAAGTGTTGGTTGAATTGATTGTTTATTTGATAGTAAATAACCGGCTATCAAATCTGGACCCAAATATAACTTTGAGAGTATCTAGAAGAAGTACGGGAATTATATGGTACAGTTACCGTTCGAAGTGTTATACTGTAGATATAAACTCTTTTCATTCTTCTAGGACGTTTATAAGGAAATCCATCCACCAACAGTTAAGAGGTGATCTTCGATCTTATCTTCACCTGTTTATCTCCTAAAGAACCAAAGTTGAGTTTATCGGGAATATCAGACATTGTTTTGAAGAGAACGAGATCTGATTATGATCCGAAAACCACTTCGATCCAACGAGTACGTTTTCGTAATGAAGACAAGAGCATGGAGTCAAAGATGGAATAGTGAAGCGCAAGGGCTAATCACTACTAATCCTGAGGGTGATTCAAAAATGGATGTAGTAGGAATAGTGCATTTGGTTCCGTTTGGATCGGGAACTATCTTGTATGGATGAATGCTATTGGTACATTGTTACTGGAGGACAATGAGCATTCTAGGTGGATATTTCTAAAAAGGTAATTGTAGCCTCTAGCCTCATTAACCGAGAATGATTGAAAATCAGGGAAGATGCAGCAAGGCTAAGTGGTTCGCATCTAAGTAAGGTAAGGTTACCCCTATCTAAAGTCCTTTTTATTCAAATGTGTAGCGGTTGCTGATCCCAACCATGGGGTAGTCTTATTTGGACTATCCAGGTTAGGGGTAGTCCAGTTTTGTGTTGGCAGGGACCGATAGGTTCGATCTCGATATACTGTTCTAGACGTATGCCATGACAGGTGGTACCCCAATGCCTAGTCATTCTGATGGAATCCATTCTCCAATACGTGCCTTTACGGTTTTGATTGTAGAGCCTAGTATTGCTGGAATTTAATTAATGTAACAATTTCAGCTATTTGAATAAGTATTTGTACTTTGACATTATTATAATATTAGAGGATTTTGATATGAAGGTTATCGTAAGGTAAAAACTTGTCATGTTTATTTGTGGCGTGGTCTTACGAGATACCTTTGATTTTTCAAAGGATTTTGAAACTTTAATAATTCAAATTGAATGTGTTTGCTCATGCTGTTTTTCTGGACTGACTCGGGTGCTATTTTATTATAATGCTCGGGTTAGACTTAGTATTTCAGGTTAAGGTTAGGATGCTGTGCAGCTCAGGAGAGGAGCTGGAGACCGAGACGTATTCTCATACTTGTTTTTTTTCCGTTGCAGTGTTCTGTTTGAAATTGCCAGCAAATTGTGAGGGCAAGCTGTTATAACTGTCCAGACTAGTGATTATTATTTGTGTACCCTGATGTAAGGCATGTATATTACAGTTTTGCCTTGTGTAGAGAACTATTGATATTACATATTGTTCTGTCCGTTGTGAGATTATGTTTTGTTTAGTATTCTTCTTCTTCTACCTACTTTCTTTTACCTCAACAATTTGTCCTTCGAGCACTCGATCGTTCAGCATGTTATATGATGAGCGTATTTATGTCGCTTTTCGAAGGTCGTGAAGGGTGACTCGTCACTTATGGTATCAGAGCCTAGGTTGGTGATATACCCAGGCTTTGGTGGGGATTACTCATTAGAGATAGAGTCAAAAGTACTCTAGAATGAGTTTGAGCGTATTAATAACTATGAGCGTGTAATTGTTAGTGAATATAAAATCTTTTTATATTGTGTCGACTTATCGGTTGAGTGTTTATGAATTCTGGTCGGTACTGGAAGTACAACCGTATCGATAGGGGTTTCTAAACTCTTAACCAAGGTAAACTGACATAATATTGTTTTAAAGTGGATGAATGAAATAATTTAGCCCAAAATTATATTTTGATATAAAAACATAATTTTATGAAATTATTATATATAGTTGGATGTTGGTTGTTAACATTATAATCAAACAAGATTATCAAATTTCAAACAATTATATATATATGTGTGTATATATATATGTATGTATATATGTATATGTTTATATATATATATATGTATATATATATGTGTGTGTGTGTGTGTGTGTATGTATGTATATATATAACCAAATAGGAATCGTATAAGTATGATTTTTACAAAGGAATATAACTAAAATTTGATTTAAACTATAATTTAAATCCTAGAAATTTTGGAAAAAGTTTTAAATTGGGATTGGAACTAAATGTTTAGAACATTTTGAGTCTTGGGAATTTGGAAATGTTTTACAAAGTGGGTTGAAAGGAATAATGGAGTATTATTTTGGTAAGATTTTTGAAATAGAAATTTTTTTAAAGGGAATTTTTGGAAGTAAGAAGCACTGAACTCACTTCAGTCACTGGAAAATAATTCTGGTGATGATGTCCACATCATCAGTATTCATTTTCGAGTTTCTAAGTGATCGGTTGCTACCGTGGTGATTGGTTATAAATATTTATTTGTACTTGTTTGGTTAACAAGTTTTGTTTTAGAAGTTCGAAAGGGAACTGTTTTGGGAAAAAAACAAAGTGGCTTTGAGATTATAGGGTTATGATTTGATATACCAAAGTGATATACGTATATCTATGATTTCAAAATGTTTTGAAATAAAATCGGGTAACTAAATTCCGGGATTTCCATTTAAATGATTTGTAAAGTTAAGAGAATCAGTTATTGAACTTATAAATTGATGTTGATGTAGATAATAAAGGAAAATATAAATTTTAATCCTAGAATTAAAATTTAACTTGAGTAAACTAAAGTGAATAAGATATGTTGGAATTTAACTTAATATAATTTAAATAAAACTGAAATTAAAATTGAATTGAATTGGATATTAAGTTATAGGGTAGGATAATTATGTAACTATAAGTTATAATTATTGAATGGGAAGAATACACTTAAGTTATTGAGTGAAATAGATAATCCAGAGTTATGATTATAAGATGTAAATGAGCTTGAGTAAGTAAAACGATATTTTGAAGAAAAAGAGTTTAGAGCTTATGAATTGAAAAAAATGGTTTGACATCATGATAAAAGAAGGAAAAGTTCAAGATTGAATTTTAATGGAGTGAATTTAAAATGGAGTAAATTGAATGTAAATATGAATTGTGAAGTGATTATATAAATATATGTCACAAATATGGAATGTGAGTAAATTTAAGTGGAAATTTAAGGAATTGTAAATAAATAAGTGGTATAACTGATCTAACCGGGGAAGTGAAAAAGGATAACCAAATTAAAATGGTTAAGTATTGATAAAAAGAAATGGATTCAATTTAAGAGTAAATAAGTTGAATATGATGGGGATATGGGTTGGATAAGATGGGTTATGAACTTAAGTTTAAAAGCTGGATATAACTTAAGTAGCGATATAGAATGCTTATAATAAACATTAAAAATGATTTTGTGAAATGGTTTATAAATAAATTAGCTTGAAATGAAATGAGATACTGTTCACTACAGAATGGAGTGAATAAAATCTATGTGAGTTAAATGGAAGTGAGTGGAAAAAATGTAATATAAGTTGGAAGTAAAGTTATTAGAAATGTAAGTGTATGAACCATGTTATGATATAACAAATTATTCGAGAATTGACTAGCATGAATAGCCCCAAATGGTGTAATATAAATTGGATTTACTAAGTGAATGAAAATAAATAAATTGAATAAGATTCAATTTAAAATGAATTGGAACTGGGTTGCAATGGGAACTTAACTTAAGTGACTATTTATAGAGTGATTTATAAATAAATTAACATGGATTGGAATGTTGTTTAATATAACATAAAGCAAACAAGGTGGTGAATAGCATAAATGAGATTCAAATGGGAATTAGATAAATTGGTTTGGAGTCAATTTAAAAAGAAATGAATGAAAGCTTAATAAAATGGGGTAGCATATAATGAAAGCCAATAATGAATGAAATGCAAATAAATGGATTGTGAATCAATTTGAAATTGAATAAAAGTATGAGTTGGGTGTTGTAAATATGAAATTAATGTAATGAATTTGGGTGTGAATCATTTCAAATCGAATGAAATGATATATGAGTCCATGGAAGAAAATTGAAATTACTATTGGAACCTTATAAATTGCTTGTAATATATGTTTGGCAGGTTTGGTTTATGAAGTTCATATTTTTAGATAGTTAAACAAATGAAATGTTATGAAATTTCATGATCTAGAAAAATTGTGTGCTTATTTTGAGTAAGTACAGGTACAAGGAGCTTTTTGGATAGAGTTTTGTTGCGTAAATGCATATAAAATAAGCTACTCGCTTAAAAACGCTAATATGAGGTACGCCTATGCAATAGAATAAAGAAATGATATATATTGATATATGTTGTATTTTTCTACCGTGTGGATTGATGATATATATTTATCTCTCTTGTGATATTGTAAAAGGCTCTATGTACAAAGGATATCTAGTCAAAATTTTTTGGGAATTTTGGGTGTCAGAGAAATTTTGAATTTTTTTGGAAATTTTTGTTAGCTAGGAAAAGTTGGTTCTTGAATTTAAGTTGAAATAAAAGGTTTTTGAGTTAGGAATATAAACAATTTGTTTTTGGAAAACCTAATGGGTTAGAGAAGTGAATGTAGGATTTTAATTAATTGGGTTTTGGAGTAAGTTAATGGGTTTGGGAGCATTTTTTCCTACCTTTACAATTTCGAGGGCGAAATTTTTATAAGGGGAAGGAATGTAACGACCCAGAATTCTGGTCGTTAGTTTTGAACATTTAATTATTTTAAATGTTGAATTTGAATTATTAATTGATTTTGAGTATGAAAGGATCAGTGAAATGGTTTAACATTTCAAAATATAGTAATAAATTGGATTTGGGTAAATATAAATTAATAATTGAAATCGGGATTGTTTGTACCAAAATTAGTCACAATACTCTTCGGAAGTTTTTAAAGAGATAACAGTGAAGAATATTAATGTAAAATGAGGATTATCTTAAAAAAATCCAAACAACAGGAAAGCAAATGCGCAGATAAGCGATTTAGAGTGGTTCGGCGTGTTGCCTACGTCCACTATGAAGTTTTTATAATTTTATTGATTCTCTTTCAGAGATTACAAGTGATTACAACAAACAACAGCAAGATACAACTTGATATTCGAATTCAACAGCAAAAATATGATGTAAGTCTTGATCCGGCAAAGTCTGGACGCTTGAGAATCAAAAATCCTTCTTCTGTAGGCTTTGGGGCTCTATTTATAGGTGTTGGAGGCTGAGACTTCGCTCAAACTTCGGGAGATTCGCCCTGGCACGTGAGGGGGCCCACACGACCAATTCCAGAAGTTTCGACTCGATCTGTGATCGATACGAAATCATTTCGTATCGATCAAGATTCTGTCCGATGGAGCTGAAATTTGGTGTAAACCTTCCTTGGCTCGTGTGCAATCTCCTGTGAAAATTTCGTAGCATTTGGATCGGTTGATCTTGAGATATGATCGAGACGAGTTAAGATTTTTCGGATGGCTGTTTGGTTCGACTCCATAGCTTCGAATCGATCGCTTCGACTTGATGATAACGCGCATGAGCTAGTTGACATGGCACGCGCTCATCGTGTCGATTCGCTTTTCACTCCGGTTTGATCGAGTCACTCCGAGTATTTCGCCGCGTTCGCATCCATAACTAACGCGTCACCTCTGGCTTGTTTGACTCGATAGATACGAACAAGTAACTATTCATGGATTCAAACAGGGGTCTCTAAGTATAATATGTAAGCATCTGATGGATACGAATATCGAGTATCTAATGGATACGAAGAGTCGTTGCTTTGATGGATTCGAACTTAATAGTGGCAAACTCTAAGTGCTTGGTGGATACGAACATTTGCTCCGTGGTGGAAACGGGCTAATGAAGGTAGATGGATACGATCAGGGCAGTTACTTCATGGGTGCGAAACAATGACTTGTATTAGTTGATGGATGCAAAGCAGCCACCAACTAATCGATACGAGGATGATGGAGTCGAATACTGGCAACCTGATCGATTCGAACCAACAGGAACCGGTCGATGCGAAGTGGGTGATGGATGCGAATCTGATCGATTCGAACTGTGGCTTATTGATGGGTACGAACCCGATCGATGCGAATTTGATGGATACGAAAATGTGGCTTTTTCCTTCAACTTTCATCGATCATATCTTGAGCATATGTACTCGGATTGACTTGAAATTTGGAATGTAAGCTTCCATGGCTTAGCTCGTCATGTCTTGTCTGTCGCAGCTTGATCCGGACTCGGAAAAAATTCATCGATATCCATAGCGAGCCTGTACATGCTCGATACCCAAGGCGATTGATCTTAAGCTTGGAACCAGCTTTTTGATATCTCGGCCTTGCCAAAAGACGGGATAACATTTGCCCCCCAAAGTACGTCTTGTGGATACATGATGTGCTTTGAAACAGCTGCAATCTTTATTCTGAACAGTCATTGCTCTTTTGTCGAAGGTCGTAACCTTGCATTGCTATACCTGATTATTGTATGATAGTGCTTAGCCGTTTGTTGCCGTAATCATTAGTGAATGAATATCTGATCCCTGTTAATGCTAAAAATGGGATATTGTTTTGACATGCATGTATATATGTTGGTCTAATTCTCGTTAACGTCGCACGCTCATGAGTCGTTAGTTTTTTTATATCGAATTTCGTATCGATCCTCTCCTGAATCGATGTGAAATTTGAGTTGTAACAACGTTTGTCAGTTGTTTTAGGAAGTTCCTTCGTATCGATCCTCTCTGAATCGATATAGAAGGTTGAAAGATTGACTTCGCATCGGTAAATGGAGAATTCCCTGGATGCGAAATGTTCATTCGTATCGACGCTTAATGACTCCAACAGGTCTTTGTTGTGTTGTCCGTAACGATGCTAATGTTTATATATTGAAGGATACGAAATAGCTGTTCGTATCGATGCACAGTAGATGGAATTGTGAACTTGTCGATGCAAACAGAGGCTTCGATTCGATGGGCTTCATCATCCATTTCGAACCAATGGAAATTTTTGGTCTGATGGATTCGAACAGGGGACTCGACTCGATCCATGGGTTGACTGGTTGCGACCGGTCACGTGGACCGGGAGGCGAATCGACCCGGTTCCCCCTAAGCTCCATATAATTACCCTGGACTTCGGCCATTTTCACTTTTTACCTTTTTACTGTCGCCATCAACTTTTCGCATCGATCCAGAAACTTAAGAGAGAATAACATTGCAGTGCTTTCGACTCGATCAAATTCAACCCTCCAAATCTTCGAATACCAACTTTAAATTAGGTAATCAACCACGAATCCAAACGACGAAGTTATCTTAGATCCACTCCCTCTTCACCAACTATCCATTCTGGCAATTGGTAGGACCAGATCTGGTTCAAAGCTTGGTCGTAAATGGACATGATGATGTTCCTGTAGATTCGAGAAGAAAGAGTGGAAAAGGCAAAAAATGAATCGATCTGGGGGCTTGCGTTCGAATCGATGAAGGAAGTGATATTTCTCCTTGTATTTCGCATCGATCCTGGAATATTCCAATGGAGGTGATGTAGTTCGTACCGATTGATATGGTGGTGGACCGTATCGACACGAAATGATCGATACGAAAAATAAGTTAACGGTCGCTTCGAAGTTCTCAGCTTTATATCGATACGAATTTTACCTTTATGTTCGATACGAAAAGTATCGACTCGAACGTGATCGATGTTAAGCTGAGATCTTCCTGATCTGTACGAACCAGGCAATCAAGGATCGATTCGAAGTCATCCTATCTTGATCGATACGAACTCAGCCCTTGACGACCGATTCGAAACATGCTCCCTGGGATTGATTCGAACTTGTATCCTAATGGATTCGAATGAGCTTCCTGTGATCGATTCGAACACTCCCATGATGGATACGAAATTTTGACACTCTTTAGCACAATTCTGACGAGCTTCATTCTTGCATATCTGGAATTGATAGTTAAATTGCACACTTGACTACCTTTCGAAGCTCGTCGATGGAACTGTAACTTAATGACATGATGATGAACTTTAACTCAAATCAATCACCAGCATTTTAATAGTATGTTTGTGACGGTCAACGATGACGGTCATTATAACTGGATTTCAAAGCTTTGTCGTTTGCATATTTTCTTTAACTCTGCAGAATCTTTTCAAGTAATGCACAGCTCTGCACTGCACAACACATACTTTACACGAGGGAAACACACGGGCTCTTTGTCGTCTAATGATGATTTCTCGTGAGTTAGCTAGTTATGGAAACTTCAAGCTCGCAGCCGCAAGAAACTCAAAGTTCAGTCCCTCCCGTGCTTGAAATATCGGAGATTGATGTTGAAGTTATCGGTCCGGCTCCGGATGAGTTACCTGACGCATCCTTCATCAGTAACCCATCAGACTCTGTTCCATCCAACATTTCGGAAGACATGCTAGGAAGAATATGCTTAAGGCATGATCTGTCGATGGACGACGTATTATTGCCAGGACCAAGCGACAGACCGCACAATCCACCGGAGGGATATACTGCATTCAATCGCCATGCGTGCGCAGCTGGGACACTCCCTCCATTTAACTAGTATATAAGAGAAGTATTGTAGTTTTTAGGGATTGCCCCCTCTCAGCTACGCCCGAACGGATATGCCTCGCTCAATAGCTTGTTCATTGCATTTATGGAGTATCTCTATCGACTGCCACTCCCGATTGAGATCAGATCCTTGTTTAACTTCAAGAGTCGAGCTAATAGTCCATATTTCACATTCCTGGAAGCCGTAAGAAACTGCCAAGTGATTACGGGATCTTGGACTAGACTGAGCTACTTCAAGATGGAGTGTTTCTATGTTAGACGCCCCCCAGGATTTGCTCGACGATGGCTATTTAGACATGAGTATTGCTATCTTTTTGAGTAGTCGGCAAGACAGTTGCAAATGAAACCCTACTCATACTCTCTATTTCCTTACAGCGATAATCCAGCGACCCGAAGGTGAACGTTTCAAGGAGATAGTTCGGGTTTTTCAAGAAATCCCAAGCGAAGAGAGGAATATCGAATTGCTCTTGACGGATAGGAATCTCAGAACTCTTGGGCTGATCGAGCAAAACAAAGTATAATGCTCGACGGTGATTTAAGGACTGCCTCGAAAGAACTAGTTAAACGAAGAAAGCCTAGAGTTGTCATAATCGAAGAGGTTGACTCCGAAAGAACTCACACCGATGAGGAACCGTTGGGCGAACCGGCGGGTGTAGCCTAGGACATCGAAGAGCAGAGAAAAGGCAAGGCAGCCGTTTTTAGGCTATCTAAAAAGGGAAGATGGAAATCTGTTGTTACGTCCCGGCCCGTCTCCAGAATTAGAATTTCGAAGATGTCTTCCCCAAGAACAGATAATCTTTTTGAAGGGCTCGCCGATCTTCCAATTCCGGACGATGTGTCCTTACAGCATGATGTCGGATTGGACGAACTTTCACAAGCCTTAGTTTTAAGCGAGTCTCTGCCCACTAGCGCGGTTGACCCATCTGGTTGATTGGGGGGGGGGGGGGTGCACACACATTCACACTTCACAGCACTACACGATTTCTGAATGTAATACGCTCACTGTGAGAGATTACTAACTTTTGTCTCCGTTTTGGCTTGCAGATACCATGTCTGGTCGAAGCTCGATGCTTGGCAGTCTTCACAGCAAACGCAAGTCTTAATCATATTATGAATCGTATAGGAGAGAAGGAGATAGAGACTATGACCAGGATACTCTATTCATGAACGCTCTAACAGAGATAAAGAGTATATGCGTCGGTCTCGATCTCGTACGCCACCTTCCAGAGTCTCTGCACAACCTCCTACCCATGCCTCGCGACCTTCCAAGGCTTCGCAACACAAGCCGTAATCGTCAAGGTCTGAAGCTCACCATAGGACTGAGATTGTGGCCCCCGCAACAACAGAGCAGGTACTAACCGAGCCTTCGAGGGAAGGAGCAGCGAGGCTTGCTCAGCCGAAGAAAGATTTTCCTGATATTTGCTTCGATGAGTTTGTCTTCCCTCCATGTTTAAAAAGGGTGCCAGCGTCGGTCGAACCCCTAGTGCATGATTACATCGCCGATATATTTGTCCAGTATCAGGAATGGTCGAAAACAGTGAAAAGGCGCCACAGGTGGCCTTAGACTGAGCAGTCATGATTGAGAAGCTGGAGAAAGAACTTGGTCAAAAAGACCGAATTATCCAAGCGCTTAGCAGTGAGGCCGAATCTTCTCGCAAATCTGGGATTGAGGCTCTTAAAATAGCTGACGAGGCCCAGGCTGCGATGGAAAGGATGAAGCATGGGCATTACATCGCGGTGGAGGACATGGGCCATCGAAACACCATCGTAACCGCCGAGCGGGATGCGGCCTTGAAGGAGCTAAATGAGCTTAATGCCAAAGTTTCAGAGATGATGAAGGAGAGGGACGTCGCTAACGTTTTCGCACAGGAAGCGTGCGATCTGGCGGTGGAGTTTCAGAGGGAAAGAGATGCGGCCGTGGAAAAGGTCCGCGAGGTGGAGGCCGGAGTTGATGAGAAAGTTCGGCAGGCAGAGATCAAGCTCGAGACGGAGATTGAAGAGCTTCTCATCACTTATAATGCCAATGTGTTGAGACACAGGAATCTGGCTTGGCTTGATGGTACTTGGCACATTTATACAATGCCTGGAACTTGGTGGTCAAGGAAGAGAAGGCGGTGCTGTCGGGTGGTGCCCTTGACGAATTTGAGCTGGAGAACCGCATTTTAAGCGAAGATGAAAAGAAATTTCTCCATGACTCTATGATTTCTCATGCAAGAGAGAGAGATCGGGCATCCAGCACCTAGAAATTGGTGAGGGCTCCGGTACCGCACACCAAGCTACAAGTCCTGAGATTGCATCTTCATCTCGATCCGAGCCGACGCTAGCGATTGAGCCGCAACCGGTCCCAGGCTATGATCCAGAACAACCACACTTATCTCCTATAAAGGAACACCCTTCGGAAGTTGTTCAGGCGGCCACAAGCCAAGTTGAGGAAGGTACTCTGCACAACTCTTGTGTGTCTAAAATGAAGTACTTGTATTGAAGCTTGCATTGACAACTTCTTTTCTTTCTTGTTCAGTGAGCGAAGTTACATTGACAGCGCCTCCTGCAAGCCAAAAATCACATCAAGTGTGGGAGGCCATTATTACTGAGGCGATTACCACAACTGCGGTCGCACCGACGGAGATGACACAGGGGAGCTCGCTATCTTTGGACGAGCAGATGATGAACGAGCTCCTAGGTCAAAGCCGCGATCCTTTTGCGGACATGCCGTTCGTTCTTGGCGCGTTCTCGCTTGCTCCTAGCACTTCGACACAGGCTGTTACTGCCTATAAGGAAGCCCAAGCTGCTCGTGAAATCGAGGTGCTGGCTCAAATCAATGCAGAGATGGAGGCGGCAGCACACGGTGGTAGTTCCAAGAGTGTTACGACGGCGGTTGGCCCCACCCCTCTTATGGTGATATCTTCCGAGGACACGCTCGTCGAAACCAGCATACCCATTCCGCATCCGGTGATAGATCCGACTCCTCTGACTCCTTCCAAAGTGAATATTCCTTCAAGTTCAAGTTCAGAGGAAGTTGTCGATATCATGCCTTCATCAGAGGATGATCCGCCAAAGGGTAAGGGCTCGAAGCGAAAGACTGTTAGCGGTTCCAGTGGTTCCGCGTCGAAGAAAATGCCGAAGAAGAAAAAGTAGATAATCCCCCTCTGGCGCACTTTTAGCAGTTAGGAAGTTACTTTTATTTTTCTTTCATAGGCCATGTATAAATGCTGGCTCGGCCCCTGCTAGTAGGAATTTTTTGGAATAACTTGTACATGAATCTTCACTAACAGTTAGTTGAAATGAAATTTTGTTTCTTTGCTTCAACTCTCATTTCTTTTATGCTTAAGTATTTGCAGTATTTGAAGTTCAGTCCAGTGCACTTGTTGTGTTTTTACCTTCAAGTTGAGTACGTTTTATTTGCCAAGTTTGAAAATCTTGATCCCACGTCGTAATCGATGAATGAGTTGAATTTTGGACATTGTATCGCTTCAGTTAGTAATTAACATTTAAGCTTTTGCCCCCAGTTCCGGGGACCAGCATTTGTATTTCGGTGGTCAATTGCACCTATTGCAAATCTTAAGCACATGTCCACACTCCGGGGACTTAGGATAATTTGTGATCGATAATCTGGTTCGCACTCTGCGAATTCGAGAGTTACCGATGTTTGTAACACAGTTCGCATTCCAGGAACTTTGACTTGGTATTTGTACTCTAATTCACACTCTGGGAATTTGGAGTCGACTTTTATATTTCAGTTCGCACTCTGGGAACCCGGAATTGATGTTTGTACTTCAATTCACACTCTGGGAACTTGGAGTTAGCATTTACATTTCGGTTCGCACTCTGGGAACCTGGAATTGATGTTTATATTCCAATTCACGCTCTGTGAATTTGGAGTTAGCATGTACATTTTGGTTCGCACTCCGGGAACCTGGAATTGATGTTTATACTCCAATTCACGCTCTGGGAACTTGGAGTTAGCCGACAGATGGTCAGTCACATCTGTTTGGGCTTTTTAGGAATTCGTTCACACTCTAGGAACGATGGATTTATCGGGATCGTGGATGGTCGGATCACATCCACCCCGAGTTAACAAGCAAGGTCGTTAGACGGACGGGTCCATCCTCCTCAAACTTGGTTAGCGTACGGCCGAACTCGTTAGGCTGATGGGTCCACCCTCTCCGGAACCGCATTTATATGTTTATACTCCAACTCGCACTCTGGGATTTTGGAGTTAGTGTTTATGCTCCGGTTCGCACTCTGGGAATCTAGAGTTGATGTTTATGCTCCAATTCGCACTCTGGGAATTTGGAGTTGGTTTTTATAATCCGGTCCGCACTCTGGGGACCTAGAGTTGATGTTTATACTCCAATTCGCATTCTGAGAATTTTGAGCTGGTGTTTATACTCTGGTTCGTACTCTGGGAACCTAGAGTTGATGTTTATACTCCAATTCGCACTCTAGGAAAGTGGAGTTAGTGTCTATACTCCGGTTCGCACTCTGGAAACCTAGAGTTGATGTTTATACTCCAATTCGCACTCTGTGAAAGTGGAGTTAGTGTTATACTTCGGTTCACACTCTGGGAACCTAGAGCTGATGTTTATACTCCAATTCGCACTCTGTGAATTTGGAGTTAGTTATAGGACTGTCATGTGTCGATCCAGTTCAGCCTTTGATGTGATGGCTTGCCCCCGAGCTGAGGTTTTACTTAGTGAGTGGCCGGTCGTATCACAGTCACTCACTATTTGAATAAATTCCATCGTGCGATAGAACTTAGCTCTTCGTGCGTCATGATTGTTGAATGTGGCATTCAGTGAATCACAGTTCTAGCTTGAAGAGATGGTAATTTATTGCTGGAATGGAAAAACATGGCAGAGTCTGTGCTTTATTACAAATTCAAACTTCAGAATGCAAAGAAAATTGCAAAGTATTTATAGACTAAATAAAAACTGTCATGTGTAACAGTGACAATGATCCTCGTCGTTCCAGGCTCCTGACAAAGTGGGTCCGCCACTGACGGCGTTTATCACTAATCTCCCGTCGAGACAGGTAGAGTCCTCCTGTCTCGGTCGATCGGGTTCATTATTTTGATTTGATGGGCCCGCTCCTCCAGGCTGCGGTGCCCGTACAAACTTTTCCAGGTTTCTTTCTCTAGTCAATTTTTCCACGAGATCTTGCAAGTGACGACATTCATTCGTATTGTGCCCGTAGCTTTCATGAAACCTACAAAATTTTCCCGTCTGGATTTGCCTTTCCGACGACGGTTTTGGAGCAGCTTTTTGTATTGAATTGTATTACAGGTTTGTAAATACAAGTTCTCCAGTGATGTATTCAAAGGAGTGTAACTGCCAAACATAGGATTCTTGTGCCGTGGGCCATGATTTTTATCTCGCTTTCTAGTTTGATTCACGTTCTCCCTTCGCTAATTTTTTTGTTTTGAACGTTCAACCGAACTTTTCCGAAACTCTCACCGGACTGTTTGATCGCGACATTGTTTTGGATCCCTTCCGTGCTTGGCCCAGCATCAGTCTGCTTCCTAAACTGTTTCGCATCTTCCTTTCTCAGGAATTGTGTCGCCTTGGCGTGGAAACGATCCAATGATGCAGGTGGTTTTCCAGCCAACCAGTTGCCAAACTCAGAATTGGGGTCAATCCCCTTAGTCAACTCCATAAGAATGGAGTTATCGTTCGGATTGCTGATTTCCGCACATGCAGCATGGAATCTCTCTAAGTAGTGTCTGAGCGTCTCTCCCGAAGCTTGGGTGACGCTAGACATAGTGTTGACATCTTTTGGCCTTACGACGTGCATGCAGAATTGCTCAACAAATTTAATGACCAACTGGTAAAAGGAGGAAATAGATCATGGCGGCAGTCGGGTGAACCACATGGTAGCAATGTCCCCCAAGGAAATGGGAAAACTACGACACTTCACCGCATCGTCAGCTCTAGCAGCGCTCATTGACTATTCTTATTTCAGAATATGTTGGTTGGGGTCAGAGTTTTCCTCGTACATGGGTAGAGTCGGCATCCTGAACCACCGAGGGGGTTCAGCTATAAGTATATCATCTGTGAAAGGAGCGTGACTTCGAAAAATTCCCCGGTCATCATTCGTGAGACCCTGGCTCTCACGGATCATTTGACGTATCATGGTCGGGAGATCGGGCATTTGTTCGTTCTGAGTGTGTTGAGCCAGAATGTGGTCGGGTTCCAAATTATGAGGTTGGACCGGATGTTGTCGACGGTCCCTATCTCGCCTTCTTGGCTCATAGTCTTCCGGGACGTATGGTTCAGGTGTACGCCCATGCTGACGAAGGTCCAGGTTTGACTGATTTTGGGCATCGACCCCTGGTTCAACCGCGACGGTCGTGGCGCGGTAGTCTGTGGTGTAGTGAGGAGCGGTACCCCCTCGGGAGGAGGGTCCGGTCTAGAAACTGGCCGATGGACCAACTCTCGGCTGTCCAACGGTCATTGCCGGTTGATGTCCAATGGTTTGTATGTGACTCCCATCTGGCCAGGGTCGCGGAGATCGATGATGATAATCAGAAGAGGAAGAACTTTCGCTGGAGGAGTGAGAAGCATGATCTCTCCTGGATCTCCTTCGCTTCTGGCGATTCAGCTGGTTAGTCAGCTCGGCATTGGCGCGTAGCTGTTCTGTTAGTTGTTGCCGACTTTGGGTCAGCTCTTGAAGCAGCAGCTGAAATCTTGTCGGGTAACCGGACCTGATGGTTCCGAGTGTCCGGTAGCGTCTTGGTTAGAGGGAGGTAGTGGCGCGAGATTCTGTCTATCCTGGTCTTCTTGGTTGACAGCGTTAGAGGTGGTCCTTGTGCTAACCATCTTGAAGGTTGAATTCCTTTCTTAGACTTTATGCAAATCTATATAGAAGGGAAGGAATTCGAATTAGTGATCTGGATCTCTCTCTTAGATTTATGCAATCCGGTATCGACAACAGATCCAATGAGCAGGAGAAAATCTGGGTTTTCTCGGTGAAAGTACCAAAGTGTTTGTACCAAAATTGGGGCACAATACTCATCGGAAGTTTTTAAAGAGATAACAGTGAAGAATATAAATGTAAAATGAGGATTATCTAACAAAAACTCCAAACAACAGGAAAGAAAATGCGCAGACAAGCGATTTAGAGTGGTTCAGCGTGTTGCCTACGTCCACTATGAAGTTTTTATGACTTTAGTTATTCTCTTTCAGAGATTACAGCAAATAACAGCAAGATACAACTTGAAATTCGAATCAACAACAAAAATATGATGTAAGTCTTGATCTGGTAGAGTCTGGGCGCTTGAGAATCAAAAGTTCCTTCTTCTGTAAGCTTTGGGGCTCTATTTATAGGCGTAGAAGGCTGAGACTTCGCTCAAACTTCGGGAGATTCGCTCTGGCACGTGAGGGGGCCCACACGACCAATTCCAAAAAGTTTCGACTCGATCTTTGATCGATACAAAATCATTTCGTATCGATCAAGATTCTGTCCGATGGAGCTGAAATTTGGTGTGAACGTTCCTTGGCTCGTGTGCAATCTCTTGTGAAAATTTCATAGCATTTGGATTGGTGGATCTTGAGATATGATCGAGACGAGTTGAGATTTTTCGGATGGCTATTTGGTTCGACTCCATAGCTTCGAATCGATCGCTTCGACTCGATGATAATGCGCGTGAGCAAGTTGACGTGGCACACGCTCTTCGTGTCGATCCGCTTTTCACTTCGGTTTGATCGAGTCACTCCGAGTATTTCGCCGCGTTCGCATCCATAACTAACGTGTCACCTCTGGCCTGTTTGACTCGATAGATACGAACAAGTAACTATTCATGGATTCAAACAGGGGTCTCTAAGTATAATACGTAACCATCTGATGGATACGAATATCGGGTATCTGATGGATACGAAGAGCCGTTGCCTTGATGGATTCGAACTTAATAGTGGCAAACTCTAAGTGCTTGGTGGATACGAACATTTGCTCCGTGGTGGAAACGGGATAACGAAGGTAGATGGATACGATCAGGGCAGTTACTTCATGGGTGCGAAACAATGACTTGTATCAGTTGATGGATGCGAAGCAGCCACCAACTAATCGATACGAGGATGATGGAGTCGAATACTGACAACCATATCGATTCAAACCAACAGGAACCGGTCGATGCGAAGTGGGTGATGGATGCGAACCAGATCGATTCGAACTGTGGCTTTTTGATGGGTACGAACCCGATCGATGCGAATTTGATGGATACGAAAATGTGGCTTTTTCCTTCAACTTGCATCGATCATATCTTGAGCATATGTACTCGGATTGACTTGAAATTTGGAATGCAAGTTCCATGGCTTAGCTCGTCATGTCTTGTTAGTCGCAGCTTGATCCAGACTCGGACAAAATTCATAGATATCCATAGCGAGCACGTTCATGCTCGATACCCATGATGATTGGTCTTAAGCTTGGAACCAGTTCTTTGATGTCTCGGCCTTGCCAAAAGGCGGGATAACAGGGATAATACGGGAGTCTGGAAATAAATGTATATGAAAGTGATTTCTAAAATTTATTTAAATTCTATTTGGATTTGAATCGTAATATTGGACTTTGGATGAAATCAAAATCCGATGAATTAGAATTTTGAAATTTATATATTAATTTAATAGTGAAAATTAATATATGAGAATAATGTAAATAATTGAATTTTGAATTAATACGAATCGGAATGATTTATAATATAGATATAAATTCTACATGAAATATAATGGATTTAGGCAGTTTTAAAAATTGAAATTTTAAACGATCTCGACGGTTTTGAAAATCGCTCGATTTAATCCACGTGTTAAAATAGTCTTCCGGGGCATAGTCTTGGAATTCAATGAAGTTCCATTGGATCCATAATAGTTTATTATTATCGGATTTCGAATTTCATAGCATTTGGAGCTATCGTTTGGACGTACGAGATGGAAACGCGTTGGAATAAATATCGAAAATTTAATATTTTAAATCCATTCAAAAAGCTATCTTCCACATACGATCGAATTAGCCTCGAAACCTGTTCCACTGTGTTCGAAATGCAAGTAAAATATTATAAACACCAGGCGGCACTTTTCGTTTGGAGTTCATTTGAAAAAACACGTTAAAATTGGAAATAATATTAAAATAATATATATATATGTATATGTATATATATATTCACGTTCAACAGTAAACCCAACTTCTCATTCACAGCCGCCGCCCATTTCTTTTTAATGGCCAAAAACATGCGTTCTTCTCCTCGATTTTTCTTCAAACCTGTAAACTATTATCAAAAACCCTCAACTGTAATATCGTAGAGCATCTCAAGCTTTACAAATTCAACAGGTATGATCGAATATCATCGAGTATATCATCAGCAATCATGCCACGAAGGGGCCACGTTCATGAGAAAATTCCGAGTAATGGTAATGACCGAGCTCAATGAGCTTTCGGCCGATGGTGGAGTTCGCAGCGTTCTACGACGTTGGTTCCTGATCGAGCTAAAACGGAGAGGAGGGGGCGACTATCGATTATGGGTTACGTGCGATGGGCTTGCTGGCGCCTATATTCACATGAGGAAGAAAGATTTTAGGTGGCCAAGATTGCATATCTAAAATACACGGTTGATCTAGGTTTGTTATATATATATAAAAAAATATTTTATCTAAATTACATTCAAAACTTTAAAACATCATGACTATGTCTTACGAGGTCGGAATGGAACGAAACAAGCGGCGCCGGAATCGCAGCGATGAGCAATACGTTGTGGTGCAGATCTGGAGTCGATTGAGATGAGCGAAAATTTTAGGCTAAATCGAACGTGTTCGATTTAATTTAAAATTGGAACATTTTGCAATTTAAAATCAAGGTGACTTAATCTCACTCAATTTTAGACTGTGGGTATTAATTTTAGATAGTTAAAATTAATAAATAGTTGATTGGTTAAAATTGATGCATTTTTATCAATTGGATGTGATATTATATATAGTAGTATGTGTGTATATTGGAGCGATTGATATTCCCGCATATGTATAGCGGACGGGGCGCTATGCGCCCTTATAATAGTGGATGACCCTATATACCGTGATATTTCAGCTTGAAGTGGAATTGGTATTTTTATGTTGTGCTAACATCTGTAGAAGCAAGGAAACATGTTAGAGGGATCCAACTGGATTCCTCAAAAATGTGGAATTTAAATTCGCATATGGTGATATATGTATTGTTGAATAATCAGTGATAGATTATTGCGTAAATTGGATTGATTGAATGCCGTAGCAGATTTTGACTTTGATTCTGGTATTTTTTAATACCAATAATATATGTTTGAATTGGAAAGAAGTTTAAAGGGATTTTTGAAGTAAAACATTTATCTAGAAAATTTGGGAAAATTGATCTGATGAAATAAAAGGTTCTTGGGGATTGTACTTCACAAATTCGGATTAGTGTGAATAGGATTTTGGAATAAAAATATATAAAAAGGTTTTTAATTATTAATTTGGAAATTTTAAAGTGTTAAAATATTCTAGAAAATTAGTTATTTAAATTATTTTAAATTGTTTAAAACATATTTTATTATTAATTAGTTACTTTCTAATGATTTCTAAAGGTTTATTTTTATTTAAGAAGTGGTCAGCATTTTTGTTTTAAAAGATAATTGTTAAATATTAATATGGCTTGGAATAATTACTTTCGTTTAAGAATATTTGCCTAGATTAACATATAAATTCATTTTCAAAAACTTACTAGATTTATTTTGAGATATTTTTTTTGAAAATAAAGTTTCTGGAAGTAATGGTATGCTTGCGTGGCGTAAATCGGAAGCAGTGAGTGCCTGCCGCTAAGTCTTGAATTTATCTGGGATAAAGACGTAACCATTGAGCTGTGATCCATGGTTTGATACCGTAGTGGTACTTTCCACATTATTTGAAGAAAGTTTTCAAATATTTTTGAAGATGGTTTTTTTAAATATTTACTAAATTCGATAAGATAAGTATGTGTAATTTGGATAAATAGATTAATGTATTTAAATTTAAATTAAAAAGAGATTTAATGTTTTTAAGTGTAAAATGAAGTGCTGGTTGAATTGATTGTTTATTTGATAGTTAAATAATCGGCCGTCAAATCTGGACGCAAATATAACTTTGGAAATATCTAGAAGAAGTACGAGAATTATATGGTACAGTTACCATTCAAGGTGCTATATTGTACTTATAAACTCGTTTCGTTCTTCTAGGACGGTTATAAGAAAATCCGTCGATAAACGATTAGGAGGTGATCTCCGATCTTATCTTCGTCTGTTTATCTCCTAAAGAACCGCGGTTGAGTTTGCCGGGAATACCGAACGTTGTTTCGAAGAGATCAGGATCAGATTGTGATCCGAAACCACTTCGATCCAAAGAGTACGTTTTCGTAATGAAGACAAGAGCATGGAGCTGAAGATGGAGCAGTGGAGTGCAAAGGCTAATCGCTACTAATCCCGAGTGTGATTCCAAAATGGATGTAGTAGAAATAGTGTCTTAGGTTCAGCCATTTGAATAAGTATTTGTGCTTAGACATTATTATAATATTAGAGAATTCTGATATGAAATGTTTTGGTTATCGTAAGGTAAAAACTCGTCGTATTTATTTGTAGCGTGGTCTTACGAGATACCTTTGATTTTTCAAAGGATTTTGAAACTTTAATACTTCAAATTGAGTGTGTTTTCTCACGCTGGTTTTCTAGACTAACACGGGTGTTATTTTATTATAATGCTCAGATCAGACCAAGTATTTCAGGTTTAGGTTAAGATGCTATGGAGCTCAGGAGAGGAGTTGGAGACCGAGACGTATTCTCGTACTTTTTTTTCCCTATGGTGTTTTGTTTTAAATTGCCAGCAAATTGTGAGGGCAAGTTGTTATACTGTCCAGGCTGGTAATTATTAATTTGTGTACTCTGATGTGAGGCTCATATATTACAGTTTTGCCTTATGTAAAGAACTATTGATATTATATATTGTTCTGCTTGTTGTGTGATTCTGTTTGTTTAGTATTCTTCTTCTTCTACCTACTTCCTTTTCCCTTACCAATCTGTCCTTCTGGCACTCGATCGTTCGGCATGTTATACGATGAGCGTATTTATGTCGATTGTCGAGAGTTGTGAAGGGCAGGTCGTCACACAAATATTATTCCATATACAATGATACAAAGTCATGGGATCAGATCTAGTTCTAGCACGATTCCAAGCTAATTTCAATGTGAATTCACCATGTTTTTAGGGGACCACTGCTAATAATCACACTGCATATCCGAATTTATCTTTATCTGCATTATTTGGTCACATTTGTTAAGCGACAAGTTGGATGTATTGAGGCATCACTTTTTTTTAGAAATGAATGCAAACATCTCCTTCTCAGCACCCCTAACATAACATAATGCTTGCCATTCAATTTTGTTAATCAATGATTTTTCTTGTAGCCAAGGATCGAACCACAAGCTAGTGCCTTTATCATTAACATTTTCTTTTCGATTAAGTCATATGACGGATGTCTTGTTTTAACATCGCTTTCCAAGTGTTTGAATAATTAGAATCTTCCTTTGGAATACAAAATCTCTTATTTTTGGAGTACTTATTTTTCATCCATATAGCCCGTAAGCTGTTTTGATGAAGATACTTCCACATGACTTTTAAGCAAGCGCCTTGTTTAAATCTGCAAGCTTCTTAATCCTAGGCCCCTCCTCTTTTGGCTTGCAAACGTTAGCCCAATTATTTTGATGAAATTTTCCTTGCATTGAAAGTTAGAGCATAAAATTTCAATCTGATTTATCACATAGCATGGCATTTGACATATTTGCATCCAATAGAAAATAGTGGTTCAAATAACTGTATTTATCAATTCTAACATGTCACTTAATGTAAGAAGCCTGCAGCCCCATCTCCCAAGCATCCTTTTGACTTTGTTAATAAGCTTGTTAAAGTCCAGTTTTCTGAATGAAGTATTGCTCGGTGGTCTTCCAAGGTATGCAACTTATAAGCTACTAGGTCGGTTTCCCAATTCTCGTGCAATAAGTTGTTTCATAGTGACTCTTTTACTAAAATATACTTTGGCTTTTTCCTCATTCATTATTAGACCAGTTTGTTGGTCCAAATTATGCATGATTTATTTGATGGATTTTGAATTTTCTATGCTTGCTTTTGCAAATAACAGGAGATCATTTACATAAAGAAGATGATTACTGATTGATTCACTTTTATAAATAGCAATAAGCATTCCTCTTATATGCTCTAAACCAAACATAATTAATAGGTACTCCACAACTATTGCAAAAGATATAGGGACAGGAGGTCTCTTTGTCAATGACCCATGTTGCTTGCAACATAGCCATATAGAATACCAACAATTATCATAGAAAAACTAGGGGTAGCTATGCGTTTGTAAATTAAAGCAGTTTATTTTAAAGGAAACCTCCTAGATAACAATATGTGATGGATGAACTTGCTACCTATTTTATGATATGCTTTATAAAGATCTACTTCTAGACGGAGGTTCTTAGAGCCTTTCCGATTGAAGATTTTGACCATCTCATATGCAATTAGTGAGTTCTTTGAAATGTGTCTATTTGGAGTATATGCATTTTGAATTAGGGGGATGAGCTCATCAATATATCTTCCAGGCCTTAAATCTAATTTGTCATTTAGCCCCTCTCTTTTGGAATCAAAGTAATAAAAAAATGATTGATTTCATTTATAAACTGGTCAAAAAACGCCCCATGAATTTCTATATATAAATCAATTTAATCAAATCCCAATGATGTTTAAAATTAAATTTAATCCATAATCATCTAGGCTTTGAATGTTATCTTCATCTATTTGGAATATGGCTGACTTAATCGCCTCTATAGTAACCGCAACCTTGACTTGCTCTTTGCATGTTCCGAAAGCATTTTGTTGCAAACAATGTTAGGAAAGTTGAAATTAATATAACCAAATTTGTATAAATTAATGAAATAGGTAATGGCAGTGCTATATAAAAATGATATGACTAGGATGGGATTACCAGTTGCATCTAGTAGTTCCTTATACTACTATTACTTTTGTTGTAGTGATACATGCATTAATAAACTTAGAACACTTATCATCATCATGAAGCGATCTAATTTTTTGTTTTCGTTGATTTCTTATTGCACGAAGTGCATTATTATCTCTAGGGCAAGTATTATTTTTATATTGTTCAACAGTAGCCTCATTAGTAGGGTTATCGACTAGTTTCAAGTATAATACATTGCATTTTCTTTCATGTCATTTAACACTTTCTTTAGACCCACTGTCCCTTTATTCCACTCCTTAATACATTTTTTCAGTGAATTTCAGCTTATGAAGAAACTGAAAGAAAGCATTACCAACAAATTCATTATTCTAAGTATTATCGATGACATTCTTGGAACTATTTGGTTGCATCCAAGCATTATTAAATCTAAAAGACATATTTGTAGAATTAGCATGATAGTCGATTAGATTAATTAGCATAAAACAAAGCTCATTAAAATAATGATTTAGAATATGAACATAAGAGTATGGAAAAAATTCTAAAAACTATTGATTACAAAGGTTCTATCTATTTTTCTATGAGTTGCCAGCCTCGCTCTTCTCTCCAAATAAAATTAGGACCTGCATTGAGCTTTGTGTAAGTGAATTAATAGTATCATAGTAATTATTATCATAGTTTCTAGAGTTATTATGTGGGCCTTTGATAATTATCATGTAAAACACAAATAAAATCATCCGGGATAATCTGTGGCATGATAATATTAATAGATAAATCTTTGGTGCCTCCATAATTACCTTCTTTGCCATTGGTTGAATAAGCCATATACTAAGGTAAAAATAAAACAAAAACCTCTCCTATTTTGGAATGAGCAAGTCATAGCATGAGGGCTTTAAACGAGATTGGAATCCCAAATGGTCAGATCCTAAAGCAGTATAATTTTACTTTTGCCACCAGTACCGTCGTTAAAAAAATAGGCCTAATTTGGTTTGGAACTTCTTATGAAAATTTGAATATTGATATCATTTAGCTTTTTTTCTAAAATACCAACAACCAAGGAATTAATTCTATTTATATGTTCTATCAAGTCGTAATTCCTTGTAAGGAAGTTCAATCCCCTTATGTTCTAAATAAGGAATGACACCTAATTATTAAATGGCGATGGTCCCCCGTTACCCTAGCTAATCGGGGGAAAACTCACTTTACTCCTTTTACATTTTCTTGTTTTTGACTTAACTTGTGCAACAAAATTATTCTAGGTAGGGATGTCAGCGACATCAATGCCAATAAAGGCTGCGAACTCCAAGGATTCCTCTTCATTTCTTCTTCTACGATTTAGTTGAATACTTCTATCATTTTGTTCACTGTTTTCTAAAATTATACTAACATGTGATGCTTTTTGATTTCCTTCCACTTTTTGATTGACACTTATTGATATCCTTTTCTTGCTAAGAATGAGGACTATTAGGCTCTACTATCACTGTTGGAGAGGTATTATATGGTTTTGAAGAGTAAGATAATGTATCTTTAACGGTTCCTCACATGCCACATTTATGGCAAAATAGAAGGTTAAGCTCTCTATTTATAATTATGAAGGACATTTTGTTCAAGTAACTAAAAATAACAATTTTTTTTTTGGAAAAACAGTAGTACTCATATACCTCCATAATATGCCTCATTAAAACCTTATAACCCCCTAACCTAAATGGGTACCTTGTCAGAAAAAAGAGTGCATATCATGTCCATATATTAATAATACAGTAAGTAATGTCGAATAGATGGTGGAGTAAACAAACAGGCAACACACTCAAAACCATCTATATGATCAACTTTGCACAGAAAATAAAAAACACGTAATAGACAAAAAACAATACACATGTAACAAGAAGAAAAGGACGAGTAAAATACAAACCAGTGCCTCATAATTTTTCTTCATATTTCAACATACAAGAGAGAGAAACCAGTGTCTTGTAAAGTAGATTTGAACTACTTCAATATGCAGAGCTAGAAAAAAATGGTAGAAGCTATGAATAAGATGAAGTCAAAGAGAATACCAACTTCAGTCCTCAGTAAAAGGTAGTAACGCAATTAAGGAGGTCGAATGTTGGATATTCGGTGAATAGCAATGTCTAGATTCGACAAGATAAGCTCAATCTCTTTATTTTTCATCTTAGAATCAACTTTATAATTAATTAAATGCTTGCAGTCTTGTAAAATGAGAAATACCCCCACTTTAACTGGCAGTTCAATGCTTTTGAAAATCTGAGAATTTCTCTCACACTAAATGTTCCAAATCACTGAAGTAAAGGCTGTGTTTGTAAGATGGTGAATTAATAAATTTCCTTTCTGATTTTGGCATAGATTATCCAGAATTTAGTTAATGTCGTAAGTGTTGTCGAGGTTAATCTTTAGCTTTTGCATGATATCCTCCAGTAGGCGCTTAGAATATTCACATTGAAAATATAGATGGTCTCTACCTACATACTGTTTTGAACACAACACATAAGCCTGATTAATGTCTGAATTCCATTTGCTGATTCTATCTTTGGTATTTTAATTTGTTTAATTTGGCTAGAAGGGAGCATGTCGCCATTTTTGGAGCCCAAAATTTATCCCAAATTATGTTAGTCCAATTAAACTCGGCATGTTTGCATCTGATAAGTTTCCAAGCCAATTTCATGTTGAATTGACCATCACTGTTAGGTATCTAGAACCAAAAGTCTTGTTGCAATTGATTATGAATTTTGATATTATTTACTATGTGTTGAATTTGAGTAGGAATGCAGTCAATATGTTCTTTCCATTTATTACCAGAAATTGGAGTGGAGACTTTTCTATTACAACCACCAGTAACAGACATAGTGTTCCATCCAAACTTATTTATCAAAGAATATCCATTAAGCCAAAGGTCAAACCAAACATCTATTTTTTCACCATTTGCAATTTTTCTATCAATTAGACCTTTGCACCATTGTTTAGCTTTAAGTATGAGTTTCCATGTATATAAAGCATTATTATCCATAACAGTAGTACAAAAATGAATACTATTACAGTATTTATTATACATCCATTTGGCCCATAGAGAATCACCTTGAATGAATTCCCATAACAATTTTACAGCAACTACTTTAGCAATTTCCTCAATTCTTTTAATACCAAGGCCTCCTTCACTTTTGGTTTTACATACATCATCCCAGGACATTTTATGAACTTCGGATTTCCATATGAAATTAGCGCACAGAGAATTAATTCTCTGGATTGCAATCATAGGGGATTGGGAGAATTGCAGCCAGAATTGAATCATAAGGTAAATGACAGTGTTGACTACTTCAATTCGACCACTAATGTTGAGAAATTTACTGTTCCAATGGTAATTTTTTTATTAATCTTGTCTATTAACCATCCATTATCCCTTACTTTTAAATTTTTGTTAGATAATGGGATGCCCAAGTAAATAATTAGAAGGTTACCAATGTTGATATTCAGAATATTAGCAATATGTTGCTTGTTATTAGCTCCTTTACTAAAAACAAAGTAGATTTGTTTTTATTTGTATCAAGGCCACTTAAAGTCTTCAATACCAGAAATATGCTCTGGATGCTTTCAGCATTCTTACTGGTAGCTTTGGCCAAAATAAGAGAGTCATCCACATACAAAAAATGAGTAATCATAGGTTCAATTTTGTATATGGGGTTGATATTACCATTCAAGTACTCCACATCAAGAGTAATTATGAGAAATTCCATATCAATTGAAAATAAATATGGTGAAAGAGGGTCCTCTTATCTAAATCCCCTCGAACTGTCAATGAAACCATAGAGGGAGCCATCAACCAACATCGGAAAAAAGGAGTAGTGTAACAACCCGGATATTTAAACGATTTTATTTAATTTAATTAACCGTTTTTGTGTGGAAAAAAATATAATAATATAAACGATAAAATTTCGGAATATAAATTTGATATTTGGAATTCCTCTAGTTAAACATAGCAACTGAAAAATTTTCGTCCGAAAATATGAAATTTTATTTCGCGCGTAAAATTACTTCAATTTAATCAGTTAAAAAACGATGAAAATAAAACGTTTTCAAAATCAAAATATTTTTACATAGAAAAATTCTAAACCATCTTTTGAGCAAGTTATCAGTTTGTCGTTTTTCCAAATTCGGACATCTTTGCCTCCGTCGATCTTATTTTTCTGCGATTTTTATGCATTTTCCGCTATTATAAAAATTCGAATTTTTATAATTTAATCGTGTCACTGATATCTATATACCGTTTTGATCGTGTCGTCGTGCTGGTTTCTGCAGTATATTCAACTCTGTGTTTTGAGATGCGGTACACAGCGGAAGCGGTGATATAGTGATCCGTATCGGTAATGTTTTAACCTTCTGAATTCTTGTGTCCGTTCATTCATCCTCTTTGAGAATATCTATGATCAGTCGTCATTATTATTCCAGCCGAGACTTTCATTTTTCTCAATGGTCAATGCATTCAATTCTTTTTTTTTTTAATTAACAGGCAACTTTTTTCTGTTCCCGTAGTCATTAGTGCTTGTTGAATTTATTACATGCACTCTTTCGTATTCTTTTGTTGAACTGAAATTTAATAATATAACGTAGCCTATGCATTCCCTGACAACCACTACTCTCTTTCTTTTCTTTGCTCCCATTCCTTTCACTCTCTGTCTGTTCCATTTTGAAGAGGAAAACAAAAGTTGATATAACTAGCAACTTTTATTGTATATCTGATATACTAGCAGGCGCATGAGACTTTCCACCCAAATAAAAAATAAAACATCCGCTGCCTTGCGCTCCAAATACCACCGCAGCCTTAACCGTCTCGTCCGCTCTCACCAATGGCCGCACTTCGTCCCTTGCTCTAAATCTTTTCCAATGTCAGCATTTACTCCTTCCATTCCATGCAGCAACCGCTTACCTATATCACCCCTTCATTTGTTCAAATGCTTCATCCCTCGACCGACTGCAACCCAGTGCCGATCACCGTCTTCAGCCCACTTTGGCTTCCGCCTTGGCCACCTCAGCACTCTTTCCTCCTATCACATCACAACGCAGCGTCTACCTTACACGGTGGCCGTGCATTCATGATGACCCCGGCCACCTTAGCAGAAACCCGACCCAAACCTTCGACCATCTCACCGCGTGAAACCCGACTCCACCATCAGCCAGTTGTCACGCGACCCATAGCCTCTCCTCCAGTAGCCACCACTTTGCCGCAACCCACTTGAACCGCCACATGCCGCCTCTCTTCCATCAGTTCGACTTTGCTTCTTCCACCATGGCCAACGTGCTTTTCCTTTGGTGCGTAGAAGTTTGCGTAAGTATATTAAGTTGGTTTATAACATATAAGATGTTTCTTATAGCTTTCATTTAGGCATTTTCTTACTGATTAATGCATGAAAGAAGCACAGTGATAATGTTAGTAACCACTTGAATATGTATAAAGCTATGCAGATATTTTTTTTAGTTTCAGCAAAATATATGTTGCAAAGTTGTTGTGCCTCAGTTTGTTAAAAATATATATATAATAATAATAATACATTGTTTACAGCCAACCTATTTTATTTGTATATATGTAGGGTCTGTGCTTGCGTATGATATATTAGTATATATTTTAAACATAAAGCATCGATTTTATATTGTATAATAAAGTACGGATTTTATGTTATATTTTGATTGTGTATATATATATATATGTATATGTATAAATGTAAGTGTATACCTCAGTTTATATATTATTATATCTATGTTTTGAGTAAAAGTATATGTATGCGTGCCGAGATCTTGTACTAGCAATACGATTGGGTAGGTTAAAATAATAGTTCATAGTTATGGTTGCGTCAGTTATAGAGCATGTTGGTTTTGGTCGAGTATGATGTGTGATTGTATATATAAACTTGCAGTTTTGGTACAGATACTTTAAGTTTTATATAACTTTTGTTTATTTAAGTTTTAAAAATATTCTCTTATTTTATATTTTTAAGTGTCAGTATGTTGTTCATACTAAGAAATTGTCAATTCAGATATATGGATTTTAAAGTTATAAGTTTGGATTAAAAACCGCACATTTCGATAATTGAAGATTATAAGTCAACATTGATTCAGGAAAATATCGTATTAATGAATTCTGTTGTATTTTGATATTGTTAAATATTAGATTTAAACAGATATCAATGTTTGGTTTAATCAAAAACAGAACTTTTGACATATATAACTCCAATTCTAAAATTTCAGTCGATAGTTTAAAGGACTTAGTATATGTTTACCAAATTTATGATCTTTAATTTTCTGTTATCAGCCTCGATCGTCGAATTTGTGCCAATTTAGCTTTGCTATGAAGCTCTGCTTGGATTTTTAATTCGTTTCAGTATCCGTATCAGTGTGCTTATCCGTGTCATCTCTTGTTCTCTCTAGCCTCGAAAGGTGAGCAATCACTCACGATTAATATTCTTTTATTTATTAAATTTGATTTCAATTGAAACGATAATTGAAATATGCTGTTGTTAGTTATGTACACTGTTATGACCTGTATCTGTTCATCTATGACATCTGACACCATTATCTGTTAATTATTTATGCGTCGATAATACAATTTGGTTGAAATTGATTGATTGTTGTTTATATTGGATGTTAAATTATAATATATAAAGTGATAAATGTTATGCAATTGAAATTGACGTAGAATAGTTAACAATTTGAAATTGATATGTGTTGAAGTTGATTGGTTAAATTTGTATAATATGACCCTTTGAATGATGAATAAATTGACACGTAGAAATAGTGTTAACGACACCTTGAATCATTTAAATGTATGTTGTATAAATTGATGTAGTTTGAAATTGAATAAAAATATCGTGAAGAACCGTATAAATATTAGTATAATAATCTTTAATCTACATGAAATGATAGTGTAGATTCTAGAGATAATTATATTAATTCGCACAAATAACAATGCGAATTAATACGATTATTTCGGGATTATTTGAACTGATTATTGGATTGTGTTTGTTTATTGTTTGTTTATTTACTTTGTCACCATCCCAGTTATCACACTGCAAGTTCCCTTTGTTATGTTTGATTTTTGAATTGGAATTGGAATCGGGTTGAAATGATATATACCCAAATGAATTTGACCTAGGATAGAAAATTAAATAAAAATCCGATTGGTCAATAAATTGATTTAAAAATAAAATAATGATTTTATTCGAGCGAAGAATAAGTTTTGAAATGAAGTTGGAATTTGAAATTTTTGAAAGGAAATTGTAAAGATTTAAATCTGGAACAAATATTACGTAGTAATTGGTGAAAGAACGTTGTTTGAAATTTAATTATATAATAATTAAATTTGGAATTATTAATAAATAATTTGGAATTAGTAATAATTGAGTTTCGGAATTACTAAGTTTGAAATCGTTTAATAATTAAATTTGAAATTATAATTAAGTTTGAAATTATTAAGTTGAATTTATAATTACGTTGAAATGATTGATGATTAAGTTTGAATTCATAATTAAGTGGAAATGATCTAATAATTAAGTTTGAATTGATAATCAAGTTTGTAATTATTAATTTTTGAAATTATTAATAATTAAGATTGAAATTGTTTAATAATTGAATAAGATTGAATTATTTGATAATTGAATAAAATTTGAATTCTTTGATAAGAGATATTGAACTTTTGAATAAGTGAATTTGAACTTCGTTAGTAAATGAAATTGGTTTCTTTATTAGTTAAGTTTTGGAAATTTAAGTAAGATGATAAGTGAAATTGAACTTCTTGAATATATGAAATTTAGTTCTTGATTAATTGAGTTTGAAATGTGTAACCGAGTAAGTAAATAAATGAAATTGAATTTCTTTAACAAGAAATAAAATGTGATTTATTGAAATAAATATAAGACTTGAATTTAAGAATTTGATTTGACGAATTTAATCTAATTGAATTTGAAGTTGGATATAATGAAGTTGAACTTAAGTGGTTGATTCAATGAATTGGAAAACTAATAGAAATCGTATTAAATGATAAACTGACTTAACAAGTATTGAATGAAATCGATAAATGAATTTAACTTGATTTGAATTTTGAATTAAATTTATTTAAATGATTTCGGAATGAAATTTATATACGAACTTGAATCAATATTTGTATTGTTGAAATAAAAGTTGAAATCGAATTATAAGATTTTGAAATGGTAATTTGGAAGTTTTGAAATGTAAAATTTTGGAAATTGATTTAGAAAGATAAATGAAATGTTGGTTTACAAATTGAAATTGAAATTGAATTTAATTTGGTTTGAAATATATTAAACGACCAATCGGTGTAATAATTACGAAAGTTATTAAAGAAACCGGAGTCGGTTATGGACATACTCTCTGTCTAAACCGAAATCACTTTAATAACTATACGCGAAGTGATGATCCAGAACGAAGTGGTTGGAATGATGTACGTGATGACTGAAGAAAGAGAACGATAATGGATAGCCTTGACACTTGTGTCAAATTGGAAATGATTAAAATCAGGAGCCGTGTCGGGCCAAATGGGGTTAGCCACCTCGAGCGAACACACTTCTTCGTAACTACTACTCATTACTTTTGATTGATTGGTGCACCCTCGGAATTTCAGGAGTGTTGTTTCGCGGTGTTGCGATCGCTGCGGCGATGCGTTCTCACCAGTCCGGATCAGGCGAACGGTAGTTTCACTACCTTGGGTATTGCCTCATGTGCCTTGTCATACTTGTATTCCCATATACGCGACCACTACGAGTTTGTTTTGTGTTATACCTATGGAGTACTCCCTGATATCCCACCAGTTTACGGTGGAGTTTACAGTGCTGTATAGACTATGGCATTTATATAAAAACGTGTTAAGGGGGATAATGGTAACGCCTTAACACTATTTTGATACTTTATATTACTGATAGACATTATCTATTTAGCGTACACTACTACATAGTAGATAGTTTAACGGATCCTTAGAGGATGGTGATTCCAACATCCTTTAAGTTACTTGTATTTCGATTGCTATTTCACTTGAGTTGGATTTATTGATATGAGAATATTAATCCTGACTCGAGTGTTTTGTATTTGCTTTACGCTCGGGTCAGACGGAGAGGTTCTGCTTTCAAGACTCACCTTTGGAGTTGGAGCTTTGCTTGAAGATCCAGCCATCTATCCTGCTTCAGTATTCAATGATTCCAGTGATGTATTTTGATTTGTATTTGATGTATTGTGTTACTCTTCTGCTGTAAACTCTGATGTATCTTATATATTTATATAGTAGCTTCATGAACTACTATCTCTTTTACTTCCGCTGCATATTATTACTCTGTGTCTGTGTTTCTGTGATTATTTATTTACTGTATATCTGAGTTTTGCCAAAATTTTAAATTAACAATTCGGTATTTTTAATTATTCAAGTCCGACATGTGCGGATGCGAATAGTCCAAAATAGCGGGTCGTCGCAAGTAGATATGCACTCATATATTAGATTGGCAAATAACGGTGGAAACCCCATAACAGTCAGCATGTGATGAATAAACTCTCTATTTATTTTATCATAGGTGTTATCCCGCTTTTTGGCAAAGCCGCGATATCAAAAGATTGATCGAAAATGGAGAACAGTTCATCTCAGAGATTGGTCATACTTCGTTTCGCTATGGATATCACTGAATTTTGTCCGAGTCCAGATTAAGCTACAATTGATAGGACATGACAGAAAAGATCATAGAAGTCCGCATCTCAAATTTCAAGCCAATCCGAGTTCATACGCTCAAGTTATGATCGATTCAACTTGAAGGGAAAAACACTGGTTTCGAATCCATCGTTATAGGTGTCTTCGAATCCATCACCGAACACTGTTCGAACCGATCACCTTCGTATCGATTAGCTTTGAATCCATCAGAGTGCCTCGGTTCGACTCCATCAACTTCGAATCCATCGAGTTCGTATCGATGGACCTCGTATCCATGGAGAAGTTGCAAAGCTCGTATCCATCAGAGAAACGCAAGTTCGAATCCATCAAGCATCAGTTGTTCGAACCCATCAATGAATCCTTGTTTGAACCCATCCATAAAGCCTTGTTCGAACCCATCCGTGAAGCCTTGTTCGAACCCATCCATAAAGCCTTGTTCGAACCCATCCGTAAAGCCTTGTTCGAACCCATCCGTGAAGCCTTATTTGAAACCATCATTGAAGCCTTGTTCGAACCCATCTGCGAAGCTTCGTTCGAATCCACTGGGTCAACTGGCCATGATGACGTGTCCTTCATCGGTTCGAATGCGCCGAGATATATGGAGTCGAAACAGTCAACTCGGAGCAAAACCCGGATCGAAGCGAAGTGTGCGCTCCACGTCAACACGAAGACACGTGCCGCCATCGATTCGAAACCATCGATTCGAAGGGATGGTTTCGAACTAAACAGCCACTCGAGAACGTCATCTCGAACCCATCATATCTCTCAATCTACTGATCCAAATGCCACGAAATTTTCACAAAAGTATGACATCCCGGAAATTTGGGGCAATATCAATTTAATAATCTGTGTAAAAATTAAATTAATTTGATAATAATTTGAATTGATTTAATAATCTTTATTTAAATAAATATTTATCTGATGATTTTTCTTTTTAAAAGCTAATTTAAATTGTTTCTATTTATAACGTATATATGTATATATTTGTATATATTGTAAATAGATAAGCTCTGTTTTAAATTTAATAAATAAAGATATGTTTTCTAATTTTAATATTCTTGGTAATTATATTTTGATTTAATATCTTTTAAAAGCTATTTAATAATAACTATATGGTTTAAAATACTTAAGATTTAAGTTTAATTTGTTTCAAATAATTTTAGCTTAAATTTAAATTTAGCAAAAGGTTTGTTTAATTTGTTTTAAATTTAGCTTGATAAAAATAAGTAGTTTATTAATAAAGAGATAAATTCTTTTATAAATAATTTTGATTTAATAATGAGCTATATTAATAATGTAAATCTTTACAAATGGATTTTAAATAAAAATTGTTATTTCAACTTTAATTATATATATGTGTGTGTTTGAATGAAAATTATGATTTGGAAATTAAAATAAATATTATTAATATTAATATAAGTACAAAATAAAATAATAATAAGTAATTAAATATTTGATAGTCTATGTTTAAAAAAAAAGAGAAATAAAGAGAAGCCCGTATGTTAAGTAACAAACCAATACTAGTAACTAAAACAACTTTGTATTTATTTTATTTTGTGTGAAGTATAGAAACAAAACTGGTAATAGAATCTAGTAGGGGAAGTTGGATATGCAGGCAAGACAAGAAGTGAGATATAAAATGTGCCTGTAAAAATATGATTATGCAAGAACAATGTATGAATAAAAATAAGACAAGCCATATATATATTCTACTGGGTTCACAAATCAAGGGTTAGGCTGCAACTAGTATAATAAAATAAATGAGTACAAGATCATAAATTATATAACACAAAACAAAGTAAAAATATATGCTTGTAATAGAAATGCAGAAGTTAACAAAGCAAAGTGAAGGAAATCAAGGCAGATAAGATTAATGTACGAAGTAAATATCTGAACATAAGATTAGTTGTAAACATATAGTACATTAACAATAAATGTTTTCATTACTAGCAGCAAACATGTCCATACGAATTGGATCTAAAATCATTCCAGCCTCCGAATAAAATATCTTGCCTGATAAAAACAAAATAAAGAAAAGCTTGCACCAGTAAAAGCCTACACCCTTTACAAACTTATCTTTCTATATATACATGTTCTTATTTCGGTTTGTTCTCCAAGCTTAGCAAACCAGAAAAGTAAGAAAAAAAAAGCTTTCTTTTTAACAAACTTGAACAACTTCAACAATCAAAAGCAGGAGAATTTCAGTTTTCAAAGCACTATCTTCATTCCTCAAAACTGGTTTCAAACAAGAAAGGCTCTGCCTTCTTTTAAATATTGTGAGTAACACTTCTAAAAAAAAAATCTTAAGTTTTTAATTTGTTGCATACTAATGTTTGAATGTTTAACATAGTTGTGTGAATATTTTTATATTTCTTTACCTGGACATTGGTGAGATGGAATTACTGGATATTGTATTCTCAGTGAGTAATATCACAACTTAAAAGGTTTAAGTATATAATTATGTTGCATATTCACCCCTGAAACAAATGTGGTTGAATATATTTATGTGTATTGTTCTATGTTTATGTATGAATGAATTAGTGTGCCTACTGGTCTCTGTTTCTTCTTCTTTGATTTTAGTTCCCAGGTTAAATCCTCAGCAAATATTCATCTTTTCTCAATCCAAACTTTGATAAAACTTAAGATTCGAACAAAAAAAAATGTTTATTATCACATGGATTGAATCTAGTAATTTGTTTAAAAAAAAGGAAAAAAAAACAGTTGTATTAGTCTGGAAATCTCAAAAACAACAGTGGAAGCCTAAATAAGTAAAAACTCAATATCTATAAATCATGGGTTGAGGCAGGTAAATCAAATACTCAAACAAAAACTTGATTTTTGAAATTAAAATCTCTATTTTTAGATTAAGGGAGGAAGAGCAGTTCACGCTTGACCAATTGGGAAGTTATGGGTTGCCCCTGATGATTTTGGCGACTGAAAGGGTTCGGGTTCTTCCTGCTTGTGGTGGAGCAATCAGCGAGGGTAGGAAAAATGGTGGAAGTGGGGGTAGATGACTGTGGCGATGGTGGTTGGTCAATTGGGTTTGTAAACCTACTTTTGGCTTGGTTTTGATTTGATCGGCATTGTTCCTCCAGTTCATCGAGTGCAGTGATTTTTGGGGTGGTGGAAGTGGGGTTGTATTCGAAGAAGAGGCCGAAGTTATAGACTTTCATATGGTCGGAGAGTGGAGAACTCGATGATGACAGGTTTTGAGGTGGGAATGTGTTGGTGTTTCCAGGTTGTAGAGTGGTGATTTCAGTTTGGGTTTGATGCTCAAATTTGTCTCCGAGGGTGCGTGAAAGTCCGGGTGGTCAGAACTGGGAAAGGCAGTGGTCGATGACTTGTGGAGGTCGTCAAAGATGGTCGGAGTTAGGTGGTTGGACTGTGCATGTGCACGGTGCACATTGGTGTTGATGTCTGTTTTTTTTTTGGATTGAGCAGAGTGTTACTCGAGTATTACTCGAGTAGTTGGAGTGTCCGGCTCGAAGGATTTTGGTTAGTGACTCGAAGCAACTTTGTTTGGTCTCGGGTAGATTAGTTTCAGGTTTATAACTTGACAGTGTTAGTTTGTTTTTTTATATAAAATCAAGTAGTTCAGTTTAAACCTTTTTCTTATAAGTAGCTGATATAAATAATGAATGCTTCTTGCATTTATTATAAGGTTTATAAATTTATTTAAAATAGCTTAAATGGTTAAACATTTTGAATCTTAAATTCAAAATGGAATTTGAATTTTAAATTTAGAAGTATAATGTTTTAAATACACTTAAGTGTTAATGAAGTTATTTGGATTTGGATTGGTTCCAGGTTGTGAACTGTCACTGTTTTTGGGTGTGCAGAGTTTTAGCTTGGGAAATCTCGGGTTATTCGAGCGTATAACTCGAAGTAAGGGGAGGAATGACTCGGAGTAATTGTTGTTTGGCTTGGTAGTGTTGTCTCAGGCTTTGTAAACCTGGAAGCAAAAAAAATTCTCTTTTCAAATCAAATTCTAGTGAAACTTTAAATTGTAAACTAGATTTAACAAAGCTTAAGTCCAGATTTAAGTTTGAATTCAAGTTTATTTTTGAATTCAAATTTGAAATGAAATTAAAGTTTAAAATTATTTAAATGTGGATTTCAGGTTTACAAACCTGACCATTTTCAGGTTTTAAATTTCAATTTAAAATTTGAAAACTGAAAATTCAAACAAAGGTTTAAATTCAAAGTTAAGTATAGATTCAAATGAACTTTTGAATCTAGGGTTTTAAAAAAATAAATTTGGATTTTAAATCAAGAATTAAAAACCAAGTTTTCAAAAGCAAGCTAAATGCAATGTACTGTAAAAAGCTTAAATTTTTATAAAAAAATTAAGTGGTTAAATTTAAAGGCTTTCTTATATAAGTAATAAATGTTTTTACATTTCTTTTTAAAGTTTATAAATTGAATTTAAATTGGGCTAATGTTAAACGGTAAATCATTTTGAAATCTTAAATTCAAAACAGAATTCTAATTTAAATTTAAAAGGGGGGTAATGTCTAAAATACACTTTAATATTTGTTTAGATCAGTTTAAAAAGAATTAATTATATTAGAAATAATTAAGATATTGAAGTGAATTAACTAATAAGTTAATTAATGGATGACTTATTTATTTAATTAATAATTAATAATTTGTAATTAGAAATTAATTTAGAAGTAAATTTAGAAAGATTATTAGTTAATGAAGAAAATTAACTAATGATTATTAATTGATTTATTAATGTGTTTAATTTTATTAATTAACTAGATTAATTAATTTAGAGAATCAATTGTAAAGTGGTTAAGGAAAGTACTTGATAAAAGTAATTAAGAGATTAATTACTTATTATAATTAATTTTGATAAAATGATTAATTTAAGTTAATTAATTTATTTTAATTAATTTAAGAAAATCATTTGATGAATTGATAAGTATAATTACTTAGTGTATTCAATGGAGCATAATTACTTAAGGAAGTAATTAATGTTAATTACTGAACGTAATTAGTGAAAGATGATGTATTAATAAAGTAATTTGGATAATTACTTTTGTAATTAATCAAAGGATTAATTAATGGAGATAATTAATTATGGGATGGTTAATTTACTAATATAAGTAATTAAGGGAAGTTAATTACTGGTTGATATTAGTCAGGAATGATTAATAATTGTGTTGGATTAAAGATTAATTGCTTAAGGTAATTAATTTAAATAAAGTAATTTAATTTAAATCTAAATTAAAGATCATTAATTAAATATTAATGATGTAATTAATAATTGGTTAATTAAGGAATAATCAATAATAGGGTGATTAATTTATGTAATTAATTAAGAATAAATGTAATTAAGTAAATGAAGAAATAAATGTTAATTACTATAAATGATTAGGATAATTAGTTTGGGAAATTAAATAAAGACTAATTACTTATTGTAGTTAGAAGATGATTAGTCAAAGGTGTTTAATCAAGATGAATATCTAGAGAATAATTAATTAATTTAATTTATAATTAATTAATGACTGTGTAAGCAGGATTTATAGATGAAGTAATTAATTTAATTTACTTTAAATTAATAAGAGATAGAAGTAGTTAATTTAATTCATTTTAAATTAACTACAAATGGTATGATTATAAATCATTGCTTATGGATGAATGATATTGATATTTCATTTGATGATTGTGAACTCGGATATGAGATGAATAATATCTATGTGACTTGGATGTTTGTTTAAGTATGATAGTATATTATTATCTGATTGGATTGATAATTTTGATTATCTGTTTATGATGATGATATGATTATCTACTGTGATATTATGAATTATCTATCTGTGTGTGTATTGAATTATTTTGAATTAAACTGTTAAGACTAAATAGACAACTTGGCCCTAAAAGACACGTTTTGAATTTCGATGAGACCGGGATCGGTTTTCCTTATTTGGAACATCCGAAAACCACATCGATTCCAAATTAACGATAGGTCGTGAATCTAAAGTGAAGATGAAGATTCAGAGTGCAAGGGTTATCGTCTTTAACTCTGAGGGTGATTCCAAAATGAGTGTAACGAGATAATGCCTTCGGTTTCGTTCGAACCCGGAATGAACTTGTATGGATTGAATGCTTTCAACACATCGTTAGGTGGGCGATGAGCATTCTAAGAAATGTATTCTATAAAGGTAATCGCAGCCTCAAGCCTCATCAACCGGGAATGGCTAAAACAGGGGAGGTGCAGCAAGGTTAGGTGGGTCATGCCCAAGCAGGACAAGATATCCCCTGTCTAGATGTCCCTTTTTATTTCGGCTGTGTGGGCGGTTGGATGTACACCAACTGCAGGGTTATCTTACTCGGGACTATTCAGTAAGGAATGGTTCCGGCCTTGTGTTGCAGGGGGTCGGGAGTGATCCTCGGTACGTTGACCTAGGCCACGTACTGTGATGGACGGTACCCCAGTAGCCCTGCCATTGTATCGAATCAATAATCCAATAAGTGCCAACGGTTTTGATGTATTACCCACTTTTGTGGCTAGTAGCTGGAATTTAATAAATGTAACAATTTCGGCTATTTTCTATTTACTTGAAAACCCTAGACCTATTATAATATCACTGAATTTCCTATCAAATGTTTTGGTTAGCGTAAGGTAAAAACTTTCCCATGTTTATGTGTGGGGAGTCTTACGTGATACCTTTTATTTCAAAGGATTTCAAAATGAAGCAACTTTAACCTGTTACTCATACCAGACCCATGTCTGACCCGGAGTTTATTTTTGTTTTTTCATAAACTCTCGGGTACCCAAATTTTTACGGGTAGCCAAGGGATTCAGGTTAGCTTGGACGAAATTCTGGAGGAGCAATGAAGCAGGAGGCTTCAGCGTTGTAGATATATATATATAGTTCCGCTGTGTTGGTATCTTTGAGTTATTTGTTTGACTTGTGTTGTATTAACTAGACAGGTGTTTATAACTGTGTAGTACGTGATGTATTATCTGTATAACTCTGGTTGATGTTGTATATTATGTTAATACTTATGTGATTATTATAATTTATTCGTTCCGCTGTGAGATTCTGATGTTGTTGTTTCTTTCTTCTCCATCTTTTCTATTTTCTCATTCCTTTCTTTCTTCAAGAACGATACGTCTTCCTGGGCGTTGGAAGTCGGGTCGTTACAGTTGGTATCAGAGCGCTAGGTTGAGTGAATACCTAGGCTCTTGAGTGATTTCTTTCCCGAGAGAGTGTATTTGTAATTTTGATATATATATATATATATATATATATATATATATATATATATATTTCTACCTATTGTTGGGTTACCTATTCAGGTTTTCCAATAAGCTATAAAGGTAGATTGGGTGGTGGTGTGTGTAACACAACTACCAATGGTTGGAGTTTGAATGTTTGAGGTTGGAAGTGTAATTGTCGAGACTGTAGGCCTAATACCGTCTCGAGTGAGCTTTGGGTGGTGTAAGGATTTCATTGACCTCTGAAGGAAAATCTGTTAAGATTTGGAGTTCATTTTTGAAATGTAATTTGTTTGAGCTAGAGTTTGGATCTATCGGGTGGACAGAAGTAAGTCAAGATATTTTAATACATCAAGGTGTAGTAGCTGTATGATGAGACACAGTGACTATGAATGTCTCCAGAAATGTTTCTTTGGAATCAGTTAAAGAATGTGTCTGCTTCGGTATTGTGGCTGAGTTCAGTAGAATGTTTCTATTGGTTTGAGGTCCGAGTTTCTCGAAGAGCTTTGGATAGGAAGTCTTAGCATCTGTGGCAGCAATGCAGCTTGGAATGTTCTCGGTGTTGGGAAGAGATCTTCTGGCTTAGCAATTTTTCTGGAATGGAATTCAGAAGTAATTAAGTAGACCCGTTTCTTCGATGGATTGGCTAATTAAGCGTAGGCTGTTCTGTTTGGTAAAGAGAGAGCGGTTTTCTTTGGAATTAGACTGGGTGATCGCAAAAGTGACTTGCGATAGCTGAGTGTTCTCTTGGGTTATCTGATTTTTCTGGATGTCTTCAGGAAGTTAGAATTTTGTTCGTATCTGAAGATTGTGTTTGGTATTAACTAGATTCCAAGAGTAGTACCGATGGTTCAGCTTAGTAGTAGGATGACTTTTGGAAAATGAGTTGGTGAAGCAGCTCGGGTTTTGAGGAACTTCTGGGTTTCTTTTAAGGATCTGTTGAACCATAGTTCTTAGATGTGTTGTCCAGTTTGTCCTCGAGATCATCATCAACATTTTCATCTGCTCAATCAGAGTTGCGCAGTGGAAGCGTGGTGGCAGCTGGTTTAAAGTGGAAGCAACTGGGAATTGCAGTGTTTGGATTGGAGGGTTTCTACAGGAAGCTTTTCAGGATTCTGAAGCAAGATTAGGAGTGCACCTGTTTTTATCTTTTCCAGATGGGAGAAGTGAGATTTGTCCTCCGATTTTGGAATGGAGTTTGTGTTCTGAGTTTTGGTCAATCTTGGAAAGACCATTTTGTTGGATTGTCTTTGGTTCAGTTTGTTTCTAAGGACATCAGCAAGGGTTGAGCTGATCAGGAAAGATGTAGGTAGCATAAGATCGTCCTAAGAGTTTTGTGGATAAGAGACGGATGAATCTGGATTCCAAAATCGGAGATTTGATTTTGGATAAGTGTTTGATCTTCAGGATTGAATTGTCAGTTTGGATCACTAGATTTCGTTGTGTTTCGCGTATCTCTGAGGGAGTACGTGTAAGATTTATCTCTGGTTGTAGAATCAGCAGTTCAGGGAGTTTTGGTTGTTGATTCAGACTTGTCTGTAGTCTGATATCCTGTCTTGTTTTGTAGATCTAGATGAGTGGAAGCTTTGTAGCTTAGTAGTTTTGTTTGTTTAAATTCTGTGGAGCGAGTGTCCCGATATTTATACTTGGGGAAACTCGAGAAAGTTCTATCCGGAATTTTGTCTGGATAGTTAGATTTGTTTGTTTGGATGAATTGGTTGATGTGGTTGTTAGCATATGATTAATATATGCTTGTGTTTTAAAATAAATATTCAACTAGATTATTAAATTACCTTTGTTTTAAATTTCGGGGACGAAATTCTTTTAATGGGGGAGGAATGTGACATCCCAGAAATTTGGGGCAATATCAATTTAATAATATGTGTAAAAATTAAATTAATTGGATAATAATTTGAATTGATTTAATAATCTTCATTTAAATAAATATTTATCTGATGATTTTTCTTTTTAAAAGCTAATTTAAATTGTTTCTATTTATAACGTATATATATATATATTTGTATATATTGTAAATAGATAAGCTCTGTTTTAAATTTAATTAACAAAGATATGTTTTCTAATTTTAATATTCTTGGTAATTATAATTTGATTTAATATCTTTTAAAAGCTGTTTAATAATAACTGTATGGTTTAAAATACTTAAGATTTAAGTTTAATTTGTTTCAAATAATTTTAGCTTAAATTTAAATTTAGCAAAAGGTTTGTTTAATTTGTTTTAGATTTAGCTTGATAAAAATAAGTAGTTTATTAATAAAGAGATAAATTCTTTTATAAATCATTTTGATTTAATAATGAGCTATATTAATAATGTAAATCTTTACAGATGGATTTTAAATAAAAATTGTTATTTCAAATTTAATTATATATATGTGTGTGTTTGAATGAAAGTTATGATTTGGAAATTAAAATAAATATTATTAATATTAATATAAGTACAGAATAAAATAATAATAAGTAATTAAATATTTGATAGTCTATGTTTAAAATAAAAGAGAAATGAAGAGAAGCCCATATGTTAAGTAACAAACCAATACTAGTAACTAAAACAACTTTGTATTTATTTTATTTTGTGTGAAGTATAGAAACAAAACTGGTAATAGAATCTAGTAGGGGAAGTTGGATATGCAGGCAAGACAAGAAGTGAGATATAAAATGTGCCTGTAAAAATATGATTATGCAAGAACAATGTATGAATAAAAATAAGACAAGCCATATACAAATATTCTACTGTGTTCACAAATCAAGGGTTAGGCTGCAACTAGTATAATAAAATAAATGAGTACAAGACAATAATTATATAAGACAAAACAAAGTAAAAATATATGCTTGTAATAGAAATGCAGAAGTTAACAAAGCAAAGTGAAGGAAATCAAGGCAGATAAGATTAATGTACAAAGTAAATATCTGAACATAAGATAAGTTGTAAACATATAGTACATTAACAATAAATGTTTTCATTACTAGCAGCAAACATGTCCATACGAATTGGATCTAAAATCATTCCAGCCTCCAAAATAAAATATCTTGCCTGATAAAAACAAAATAAAGAAAAGCTTGCACCAGTAAAAGCCTACACCCTTTACAAACTTATCTATCTATATACACATGTTCTTATTTCGGTTTGTTCTCCAAGCTTAGCAAACCAGAAAAGTAAGAAAAAAAAAGCTTTCTTTTTAACAAACTCGAACAACTTCAACAATCAAAAGCAGGAGAATTTCAGTTTTCAAAGCACTATCTTCATTCTTCAAAACTGGTTTCAAAGAAGAAAGGCTCTGCCATCTTTTAAATATTGTGAGTAACACTTTTAAAAAAAAAATTCTTAACTTTTAAATTTGTTGCATACTAATGTTTGAGTGTTTAACATAGTTGTGTGAATATTTTTATATTTCTTTACCTGGACATTGGTGAGATGGAATTACTGGATATTGTATTCTCAGTGAGTAATATCACAACTTAAAAGGTTTAAGTATATAATTATGTTGCATATTCACCCCTGAAACAAATGTGGTTGAATATATTTATGTGTATTGTTCTATGTTTATGTATGAATGAATTAGTGTGCCTACTGGTCTCTGTTTCTTCTTCTTTGATTTTAGCTCCCAGGTTAAATCCTCAGCAAATGTTCATCTTTTCTCAATCCAAACCTTGATAAAACTTAAGATTCGAACAAAAAAAATGTTTGTTATAACATGGACTTGAATCTAGTAATTTGTTTAAAAAAAAAGAAAAAAAACAGTTGTATTAGTCTAGAAATCTCAAAAACAATAGTGGAAGCCTAAATAAGCAAAAAATCAATATCTATAAATCATGGGTTCAGGCACGTAAATAAAATACTCAAACAAAAACTTGATTTTTGAAATTAAAATCTCTATTTTTAGATTAAGGGAGGAAGAGCAGTTCATGCTAGACCAATTGGGGAGTTATGGGTTTCCCCTGATGATCTGGGCGACTGAAAGGGTTCGGGTTCTTCCTGATGGTGGTGGAGCAATCTACGAGGGTAGGAAAAACGGTGGAAGTGGGGGCAGATGACTGTGGCGATGGTGGTTGGTCAATTGGGTTTGTAAACCTACTTTTGGCTTGGTTTTGATTTTCGATCGGCATTGTTCCTCCAGTTCATCGAGTGCAGTGATTTTTGGGCTGGTGGAAATAGGGTTGTAGTCGAAGAATAGGCCGAAGTTATAGACCCTCATATGGTCGGAGAGTGGAGAACTCGATGATGACAGGTTTTGAGGTGGGAATGTGTTGGTGTTTCCAGGTTGTAGAGTGGTGATTTCAGTTTGGGTTTGACGCTCAAATTTGTCTCCGAGGGTGCGTGAAAGTCCGGGTGGTCAGAACTGGGAATGGCAGTGGTCGATGACTTGTGCAGGTCGTCAAAGATGGTCGGAGTTAGGTGGTTGGACTGTGCATGTGCACTGTGCACATTGGTGTTGATGTCTGTTGTTTTTTTTTGGATTGAGCAGAGTGTTACTCGAGTAGTTGGAGTGTCTGGCTTGAAGGATTTTGGTTAGTGACTCGAAGCAACTTTGTTTGGTCTCGGGTAGATTAGTTTCAGGTTTATAACTTGTGTTAGTTTGTTTTTTTTAATATAAAATCAAGTAGTTCAATTTAAACCTTTTTCTTATAAGTAGCTGATATAAATAATGAATGCTTCTTGCATTTATTATAAGGTTTATAAATTTATTTAAAATAGCTTAAATGGTTAAACATTTTGAATCTTAAATTCAAAATGGAATTTGAATTTTAAATTTAGAAGTATAATGTTTTAAATACACTTAAGTGTTAATGAAGTTATTTGGATTTGGATTGGTTCCAGGTTGTGAACTGTCACTGTTTTTGGGTGTGCAGAGTTTTAGCTTGGGAAATCTCGGGTTATTCGAGCGTATAACTCGAAGTAAGGGGAGGAATGATTCGGAGTAATTGTTATTTGGCTCGGTAGTGTTGTCTTAGGCTTTGTAAACCTGGAAGCAAAAAAATTCTGTTTTCAAATCAAATTCTAGTGAAACTTTAATTTGTAAACTAGATTTAACAAAGCTTAAATCCAGATTTAAGTTTGAATTCAAGTTTATTTTTGAATTCAAATTTGAAATGAAATCAAAGTTTAAAATTATTTAAATGTGGATTTCAGGTTTACAAACCTGACCATTTTCAGGTTTTAAATCAATTTAAAATTTCAAAACTGAAAATTCAAACAGAGGTTTAAATTCAAAGTTAAGTATAGATTCAAATGAACTTTTGAATCTAGGGTTTTAAAAAATAAATTTGGATTTTAAATCAAGAATTAAAAACCAAGTTTTCAAAAGCAAGCTAAATGTAATGTAATGTAAAAAGCTTAAATTTTATAAAAAAAATTAAGTGGATAATTTAAAGGCTTTCTTTTATAAGTAATAAATGTTTTTACATTTCTTTTTAAAGTTTATAAATTGAATTTAAATTGGGCTAATGTTAAACGGTAAATCATTTTGAAATCTTAAATTCAAAACGGAATTCTAATTTAAATTTAAAAGGGGGTAATGTCTAAAATACACTTTAATATTTGTTTAAATCAGTTTAAAAAGAATTAATCATATTAGAAATAATTTAGATATTGAAGTGAATTAACTAATAAGTTAATTAATGGATGACTTATATATTTAATTAATAATTAATAATTTGTACTTAGAAATTAATTAAGAAGTAAATTTAGAAAGATTATTAGTTAATGAAGAAAATTAACTAAGGATTATTAATTGATTTATTAATGTGTTTAATTTTATTAATTAACTAGATTAATTAATTTAGAGAATCAATTGTAAAGTGGTTAAGGAAATTACTTGATAAAAGTAATTAAGATATTAATTACTTATTATAATTAATTTTGATAAAATGATTAATTTAAGTTAATTAATTTATTTTAATTAATTTAAGAAAATCATTTGATGAATTGATAAGTATAATTACTTAGTGTATTCAATGGAGCATAATTACTTAAGGAAGTAATTAATGTTAATTACTGAACGTAATTAGTGAAAGATGATGTATTAATAAAGTAATTTGGATAATTACTTTTGTAATTAATCAAAGGATTAATTAATGGAGATAATTAATTATGGGATGATTAATTTACTAATATAAGTAATTAAGGGTAATTAATTACTGGTTGATATTAGTCAGGAATGATTAATAATTATGTTGGATTAAAGATTAATTGCTTAAGGTAATTAATTTAAATAAAGTAATTTAAATATAAATTAAAGATCATTAATTAAATATTAATGATGTAATTAAGAATTGGTTAATCAAGGAATAATCAATAATAGGGTGATTAATTTATGTAATTAATTAAGAATAAATGTAATTAAGTAAATAAAGAAATAAATGTTAATTACTATAAATGATTAGGATAATTAGTTTGGGAAATTAAATAAAGACTAATTACTTATTATAGTTAGAAGATGATTAATCAAAGGTGTTTAATCAAGATGAATATCTAGAGAATAATTAATTAATTTAATTTATAATTAATTAATGACTGTGTAAGCAGGATTTATAGATGAAGTAATTAATTTAATTTACTTTAAATTAATTAGAGATAGAAGTAGTTAATTTAATTCATTTTAAATTAACAACAAATGGTATGATTATAAATCATTGCTTACGGATGAATGATATTGATATTTCATTTGATGATTGTGAACTCAGATATGAGATGAATAATATCTATGTGACTTGGATGTTTGTTTAAGTATGATAGTATGTTATTATCTGATTGGATTGATAATTTTGATTATCTGTTTATGATGATGATATGATTATCTACTGTGATATTATGAATTATCTATCTGTGTGTATTGAATTATTTTGAATTAAACTGCTAAGACTAAATAGACTGCTTGGCCCTAAAAGACACGTTTTGGATTTCGATGAGACCGGGATCGGTTTTCCTTATTTGGAACATCCGAAAACCACATCGATTCCAAATTAACGATAGGTCGTGAATCTAAAGTGAAGATGAAGATTCAGAGTGCAAGGGTTATCGTCGCTAACTATGAGGGTGATTCCAAAATGTGTAACGAGATAATGCCTTCGGTTTCGTTCGAACCCGGAACGAACTTGTATGGATTGAATGCTTTCAACACATCGTCAGGTGGGCGATGAGAATTCTAATAAATGTATTTTATAAAGGTAATCGCAACCTCAAGCCTCATCAACCGGGAATGGCTAAAACAGGGGAGGTGTAGCAAGGTTAGGTGGGTCATGCCTAAGCAGGACAAGATATTCCCCTGTCTAGATGTCCCTTTTTATTTCGGCTGTGTGGGCGGTTGGATGTACACCAACTGCGGGGTTATCTTGTTCGGGACTGTTCAGTAAGGAATGGTTCCGGCCTTGTGTTGCAGGGGGTCGGGAGTGATCCTCGGTACGTTGATCTAGGCCACGTACTGTGACGGGCGGTACCCCAGTAGCCCTGCCATTGTATGGAATCCACAATCCAATAAGTGCCAACAGTTTTGATTGTATTACCCACTTTTATGGCTAGTAGCTGGAATTTAATAAATGTAACAATTTCGGCTATTTTCTATTTACTTGAAAACCCTAGACCTATTATAATATCACTGAATTTCCTATCAAATGTTTTGGTTAGCGTAAGGTAAAAACTTTCCCATGTTTATGTGTGGGGAGTCTTACGTGATACCTTTTATTTCAAAGGATTTCAAAATTAAGCAACTTTAACCTGTTACTCATACCAGACCCATGTCTGACCCGGAGTTTATTTTTGTTTTTTCATAAACTCTCGGGTACCCAAATTTTTACGGGTAGCCAAGGGATTCAGGTTAGCTTTGACGAAATTCTGGAGGAGCAATGGAGCAGGAGGCTTCAGCGTTGTAGATATATATATAGTTCCGCTGTGTTGGTATATTTGAGTTATTTGTTTGAGTTGTGTTGTATTAACTAGACAGGTGTTTATAACTGTGTAGTACGTGATGTATTATCTGTATAACTCTGATTGATGTTGTATATTATGTTAATACTTATGTGATTATTATAATTTATTCGTTCCGCTGTGAGATTCTGATGTTGTTGTTTCTTTCTTCTCCGTCTTTTCTATTTTCTCATCCCTTTCTTTCTTCAAGAACGATATGTCTTCCTGGGCGTAGGAAGTCGGGTCGTTACAAGAAGCTTGCATTCATTTTGAAGAATGTCCACACCAAATTTCACCTCGATTGGATGAACTCATGATCGATTCGAATGGAGTTCGAATCGATGCCAAAGTGGGCCCAAATTTCCTGAGGCCGGGCGCGTGGGCCCCCTCACGTGCCAGAAGTGGTCTTCCGAGTTTTCAGCGAAATATCAGCATCCTACGCCTATAAATAGAGCCCCAGAGCCAACAGAAAAGGGGGCTTTTCGACTCTGAAGCGCCCGGACTCTGCTGGATCAAGATATTCATCGTCCTATATCATATATTTGCTGTCTATTTCGAATTTCCAGTTGTAACTTGTTGTTGATTGCTATAACAACTTGTAGTCATTGAAAGAGAATCAATAAAGCTGCAGAAAACTTCACAGTGGACGTAGGCAACATGCCGAACCACTATAAATCGCTTGTCTACTCTTTTACCTTACTGTTGATTGGAGTTTTTTGTTAGATAATATTCATTTTGAATCTATATTCTTCGTTATTATCTCTTCAACGACTCTCGAAGACTGTTGTGACCAATTTTGGTGCAAACACTTTAGTGCTTCCACTGAGAGAACCCAAATTTTCCCCTGCTCTTTGGATCTGTCATCGATACCGGATTGAATAAATCTAAGAGAGAGATCCAGATCATCAAATCCAAGTTCCTTTCCATCTATTCAGATTTGCATAAATTCTAGGAAAGGAATTCGACTTTCAAGATGGTTAGTACGAGAACCACCTCTAACGCCATCGATCAAGAAAGACAGGATAGACAGGATCCTGCTCCACTACCTCCATCTAATCAAGATGCTACTGGACACTCAGAACCATCGGGTTCGGTTACCCAACAAGAGTTACAGTTGCTACTCCAAGAGCTGACCCAGAGTCGGCAACAATTAACAGAACAACTATGCGCTAACGCCGAGCTGGTCAACCAACTAGATCGTCAGAAGCGAAAGAGATCCAAGAGAGACCATGCTTCTCACTCATCCAGCGAAAGTTCTTCATCTTATGATTATCAAAATCGATCTTCACGACCCCGACTAGATGGGAGTCGCATGCCAGCTGCCGGAGATCAACCCACACTGACCGTTGGACAACTGAGAGTTGGTCCATCGGCCAGTTTCCAAACCCGACCTTCCTCCCGAGGAGGTGTCATCCCTCACCACACTACAGAATACTACACTACTAACGTTGCGGCTGAACCGGGGGTCGACGTCCAAGATCAGTCGGACCTGGACCGTCATCATAGCGGACGTACTCCTGAACCATACGTCCCAGAGGACTATGAGCCAAGAAGGCAAGACTTGGACCGCCGACGACATCCGGTTCAAACCCAAAGTATGGAACGTAATCATACTCCGGCGCAAATGCCGGATCTTTCAACTATGATACGTCAGATGATCCATGAGAGCCAGGGATTCACAAATGACGACTGGGGAGTCTCCCGAAGCCACACTCCTTTTACGGACGATATCCTTACTGCTGAACCCTCACGGCGATTCCGAATGCCAACTCTACTCGTGTATGAGGGAAACTCTGACCCCAACCAACATATTCTAAAATATGAATGGTCGATGACTGCTGCCAGGGCTGACGATGCAGTGAAATGTCGTAGTTTCCCCATATCCTTGGGGGGCATCGTTACCATGTGGTTCACCCGACTGCCACCTCGATCCATCTCTTCATTCGACCAGTTGGCCACAAAATTCGTTGAGCAATTCCGCATGCACGTCGCAAGGCCCAAAGATGTCAACACTCTGTCTAGCGTCACTCAAGCTCCTGGAGAGACGGTCAGACACTTTAGAGAGATTCCATATTGCATGCGTGGAGATTAGTAATCCAAACGATAACTCCATCCTTATGGCGTTGACTAAGGGGATCGACCCCGATTCTGAATTTGGCAACTGGCTAGCTGGAAAACTACCTGCATCATTGGACCGTTTCCACGCCAAGGCGGCTCAATTCCTGAGATGGGAAGATGGGAAACAGTTTAGGAAGCAAACTGATGCAGGACCAAGTACGGAAGGGACCCAAAGCAATGTTGCAATCAAACAGTCTGACGAGAGCTCCGGAAAAGTTCAGTTGAACGTTTAAACAAACAAGCGCGGCGAAGAGAGAGCATGAATCAAACCAGAAAACGAGATCAGAATCCTGGCCCGCAGCGCAAGAATCCAATGTTTGACAGTTACACCCCTCTGAATACATCACTAGAGGACTTGTACTTACAAACCTGTGATACAATTCGGTACCAAAAACCTGCACCAAGGCCGTCGTTAGAGAGACAAATCCAGACGGGAAAGTTTTGCAGGTTCCATGAAAGCTACGGGCACAATACGAACGAGCGTCGTCACTTACAGGATCTCGTTGAAAAACTGATCAGAAAAAGGAAGCTGGAACAGTTTGTGCGGACACCGCTGCCCAGAGAAACGGGCCCATCAAATCAGAACAATGAACCCAATCGACCAAGACAGGAGGACTCGACTTGTCCCCGCGGAAGATTGGTGATCAACCCATCAGTGGCGGACCAACTTTCTCAGGGGCCTGGAACGACGAAGATCTTCGTCACTGTCACACATGACAGGCTCACTCAATCTATGAATACTTTGCAGTTTCTTTTACACTTTGAAATTTGAATTTGTAATAAGGCACTGACTTTGCCATATTTTTGTATTTCAGCAATAAAGTACTATCTCTTCAAGCTAAAGCTGTGATTCACCGAACGTAATGTTCAACAATCACGACGCACGAAGAGCTAGATTCCATCAAACAATGGAATTTATTCAAATAGCGAGTGACTGTGATACGACCGGCCACTCACTAAGAGAAACCCCAGCTCGGGGACAAGCCAACACATCAAAGGCTGAACTGGACCAACACACGACAGTCCATTCAATAACTCGTTCCCAGAGCGTGAACGGACTCCAACTTCCCAAAGCGTGAATTGGAGTATAAACGTTCAATAACTCGTTCCCGGAGCGCGAACGGACTCCAACTTCCCAGAGCGTGAATTGGAGTATAAACGTTCAATAATTCGTTCCCAAAGCGCGAACGGACTCCAACTTCCCAGAGCATGAATTGGAGTATAAACATTCAACAACTCGTTCCCAGAGCGCGAACGGACTCCAACTTCCCAGAGCGTGAATTGGAGTATAAACATTCAACAACTCGTTCCCAGACGGTAAACGGACTCCAACTTCCCAGAGCGTGAATTGGAGTATAAACATTCAATAACTCGTTCCCAGAGCGTGAACGGACTCCAACTTCGCAGAGCGTGAATTGGAGTATAAACATTCAACAACTCGTTCCCAGAGCGTGAACGGACTCCAACTTCCCAGAGCGTGAATTGGAGTATAAACATTCAACAACTCGTTCCTAGAGCGTGAACGGACTCCAACTTCCCAGAGCGTGAATTGGAGTATAAACATTCAATAACTCGTTCCCAGAGTGCGAACGGGCTCCAACTTCCCAGAGCGTGAATTGGAGTATAAACATTCAATAACTCGTTCCCAGAGCGCGAACGGGCTCCAACTTCCCAGAGCTTGAATTGGAGTATAAACATTCAATAACTCGTTCCCAGAGCGCGAACGGACTCCAACTTCCCAGAGCGTGAATTGGAGTATAAACATTCAATAACTCGTTCCCAGAGCGCGAACGGACTCCAACTTCCCAGAGCGTGAATTGGAGTATAAACATTCAATAATTCGTTCTCAGAGCGTGAACAGACTCCAACTTCCCAGAGCATGAATTGGAGTATAAACAATCAATAACTCGTTCCCAGAGCGCGAACGGACTCCAACTTCGCAGAGCGTGAATTGGAGTATAAACATTCAATAATTCGTTCCCGGAGTGCGAACGGACTCCAACTTCCCAGAGTGTGAATTGGAGTATAAACATTCAACAACTCGTTCCCGGAGTGCGAATGGGCTCCAACTTCCCAGAGCGTGAATTGGAGTATAAACGTCAAATCTATCGTTCCCAAAGTGTGAACGGAATCCTAAAAAGCCCAAATAGATGTGACTGACCATCCAGCGGCTAACTCCAGATTCCCGAAGCGCGAGTCGGAGTACAAACATCAATTCCAGGTTCCCGGAGCGCGAACCATGTTACAAACATCGATAACTCTCAAATTTACAGAGTGCGAACCGGATTATCGATCTCAAATTATCCAAAGTCCCCAGAATGTGGACATGTGCTTCAGATGCGCAATAAATGTGATCAACTACCAAAATAAAAATGTTGTTCCCCGAGACCGGGGGGCAAAAAAGCTAAGTGTTAGCCACTAGCCAAAGTGATATAATGTCTGAGGTTCAACTTGTTCATCGATAACAGCATATGACCAAGATTTTCAGACTTAGCAAATAAAACGAACTCTACTTGACGGTAAGAACTTCACAAGTACACCGGACTAAAAGCTAAACACTGCAAGTACTCAAGCACAAATGAAATGAGAATTGAAACAAAGAAATTAAATTTTATTTCAACTAACTGGAGACAAGAACTTACATGCAAATAAGTTCTTCCAAAAAAAAAAGAATCCCTGCTAACAGGGGACGAACCTACATCTATACACGGCCTACTAACAAAAAACGAAAACAAGTTTCTATCTACCGAAAAATCTGCATGAGAGGCCGATCTATTTCTTCTTTTTCGACTTCTTATCAGTGGTTCGTCGTCGAAATCACTAGGAACGGAAATCCTTCGTTTGGAGGGTCTCCCCTCCGGTGACCGCTCTTCGGCCGGGGGCATAACGTCCACGTCCTCCTCAGAACTTGAACTTAAATGAAGGCTCCCCGCCGGAGGAGTTGAAGGGACCGGACCTGCAATAGAAGACGGGGCGGATACCTGAGTACTGGCCACAGGGCCACTTGGCAATATCACATTTAGAGGTGCTGGACTATGCATCGTAGTCCTAACTCCAACACTGCCCTTACGCCCCGCAGCTTCTATTTCAGCGTTGATCTCGGCCAAGATTTCCTCATCTCGGGCTGATTGGGCCTGGCTGGGGGCAGTTGTGGTCTGCGTCACAAAACTAGAGGTCGGCGGAAGATCACTGATGATAAATGGCAAGTCTATAAAAGGGTCACCCTGTTGACCAAGCAGCTCACTCACCATTTGTTCGTCGAGAGATAAGGATCTCCCCTGCGCCATCTCAATAGACACTGCCGTCGTCATGACAGTCGTTTCAGTGGTGATGGCCTTTTGCCCTTGAATAGACTCCTGAGCCGAAGATGCAGGAGTAGTCTCGGTTACTGAGCAAAGAAGAGAAGGAGATATAAGCAATCACTTCAAAACAAACGCTTTAATAGAAACATACTTGAGATATGTTCAAAGTACCCTCCTCAGTTTCACTCGTTGACGGTTGGACGGCCTCAGAGACGTGCTCCCGAATGGGAGATAACCGCGGCTGTTCTGGGTCATAAGCAGGAACAGATTGTGAACTAACCACAGACACAGGCTCTAACGAAGGTGGAGCGGTGATTTCAGTAACAGTAGCGTGATGCTCAACACCTGACCCCTCTCCAACCTCCAGAGATCGGCCACCAATCATCTCCTTCTCATGAGCGATAATAGCGTCATGAAGGATCTTTTTCTCATCATCTGTCAGCAACCGGTTTTCGAGTTCAAATCGGTCGACCGATTCACCCGGATGCGCTTCCTCTTCTTCCTCAACCAATCGACCCCAAGCGCTGCGGAGGTGTACCAGGTAATCATGGAGCCAGACCAAATTTCTGTGTCTCAACACGTTGGCATTGTAAGTGATGTGCAAATCTTCAATATCGGCCTCCAACCTGGCTTCCGCTTGTTGAACTTTCTCCTTAACCTCCGTCTCGACCGCCTGGACCTTGGCTACTTCCGCATCCCATTTAGTCCGGAGAATCACGGCTTGTTCACACGCTTCCTGGGCTGCGTTATTCGCATCATCCCTATCCTTGGCGATTTCGGCAAATTTGTACTTAAGCTCGTTTAACTCCTTCAAGGCTGCGTCCCTCTCGGCAGCAACCATGGTGTTTCGATGGCCCATATCCTCTACCGTGGCATAATGCTCACGTTTCATCCTATCCATCGTTGCTTGGGCTTCGTCGGCTTTTTTGATAGCCTCCATTTCAGATTTCTGAGAAGATTCAGCTTCAGTGTTTAGCACTTTAATAATACGGCTCTTTTGAGCTAACTCAGCCTACAACCTCTCGATGGTGGACCCACGCTCAAAGGCTAATGCCGACGCCTTGTCAGCTGCTTTCGACCACGCTTTGTACTGAGCGTAAAAATCGTGTACGTAGTCATGTACCAGTTGCTCAGCTTCCTCCGGGATTTTCTTTAAATGTGGAGGAAAGATATAGTTGTCGAAGCAGATGTTTGGAAAATCTCTCTTCAGCCGAGCAAGCTTGATTGCTCCTTCCCCTGAAATTTCCATGGGGGGTTGTTCTGTAACGGCAACAGTTATCGTTTCGCTCCTAGAATGGCGGTATTCATGCCTAGAAGATTGAGAGGCCGACATGTAGTGTGAAGATTCAGAGGGACGAGAGACATGAGCAGGAGGTTGTATGGGATCTCTGAAGGGAGGAGGAGTACGCGATCGGGATTGGTGCTTATAGCCTCTATCTGTATCATATCTTTCTTGACCAGAGTACCCATAGCGCCCCTGGTCGTAATCTATGTCCCCTTCTCGTCTGCGCGACCTATGATATGAAGACTTGCGCGCGTGTCGGAGACTCCCTAACATTGAACCTCGCCCGGACATGGTATCTGCAAAGCAAAATAAAGTAGGATTAACTCTACGATACAGATAGTTTATAGTCAAAGGTTATGCAGTGTTGTGAAATATGTATGAATGTGCAACCCCCCGACCAACCGGATGTATCTGCCATACCAGTGGGAAAAGACTCGCTCAAAACTAAAGTTTCTGAAAGTTCTCCCAATCCGGCGTCATGCTGCAGGGACACATCGTCTGGAATTGGAATATCGACGAGCCCTTCATAAAGACTTTCAGTTCTCGGAGGAGACATCTCCGAACTTCTAACTCCGGGAGAGGATCGGGCCATGACAACCGATTTCCATCTCCCCTTCTTAGTTGACGTGACGACGGCTGCCTTGCCTTTTCTTTGCTCTGCGACATCCGGAACCACGTCTATAGGCTCCAACAACGGCTCGTCGTCAGTATGAGTTCTTTCAGAATCAGCCTCCTCGGCTATAATAACTTTGGGCTTCTTGTGCTTAACTCGTTTCTTCGAAACGGTCCTTAATGCCCCGTCAAACTTTATGCTCTGGCCTCGTTCAATCAACCGTAAGTCCGGAGATTCCTATCGGTCAAAAGCGACTTGATATCCCTATCTTCACTCGAGACTTCTCGAAGTACTCGCACCATCTCCTTAAAGTGTTCGCCCTTAGGTCGCTGAATCGTCGCTGTAAAAAAAGGAAAAAACATAAGTTTCACTTTTACTGCAATTGCCTTAATAATTACTTGATAACTCAGCTACACTCACGTCTGAATAACCATCGCCGGGCAAACCCCGGAGGACATCTGACATAGAACCATTTCGTCCTATAATAACTCAACCTGGTCCAGGACCCAGTGGCCACTTGGCAATTCCTCACTGCTTCCAGAAATGTGAAGGAAGGGTAATCACCTCGAGTTTTGAAATTAAATAGATATATGATCTCGGTCTAGATCGGTGGTCTATGAAGGTACTCCATGAAGATGATGAATAAACTGTTCACGGAAGCATATCCTTTCGGGTGTAGTTGGGATGGAGCAATCCTCAAAAAAGACAACACTTCCCTTATATACTCGTTGAATGGAGGAAGCGTCCCGGCCGCACACACGTGGCGGTTAAAAGCTGTATATCCCTCCGGTGGATTGTGTGGTCTATCATTCGGCCCCGGCAATAACACGTCGTCCAGTGATAGGCCGTGCCTTAAGCATATTCTCCCCAACATATCTTCAGAAATATTGGATTGAACGAAATCCGACGGATTGGCAATGGAAGACGCATTGAGAAGTTCGTCCGGCGCCGGACCTATGATCTCAGGTTCAATATCTGGAACCTCTAGTCTCGGAGTATCTGTGCTTTGAACCTCCTGCTGTTGCGAACTTGAAGGTTCCATGACTAGCTAAAACATGAGAAACCATCGTTAGACGACAAAGGACCCGTGCGTTCCCCCAGTGTAAAGTGTATGAATGTATGTTGTATAGTGCCATGCATTACTTGAATAAATGTCGCAGAGTTAAACGAAATATGCAAACGACAAAGTTACGAGGTCCAGTTACAATGACCGTCATCGCTGACCGTCACCACTAAACCGTTTGTATGATGGAAGTTGATTTGGATGGAAGTCGTTGTGGTTCCATCGACGAGCTTCAAAGGGTTGTCAAGTATGCAATTTAAATTGTCAAGTCCAAATATGCAAGGATGAAGCTCGTTGGAATTATGCTTAGAAAATGTCAAACTTTGGTATCCATCATAGAGGGTTCGAACCGATCATAGGGAACTCATTCGAACCCATCCTAACATCACTCATTCAAACCCATCCTAACATCACTTCGAATCGATGCAGAAAGGCACGCTTCGAATCGATGATCAGGTGTCAAGTTCGAATCGATCAATGAAGGATGACTTCGAATCGATCCTTGGTTAACTGGTTCGAATCGATAAGGAAACCCTCAACTTAACATCGACCACGTTCGAATCAATACCCTCCGTATCGATGTAAAGGTGAGAACTTCGAACCGATAGCTGACGGATTCGAATCCATCGATTCGAATGGACCCATCAAAGATAGTCAATCGGTGCGAACTGCATCACCCTCATAAAGTCATTCCAGGGATCGATGTGAAATCCAAGGAAAAATGACGCCGCCATCATCGATTTGAACTCGAGACCACGAATCGATTCGAAGCTCTCCCAAACCAGATCTGGTTTTACCAATCACCAGAGTAGACAATCGATGAAGAATAGGTAAGTTCGAAATAGCTTTGCCGTTTGGATTCGAGGCTAATTACCTAGTTTAAATAATGGATTCGAGGAATTAAAGACTTGGATCTTGTTTGATTTGGTGACGTGACGCAGTGTTTTCTCTCTGGAGCTTCGAAACGATGCAGAGCACAATAGACATACGGCAAAAGTAAAAAGGTAAAAAGTGAAACCCCCTGCTATTTATATGAAGCCTAGGAAGTGACCGGGCCGCTTCGCATCCCAGTTAACTCAACCGGTCACAACCGGTCAATTATCAGATCGATTCGAAGTCAGCCTTCGAATCCATCGGCCTAAGGCCCTATCGATTCGAAGTTACCCTCACACTGCATCGATGTGAAACAAACAGTGGGCACATCGATTCGAAGCCCCTGTTCACATCAACAGATTCACGACTCCATCCACAACCTATCGATACGAACTACTATTTCGTATCCGTCATTTCCTATTGATGCGAACTACTATTTCGTATCCATTCTTTCTCATCGGTACGAATGAACGTTTCATACTCGTCCAAACCATCGGTTCAAATGTCAGATTCGTACACATCATAACATAAGCGTACTCCATCCATACGAATGTAGATTTCGAATCCATCGATGCTCAAACACATTGGTTCGAAGTATTACAATCACGCAACCCAAAGTCGTTTCCTTCAACCTTCTATATCGGCTCAGGAGAGGATCGATACGAAGAGACTTTTCAAAACAACCATCAAGTGTTGTCTCAACTCAAATTTCCAAATCGGTTCAGGAGAGAATCGATATGAAATTCAATAGCAAACCAAATTGACAACGACTCATGGACGCACGACGTTAACAAGGGTCAAACTAACATATGTGCATATAGGTTGAGCTAACATTCGATTTTAAACATTCACAGGGATCGAATACTCATCTTGTTACAAATGCAACAGCCAACGGCTGAGCGCAATTATACAGCAATCAACCATATCAGCACAAGGTTACAGCAATACAGAATACGAGTCTTAACAAAAAAGAGAGCAATGACTATTTGGAGAGAAATTGCAGCTATTCAAAGCACGTCATGTTCCCACAAGACGTACTTTGGGGGACAAAATATTATCCCGCTTTTTGGCAAAGCCGCGATACCAAAAGATTGATCGAAAACGGAGAACAGTTCGTCTCAGAGATTGGTCATACTTCATTTCGCTATGGATATCACTGAATTTTGTCCGAGTCCAGATTAAGCTACGATTGATAGGACATGATAGAAAAGATCATAGAAGTCCGCATCTCAAATTTCAAGCCAATCCGAGTTCATACGCTCAAGTTACGATCTATTCAACATGAAGGGAAAAACACTGGTTTCGAATCCATCGTTATAGGTGTCTTCGAATCTATCACCGAACACCGTTCGAACCGATCACATTCGTATCGATTAGCTTCGAATCCATCAGAATGCCTTGGTTCGACTCCATCAACTTCGAATCCATCGAGTTCGTATCGATGGATCTCGTATCCATGGAGAAGTTGCAAAGCTCGTATCCATCATAGAAACGCAAGTTCGAATCCATCAAGCATCAGTTGTTCGAACCCATCAATGAAGCCTTGTTCGAACCCATCCATAAAGCCTTGTTCGAACCCTTCCGTGAAGCCTTGTTCGAACCCATCCGTGAAGCCTTGTTCGAACCCATCCGTGAAGCCTTGTTCGAAAACCATCATTGAAGCCTTGTTCGAACCCATCTACGAAGCTTCGTTCGAATCTACTAGGTCAACTAGCCATGATGACCTGTCCTTCATCGGTTCGAATGCGTCGAGATATATGGAGTCGAAACAGTCAACTCGGAGCAAAACCCGGATCGAAGCGAAGTGTGCGCTCCACGTCAACACGAAGACACGTGCCGCCATCGATTCGAAGGGATGGTTTCGAACCAAACAACCACTCAAAGAACGTCATCTCGAACCCATCATATCTCTCAATCTACTGATCCAAATGCCATGAAAATTTCGCAGAAGCTTGCATTCATGTTAAAGAATGTCCACACTAAATTTCTCCTCGATTGGATGAATTCATGATCGATTCGAATGGAGTTCGAATCGATGCCAAAGTGAGCCCAAATTTCTTGAGGCCGGGCGTGTGGGCCCCCTCACGTGCCAGAAGTGGTCTCCCGAGTTTTCACTAAAATATCAGCATCCTATGCCTATAAATAGAGCCCCAGAGCCAACAGAAAAGGTGGCTTTTCGACTCTGAAGCGCCCAGACTCTGCCGGATCAAGATATTCATCGTCCTATATCATATATTTGCTGTCTATTTCGAATGTCCAGTTGTAACTTGCTGTTGATTGCTATAACAACTTGTATTCATTGAAAGAGAATCAATAAAGCTGCAGAAAACTTCACAGTGGACGTAGGCAACACGCCGAACCACTATAAATCGCTTGTCTACTCTTTTACCTTACTGTTGATTAGAGTTTTTTGTTAGATAATATTCGTTTGGAATCTATATTCTTCGTTATTATCTCTTCAACGACTCCCGAAGAGTGTTGTGACCAATTTTGGTGCAAACAATAGGCTTTATGCAGATCAATTTTCAGGCAAAGATTGTTAGGATTTTTCCTATTGAAACCTTTGACCATTTCGTGCACTAAAAGGGAATACCAAGAATGAAGGCACTTTGATTATACGAAATAAGATCATTCATAAAGCTTTCGTTCTATCACAAAGGGTGTAATGATCCCATTTTTAAGCCAAATTTAATTTAGGAATTAATCTGAATTTTAGAATTACTTTGTGTATAATTTGAATTTTTTTCCAAAACAAATAAAATTTGTATTTGTTTATGTATTTATAAATAGGTTGGAAATAGAATTTTGATTTTTGAAATTCAAAAATAAATATCTTAAGAAATAAATTGGATTTAAAACTCTATATTTTAAAACTAATAGAAATTTGTTTTCTAATTATGATATGATACATATGTGTGTGTGTGTGTATTTTGGAAGTTATATTTTGAATTTAATACAATAAATTTTCAAAAGCTATTTAAAGGGTTAAATTCTAATATTATATATATATATGTGTGTGTGTTTATTTATTAATGTATAATTAAAATTTGAAAATCATTTTCTTTAAGGTTATATAAATAGTTATAAAAGGAAATGCATTATTAAAAAAGAAAATATTAAAACATAAGATATATGTATAACTAAATTGAAATTATAATATAAAAATCATATAAAAACATTTAATACATGCAAATTACATGTGTAAGCATCATAGTAAGAAATTAAACAAGTGTAAACAAAATAACATGCATTAAAACATTTGTAAGTGATTATAGCATACATATAAACAAGTGTCATTATTTCTTTTATTTTCAAAATAATAAATAAAAATAAAAATAAGATTATAAACATACATCTACTCTCCTTTCTCACTTTCCTTTCACATATTCAAATCAAAAACCTGAAACAAAACTTAAGAAATCAAAACCAGAGAAAATTCAAAATCAGAAAAGAAATTCTCAAACCTAAAAACAAACTAAAGCAAGTATATCATCTCAAACAGCAATCCAAACCAGAAAAAAATATTAAAAACTTGGAAGCCATATACCTGAAACAAGCAAGTTAGTTCAAAAATCAAGTTCAAATTCAAAGCAGATCAGATCATTTCAAAGCTGAATCAAAGCAAGCTATAGATCATCTCAAAAATCAATTCCAGTTTTAAAATTTCCAGGCTTTGCATCTCTAACCTATGAGTGAACTTCACTTTTAAAATTTGATCCTCCTTATTCACTTGTGCCTGTGATGATTGATGAAAATAATGACTTGAAAATGCTTTGTATGATGCACTAATACATTTTGTTTGTGTATGCAGGTTGAAATATACCGAATGTATGCTTGCATGTCTCTGTTGTTTCTACATACCTAAAAAAAATCAAAAAATTTGATTTCTCTTCATATAAACTATTATAGGTTAGAATGTTCAAAGGAAATATGTTTGAATTCACTAAATCTTATTCTTAAAAATGTTTTAAAGTGTAGATAACAATTATTTAAACTGGAGGAAGGAGAAACAGTGGAATTAATGTTAAAGTCGGAAAATCAATGATAAAAAATTAGAACTCTGTCAATCTCCGATGATCGCGAGGTCGTATAACCTTAGGGTTATGGCCGGAGGTTGCTAGTTGATCAACGGTCATGGAAAAAATGCTAGGTGAATTTTTAGATTGCCGTGGTGGCGAAAAGAGGTGATTTCCGGGTTTATTTGGTGTTTTTGGACTGGGTTGTTCCCTAGGTGATCTCGACGTCGAGATCACCTCGGGGTGGATCAAAGTAGGGGGATTAAGAAGAGGAGGGTTTAGCTAGTCTCCAGGCATGGAGGCGTGAACTTTGGTGATCGAAATTGTCAATGCGAGGTGTTTTAGTCGATTAAGATTGGTTCCAGATGGGTGTCATCATGTTCGATTTTGAATTCCGAAGAAATTGAAGGACCTGGGTGGTTGCTTTTGTTGAGATGGTCGTTGATGACTCGCCGAAGGTTGCAGTGTCGATCGGAGAAGCTCCGATCATCGGTGCAGGTGTACGTTGCACATGGACATGTCTGTGTTAAAGTTTGAAATAGAGGAAGGTGAAAAAGAAGCAGGCTTGGGGTAGAGCTCGGGAATGTGGGTTTTTGGCTCGAGTATTTGTTCGGGTAGGTTTGAGCATGTTCAACAGTTTTTAAGTTTAAAAAAAAACAAAGTAAAGTTTAAAAAAAAAACAAAGTAAAGTTTAAAAAAGAAAAGAAGTAACATGGTGCAAGGCTCGGGGGTTTTTGAGTCTGGCTCGGGTTGATACCCGAAGTGGTCTCGGGTCAAAGATCTAAAAGTAATTAAACAAAAAAAATTCAAATTTAAAATTAAATCAAGTGTAAAATCTTTTCTTGATTAATTCTTGTAAAATAATAAATGTTTTATTCTAGTTTTGGAATTAGTTAAAGGTTTAAATAAATTATTTTAAATTAGTAAAAATTTAATGAATTTTATTATATACCTATTATTTTAAATTTATTCTTAAGTTATTTAAATAAGTTTAAATAATGTAATTAAATAATTAATTAAAGAAGGTGAAATGATTTCATTTATTAATCAACTTAAAGATCTTAAGTTAATTCATGTGTTAATAAATTAATTTCAAAGGTATTTATATAAGATTTTAAAGATAAATGGTTTGTCTTAAATAATGTTTTTTGATTATTAATTAACTTAAAGGTTTTAAGTTAAATTATATGTTAATGATAATTTATTTCAAAGGTTATTTAAAATAAGATTTAAATGATGATTATGTAATTACTTAAGATAAATGGGTTAACTTAAGATTACAGGATCATTAAATTGTAATTTAATGATAATTACTTAATTAAAGGTTAATTATGTAATAATTAAAGATGAATTAATTTGTAATTAAAGGGTTAATTAGTTAATGTACTTTATCAAAGGGTAATCAATTAATTAAGGGTGAATTAATTAATGTGAGTAATTAATAGGATAATTACTTAATGTAATTACTTAGTGATTAATTAATGTAAGTAATTAAGGGATAATTAGTTACTTAGAAGATAATTACTAAATGTAAGTAATTAGAGGATAATTAAATAATTAAAGGTTAATTATTTAATAATTAGAGGTTAATTAATTTATTAATTAAAGGTTAATTAATTTATGATTAAAGGATAATTGATTAAAGGTTAATTAATCATGTGATTACAGGATAATTACTTAATGAGAGTAATTAAAGGGTTATTTTGTAATGTAATTAAAGGGTTAATTAATTAATGTAACTAACATCAGGTTAATTAATCTGTGTGATTAATTAAGAGATAATTAATTAATTAAGTAATTAAGGATAATTACTTAAGATAAATAATTGAGGATGATTAATTAATTTCATTAATAACAGATGGTTTGTAATTACTTAATGTTAATTAAGCAGAGTTAGGTGATTAATTCATAAGTAATTAATTAAATTAATTATAATTAGGCGATTGATTAATCTTGCTTATGGATGATTGGATTATATTGAATGCCTTGAATTGTTTGATATCTTTGATATGTGATGTTCTATGATATGATTGCTCTGGATTGAGCTGTGAACTGTGATTTATTTATCTGTGATAAATTTACTTGTTTATCTGTGAATGAAAGATAAGCGTTATAGGATTATACAGCTTATTGATATTGTTGTGCTTGGATTTATGATGGTTGTTTAGTGTTGTATGCAAAACCCCTACACACAACACACACACAAATATGGATTTCACGGGAAATTGGTTAAGTAATGGGTATTTTGAATTTGATATTATTTTATTTAAAAGTTGAATTTTGAATCCAAAATAGTTTGGAAGTGATTTGGGTTAAATATGAAAAACTTTTGAAAAGGTAATTTTGGAATTAAAATTATTGTGAATATAATATGGTTTGTTAAAGTTTTGAAATTAAAATAATAATATGGTTTAAAAAAGGGTTATACAGGTTATATAATGTATATATATATGGATTTTAAACCATTTTGAAAGTATTTTTAAATGAATTATTTTGGGAATTTAAATTTAACCCAAATAGAACTTGCCGAGGATATGGCAGTTCGCTGATTTTCCGATTTATACTTTAAAAGGCTATAACTTGAGCAAATTGAATCGGATTTTTCCGAAAATGAAAAACCTTTGTTTTCAAATGATAATAACTCCCGTATAAAGAAAGAATTTCTAGTTTTTTCTGAAAGGATTTCTAGTTATGGGTAAATCCAATGGAAATAGTTTTGAAAGCTATGAATGAATCTTTTCGAAGATTTGGTAAGCCTTGTTTCAAATTGAAGAGGATCTTAAAGGTGGATCTTTTGTTTAAAAGATTAAAAATGGAAATTTGTTTAAACCATTCAAAATGAAAGGATTTGGGAAACAAGGGCTAAAAAGTGTGACTTAAGTAAGATCCCAATGTATCCATACGTTTTTAAAATAAGCACTCATTATTCAGATTAGCCGGGAGAGGACACTAAATCATAAAACCCATTCCGAATAATAATACAAGAAATTGGATTGCATTTAAAGACGATGGTTGAAGACCGGGTATTTTCAAGAACGAAAGGATTACCTATCGATTGTCTCTGCACTGAGTTGATCTGGTATAGAGATTTTCCTATGTGATGGGGAGTCCGGTTGGGATTGTGGATATCTGGATTTGCAAGGACTTCTTTTTGTAGTGCCTTCGGTTCCATTCAGACCCAGGATGGACTTGTATGGATGTATGTTGTCGTTACACTCTGAGATGTAAAGCTGGTTTCTATCAAATACATTTCTGTTTGGTGGCGAAGAATTTATTCTCTTAGCCTAACACCCTTCTCTGAGACATACGAGCTCAGAGGTTATGTATTTGATATTTACTAGTGATATATTTCCAATTTGGTAATGTGGCATGCTAAGTGTTGATCATCGGTTGATCAAAGCATGGCTTTTGTTAAAAGCGTAGCTTTATGGGGGGAGACTTCATCAAACCTCACACCCCATAAATGGTTGAAACAGAAAGGATGTGGCAAGGTTACGGGAGTTGCGCCCCTTAGGGTATGTGCATTTCCTTCTGGATAAAAAGTGCTTTCATGGTATGGAGCCTAGATATTTAACTTATGTGGTTGTTGGAATTTGTTGGTGAGGCCTCGGTAAAGGTCAATGACGACCGAGGGATGGCATACCCATGACAGTTAGTTACCTAGTTACAGAGGTAACCCGGCCTTGTGTTGGCAGAGATCCGGCTAGGTTCTCGGGGCATCCCTCCAGAGGCGTACCCATTTGAAAAGGAAGTTGCTTAGCCTTGACCATTTGTTGGAAATCCAATCACCCAATACAACCCTTTACGATTTCAGTTGTAGAACTTACCACCTCAGGTGGTAGCTATAGTAGGCATAATATAATGGTACCTATTCTGGCTAAGATTAATAGTAAACTTTCGAAATGTTTTCTACACTATGCACTAATAATAATATCAAAAGGATTTTCGCGTATCAAGCATCTTTGACTATCATAAGGAGAAATCTCCCCCATGTGTGCGATTGCATTGTGTGTGTGCCGGAAGGCCTTATGGTAGTTTCATTTTCCAAAAAGCATAATAGATTTCTTTTTATTTCTTTTTGTTTGTTTTGTCCAAATAACTGTTTTTGTTTGCTCACACCAGTCCCATGACTGACCTGGAGTTTATTGTTCCCTTTCTAAATTCTGGGTGCCCATAATTTTCCACACGGGCATCTTAGAGTCAAGTTATCAGATGGTCACTAGTAAATGTAGATTTTGGCAGTCTTTGGAAGTCTATGGATTCGGGATCACATTGGCTATAGCATGATTGTGGTCTAAAGCTTTTGGTTTGGAGCTTTGGAAATGGAGATGCTGTCTGTTGGATTCTATCTCTCTCTCTCTCTCTCTCTCTTGGAGCACCTATCGATGGTTGCAAGGCTGGACCGTCACATTTGCTGTTGTTATCTTTCCACTACCGCTGCTATCGTTTTCCGATGTATCTATTTTGGCTCTGATATTGGGCAATTGTTGTATCATATTGTATCTGTTGTGTATCAATAAAATTCAATTCTTCTTTGTTTCCGCTGTGTTGTTTTAACCTAACGTGTTATAAGCTCCCGTGAACCAGACTCAACGTTTGAATCTTCGACATTCGAATATGGATGATTTATTGGATGTCAATTTTCGGATGCTGAATCCGGGTCGTCACAAAGAAGATTAGCTAAGATTTTGTATGAGACATTACATAGAGAAATTGGTCTAAAATCAGTTATATCAGTCGCATATGGTTTTTTTGGAATGAGACAAATGAATATGTGATTGATTTCTCTTATAATTTTTTCAAATTGGAGAATGTCATTCATAGCAGTCCATATATCATTTTTAATTTTCTCCCAATGGACTTTGTAGAATTTTGAATTTATACCATTAGGTCCAGGAGTGCTATTGTCATTAGTCTGGAATAATGCTGATTTATTTCCTCTAGTTGGAATGGTTTACATAAATTTTTCCTAGCATTGTCAGATAAGAATTTCTTACATGTAATGCCTGGGAATTGATATGTAGCCTGAGATGATAAGGACAAATCAAAAAATTACTTAATGGCTTCACTCGCAAGTTTTTTCGATGTTAATCCATTATCATTAAGAATACAATTACTCCTTCGTTTAGGGTTAAGAACACTAACCTTACTGTAAAAGAATTCAGTTGATTTGTCTCCTTCAACTAACCAATTAATTTTCATTCTTTGGCCACTTTCAATAGAAAATTTTCTCATAATAGAATGGATCTGTTCTGACTTCAAAGTGTATTGTTCTATTACATTCTCATTCAAAGCATATTAACTAGCTATTTATAAAGATCATTAGCCTCATCTTTTAATCTAGCAGCCATTGTATGTATGTTACGTTTATTTTTTACCCAATTTTTCAATGCAGCTTTGGTTGATTCAACTTGCATAAGAAGACGCGAAGAGGATTTCCGTTGAATTCATTCATCGGGGTATTCTGAAGTGAAGAGTGACATCCCTCTTGAAGGTGCCAGAAATTGTTATATCTGAAAGGTAGTCTATCCTTCATTTTGTGTTGTAATAGAAGTTTGATAGTAATAGGAGAGTTATCACTTAAGGAATGATTTACAAAGTTAATGCCGAATTGTTGAAACTTATCCAACCATAAATAGTTAACAAAAACACGGTCCATTTTACAATGAATAGAGAAACTATTACCTCCTCTCCAAGTGAAGTAATTCCTTGTAAAATCAGGCTCAACTAAATTAGATGATGAAATGCAATAAACAAATTTTGCTCACCCATTGAATTAAAAAGCCCATTATTAATTCTATCTTCAGATGACAAAATAGCATTGAAGTCATTCGCCACAATCCATGAGATATTAAAATTCATATATTGCTTAGTAACATACCTCCAGAAATCTATCCTATTTATTTCGTCATTAGTAGCATAGACTGTGGTGCACAAAACACTAATACCATTCACATTATGTAGGATACATGATATGTATTGGTCATTAGAATATAGGATGATATTCGACCATTGAGTGGGGTCTGAAATAATAAGGATTCTGCACTTCTGACCATTAGTTATATTATGAGAATATTTCCAAGTATAATTGAATTTGGCCATGAATCTATCAATATTATCCAAAGATAATTTATTTTCAAGAATACCAAGAAAAGAAAATCTTTTATTATTCTAAATTTGCAAAACTCCTAACTGCTTCACGAGGGCATTCATACCCCTGATGTTCCAAAAAAGGAACTCCATTTATAAGTTATTTTCTAGGTTGCTACTATCTACAGGGAAGTAATTGTCCCCATTGTCTTGGCTTTTTTTTGTTTTCTTATTTTTGTCTTTCAGATGATTAACTAAGCTAGACCATGCAGGATTCTCGATGACATCGGCACAATTAGTGGCTTGAATTCAAAAGGAACCTCCTCGGTCCTAGTTTTTCGAGTTGTTCTTGTTCTAAAAGCATGTGGTAAATCAATATGCTGCTTATCAAAGACAAAACCGGAAGAAGGACCTATAGGAGCATTAGACATCTAAGCAGGGTTTTGGATATCATTCGTTCCATAATTATTTATTTGTTGCATAACCATATAAGTTTATGTAGACAAAGTATTCCGCTGCATATTTTTATTAATAGTCATATACTTAGTATTCGACTGGACATTTTGAGGATTATTGTTATACTGTTCATTTGAATTATCTTTTGTACAATCACATAGTTTGCATATTCGAATTATTGTTTTCCATGTTTAAATTAGAATTATTAGCATTAATTCATGTAGGATTTTGTAGAGGTTCATCTATCACAACGTGTTTAGTTTGACTGTTTATATGATCATGATGTATTATACCTGATTGATCAAAGAACTGTGCGATACTTGTATTTATGTTGATTTTTCTATCTATTGTGTAATGTATTATTTGCTATACACGGGACAGAAGATGGCCAATAGTAAAAAATAATGTAAATGCAGCTTGGCAATCCTTTTAAAATTTTCTTGTGTAAATTGAAAGAAATCAAAAATGTTTTAAAAGTATGGAGAAATAATAAAAGTAGCATACATAAAGTGATTGATCAGCTAAAAGAGGAAGCTAACCTTGTTTATAACCAGCTTGTCCAGTCTCTTTGCAATGATAGCTGGTTCAACAATACAGTTCAATTAATGCTCAAATACACAATCTGAAGAGGAATCTAGCTACAGAAAATGAATAAAAAATGAAGAGCAACTGGCTTTTAAAAGGGGATAGACCATCTGAATTCTTCTATAATAAGAATTAATATGACAAATTCTAACTGCAGAAGCAATTTCATCTTAACTACAAATGGTACATTGGAATCAACATCAGAAAAATTGGAGTTTGAAGTTATAAAACACTTCTTCGATATGTTTTCTACATCTTAGGCCACACATCAATTTCCAAGCATTATTTGCAAGAAAATCTTATCTGATAATGTAAAAGAAAACTTATGCAAACCATTTAGGTTAGGAGAAATAAAGTCTGCAATTTTTTAGATAGGTGATAACAGTTCCCCAGGTCCTGATGTACTTAATTCAAAGTTTTACAAATTGCATTGGGAATAGCTTAAATTTGACATTTGGAATGCCATGTATGGCATTCTCCAATCAGGTAACATATGCCATTGATATGTCCTCATTCTAGAAAAAACCGAATGCAATTGATATGTCCAATTTTAGACCAATCTCCTAATGCAACGTCGTCTATAAAATTTTAACCAATCTGGTTTGTAATTGACTAAAACCTATATGGATGACCTTATTTTGTATAATTAAAATGCTTTAGTTCCGGGTAGACTTATATCGAAAAAATCTTTGCTTGCATATGAGATGGTCAGGATTTTAATAGGATTAATTTGAACAATTTTTGATTGAAAATTGATCTGTATAAAGCCTACGATTAAATAAATAGAGAAATTATTCATTATATGTTGATTTTCATAGGGTTTCCTATAACATTTGCCAGTCTAATTTATGTAAGTATAACTAGCCCCTCTTTCTCGGTTTTACTGATGGATCACCTTGTGGATTTATTGAGAGTACAAGGGGATTAAGACAAGGAGAACCCTTATCCCCATACTTATTCACTATTGCTATGGAATTCCTATCAATCAAACTGGAGTTGGAATACTTGAAAGGTAATATCACCCCTATTTATAATTTTGACCCCATTGTTACCCACTTGCTCTACACTGATGATATTCTGATATTAGCCAAAGCTACCAAAGAAAATGGAGAGCGTATCAAATAGATTTTTAAGGCCCTGAATATGTTTGCTGGACTAGACTTGAATCAGAACAAGTCTACACTTTTTTCAGTAAAGGTGCCAATCACAAATAAGCCATCTCTTAGATTTTCAATTGAAGTGTTAGGAATCTCCCTATTATTAGCATCCCTTTATCAAATAACAAACTCAAAGGTAGAGACTTTGGTCACTTAATTGACAAAATTAGTAAATCTTCAATCACTGGCAGAGCAAATTACTAAATATTAGTGGCAGAATAGAGCTAATTAAATCAGTGAGCCAACCAATGATTCAGTTTTGGCTGCAATTTACTCAATTTCCAACATATATTGTACAGAGAATTAACTCATACTGGGCTGTTGGTGAAGCCTATTACTCTTGGTACTTGTGTGCCAATTTTTTATGGAATTCTAAAGTACACAAGTTACCTTGGGATGAAGTCTGTAAAACAAAAGAAGAAGGTGGTTTTGGGGTCAGGAAAATTGAGGAGATTGCAAAAACTGTAGCTATAAAATTGGTTTGGCATTTCATGTAAGGTAAATCTACTTAGGCTATTTGGATGCATAAAAAATACTGTAATAAATCAAATTTTTGGACAGCTACATTGAACAGGACACTGTTGTAAAGGTGTAATTGACAGGAAAATAGTGAATGGGGAACACACTAAGATCTGGGCAGATCCTCGGATTAATGGATTCTCTCTAGTAGATAATCATGGGAGGAACATAATGACTAATATAGACGGCACAAACAGGAAAGTATCTACTCTTATATCTGATAACAAATGGAAAAACCACTTAGCGGGTATGCCTATCCAAATGCATAACATTATACATAACATCACAATCCATAATCAAAAGCAAGCAGACTTTTAGTATTGGATTCCCGGAAAAGATAGCAATTCATTTCTAAATCAACTTGGAATCACATTAGAGTCAAACATATTGAATTTAATTGGGCAAAATTAATATGGCATAAAGATTGTGCACCAAAAATGTATATTTGTGGTCTTCTAGCTAAACTCAACAGACTCAACACGAAGGAAAGAATCAGTAGTTGGAATAATAATATTGATCAAGCCTATGTGTTATATCAAAACCAACAAGAAAATAGAGACCATCTGTTCTTAAATTGCACTTATTTGAACCTAATTCTCAATGATACCATGCGAAAGACCCAAATTTCTATCGGGAATGCTAATGATTTTAGTCAAATATTGGATATCCTGTATCAAAATGAAAATCAGTTTACTAGCAAAATCAACAACATTGTTTTCACTACCCTAATCTGGCACCTTTGGTGCGAAAGGAACAATTGTATTTTTAAGGGTATAGAACTTCTTGTTCAAGTCAGAAGTATGCTAATGATAGCTGATTGCAAACAGCTACTTCAACATACAATTAACAAAGAGAAACTAAGCACAAATCAGGCACTTATCTTAAGCAATTTTGGCTTAACTTTGGACAAGTATCGGTATTTACATCCTCCGTGAACCGACTATAGAATCCACCCTCCCAGCGGCGCGTAGCTCTTTTTTGATTCCATCTCCTTATAGTCGCAGCCAAATTTCCATCTTTTTAAATTTGGAGCTTTCAAATTTTTTTCCGCTAGATCTATTTTTATGAAGTCGGGCTTTCATCTTTCTCTCTCCTCCAGTTGATTGAAGAGAACTCTCTAGTTTTCTTGGTGATTTTTTATCCCGTTGTTTGTTTTTGGTCTGTACGGGCACGTGTCAATGATTTAGTCTTGTTTGTATTTTTATTTTCTTGTGATCTTGTTAGAATTGTTTGCTTAGCCCCAAATTGTTTCATATAAGGAATTTTGAGTATTTTTCCTTTTGCTTACCCCTCCACTCATTTGCCACTTGGTTATACTGGCAATTCATCTGTTGTACTATTAATATATGGACATGATATGTACTCTTTTTCCTTGTAAGGCACTCATATAGGTTAGGGGGATTACAAGGTTTTGACGAGGTATATCATGAAAGTATATGTTTTCTTCTAATAAAGATCCTTTTTCCAAAAAAACAATAAAGTAAATCACACAGTTCATTTTATACTGGTTCGGAGCACCATTTCTACATCTAGTCCCTGAGCACCTCTTACGAAATTTCACTATTAACACCATCACTTCACCCAAAGGAACATGTTTATAGACCCTGTCTAAACAACCGAACAAGACTTCAACACTGAATACTTGAGGACTCCGCAATAAGACTTCAATCTTTCCTTTTACAATGAAATAACTTGACTTTATATTGAGTCTTCAATACATCAAGTAGTCATGATGGAGTACAACTTCTATAACCTTCAAAAATGATGCAGGATAACTATATAGAGGCTAGGAAGTGAAGTAGGACTAGATTCAAATATTATGGAGTGAAAGAGTGCGGGTCTAAGTTTGCTTTTGGAGTGAATATGGAGTTTAGGACTTTTGGAAGCAGTATGAGAGCAGATTTAGATCATATGATTGAACGTTTTCTTTTGGGGTGGTAGGAGGCTTATATAGGAGTGATAGATGTCACTGAATAGGAGCAACCCTTCAATAATTCAGTTTGGAAGAGAAGCAACCATTGGAATTTTGCAATACTTGAAGAAAAGGCTCGAAAAAGTCAATTTAACTATTCATTTTATAGTGGTTATATACGATCGTTAGCACACATCCATTCAATAGTAGGCATAGCGTAGTGGTAGGACGCATGCGTATCTCCTTGATGGCCTGGGTATGAGTTTCACCTCTGCTGCCTATTTTATCAATTCTTTACTTCCTTGACTTTTTCATACGAAGTTGGTAGCGGGATTCAATATAAAAGCTTGACTGGTGTGACGGTTGGAAAATGGGTTCTTACACATACTACCTGGTTTTGAATTCCAACATCCACATTTTTATGAATATTTATTTTTTAGCTTTTTTGGTGATAACATAACGCGACAAACCAATGCTCAAACGAAAGCGATTGCGGTGTAGTAGTAGTGATGCATGCCACTATGCTTGACTGCCTAAGTTTGAGTCCTACCTTTGTCCCATTAATTTTTTCACTATTCCTTTCCATCATTCTGCAATCAATAATACCCCTACACGAGCAGTTTTAGTGTAGTTGGTGGGAGGCAAATGTCTTTGACACCCATATATGTTCTATTCTTGACATGGTTGGTTTTATCCACTTATTTTCCAACTTGCACCATTTTATTCCTATACACTTTCAAACCAACTTGTATAACCAACGAAAGCGATTCCTGTACACCATTTTATTCTTGACATGGGAGATTTTTATCCAGAGCAGGAAGGCTAGTTTTAATTAATTCGGTTTTATCAGCCCTTTCGATTTATTGGATGTCCATGCATTTATTTTTGGATTGGGCTATCAATAAAATTGACAAAATGAGAAGAGACTTCCTTTGGAGTGGAGAAAATTCTAATAATAATAATATAAAATGTTAGTTAATTGGGAGACCGTCTCTAAAGCCAAGAAGGAATGTGGTTTAGGGGTTATTAACTTGCGTAATATGAATTTATCTTTGCTAGGTAAATGGTTATGGAAGTGTAAAGATATTAATGATAATGCTATTTGAAAAGAGATTATTTCTAAATACTACTATAATGGAAATAGTAATTTATATCAAATAGTTTCTTCAGCCACTCATAATTTTTCTAATTTTTGGAGAAACATTTTAAAATTTCTTGAGATTTTTAACTTAAAAATAAATACTATTGTTCATTCCGGTAACCGTACTTTCTTTTGGCATGACCGTTGGATTTCGGTCTTACCTCTTAAACTAGAATTCAAAGAGCTTTACGATATCTGTAATTTTAAGTTTGCTCTAATTAAGAGGTTTTTTCTCCTGATAATGATCCTCCTTGGAATTTCAGCTTTAGCAGAATTTTAGTAGGATCAACCCTTAGGCTTCTTCATTTTCTTTATGCAAGATTAAATCATTACAATATTGATAATGATAATGATATTCTTTGTTGGGAATGAGATAGAAGTAAGAATTATACTTCTAACTCTTTTTATGGATTTATTAATTTTTTAGGTACTATAAACAACTCGTTCAAATTAATTTGGAAATCAAATGCTCCTCCAAAATCTAAAATACACATGTGGTTAATATTGCATGGTAAACTTAATACAATTGAAAACTTAAAAAGAAAGAACATTCATAATGATAATAAATATTATTATTGTAATCTGCACCTTGAAGACATTAAGCATTTATACTATGATTGCATGGATTCTTATTACATTCTTAATAATGATCTCAAAATTTTCAATTTTAATATCATAACTAAAATTTCGGATTGTGACTTTTACTGGAATAATTTTAGATTTAGGTTTAAAAAGAATATTAGATCTCTACTTGACTCTTTATTCACTATTATAGTTGGTATATATGGTTTGAAAGAAATCAAATAATTTTTAATAAGAATAATATTCATATTAATAAATTGATTTATACAATTTCTTCTTTCTGTTTTCATTGGATTGCTAATCCCAAATATAAATTAGCTAACAATAATTCGTTTAAAGGGTATTTTAATATAGTTAGCTACAATATTAATTATTTTAAAAACATTTGTCTTTTTAATGACTTCAGTACTAATATGAATATTTTTTCAAACTCATACCATGATCTTAATGTAGTTAGCTAACAATAATCCTGTTGTTACTAGTTTTGTCTCCTTTTTGTTTTTCTTCTCTCTTTATTTATACACATATATCTATATTATTTATAATAATATACATATATATGTATAATTCTTACTATTTTCATAGTCACCCCTCGGATGCAGATATGAGTGAAAGGTTTCCAGGTTCTTCTTACAGGTCCCCTTATCTTCAGAGCGCATGTTTTGGTTTGTTGAGAGACTTTCAGAGAGGTTCCTTGCTACAGCTTGGCATTTCTTCCCTTGTTCAGAGGTTCCAGTGTAGATTATCCTATTTAGCATCTCGTTTATCTTCACTTCAGAGTTGAGGATTCTTCTTTCCTTTTGATCCAGATGCATGGAGTTCTTCTGCTTTTTGTGTTGTTTTGAGCTTTCGAGATTTTTGGAGCATCATTCCGGTCCAGATGCACAGAGTTTTTCTTCTCTTTTTGTTGCTTGGAGCTATTGAGATGTATAGTGCATCTTTCTCTTTTTGTTTCTTTGTTTTTAGTTTTTGTTACCTGCCAGGCATGTTGGCAGCACCTTGCTTTTGTGTTATATATATATTTGCATGTGTGTTCTCCTCTATTCTATAGAGGATCATACATTTTTCTCAAAAATACTATTAACCTTAAATTAGCTCGGTAAATATATTAGTAATATTGGCATATAACTAATATTCTATTGAGTTAACTTCAGGTTAAGTAGCTATACGACGGAGGAAAAGTTTATACAAGCTGGATTGAACAGCACAAAAGAATAAATGATGCACGTTGGAAAATAAGTGGATAGAACCAACCATGCCAAGAATCAAACCTATGTGGGCATAAAAGACTTGTGCCTTCCACCAACTACACTATAACTGCTCAAGTAGTGGTATTATTTAATTGCTGAATAATCAAAAGAAGCGGAGCAAAATTAACGGAGAAAGGTAGGACTCAAACTCAAGCGGCCAAACACAGAATCATGCATCACTACCACTACACCACAACCACTTTTGTTTAAGCATTGGTTTGCCGTGTTATATTATCACAAAAAATGCGGAAAAATAAATTATCATAGAAAGGCGAATGTTGTGATTCGAACCCAGTCAACATGTTTAAGAGTGCATGTTCCAACCATCACACCACTGAAGCTTTTGTATTGAAGCCTGCTACCAACTTCATATTAGAGAATAAAGGAAGTAAAGAATTGAAAAAATAAGCGGCATAGGTGGAACTCAAACCTAGGCTGTCAAGGAGAAACGCATGCACACTACCACTATGCTACACCTGTTGTTGAATGGATGTCTGCTAACGGTCGTATATAACCATTATAAAATGAATAGTTAAAGTGCCTTTTCAAGCCTCTTCTTCAACTGTTACGAAGTTTCAATGGGTTGCATCTCTTCCAAACTGAATTGCTAAAGGGTTACTCTTATTCAGTGACATCTTGTCACTCCTATATAAGCGTCCCACTACCCCAAAAGAAAACATTCAATCCTATGCTCTTAATCTACTCTCATATTGCTTCCATAAGCCCTAAACTACATATTAACTACAAAGGAAAACTTAGATCAATGCTCTTTCACTTCACAATATTTGAGTCTGTTCCTAATTCACTTCCTAGCCTCTACACACTCATTCTACATCAGTTTTGAAGGTTATAGAAATTATACTTCATTGTGACTACTTAATGTACTAAAAACACAATATGCGGTCAAGTTATTTCTTTTAAAAGGAAAGATTGAAGTTCCTATTATAAAGTCCTCAAGTAGTTAATGTTGAAGTCATGTCCTGTTGTTCAAACGAAATCTGTAAGCTCGTTCCTCCAGACAAAGCGGGGATGTTATTTTAAATTTAGAAAGAGTCCGAGGCTGAACATAGAATGGAAAATTAGAACCAGTACAAACATATTTGGGGATTTTGCCGTGTTATATTTGGTGTGATCATATTTACTTTCTTTGCTTTATTAATTCCACTACTTATCTACTAGTGATTAGTTATATGGACTTTGTTTAAGCTATTGTTATATCGAAGCGAGGTTTCATTTGATATCGAAGCGAGGTTATCAAATAACCGTAACAAAGACTTTTTTATATTTCAAGTAATATGGATATCACTACATCTAGTTTTGTTGAGAGACAATCTACTGCATGACCACCAATATTTAACGGACTAAATTGTAATTATTACTAAACTAGGATGAGAATATATATGCAAGCTAATTGTTATGACACTTGGAATATCATTTAACAAAAATACATTATACCTACCACTGACTATGCATAATGGTTGAATACTCAGAAATCGATGCTACTAGTAATGCTAAGGCAATGAACATGCTATTTTATTCTTTAGACAAAAATGAGTCTAATAAAGTAAGTATGTGCACATCCGCATGCAAAATTTGTCATACTCCTAAAATAAACATGAAGGTCCAAACAAGGTGAAACAAAATAAGATTTCCACAAATAAGTTTAGAATGAAGCAAGGTGAAAGTATAAATGGTATGTACCTTGATTGCAAGACATTTATCATTCACTTCTAGCACTAGAAGAAAAATACATAGAATTTGATATTGTTTTAGAAATCCTAAACTCTTTAATGGATGAGTGGGACGAAAGGTCTTAGCTATCTAAGAAACTAATGACATTTCAACCATAAAAGCAGAAAAAGTTAATAGGAAATGTCATGTCCTATGAAATGAATTTGCAGAAAAAAATATACAAGCTCAAAAAGTAAAATAATTACATTTCAAGCAAAAATGAAGACACGAAAATGACCATGACATTGCATTTCTAGCCAAAAGTTTAAGGAAGTCTTTGTAGTATAAGAAGAATAAAAAGTTCGACAACAACAATAATGATTCATCATCTTCATCGCTTAAACGTCATAAAAGTAACAAGATGGGCCACATAAAGAAAAATTGTCCAAATCTATAAAAGGAGAAGAATAGCTTCAAAAGCACAAATGATAAATTCTTCGAGAAAAAGATGGAAGCATTTTCAGTCACATCGGATGACTCGAATTCATCTTCGCCGCAAGATAGTGATAGTGATTTGGAACAAGTGAATGTATGCTCCATGGCTTCTAATGACATTGTAAATGAATTTTCTTTTGATGATATAGTTAAAATAAATACTGAACAAGTGAATGTTGCCCCGATTGTTTTTGTTTTTGCTCGCCATGGTTATCTAGCAAAGCAGTGATTCTACTATTATGTCTACACATAAACATATTGAACAAAATTTTTTTAGAGTTTACATCACCATGCTGCATCCACATCACTTTGCTTTCTTGCCTCAAGAATTCTTGATGTTGCTTTGTTTGCTCATTTAACATTTATGCCACGCTGGTACATAGCTTCAAATAATTCTTCATTTTTATGGTCGTCGTCACTTTGTGAAAATGCTGTAGAGAACTGGTATTGTAAAATAGAAATAGAATTTTCTTTTGCTCTTCCAAGCCTTCAGTTTAGTCTTAATCGCCTTTAGTTTACAAATGATTTGATAAATACAATAACCACCAAACTGTGTGGTAATGCTAACTATTTACGTATCTGAATGACATTTCTCTCTTTGATTGCTTTTCCCAACTGAGACGGATGAGTATGGGTGTGTGATCACTTGCCAATGAATGGAGGGAAACTGTCGAAAATTGTGAAATATAGATAAGAAGTCATAATTGACTGAAACCTTATCTATATTTGATGCAATGCCCCTTCGTCTCCAAGTATCTTTGCACTCCTGCATACAAGATTCAACCAAACTACACTTTAAAAGGCAAGTTTTAAAATTAATCATATAGGTAAAAGAGATAGACAATCCTCCTTTTTATCTTAATTAGGATTAAGAGCACTATTAAAATCCCCTATTACTATCCATGGCAGCCTGATAGTTGAAGCATCGAGACATAGATTAGCCCATAATTCCTATCATTCTGTAATAGAATTACTCGCGTACACGAACGTAGCATAACACTGCAGTCCTCCCTTATTATGAAGCAGAAGAGTGATACGCTGGGATGTATGGGTAAGAACATTGCAAGTCCATACTGATTAATCTATTAGCACCAAAATTCTGCTACTGGCCGCTTCATTATTGTGCAACAGAGTCCAGATTAGATGTATGCAGTCTATATGTACTCTCCGTGCTCAATTTATTTTCCACCAAGCTCAGTACAGTAAGCTTGTGTGTACATAGAAGCATGAATGCTTGATTAACTTTCTCATCAACATTCATACCTGTAATATTTCATGATATGAAATTCATTTACCCTTCATCTGAGGATGATACAACGTCTTCTACAATCAGAGTGTCATATAAACTTGCATGTGTACTTGCATTATGATTAGTTTTAGTCATAACATCCAAAGAAATTTCATCTGTGTGAATTTTTTGCAGGAGGATCCAAGCAATGTTCAACGTCTCTAGCAGAAGCCAGTACGGTAAAAGTATTATACAAATAAAGCCCATATGACTATGGTTTGGAGTGAGATGGGTCAGGCACTTCTGGCTGTTCTAAATCTGCATTTACATGTGTACCAGTATCTCAAAAGTCCGCTTGTCTTAGAGGGGTAGCGGCCTCCTCGTGAGTATCTTGACTTGTCTTCATAGTTTGTCCTCTTTGTTTAGTCTGCCAATGTTTAACGAAATTGATGTATATGTCCAAATAACTTGCAATTTGTACATGGTTTTAGCTTTTGCTCATATTCAATTTGAATACTCTCTGTTGCATCATTATATAACTCCATAAGCAAGGATATTTACACTACAAGAAACACAGTAATTTACGACGTCCATTTCCGATGGCCGTTGATGGCACGTTGATTTTTTTGCGACGGCGGTCTATGACAAGCAATTACCGTGACATAAATGAAAATAAAATAAACAAGCCGTTGGAAGCCGTCGCAAATGAAGTTGTTGACGGCCGTCGGAAACCGTCAAAAAGTTGTGAATATCTGAGCCCCAGGCCGACAACTTCTTTCATTCTTCATACCTCCCCAAATCAGCAATTTGCTCCTCCAAGCCCAGCTCAAGCACCTCCTCCACGCTGCAACAATCTTCTACGCCGTCAGCAGTTCTGCATCTTCGATTTTTAACTCTCCCCGTTAGCTATTTCTCGGTAAGAAGGTTTAATTTATAAACTCTATTTAATTTTGATTTGTTAAATTAGGGTTAATTTGTTGTTATAGTTGTATAATACACCATTAATTGTTTGGTATACCATATTGAATACTAATTAGATTGTTGTTATAATTGTTTATCATTGAAATGTTGAGATTTTTTTTTTTGTTTAGTGTATGCGTACGTTAACTGGTGTATATGCGTTGATTAATTAGTGCATACACACATTAGAGCCACTTTGGATTAATTAGAGTCGATGTTTAGAATTTGGTGTACGCATTTTCAAAATGATGAAAACGACGATTTAGTGTATGCATTTTTTAGAATGTAAATAAATTATAGCAATTTTTTGTATAATACGCTTTACTTTTTGTAAATCTCTTAGAGAGTTTTTGGCTTCGTCTGGCAAATATTGTAAATGATCTTGTATGTATATTTGTTTTTATCGTCGAATAGACATTTATATTCATCGGATACTATATTTGTCGGATTAGTCGCTGTATTGGATAAGTTACAAACACGGTAATAATTATATTTTGCAAATCATTTTATTTTAAATGGTTCAAAAAATTTCGACAACACTTTTGTTCCGCTCCCTGTGTATGATACAGGGAACAAAGAAGAAGTGCTGTTGAAATTGTGTTAAATCGTTTAAAATAAAATGATTTGCAAAATATAATTGCTATTGTGTATATAAACGTCGAGTGATGATGATGTTAATTTATGGACATGTGGAGTTAACATTGATTTGTGTGGTTGATTTGGTGGTTGATTTGTGGAATTGATATATAGAGTTTGATATTGGATGTAAATATTGGAGTTGGTTAGGTGAGAATGACGATTGAAGGTTTGTTTTGTATTTGATTGAATATGTTTGCGTTTGATGCGATGATGTTTGAGTTTTATTTTGATATTGATATTGATTTCAGCTTATATATCTAGCTTATGTATTGATTTTGATGAGTTGTGTTATATATTGGGATGGAAGTGATGCTGTGCCGTAGGAAAAAAAAATTTACCCAGATTTTTGATGGCTTCCGACGGCTTATTGGTCATATATTTCGACGGCTATAGACGGCTTCCGACGGCTTTCTGAACGAAATTTTCGATGGCTTGCGATGGTTAATGATAGGTTAATGGAAAATAGCCATGCCACGTGGACGACGAAGTCGTCGGAAGTGTCGTCGTTAGCCGTCGTAATATCTTCGTTGAAGCCGTCAGAAATAGATACAAGTCGTGGTCCATATTCCGACGGCTCGCGGCGACCGCCGACGGCAGCAAGCCGTCGGAAATCCCTGTTTCCATATCTTATCCTCCGATAAGATTCATATAGATCATATTCCCTCGTTGGTTTCCATATCTTATCGATAAAGCCTTCAAAGTTAGCATAAACTAGACATTTACCAAGGATGTACACAGTCAAAGTATTCATCCATTTGGATTCAGAAGCAAGGTTTGCACTTAAGCTTTTTTTTTTGATGATGTTGTAAGAAAAGTCTATATGATAATGAGTGTGTAAATTAAGTACATGTTTTTTCTAAATTAGAAAGTGCAAACTATCTTGCGCTTTCCCTATAGATGGCACAACTTAATTTGCGCTTTTTAAAAAATTTATTTCAAAAAAATTCTTAATAAATAAAACATAAACTAGCTTGCGCTTTTCTGATAAAAAGTTCAAATTAACTTGCACTTTTCAAAAGTTCCAAAAATTTTAAAATCAGAAAGCACGAACTAACTTGAACTTGCATTTTTCAAAAATTTCAAAATTCAAACATTTCAAACAAAATTCAAAATAAAAGAGCAACTAGTTTGCGCTTTTCAAAAATTTCAGAAATTTTAAAATTTAAAAAAAAAATTTAAAGTCTAAAAGTTGCAAATTAGCTTGCATTTTCTATCAGAAAAGTGCAAAACATCTTGCGTTTTCTATTGTAAAAAAAATAGAGACTAAATTTACATATTCATATTTACAGGCACTTTTCTTATAACAACCTTCCAAATAGAGACATGTAATTATTTTCTTATTCAGAAACACCGACCACCAAGATTGATAACTGCCCTTGCACATGTCCGCCTGTAGTAGTTGGAGCACAAATTGTAGATCAATAAACCCTTCTTCGTTTTCTAAAACCACATTTTTCACCATACCAGCCCATGAATGAGACCACTGTAAACTGTAACTGCCATCCATCACTCCGCCCTTCCCCGTAGGTTGATCTATACCGGAAGCGGCTATCCCCCATGTAGTTGCTGGCCGAAGATCTGGTGGTTTGGCGAGTATGGGGGTGATTGTAACTGTTTCATCAAAGCCTTGTCTGCCATCAATAAAATATTATATATACAGTTATAACACTCGCATTTTTCTTATAAATTGTGTATGTTTAAATCAGTTTGAAAAAAGATTTTTTTTTATTTTCAAGTAATATTAAGATTTGTATACATGTAAAGAAGTATTTTGAATTCATAAAGAAAGTTTAATTTTAGATCCTAAATTTAGAAGCATTTTAAATATTTAAACATGTTTAATTGTTGGATCCAATTTTTAAGGACGTTTTGAATTTGTAAATGAAGTTTAGTATTAGATTCTGTTTGTTAAGATTTGATAACATATAGAGATGTGTTTTTGTTAGTTCAAGCTAATACAATTGTTATTAAAGGAGATATGAAATCAGCATTTAAAGTTTGAATACGTCTACACTAACTATAGAGAGATTTTATCTCGTAAATTATTGGAGAGATCATAAAAAGCAACAATTTAATATTTAGAAAGATATATATATGAGTATTTTGGGAAGTTTACGGTCGAACCAAAAGATTGAGCTTCCAAGCCAACTACTAATAAAGAAGATAGCTTAGTGTCATAGCATTATATTATGTCGACACCATCTCTCTGATTTTTCCAAGTCAACATTGGAGTTATTCAAATTATGTAATATTTTTAATCTGACCCTCAGCGGTTAATACCTTTGGTAAATTGAAAGGAAAATTAAAGTTGAAAACCGTGCAATTTTCCTCTTCTAAAATTTAGGAGTAAGGTTATATCCCAAATGATTGGATGCTATTTGAGATCATGACTCATGTTATCGGTGGATAATCAGTTTCTTTCACTATGAATTTTGCAACTACATCCACAAATATCATGCTAGGAAATACGTTGGCATACTTATTTGTGTAAAACGGAGCAGGTGCTAAGAAAGAGGTCTATTGTTTATAACCGATTTCTAAGTGTAAAAATATGACATCATCTACAAGTGTACGGTTTCACGCCCTTGGTGGAAATTACTAGCAACTTTTATTTGCACTATGCCTCAAAGAGAATGTTTTTTTAATCATACTTAAAGAGTGAAAGCGCTTGATACTGATTTTGTTTTTCTTAGGCTAAAACGGAATGCATCAATATTATATGTGCAACGACAACGACAACAACCAAGTCATCATTCTCAAATAAGTTAAGATCGGATAGAGATGGAACCCAAAGCTAAAAGATTGTCTCAATTTAAAAGTCATAATAAATTTAATAACAACAACAATAATAATAACCATGATAATAATACTAAAGTAAAGCCATAAATAAACAAATAATAATAACAACAACAACTAAGTGAGATAAAATAAAATAAAAACAAAAAACAAAAAAATATTAAAAACACCACGATGATAATGATAATAATACTAATAGTAATAATGATACTAATAATAATATTGACCGAAGACCAAACACTACGTCCTAGACTCCTATTTACTAATCATATAATTTAAAACTTATAAGACTACCCTTAAGCCAATCTTAAAGCAAAACAAAATAAAATATAAAATAAAAGATAGAAAAATGAAAAAATTCCTAACTCCTGGTTCTGATATGTGGATCGCTAACTTCCACGTGCTTCTGTCCGACACCAACTCTTCGGATATATTCTAATCTTTAAGTCCCTTTTTACTACTTTCTTCCAGTCAAGCTTATTCGACTTCTATCCCTCTTTACGCATTCGACGTGAGCTATAATTCTTAAGCACATAGGTGCCTTGAGAGACATCTGTTGAAGATGTCCAAACCATCTTAAACGGTGTTGGACTAGTTTTTCCTCAATTGGTGCTACTTCAAGTTTATCACGTATATCATTATTTGTAATTCGATCTCTTCTTGTATGACCGCAACTCCATCGCAGTATAGACATCTCTACAACATTTAACTTATGTACGTGTTGGCTTTTAGTAGACCAATATTCTACACCATACAACATCGTAGACCTGATTGCCGTTCTGTATAACTTTCTTTTAAGCTTCTGTAAAACTTTCTTGTCATAAAGAATGTAATACGCTTGTCGTCATTTCACCCATCCCGATCGAATTAACTAACATCTTCATCAATCTAATCATCATACTGCAACAATGATCCTAAATATCGAAAGAATTCCTTTTTGGGCACTACTTGTCCGGTCAAAGTGACATTTCCATCCAATGATCTGACACCGCTGAATTTGCACTTCATATACTCTGTTTTAGTTCTGCTAAGCCTAAAACCCATTGATTCTAAAGTCTGTCTCCACAGCTCTAGTTGTCCATCAAGCACAATCCTACTTTCATCAATTAGCACAACATCATCAACAAAGAGCATACATAAAAAAATCTCACCTTTTATACCCTTCGTAATCTCAACCATCACAAGGGAAAAAATATAAGGACTCAAAGCTAACCCTTGATGTAATCCTATGTTAATGGAAAAGTCATTGCTGCTTTCACCCTCACATGCTCTGACATCATCTTACACATCCTTGATAAGGGCAACGTACTTTGTTGGGACTCTTTTCTTTTTCAGAGTCCACCACACAACCTTTCTCGGTACTTTATCATATGCTTTCTCCGAATCAATAAATATCATGTGTAGATCATTTTTTTGTTCACTTAACCTTTCCATAAATTGTCTTATAAAGAAAATTGCCTTTATGGTCGACCTCTCAAGCATGAAACCAAATTGATTTTTTGAAACACTTGTCATCTTTCTTAATCGATGTATAATGACTCTTTCACAAAGCTTCATTGTATGACTCATAAACTTAATATGCTTAATTCCTCTATAGTCTGACATCTTGTTTGATTTGAAAATATGAATGAACAATTTAGTTAATCGTGCCATCCCTGCATCTTTAAGGCATCTCCACACCTCAATGAGGATGTCATCAGACCCCATTGTCTTGCCCGCTTTCATCCGTTTTAGCACCTCCTTTATCTCGGACTCTTGAATTCTTCGAACAAAATCTCTACTGGTGTCATCAAAAGAGTCGTCCAGCTCGATCGTCGTGCTATCACCTTTTTCATTGAATAGTTTGTCGAAGTACTCTCTCCATCTATTTTTTATCTCATCGTCCTTCACTAAAAGTCTATTATTGTCATTCTTGAGGCATTTAACTTGGTTGAAGTCTCTCCTCTTTCTCTCACGGAGCTTAGTTATCCTATAGATGTTTTTTTCATATTTCTTCGTACTTATCTTTTGATATAGATCTTCATACACCCGACCTTTTGCTTCATTCACCGCTCTTTTTGCGTTCTTCTTTGTCATATTATACTTTTGCATGTTGTTCTCGCTCTTGTAATGATGCAAACACTTATAACATTCATTCTTTTCTTTGATAATCTTTTGCACATCACTGTTTCACCACCATGAGTCTTTAGGTTCGCGTATATTTCCTTTCGTTATCTCAAACATCTCAGTAGCCACTTTTCGAATACGCGTTGAAATCTCATCTCGTATGTCAATTGTTTCTCCTTTCATATTTCATGTCCCTTCTCTCATTACTTTATCCTTAAACACCCATGAAACATATTCTTTGAGCTTCCACCATTTCGTACGACTAATATTGGCTCCTTTATCATGTCGAACATGTATTCGAAGACGACACTTAGATATCAAAAGCTGAAGTTGTGAGACGACACATTTACCAAGTATGACTTTGCAATCTGGCTAGAGTGTTGACCAGTACTGAAAGCAATTACTAAGTGCGATATCCCTATTATATGTACAAAGAGCAAAAATTTGATTGCTCATTTATAACCATGTACATAAGACTTCAAGTTCTGAACTGTTGGTAGGTATGCCCTTGACTTTTCTATTGCAACTCAATTTATGAGATAACCCTATTAAAAAGTAAATCAGGTGTAGTGGGGCTGCGCATATATTTGATCGATACCCATATTTATTATTTATCTATAGAAAATTGGTAAGATTACAAAAAAGGAAGAAGGTTATCATCAAACAAAATGAATACATCAAGGTAGACAACAGTATTTGTACGTAACACAACACACCAGTATTTGAAAACAAACTAACTGAAAACAAATTTCTTAAAAGAACAGTGCTAGAATTCAAGACAACCACATCGATTTGAAAACAAAGTAATACAAACCAGAGTAGATTTTTAAAAGAACAATGCTAAAAAATTCAAGACAACCTACAAAGATTCTTGGTAAGTTGGATTTTAGTTCCATTTTATTAATTTACAAACCATTATGGTTATTACTTAACAGCCTATTTTCCATTCAAAATTTTTTTTTTTTTTACTAACCCCTTTCCACATTGAACTACATCGTTAATTCATGCTTAATTATCTATGTTTGCAATTGGTTTTTTTTAAACATTATTTTCATTCATTTTTATAAAAGGTTATTTCAAACTTGTTTTTTTAATAAAAGTCAGGCCCGGCTCGAGACATAGTCTAGAGAGACATTTGCCTAGGGCATCCGTATGAAGAGGGGCAACAAAATAATCAAATTACGCTGATAAGAAAAGAAAAAAGTGTATTCTTCTTTTCGGCGCTCGGCGCCTTTAAGTCGAACACTGTTGTCAATCCATCATGGCATGTCGCTCCAGCATCCAGCGTTTCATGCTGCTCCAGTACCACCTCGCCTTCGCCGGCCAAGCTCTAGATCCTGAAAATTAAAGTTGAGATTATAGACCTCGCCTCATTTCATGGCTGTGCAATGCCCTGCCGTTGAAAAATGACATGAGTTCACTTGTAAAACTATTAATTTGGCTTATGGCTCTTGATATATGTTAAATAATAAAAATCATGTAATTTTTTATTGTGACATGCTAGAGCTGGGCCTGAAATGATGTGGCCAGGTTTGTGCGGAAAGTGGAGGAATTCATGGGGTGCATTGATTTTTGTTCGTTTTTTTGCATGATTAAATAGCTGCCATCAGATATGATTCGGGTAATTTTTCTTACCACTATTTCTGGCACCATAGCTTTGTTGTTTTTTATTTGCAAACATGAAAAGTTAAAATCAATGCTATTGCTTATAACTTAATAATGAATCCCTAGAATCAGAATTTTTGATTTATATTCCCTTTGGAAAAGTTAATAAACTATCCTCAATTTTACCTTCAATTTCTGTTCGACCTTAATGTATTTTTAGATTTTTAGTTTACATGATCACCAATATGTATTGATTTGTTATGATATTTTATCGACATTTAGAAGTTTTGGCTTGTAATCTAAATGATTCAGATGGTCAATGGTTTCTAACTAATATTAATTTTTATAATGAAATTTGCATTCTGTTTAGTAGCTAAAACTTTGTTGTTGTTTATCATATACACGGGCAACAAAAATAGAAAAAAAAAAATATTCGACTGGGGCAATGAATATGATCGGGCCGGCCCTGATTACAGTGGCCGATGTGGCTGAGAAGATTGTTGTATGGGTCCCGGTGTGTAAGACTTCGGTGCTGGCGACCAAGTTATGTAAATGCATAGTATGGTCAATAATGTACAATCCACTGTTGCATCCTTTATACTTGTAATGTCAGGTGCACTCATACTTGCAAAGTAAAACGATAAAGATAAAATAAATCTCTAGCTAGCCTAGTTATAGGCTTGTACCATCTCCAAGAAGTAGACATGATTGCATTTACATGTTTATAGTATTCGGTTTACATTGCTTTAAACCAATATCATAAGGGTGTGCAACCTTCAAAGTGTGCGGAATCTTCATTTACATTACGACATGATTGTTCCCAAGTATTTCTTTTCTTTATCAATTTTATATTAGTTTGTAAAGAATATTATTTTGTTTTGTTTTTGCTTTATCTTTTAAGTGGATGATAAATGTTCTGAATATGAAAAGACTGTGTGAAAATATAATCAATATATAGACATGGACAAGTAAAAGATTTTGCATCAAAGTAATAGGGGAAGCCAACGTAATGGCGAATAGTAATGGTGAAGTTCAGGGACAACATCAGTCCTAACAAAGTAGATCATTCTACCAAAAGCATTGCTACTCTAGTTCCACTTAACGAACTCATGAAAGCTTTTTACCTGTAATCATAAGTCTGCAATTTATCTGAAAAACCTTATCAATAGAGTTTTTATTTTCTGGAAAGTTTTGATTTTGATTTCAAACTTGGATTATGGAATTCATTGGATATTTATTGAGTTTACAGCGGAAAAATTTAACCTTTGTTATTATGGATTTATCAAATTTGTGTTGGAGCCAGTAAAGTGGGTTGTGGGTTGTTTTGTGTTTGCCTGCCAGAAGTTGGCTTTTACAGAGATAGGATGGTTATCACTCATATTTAATTCTTTTGAAGAATTCTCATAAACATGCCTTGGTTATTAATCATCACAATTATAGTAATTCAAACTTTTTGTTCACCCTCAAGGCATACAATTTGACCATTTACTCCAACGCCTACCACATTCTTTTTCAACTCTCTCCTTCTACCATTAACCATAATGTATTCATTTTGCACAAGAATGAGCCTTGGTCTGAATTGTTCTCATCGACCTTCTGTTAAATCTTATTTGTAAAGAGTCGTCATAGCTAGAGCAATACTCAAGCACAAGGATAAACAGGAAACACATCAAAACCGGAATATGCATGAAACAATAGAAGGGAATGAGATTGTCCTGCTTCATGCTATCATATTACTAGGAAAACAAGGAAGAGATATTAAACCTTTAACTTGGTTTACTTGAATCTCAGAATTTTCATGTATTTTCTTCTATATTGTACATATTGGGTTAAGATAATGAAAATTGACATTCTTAAACATGGCACGTAATACATTTTCAAATTCAAATGTACATGGTTAATTACTACCGTGATTGTAACTGATTCAAATGTAATATAACTTCTCAAATTCAAATGCACATGGCATGAACAATAGTGCAAATTACATTTGCTCTTTGGTAGCTGATTGAAAATCTAATACAATGAAACACGCGCAAAAAAAATGTAAACAGTCAACTTACTTAAATACAAAGCCCACTATGAAGATCTATAACACATATTTTACTGTATTGCCAGAGATAAGTTAGTTTCTTGGATATGATTGCACAAATTAGCGTGTTATTTACAGAATGGAAAACAATGAGAAGAATATCATTCATTTATTTCAAAAATCAGCACAAACAGCATAGGTTAGTGTCCATATATTATAGAATTTGCAGGTGATCATCTATACACTTGAAACTGAAAAATAAAACAGACATAGTGCAGTAGAAAAATGAATACCCGATTGAAAAAAATTTCAAGTGAGATTGTATCTTCATAAAATAAACTCTTCAAATAACGAGTAGTGATTAGTACATAACAAAAGGCTATTGTGCTCAATCAGATGTAAGACCAGATCCATAAATAGTTGATCAATGGATCAAGATGATGAATATGCCGAGGGGGAGATAACATAATACTGAAGGCATGCACCCCTGAACTGGGACTGGGGACATATCTAAATAAATCATGCATGTACGCACTAGGACTTCACGTTTAGTTTGAAGGCTATATAAAACTGGAGGCGTAGGCATGCAAAATTTAGTTGGCAGTCATGCTCAAAACTGATGCATCCAATAACCTTACCACGGTATAGGTCATCAAAAAGTAAAAAATATGGCAGGCATGAAAGTTATTAATAATCCAGTCCTCATAGATATCTGCCAAGACCATAATAGAGGCTCATCTCCATTTACTTGTTCTCATCCTCTGCCAAATCTCAATCTTCCTTCACGACAAAACCCAAAAGACAATCCCCCGGACTTAGATGATGAAAGTTTCCAAACTATAAGAAATGGGAAACTCAGCCATCAGTCTAATCGAAATCGTGCCACTCAAGTGAAACATAGCACTCAGCCAGTGACTGTTGCAAGAAAACAAATGTATAAACATGTTCTTGTAAGTCGTAACGTCAGAACGGTGTTATGAAATTGTTATTTTAGTAACGTCAAAAAAGTGTTACTAAACTGTATACATAGAGTAGTACAATAATGTTACAAAAGCGTTGCGAAACTATTGCAATTATGTTGATAAAACTGTTGCAAATTTATGCAATACTAGTAAACAGATTACTCTGAATTTTGTTTGAGTGCAGTGAAACTGTTTTCTTGAAACAAAATTACTCCTTTAATGGCGTTGAAGGGTCGTCGAGCAATTGTTTTTCAAGATGAAACGGACCGATCTCTGCACTGCTGCGTTGGCAATTGCAGAGCAACGACGAACTCAAGAAAGGATTTTAAGAACAGAGTTTGGAGGAGAAAGAAATACAGAAAATTATTCTGTGATGTGTTTCTGATTTCGTTTTGCCTATATATAGACATGGGGAAGTGCCTATACAGTAAACGGTACCTGTTTGAACGGTTGCGACCCTCTACCAGGCGGTGCGACCGTTTGAATTTGAATAGATAGAAATAAAAATTATTCGGTCTGAACAGCCACGCCAAACCAACCGTCAAGTGCTAAGTGCATCTAACACGCCACAAACGTCCATTCGCAACATAAGCGGGCGTGGACGAGCGCACGTGCGGGGTGGTGCATTGCACCACCCGTCATAACTTGTGTCTCTCTTTGTCTATAGAAATTGTCATAATGTCCACATCTTAGTATATAAACACAGATAGTTTATTATATTCTAAGATGTTGAACTATTCAACTTCCAAGGCAATTAATGCCTTCACATTCTTCAATACAACTCATTCATTTCTAACAATCCCCCACATGAATGAGTATTTGTTCAATTTGTTTTTAAAAATATGCGAACCGTTATCGTATCAGTTAAAGTAACACGTAGGCCTAATTTCCATATTGTTTATCCTTTTGACTTACTGGCGAAACAGTAGAATAAGCCGACTTTGAACTGTAGGCCTTTTTGTGTAAATCCAAAATAGACAATACATAATAAGTGTTTTTTTTATCTTCCTTGGTTCTCTATTTGTGTTCGTTTTTGTCATGAACACCAGCTTGGTCTCATGAGTGCTTAAAGAATTCGTCCTCACATTTCTCCTCGAAGCGACGCCTTCACACTCACGTAGGTGGTTATGTAAAGGGTATTCGTAGTTCCTTACTTGGTCCTTTAGTATTACCAAGTACAGACATCATTAAAAGTATCAAAACTTATCATATTCTTCAACGAGTAATACACCGACTTATCGTATGAATGGTTTGAGTGTGTACCAATACCATTAAGTTTATCGTAAACTTAGTTGTCCATTTGAACCTATATCTTGGGATCTCCAATCAACTAGGTAGGATTTCCATTTTAGATACTTTTAGTTTATGGACCTTAACTCCATTCCCATCGACAAGGTTTGAACTTTCTCTTTAGGCAAACCTTTTGTTAGTGGATCCGCAATGTTATCTTTTGAGCTTACATAGTCTATAGTGATAACTACATTAGAGAGAAGTTGTCTTACGGTTTTTTGTCTACGACAAATATGCCTAGATCTACTGTTGTATAATGTACTATTAGCTCTTCCAATAGCTGATTGACTATCACAACGTATGCATATTAGAGGCACAGGTTTGTTCCAATTCGAAATGTCTTCCAAAAAACTTCGAAGTCAGTCTTCTTCTTCTACGGCTTCATCTAGTGCAATAAATTCTGATTCCACCGTCGACCTTGCTATGCAAGTCTGTTCGGATGATTTCCATGAAAAATGCTCCATTTCCTAATGTGAACACATATCAACTTGTGGATTTTATGTCATTTGAATCAGTTATCCAGTTTGCATCACTGTATCCTTCCACTACTGAAGGATATTTAGTATAGTATGATCCATAGTTTTGTGTATACTTTAGATATCCTAAAACTCTAACTATCGCTTTCCAATGATTTTTACAAGGATTGCTGGTATACCTACTCAGCTTACTTACAACATATGCGATATCTGGCCTAGTGCAGTTCATGGCATACATGATACTTCCTAGTATACGAGGGTATTTAAGCTGATAGATACCGTCGCCGGTGTTCTTTACCCAATTTTGGTTCATATCTACTGGTGATTTTGCAATAGTTATATTATATTGTCTGAACCTTTCAAGTATTTTGGCAATGTAATGTGATTGAGATAATGCACATCCTTGTGATGTCTTCAAAATTTTGACACCCAAAATTACATCAGCTATCCCTAGGTCTTTCATGTCGGAATTAGAGGATAACATATCCTTTGTTGACTTTATTATGGCCGTATTATTACCTAGGATCAACAAATCATCAACATACAGACAAACAATGACATATCCAATATCTATATGTTTTATATAAACATATTTATCTGATTCATTTATTTTCAATCCATTTGAAATCATAGTTTCATCAAATTTCTCATGTCATTATTTTGGAGCTTGTTTAAGGCCATAAAGTGATTTTACTAACTTGCACACCCTATTCTCATTTTCTGGGCTCAAAAACCCTTCAGGTTGCTTCATGTATATTTCTTCTTCTAGTTCACCATTCAAAAATGCAGTTTACATGCATTTGATGTATTTCCAAATCAAGTATGGATGAGATTGCAATAAGCATCCTAATTGATGTTATTCTAGTTATGGTTATTATGTATCAAAATAATCTAGGTCTTCCTTTTGTCTAAATCCTTATACTATAAGACGAGCTTTATACTTGTCTATTGAACCATCAAGTTTCAATTTCATCGTAAATATCCATTTATTACGTAAGGTCTTGCATTCTTGAGATAAATCAACTAACTCTCATGTATGGTTAGCCATAATGGATTCGATCTCGGAGCTAATGGTCTCCTTCCAGTAAGGGGCATCAGTGAAGGAAATAGCTTGTTTGTATGTTAATGGATCGTCTTCTATCATAAATGTGTGGAAGTCTGGTCCAAAGGTTCTTGAGGTCCGTGACTTTTGCTTCTTCTTGGTTCCTCCACTTGTTGATTAGTACTATTTTGCCCAAAATTATCAATATTTTGTTCAGCGTCCTCAAGAGAATTAGAATTTTCAGTTTCCCTCGTTCTCTTTTGAGTATAATTTTTAGTACCGTGTTTTGAAGGATATATGTGTTCGAAAAATCTATCATTTCTCAATTCAATGATGGTATTTACATGAATATCAACTTTAAATTTGTATACCAAAAATCTATAAGCTGCACTATTTTGTGCATATTCAATGAATACACCGTCGATGGTTTTTGGTCCAATTTTGACCTACTTTGGTTTAGGTACCTCTACTTTTGCAAGACACCCCCACACTTAAGTATTTGTAAGATGGTGGTCTATTTTTCCAAAGTTCATAGAGAGATTTAGTTGTTTTCTTTTGTGGTATTTTATTTAAAATATGATTTGCAGAAAGAATAGCTTCTTCCCAGAAGTTACCTGACAAGCCATAACTAATTAGTAAGACATTCATCATTTCTTTAAGAGTTCATTTTTTCGTTCGGCTATATCGTTGGATTGAGGTGAATACGGGGCTGTAGTTTGGTGTATAATACCATGCTCAACGCAGAATTCCTCAAAGGGAAATTTATATTCTCCTCCTCTATCACTTCTTAAAGCTTTTATTTTCTTGTTGAGTTGATTTTCAACTTCTACTTTATACTACTTAAACATACCGAATGCCTCATCCTTTCTTCTAAGGAGATACACATAACAATACCTTGTACAATCGTCAATGAAAGTGATGAAGTACCTTTTTCCTCCTCTAGTTTGACGCATTTTTAAGTCAAATACAACCGTGTGTATTAAGTCTAAAGATTCAGTTTCTCTTTCAACGTGATGAGATGAGTAACTAGTCAATTTTTGCTTCAACACAAGTTTCACATTTATAACTTGGATCTATTGAAACTTAGGTATAAAGTCTATGTTAATCATTTTTCGTAATGTATCAAAATTAACATGGCCTAATCTGGCATGCTAGATATTAGAGGATTCAGCGATATAAACAGAAGAATTAACTTTATTATTACAATCCTTTGGTACAATAGTCATTACATTCATTTTAAACGAGCCATCATTCACATATCATTTCCCAATATAAACTCCGTTCTTTGGTAAAACAAAGTTATCGGATACAAAGACCAACTTGAAGCCATTTTTGCTGAGTAGTGAACCAGAAACCAAATTCTTTCGTATGTCCGGGATGTGCAAAATTTCATTCAGCGTAAGTTCTTTTTCAGAGGTCATCTTTAGCACAATTCTACCTTTTCCTTCTACTTTTGATGTGGAAGAATTTTCCATAAACAGTTGTTCTTCTTGTGTCACATGTTTATAGTTAGATAACATCCACTTATTGGCGCAGAAATATTTTGTGGCACCAGTGTCCACAAACCAATCTTTGGAGTTGCTAATTAAGTTGCATTCATAAATTACCGTAGACAAGTTCATTTCAGAAATGTCATCAAAGAGTTTCTCGCATTTGGTGATATTTGTTTGTTCTTTCTTTTTCTTTGGACCTTGGTAATTGCTAGCCTTATGTCCTTTCTTCTCGCAGTTGTGACAGTTTCCTTTGAACTTCTTTGGTTTCTTTGTGTTTGGATTGTATTCCCGTTTCTACTTGTTGTTTTTCTCAGTCTCGAATACATTTTCTTTTTCCACTATTGCATTGGTGGTTTTCTTTTCTAGTTTCCTATTGTCCTTTTCGATTCCAATTCGAATTATAAGATCTTCCATAGTCATTTTCTTGCGCTTATGTTTTTGAAAATTCTTGAAATCTTTCCATGATGAGAGTAGCCTTTCGATGGCAGCAGCCTCTTGAAATGCTTCGCTCAAGGACATCCCTTCATCATGAATTTCGTGTATTATTACCTGCAACTCCTGGATTTGACTGATAATGGTTTTGGCATCTATCATTTTGAAATCGAGGAACTTTCCGACAATAAACTTTTTCATTCCAGCATCCTCCGTTTTGTATTTTTATCCAGGGAAGCCCAGAATTATTTCGAAGTCTTCATTGTGCAATGCACATTATACAGACTGTTATTCAGTTCATTTAATATGTAATTTTTGCATATGACGTCCGAACTATTCATATGTTGAGTGCTTCAACTTTGGTTGCATCAGTCTTTAGTTTGTCCACTTTCGGAGCATCCTCAGTGAGAAATTGCGTAAGGTTAAGAGTAGTCAAGTAAAACAGCATTTTCTATTGCCAGTGTTTAAAATCTACTCCAATAAATTTTTCCGGCCTCTCACCATGTGAAAAAGCGACAATGGTTGTTGGAACCATTGTTCTGTTCTCAGTGGTGGCCACAATTGGTTTGACTGTCGATGTATTACTGTTTTGAGCCATTGTCTGAAATATAGTAACTCCAATCAGCGACAAACAAAATACATAATTTTGTTTCCGGATTGTTAGTCATACCGTTAGAAAGGTGTTACGAAATTGTTATTTTAGTAACGTCAGAAAAGTGTTACTAAACTGTATATTAAAGAGTAGTACGGTAGTGTTACAAAAGCGTTGTGAAACTATTGCAATTATGTTGATAAAACTGTTGCAAATATATGCAATACTGGTAAACAAATTACTTTTGAATTTTGTCCGAGTCCGGTGAAACTGTTTCCTTGAAACAGAATTGCTCCATCAATGGCGCTAAAGGATCGATGGGCAACTGTTTTCCAAGTTGAAATGGACTGATCTCTGTAGTGCTGCGTTGGCAATTGCAGAGCAACGATGAACTTAAGAGAGGATTTTAAGAATAGAATTTAGAGGAGAAAGAAATACAGAAAATTATCCTGTGACGTGTTTCTGATTTTGTTCTTCCTATATATAGGCAAGGGGAAATGCCTATTCGGTAAAAGGCACCTGTTTGAATAGTTGCGACATTTGAAAAGGTTGCGACCCTTTACTAAGCGGTGCGACCATTTGAATTTGAACAAACAAAAATAAAAACTGTCTGGTCTGAACAGCCACGCCAAGCCAACTGCCAACTGCAAAGTGTTAAGTGCCTCTAATAAACCTTTAATGCTCATTCGTCCACGCCGTGAGTGCGGGTTCGGTCGCGGTCGCAGGCGTGGAAATGCACGCGTGCGAGGTGATGCGTTGCAACACCCGTAATGGCTTGTGTCTCTCTTTGTGTATATGAATTGTCATAGTGTCCACGTTTTAGTATATAAACACAAATAGTTTATTATATTCTAAGATGTGAGACTATTCAACTTCCAAGGCAATTAATGCCTTCTCAATACAACTCATTCATTTCTAACAGTTCTTGACTTAAAAAAATGATCCTGTCTCAAGAAATGTACCAAGAAATGTGCAATGGGGCTTGGAAAGGCAGCTGCAAGATAATCTCAATCGTAATAAAGCTTCAACTTGGACGGATATGGTCAAAATTTAAACTCAGAATTTGATCTGAGTTATGTTGAACCATTAAACATTGTAAGAAGACGATTGTTGTTGTGAAGGAGAAGGTCGGTAGAAAATCTGAAATCGAATCAGGATTCTCAGTTGTTGCCTATGTGTTTGGAAACAGGCATATATATTATCATTTCAAGGCTTTTGTTGCAAGATCCTAGAACCCAACAAGCAGGTTTGAAATCTACATGATAAATAATGGTTTTTTCATCATAAGATTTTCAAATCAAGCAGATTGTGAGAAAACTAAGGTTCAAGATCTCGATTTCGGTCTTTCGTAATTTTAGGAATTTTGATGTAATTCGTAAATTTTGAAAATTTCGATTCTAGTTTCGGTTGTCGTTATTATTATTTTATATTATTACACACATATTTGTTTAATTTGTTGAAACAGACATATAGTTTATATTTAATAGAACAATGTTGATTAATTATAAATATCTATAACACTAAAAAAAATTATTCGTTATTTCCTTTTCAACCTTTTTAGTTACATTTTCTGTGAATTTATATGTTTCCTTAGTTACAATTTTAAACTTGAATGTTCATTTATTTTAAACTTGGATTTTTTTTTTTTGAGATTTTTTTATCTGTAAAATTTGAAGTTCAATAGATTTTATTGAATCGAAATTTTGTCTTGGTTTCATTTCGGTCCTCGTCGAAACCTAAACGAACGACCGAAATCTCGGTGTTTCGGTCGAAACTTCCAACCTTAGAGAAAACAATAAATGGAGGTCCATATTTTATTAATAGAAAACTTTTAATTTTGAAAAAATGGAGCAAGAAACATAACTTTGATAAAGATTTGCTTTCTACAATGCCAATATGGTCTCAGTTGCTAGAGTTAAATCTGAAATTATGGGATAAAGATGCTTTAGTGCTATTGTTAGTATAGTGGGAATTCCATTGAAATTAGATGAACCTACTACGAAAGAAACAAGATTAATGTATGTAAGAATATTAGTAGAAATTAAAGAAGATGCAGATCTTCCAGATGAAGCATACATCTTTATGCATGATGAAGAAAACTCGGTGTAGAAAATAGAATATGAATGGATTCCCCCACATTGCAAAATTTGTGTATGATTTGGGCATAATAATGTAAACTGTATCATCAAAAAGGTTTGGAAAGAAAAATCAACACATAAGCAATTTTATTGAATGAGAAACAATCTAAGAAAATTAGCAGTATGCAAGTAGACACAAGAATGCAAATTCTGCAAATGAAAATCTGGATAACACCGCAAATGTAATTCACCCTTCAACTGAGAGAGATGTAATGAAAGTGAAGTAATCAAAAATCAATGATAGAACGCAAGTAGATAAAAACCCAAATTCTGTTAATATAATTTTGGAGAACACATATAATGCAAATATTTCTACAAATGAAGATAAAACAAAGAAAAAATTCACTGGAGAAAGATGCAGAACTGCCGAAAGTATGCAAAAATGCAAACACACATGAAGAAGAGACTCCTGTCAGTGAGGATATACAATGAACTTACAATAGAAAGACTGATCAAATAGTAGTCGGTTCTACCTCCATTTTTCAAACCCTAATAAAAGATTCTCAAGCAAATCAAAAAGAGATCAAAATACTCAGGTTAATGTTCCAACTACAGATACTGATTACATGAACTTGGATGATAGCACAAGACATTACCCACCAAGGATGAAAGAATATGTAGCAGAAATCATTATGAGTTTAAACAAATCAATGGTATCTGAAAAAATAAATTCCCAATCAATAAAAACAGTCTCAAAACAAGCAATAGAAAGTGTAATAAGCTAGACAACGACTGCCTCTATATCAACAAGCAGAAGGAAAAGAAAAGAGAACATACTATAAGACATAAATGTTATCGTATTTATTACTAATCTAGGGGAGGCAGAAGATAATGGATTCGGGAAAAACTACATAGTGAGGAATGCAAGTTGGGAAAAAAACAACTGAAAATACAAGACAAAAATGCTTGCAAGAAAAGGAAAAAAGTTCATAGTGGTAGATGATAATAACACTTGTTGTGCTTCAGTGTAGCATGGAATTGTATCCTTTATATTTATTTTATTAGTTGTATCACGTCTATAATTGCGTGGAATGTGAGGGACCTTAATTCCCATAAAAGAAAATTAGACTTAGCAAATCTACTATCATCAATTAAACCTAGCATTATAGGGATTTTATAGCATAATTAGCATCTAGCAAAATTGATGATTATCAGGCTAGAAGTCTAAAAAAAGGGAATATTATGAACAATAATCATATGAGGGGAAATGGAAGAATTATGATACTTTGGGACCCAAATATACGAGATATAAATCAATTCTCTTCCAAATTATAGCACATCCGCTGTATATGTAAGAATAAACGAGGTTTTATTATGGAAATTACTTTAAAATATGCTTCAAATTGTGATAATGAAAGATTGATTTTATGGAATCATCTAGAACAGTTAAATAAAAATATAGGAAATCCATGGGTGATTATTGGGGATTTTAATACAATTTTACATTCTTTTGAAAAGAAGAGTGGTAATCCAATTCCTTTTAAAAAATTAGAAAAAATTCACAACTTTTTATTAAAGACTGGTCTAAATGAACCAGTTATTTTTGAAAATAGATTCACTTGGAAATTCGGGGAGTGTAGAAATATTCACTGCATATTAAATAGGATTTTAATAAATCATAATTTTGTAAATACATTTTCAGATTTTAAATGTTATACTTTGCCTTAGGCATCAAGTGGTTACACACCTTTTCAGTTATATCATTCTCAAAATTCTATTCAAAGGATTGATCCCCCTATTAGATTTATGAATGGCTGGGTGTATGAGGAAAATTATAGTGAAGTGGTAAATAATAGTTTGAATACAAAAATTTAGGGCACCGCCCAATACAATTTCAGTAAAATACTTCAAATCACTAGACATAATTTAAAATACTGGAATAAACATAGGAATAAAAATGATTTAATTTTTTTAGAGAGGAACGTGAGATGATGCAAAATGAATTGGACAATGATTGCTCAGACGTAAAAAAGGTCAACAATTTTTTTTAGGTTCTAGATAATCTGATTAGATCACTTCATGTGCAGTCTCTTAATTTGAAGCAGATAGCTAAGGCTGATTGGCTTACTAATAGGAACGAAGCTAGCAAATTATTTTATGCTAAAATGTTAGTTAAAAAATATAAAAATGATGTTGGAAAATTACTTGATGCAAAGGAGAATTGTACCAGCCGTGATTTTTTACCCTCAAAAATCGACACCAATACGTCCATTGTGTTGCGCCAAGCAACTGAATGCTGGAAAAACCAATTATTAAAAAAATAAGGAAGAAGGAGAGAAGAAGAAGAAGAAAAAGAAACTAAAAACAACACAGAATCTCACAATCGCAGCGGAATAATATATAATATAATATCAATGATGTTTACAATAGAGAAACTGTTATATACTTACATCAGTCAAAGTACAGCAGCAAATCACAATCATTGGCTTGGACATTATAATAACCTGTCATCACAATTGCGGATGATATCAACAAAAAAGCAGTGGAAAATAAACATATATGTGAATACGACTTGAAGACCTCCAACTCGTCTAGAGCTCCAATGCATCCAAAGCAATCTGTAAATATGTTCGGTCTGACCCAAGCATTATAATAGAATAACATCCGAGTCATTCTGGAAAACCAGCATGAGAAAACACAACCAACTGGATTTTGAAGTTATAAAATCCTTTGAAATCAAAAGTATCTCGTAAGACCACGTCGCACATAAACACGGACAAATTTTTACCTTACGATAACCAAAACATTTCATACGAAATTCTCTGATATTATAATAGTGTCTAAGATACAAATACTTATTAATCATAGCTGAAATTGTTACATTAATTAAATTCCAGTATAATAAGTATACAACTAAAACTGTAAAGGCTCATATTGGAGAATGAATTCTATACTATGACAAGGTTAGGAACTACCTTTCGAAGTTACATCTCTAGATAAAATACACCGGGGTCTGACAAGAACATCTTGTATCCCTGCCACACAAGAGTGGCCTACCACATAACTAGTAGTACCGAATACGATCACCACTCCGTTAATGGGCCCCGAAGCATACATGAGTAAATAGTGATCGATCCAGATTTTTAATGACTATACCCAGATGGGAGCGACCCATTTGGCCCTGCTGCATGCCCGATTTTTGTCATTTCCCGATTGATGAAGCTTAAGGCTATGTTTTACCTTTCTATAGCACTTCCCCTTTGAAATGCTAACACTGCCCTCCAGGCAACCATGAAATGCCATCACTGAACGAAATGCTTGAGAACTTCATCTTCAAATTCAATCGTCCTCAAGATATCTTCACTTCGAAACACTTGAGTTGGATCAAAGTGGTTTTTGAATAATGTAACAACCCTATACTTTCAACCATTCTCATCCGCACATGTCGGATTTGAATTTCTCAAAATACCGCGTTGTAAATAAAATTTGGCAAATCTCAGAATATACAGTAAATACATAATCACATATCACAGACACAGAGTAAACAATAATGCAGCGGAAATAAAAGAGATAGTAGTTCATGAAGCTACTATATAAAAATAAGATACATCAGAGTTAAACAAGATACATCAGGTACAAATCAGAATACATCACTGAAATCACTGGATACAGAAAGCAAAATAGATGGTTGGATCTTCAAGGAAATCTCCAACTCCGAAGGTGAATCTTGAATGCTAACCCACTCAATCTGACTCGAGCGTAAAGCAAAAACAAAACACTCGAGTCAGGACATAAATATTTATGAACTGTAATCAACTCAAGTGAACAGTAACAAAAATACATCAGTAGCTTAAAGGATGCTTGGGATCGCCCACCCATTAAGAATCCGTTAAACTATTTACTATATAGTAATATTGCGCTATTAGAATAATGTCTATAGTAAAATAAACATACCTTTAAATAGTGTTCTAGGCTACCCATGTCACCCTTCACACATAATAGTCCCAGTAGTCCATCCAATATCATGATATCTCCAGACCGAGAGACTATCATGGATACCACACGGGCTACGGGAGAAAAACGAACTCGTAGTAAAGGCTCGGTATGGTAGGTGACACGGCACACAAGGCAATGCCAGGGTAGATATACCAATTACGCACACGGGCTGGTGGTAACGCAGCAGCCACATAAGCCCACCTCGGAACACACTCCCAATCAAAATCGAAGGATGGACATCTAATCAATCACCAGTAAGAGTATAGTATCGAAGGAATGTGTCCGGCCAGAGGAGCTACCCCTTTTGGCCCGAGATTGCTCCTGTTTTAGCCACCTTATGCCAACTCACGGGAGTTGGGTCTACGTAATACACCTCAAGAATGACGCCATCATCCTACTTCAATCTGGAATCTCCACCGCGTACACGGTTGTTAAAGTGGTTTTCGGAGTTGGCGGAGAGTATGACAACTTCCGATCCCGGTCTCTTTAGCAACCAATCGTTATTATAACGTCGTGGTCATTTTCAAATAGTTTATACTACAGAAGTCAAATCATTTCATTCCAAACTATATTCCTTTCAAAATAGTTTATACTACAAAATCAAGTCATTTCATTTCAAAATTATATTCCTTTCAAAATAGTTTATACTACAAAATCAAATCATTTCATTTCAAAACTATATTCCTTTCAAAATAGTTTATACTTGAAACCAAAACCATTTCAAACATATATTCACCATTTCAAAAATAATAATGCTTTCAAAGTTATAACTCTTTCGAAAAAATCATTACACTTTGAAAAATCATAACATTTCGAAACATACATTTGAAATCATAGCACATTCATTTAATTCTTTACGTTTTACAAATTTATTCAATTAAATTCGAATTTTAAATTTCCAATTTAATTCAATTCAAACCATCAGCTTCAATTAAATTCAGTTTCCCAACAAAACATTTTAAATCTTATAAATTTCAAATATACATTTGATCCACAAAATAAACTATTAAATCTTTCAATATAATTCAAAGCTTTAATATCACACATTTCAAAACTAAATTTTAATATTTCATATATCTCAAATTTAACTTCATTATTATTTAGTTTTGAAATATTCATTTCATAAATCCAATATCATTTAAATAAACTCAATTTACAAATAAACTCAATATCCTTTCATACTAACATAAACTTCAAATATTCATTTATCAAAATCAAATATCATTCCAAATTCATATTCTTTATCAAAATAAAGATCAAATCATTTCCAAACCATTTCAAATCATAAAATATCATATCCTTTCAAAACCTCATTTCAAATCATTATTTGAGTTCAAATTCAAATATTCAAATTTAAATACTTTTTTTATTCAAATATATCACTCATTTATTATTTCAAGTATCATTACAAAACCCATTTCAAAATTCCATTTAAAATTTCATTTATCTCATTACACTTCCTACCATTTTCCACATAACAAAGTACACATTATTTAAATTCAAATTCAATTTAAATTCCTTAAAAATTCAAATTTAAATATATAAATATATTCAAAACTCTTTAGATTTCACAAATAATCAATTCCAAAAGTTAAATCATTTAACACTTTAAAATATAACTCCAACAGTGTTAAAATCTATAACATTTCAAAACATTGTCAAATTATAGCAACGACGGCATTTATAAAGTGCTATCGTAGCTTATAGTTTCCAAAATGGTTTAGTTCAAGAATAATGGCATTTATAAAATGTCGTAATAGATATTCAGTTATTTCAAACATAGTTAATGTATAGGTAATGATTTTTTCGTCCACGAAGGTCGACATTAATACGTCCACTGTATCAACTGCCAGACAATAGAAGGCCGGAAAACCGTACCGTTATGGTTGAAGAAGAGGTAGAAGATAGAAGGAGAAAGAAAGAAAGAAAAAGCAACAGAACAATATCAGAATCTCACAATCGCAGTGGAATAACATATAATAGATAAATGAATATCTTTAAAACAAAGAACTATATCAGTTATTACATTACATCACATTACATTACATTATCAGAGTTTACAAAAACAAACAGCGGAAAAGAAATACTATATCCTAACTAATACGCTAAGCCATCCAGCTTGCCTCCGGATCTCTACAGCAATTCCTGAATTCCAGAATGACCTGATAACCTGACTCTTGACTGCCCGTGTGGAAAATGATGGGCATCCAGAGTTTAGGAAGAGAACAATAAACTCCAAGTCAGTCATGGGACTGGTGTGAGAACTTAAAACAGTTTATCTTTAAAAATTAACAAAGAAATATTTTAAAATTAGATTCACAATGCTTTTAGAAAATGAGACTACCATAAGGCCTCCCGTACACACACACACATACAATGCAAATGCAGAATCGGAGGAGATTTCTTCTTTTGATAGTCAAACATGCTTGATACGCAAATTTTCTTTGATATTATCACTATGAGTGCAAAGTGTAGGAAAACATTTCGAAAGTAATGATATAAATCTTAGCCAACATAAGACCATTATCGTATGTCTGTTATAGCTACCATGTTCAATAGAAGGTTACTGCCACATTCCATGGCAGGTTATACAACTAAAACCGTACAAGTCTCGTATTGTTTCTTTGGATTTCCAACAAATGGTCAGGCCAAGGAACTTCCCATTGCCACATAGGTACGCCTTTGGAAAGACGCCCCGAGAACCTAACCAGATATCTGCCAACACAAGGCCGGGTTACCCCTAACTGGGTAACTACTGACACGAATATCTCATCCCCCAGTCGTAACCGACCTAAATCCCGGGATTCACCAACAACCACAAAATAATAAGTTTGCAGCAGCAACATAGGTTAAGTATCAGGGCTCCATACCATAATACCACCTCTATCCAGAAGGAAATGACATACACTAAGGGGGCGCTGTCCCCTAATAACCTTGCTGCATCTTTTCCTATTTTGACCATTTTCGGAGTGTGGGGTCCGACGAAGTCTCGTCCACAAAGCTACGCTTTGATCAACAAATGCTCAACAGCACTTCGTATGCCACACTACCAAATTGGGAATATATCACTAGTAACCATCAACTACATAACCTCTGAACTCGTACGTATCAGAGAAGGGTGTTGAGTTAAGAGAATAAATTCTCCGCCACCAACAGAAATATATTTGATAGAAACCAGCTTTACATCTCAAATTGTAACGTCAGACACACAACCATACAAGTCTGTTCCGGGATCGAACAGAACCGAAGGCACTTCCAAAGAAGTCCTTGCAATCCAAATATTCACTAACCACGACCGGATTTTCCATCACAAAGGGTGATAAAAACTCCATATCGGAGATCAGCCGATGCAGAGTCATTCGACGGTAATCCTTCCGTTTTCAACTTCAACACTGGTCTTCAAATACTATCCGTTACGACATATCACTTATTCGGAATGGGATTTATGACACAAAGATCGTCTCCCGACTAAACCGAATAATGAGCGCTTGTTTAAAAAAATAAGTGTAGCATTCAAATTCAAGCAATCATAACCAATACCCATTTAAAGGTAAATATCGATAGTCGGTTATTTAACTATCAAAGCAAACCAACAAATATTCAGCACCATAACAATCACTAGGCCCTTTTATTAATCTTCCATAAATTAATTACTTGCCAAATATTCACTTCAATTTATCTTTAAAAAGATATATTCTCTAAACCATTTCAATTTTACATTGGAAAAACAATTCCAAATACTTATTCATTTTCAATTTATCTTTAAAAGATAAAAACCCAAAACATTTCACTTTATAATGGAAAACATTTTCAAATACTTATTTAACCATAAGTAATTCACATATCTATTTATTTTCAATACTTAGAAAATATTCAATATACTTAAAACACGATTAAGCATATATTTCATTCTTTAAGGAAAACATTCTCTTAAACACATTTATCTGGGTCAAAACGAATGTTGCATAAAACACCGTTACGACAACCCTAAATCATTAGTATAGGGATTCGAAATTAAGATAGATATATAAATCACAATACAATACAAAACTTTTCCTTTCGGAAATCATTTACTATAACAACAGTGTTATAGTCCATCTTTTCCTTATTTCTCGAAAACGTCTATTTCAACAATGAATGTGGAAATCTATGATTTCGATCCTTAACACATTTAAAACAACTTCAAATCGTTTTAATTCTATTTAAAAGATCACTTTCTAAAACATTTCTTTAATATATTATTCACTATCCAAAATCGTGAATATACTTCGTTAATCAAATTCAACACTTCTACATATTTTATTCAAAATAATTGACTTATCAAAATAGGTCGATTTCGAATTTATAAAACAAGGTTTATAAATTCACATTTATATATTTTATAAAAACTACAACTTATAAAATCCCTAAATTAACAAATTCTATTTATGTCTCATTTACATGCCAAATCCAAATTATAAGCTAATTACTGGTAAATCTTTTATTTAACATAATCTATCCATTTTATAACTTCACACTTTATAAATCTACAAATTTCATTCACTTATGAAATTCGTTTATACTTCATTTTAACACTTATAAAAATTCGTTTTATAATTCCAATATTTTTAATTTATAAATATCAATCTTATAAACTTTTATATAAACCGTTTATAATAATTCCAAAAATCTCAATTTAAACTATTTTTATAAAATTCATTAACTCCATATTTAAAAAAAATCACATTTCAACTATATTTCTCAAAAATCATAATTTTTATAACATTAAAATTATAACGTTTATTTATTTAAAATAAATCAATTCCAAAATTTAATAAAATGTATACTTTCAAAATTCCACTTTAAAATCCTTTTAAATTTGGAAATCATCACTTAAACATTTTTAATTTTCCAAAATAAGCCCAATGCTGCAACAGCACTAAATATAACAATCACGACATCCAAAACATCATATATCATATGATAACAGAATATATCACAATATATGTAAATAAATCAATTACTGTTGTGGAATCCAGTTGGATCTCTCCAACCTGTTTCCCTGCATCCACAGATGTTAGCACAATACCAATTTCGTTCCAATACGGAATATCGCGGTATATGCGATTTATAAAATATTATCTGCTACTATGCGGCGCAATAGGATCTCATCCGCTATATAATGCGGGAAAGTTAACTCCAAGTACATATATAATACCAATTCCAATCAAGATGGAATTATCGCGGTATATGTTTTTAATAAATAACATCCGCTTAATATACGGCGCATAGGGTCTATTTTAAAACAACTGACAATAATTTATCATTCAATCACATAATCTAGCAAATTTTAAATCTAACTATTTAAAATTTAAATCGAAACAGATTCGACTGAGTGAGAAGTTCTCACCATACTTTCAATAACAGTCGCAGTGTTTTTATTTCGAATAAAATTAAACGCGCGTTTAATTTTATCCAAAATTTTTCCTAGGTACAATCGATTCCAATCCAGCTCCATCGCGTAGTGTTCGTCCATATGAACCCAACGCAAGTCGTTTCGTGCGTTTTCGACCTCGTATGAAAAAGATATGCAGTTTTAAAGTTTGAACGAATTTATATATATAAATTTACAATTTTCTTTATCATTTTTAAACCTAAACCATTCCTGGCCATTGATTTCCTTCAGGAAGATTTGGCCATATGCACGTTTCTTCCCCATCATTCACGTCCCAGGTTTTCACGCGTTCAACAAACCCACCATTGCCGAAATTAGGTTTAGACACCACGGCCACCACGACGCACGAAACTTCATCACTCCACCACCACGCTGAAGCCCTCCGCGAGCTCGACCTTCGGCCAGAAGCACTTGAGGCTCGGCCCTGCCATTGTCTCGAAATTTGTGCATGAAACTCGGCTGTTCAAAGCCATATTCACGACGATCTACAGCTCCATTCTCGATCACAACCGTTGAATGTATAGTTCTCTCGATGTTCTACAAGATTGTAGTTGAAGATTTCTTGAATTAACGTGTGGATTGGAAGATAATTGAAGAAGAAAATGGAAAATTTTCGGCCATTAATATCTAGGCCGGCGGCTAGGGCTGAAGGAATTAGGATTTCTATTAATTATGAAAGATGGAGGCCTTTTATAGAAAATTGACGAACACTATTCATCCCGAAATTTTCCGAACTCCAAACGAAGCATGCCGCCTGGCGTTTATAATGTTTTACCCCCATTCCGAATGCAATGAAATATATATCAGGAGCCAATTCGATCAAATTTGAAAGATAAGTTTTTGAATCGACTATTTAAATTCAAAATTCACTCGAATCAATTTCTACGCGTTTTAGCTTGCACCGGACAAACCGTAAATCCGATTGACACGAAATTTGAAACCACACAATAATATAACATTACGGATCCGATGAAACTGGTTTCTTCGAAATCCGAGACTGTTTGAAAAATGGCTATTTTAACTCGTCAATTAAATATTAAAATATTCAATTTTCACAAATTTACTTTTAATTCAATTTTAAAAGTTCTATAACATATTTCTAACTCCAATATGATTTAATACAACTTTATAAATCATTTTTAATCACATTAAACCCAATTTCCAATTAATTCTGTAATTTCACATATTAAATTATCAATTTAATTATCCAATTAAATCCAGATATTCAAAATAAAATTTATTCGACTTACAAATTTTACTTGTTAATATTTAAAAATCAATTAAATATACGAATTTCAAATGACTGAAATTCTGGGTCGTTACAAACTTTCCCCCTTAAAAGAATTTCGTCCTCGAAATTACCAAGTAAGAAAAAGTCACAGAATCCATTAACATTTCAAACATCCATTCAAATTAGATTTCAATTTCACTTAAGTGTTTAAATTTCCCGAAATCCAATAGTTAAACTTCTTACGATAACTTTACTTAGTTTTCAAATCATACTTAGTTATCCTTTCAAAAAAATTCAGTTTTCTCAAAAATATTCTAAAGCCTTAAATTTTCAGAAAAATTCGCCATAATCTCCTTTCGTGGCTCGATCCGGAAAAAAATGACAATATATATCACAAATACATCTCATCAAGTAATGAGACATCCCGCAGGGAAAAAAGTGTAAAAGTACGATATGTAATCCGAGATATGTACCTTTTATATTATTAGCGAGCATATACGGCTAATATAGCTTGAAAGTGAGCTCCAAATGCGAAACAATGCGCAGTCCGCACCTACTAAACACTCATCAAATAAATGAGAAACATGTATATAGAAAGTAATATCAATATACAACATATATCACTACAACAACTACATATGCCAATACAGCAAATGCAACAAAAGAAATAAATCCAACCATCAACCAACTATCATTCAACTAACATTCATAACCAAATCAATACATTCACTTCTCATTAATATTCAGTGAATTTTTTTTCCATTTTAAATCACATTTGATTCATTAACATCGGATTTTTTTTGCTAACATTCATTTATTCATATTCAATTAGTTTGCATTCACTAATTTACATTCAAGTTAGTTTACTTTCTATTCAATCAAATTCAATTCTATTAAAATTTACATCACTTTCAATTTGAATTCAGTTACATAGCTTTCAATTTCATTAATTCAACTTCATTAACACTTAATCAATTATATACAATCAACTAACAATCAATTTAACAACCAATGTATAACCAACATTACCAAATTTCTTTAATTCGCTGACATTCAATTTGGTTCATCACCTTTAATTGACATTAATTGAATCATTCAATCCTCGATTTCATTAGCTTTTAAATGAATTAACAACTACATCCACTATTCTTTATCAATTCATTTACACTCAATTGATATACATTCAATTCATTCATTAATTCAATTGATAATTCATTTAACAAATAAGGTTGAATTTCATTTATATAACTCAAGTTCATATTCATTTAATTCACTTTATTAATTTACTTCGATACCAAAATCAACTTCATTCAAAATTACTTAAGTTATATTCCATCTCAAACATCATTTGTTTAACTTAACTTAAATTTCCACTTATAAATCCAATTCAGATTCCAATTCCAGTTCTATCTACTTACCAATTCGAAATGGATTTCAATTTCATTTTCTTGCATTTGCAAATTTTATTTATTCATTCACAATTAATACTCCAACTTAATAATTGTATTCCAATCATTTTATATAACATTCCAGAGTCTTTTCAATCTTTCAAACCATTTTTAAAACCAACTCAATTATCCTTTGAATTTCAAAACCAAACCCAAATTTCCAAACAACTTTAATTTAAAACAATTTGGCAGCAATCTCTCTTTTGGAAACCCGAAAATGAACACCGATGATGTCGTGATCATTATCGGAATTATTTTCCAGCGACCGAAAAGAGTTTTGTGCTTTCTTTCCTTTAAAACAATTTTCCAAAACCCTTGAAAATCGTTTTCAAACTTCAAAGAATTTAAATTTCTCAAATTCCTTAAATTTGTTTTCAAATATTACTCCGGCATTCCATTTCAAATTATGAATCACAGTTTACAAATCTTTTACTTATATAATTTCACTATTTTCTCTTTACTTATATAAGATCATTTCACAATTGTAAATCATGTTAATTATAATTCCATACTTATAATTTTCTGCTTATACAATTTATTCTTTTAATTAACTTATATATATTCTTACATTTTCAACAACCAAACAATCAATTCATATACACTTTAATAATTTCTTAAAAACTATTTCCTTTATATATCAAATATAATCGAGGTAAAATTATTTCATTTACCCAATTTAAAACAATATCGTGTCGAATTGTTCTGAACAAGTGTTTAGAGATCCCTATCGATAGAGTTGTACGGACTATACCGACCAGAATCCATATACCACTCAACAAACCAATCATCACAATATAAAACAATTTTATATTCACTAACAAGTACGCTCTCATATCTATTATTACACTCACACTCATTCTAGAGTACTGCTGACTCTATCTCTAATGAGTAATTTCCAACAGAGCCAAGGTTGTCACTTAACCATAAGCTCTGATACCAAATGTAAAGGTAGCGATTTTTTCGTCCATGAAGGTCGACATTAATACGTCCAATGTATCAACTGCCAAACAATCGAAGGCCGAAAAATCATACCGTTAGGGTTAAAGAAGAGGTAGAAGATAGAAGGAGAAAGAAAGAAAAAGCAACAGAACAATATCAAAATCTCACAATCGCAGGGGAACAACATATGATAGATAAATGAATATCTTTAAAACAAAGAACTATATCAGTTATTACATTACATCACATTACATTACATTATCAGAGTTTACAACAACAAACAGCGGAAAAGAAATACTATATACTAATTGATACGCTAAGCCATCCAGCTTGCCTTCAGATCTCTACAGCAATTCCTGAATTCCAGAATGACCTGATAACCTGACTCTTGACTGCCCATGTGGAAAATGATGGGCACCCAGAGTTTAGGAAGAGAACAATAAACTCCAGGTCAGTCATGGAACTGGTGTGAGAACTTAAAACAGCTTATCTTTAAAAATCAACAAAGAAATGTTTTAAAATTAGATTCGCAATGCTTTTAGAAAATGAGACTACCATAAGGCCTCCCGCACACACACACAATGCAAATGCAGAATCGGAGGAGATTTCTTCTTATGATAGTCAAACATGCTTGATACGCAAATTTTCTTTGATATTATTACTATGAGTGCAAAGTGTAGGAAAACATTTCGAAAGTAATGATATAAATCTTAGCCAACATACGACCATTATCGTATGCCTACTATAGCTACCATGTTCAATAGCAGGTTACCGCCACATTCCATGGCAGGTTATACAACTAAAACCGTACAAGTCTCGTATTGTTTCTTTGGATTTCCAACAAATGGTCAGGCCAATGAACTTCCCATTGCCGCATAGGTAGGCCTCTGGAAAGACGCCCCGAGAACCTAACTGGATCTCTGCCAACACAAGGCCGGGTTACCCCTAACTGGGTAACTACTAACACGAATATGCCATCCCCCGGTCGTAACCGACCTAAATCCCGGGATTCACCAACAACCACAAAATAATAAGTTTGCGGCAACAACATAGATTAAGTATCATGGCTCCATACCATAATACCACCTCTATCCAGAAGGAAATGACATACACTAAGGGGGCGCTGTCCCCTAATAACCTTGCTGCATCTTTTCCTGTTTTGACCATTTTCGGGGTGTGAGGTCCGATGAAGTCTCGTCCATAAAGCTACGCTTTGATCAACAAATGCTCAACAGCACTTCGTATGCCACATTAACAAATTGGGAATATATCACTAGTAACCATCAACTACATAACCTCTGAGCTCGTACGTCTCAGAGAAGGGTGTCAAGCTAAGAGAATAAATTCTCCGCCACCAACAGAAATATATTTGATAGAAACCAGCTTTACATCTCAAATTGTAACGTCGGATACACAACCATACAAGTCTGTTCCGGGATCGAACAGAACCGAAGGCCCTTCCAAAAAAGTCCTTGCAATCCGGATATTCACTAATCATGACCGGATTTCCCATCACAAAGGGTGATAAAAACTCTATATCGGAGATTAGCCGATGCAAAGTCATTCGACGGTAATCCTTCCGTTTTCAAAAATACCCGGTCTTCAACACCAGTCTTCAAATGCTATTCGTTACGACATATCACTTATTCGGAATGGGATTTATGACACAAAGGTCCTCTCCCGGCTAAACCGAATAACGAGCGCTTATTTAAAAAAAAAATGTAGCATTCAAATTCAAGCAATCATAACAAATACCCATTTAAAGGTAAATATCGATTGTCGGTTATTTAACTATCAAACCAAACCAACAAATATTCAGCACCATAACAATCACTAGGCCCTTTTATTAATCTTCCATAAATTAATAACTTGCCAAATATTCACTTCAATTTATCTTTAAAAAGATATATTCTCTAAACCATTTCAATTTCATATTGGAAAAACAATTCCAAATACTTATTCATTTTCAATTTATCTTTAAAATATAAAAACCCAAAACATTTCACTTCATATTGGAAAACATTTTCAAATACTTATTTAACCATAAGTAATTCACAAATCTATTTATTTTCAATACTTAGAAAATATTCAATATACTTAAAACACGATTAAGCATATATTTCATCCTTTAAGGAAAACATTCTCTTAAACACATTTATTTGGGCCAAAACGAATGTTGCGTAAAACACCGTTACGACAACCCAAAATCATTAATATAGGGATTCGAAATTAAGATAGATATATAAATCCCAATACTATACAAAAATTTTCCTTTCGAAAATCATTTACCATAACAACAGTGTTATAGTCCATCTTTTCCTTATTTCTCGAAAACGTCTATTTCAACAATGAATGTTGAAATCTATGGTTTCGATCCTTAACACATTTAAAACAACTTCAAATCATTTTAATTCTATTTAAAATATCACTTTCTAAAACATTTCTTTAATATATTATTCACTATCCAAAATCGTGAATATACTTCATTAACCAAATTCAACACTTCTACATATTTTATTCAAAATAATTGACTTATCAAAATAAGTCGATTTCGAATTTATAAAACAAGGTTTATAATTTCACATATATGTATTTTATAAAAACTACAACTTATAAAATCCCTAAATTAACAAATTCTATTTATGTCTCATTTACACGCCAAATCCAAATTATAAGTTAATTACTTATAAATCTTTTATTTGACATAATCTATCCATTTTATAACTTCACACTTTGTAAATCTATAAATTTCATTCACTTATGAAATCCATTTATACGTCATTTTAACACTTATAAAAATTCGTTTTATAATTCCAATATTTTTAATTTATAAATATAAATCTTATAAACCTTTTATATAAACCGTTTATAATAATTCCAAAAATCTCAATTTAAACTATTTTTATAAAATTCATTAACTCCATATTTTAAAAAAATCACATTTCAACTATATTTCTCAAAAATCATAATTTTTATTACATTAAAATTATAACGTTTATTTATTTAAAATAAATCAATTCCAAAATTTAATAAAATGTATACTTTCAAATTTTCACTTTAAAATCCTTTTAAATTTGGAAATCATCACTTAAACATTTTTAATTTTCCAAAATAGGCCCAATGCTGCAACAGCACTAAATATAACAATCACGGCATCCAAAACATCATATATCATATGATAACAGAATATATCACAATATCCGCAAATAAATCAATTACTGTTAAGGAATCCAGTTGGATCCCTCCAACCTGTTTCCCTACATCCACGGATGTTAGCACAATACCAATTCCGTTCCAATACGGAATATCGCGGTATATGGGAGTTATAAAATATTATCCGCTATTATGCGGCGCAATAGGGTCTCATCCGCTATATAATGCGGGAGAGTCAACTCCAAGTACATATATAATACCAATTCCAATCAAGATGGAATTATCGTGGTATATGTTTTTAATAAATAACATCCGCTTAATATACGGCGTATAGGATCTATTTTAAAACAGCAGATAATAATTTATCATTCAATCACACAATCTAGCAAATTTTAAATCTAACTATTTGAAATTTAAATCGAAACAGATTCGATTGAGTGAGAAGTTCTCACCTTGCTTTCAATAACAGCCGCAGTGTTTTTATTTCGAATAAAATTAAACGCGCATTTAATTTTATCCAAAATTTTCACTAGCTCCAATCGATTCCAATCCAGCTCCATCGCGTAATGTTCTTCCGTACGAATCCAACGCAAGTCGTTTCGTGCATTTTCGACCTCGTATGAAAAAGATATGCAGTTTTAAAGTTTGAACGAATTTATACATATAAATTTACAATTTTCTTTATCATTTTTAAACCTAAACCATTCCTGGCCGTTGATTTCCTTCAAGCAGATCTGGCCATACGCACGTTACTTCCCCATCATTCACGTCCCAGGTTTTCACGCGTTCAACAAACCCACCATTGCTGAAATTAGGTTTAGACACCACGGCCACCACGACGCACGAAACTTCATCACTCCACCACCACGCTGAAGCCCTCCGTGAGCTCGACCTTCGGCCAGAGGCACTTGAGGCTCGGCCCTGCCATTGTCTCGAAATTTGTGCACGAAATTCGGCTGTTCAAAGCCATATTCACGATGATCCACGGCTCCATTCTCGATTACAACCGTTGAATGTATAGTTCTCTCGATGTTCTACAAGATTGTAGTTGAAGCTTTCTTGAATTAACGTGTGGATTGGAAGATAATTGAAGAAGAAAATGGGAAATTTTCGGCCATTAATATCTAGGTCGGCGGCTAGGGCCGAAGGAATTAGGGTTTCTATAAATTATGAAAGATGGAGGCCTTTTATAGAAAATTGACGAACACTATTCATCCCGAAATTTTCCGAACTCCAAACGAAGGGTGCCGCCTGGCGTTTATAATGTTTTACCCCATTCCGAACGCAATGAAATATATATTGGGAGCCAATTTGATCAAATTTGAAAGATAAGTTTTTGAATCGACTATTTAAATTCAAAATTCACTCGAATCGATTTCTACGCATTTTAGCTTGCCCCGGACAAACCTTTAAATCCAATTGACATGAAATTTGAAATCACACAATGATATAACATTATAGATCCTATGAAACTGGTTTCGTCGAAATCCAAGACTTTTTGAAAAATGGCTATTTTAACTCGTCAATTAAATATTAAAATATTCAATTTTCACAAGTTTACTTTTAATTCAATTTTAAAAGTTCTATAACATCTTTCTAACTCCAATATGATTTAATACAACTCTATAAATCATTTTTTATCATATTAAACCCAATTTCCAATTATTTCTGTAATTTCATATATTAAATTATCGATTTAATTATCCAATTAAATCTAGATATTCAAAATAAAATTTATTCGACTTACAAATTTTACTATTTAATATTTAAAAATCAATTAAATATACGAATTTCAAATGACTGAAATTCTGGGTCGTTACAGTTAAATTCAAAAACAACAGCATTTAAAAATGCCGTCAAAAGACTACAATATTTGGAAATGCTATAAAATTCCAGATTTTATTTTAACTTTCGAAAACAATAAAACTTCAATTTAACAAATTTTAAACTTATAAATCATATTTCTAGACTTTAAAATTTCACATTAAAATAATTTTAACATATGATTTATCACAACAAAATTTTAAAATTAAACATCCAATTAAAACTCACTTCCATTTGTTATGTCAAAATTCACTGTTTTCTTAACTTATAAATTAAATAAAACTTAACATTTTATTTCAAATATCATTTCAAAACTTTAAATTAAATTTCCATTATTTATTTACATTTAAAAATATAATTTAAAGTCAAACATCACATTTACTCCAAATTTACATATTTAAATTCACTTAAATTCACAATTTCAAGATTTAATATTTAACTTTCTTAAAATAAAAAAAAATATTTTTAAATCAAAATTTAATACTTTTAAAAATACATATTTCAATAAAAAAATCATTTAAAAATATACCACGGGGTCTGCATATAATTTTTAACCTAGGTCAAGTGATACAGATATATATATATATATATATATATATATAAATATAAATATATATATATATATATCATTTCAATCCGTAATTTACAAAGAAAACCGGGTTCTATCATTTCAAACCCGCAATCCCAAGTCAAATAAAATACAATAAAAATCGCTCAGGCCTACCATTTCAGCTCATAACAATTTTTTCCTATTCTAAAGTCCATTCGGGTATGTATCATTTCAACCCATAGTGATTCTATTCTAACAGGGAACTTGCAGTGTGAACATATGCATAAGCAATATAAACAGTGTCAATGTCACAATATAGTATCATATATAGATGTCAGGTGATAATTAACAGTTTTAACATGGTAATAACATGGCATAGCATATCATATGATCATCATTAACTTGCATAAATATTTTATATTACTAAACACTTGTCATCAATTCACTATTTCATAAGTATAAATGTCAGAGTGAGAAAGATTCACATTTTCAAACTGAAGACCACTACGACACACAAACGATTCCAAAGGCACGACAAGCACGATACAACACGACTAGTGATTCAAATGAGTGGAGAGAGCTAATATATCATCTTGTAAACAACCCAAAACAAGACAATATAACATATGAATATTCAACACAAAATTATATAGAAACAATTTGAAATACAAAGCAATAAAGACAAGACCTTGTCTTTACCGTTCGAAAGCTCGACCAAGGTGGATCATGAGCTCAGCCAAGGATGTGTTAAGCTCAGGTTTGGCATCATACAGGTCAGGTTTGGGTCAGGTATGGCATCAAAACAAGTGGAGATGAAGGTGTAGTGGTGCTAACATGAAGCATACCAAAGACAATGCAAAAGAGGCAAGTTGTTTAACTTTTTGGCTCGGCTTAGGTCAATTGGAGCTCGGCCATAGGGGGTTTCAGATCTGATCAGTGGTCATGCGGCAACCAGAAGTGATGTAGATGATAATGGTGGTGGCTAAGGACTGGCCAAAGGCAACTATGAAGGTAATAGTGGAGTATAGGCTTGGCTAGCATTGTTTTGGTGAAGTTTGGCAAAGCTTTGCAATGTTTTTGTGGTGATGCTTCATGTGAAGGGTCATGGCCTGAATTTTTGGTCAGAGGAGGGGCTAATGGCTGCTATAGATGGAGGAGACGATGGTGGAGCTGATGTAGTGGAGAGGAGCCGAGCCTAGAAGGTGAAGAAAGCAGTGCAAATAACATAAGAAACAAGAAGGAAAACATGAAAAAAGAAATAGAAATTTTACCAAAACCTTTTCTCTGGTTGATGGCCGATCTTTTATGAGTTGAGAAGCTTAAATTTTTGTGAAAATGATGAGGAAAAAGATACGTCTGAAGTAATGGAGTTAAGGCAGCAAAAATGAAAAGGTAATGGTTGATAATGAAAAGGTGAGAATACAAAGAGGCTTAAGCAAATAAAGAGTCACAAACCTTTCAAATTTCCACCATTTCTTTTTAAATTTTAAATACATGTAAAATATGTATAATACAGATAAAAACATGAAAATATAGTAAATAAACAAAAATAAATAAATAAATAAATATTAATTAAATATAATTAAATTAAGAAAATAGCAAAGAAAATGCAAACTAGGCTTGAAAATTTGAAAAAATGAACTTTGGAAAAATTGTATGTACATGAAAAATATTTATAAATAAAGATAAAAACATAAAAATAAAATGCATACATAAAAATGAATAAATAAATTTTAATGAAATATAATTTAAATGAAGAAAATAGTAGAAAAATGGAAACTAACCTTTAAAAATAGAAAATAAATTCAATGAGCTTTGGAAAAATTCAAACATCGCTTTAAAAATATTTAAAGGTAAAAATATATGTAACATAAAATATAATACAATTTAGCATAAGATATGACAATTAAAAATATTATTTATATAATTTAAAATAAACAATATTGTTAAATAAAACAATTTACACCCAATTTTGTAAAAAGCATACTTTCACAATATTATTCGGATTTCAATGAAACGAAAAGCAGTGTTCTTGAAATTTTATTTATTTTCATAATAAAATATAAAATTAAAATTTTAAAACATTTAAATTTTAAATTTAAAAGTCAAAGTTTGACCAGATTGACCAAAATTCACACTTTCTGGAAATATTCAATATATTCAGGCTTGAAATTATAATTCACATACAAATCAAAATTAGTATTTAAAATAACAAAATTATTCATTTTAATAAATAAAATAAAGTTTTATCCATAAATAAAATAAATTTTTTAAATCAGGAATTTCAATTAAAATAATCAAAATATACAATTAAAATAATCACAAAATACAGGGTTGTTACACTCTCCCCCACTCAAAACTTTTCATCCCCGAAAAGGTATGAGGTACGGTAAAGCACAGAGAAAAATAGAATGAAATACGATTAAGACAAGATGAAAAGAAGATTGAAATTATACCTGATAACTGTTGTTATAGGTAAGTTTAACAAGGTGGAGATGATCTTCTCATGATCCTCCAGAATCAAGAACACAAGCACGAGAAAGATCTTCTAGAATCTGATTCACCCTTTTTGATTGATCGACGGTTTGTAGATGACAAGAATCGCTCAGATTCAAGATGAGTACCAAAGATTATCAAATATTATGAAAGATTTCTAAACAGATTGGTATAAACAGTAGCTTCCCCATTTTATAGCAAGATAAGGAAAATAAGGACAATCAGAAGATAGTTTGAAAAATAAAATAAGATCATAAGTTTGTAACCATGAAAATTTCAGCTTAAATTGAAAATTAATCTTACAGAAGTTAAATAAATCTTTATCATCTCTAATTTCATTATCTTATCATCCAATTATCTTAAATGAAAAAATCTCTAAAATCATGGATTTGAAAAAAAAATCCTTTATTATACTCAAAATGTACTTAATAAATTTAACTCTTCCTTATTCCGAACTAAAAATTTAAATTTATTTCTCTCAATATATTTTATCACCTATGTTAAATATATTTACACTTATTATAATTGCTTTAATTTATTCTTAGTTCCTTTAACATCATTTTATAATGTAAATTATTCCATTACCCTTTTTCTTTATTTACCACTGTTAATCATTTTATAACTAAAATTCAAGTGTATAACATTTATTATAACCACTCAAAATTTATTTATAAAATCTTTTTTTTATTGTATATTATCCAATTACATATTCAACTTTTGAAAATTAAGGTAAGTTATATTGGAATGAAATTGTGTATTATACAAATAAAACTTTCCAATTCAATCATTTCAAGCTTGAATATTTATCCAAATCTTGAAATTATACTTAAAATTTATCCTTCAAGATAAAATTTAGGAATTAAATTTCCGATAAATTCCAAACTATTTAGAGATAAATAAATGCTCATATACTATATATATATCCATTCAAATTTAAATCATATATCGGCATATGTTATAAATCCAGTCTTATTTTAGAAATTAAAATCAATTAAATTTTCCAAAACAAAACTGTAGCAAGACTACAGAATGGTCTCTTCACTTTGAAACTCGAAAATGAATGTCGATGATGCTGCAGTCATCACCGAAATTATTTTCCAACGACAAGGAGAAGAGCACTAATTTTAAACTTTAAAAATTCTTTGGAAACAAATTTCTATTCAAAAATACTATAAATAATATATCCTTTAAAACTTTAAATACGAAGTTTGAAATCCATCGGAAATTAAATTCTCAAATTCTTGTTTAAATTCATTTTAAATTTCCAAATAAATTTTTAACCATGGTTTATAGTTCAATTATTTATATATGAAACAAGAACTAATAATATATGAAATCAAATATTATTTATTAACAACCAATTCAATAAAATCCAGAAAAATTTATAATATAGTTACGAAATTTATTTCATTACTAAATTTGAAAAACATATTGTGTTAGTTTGCTCTGTTAAAGTGTTTTGAAAATCTTATCGATAGCGTTGATCAGACGAATCGATTCGAAATCCAAATCAACATCAACAACTCAAACAACACAATATATAAAACATTTTAAATATTAGTTTACAAATACACTTCAAAAATGATTTGAAGCTAAGTTGGAAACAAATATGAGATGATTAAATAACAGAATAAGAAGATGGATAAGCTTATATAAATCGCGGGCAACATTAACTGGTCAACCCTGACTTAAAGAATAAGATCGATGTGGATTTATGGGTAAATCAACATTCAATCTCAAGAGAAAGAATTTGGGATAATAAGAGATAACAGCATATAAATCAAGGATATAAAATCTTTTGGTGAATCGATGCTGTTGTAAAGGAGTTTCACCCCTTTACTAATCACTTTGAGATTGGCGTGACCGCCATCTCACTATAAAGATCATTCGAAGTGGAGTTATGGGATACTCCAGAATCAAAAGAAGACGAATAGTGAGGGACCTGAATGGAACTTTGGAACCACGAGGAACGTTCCAAAATTCAAAGGAATTGAGTCAAAAGGAAGAGATTTAAACTCGAATGAAAGTGATTCTGTAAATACATTTGCCATACATGTTGAGTTTTTCCTAGAGCTACCAAAGCTCTGATACCAACTGTGACAACCTGATATTTTCAAACATTCGCATCCGCACATGTCGGACTTGAATTGCTCAAAATACCGCGTTGTAAATAAAATTTGGCAAATCTCAGAATATACAGTAAATACATAATCACGGATCACGGACACAAAGTAAATAATAATGCAGCGGAAATAAAAGAGATAGTAGTTCATGAAGCTACTATATAAAAATAAGATACATCAGAGTTAAACAAGATACATCAGGCACAAATTAGAATACATCACTGAAATCACAAGATACAGAAAGCAAAATAGATGGCTGGATCATCAAGGAAAGCTCCAACTCCGAAGGTGAATCTTGAATGCTAACTCACTCAATCTGACTCGAGCGTAAAGCAAACACAAAACACTCGAGTCAGGATATAAATATTTATGAACTGTAAATCAACTCAAGTGAACAGTAACAAAAATGCATCAGTAACTTAAAGGATGCTTGAGATCGCCCATCCTTTAAGGATCCATTAAAATATTTACTATATAGTAATATTGCGCTATTAGAATAATGTCTACAGTAAAATAAACATACTTTTAAATAGCGTTTCGGGCTACCCATATCACCCTTCACACATAATTGTCCCAGTAGTCCATCCAGTATCATGATATCTCCAGATCGGGAGACTATCAAAGGATACCACACGGGCTATAGGAGAAAAACGAACTCGTAGTAAAGGCTCGGTACGGTAGGTGACACGGCACATAAGGCAATACCAGGGTAGATATACCAATTATGCACATGGGCCGGTGGTAACGCAGCAGCCACATATGCCCACCTCGGAACACATTCCCAATCAAAATTGGAGGATGGCCATCTAATCAATCACCGGTAAGAGTATAGTATCGAAGGAATGTGTCCGACCAGAGGAGCTACCCCTTTTGGCCTGAGATCGCTCCTGTTTTAGCCACCTTATGCCAACTCACGGGAGTTGGGTCTACGTAATATACCTCAAGAACGATGTCACCATCCTACTTCATTCTGGAATCTCCACCGCGTACACGGTTGTTAAAGTGGTTTTCGGAGTTGGCGGAGAGTATGACAACTTCCGATCCCGGTCTCTTTAACAACCAATCGTTATTATAACGCCATGGTCATTTCCAAATAGTTTATACTACAGAAGTCAAATCATTTCATTCCAAACTATATTCCTTTCAAAATAGTTTATACTACAAAATCAAATCATTTCATTTCAAAACTATATTCCTTTCAAAATAGTTTATACTGCAAAATCAAATCATTTCATTTCAAAACTATATTCCTTTCAAAATAGTTTATACTTCGAAACCAAAACCATTTCAAACATATGTTCACCATTTCAAAAATAATAATGCTTTCAAAGTTATAACTCTTTCGAAACAAAAATACTTGAAATCATTACACTTTGAAAAATCATAACATTTCGAAACATACATTCGAAATCATAGAACATTCATTTAATTCTTTATGTTTTACAAATTTATTCAATTAAATCCGAATTTCAAATTTCCAATTTAATTCAATTCAAACCATCAGTTTCAATTAAATTCAGTTTTCCAACAAAACATTTTAAATCTTATAAATTTCAAATATAGATGTGATCCACAAAATAAACTATTAGATCTTTCAATATAATTCAAAGCTTTAATATCACACATTTCAAAACTAAATTTTAATATTTCATATATCTAAAATTTAACTTCATTATTATTTAGTTTTGAAATATTCATTTCATAAATCCAATATCATTTAAATAAACTCAATTTACAAATAAACTCAATATCCTTTCATACTAATATAAACTTCAAATATTCATTTATCAAAATCAAATATCATTCCAAATTCATATTCTCTATCAAAATAAAGATCAAATCATTTCCAAACCATTTCAAATCATAAAATATCATATCCTTTCAAAACCTCATTTCAAATCATTATTTGAGTTCAAATTCAAATATTCAAATTTAAATACTTTTTTTATTCAAATATATCACTCATTTATTATTTCAAGTATCATTACAAAACCCATTTCAAAATTCCATTTAAAATTTCATTTATCTCATTACACTTCCTACCATATTTCACATAACAAAGTACACATTATTTAAATTCAAATTCAATTTAAATTCCTTAAAAATTCAAATTTTAATATTTAAATATATTCAAAACTCTTTAGATTTCACAAATAATCAATTCCAAAAGTTAAATCATTTAACACTTTAAAATATAACTCCAACAGTGTTAAAATCTATAACATTTCAAAATATTGTCAAATTATAGCAACGACGGCATTTATAAAGTGCTATCGTAGCTTATAGTTTCCTAAATGGTTTAGTTCAAGAATAACGGCATTTATAAAATGCCGTAATAGATATTCAGTTATTTCAAACATAGTTAAATTCAAAAACAACAGCATTTAAAAATGCTGTCAAAAGACTACAACATTTGGAAATGCTATAAAATTCCAGATTTTATTTTAACTTTAAAAAACAATAAAACTTCAATTTAACAAATTTTAAACTTATACATCATATTTCTAGACTTCAAAATTTCACATTTAAATAATTTTAACATATGATTTATCACAACAAAATTTTAAAATTAAATATCCAATTAAAACTCACTTCCATTTGTTAAGTCAAAATTCACTGTTTTCTTAACTTATAAACTAAATAAAACTTAACATTTTATTTCAAATATAATTTCAAAACTTTAAATTAAATTTCCATTATTTATTTACAATTAGAAATATAATTTAAAGTCAAACATCACATTTACTCCAAATTTACATATTTAAATTCACTTAAATTCATAATTTCAAGATTTAATATTTAACTTTCTTAAAACCAAAAAAATAAAAAATAAAATTTAATACTTTAAAAATATATATTTTAATAAAAAAAATCATTTAAAAATATACCACGGGGTCTGTATATAATTTTCTAACCTAGGTCAAGTGATACGGATATATATCATTTCAATTCGTAATTTACAAAGAAAAACGGGTTCTATCATTTCAAACCCGCAATCCCAAATCAAATAAAATACAATAAAAATCGCTCAGGCCTATCATTTCAGCCCATAGCGATTTTTTCCTATTCTAAAGTCCGTTCGGGTATGTATCATTTCAACCCATAGTGATTCTATTCTAACAGGGAACTTGCAGTGTGAACATATGCATAAACAATATAAACAATGTTAATGTCACAGTATAGTGTCATATATCAGATGTCAGGTGATAATTAACAGTTTTAACATGGTAATAACATGGAATAGCATATCATATGATCATCATTAACTTGCATAAACATTTTATATTACTAAACACTTGTCATCAATTCACTATTTCATAAGTATAAATGTCAGAGTGAGAAAGACTCACCTTTTCAAGCTGAAGACCACTACGACACACAAACGATTCCAAAGGCACGACAAGCACGATACAACACGATTAGTGATTCAAATGAGTGGAGAGAGCTAATATATCATCTTGTAAACAGCCCAAAACAAGACAATATAACATATGAATATTCAATACAAAATTATATAGAAATAAGTTGAAATACAAGGCAACAAAGACAAGACATTGTCTTTACCGTTCGATTGCTCGACCAAGGTGGATCATGAGCTCAGCCAATGATGTGTTAAGCTCAGGTTTGGCATCATACAGGTCAGGTTTGGGTCAGGTATGGCATCAAAACAAGTGGAGATGAAGGTGTAGTGGTGCTAACATGAAGCATACCAAAGACAATGCAAAAGAAGCAAGTTGTTTAACTTTTTGGCTCGGCTTAGGTCAATTGGAGCTCGGCCATAGGGGGTTTCAGATCTGATCAGTGGTCATGCGGCAACCAGAAGTGATGTAGATGATAATGGTGGTGGCTAAGGACTGGCCAAAGGCAACTATGAAGGTAATAGTGGAGTATAGGCTTGGCTAGCATTGTTTTGGTGAAGTTTGGCAAAGCTTTGCAATGTTTTTGTGGTGATGCTTCATGTGAAGGGTCATGGCCTGAATTTTTGGTCAGAGGAGGGGCTAATGGCTGCTATAGATGGAGGAGATGATGGTGGAGCTGATGTAGTGGAGAGGAGCCGAGCCTAGAAGGTGAAGAAAGCAGTGCAAATAACATAAGAAACAAGAAGGAAAACATGAAAAAAGAAATAGAAATTTTACCAAAACTTTCTCTCAGGTTGATGGCCGATCTTTTTGGAGCTGAGAAGCTTAAATTTTCGTGAAAATGATGAGGAAAAAGATACAGCTGAAGTAATGGAGTTAAGGCAGCAAAAATGAAAAGGTAATGGTTCATAATGAAAAGGTGAGAACACAAAGAGGCTTAAGCAAATAAAGAGTCACAAACATTTCAAATTTCCGCCATTTCTTTTTAAATTTAAATACATGTAAAATATGTATAAATACAGATAAAAACACGAAAATATAGTAAATAAACAAAAATAAATAAATAAATATTAATTAAATATAATTAAATTAAGAAAATAGCAAAGAAAATGTAAACTAGGCTTGAAAATTTGAAAATAAATGAAATGAACTTTGAAAAAATTGTATGTACGTGAAAAATATTTATAAATAAAGTTAAAAACATAAAAATAAAATGCATACATAAAAATGACTAAATAAATTTTAATTAAATATAATTTAAATGAAGAAAATAGCAGAAAAATGGAAACTAACCTTTAAAAATTGAAAATAAATTCAATGAGCTTTGGAAAAATTCAAACATCACTTTAAAAATATTTAAAAGGTAAAAATATATGTAACATAACATATAATACAATTTAGAATAAGATATGACAATTAAAAAGATTATTTATACAATTCAAAATAAACAATATTGTTAAATAAAACAATTTACACCCAATTTTGTAAAAAGTATAACTTTCACAATATTATTCGGATTTCAACGAAACGAAAAGCAGTGTTCTTGAAATTTTATTTATTTTCATAATAAAATATAAAATTAAAATTTTAAAATATTTAAATTTTAAATTTAAAAGTCAAAGTTTGACCAGATTGACCAAAATTCACACTTTCTGGAAATACTCAATATATTCAGGCTTGAAATTATAATTCACATACAAATCAAAAGTAATATTTAAAATAAAAATTTTATTCATTTTAATAAATAAAATAAAGTTTTATCCATAAATAAAATAAAGTTTTTAAATCAGGAATTTCAGTTAAAATAATCAAAATATACAATTAAAATAATCACAAAATACAGGGCTGTTACACTCTCCCCCACTCAAAACTTTTCGTCCCCGAAAAGGAATGAGGTACGGGAAAGCACAGAGAAAAATAGAATGAAATATGATTAAGACAAGATGAAAATAAGATTGAAATTATACCTGATAACTGTTGTTATAGGTAAGTTTAACAAGGTGGAGATGATCTTCTCATGATCCTCCATAATCAAGAACACAAGCACGAGAAAGATCTTCTAGAATCTGATTCACCCTTTCAGATTGATCGACGGTTTGTGGATAGCAAGCATTGCTCAGATTCAAGATGAGTACCAAAGATTATCAAATATTATGAAAGATTTCTATACAGACTGGTATAAGCATTGCTCACTAACTTTATTTTATATTGATCTTCCATTAATTAAATTCATTTTGTAAATACTGGAATAAAAATACTATTTTACAAAGATATATATGTATATATATATCCACAATTATCTATATTTCAATACCTAGAAAAAATATCCATATACTTTCCTCAACGGTATAAGCATATTCACCTAACATTGGGGAAGGTTTCCGTTTTCTACAATTCAAAATCATTTATAAATTCCATTATAAATCCACAAACCCATTTATAAAACTCCTTTTATAAATCTATAAACCCATTTGTAAAATTCTTTATAAATATCTAAGACCATTTATAAAAATCTTTTATCTTTTTAACAAATCCTTATTTACATTTTCCAAAAACATGTTATAAGATTTCTCTTATAATCCACATCTATTAATAAAAGCCTATTTATAAGTCTTGAAAACATTTATAAATACATTCTAATCATTTACTTAAAAACACCATTATATAAAAGTAAACATTATAAATAAATAAATAGTAACTTTAAAACATTTTAAAATAGTAATTAATAAATTCTAAAATATCCTAAATAAAACAATAATAATTTATCTTCAACATTTTTGTAAATACTAATAATTTGTTTCCAAAGCTTTATTGATAAATAATGAAAATTAATCTCAAAACATATTAATAATTTAAATAATTAACTTTTCAAAATATTAAAATATTGATAAATCACTTTTAAAAAATATTAATATAAATAAACAAACTTTAAAACATAATTATATTTCCTTGATAAAATTCATACTTAATTTCCCATATGATTATTTCCATATTTATAAAATTATATCTATAAATCTCGTTTTCTTTTATAAAACTTCCTTTCATAAAATCTCATTATTTACGAACTCCAACTCTATTTTCTTTATAAATCTCACTTAAGCATCAATCATTGTATGTTTTTAACATTGCCCCCATAAGGATAAATTCCTTTTATAAATTCATTTCTATTTATAAAATATCATTTAACATTCCAAATTTACCCTCTTCAATTTCCCAAATAGAATCAACTATTTTTCTAAAATAGCATTCCACATCTTATAATAAATCCACCATTTATTATATTCCATCAATTTATTAAATCATAATATTTTTCTTTAATTTATAAAATCCGATTCTAAATCCATACTTTTATTAACAAATTACTATTTTACAAATCTTCATCTCATTTGTAAAATATCACTTCTATAATTTATCACGCTTATAAATCTCACATTTATAAATCAAATTTAATATATGTATATATTACTTTACATAAAATGGTTAATAAATATTTTATATCAAATATTTCTATTTTCCTTTAAAAACATATCCCTTTATTATAAAAGACATATTTATTTTAAGATTTCAAAAAAAATCTTTATTTTTACAGTTCGAAACTCTATATTTAAAATATTTTATAAAACTATTAATTTCTAATGTCCAAAAATCATACCTTTTATTTTAAAATAAATTCCTTCTTTATTTAATTCAAGAAAATTTATTAAAACATATATAATTACCATTATCACTTTGAAATCCCTTTTTAAATCAACTCATTAGTCCACTTTAGGGGCATTTCACTACAAGTATAAACTTTGCAGTCCAATTAGTTTCTAGAACGCACATCTATAGAAATTAATTTCAAGACCAAAGTCAGCAGAATAATTACTTTTAAGGACAAAGTCAGAAGTCCAATTACTTTCAAGGATATAATTTCATAGATTTTTAGGCCTTAGAATTAATTATTTTGCATTTTGTCCTTAAATGTAATTATTTCAGTTGTGTGTCCTAGAAACTAATTGCACTTGCTAAAGAGGCCCTTGTGGCTAATTTCCACTTTATAATATTTTAAAAAGGCCAAAAATAAGGCCCAATGATATTTAAGCACTCAATAAGTAAAATCATATCCATGTCATTAATGTAGCATCCAGCATATCATTATCAAATTATATGAAAAATAAAATCAACAATATCTCCTTGCATCATATACAATATATAATCAATAATATAAATCAACCGCTTTGAGACGTGATCGTATATAAAGGGTCATCCGCTCTTACACGGGAATGTAATGGGGTCTCTTCTGCTCCAGGGGCTGGAATATACCCAAACCAACTAATAAATATAGTAAATCATCCAATCAAAATTTTTATCAACTATGTATTATTACCGGTTAACCAAAAGGGTGAGATTAACTCACCGAAATTTTTCTATTGCCGTCAGACATTCCGTTTTGGAACTAAAATCGAACGACTTCAGATTTTAGCCTAATTTTCAATAGTCTCCAAATCTAGTCAAACCAACTCTGTAGCATAGTATTCGTTGAAATGAAGGCAATGCAACTTGTTGCGTTAAATTTGGATCTCGTATGGAAAATTTGCGAATTTATTAACTTTTGAAATAATTAAATGATAATTAATTTTAAAATAAATAAACATTTTAAATTAAAGTGCCCTCCTCTCAACTTCGTTCACTTCCCAAGTTAATGAAACTTTGACCACTCTTCACCAACGTTCGTTGCCGCCGCCGTCCACCTTATGCTGCCGCGACCTCACCACAAATAGCCCCGACTTCCATGACTCCAAAAACCCCAGCCTCGTCTCCTACCCCTCGGCCTTCGTCGAAAACGGGGCATTTGAAACCGTCGCCGTCGAAGTCAATTTCTGGCCAACTCTGGGGGCCTAGCCTGAAATCGCCTCTAGGGGCTCCGATCATCGAGGGCCATTGGATAAGGACGATTTAAAGTGGAAAAAAATTGAACGTTTCTCTGATTAGGTGCGTTTTTAAATATAAAGGGAAGGTATGGTTCTAAGAGTGAAAGCATAGGAGAAAAGTATTGCTGAAAGGATGGATTGTAAAAATATATATATATGTATGTATGTATGTATATTATTTAAATTAGAAAATGTCTAGCTTTTAAATATCTGAAATTCTCAAGCTCCAAATGAGGCATTCCGCCTAGTTTTCTACATGTAATACCCCCTATTCCAAACACAATGAAACTAGTCTCGATGCCTAATTCGATCATATAAAGAAGATAGCTTTTCAAACCCAATTATTTATACAAATTTCTAAAATTAATTTCTATGCGTTTCAATCTCGCACGTCCAAACAATACGTCTAATCGTCACAAATTTCAATGACATGAAATAATATACTATTACGGATCCAATGGAACTAGTTTCATCGAAATCTGAGACAGTGCCCCAAAAGGCTATTTTTGTACGTTAATCAAAACAAGTTATTATAAAAGCCAGTTTAATCACTTTTAATTGAAAATTAAAAGTTACTATCTTCATTCTTATTCAAATATAATTTAAATCAATTTTTGGAATCATTCTCATTTATATTAAATTCAAGGTTCAATTATTTTGAACAATTCCAAATATTCAATTCAACAATTTAATTATCAAATAAATTGCTATATTAGAAATTCAAGTTATGTAACTTTTAAAATTAACTTTCAAATATTTAAAATCAATTGAATATTTTGAATTTATTTGATTTAAATTTTGGGTCGTTACATTTCTTCTCCCTTAAAAGAATTTCGTCCCCAAAATTTCTAAGGTAAGAAAAATGTCCCAAACCCTTTAACATTTCAAAACCAATTAGTTGAAATGGACTGCAAAATTCTTTTAAGCCTTTAACTCTCCAAAATCAATCAGTTGGAATAGATTATAAAATTTCTAAGACTTTAAAATTCATTTACAGATTTCAACTAATACCATCCTAGTTATAACATAAAAACCAAATTTTGGTTACAAAATTTTCATTCAAAATTCTAAAAAAATTCTCAACTCCTTAAATTTAAGGAAAATTTTGCCAGCATCTCTTTTGCGTGGCTTGATTTGAAAATTTTACAATGTATATATATAATTACAAATATACATCTCATCTTCAAGGATGAGGCATCCCGTGGAGAAAACACAAAATTACGATATGTAATCCGAGTTGTGTACCTTATTTTAGTGTTGGCAAGCATGTACAACCAATATAATGTGAAAACGAGCCCAATTGCGAAGCTTACGCCACCCACACCTATTAATCACTAAACAAACAATGAGAACAAGTATACCTAAAGCGATATCAATATATAACATATAGAATATATAATAACTATATATAATAAAAGAAACCATCCAACAACTAATATCTATCCAAGTAATTCATAACCATTTCGATTTGCATTTTCGAATTCCATCACCAAATTTGTACACTACCATTTCTTATTAACATGCAATTGGTTCACTTCCAATTTATGCACATTCATTTTACTAATATTCAATTATTCATATTCTATTCGTTTACATTAAATTTAAATCAAATTCAATTATTCACATTAGTTTTACTTACACTCGTTTATTCACATTTAATTGACTCTAATTTAAGTCGTTTACTTTCAACTAATTTGCATCCAATTAATTAACATTCATTTATTTAACCTTCTTTTATTTCATGTTTAATTCGTTTAGTATATTTCTTTTAATACTAATAACACTTAGGAACCATTCCATAAAACAATTACTTAAGTCCATTATAAACATTTATACAACACTTCTTACGTTTATTGTTACTTCACAACTTAAGTACATGTTCAATTTTATCAAACAACATTCCAACTGTATTTAATTCATTACGTTAATTCATTTCATTAATTCATTTAATCCAATTCAATTTATTTAACCTTTGTTTAAGTTAAATTTTAGTTATGTATCTCAATTCAAACTTTCTTTTCTTATCCATACCATTTCCAAAGTTCAAAATTTATCATCTTATGTTTTCTCAAAACATTTAGATAAAAAAATTCAGGAGTTTTGAACACCCACTTTCGAAAAGGTATCTTGGATGTGCTCCAACCAGTTTGAAAGGCTTGTTATGCTTTGGAAAAGGCCACTAGGGAGTTGCTTGCACTTGCTTTGACTTCTCCGCCCTCTTCGAAAGGTAAACACTTTAAAAACCGAGAGATGAAGCCTTTTGACTCCTTCTAAAGGTCTGTGACTGCTATACACTGTTGGCTACATCCCTTTGATTCTTTCGAAAGATTTGAACTGAACTCCTTTTCTTTAGTCTTTGTTGAGAGACCTTTCATCTTAGATGGAAGGTTGATTTTTAGTGCAACAGTTAAGTAAAAAAACTGAAATATTGTGTATATACTCTTATGATGTAAAGGAGTATTATATGTATATGAACTTACGCTATGAAATGCTTCATAAATAGATTTTAATATTTAAAGGAATACTATTGGTAAATGAAATTCTGATTTAAAATTTAATGTGAATAAAAATAATTTATATAGTTAAGAAAAACCATTGGAATAAATACAGAAGATGTACGTAGAACATCTTATTTACGTAACTGTTTTGATCCAGACTCAAGCACACGATTTCGAGGTGATATCACCAGTCTGAGTTAGGAATTTTCGCCCAATTCTTGACAGTGAGCACTTGATACGAATTTTTGATTTGATTCTGAAATTTTCTATCATAGTATATGGCTATATAAGGAGAACGGATGTCTTTAATCAAGCAATCGGATCGGAGTCTGCACTAGAGTAGTTGAGTGAGCTATATTAGTTCGAAAATGAAGTTTGTGTGATCGGATTTGATATTGCGTACGGATGATATATGTACATTGTACGAGCTTTATTATAATTATATGTTTGACATTGGAAAAGGGAAAGATTATATGGCTATGAGTTATATAGTTGGACATCATTTGTAAGTGAGATGCAGGCTTATAGAAGCAAATGCTAGTTTGATGTTGTTGGTTTCATGAGTAGAATTAGTTTGCTTGACTAATATGTACACGTTTATATTTTTGTTTTCATTGACAATTTTACAACCCATATATGGGGGCCACTTAACTTTTGTTTTCATGTTGGTGTGGGTCCGTTGTGGCGATTTGTTAGTTTTCCTGATCGAGCCGTGCAAAAGAGACACCGTCAAAAATTTTCGCAACTTTAAAGGCTTAAAGATTTGATAATCCATTTGAACTAATTGATTTCGAAAATTTTAAAAGTTCAAGACATTTTTTAACTTCGGTAATTTCGGGGATGAAGTTCATTTAAGAAGGGAAGAATATAGCGATCTTGAATTTTGTCGTTCGATTTTAAAATTTTAATTAATTCTAAATATGAAAATAATGGGTTTTTAAGTTTAATAACTTGATTTCAAATATAGGGACTATTTAAAATATTTGCAGCATGTATTTAATTTTTGAAAAATGAGTTTAATATCGATATTTTGAATTTAATATTTATTTAAAAAGATTTAGTGGTTTTATTTAACTCCTTTAAGTTAATAAATAATCATGGTGAATTCATTTTGTAAGTTTATTTGCAATAATAAACAGTTCGAATAAATAATAAGGAAAATTCAATTATTAATTTAATGACTCGATTTTTATTGACATGTTTTTAATTTAATTTATTAATTTTTTCATAATTTTTAATTTGGAAAATCGTTTGACGATTTTGCGACAAACGATAATGTTTTTGTAATTTTACAAAATCTGATAACCTATGTATATTATTACTGTTTTAGGGTTGCATTGCTGTTTTGAACGCGATCGTATTTTTGTATTGTTGTTCGCGGTTTGTACACAAACTTAAATCTATTGGGCGAAATGCCAAAAAGTGGGATATGAACTAAAAATTAAACACTTATCCAAATGAACATTACTCCTTTTCTTCCTCATCTTTATTGTTTCATTCATTTACATTCTAAAACAAAGAAACACTGATCACCTCCTTATAAATTCAAGAACAATTCATATAAAATCAGAAAATTATAAAGGCTTGAATGAGTTAGAAATGGATATATCTACAGGTTGATGGGTTTTAAGGGGTTTAAGTCGTCATTTCACAACGCTCGGCAGTTTGTATAGATCCTAGGGTTTTTGTTTCCGAAAGATAGGGTTGACGATGTCTGAAACGGAGGTTGGATTCAGGTTTGTGGTGGAGTATGGCACCTCTGGGATGAGTTTAGCGGGTCGTAGTTACAATTGGGAAGGTGCGATATGTGCAGGTCGAGGGCGAGACATCCCCTGTCATGAGTTATTAGGGTCCGCCGACTCTTATTTCGTGGTGGCGGGGTGATGGTGTTTTGGGCGTATGACGCGATGGCAAAGTCTATTTGTGTTTTCGTGCATCGGAGAGGGAGAAATGGTGGGAAGAAGATGTGGCCATGGGAAGAAGGGTACTAGTTTAAGTGGGAAAGGGTATTTGAGAAGAAGGATTAAGGTTCTAATAGGGTCATTAGTTTAAAAAAATGTAATTAGTGAACTTAATGTTAATTAATAAATTGGTAACTTATCAAGTTAATAACTCTCTCATATGAGATCCAATCGAGGTAGACTTTTTGCATTGCGCTCGTAATAGCGAATGCTATACGATGGAACAAGTTTTGTCTAATTTGAAGCAAGTTGAAATTTGAGCTAAATTAGACGTCGTTCGATTTTAGTTCAAATTGGAACGTCTAAGCGTCCACTAGAATCGCGATGAGTATAACTCACCTCTTTGGATAAATCAGTATGTTCTATAGTAGATTAAATTTCATAGTTTGTGTTTCGTTGAAATTATTGGCTATTGGTTAAATATCCACTTTTGTAAAGCGATTGACATTTAAATTTGGAATACAGGAAAATTTGTTGAGAAATCTAGATTTCTCATCGTAGTAATTTTAATTTTCAGTTATTTGCCTGTCGATTTGTTTCAGTTATATTTATGCTAGATAGATCGTTAACTGCTGAAATTGAAATGTTTGGGCATATCTGATGTGACACCGACATATGTGAAAAGTTAAACCTTTTTAGTGAAAAGGGTAATGCTAGTGGCGGTTAAGTGCTATAGTAACTATTAGCCTCGATATAGTATTTTGGAAATTATTTTAATTCATAATTGATTTTGGAAATGATTATCATTTTGGAAAATGATATTTAAATCTTTCTTTTGGAATTTATAAGATATTTCGATTAAAATAAGTTTTGAACTTTTCAATTTTAATTCAACTACTTTATCCATCCTTTTTTTAATTTATATATATATATATATATATATATATATATAAGTAAATGTTTTATATAACTATTTTAGAAGTATTGGTCTTTATAGAAAATATAATAATAAATTTTTGTTTTAAAAAGGGAAATAAAGGGGTTATCTTTATTTTAAAAGGGATTTTCCTTTTTAAGAAGATAGAAATATTCAAAATAAATATTTGAGAATCGTTGTATAAAATGTTATGTAAATGGATAGATTTATAAATATTATTTTATAGGTGGAGATTAGATTTATAAAAAAGATTTATAAACAAAAGAATAGTTTTATAAATAATATCCTATAAAACGAAAATCAATATCATTTTGGTAAATTGGAGAAATAAATTCCATTTAGAAATTTACTAAAATAGAATGATCGTGTTGTTGAAAGTATATGAGTTTTTTATAATGGTATTTTGGAATTTGTTAATATTTGGAGTTTGATGTTATATTTGGAGTTTTGTTTTGAAAAGGAGTTTGGTAATTTTATTCAGAAAATTTATAAAAGGGATTTTATAAATGAGTTTGGAGTTTATAAAAGAGTAGCAAATAAGTAGGGGATTTATAAAATAAGTTTGTAACCAGTATTTTATAAAAAGACATCTTATAAAAGATTTTAAATCAATAATATAAAAGATGTTCATAATGGAGACATTAACTAAAATCTGCGAATTTATAAAAAGAGGCTGTAATTATGTTATATATCTTTACTACTAATAAAGATAATTCACTGAATAGGTTTACTCGGTGTCTTTTTGAAATTTTAAATATATCCTTTTACATCTCAAAAAGTATTCAAATATGAGGATATAGCCTGTTATTTTCAAAATACAACTGTTAATCACTATGGAGACTACAGTCTAGGTTCATAAGCTGAAGTATCTCAGTGTTCCATGTTGTCTGTAATTTACGTACGAGTTCATCATTCGAAGTCTCAATTGATTCCGAGTTTGTATGAAGAAGTTATTGCAGTTTGAATAAAAAAAATAAGGGCTTCTGTCTAGGAGGAGTTCAAATATGAGGATGTAGTATGTTATTTTTTAAGTGCAACTATTAGTCCAAATGGAAAACTAAAGTGTGCATTCAAGAGACGAAGTATCTAAATGTTCTATATTGTTTGTAATGTTGATGGGAGTTCATTGGTCGAAGTCTCGCCTGATTCCGACTTATTATGAAGAAGTTATTGCTGTATGAACAAAAAAATAGCAGTTTCTATTAGGCGAAGTTCAAATATGGGAATGTAGCTTGTTATTTTCTAAGTATAACTGATAGTCGACATTGAGAACTATAGTGCGTGTTCACAAGATGAAGTGTCCGAGTGTTTCATATTGTCCGTAATTTAGGTCGAAGTCTCGCATAATTCCGAGTTATTAGAAGTTATTGCAGTTTGAATAAAAATAACGGTTTCTTCCTAGGTGGAGTTCAAATATGAGGATGTAGCATGTTATTTCTAAGTACAACTATTCGTCACCATGGAGAACTGCAGTGTGCATTCAAGAGATGAAGATCCAAGTGTTCTGTATTATTCGTAATTTAGGTAGGTTTTCATCGATTGAAGTCTGACCAAATTCTAAGTTGATATAAAGAAGTTATTGCAGTCTGAACAAATAAAATAGTGGTTTCTACCTAGGTGGAGTTCAAATATGGGGATGTAACATGTTATTTTCTAAACACAAATGTTAATCACCATAGAGAACTAAAGTGTGCATTCACAAGATGAAGTATCCGAGTATTCCAGATTATCCGTAATTTAAGCGAGAGTTCATTGGTCGAAGTCTCGCCTGATTCTCAGTTAGTTTGAAGAAGTTATTGCAGTCCGAACAAATAAAAATAGCGGGCGGAGTTCAAATATGAGGATGTAGCATGTTATTTTCTAAGTACAACCATTAGTCACCATGGAGAACTACAATGTACGTTCACAGGATGAAGTATCCGAGCCTTCCATACTGTCTATAATTTAGGTGGGAGTTGATCGGTCGAATTCTTGCCTGAATCCAAGTTATTATGAAAAAGTTATTGCAGTCTGAACAAAAAAATAGTGGCTTCTACCAAGGTGGAGTTCAAATATGGGAATGAAACCTGATATTTTCTAATTGTTAATCACCAAGGAGAACTACGATATACGTTCATAAGCTGAAGCATCCGAGTGTTTCATATTGTCCGTAATTTAATTTGGTGTTCATTGGTCGAAGTCTCGCCTGATTTCGAGTTACTATAAACAAGTTACTACAATCTGAACCAAAACAATAGCGGCTTCTGCCTATGCAAAGTTCAAATATGGGGATGTAGCCTATTATTTTCTAAGTACAACTGTTAGTCACCATCGAGAACTACAGTAAATGTTCGTAAGATAAAGTATCCAAGTATTCAGTATTATACGTAATTTTAGTGGGAGTTCAACGGTTGATGTCTCGTCTGATCCCGAGTTAGTATGAAGAAGTTATTGTGGTTTGAATAGAGATAATAGCAGTTTCTGCCTAGGCGGAGTTCAAATATGGGATATAGCATGTTATTTTCTAAGTACAACCATTAGCCACCGTGGTGAACTATAGCGTGCGTTCAGGAGATGAAGTATCCAAGTGTTTCATATTGTCGGTAATTCAGGTGGAAATTCATCGCTCGAAGTCTCACCTGATTCCAAGTTAGTATGAAGAAGTTATTGTAGTTTAAATAAAAAATAGCGGCTTCTGCCTAGGCCGAGTTCAAATATGAGGATGTGGTATGTTATTATCTAAGTACAACTATTAGTCACTATGAAGAACTATATTGCACATTCAAGAGATGAAGTATCCAACTGTTCCATACTGCCCGTAATTTAGGCAGGAGTTCATCATCGAAGTCTCGTCTGATTCTGAGTTAATATGAAGAAGTTATTGCAGTATGAACAAAAAATAGCGGCTTCTATGTAAATGGAGTTCTAATATGAGGATGCAACATGTTATTTTCTAAATACAACTTTTAATCACCATGGAGAACTACGGTATACGTTCCTAAGCTAAAGTATCCGAGTGTTCCATATTATCCATAATTTAAGTGGGAGTTCATTGGTTAAAGTCTCACCTGATTTTAAATTATCATGAAGAAGTTATTATAGTCTGAACAAAAAATAGCGCCTTCTGCCTAGGCAGAGTTCAAATATGGGGACGTTGCCTGTTATTTTCTAAGTACAACTGTTAGTCACCATGGAGAACTACAGTGTGCATTCACAAGATGAAGTATTTGAGAGTTCCACATTATCTGTAATTTAGGTGGAAGTTCATCAGCCAAAGTCTTGACTGATTCCGCATTAGTATGATAAAGTTTTTGCAGTATGAACAAAAAATAGCGGCTTCTGCCTATGCGGAGTTCAAATATGGGGTTTTAGCCTGTTATTTTTCAAGTACAACTGTAAATCATCATGGAAAGCTAAGGTAGACATTCATATGCTGAAGTATCTAAATGTTTCATATTGTCTATAATTTAGGTGAGAGTTCATCGGTTGAAGCCTCACCCGATTCTGAATTAGTATGAAGAAGTAATTGCAGTATGAACAAAAAAATCGATAGAGTTGTGGGTATGCCATAGAGGAAATTATGTAATTTTTTATATATATCTAACTCGTTGACCAATCTTGTTCGAAATAAAAGGTATTTTCTTCCTATTATATACTTAATATAATGTGATTATATTAATTAATTAGCTTAATTAAAAGTATATTTAATAGGTAATCCATAAATGGTATATTTTGTGATAGTAGTTACAAAGTGTTGTAACCGTGAGTAATTTATCACAACAAAACAAATATGTTAATTTAAATGCTCCTAATCAAGATGCATCGAGACTGGATATCAATATATCCGTTGAGACTGGAGTACGTAACGTTCTCCAAATATTTACTCATAATCGCAGGGGGCACCTAGGGGTTACGTACTAATAGTTATTGGATAACTATGGAACGACTCACTTGATAGATTTCTATTGGTTAATATAACTAAGGTCAAACAGAAAATAACGATGTGACTGATTTACACAGTTCTCTCGACTTGAGAATACTGTGAATCTTCAATATGAAAGCTCCGCTTTGATTATAAGCAAATCATGGCATGGCGTCTATTGAGTAACTATAGTTAGGTCGAGTGGAAGTATTGGAAGTAAAGCACTATTCAAGAGAGAATTCGTCTCCTCATTTATGCGATTAGTATCACAGTCAACTCAAGTCAACTCGAAGTCAAAGTCTCTGGCCAGAGCATTTCGGTTAATAATAATTGTTATTATTGAACCAAGGACTTTGTATTTACACTATAAAGTTGAATGTTGATGAGGTTGGAATTTTGACCATTACCAAATTCCATAAGCCAATGCGATATAGTTTTGACGAAGAGAATTGGTGTAAACAAATGTCACAACCGGGTAACGCTTATTAAACTAAAATTGGATTTTACCGAAAATGTGTAAGTGATAAATTTGGCCATAGTGTCACACCACCTGCTAAGTGACGTGTGAACGTTAACATTAGAATAGTTCGATGTTAATCGCTAACCAAATTTACACTCAAGAGTTACAAAGCCGAAATGATGAATTCCCTTAAAACTGAACGATTTAATTGTTCATAATTGTTGTAAATTAATTAATATTTATGAAATATTAATTATAAAATTTGAATATGATTTGAGAAATAAATAGTGTTATATATATATAACAGTTATAAATATATCGATCGATATACAATATCGACAAGCGATTAAATTCGATTTAACTGCATAGTATTTTGGCATGGGCTTATATGAGTTTAAGGCCCATCATTGGGGCTGCAAAATTTCGGTTTTATGTTAATTATTTATGGATGAAAACGTTATTTTATTCGTAATATATACAAATTAAATTACTAAAGTTATCATGTTTGCAAAACTAAGTTAATTTTGAATTATAAGTAAATTTTAATAATTGTTCTCTCTTTATATATATTGTTGATACGCTAAGATTTTGATCAATGACAATGTGCTTCAACAAAAAGGAAGAGATATGTGCAAAGTAAAGAAAGAACGATGAAGACCAAGAATAAACATAAGTATGATTTTTATATAGGTCTTAATTTAGATTTATTGTTAAAATCTATCCTCAAGAGGCTTGCACAAACACCAGAACACATTTTATAAATTTCATTTTTTAATAAACATTCACTGTGCATAATTTAGTAGTTCAGTCGACTGAACAGGGATGACCAGTCGACTGAACCTGTTACACATATACAAACACGTACAGTTTCAGTCGACTGAAACACCCTGCTCAGTCGACTGAATTTGTTCCTGAAAATTTTACTTCATATTTTCAGTTGACTGAATTCCCTGTTCGGTCGACTGAATTTGAACTTGCGAATTTTCTCTGAATGGACACCTTCTTCCTCCCAAGAGTTGCAACCATTCTCCAATGGAAATGGAAGCATCTCTTGTATACACGCTTAGCCAACAGATGCACCTCTTCTACAATTATAAATACGTGATTCTAACATCTTCAATTTACCGAATTCTCTTGCTTTAATCTTACTATCTTCTTGAACATATTATCTAGAAATTCTCAAAGCAATCACAAATCTATTGCTTGAATCACTGCTTTGTTTTTAACATTCTTTTGATTCATAGCAATTCACATTTTCTAAATCTTCACAAACACATTGCATACTCTCGAGGATAAGATTATAGGAATATTGTACTACATTAGACTCACTAGTGTTGACAAGAACATAACAAGTCGAATATTGTTTTTTAGTAATTGAGTTGAAGTCCTCTTCGGTAGTTGAGGCAAGAAATCCCATTCGGTTGTTCGACTAAGTTGTAAACCTATTCCTCCGGGTTAAGTGAGAGTTTTAGTTAGTGGAATTCCTAAGTGAAGCTTAGGGACTGGACGTAGGACTAGAGGTCCGAACCAGTATAAAATCCTGGTGTCTACCTTGCTTTTACTTACTTTATCTACCTAGACAATTCCGTTATTCCATATTACACGATCCTACCGCATAGCCTCTTTTAATTGGTATCAGAGCAAGGCCGTCCTATAACCATAACACCGTTATTAGACATATTGATAATATGGAAAATAACGCAAGTACAAGCACAACATCTGCCTATAGTTCTACATTTGCGGAAGGACAATCTACCCAAAGACCTCCTCCATTCAATGGACTCAACTACAACTATTGGGCTACAAGGATGAGGATTTATATGCAAGCAACAAGTTTCGAAGCCTGGAATGCTACTCAAGAAGAGTTCGTTGTACCCACAACCGATTATCCTACATGGACACAAATTCAAAAGAATGAAGCTAGTGCAAATGCCAAAGCTATGAATATACTATTTTGCACCCGGGATAGAAACGAATTCAACCGTGTTAGCATATGTACTACTGCATATCAAATATGGGAAACACTTAAAGTCATACATGAAGGCACAAACAAGGTTAAACAAACAAAGATATCCATGCTGAAGAATCAATTCCAAAACTTTAGAATGCGACAAAATGAATCCATCAATGACATGTACTCGAGATTTCAAGACATTCATCATGCTTTAATCGGACTAGGAGAAAAATACACGGATTTTGACATTGTGTCTAAAGTTCTAAATTCACTCACTGATGAATGTGAGAGAAAAGTACTAGCAATCGAGGAAGAAAATGATCTATCTACAATGAAACCAGAGGAATTGATTGGAAATCTTATGTCGTATGAAGTAAATATGCAAGCTAAGAAAGATCAAGCTCAAGAAAGAAAGAATGTAGCTTTTTCATGTAGAAAAGGAAGAATCAGAGTCTGAAGATGAGGATTTAGCATTTATAGCCAAAAATTTCAAGAAATTCTTAAGATATAGAAAAAGAAATAAAAACGAATTCAATAAGAATTTCTTGAACAAACCTACATCCTTGAATATAGAATGTTTCAACTGTCACAAGAAAGGTCACATGCACAAGGATTTCCCAGAGCAAAAGAAGGAGAATCAGAAAGCTCTCAACAACAAAAACAAGAGAGAGAAATTCAAAAAGAAGGCATTCTCTATAACATGGGATGATTCGGATTCATCTTCATCCGAAAGTGAAAATGATAGCGACAATGAACATGCAAATGTATGCTTCATGGCTCAAGAATCTGAAGTCCCACTTAAAAAGAAGAAATGGATACTAGACAGTGGTTGCTCAAAACACATGACCGGAGACAAAGATATGCTTACAAACATCACATACTTTGGTGGTGGCTCGGTTACCTTCGGAGACAATTCAAAAGGCTATATCATTGGCAAAGGAGATGTGAGCAATTATGGGGGAGGAAATAATCTCTACACACATGAGTATTGTCATCAATCAAAAAGGGGGAGAATGTTGATACGCTAAGATTTTGATCAATGATAATGTGCTTCAACAAAAAGGAAGAGATATGTGCAAAGCTAAAGAAAGAACGATGAAGACCAAGAATAAACATAAGTATGATTTTTATACAGGTCTTAGTTTAGATTTATTGTTAAAATCTATCCTCAAGAGGCATGCACAAACACCAGAACACATTTTTATAAATTTCATTTTTTAATAAACATTCACTATGCATAATTTAGTAGTTCAGTCGACTGAACAGAGATGACCAGTCGACTGAACCTGTTACACATATACAAACATGTACAGTTTCAGTCGACTGAAACACCCTTCTCAGTCGACTGAATTTGTTCCTGAAAATTTTACTTCATATTTTCAGTTGACTGAATTTCCTGTTCAGTCGACTGAATTTGAACCTACGAATTTTCTCTGAATGGACACCTTCTTCCTCCCAAGAGTTGCAACCATTCTCCAATGGAAATGGAAGCATCTCTTGTATACACTCTTAGTCAACAGATGCACCTCTTATACAATTATAAATACATGATTCCAACATCTTCAATTTACCGAATTCTCTTGCTTTAATCTTACTATCTTCTTGAACATATTATCTAGAAATTCTCAAAGCAATCACAAATCTATTGCTTGAATCACTGCTTTGTTTTTAACATTCTTTTGATTCATAGAAATTCACATTTCTTAAATCTTCACAAACACATTGCATACTCTCGAGGATAAGATTATAGGAATATTGTACTATATTAGACTCATTAGTGTTGACAAGAACACAACAAGTCAAATATTGTTTTTTAGTAATTGAGTTGAAGTCCTCTTCGGTGGTTGAGGCAAGAAATCCCGTTCGGTTGTTCGGGTAAGTTGTAAACCTATTTCTCCGGGTTAAGTGAGGGTTTTAGTTAGTGGAATTCCTAAGTGAAGCTTAGGGACTGGACGTAGGACTAGAGGTCCGAACCAGTATAAAATCCTGGTGTCTACCTTGCTTTTACTTACTTTATCTACCTAGACAATTCCGTTATTCCATATTACACGATCCTACCGCATAGCCTCTTTCATATATATATATATATATATATATATATATATATATATCTATATATAAATGTTTATATTCATATATTATATATAATATATTTATACATACACATGTGTGTATGTATTGTAAGACATATACATGCACATATTTGGACAACGTACATGACATACAAAATGAGCTAATATGTCTGTTGCGATGTAAATCCCAACATCTATCTATGAGTATATTATACATTTTATGGATTATTATATTACACATGCACTCACACATATATGTATATGATATATTTATGCATAAAATAAATCAAATAAAATTAATTTCATACCTTAATATATTTGAATTTAAATAAAATAAATGATTTTATTTAAATGAAATTTAGAAATGTTCTAATTCAGTTAGACTTTATAGACCCAATAAAAGATCCAATAGGGTAAAAAATTTGAAATTCACCCACAACTTCCACTGCGGCCTAGTCCATTTCCAACAATGATATCAAAACCCAATAGCCTATGCGGTCCAAATTAGTCATATTAGGGTAAACTAATTAAGCTCGCCCACTTAGTATGGTGTCTAGAAAGGTAATGTACAGGATTGGAATTGGGTAATCAAGTATCATGTCCTACCTGATTACCGACCTAGTCCGAAAGATGAAGTGAGCCCAAAGATTGCTCCTAATAGAAAAGAACCAACTTAATTTGGGCCTTGGGCTAATTTTCAAAATCGTTTTGAAAATTAATGTTAAAGATTTTAAATTTAATAGTTGAATTTAAAATAATAAAAATTATAATACTACATAAGTTTTCAAAATGTTTGAAAGGATAATGATATTTTAAAAATATTTGAAAATATTTATATAATAATTTCAAATTTTAAATTTATTAATAAGATTAATAAATTAAATTATTTAAATATGTTAATTAATTAATGCATATATGCATGTATTATATATGTTGATATATGTTATGCTATTTTAAAATGTTTAAGTAACATAAGTATACATGTATGTATACAAAATAAGTTGTTAGCACATCGGGTTTGGCTAAAGAAGTACCGATGACATCGTGAGTTTGTTGTTCTTCAATATTATGCGCTTCAATATTTTGAAATTCAACATTCTAGTCCACGGTTTGTTTTTCCACTTACTATTGATCAACAACATTGACTACGTTAGCATTTTGCTTCTCTATTCGTTTCTATTACTTTGTTTTCTTGCTTTCACTTATCTACCTTTTCTAATGCCATTAATTAAGTTTGGGCATGTGTATCTTTTGAAATATATGTAAATAAACAAGGTTTTTTTTTTTAAAAACATTGGTTCTGTGCAAAATTAGGACAAGAAGAGCATCCAGCTCGCACTGGAAAAAACGAAACAATATTGGAATGAGTGTGGTAGGGGCCATAACCATGCTCAGATCCTCCCTCTCACGTGCTAACTCACGTCCGGAGTTGGCGCAATTAAATCAACAAAAAAGGCGGCATTGGTTGATTGAATTGCGCCAACCCCTAGCGTGAGTGAATTTAATCAGCATCGTCCTATAGCGTTGATTTATATCTAGCGGCTTAGGTTGCGCGTTTCAATTCGACAAGAACGACTTACGATTCTACATTAGCCACAAAACTAATTAGAAAAAGATAATAAATAAAATCAGACCTTACCTCAACAAGAGCTGTAGAGTTACTGTGCCGCTACTTGGATCTTCTGTTTTCCCATTTGCTTCTTTCCATTGATAGGGTTTTGAAAAGCTTAAACACAAAAGGATGCATTAAAATAAAGCAGGGGCAGTTTTGGAAGTAGGTAAAGAAAAAGTTTGACGTGGGAATTTTATTTTCAAACTATGGGGTGAGAAATGAAATAGACAGCCCTAATAATCAAATGCCCTTGCGCTAGTGTCTGCTTTAATTACAATAAAATCAAATTTTAGTTGGCTAATGGGCTCTCAAGGGCCATCAAGCAATTTAATGAACGGGCTCTTATAAGCCGTAACCACAACGTTATCCCAAATCCTTTTCTTTACAACTAAATAATAATCATCAATTTATGAGTAATTTGAAAATAAAATGAGCGACGATAAAGCAGCCAAGTCCGACGATCACGACAGCCATAAATTGAATCACGTTCATCAGCAACAGCAACCACCGGAGCAACAGCAGCATTATGGAAATTTTGGAGGCGCACCGACCGGCTACCCACCGCCAGATCAGCAGCCACCAGCTATGGGCTTTCCACAGCCAGTTCCACCTCCTACCGTCACCAGCGCAGCCGGTGGTGCACCTCCTCCTTATTATCCTCCAGGTCCCCCAGGTTTAATTTTTCCTTTGTTTTTTCGAAATAAAATTAGGGGTTTCGTAAGCCCCATGATTTAGGTTAGTGATTAAGATAGTTTGTTAAGTGGCAAAATAGATTAAGAGTTTGATATGAAAATGAATATGCTGCATTTGATGTTAGATAAAGATGATCGAAGTCTTTGAATCAGAATGCTGAATCGATGTTGCAATAAAAGGAAACCGTGATGGAGGAATCAACATTTGGAGTTCACAAATCATTTAATGAAAACGCTCCTTTCTATTTTTGGTGTAAAATTAGCCTTGATGTAGTACTTCTCTTCATCACAAGAAGATATTGTTGGACAGTTTCACGAAATTAAAAATCATCACAAATCCGTAACAATCAGGATAAACAGAACTGTTCTGATCTGATGTCTACTATATTGCACCAAAAATCATTACATTCTTACAGCAGTTTCATATTATGTATATTTGGTTTGTCTTTTTTGCATATGCTTATCGTACATAATTTTACCAATGAGTGAATATAGTTATTGTGTTCTGTAGTGTTAATGTATTGAGTTCCTTTAGTGTCAGGCCTGACAATGGGCCAAGGCCACCAAGGCGGTGGCTTAGGACCTCTGATTTCCAAGGGTCGCAGTTTTTTTAATTTAAAAGTATATGTACAGTAGCTTCCCACTAATAAATAGAAGAGAATTTTGTGAATTTAGGCATGCTTTACAAACTTATTACGCAAATAAGTTTTTTTTAAAATTATTTACAAATATAGATCATTGTTGGCAACGTCAATGCCAAGCTAACAATTATGTATTGGCGACATTTGAGATTGCATGCATATTATTTAATATTCCGGTGCACCAACAGTTTGTTAATTTATATAAAAAAGCTAACGTCAGTGTTATTCTCTCAACTATATCCGATTCATTTTCAAAAGTACTAAGCATATACACACATAATTAATTAAACTTGCGACATTTGAAATGTTGTCAGTTTGTCGCTGCGTGGTCAAAACTGGTCTATATTTGTAAATACTTTCTAAAGCGATCTATTTGTGCAATAAGTTTTTAAAACAGGCCTCAATGCACAAAATTTCCTAAATGGAAAAGTGTACGGTAGTGGTGACGTTATCCAACTTTCTCTAGAGAGACCAAAGTTCAAGTCTTCTCTTGGCATAAATCTTGCTTCATCAATTTCCACATCTACTCTTGTTTGTCTTAGACCTCCAAAAAGTTATGGTCAGCCCTACCTAAACTCACTTCTATATTTTAAATATACTTTTCAACGTTGCAGTTTTGGTGTTACACTGTGAATATGAGTGGAACATAAACTTTACTTATATTTCACTTCACTAATTCCCAAACCTACCCGGGGACCTTTTAATTAGGTTTTCAATGGACTTAAAATCTTTTTTTCCATGGGTCTCCAGACAACCAGGGCCGGCCCTGCTTAGTTTATGTGATAAATCTACCAATCCATACTTCATATTATGTACCTAGTTCCTTTATCCTGTGGACATATGTCACATGATCGAATGCATATGTCACATATACTGTAATAACACCTGAACAGTTGATTTGATGAAACATTGGCAGTTGTACATTTCTGTAAGGTATGGCTCGCATTGTACGAGTGGGTGCGTAGGTTGGATTATGATTAGTCTCACATCGTAAGATATTCTAAAAGAAATCAGCATATATACGAGATTGATAGCATGTAACAACAAGAGATTCCTTTTGTTACAAATAAATGTTGTCATGAAAATATATGTGCTTTAGACGGATGTATGGATATCCAATCATGACGTCGACACCAAAAGAGTTTCGTTCAATGTTCTTACTTCTTCTACACTAAATGAAGCGCGCGCATGACGGAAGATGCGAGGGGGTGTCAAAAATTACAATATGGTATCAAAGCCGATGGTTCGATGGAACCAATATGATGCAGTGTTGACCTAAGTATACTCCAATATGTGGTTGAAGCTCGGGATTCTCATTAAGGTGGAGTTATAAGTTAGAACGCGGCCTGCTCCAACCGTGTGAAAGAGAACTCTTTGTGAAACAGCTTGGCTCAACTGCTGGAGGTGGCAGCGACCTAATCTAAACTGCTGGATGTGTTAGCGACCTTATCCAACTGTTTGAGGACTATGTATAACTTCAAGTTGAATTGAGAAAATGTTCGCCAAGGTGGAGATCTGTTAGGTGTGGCTTGCATTGTATTAGAGTGGGTGCGTAGATTGGATTATGATTAGTCCCACCTCGCAAGATATTCTAAAAGAGATCAGCATATATATAAGATTGGTAGCTTGTAACAACAAAGGATTTTTTTTGTTACAAATAAATATTGCCATGAAAATATATGTGCTCTGGAGATGTAGGGATATCCAATCATGACGCTGACACCAAAAGATCTTCGTTTAGTGGTCTTGCCTCTTCTATACTAAATAAAGTACGCGCATAGCGGAAGACGTGAGGGGGTGCCGAAAATTACAATATGGTATCAGAGCTGATGGTTCAATGAGACCAATATGATGCAGCGTTGACCTAAGTATGCTCCAATATGTGGTTTGAGCTTGGGATTCTCATTAAAGTGGAGTTATAAGTTAGAACACGGCCTGCTCTAACCGTGTGAAAGAGAACTCTTTGTGAAATAGCTTGGCCCAACTGCTGGAGGTGGTAGCGATCTAATCTAAACTGTTAGAGGTGTTAGCGACCTTATCCAAGTGTTTGAGGACTCTGTATAACTTCAAGTTGAACTGAGAAAATGCTCGCCAATGTGGAGATCTGTTAGATATGGCTCGCATTGTATTAGAGTGGATGCGTAAATTGGATTATGATTAGTACCACATCGTAAGATATTCTAAAAGAAATCAGCATATATACGAGATTGGTAGCATGTAACAGCAAATGATTTTTTTTGTTATAAATAAATGTTGGCATGAAAATATATGTGTTCTAGACGGATCTAGGGATATCCAATCATGACGCTGACATCAAAAGAGATTCTTTCATTGGTCTTGCTTCTTCTACACTAAATGAAGTGCGCGCATGGCGAAAGATGCGAGAGGGTGCTGAAAATTACAACAATTTCATCTTCTGGATAATTATAATCTGCGCCCTATCATACGTTCAACAATAAGGATAATAATTTTTAGCATACGTATATCTATGTTGGTCTCAAACACACTAATTTGTTCTTCTTTCATAAGTAACTTATTTTCTCCGATACTATGTTGTATAGGTGGTCTTGGAGTTGCTGCAGAAAGGCCTATGAGGTCACCAGAACTACCTTGTTGTGGAATTGGTATAGGATGGTTTCTGTAAGCATCTTCATGAATTTTTTTTTCCATCTGCCTACCGTTGCTTATTTTTTTTTTTTCATCACAAAAATATTAGATATAGATGTTCTTACCAAAGGTTTTGTGATTATGATTGATAGGTTTATCCTTGGGTTTTTCTTTGGTGGTATTCCATGGTATGTTGCTGCTTTCATTTTTCTATTTGCCAAAATCGATCCCAGAGAAAAACCAGGATTTGTCGCTTGCACTATTGCGGTATGCAACTCAACTCAAATATTTATTTGTGGAAGTCAGACAAAACCTTATTTTCAAATTTATTCCATTCCACCTCCATTCAAAAACAAGTTTCACAAAATGTTATGTAATTTTATGTGAAATTTTACCCTTTTTAGTGTAATTATTCGCAAGTTTTTCGAAAATATTTAAATTTTTTTTAATATTTATACTTTTTCCAGCAAATATTTAGAGGTATTTGCAGAAGGTGGTTTATAGGCCCGGGGAAAAAATTGAAGAAAAATTTAGTTTCAAGCACAAAAAATTTGCTTTTTAAGCTAAATGACACTTAAATCATAGAATAATAGTTGTAGCTATCATTTTCTATTTACACTAAAAGTATAAACTTGTTGTCCTTAAGAATAATTTTTTTTTGCAACTTATTCCGTGCCTATTTTCCTGTTGCAGAAAATACGTCATATTCTTCTAAAATAATTTTAGGATTATTTTGTGAAACCTATTTTTGAAAGGGATGAAAGTGTGTTTATAACTTAAAAGTTGTTTTACAAAGCTTGGCATAAAAATATATCTAGTCACGAGGTGTTATTATCCCATAATTTTTTTTTTTAAACCAAAAATGTAGCATTTGACAGGCTGATTGTTTATCAACAGGCTATTATTGCTTCTATTTTAGCTCTGTTTGGTGCAATAAAGGGAGCTGTTGCAGGATGATTCCATTTCTAACTTATAGAATATGCTGGTCTATTCTAAGGTGTGCAGTGGCTGTGTATATCAACTTGTGCATGTATACAGAATATAAGTAATTGTTGCATTTATTCTTGAACGTGTAAATTGTGTGACGTATACACGTTATATATAAAATAATGAAATTTGTTGTGAGTGAGTTCAAGTGTAAATTTTGAGTATTGAATATTATTCATGTGTATATTATTGATTTTTCTTTTTCACTTACGCATGTGTGTGTGTGGGGCTTATATGCCTGTTTCTTTCTTCTGATCCGAAACTGTAAGAACAAGCGTTGTATAAAATGAGTACAACGTCTTCTTGATTTGTCAAACATATATTTTGATTACTGAAAGCCGGCTAGCTGAATTTTTTTTTTATTAAACCGACTATAGGGAGGTTTGCTTATTGTCAGATGAAATTTCGTCTGAAATCAAAAAAACATGGATCTTGTCTCATCGTTGTTTTTTCTAAAAACGTGATCTTGTCTTATCGCGGTTTCTCTAAAATTACTTTTGTTACTTCGCACGTCAAAGATTTCAAATTTAAATCTTTTATGATTTTCAAATTCAAGTTTGAAATTTGATTCTCAAATTTCAAATTTTCAAATTCAAATCTACAATTTTGAATGTTCTGATTAAAATTAAAATTTGAAATTCATATTTTCAAATTTCAGATTCAAATATCAGTTTATTTTTTTCCAACATATTATCACTTAATGTTTGAGTAATATTAATAAAAATTTAATATATATATTTCTTTTCAAAATTATACAACTGAACGGTCGGTTTCTCTACAGTTGTTCGGTTATACTATTAACATTCATTACTATTTACTTTAGTTAAAATAGTAAATAATATAACCGCACAACGGTAGAGAAACCGACCGTTCGGTTGTATAATTTTGAAAAGAAATATATATTTTAAGTTTTTGTTAATATTACTTAAATATCAAGTGATAATACGGTGAGAAAAAATAAACTGAGATTTGAATCTAAAATTCGAAAATATGAATTTCAAATTTAAATTTTGGTCAGAACATTCAAAATTGTCGATTTAAATTTGAAATTTTAGAATTTGAGAATCAAATTTCAAACTTGAAACTTGAATTTGAAAATCATAAGATTTGAATTTGGAACCGCAAAGTAAAATGAGGAAGTTTAGGAAACCGCGATAAAACAAGATCCACGTTTTTAGGGAAACCACGATGAGACAAGATCCACGTTTTTTTACTTCAGACGAAATTAATTTCGTCTAACAGTAAGCAAACCTCCCTACAGTCGGTTAGTAATATTCATTACTATTTACTTTAGTTAAAATGTTTTCGTTTCACGTGAAGTCAAAATACATATTAAATGCATTACTTTTCGCATCTGAATTGACTTTTAAATTCGTTTTAGAAGTTGAAAATAACATAAAATCTTTATTAATAGTTGGTTTGGAAGCGTAAATTTTTGATCCGACTGCAAACTTTCAAAACTGCCCTTTATGTCTTTATATATTTGATGAAACATAAAAAATGCGCCTCTACATATATTATTAAAATTTAGCATCACTTAAAAATTAGGATCTGACAATTAAGCTTCTTTTACGAATTCAAAATTTCCTCTATAAATATTTACTATGTCTTAATATCACTTAAAAATAGGATGTAGCAAATAAACTACTTTACACATTTGTTTTTTATTAATTAATAATATAAATAAAAATTTAAACTCACAAGAAATTAGATATTGCAACTTATAAATAAAATTTCAAATTACCTACGTATGATTAACCCAAAAATATGACTAAATATATGGAAATCGTTTTCTTTTAAACATATTAAATAAATACAATTTGTAGAAAACAATTCAGTCTTCTTCATCACGCGAAACGCGTACTGTAACGCTTGTAAAAATAAATGAGAAGTCTTCTTCCCGAGCGTCAACCAAGATGTATAGAGAGCAAATAATGATATAGATGAGCACTTTTTAACCACGTAATATCTTCTATTGTAGAAAAACCAATACAAAATATAAAAGTAAAAAAGGAGCTCTTCTATCGTACATAAATACATGACTGTATAACATTAAAGGGGAAAAACAGAAGACTTTCCAAGTGTCTTCCGTTTCTTTACTCCTTACCCTTTGCTACAAAATCGATTCGGTCGCTCCTACTGAGATTTTCATCGAGGCAATTTTTTTTAGTTTTTCTTGACATTTTCAATCAATTATGCATTCAGATCATGATCTTGCCCATCTCTTCAAAGCTTTTTAAACATTACATTTAAGTAATTTCATTTATAATGGATCAGAGAGCAAAATAGAAGATGCGAGTTTTAATTTTTTGTAGCTTGTAAAGATCTGCCCCCGTTGGATTTTTTTTGGACCCGCCACTGCTCATAAATTATGTAAAGGTGAGAAACCATTAGAGAAAGAGATATGAAAGACTTTATTCATTAGAGACTGGTATATTCATTTCCATTACATAGACTCCTTTATATATAGGTTTTGGAGTTTTTATTGAACTTATCCCACGATGTGGATTAAACAATAGCATAAAAAAAATATTATATCACATTTTTATCATATTCACTCTTATAACGGTTTTTCTTATTAAGGTTTTAATGATGAATTATTTTGATTCCGAAGTATTAAACCCTTAGAAGGAATATCACTTTAATATGATATCTATGATTTCACTAGTTGCACACTCTTCCTCGTTCTATGTTTTTCTCATTGGGTTTTCCTAACAATGGTTTTTAATGAGGTGGCAGACGATATCTATATCGGTTGAATGGATATATACAAGCAAGATAATAATGAGGGGAGCAATCATCATATATGTTTCAAAAAGGACAACTTTAAGTTACTAGAGCATTTAAGATTTTGAAGACACATAGTTAATGAGGAGTGTTATAATATATGCTAACTATAAGAGTAAATATGCTAAAAATGTGATGTAATGTTTTTTTATGTTTTTATTTAGTCCCACATCGTGGGAAAAGTTTAATCACAAGCTCAAAGCCTATATATAAATGAACATATGTAATGGAAATGAATGTAACGATCTCTAATGAATAAAGTATTTCATTCTCTTTCTCTAACTCTTTAAATAAATAGCTATACAGATACAATTTTTTATATATCAAAACTATAGGTTTTTACCGAATAGTGTGATTAATAAAAATCAGATCTACAATTAGATATATCAATGAGAAAGCAACAAAGAGAATAATCAAATTAAAGCTGTAAGTATTGAAATGAAATTAGATTTCGCATTGCACAGGACTTATAAATTGACCATGTATACTTTTACGTAAATGGAAGTATATATAATGGAGGAAAACATTTTAAACTAACTACAACATATAAATTGAAATGAAATAGGAGAATTATAAACCAAAATGTCATTTGAATTCATACTTTATAAATAATGAGCGTTCCTTTCCAAGACTAAATTAATAATAAATTTTCAACCGGGTATAAGACTAAGTAGTTGGTCAATTAATATGTAATGTAAAGATGTAAGTAAGATATAACCCATTTGGAGTACTTTGAAATCTCTTGAATGTACCATCATTATCTGATATGATGATTTATTTATCTCTTTTACCTTCTTCAAGAAGTACAATCTTAGCATTTCACACAATTTCAATAGAGCTTCAGGCTTCTAATTCATGAATTATTTCAAGTTCATTGATTGACGAACTTCAGGTTCTCCCAATGCGTATATATGTATCAAGTTCATTAATTTATGATGAACTTCTAGTTTCAAACTTCTAGTTTAGCAACTTATACGTTTTGCCCGATTAAAAAAACATTGATAAGATTTCAAGTTCATGGACTTTATCAACAAATTTTTTTCTTCATACTTCAGGACCTAAGGTTTTGGACTTGTACAACTTCTGGTTCAAAAAAATTTCTTTGCATAACTTCAAGTTGTTTGAGTTTATTTCTTCTAATACATCGGATATTACCAAAATAAATACATCAAATAATCAATAACATATATATTCTTATTCCAAACATACAACATCATTTAATTTACTATAACCAATGCATTTAATTTATTTATGACAATAGTGTAATTTAGTTTGTTACCATAACAACCTGATATAATGCATTTATTATAAATATGAATGCAATCAATTATTATGTGATTTAAAATATAAACTATTGTCACAACAAAATGTTTTTCTTTATAAATAATCAATTGATCAAATGCTACTTGAAGCAACAAAACTTCATCTCAGATCTACGTGCAATGTTACTCAATAATAAAATCAAAATGAACACCTTAAAAAAAGCTATAATCATAGAACCAAGATTTTATTCTCTTACATGAACGATTCTAAATTATGTAGATCTATCCATAACATTCATAAACATAAAAATAACTATATATCTCATATCCAATTTACCACTCTAAAAAAAATCCATGATTCTTTACTAAATATATTAATACAAACAAGTAAATCTTCAAATAAGAGAAAATTATTTTGAAATTTAAGGAACTAAGATTATTTCCTAAAAATTAAAGCAAATTCAAAATAATCATAGAAAAAAAATATTTCATGCATAAATCAAGTATATCTTGAATTTGAGTAAGATATTACAAGGATTCAATGACTTATAAAGAAAGTAGATTCAATACTTACTCAAATACATATTAAAAAAATCAAAAATTCATAATGAAAAATCAGAGATGAGTGGATCTAGTACTACTTTTGGAAATGAATCAATTCAAATTGAATTATTTATTAAGCATAAATTTTGGAAGAAAAAAGAAATTTGATTTCAATTAGACGAGATGCAAAAATAAGTAATCTCAGAAGTCATACCTGATTTCAATAATTAAATAAGAGAAAATGATGAATATGATGAAAAAGAATAGACTTGATGATTAAAATATATAGATCTCAAAGACATATCATTTGAGCATGATATTAAAATCTACAATAGATCTGAAAAACCAAAATTAAATACAAAAAAGAAACCTATAACAGAATAAGTTCATTTTGAGATCTATAGTTAGATGTTTGATCTTCTAGATTATCACAACTCTAGATCTATAATTTTTATTTAGAGATCATGCTGATAATTTGTTATAAACTATGCAAAGATGGGAAGTCATTAGAGAAAGAGTGAAGAGGTACTTTATTCATTAGATATTGGTAGTTCCATTACATAAGCTCCTTTATATATAGGCTTTAGAGCTTGTGACTGAACTTATCACACGATATGGGACTAAACAAAAGCATAAAAAACATTATATCACTTTTTTAGTATATATACTCTTATAATTTACACAATATCATTCGTTTGATTATATCATGTATAATTTATGTCAATAAAATTACCACTATAAAACGTAGATGATAAATAAAAGACAATGATAAATGAAGCATAATTATGGGACTAACTCTATTATTTTTATTGTTGTTGTTGTTGTTATTATATTCATTAATACTATTATTATTATTTTTGAGAGAATATTAATACTATTGCTACTATTTATTAATATAATTGTGATAGGGTTATATTTTGTTGGGTTGACTGTAAATATTTAAAAACTCTTATATGACTCCTGGCGCAGTTAGCAAGAGCAACGACCTCCCTCATATGAGGTGAGGAGTTCGATTCTTATCAGCTGCTTCAAGTCAACCGAAAGGTCTTCTGGGGTGCGGGGTTGAAGTGGGCCAACCTTGTTCCCCCAGATTTACTGTTCAGGAGTCGCAATATTGACAGTGATGGAACAGGTTTCCCTGGTTGCATATATATATATATATATATATATATAATTATGATAAGGTTATATTTTGTTGGGTTGACCATGAATATTAAAAACACTTATATGACTCTTATATGCAATTGATAAGTTAGAAGTTTAATCCAATGAAAAAATGAATTTACATTTGCTGTCAAATAAAAATTTGATGCATAAGTAAGATCATAAGTTCAAACAAAAATCTCGGTTTATATCTTACTGCCTTTGTAATTTCCATTTTTTATTTATTTAAACTATTATAAAATTTAAATTCAATGATAACAATTAATTATAAAAATGTATTTTTCTACTCACATGTGAAATTATATGTACATGTATGTGTATGTGTGTGTATGCATATGCGTGTGTGTGTATGTAGGTGTCCGTGTTAACAGTATAAACATACACACATATACATGTATACGCACATACGTCCATACATATGTATGTGTGTTACCACTAAATTTTCCATGGTTTTAGAATTGAGTCGAACTAGCGAAAAACATCTATAATGAAAAATGATGAATGTCGATTAAAACCACGTCCAAACCCAAGTTACAGTGATGGAGATATCATAATTTAAAGATATGTCTTTTTTTCCCGACTAGCTCAACCTTGGAGAAGCCCCTCAAATATTTTGATAATAAGGCAATGGAGTTTGTCGATATGCTCTGTATACTAATATAAGATGAATCCGACATGTTATGTATACTAATGTAAGATGAATGGTTCAAACCTTGAGAGATTCTTACAAAGAACAAAGGAGTTATGAATCAATCATCATTTTTCTCCATAGACCTTTCCTATCAATCAATCCCTATCTATAGGAACTCCACACCGGAGAAGCATATGAAAATTTTAAAAGTGAAGCAATAAAGTGTGGCCAAATGTACAAAATAATGATATAAGATGAATGATTCAAAGCATAAGTGATTTTTCTTAAAATGAATTAATTATGGATTGACCGTCATATTTGTGCCCGGACCATTCATTTTGTTCAACCCATATTGATAAGAATGCCACGATAAACAAGTATCTTAAATGCTTAAGGAATTAAGTAATATAAAGTCTAGACTATTCTACTTGATGATGCTAGATTAATGGTTCAAGCGTCGGGCGATTCTGACCTAAGTCGAAGAAATTATGTATCGATCTTCCTTTTTTCCCTAGTTTATTTTGATGGATCAATGTCGACCGATAAGGCATCAATTAGTACAGATCGATAAGGATTATATTAGAACTGATTGATAAAGCATGAGTGGGTACCGATCGATAAGGTATGGACTAGAACTAATAAATAAGGAATGGATTGATGCCGATTGATAAGGCATGAATCGATACTAATCAATAAGAACTCCACCATACATGCCGAGTCAACTTTTACTTATGCTTTAGACCGCTTTTGCAGATCTTGGGTGAATACTTCTTGGACGAATATATAGGGGTATTCTGAGCAGATCAAGGTCTAAGAGACTCCTTATTCGCCTATACATATAGAGGAACATTATCAAAGAAGATGATCGATCCTTCTACACTAGAACTTTTTTTAAACTCCAAATTTTTCCACCATATTTTACTAAAAACCCAATGGAACATATTTGAAAATCATTGTGGCTCTTATTAGTGTAATAGAACATCAATACCAAAAGATCAAAATGGACATAAGCTAGAGATCTGCTTACCACTATCAAAATTTTATCAATAATTCACTTCATACCTGATTGAATTCTCATCGATCTTGGCTGTCCAGAGATAAAACTTTTGGTACATTCAAATGAAAGCTTTGTACATATTGGAATTGGACCAGCACGCGGTGGGGTAAATAGATAAATTAAAAAAAAATTCCATTTGGATCTTTACTGGGTCTATGAAGTCTAAATTTATTTAGAACATATCTAAATTTTGTTTTAAACATAATCAATATTTTATTTATTTTATAAATAAAAGATGAATTATTGTATAATTTGTATTATATAACATGTATGTGTATCATATACACGTATGTTTGTGCGTGCAATGTAACATCCTTCAATTTTATCGAATATTATGATTAATTTAAATATTTAATCGTAAAGTAATAGAACACGTTTTATACTCAAATTTTACAAACGAGTGAATTGAGACTCGATACACCGTAGTTTAATTTGCATTTTCGATGCAAGTAAAATGAGTATAAATTTGATTATGTTTAGAGTCGACATTTTTTGAGGATGAATAGTGCCAGATGAAGAGGATTTTGGTTAAGCTAGTAGTTGCCTACATGAGGCTAACTCGTCTTCATTTTTCTCATTCACTTTTCATTCACGCTACTTCTTCTCCTCTTTCTCTAATCACTCCACTAGTCTCCTATTAATCCCTCCTTAATCCCCAAGCCCTAAACCCCTCAAATAAATTTTATAAATCCATATAAAAATCACCATAAATTCGATCATCCTATTCTCTATAAAACCCATGAAGGAATTAGCTTGAGTCGGGCTTTGAATGTTCATTTCAGAATTCAAGAGAGTAGACGGCTTGGATTATGATAATTGGAACTTAATTTAAAGGAAAGCAAGGTGAGTGGGATGATTCTGTTACTCAATTTACTTGTTGTACTTCATTAATTAATATATGAATGATATGAAGTGTTTTGGAGGAAGTTAGAGGATGTTCATAATGCAATTAGGCGTATGTTCAGGCCTTAAACATGTCTATATTCGCTCATTTGTTTAAGACCTTAATCCCTGTTTTTTGGGGAATAGTTAGAAAACTATATTTTTGATTATGAGGTATATAATTGATTTCGAGTGATGTTGAGATTGATTAGAGACTAATTACATGATATAATTAAGTGTATATAATTGATTGGCAATAATAAAACTATTTTAAATGGTTTTAAAAAAGTTATCAAGCTGATTGAGTGATTAATGAAGCTTAATTAGTACTTATAAATATTATTTAAAATAAGAAATGATCTTATAAGTGAGTGGATTATTTATAAAAAGAACTAATTTTATAAATAAGAGAGATATTTTATAAATGATTTTATAAAATAGTATAAAAGCGATATTTCATAAAATAAGTGATTTTGTAAAATGGTAGGAAAGCGATATTTTATAAAATATTATGAATAAGACATTTTGTAAAATAGTTATAAATTTTTATAAAGTGTTTATGTAAGGAATACTTAATTATAAATGAAGAGATTTAGTGTTTCAAAGGTTTAAATGGATTTATAAGCTATTCTTGTATTTTATAAAATGATATGAGATTTTGTAAAAAAGATGCTTTACTTTTATTGAAAAGATTTAGTAAATAGAAGTAAGATTTGACTAAGTAATAAAATAATAACCTTTTTAAATATACGTGTATGTATATAGGTATAGAAGGAATACGTAGACGTGTATTTGAAGATATATAACATTCAAAACGATGTGTGTACTATAGTTAAAATTGTTGTGTGTTTGTTTGTTATATGAGTATGTAATTGTTTGATTTTATAGATATATTATTGAATACAAGTTCATTGCGGGCATTTCACGTAGTTATATCGGTTATCAGGTGCGCTAAGTTACGCGAGAGTTTACCGAATCGAATAATCACTCCAGTCAACTTCGAAGTTGGACTTGCGAAATTAACGTGTGTTGCATGAATGTGTGTGCATAAGCATGCACATATGAGTGTATCGACACATATATAAGCTATGCACAAGGCAAGGAGGTCAGGTATGTCATTTTGGCAAACTAGATAAAGCCGAGTCGCTATAATTGCCTATTGAACTCTACTCATGCAAAGAGTGGATTTTATCATCGAAATGGGTTTTCAAATACTTATTGAATCCATTTCCAAAACATCAGCCAATGAATTTTGGAAGAGGTTCGATGCGGCGTAGGTAGGCTAGAGGAGCTAGGCGACTCATAAGGCGAAGCAACAGAGAAGGTGAAGCTCGAATTGGCAACATAAAGGCTTTCTTCCCAGGTTTTACTGCTCAGGAAAGATAGCCACCGATCGACCGGTGATGCATTTGCCAAGGCAGCAAAGCCCAGGAAAAGTGCAATTTAACAGGGGTTTCTCCCCAGATCCGGATGCAACGCGACATCGGTCTTCGGCATGGCTTCAGGGAAGCTTCTGGCTACTCGGGAAAGCAGAATGCAAGGTGAAGCTCGAGATTCAGATGCAATTTGTAGTGATACATGTGTGGTCAATAATGATCGGACATGATACCAATGTAGTGAATGATTACAAGGTCATGTTTGGTGAGCGTGTACAATTGAGCGGAGTAAATACATACCTTCAGGCTCTGATTCAGGCTACATATGGTTGAAAAATTGTATCGATCTTATATTAGGGACCATACATAGTTTTGATCTTATATTAGTTATAACACATCGTGTTGGCCTTATATTAGAGGCCATGTATATCATCGATCTTTTAGTAAAGACCATCCGTATAGATAGACGAGGATAAGATATTGGTCTTCATTTGTGAGTGACATATTTGGCTATAAGACCTTATATTTGATATATCTATATATTCATATAGCATCGGTGTTCCTTTGTGGTCCCGATGGAATATTATACAACATATGCCTATCGTTCTCTTTTGTAGAGATGTTATGCAAATTCATTAAGAAATCCTTGATGCCTAAAGGGGAGATAATAATGATCATCTACAAGTGGATCATATATCGGTTATGCTCGATATTGCATACAATGAGGTCCATACAGGTTTCAAATATCTAGAGTAGGTCATACATTACTTATGTTCGATATGGGGTAAGGCAAGATCTACACGAGTTCGTTCAATCAAGATGCAACTCAGGGTCTGTGGTATGATTAGGTACCGATTCTATTTATTCTAGACCCTCAATATGAATCTTTGGATTACAATCAGAACTATATAGGTGTCATATATTTAGAGTAGGTCATATATCACTTATGTTCGTTATGGAGTATAGTGAGACTTACACGAGTGCGATCACACTGGATGTGGCTTGGGGTCTATGGTACAATTAGGAGTCGACTCTATTTATTATGGACTCTATACTGGGATCACTGAATCATAGTTAATGTCCACTTCAGACTCCACTCATCAACAATATTGAGTATCGATTTACACACACTATTTATTATGCATTGTTGTGCTTGTGCGTGCTATGTTAGTTGGTTGAAAATATTGTTGTGCGTTTTAGGATATGCTTATATTATGATATTTGTATTGTTCCTACATTTGTACATTTGATTATCTTATCATGATATACTATTACATATCAATCATATTAATTAGTTATGTTGACTCGTTGATTACATGAGAAGAGCAGGTTATGATATGATTTCCTATCTTTTGGACGAGTTTACTTTACTTGTTTATGAATAGTCCAGGTTACTCCGAAGACACGTTTGTGGAGAGGGCCGGTTGTAATTTAGTAGTCTCATGTTCATTTGTATATAGTTTTGATACAATATTTTGAGATATTTCCCCTCACACCAGGCTTATTATTCGACCCACGTTTTATCTTTGTATATTTAATCTATGATAACTCTCGGATACTCGACTGAGTAGTATGGAAATTAGGTGCCTTTGGGGATAACTTTTAGAATAGCTGGAGCATTCTAGGGAGATGATGTAGATACTTTGTATGTATACTTGATGTTGTACATGATATATATGCATTTGTATATGAGATCGCTGTATCAGATACTCATTCAAAACTCTATATTTTTGGGAGTTGATATATTCTGACTTGATATATTGATATTTATTTATTAGTTGCTTCCACTAGTGCGGTCTCTTATATATTATCATCCTGTTCTGTTCATGTATACTCAGTATATCATATGTTGCCATTTCTTGCTAAGATCCTATCGATGTCTTGGAATTTTAGCATTTTGTTCTAGCTTTAACCTGACAATCCATCCTTTTGGTATTCTTCGAAGGACGGGTTGTTGCAGTTGGTATCGAAGCTTAGGCTCAACGCTCAGACCAATTAGACCAGTTTGAGTTAATCAATCTGGTAGTAGTAGATATGTAGATATAGCGTACTTGTATTTTTCTATTATATTATACTTAATATACCGCTTGTCTTTTGGATTTGATTTGTTTCTGTCACTAGTTGCTGAAGTATCTTCGTCGGGAAATCGGTATGAGTAGGCAGTGTGCATGGTTGAGTGAAAATAGCAGCATAAGATGCCTAATTATTTCAGAGAATATTTTGTTGAACAGATATTACACCACCGTGAACAATTGCAAAAAAATGTGGTTGGCATCAGAAGTGGTGTGGCCCTCGAGGCATCAGTATTTCTAGCTCCACCGGCTTTAGACTATTTGAAGAAGTGCAAGAATTTCCTTAGCCTTGGACGGAAGCCATATTTGAGTCTTGAGACTATTGTGGAGGCACGCTCTTAGATACGTGCATGAGAGGACTTGCATTGTTATAGGTCTAGAGAATGTTCTCATAAGGAAGATTATTTCTCAACTTATGTAGAAGGGAGACTTTGTCTAGGTAGGATGCATTGGGTGATGAGAAGGCCTGTGATTTGAAATTAATTCAGACGTCGCTTTCGTTCTAGGTTCATTTCTGAGACCAAGAAGGGCATGTAGCTTGACTATTCCATCCATCTTAAGTATGGTAGATTGTCAATAAAGGAGTGTTGTCCAATTCAACCTTTTGTTTTTGGGGTTTGAGATGGTTGATACTCTGTTGTTGTTAGGCAAAGAGCTTTGCCTTGGGTCTTAAGCATGAATTGGGGGTTCATTAGCCTCACCAATATTAGGGTCCACTTCTGAAAGTCTTGTTGGGATGGTTCTCCTCCATGGGAATTCCCATCAGATACCATTTAAGGTAGCGAAAGTGGAAAAGTAATCGAAGCTCCGATCGAAGCATAAAGACTATGATACAAGGAAGATCAAGCTTCTGCGAAAAAGAAAGCTGACCTAGCATGTCACTCCAATGTCTTATGGGGGCATTTCGTTATGAAATGTCATCTAGCTAAAGAGAAGTGTAAGTGCTTTAAATACAATTGGCTTGATCACTTATAGAAGGACTATCCTACATTTTTGAAGGGTGAGTAAGTTATGATGACTTGTGCCTTGCAGGCATTATTACGTCTTAGCTGGCTTACGACTCAGGTGACACGGGAGGAACTTATGTAGTGATGTGTGCTTTATTTTTTGGGAACTTACTTCTATTCCTCTTAACACTTGAGCGATATATTTTATCTATTGCTAGTTACTTGGTAGATAAGCTACACTTGACATATTTCATAGTAGGTAAATTCTTCGGTAGAGATAAACCTTGTATGAGTCACCTTAGTTGTTAAGCTGAGGTGAAGCGACTAAGAGCACTGCCATTCGAACTTGATGCAAGAGCTTTCAAGTTGAGTAGGGTTGGTTGATGAAGTGTAACTTGGATTTAGATTTAGTTAGGGTTCGATGGATGCCCAATAAGGATCAAAGACCAAGTGGATGACTTATAGGCGTTTTCCTAGAGTCATTCATGTTAAAATTGTTTTTCTTTGTGTTAGTAAACCTCACGTGATGGGAGTAATCCCATGTGCCTAAAAAGAGATTTTCTAAAGATTGGTCCATTTACGTGCTGGTTCTTAACCTATAGTTTGAGCGTAGAGTTTTTAGGTGATTTGCACCAGTTAGGAAAGGGTTTTTCACTTCATTTTGATAGTTGAGCACTTGAGTTGGATTCGTGGTATGATGGGGAGATATTTGAAGCATAACCTTAGTCGCGCAAGTATTTTTCAGTAATTAGATTAAGGAACCAGATCGGAGTTTGCACGGGTGGAGTCAGGTGGTCGATCCTAATTTAACAAAGAAAAATTGCGACCAAATGAAGGGTTGGAATGGGCATCGTGTCATTTAAGATGATCTTTAGTATCGTAAAATTTTAGTGTAGCATAATCATTATTGCATGGGATAGTTCAAGAAAGTATTTCTCGACTAGTACCGTGGCAATTCAGATAGTCTTACAAGTGACAGGATGATACTTGCCTAGGCGAGCATCATGATGCACTTAGTATATTATCCTTATAATATCGTTCGAACGAGGTGAGTTTGAACCCGAGCAAAGCCATGAAATTGTAAATCTTCATTTAATGATAATTTAATTAGTAGAATTTTCTCGTTTGGAAAATGAGTTCTTTTCGGAAGAAAAGGAGAGTTAAGACATTAATTGCCAGATTTATTCGAGTGTTTGGAGACTCGATGATCCTGCATATCATATAAGTTTTCCTTTCGTAGCAGGAGGTGTAACGGTATTTTGTGTATTATATTCACGAAAGGTGTTACACCACTTGGGCATTTATTCCTTTTGAATGTCGAACGGACTCATCAGAGTTCATGATTTGGCATCCGTGTTTGGCTTGTTGCATGTTGGTATAGACTCTTTCTGAACATTTCATTGTTTTGTATGCTTGTTATTGCTTGTTGCTTGTTATGGCCTATTACTTATTATTGTTTGTTGCTTGTTGCTTTCTGTTTTTCTATTGCTTATGTTTGCATGCTATCATTTGATGTTGTTTTTTGTTGTTTGATTTTCTTGTTGGCTGATGTTGTTGTTGTTGTTGATTTTGTTGCTTGCTTGCATGTTTAATAATTTGTGTGCTAGTTATTATTGCTTATTATTGAAAGGGACAACCGATTAAGGATCTTAAGGCTAATTTAACACTAGAGGAGGTGTGTGAATAGTGTTTAATGAATTCCAAGACTTATATGAACTAAATTGAAATTATGACACAAACAAATGCAGAACTTAATCGCAGAACAATCACAGAATCAAACACAGATGCAGAAAGTAAATAAAAAGCAGTAAAGGGAAAGAACACACCATATTTTATACTGGCTCAGAGTTACCCTACATCCAGTCCTGTACCAAGGCAAACCACCTCATACAGATTTTTATTAAACCAGTGTCGAGATTACACTGCTCAATTTATAAAAGCCTTGAGGTACCCTCCTGTCTCACAAGTCCGTGACAAACTCTCTTGATTTACAGGCCATAAGATTACGCAATTGATTTCCAAGCACAACCACACCTTATAGAGAGACTCGATAAACTTTTGATTACAGATTGATCCTGTAACTCTAAATAGCACTTTGATCTTCGAGAGAGAATAGAGAATCAAACAAGAATGAAATTGTAATTTGATTTACTTGAGAATTTGGCAGAATTTCGGCATGATCTTAAAAATATGATAAGTATAGAACATGGATTTGTGGAGAAGAAGAAGTCAAGAAAAAATGAAAATTGTGTATTTAAAAATTCGTTTGAGAAGGCTATTTATAGAGTACCAACAGTCATAACCATTCATGAAGAGACTTAAACGAATAGACACTTCTTTTGAAAATTAAAACTTTTGGATACAGCGACCACCATGTCGACATGGGGTATCCAATGATGTCGACATTCCCTTGTTAAAAAAATGAAAAACTTGTTTTGAAAATGATATTGAAATGAAAACAAAATGACATGACTCTGGAGTAAAATAAATTAATTTTAATATGTTTTAAAACACAAAAACAAAGAATATTTTAAGGCTAAAACATCTTTTTGAAAATCATTTGAAAAGATAGTTTTAACGTGACACTTATCTTCAAAGATGTAAATGTTTTTCTTCCTAATTCCTTCAAAGATAATATTTGACTTATTATCTTCAACGTGACACTTATCTTTTCCAAATTTAATTTTAAATCCTTTATGAAATAGTTGACATATACTAAGAAAATTATATTTTAAATTCCTAACAAGCAACAGAAATAAGAGGAGTTTTAGAATTACCCACATTGCCAATGCCAATCACATATCCTTTTGAGTTATCTCCAAAGTTAACCAATCCACCATCTTAATATATAATGTTATTGAGTATCTTGGGATTTCCAGTCATATGCCTTGAACAACCACTATCAAGCATTATCTTTCTCAATTCGCATAGTTTGTCCATTAGTTATTGATTCTCCAAAAGCCATGTAACATGTCTGTTCCTGCATAACAAACCAATTCGGTAGATAACTTGATTTTTCATAAAAACTATATGCAGACTTATGATACTTTGATGAAATGCATAAATTCAAACTAGTGTTAACAAAATTTTCTAAAAATGCCATTTTTAACTTTTCAAGTTTCAGATTATGAAAACCATGAAAACCTATGCTTTGATACCAATTGAAAGGGACAGCGGATTAAGGATCTTAAGGCTAATATAACACTAGGGGGGGGGGGTTGAATAGTGTTTAATGAATATTAAGACTTATGTAAACTAAATTGAAATTATGACACAAACAAATGTAGAACTTAATCACAAAACAATTACAGAATCAAACACAGAGCAGAAATAAAAATAAAGCAGTAAAGGGAAAGAACACACCGAATTTTATACTGGTTCGGAGTTACCCTACATCCAGTCCTTTACCAAGGAAAACCACCTCATACAGATTTTTATTAAACCAATGTCGAGATTACACTCCTTAATTTATAAAGGCCTTGAGGTACCCTCCTTTCTCACGAGTCCGGGGCAAACTATCTTGATTTATGGGCCACAAGATTACCCAATTGATTTCCAGGCACAGCCACACCTTATAGAGAGGCTCGATAAACTTTTGATCACATATTGATGCTGTAATTCTAAATAGCATTTTGATCTTCGAGAGAGAACAGAGAATCAAACAAGAATGAAATTCTAATTTGATTCACTTGAGAATTTAGCAAAATTTCGGCATGATCTTAAAAATATGATAATTATAGAACATGGATTTGTGGGGAAGAAGAAGTGAAGAAAGTATGAGAATTGTGTATTAAAAAATTCATTCGAAAATGCTATTTATAGAGTACCAATAGTCATAACCATTCGTGAAGTGATTTAAATGAATAGACACTTCTTTTAAAAATTGAAACTTTTGAATTCAACGGCCACCATGTCGACATGGGTTATCCCATGATGTCGACATCCCCTTGTTAAAAAAAATGAAAAAATTGTTTTGAAAATGGTATTGAAATGTAAACAAAATGAAATGACTCTGGTTTGAAAATGGTATTGAAATGTAAACAAAATGAAATGACTCTGGGGTAAATAATCTAATTTTACTATGTTTTAAAGCACAAAAAAAAGAATATTTTAAGGCTAAAACATTTTTTTGAAAATTATTTGAAAAGATAGTTTTAAAGCTAAAACATTTTGAAAAGCAATTTTGAAAATCGTTTTTGAAAAACCATTTTGAAATAGTTTTGCAGGCTTCTTCCTGTAGAATATCTCATCACATCAGGACTCGAGAACTTGTACAAAACCAGGATGTTCGTGGTTTGTAAGCCACTTGTCGTGGATTTGTAAGCTACTTGTCGTGGGTTTGTAAGTCACTAAGAAGGTAGAAATGGGTTCCATCCCAAACGAAATTCGGAAAGAAGATTTCCATGCTATTATGAAGTTTTAACAAAAACTAGACACATATCTTGAAATCTTGATCTTGATACTCAAGAGTCTTCAAACTTGATTTCTTCATTCTTGATCTTTATACTGTACAGTCTTCAATAATCAGTACCTGTCTTATATATATCCTGCATAACAACATTCATATATATCTAGGCAATAGTGATAATATATAAGTTATAATAAAATAAGTTGCGAAGGTTGTTGTCATCAAAACCACTATTTCCAGTTCCTAACAATTATTTTTTTCTGTTGTTTGATGGATGCTTGTTATTTGTTGATCTTGATTGTTATTGATTGATTATTGCTTGTCTTATATGTTTGATTATTGCTTGTCTTATATGTTTGATTGCTTGTATGGTAGTTATAATTTCATAATTTAAAATGTGATTCAGACAGTGATAACAATGAATATATGGAATAGATCGCATATCATCCATGCCCATTATGGGTCCGATATGGGATCTATACAGGCCCACTGCCTTTTGATGTTACTTGGAGTCTGTGTAGTTAAAGCCCCGCTAATGCTCTGCAAAATCCCCGCTATAACACATAGCGCTCTCCAACCGCTATGTTATTTCAATGTAGTGCTATTAAACAGTAGATCCGCTTCATGCCTCACTATTTTCCACTACACCTACTAAATCAAGGGCTTTTTAACATCTGCTTTAGCAACATTAATATACAAAGGTCAATTTGAGTGGTTTCCTTTTAACTTAGATCAACAAAATTAGGTTAAAGACCTAATTTTAAGGCATAAGTGCTCAATATGAGTTAGAAATCTATTGTAGTCACCAAATCTAGTCTACTTAAATTAATATTCTTCAGTTTTGTTATATAAGATTAAAAAATATTTATTTTTCCTACACAAATGGTGTCAGAAAAATTATAAATTAACTTTAAATATTTGATTTTATATATAATGAAGCTTTTCATACCTCCGATATTTTCTGCTATGTCCCCGCTAAAACTATTTGCACCTCCACCACTATAGAACTACTGAGCGCTTTAACTACACAGCTATGAGTCCGTGGTATATTTTGATACCGACTCACTTGAGCTAACTCTCTAATTGGTTGTAATGTATGACTATAATAGTATCAGTTATTGCACTAAGGTTTTACATATTTGAATTCTATGTTAAAGTAATTCTCTTTGTATAGCACAATTAGGCACTTGAGTGCCGATGCATAGCTATTTAAATGTTTATGTGCTTTGATTGGCATTTAAATGTTGAGAAACTTTCTTAAGAGAGGTATAAATTTTTGGGATGCATGAGATAACATAGGTTATCACGTATTCCCTTGTTGTGTGATGCATTATAATTTGAGGGTTTCCGTAACGATGATAGCATAAGGGTAAGTATAACTAGAATTTTCAAAAACTGAGATTCGAGAATTTTGGTCGGTCTTGTTAATTTCTGTGCTCATAGGAATTTTCGGGGATGAAATTATTTTAAGAATGGAAAAATGTAACACCTCGCAATTTTAATGATTGAATATTTAAATGGTTAATTTAAATATTTTAATTGTTAAGCAACAGAATGCCTCTTATACTCGACTTTTACAAACAAGCAAATTGGGAATACACCCGTAGTTGAGTTTGTTTTTTTCGACGTGGGTAAAATGAGTATAAATTCGACTATTTTTGGAGTTGAAGATTTTCAGGGATGAATAGTAATGGATGAAGAGGATTTGGGTAAAGCCCATTAGTTGTCTATAAGAGACTAACTCCTTTTATTTTCTCACTAACTTTTAATTCATGTTACTTCCTCTCCTCTTTCTCTAATTACTCCACTTATCCCCTCTTATCCCTCCTAAATCTCCAAGCACTAAACCCCTCAAATAAATTTTTTAAATTCAAGAAAAATCACCATAATTTGTCTCATCCTATTCTCTACAAAACTCATGAAGTAATTAGCTTGAGTTGGGGTTTGGATATTCATTTCAAAATTCATGAGAGGGGGAAGCTTGGATTTTGGTAGTTGGAACTTGATTTATGGGAAATCAAGGTGAGTGGAATGATTCTCTTATTCAATTTACTTGTTATACTTTATTAATTGATGCATGAATGATGTGAAGTGTTTTGGAGGAAGTTAGAGGATGCTAGTAATGCAATTAGGATTATGTTTAGGCCTTAAACATGTCTATATTCACTCATTATTAGTTTAAGACCTTAATTCCTAATTTTGGGAATAGTTAGTATGCCTAATTTTGAAGGGATAAATATTGATTTTGAGCAACGTTGTGATTGATTAACACCTAATTACATGATATAATTAAGTGCATATCGTTAATTAGTAATAATGAAACTAATTTAAATGTTTTTAGAAAAGGTTGTAAGTTAATTAAGTGATTAATGAAGCTTAATTTGTACTTACAAAATATTATTTAAAGTAAGAAATGATTTTTATAAGTGAACGGATTATTTATAAATATTATTTATGAAATGATTTTTTTGTAAATAAGAGTGATATTTTATAAATGACGTGATATTTCATAAAACATGTGATTTTGTAAAATGGTAATAAAGCGATATTTTATAAAATAGTATGAATAAGACATTCTGTAAAATAATTATAAGACTTTATACCATGTTTACGAAAGGAATACTGAATTATAAATGAAGAGATATAGTATTTCAAAGGCTTAAATGGATTTATAAGCTAGTATTGTATATTATAAAACGATATGAGATTTTGTAAAAAGGACCTTTTACTTTTATTTAAAAGATTTAGTAAATAGAAGTACAATTTGACTAAGTAATAAAAGAATTACTTATTTACATATATGTGTGTGTATATGAGTATGGGTAAGTATACGTATACATGTATTTGAAGGTATATAACAATTAAAACGATGTATGTGTTGTAGTTAAAATTGTTCTGTGTTTGTTTGTTATATGGATATGAAATTGTTTGATTGTATAAATATATTATTGAATACAAGTCCATGGTGGGCATTTCACATAGCCGTAGACATTATCGGGTGCGCTAAGTTACGTGAGAGTACACCGGTCGAGTAATCGCTTCGATGAAGTCCAAAGTGAGACTTATAAAGTTAACGTGTGTTGCATGAATGTGTGTGCATAAGCGAGCACAAATCAGTGTATCAACATTCTATAAGCTATGCACAAGGCAAGGAGGTCGTGTGTGTCGTTTTGGCGTGCTAGAGAAAGACGGGTTGCTATAATCACCCATTGAACTCTATTCGTGCAAAGAGTGGATTTTAGTATAGAAAATGGTTTTCGAATATTTATTAAATCCACTTCCAAAACATCAACCAATGAACTCTGGAAGAGGTTTGATGAGGCGAAGGCGGGCTAGGGGAGCCGAGAGACTTATCAGATGAAGTGTCGGAGAAGGCGAAGTTCGAATCGGTAACATAGAAGCTTTCTGTCTAGGCTTTACAACCCAAGAAAGACAACCATGGATCAACCGGTTATGAAGCACCAGTTGATTGGTTATGGACCATCGGTCGATCAGTGATGCATTTTCCTGGGCAGTAAAGCAAAGGCAGAGTGCAATTCGATAGGAGTTTATCTATCGATCACTATGCAACGCGACGTGGGGTTTTTGTATGACTTCAGGGAAGCTTCAGGCTACTCGAGAAAGCAGAATGCAAGGTAGAGCCCGGGAATCGAATGCAATGTGTAGTTATATGTGTGTCGTCAATGATGATCAGACACGATATCAATATAGTGACTGACTACACTATCACATTTGGTAAGCGTGTACAATTGAGTGGCATTAATCCATACCTTTGGGCTTTGACTCGGGGTACATATAGTTGATAAATTGTATTGGCTTATATTAATGACCGTGCAAAGTTTTGATCTTATATTAGTGATCATACATTATTTTGGCCTTATATTAGCGGCCATGTATATTATCGATCTTTCAGTAGAGACCATCTGTATAGATAGATGATGGTGATATATAGGTCTTCCATTTGTGATTGACATATTTGATTACGTGACATTATATTTGATATATTTATATATCTGCATGGCATTAGTGTTCCTTTATGGCCCTGATGACATATTATACAGAATACGTTTATCGTTCTCTTTTATGGAGGCGTTATGCGAATTCATTAGAAAATCCTTGATGATCGAGGGGGAGATGATGACGATCAGTGGATCATATATCACATGTGCTCAATATGGGGTATAGCGAGTCCATAAAAGTTTTAGATATCTAGAGTAGGTCATATATCACTTATGCTCGATATGTGGTACAGTGTGGTCTACACGAGTTCGCTCAATCAGGATGCGACTCGGGGTCTATGGCACGTCTAGCTACCGACTCTATTTACTTTGGATCGGCAACGGTAATCATTGGGTTAATCTATGTAGATGTCAGATATCTATAGTAGGTCAATATCACTTATGCTCGATATGGGGTACAGTGAGACCTACACGGGTCCAATCACACTAGATGCGGCTTGGGGTCTATGGTATAATTAGGTATCAACTTTATTTACTATGGACCCTATACGGGGATTATTGAATCATGGTTAATGACCACTTCGAGTTCTAATCAACAACAATAATGAGTATCGATTTACACACACGAATCATTGTATGTTGTTGTGCCTGTGCATGCTATGTTAGTTGGTCAAGCATTTTATTATTTATTTATTTATCTGTGTGTTTATTTATGTATGTGTGTTGGTGTGTGCGTATGAGCAAGGATTAGCTACACCTCAAATTCCCTAGGATTTCAACCACGTGTTCCTCTTTGAATAATTATATAAGTGATAGGAGAGAGAAACTATTATTATTTAAAGAGGTACATATGGCTAAAATCAAGGAGGATTTGAGGCGTAGCAAGAATGAGGTGTAGCCGATCCTTTCCCTATATACACACACATACATACATATACATATACATATATATATATATATATATATGATAATTGCATAATTAAATTTAAATTCATAAAATATATACTTATATATTACAAATATATATATATATATATATAAGAAATTTTCAAGTCCAAAAAGATTTATGTGTAAATAAACATTTTGCAAATTTAAATCCTACATTATTTGTTATTATTTGAAATTGATACTTAATTATTAAATCATTTGTTATTAAAATAATTTTGAAAAATGTTTTTTTAATCGTTGTCACGAGTATCCAAGCATGCATAGATGATTATTTTTTCTTTTATGTACACATTCATAAAATTCATCCAATATGATGACACTACCACATATAAATTCGTTATAATAATTGTGTAACGACCCTGACTCGACCTTCGAAAATCGACACCCAAATACACCACCCGTATTCGAATGCCGTAAATTCAAACGTCGAATCTGGTTCACTGGAGCTTATAACACATTAAGTACAACAGCACGGCGGAAAACAAATGAATAACTTTTATAGATATACAATATTTGATACAACACATTGATACAAATGATTATCAATATCAGAGATACAAGACAACATCGGAAGAGATAACTCCAACTAGATCTCCAAGAAAGAGTGAATCCACAAACTGCATCTCCAATCAAAGCTCAAAAGACTCCAAGCTCGAATCACCATCACGTTGTTTAAGGAAGGTCAGTCCGAATGTTGAAGAGAAACAAATGTTATTGCCAAATTCGAAGACTCCAAAATTACCAAACAGAAAGCCGAAGGCTATCGAATCTATATCTACTAGCTGATTATCTGAAAATATGACTCTAGACTGCCCGTGTAGAAAATTATGGGCACCCACAGTTTAGAAAGGAAACAATAAACTCCAGGTCAGTCATGGGACTGGAGTGAGCAAACGAAAATAGTTTATATTTAGCAAAAGAAATTTAAAGAAATCCGCAATGCTTTTTGGAAAATGAAACTACCATAAGGCCTCCCACCACACACATAATGCAAGCGCACAATTGGAGGAGATTTCTCCTTATGATAGTCAAACATGCTTGATACGCGAAAATTCTTTTAATATTATTATTAACGCATAGTGAAGAAAACATTTCGAAAGTATAATATTAATCTTAGCCAGCACACACATTTCGTAGTATGCCTACTATAGCCACCATGTTCAATAGTAGATTACCACACATTCCATGGCAGGTTATGCAACTAAAACCGTACAGGGCGCGTATGTTTTTTTGGATTTCCAACAAATGGTCAGGCTAAGGAACTTCCTGGGCCACATGGGTACGCCTCTAGAGGGACGCCCTAAGAACCTAACCGGATCTCTGCCAACACAAGGCCGGGTTACCTCTGTAACTAGGTAACTACTACACGAGTATGCCATCTCCAAGTCAGTACCGAACTTTATCCGAGCGCGCAAAACCAACAATCACAAAGTAATAAATTTGCAGCAACCACATAGTTAAATATCTGGGCTCCATACCATGATACCGCCTTTTTCCAAAAGGAAATGGACATACCCTAAAGGGCGCGACCCTCATAACCTTGCTGCATTCTTCCTGTTTCGTCCATTTTCGGGTTGTGAGGTCCTGATGAGGTCACGTCCACAAAGCTACGCTTTTCACAAAATCCATGCTTTGATCAACAAATGATCAGCAACACTTCGTATGCCATATTACCAAATTGGGAATATATCACTGGTAAATATCAACCACATAACCTCTGAGCTCGTACGTCTCAGTGAAGGGTGTTAAGCTAAGAGAATAAATTCTTCGCTACCAAACAGAAATGTATTTGATAGAAACCAGCTTTACATTTCAAAGTGTAATGTCAGACATACATTCATACAAGTCTGTTCTGTGTTTGAACGGAATCGATGGCACTTCAAAGAAGCCCTTGCAATCCGGGTATTCACAATCCCTATCGGACTCCCCATCACATATGGAGATCTCTATACCATAGCTACTCAGTGTAGAGTCATTCGACGGGTAATCCTTTCGTTCTCGAGAATACCTGGTCTTCACCACCGGTCTTCAAATGTTATCCATTTCGTCGTATCATTATTCGGAATGGGTTATATGACATAAAGCCCTCTCCCAGCTAAACCGAATAATGAGCACAAATTTTAAAACATGTGGATATATGGGATCATAGTTAAGTCACACTTTTAGCCCAAAACCTTTTCTTCAAATGGTTTAAACAAATTACCATTTTCAAATCTTTTTAAACAAAAGATTCACCCTCCAAAATCACTTTCAATTTGAAACAAAGTTCATCATTTTTCTCAAAGATTCATTCATAGCTTTCAAAACTATTTTTATTTCAAACTTGAAATCCTTTCAACATAAATTGAAAATCCTTTCTTTATATGAAAGCGATTATTACTATTTGGAAAACAAGGGTTTTTGCTTCGGAAAAATCCGATCAAATATGCACAAGTTATATCCTTTAAAGTATAAACTTGGGTTGAATTTAAATTCCCAAAATAATAATTTTAAAATGGTTTAAAATCCATATATATATTATTGTATAACTTGTGTACCTTTTCAAACCATAGTTTCTAAAATAAATTCAAAACTTAAACAAGATATATTTGATTCAAACTAATTTCAATTTCAAATTCCCTTTTCAAAATCTTTTCATGTCCAACCCAATTCCATTTCCAAAATCATTTTGGATTTAAAATTCAATCTTTAAAACCATTTCATAATATTAAATTCAAATAGCTGTGACTTAACCAATTTCCACGTGCAATCCATATTTGTGTGTGTATGGTATAGTCCAGGGTTTTTTACACAATGGTGCAACATCATCAATCATCACAATCCATGCACAACAATATCGATAAGCGTTATAAACCTATAACGCTTATCTTCATTCACAGTTTCACAGATAAATAATATAAATACAACACAGATAAATAAATTACATTCATCACAGCTCAAATCAAAACAACTCATATCACAAAGCATCATACATCAGGGATATCAAACAATTCATACAATCTAAACATCCATAAGCAAGATCAATTAGTCATCTGATTAATTTAAACCAGACTAATTATTTATGAATAAATAACTCATCCTGGTTAATTAATCATTAATTCATTACAAATCATTTTAATTAATTGACCTTCAATCATTTATTAATTAAGCTTTAATTTAATTAATCTTAATTAATAAACTAATTAACCTTTAATCATTAAATAATTAACCCTTAATTATTTAATTACCTTTTAATTAATTGTCCTTAATTAATTAATTAACCTAATTAATTATCCTTAATTAATTACCCTTTAATTAATTATCCTTAATTAACTACAATAAGTGATTATCCCTAATCAATTTCATTAATTAATTAACCTTTAATTAATTATCCTCAAATTAATTACCTTAATTAATTAATCAAATTAATTAATTATCCTTTAATTAATTATTGTTTAATCACTTAATTTATCAACCTTTAACCATTAATTAATTAGTTTTAATTACTTTCATGAAGTAATCATCCTTAATTAATTACATTAATTATTCTTTAATTTTATCACAATAATTAATTAGCCTTAAATTAATTACACAAAGTAACTAGCTTAATTACACAATGTAATTAACTTTCAAATCAATTACACAAAGTAATTAGCTTTAATTTAATTACACAAAGTAATTAGCTTTCAAATCAATTACACAAAGTAATTAGCTTTAATTTAATTATGAAAAGTAAGTATCCATCAATTAACTTTAAAAACATTTTAATCTTTAGAAACAAATCTTGAAATTTATTTAAAACCTTGTTAATAAATTTACTTTGAAAAAAACTTGATTTATATTCCTTTTAAAAACTTATTCAATTTAATAAACTTTAAAACTTGGTCAACATTCATTTGAAAACTGAACTTGTTAACTCTGCAAAAGAAAAACCCAGGCCATCACTTGTTTTTCCCTAGCCCAACTCCGAGCTACTCGCTCTCAATTCACTGCTTCGGGTCAAATCACAAAATGCTTCGAGTAAATCCTGTGAAACTCCCTTTTCTTCCCCAATCTCAATCATACCCATATATGAACATACACGCATGCATGCGTACGCCTGAACGATGCGATTCCGACCACCGATACCACCCCCAGCACGTCAGCAACAACTATCCCGACCCAAACGACCACCTAGTTCGATCAAACTAGCCTGAGATCAAAAAGAGCTATCGAGCTCCACATGAAACCCAACCTTGACCAACAAATTCACCTCACCTCAATGATTCCGACCATCAGAGACTACGTTATCACGATTAGAGCTACGCCAGACTTCCCTCTTTCCTTTTCCCCATATGCGATCGTCTCCCGTACATCCAAGTCGGCACAATGGCCTCGACTACAACGTCGAACCCATCAGGGTCTTAAACCCTAAATCGATGTCGCGCGGCCACCACGGCGAAGTAGAAATTCCGTCACCCTTTTTTTTGTAATCACCAACCTCCCAGCGAGCTTCAGCATCAATTCCGAAGCTATACGACTACGCAATCATCAGAAATCGAATAAAACCCAAATTATGATCATCTCATCTTTTCTTACAAACCACCATCTTAAAAATCTTGATTTTAACATTAAAAATCATTGTTTTCAATTTCGAACAAGACTATATAATATGAATCAAGAAATCATGGTAACTGAATTTTTAAGAATGTTTAATTTTTACTGTATATTTCATTTTTTCCCAATTAATAAAATATGATTCACTTGAAACTATTTTTATAATTAAGATCTTGCTAGATTGAACATATTTTATTTAAGCTTCCAAGCGTAAAAAGAATCATGGAATGAGATTTTGAATTTTATACATGTTTGAAACCTGTATCTGGAACAGAAGCACGCACATTCAAATTCTGTGGGTATACATACATGCAAGCAAAATTTTATCTATACCAACTTTTCAAAGCACATTTTCAAGCATCAATCACATATAAACAAGATATAATAGCTCCCAGATTTTATATGGGTAGTTCACTCAACTGTCATAGAAGAAAAGAGCGTAGAAAAAGGTTTTGAAAATTTGGAAAATTGAATTTTTGAACTGGATTTTGATCTGCTAGTTGATTTATAACTTTATGTATATTGAATTGATCTTTGCATGCCTTTGATCAGGTCGAGGATTTGAAAACTATTGTTTAAACTTGAACTTTATTTTCTTGTTTGATCCAAATTTCCTTCTTAGGTTGAAGATTTTAAAACCTGGAAATTAGTTGTTGAGCTTTGAATAACTGGAACTTGTTTATCTTCAGGTTTGATTGCTTTAAACTTTTCTTGCTTATTTGATTTGCTCTTTGCTTGATTCTTCTTTGCTTTGAATTGTTTCAGGCTTTTGAATTGTTCAGGTTAAAAGTTGAAGTTGATCTTGTATTTGTTTGAAGCTTTGTTGAGATGATTTTCATTTTTCTCCGGATTTTGAGGTTTGTAAGTTTTCTTTTATCCGATTTGTTTTACAAGTTTTGGATTTTTTTAAACCTGAATTTCATTATACTGGTTTTGGTTTTGAATTGTATCAAGTAAAATGAGAATAGAAGGAGATAGATACAAATCTACTTGAAATTCTTTTTATTTATTCACTTTTAAAAAGGAAAAGAATTTTTTTCTAAAAAGATGACACTTGTTAATCTTTATATTAAAATATTTATCCTTTTCTATTAACATGAACACTTGTGTTTGCGCCAAAATTGGTCACAAACCCCAAATATCGTGAAAGCACCAATATATGAATGTAAATCAACAATGTCCAAACACAAATCTCAAATCCAAGCAGAACAGAGAACAACAATTAAGAAATAACGAACAGAAAACACGAGATTTATAGTGGTTCGGCTATCTTCGGCCTATGTCCACTTCAAATGATAATCTTTTTATTGATGTTTTTGCCGGTTACAGTAGATTAAAGCAGTAATTTTTGAATACAATGATGGAGTTTGAGTGCAATCGTGATTTCGACAGAGTCTGGATGTCGCCGGATCCAAAAGTCCTTTTTCTGTAGGCTCTAGGGTGCTATTTATAGGCGTTCCCTACAAATATCTATCCCAAATTTTGGAAGACTCCTTTTGGCACGTGAATGGGCCCACGCGATCGATCCTATGAAATTTCGACTCGATCCGTGATCGATACGAGCCATTTTCGTATCGATCAAGATTTGGTCCAATCAAGTTGAAATTTGGCATGAAAAGCTCCTATGAGAAATTCATAGCATTTGGACCTGTGGATCGTGAGATATAATCGATGCAAGATTGTGTTTCTGCATATGGTGTCGTGCTCGAATCGATCATTAGTATCGATCCATTCGTATCGATCCAAGCACGTGATAACATGTTGACGTGGCGTGCGCTCTTTGGATCGATCCACTTTTTATGCGAGTTGATCGAGTCTTATCTTGTTCATATCAATGAATTGTCTATTCGTATCGATGAAAAGCATTGATTTCGAATCGATTTTTTATAGCTCTATTCGCATCGGTGTTTTCAGGCTACTTCGCATCGATGGCTGGGGGTCATTTCGTACCGATATCTGGAGGCAGTGTTTCGCATCGATCGTTCGATGATCCATCGATATGAATTGCTCAATAGGACTGATACGAATTGATTTCGAGTGTTTGATGCGAAGTAAAACCGAGTCAAGTGGATACGAAGCACAACGTTTGTGAGGGATACAAAGTAGACTTTGCTGATCGATTCGAAACTACAGAGAGTTTCACTTTTATCGATACAAACTCAATGGATTCAAACAACACAACCATAGATCGTTTCGAACTTGATGGATTCGAACAGATCAACTCCACGGCTCTCTGAAGGATACGAACAACGTGTCTGTGATCAATTCGAATGTCGTGTCTTCCCATCTCGTATCGATCATATCTTGAGTATACGAACTTGGATTGACTTGAAATTTGAAACGTCGTTTTTTATGGCTTTGCTTATCATGTCTTGTCAATTGTAGCCCGATCCGGACTTGGAAAAAATTCATCGATATTCATAGTGAACCTACGATGTACAATCGATATTTATGACTAGTGATAATTGGTATTCGGTTAATTTCCTGATATCTCGACTTTGTCAGAGGGTGGGATAACACTTTGCCCCTCAAAACATGCCTTTTTGTAAAAGGTGTGTTTTGAATTATGTCAAATCGAATGCAACGAGTTCATGTTTTACTCGTAGCTATAGTATTGTCAATCAAGTTTATGGCTGTTCGAAGCCGAATCAATATCTATTTCCTCCTGTGGAAATCAAGAATGAAATTCCACAGTCCCTCCGGACTATCAATGGTCACTCTAGACCCTTGCCAAGCCCATTCCGGACTTAGCGATCGAATAGAAAGATCCTGTTGCGCTCCGACATTACTTTCTATCCCTTGCACTCCGGCCCCAGTGAGGGCATATAGCGGTGTCTTCGTCTTTCTGGACCGATCATAGACTCTCCGGGCTCTTGCTGGTTACCATTCTATCACTCTCCAGTGAAGGAGAAATAGCGTCGAGTGAGCCGATCCCGTCGCTCTTCGGCGAAGCGGCAACACCCCCTGCACTCCAGTTCAGTGTCTCTGAACATTAAGCGATGTCATGGCCTAAATCCTAGGTCGATCATAGCCACTTCGGGTTCTTATCGAACCCTGATCCAGTCACAATGACGTTAAGTGAGTCGATCCTGTCGCTCTCCAATGAAGCGACTCACTTCCTGCACTCCAGACCCCGCCTCTCCGGGTAGGGTCATAAAGCGATCATTTTCAAGCTGGTTTTCAATATCTATCCTTTAATTCACCGGTCAAAGGTTTTATCTTTTAAAATTCAAGTTCATTTATTAAATTCAAATCCCAGATTGTTCAATCTTAAACAACAGAAAATATCTAGATATTGCCTCTCCGAGAAGAGCGGTCTATTACCATCTCAGTGCATGCCTAAGGATCTCTCCGGTTCCCGTACACATGTAAGTGAAATAGCCGTTTTATTTTGAAATCAAATCTAATGAGTCTAATAGACCAAATTCCAAATCCTGAACCTGGCCCTTGCTGTCATAATCAATTGATGACGAGTCGTGATCCCGATCCAGGATCAGTTCTGTTAGGTGGATGCGGCGGTTTCTCAGGTCTTACGGTCGTCGTACGATCTCTGGTATATTATGCAATCTACCACTTCTGGCATGTTCTTCCACCTCATTCTTTAAGTGGCGGCATTCATCGGTAGTATGCCCATCTAGCTCATGGAATAGGCAGTACTTTTCACTCCTACGCTTCCGCTCTGTGGGATCTCCCTTGGGTGGCTTTCGTTAGGGGAGTTGCCCCCGAGTCTCCGTATAAATCCATTACAAGCTTGCCGTCAAATCTGTATATTGCCTGAATCTAGGCTCTTGGAATTTCTTGCATTTGTCAGGACCATCGTATCTGTCATCCTGTTTTTTCTATCCTGTTTTTGCTTCCCTTTGTCCGCTTCAGACTGTTCTTTGGAAGTTCCTCTGCCTTACACATCGTTTGTTTCTCGTCTCTCAGCGCGTGAATCTTCTAGCCGAATGAATCTCTCAGCCTCATGATAGAATTCTCCGAGATCTTGTGGTGGATCTCTCACCAAAGAATCCTTAAACTCCATGCCTTCGGCGACTCCTGCTACTGCTGCCATCAAAATCATCGATGGATCCGGACGATCTACTAAAGCCACCGTTGCATTGAACCATAGTAAAATATCTCTTATGGACTCTCCGGTCCTCTGCTTCATCGAAGCTAAAGTCATCACACTCTTGGGTCGCATCACATGGACCCTGAATTGTCTCATGAAGCACTCCATTAGCTCGTCCCATGTTTTGATCGATCCATTCTCCAGCTGCCTAAACCAAAGCGCGGCCAAATTTGATAAAAACAACGGGAAACATCGTGCCATCACTTCTTCGGATGCTCCCAGCACGTCCATATACCTGATATATCTGGCGATGTGCATGGTCAAGTCCGACTTTCCGTCATAAGGACCCACCATGGGTAACTAGAACTTTGGAGGATTCCTCGCATTCCTGATATTCGGAGTGAACGGACTTCGATTAACATCCTCTAATCCTCCGCTCGATAATCCTGCTCTCATAATTCATCGTACTAATCCATCCATTCTCTCATCTTCATCCAGGGGTTGCTCCCTTATCAAGTTTATATCCTGCCCTTCAGGTCTCGAAGGGTATTCCGGGTAATATTCTTCATGTGGCTCATTAGCGTTATCGTTGGCTCTGGCCTATTGAGCTCCATCTATGGGTCTTCCAACATCTGATCCTGAGGGTTTTCCCGCAAGTCCTTGTTGACTGCCTCCAGGTCCTGCATTCTGGTCGTGAATCTGACCTTCGTTGGTTTCTGCAATCCTAACTCCTTGTCCTGCATTCGCAGTCGCTGTAGTCGGTCTAAGGTTCTACGCACTTGCCTCTCTCATCTGCTCAAAGAAGCTTTGCATCATATCCTGTTGACTCTTTAATAATTTTTCATGTATTGAATCCGCCATAACCTCCATCTCGTCCGTAATGATGTAGATCAAAGCTTGTCCTCCAGTTCCAGAGGATGCCTCTTGACTTCCCTCTTGTTGGCTTCTCTCGGCTCTTTGTCTTCTACTTGTTTGTCGTGACTCCTTCAAACTTTCAAATCTGAACTCCAAATCTGGTGTAGCGGGTGCTAGTTGTTCTCAGTGAAAGCACTAAAGTGTTTGCACGAAAATTGGTCACAGACCCCGAGTATCGTGAAAGCACTAATATATGAATGTAAATCAACAATGTCCAAACACAAATTTCAAATCCAAGCAGAACAGAGAACAACAATTGAGAAATAATGAACAGAAAACACGAGATTTATAGTGGTTCGGCTTTTTCTGGCCTACGTCCACTTCAAATGATAATCTTTTTATTGATGTTCTTGCTAGTTACAGTAGATTAAAGCAGTAATTTTCGAATACAATGATGGAGTTTGAGTGCAATCGTGATTTCGGCAGAGTATGGACGTCGCCGGATCCAAAAGTCTTTTTTCTATAGGCTCTAGGGTGCTATTTATAGGCGTTCCCTACAAATATCTGGCCCAAAATTTGGAAGACTCCTTCTGGCACATGAGTGGGCCCACACGATCGATCCCATGAAGTTTCGACTCGATCCGCGATCGATACGAACCAATTTCATATCGATCAAGATTTGGTCCAATCAAGTTGAAATTTGGCATGAACCTTCTTCAACATGTACGTAAGCTCCTGTGAAATTTCGTAGCATTTGGACCTATGGATCGTGAGATATGATCGATGCAAGATTGCATTTCTGTGTATGCTGTCGCACTCGAATCGATCGTTCGTATCGATCCATTCATATCGATCCAAGCACGTGATAGCATGTTGACGTGGGGCATACTATTCGGATCGATCCACTTTTTATGCCGAGTTGATCGAGTCTTATCTTTTTCGTATCGATGAATTGTCTGTTCGTATCGATGAAAAGTGTTGATTTCGAATCGTTCTTTTGTAGCTCTTTTGCATCGGTGTTTTGAGGCTACTTCGCATCGATAGCTGGGGGTCATTTCATACTGATATCTGGAGGTAGTGTTTCGCATTGATCGTTTGATGATCCATCGATACAGATTGCTCAATTGGGACTGATACGAATTGATTTCGAGTGTTCGATGCGAAGTAAAACCGAGTCGAGTGGATCAAGCAGAGCGTCTGTGAGGGATACGAAGTAGACATTGCTGATCGATTCGAAACTACAAAGAGTTTCACTTTTATCGATACAAACTCAATGGATTCGAATAGCACAACCATAGATCGTTTCGAACTTGATGGATTCGAACAGATCAACTCCATGGCTCTCTGATGGATATAAACAACGTGTCTGTGATCGATTCGAACGACGTGTGTTCCTATATCATGTCGATCATATCTTGAGCATACGAACTCGGATTGACTTGAAATTTGAAACGTCAGCTTTTATGGCTTTGCTTGTCATGTCTTGTCAATTGTAGCCCGATCCGGACTCGAACAAAATTCATCGATATCCATAGTGAACCTGCGATGTACAATCGATATTTGTGACTAGTAATCATTGATTTTCAGTTAATTTCCCGATATCTCGACTTTGTCAAAAGGTGGGATAACAACTTGTACTTGCATGAATTTATTTTCCCTACACTTGTTAAAAATATCAAATTTGTGTTTAAGTCCTTTCTTTAAATAATTTTATAAAATTTTATTTTAAACTCTTTGCTAAACTTTATTCTGTTATGTTGTTAAATTCCTTTGTTTTTAAAATTTTGTATTATATTTCTTCATTTAGTTTAATATATATGTAGGTTTTTATTATCTTAAGTATTATGGTTTTAAATGTTTGTATATTTAAATTATACTTACTTAATGCTTATCTTATAAATGTATATATATTTTTAAAGCTTCTATCCATTCTTGTTTTATATTGGTATTCATACATTTTATATTACTTATACATATATCAATTTTAAAGAAATGATTTTAAAATCCAACTATACTTTAATAAATAAACACACATGTGTAAACTAGATAATATAAAATTTAGCTTTAAGAAACTTTTAAAATTTTACTATATTAATTTCAAAATATAACTTTCATATATATATATATATATTATAATTCCAAAACAAATTTTTATTAGTTTTAAATTATAGAGTTTTCAAACCCACAATTCAATTTAAAATCAAAATCAATATATGTATGTGTACATATATATATATATATATATATATATATATATATATATATATAAACAAACAAACAAACAAAATATCTTATTTAATTTGGAAATTTTAAATTAGTTCACCAATTAAATCCAAAAATTTATATTAATCACCAATTCTAAATTTGACTCAAAAACCGGGATCATTGCAGATTCTCCCCTTAAGAAAATGTCATCCCCAAAATTTGCTAGACAAGGAGACTACAAAGAATGGATGGCGAAAGTTTACCAGATCAAACTGAATATCTATTCTACATTTGGCTTTCCAAATCAGAATATCACCAATAATTATGAGAGCGAACTTATTTAATATTTCACGAAGTACTCGAGTCATCCGGTCTATGAAATATGCAGGGAATTATTAGTTCGAAGGGATAACTAACCGTTCATAAAATATATCTGGACCCCAAAGAATAAACAAATGGATACAATCCAATTTGGCTTTATATTTTTGTTAACCAATTATTTCTATAAAATTTCAAATTAATTAAAGTTAAAATCCAAAACTGATAGAAAACTGATGAAATGGGAACTTATCTACAACGATTCGTAGGGCCACCATCACCCAAAGCTTTTCCTTGTAGCTGCCATGAAGCCATCTAAGAATTGAAACCAGATCAAAGGAGATTAAGAAGAGTTGTTTTCGTTGTTGCAGGGTATTGACCATTTGTAGTGGTATTTCCCTGTCCCCTATCTCGTCCTCTTCTTGCACTCATACTCACTATCAGTGGATAGTAAGAGAATTTACTGAGGCATACAGACGGATATCTTAGGGATACTCATTCTAGGGTATTTGCATCCCTATCTCTAATGAGTAACCTAATGTGTTATACTCCCGAGCAAAAGTTCTTACTAAACTTCAGCCAAATGAAATGACCTGACTCGACCTTCGAAAATCGAGACCCATATACATCATCCGTATTCGAATGCCGCAGATTCAAATGTCGAATCTGGTTCGCCGGAGCTTATAACACATTAAGTACAACAACACAGTGGAAAACAAATGAATAATTTATATAGATATACAATATTTGATACAACACATTGATACAAATGATTATCAATATCATAGATACAAGATAACAACGGAAGAGATAACTCCAACATGATCTCCAAGAGAGAGTGAATCCACAAACTGCAGCTCCAATTAAAGCTCAAAAGATTCCAAGCTTGAATCACCATCACGTTGTATTAAGCAAGGTCAGTCCAAATATTGAAGAGAAACAAATGCTATCGCCAAATCCAAAGGCTCCAAAATTGCCAAATAGAAAGCCGAAGGCTACCGATCTATATCTACTAGATGATTATCCGGAAATATGACTCTAGGCTGCCCGTGTAGAAAATCGTGGGCACCCAGAGTTTAGAAAGGGAACAATAAACTCCAGGTCAGTCGTGGGACTGGTGTGAGCAAACGAAAACAGTTTGTCTTTAACAAAAGAAAACAAATGAAATTTAAAGAAATCCACAATGCTTTTTGGAAAATGAAACTACCATAAGGCCTCCCGCCACACATATAGTGCAAGCGTACAATTGGAGGAGATTTCTTCTTATGATAGTCAAACATGCTTGATACGCAAAAATCCTTTTAATATTATTATTAGTGCATAGTGATGAAAACATTTTGAAAGTATAATATTAATCTTAGCCAACATACACATTTCGTACTATGCCTACTATAGCTACCATGTTCAATAGCAGGTTACCACCACATTCCATGGCAGGCTATACAATTAAAACCGTACAAGGTGCGTATTGTTTTCTTGGATTTCCAACAAATGGTCATGCTAAGGAACTTCCTAGGCCACATGGGTACGCCTCTGGAGGGACGCCTCGAGAACCTAACCAGATCTCTGCCAACATAAGGCCGGGTTACCTTTGTAACTAGGTAACTACTACACGGGTATGCCATCCCCCGATCGTTACCGACCTTTATCCGAGCGCTCAACACCAACAACCACAAAGTAATAAATTTGTAGCAACCACATAGGTTAAATATCTGGGGTCCATACCATGATACCATCTTTTTCCAGAAGGAAATGGACATACCCTAAAGGGCGCAACCCTCATAACCTTGCTGCATTCTTTCGGTTTTGACCATTTTCGGGTTGTGAGGTCCTGATGAGGTCATGTCCACAAAGCTACGCTTTTTACAAAAGGCATGCTTTGATCAACAAATGATCAGCAGCACTTCGTATGCCACATTACCAAATTGGGAATATATCACTGGTAAATATCAACTACATAACCTCTGAGCTACGTCTCAAAGAAGGGTGTTAAGCTAAGAGAATAAATTCTCCACCATCAAACAGAAATGTATTTGATAGAAACCAGCTTTACATCTCAAAGTGTAATGTTAGACATACATCCATACAAGTCCGTTCCGGGTTCGAATGGAACCGAAGGCACTTCAAAGAAGCATTTACAATACGGGTATTCACAATCCCGATCGGACTCCCCATCACATATGGAGATCTCTATACCATAACTACTCAGTGCAGAGTCATTCGACGGGTAATCCTTTCGTTCTCGAAAATATCCAGTCTTCACCATTGGTCTTCAAATCGTCGTATCATTATTCAGAATGGGTTATATGACATAAAGTCCTCTCTCGGCTAAACCGAATAATGAGCTCAAATTTTAAAACATATGGATATATGGGATCATAGTTAAGTCTCACTTTTAACCCAAAACCTTTTCTTCAAATGGTTTAAACAAACTACCATTTTCAAATCTTTTTAAACAAAAGATTCACCCTTTAAAATCACTTCCAATTTGAAACAAAGTTCACCATTTTTCACAAAGATTCATTCATAGCTTTCAAAACTATTTTTATTTCAAACTTGAAATCCTTTTAACACAAATTGTAGATCCTTTCTTTATATGAAAGCTATTACTATTTGGAAAACAAGGGTTTTTGTTTCGGAAAAATCCGATCAAATATGCACAAGTTATATCCTTTAAAGTATAAACTTGGGTTGAATTTAAATTCCCAAAATAATACTTTTAAAATGGTTTAAAATCCATGTATATATTATTGTATAACTTGTATACCTTTTCAAACCATAGTTTCTAAAATAAATTCAAAAATTAAACAGGATATATTTGATTCAAACAAATTTCAAATTCAAATTCCCTTTTCAAAATCTTTTCATATCCAACCCAATTCCATCTCCAAAATCATTTTGGATTCAAAATTCAATCTTTAAAACCATTTCATAATATTAAATTCAAATATCTATGACTTATTCCATTTCCTCGTGCAATCCATATTTGTGTGTATATAGTGTAGTCCAGGGGTTTTACACAATGGTGCAACATCGTCAATCATCACAATCCATGCATAGCAATATCGATAAGCGATATAAACCTATAACGCTTATCTTCATTCACAGTTTCACAAATAAATAATATAAATTCAACGTAGATAAATAAATTACATTCATCACAGCTCAAATCAAAATACTTTATATCAAAAAGCATCACACATCAGGGATATCAAACAATTCATACAATCCAAACATCCATAAGTAAGATCAGTTAGTCATCTGATTAATTTAAACCAGACTAATTATTTATGAATAAATTACTCTCCTGGTTAATTAATCATTAATGCATTACAAACCATTTTAATTAGTTAACCTTTAATCATTTATTAATTAACCTTTAATAATAAATTAATTAATCTTAACTAATAAACTAATTAACCTTTAATCATTAAATAATTAACCCTTAATTATTTAATTACCTTTTAATTAATTTTCCTTAACTATTTAATTAACCCTTAATTAATTACCCTTTAATTAATTGTGCTTAATTAATCACAATAAGTGATTATCCCTAATCAATTTCATTAATTAATTAACCTTTAATTAATTATCCTCAAATTAATTACCTTAATTAACTAATCACATTAATTAATTATCCTTTAATTAATTATTGTTTAATCACTTGATTTATCAACCTTTAATCATTAACTAATTACTTTTAATTACTTTCATTAAGTAATCATCCTTAATTAATTAATACTGTAATTAATTACATCAATTACTACTTTAATAAATTACATTAATTATTCTTTAATTTTATCACAATAATTAATTAGCCTTAAATTAATTACAAAAAGTAATTAGCTTTAATTTAATTACACAAAGTAATTAACTTTCAAATCAATTACACAAAGTAATTAGCTTTAATTTAATTACACAAAGCAACTATCCATCAATTAACTTTAAAAAAAATTTGATCTTTATAAGTAAATCTTGAAATTTATTTAAAACCTTGTTAATAAATTTACTTTGAAAAAAACTTGATTTATATTCCTTTCAAAAACTTATTCAATTTATTTAAACTTGGTCAACATTCATTTGAAAACTAAACTTGTTAACTCCACAAAAGAAAAACCTGGGCCATCACTTGTTTTTCCCGAGCCCAACTTCGAGTTACTCGCTTTCAATTCACTGCTTCGGGACAAATCACAAATGCTTCGAGTAAATCACATGAAACTCCCTTGTCTTCCCCAATCTCAATCAAACCCATATACGAACATACACACATGCATGTGTATGCCTGAACGATGCGACTTCGACCACCGATACCACCCCCAGCACACCAGCGACAACTATCCCGACCCAAACGACACCTAGTTCGATCAAACTAGCCTAAGATCAAAAACGATCTATCGAGCTCCACCTGAAACCCAACCTAGATCAATAAATTCACCTCGCCTCAACGATTCCGACCACAGGAGACTACGTTACCACGATCAAAGTTATGCCAGACTTCCCTCTTTGCTTTCCCCCACATGCGATCGTCTCCCGATCATCCAAGTCGGCGCTATGGCCTCAACTAAAACGTCGAACCCATTAGGGTCTTAAACCCTAAATCGATGTTGCGCGGCCACCATGACGATGTAGAAATTCCATCACCATATTTTTCGTAACCACCAACCTCCCAGCAAGTTTCAGCCACAATTCTGAAGCTATACGTCTACGCGATCATCAGAAATCGAATAAAACCCAAATTCTGATCATCTCATCTTTTCTCACAAACAACCATCTTAAAAATCTTGATTTTAACATTAAAAATCATAGTTTTCAATTTTAAACAAGACTATATGAATGAATCAAGAAATCATGGTAATTGAATTTTTAAGAATGTTTAATTTTTACTGTACATTTCATTTTTTCTCAAATAATCAAAAATGATTTCACTTGAAACTATTTTTATAATTAAGATCTTGCTAAATTGAACATATTTTATTTAAGCTCCGAGCCTAAAAATAATCATGGAATGAGATTTTGGATTTTATACGAGTTTGAAACCTATATCTGGAACAGAAGCATGCATACTCAAATTCTATGGGTATACAGACATGCAAGCAAAATTTTATCTATATCAACTTTTCCCAGCACATTTTCATACATCAATCACATATAAACAGGATATAATAGCTTCCAGATTTCATATGGGTAGTTCTCTCACCTGTCATAGAAGAAAGAGCATGGAAAAAGGTTTGAAAATCTAGAAAATTGAATTTTTGAACTGGATTTTAATCTGCTAGTTGATCTGTAACTTGATGTATATTGAATGGATCTTTGCATGCCTTTGATCAGGTTGAGGATTTGGAAAATATTGTCTAAACTTGAATCTGATTTGCTTGTTTGATCCAAATTTGCTTCTCAGGTTGAAGATTTTAAAAGCTAGAAATTAGTTGTTGATTTGAATAACTTGAACTTGTTTATCTTCAGGTTTGATTGCTTTAAACTTTGCTTGCTTATTTGATTTGCTCCATGCTTGATTCTTATTTGCTTTGAATTGTTTCATGCTTTTGAATTGTTCAGGTTAAAAGTTGAAGTTGGTCTTGTATTTGTTTGAAGCTTTGTTGAGATGATTTTCATTTTTCTCAGGTTTTTTAGGTTCGTAAGTTTTCCTTTCTCTGATTTGTTTTACATGTTTTGGAATTTATTTTAATATGAATTTCATTATACTGGTTTTGGTTTTGAATTGTATCAAGGAAAATGAGAATAGAAGGAGATAGATTCATATATACTTGAAATTCTTTTTATTTTTTCACTTTCAAAAAGGAAAAGAATTTCTTTTTAAAAAGATGACACTTGTTAATCTTTATACAAAAATTACTTACACTTGTTTATTAACATGAACACTTGTACTTGCACGAATTTATTCTGCCTACACTTGTTAAAAATATCAAATTTGTATTTAAGTCCTTTCTTTAAATAATTTTATAAATTTTTGTTTTAAACCTTTTGCTAAACTTTATTCTCTTATGTTGTTAAGTACCTTTGTTTTAATTTTGTTTATTATATTTCTTCAATTTAGTTTAATATATATGTATGGTTTTACTATCTTAAGTATTATGGTTTTAAATGTTTGTATATATATTATACTTACTTAATGTTTATCTTATAAATGTGTATATATATTTTTAAAGCTTCTATCAATTCTTGTTTTATATTGGTATTCATTTTATATTACTTATACATATATCAAGTTTAAAGAAATGATTTTAAAATCTAACTATACTTTCATAAATAAACACACATATGTATACTTGATTATATAAAATTTAGCTTTAAGCAACTTTTAAACTCTTACTGTATTAATTTCAAAATATAACTTTCATATATATATATATATATATATATTATAATTCCAAAACAATTTTTCATTAGCTTTAAATTATAAGTTTTCAAACCCACAATTCAATTATAAATCAATTTATATACATATATATAAATAAACAAACAAAATATCTTATTTAATTTGGAAATTTTAAATTAATTTACCAATTATATCCAAAAATTTATATTAATCACCAATTTTAAATTTGACTCAAAAACCAGGATCGTTACAAATTGACAAACGAATTAACTATATAATATCATAAATATAATAACTATTTATATGTGATTATGAATGTGGAATTGTACCTTTTACCGAAGCCTAGTTGTTACACCTTGAAACAAATACCAAAACTCATTATATCGGATCCCGTATCCAGAAGTTGCTACCTTCCCAAACACATATACCATCGACAATTAAATTATGTTTTATTTGATGTTTTAAAGCTTGATAATTTGAGGTATGGAGAGGTGATATGGCTGGCCTAATCTGGTTTAGAGGAGAGGCAAAACTCAAGAAATAAATGTGGATTAGATGTCATTAAATAAAGGAGATCTCAAGAAAAAAACAAGGATCTATATCATTATTCTACTCATACTAGTTCTTCCTTTTTTAATTCAAAACCTAACCCCTTAGCTATTTAATGGCCAACTCCTTTAGCCTATGTATGGACGGCTATTACAAGCAACAAATGGACCCTAAAACCACTTCATGCTCGATCAATATTTAAACACTTAAATCCAATTTAAATGCGAATCGTTATCGTACATGATAAGTGTATTTATAATACACACTATTCATTTTGTTTCCGGTGCATATTATTATATTACTCCGTGTCTGTGATTCTGTGATTATTTATTTACTGCATATGTCAAGTTTTGCCAAATATAAACTTACAATCTGGTATTTTGAGCAATTCAATTCCGGCATGTTCGTTTGCGAATGGTTGAAAATATCAGATCGTTACAATCAACTCTCTCCAATGTTGATAAACTATCTTTATCATATAGAACTAGTCGGAGCATATTACTTAACTTCTAGTTAGCTCTTTTCATTACATTGTTATCATATAACAATATAGTACCTTAATACTTGAAACCACCCCTAACTTGGTTATAATTTTGTACATTTATATTTGTATAATGCGTTTATCATGGTGCTATTCAAGGCGATGTACGTAGCCTTTTTATTGAATTAGCCACAAACTTTTGTTTAGAACATTTTCAACTTAAAGCTTCTTAACTAAAAGTTAAAATGTGAATTTAATATCACTTATGAAGTTTGAGTCTGAATACTCCTTCATCAGGGATTCATTATTTTATAAATAATTCTCTAGTATTTCAAAAACACTCAAGAACACTCTAAACTACCATTTAGTGATCTTAATTAGCACTTGATATTTGTTTAATGCATCAAATACATAAGCAAAATACGATATTATAGATAATACAACATGTATGATAATTTCTATCGTCAATGCATAAGAAATTCATCTTACATGTTTCATATTAAACATTTTAATAAGGTGTCTTCGCATACTATTTAGGACATTCACAACATCCTTTATACATATTATAAAAGATATGATTTACAAATTCAATATCGAGTATTAAACAACCAAATTATTACCGATTTTAACACAAGTACATCATTAACGATCAGCGGTATGTTATTTTCATATAATTTAGAAATATCTATGTATCTTTTAATGGTTCTTTCTTTTGGCCACAAGCTTCCTCTTCGTTTTGATTGAAAATCAAACTATTTGATATTTCTATCAAAACACTTATTCAAGTTTGATGCTTGTCAAATGATACTTTCGTAGCCATTCTTGGATCATATCCAAAAAACCCACAAACTCAATATCGCTCCCACTAACTTTGGAGCACTTTGGTTGTTATATGCAAACAGTTTATTCTAAATCATTATTCAGAATTTATCATTTCAGCGCATATGTACCAAAATACAAAGTCATACTAGGTGACAATTTTGTGAGTAAAATCTAAATTAACTTGAGCACATCGAATAAAGAATTTGTTACATAATTTTCAACAATTAAAATTTACGATGTTATTCTTATCAATATGGCTCGTAATATTCCAACTGCATTAGTCTTTCTCATAAAGATACATATACGGTCGATGGATCATATTCGTTTGGGTACAACTACCAAAATCAAATTTTGATGACGTTCTTGGAATCCCTTCGAATTTGTTCATTATACCATATTGCAGAGTCAATAATCTTAATGGTTTAATTAACATCTAAGGATTATCTTTCTTGAATTGTAAGAAACTTGTTGATTCTCTTCAATATGTGAGAATATTTATTAGATATTCTAATACGTTATGTTCAATTAGGTTTTGTTAATTTCACTTTATTCGTCATAGTCAGTTTTATCCTTACATTGTATCTAATTTCATCTACTAATAATTTCTAAAATAAATTCCTTTACTAAAAAGTTGGTATTTCTCGAGACAACAATTGTTTTTTAGTGCAATGGTATAGATATTCATAAACATCTTATGAATTTCCATATATATAGTTTGATTTTAGTTTTACTAAAACTTATGTTCAGAACATAAATATGTTATTCAATGATAATAACTTTTGAAATTCTTTTAGAGCAATTCATATAAGATCCCTCACGTGGAGTTATTATGTGTAGTCTTTCATCCAACATAACTTGCCAACTCCTTGGCTTAGGATATGTTAGAGTTTCTTATAAACCTTTATCTTCTATGATTTTGTAAATAAGACTTTAGATGAAATTAATTTTAACCTCGCATACTACTCTCAAGTATATGACCTTATAGAAAGAAGTTAACTCGAATTCAGTCACCATTAATCATACTTAGTTCAACAAAGTTCGATTACTCCTTATTGATACATCATTATATATCATAGGGAGGAGTGACATTTCATATTGAATCATTACTCATTTTTTGGTATGTTCATAATTCTCTCTAATATACTCACATATTTGATCAAATCCAATCAATTTTATTTCTATTGCATGTTATTTATTTATTTCCATTACATACTCTATGAGCTTTACAAAGACATGACATATGTATATCAAATACACATGTCCATATCGGTGATAACTCATCGATCAATATAACAAAGTACATGGAATTGTTCTGGTATCAATATACTTATGATTGCATACATCTATATGTATTAATCTGAAGAGTCTATCAACTCTTATCACGCTGCCACTAAATTGGTGCTTTGCTCTTAATTGTTTAAGATATAATTAACTATTATTATTTGGTTCATAATCATATAATCAAATTATTTTTCAAAACTACAGCTTAATCTATAATTCAAAATCATTTGCAAATAATTTCATATACTTTTGTATTGTCTAATGAATCACATTGTGAAAACAAATACCACATTATAGTTTTATTTTATAATGAATATTCATACTAAAATAAAACTATGCGTTTTCAATCAACATTGAAAGACGGTTATTATTTCAAAAATAACGTTTGGTATTTTTATGAAAACAATTTTCATAACTTGATGAGACTAATAAGTGTTATATAGCATGCTCCCACTATTTCTATCAGTACTATAATAGCATATGAAATACGAAGCTCCATTCAACCACTTAATATAGCTATTTATTTCATTTGCTATAACTAGTTTACTATCAAGAATTTTTAGATCATATATCTTAAATTCATATAAATAAATCTCGAAGAAAACTATATTTAACGTGAAAATACATTTTGAAATAGAAATCATATTTCCTAGAGACGAGGAAGGGCGTAGCAAGCGACGAAATGCTTCGGGGAGTTGAAAATAAGCATAGATCCGGAGATTCCCGAATAGGTCAACCTTTCGAACTACGCTTACCTATCCAACACTTCGATCCGGCTCTACCCAAACTTTGTTGATTCACCCCAACATTACCCACTTGTCCGACTGTTGCTAAGCAGTTTTTGGATATCAAACGGACCTCCCCGGATGGTAATCTTAATGTGGCTGATTTACCCTCTTTTGCGATCAGTTTCGCTACAGCGCCCGCCGCTCTAGCTAATTGTCTACCATTTCGATTTTAATTATCAATTATTATTTTACGGTTCTTGCTTCCAATGTTTCTTTATGAAGTGGAAGTGACCATTCACTCTCTTCATCCCAACCATGCCTTAAATTACATCTACTGTTATATATTCACTTTGTAATCTGAATGGTTGAACCATTCAATGGAAATTCTTATTAAAATAATGTAAAGAACTCTGTACATTGCATTTGGTCATCCTTAATATTTAAGGATATCAAATATGCTGCAGTTTATGTAAACTGATCAAACTGACATTTCAGTGATTGATTTCTTATACCCATCCTGTCGCTTTTGTTTTAGCATTACGTGTAGTCACAACACGATCATTATTGTAATCAATTATATTAAATACACGATCTCACACTATGGTTTACTTGTTTATTTCGAATGAACTAGTTTCATCGGGGGTTTGTACATTATGGATTATGGTTGTTCACCATATAACATTTATATGTGATCGTATATGGATCAAGTATACATCTTGTATTGCTTTTAGAATTCTAAATAATTAAAGAAAATACATAGTCACAAATAAACAAACACGTAAGTGACCAAGTTATGAACATTTTGTGTAGTTGTATAATGAGGCACTTGCATGGATCAACATGCAAAAATATTTATTGGTAAGAATATTTTATATTTCTATTTATCAATATCAATTCAGTTCATTTATATACTTTAATTGATAAACATTTTATCAATTTTATTACTTGCATAAATTTATCGATATAGATTATTTTAACTTTACATATAGAAAATGTTCTTACAATATAAGAAAGGTTAAATGTTGCCATCTCATGTTTCTTATAAGGCTCCCACTAGCTTTTTTTTCTTAAAACCATAAGGAAAAATGTAGAAGTCTTTCGACTGAAGTAGTGGATGTTAGGACTTATTTATCTTGAAATTCCGACCTTGAATTTGATCAACAAGTCATAGCCCCACAAACGATGGATAACTACTTATCAATTGTATCATATACAACTCTTAACCCGTTGTTTCTTATCCTACTCTCATTTAAACTTTGAGTTTTCTCAACAAATTGAAAGAGAGTATTCACTTATACCTAACATTTCATGATGACCTAAGTGTATTGTAGTTACCTTATTATAATACACTTAGGTCATCATAGCAATAAAAAAATTATAAATCACATCATATATTTTATTTAACTTGCAATGAAATGTTTAGTATTGCGTGAGTGGGTTTAATCACTCGCCTTTGATTTATAGCCAATTGAAAATCCAATAACAGCCCAAAATTTCAACACTCTCCAAATTCAACCATACTAGTTTTATGTTGTTTGGAATTTTGATACAAACCCAAAGGAAGAAACCGCGCATTAATCGGGATTCATATGGAGAAGATATTCAAGTTATAAGAATATATTGGAAATGAAATAGAAAACCATGTACGCATATTTTAATAATAAAATAAAACACGTTAGTTACTTACATTAAGAATTTTGAAGCCTGCTCATGTCTCTAAATTTTGGAAAATGAACAAAAAAAGGACACGATGGCTCACACATGGAGGAAGGAGGCTTTAGGAAATGGATTTGTAAACAAATGGAAAAGATTGGCTTCATGAAAATAGGTTGCTCACATTTGTTTGCTTCTTTTTAAAGAGAAAGAAAACTTTAGGCAAAAGAAATAATGGAAGCACATTTTGAAAATGGAAAGTTAAAGGAAGAGATTTATGAAATAGGAACGAATTAGGGAAAAGCACGTTTGAAAATTGGAATATAAAAGGGAAAGATATAAGAAGATGTAAATTTGCAAAATAAAAAGAGCCTAACATGTAGGTAATTAACAAAAGATAAAAAAAACACGATGGAATTTGATAAGACATGTTTAAATGGTAAGCAAATCTTTTGTATAAAATTTCAAAACATGTGCCACATCAATTAATTTCATCAACACACATGAAACATTTCAGGCAAGGGTTGCGTGTAAATAAATAAAACTTACTAGAAGACAATAAGAGGCATGTATTTAATGAAAGAAAGTAAAATAAAATAAATGAAAGCGACGATTTAAATTTAAGAATGTAGTCCCCATATAGAAATCACAGATCTAATATACTAAAAAAACAATTCGTTTTAACATATTTTATTTATCCTATTACGCTCAAATTTACACACACATATGTATTTTTATTTAGTAAACATTAAATAAAATTAAACACTACAATTAACATAATGAGGACCGCCACCCCACACATTAAAATATGAACTGAGACTCCAAAGTCAAATTCGAAACTATTCCAAATCAAAAATTTAACCAAACCTTCAAGTTGTTTTCTTATCATTTATTATTGTTATTTTTTATATAAATTAAATTCAAATCAAGTTTGAATATTTAAATAAATCAAATAGTCAACTAGAAACATACAACAAAATTCAATTCTTTGTTTTAATGAAATTAAAATAACATTCACAGATGAAATATTAACTTTATTTGGTAAGAATATTCTTTTCAAGAAACCATCATTTTCTTTTATTTTTATTGAAAAATATTTCTTTTTATTACACAATAATTTATAATTAACACCTCCCCCTTTAAAACCAGCTTATATTTAAAGATTATCCCATTAAAGAGTCACATAAATAATACTTTGTACAACTACATCATTTCTTTATCATTTAATTTCATATTATCATTATATTTATAACAAATTTAAGAACTCACAATTTGAACGTAATATTTCTCAATGAAATTCTCATTATATTTTTAACACAAAACATATGTTGCACATATCCTTAATTAATTACCATTTACTTATATCTCTTATTAATGGAAAGTTAAAATTACTATTAATTACAATGATTAAATCTCAAAACAAACCCTAATACATGGGAGATAATTAATCCAATTGTTTCCTTTGAAATCCAATTTTCTATGTTAAATCCAATATCTGTATACTAATTTAATTCCAACATTTAATTACAACTGTAATAAAACCTGTTCATTATATATTTAAATTCCAAACAAATCCTTTTATTTTGATTTACATTCTTATTATCAAATCAACTATTCCCTTATGCAATTGATTAACATAAATTTTGCACTCACCACTCAACATTAACGTTTCTTCTTTTATCAATTATAATATTTCAATTACATTAGTTCTCCATTAATTGCCAAATAAATTTCTAACGGATTTAATTATAAGAAAATAAATAAAACAATGGTTATACGTTAATAATCCATATCTATTAACTTATTGTTTACAAACAAAGGTTAATAAATTTACGTACAAAATAATTGATTTCAAACTCCATATTAAAACCAACTGCAATTAATAACATAAGATTACAACAAATTTATACATCATGTATTCTGTTCCTTATTAACCTTTATTATTTAAATTGATTGAAATTATGTTAACATAGTATAGTAGTCAATTACATTCAATCAATATTAGCAAATTATATGTTTTATCTCATTAAAGTTAGTTGTTTTAAGATTTATCTTAAAGTCGAAATTTCTAATCTAATAAGATTCAATTTTATAAATCATAAATTTTAATTTCTGACAATATTAAAGCCCAGAGCCTTATTACATTTAATATTTTTAATTATCAAAATATGGGTTTTTACAGTCTTCCCTACTCAAAACTTTTCATCATCGAAAAGGAAGAAGAAGGAATCGAGGAATTTGAAATATTTTATCCAAAATGATCAATTTATAAACAATTTAAATTACATATTTAAATCTAATATAAATTTGAAAATAACTGAACTTGCACGAAAAAATTCGGCAGCATCTCCTTTGTGCGGTTAGGTCTAGAAAAATAATAATATCAATAATAAACGTATATTTATAATATCTCAAAAATAAATATCCCAAACCATGGGATAATAATAAAATATCGCTATAAAACAATAATCCAAAAACATACCTATTTGTTGGGAAAACAACTTTATTTATGAAACCAAAAGCAGTAACTATTGCTTCCATACACCTGTATTTCACTTATATTATCCAAAATAGTGAGAACTTTGTAGTAGAGAGATATTTAAGTTGTTTCAATTTGCAACAAAAGCAAATCAATATAAAACATATTCAAACAAACAATACAACCATTTATGCAACTAAAGAATCAATCATACATCCATAGCAACCAAAACCAGTGGTCTGTTTAGTTCAAAAACCTTTAATCATGCAAGGTGATGAATAAACTATCAAGTGTACCCTATGCTCAACAGCTTTAGATAATTACTTAATATATTAGTCAAACAACCTCAACAACTAGAAGTATTCTTTTCCAAACTTACCATTAGCCAAACAATAAGAATTTTAATTTTTTTAAGTTTATTCGATTGATTTTTTTCATCATTTACCTTTCATTCATTTATTTATATAAAGATCAATCACTTACATAATTTAGTTTCCATTAAATATTTAAGTCATTAATGAATTATTTCAAAAAAATATTACTTAAGCTTCTACTATCCTACTTATTTTTATAACTCCATTCGGTTATTGAATAGAAATTTGAGTTTTTGGCATTTTGCCTTGAAGAGAAGAGAAATATTTCAACATATCTAAAAATTCAGTTAAAATATTTAACCTCATTAAGATATATTAAAAACATCCTCATAGAATTATGCAAAGATTTTTCATAAGTCTAAAACAATGTTACAAAACATTATAATAAACTTTAAAATAAAGTTCCTTAAATCCGATAATTTATTAGACTCGTTATTATTAAACTAAATATAAACTCATGATTATTAAACTGAAACTAATAGAATGCTCAAATCTTACATTAAATTTCTAAATCAAAGTTAAAAATTTCATATCTTCATAATTAATTTTACACATTTGTTTTAAAATGAATATTCAGATCATGGAAAAACATTTATTATGGTTTAATACAAAAATTCAAATAGTAAATGAACCAATAGATTTACTATTAGTACTTCGAAATCAATTAAATATTCCAAATTATACTTGCCAAATAGAGATTCAAATTTATTTGCCAAGTATATTACTATAAATAAACTTCGCAAATCAATTTCTTTTCCATTTATATAATATCTTTAAATTCTACATTCAAAAAAACTTATATAAATTTTATTTGCACTATTCATTTGAAAGCTTCATTTGCAAATAAATCATCTTTAATACTTTAGTACTTTTCAAAAATTTATTTGTAAAATTTCTTGCTTAATTTTAAAATACCATTTAAATATTTTAAATAACATCTTTATAAATATATATAAACTGTTTGAAAATAATTATTTACATCATTACTTATATTTACAAAGAAGCTATTGAAACCCTTAAATCCATTATTTATAAATTTATTAGTTTTATCTCAAGATACTTTTCAAACATTATTAATAAATCAATAATCATTTACTTTAAATATGTTTTATTGAATTAATAATTTCTCACGATATTTACAACACTAATAAACCATGTTGTACATAAATAGATGATATTTTAAATATTTTAAAGTATTTAGAAAAGAAAAAAATGACCAAAATATCCTTTATATAATAATTTATCAAAATACTTTTATAACTCGATGTCTTAAGAGGTTTATCCTCATTCTTGCAGACTCTGACCATGCGTTGATCAAGCGCAAGGTTAGAATTCTCCAAATACTTAGTAGACCTGTTTCAACACCCAGTGGAAATACTTGAAAAACATTCAAAACCGATATGGAAAGTACAATCCAAACAAATCACCTAGATCGCATATACATAATGGTTACGCCTGGATCCCCCAGGAAACATCCGTACCTTCAAGCAATCACTGCCTTGCAAATTACACCATGATAACCAAAACCCGTGGACCGTAGGATACATAATGGTTACGCCTGGATCCCCCAAGAAACATCCAAACCCTTTGAGCAATCTCTGCCTTGCGGAGTATGCCACAACAAAAAAACCGATAGACCGTAGGATACACAATGGTAACGCTTGGATCCCCCAGGAAGCATCCGTACCCTTTAAGCAATCTCTGCCTTGTGGACTACACTACCCAAAAAACGACCATAGGTTATGCCATGGTAGGACACTCGAGTATCACATCCGAAAAACCAAAATTGGAGAGAATAATATCGATAAAATGAATCCACAATATGGCCACACAGCGGATATCAAGCAGAAGGCACTTTCCATATCTTTACTTCGAAAATATGTATCATATGGTACCTTTTCAAATCAATTTCAAATATCATGCTTATATAAAGTCCATTATATATAAGATTCCATTTTCAAATCGAATACTTTCCAAAATCAATAGTATCAAATCACACTTATATAGACTTCGATTATATAAGATTTCGCTTTCAAATTGAGTACCTTTCCAAATTAGTAGTTTTCAAATCAACTTCATACTTAATATTTGTTTCACAGAATTTCTCCTTTTGATATAAACATTAATATATCCATTCTCATAATATTGCTTATATTTCTCTTTACTTTAAATTGCATTCATTTCACATGTAATATTTCTCATTTAATACTACATTTATTTGCAAATCATTTCATAAGGAATTTTCTTACATTTATAATCAATTTAATAAACTTAATTCCTTTTTATAAGACATTGTTCGAGTTTAAAGTTATCACAACTTTGTTTATAACCATTTATTGCAACATCCATTTATTTCATAATAATTTACAAGTCATGGCTTTATTTTAAATCATTTCACTTTTAATTCCTATTTGCTTATTCCATTTAGTTTCACCTTTACCTTTCAATTTATTTATGACACGTTTCATAAATGTTAATTAAGTTTATGAACATATTTTTCCAATTTAATCCCATTTACAGCATTTCCTTAATCGCAATTTCAATTTAAAGATCCCAAGGCTTAAAGTTCACACTTGTATATGATTACATTACATGCTAAGAATGTATACCCCAATTCTATTCAGTTACTAAACATAAATATAACAAATTAAACCTTGTTTTACTTGCTTTAAAATTAAGGTTATCAATTCAACTATATAATTCAACCTAATTATCAAGTTTCACTCATATATTAATTCAAAAGGTTTTGATTATCCAAAATATCCAGATATTCCATTTTTTCAATAGTTGAAACTACATGTCAACAAACAACAAAATTCACAACAACATTTCAATTCCATAAACAAATATTCTAATTATTCATTTTATTCTCTTTAATACACCATTATTAAACTAGTGTTTAGTCCATTAATTCAATCAACAATAATTAACCAATGTTTATAATTTGATTAAATACAACAAGTCAACAAAAATGATAATAATTAAATATTACCATTTTATAAATCAAACACATTACAAATAACTATATTAGTCATAAAATATTATTCCATTATATATATCATATACTATTAGAAAAATAATTTCATTTCAAAATTTATACAAAACTTTTTTATAACACTAACAAATATGCGCTCTCGTATATACACTCAGACAACTCATTCTAGGGTAATACTACCCTTTCCCTAATGAGTTAACCCAACCAGGCTAAGGTATCTCCAAACCAAAGCTCTGATACCAACTGTAATAACCCTTCATTTTGGATGTTTTAAATCGACAATAAACAATACATGTCTAATTCAAACAATTCAAAAGGGAGGATTGTTAATGGTGTAAATAAAAAAAAAAGGAAAAGGCAAAACACAAAATCTCGCAGCGGAATGACAAAATATAATAATCCAATAAACAGTTGATGAAGTTGTTTTACAAATGACTTCTGATTATACTTCTACAATTCAAATCAGAGTTATACATATATCAGAAAATAAAGAAATAATGCAGCGGAACACAATAAGCAGTGGAATAATAATAATAAATAGCAATGATATACTGAATCTCCGTCTTCATCCTCTAGAAAATAAAATGGTCTTCAATACACTGAAAAAGCTCAGGCTGACCCGTGCATAATGAAAAACAATACACTCGAGTTAGAACTAAAAATTTCTATGTAAGTCAAATCAATCTCAAATAAAATATGAGTGCAATGGCTTCAGAGATATTATGGGATTTTTCATCTCCTTTCAAGTGTACAACATGAGTGCAGTAATTTACGAGATTTCAAATAATTAGAAATACCAATTTTAACCACTTTATTTAAAATAAATCCAAAGTTTAAATTAAAAATTTAAACTTTTTAAACAATTCAGTTTCAATAAGTAATCCAAATTTAAGAAGTTGTATGGGTATATATCATTTCAACCCATAATTTAAATATCTTAATTATCCAATTCTAAAATGATTCAAAAGACCACTTAAATGGTGCCAATAATATAGAAGGTGATAACATGGACATATTAAAATAAATGAACAACCATACACCCAACATATCAATCAATAAGCATCCATTTCAAACAATATCCAAATCAACCAATATATTTCAACATAGGATAGTTATCAATATCGGGGTTTAACTATCAATTAAATTCCAATATAAAATTAAAAATCAATTCAGATTCACTATCAATTCGAATGTCAATTAAATCAACAAACAGCAATAAAAAAATTATAAATCACATCATATACTTTATTTAACTTGCAATGAAATTTTCAGTATTGCGTGAGTGGGTTTAATCACTCACCTTTGATCTATAGCCAACTGAAAATCCAATAAAAGCCCAAAATTCAATGGTCTCTAAATTCAACCATACTAGTTTCATGTTGTCTGGAATTTTGATACGAACCCAGAGGAAGAAACCACACATTAATCGGGATTCATATGCATAAGATATGCAAGTTATAAGAATATATTGGAAATGAAATATCAAACCATGCACACATATTTTAATAATAAAATAAAACACGTTAGTTACTTACGTTAAGAATTTTGAAGCCTGCTCATGTCTTTAAATTTTGGAAAATGAAAAAAAATGACACGATGGCTCACACATGGAGGAAGGAGGCTTCAGGAAATGGACTTGTAAACAAATGGAAAATATTGGCTTCATGAAAATAAGTTTCTCACATTTTTTTGTTTCTTTCTAGAAAAGAAAGAAAACTTTAGGCAAAAGAAATAATGGAAGCACATTTTGGAAATGAAAAGTTAGAGGAAGAGATTTTTGAAATAGGAAGCGAATAAGAGAAAAGCACATTTGGAAAATTGAATATGAAAGGGAAAGATATAAGAAGATGTAAATTTGCAAATAAAAAGAGCCTAACATGCATGTAGTTAACAAAAGATAAAAGACACACGCTAGAATTTGATAAGACATGTTTAAATGGTAAGCAAATCTTTTGGTATAAAATTTCAAAACATATGCTACCTCAATTAATTTCATCAACACACATGAAATATTTCAAGGCAAGGCTCGCGTGTAAATAAATAAAACTTACTGAAAGACCAAAAGAGGCATGTATTTAATGAAAGTAAGTAGTAATAAAAAAAATGAAAGCGATGATTTAAATTTGAGAAAGTAGTCCGTATATAGAAATCACAAATCTAATATATTAAAAAAAAAACAATTCATTTTAACATATTTTATTAACCCTAATACGCTCAAATTACACACATATATGTATTTTTATTTGATAAATAGTAAACCAAATTAAACACTACAATTAACATAATGAGGACCGCCACCCACACATTAAAAGATGAACTGAGACTCCAAAGTCAAATTTGAAACGGAATAAATCTCCAATGTTAATATGCTAACTATTCCAAATCAAAAATTTAACCAAACCTTCAAGTTGTTTTCTTTCCATTTTATTTTTTTTATTTTTTTTATAAATTAAATTCAAATCAAGTTTGAATATTTAAATAAATCAAATAATCCAACTAGAAACATACAACAAAATTCAATTCTTTGTTTTAGTGAAATTAAATTAACATTCATAGATGAAATATTCACTTTATTTGATAAGAATATTCTTTTCAAGAAACCATCCTTTTCTTTTCTTTTTATTGAAACATATTTCTTTTTATTACACATTAATTTACAATTAACACCTCCCCCTTTAAAACCAACTTATATTTAAAGATTATCCCATTAAAGAGTCACAGAAATAAAACTACATACAACCATGTCATTTCTTTATCAATTAATTTCATATTATCATTATATTTGAAACAAATTTAAGTGCTCACAATTTGAACGTAATATTTCTCAATGAAATTCTCATTATATTTTTAACACAAAACATATGTTGCACATATCATTAATTAATACCATTTACTTCTGTCTCTTATTAATAGCAAGATATAATTACCACTAATTACAATGGTTAAATCTCAAAACATACCCTAATACAGGAAAGATGATTAATCCAATTGTTTCCTTTGAAATCCAATTTTCTATGTTAAACCCAATATCTATATACTAATATAATTCCAACATTTAATTACAACGGTAATAAAACCTGCTCATTATATATTTAAATTCCAAATAAATCCTTATATTTTGATTTACATTCTTATTATCAAATCAACTATTCCCTTATGCAATTGATTAACATAAGTTTTGCACTTACCACTCAGCAGTTAACGTTTCTTCTTATATCAATTGTAATATTTCAATTATATTAATTCTCCATTAATTACCATATAAATTTGTAATGGATTTAATAATAAGAAAATAAATAAAACAATGGTTATACGTTAATAATCCATATCTATTAACTTATTGTTTATAAATAAAGGTTAATAAATTTACGTGCAAAATAATTGATTTCATACTCCATATTAAAACCAATGGCAATTAGTAACATAAGATTACATCATTTATTCTATTCCTTTTTAACCTTTATTATTTAAATTGATTGAAATTACGTTAACATAGTATAGTAGTCAATTACATTCAATCAATTTTAGCAAATTATATGTTTCATCTCATTAAAATTAGTTGTTTTAAGATTTATCTTAAAGTCGAAATTTCTAATCTAATAAGATTCAATTTAATAAATCATAATTTTAATTTCTGACAATATCAAAGCCCAAAACCTTATTAAATTTAATATTTTTAATTATCAAAATAGGGGTTGTTACACAGCTCATCAAGTATTCTCCCTTTAATACATCAACCATGCACAAACCTCCCAGTCTGCCTCAGACATTCAACCATTGTTCAGTCGATTCTTGAACTTTCAGGCTCGCTTCTGCACTCTTCATTGGAATCTCGGTAGAGCAGCTATAACGATCCCAATTTTGAATTAATTTTAAATTAATAATTAATGTAAATTTTGGAATTAAATTGAATTTGAATACATATGTATATGTATATATGGGTAAATTTGAGTTTGACTTTAGAATTTGAATTTGAATATAGAATTTGTATTTGAATTTAAATTTTAAATAAATAACTTAGAACAACAATTTGGGTTTGAAAATATTATTAAGTAAATTAAATTATGGGTAATTCGTTTTAAAAGCATTTTTTTAAATAATATGTATGTAATAATGATTAGAAAGATGTATTTATAAAATAAGAAAAATTCAATATAAAATTTATTTAAAAAGCTTTTGATTCATGAGAAAAACAAAGTTATAAATAAATTTGTAAGCTAGGTTTAAACTATAAATTTTAAATTTAATGACATAAAGGTTTTCAACATAAAAATGCTAATTATAACCAATGTAAGATAAATTAAAATATAAAGTGATACATTAGAAAAAATTTAAACAACATATTAAAATAGAAATTTATTTATATTATAAAGCCATAAGACAAGAAAAATATATATATTCAAACAAAAATAGGATATGTATGTAAACATGTATACGAAAGGCTTGCATAAGAAGATAGTAATATATTTCAAGTATGTAGATTTAAAATAAAATAAAAAGTAAGACAAAGATAATAACATGTTCATGAATATGCTCACAAAACAAAAAGAAAATCAAGTGTACATAGAAAAATAAAAGGGATAAAGACAACAACAATTAATGCAAAAATATATAAGCACATAATATTAATTATCTCAGCCACCAAAGTAAAGAAAAATCGACGAGTCAACATGCAAAGAAAAAAATCTCTGGCTTATATTGTACAAACAAATAATAATCACCAGTAAACTTCTTTGCTATATATCAATCATCTTCATCACAGTTGGTTCATTCAGAGCTGAGTAAAATTGAAGTAAGCTTTATCTTTAACTTTAAAATAAAAATTCAATTTTAAACAACAACTCAACTCAACCAGAGATCAAAAGATCAGCTAGAAAATTTCTCAAGCCTGTGTCAAAAAGCAAGCTCTGTTTATTTGTTTGGAAATAAGGTGAGTAAACAAATTAAATCCAATTGAGTATATATTTATTTGATGATTATAAAATCTGAGTTTGAAGTTGTTTTGTGTATATATATATATATATATACACACATGAAATTTGCACTGTGTATAACATTTTTGTAGGAGTGAATGCCTGTATACGTTGAACCACCCCTGTTTCTTGTTTCAGAACATCAGGCTCGATCAAAAATTCAAATATTAAATCACTTGATCATTGTTAGACTTTGGTTTCAAAACAAAACATGTGTAATTAAGTATGAACTATAATTTAAAAATAGTTTCAAGAAAATAAAAGAATTACAGTATTAATAAATTTTATTTTACAGTGCAAATTCAAACCTTGACATAATTCGACCATAGTGATTTGAAGATTTAATTATATAATCTAAATCCTTACTTAAAAATAGGATGTTTAAGAATAGTTTGGTGATTTTTAGCATCATGGTTTAAGACAGTTCGAAGATGAACAAAAAATGGGTTTCGATCAAATTTTAGCGGTCGGAGGCACAAGAGGGGTCAGGGTTTCACGTGGAGGTGGAGGAGTCTTCGGCGCTGCTGGGAAGAATGGATGGAGGCGTACTCGATCATCGAGGCAATGGCGGCGAGGAATTTTCATTTCTAAACCTAGTTTTGGCCGTAGTCGAAAGTTTGTGCGTCACGACTTCTCTCGTGCATCGAGCTGCACGTATGTTTGGGGAATGTTAGCTATGGGGTTGTCGACGACGTGTCTGAAGCCGCTGGCACTCTGGTGGTCGGAGGAGCGAGAACAAGGTGCTTTCCAGTTTTGATTGTTATTCCAGCTTTGTGTCAGGTGGTTCGATTTTGTTTTTGAGTGGGAATCGAAGTGGTGATGGTCGGAGTATGATGCGAGGTTGGTTGCCGATGTGTGAAGGTCATCAGGGGTGACCGGAGGTGGTCGGTAGTACGGTTCACGTGCACCGGTGCACATTCGTATCTGGGCGTGGTTTTGGCTCGAGAAAGAGGAAAGCATGCTCGGGTTGTTGTTCGAAGTTTTAAAGCATTTGACTCGAAGTAATTTAACTCGGGCTTGTTGAATTGAAACATGTTACAGGTCTTTAAAAATTTTGAAAATAAAATTTGTACCAGGTTTTAAGTTGTAAATATCATACCAAAGTTTAAAACTAAAGAAAGAACAAGACCTGGTTTTGGAAACCAAAGTATTAAAACAAGTTTGTGAACTTAAAGATAAAAGAAAAAGTTTTTATTTAGGTTATGTTAAACAAGGTTTTTAAAACAAAGTGTTAACAAAATTTCCCAGTAAAGTTTTTCTAAGTTTAACATGTTAATTTAAATGTTTTGAAATTCAAATTTGTTTTGATTTGGAAATTTTATCCCAAAGTGTTTTCAAAATAAAATAAAATGATTACTTAAAGCTTAATTACTTAATGAATGATTAATCAATTAAGGATAATTAATCGAAGGATTAATGTATAATCACTCGACGTAATTAAATTGTGATTTATTAAAATAAGTGTTTCAGGATAAGCACTCATTGTAACTAATTAAGAATAATTAATTAAATGGTAAATAATTAAGGTTGATTAATTTATTTAATTAAGGGAAATTAATTCAAGGGTTGAATAAGTACAAATTGATTTATTTAATTAATAAATGATTAAAGGACCATTAATCAAATGATTTGAAATTGATTAGTGTTAACTAACCTTGATTGATGACCCATCTGATTTAAATCAATCAGATAATTAATTAAATTCACTTATGAATGTTTTGAATTCTATTGATTGTCGAACTATTTGATATTTCCGATATGTTGTGCTTTGTGCTATGAATTGTTTCGATGTGATCTGTGATGAATGTAATTTATTTATCTGTGATAAATTTATTTGTGAATCTGTGAATGAACGATAAGCGTTATAGATTATACCGCTTATCAATATCGATGTGCTTAAATATGTGATGTGATGATTTATAATGTTGCACTATTGTGTAAAACCCCTGGACTACACCATACACACATAAATATGGATTGCACGAGGAAATCAGCTAAGTCACAGATTTTTAACAATTCTAAAGATTGAGTTCTTGAATCCAAAATAGTTTTGGAATTGGGATTGAAAGCTTTTGAAAATGAGTTTTCAAAAATAAAATTTATTTTAAATAACTTAATAAAACTTGAAATTTAAATAATTTGATTTAAATTTAAATTTAGTATTTGAAATTGAACTCAATGATTTGGAAATTATGATCTAAAAATATTATACAAGTTATAAAGGTGTTTATATGGGTTTTTAACCATTTAAAAAAGTATGGTTTTGGAAATTTAAATTTAAATACAAGTTTTATACTTGAATGACTTTACTTATGTAATTGTAATCAGTTTTCCCCAAAACGAAAACTATTTGTTTCAAATAACAATAACTTTCAAAAAAAGAAAGGATTTCCAATGTGTATCGAAAGGTTTCAAGTTGAAATAAAATTGTAAATAATTTGGAAAAACAATGAATTAACCTTTGTGAAGACAATTAAATCTTGTTTTGAAAACAAAGAGGATTTTAAATGGTATATCTTCCATATACAAAATTTGAATTGGAATTGGAATTTGAAAGTTATGAATTAAATCTTTAATTGAAAGATTAAATGAGTTAATCCAATTGAAATGGAAATTGTTTTGAAATCCATATATGGATCTTTGTGAAACTGGGTGAACTTTGTGAAATGAATCTTTTTGTTTAAAAAGATTTGAAATGGTAATTGGTTTAAACCATTTGAAAGAAAAGTTTTGGATTTTAAGTTGTGACTTAACTGAAATCCTATATCCATATGTTTTTAAATATTACGCTCATTCAAAAGATAGTTTACATGTCTCGCTTTCTCATTTTTTAATGGCCTCTGTTCCTTCTTTCCCTCCTCTCCCCGTACTTTCAAATTGCTCTCCCGTCCTATCCAACATACCTCCCATACTTTCCATCATCACTCCTCATGTTCATCTCCAGACCCCTTAATTTCCTCCTGAACCTCTCCCGCCTGATCCAGCCCCTTCAATGCCATCTGTGTCCCCTTCTCCCCTTGATGTTTCCCTTGGTCTTTCTTCTTCTGTGCCAAATCTGCACTGCCAATCTTCAATGGTTGTGTCTCCTGTCCAATGGAATTCCCTCTTTAAAGCAAAACCTCGTAATGCAGGGAAGCATACACTAATTCAAGTTCCTTTTGTTTTTGAAGGACATGTCCTAGTGCCTCCGGAGAATGTAATAAAGGCAGGAAATGAAATTTGGGGAGAATACTTGGTAGGTTTTTTCCTTGATAAACCACTTTCTTATCTCACTGTTATAGCACATCTTGAAAGAGTTTGGAAATTAAAAGGTTGAATAAAAGTTAAATCAGATGGATTCCTGTTCCTATTCAATCTGTCTTGTGAGGAAGATAGAAGGAAAATAATTGCTTCAGATCCAATTATCATGAGGAACAAATTATTTATTGTAAAGCAATGGGATCCAAATGTCGGAAATAGTTGTAGTACTATAAAATCTGTTCCAGTTTGGATCAGGCTTTCGAATATCCCATTATATGCATGGTCACATCTAGGAATCAATTGGCTGGCATCTCGAATTGGAACTTTCAAGTGTATGGATGAGAAAACCGAGAAGTTGGAAAGAATTGGTTTTGCAAAATTTATGGTAGAAATCACTCCAACAGTTGAGTTATTGGATGATTTTGTAGTGAGGTTACTTGGTGGATCAGAGCAGGTTGTGAAAGCAGAATACTTATGGAAACCTGAAGTTTGCATTGGATGCAAAGAATTTGGACATATGACTGATTTGTGTTTGAAAATGAAATCAAAACAAGAAGTGAAGGCAGCGGCAGATAATGAGACTAGAAAGGAAAGCAGGGTTTATGAAGTAGACAATGAAAAAATAATAAGAGCCATAAAGAAAAAGCAGGAGTGGAGAAGGGTGGAAAGTAGGGGAACAAAAATGAAAAGAGATAAGGAAAAAGAAACTAGAACTGAAAATCAGCATTTTGGAGAAGTTATAACTGTGGATGAACCCAAAAATGTTGAGGAACTTGTACATGCTAACACAGTGAAAAAAGGAAAGCAAATAAATACAAATGAAGAAATCATTACAGGCACCAATAGATTTACAGTATTGATGGAAGAAAATGAGACCGAGTCATGCTATGCTATAAGTGAAAATGAACTATGCATTGTTAACTGTGATAAAGAAGAGCAAATGGAGGAAGGAGAAATTTTGGGCATTATGCAGGCTGATAAATGTGTTGAGCAAGATACAACTTTCATAATAATGCAAAATGAGATGGAGGTTCAGGAAAACAGCAGATCAGGGAGAGAAACAACAAGTGCTAACGCAAGTGCAGCTGAACAGAATAAAAAAAACACCTGATACAATAGTATATGAAATTGCCAGCTCAAGTGAAGGAATTTCAAAGCAAACAAGTGACATTCAGGACTTAAATGCTGAAAAAGGAATAACAATATTGAATTCACAACTTGTTAAATCCAAGTTCAGCGAGGAATTAGAAAAAGACTTAATGAGCCTGATCATGGCAAAACATCAAAAAAGTAACTTCCCCTCATCTGGTTGCTACTCTTTTTCTGGTCATCTACCTAGATGGATATCTTTGCCTCCTATCACAAACAACTCTCAAAATTTCCTAAAGTCAGGAAAGAATAGTGGCAAAGGTCTGTCTGGTAATAAAGTACGAAATGTTGAATTTAACACTGGTCAAAGAGGATCTCCTGCAACTAAGAGCATGAAAAATGTGGTTCACCAATCATTGAAGTATACCAAATGATGCAAAGCTATGCAATATGGAATATTATAGGAGCTCATTCCCTAACAAAGCTAGATTAAGTGAAATATCTCATTAACCATCACAGAGTATCCCTCTTTGCTATACTTGAAACTAAACTTAATGAAACCCCTTTCCATAAAAGCTGCTAAACACATAAACCCTAACTGGACAATTAACCATAATTTGAATCAAGCTTCCTATGGCAGAATCATGGTAATCCATGATCCTACCGTATTATCTCTTTCTACTGTCCTTAGTACTGACCAAGTTATGCATTTTCAAGCCAAACATATTGATTCTTCCCTCTCTTTTTATATATCAATTGTCTATGCCCACAACTCTTCTTTCTCAAGACAATCTTTCTTAGATCTCCTTCCAGCATTTAGGCAAAATACCCATCCCTGGCTTGTCTTTGGGGAATTTAACTGCTGTTTATCCTTGAATGACAAGCATGGTGGTCTTCCCCTTCTCCCAAATGACATTTTTCCCCTCAATAAAGCTATTGAGGATTCTAGCTTGCTATCTATTCCCACAACTGGTGCTGAGTTTACTTGGAATAATAGGAGTAGATCTGGAGTCAGAACCTACTCCAAAATTGATCACTCATTTGCCAACCTCAAAGCTTTAACCACATGGCCAACAATGTCTTCCTTTATCCTCCAACCAGTTCTTTCTAACCATTCCCCTATTATTTTCTCTTTGGGACAGAAGTTGTTAAATGAAAAAAGAAGTTTCAAATTTTATAAGGCTTGGGTCCTTGAACCTGAATATACTAATATCATAAGTGAAGCATGGGCTGAAAATTTCTATGGTAACCCAATGTTTATCTTTTGTAGGAAATTAAGAGCTACTAAGTATGCACTAAGAGAATGGGCAAGGAACAATTTTGGTGATGGCACATTGAAAATCAACTATGCTAAGGAAGAAACTCAATCATGCTCAGAAAGAAATTACGAATAATCCTGATAATCCTGAAGCAGCTGATACTGAGAGAAATTTGTTTGAACAATTAAGTGAAGCATTGAAGTCTGAAGGCAATATGAAGAGGCAACAACTGAGGCAAAAATGGGCATCTGAGGGAGACAACAATACTACTTATTTTCATGCTGCCATTAAGGTCAAACAGGCTAAGGAGCACATTACTAACATTTTTGATGAGGAAGGGGAATTTCACTCCAATGCTACTGCTATTGACATTGCTCTCCTTTCCTTTTTCAAGAATTTGTTAGGTAACAAAGATGAATTCATCCCAACAATTGAAGATCTATCCCAAATACAATTACCAGAAGTGCTCCCAGAGGAAGCTGACAATCTTGTCATAAAGGTAACTGATAAGGAAATTAAAGACATGCTATTTTCTATGAATAGGCAATCTAGTGGAGGGCCTGATGGATTCAATGTCAAATTTTTTATCCATAGTTGGTATATTATCAAGAAGGAATTTCTAAGGGCAGTCCATAACTTTTTCAATACTTTCAATCTTCTAAAACAAGTGAATGCAACAAATTTAGTTCTTATTCCTAAAGTCCAGACTCCCTCGTCTGTTGCTTCATTTAGACCAATTTCTTGTTGTAATGTTATGTACAAGTGTATTTCAAAAAATTTGGCCTCTAGACTTGTTGTTGTCCTTAGCAGAATTATATCCAGAAATCAGTCTGCGTTTCTTCCCAAGAGAAATATCCTTGATAATATTCTGTTATCTCATGAATTATTAAAAGGCTATGGACGTGCACAAGCTTCCGAAAATGCTATGCTAAAGGTGGACTTAATGAAGGCTTATGACAGTATACACTGGATATCAATAGTGAGAATAATGGCTTTGATGAAATTTCCTAAAGTTTTTGTAGCATGGATATACAGCTGTATCTCTACTCCATCTTACTCAATTAAGTATAATGGCTTCACTTCAGGGTATTTCACCAGCAAACAGGGGATCAGGCAAGGGGACCCTATCTCTTCTTATATATTTATACTAGTTATGGAAGTTCTAACTAATATGCTGTCAAGAAAATATGTGTAGAAGGATATATTGTATCATTCCAAATGCAAATCCCCCCAAATTACATCTCTCTTATTTGCAGATGATATCATGATCTTTACTAAGCCTGATTAGAGCTCAATTGAAAATATTATTGCAACCCTTGATAATTTTTACCTTATGACTGGGTTGAAATTAAATGCAAACAAATCAAATATTATCACTTCTGGCATATCTTCTTAGGAAGCTAATAGAATAACTGCCATATCTGGATTGCAACAAATGGATAATAACATGAATTATTTGGGTATTCCATTATGTACTTCAAGAATTACTACTAGACACTGCCTGCCTCTTTATACAAAGATCTGTAACTTAATGACCTCATGGGCAAATAGATTTCTTTCACAAGCTGGAAGACTTGTGCTCATCAAGTTTGTAATCTCTTCAATGATGGTGTACTGGTCAAGAGTGTTCATTCTTCCCATTAAGCTGGTGAACATGGTAAGAATTTCCATGCTAAGATTTTTCTAGATAGGCTCTATTCATTCTAAAAAAATCATCCCATACTCCTTTGCTAAAATGGAATTGCCAAAAAAGAAAGGTGGCCTAGGTATTTTCAACTTGCAAACTTGGAATAAAGCTGCAATAAGTGCTCATTTAAATTCTTTGCTAAGTGGTGTCGATTCCTTATGGGTTGATTGGACCAGAAAATTTAACTTGGTAGGTAGGAATTTCTGGACAATGCTTATCCCACATAATTGTAGCTGGACATGGAGGAGTATACTGGGATTGAGAAATAGTTTCACTCAGTTTATTAAGTATGAGCTCTCACAAAACAGTAGCATCAAATTTTGGAATGATCCATGGATGGATGAAGGCTTAGTGCTTGTCAATGTGTTTACTCCCCATCAGGTTGAACAAGCAGACATAAGTAGGGATGCTCAAGCTATTGATTACTTATTTGAGGGCAAGTTGATGCTTCCCAACACCGGTAATCAGGACATAAGGACTATTTGGAACTTATATCAGAATCAACACTATGGTATGGCAGCTAGGGATGATGTTCTGTGGAGTGGGAAGAAACACTCTATCTCTGTTGCTTATGACCTTCTTACAAATGTGACTGGAAGGACTTCAACAGTAGGGCACAAGGTTATATGGTCAACATCCTCTCCTGCTAGGGACAACCTGATGATGTGGAAGGTTATCAACAATGCTTTATTAACAAAGAACAAAATGATGAGTTATGGAATGAATGTTGTTCCCCTGTGTGTCTATTGCAAGTTGCAGGTTGAGTCGGTGGCTCATTTTTTTTTGACTGCAATGATCTACTTGGGCTCTGGGGAAGATTAGTTAGAAGAATAGCTGATGATCATAAACATGGCTTGTCTAAATTAGAGTGGGACCTTATTAGTAAATCAACTAGGTGGAGGAAAGAAAGAAGAACTGTCTTCTTTTTCTTTCTTAAGAAGTACCTGAATTTAGTTTGGGAGGAAAGAAACTTGAGAATTTTTGAAGAAAAAAGTAGGAGTATGCAACATCTATGGGAAGTTCTTAAGGATGCAATAATCTCTGGTATGAAGGAAAGCAAATATGGCTTCAGTCTTCAGTTGGCTGAAGTTTGGACTTAACTCTTTGGTGTGTTTTTTGTTGCTCTTTCCCTCTCTAACTGTCATGTTTTTCCCTGTGTACCGTTTATTCTTTTCTTTGATTTTTTTTCTATTTTTGTTCCTGAGTGTTTTGTTATCTTTGTTTTTTTATTTTCAGTTTCTGTTTTGGTGACTATGAGCATGATCACAGTTACTTTCCTTTTCTCAATAAACTGGTAGGGGACCAGTTAACCCCGCTTGCCTTGCAAAAAATATTACGCTCATCATTCGATTTAGCCGGGAGAGGGCTTTGTGTCATATAACTCATTCCGAATAATGATACGTCATTGTGGATAGCATTTGAAGACTGGTGGTGAAGACCGGGTATTTACGAAAACGAAAAGATAACCCATCGATTGTCTCTGCACTGAGTCGCGCCGGTATAGAGATTTCCTAAGTGATGGAAAGTCCGATCAGGATTGTGAATATTCGGATTTGCAAGGGTTTTTTCGGAAGTGCCTTCGATTCTGTTCGAACCCAGAACAGACTTATATGGTTGTATGTTTGACACTACACTTTGAGATATAAAGCAGATTTCTTTCAAATACATATCTGTTGGTGGCAGAGAATTTATTCTCTTAGCTTAACACCCTTCTCTGAGACGTACGAGCTCAGAGGTTATGTAGTTGAAGGTTATCAGCGATATACTCCCAAATTGGTAGTGTGGCATGCTGAGTGCTGCTGTGTGTTGATGATCATTTGTGATAGAAGCATGGCTTTGTGAAAAAGCATAGCTTTGTGGACGAGACTTCGTCGAGCCTCACAATCCGATAATGGTCGAAACTGGAATCATGGCGGCAAAGTTATTTGGAGGTAGCTCCTCCTGAGGATATGGCCATTTCCTTCTGGATTATAAGTGGTATCATGGTATGGAGCCCAGATACTAACTTCGTGGTTGCTGCAAACTTATTTCTTTGTGGTTGTCGGTTGAGAAGCGCTTCGGATAAAGGTTGGTAACGACCGGGAGGTGGCATACTCGTGTCAGTTGTTACCTTGTCACAGAGGTAACCCGGCCTTGTGTAGCAGAGATCCGGTTAGGTTCTTGGGGGCGTCCCTCCAGAGGCGTTCCAAAGGCGTTCTTGGGGGAGATCCAATCATCCAATACGAGCTCTTTACGGTTTTAGTTGTATAACCTGTCATTTACTTATGGTGGTCACCACTGTTTAGATGGTAGCTATAGTAGGCATAGTACGAAATGTCTATGCTGGCTAAGATTAATATTATACTTTCGAAAGATTTTCTGCACTATGCACTAATAATAATAATAATATCAAAGGATTTTGCGTACTAAGTATGTTTGACTGTCATAAGAAGAAATCTCCTCCAAGTCTGCGTTTGCATTGTGTGTGTGGTGGGAGGTCTTATGGTAGTTTCATTTTCCAAAAAGCATTGCGGATTTATTTTAAATTTCATCGTTGTTTGTTTTTAAAAGATAAAACTGTTTTTGTTTACTCACACCAGTCCCATGACTGACCTAGAGTTTATTGTTCCTTTCCTAAACTCTGGGTGCCCACTATTTTCCATACGGGCAGTCTAGAGTTGGGTTTTTTCAGATAGTCGAATAGTAGGAATTGATTCGATAGCCTTCGAAGCCTTTTGGATTTTTGGATCACATTTTCTACACTTCAGTTAATTAACATAAGTTTTGCACTTACCACTCAGCAGTTAACGTTTCTTCTTATATCAATTGTAATATTTCAATTATATTAATTCTCCATTAATTACCATATAAATTTGTAATGGATTTAATAATAAGAAAATAAATAAAACAATGGTTATATGTTAATAATCCATATCTATTAACTTATTGTTTACAAATAAAGGTTAATAAATTTACATGCAAAATAATTGATTTCATACTCCATATTAAAACCAATCGCAAATAATAACATAAGATTACATCATTTATTCTATTCCTTTTTATCCTTTATTATTTAAATTGATTGAAATTACGTTAACATAGTATAGTAGTCAATTACATTCAATCAATATTAGCAAATTATATGTTTATCTCATTAAAATTAGTTGTTTTAAGATTTATCTTAAAGTCGAAATTTCTAATCTAGTAAGATTCAATTTAATAAATCATAATTTTAATTTCTAAAAATATTAAAGCCCAAAACCTTATGAAATTTAATATTTTTGATTATCAAAATATGGGTTGTTACACAGCTCATCAAGTATTCTCCCTTTAATATATCAACCATGCACAAACCTCCCAGTCTGCCTCAGACATTCAACCATTGTTCAGTCGATTCTTGAACTTTCAGGCTCGCTTCTGCACTCTTCATTGGAATCTCGATAGAGCAGCTGTAACAATCCGAATTTTGAATTAATTTTAAATTAATAGTTAATGTAAATTTTGGAATTAAATTGAATTTGAATACATATGTATATGTATATATGGGTAAATTTGAGTTTACTTTAGAATTTGAATTTGAATATAGAATTTGTATTTGAATTTAAATTTTAAATAAATAACTTAGAACAACAATTTGGGTTTGAAAATACTATTTATGTAAATTAAATTATGGGCAATTCGTTTTAAAAGCATTTTTTAAGTAATATGTATGTAATAATGATTAGAAAGATGTATTTATAAATAAGAAAAATTCAATATAAAATTTATTTAAAAAGCTTTTGATTCATGAGAAAAACAAAGTTATAAATAAATTTGTAAGCCAGGTTTAAACTATAAATTTTAAATTTAATGACATAAAGGTTTTCAACATAAAAATGCTAATTATAACCAATGTAAGATAAATTAAAATGTAAAGTGATACATTAGAAAAAATTTAAACAACATATTAAAATAGAAATTTATTTATATTATAAAGCCATAAGAAAAGAAAAATATATACATTCAAACAAAAATAGGATATGTATGTAAACATGTATATTAAAGGCTTGCATAAGAAGATAGTAATATATTTCAAGTATGTAGATTTAAAATAAAATAAAAAGTAAGACAAAGATAATAACCTGTTCATGGATATGCTCACAAAACAAAAAGAAAATCAAGTGTACATAGAAAAAAAGGGATAAAGACAACAACAATTAATGCAAAAATATATAAGCACATAATATTAATTATCTCAGCCACCAAAGTAAAGAAAAATCGGCGAGTCAACATGCAAAGAAAAAAATCTCTGGCTTATATTGTACAAACAAATAATAATCACCAGTAAACTTCTTTGCTATATATCAATCATCTTCATCACAGTTGGTTCATTCGGAGCTGAGTAAAATTGATGTAAGCTTTATCTTTAACTTTAAAACAAAAATTCAATTTTAAACAATAACTCAACTCAACCAGAGATCAAAAGATCAGCTAGAAAATTTCTCAAGCCTGTGTCAAAAAGCAAGCTCTGTTTATTTGTTTGGAAATAAGGTGAGTAAACAAATTAAATCCAATTGAGTATATATTTATTTGATGATTATAAAATCTGAGTTTGAAGTTGTTTTGTATATATATATATATATATATATATATATATATATATATATACACATGAAATTTCCTCTGTGTATAACATTTTTGTAGGTGTGAATGCCTGTATATGTTGAACCACCCTTGTTTCTTGTTTCAGAACATCAGGCTAGATCAAAAATTCAAATATTAAATCACTTGATCATTGTTAGACTCTGGTTTCAAAACAAAACATGTGTATTTAAGTATGAACTATAATTTAAAAATAGTTTCAAGAAAACAAAAGAATATACAGTATGAATAAATTTTATTTTACAGTGCAAATTCAAACTTTGACATAATTCGACCATAGTGATTTGAAGATTTAATTATATAATCTGAATCCTTACTTAAAAATAGGATGTTTAAGAATAGTTTGGTGATTTTTAGCATCATGGTTTAAGAGCAGTTCGAAGATGAACAAAAAATGGGTTTCGATCAAATTTTGGCGGTCGGAGGCACTAGAGGGGTCAGGTTTTCACGTGGAGGTGGAGGAGTCTTCGGCGCTGCTGGGAAGAATGGATGGAGGCGTACTCGATCATCGAGGCGATGGCGGCGAGGAATTTTCGTTTCTAAACCTAGTTTTAGCCGTGGTCGAAAGTTTGTGCGTCACGACTTCTCTCATGCATCGAGCCGCACGTATGTTTGGGAAATGGAAGCTATGGGGTTGTCGACGACGTGTTTGAAGCCGCTGGCACTCCGGTGGTCGCAGGAGTGAGAACGAGGTGCTTTCCAGTTTCGATTGTTATTCCAGCTTTGTGTCAGATGGTTTGATTTTGTTTTTGAGTGGGAATCGAAGTGGTGATGGTCGGAGTATGATGCGAGGTTGGTTGCCGATGTGTGAACGTCATCAGGGGTGACCGGAGGTGGTCGGCAGTACGGTGCACGTGCACCGGTGCACATTCGTATCTGGGTGTGGTTTTGGCTCGAGAAATAGGAAAGCTTGCTTGGGTTGTTGTTTGAAGTTTTAAAGCATTTGACTCGCAGTAATTTAACTCGGGCTTGTTGAATTGAAACAAGTTACAGGTCTTTAAAAATTTTGAAAATAAAATTTGTACCAGGTTTTAAGTTGTAAATATCATACCAAAGTTTAAAACTAAAGAAAGAACTAGACCTAGTTTTGGAAACCAAAGTATTAGAATAAGTTTGTGAACTTAAAGATAAAAGCAAAAGTTTTTATTTAGGTTATGTTAAACAAGGTTTTTAAAACAAAGTGTTAACAAAATTTCCCAGTAAAGTTTTTCTATGTTTAACATGTTAATTTAAATGTTTTGAAATTCAAATTTGTTTTGATTTGGAAATTTTATCCCAAAGTGTTTTCAAAATAAAATAAAGTGATTACTTAAAGCTTAATTACTTAATGAATGATTAATCAATTAAGGATAATTAATCAAGGGATTAATGTATAATCACTCGATGTAATTCAATTGTGATTTATGAAAATAAGTGATTAAGGATAAGCACTCATTGTAACTAATTAAGAATAATTAATTAAATGGTAAATAATTAAGGTTGATTAATTTATTTAATTAAGGGAAATTAATTAAAGGGTTAAATAAGTACAAATTGATTTATTTAATTAATAAATGATTAAAGGACCATTAATCAAATGATTTGAAATTGATTAATGTTAATTAACCTTGATTGATGACCCATCTGATTTAAATCAATCAGATAATTAATTAAATTCACTTATGGATGTTTTGAATTCTATTGATTGTCGAACTATTTGGTATTTCTGATATGTTGTGCTTTGTGCTATGAATTGTTTCGGTGTGATCTGTGATGAATGTAATTTATTTATCTGTGATAAATTTATTTGTGAATCTGTGAATGAACGATAAGCGTTATAGATTATACCGCTTATCAATATCGATGTGCTTAAATATGTGATGTGATGATTTATGATGTTGCACTATTGTGTAAAACCCCTGGACTACACCATACACACACAAATATGGATTGCATGAGGAAATCAGCTAAGTCACAGATTTTTAACAATTCTAAAATTGAGTTCTTGAATCCAAAATAGTTTTGGAATTGGGATTGAAAGCTTTTGAAAATGAGTTTTCAAAAATAAAAGTTATTTTAAATAACTTAATAAAACTTGAAATTTAAATAATTTGATTTAAATTTAAATTCAATATTTGAAATTGAATTCAATGATTTGGAAATTATGGTCTAAAAAGATTATACAAGTTATAAAGGTGTTTATATGGGTTTTTAACCATTTAAAAAAGTGTGGTTTTGGAAATTTAAATTTAAATCCAAGTTTTATACTTGAATGACTTTAACTTATGTAATTGTAATCAGTTTTTCCCAAAACGAAAACTATTTGTTTCAAATAACAATAACTTTCATAAAAAAGAAAGGATTTCTAATGTGTATCGAAAGGTTTCAAGTTGAAATAAAATTGTAAATAATTTGGAAAAACAATGAATTAACCTTTGTGAAGACAATTAAATCTTATTTTGAAAACAAAGAGGATTTTAAATGGTATATCTTCCATATACAAAATTTGAATTGGAATTGGAATTTGAAAGTTATGAATTAAATCTTTAATTGAAAGATTAAATGAGTTAATCCAATTGAAATGGAAATTGTTTTGAAATCCATGAATGGATCTTTGTGAAACTGGGTGAACTTTGTGAAATGAATCTTTTTATTTAAAAAGATTTGAAATGGTAATTGGTTTAAACCATTTGAAAGAAAAGTTTTGGATTTTAAGTTGTGACTTAACTGAAATCCTATATCCATATGTTTTTAAATATTACGCTCATTATTCGATTTAGCCGAGAGAGGGCTTTGTGTCATATAACCCATTCCGAATAATGATACGTCATTATGGATAGCATTTGAAGACCGGTGGTGAAGACCGGGTATTTTCGAAAATGAAAAGAAAACCCATTAATTGTCTCTACACTGAGTCGCGCCGGTATAGAGATTTCCTAAGTGATGGAAAGTCCAATCAGGATTGTGAATATCCGGATTTGCAAGGGCTTTTTCGGAAGTGCCTTCGATTCTGTTCGAACCCAGAACAGACTTGTATGGTTGTATGTCTGACACTACACCTTGAGATATAAAGCGGATTTCTTTCAAATACATATCTGTTGGTGGCGGAGAATTTATTCTCTTAGCTTAATACCCTTCTCTGAGACGTACGAGCTCAGAGTTTATGTAGTTGAAGGTTATCAGCGATATACTCCCAAACTGGTAGTGTGGCATGCTGAATGCTGCTGTGTGTTGATGATCATTTATTGATCATTTGTGATCGAAGCATGGCTTTGTGAAAAAGCATAGCTTTATGGACGAGACTTCGTCGAGCCTCACAATCCGGTAATGGTCGAAACAGGAATCGTGGTAGCAAGATTATTTGGGGGTAGCTCCTCCTGAGGATATGTCCATTTCCTTCTGGATTATAAGTGGTATCATGGTATGGAGCCCAGATACTTACTTTGTGGTTGCTGCAAACTTATTGCTTTATGGTTGTCGGTTGAGAGCGCTTCGGATAAAGGTTGGTAACGACCGGGAGGTGGCATACTCGTGTCGGTTGTTACCTAGTCACAGAGGTAACCCGGCCTTGTGTAGCAGAGATCTAGTTTGGTTCTTGGGGGCGTCCCTCCAGAGGCGTTCTTGGGGGAGATCCAATCATCCAATACGAGCTCTTTACGGTTTTAGTTGTATAACCTATCATTTACTTATGGTGGTCACCACTGTTTAGATGGTAGTTATAGTAGGCATAGTACGAAATGTCTATGCTGGCTAAGATTAATATTATACTTTCGAAATATTTTCTGCACTATGCACTAATAATAATAATAATATCTAAGGATTTTGCATATTAAGTATGTTTGACTATCATAAGAAGAAATCTCCTCCAAGTCTGTGTTTGCATTATGTGTGTGGTGGGAGGTCTTATGGTAGTTTCATTTTCTAAAAAGCATTGCGGATGTATTTTAAATTTCATCGTTGTTTGTTTTTAAAAGATAAAACTATTTTTGTTTACTCACACAAGTCCCATGACTGACCTCGAGTTTATCGTTCCTTTCCTAAACTCTGGGTGGCCACTATTTTCCATACGGGCAGTCTAGAGTTGGGTTTTTCAGATAGTCGAATAGTAGGAATTGATTCGGTAGCCTTCGAAGCCCTTTGGATTTGTGGATCGCATTTTCTACACTTCAGCTTTCACGACTGACCTTGCTTAGCTTGGTGCAACTTCATGGTTGTTCAAGCTAGTTCTGGATTGGAGATGGATTATTTGGAGTTTGGCATTGAAAACATTATTTGTCCGCTGCTATTTCTTGTATCTCTGATGTACTGATATCTGTTGTATCATCAATCATTGTATCTGAATATTGTATCAGATGTTGTATAATGTATTATTCATTTTCTTCCGCTGTGTTGTACTTGATGTGTTATAAGCTCCGACACGATTCGAATTTCAACGACTGAATCTGTGGCATTCAGGTACAAGTGAAGTACGGATGTCGATTTTCGAACGCTGAAATTTGGACCGTGACAGCAGCAGTATTTGATCAACTCCATAGTTGTGTCAATTTCTCTATCTTTGTGGAATTCAAGTTACACATACAGTTCAGAACATAGCATTTTCAATCTCCATAGCTACATCCGATCAACTTCTACATTCATGCAACCTCATTGTTCCTCTGTAAGAATGGGGATAGACTAGCTCATATCCAATCACGATTCATTCATCATACACACTGCTTTTTAGCATTCACATTTCGTGGACATGCTTCTTTCATGCTCTAGTCCTCATAAACAATACCTGCACTCAACCAGTTTGCATTCTTAAAGTACATTCCTAATTTTGTATGGAAATTTTCATCTTCGTAATAATAGTAGGCATGATGCTCAAAGACATTTTGTCGAACATTTGAAAATAGCCAAACATTCTCAACTACAACAACCATTAAGAGAGAATTAATAAAGAGGAAGTAGTCACAACATGAAGGAGAACCTTCAATAGAAAATATGACATCAGAATGGCAAGACATAGCAAGAAAGCTAGATGCTTGAGACAGTGCATATGCACTTTTGTGTACGCCCACATTACCCGACAAGTTTTGGTCAATTTCAAGCTTTCTAGAACTTAATCTCGCAATATGATTGTAATGTAGTGATGTAACTGACTTAAACGGGCTTAATTCAAGGATATATATATAAATTAATGCTTGTATAAGAAGATCAAAACTTATAACATAGGCATACGAATGAAATGAATAAAAAAGCAGCAGATTTTCTGTTAATTCATGTTTCTGTCTACGTTCTTCACCCCCGTTCTTCTCTTTACTTACAAGTAGTCATAAAAAATGGTACAAAGTATACTCATGAAATCATTTTCTCCAACTGATTAGTACTTATTGAAACTCTAAAAAGTAAATATCGATATGGAAAGGCAAGTATAATATAGATTACTATAGCTTACAGGCATAAGCATACCATCCTTTTTTCTAAGACTTTTGTAGTAGTCCATCCCTCCAAACAAGTCCGTGATTTTATGTTAAATAGAATGAGGGATGGGTTACCACATTGTATAAGAGGGGGAATATCATGAATTGAAGTACATGCACAGGAAATAATCAAGGATTCTCTTATAGTTCTTTTAGTAACATAAGAAATACATCTTTTGATTTTATTTATAATCCTTTTAAATCACTAGAAAGAAATTATTTACATTCCATTTGCAGTTGTTTAATAAGTCGAGAAATTACAAAATGTAAACATTCACTAAACTGATTAAACCGCTTCTAGTTAATTTCATTCAACAATAAACAAAGAACCAAATTCTATACAAAGTTAACAAAGAAAAAAGAAAAACATTTACAAGTAGAAGCACCCTCATCCTGCATTGCATTGAACAATCAAGTAAAAATAATCTCCCGAATAATTCCATATTTGCATTCAACCTTACTCAAATCTCCTCCATTCCATTCCTTCCCCTGCCATTTCAGTTTATTATTTAATCCCACAAATACAAGAAATAATAATAATAATAATGATAATATTGAACCATGATCGCAACAATCGCAATTCAGCTGGGATTCGGTCACCATCTTACTTTCATGTGGTGTAATAACCTCTTCTAATACTTTGTTTTCCTCCTGTAAAATCACTGCTTCTTATCCTTTATATTAAGAGTTGATGTATCTTTTATTTATATTTGCAGTTTGATACAATTCTACAATACTGAAACAATTACAAGATACACGTATTTATATAAAGTGGGCTGGGCCCAGATGTGAACTGATCCGCACCATGCTCCCTTGGTTGCTTGTCAGCCTTCAGATGCGTTGTGATCTGATGGTTCATATAATACCATATTTTGTGCCGTGGATTTAAGAGTTGTTGGTTTATTGTGTTTCTTCTGATAGCCGCCCTCAATTTCATCTAGGGTTTCCACATTTCGTCTCTTCTCATCCTCGTTCTCCAGAACCTTCAATTCCTCCCTTAATCTCGTGAAATTCTTGGCTGAGAGAGCCTTGGTAAGGATGTCAGCGCGTTGATAGTATGTGGGAACGTGTCTGACGTCCAACCTTCTAGCTTGTGTCCGTTCGCGTACAAAATGCAAATCGATTTCGATGTGTTTTGTACGCGAGTGTTGAGTAGGGTTGGCAGAGAGCAAGATGGTGCTTAGATTGTCGCACCATACGATTGGCGTTCTTTGATTGTTAAACCCTAATTCCTTCATTAGAGTTTCTATCCAAGCTATTTCAGCAGTGACGCTTGCAAGAGATCTGTATTCTGCCTCTGTGCTTGAGCGAGAAGTGGTGGATTGCTTCTTCGTACACCATGAAACTGGATTTGATCCGAGGAATACGCAGTATCCGGAGGTAGATCTGCGGTCGTCCACGTCACTTGCCCAATCTGCATCACTGTAAGCATTTATATTCATGTCATTACATGCTTTTAGAGCTAAGCCATGATTTTGAGTCCCTTTTAAGTATCTGAGGATACGTTTTACGGCCTTCCAATGTTCGTTGAGTGGATTTTGCATATGTTGGCAGACTTTGTTTACACTGTAGCATATATCAGGCCTTGTTATAGTGACATATTGTAGGGCACCAACGATACTTCTGTATTGTTTCGTATTTTCGATGGCTTCACCTCTGTGTTTGGATAAGTGTAAGTTGGTGACCATAGGAGTAGGTAATGATTTGGCTTCGTGCATGTTGGCTCTTCTGAGAATTTCATTAATGTATTTCTTTTGGGATAGAAACAGCTCTGACTTGGATTTCCTTGTAACCTGTATACCCAGGAAATAGTTTATATCACCTAGATCTTTGATGGCAAAAGCTTTGTCGAGCAACTGTATTGTTTTTAAAATCTCATTGTCATTGTCTCCAGTGATAATGATGTCATCCACATAGACAAGTAGATAGGTGGTATTGCCATTGTTCTTTATATATAATGAATTATCTGATTTGGTGGGTGTGAATCCAAATTCCAAAAGTGTTGCTTTTAGTTTTTCATGCCATGATCTTGATGCTTGTTTTAAGCCATAGATAGCTTTGTGTAGTCTGCATACTTTGTTACTTTCTGTGATGTACCCTTCTGGTTGTTGCATGAAGACTTCCTCATGAAGATCCCCATTTAGAAAAGCATTGCACACATCTAGTTGTCTAATTTTCCAATTGTTGCATAAGGCTAAAGTTAGCATAAGTCTAATGGTGGTTGGTTTGACAACTGGAGAGAAAGTTTCATTGAAATCAAAGCCAAACTGTTGTGAATAACCTTTTGCAACCAATCTGGCCTTGTGTTTGCATATGCTGCCATCAGCATTTTTCTTGATCTTGTAGGTCCACTTGCATCCCACAATGTTTTTGTGTTTTGGCTGATCAACTAAGCTCCATGTCTGATTTTTTATGAGTGCATTGTATTCCTCATCCATAGCTTTTTTCCATACATCATTTTTGATGGCTTGATCATAGTTATGTGGTTCTATACTGCTGATGGAAACAGTATATACTTTTGGTTTGAAAATTCCACTTTTGGACCTTGTGATCATGTGATGGCCAGTAGCTGTAGTTTTTTGTTGTTGTTGCAGATCATCCATACTTGATGTGCTCTCTGTGCTTTCTGTCATATTGTTTCTATTGCTGTCAGTTTGTTGTGTGTCTTCATGTGGTTGAGGTAGGATATCAGAATATGATTTATCTGAACTGTATTCTGATCTTGTGTCAGAAGCATGTTCTTCTGTGTGGATTTGGTCTTTGTTGTACTTGATTGTGGTAAGGTGCTTTGGCAAGACTGGAATAGATTGGGCTGTGATGCCTGTTGTATCTGGTTTTTGTCTTGCAGCAACACTCTTTTCTGCAAAAGGAAATATGTGCTCATTAAACACAACATGTCTTGAAATATATATTCTTCCCTTGTTGTCAAGACATTTATACCCTTTTTGATTATTGGCATAACCCAAAAAAGTGCAAGGGCTTGATCTTAAACTTAACTTATGTTTGTTGTAAGGCCTAAGATATGGGAAACAAAGACACCCAAAGGTTTTTAAGAAATCATAGTTGGGTTTTATATGATGAAGTTTCTCATAGGGAGATATGTCTTTTAAAATTCTGGTGGGCATTCTGTTAATGAGATAAACTGATGTATAAAAAGCATCATTCCAGTATTTCATGGGTATATAAGCTTGAGACATTAGTGTTAGACCAGTATCTACTATATGTCTGTGCTTTCTTTCGACTAATCCATTTTGTTCTGATGTGTGAGGACATGTAATTCTGTGATGAATACCTTTTTCTTGGAAAAAATCCTTAAGAGGTAAAAATTCTTTTCCTCCATCACTTTGGAAATTTTTTACATTGTGACTAATTTGTTTTTCCACAAGTGTAATAAATTGTTTCACTATGCTGCATGTTTCAGATTTTGATTTGAGAAAAAATATCCAAGTATACCTAGAATAAGCATCAACAAAGGAAAGATAGTACCTGTGCCCTGAAGATGAGTTATATGGTGCTGGACCCCATAGATCTGCTGCAATCAGATTCAATGGTTGTATGTGCACTGTTTCAGATCTAGCAAATGGTAATTTGTGTATTTTGCCTATCTGGCAGTGTGTGCAAATTTCAGAAGCAGGTATATCATCAAAATTTATTTTATTATCTATCAAAATCCTTTTTACAACATCATTGCTGGGGTGTCCCAGCCTTTTGTGCCAACATTCAATGGTATCTCTTCTACTTGACATGGTAGTATTAACATGATTACACCAGTTTCTTCTTATGTGGCCTTTATGTGACTTGATGGCATTGAATTTGTACAACCCCTTGTCCAAACTACCCTGTAATAGTATGTTTTTGTTAAGTAAATCCCTAACTAAGCAAAATTTAGGATGAAACTCGAAGTATACATTATTGTCGTTGGCAAATTGAGAGACACTTATCAAGTTTTTCTTGATTTTGGGTACTCTCAATAGGTTGTTTAAAAATAATTCTCTTTTACCTGAAATACTGCCAACTCCAACATGTGATATGCTTATGGCTTCACCATTCCCCATGTGTATAGCTTCCATACCTGAGTAGCTTTTGTTTCCAAGATTCAAGTTTTGAAGGTTGTTGGTGATGTGATTTGTTGATCCTGAGTCTGGGTACCACTCTTCAGTATTCAGATCATCTGGTTTGACTAGATCATCAGCATTGTTGCCTTGTGTCTTGAAATCATCAGTGCTGGTCTTTACATGTTGGTTTATTTGAGCCATGTTAACATTAAATCCTTTCTGAGGTGACTGTGCTATGTTAAATTCAAAGTTGAATCTGAAATAACATTTGTTGGCTGTGTGACCAAATTTCTCGCATATTTGACACTTTACTCTGTTGTTGTAGTTGCTTCTACCTCTGCCTCTTCCTCTTAGAGGTTGACTGCTTCTTGGTTGTTGATTTTCTGGTTTTGGGTTTTGATTTTGTGTAAGTCTTTGCTGATTTTTGTTTCTTGAATTGAAACCAGATGCGTAGTTGACAGAGATTTCTGATTGTATAGCCTTCCTTTGCTCTATTCTGCCTTCATGAGCAGTAAGAGCAGACTGAACATATTGTAAGTCTGGAAGCGTCTTTTGTGATGCGATGAAGGTAACAACTGACTCATATTCCTCGTCAAGACCATTGGTTATGGTGAGGATTTGTTCACTGTCTGATATTTTGTGACCCACAGAATTTAATTTGTCACACAAGTTCTTGATTTTCGCAAGATAGTCCCTCATGCTCATGCCTTCTTTTCTTGCACCTTGTAATTGCCTTTTGTAATGCATTATTCTTGCTGCCGATTGAGAATTAAAAATTTGTTCAATACATGACCATATTTCATGAGAAGAATTGCATCCAACAACTTGTGATAGTAAATTAGTGCTTATGGATGACAATAACCATGAAGATAGTAGACTGTCTTGCTTTTGATAATTCGTGTACTCTGGATTGCTAACAGTATTTCCCTCTGCATCTTTCTTCATTACAGGTGGGATGGTGATGGTACCTTTGATGTAATCTTGAAGGCCATGTCCCTTCAAGGCTATATCAATTTGGTATTTCCACAAGATGTAGTTGTCTTCGTCAAGAGGAACAGTTATAACATTGCTTTTGAGCTTGACAAGGGAGGGTGTAGTTTCTTTTACATCGCTTCTTGATGTTGCTGATGTAACATCATCTTCTTTGAGAGCCATTAAAATAATCTTGATAAGAACTGATTGTTACCTTGTTTCTTGGACAGGGAAAGAAGGTATTGGCAATGTGCAGCCAGAAAATCAATCCTGTTTTCTCGGCGTGGCACAGCGAGATCTGAGGAGCACCAAAACTGGTGTGGCCAGAGATGGAGATGAAGATATGGATCTGATCCTCCTTTGGCGTGGTACAGATAGACTGATGGGGTATGGATGTTAATTTGATCGGAGAGGTTAATTTCCCCGGTGATGAAGATATATTCTGAGGGGAATGAAGCTATGCTTCAACTCGGTGATGATCAGAAAATAATGCCGTCAGGCGAAGCTGCTCTGATACCATATTAAGAGTTGATGTATCTTTTATTTATATTTGCAGTTTGATACAATTCTACAATACTGAAACAATTACAAGATACACGTATTTATATAAAGTGGGCTGGGCCCAGATGTGAACTGATCCGCACCATGCTCCCTTGGTTGCTTGTCAGCCTTCAGATGCGTTGTGATCTGATGGTTCATATAATACCATATTTTGTGCCGTGGATTTAAGAGTTGTTGGTTTATTGTGTTTCTTCTGATACTTTATCATTAGATTTCATCAGTGCTTTTGCTTTCCCTTCCTTTAGTGAGGACATCGCATAATATTCTTTTTCGACTGCATCTGGTATCTTCACCATAGATGTTTCACTTTCTTACAGTGAAGTCATCGCAATGGTTTTATTTATCGGGACTAATGGGTACCGTCTTCACCTCCGATTTAGTTTCCTGTAATGAAATCACCACCTACTCTTCATATTTCTTCCACATCGGTGGTGTGGTCACTGTGTTCATTTTCGATTTCTTCTCCAAAGATCTGATTTGGGGCAAGCTCAGATCAAGATTAGGTATATTGAGTTGAGAAGATGAAGACGAGGAGTTGGAAATGAAGTAGAACTTGTTCTTGACAAAAGGTGGAAGGGACAAGGAAAAGGCGAGGAATATTCGGATCTGTTTAGGAAGGAGAACGACGACAATGATAGGTGGACGTAGATAGGATGAAAACTGAGATAAGAGAAAGTAGCCACAAGGTGGAAGCAGAGAGGTGTGGAAGAGGGAGGTGTAGAAGGAGGTATAGGTGGACGTGGTTGAAGGTGAGATCTAGGGTTACGAAAGAAAAGTGAGAAGAGGGAAAAAGAAAATACGCAGTGTGGAAATGAAAAAAGTGCGGGAATTAAAAAAAATAAGGGCATTCATTTTTTGGCTGTGTTTTTTTTCAGCGTAAGTAAGAAAGAGAAATGTCTATAGTTGTAATTTGGTAACAAAAGCTACCATATAATGCAGCTAATATCTACTTTTCTTGTAGTACCTCCAAACCTCTTCAATGCTCACATCCTATGGGTAGGGGGAGTGTAGCTTTGCTTTTTCACAATCTAAATTGGTAAAAGGTGTTGTAAGGTGGTGGTAAGGTTTCACCCTAAGTTTGAGGTGATTTGAAGAGTGATTTGCAAATAATTTGTTTTAGGAAATTAAGAAGACGAAGAAGAAGAAGATGAAGACATGGATTTTATCTCTTAAAGCTTTATAATTTTTGTGAATAAATACTAAGGGTATGCCCTTGCTTATATAGGCTTTTGAAAGGGATAAATAAAACCTTCTACCTTTCATGGAAGGTCACAAAGGAGTCTTCTTCTCTCATGATAACTTTATGTCACTTCTCCTTTATGCATATTACCATTTTACCCTTACTATGATAATATCTCTTATCCATTAGAACTATCTAGAGTAGTCCAAGCTCAATGAAGAGGTGTATGTGCTAATTAGTTGCTAATGCGTTTATTTGATCGTATATTAAGTGCACGATAGTTTGAACAACTTATATCGATCGAAAAACTGTTTATCGATAAACCGATTTGCGATCACATTATCTATTTCTCTTCGAGAATATAATTTTGTAAACAAATTTCCAAAACAAGTTTCTAATCATTATCTATTGATTAAATGATGCGTAACAAGGTTATGAAATCATATTTTTAACACTTAATTATATTTTAAAATATTTCAGTATTCGAAGACGAATTGTTCAAATTTCAGGGTTGCTACAATATTCTCTTGGACTAACATTGAATACGTCTCATAATATAAAAAAACCACTCATCTTGATGTAAAAATTCTCGGAACAAAGCAATAAACACATGTGGTTTCCAAGAAAGAAAAATACAAAATATAAAAGGATAGAGATCACAAGACTATTAATGCAGCGATAACATATAATATAAAATATACACAAGTTGAGGGGGATATAAAATAGGTCATAATCCTTATATCTCAAAAATATACAATGTATGTCTAGTATACAAAACAATGTCTTGCATACATGAAATATCATAATATGCAATGACATACAATAATACTCTATCTTCCATCTATGTCATATATCCACAAACTGGTCCATCTATCCATGCACCTGAAATATCTCGAACTGACCCGAGTATTATGTAAATAGTAAATGGGTAAGACTATGTCTAGATTCAAAAATGAGTACATAAACAATATCTCAAGGACTAACCTATAAATGGTATAATAAATAAAGCCAACCATGGAATAATAAAACATCCACAACACATCAAACGACATCCATAACACATCAAACATTATCATACACAACACACATTAAAACATCCATATGACATCGAACACCATCACGTACGTCATGCATCAAACATCCATTTCACACACCACACTTCACACATCACACATCATATACAAATCTCACACATTACATACATTGTGAATCACACGTATCACACATCGCACACATCACAAACATCGCACACATAGCACTCATCGCACACATTGCACATCAAACATCCACATTGATTTAACTACATTTTATTTATTCATTTTATTCTTTAGTTTCATTTTCAATACTACTACTGCTACTACTATTGCTACTTTTAATATTACAACCAGAAATCGTGTCTACACTTGAGTGTCGCCACTTTTTAAATGCGAAGGGAGATCTTTCTCGTAAATTTTGATGAGTTTCCTCGCTGTCTTTAGGTTCATAATTGTAACACCACTAGTTTTTGTTTAACATTGTTCATGGAATTTAATTAGATAAATTAAATAGAATAATATGAGGTGATTAGGTGAATGAGATTTTGAGATAACCCACTTTATTTCTCTCTAAAAAAAATTTCTCTTTTTGACAGGAATACTCAGTGGTCACCCAATCAAGAGAGTATCATTCATATACTCTCTTCTAATCAGGATCTTTTAACCAATATAAAAATATTGTTGTGTTTAACTTGTCAAAACTTACATATGTGAAAATATGTAAATTATTTTTCTATTTGAATCAGAGTACAAGTAATTATAAGCAGAAATCTGTTTTGAAAATTGTTAAGTAATTTATACCTAGCAATTTTATTTTTGAAGAATCTAGTTTTTTTTCCTTTTTCCAGTCATAGTTACTTTTACATAACTATTAATACTATGCCTTCTTATTTCAGCATTTGTATGTAATTTTCTTCCCCCATACTTTTATTTCTAAATGACCGTGCCCTTATATTTGCATGTGTGTGTGCAAGTCCCTGTACATGATTATGTACTAGTAAGATTTTTGGGTGCTTTTACTCTTTTTTTCAAACAATTGTTAACTTGAAATGATGAATCCTACCCTATATCTGAGTTATTATGCCTTACTACTAACTGGGTTAAAACAATAGAAAATGGTTGAACCCAGGCTTGGTAAAATGGTTAGGTTAGCCTTACTTATCTTGTATCCCTTAATACACAAATTACAAGTATTTCTGGATTCTTTCTAAGGTGATTCAAAACTTGCATATGCTAACTTCTTACAACCTCTTTAAACAAGGGTTTTTCCTATCAAATACTGGGTGAGTGATTCAGTTTTTTTTACATGCTTGCATCTCAGATTTTCTTCTATTAAAATTAAATCTCTCTGAAACTAAGAAAGGAAACTTCAATACTCAGTTAAACAGTTTTCAAAAGTAACTTACAATTTCAACTGAATTACATCTCTAAGTTGAATACATACAAAACAGAAAATGACATCACATTAGTTTCTTTCTAAACAACTTGAGCAACATAACATAATATAAATTTAACTTAAACTTCCATTCTTAATTTTTCCAGAAAATCTGTAACTATTGCATCCAAATTCTTAGGCAGCTAACACATCCAGAGCTTGATTAGTGAATTGTCTATTTACCTGCACAATCACTATGGGCTGCCCCATGAAATATGAGACACCCAATAGTGCATTAACACACATGGGTCAGACTATTGTCTGGTATGAGTAACTTACCTGAAAGCACATTCTCATCTTAATTTCATTTTATTTAAGTACTTTACATGAATAAGGAAACCAATATCATCACTGTGCATAATCCTGTAAAGCATATATACACTCATGTAAGTGCAAACTGATTATGTATGGTTTTAAGCAATTTAACTTAGAGAAAAACAATCATAAAACTCAACAATAAACATCATAGCCTTCCAATACAAGCACTAGTTCAACCATCAAGTCCCCTCTTCAATTTTTATTGGCCATCAGGATTTCATCCAAGCCTTACTTGACCCTATCTTTATTATTCATTATCAAGTGTCAGTTTAAGGTCTTTAGCTACTTTCTCATATTATAACACACATTGCCTGGGACAAATCTCTATTAACCCAGCACACTCAGGCCCCTGGGTATAAACATACCATGTGTGAGCTTGCAATTTTCCCCTTGCCAAGCCTTCTTTTGTAGCCCTAAGATCCATAGTCCTTAGTTTAAATTACTAAGTGTTATTTTCCTCTCTTTTTTTAACTGTGCTAATCTCTTTTGCAGGTCATACTTTCAATCAAAAGGAGAAAAAAATAATCATTTCACCCAATCATACATTCATTCAGAGATGTATAAATCATGTTCTCAGAAACAATTATCTAATTATGCAAAGGGATATGGTCACTTAGCAGGTTATTTTTTTTTACCTATGGGTTCCAGTAGATCAGATCATAAACATATGGTCCTATTTAGTTTTTCTGGTTACCTTCTTTTTTTTTCTTTTTTTTTACCTCTAGTTTAATCAGATCTTCATTAATTTCCAGATCTGGCTAAACCACAAGTATAATCTATAATTTGGGAGATTCATAAAATCATAGAAGCTCAGCACATGTATCACATTGCACTTCTATATATATATATATATATATATATTTTCCAATTTAATATGAGGCGTAAGCAACAACACAATGTTGCTGCCCCATATTTCTTTTCATTTTAGACCATATATTTACCACCCACATCCTGGAATTTAAATGAGCATTTTTAAAGGAAGAAACCCATAAAAGAAATCACTTCATGTCAAGGTTAATCCGTAATCAGATAGTCATCTTAAAACATGAAGCATCAGACTCTTTTATTTTGAATAAATCATTATGCAGAATTTTGTACTTAAATGAATCATTCACATACCCAAAAAAACACCAAATCATAAAATGAACACAGCTTGCAAAATAAAACATAAAACCAATTAAGCTGCCTCAATATTCAGGACTTAATGCCAAGTTTTCAGTGAGGTTACTCACTTTAATTCTTTTTCCTAAGCCTTCCACTTCCTCTTATCTCTAATAGCACTCCACATTTTCCTCTAAATTCTGTTTTATATATTATTATTTTTTCTTTTATGAGGCAGAGCAATCTAAAACCTTACTGCGCCAGGTTTTCTTATATAAAACTTGGCTGATTCTAGGGTTTAAGGAGATTACCCAATGTCAGTTTTACCCCAAATATTATCTGCCTTAACCTTGATTTAAACAAAAGAAGAGGGTATGTGGTTCTTGCTATATTTTTCCTCAGCAAATAAATCTTATTCCTACCCCGGGTCATGTCATGTGTATGACTTAACTAATTTCTTCTTTCTTTTTTTTTCTAAGGAAAAGAATTACTGAAAATAGCTAAAGTGGTTTATTAAAGATTCATACTATTTCCATGCAAGCCTTGTCTTCTACCAGCAGTACTTTCTTATGCTCCTGCATATCATATGTAAACTTATTTATTTATTTATTTTTAAGTACTTACTATCTTCTGCATATGTTTATTCTAGTCTACCTATTTTTATTTTCTTTATACTAAACTTGTTTTAAAGACATATTCATGTCTGCAATAATCATGTCTGCATGCCTATGTATTTGTAATTTATTTATTCTAACTTACAAATTAATTTCTGCCTATTTTATCTTGCAGAAAATATGTGTATGTGTGTGTACTGTCTTGTGCACCAGTACATACTTTTGACCATTCATTGGCAATAAGTCTCTATTCCTATTTTTCTTCAATTATTAAACAATCATAAACTAAATTGAATCATAAAATTACCCATAAAATCAGGGTTATCACATATACCCCTCCTTTTGGGAATTGTGTCCCACAATTCTTTCATACTTAACTCAAGTATTTTCAATCCAGAAAATCAATCATTTTCAAACTAACCTCTTAATTAAACTCTATGCATATTAAAAAAAAGAATTTACAATGCATATTTAATCAAAGCATCCATCAATATTTATATAGTTTACCTTTCATTCAATCAAACAGTTGAGGATAATCATTTCTAATTTTATCTTCCACTCCCATGTGCAATCACTTGGGTCTAGACTCCATTGCACTTTCACCAATCTAATTTCTTTATTTCTCAACCTCTTAATTTCTCTTGAAACTATGCCTACTGGCTCCTTTTCATAAATCATTCTGGGATCAATCTGTACATCTTTAGTGGATTTTAAGATTGTCTCTGCATCATGAACCCATCTTCTTAACCGAGACACATGAAAAACATCATGTATTACTCTCATTTCTTCTGGCAACTCCAACCTATAGGCTACATTTCCAATTCTTTCTAAAATTTTATATGGTCCTATGTATCTGGGAATTAACTTTCCTTGTTTTCCAAATCTTAGAACCTTCTTCATAGGTGATATTTTAACAAATACACAATCTCCAACATCATATTGTACTGCCTTTCTCTTCTGATCTGCACATTTCTTTTGCCTATCTTGGGCAGAAGCAATTCTTTTTCTAATCAAATCTATCTTTTCAGAAGTTTCTTTTACATTTTCTGGTCCTAAGACCACCTTCTCCCCAGATTCAATCCAACTCGAGGGTGATAAACATGGCCTACCATAGAGTGCTTCAAAGGGTGCCATGCCTATGCTGCTGTGATATCTATTGTTGTATGCATATTCTGCTAAAAATATGTGATCTTCCCAGCTTCCTCCCCAATCCAATATACATGCCCTCAACATATCTTCAAGCAATTTATTCACAATTTCTGTTTGACCATCTGATTGTGGGTGATATGTTGTGCTCAAGCATAAATCAGTCCCCATTGCTTTGTGAAAACTTTGCCAAAATTTTGAAGTGAAGATGGTATCTCTATCACTCACTATGGTTTTTGGTATTCCATGCAATCTAACTATTTCTTTTATAAATAACTGAGCTAATGTGCATGCATTCCTTTCTGATTTTATAGGTATGAAATGAGCTGATTTGGTTAGCCTATCAACTACAACCCAAATACTATCATTTCCCCTCCTAGTTTTAGGCAAACCAACAATGAAATCCATTGATATATCTTCCCATTTCCACTGTGGTATTTGTAAAGGTTGAAGCATACCTGAAGGTCTTTGATATTCAACCTTTACCTGTTGACAAACCATGCACTTAGACACATAAGTTGCCACTGCACTTTTCATACCATTCCACCAATAATCTCTCTTGAGGTTATGATACATTCTTGTGCTTCCTGGATGTATGGTATATTTACTTTTATGATAAGCATCCAATATTTCTTGCTTCAATTCATCAATGGCAGGAACACATATTCTTTTTCTTTTCTCCTATTGGCCTTGCTTATTCAACTGAAAATCCTTCCACTGCCTCTCCATTTAATATTTGAGTTTTCTTCTCAAATAAAAATGGATCTTGGTCTTGTAACTTTTCAACTTTAGATTTTAATTCTGACCCTAAAGTAATAAAGCTTAACCTTCCCATCTCTACATTCTCACTGCATATGCTCATATTTTCTACACTTTCACTTTCTACTTCTGAGTCAATCAATAGTGATAGAGTGTTAAACCCTTCTATCATTAACCTAGCTACATTAACATGCTGTCTACTTAAAGCATCTGCTACCTTATTAGCTTTGCCAGGTGTGTATAATATTTCAAAATCATATGAGGCTAGTAGTTCAATCCACCTTTGCTGCCTCATGTTTAATTCTTTTTGTGAAAACAAGTACTTAAGTGACTTATGGTCTGTGTAAACTTCAAATTTTACCCCTAACAAATAATGTCTCCATAATTTAAGAGCATACACTATAGCAGCCAATTCAAGGTCATGTGTAGCACACCTCGCCTCACCAGGCTTTAACTGTCTAGAGGCATAAGCTATCACTTGATGTTGTTGCATCAATACTGTCCCAAGTCCTTTTCCACTTGCATCGGTATATATCACCAAATTTTCATTTCCCTCAGGTACTTTTAGTATTGGAGCTTGTATTAGTGCTTCCTTTAACCTCCCAAAGGCTTTCTCACACTCCTCAGTCTAACCAAATACCTGATTCTTCCTAGTCAATCTAGTTAATGGGATTGAAATTTTTGCAAAATCTTTTATAAACGTTCTATAATAACCAGCCATTCCCATAAAAGATCTGACCTCTGTGACACTAGTAGGCCTTTTCCAAGCTTGAACTGCAATTACCTTATTGGGATCCACAGATATACCTTCTTCTGATATCACATGCCCTAGAAAATTTATTTCATTTTTCCAAAAAGTGCATTTTGAAAATTTTGCCTTCAAATTTTCTTGCCTCAATCTATGAAGTACAATATGCAAATGATTCTCATGCTCCTCATCTGTCTTAGAATAAATTAGTATATCATCAATAAATATCAATATAAATTTATCCAAGTATTCTCTAAAAATTCTATTCATCAAATCAACAAAGTAAAAGGGAGCATTTGTCAAACCAAATGGCATTACTAAAAATTCATAAAGTCCATATCTAGTGGTGAAAGCTGTGTATTTAATGCTTTACTCTTCTACTTTCATTTGATGAAATCCTGAAGCTAAATCAAGTCTAGAAAATATTTTTGCACCACTTAATTGATCAAAGAGATCATCAATTCTTGGTAAGGGGTATTTGTTTTTAACTGTGATTTTATTTAACTCCCTATAATCAATACATAATCTAAGAGATCCATCTTGTTTCTTAACAAAAACCACTGGTGCTCCCCATGATGAGCTACTGGGTCTGATGAAGCCTTTTTCTTCTAGTTCAACTAGTTGCTTTTTCAGTTCTATCAATTCTTTAGGCCCCATTCTAGTTGGCCTCTTAACTATTGGGTTAGCTCCTGGAATTAGTTTAATTGAAAACTCTACCGGCCTATGGTTAGGAACTCCCTTAACCTCACCAAACACATCAGCATATTGGTTTACTATAGGGATTTCTTCTAATGCAGGCATGTGCTTCTCACTGGACAAATTAACAAGGGTGGCTATATTTCTGTTCTTATTTGCTTCACAAAGAACAACTACCCTTTTTCCATCAGAAGCTTTTAATGATATGGTGGAGGTCTCCATATTTATGACTGCATTATATTTACTTAACCAATCAACTCCTAAAATAACTCCTATGCCTGGGTATTGCAACACATATAGGTCTGCACTAAACACATATCCCCCTATATTTAATCCCAGTTGCATACACATCATACCCAAAACACAGGAACTACCCAAAGGACTTCTAATGAGCAATGGCTTATCAACAATCATACAATTTAATTTTAGTTGTTGTGCAATATCATGGGAAATTAATGAGTGTGTAGCCCCAGTATCATACACTACTGCAAAAGGTATTGAGTGAATGAGCAAAGTACCTTCAACTTGGCCATGATTCTCAATATTTGGTCCTTCAGTTGCTTTGCCTTTCCCTTCCAAAGATCCCATTTTTCCTTGCTTAAAATCTGGACAATTTCTCCTTATGTTCCCTTCCTTCCCACACTGGTGACATTTGAAGGATGCTGGTTTAAGATTTGTGCACCTGTTCTTCATATGCCCCTCTTGGCCACAGTTATAACAAGTGATCTTTTTCTTAACTCCAGCAGTCTTGACCTCTTCTGGATTCTTGGTGGAAGCTACACCTGTTTTCTTTTTGTCATAAGGATGAAACTTACCCTTTCCTTTCTTATTTTGATTATTCTTGAGTGCTCTGAAATTTTCCCTGGCTTTATCATGCTGTTCAATACTTAAAGTCAGATCCAAAACTTGATCAAATGTCCGGCCTTATATGGCAGCATAGCTCTACTAAGGCTAGCATTCAATCCTTGGATGTATCTGCAATTTTTAGCCTCTTTAGTTGTGATAAGCACTGCACCATACTTTGCTAGTGATTCAAACTTTTGTGTATACTCAGTAACACTCATTGTTCCCTGCCTTAATTTAATGAATTCCTTTAGCAGAGATTCTTTAGCTGATGCAGGTACAAATCTCCCTTCCAACATTTCCTTAAATTGATTCCATATCACTTCCCCTTCAGGCCTTCCAGCTATGATAACTTCCCACCAGTCCAAAGTTGCTCCTCTCAATTGTCTAGATGCTATTTGCCTCTTCTTTTGGTCTTCAACTTGCATATCTGTAAAAATTCTGTCCAAAATTCTGAGCCAATTTTGAACTCCCATGATCCCCTCTGTTCCATCAAAAGTTTTGCCTCCAAGATTGGTAAAGGTCTTGAGTAGTTTGGAAAGCTCTTCATGTGGATTTTCTTGCCTATTGCCTACTCCATCCCTTATGGCTCTCATGAATTCTTGCATATTCACCATTGGTGGTTCACTTGGTCCTACATCTTGTTGTCTAGGTCTCAGCATAGTTCTATGGATATAACGCTTAAGTTAGTTCATCTTGCCTAACCCTCTATAAATTAATTTACTTCAAGTTATCCTTATTTAGTTATAACAGATATTAGTAGTATATGTACTAACAGAACAAAACATCCAAAGCAATCAACACACCATACATCAATGCAAACAAGTTCATACAAAATTTTGCTATGTTATTTAACAACATAGCTCTGATACCAAAATGAGATGACCCACTTTATTTATCTCTAAATTTTTTTTTCTTTTTGACAAGGAATACTCAGTGGTCACCTAATCAAGAGAGTATCATTCATATACTCTCTTATAATCAGGATCTTTTAACCAATATAAAAATATTGTTGTGTTCAACTTGTCAAAACTTACATATGTGAAAACATGTAAATTATTTTTCTATTTGAATCAGAGTACAAGTAATTATAAGCAGAAATCTGTTTTGAAAATTGTTAAGTAATTTATACCTAGCAATTTTATTTTTGAAGAATCTAGTTTTTTTTTCCTTTTTCCAGTCATAGTTACTTTTACATAACTATTAATACTATGCCTTCTTATTTCAGCATTTATATGTATTTTTCTTCCCCCATACTTTTATTTCTAAATGACTGTGCCCTTATATTTGCATGTGTGTGTGCAAGTCCCTGTACATGATTATGTACTAGTAAAATTTTTGGGTGCTTTTACTTTTTTTTCAAACAATTGTTAACTTGAAATGATGAATCCTACCCTATATCTGAGTTATTATGCCTTACTACTAACTGGGTTAAAACAATAGAAAATGGTTGAACCCAGGCTTGGTAAAATGGTTAGGTTAGCCTTACTTATCTTGTATCCCTTCATACACAAATTACAAGTATTTCTGGATTCTTTCTAAGGTGATTCAAAACTTGCATATGCTAACTTTTTACAGCCTCTTTAAACATGGGTTTTTCGTATCAAATACTGGGTGAGTGATTCAGTTTTTTTTACATGCTTGCATCTCAGATTTTCTTCTATTAAAATTAAATCTCTCTGAAACTAAGAAAGGAAACTTCAATACTCAGTAAAACAGTTTTCAAAAGTAACTTACAGTTTCAACTGAATTACATCTCTAAGTTCAATACATACCAAACAGAAAATGACATCACATTAGTTTCTTTCTAAACAACTTGAGCAACATAACATAATATAAATTTAACTTAAACTTCCATTCTTAATTTTTCCAGAAAATCTGTAACTATTGCATCCAAATTCTTAGGCAGCTAACACATCCAGAGCTTGATCAGTGAATTGTCTATTTACCTGCACAATCACTATGGGCTGCCCCATGAAATATGAGACACCCAATAGTGCATTAACACACATGGGTCAGACTATTGTCTGTAAGAGTAACATACCTGAAAGCACATTCTCATCTTAATTTCATTTTATTTAAGTACTTTACGTGAATAAGGAAACCAATATCATCACTGTGCATAATTCTGTAAAGCATATATACACTCATGTAAGTGCAAACTGATTATGTATGGTTTTAAGCAATTTAACTTAGAGAAAAACAATCATAAAACTCAACAATAAACATCATAGCCTTCCAATACAAGCACTAGTTCAACCATCAAGTCCCCTCTTCAATTTTTATTGGCCATCAGGATTTCATCCAAGCCTTACTTGACCCTATCTTTATTATTCATTATCAAGTGTCAGTTTAAGGTCTTTAGCTACTTTCTCATATTATAACACACATTACCTGGGACAAATCTCTGTTAACCCAGCACACTCAGGCCCCTGGGTATAAACATACCATGTGTGAGCTTGCAATTTTCCCCTTGCCAAGCCTTCTTTTGTAGCCCTAAGATCCATAGTCCTTAGTTTAAATTACTAAGTGTTATTTTCCTCTCTTTTTTTAACCGTGCTAATCTCTTTTGCAGGTCATACTTTCAATCGGAAGGAGAAAAAAAAAATAAACATTTCACCCAATCATACATTCATTCAGAGATGTATAAATCATGTTCTCAGAAACAATTATCTAATCATGCAAAGGGATATGGTCACTTAGCAGGTTATTTTTTTTTACCTATGGGTTCCAGTAGATCAGATCATAAACATATGGTCCTATTTAGTTTTTCTGGTTACCTTCTTTTTTTTTCTTTTCTTTTACCTCTAGTTTAATCAGATCTTCATTAATTTCCAGATCTGGCTAAACCACAAGTATAATCTATAATTTGGGAGATTCATAAAATCATAGAAGCTCAGCACATGTATCACATTGCACTTCTATATATATATATATATATATATATATATATATATTTTCCAATTTAATATGAGGCGTAAGCAACAACACAATGTTGCTGCCCCATATTTCTTTTCATTTTAGACCATATATTTACCACCCACATCCTGGAATTTAAATGAGCATTTTTAAAGGAAGAAACCCATAAAAGAAATCACTTCATGTCAAGGTTAATCCATAATCAGATAGTCATCTTAAAACATGAAGCATCAGACTCTTTTATTTTGAATAAATCATTATGCAGAATTTTGTACTTAAATGAATCATTCACATACCCAAAAAAACACCAAATCATAAAATGAACACAGCTTGCAAAATAAAACATAAAACCAATTAAGCTGCCTCAATATTCAGGACTTAATGCCAAGTTTTCAGTGAGGTTACTCACTTTAATTCTTTTTCCTAAGCCTTCCACTTCCTCTTATCTCTAATAGCACTCCACATTTTCCTCTAAATTCTGTTTTATATATTATTATTTTTTCTTTTATGAGGCAGAGCAATCTAAAACCTTACTGCGCCAGGTTTTCTTATATAAAACTTGGCTGATTCTAGGGTTTAAGGAGATTACCCAATGTCAGTTTTACCCCAAATATTATCTGCCTTAACCTTGATTTAAACAAAAGAAGAGGGTATGTGGTTCTTGCTATATTTTTCCTCAGCAAATAAATCTTATTCCTACCCCGGGTCATGTCATGTGTATGACTTAACTAATTTCTTCTTTCTTTCTTTTTTCTAAGGAAAAGAATTACTGAAAATAGCTAAAGTGGTTTATTAAAGATTCATACTATTTCCATGCAAGCCTTGTCTTCTACCAGTAGTACTTTCTTATGCTCCTGCATATCATATGTAAACTTATTTATTTATTTATTTTTAAGTACTTACTATCTTCTGCATATGTTTATTCTAGTCTACCTATTTTTATTTTCTTTATACTAAACTTGTTTTAAAGACATATTCATGTCTGCAATAATCATGTCTGCATGCCTATGTATTTGTAATTTATTTATTCTAACTTACAAATTAATTTGTGCCTATTTTATCTTGTAGAAAATATGTGTATGTGTGTGTATTGTCTTGTGCACTAGTACATACTTTTGACCATTCATTGGCAATAAGTCTCTATTCCTATTTTTCTTCAATTATTAAATAATCATAAACTAAATTGAATCATAAAATTACCCATAAAATCAGGGTTATCACAGATTTGTTAACTAATTTGGGGACAAGTCTTAATTAATCAATTAGTATGGTTATTTTAAACGTAGAATAGAAAAGGGATTAATAAGAGGGGCATAATGGGAATAGTTCCTTAATTCATTCCCTAAACCCTTCCTTTCTTATTCATTCTCATTTCACTTTCTAAAATCCAAAACAAAGCCAAATAGAGGCTAGTCATTACCTAGAGAAGATGAAGAAATTTGAGGAATTCAAAAGGATCTTAGAGGATTCCTAGTGGTATAGTCAGTGATAGAGATACTTTGTTCACTAGTGAAATATGGAAGATTATGCAAGAAGTGTTAGGTACCAAGCTGAACATGATTATTGAACACTATCCACAAACAGATGGGCAAACGAAAAGAGTTAACAAAGTTCTTGAAGATTTGTTAAGGGCTTATGTACTAAACTTTGGAGGGTCATGGGAAGACCATTTGCACTTAGTCGAGTTATCTTATAACTATAGCTATCGAACTAGTATAGGAATGACACCTTTCAAATCTCTTTACGGTTGGCTGTGTTAATCACCAGAATGTTGGCTAGAAACTGAAGACAGATTAATTCTCGATCCAGATATAGAGAGAGAAGCTACATAAAAGATTAAGTTGATACGAGCAATGATGAAGGAAACTCAATCTAAGCATAAAAATTAAGTAGATAAGACGCGTAAGGATTTAGATTTCACGGTTGGAGAACATGTTTTTGTTAAAGTATCACCAATGAAAGGTGTGATATGGTTTGAAAAATCATTAAAATTGGCACCAAGATACATTAGTCTATTTCTGATCGTAGAAAGGATCGGGAGACTCGCATGCTAGATAGATTTACTGGATAGTTTGGCCGGAGTCCATAATGTTTTTTATGTTTCTCATTTAAAAAAGTGTGTACATGATCCAGAAACTACTGTTGCACAGATTGAATTGGAAGGTTTAGTAGTGGAATCGGATACTTTTGTTAGACAACCAATTTGTGTTGTAGTAAGAGATGAGAAGAAATTAAAAAACAAGACCGTCAAGTTAGTGAAAGTCCAGTGGAGCGATAATGAGAAAGACTGTATTTAGGAGACGGAAGACAATATTGGAGATACTTATCCTAAGTTGTTTTGATGGTATATTCTATATATGTCATATAGACGTTTTGCTAAGAAGGATTTGATAGTATTATTGTTATGTGTTTATCACACATGTTTACATGGTATGCTTGCTGTTTTCCTTATCGTTATTTGAGGACAAAATTCTTTAGGAGGGGAACTTGTAACACCCCTAATCTTTGTCTAACATTATTTAAGAAATTAAATTGTATTAATTAAATAGAATAATATTGGTTATAAGGAGAAAGAGATTTGTTAATCAATTTAAGGTCAGGCCTTAATTTATCAATTAATAAGATTATTTTAAACGTAGAATGGAAAGGGATTAATGAAAGGGACATAGTGAGAATAGTTTGTTAATTCATTCCTTAACTCTTCCTCTCTCATTCATTCACATTTCACTTTCTAAAGACCAAATAGAGGTCGACCATTACTTAGAGAAGAAGAAAAATCTAAGGAATTCAAAAGAAAAGGCTCAGGGGAATTAATCTACATCAAATCTCATTCTCTCTTATCTAATCTAAGGTGAATAATAGTACCATCTCATTTGTTTACGTTTTATTTTGGAATTATGATCGATTTCAAAATTGGATGGGATAATATTTCATGCTTGGATTGATGATATCATTATTAGATTAAATAATGATTTGTTGGAATTTTATAGAATTATTCTGATGGGTTTTGAAGGAAAAATCTAAGTTTTTGATCTCCTATTGATTTTAAATTTGAATATGTTATGTAAAACATTGTTTTGGAGATGGGTTTTTAATTTCATAAATTTCCAAGTTCATAAATTTTATGAATTTCTAAAAGGAAAAATATGTATATTTTTTGGTTTTTAATTATTAAATATAATTCAATTAATATTTTAGTCTCGAAAATTTCGTATATGGAAAAAGAAGGAAATTTAGATTTATGATGATTTTTATGGATTTTTCACTAATTGTTATGATTTTCTATGAATTTATTATTATAGAAATATTTATAATTATTATAAGTTAATAATATTAGGAAAAGTGTTTTATTACCTAATGAAATTTTGACACGAGGCAACAAGTTAGTGGAAAGTTTTAATTTTATAAAGGAAAAAATCGGTTTTAACCTATTTATAGAAAAGTCATCATGGAGGCTCGATATTCCTATTTCATAAAAACTCAACAACTACAAGGGCTGATACATATGATAGTTACTAGATATCTATGTAATGTATTCGCCTTCATAGGGGTTTGATACCTTATGTTTGTAGAGGATCGATGTCTCATGTTTTGAAGAGATTTGATAACTCGTGCATTGAAGACGCTCGACAACCCTACGGTTTAGAGACTTAGAAACTCTTTTTCTTAAAATTCAACATCCTCAAGCTTTTAGAGGCTCGGTACCTCATGTTTTTGAGAACACAACAACCTTATGTGTTTTAGAAGCTTGACCCCTCTTGTTTTTAAGAACATTACATCCTTATGTTTTTGAAGGCTCGATGCCTCATGCTTTTAAGAACCCGACATCTCATGTATTATAATGGCTATACTCCTAGTGTAGATACTCATCTATATTTTAGCGGCTATACAGCCGTATGCTTTACAAACCCGAGAACTATATTTTAGAGGCTCGATAGCCCTTGTTTTATAAATGCTCCAGAACGCTGTTTTGGTATCATGTGTTTTAAAAGCCATATAAAGTTGATGTATATTTCTAGTGGCTCGATAGCCGTAGGTTTAACAAACCAAGTGGCTATGCTTTATAGGCTTGATAACCAATGTTTCATATATTCTTGACATCCCTATTTTGTAAGCAAGTGTTTTAAAATCTATGTAAAGATGATATTGCTTTGGCACAAGATTTTGGCCAGGTATTGGGTTATGTTTTCCTTGTTTTAAGAATGATTTCAAGTGGTTTATCAATTCTAAAGATAAATATTTTCAGCGAAATGAAATAGTGTTTTAATCCACTTTTATATGAATTTTTCCGAAGGAAAATATTACTTAAACTTAAGTAATTTTGTGATGTATATGATTATTGATTGAACATATTTTAATGAATGATGTTATATGTTCTTGTTATCATTTATGTGACGACGCGGATTTTGCCCGCTCGATAATCGACATCCATACTTCATATCGTATTCGAATGCCATAGATTCGACCGTTCAAATCCGATTCGCCGGAGCTTATAACAACATTAAGTAAATAACACAGCGGAATAAAAGAATAATACATTGATATACAGCTTTGATACAATATCTGATACAACAGATGATCCAATAGATATCAATATACATCAGAGATATGATACAATAAAATAGCAGCGGAAAAGAAAAATAGATAACATCTAGCAGCGGAACAAATAACTCTAAGATAGTCTTCAAGGAAGAACTCCAGTTAGTAAAGGTTCACGATTCTAGTGCATTGGGCTTTGTCAATAGTGAGATTAAAGGATGTATATGCTTAGAAAGAAACTATTAGCTCTATATACTCATTGTATTTTCTAGTTGGATTTACTTCTAACCGTTTTGCAGATTTTGGGACATCTGGTTTTATTTTGGCCCAAGTCAATCTCATAGGTTATTAGTTGGCATGTGAAAACTAATAGAATCATAGTGACCCTAGGAAAACTATGATTTGAGACAGACAGTCAATTTTGTGGGATGGGTAAAAACTTTGAAAATGCAAAGCCCTTTAATGATAGACTGCTTGTATTTAAGCGTATTGCATGCATATGATCGTATCATGTTTTGTTTTAACAAATGTGGTTACAAATGGATGATTTATGTTCAGGTTGACATAATTGATAAGATTCTAGTGAGGGGAATACCCGTTCCATTCTACGACGTAGTCTCACTAGTTATCTGTTTTTTGGTGCAAGATAGTATATTATTATTCACATCAAACTTTTTGTCGACCCAAAGTTTTGGTTTTCTTCTTAAACTCTCGGGTACACAATTAAGTAGATCGGGAGTAGGGTTTTTACATTAAATGAATAAGCTTTCGGAGACGTGCAGGAGGCAAGCTAATATTAGGAGTTATTCCTACTGCATTGGTTGAAGTTTTATTTTGTTTGAATGGATGTAATGACAGAATTTATAACTGTCAAGTAGTTAGTCTCTAATCAGCCAATGGAGCATCTTCATATGTCGCCCTTGGAACATGATTGTACTTATTATATTTTCTCTGAACGTGGAATTGATGGTATTATGTAATGAATGTAAAAGTTTATTAATGAAACGTCCTTTGAAAATTTTCATATTAATGTACACTTGATGTTATAAATACGATTAACTGGCCTCATTTTGTCATCAAGAAATAATATTATGGATGACTACAGAATCAATAGCGCTTATTTTCGGGCCTCAAAATGGAGGATGTTACAATAATAAATGTCGGTCGCTTCCTTGTACTTCACTTCTCATCGTCAATCACCTGGCCTCATTCTATACTCTTAGTCTCGTGGCTCATGTAGCAGATTATGACTATGTGATGGTGGGGCTAAATCATCACAACCATCGAGAAGCAACCCCGCGGTCAGTCAAGCGAGGATGGGGATAGCAAAACTTATGACCATCACATTTATATACGGAATTCCACATCGCATGCCTCGATTCACTCAAACGCAGAAATAATCATATTACCACTTTAAAATAAAATAAAGAAATAATTTAATACACCTTACACGTCAAGTCAGAAATCCAAAAAATATTGATTAATATACATGTATAATATAGAACAATTCATTGATTTCCAAGTATTATATACTCGATCATTAATAATTACCTAATATTATACTAGTGTTGATTAAATAAATATACTCTATACAGACGTCCCATACTTCCTGGTGAAATACAATTATATACACAACATTCGCATCAATCAACATTAAATAAATTTCCACTTCGCCTATTAAATCACTTTTTTACCTTTTACTTCAATTCATTATTCTACACTTTCATTGCTTCATATGTCAACACGATGATTAATTTAACTTCATCTTATCTGTAGTAATCCAATCAACAACCATCCATACTCATATTAAAATATTTTTTAATTAATATGAACGAGATGAAAGGTTTTATTTAAATACATTCCAATTTATTCTTCCTTTTTTATAAAATCTCTTCAATTTAATTTAACGGCAAAACACCTCTTTTATTTATTTTTCTCTTTTAAATTTCATCTAATTTCAAAATCCATATTTTAAAACCACTTATTTGGTTTCAAAGAAACTTTTATTCGAACTCGTTAATAAATTTAAAACCACTAAAATCCTCTCATTTTTAAATTCTACCTCAATAATATTATGGAGCTACCATAGAGAAATTTAAAATTTCCAATTACTTCTAGACATCAAATCAAAAGGTTATATTCAAACCCAACATATAATTTCAAAATCATTATTAAAATCCTTATTTATTTTCAAATTATTTTAAAATTATTACTATTGAAAACTAAAACTCCACCTTTTATAGCATATTCCCAAATAATTCAATAATCAACCTCAATAATATATTACTTTCGAAAATTCACTTAACAATATATAAAAAATCTCATAAATGATAATTTCCATTCAATAAATAAATTACATTTATCTTACAATAACATCAAAACATTATTTTATAACTTCCCATATATTAAATCCAAATTGACTTATCACTTTATAAAATATATTTCAAATATCATTTCATAAAATCCCTTTAAATAATTTAAGATCAATGCTAAATGTTTAAAATTATAAATATTTAAAATTCACTTATTTTGATAAAATATCAAAACTCATCATTTCTAAATAATTTCTATTCATTCAATCCTCAAAATTATTCCATATTTATTTTTCAAAAATCATTCCACTTTTAAATTTTCCACTAATTACAACATCTTTCGTATTAAATAAGAAATCATTTCCAAAGTTCATTGTTTATTTTCAAAACAATTTATTTATCTCAAATTGTCATCTTTTAATTCATTTACACCATTTTCAAGCAATTTCAAATGTCATTTGATCATTTACAAGCATCTGATTACTACTCAAACATCGCAAATCAACAAGCCAACGATAATTATCGCGATAAGTAAGTCATATTTCGCAACACAATTCCAACCAATTCAAAATATAACAACAATCAATCATCATTAAACAATCAATTTCATCCAATATACCAATAAACTATTCAACTAAGCAAAACAATCAATATACAGGGTACATACAAATCAAATAGAATGATACAGATATCGATGTGAGTTCAGAAATTCATTGAACTTCCGAATGAAGACTTACAGCCTCCGCCTTTCCCTTCATCTCCATTTCGCAATTAAGCAAATCATCATCGCTATTGAAGATTACAGCCAACCTCGCATAACCAAGTCCAAGCCATAGCTAGCACATACACAAGCAAATACATAACTATTAAACTGCCAACAAATATGTTGCAACTTCTTATCGTCGCCTGTCATGGTCCTCCATGCTCGCCTCCTTCATCGCAACATCACTTGGTCACGATCACATGACCCAATATTGCCTTCACCAATGATCATGACAATTTTAAGGTCATGCCTCCAATCATGTCGTAGCCAAACTACATTCGTCCCTCCCCTTCCAAAGTCACTTCCAGGTCCGCTTATGCATGCCTTCCTGAATCGATCGTCGAGCATCATGAGTCTTCGAGCGCAATCATTTATTTTCAACGTTAGATTATGATTTTTCTTAGAGGAATTTAAGGCGAAAATTGATAGGGGCTTTCAAGTTTGGGTCCAAATAAGCAAGGGAGATAAGAGTCGAGTTCTCTAAAATAAAAAAGAGAAAAGAACGGGCTTCGGCCTTGAATTTGTGCTCCAGTCTAAATTAATTAATTTCTCTCTCTTTTATTTCTTTTTTAAAATAGTCCCTTCAATTATTATAATTAAATTCCAATCTAATTTAACTAAATTTACACTTTATCGTACAAATTCTTATATCAATAATTGGACAATTTATCCAATTCAATACCCGCTTATTTTTGTTTAATAATTCATTATAATATTTCAAAATATATTTAGTTTCCAACTATTTGCATCATATATACAAATTATTTACATTTCAAAATATTTTTATTGATTACAACATTTTTATTCAATTTCGATAAATTATCTTAAAAGTATTTATTAACCTAATTCAAATTATTAAAACAAAATCTTTTATCGAATAAAATTTAACTAACTAAAAGTTTATTTTCAAAAAATTAAGTATCACATATTGAATTCGAACATATTTATTAGCGTCAAAGTTGGCCATTAACACCCAAATCCAAATGAAAACTCCAAATCACAGTCACAGATCACAGATAGAATGTATGTAGAGAGTATAAATATGAAGAATAATTAAAATTAAAAAGAAAGCAGTAATAACAGAGGATTTATAGTGGTTCGGCTGACTCTGGCTTATGTCCACTCTAGAAATTTCTTTTTTATTGATATCAGAATCAAGTACAATTACAATCTAGAGTTTTGAAAACAATAATAGAAGATTAGCCGTAGTGGAGAAGAGGAAGGGGACTGGATCAAGCAGCCCTTTTCTGAAGCCCTGTTTGCTGTATTTATAGGCAAAACCTGAGTTACTAGGCTTTTTGAATGGCCCGGGCCCATCAAGACCATAACCGATCCAAAATTCATCCCTACAACCGACCGCTGCTGGAGTTTTGTCGACCCAAAGTAAACATAGCATTGGCCCGAAGCATAATTATCCCTGACTTGAAATAAATGAAGTTGGGACTCGAAGCAGCAAACATGCCGATCCTCTTTCCTTTTATATACCGATCTAGAACCCATAAATGGCCGACCTAGAAAAGTATGTAGCTGGCTCAAAGTTTGTAGCTTACCGGCCTAGAGCAGAGATAGTTGCTGATCTGGGTACTCTTCCTATGCCGACCCCATGTTCACTGATCCAGAACCAATCCAACGACCCGAGCTTGTTCAAGTATTGACCCAAGTATAATCATGTGCCGACCCCGATCCACTTAACCATGCCAATTCACTCCATCATGACTGAATCGCCTTCCTACTTATCCATACCATCATCCCAATCCACACCATCATGCCGACCTACTTCAACATGCCGATCCATAATCCATCTCTATAGTCGACCCGGGGATTTCCATACACCGACCTAGGTCCATCTCGGAGCCAAGTAAGCACCGACCCATCCAAATGTCGACCCACCTTCAATGCCAACCTACTCCAATCACCGATCCACTCCAATCATCGACCCACACCACTACCGATCCTTACCACAACCAAACCACTTCAACATGACTGAACCACCTTCCTACCAACCCAAAAGCTTCATAGCACCAACACACTCGTGAACTCCAACCGACCCAGAGCAGTTCAAAGCACGACTCAATGTGACCCAAAAGCAAACTCCATGAAAACTCGAAGCAAACATGGAACGAATCGAAGTAGACCTCGGGTGACTCACGACAACTCGACTTTTGTCAAAACCCATATTTCGAGTATCCCGTGACTTTTTTCCATCGACTATGCCGAACCCCAACTTCACAATCATGATTATCATTTGTGATTGACCGTCTATCCATCCAGTTGACTAAAACCATCGTATTCTAGTCTCGAGAAACGTGCAGTCGATTTAGTTAAATTTGCATGTCTACGACCTTGCCAACAGGCATGTTAACAATATTTATTATTATTAAATTTATTTATACGTCATAAAAAGCCTGGTTGTTGCAGTTCAAAATCCAATCTAATCTATGTTTAACTTTTAAACAAAATAAGATTAGTTATTTTACATTTTACAAGTCCACTAGTAAATAATTTTTTTGTATAATTTATATTATGTATAGGAACACACGCACGCAAACACAATAGATATGTATATATGTATTTATACACCCATAGAAATGTGTGTGTATGTATATGTGTATATATGCATGCACACACGTACGAATGTGCAGAAAAGTCATTTTCCAACCAAAAGTTAAATAAGACTAGTTTTTTAGTTAAAATTTTTGTACAACTATATTTGTATATACGCATGCATGTATGTGTGTGTGTGTGAATTTATGTGGACATAAGATCTTTTTTTGAAAATGATGTAGAAAAAACAAAGAACTTTTTTAAAATACTAAATTGAAACTAATTTAATAGTTTAAAATGTAAATTGTTATATATGCATATTATACAAACATACATATGAGTGAGTAGGGGGATGCCCTAGGGGCAATTACGTAAATCATTAAAAATATCTAATTTTATAACCAATCTTTTTTTTGGAATAAAGATATTTGATTTCTATTATAAATAGAAAATCCTTAAATGATATGTTACGTGATAATAATTAGAATGAGTTGACATCGTGAAAAAAATAACATATTATTTTAAATATTACTGGTCAAGATGTTTCGAGAAAGGATATCGATATATCCTTTAAGACCAGAGTGCATAACACTCTCTAAGAGTTGGACAGTGTTTTACTCATAGCTGCTAGAGGCACCAAGTGGTTACATACCGATAGTTCTTGGATAACTATGGAATGACACATCCAAGTTTCTTCTGTTGTTTAATGATAACTAGGTCAATCAGGAATTCTCAGGTTGAGGATTTTACACAGTTCTCTCGAATAGAGAATATAGTTATGCTTCAATGTTGATCTCCACTATAATTATAGGTAAATCATGGCACGATGACCATCGAGCGACCATAGATAGGTTTGAGTTGACATTGGAAGTAAACACTACTCAACAGAGAATTTATCTTCTCAATTGCATGAGGTTAGTATCATAGTCAACTTTAGTCAACTAAATGTCAAAATATCTTGTCAGAGTAGTGAGATTAATAATAAATGTTATTATTAAACCATGGACTTTGTTTATCGACTAACCAGGTTGAATTTGGAAGATACTAGAATTTTGGCCAAAACCAAATTCCATAAATTCGAATGTGATATAGTGTTGACAAAGAGAATTGATGTGAATAATTATCACTAAAAGGCAACGCTTAAATTGTAAAATTAGATTTCACCAATAAAGAATTTTAAGCGATAGATTCGACCAAATTATCACACCACTGGTTAAGGTAATATGCAAAAATTCATAATCAAATTATTTGGTAGTAATTGCTAATTGAATTTAAACCTATAAGTCATACAACCATGTTATTGACTTCTCGGAAATACCACATGGTTTAATTAATTATAATTCTTGAAAATTAATTAATATTCATGACACATTAATTAATTATATAATGTATTGGGTGCTATTATATTTTCTGGATGCCATTAGTAACTAATTGGGTGCGTATATTAAAGGTCTATATGTACCTATTGATATATGATATCAATAGGCATTTAAATATGATTTAAATGACATTAATTATGAATTGGGTTTTGGTTATTTAATAGCCTAAATAACCTTATTTTAGGCCTAATGAGTGGAGGGAAGGACATATTATGATTTGAATTATAGATTTAGATCTAATAATTACCAAGAGGATAAATAGTAAAAAGGATGAGAATTTGTCTCCCCGTCCTCCTCTGCATAAATCATAAATTAAAAATTATGTTAACGTTTGAAATTAAAACGTTAATAAATATTTTAACATTAACGAAAAGTTAACGTTTTAAGAATACATTAATGGTAGGCAACAAAACATGAAAGAAATGAAAAGAAAACGGGTAATAAAAAATCTCGACAATTGTAAGAAGGTCAGTTGACCGCCTCTGCTGGGTCGGTTGATCGCTTAGGGAGGAGTGATCAACAGGTGCTTGTGTGGCGGCTACGGTTAGGTTAGGCCATGAATGGCACAACTTTTATTACTTTAAACTGACTTAAATCCTACGATCCAAACGCGTTATAACCACTATAAATAAGAGGCTAGCTCCTTCAGTTTTATTCACAAGAAAAATAAAATTTTACCAAAATTCCACCAGTCTTCTTCCTCGATTAGATTCAAGATGTCAAATTCCAAGGGAAATGGTAATAGGTTTATATATATAAAACATTTTTCATTTTTTATTCTCCCCTAATCTCTAAATTCTGAATCTAATTTATACAAAATTGAATTGTTATATATTCCAAAAAGAAGAAATACGAAGGAAGAGTTAAGCGTAGGCGTGAATCGAATCCAAAGGAAAGAAGGAAAGTTATCTATGAGTGAAAACCTTAGTTTTTCCAGTATAGTAATTTTCCTAGTAAAAGTTTGGATGTTTTTATGCCATGGAGAGTCTTGCACACGAAAAGCCTAAATTCTACCTAAAATTCCATGATAAAATGTCAATTATCGGATTAATTGAAATCTTAGTTGTTTTACGTTAATATATTAGAATTTATTTTTTTGTTTGCAATTTTAATAATGTACATTTTATTCAACTTCCAATTCTAATTTCCATTATTGTGGTAAAGGGTTTAAAAAGAAAATTATTAGGAAATGGTGTGCAATATATGGATTTTCTTATTTATAGTTTGCACCGTCTATTTCCGTAATTTAGACAAATACAGATCCATTTTTCCACTTCAAATTTATGTATGTAAAAGTTGAATAGACCGTAAAGGGTTTAAATTGCAAGTTTTATTTACTTGAAATAAAGGTGTTGATTCTGTTATATCAATGTAAAATAAATTTGGTATTTTGATTCATATATATACAAGTCTGTTTTGCTTGGTTAAGGATATTAGCTATTTTGTAAATTATTTTATGAAACTTAGGCTTGTATGAATGTAGAAGTTTTGATAATTTAGCAATTAGTATAAGAAGAATAAATCTTAGAATAGGAATATTTCTTGCATGCTTATGAATATTTAGTTAGCGTGAAATTTACATACGTATAAATATAGTAATAATGTATAAATGGTAACGTATAAATCATATCGTATAGAATAAATATGTTGATAGCATTACACCCTGTAGGAAGGAAGTTAAGGATAGTTATTAAAATTAATTCATAATTGAAGATGAAAAAAGGATTTTCCTTATATGGCCTTAATGCGTAAATGCGGGTAAGGTACAATGCATATCTATGCAAAATATATATGGTAGTATGTTAGGAGAGCGGAAATATGACTAAGTTATTGCGATGTGAGGTTAGTATGAAGCATATAGAATTCTTTGCAGCTAATCTGGCTACCAGCAGTGTGACTTTAGGACCGATGTAAGACATCGCCTATAATAAGTACTCTTGGTGGATGCGAGGTTTGTCCAAGTTCTGTAGGGTAAGCATGCCCAACTAATCAGGCTACAGTACCTACGAATAGTCGAACTAATGTCAGATGTCACAGCTTGGATTATGGGTCATAAGATGGATATCCTGATTTGCTTCTCTACTAGAGGTATTAAGTGGCTATTGTAGGGTCTGCTCCTTCCCACTGAAGAAGTACTAAATGGTTGGGATTATATTTTAGATGTGGTAGTGGGAAATCTCTGACCGAGGTCCACTTCGGGATTGAGGTATTAAGTGGCTATTGTAGGATTCGCATGTTTCCTACAAAAGAAGTATTAAGTGGCCTTATGGGGTTTCTTACGATGTCAGTTAGGAAGTAACAAGGGGGTCCACCTTGTGTCTAAATACTAAATGACGGGGATCTTCCTATGGTATGTGTATTAAATGATCATAGTCTGCCTATTCCTCACTAAAATGGTATTAAGTGACTCATGTACTTTCTCTCGTATCGTTAGGACATGATTTAGGGTAGTTACGTTGTACCTACCTTAGAGTTATAAGTTGACTAGAAACGACCCTTAGCCTATAGTTAAAGGTACCTTATGGAGCTGGACTGGAAGAGCCCTTGGCTTATAGTGGAGTTATACATAGTAGGTTAAAGTATAGGATGCGTAAGATATACTACTCATATAAATCATACTGCTAAAATTCTATTATGTTAAGACTTGAGATTTTCATTCACCAAACATTGTTGTTATAACTCCCTCCTCATTAAAAACCACAGGTCAGGGGGAATGATGTTGATGGAGAAGACAGAGGTGAAGGTAAATATTTTTGGCAGCTTAGTTATTTATCTATGTTTTTGATGTATTCGGATGTACCCAGATTTTGGACATTTTGCTATTTAATTATAAGATACTGTATTATGAATATTTTGGGATATTATGATGCTAAGATTTGAATTTTATGATATGGGTACTTAATTTAATTATTATATTTTATCTCTTCCGCTATGAGATTTTGAAAGCATAGATAGATAGCTCTATGTATTATTCATTGTATCAATTTTAACAACCAACGGATAGCTTTGGAATGGACTTAAGGCATGTGGGTAAAGTTCCTATTCCTCAACAAGTTGTACTAGCGGCACCAACTGCTCCGCTCATTGAAGCAGCACCCCATCCACCAGACCATCCAAATTGTGTAAAGACCTCTAGAATATAGGAGGATGAGTATATACGAGGGCTAAAGATTTTGTTGAAATGAAGGCTACTTCGGGAGCTATGATGGAAAGAATGGATCAAGATGAAGATGGATGCATGGAACTTAAATAGGGAGGCATTGGATTAGGCAACCAAAGTAGTTGAAGTGGATGCCAAGGAAGGAATTATTTGGGGTGAATTCAGGGCTCGCTTCGAGTCACGATTCATGTTCAAAGCTGATGTATGTTTGCAATTGGAGAAGTTTATCCAACCATCACAAGGAGACTCCATGTTGAAGGAATATATCAATAAGTTCACGGAATTAAGTAAGTTTGGATCGAGACTTATTAATATTCCTATAAACAAGGCTATGAAGTTTGTTAAAAGCCTAAATTCTCCACTTAGGGAAATACTTTTGATCCAAGTACCAGCAGGCACCATTTATGAGATGATAGTTGAAAAGACCTTGCTTCAGATGGTTGGTATTGAGGATAAGGTAGGACATGCGCAAAATCAGGGAGGAGCGAAGAAAGGGGGATTTTAGGCTGATAAGAAAGCCAAGGGGAAGATCAAGAAAAGAAATGTGTCATGTTGTAGGTGTCAAAAGAAAGGGCATGTGGCTAAGGACTGCAAAGTGAGTTTGATAAGGAAGAGTTCAAGGAGAGATGCTATCACTGCCATAAAGAAGGGCATTACAAGAATTGGTGTTCAAAGCTAGCAATGGAAGGTCAAGATGGGCAAGCTTTTGCCATCGAAGCTATACATATTTCAAGTTGACCTCCTTCCAAAGATAAAGGAAAAGTTACATTGGAAGGTGCAACTATTATCTTCGAAAATACTATTCACACCTTATTTGACTCAGGAGCATCACATTCATTCATAGTTAGAAATGTGGTCAACTCCTTTAGTATGAAGACCCAAGTTGTCACCAAACCAATAGTCATATCGAATCTTATTGGTGGGTCGACTCACCTTTTCTTGATATGTAAAGACCTAGCAGTGGATACATGTAACGGTGATTTTACATGTAATGCATATATTTCGGGTTTTGAGGGGTACAGACTCATCCTAGGGATAGATTGGTTATCTTATTAGGGACTGTCTCAGATTGTGATAGAAGGATCATTTGGTTAAGAAGTTGTAAGGGGTGAGATATTGATGTTTGTTATACACCCCAAAACTCATTCGAGTCAAGCTATTTATATTCTCTTAGCCTGTCACAAGATGAGCTCTCATCTGTGCCTGTATTACTAGACTTTCTAGATGTTTTTGTAGAAGTTTTCAGTTTTCCACCTCGAAGGTAGATCGATTTTAGGACTTATTTGGAGAAGGATGTTAGACCTATCGCACTTCCATTAAGGCACATGGCCCCCAAAGAAAGATGAGAGCTGGATAAGCAGATTTTGGAGCTATTATGAAGGAATTTATTTTCCATAATACTTCAGAATAGGGAGCACCTATTACCTTTTCCACTAAGGTAGATGGCTCTTCAAGGCTATGTGTTGACTATAAAGAGCTTAACAAGCCGACTAAGAAAAGCAGGCATCCCTTATCTAGAGTAGATGACCTATTTCACCAGCTTATTGGAACCAAAATCCTTTCTTAGATAGACTTCGCCACTGAATTTCACCAATTGAAAATAGTCGAGGATAGCAAGCAGAAGAATGCTTTTCGCACTCCATACAAACATTACGAATGAGAGTTAATGCCTTTTAGTTTAACAAATGTATCTGCATACTTTGTAGATTTGATGAGTAGAGACTTTAGGGGAAGCTAAATAAGTTCATCGTAGTATTTGTGGATAATATTCTAGTATTCTGTACGAGTGAAGGTGAGCGTGAAAATTACTTAAGGGAGGTACGAGAGACCTTGAGAACGCACTAACTAAAATCCAAATTCTAAAAGTGTCATTTTGGAAGAAGGGGGTAAGATTTGTTGGTCGTTTTGTTTCCAAGAAGGGATTGTCTATTGATCCTACAAGGGTGTAAGCTATTCATGATTGGAATATTCCAAAAACACCATGGAAGTTAGGAGTTTTCTTGATTTGGCAGTTTCTATAGAAAATTCATCAAGGACTTTGCAAAAATAATAGTCCTACCGACTTGCTTGACCAAGAAAAATATAGTTTTTACACGGGATGAGAAATGCGTGGAAGCATTCGAGAAGCTAAAGGAGTTGTTTTAATCAGTGCATTAGTACTTACTATTCTGAATGGGATGAAGCCCTTAACTGTTTATGCCGACCCATATGGTATGGGTTTAGAGCCGTTCTTATGCAAGAAGGTAAGGTGATAAACTATGCAAGCAAGCAGTTGAAGGAGAATGAGAAATGATACCCCATTCACGACTTAGAGTTAATGGCTATTTTTTTTGCTTTGAAGATGTGGAGGCACTACATTTTGCGAGAAAGGTTTGAGTTATTCAATAACCACAATTCCCTTAAATACCTATTTTCCCAAAAAGGTTTAAATATTTGGGAGTGAAGGTGGATGGAGTTTATAGCATCGTATGACTTTGAGATATAGTACACTCGGAAAAGGGAATGTTGTTGCCGATGCAATTTTCCAGAGGCACACTACTCTTGGTATTATACGTGAGTAGAGGTGTCGGTGTTCCTCTCAAATTCAATTTCCAACTGCCATCAGAACCCACTCTTGGTTATCTTGTAGCTGTGGTAGTAAGGCCAGCATTAATAGACTGCATCAGGCAAGAACATAAGAAAGATGCAGCAGTAAACGACATTTTGGGAATTTAAGTAGAGGAGAACACTTCCTCTATGTCAGTAAATATATGGTGGAAAAAAGGATGTGGTTGAGGAGAGATGGAGCCTATGTGTTCTAGTGGCGGATGATGTTTTGGAGGATGCATGTAATACCCTGTAAAAATTAAAAAGAAATTAATTAATTAATTAAGTGAGAAAAGGCTAAAAATAGAAATTCTATAAAAATCATAATTTGACCACGGAAGTTATGCTATTACGTTCTTGTAGATTTTCTTATCAATTTCCATAAGTAATGTTTTGAAAACAGAGCTCAAACGAAAAGGTTATGTACATTTGAAGTTTTCGTATTCAAAATAATTTGAATGGAATTCAAATTCAAATAAATAATTAATGTTTAATTAAAAAGCAACAGTAATTATACATGGCGGTTAAGTAAAACTTAAAATAAACGTTAACGTTAAAATTAATTAAGGTATTAAATAAAATTAATTAGGGTGTTAAATAAATAAATCAACAACAAGAAAATAACATTCCTAACATAGACCAACCGGTTGACCGCCGTCTAGGGCCGGTTGACTAATCGATATAGGTGACGACGTAGGTTTTGGGCATTTGAGTGGTCCGGATTTTATTATTTTTAATCGACTTAAATCTGATGGTTCAGATGCTTTCTAACCACCATATATAAGAGCCTAGCCACTTCACTTTTATTTGCAAATTATGTTGGGAATCAAATGAAGCTCTGTTCGTCTCTCTCTTCACAGACTCAGAAAAATTCTTTGGGGTTTCAAGTACTAAATTTTAGGTGATTTTTATTTAAATTCTATTTTGTTCAATCCCTAAATTTTTGAATCAAATCCATATACAATTCCCTTGTTGTATATTCCTAAAGGGGAGATCTATAGAGATTACAGCAGGCATAATAAATCCAAAGAGTGAAGAATTAAGGACTTATTGTGAGTGGAAATCTTAGTCTTTCTCATTTTAATAATTGTATAGTATAACTTGGATTTGATACATGCCTTGGAGAATTTTGTTTATGATAACACCACACTAAAACCTCAAAATTCCTCTAAAGAGAAATGTTAATTCCTAAGTTAGAATCTCAATTATTCTATTTTAGTATAATGGAATTGTGTAAATATTGAAATTTTAATGTTTTACATTCTATTTCACTTCTTATCTTTTTCTTTAGACCTAATTAAGGGTTTTTGAAAAGAATGAATTAGAAAATAGTGTGTAAGGTATGTATTCTTTTATCTGATTTTTGCACTGCCTATTTTCGCAATTTAAGTAGAAATCGCTTTTTAATTTTATACAAAGAAGTTGAATAGAGTGTAAAAGCAATTGAATTGTAAGTTTCTATTAATGTTGATTCCATTACTTTAGTATAAAATAAGTTCTGTATGGATTCTATTTTATACAGGTCTATTAATTTGCGGATACTGGATATATGGTATGTTTGTTGATATGGAATTGGAATTGTATAAATTTTGATGTTTGAACATTATATGATTAGCTTAGGACGTAATCTTCGTACTTTTAGAAATGTTTTAGGCACGTATTGATATGTATGTATGTATATATTGGTGTACAAATAACGTATAATTAGTAGTGTATTGTGTGGTAATTAAGTTATTAATTAGTATTAAATTCCCCTTAGGAAAGAAATTGATTGTTAAGCGCAATAAGGGGTTTTCCTTATAAATCCTTAGTAGGGGAATGTGGTGTGATGTATTATAATATGTTAAGAGAGTGTAAATTATGACTAAGTTATAGGGATGCGAGGTGGCCAAAAGCACATGGAAGTCTACCCTTACCAGCAGCGGTATTTTTGGGTTGATATGAGACATCGCCTATAATAAGTACCACGGAGGACGCAAGGTTAGCTCCAAATTCTGTATTGTAAATCTACCCAGCTAATCTAGCTATTATTACCTACGAAGAGTGGAGTAATAAGAGACGTCATAGTTGGGTTATGGGTCTTAATACAGAGGACCTACTTTGGGTTTGATGGTATTAAGTGGCTGATTGAGGGCCCGCCTTTTTCTATGTAGGAAGTATTAAATGGTTAGGGTTAGCGGTTAGGTACGGTAGAGGATATCTCAGGAGGGTCCGCTTTAGTTTTGACGTATTAAGTGGCTATTATGGGGTCCGCCTCTCCCATAAAAAGAAGTATTAAGTGGCTTGAAAAGATTCCATGCAATGTTAGCTAGATAGTACCTAAGAGGAATCCGTCTTAGGATGCGTATTAAATGATGGGAACCAACCTTGATATTAAATTGTCAGAGTTTGCTTAGTTCCCACTGAAAAGGTATTGAGTGGCTTAGGTGCTACCTCTTACATTGTTAGGACATTATTGACGATAGATATGGGTTATTGGCTTGAAAGAGCAATGGTTATGGAATTGGACTAGAATTCCTTAGGGCTTATAGTTGGAAGATTTACAATATAGTTAGGATACGTAAAACATATTCTTATTTAATTTATATTGCCCAAGTACTATTATGGAAATTCTCAAGATTTTTTTTACCATACATTGTTGTTTTGACTCCCTCCTTCTTACAATGTTAGAGATGATGATGTAGGTTTTAGAAGATAATGGCATAGATGCATACTTGTGGCAATTATTTAGCTATCTACGTTATTTTTATATTTTTGATGTACCCATTAAGACATGATGTATTTTGAGATATTGTGCCATGAATATTTGGCGTTATTATGTTGGATTATGTTGTTTGTTTTTTACATTTGAATTTTTAAATAAATAGGTACTGTTTTGATACTATATTTTATCCTTTCGTTGTAAGATTGTGAATGTGTAGATAGATTGCTTTACGTATTGTTCTTTAAATCAATTTTATTAACCAACAGTCAGCTTTGGAATGGGTTTAAGGTTCAGTAGGCCTTTTCTACGTCGAAAATTAGGTTTCTTTCGAGCCAGGTTGTTACATTTTATATCAGAGCCTAATTATCCGATTGATGGGGATAGTTACGCATATGAGTAGCATACTTGTTATTTTTGAAAGTATTTTTCAAAAACCTTAATATACAAATATATATACTTATTTTGAACATATGCCTAACTCTATAATATTCGACTATGAGTTGGAAAAATAAATAGGGTCAAATTTGTGCTCCTACCTCAATTACCGCACAAGGTGGAGATTGTGTTGTAAGTAATGGATCAAGAAGAGCATGATCGCAACATATAAAAGTACCCCAGAAGTTGAATGGTACTTGACTCCTTTATTGGGCCAAAACTGCCATATGATTTTGGATTTCGATGGATTGCCAATTGAAGACATACATTTCATCTAGGAAGATGTGAGAATAGAACCTAATGTTGTAAGCATTTAGAAGTAGGAAATGATAGGAGTGAAACAAGATGTGATGAAGGAGTAGACCAAGTTCCCACAAGAAGGTGCACATTAATAATCACTAGGAGATAATCGTATTTTTATGAAGACTGAGCAGATAAAAAAAGAGAGTTCAACATAAAGGACAATTAAAGTCGATTTCTAAATTAAACGCCGTGGGAAATAATTTGATAAAAGGTTTTTGAAAATCTCCTTGAAATTTTTTGAATGATTTTTTCAAAGGAATTATCAGAAAGTTTTTATTTTGAAAAAGTAACAGCATTTGGAAATTCATAATTTAAAATTTTGTTGAGTCAAAAGTTGTTAAAAGTTTTTTTGTAAAAATGGTTCTTAATTTTTGAAATTCTTAGCTTAAAAAATTGTTTAGGTAGATAAGTTTTCGGTTTAAAGACTTTTGATGAAGGGATTTTTCGGTTTTGGAATAAACATAAGCAAGAGCATAGGTTGGACTTGATGATTTTTTTCTTATTTCATAGATTTGGAAGTTCTTCTTTTAAAAATTATTTCAAAAAAGGGAATAAATTGAAATTGAACTTGAGTAAAATGAGGTAGAGAGAGTAGAAGGGTAAGAATTCCCAATAATGTTGATAGGAGGTACATTCCCATATAAGGAAAATACGGAGGATAATAGCAATGTAGAGCTGTTTAGGTAGGAGAAATATAAATAGAGGCAATGTTGGAAGATTTGGATATAAATAGCATTAGGAACTTATATAAAATAGGATTAGTAATCTAGTTAGAGATAATATAGAGGGGAAATAATAGGAATAAAATAAGAAAATGATAGGATCGATGTTTACCTTTTCTACTCCAATTTTCATTGTTTAAAGTTACAGAAGATGTTTTTGAGAAAAATAGTTTGGTTTAGTAATTGAGTTTTGAATGTTTTGAGTCAAAAATCCAACTTTTAGAAGAAATAAATCTCTATTGTAGAAATTTTTTAAAATGGTAAAGTTGGTCAGAAAAAGGAAAATTTTCGTGACTCCATTTTAGGAACTAAGCAATTTTTGAAATTAATAAAAAAAAAGGCTCTAAGTTTATATTTTCAAAGATAATGGTTTCGGATTAGGTACTTTATAATTGTGAAATTTTAGATCGAGAATGGTGAGGACTAAACCAAATTTTTTATAAGAGTAGATAAGGATCGTACCTAGGTAAGACATGGTAAAGTTTTAGGATATAAATAAAATAGGAATAGTATGTATAGCTTGATCCGGAAATTTGAAATCAGTCCCAAATATTTAATTATAGAACGTTGATATAAAGTTGTAAAGATGTTCCAGATTTACGGTTGTAAATTAGGTTGCTCTAGTTGACTTGGAATGTGAATTTCTACGTTTTGATTTATAGGAACAAGTTCGATGTAATTTCATAAATTATCCAATTAATCCAAAATATATATAAAGCATGTCATTTGAGTTAACCAACAATATACCCAAAAAGGGAAAGAGATGCATAAGATATGGATATTCTTTTTCATAGTTTATACTGTCTATTTCAATAAAAGCAAAGATATAATTTCTTATCATTTCAAATGTAGCAAAGATCTCACTTTTGGTTAGTTAATGAAATTTTTTAACAGTAATTTTTTTGGAAGGATAACTCCGATAAATTAAAATGTGGAAAGGAATGTTCTAGTTTGGACAACAATAATTAGAGTTGTAAATAAACCAATAAACACATATAACCATGTTTAACGCTCAAAAATAAAAATATATAAATAGCATAATTTATGATGATATTCGTATTAGTTATTAAGAGTGTAGTAATCATAAGACTATGATTTATAGACATTAATTACAGATTTAGTGGGTAATAAATTTAGAATCAATAGAGAGTTAAATGGGAATTAATGGTGACTGGTTAAGGAGTTTAATATGGTATTTACGAAGGAATTGAATAGACATAGTAGGTGGATTTGAAACTGGTAAATAGATTAAAGGGATTAAATGAGGGTTGATAAAAGGTTGTCCAAATTTGACATTAATGACCAATTATTATGGGTAATAGACATTTATTAGAAATTAAGAAGGAGACTTAAGGAAGGTGGATGATAGTGGAAAGACAAACTAGGAATACGCATCTTAATTTAGTAAGAGTGTTAAGACCACAATTGTAAAAACCCGGTTTTTTTAAGAAATTAATAGTTATTATTTAATTAATTAAAAGTGGACTTTACAATTTTAGGTAAATAATTTGGATTTATTTTAGAATATTGAAATTTTTATAATAAAATATTTAGCAATAAATTTTTTTAGGTTTTAAGTATAATTATTTGTTTGTAAAAAATTATGAAATAAATTAGTTTGGAAGATGTTTAGTATTAAATTTAAAATATGAATTTTTCCTTAGGTAGCTAAATTTAAATGAATTAAATATAGAAAATTTATAACGATGGATAAATAATTATGTATGGTTAATATAATTATATTTGGAATTATAGCATTGATTTAGAGTATGATAAAAATATATATTAATAAAATGGCAAGAGTGAGATACAAAAGGAAGAAGAAGAAAACTTAAAAATGAAGCCCAATATGACTTAGCCCAACAATCCAAATTCTCATCATCTCCTGATATTCCCTCTCTAGAGCCTTCTATCTCCCGATGATTCTTCTTCATTTATATAAATACAACCTCAACGGATATGTTAACTAACTTCAGAAAAATCAAAATCTTACCTAAACTCTAAAATCCTCTTTGCAATTTAACTCCAAATGAACGTTTATAGATTCCTATGAATTTCCAAAATGAAAACCAAGCTTTTCAATATGCTATGCTAAATATTGCAAACAAGAAATGGAAGAATTGATTAGAATTGAAAGAGGAGTGATGAGAATTAGTTTATCAGTTCTGTTCTTTCAAGCAAAATGGCTCCTCCTCTTTTAAAAATAAATTATGTCAATCCGTAATGAATTATTCGATGGAATTGTGGCATCAGCTTCTTGAAGTGATAGAGAACTTTTTGTGTAAATTTGAGATAGTGGGTTTTGTGCACTTGTATGTGTTTTGGGAGAAGAGGTGGGAGAAAAAGAAGAGTGGGCTACTTGGAAGTTGTTTTGGGCTTTTAAACTTAAGGAGAGTCCAATCCTTATCCATATTCATTTAAACTTTACATATGATTTTGATGAGTTATTTTTTACTTTGATATGTTGTTTTTGTCTCAAATTGGAAACTTAGTAAATGGTAGAATAGAAGATCGCTTGGATAGTTTTAGACCTGAATTGTATGTATTCTATTTTATACAAGCCCATTGATTGAATTGTATATATTTAATATATGGTAAATTTGTTGACATGGAATTGGACTTGTATAAATTTGAAGTTTTAACATTTATACGATTAGCTTAGGAAGTTATCTTCGTACGCCTAGAAATATTTTAGGCATGTGTGTGTGTTAGCGTGTAAATAATGTATAAGTAATAGCGTATTAATTACGTAGTAAATACGTTATTAATTACTATTAAACCCCCCTGAGGAATTTTATAGTTAAGGCGAAATAAGGGTTTTCCTTATAAAGCTATAATAGGGAATGCAGTGAGATATATGACAAGAGACTGTAAATTATGACTAAGTTATAAGGATGCGAAATCAATCAAAAGCACGTGGAAGTCGCCCGGCTAATTTGACTACAAGTAGTGTGACTTTAGAGCTAATGTGAGACGTCACCTGTAATAAGTACCCATGAAGGATGCGAGGTTAGTCCCAAATTCTGTAGGTTAAACCTACCTAGTTAATCTGGCTACCAGTACATATGAATAGTCGGACTAATGTGAGACGCCACAGTTGGGTTGTAGGTCATAGTTCCAAGGACCTGCTGTGGGTTAAAGGTATTAAGTGGCTAATTGAGGGCCCACCTCTTCCCTATACAGGATAAATGGTCAAGGTTGGTTAGGCATGGTAAAGGATATCTCGAGGAGGGTCCGCTTCGTTTTTGAGGTATTTATTGTAGGGTCTGCCTCTCCGTAAAAATAAGTATAAAATGACCTGAAGAGATTCCATGCAATGTCAACTTGATAGTACCCGGAGGAGTCCATCTTGGGATAGGTATTAAATGATGAGGACTAGCCTTGAATGAGGTATTAAACGGTCAGAGTCTACCTAGTTTCCATTAAAAAGGTATTAAGTGGCTTGGGTGGTATCTCTCATACAGTTAGGACATTTTGACGATAGATACGGTTTATTGGGTTAAAAGAGTAATGGTTATAGAATTGGACTGGGTAGCCTTAAGGCTTATAATTGGAAGACCTACAATATAGTTAGGATATGTAAGGCATGTTCTTATTTAAATTATATTGCCCAGGTACTGTTATAGAAAAGCACAATATTTTTATTTCTCAGATATTGTTGTTCTGACTCACTCCTCATTACAATAAAGGTTAGAGATGATGATACATATTTTTGGAGACGATGGCAGAGACACAATTGCTAACATCTTTGGCACAAATTTATAACAAAGAAGTGGTACGATTGTGTGGCGTTCCAGTTAGCATTGTTAGTGATTGAGACCCTTTATTTACAAGTGAATTTTGTAGTCAGCTTTAGGAATGGCGTTGAATCTTAGCATCGCTTACAACCCATAGACCAATGGTTAGACCGAAAGGGTGAACAAAATTTTAAAGGATTTATTAAGAGCTTAATTCAAGGATTTTGGAGGACATTAGGAGCAGCATTTATCCTTAGTAGAGTTTGCGTATAGTAATAATTACCAAGCGATGATTGGCATGGAATCCTTTAAAGCCTTATATTAAAGGCCAAACAAGTCACCTAATTGTTGGTTATAACTACAGACAAAATTTTAGTTGGACCAGAATGGATCCTCGAAATATCGAATAAGATAGGGATGATTAGGCGGCAAAAAAAGGACGCACTGGACCATCAGAAGACCTTTGCTGACAGGAAAAGGAAGGAATTGGAGTTTTTGGTTGTGGACATGGTATTTTTTAAGGTTTCCCTACTTAGGAATGTTATAAGGGTTGGGACACCGAGGAAGTTAGCGTTGAAATTTGTTGGGCCTTCTTGGATTTTGGAAAAGTTGGGGAAACTTGCATTTCAAGTAGGGCTTTCGACCCAGCTAGTGGGAGTCTATTTTGTCTTACACGTATTGCTCTTGAGGAAATATCTATATAGCACAACTACTGTATTAGAGCCTGATGAGTTGGTAGATATGAGGACGAAGCAGGTAGCACCCCATGCCACTGCACATATAGTGGAGCAAAAAACCAGGAAACTTCCTAATAAATAAATTAAGCTGACCCGAGTGTAGTGGGGAGATAAACCATGGGAAAGCACATGGGAAACCAAAGAGAAGATGAAGGCTTATCATCCCGAGCTTTTCTTCAGTAAACTTTCTCTCGTTGAAATTTAGTAGTATATGGGATTTGGTTGTATCATGGTTGCCAGAGTGGATGGTGCAGGATGGTTGCCATAATTTTTACTATTATTTTTGCATTCGTCTAGAATCTTATGTATATCGAGGATGCTTGCATACATGCCTATATGTCATGATCTTGCATTCACGCTAAGATTGCGTTCACTTATAGCATGTTAATCACATTTCTTTTTTTGTTGAGTGGATGGTTGTGTAGATAAACTAGTTATAGAGTGTGCATTACACTATCTATCCCCTAGAGATTTCGAGGATGAAATCCTTTTTAAGGAAGGTGAATGTAACACCCTATAAAAATTAATAAGAGATTGATTAATTAAAACAAATAAAAAAAATAGAAATTTTGTAAACGTTAGAATTTGACCATGAAAGTTATATCATTGTGTTTGTGGTGATTTTCTAATCAAATTTCATATAAAGTTCCACGATCGGAGTACAAATGGAAAAGTTATTGACATTTGAAGTTTTAGAATTTAAAATAATTCAAAGGAATTTAAATTTAATATTCAATAATGTTAACGTTTGAAATTTAAATGTTGATAAATATTTTAATGTTAATAGAAAGTTAAAGTTTTAGGAAGATGTTAACGATAGGCAATAAAATGGAAAAATAATGAATAGAAAACGACAAGTAAAAAATGTTGGTCGTAGTAAGATGGCTGGTCAACCACTTCCACTAGGCCAGTCAACCGCCTAGGGAGGAGCAGTCGACCAGTGCATGTGTGATGGCAAGGGTTAGGTCTGGACAGGAACAAACCAGATTGTATTATTTTAATAAGCTTAAATCTTATGGTCCAAATGAATTCTGACCATTATAAATAAGAGGCTAGCCCCCTTGCTTTTATCCATAAGAAAATTGGAACATTAGCGAAAATCTATCAGTCTTCTTCCATTATTCTTTGATTAGATTCAAGATTTCAAATCCAAGGGAAAAGATAATGGGTTTATATATATAAATGCTTTTCTGTTTTTATTCTTCCCAAATCTCCAAATTTTGAATTTGATTTGTATATAATTGAATTGTTGTATATTCTAAAAAGAAGAAACCCGAAGGAAGAATTAGGTGTAGATGTGAATTGAATCCAATAGAAAGCAAGAAAACTATCCGTGAGTGGAAACCTTAGTTTTTTGCACTTTAGTAATTTGTGTAGAAAAAGATTGGATTTGTTTATGCCTTAGGGAATTTTGTATACGAAAACCCTAAACTCTAAAACCTTAAAATTTCCCCAATAAAATATCAATTCTTGAATTAATTGGAATCTCAATTGTTTTGTGTTTATATTGCAGAATTTAATTCGTAGTTTGCAATTTGAAATAATTTATCGATCTATGTAACTTCCACTTCTAATTTTCGTTGTTGCGATAAAGGGTTCAAAAAGAAAATTATTAAGAAATGATGTGCAAAAATATGGATTTTTCTATTTGTAGCTTGCTCCGTATATTTCTGTAATCTAGATAAATATAAATCCCTTTTTCCACTTCAGGTTTGTATATGTAAAAGTTGGATAGAATGTAAAAGGTTTAAATTGTAAATTTTGTTTCTTGATATAGATACACTGATTCTATTATATTAATGAAAAATAAGTTTGATATTTTGATTATATATATATATATATTGAAAATGGTGTATATAAGTCTATTCTGTCTACTTAAACATATTGGCTATTTATAATTTATTGTATGGAACTTAAACTTGTTTGAATATGAAAGTTTTGACATTTTACAATTGGTGTAAGAAGCGTAAATCTTAAAATAGAAATATTTATGTGCATGCTTAAAAACATTTAGTTAGCCTAAAATTTACGTATGCATAAATATGTTAATAGCATATAAATAGTAACACATAAATCATATCGTATATGATAAATATGTTGATAGCATTAAACCCTATAGGAAGGAAGCTAAGGATAAGTATGGAAATTAATCCATAATTAAAGGCGAAATAAGGAAGTTTCCTTATATGGCATTAATGTGTAAATGCGGGTGAGGTATAATGTGTGTGTGTGTGTGTAGTATATATGGTAGTATGTTAGGAGAGCAGAAATATGACCTAGTTATAGGGATACGGGGTGAGTCAGAAGCAAACAGAAGTTTACCCAGCTAATCTGGCTACTAGCAGTGTGACTTTAGGACTAATGTGAGACATCGCCTATAATAAGTACCCAGAATGGACACGAGTTTATTTCCAATTCTGTAGGGTAAGCTTGCCTAGCTAATCTGGCTAGCAACACCTATGAATAATCGGACTAATGTCAGACTTCATGGCTTGGGTAATGGGTCATAAGATGGATATCCACATACGGGCTTGCTTCTAGGTTAGAGGTGTTAAGTGGCTGTTGAAGGGTTTGCCTCCTTCCCACTTAAGAAGTATTAAATGGTTGGGATTATCTTTTTGGTGCGATTGTGGGAAAATCTGATGGGGTCCGCTTTAGGGTTGAGATATTAAGTGGCCATTGTAGGATCCGCCTCTTTCCTATAAATGAAGCATTAAGTAGGCTTATGGGATTTCTTACGATGTCATTTAGGAAGTATTATAGAGGGGTACACCTTGGGTCAACGTATTAAATAATGGGGATCTACCTAGGGTATAAAATTAAACGATCAGACTCTGCCTATTCCCCATTAAAAAGGTATTTAGTGGCTCGGCTGCTTTCTCTCGCATCGTTAGGACATGACTGAGGTAGTTGTGTTGTACCTGTGTTTGAGTTATAAGTTGACTATAAATGGCCCTTGATCTATAGTTAAAGGTACGCTATGCAGCTGGATTGGAAGAGCCCTTGGCTTGCAGTGGAGGTATACTTAGTACGTTAATGTATAGGATGCGTAAGCATTATTACTTATCTAAATGATACTGCTCGAATATTATTACGGTAAAACTTGAGATTTTCATTCACTAAACATTATGGTTTTTACTCCCTCCTTATAACAACCCATAGGTAATGGGGAATGATGCTAATGGAGGAGACCGAGGCAACGGTGAAGATTTGTGGTAGTTTAGTTGTTTATCTACATTTTTGATGTATTTGGATGTACCAAAATTTTAGACATGTTGATGTTTTATTTTGAGATATTGTATTACAGATATTTTGAGATATTGTGATTTTAAGATTTGACTTTTATAATTTGGGTACTTATTTTGTTATTATATTTTATCCCTCCCACTATGAGATTCTGAAAGCATAAATAGATAGCTCTATGTATTGTTCATTGTATCAATTTTACCAACTAATAGTCACCTTTGGAATGAACCTATGATTAGATGGGCTTTTATTATGTCGAAAATTAGGCTCATTCCGGAGTAGGTTGTTACATTACCCTTCCATTCGTCACCTGTGAAAAAAAATTCATAGCCCCATGTGCATCAAACCAAATACAATTTGTGATACTCTAGATTGTTGCAGTGTTTGGAGATTGATTCAAGTTGAATATAGAAGTTCTTCTCAACAAGGTGGATTCAAAGGCCTTCCAAAGGTATAGTTTTTATTTTACATTTATATCTAATAAATCATGTAACGATCTATAGAATGATTTTATATATGACATTTGTTATCACCTTAATATATATATATATATATATATATATATATATATACACACACACACACACATATAGAAGGGAAAATCGAAAGCATTGCTATGGGATCTTTAACAATTAAATCTAAGACTCGATACGGTTAAAATTGACTAACTATTGTCTTGTACTCTTCCAGGTTTTATCTGTTGAGTTTCCTATGTTCTCTTAGCCTTTTCTTTGAATCTCTTTTGTTCTTCCAGTCTTGTTCTTATCTCTTTCTCCTTAGTCTGGATTCCTCTTAATCCATATGGTCTTGTACTTAAGTTCTTGTATTGATCCGCGTTGACATATGTGCGACATCTTTTTTTTTTTTTGCAATATGTTTTGATAGTATTTAGGTATTTCATGTTCTGTACTATACATAAACTTGAAAATTATTTGTATCAATATTTATTTGGTTGTTTTCAAAAAAACCAATACCCATGGTTCTAATAATATATATTTTTGATTATGTCAACCATCTAAATATTCTTGAATAAAATACATGATTAATTTAAATTTAACTCTCCTTGAATCCATTAACTCCCGTATGTAATTCTCTTCCTATCCTTTTGACTACCATAATTTACACTTATTTCTCTTCCCATTTGTCATCAACAAAAAGGGGATAAAATAGTCTTTACAGAACTTAATTAGTATTAATTGGGTGATGCAGTGTTAAATAGTTCTTTCAAATTGATATGAGCATATAAGATAGTAAGTCAACATAAATTTTAAATCTGAAAATTAAAGTATTTAATTATACGTCAACATAGCATGTTGCATATCGATATAGGATACTTTATTGCATATATATCGATATGTAATATTGTGTGAGTCGACATAAAGAGTATTTCCTTGCATTTTAATTTTCTGTATAAATGTGTGTGTATAATTATTTATTTTATTTTATAATTATTTATAGTGTGTTAATTCAAATGACTTCATTCAGAAATAACATAATGCATGATTCATAAATATAGACAAAGAGATAATGTAATTATACCTAAAATTTGGGTGTTTATGATCCTTAACTATTGGGCATTTGTAACAATGACAATTAGGATAAGAAGTACTAAAGTTCCCTCTTCCTCTTCTTCTTCCTTTTCTTCTTCCTCTTTTTCATTATTTGTTATAGGGTTGTGAATTACCAGATTTACTTCAGTTTATTCGACGACTATTAGATCACTCATAATGTTGAGAAGATGATTATGAATGGTCCTAATCATTCGTCCATGTCTTTTTATTTTTGAAGTAGATTTGAAGAACTCCTATTTCAGAAAGAATGTTCAGGGAATACTTCATTTACACTTCTATTTTTTCTAATTTTGAGAATGTGAAATCCCAAAATTCTTTCTCGTAGTATTTTAAAAAGAGTTAGAATCCATTAGAATAATTTTTAGATCAAGTTTTGTAGAGCTAGAAGATAAAGAAATGGTTAAATTCATGAAATTGTGTAGTTATATAAGTAATTTTTTATTTTTGAATTAAAGAGGAAAAAAAAGTTTTTGGATGAACCATTAAGTATGTTGACATATGCATATGCGTATCTTGATATATGCCTTGTATTTTGTTTTTTTATATTCTATTTTTATTTTTGTGATATAATACATATTTCAGTATTTTTCTTCAACACTTTTAAGAATAAGCATATATCTAATTCTCTCTTTAATTTGATATAAGTATTTTGAATGAGAAGTTTTGTTAAAATATCTGCTATTTGATTCTCCACATTTATAAACTCTAAAGTTATATCCCCTTTACCTACACGATTTCTTAGAATATAATTCCTTATGTCTATATGTTAGTCCTAGCATGATTCAATGGATTTTTAGATAAATTTATTGCACTAAAATTATCACACTATATCGGTGATTAATTAATATTTTGAACAAAATCTTTTAAACTTTGTAGATGTTAATGAGATTTTTCATCTTAGACGCACCCGAATATTTTTATGAAGTAATCACGACGCTGAACACTTTCGTGATTATGAATCAACAACATTAAGTAGTATTAAGATTGCCTTTAAAGAGGAATAATTATGCTCTTTTAATGCTTACAAAATTTTGAGGGGGAATATTCAAAATATTAGCAATCAATCATTAATTTAATATGTCTTAATTCAAGCATGAAAAAAATAAAAAAATAAAACAACATATTGAAAGCAATAAAAGGAAACGGAGAATTTACATAGTTCGGATGTTAAGGAATGCTATATCCACGGGTAAAGTGTCTATTTCTTCTCTCTTGATTCTTAGTGCAAACAAAAATAACAGAGAGTACCATTTTGATTTGCATGTCCAAAAAGAGTAAAGTAAAGTATGCAAAGATTCAGGTGGATTGCCAATGTCACTCTTCTGCTCTTTTGATTTTTGCCTTTAGATCGTGCCACATGTCATCTCGCTTATTTGATATGCTTGGATTGCTAATGTGACCTTCGGTGGGAAATAGTAATTTGAGCTGTTGAATTATGAACCTGAGTAGGAAGTTTGAAATTGAAGTGGGAAAACCCAAATATGAATAAACTTGACTTTCCAATTCTGTAAGGCAACTGGCTTGTGGACCGCATATATGTGTAAATGAAGCCGCAATGAGAAACTGCCTCTCATTTCAGGAAGAACTACATCATTATCAACACTCTAGGACTTCACTTTAGCTTATTGGGAGTTGTGCCTTCATTATGTCCTGGGTAGTGATATCGCGTAGTGTTAGTATTGCGTCAATGCTGCCAAAACTATAATGCATTGTTCCAAAATATCATCGAAGTATAGTGTTGGAGCTAAGCTGTATGGCTTAGTAGAAGATACCGCATAACTATTTTGGACAGTGGTCACCTTGCATGACTCTGTTCTGATCCATTCTCATCATTAGAGGACTGCGTTACCGCCCTTGTCTTTGAGCTGGGTTTAATGATATTGGGGATGAATTTGAGATCTCTTGGTTTCCTTTAAGGAGTGAGGCTGGGCTCTTGATTGCGAAGCATTCTTTTCTCATCGCCTTATCCCTCGAGTTCTTATGTTTATGGGCAGTGCTTTTAGGATTGCAGTGATGTTCTATCACATCAAGATGGCGATGCATCCTTATAAATTTTCATACAAAATTATGGTACAGTCCTGTCACTCTAGCATCAAATCAGGCTGGCGGCAGTTCTTGTAGCTTTCTGATAAAAAATTATGGCACGGACCTGTCACTTTAGATGTTAGTTTAAGATTGTAGCGTATCCCTATTGCATGTTATTGCTTTAAGGATAGTGTCATAGCCCTAATCCTTGGAGATTTACTTTCGGGACCATAGTATAACCTTTGTATTTGGTATTTAGAAGTTATGCGGTTTGAAGGTTGTGCCACAATCCCACCCTTGGAGTGTTCGAGTCAAAAATCAATTTTCCATGCTTTTTTGGCTATCTCAGCTCATTGATGTAGTATTATAATGTTGCGACTATGTTTAATGGGAAAGTGCATTTTCTATATTTTGCCACCAACTCAGGATTTTGGCACGGTTCTATCTGGGTTTTGTCCTTTCTTCCTTTCCATGTTTCGATTCCTATTGTGGGAGCAGTTCTTCCGGATCGGCATTTGTATTAATTTCACTTTAAAAACTTTTGAAAAATATAAACGTAACATTTTCCCTTCAAGTCTGTACTGATCGTAGATTGGTGTGGACTTGTCTCTACTTTCATATTTTCCCTACAACCCATCACTTCTTGTTTTTCTCTTTCCTTTTTTCTGAAAGGAAAATTGTCGTTTCACATTTAATGCTTGAGTATACATATCATTCCACTATTGGCTCACCATTTGAAAAAGCTATTACTTTAGTCTTTTCGACTTCTAAGAAAATCTGTATGGATCCTTCCGTCAATCTCCTTTATCACTAATTGATTGATATTTTCTTGGGTCCTTTCATCATTACGATTGTATGGATGGGATTCTGATTGAGGTAAGTATATATTTTTCCTCTTCTTTTTCATTCTTCTGCCTGCTTTCGAAAAGAAAACCCTAGTTGCCAATCTTGCCTTCTCCAAGAATCATTCCATTTTCCAAACTAAAGTAAGGACCTTCTTTATTTTGTAGTTATCGTTTTTCAATAATTTAACAGTAGTCAGTAATCAAACCAAATAGTTTCGATATGGCATCCACTTCCTCCTCTCCTTTATCTTTGCCATATAAGATAGCTAAATTAACGAAAATAGAGAGCATTCTAGATCACTTTGGGTTCGAGGGATACATGGTAGATTACCAGAGTCTCATTAACGCATCCATCCTTCCCCTAATGGTTTTATTTGCATTACTTTCGAGCACATTCGGCGTGGACTTTTTGCTCCTCCTAATCAAATTCTTCGTGAATGGATAACTGCTATTGGTATCATTCCCATCCAACTTGCTTCCATTTCTTATTCCATTATAATAGCTATTTTTATTCTTTATATTGAGAAGTGCATGCCTCCTTCATGTGAAGAACTGTAATTTTTATTTGGTATCCATTAGAGTCCATTTAAGGGTGATCTTGGATTCTATTATGCCCAATCGAAAAAATCGGTTCTTACATCTGTTGCTCATAAGACCTAAAAATGAAACGACCGATATTTTTTCATTTCGAATCTTAGTAAATTCCCTTATTCTTTTAACCACACCCTAATCGCCCTATTTTTTCCGATCGAGTCACCAATTCATACGAATATTGTAAGAGCTACATCCTAGGTTTAGGTGAATATGAGAGGAAAATGAAATTATTTTTTACTTAGTTGTTGCTACAAAAGTATAATTTCCTACATACTCAACACAACTTCTCTCGCTTCATTTTTAAATTTTCCCCAATTACGGATGAATATAGGGATATAACTCGATTATATGGATAGTAAAATTTTCATTTCCCTTTTTTTGGAAGACAATTACAATCCTGATTCTTTTTTTTACATATGTAAAATGGATGATGAAGATTTGTTTCTTGATGACTCTCCATCCAAAAGGTTAGTGACAATGAATAAGAGAAAGGGAGAAAAGGGGAAAAAGTACGATGTTGAAGCTTTGGAATAGCCCTTCAAGAAACCTCATACGCCACCTCCCCTCCTCCTTTATCTAAAGTGGTGCATGTTCCCTCCCTCCACCCCCCTCTAATCATTTAGAGACCCAAGCATATGCTTCTTTCTTTTAACCAAGGGTGTCGCTACTGATCTTGTTGAGAGGTTAGGATGTGTCACTATTGACAGCTTATCCCATATTGCTTCTGCTCGCAATCTTATCCCCTTGCTCTTCCACTTCACGTGCTCCCCTTCTCAAAGCCTGCTGCTGAACTTGAACTATTTGGGCTTATGTAAATACTTTCTGCTCCTTTTTTTGATAGTGGTTCACCTAATCAATTCTCACCTAACTTTTTCTTGCTTTGGAATATGTAAGAGCCTTAGTAATTGAGGTTCATAAGTGGGGGAAGACGATCAAGTCGCATCTATTACCGGTGCTACTATGCTTGAGGAAGATCTTGTTGTGACAACCTCTATAAAAACTAGAATTGAGGAAGAGCTTAAGGCCCAGTGAGTGAAAGTTGAAATGACCGAAGAGGTGGCAAAGGCGGTTGATAAGGACTTGGCGTTGAAGGGTCAAGAGTTAGGTGAGAATGATAGATTACTAGGGGAGAAGGATAGATTACTAGGGGAGAAGGACAAAGCATTAGGGGAGAAGGAGGTGGAGAAGTTTAAAGGCAATCTTGAGTGGATACTTATTGAGTGCTTTATAAGATGTATGCCACGGTTAAGCGTCGGTTTTTTGCTAGGCGCTTAGAGGATACTTCCACCAAAGTTGACCTTAGCTTTTTAGGGGATTCTACCAAGATTGAAAGGGTCCTTCCCTACTGTAGGGCTGAATGGACTAAGGAGCTGGCCATAGAGCATGCTTTCCCTTGTCTTCCCATGGTGCCTCTTTGCAATAAGATAATGAGGATGCGGGGTCTAAGGAGACTGAAGCCATCTCAAATTCTCATGCTCATGTAATTACCTAAACTCTTTTAATTAACCTCACTCTTTCTTCCTTAATAAAGATATTTTTTTTCAATTTTGTTGTAGTCAATTTCTTTAATTTGCTTCTTATTTCGTTATGGCACTACAAATGATGTTCCCTTGTTCTTTATAGTTTTCTAGGGAAGGAATATTTACTAAAATACTGAAAGAAAACATAGAAAAACTCTAAAAAAAAGACCGTAGATTGTCTTATTTTTGGAGTGGTAGCAATTCGCAAGCGTGAAAATGATTTAGATGAGTCGTTCACGCAACTTAGAGAGGAAACCCAAGGGTTTCTTTTCAAAATTGACTGAATAGTAAAGAGAAAGAAATATTTAGTGATTTTGTACCGTGGTGGCGGCGATATACCTTGGAGAGTAGTTCATTCACACCCGATTGTCCTTATTCGGAGTGGTTTAATCATAGGCTTGGTAATCTAAATAAGGAGTAAGCATTGTGTATTATTATTACTTTATGATGTGAATTAGTAACAATTTATGTATATAATTGGTCTTTATATGATATGTTTTCTTATAGAATTGGCTTTGTGTAACTTGATTTCCTTTGAAATAAACTCCAATTACCACCAACTAGGTCAATCTTCATGGGCCTCCTCCCGAGTTTACTGAAGCCTTTGAAGCCAATGAAGCCTCGGTTCCCACCATTTAAGGCCTAAGTAACATAGGTGTGCTTGAGTTTAAGGTTGCGGTCATGACTTTTATCGTGGCCTTAGAGGAAGGGAATCTCTATTTAACACTTACTACCAAAGGATTGAAAGAGAGTTAAAGGATTTCCTTTCCGAACTCAAAGAAGCTAAGGATGCACTTGAGCGCCATCACTAATATAATGTCAGATTGTGCAATGAGTTGGATGTTGCAAACTCCAAAATGACCAAATTACAGCAGGCAGTAAAGGAGGGTGATGGGATTTATGAGATTGTCTATGAAGATGAGATTAAGAATTTGAAAAGGACTATAGAAAATATGTTCCTATAGGCTGCTAAGCAATATGAAGAAAATAGGGGTGTTGGAAAATAAGAAGTAGCCGATGGACTCAGTGTGAGCGCAGCTCCTACTCCCCTACAGGCATGGATGTTGTTTTGGCGGATGAGTGGAAAAGGAAATTAAAGATGCACTACCAAGGTAAGCTCGGAGAACTGGAAGACCATCACAAGCAATAGTTGGGATAGTCAGGGCTAAAGGTACTTCCCCGTACATGGAGGAAGGGGTGGAAAGCAGATGCTCTCAAATATTTTAGTGGCTTTTCTAGAGACTCAAAAAGGACAAGGGCCGAACTAATTAATACTTTGGAAAAATGAGAGAAACCTCTGTGCTCAAGATCTATGAACTCTAAGGTCTATTGCGAGATGCTCAGACTACCTCCATATCCGCAATAGAACTAGTTAATGTGCTTGGACAGGATCGGTTTGTTGATCTTACAACGAAACTTAGAAGGGAGAAGGTCAAAAGCAAGATGGGGCAGATTGCTTTGCAATGAGATATAGACATTTTAATTATTTTTACCTCGCTCTTGATCTAAACCACCTTTATAATAAAGAAGGTTTTGTGGTGACTGTTAATGGACCCATAGGCAGGTGCTAACTATGATCCAAGGAAAACCTTTCATGTCAGAACAGACCCGCCTTTGGCTAGCATGCCTTAGATTAGGTGTTTCACAGTCAATGTAGTATTTTAGGATCCATAATTTTTGTAGGAACATATGTAAGAGAATAATAAATGAGTATAAGTACCCTATCATATTTAACTTGGTTGCCCTTTCTTTTAATTTTATTCATCTGGATTTGCTTAATTTTCAGCGTTATATCATTAAGCTCAATTTGCTTCAATTCAAATCACACTAGAAGGCTCATTGAAGGATGTCGAAGGTGTATATATGGTTTTCAATGAGGATAAGATCAAGATAATGAACGAAAAAGTTGAAGAATTATCTCTTCAGCTTGCTAAGAAAACTACTGCAAAGGATGATCCTATTATGTCTTTGGATCCCGATGTTGTAACGAAGTCTGGTGTCGTTCCCTGGTCAATCCAAATGTTGTTTTCCAATGGAAGGAGAACTTGAAGAATTATCACAAGGCCAAATTCCGTGAGTTAAATAATTACTACAAAATGGGCCCATTTCCAGCTTCTTAGGCAAGGAGCGGTTTTAGTCAACGTCCTGCATCGGGTGATCACGAATCTCGTTGTTGCAAAAGAATCGTAATCAATGATTCTTTCAAGGACGAGTTAGAATCGTTGCATAGTTTGTTTTACTATAAGCCGTAACTTCGAGCTTAACTTTTGATGTAATTTTCAAGATGATAATTTTTGTCTTTACTTGTGACATGTGTATAAATGTGGAAAATATGCAAACATGTGTGGGTCTTAGTTAATATAAGTAGACCTCAGTAGATGTGATAGGTCTTAGTTTTTAGTGTTTACCTAGCAAGCTTTACGTAGTTTCTGAAATTGTACCAAGTTTTTAGGTTGTATTTCATTCATAGCATCATATTTTCTTGCCACTTTTGATTGATTTCCCATGCAATTCATGCTTCTTGAACTTAGTTCTTTGGTATTCTTGTTCTATCATGCCCTTGGCATGGTCAGTCCCGCTATTTGGTGGCAGACTATTTTTCGACCGTGGAGTAAGATGGCATATTTACAACCCTTTTAATCCATGCTCATGGTTTTTTATAATGATTCAGGTTGTCTTATATCCTTACGTCTAATGTGATTGTTTGGCTGAGAAACCAAATTATGTATGGTATAACCTAATGTTATTTGCTATGTTAGTGAAATTAACATAGAAAGATTTTTATACTGGTTTGGACCATCCAATATCTCTTCATCCAATTCACTATAGTACTATCTTTTATAATAATTACAACGTTTGTTATACGAATAACACTACTCATACAAAATAAGGTATGAGATGCTCTAAATTCCAAGTTATTTGAACTAGGTTCCCATTAGGCCATGAGAGTCGGTAATCCCCGTTAGCTAAGCCTTATGTTACAAGTAGAGGGCCTTCCTAATTTAGACCAACGCCCCATCCGCTGGGTCCTTAGTGTTAGCTATCACTTTTTGTTGTACCAAGTCTCCTTTGTAGAAGTTTTTTCTTTGAGCCTAACACTGTAATTTCTCACCATCTTGTGTTTTTGTTGTATGCGACTAATCAAACGATCGCCTCATTCCTTCTTTCTTGAATGAGGTTGAGGGCAGCCTTTTTTATCTCCTTGTTCTGATCTACCGCATATGATATTCTTCCATATGATTGGACCTTTATCTCGACTGGTAGCATTACTTCATGGCCATAGGTTAGGGAGAAAGATGTATGACCAGTTGAAGATCTGGATGAGGTCCTGTAAGCCCATAGTACTAGAGATAGTTCCTCTGCCCACTTTCCTTTTACCTTCTACAGTCTTTTCTTAAGCAGTTTCTTAATGGTTTTATTTCCTATTTCGACTTGCCGTTTTCCTATGGATGTGAAATAGAAGAGAAGCTTTTTATTATCTCATTCCTCTCATGGAGTTCTTTAAACTCCTTACTCTCAAATTCGGTTCTATAATCAGAGATTATCTTTATGTGGGATCCCGAACCTAGTGATTATGTTCTTTGAAACAAAAGTAACCATTTCTTCGTTGTAATAGTGGCTAAGGGTTTTGCTTCCATCCATTTTATGAAGTAATCTATCGCCACACGGCGTACTCCACCCCTCCTTTTGACATGGGAAGCAATCCTATTAAATATATACCCAATATTTCAATGGCTATGGGATGGCCAATGGGATGAGCTCATAGGATGGTTACCTTAGGATATTGGCAAGCCTTCGACATCTATCACATCTCCTTACGTACTCCTATGCATCTTGAAGTGCGGTGGGCCAGTAGTACCCGCGCTTTAGAACTTTCTTTACTAGCTTAGCCCCTCTAGAGTGGACCCACATTACCCTTGGTGTACTTCACCCGGGACTTCATTCTAATTAAAGAAGGAAAAGTATGTAGCCTAGTCTCTAATTATGGACTTCATTCTTATTTAGAGGTAGAACTCCTTTTATCAAGAATTGTTTGATGGGGGTCATCCATGAGTCATCCTTTGCTTACTAAGGGATAGTTGTGATTGGGGATTACTCTTGAATTTCTATTATTTCTTGATCTTGGGCTTCTTTGATGGTAGCTCATTGAGCTCTAGTTAGGACTAGTATTTGTTTGGTCTCTGTGATGCTTGGTTCAGCTTGATGCCCTATTGGAACAACTTTCATTTCATTTGCTACTTTTGTGCTACTAAGTGGGCTAATGAGTCAGTAGAAGAAATACACTCATGCGGAATCTTTTCTATATCAAACTGTTTGAACTACTCTAATAATTTTTTTAGAGAGTTCCATGTATTTAGTTCGAGTTATAACTTTTGTTTGGTAATCACCCTACACTTGATTCATAACTAATTGGGAATCATTATGAATTTTAGTATGGGTTACCTTAACTACCCAAACCATCTTTAAACTTGCAAGGAGAGCTTTGTATTTCACGAATTATTGGTGGTTTATACCTAAGTTGCACTGCCCGTATAACTTCTGCCCATCTGGGTTGATCAGTACATATCCAATTCCTACCTCTGCTCATTTGATGCTCCATCCAAAAATAATTGCCAAAACAATGGAGTGGTTGCTTCTTTCTTAAATTGTGGTTCTATGGGCAGTGCATTCCGCAATAAAATCTGCTAGCGCCTGCCCTTTGATTGCTTTTCTGAGGCAGTAGAAGATATCATATTAGCTGAGCACCATTTTCCATTTTAGCAAGTGAACTGATGTCTCTTACTTCTATAATGTTTGCTTTAATTGTTTGTCTGTGAGGACTTTGATAGGATGCGCTTGGAAGCATGACCATAGTTTCCTTGCTATGATAAGCAAGTTGTAAGCTAGCTTTTAAATGATAAAGCAGTTGATCTTCGCTCTAGATTGGCATTTGCTTGTGAAGTAGATAAGCCTTTTAGTCTCTTTATTTTCTCAAACCACTACAGCACTAACAATTTTATCAATTACAACTAAGTATACATATAAGTCCTCACATGTTATTGACTTTGATAAGATAGGGGTTCTGATCAAATAGTTCTTTGGATTTTGGAATGTTATTTTGCATTCGTCGATCCATTTGAAATTTTGTCCCTTCTTTACTTAGTTGAAGAATGGTATACATCTGTCTGTCTTTGGAAATAAACCTACTTAGATAGGTAACCCTACCTTTAGGCTTATTGCATCTTTTGGTTTTTTAGGGACATCCATTTTCCTTATGGCCTCAATCTGTTCTAGATTCGCTTCAATGTCGTGGGCTTACTACATATCCTAGGTAATTATCCAGCTGGATGGCAAAAGTACACTTTAAAGGATTCGGCTTCATGTTATACTATCTTAGATTACAAAGGTCTCTTCCATGTCATGCATATGATTTAGTGCTGCATTTAAACTAACAAGCATATCGTCTATGTACACCTCTACATGTTTTCCAATGTAATCTGAGAACATCATGTTGACTAACCTTTGATAGCTCACTCTAGCGCTTTTGAGTCCGAATGGCATGCCATTGTAGTAGTATAAGCCCTTATCCATTACAAAGCTGGTATGCTCCTAATCTGGCTCAAACATACCTAATTGTTGAATGAGTATGCATACATGAAGGTGAGCAGTTCATGGGTGCTGGTTACATCTACTAACTAATCGATTCTGTATAGAGGAAAACTGTTCTTCGGGTAAGCCTTTTTGAGGTTGCTATAGTTTACACAAGTTCTCCACTTCCCATTAGACATCTTCATAAGAACAAGTTTCACAATCTACATTGTGTAATATACTTCCTAAAAAACTCATTCTCTTTCAGTTTCTTAACTTCTTCATGCACAGTGTCATACCTTTCCTGATCTAGGGTTCTGGCTTCTATCTGACTGGGTGAGGATCAAGATCTATGTTTAGTGCATGGAAGTTGATAGCTGGATCTATTCCTACCATATCTGAATGCGTCCAAGCGAAAACATCTGTTGATCTTTTGAGGAGGTCTACTAACTCTGCTCTAACTTCGTCGTTATGGTTCATCATTATCTTGAGAATTTTCGAAGGATCTTTTAGGTGTAAATGTACATCATCAAGGTCATCTAATGGTTTTAAATCACTACTTGTCTCCCCTAATCTTGGATCTATTTCACTTTCTTCCTTTTGGGCTGAGATGCAGCAGAGGTAACCTGCTTTTGAGCTTCTTTAGAAAACATACCGCACGAATATCGAGTTATATTCGTCAATGACAAAGATATGCATACACTTCCTCTTTTCCTTCCTCACTGATGATATGGTAATATTCATCAATAGTCTTGGTACTTTGTGTCGATGTAGTTCTAAGAACTAGCTTGATTTCCATTTCATTATTATTATCACAATTATTCGAAGAGACAGTAGAGTAGTTTTGAACCAATTTTATTGCTGGAATTAAGGTTTATATTGTATAACTCCCTAGCTAACAATTGTTCTCCTCTTATTGACCCGATCTCAATTGGGTATGGGAACTTCATGAGCAAATCCTTTTAAGAAATAATAGCCCTCATGTCATTCAGTGCGGGTCTTTCCAAGAATGCATTATATGGTGACGTTGAACAATGATCAAGAAGCTCGCATAGAATGATTTGTGAAGGGGTGTGGTTATGTGGTTACAAGTAAGCAAACTGCTCCAACAGGAGTGTTAGTAGTATTATTGAAGCCGTAGATCGCTGATTTGAAGATGACATTACCGAAACTTCCAGAATCCATGAAGACTTTCTTTATGGTGCAATTTGAGATCTGCACCATAATTATGAGTGAATCCTGAAGCGAGAAAACAACTCCAGTAGCATCATCTGCAGTGAAAATGTAACGACCTGGTATTTTCAACCATTCGCATCCAAACATGCCGGAATTGAATTGCTCAAAATATCAAGTTGTTAATTTATATTTGGCAAAACTCAGCATATACAGTAAATAAATAAATCACAGAATCACAGATACAGATAATATACAATATGCAGCGGAAACAAAGAATAGTAGTTCATGAAGCCACTATATATATCAGAGTTAAATAAGTTACAATAGAAGTTTCAAATACAATAGTCAAATAAAAGATCAGAATACATCACTGAAATCAAATGAATAACTGCAAGCTGAAAAGATGTAGAAGGATCTCCAAACGAAGTTCCAACTCCAAAGTTGAGTCTCAAAGCTGTATCACTCAGTCTGACCTGAGCGTAAAGCAAAACATTCAAGTCAGGATTAACATTCTTATATCAATAAATCCAACTCAAGTGAAATAATAACTAAAATACAAGTAACTCAAAGGATGTTTGGGATAACCATCCTCTAAGGATCCATTAAACTATCTACTATGTAGTAATATACGCTATTATAATAATGTCTAATAGTAAAGTGTAATATATTTAAAAATAGCGTTAATGCGTTACCCATATCCCCCTTAACACATTTTATAGAGCCAATTGTCTACACAGTACCGTGGTACCTCCAGATCGGGAGGCTACCACAAATACTCCATAGGTATGACACAAATCAAAACTCGTACAAGGCATGCTAGGATAGGTGACACGGCACAACTAGGCAATGCCAAGGTAGATATACCAATTACGCATCCGAGCTGGTGGTAACGCACAGCCGCAGCTACCGCCCACCTCGAGCCACACTTCCAAACCAAAAGTCAAAAGTGGCCACCAAATCAATCACAAAGTCAGAATATAATATCGAAGGAGTGTGTCCGATCAAAGGAACTACCTCATTGTCCCGAGAATCGCTCCTGTTTTAGCCACATTATGCCAACTCACGGGAGTCGAGTCCACGTATATACCTTAATAGGACGTCGCCACCATCCTACTTCATTCCGGAATCCCCACCGCGTATACAGTTGTTAAAGTGGTTTTCGGAGTTGGCAAAGAGTATGACAACTTCCGATCCCGATCTCTTTAACAACCAAACGTTATTATAACACCGCGGTCATTTCAAAAATAGTTTATACTTCAAAATCAAAATATCATTGCCTTTTCAAAACCAAACACGATATCATTTCCGTTTCATATATATCCATTTCCAAAATCTTAGCACTTTGAAAGTTATAATACTTTAGAAACCAAACACTTGAAATTATAACATTTTCGAAATATAATACTTTAAAATCATAATACTTAGTCGGAACAAAGTTAAAGTGACACGAGTTAGAGCGGTCGGATCACGCTCACTCATTTTCTAGTATTCACATCCACACTCTATGGATTAGACTTGTACACCAGCGGTCAATCACGCTTGCTCGTTGTTTTAGAATTACCTCCACCCTCTGGGGACATTTATTTTACAGGTGGTCGGTGATGCCCATTTAATGTATACACTCTAGTTCACACTTTAGGAATCTAGAGTCAGTTGACAAACGGTCGATCATATCTGCTTAAGTATTAGGATCTTATTCGGACTTTGGGAATAAAGAGTTGGTCAAGGTCATGGATGGTCGGATCGCATCCTTCTTGATTCGGTAAGCGAAGTCGTAGATGGACGGGTCCATCTTCTTCGAGCTTGGGAAGAAGTGAGGTTGTGGATGGACGGATCCATCCTCCTCGAGCTTTTAGAAATAAGCGAGGTCATGGATGGACAGATCCATCCCCTCGAGCTTAGATTTTGGAGTTTTGCACTTTAACTCGCACTTTGGGAGCTAGAGTTTATCGGAGGATCATCGTGTTTCAATTCTTCTTTATTTTATCGTTGCTTGCCTCGAAGCTTGGGGTTTCACTTAGCAAGTGACGGTCGGATCACGATCACTCTCTATTTGAATAAGTCCAACCGTAAGATTGAACTTAGCTCTTCGTACACCGTGACGGTCGCACGATGCACTTCAAGAAAAGCTATTCTGGCATTATGAGTCTGCGCTTTATTGCTGAAATAAGAAATTATGGAAAAATCAGTTGCCTTATTACAAATACAAATTCTCGAATTGCATAAACAAACTTGAAAAAAGGAAAGCAGAATAAATGAATGAAAGCCAGTTATATGTAATATCGACGGAGACATTCGTTGTTCCATGCTCTCGGTAGAGTGAGACCATTGATGGTTATCAGCTTGAATGTGTCGTCTCCAAGTCTTCGCTCGATGACATATGGTCCCTTTCATGTCGGCTTCATGTGCGAAAGGAGCGGATAAATTCGCTTAAGTACAAGATCTTCAATTTCGAAGGTTCTGAGCCGGACCTTAGAGTTATACATTAGGGCGACTCGACTGCGGTGTGCTGCTGCTCTCAAATCCGCCTCTTCACGCTTCTCATCTAGTAAATTCAGAGAATCTGCAAGTAGGATGGCATTCGTCCATGGATTGTAATAATTCACATGGTGAGAAGGTACTTCTAGTTCAACTAGAATAATGGCTTCAGAGCCGTAGGAAAGTGCAAACAGAGTATGTCCGGTCGCAGACTGTGGGTAGCTCGGTATGCCCATAAGGCCATGGGAAGCTCATCGATCCACTTACCACCAGCCATCTCTAGTTATTTCTTCAAAATGGACTTGATGACTTTGTTGACAACTTTGACTTGCCCATTCGCTTGAGAGTGAGCTGTTGTTGAGAACTTCTTCTGGATGCGGCAGCGTTGACAGAAATCTTTAAACTCGGTACTATCGAATTGGGCTCCGCTATCAGTTACAATTGTTTGTGGGAGACCAAAGCGACATATGATGTTGTGCACAACAAAGCCGATTACTTTCTTCGTCATGATAGTGGCAAGGGTCTCGGCTTCCACCTATTTGGTAAAGTAGTCAACCGCGATGATGGCGTAATTCGCACCACCTTTCGCTAGAGGTAAAGACCCTATTATATCAATGCCTCATGTGGCAAATGGCTATGGGCTGACCATTTGAGTAATCTCGGTTGGCGGGGCTCTTGGAATTCTGGCATGTTTCTGGCACTTATCACATCTCTTACCATAATTTAATGCGTCTCGGTTTACAGTTTGCCAGTAATACCCTTATTCGAGTATCTTTTTCGCAAAGTTTGCCTCCCAATGTGATCGCTACACTCTTCCTCGTCCACATCATGCAACACTCATTTGATCTCGTCGCGGGCGGTACCCCGGAGTAAAGTAGCAGAATATCCCCTTCTATATAGGACTCCATCCTGCATGACAAATCGTGAAGCCTTTCGAAGAACTTGTTTTTTTCACTCCTGCGTTAGGGTAATGATTCGTGCTCAAGATAATTTCTGATCGAATTCACCCACGACTCTCTCTCGGGTGTTTCCTCGTGCACCTAGTCTATCTCCATCTGATCGATACTTGGAGCAGCAAGTGTTTCCATGGGGACAAATCCCGTCCACTGTGCTTTGTCAGTGCTAGCCAGTTTTGCTAAAGAATCGGCCTTCTGATTTTGCTCTCGAGGTATACAGCGGATAGTATAATAGTCAAACTAGTTCAACACTTCTTGGACATGCATAAGGTAGGAGGCCAACCTTTGATTTTGGCTCAATACTCTCCTTGAATCTAGCACGCCACCAGTTGTGAATCGCAGTAAATTTCCACCGTGACGACTCCCAAATCCTTGGAAAGCCTTAATTCAACGAGTAAGGCTTCATATTCAGCTTCGTTGTTAGTTGCATGGAAGTTGAATTTCAAAGCATGGCATAAAGATTGCCCTTCTTGGGTTTCGAGCACCACTCAAGCACCTAAGCACCAGTCGTTTGATGCGCCGTCGGTGTATAACTTCCATATATAGTTCGAAGGTTCACTGGTTTCAGGCAAGTCCTATGGTATGGTGAACTCTGTTATGAAATCCGCCAGAACTTGTCCTGGAATAGCGTGCCTAGGGGAATAAGTGATGTCGAATTGACTCAGCTCGATATTCCACTTAAGCAACCTACCAGATGTCTTAGGTCGCGTCAGGGTATGTCGTAACGGCTAGTCGGTGTAAATAGTGATCGGATGAGCATGGAAATATGGGCGAAGCTTTCTCGAGGCTACAACAAGAAAATAAGCCAACTTCTTTATATTCAAGTAGTTACTTTCTGCCCCCGTTAATCTTTTGGTGACATAATAGATCGGTCATTGGATTTAGTCCTCTTCTCGAATGAGCGTAGCACGTATTGCGCTTGCCGAAACTGACAGATAGACACACAACTTTTCGTGATCAACCGGCTTCGACAAGATGGGAGGTATTTCCAGATGTTGTACTGGTGCCCGAAATGCGCCCTCACACTCCTCTGTCCATTTCTAATTCCGCTTTCCTTTTTTGGTCAGATCGAAGAAGGGAATGCTCTTGTCCGTAGATCTGGAAATGAACCTGCTCAAAGTTGCCACCTTTCCATTAAGACTTTGCACCTGCTTTATGGTTCTGCGAGTTTCAAGATTTTGAATCGTCCAGATCTTTTCGGGGTTGGCTTGAATTCCAAGGAACTTTCTGGATGCGACTCTAAAATGGCACTTCAATGGATTTAGCTTCATTATGTACTGTTGGAGTATGTTGAACATCACATCCAAATCACCGATGTAGTCACTGGATAATCGCGATTTCATAAGAATATCGTCTACATACACCTCCATAGTCTTCCTGATCTAGTTTGCAAACATCCATTTTACAAGCCTTTGATAGGTTTCTCCTGCATTTTTGAGTCCAAACGGCATCACCTTGTAATAAAAAAGTCCCAGATCAGTGATAAAGCCAATGTACTCCTGGTCAGAAGGTGCATTGGAATTTGATTATAGCCGGATCATGCATCCACGAAAGACAAGAGCTCATGCCCGGCTATTGAGTCCACTAGCTGATCGATTCTAGAAAGCGGGATACTGTCTTTGGGGCGGGCTTTGTTCAGATCTGAGTAGTCTACACATGTCCGCCACTTTCAATTCAACTTTTTGACAAGCACTGGATTTGATACCCACTCTGGGTATAAAGCATCATGAATAACCCCGTTAGTCTTGAGTTTATCCACTTCTTCCTTCAGGGAGGTAGGTCTCACTGGATCCATACCGCGCCTTTTTTTGTTTCACCGGGATGTGCCGTGGATCGATATTTAATGCATGGCTCGCGATATCAGGCGATATCCTGCACATGTCTGAATGAGTTCAGGAAAATACATCGAGATTTTCCCAAAGAAAATTAACCAGTTCTTGCCCAATCTGGTGGCTAAGATGAGATCCGATCTTTATCACCCTAGGATCATCATCATTGTCGACTGTGACATCGATTGTTAATTCTTTCGGGAAGGCCTGTTATTCTTTGATATCCCCTTCATCGTTGTTGACTTTGGGATCGAGATTTTTGGAAACTGGTTGTGGTGCCCAAGCCTGAGCTTAGGTGTTAATTGTCAATCCTCTATAGAGAGGACGCAGAGAGAATCCTCCACGCCCTTACCTTTCTTCTTTCGCTGCGCATTCCACAGCTCCGTAGCATAATAGGCACGTCCAGCTGCCTAATCACCATGCACTACCCCAACTCCATTATCAGTGGGGAATTTTAGAGTCAAACACCAAAAGGTAATAGCTGCCCTGAACTCCATATGTGTCGGTCGCCCAGGAAAGCATTATAAGGTGAATGAATATCCAACACAACAAACTGCAACATCCATGCTCTCCCACAATCTCCAACGCCTAGCACAACGGGTATCTCCACCATCCTGGTTGCACTTCCATTGAAGCCATGTATACGTGACTGACATGGTTTCAGGTCTTTCGCTTCGATCACCATTTGGTCATAAGCGTGCTTAAAAAGTATACTTACTGAACTTTCACTGTCAACTAAGACCCTCTTCATCCAAGCAGGAACTATTTGGGCTGAAATAACCAATAGATCAATAGTGGCGGCCTCGACTCTGTTGACATCTCGATTTCTAAAAACGATGTCGTCTGTCATCATCCTCTGTTGCTTTGTTGGGGCCCCTTCATCAGTACCACTACAACATTCAAAGTCCCATGCCTAATCGAACTAGCATATGACTCCATTTTCTTCCAGCTCCTTTCAGCCAGATGAGGACCACCACTTACAGTATTAATTACCAATCTCCCACCAGTGCATGCGGGTTCTTCAGGACTAGCCTGGCCTTGACCCTGATTGGGGTTAGATGGGCCTGCACCGCCATTTTGCAGAGTCCGGATGAATTGCTCTAACTTTCTCTCTCTGATCAATCTCTCGATGATATCTTGCAAATGATGGCACTCGGTGATGTTATGGCCGTAACAGTTATGGTCCTACAAAACTTCCCGGTCTGAATCTGTTTCTCAGATGACGGTTTTGGTGCTGGCTTCTTGTACTGCCCGATATTACAAGTCTGAAGATATACATTTTCCGATGGCATGTTTAAGAGAGTATATCGATTGAACACATGAGCACTGGGTCTCCTATGCATGGGTCTCTCTTCTTGCTTGGACCTTCATTACCCTTCCACTGACCTTGTTTATTCTAAATGTTCAACTATACTTTACCAGAATTTTCACCGGTCTGCTTGATAGTGACATTACTCTGGATACCTTCATCACTGGGCCCCACAACTTCCTACTTCCTAAATCGTCTAGCGTCTTCTCTCCTCAAAAACTGGGTTGCCTTTGCATAGAAACAATCCAACGAAGCGGGGGGTTTCCCACCAACCAATCGCCAAATTCGAAATCGGGATCGATCCCCTTCGTCAATGCCATTAGGATAGAGTTGTCGTGGGGATTGCTGACTTCAGCAAAAGCAGCATGGAACCTTTCCAGATAATGCCTAAGAGTATCTCCTGGAGCCTGAGTAAAACTGGACAAGGTATTAACATCCTTTGGTTTAGTAGCATGCATACAAAACTGCTCAACAAACTTTGTAGCTAACTGGTCAAAACATGAAATGGATCGGGATAGTAAACGGGTGAACCACATAGTTGCGATTCCTCCCAAGGAGATAAGGAAGCTTGTACATTTAACCACATCGTCAGCTCAAGTGGCGTTCATCAGCCGTTCATATTTCAAGTTATGTTGGTAAGGGTTCGAATTTTCTTCGTACATCGGCAAGGTCGGCATCCTGAATCCACGGGGTGGCTCTGCATAGAGAATGTCATTAGTGAATGGGGTATGACTTATAGAGATTGCTTGGTCATCGTTCGTGAGGCCTGGACTTTCTCTAATCATCTGTCATATCATGGTTGGAATATCAGGAATTTGGATATTCGAGGCCAAGGCATGGTTGGATTCCATATCGCATGGACGGTCTGGTTGCTGTCTACGATCCGTTCCACATCTCCTTGGCTCCCGAGCTTCATAAAAGTGAGGATCTTGAGTATGAATGTAGTGGTGAGGGGTTGGATCTGGTTGGTTATAGATCTCGACTTCCAGATCTATAGCTGCAGCAGTTGTGTGGTCATGAGTGGTGAGGCAAGGAATTGCCCCTCCTCGGGAGGAGGGTCAAGCTTCATGCCTTGTGGAAGGACCTATTCCAGCATGTCTGAGATCTGAAGTATGTGGGTGCCTGAAGGTCTCTGTGTAGTTTCCATCTAATAGACGGCTTGTAGATCCGTGATAGGAGTCAGAGGACATCGAGCTCTCAGACAAGGAATAAGACGTATGCTCCCTCCTAGATCTCCCTTGCCTTGCTTCATTCAACTGGTTTACAAGCTTTCTGTTAGCACGGATCTATTAAGTGAGCTCTTGATGGGTTTGAGTGAGCTCATGCATAAGGGCCTGGAATTCTTCTCTAGTTACTAGATTGGGCAGATCTAGAGCTCCATATGATGTTTGGCCTATAGTAGTCTATTGCGTAGGACTTTGCCTATCCATTCCTTCTGGATTAGCAGCATTAGAAGCAGTTATGGTATTATGCACCATGATGGATGTAGTTATTCTTAGATTTGGAACAATCTGAATAGGATAGAAGGAAACACTGGAAGACAGATCTGGATCTCCTCCTTAGATTTTAGCAATCCAACAACAGTAAGAGATCCACAGAGCAGGAGAAAAAGCAGAGTTTTTCTCACTGATAGTACCAAAGCGTTTGTACCAAAAATGGGCACAATACTCTTCGAATGTAGTTGAAGAGATTAGAATAAAGAAATAGAATGAAAAATGAGGCTAACCTAATAATCACACCAAGAAAATGAACAGTAGTAAAAGAAGACAAGAACTTATAGTGGTTCGGTGTTGTAGCTTACGTCCACTTTGGAAGATTTGTTGTTTATTGCTGATTATAAACTGAATTACAATGGAAAAATGGCTAGCATTGTAGTTACAATGGAGTTTCAGTAGAGCAACAACTTAAAAGTTCCAAAAATCCCCTTTTAGTTGGCATGGAGGTGCCATTTATAGGCATAGAGCTAGAAATATCTGCCTCAAATCTTGGAATACCCTTTCTCATGCATAGATGGGCCCACATGATCGATCTGAAGTCATTTGGAACCGATCCATGTGGATTTTGTATCGATCAAGAATGGCTCCATCTGAGCTGTGATCGATCAGAGATGTTCTTAAGATGATATGCAAACTTCTATGAAAATTTCATGGTATTTGGACTTGTAGTTTGAGAGATATGATCGATCCAAGATTGAGTTTTCTATTAGGCCTGAAGGCTTCGTATCGATACGTTCGTATCGATATTCTTCGTATCAATGACATGGCACTAGAGATCTACCTTTTGTGCATTGAGACAGTTTCTTTTGGTTTGACTGTGCCTTTCGTATCCATCTGATGCCATGTCTTTCGGTCGATGCCCTGCCTCTGTTTCGTATCGATTCCCGACCTTATTCTTCATATCAATTAGTTAAGGGATCGAAACGAAATGTATAGTTGTTGAACGAGTAGACTAAGATCGATCCAAGAAGTGCTAAAAGCTATTGAAATCTGATGGATACGAATGATGTATACTAATGGATGGAGTTGTGCTCACTTCGTATCGATCTAGATGGATACAAAACGATGGATATGGATTGATGGATACAAAATGGACATGTTTCTTATGGATCTTGATCGATCCATAAGTTGAGCATATGAACTCCGATTGACCTGAAATTTGGAATGTTGCCTTTCATGGATTTTCTTCCCATACCGTGTTGATTGTAGCTCGATCCGGACTTGGACTAAGTTTTCTTGTGTCCATCATGGGCTTGTAGATAACCAATCTCTGGGGCGGATTGTCTTCAGCTTCTAGTCGAGTCCTTGGTGTCACGACATTACCAAAAGGTGGGATAACAAAAACTTTAGTGACGATTACCTAAGATAGTATTGGTATGCTGAAAGAAAAGGGTTGCCTAGTGTACATGCGTATGTTCCAGAAAATAGGGCATATATAGAATTTTGAAAATTCTTTTTGAGAAACGTTTTTCATAATAACAATTACGTCTGTCATGCACACAGATTTTCCCCGTTGATCGGATAACCCAGGCTTTGATAACAAATGTAACAACCCACTCCAGAACAGGCCTAAATTTCAACCCAAAAAAGGCCCATCGAAACTTAGATCCTTTCTAAGGTAAGCTGTTGGTAGTAAAAGAAATAACATTACAGATCCATAACTAAACTTTCAAAACTCACAGTGGATGAAATAAAGTATAAAAGTAAAATGTACCCATTTATTTCAAATTCATAATAATGTCAAAATACAAGATACCATCAAACCATAACATAATCCGTTACAACAATTGTCGAAAAACACAGGTACATATTGAAGCAAATAAAAATGGTAAATACTGCCACAAGTTTGTAGGATCTAGATTAACCCTAGAGGGGGGGTGAATAGGGTTATAGCAAATTTTCTCGATTTAAACGTAAAAACAAACTGCAGAAATAAATATGCTGAAAAGTAAATCACACACAAAATTTACCCAGCTTCGGCAACCCCTGCCTACTGCTGCATTCCCAGATTTCTATTAGAATTAAACAGTATCCCGCTTACAAACACTCTACTAGACTCGCAAACCTTTGCTCCTGCTCACAAACACTCTACTAGACTCGCACACCCTGCTCCTCCTATAGAGTTTCGCTTACTCGCAAACTCTGCTCACGCCTATAGAGTTTTGCAAACTCGCATACCCTGCTCACTGAACTAATTCTAACTAGACAATCTGACACTACCTACAACCTAGGTGATGATTTACAAATTCTTTGACTCGAAAAGAAAAAACAACTTCAAAAATAAAAGCAGGAGCAAAAATTAAAATATAAACTTGAATCCATAATTTTTGCTCAAATTAAAAATTAAAAGACCCCCTTTAATAAAACCCAAAAAATAACTAAAGCCCCTTTAATAAGAATAAAGGCCGGCCCAATTATTCTTGAACCGGATCCTTCTTTCTTTTGTTTGTGATGAAAAATGGCGGCCTCTGTTGTTTTGTTCGTTCTGAAATTAGGGCTTGCGATCCAAATTGGGGCTTTTCAATATTCAATTCCTCTGATTTGTGTTGCGGCTTTTCTGATGATCGATTCTGGTTGCTTTGCTCTTGCTCGTTCTCTGATGATCGATTCTACTTGCGCTTTGTTTCGCAGCTGCTCCTTTGATCGAGTTTGATAGATTGGTACGTATACTCTTTCGTTGCTTGTTTAATTGCTTGCTTGACTCGATACCGATAATGAGATTTGGTGTTTGGTATTTATATGAATTACGAGATCTTTGAATTTGTTCGTATTCATTAACGCGACTTCATCACTTTCCTAATTTTTTACAACTTGATGCGCACGGCTTTGATTATGAAACGTTCAATTTTCTTGTTTCATATGGCATTAAAACTTTCCATATTTTTTTGATTACTTTGACTATTTCAAAGAATATAGATACGCACTTGATTTTTGAAATTGATTTCGTCTTGAGTCCCACGGCAACGAACTTTCCTCTTTTAATCTCAGTCAATATTTGTTTTCGTGTGGTTCCTTGTTGACTTCACTGTGATTTATTGCTTTGGTTTTCCGGCCCCTATGAGCTTCGTCTCTGGCCATTTCTCTGTTGGTATTGACCTAAATTTGAGCATTTCACAGTTTCATCTCTACTTGTTTGTAGCTGCATTGCTGTTGTCTGGTTGCACTTTGATGTTGTATATGTGATGCATTTGTCATTGATACTGTTTCACTATGGTTTCATGCCTTGTAGTTGCATTCCTTTTGTGTTTGCTGTCACATTAGGCTTGTAGTTGATGTAGCTCTCTGCATTTACTACTTCATGTATGGCTGTTCTGATTTGTTGAAGCTTTGAACTGTTTGTAACTTGACACTGTTGTACACTTGTTGTCTGCATTTCATATGCTTTGATGCTATATGGGTGGTCTTCAAGTATGCTTGTCTGCATTCACTCTGGCTTCTTTAACTTATGTCAGGTCTGATTGAATCACTGTCTTGAAGTCTTTGTGATCTTCACTTTAGTTCATTGTCATCTGAACTACTGTTTGGTCTGACCATCTTGTATTCATGTTGTTGTTTGGACATTTTGGTCTTGCATTTGTGTACTGTGTCTTTGAGCTGCTGTGTTGATCACTGATGCATTTGGTTTCCTGTGTCTGATCATCCCTTCTGTTTGCTTTGGCTTCATTGACTTTAGATATATGTGTTCATCTTGATTCTGCATCACTTGTAGCTTGCTACTGTGTTGCATTGAGTTGCTGTCGTCTGCACTTGCACACTCCATACTTTGGTATTGTTCCATGCTGTTACCTGGTCGAGCTGTGGTCTTCAAGCATATTGCGTGATTGTAGTTTGCATTATGTTGCTTGTATCACTAGTTGGTCTGAATTTTTGCTACAATCTTCATTGAGCTTGTACACCATGTTGCATGCATTGAGTAACTGGTTTTGGTCGAGATTTGATTCTTTATCATTTCATGTTGATTTTTGAAATTTCACTTGAGTTGAATCCAGTTTCAAAAACTCGGGTTTGACCTTGTGCTCGTGTCATGATTTTAAATATATTGCACGTGAGTTGAACCCGGCTTTTCATTTGGGTTTGACCTGTGCTCACCTGTCCCTATAGCATTATCAAGTGTATATCGATGTGCGCGGCCTTGTGGCATGTACAGTGATACACTGTGCATGTCACACTGTTCGTGTGTGATGAATTCAAATGTGAATAATGACGAACAACCCAAATAACTGAGGCGAATCATATTTTCAAAAATCATATTTCATTTTATATTGAAAAAATATTTCTTTTTCAATTTTACCGCGTTAGTGAATATTTTTGCAGATTTCTCAGATACTGGATTCACACTGGAATGCAGTTGAAGACAAAATACGAGTGTGAGTGATATGTAGTGAGGTTATAAATGTAAATTGAATTTTGATGTATTCAAAGATTGTATATGTATAGTGAGAGCTTGAAATTGTACTATTCAAAAATGTAATAAATATTTGTTTGAATAAAATTTCTGTTTGAATTCAAATTCCATTCAAATTCTGTGTAATTTATTTTATTCAACAAATATTTATTTAATCTATGAAAATTAAAATAGTACATTAACAAATACATTTAAATAAATGTATATATGTCTATTATCATCAAACAAAAACATATACTAGCATATTCCACAATCTCCCCCTTTTGATGATAACAAACATATATTTTAGATTTTGACTGTGTTAAATGTATTTGACCAATGATATACTCTAATTGCTCCCCCTATTTAAATGCTTCCTCTCTACATGATGCTCCCCCTACATATATGCATGCAAATAGAAATATTCAAATAAGCCTAGATGCAAATGGAAAATTATTTGACCTTTGCTTGATTCTATTTGACAAAATCTTAACTTTTCTCTCCCCCTTTTGTTATCAGCAAAAGAATAATAGTGTTAGAGAAGATAGAGATAAAGTGATCAATATTACTCCAACATTAAACTCAAATTGAATATAAATATTAAACTTCAATAAAAATCAAACAAAAATCATAACTACCCTTGTTAGGCGCATATTCCACTTTTAGAATGATGGAAATGATGTTCTAATATAAAATCATACAATTGTATCAACTTGTGGTACATTTATATCAGGAATTTGAATATCTACTAATCATGCATAACCGTTATGACTTTTAAATGAGATTAGTAGTATTCCAATTTAATTTTAAAAATGAAATAAAGTACCTTCTAACCACGCATGACCATGAGGACTTTTAAATGGGATTAGAATCAACTTGTCTATTTAATCAATCAATTTTGATATGCGTTCCATACATGCATAACCGTAAGGACTTTTAAATGAGCATGGAAGCACATAATCAAAATCCCAAGTAATCCACCCATGCATAACCGTGAGGACTTTTAAATGAGAGTGAATACTTTGGATATTTATTTATTTTTACAGAAAAATATGAAATGAAAAACAAATGATCCCTGATTATAGTACCACATATCGACCAACTATATTTAAGATTTGATAAACAAAGGTCGATAGAAATACGATAGATATAGAAATGGTCATGGAATCTTTACCCAACAAAAAGTTTTATAATTCTTGTTTGAATTTCTAAAGAAATTTTCCAAATATACTCTCTTGAGTAATGTATGTTAAATATCAACACTTATCATCTTTTTCAGTCACTATTTATCTTTTTGATAATTAGTAGGGAGTCGTATTAGTCACAATTTGTCATTTAAAATCAAATAAAAATGACTAATCTGAAAATATGGTCAAACAATTATTTTCTCGAAGGGGTTATATGAGAAAAAAATTTCTGCTAAATGAAAATGATTTGTAATGAAAAGTATGCAGATATTTTCCTTGAAAAACGATGCAGTTACTAAATGTCTCAAAAATCACGTTCAACTAGTAATTTTTCTATCAACTAGATTACCAGTGTAATCTGCATCTGAGTTTCTCTTTCAATCAAAATATCACTAACTAAAATTGATAAACCAAATCATGAAGCGTGCATAAAAAATCAAACTCAAATTTTTAACAGTGAACAAGTCAGAATCAAAAAATCATCATCTCTACAACATCTCAATATTGGCTGATTTCATTCAGAATATGGTGCAGATTATCACATAAATATACCTTCACCTGTTTTACTTTTATGATAATTTTTCATGGTTTCCCATTGTGATTCTGTCACCTTTGAACTAGGCTAAGGAACTTTTCTTTGTTGCCAGTTGTGTTTCTGGAACAGCCAAAATTCAGAGAACACTGTTGTTGTTCCTTAGCCTACCACCATACCTACACGGGAAAAGATTTATGTGACCTATTTGTTTTTATAGGTCCATGATTGTTAGTGGCAGAAACATTGTGAATAAGCAAACCTTTTGGAACCCAAACTTGTTTAGTCCTTTTATTCTTGTTCCAATAGACATGAAATTTGTTTGTAGAATTCTTAGGAACCCAAACTTGTATAAATTTTGTGTTCTTGTTCCTATGACTACAATTTTCAACACGATGTCCAATGGTTTCCTTAAGACTCAAGTTTTCTTTTTCAAGTTTCTCAAAGCTATTGTTAAGTCTTGATAATTCTGAATCTAAAATTTTACATTTTTTACATTCTAGGTTTTGAATATTTTCAAGTTCAGTTTCTAACCTAAAATTTTCATGAGCAAGTTTTCTCCTATCAGATTTCAGTTTTTCAATTTTAGATTCAAGAGTATCAACCATTCTAGCAAGATCAAGGCACATAAAAACAAGTTCTTTATAAGAATAGTTACCTCCCTTACTAGATTCCTCTGAACTTGCTTCTGAATCTGATTTCGCCATAAGACACAAGTTAGCCTCCTCTGAGATGCTATCCGAAACTTCCTCTCCTTCTTCATCATCCCAAGTCGCTGCAAAGGCCTTCTTCTTCTTTTTCTTTCCTTTGTTGTTGTTGAGAAGTGGGCATTTTTGTATGAAGTGTCCGGGCTTCTTGCAGTTAAAGCACGTTAATTCATTATCAGAATTGTCAGAATATTTTGACCTATTACTACTTGTTTTCTTCTTGCGTGGCTTGAATCTTGATGAGTTTCTAAGTTTATTGACAGCCATTGCAAGCTCTTCAATTGGATCTACTTCATCTTCATCGCTCTCTTCTTTGCTCTTTAAGGCAATCGTCTTCTTCTTTGATTCGGAGTTGTTGCGTTCCTCCTTTGCTTTTAACTCAAGCTCATATGTCATCAAATTGCCAATCAACTCCTCCATGCTTAGTTTACTCAAATCTTTCGATTCTTGTATTGCCGTGACTTTTGCCTCAAAGTTCATCGATAAGACTCGTAGTATCTTCCGCACAAGCTCTACCCCAGTGAAGACCTTCCCAAGCGCTCTAGCATTGTACACCAAAGTTGAAAAACGTCCAAACATATCCTTTATGCTCTCGCCTTTGTCCATCACAAAGTTTTCGTATTCATTGCTGAATAGGGCTAGACGAGACTCCTTGACTTGAGAAGTTCCTTCGTGTGTCACCTCCAAAGTGTGCCAAATTTCCTGTGCTGTTGTACAATGAGAAATTCTATTAAATTCATTTTTATCAAGAGCATAGATCAAAGCGTCATTGCTTTGGCATTTGTAGTTTTTAATTTCTTAACGTTAGCATCCCACCTATCCTTAGGTTTAGGAATCTTAGTACCACCAACAGTTATAGTGGGAGGTTTATAGCCAGTTTCAATAATATCCCAAACATCATAATCAACAGAACTAAGATAAATACCCATCCTAACTTTCCAATAAGCATAATCATTCCCGTTAAACATGGGTGGCCTAACAATAGATTGCCCCTCAGAAAAAGCACTATTTGACGGATTCATGACTCTAGAGTTAAAGAAAAATACCGTGCTATGATACCACTAGTAGGATCTAGATTAACCCTAGAAGGGGGGTGAATAGGGTTATAGCAAATTTTCTCGATTTAAACGTAAAAACAAACTGCAGAAATAAATATGCTGAAAAGTAAATCACACACAAAATTTACCCAGCTTCGGCAACCCTTGCCTACTGCTGCATTCCTAGATTTCTATTAGAATTAAACAGTATCCCGCTTACAAACACTCTACTAGACTCGCAAACCTTTGCTCCCGCTCACAAACACTCTACTAGACTCGCACACCCTGCTCCGCCTATAGAGTTTCGCTTACTCGCAAACTCTGCTCCCGCCTATAGAGTTTTGCAAACTCGCACACCCTGCTCACTAAACTAATTCTAACTAGACAATCTGACACTACCTACAACCTAGGTGGTGATTTACAAATTCTTTGACTCGAAAAGAAAAAACAACTTCAAAAATAAAAGCAGGAGCAAAAATTAAAATATAAACTTGAATCCATAATTTTTGCTCAAATTAAAAATTAAAAGACCCCCTTTAATAAAACCCTAAAAATAACTAAAGCCCCTTTAATAAGAATAAAGGCCGGCCCAATTATTCTTGAACCGGATCCTTCTTTCTTTTGTTTGTGATGAAAAATGGCAGCCTCTGTTGTTTTGTTCGTTCTGAAATTAGGGCTTGCGATCCAAATTGGGGCTTTTCAATATTCAATTCCTCTGATTTGTGTTGCGGCTTTTCTGATGATCGATTCTGGTTGCTTTGCTCTTGCTCGTTCTCTGATGATCGATTCTACTTGCGCTTTGTTTCGCAGCTGCTCCTTTGATCGAGTTTGATAGATTGGTACGTATACTCTTTCGTTGCTTGTTTAATTGCTTGCTTGACTCGATACCGATGATGAGATTTGGTGTTTGGTATTTATATGAATTACGAGACCTTTGAATTTGTTCGTATTCATTAACGGGACTTCATCACTTTCCTAATTTTTTACAACTTGATGCGCACGACTTTGATTATGAAATGTTCGATTTTCTTGTTTCATATGGCATTAAAACTTTCCATATTTTTTTGATTACTTTGACTATTTCAAAGAATATAGATACGCACTTGATTTTTGAAATTGATTTCGTCTTGAGTCCCACGGCAATGAACTTTCCTCTTTTAATCTCAGTCAATATTTGTTTTCGTGTGGTTCCTTGTTGACTTCACTGTGATTTATTGCTTTGGTTTTCCGGCCCCTGTGAGCTTCGTCTCTGGCCATTTTCTCTGTTGGTATTGACCTAAATTTGAGCATTTCACAGTTTCATCTCTACTTGTTTGTAGCTGCATTGCTGTTGTCTGGTTGCACTTTGATGTTGTATATGTGATGCATTTGTCATTGATACTGTTTCACTATGGTTTCATGCCTTGTAGTTGCATTCCTTTTGTGTTTGCTGTCACATTGGGCTTGTAGTTGATGTAGCTCTCTGCATTTACTACTTCATGTATGGCTGTTCTGATTTGTTGAAGCTTTGAACTGTTTGTAACTTGACACTGTTGTACACTTGTTGTCTGCATTTCATATGCTTTGATGCTATATGGGTGGTCTTCAAGTATGCTTGTCTGCATTCACTCTGGCTTCTTTAACTTATGTCAGGTCTGATTGAATCACTGTCTTGAAGTCTTTGTGATCTTCACTTGAGTTCATTGTCATCTGAACTGCTGTTTGGTCTGACCATCTTGTATTCATGTTGTTGTTTGGACATTTTGGTCTTGCATTTGTGTACTGTGTCTTTGAGCTGCTGTGTTGATCACCGATGCATTTGGTTTCCTGTGTCTGATCATCCCTTCTGTTTGCTTTGGCTTCATTGACTTTGGCCATATGTGTTCATCTTGATTCTGCATCACTTATAGCTTGCTACTGTGTTGCATTGAGTTGCTGTCGTCTGCACTTGCACACTCCATACTTTGGTATTGTTCCATGCTGTTACCTGGTCGAACTGTGGTCTTCAAGCATATTGCCGTGATTGTAGTTCGCATTATGTTGCTTGTATCACTGGTTGGTCTGAATTTTTGCTGCAATCTTCATTGAGCTTGTACACCATGTTGCATGCATTGAGTAACTGGTTTTGGTCGAGATTTGATTCTTTATCATTTCATGTTGATTTTTGAAATTTCACTTGAGTTGAATCCAGTTTCAAAAACTCGGGTTTGACCTTGTGCTCGTGTCGTGATTTTAAATATATTGCACGTGAGTTGAACCCGACTTTTCATTTGGGTTTGACCTGTGCTCATCTGTCCCTATAGCATTATCAAGTGTATATCGATGTGCACGGCCTTGTGGCATGTACAGTGATACACTGTGCATGTCACACTGTTCGTGTGTGATGAATTCAAATGTGAATGATGATGAACAACCCAAATAACTGAGGCGAATCATATTTTCAAGAATCATATTTCATTTTATATTGAAAAAATATTTCTTTTTCAATTTTACTGCGTTAGTGAATATTTTTGCAGATTTCTCAGATGCTGGATTCAAACTGGAATGCAGTTGAAGACAAAATACGAGTGTGAGTGATATGTAGTGAGGTTATAAATGTAAATTGAATTTTGATGTATTCAAAGATTGTATATGTATAGTGAGATCTTGAAATTGTACTATTCAAAAATGTAATAAATATTTGTTTGAATAAAGTTTCTGTTTGAATTCAAATTCCATTCAAATTCTGTGTAATTTATTTTATTCAACAAATATTTATTTAATCTATGAAAATTAAAATAGTACATTAACAAATACATTTAAATGAATGTATATATGTTTATTATCATCAAACAAAAACATATACTAGCATATTCGACAAAGTTATCCACCTTCGTCTTCAAGCATCACCTTTTCCACCTATGTCTTCAACCTGTGTTGTAATGAGGAGGGAGTCAGAAGAACAATATCTGGTGAATAAAAACCTCGAGCATTACCTTTACAGTGCCTGGATAGTGTATCTCAAAATAAGAATATGTCTACGAAAATTGACCATTAAACCATTTAATACTTCTTTGTAAGGAAAGGAGGTGGGTCCAACCACTTGATACCTTATATTCCAAAAGTAGGTTTCTAGAATCTCATATCCCAATCATACGTCATAAACAGTTAATAACATGAGAGATGGTACCCAAGCAACTTAATACCTTTTATTGGAAAATAGGCAAACTCTTCTCATTTAATACCATAATTAAGGCAGACTCCATCATCTAATACCTATTTCTAAGGCGTGCTCCTCAATGGTACTATCTAGCTAACATCATATGGAATCTTTTAGACCACTTAATACTTCCTTGTGAAAAATAAGCAAATTCTGCTCATTTAATAACATAGTTAAGACCGACCCGCTCATTTAACGTAACCCCTTGGCCATTTAATACTTCATCTGGAGAAAAGAGGCGGGCCCTCAAACAACGATTTAACACTTCAAGACCCTAAAGAAGGCCCTTCGTCTTATGGCCCATACTCATAATGACGAATCACATTAGTCCGACTATTCGTAGGAACTAGTAGCCAGATTGGCTAAGCAGATTTCCCCTATAGGATTTGGGACTAACCTCGCATCATTGAAAATATTTATCATAAGGATATCTCACTAATCAAACTGTACACAACTGCTGGTAGCCTCAAAGTGAAGGGAAGACTTATGTCATGTTACTCTATTGACCTCGCATCCCTATGACTTAGCCATACATCAATTACTCTCCATACACACACATGTATATACATATATATATATATATATATATATACATACATATATATATATATATATATATTTATATAAACACACACACACACACTCGTCTCATCATTTCATAAATAAGGTTTTATAAGGAATCTTCCTTATTATGCTTTAAAATAATAATTAGGCTACATAAGAGTTCCCTCTTATTTTCGCCTACCAATCAATTATCTTCCTAATATGGGAAAATAAATGTCTAAGTATCTACGCCATATACGCAATAATTATACATTGATTATGCAAATAGAGGTAAATAAATATTCACGCCTAATAAGTTCTTAACACGCGAATTTATGCCCTAAACTAACGTTAAATGTCAATTCTCTAACCAAATACTATTACAATCATTTTTCATCAAATTCCTAAGATTCAAACATAAAAAAATAATGGATTTCATTATCCAAACAATGAATAATTATTCTTAATCAAAACTTTAATAACGACTTGTATATAAATTAGAAACTCAATCTATTACACCAATTCAATGTAGTATCCTTAATAATAGGAATTGCAATCTAAACTCCATATTATATTTAACTTCTCTTTTACAGAGAAATATGTAAGCATAAGTGATGTAAACTACAAATAGAATTCATAATCTAAACCTCTTATTTAATTGAAGAATCACAATTTGAACCAAAAAAGAAGGAGAAGTGGAATAGACCGTGAAATTATCAAAAATTGCATAAACGAAACAAGTTCCATCAAATTAATGTAAATAATTAAGAATCTCAACATAGAATTGACATTTCGAAATAAAAGGAACTTTGAGAGCTTTCATCTATCATATTTTCGAAATCTCAAAACCCCTAAGGCATATTCAAATCCAAAAAAGAAATACGCTAAACAATTACTGAAAAAGAAATACTAAGGTCTCCACTCATAGATTAGCCTTAGCTTCCATTAAATTGATTTATAGCCTTCCAATCCCTTTAGAATATCTCTTTTGATATATACACACACAATAGGTAAGAGGTGTATATATTCATTTATATACGCATAATAGGGAAGAGGTATATATATTCATTTGATTCAGAATAATTGGAGAAGAATAGGAAAGAATAGTTTGGTGGAAGAAGAAACAAACAAAAAATAAGTTGAATTCTTATGTGAAATCTCTACGGAGTTTCTGAATCTTGTTAGAGAGATAATAATAGCATAATTTCGTTGTATTCCCCAAAATAATATGAATAAAAAGTAGAGAAGATATGGTTCTATTTATATGGGTTGAAACATAGCAGAACCATAGGATGAAAATAGTTTAAAACGGAGAAATCTGGAGCGTACGAATAAATTGCATATCCCTTCAAACCTACCTACCACTGCCAAAATTTGGCTTTGACCGGTCAAACAACCCTCTTTAACAGGTTAACTGCTCGGGTCGGCCAGTATGTTTATTTTGGGAATATTTTTATTTCCATTGCTTTTTAATCAATTTTATAACCCAATTAACTTTGCCCGGTACATATGTTTTGGCAATGTTTGCTTAACCCCAAGCTAATTTTCAAGATTCAAATCCTAAATTTAGATTCTCATTTGTTTTTGGATTCCAACTAAATTAATTTAAATCTGAAAACTTAAAACGCTCATAACTTCTTCATTTGAGCTATGTTTTCAGCATATTATATATGAAAACAGATTAGAATTTCACCACGAACGCAACAGAATAACTTCTATGGTTAAATCCTAACTTTTATAAAATTTCCATATTCAACCTTTATCATATTTAATTCAATTTACTTCATTTACTTATGGTCCATTTTACGAGGTGTTGTGTTGGCAACTTTGAATTTCCTACCATTTTAAATGCTTTACTAGTTAAGAATTTGAAACATAATCTGCTTGGTGTAAGTCAACTATGTGATAAAGGATTTATGATAAATTTTGATAAAGATACATGTTAAATCTTAGATCAATTCAAAAATTATCTTTGAAGGTACCAGGCAAGGAAACATATATGTGTTAATAATGAAAATAACAAATGGTAACTTATGAATTAGGATCGAATTAAATAAATAATGGATTTTGCATAAATGCCGTGGTCATATAAACTTCAAGCACTTGTAAAAATTTCAATATATGAATTCATAGGAGGGTTACCAAAGATGGATCCAAAACAGACAATCGTTATAATCCTTGCTAAGTGGATAAACTTTATAAAAAATTATTGAAATAAAACATTATGATATATACTTTATAACCACCAAGACTCCTTCATCTAGGTCACTTATGACCATCTCAAATACAACCAAATAATCATAATAAATATGCTTTAGTAATTACAGATGACCTTTTAAGATATACATGGATAATTTTCTTAAAGCATAAAAGTGATACATTTGAAATGTATAACAAGTGATCATGAAGAAGAATTCAAAAATGAGAATTTTGAAATTTTTGTAATAAGAAAGGAATAACTTGCGTATTTTCTTTTCCACAAATTTCACAGCAAAATGGAGTAATAGAACTTAAAAATAGAGCAGTTCAAAAAAGTTACAGGAAAATATTAAATGATAATAATCTACCTAAGAACTTTTGGGCTAAAGCAGTAGCAACAACCTGTTATATTCTAAGTAAAATTTTGATAAGACCACCAATAAAGAAAACACTATATGAGTTATTTTTCAACAAAAAGCCAAAAGTATATTATTTTAAATTTTCGCAAGCAAATGCTTTATATCTAATAAAAAGACATTGTAAATTAATTTGATGTAAAAGCTAATTAAAGAATATTCATTGGATATTTTGACGGAAGCATTGTAACATAAAACCCTATTTGGAGGCCTAAAACTAACCGCTACGGATGTTGCAGTCGTCCATAGTTATTAATTCTCGATGACCAAATGCTGTAGTGTTAGATACATAAATATACTAGAAACACATGAATATAAAAAAATATTAAACTTAATTTAAAAAGAATATCTCAGTTCATTTCAGATTCGTTACATAATCCCATTCGTAAGCCATGATTAGAGAAATTATAATTTATTACAAAATACACCAAGAGCGACATATGAAGATGTTCCCTTGGTTGATCAAAGTTTAAATATAGGCACTAAACAACTTTTCCATTGCATCTAATAACACAACGAAATCAAAAAGAAAGTGCTCCTAATAGCTAGCTTACCTCCTGCATGTCTCGGAAGCTTATTTGTTTAGAAGAGAACCTGAAAACCTTAACTCTCAAACTACTCAAAAATCAATTGAGCACTTGAGAGTTTAAGGGGAAAACATAAACTTCGAGTCAGACAAAAATTCTGGTGTGAATAATAACCTACCATCTCGAACCATATAGATATATAGTGGGACCATGCACTTCGATCCTTTCTTATCTGCAACATTCTTCCCTTTTCCAGTTTGACATTCATGAGTATAATGTCCTTTCTTGTCGCACTTGTAGAAAACTACATCAGCCTTCCCTTTCTTGGCTGCTCCTCCTTTTTGAGCTCCTTTCTTCTTAAAGAATTTCCTTTTCTTGCCATGAGAATCCTAGGTTTCAACCTGGTTCTCTTTCCCAAAAGTAGAAAGCATCTCTTTATTCCTGATTGCTATCTCCACTACAGCTAAACTTGGATCCCGGAGATGTGGCATAGTAGACATGGAAATCTCGGGTCTTTGCCTTGAATAAACTTCTCGTTACTTTTAATGATGGTGTCAATGGTAGCACATCCGTATCTGGACAACTCATCAAACTTTGTAGCATACTCAATCACTGACATCTCACCTTGCACTAAGTCCATGAACCTACTTAGCAATACTGACTTGGCAACTTCAGATAAGAATCCCTCTTCGAATCTCCTTCCAAACTCTGCCCAAGTCAAATCTTCCTCGAGAACTCCTACAGTAATACCATTCCATCGATAAAGTGCTGCTCCCTACAACCATCGTGAAGCAAGTCTTCTCTTCTGCTCATTATATCATCCCAAGTAGGTGAAAATTCTTTCACAATGTAATAACCAGTTTTCTACGTCAACAACATCCTCTGTTCCTAAAATGGTTCCGACCATGACTGATATAATCCTTTCTCGGCTTGGCATAGTTATTGCCAACTGGGGCCATAGGTTTAACTCCTCCAACATTTACAACATTACCCCCAGCTACTCCCATACTGCTTCGACTTACATCAGATTGATGAAGAATTGATACATTACCCCCATATCTACAGGCGGGGTTCCAGCACCTATATTGGCATTTGCGTTTGGATTAGCATTTTCCCAACGAGCATTTCCATATCTTCCTTTCTCATAATTCTACATACTGGCCTTAGTAAGATACAGAAGAACGGTCTAAGAGAGAAGAGAATACGTACTTATATATATATAACAAATGAAGGTATGTTACTATAGCATTAGCTCCAAACCCCGGTCTCATTTTATGATTCTTTGGGTTATATTTGAAAGTCTTTTAGGCTAAAATTTTCTTTTAAATTTACATAAACCTATGCTCTGATACCAACTTGTAACATCCCCCCATTTGGAGGCCCAAAACTAACCGCTACGGATGTTGAAGTCATCTATAGCTATTAATTCTCATGACCAAATGCGGTAATGTTAGATACATTAATATACCAAAAACACATGAATATGAAAAAAAAATTAACTCATTTTAAAATAAATTTCTCAGTTCATTTCAGATTCATTACATAATTCAAACTACAATTTATTATAAAATATGCCAAGAGCGACATATGGAAGATGCCCCTTGGTTGATCAGAGTCTAAATATAGGCACTAAACAACTTTGCCATTGCATCCAATAACACAATGGAAACAAACAGAAAGAACTCCTAATAGCTAGCTTGCCTCCTGCACTCTAAAGGATTATTCATCTAAAGGAGAACATGAAAACCTTAACTCTCAAAATACTCAAAATCAATTGAGCACCCAAGAGTTTAAGGGAAAAACATAAACTTCAAGTCAAACAAAAAGTCTGATGTGAATAATAACCTACCATCTCGACCATATAGGTATATAGTGAGACCACACCACATAGCAGAACAGTTTTTCCCATCACTAGTATCTTAATCTAATTTATAATAATCATATACTATTCACCTGCATCCACAATGGTTATGACATAACATAATAAAATGTATCATGATGATATGCAAGCATGCAATATGCTCTGGATTTCCCATCTCCACTTACCTGACTATCTATCTCAATTTATAGTTTCTAGGGTTACCATTAACCTATTAGTTTTCAGGGGTTTTTAGGCTTAAGGAAAAAGTCAGAGAAAATTTTGGTTTCAAGGAAAAGAAGTTTGTTTTTTAGGCTGAAAGATATTTTTTAGTGTAAATCGTAGAATGATAGTTGTAACTATCATTTTCGTCTTACACTAAGAAGTGTCCTTCAGATTAAAAAGCAAACTTGTTGTCCCTATGACTAATTTTTTTTACAACTTATTCCTTGTGCCTATTTATCTGTTAGTTTTCATGGGATAACTAATAACCTGTTTAATTGTTTATGGATTTCCTATCCAGTTTCATAGTTTTCATGGAATTACTGTAAACCAATTGGTTTCTACCAATACTATCATCCAATCATAGTTTTCATGGGATCACTACAAACCAATTGGTTTCTACCAATATTATCATCCAATCATAGTTTCCATGGAATCACTGTAAACCTATTGGTTTCTACCATTACTATCATCCAATCATAGTTTTCATTGGATCACTATGAACCTATTGGTTTCCACCAATAACATCTCTCATGTCATAGTTTTCATGGTATGTCTATGAACCTATTGATCTCCCTCTATAACTTTTCCGGACATAGTTTTCATGGGATCACCAAGAACCTATTGGTACTTGCAATAACAATTTCCATAACATAATTTTTATGGGCTTACTAAGAACCTGTTTACTAATAATCCTTTGATCAGTCTTGGGTATCCTACATTATGGTCTGTCTGACCTCCTAGATGCAATTCTACTGACACAAGAATTCAATATATACATATTCACTAATGGGCCAACCTAGCCTACTATTCTGTCCTTACCCCAAGTTGCGGTCATGGGTTATAAATGAATTGAATATAGTTACCCAAGCATTAATGATAACTGATCAAATAACATAACAATATAAAAATCAATGGTCAAATTCCCTATGATCATTTTTCTAATGAAATATGGTTAATACCCTTAACCCACTATCTTTATAAAGGAAAACTTCCTCCAAATTCCATAGTTTGCCATGTATTTACTTTAAAAGTGAGACTGGATTCTCAAATTTGAAAACTAAGGCTTTCGACTATATCCATTGTATCATTACTTAAAACCTTAGATGCTCTCTTTCAAAACCGTCCAACGTATCTTTCGAATACTTGGAACCATTCCTTTCGAAACACTGAAAAATATACCTTTCAAAATACATAAAGCATACACTTTGAAAGCATCGGGATCAAGTAAGAGTTTTTGGAAACATAGCTTCAAAACCATTTAAAAGTATTACTTTCAAAACTATTGGGTTTAATATTTAGTATAACTATAGGGTCAAAGAGAACAAAAGCGAAAGTAACCCTTTCAAAAGCATTGATCTTAAATAAAAGAATTGGGGAGGGGATAGCTTCGAAACCAACCTTTCAAAATCATTGCCTCCATAACTCTTATTAAAAGTGGCTAAAACAGCCCTTTTGAAAGCATTGAGAAAGCGACTTTAAAATTAAATGCGGCCTCTAATTGAAATGTATGAATGTAGTGGTTAGGTATCAAATTGGTTCAAAAGCGACAACTATTTCGAAAGCTTCTTTTTGAAAAACAAAGGCACGTTGATTGATTCAAAGGCTAATAAAAGTGGCTTCAACCCTTTTGAAAGCATGCTTCGACAAAGTCCCTTCTACCTTTCTCAAATCCATTACATACCAATTGCTTGATACCATATGCATTGGTTTCGAATCGATGCAAAAGGTCCACTGGGAATGGTGACTTAAGCAAGCAAATGGAAGTGGCGAAGTTGTAACTTGAAACAAAACTGATTTTATGCCTTTCAAAGTAATTCCATTTTTCCTAACTTACGTAATTTTCAAAATATGATTGGTTGCCAATTCTTTATCAAAATTCTTTCTAAAAAGGCTACCGAAATTAAAAATGTTTAGCAAATAACCTTTCTTTTTAACAAAACAATTAAGATATTTAAGTCCTCTAACTTAAATAATTTAAAAACCATATTAAAGCACTTATAAAAATCATAATTATTCACTTTTAATATGTTTTCTAACATATATAAATTTCTGGCCCAAAAACATTACTTAATTGCCTTAAATAATTTAAAACCTAATTTTTTTAAAAAAATTCATAATAAATTATCCATAGCATGGAATATTATGTAACTTTAAACCCATCGCCAAAATAATGTTTTACATAATATACATAAACATCATGGCATTTGGAAATCATTTTGCATGATTTTTAACCTTAAAATCGAATTATATTATCCCACAAAAACCCTTGTTTAAATTGTGACATAGCGTATAAATCAAAGCATATCATCATTCATCCAATCATATGGTTTTAAACCTTAAACCTGAATCAAAACATTCAAGATGACTTATATGAGATGGTTTAGATCATTATTTACCTTGTTTGGATAAGGAACTTGAGATTTGTTCCTACTTTAATCTTCCTAGCTTGAATCTTAGCTTCTAATTGGATTTTTTTTCTTCTTCTTAGCGTTATGGCTGGCCTAAACTCTATTTGCTTATGTTTTTTTATAAGAATGTGTATGAGAATGAGGTGAGGGATTTAGGGGTTATGGTATATGGCTATTCCCTTTTTGCCCTTGCCTTATTTGCTTAAATTTCTAGTTTATAAATCACATTTATATATTCATTTAGTTAAGGCACAACCTTCATTAGTTTTCAAATTTTAATCTCTTTATCTCTCCTGTCTTGAAATTATTTTATTTTATTTATACAATTAAATAACCTGAATAATGCTAACAAAAATTAAGGGTGTTACAAGCAAAGAATACAAAATTTATATAACCAGAACCAACACTATTTAGAAAAATCTACATATATCTTTTGATAAAATTTTAAAGAAAGCGTAGAAAAATATGAATATGAAATTTATAAACTAACTAAAAATAATAGATGCACTAATAACATAAATAGTAACAATAATGATATAAATGAAAATATGCTACCTAAAACTCATATCTTAAAAGACAACCTTAAAGGAAATATAAAATATTTCGTAAGAACAAGAAATTAACTAAATATAATGAGTAATATAGCATTCATCCGAATAGATGAACCTAAAAATCCTGAATAAGCATCTATAGATGATCCTTGGATTCTTGTTTTGTAAGAAGGGTTGAATCAATTTACAAGAAATGATATTTGGAAACTAGTTTCTCGATCTGAAAATTAATCGATTGTTTGAACTAAATGAGTTCATATAAAAAATCAAACAAACTCAAAGAGGTTGGGAAACTAAAGCACGATTAGTAGCATAAGGTTGTGATTAAGAAGAAGGTATGGACCATGAAGAAACTTTTGCTCTAGTAGCTCAATTAGAGGCTAGAAAAATATTGCTTTCTTTTGCTAACAATAATGACTTCAAATTATATAAAATGGATATAAAAAGGCTTTCTTAAACGGAGTAATTAGACCACCACTATTTGAAAATGAAAATTTTCCTAATCATGTTTATAAATAGAAATGAGGCTTATATAGTTTAAAACAAGCATCATGTGCTCGGTATAAAAGACTAAAATTATACGTACTTCAATCAGGTTAAAAAATAGATACAATGTTATTTATGAAAAGAATTAACAATGATATTCTATCAACACATATTTATGTATATGATATTATTCTTGGTTCTTATGAGCAACTAAAGTTGGAATTTTAAAAAACAATGACAAATGAATTTGAAATGAGTTATATGGAAGAACTAACTTTCTTTCTTGGACTAAAAATCAAACAATTTAATAATAGAATATTTATAAGCCAATAAAAGTATGCAAAAGAGCTCGTAAATGGATTTGATAATGGATCGGTGCAATATAGCTTCGGCAGTTTTGACGCAGCACTAATACTATCCGATATCACTACCGCAGACATAATGAAGGTACAACTCCCAATAAACTAAAGCAAAGTCCTGAAGTGCTAATAATGATGCAGTTCTTCCTAAAATGGGAGGCGGTCTCTTATTGCGGCTTCATCTACACATGTGCGCAGTCTACATGCCAGTCGCCTTACAGAATTGGAAAGTCTTGCTCCATTCAAATTTGGGTTTTCCCACTTTGATTTCAACCTTCCTGCTTAGTTTCAAAATTCAACTGCTCAAATTACTATTTCCTACCGAAGGCCACATTAGCAATTTGTGCATATCAAATAAGCTAGATGGATAGTCGACACGTGGCACGATCCAAAGGCAGAAACCAAAAGAACAGAAGAGTGATATTAGCAATCCATATGAATCTCTATGTACTATAATGAATAGGGAACTGTAATAGAAAAAGGAAGGAGAACTTTATTTTACTCGTTTGGGACATGCAAATCAAAAATTATACTCTTTGACACTTTTGTTTGTATTAAGAATCAAAAAAGAAGAAGCAGACATTTTACCTCTAAATGTAGGATTCCTTAACATTCAAATCACGTGAATTCTCTATGTCCTTTTATTGCCTTCAGTACGTTACTTCACTTTTTTCGTTTTTTTGTGCTTGAATTAAGACAGATTGAATTAATAAATTAGTTATTAATATTTCCCCCTATGATTACGTAAGCATTAAAATAACATAATTGTTCCTCCTAAATGATAATCTTAATACTACTTAGTTTTTTTAATTCACAATCACAAAAGACGGCATGATTACTTCATAAAAAAATATTCCAGCGTTTCTATGATAAAAAATCTTATTAACCTTTTTAGTGCTAAAAGGAGGGCAGATTTCTCTCTCTAGAAAATTCTACTTACGTTTCCTTTGGATATCAATATAATACCATGAATCCTATAGATTCCAATACCCCTTCTAACCAGGAACAACTTCACCTTACCTCAAAAATGCAAACAAACAACTCATCACCTCCATAACTCCAACTGAGGCATGTGCCTCTAAAGAACCTACCTCAAATCCTATCCCAGGAGCTCTTCAAGCCTTCGCGAACTAATTAAACTAATGAATGGATGGGATAGAGAGACCCCTAGCCTAATATCCTGCCTCTAAGCCGATCTCCCCCAATCTCCACAGCTCATCGCCATCCTTCACCAACTACACTTATTATGTAGTGTGTGAATGATAAGGACAATCTCAAGAGTAAGAACGATGATACAACTCAATGAACCGATACCAAACTCAAATCTAGAACCAAAATCAATCCTCAGATAAAATCAAAACTAGCCAACATTAACACTTTACTCTCGAATAAGCAGGCGCAAATTACAACGGTGTTGCTTCACTCTACAGAGACAGATCATCCCAAATAGATTCCAAAGAGGAAGAAATATGCTAATTGAAGGCTTCGGTAAATAGTTGGCGAGACTATGTAGACAAAATAACCGAGAAGAAGTAAGGGAAGAAGGTAATTCCCTATTTAATGAAAGCATCAAAGAAGTAGACTTTCTTGACAATTTCAATGCCCTATCGATTGATAAATTTGATGGAACCTCAAACCCAAATGATCATGTTTGTACTTTTGAGTATTACGTGAATATCCTAAAAGTAAGGAGGATGGCATAGATGTAAGCGCTTTCCAGTATACCTGGACCATACAGCTTCTCAATGGTTTAGGAGATACGGACCAGTGGAGGTTCATTCTTGGTGACAGTTTACTGTGGATTTCTTGAGACAGTTCAATTCTAGACGGAAAACTTCCTCGGATGTAAAGACAATGTGCTGCGTGAAGCAAGGAGTGAACAAGAGCCTATGTACTTCATAAAACGGTTCAAATCCTAGACACTTGAATTAAGGTAACTTGTGATAAAGCATCATTAATGGTAGCACATGTTGGGATTAGAAGAAACACAGATATATAGGATAAAAACAGTAGGAAACCATGCCATAGTATGAAGGCATTCAATGAAAGGGCAGCGGTTGCATCAGAATGGAAGAAGCTGGGGCCACAGAATTACATCTAGCTGAGAGAACTTCTGTTGCCCACAATGAAAAGAAAAGGGGGGCAAAAGGGTACCATCTGCCGGCAAAGCGTTGAGGAGAATTCAACTTCGGGGCAAAGACTCTCCTTACCCACACACTTGGTCAGATCTATGAGATGACCAGAACCGAGCTAGCTTGAAATGCCCCAAATAAAGGGAAGAAACTAGAAAAAAAATAAGGGGAACCTACTGCCACCTCCATAGAGCTAATGGCCACCACATAAATAATTATTGACCCCTACATTAATTCAAAAAGGATAATTAGGCAACTACCAGAAGGAAAACAGTGGAGAAAGAACTGGGAACCTCACTTTGGATCCAAATGAAAATCTAGCAATAAACCTATCTAATTATATAGCTTCAATTCATGGAGAGCCATACCTTTCATGTAAAAGTAAGAAAGCACAAGAGTGATATGTGCAAGGGGCCAAAGTAGACACAAGGGCCATATTCCATGTAAAACAAAAGCCGACACACGATATAGTCTTGTGTAACGACCCGTAAAATTTTAGTAGTTTTATTTATTTAATTAATTGAAATTTTGCGAAATTTTAAATAATAAAATTTAAATTGAAATTTTGATATTTAGAATACGTCTATTTTAACTTATCAACTGGTAAATTTACAACTGATAATCTGAATGGTTATTTTCTTATGTGTATCTATTTTAATTTAAATAAGTAAATACTTGATGATAATAAAATATTTTCCAAACCTGAATATTTTTATACGATAAATTTGTAAATCAATTTCTTAGTGATACGTCATATTTCATTTCATCAAATTTGGACTTCTATTGCTCCATTTATCTTATTTCTGACATTTTTCAGCATTTCTAGTCCCAATTATCGATTTTTGATAGGATGATCATGCCACTGATATCTATATACCATTTTGATTATCTCGTCATGCTGATCTCTGCGGTATAATCACTTCTGTGTTTCGAGGTCCGGTACATTATGGAATCCGCCGAACGTTATACTGTGTCAGTCTCGCATTTGGATCTTTTGCATTTTCGGTGACTGTTCATTGCCCATCGGTTTCAACGTTATGGCCTCCAGCCTTTCAATGTTTTGACTCTTTATTTTTCAACTAATTTATAGTTAGGTTGATTCTAGGCTCTGCCTTTTCACGCAAGAAATGAAATATGTTTCGTTTTATTTTCTCAAAAGAAACAGTTCTCTTCCACCTCCTCCTTCCCCACTCACCCTCTCGTTTACAGCCATCACTTGTTCTCTTCTCCTCGCTTGTCACTCGAGCACAGCCCACCTTTTCGCCTCCACTTCACCGCACGCTCCACCACAGGCCGAAACTCGCCACGCAACCCTCTCTTCCCTCTCTCTCTTCCATTCGAGCTTGGCTGTAAACCACCTCACCGCCTTCCATCGAGCAGCTCGTCCAGCCTCGTCCTCCCCATGCCTTGGCCGATTCCTCCTCCACCCGCGTCTAGGCTCCGACCACTACTATTTTTCCTCACCCAGTCGGTCTCATCACTGCCACATCGAGCTTTCACCTCAGCCAAAACTGTTGCTTCTTTTCGTAAGCTAACTTTTTTAGTTACATATATAAGTATACTCTATTATATAATGTATAATATTGTTTCAGGTTAATGTCAGTTATATTGATGTTATAATATTGTAGTTATAGAGTTTGAGTGTATATGTGCTCACTTTATACATATGTTATATGTTTGCTCCAGAATTGGTCACAAACACCCAATAGTTGATTATTTCACAGTCACAGATCTCAGATGAACAATAAGTACTAAAATCACTCAGCAAATTCACAATAAAGCAGTAAATGACACAGGATTTATAGTGGTTCGGCGATCTTGCCTACGTCCACTCTGAAGTTGGTGACTTTATTGATTCACTTGATGATTTCAATCAATTACAGCGGATTACAGTTGATAATAGCTCTGAAGTTTGATTACAACAGCGGTAGTGAAGCGTAGAATTGAATCCGGCAGAGTCTGGACGTCCAAAGTCGAAAAGATCCCTTTTCTGAAGGCTCTAGGGTGCTATTTATAGGCGTAGGAGGCTGAGATCGCGCCCAAACTTCGGGAGATTTTTTTCTGGCACGTGACTGGGCCCACGCGACCGACCCTATCAAGTTTCGACTCGATTTGCGATCGATACGAAGCGATTTCGTATCCATCAAAAATTCATCCAATCGAGCTGAAACTTGGCGGGAACATTCCTTACCTTGTGCGTAAGCTTCTGTGAAAATTTCGAAGCATTTGGATCTGTGGTTTGGGAGATATGATCGATACGAGTTGGAATGTTTCGGTTGGCTGTTTATCTCGAACCCATCAGTTTGAATCGATACATTCGAATCGATCTTCTCACGTGGTTCTTTGATGACGTGGCACGCACCCTTCGCCTCGATTCGAGTTTCACTCCTAGTTGACTGTGTCGACTTCATTATTTTCGCCTTGTTCGTATCGAATTTGACACGTCACCCAGGCTTGTTGACTCGATGGATACGAAGTAGTCATCAGCCATGGATTCGAACAACAGTTACGTTGATGGATACGAGCTAACGAAGGTCGATGGTTACGAACAGGCCTTTACTCGATGGATACGAGCCACACAGCTCCTTAATGGACACGAAGTCAATCGATGCGAACCGGAGTCCTTTGATGGATACGAAGTAAGGTAACCTGATGGATACGAATTGCTCTGCCCAGATGGATTCGAAGGGAGGCTTCCATGATGGATACGAAGTAGTAACCATTGCCTTAGTTGATGGATGCGAAGTAGACTATCTGCCGATGGATACGAAGTAAGGAGATGCCAATGGATTCGAATAAGGAGAGTTGATGGGTACGAACGAGATCGAGTCGAACCGAGGCTTCCCGATGGATTCGAACTTGATCGACACGAACTGAGGCTCTTTGATGGATATGAAGTCGCTGGACATATGATCAATACGAACGTGATCGATTCGAACCGGAGTTCGATGATGGATACGAAGACGGAGCTTTTCCCTTCAAATTGTATTGGCCATAACTTGAGCATACGAACTCGGATTGACTTGAAACTCGGAATGTTGGCTCTCTTGGCCTTGCTAGCTGTGTCTTATCGATTATAGCTCAATCCGGACTCGGACAAAATTTATCGATATCCATAGTGAAACAATGTATAACCAGTCTTTGAGACGAACTATCTTTGGTTCTTCGATCAATCTTTTGGTATCACGTCCTTGCCAAAAGGCGGGATAACATTATATATACTATATAAGCTGTATGTTGGTATACATTAATATTTTGCAAATAGGTTTAAAACTCTCTATTAGTTTACAATATATATATATATATATATATATATATATATATATATATATATATATATCTTCAAAAATTTATTGCTTATCAGTGGTAAAATCTGCTAGTTATAAGTAAACTAAGGTGGTATGTTAAATTGTTATCTTAGTTCATATATTATATATTTAGTAGTTGTTAAATTTTAAAATCTTGTTGTATGTATGTTCTATATATATATAGTTATTCAAGTTTGATACAAGTGTTGTTTAAAGAAATTATAAATATAAGCAAGTTATTCTACTTTGCAGTTTGTATACTTTACAGTTTCTTATACGTGTTATGATTTGGTTTATGAATATAAATATTCTACCTTTATAAGTTTTTTTAAATATGTGATATATATATAAAGGGATTTCAGAAGCTTATATATATTGCATGAGAGTTTTATCTTAAACTTTAATATATATTTTGCGGTAATGTTTGAATATGCATATAGCCATATAGATATGTATATGTAAAGCATACTTATTTAAAGTATTATGTACTATGTTAAGGATATATATATATTTCTTTTGTTTGTATATAAATCTACTTATATATATAAATTCTAACCGAGTCTGCATTTTTGTGGATATATATATATATATATATATAAAAGAGTTTCATTTATATTTTAGTATATTTAGTCATAATGTATAAATGTGTACATTTCAGTTTTAGATACATTAGATGTGCATATATATTAGCTTATAGTCTTACAGTTTATAACATTAGCTAATACGATTTATTTTATATATATAGTAATAAAACTTGTCAGTAATAGTATATAAGCTTTAATAAAAGGAGTTACTTGATTATCTGTTAGCGTTCATATGTTTATATAATGGTTAATCTATAAGTGAGTTATATATTAGCTTAGATTTCAGTTTTTATATATGAATATTTCAAGTTATGTTTATATAATCTATAGGTGAGCAATCACCCATGATTAACGTTCTTTTATTTATTAAATTTGATTTCAATTGAAACGATAATTGAAATATGTTGCTGTAACTATTTAAATTGGTATATACGCTATTATCTGTAACTGTTCACCTGTGGGATATAACACCATATCATGTTGTTTATATTATCTGTTATTTATATTGATGATATATATCTGTCATATTGCTATCATATCTGTTATCACTCTGCAAGTTCCATGTTAGTATAGAATCACTATGGGTTGAAATGATATATAGCCAAAAAATCTTTAGAATGGGAGAAAATAATCATGGGTTGAAGTGGTAAACCCAAGCAATTTTCATTGAATTGAATTTGGGATTGCAGGTTGAAATGATATATACTCGTATAAATTTAAATTACAGATTGAAATGATAAATATCTGTATCACTTGACCAAAGGATAGAAAATCATATACAGACACCGTTGGTCTATATATAAATATTTTGAAATGATTTCTATGGTTTTGGAAAGAAACATATGGTTTAATAAATATTGATTTTTGAAATTATATAAATATTATTTTATTTATAGTTAAATTCTTAAATTTAATCTATATATAAATTTTCTTAATATAAAATAAGTTTAATAATAAAGTTTGGTCTTATTAAAATATAATATGGTTAAGTATTTATTTAAATTATATTTTAATATAGAGCTTATAATGATTTTTAATAAATTAAGGTTGAGAGGATGGATTTGAAATTGATTTGAAAATGTATATAATTAAGAATTATATTTAATTAAAATTGATTTGGAACTTGTTGAATTTGAGAATTTTAAAGAATACGATTTTATAACTTGATGTTGGTTTAAAGTGATTAATAAGTATTTCATGTTGAATTTTATTTAAATGACATTAATTTATTAAGTAAATGTTACAAAACTAAATAATAGAAAATTTAATTAAGGTCTATATAAAACTATCATATTTAGTTTTGAAATTTTAGAATATTTAAAGCTTTGAAATATATATATATATATATATATATATATATTGAAATGGTCTATTTGTGGTTTAAATCTGTATTTGAATCGATATAATTTTTAATGGTTTATTTAGAAGCTAAATTTGAATTAATGATTTGAAAATTGACTGAATTTGAATTTTGGAATTTGAGTTGATCTGGAATTAATTTATGAAATTTAAGGAAAACAATTTTATTATATATACTATTTTAATATTTAAATTGGTTAAGTGGGAAGTATTATGATTTCAAAGTATTATGTTTCAAAATTTTTATAATTTCAAGTGTTTGGTTTCTAAAGTATTATAACTTTGAAAGTGCTAAGATTTTGGAAATGGATATATATGAAATGGAAATGATATCGTATTTGGTTTTGAAAAGCAATGATATTTTGGTTTTGAAGTATAAACTATTTTTGAAATGACCGCGGTGTTATAATAACGTTTGTTTGTTATAGAGACCGGGATCGAAAGTTGTCATACTCTCTGCCAACTCCGAAAACCACTTTAACAACTGTATACACGGTGGAGATTCCAGAATGAAGTAGGATGGTGGCGGCGTCCTATTGAGGTATATACATGGACTCGACTCCCGTGAGTTGGCATAATGTGGCTAAAACAGGAGCGATTCTCGGGCCAATGAGGCAGCTCCTCTGATCGGACATACTCCTTCGATATTATATTCCGACTTTGTGATTGATTTGGTGGCCACTTTTGATTTTTGTTTGGGAGTGTGGATCGAGGTGGTCGGTAGCTGCTGCTATGTGTTACCACCATCCCGGATGCGTAATTGGTATATCTACCCTGGCATTGCCTAGTTGTGCCATGTCACTTATCCTAGTGCACCTTGTACGAGTTTTGATTTGTGTCGTACCTATGGAGTATTTGTGGTAGCCTCCCGATCTGGAGGTACGACAGTACTGTATAGACTATTGGCACTATAAACTGTGTTAAGGGGGAGGTGGGTAATGCCTTAACGCTATTTTTAAATATATTATACTTTACTTTAGACATTATTATAATAGCGTATATTAATACATAGTAGATAGTTTAGTGGATCCTTAGAGGATGGTTATCGCAAACATCCTTTGAGTTACTTGTATTTCAGTTATTATTTCACTTGAGTTGGATTTATTGACATAAGAATGTTAATCTTGACTCGAGTGTTCTGTGTTTTGCTTTATGCTCGGGTCAGACTGAGTGATACAGCTTTTGAGACTTACCTTTGGAGTTGGAGCTTCGTTTGGAGATCCATCTACATCTTTTAAGCTTGCAGTTATTCAGTTGATTTCAGTGATTTATTTTGATCTTGTATTTGACTATTGTATTTGAAACTTCTATTGTAACTTATTTAACTCTGATATATATAGTGGCTTCATGAACTACTAGTCTTTGTTTCCGCTGCATATTGTATATTACTCTGTGTCTGTGATTCTATGATTTATTTATTTACTGTATATGCTGAGTTTTGCCAAATATAAATTAACAACTTGATATTTTGAGCAATTCAAATCCGGCATGTTTGGATGCGGATGGTTGCAAATACCGGGTCATTACATTTGGTATCAGAGCTTTGGTTTTAGGCAAAATTCAGCATATAGAGTAAATTTAATAATGGAATCACTTTCGTTTGAGTTTGAATTCCTTCCTCTTTGATTTGGTTTCCTTTGAATTTCGAACTCTTCCATTTGTTCTGAAATCCACTCTTGTCTTCACGTATCCAAATTCTTCTGATTCTGGGGCATCGTATAGCTCCACCGAATGATTTGTAAAGGGGTGAAACTGCTTTACAATTGGCATTGATTCACCAAAGATTTCTGTATCCTCGGTTTACAATGCTATATATCTCTTGCAATGCCTAAATTCTATCCCTTGCGATCGAATGTTGATTTGCCTCGAAATTCTGCATCGATTTTTATCCTTGAAGTCACGGTTGATCCGATTAAGGTCACCCTTGATTTATGTTAATCTATCCATCTTCCTAGTTTGAAATTCAAGTATCTTATCTCCCATCCAAGCCTATCCTCCAGTTGAATTCTTTTGGTTAGGATCCCTCTTAATTTGAATTCCTATCTTTGTTTTGAAATCCATTTTGTATTATCGAGTGAGGGAGTGTATTTGTAACTAATATAAAAATGTTTTATATATTGTGTTGCTTGAGTTGTTGATGATGATTTAGGTTTCCGATCGATTCGTCTGATCAACGCTTTCGATAGGAATTTCAAAACACTTGAACAGAGCAAACTGACACAATTGTTTCAAATTTAATAAAGTTGTATGATTATATTATATAAGTAATTTTTCTGAAATTAAACAGTTAACTGAATTGATTGGTAAAATGATTTTCATTTATTATTTTACAAGCCATTGATTTTACCAACATAAATAAATGAAAATATAAGCATGGTTTATAAATTGATTTGTAATTTAATTGAATTTTAAATTTAGAATTTAAGAATTTAAAATTTTCGATGATTTCAAACTCTGATTTTTAAAGTTTTAAAGGATATATTATCTGAACGTATTTTCGAATAGAAATTGTTCCAAAGGAATAATTTTAAAGTTTAAAAATATGTACTCTCCTCCATTTTTGCTGAAAAATAATTTCGGTGATGACTGCAGTATTATCGACATTCATTTTCGAGTCTGAAAGTGGAGAGACCACGTAACAGCTTCGCTACACATTTGTTTTGGACAATGAATTTTGTTTGAATTTCTTGGGTATAAATTGATCTATAAAATATGTATATGTATATAATTATTTCAATATAGTTGAAGTGAAACCGGAAATTTGAACCTTAGGTTTTATATTAAGAAATGGTTTCAATTATTGAAATAAAGTGAAATGTTTGAACAATTGAAATATCTTAAATGATAAATGAAATTTAACCAACTTGAAACAATTAAGTTTGAACAAACACATTTGTATATACTAAATTGCATTCTAATATATATAACTTGCCTAAATATTCAAAAGTTAAAATGTTATGATATAATGAGGTTGTACAAGGAGGAACTTAAGTAATAAATTCTTCAGACTAAAATCTGGCTTAATATAAATGTTATAGATAGAAGGAAAATTTATAGTATTTAATCGCACCCTGAAACATTAATATAACTTACCTATAAATTTAGAATGTAATTAGATAATAAATTGGATAATAAATTGAATTTGAATTTCTTGAGCATGACTTGATTTATAATATATATAGGTATATGATTATAGATTTGATTTGATATATAATATATATATTTATCTCTAAACGGTTTGAAGTTAATCGGAAATTTAATTCTTAATTTTTCTTAAAGGATGATTTCAATTTCTAAAATGAAGCCAAAATTTTGAATAAACATTTAAACTTAAGCTAATTAGAAAATTTACTTGTATAATACCCAATTACATAACTTACCTAAATTATTCAGAAGTTACCTATGTAATTGAATTTGTACAATATAAATGATGTTAAAAGAAATTATAAATAAATAATTTGAGTGGTTATAATAAATGTTATACACTTAAATTTTAGTTATCAAAATGTTAGTAGAGATAAATAGAATAGTATGGTAATTGAATAATAAACGAGATTAATAAAATAAATTTTGTTCTGAGGGAATTAATAAATTGAAATTAAATCAATTTAATGAAATACCTTGAATTTAAAATCAATTGTTGAATATTATTTAATTTAAATTGTAATTTATATGGCTTTAAATTAATGGTTTTATTTTACATTTCAAAACTATTTTCTTTCTGGTTTTCTCTATTCTCCTATCTCATTCCTTTTTGGGAACGAAAAGTTTTGAGTGGGGGACAGTGTAACGACCTGTAAAATTTTAGTGGTTTTATTTATTTAATTAATTGAAATTTTGTGAAATTTTAAATAATAAAATTTTGAATTGATTTGACATTTGGAATACATCTATTTTAACTTATCAACTGGTAAATTTTCATCCGACAATCTGAATGTTTATTTTCTTGTGTGATTCTATTTCAATTTAAATCTGTAAATATTTGATGATAATAAAATATTTTCCGAACCTAAATATTTTTATACAATAAATTTGTAAATCATTTTCTGAGTGAGACGTCATATTTCATTTCATCAAATTTGGACTTATATTGCTCCATTTATCTTATTTCTGACATTTTGCAGCATTTCTGGTCCCGATTATCGACTTTTGATACGATGATCGTGCCATTGATATATGTATACCATTTTGATTGTCTTGTCGTGCTGATCTCTGCGGTATACTCACTTCTGTGTTTCGGGGTCAGATACACCATGGAATCCGCGAAACGTTATACTGTGTCAGTCTCGTATTTGGATCTTTTGCATTTCCCGTGACCGTTCATTACCCATCGGTTTGAATGTTATAGACTCCAGCCTTTCAATGTTTTGACTCTTTGTTTTCCATCAATTTATAGTTGGGTTGATTCTAGGCTCTTCCTTTTCACACAAGAAAAGAAATATGGTTCGTTTTATTTTCGCAAAAGAAACTGTTTTCTTCCACCTCATCCTTCATCCTTCTTCTCCTCGCCTGTCACTCGAGCACAGCCCACCTATTCGCCTCCACTTCACCGCACGCTCCACCTCAGGCTGAAACTCGCCACGCAACCCTCCGCCTCCCTCTCTCTCTTCCATTCGAGCTTGGCTGTAAACCACCTCACCACCTTCCACCGAGCAGCTCGCCCAGTCTCGTCCTCCCCATGCCTTGGTTGATTGCTCCTCTACCCATGTCTAGGCTCTAACCACTACTATTTTTCTCGGTCGGTCTCATCACAACCACATTCGAGCTTCCACCTCAGCCAAAACCGTGCCTTCTTTTCGTAAGCTAATTTTTTAATTACATATATAAGTATACTCTATCATATAATGTATAATGTTGTTTGAGGTTAATGTCAGTTATATTGATGTTATAATATTGTAGTTATAGAGTTTGAGCGTATATATGCTCACTTTATACATATGTTATATATACTATATAAGCTGTATGTTGGTATACATTAATATTTTTCAAATAGATTTAAAACTCTTTGTTAGTTTACAATATATATATATATATATATATATATATCTTCAAAACTTTATTGCTTATCAGTGGTAAAATCTGCTAGTTAATTAAACTAAGGTTGTATGTTAAATTGTTATCTCAGTTCATATATTAAATATTTAGTAGTTGTTAAATTTTAAAATCGTGTTGTATGTATGTTCTATATATATAGTTTATTCAAGTTGGATACAAGTGTTGTTTAAAGAAATTATAAATATAAGCAAGTTATTACACTTTACAGTTGGTATACTTTACATGTATTATGATTTGGTTTATGAATATAAATATTCTCCTTTATATGTTTTATTAAATATGTAAATATATATAAAGGGGTTTCAGAAGCTTATATATATTGCATGAGAGTTTTATCTTAAACTTTAATTTATATTTTGCGGTAATGTTTGAATATGCATACAGCCATATAGATATGTATATGTAAAGTATACTTATTTAAAGTATTATGTACTATGTTAAGGATATATATTTCTTTTGTTTATATATAAATCTACTTATATATATAAATTATAACTAAGTGTGCATTGTTTTGAATATATATATATAAGAGTTTCATTTATATTTTAGTATATTTAGTCATAATGTATAAATGTTTACATTTCAGTTTTAGATACATTAGATGTGCATATATATTAGCTTATAGTCTTACAGTTTATAGTATTAGCTTATATGATTTATTGTATATATAGTGATGAAAGTTGTCTATAATAGTATATAAGCTTTAATAAAAGGAGTTACTTGATTATCTGTTAGCGTTCATATGTTTATATAATGGTTAATCTATAGGTGAGTTATATATTAGCTTAGATTTTAGTTTTTATATATGAATATTTCAAGTTATGTTTATAGATATAAATCTATTGTATATATTGTTAATATCAAAACTAATTCGTTTTGTTAATCGATCCTTGTTATCAGTTTTGGTCATAAATTTCGTGCCAATCTTGCCTTACTTCGGAAATCGTCATTTGGATTGGTCAAATTCGCTTTTCAAATCGTAGCATGCGGTGTTGTCTATCTTTTCTCTAGCCTCGAAAGGTGAGCAATCACTCATGATTAGCACTCTTGTATTTATTAAGTTTGATTTCAATTGAAACAAAAATTGAAATATGCTACTGTTGTTATTTAAATTTTTATATATGCTATTATCTGTAGCTGTTCACCAGTGGGATATGACACCATATCCTGCTGTTTATATTATCTGTTATTTATATTGATGATATATGCCTGTCACATTGTTATCATATCTATTATCACTCTGCAAGTTCCCTACTAGTATAGAATCACTATGGGTTGAAATGATACATTCCCGAACGATCTTTAAAATAGGAGAAAATCGTTATGGGTTGAAATGATAAACCCAAGCGATTTTCATTGAATTGAATTTGGGATTGCGGGTTGAAATTATATACCCGTATAAATTTAAATTATGGATTGAAATGATAAATATCTGTATCACTTGACCATAGGATAGAAAATTATATACATACACTATTGATCTATATTTAAATATTTTGAAATGATTTCTATGGTTTTGGAAAGAAATACATGGTTTAATAAATATTGATTTTTGAAATTATATAAATATTATTTTATATATATAGTTAAATTCTTAAATTTAAGCGATATATAAATTTGTTTAATATAAAATAAGTTTAATAATAAAGTTTGATCTTATTAAAATATAATATGGTTAAGTATTTATTTAAATTATATTTTAATATAGAGTTTATAATGATTTTTAATAAATTAAGGTTGAGAGGATGGATTTGAAATTGATTTGAAAATGTATATAATTAAGAATTATATTTAATTAAAATCGATTTGGAACTTGTTAAATTTGAGAATTTTAAAGGATATGATTTTACAACTTGATGTTGGTTTAAAGTGATTAATAAATATTTCAAGTTTGGGTTTTATTTATATGACATTAATTTATTAAGTAAATATTTCAAAATAAATAATAGAAAATTTAATTAATATATATATATATATAATTATCACATTTAGTTTTGAAATTTTAGAATATGTAAAGCTTTGAAATATATATTTTGAAATGGTTTATTTGTGGTTTAAATCTGTATTTTAAATGGATATAATTTTTAATGGTTTATTTAGAGGCTAAATTGGAATTAATGATTTGAAAATTGATTGAATTTGAATTTTGGAATTCGAGTTGATCTGGAATTAATTTGTGAAATTTGAGGAAAACAATTTTATTATATATACTATTTTAATATTTAAATCGGTTATAAAATTAAAGCTAGTAAAGGCGGAGGATGACTGCCGACTAACTACTTTAATTCTCCCCAGAACTGGGGGCATAACTCAAATTCCAACTGCTGACAGAGACAGCACAACATTGGGACTCGACTCAACATTTGATTATGACCCAAGGCCATGACCTTGGGACTTAAAGGCCAGACTCAAGTTTAACTCAGAGACTGAAGCCCCACTAGTATGTTGAAGGGAAATGCGAGTGCTAAAACTAAGACAAATGATCTTTCATTCACCCTATTCTTTGAGAAAGTAAGTACAAAATCTGTTCAAAGAATTCCTCTAAGCAGGGGCCAAGCCCACGTTTATACATGGCCTACAAAAGGCAAAAGAGAGGCTTATTCTACCCGTCAACAACAGAGGAAGCAAAATTGAATATCTACGCCTTCGGTTTCTTCTTGACTTTTTCTGGTGTAGATCCGCTCGAGCTACCGCCCAAACCTCTCTTTGAACTCTTGCCTTCCTGGCCTGCTCCTGTTGGCATGTCTCGTATTGGGGAATCAACGCAGTCTCCTCTTGAGAATTCACAGGGATTGAAGTATCCTCTGGGTGTGGAACTGATGGAATGGTGGCACTCTCAATGCTAGAAGAATGATGCATGCTGGTCTTAATAATGGTGCCATATGGAGAAACCACAAGAAAAAGGACCGGACAGGGACCCACTATGCCTCCACTGGCTCTACGAGCCTGCTCAGCTTTCTCAATCTCGGCTTTGATATCTTCCATTATCTTTTTCTTCCAGTCCACATGCCCTTTGGAATGCCATCGGTCGGACCCGAGGAGCCCATGATAATTACATCTTCATCTACATTGAAGGGTACCTCAATACTCGAAATGCTTTGATGGCTGAGGAGCGCTTCCATTAGTTGTTCATCAAGCATGCAGCTGCTATCGTTCATCTCCCCAACTGAAGTGGTGAACATCATGGTTGTGGCCTCTATTATTAGCATCTCCCACTCGTGATAAACTTCTTGAGTTGTAGGAGGGTCAGCCAGTGCAGAATCTAAGGTTGAATGAAGATAGGCGAATATATTAGTAATATTTTCCAATAGTGTTCCTACATTTTGAGGAACATGACAAGTGTCCAGACTACCTTCCGTGAGTTGGCTCTCATGTCGAACTGACGTGCCTTCTGAGCCACGCTTGATTATCGAGGAGAGATGTAGCTTATGAGGATCATACCCAGGCATGACTGGAGGATCGATAGAGGATGTAGGCTCAGTTTGTGATGTTGGAGGCATTTTGGGCTAACTTCACGGTGTTCACTCCAGGATCCTTCTTCGACTTTCGAATACTTAGCCGCTAAGTCTTCTCTGTGAAGTGCGATAACTGTGTCATGAAGGACTTTAGGCTCATCTCAGATCAACATTTGATTTTCTAACTCAAATTCATCAACGATTGCAACATTAAGGATCGCCTTTTCATCCTCAAGCAAGTGGTTCCGGGTCTTATGTAATTAAAAGGGATAGTCCTCGCAAAGCCAGTTTAGGTTGCAATTTCTCCGTACATTAGCATTGTAGGTGACTATAAGATCCTCAAATTCGTTTTCCATCTTGGCCTCTACATTTTTTATTTCCCTGTCCACCCTTCCATCGGCTTTTTCGGCCCTTTGATTCGCGGAATCCCTCTCTTCTCTTAGTTTCACAGCCTTCTTACACGCTTCCTGGGCAACTTTGTTGGACTTATCTTTTTCTTTGATGGCCTCAGATAGTTTTTCCTTTAGCTCATCAACTTCTTCTAGCACGGCATCCTTTTCTCGCATAATAATCACGTTGCGATGCCCCATTTCCTACACCAAGTCCATATGCGTTCTCCTCATCTCCTCCATAGACTTCCTGGCCTCCTCGACTTTCTGCCCAACCTCCATCTCGGTTTTCCTTAAATATTCAAGCTCGTAGGTGAGCGCCGCTATTATTCTGCCTTTTTGAGAAAGATCGCCCTCTAGTTTCTCGGTTGTTTTATCCCGCTCAAAAGACACCGCCGAAACCCGTTCTTTCGTCTTAACCCATTCATGATACGGGTTGTATGCATCATTCATAGTCCTGTACTAATTTTTCTTTGCCATTCAGAATTTTCTTTAAGTTAGGAGGGAAGTGGAAGCCATCGAAACATATGGTCGAAAAATCTTTCTTCAGCATGGCGATGCGAATGGCTCCTTCCCACATAGGCTCTATGACAGTTTGTTCTACGACGGTTGGAGTTTCTGATTCAGTTATGCGGCGCTTATCGACGGTTCTTAGAGCATGAGACGATGATACTTGATGAGAAGATTCAGAAGAAGGCCTATCAGAGCTAGAGGGTTTACAAGGTCCTTTTGGTAGTGGAGATAGCGACCTAGAATGACGCCTGCTTTGATATGATCTCACTTTTTCTCTTTCGTGGCGCTCGCGTTCTTGGTTGGAATAATAGCCGCGACCATAGTCTCTTTCGCTCTCACGACGACGTGATTCAAAGCGTGATCCAGAAGAATGGCACGAAGAGAAAAGATTGCTAAGCATGGAGCCTTGTTTCACCATCGTATTTGTAAAACGAAGAGAGGAGCATAATTAGTTATCGCCAGAGATTAAAAAGCATGTAATGAGATGTCGTGTGGTGCCGTGAAGTGTGTGTATGCATGTGAAAACCCCCAACCAACCGATTATGGCAGCTTTGCTCGTTGGATTTGGCTCCCTTATATCTAAAGAAGATAGACCCGCCCCAGTTCTTGATGGGAAGTGGAGCCCCTCTACCTAAGATCATGGAACATAGATATGTCATCTAGGATAGGAAAACCCGACAATCCTTTCAATGAACATTCCATCTATGGAGAAGAGGTCTCTAGACCTATAGAAGTTGTAATGAGCTGAGTTGTTTCAGTAGTCTTTTGCCTCTTAGCTTTGTGGACAAGTGCTTTGCCCTTTCTTTTTTCTAAAGGTTGTGGGCCCTATAGAGGCATGACTAGGGGCTCACGTCTAGCTGATATACCCTTGTCGTTGCCAACTTCATTGATTATTACGTCGGGCCCATTCTATGCTCCCTCCACTGGGGACACGATAGGAGTTTGCGTTCCACTTTGTCTTACTGGATCCACTTTGGGGACCCCCATCAACCTTATGCTCTGACCTCTTTCTATGAGCCCAACGACAATAAAGTTGTCTCCAATAAGGACTTCATTTATTTCCCTTAATTCGGCAGACACTGCCTAAAGCATCCTCACTATCTCTTTAAAATGAGCTCCTTCGAGCCATGGAATAATAGCTGTGAAAGAGATACAATAATGAGTTCAACATCGATTTATATTACCCAGTTAATTGATGAACAAGTTAAAGTACTTATATCTGACCAACCATCGCCTGGAAAACCCCGGTGGGAATCTCACATAGAACCACTCGGTCTTAAAGTAGCTCGGTTTACTCTACGCACCTTCCGCCACTTGGCAGTTCCAGACCACTTCTAGAAAAGTGAAAGACGGATCATCCCCCCGACGCTTGACATTGAATAAGTATCTGATCTCATTGACGGTCGAGGGTCGAAGGAGATGCTCCATAAATATGATATATAGGCTATTGAGAAGCGTGTGTCCGTTATGATGCAGCTGGGAAGGTGCAATCCTCAAGAAGAATACCACGTCTCGAATGAGTTAATTAAACAAGGCAATGTTCCTGCCACGCACATGAATCTATTACATGTATCGAACCCTTTCGGGGGATTATGCACGCTATTTTCAAGCCTTGGTAATCGAACTTCTTCCAAAGATAGTCCATGCCTAAGACAAATTCTTCCCATCATTTCTTCTTAGATCTTGGACTGGATGAATCTGTGGATTCATAACCAATACTGCATCCACCAGTTCATCCAAAGCAGGGTATACTATATTTGCCACGATGTCTGGCACTTCGATTATAGGAAACGAAGGACCTTAAACTTCTTATAGCTCTAAGCTTCCAGGATCCATAGCTATTAAACTTAGTAAAAACCATTATTAGATGGCAAGAAACCTGTGTTCCCCCCGGTGCAAAATGAGTGATCATGTTATGTGTAAAGTACCACATAATACTATGAATTTCTGTAACTTTGAAAGATGGTAAAATGACAACACTTTGAGATTCGACCGAAGTGACCATCATCGCTGACCGTCTATACCATGCCATTCTAACTTCAAAGAATGATCCATGTTAAGATTGGTTATGTTTATCAAGTTATGGTTCCATCGACGAGCTTTGAAGGGTAGTCATATATGTAGTTTGTAACGACCCGGAATTTTGGGCAATATCGATTTAATAATCTGCAATAATAATTAAATTGGTTTGATAAATTTTCTTTATAATTTTAATTTAAATTGGTGAAATTAATCTTTTATAGAATAACAAATATTTAATCCGGTTAGTGTGATCAATATCTTTTAACAATTTAAAATGGATAAGGTTTATTTTTCCAAAGCTAATGAAATTTTATTCTGTTTATAATATATATAATAGATATATATTGTGAATAGAAATATCTTTTGTTTTAAATTAAGTTAAATTTTCAAATTGTAATATATATGTATGTATATGTTATAATTTGGAATTGTTTGAAATTTAATCTTAATCTATTAATAAATTATATATGAATGAATATTGAAATTGAAGCTTTGTTTTAAAACATAATGTTTTTCTAAAGAAAATTTAGTTTAATTCACTGGTTTCAAATATAAAATTGTTATTTATTTTTAAATAGGATAGTTTAAAAAGGTTTTAAACAAAATTTTGTTTTGTCTTTCTCTTAAAGTATTTAAAATGTGATAGTTTAAAAATGATTTAAACAAGCTTTGTTTTGTTTTTCTTTTATAATGCTTAAATTTTAAATGATTTTAAATGTTTAGGTATAATGTTTAGATTTTAAATACATGTATAAGATTATATTTATATTATAATTAGTTTAGGATATTTTCTTTTAAAAGTAAACTTATTTACATACATGTAAGTATTTATCAATAAAGTAAGTAAATATGTAAGTTTATATTTTCATTTAAAATTAAATAAAATTCAATTTAAAAATACTTAATGACATGTATTTTCATATTAACATATCTTAATAACACTTGTTAGTCAATTAAGGAGTATAAGTGACAAGTGTCTTTATTTTGAATTTCATTTTCTTTAATTCTAATAAATATTTTGAGAAGAAAATTAGTTTCTTCATAACACTCTCATTACTTGTTTTTAAACTTAATTCAAAACAGAAATTTATTCTCAAATCTGAAATTAAAGTTCTGCAAACCAAAAGTAAATCAAATTTGAGTTCAAATTAAAACCTACAAATTTGAAAAAAAATACTGCAACTCAAATCTGCAATCTGCAAATCTACATGCATCTTCAACCTGGAAATTTCAAAGCTTCAAATTAAAGCATGCAAGGGATTTTCAACAACAAACATAATCAAAAGCAGATCAAAGTATTTTCCAGATTTAATATTTCAAGGCCTGGAACAAATCAATACCTGCTCTGTTTTGTGCTCTGCATATCATCTTTAAGGTGAGTAAACAATTTTAAAAACAGTTTGATATGGTTTCATTGCCATGCATGTGATGATATTTACTTATATCAAAATTCTTTTGCTTGAATCTAAATGAATTGGTATGAATGTGTATTGAGCTTGCCTGTTTACTTACATTCAAATTGTTCTCTGTTGGTTACAATGGATGTTTTACTGAAAAATTTCAATATCTATAAATATAATCCATATTAGATTTTAGTATTTGAATGAAATTGATTTGTTAATGATTGATAAAGAATATAAAATAGTTTCTATAATTTTTTAAATTTACAGATAATTTTTAAATAGAAGACACAGTGAAACATCTATATATGGTAAAAACCAACTTATTAAATTTTGATTTGGGATTACATGAATAAATTAGGGAGTAAGAATCATGATTTTTAATACTTGTTTCATGATTTTTAGTTTGAAAAATCATGAGAAATTTAGGTTTGTGTGATTTTGGGAGATTTGAGGATTGCCGTTGATCGGCACATTGATTTAAGCTAGATTTTTGGTTAAAGCTCGCTTAGATGTGGAGGATATTGGGAAAAATGCTTTTGGATTTTTCCAGTGATCAATTTGCTTGGAATCGAATGAACTAGGGTTTAATCTTGTATTTTAGTTCGGTCTGAATGTTGTGACATTGTGACTTGGGTTGTGGACCAAGTTCGTTGGCGTTTGGGAGTGATGATGATTTTGGTGTGGCGAATCTTCAGGGTGATCGGCGAAGTTCATCAACGTTGGGTTCGGCGGCTATGGGGGTTTTTTGGTGATTTGTTTTCCTGCAGTTTCGAACGTGAGGTGATATTTTGAGTCGCGCGCTTATTCGTGATTCTGGGTGTGAATTCAGGCTCGCGAGGGGAGAAATGATGATGGACGTTAGTCGTGATGATCAGCGTGGGTCGGAGTTGTTGGTGTATGAGCACAAGTGGTCGTGTACGCTGGGTGATGGGTTTTGGGGAAGAGGTGGAAGCTCGAAGGGAAACTCGGGTATGTGTTCGAGTTGTACTCAGGGAGGACTCGAAGAAGATGGGGGCCAAGTTGCTTCGGGGTTGACGCGAGTGGTGCCTGGGTTGTACTCGGGTTGTTTGACTTTGGTCCTGTAGTGTTTAATGGCAATTAATACTTGGGTTTTGATTAAAAGAAAATAAATTGTTGGAACTTGTTTCGTGTAAGTAGGAAGTTAATCAACTTTTAAAAGAGAAAAATATTAATTGAATTCAATTTCAAATTTAAAATGTTGAGAAGTTTTAATTTGAAATTAATTATTTAAGTGGATTTTGAATTTCAATTTTATAAAAAAAATGTGTGTTTTGAAATTTAATTTAAAAGTAATGTTTTCATTTTAAAATATTTAATCAAGTTATTAAGTAATGGTTTAAAAACTAAGTTTAAATTTCTATTGGAAATTTATAAGTTTAAATTAGATGTTTTAAGTTTTAAAATTTATTTCCAAATGTTATTTTTCCAATTGAGTTATTGATATGAATTTTGTAAACCTATAGAAAAGGTTTATTTTTAAGTTATTAAAATTTAGATTAATTTCAAATAATTTATCTATGTAGATAATTATGAATAATTTATTTTGATATGAACTTAAAGGTACTTAATTAAATTGTGGTTCATTAATAAGTAAAAGTTTAATTAAGAATGATGTTTTCTTAATTAATTAAAGATTTTGAAATATATTAGAAGTAATTAATTAATTGTTTAATTAATTTTAAATAATTAGTTAATTGTTTATTTAATTTTAAAATAATCACTTAATTATGAATAAATTAAGTGAGATTACTTAATGAAGTAATCAATGGTTAATTTTTGAATATAATTAGAATGTTGATTACTTAGGGAAGTAATTAGAGAAGTTACTCATGGGAGTAATTAATTGAAGTGATTTATGGATAACCACTTAATGTTATCAAATTAAGGAATTAATTAAATTAATTGTTATAAAGTTAATTAATTATGGAGAAATTAATTAATTAATGAATTAAGAATTATTTAATGATGGAATTAATTATTTAGTTAATTAATCAATGTGATTAATTAATGAATTTAACTTGAGATTAATTACTAAGTATAATTAATTAAAACATAATTAATTAATAAGGTAATTAATTAAGGATTAATTGTTAATTTAATTGTTTAATAATTACTTAATGAAGTAATTAAGATTTATTAATTAAAGTAATTAATTAATATTGATATAATTAATTAAGAAGTTAATTAATTAAGATTGTAATTACAAATTGTTAATTACTGTTTATGATTAAATGAGATGATTAATTACAAGTTAATTATTTAATTAATTAAAGGATTATTAATTAATAAAGATTATTAATTAATATAATTAATGAAGTAATTAATTTAAATATGATTAATTAATTGTAATTAATTCAGGATTAATGTAATTAATTATAGTTAATTAATTGATGAAGGATCATTAATTATTGTAATTGATGATAGTAATTAAAGGTTAACCACTGAATATGGTTAAGGACAATTACTTAAATGTAATTAAAGGATAATTAATCAAGTAGGATTAATTAAGGAAGATCATTAAGAGATGATGATGAATTTGATTTGTAATAAATCAATAATCCAAGTGATTAAAGGATAGTAATTAATTTAATTAAAAGGTTAATTAAATTGATAATCAATTCTGCTATGGGTGATTGATTAATATTGAATGACTGATATTGTATGTTGAATGATATTGGATGATCAATATTTGGAGATTGATATTAGATGATTGGTTGATATTGGATGTTTGATATTGGTTGATACTGGATATCTCTGTTATGTGATATGTTGTTGTGAGATGAATGTTGTTATATCTATTGTGGTAATATGGTTCATCTATCTGTTTATACCATCCTGAAATATAAGTTTAAATTGTTTAAACCCTTAAGTACAACTTGGACATTAAAATGGCGTTTGGTTTCGATGAGACCGGGATCGGGTTTGCTACAGTACAGCGTAACAGGGGGTTCTCGCTTTGCGTTAGGTGGCGAACGGGAGACTCTTACCCCTACATGCCCCCGGGGATAGTATAAGGTCTTGCGGGGTTGGTTGCGAGTCGAGAGGCTGGCCGTAAAAGCAAACCCGAGGTATCACTGTGAGCCACAGCGGGACTGGGATGGTTGAAAAGCCTACCGGTCGTGAGTCGTTGCTGATGGTTGAAAAGCCTAGGACGTCACATTTGGTATCAGAGCATTAGGTTGAGTGAATACCTAGGCTCTGTAGTGGTGTCTTTCTTGGGAGAGCATACTTGTAATTTTTATATAACTATATGTATATATTTATATCTACCTGATCCGTTGGGTTATCTGTTCCGATTTTCCAACATAAGTTTTAAAGGTAGATGGAGTAGTGGTATGTGTATGTAACACGATTACCACTGATGGAACAGGTCCATATGTTGAGGTTTGAAGTATTTGTCGAGACTGTAGACCTAATATCATCTCGAGTGAGTTTTGTTGTTTGGAGTAAGGATCTCTCTGATATCCGAAGGAAATATTTTTAAAGATTCGGAATTTATCTTTGAAGAATAAGTTTGGATTTCGCTCGGGTGAGCGAATTTTTCTTGAGTTTGGATTTGATGGAAGTGCAGTAGTAAGTGATGATATCTTGATAACTGCGTGATGAGATGCAATATCCTTGGATATTTTTCGGAGAAGTTTTCTCTTGAAGCAGTTTTAGAAGTGGTTGAGGAGCAGTCTTTACCTGCCACAGAGATGATTCATCTGTGTATAAGTTGTTTGGATCTTCAGGAAGGAGATTGGCTGTTCTGGAATATGAGACTAAGGTCTATGAGTTGCTTCGCTTTGGCATGGTCTCATTTGTCGTATCTTAAGGAGAGTGAGGTGTTGATGCTTGGTTTGGAGCCCGAGTTTCTTTTGGAATGTCTGCCATCTCGGAGGTTCATTGTTTGGTTTGTAGATGGTTTTGGTTTTCGAGAAGCATTTGGATTTGAAGTCTTTGGATAGTTGTGGTAGCAGTTTCAGCTCGAAGAGTTTGGTGTGCTGACGAGAAGGTCTTTTAGCCTTTGCAGTATCATCAAAGTAGAGTTTGGAAGCAGCAGTGTTGGTTGTTTCTCCGATGAATCGGGAATCCTGGTGTTTCTTCTAGCAGCAGCCCGGGCAGTTGGTGGAAGTTATCTGGAAGAATTAACCTTGTTTGGAAAAGCTTAGAGCTGTTCTAATTGGTAAAGAGAGGAAAGTTTCTTTGGAATTCGAACTAGGTAGGATCGCAAAAGTGACTCGCGATTGATTTGGAATTTTCTTGGGCTATCTTTTGTTGAGACGAAGGGTTCTCATGTGGAAGTAGGAGCTACTGAGGTAATCGGAAGGATTGTCTGCATCTGGAGTTGAGTTCCATATTGTTTGGTTCTAGAAGTGATTTGATAGTTAGCCTAGTAGTAGATGGTTCTTGGAGAAGTAGAGATTGGTGTAGCAGCTTAGGAATTTATTTTTGGAATTTGTATTTGGTTAGATCTAGCTTTTGAGTTGGATTCTGTATAAGGTTGTGTGACCGAGTCGGATGTGTCACTAAGATTATATGGATTTGATGAACAAAGTTTCTGGTATATATTGGATAAGTTTGTATTCGTGTTCATCAACAGTATTCTTATCTATTTCCAAATCAGAGTTGTGCAGCAGAAGCGAGGTAGCAGTTGTGCAAGGAAGGAAGCAATTTCTGTTTGCTATTGCTTGAGTAGTAGAGTTTGTGTTCTGGATTTCGATGGATTTTAGAAGACTTTTCTGTTGAATAGAATCCAGGAACTGTTTGCTTTGGTCTAGTTGTTTCTGGAAGTATCTGCATAGGTTAAGCTGGTCAGGAAGAGGTTGACAGCCCAGGATTGTCTGTTGAGATATACAGATATGAGATGAGGAATTGGGATTCGAAGTTGGAGACTTCATTGTTGTTAAGATTTCTCTGATTAAGAGAGCAGAATTTGAGTAAGATTGGTTGGTTAGTGCTATGGCATTTGAGATTTCTTATCTGTGTTCTGATAAGATAAGATTTGTTGTCTATGAGATTGAATGCCAGTTTGGATAGCTGGAGTTCATTATATTTCACGCATCTCTGAGGGAGTATGTGTATGATTCATTGTTGCTTGTTGAATCTGTAGTTCAGTTGGAGTTGGATGTTGAGCTGGATTTGAGAGTAATATGATATTCTGTTAAGATTGGTGGATGTAGAGAAGAGAGGAGCTCTGGATTTTGGTGGTGTAGTTTGTTAGTTTAGCTTCGGTGGAGCGAGTCTCCCGGTGATTTGCACTTGGGAAACTCGAAATAGTATTAGAGTTTTATTCTGACGTATGTCAGGATAATTAGTTAAGTTTGTTTGTATGATTGATTGCTTTGGTTGTTAGTTACTGGTTGTTAGGAATGCTTTGCTAATTGAAATCAAAATCTTTGTTCGATTATTAAATTAACTTTGCTTTTAAATTTCGGGGACGAAATTCTTTTAAGGGGGAAGGATTGTAACGACCCGGAATTTTGGACAATATCGATTTAATAATCTGCAATAATAATTAAATTGGTTTGATAAATTTTCTTTATAATTTTAATTTAAATTGGTGAAATTAATCTTTTATAGAATAACAAATATTTAATCTGGTAGTGTGATCAATATCCTTTAACAATTTAAAATGGATAAGGTTTATTTTTCCAAAGCTAATGAAATTTTATTCTGTTTATAATATATATAATAGATATATATTGTGAATAGAAATATCTTTTTTTTTAAATTAAGTTAAATTTTCAAATTGTAATATATATGTATGTATATGTTATAATTTGGAATTGTTTGAAATTTAATCTTAATCTATTAATAAATTATATATGAATGAATATTGAAATTGAAGCTTTGTTTTAAAACATAATGATTTTCAAAAGAAAATTTAGTTTAATTCAATGGTTTCAAATATAAGATTGTTATTTATTTTTAAATAGGATAGTTTAAAAAGGTTTTAAACAAAGTTTTGCTTTGTCTTTCTCTTAAAGTATTTAAAATGTGATAGTTTAAAAATGATTTAAAGAAGCTTTGTTTTGTTTTTCTTTTATAATGCTTAAATTTTAAATGATTTTAAATGTTTAGGTATAATGTTTAGATTTTAAATACATGTATAAGATTATATTTATATTATAATTAGTTTAGGATATTTTCTTTTAAAAGTAAACTTATTTATATACATGTAAGTATTTATCAATAAAGTAAGTAAATATGTAAGTTTATATTTTCATTTAAAATAAAATTCAATTCAATTTAAAAATACTTAATGACATGTGTATTCATATTAACATATCCTAATAACACTTGTTAGTTAATTAAGGAGTATAAGTGACAAGTGTCTTTATTTTGAATTTCATTTTCTTTAATTCTAATAAATATTTTGAGAAGAAAATTAGTTTCTTCATAACACTCTCATTACCTTATTTTTCAACTTAATTCAAAACAGAAATTTATTCTCAAATCTGAAATTAAAGTTCTGCAAACCAAAAGTAAATCAAATTTGAGTTCAAATTAAAAACCTGCAAATTTGAAAAAAAAAATACTACAACTCAAATCTGCAATCTGCAAATCTACATGCATCTTCAACCTGGAAATTTCAAAGCTTCAAATTAAAGCATGCAAGGGATTTTCAACAGCAAACATAATCAAAAGCAGATCAAAGTATTTTCCAGATTTAATATTTCAAGGTCTGGAACAAATCAATACCTGCTCTGTTTTGTGCTCTGCATATCATCTTTAAGGTGAGTAAATAATTTTAAAAACAGTTTGATATGGTTTCATTGCCATGCATGTGATGATATTTACTTATATCAAAATTCTTTTGCTTGAATCTAAATGAATTGGTATGAATGGGTATTGAGCTTGCCTGTTCACTTACATTCAAATTGTTCTATGTTGGTTACAGTGGATGTTTTACTGAAAAATTTCAGTATCTATAAATATAATCCACATTAGACTTTAGTATTTGAATGAAATTGATTTGTTAATGATTGATAAAGAATATAAAATAGTTTCTATAATTTTTTAAATTTACAGATTTTTTTAAATCGAAGACACAGTGAAACGTTTATATATGGTAAAAACCAACTTATTAAATTTTGATTTGGGATTACATGAATAAATTAGGGAGTAAGAATCATGATTTTTAATACTTGTTTTATGATTTTTAGTTTGACAAATCATGAGAAATTTAGGTTTGTGTGATTTTGGGAGTTTTGAGGATTGCCATTGATCGGCACATTGATTTAAGCTAGATTTTTGGTTGAAGCTCGCTTAGATGTGGAGGATATTGGGAAAAATGCTTTTGGATTTTTCCAATGATCAATTTTCTTGGAATCTAATGAACTAGGGTTTAAGCTTGTATTTTAGTTCGGTCTGAATGTTGTGACGTTGTGACTTGGGTTGTGGACCGAGTTCGTTGGCGTTTGGGAGTGATGATGATTTTGGTGTGGCGAATCTTCAGGGTGATTGGCGAAGTTCATCAACGTTGGGTTCGGCGGCTATGGGGGTTTTTTGGTGATTTGTTTTCCTGCAGTTTCGAACGTGAGGTGATATTTTGAGTCGCGCGCTTATTCGTGATTCTGGGTGTGAATTCAGGCTCGCGAGGGGAGAATTGATGATGGACGTTGGTCGTGATGATCGGCGTTGGTCGAAGTTGTTGGTATATGTGCACAAGTGGTCGTGTACGCTGGGTGATGGGTTTTGGGGAAGAGATGGAAGCTCGAAGGGAAACTCGGGTAGGTGTTCGAGTTGTACTCGGGGAGGACTCGAAGAAGATGGGGGCCAAGTTGCTTCGGGGTTGACGCGAGTGGTGCCTGGGTTGTACTCGGGTTGTTTGACTTTGGTCCTGTAGTGTTTAATGGCAATTAATACTTGGGTTTTGATTAAAAGAAAATAAATTGTTGGAACTTGTTTCGTGTAAGTAGGAAGTTAATCAACTTTTAAAAGAGAAAAATATTAATTGAATTCAATTTCAAATTTAAAATGTTGAGAAGTTTTAATTTGAAATTAATTATTTAAGTGGATTTTGAATTTCAATTTTAAAAAAAAATGTGTGTTTTGAAATTTAATTTAAAAGTAATGTTTTCATTTTAAAATATTAAATCGAGTTATTAAGTAATGGTATAAAAACTAAGTTTAAATTTTTATTGGAAATTTATAAGTTTAAATTAGATGTTTTAAGTTTTAAAATTTATTTCCAAATGTTATTTTTCCAATTGAGTTATTAATATGAATTTTATAAACCTATAGAAAAGGTTTATTTTTAAGTTATTAAAATTTGGATTAATTTCAAATAATTTATCTATGTAGATAATTATGAATAATTTATTTTGATATGAACATAAAGGTACTTAATTAAATTGTGATTCATTAATAAGTAAAAGTTTAATTAAGAATGATGTTTTCTTAATTAATTAAAGATTTTGAAATATATTAGAAGTAATTAATTAATTGTTTAATTAATTTTAAATAATTAGTTAATTGTTTATTTAATTTTAAAATAATCACTTAATTATGAATAAATTAAGTGAGATTACTTAATGAAGTAATCAATGGTTAATTTTTGAATATAATTAGAATGTTGATTACTTAGGGAAGTAATTAGAGAAGTTACTCATGGGAGTAATTAATTGAAGTGATTTATGGATAACCACTTAATGTTATCAAATTAAGGAATTAATTAAATTATTGTTATAAAGTTAATTAATTATGGAGAAATTAATTAATTAATGAATTAAGAATTATTTAATGATGGAATTAATTATATAGTTAATTAATCAATGTGATTAATTAATTAATGAATTTAACTTGAGATTAATTACTAAGTATAATTAACTAAAACATAATTAATTAATAAGGTAATTAATTAAGGATTAATTGTTAATTTAATTTTTTAATAATTACTTAATGAAGTAATTAAGATTTATTAATTAAAGTAATTAATTAAGGATAATATAATTAATTAAGAAGTTAATTAATTAAGATAGTAATTACAAATTGTTAATTACTGTTTATGATTAATGAAATGATTAATTACAAGTTAATTATTTAATTAATTAAAGGATTATTAATTAATAAAGATTATTAATTAATATAATTAATGAAGTAATTAATTTAAATATGATTAATTAATTGTAATTAATTAAGGATTAATGTAATTAATTATACTTAATTAATTAATGAAGGATCATTAATTATTGTAATTGATGATAGTAATTAAAGGTTAATTACTGAATATGGTTAAGGACAATTACTTGAATGTAATTAAAGGATAATTAATCAAGTAGGATTAATTAAGGAAGATCATTAAGAGATGATAATGAATTTGATTTGTAATAAATCAATAATCCAAGTGATTAAAGGATAGTAATTAATTTAATTAAAAGTTTAATTAAATTGATAATCAATTCTGCTATGGGTGATTGATTAATATTGAATGACTGATATTGTATGTTGAATGATATTGGATGATCAATATTTGGAGATTGATATTAGATGATTGGTTGATATTGGATGTTTGATATTGGTTGATATTGGATATCTCTGTTATGTGATATGCTGTTGTGAGATGAATGTTGTTATATCTATTGTGGTAATATGGTTCATCTATCTGTTTATACCATCCTGAAATATAAGTTTAAATTGTTTAAACCCTTAAGTACAATTTGGACATTATAATGGCGTTTGGTTTCGATGAGACCGGGATCGGGTTTCCATATTTGGAATCCGAAAACATTATCGATTCCAATTAAACGTTAGGTCGTTAATCCAAGTGGAGCAAGTGAAGACTCGAGGTGTAAGGGCTATACGTCAGTATAACTCTGTGGGTGATTCCGTAATGAGTTTGACGGAATGGTACTTATAGATTCGAGATGGAGATTAGAGTGCGAGGGCTATGGTCGTTGACTCTGAGGGTGATTCCAAAATGAGTGCAACGAGATAGTGCCTTCGGTTTCGTTCGAAGCCGGAACGAACTTGTATGGATTGAATGCTTTCAAACCATCGTCAGACGGACGATGAGCATTCTAAGAGATGTGTTCTATAAAGGTAATCGCAGCCTCAAGCCTCATCAACCGGGAATGGCTAAAATAGGGGAGGTGCAGTAAGGCTTCGTGGGTAGCTCCCACTACAGAGCAAGATTTACTCCTGTCTAGAAGACCCTTTTTATTCGGCTGTGTGTGGCGGTTGATCCGGACAACTGCCGGGGTTGTCTTGTTCGGGACTGTTCAGTAAGGAATGGTCCCGGCCTTGTGTTGCAGGGGAGCGGGCATACTCCTCGGTACGGTGATCTAGGCCACGTACTGTGACGGGCGGTACCCCAGTAGCCCTGCCATTGATGGAAACCCATTCTTCCTACGAGACCCTACGGTTTTGATTGTATTACCCACTTTTGTGGCTAGTAGATGGAATTTAATGAATGTAACAATTTCGGCTATTTCTTATTTACTTGAAAACCCTAGACACTATTATAATATCACAGGATTTCCTATCAAATGTTTTGGTTAGCGTAAGGTAAAAACTTTTCCATGTTTATGTGTGGGAAGTCTTACGTGATACCTTTTCTTTTTAGAAGTTTTCTAAAGTTAAGCAATTTTAACCCGTTTACTCACACCAGACCTCTGTCTGACCCGAATGTTTATTTTTTGTTTTATTAAACTCTTGGGTACTCATATTATGTATGAGTAGTCAAGTGATTCAGGTTTGCTTGACGAATTTTGGAGGAGATATGGAGCAGGAGGCTTCGACTTGTAGATATATATTGATTCCGCTGTGTTTGGTATCTGTTTCTTCTGTTGTACTTGAGTTGTATGAATTAGACCGATGTTTATAACTGTCTAATATGTGTTGAATAAGTTGTGTGACTCTGATGTAATAAGATACTATGTAATATTTTATGTTATATATTATATTTCATTCGTTCCGCTGTGAGTTCTCTGATGTTGTTGTTTCTTTCTTTCTCTTTCTTTCTTCTTCTATCCCTTTCTTTCTTCATTGATGATACGATTTCCTGGAGTTAGGAAGTCGGGTCGTCACATAGTTTTACAACGAAGTCCAAATATGCAAGGCTAAAGTTCGTCGAAGTTAAGTTTCAAGTATGCAAAAGTGATGGATTTTGTATCCATCATGGTTCACTTTAGATCGTTCCACTGAAGCCTGTGTTCATATCGATCCAAGACTTGGACTGACAGCCTTCGTATCGTTCACGTTCGTATCGATCATGCACTTGTATCGATCATTCCAAGTATCGATGCTCTTCGTATCGATCCAAAGACCTTGGTTTCAGATTAATCACACCGCTTCTCCCAAACTACATCTACATCGATATGAAACATGCTCCACACTTCTCAGATCGATCACGAGGACTGCCTGCAACCATCTCCAAAGCATTTTAATCGATCCCATGTCCCATCGATACAAATTTGTGAAAGACTTGAAGTCAATGACTCATCAGCTCCTTTCGATGCTCTCCTTCTTCCTCAAAGCTCCAAGTCACCATTAACTATATTCTCGAATTCTCCCCAGTCAAGCTCCTACATGAATGACACCAGAGTTGACCATTGCCTTGGATGAAACGGCGTGAAACTCGAATCTCATCACCCTAAGAATGGTTTTAGCCAATTGGTTGCCAAGCTCGAAGAATCTGGATTTATGATTGATAATTCGGTAGTTTGGAGATGAGAACTCAACAACTTTCTTTTCTTTTCCGATCGATATGAAGTAATAACAGAAGCAAGTGGAAAATATTCTACGTCCAAAATATATTTATACTCCTTCGTAACCAAAGAAAAACGATTCGTATCCCAGTCACATAACTGATTAAAGCAGTCAACATCCATAGATAAGAAGAGCACCACACCATTATGCCTGGATCGTTTGTGCCCATCGATACGAAGTAAGCATTTCATATCCATCGATCCAATATGTCGCATCGATCGGTACGAAGCAAATTGTATGTTAGTCTATCTTGTATTAATAACCATCGATACGAAGCCTACCTTCATACATCCCAGATCGATCCTGGAGAGGATCGATACGAAGAAATGGATCAAAATGACCATTGATCATTGTTGCAACTTGGATTTCACATCGATCCAGGAGAGTGAAACGACCCTGACTCGACCTTCGAAAATCGGCACGGAATACATCACCTTTATTCAAATGCCGCAGATTCAAACGTCGAATCTGGTTCACCAGAGCTTATAACACATTAAGTATAGCACAGCGGAAGAATTGAATAATCGATTACAACATTGATACAATATCTGATACAACTGAATGATACAATGAATATCAATATATATCAGAGATATGATACAAGACAATAGCAGCGGAAAGAAAAGATAACACCAGCAGCGGAACAATATCTCCAATATGGTCTTCAAGAGAGAACTCCAGTATCGGTAATCTCCATCTCCAAGGCACCAATCCAGAAATAGCACGAACTCCCAATAACGATGCACTAAGCAAAACAAGTGCAGTCCAAAGACTGAAGAAGATTCCCAAGGACTGAAAGCTACCAAACCAAAGACTTTGAAAGCTATCGAATCTACACCTATTATTGATTATCTAAAAAACCCAACTCTAGACTGCCCGTGTGGGAAAATTATGGACACGCAGAGTTTAGAAAGGGAACAATAAACTCCAGGTCAGTCGTGGGACTGGTATAGCAAACAAAAATAGTTTATCTTTAAATCAAACAGCAAAAGAATTTAAAATTGAAATCCGCTATGCTTTTTGGAAAATGAAACTACCATAAGGCCTCCCGCCGCACACACAATGCAAATGCAGAATTGGAGGAGATTTCTCCTTATGATAGTCAAATATGCTTACTACGTAAAAATCTTTTTGATATTATTATTAGTGCATAGTGCATAGTGCAGAAAACCTTTCGAAAGTATAATATTAATTTTAGCCAGCATAGACATTTTGTACTGTGCCTACTATAGCTACCATCTAAATAGTGGTGACCACCATAAGTAAATGGCAGGTTCTACAACTAAAATCGTACAAGGCGCATATTGAAGATTGGATTTCCAACAAATGGTCAGGCTAAGGAACTTCCTACTGCCACATGGGTACGCCTCTGGAGGGATGTCCCGAGAACCTACTCGGCTCTCTGCTAACACAAGGCCGGGTTACCTCTGTAACTAGGTAAGTACTACTCGAGCATGCCATCCCCCGGTCGTTTGGGACCTTTATCCGAGGCGCCTCTCAACCACAAAGCAATCACAAAGTAATAGATTTTCAGTGACCACATGAGTTAAGTATCTGGGCTTCATACCATGATACCACCCTTTCCCAGAAGGGAATGACACACCCTAAAGGGAGCAACCCTCATAACCTTGTCGCATCTTTCCTGTTTCGACCATTTCCGGGGTGTGAGGTCCTGATGCAGTCTCGTCCACAAAGCTACGCTTTATACAAAAGCCATGCTTTGATCAACAAATGATACACAGCAGCACTCAGCATGCCACACTACCAAATTAGGAGTATATCACTGATAACTATCAACTACATAACCTCTGAGCTCGTACGTCTCAAAGAAGGGTGTTAAGCTAAGAGAATAAATTCTCCGCCACCAAACAGAAATGTATTTGATAGAGATCAGTTTTATATCTCAATGTGTAATGTCAGACTTACAACCATACAAGTCTGTTCTGGGTTCGAACAGATCCGAAGGCACTTTCGAAGAAGCCCTTGCAATCCGGAAATCCACAATTCCGATCGGACTCCCCATCACATATGGAGAACTCTATACCGGAGCAACTCAGTGCAGAGTCAATCGACAGGTTATCCTATCATTCTCGAAGACACCCGGTCTTCACCACCGGTCTTCAAATGCTATCGTCGTATCACTATTCGGAATGGGTTATATGACACAAGGTCCTCTTCCGGCTAAACCGAATAGTGAGCGCAATATTAAAAAACATATGGATATGGGATTTCAGTTAATCACAACTTTTAAAAACCCACAATCTTTCTTCAAATGGTTTGAACAAATTACCATTTCAAATCTTTGAACAAAAAGGTTCATTTCACAAAGTTCATCCAGTTTCACAAAGATCCATTCATAGATTTTCAAAACGATTTCCATTTCAATTAGGATTAACTCATCCAATCTTTAAATCAATGATTTAACTTATAGCTTTCAAACCATTTCCAAAGATTTATTCATAACTTGGAAGACCATTTTCATTCTAGACTTGAAATCCTTTTAACACAAATTGGAAGTTCATTTCTTATGTGAAAGCTTTTATTATTTGAAAATAAATAGTTTTCATTTCGAAAAAATCCGATTTCATTTATACAAGTTAAAATCTTTGGTTAAATTCAATTCCCAAAACAACACTTTTAAAATGGTTTAAAACCCATATAAACTTGTATAACCTTTTTACATCATAAATTCTCAACATAGAATTCAATTTTCAATTTTTGAATTCAAATTTAAATCAAATTTCAAAACTGAATCAAGTTATTCAAAAATAACTTTTATCTTCGAAATCCCTTTTCAAAAGCTTTTCACTTTAAACCCAATCCATTTCCAAAACCATTTGGATTCAAAATTCAAATCTAAAACTATTTCAAAAATCTATGACTCAACCAATTTCCACGTGCAATCCATATTTGTGTGTGTATAGTGCAGTCCAGGGGTTTTACCCAATAGTGCAGCATCATTAATCATCACAGATACAATCACAGCAATATCGATAAGCGGTATATCCTATAACGCTTATCTATATACTTAGAATCACAGATAGATAATATAAATGCATTATAAATAAATAAATTACATTCATCACAGCTTGAATTAAAACAATTTAAATCACAAAGCATCACATAGCAGAGATGACAAAACAATTCACAGCATTCAATAGAATACAACCATCCATAAATAAGGTTAATTGATCATCTGATTAATTGAAGTCAGATTAATCGCAAATTCTGGTTGACTAACATTAATTAATTACAGTTTATGTTAATTAGTTATCCTTTAATTATTTATTAATTAACCTTAATTAATGAATTAATTAACCTTTAATTATTAAAGAATTAATCTTAATTAATTAATTATCCTTAATTAATTAATCATTAAATTAACCCTTAATTAATTATCATTTAATTAAACAATCCTAATTAATTTAAAATAAGTAATTATCCTTAATTACTTAATTAATTTTACCATTAATTAATTACTTTTATTAATTAACTAACCTTTAATTAATTAATTACTTCTTAAATTATTTACCTTAATTATATTAATTAATTATCCTTAATTAAGAAATAAATTATCCTTTAATTAATCCCATTGAGTAATTATCATTTAATTACTTTCATTAAGTAAATATTTTTAAGTAATTAATTATCCTTAAATTGATTATTCATTAATTACTTGATTAATCAAACTTCAATCATTAACTAATTGCTTTTAATTAAGTAATTCTCTTTAATTATTCATCTTTAATTACTTGTCATTAATTAAACATAATTGATATATTTATCCTTAATTATTTTCAATTTAGTAATTATACCTTAATTACTCTAAATCACTACTTATTGATTTTTTATTAACTTCCTTTGAAGATACTTAAGAATTGAATTACAAAATTAATCTCTTATGTGATTTCTTTTTAGCAAAACAATTTTCCTTTTTAAAAACTAATCATTTTAATAACTTAAACCTCTAAAAAGGAACTTGTTTAAACATTTTCTTTGGAACTTTAATAAATACTTTAACTTAAAAACTGCTTAGTTTTAAACTTGGAAAAAACATTGGTTTCCCTAAAATTTTAAAACCTGTAACAAATTTTCTCTTCAACTTATAAAACCTGGGAACTTAAAATAAAAAGAAAACCCGAGCCAGCTATAAATTTTCCCGAGCAATTCCATTCTTTCCCTGAGTTTTCTTCCTTTCTTCCCTCTTTTTTCTTCTTCTTTGTTTCAGCTTAAAATCTGAAAACTTGCTAATATAATATCACTCAAAGGCATACTCGAGCACTCACCCGAGCTATCCACAAAACAACATGAGATCGACGCGAGACAATTCACCTTCTTCTCCACTGACACTGCCGACACCACGTGCACATGTACAACACATCAGAGCCACTCTGATCAAGTCGCCAACCACGATCAAGTCGTCGAGCCTTGCCTACATCGTCACGAACAACTAAAACTCAGGCACGAACTCGAAATCGAATTCAAGCATCCTCACATCCACCAGAAATAAAACCCATCCCCTAAAACCACGTCGTACTGCCGACCAAGATCACCAAAGGCCACGGCCTCGCGCTTGAACCCATACTTGAGCCCCACGATCCTATTCCCCCAGTCGCGATCAAGCCAGAAGCCTTGACGAAATCACCAATACCCCGAGACCCAGTTCGACAAAACACAGTTTTAAAACCCTAAATTCGAGTCGTACCATCGCCATGATCAACTAAAAATTATGCGAGAATTTTTCCCTGAATCCCTACTCTTCACTCTACCCTCAATGTCAAGCATGGCCCCCCATTCATCGTCGATCACTAGGAAGCGAACGAAGTCTCTATTCAGTTCAACTCAAAATTTCACAAAAACTACAAACTTAAAAATCTTAATTTTGTTATCAAAATTCATAAATTTCTAGCACGAATCACGCCATATAACTGAAACTTAAAATTTCGATACTTGAATTTCTGATAAAAAATGTTTATTACTGTAATACTCACATTTTAAAACATTTATTCCATAATATTTTTGTAACTATTTTTAAAATTGGTATTATACCATTATGATCAACTTTCATTTAGAAATCATCACCTAAATCTATTTAAAATCTGAGATATAAAGTTTCTTAAGTTTAGCTATCCTGTTACTAAACAGAAACCTGTTAATACTTAAACAGGCATGCATATCTATTTCATACATATACACACATATTCTTATGCATGCCAGAGATTTTCGCAATACTAACATCAAACATTCATCACAACCTAGCAACGAAAAAAGATAGTTTGCTCACCTTGTAGTTTGAAAACAGAAGGGAAGCAGAGAAAGATTTTTAGGCCTGGAATTTCATTTTTTTCATTGTTGCCTTTGTATTGCCCAGTTGTACCTTTATTGATTGGAACTCCATTTGTTTTGCTTGATTCCAGTTTTTTTTTTTTTGAACTACTATTTGAAGTTTATTTTCAGATCTTCCTTTGAATTATTTTTGCTTTGAATTGCTCCAAATCAAGTTGAAGATAATGTTGCAAACCTTGATTTACATTTGCTTTGATTGTCTCAGATTTGCATGCAGGCTTGATTCCAGATTGTATTTGAAATAGTTACGGGGTTTGCTTGTTTTAGTTTGAACTCAGGTTGAAGAAGAAGAATGCACAGGCTTTGAATTTGAAACCAAAAAATGGAATTACAGGTTGATGGATTTTCCTAATCTTGTTTTCAAACAAAGTTGAACTTGCTTTGATAAAACTCAGTTTGGAAGACATGCTTACAGATTTTGATTATAAGTTGAAGAATTGATTTGTTCTCTGGTTTGTGAATGTTGATTACAGCTTTTGTTTGAAAAATGGTTTGAGTTTCAGATTTTGTTTCCAGATTTGAGAATAGCCTGGTTATTTTCTTATGCATGTTTTAAAAAAAATTGATTTAAAACAAAATAAATTTTCTTTTGCCACTTGTCAATACAAGTTGAAACTTAGTTAACACTTGTCTTTGCATGTTTCCTATATCTTACAAATGTTAAAAATGATAAAATTATGTTTAAACCCTCTTTCCATTTTTATTTATAAAATTATGTTTAAGTCCCTAGTCTTGAAATTAGTTTATACATTTATTTTAAAATTTAGTTTTAAACTCTCTTGTTATTATATTTTACAAGAAAGAAGATTAACCCATTTTTATTGATCTTATTTAAATCTCAAACTTGAGTTAACATATTTATATATATATATACACACACTTTATATTTTCATTCATACATTTATTCTCTATTTATATTTGTATATAAAGAAAAAGAATATTAAACTTATTTCAAACTATTATACTATGTATTATTTTAAACTTTTATTTCTTGTTTTATATACATTTTGTTTATTATTTCTACTTATACCAATTTAAAGAAAGAAATGAGTTTAAACTAATTATTCTTTTAATAAATAAACACATATATAATAGTATTTAGTTTTAAACAATTGTTTTGAAAATCATTCATATCTAATTCAAAATATAGCTTTCAAAATAAATATTACATATGTCTCTTAAAATTAGAAAACAAATTTCTACTAGTATAAAATTATATAGTTTTCAAATCCAAATTTTTTTTTGTAAGATATTAAATATAGAATTTCAAATCCACACTTAAATTTAAAAAAATCAATGTCCAAATAAACAAATATCCTATTTAATCTTGGAAAAATTAATTTAATTTACAATTTAAATTCACAAATTTATATCAATTACTAAATTTAATTTTACTCAAAAATCGGGATCGTTACAGAGAGGTTCGATACGAAACTCGATCCATATAAAAAAAGAACTTGACAACGACCCGTGAATGTGCAAGCACGAATGGGAGTTGGATTAAAATGCATGCATGTGTGTCAAACTTACATTTGATTTTCAAAGTAAATAGGGATTGAATGCTTGCCTGGTGACAATCAAAACACTGAACAACAAATTGCTAGCACTCGACCTTTAGTTACAACAGAAACTATGATCATTGGCAGTCTGCAGACCAACATTTATACTACTGGAATTCTACCAAAGGTCACATCACTTGATGAGAGAACATTGATTGTTTAGCAAATCTGATAAAACATTTTCAAAATAATGGTTGCTGCTTTTCAAAGCACGTCATGTTCACACAGGACATACTTTAGGGAGTAAATGTTATCCCGCCTTTTGGCAAGGCCGTAACACCAAAGATTCGACTAGAGATTCGCTCCGAAGATTGGTTATCTATAGGTCCGTGATGGATACAGAAAAACTTGGTCCAAGTCCGGATTGAGCTATAATTAGCGTGGTATGACAAGCAAAGCCGTGAAATGCAACATTCCAAATTTCAAGTCAATCGAATTCATATGCTCAAGTTATGGATCGATCAAGATCCATGTAAAACATGTCCATCTCGTATCCATCAATCCATATCCAGCGTTTTGTATCCAACCAGATCGATACAAAGTGAGCACAACTCCATCCATTGGCATCCATCATTCGTATCCATCAGATTTCAATAGCTTTCAGCACTTTCTGGATCGATCATAGTCAACTCCTTCAATAACTATACATTTCGTATCAATCCCTTATCCGATCGATACAAAGAATAGGGCTATGGATCGATACAAAATAGAGGCAGAGCATCGATATGAAAGATATGGCATCATATGGATACGAAAGGCACGGTCAAACCAAAGGAAACGGTCTCAATGCATAAAAGGTGGATCTCTAGCACCACATCATCGATATGAATGTATCGATAAGAAGCCTTCGGCCCTACTAGAAAACTCAATCTTAGAATGATCATATCTCTTAAACTACAAGTCCAAATACCATGAAATTTTCATAGAATCTTGCATGTCATCTCAAGAACATCTCTGATCGATCGTAACTCAAATGGAGCCATTCTTGATCAATACGAAATCCACATGGATTGATTCCAAATGACTCTAGATCGATCATTTGGGCCCACTTACGCATAAGAAAGGGTATTCCGAGATTTAAGGCAGATATTTCCAGCTCTGCGCCTATAAATAGCACCTCCACGCCAACTAAAAACTGACTTTTGGAACTTTTATGTTGCTGCTCTGTTGAAATTCCATTGTAACTTGAGTGCTAGCCATTGTTCTGTTGTAATTTGGTTTATAATCAACAATAAATAGCAAATTTTCCAAAGTGGATGTAGGCTACAACGCCAAACCACTATAATTCCTATCTTCTTTTACTAATGCTCGTTTTTCTTAATATGATTGTTAGGTTAGCCACATTTATTATTCTATTTCAATTATATTCAAAGAGTGTTGTGTCCATTTTTGATACAAATGGGTTTAACCTATAGATAGTTATTATGCTGATAACCAATCTTCTTTTGGATAAGGGAAATCTATCCCCGGAAGACCACCCATTCATGGAATGCCTGAATGGTTTAAAAAAAATGTTAGGACCATCGAGTAGATTCCTACACCTCAAACTACACCGATAGCACCCATTGCTACGCCCATTGATGCACCACCCCATCCCGTCGACTTTTATAAGTTTTGTAAGGACTTTATCAATATGGAAGGGAAGATGTACTTTGGAACTGAAGGATATTCAAAAGCAAAAGCTTGGGTTAGTAATTGCGAGAAGATATTTAGAGAGCTTGGTTGGGATGATCAGCTACCTCAAGAAAGAAGCTTTGAATTGGTGGAGCTTTGTGTTTGATGAGTACCCTGGAACAATGTTCTCTTAAGATTAATTTAAGGATATATTTGAGATGAGATCCATAGAGGAGAGGTTAGTTTGCAATCAGAAAAATTCATTCAGCTGAGACAAAAAGATTCTACCCAAGTGTACATAGCTAAATTTACCCGAAATGGCTAAATTTAGGATGATCCTAATTGACCACACTATGTAAAAGGTCGTGAATTTCGTGAAGGGTTTAAATGCCCTACTAAGAGAAATGTTGTTGACTCAAGTACCTATTGGGGCCATATATGAGATGTTGGTAGAAATGGCAATGTTGCAGGTGCCCAGTGTAGAAGGTAATGAGAATAGAGAAGGAGAAGTCTGCACTGACCCAAAAGCAAGAAGGGTCAAAGAAAGGGAGATTTTGGTCCAAGGAGAAGTCAAAGGGGAAGTTTAATAAGGATGAGAAGGTGTGTAAGAAATGCCAAAAGAAGGGTCATGAAGCCAAAGATTGTTGGGTGAGTCTGATGAAGGAAGCCTTTAAAGGTAGGTGCTTTAACTGCCATTAGGAAGGGCATCACAAGAATCAATGTCTCAAGATGGCTAAGGAAGGATCAAGCAGACAAGCCTACGTTATTGAAGCCATCGCCATTGCTAGTAAGCTACCAAGAGACTAAGGAAAAGCATCTCTAGAAGGTATAACTCTTATTTTTTTTTTGGGTTACTATTTGTACCTGTTTGATTCAACAACATCACATTCTATTATAGCTAAGGATGTAGTAAATTTCTTAAACCTTCAAACCTAAATGGTCAACACCCAATAGAGGTTTCCAATCCAATTGGAGGTTCAACCTATATTTCTGTTATTTGCAAATACCTAGTGTTAGACATATGCGATGTTAATTTCATATGTATTGCGTACATTCTAAATTTCGAAGGGTACAGGCTTATCTTGGGTATGGATTGGTTGTCATATTATGAAGTCATTCTTGATTATGACAATAGGGTAGTACGATTAAGGAGATGTTGAGGTCATAACCTAGAAGTTCTTTGTATAACCAAAGATTTTGTTAAGTTAAGACATTTATACTCGCTAAGTCTATCTGTTGTTTGAGAGTCATCATTTGTGCTCGTAGTTTTTGTATTTCTTAATGTCTTTGAGGAGGTCTCGGGTCTCCTACCCCATAGGGAGATTGAGTTTCGAATCGATTTAGAGAAGGACATGAGGCCCATCGCTCTACCTTTGAGATATATGGCCCCCAAAGAAAGAAGGGAATTGATAATCAAATCTTAGACCTATTGAAGAAAGGATTCATTCATCGGAGTACTTCTAAATGGGGAGCCGCTGTTGTTTTTGCTACTAAGGAAGATAGTTCTTTGAGACTTTATGTCGATTATAGAGAGTTGAACAAGTTGACAAGGAAGAATAGGTACCCTCTGCCTAGAATAGATGACTTGTTCGACCAACTTATAGAAGCTAAAGTATTTTCCTAATTAGACTTAGCAACAAGATTCCATCAATTGAGCATTACGTAGGGAAGTAAGCTGAAGACCACATTCCATGCTCTAAATGGACTCTATATGTGGGAAGTAATGCCTTTTGGACCGACGAATGCCCCAGCAAACTTTATGGATTTGATGAGTAGAGTATTTATAGGGCAACTTAATAAATTGTTGTCATGTTTATTAATGATATCTCCATTTTCTCCAAATGTAAGGAGCATAAGGACCACCTTAGAGAGGTACTGAAGACCTTTATAAGAAACCAACTCAAAGCCTGGTTTTCTAAATGCCACTTTTGGAAAAATGAAGTTAGGTTCATTGAGCATATTTTTCCGAAACAAGCATTGGCTATTGACCCAGCTAAAGTGGAAGCTGCCCAAGGATGGAAGAGTCTTAGTAATGCATTAGGGGTTATGAGTTTTCTAGGGTTGTCAGGCTACTATAGGAAATTCATCAAGAACTTTGCACAAATAGTGGCCACTTTAACCCAATTGAAAAAGAAGAATCTAGTTTTTGTCTGGGAAGATAGATGCACCAATGTATTTAAGAAGTTTAAAGAGTCATTCAATAGTGCACCTATGCTCACTATTCCAGATGGAACCAAGACATTTACGATTTCCATGGATGCATGTGGCATAGGATTATGAGCAATTCTTATGCAAGAAAGGAAAGTAGTTGCCAATGCTAGTATACAACTTAAGGACCATGAGAAGATGTATCCAGTGTATGATTAAGAATTGGCATCCATTGTTTTTTCCTTAAAGATGTGGAGGCATTATCTCTTGGGGGAAAGCTTTGAGTTATTCACTGATCACAAATCACTCAAATACCTATTTTTCCAAAAAAAAATTGAATCTTTGGCAGTAAAGGTGGATAGAATATGTAGCATCATTTGACTTTGGTATTCAATATACCCCTGGAAAAGGGAACATAGTCACTAATTCCCTTAGTCGGGGACATGCTACCCTATGTTCTATATATGAATGGAGACAGTTGGGGTTTCTGTCGAATTTTAACCTCCAACCATCAATAGAATCTATCCAAGGTTTTCTAGCAGTTATGGAGATTGGACCAGCCATGAGGGATTGTACAGGGAATGAGCAAGTGAAGGATGAGGAGTTAGTAAAGATTTTGGAGAAATTGAGAAAAGGAGAGCATTTTCCCCATGTTAGGAGGTATTCTGTTGATGAGAAGAGATGGATGTCTTTATGATCCTACGATAGATGATTTGATGAGAGATGTGCTTATGGAATGTCACCACTCAAGGATGTCCGTTCATCCTAGAGGAGATAAAATGTATGAAGACATGAAGAAGATTTTCTTTTGGAAAGGAATGAAAGAAGCATATGTGAGTTTGTTGCTAGGCGTTTGACGTGTCAGAAAATAAAAGCTGAGCAAGGAAATCATGGTGGATTATTATTACCTTTAGAAATTCAAACTTGAAAGTAGGAACATATTTCAATGGATTTTGTGGAAGGATTGCCCAGAAGTCAGAAGAGCAATGAGGCTGTTTGGGTTGTTGTCGATAGACACACTAAGAGTGCTCATTTTGTTCTGATTAGAAGAAATAGGACTGTCGATTCTCTCGCACGGATTTATATTAAGGAGATAGTTCGTCTACATGGAATTCCTGTAAGCATAGTAGTGATTGGGACCCATTTTTCACTAGCGTGTTTTTGAGGAGCCTATAAACAGCTTTAGGAACTTCTTTGAACCTTAGCATGACATATCACCCATAGACTGATGGACAAAATAAAAGGGAGAATAGGATTTTGGAGGACTTGCTGAGAGCTTGTGTCTTGGATTTCAAAGGACATTAGGAGCGGTAGTCCTTTTGAAGCACTTTGGGAAACCACCGATAAAGTATTACACTGACCCAATTTGATCTGTGATACCATGAAAAAAGTAGAGTCGATCAGGCAAAGGATGAAGGTAGCACAACACCGTAAGAAATCTTATGCGGATTAAAGAAGGAAAGATCTTGAATTTGAGGTTGGAGTATGGTGTTTGTTAAAATCTTCCCTCTTAGAAAAGTTGATTGGATGGCAAGTCTAGAAAATCAGCACCTAGATTTGCTAGGCCATTCAAAATTCTGAAAAGAATAGAAAATTTAGCATATCATATGGAGCTTCCTGTCAAGTTGGCAGGAGTCCATGATGATTTCCACATTTCTTACCTTAGGAAATGCTTTCATGATGCCATTAACAAAGTATAGCCAAATCAGTTGGGGGATTTTGAGAAGGAGCCGACAGTGTCATGTGCCATTGCATGTATTGTGGAGCACGGTAATAGGAGACTCCGCAATGAAGTACTTAGGCTGGTCTGAGTACAATCGAGGGACAATCCCACGAAAAGCACATGGAAGACCGAGGAGAAAATAAAGAGCACTCGCCCAAAGCTTTTCTCCGGTAATTTTTCTCTCCAAAATTAGAATTTTGGTTGCATCATGGTTGCTAGATTGGATGGTAGGAGATGGTTGTTACACTTTTTTTATAATCAAATTAAAATCATGTAGAAAATTTTATACATGTTTAGAATATTTGCATACATACTTTCATGATACTATTACACGCTCACGTTAGGATTGAGCTCATTTTAGCATATCTGAAGTGCATAATCACATTGCACTATTAGTTGAATAGAAGGTTGTGTAGAGAACTTGGCTATATAACATGGATGTTGTTGCGTAAGATGTTCAGTCCTTGGAAGATTTTGGAACGAAATTCTTTTTAAGGGGAAAGAAGGTAACACTCCGTAAAATGGATCATAAATAAATGATGTAAATTGAACTAAATATGATAAGGGTTAAACGTGGAAATTTTATAAAATCAGGATTTGAGCACGAAAGTTATTCCACTGCGTTCGTGGTGAAATTTTGTTCTAGTTTCATATATAATATGCTGAAAACGGAGCTCAAACGAAGAAGTCATGAGTGTCTGAAGTTTTCAGATTTAAATTAATTTAGTTGGATTCAAATACAAGTGATTATAGGATTTTAATTTTGAAAATTAGCTTAGGGGTTAAGCAAATGTTTAATCAACAATTAATGTTAAAGTTAATTAGGGTATAAAATTAATTAAAAGCAATGGAAATAAAAACATTCCCAAAAAAAATATGCCAGTCGACCCCTTTATTGGGACCGGTCAAAGCCAAATTTTAGCAGTGACGGCTAGGGTTTGAAGGGATGTTTTATTTTTTTGTACGCTCTAGATTTCTCCGTTTTAAACTATTTTCATTCTATGGTTCTGTTGTGTTTCAACCCCTATAAATAGAACTCTATCTTCTCCACTTTTTATTCATATTATTTTTGGGGAATACAACAAAATTCTACAATTGCTATCTCTCTAATAAGATTCAGAAACTCAAAAGAGAATTCAGGTAAGAATTCAACTTGATTCTTATTTGTTTCTTTTTTTCCAAACTATTCTTATCATATTCTTCTCTAATTATTCTGAATTTAATGAATATATATACCTCTTCCTATTATGGATGTGTGTGTGTGTGTGTGTGTGTGTGTCTGTGTGTGTGTGTCAAAAGAGGGAGATTCTAGAAGAGATTGGAAGGCCACAAATCCATTTAAGTGCTAAGGCTAATCTATAAGTGGAAGCCCTAGTATTTCTTTTTCAGTAATTGTTTAGTGTATTTTTTTGGGTTTGAATACGCCTTAGGGGTTTTGGGATTTCGAAAATATGATAGATAAAATTCTCCAAAATTCCTTTTTGTTTCAAAATGTCAATTTTATGTTGAGATTCTCAAATATTTACATTAATTTGATAGAATTTTCTTCGTTTATGCAATTTTTGATAATTTCATAGTCTATTCCACTTCTCCTTCTTCTTTCGGTTCAGATTATGATTCATTAATGAAATAAGAGGTTTAGATTATGAACTCTATTCGTAGTTTACACCACTTATTCTTATCTATTTCTTTGCAAAAGAGGAGTTAAATAGAATATAGAGTTTAGATTGCAATTCCTATTGTTTAGGATATTTCATTGAATTGGTGTAATAATTGAGTTTCTAATTTATTTACAAGTCCGTTGTTAAAGCTTTGGTTATGAATAATTATTACTTGTTTGTATATTGAAATCCCTTATTTTGATATATTAGAATCTTGGAAATTTGAAGAAAAGGGATTCATAAAAGTATTTGGTTAAAATATTGACATTTAACGTTAGTTTAAGGCATAAAATCCGTGTGTTTTGAACTTATTAGGTGCAAATAATTATTTATCTCTATTTTCATAATTAACATATAACTATTGTGTATATGGCATAGTTACTCAGGCATTTATTTTTCCGTGATAGGAAGGTAATTGATTGGTGGGAGAAAATAAGAGGGAACTCTTATGTATCCTAATTATTATTTTAAGGCGTAATAAGGGAGATTTTTATAAATCCTTATTTATGAAATGATGAGATAGTGTGTGTGTGTGTGAGAGAGAGTAATTGATATATGGCTAAGTCATAGGGATGCGAGGTCAATAGAGTTACACGATGGAAGTCTGCCCTTCACTTTGAGGCTACCAGCAGTTATGTACACTTTGATTGATGTGAGATATCATTTTGATAAATATTTGTACTAATGCGAGGTTAGTCTCAAATTCTGTAGGGGAAATCTGTGCAGTTAATCTGGCTACCAGTTCCTACGAATAGTCAGACTAATGTAAGATGTCATTATGAGTATGGGCCATAAGATGAAGGACTTGCTTCAAGGTCTTGAGGTATTGAGTAGTTGTTTGAGGGCTCGCCTCTTTCCCCAGATGAAGTATTAAATGGCCAAGGGGTTACGTTGGGTAGAGCTATCAATTTCAACACGACCCAAAACATCAACCGAAGATTACACAAAAATTAGCTTATTAACCCAACCCGTTTAAGTGGGCGGGTTTTTTTCGAGCTAACTTTCAAGTTGACCCGAATTTGACCCGTTTATAAATGGGTGGGTTTTGGATTGACCCGTGAACCCGAATTTGACCCATTTATAACCTATTTATACTTATATGGGTTGACCTAACCCAATTATAACCCAACCCAACCTGTAAACCTTAATACGATCCATTTATAACCCATTTACGACCCGTTTATAACCCATTTATACCTTATACGGGTTGACTCGACCCGTTTATGACCTAACCCAGCCCGACCCATTTATAATCGGGTTACACGGGTTAGGTTAAACCATTTATAATCGGGTCAGGTTCGAGTTGAGCTATTTTTGACCTTTTTAATAAACTGGTTGACCCAACCCATTTAAAAACAACCCAAACCCGACTTGACCTGAACCAAACCCGACCTAACCCATTGACAACCATAACGTTAGGTGGTATCTCAATTAGGAGGCCTACTTTTGGAAATAGGTATTAAATGATGGGGTCTTCCTTAATTAACGTATTGAATGATCAAAGTCTGCCTATTTTCCACTGGAAAGTGTTAAATGGCTTAAGAGATTCCATATGATGTTAGCTAGAAGGTATCGTTAAGGTGCACGCCTTGAAAATATGTACTAAATGATAGGGTTTGCCTTAATTAAATGACCAAAATCTGCCTATTTTCCAATAAAAGATATTAAGTGGCTTGGGTACCGTCTCTCACTTTATTAATCGTTTATGACGTATGATTGGGATATGAGATTCTAGAAACCTACTTTTGGAATAGAAGATATTAAGTGGTTGGACCCGCCCCCTTTCCTTAATAACGAAGCATTAAATGATTTAATGGTCTATGTCATAAACATATTCTTATTTTTAGATATACCACCCAAGTACTGAAAAGGCAAGACTTAAGGTTTTTATTCACCAGACATTGTTCTTCTGATCCCTCCTCATTACAACACAGGTTGAAGACGTTGATGGAAAAGGTGATGCTTGGAGATGGGGGTGGTGGACTAGCGGCAGTATTTACCATTTTTATTTGCTTTCATATATACCCATTTTTTCATACTATTATTGTAATGGATTATGCAATGGTTTGACGGTATCTTATATTTTGACATTATTTTGAAGTTGAAATAAATCGGTACATTTACTATGACACTTTGTTCCACCCGCTGCGAGTTTTGAAAGTTTAGTTACAGCTTTGTAATGTTATTTCTTTTACTACCAATAGCATACCTTAGAATGGATCTTAATTTTGATGGATCTTTTCTTGGTCGAAATTTAGTCCTATTCGAGGGTAGGTTGTTACACCAACATTGCCAATACCAATAATATATCCATTCGAGTTATCTCCAAAGTTCACATCTCTGCCATCCTTGAAAATGATGTCCATAAATAGTTTCGAGTTTCCAGTCATATGTCTTGAACATCCACTGTATAGAATCCACTTATCCTTCTTATATTTAGGTATATGTTTATTGTTAATCATAATACATACTTCGTTACCTTTATTCTCTAGTTCGGTGCTACTTGATGTTGTGTCATAGTCTTCCAAAGTTACCATGAAAGCTCGTTTCCTCTTTTTAATGGAATCAGTATTTGTAGAATCCTTTTAGATTTATTTAGTATTAGACAATCCATTTTCAGATGTCCAACCTTTTCGTATTCAAAATTTTTGGTGCACTTCCAGAGTTGTTATTGTTGTTGTTCATTCTTCGGAATTTATTCCTATTTCTGTATTTTAGAAATCTTTTGAAATTTATTGCCATAAATATGTTATGTCGTCATCGTCATCGTCTAATCCATGTGCTTCGATTGTAGCGTTGAAAGTGAGTAGCTTCTTTTCATTTTCCTAGCTTTCATTTCTTCGCTACAATTGAATTTCATATGATATTAAAATTACCTATTAATTCATCTAGATTCATGCTACTTACCTTCTTTTATTGCCAATATCTTTTGATCTCATTCACTTGAAAGTGAATTTAGAATCTTACGACTTGGTCTTCCTCGGTAAATTTTTTACCTAGCTAAATTAAAGTATGTAATATGTTTTATATCTAGAATACATGTAAGAAATAGACTCACTGTGTTTCATTTTAAATAGCTGAAACTGGTTAGTTAACATAGAGATTTTTGTTTGCTTAACCTTACTTGTGCTTTTGTAAGTGACTGATAATGTTCGTCAAATTTCATATGCACTTTTACGACAAACATTCTATTGAACTCATATTTATCTATGGAACAAAACGGTATATTCATGATTTTTGGATTGTTGAATGTTTATTCTTTTTTCTCGTTTTTCCATTGTGCATAATTAGTCTGAGGCTCAATGTACTCAAATTTATGTGATATTCCACACATCTAAACCATTAGATTGTAAATAAATTTTCATCATACATGACCAATAAACATAATTACTACTATTAAAGAGTGGTTGTTTACCAGTAGATTGTCCTTCTATACATGTGTTAAACAAGGTTTTTTTGCAACCAGGGAAACATGGTCCATCACCGCTGACATTAAATGAGGTATTTATGTTACTAGCCATTTAAAAATTTCAAATCTTAAATTATGAAATTTTGAAAACTAATGTTCTGATACCAAATATAGGGTCATGATGTGCTATCTTGGTGTTGTACGAAATGGAACTTAAGGTTAATGTAACAATAAAGCGGGTGAATAGTATTTTTAGAATTATTACCAATATGTATTATGATTATCAACCTTAACAAAAATCAAATTAATATGCAGTAATACAGTAATGAAGAAAGTAAAAGCAATACAAGTAAAGAGAAGAAGACACCATGCATTTTTATACTAATTCAGATTTTCAATGCTGCATCCAGTCCTATATCGCATATAGAGTTTTCACTATAACAAACTTGCAATTCCATAGGGGGCAAGTACCCTAAACAATTTGACTTTGAATTAGATGGGAAGCATCACATATCCTGACTTTTCTACGGATGGTAGGACATGTCTAACCTCTTGCAATACCATGAATGATAAGAACACCTGGCTTTCTTGACATTCCATGGGTAGTCAATATTACCTATACAATCTTGACCTTCTATGGGTGGAATGATGCACTATTACAAATAAGTAGTAGAGTGGTATTTGCAAAATATTAATTCTTTCGATCTTGATTTCAAGTTGTCTTTAATACAATTTCTCATAGACCTCTGGTACAAATATATCTTTGATTTTATAAGGAAAACGGTAAAAACAAAGAGTAAATAATAGAGAATTTGTATGTGAACTCTTTGGTTTTCAAATCCTTGAAGAAATAGATAGAAAGAGAGTGGATTTGCAAAATATAAGCGTAAGTGAGCAATAAGACTTTTCTGCAAAATATAAGAGAAATACGACAGAATTCGTTGAAAATTTTGTTCTTCGGAGCCTTTAAATAAAAAATGAAGAGAAGATACTTTTCATAAAGTGGTGATGGGAAGTATCCGCTCATTTAAATTCAAAAGTTGTCATAACGGTCAGTATGTCGACATACATTTTTGCATATATCAACATATCCTAGTGTATTTTGATAATATTTTCAATGAAAGTATTTTAACTCTTTTAACCTGTAAAACAAATATTGAGTTTTTGTCAAAAAGGTTAAGGATAAATAAAATATAGAGTTTTAGAAGAGAAAATTCAAATAATAGCTATGAAATCTTTAACAGTTAAATTTAAGACCTGATATACTTAAAACTGACTAACTACCATTAGTTAAATTGACCTGATATTATATCACAACATATCTTTAACAGTTAAATTAACTACCATTAGTTAATTGATTAACTTTTTTTTAACAAGCACCATTGTCCCAATGGTTAAGTGATTCGACTTAGGTGCGAGAGGTCATAAGTTCGAAACTTGCATAGCATGATTCGAACGTTTATTGGCATGTGATATGTTGTCCCAGCGACATGTTGTATATAAAGTACCATTTCGAAAAAAATCAATTTTTTCTTACGCAATTCTTGCAATTAAATTACTTTATCTACTCTTCTAATAATTCCTTATTATTAATTTAAGTTAATTTAATTTTCCATAACAGCTTCAAAATATGTTGTGATACAATATATATTTGGTACAAAATAAAAAATAAAATGTGACACAATAGATCATGATTGTTGAATCTCATTGTGTTCGCGTTGAGGTTGAAATCATGGGTAATCCAATGCTTGAGATTCATTAAATCATCAATGCATCGCCAATTCGTGTCATAATATAATTTCATATATGTGTGTGTGCACGTAAGTACGTATATTTTTAATTTTTCATTGTAATATGCTTTTCTAAAAAATCTTTTAGTTACGAGAAAAAAATAACAATGCAAAATATTACCCAAAGAAAGGATTTTATAAATGATCAAGTGAAATATATTTTTTAGATTTTTTTTCCATAAAGGATGTTCAAATTATAGGAAAATAAATGAAATAAAAAATCATTTGATATAGTTTGAAATAAACGAAAACGGATACATATTTGTTGATACTTAGAAGGAAGAAAAATGATATTACAAAATGAAAATAAAAAGTAAAATACAAGTAAAATTATACGTAAAATTGTCATTATGTTATGAAGACTTAAAAATACATCTACAATAATATTCCAATTTTATAAATAATAATATATAGATTAATTTTTAGGATTCGAACCTGTGATTTCATAGTCTAACAAAAAACCGTTACGCTATTTCAACCATTGAAAGGATTATTTCAGTGCTAAAGGCACAGCCATTTGTGCTTAGGGCACCGTGGTCGGCGGAATATCACCAAGCGCACCTTACTAAAGTTTAGTATTGTATTTGCCATAAGCAGCATGGTTATGCCTTTAGCACCGTACTAAAGATTATCGTTATATTATTTAACTTTGTATTGGATTTGCCAATGTTTTAAAGATTCAATCCAACAACAGTTCGGCCGCTATTAACTTTCAACATTGGAATGCTACAATTCTAAAAATGAAATAAACTTGCACATGCACTAACCAGCGCTCCAATCTTAAATCTTGAAAAAACCTCTAGACCAAGCTTTATGAACCACACGGTTTTTAGAATTTGAGAAAAAAATTATCACTTCGTTCTTCATTTTTCTTCTTTAGATAATCAATTTAGCAAATAATTTCACTACTCTAGCCACCAAATTATTGGATACCTTATCAATTTGGGATGATATGATACATTATCAACGAACCATTATCAAATAATCTCCTTTTATCTTAAACATATAGGAAATTAACAAGTTAGCTCTAAAGAAATTGCTATATAATTTTTTTAACTAATATTCATGTTCGAAGATAACTTTTTTTAAAAGTTAGTGTATTAATTATAATATATGTAAAATTTATATTAATTAAAATAAGTTTACATCTAAATAAGAAAAACAAAAGGTAATAATCAGCGCGGTTCTTATGGAACAACAGAAAGTAACGATTAAGGTACTGTTCGTCGTCTTTCTTTGCCACGCTTCCGTTTCCAATGCATTTATTGCTTTAGACGCGTATGAGGCGGCAACGGTCTATTTCTCTCAAATAACCCATTGTGTGGAATGGGGGGAAATAGTGCATTTATAAAAACGCGTTAGATGCATACTGCCATTTGGCCCCAACGGCCGCTCCTTCTTCCTCCATTCTCTTACATATTTCATCCTTCAACAAACACTCCACCTAAATAACCCTTTTGCATTACCAAACATATTCCCCTTTCAACCAACTTCCCCGCTTAAATAGCACATTCAAATGATCCGCTCAAATTACCTGCTCGTTTCATAAGTAACGAACCGTAATGTGGTCCTCATAGTTAAACCTATTGAAGCGGTAGAATTTAAATTTTGAACCGATCACGGTCTTCAAAAACCATGGTATTTGCAAACGGAAAATTCTATTTATATATCAGAAATCACTTAACAGACTTCGTTATTTTTCTATAAAAATCTACTAAAATACCCTTTTTTAATTGCATATTTTAATATTTTTTCATATAATCCATCAAATTAACCTTAGAATTAATGAAATTTGGTCCAATCTATATATTTTGATGAAAAAGTTAATAAATTATTTTATCGTGTTAATCTCTACCTTGGCGAGCATTTTTTTCAATTCAACTTGAAGTCATACAGAGTCCTCAAACACTTGGATAAGGTCGCTAACATCTCCAACAGATTAGATTAGGTCGCTACCATCTCCAGTAGTTAGGCCAAGCCGTCCAAGCTGTTTCACAAAGAGTTCTCTTTTCCATGGTTGGAGCAGGCCGCGTTTTAAGTTATAACTCCCCTTAATGACAATCTTGAGCTCAAACCACATATTGAAGCATACTTAGGTCAACGCTGCATCATGTTAGTCCCATTGAACCATCGGCTCTGATACCATGTTGAAATTTTTGGCACCCCTTCACATCTTCCGCTATGCATGCACTTCATTTAGTATAGAAGAGGCAAAACCACTTAATGAAGCTCTTTTGGTGCCAGCGTCATGATTGGGCATCTCTACATCCCCCTAGAGCAGATATGTTTTCAAGGCAACATTTATTTGTAACAAAAGGAATCCCTTGTTATTACATGCTACCAATCTCAAATATATGCTTAATTTTTTTTAGATTATATTACAATGTGGGACTATCCAAAATCCAATCTACGCACCCACTCTAATACAATGCGAGCCACACTTAACAATCGTAAAATCTAAATTTTTAATTAAGGCAACATTCATAATTAATTGATGTAATTTAAAAGTGTTTATTTTTTTCTAAAATTATGGTTGATTTTGTTGAAATTAATAAATTTAACAGCTGCAATATTAGTGCAAAAAATAAAGTTTATTTGTTGAATTTTAATTTAAATTAGTGTAAAGAATTTTATTGTGTAAATAAGTTTTAAGTTTGAAAGAAAGAAGAAAACGAAGATGGAAACAAATGTAATTTTGTAGAAGACAATGTATAACATTTGGTCTATAACAATTTGTTATATTTTGTGTTTTACTGCTGACATCCATGAAAATGCTGCTGGCTACCATTGAAATTTTATTGCTTATCAATTTTTATCATTCGCTTATGACCACCAAATATATTTTCACATTCGACCTTAAACAACGTAGTCTCTTTATCTCTATTAGAAAACTCATGTACACTTTCTCACAACATCATCAGAAAATAAAATTTTCAAATCTAAAGCCAAAAAAATCTCTCTTTTTGTCTAATGGATGAAGCCAAGTGAAGATTTAGCGGATCATCATAATTTTGAAGAATATAAAGAAGTTAGTTTACTTTCGTATTATGTAAAGTCTATTTTTCTTCAACTTATCGATCTTAGATTTTTATATATGTTTTTTATTGTTATTTGATGATGAGCTTAATAATTCCACGACTAACACAAATTCGAAGGATATAAAATTTGATGATGTTGTAAATGAAAATCTCAATATAAGTTACTGAATGATAACATTTATGACACTTTTTTCGTTTATGTTCTTACATTTTTTTGTTGTTAGATAAGGGATACCCGCCACAACAAAATTGAGAATGCCCTTGTTGTTTCAAATGGCAATGTCTTCGATAGTGAAATCATAGAAGAAGATGATCAATCAAATGCTTCAGAATGGCATGCAAGTTGATTTGATAAACCATTTTTTTAATCAATCGTATATTTATTTAAAATTTCATCATTCTAAATATGGTTGAAAAAAATAAATATTATCATTATATTTTTTATTTATGTTATGTGATTTTTGTTGTATTTCAAAAAGAGTTGAGTTTGGTTTAGAGAATAATAGATATAGATATTATGTCTTGAAATATTTGAGTATCTATTTACTTAAAATAAAATAACTTTATTCTAAACTTGGCCAAAAAAATACAGTCCAACTTGCAAAAATAATGGGTTGGGTGTATACAAACAAACATCTCATCACTTCTGCTATATACCAACACAAATCCCAACGCTGCAACTTACAACACATTACAACTTCCAGAAATAAACAACAAAACGATAAAAAAAAATCTTTTATCATGGAGATTCTTAAAATAAACTCGCTTATTCTTCCTCTAATGATTTCCTACTCAATTCCCCTCTCTCCGAACAGGATAAATAATGGTTGAGATCACTTCACATAGCTAAACTTGTAGAAATTGGAGCTTTGCCTTTGTTTGGAGAAAATTCATTCTTTATTCATTGATGAACCTCTTCTTTGCTTCGATAATATACCGGATCTGAAACATATGTTAGATCTGACCCATTGCGAAGCTTCTACGAAGTAGCTTTAGGGTTAGGACCACGACGAGGCTTTGAAATAGCAACAATGATGGTTCTTCCAGATCTGAAGAAGTAAGACTTTGATTAAGAAGTCGAGGCAGTTTTCGATAGTCTTCGACATTCGGGTTCCTCTACTTGAACAATTGGAAGATGGGTAGACTCTCTTTTGTTTCTTTTTTGATTTCGATAAGATAATAGAACTGTCTTTGCTTATACATAGCCATCTTCGATTTTCAGTTAATTCCTTATTATTATGGACTCTATTATAACGCTCTTTCCATACATGGTAGATTGTAGCAGTTAATAATATACATGCTTGGTCTCTTTGTTTGGATTTGCCATGGAAATTATTACTGATTGGTTGTACTTCTGCTCGTAAGTCCATAGAGCTTTCTGAACTAATATCTAGCTGATATTTAGCTTTATTCCATAAACAACCAACATACTTACACCGAAAAATAAATGCATGCTTGTTTGAATTTCGTCATGATATAGTAAACATGTCATGTCTTCCAATTTTCCCCATGTATTTGTTTTTGCTTTAGTTGACAGTCTGTCCGTAATGGCAAAAAAAGAACAGAAAGACATTTTTAGGCAATTAATTTTATTCCAAATGATTTCTTCCCACTCCATTCTTTATTGTTTTCCTCTGATGAATCCCTAAGTCTTTTAAAAAGAGAATTTTTCGATTTTTGAAATCAGTCGTTCCCATTCATCATTTTCACTAATACGTATTTTTTGATGTTATTACTAAATGGGCTTGCTGCTGCATGTAGTACTGGTTGCCATTGGTGATTACTAGTTATTTATGCAAATGTAGCTTTTGCATTCTCCATTATAAGCAAATTATTCCAACCCCAAACATTAATAAGTGACTCTCAGTTGAACCATGGATCAAACCATAAACTTGTATTATGTCCATCTTTAAAATTTCTTCTAGTAATTTTGTTTGTTATGTCTCTATGTTTTAATATCATCTTCATAGAATTTGATTGATTTGTCCTTTGCACTGTACCAAAAAGAGACATTTTAGATGTATTTGTTTTTTTAACCATTTGGCCCACACGGAGTCACTACTAATAAATCTCCAAATTAATTTTAAGCTGCAAATTGTATTGAGTTCATTGAAGTTTCTTATGCCTGAGCCACCCTCTTTTAGGCCTGCATAACTTTCCCCAAGACATTTTATGATACCATCCCCTCCATAAAAAGTTAGCACATGCTTCCTCAATTTTTTCTCTAGTAGCTGTTGGATTTGATGAGTTTGTATCCAATATAGAATGATTCCATATATTACTGTTGTAACGAGTTACCTTTTTGGACGGTTCAAATCGATAATAAAACACATATGTCGGACTCAAACCATTCAAAAAGAAGGATTGTTATAGGGTAAATAAGAAAAAGCAGAGATAGAAAGAAAAATAAACACGGAATCTCACAGCGGAATGACAAAATATAATAATCAAATAAACTATTCATGAAGCTGTTTTACAAATAACATTTGATTACACTTTTACATTACAAAATCAGAGTTACATACAACAGAAATAAATAACAATGCAGTGGAACAACACGATGCAGTGGAAATAATATAAAAATAATAATAGTATTAAATCTTCGTCTTCGTCCTCCAAAAAAGCTGTCTTCGATACACTGGAAATCTCAGACTAATCCGAGCGAATTGAATAGACAAAACACTTGGGTCAGAACTAAAAGATCTTATGTAAGTTAAATCAACAGTAAATAAATACGAGTGTAACGGCGTCAGAGATGTTTAAGGGTTTTGACATCTCCTATCTAGTGTCAAGTGTGAGTGCAATAACTTAAGAGATGTTCGAGATTCCATCTCCTAATCATATTTGCTTTTAAATTAAGAATTTAAATATAGTAGTCTAACCTTGCACCGTTTATTTTTAGGAAATAGTTTAGATAGTTTTAAAATAGTTTAGACAGTTTAACAATAGTTTAAATAGTTTTTAATAGTTCAAAATAGTTAAAATAGTTTAAAATACTTAAAAAAATTGATTAGGTGGATTTAAGATAGTTTTAAATAGATTTAACATAGATTAAATATATTTAAAATAAATTAAATAGAGGATTTAAAATGGATTAATTATTTTAAATTCGGTAAAATATATTAAATTGGATTTAATAGATTAAAATAAATTAAAATAGTTTAAATTGATTAAAACATTTTAAAATAGATTGGATTAGTTTAATAGTTGAAAATCTTAATAGTCAGGGTTTTTTAAAATGATATATTTCTTAAACAGTTTGCATTAAACTAATGAATTTGAAATTTACATCAAATCAAACTATTTCTTCTATTTCAACAAACTTGGACCATATCCAGATTTCAAATCATAACCCAATTTCAAATTTTGAAATATTAATTTAAGCTATTCTAATGTCAATAGATTTCAAAATTACAAATTTCAAACGTTTCAATAATTCAATCTCGATAAATTTCGTTTCTACTTCAAATTCAACTTTAAAATTTCAATTTAAATTCTTAAGCAATTAACTTAAACAATTCCATAATTTCAATTTACATCCTTTTAAACAATTCATTTAAAACAATTCAGTTTATATAAATCAAATTCTATTTCTAAATATCATTTAACTGAATTCAAAGTTTAAGGGTTTAAAATCGTTTAATTTAACCTAATCCGGTGTTCGTATATAATTTTCTACCCAATGGTCAAGTGGTACGGATATTTATCATTTCAATCCGCAATATTTTAAATTTTATGGGTATATATTATTTCAACCCGCAATCCCAAATTTAATATCAAATCCATGAAATCGCTCGAGTCTATCATTTCAACCCATAACAATTTTTCCATAATCTATCATATCATTCGGGTACGTATCATTTCAACCCATAGGGTACTTGTAGTATTATAACAATATAAAATATAACATTCAGTCATCCAATATCAACAATCAACATTCATCACAATCACCATTCAAACTAATCAATAGACAATAACAAGTGACCGATTATCAATAACGGATATTAACTGGCAATTTAGAATTTAATATTAAATTAATGGTGATAATATTCAATAAAAGTCAGATTTAACTGGAATGACAATTAAAATATATCATATATCAACCAATCAATTTCTAATTGCATCATAAATTCAATTTAACTAATATAAGATAATTTAGTAGTTGTGAGTGGGTCAACACACTCATGTTCGATTTGTCGTTGATTTAAATTCCAAAACTAGCCCAAAAATTTAAAAGTTTTAGAGTGCAGCCAAACCAATTCCAAAATGTCCGGATACGATCACAATGGAGAAAATCGTGCATGAAACTGAGCTCGTATGCAAAAGTTATTAACGTTAGAAGATTGGAAAATTCGACTTCAAGTCTTACTTCGGTCCGCCGTCTCAATTCCCCAGTGCTCGCTCTGAGTTTTTGCCAAAACGACCGAGACCCGAGTCATTTGGCTCCTGACCCGAAGTCGCTATAGGGTTTTCGCCTCTAGAAACCAAAGCGTGACCAGATCCGCCTTGTTTGGCATGGAACTCTCTCTTACCCGAAGTTGCTGTAGGGTTTTCGCCTCTGGAACCTAAAGCGAACCTCATCCTGACTCGAAGTAAACCTGGAGCAACAAATCTTTTTTTTTTTGAAATTAGGTTTTGGAATTTTGGAAACTAGGTTTGATGTATGTCGTTTGAGAAGGATGAAGAAGATGTGCATACAGAAATAATAAAATGAGAAACAACTAGGGTTTATAACAGCCTATATATAGGCATGATTGGATCGAAACGATAATAACAACCCAAAAAGCCTGTTTCGTTTCCGAAACGAAAATGGATCATCCAATATATCGAAATATAGATTTTTGATATTTTTAAACTCAATGGAACAAGTTTCATGTTCTAATTCCATTGTATACAGAAGTTATCTTTTAAAATCAGCTTATTTAAATTGATTTCATTATATTGATTTATATGCGTTTCGAGTCCGCACGATCAAACGACAAGTCCGATCGCTACGAAACTTGAAACTATAATAATTCACTGTTATGGATCTGATGAAACTGCTTTTGCCGAAATCCGAGACAGTGGCCAAAATAGGTATTTTCATGTTAATTACATAAATTATTATTAAATTAATTTATCACTTTTCAAATTCAAATTTTATAACTAACAAATTTTTATCACTTTTGATTAAATAGTAATTATAATCTTTTAAAACAAATTTTCCATGTCAAATTCAACTATTAATGTTGCGCTAATTACAGCATTCCAATTCCAATTGCAATAAATTCATTAATTATAATTTAAAAACCAATAAATTGATTCATTTTGATTTCAATATTTTTATTCAATCAATCAATACTTTATAGACATAGTTAACATTGGTTTATCGATTATTATATCAATATACTACAGTTATCATCTTAATCACGTTAACTGCAATATTCAAATAGATTAATTGCAATTAGTTTCCAATTAAATTTCAACGGACTAAATAGTGAAACGATAATTAAACAATTGTTACAACTTATGATTTAGTGACATTTATATGTTTATTGTTAACAAATAAAGCTAATAAATTCACATGCTGATTAATTATTCTATATTAACTAATTTCTGTTTATTACATACAATTTCACCTTTAAACACAACATTTGATTTATTTCCTTATTTATAATTCATAACCAATTTTAACTTTGTAATCATTCCAATTAAATTGAGATTGCATTAAAATAGTTATCAATTGCCTTAAAGTAACATTATTAATGCAACAACCTTGTATTTTGTGATTATTTTAATTGTATATTTTAATTTTTTTAATTGAATTTCTAATTTAAAACTTTATTTTATTTAATAAAATGAATAAATTTGTTATTTTAAATAAAAAATTTGATTTTGATGTGAATTATAATTCCAAACATGAATAAATAGAATATTTTCCAAAAATGTGAATTTTTGTCTATATGGTCAAACTTTGACTTTTAAATTTAAAAATTTAAAATTTTGAATTTTATTTTTTATTATGAAAATAAATTTTATTTCAAGAATACTGCTTTTCGTTTCGTTGAAATCTGATTAATATTGTGAAAGTTATGTTTTTTAAACCATTGTATGTAAATTGTTTTATTTAACAAAATTGTTTATTTTAAATTATATAAATAATATTTTTGTTTGCCATATCATGTTCTAATTTGTGTATATATGTGTAACATGACATTTTATGTATATATTTTATTTTTAAAACATTTTTAAAGTGTAGTGGTAATTTTCTAATGTTTATTGTATTTTGTTTACAATTTTTAATTTTAGTTCCAATATAATAAACTATTTTCTTTATTTACTTTTTTATTTTTCCTAATAATAATTGTTTATTTTCTTTTTCACTTTATTTTTGTTTGTCTATTATTTTTATTTACTGATTTTAATTTGTTTGTTTCGAATAAAAGAAATTAGAAATTCAAAGGGATAAAGACTTTTCAATTTCTGGTGACTTTTCATTTGACTTGTCTTTTCATTTTCCTTTGGCTTTTCACTTGCCTTGCTTTGGTCGTACATCTCTCATGCTTAGCCATGTATTTTTCATTCTCATTCACGTGAAAAAACATTCCTCTTCACTTCAACTTACGGCTATCTCATCTTGGGAAAAAAAATTGTAAGTTTCCTGGCATCTTTATCTTACTTTTTCTTCTCATTTTCAATGATTTTTGCCTTGCTCCTCTTCAAGCTATGCTCGGCCACTACCACCCTCTTCTCCACCGACCACCACCATCACCATCCATGGCAACAACCACCTCTTTCCCCTTGTCCAGATCTGGTCATGCCATTATATTCAAGCTAGCACCTCAAATTTGCAAAGCACTCCTTGAAAACTTTCCTAGCCGAGCCAAGATTTCACCATACCCTTCATATATCACTTCGGCCACACCCTTATCCACCACCACCAGCAAGTACTTCACCTATGGCCATCACTTGACCTCTGATTTGACCTGAACCTTGCATGGCCGAGCCCAAATAGTGACATGGTCGAGCCTAGTATGCACCAAACCCTTCTCTTTTTCCTTGTCCTTTGATTTTCCCAATGTTGTAACTCCTACTCTTCATCTCCATGTTGTCGTGACATTGTGATGCATACCCGAGCCTATAACACTATAATGGCCGAGCACATGGAACCCCTAGGATGAGCACTTGAATGGTTAAAGCAAGGTCAAGCTATCTTGTTTTGTTGCTTTTTATTTTCCATTTTTTCAATATAATTTTGTGTTGAAAATATATGTTTATATTGTCTTGTTGTATTTGTTGTTTACAAGAGCAACATCTAGGCTCTCCATTCATTCAAATCAAAAGTCATGATGTATCGTGCTTGTCGTGCCTTTGGAATCGTTCTTGTGTGTCGTAGTGGTCTCTAGCTTTGATAAAGGTGAGTCCTTCTCACTCTGACATTTTTACTTATGAAATGTTAAATGGATGACAAGTGATTAGTAATTAAAATGTTACGCAAGTTAATTATGATTATATGATATGTTATTTCATGTTATTACCATGTTAATTTTGTTAATTACACTTGACATATGATAAATGACAGTATATTGTGACATTGACATGTTAGTATAATTGTTTATATTGTTTATGCATATATTCACTGCAAGTTCCCTGTTAGAATGGAATCACTATGGATTGAAATGATACATACCTGAACAGACATTAGAATAGGAAAAAATCATTATGAGATGAAACGATAGGCTCAAGTGATTTTTATTGTATTTTATTTGACTTGGGATAATGGGTTTGAAATGATAGAACTCGGGTATTTTTTTAAACTGCGGATTGTAATGATACATATCCGTATCACTTGATCTAGGATAGAAAATTTTAAACAGATCCCGTGGTATATTTTTAAATGATTTTTCTTAGGATATGTATTTTTAAAAGTATGAAATTTTGATTTAAAAATATACATTTTATGGTTATGAGAAAGCTAAATATTAAGTTTTGAATTTGTGAATTTAAGTATGCAAATTTGAAATAAATGTGATTTTGACTTTAAATTTTTATTTTAAAAATGTAAATAAACATTGTAAGTTAAATTTAAAGTTTTGAAATGATATTTGAAGTAAAATGTTAAGTTTTATTAAATTTACAAGTTAAGAAAATAGTGAATTTTGACTTAACAAATGGATTGAGATTTAAATTGGATATTTGATTTTAAAATTTAATTGTTATAAATCATATGTTAAAATTATTCAAATGTGAAAATTTGAAGTCTAGAAATATGATTTATAAGTTTAAAATAACAAAAAAAATTGAGTGTTAATGTTTCTGAAGTTATAATAAAATCTGGAATTTTATTAATAGCATTTCCAAAAATGCTGTAGTGTTATGACAACATTTTTAAGTGCTGTTTTCTTGAATTTAACTATGTTTGAAATAACTAAATATCTATTACGGCATTTTATAAAGTCGTTGTTCCTGAACTAAACTATTTTGAAAACTATAAGCTACGATAGCACTTTATAAATGTTGTCGTTACTATAATTTAACTATGTTTTGAAATATTATAGATTTTAACACTATTTGAGTTATATTTTAAAGTGCTAAATGATTTAACTTTTGAAATTGATTATTTGTGAAATTTAAGGAGTTTTGAATAAAATTTAATATTTAAATTTTAATTTCAAAATAATTTAAAGTAACTTTGAATTTAAGTAGCATTTACTTTGTTATGTGTTAAATGGAATGAAATGAAATGAGATAAATGGATTTTTGAATGAAATTTTGAAATGTGTTTTGTAATGATATTTGAAATAATAATTGAATGACATATTTGATTTTAAAATGATATTAAATTTGAATATTTGAATTTGAATTCAAATAACGATTTGATAAATGAGATTTTGAAAGGATATTTTTTTTATTTCAACAAGTACTCTAGCATAATTTAATATTTTAACATGCCTAGTGTAGTCATCCATGTCTAAAGGATTACCAATTAAACTAGCAATTTTGCTGATTCCATGTGCATTCCACAAAAATAGATTTAAGTTCTTCAATCTCACCCAAACTGGGTGCGATTCTAGCATGTCTCTTTCAAGCCTTAAGTTAGGTTCCCATTTTTTTGTGAATATAAGTTTACTATCAATGAACCATGGACCTCCGTCGCATACTTTCTTACAGTCTGTTTCATTACTGAATTTAATTAAATAAAAACCATTTTCTCTGGGGAAAATATCCCAATTTCCTTTGGGTTTCCATTCTCTTTTGATGTAAGCATTAAGATGAACATAGTATGGCCTCTTACCTGCAACGTACATATATATAGATGTGCCCCATATGCATTTTGCCGTATTGAATACTTCTTCATCAAGATCTGCATATGCTCCTTCCTCGTCTTCCATAAATTCGAATTTGTTGACCCTACTATTTATGCATGTGTTACCCGCAATAGCATCTGCCTACGTTCTGATTCCTTTCCTGATTTCTGGTTTCTTAACAGTCACCAGATCTGAAGCCTTTTTGTTGTTGTAACGTCTAGGTCCCACCAGATCCGTAGCCCTTGTAATACCTCCCGGATTTACTATTGCCCTAGTATACTGCTGTCGATCCCTGATTTGATTATTACTTTTTTTTCATTTTTATTCCTCACCTCTATCCACCCCGTGTCATCTACATCTTCGGCGATAGGTAGCTTTAATGAGATCTCCGCAGTATTTTCCTCAATCGCCTTTGTTTCGTTGTTATCAGTCGCCATTAGTCGCCCAAGATTATTTTAAAAAGCAAGTGACAGTATCAAAAAGCAGGTGAGAGCCAAAGACAGACAAGGAAATATATACATCTAGGAAATAGAATACGAGTATATCCCTCCTATATGTAATAACTGCAAATGTTTTGGTCACACATTGATACAATGTGAAACGGTGATTTGCCCCATTAAACAAGTGTGGAAACAAAAAACCACTACTGATCAAAATGAGCTTTCACAACAAAATATGACATAACTAAGTCCTACCAAAATAGATTCAAACATATACAATGAACAACAGAACATCACAGACTAGGAGCATAATTCTGATGAGCCAGAGAAGACAGTCCAAAATGCAAATCATGCACTGAATACTGTAGGGAAGGATAATGGCCAAACCCGTAGTTTGGAAAGTAGCTATCATTTGTAACTATAGAAGAAGAAGAGGAGATCAATAAAGTTGTACTTGATAATATGGAATATGAATCTGAGACAGAGGAAGAAATCAAAAACAAATATACAAAATCAAATCAAAAATATGCAACACAATTTAAGAAACCAGAGGCTAAAAACAAGGCGAGCTCAAGTCGCGAGGTGTCTCCTAGGAAATTGAGGAGTCGACCTCCAACATATAAATGTCCATAATCAGCTGGAATGTAAGAGGTCTAAACAATGACACAAGGCGTTTAGACCTCTTAAATCTTAGGAGAAATTACTCTCCTTCAATATTAAGTATTCTGGAGAATAAATTTAATGAAGAAAATCTTAAATTCTTTACTGATTCTCTAGAAACTGAATGGGAAATAATGCATAATAATGATGTAGGTGGCAAAGGACGTATACTCCTTTTATGGAATAAAAAAATATGGAATGTCAAACTTATGACAAGGACGATCAACAAATAACTATAAATGCTATCAACTCAGGGGGCCTCAAGATTATATTAAGTTGTGTATATGCAAGCAATCTAGCATCCCATCGTACCAATTTATGGAAAGTCATTACAGATATGAGTAGCAAGATAAATAAGCCCTAGATTGTCATGGGAGATTTTAATGCTATACTCAAAGCAGAGGAGGAAAAAGGACGACTCATCATAAGAATATCCCAGCTGGAAGAATTCAATAACTGTATAACTGGGGCAGGATTGGTGGAACCAGTCCACTGTGGCCTGAAATATACGTGGAGAAGTGGTGAATGCAAGAAAATATCTTGTAAACTAGACAGAGCGCTAGTAAATGTAGCATGCATAAACAAACTGTCTAATACAAGAGTAAGTATCCTACCCCCCTCAACTAGTGATCACTGTCCAATACTCATAAACTTAAAAAGGGAGAACTTGCGTACAAAAGGAAAACCTTTCAGTAGTCCAACCAATGGCATGAACTAGAAGGGTACACAGAGGCCACTCACATAAATCACATTCCTAAGGAAGATGGGACAGAATGCTACAAACTCGTGCAACTTCTCAAGACTGTTAAGAAGCAATTAAAAGAGTGGAACAAAAACTGAATTAAAAGTGATGATCAGATCAACAACCTCCAAACAAGGTGTGAAGAAATATTGACAATAATTGACAATGGAGAGTCTACTGAAGAAACATGGAAGTTATACTATCACTATCAAAACAGTCTGAAGGAAGCACTTAGAATAAAAGCCATTGAACTCAAACAGAAAGCTAAAGAAAAATGGATAACTGATGGGGATGAATGCACTAAATTTTTCTACACTAAAATGGCAGTCAGACAGAACTTTAATTATAATTATCATTTAATTGATCAAGATGGAAATGAATATGTTAACAACTCAGAATTTGAAGAACAAGCTATAAAATACTATAATGAGATGTTCAATGGAGAAGTTAATAACTCCCTACCAGTGATCCAGAGCAGAAGGATGGTAAATTCCAGGGGAAAAAGGTTGTTGGCCAATAAAATTACTATGAAAGAAGTGTGGGATGCTGTAAGAGCCATACATGTAGACTCCAGCCCCGGGCCAGATGGCCTAGGATCCAAGTTCTTCCTCCTCCACTGGAAATCTCTGAAAGAAGAAATTCTATCAGCAATGCAGGATATATTTCAAAGTGGCAAATGTGACAAAGAAATTAATCACACATTTATATGTCTCATTCCTAAGAAAGATAACCCATCAAAAATAGAAGACTACCAACCTATAGCATGTTGCAATGTGATATACAAAATTCTAAGCAAGATACTATGCAACAGAATGAAACTCGTTTTACCTGACCTCATTTCAGAAAGTCAAAGTGCATTCATCAAAGGTAGAAGCATTTTCGAAAACTCATTGATGGCACATGAACTGATTAGAAACTTCAACAAACCAGGTGCGGATAAATTCTTCCTCAAAGTGGATCTTCATAAAGCATATGATAAAATAAATAGAAACTATATCATTCATACACTAAAATCTATGGGATTTCCCCAAGATTTGTGAACATAATAAAAGAGTGCATAACTACTCCAACCTTTTCAATCTTGATTAATGGTGTACCAAAAGGTTTTCTAGGCTCCAACAGAGGAATCAAACAGGGCGATCCTCTATCTCCTTATTTGTTTGCTATTGCCATGGAATCCTTCTCATTACAAATGGAGCTGGCAACACATAACAGAACAATCCAGCCTATATATAACATTCAGCCTATGACGACCTGCTCATATGCATAAAATCCAGTAATACATCGGCTAGAGCTGTTAAGGATATTTTCTGCAAACTAGAGAGATACACAGGACTTAAAATGAACGAACAAAAAACCAAGTATTACTTATTTGGAAAGGAGGCATGCATAAAATTAAATATGAGAACCTGTGTAGACCTAAAGAGGAAGGAGGAGTGGGACTGAGAAGACTTAGAGACATGAGACTGGTCTATACTCTAAAACAAGCTTGGAGAATAATAAAAGGAAAAGGATTATGGGGGAATTGGATGAGGAGTAGATACATTAAAGGAAATTACTGGTGCATGCAAATAGACAACAATGCTTATGCAAAATGGAAAGCTATCATGAGAATAAGGGATAGCCACGGGAAGAGAAACTGATTTGTGGAAAGATCCTTGGATAACAGGCGAATCCTTGATCAATATACTGGGACTTCACACTTTCATAGATTATGGATGCCCCAACAAAAAAGTGACAGATATTATCAACAACAATGAACGGAATTGCTCACAGTTGCTAGTAAACCAGAAAATCAAAGAAAGAATACAATTTATGCCAATATTTAGCGGTCGAGAAAATGATATTTGGGTATGGAAGCCTACAGGAAAGGAGTTCACCACTAAGTCAGCATGGGAAGAGATAAGAAATCGAGACAATAAAGTCGAATGGAGCAAAATCATCTGGAATAATGTAAATATCCCAAAAATGGCTTTTACAGCCTACAAAGCAATTCTTAAAAGATTGCCTATAAAGACAGACTTGTAAAATGAGGGATTTTAACAGAAAAAAAATGCGAACTATGCAATCTAGAAGAAGAATCGCACGAGCACCTTTTCTTTACCTGTAAATACTCGAACGAAGTGTGGAAACAGTGGAAAATACAAATAAACCTATCAAAGGAAACAAGCACGCTGGAGGAAGAAATAGCTCACCTGGTTCAGAGGGGGAATAGCGTAGACGAAAAAACCAAACTGGCCAGCATCGCTATTACTACGACCGTTTGGAGCATATGGAAGGAAAGGAATCGACGATTATTTCAGGAAAAACAGCATAATAACATATAAGTCGGTAAACTTGTGAAAAACGACATTCAATTGATAAGAAAGAGAATCAAAGCTTGGGAAAATACCTCACAGGTACTAGATGAAGCTCGAACTGAAGAAGAGGATATGAATCGGCCATCGGCAGGAAACCCAAATACGAGCTACTTTCGGCCGCCATGATATTGAAGTTGTAAAAGAAGCAGATGTATTTAATTTTAATTATGGTATTTTTGAGTTGTATGCTTACTGTCGAATTGTATGTAACCTCTACACTGCTCGTATTGGGCTCTGTATTGGGTTTTAATATTGGGCTGAAATGCCTTCAATAAAATCTTACCCATTTTTAAAAAAAGGATATGATATTTTAATGATTTTGAAATGGTTTGGAAATGATTTGATCTTTATTTTGATAAAGAATATGAATTTGTAATGATAATTAATTTTGATAAATGAATATTTGAAGTTTATATTAGTATGAAAGGATATTTTGTTTACTTGTAATTTGAGTTTATTTAAATGATATTAGATTTATGAAATGAACATTGCAAAACTAAGCAATAATGAAGTTAAATTTTGAGATATATGAAATTATAAAATTTAGTTTTGAAATGTGGGATATTAAAGATTTTAAATATATTAAAAATTGAATAGTTTATTTGATGGACCAAATCTGTATTTGAAATTTGATAAGATTTGAAATGATTTGTTGGGAAACTGAATTGAATTGAAACTGATAGTTTGAATTGAATTAAACTAGAAATTCGGAATTTGGGTTTAATTGAATAAATTTGTAAAATGTAAAGAATTAAAGGAAGGTACCACGATTTTAAATGTATGATTTCGAAATGTTATGATTTTCAAAGTGTAATGATTTCAAGTATTTTGGTTTCGAAAGAGTTATAACTTTGAAAGTATTATGATTTTTGAAGGTGAATATATGTTTGAAATGGAAATGATATCGTATTGATTTGAATATAGTTTTGAAGTAAAAATGGTTTGGGTTTCGAAGTATAAACTATTTTGAAAGGGATATAGTTTTCAAATGAAATGATTTGATTTCTGAAGTATAAACTATTTTCAAATGACCACGGCGTAATAATAACAATTGGTAGTTAAAGAGACCGGGATCAGAAGTTGTCATACTCTCTGCCAACTTCAAAAACCACTTTAACAACTGTGTATGCGGTGGAGTTTCCAGAATGAAGTAGGATGGTGGCGACAATCCTATTATGGTATGAACGTGGACCCGACTCTCGTGAGTTGGCTTAAGGTGGCTAAAACAGGAGCGATCGACGGACCAAGTGAGGTCATTCCTCCTATCAGACACATTTCTTCAATGCTATACTCTTAATTATGATTGATTTGATGGCCATCCTACGATTTTGATTGTAAGTGTGTTCCGAGGTGGGCGTAGTGGCTGCTATGTTACCACCATCTCAGAAGCGTAATTGATATATCTACCCTGGCATTGCCTAGTTGTGTCGTGTCACCTACCATAGCGAGCTTTACTACGAGTTTGTTTTTCTCCCGAAGCCTATGGATTATTTAGGGTAGCCTCCTGATCTAGAGGTATGCTGATACTGAATGGACTACTGGGACTATTACGTGTTGAGGGCTATATGGGTGACCTTTTAACGCTATTTAAAAGTAAGTTTATTTTACTGTAGATATTATTATAATAGCGAATATTACTACATAGTAAATAGTTTAACGGATCCTTAAAAGATGGGCGATCCCAAGCATCCTTTAAGTTAGTGATGCATTTTTGTTACTACTCACTTGAGTTGATTTACAGTTCATAAGTATTCGTGTCCTGACTCGAGTGTTTTTTGTTTTGCTTTACACTCAGGTCAGACTGAGTGATTCAGCATTCAAGACTCACCTTCGGAGTTGGAGCTTTGCCTGAAGATCCAGCCATCTATTTTTCTTTCAGTATCCAGTGATTCCAGTGATGTGTTCTGATTTGTACCTGATGTATCTTGTTACTCTTCTGTTTGTATCTTTTTTAACTCTGATGTATCTTATTTTTATATAGTAGCTTCATGAACTACTATCTCTTTTAATTCCGTTGCATTATTAAATACTCTGTGTCTGTGATCTATGTTATTTATTTACTGTATATTCTGAGATTTGCCAAATTTTATTTACAATGCGGTATTTTGAGCAATTCAAGTCCGACATGTGCGGATGCGAATGGTTGAAAATATCGGGTCGTTACATGTGGTATCAGAGCTTTGGTTTTAAGCAAAACTTAGCATATATGGTAAATGTATTTACAGAATCACTTTCATTCGAGTTTGAATCTCTTCCCTTTTGATTCGATTCCTTTGAATTTTGGAACGTTCCCTGCGGTTCCAAAATCCATTCGTGTCCCTCACTATTCATCTTCTTTTGATTCCGGGGTATCCCATAACTCCACTTCGAATGATCTTTATAATGAGTCGGCGGTCCCGCCAATCTCAAATTGATTTGTAAAAAAGGTGAAACTCCTTTACAACAGCATCCATTCACCAAAGATTTTATATCCTCGGCTTAGATGCTAGTATCTATTATAATTCCAAACTCTATCTTTTGAGACCGAATGTAGATTTACCCCAGAAATCCACATCGATCTTATTCTTTAAGTCACGGTTGACTTAGATAAGGTTGCCCGCGATTTATTTAAGCTTATCTATCTTCCTATTCTGTTTTTTAATCATCTTGTCTTTTGTTTCCAATCTATCTTCAAAACATTTTGAATTGTACTTGTAAATCTATATTTAATGTTTTATATATTGTGTTATTGATGTTGGTTTGGGTTTTTGATCAATTCGTTTGATCAACGCTATCGATAAGATTTACAAAACACTTGAACAAAGCAGACTGTCACAATATGGTTTTTCAAATTTAGTAATGAAAAAATAATAGTAATTTTATTATAAAAAAATTTTGGATTTTATTGAATTGGTTGTTAAGAAATAATATTGATTTTATATATCATTATCTCTTGTTTCATATATAAATAATTGAACTATAAACATGGTTATAAATTTATTTGGAAACTCAAAATGAATTTAAAAAAGAATTTGGCAATTTAATTTCTGATGGTTTCAAACCTTGTATTTAAAGTTTTAAAGGATATATTATTTAAAGTATTTTTCGAATAGAAATTTGTTTCAAAAGAATTTTAAAGTTTAAAACTAGTGCTCTTCTCTTTGTCGCTAGAAAATAACTTCGGTGCTGATTGTAGCATCATCAACATTCATTTTCGAGTTTCGAAGTGAAGAGACCGTTCTGTAGTCTTGATATAGTTTTTCTGGGGAATTTAATTGATTTGAATTTCTAAAATAAAACTGGATTTATAACATATGCTGATATATGATTTAAATTTGAATGGATATATATATATATATATATATATAGTATATGTGCATTTATTTATCTCTAAATAGTTTAGAATTTATTGGAAATTAAATTTCTAAGTTTTATCTTGAAGGATAATTACAAGTATAATTTCAAGATTTGGATAAATATTCAAGCTCGAAATGATTAAATTAGAAAGTTTTATTTGTATAATACACAATTTCATTCCAATATAACTTACCTAAATTTTCAGAAGTTGAATATGTAATTGGATAATATATAATATAAAAAGGATTTTATAAATAAAATTTGAGTGGTTATAATAAATGTTATACACTTAAATTTTAGTTATAAAAAGATTAACATTGGTAAATAGAAAAAAAAAGGGTAATGGAATAATTTACAATATAAAATGATGTTAAAGGAACTTAGAATAAATTTAAAACAGTTATAACAAGTATAAATATGTTTAACATAGGTGGTAAAATATATTGAGAGGAATAAATTTAATTTTAACTAGGAATAAAGAAGAATTAATTTTATTGAGTACATTTTGAGTATAACAAATGATTTTTCAAGTCCATGATTTTAGAGATTATTTATTTAAGATAATTGGATGATAAGATAATGAAATTAGAGATGGTTAAGATTTATTTAACTTATGTAAAATTAATTTTCAATTCAAGTTGAAATTTTCATGGTTTCAAATTTATTATCTTCTTTTGTTTTTCAAACTATCTTTTGGTTGTCCTTATTTCCCTTATCTTGCTACAGAATGGGGAGGCTATTGCTTATACCAGTCTGTTTAGAAATTTTTCTATAATATTTGATAATCGTTGGTATTCATTTTTGAATCTGAGCACTGCTTTCCATCCACATACCGTCGGTCAAGCGGAAAGGGTGAATCAGATTTTAGAAGATCTTTTTCGTGCCTATGTTCTTGATTCTGGAAGATCTTGGGAAGATCATCTCCACGTTGTTAAACTTACCTACAACAACAGTTATTAGGTATAATTTCAATCTTCTTGTCATCTTATCTTAATCCTATTTCATTATATCCTTTTCTGTGTTTTTCCATACCTCATTCCTTTTCAAGGACGAAAAGTTTTGAGTGGGGGAGAGTGTAACAACCATATATTTTGTGATTATTTTAATTATTTATTTTTAATTATTTAATTAAATTTCTGATTTAAAAACATTATTTTATTTAATAAAATGAATAATTTTGTTATTTTAAATATAAATTTTGATTTTGATGTGAATTATAATTCCAAACATGAATAAATAGAATATTTTCTAAAAATGTGTAATTTTGTCTATATGGTCAAACTTTGACTTTTAAATTTAAAAATTTAAAAATTTTGAATTTCTGAATTTTATCTTTTATTATGAAAATAAATTTTATTTCAAGTATACTGCTTTTCGTTTCGTTAAATCCGATTAATATTGTGAAAGTTATGCTTTTAAACCATTGTATGTAAATTGTTTACTTAACAAAATTGTTTATTTTAAATTATATAAATAATATTTTTGTTTGTCATATCATGTTATAATTTGTGTATATATGTGTAACATGACATGTTATGTATATATTTTATTTTTAAAATATTTTTAAAGTGTAGTGGTAATTTTTCAACTTTATTGTATTTTGTTTACAATTTTTAATTCTAATTTCAATATAATAAACTATTTTCTTTTTATTTTTCCTAAGAATAATTGTTCATTTTCTTTTTCACTTTATTTTTTTTGTCTTTTGTTTTTATTTACTTATTTTAATTTATTTGTTTGAATAAAAGAAATTAGAAATTCAAAGGGACAAAGACTTTTCATTTTCTGGTGACTTTTCATTTAACTCGTCTTTTCATTTTCCTTTGGCTTTTCACTTGCCTTGCTTTGGCCATACATCTCTCATGCTTAGCCGTGTATTTTTCATTCTCGTTCACGTGGAAAAAAATTCCTCTTCACTCCAACTCACGGCTATCTCATCTTGAGAAAAAAAAAATTGTAAGTTTCATGGCGTCTTTATCTTACTTTTTCTTCTCATTTTCAATGATTTTTGCCTTGCTCCTCTTATGCTCGGCCACTACCACCCTCTTCTCTACCAACCACTACCATCACCATCCATGGCACCAACCACCTCTTTACCCTTGTCCAGATTTGGCCGTGCCATTATATTGAAGCTAGAACCTCAAATTTGCAAAGCACTCCTTGAAAACTTGCCTAGCCGAGCCAAGATTTCACCATACCCTTCATATATCACTTCGGCAACACCCTTAGCCACCACCACCAGCAAGTACTTCACCTCTGGCCATCAGTTGACCTCTAACCTGACCTGAAACTTGCATGGCTGAGCCTAGTGTGCACCAAACCCTTCTCTTTTGCCTTGTCCTTTGATTTTCCCTATGTTGTAACTCCTACTCTTCATCTCCTTGTTGTCGTGCATATGTGAAGCATACCTGAGCTTATAACACCATCATGGCCGAGCATATGGAACCCCTAGGTCAAGAACTTGAATGGTTAAAGCAAGGTCAAGTTATCTTGTTTTGTTGCATTTTATTTTCCATTTGTTTCAATATAATTTTGTGTTGAAAAATATGTGTTTATATTATCTTGTTGTATTTGTTGTTTACAAGAGCAACATCTAGGCTCTCCATTCATTCAAATCAAAAGACATGCTATATTGTGCTTGTCGTGCCTTTGGAATCGTTTTTGTGTGTCACAGTGGTCTCTAGCTTTGATAAAGGTGAGTCCTTCTCACTCTGACATTTTTACTTATGAAATGGTAAATGGATGACAAGTGATTAGTAATTAAAAATGTTATGCAAGTTAATGATGATTGTATGATCCATGTTAATTTTGTTAATTATCATCAGACATATGATGAATGATAGTATATTGTGACATTGACATGTTAGTATAATTATTTATATTGTTTATGCATATATTCACTGCAAGTTCCCTGTTAGAATAGAATCACTATGGATTGAAATATACATACCCGAACAGACATTAGAATAGGTAAAAATCATTATGAGCTGATATGATAGGCTCAAGTGATTTTTATTCTATTTTATTTAACTTGGGATTGCGGATTTGAAATGATAAAACCCGGGTTTCTTTTTAAACTGCGGATTGAAATGATACATATCTGTATCACTTGACCTAATATAGAAAATTTTATACTGACCCCTGGTATATTTTTAAATGAATTTTCTTAAGATATGTATTTTTAAAAGTATGAAATTTTGATTTAAAAATATATATTTTATGGTTGTGAGAAAGCTAAATATTAAGTTTTGAATTTGTGAAAGTATGTAAATTTGAAGTGAATGTGACTTTTGACTTTAAATTTTTATTTTAAAAATGTAAATAATGGAAATTAAATTTAAAGTTTTCAAATTATATTTGAAGTAAAATGTTAAGTTTTATTAAATTTACAAGTTAAGAAAATAGTGAATTTTGACTTTTAAATGTATAAAGTCTAGAAATATGATTTATAAGTTTAAAATAGCAAAAAAATTTGAGTGTTAATGTTTCTGAAGTTATAATGAAATCTGGAATTTTATTAATAGCATTTCTAAAAATGTTGTGGTCTTATGACAGCATTTTTAAGTGTTTTTGTTTTGAATTTAACTATGTTTGAAATAACTAAATATCTATTACGGCATTTTACAAATGTCGTTGTTCCTGAACTAAACTATTTTGAAAACTATAAGCTACGATAGCACTTTATAAATGCCGTCGTTACTATAATTTGACTATGTTTTGAAATATTATAGATTTTAACACTATTTAAGTTATATTTTATAGTATTAAATGATTTAACAATTGGAAATTGATTATTTGTGACACTTAAGGAGTTTTAAATATTATTAATATTTAAATTTGAATTTCAAAAGAATTTAAAGTAAATTTGAATTTAAGTAGCGTTTACTTTGTTATGTGTTAAATGGAATGAAATGAAATGAGATAAATGAATTTTTGAATGAAACTTTGAAATATGTTTTGTAATGATATTTGAAATAATAATTGAATGACATATTTGATTTTAAAATGATATTAAATTTGAATATTTGAATTTGAATTCAAATAACGATTTGATAAATAAGATTTTGAAAGGATATGATATTTTAATGATTTCGAAATGGTTTGGAAATGATTTGATCTTTATTTTGATAAAGAATATGAATTTGGAATAATATTTGATTTTCATAAATGAATATTTGAAGTTTATATTAGTATGAAAGGATATTTGGTTTACTTGTAATTTGAGTTTATTTAAATGATATTGGATTTATGAAATGAACATTGCAAAACTAAGTAATAATGAAGTTAAATTTTGAGATATATGAAATTATAAAATTTAGTTTTGAAATGTGGGATATTAAAGCTTTGAAATATATTAAAAATTGAATAGTTTATTTGGTGGACCAAATCTGTATTTGAAATTGGATAAGATTTGAAATGGTTTGTTGGAAAACTGAATTGAATTGAAACTGACGGTTTGAATTGAATTAAATTGGAAATTTGAAATTTGGGTTTAATTGAATAAATTTGTAAAATGTAAAGAATTAAAGGAATGTACCATGATTTCAAATGTATGAATTCAAAATGTTGTGATTTTCAAAGTGTAATGATTTCAAGTATTTTTGTTTCGAAAGAGTTGTAACTTTGAAAGTATTATGATTTTGAAGGTGAACATATGTTTGAAATGGAAATGATATCATATTGATTTGAATATAGTTTTGAAATAAAAACGGTTTTGGTTTCGAAGTATAAACTATTTTGAAAGGGATATCGTTTTGAAATGAAATGATTTTATTTTTGAAGTATAAACTATTTTGAAATGACCACGGCGTTATAATAACGATTGGTTGTTAAAGAGACCGGGATCGGAAGTTGTCATACTCTTTGCCAACTCCGAAAACCACTTTAACAACTGTGTACGCGGTGGAGTTTCTAGAATGAAGTAGGATGGTGGCGACGATCCTATTATGGTATGAACGTGGACTCGACTCCCGTGAGTTGGCTTAAGGTAGCTAAAACAGGAGCGATCGACGGGCTAAGTGTGGTCATTTCTCCTATCAGACACATTTCTTCGATACTATACTCTTACTTATGATTGATTTGATGGCCATCCTCCGATTTTGATTGGGAGTGTGTTCCGAGGTGGGCGTAGTGGCTGCTACGTTACCACCAGCCCGGAAGCGTAATTGGTATATCTACCACGACATTGCCTAGTTGTGCCGTGTCACGTACCATAGCAAGCTTTACTACGAGTTTTTTTTTCTCCCGTAGCCCATGGAGTATTTAGGGTAGCCTCCCGATCTGGAGGTATGCTGATACTGGATGGACTACTAGGACTATTACGTGTTGAGGGCTATATGGGTAACCCTTTAACGCTATTTAAAAGTAAGTTTATTTTACTGTATACATTATTATAATAGCGAATATTACTACATATTAAATAGTTTAATGAATCCTTAAAGGATGGACGATCCCAAGCATCCTTTAAGTTACTAATGCATTTTTGTTACTATTCACTTGAGTTGATTTACAGTTTATAAGTATTTATGTCCTGGCTCGAGTGTTTTGTGTTTTGCTTTACGCTCGTGCCAGACTGAGTGATTCGGCATTCAAGACTCATCTTCGGAGTTGGAGCTTTGCCTGAAGATCCAGCCATCTATTTTTCTTTCAGTATCCAGTGGTTCCAGTGATGTATTCTGATTTGTACCAGATGTATCTTGTTACTCTTCTGTTGTATCATGTTTAACTCTGATGTATCTTATTTTTATATAGTAGCTTCATGAACTACTATCTCTTTTAATTCCGCTGCATTATTAAATACTCTATGTCTGTGATATGTGATTATTTATTTACTGTATATTCTGAGATTTGCTTAATTTTATTTACAACGCGGTATTTTGACCAATTCAAATCCGACATATGTGGATGGAAATGGTTGAAAATATCGGGTCATTACAATTAACATTACTTTCTAGTTATTTTTCTTATTAATAAATCATGAATTTTTATTTCTTCCAATATTAATACCAACATCTTATTAAATTAATTTTTTTTATCAAAAATTATGGATCGTTACAACTGTCTTTATAAGTTCAACTCTTCCTGCTACAAAAAACAATTTGCATGACCATGTCTCCATTTTTTATTTAATCTTATCTAGAAAAGCATTACAATCATTGTCTTTGATTTGATTTGTAAAAGGAGGCAGTCCCGGATATTTTATTGGCAGATTTTCTTCAGCAATATGTAAGCATTCCAATACCTCTGCCTTGTTGTTGTAGTGTTTATTGAAGTGAATTTTGCTTTTAAATTCATTTACCAGTAACCATATAAACTTACACAACAGCTCAAAGATTTCTTTTGTAGCATTAGAAATATTAGCCTTGATATATAACGTAAGTTCATCTGTATATATAAGATGAGTTATGCTAGGTTTATTTCTGTTAATTAAGATAATATTCTTTTTAATTTCTTCTATCTCCATCAAAATGGTAAAGCATTCCATTGCAATAGTAAACAAATAGGAGGAGAGAGGGTCACCTTTTCTAATACCCCTACTACTTTTAATAAAACTCACCGGTTGACCTTTAATCAGTATAGAAAAAGTTATTGTATTAATACGCTCATACTAATTCACAATTTTTTTGTTAAACCCCATTTCTATCATCATTTTATAAATAAAATTTCTGTTTACTTTTTCATAGGCCTTTCGCAAATCTATCTTTATCCATATACTACTATCTATTTTTTATATTAAAGTTTCCCACCATTTCGTGAGTCAGCAAAAAAATTTCTTATATGTAACTCCCTGGTACAAAAAACTTTGATTTTTTGAAATAGTATGTGATATAAACTTCTTTAATCTGTTACTAAGAACAATTGTAATGATTTTCTATATATAATTAGAGTAAGAAATTGGTCTTAGATTTCTCAATCACTTCACTTTTATCCAATGATTTATATTCGTGATTTTCAATGATTTAAATTCGTGGTTTTCCATTACCAGCTTATCCAGATTATTCTTATCAAATCTGTTGACCTCAACAGGCTGATTATAGTGCCCTACGGGACTCTTTCCTTGTCATCATACCTAGGTCATCAAATCCTCATCCCCAAATGAAGTGACAATAGAAGGCAAATATGCCTTAACGTTACGTTGCTCTTCCAAAATAGGTTCCTTCGCTTAGTAGAGTTACTCAAGAATGTCGTTAATATGATATAATGCTTTGATATCTGAACTAGAATCATGGTATATTTTCTCTTGTGACTGATAGGACTCAGACAAACAAATATCCTCCACCTTATTAGTAATCTTATTCTCAACAAATATGTCTCAAATCTTCACACTCTCATCAACTTCCTCCTTAACTAAGGAGATCAAATCAGCTCCATTATGTAAGTTAGAACAATTTGTAACCGCATTCCCATCCACTTTCTCACTGCTTACCTTCATATCCCCACCTAACACCTTATCTCTGTTATCTAAATAACTCAAACTAACATATTTTTCAGTAATCGAAGACACCCTCTCCAGATCTACTTCTTTACTTTAGGAACCCAAGTCTTGATTAAAGTACACAAAATATTTCAAACCAAGTCTCCACCTTATTAGAAATAAGCACACGAGCATCTTAAATTAACTTTCTGCCTATTTTAACATTTCCTAGTGTTAGCTAACCAAATATTTCAAACCAGATTCCGAAGAAGGTTTCATATACTAATGCGTTTGTGTGCTAGTTATCAAATGTTTAAAACTACATAAAATATAGATTATGTGAAGAATTTACCCCATTCAATCAAGCAACAACGATGACCAGTTAACCCAATTTTTAGTGAATTAGAATGAAAATATAAACAATTAATTAACATTACACTAACAATGCATTTAAGAGGAACAAGTAAATTTGTTTGGGATCGATAAATGAATGAAAAGGAACGAGTAGAGATACCTGGAAAGACAACACCCGATGGCCAAAAAAGCTTCTTTGGTTGAGAGGACAGGGAATCGGGACGAGAGAAATAGGGGTGAAAGAGTATCGGTTTAAAAAGAGGATTTTTGTTAGGGTTCCACTTTTTTAGGGGTTTTTTTTTGGAGGAAGCATTGAATGGAAAACGATGAATAAGTGGCCTAGAAAATATTCTGTTGAAATTTTGCCGAGCTCTAGGCGGGAACATTTAACAGCGTATCATTATTTAATTTTGTTTTGTTGAACTACTGACAATTGCAGTCATCTTCACAATGCTATTATTTTCAATTTTATTTGGCTACAAAAAAGAACTTTTCTTGAAGTCCCGGTTGGAATCTTTTAAGCATCTGTTTGGTTTCCAATTTTATTTTGCTATAAAAGATTCAAAAATTCCAATTGGGACCTCAAGCACCTATTATGAGTATGATCACTATTCCTTCATTTTTTTGGTTTCCATACAATTAGATTATTAATTAAGCTTGATAATAAGTGCCATAAATAACATTGATTCAAAAATTTCTTTACAGTTAATATTTGTTATTTAGGCATAAAATACAAAGATCCATGGGCATACATTTAATATACTTCTACATATGCTCCAATACTTGTACATACGCTATGTTAATTAATACATTTTTTAAGCTAGAATTGGCATATATAGTTGTATTGTTGTTGCCAGCAATATTTCTTGTAGTGAAAAAGTGGAAAATAATATTGAAACATTAATGATAAGCAAAAGTTCAATGTACTTGTACCTGAATGAATTCAGTGACCATTTTGCTCTAGCAGTATCAATTGAGATAACCTATTAGCTCGATATCAATTCGAAATCTGAAATAAAGAATATAATGTTAATAGATAAGCCTAAATACCAATTTTTGGAGCAGATGGATATGGAGGTGGACAATTACTCATTATGCACATGCATCGGTACATAGTATACATTGACATACATTCAGCAATGCCTGATATGTAAATACAAGATGTATATGTTAAAAGATATTCATACTTAATAAACCATAAATGTTACAGAATTTACGTAACCTCGTTATAGTAAAAATTGCTTCAAGATCTAGAATCCTAGAACCAATTAAATATACTCATGTAATCAAGGAAACTGCCATTATCATCCAAAACATTGTTCATATTATTAGTAGGCATTATGCTAGACATTCTAGCATAGAAAAATTTAGTAGCTTCATCTCCTCCTGTTAACCAATCAATTTTAGCGTTTTGCTTTAGATTACTGACTTTAATTTGTAACTCTTTTAACATGTTAATTTAAATGATGAAAAAATTCTTGGCAATTTCTTAATTCTCAAGATTTCTATCTAACATGTCCTATAACTTCTTACCCTCTTGTTTTATTTCACTGATTACATCTTCATGATTGGGATTTATTTTATTCCAGTGTTCGAGTTTATGTTTTGTATATCTTAAAAACATATTAAATCTATATTGATTAGTACCCTAACACTCGAAAGAAATGCAATCTTGTTATTCGAAACTACCATAAAGCGTTACGAAACCAACTGTAACTTCAATAACAGTTACAGAATAATACCGCAGTAGTAACGGCAAAAACTGTCACTAATTTTGAAAAATTGTAACACAAAAATGCCTAAGTAGATCCATATGAAAAGTATTACCGATTAAAGAGTCCGAATCCAGTAGAAACTGTTTCCTTGAAACAATATTGCCGCCGTACGTAGTTTCACGGGTGTTAGCAATTTGTTTCCCAGGATGAAACGGACCAGCCCCGCAGCGTGGTTGCAGACGGAGCGTCGACGAACTGAAGAGATTATAGCACTAGAACAGAGAGATGTTGGAGGAAGAAGGAACAGAATTTGAGATAAAACTGAATGATTTATTCTCAGATTCTGGCCGCCTATATATAGGTTGGAGGAGGTGCCTATTCGTAGCGGTCGTGACTGTTGGAAAGGTTGCGACCCTTAAACCAACAGTAGTGACCGTTGGGTGCGCGCGCCTGGTTGCATCTGGTGACCATTCAAACGAACAGACTCATCCGATCGAAAAATAGCCGTTTTAGCGCATGCAGGCCCAAGCGGCAGTCGGTGGCCTATTTAATCACGAGACCCCAACTGCCCCAAGGCCCAAGGCCCAATCTTTGACATTTTAAATTTAATATGAAGGCCCAAAGCCTACATTGCCACAAGTCTTCATGTCACCTTCTTCTTTTCTTTTGAATTAGTATAATGGGTTGTGATATATAAGGTGATATTGAAACAAATATCCCATGATGTGGGACTTTGTTTCAATACACACTCTTATTCTTCCTCTTCCCCACTTCCTCATTCATTCATTTCTAACAATCCCCCACATGAATGAACAGTTGTTCTTAGTTTCACGAACCATTTATCGTATTGGTTAAAGTAGCATATAGGCCTTGAACTTTCCTAGTGTTTACCTATTTGAATTACAGGCGAATCAGTAGACATAGAATGTCCTTGAACTGTAAGCCTTTTGTGTAATTCTACAATAGATAACACACGACTAATGTTTCTTATAATCCTTCGTTCTCTATATGTGTTCATTTTTTCCTTGAACACCTGCCTGGTATCATAAGTGCTTAGAGAATTTGGTCTTATAATTCTCTTTGAAGCGGCGCCTTCGCACTTACGTAGATGATTCTGTAAAGGGTATTCACAATTCCTCAAGTACAGACATCATTAAAAGTATCAATACTTATCCTATTTTTCCAACAAACAAGGCACTGAATTATCATAGGAATGGTTTGTGTGTAACAGTGCTGTCAAGTTTCTCTTAAACTTAGTTGTCCCTTTGAACCTAGATCTTGGGATCTCCAGTCAACTAGGTGGGGTTTCCATTAAAAAAAACTTTTATTCTATAGGCCTTAACCCCATTCCCATCGATAAGGTTTGAACTTTCTCTCTTGGCAAGCCTTTAGTTAGTGGATCCGCTATGTTATCTTTTGACCTTATGTAGTCTATAGTGATAACTCCGTTAGAGAGAAGTTGTCTAATTGTTTTGTGTCTACGACGAATATGCCTAGATTTACCATTGTATAGTGCACTATTAGCTCTTCCAATTGCTGATTGACTATCACAATGTATACATATTGGAGGCACAGGTTTGCTCCAATTTGGAATATCTTCCAACAAACTTCGAAGCGAGTCTGCTTCTTCTGCGGTCTTATCTAGTGCAATAAACTCTGATTCCATCGTAGATCTAGCTATACAAGTCTGTTTGGATGATTTCCATGATATTGCTCCATTTCCTAATGTGAACACATATCCACTTGTAGACTTTGTATCTTGTGATCCAGTTAACCAGTTGGCATCATTGTATCCTTCCACTGTTGAAGGGTAGTTTGTATAGTGTATACCATAGTTCTGTGTATACTTTAGGTATCCTAGAACTCTGATTATCGCTTTCCAATGATGTTTACCAGGATTGCTGGTAAATCTACTCAGCTTACTTACAGAGTATGCGATATCTGGCCTAGTGCAGTTCATAACATACATGATACTTCCTAGTATACGAGAATATTCAAGCTGGTAGATACCATCACCAGTGTTCTTTACCCAATTTTGGTTCATATCTACGGGTGATTTTGCAATAGTTATATTATATTGCTTGAATTTTTCAAGTATCTTACCGATGTAATGTGATTGGGATAATGCATATCCCTTTGGTGTTCTCAAAATTTTGACACCCAATATCACATCAGCCAGTCCTAGGTCTTTCATATCAAATCTAGAGGATAACATATTCTTTGTAGATGTTATTATGGCTTTGTTATTTCCTAGGATCAACAGGTCATCAACATAAAGACAAACAATGACATATCCTAAATGTGTGTGTTTCATGTAGACACATTTATCTGATTCATTTATTGTGAATCCATTTGATAACATAGTTTCATCAAATTTCTCATGCCATTGTTTTGGAGCTTGTTTAAGGCCATAAAGCGACTTTACTAATTTGCATACTTTATTTTCCTTTCCATAGCTCAGAAACCCTTCAGGCTGCTTCATATATATTTCTTCCTCTAGGTCACCATTCAAAAATGCAGTTTTTACATCCATTTGATGTATTTCTAAATCAAGTATGGATGCAATTGCAATAAGCATCCTAATGGATGTTATCCTCGTCACTGGTGAATATGTATCAAAATAGTCCAGCTCTTCCTTTTGTCTGAATCCTTGGACTACAAGACGAGCTTTGTACTTGTCTATTGAACCATCAGGTTTCAATTTCTTTTTAAATATCCATTTATTACCTAAGGTCTTGCATCCTTGAGGTAAATCAACTAATTCCCAGGTATGATTAGCCATAATGGATTTTATCTCATTGTTAATAGCCTCTTTCCAGTAAGGGGCATCGCTGGAGGACATAGCTTGTTTGTATGTCAATGGATCATCTTCTAACATAAAGGTATAGAAGCCCGGTACAAAGGTTTTTGAGGTTCTAGACCTTTTACTTCTCCTTAGTTCCTCCACTTGTTGATCAGCACTTATTTGCTGAAGGTTATCTTCAGTATCCTCAAGAGAATTGGAGATTTCATCTTCCCTTGGTCTCTTATGAGTATCACTGTCAGTGCCCTGCTTTAAAGGGAATATATGTTCGAAAAATCTTGCATTTCTCGACTCAATGATGGTATTTTCATGAATATCATCAATTTCAGATTTGTGTACTAAAAATCGATAAGCAGCACTGTTTTGTGCATATCCAATGAATACACGGTCAATTGTTTTTGGTCCTATCTTGACCTTCTTTGGTTTAGGTATCTCTACTTTGGCAAGACACCCCCACACTTTTAAGTATTTGTAGGATGCCGGTCTATTTTTCCAAAGTTCGTGAGGAGACTTGGATGTTTTCTTTCGTGGTATTTTATTTAAAATATGGTTTGCCGAAAGAATAGCTTCTCCCCAAAAGTTATCTGGCAAGCCAGAACTGATTAATAAAGCATTCATCATTTCTTTAAGAGTTCTATTTTTCCGTTCGGCTATACCGTTGGATTGAGGTGAATATGGTGCTGTAGTTTGGTGTATAATATCGTGCTCAGCGCAGAATTTCTCAAAAGGAAATTCATATTCTCCTCCTCTATCACTTCTTAAAGCTTTAATTTTCCTGTTGAGTTGATTCTCAACTTCTGCTTTATAATGTTTAAACATATCGAATGCTTCATCCTTGCTTCTAAGGAGATACACATAGCAGTACCTAGTACAATCATCAAAAAACGTAATGAAATATCTTTTTCCTCCTCTAGTTTGACACATTTTCAAATCACATACATCAGTGTGTATAAGGTCTAGAGGTTCAGTTTCTCGTTCAACATGATGAAACGAGGTTCTTGTCAATTTTGCTTCTGCACAAACTTGACATTTATAGTTAGAGTCTATGTTACATTTTGGTATACATTCTAGATTAATCATTTTTCGCAGTGTATCAAAATTAACATGCCCTAATCTAGAATGCCATATGTTAGAAGAGTCAACAATATAAGCAGAAGATTCACTTTTATTCATATCAATGTTTGGTACAATAGTTGTTACATTTGCCTTGAATAATCCATCACATACATATCCTCTTCCTACATACACTCCATTCTTTGATAATACAAACTTATCGGATACAAAGGTTAATTTGAACCCATGCTTGCTAAGCAAGGACCCTGATATCAAATTCTTACGGATTTCTGGAACGTGAAAACATCACTCAAAGTAAGCTCTTTTCCAGAAGTTAGTTTCAGCACAACTTTTCCCTTGCCTTCGACCTTTGATGTAGATAAATTGCCCATGAAAAGTTGTTCATCATCAATTGCAGTTTTATAAGTTGTAAACATCCACTTATTAGCACATATGTGTCGAGTGGCACCTGTGTCTACAAACCATTCCCTTGAATTACCAACAAGGTTGCATTCTGATATTACTGCACATAGATCCATATCAGAAATGCCATTTGTAAATTCAGCCGTATTTGCTTCTAATTTCTTCTTTTTGGGAGCGCGACATTCGGCTGCTTTATGCCCCTTCTTTCCACAGTTATGGCAAGAACCCTGAAATTTCTTCTTCGACTTCTGAGGCGCATTCTCACGTTTTCTCTTGTTAGGTTTATCTGACTCAACAACATTTGCTTTGGCAGCCATATTCTGAGAGATCTTTTTCTCAGAATTTCTATTATCTTTCTCTATTCGCAGACGAACTATGAGTTCTTCCATTGTCATTTCCTTACGCTTATGCTTAAGGTAATTTTTGAAGTCCTTCCACGATGGAGGAAGTTTCTCAATGGTTGCGGCAACCTGGAAAGATTCGCTAAGTATCATCCCTTCATCATGCAGTTGACGGATGATCAGTTGTATTTCTTGAGTCTGGTTGATCACAGTCTTTGAATCTACCATTTTGAAGTCGAGAAATTTGCCAGCGATGAATTTCTTCATGCCTGCATCTTCAGTTTTGTACTTTCGGTCCAAGGCCGTCTAGAGTTCCTTGGATGTTGCAACAGTACAATAGACATTGTAGAGGCTATTATCCAGACCATTCAGAATATAGTTTTTACACATAAAGTCAGAATTTTTCCAGAAATTTGCGGCCTCCACTTTGATTGCATCGGGTTCGAGTTCGCCAACTTCAGGAGCATCTTCGGTCAGAAACTTGGCGAGGCCTAATGTTGGTAGATAAAACAACATCTTCTGTTGCCAACGTTTGAAGTCTGTCCCGTTGAACTTTTCTGGCCTTTCTCCATGAGACAGTGCCATTGTCGGAAGCAAAGGCATTGGCTGAGTGTTTGTCACCGTCTGTGTTGGTGTAGCATTATTGTTGTTGCTATTTTGAGACATTGTCGTCTACAACAATCAATATTGTTTCAAGAATATTATTCGCAACTACCGTAAAGCGTTACGAAACCAACTGTAACTTCAATAACAGTTACAGAATAATACCGCAGTAGTAACGGCAAAAACTGTCACTAATTTTGAAAAATTGTAACATAAAAATGCCTGAGTAGATCCATATGAAAAGTATTACCGATTAAAGAGTCCGAGTCCAGTAGAAACTGTTTCCTTGAAACAATATTGCCGCCGTACGTAGTTTCACGGGTGTTAGCAATTTGTTTCCCAGGATGAAACGGACCAACCCCGCAGCGTGGTTGCAGACGGAGCGTCGATGAACTGAAGAGATTACAGCACTAGAACAGAGAGATGTTGGAGGAAGAAGGAACGGAATTTGAGATAAAACTAAATGATTTATTCTCAGATTCTGGCCGCCTGTATATAGGCTGGAGGAGGTGCATATTCGTAGCGGTCGTGACTATTGGAAAGGTTGCGACCCTTAAACCAACAGTAGTGACCGTTGCGTGCGCGCGCCTGGTTGCATCTGGTGACCATTCAAACGAACAGACTCATCCGATCGAAAAATAGCCGTTTTAGCGCATGCAGGCCCAAGCGGCAGTCGGTGGTCCATTTAATCACGAGACCCCAACTGCCCCAAGGCCCAAGGCCCAATCTTTGACATTTTAAATTTAATATGAAGGTCCAAAGCCTACATTGCCACAAGTCTTCATGTCACCTTCTTCTTTTCTTTTGAATTAGTATAATGGGTTGTGATATATAAGGTGATATTGAAACAAATATCCCATGATATGGGACTTTGTTTCAATACACACTCTTATTCTTCCTCTTCCCCACTTCCTCATTCATTCATTTCTAACAAACCTTTCATAATTTCTTTATAACTCTCATCTTGAGTCTACCCATTTATAAAACTAAAAGGTTGTTTGTAATTTTATTATTAATGTCTTTTAAGTTTATCAAAATAGGTGTATGATCACTTATATTTTGTTCAATGGTTTTGCATGAAACATTAGATAATTTATTTAAAAAGTTTTCATTAACAAGGACTCTATCCAATTTACACTGGATGTTTCTAAATTCTTCCGATATGTAGGTGAATTTATTGCCATTTGGTAGAGGTTCAATTAGACCAGTTTCGAACAAAAAAAATTCAATTTTTTTCCAATTTTCTGAAAGGCACTGAATTACCACTACTTTCTCTCTATATTTCATTACATTATTAGAGTCTCCTAATAAAACCCAATGATTATTACACTTTTTATCAATCTCTTTAAGTTTTTTCCATAGAATATCTCTCTCTGACTTAAAGTTACCAGCATAGGTTCCTTTTATTTGAATAGTTAAACCACTAGTATTATAATGGAACAATTTATAAACTGATGGTATAAAATTATATCTTTGACACTCCATATATCAGAATCCCAAAGTAACATACTTATATCATTACCTACACTTATATTATTATTAATACCTTTCCAGTTATTTGAGGTTTTTTGACAAAATTGATCGAAACTGATATTATCAAATTTATTCTCTACTACTGTTGCTACTGATACTTTATACTTCCTTATAACATAAGGACTTCTAATTTTTTATAAGGGGCTCATGATATTCTATGTTATAATAGACATTATAAAGCAAGTAAAAAGTTTCTAGTTCTCATATACATGGGATGGCTGCTTTACTCTTTTTTTATATAATCTTCAAACTCCTTGTTAGGTCATTCCATTCTAGATTATCTAACACACATACACACTTTTGTTTGAAGCTTTCTGGTTTTTCTTTTACCTCTAACCTCTCTATGATTATTCTTTAAGTCCAGTATTATGGCTTGTTGATCTGGGATACGTGCATATCATTGTTGGTGTCGTACCTTCTAACATCACCTGATAATGCAGCTGCCTCAGAATATACCTCTGTCTCTTCCATTTCCATATTTGATGCCAATTCTAAGCTTGTATCATTTTGAATATTAGATTGTAACTGGCCCGTATTTAAACAATGATCTAAAATTGAGGGGATTTCAGATTCTAACACATGCATATTGTTTTGGTCCCCCACGTATTCTTGTTTTCTGTACTTTTTTATTGCTTTGATATATAAGGGGATTCTTATTCTTTTCTTCTATACTTTTTGACTATTTTGATATCTTAGGGGATTCTTCAACAATGATATGTGCTGAATGCTCATTGGGTTGTATATTCCCTCCTTGTGAGCCTATGCGTGCTGCTTTTGATTTTTCAACTGCTTCTTCAGAAATTTGATTTTTTTGAAAACTCTTTCCGTTTTCTTGCTTCATTGTTCGTTCTTTGGAAGAATCATGAATTTCCCTAAAGCATTGGCTTGATTGTTGCTTTCTTGATTTTATTGAATGTTTTTCTACTTAGGACCCATGCTTTCTTTGAACTACAATGGCTTCTATGGTGACCAAAGCATATACATGTATCACATTTGGTAGGAACCTAATTATATTCCACCTTCTGTACAATTTTTTCACCATTGTATAATGTCAAATTGATTTCTTTTGGAAGTTCTTCATTTCCCGCCACTTTTACAAGAATTCGAACAAAATGCAATCTCGTTTTCTTAGCTATAAGTGCATCAAATTAAATTGGTTTTCCAGTAATATTGGCCACGATGCTGAAAGCCTTTAGATCCCATAAGTTTAGGTAACATTTGGTAGTCTTTTCCATATCCGCATAGTTGTTAACAAATCTTTGTTAAATTTGATGCTACTAGACCACTTTCTTATTATGATGAGTCTTCCATCCTAGAAATAAGGGTTGCTTTTGAGGATTCTTTCACAATCCGATGATTTTTTAAAGTTAATCAAGAAAAACCCATTTTCTGTGGAATATACTGTTGGGAAATCAAATCTACGGTTTCGAAGACAACAACTATACAATTGAAATCGAATATGCATATATATTTCTATTTACAGGTAATTGCTAAAGTAATATCACTAGAGAGACAAGAACAAAGCTCAAAGAACATTACAAGATACGACAAGTCGATAGGATCAGTGGAGCAATGACATAGATACACGAAAAGCAACATGCATAGGATCAAACGTCGGGGTGCACTAGCCAGACGTCTGAATAAATCCTCTGGATTACAAACCAGATAGAATCAGACGTCTGGTTCATGTATCGGACGTATGAAAGGCTACTATATACAAAAAATATATAGACCCGGACATCTGAGACATATTCCAGACGTCTGGAACTGAACTCGGTTTTTGAAATTCAAATAACAACTGCCGCATTTGAAAAGACATCTTCGCTTCTCTTTGCTACAACTCTTCATCACCATCAGAAGCGACCATGGAACTCTTGTTAATGGATGCAACTACTCAAGGAATCACTCTACCACTATAAATAACATCAAGAATCCAAGAGAAGAAGTTACCTTACTTACTTGTGCTCTTTACTCTTATACTCTGACATATTCTTGATCTATAGCAACTATATATTTGTATTTCATTCTTTCATATATTCAGAACTCTTCAATCAATATTCTTTAGACTTTCAATTGAAGCATTTGTACTTAATAGTCAATATTCGCGTTATAGAACACACACTTAACAAGAACAAGCTATTGTAACCAAGCTTATTCCTCCGGACGAAGTGAGGGTGTTTGATAGTCGAATTCCAAAGAGGAGTTTGGGACTGGACGTAGGATGGGAGGTCTGAACCAGTATAAAATCCTGGTATGCTTAGTCTATATTTTACTAGATTAATTTTATATTAGTTACATCATATAGTTAGTCACATATACTTGCATATACACTACACGATCCATCCTATAGACTTTCAATTGGTATCGGAGCAAGGTTTGATCAAAGTACAGTAACTTGTTTTTGAATCATTTTAATATGACAAGTATTTTTCAAGAAGGACAATCCACAGCACGACCCCTACTTTTTCATGGCTCTAACTATGCATATTGGTCAACACGTATGAGAATTTTTGTGGAAGCTAATGGTCTAGAGATTTGGTCAGCCACTCAAGATAAATATGAAGCACCTACTATTGCTACGAACACATGGATAGATGCACAAAAAACATAGGCTTCTAATAATGCCAAAGCTATGAATGTTTTATTTTGCTCATTGGATAAAAATGAATTCTCACATGTCATGCTATGTAACACTACATTTGATATTTGGCGCACTTTACAAGTCACACACGAAGGCACAAATAAAGTTAAACAAACCAAGATTTCAATTTTACAAAATCAATTATCATCATTTAAAATGAAAGAAAATGAATCTATAATAGATATGTACTCTAGATTTCAAACCATTTAACATGATTTAATGGCATTTGGAGTGAAACTTACAAATTTTGATTTAGTTTCTAGAATACTCAGTTCTTTAACTCCAGAGTGGGAAAGAAAAGTATTAGCTATCGAAGAAGCTAATGATCTTTCAGCACCCTTAGTTGAAGAATTGATAGGAAATTTAATGTCCTATGAAGCTAATTTGCCGGTATGAAAAGAACTAAATTCGAAAAAAAAGAATATAGCATTCCCAGCAACAAATGAAGACTCCGACTTAAACGAAGAAGAAATTGTATTTACTGCCAAAAACTATAAAAAATTCAAGAAGTTTAGGAAAATGACTAAATTTTAGAAAGGAGGAAAATCAAGCTCAATGAATCAAACATCAATCAAATGTTATGAATGCGATCAATTTGGACATATAAAGAAAGACTGCCCCAAGCTCAATAATGATAAAAAGAAGAACAAATTTGAAAAACTCAAAAGGAAAAAGGCTTTCAAAGTAACGTGGGATGACTCGGATTCTTCATCATCTGAAAGTGATAGCGATAGTGACGGAGAACAAGCTAATGTGTGTTTTATGGCACATACTGATGAGGTATGTCCCGAACTTAGCTATGACGAATTACTAGAACTTAGCATGGAATTAGATGATAAATTTAAATAAATTAAAAAATTGAACAAAGAGCATATAACCAAAATAAATAGACTAGAGCTTGAAGTAGGAATGTTAAAAGATGAAAAAAATTATCTTAGAAGAAGAACTAGAATTATCTCAAGAAAAAATTAAAAATAATTTGATAGAAAGTGCGGCTATTGCTATTGAATTGATAAAACTAAAATAATAAAAGATAATTTGTTAAAAGAAAATGTCAACTTGAAGAGTAATATTGAAATTTTAAAAATTGAAATTTTAGAATTAAAAGAAAAATTAGTTAAAATTACAAATAATGTTTCAAAATTTAATAAAGGAAAACAAGATTTGGAAAATCTTATCAAAACTTCAAAACCATCAGGTAATAGAAATGGAATAGGATTTAAAAATAGGACTAAAAGTTTACCTAAGTCTAATATGAATATCAAAAATATGAAAATTTGGATTCCTAAGACAAATAATAATTTGATTAGAAAAAAACATATTGGAGATAATTCATTGATGGTGGAACAGTAACCATTGGAGATAATTCAAAAGGATATGTCGTGGGCATTGGAGAAGTCATCAACTTTGGTATTTCTAACTCTCCTATTATTACAAATGTTTTATTAGTAGAAAATTTAAAACACAACCTACTAAGTATTAGTCAATTATGCGATAAAGTTTTTCAAATAAATTTTGAAAATGATAGATGTAATATTTTCGATAATAACAAACAACTTGTATTTAAAGGTTTCAGAAAAAAGAATATTTATGTATTAAACATGAATATAAATACAAACTCAAATTTATGTTTAACCGTCAAACATGATGACCCATGGTTATGGCATAAATGATTTTTCCATATCAATTTTAAATATATTAATAAATTAGCAAAATATGAGCTAGTTAGAGGTTTACCTAAAATAAATTACAAAGTAGAAAATTTATGTGACGGTTGTCAAATTGGAAAACTAAAGAAAAGTTCTTTTAAATCTAAAAATAATATTTCTACAAAACAACCATAAGAATTATTACATTTAGATTTATTTGGTCCAACGCAGATACGATCTATAAATCACAACAAATATGTTTTCGTAATAGTTGATGATTTTTCAAGATATACATGGACTTTATTTTTAAAACATAAAAGTGATACCTTTGGTATGTTTAAAATATTTGCAATTTGAAAATTAAAAACATTCGACGTGATCATGGCGGAGAATTCGAAAATGATATTTTTACAACTTTTGGCAATAAGAAAGGAATAAGTCATAATTTTTCTTTTCCTCGCACACCTCAACAAAATGGTGTAGTAGAAAGAAAAAATATAATGTTACAAGAATGTGCACGAACACTACTACATAGTAGTGGTCTACCAAAACATTTTTGGACTTAAGCCATTGCCACAGCTTGTTATGTGTTGAATCGAGTAACCATACGTTCTATGACTAAACAAACTTGTTTTGAAATATTTTTTGAAAGAAAACCTATAGTATCATACTTTAAAACTTTCGGATCAAAATGTTTTATATTAAATACAAAAGATAATTTAGGAAAATTTGACCAGAAGGCCGAAGAAGGAATCTTTGTTGGATATTCGGATCGCGGGATCGCGGCAAAGCATATAGGATTTTTAATAAATGAAATAATACTATTGAAGAAAGTTTACATGTTTCATTCGACGAAAATTTTCTTAACCATCATACTAGTGATGATGAAGAAATAATTCCAATAACAAATACAACAAACTCTATTGATAATGAGACAAATGTGCAAAATGATACTTTGATATCATCCCCTAGAATTCTTAAGAATCATCCAAAAGATATTATCATTGGATATCTTAATTCTAGAGTAACTAGAAATCAACTTAATCAAATAAGCCATATAGCATTTGTGTCAAATTTTGAACCAAAAAATTATAAAGAAGCTTCAAATGATAATTTTTGATAATAGCTATGCAAGAGGAACCAAAATGATTTGAACGTAATAATATTTGGGAATTAGTACCAAGACCAGAAGATCAATCAATTATAGGAACAAAATGGGTATTTAAAAACAAAGCAGATGAAAACAGAAATATTGTTAGAAATAAAGCACGTTTAGTTACTCAAGGCTATAATCAAGAAGAGGGTATCGACTATGATGAAACCTTTTCTCCACTAGCAAGATTGGAGGCCATTCGTACATTACTCGCCTTTGCAACTCATCACAATTTTAAAATATTTCAAATGGATGTCAAAAGTGCTTTTCTAAATGGTTTTATTAAAGAAAATGTATATGTAAAACAACCCCCATTATTTGTTCACGAAAAATATCCCGACCATGTTTTTAAGTTACACAAAGCATTATATGAATTAAAACAAGCTCCTCATGCGTGGTACGAATGTCTTAAAAATCACTTAATTACATGTGGTTTTCAAATAGGCAAAATCGATACAACCTTATTCATTAAACGGGAAAATAATGATATTTTTGTAGTACAAATTTACGTTGATGATATTATATTTGGTTCAACCAACAAAAATTTATGTGATCGATTTTCAAATATTAAGAAAAACGAATTTGAAATGTCACATATGGGAGAATTGAATTTCTTCTTAGGTTTACAAATAAAACAACTTGAAAATGGTATTTTTTTTTCACCAAGAAGAATATTGTAATGATCTATTACATCGTTTTAAAATGGATAAAACTTCGAGCAAACCAACACCAATGAGTGCTACTGTTCACTTAGAAAAGGATGATAACGAAAAAGATTTTGATGAAAAATTATATCGTAGCATGATTGGTTCTTTACTCTATTTGACGGCTAGTCGACCCGATATTATGATGAGTGGATGTTTTTGTGCTCGATTTCAAGCAAAACCAAAAGAATCTCACTTAAGAGTTGTTAAACGTATTTTACGATATCTATCTAGTACTAGAGATTATGGTTTGTTTTCCCTAAAGGATCATCATTTGAACTATTATCATATAGCGATGCGGATTTCGGTGGATGTAGAACAGATCGTAAGAGTACTAGTGGAACATGTCACTTTATTAAACAATCATTAGTTTCATAGTTTAGCAAAAAGCAAAATTGTGTTTCTTTATTAACTTGCAAAGTCGAATATGTCTCAGCGGCTCTAGCATATGCACAAGTGATATACATGCAACAAACACTTACGGATTTCAGCAAATTTATCAATAAATCTCCAATATATTGTGATAACACGAGTGCAATAAATTTATCAAAAAACCCTATCAATCACTCTCGAACTAAGTATATAGATATTCGACATCATTTTTTACGAGACAATGTTGAAAAGGATCTATTTCATTAGACTACGTAAATACCAAAAATCAAATATCAGACATCTTTACAAAACCACTAAATGAGCAAACTTTTATTAAACTTCGACGTGATTTAGGGATTTGCTCTCCTCACGTAATACTCACTCCTTCTTTTAGGCTATGATTAGCCATTAGTTTTTCTATCCACAAATTATAATTAAATTTTTCACCTTATAGTTAGTTTTTTCAAATTTTCCATAAATAATTTTTAAACTTCTATATAAACAGTTATACAACAACAACAAAAATATACACACAATTCATATTTTTTAAGAAACAAAATATAGTCATGTCTTCTGAAAATTCTTATATGTCCATCTCGACACCTACGACGGATAGCTCGACCGATACACCACAACGACTTCCTACACCCACAACAAATCAAGAACCGACGTATAGGTGGTCCTCACATCACACTGGATTCACTCCCAATAGCAAGAAGACCAAACGATCTTTATTTGTCCCTCCTAACAAAAAGGAGGAAATTGATGAAATTCATCACTATCAAAAACAACAAATAGATCTTCAAAGAGAACTATATTTTGAAAAAAAGTTACAGCACATCGGCTAAGCTTTTTGGAGCAAGTAGCGATTAAGTTTTGTACATCACGAAAGAAGGATGTCCATGAACCACTTTCAAATCCTTGCAATTCCTTGGATCCCTCTTCTTCCTATCGTACCCCTTTGGATCCTTCACCAAGAGGATTCTCTGGCACCCCGAGGACCCACGAACGTGTAAATATATGTCTCCACTTAAATCATGGAGGGATAACAAGTCAGAAGATCATAAAACTCCATCACCATCTAAATAAATTACATTTGTATTGTATGTGTATCTATGTTTATTTGTTATTTCATTTCACACAAATAATACTACATTTTGTTTAAAAAATAGAGTATCGAGAAATAAGCAAAACCATTAAATTTTAGGCTATTTTTAGAAAAATTTCCTATTTCGGACATCTGGATATGGACCTCAGACGTTTGACACTTTGATATACCTTTATTTTTTTAGCACTGTGCATATGTGAGACGTCTAAAAATTTGCTCTGCCTCCTCGAAATTAAAATCAGACTATTTCAGACGTCTGAAATTCGATCCAGGCGTTTGAATTATGTCTCTGCCACCAAGTTTTAAAAACTTGACCTATTTCAGACGTCTAATATTTTTCCCAGACGTCAGGAATACCTCTCTGACTATCAATTTTTTACAACTTCGATCAAACCAAACGTCTAGCAAATAAACCAGACGTCTTAAGTTATCCAATATATTCGAATTAGGGAAAACCAGACGTTTGATTTAGAATCTAGACGTCTGAAATTCAATCGACGTTTTAAAATCACCCAGATAACGTACTTTTTTTACTTTCATCTCTATTTTTTTCATCTCCGATTTCCCCATTGATGATTTTTCTCTCAAAATTATCTTTTTACGTGTGCTCAATTCACAATGCCTCCTCGAACTAAAAATTCCAAGATATCCAAACGAAAACAAGACCAACCAACATCATCATCAAATCCTCAAGTTTGCTCGGATGATCAAATCGAAAGATGGATGAATAGAGAACCATACTCAATCAAGAGATATGAGGATATACAAAAGAAAAAACTTCACATAGGTCCTTTCTATAACCTAATTAAATTTCCAATGTATGATTTGGATGAAATGTGTGAGAATGCCGGATTAAGAACATTGATTTCATTCACTCCTAATGACATCCAAATCGATCAATTGGCAATATTTCTTTTCTATGCAAATTTGGATAGCACTTCAGTATGGAACACTGAAGATGAAGATAGTTGGTTATGGTCTAGCGTATATGGCAACACGATTAGACTCACTCCTGGCATAATTGGTAGAACACTAGGATGTTCTGACACAGGCAAAGATTTATACAATATTCCTGATACGCGCTTCAAACCAAGAAATAGTATAACACATCAAATTTGGGAAGATGAAATGCCAAAATTTGCCTCTAAATATCTACGTCCAAAAGCACGACTTCTTACTCGAATGATAACCAACACCATCGTTCCACATATGGAAGTCATGAGCAAATAACCGAGTTAGAGCACAAAGCCTTATATGCTCTATTTAGCGAACAAGGGTGAATTAGGCCAAATTTATCTTTGACGAGCTCAAACATTTTTGGACTCGATCACGGCCATCAATTATCTACCATACGTATATTATGAGACTTCTTCGGGTACACAACATCCCTTCCTACCTATCGACTTTTGAAGAAATCTCTCCAAAATATGCTTCCACCAAGTTTTTCTCACTTATGCACTTACCCGAGATTCCTCCAGAATTTATATCCTTTAAAGATTGGACGCACAATTGCCAAACAAACAAGTTGAGCCTCTACCTCAACCACACGTTGAACCATCTCAAGAGGAGGAGCATCATCGTGAAGTAACCCCACCTCCTCCTGCACCATTTGATTATCCAAGTCAGGATGAGATTGTGGAGACTCGAACAGAAACATATCCAAATGAAAGCATTCGAGATCTCACCCTTCGAAATCAACATATATTATCTCAAAATCAAAAACTTTTAGCTAAACGTATTGGCAACTTCGAAACATCATTTGCTACACACCTAGCAACAGTTGAAGAATCACTTTCAGTTGTCCTATCGGTTCTTAAAGAAGTACTCCAAAAGGTTCGCGGTGCAACACCGCTTTCTGAAGATTGGCCAACCCCAGTACCTTCTCCTCCCGCAAAACAGTCCAAACTTTCTGAGGATGAACCTCTCAAACAAGCTTTGACATCTCCTACAAAGCATAGCACTTCTCAAAAAGAAGAAACAGAGGATGATCAAGAAAAAGCTTCTCTGAGGGAATCATAGATTTTAGGATTTCAAATCTTGTACATTTGCTAAAATCTATGAATGTAATCAATTTTTAATTATTAATGAAATCTTTCCTTTTGTGTGTTGTCTTTGACGATAGGATAAAATTTTATAATTCTTTTTGATAATGCCAAAGGGGGAGAAATATATATAAGTATAATTATAAAACATTAAAAATAAGCACATATTCAGGGGGAGATTTATAAATTACATATAAGTACATTGTATAGTTGCCATCATCAAAAAGAGGGAGATTGTTAGGAAATCAAATCTATGGTTTCGATGACAACAACTATACAATGGAAATCGATTATGCATATATATTTCTATTTACAGGTAATTGCTAAAGTAACATCACTGGAGAGACAAGAACGAAGCTCAAAGAACATTACAAGAGACAACAAGTCGATAGAATCAATGGAGCAATGACACAGATACACAAAAGTAACATGCACAGGATCAGATGTCTAGGTGCGCTAGCCAGATGTCTGAATAAATCCTCTGCATCACAGACCAAACAGAATCAGACATCTGGTTAATGTACTTAGACGTCTGAAAGACTACTATATACAAAAAATATATAGACCCATACGTCTGAGACATACTCCAGACGTCCGAAACTGAACTCGGTTTTTGAAATTCAAATAATAACTACCGCATTTGAAAAGACATCTTCGCTTCTCTTTGCTGCAACTCTTCATCACTATCAAAAGCGACCATAAAACACTTGTTAATGGATGCAACTACTCAAGGAATCACTCTACCACTATAAATAACATCAAGAATCCAAGGGAAGAAGTTACCATACTTACTTGTACTCTTTACTCTTATACTCTGATATATTCTTGATCTATAGCAACTATATATTTGTATTTCACTCTTCCATATATTCAGAACTCTTCAATCAATATTCTCTAGACTTTCAATTGAAGCATTTGTACTTAATAGTCAATATTCGTGTTATAGAAAATACACTTGATAAGAACAAGCTATTGTAACCAAGCCTATTCCTCCGGGCGAAGTGAGGGTGTTTGATAGTCGAATTCCACAAGGGAGCTTCGAGACGGGACGTAGGATGGGAGGTCCGAACCAATATAAAATCCTGGTCTGCTTAGTCTATATTTTACTAGATTAATTTTATATTAGTTACATAATATAGTTACATAATATAGTTACATATACTTGCATATACACTACACGATCCATCCTATTAACTTTCAATTTGTATCATAGCAAGGTTTGATCAAAGTACAGTAACACGTTTTTGAATCATTTTAATATGGTAAGTATTTTTCAAGATGGACAATCCACAGCACGACCCCCACTTTTTCATGGCTCTAACTATGCATATTGGTTAACATGTATGAGAATTTTTATGGAAGCTAATAATCTAGAAATTTGGTCAGCCACTCAAGATAAATATGAAGCACCTAATATTGCTATGAACACATGGACCGATGCACAAAAAACAGTGGCTTCTAATAATGCCAAAGCTATGAATGTTTTATTTTGCTCATTAGATAAAAACGAATTATCATGTGTCATGCTATGTAACACTGCATTTGATATCTGGCGCACTTTACAAGTCACACACGAAGGCACAAATAAAGTTAAACAAACCAAGATTTCAATTTTACAAAATCAATTCTCATCATTTAAAATGAAACAAAATTAAGCTATAGTAAATATGTACTCTAGATTTCAAACCATTCAACATGATTTAATGGCCATTGGAGTCAAATTTACAAATTTTGATTTAGTACCTAGAATACTCAATTCTTTAACTCCAAAGTGGGAAAGAAAATATTAGCTATCGAAGAAGCTAATGATCTTTAAGCACTCTTAGTTGAAGAATTGATAGGAAATTTAATGTCCTATGAAGCTAGTTTGCAGGCACGAAAAGAACTAAATTCGAAAAAAAGAATATAGCATTCCAAGCAACAAATGAAGACTCCGACTTACACGAAGAAGAAATGTATTTATTGCCAAAAATTACAATAAATTCAAGAAGTTTACGAAAATGACTAAATTTTAAATAGGAGGAAAATCAAGCTCGATGAATCAAACATCAATCAAATGTTATGAATGTGATCAATTTGGACATATGAAGAAAGACTGCCCCAAGCTCAATAATGATAAAAAGAGGAACAAATTTGAAAAACTCAAAAAGAAGAAAGCTTTCATAGTAACATGCGATGACTCAGATTCTTCATCATCTGAAAGTGATAGTGATAGTGACAGAGAATAAGCTAATGTGTGTTTTATGGTACAAACTAATGAGGTATGTCCCGAACTTAGCTATGACGAATTATTAGAACTTAGCATGGAATTAGATGATAAATGTAGACAAATTAAAAAATTGAACAAAGAGCATATAGCTAAAATAAATAGAATATTACTTGAAGCATGAATGTTAAAAGATGAAAAAATTATCTTAGAAGAAGAACTAGAATTATCTCAAGAAAAAATTAAAAATAATTTGATAGAAAGTGAGGCTATTACTATTAATTTTGATAAAACTAAAATAATAAAAGATAATTTGTTAAAAGAAAATGTCAACTTGAAGAATAATATTGAAATTATGAAAATTGAAAATTTAGAGTCAAAAGAAAAATTAGATAAAATTACAAATAATGTTTCAGAATTTAATAAAGGAAAACAAGATTTGGATAATTTTATCAAAACTTCAAAACCATCAGGTAATAGAAATGGAATAGGATTTAAAAATGCTCCTAAACAAAAAGGAAATGATGCTAAGAATTATAGTTATAAAAAGACTAAAAGTTTACCTAAGTCTAATATGAATATCAAAAATATGAAAATTTGGATTTCTTAGACAAGTAATAATTTGATTAGAAAAAAGCATATTAATAATTTTTTAGAAAATGTAGTCCATAATAAAAATTATATTTATAAAGGTACCAAACCATCTTAGGTATGGCTACCTTCTTTTAACATCTAGGACCCAAACAAAATATATGGGTACCAATTAAAATATCTTTTATTTTGCAGGTACCCAAAATAAAAAATAAGGAGAAATGGATACTAGATAGCGGATGCTCTAAACATATGATGGGAAATTCAAAAATGTTATAAAAATATAACATACATCAATGGTGGAACAGTAACCTTTGAAGATAATTCAAAAGGATATGTCGTGGGCATTGGAGAAGTCATCAACTTTGGTATTTCTAACTCTCCTATTATTACAAATGTTTTATTAGTATAAAATTTAAAACACAACCTACTAAGTATTAGTCAATTATGCGTAAAGGTTTTTAAATAAATTTTGAAAACGATGGATGTAATATTTTCGATAATAAAAAACAACTTGTATTTGAAGGTTTCAGAAACAAGAATATTTAAGTATTAAACATGAATATAAATACAAACTCACATTTGTGTTTAACCATTAAACTTGATGACCCATGGTTATGGCATAAACGATTTTGCCATATCAATTTTAAATATATTAATAAATTAGCCAAATATGAGCTAGTTAGAGGTTTGCCTAAAATAAATTACAAAGTAAAAAATTTATGTGACGGTTGTCAAATTGGAAAACTAAAGAAAAGTTCTTTTAAATCTAAAAATAATATTTATACAAAACAACCGTTAGAATTATTACATTTATATTTATTTGGTCCAACACAGAAACGATCTATAAATCACAACAAATATGTTTTCATAATAGTTGATGATTTTTCAAGATATATATGAACTTTATTTTTAAAACATAAAAGTGATACCTTTGGTATGTTTAAAATATTTACGATTTGAAAATTAAAAATATTCGAAGTGATCACGGCGGAGAATTCGAAAATGATCTTTTTACAAATTTTTGCAATAAGAAAGGAATAAATCATAATTTTTCTTTTCCTCGCACACCTCAACAAAATGGTGTAGTAGAAAGAAAAAATCGTACGTTACATGAATGTGCACGAACACTACTACATAGTAGTGGTCTACCAAAACATTTTTGGGCTGAAGCTATTGCCACACCTTGTTATGTGTTGAATCGAGTAACCATACGTCCTATGACTAAAATAACTTGTTTTGAAATATTTTTTGGAAGAAAACCTAATGCATCATACTTTAAAACTTTCGGATCAAAATGTTTTATATTAAATACAAAAGATAATTTAGGAAAATTTGATCCGAAGGCCGATGAAGGAATCTTTGTTGGATATTCGGATCGCAGCAAAGCATATAGGATTTTTAATAAACGAAATAATACTATTGAAGAAAGTTTACATGTTTCGTTCGACGAAAATTTTCTTAACCATCATACTTGTGACGATGAAGAAATAATTTTAATAACAAATACAACAAACTCTATTGATAATGAGACAAATATGCAAAATGATACTTTGATATCCTCCCCTAGAATTCTTAAGGATCATTCATAGTGTAAATAGAAATAAACTTAATCAAATAAGACATATAACATTTATGTCAAATTTTGAACCAAAAAATTATAAAGAAGCTTCAAATGATAATTTATGGCTAATAGCTATGCAAGAGGAATTAAATCAATTTGAATGTAATAATGTTTGGGAATTAGTACCAAGACCAGAAGATCAATCGGTTATATGAACAAAATGGATATTTAAAAACAAAGTAGATGAAAACGTAAATATTGTTAGAAATAAAGCACGTTTAGTTGCTCAAGGTTATAATCAAGAAGAGGTTATCGACTATAATGAAACCTTTGCTCCAGTAGCAAGATTGAAGGCCATTCATACATTACTCTCCTTTGAAACTCATCACAATTTTAAACTATTTTAATGGATGTCAAAAGTGCTTTTCTAAATGGTTTTATTAAAGAAAACGTATATGTAGAACAACCCCCATTATTTGTTCATGAAAAATATCCGGACCATGTTTTTAGTTACACAAAGCATTATATGGATTAAAACAAACTCCTCGTGCATGGTATGAACGTCCTAAAAATCACTTAATTACATGTGGTTTTCAAATAGGCAAAATCGATACAACCTTATTTATTAAACGAGAAAATAATGATATTTTAGTAGTATAAATTTACGTTGATGATATTATATTTGGTTCAACCAACGAAAATCTATGTGACCAATTTTCAAATATTATGAAAAACGAATTTGAAATGTCACATATGGGAGAATTGAATTTCTTCTTAGGTTTACAAATAAAACAACTTGAAAATGGTATTTTTATTCGTCAAAAAAATATTGTAATGATCTATTACGTCGTTTTAAAATGGATAAAACTTCGAGCAAACCAACATCAATGAGTACTACGGTTCACTTAGAAAAGGATGATAACGGAAAAGATTTTGATGAAAAATTATATCATAGCATGATTGGTTCTTTACTCTATTTGACGGCTAGTCGACGATATTATGATGAGTGTATATCTTTGTGCTCGATTTCAAGCAAAACCAAAAGAATCTTACCTAAGAGCTATTAAACGTATTTTACGATATCTATCTAGTACTAGAGATTATGGTTTGTTTTACCCTAAAGGATCATCATTGAACTAGTTTCATATAGCAATGTGGATTTCAGTGGATGTAGAACAGATCGTAAGAGTACTAGTTGAACATGTCACTTTATTAGAGAATCGTTAGTTTCTTGGTTTAGCAAAAAGCAAAATTGTGTTTCTTTATCAACTTACGAAGCCGAATATATCTCAGCAACTCTAGCATGTGCAAAAGTGATACATGCAACAAACACTTACGGATTTCGGCAAAATTATCAATTAATTTCTAATATATTGTGATAATGCGAGTGCAATAAATTTATCAAAATACCAGATCAATCACTCTCGAACTAAGCATATAGATATACGACGTCATTTTTTACGAGACAATGTTGAAAACGGACCTATTTCATTAAAATAAGTAAATACCGAAAATCAAATAGAGGACATCTTTACAAAATCACTAAATGAATGAACTTTCATTAAAACTCCAACGTGATTTAGGGATATGCTCTCTTCATGATCTGTTCACTTCCTTCTTTTAGGCAATGATTAGCCATTAGTTTTTCTATCCACAAATTATAATTAAATTCCGCACCTTTATTTTTTTAGTTAGTTAGTTTTTTTTACAAATTTTCTATAAATAATTTTTAAACTTCTATATAAACAGTTATACAACAATATATATATATATATATACACAATTCATATTTTTTTAAGAAACAAAATATAGTCATGTCTTCTGAAAATTCTTATATGTCCATCTCGACACCTACGACGGATAGCTCGGCCGATACACCACAACGGCTTCCTATACCCACACCAAATCAGGAACCGACATGTAGGTGGCCCTCATATCACATGGGATTCACTCCTGATAGCAAGAAGACCAAACGATCTTTATTTATCTCTCCTAACACAAAGGAGAAAATTGATGAAATTCATCACTATCAAAAATAACAAATAGATCATCAAAGAGAAATATATTTTGAATAAAATGTTATAGCACGTCGGCTAAGCTTTTTGGAGCAAGTAGCGATGAAGTTTTGTACGTCACGGGAGAAAGATGTCCATGAACCACTTCCAAAGCCTTACAGTTCCTTAGACCCCTCTTCTTCCTATCGTACCCCTTTGGATCCTTCATCAAGATGATTCTTGACTCCCCAAGAACCCACGAACGTGGAAATATATGGTCTCCACTTAAACCATGGAGGGATAACAAGTCAAAAGATCGTAAAACTCCATCACCATCTAAATAAATTACATTTTTATTGTATGTATATCTATGTTTATTTGTTATTTCATTTCACACAAATAATACTACATTTTGTTCTAAAAATAGAGAATCGAGAAATAAGCAAGACCATTAAATTTTAGGCTATTTTTAGAAAAATTGCCTATTTTAGACGTCTGGATATGGACCTCGGACGTCTGACACTCTGATATACCTCTATTTTTTAGCACTATGCATATGTCAGACATCTGTTATAACCCCCAGACGTCTGAAAATTTGCTCTACCTACTCGAAATTAAAATCAGACTATTTCAAACATCTGAAATTCGAATCAGGCGTCTGAATTATGTCTCTGCCACCAAGTTTTAAAAACTTGACATATTTCACACGTCTGATATTTTACCCAGACGTTTGGAAAAATTCTATGACGATCAATTTTTTACAAATTCGATCAAACCAGACGTCTAGCAGATAAAGGAGACGTCTAACAGATAAAGCAGACGTCTTAAGTTATCTAATGTATTCGAATTAGGGCAAACCAGACGTCTGATTTAGGTTCCAGACGTCTGAAATTTAGTCGACACTTTAAAATCACCCGGATAACGTCATTTTATTTACTTTCGTCTCTATTTTTTCAACTCCGACTTCTCCATTGACGATTTTTCTCTCAAAATCATATTTTTACGCGTGCTCAATTCACAGTGCCTCCTCGAACTAAAAAACCCAAGATATCCAAACGAAAACAAGACCAACCAACATCTTCCTCAAATCCTCAAGTTTTCTCGGATGATCAAATCAAAAGATGGATGAATAGAGCACCACACTCAATCAAGTGAAAGCAACAAATAAGGCTAGCTATTACTTAGGATCGTGTAATGTGGAATATAATTAAATCTAAATGCAGAAACAGATGATAATAGCAAAGTAAATAAAAATAAAACAAGCACACCGGGAATTTTTATACTAGTTTGAACTTCCCGTTCTACGTCAAGTCCTAGACTCCTTCTGAAATATCAACTACAACAACCCTCACTTAACCCGGAGGAATAGGTTTACACTACTTGAGCAACCGAACAGGACTTCACCCGCCTAAACAACCGAATAGGACTTTAAATAACAAATATATCTGACTGTAGTGTATTCTTAAATAACACTGATAAGTCAATTGAGTATAATCTTTCTATAATCTTCTCCTTTATGATATATAGTGGTGTGCTTTGAGAATTGTGGAAGATAAAGTGATCTATGATCAAAGTATGTAAGCAATATGAGTGTAATTTGAAAGTTTGAGAATAGATGAGAATTCAAGAATGCTAATAGTAAATTCGGTGAATTGTTTGTTGAATTCTGTAATCTATTTATAGTATATAAAGAGTTGCAACTACAGATGAAAAGTTACATTGAAGAGAACAGGTGCAACCATTGATTTTGAAATTGTTTCTCTTTCGGCGAAGAGAAGTGACTTTTCAAGAAAATATCAGTCAGAAATATTCAGACATCTGAATAAAAAATTCAAACTTCTGAATTGGATTAATATGCAAACAGCAAGAAAATAGGCAATTTTGGGCCTTATTCAGATGCTGAATATTTTCGTTCAGACGTCTGAATATTGTGAAAACAATATTCATGTTTCAGCACTCAGACGTCTAAATGAATGGTTTCAGACGTCTGAGTTTACTCTTTTGTACATGAATGAGCATGTGTGTGCATGTATGTATATATATTTATATATATATATCATTTAAGGAGAGATGTTAACAAATTTCCACGTAAAGTACAGACTCTAAACACACAATATACTACTTTAAACATCTGTAGATGAATCTACAATAAATCTCCTGCAAAGATGATTAGTATACACATAACATTTTATATGGGTTGTCACAATCAAAATCGAGATTCCAACATTCTTCCCCTTTTTTATGATGACAACTATATAAAATTAATAAACTATTAAACTATTTTTACTTCCCCTGTCAATATGCACAAATTAAATTTCTCACCCTTTGTCATCGACAAAAAGAAAGAACATAAATGATAATAGATAATTCATTTCATTAAAGCAAACAAAGTAGTAGATAATAATACATAAAGAGATAATGTTTTAGAAATTTCTCATACAACTAGACAATAAAAGTGACAAGCAAAACATAAGAAAATAACTAAAAATAGACCAAGATAATTAAATTGGCTTGAAAGAGATGGATCATTGTGATTAGAACTTGAGCTTGAGGAAGACCATTCAAATAGAGACGGATTGTAAGCTAGAGTGGATGAAGAACCGGAACAAGAAATTCGATCCCATATTTTATTGAGAAAGCCTTTGATAGAGTTGAATTTTCTTTCTGTTTTCTTCTCAAGTGCCTTTATGTCCCGATGAAACTTTGATTGATTTTGGGAGAGAGTGATGATGGCTTGTCTTGAAGAAGTATCCAGGACAATTTCTTGGATGGTGTCATCGTCCTCATTTTCTTCTTCATGTTGAGTATGAGAAGAAGAAGCAATACTAGTGTCTCGAGTTTGAGGAACACCTTGTTGAACATTTTGCGACCATTGGTGGAAGGAAATAATTTGTTGAGAAGGAGGCCGTATAGGAAGACCCATCAATCCTAAAGTTTTAGCGCCTAACTCACTAATACTTGTAAAATCGGAGTCAAGCATTGGTACACCGATATTTAGGAGAATGTGCATAATATAGGCACCATAATGAATGGTTTTATACTTCCTTCGGATTGTGATATCTTGGAATTCATCCAAAATAATTTTCTCCCAATTTACTTGTTGATTAGAGTAGATAGAATAAAGTGCTTGAAAGTTTTCATTATATACTTTTTCATAACTTCCCGTCCTTGGTTGGAGAGAACGAATAAGTGCACGGTGAATTAGCCTAGCTTGTGGTCTTAAGAAGGTAGATTTTAAATTGCCCAAATTTATAAGTTGATCGGACAAAAATTGATGTGAAACTTCATCCCGATGTTCCATATCAACTTCAATTTCATTAATATCAATTCCTTGATAAGGGCAATTTAAAGTATGACATAGTCTTTGTAAAGGAAAGAAGATTCTTACGCCACAAACTAATGACCAAACACAATCTTGACGGTTTTGAGGATTTTGATGATCCAAATTTAAGTTTGCAAGAAAACGTTTAATCATAAGATGATTAATCTTAACATTGTTAGGAGTATACCCAATCAAGCTGTCGAAGTGAAATTGCTCCGCTAACTCTCTAATACGATATGTTGCGAAATTCGAAAATTTCATGAATGCTCCTTCGAAGATGTTGGAATTCTTCATAGAATTAAGTCAAGAAACATCAACATCGTTCCATAGCCATTGCCGGATTTGATCTTCGGATGGTCTGGAAGATGATTCTCTAGTTCTCTTTGATCTTGGTGCCATTGGAGACCTAAAGGAAGGTTAAAAGCTTTGAGGAAGATAAAAATGGGGGCTAGGGTTCTGAAGTAAGAAGAAATGAAGTGAAAAAGGCATTATATAAAGGGTGAAAAGGCAGGGGTATAATGGTAAAGAAAATAAAGAAGAACAGTTAAAAAAAGGCTCAGAAAAAATTTAGCCGTCCGAATCATTCGATTCAGACGTCTGAATCTGGGTTAAAAAAATTTCTATTATAAAGATTCAGATGTCTGTTTATACTAATTCAAACGTCTGAATTTTGTACAGAGGCACATATAGTCTTTTTCGAGAATAAAAACAATACATATTATTGAATAATTTTTAAGTATTGTAGATTTTAGAATACACAGAATCAAATTAACATGTTATATAAACAACAAGAGATAATTAAATAAATTTTGAAGAAGAGGATGGAGTATGATATGATTCTTCTTCAACTTTGGTGTTCTCTACAAATGGTCGAAGTGGAGACCATCTGTTATCATGTTCCCAAGAATTTGGAGTTGTCGGTGGACGTTGTTGTGATGGTTCCCAAGGACTGCGACGACTTGGAAAATGAGCTGTAGACGGTTGATGAACAGTATCTTTTGATGAAGAACCACAGAATTTTAACGCTACTTGTTCCAAAAGCTAATCCGTTTGGCATTAACTTTTTGCTCATAATATAATTCACGTTGTAAGTCTAATATTTCTTTCTAATAGTGATGAATATCATCGATTTTCTCTTTTGTGGATAGTGATCCAAAAAAGAGAGACCATCTTGTTTTTTAGTTGGTGGAGTATATCCAGTATGAGTTGAGGGTGGAACAATCGGAACCGGTTCATATATTGAAGTAGGAGTTGGTAGATTTTCCAATCCCGAGGAAGGAGAGGTGTAAGATAGCTCAGATGACTTAGAGTTATATTGAAATGACATGATTGAACAGTAATTTTTGAAAAGTTTAAAAGAAAATTGAATAAATTCTTGGTGAAAAGAATTAAGAAATGCAGATAATATATAGGTAGAAGCTAGTTAAAAATAGAGAGGACAATGTATGGTTAGAAGAATAATGGCCATAAAAAAAAGAGGAGAGAATTAAAGGTACATAAGAATTCAATAACAACCTCATATTTCAGGAAAAAAAATAGAGAGTGAAGTGGTAGTGTAGAGGACTACCGAGTATGAGGTCTTGAGTTCAAGTGCTAGATGGCACTTTTTATTTTCTTTTGAAAGAAGCTATGAATTTGAAATAATATATATATATATATATATATATTTAAAAAAAACAAAAATTCAAACTTGTAAATCTTTAAAACAAAGTTCTCGTCTTAAATTGATGAAAGTATTTTCATTTAATGGTTTTGTAAAGATATCTGCCAATTGTTTGTCAGAGGACACAAATTCTAGATTTATTAAATCTTCTTCAATATTATCACGAAGAAAATGATGACGAATGTCAATATGTTTTGTTCGTGAATGATTTACAGGATTTTTAGATAAATTTATAGCACTAGAATTATCACAATAAATAGTTGATTTACATAAATTAAAACCAAAATCTTGTAATGTTTGTTGCATATAGATAACTTGAGCACATGCCAAAGCTGCAGAAATATATTCTACTTCACATGTCGATGATGAAACACAATTTACAAGAGATCGTCCAATGAAGTGACAAGTCCCACTTGTACTTTTTCTATCTGTCCGGCGTCCTCTAAAATCAGCGTCGCTATAGACACTAATTCAAAAGGACATTCCTTTGGATAGAATAGTCCAAAGTCCTTGGTTTTATTAAGATACCATAGTATGCGTTTCACTACTCGTAAATGTGATTCTTTGGAATCTGCTTGTCGTGCACACAAGCAAACACTCATCATTATGTCAGGTCTACTAGCTGTTAAATATAGTAACGATCCAATCATACTTCGATATAATTTTTAGTCAATACTTTTATCACTTTCATCTTTATCAAGATGTATGGTTGTACTCATAGGAGTTGGTTTGGTAGAAGTATTTTCCATACCAAAGCATTTAATTAAATTGTTACAATATTTTTCTTGATTTATAAAAATACCATTTTCTAATTATTTTATTTGTAAGCTAAGAAAATAATTTAACTCACCCATATGTGACATTTCAAATTCTCTGGTCATTATATTCGAAAAATCTTGACATAATTTTTCATTTATAGATCCAAAAATAATATCATCAACATAAATTTAAATAACTAAATATCTTGCTTGTTTCTTCTGATAAAAAGAGTTTGATCAACCTTACCAATTTCGAAACAAGAATCCATTAAATATCTTTTAAGACCATCGTACCAAGCACGGGGTGCTTGTTTTAAACCGTATAAGGCCTTTTTAAGTTTATAGACATGATCAGGAAATTGTTCATTTATGAATAAAGGAGGTTGTTCAACATAAATTTTTTCTTTTATAAAACCATTTAAAAAGGCACTTTTAACATCTATTTGATATAATTTAAAGTTATGAAAACATGCATATGCTAATAAGATTAGTATTGCTTCTAGTCTAGCGACTGGAGCAAATGTTTCTTCATAGTCAATTCCTTCTTCTTGATTATATCCTTAAGCAACTAATTTAGCTTTATTTCTAGTAATATTTCCTTGCTCATCTGATTTATTTTTAAAGACCCATTTTGTACCAATAACTGATTGATCACTAGGCCATGGAACTAAATCCCAAACATCATTTCTTTCGAATTGGTTTAGCTCTTCTTGCATAGCGATTAACCAATTTTCATCGGTAGATGCTTCTTTAATATTTTTGGGTTCAATATTATAGAGGAAAGCTACATGACCCATTTGATTTAATTGCCTTCTTGTTCTAACAGATGAATTAACTTTTCCAATGACATTATCAGAAGGATGATCCCTTAATAATCTAGGTGGAGATCATGTTTCATTGTTATTGCTAGCCATGTTTTCACTATTTTCAAAATTTGAAATTTCTATGTTTTTGATATTATCAGGGAATTCTTCATCTCCCTTATACTTGGGATCTAGTTAAAATTTTCATCGAAGGATACATGAAGTGTTTCTTCGATGATATTTTTTCTTTTATTATAAATTCGACAAGCTTTGCTTCGATCTAAATATCCTAAAAAGATTCCTTCATCGGATTTTGGATCAAATTTGCCAAGCTGATCTTTTGTGTTTAAAATAAAACATTTTGAACCGAAACTTTAAAATAAGAAATATTTGGTTTTCGTCCATTAAGAAGTTCATAAGGAGTATTCTTAGTTAGTGGTCGAATAAAAAGACGATTTAAAACATAACAAGCTGTTGCAACTGCTTCAGCCCAAAAATGTTTTGGTAACGTACTTCCATTTAACAAAGTCCTTGCACATTCTTGTAAGGTTCTATTTTTACATTCTACAACTCCATTTTGTTGTGGAGTCCTAGGAAACGAAAAATTATGGAATATTCCCTTATTCTTACAAAAATGTTCAAAGGCTTCGTTTTCGAATTCACCTCCATGATCACTTCTTATGTTTTTAATTTTCAAACCTTTAAAATTTTGAATTCTTTTGACAAAAGTTTTGAAATTATCAAAGGTATCATTTTTATTTTTCATGAAAATAGTCCAAGTATCTAGAAAAATCATCAACAATTACAAACACATATGTACCGTGTTTGTACTTGTGTTGGTCCAAATAAATCCATATGTAGTAATTCAAGTGGTTGTAAAGTTGAAATAACCTTTTTATATTTAAAAGATGATTTAGTTAATTTTCCTAACTGACATGCATCACAAATATGAACTATTTTAAAATTCATTTTTGGTAGACCTTTTACTAAATCATTTTTAGAAAGCTTGTTTATAGCTTTAAAGTTAATGTGACAGAATCGTTTGTGCCATAACCAAGGATCATTTTCTTTGGCTATTAAACACATATCTGAATTATGATTTATTTTCATATTCAGAACATAGATATTTCGTCTCTATTTCCTTCGAAAATAAGATTTTGATTTTGATCAAAAATACTACGTTTGTTTTCAGAAAAAGTGATTTTGAATCCTTTGTCACACAATTGGCTGATACTAAGTAAATTATGTTTTAAATTTTTGACAAGTAAAACATTTGAAATAAGAGGTAAATTTGAAATACCATTGTTGCTCACATCTCCTTTGTCGATGATATAGCCTTTGGAGTTGTCTCTAAATGTGACGGAGCCTCCATCTGAGTAAGTAATGTTTGATAGCATATCTTTGTCTCATGTCATATGTTTTGAACAACCACTGTCGAGTATCCATTTTCCTCTTTTCTTGAGTGGGACCTATAAAAAATATAAGATAACATTGGTACCCACCTTTTTAATAGGGTTCGAAGAGTTAATTCTTAGGAAACCAAACCCAAGAGGGTTCAGTATCCCATTTGAAAATGTAATCTTTATTTTTATGAACAGCTTCTAAGAAGGTGTTTATATATTTCTTCCTAATCAAAACATTATTTGTTTTAGGAACCCAAACTTTTATGTTTTTCCAGTAAGTATTCATTTTTGACTATTTTACGGTAGGATTAATATTTCTCCTAATTTTCTTTTTAGGTAGAGCTTTTGTTTTGTTAACATACCTTAACCCTTTTTTACTTGAGACAGATTGAGAACTATCAATAATTTTAGATAGGGTTTCTCTTCCTTTATTAAAATTTGAAACATTTTTTGTGATGCTATCTAACTTTGTTTTGAGACTAGTATTATTTAATTCTATCAATTTTACTTTTGTCTTTACTTCGTGATTTTCAGAAACAAGAGCGTCATTCTTTTCTTTTTGAGTTTCAATTTTTTGACTCAAAAGAGTGAGTTGAGAATCAATATTAGAGAATGATTCTTGTAATTTTTCAAGTTCTTCCTCTAGTATTTTCTTCTCATCTTTGAGCATATCTCTTTCGAATTCTGCTTTGTTCCGATAATCACGAGTCTCCTTATGTTTTCTTTTGAGTTTTTTAGAGTGTCAACTAGCTCTGAGTTTATCTCTATCATATCATCAAAAGCAAAATCAATAACCTCGTTTTCATTAGCCATAAAGCAAATATTAGCTTGCTCGTTTTCACTATCAGTGCTGTTATCTGATGAAGAGGTATCTGAATCATCCCATGTAACAGAGAATGCTTTCTTTTTCTTATCTTTTCTACCCTTGTCGAAGTATTTTTTCTTTAGTTCTGGACATTCTTTCTGCATATGACCTTTCTTATGACAATTAAAACATTCTAGAACTAAAGATGATGGTTTGCTTTGAAAGTTCCTTTTTTTCTACTGTTTTTCCGGAATTTCAAGAATTTTTTGAAATTTTGGGCAATAAATGCTAGATCTTCTTTATCTGAATCTTCATCTTTTTCTTCTTTAGCATGGAAAGCTATGTTCTTTTTGTCTTGTGCTTGTACTCGTTTTGCCTGCAAATTTACTTCATAGGACATTAGATTTCCTATTAACTCTTCAGGTTTTATGGTAGAGAGGTCATTATCTTCTTCAATAGCCAAGACTTTCCTTTTCCATTCATCCGTTAAAGAGTTTATAATTTTTGATACAATATCAAAATTTAGTGTACTTTTCTCCTAATCCTAATAGTGAATGATAAATATCTTGAAATCTAGAGTACATATTATTGATGGATTCATCTTGTTCATTCTAAAGTTTTGAAACTGATTTTTGAGCATGGAGATTTTGCTTTGCTTGACTTTATTAGTACATTCATGAGTGATTTTAAGCGTTCTCCATATTTCATAAGCAGTTTGACGCATGCTAACACGATTAAATTCATTTTTATCTAGTGCATAAAATAACATGTTCATAGCTTTAGCATTGGCAGTAGCATCTAATTTTTGTGTGTTTGACCATATGGATTATTCTCCGGTAGGAAGAGTGGATTGATTCTGTGTGATATTCCATGATTCAAAACTATTTGATTGCATATAGATTCTCATATGAGTAGACCAATAATTATAGTTCGAACAATTGAAAAATGGAGGTCGTGCAGTGGATTGACCTTCAATAAAACTAGCATTAGTGACAGTGTTAGTGGTAGTGTTGTTTTCCATATTAGCAAGATATCAGATAACCGTGTAACGGTTATAAGATGCCTTGCTCTGATACCAAATGAAAGCAACAAATAAGGCTAGCTATTACTTAGGATCGTGTAATATGGAATATAATTAAATCTAAATGCGAAAACAGATGGTAATAGCAAAGTAAGTAAAAATAAAACAAGCACACCAGGAATTTTTATACTAGTTCGAACTTTCCGTTCTACGTCCAGTCCCAGACTCTTTCTGGAATATCAACTACAATAACCCTCACTTAACCCGGAGAACAGGTTTACACTGCCTGAGCAACCGAACAGGACTTCACCTGCCTAAGCAACCGAATAGGAATCTATCTAACTGTAGTGTGTTCTTAAATAACACTGATAAGTCAATTGAGTACAATCTTCCTATATGATATATAGTGATGTGCTTTGAGAATTGTGGAAGATAAAGTGATCAATGATCAAAGTATGTAAGCAATATGAGTGCAATTTGAAAGTTTGAGAATAGATGAGAATCCAAGAATGCTAAAAGTAAATTCGGTGAATTATTTATTGAATTCTGTAATCTATTTATAGTACATAAAGAGTTGCAACTATAGATGAAAAGTTACATTAAAGAGAATAGGTGCAACCATTGATTTTGAAATCGTTTCTCTTTGGCGAAGAGAAGTGACTTTTCAAGAAAATAGCGGTTAGAAATTTAGACACCTGAATAAAAAAATTTAGACTTCTGAATTGGATTAATACGCAAACAGCAAGAAAATAGGCTATTTTTGGCCTTATTCAGACGTCTGAATATTTTCGTTCAGACGTCTGAATATCGTGAAAACAATATTCATGTTTCAGCACTCAGACGTTTGAATGAATGGTTTCAGACGTCTGAGTTTTCTCTTTTATGCATGAATGAGCAAGAGTGTGCATGTGTTTGTGTGTGTATATCATTTAAGAAGAGAATTTAACAAATTTCTACGTAAAGTACAGACTCTAGACACACAATATACAACTTTAAACATCTGTAGATGAATCTGCAATAAATCTCCTGCAAAGATGATTAGTATACACATAACATTTTATATAGGTTGTCACAATCAAAATCGAGATTCCAACATCAAGAGATATGAGGATATACAAAAGAAAAAACTTCACACAGGTCCATTCTATAACCTACTTAAATTTCCAATGTATGATTTGGATGAAATGTGTGAGAATGCCGGACTAGAAACATTGATTTCGTTCACTCCTAATGACATCCAAATCTGTGACGACCCGTAAATTTTAACAAGTTAAATTGGAATAGATAACTGATTTTAAAATATATACAAGTTAATTTTAACTTGAATTCAAGATATCAATATTTACTTGATAATTAAATCATTGAATTATATAGTTTAAATATTGAATTAATAATTGAAATTGGGTAAATTGTTGAATCTGAAATTTCTAAGCCTATTTAAATAATTTGAAGGCTTATAAAATTTATAATAATGATACTGAAGGTAATAGAATAATAGAAATTTAAATTAAAGGTAGTTTGTTCAATTTTAATAATATATCGTTTAAATTGAATTTAAAAATAGCCATCTGAGGCACAGTCTCGAATTTGACGAAACCAGTTCCATTGGATCCGTGATAGTTAGTTATTATCGGATTTCAATTTTCATAGCGTTTGGTTTTGCCGTTTGCTCGTACGGGTGAGGAACGCGTTGAAATTAAAATCGATAAAATTTAATATTTTAAATCGATTTACAAAGCTAACTTCTACGTATGATTAAATTAGCTTCCGAAACACATTCCATTATGTTCGGAATGCGGGTAAAACCTTATAAACGCCTGTCGTCATGTCTTATTCGTGGTACGGGATTTCGCGTTATGCAACGAGATATTTTTAATATTTAATTATATTTTATCGACGTACTCAGGAAGCCATTACTAATTCTATATGTTCCCATCTCCCCTCTATTCTGGAAGCAGATCGAACAAAAAAAATAAAAATAATAACAACCGAAACCCCTTTTCCTCTCTCTAGATCAAAATCGTTCGTTCCTAAAAAAACCAAAAAGGGAGAAGGGTCGCTTGCGAACGCGAAGGGGAGTCGCGTGGGTTTCGTTCGCGGCTGTGGCGATGTCGCGAAGGTCACGAGGGGTGGCGATGTCACGAAGCCTTCGATCGATAGCTGGTGAGCGCGCGGCGATAGGAGGCGATAGTGATGTCGTTCGTGACCGTGAAGGAGGTGAGCACGAAATAGCTTGGGTGGTTGTTTAGAGGGGTTGAGCTAGGGTTTCAACCGGCGAGCGATCGAGGTAGAGAGGGGGGGAACTGCAGTCATGAGGCAGAAGGTATTTGTCTTCCTCTTTTATTTTATTCAATTAAATTTAATTTATATGTATACACTGTAAGACAACAATATATATATGTAATTTTAGAGAATACAGGAATTTGGATTTTCAATAGTTTTGTTAAAAAATAATATGGATTTTAAATATGCTACATATATATGTTAGAAAAGGAATATTTGCAGTAAGGTAACTAAATTTTTATTTTAGTTAAATAAGTTTAGAACTCTTTGAACTCGATTGTTCATTATTAATTATCAGAATATATATATGTATATAACTCAGTATATTGTTTTCAGTAAAGAATGTTTACTGTTTAGTTTTAAAATGCCAGAGTTTATATGTATATGTGTGTGTGTATGTGTGTGTGTGTGTGTATAAAGGTACAAGAAATTTATATAAGATTTTGGAAGAAAATTATATAAGGGATTTGGTGATAAAATTTTACAATTGACTTATTTAATGTATTTGGTTACTAAAAGATTTATAAAGGGAAATTATTAGTTTAAATTTAATTATTAGTTAAATAAAAATTGTAAAAAGGGATAGCTGATTGTTCAATTATATAAAATATTAATAAATCGTATAACTGTTATTCAAGGTTTGAAATTTGAAAAGAAACAAGCTGGATTTGGGAATGGAGGCTAATAAAACCAAAGGTAAGTAAATCTCACTCTGTTGGATTTATTTAAAATTTAAATGGTTGAATTTATGTATTTGGCGGCATGATTAAATTGATTGGATATGTACTGATAATGATGTGACTTTGGATTTTTGGTTGGTTTTCGAGTTAATTGTGGTTTAACTCGAAGTATTTGGGTTTTATATTGTTTTAAACTTAAGTCATAAATAAGGAAATGTTTCACCTTAATGTTGATAAGGGCTTAATGATTTGTGATTCGTTTAATTAGTGGGGTAATTAAAAATGGAAAATTTACTTAATTCAAATTAATTAATGATTGGGTTAATTAATTTAGTAATGAAGGGTTTGAATTAATAAATTAAGTTTTAAGTTAAATAATTAAGTGTAAGTAATTCAGAATAATCATTTGATGATTAATGAATAATTACTTAATGAAATTAATAAAATATAACTACTGGTGTAATTAATAAAGGGATTAATTAAGACGGCTAATTAAGGATAAACTGATTCATCTAATGAAGTAAATGAAAGGATAGATAATTTCAGTTGGAGATAAATCTAGCATGATTAATACTGTGGTTTAATTAATGTAATTAATTTAGATGAAAAGAATTAATTAAAACACAATTGGAAATTATTAATTTATGATATAATTAAAAATTGATAAATTGGAATTGATTAATCAATAATAAGTGACTTATGAAGAATTAGTTAATATAGGAAATTAAGAATTAATGTAAGAAATTAAGATTGCTTATTGACTTTGGTTAAGAAGAACTAATATCGTGAAATTAAATAAGGATAATTACTTGAATGTAATTTGTAAATAATTAATCCAGGATGATTAATTAAGAAGAATCAAAGGGTTGATTTATTAATTGATTTGGAATTAATAAATGTTAAATGAAGGAATCTAAGTAATCGAGGTTAGAAATTCAATTAGAATCAAATGAATTAATTTGGAAGTGATAAATTTGCTTAAGAATGATTGATTGATAATTGGATTCTTTGAATGAGTTGATATCTCTGATATGAAATGTTGTGTATTTCATTTGGATAATTTGGGTTAGAATGACATGGAACTCGAAGATGCCGGTGTCGGGCATTAGAAAATACCCGAAAACCACTTCAAATGTTTATATATGGTTATGTAAAATCTATTGGCTGGAATGAAATGATTTAAGTGAATTGGACTATTTAGTCTAAATTCAGTAATTAGAAACTGATGGGTGAAATCGGTGATGTTTATAGAAAAATTATGGCTTGTGAATTGCTTTGAGTTACCCCGGGTTCTATTTAAGTTGTATGCTTGTATTCTATATTAGTTGGGTTTACTCACGCTGGTTTCCAGCCAGACCCGGGTGTTACTTTGGTGTAATGCTCGGATCTGACCGGGTATTATAGATTTCTATGTAGGTACGTCTGGAGCTCAGGAGACGAGCTGGATGGCAATAGCGTATAGGGTATCTCCGCTGTATTTATATTATTGTTAATCTGAGACATGATAATTATATATATTCAGTGACTGTATATATGTGAAACTCTGATGTATATTAAATATAATCGACAGATATAGTATTTGTAACGACCCTAGATTTTAATTTAATTTAAAATGATAATTAAAATCTATTTTTGAAGAAAACGGTGAAATTAATCGATTTAGTGATGTGAGTTTCCCCGAGTTCAAATATATTCTATATAAATCATTTAACTTTTTGAATATTGTATATATTTGTATATATGAGAATATATATATGTATATGTTGGATTTTAAATAAATTCTTAAATAAATGATTTTGAAAAAAATAAATAATATACTTTGGACACAAGTATAAAAAATAAAATAGAATGTACAGGCCTGTAAATAAATGCTAGGCAAGTATAAAAACAAAGTTGTAAATAAATTTCAAAGTAACAAGGCCTAAACAAATATAAGAAACAAAACAAAGCATAAAACTAAAGCAAAGTACAGGTAAGTATGGACTGAAGTAAGGCAAGTGATATGTGCAGTAGTGTGCAAGACAAGATAATAAATGCATAAACAAACAAAGAACTGTGCAAAACATAATTAGAAAGTATAAGTTATAACAAAAGAAATATCTGCTGCATAAAAAAAAACAGAGAAGTACAAACTACATACATATAAAAAGCAGAAGCAGGTTCGAACCTGGGAAGGCAAGATAAGTATATAGGCTGTAGCTTATAAAACCAATACATAAAATCATCTCAGCCCATAACTATTGTACAAACAAACATTAATAATCCCTGTACAAACATTTTTCTCTATATGTATACCTCTATCCTATTTCATTCATTCACTAAAAGTTAAGCAAAACCAGAGAGAAAGAAAAAAAAATATAAGAAGAAGAAGCTTTAGCCTGCAAAATTTCAAACTGCTGTTTCAACATAAATACAAATCAGTTCTTCTTCCTCTCAAAATACGGTAAGTAACTTCACTTTGAACATGAAGTAAAATCCTGGCTGCATGTTACTGTTGTGATCAATATTGTGTTGTGAAGTATATTTGGGTATTGATATTGTTAGAATTTTTGGTTAATGATATGTGCATATCTGTTTATTTAGATACCTCTGTTCTTTGTTTTACCCAGATTTGCAAACAAAAGTCCATATCCCCTGATCAAATCTATGTTATGATTTGATTTTTAAACAAAAACTTGTTGTTAAAGGATAGAGTAGAGATTTAAAATAGGTTCAGATTAAACTAATTTAAGTGTTGCTCTGGAAAATAAGATAAAATGGAAGCTTGCATTTTTTTTCAAACCTATTCAACATTTGCAAACTCTGTTCTTCCTTTCTGTGAAAACCAAGGTGAGTGGCATATAGTTGTTCAAACTTGAATGTGTATTGCCATTGCTTTGTGTATATGCTGATGCTAGTGTATTCATTCTCTGTTAGCTACAGAGTATCAACCCACAAGAAAAAAAAATTCATATCTTGTTTTATAACCCATATCTGGCCTCAGTTTCAAAACAAGATTTTTGTGTTTAAGTATAGGCTGTGATTTAAAAATGGTTTTATAAGGTATAAAGGTAGGTAGAGGGAAAGATCAAGTTTTTACAGTAAAAACTTAAGTCTCTGGAAATTTCAAAATTCTTGAATTGTGGATTCAATTATATAGCTTGAATTAACAGCCCAAGATAGGATTTTTAAGAGAAATATGGTGATTTTTAGTTGTGTGTATCATGAGCAAGTGACAGTAGAACAAAATTTGCTTAAAAATCAATTTCTCGTGTTTGAGTGATTCGTGTTGGGTGGGGTTGCTCGGGGTGCTAGACGAGCCTACGGAGATGCTAGGAAAAATGGCCGGAGTTGGTGGAAGTGATGGTGGCGTTGGCGGTAGCGGGGCAAAGTTTTTAACCCTAGTTTTAGGTGGGGCAAATCTTGACTTCGTTCGACGTCCACAATGCATCGAGTGGCACGCGACTTTGGGAGGTGGTAAAGAAGTGGTTGGCGAAGGCGTGGCCGGTGGTGGAGGTTGTCTGGTGGTCGATGGAGGAAGCGGTGGTCGTTGACAGGTTTGTGGGGTGCGGTGTTGAAAATGTTTCCAGGTTTCCTATTTTCTTCTTTTTCGTTCGATTTTGATTTCTGGCCGATAGTGATGGGTTGATGATCGAGGTGTGTTGCCGCGATGATGGCTGATGTGATGAAGGGCTCGTCGATCGCCAGAGGAGCGTCGTGGGGCGGTGCACGCGCACAGGAACATTGCGTATCAGGGGGAAGGAAGTGCATCAGTGGTTTATAACTGGAAGAAGAGGAAAAAAAAAGAGAAGGGGTCGAACTCGTATTGATCCCTGATTTCTTTTTCTCGCACTGGTTTCGAGTGTTCACTCGAATTTCTTCGTGGATTTCTCGAAGCAGGTAGAGGGGGAAGTTAAGTAAATGTTTTGTTCAGGTTTTGCAAACTAAACCTGATCTGGTTGTAACTTCAAAATTAAATTTTTAATTAAGGATTGAACCAAGATTTAAAGTGAATTTTTAAATATAAGTTCAAGTTTAGTTTGAAGTGTTGTTTGGAAATAAAGTTTTAAAATTTAATTTGCTTTAAAAAAAATTTAAAAATGTTTAAGTTCAAATATGTTTAAAGAGGATTGAAATTTATAATGGAACTTCAAAGTATACAGGAAGCATTTAAACAAGTTTTAGATAAATGTTTAAATCTCAACATTTTTGTAAGTGATAAATAAATCGAAATAGGAATGAGTTTCACCTTATGTTAGCATAGAGTAAATGACTCATAATTCGTTTAGTATTAAGTTAATTAACATGGATAATTTATTTAAATAATTAAGGACTTGGATTAATTAAATAAATAATAGAAGGTTAATTACTTAATTAAGGTTTAAGGATTTATTAAGTTAATTAATTTGTAAATTAAGAATTATCAATTAGATATTAATTAATAATTAAAGTTGATTTAATTAAGTGATTAAGAAATAAATTGATTTAAGGACGATATGATAAATTAAAATAAGTAATAAATTTGAGCAAAATTAATTTATCAAAGGCTAATTATAAATAAAGGTGATCAAGAATAATTATTTATTAAGGAGTAATTAATGATTAATTAAAGGATAGTTTATAAAATGTCTTAAAATTAATTGATTATCAAATCACCATGACTAGCAAATTTATTCATAGAGATTTATCAGATTTAAATTAATCAGATAATTGAATTAATCCTACCTAGCTTAGATTATAGCGGATGATTAAACTATTTAATATCCCTGTTATATGATGCTTTATGATTACCCCGATCTGTGTTATGATCTATGATGTAATTTAGTGTCTGTGATATAGTTTATTATCTGTAAAATATATATATGCGAAGCTGTGTATGAAAGATAAGCGTTATAATTCATATCGCTTATCGAATATATTGTTGTATTTGATTTGTGATGATTGAATGATGTTGCACAAATTGTGTTAAAACCCCTGGGCCACACCATACACACACAAATATGGATTTCACGAGGAAATCGATTAAGTCGCAGATTTTTGAAATAGTTAAATTTGAATTTTTAAATTCAAATGTTTTGGAAATGGAATCGGAATAAATTTTGGGATGGAATTTCAAAATAGAATTTATTATTTTTAAATTACTTGATTAAGTTTTGGAATTTAAATAAGTTGGTTTAAATTTAAATTCAATACTTGAAATTGAATTCTGTAATTTGAAATTAGGGATTAATGATATTATACTAGTCATTATGAGTTAAACCATTTTTAAAGTATTATTTTTGGGAATTTGAATTTAACTCAAGGATTTCAACTCGTATAAATGAATCAGATTTCCAAAATGAAAACCGTTGTTTTCAAATGATAAACACTTTTAGATAAGAAATGAGATTCCAGTTAATTAGGGGAATTTCAAGATTGAATAGAGAAATGATTTTCCTAAGTTATGAATGAATTCTTTTTGAAAGCTATGAATTAAATCTGTTTATTTTTAACAGATTTAAATTGATGATTTGTTTAAATCAAATTGAAATGAAATTGTTTTGAAGGCTATAAGTTAAATCTTTGATTTAAAGATTTAACGAGTTAAATCAAATTGAAATGAAAATTGATTTGGAAAATATGTGAATGAATCTTTTGTTTAAAAGATTTAAATGTGAAAATTGTTTAAACCGTTAAAGGTTGTGAAAATAAATCTTTTTGTTTAAAGATTGAAAATGGTAATTTGTTAAACCATTTGAAAGAAAGTTTGAATTATTAAGTTGTGACTTAATTGAAATCCCAATATCCATTTGTTTTTGAACTATTTCGCTCACTATTCGGTTTAACCGAGAAAGGACCTTTGTGTCGTATAACCCATTCCGAATATGTGATACGTCGTTATGGATAGCATTTGAAGACCGGTGATGAAGACCGGGTATTTGTGAAAGCGATAGGATGACCTATCGATTGTTTTTGCACCGAGTCGCGCCGGTATAGAAACTCCCTAAGTGATGGGAAAATCCGATCAGGATTGTGAATATCCGGGTTGCAAGGACTTCTTTGTAAGTGCCTTCGGTTCTGTTCGAACCTAGAACAGACTTGTATGGATTGTATGTCTGACATTACAAATTGAGATATAAAGCAGATTTCTTTCAAATATATTTCTGTTGGTGGCGGAGAATTTATTCTTTTAGCTTAACACCCTTCTCTGAGACGTACGAGCTCAGAGGTTATATAGTTGAAGTTATCAGCGATATATTCCCAATTTGGTAATGTGACATGCTGAGTGTTGCTGAAATGATCATTGTGTTGATTATTGTGATAGGATCGTTTATTTGATCGTCTATCTTGATGATCATTGTGTTGATCATTTGTTGACCCAAAGCATGGCTTTTGTATAAAGTATGTTTTTGTGGACGTGACTTCGTCGAACCTCACACCCCGGAAATGGTCAAAACAGGAAAGATGCGGCAAGGTTATGAGGGGTAGCACCCTTTAGGGTATGTACATTTCCTTCTGGATAGAGGTGGTATCATGGTATGGAGCCCAGATATTTAACCTATGTGGTTACTACGAATTTATTACTTTGTGGTTGTTGGCTATCGGGATCCCGTGAGAAAGGTCGTTTACGATCGGGGAATGGCGTGCTCGTGTCAGTAGTTACCCAGTTAGGGGTAACCCGGCCTTGTGTTGGCAGAGTTCCGGTTTGGTTCTCGGGGATGTCTTTCCAGAGGCATTCTCATGTGGCAATGGGAAGTTCCTTGGCCTGACCATTTGTTGGAAATCCAAAGAAACAATACGAGACTTGTACAGTATTAGTTGTATAACCTGCCATGGAATGTGGCGGTAACCTGCTATTGAACATGGTTAGCTATAGTAGGCATACGATAATGGTCGTATGTTGGCTAAGATTTATATTCTACTTCCGAAATGAATTTTCTCTACACAATGCACTAGTAATAATATCAAATGTCTTTTTAATGCGTATCAAGCATCTTTGACTATCATAAGGAGAAATCTCCTCCGATTCTGCGTTTGCATTGTGTGTGTGTGCGGGAGGCCTTATGGTAGTCTCATTTTTAAAAAGCATTGCGGTTTGACTTTGAAAATCTTTTGTTGAATGTTTTTAATAGATAAACTGTTTTTGTTGCTCACACCAGTCCCACGACTGATCCGGAGTTTATCGTTTCTTTTCTAAACTCTGGGTGCTCATTATTTTCTACACGAGCAGTCTAGAGTTGGGTTTTACAGATAGTTAGATATAGTGGATTATCTGGAGTTAGTTCAGTCTTTGGATCGCACCAGTCTTGCTTAGCTTGATGCATCGTTATTGGAAGTTCGAGCTATTGCTGGATTGATTCTTGGAAATGGAGTTACAGTTCCGATTTGGAGTTCTTCGTTGAAGACTATCTTAGAGTTATTTGTTCCGCTGTTAAATGTTATCTATTTTCTTTCCGCTGCTATTTTATTGTATCATATCTCTGATGTATATTGATATCTATTGGATTATCTGTTGTATCAGATATTGTATCAAAGCTGTATATCAATGTATTATTCTTTTATTCCGCTGTGTTGTTTACTTAATGATTGTTATAAGCTCCGGCGTATCGGATTTGAACGGTCGAATCTATGACATTCGAGTACGATTTGAAGTATGGATGTCGATTTTTGAGCGGGCAAAATCCCACTCGTCACAGTATTCTTTTGTAAATTGTTATTATTGATTATTATATTTTATCCGCTGTGAATGTGAGTTGTTGATGTTTCTGTTCTTCTTTCTCTTTCTTCTTTTTCATAACTATCTGGAATTTTCGGCTTCGAAAATTTCGGGTTGTTACATTTGGTATCGAAGCTGAAAGGTTGAGCGAGAACCTTGGCTCTGGTGGGGATTACTCATTTAATAGAATCTGTAGTACTCTAGAATGAGTTGAGAATATATATATATATATATATATATATATATATGAGAGCGTACTTGTTATTTTCTTATATAAAGATTTTAAATGATTTTATATAAATATATATTTTGATATATAAGGCAATATTTCCTTCTAATAAATATTAAGGTGATTGGTTGTTAATTATTGAAATTAAAATTAAGAAGTAATATAATACAACCAAACTGTAGTCTTGAATTGGAATTAAATTAAGCAGAAATAGTAATACAACCAAATTAAAATTTAATGGATTGAAAATGAAATTCTAAAATTAGAATTCAGGAATTAAATTATTTAAAAGCTTTAAATAAAGGTAAGTTTGAAATGAGACTTATTGCAAACAACGGGTTGTTTGAAAATTTGATTTGAATTAAAGAACAAAAGTTGTCTAAAATTTAAGGAATATACATAAATCAAAAATAGTTTGAATAAACTCTAAATGTTTAGTTTAAAATTTGGAATGGGATGTGATACCCAAAGTGATAAGTTTTTAAGTGGGAAGATTATTATTGTGAAGTTTAAGAATTGAGCGAGGTTGATTGGATTAAGTAAATTGGAATTTAAGTTTGGGAAAGTTAAATAAGTGAAGAAAAAGCAACCTGAAATGGAAATTTCAAGATGAAATTGGAATTTAACTTAGAAAGTTAAATGGTTGATTTGAATTGGAAAATTTGTGTGATCTCAAAACGGGTTTGAGATTTAAAAGTTGAAAATGGAAGGACGTTTTAAAACAAATTGGATAATGTCATCCTATTGTTATTAAAAATCCGTATATTGCGAATTGGATTTGTTTAAATGAACGAGAAATGAAGTGTGGTAATATATCCATTATTGAGATAAAAGTGAAATCTAACTTTAATTTGAAATTAAGGAGATGGAATCACTTTAAACTGAAAATTTGAATAATTGAGTTTATAAATTAAAATTGTTTAAGAACTGGCTTCAAACAGGAAGATAAAGTTTAGTGATAAATTAAAATTTTAAAATAAAATTGTATTGAACCCTGATTTGAACCTTGAAATACATAAGTAAAGATAATTTAAAATGGAATTTTGAGAATTGGACTCAGAAATTTAAATTGATTAAAAACTTTGAATAAAAGTTAATTTAGTTTAAAAAGATAAACCAACCTTTGAGAATTTAACTCGAATTTATATAATTCGAGATAGTTTAACTTAAAGATTGAAATTGAATTAGTTCAAAATTGAATTTGGTTTGAATTAATTAAAATTGAAGTTGAATTGGGAATAAATCAAGTCCAATGGAATTTGGAGTTATTTGAGTTGGAATTGGATCAATTTAAATGGAAGTGTAAATTTACATTGAATTGTTGGGGAAGTGAACAGTTTGACTCTTGACTATTTTCAATATAAATTGTTTTAACATAAACTTATTTTACTAAGCCATTTAATATATACAACCATTCTTTCTTTAAGCTAAATTATTTTATACTCGTTTTACAATTATTTTTGGAGCTATTTGACCATTTTTCAACTGTCTTCTAAACTAATTACTATTTTTCAACTACGTTACAAATTAATTACTATTTTCTAACTATTTTGCAAATATCTAAAATTTCTAAAACTATTTAGCTATTTTTCCAACTATTTTACGATTAGTTAACTATTTTATAGCTATTTTGTAAATTATAATTATTTTTCAACTACTTATCTATTTTTAAAATTTTCAAGCTACTTTCTAAATATAAACTGGTCGGAGTTCAAACCGTTATGGATTTAATACCCAACCGAGATAAGAATTGAAGTGATAATCCAAATGGGGATTAAGGCAATTGTAAATAAGTGAACGGGAATTAAAGGAATGTGAATAGAAAGGAAATCGATTTGGCTAATAATCAATGAAGTTAAATACGTAGGATATACGCATATTATTCTATTCGCATAGTGATTTGATCCAGATTCGAGCATAGAATTTTGAGATAGATATATCGATCCGAGTTGGGATTTTTCACTCGATTTTTGACGGCGAACCTGGATATGGATTGTTGATTGGTTCTGGATATTCTCTATCATAGTTACGGCTATGCAAGGAGAATGACGGTTTTTAATCAATAAACCAGATCTGAGTCCGCACTAGGAAGTCGGGTGGACGATACTAGTTCGGAAGTGAAATTGTGTGATCGATGAGCAATCAGATAGGTATAGCGTACAGATGATATGTGTATATCGTACGGATTTGAATGAAAGTGATATTGAAAAGAGTAATAAAATTTGAATATTTGATTTTGAATAAACAAAGTTATATATCTTTGTTATATGTAAGATGAAACTCCATTTGTTAAATCTATTGCCGGAAGAAAAGGATTTTTGAAGGTGTTTGAAGTATAAAAGGAGTTATATACAAGTTTGATAGGTCCAAAGTTAAAAAAAATTATATATATATCTGAATATATATATATAAAGGATCTTTTGAGGATTTTGAAAAAGGTTTTGGGAACCTTTGGACTTGGAAAGGCTTTTGATTTTTGGGTAAAATCAATATTAAAAATTTGAAAGCCTAGTTTGAAAATTATCGATTTGGGATAATCGATTTTGTGTAAAGGAACTTTGTATGAGATCATACTAGGTGTATGATTTGGAAGATACTATATGTATATAGTATAAAGTGTTTTGACGATGGCTCTGGGAAAAAGGCGCTCCCTTGAAATGAACTTCTCAGGAGTGTCACCGGGTGGTGCTGCCTTGAGCCCAAGGGGGGTTCTAAAGTTGATCCTGTGAGGAGTCCGAACAAAACTAGTTCCTGGAGATTATGAGTAAAGTATATCATAGCAAAAGTCGTGTGTGCCGCTGAGAGCCAATAGTCTGCGTTGATTTTATATCGGCAGACTGCGACCTATGGTATAACATAGCGAAAGTCGTGTGTGCCGCTGAGAGCCAACAGTCTGCGTTTGATTTTATATCGGTAGACTGCGACCTATGTAGGAGTGGAGAAGTTTCATTTTAACAGCGAAAATCAGAGGCCGCAGAGAGCCTACAGTTACATGGACTTTTGCTGTGATGGCAACGTAACCCTGGGATGTAACTGTGATCTGTTGTGGGTTCCATGGCGTAATCGAGAGGTCGCGGAGAGCCTGCAGTTGGATGGACTTTTGCTGCGATGACAACGTAACCCTGGAATGTAACTGCGACCATGGATGGGGGTGATGACTCCTAGAGCATTCTCACCAAAGATATTTCCTCTATTTACAAAAAAATTATTTTCTATATTTTCAATAAAATTATTTTCAAAATTATTTTCACTGGATGTTGGAAACGGGTCTGCTAAGCACTTGTAGATTTTCACTCTTACGCCTGATCAACGTATGACCGAATTTCTACGAGAACAAGGATGGACTGGTTGAGACATCGAGTTATAAAAAGTATTTTTATAAAGAGTTATTTTAATAATATGATGTTAATTTAAAAGCATGTCTAAAATTTTTAAATAAAGGTGTTGGAATTTTGGGGAATAAAAGGAAATCCAAACTGGAATTTTAATGAAGTGAATTCGTAGTTAAAATCGAACATTGATTTAGAAGTTGAAAGTAAGCTAATTGGCTAAATAATTATTTGATTGAGTATATTAATAAAATTTAACTTGGGAAAATAAATGGATTGTAAGTTGATAATGGGTTTGGGGATGAATTCGAATTTTAAATAGAATTCGACTTGGATTTGATAATGAATTAAATAAGAGTATATGTTGTAAAAAAATAGATTTGGATCAAATAGTGGTGGATTGAAATTACAAATAAAATTCAAGTGTGATATGAATAATATTTAACGAAAGTTGCAAGTAAATTAGATATAAGAGAAGTGTCGTCATATGAAATTTATTTATAATAGACATGGTTTGAATTGTAACAAAACCCAAGTGAATAGAATAAATTGAAAATGGCCTTGTATTAATAAAATAAATTCGATAATGAATTAAGTAAGTAAATTAAAATTTTTAAATGGGTTAATTGAGTTAAATAATAAATGGATGAAGTCTGATAGAATAAAAACTAAATCAAAGTTGTGATTGGAATTGGATTATCAAACTGAACTTAAGTTCGGTATCATATTAATTTGAAGTGTAAATGAGTTAAGTATGTGCTTGGATACTATTTTGGAAATTGAGAAGGTGAATTAAAAATTTAAAATTTAAAAGGGATGGGCTAACTGAGTTTAATGGAATTTGATTAAATGAGAATCAAATAAAAGTAAACTTAAGTTTGATGTTGGAATAAATAAAAGTAAATTAACTTAAGTTTAAAATTTATGGAAGCTTGGCTTCGAATAAGAGTGAAAGCCCATTAAATAAAAGCTTGGATTAAATTAATTAGGAAATGGTCATTAATTTATAAGTTGAATGAGCAAAGCTCAATAAATTATTTTGAATGAATCCAATGTGGAGATGAAATGAAATGTAATCTATGGTTGGTAAATAATTTAAAAATGAAATGGAATTAATGCGGAATGAGTTGAAATTAATTTGAAGTAGTTATAAACTAAAATAGATACTTTATTAAGCGAATATCGTCGAAATTGCGTAACAATAATTGTCATTTGGCGTAAACAAAAGTAATTAAATTTCTATGAGCTGATAGAGATTAAATAAATTAGTTTTAGAATTGGTTGAAGTGAATATGAGCTTGTTTGGCTTAAAAATCAATTGGATGTAAGAAATTGAGTTGCAAACCATTGAAACTGAATGAAATGGCTTATGAATTGGTTGAAAGCAATTGAATTAGTTTGTAGATAGATAAATTGCTTGAGGAAGTTATTTTGAATACATTTCTTTTAGAATTGAAGTGTTATAGTTGTTTATGTGAGAGAAATGTTATAAACTTCATATATATAGTGCTTATATGTTTAAATTGAGTAAGTACAGGTACCTGATGGCCGTTTGGCTGGATTTGGATTGCACTAATTGCTAAAATAAATAAGCCGTACGCTTAAAATGCTAAATAAGGTACGCCTATGCAATACAAATAGGAAATATGAACTGTTTTTGCTTTTTCCGACCGGGTGGGCCGATGTATATATATTTATATCTCTTGTCAAATTGTAAAAGCTCCTTCGTACAAAGGAGACTCTGCCAAAATTTTGGGAGTTAGAAAATTTTTGAAAATTTTGGGAAAAAAGAATTTGTTAACGACAAACAATTTCAAATTGGAAATTAAAGAAAATTAGTAGATAAATTAATATGAATCAGTTATACTTGAAAGATAAAATTTAAAGTAAATTGAATTCGTATGAAAATGGGGAAAACTGGTTTGAACAGAAATGGATATGAACACTTCTGTAAGGAAAAGTATGTAAAGATGTGAAAGGGCTATGATTGGATATTATTGCTAAGTAGGTTATGCAGGTATTATAAAGGGAATAGAGATTGGATTTGATATTAGCAGATAAATTTGAATTGCCGACAAAAATGTATGTATTTAAAATTTCTGAATGAAATTGGATTCAGTTTTTGATGTAGCCACTTGGCTTTTGTTTTCTTTTGGAATTTGGGAGCCCGTAGAGACCTTTTGTAGTTGTACCGAGCTAGCCGCGCAAAGGAGACGCTGGCAAAAAATTTCGGGAATTTAGAGAGTTAGAAATTTTTTTTAAGAAAATTTTGATAACTACAAATTTGGTTTTAAATTGTAGTTTGAATGATTGGGTAAAAAGGGATTGTTTGAAAAGTCGGAGAGAGTTTGGGAAGTTAGTAAGAAGGATAAGAAGTCTTTTATAAAAGATAGTTAGAAGGATGTGGATAAAACCGTTGATTTTGGGGGAGAAATGTAAAGTATTGGTCCATTCTTCCTAATTAATAATTTCGGGGACGAAATTCTTTTAAGGGGGGAGGAATGTGACGACCCATAAATTTTAACAAGTTAAATTGGAATAGATAATTGATTTTAAAATATATATAAGTTAATTTTAACTTGAATTCAAGATATCAATATTTACTTGATAATTAAATCATTGAATTATATAGTTTAAATATTGAATTAATAATTGAAATTGGGTAAATTGTTGAATCTAAAATTTCTAAGCCTATTTAAATAATTTGAAGGCTTATAAAATTTATAATAATGATACTGAAGGTAATAGAATAATAGAAATTTAAATTAAAGGTAATTTGTTCAATTTTAATAATATATCATTTAAATTGAATTTAAAAATAGCCATCTGAGGCACAGTCTCGAATTTGACGAAACTGGTTCCATTGGATCCGTGATAGTTAGTTATTATCGAATTTCAATTTTCATAGCGTTTGTTTTGCCATTTGCTCGTACGGGTGAGGAACGCGTTGAAATTAAAATCGATAATTTAATATTTTGAATCGATTTATAAAGCTAACTTCCACATACGATTAAAGTAGCTTCTGAAACATGTTCCATTGTGTTCGGAATACGGGTAAAACCTTATAAACGCCTGTCAGCATGTCTTATTCGGGGTCCGGGATTTCGCGTTATGCAACAAGATATTTTTAATATTCAATTATATTTTATCGGCGTACTCAGGAAGCCATTACTAATTCTATATGTTCCCATCTCCCCTCTATTTTGGAAGCAGATCGAACAAAAAATAAATAAATAAAATAAAAATAATAACAACCGAAACCCGTTTCCTCTCTCGAGATCAAAATCGTTCATTCCTAAAAAAAACCAAAAAGGGAGAAGGGTCGCCTGCGAACGTGAAGGGGAGTCGCGTGGGTTTCGTTCGCGGCTATGGAGATGTCGCGAAGGCCGCGAGGGGTGGCGATGTCACGAAGCCTTCGATCGATAGCTGGTGAGCGCGCGGCGATAGGAGGCGACGGTGATGTCGTTCGTGACCGTGAAGGAGGTGAGCACGAAATAGCTTGGGTGGCCGCGCAGAAGGGTTAAGCTAGGGTTTCGGTTTACGAGCGATCGAGGTAGAGAGGGGGGGAACTGCAGTCATGAGGAAGAAGGTATTTGTCTTCCTCTTTTATTTTATTCAATTAAACTAAATTTATATGTATACACTGTAAGACAACAATATATATATATATATATGTAATTTTAGAGAATACAGGAATTTGGATTTTTAACAGTTTTGTTAAAAAAAATAAAAAAATATACATTTTAAACATGCTACATATATATGTTAGAAAAGGAATATTTGCAGTAAGGTAACTAAATTTTTATTTTAGTTAAATAAGTTTAGAACTCTTTGAACTCGATTGTTCATTATTAATTATCAGAATATATATATGTATATAACTCAGTATATTGTTTTCAGTAAAGAATGTTTATTGTTTAGTTTTAAAATGCCAAAGTTTAGATTTATATATATATATGTATGTATGTATATATAAAGGTACAAGAAATTTATATAAGATTTTGGAAGAAAATTATATAAGGGATTTGGTGATAAAATTTTACAATTGACTTATTAAATTTATTTGGTTACTAAAAGATTTATAAAGAGAAATTATTAGTTTAAATTTAATTATTAGTTAAATAAAAATTGTAAAAAGGGATAACTGATTGTTCAATTATATAAAATATTAATAAATCGTATAACTGTTATTCAAGGTTTGAAATTTGAAAAGAAACAAGCTGGATTTGAGAATGGAGGCTAATAAAACCAAAGGTGAGTAAATCTCACTCAGTTGGATTTATTTAAAATTTAAATGGTTGAATCTATGTATTTGGCGGCATGATTAAATTGATTGGATATGTACTGATAATGATGTGACTTTGGATTTTTGGTTGGTTTTCGAGTTAATTGTGGTTTAACTCGAAGTATTTGGGTTTTAAATTGTTTTAAACTTAAGTCATAAATAAGGAAATGTTTCACCTTAATGTTGATAAGGGCTTAATGATTTGTGATTCGTTTAATTAGTGGGGTAATTAAAAATGGAAAATTTACTTAATTCAAATTAATTAATGATTGGGTTAATTAATTCAGTAATGAAGGGTTTGAATTAATAAATTAAGTTTCAAGTTAAATAATTAAGTGTAAGTAATTCAGAATAATCATTTGATGATTAATAAATAATTACTTAAATTAAATTAATAAAATATAATTACTGGTGTAATTAATCAAGGGATTAATTAAGACGGCTAATTAAGGATAAATTGATTCATCTAATGAAGTAAATAAAAGGATAGATAATTTCAGTTGGAGATAAATCAAGTATGATTAATACCGTGGTTTAATTAATGTAATTAATTTAGATGAAAAGAATTAATTAAAACACAATTGGAAATTATTAATTTATAATTTATGATATAATTAAAGATTGATAAATTGGAATTGATTAATCCATAGTAAGTGACTTATGAAGAATTAATTAATATAAGAAATTAAGAATTAATGTAAGAAATTAAGACTGCTTATTGACTTTGGTTAAGAAGAATTAATATCATGAAATTAAATAAGTATAATTACTTGAATGTAATTTGTAAATAATTAATCCAGGGTGATTAATTAGGAAGAATCAAAGGGTTGATTTATTAATTGATTTGGAATTAATAAATGTTAAATGAAGGAATCTAAGTAATCGAGGTTAGAAATTCAATTAGAATCAAATGAATTAATTTGGAAGTGATAAATTTGCTTAAGAATGATTGATTGATAATTGGATGCTTTGAATGAGTTGATATCTCTGATATGAAATGTTGTGTATTTCATTTGGATAATTTGGGTTAGAATGACATGAAACTCGAAGAGGCCGGTGTCGGGCTTTAGAAAATACCCGAAAACCACTTCAAATGTTTATAGATGGTTATGTAAAATCTATTGGATGGAATGAAATGATTTAAGTGAATTGGACTATTTAGTCTAAATTCGGTAATTAGAAACTGATGGGCGAAATCGGTGATGTTTATAGAAAAATTATGGCTTGTGAATTGCTTTGAGTTACCCCGGGTTATATATAAGTTGTATGCTTGTATTCTATGTTAGTTGGGTTTACTCACGCTGGTTTCCAGCCTGATCCGGGTGTTACTTTGGTGTAATGCTCGGGTCAGACCGAGTATTACAGATTTTCAGGTAGGTGCGTTCTGGAGCTCAGGAGACGAGCTGGATGACAATAGCGTATAGGGTAGCTCCGTTGTATTTATATTATTGTTAATCTGAGACATGATAATTTTATATATTCAGTGACTGTATATATGTGAAACTCTGATGTATATTAAATGTAATCGACAGATATAGTATTCTTTTGTAAACTGTTATTATTGATTATTATATTTTATCCGCTGCGAATGTGAGTTGTTGATGTTTCTGATTTTCTTCTTCTTTCTCTTTCTTCTTTTTCATAACTATCTAGAATTTTCGGCTTCAAAAATTTCGGGTTGTTACAAAATCGATCAATTGACAATATTTCTTTTCTATGCAAACTTGGATAGCACTTCAGTATGGAACACTGAAGATGAAGATAATTGGTTATGGTCTAGCGTGTATGGCGACACGATTAGACTCACTCCTGGCATAATTGGTAGAACACTAGGATGTTTTGACACGGGCGAAGATTTATACAATATTTCTGATATGCGCTTTAAACCAAGAAATAATATAACACATCAAATTTGGGAACATGAAATGCAAAAATTCGCCTCTAAATATCTACGTCCAAAAGCACGACTTCTTACTCGAATGATAATCAATACCATCGTTCCACATATGGAAAGTCATGAGCAAATAACGGAGTTAGAGAACAAAGCCTTGTATGCTCTATTTAGCGGAACAATGGTGAATTGGGCCAAATTTATCTTTGACGAGCTCAAACATTTTTGGACTCAATCACGGCCATCAATTATCTACCCTACGTATATTATGAGACTTCTTCGGGCACACAACATCCCTTCCTACCTATCGACTTTTGAAGAAATCTCTCCAAAATGTGCTTCCACTAAGTTTTTCTCACTTATGCACTTACTCGAGATTTCCCCAGAATTTATGTCCTTTGAAGATTGGACGCACAATCGTCAAACCAGACAAGTTGAGCCTCCACCTCAACCACACGTTGAACCATCTCAAGAGGAGGAACATTATCGTGAAGTAACATTATCGTGAAGTAACCCCACCTCCTCCTGCACCATTTGATTATCCAAGTCAGGATGAGATTATGGAGACTTGAACAGAAACATATCCAAATGAAAGTATTCGAGATCTCACCCTTCGAAATCAACATATATTATCTCAAAATCAAAAACTTTTAGCTAAGCGTATTGACAATTTTGAAACATCGTTTGCTACACGCCTAGCAACAATTGAAGAATCACTTTCAACTGTCCTATCGTTTCTCAAAGAAGTACTCCAACGGGTTCACGGTCCAACACCGCCTTCTAAAGATTGACCAACCCCAGTACCTTCTCCTCCTGCAAAATATTACAAACTTTTTGAGGACGAACCTCTTAAACAGGCTTTGACATCTCCTACAAAGGCTAGCACTTCTCAAAAAGAAGAAACAGAGGATGATCAAGAAAAAGCTTCTCCGAAGGAATCATAGATTTTAGGATTTCAAATCTTGTACATTTGCTAAAATCTATGAATGTAATCAATTTTGAATTATTAATGAAATCTTTTCTTTTGTGTGTTATCGTTGACGATTGGATAAAATTTTATAATTCTTTTTGATAATGCCAAATGGGGAGAAATATATATAAGTATAATTATGAAACATTAAAAATAAGCACATATTCAGGGGGAGATTTATAAATTATATATAAGTATGTTGTATAGTTGTCATCATCAAAAAAGGGGAGATTGTTAGGAAATCAAATCTACGATTTCGATGACAACAACTATACAATGGAAATCGAATATGCATATATATATATATATATATATATATTTCTATTTATAAGTAATTGCTAAAGTAACATCACTAGAGAGACAAGAACGAAGCTCAAAGAACATTACAAGAGACGACAAGTCGATAGAATCAATGAAGCAATAACACAGATATACAAAAAGCAACATGCACAAGATCAAACGTTTGGATGCACTAGCCAGACGTCTGAATAAATCCTCTAGATTACAAACCAGACAGAATCAGACGTCTGGTTAATGTACTCAGACGTTTGAAAGGCTACTATATACAATAAATATATAGACCCAAACTTCTGAGACATATTCCAAACATCTGGAACTGAACTCGGTTTTTGGAATTCAAATAACAACTGCCGCATTTGAAAAGACATCTTCGCTTCTCTTTGCTGCAACTCTTCATCACCATCAGAAGTGACCATAGAACACTTGTTAATGGATGCAACTACTCAAGGAATCACTCTACCCCTATAAATAACATCAAGAATCCAAGAGAAGAAGTTACCTTACTTACTTGTGCTCTTTACTCTTATACTCTGACATACTTTTGATCTATAGCAACTATATATTTGTATTTCACTCTTCCATATATCCAGAACTCTTCAATCAATATTCTCTAGACTTTCAATTGAATCGTTTGTACCTAATAGTTAATATTCATGTTATAGAACACACACTTGACAAGAACAAGCTATTGTAACCAAGCCTATTCTCCGGACGAAGTGAAGGTGTTTGATAGTCGAATTCCGAAGGGGAGCTTCGGGACTGGACGTAGGACGGAAGGTCCGAACCAGCATAAAATCCTGGTGTGCTTAGTCTATATTTTACTAGATTAATTTTATATTAGTTACATCATATAGTTAGTCACATATACTTGCATATACACTGCACGATCCATCCTATAGACTTTCATATTTAAAATTCCCCACTGGGCTCCATACTCTTTGAACATATGCATTAAAATACACAAAGTAGAGTTTGACACCAACAACATAAGCAAGAATTGCAGTTTTTACACCCCTGTTTGGTTCTTTTACAAATTTCTTCTTTAATAATACCTATTTTTTTATCACTGATTTTGATTGAGGGGATAAATTCCAGATTATAGTCATCGGTTTCTTGATTTTCTTACCGTCCTGCAACAATATATGCCCATGTTTTCTACCCTTGATCTCTATTAAGTGAGCTGGTAGCCGACTCTCTGATATTCTTTATTGTTTCTCTTTTATTGGATGCGCTGTTTTAGCGGTATTGGGATCTTAAATCCCTTCTTTTCTCAACATTCCCTTTGTTCTTGTTAACGCCAGCCAGCGACCCATTTTGAATAGATTTCTGACGATTATAAGCAGCCATTTTCCTGTTTTGCACGGTTTGAAAACTTTAATCATCGACGAAGGTATCTCTTTGGGATGGATTTATGATGTGAGAGGGATCAAGTGATCTATCTACGATTGAGTTGGGAAATGATGGAGGATTTTTAAGAGAATGATTGTTTTCTCCCGTAGTTAAGGAGAAAACCTAATTTTTTTTCCAGTAATCGTTTCTAATTATTCTAAAGAGTTAATGATATAGCAATACGCCTCACATCTTTTCTTTAATAATAGTTGCAATAGATTTGGTGTCACACTTTTTTACTATCAGCATGAACTACCAAAAACGCCCTCCTATATATTTTTAAATTTTAATTACTTAAAAATATGATCTAATATTAAACTTCTTTTACAAATTCAAATGCCCCTAAAAGTATGATCTAATAATTAAACATGCTTTTCTAAAAATATGATATAAAATTAAACTTTTTTTATAAATTCAAAATACTTCTTTACAAATATAAAAATATTAATATCACTTGAAAACAAAAAAATAATTTTTCTAATTGATTTAAACACATACAATTTATAAGAAAAATAATTCACGTATGAAACGCGGGCCGTGAAACTCGTAAAATAATAGACAATGTTAAAAAACATGAATCAAACTTTCCAGGGTAGTGTTTAATTAGCCAGTAGTAGCAGTGTATTTTTTGACATACGTTTAGCCATTGTTGGCATGGTTAGCCATTTGCAAACATTGCCCTTCTCTTTCTTCCAAGTTTTTAACATTGTCATTGCTGCCTCTCCTCGTTAATCAAAGAACGGTGGCCATTGGTCCTGAGCAATCCGCACCATCTCTGCCGTCCTACCGCACCATCTCTGCCGTCCCGCAGTTCTGGGCGTCAGATGTCCGAAAACATCTTGCAAATTTTCCTACCGCTTAATATATTTGTCAAAGACATCATTTGAGTTATTTTTTTAATTTTTTATTTACTTCTTTCTCTTCGGCGGTATGCATAGAATCATGTAAGCTATATTCGTTGATTTATTTGTCAAACATTTCTTCATTTGTTACATTTACATAATTTTTAATTTATTTTTCAGATTAAGAGTAGCTTGTAAGTGTATATCAGACTACTCCAGGAATCTACCCAAAGACCGAAGTAGAGTATAATTCTTCTCTAATCCATTTTTTTGGTCTACTTAATCATAATACTTGAACTGTAATTTATGTTACTGTCAAGTTAACGAATTGGATTTTCTGTTACTCTTTTGCTGGCGAAAAAGTTTCATTTGATGAACTTCTAAATCTTCTTTTTCAGTCTTTAAACAGCTTGATGACGTTTTTTTCTAGTAGGCGAGATCTCAAGTTTGAAGTTTCTTACTGGATGTTATTTGAAGCCATCCCTCGTTATTGAAAATTTCCTTTGACAAGCATGTTCTTATTTAATTAAAATGTTGAAGCTTACAAGGTGTCTGAAGAAATGCCATACTAGATAACCAAAACTGTAGATTTTGCGCTGAATTACAGACAATCTTTTTTACATATGATTTACACCTTTGTTTACATTCTCTTTCAACTTCTCTTAACGGAAACAGAGTCAACTTCAGAATTGAACTGGATTATATAACCGTGAAACAAAAATAGCGATGTAAAGTAAATCATACCACAAAGTATATGACTCAATTTCCTTTGTTATCTAGTAATCATAAACAAGATCAAAACAATTCTTAGGTAAAGGAAACAAACAGTGGTCAACATAGCTTTGCGTCATTACATAATATTGTAAATGATTTCTATGTGATGGTTCGGATTCTTCTGAATGTTATTTTTTAAAAGTTGTTGCATGCCATTTAGGTGCAACGAGTTGCCACAAGAAACATACAATGGCATCAAACATTCTCAACTTCTCAAGGTACTTTGGCATTGTTTGAGAAACATTCTTGTTCATAAGAATCTTGGCTTCTGTTCGATGTTTTTAAATGCCTGGCTCTGATAAAGTATCAATACGTGCTATAATGAACATTCTAGTATTTTTCCTTTCAAGGCCTCCCCTAAAAGCAAAGACCTATAATTACATGTATGGTTGTTCCAATGTATATATCAATGTTCTACAAAATCTGTCTGATCTGCCATGGGTGGATAAAATATTAAACCGTCTTCCAGTTATATTCAAATGTAAATGGAAACGTTATCAGGAAGCTACAGATGAGCAACGCTTTTTTTCAGGCTCCAGATTGTACAAGTTTTCACAATGAGACATATACGTAGGCGTTTTGCTTCTCCATACAGTTGCATATTTACTATTATTCTTCTCTTTGATATCTATAATTTATCATTTAATTTGAAATTAAATATTTGTAGAATAAATACTAAAGCTGGTAAAATTCTTAGCTGATGGTTTGTAATTATAGTGCACATACAAACAATTATGTGTGATTTTCTGAATGATGTCTGAAGCTTTCGTCTATTTTATAGCTTACCAGTATACCCAATCTCAGCTTGGAACAGGAAGCGCCCAACTTCAAATTGTGAACGCACTTCATTTGGGAGAGAGGGGGAGGGCCTCTGATATGCTACTAGAACTTGGTTCTTCGAACTGCTCATTAAGTTCTGATGACTTTGCGTATATCCTGGACTACTGTGCACATACTCCTGATCCAGATGTAAATATCATCATGTAGTTAGTATTCTTTTGACTTTCAAATTATATATTACATTTATTGGAATGTTACTTTGTACACATGAGAACATATACAGAATTTACTTATGATGTTTGTAGTAGCTAGTTATTGTTGATACAAGTTACTAGTTGACTAATATTTAAGTTACATAATTCACACAATAAAGTCAGACTGAAATTTCAGTTTATAATTATTAGACATCTTTAAGAGCAGTCTAAGATTGTTGTTATTATCATTATCTTTTATCCTTCATTGTGCTAGAGTTTGTGGTAACATTTTAAGAAGAAAATTTGATAAAATTTGGCCTTTTGATTTTCTTACTTGATCATTAATACTGTTCACTCAATTTTACCACATTGATCATGAATACTGTTCACTTGATTAAATTACATTGCTAAATCCGTGTTTTCTTGGCAAATTTATGTTTTTACTAGTTTGGCATGAAAACTTGGAGATTAATGGAGGAGAAATCTGTGCCCATAGACGAGAGATGTTACAGAGCTATTATCAAAGCTCTTTGCAAACAAGATAATCTTAAGAAGGTACATTAGTATGTTTTCTAACAGTATTCAATATCAGTGAATTTTTTGTCTGAACTTATAAATTACAAAAATCTCTTTTTTTTAATGAGTTAAACTGTACACTTTGATTTATTGTTTATACATTTTTGTTTACTTCATTCTTCTGCTTCCTAATTTTCTTTATTATACTTACCTTTGTAAATTGTTATTACACCCAGGCATTAGACTGGCTTGCGTCTGCTACTGAGCGTGACTTTGACAATGCTTCACTACCATTGTATAATATTTTCTTAAGTGAATGTGAGAGTAGAAGTAAATTCGCTGCAATTGAGGAATGCATTGAGGTTATGGAGCGTCAACATGTTGGCAAGTCTGAAATAACATATTGCAAACTTCTTAAGGTCTGTAGGAAATTATACCATAACATATTAGTCGGAACAAAAATGGTGATCCTTTTTTGAATATTTTTTATAATGCACACTTTTGGTTAATTCACTTGATGGAATTTTACTTTTAAGTTGGTTATTGTTAGCATCTTCCTCTCTAACTACTTTACATACATACAATATGTATAATACAAGTACTTTGTCTCATTTTTGCTAGTCCTTTATGTACAACTTTTCCACACCTACCTCCTCTGCATGGAAACACTCGTCATTGATTGTTTTTCAATATGCTCACTTGCTAACTAAGTAGTTAATATCGACATCGGGTACGTATCAGTCAAGTGCTGATATGAGATATTTTAGAATATCGTGATAATACCGAATAAATATCGGACATATATGCAACATGTTATAAACGATATTGTAATATGTTATATTGATGTTATGTTTTCAAATATATGGATAAATAATGCCAAATTACAATCAAAGACTGATTGCATATAGTTTACAAATTACAATCCGTCTAACTGAGATATTCTATTAAATACAAATCATAATACAGGCTCGTAAAAACTGAGAAATTTGTATATTGTATATCTTTATTACTTTCTTCATTTTTATACCATATTCATTGTTTTTTCAGTCATCTAATCATTTATATTACTTTTTCAAACTTTTCATATTTGTAATTTCGTCACAACATAGGTCATCGAAAGGACCTCAGATGAAAAGAAAGAAAAACAAGAAAGAAGATGAGTTCTTCTTTCTTTTATCACTTAGGAGCCTTGTGAGATTCTTTTTTTCTGTCATTAAGTTGGAGAACTGAACTGCACTAGAGTCCACGCCTTCCCCATACTGCAAGTGAACTCTGCGAATTGAGCTAATTCCAATTTTAATTTGTCAGCTACTTGTTTCATGGCTTTAATTTGAGCTGCGGATCCCACTCTGGAAACAGAAATGCCTACGAACTTTACAGCTAATATCGGGGATCTGGTAGTCTCTTGATTTTCGTTCACTTAATTTATTGAATAAACAATGCTGATTTGGTACCAAGTACTACTTTAGCTCATTCCTTATCGAATACTTTACTACTCTTCAACTTTAGTTCTTGATGTATGATAATAACTAACAAATGAATTTTCATAAGCTAACTTACCAATTATAGATGGTGAAAAAAAACAACTAAAAAATAAATAGGTCTTTCATGATCCTGCTTTTAGTGGTAAAGCTTTCGTGGAAAATAAATTACATAAAATAATGGAATAAGTAGAGTTTTTTTAATTGAAAGACGAGTTAAGAAGATTAAAACTGTGTGGTTAAACCTAAAAATTAGTGCTTTGAGATTTCCAATATGGTCTAGATATTGTCATTCACCATGTACTAAAAACAAATATTGAGAATGTGAAGATGTTTATTTGTAAATACATTTTCTCTGACACATACAATAATGAGTGGTATTCTTAAAAAATATCGGGTATTTTACACTAACTATCGGAGCAATATATCAACAAATATCGGACGATATATCAGTAATGATATTTTAAGCGATATTTTGAAAAAGTATCGGTTTAGAAGCAATATGAGATATATTGGCGATATATCAGCGATATTATCCGATATTAACGACATAGCTTGCTAGCCTCATCTTAGATTCCTAACTTTTGTTTTTTTCCGTTTTAATCGAGGATTCTATAACTAAAATAAAGTAAAACAAAATAAACAATATTTGTAGTGTTCAATATTTTTCAACATATTCAATTCATATTAATACCATCTTGGAATCTTTTATTTAATTTAGTTTATATGTCCAAAGTTACGGTCCACAGACTTTTCTTCAATACATGTATGGATACCCGCGGAAGAAGGTTTAACCTTGGAAAACTGTTAATGGTGAACTAAACTTATTTGAGAAATTAGATAGGATGACTCGAAAATCGGATATTCTTTTGTTTTTATTTTTAATTTTACTTTAGTAAGCAAAAATGCTGTATCAAAATACTTCAGTTGTATGCGCTTGCAATGTCTTAATTGTTTTTTGATCTTATGTTTACGGCACAAATATGGTTTGGCCTTCATTTTGTACAATATATGCATGCAGTATAAAAAGTTGGCTTACTCGGGCATTCATTTCAGATCAGTTATTAAATCATTTACAGTCTGCAGTTTTACAGAAAGATCTATCAGCAGTTAAGAAAATTTGGAAAGATTGCACCATGTACTACAGCCCATGCCTTGTAACTCTGAAAAAGTTTGTTTGGTCATTTTCAACATTAAATGACGTTGAAGCAGCAAACTCCATCTTACAACACATGAGAATTCTTGCATTTCAAGAAAGTGTATCTGTTAAGAAAGCATCTGCAGGAAGCTATCAGTCCTTAAGACTAGATATTCCAATACCTTTACGTAGTGAGTTAACACATTCAATATTTGGATCTACTGGTATAAATTCAAATGGGGGGTTTACTAAGATGAAACCAGAAATGGAAAAAAGACACGATGAAGAGTTTGAAGAAGTAAAAGGAAACGTGACTCTTCCGGTTAAAGAATTATTGACAGGGGCTTATAATAATGTCATTCAAGCTTGTGCCCGTGCTAGCAACTGTGACCTTGCTGAGTATTTATTTAGGCAGGTAAATGATTGTCATATCGATCGAATTTAGCAAATATTATATTCAAATACATGCCTTAATCAGAAGTATATTTTTGGTATGGCTCCTTAAGCATGTCATTTTATTTCATTTATAGTTTTGTAAATCAATCAAAATTTAAACGTATTTATTCTTCGGGCTTTTAGTAGAATACCAAATTTAAAGTTATGCTGACCAAATTTAGTGAAACTTTATATCATCACTATTTCGGCCATCTTGACTTTAAGCTTGGTGTTCTACCAAAAAGCCTGAAGAAAATCACATTTGAAATTGCCGCAAAACGACTAACAATGTTTAGTTTGGAACTTTTGAGAATCAATTTTTTTTGGAATAATTCTATAGCTCAAAGGTCAATTATTTACAGTCAAATAGAAGTCCTTGAACTATTTCAAAAATTAACCTAGCCTTAATTCTGGTCCTGTATAGCACAGAAAAAGTGTTAGAAGAAACAACATAAGATAAATGATATAAACAAGAATGTCTTGATGTTTGCATACAAATTATTGACACTGGATCCAGTGAATTGAACTGTCCAGATCTGTTACATGTTGAGAATTTGAAAAGGACTGAAATTTCAAATACAATATTGGTTAGGCAATTCACTTGATTCAACGATGGTTGATTTGCATTTTGTTTGAATTGTGCATGCAAAGATAGTTTCCCAATAAAAAATATCTTTGAAGATGATAATTGATCGAATCACTTCGTTTTGTCAATAAGCAATGTATGAAAGGAAATAGAACAGATAACTACTTTGAGTATGAGGAGTTTGTTGCTTCATCTCCCCGATAACAAAGAGCATCTCCAACAAGGAGATTACATATTACAATTTTGTTATCCTGAGCTCTAAAAGCTTCCATGGTTGGTTACAATTTTCAATCATGCTCAAAACTCAACGTAATGGCTACAAAAATGTAGTCGTAATCAGACATATGCTAAACACACTCCCAGTATAATGGTGTATCTTAAGCAGGCTCCCAGTAAATATGTGTGGTGAACATGCGCTTTATATTGTGAGCTTGTTAAACAGGTGCTCAACGAAGTAACCCTACAATAGTTTATACCTGGGTGCATATCCAGACCTAGCTGCCGAGAGTCTGTTTAACAACCACCTAGCAATTGAGAGCATGCTAAATATATATTTTACTTAAGTTTCTATTGTGGGATTTTGCCAATTACACATGATATACGGCTCTGGGCCGTTGTAGATGCTCTAAATTAGTCGATTACTTGTATGAAGTAATATGGATATTCTGATTAACACCCAAGGTTAAGACCAGTACTTTTTTGATCAATTCAATAGTTACTATATATATTGTATGTATCATGGTTTGAAGTTCCGCCGACATATCGGAATTCCGACCATTTCGGTCTGGTTCCGACTATGACTGGTCCGGAATTCATCTGAAATTTTGGTTTCGGACTTGACTTTAAAAATAAAATCGAGATAATGTGAGAAATGAAAACAAAAGTTTGATTTTGAAGATATGAATAATTTTCATCAAAATAAAATAACAATAATTCTACTTATAATTATCAGAGTTTGAAAATGGAGCAATCTATGCGAAGAACAATGGCTGCTAGGGTTTGTGGTGGCGTCATGTAGGAGGACGAGTCTGCGGTGGCTGCTTTGATTTGTTGAAGACGATGGCTACTATGGATTAGGAGAAAATTAGCATTATGTGGGCCTCCTTTTTAATGATAAAAAAATGTCCTGGGCTTAATATTTGTTTTGTATCAATTGCTTTAATGTGGATCCAACTAAATATGTTTTTTAAAACAAAATGGCTTAGGCTAAATCAATAGGTAGAAGTTTAAATATTTTTAAGGATTGGACTGTTTTGTTCATTTTGAATACAAATTTGTAGTGTTTATTAATCTATTTATATGAAAAAAGTGTTTCGAAAAGTGACAATACCCGAATCAAAGTGGAATTTTCGGAATTTCCGAATCGAAACCAAAATTTTGATAATTTCAAATTATTGGAACGGAACTGAAATCCGAAATTTTGAACCTTGGTATGTATGTGTATAGTTAAACATTAAAGCTTAGCATGGTTTCTCTGTTTTGAACCTTTGTTTATAATGATATAAAAATCATACGGTCATAAAATCATAGGGTCATACTTCTGACCTGGGATCATGATTCACAGCCTTCTCTTAAATATAGAGCTCGCTTTTGAGTACAATTTGGAAAACATATTTGTAACTCCAAAAAGTATCAACATTAATTGACTTATGCTTAGTGATACTCCTTACGTAGAAGAAACCCCAATGATATTGATTTACCATTACCCCGCTAAATTCTTCTCAGTGTATTTTAGTATTTTTTTTTCTTTATTCAATAATTGCTTTATTATTCTTACGTTTATCTAGATGCATGACATTGGATTGGAACCAACAGGAGTTACATATAATGCCCTTGTCAAGGCGGCAATGCATGGTGAAGGATTGGCTTATGCAATGAAAGTGGTTAGTTATCTTGATTTTGCTATTAATTTATCATACACACACGCAGATACTATTGAAAACTTGAATGTTATTACCTTTTACTGAATCAAGAGAGACTATCAATAATAAAAAGGGAGACCTTTTATTATTATTGATAGTCTCTCACACGTGTGCCTTTACAGTTTTGTCAAGTGTCTACTTATAGAATCCAATTCTGAGTCTTCTGACTTTACCTATCGTCAATAGGCTTGTGGTACAGGCTGATATTCTCTCTCTTTTATATGTTTTTGTAGATCAAGTCCATGGAAGAGAAGAATATCGAGGCTTACATGGATACTCTTGCAGCTCTATCAACTGGTCACAGCAAAATTTTGGAACTTGATGCAGCTGAGAATCTATTGGAAAAAATTATACCATCTAGTTCACCCGAGTATATCTATCCTGTTAATACCTTTCTTGGCGCATGCTATAATATGGTACACCTTAATTCATTGAAAATTGATTTGAGAAATTTTCTGTCTGAACAATTTTTTTCCTCTTCAGTTAGCTTTTGTTTCTTTATATTGTTTTTCCTATATATTAAAGACCTATGAACGAGGCTCCCACTAAGGATGGGATCAGCTTAGAAACTATTTTTCAGCTGAAAATCCATGCACTTTCTCTACCACCTTATTTTAATCAGTTGCACCTTGCACTGTACTTGATATGCATAGTTTGCTTATACATAGATTAACCAAAAAAAGCCAATGCAGTCGGAAATTCATAAAAAAGTCATTCATGAAACAATTTTAGCAAAAGGAGCTATTCGTTAAAATATTTAATACTACATGAGTTTTTAAACAAAAAAAGCAGTAACTTAAATCAACCTTTCGAACTGTTTCAAAATGTGCTAAAATATTTGAAGTACTCTTTGTGATAAATTTATCGATTTCCAATTTTTTTAATTTGATTTGGAAAAAGCTCGAACATTGAGTTTTCAATTTTTTTTTAAAATATACTTATTTGAATAATTTGAAGAAATTGAATTTTTAGACATTTTTTTTGTTGATTTGGTAAATTTTTTATTCTCAAAATTTGATAAATATCTTGAGTTTTTTTATTTATTGAACTTTTCAAAGCAGCTCTTGAAAATAAATGTCATGTTTATGCTTATCATATTCATCATCACCACCAACCACACGAGTCATATTTTTAGTTTAATTTAATATTATTGTTAGGTTGTTTTTTAATATTTCTTCCGTAGTTTAAGTCTCCATTTTTGTTTTTTTACTCCGATGTTTTCATGTTTATGCTTCTCTCTCTCTTAATTCGCTCAATTCTCTAGCATTTATCTTTATTTTATTTCATTTTTTAAGACCAATATTTTGCTCCTTACAATATAGTTGGTTTTTATCACCGTTCAATAAAAAAAATTCCTTCTAATTTATTTATTATTTTCTTGTCCCATAAATAATTAGCACTAGTCTATTTCAAATTTCCAACCTGTATTAAATCGGTTTGATATTTTCTTTTCTATCTTTTCATCTTCTTGTATAATTAACCCGACATATATATATTTAAACATATCTTATTGCATCGGTGCATGATATCTTATTATAATTAATTGGATGTCTTATATGTGACACTCGTTGCTTTGAATATATAAATCTACTATGAGCATGGTTTTAAATCTCCTATATCTCGCCAGAGATCTCCTTTTTACACTTAGACGAAAAGAGACATCAAATCTCCTTCATATCTCCCTTGATACTCATTTCGTTCGAAATATTCAAATCCCACCTGAAACATGGATCAAAATCTTAATTCGAGATTTCACCCGAAATTATATCATTTTCTTCTTTTACATTTTTATTTTTATTTTTATAGATTCAAAAGAAACTATTCAATCCAATTATTATTTACCAATTCCTTAAACATATTTTTTTTTTTACATTTTATCTTGATGGGTGACATCAAAAGATTTCGTTTCTTTTATATGTTCAAACAAAATGATACTATTTGATCATTACCAAATAAATTAAGCAAATCGAGCTACCACTCTTCTCCAAAACATTGATTTCAATTCCCTTTTTAATGCAAATCAAGTATGTTACTATTTTTATTTTTAATTCGAAAAATATAGTTAAATAAATAATTTAAACATCAATTTTAGACACATAAGTTACTCCGATATAAGTTACTCCGAGATATTCCTGAGATGTACTTTAAGATTCGAGATGTCAATCCGAGTTATACACTGAAGATACACTCATCTCGTCCGAGATTTTATCCGATGCGAGATAGCTTACGCAAAAACTACGAGATAAAACGTGACCGAAATCCGAGATTCTAAATCTTAACTATGAGCTATATTTTCATACGGATGGATTCTGTTTTTATGGGTGCAACTGGTTTGTTGATCAAGTTTTGGAAACAACCCCTCCAGTAACGGGGCAAGACTGCGTACAACTTGCTCATGTCAACCCCCACTCAAGCGGGAGACTTGTGCACTGGGTAGATGATGATATTTAAACACATCTTCTTACTAATTATTTGATTTTGTAAAATTAGTTTTGTAAAATTATTTAATTATCAGTTCTATTTTTTCTCCTAAAGTTGCATGACATATACTTGATCTTAGTTCTAAATTTTAGCCTTTTGGTGTGTATTTCTTTTTTCAAATTTGCTCCACCTTTTCTTTTGAGATGTCTATTAGCACTATGTTATCTGTAAACATCATGCCCAATGCTATATAATCTTATTTTATTTATTTATTTATTAAAATTTCATCAAAAACCAATGCAAAGAGGTATGAGTTTAGGGCTAACCCTTGGTGTAACTATATTTTTATTGTAAACTCACCAGTCTCTCCCCATGCAGATCGTACTTTTTTTTTTTTTTGATGTAAAAGTGATCCTCGTAACGAGGAGAGCACTTGACTTATTTATTTCATTGATTAAAAATAAGCCACAACGAGCCTGGCAGCTAGCATTATAATTATATATATGTACATTATAATATGATTATAAAATGAATATGTGCCAAAAAGATCATCAGATAGATAATCAAACCTAGGTTGATGTCTTTGTCTAACTACATACCAAAAGATAGACTATTTACAACAAACCATCAAGGACTGTAGTTGTGTATGCAGATCATAATTTCATCTTGAATTTCCATGCATATTTTAAATAAATTTTATCATGTGTGTTGAAATTTATTTTCTACTTAAACCCTACCACATTATATCTTTGGTATTGTACACTATGCGGCACTTTAAATGTTTGAACGAATTTAATGATCGCTTGGGGCTCTCATTATATTTATATATTTTTGCAGAATCAACCTGAACGTGCTATTCGTATATTGGCTAAACTGAAGCGTGCAAATATGAAGTTAAATATCAGAACATATGAACATATTTTTTCTTTGTTTGGTGTTGTGAATTACCCTTATATGCCTGGAAACTGGTTATCACACCAAGATGTCGCTAAAAGGATAAATGCGATAGAGGAAGATATGCTTAGAAACGGAGTTCGACATAGCTATACATCAATAAAGAATTTGGTAAATTTTATCTCCAAAGCACTTTTCTTCAAATATTCAATTAAGTGTCAAATATGCTGTTCTAATTCTGATAATTCTCATTTGAACATCATTGTTGATTTGAATTCAGTTTTGCATAGTACAGTACCATATGCTTCACTTTTTGATATAATTTATGTTTGCTACAATATATTATACCTGCATCTGTTATACTGGTGTATAAGTCATGTGGAAGGATGTGTCTTAAAACAATAGATTATACACACATACATTACATGGCTGTATATTAGTGTGTGTGTGTGTCTCTCTCTACATCAACTCCACCCACCCACACTACCAACCCCTCCCCTGGGAAAGATATTTACAGTTAAAAGCCGTAGAACTAAAGCAATAGCTGGTAAAACTATGAAAAGGAATTCAGGGGCAAAGCAACATTTAATCTCAGGAAAAATTTCTTTTGGGACACAAGTTGGGGACACAACGTATCCATTGTTTCTCCAACTTGTGTGCCAATAGAATTTCACACACACACAAACTTACCATGTGTGTGCCGTCTGTAGGCAAATTCTTTTCTTACTGGTATTTTGTGTAGTATAAGTGTGGACTGTATGGCATAATTGTATCAAGGTTATTATCCTGTCCATCTCAAAATAGCACTCACTAAAATATTTTACAATTATAATAGAACGAAATTTAGACATTTGTTTTTAAAATTTCAAACACGCCCAGCCAAAGCATATTGTTAAAGAGAAGTAATCTTCATATAACATGCAGTATTTTAATTTTTGTTTATGATGTTACAATCTCTCATATTTATTCAAGCAATCTTATCTCTAAAATTCACATTGCAAAAGACACATGCAATAATTTTAGAACTTGCCCCATTTATTTGATATATTTATTTGATATTTCCACATGTATGTAGCTCAGTCTCGGTATTTTATCAATATTCATCAATCATGTGTATTTCAACTCCATGTTCACATGATTCAGCAATAAGCTTAGCTAGCTGCGTATAATATCTTCATGCATTGTTTACCATTCAGATAAGATCTCTTGGAGCTGAGGGCATGCTACATGATATGATCCAATTTTTAAGTAGAGTAGAATCCATGTTTTTAAGTATAAATCCTCGTGAGATGGTGGCAATATACAATGTTGCGCTGAATGCACTAGTTGATGGAAATGAAGTAAGCTTAACTCTGTTATTCATCACCATTCCAAATGATAAAACCTGTTTTTGTTAATGGTTATATGTGTGAAGTACAGAGTACCCTTGCTTTTGAACTATTTGAATATATGAGACAAGGTGGTTTCCCCTTGACCGAGGCTACATATGTAACAATGATAAGATGTTGCAGAAAGTCATCATGTTTCAAATCTGCATCTGCATTACTGTGCATGATGCTATGTGCCGGTCTTGTTCCTCATGCACCAGAATATGCATCACTTATAAAGGTATTCTTCTAACCTGTTTACTACATCTTCTTTGGAAATATGTTCCAATCTATCATAAAGTCTGCATCTGCATTGTGCTGTGTATATTGTTTATAGAAACTTTTTGAAATGAGATTCAAATCGCAAGTTTAAAATTTAAATCGTGGATCCTGCATTCAAAGTGTTTGGTTGTATAATTATATTATACATGGTTGCATGGCAATATTTTCCTCTAGCTATTAAATAAGATCGAAATATGTAAAAACAATAATCCTTATTTCCTTAGTAATAAGTTTATATTCTTAAGGTTGATTTTGATGCTTGAGCTTTTACATGTAATACACTTTTCTCCCTTCAATTTCGTTTTGTTTCAAAAGAAAAAAAGAAAAGAAAGAAAGACCCAGAAAATGAATTTTGAGGATGTATATCGATTCCACAACATGCATCCGTGTAATTAGCAAGAGGTGTGTTTTGTGTCACTATTATGGTTCAAAGTCCACGCTTTCTTCACTACAACTTGATGTTTAACCATCCGGTCATCCCTAGGGAACTATATTTATTTTAGAAAAAAATAAAAGTTGAATTGTTAATTCAGAGAAGCATTTTGATATTATTTATTTCAACATGGATTGAATGATGTTTCTCAAATGCAATTTAAACCGAGCTTGAGTCATAATTCGAGAATCAGTTCGCTATTATAGATTCAAGTCATAAATTTTAAGATGTTTGATAACGATGCACCTCTTGCGTTCTCTATTCTTCATTCTTTATTCTTCATTCTTCATTCACTACAGGTTCTTATCGCTAGCAAAGATTTCAAGAAAGCTTTAGCTCTACTAGATCAGGCACTTTCCCAAAACATAGAATTTGATATCAAGCTCTTCAATGCATTTCTAAAGCCAACGTGGAAGGTAAAAATGATTTTCCTGGGTCTTGTGTTTTTAATGTTGTTATAAGAAAAGTCCACTAAAAAAAACTGAATGCAGGCTAAATTGCATTTTTCTGATAGGAAAACGCAAGTTGATTTACATTTTTCTAGATTTTTTGTTTCAAAAATTTCTATGAAATACGATAATGGTGAAAAAAAATGAAGTTATTTCATAAAAAACATACTTAAATTTTAATTATATCTACCTACCAATAAAAAAAATTGACTTTTAAATTTTTGGAAAACTTTTCAGAAAATGCAAAATATATTGCACTTTCTATTAGAAAAGTGTATACATTTTACAAAAATAAGCACATAATTTACATAGCGCAAAAGGACTACTTCTTACAACTACATTGAAATAGGGTCCCAAGGCTCAAAGCGCCTTTTCTAAAAGCTCACATTCAACACCTTTTTAATTTACCATGTCCTATATTACTAGGGCCAACTAGGTATAACCGAAAAAATTGTGGAGCTCATACACATAAAAAACATCCAACCGGACCCTTCGACATGTTGGTACACGGTAAAAACCTACGCAGAAGCCGGTTTACATTCAACTGCATTGGAAGCACTGCAAGTTTTGAGTTTGAGAATGATTTCCGAAGACCAGGAAATGCTCGAAGAACACAAAACGAAATATGAAGAGCTTATATACAGCGAAGAGCCAGATGCTGAATCGAAGATCCTCGATATTTTCAACAGCAACGAGTTCATTGCGACTGCTTTGTTAGGGTTGAGATGGTACGCCATGGTTAGTGGTTCGGATGTGTGCTGGTGCCCTAATGAGAGTCCTTGGGCAAAGAGGCTTTCTTCTTTGTATGACTTAAGTGGTAAAGGTGGTGTGCATGGCCTTTCCTTTAGGACAGCCCCAGAAAGAAATGTACAAGTAACAAGGGGAATTATTTTATAAAAGTAGTGTGAATTTGCTTTGAGTGGTGTTAGCATCTTGATTATCTGCAAATATCATTGATTATATTTGTTACAAATTAGTTTGGGTGTAGTGAAATAATATGTGTCACCTGTGTGGACTTTTGCCTTTCAAGTCTCTCCTTTTAAGTTGTTTTACTTGGACAGTGTTTAGATTGATTCTTGAAACTCTTTTTAAAATAGACCACATCTGTCTATGTATAAAAGTAACTAGTATAACCGCACAACGGTGGAGAAACCGACCGTTCGATTGTATAACTTTGATAAGAAATTTACATTTAAAATTTTTGTTAATATTACTTAAACATTAAGTGATAATACGTTGGAAAAGAATAAATTGCGATTTGAATACGAAAATATGAATTTCAAATTTAAATATTAATCAAAGTATTCAAATTTGTTGATTTGAAATTGAAAATTTAAAATTTGAAAATCATAATAGATTTGAATTTGGAATCTTTGATGCGCGAAATAAAAGGAGGAAGTTTAGGGAAATCGCGATGAGACAGGATCCACGTTTTTAGGAAAATCGCGATGAGACAAGATCCACGTTTTTTTTTACTTCGGAAAAATTGATTTTGGCCAATGACAGTAAACAAACTTCTCTATGGTTCGGTTTGATTAATCTTTAATGTTGTTTACTCTAGTATGCATTATCGTTCCCCTGTATGCATCACCATCATGTAGCAATCCAGCCTTGGGTATTTTATAATATTATTTTGAATTCAATGATTATTAACCAGCCTTGGGTATTTTATAATATTATTTTGAATTCAATGATTATTAACTGATATTTAATTTCCAAAGTTAATTTATAATAAACGATCGAGTATTTGGCCAATAGAAAGTTTATGAGAGCAAGTGAGTTGTCAAAACATAATGGTTTGTTCTGATAAGATGTGAGCGTTTCATTCAATTTTTCAGCATTATGTTTAGGGGATTATTTAGCGTAACATCATTTAGGGAGTTATGGTATGCCATTAACACAATTATGTGCTTATAATATAAATGTACACGTAACTCTATGAATTTTGTTCGAAATGAACGTACGTTTTTTGTTTGTTTGTGTTTTTACTGTATATGCATATATCGCTATATATAATTGGTTGTTGGTGATTGCATTTTGTACATACATGCGAAATCCCTAAAAACAAGTAGTTAATTGTTGCATTTACTAGTATAATCGTACAACGGTGGTGAAACCGACCGTAGGGCTGTCAATGGATACTCGAAAAATTCGAAATCTGTCCGCATCTGCATCCGCATTCGAAAAGCCGATAAATATCCGATACCCCAAAAAAGAATGTAGATGTGGATACGAAGACATCGACATCCGAAAATTATCCGTCCGAATTTTGTCAAAATTATAGTTAATATTATGTGTATTTTAGTGCAGTGAAAGATATATATTTATTATTTTAGTTAGTAGTTTATATTATATGCGCTTAATGTTTATTAACTGCTCAAAACTATTTATTATCATCATATTTATTAATTTTTAACACTTTTATAATCAGCGGAATTGAAAATTATTTATGTTAAATTAAAATTTTCCTTTTACAATTCTTGATTTATTGGTCGTTAGCGGATAGAATAATTATCCGATATCCGTTCGTATCCGCGGATGTGGATATCCGAAAATAATTTAGAATGCGAATGCGGATATGACACTATCCATATCCGAAAGCATCCATTGACGGGCCTACCGACCGTTGTGTCATTTGATATGAATAAAAAAACATTTGTTAATTTTTTTCCTTTATTAATAATTTGATGAAAAATTAACTGCATTTAAAAAAAACTGAAAGTAATTGAAAATGTGTAGAATCAATTATAAGAAGGATTGTAAATATAGACCAACTGTTACAAAATAAAGAGAATGAAGACCATTAGAGAGAGAATAATTTTATTGAATTGAGATAGATCTTACAATACAATCAAGCTCCATATTTATAGACTCCTTATGCAGTACAGATTACAATAATGCCTTTTCTTATTTAGCATATTCATCCTTATTATTAATGTATATTACAATATCCCCCTTGAATATGCGTATGTATAGATGATAAGAGTAATTGCCTCATTAAAAACCTTGTTATGAAAAACCCAGTGGGAAAAAATCATAAAAAAGGAAAATAGTACAACATGATTTCATCTTTAAGTAACATATATTTTATAATGTTACTATGGGAGTTGATAATTTTGGATCAAGATAATGCCTCATTAAAACCTTACTAATAAAAACCTAGTGGGAAAAAATATTAGTGAAGGAAAAGAGTACATTATAGCGTATTTCATACGCTCCCCCTGAATTATAACGCATTATTCAATTAGTTTGTTGATACAGCCGACGCATACCAATTTTGTACACCATCTTCTGAAATGCTGATTTTGGAAGTGCTTTTGTGAATAAGTCCGCCGGATTTTCTTGGGATCGGATTTGTTTCACTTCTATCTTATTATCCTTTTGTAGCTCATGTGTGAAGAAAAATTTAGGAGAAATGTGTTTCGTCCTATCACCCTTAATGTAACCCGCTTGAATTTGAGCTACGCAAGCTGCATTGTCTTCATAAATAATGATGGACCCTTCTGTTACCGATGGAAGTTGGCAACTTTTTCGAATATGCTCAATTAGCGATCTCAGCCAAATACATTTTTTACTTGCTTCATGTAGTGCTAGTATTTCAGAGTGATTGGATGATGTTGCTACTAATGTTTGTTTTGTAGATCACCATGAAATTGCTGCATTATTGTTATTAAACACATATCTAGTTTATGATCTTGCTTTATGTGGGTCAGAAAGATAACCTGCATCAGCATAGCCAACTAGATTTGGATTATTACCCGAGTTAGAGTAAAACGAACCCAAATTTTTCGTTCCACGAAGATATCTCATGATATGTTTTATACCATTTCAGTGTCTTTTTGTTGGTTCTGAACTGTACCTTGCTAGAAGATTTACTGAAAATACAATATCTGGTCTTGTGCATTGGGCCAAATATAATAATGCACCAATGGCACTAAGATATGACACTTCCGGGCCAAGCACATTCTCATCTTCTTCTTTTGGGCGGTAAGGGTCCTTTTTAATATCTAAAGATCTAACAACCATCGGCGTACTAAGTGGATATGCTTTATCCATTTGAAAACGCTTTAGAATTTTCTCAATGTAGTTTGATTGAAGGATTAATATGTCATTAGTATTATGTTCAATATGTAGACCGAGACAGTGCTTCGATTTGCCAAGATCTTTTATTTCAAATTCCTTCTTTAAATAATTTATTGTTTCATCAATCTCTTGGGAGTCCCAATCAAATTTATGTCATCAACATGAACTGCTAAGATAGCAAATCCCTTTACCGATTTCTTTATAAAGACACATGGACAAATGAGATTGTTTTCGTATCCTTCTTTTACCAAATATTTACTAAGACGGTTATACCACATCCTTCCAAATTTTTTCAAGCCATATAGCGATCGTCTTAGTTTTAATGTGTACATGGACTTTGATTTTGCTTCAGGCAATTTATATCCATCTGGAATTTTCATGTAAATATTGGTATCTAATTCACCGTAAAGATAAGCTGTCACAACATCCGTTAGTCTTATATCGAGTTTTTCAGAAACTACAAGACTTGTCAAATATCAGAATGTTATGACATCCATAACAGGGGAGTAAGTTTCCTTAAAGTCAAAACCCGGTCTCTGCAGGAAACCTTGTGCGACAAGTCGTGCCTTGTACCTCACGACTTCATTTTTATCATTTCGTTTTTTTCAACGAATACCCATTTATAACCTACTGGTTTAACATTTTCCGGTGTTTTCTCTATTGGTCCAAATACACCATGTTTTTGAAGTGAATCTAGTTCCACTTGGATAACATCTTTCCATTTTGGCCAATCGTATCTTTTTCGACATTCATTTATGCTATTTGGTTCATTATCGTCATTCTCATTATTCTCATTATGGTCACGACTTTCAATTTTTTCAGTAGCTACTGCGAATGAGAATACATCATCAATTATTATTTTACTTCGATCCCATATTTCTCCATAGTTCGTATAAAATATTGAGATCTCATTATTATTAGGTACCATTTTATCGTTGGAATCTTCTTTTATCTCTTCTGGGATAATATTTCCTTCCATACTTCTAGAAGAATTGGGATTTTCATTTGAGTGATCCTTTTGATCATTTATAACCTCTTCAGGAGGTTCCTTAATTGATGATTTTTCATTAGACTTTCTTTTTCTAGACGGTCAAGTCTTTTGAACCAATTGGTCTTCCATGTTTTTGTCTTGCTTTAGATTCATTTGCTGCGATATTTACTTTTGGTCCTTCGGGGACATCAATTTTTGCTGGCGCATTTGCTGCTGAAATGTGAGATTTAGTTATTTTTGCAGCGTCGCTAAATGCATCTGGCAGTTGATTTGCAATATTTTGAATATGTAAAATTCTTTGTGCCTCATATTGGCATTGTTTGGTACGTGGATCCAAATAAGACATAGATGAATTATTCCATGATATTTCACGCCGTTCTGGCGGGAAGATTGTCTCATCAAATTTAGTCTGAAAATCTTGCAGTAAAGACATCACCTGTAAGGGGTTCAAGGTAACGAATTATCGATGGAGAATCAAATCCCACATAAATTCCCAACCGTCGTTGAGGACCCATTTTAGTACGAAGTGGGGGATTAATAGGTATATGCACAGCACAACCAAATTTTCGTAAATGTGAAATATTTGGTTGAGATCCAGTTAAGAGCTGTGATGGTGAAAGCTGATGATAAGCTGTTGGTCTAATTTTAACCAATTTCGATGCATGCAAAATTGCATGCCCCCAAGCTGAAACGGGTAGTTTTGATTGCATAAGCAATGGTCTTGCAATAAGTTGCAAGCGCTTAATTAATGATTCTGCTAGACCATTTTGAGTATGAACATGAGCTACTAGATGTTCAATTTCAATTCCCAATGATAGACAATAATCATCAAATACTTGAGAAGTAAATTCTCCAGCATTATCTAGTCGAATTGACTTAATTTGATGATCAGGGAAGTGTGCTCTCAATTTTATTATTTGAGCAAGTAGCTTGGCGAATGCCAAATTTCTTGCAGAAAGTAAACAGACATGTGACCAACGAGTTGATGCATCAATCAATACCATAAAATATTTGAATGGTCCACATTCACGGTGAATTGGGCCACATATATCACCTTGAATTCTTTGTAGAAATGTTGGAGATTCAGATGTGATTTTACTGTATGAAAGTCGAGTGATTAATTTTCCTTGTGCACATGGGGCACATAAGTAATCACTCGGTAAATTCAATTGGTTTGATAAATCATGTCAATTTGAGTTTTTGACAATTTTACGCATCATAGTTGATCCAGGATGACCCAAGCGATCATGCCAAAGAATCAATGTCTTTGTATTTGTGAGCTTCTGGCTCATGTTTATAGAGTGAGATTCAACTATACCAATTTTTGTAAAATATAAACCAGTTGAAATTGTACCAAATCTTTTTAGGATAAGCTTCCGACTTTCAATTCTAGAAATAACACAAAGATATTCTTTGTTGTTTTCATTTATAGTTTCAATATGGTATCCATTCATTCTTATATCTTTGAAACTCAGCAAATTTCTTTTAGAGTTGCTTGAGTATAATGCATTCTGAATAAAGATATGCGTACCATTTGGTAATATTATATGGGCTCTTCCGGACCCGTCAATTATATTATCAGATCTAGCTATAGTGGAGACTTTAGCTGAGAAATTTTCAGATAGTTCAGAGAAAAACTTCTGGTTTTTCAAAATTGTATGAGTAGTTGCACTATCTAGTAAGCATATATCATCACCCAAGTGACGTTCCATACCTTATGAATTAAAGGCAATAATTAGTCAATCATTAGAAATTTGTATGCATAAATAAATGTAATGTAAACAAACAAAATAATATGATTAAAATAGGCTACTGATTAAAAACAACATCCACATTACACATTATTTTTAACTAGTACTGCAAAGGGAAATACAAGTAAACGGACACAAACTTCAAATTGATTTATTGATGCAAGATAATGAAATAAAACGAAATCCACATAACAAACTTCAAGATATTTTTAATGGATCAACTCGGTCATATCGTTGATCATTGCACTTAGATTTTCATTATTAATGAAATTTCCATTGTCATCTTCGAAGAAATCATCTAACTTCAGGTTAGTGTTTTCAGGTAACTTTTCGGCATTATTTGCCTCAATATTCTTCGAGCGATGATATTCTTCAACTGTTTTCTTTGATGATCTACATGTACGTGACCAGTGACCAGATCGTCCACATCTATAACAAACTTCTTCATAGTGCCTTTTATTTTCTAAAGCTGAATCATTGTTTTTAAGAGGCTCAATTTTCTTTTGTTGCTTTTTAAAGTTGGTGGTTTTGTTACCTTTAAAACCACCATAACCTCCTCTGCTAGAGTTATATCCACGTCCACGACCATGTCCTCTACCTTGACCTCGACCCCTACCTCTTTCAGAGTGGGCAAAATTAGCATTAACTTCAGGTAATGCAGTCGAAGCAGTTGATTTTTTATAAGCGATTTTTTATAAGCGATTCATTATTTTGTTCAACAATTAGTAAACATTCTATGAGTTCAGAATATTTTGTAAAATGACGCTCTCGATATTGCTTCTGCAGGAGTATATTCGAGGCATGAAATGTTGAGAAAGTCTTTTCAAGCATTTGTGCGTCATACACCTTTTCTCCACGTAATTTCAGTTTTGGAAGTGATTCTAAACATTGCAGAATTATATTCTCTTACAGACTTAAAGTCCTGAAACCTCAGGTTCAACCACTCTTGCCTAGTGTTTGGAAGTATGACCGTCTTCTGGTGGTCATAACGCTCCTTCAGGGAGTTCCATAAGTGGAGAGGGTCTTTTTCAGTCAAATATTCTGTTTTTAGATCGTCATAGATATGACGTCTTAAAAATATTAGAGCCTTTGCCTTGTCCTGTTGAGACATAGTATTGCCATTTTTAATAGCATTTTCTAAGCATTGAGATTGCAAATGAATCTCAGCATCCAGTATCCATGATAAGTAGTTGTCTCCAGATATATCCAAAGCTTTAAATTCAAGCTTGGCGATGTTTGCCATTTTGTGAACTGTTCATAAAATAAATTGCATAAGGTGAAAATATTCGCCACAACAGCATTCACTATTTTTTTGTTTCCAGCTAAAAAGTATAAATAAATAAAAATAATGGAAAATCTTCATTCATAGTATCAAACAACTGTACCCCAAAAAAATGTATCAACAAAACCAAACATTTGGATTTTGCAACTTTCATGTATTTATTATATAAGAAAGGAAAGTTAGCTTTTGTGTATATTCCATTGCAAACTTTTGAATTTTATTTGGCAATAGATCCGCAAAGAAAAAAAAGAAATATTGAATTTAGAAGCCAAAGAATTAAAATAAGAGTGATACAAGAAAAGACATGAAAAATATAGAAGCGAACCCCAAACTAGACAGCTTTATCAAAAAAAACATGATATTGACAATTACCTTTTTTTAGAGAGGAAAAGTAACGAGTTTATAAAGAAATGCAAGAACAATTCCTTTACCTGCTTGTTGTTTTAAAGGAAATAAGAAATAGAACATATGTAGATATATTATAAAAGACTCGTTTGCTCCAATATATAATAGGATTTTGAATATGAATAGCCTTAGAATTGGAATGGTCAGAAGTGGAACAGTCAGAGTAATTAATATATAGTTACTTGTTGAGAAGTTGGAAAGTTTGAAGGTGAACAAGTTCAGAACAATAATTGATTTGCATTTCTATGCAGAATATTGAGAATGCAGTATACAGAAAGTTCTTACTGATAACGTGTTACAAAATAAAGAGAATGTAGACCATTAGAGAGAGAATAATTTTACTGAATTGAGATAGATCTTACAATACAATCAAGCTCCATATTTATAGACTCATTATACAGTGTAGATTACAATAATGCCCTTTCTTATTTAGCATATTCATCTCTATTATTAATGTGTATTACAACGCCAACTTGATAATAAGAAAAATCCGCTATCAATATACATATACCAAATTACGTAATGAATTTTCTCAAAAAAAGAAAAAATATATATAATGTAATTAAGATTTAGAAGGCGCAAAACTTTTCAATGCTTCTATATTAGCTTATGAATATACAATAATTGGCTCTTGGCTACAACAGTGGCAATAGATATTTATTTATGGACTCTATTTATGAGTAAGAAACTATTAATGATATACGTTGTATCAAATTATTATCTTGATTTTCATTTTTGTTTTTATCTCCTTTATTCTTTTTATGTTTCCATATGTAAACAAATCCCATGTACAGACTCATGCACAAATGTAAACATGTGAGTTTATGCAAGAGGAGAATATGAAATTAAAAATAGAGATTCGTACAGGTAGTCGCCTATACCATAAGTTTAGAAGAAAGCACACCATCATAATTTTTTGAAGAAGTCACCACAGACATCACTCTAGGAACTGGATTATAGCTCTCGTTGTTAATTATGGATGAACATTTAATGATTAAAATAATTGATAGTATTTTTTTAATTGATCACAATTCTACACTGTGTATTAACATGAAACCATTACAAAAGTTCACATAAAATAAAGCATATACCTACTCCAACACCTAGAACTTGATGAATTGAAAAAAAATTGTAAGCGTGGTAGTTGCAATACCCAATTTTTGACCGAGAGCTAAAACTTCAAAAACAGCAAGCATGCTTACTGCCATCATCAAATTATTACAAATTTTAGCAGCCTACATATGAAAATCGTGTTTCGTTAAATCCAGTTTAGTGTGAATCCCTCTTTATTTTAGATTTTGGACAAACTAACAAAATAGAATTGTTTCTTTTTTTTTATTTCCTGATAATATTTTAATTTGCACAGAGATATAACTCTTAGAGAGATTATTACTCTCTTGCATGGAGTCATATTCATCTTGATCTTATCAAATTACTGAAAGAGAGAAAACAATAAAAAAAAGGAAAATAGGAAGAAATAACAAACATATGAAAAGTTTTAAGAACTAAATAATATTCCAAAATTTTCAAATAAAAAATGAGATTAACCTTTGCAATTGTCGAAATCCAAATTAATGACTTCATCTGTATATTGTAACGTTGTAAGGCATTCTAGAAAGTTAGCGGTTAAATCATAATTTTTTTGAAGTCATTCCAATTATTCATAAAGATAAAGATATGCATTTAAACTTCTTTTATCTCGTTTATCTAAACAAATCTTCATCAAAGTTAGGATTATAGATTTTTAAATTCACAAACACATTACAAATCTTCACTCTTGCTCACTAACAACTAATAATAGTTCAAAAGTAAAACGGAAAAAATAATAGTTGATGAATTATAAATGGAAAAAACTAGAAACCACTGAAATGACTTCAATAAAAGAAGGTTATTGGTAAGAATTGCAAAAATTAAAAAAAATTAAAATTGATTATGAAATCGTCTTAGTTTGGTTGACGTTAGCTTAAATATGAATTAGCATAATTTTCCTTTAAAAGGTAAATAAGTTTATCACTATGACTTAAAATTGCATATTTTTAAAAGTGAACATTTGGATCCGCCTTTTATTTTCAAACATAATATTGTTTTAAATTACGTCCTTAAAATTATTTTTAGTAAACTTTTTTTTATGTACTTTTTTTTGGAAATCAAATCTACACCTAATAACATGTTTCTATGCTTTTCTTTATTTTATTTTTTGCAGAAGTACAAATATTTGTAGTTTATATACCTAAATATTTGTCGCCTACCCAAAACTAAAAAATGGTGTTTTTTATAACAGGTTTTAAGAAGCGACCCCTGTGTATTAACTTAGAGAGACTGTTTTACAAGTATTCCTCCCTTTTGCAATGCCAAATGAGAATAACTTTGGTAGCTATAAATATGTATTCATACGTCTTATATGCAGATAAATTGCTTACCTAGGTAATTGGTTGTAAATAATTCATCCAAATACCCTTTCAATTTTCATCTTAAATTCCATGTTTGCTAGCCTTTATTTGGATGCTTATAAGCATTTGATTTTGCTCATTTGACAGGTGCATGCACAAACACATCGTGCACGTTATACACTAATTTTAACAAACACAAAGTGAAGATAGTTTTATTAGCTAAAATTAGAATACTTCCATAACTAATAAGCGAAATTAGCTTTGTATGCATATGATTCATTTTCTTTAAAATGATATTAGGTTAGTGACTACAAATAGCTTATCTCTTGAATGCTATATAAAGAAGACTACAACCATATCATGTGGCTAAAACAATTATAAGAAACATATATAGCAAAATAATAAAAATAAGAAAACCTACAAAAGATGATTATGGACAGAAATGTAACAGATTATACAAAACTGAAAGTGTGTGTTGAACTAATCTCCCTGCAGCTTGCATGAAGAAAATACCTGCTAAGCTAAAGCAATGTATTCAACATCAATCTCTGATCCATTTTAGTACTTATTATTATCTCATAATCTTTTGGCACTACTCTCAGCAGTTCCAGTCCTAACCTTTTTTGAGCGTCTAGGCGTCTCTTCACATAACCTGCACAACAAAATGCTAATATGCAATATGAAGTAACCCTAACTTATACTAATATATTAACGCCGAATGCTCAGTTTCCATTAAAGGCTATATTTACTCATCCCACATCCTCTTTCGCTTTGGATTGATAAGACTCAAGTCATTTCTAGCTGAATTAGAACCAAGATTATCACCTTCATTCAAAACAGACAAATTGGATAATCTACTAATCTCAAGATTGTAGCTGAATCTGCTATTTCTAAAGACGCTTTTAGTCTTTCCTTGAAATCGTCCAATAATATATCACCTACAGAGAAGTTACATATCAGAGCATCTACAATGGACCGACTAAATTTCATTAACCAAATATCACTAAATAGACAATAAGGTGATTATTAATTTAGACTTTCATGTGACAAGTATTAGCTACTATATTGCTAGCCTCTTCTTTTTCTTCTAAAAGCTATGTACACTGATGCGATGTTCTCATTCAATGTCTTCACTTATGCATGGTAATTTCGATTCTGGAATCAAGCTTCTAAATCTACAACATCCTCTATCTAATGAAATTACATTATCAAATTATATTTTTATACCGTTCCTTGGGAAAAGATACTTAGAGACAACTTTATAGAAGACAGAGTTGTTTTGACAACAATGTAGAGAAATGAAAGGCCTCTGAAAATTGATGCCTAAGCTTGTAATCCTTTTTCCTACAGAAGCAGGAACTGAATTTAATCCTTTGACCAATGCTGCAGTCAACTATTTCAGCATAGAGTTTCTTATCCATCTCTGCATCTACAACAATAATTTCAGTTTAAATGCTACCAGTTCTTAAGTGTTACCGATGTGAAAACTATTTTATCAAAGTGATATTTAGTTAACATACATTCTGTACATGATATTGATTTACCTACCTTCATAAATTATGTTAAGACGCTTTTGTTTTATTCTTTAAATCATAAGTTAGAAACAATGACTTCTGATTTGTCCTCATAACCTTAAAGCTGTAATTTCGATTTCCTTTTCATACATACACATACAGCACTTCATTTACTGTATAATCTATACACCCAAAAATATTACAGTAGATGATTCAAAAGACACCAAACCAAAACAGGCTTAAAACTTATCAACCACTTAAATATATGAGATGAGACAATATGATTCAAAGGCACCATTTACTTACCAGTAAGACTCCGATATTTTCAGATATCGCGTAGTGATCTTAGTTGATATTTTCCTAGCACCAGGGAAGCATGGTCGAACAATAAAATGCAGTATGAGCAACTGATTCAAAAAATAGGACTCTGTGGCTTCACGAAGGTGACACCAGCTTAAAATTATTTTATGCTAAAATGTCCACGAGAAAATTCAAAAACAGAATTCAGGCATTGATGGATGCTGATGGGAATTATATTTATGATGAGGATATAATAATTCAAGAATCTCTAAATTATTATTCACGACACTAATAGTACTATATTCTCTATAATTAAAACGAGAAAGATGATTAATGCTTATGGAAAACAATTGTACAAATGCTAAACGAACATCCATGCCAATTGTACAAATGCTCATATTTGAATTACATAAAATTCACCAAACATAAAAACTAGAACTTTATTAGAAAACTTATATTGCCGGAAACTTGAGTAAGAAGAGATGGAAAGATCAATTTGTAATAAACTAAGAAAAGAAACAATTCAAACAATTTTTCAAAATAGGATTATATCACATTGGTAGCTGCCTGCAATGTCATTCTACTTGATGTTCAATTGTATGTTTGAGTGAACAAAACTAATCCAGAAATGAAAAATAATTGAAAGACCCACTATAGCAAGAAGAATACCAAATTTATATGATGTGACTACTTTAATTTGGGGACGTTATGGCTTTTTGATGATTCTGAAGAATCTGAACCATGCCAAGATCAAGTATAACTCAATTAAGGACACAACAATTTGTTTCTTATTGTAACAAGCTTTTCTTTATAATTGTAATTGTGCATATGCTTAAGCCATAGAACAACTGTATTCGTGAACCGTCTCTCTTCAAAACAATATTTTTAAAGATCCATATATGACGGTTAGCTTTTATGTAAAGAATTTTTGATCGGCATGGATTGAAAAGCAGAAATTTGAATAACCGTAAACTATTAAAATATAACTATAGCATATTGGGAAGAGACAGTCTTCAAAATCGATCATTTGTCCAATTGGGAGGCTCAATTTCAATCAACATACGAAAAATAAATTCATCTATGGAGTTTGATTTAGAAAAGACTATCAAATAGCGACTGGCTCTAAAATACAAAGAATAGCGTCAACAGCCTTTTTTATCTCTAGGAAACATTCAACAATAAACTGTAAACAACCCTTATGTATAAAGCTAAAACTATAACAACCATGGTCTGTAGCTTATTCATAGAGGAGCAACACAAAGAGATGGTGTGTTCGAGAGGAGAAGCATGGTCGAACAACCAGGGGAGACTCGAGAGGAGGAGCGTGGCCGAACAATCTCGGACCGTGGGTAAAAGAAGTCAAAGTGGATGCTAGATTAGGGTTTTATTTTTCTTTAAGGGAGAAATTGTCAGATATCTCATATGAGAATAGAAAAAACGGAAGGAGAATAGGATAAAGTGGAGAATAGGTTCTCCAGTTGAATCATGAAAAATTGGGGAAGGAGAGACATACGGGGAAGAGAAAAGAAATAGAAACATTAATATTGTGACGACCCCACTTCCTACTCCCAGGAAGTAGTATCGTTAATAAGAAAGAAAGAGGTGAGAAAATAGAAAAGATAGAGAAGAAAGAACAACAACATCAGAATCTCACAGCGGAACGAATAAAATATATCAATCACAAAAGTATTTACATAATATATATACATCAATCAGAGTACACAGATAATACATCACATACTAGACAGTTATAAACACCTGTCTAGTTATACAACTCAATACACATTACATCACAGAGATACCACACAGCAGAACTATATATATATCTACAACGCTGAAGCCTCCTGCTCCATTGCTCCTCCAGAATTCGTCAAACTAAACCTGAATCCCTTGGCTACCCGTAAAAATTTGGGTACCCGAGAGTTTATGAAAAACAAAATAAACTTCGGGTCAGACATGGGTCTGGTATGAGTAACAGGTTAAAGTTGCTTAAGTTTGAAAATCTTTTGAAAAACAAAAGGTATCACGTAAGACTTCCCACACATAAACATGGAAAAGTTTTTACCTTACGCTAACCAAAATATTTGATAGGAAATTCAGTGATATTATAATAGTGTCTAGGGTTTTCAAATAAAATACAGAAATAGCTGAAATGCTTACATCTCACATTCCAACATAGTTGGGCACAACTAATACGTACGGCACTTATTGGAGATTGGATTCCATACAATGGCAGGGCTACTGGGGTACCGCCCGTCACAGTACGGGGCCTAGATCACCGTACCGAGGATTACTCCCTTCATCCCCTGCAACACAAGGCCGGAACCATTCCTTACTGAACAGTCCCGAACAAGATAAACCCCGCAGTTGGCTGCAGACCAACCGCCCACTAAGCCGAATAAAAAGGGACATCTAGACAGGGGAATATCCTTGTCCTGCTTGGGCATGACCCACCTAACCTTGCTGCACCTCCCCTGTTTTAGCCATTCCCGGTTGATGAGGCTTGAGGTTACGATTACCTTTATAGAACATATTTCTTAGAATGCTCATCGCCCGCCTGACGATGTGTTGAAAGCATTCAATCCATACAAGTTCATTCCGGGTTCGAACGAAACCGAAGGCATCATCTCGTTACACTCATTTTGGAATCACCCTCAGAGTTAACGACGATAACCCTTGCATTCTGAATCTTTATCTTCACTTCAGATTCACGACCTAACGTTAATTTGGAATCGATGTGGTTTTCGGATATTCCTAATGCGGAAAACCCGATCCCGGTCTCATCGAAATCCAAAACGTGTCTTTTAAGGCCAAGTTGTCTATTTAGTCTTAACAGTGAATTCAAATCATCAATATGCACAAATAGATAAATCACATCTTACAATAGATAATCACAACATCATCATAAACAGATAATCAATATCATCATCCAAACAGATAATAAATATTATCATACTTAAAGCATATATCCATATCACATAGATATTATCCATTCATAATTGAGATCGCAATCAAACCATGAAATATCAACATCAGCAATGATTTATGAATTACAAGCTATAGTTAATTTAAAATGAATTAAATTAACTACTTCTATATTTAATTAATTTAAAGTAAATTAAATTAATTACTCATTCCATAAATCCAGCTCTCACAATCATTAATTAGATTAATTAATCATTCTCTAATTACAAAAAGTAATTTAGTTTTAAATTAATTCTTAAATGAATTATCTTAAATCATTCATAATAGATTAACATTTAATTACCTCCTTAATTTATGATTCCTTAATTTACAATTCTTAATTACATCATTAATTATATTAATTAATAATCTTCAATTTATATATTAAATTAATCTTTACCTAAACACCATTATTAATCACCCCTTGATTAATAACAAACCAACAATTAACTACTCTTAATTACTTATTAACAAATTAATCATTCCATGATTAATTATTCCCATAAATTGATCCTTTGATTAATTACAAAAGATATTACTCAAATTACTCTACTTCAAAACATCTTGTTTTTATTTCATCAAGTAATGATCATCCAATTATTATTCTGAGTAATTATGCTCCATTAATTACACTAAGTAATTACACATACCAAATCATCAATTACTTATATATTCAAATTAATCATCTTAAATTTGAATATTCTTTACTGCATTCCAGAAATTTCCTTTAATTTATTTACAGAAATTAATCTTGAATAAATCCATTAATTAATTACATTTATATTGATTTATTTCCATTTAATTTTCTTGTTGATTTATTATTTCCAAATAAACCAATTTCTTAATTACATTTCATCATTAATTATATTAATTAATGATTTCTATTTACATCTTCATTTGTTAAGAATACAAATCTTCAATTCACAATATTAACCCCCTTGGTTAATAACATTCAGTAATTAATCATCCATAATTACTTACTTCTCAATAACACTCTTAATTAATTCCCTGATTAATTTCAAGTAATTATATTTTAATTACTTCTATTAATAACATCACCCAATTAATTACATCCCGTAATTAACCTTCAATTACTTCTCTAAGTAATTTAAGTCCAAAATATCAGTTAATTAATCTAAATTAATTAACTCAAATCAAATCAATTTACTCAATCAATAAGTAATTAATTTCTTAATTACTTCTCAAATAAATAATTTTATTTAAACTATTGAATTAATTAATCTAATTAATTTATTTCCAAAATCAACCATATTAATTAATTATAACATCAATTGGTTAATGAACTTCATTAATAATTATTTAATTATTTCTTCTAACATAATCAACTTATATTAATTATTAATTATGAATTAATTAACCATTATTAATTTAAAAGAAACTAATCTATAGTTCTAAATCACAATTAGTTAATTAATTCATTAATTAACTTTAATTACTACATTTACACTATAATTACTAGTTTAATTAATTTCAATCATTAATTATTCTTACTTAATCAACTTAAGAGGTAATGCATATAAAAATTCTAAAACTTCATGAATTAAAGTAAAATTCCAATATGTTTAAAACATTTATTTAAATTTACCAATTTATTCTTCATAAAGTTTTATAACTAATTTATTATATTTTCAAAATCCCTTTACAAACCCACAAGTCTAATTACAATTAAAACACATATGAATAAGTTTAAATTATAAAACTTTATTTTATTACAAATCTGGAATTTCAAGTCCAAGTCCTAATTCCTATTTTATTTTTCTTTCCTTAACAACTTTGAATTTTAATTTGAACTTACTCTTGTTAAAAATACTTTAATTATTCATCACTTTAAGTTATTAAATAATTTAAATTATGGAATTTTAATGTTTCCAACCCTATTCCAAAAACTAACTTGAATTCACTGTTTAAACTTTGATTTAGAACAAGGCTTTGATTTCGATTTAAATTTTAAAACAAAAATTCAAAAAAACAGTTGAAACTGTTAAAAACTTGTTACAGGTTTACAAACCTGTAAACTAATAACCGAACACCTCCCACTAACTTCGGGTAAACACAGAGGTTTTCCCGAGAAAAGTATCAAGCTGCTTCGGGTTTATTCCCAGGCGCACGTGAGAAACTGGAACGAGAACTAAACCTGGAAAATACTTCATCCCCTGCCCTCCCAACCTGTCACCGCCACGCACGCAAAGCCACGACAACCGGAGGCCACCAAACTCCGGCTACCTCTTCGACCATCATCCCTTCACCTCCCCTCGAAACAGCGTCGCACTCGAACGCCTACGCTAGTCGTGGTGATCACAACTTCCAACCGCAGTAAAATTAGGTTTAAAAACTTGAATCTCATACCGATGCTTCCCCCTCCATTTGCGCCGCTATCCCCTATTTTTCCTAGCACCACGGCACAGTCCTCCACCTCCAGACCCAAGCTCAACCCCCCATATCCACTTGATCGACCATAGAAACACTAAATACCCAAAACTCTAAATCTCCTACTGCTCTCATAATATACCAGTAAAAAATTCCAAAACTTACTTTAAAAATCATATTTTTGCATATGAATTCAGTTTATATTCATGAATTTGTAATTTATTAAACTTAAATTTTTCATGTTTGAATATGGTTCTGTGCTTTAGCTCTTTCCAGTGACAACATAGGTTTAATGACTTAAAACAAAATGTTAAACACAAATTTATAGTGTAACAATTATATTTCATTCAAGGCTTAAGGTCTGACATGGATTAAACAAGATCAAATATATTTTTGAACAAAGTCTGGCCATGAAAAATTTAACAGAGTTTCTAAATTACACAGTAATGCACAATATATGTATGTATCTCAATTCAGGTGATTCACTGCAACATGTACTTGTATGTTAACACTACATATCAAAACATATACACCCTTTTAACTTAAGCTATGTTGACTAATGATGAATAGAAAACACAAATTACTCACAGAAAATTCAATATGCAGTATTTATTTTGCCATTTTCCAGAGAAAGAAATATGTATAGATTCACACAATATTTTAAACATCCAAAAATTTAGCTTGCAACAGATTAAAACTTAAGAAATTTTATAAAAGTGTTACTCACCTTGAATCTGTGGAAGAACAGAGCCTTAACAGGCTTGCAAACAACTGAAGCTAGACAGTTTGCACTACAAACCCCTTAGCCAATTGATGTAGGGAAGATACTTGATTTCCAGTTTGAAAACAAAATATGACAGGTTTGAGTTTTACAAGTTCTTAGTTAAACTTTTGAAAGAAAAGTTGCAGACTTTAATTTATTACAAGTTTGCAATTGTTGTGATGATCGAGTTAGAAATGAAAAGAGATATATTATACACAGGGGAGGGGTTTACTGGGTATAAGATTATCTGTTTTGATGCAGAGATTTTTCTTTCAAATGGAGGCTGAAATGATACTTTTTACATTTCGAATTGACTCCGGTTTTGTGCTGAGATGAAAGCAATTAATGCTAATGTACTTAATGTTTCATACTTATCTTCTTTTGTACTAAGATATTTTCTTTTACTTTGTTTAGAGATTTCTCTTGCCTTGCATACATATTGAAACTACTTACAGGCTTGGTTTGTACTAATATGTCTTCCTTCATGTTATCATTCTATTTATGTTTGCTGACACAAACATTTATACAAAGATATTTGCAGTGAATCTGTACTCAGATGTATTCATACTTCATCCATGCATATCTTTGTTTGAAAATAGTTATGCTAATATATAAACAGAATGTTAGCTGTAGAATGATGGGTTTGTACTAAATATATTCATAATGTTTTATACTTATTATGCTTCGCTAACCAATTGTTGTACAAGAGTTTATGCTACTGTCTTTACTTTGTTCAATGTGGCCTGCACACATTTTTGTTACTGTCTTGATGCATAAACATATGCATATGTATAAACTGCAGTTCATTTGTGAAAGTTTACAAACTTAAATAAAATGACTTTGTTTCTAGTTTATTTATTGACTAGTTACAGTAAATTTGAAATGTATCTATACCTAGCTTTAATCTGTGAATATATTCTACATGTTTAACTTCTAATTACTTATTACATATAGTATGTTAGCTTCTAGTTTTATAGCCTTATGTATATTTTGTTTTATGTCTATGTTTGAAAACTAATTTAACTTTATAGTTATTATGCTATTATAATTTAACTAATTTATTTTGTAGGCTTGTATTCCTATATGCATATTTGGATTTATTTATTTTATAAAAACATATTTATCACTTTGAAATGATGAATGAAATAAATTATCTTTCTATTATAAACTACATATTTATTAGTGTATATTAATGTATTGTTTTACACAATTATATATATAACTCATATATATTTTTAAATCAAACTATACTAAAAGAAAAGAAAACAAATCATTTTGTTAATAAATGTTAATTTTAAACTTAAGTTCAAATAAGTTTCCAATATATTTAAACATTTACTTATGTATTTAAAACCTTGTATTTATTTATCTTTGAAAAGTTTATATTAAATAAAACACAATTTCTAATTCACTAAAACATATTAGTATTTAAACATATTTTATTAGTTAAATTTTAAAACAAATTCATCTATTTACAATGTATACAAATATATACATTTATAAATAGAAAACAAACAATTAATTTCTAACAGATAAAATTTACCAATTGAATATTTATTAAAAGAAAAGTATCAATTCAGATTTAATTAATAAAAATATATCATATCAATTTAATATTTAATTCAGATTATTAAATTGATATTGCTAGAAAATTCCGGGTCGTCACAAATATTTGGGCTTCAGAGATTTGATTTTGGCTAGTTATAGTAAACAAACCTCCCTAATGGTCGGTTTGATAAATGTGTTCGTAATAATGAGTATTGAATCTTATGTACATAAATAAGTACTTATCATTAAATGTTCATAGTCAAGGTGATTCGAGAAAGGGATATCGATTGACCTTCGAGATTAGTGTACGTAATGCTTCTTATATGTTGGATGATAATTTACTCTTGAGGGCATCAAGAGATTATGTACTTTAGTTGTTGTGAATAAATTACAGAATGACTCACCAAGCCTTTTTTAGTTTAGTTATAACTTAATCAAAAAAAAGATCTCACATGACAAAGCGCGGTAATCTTTTGACTTATTGAGGCCATTTGATATTGGTTAAACACATGATATGACTCGTATTAAGATCATATTTGGGTATGAGATTAAATACTCGAATGAAATATCACTTAAGAGAGAGTTCATCTAATATGATGTAGAAGTTTAGTGTCAACATAATTGGTTTTCGAGTTGAAGTTGAAAATCTCTAGATAGAGCAAATTCAGTTCATCGATAATCGTTATCGACTGAACTAAGTAATTCAAAGATCAACTTTGCGGTTTAAACTTACTAGGATCATATGTTTTATTACTAATGTGTATGATCCTAATAAGAAAGAGTGTAAAAAACGATGTGGAGAGAAGGGTGTGAATTCAAAAGTATGATTACTGGTCCTTGGATTATTGGTGGAGTTTTTAACACTACAAGATTTATTGGTGAGAGGAGTAATGGAGAGGAGGATAATTCGAATGACATGAATGATTTCAGTGATTTTGTGTGTAATTGTAATTTGATTGCCTTACTTCTTAATAATAGAAGTTATACTTGGAGCAATGAGAGAGAGTTACCAACTTTGGTGAAATTGGATGGATTTTTTATTAACCCAGAATTTGCGGATTTACATCCTTTATCATTTCAGAAGGGGTTAGCTAGTATTATTCCAGACTATTGTCCCATTGTGTTTGATTCGGGAGATAATGTCAAATGAAAATATCTTTTTAAATTTGAGAAAATGTAGTGTTTGGAAGATGATTTTGAAGAGATGATAAAATGTAAGTGGCGCTCTTTTTTCAGTAATAAGGATGCGGGCTTTGTCATCGTTGGTAAACTGAAATTTCTTAGGAAATTTTTGAGGAAATGGAATAGAGATTGGCAACATCAAATTGAAAAAGGAGATTCTTGAAAAGGAGATCCTATATTTGAATATGATTGGGGAGGAGAGATTTTTTTTTTTGGAAATGGTAACTAGGTACAGCATGTCACTGGGACAACATAACATAAATCACATGTCAGTATATGTTCGAATCACGCTACACAAGTTTTGAACTTGTGACTTCTCGTACCAAAGTCGAAGCATCTAACCACTGGGACAATTATGCTTGTTGGAGGAGAGATTTTTAAATGTTGAAGAAAAAGGTAGATTATTTTTAAAGGAGAACTTTTAAAATTGATGGATCAGGAGGAATTTTTTTGAAGGCAGAGTGCTCGTACACAATGGTTGAAGGAAGGGGATAAAAACACTAGTTATTTTCATAGGATGGCTAATGGTAGAAGGAGGTCTAATAGGATTTGTAGTGTGGTATATGAGGGCAAAGAGATTACAAAGCAGGATGAATTGAATGTGGTTTTTACAAATTTTCACAATTCTGTTCTTGGTTGTTGTATGGAGGAGAGAGTTAGCGCTGACTTGAAAGTGTTGTATCCTAATTCGATGGATTTATCTAACTTGGATGGTCCTTTTTTAGTTGAAGAAGTGGAGGTGGCTTTAAATGATATGCTTGGAGATAAAGCACCGGGTCTAGATGGTTTTCCGAATTTATTTTTGAAAAAAATACTGGAGCTGGATTAAAGCTAATGTAATGAAATTTTTTGATGAATTTTATGAAGGAAAGATAAATTTGAAGAATTAAATTTTGCCAATATTGTTCTCTTGCATAAGAAGGAAGGTGTGTTGGGTTTAGGCTGATTATAGACCAATTAGTCTTTTGAATAACACTATAAGCTTATTACTAAAGTTTTAGCTAATAAGCTTAAGACTAAAATGAATTCTTTAAAAGATAAAGCTCAAACTGCATTTATAAAATATTCTTGATGGGGTTGCTATGGTGCAAGAATTAACTTCTTACCGTGATAAGAACAAGGCGTCTTATGCTATTTTGAAACTGGATTTTGCGAAGGCATTTGATACAGTAGAATGGAATTTTCTTTTGGATTCTTTGGTGGCTAGGGGTTTTAGTAGCGAGTAGATTTGTTGGATTAAGGACTTGCTATGGTCTAGCAGCTTCTGTATTTGTGTTAATGGTGTACCTGGAAAAGATTTATTTTCTAAAAGAGGTTTATGATAAGGTGATCCACTTTCTCCTCTTTTATTCGATATTGTGGCAGATCTTTGTACACAAATCTTGAGAATGGCTGCTAATAATGGTGTGATCAAGAGTTTTAGGGCTGAAATTTTTTCGGGGAGATTTACTTCTTTACATTATGCCGATCATGCGATTCAATTCAATTCTCCGGATTGTAAGTATATTGCAGCTCTTAAAATCCTTTTGTACTCTTTTGAAAAGATGTTTGGATTGAAGATTAACTTTCATAAGAGTTCGGTTATTACTTTGAGTAGTAGCATAGGCGATGACATTAAAATAGCTAACATGTTGAATTGTAAAGTAGGTAGTTTTCCTCTCTCATATTTGGGTATTATGATTAGGCCAGGCAAATTGCACAAAGAAGGTAGGCAGTCTTTAGTTGAAAATTTTAATATTAAACTTGCTAGATGGAAAAGTTCTTCTTTGTCTAAAGCAGATAGATTAGTTTTAACTAATTCGGTTCTTTTAGCAGTACATCTGTATTGGTTATCTTTTCATAAATATCCTAAATGAGTTTTGAATAGAATTGATAGCATTAGAGGAAATTTCTTTTGGCATGGTGGTAGAAATGATTGTTTTTTGAGTTGTTTAATTTCTTGGGATTAAGTTTGTAAGTGGATTGAGCAAGGGGTTCGAATGCGTTGAATATTGCTGAGATGAATAATACACTGTTATGTAGATGGATTTGGGACTTGATCAATAATAAAGATGTTACGTAGAGAAAGTGGGTCTTGAATTTATATTTTAACGACTGCTTTCATTGTAGTTTGGAGGTTAAAGACTGTTCAATATTTTGGAGGAATTTTTGGATGTTGGCTCCTTTATTCAAATTGTGTCTACAATGTGATTTGAAAAGTGGTAGAAATATTTTGTTTTGGCATGACTGTTGGGTTCTGCCTATACCCCTTGCCACTGAGTTTGCTAACTTATAAATGTTGTCTTTTTAGAAGTTTAAAACTGTGCATGAAATGTTTAGAGGCACGGTAACTAATTTTAAATGGTACTTCTCTTTTGCAAGATTTTACGAAGGAAGAGTTTTATTTCAATTTATCAAGTTGATGGAAGTGTTGAAAGGAGTGGTGGTTGATGGTAATGATAATTCTTGTAGGCTAGAGATAAGAAGAGTTTTACTGTTAATTCTCTTTATAATTTCCTGAATTTTTCGGGTAAAAAAGTAGTTGGTTTCGAAGAAATGCGTGCTGTAAATTACCTTCGAAAGTGAAGATCCATATGTGGATTTTAATGCATAGTAAACTCAATACTATTTCTTTGCTGAAGAAGAAGAACATATGTTTTTCTGATAAATATTACTTATATAATATTGAAGAATAGGATTACAAGCATCTTTTTGTAGATTGTGACTTCAGTTTTTACTTTCTGACAAAATGTTTGGTTAAATTGGATTTAGAGATTGAGTGGGGCTTGCTTATTGAGGACCAATTTAAATATTGGAACTACAAAAGATTTCCATTGGAGGATAACATGAAAAGAAATTTATTTGAGCTACTTAATTTGGCATTTTGCTGGGTTATTTGGAATGAGAGAAATATAAGATGTTTTCTTAATCAGCATATATCTTCTAACTCTGTTTTTTTGCTCTTCTAAAGTTTGTATACTTGTGGGCGTGCATTGAAAAGTTTGATATGGTTAATGCTATTGATTCTAGCGTAGAGTCAAGGACCGTAGGAGCCGATGGACTGCTACTCTAGTATTTCGCTGTAAATATTCTGATGCATAGCTTATTGATGGGATGCATGGCTTGCTATGATACTATTTTAGATCTACTGCTTTCGGTTGGGCTGCGTGTTTGGTTATGATGTTTTTTTGTTGTTGTTTTTTTTGTATTGTGGGGGGTTATGTGTATTTATGATGTTTGGTTGTGTTCTGTTCTTGTTTTTGTTTTGGGCTGTGTTCATTATGATGTTGTGTTTTTTTCTGTGTCTTGTGGTGTGTATGTAATTAATGGTATTATGTTGTTTGTGGTAGTTGTTAAATTTTGGCGACACAATATGGGGATTTTTAGAGGTCGGAAGTAGCTTCGTAATGGAGAAAACGGTTTGCAAATCGGAGTTTGGAGGTGGAAGTTATAAGGGAAAAGGTGAAGAGGGCTGAATTGGCAGGGTCAGACGTCTGACGAAAATAGTCAGACGTCTGGCGCTTTAGAAAATCTGCATCAGACCTGTTCCAAAGAGTTAGGTCAGACGTCTGACCAAATGGGTCAGACGTCTGAGTCTGTGCAGAATTAATTTTAGAGCCTTAAGTCAGACGTCTGACCATCAGACGTCTGAGCTGAAGCAAAACTTTTCCAGTAACTTAAGTCAGACGTCTGACCATCTTGGCCCGACGTCTAAGGCGACTTCCGCTTGTTTTTCACGTATGGACCTGACGTGAAGATTAGCGATATATGCAGGGCAATTTCAGAACATTGCATAGGGTTTCTATTCTCCTATGTAAGCTAGCTTCAAGTTCCAGATCTGCGAGAAAGTGCATGCAAGCAACTGCAAAAGATTAGCCTATACGAATTAGGGTTTATCAAAACCTATTTTTCTTCAATTCTCTTCTCCACAAATCAATTTCTAATTAGAATTTTGATCATTGTATTCAATCTCGTGTACTCTTCTCATCAATATTAATAAAAGCTCTCTCTTAAAGTGGATGTACACAAACACAATGTTAGTGGAACCACTATAAATCGCTGTGTGATTTATTTTTCGCTATTGCTTTGATTTCTATATTGCTTGTTTGAGATTATGATTGTTTTTGGATTGGTTGAGATTGGAATTGAGTTATTGATTGGTTGTTTTTACACTTCTTATCATGATCCCGTCTTCCGCTGTGCTTGTGGGGTTTCAATTTGAGTGGTCTCAAGTTGGAATTCCGCCCCAACATTTGGTATTAGAGCATTGGTGTTGGTAGGTGTTTGTAGAAATGTCTGAATCAAGTAGTAACTCAAGTAGTTCTTCAATGGTAATCCAAGTGGTGTAGCTCCTTATGTACATGGTTCATACGCAACTTCAGGATCACAATTGGTAATAGACAAGTGGAATGGTGATAATGATTTTGAAAAATGACAATGGAAGATGAAAGTGGTTCTAAGGAGGAATCGGGTGCATCAGGTAGTGTTTGATACACATTTATTGCCAACGGACATCTCAGATGTTGAGAGAGAGGAAATGGAAGAGTGGGCATTCACTACGCTTCAACTTACTGTGGGAGAGAATGTTATCTCTGAAACTAGTGGCGAGACAACCGCTAAGGGTATTTAGGACAAGTTGGAGGAGCTGTATATGAAGAAGTCACTGGCAAATCATTTGATCTTATTACAAACGTCCTTCACCTATAAGATGAAGGAAGGTACTTCGCTAAAGATGCACTTGAACATTTATGATAATTTGCTAATGAAGATGAAGGCAGTAGATTTGAAAATTGAGGAAGAGCAAAAGGCGATGATATTGTTGTGTTCGTTTCCAGATCGCTATACAGGTTTCTCAAACAGTTTGATCTTGATGATGTCAAGACGAGTCTTCTTAGCGGGAAGTTGCGGGATCAAATGAAGAATTTAGGTGATGGAAGTAGTGGTGTTAGTAATGGTCATGGTTTATTTGTAGAGAAGGAGAGGTATGTGAAGAAGGAGAACCGAGGGTGTTCTAAATCAAGGAACCCCAGTTGGAGAGGAAAGTCGAAGGAAAGAAAAGGCAAGTGCTATATTTGTAGAAAGTCGAGTCATTGGAAGAATGAGTTTCCGGACAAGGAGAAGGCAAATAAGGAAGCAACATCTTTATCAGTAGCGGTGGAGAGTGGAGTTGGCGAGGGAGATGTAGATGTTTTATCGGCGATAGCATCAGATGTTTCGGGTAGCAAATAGGTGCTCGATTCGGGAGGCGACTTATCATATGACGGCAAATAGAAATTGTTTTTCTTCTTACATCGACAAAGAAGGAAATTCAATTGTTATGGGAAATGGTGCTATTTGTAAGTCAGAAGACATTGGTTCCGTGCAAATTCGGATGTTTGACGGAGTGGTTCATACTCTCATTAATGTGCACTAAGTTTCGGGACTTAGGAAGTCTCTTATCTCTTTGAGGCAGCTGGACTCTTTAGGTTGTAAGATCACTATTGAGAGTGATAGCTTGCAGTTTTCGAAGGGGGAACTTGTGTTGATGAATGGTGCAAGGACTCATGGCATTTATTTTCTTCAAGGAGTGACTGTAAAAGGTGAAACTTGTATAAGAGTTGATAGTTCTCGTGGCTTGGATGCAACTAGATTGTGGCATTTGAGGTTAGGTCATGTCTCGGAGAGGAGTTTGGATGTTCTTCGAAAGAAGGAGATGATCAATGGAGAAAGTTTCAACAAGTTAGAGTTTTGCGAAGAATGCGTCATGGGGAAGAAAACTAAAGTTCCATTCGGTGAGGGAAAGCATGATTCGAGAAGGGTTCTTGAGTAGTTCACATGGATGTTTGTGGACCGGGACCCATAGCTTCTTTAGGTGGAGCTCGCTATTATATTTCCTTTATAGATGACTTTTCTCGAAAAGTTTGGGTGTATGTAATGAAGGCCAAGTCAGAGGCATTTGCAAAGTTCAAAGCATGGAAGGCTTTTGTTGAGAATGAGAGTGGAAAGTCTTTAAAGGTTTTATGGTCTGACAATGGCGGAGAGTATGTTTCCAGGGAATTTTTGAGTTTTGCAAGCGTCATGGTATTCAGAGGCATTGTACGACACCTGGAGATCCACAGTCGAATGGTATTGCGAAGAGGATGAATCATACTCTACTTGAGAAAGCTCGATGCTTGAGATTTACATCGGATTTGGTGAAGGGATATTGGGCTGAAGCTTCGTCAACCGTAGTGCATATTATTAATCGAATTCCGTGCTCAGCTATTAGTAACAAAATCCCTAAGGAAGTGTGGATGGGAAAGAGCATTGACTTGAGTTATCTTCGTGTGTTTGGTAGTCCTGTTTTTGTGCATGATCCGAGAAATGATAGGCTTGAACCTAGAGCTTTTAAGGGGATTTTTCTTGGCTATACGGATGGAGTAAAAGGCTAGCGGATTTGGAATTCGAAAACGAAGAAGGTAATGAACTATCATCATGTTACTTCTGATGAGTAGACGATGTTCAAGGAGAATGTGAGCTCATCGAATGTTCTGGATTTGGTTCATGGTGAATTAAAGGAGAAGGAAATTATTTCCATATTTTGTCCAAGGAGAAGAGAGAGTAGAGTAGTTGGAGATGCTTGTGAGGAAGTAGCGGTTTTACATCACATAGTCCAACAAGGTTCCTCTGGTAGTGTTGGTGATGTGCATGATTCTAGAGAAGATTTGGTTCAAGGTGGAGCCGAAGGGGGTTTGGGTGATGGTATTGCTACTCGGGTTGGTCGTCGTACTATAAGACCACCCGAAAGATATGGTGATCGGAACTATCTTAGCTTTTGTGATAATTTGGACTATGCTCTTCATGTAGTCCAAGATGACCCGATGGACCTTGATGACGTCATGGAGTCGAGTGATAGCTCAAAATGGATTTATGCCATAGAGGAAGAGATGCAATCATTGATGAAGAATCAAACTTGGGATTCGGCTCCACACCCTAAAGGAAACCATGCTATTGGATGCAAATGGATATATAAGGTGAAGGACGATGGAAGATACAAAGCTAGGCTAGTGGCTAAGAGGTTTGCACAAAGGAAGGGAAAGGAGTATGATGAGATATTTGCACCGGTTGTGCGCCATACTTCTATCCGGATATTACTTGCTATAGTTGATATTCACGACTTGGAGTAAGAGTAATTTGATGTGAAGACCGCCTTCTTGCATGGGGACTTGGATGAAGACATCTACATGGAGCAACTGGAAGGTTTTATTGTGGATGATAAGTCAAATTTGGTTTGCAAGTTGAAGAAATCACTATATGGTTTAAAGCAATCACCTAGACAATGGTACAAGAGGTTTGATCATCTTATGCTTGAAAATGGTTTTGACAGAAGCATCAAGGATGCTTGTTTTATTTCAAGAAGTTGAGAAATGATTGTTGGATGTATTTACTCTTGTATGTCGACGACATGCTCATTGCGTCTAAGGATAAGAATGAAATCAACAAGCTGAAACTGAGTTTGAAATCAGAGTTCAAAATGAAGGATCTTGGAGAAGCAAAAAGTATATTGGGCATGGAAATTGTAAGAAATCGAAAGAATTTTGAGTTGAAACTCACTCAAAAGGAGTACATTGAGAAAGTGCTTTGCGGATTTAGCATGGAGAATGCAAAGGTGTCAAATACACCTTTACATTTGCATATGAAGCTTTCGAGTAAAGGATCACCTATCTTGGAGGAAGATAAGGCTTATATGGAAAAAGTGCCATATGCAAGTGCGGTTGGAAGTTTAATGTATGCAGTGGTGTGTACAAGGCCCGATATTGCAAATGCCGTCGGGATGGTGAGTCGATATATGGCTAATCCGGGGAAATCGCATTGGGAGAGATATCTTAGAGGCACATCATCCCGTGGTCTTGTTTTTTGTGGTATTAAGGCGATGGATTAAAAGTTGGTTAGTTATTGTGATTTAGACTACGCCGGTGATAGGGATCGAAGAAAATCAACTTTCGGATATGTTTTCACACTTGGGGGTACATCCATAAGTTGGAGATCTAGATTGCAGACGGTAGTTGCTTTATCAGGATTCATGCATGATAGTATTGATGTTCGATGTAATAGCCAAAGTGCTATTCACTTGGCAGGGAATTTGGCGTTTGGCTCACGGACTAAGCATATTGAGGTGAGAGAGTCATTTCTAGTAGCCATGGATGAAGATAAGCAAGTATATCTTTGGAAAGTGCACACAAAGGATAGCACGGCGGACATGTTCACTAAGGCATTACCGGTGGGGAAGTTCGAGCATTGCTCGAACTTGATTCTCTTGGAGAAGTGCTAGGTGCCACGGGGATGCACGGTTAAGGGAGGAGCTTGGTGATAGATGAGGAAGAGTATCGTTGAGAGATTGAGGTCCTATCTTCTTGATATTTGCTAGTCTTTGGTGAGATAGCTTAGGATTTGGATGTTTTTAACATTTCATTAGCAGGCGGGGGCTTTGCCTGAACTCGTTGGTGGAGTGCAATGGGTGGTGGCTTTGCCGGAGCTCATTGGGAAAGCATTCACGTTTAGCTGAAGGTAGAAGAAGTGATAGGTTGTGCTATCGGCTGTCGACGATGGTATGGTACCATTGGAGTTGGAGATAGATATAGTGTCGAGGTGGAGTGTTAAATTTTGGCGACGCTATATGAGGATTTGTAGAGGACGGAAGTAGCTTCGTAACGGAGAAAACGGTTCGCAGATCGGAGTTCGAAGGTGGAAGTTATAAGGGAAAAGGTGAAGAAGGCTGAATTAGCAGGTTCAGATGACTGACGAAAATAGTCAGACGTATGGCACTTTGGTAAATCTGCACCAGACCTGTTCCAGAGAGTCTGTGCAGAATTGATTCCAAAGCCTTGACTCAGACGTCTGACCAAATGTTCAGACGTCTGAGCTGAAGCGAAACTTTTCCAGTAACTTAATTCAGACGTCTAACCATCTTGGTCAGACGTCTGAGGCAACTTCCGCCTGTTTTTCAAGTATGGACTTGGCATGAAGATTTGTGATATATGCAAGGCAATTTTGGAACATTGTCTTGGGTTTCTATTCTCCTATATAAGCTAGCTTCAAGTTTCAGATCTGAGAGAAAGTGCGTGCAAGCAACTGCAAGAGATTAGCCTCCACAAATTAAGGTTTATCAAAACCTAATTTTCATCAATTCTCTTCTCCATAAATCAATTTATAATTATAATTTTGATCATTGTATTCAATCTCTTGTACTCTTCTCATCAATATTAATTAAAACTCTCTATTAAAGTGGATGTACACTAACACAACGTTAGTGGAACCACTATAAATCGCTGTGTGATTTATTTTTCGTTATTGCTTTGATTTCTATATTTCTTGTTTGAGATTGTGATTGCTTTTGGATTGGCTGAGATTGGAATTGAGTTATTGATTGGTTGTTTTCACACTTCTTATCACGATCCCGTCTTCTGCTATGCTTATGGGGTTTCGATTTGAGTGGTCTCGAGTTGGAATTCCGCCCCAACGGTAGTGTCGTAGAGTTGTTATGGGGTTTTTTTGGGTTTGTTGTAAAAAAAATTTTGTTTATGTATATGGCATGTTCAATTTGGTCACTATCTTATTTATCAAAAAAATAATGACATCATTATGATTTTAACCAATGACCTAACCCTAGATGTCTAAATGGTTTAGTTTCAACAAAGAGCCAATATATGCATATATACCATTGCATAAGGTGCAACTTTAAAACAATTATGAAGTAGGACTTCACCTACATGATCGATATGTGTATAAATTTGTGATCTTTGTTGTGCTTCAGCAAGTCTTCACGGACTTCAACATTTAAATAGTTTAAATATCATTGAGGATAAATTGCACAACAGAGTTGAGACAAAACTAATTAAAGGAAAGTTGAAACTATTATAAACTAATGTGGAGATGAATTTGTATTACATTATATATTGCTATAGTGGTAATTTATTCAAGTAAAGCAAAGAATCCATTTTGATGTCTCGGTGGTTTTAACTAATGACTTTCATAATTTTTTCTGGACGCCATATCACTTGCCACTTAAGCTAGCAGTCTTGACATATTTAACAATAATTCATATTATATAGAATTAATAACATTTTATTTAATTGTAGTCTAATTAATTATAATATGTATTTTAATCGTATAAACTAGCACATAATTTACATATATCTCTACTCCTAATAATGAGAATTTCTTGAATAGAAATTCAACCGTGTCCTTTTGAAATACCAAAAATACACTTCGTCTGTTTTCCACATGCACATACCGCATCCACATTTTTCGCATTTTCCTCCCTCTTTCCAAAACTACGTAACCTAATTCCCTTTCGGTCTCACTGTACGGAAACAAAAATTGATTTCCTTACCTCTTCATCATCGTCTACGATTACCGATTATCCACGGGTTATGCTCAATTTTGATCTGCCTTCCACTATGCTTCACTCGTCGGTAATTATCCTTACATTTTGCTTCACTACAGTGGTTATGAATACTATATCCATTACCTGATGATTCATTAAACTTTGGCAAACTCGACTTCATGCACAGGCTTTTCCAAACTCGAATCAAGTTCCTATCTTGAAAAAAGAGTAAGAGTTGACAAATCTGTTTGGTTTTATGGATTGAATTATTTTTAATGGACTTTGCATGACTTTATTTTATTTATTTTTTTGTATTTTTTTATTCTGTAGTTAGAGAGCTTTCCTACTATGGTTGTCGGGATTTATTCAGATGATCGTAACTCACAGCTTGAGGTGACTCTACGTTTCTAAATATTGCTCTTAATCGGTATAATTCAACTAAATATATTGATTTTGCTTCATTTTTTGGCAGTACATTTTAATTTTAATTTTATTTTGATATGGTTACTGGGTTTGATATGATCTACTTTTTGGTGTAATTCAATTGAATATTTGTTTTGCTAGATACCGAATAAGTTTCGTATTCTTTCTTAATTTAGGAGTAAATATTCCATGGTTATTGAATTGGAGAATTTAAGGGGATCCAGTATCTCATATTTATTGCTTTCATTTGAGATGATGAATTGTGAAATTATTTATCATATTTAGTGGTTTTAATCATCACAGCGAGGAAGTTGTAGACTATGCATTAAGATGTAGAATTGTTAGCCGTGCTATAAGCAAACTATCCAATTCTACCGACAATGCAAATAGTCAGGGGTAAATGGTTTTTGAAGTACATTACCAAAGTTTTTCATGTACAATTTTATAAATTTTGAATGCTTAGATAAACTGAAATGAATGCTTAAAGATATGATCAAGGTGGCATTTGATTCTTCCTAATTTTAACTATATAATTGCTTAAATATGATTTTCCACTATATAGTTGTTTAAATATGGTCGCAGTTGCATTGTATATGACTGTGGTTACTTTGTTTTTCATTTCTTGCATTATGCATGTGCAATTTAAGTAAGTATTAGAAAATTTATGTTAGTAATATTGTTTTATATACATTATAATTTAAAATAAAATATTTTTTTATAGTTTTATATATTATAAATAATCATTATCGGTAACCTCCTTTGCCATGAGATCAGTTGGCATGGCCATGTAGTTTGTATTATCATATATACGCAGCGCAACCATGTTCTAAGAGAGGAATATTTATTTACATAAGGTAGAGAAAAAATAGAATCTATTATACATCAGTTATAAAAGTATGTAAATCTAAACCTATGGACACACACACAGAGAGGAATTAGTGAGGCTGTGTTAATATTTATATGTGTGGTTTATCTGTTCTTATTTAATGAGGGTAATTTTGTTCTTTTGTCTTTCATTGTTAAGTTGGAATATATGGGCTAGGCTTCCTAAATATGGTATTCGATGTGAAATACAAACTGTTGTACCGGAATTGAGATGGGTAAAATACATTTACAAATATTACATTGGATGGGAAATGTTTACGACTGTATTGTACTAAAATATATAGTATATACTGTAAACTAAGATGCACAGCATACAATATTGGAAAGTACATATAATGTCAGGCTTTTATAGTATATATTCCCTTTGGTAAGTTTGCAGGGTAATATTTACAAGCTCTATCTATAATATAGTATTCTCAGGTTGAAATAATCATAAAATTAAATTAGACAAAAAGTTGATGATATATATGCATATGTAATAGAGTTAGCAACTTTATTGTTTTTGTGATATCATAATATTCTACCTTTTCATAGGCAAAATATTCCTTGCTATAGGTGTTGGACTCAAGCATGGTGGCGTTAATGTAGATGGACAATTTAGTATAATTGTTTCGTGCTATTGGCGTTAGACTCCAACATGGTGTTGTTAATGCAAATGGAAAAGCCAATAAAATTATATAATAGAACATTTTTTTATTGTATTCAACGTGTAGCACATTGTTTATTTGATTCCTACTATAAATATTGTATTTTTATTGATATCTAGGCTCTTTCAGCTTCTCTATACCAGTTTGAAATTTAATCTACTTTTACCAGATTTTTAGTTCTTCTTTATCATTTGAACATTGTACAATGGGTAGTCGAGTTCTCTAAATGTGCTCCCGAGAAATTCAATAGACCTTCTTTCATTTGTTAACTTCAAAGTTTGAATGATGTTTATGTAACATATTTTATTATCAATTATGTTTTCCATACTAGATTAATTATAAATTGTGTCTATGCTAATTGTTTTTTTATTAATCGATGTTCTATTGTGCACTTCGCTATATGATATGTGTTTATGTTACACAAGCACATTTTTGAACTAATGCAGACACGTTGTGTATATAGAAACTGATTATCCAATGTAATCTCAATTTTGGCATTTAAATTGTAAATGGATTATAAAATTAAGGAAATATTGTGACTAAAGGTACGTTGTTGAGTTAATGCGCATATTGTGATTATATGCAGGCATGTAGATTCAATATGTTCATGCATATTGTTAGGTTTAGGTATTCACTATACTTGTTGACTTGCAAGAATTCACCATATCGTTTACTATGATAACCCTTCAACTATAGTATTTCAGGTTTTTGTTATCATAGATTACAAACACTTCTTTCATTTGGTTTTAGAAACTATGGCCTTCAACCATAGTATTTCAGGTTTTTTATCATAGATTACAAACACTTCTTTCATTTGGTTTTAGAAACTATGGAAGAAGATTTATATCGGATCCATCGTAAAATATAATTGGGAGCTAAGGCTATGCAAACTTAAAAACACACACACACTCTGCCGTTCCAGCTATGATTTTTTATTTTAAAAAGTGAAATGAATTTGAATGCAATGAACTGTTATTTTTCTACAACTTTTGCTGCTGCATTTCACGTCAATTTATTGTCACGTATTTTACTCGACTTAGTTTGTACGCCATGTAAACAAACATATGCCAGTTGATATCTATGCCGACTCTATTATGTGTTTGATTGGAACTGTTACATGTTTTAGTTCCTCCAGTCTCGAGTGTATTATTTGAATGATGATGTATATTGTTAAAAGAAGTTATGAATAACAAGTTCTCATTATTGACTGAAGTAAGTTACTATATCATTGAACATTATATGTTATTATTGTTGTGTTTTTTCATAACTTTTCAACTATTGCTTACACAGATTATGGTGGATAAAGGTAAAACTTAAGGCACTGTTAAAGAAATTCCAAATTTGGATAAGAGGGGGCAAATTTTAAGGAGACATCACAAAAAATATATTAGGGGACTCGATCGAAAACAAAATTTGATAGGACCCCATCAAAAAATAAAACAAAATTCGACAGCACCCTATCAAAAATTAAAGCAGAAAACGATGATGATTCATCGAAGATCACTTTCGATAGGATTTGATCAAAAAATAAACCAAAATTTGGTAGAGAGTTACTGAAATATAAATGACAGATATGATTTATTTAATTTTTGCTAAGAGGGGGCAAACTTTTTTGGTACACCCCCTAGTATTTTTCCGAAAAATGAAAAAGTGACCCTTACTTATTCAAAATTGGGGTCCCTTTAACAATGACCAAACTTAATGCATGTTTCTTCATTCTACCGTTGGAACTGAAATTCAGAACAATATTTCAACGTAACAATTCAATTATCAAATAATTATAATATTTTATAATTAGTAATTAACGATATGGCTCGATGATCAAATGCAGGCCAGCCTGGTCGTGCGTATATACTCGTAATTTATAGTATATATATAGTTTATAGCCAATTTATAACTGTAAAATTTAGCGATATATAGTTTACACCATATCATTTATCAGTATATAGTTTAACAGTTTTGCATGACTTCTTGCATTAATTTCATAGCAATAAATAAATTTATTTCAATTTTAAAAAGGTATATGATTTATTGTGTACACGGTTGATGAATAAAAATGATGCTTAATGAAATGTAATCAAGTATCAAAGCTGAATATATTTATTTATAAGGAAAAAAGTTATTAAAACAAGTTAAAAGAATTATTAAAATTATTTCAGAAAGATTATTAAATTTTTTATTGACAGTTACGCTTCCCTACAAAGGCATTAACAAATTTAAAATAAAATATAGCGCAAAGTACAACACGGTCATCCCTAAAGCTAGGCAATTACCTACGAATTATCGACACATTTGCGACTATTTTTGAATTGCCAACGCCTTTTCGACGAGGCTTTTTCATGAAGTGGACAATTTGCGATGAAATTAATTGACTTTTCTAGTAATTGTATAATGATTATAAATATTAAATAAACAAATAAAATTGATATATATATATATATGTCAATATATAATTATGTAACTATAAAGATTTTTTTATATGAATACACATTATATATTATATTAAAATGGTCAAATTAAAATTGATACATATATACATTTAATTAACATAAAAAATATATAATATATGTATATATAATATTATACATGTATATTAAAAAATATTATTTTTCTATGGACATTATTATTTCCATAAATAATTAAATTATATTTATATATGAGCTCATTTATTCACATTTTAACATGCACACACACTCACATACATATATACATATATACACATACATACATGTTTGTGTATGTTATGTATGTGTGTATGTATATCTCTTATTATTTATTTTTGATTCGAAAAAACTTAGAGTCGAACATGATTTATAAATGTGTATTTATTTTAAGTGTTTCTTAATAATTTGTACAATCAATTATATTTTTTTCCGTCAAGAGTAATGCTTAATCTAAGTAGAGCATTCATTTTTGGTGTCTTGGAGGATCGAACATAAAACCTCTAGATCAAAAGTCTAGAGATCTTACCACTTGAGACGTACAGAATTCAAATTAAAAGGTTAATATCCATTAATTACAGGAATTAAACCATGACACGCGTGCGTGCACACACACACACACATATGTATGTATGTATGTTATGGTAAACAAACAGTGTAAACCATATTTTTATAGAAAACTAACTTTAAAATTATTCATGAATTTACATGATTATAAATATTGTACATTTATATCCTTTGTAATATTCATGTATATTAAATACCAAATACATGCATATAGCACATGCTAATAAGATGTATGTGTATGTGTATGTGCATGTGCAAGTGCATGTGCATAGTTATACATGTCTATATATATATATATATATATATATATATATATATAACATATGCATTACATATATTTATATGCACATGCATATAAACACATGTATATGATTTGTTGAGTATATTGATACTCACATATATTAATTTATCATATAGAAAAATTAACAAATACATTAATAAAATAATATTACCCTATTATTATTATTTATTATATTGAATATGATTTAATATAATAAAATATTTATTTTTGATACATAAAAATGTCCTTGTGTAAATTTAATAGAAGATTTTTTTGGGAAACCAACCCTTTTAATCCACTGCGTAACCTTCTATATCCAAAGTCATTGACCAAAACATGTATAACACATGCACCTCGAAGTTTTACTTGCACGATAATGGAAGTGTCCTTTTAAGAGCTTTAGTGATTTTCCTTAACATTAATCCACATGTCACTTCCTCACTTAACGTTGGTTTGTATGTCTTTCTCATACTTCTAAAAATCTTTTGTCTATCTTCATTGTTTCAAGTAGCTTTTATATAAATCCCTCTAGTTTAATGCTTAAACCATATCACGAAAGCCGTAAACAACGGACCGTTAGTTTCTGATAGTTGTAAACAAAGTAATATTCTAATTAAAACTTTCAAAACACAAAGCAGTATGGACAACATATATTATGTATATATACACATGTGTGTGTCCTTGTGTGTGTTCAAACCGAACCATAATCATATGTTTGTACAATACCAACCCAATCATTCACACATTGTAAGGAAAGACCTATATATCCATATTACAAGAGTATTACACAGTAATACTATGAGGTAATGTGAAGAATAAGGCATAATGGACGATACACGCGAATATTCTCTTGGGATTACACTACTACATATTCTTACCTTATAAAACATGTCAAACGTACGTTCTCTCGGTATTGGCACAAAACAATGAACACGTATATTTTTCAAGACAGAACGATACATAATACCGAAAGAGAATACATGGTTACATGGCTAATGAGAAATATAAAACACACTACATATACCACTGAATAGGTCTACAAAAAGGAATATCTGACCCACTTCCAAATATGCATAAATACGAGTCTAAAATGACAATATACATCTAAATATCATAACATATATATACATATACGGAGACCATACCAAAAGATACAACATAGACTATCAAAATATACATATGAATCTACCTACCCAACCTCATCAAAATAAAGTCCATCATCCATAGGGCTATCATCCCCCTAGACTTATTAAGTCTCGGAATGACCCGGGTACTATAAATATGTCAGACTATGTCTAGAATAAAGAGGTTAGCGCATGTAATAACTACATATCATGGTAACATATATCTCGTGTAAACATAATGATTAACATATATAAAAGCTTCATGAACTCAGCCATGCATAATGCCATCAAGCATAATTCAGACCTTAGTCACTATATTACACATATACATACTTGATGATGATAAAAATATAAATGATGTAGACACTCTCATATATCTAGTGTACTGGTTGCATGCACTCAGCAAAGGCAAGATTATCTTCCATATAATTTACTAGTAAAATGTGCACAAATCTGGTCTTACCTTAGCCACTTAATGTATGATATGGAAACAAACAACCAATAATAACATTCACAACAGCAATAAGAATATAACATGCTCTCAACATGCTTTGACTATCTCTTAGATAATTATTATGATTCCTATCAGGTAATCACCTAATAAACGTGCATATATGTATATCTATAGCTGGTCCCAAGGTTAGATTCAAAAAACTCCAAGTGTAGTGAATTATTGAGTGGGCTCTTAGCCTCGCATACTCATAAGGCTCTCAGCCCCACAATTAGTTTTTTTTATAAAGAAACGCTACACTAAATCTATGTCTATTCTACTGGAAAGTAGATAGGAGACCGCTATTAAAAAACTATTTATTTACCTACTTGATACTACCGACGCTTGACAGATGTTAATCGACGAATTTTCTATCGGTTAGAAAATTTCTAAAAAAATTGTAGTAAAAATAATCGCAAATGCACGGCATATAATTTTAATACGTGGTGAGTATGTGTTGATCCAAAGGAAATTAAGATGATTTAAAAATTCCACCAATCAAATTAACCAAGAGCTTGAAGTTGTTTTAAGCTAAAAAATGTTGAAAAAAAACTATCTAGACAAAATGAATAAAAATATGAGAGTAGAAGGCAATTTAGAGGCAAATCCCTTCTCATGATCACATAAATCAACACAATGAAATTATGGTATCTCCTTTTGGTCATTAGTGAACTTAGTTGATGTGTTTATCATAAATATGACCTATTTGTCCTATTAATTAGATTAATATAAACCATAAAACTTTAACACACCCTCCAAACCACTTGTTAACTCTCATGGAAAAGATAATAAAATCAAAAATAAAATCTATTCTAAGTATGTTCCACTATTGGTAAGTAATATAGACCATCAAATTTTGATTCTAAAATCTACTTCATTACCATAATCATATGTAGATAAAGAGGTAATTTGTGTTATATTTGTTTAAGCATAGTCTATTTGCTGTCAACAACATAGACTATCAAATTCAAAGTTAAACAACAAATTTTTCCACATCAAAAATTCCATTAAGCACAAAAAGAGATTAAGTGAAATCATTATGTTGAATCCACATGATTAAGAGAACTTCATTACCCCTAAATTGAAGGCGTTTAGCTTCTCATATTTATTATCATTTCAACAAATGTAGATTGCAACATAAACATAAACAAGCGGAAAAAGGGAGCTAATTGAAATAAACTAAAAGATAATCTACTTGCATAAAATAAAGAGATCTAAATTACTAACATAAGAAGAAACAAACGACAAAAGAAAATGAATTAAAATTGCATATAAGAAAATTACATGAAGAAAAGGCTAAGAAACCGTTAAAAAGAAAGCAAGTTTATGTTACATTTGTGGCTACCACTAAACTAAATAGAAGGTGGTGCTAAAAGCTTCATTACATTAAACACACGGGGTATTTATATATGCCTAAAACCCTAATGCATATTTTAGGGGACTACCCAAATTGCCCTTGAGAAAGTGTGGCACCAAGTTGTCATTAGCTTCTAATTAAGTGTGCATATAACTTTAATTCCCACTAACATATGCATTAGCTTCTAATTGTAGATCATGTAAGTGGGTAGGTGGGGTCCTCCATGTTGCATGAATTGATTTATTTCTTCATTCCTTTGGCTTCTAACTCTTGTGCATGCATATTTCCGTAAAAGCTTCTTCCATTTTCCATCCACATTTCTACAAATAAAATGTGCAAGCAAATATTCTCAAAATTAATACATGCATAAAATTACCATTTTACCCCCAAATTAATATATGAATGACGACTTGAAAGCATTTTTAAAATTTGGCTTTATACATGTAAAATACCCTAATATGCTCATTTATTAAATAAAAGTAAATTAAATACGGAAGTAAAAATATGCACATTTACGTACACATCAAATATCCCCTACACTTATCTTTTTACTCATTCTCGAATAAAGAAAAACTAAGATAAATCCTTTTTCATAGGAAACATGATTGCACTGAGCGTATGCATCAAGCCGTTGAACATCTAGGTGTTCCTAGTAGGACCAGTGTTGTCTCATGAGGGTTTTCAGCAGATACTACCCACAAAATCCAAATGCAACACGAAAAATTCCTAAATGCAAGATTTATTTATGAAGATATGGATGCAGGTTATTGAAAATATTTACAAATAAAGAATTTACTTTTAAATTGACATGAATAAGTTAAGTATAAGTTCTGGTCATTATCAAGAAATTTAAGTCCTTTTACTTATCAAAATTTTCATAAAAATTAAGTTATCATCACAAATAGACTCTAGTTTGGTTTGTCGTTTCGGTTGATAACATAGTGCAACTATGAAATGGATCCTTCATTGATTTTCAAAGTGGTATTTTCATTTCTTTTGAATAACAAGTCAAATAAGTGAAAACAGTGCTTGGATTTCAACTACTTACTCTCTCTTTATTTGATTTTTTTTTGATATTAACAATATTTACATATGCCTAACTCAGAAAACTAAGGCCAGATATATCACCCATGCACTGCCTTGCGGGTAACATAAAGGGGTACAGAGCATGATAAATGAACACACAAGTGCATACACTTATCAACTGTAGGCATTATTAATAAAAGAATTTATATATACATACACCCGACTCAGGTAAACCGAGGCCGGATATACAGATCATGCACTGCCTTTTGGTCTTACGTAAGAAGGGTACAGAGCATGATGAGTGCACACACTTGCTTATGAACACATGACTTTAGTTGTTTCTTATTTTCACAAAAATCATTTTTTTGTTACATATTTTTTTCTTTCTTTTAAGAGAGAGTTTTGCAAAATCATCTTAGCACCACTTATCTTAGAAGATCAAAAATGTTATAGCCTTTACTTTAAATCAACCACTCTTTTAAACAAAGATTACGATTAGGATGGACTTCATAATTAACACCCATGAACCTTACTATATACTAGTTAAACCGTCGTTACTTGTAATCAAACTTTATTTTTATTTTTGTTAAGACAAATAAATTTTCAAAAATTTCAATTTAATAACCCAAAACATGAGCGTTGCAAATTTTTAGCAGAATGTTTAGGGCTTTGGTTGAGGGTGTTTGGGCCGTATACATGACAATTTGTTTACTTGTGTACATAGTGTTTGTATTGTTTCATCATTATCAATAAAGTGTTTGACCTTTTTTCAAAAAAAAAAAGTAAATATGCTAAAAAGAAAACTTGTTTTGGTTTTAAATCTTTTGAGTTTTGGAAAGAAAATGCAAAAAATAAACCCTGAAATATCAGAAGTGAAGATGAGACTCCCCCCATACTTAATTTTGACGCTGTCCCCACAGTCTACCCAAGTGAAAGGAGGCAAATAAAAACAAAAATATGACCTATATTTACATGAAAATGAAACAGTTATTATTTACAAGACATCAGAAAGTATACCGTTAAAGAGTAAATGAAACGGTCTTCCAAAGACCAATTCATTTGTCTCGTCAAGCATAAGAGATGTTGCTTAAGCACGAAAAACCAAAGCATAAAAGGTTTCAAAGTTGAATGTTGATTAGAAAAACGAAAGTCATTTTATTAAAAATCATATGAGTTATTTTATTTTCGATAATTTTTGGGATAGATAGAACAATTAGTTGAAGTTCAAGTTTATTTTCACCAATTTGAAAGTCAAGCTTATCATTGATTTTTTTTCAAAATTATTAATTTCAAAATCATTATGGTGATTTAAATGTACCCCTTCGGAATTCAACAAGTCATCTTCGAAAAGTCCAAAAAATTTATGTTCACAAAATTCATCTTCCTTTGTTGAATTGTTCACAACTTTATTGCATGTATCATTTTCAAAATCTAAAGTTGTTGCATTCAATTTTTCAAAATCGAAAAAAGGAAGATCGAATTTTAAATTTCATTTTACACTCTTAAAAGAATTGAAATCCAACTCAGTTACCGCATTTTCAACAACTTTATTAAGATTGTCTTTTTTGGTTTCAAAAGTTTTTAATTGAAAATCGTCAATTTTGGTAAAAGGTGGATTATCACTTGACTCGTCACGCGTTGGGATTTGATTTTGTTTCTCACATTGTTTCATGTATATTTCAAACAAAAATCCTTGTGATCTTTCTAATTTTCTTCCATTTGTTCAACAAAATCAAATTTGTAACTATTAATTTCAAGATTTTCAATTTGAAATTATTGAGAGTAAAAATTGTCAATTGCACCATAGTTGAGATTATTCCCATTGCCAAAATTATTTGAAAAGTGGTTCACATTTCCATTTTGACTTTAAAATGCATTTTGGAGTTCGAAGTTGTATTGATATGAGTTATAATCGAAATCATGTGAATTTTGAAGTGAATTCAAAATTTTAAAATCCTTGACTTGAGTTATTGAACAGATTACTCGAATTATTTATCATTTGATTTCATTGTTCAAGTAAACACCAAATCGTTTCAATACTCTTTTCAAGTTTTGAGGATTGGTAATCATTTTGAAAACTTTATGGTGCAAAATTTGAATTGTACAATAGTTGTCACTAAAATATCCATAAGAATTTGGTGTGATATTATATGAATCGTATTGATTTTCACAACTATTGTAAAATTTTTGCGAGTAAGGAAATTCAGACATTTTCAAAAATGTATTTTTTTATAAAGGAAAAAAATATTTACAAAAAAAAAAGAATTTATTTTTCAAAAGGAAGATTGATTTTTGTTATGTTATATTTTTTTTGGATTTTTAATTTTTTTTTTGGTATTATTTTTTTGTTTTTGAAAAGATAATATTATTTTTTTCGTTTTTCTAAAAAAAGCTAACTAATTTTTTTTTTTGGATTTTTGATTTTGATTGAAAAAAATTTCAAAGGAAAAGATTTAAAAAACTAAGTTAATGAAAATTTACAATTTTTTTGTTTTGGATTTTTAATTTTTTCTTAAATATGCATGAACTAATGCAACTAAATAAATGCATGGACTTAATTATAATTTTTTTAATCCTTAGTAGCTCCTAACCCAAAATTGTATAATCACACTTTGTCTTAATCTAACAAGATAGTTCTTAGCTAGGTAACGGACATAAGTTATCGGTGCATCTTGAATTACTGTAGTAATGCAACCAAAGATTTAAGTACCTTCAGAGAAACAATCAGTATAATATTTACGAATCACCATGATATTTAAAACTAATTATTGCTCTGCCGTAGCCTAGACACTAAGAAAATAAACTTTTCAAAGAAGACAACTTGTCAAGATACAATTAAGCTCTAGGTGAGCTCGTGACTCCCATAAGTCTGAAGTCTAACCGGTATTATTAGCAAATTCTAAGATGGATACAATTTGTGGGCTATGAAAGTGGTGATGAAATCCCCCACTTTATGTGGATTTGGGTGTTTCCCCTTAGAGAAGAAAATAAGATGAGATGAATGCAAAGTAGAAAATAAACGTGATTTAAACAATGCAACTACGAATGGATTTTTGCTTTTGTTTTTGAAATTTTTTTAAAATGCAAGAAACCAACAATGCAAAGCGAATAAAAACACGGGATAAGGGCACGGTACCAGAGCATGCAAAATTATTAGCAAATTTATTTTTAGGCGGCAATTTTTTTTATAAGCAAGCAAGCGAGTTATTTTTGGCAGCAAAGCAACCTAGCAAACGATTCCTCCTTTTGAATTTATGCTTTTGCATTGCAACCTGAAACTAAAAACATGATACACACACACAGAGTTTTTTTATAATTTTTTTTCAAGAAACTAAGAAAAATATGAAACCAAAACAAATTTTTCCTTCTTTTTTTTTTGTAAGAAACTAAAAACAAATGAATCTAAACCAGTTCACCAATCCATTAGAACTAAAACAAATGAAACCAAAATGATTTATTTTTTGTTAATTTGCAAAACAAAAAAAATGAAAATGAAAAAAACCAACAACAAAACTCACCACCCAAGAGCCCAAAAAGAATTTATAATCAACTCCCTTTTTTTTCTTTTCTTTATCTACCAAAAAAAATTACCAAATTAAAAAAAACTAAGCCCAACAAACCAAGTTACCCAACAGCCCACCTTCACCAAACAAACACAACATAAGGTGAATAAATCTAAACTTGTTCGTTTATCTCTGTTGTAAAAAAAAAAATGACAAAACAACTTCAATTGATTGAAATCGCGAATGCCAATTCCAAAGAATTTTTTTTGCAGCTGAGTTGAAAGCACGAATCGATTGAGGGGTTCTAAAATCGCGAGTTTGAGGGAGTCGTGATGGTTTGAAGAGGTTGAGGTGATCATGGCTATGGATTCCAGGTCGAGGCGATGATTGGGCATTTAGGGAGTCTGGTGACTGTGGATTGAAGGAGGTTGCGGAGATGATTACGAAACGGATGAAAGGTGTTGTTTTTTTTTTTTTCAACAGGCTATGCTTATGGGTAGAAGTGGATGGAAAAGTGAAGGCAGTGGGATGTTATTTGTTGTTTCGGATTTGGAGTTTTGAATGGAGGCAGTGGAGAGAGGAGGAGCTTGGCAAGTGACAGCATGTTATTTAGGAGGTGGACAGAGAAGTACAAGTGCAAATGGATGTAATTGTGTACAAAAAAGGCAAATGGATGGAACAGTGTAGATAGTTGTATGAATGATGGTAGTAATGTATGTTGTTGGGTGTAGTAGAGTTGCTGGGTGTAGTAGGGTTGCTGTTTGGTGGCTGCTGCAGTGATGTTGAGTAGAAAGGGGGGTGGGTCAGTGAAGTTGTTTGGTTGCAGTAGTTATGGTGGGTGAATGAAGCAAATGGTTTGTTTGACAAAGAATTTTTGAAGATGTAGCAGTGATATGCAGTGGTGATATGAAGTGTGGATATGAAGTGGGGCAGTGAGTTGTTTGAAATGAAGGATGTAAATGGTAACAACAACAGCAATTTTACTGAAGTTGACAACACAGTTTCAAGAAGCAATGTGGTATGTATGTATGTATGTAAATTGTAAATTGCACAGTTGAAAGTTGACAGTAGAGAGTGTATTGTAGATGATGACAATGGTGTATTATGGGGTTGTGAAGCACTGTATTTGCTATTGGATCGTGTTGGATGGTTTTACAGCAATGGTAAGTTATGATGACAGTGGTCTGGGTTGTCACTTGGTCAGTTGTTGATGAATGGATAGTGAGGAGTTGATGTGAGATGGTAAATGGTGGTGCTGGTTTGATGGAGTGGTTTGATGGTGATGTGGTAGTGCATTTTTTATGTCAGGCACAGTTTTGGTGGTGGTGGAGGAGATATTCAATGAAGGGGTTAAGCAGATAGGCGATAGAGGTGTTGGAATGATGGAATGTAGTCCACAGTGGGAGTATTGATGTAATGGGTATGGGTATGGGTATGGGTATGGGTATGGGTATGTGGATATGAATATGTATGGGTATGTATTGATGGTTAGTGGGCAGGATGGTTGGAGATGCAGGGTTATTGACTGAAGTTGGTCAGAGGGGTAATGAAGTTTGCACAGATATGAAGTGAAGCAGTGTGCACAGATATGCACAGAGGATGATGTAGTTGAAGGGTTTGGTGATGTTAAGGAAGTGGATAGATGATGAACTGATGTGGTGTTTGCTGTGGTTGCAGGGAAGGTTGAGTTTGGTCAGTGGTTGAAGTGCAGAAGGCACTGTGGCAGCAGCTGTTGTAGGGGTTTGAGGTAGGTTTATGTAAGTGTTGGTGGTTTTTGTTGATGGACCATGTGTGATGGGAGGAGCAGAGGTTAGGTGGTTTGGAGGTTGATGGCAAGCAAGTGGCAGAGAAGTAGTTTAGGACAGTTAGAAGTGAATGTTTATGCACTGTGCACTGTAGGAAGTGTGGTAATTGTAATGCAGAAAATTGAAATGGAAATTTTCTTTTCTTTTTGAAATGAACTTAAGTAAATTTTTTTAAATAGAAATTCAAATGCAAAATAGAAAAGCAACAAGCACACAAACAAATTCAAACACAAATCACACAAACACACAACACAAAATATTTTTCTCTTTTTAAATGCAAATTAACACACAAAATGAAAACACACTAAAATCAAAAAATAATAATTCGAAGAATAGAAATAAAATCAAATTAATTCTCCTGCAACGGTGTCAAAAACTTATTTATCGACGAATTTTCTATCGGTTAAAATTGTCGAAAAAATTATAATAAAAATAACCACAAACACATGGCGTACAATTTTAGTACGTGACAAGTATGAGTCGATCCGCAGGGAATTGAAATGATTTAAAAATTCTACTCAATCAAATTAACCAAGAGTTTGAAGTTGTTTAAGCTAAAAAATGTAAAAAAAACTAGCTAAAAAAACGAATAAAAATACGAGAATAGAAGGCAATTTAGAGACAAATACATTTCGTGATCACATAACAACACAATGAAATTATGATCTCTTTTTTTGGTTATCAGTGAATTTAGTTGACGTATTTATCATAAGTATGACTTATTTGTGCTACTAGCCCAACATAAACCATCAAACTTTAACACACCCTCCAAACCACTTGTTATCTCTCATGAAAAAGATAATAAAATCAAAAATAAAATCTATTCTAAGTATGATCTATTTACTATTGATTAGTAATATAAACCATAAAATTTTGATTCTAAAATCCACTTCATTACCATAATCATATGTAGATGAAGACGTAATTTGTGTTTATGTTTGTTTAAGCATAACCTATTTGGTGTCAACAATATAGGCTATCAAATTCAAAGTTAAACAACAAATTTTCCCACATCAAAAATTCCATTAAGCACAAAAAGAAATTAAATAAAATCACTATGTTGAATCTACATGATTAAGAGAGTTTCATTACCCCTAAATTAAAGCGGTTTAGCTTCTCATATTTGTTATCATTTTAACAAATGTAGATTGCAATATAAACATAAACAAGAGGAAAAGAGAGCTAATTGAAATAAACTAAAATCTAATCTACTTGCATAAAAGAAAGAGATATGAATTACTAACATAAGAAGAAACAAACAATAAAAGAACATGAATTAAAAATGCATATAATAAAATTAAATGAAGAAAAGGCTAAGAAGCCATTAAAAAGAAAGCAAGTTTATGTTACATTTGCGGCTACCACTAAACTAAATAGAAGGTGGTGTTAAGAGCTTCATTACATGAAACAAAAGGGGTATTTGTACATGCCTAAAACTGTAATTCATATTTTAGGGGACTATCCAAATTGGCCTTGAGGAAGTGTGGCTACCAATTTATCTAGCTTATAATTAATCCTCCATTAAGTGTGCATGTAACTTTAATTCCCACTAACATGTGCATTATCTCCTAATTGTAGATCATAGTAAGTAGGTAGGTGGGGTCCTCCATGTTACATGAATTGATTTATTCCTTCATTCCTTTGGCCTCTAACTCTTGTGCATGCATATTTTTATGAAAGCTTCTTCCATTTTCCATCCACATTCTTACAAATAAAAATAAAATATGCAAGCAAACATTCTCAAAATTAATACACGCACAAAATTACCATTTTACCCCAAAATTGTTATATGAATGACGACTTAAAAGCATTTTTGAAATTTGGTTTTAAACATGTAAAACACCCTAATATGCTCATTTATTAAATAAAAGTATATTAACTATGGAAGTAAAAATATTCACATATATGTGCACATTAATATGTGCCAATGGACTTGACATCGGTGGGGTGTTGGTAAGGTGTAGGTAAAACATTGCTATGAAAAATTACCGACGCCATGTTAACCTCACTTTTATGGCATTGATGGGGAATTAGTGTAGCATCGCCTCCTTCATAACCCCCAACATGTCGTTCTCTTTCCCCATTCCATTCACAATTTTATTCATGGAAAAAATCCCACCTCACCAACGCAATCGTCTCCTCCTCCACCCTCTAGCCCTTCCCCAACGCACGCTTGAATCCAACCTCAACCCTCACCTCGGTCGTGCAAGCCCCAGCCTCTCCCTCATCCACGCATGCCTTCCTCCAACCTCCAGCCTCCCCATTGGCCATGTAAGCCCCATCCTCCAGCCTCCTCCTTGGCCATGCAAGCCTCACGTCGAAGCCCCAGTCCAAGTCGGCCTCACTCGCCATTGCCTCCTCCTCACTTGATGCTGCTATAAACCCCAAGCTACATATCCCCTCCTCCTAGTCACCGCTCAAGGCTCTGTCGGTATGATTTATTGTTCTAATTCAATTTCTATGCAGTACCATGATTTGATTTGCTTCGTGTATGATATAGATTCGTTGTTTTATATTCATTGATATATGATCGCTGGCATAGTTTGTTAGTATGATAATTCATATATGATTTAAGATCTCGTTAGTATTGTTATGAAATTATTAAATAAAGTCATTCGTAAATGATTCAATTTGAGATATTAGTATATACACATGAGCTTACTAATGTAGAATTGTAGATACCTTACCATACACACAGACACCTGACATTTAATAAAAGGTCGTATCTAGATGACATTTAGTAGGGAGTTGAATATGTTATCTTACTAATTTGTTTTCATTAATTTTTACATGTAATACATATTAGATTGTTTCCTCTAAACTAAACCATTGTTATGATATATTTTTGGTAAATCAGATAAATTTTGTTTACACGTAGGAACGTTTCCATTGCACTTGAAGGCGTTACACTTGAAGGGTTCAAAGATTCTTCGCCATATAATACAATGATAGTTTTTTCTGATGATGGACCTCACTCCTTTTTAGTAGATTCTACCAATGTTTCGATCATATTCATCGAAAGATTGATAAATTCTGTAAAAAAAGGAGCGACGTCTGTCATCGGAAAAAATACCATTGTATTAGATGGTGAAAAAAAAACCGGTCTAAAGCCATAGTGTGATGACTAGGCATACGTAGTAGTCTGTTATAACTGATGATGATGGATTAGGGAAGTGCTAGGGGGATGCTGTTAGCACTGGAGTCGTTAATCATAAGTAATTATTGTTTTGTTTCAATAAGTTATACAAGAGTTTATTCGAGTTTACATATAGTTTTTTAAATCACATAATAAATTAAACGAATATGTAAGTTAAATCGCTCAATAAATTAAACAAACGTACATATAATTGAGTTAAACTATAAATTTTGTTTCAATAAATTAAACAAAATTTTATTCGAGTTAAATGATCTTTTTTCTAAATCACCCAATAAATTAAAAAATATAATCAATAAAGTAATAATTTATAAATCCCAAAATTCATCATTTTAAAAATAAATTAAGTTTGAGTTAAATATATAAGATAATTCACTTAATAAATTAAATAAATATATAATTAAGTTAAATTATAAATTGAACAAATTTATAAGTTAAATCACTCAGTAAATAAGGTAAAGGTTAAATCACTCAATAAATACAATAGCTGTAATAAATAATCACTTATCATTAACAAATAAATTTGGTTAAAATGTAGAGATCGTCATTAGATAGAGTTTCTACATTTAGCACTGACTTATAAGAAGGTAAATGACATTTGAAGTCATACGTCGTTAACCTAGAGATCGAGCCGGTGATGCCGGGCAAGGTTCAAACAAGTAGGTATTTGGTTGTGTATATTTGATTTCTTCGGAGATGTATATTTAGTTCAGACGAGATGTATATTTGTTTATTAGGATACTTGGATGTTAGTGTTGGTATTGTTGGTGTTGTTTGGATATATGCTTATGAATTATTTGGATATTTGATTTGTATTGTGATGGTTATTGTATTGTTTGATTTGTATTACGATGGTGATGGTATTGTTTGGTTTGGATATTTGATTAGATTTGTACTATGATAGTAATGATATTTGTGTTGATATACGATATATGAATCTCGATTTATGTATGTATGTATATATGTATGTATGTATGTATGTACGTACGTATGTATGTATGATTAAGGTATAAAAGGCAGTAGAAATGCTGCAAATTTGTTATAGCCATGGCGTTAGAAAGGCATCGAAAAATCCGGTTTTTGCATTTTAACTTACACTAGTAAGGCGCCGATAATGCGTCGAAAAGGCATCGACAAAATGATGTTGGTAAGGCGTCGGCAATAAGTCGTCTGTAAGGCGTCGATAACAACACCACGCTTGCTGTCTTCCAGGCATTAATTTTTTTTTCTGACATGATCTTTACCGACGACTGATAAGCCACCGGCTAGGCGTCGGTATTTGATTTACTAACGCCTCATTGTTGCCTTTTTAGCATCGGTAAATGCTATTGTTTTTGTAGTGGACCGATAAGCTCTCAATCCTGCTCCAGGATTCTTCCTCGCATGCTCTTAGCACTTCTTATATGTCCTTTAGTTACCCGACGGTCATCTGGATTCGATATCCATCTTGCACATTGTAGTATGCTGTAATCCTCCGAAATGCGCTTCCACAACCCTACAGTGTCCTGTGGTAACAAGGTCCCACAATCCTTTGTTCCGCTAGGGCAATAGCTCTCAGCCATAAGTAAAAACGTCCCATGAATTAGGGGCATGACCCCTATAATCAGACCGCCATGACGGATAATAGCCTAATTTGGTTCCAACCCAACGACATAAAGGGGATGGCGTCTTAGCCGATAGGCATAGGAACCAACTCCCTACCTACTAACTCTTAGTTATTTGCATTTCACGTTCTGGGAGATTAACTATAATTTCTAACTTTGTATCAATCTCATCAAATAAGTGACAGTTACTTACATCAAGTAATCAAACAAATATCACTTGAGTGTCCAATACCATTCGGTGTAATGTTTAGTAAATGCAAGTAACATACACTCAACACAAATAATATTTCACATAATGAGTCAAATCGTAATCAGAAAAATACTACTGAATATTCCATACCGTTCGGTATTAGTAAACCAATGACTCATTATCGTCAAATAGATTTCACATAACATTCACTAAAGCCAAGTTTTATTTTTAAAAATGAGGTTTAAATACCTTAAAGCCTCTTTTATATCAAGTCATATGTATTCCGAAACCTCATTTTGGATTTTTATAAAACACTTTATAAAGGTACACTCTTAAGAAATTAAAAAAAAAAAACTCCTTTTCCTTAAAAACTCATATTTAATTCACTTCAAAACATTTCAACACTTAATAAAAATTTCCCATATTAAATCGTCCTTTTAATCGAATTTAACCAAATTTTTGACCAATATATAATTTAATTACATTAATAATAATAAAATTTCAAAAATGGATATTCCATAATTTGAAAACTAAACCCAAGTCCACAAAAATTCATTTCACTTTTTTTAAACAAAATTATAATGGCAAATTAACTCATTTTAATTAAAATAGAAAGCATTTCGATTTTCTTTTATCAAATTTAAAAGTAATTGCATGTTATTAAAAAGTGGATAAATTGATAATTTATAACAGGAAATTATTGTCAAGACCAAAATTTCCTAGCATTTTAGCCTCAAAAACAGACATTCAATATTTTTGCCTGAAGGACAACTTTCTTTAGGTATCAGTTTTTAGTTATTGATACTAGTTTTTAGGTATCAGTTTATAGTTATTGGTAGCAGTTTTTAGGTATCATTTTTTAATTCGGTATCAGTTTTGGAAGAATGTTTGTCTTTATGAATAATTTTGGAAAATTGTTTGTCCTTGTGATTAATTTTAGGAGAATTTTTGTCCTTGTGGTTAAAATATTGAAGTCGTGTCCTTGAGGCAAAAACTATACAAATTTTTGTCCTTTAGGTTAGTTCCCCCAATTTATGATTAATATTTTTATAAAAATAAATTTAGATCAATTTTTATTTAATAACATTTTTATAAAAAAACATCCTCGGCCTAAAGTAAATTGCTCATACGCTAAATGGTGAACCGCTTAAGGTCGAATTCGAACAATATACAGGCAAATAAACATCCTTGTTAACTCCAAACTTCAACTTTTTCGACACAGCCACTGTCGAATTTTAGCAATAAACAGATGTGCATGCGCATATAACACAAAAGCATTACAAAACAATCGTTTAAGGGGAAAATTTAGTAACACTTCCCTTGTAGTTTTCAAATTCAAACCTGGATAGCATATAGAATGAACAGGCATACACATTCATCAACCAAACCACCAATATATCACAAAAGATCATCATGCAAACTATCATGCACTATATTGTGCAGCTCTAAGTTATAGCTAACTGATCATAGGTGTCATCCCACCTTTTGGCAAGGCCGTGACACCAAGAAATTGGCTGAAAAATCCAAGATGGTCCGTCGATCGGTTATACGCAGGTTCGTTATGGATACCGGTAAATCTGGTCCGAGTCTGGATCGAGTTACAATTGATATAACACGACAAGAAAAGCAATGAAAGCCAACATTCCAAATTTCAAGTCAATCCGAGTTCGTACGCTCAAGGTATGATCGATACAACTCAAATGATCATGTTGTTCGTATCCATCAAACCACCAGGAAGAAAACACGTTCGTATCGATCTGCTCGAATCCATCGGGCACACATAGCTTCATATCGATCAGGGGAGCACAAGTTCGTATCCACAGAGAGCGGTGTTCTTCGAATCCATCATCTCTAGCTTGCTCGTATCGATCAACCAACGTCTACTTCATATCCATCGAAACCATACAAAGCCGCTACTTCATATCGATCGGCGAGTGATTGATACGAGCAGAGCAGTGATGGTCGACATGAGCAAAGCAGTTATAATCGATACGAACAGAGCTAGACTAGGTCGATACGAACGAGCTTATACATAGGAAAGACTCGATCGTTCGACATGAAAGTGGAGCTATCCAAGAAGTTAGTGCCATGTCAACTAGCAGGCACGTGCCCGGAGCGATACGAACAGAGCGATATGAATAGCATCGATACGAACTAAAAAGCCATCGAAAGATCCAAACTTGCATCGATCATAACTCAAAATCTATAAGTCTTAATGCTATCAAATTTTCACAGGAGCTTGCATACATCTTCAAGAATGTTCATGATCGATCTTGACTCAATCAGAAAATATATTGATCAATACAAAGTTCGTTTGTGTCGATCACGGACCGAGTGCAAATGTCATGAGATCTGTCGTGTGGGCCCACCTACGTGAGAGAAACGGTCTTTCAAGATCTGAGCGAGATATTTGCAGCCTACGCCTATAAATTGAAAGACACTGCTGTGCCTAGCTATTACTTAGGATTGTGTAATATGGAATGTATTATAAACAAAATGCGAAAATAGATAATAATAAAGTAAATAAGAATAAGCACACCAGGAGTTTTTATACTGGTTCGAACTTCCCGTTCTACGTCCAGTTCCAAACTTCCCTCTGTAATTTCTCACAATAACCCATCACTTAACCTGGAGGAATAGGTATACAACACCTGAGTAACCGATCAGATTTTCCCACCTCAACAGCCGAAGAGGACTTTTACCGCATGAACAACATAACATGAATTTACCGCCTGAGCAACAGAATAGGACTTTACCGCCTGAGCAACCGAGAAGGACTTTGATTAAAAAGTAGATGTCTTGACCTTGTGTGTTCTAATAACACAGATTTGTCACTTGTAGTACACCCTTCCTATAATCTTTTCCTCAAGTATGATATGTATAGTTGTGTGTATATGAAGATTAGGAAGTTTCAAATTGCTTTAGAAATATAGAATTGTGATTGTAAGTAATGAATGTATGAATTCAAGAGAGTATTTGATTCAGAAAATATGATTCAATTATAAGCAAGTAAGTGTGTTATTTGATCTTGAAATTTATGCATATATATAGTAGTTAAGGGGTTGCAACTGCTGGTGAAGAGATCTCTGTGAATACCAATGGTTGCAACCCTTGGGGAGGCAGAAGGCTATTCAAAAAAGGAAGTGTCTTTTTACAAAAATGACTGTTGCAGAATTCAGTCGACTGGGGAAAAACGGTCAATTGACTGAATATTCAAAGATGGTAAAAAACAGTGCATATCTGTGCATAATAGGCTGTTTTATAGATATTCAGTCGACTGGTCGATTTTGTTCAGTCGACTGAATTCTATTGATAATTAAAAATCATCACAACTCATTTGGTTAGAGCACTTGCCTTCTAAACTAGTGACGTGGGTTTGAACCCTGCTCCATGCATTTTTTGAAAACTTGATTTTGATTAAAATATGCATGCAAGTTTATTTGAATGTGAATGATGATTCTTGAGGAAAGATTTTAACAAAGCACTAAACTAGACTCTATATACATATTTGATTACTCTTGTTAAAATATATAACTATATGAACCATACTTTGAGTCGTTGAGTCAGGATGTTGTCGTAGTCGTAGATTCGTGAATTTTTGTCAGCAATCAAAACCTATGATCCAATATAAATAGCAGCTCAGGACCTAGAAAAAAGGACTTTTTGGCTCTTCAATGTCTAGACTCTGCCGAAACCACCATTGTACTCAAAAATCACTGTTGTACTCGAAATTCACTGTTGTAATTCATTATAACCAGCATAAAAAGGTTAATAAAAGTCAACTGTTCCATAGTGGACGTAGACCATACGCCGAACCACTCTAAGTCTTTATGTTCCTTTGCTGTTTTCTTATTATTGTTTGGAGTGTTTGTGAGATAATCCTCTTTTTACATTTATTCTCTTCATTTTATCTCTTCAAACACTTCCGAAGAGTATTGTGTCCAATTTTGGTACAAGTGATCAACTTTGTAGTACGCAACATGATTTGTCGATTTGGTCTCCCACATACCATCATCATTGATAACGGAACCTAATTCGACAGTGTTGAATTTAAGAACTTCTGTTAACGATTCCACATTCAGAAGAAATTCTCCGTAGTTACACAACCTCAAGCGAATGGACAGGTTAAAGCTGTGAATAAAGTTATAAAGTCTATTCTGAAGAAAGGACTGGAAAAGGCCAGGGGCAAGTGTGTTGATGAACTTCCTATGGCTCTATGGGCTTACTGAACAACCTACAAGTCCGCGACCGACCACACACCATTCTCTCTTTCCTACGGTTCAGAAGTCGTTATTCCAATCGAGATGGAAGTACCTCTCATCGTGTGAATTTTTATGATTCGAAAATGAACGCCATATTACTTGCCGAATCTTTGGATGTGTTGAATGAGAAGCGTGAAGAGGCTGATTTGAGGGCAGCCGCATACAGAAGTCAAGTCTCCCGATTATACAATGCCAAGGTTCAACCTTGAACCTTCGAACTCGACGATCTCGTCCTTAAAAGAATCTTCCTGGTTCTTTCTCACATGCAATCTACATGGAAAGGGCCGTATGTCAACGAACGAAAGCTCGGAGATGGCACATTCAAATTATCGACCATTGATTGTCTTACTCTGCCGAGAGCCTGGAACAGCGAAAGCCTTTGTCGCTACTACACATGACAGGCTTTAATTATTCAGTTTACTTTTCATTCGTAATTTGTTTATGCATTTTGAAATTTGACTTTGTAATAAGGCCACTGATTGTGCCATATTTTCTTATTTCAGCAATAAAATGCAATCTCTTTGAGCTAGAGCTATGATTTTTTTGAAATGCATCATACTACTACCACTACGCAGGGAGAGCTAAATTCCACCCGACGGTGGGGTTTATTCAAATAGGGAGTAATTGTGATACGACCGGTTACTCGCTAAGCGAAGCCCAAGCTTAGGGCAACTTATCACACTGAAGCCAAAAAAGGATTGATACATGACAATCCTTTAACTAACTCCAGGTTCCTAGAGTGTGAACTGGAGTGTAAACTTATAAATATGATCTCGAAGAGGGTGAATCCGTCCACCTAAGGACTTCGCCCGTATTTTGACCAAGTTTGAGGAGGATGGATCCGTCCATCTAACGACCTCGCTTGTTAACTCACGGTGGATGTGAACCGACCATCCACGATCTTGATGGGTTCGTCGTTCCTGGAGTGCGAACGAAATCCTAAAGCCTAAACAGATGTGACTGACCATCTGCCGGCCAACTCCAGATTCCCGGAGTGTGAACTGGAGTATAAACATCAACTAATTCCGAATTCCCAGAGTGTGAACCGGAATGTCAACATCAACAAACTCCATATTCCCGGAGTGCGAACTGGAGTACAAACATCAACTAACTCTGGATTCTCGGAGTACAAACTGGAGTATCGTTAGCAATTGACTCTAAGTCCCCGGTGCGTGGATTGGAGTATAAACACCAACTAACTCTAACATCCCTAGAGTGTGGGTTGGAGTTTAAACATAAATATCATTAACACAACTCTGAGTCCCTAGAGCGCAGTCAGAGTATAAACTTAAATCGGGTGTGACTGACCACCCACGAATCAATCTAATGTCCTCAGAGTGTGGACACAGTAATAAATATTAAACAGGCATGAATGACTGCCCGTGAAAATAATTCAAGTCCCCGGAGCATGAACGTGTCACTAAAACTTAAGCAGGCATAACCGACCGCCGATGAACAAGTGTAATCCTCAGAGTGTGGATACGATCACCAAATGGTAAGCCAGTGTGGATCAATTATCATGCATCCATTTCATTTCATAAAGATTAAGACTGATGTGTTAATGGCAAACAACGATTGCTGACTGATTTTTCCAGTGTACCCCCGAATCTGGGGAAAGAACTTAGATACCGATTACTGATTGAAACAGTGCAATATCGAAATTCGATTTAACACTCAATTGCGATTCGAAACAGTAGACTTAGCAAATAAATCTAGGTACGAATTAAAGAACTAAAGTTTCACAAGTATATCGAAGGAAAGTTCGAGTGCTGAAACACTTAAGCAAATTAATGCAAGTTGTACCGAAGACAAAATGGAATTTTATTTCAATCATTTTTTGGAAGAAAAATATTAAGTACAAAGCTATACCAAAAGTTGTACTGGCAGGGGCTGAATTTGCATCTACACAAGGCCTACAAAAAGAAAGGAAAAATAGATTCCTATCTATTACCAAAAATGAGCCGAAGAGGAGCATCTACTTTTTCTTTTCTCTTGGTTTCTTTTTCGGTGTGGACCTGCTGGAGTTGCCACTTGGTTTTTTCTTTGAGCCCTTGCCTTTCGATGGCTGATCTCCAGTCGGGAGCGTTATCTCAACTTCCTCCTCCAAACTCGTGTGTATGGGAATGCTTCTTGAAGGCGGAGTCGAAGGAACAAAATCAACAATAGGAGGCGGGATAAATACGCTTGTTTCAACGGCCGTTCCTCTCGGAGATATCATCCGCAAAGGGGCTGGACCAGGGTCAGCCACTCCACCTCCAAAACTACTAGCCTGTGCAACCGCTTCCATCTCGGCGTTTATTTCGGCTATTATTTCCTCTTCATGAGTTGTTTGCGCATCGCTGGGAACGCTAGCGGTTGGGCCTGAGGAACCGACCGTAGGCGCTACTTCACCCATAACAAAAGGTAAGTCGGCAAAGTGATCACTGTGATGACCGAGAAGCTCGTCCATCATCTGTTCATCAAAAGTAAGTGTGCTCCCTTATACGCCATCCGTAGGTGCAATAGCCTTCATTGTGATTGCTTCGGTTGCGATGGCCTCCTGCTCTTGGTGTTGCTCTTGAGTTGTAGAAGGCACGACCGACGTAGTTCCAATCACTAAATGGAAACAAAAAGAAAAACTATTAACAATTACTTCAAGTTACGCTTTCGGTTTTTAGAAAATCTAAGAAATGTTCGGAGTACCTTCCTCAGTTTGGCTTACAGCTGGCGGAGCAGCTTTAGGTTCTTGCTCTTGGACTGGAGGCAACTGCGGTTGATCAGGATTATATGCAGGTATAGACCGGGGATCAATCGCAGATGTAGTTTTAGGCTAGGTCTGTAGAAGAGTTTCAGAACTTATATCATGGTGCTCGACGCCAGAACCTTCTCCGACCTCCGAATGTTGAGCGCCAAGTTTCTCCTTTTCATATGAGATCATCATATCTTGGAGAATTTTCCGTTTGTCTTCACTCAACACCCAGTTCTCGAGCTCGAACTCATCAATCGATTCATCTTGGTAAGAAATCTTTTCATCCTCTATTAATCGACCCCAGGCGTTGTACAGATGTGTTGGATAATTGTCGAGCCAGGCTAGATTCTATGCTTCAAGACATTGGCATTATACGTGATCAAGAGGTCTTCAATATCTGCCTCTAGCCTAGACTCCTCCATTTTAACTTCTCCCTCAACCTTGGCCTCAACCTTCTGGATTCTAAGTGCTGCCGCATCCATTTCGCCTCGAAGCACCACAGCCTTCTCGCACGCTTTTTGGGCTGATTTATTCGCATCATTTTTTCTTTAGCGATTTCGAAAAGTTTGTCTTTGAGCTCATCGAGTTCCTTCAATGCGGCATCCCTTTCATCTATAACTGTGGTATTCTGATAGCCCATCTCCTCCACCAAGGAAAAATGCATTTGTCGCATTCTTTCCATAGATTGAGTTGCCTCATCAGCTTTTTAGGTTGCCTCTATTTCAGATTTCCGAGAGAATTCAGCATCATCATTGAGCACTTGAATAATATGGTCTTTTTGAGCAAGATCAGTTTCTAACTTCTCAGTCATCTTCGCCCGTTCGAAAGCCACTGCAGAGACCTTGTCAGTAGTCTTCATCCACTCCCTATATTGGCTATATACATCATGAATGTAGTCGTGCATGGTCTATTAAGCCTCAAAGTGAATTTTCTTCAAGTGCAGGGGAAAAATAAAGCCATCGAAGCAAATATTAGGAAAGTCTTTCTTCAGCTATGCGATTTTGATCGCCCCTTTCCCCGTAAGCTTGGTAATAGCCTGCTCAATAATAGCGAGAGCTGTAACTTTGGTTCCGCGATGTTGAGATTCAGACCTCAAAGCGTGAGAAGATGGTTTTTGGCATGGAGGCTCCGAGAGATGTGTGCTGTGAGTAGAAGGTTGTGTAGGGACTCGAGGAGGTGGAGAACACGATCGGGATCGATATCTATGTTCTTTGTCTCTATCTCTATCCCTTTCATAATGCTTTTGGCTGGAATAACTGCGATCACGGTTTCGATCATCCTCCCTCCGACGGGACTCATAATATGAACTCGATGACCGACGCGCTGAATGGAGACTTCCAAGCATAGAATCTCGCCTAGTCATTGTATCTGAAAAATAAAACAAAAACAAAGTTAGTGATCTCTAGAAGTGAACAGCTTTAGACTAGAAACCGTGTAATACCGTAAAGTGTATATGTGTATGCAACCCCCCGACCAACCGGAAATGTCGACCAAACTTGTAGGAAGAGACTTGCTTAAATCAAGAGCACTTTGAAGCCCCTCCCATCCGGTGTCGGGTTGAAGTGACACATAGTCCGGAATTAGAATATCAGCATGGCCTTCGAAAGGATTCTCTACTTGCGAGGGAGGAGCCTCCGAAATTCTAATACTGGAGACTGGCAGGGACATGATTACGGATTTCCATCTTGAAGATTTATGACACATGTGTGCTACTGCCTTGCCTTTTCTCCTTCCCTCTAGACCCTGAAAACTGTATGAAGGCCCAGCTATGGGTTCGTCTTCAGTAGGAATATCCTCTCTATCACCCTCTTTAGTTATTACGATCCCAGATGCTCTACGCTTAGTCCGTCACTAGGGCCGCCCTGAGTGATCCCTCAAGTCTGATGCTTTGGTTTCGTTCTATTGGCCTAACAATTCTCTAAATTCTATTTGTAAGCACTGACTCGATTTCTCTCATTTCACTTGGCACTTCCTGAAGGACCCGTACTATTTCTTTGAAGTGTGCACCTTCAGGTCGTGGAATTACGGCTGTGAAGGAAAGAAGATATTAGTTTCAGTGTCAGTTACGACTATTCTGCTAGTTATCGAAAAAGTTGTAGCACTTACGTCCAACTAACCATTGACTAGCAAACCCTAGAGGGCATCGGATATGGAATCATTCAGTTTTGAAGTAGCTCAACCTAGTCCAGGCACTAGTTACAACTTGGCAGTTCCCGACCACTTCTAAGAACGTGAAAGAAGGGCTATCTCCCCAACTCTTGACATTGAATAAATATCCGACTTCTTCTAGGATTGGGGGCCGAAAGAGATGTTCCATGAACACGATGAACAAACTATTCAGCAGTGCGTATCCGTTCGGAAGTAATTGTGATGGGACGATTCCAAAGAAAGCTAGCATCTCTCAAATGTGTTGGTTGAAGGGAGGGAGAGCACCCACTGTGCATGAATGTTTGTTAAAGGCAGTAAACCCTTCAGCGGGAGCATATGGCCTATCATTCGGTCCCGATAATAATACGTCGTCTAATGGCAAGCCGTGTCTTAGGCATATCCGCCCCAACACATCTGGAAACGTTGGAAGGCACAAAATCTTATGGATTCCCGATAAAGCTGGCACCTGGCGGCTCGTCCATTGCTGGATCTATAACTTCGGTCGCGATGATCGGTATCTCTATTACTAAGGGTGGTGAACTTTGAAGCCTCTGCTGCAGTGAACTTGTAGATTCCATAGCTAATCAACTCATTAAAAACCATCATTAGACGATAATAAGCCCGTGTGTTCCCCAGTGTGAAGTGCATGAATGTGTTGTGCAGTACAGTGCTACATGTTACTTAAGAAATTCTACATAATTTAAGAAATTTTAAGGATAAGACTTTGAGATTCGATCAAAATGACCTTCATCGCTGACCGTCACCCCCACATCAATCAAAGTTCGAAGATCGATCCTGGTTAATGTTCGACAATTTTTGTCAAGTTACAGTTCCATCGACGAGCTTCGAAGGGCAGTTAGATATGTAGTGAAACGATTAAGTTCAGTCATGCAAGGAAGAAGCTCGTAGGAATCAAATATTCGAGTATGAAAAAATTTCGTATCCATTGAGATCAAAAACGAAATCAATTATAGGAAGCTTCATTCGCATCGATAGCCTGGAGGTCACATCGTATCGATGCAAAATCCTATGCTTCGTATTGATCTACAGTAACACATTCGTATCGGTCACCAGAGCCAAAATTTCGTATCGATCCTAACAAATCGATATGAATGCCAATCATCGACCCGATCGATGCAAATGTCCGCTAGCTATCAATACGAACCAATTTCCTCCTTCGATACGAAAATCCAATATGTCCAGATCGATACGAAATGCCGATGTGTCTAGATCGATATGAATGCGCCATGCGTATCCATCACCCTTTCCACCTTCTCCTCCAAATACTTCAGACTTCGGTTCCTTCTCCCTCAATCATGCTCCAACCCAATTCCGGCCTCATCATCGTCATTAGAATTGGCCGTGATTATGGACGAATTGGCGTTAAATCTCAACTCTTAACGTTTTTAATGTGAGATTATGCAACTAATTACCTACATGAGAGTATCGATTTGAGGGATTAACGAGACGTGATGGTTTGAGGACAAAGGCTATTTTCTATTTCTTTGTTTTTTCTATCGATACGAAGACGAATGTAAAATAATGATGGATGAAATTTTTTCTAAGTCCCAACTGTATGTATGTGGACTCGAGCTCAAAGGGAAACATTTCGTCATAGTGTTAATGACCGGTGAAGACGATTTTCTGTATTTGCGGTACGAAGAGCCTAATTCATATCCATTCACCATTAAACTACAGCCGCAACAGTTCGTAACCATCAATTAAAATCGATTCAAAGCAAGCTATTCGTATCCATTAAACCATCGATACGAAGGCAGCTTCCTAAACCAATACGAAGAGTACAATTCATACCTATCCCCATGAAGCCGTAGCTACCCATATCAATCAAGACGAAGAAACTTACTTCGCAACTATCATCTTCCGCTTGATATCATCAATTCGTATCTGATAACTAACCAAAGCAATGTCAACCACCATGGATACGAATGTATATTTCTAAATATTCGCATCGATCCAGGAGAGGATCGGTACGAAATGATATTGCAAAACAACCTCCAAGTGATGTTACCACTCGAATTTCACATCGATTCAGAAGAGGATCGATACGGAATCCAATGTAAGAAAACTGACAATGACTCGCCAACATGCGAACGTTAGCGAGAGTCAGGGTAACATACATACACGTATGTCGGACTAACATTCAAATTTTAAAATTCAAAGGGAGCGAATGTCAACTAATGACAATTACAACAACAAACAATAGTTTGCTATTGTTCAATACTCAGTTACAACAGTGCATAGTACAACAATTGGCAGTCAACAATTCATATTACTGAAGATCGGTCAAACGTTACATCTTCCGGTGAAAAGACAACAACCGTTCAACAAGTCAGATAGAACTGTTCAGAATGAAGATTGCAATTTTTCAAAGCACGTCATGTTCTCATAAGATTTACTTTGGAGGGAAAATGTTATCTCACCTTTTGGCAAGGTCGTGATACTAAGAAATTGGCTGAAAAATCCAAGACGATCCGTCCCGAAGATCGGTTATATGTAGGTTCGCTATGGATACTGGTAAATCTGGTTTGAATCCGAATCGAGTTACAATTGATACGACACGACAAGAAAAGCAACAAAAGGCAACATGTCAACTTTCAAGTCAATTCGAGTTCATACGCTCAAGATATGATCGATACAACTCAAGTGATCCTGTTGTTCGTACCCATCAAACCACCAGGAAGAAACCACGTTCGTATCGATCTGTTCAAATCCATTGGGCACACATAGCTTCGTATCGATCAGGGGAGCACAAGTTCGTATCCATAGAAAGCGGTGTTCTTCGCATCAATCATCTCCAGCTTGTTCGTATCGATCAACCAACGTACACTTCATATCCATCGAAACCATACAAAGCCGCTACTTCGTATCGATCACGGTGTTCTTCGCATCCATCATCTCCAGCTTGTTCGTATCGATCAACCAACATACACTTCATATCCATCGAAACCATACAAAGCCGCTACTTCGTATCGATCGGTCAGTGATCGATACGAACAGAGCAGTGACGGTCGATACGAGCAAAGCAGTTACAATCGATACGAATAGAGCTAAACCAAGTCGATACGAATGGGACTTATACATAGGAAAGGCTCGATCGTTTGGCATGAAAACTGGAGAAATCCAAGAAGTTAGTGCCACGTCAACTAGCAGACACGTGCCCGAAGCGATACGAACAGAGCGATATGAATAACATCGATACAAACTAAACAACCATCTAAAGATCCAAACTTGCAACTATCATAACTCAAAATCTACAAGTTCAAATGTTATCAAATTTTAATAGGAGCTTGCGTGCATCTTCAAGAATGTTCATGATCGATCTCGACTCGATCAGACAAAATAGTGATCGATACGAAGTTCGTTCGTATCGATCATGGACCGAGTGCAAATGTCGTGGGATCGATCGCGTGGGCCCACCTACGTGAGAGAAGAGGTCTCCGAAGATCTGAGCAAGGTTTGCAGCCTATGCCTATAAATAGCAGCCTACGACCTATAGAAAAAGGACTTTTTGGCTCTTCAACGTCCAGACTCTGCCGACCAACATTGTACTCGAAATTCACTGTTGTACTTGAAATTCATTGTTGTAATTCGTTGTAACCAGCAGAAAAAAGTTAATAAAGGTCAACCATTCCATAGTGGACGTAGGACATACGCCTAACCACTCTAAATCTTTGTGTTCCTTTGCTGTTTTCTGATCATTGTTTGGAGTGTTTGTTAGATAATCCTCCTTTTACATTTATTCTCTTCATTTTATCTCTTCAAACACTTTTGAAGAGTGCTGTGTCCTATTTTGGTACAAACGGTAGGGCCTTAGCTTTCAAATAATTGATAGACTTTCAAATAACTAATAGAATACCCTCAATTTGTCTTACTTCGGCATTCTTTTTTTAGCTTTCCAATTCCTTCATTGCCTAAAAATTACAAACTTAAAAACTGTTCAAAATCCAAAATTGAATCGGCCTATAGATATAAATTAAGTAGAGATGCTTACCATTCAAATCTATGGATTTGTAGAAATTTACTAGATTAACTATGATTTTTCAAAGATTTAGGCTTCGGTTGGTTTACCATTTTTACTTTAAGGTTTTTGTCCACATAAAAATTTGCACGACGCATGTATATTATTAAAAACGATCAATTTAGAAAACGAAGTGAATAAACAAAATAAAAACAACTTTTTATTTTTCTTTGTATTTTGAGAAACATGGAAGTATGAGAAAAAATTCGTCCTTCCACCGTCCTTCTATCCTCTCCATCACCTCCTTCATCTTCCTTCCACCCCCTACGTCGTCCCTCCACCCTTCTCATATTTTGTAATTAATGTTGAAAACTCAAAATACAAAATAAACCAATCGGACCCTTAGGTTTTGTGAACAAAATGAAAAGAGGAAATTTAGTTTTCTTTTATGATTAAAAAAAAAATGTACAAGTGCAAAAATATTGGAGATGTGTTAATAAGCAAACCCAAACCCATTGTTAAATGATTAATTCACCTTTTTCTTTCATTTACTTCTTTTAAATCAACGAATGAAATATTTAAAACAATATCTTTCATATAGAAATTTTAATATAATTTTCTTATATAAGAATAGTCATTTGAACACGTTTTTATATTTTTACAAAGGACATATATTAGGTTTTTGAAAATTATCACATCGTGGTAAAAAAAATAATTTTCAGTATTTGGAAACTTTAATCAATATATAAATTCAATCTTGTTATTTTAAATATCAAATTCTTGTCTGTTACTCTTTATTTTATACAACTTCAAGGATTTTATAAATTAAAATTTCATTAAAATTGTTTTATAATAATCTATTTCACAAATCATTAAGATAAGTGAAAGTAAAATTTTAACTTTGTTATCATAAATTCAATTCCCATATGATAGCATTTCATTACTTCAAAAATTATCTACCTTAGAGCAATCATTTTTACTAAATTTTAATAATAATATTTTCATTTTATAAACCAATTTACCTTTCTACTTAAAATTCCAACCATTAACAATGCACATTATTCCTTTTTCTAAAGTGACAAAACTTCCAAAATATCCACTTTCCTTATCTAAAAATACCCATTCATCAAAATTTTCATTTATTCATTTCCAAAAAAAAATTCCAAAGTTTGAAGACATTTTATTTCTTAAAATCCATTTATTAGTCATATTTTTTGTCAAAAATATATTTTTGGTAGCTAGCTTCTCAATACTGGGTTGTTATAGAATTTCACCTTAGAAAAATTGCGTCCTCTCAGTTTTTCCTTAGGGAAAATAGAATGCTTAATTATCTATAGCATCTATATCCATCTACAATTTAAGCATACATAATAAACAAAACAAACATGACTCAAACCAAAGAAACCAAACATCCGGACTCTTGTGTCTTAGAAATAACTCAGGATACACCCATATCATATGCTCCGTGGTCTCCTAGGTACAATCCTTTGAGTTCTCAGACCATTCCACCTTAACTAGCAGAATCTTCTTGCTCTTAAGTTTCCTCGTCTCTCACCATGCTAGTGGGCTTCTATACATAAGTCGGGTTTGGAGAGATATCAAGCTCTTCTATCTACCTTTTTTTTGAAAATGGGTAAAAGCTTTATTGCTAAGCCCAAACAAGGTTGGCCCGACCCAAAAAAACTAATATTAGTTCGAAATGTCTACATTCATTCCAAAAAAGATATATTAATAAAAGAACTACTTCGTCTTCCTTTGAAATTTTCACGGAGGATTCCATGGCTGCCCCAGCTAAATCTCATTATTATGTGTTTTTAGTCCCATCTTCTTCAATGCCTCTAGTTCAACAACCGATAGATCTGTGAGTTTTCCTGCTCTTTTCATAATAATTCGAACATCTCGTCTTATCACTTCGCTAATTTCATGCTCATTTTTGTGTTTGTTTTGAAAAATACGTCTATTTCTTTCTCTCCACACATGCCATACAGAAGTAGTCGTCAAAATGGAATCAACTTTCTCCATCAGGCTTTTGGTTTTCTAGCTTCTTGTCAGGTAAATCGCAATGTCGCTTAAGTAATAGTCTTGTAGAGTGCAATTCAGAACTGTCTTTTGTTTATCTCAGATTTGTCTAGTAAATGTACAGTGAAAGAAAAGGTGTTTATGGTTTTCTTCCTCCTATTTACAGAATACACGTATAATCCCACATATTCTATGTATATCTACCTTTGCTGTAGCATAGGCATAGAATTCTCTCAAACACTTTCTTGGTAGGAATATGTGGAACACATAGTGAATTCCTGAGAAATGAATAGGTAGAGCTACAAGATATGCCACTTTGATAATTTGATCAGTAATCATATATGGGCTAATGTAGCGCAAAGCTAACATGCTCGATCTAATGAAGTTCATCACTCCCTTCAGTGGAGATACTCTCACAAATACAAGATCACCAACTAAAATTCCAAGTCCTTTCTTCTTTGATTTGCATAGGGCTTCTTTTGGTCTTGAGCTTCCTTCGTTCTCTACCTAATTAGCTCTATTTTCTCAAAATATTCTCTAATTAAATCTGGACCCAAAACAAACTTATCTTTATTCTCTAAGGAATAAGAAGGGGATCGCCACGGTCTTCCGTATAGAGCTTCAAACAGAGCCATGTTGATGCTAGACTGAAAGATGTTGTAAGCAAATTCTATAGGATACAGATGACCTTCCCAACTACCAACAAAATCAAGGATACAAGCATAGAGCGGATCTTCTAAGATACAATTTACTTGCTCCATCTGACCATAAAACTGTAGATGATTTACGGTATTAATGTTAAGCTTTATACCCAAAGACAAATGAAACTCTTCTAGAATCCGCTTGAGAACAACGAATCCTAGTCACATACCATGGCATTGGAATGTCATACAACCAAACTACCTCCTTTACATAAACCTTGGCTAGATAAGAAATTGTTTGATTTGACTTCGTCAATAAAACATGAGCCAATTTAGTCAACTGATCTACAATCACCCATATATTGTCATGACTACTTCTAGATCAAATTAGACCATCAATATATTTCCTAAGCACATGAAACAAACTATTCTGATCTCTATGCACACATGACCTAATTTAACTTACAAGACCATATATATCTTATCTGATTTCCTTTGTGTAATTTCTAAAGGTTGCAAGAATCCCGTAGGTTCTCAGTTGTTTAGTAACAAGCTAACAAGTCATGCAATTCTTCACATACCTTTGTAGTTCATATACCATGCTTTATCCCCTTCCTAATAGTAAAGACGTTCCATATCATCATACATCTTACTACCACTAGGATACATATTATATCTCAAGCGATGACACTCGTCCATAACATCTCTATGGAGATCATTGATATAGCATAATAAGTCCGTAACAACTCGTACCTTAATGAGCCTAAATTTCGACAAAAAATCGAAATCCAAATTCATCACAACACAAATCATTAGATTCGGTGCCTATAATTAAGCGCAAGCGTTATCAGAGATCGATAGAAATCAAAATCAATAGCGGAAACAATAATAGGATAAGAATACTGACTATGAATACTACCTTAGAATTAATGATATTTCTTAGATAGTAGATTATCACATCAACATCGAGCATAAGAGAAAAGAAGGCTTCTCCAACAACTAAACAAATCCAGCTCTAGTGACTTGTTTCATTAAATCTATCCAATGGGTTGTAATGAGGAGAGGGCCAGAACAACGTTCCATTGATTAGAAAATCTATAATGTGTCCATAATATAAATTTATACTGATCAGTTTCTAGTTAATTATTATGTCTATTAAGGTTAGCAATTCTAATCTAACCTTGCATTGCACATACGATTACTTACCTATCCGTTACCAAGGTACAAAATATCAATGAAGCCTTATCAACCACCCAATACTTCCAAGTCCATTAGCCACTTGATATATAAAGCAAGCTTCCACTATCGCCACATAATACTTTTAGAAGAAAAATAGGCAGACTTTTCCATTTAAGACCTCAATCGAGGTAGACTCCGTCATTTAAGACCTATTCCCTAGGTGGACTTCTAGCGTTGTCATTATTGGTCTGTTGGTCCTAAGTACAGAGACCTTTGACCACTATATATGGCCTTATAATTTATAGTAGCTATAATACTAGTACATCTATCGTTATTAAAATCTTAGTAGTGTGGGAGACTGTCCCAAGCCACTTTATACCTCATTAATAAGGACTAAGTGGGCCTCTAACCATTTAGCACCTATTTATAGGTAGGCCTTTGCCATTTAATACTTAACCCAAAGGCAAACTCCTTACTGGTATTATGTAGCGGACATTTCTTGGAAATCTCATTGGGCTACTTAATACATTTTTTATAAGAAAAAGGCAGACCTTATAGCCGCTTAATACCTCAAACCCGAAATGAACCTCTCTCGAGATATCCAGTATTATTCCTATAAATATGGAATCTTATTGGATTACTTCTTTCGATAGGGAGGTGGGCCCTAGGATAGTCATTTAATACCTCAACACTAATGTAAGCCTTTTTAGGTATATCCCTTACCGCTCCTAGTTCCAAATTTGGGCTATTTAATACTTTTCGATTAAGAAAGAAAGTCCAATCTCTCACATCGTCATGGGTCCTAGGATTAGTGATATGTCGCATCAGTGGTAAGTGCACCCGACTGCCGGTAGCCTCAAAGTGAAGGGCAGTTTTCTATCGAGTGACTCTACCGACCTCACATCGTTAACCTAGTAGTCAAATTAATCATCCTAAGTATTTACCTATAATATCTTAGGTTGACGTTAGACTTATCTTACTAATTCCCTTTTTATTTAAGGCAATAAGATTTACCTTAAATATTTGTAACGATCCTGTTTTTTTAAATTAAATTAAATTTTATGATTAATATAATTTTTTTTGATATATATATATATATATAATGGATTGTAATTCAAATTTGAATTTAAAATCTAAAAAAAAATCTTAGTAGAACAATTTGAATTAAAAATAATATATGTGTGATTTATTTAATGTATGATATGTTTCAAAACATATTATTTTAAGATGTATATTTAAATAAAGAAGAAATGTGTTTATGAAAGTAAGAAAAATGTAATATATAAATTTATTTAAAACCTTTAATGCATGCATAATACAAGTGTAATGTTTTTATGGTAAAATTAAACAAGTGTTAGGATCTCGTCATTAAATTTAACAAGTGTCATTTTATTTTTTTTATTTTTAATAAAATGAATGAATATAAGAAACAAATATACATATACTTTCTACTCTCCTCTCTCTCTCATTTCTTTATCTTATTTTCAAAAGCCTATAAAATCTAAAGAAAACAAATCCGAGAAAGATTAAAACCAGAAAAAACCTTTATTAGTTTAAAAAAAAACTATAGACCAAATTCCTTTCATACCTGAATCAAAGTAAATCAAAGTTTTTCAGCAATCAAGAAAAGCAAAGTTTCAAAGTTCAAGTCTGTAAGAAAATCTTAAGCAACCAGTTGTTCAACAATCAAGCACTCCAGATTCGAAACAATAAATAAGTTCAGATCCAGTTTTCAAAAATATAATCTCAGTAATCAAAATTTCCAACCAAAAGCTTCCAAAATCCGACAGCTTCCAAAAGACTTCTAAATCCAAGCTAGCTCCAAAACACGGATAACCTGCTTCTAAGCTGCCCGTGTGGAAATTATGGGCACCCAGAGTTTGGGAAGGAACAATAAACTCCAGATCAGTTATGAGACTAGTATGAGTAAATAAAAACAGTTGTTTGAAAAAAAAACAATTTGTAAAAGAAATCCATTTATGCTTTTGGAAAATGAAACTACCATAAGGCCTCCCGACACACGCACAATGCAATCGCACAATTGGAGGAGATTTCTCCTTATGATAGCCAAATATGCTTGATACGAGAAAAACTCTTTTGATATTATTATTAGCGCATAATGTGAAATTTTTTTGAAAGTATAATATTAATCTTAGCCAGCATACGTACCATTATAGTATGCCTACTATAGCTACCATATTAGATGGCAGGTTCTACAATTAAAACCGTACCGGGCGTGTATTGGTAATTGGATTTCCAACAAATGGTCAGGCTAAGGAACTTCCTATGCCACATGGGCACGCCTCTGGAGGGACGCTTCGAGAACTTAACCATCTCTCTGTCAACACAAGGCCGGGTTACCTCTGTAACTAGGTAACTACTGACACGAATATGCCATCCTCCGGTCGTTACCGACCTTTATCCGAGGTACCTCTACACCAACAACCAAAAAGTAATAAATTTGCAGCAACCACATGAGTTATGCATCTGGGCTCCATACCATGGTACCACTCTTTTTCAGAAGGAAATGACATACCTTAAAGGGCGCGACCCTCATAACCTTGTCGCATTCTTCCTGTTTCGACCATTTCCAGGTTGTGAGATCCGACGAAGTCTCTGTTAGTCTGTGAGATGATGGTTTCGATGACAACAACCTTAGAATAGATTATAAAATATAAATACTAACATTTTAAGTTTAGATATATATGTATTATCAGGATTTAACCATGCAGGTACTAAGAATGAAGACTGTACAGTATAGAGATTCAAGATATCAAGATAAAATATCAAGATAGAAGACTCATGAGTATCGAGACTATCAAGAGTTCAAGATTTCAAGGATACGTATTTTTTATTATTAGGAATTTTTGTTAAAACTAGTAGAAAAGCACTGGCATCTTAAATCCAATTTATTCGTGGAATGGAATCCACTTGGAGCCCGTTAAAGGGATGGAACCCTAAGTAGGATGGAACCTACGAAAAATCTAGTGGAACATTGTTTTGTATCCTCTAACTTTAATTCAAAATGATTTTTCAAAATTATATCCCGTTTTCAAAATGTTTTCAAAACTTTCCTTTTAAAAGATTCAAAACCCTCGATCCTGATTTTAAATAATTTTAGCCTAAAAAACATCTTTATTTTCAAAGTCAAATTACTCCTGATTTTAAACTATCTTTTTAATAATATATTTAACTTTTAAATATTTATACTTAGATTTAAATATAAAATTATGGTTAAATTCTATATATATTATTCTTTATATTTTCTTATGAATTTCAACTATAGTCAAGTATATTTATAAAGTTTAATTAGTTTTTATAAAAGATAAAAGATAAAGGTTATTTTCAAAGAAATTCAAAACATCATAAAAAGCATTGGGATGTCGACATGCCTATGGGTACCATGTCGACATGGTGACAGTTTGATTCAAAAATTCAAATTTCAAAAGAAGTGTCTATTCGCCATAACTCTTCATGAATGGACATGGCTGTTGTTCTTCTATAAATAGGGGTCAGTTTCAACGAATCGTTAATCACTTTTTTCTAGTTTTCACTCCTCTTCTTCTTCCTCGTTTCTTTATACATATTCTTATCATTACTCTGCCGAAATCAACATTGAATCATACTCGATTACTTCTAGTTTGATTCTCTATCACTATCTCTACAAGATTCTCAGTGCTATTTAGAGTTATAGACTTCTTTGTAATCTATTAAGCGAGAAAATGTGTGATTGTAGCCTTGGAAATCAATCAAAAGGAAAAAGGTGCGATTGTAGCCTTGTAAATCAATTGGGTAAACTTGTAGCCCGATAATCAAGTATCTCTACCCAGAGGATCGAAATTCTGGAGGGTGTACCTCGTAGCCTTGAAACCAAGGATGTAATTGTACAATTGCTGTTGAAAGGAAATCCATACTTGTGTTGCGGGACTGGATGTAGGGTAACTCCGAACCAGTATAAAATCCAGTGTGTTCTTTCCTTTACTGCTTTTATTTTATTTCTGTATCTGTGATTGTTTCTGTGATCATATATGTGTCTGTATATTGCATACTTTTGTGTCTAAATTAAAATAAATCGAAAAAGATTTAGTAATTCTTTATTAACACTATTCACCCCCTCTAGTGTTAATCTTAGCCTAAAGATCCATAATCTGCATTTCTCACAATTGGTATCAGAGCAAAGTTTTCAAAGTTTCATAATCTGATTTTTGAAAAGTTTTTAAAATGGCTATATTCGTTAATACTAATTTAGAAGTATTCAAATCATCATTGTTTCATGAGTCTGCATATAATCAATATTCATATTCAAGTTATCTACCAAAATTGTTTGATGTGCAGGAATCATGCTTTATGGGTGTTTAGGAATTAATCCACAATGGACAAATTGTGCAGATCAGAAAGAACAAATGGATACTTGATAGTGGATGTTCTAGACAAATGACTGGCAATCCAGATACTCTGAATGATATAATATACAAAGATGGAGGATTGGTTAACTTTGAAGACAATTCAAAAGGATATGTGATTGGCATCGACAAAGTCGGTAATTCTAAAACTCCTACTATTACTAATGTTTTGCTAGTTAAGAATCTAAAACATAATCTGCTAAGTATAAGTCAACTATGTGATAAAGGTTATAAAATTAAATTTGAGAAAGATAAATGTCACATTGAAGATAATAATTCAACCATTATATTTTAGAGAGTCAGGAAAAAGAATATATATATTCTTAGTATGAAAGTTTCAAATGATAACCTGTGTTTGTTGGCAAATACAAGTGACCCTTGGATTTGGCACAAGAGATTTGGGCATTTGAATTTCAAACTCCTATCTAGACTGTCAAAAGATGATCTAGTAAGAGGTCACCCTAAAATGAATTTTAAAGTAGATAGTTTATGTGATGCTTGTCAATTAGGAAAACATAGAAAAAATTCTTTTAAGTTAAAAGATATGATTTCAACTTCGAAACCTCTTGAACTACTTCATCTTGATTTATTTGATCCATCTCAAATTCTATCAATAAATCATAGTAGATATGTCTTTGTAATTGTAGATGATTATTCTAGATTTACATGGACACTATTTTTGAAACATAAAAGTGATACTTTTGAATGTTTTAAGACATTCTCAAAAAGAATTCAAAATCAATTTTCTCTAAAAATTATAAGTATTCGAAGTGATCATGGTGGCGAATTTGAAAATGAAAGGTTTGAGGAATTCTATAATAAAAAGGGAATAACTCACAATTTTTCATTTCCGAGAACTCCACAACAAAACGGAGTAGTAGAACGTAAAAATAGGACGATTCAAGAGTGTGCGAGAACTATGCTTATAGATAGTAATTTACCAAAGAATTTTTGGGCAGAAGCAATTGCTACTGCCTGTTATATTTTGAATAGAACTTTAGTTAGACCTCTAACTGATAAGACATCTTATGAACTTCTTTATTCAAGAAACCTAAGGTATCTTATTTCAGAATTTTTGGAAGTAAATGCTTTACTTTAAATACAAAAGATAATTTAGATAAATTTGATCCTAAATCCAACAAAGGTATCTTTATTGGATATTCTACTAGAAGTAAAGCGTATAGAGTGTTTAATTTAAAAACTAATACCATTGAAGAAACAATGCATGTTTCATTTAATGAAAATTTTAAAATTTTTGAAGATACAAATGATGAAGAGGATTTAATCACTCAAAATAAGAACCTATTGAAACTAATAATGAAATTGATCATCCTAATAAAAGGACAAAACTTTTAAAAGATCACCCTATAGAAAATATACTGGGAGATATGCAATCTGTTGTTAAAACTAGAAATAAACTAAGTCAAATGAGTAATGTAGCTTTTATATCAACTATTGAACCCAAAAATCCAATAGAAGCATCAACTGATGATTCATGGATTTTGGCTATGCTAGAAGAATTAAATCAATTTACTAGAAATGACATTTGGGAACTTGTTCCTAGACCAGAAAATAAAACTATAATCGGAACTAAATGGGTTTACAAAAATAAAATGAATGAACAAGGAGAGGTAGTTAGAAATAAAGCTCGATTAGTCGCTCAAGGTTATTGTCAAGAAGAAGAAATAGATTTTGATGAAACCTTTGCTCCCGTAGCAAGATTAGAAGCCATTAGGATTCTACTTGCTTTCGCAAATCATAATAATTTCAAATTATTTCAAATGGATGTTAAAAGTGCCTTTTTAAATGGATTTGTAAAAGAAGAAGTATATATTGAACAACCACCACTTTTTGAAAATGATAATTTACCAAATCATGTTTACAAACTTAAAAGAGCACTATATGGTCTAAAACAAGCTCCTAGAGCCTGGTATGATAGACTAAGATCTTATTTATTGCAATCTAATTTGAAATTGATAAAGTAGATAATACTCTTTTTATTAAAAGAAATAAAACAGATATTCAACTAGTACAAGTTTACGTAGATGATATCATTTTTGGCTCATCTAATTTTGAAATGAATAAAGAATTTTCTGAAATAATGAAAAAAGAATTTGAGATGAGTCATATGGGTGAATTAAATTTCTTTTTAGGATTACAAATAAAACAATTAGATAATGGTATCTTTATTAGTCAAGAAAAATATGCTAAAGACCTAATTAGTAAAATTGGTTTGACCACGGCGAGTGGAAAACCCACTCCCATGGCAACCAATGAGTACCTTAGTAAAGAAGATCTCTCGAAAGATGTAGATCAAAAACTATATAGAGGAATGATTGGATCACTACTCTAAATTACTGCCAGTAGACCTGATATCATGCATAGTGTCTGTCTCTGTGCCAGTTATCAATCCCAAGCTAAAGAGACTCACTTAAAAGCCGTGAAACGAATCATAAGATATGTTAAACACACGTCTGGTTATGGTTTATTCTACCCTAAAAATGATTCTTTTGACTTAATATCTTACTGTGATGCTGACTATGCTGGTTGTAAATCAGATCAAAAAAGTACAAGTGGTACTTGTCACTTTTTAGGGCATTCTCTGATTTCTTAGCTTAGTAAAAAGCAAAACACAGTTTCTTTATCAACAACTGAAGCAGAGTATATTTCTGCTACTTTGGCTTGGTCTCAAGTGACATATATGCAACAAACCTTAAAAGATTTTGGTTTATATTTCTCAAAATCTCCAATTTATTGTGACAATACGAGTGCGATAAATTTATCCAAAAATACTACTCAACATGCTCGAACTAAACATATTGATATCAGACATCATTTTCTCAGAGATAATATAAGCAAGGAAGTAGTTACTCTTGATTATATCAATTCTGAAAATCAAATTGCTGATATCTTAACAAAACCTTTAAATGAATCAACATTTACTAAATTAAGAAGAGAATTAGGTATTTGCTCTATAACTGAAATATAAAATATAAATAACAAGTATAATTAACAATTGGTATCAAAATAAATCAAAGAGTTAAATTTTGTAAAGACCATTTCGACATCCCCTAGGTATACATGTCGACATATAAAGTTTTTGATTTTTTAAAAATTTTCCCACCAAAATTCAAAAATTTAGCTATATATTCTTCTCAATTTTGACTTTTCATTCATTCTCTCTGTTTTCTCTTCATTCTCTCTTCTGAAATAAATAAAATCATGACTTCGTTCTCAAAATCAACCATAAAATCAACTTTCTCATTTCCCTCTCCTACTTCTGGTCCATTCCAATTCCCTACTCTCGCTCGTGTGATTAAATGGAGGAATCTATGAAGGATGTTCTTCAGATGTTGATAGGAATTCAAGTAACTCAACTTCGTATGGCAAAGGAACTGGAAATGCAAGGCAAGATTCTTAGGAATTTGCAAAAATTCCTAATGGACAACCAAGCCAACCCTATCTTAATCGATGAAGACTCTTCACTCAATGTAGAACAAGAGGCCAGCGACGAAGAAGAAGAAGAACCCATGGAAGAAGCACATGAGGAGGATGATGACCAAGTCGTGTGTGTTGGAGAAGTGTGTTTCGACAAAAATGGGAATCTTGTCGAACAACGTGGAAATTTCTGTTTCCACTATCCAAACTGTTCGATTCATAGATCTCCTATGTTCAGAAACACACATTAGTTTCTTCTTTTTCCTTCCATTGTTGTTTGTATTTTTATGTTTTCAAACGCAAATGTAAATATAACCATATACGTAATAAATAACTCGTGTCCTTATATGTGTTTTTATTATAAGTATTATTTTGAATTCTTAGTTAGGATAGTTAATAGTTTAGGACTATGTTTTAGTATTAGACTTAAGTGTTGATTATTTATGATAACACTATCATTATAATCACATGTCATAGAGTAATAATTTTAGGGGGAGTTATATAGTTTGGAGTTATCTAGTTCAGATAGAGTTTTTGTTGATGACAAAGGGGGAGAAATATAAAATAGGATAGTTAGGTATAGATTAAGGGGGAGTTGTTAGTTTTAGGGGGAGTTATTAGGATAGAAATAATATTTTATAAACAAAGGTTGTCATCATCAAAAAGGAGGGGATTGTTAGTCCGTGAGATGATGGTTTTGATGACAACAACCTTAGAATAGATTATAAAATATAAATACTTACATTATAAGTTTAGATATATATGCAGGATTTAACCATGCATGTACTAAGAATGAAGACTGTACAGTATAGAGATTCAAGATATCAAGATAAAATATCAAGATAGAAGACTCATGAGTATCGTGACTATCAAGAGTTCAAGATTTCAAGGATAAGTATTTTTTATTATTAGGAATTTTTGTTAAAACTCGTAGAAAAGCACAGGCATCTTAAAATCCAATTTATTCGTGGAATGGAATCCACTTCGAACCCGTTAAAGGGATGGAACCTACGAAAAATCTAGTGGAACATTGTTTTGTATCCGCTAACTTTTATTCAAAATGATTTTTCAAAATTATATCCCATTTTCAAAATGTTTTCAAAACTTTCCTTTTAAAAGATTCAAAACCCTGATCCTGATTTTAAATAATTTTAGCCTCAAAAACATCTTTATTTTCAAAGTCAAATTACTCCTGATATTAAACTATCTTTTTAATAATATATTTAACTTTTAAATATTCATACTTAGATTTAAATATAAAATTATGGTTAAATTCTATATATATTATTCTTTATATTTACTAATGAATTTCAACTATAGTCAAGTATATTTATAAAGTTTAATTAGTTTTTATAAAAGATAAAAGATAAAGGTTATTTTCAAAGAAATTCAAAACATCATAAAAAGCTTTGGGATGTCGACATGCCTATGGGTACCATGTCGACATGGTGACAGTTTGATTCAAAAATTCAAATTTCAAAAGAAGTGTCTATTCGCCATAACTCTTCATGAATGGACATGGCTGTTGTTCTTCTATAAATAGGGGTCGGTTTCAACGAATTTTTAATCACTTTTTTCTGGTTTTCACTCCTCTTCTTCTTCCTCATTTCTTAATACATATTCTTATCACTATCTGCCGAAATCAACATTGAATCATACTCGATTACTTCTAGTTTGATTCTCTATCACTATCTCTATAAGATTCTCAGTGCTATTTAGAGTTATTGACTTGTTTGTAATCTATTAAGCGAGAAAGGTGTGTGTAACATCCCAAAATTTTCAATTAAAATAAATAATATATTTAAACTCTTGGGGTTTAATTTGAGAATAAATTGAAAAAAAAGAAAATCTAAAGCAAATAAAATAAGTGAAATATGAGGTAAATTCCAAATTATTTTGGGTTTAAATATTGAGGTAATAAATGTTTTTAATGGTCATTTAGATTTAAAATCTTATACGTATGAACATTTCATACATTAGTAAAATTTGATACACATTGGCATTTTATTTAAATTGTTAAAGGATAAGTGTTTATATTTCAAGTTTAAATTTAAGTTTGAATTTAAATTTGGAATAAATGTTTTAAAAAAAAATTTAAGTAGCATTTAAAATAATTGAGGAATAAGTATACAATGGTCAAAACAACCTTTCTTTTGACATTGTACATATACATATATATACAAATGAAAAAATATATACATGTATTGGTTTATAAAAGTATATATATAATATATGAAATAAAATTTATAAAGTTTTCATTGCTTTGTAAACATCAAAGGCTAAAACATACATTCACGATAAAGTTGAATGATTAACAAAATCTAGTGCTTAAGATACTTCTTTACAAATGGCACAAACCATCAACTCTTAATAAAAAAATTCAAATAAACAATTCAGGAAACTCTTCACCTTCTAAAATTCGAATTTTTAAATCCCCTAACACCTGATACTCAGTAATCAAAGGATCTTTGCAATTTTATTCAACATTCAAAGAAAAAAAATTCAGAAGAAAAAAAACTGTCTTCTTCAATTCAAAGAAAAATCTGAAGTGTTTACTTAAGCATCAAAGTGTAGTATTAGACATTCAAGTAAGTTTTGTTCTAACTTTATAGTTTATAAAAATTATGATTTTTTTTTTAAAATCAAGTTTTAACACAAGCAAAGTTAAACTGCAGATTTGAATTAAAACAAGGTTCCAGGTTTCAAGACAATGCAGTTGTTTTTCTGGGAATAAATTTAAAAGGCAAGTAACTTTTCTTTTTAAAGTTTGAATTTAAAGTTATAATCTATAATGAAGCAAAAAATCAATACAATGACATCCAATTATTTGCAGGAGGGATCAAGAATTAAAGGTTGTTTTGTTTTCTAAGTTTCTGTTTTCAAAACTATAGAGAAAAGAAAGCTTCTCTGTTAATTCAAGCTGTAAGTAATCTGGAATTTTTTTTGTTATTTTTAATGATTAAGATGAATAAAAATAACATGGGATTAATACAACCATATCTAATTGTATTGCAGGAAAATCAAGGTTTAATTTTTCTTTTTTTGGTTTCAAGGTTCAGAAAAAAAAAAAGAATAATCTTCTCTGCTATAAATCTAAAAGGTAAGTGTAATGAAACCCCTGTCATTGATAATTTGAATGCATAAATACAACTAAAAATAATCATAGATTTGTACACATCAATTTCAGATCTAAAACCCCAAGAGAATTTAAGTAAAAAAAAGAAGGGAAGCTGCAGGCCCTCATCTTCATCTCTCTGTTTGAAAACTGTCTGTAATCTCTGGAAAAAAACAGGTGAGTAAACCTTGTTTCCTCAATCTTTTTGATTGTTGTGTGTATGCTTGGGTGACATAGGAAACTTAAACTTGTTTGCATGCAAGAATTTTGGTATATGATTGTAGTTTGACTGTGCATGTTGATGTTTCAAAATGCTAGTTCTTGTCTAACTTCAGGAAAGCAAAAGAAAAAAAAACTTGACAAACCCAATTTGATTTGTTGCTAGCTTTGCATAGATCAAAGTGTTTAACTGAAAATAGTTCAGATGCATCTAAATTGAATTTTCAAAAATATTTGTATGAATCAAAACCAAGAATGCCTGCTGGGAAATAACATTTCTTTTCCCTGTTTCCTTAGCTTTCTGATTTATCCCAATCTTCTCTCCCCTTATTCTTTTTGAAATAAATTAAAAACAAGTTGGAATTTTGTTTTTGAACCTGTACCATGTTTTGAACCTAACCATGTTTCAGAAACAAATCAAAGTAGTTTTTTATTTTTTTGGTAATTTCCTTTTTTCTGAAAAACAGGGTTACAGGGTTATAAAATAACCCAAAAAAAAGTAAACGAGTTAAAATTTTTGGTTTAAACCTGTATTTTACTTCAATAAGGAATTTAAAGCAAATTACATATATATAGTTTTCTTGGAAGTTAAGAAATGCAGTACCATTCAATAATGTCAAGAATTTCGAGTTTCATAAATCGTGATTTCAATAATACCATGTGAATCCCCTTCGAAAATAAGGATTTTAGAAACAAAAATGTGGATTTTTCATTTACTCTTCATCCAGGCATTCGAAATGATCTGGGAAATGAACCTTTGCCAATTCCCAGTGATCAAGGTGATAATCGGCCTCGAGTTCGTCAGTATAGCTTGGTTGGTTGTTCATGATCATTGGAAAAATACTAGAATAATTTATAAATCCTTGAATTTTCAATTCGAATTTAAAATAGGGTTTAAAACCCTTTTTCTGTTCACGGTCGAAATGGAGTTGCTGCACCATCCATACGCGACCGGACTCTGTGGCGAGGGTGCAGATTGATGCGTCGCGTGATGGCGATGCTATGGTCCAAATTTGGTGGACGATAGTTGACTGGGGAGGCGGCGCGAGGCGATGTGCTGGTGACGTTCCTGATGATGGTTTTGGGCTGTGGTGCTCGATTCATGATTTCGAGATAAAATTGAGATCGGGGTGTTCGTATTGTTCTGGGGAATGCTCGGCGACACGTTGGTGGCCGTAGCATCGTCCAACAGCGGCGAGGATAGCGGTGCATGTGCACGTGGTTGGGGGTGTGTCAGCGTGAGGCGTTGGGGAGGACGAGACGTGACTCGAAGCACAACACGGGTAAGTCGAGTGAAAACTCGAAGAGGGTCTCGGGGCGTTTTAGTGTGGCGACGGGTTAGTTTAAAACAGGAAAAAAAAATGGGGCACGGGTCATTTTGGGGAAAACCCGAAGTGAAAGGGGAATTTTCTCGGGGCAAACCCGAAGCAGGTCTCGGGGGATTGAATTTGAATCAGAAACCAGTTTGTTTTCATCAATTTTTTTTGAAAACTCAAGTAAATTATGTTTTGGGTAAATTTAATGATGATGATAAATAGCATATGAAACAAATGGCATTTCAAAATTTATAATTTTATAAAAGTTGTTTTTAAAGTTTAAATTAACAAAAAATTGAAAGTAAAATAATGTTTAAATGCTAATTTAAAAAACCAAATTGATTTATAAAAATGAAGAATAATTAACCCTTGAGGCTTGCAATGATCTTACAATCTAAAAATAAAAAATTAAAGAATAGGGAATTTATAAAATATGATTAAAACTTAATTAATAAAAAAAAATAAAAAAAATTAAGAACCGATAAGTTTAAAGTAATAAATCAAATAATAATTAACTAATTAAGCCAATTAAACTAATTTATAATTAAGTAAAATTCAACACTGATTTAAAATAATTAGTAAAGACATTTATATGGCAAATTCACTTTAATCACAGTAACTTGAATCAATGATGATTGACCATCATCAAATACTCTATACTATATTGACATTTTTATTGTGATGCTGCGATTGCTTTGTGATGGACTGTGATTTATGATTTGTTCCCGTATGTTTGTGAAACCCCTTTTGCCCGTAAAACGGCATTCAAACTTCGATGCGACAGGGAGTCGGATTTCAGTTTGTTATCCGAAACCCACATCGACCCCTGAATGTGAACCTTTGAGATTGATACATCCACATGTTTTAAATTTGAGCGCTCACTATTCGGATTAGCCGGGAAAGGACCTTTGTGTCATATAACCCATTCCGAATAGTGATTCGATGAATGGATTGCATTTGAAGACCGGTGGTGAAGACCGGGTGTCTTCGAAAACGATAGAATAACCTATCGATTGTCTCTGCACCGAGTTGCTCCGGTATAGGGATTCCCTAAGTGATGGGAAGTCCGATCGGGATTGTGGACGCCCGGATTTGCAAGGGCTTCTTCCTTTATTGGACGAAGTGCCTTCGGTTCTGTTCGAACCCGGAACATACTTGTATGGTCGTGTGTCTGACACTACGCTTTGAGATATAAAGCCGATTTCTTTCAAATACATATCTGTTGGTGGCGGAGAATTTATTCTCTTAGCTTAACACCCTTCTCTGAGACGTACGAGCTCAGAGGTTATGTAGTTGAAGGTTATTAGCGATATACTCCCATTTTGGTAGTGTGGCATGCTAAGTGCTGTTGTATAGTGATGATCATTTGTTGATCAATTGTGATCAAATCATGGCTTTCGTGTAAAGCGTAGCTTTGTGGACGAGACCTCATCGGACCTCACACCCCGGAAATGGTCGAAACAGGAAAGATGCGGCAAGGTTATGAGGGTCGCGCCCTTTAGGGTATGTCATTTCCTTTTGGAAAAAGGTAGTGTCATGGTATGGAGCCCAGATACTTTCCTATATGGTTGCTTCAATCTCATTATTCTGTGTGGTTGTTGCTTTGTGATGGAGGGCCCTCGGATAAAGGTCCCAAATGACCGGGGAGTGGCATACTCGAGTAGTAGTTACCTAGTTACAGAGGTAACCCGGCCTTGTGTTGGCAGAGAGCCGGGTAGGTTCTCGGGATGTCTCGCCAGAGGCGTACCCATGTGGCATAGGAAGTTCCTTAGCCTGACCATTTTTTGGAAATCCAATTCCCAATACGAACCCCGTACGGTTTTAGTTGTATTACCTGCCATTTACTTATGGTGGTCACCACTGTTTAGATGGTAGCTACAGTAGGCATAGTTCGGAATGTCTATGCCGGCTAGGATTGATATTCTACTTTCGAAATGGCTTTCTACACTATCCACTAGTAATAATATCAAAGAATTTTCCCGTATCAAGCATATTTGACTATCATAAGAAGAAATTTCCTCCAATTCTGCGATTGCATTGTGTGTGTGGCGGGAGGTCTTATGGTAGTTTCATTTTCCAAAAGCATGTCGGTTTTTTTTTGTATAAATCTGTTTTATTTAAAAGCAATTATCTTTGTTTACTCACACCAGTCCCATGACTGACCCGGAGTTTATTGTTTCCTTTCTAAACTCTGGGTGCCCACCATTTCTACACGGGCAGCCTAGTAGCAGGTTTCTATATTTTGGCTCTAGCTACATTTTGGAGTATCTTGGTTTTTGGAGACTCATACCTTAGAGACATTTTGGAAGCTTTTGGATCTCGAGGTGCTTAGTTTGGCGTTCATTATCATTCTCTATCCTTTTAAAGACTTTGGCATATGATATGTAGTTGTTCTATTATGTCATTCTATTTGGAGATGTTATTCATGTATTATGTACTCTGATGTTGTAGCAGATATTATTATGATGTTGTATCTGTGATATGATGCATGATTTTCATTTTATTTCCGCTGTTATATATTCATCTAATGTTGTTATAAGCTCCATCCGACTTGAGTTCGATGTTTAAATCATTGACGGTCGAGTACAAGTGAGGTGTTTGACGTCAATTTTCGAACGTTGAATTTCGGGTCGTGACATGTGGTATCAAAGCTAAAGGTTGAGTAAGAAATTTAGCTACGGAGTATAACACATAAGATGGCTCATTAGAGATAGGGTGAAGTATACCCTAGAATGAGTATAATCGATCAACACCTCAAAATTTTCTTAGTCTATTTCCTTTAATTGCTGATATTTCTTAAGATATCTCGTCCAAATATCTAAGCCATTTTTTCTTACTAATTACAGACAGTAGGGATGAGTGGACGAAGAGGCAGAGTTAGGGGGCGAGGAAATGCCACAGCACCTAGCCAAGTTCCCCCTACCACCGAGGCAGCTTTACCTATTCAGAATCAGCCGAATCTGGCTGACTTATATATGAACTTCTCAAGGCTTGGGGGTAAGCCATTCACCGGCAAAGAGACGATTATTGAGGCCCAGGCATGGATTAGATCTTGTGAGAAAATCTTTAAGGGGCTTAAGCTGCAGGATGATCAGATGCGTCTCATAGCTACTTGGCAACTTCAAGGTGAAGCCTTAGCTTGGTGGGAGACCGTCACTATTGATGAGCCTGAGGACGAATTCACTTGGGGCAGATTCAAAGAAGTATTTGAGAAGCGCTACATGCCATCAGCCGGGATTTCTCGTATGTACCAGGAATTCATGGACTTAAAGCAAGGAAGTCTATCATTCGAGGAGTATCTCAACAAGTTCAATGAATTATCTCGCTTTGGTCCAGAATTAGTGAACACACCTTTGAAGAAGAATGAGAGATTCATTCGTGGGATGAATAAAAAGTTCCACGAAAGGATGACTGGCCACGTCAAAGAATCCTTCTCGGATTTGGTTGATATGGGATACCGTTATGCTATACTAGACATGCAAGAAGCACCAAGGGAGAAAGGGAACTCAAGCAATCCGAATTGGAAGAAGAGAAAATTTGGAGGCAAGAAACCTTGGCACGGCAAGGAGAAAAAGAAAGGCAATCAAGGGAGCACTACGGAGAATGTCACTTGCTATAATTGCTTAGAGAAGGGCCACTATTCTAACAGCTGCAAGAAGCCTAAGAGAGATCAATTTGCTCAAGCAAAGCCTAGAAAGTGTTATTATTGTCAGAAGGTGGGACATGAAGTGAAAGACTGCCCAACTATGAAGCAAGCCCAGACAGCTAAAATGTACCCAGTCAAAGACAAGCCTACATCTTCCAAATCAGAAAAGGGAAAGGGAGTTCTAGAAGGTAATCTTACCATTTATGATAGCATTGTTAGAGTTATTTTTGATACTGGCGCTACACACAGTTTTATCTCTCAACAAGCTATTAATGAATTGAATATTGAACCTGATTTTGTTGATGAGCCTATATGTGTAAGAAATCCAGTCGGAGGTCCCGCAAACCTCTGTCTTCGATGTAGAGATGTTCCTATCTCATATTCTTGCCATCAATTCCCTATTAGTCCTTTTGTTCTAGACTTCAACGAGTTTGAAGTCTTACTCGGAATGGATTGGCTAGCAAAATATGAAGCCAAATTGGATTGCAATAATCGGTTTATTTTAATCAAAACCGAATTTGGGGATTTTATCGAAATTTCTTGTCAGGACCCTAGTCCTAAAAGGGAAGGGTTGATGTATAATTTGGGTTATCCTGAACCCAGCTTGGAGTCCATTCTTATTGTTAGAGATTTTCCAGATGTATTTGAAGAAGTGAAATCTCTACCTCCTCACCAAGAAATAGAATTCAGAATCGACCTTGTGCCTAATGCTCATCCTGTAGTTCATCCAAGTCGCGGGATGGCACCTAGAGAAAGGGTTGAATTAGTCGAGCAAACTAGAGATTTACTAGAAAAAGGGTTGATTCGACCCAGTGTTTCTGAATGGGGCTCAGCCATCGTATTTATTGCTAAGTCTGACGGATCTTTGAGGTTGTGCGTGGACTACCGCGATCTCAATAAGCAGACTCTCAAGAATAAATTCCCACTGCCCAGAATTGATGATTTATTTGATCAGTTGCACGGCGCTTGTTTCTTTTCGAAGATGGATCTAGCCCAAGGATTCCATCAATTACGAATCGCTGAAGACTGTATTCATTTGACAGCTTTTAGGGGACCCAATATGTTCTATGAATGGTTAGTCATGCCTTTTGGGCTAACCAATGCCCCAGCATACTTTGTGGACCTTATGACTCGTGTGTTTCGGGATGTATTGAATAAATTTGTGCTCGTATTCATTGACGATATTTTGGTCTATTCCAAGACCGAAGAGGAGCATGCCGAACACCTTAGAATTGTCTTGGAAATATTGAGGAGAAACATTCTATATGCTAAATTTTCTAAATGCCACTTTGGGGTCAAAGAAGTCAAATTTCTTGGCCATATTGTTAATGAAGAAGGGATTTCTGTTGATCCTAGCAAAATTTCCGCCATTCTTGATTGGAGAAGACCTACTACCCCAAAGGAAGTTCGAAGCTTTTTGGGCCTAGCAGGTTATTATCGGAAGTTTGTGCAGGACTTTTCGAAGTTGGCTAGTCCATTGACCAAGCTAACAATGAAGAATGCAAAGTTTATTTGGACTCCAAAATGTGAAGAAGCTTTTGAGGAGTTGAAGAAGAGATTAACCACCACTCCTGTTCTCGCTATTATCAACGGGAACCAGGGATTATCTGTTTATACCGATGCTTGCGGTGAAGGCTTGGGTGCAGTATTGATGCAAAACGGGAAGGTGATTGCCTACGCGAGTAGACAATTACGTCCTCATGAAAGAAATTATCCGACCCATGATTTGGAGCTTCTAGCCGTTATCTTCGCTTTAAAAATATGGCGGCATTATCTTCTGGGTAAGAATCTTTTCAACTTCTTAATAATCTACAAATTTAACTTAATTTAACTTAACAAATATACTTATCGAACTCTCTTTATTTCTAGGTGAAAAATTCGAATTATTCGCCGACCATAAATCCTTGAAATATCTCTTCACCCAAAAAGATCTGAATTTGCGACAACAGCGTTGGCTGGAATTTCTGGCATCCTATGACCTGGATATTCTATATACGCCCGGAAAAGCCAATGTGGTTGCGGACGCCTTAAGTAGAAGGCATGCTATTCTTGCTCACCTTGTTATCGCTCCTACTCTTCTTAAGAGGATCGCGAGCAAGCAGTATGAAGATGAGTTTCTTCGGGGAATTTATAAAAGAATATGCCAAGGGGAGGACACTAGTTTTGAGATGGATAGTAGAGGAGTTATAAGGCTGAAAGGAAGAATATGTGTTCCAGACTTCCTTGATCTGAAACGTGAAGTTCTAGACGAATGTCACAAATCTAAGCTTTGCATCCATCCAGGAGTTAACAAGATGTATAGAGATATCAAAAGAACTTTCTGGTGGAAGACGATGAAGAGGGATATATCTATTTATGTGAGTCGCTGTGCTACTTGCCAACAAGTCAAGAGCGACCAAAAGAAGATAGCGGGTCTGCTTCAGCCTTTAGAGGTGCCCAAGTGGAAATGGGACCAAGTGTCGATGGATTTCATCGACGGTTTGCCTTGCACTCGAAAGGGTAATGAAGCGATTTGGGTCATTGTGGACCGTTGCCTAAGTCTGCCCACTTCTTGCCAGTAAAAGCTACCCGCACGGCTGCAAGTCTAGCTAATTTGTATGTGAAAGAAATTGTCCGTCTCCATGGCATTCCTAGTAGCATAGTGAGTGATCGTGACCCGATCTTCACTAGTAGATTTTGGGAGGCGTTTCAAGACGCATTGGGAACTAAGCTGCATTTCAGTTTTGCTTATCACCCACAGTCTGATGGGCAGATAGAAAGGATCAATCGAATCTTGGAGGACCTACTGCGAGATTGTATACTTGATTTTGGTGGTTCTTGGGAGGACCATTTGCATCTGGTCAAATTCTCTTACAACAACAGCTATCAGGCCAGTATTGAGATGGCTCCTTTTGAGGCTTTATATGGCCGATCGTGTCGATCACCGGCATGTTGGATTGAGGCAGGTGATAGACTCATTCTTGGGCCGGACATGATTAAAGAAGCCACCGAGAAAGTTGATTTTATTTGGAAGAAATTAAAGACAGCTCAGAGTCGTCAAAAGAGCTATTACGATCGTAGAAGACGGGATTTGGAATTCCAGGTGGGGGACTCTGTTTTTCTTAAAGTATCTCCTACGAGAGGTGTACTGAGATTTGGGAAGACCGGTAAACTAGCACCACGATATATTGGTCCTTTTCCTATTCTAGAGAGGATTGGTTTTCTAGCCTACCGTGTGCAGTTGCCTGGCTGGTTATCGGGTGTGCATGATGTATTCCACATTTCTAACCTTCGGAAGTATGTGCACGATCCGGACAGTATTATTGAAGAAGCTGCCCAACAAGATTTTGACATCACTCCCAATTTAACCGTTAAAAGAGAACCGATAAAGATTGTGGATCGTGAGGAGAAGCAATTAAGGAACAAGGTTGTAAAGCTAGTAAAAGTTCAGTGGAGTGGCGATCCAAAGGACTGCACTTGGGAAACTGAAGATAATATGCAGAAATCTTATCCCAAATGCAGAGTGGATATCTCAGCTTAGCCGGTAAGCCATTTCCTTATTCTTTTTGAATCGTATATTCTTTGTCTGTTTTTTCTCTCTTTCAATTTCGAGGACGAAATTTTCTTAAGGAGGGGGTATTTGTAACATCCCAAATTTTTTAATTAAAATAAATAATATATTTAAACTCTTGGGGTTTAATTTGAGAATAAATTGAAAAAAAAAGAAAATCTAAAGTAAATAAAATAAGTGAAATATGAGGTAAATTCCAAATTATTTTGGGTTTAAAATATTGAGGTAATAAATGTTTTAAAGGTCATTTAGATTTAAAATCTTATACGTATGAACATTTCATACATTAGTAAAATTTGATACACATTGGAATTTTATTTAAATTGTTAAAGGATAAGTGTTTATATTTCAAGTTTAAATTTAAGTTTGAATTTAAATTTGGAATAAATGTTTCTAAAAAAAATTTAAGTAGCATTTAAAATCATTGAGGAATAAGTATACAATGGTCAAAGCAACCTTTCTTTTGACATTGTACATATACATATATATACAAATGAATAAAATATACATGTATTGGTTTATAAAAGTATATATATAATATAGGAAATAAAATTTATAAAGTTTTCATTGCTTTGTAAACATCAAAGGCTGAAACATACATTCACATTAAAGTTGAATGATTAACAAAATCTAGTGCTTAAGATACTTCTTTACAAATGGCACAAACCATCAACTCTTAATAAAAAAATTCAAATAAACAACTCAGGAAACTCTTCACCTTCTAAAATTCGAATTTTTAAATCCCCTAACACCTGATACTCAGTAATCAAAGGATTTTTGCAATTTTACTTCAACATTCAAAGAAAAAAAAATTCAGAAGAAAAAAAACTGTCTTCTTCAATTCAAAGAAAAATCTGAAGTGTTTACTTAAGCATCAAAGTGTAGTATTAGACATTCAGGTAAGTTTTGTTCTAACTTTATAGTTTATAAAAATTATGATTTTTTTTTAAAATCAAGTTTTAACACAAGCAAAGTTAAACTGCAGATTTGAATTAAAACAAGGTTCCAGGTTTCAAGACAGTGCAGTTGTTTTTCTGGGAATAAATTTAAAAGGCAAGTAACTTTTCTTTTTAAAGTTTGAATTTAAAGTTATAATCTATAATGAAGCAAAAAATCAATACAATGACATCCAATTATTTGCAGGAGGGATCAAGAATTAAAGGTTGTTTTGTTTTCTAAGTTTCTGTTTTCAAAACTATAGAGAAAAGAAAGCTTCTCTGTTAATTCAAGCTGTAAGTAATCTGGAATTTTTTTTGTTATTTTTAATGATTAAGATGAATAAAAATAACATGGGATTAATACAACCATATCTAATTGTATTGTAGGAAAATCAAGGTTTAATTTTTCTTTTTTGGTTTCAAGTTTCAGAAAAAAAAGAAAGAATAATCTTCTCTGCTATAAATCTAAAAGGTAAGTGTAATGAAACCCCTGTCATTGATAATTTGAATGCATAAATACAACTAAAAATAATCATAGATTTGTACACATCAATTTCAGATCTAAAACCCCAAGAGAAATTAAGTAAAAAAAAGAAGGGAAGCTGCAGGCCCTCATCTTCATCTCTCTGTTTGAAAACTGTCTGTAATCTTTGGAAAAAACAGGTGAGTAAACCTTGTTTCCTCAATCTTTTTGATTGCTGTGTGTATGCTTGGGTGACATAGGAAACTTAAACTTGTTTGCATGCAAGAATTTTGGTATATGATTGTAGTTTGACTGTGCATGTTGATGTTTCAAAATGCTAGTTTTTATCTAACTTCAGGAAAGCAAAAGAAAAAAAACTTGACAAACCCAATTTGATTTGTTGCTAGCTTTGCATAGATCAAAGTGTTTAACTGAAAATAGTTCAGATGCATCTAAATTGAATTTTCAAAAATATTTGTATGAATCAAAACCAAGAATGCCTGCTGGGAAATAACATTTCTTTTCCCTGTTTCCTTAGCTTTCTGATTTATCCCAATCTTCTCTCCGCTTATTCTTTCTGAAAAACAGGGTTACAGGGTTATAAAATAACCCAAAAAAAAGTAAACGAGTTAAAAATTTTGGTTTAAACCTGTATTTTACTTCAGTAAGGAATTTAAAGCAAATTACATATATATAGTTTTCCTGGAAGTTAAGAAATGCAGTACCATTCAATAATGTCAAGAATTTTGAGTTTCATAAATCGTGATTTCAATAATACCATGTGAATCCCCTTCGAAAATAAGGATTTTAGAAACAAAAATGTGGATTTTTCATTTACTCTTCATCCAGGCATTCGAAATGATCTGGGAAACGAACCATTGCCAATTCCCAGTGATCAAGGTGATAGTCGGCCTCGAGTTCGTCAGTATAGCTTGGTTGGTTGTTCATGATCATTGGAAAAATACTAGAATAATTTATAAATCCTTGAATTTTCAATTCGAATTTAAAATAGGGTTTAAAACCCTTTTTCTGTTCACGGTCGAAATGGAGTTGCTGCACCATCCATACGCGACCGAACTCTGTGGCGAGGGTGCAGATCGATGCGTCGCGTGATGGCGATGCTATGGTCCAAATTTGGTGGCCGATAGTTGACTGGGAGGCGACGCGAGGCGATGTGCTGGTGACGTTCCTGATGATGGTTTTGGGCTGTGATGCTCGATTCGTGATTTCGAGATAAAATTGAGATCGGGGTGTTCGTATTGTTCTGGGGAATGCTCGGCGACACGTTGGTGGCCGTAGCATCGTCCAACAGCGGCGAGGATAGCGGTGCACGTGCACGTGGTTGGGGGTGTGTCAGCGTGAGGCGTTGGGGAGGACGAGACGTGACTCGAAGCACAACACGGGTAAGTCGAGTGAAAACTCGAAGAGGGTCTCGGGGCGTTTTAGTGTGGCGACGGGTTAGTTTAAAACAGGAAAAAAAATGGGGCACGGGTCATTTTGGGGAAAACCCGAAGTGAAAGGGGAATTTTCTCGGGGCAAACCCGAAGCAGGTCTCGGGGGATTGAATTTGAATCAGAAACCAGTTTGTTTTTATCAATTTTTTTTGAAAACTCAAGTAAATTATGTTTTGGGTAAATTTAATGATGATGGTAAATAGCATATGAAACAAATGGCATTTCAAAATTTATAATTTTATAAAAGTTGTTTTTAAAGTTTAAATTAACAAAAAATTGAAAGTAAAACAATGTTTAAATGCTAATTTAAAAAACCAAATTGATTTAAAAAAATGAAGAATAATTAACCCTTGAGGCTTGCAATGATCTTACAATCTAAAAATAAAAAATTAAAGAATAGGGAATTTATAAAATATGATTAAAACATAATTAATAAAAAAAAAATAAAAAAAATTAAGAACTCATAAGTTTAAAGTAATAAATCAAATAATAATTAACTAATTAAGCCAATTAAACTAATTTATAATTAAGTAAAATTCAACACTGATTTAAAATAATTAGTAAAGACATTTATATGGCAAATTCACTTTAATCACAGTAACTTGAATCAATGATGATTGACCATCATCAGATACTCTATACTGTATTGACATTTTTGTTGTGATGCTGTGATTGCTTTGTGATGGACTGTGATTTATGATTTGTTCCTATATGTTTGTGAAACCCCTTTTGCCCGTAAAACGGCATTCAAACTTCGATGCGACAGGGAGTCGGATTTCAGTTTGTTATCCGAAACCCACATCGAACCCTGAATGTGAACCTTTGAGATTGATACACCCACATGTTTTAAATTTGAGCGCTCATTATTCGGATTAGCCGGGAAAGGACCTTTGTGTCATATAACCCATTCCGAATAGTGATTCGACGAATGGATTGCATTTGAAGACCGACGGTGAAGACCGGGTGTCTTCGAAAACGATAGGATAACCTATCGATTGTCTCTGCACCGAGTTGCTCCGGTATAGGGATTCCCTAAGTGATGGAAAGTCCGATCAGGATTGTGGACGCCCGGATTTGCAAGGGCTTCTTCCTTTATTGGACGAAGTGCCTTCGGTTCTGTTCGAACCCGAAACAGACTTGTATGGTCGTGTGTCTGACACTACGTTTTGAGATATAAAGCCGATTTCTTTCAAATACATCTCTGTTGGTGGCGGAGAATTTATTCTCTTAGCTTAACACCCTTCTCTGAGACGTACGAGCTCAGAGGTTATGTTGTTGAAGGTTATCAGCGATATACTCCCATTTTGGTAGTGTGGCACGCTAAATGCTGCTGTATAGTGATGATCATTTGTTGATCAATTGTGATCAAAGCATGGCTTTCGTGTAAAGCGTAGCTTTGTGGACGAGACCTCATCGGACCTCACACCCTGGAAATGGTCGAAACAGGAAAGATGCGGCAAGGTTATGAGGGTCGCGCCCTTTAGGTTATGTCATTTCCTTCTGGAAAAAGGTAGTGTCATGGTATGGAGCCCATATACTTTCCTATGTGGTTGCTTCAATCTCATTATTCTGTGTGGTTGTTGCTTTGTGATGGAGGGCCCTCGGATAAAGGTCCCAAAGGACCGGGGAGTGGCATACTCGAGTAGTAGTTACCTAGTTACAGAGGTAACCCGACCTTGTGTTGGCAGAGAGCCGGGCAGGTTCTCGGGACGTCCCGCCAGAGGCGTACCCATGTGGCATAGGAAGTTCCTTAGCCCGACCATTTGTTGGAAATCCAATTCCCAATACGAACCCGGTACGGTTTTAGTTGTATTACCTGCCATTTACTTATGGTGGTCACCACTGTTTAGATGGTAGCTATAGTAGGCATAGTTCGGAATGTCTATGCTGGCCAGGATTGATATTCTACTTTCGAAATGGCTTTCTACACTATCCACTAGTAATAATATCAAAGAATTTTCCCGTATCAAGCATATTTGACTATCATAAGAAGAAATCTCCTCCAATTCTACGATTGCATTGTGTGTGTGGCGGGAGGTCTTATGGTAGTTTCATTTTCCAAAAGCATGTCGGTTTTTTTTTGTATAAATCTGTTTTATTTAAAAGCAATTATCTTTGTTTACTCATACCAGTCCCATGACTGACCCGGAGATTATTGTTTCCTTTCTAAACTCTGGGTGCCTACCATTTCTACACGGGCAGCCTAGTAGCAGGTTTCTATATTTTGGCTCTAGCTACATTTTGGAGTATCTTGGTTTTTGGAGACTCATACCTTAGATACATTTTGGAAGCTTTTGGATCTCGAGGTGCTTAGGTTGGCGTTCATTATCATTCTCTATCCTTTAAAGACTTTGGCATATGATATGTAGTTATTCTATTATGTCATTCTATTTGGAGATGTTATTCATGTATTATGTACTCTGATGTTGTAGCAGATATTATTATGATGTTGTATCTGTGATATGATGCATGATCTTCATTTTATTTCCGCTGTTATATATTCACCTAATGTTGTTATAAGCTCCATCCGACTGGAGTTCGATGTTTGAATCATTGACGGTCGAGTACAAGTGAGGTATTTGACGTCAATTTTCGAACGTTGAATTTCGGGTCGTGACAGTGTGATTGTAGCCTTGGAAATCAATCAAAAGGGAAAAGGTGTGATTGTAGCCTTGGTAAATCAATTGGGTAAACTTGTGGCCCGGAAATCAAGTATCTCTACCCAGAGAATCGAAATTCTGGAGGGTGTACCTCGTAGCCTTGAAACCGAGGGTGTAATTGTATAATTACTTTTGAAAGGAAATCCGTACTTGTGTTGCGGGACTGGATGTAGGGTAACTCCGAACCCGTATAAAATCCGGTGTGTTCTTTCCTTTATTGCTTTTATTTTATTTCTGTATCTGTGATTGTTTCTGTGATCATATCTGTGTCTGTATATTGCATACTTTTGTGTCTAAATTAAAATAAATCGAAAAAGATTTAGTAATTCTTTATTAATACTATTCACCCCCCCTCTAGTGTTAATCTTAGCCTTAAGATCTATATCCGCATTTCTCACAGTCTTGTCCACAAAGCTATGCTTTTCACAAAAGCCATGCTTCGATCAACACGCGATCAACAACACTCAGCATGCCACACTACCAAATTGGGAGTATGTCATTGGTAACCATCAACTACATAACCTCTGAGCTCGTACATCTCAGAGAAGGGTGTTAAGCTAAGAGAATAAATTCTCCGCCATCAACAGAAATGTATTTGATAGAGATCAGCTTTATATCTCAAAGTGTAATGTCAGACGTACAACATACAAGTCCGTTCCGGGTTCGAACAGAACCGAAGGCACTTCCAAAGAAGCCCTTGCAATTCAGGCATCCACAATCCCGATCGGACTCCCCATTACATATGGAGATCTCTATACCAGAGCAACTCAGTGCAGAGTCATTCGATAGGTTATCCTATCGTTCTCGAAAACATCTGGTCTTCAACACTGTCTTAAATTGCTATCCATTTCATCGTATCACTATTCGGAATGGGTTATATGACACAAAGTCCTCTCTCGGCTAAACCGAATAGTGAGCGCTTAATTTAAAAACACGTGGATATATCAATCACAAAGATTCACCATTAAGGTTCGATGTTTGGTTTCGGATAACCAACTGGAATCCGACTCCCCGTCGCATCGAAATTCAAATGCCATTTTATTGGCCAAGAGGTTTTCAAATTCACACAGAAACATATCACAGATATCACAGCTCAGCACAAAGCAATTCACATCACAAAGTATCATAATCACGTAACAGAGGTATCAATCAGCTCAAGGCACTCAGTAATAATCAATCATCTAACAGTGAGATGAATTGACAGTGTGATTATAATCAATTAATCACATAATTATTTTCATTAATTATCTTTAATTAATGATTAGTTATCCTTAATTATAAATTAAGTAATTCTTAATTATTAATTAATCTTAATTACCTTCATTAATTAATTATTCCTTAATTATAAATTAATTGACCTTAATTAATAATTAATTAAATCTTTAATTATTCTTTGATTACTTAATACTTAATTAATTAAAAGATATATCATTAACCATAAATTTATTCAAGAGATTAATGTTAATTTAAAACAACATTTTATCTTAATTAACTCTTTAATTAAAAATAATTTAAGAATTAATTTATAATTATTGATCACATAATTAAGTTACTTAATTACTTTTAAAATATTTAATTTAAACCTTTGCTAATACCATTTAAATAAAACAATTATTTTTAAAAGAATAAGTTAAAACTTGAACTTATTTTAATGTTTGAAAACTGTTTTAAACTAACCCGGGACAAACTCGAGTACACCCCGAGCCAGATTGCTGTTTACTTCGAGTTTTCCCCCAAATCAACCCTTATTCCTTTTCAAAACTTTAATCTTTTTTTAAGTTTTAAAACCCGGTGTGCACTCAAATATACCCGATACCAAACTCGAGCTAGAAACAAGATTTCCCAAAGTTTTCTTCGAGTTAAAAACCTTCTTCTTCATCTCAGGCAACCGACACATCCCCATGGCATGTGCACATGCACGAGAGCTCCGACCATCTACAATCCAAGCTCCAACCTCCCATACATCGGCGATGACCAACATTAGTCTTATGAACACCCGGAAATCAGAGTCGACGTCAAACTCGCAATTTGATTACGCGACCCAGACAAGAACAACAATGGTCGCCAAGGAATTTATTTGCTCCAACGATATAGACCGTCAGAAGCCATGCCACCGCAACCATAGCCTCTTCGTTCATCTACGCAACGTTTCCCCTAGCTCCGGTGACACTCGATCCACTAGAGACGTCATGGCAATGAGATATCCAACCTCGATCAAACTAGGGGTTTAAACCCTAAAACCTCACCGTGCTGACACCACCGTAGGCTATCACCTAGACCAATATTTTTCCGATGATCTCCAACTTCCCAGCAAACTACAACTTCGACCTCGAGAACCAATGCCTCACGATCGCCAGAAGTTGGTGAAAATGGAGATTCTGTTCATCCGTGTTTTTCTTAGAGAATACTTGATTAAAAATTATGATTTCGCCTTTAAAATCATCAATTTCAAAAACGTTTCAATTGGTATATTTACAATCAGAAATCATGATGGATGAAATTTCAGTTAACATCGATTTTGCCTGTTCTTTCAAATCTCCAGAGAAAGCTTTAATCTAATTTACTTAAATTTAATTTTAAAAACTTAATCAGGTTTAAACAGACAAAATTTGTTTAGATCTTAAGGTCTAACAATAATCAGAGAGGAAGGATTCAATTTTTGAATAGGTTTAACTTTTATAAACCTAGAAACCGAGATGCATGTTTGTTCTTAGACATACACGAACACATTCATACAAATATACACAGATTTGATACACATGCTAATGGTTTTTTTTAACTTCACTTCATATATGGTTACAAACAACAGTTAAAAATCTAGATTTAGCAAAGGTTTACTTACCTTTAAAAGAAGAACACAGAGAGCTTTAAATCCTGGAAGTTGTCTTTAAAGTTGAAAGTCTGGAAAGTATTTTGATTGCTGAGATTTGATTTTTGAAAATTAAATCTGAACTTGTTTATTGTTTTGAATCTGGAGTGCTTAATTGTTGAATTACTGGTTGCTTAAGATTTTGTCACAGACTTGAACTTTGAAATTTTGTTTTTCTTGATTGCTGAAAAACTTTGATTTACTTTGATTCAGGTATGAAAGGAATTTGGTCTTCAGTTTTTTTAAAAAAAATTGATAAAGGTTTTTTGTTTTCTAGTTTTAATCTTTCTCAAATTTGTTTTCTTTAGATTTTATAGGCTTTTGAAAATAAGATAAAGAAATGAGAGAGAGAGAGAGGAGAGTAGAAAGTTTATGTATATTTGTTTCTTATTTTCACTCATTTTCTTAAAAATAAAAACAACAAAATGACACTTGTTAAATTTAATGACAAGATCCTAACACTTGTTTAATTTTAATATAAAACCATTACACTTGTATTATGCATGCATTAAAGGTTTTAAATAAATTTATATATTACGTTTTTCTTATTTTCATAAACACATTTCTTCTTTATTTAAATATACATCTTAAAAGAATATGCTTTAAAACAAATCATTCATTAAATAAATCACACATATATTATTTTAAATTCAAATTGTTTTACTAAGATTTTTTTTGAAGTTTTAAATTCAAATTCAAATTTGAATTACAGTCCATTCTATATATATATATATATATATATATATATATATATATATATCCATATATAAGTAAACAAACACAAAATTCATTTGTTTTTGAAAATTTAAAATTAGTTCAAATCAACTCCAATTTTTTTTTATATTAATTATTAAATTTAATTTAATTTAAAAAAAAGGATCGTTACAATATTTATCTACCTATAAATCCCCTTTTAATCCCTATAAATGTTAATTTACCTATAAAATCTCAATGGACATTTCCTATGACATTTTTGTCTGATTAGTAATTTCAAATTAGTAACTTTTTCTATAACTATTCCATTTTTATTAGCCTAACTAATCCACTTATCTCTATTGATTGTAATCCTTAATTTAATGTTATCCATATTTCTCATTAATTCCATTAGTTTAGATTACAATCTTTCATTTCCTATTGATTAATTGATAGGAATTCCTAATTTATTTTCCATTAATATGAATTCCTACCTTTCTAATTCTAATTATTTGCTTCCCTAAATATAATAGTAATCGACAAATGTTACGCAAAAATAACGTATGAATAAACACCGTTCTTCTTTATTAACGACGTATAAACTACCTAATAAAACTACATATTCTAACCAAATATATTCTAGTCATAAAAATGTAACTAGAATATGCTTTCCATTTTTATTTTGCTGGAATTAAATTTATTAGGAATATTTTCCACTATGATTTCAATAAATTGGTTTAACACAAAAAGGAAAGATTGACTCTATTTGAAATTACAAGGAATGGATAATTTCTTATTCCTTGTTAAATCAAACGTCGCCCTTTTTAATGAAAAGTGGAAAAAGTATACAAATTTATAAAAATCAAATGGATGTTCTTTCAATAAATTAAATTATGGAAAATCTATAACATAGTATAAATTGGGAAATAATCCAAAACTTCTATTTACATTCAAGTACAGATTTGGAATAAAAATACACAACATTCAAATTCTAAAATCCTAGGGACCGATTCCAAATCTAGGTGTAAACATATTTCAAATTAGATCTAAAATAAGGATATGTAGGCAATAATTTTCTACACTAATTTAAGCCTACAATTCATAAATGAAATTGATTTAGGCATAAAAATCAAACGTACGCCAATGGAAGAGATTTAAAATCATAAAAAATATATATAATTTCCCACCCACCTTTTAAAGTAATCCAAATCTCCAAATATGAAATAGAACCTAAAATTCATTTTTAAATTATTTTAAATCCAATAAATATGCATAAAATGGGTATTTACATACATTAGAATTACAGATCAGAGAAAAGATTTAGGATTGTGAGAGAAAATAGATACAGATATATAAATTACCTCAAATACGCATATAGTTGATTCTATTCTCTTCTCCCTTTTATTAGATTTCTATTCATCTCCAATTTGTATGAATATAAATATAAATATCTTATTTTATTATTTAGAAAGAAAGTGGAGAAGAAGAAATGGTAGAGGTTTATTGCTCTATTCAAAAAGTATGGGAAGGAAGGGTTAAGCCTGTATTTATAGGCACTATAATCAACCACAATCGTCAGATAAAAATATAATAGATTTGGGACATAATTGCCCAAGGTTACTGGAGCCATCACATAGAGGCGGGCTGACTGCCCCTATCTAGGGGTCGATCGCCCCCCGTCGACCACTTATACACAGCAATCGACCCGTGATCCTAGACAATTTTGGTTAATTTTCTTATTTTAATCATTTTCATTTCGAAATTGTTTTTTTCGTATCTTCTACGTTTGGACTTCGATCACAAAAGTTCAAATATGGAAGTTGCTCAAAATTTTGCCACGAATGCAGTTGTGCAAGTTTCATGGTTGTATTCCATCATTTGTACAAATTCCATTTTTAGAGCTAAATTAACTAATTAAACAACTAATGCCAAATTAAAGGATGTTACAATCTTCCTCTCTTAATAAGAATTTTGTCCCAAAAATATCACCAATGACTAAGTCATTATTTTGGCTCATAATTATCCTAAACTACACAACCAATGAGTGTACAGCCAATTTTGCAACCAAACGTGCATAAGCGCATAGTGTATTACTGTATCACCACACAGAAAATATGTATGCAGAATAATTCTGAGTCAAATCCACCAATATTAATGTATTTCTTTGAAAATATTTTTGAAAAATATGATGCAAACACCTTATATGTATATCGGCAGTTCACATGTATGCAGCTTTTGAAAAATCTTTTCAACCAAAACCCTCCATAATCCTACGATATATGTATAAAGCAACCAATTTTGCATCCAATTACTCCCATCCAAAAATCTAACGTGTCAAAAAACCGCTTCCTAAACTTTACTCCCATGTCGAAAAAAGGAATTTATGTAAAGAATGTAACATTCTTACCACTCTATAATCTTCCTATTCCTTTAATAGAGTGGAAATTTCCTCCCTGCCTCGAACTTACTCCAAATTTTCCACGCATAAAACGCATAGGGATGCTTATTTTCAAGCTCTAATGAAGAATTGAATTTAAAAATAGACTCACGCACATCATCGACAAGGTATGGAATAGAAATTCCATGGTTAAAGTAGCTGTTTCCTTATTACCACTTGCATTTATCACATCGCCGATCCTAATGCATCGCTAAATCCACAAAATCTAACTCTATTTGTCTTCCGTACGCTTAACATATGGACTTCAAAATCAAATATTTTACAAAAATCGTTCTCACTTTTCAAATTTGTACGTCATTTGAAAAATAAAATCTCAAAATATTTAGATGCATATTTTCCCTTGAAATCAAATTTATGGACAAAAATTCTAAAAATAATTTAAGAGCCAAAAATATTAAAACCTATTTTTTTTTTCAAAAGAGAAGCTTTTGAAAATATTTCCTTTCCAGAATTTTTGATAGATAAAGCAACGATTTCAGCATAGTCGGAAGTCGGTTATGCGCTAAACGGATAACCAAATTCTATAATTCTATAACTAATCTTTACCCATAAAAATTGACATTTTTTATTTAAAAATGTCATCATGCCCAATTATCCAAAATTTTAGCTTTTAAGGAACATGAAAATGACCCGTGATAACAAAATAACTTTATCATGTCCTTCGCCAAAAAATTTCAACTATTCTAAACTTTTAGTCTTATATTGCATTTACTATTAGTTAAGTGTCTTTTATGAGATTTCATATTTATACTACTTCTTCACTATGCATATATAATAGTGGTTTGCATGTTCAAAAACAATAACATAGTAAATAAATAGAAACTCATAATATCATGCATGCCTTTTACAAGGGATAAGCTGCAACTCAAACAACCTACAAGGAAAGAACAACGCTAGAAGGGAAAAGGCAACAACGCCATAAATCCTAAAATAATGCCTATAGACTATGAGTTGCCTTGCTCCACTGATGTAGCTCGATCCATTGTTGCGACATTTGAATAGTCGTAGCATAGAAGCTAAACACTTAATCTCGTGCCCCTGGCACTGCTGGTGTTGTAGATGGCTTCGAAATTGCCATCTTCCTAAGGAAGGATATAACGATGGCCGAAGGAACCTTCTACTAAACTGTCTCTCTATGGAGGTTCACCCGAATTGCCTAAATACAAGTGTAGATAGGTGAAAATATGGAAAACGACTCCGTGGAGTGCTAATCCTTGATCAACAAATTACATCCGTGGGTCCAATTAACGACGATGCCGCCAATCCTAGCGTAGGTGGTCTTCCGTACCATTCCTGTCTTAGGGATAACTTTATGTTAATTGATACGTACCACCCAAGGGGGAAGTTAGACGAGATTATACCTCTTTCAAACACTGACATCTAGGAAAAAGATCTGTTGTAAATCTATGAGTCGCTTACTTTAAAATCATCCAATTCCGCGTCCTTCATAAAGGCCTCCAAAATCTTAGCGAGATCATCATTAATCAGCTCAATCAAGATACCCTTCACCTTTGAACGAATCAAACTGCTGCCTTCATCGAGATTCTACACCAACAAAACATCGAAAAGACAGATGCAGCATGGGTGACATTCCTGCTCAAAGGTCTCGAGGCAGAAGATTGATGAAAGTACTACCGCAACGAATAGCTCTTCCATCCCAAATGTGGCAAAACCTTCTTCTCATTCCGGTTCAACCAGGTAGCCTTTTGAGGGTTGAGATCATAATGGTGCAAGGAAAAACCAGTAGTGTGGGAAGGTGTCCTGGGCTAAGAAGTGATCGGAAGGAGGAAATAGGGTTTAGATCTAGAGTGGTGGTGGGGAGAGATCTAACGTGCAATACCAAAACGAGGGGGCGACATCCTAGGGAAAAACAGCACCTTCTAGGGGAGGAACGAAAGAGAGGCTAATACATGGAAGAGGAGAAGGATGGAGATTGGGTTTGGCTTATTGAGAAAGGTGGAATGAGAGAAGGCAATTGCGGGAATTCAGACATGACTTTTATAGTCCCATTCCAAGTTCAAGTTGTGTCAAAACTCATTAACTGGTAGACTACTCTAAGTGTACCGCTAGACAGGCTTTGGGTGTTAATTGAACCTAGACCCAAGTAGGGTCGTATTAAATAACAGTAATCGTTTCGCGCCATCACTTTCGATTCAACATGATCTAAAAAAATTCTGTTCTCTTCACGGCAGTGTTAAAGTCTACCACCCAGTCCCAAACCATGCTTCAGCAATTCATAATAGTTCCTACAAAATTACTGCGATCAATAATAATTCTAGAAACCGAAAAATATTCCACCTATTATTTCCTGTCTACTTGGCATGAAAATATTTCTTCCAATTGCTGGTGGTACAACAACACTTCAAACTACATATCTTGATAAAATTGAATATTATTCTTATTTTGTTTGTACCTTAAACAGAGAATAATTTAAAAAACTTGATTTTGTAAACTAAAAAATCACTGAGCTAAATATATGCTCCTTTATACTTGCTTCTAAATAATAGAAACTATTTCATACGAAAACTTCCCTTAGGAATCAAACTTATATATATATATATATATATATATTTCAAGGTTTCCAAAAACAAAAATTTCCAAACTGGAAAACTATTTCTTTACCAAAAATCAAAATCGAACCTTTATTGCTATATATATATGTGTGTGTGTGTATGTATGTATGTATTGAAAGATTTTAAAAATTAATCTTTTGTATACTAAAAATTTCTTAACACGACAACGCAGCAGTATACATGTTTCTTTGAAAATTAAAATTCCAAAACTTTCCCAAGACTAAATTTTCAAAATAAATCCTTGAGAAAAGAAGTCATTTGAAAACCCTTTTTCCAAAATCTAAGGCATTTCCAAAATATATTTTATAAAAATTTGCTCACGGGTTTTAGACTAAGGAATTGACATTAGTCGTTCAAATAGAAATATGGTTTTCCATCAAAGATGTGACCAATGAATGCACCCTAGCAAAAACGTGCCTCCGGAGAATTGCGATAAACATACTCTAATTTCCCATCCATTTGAAATAAATGTATTTCTCCAACTGGAACTCATCATTAAAATCCAAAATCATAAGATAGCTAGAATCTCAATCATTAAGTCGAAAACCTCCAATCTCTAAGATTTTACTATGTGTCGCGCTCTTGCTTTTCATCATCAGCGCCTTATGCATCGCTAACGGTATGTGGGGTACTTCTGAGTTGGCGTGAAAATCTTAACTCTAAGATATTTCAAACCCATATTTGCTTTGCCCATTCCTTCAAAGTGGAACTATAACTACTTCCATGGTCGAAAATTCTTAGAATCTAGCAAAAAAATATAATAATACTAGATAGGAAAGTACGAATTTGTTCTCTTAATTTATCCTAATTCCTCTAATCTACTAACCTAGGCTCTGATATTAATGTAACAATCCGTACATTAATAAGCCTAAATTTTGTCAAAAATCAAAACCCAAGTCCATCAAAGCACAGATCACTGGACTTGGCACTAATAAAGCATTAGTATTATGAAGGATTTATAGAAATTTGAACTCACAATGGAAACAATAATAGGATAAGAATACTGACTATGACTACTACCTTGGAATTCATTGTATTCCATAGATAACAGATTGTCACATCAACATCGAGCATGAGAGAAAAGAAGGCTTCTCCAACAACAAAACACATCCAACTCCATTTACCTATTCCACTAAATCTATCATGTGGATTGTAAAAGGACGGGGTCAGAACAATATTCTGGTGATCGAAAAATCTATAAACTGTCTATATGATCGATTTATAACAAATGGCTTCCATTTAGTGTTATGTCTGTTAAGATTAGCAATTCCAATCAAACCTTGCATTGCACATATGATTACTTACCCACCCATTCCAAGGTACAAATTACCGACGAAGCTTTATCAACCATCCAATACTTCTAAGTCCATTAGCTACTTGATAATTCCAAATATAAAGCGGACTTCTACTATTGCCACATCATACTTTTAAAAGAGAAATAGGTAGACTTTTCCATTTAAGACTCAATTGAGGTAGACTCCGTCATCTAAGACCTATTCCCAAGGCGGACTTCTAGCGTCTCCATTATTGGTCCACTGGTCCTAACTATAGAGACATTTGACCACTATATGTGGTTTTATAATTTATAATAGCCACACCACTAGCTCATCTGTCGTTATTAAAGTCATAGCAAGGTGAGGGACTGTATCCAAGCCACTTAGCACCTCATTATTAAGGACTAGGCAGACTTCTGACAATTTAACACCTATTATAGGTAGGAATTTGCCATTTAATACCTAACCCCAAGACAAACTCCTTACCGGTACTATCTTGCTGACATTGCTTCGAAATCTTATTGGGCTATTTAATACTTCTTTATAGGAAAGAGGCGGACCTTAGAGCCACTTAATACCTCAAGCCTGAAGCGAACCTCTCTCGAGATATCCAGTATCACTTATAAATATGGAATCTAGTTAAATTATTTCTTTCGGTAGGGAGACATGCCCTAAGATAGCCACTTAACACCTCAACACTAAAGTAAACCTTTTTAGAGATATCCCTCACTGCTTCTAATTCCAAATTTGGACCATTTAATTCTTTCCAATTAAGAAAGCAAGTCCAATCTCTCAAGTCGTCGTAGTTCCAAGGATTAGTGATATCTCACATTAGTAGTACGTGCACCTGACTGATGGTAGCCTCAGAGTGAAGGGCATTTTTCCATCGAGTGACTCTACTGACCTCGCATCACTAACCTACCAAGTCCAATTAACCATCCTAAATCTTTACTTATGCTATCTTAGATTCACATTGAACTTAGCTTGCTAATTCCCTTTTTATTTAAGGTGGTAAATCTTACTATAAATATTTTTCTACCAATAAATCCCCTTTCAATGCTCATAAATGTTAATTTGTCCATAAAATCTTAATGGATATTTCCTAAGACATTTATGTATGATTACTAATTTCAAATTAGTAACCTTTTTATATCTATTCCATTTTTACCAGTCCCATTCATTCATTCATTCATTTGTCTCTATTAATTATAACCCTTAATTTAATACTATCAATTATTTCTCATTAGTTGCCCATTAATTTGTGTTATAATCTTTCATTCTCCTATTAATTAATTTTGTAGGAATTCCTGTTTTATTTTTTATTGATAAAATTTACTTTTCTTATTCTAATTACTTGCTTCACTAAATATAATACTAACTAACAGACGTTATGCGTAAATAACCCACGAATAAACACCGTTCTTCTTTATTAACACAATAAATACATATAAACTGCCTAATAATACTACTTATTCATAACCAAATATATTTTAGTCATAAATATGTAACTAGAATATACTTTCCATATTTAATTTTTCAGAATTAAATTCCTTAGGAATATTTTCAGCTATAATTTCCATAAATTGGTTTAACATAAAAAGGAAAGGATTGATTCCCTTTGAAATTACAAGAAATGGATAATTTCTTATTTTCTTGTTAAATCAAACGTCGCCCTTTTGAATGAAAAGTGGAAAAAGCAAACAATCTATAAAAATCAAACGGATATCCTTTCCACAAATTAAATTATGGAAAATCTACAACATAGCACAAATTAGGAAATAATCCAAATATTCTATTTTACACCCAAGTACAGATCTAGAATAAATATATACAACATTCAAATTCTAAAATCTTTTCAACTGTTTTTCAGATCTAGGTGCAAACATATTTCAAATTAGAACTAAAGCAAGAATATAAAAGCAATAATTTTCTATACTAATTTAAGCCTACAATTCACAAATTAAATTGATTTAGGCATAAAAATCAAGCGTATGCCAACAAAATAGCTTTAAAATCATAAATAGTATATAAAATTTCCCACTCATCTTTTAAAAGCGATCCAAATCTCCAGATCCGAAGTAGAACCTAAATCAGTCTACAAATCCTTTTTAATCTAAGAAATATGTATAGAAATGGTATTTACATATATACATTAGAATTACAAATCTGATAAAAGATTTGCGATTGGTAGAGAAAATAAATACAATTATATAAATATATGAATTACCTCAAATATGTGTATAGTTAATTCTCTTCTCTTCTTCTTTTTATTAGATTTCCATTCTTCTCCAACTTTTATGAATATAGATATGAATATATTATTTTTACAATTTAAAAGAAATTAGGGACGAAGTAATGTTAGAACTTCATTGCTCTATTCAAAAAAAATGAGAAGAGAAGGAAGTGTTAGACCTGTATTTATGGGTGTTAAAATAAAATAGAACCGAGTATAATATATTCGGGCCATATATGACCTTAGGTTACTGGAACCGCTACATAGTGGCGGGTCGACCGCCCTCTACCTAGGGGTCGACCTTCACATGTTGATCGCTAATACATGACGGTCGACCTGTAGGCCCATGAATTTTAGTTAATTTTCTTATTTTAATTACTTTCTTTCTGAATTCGTTTTTCATTCGTAACTTCTTTATTTGGACTCCTATCACAAAACTCCAAATATAAAAGTTGCTCAGAATTTTGCCATGAATGCAATGGTGCAAGTTACGTAGTCAAATTCCATCATTTTCAAAAATTCCATTTTTGGAGCTAAATTAATTAACTAACTAATTAAATAACTGATGTCAAATTACGGGGTGTTACAAAGTCCACCATGTCCATGTATACAACCATGAGCATAAATCTCATAATAACAACTTCATCTACATCACCTTTCTCATAGTATTGAATAAGATCAACAAGAATAGGATCTCATCTCTAACCACTAACTATCTGATCAATCAATGAAGGATGAACTTCCATACTAGCTAAAATCATACCAAAACTCATGTCTAAACTCCTATCTCAGTTGTCACATAAAGAAAGTAGCTCGAGATCCTTTAATTCCAGTGTAATGACCCGTAAATTTCGATAATTAAATTGGTCATTTTAATAGGATTTTTGTGATTAAATTTAGAAGAAATAAATTTTTTAATTTATATCGAAGTAAATGTGAAGAATGGAATGTGGCAAAGTTACAAAAAGAAAAAATAATAATAGAAAAATTAAAATTTGACTATTGAAGTGAAATAACATTTTTAAATGTAATAGGGAAAATTGTTGCACCTGGGTATAAAATTTGAAATAAATAGATTAAGGTAAGTGTTGTATAAATAAAAGAAGTTTGAAACTTGTTAATGAATTTATAACGGGAATAAAATATAATAATGTTGATGTAAGATAATAAATATATTAATTCAAATGCCATCTGAATTAATTGAAAACAGATTTGTAAAGCTTTATTTGATTGTAATTTGTAAGTAGGGAAATAGATTCAAAGTTATACAATTTGTTGGAATAAGGGAAAAGGAATACTTGTTAATAAACTTAATATAGGAAAACGAACTTAAATATTGAATTAATGAATTTATATATATTGAATAACAATTGAACATAAATTAATGTAATAACGATGATGTAGGTTGATAAGTATTCATAATGTTTGTGTTGAAGATAAGCGTTACTTTAATGATTGTAATATTAAATAACGGAAGTGGATGTAAATATTAAATTAATTAATGAAAATATAATCTAAATGTTATGCTTGGATAGAACATAAGTGAATGAAATTAGTAGTATGGAAATAAATGCCAAAATTGATTTTAAGTAATAAAAGCTTATTTATGTGACAAAAAGGTAACGGTAATGTTTATGGTAGGTTGCCTATTTATTTATTTAGATTGTTAATTAAAATTGGAAATAAGTTTGTAATGAATGCAAATAAATGTTGCATTAATGTGAAATGTAACCAATGTTAATTTTATTTATAATTTAACAAGTGGTGGATTTAAGGAGTGAAAATCAAGACTTATTAATTTATTTGAAATTTAAAATTCAATAAGTGGATTAATTGTAAATAAATGGGATTTAATAATAAATTATTACGTTAATGGGAATGTGAATGAAATTTGTGGATATTAATGCAATAACTACGAACCAATGAAAATTCATCCAATTGATAATAGGATGAGAACGGTGTATGTAATCAATTTCAACACTTGTCCATTAGTGATAACTTATGAGTGTAATTTAACGTTAATAGAGTCTAATAAGTTAAAATGTGTAATCAATTGCAATTAAGCTAATTAAAGGTTATATTAGTATAAATTAGAGTAGTAATGGGTAATAATGTATTGCTAATGGTGTATGAATGAATTGATGATTTAATTAAAGGAAATGATGTTAAAGTTATTCATATTGGACAATTTGTTGAATTATAAGGAAGGGAAATAAAGTTTTATTTATATATAAGAATTAAATTTCTGATAAATGAAATTGAAATAGCTAAATAATACGTTATTTGAGATTTAGATGGAATATGAGAATATTTAATGGAATAGTTTGAATCTAATGGTAAATCCTTTATTTGATAATAATAATAATGGAATAATTGTTAATTTATTTAATTTAATGGAACCATTGGGAATTTTATTGATAAATTTTTGAATATAATGAAATTTAAATTTACGCTGAAGTGTATGATGCAACCAACATTTAATTGACCTCTGGATTTGTCGAAATTACTGTAATTATTTAAGAAAGCAAAACTGGTTAGATTTGTAAATTTTGGAAGTGAAATTGAAAAGTGATTTAATTAATGAATTATTAAATTATTTAATTAATGGAAAAATAGCCATTTTGGCCACTAACTCGGATTTCGACGAAACAAGTTTCATCGGATCCGTAACGGTGAATTATTGTAGGATTTCAAGTTTCGTATCGATCGGACTTGTCGTTTGATCGTACGGACTCGAAACGCCTTGAAATTTATGAAATTGAAATCAATTGAAATCAATTTGGAAAATATTGTTTTTAGCATAACTTCTTCATATGATGCAATTTGAATATGAAACCTTTTCTATTGCGTTTAAAATATTTTAAAATACCTATTTTGATATATGGGTTTACCCAATTTCGTTTCGGGGTCAGAACGGGCTTTTTGGGCCACTTTGTCGTTAGCGCGTATTCAAGCGGATCCATTTATTCTATTTCAACTTTCTCTATAAATATCTTACTATGAACCATAGCCTCCCTAATTCTCAATTGTCTGTACGTAAATTCATTCTATTCCTCCTTTTCCTCAATGGCAGACAAAATTCTATATTTCCAGATCCAATAGCAAATTCAATTCAAAGTCAAAAATTCAAACACCTCAGAAAAATTCAGAAAAAATATACGTTGATGCTCTCGAAGTGCATAATCTTCTGGTGAAATTCGTTTTTCATTTTGGATTGTCGTTAGACCGGTAAAAATCGAAAAAGTCGTGGACCTTTCATCACGCGACGATCAACTTCCACGGATAGTTGATTTGAGGGTTGCATATTGTAGAGGGGGTGAGTGTTGTTCATCGACATAGTTTGTTCGTCGAATCAATGGTTGGATTTCGTGCAGTATTCGATTAGGGTTCTTAAATTTAGAGGCGGCCGGCTGTTATGGTGACCGCGTCAGGGTCGTACGACGGCATCGTGAGGCGTGGAGGCACCGACGATCGTCTTGGCCGAGGAGGCGCGTGGCGCGGCAAGCGCTGGAGACGGCGGCGTGCTCGCGTTTGGCTTCGATCTGGGTCGTTTGCGATGTACAGTTAGGGCACGGGTTTTAGCCGCGTGAAGGGGTAAAGGTGGATGACGTGGATTTTCTTTTAGGGGTGAGCTATTTTTTTGTTTAATTTTTAATTTTATTTTAAATCGTTATAGCGTGATTGACTTTCTCATACGATATCCAATTGACGTGCGGTTTTCTCCTCTACGTTCGTATTGGAATTCCGAACACTTTGACGCTTGTTTGGACGAATTTGGAGACTGTCCAATTTTTGGGTTTAAATTGGATTTAATTCAATTTAAATTCAAAAGGTGAGTGTTTTAACCCACTCACAACTTCTAAAATTTCTTACGTTTGTTAAATTGATATATGATGTGATTTAAAATTTATTTATGGTTGTTTGACATATTTTTAATCATCATCTTAGTTAATTTTCTTTAATTAAATTAAATTGCTATTTAATTTATTCATTACATTCAAACTGCCAGTTCAATTTGTAAATTTATTTATTCATTGCATATAAACTGCCAGTTTAACAGTTATTTAATTTATTATTGAACTAAACTGCTATTTAATACCTGTTGTTTATTTTCTGCTATATATTGATGCTATTGATTTAATTGGATGATGATTGTGATAAATGGTTGATGGTTGATATTGGATGAATGAATGTTGTATTTTATGTTGTTATAAACTGCAAGTTATTATGCATTTCATTTCATTCGGGATTTCAGTTTGAAATGATATATAACAGCATTTTTTTATTTTTAAATTGTGGATTGAAATGATAAATATCCGTATCACTTGACCATAGGATAGAAAATTATATACAAACAACGTGGTATATATATATAATTTATTTTGAAATGATTCTTCTATGATTTTGGAAAGAAATATACGGTTTAATAAATATCAAAATTTGATGTTATATAATAATATTTTATAAAAATATAGTTAAATTCTTGAATTTAAGCCATGTATAAAATTGATTAATAAAAATGAGTTAACAATGGAGTTGATTATTTTATATTCTATGGTTTAGTACCTATTTAAGATATTGTATATATAGAGTTTTTAATTGACTTAAATGAAATTTAAGTTGTAAGATAAATATGAAATTGGTTAAATTGAATTATTTAAGAATTGTACTTGAATAAATTTGATTTGGAATTTAAATAAAAATGGAGATTTTTAAAGGATATGATTCTTATAACTTGATTTGGTTTAAAGTAATTTAAATGAATATAAAGGTTGAGTTAAATAAATTTATCAAGTTAAATAAATTGAAAGAATATCCAGTTGTTTGAAGTTAAAAGTTCTACTTAAATTTTATTGAAGTTATTAAGTAAACATTGAATTTGATATATTTGGAATTATTAAAGAATTAGTTTAAATGGTTGGATATTTAAGCTTTGAAATATATTGAAATTGAAATGATTTATTTGGAAATTCAAATCGGTATTTGGAAGTTATTGGTGAAATTAAAGAAGCTATCTGATTATATAAAGTGATTAAATATTTAAACCATTTAAGTATTAGGAGTTATGTTTCAAAGCTATGGTTTCAAAGTATATAGATTTGAAAGTGCTATGATTTTGGAAAAAGATATATTTTGAAAAAAAATGATATCAAAATGATTTGGGTTTTAAAACAAAAAATGATATCGTAATTATATGGTTTTGAAACGGATATTGTATTATGGGGTTTTAAAGTATAAACTATTTTGAAAAAAAAAACCGCGGTGTTATAATAACGTTTGGTTGTTAAGGAGACCAGGATTGGAAGTTTTCATACTCTCTGCCAACTCCGAAAACCACTTTAACAACGGTGTACGCGGTGGAGATTCCAGAATGAAGTAGGATGGTGGCGGCGTTTCCTTTGAGGTAAATACGTGGACCCAACTCCCGTGAGTTGGCTAAGGTGGCTAAAACAGGAGCGATTGACGGGTTAATTGAGGTAGCACCTTTGATCGGACACATCCCTTCGATATTCTACTTTGACTTTGGATTGATTCGGTGGCCACTTTTGATTTCTTTGATTTGGGGGTGTTGTTCGAGGTAGGTGGTAGTAGCAGCTACGCGTTACCACCGACCCGGAAGCGTAATTGGTATATCTACCCTGGCATTGCCTAGTTGTGCCATGTCACCTACCCTAGCGCGCCTTGTACGAGTTTCTATTTGTGTCGTACCTATGGAGTATCCTCTGGTAGCCTCCCGGTCAGGAGGTATTACGGTACTGTATGGACTATTGGCATTATTTGTGTTAAGGGCTATATGGGTAACCCTTTAACGCTATTAAAAAGTAAGTTTACTTTACTATTAGACACTATTATAATAGAGAAATATAGTACATAGTAAATAGTTTAACGGATCCTTAGGAGATGTGAATCCCGAGCATCTCTTGAGTTACCGCACTCACGTTAAACACTGGATAGGAGATGTCAAATCCCGTAAACATCTCCGACGCCGTTATACTCATATTTATTTCTGTTGATTTAACTCTCATAAGATCTTTTAGTTCTGACTCGAGTGTTTTGTCTTTTCAATTCGCTCGGGTCAGTCCGAGCGTTTTAGGATCGAAGACTTTATTTCTGGAGGACGAAGACGAAGATTTCAGTATTATTATTAAAATTTTATTATATTGTTCCACTACACTGTCGTATTCCGCTGCATTATTGATATTCTATGGTATGTATAACTCTGATATATATTGTAAGTACAATTAAATATTTTGAAAAACAGCTTCATGAACTGTATATTTGATTATTATATTTTATCCTTCCGCTGTGAGATTCTGTTTGTTTTATTTCTTTCTTGTTTTTCTTATTTACCCCATAACAATCCGCTCTGCCGTATGGTTTGAATTGGCACGTGTGTCGATTTAAAGCGTGCGAAAAGGCGGGACGTTACATCTGGAATCAGAGCTTTGGTTTAGCGATAAACCTTAGCTTTGTGGGATCTGACTCTTTACTAATAGGGTAGTAATAGCCTATGGGAGTCGTTGAGAGTATATACATACATACATGAGAGAGCTTATTTGTTAGTGTTATAAAAAGGTTTTAATATTGTGTTAATTTTGTTCCGTTTTGTATTTTCAAATTCTGGTGGATGCATGGGACGCTATGACATCAATAGGGATTTCTAAACACTTAATAGGACAGACCGACACAATATTTGTTTTTGATATAGGTGAATGAATAATTTTGCCTATTATATTATATATATATAAAGTAATTTTATTTTATAAATGGTATATATATTTGGTTGCAATATCGGTTGTTAGGTAATGAAATTTATAAATAATGGTCAAAATAAGATTGAAATAAAATAAATAAAATTGGAAATTTTGAATTTAAGTTCCGGGGTTTTGAAAATTCTTTCATGGCTTTTGGAATATGATAATATTATTTAGAAGTATCTTATGATATAAATATTTCAATATAATTTGAAAGAATTGTTTAAAGAAATTTTGATAAGAAATAAGTTTTGTACTCCCCTCTCTGTTACAGGAAAGTAATTTCGGTGATGAGTGCATGCATCATCGACATTCATTTTCGAGTTTCGAAGTGGGAAGGCCACTATAGTAATTTTACTACAGATTTATTGTGATAAACAAAAGTGAATTTTTAATTTTTTATTAAATCAACTTGGATATAAATTGCAAGTTTATATTTATCTTAAAATGAATTGAAATTTAACCCGGTATTTAATTCTTAAGTGTCCGATTTATCAATAGTTTCCATTATTGTAGTGAAATGGAATGTAACCGATTAATAATTGGAGTCTTTAATTAAAATAAGGAATTTAATGCTAGGGTATAAATGGTATTAAATGAAATTTAAAACTTTAACCTATGAAATAAAGGATATAATTATTGAACATTAAATTAATTAGAAGAAATAGAATAAATTTGTATAACTTTCAAACTACATCCTTAAAAACATATATATAACTTACCGAATATTAAAAGTTGAAATGTTTAATAAGAAAATGTAATGGAAGTGGTACAAGTTAAAGTATGTAATGAAGTGTTCAATAAAATTTCTTTTATTCTTAAGAATTGATGTTGTAATTGTTATAAACCAGTTATAATGGAAATCTTACTATAATGAAATATGATAGAAGGTAAATGTTGTAAGTAAGTAATTATAGACTTAAGTAAATGTTGAAGTCGATTATTTTAATAAACAAAAAGATGAATACCGTAAATAAATGAAATTAAGCAATAAATAAATGAAGTAATATGCAAAGGAATCGAATTAAAAATGAAAATTTGCAAGAAATAATGTAAAATTGAAAAGATAAATCAGAACATGGATAAAAAGGAAATCAAACAACAATAGTTTGAAATGAAATTAACAAAAATTAACTTGATTTATTGTTTGGAATTTGTTGTTGATTGGTCTATGGTTGTTTGGGTAAGGATACTTTAAAATTGTTTGGATGAATGAATAATCTATTTAGTTTCACCTAAGACTGTTGGGTGAAGGGTACACTTAGTAGTTATTTTTTTCATTCCATATAAAATTAAAGTTTGAACCCGGACAACTATTTGTTTTTTTGATATGAATAATGATTGACGTGGGTTGATTTTATGTGGTGGTTGTTTGCTTGTTGCAAGTGATTGATGTTTGTATTGATTTGTTAGTTGTGGTTGAAACAACCTCAAATATCTCATTTTATACAATTGTTGACCTTTTGGATTATATAAGTGAAGTACAGGTTATGGAAGCAATTGCTACTGCTTTTGGTTTCATAATTAAGCGTAAATTGCCCGACAAATAGGTACGTTTTTGGATTACGGTTTATAGCGCTATTATTTTGTTCCCGTGTTGGGATATATATTATTTTGGTAAATATATGTTATATATTGTTATATTTGATATTATATTGTCTCCCGAGCTTCCCCGTACTAAGGAGACTCTGCCAAAATTTTCCGTAAATTTTGGACTTAGAAAATTTTATAAAATATTTTCCAAACTTTATTGATTTAAGTATAAAAAGATTTAATGGTTATAAGTTGGTATATTTTATCTAAAATAATTAATTTTGTAAATTCATTTGTTTATAAAGTTAATGTTTTGAATAAGATATATTGATTTTTTAGTTCTTCTTTTCCCTTCTTTTTCCTTTTTGGGGACGAAAAGTTTTGAGTGGGGGAGAGTGTAACGACCCGTAAATTTCGATAATTAAATTGGTCATTTTAATAGGATATTTGTGATTAAATTTAGAAGAAATAATTTTTTTAATTTATATCAAAGTAAATGTTAAGAATGGAATGTGGCAATAGTTATAAAAAGAAATAATAATAATAATAAAGCTAAAAATTGACTATTGAAGTGAAATCACATTTTTAAATGTAATAGGGAAAATTGTTGCACCTGGGTACAAAATTTGAAATAAATAGATTAAGGTAAGTGTTGTATAAATAAAAGAAGTTTGAAACTTGTTAATGAATTTATAATGGGAATAAAATATAACAATGTTGATGTAAGATAATAAATATATTAATTCAAATGCCATCCCAATTAATTGAAAACAGATTTGTAAAGCTTTATTTGATTGTAATTTGTAAGTAGGGAAATAGATTCAAAGTTATACAATTTGTTGGAATAAGGGAAAAGGAATACTTGTTAATAAATTTAATATAGGAAAACGAACTTAAATATTGAATTAATGAATATATATATTGAATAGCAATTGAATGTAAATTAATGTAATAAGGATGATGCAGGTTGATAAGTATTCATAATGTTTGTGTTGAAGATAAACGTTACTTTAATGATTGTAATATAAAATAACGGAAGTGGATGTAAATATTAAATTAATTAATGAAAATATAATCTAAATGTTATGTTTGGATAGAACATAAGTGAATGAAATTAGTAGTATGAAAATAAATGCCAAAATTGATTTTAAGTAATAAAAGCTTATTTATGTGACAAAAAGGTAACGGTAATGTTTATGGTAGGTTGCCTATTTATTATTTAGATTGTTAATTGAAATTGGAAATAAGTTTGTAATAAATGTAAATAAATGTTACATTAATGTGAAATGTAACCAATGTTAATTTTATTTATAATTTAACAAGTGGTGGATTTAAGGAGTGAAAATCAAGATTTATTAATTTATTTGAAATTTAAAATTCAATAAGTGGATTAATTGTAAATAAATGAGATTTAATATTAAATTATTACGTTAATGGGAATGTGGATGAAATTTGTGGATATTAATGCAATAACTACGAACCAATGAAAATTCATCCAATTGATAATAGGATGAGAACGGTGTATGTAATCAATTTCAACACTTGTCCATTAGTGATAACTTATGAGTGTAATTTAACGTTTGTAACAACCCTAGATTTTTATGTATATTTTAATTTCAAATTTATTTCATTTTGAAATTATTTTAAACTTGTTTTATTTGAATTATTTCATTTTTAAATATAAATGTTGATTATTATGGGAATTATAATTTCAAACTAGTATAAATTGGATATTTTACTGAAAAGTGTATTTCTGTTCAAACTGTTCAAACATTGACTTTTAAATTTCAAAATTTCAAAATTTAAATATTTAAATTCTTAAATTTTATATTTTATTATGAAAATAGATTTAATAACTTGGATACTACTTTTCGTTTCGTTGAAAACGGACTTAAATTGTGAAAGTTATGTATATTTCAATATTGAATGTAATTTGTTTTATTTAGCAATTTTGTTTATTTTAAATTATATAAATTATATTTTCTTTGTCATACTTTATTTTAATATGTGTTAATATGTTATATTATATATATTTTGTCTTTTAAACATTTTTAAAGTGTTGATAGAATTTTTCCAAAGCTTATTGAATCTATTTTCTAATTTTCAAGCCTAGTTTCCATTTTTCCTAGCTATATGCTTAATTTAATTATATATAATTAAAATTTATTTATTTATTTTATGCATTCACTCTTATTTGCTGTGTTTTACTTTATTTTATTCATTTTACATGTATTTAAATTTAAATAAAATTTTCCAAAGTCTATTGAAGTTATTTCTAATGTTTAAAGCCGAATTTGCAATTTTTAGCCATTTTCTTAATTTAAATTCTATTTAATTAGAATTTTTTATTTTTATTTTTTTTCATATCTGAGTTTTATATTTATTTATCAGTTTTATATGTATTTATAAATTACAAATTTATACGAAAGAAATTCGAAGAGTTTTGTGACTCTTTAGCTGCTTGAGACCTTTTCTTTTCCACCTCTTCGTTTTCCAACCTCTTGCATTCAATTGCTTTGGCCGACCTGATTCTTTCTGTCAGCCACTTATTTTTCTCATAATTCACGAATACAAACCTTTCTCATCTCCAAAATAGCCAGCCATCTCCATTGCTTGCAAAAATTTTGGTAAAAACTTCTTTTCTTTTCATGTTTTCTTTGTTTTCTTTTGTGATTGCACTTGCCTTCTTCATCTTTATTGGATCGGCCTGCCCTCCTCCACCTCCTTGGCTGCCTCCACCATAACCCCCTCTAGTCAACACTTCCTCCAGCCCATCCCCTTGCCATAGTCGTGCACCATGATGAAGTAGATCCACACAAAAATGAGGAAACTCCATATATATGTCCATAACCGTACTCACCTTGCTTCCATCACCTCCTCCATCACTTTGGCCGACCATACACCACCACCACCAGCAAATTCCTGATCTGAGCCCACTGACACATCATCCTCTAGCCCACTACAGACCTGGTCGTGCCCTCCTTGGCCTTGGCCGAGCCCTCTACTGCATAGGAATCCATGATATTTGCCTTGTAGTGTTAGTTCATGCTCATATATCTTTGCTCCATCATTTTGCATGCTAGGCCGACCTTTAAGAACCTAAACCAGATCCTAACCATGCCTTTAGCCATGCCATTTCAGATCTGGAGTTGAAGCATAGGTGGTAGAAAGCAAGTGCAAACACTTCGGTGATGTTTTGTGTATTCATTTCTAGCTTTGTTTAATTGAATTTGGGTTGAAAACTTATGTTATATTTATTTGTTTTGTCTCATGTATCCAAGGAGAATTAATCTTTGGCTCTTCCACTCATCTTCGTGTCATGTTATCGTGCTTGTTTGGATCTCATTCGTGCATTCGTCGTTGTGTCTCCAGCTCAAAACAGTGAGTTATTCTCACCAGACAATATGTACATATATAACTAGTAAATTGACCCCTTTTGAATCTGTAAAATGCATTATCATGTTATACCTGCTATATTATGATTATATGATATTCACCCATGCTTATACACCTGTTATAACATCTGTTACTGTTATATTATGTTGTTCTGTTATTTTTATCAGTTTATCACACTGCAAGTTCCCTGTAGACTAGAATCACTATGGGTTGAAATGATACATACCCGAACAGACTTTAGAATAGGAGAAAATCGTTATGGGCTGAAATGATAGGCCTAAATGATTTTCAATTATTTTCTTTTACTTGGGATTGCGGGTTTGAAATGATCAAACCCGGGTTTTCTTTGTAAATTACGGGTTGAAATGATATATACCCGTATCACTTTACCTAGGTTAGAAAATGAAATACAGACCCGTTGTTAAAATATGTTTTTCTAAAATTTTAAAATATTTTAGAAATCTAAATATTTTAATATTTTGATTTAAATTTGATTAAAAATGATTTTTGTAAAGCATTATTGATTTTCTAAAATTTTATAAGTGAAATAAATAAATGGTAAAATTAGAAAATCTGAAATGTAAGTTATTTTGGAAATTATAATTTAGTGATAAATGGAATTTAAATTAAATATGAAAATATAATAAATTTATGGTATTTTGAGTTAAATGAATTTAAAATGATTTTATAATATATAAATGATTTTTGAATAAAGTGAAAATGTGAAATGAATGAATATTTAAGTTGAAATTTTGAAATATAACTAAAATTGGAAATTTGTGAATTTGGCTTAAAAGTGAATTTTTAAGTTAAGTAAATAAAAATGAAATTAAGTTATATTTGAAAATTATAAACTTAAGTGTTAAGTTAAATTTAATTTAATGAATTTAAAATTTAATGTTGGAATTTAATAAGTGAATTATTATTAAATATTGATTTTTGAAATGAAATTTAACTTTATAAAATTATGAATATAAGGGTATTTGAATAATTGTTTTATAAGTGAAAATATGTGATTTTATAAGTTAAAAATGATTTAAATAAAAATATAATTGTTTGGGAAATTATATTGAATATTTGAAGTTAATTAACAGCATTTTTAAAATGCTGTCTTTAGTTAAATTGAATTGTTTTGAATGTAACTTTCCGTAGCATTTTCTAAATGCTAAGAAAGGTGAATTTTCACTGTTTTGACAGATTTAAGTGAATGAACTTTGAAAAGTTTAAATTTTTAGAAATTTAATAATATAATTATTAAATATAACAACTTCATTTTAATGATTTAAAAGGAAGTAATTTGTTTCGAAATATAAACTATTTTGAAATGTGTTTTGTAGTGGTATTTAAATTAAACAAATATGAATGTGGTTTGGAAAATATTATATTTTGATATTATGAAATGGATTTTGAATGATATTGAATTTTGAAATGATATTTTATTTCGAAGTATAAAATACCATTTTGAAATTTTAACCATGGGATGCAATTAATTTATAGTTTAACTGATTCTTAAAGGATGGGCGGTCCCAAGCATCCTTTAAGTTATTGTGTACTTCTACTACAGTTCACTTGAGTTGGTTTACATTATATAAGTATATATTGTCCTGACTCGAGTGTTTCGTGTTTTACTTTACGCTCGGGTCAGCCTGAGTATTCACGGCTTTGGATTCTTTTTCTGGAGCTGGTCTTTGCTGGAGTTTCTGCTTATCTACATTTATATCTACTCTCTGTTTCAGCTGTTCTAGTTTATCTCATGTGTTAGTGAACTTCTATGTAATTGGGATTTCTATTATGTTGTTTTCAGACTGTATTATGTATTTGGTTTGAGACTCTACCGTAGTAGCTTCATGAACTACTATGTATTTTATTTCCGCTGCGAGTTATTCTGATATTTCTGTGTGTGTGATTCTGTGATTGTATTTCATTTGCTCCAAATTTATTTACAACGCGGTATTTTGAGCAATTCAAGTCCGACATGTGCGGATGCGAATGGCTGAAAATATCGGGTTGTTACAGTTGGTATCAGAGCTTTGGTTTTTAGGCAAACCTTAGCCTGCGGAGCAAAAACTCATTAGAGATAGGGTAGAAATACCCTAGAATGAGTGAAATCAATCTCAGAATCCTTTCTTTGTGAGAGAACGTATTTTCGAAGTATAAAATGATTTTTAAAAGATTTTTAAAAGATTTTAAAAGATTATTTTGGTATAAAAATGTTCTTATTTCGAAATCAAGATTTTCTAAACTTCATCTCTTCGTTATCCACCTTGGTAGAAATCTTTTGGTTAAGATTCTTATCGACTAGGATTCCTTGAACTTTGGAACACTCCCACTTGTTCTGGAATCCAGTCTTGTTTTCCCCATTTTTCCTTTTTATTTTGGAGCATTCGTAACTCTACTTTGGAATGACCTCTCTAAAGAGCGATGATTCCGTAAATCTTTGAATGATTTGTAAAGGGGTGAAACTCCTTTACAATTGGCATTGATTCACTGAAGATTTTTGTATCCTCGGATGTCGATGCTATCTATCTCCTGCTCTACTCGGATTCTATCTCTGGCGATCGAAGGTCGATTTGCCTTAGATTTCCGTATTGATTATATTCCTAAGGTCTCGGTTGACCGGTTAAGGTCGCCCGCGATTTATATAGGCTTATCTATCCTCTATTTGGTAATTAAATTATCTGATCTTCGTATGAGTTTATCTTTGAACTAGAATTCTATTTGATTAGAGTTCCTCTAATTTTGAATCTTTGTTTGTTTGAAATCCTTCCTTGAATCATCCTTTGGAAATTTGTGTTTGGTTGTATTTTGAAATTGTGCATACATCGAAATTATTAAGGATGACCATATTTTGTATATAAAAAGTGAAATGTTTTCGATAAGGATTATATACTTTTTAAAATGAAAATTTAAAGCTTTGAAAGGATTTGAAATTTTGAAATTTATAAGAAACTTAATTTATACAAAAATGATTTATAACTGAAGGGTTTTGAATTTGAATTTCGAGGAATCGAACTCCGGTGTTTTGAAATCGGTTTTAGGATTTTGGAAAAATATATAATAATAATATGATTTAAAGATATATATATATATTTCAAATAAGAAATGTTTCAAATGTATTCGAATGAATTTCAATGATTTCGAAGGAATTTCAAAGAAGTTTTTCAAAGTTAATTGAAGTCCAGAACTCACTTATGTCGCTGGAAAATAATTTCGGTGATGAATGCATGCATCATCGACATTGATTTTCGAGTTTCTGAGTGAGAGAGAGGCCACTCTAGTAGCTTTGCTATGCGAGTGATTTTGTGAAACCAATTTTGGTTTCAGATTTCGAAGTATGGTTTGATATTCGAAAGATAGATCTTTATATATATATATATTTGAAAGATTTAAAGTAAGCAGGTGTTTAGTCCTCGAGTTTCAGATTTTGAAACCTAACTTTTGAAATTGATTTACTGATTTAGTGTTGATTTCCAACTCTTGGATTGAAAATATGATTTCTTCGACTATTTTAAGATTCGAGCACTTCCAAATCAAGGTTAATTTTTCAAAGCTAAATTTTTTTGAAAGGTATAAGGTATTTGATAAAGAATATAAGTTTAGTTTGTATGTTTCAAGTATGAAATAATATGGTTTTTTATAAGTTGAAACTGTTTTGTTAAGTAAATAAATAAGACTATTTTGAATTATACTAATATGAAATTTAGTTTTGAAATGTTTTGGATTAAAACTAGTCTTCAAATGTTTGAGAAAATTTTGGTTTTAAATGTTTTGACTTAGTAACATCTTTATAAAACTATTTATTTAACAAGTTGGAATAGATACATAAGTTGTACGTACGTTGTTTTATTCGCATAATTAATTTGATCCGAGTTTGAGTACACAAGTTCGAGGTGGATTACACCATTTCGTGTTAGGATTTTTCATTTGATTCTTGATGGCGAACATTTGATATGGATTTTGGGCTTGATTCTAGAATTCTCTATCATAGTATATGGCTATGCAAGGAGACTGATGGCTTCTAGTCAAGAAACCATATCGAAGTCCGCATTAGGGAAGTCGAATGGACAATACTAGTTCGAAAGCGAACTTGTGTGATCAAGCGAGCGATCGAATGTAATGTTGCGAAATAATGACATATGTAAGTAATAATGAAGTAAAATTTGAGATATACGAAATTATGAATTTTGGTTTTGAAATATGGTATATTTAAGCCTTGAAACATAATTAAGATTTAATAGTTTATTTTGTAAATCAAATCTATATTTGAAATTGATAATATTTGAAATGGTTTTGTTGGAAAACTAAATTGAAACTGATGGTTTGAATTGAATTAAAATTGAAAATTTTAGATTTTGGTTTAATTGAAAAAAAATTGAAATGTAAAGAATTAAGGGCATGTTTTATGATTTCGAATGCATGATTCCTAAATGTTATGATTTTCAAAGTGTAATGATTTCAAGTATTTTAGTTTCGAAAGATTCATAACTTTGGAAGTATTATGACTTTTGAAGTGAATACATGTTTGAAATAGAAATGGATTTATTTGACCTAAATTTTGTTGATTTGGAAATTTGGATTATTTTCTAAACCTATTGTTTTAAGAAATTTTGAATCTGAATATGTATAACTTGAAAGAAATGATTTGGTGACATCATATACGATTTTAAAATTTATTTGATATCGAAATGGTTTGAAATTTAGAACCTTGTTTTATTAAATACTTGATTTGGGAGCTATCGAACTTATATAAAAATGATTTGTATAAGTAAACTGTTGAATTGGAACTGTTGATTTGAAAGGGTACCCAGTTTTGAAAAGTGAAATCTTATATAATCGAAATCTATATAGTGTGATTTGATATACTAGTATTTTGAAAAGTATTTGATTTGAAATGAAATATTATATATATGGACTTTATATAAGTATGATATTTGAAAGTGATTTTGAAAGGTACTATATGATACATATTTTCGAAGTAAAGATATGGAAAGTGCCTTCTGCTTGATATCCGCTTTGTGGCCACACTGTGGATTCATTCTATCGATATTATTCTCTCTCTTTGATTTGGGTTTTCCGGATATGATACTCGAGTGTCCATCGAATTCCATGGCGATCTCCATGGTCTTATGATCGCGACTACATAGCGCAACTGCCTGGCTGAGTCTTGCCTAGGGGTACGGATTGTTTCCTGGGGGATCCAGGCGTAACCATTGTGTATCCTGCAATCTGTGTAGGTCGCGAAGAGTAGCGCAAGTGCCTGGCTGAGTCTTGCCTAGGGGTACGGATTGTTTCCTGGGGGATCCAGGCGTAACCATTGTGTATCCTGCATTCTACTCGTCATCATGGCGTAACTCGCAGGGCTGAGAAAGCTTACGGATACGGATTGTTTCCTAGGGGATCCAGACGTAACCATTGTGTATCTGCGATCCATGGTTAGACAACTGTTTCGGTTTGGTTGATTTGTTTGGATTGTACTTTCCATATCTGTTTTTAAAAGTGTTTTCATTATTTTCACTGGGTGTTGAAACAAGTCTACTAAGTACCTGGAGAATTCTAGCTTTGCGCCTGATCAACGCATAGCCAGAGTCTGCAGGAACGAAAGTAAACTTGTTAAGACATCGAGTTATAAAAGTATTTTGATAAAGTATTATATAAAGAATATTTTGATCAGCTATTTTCCCTTCTAAAAATTTAAAATGTTTTAAATACTGTTTACTTTGAACCATCAGATTTGAATCAAATGACTATTCATCAAAAAAAAAATTAAATTGAAATGTATAATGGTTCAAATAATGGTTCATCCTTGTCTTTCAACCTGCTTTACCTCCTAGCTATCTTTTTTTCCCTACCTTCTTTTGGGAATGTATTCCAACCTATTGCTCTTTCTTGTGGTTTCTCCGCTTCCTTCCTTTTCGAGGACGAAAAGATTTGAGTGGGGGAGAGTGTAACAACCCTAGATTTTTATGTATATTTTAATTTCAAATTTATTTCATTTTGAAATTATTTTAAACTTGTTTTATTTGAAATATTTCATTTTTAAATATAAATGTTTATTATTATGGGAATTATAATTTCAAACTAGTATAAATTGGATATTTTACTGAAAAGTGTATTTCTGTTCAAACTGTTCAAACATTGACTTTTAAATTTCAAAATTTAAATATTCAAATTCTTAAATTTTATATTTTATTATGAAAATAGATTTAATAACTTGGATACTGCTTTTCGTTTCGTTGAAAACGGACTTAAATTGTGAAAGTTATGTATATTTCAATATTGAATGTAATTTGTTTTATTTAGCAATTTTGTTTATTTTAAATTATATAAATGATATTTTCTTTGTCATACTTTATTTTAATATGTGTTAATATGTTATATTATATATATTTTGTCTTTTAAACATTTTTAAAGTGTTGATAGAATTTTTCCAAAGCTTATTGAATCTATTTTCTAATTTTCAAGCCTAGTTTCCATTTTTCCTAGCTATATGCTTAATTTAATTATATATAATTAAAATTTATTTATTTATTTTATGCATTCACTCTTATTTGCTGTGTTTTACTTTATTTTATTCATTTTACATGTATTTAAATTTAAATAAAATTTTCCAAAGTCTATTGAAGTTATTTCTAATGTTTAAAGCCGAATTTGCAATTTTAAGCCATTTTCTTAATTTAAATTCTATTTAATTAGAATTTAATTTTTTTTATTTTTTTTCTTATCTGAGTTTTATATTTACTTATCAGTTTTATATGTATTTATAAATTACAAATTTATACGAAAGAAATTCGAAGAGTTTTGTGACTCTTTAGCTGCTTGAGACCTTTTGTTTTCCACCTCTTCGTTTTCCAACCTCTTGCATTCAATTGCTTTGGCCGACCTGATTCTTTCTCTCAGCCACTTATTTTTCTCATAATTCACGAATACAAACCTTTCTCATCTCCAAAATAGCCAGCCATCTCCATTGCTTGCAAAAATTTTGGTAAAAACTTCTTTTCTTTTCATGTTTTCTTTGTTTTCTTTTGTGATTGCACTTGCCTTCTTCATCTTTATTGGATCGGCCTGCCCTCCTCCACCACCTTGGCTGCCTCCACCATAACCCCCTCTAGTCAACCCTTCCTCCAGCCCATCCCCTTGCCATAGTCGTGCACCATGATGAAGTAGATCCACACAAAAATGAGGAAACTCCATATATATGTCCATAACCGTACTCACCTTGCTTCCATCACCTCCTCCATCACTTTGGCCGACCATACACCACCACCACCAGCAAACTCCTGATCTGAGCCCACTGACACATCATCCTCTAGCCCACTACAGACCTGGTCGTGCCCTCCTTGGCCTTGGCCGAGCCCTCTACTGCATAGGAATCCATGATATTTGCCTTGTAGTGTTAGTTCATGCTCGTATATCTTTGCTCCATCATTTTGCATGCTAGGCCGACCTTTAAGAACCCAAACCAGATCCAAACCATGCCTTTAGCCATGCCATTTCAGATCTGGAGTTGAAGCATAGGTGGTAGAAAGCAAGTGCAAACACTTCGGTGATGTTTTGTGTATTCATTTCTAGCTTTGTTTAATTGAATTTGGGTTGAAAACTTATGTTATATTTATTTGTTTTGTCTCATGTATCTAAGGAGAATTAATCTTTGGCTCTTCCACTCATCTTCGTGTCGTGTTATCGTGCTTGTTTGGATCTCATTCGTGCATTCGTCGTTGTGTCTCCAGCTCAAAACAGTGAGTTATTCTCACCAGACAATATGTACATATATAACTAGTAAATTGACCCCTTTTGAATCTGTAAAATGCATTATCATGTTATACCTGCTATATTATGATTATATGATATTCAACCATGCTTATACACCTGTTATAACATCTGTTACTGTTATATTATGTTGTTCTGTTATTTTTATCAGTTTATCACACTGCAAGTTCCCTGTAGACTAGAATCACTATGGGTTGAAATGATACATACCCGAACAGACTTTAGAATAGGAGAAAATCGTTATGGGCTGAAATGATAGGCCTAAATGATTTTCAATTATTTTCTTTTACTTGGGATTGCGGGTTTGAAATGATCAAACCCGGGTTTTCTTTGTAAATTACGGGTTGAAATGATATATACCCGTATCACTTTACCTAGGCTAGAAAATGAAATACAGACCCGTTGTTAAAATATGTTTTTCTAAAATTTTAAAATATTTTAGAAATCTAAATATTTTAATATTTTGATTTAAATTTGATTAAAAATGATTTTTGTAAAGCATTATTGATTTTCTAAAATTTTATAAGTGAAATAAATAAATGGTAAAATTAGAAAATCTGAAATGTAAGTTATTTTGAAAATTACAATTTGGTGATAAATGGAATTTAAATTAAATATGAAAATATAATAAATTTATGATATTTTGAGTTAAATGAATTTAAAATGATTTTATAATATATTAATGATTTTTGAATAAAGTGAAAATGTGAAATGAATGAATATTTAAGTTGAAATTTTGAAATATAATTAAAATTGGAAATTTGTGAATTTGGCTTAAAAGTGAATTTTTAAGTTAAGTAAATAAAAATGAAATTAAGTTATATTTGAAAATTATAAACTTAAGTGTTAAGTTAAATTTAATTTAATGAATTTAAAATTTAATGTTGGAATTTAATAAGTGAATTATTATTAAATATTGATTTTTGAAATGAAATTTAACTTTATAAAATTATGAATATAAGGGTATTTGAATAATTGTTTTATAAGTGAAAATATGTGATTTTATAAGTTAAAAATGATTTAAATAAAAATATAATTGTTTGGGAAATTATATTGGATATTTGAAGTTACTTAACAACATTTTTAAAATGCTGTCTTTAGTTAAATTGAATTGTTTTGAATGTAACTTTCCGTAGCATTTTCTAAATGCTAAGAAAGGTGAATTTTCACTGTTTTGACAGATTTAAGTGAATGAACTTTGAAAAGTTTAAATTTTTAGAAATTTAATAATATAATTATTAAATATAATAACTTCATTTTAATGATTTAAAAGGAAGTAATTTGTTTCGAAATATAAACTATTTTGAAATGTGTTTTGTAGTGGTATTTAAATTAAACAAATATGAATGTGGTTTGGAAAATATTATATTTTGATATTATGAAATGGATTTTGAATGATATTGAATTTTGAAATGATATTTTATTTCGAAGTATAAAATACCATTTTGAAATTTTAACCATGGGATGTAATTAATTTATAGTTTAACTGATTCTTAAAGGATGGGCGGTCCCAAGCATCCTTTAAGTTATTGTGTACTTCTACTACAGTTCACTTGAGTTGGTTTACATTATATAAGTATATATTGTCCTGACTCGAGTGTTTCGTGTTTTACTTTACGCTCGGGTCAGCCTGAGTATTCACGGCTTTGGATTCTCTTTCTGGAGCTGGTCTTTGCTGGAGTTTCTGCTTATCTACATTTATATCTACTCTCTGTTTCAGCTGTTCTAGTTTATCTCATGTGTTAGTGAACTTCTATGTAATTGGGATTTCTATTATGTTGTTTTCAGACTGTATTATGTATTTGGTTTGAGACTCTACCGTAGTAGCTTCATGAACTACTATGTATTTTATTTCCGCTGCGAGTTATTCTGATATTTCTGTGTGTGTGATTCTGTGATTGTATTTCATTTGCTCCAAATTTATTTACAACGCGGTATTTTGAGCAATTCAAGTCCGACATGTGCGGATGCGAATGGCTGAAAATATCGGGTTGTTACAACGTTAGTAGAGTATAATAAGTTAAAATGTGTAATCAATTGCAATTAAGCTAATTAAAGGTTATATTAGTATAAATTAGAGTAGTAATGGGTAATAATGTATTGCTAATGGTGTATGAATGAATTGATGATTTAAATTAAAGGAAATGCTGTTAAAGTTATTCATATTGGACAATTTGTTGAATTATAAGGAAGGGAAATAAAGTTTTATTTATATATAGGAATTAAATTTCTGATAATAAGATAAATTGCAATTAAATGAAATTGAAATAGCTAAATAATACGTTATTTGAGATTTAGATGGAATATGAGAATATTTAATGGAATAGTTTGAATCCAATGGTAAATCCTTTTATTTGATAATAATAAATGGAATAATTGTTAATTTATTTAATTTAATGGAACCAATGGGAATTTTATTGATAAATTTTTGAAAATAAAGAAATCTAAATTTACGCTGAAGTGTATGGAACATTTAATTGACCTCTGGATTTGTCGAAATTACTGTAATTATTTAAGAAAGCAAAATTGGTTAGATTTGTAAATTTTGAAAGTGAAATTGAAAAGTGATTTAATTAATGAATTATTAAATTATTTAATTAATGGAAAAATAGCCATTTTGGCCACTGACTCGGATTTCGACGAAACAAGTTTCATCGGATCCTAACGGTGAATTATTGTAGGATTTCAAGTTTCGTATCGATCGAACTTGTCGTTTGATCGTACGGAATCGAAACGCCTTGAAATTTATGAAATTGAAATCAATTGAAATCAATTTGGAAAATATTTTTTTTAGCATAACTTCTTCATACGATGCAATTTGAACCTGAAACCTTTTCCATTATGTTTAAAATAGTTTAAAACACCTATTTTGATATATGGGTTTACCCAATTTCGTTCCGGGGTCTGAATAGGGCCACTTTGTCGTTAGCGCGTATTCAACCCGATCCATTTATTCTATTTCAACTTTTTCTATAAATATCTTGCTATAAACCCTAACCACCCTAATTCTCATTTGTCTGTACGTAAATTCATTCTATTCCTCCTTTTCCTCAATGGTAGACAAAATTCTATATTTCCAGATCCAATTGCAAATTCAATTCAAAGTCAAAATGTAACAACCCCTATATTTATCGAGTTTATATTTAAATATTTTATTTAAATATTTCATCGTTAATCGGATTTTGGTTCGAAAAGCTACTTTTTGCAAACGGTCAAATTAGGACTCGAGACCACTTCCATTGAGTTCGAAATGCCGTTTACAATCTTTTTAAGTATAAACATCGATAGGTTTGGAGTTAGTGAAATTTCATTAACTTTTTCCGCTTTGGACTTTGGGTTAGTTTAGCCTATTAAGCCCAAGTTCCAACCCCCTTCTCCTCACTCTTCATAAATTCCTAACTAACTTGAAATTTGCATTAATGGTGAAGAGAATGGGAAATTAAAACTCCAAGCTCAAATTTAATTGCTAATCCAACATTCAAGTCCAAATTCAAGTAGAAGATATTGGATTCAAGCTTTGGATTGCTTCTCCATTGGCTTCATCTTCATCCATTTTAGTGAAAAGGTGAGATTTTTATCTCACACTCTTGCTTATAACTATCTTGGACTGTTGGGAATGTTTCCCTATCACTTTAACATGCACATTTGCATTTGGTTTGGATTGGATCGGCGAAAAACTCCACTTTTTAGTGTTTTTGGTGAATTTCTAGCCTTAGGTCGTTCTGGACCCTTGGGTCGCTCGGGTTCGTGGCTTGAGCGCGTGGAAAAGTCGCCTGGACGTTAGGTCGTAGGTCGCTCGCGAGTTAAGCCTTAAGCCGAAGGTCGTTCGCGAGTTAAGCCTTAGGTCGTTTGGCCTTTATAACGTTAGGTCGCTCGCGTGTTAAAAATTTAGGTCGCGCTGGCCTTAAGTCGTAGGTCGTCTCCGACCTAATATTGCCTCTGCTATTTCACTAGGTCGCGCGGGCCTTAGGTCGTAGGTCGTAGGTCGTGAGTCTCCTAGGTCGTAGGTCGCTCGGTCCTACTTCTGTCCCTAAGTCGCGTAACCCCATCACCTTTAGGTCGTTAGGCCTTTATGTCGTTAGGTCGGTACACCTATAACCCGTTAAGTCGCGAATACCTTTAGGTCGTGAACCCCATTAGGTCGCAAACCTCTTTAGGTCGTCTGTCCCTTAAGCAGTTAGGTCGTTCGACCTGTGATGCCTTAGGTCGTTTGACCCGTGTTACGTTAGGTCGTGTAACCCCTTAGGTCGCTTGACCTTGTTTCCCGTTAGGTCGTGTGACCTTGTTTTTCTTAGGTCGGGAACCTTGTTAGGTCGCTCATCCTTAGCTCGCGTACCTTCTTAGGTCGCGCACCCCCTTAGGTCGTTAGACCTCATTTTTGTTTTAGGTCGTAGGCCGCTTGTCTTCACTAGGTCGTACCGTTTTGGACGGGGTGCTCCCCTGCACCCCGCCGGGGGCGCTGCCCCCTGGACCCCCGTAGCGGTGGCGTTGCCCCCGCACCCCCACCTTGGGGGGTTGCCACCCCCCTCCGTAGGGGATCTTATCTGAAAAACATTCAACAGAACTTGCTTTGTTGAGATGCTGAGTTGACCATTCTTTGAGACAACTTTAGAAATATGAAGGTTTCAATACTAGTAGTAAATATCAAAACTTTTTCATCAAAATGATTTCAACTTTGTTTCAATACCAAACTCGTTTATAAAACCGTTTTCCAGTCTATTAGTATATACAAACCTTTACCTCACTCGGATGAGAAATCTAATTAAACGGCCTAGTAAAACAAGTGGTATGAAACGCTTGCGTTTGCTTCGTCGGTTAATTCTTGGACTTGTTCGATTGAACCTCTTGTGATAATTTTCTAGTGAAGATTTACAGTTTGTTTGTAAATATTTAAGTTAAGCAAGTAGTTATGGGACATGAAGCTAAACTTTTATATTTACTAGCTTAGTGTAATTGACACTTCTCGTTGATCATGACGATCATTCTTATGATTTAGACTAGCAATTGTGCGATGTCTCTTGTTTGCTTGGTTAGACTAGACACCACTTGTGTGATTTTATTCACACATACCTTTTTACCTTCTTGGTTAGTCTAGACACCACTTGTGTGATTTCACTCACACATACGTTTTTGTTTGCAAGGTTAGACTAGACACCACTTGTGTGATTTCACTCACACATACCTTTTTGATTTTTGGTTAGTCTAGACCTCATCTGTGTGATTTCGACTCACACATATGGGGTAGCTCCCCATGGTCTTTGGACCGTCATGTGATAGGCCTCTTTCTTTTTCATGATTTTCTGGATTTCTTGTGTTGATTTCTGGAATTTATGTCATTGACTTGTTATGAGTACAAGTTTTGGGTATGATACCCTTTTGGATCTTTGAGAAGATTCTTGTGATATTGATTAATCTCTAGTTGATTATCATTTACATACTTATAGTAGTATGATGTTATGGATATTATTCGCATATGCCATTTCTCTTATTTTATATCATGTCGTTTGATATTTATAGCTAGACTGATCCGTTTATTATTTTCTTATAAATAATACTCGGGTCAGACCGAGATGTTACATGTGCTTCTGCTTGACTTCTCCCCCAGTGATTCACTACACAGACTTTTGGCTACTTGTTTAGATTAGCAGTTTTTGTTGTATACACTTGAGATATAGACTCATAGTTGTATTCTTTTGGTATAGCACGTATTGCTATTCTTTTGTATTATTGTGGATCTTTTTGACCACTACTCTGATGTACACTTTCATGTGTTAGTTATATATTCATATCTTTTTCCGCCTTTGTGATATGGATGTCTGTGACTAATTTGTGTTATGCTTATTTCTATGTTTGTTTCCAAAGATTATTTTTAGCCACCGTGTGATAAGTAATTACATGGATGGTCGCTCGTCATCAGCCTTATTCTCCGCGCTAGTTGACAGCACTACACGTAGTGTTCTTGGCTAGCGTGGGTTTTGAGGTGGGGCGTCACACAAAAATTCAAACACCTTAGAAAAATTCAGAAAAAATATATGTTGAAGATCTCGAAGTGTGTAATCTTCTGTTGAAATTCGTTTTTTGTTTTGGATTGTCGTTTGACCGCTAAAAATCGAAAAAGTCCTAGACCGTTCATCGCGCGACGATCAACTTCCACGGATCGTTGATTTGAGCGTAGCATATTGTAGAGGGGGCTGAGTGTTGTTCATCGGCATAGTTTTTTCATCGAATCGACGGTTGGATTTCATGCAGTATTCGATTAGGGTTCTTAAATTTAGAGGCGGCCGGCTGTTTTTTCGACCACGTCAGGGGCGTACGACGGCATCGTGAGGCGTGGATGCACCAGCGATCGTCTTAGCCGAGGAGGCGCGTGGCGCGGCAGGCGCTGGAGACGGCGGCGTGCTCGCGTTTGGCTTCAATCTGGGTCATTTGCGATGTGTTGTTAGGGCATGGGTTTTTGCCGCGTGAAGGGGTAAAGGTGGATGACGTGGATTTTCTTTTGGGGGTGAGCTGTTTTTTTTGGTTTAATTTTTAATTTTATTTCAAATCGTTATAACGTGAATAACTTTCTCATACGATATTCGATTGACGTGCGGTTTTCTCCGCTAGGTTCATATTGGAATTCCAAATACTTTGACGCTGGTTTGGATGAATTTGGAGACTGTCCAATTTTTGGGTTTAAATTGGATTTGAATTCAATTTAATTTCAAAAGATGAGTGTTTTAACCCACTCACAACTTCTAAAATTTCTTATGTTCGTTAAATTGATATATGATGTGATTTAAAATTTATTTATGGTTTTTTGACATAGTTTTGATCATCGTCTCAGTTAATTTCCTTTAATTAAATTAAATTGCTATTTAATTTATTCATTGCATTTAAACTGCTAGTTCGATTTGTAAATTTATTTATTCATTGCATATAAACTGCCAGTTAAACAATTATTTAATTTATTATTGAAGTAAACTGCTTTTTAATACCTGTTGTTTATTTTCCATTATATATTGATGCTATTGATTTAATTGGATGATGATTGTGATAAATGGTTGATGGTTGATATTGGATGAATGAATGTTGTATTTTATATTGTTATAAACTGCAAGTTATTATGCATTTTCATTTCATTCGGGATTGCGATTTGAAATGATATACAACCGCATTTTTTTATTTTTAAATTGCGGATTGAAATAATAAATATCTGTATCACTTGACCATAGGATAGAAAATTATATACAGGCACCGTGGTGTATATATATGTATGTGTATATATATATAATTTATTTTGAAATGATTTTTCTATGGGTTTGGAAAGAAATATACGGTTTAATAAATATCAATTTTTGATGTTATATAAATATTATTATATATATATATATATATATAGTTAAATTCTTGAATTTAAGCTATGTATAAAATTGATTAATAAAAATTTGTTAACAATGGAGTTTGATAGTTTTATATTCTATGGTTTGGTACCTATTTAAGATATTGTATATATAGAGTTTTTAATTGACTTAAATGAAATTTAAGTTGGAAGATAAATATGAAATTGGTTAAATTGAGTTATTTAAGAATTGTACTTGAATAAATTTGATTTGGAATTTAAATAAAAATGGAGATTTTTAAAGGATATGATTCTTATAACTTGATTTGGTTTAAAGTAATTTAAATGAATATAAAGATTGAGATAAATAAATTTATCAAGTTAAATAAATTGAAAGAATATCCAGTTGTTTGAAGTTAAAAGTTCTACTTAAATTTTATTGAAGTTATTAAGTAAACATTGAATTTGATATATTTAGAATTATCAAAGAATTAGTTTAAATGGTTGGATATTTAAGCTTTGAAATATATTGAAATTGAAATGGTTTATTTGGAAATTCAAATTGGTATTTGGAAGTTATTGGTGAAATTAAAGAAGCTATCTGATTATATTAAGTGATTAAATATTTAAACCATTTAAGTATTAGGAGTTATGTTTCAAAGTTATGGTTTCAAAGTATATAGATTTGAAAGTTCTATGATTCTGGGAAAAGATATATTTTGAAAAAAAACGATATCAAAATGATTTGGGTTTTAAAACAAAAAAATGATATCGTAATTATATGGTTTTGAAATGGATATTTTATTCTGGGGTTTTAAAGTATAAACTATTTTGAAAAAAAAAGACTGATGTGTTATAATAACGTTTGGTTGTTAAAGAGACTGGGATCGGAAGTTGTCATACTCTCTGCCAACTCCGAAAACCACTTTAACAACGGTGTACACGGTGGAGATTCCAGAATGAAGTAGGATGGCGGCGGCATTTCCTTTGAGGTAAATATGTGGACCCAACTCCCGTGAGTTGGCATAAGGTGGCTAAAACAGGAGCGATTGACGGGTTAATTGAGGTAGCACCTTTGATCGGACACATCCCTTCGATATTCTACTTTGACTTTTGGATTGATTCGGTGGCCACTTTTGATTTCTTTGATTTGGGGGTGTTGTTCGAGATGGGCGGTAGCAGCAGCTACGCGTTTCCACCGACCCGAAAGCGTAATTGGTATATCTACCCTGGCATTGCCTAGTTGTGCCATGTCACCTACCGTAGCGCGCCTTGTATGAGTTTCTATTTGTGTCGTACCTATGGAGTATCCTCTGGTAACCTCCCGATCAGGAGGTATTACGGTACTGTATAGACTATTGGCATTATTTGTGTTAAGAGCTATATGGGTATCCCCTTAACGCTATTAAAAAGTAAGTTTACTTTACTATTAGACATTATTATAATAGCGAAATATACTTCATAATAAATAGTTTAATGGATCCTTAGGATATGTGAATCCCGAGCATCTCTTGAGTTACCGCACTCACGTTAGACACTGGATAGGAGATGTCAAATCCCGTAAACATCTCCGACGCCGTTACACTTATATTTATTTCTGTTGATTTAACTCACATAAGATCTTTTAGTTCTGACTCGAGTGTTTTGTCTTTTCAATTCGCTCGGGTCAGTCCGAGCGTTTCAGGATCAAAGACTTTATTTCTGGAGGACGAAGACGAAGATTTCAGCACTATTAGTAAAATTTTGTTATATTGTTCCACTACACTATCGTATTCTGCTGCATTATTGATATTCTTTGGTATGTATAACTCTGATATATATTGTAAGTATATATAAATATTTTGAAAAACAGCTTCATGAACTGTATATTTGATTATTATATTTTATCCTTCCACTGTGAGATTCTGTTTGTTTTATTTCTTTCTTATTTTTCTTATTTACCCCATAATAATCCGCCCTTCCGTATGGTTTGAATTGGCACGTGTGTCGATTTAAAGCGTGCGAAAAGGCGGGACGTTACATCCACTATCATCATAGGAACAATAGTGTGATGCTTATGGCTTAATGCATCTGCTACTCGATTGCCTTTACCTTGGGTGTACTTTATTTCAAAATCATATTCTGCTAAAAATTCTAGCTACCTTTTTGCCTTATGTTAAGCTTAATCTAGGTAAACATATCTTCAATGATTTGTGATCAGTATACAAAACAAACTTGTCACCAAGCGAGTAATGAAGCCAAATCTTTAATGCAAAGAAAATGGTTGCGAGTTCTAGATCATGAGTGGCGTACTCGATCTCATTAGGCCTTAACTGCCTTGAGGCATATCCAAACATTTATATCTCTACATAAGCACTGCACCCAAAATAGAACCATGCTTATCTATATAAACTACTAAGCCATGGTTGCCTTATAGTAAAATAAGGACCGGTGCATGAATAAGTTACTTCTTCAATCTATAAAAAGTCTCTTCGCATTTATCTAACCACTGAAACTTCACTCCTTTTCTAGTCAGGCTTGTAAGATGTAAAATACCTTCAAGAATTCCTTGATAAAATGCAAATAATATCTAGCTAGTTCGAGAAAAATACAGATCTCTGTAACTATCTTGAGTCTTTTTCAGTTCAATTTTTGTACGATCGATAGACTTGCCGACTTGACATAAATTTTTTACCTCACTTTGCCAGAAATGACGTTTGAATTTTTTTACTTTCAACTAATTTTACCAAAAAGTCTCTAGAACATTTCTAAGATGTTGCTGATGCTCCTTTTCAAACTTAGAGTAGAGTAAGATATCATTAATAAAATAAAGACAAATTTTCAAGGTAATCTTAAAATATTTTATTCATTAGATCAATGAAATACACAAGAAAATTCATCAATGTGAATAGCTAATGAAAGCCGGTTGCTAGATCAAGTTGAAAAAAGACCTTGACACCACGAAGTTGATTAAACATGTCATCGATTCTAGGTAGGGGATATTTATTCTTCATGATGAGCTTATTTAACTTTCGGTAATTAATTCACAAATGACCAGAACGATCAGCCTTCTTAACAAATACTGCGGCGGTGCCCCACGGGTAATTACTCAAGTGAATAATTTGCTTTGCTCTTAACTTAGATAATTGCTTCTTTAATTCCTCATTCTCATTTGCAGATATCCTCGTAAGAGGATGACTGACTGGCTAAGCACTGGGAATAAGAACTATTTTGAATTATATAGCTGTCTTTGTTTGAAAACCGGTAATATGATCAAAATATCAAGGTGAACTCAAACAATTAGGATTCTTGCTATCTCTACTACTTCTTAAGACTTAGTAGAAAAAATAGAACACTTCGATTTTGACTGGTATCCCTTAAAGCTAGGCTGACTTGCTCCTTGTGGGTTGGGATGAAGGGGAGTGATGAATCTTTTGACCAATCCATTCCCAATATTGTGCTAAATTCCACACATTCAAACACTTGTTAGTGACAAAAAAAATGAAAAGCCATGTAAGTCATGTTTAACATTTCTACACATCACAGTGAGAGTTGCACCCCACAATAGGATTTGAAATCCTCAACAACGTGACTGAATATACAACATCCAAAGAAAGACATCAATAGTTCTTTCAGCATGAATGAGTAGGACATACTCATATTGAAAAATCTAATAGGAGCAGTTCAAAAGAAATTATACTTTCCAAGACTGTAGGAGATTTCCCCTTTGACTTGGAAGGACCACTAGAAGACTCTATCATATTAAGCTTACTTGTTTTCTTCTTCTTATCCGATTAAGGGTATGAATAGATAAGATCTCGATCTTGTTACATGTCTTGCACTTTTGCTGAGAAACTAAAGTACAAGGTTTTTTGTACTCCCTCGAATAGTGTCCCCTCTCACTGTAGTTAAAACACTCTACGGTCTTCTTCTTAAAATCTAGAATCTCTTTCTTCATTTGCTTTTTATGAATTTGAAACTTATTATTTGAAAAATAAATTTTCTCTTCTGGCTATTGTATGTCTTTTCTTTTGGTGCATCGTCACTACTATTCCTTTCCATTCTTCCAATATCAAAGTAGCGTCTACAAGCTTTTTAAAAGAAACTTCAAGCCGTAAAGGAAGATCTTTATTAAGCAACCTTTTCAAACTATATACAAACTTATGGTTCTTTATTAATGGTCGTGTTGATGAGATCGATCCATAATATTAAGGACTCAAATGTCACTGTATACTTAGCCATTGACATACAAACTTGGTCGAGATTAATGAATATTTTGGACAAGACGGCCTTCTTAGCATCTGGCAAAATTTTCTATAGAAATCGAAGCTTGAAATAATCCTAGGTTAGTTTAGCCTCATACAAATTCACAATAAGAAACTCATACCAGTCCAAGGCTTTATCTAAAGCTAATTAGAAGATATATGAATCCTTTTCTAATCAACGATTCTCATGTGAGTAAAAATACGCTTGCATGTGTTGAGTTAACAAACCCTTTCACGCCCTTAAAAATCTTTCCACCTAAGCTGACGAAGTCACTACACATATGAGAAAAGTCAATTCTAGGAGTGGAAGAATTTGTAGTTGCAGATGCACTAGATGCCTTATTACTTCGCACTAAGTCCATCAACTGCTCTAAAGTCATAAACGCACATTTTGACCGAAACCACCAGACGCCTCGGCATTTGCTCGCATTCCTCTACCACCCGCCATACTCACTTCTTCATATAGTGAGATTTAGATTACAAACGTAAATAAGAATAATTCATATAGTAAAGCATATGACATACAAATACGACTTTGATGATCACCCATGTAATCATCCTATATTCCTATTTATACATTAGTGTGCTTACTAAATTCTACTGGACACCTAATAGGATGGGGAGACTAAGTTTCACTAAGGCTAACACACATATCTTATATACTTTGTATTGTTCTAAAACTACATTAATATAAAAAATGTAAGGCCCCACCTCTATAGAATTACATAGTATTTTGTCAAGTAATACATAGTATGAGGCTATAATTGGCGATACACATGATTATTCCCTTGTGTTAGCACCCTATGTATTCTTACCTTATAAAAGACATCAAATATACGTACTTGGTATCGGCTCAAAGAAATAAACATGTGTAATTTCTAGGACAGAACAATATCAAAAGAGAATACAAAGCCACATATCACCACTGGAAATATAATAACATACTATATACACCAAAGAGTAGGTTTACAAAAAGGAGCATCCAACACACTTCCAAATATACATAGATATGAGTATAGAAAAAAAATTTACATCCAAGTATCATAATGTCAATACATACATAGAGACCATATCAAAAGAATGCATAAAACATAGACAATCAAAATATTCATATAAATCTATCTGTCTAGCTTCCTCAAAATAAAATCTTTCATCCATAAGTCTATCATCCCATTGAACTTGTAAAGCCTCGCAGTGACCTCTTATATAAATAGTAAATGGGTCAGACTATGTCTAGGATAATGAAGTTAATGCTTGTAATAACTAATAGAGTTGGGGGTATGCCCTAAGGGTAATTATGTAATTTATTACAAATATCTGACTTGATAACTAATCTTATTCAAGATAAATATGTTTGATTTTTAATATGGTTTGTTATATAGTGATATAATTGATTAAGTAATTAATTTAAAGTACATTAAATATAAAATAATTAATGATATGTTATGTGATAGTAATTATAACGTGTTCTAGTCATGAGAAATTTGTCATAAAATAACATATTATTTTAAATATTCCCAGTCAAGATGTTTGAGAAAGAATATCGATTAATTCATTGAGATCAAAGTACGTAACTTTGGGCAGTGTATTACCCATGACTGCTAGGGGAATCAAGGGGTTACGTGCTGATAATTATTGGATTATTATGGAATGACTCACTTGTGCATTTTCTGTTGGTTAATACAACTAAGGTCAAACTGAGAATCTTGAAGTGGAGATGTTCCATAGTTCCTTCGACTTGAGAATACTGTTGAACTTCAACATAGGCACTCTACTTTGATTATAGTTAAATCATGGTATGGCGATCCATCGAGTGACTATAGTTAGGTCTAAGTTGAAGCACTGGAAGTGAAACACTATTTAATAAAGAATTCTTCTCCTCAGTTATAAGGGCTTAGTATCACGGTTAACTATAGTCAATTAAAAGTCAAAGTCTCTGGTCAGAGCAGTACGATTGATAATAATTAATAAACCAAAGGTTTTGTGTTTGGACTAATCAAGTTAAGTCTGGACAATATTGGAATTTTGACCAAAATCAAATTCCATATAAGTTCTAATGAGATATAGTTTTGATAAAGAAAATTCATATAAATAATCGTTGCTAACAAGTACCTTTATAATATTAAAATTGGATTTTTACCAAAACAATGTGTAAGCGATAAATTCAGCCAAAATATCACACTATTAGTTATGGTGATATTTGAACGTTACTATTCAAATTGTTCGATATTAATTGCTAACTGAATTTGCACCTTTGAATCGCACAACCATAATGATGACTACTTTGACAAATTAAACGATTTAATTAATTTGTCAATTATTGTAAATTGGTTAAATCAATTAATATTTATGAAATATTAATTATTAAATTTTATTTGGTTCGTTTGAATATCATTAGTGTTTGATTAACATAGATAAGTGTTATATATGTACGTGTCGACATATAATATCTATAAATATTTAAATGTGATTTAAATCAATAATTGCTAAGTGGATTTGAAAATTTTAAAGGTGTATCTAGGAACATACTTGGCCGGCCATGCATGATGGTAGAAGGGGGTTTGATTGCGATTTAATGAGGAATTATAAAGGGAAGGTTTTAAGGAAGGAATTGGAAAAGTTTAGATGATTATTTTAAAACAAAATTTCTTTCTTCCATCATTAATTATTTTTTACAATTTTTTTCACCTGATCCCCCCTTCTCCCTTATTGAATGAAAATTTTCTTGGTTCATGGATGAAAATTTTCCAAAACAAATTCAAATAAAATCAAAATATTCAAGATGGTTCTTACCTCTGGAACCTTGCAAAATCCAGATGTCGATTCTTTCAAATCTAGGAGTTTTTTCCTTCATTCAACGTTTAATTTTTGGCTTTATCTTAAGTAATTTTCTAATTTTTTAATCATGTAATTTTTTATGATATTAACACAGATTAGTTCCCGTTATTTTACTTGTCTTTTTATTATATGCTTATCTTGTATGTATTGTTAGATCCTAAATTTTTTATAATGAATTTATATATGCATGAATTGCCCTATCTAACGTTTTTATCGAATGAAAAACATTTTTATTTCAAGACCGATTTTAGTTAATAGAAATAATTTTGTAAGCTTTCTTAGATGCAAAAATAAAAAGGCTACATGTGTTGATCAGTTGAATCATTTTGAAAACCAAATATATGTTTTATATGTTAGTTGATTTCATTCATTTGGTTATTATTTACACAATTTAAAAAAGCTCAACTCAAAATTCACAAGTGGACTTTTTTGTATAAATTAAGGCTAACTTTCTATTTGCTAACGTTAAGCCTTAAAACACACACACACACACACATATAATTATAAATTTTATAAATTTATGTTGTTTTAAATTTAAAACATTATTTGTAAGCATTTTTCATGTATACATATATGCATTTTATTCCAATCTAAATTTCTAATTTTTTTTGTAAACTTATAAATTTAGGTTAGACCTTTCCAAAGTTAGACTAGATTTGAAATTGTTAATTCTAGAATTCAAAATGTCTAAAATAGTCAAAATAATACTTTAACGCACTCTCTCTTAGACACACGCATGCGCGCGCATATGCATGCACGCGCACGCACATACATATAACGACTTGAGTTATTTATTAATGACATTAAAAAGTAATAAGGTTTTTGCCTTCATAAAAACCTTACCAGAATAGTAAGGAACAAGAGCACAACAATCCTTATAATACAACACATATATAACATAACGGTATAAACATATAATTCCCCCAATCATACACAACCCCTTTTCCCTTCAAGCTTGCATGATCTAGCCCATTTAGCATAAAACCTAATTCTCTGCCGTAATTTACCTTAGATCAAAAATGATATTCCATCATCGCAATAATTCAATGTCCTTAATCTCAAGCTCGTTTGAAAATCTCATATCTAACTAAGAGTGCACATCCAATTCAATAAGCTTTACTCATTGCTCGAAACTCATGAACTTTTGTTCAAATGTACAGTAGTTTCTCTCCATCCATGTATGGTGAATTGTCATTACTGCTAATACAGTTAGGGTTATATCCTAGGCACAATTATGTAATTTATCACATATATCTAACTCAATAACCAATCTTATTCGAAATAAAAGTGTTTTCTTTCAATTATATATTTTATCTAATGGGTAATATTAATTAATTAATTTAATTAAAAGTATATTCAATAGAAAATTCATAAATGATATGTTTTATGATAGTAGTTACAAAGTGTTGTAACCATGAATAATTTGTCACAACGAAAACAAATATACCCTTTTACATTGTTCCTGGTCAAAATGCATCGAGATTGGATATCGATGTATCCGTCGAGAGTAGAGTACATAACTCTCTTTAAATGTCGGGCAATATATTGGTCATGACTATTGGGGGACCTAGGGATTACGTACTGATAGTTATTGGATAACTATAGGATGACTCTTTCGATAGTTTTCTATCGGTTAATATAACTAAGGTCAAACGAAAAATATCAATGTGGCTGATTTGCACAGTTCTCTTGACTTAAGAATACCTTGGATCTTCAATATAAAAGCTCTGCTTTGATCATAGTCAAATCATGGCATGACGTCCATCAAATGACTATAGTTGGGTTGAGTGAAAGTATTGGAAGTGAAGCACTATTCAAGAGAGGATTCGTTATCTCGGTTATATAAGGGTGGTATCACGGTTAACTCAATTCAACTCAAAGTTTATTTCTCTGGCCAGAATAGTTTGGTCAATATTAATTGTTATTACCGAATTAAAGACTTTATGTTTGGACTATAGAGTTGAATATGGATGATATTGGAATTTTGACCATTACCAAATTCTACAAGTCCAAAGTGATACAGTTTAGATGAAGAGAATTGGTGTAGAATAATGTCAAAGTCCGGTAGTGCTTAATAATATAAAACTGGATTTTATCGAAACTAAGTAAGCGATAAATTTAGCCAAAATGTCACGCCATCTGCTAAGTGACTTGTGAACATTAACATTTGAATAGTTCGATGTTAATCACTGACCAAATTTGCATCTAACAAGTCATACAACTGAAATGGTGAATTCCTTTTAAACCAAAAAATTTAATTAGTTTATAATTGTTAAAAATTGAACTAGTAGTTTTTGATCGCCGTAGTGGTGTGTCGAGGGCGAAGTAGGGTTTAAAGCCCTGTTGGGTTCGACGATGTTCTCGGGTTTAATGCGACGGCATGGCGGCATCAGACTTGATCAGAGTAGGGGGAATAGGAGCGTTGGTCTATGGCGAAGGTCTGGACGCGGCGTCGAAGCTCCTGGTGGTCGAAGGAGGCGATCCGTGGAGATTTTTGGTGATCGATTTCGTCCCAGGTGGGTGTTTGTGTTGCTCGTTTTCGATTTTGAGGTTGTATCGGGTTTCTGGGTCGTGGAGGCGATCGTGCATGACTACGGCGAGTTGTTGGTGGTAGCGGTGATGATCGAAGCGACGATAATGTAGTGTGCACATGAACGTGTATCAGTGTGTAAGGTTGGGATGCTGTAGGAATAGAAAGAGAAGAGAGAGTGTCGGGGAAGAAGGGTTTTGACTTGGGTTGGACTCAGGAAAGTATCGGGTTTGGGCTCGGGGTGTTCGCGAGTGTTTAGCAAGTAAATTAACTATGTTTTAAAAAAAGAAGAGAAGGTTCGTGGGCTTAGGCTTGGGCCCACACATTTAAAAAAATTACTTACAAAGTTTTAAAAAGAAGTAAAAATAAAAATGATGGATGCAACAAAGTTTTTATGAGGAAGATTTTAAACAAGGTTTCCAAGTAAATTTCAAGTCGAAGGATTTTGAAGTTAAATGTTTTTGAATTTATACTGATTTGATTTAGGATAATAATATATTAAATTAATTATTTAATTTAATTCCTAAGTGTTTTCAAATATAAATTAGATAATATAATTAGGTAGATGATTAATAAAATAAAATGTTTTAAGCTTATAATCAATCAAAAGTTCTTAAGTGATTTTGTATGTTAATAATAAATTAATTCCATCATTATAAAATAGCGTGAGTTTGAATTGAACATTTTATGTAAATTAAATTAATTGGAAATTGTGTGATTAATTAATCTTGCCTATGAATGATTAGTTTGAATTGAATGCTTTGGATTGTTTAATATCTCTAGTTAATTCGTGATATCCTGTGATACGAAATGCTTGGATTGATCTGTTGATAAATGTGAGACATTTATTCAACGGATATATGTGATGAATTTCTGTGTGAATAGGACATTTTGAAGTTTAAATTGGATTGTTTTACTTAAACAAATTGGCTTAAAGGATGGCGTTGGATTCGAAGAGATCGAGGTCGGATATCAGCAATATCTAGAACCACTTTGATTAGTAATCTATAATTCTTTATAGATTTGATTTATAAAATCAAATAGGCTGGAATGGAATAAATTAAGTAAATTTGGCCATTTAAACTAAGTAACGGTACTTAGACATTATTTTAAAATATCAATGGATTTGTGTAATAAGTGGTTGGCTATAACAAGATAAGAACTCGTAGTGATATATGAGTTACCCTAGTTTTCGAAGAAACTTTATAACTTAAGTGTTTCATGATATATGGGTTTACTCACGCTGGTTTCTAGCCCGACTCGTGTGTTACTTTATTGTAATGCTCGGGTCAGACCGAGTATTACAGATTTTCAGGTTACGTTCTGGAGCTCAGGAGACGAGCTTGATGGCAGGGACGTATTGATTATTTTCCACTACGAAGTAAAGATTTACTAGACTGGATTTAGGGACAGATAACTGTTAAATTTATTTATAAATGATTGTACTCTGACATATTGTATGTAAATTGTCATTTACAACTTTCTTTGTGTAAATGATGCTATTTGTATATTATATTTTGTTCCGCTGCAATTATGAGTTCTATGTTGTTGTTTTCTTTTCCATATTCTACCTCCTTTTCTTCTTAACCATAATAATCTAGGATTTTCGGCGTTTGATTGGTCGGCACTTCTACAGTGAACGTATTAGTGTCGAATTTTCTGGGGTCGAAAATTCCGGGTCGTTACATTTGGTATCAGAGCTGAAGGTTAAGCGAGAACCTAGGCTCTGGTGGGGTCACTCATTAGAAATAGGGTCAGTAGTACCCTAGAATGAGTTGAGTGTATTATATATGAAGGCGTACTTGTTATTTTCTTATATAATGATTAAAAAAAGGTTTTAAAAGTAGTTCTTATATAAGCTTATATTTTGGTATATAAAGGAATAATTTTTCTAGTTATTATATATTAGGGTAATTGGTTATTGATTGTTGAAATTAAGTATAATAGTAAGAGTTAGGTGGTAATATATATATATATATATATATATATATATATATATATATGCACACACACATAACCGGATAGGAATTTGAGTAAGGATTAACTACGCAAATAAGTTGAGCTAAAATGGATTCGAAATTGAATTTAAATCCTAGAAAATTCAAAAGAATTTTCAAATTATTGAAATAAGTTACCTTGATTTGATTTTCCAACAAATGATGAAGTAGAATGAAATGTTTTAAGGAAGTAACAACTTAGATAAGTATGACTTATAAATTGAAAGGGATTTAAATTGTGAAGTTTTAAATCTAATTCCAAAAAATTTGAAATTCTTTCAAAGTGTTAAAGGATATAATAAATAATATTTTTCGGAATATTTTTGAATGTAGGAATCCTATTCTAAAACAAGGTTTGTTTTGAAAATTTTAAAGGAATTTGTTTTGGAAAAAAAAACAAGAATGGTTTAAAATTTTGAAAGTAAGACTTGGTGTGGAAACGAAATAGATTTGTGTATATATAATGCAAAGTTAATTTAAAATAAAACGGATATATATATAATTGGAAAATAAGAATAAAAGCTAGAAATTCTATTAATCAAAGTCTAAATTATAGGTTAGGAAGTTCTACTAGAATCCAGTCCAAGAGAGTGATGGCTAAAAGTGAAGAATGGAAGGCAAGACGTAGGGAGCGAAGAGCAGCTGCACGTAAGGAACGAGAAGAAGCGATACATGAGTATGAGAAATAGGTTAAGGAAAGGGCTGGACCAGGGCCTTATGATAATGTCACCTTCTATGGATGTTACAATAAGGGTCATTATGTAGCCAAGTGCAGTAAAATAAGGAAGTAATTGAAGGGTATATTCCAACGGTTTCGCTCTGAGATCTTATGCTTTAAGTGTCATAAGAAAGGACATTTCCTAAACTATTGCCTTGAAATGAGGAACGTGAAGCGTAAACCCATAGAACCAGTCAATAAGTCGACTATTTACTATCATTGTAAGATGATGGGACACATTGCTAGGAATTGTCCCAAGAGACAAAAGAAGAGTAAGGTTGTGGAACGTCCTATAAGAGGTGTGAAGGTTATCCAGATTGATGGAAGGGTAGAAACCTTTTGTGGTAAATGTTATAGATTGGGACATCCTGTTGAAATGTGCATGTTCGGGCTTTGCCCATTGGAAGGAAGTCCCTAAAAAGGATTCTTGTAAGAATACTAGGGCTCTGTTCTTTTCCGAACCCCTAGGCGATGGAGAAGGCGCCTAGATTTATGACTTCTATAAGACTCTTATTTTGGATAAATGGATGTAATGTTTGAACTACTAGTGTGTAGTCTATCAATGTATGGAATATTTTATGGCAGTACAATCTAATATAAATTCACTTTTATTTATTTGAGATTGGAATTGAAATTAGTTCAAATTGAAATTTGATTTGAATTAATTGTAATTGTAATCGAAGTTGAATAAGTTTAAATTAAAATGGGAATTGATTTGAATTTGGAATGGGAATCAAGGTTAATTCAAATTGAATTGGAATTGAATCAATTTAAATTGAAGACTAAATTGACATGGAGATTGGAAATTGAACCAGTTTGACTCTGAAACTATTTTCAAACAAATTATTTTATTATAAACTGTTAAATCTATTTTTCTAACTTATTTACTATACAACGTTTCTTTTTAAGACTCAAACTATTTTATAACTACTCAACTATTTTACAACTAATTACTATTTTACAACTAATAACTATTTTGCAACTATCTAACTATTCTACAAATATTTAACTATTTTACCACTATTTTATAACTACTTAACCATCCTACAGCTATTTTACAACTAATAACTATTTTACAACCACTTAACTATTTTAAACTTTTCAAGCTATCTTCTAAATTCAAGCCGGTCAGAGTGCAAACTATTTATAATTAAATACCAATTGAGATAAGAATTGAAGTGATAACTGAAATGGAAATTGAAGCAATTGTAAATAAGTAAATAGAAATCAAAATGAATATGGATAAAAAGAAAAATTGATTTAGCCAATAATCAATGAAGATAAATACGTAGGATATATGTATATTATTCTATTCGCATAATGATTTGAGCCAGATTCGAGCACAGAATTTCGAGATAGTATATCGATTCGAGTCGGGATTTTTCACTCGATTTTCGACGGCGAACCCTGGATATGGATTTTTGATTGATTCTGGAAATTCTCTATCATAGTTATGACTATGCAAGGAGAATGATGGTTTCTGATTAAGAAACCAGATCCGAGTCCGCGTTAGAGAGTCAGGTGGACGATACTAGTCCGGAAGTGAAATTGTATGATCGATTGAGCGATTGGATTTGATATTGCGTACGAATGATATATGTACATCGTGCGTGCTTGAATGAAATAGATATTAAAAATGAAAGAAATGTAAAAATGATTTTTGAAGCGGAAAAGTATATTTTGAGAAACATAGGATAAACTCCCCTTGTTGAATCTATAACCAGAAGAAAAGATCTTTGAAAAATATTTAAAGTATAAAAGGAATTTATATAAGTAGGAAGTGATCCAAAAATATTTTATTCTAGTTAAAAGAGTAAACTTATATATATACATAAATGATTTTATGGAATTGGGAAAAAGGTTTTTGGAACCCAGTGATTTTGAAAGGCTTTTGATTTGGGGAAAAAGCAAAATTTGGAAATTTGGAAAGCCAAGTTTGTTAACTATCAATTTTGATACATCGATTTTGTGTAAATGGGATTTATATGTGATCATATCAAGAGTGATTTGAAAGATACTATATGTGTATAGTATAAAAATGTTTTGAGAATGCTGTGGGAAAAAAGGCGATCCCATTTAGAATTGAACTTGTAGTAGGAGATCCATAGGGTGGTTATGCCTTGAGCCCTAAGGGGGGTTTTAAATTTTGATCCCAGAGGATGTTCGGACTAAACTGTAGTTCCTGAGGATTGTGGTTAGGGTAGCAATAGTCGAGGGCGCTGATGTCTACAAAGACATTGGGGTTATGGTGTGACGACAGTGTAACTTATTGTAATTGCGATCTACTAAGCTCCATAGCGGAAGTCGCGGGGCAGTGATTGCCTAAAGTCTATGTTTGATTTTGCTGGAAGAGCGACGTAACATCGGTAAACTGGGATCTATGAAGACATAGCGAAAGTCGTGTGGCAGTGAGTGCCTGCAGGCTACGTTGGGACCCGACTGATGTGGTCTGCGATCTATGTGCTCTGTGTGGTGAAGTTTCATTTGGCAGCCAAATTCGAGGGCGCTGATGCCTATGGTTACATGGTTTTTTCCATGATGATAACATAACCCTAAATGTAGCTGTGATTTGTGGCGGTTTCATAGTGTAATCTAAGGGAACGGATGCCTACAGTTTTCTATGGTTTCGTCGGGATGGCGACGTAATCATTGGGCTAACTGCGACCATTGAGGGGGTGAAGATTTCCAGAGCATTCTCTTAAAATGTTTTCTACATTTTCACAAAAACTTTTCTAAGTATTTTTCACCGGGTGTTGAAAACGGGTCTACTAAGTGCTTATAGATTTTCATTCCTACGCCTGATCAACGTATGACCGAATTTCTGTGAGAATAAGGATGGACTTGTTGAGATATCGAGTTATAAAAAATATTTTTATAAAAGCTATTTTGGGTTATATTATATAGATTTTAAAGTGTTTTAAAATTTTAATAATTTAACTGATAATTAACAGTATAATTAAAATTCTTTCCTTGCTCCTTTTCGAGGATGAAAAGATTTAAAGGGGAAAGGAATGTGACGACCCAGATTTGTAACGTCTGTTAATTGAGTAATTAACTGGTTTAAATCATTGAAACGTTAATTTTATTAGTCAAACAAATAAAATTTTGATAATAAAAATATCTGAACAAATATAAATTGATTTGAAACCATAACAAATGTTGAATTATAAATCTCTGTGAATGTTAAATCTTATAGTAAATAATAGATAATATATTTCACCATTTAAATTCAAAAAATAAATTATCCATAAGTATATAAATGGATATATACAAGCTATATAGTATATATAGGTATAAATGTGCATGTATGTATTTATGCCCATATGAAATAAAATATAAGAGTATATGTATAAAATGTATAAATATATGTATATATACACACCCTTATCTGCATACTTCTAATATAATTATAAATTAATTAAATTATTGGCAAAATTTAATTTAATAACCTTCTAATATAGTTGTTTAAATTTGTAAAATTATCTTTTCAAACAAATAAAAATATGCTATCTCTTTACTGTTATTCATATATATATGGTTTGTGAATAAAACTATGATTTGAAATTCAAAGTAAATATCTTAAAAATAATTTAGATTTGAAACTCTACATTTTAAATACTAGTATATATACTTAGCTATTGATTTGAAATGTTAATAATCTTAGTTTAAAATTAAAATAAGGATAAATATAAAAGTATATATATAAATCATACAAAAAGAAAATATAAAATAAATGTATATGGACATTTGTAAGCTTGAGAGGCATATACTAATACAAGTGCCAAATTATTTATTTTATATACTTATATATATCCCAATTACTCCTTTCTTTCATTTTCTTTAAATCAAACCAAAAACTAAAACCAGGAAAAATAATAAAGGAAAAAACAAATAAACTACTTCAAGTTTCAATTGAAGCAAAGCAAGATTTAAATTCAAATTCAAGCAAAGCAGCAGATCAGGATTAAGTCACAGCTTCCAATTTCAAAACCATTCTCTATTCAAACATTATAAAGGTGAGTAAACATTCATTTTTTTAAAGTGTAAATTAGGGAGGCATCCCTATCATACTTTCATATTGTAAAGCGGGTCCCCGTCAAAGTTTCATTGTAAAGCGGGTCCCCGTTTTCTGGAAACGAAGAAAAATTATTGCTGAAATGTCAGCAACTTTTATAAATAAGTGTTGATATTTCAGCAACTTTCCCTGTCAAAATTTCATTGTAAATCCGGTCCCTATTTTCTAGAAACAAAGAAAAATTATTGTTGAAATGTCAGCAACTTTTATGAATAAGTGCTGATATTTCAGTAACTTTCATAAACTGTGTTTACAGTGTACATAAATGTTGCTGAAATGTCAGCAACTTTTATAAATAAGTGCTGATATTTCAGCAACTTTCATGCACTATGTTTACAGTGTATAGAAAAGTTGCGGAAATGTCAGAAACTTTTATGAAAAGTTGCACCATGTTCTACAATAATCGTGAACAAAAAAATAGGGACCTAATTTACACTGAAATTTAGTGAAGGACTTTTCGTGAATTTTGAAACTTAATAAGGACCTGTGCCAAAAGTACCCTTTTTTAAAACTAAATCTCCCTTATCCTCTGATGCATGCGATAAATAATGGATGTAATGTCGTGAAATATTTTGCATGGAAGTATAGATATGTTTTGTATGTTTATATGTATGAAATACTGTGTGCATAGCTGTGTGAATACATGTATGCCTCTATTTTGTTTAACATGCTTAAAAACCTCTCAAAATAAATTCATATCCCTCCATCTAATCAATTATAGCATATGATGCTTAAAAGAAAATTGTTTGTAATGATGTAATACAAATTTTAAAAAATTTGCAAGTAGAATTATTAGGTAATTATCTGGCAATGAAGAAATTATAGTAAAAAGGAAATATATCAGAAAAATAGATTATTTTAATTTCAAGTTTCATCTATGTAATCTGATTCGTTATTGAAAGTTATGATTTTTAATATAAGTGTCAAGAATTTTAAGTTAGAAATCGTGGAGATGTTCGGAGTTTAACGGGATTTGGGATTTCATTAATTTATGGTGATCGATGAATAGTGGGAGGACGAGATAGTGGCTGGAGCAAGCTCGTTGGTCGAGGAGCTCGGAAAAATTAGCTGGCAATTTTTCTGATTGCCATGGTGGCGTGTCGAGGGCGGAGTAGGGTTTAAAGCCCTGTTGGGTTCGACGATGTTCTCGGGTTTAATGCGAGAGCATGGCGGTGTCGGATTTGATCGGAGTAGGGGGAATAGGAGTGTAGGTCTGTGGCGAAGGTCAGGACGCGGTGTCGAAGCTCTTGGTGGTCGGAGGAGGTGATGCGTGGAGATTTTTGGTTATTGGTTTCATCTTAAGTGGGTGTTCGTGTTGCTCGGTTTTCGATTTTGAGGTTGTATCAGGTTTCTGGGTGGTGGAGGCGATCGTGCATGACTACGACAACTTGCTGGTGGTAGTGGTGATGATCGGAGCGGCGGCGATGCAGTGTGCACGTGCCCATGTGTCAATGTGTAAGGCTGGGATGTTGTAGGTATAGAAAGAGAAGATAGAGTGTCGAGGAAGAAGGGTTTTGACTCGGGTTGGACTCAGGAAAGTATCGGGTTTGGGCTCGGGGTGTTCGCGAGTGTTTAGAAAGTAAATTAACTAAGTTATTTTAATAAAAAGAAGAGAAGGTTTGCGGGCCTGGGCCTGCACGTTTTTAAAAATATATTAACAAAGTTTTAAAAAGAAGTGAAAATAAAAAATTATGGAAGCAATAAAGTTTTTATAAGAAAGATTTTAAACAAGGTTTCCAAGTAAATTTCAAGTCAAAGGATTTTGAAGTTAAATGTTTTTGAATTTAAATTGCTTTGATTTAGGATAATTATATATTGAATTAATTATTTAATTTAATTCCTAAGTGTTTTCAAATATAAATTAGATAATATAATTTGGTAGATGGTTATGAAAATAAAATATTTTAAGCTTATAATCAATCAAAAAGTGATTTCGTATGTTAATAATAAGTTAGTTCCATCATTATAAAACAACGTGAGTTTGAATTGAATATTTTGTGTAAATTAAATTTGTTGGAAATTATATGATTAATTAATCTTGTATATGAATGACTAGTTTGAATCGAATGCTTTGGATTGTTTAATATCTCTAGTATGTTAATTTGTGATATCCTGTGATATGAAATGCCTAGATTGATCTTTAATTCTTATTACAACATAAACCTTGAATTCCATTTCTTTTTTAAAGTTAACTATTAATATTTAATTCATCACATATATTTTATTTTATTGTTTAAAACAATTTCCTGTTTGTTATATATTTTTATTTATTTATTATTATTATTTATTTAACCTAACTATCAAATATTTATTTAATTCCATATATCTCTCTTTTATTAAATTTTAATAATATTTTATTTCATTTGAAACTTTCAAATTGAATCCAAAAGTTCAAATAATTTATCAAGTTTAGAATTCAAAATTTTGGGGTGTTACAAATATCCCCCCTTAAGAAAATTTCGTCCTCGAAATTTGAAAGAGAGAGAAAAGCAAACAAAGAATATATGAATTTAGAAAAATAAAGAAATGGCTTACCAGTTTAAGCCGAGATATCTATTATGCAATTGGGATATGATTTCTTCATATTATCTTCAGTTTCCCAAGTACAATCCATTGGATCGCCACTCAACTGAACTTTAACGAGTTTTACCACTTTGTTTCTCAACCGCTTTTCATCACGATCTATAATCTTTATTGGTTCTCTTCTTACACCAAGTTGGGAGTGATCTCAAGGTCCTGCTAAGCTGCCTTCTCAATAATACTATCTGGATCGTGCACATACTTCCGAAGACTAGAAACGTGGAACACATTGTGCACACTAGATAACCAGCTAGGGAGATACACTCGATACGCTAGTGGACCGATCCTTTCTAGAATAGGAAAAGGACCAATATAACGCGGCGCTAGCTTTCCAGTTTTCCCAAACCTCAATACACCCCGCATCGGAGATACTTTCAAAAATACAGAATCTCCAACTTGAAATTCTAAATCTCTTCTTCGGCAGTCATAATAGCTCTTCTGACGACTTTGAGCTGCTTTCAATTTCTTTCGAATAAAATCAACTTTTACGTGGCTTCTTTAATCATATCTGGTCCAAGGACGAGTCTATCACCTGATTCGGTCCAGCAAGCAGGTGATCGACATGGACGACCATATAAAGCTTCGAAAGGAGCCATTTCTATACTGGCCTGATAGCTGTTATTATATGAAAATTCGACCAGATGCAAATGGTCCTCCCAAGAACCACCAAAATCGAGAATGCAAGCGCGCAATAGGTCTTCTAGAATTCGGTTAATTCTCTCAGTCTGCCCATCAGACTGTGGGTGATAAGCAGTGCCGAGATTCAATTTTGTTCCCAAAGCGGCTTGGAATGCTTCCCAAAATCTACTAGTGAAGATCGGATAACGATCACTCATTATGCTGCTGGGAATACCATGGAGTCGAACAATTTCCTTTATATATAGCCCTGCTAAGCTTGCTGCAGTCCAGTGGATTTCACTGGAATGAAGTGAGCAGTTTTGGTTAGACGGTCCACTATAACCCAAATTGCTTCATTTCCTTTTCTGGTTCGTGGCAATCCGTCAATGAAATCCATCGATACCTGATCCATTTCCATTTGGTACTTCCAAAGGCTGAAGTAAACTGGCTACTTTCTTTTGGTTGCTTTTAATTTGTTGACAAGTAACACAGCGAATCACATATATGGATATGTCTCTTTTCATTGTCTTCCACCAGAAAGTTCTTTTAATATCTCTATACATTTTATTAACTCCTGGATGGATGCTGAGCTTAGATTTGTGGCATTCGTCCAAAACTTCACGTTTTAGATCAGGGAAGTCTAGAACACAAATCCCACCTTTTAATCTGATAACTCCTCTATTATCCATCTCAAAATTAATGTGTTCTCCTTGGAAAATCCTTTTATAAATTCCTCGAAGAAATTCATCTTCATACTGCTGTCTCGCAATCCTTTTAAGAAGAGTAGGAGTGATAACCAGATGAGCAAGAATAACATGCTTTCTACTCAAAGCATCGGCAACTACATTGGCTTTTCTCGGTGTATATAGAATATCTAGGTCATATGATGCCAGAAACTCCAACCAACGTTGTTGTCGTAGATTCAGATTGTAACGACCCATATAAATTCGATGTTTAAAATGAATTAAAGTAATAAGATTTTAATTTAAATTTAGAAAGAAATAAAAATCTTATTTATTTATACGAAAGCGAATGTTGAAATTAGGTGTATCAAAGGTAATTAAAATTTACAAATTAAATTATATATTGCAATTAATTGTAATAGTGGAAATTGTCGCATTTGGATATAAAGTTAAAATAAGTAAATTAAAGCAAGTATTGGATTTATCAATGGAATTAAATATTGATTATGAAAAGTGAATGTAAATGGAAGTAATAAAGTAATGCAGGACAATAAATAATTTATTTAGTACAATCCCTTTTATTTGTAAACTATGGTAAGAGGTTAATTAATTAAAATATGAAAATTAGGAAATAGATTCAAATTTTATGTTAGATAATAAATTGCAATAATTAAAGTTAGTAATTAATGGATTAAATGGAATTGGATTTAGAATCTTAATTTGTATGGGTGCATATATATATATATATATAATGGAATATAAAAGGGTAAAATAATCATATACAAGTATATTAAAGGTTATAATAGTGGGTTACTAGTAAATTCACTCATTTACCAATAAAGATAATTAGGTGTGCCTTGATGGTAATTAATAACATAACGGAAAGGAGTAAATGTATTCATTAGAATATTAATTGAAATTGGATAGGGATTTTAAGTAACAAGGTTAATGCGAGGTAAGTAATGCTAATTTTAGGTTAATAATAATGAATAGTAATTAATTAAAAATTTGTAAACTATATCATAAATTACCTGCTTACTTGTTAATGGAATTAGAATCTGTAATAAGTATAAATGAATGTTACACTAATTGAAAATGAAATAACGTTCGCTTAAAAGTTGAGAAATTATAGGGTCGTATTTATATAGCGTTACTTTAATAATTGTGATTAATTGTGAAATTAATATGGGAAGATGTAAAGTAATAACTAAGGAAGTAATACGTTATAAATTAAATGTAATCTAAACTTATGTGTAAGGTTGAAATTGACTAATCCGTTTAATTTGGAAACTTATTTAAATAAATTGGATTCAAAGTGTAATAAAGGAATTATTTTAAGAAATTAAAATATATAATATGATTGATGAAATAATTCATATTTAAAAATTTGAGATGAGAATTTGTTTAAGGAATTTTAAAGTTATAAGTAAATCAAGATGATGAAGTTTATGAATTTTTGAATTTGAATCTTTAAAAATGAGTTAATTTGTTAATTTATAATAGTTGGACTTATTGAAATAAATGAAATCAAAATTTTAATTTTTATGTTAAATTTAAAACTTAAGTTGAAAATTTGGAAATATTTATGTAATAATTTTAAATCCAATGGTAAACCCTCCTATTTGAAATATGAATGGAATAATCATCGATTCATTTAATTTAATAAGAATTATTAGAAAGTTAATTTATAATTTTAAATTTAATGAAATTGAGGATTAATATTGAAATTTATAAATGAATCATCTAAATTTACATTTTTAAATTGGTTTAAAATCAATGTAAATGTTTGGGGATTATTAAGTGATAAATTTTTCCAATACTAAAACTGAAATATAAAAATTGGATTTATTCACTAATTCTTAATTTATTTAATTAATATAAAAATAGCCATTTCTGTCACGGACTCGGATTTCGACGAATCCAGTTTCATCGGATCCGTAACAGTGAATTATTGTAAGGTTTCAAGTTTCGTAGCGATCGGACCTGTCGTTTGATCGCACGAACGCGAAACGCATTGAAATCGTTTTAATGAAATGAATTTGAAATTAATTTGAAAATATTGATTTCAACATAACTTCTTCATACGATCGAATTTGGACGTAAAACTTTTTCCATCGCGTTCAGAATATTTTAAAACACATATTTTGATATATGGGTTTAACCAATTTCGTTCCGGGGTCAGAACGGGCTTTTTGGGCCAATTATCGTTCAGTACGTTGTTTATCGGATCCATCTACTCTATTTCTAATCTACCTATATAAATCCAGTTAAAAACCCTAGCCTCCATCTAATTTCATTTGTCTGTACGTATATCTCAACACTCTCCTCCTCAATGGCAAACATCATAATTTCAGATCCAATTACAATCCAAAATCAAAGTCAAAATTCAAAGTTCTCAGAAAATTCCAAAAAAATTATATGTTGATGATCTCGACTAGCGTAATTCACTGGTGGTATTCGTTTTTCCATTCGATGCCCTGTTTACCCAGAAAAAATTGAAACAGTTCGCGACCGTTCGTTGGTGTTCAACGATCGTCATCCGATCGACAAATCAACTTAGGGGTTGTGTAGAGAGTGTTGTGGGAAGTGCATCAGTGTCATGTGTTTGGGTTTTTAACGGCTGGACGAGGAGTAAAATTGAATTAGGGTTTGATTGGGAGGCGGCGGCTCGTTGTTTTGGAGACTGATGGGCTCAGGTTTGGGTCCCAGGGGGTCGGCTGGAGGAGACAAGGAGGATGGAGGCGACGGCGTGGTAAACGAAGGCGGCTAGGGGATGAGATCGGCGGACAAAGTTTTGAAAGGGGCGCATTTTTTGGTTCGGCTTGGGAGTTCTCGGTCAACGCGTGTAGAGGGAGAGTGATTATTTGCAGGGTGACGTGGCAAATTCAATTTTAGGTAGGTTTGTTTATTTTTATTTTTTTGTTTTCAATCGTAATTTTCGAAACAACTTTCTTATACGTTATCTGTTTCACGCGAATTTTTTTTGTTAGGATCATAATGAAATTTCGGATCTGTTGACGCTAGTTTGGACAGATTTGGAGACCGTCGAATTTTTGGGTTTAAATCGGATTTAAATTCGATTTAAATTCAAAAGGTGAGTGTTTTAACCCACTCACAACTTCTAAAATTACCTATGTCTGTTAATTTGACTTAAGATATGAGTAGAAATTTATTTATGACTGTTTGGCATGTTTTATTCATCATCTCTGTTAAATCGCGTTTATTTAATTTAACTGTTAATTAATTTTGTTATTGCATATAAATTGACAGTTAAAATTTATTTATTTGCACATAAACTGATAGTTAAACAGTTAATAAATTTATTTTTGAATATAAACTGTTAGTTAATAACTGTTATTTATTACCTGTTATATTTTATATGCTATATATTGATGTTTGTTTAAATTGATGATGATTGAAATAAATTGGTTGATGATTGATATTGGGCGAATGGATGATGTGTTCTATCTTATATAAACTGCAAGTTATCATGCATTTTCATTTCATTCGGGATTGCGGTTTGAAATGATATACAACCGCATTTTTATTTTATGCGGATTGAAATGATAAATATCTGTATCATTTGACCATAGGATAGAAAATTATATACAGGCACCGCGGTATATATATAAAATTATTTTTGAAATGATTTTTATGGTTTGGATATGATACGGTTTAATAAATAGTAAATTTGGATATGATAAATATATTTTATATATACATATATAGTTAAATCGTTGAATTTAAGCTATGCATAAATCTGTTAAATAAAAATGAATAAGTTGAAAAATGGAATTTGATAATTTATATTATATGATTAAGTACAGGTTTAAGATCTTGTATATATATATATATATATAGAGTTTTAAATGATTCAAATCAATTAAGATTGAAAGATAAATTGGAAATTTAATTGGAATTTAGCTTATCTGAAAAATTAACTCCATAAGTTGATGTTAACTTATTAAAATTGGAAATTTTAACGTATGATATTTATAACTGGATTTAATGAATAATTCTAGTATAAATAAATGGAAGGAAATAATTAGTGTTAATAAATTTAGTTTATTTTAAATGGTTATGGATTTATCATGTAAACCTTTCAAACTAAATAATAGGAAAATGAATTGTTGGTTTGAAATTCTCAATCTTAGTTTTGAAATTCATTAAATACTCAAAGTTTGAAAATATTGAAATCGAAGTGTTTTATTCAAACTGAAAGTGAATCTAAAAGTTATGGGTTTAGACTGAATTTAAAGTGAATAAAAATTGTGAAGGTGTGGAAATTATTTATTTTTAAATAAATTTTAAATTCAACTGTTTTATTTTATATACTGTTGAATATCCAAACCATTTAAGTTTTGAAAGTTATGGTTTTAAAACTATGGATTTCGAAGTATTATGTTGAAAGTTAAAATTCAAATATTTGGTTTTGAGGTATTATAAATTTTAAAAGTGGCATGATTTTGGAAAAGAAATATATTTGAAATAAAATGATATTATATTTATTTGTGTTTTAAAAGGAAATGATATTGTATTTATGGGTTTTGAAATGGATAATTATATTCTGGTTTTGAAAGTATAATTATTTTTAAATGACCGCGGTGTTATAATAACATTTGGTTGTTGAAGAGACCGGGATCGGAAGTTATCATACTCTCTGCCAACTCCGAAAACCACTTTAACAACCGTGTACGCGGTGGAGATTCCAGAATGAAGTAGGTTGGTGGCGGCTTTTCCTTTGAGGTAAATACGTGGACCCAACTCCTGTGAGTTGGCACCAGGTGGCTAAAATAGGAGCGATTCTCGGGCCAATGAGGTCATTCCTCTGATCGAAGGCACTCCTTCGATATTATACTCTGACTTTTGGATTGATTCGGTGACCACTTTTGATTTTGATTTTGGGGTTGTTGTTCGAGGTGGGCGGTAGCTGCGCGCTGCGCGTTTCCACCAGTCCGGATGCGTAATTGGTATATCTACTCAGGCACTGCATAGCTGTGCCGTGTCACCTACCATACCGAGCCTTTACTACGAGTTTCTATTTGTATCATACCTATGGAGTATCCTCTGGTAGCCTCCCGATCAGGAGGTATTACGGTACTGTATAGACTATTGGTATTATTTGTGTTAAGGGCTATATGGGTAACCCCTTAACGCTATTAAAAAGTAAGTTTATTTTACAATTAGACACTATTATAATAGTGAAATATACTACATAGTAAATAGTTTAATGGATCCTTAAGAGATGTAAATCCCGAGCATCTTTTGAGTTACTGTACTCATATTTATTTCAGTTAATTTAACTTACATAACATCTTTTAGTTCTGACTCGAGTGTTTTGTCTTTTCAATTCGCTCGGGTCAGTCCGAGCGTTTCAGGATCGAAGACTATAGCTCTGGAGGACGAAGACGGAGATTTCTATTATTATTATTAATTATATTCCACTACACTTTTTAATTCCGCTGCATTGATTATTATTGGTATGTGAACTCTGATATTTATTGTATAAAGAAGAATCAAATGTTTGTAAACAGTTTATGAACTGTATATTATTTTTATATTTTATCCTTCCGCTGTGAGATTCTATTTTGTTTTTTTCTTTCCCTGTTTTTCTTATTTACCCCATAACAATCCGCCCTTCCGTATGGTTTGAATTGGTACGTGTGTCGATTTAAATCGTGCGAAAAGGCGGGACGTTACACAGATCTTTCTAGATAAAGAGATATTTCAAAGATTTATGGTCGGTGAATAATTCAAAATTTTCACCTAGGGAAAGAAGAGTTCATTAAGTATATTGTTTAAGTTAAATTAATTTCGTAAATTGTTAAGAAAGCTGAAAAGGTTCTTACCCAGAAGATAATGTCGCCAGATTTTTAAGGCGAAAACAACAGCCAAAAGCTCCAAATCCTGTGTTGGGTAGTTTCCCTCATGCGGACGTAATTGTCTACTCACATAGGCAATTACCTTCCCATTTTGCATCAATACTGCACCTACCCCATCACCACATGTGTCAGTATAAATAGATAGATCCTGATTTCCGTTGACAATAGCGAGAATAGGAGCGGTGGTTAATCTCTTCTTTAATTCCTGAAAAGCTTCATCGCATTTTGGAGTCCAATTGAATTTTACATCCTTCATTGTTAGCTTGGTTAATGGACTAGCTATCTTAAAAAAATCCTGGACAAACTTTCGATAATAGCCTGCTAAACCCAAAAAGCTTCGAACTTCCTTTGGGGTAGTAGGTCTTCTCCAATCAAGAATGGCGGAAATTTTGCTAGGATCAACAGAAATTCCTTCTTCATTAACAATATGTCCAAGGGATTTAACTTCTTTGATCCAAAAGTGGCATTTGGAAAATTTTGCAAATAGAATATTTCTCCTCAATGTCTCCAAAACGATTCTAAGGTGCTCGGCATGCTCCTCTTCTGTCTTGGAATAGATCAAAATATCATCAATAAACTCGAGCACAAATTTATTCAATGCTTCCCGGAATACACGGTCATAAGATATACGAAGTATGCTGGAGCATTGGTTAGCCCGAAAGGCATGACTAACCATTCGTAGAACATATTAGGACCTCTGAAAGCGGTCAAATGAACACAATCTTCGGTGATTCGTAATTGATGGAATCCTTGGGCTAGATGCATGTTCGAAAAGAAATGAGCGCCATGCAATTGATTAAATAGATCATCAATTCTGGGTAGTGGAAATTTATTCTTGAGAGTCATCTTATTGAGATCGCGATAATCTACACACAATCTCAAAGATCCGTCTGACTTAGCAACAAATACAACGGCGGAGCCCCATTCAGAAACACTGGGTCGAATTAATCCTTTTGCTCGTAGATCATCGGTTTGCCGAACTAATTCAACCTTTTCCCTGGGTGCCATCCTGCGACTTGTGTTGTAACAACCCTGGCTTTGGAGATTACTTATTAATATTAAACTATAAATATAGTTATAATTTAGTATTTTCAATTAAAATATAATTGAAAATTTGAAATTTGTTTATTTGGGATAAACAATGAATTTTGTAAATAAAATGTGAAAATAAAGTTTTGAAAACTTTATTTTGAGTATTTGTGAGAATGACGAACGAAATATGATTTTATTTAGTGAAAATGCAATAATTCTTGTATTTATTGCCAATTGCCTCTTTTCATAATTTTTAAAGAAAGTATTTAATTTTAAAATATGTTTATTTTAAATAAAAAGGTGAAATTTGGTTTAAAAATAAGTTTTGATCATAAATTAGTGGAGAATGGTTTGTTATATTTTATTACACAAGAAAATTATTTTTGCGCAATTTCGGGAATTAAAAATAGTGTTATATGTAAATATTTATGTTAAGTTGGGTATTTAATTAAAATAAGTGTTTTTTAATAATGAAAATAATTTTTAGAGCAAAATTATCTTTTATTTCGTTGAAAAAAAATGTTTGTTAAAACATAGGAATATAGTTGTGAGATTTTATTGTGTTCAAATCTTGTAAATATAAGTTGTTTTGATTTAAATAAAAGAGCTCTAGTTTAATTGGTGATAGTTAGTATTTAGGCAAATTAATTGTTATTGGGTCTAAGCCCATTTTTATCTCTAACCTGAAGTAAAGAGGAAGCTTCTCTTCCTCAAACAAACTACGTACAATACGAACTTCACATAACCAGAAACAAAGAAGAAAATTAAGAAAATACTTTCCCTCTTCAAACCCAAAACCAAAATCTTTAAATTATTCAACCCCTATGCTGAAGTTAACCAAATTGAAGACAACAAAATCAGGTTCTTAAAGCAAATATAAGGCCAAAGCTCAAATTTTCTTCAGATTTCCTCAAGTGTAATCTGATTTTGTCAGGGTGAGTATCAAAACTCACATTTTCTAACATAGATTGAGATTTCAAAGTTAGAAATCTAAATTTTATTTTTGTTGCATGTTCATTTATGAATCACTGTCAGTAAATTGAGCATATTTCTTTTGTTTTTAATCAGAATTTGATTTTTTTGAAGTTTCGGAAAGCCTGAAAATAATGTGATAACTTTAATTCTAAACACCTTCGCAAATTCTGAGAGTAATGGGTCAGAAAATCCAAGACAATACCCTGTCACTGTAAAACTGTGACTTTTTGTGCTTAAAGTCATTGGTAATTTGAGCTTAACTTTCTCATTTGATGATTCTTGATGTTCTGGAAAGATAAGATTATCTGCTACAACTTTTATGTTTTGGGTTTTGTTAAATTTTGATGTTTACATGGTTGAAAGTTCATTTAAGTATCGCTGTCCTGGAACTAAAACGACAGCCATAGCGAACTTCGAATCTGGAATTTGTTTTGGCCATCTTACACGTTTCTTATCCAATTTCAATAATTTTAGATGTTCTAGAAAGCTTAGACTTTGTGATAAAAGTTTCATGTTTTGAGTTTTCTGAAATTTCGAAGTTAGCTTGGTCAAAACTGTATTTGTTTGTTGCTGTCCGGAGAGCAAAATGACAGCAATAATAATCATTGACCTGATAATTGTATTTGCTTATTTTTGCTCTCATTCTTGTCCGATTTTGATGTTGTTTTTGAGATGTTTTGAGAGCTGTGATACCTATCAATAGGATAGTTATATTTGGAGAATTTGAAATTCAAATTTAAATAGAATTTGAATTGGTTTTGGGTTAAATTTAAATTGAATTCGTATTGAATTCAAGTTATCGGTCTTGAGTTATCTTTCTTGTTTTTCATTGTTTTCGAGCACGGTTTTCACTAAACCATTTTTGAAGTGATTTTTTGAAATAAATGAACATTTCAGTTATTATTATTATATAGTTTTAAAATTATTTTTTTATATAAAATCTACTTACTACCTATAATAAAGGAATTTCAAATATTGGTTTTGTTAATCTTTTCGGGAAATAGTTTTAAAAGCTTGTTTTCTCTAGTAAACTATTTTAAATATAAAACATACACTTTTACACTATTCAAACGTATGAGAAAGAGAATTAAACGATTTAGTAAAACACGTGGTATGGGACATGTGCGTTTACTATTTCGGTTAATTCCGGACTTGTACGATCGAAGTTATTTGAGATTATTGATTTTGAGATGTTCTGCTATTTTAGGACGTATTTTGAGTTTTATAATTCCTATTTATTGGACTTATTTCAGATGGCCAATATTTGGCAAGTATTATGGTTTGAGATCTTCCATGTAAGAGTATGGTCGGTGAGAACCATCACGATGTTTTATTTACTTGCCAATGATATAAGGCAAGTCTTGAGTATATGTTTTCATATTTTGAGATTTATGGTTTATGAGGAACCATCACGATGTTTTCACTTGTCGATGAGATGAGACAAGTTAAGATGCCATTTAATATTTGTCGATGAGATGAGAGGACTTTGGTGTCTCTTTACCACTTGCCAATGAGATGAGGTGAGATATGATTTTCTGAGTTTTATGATGTTCCTAGTGTGGCATCGACTAGCGGCTAGTAAACCGCTAAGTGCGAACGAGTGGTATGAGACACACGTTAACAATTTTCGGATTCCTATCCCTGAGTTTGTGACACATTCATGATGTTTACCTAACAAAACTGCTTGGAGAGGTGTTAGCGACCTTGTTAGGGCTGGCAAAATAGCTTGGAGAGGTGTCAGCGACCTTGTCATGAGGACAAACTGCTTAGGGAGGTGTTAGCGACCTTGTTATGGCCGACAAAATAGCTTGGAGAGGTGTTGGCGACCTTATCATGTGGACGAACTGCTTTAGAAGGTGTTAGCGACCTTGTCTGAGGCTTCGGCCGTTTGAGTTTAGGACGTGCAGCATTGCATCGGCATTGCAATCGAGGATTTGGCCAATCCGGGTTTTCTAGGTTTTCTGTTTTAATGTGAATTCACCATTTTAAGTTGTTTTATTACATCGATTGCCTAGTGCTATATAAGATGTTTTATATGTGGCGATTTCATTTATGATGTCTTTAACTCATATTGAGTTCCTTGAGTCATGAGTTTGGATGATTTCATGATTTTATAGGATATTCTGGGTTTTGCCATTTTGGCGAGTTGAGATTTATATACATTTATACCAATGAGATGAGGTATAATTGAATTTGGAGATTCTTTTATATTTGAGTTTTGGATCATCCTATTTGAGAATGTTTTATGTTTGCCATTTTGGCGAGAGTTTGTATTGATGTTTCTCCTTTTGAGGAGATATGGTTCATGGAAACCATGTAGACATTTTGGAATGTAACTGATGATATGAGGCGAATGTTTATATTATTTAGTATTATTATTAAATTTACCTCTTTTGAGGTCTTTGTATACTTAAGTGACATTAGTTCACTTAAGTCATGGGTTGTATTCTTTCTGTTGCCTTTTCTCATTCGAAAAGAATTATCACCTTGTGTCTAATGCTTCATATTATCGTCTATCCTCATTAACTGACTGTTTTAGCTAGACTGACCCGTGTATTTTGTACTCGGGTCAGACCGAGTTGTTTCAGGTTAGCTATCAGTTACGGGACTTAGCTTTGATGCATCTGCTTGGATATCAGCCTAGTATTTTGTGTAGTTTATATTTCTTTCCGCTTGACTCTGATATGTATTTGATTAGATGTATATAGTGTGGCCTCTGTACCACTTTTGTGTATCAATTTGTATCATACTAGGATGTATCTATGTATATGTATTTATATATATGATGATTATTGTTCTGTGATGTGATATGCATTCTGTTATTGTATTTTGTTCTGATAGATCTATTAGCCACCTATAGTTTTGTATTAAGCATTTATTGGATATGTCGATTCACTTGAAATAGAAAGAAAAAAATATAGAGCATTTATCGACATATGCAGTAGATGTTTAAGACAAGATTATAGATGTTCGCTCCTAACCAGCCCTATTCTCCACATTAGCAGACAGAATTATCCAGTAATTCTCTTTGTTAATGTGGGTCTCGGGATGGGATGCCACATGCGTGAATGACAGGACGAGCATTAGGTACAAGGTCAATTCTGAATTCTATTTCTCGATGTGGAGGTAAAGATTTTACTTCTCCGAATACGTCTGGAAAATCTCTAACAATTAGTATAGACTCCAAACTGGGTTTGGGATAACCCAAGTTATACATCAATCCTTCTCTTTTAGGACTAGGGTCCTCACCAGAAATTTCGATGAAATCTCCAAATTCGGTTTTAATTGATATCAGTCGATTAATGCAATCTAATTTGGCTTCGTATTTTGCTAGCCAATCTATTCCGAGTAAGACTTCAAACTCGTTAAAATCAAGAACAAAGAGACCGATAGGAAATTGATAACAAGAATATGAGATAGGAACGTATCTACATCGAAGACAAAGATTCGCAGGACCTCTAACTGGATTCTTTACGCATATGGGTTCATCAACAAATCGGGTTCAAGATTTAATTCATCTATAGCTTGTTGAGAGATAAAGCTATATGTAGCGCCCGTGTCAAATAGAACTCTAACAATGCTATCATAAATGATAAGATTACCTTCCAGAACTCCTTTTTCTTTTTCTGCTTTGGAAAATGCAGGTTGGTCTTTGACTGTGTACACCTTTGCTGTCTGAGCTTGCTTCATGGTTGGACAGTCTTTAACTTCATGCCCCACTTTCTGACAATAATAGCATTTCCTGGGCATCGCTTGAACGGACTGATCTCTCTTTGGCTTCTTATAGCTGTTTGAGTAATGGCCTTTCTCTAGACAATTATAGCAAGTGACATTCTCCACTACGCTTCCCTAAACGCTCTTCTATTTCTCTTTGCCCTGCCATGGTTTCTTGCCTCCAAATTTCTGCTTCTTCCAATTTTGATTGCCCGAATTTCCTTTCTCTGCCGGGGCTTCTTGTATATCAAGTGTGGCATATCTGTACCCCATATCAACTAAATCTGAAAAAGATTCCTCAACATGGCCGATCATTCTTTCATGGAATTTCTTATTCATCCCACGAATAAATCTTTCGTTCTTCTTCAAAGGTGTGTTTACCGATTCGGGACCAAAACGAGATAATTCATTGAATTTGTTTAAATATTCTTTGAATGTCAAACTCCCCTGCTTTAAGTCCATGAACTCCTGGTACATTCAAGAAATTCCAGCTGATGGCAGATAACGCTTCTCAAATACTTCTTTGAATTTCTCCCAAGTAAACTCATCTTCTGGCTTATCCACAATAACTGTTCCCAACTAGGCTAAGGCTTCCTCTTGAAGTTGCCAAGAAGCTATGAGTCGCTTCTGATCGTCTTCTAGCTTTAGTCCTCTGAAGATTTTCTCACATGATCTGATCCATGCTTGAGCCTCAACAATTGACTCCTTGCCGGTGAACGGCTTACCACCAAGCCTTGAGAAATTCTTATGTAAATCAGCCAGATTCGGCTGTTGCTGAATAGGTACTGCTGTTACTGCTGTTGGGGAATCCTGATTAGGTGCTGTGGCATTTCCTTGACCCTTAACTCTTCCTCTTCGTCCGCACATTCTTGCTATCTGTAATTAGTAAGAAAATTGATGTAGATATATGGACGAAATATCTTAAGGAATATCAGCAGTTAAAAGAAATAGGCTAAGAAAATTTGGAGTTTCAGCCTCAATTATACTCATTCTAGGGTATACTTCACCCTATCTCTAATAAGCCATCTGATGTGTTATACTCCATAACTAAATTTCTTAGTCAACCTTCAGCTTTGGTACCAAATGTGACGGCCCTGACTCGACTTTCGAAAATCGGCACCGAACGCGACACTCGCATTCAAATGCCATAGATCCAAACATCGAATCTGGTTCGCCGGAGCTTGTAACAACATTAGATGAATGTAAAACAGCGGAACAAAATGAATATCATGCACATCACAAATACAACAACATAATATCCATTACTACATCAGAGTATTTTTTCAATATACATACACCACAACTCCAAATAAACATCATAATAATACAACAGTGATCATATATCCAAAAATTATTCAAAGGAATGAAGTGGTAACGAACTCCCAAAAACTGAACACTTGAGATCCCAAAAAATTCTAAAATATCTTCAAAGCATAACCTCCAAAATACTACTACACCAGAACACGTAAACCTGCTACTAGGATGCCCGTGTGGAAATTATGGGCACCCAGAGTTTAGGAAAGAAATAATAAACTCCGGGTCAGTCATGGGACTGGTATGAGTAAACAAAAACAGTCAGTTTTGGAAAATGAAACTACCATAAGAGCTCCCGCCACACACACAATGCAATCGCAGAATTGGAGGAGATTTCTTCTTATGATAGTCAAACATGCTCGATACGAGAAAAATTCTTTGATATTATTACTAGTGCATAGTGTAGAAAATCATTTTGAAAGTAGAATATTAATCTTAGCCAGCATAGACATTCCGAACTATGCGTACTATAGCCACCATCTAAACAGTGGTGACCACCATAAGTAAATGTCAGGTTATACAACTAAAACCGTACTGGGTTCATATTGGGAATTGGATTTCCAACAAATGGTCAGACTAAGGAACTTCCTACTGCCACATGGGTACGCCTCTGGCGGGACGTCCCGAGAACCTACCCGGCACTCTGCCAACACAAGGCAGGGTTACCTCTATAACTAGGTAACTACTACTCGAGCATGCCACTCCCCGGTCCTTTGGGACCTTTATCCGAGGGCCCTCTATCATAAAGCAACAACTACACAGTAAATGAGATTGGAGCTACCACACGGGTAAATATCTGGGCTCCATACCATGACATCACCTTTTTCCAGAAGGAAGTGACATACCCTAAAGGGAGCGGCCCTCATAACTTTGTCGCATCTTTCCTGTTTCGACCATTTCCAGGTTGTGAGGTCCGATGAGGTCTCGTCCACAAAGCTACGCTTTACACGAAAGCCATGCTTTGATCAGAAATGATCAACAAATGATCATCCACACACAGCAGCACTTAGCATGACACACTACCAAATTGGGAATATATTGCTAATAACCTTCAACTACGTAATCTTTGAGCTCGTACGTCTCAGTAAAGGGTGTTAAGCTAAGAGAATAAATTCTCCGCCACCAACAGATACGTATTTGAAAGAAATCTGCTTTATACCTCAAAATGTAGTGTCAGACACACGACCATACAATTCTGTTCCGGGTTCGAACAGAACTGAGGGCACTTCGTCCAATAAAGGAAGAATCCCTTGCAAATCCTGGTATCCACAATCCCGATCGGACTTCCCATCACTTAGGGAATCTTTATACCGGAGCAACTCAGTGCAGAGACAATCGATAGGTTATCCCATCGTTTTCAAAGACACCCGGTCTTCACCGTTGGTCTTCAAATGCTATCCATTTCGACGCATCACTATTGGGAATGGGTTATTTGACTCAAAGGTCCTTTCTCGACTAAACCGAATAGTGAGCGTTTAATTTTTAAAACACGTGGATATATCAATCACAAAGATTCACATCCAGGGTTCGATGTGGGTTTCGGATAACTAACTGAAATCTGACTCCCTGTCGCATTGTAACGACCCATAAATTTTCGATAATTAAAATAGCTAATTTGATAAGATTTCGTGATTTAGGGTTAGAAAAAATTTTGAAATTTATGTATGGTAATAATAACTAGAATGAAATACAACAAATTTTATCTAAGTAATTATTTATGAATTGAATGGAATACCAAATCAATTGAAATAATATGTAGTCAAAGGTAATTGAACGAATTTGTATTGTATAGGTAATTGTGACATTTGTTTGTAAATAATAAACTTATAAGTAATTAAAAGTTAACGGTGATAATTATTTAAGTTACCTATTCATTTAGTTAGTCGAATTGAATTTGTGAACTAATTGCAATTGAAATGAAAGTTTATATATTAGTTGAGTGCATTATCTCAAACTGTAGTTAAATAATAATGGGGAATTCATTTGATGTAATATAGTAAATCGACTGATAATGAAATTTTATTTAAAAATCCAATATTGAAATCCGTCAAATATTGAACAATTAAATTGTTTAAATTTAATATTTGGAATTTACTGAATAATTGAATAGCGGGAATTGAATAACTGTTTTAATGAAAATGGTTGTTCTATAATTTGAATTTGTTAAATTTTATAAGTTCGTTTCGAATATTTCAAAAGATATTGATTTAAGAATAATCAAATTGTTTAAATTTAATATTACAAATGTTTGAATAATTAAATTCCGAATTTGATATGATCAATTTGATATTGAAATTAAATATATGAAAATAGAGTGAATAATTGAAATTTGATTTAATATGATTCAGATTGGTTTCCAAAGTGAATATAAGTTATATTAGGATTATAATAGAGTTAATAAGATTTTAAAATTGGATATTATTGGATAATTGAATAACGGGTTTAATATGATTAAAAATGATTTGTAAAATTATATTTTATCATATTAAAGTAAAAATGATGTTGTAGAACTTTTAAAATTGAATTAAAAGTAAATTTGTGAAAATTGAATATTTTAATATTTAATTATCGACTGAAAAATAGCCAATTTTCGAACAGTCTCAGAATTGGACGAAACTAGTTCCATTGGATCCGTAATAGTTTGTTATTATCGGATTTCAATTTTCGTAGCAATCAGAGTTGTCGTTTGACCGTGGCAGCTCGAAACGCGTTGAAATTGTTTTAATATTAATTTGGCGAGTTAAAATAGTCATTTTTCAAACAGTCTCGGATTTCGACGAAACCAGTTTCATCGGATCCATTATGTGATATTATTGTAAGTTTTCAAATTTCGTGTTAATCGGATTTACTGTTTGTCCGGAGCAAGCTAAAACGCATAGAAATTCGTTTAATCGATTTAATTTAAATTTGATCGTTTATTTCCGTAACTCGCACAGATGATCGAATTAGCCTCTGAAACCTATTCCATTGTGTCCGGAATGCGGGGTAAACCCTAGAAACGCCGGTCACCGCGCGTAAATGGGAGTTCAGAAAACCCGGGATAAATAGTGTTTCGATAAATTTCTATAAATAGACCCCTTTACTCATAAACAAAAATAAAATAAAAATAGCTATTGTTTTGGAGCCAGCCGCCTCCTCTACAACCAATGGTCGAAATCATCTCTCTTTCCTCCCTCAATTTCTTCGAATCCAAGCAACGATTCACAAAACTTTCAACAGCAATATTGTAGAGCACTCCAAGATCTAGAGATTCAACGGTGGTGATTTGAATAGAGCTGGTGGATTGTCTGCAATTCGACCACCAAGTCATCAAGTTTGAGCACGTTTTCTGGAGCATGGGTACGACCGAGCTCCTTGCTCCTCTGGCCGATGATGAGCGGCGGCAGGGGCTACGACATGGAAGTCCCTGATCGTATTCAAAATGCCGGAGATGGGTGCGGCTATGGAAGTTCGAACGTGAGTTTTGGGTTGTTTGCTCGCGTGAGCAACCTGGGGGATACGCGTTGAGAAGAAGCAAGAAAAGGCGGCCCAGATTCTTCCATTGCAAATGCACGGCCCTGATTCAATTAGGGTTAGAAAATGAGATATTAAATGTAAATTAATTATATTTAAATTCGTATTAACTTTAACACTGTGTAACTTTTTCATACGAGGTCGAAAACGCACGAAACAAATTGCGTTGCGTTCGTATTATCAAATACTACGCTATGGAGCTAGGCAAAATTTTGGGTTAAATCGAACGTCATTCGATTTGATTTAAAATCGTAAAAATCAAGGTGAGTGTTTTATAACGCTCACAACGTACTAAATATCTTTATGCTAGTTAAATTTGACATTATGAAGTGTTATGAATTTTATTTGTCGTTGTTTGATAAAATTTAATTGTCATTTAAATTCACCGTTGAAAAATTAAATTGACAGTTAAATTGAAATTAAAATTGAATTGCGATAAAATTACCTGACATTGATAACTATGAAATTGCCATGAATTGTATTGTCTATTGGATAATTTATTTCGATGGATGCTATTGGTTGATATTTAAATGTTTGGATGTTTATTTGCTTATATATAACCTGTTATGCATACATATGACACTATGATTGATTTAAGTGATACATATTCATCCCTGACATTAATTGAAATAAATAATTACTTGGCCATAGGATAGAAAATTATATACGGACACCGAATTGGTTAAATTAATAATTTTTAAAATCGTCGATTTAAAATTTATTTAAATGTTTTGATTTAAAGGTTATAAATAGAAATCAATTTATAGAAATCGAATTTATCGAAAAATTGTGTTTGGAATGTTGAAATAAATTTTGGTTAAAAGAAATTGTTAAATAATTTAAGTTGAGACTTTGAAATTTAAAAATTTGGATATGATTGCATTTCGGAAATTTATTTGTTTTAAAGATTGAACATTATTTCGAGCTTTGAGTACTACTTAGTAAAAGCGATATAAAAAGATATTTTGAATTTGAACTTGAAATTGAATCATATTTGTAATTGGGTTTTAAATTTGAATATTGAAAGATAATTTTGTTAAGTGTTATAAATTGATATTTTGGAAAATCAAGCTTCGAATCGATATAAATTGAAAGTGAACTAATTGAAGGTGAATGTAGAATTGAATTGATTTGAAGTTAAAGTTGACGTTGTTTGAATTGAAATCGAGATTGAATCGGTAGAATGAAAATTGAAATTGATTTGAATTGGGAAGTTTTAATTGAAATGGTTGGTTTTGAAGCTGTTTTATTTGTTTTCCAAATTACTCAGTTATATAAACCATTTTGAATACTTAAACTATTTTAATCTATTTTTAATCTACTTAACCTAATTTAAATTATTTTAAACTAATTTATCTATTTGAAATCCATTTAAAGATTTGAAGTATTTTTAACTATTTTAATTATTTAAACTACTTTTAAACTACTTAAAACTATTTTCTAAAAATTTCAAGCTGGTAAATAAGGTGAGATGTTTATGTTTAAATCTTGAATTTAAATACGAATTGGGTTAAATGAAGTTGCAACATAAATCGAAATTCGAAATGATTTTGAAATCGAAATGAGATATTGAGATGAAAAAATGATTTTTGAAACGGAATCTTACATTTTGAATAGATACGATGGTATTTGAAATGGATTTGATTTTTAAGCGTATATGATATTTTGATATCAATTATGAATCGATTTGAAATGCAAAAGAGCCAACGGTGTAATAATACGTAGTTATTAAAGAGACCGGGATCGGATATGGACATACTCTCTGTCAATACCGAGCACCACTTTAATAACTATTATACGCGGAGTGTTGATCCAGAATGAAGTGGATGGTTTGGAGAACGCGTTGACTGAAGAAAGAGAACGATATTGGATGACCCCTGACATGACTAAAACAGGAGCCGCGCCGGGCCATTGAGGTTCGCCATCTCTAGCGGACACACTTCTTCGATTCCATATCTATTACATTTGTGATGCGATTTGGGTGCACCCCTTGATTTGGGAGTGTTGTTTCGCGGTGCTGGGGTAGCTGCTGGCTATGCTCAACATCAGTCCGGATCACGCAACTACTAGTATCCTAGTTGGTATCGCCTCATGTACCTAGTCATACTGATTATCCTATTCGCGACAACTACGTTATATTTTGTGTTATACCTATGGGGTACCCTCTGATAACCACCAGTTTACGGTGGGGCTTACGGTGCTGTATAGACTATGGCATTATAAAAATGTGTTAAGGGGGATTATGGTAACGCCTTAACGCTATTTTGATACTTTACATTACTGATAGGCATTATCTACTTAGCGTATTATACTACATAGTAGATAGTTTAACGGATCCTTGAGAGATTGGAAATCCAGTAACATCTCTTAAGTTATTGCACGCATGTTGACACTGGATATGAGAGGTCAAACCCCGTAAACATCTCTGATGCCGTTACACTCATATTTATTTACGATTGATTTAACTTTCATGAGGATTTTTAGTCCTGACTTGAGTGTTTTGTCTTTTCATTACGCTCGGGTCAGTCCTGAGTTTTTCATATTCTTGAAGATCTATTTTGGAGGATGAAGACGAAGATTTGGTATACTATTACTATTATTACCCTTGCATCATGCTGTCTGCTGCATTATTTTAATTGTTCTGTTGTATATGTATAACTCTGATAAATGTCGTATAAATAATTGTCAAAGTATAGTAAACAGCTTCATAAACTGTTTATTTGACTATTATATTTATCGTTCCGCTGCGAGATTCTGTGTTGTTTCATTTCCTTTATTTCTCTTTCCTTTCTTTTCTTAATTACCCCAAAAACCATCTGCCCTTTTGAATGGTTTGGAACCGACATGTGTATTTGATCGTCGGTTTAAACTGTCCAAAAAGGCGGGTCGTTACAGTTGGTATCAGAGCTTTGGTTTAGCGATAACCTTAGCTTTGTGGGGTCTGACTCTTTATAAATAGGGTAGTTGTACCCTATGATGAGTCGCCGAGTGTATATATATGAGAGATCGTATTTGTTAGTGATATAAAATGTTTTATATTGTGTCGGTTGATTTGTTGAGTGGCTTATGGATTCTGGTCAATACGAGTAATTAACGTCATTGATAGGGATCTCTAAACACTTAAACAGAACAATTCGACATAGTATTGTTTTGAAATTTGGTAAATGAAATAATTTTACTCTAATTATATTTTATATATAAAGAAAATTTTCAGAAATTATGGTGACTTATCTAGCTTACCTGGTCGTTAGGAATGATAATACCAGTTATTATCATTAATTGGATATTGTAATTTAATAAATAAGCTGAATTACAAAATGGACAATGATAAAACACTTGTGGAATGTTTTAAGAAAGAAGATCCTATAAGAATATTTTAGAAAGGTGACTTATGAAATAAAATAGATATAATTTGGAAAATATTGAATTTAAGACCCGGAGATTTTGAAAAATGGTTTTCAAAGCTTTGAAGAAAATATATCGTAATATTAGTTGGAAAATATTTATGAGAAATATTTTGAAACGATTTTAAGAAGGAATGAATTCAGTACTCCTCTCTTCTGTCGCTGGAAAATAATTTCGGTGATGACTGCGCAGCATCATCGACGTTCATTTTCGAGTCTCAAAGTGGGGAAGACTTCTAAGAAGCTTTGTTTTTCTTCGAAATTATTTGGATAAATGGGTTTTGGTTTAAACTCCAAAGGTATGATTTGATATATTAAAGGTATAAGTGTATATGTTTATTTCAAATGATTTGAAAAGAACCGGGCATTTAAATTTCTAAGTTCTGTTAATGAATAATTTTCAAATTATTTGAATGAAATGTGAATAACCAGAATTTATAAAATAAGAGGATTATGATATCTAAGCTTATTGTTTGGGAAAACTTTAAAGTTGAAAGGTAAAGAGGATTTAAATAAATCAAATTTGTGTACATTCTAATCAAGAAAAATGAAATCTATAAACTTGTATAATACCAAAATTACATCCTGATAACATATAGCAAGACTTACCAAATGTTAAAAGTTAAAATGATGTTTTGGATATGTAATGAGATATTGTACAACTAAACAGAACCTGAAAATAATTTAAGTATACAAGGAAGGTAAACTCAAAGGGAATTAAAATGTATATAAATGGAAAATTTGGTTGTGATAAAAATTATAAAAAAAACTTAAATATAGCATGAAATGATAAATGGATAAATGGAACAAGTAAGTGAACTTAAGAAAGAAGACAAATGAATTGTATAATATCTTTGGTAAATTGGTTATAGAAAATAAATATAAATGGAATAGAAAAATTGAATTTGTAACTTTGAGATAACCGTAAACTAAGAAAAGTCATATATAAGAAGTTAGACTTTTATGGAACGACTATAAATTAAAGTGATGACTAATAAAATGTTCCGCAAATAAATTGGTTATTAACTGAAACTGAATAGGAAGTAAATGTAAACAAAAGACTTTGGTATAGCTAAGAATCAATTGGGAAAAGAAATTGAGTTTAATTAAATTATATAGAATGTTTAAAATGAACTTGAGTAAGCAAATTCTTTAATAGGATGTTTAAGAAAAGATAATGTTAAAGAATGTGCTATGTAAAGAAATGAATATACTAATTGAATAATGGATTGTGGGTAATTAAGTAAAAAAAAAGAAGTCAATAAAATAATTTAGTATAGATAAATTGGATAGAAATCTATTGGAAGGTAATACGTGAGATTGAACGTATATTATTTTATTCGCATAATGATTTGATCCAAATTCGAGCACAAAATTTCGAGATGATTTATTTCGATCAAGTTAGGATTTTTCACTCGATTTTCGACGGAAAACCCTGGATATGGATTTTTAATTTGATTCTGGAATTCTCTATCGTAGTATATGGCTATGCAAGGAGAATAACAGTTTCCAATCAAGGAACCAAATCCGAGTCCGCACTAGAGGGTCGTGTGAACGATACTAGTTTGGAAGTGAAATTGTGTGATCCAATAAGCGATTAGATTGATATTGCTGACGGATGATATATGTACGGCTTACGGACTTATTTAAAGTTAATAGTGGAAATTTGAGATGCCAAATATAAAATGATTCTTTTAAAAATTATATAACAGGATATATATATGAAAGAGATAAACCAAATTGAATGTAAAATTAATAATTTGGTTATGTTGGGTATGATTTGGTTGTTATATGATTGTTAGTTGATTGTATATAATTCATTAAGTGTTAATGAAATTGGAAGCTATAAATCATTGAAATCAAATCGGAAGTTAAATGAATTTAAAAGAATTTAATTTGATTCAAATTGGAAGTGAACTAATGTAAATATAAATTAGTGAATGTTAACTAATTGAATTGAGAATGAATGTTAGTAAAATCCAACGTTAATGAATCAACTGTGATAAAAATTGAAATCCAAGTCGGTAAATATTAATGAGAAGTGAATTTATATTGATTGGTTATGGATTTGTTGGATGATAGTCGATTGATGATTGCATTTGTTGTTTTGTTGCATTTGCTATGTTGGCACATGTAGTTGTTATGTTGCTATATGATGTATATTGATACTATTTTCATATATGCATGATTCTCATTGTTTGTTGAGTGTTTAGTAGGTGCGGATTACGCTTGCTTCGCATTTGGAGCTCGCTTTCGCGCTATATTAGTCGTATATACTCGCTAATAAAATATAAGGTACATGCTTATTTTTTCATTGGATTTGGTGATTTTTGATGAGCAACTTGGCTTTTGATTTTCTTTTGTTGGTTTGGGGCCCGTAGAGGCGTTTTGTAGCTGTACCGAACGAGCCGCGCAAAGGAGACTCTGCCGAATTTTTTCGTAAATCCGAGTGTTAGAAAATTTTCGAGTTTTAAAATTTTTATAACTTGTTTTGATAACTAACTTTTAAAGTTAGAAAGCCGTTCGGAGTTCATTGTTTTATAAGTTGGTAACTTTGAATAAAATATATCTAATGTTGAATTCTATACCTAGTTCCTTTCCCTTCTTTTTCCTTTTCAGGGACGAAAAGTTTTGAGTGGAGGAGAGTGTAACGACTCGTAAATTTTTGATAATTAAAATAGCTAATTTGATAAGATTTCGAGATTTAAGGTTAGAATTTTTTTTTGAAATTTATGTATGGTAATAATAACTAGAATGAAATGCAACAAATTTTATCTAAGTAATTATTTATGAATTGAATGGAATCCCAAATCAATTGAAATAATATGTAGTCAAAGGTAATTGAAGAATTTGTGTTGTATAGGTAATTGTGACATTTGTTTGTAAATAATAAACTTATAAGTAATTAAAAGTTAACAGTAATAATTATTTAAGTTACCTATTCATTTAGTTAGTCGAATTGAATTTGTGAACTAATTGCAATTGAAATGAAAGTTTATATATTAGTTGAGTGCATTATCTCTAACTGTAGTTAAATAATAATGGGGAATTCATTTGATGTAATATAGTAAATCGACTGATAATGAAATTTTATTTAAAAATCCAATATTGAAATCCGTCAAATATTGAACAATTAAATTGTTTAAATTTAATATTTGGAATTTGCTGAATAATTGAATAGAGGGAATTGAATAACTGTTTTAATGAAAATGGTTGTTCTATAATTTGAATTTGCTAAATTTTATAAGTTCGTTTCGAATATTTCAAAAGAAAGTGATTTAAGAATAATCAAATTGTTTAAATTTAATATTACAAATGTTTGAATAATTAAATTCCGAATTTGATATGATCAATTTGATATTGAAATTAAATATATGAAAATAGAGTGAATAATTGAAATTTGATTTAATATGATTCAGATTGGTTTTCAAAGTGAATATAAGTTATATTAGGATTATAATAGAGTTAATAAGATTTTAAAATTGGAAATTATTGGATAATTGAATAACGGGTTTAATATGATTAAAAATGATTTGTAAAATTATATTTTATCATATTAAATTTTAAAAATGATGTTGTATAACTTTTAAAATTGAATTAAAAGTAAATTTGTGAAAATTGAATATTTTAATATTTAATTATCGACTGAAAAATAGCCAGTTTTCGAACAGTCTCAGAATTGGACGAAACTAGTTCCATTGGATCCGTAATAGTTTGTTATTATCGGATTTCAATTTTTATAGCAATCGGAGTTGTCGTTTGACCGTGGCAGCTCGAAACGCGTTGAAATTGTTTTATTATTAATTTGGCGAGTTAAAATAGTCATTTTTCAAATAGTCTCGGATTTCGACGAAACCAGTTTCATTGGATCCGTTACATGATATTATTGTAAGGTTTAAAATTTCGTCTCAATCGGATTTACCGTTTGTCCGGAGCAAGCTAAAACGCATAGAAATTCGTTTAATCGATTTAATTTAAATTTGATCGTTTATTTCCGTAACTCGTACAGATGATCGAATTAGACTCCGAAACCTATTCCATTGTGTCCGGAACGCGGGGTAAACCTTGGAAACGCCGGTCACCGCATGTAAATCGGAGTTCGGAAAACCTGGGATAAATAGTGTTTCGATAAATTTCTATAAATAGACCCCTTTATTCATAAACAAAAAAAAAATAGCTAGGGTTTTGGAGCCAGCCGCCTCCTCTACAACCAATGGCCGAAATCATCTCTCTTTCCTCCCTCAATTTCTTCGAATCCAAGCAACGATTCACAAAACTTTCAACAGCAATATTGTAGAGCACTCCAAGATCTAGAGATTCAATGGTGGTGATTTGAATCGAGCTGGTGGATTGTCTGCAATTCGACCACCAAGTCATCAAGTTTGAGCACGTTTTCTGGAGCATGGGTACAACCAAGCTCCTTGCTCCTCTGGCCGATGATGAGTGGCGGCAGGGGCTACGACGTGGAAGTCCCTGATCGTTTTCAAAATGCCGGAGATGGGTGCGGCTATGGAAGTTTGAACGTGAGTTTTGGGTTGTTTGCTCGCGTGAGCAACCTGGGGAACACGCGTTGAGAAGAAGCAAGAAAAGGCAGCCCAGATTCTTCCATTGCAAACGCACGGCCCTGATTCAATTAGGGTTAGAAAATGAGATATTAAATGTAAATTAATTATATTTAAATTCGTATTAACTTTAAAACTGTGTGACATTTTCATACGAGGTCGAAAACGCACGAAACAAATTGCGTTGCGTTCGTATTGTCAAATACTACGCTATGGAGCTGGATTGGAACCGTTTGGAGCTAGAGAAAATTTTGGGTTAAATCGAACGTCGTTCGATTTGATTTAAAATCGTAAAAATCAAGGTGAGTGTTTTATAACGCTCACAACGTACTAAATATCTTTATGCTAGTTAAATTTGACATTATGAAGTGTTATGAATTTTATTTGTCGTTGTTTGATAAAATTTAATTGTCATTTGAATTCACCGTTGAAAAATTAAATTGACAGTTAAATTGAAATTAAAATTGAATTGCGATTAAATTACCTGACATTGATAACTATGAAATTGCCATGAATTGTATTGTCTATTGGATGATTTATTTCGATGGATGCTATTGGTTGATATTTAAATGTTTGGATGTTTATTTTCTTATATATAACCTGTTATGCATACATATGACACTATGATTGATTTAAGTGATATATATTCATCCGTGACATTAATTGAAATAAATAATTACTTGGCCATATGATAGAAAATTATATACGGACACCGAATTGGCTAAATTAATAATTTTTAAAATCGTCGATTTGAAATTTATTTAAATGTTTTGATTTAAAAGTTATAAATACAAATCAATTTATAGAAATCGAATTTATCGAAAAACTGAGTTTGGAATGTTGAAATAAATTTTGGTTAAAAGAAATTGTTAAATAATTTAAGTTGAGACTTTGAAATTTAAAATTTTGGATATGATTGCATTTCAGAAATTTATTTGTTTTAAAGATTGAACATTATTTCGAGCTTTGAGTATTACTTAGTAAAAGCGATATAAAAAGATATTTTGAATTTGAACTTGAAATTGAATCATATTTGTAATTGGGTTTTAAATTTGAATATTGAAAGATAATTTTGTTAAGTGTTATAAATTGATATTTTGGAAAATCAAGCTTCGAATCGATATAAATTGAAAGTGAACTAATTGAAGGTGAATGTAGAATTGAATTGATTTGAAGTTAAAGTTGACGTTGTTTGAATTGAAATCGAGATTGAATATGTAGAATGAAAATTGAAATTGATTTGAATTGGGAAGTTATAATTGAAATGGTTGGTTTTGAAGCTGTTTTATTTGTTTTCCAAATTACTCAGTTATATAAACCATTTTGAATACTTAAACTATTTTAATCTATTTTTAATCTACTTTACCCAATTTAAATTATTTTAAACTAATTTATCTATTTGAAATCCATTTAAAGATTTTAACTATTTTTAACTATTTTAATTATTTAAACTACTTTTAAACTACTTAAAACTATTTTCTAAAAATTTCAAGCTGGTAAATAAGGTGAGATGTTTATGTTTAAATCTTGAATTTAAATACGAATTGGGTTAAATGAAGTTGCAACATAAATCAAAATTCGAAATGATTTTGAAATCGAAATGAGATATTGAGACGAAAAAATGATTTTTGAAACAGAATCTAACATTTTGAATAGATACGATGATATTTGAAATGGATTTGACTTTTAAGCGTATATGATATTTTGATATCAATTATGAATCGATTTGAAATGCAAAAGAGCCAACGGTGTAATAATACGTAGCTATTAAAGAGACCGGGATCAGATATGGACATACTCTCTGTCGATACCGAACACCACTTTAATAACTATTATACGCGGAGTGTTGATCCAGAATGAAGCGGATGGTTTGGTGAACGCGTTGACTGAAAAAAGTGAATGATATTGGATGACCCCTGACATGACTAAAACAGGAGCTGCGCCGGGCCATTGAGGTTCGCCATCTCTTTCGATACCATATCTATTACATTTGTGATGCGATTTGGGTGCACCCCTTGATTTGGGAGTGTTGTTTCGCGGTGCTGGGGTAGCTGTTGGCTATGCTCAACATCAGTCCGGATCACGCAACTACTAGTATCCTAGTTGGTATCGCCTCATGTACCTTGTCATACTGATTATCCTATTCGCGACAACTACGTTATGTTTTGTGTTATACCTATGGGGTACCCTCTGATAACCACCAGTTTACGGTGGGGCTTACGGTGCTGTATAGACTATGGAATTATAAAAATATGTTAAGGGGGATTATGGTAACGCCTTAACGCTATTTTGATACTTTATAATACTGACAGGCATTATCTACTTAGCGTATTATACTACATAGTAGATAGTTTAACGTATCCTTGAGAGATGGAAAATCCCGTAACATCTCTTTAGTTATTGCACGCACGTTGACACTGGATATGAGAGGTCAAACCCCGTAAACATCTCTGACGCCGTTACACTCATATTTATTTATGATTGATTTAACTTTCATGAGGATTTTTAGTCCTGACTCGAGTGTTTTGTCTTTTCATTATGCTCGGGTCAGTCCTGAGTTTTTCAAATTCTTGAAAATCTATTCTGGAGGATGAAGACGAAGATTTGGTATACTATTACTATTATTACCCTTGCATCATGCTGTCTGCTGCATTATTTTAATTGTTCTGTTGTATATGTATAACTCTGATAAATGTCGTATAAATAATTGTCAAAGTATAGTAAACAGCTTCATGAACTGTTTATTTGACTATTATATTTTATCGTTCCGCTGCGAGATTCTGTGTTGTTTCATTTCCTTTATTTCTCTTTCCTTTCTTTTCTTAATTACCCCAATAACCATCTGCCCTTTTGAATGGTTTGGAACCGACATGTGTATCTGATCGTCGGTTTAAACTGTCCAAAAAGGCGGGTCGTTACACGCATCGAAGTTTAAATGACGTTTTACGAGTAAAGGGGTTTTCACATCAATACAGAACAAATCACAAATCATAGTGCAGTATAGAGCAATCTACATCACACAGTATCACAACCACAACAGAAATAACAATTCAGTACAAAACAATTATTTTAAATCAATGTGAGTGCGATTTAATAGATTAGCCGCATAATTATATTTTTATTGATTAATTTAAATCAATGATTAATTAAATCTTAATTAACTTGATTAATTGTTTCTTAATTAATTATTTTAATTAACCGCTAAATTTGATTAGTCAACTTTAATTTATCTGAATAACAAATTCTTAATTTACAAATTAATTTAAACACTTAATTGTTTATTAATCAATTTAATTACAAATTGTAAATCATTATTAATTTCTTTTCAAAAATCATTAATTAATAAAAATTATTTACCTTAATTATCATTTAAAATCTTCTTTATATCTTAAGAATCAATTTATTGTTACATTAAAAGTTTTAATGTAAATTAATTTTCAATTCTTATTTTAAATGTAATTATTTAATTAAAGGGTTAATTTAAATTTTAAAACATTGTTAAATAATTTAAAATTATAGTAAGTTTTAACTTAACACAATCAACATTGTTTACCTTGTAGATGCAGAAATTAACTTAACATTGTATATTCAAAATTTTATTGGGCCTGACCCAATTTTTAACCAAAACCCGAGTAAAACTAGGATTGCACCCGAGTCAACCTCGGGTTCTTCTCGTCTCCTCCCCGAGTTCTTTCTCCTTTCTTCCCCACGTGCCTGTTTCTTCTTTTCCCGTTTAAGTTAAGTGCCCAAACTCAAATAGCTGAGAGTATACTCGCGTACGTGAGTTCCATCCCGAAGCCAACCGCGCATTTTCTCGAGTTTCAACTCGAGCTTCCAATCTACAAACTCACTGACAACCAAAACACGTCGTGCACGTGCTCGACGTGGCGCCGCCACTCCGGTGATCATCACGATCATCGGCGGGTCGAAAAATCCATGCAAATGCAAAATCGAACTTCGATTCGACCCAATAAACTCGAAATTGAAAATTCACCTTTTCGTCGAACTGTAACTCGAAATCCACCAGCCTAAAATGCCTCGTTCTCCTCGCACAGTTCACCAGAAAGTTCACTTCACGATTCCGGCCATATCATGTCAACACTTCGCACTATCATTACCAAAAGGCATACGCAGCTCGATCGCTCCTAGGTGATGAAATCATCTCATTTCTTTTTCACTGAAAATTTTGAGGTTAAAGCCTACTTTAGTTCGTACCATCAATTCATGCATTCAAAAAAAAATTCGACAATTTTCCCATTATCACCGAAGTTCAAACGAGCTTCCATCCGAATTTCAACAAGTATCATTGGATCGTTTACCGGAAATTTGAAAAAATGCAAATTCGGGCTAAATTCGAATTGCTCTTAACCTACTTAAGTAAAAATCATTGTATTGCCTCTAAAAATCATGACTTGATATGCTTATTAAAATTATGTGATCAAATTCATGTTTTAAAATAGTTGAATTCATCAAAGAATTTTGTTTTTACTGTAAATTACAAGTTGCACAGACAAAAACTTCATATTCAAGCTTGAAATAAATTTTTAGCTGTAACTTAAGTTGAAGCAAACTGGTTTTGTAAAAAACTATGCTAAATAAATTATGTGAGTTTGTTTAAATTTTCTTCAATTTACTTTTGTTCTTAAACAAATTATTAAGAACAAACGGTATAATACTTTCGGTAATACAGAAACAATACAAACCACATTTTCTTTCCAATATACAACTCAAAACACAAGATCCATGAAATAAATACTTATATTTCAAAGACAAATAAGTTTACTCACTGAATTTTCCTGAAACAAAGAACTGCCCTTGTTTTTGAACCCTGCAGATATTCTGCTTTTAATTTTTTTTCCTGTTTTGTTTTGTAAACTGGTTTTGAATTTGTAAAATGATGTTTTTTTAATTATTTTCTCTTCCAGGCTTTGCTATGTTTTGTTTGAATGACTTAAAGCAACTATGCATGTGTATATACAAGGAGAGGGTTTGTACAGGGGAAGGTTTTACCGGTGCAACAGTTTCTTTGATCTGGTTTTTTTTGTTGACCGAGCCAAAATTAATTCAGCTGAAATGATTTGATTTAGACTTAAAAAGAGATAGCATTTAATGTTTGTGTTCCCACCTTTGTTTACATATATATGATGTTGATTTTATAAGTACAAAATTTCCTTTTCTTTGTAAGTACAATTTTTTGTTTTATTTAAAATATCTATCTTCTTGTATAAGCCTTGTTCGCTTTTTTTATATGTACTCTTTGGTTTCGTTTTACAGTTTTTTTATTGTTTATATTTCCACATACTTACACTTAAATGTATGTCCTTTCTTTTGTGACCAAAACTTGTTTTTGTTTTACATACAATTTTTCTTGTTTCTTGGTTTATATAGTTCTTATGCAACTTGTATGAATTTTCTATGTCATCTTATAACTATAAAATCTTATTACAACATAAACCTTGAATTTCATTTCTATTTTAAAGTTAACTATTAATATTTCATTCGTTACATATATTTTATTTTATTGTTTAAAACAATTTCCTGTTTGTTATACATTTTTATTTATTTATTATTATTATTTGTTTAACCTAACTATCAAACATTTATTCAATTCCATATATCTCTCTTTTATTAAATTTTAATAATATTTTATTTCATTTGAAACTTTCAAATTAAATCCAAAAGTTCAAATAATTTATCGAGTTTAGAATTCAAAATTTTGGGATGTTACAGTTCCAGATTTGAACGGAACCAAAGGCACTTCAAAGAAGCCCTTGCAAATTCGGGTATTCACAATCCCGATCGGACTCCCCATCACATATGGAGATCTCTATACCGGAGCAACTTAGTGTAGAGTCATTCGACAGGTAATCATACCGTTCTCAAAAATACCCGGTCTTCGCCAACGGTCTTCAAATGCTATCCATTTCATAGTATCACTATCCGGAATGGGTTATATGACATAAAGTCCTCTCCCGGCTAAACCGAATAATGAGCGCTTAACTTTGAAAACATATGGATCCATTCGGATCATAGTTAAGTCACAACTTATTACCCAAAACCTTTCTTTCAAATGGTTTTAAACAAATTTCCACTTTAACCTTTTAAATAAAAGATTCACCCTTGAAGATCCTCTTAAATTTTAAACAAGGTTCACCAATCTTTAACAAAGATTCATTCATAGCTTTCAAAACAATTCCATTTCAAACTTGAAAAACTGGAAGTTCTTTCTTTATATGAAAACCATTATCATTTAAAAACAAATGCTTTTTGTAACAACCCTGGTTGGAGGTTACCGTAAATATTAAATTATAATATATTATAATTTAATATTAGAATTAATTGGAAGAAAATGATGAATTATATTGTTTATTTGGTATAAACAATATAATATGAATAAATTTTAGGAGAACAATATAAAAATAAGTATGTGTCATGAAATAAAGCTTACAAAAAAAAATGAAGGACATGTGTCACAAGGTTAAATAAAATAGTGACACATAACCCCATTAGGTGTCCATGTGTAGAAACATCTTAAGACACCTAAGTAGGCATGTGTCAACATTTTAAAGCTTGTGCAAAGAGAAGTAGACAAGTGTCCAAAACTAAAATTACCAAACTAGTCTTGAAAATTTCTATATAAAGGGTGGAAATGTTCACTTATTTTTCTTTCTTTCACAAAATAAAAACAAAAGGAAGATAAAGTGAAAAAAAAAACTTGGAGAAAGCTAGGGAAAAAGAGTCAAGGCAAATACACAAGTTTAAGCAATCATAGGTCCGGCAAAGGCGAATTCGAGTTGAAAACTTCCATCTTCAAGCCTAAATCATCATCTTTTTGCTGCTAATAGGTAATCTAAGGCTTATAGCAACTGTAAGTGAACAAATTTCAGAAGCAAATAATCTCTTGCTTGAAATATTTGGTTAAATATGTTGAATTTTACCTCTGTTCTATATTGATTGATGCTGAAAATGCCCTATCTTGTTTGCTCATATCTGGCTCGTCCGGTGTCGGATTGATGCCACTCTTTTTTAAGATTGTAGAGGACTGATTATAGTTTGTTCATGTTAACTTTCATTGGGTTTTGAGTCCGTTTGGACCTTCTTAGTTGCTGTCAAAAATGAAAACCCGGGAGGGATTAAGCCCAGAATATTCTAGTGGCTGGTTAGTGTTTTCGCCATAACTTTTGTGTTACTTATCAGAATTTTGATTTCTTGGATGATCTGAAATATTTGTGAAATATGCCAAAACTTTCATGTTTTCAGTTTTGACAGATTTAGAAGTCTACATAGTGGAAAATTGGCATTTTCATCGCTGTCCTGTGTTGACAGATAGCGCAAATAATTTCTTTCTTAGTAGTATTTCTATCATAACTTCTTCGTTACTGATCGGAATATCAAAATTTATGAAGTTTTGGAAACTGAAGAAAGAATGTGACAACTTTTTTTTGTATCACTTTCTGTAATTCGTTGACTAAAATGTTTAAAAATCTCTTGCAAACTCGCTGTCCTGTTGTTGTAGTGTACTCAGTGTTTTGTGCAAACCTGAGCTAGTATTTTGCACATAACTTTCGCGTTTCTTATCCAAATCCAATAATTTTTGAAATTTTGGAAACTGCATAAAGAATGTGACAACTTTTATTTGTATCACTTCTTAAAATTTTCTGATTAAAGGGTCGAAATAGCTGATGCAAGATCGCTGTCCTGAGCACTTGCATGTAGCCTTGTGTGTTGTATTTTGCTTTGGTTGATGAGTTTTCTGATGATGATTTTCTTTTCACTTGATTTGCGAATAGTTTGAGCTTAGATGATTAAACCATTCTATAGATAAATCATATATGGTTGGGGATTTGAGGATTTGTTCTTATTTTCTAAGATTTTATAATTTATTAAAAACTCTGAAAATAAGCCGTTTTCTCTCTAAAATCTTTTCTATAAAATTGTTGGAAATTGTTTTAAAATCATGTTTTCTCTTGAAAAATATGATATGTATAATTTTACTTATTTTTACTATTTATATATATATATATATATATATTCGGACGTATAAGAAAATAAATTAAACGATTTAGTAAATCCACGAGGAATGGGACTCGTGCATTCACTTAATCGTTTAATTATGGACTTGTACGATCGAAACCTCTTGAGTATTGTATCTTGAGTTAGTATTTTAGATTTTCAATTCCTATTACAGGAATTATCCAAGTAGCCAATATTTGGTGAGTTGAGATGTTCGAGATCTCCTATTATAGGAGTAAAAACCGATGAGAACCACTTAAAGATGTTGTTTTACTTGCCGATGAGATGAGGTAAGTCTATTTATGAAGTATTTATGAAGTTAAGATGTTTATGATGATTTAAGATGTTTATGATGATTTATGAAGTTAAGATGGTTATGATGATTTTCACTTGTTGATGAAATGAGACAAGTCACGATGGAACCACTACTCGTCGATGAGAAGTGATGAGTATGGTATTATATTAACTCGCCGATGAGATGAGGCAGAGTGAGTTTTATGATGATTCTGATGTTTTATGATGTTTTCTAATGTGGAACCAACTAATGATTAGTAAAACATTAGGGGAGAACATATAGTATAGGATATACGATTCTCACCTTTTGGGTTCCTATTCGAATAGTTAAGACACATTCAAGATGTTACTAGTGCTACCGACCGAGTACTCGATTGGAGTCACCATGATGTTCATAAAGTTATTATTCGACTCCAATCATCACGATGTTATTACTCAGGTTTTTGTGACTGGGTGTCATCAAGATGTTTCCGACTATAGTCAATCAAGATGATCACGATGTTATGATGTTATGTGACCCCAAGTCATCACGATGAATGATACCAAATAATGGAAGTACTAGTCAAGATGTAAATAGCACGTGCAACATGCTTTTGCATGTAATAATTGGCCAATATGAGATTTCTTTTATGAGTTATGATGATTTCGATTTCACCATTTTTGATGTGTTTACCTAGCCTTATAGATGTAAATAAGGCAAATATGATTTCTTTGAGGATTTTGGTGATTTCGAATTTTACGGATTTATACTTGGGATTTATATACGACTTGAGAGATTATTTATTCATGGATAATGTTTGAATGTTTTCCCTTATACCATATACATGAATTCCTTCAGATTAACCCAAGTATATGTATATGCAAACCACCATAGAGACATAGTGAAGTTACTTGATATCAACCCTAGATGTTCATACCTACTTATGTTATCCCGTTGTGAAGCTCTTCTCTTTACCTTATCGTATTCCTTTCTAACGATAAGATTCAGTTGCCTGACCCGTGTGTTTATCACTCGGGTCAGACCGAGTTGTTTCAGGTATCATCTATTGGACTTAGCTTGAAGTTGATGCTGGATATCAGCTCTCCTTTCTCTTGAGCAATTTCTTTTCTTTCGCATACTCTGATGTATCTATATTTGATTAAATGCATATGGTATGGTCGTGTACCACCTTTATTGTATTCATATTGTATTGTACTAAACATGTATCAGTGTATATGTATATACATGATGTTGATTACTATTCTGTGATGTGCTTTACATTTAGTTATTGTATTTTGTTCTGATAGATCCGTTAACCACCTATAGTTTTGGATTAAGCATTTACTGGGTATGTCGATCCACTTGAGTTGAAAAAAAAGTTATATTGCATTTATCGACGTATTCAATAGATGTTTAAGACAAAATTATAGATGGTCGCCCTTAACCAGCCCTATTCTCCGCTTTAGTAGACGGAATTACTTGTTAATTCTCTTTACTAAGGTGGGTCTCGGGGTGGGGCGTTACACTTTTCGTTTCGGAAAAATCCGATCAAATATACACAAGTTATAGCCTTCAAAAGTATAACCCGAAAAATCAATGAACTGCCATATACTCAGCAAGTTCTATTTAATTAAATTCAAATTCCCAAAATAATTTATTTAATACACTTCAAAATGGTTTAAACTCTATATATATACATTGTATAACTTGTATAACCCTTTCAAACCATACTTTCAAAATAATTTCAAAACTTAAACACGAAATATTATATTCAAACTAAATTTCAAAATTTTAAACTTCCTTTTCAAAAGCTTTTCATATTCAATCCAATTCCATTTCCAAAACCAGTTAGATTCGAAATTCAACTTTTAAATTATTTTTAAATTCAAAAACCCATAACTTAACAGATTTTTCATGAAGTCCATATTTGTCTGTGTGTGGTGTAGTCCAGGGGTTTTACACACAACAATAACATATCACAACCATCATCAATTCAAGCACAACAATATCGATAAGCGGTATAATCCTATAACGCTTATCTTTATTCACAGATTCATAGATAAATATGTAAATTCATCACAGATAAATAAATCATAGTTCATAGCTCAATCATATCACAGAACATCACACATCACGGATATCAAACAATTCAAAGCATTCAATACATTCCAAACATCCATAAGTAAGATAAATTAATCATCTGATTAATTTAAATTAGATTAATTACTTATGAACAAATTATTAATCCTGGTTAATTAACATTAAGTAATTACAAACCATTTTAATTAATTATCCTTTAGTCATTTATTAATTAGCCTTTAATAATAATTTAATCAACTTTTAATTATTAATTAATAAACCTTAATTAATAAATCAATTAACCTTTAATCATTAAATAATTAACCTTTAATCATTTAATTATTCTTTAATTAATTATCCCTTAATTAATAAATCAACCCTTAATTAATTAACCTTTAAATTAATTAATTATCCTCAAACTAATTATCCCTAATTAATTAATCAAATTTTCTTAATTACTTTCTTTAAGTAATTACCTTTAAGTAATTAATTACCCTTAATTACTTACATTAATTAATCTTAATTAATTAATTAATTATCCTTTAATATAATTACATAAAGTAATTATCTTTAATTGCATTAAGTAATATTCTTTTCTTAATTACATTAAGTAATTATACTTAATTTATTTCATTAACTGTCATTTAATTACTCATCATTAATTACTTAACTCATAACAAATTATTTAATCCTTAATTAAAACCTTTAATTACTAACTAATTAATTAATCTTTAATTACCCAAGGCCTTAATTAATTTAAGATAAACCATTTATCTTAATCACTTACTTAATCACATCATCAGATTCTATTTGAAACAATTAAGAATATTTTAAATAACTATCCCAGTATAATTACCTAAAACCAAAATAATTTTAAACATATTTTAACTTTACAATTAGATCTTTGGAAACTTGATTATAATTTTAGTTTGAAAGCATGGTTTATATTTTTTGTAAAAACTTATTTACCTTAATATACTTTAAAATTTCATTTTAAAACTTGCTTTACCTTTAAAACTTCAACATTTTATTTTGTTTTTGAAACCTTTAAAGAGAAACCCAAGCTATCTTTAGTTTTTTCCCGAGCATCCCCCGAGAAACTCGCAAACCTGATTTACTTCGAGATAAACCCTTAATGACGTCGAGCCGAACATCGTCTTCCCTGATCATTATACTCAATCTAGACACAACCATATGCGCGTGCACGTGCACGATGAACGACACGACGCCGACCATCTCTCCGGCCCTCACCAAGCTGCTGACGACCTCGACAAACAACATGATCACCTAGAACAATGAAAACGACAGCCAATCAAAATCGAGCTCAACGATCCAAAATCTGGAATCCATCTCATAGGAAAACCTCCTCTGGCCATCACCTCCGACCTCCGGGACTCATGTCATCCAACCCAAAACCACGCCAAGATACAACAAACCTTTTCACCCTCATGTGATCGAGTCTAGTCCACCATCCACGTTGAACGAGCCTCAACAACATCGTCGTTCCTATCTGACCATTGAACCCTAGTTTGCCGCCGATACACCACCACGTTGACTAACAAATTCCCACACTATTTTTTTCGAGCTTCATCTTCACTGAGCCTTCTCCTGACCAAATCCCGGCCACCATTAATGCTTGCTTCGCTAGAATTTGATGAAACTAACTATTACGTTCATCTACAAATTCCACATCCAATACCAATTTAAAAATCTTGATTTTTATTTTAAAATCATGGTTTTCCAAGTCAAACCCGATGATGTAGGTGAATCAATAAATTATGAGATTCGAATTTATCATGTTTATGAAATTTTTCACTGTATATTTAAATTTCCATATAAACTCAATTTAATTCTTCTCAAAAGTATTTTTAAGACCTAGATCTTGATCAAACAAACAAGTTTCGTTCATATCCTAAAGCCTAAAAAGGATTTGAGGAGGAGCTTTTGATTTATGAAACATGTTTTGAAAGCCTGTAACCAAACAGAGGCCAACAAAGCCTGTATATCAGATATGCACACCTAAATTTATATACAGACAAACATACTTATATTCATGCCAGAAATTTTCAAAACATACTTGCAAGAAATAATCGCTAATATCAAGTTATCTAACAAATTCAAGTTTTAAATCTAAAAGTTCACCCATCTTGTTTTAAAGCAAAGTACCGGAACCCATCTTTGATAATTTGATCTGAAGGTTTGATTGATTTAGAAATGCAAGTTAATCTGATCTTTGTTGCTTCAGTTTTGATTGCTTTAAACTTTGCTTTGCTCTAATCATTGAATCGGGTTTTATTTTGCTTAGTTTTCTGAGTTGGTCTTTGTTTTGAAACTAGTTTGCACTGAAGCTCGATTTGTTTTCAAGTTGAAGTTTGTTACTTGATGTTGTTGAATTGATTTCCATTGATCTCAGGTTTGTTTCCAGGCTTTCTTTCTTTAATTTTATTTGATTTCTTTCTCAGGTTTGATCTTCTTTTGATTTTCTTTTCTTTGTTTCGCAGTTTTGTTTCAGGTTTGAGAATATTTTAGAGAAAGATGAAGAAAGTTTTGAACTGAACTATGAGGCTAAATTCTTATTTGTATATTATTCAATTTCAAAAGAAAAATGATCTTGCCACTTGTCTATATTAAGCAACACTTGTATTTGCATGATATAAATTTTTTTTACACTTGTTAAAATAAGTATTTTTGTGTTTAAATCCTTGCTTTTAAATAATTTTATAAATTATATTTTAGACCCTTATGTTAATAAATTTATGATTCATGTTTTTATAAATATCTTGTTTAGATATGTATTATATTTTCAAGTTTATACTTCTTATGTTTTAAATGTTATATACTTTTATAACTATTTATATAACCTTTAGGAAAATGATTTTAAAACCAATTATACATAAATAAGTAATCATATTAATTATATATATAAGAGTTTAAATTAAAATAGCCTTTTGAAAATTATTATATTAATCTCAAATCATAAATTCCAAATACACACAAACACACACATATATATTAAAATTTAGAAAACAAAATTTTATTAAATTTAAATTACATTGTTTTCAAATCCAATTTATTTCTCAAAATATTTATTTTTGAGTTCCAAATCCAAAATCCAATTAAGAATCAATTGGTATATACATATATAAATAAACAACATATATTATCTATTTTGGAAATTTTCAAATTCAAATTTTAAATTACAATCTATTTATATAAATAAATAGGAACATATCTTATTTAATTTAAAAAATTCAAATTAATTCACAATTTAATCCAAAAATTTATATAAATCACCAATTTAAATTTGACTTAAAACCGGGATCGTTACATTTTACTTTTCATATATTTTGATATATTTGAGGTATTGGGTGTTATATTTAATGACATGGATGATTCTTCCCTATTTAGTGCTATAGTAGCAATGTGCTATATTTTTAGTATTTTCAAATACTATAAAGTGAAGATTTAAATTTTTAAAAGGACTTCAAGTGATTTCTAAATTCTATATATTTTAATAATTATTCTAGAATTACTAAAAGAAAGAATTTATTCTAAAATAAAAAGTATGATTTTTAGATATTATAAACTAATAGTTTTATAAAATATTTTAAGTAGAGATTTTTGAACTATAAAGTAAAGAATTTATAATCTCAAAAATAAGTCCATCTTTTATAATAAAGGAATATGGTTTTGAAAAGAAGATAGTAATATTTTGGTATAAATATTTATTAACATTTTATATAAAGTGATATTCATATACACACATATAATAAGATTTATTTAAAAATATGGAAATTTATAGATGTGATAATGTATACAAGTGACATTTTACAAATAAAGAGAAGATTTGTAAAATCGTATTTTATGAATAAAAGGATAAATTTACAAATGTGTTTATAAATTAAGAGAACTATTATCATTGGATGGATTGGGGAGATAAATCACAACTGTAGATATATAATAAGATGCGGAATGTTATTTTAGAAAAATAGGTGATTCTTTTTTTGGAAATTCTATGATGTTTCAAATCAAATGTGTTTTTAAAACTTTATATTTAATTCCAACTTCTTATTTATGTTTTTAAATTACATATATAAGGAATTTTTTAAATAATTATTTTAGGAGTATTGGTTTTCTAAAAAAATATAATAATAGTAATAAATATTTAATTTTAGAAGACAAATTTAAAAGGGTATCTTTTATTTTTTTAAAGGGAATTTTGTGGCTCAAAAGAGATATAGGAACATTTGAAGTAATAGTTATGAATCATTTTGTATAACAAGTCAAAAAAAGGATTTATATTATAAGCATTATTTCAGAAGTGGTAATGCTTTTATGAAAAGTGTTTTATGGAATAAAAGGAGTGGTTTTATAAGTAATATCTTATGATGCAAAAACTGATGTCATTTAGGAAAATAAAAATAAGAGAAATGAATTCCATTTGGAGGAATATTGCAATATTAGATGTGACTAGGTTATGCAAACTATATGAGTTTATAACTATATTTTGGAAATTATGTGTGTAGATTTTGGTGTTCTATTAGAGAGTGTGTTTAAAAAGGAGTTCTGTTTTATACTTCGAGTTGATTTTGTAAAGTAGTTGTATAATTGATTTGGAATTTATAAAACGAGCTTATAAATGATATTTTAAGAAGGTTTTTAAAGAGCTTATAAATAATACTATAATGGAGTTATCAATTAAATTTGGAAATTTTATAAAGAAATATATTGTTGTGATTTAAATATTTATAAGGAAATTTATAAATAAAGTTTTGAGAGGAAATTTTGGAATGGAGTTAAAATTATGAAAGAGACATGTAAATAGGACAGTGTTGGGTTTATTTGTATACTATTTTTAAATGACATTGTTTTAAATCAAATAAGCGTGTTTTTAAAAAGGAAACCTTTCTTAAGGTTTGTGAATATACTTATAATGTTAAATAATTATGCAGAAAGTTTTCTAAGTTTTTAAGGTGAAATGGGTTGTGAATATACTTATATAGTTGAGTTAAGTATACGAATATTTTCAAAGTATTGGAAAGTGTTTTTAATATAATGATTTACAAAGTGGTTTAAATTACAGGAATGATTAATTTAAGAGGCCTAGAGTTGCTTTGTACTTAACCAATGTTATTTCCCTTTAGAAAATTAAAATCTGGTTGCATTGTCCGTTTATTTGATAGTTAACTAACCGATTATCAAATGATGGCTAGTTTTAAATTATCGTTGTCCATTCAGAGAGACCGGGATTGGATATATTATCCGAAAACCACTCCGAACTGAAATAAGCGTTTCATATTGGAATATTTTGAAGATAATCAAAATGGAGTTTTGGAAGTGAAGGGGCTACTTGCTACTAATCCCGAGGATGATTCCAAAATGGTTGTAGTAGAAGTGGTGCCTTCGGTTTCTTTCAGTCTTAGAATAAACTTGTATGGATGAATGAGGGCATTGTATTATTGATAAGAAGGCACTGTTAGCATTCCAAGTGGGAAGTGCTATATAAAGGTAAAACGTAACCTTAAGCCTCATCATCGAAAAATGACAAAAATCGGGCATGCAGTAGGGTCAAGTGGGTCGGTCCCATCAGGCTATGGTCATTCCAAATCTAGATCGGTTAATATCTACTCACGTATGCTTTGAGGCCCATTAATGAAAGGGGTGATCATATTCGGTACTACTAGTCAAGTGGTATGCCAGTCCTGTATGGCAGGGATACAAGATGTTCTTGTTAGACCCCGGTACATTTTATCTAGAGATGTACCATCGGAAGGTAATTCCTTACTTGTCATAAGTATGGAATCATTTTCCAATGCAAGCTTTATGGACTTTGTTGTGCCCAAATATTCTGAAGCGTGAGATTAAAGCATTTCAGCTATTTTATATATTTTCTTTGAATCCGTATACATTATTATAATATCACTGGATTTTCTATAGAAAATGTTTTGGTTATCGTAAGGTAAAAAACCCGCCCGCTTTATGTGTGGCTTGGTCTTACAAGTTACCTTTATTTTGAAAATAGTTTGACAACTTTTAAAATCTAACTGGGTGCGTATCTCTCACACTGGTTTACCAGACTGACTCGGTTGTTATTTTATTATAATGTTTGGGTCTGATCTAGCATATTTACAAATTGCTTGGGATGCATTGGAGCTTAGGAGACGAGTTGGAGATCTTCATGACAAATTTTTATATTTGTTTATTTTTCCACTACAATGTTTTTGAAATTATCAGTATTGTGAGTACAGGTTGTTATAACTGTCCAGGCTGATGATTTGTTATATGTGTATTCTGATTTGATGTATGTATATAACAGTTTCTCTTTTGTAAAGATCATTGATATTATATTACATATTGTTCCACTCGATTGTGAGATTCTGTGTTGTTTCAGTTTCTTTTTCTCTTCTTCTTTCTAATTTCTTTCATATAATTATCTGTCTTTCCATTCAATTTTGGTTTTACATATATGGTTTATTATCAAGTTAAATTATATGGGTTTACGGGTTGTCACACTTGGGATCAAAATGCAAGGTTAAGTAAGAACCTTGGCTTTGGTAGGGCAACTCAATAAGAGATAAGGTGATGGAATGCCTTATTCTGATTTTTGCGTGTATTATAAATATGAGCGTGTTTTTTTAGTGATTATAAAAATGTTTTATATTTTGTTAATTTATCTGTGAGTGGCTTATGAATTCTGGTCGGTACGTAAGTTACCACGATATAGGTAGGAGTTTCTAAACACTTAAATAAGGCAAACTGACACAATATTGTTTTGAGAATTAGTAAATAAAATAATTTTACCACAATTATATTTTATATATAACAGATAATTTTTTAGAAGTTATTAGTTATATATGGTGTGTTTGGTTGTTAGTGAATGATAATATTTGATTATTATCATTTTTCGTTCCAATAAAAATTGTTATTATTATAATCTAAACAAAGGCAAACATTTGTGAAATGAGTTATATAAGAAATTAAATTTATATATATGAATTATAAAGTTTTGATTATAATTAAAATAATCAACATTTGTGAAATGATATTACGTAAGAAGTGAGATTATATAAATATGATTTATGAATGTGATTTATGAACGAAAAGAAAATTAAATTGTATAAGTATATTTATAAATATAATTTGTAAATAAAAATGAATTTAAAATAAGAAATTTAAGAATTTAAATCCTATTGATTTTGAAAATTGTTTTTATAGGTTTTTAAAGATAATCATAGTATTATTTTGAAAATGATTTGGTTAGAAATATTTTAAAATGGAATTTAAAACAAATAGAACGAACTGAACTTGCTTCAGTCACTGGGAAATAATTCTGGTGATGACTGCAGTATCATCAACGTTCATTTTCGAGTTTCTAAATGATGAATTGCTACCTTAATGGTTTTCATTGAAGTTTTGTTTTGATAAAAAAAAGTTTTGATTTTAAAATCCAAAGTATGATTTGATAAATATATGAAAATAATTTTTTGAACTTATAATTTGAAAATGGTATAGACAAGAATGGAAAATTTGAAATTGAGATATGAAATTAAAATTTAACTTAAGTAAAATTAAGTAAATTGAGTTGATGAAATGAATTAAATGAAACAAATTTTAACTTAAGAAAGGTTAAATGAAATTGAATTGGATTTGAAACGAAAGATGAATAAATAAAGTGAATGTTAATAATTGAATGTAAATGAAATTAGATGTAAACCGGTTGAATCAGAATTAATAGAATGTAAATTAATCAAATGTGAATTAATGAAATAAGAATAAAAGAATATGAATAAAAAGGAATAAGGCATAATAAGAACTCGGTTGAAATGAATGCTTAAGTTGTTTGTATATTATTTTATTTGCATAACTATTTGATCCAGATTCGAATATACGATTTCGAGGTGATTTACACCGATCTGAGTTAGAATTTTTCACTCATACTCAACGATGAACATTGGATATGGATTTTTGATTGATTCTGATACTCTCTATCATTGTACATGGCTATAAAAAGAGAATGGCGGTTTCTAATCAAGGAACCAAATCTGAGTCCGCACAGTGTGGTTGTGTGAACAATACTAGTTCGGAGGGGAAATTGTGTGATCGAGCAAGCGATCAGGTATGGTATTGCATACACGTGATTTATGTGCATCATACGGGCTTCAATAAATTAAATGTTGATAATGGAAAAATGTAAATTGATATAGTTATGAATTAATTGGATGAATATTATTTGTTTAATGGTTTTTCTTCTTACATTTGCACATAGTTATTGTATTAGTACATGTTATAATATTGATATTACTTTCTATATACATGTTCCATTGGTTGCTGAGTGATTTGTAGGTGCATATAGTGTATGCTTCGTATTTGGAGCTCGTTTTTGCATTTTATTGGTTGTATATGCTTGTTAATACTAAGAAAATGTACATATCTCGAATTACATGTCGTATTTTTATATTTCTCCCTACGAGATGCATTAATTCTGGTTATATATATTGTGAATTTTTCCGATGGAGCTGCAAAGGAGTCGCTGGCGAAATTTTCCGTAAAATTAAGAGTTAGAAATTTTTATTACTAAAATTTGATTTTGAGTTATAACTTAGAATGAGTGAATGGATGAAACTAGTTGGTACAGGTAGGTGAATCTAAAAGACTTTGAAATTTTGTAATCTATTTCAGCTAATGGGTTTGAAAAGGTAATGGGGTTGTGACATTTTCCTACTTACTAATTTCGGGGTTGAAATTCTTTTAATAGTCAGAGAATGTAATGACCCAGAATTTCAGTCATTTGAATTTGGAATATTTAATTGATTTTAGATATTATAGTTAGTGTTATAAGTTGAACAACTTATATTTCAAATTCAGTGATTTATTTGATAACTGAATTGTCAAATTGAATATTTGAAATTATTTAAATTAATTGAATCTTGAATTTAATGTGAATAAAAACGATTTTGAAAGTTGATTTAAATTATGTTTAAATAAGAATGAAGATACCAAACTTTTAAATTGGAATTAAAAGTGATTAAACTGATTTTAATACTAATTCGTTTTAATTAATGCATGAAAACAGCCTTTGGGGACAATGTCTAAGAATCGGATGATATAAGTTCCATTGGATCCGTAATAGTGAATTATAGCATGCTGTCGATTTCGTGGCGATCAGGTGTATCATTTGGTCATGGAATTCGAAATGCATAGAATTTAATTAAAGGAATTTAACTTAATATAATTTGATTTTGAAAAGCTAACTTATGTATATGATGGAATTGGGTCTCGATACTAGTTCCATTGTATTTTGAATAAGAGTTTAACATATAGAACGTCAGGCAGCACACCTCAATTGAAGTTTGAAAATTTAACGTATGAATAGTGCCACGAAATTTTCTATAAAAGGCTCAACATTCTCACTTTTGCAATAAAAACCCTAGCCCTCTAAAGATGCTGCCATTACACTTTAACGACCGAAATTTTCCATCCTTCCTCCCTTAAATTTTCATCAACCATTCAATGAAATGTCGCGGCACGTGAAGGAAAGTCCTATAGCATGACGATCCCTACATGACGAGCGGTTGGATCGCCAGTCGATGATTGGAGTCGGATTGGGCTGCATTCGTACGACCTAAGGCTTGGCGTTGAGGGTGATGCATGCGACCAAGCACGCCTTGGTTGTGGTCGGAGGTGCGGCGTGAGGCGATAGAGGCATTGGTCATGTTTGGTTGATCTCCAATCTGACGGTGGAGGCGCGAGGATCGATGGAAGTTTGCGAGTTTGGGTTCAAAGTCGCGTCCTGGAAAACGTGAGATGGAGGAAAGATGATGACGGTTAAATTTAAATTAATTTAGGTTAATTTCAATTTAATTATCTCAATGTTCATTAAATTATAACTTTTCATATATGGTCAAAATCATGCACAAGTTGTGTTGCGAATGTATTAGCATATACTATGCTACGGAGTTGGATTGGATGGATTTGAAGCTCGTGGGAAATTAGGTTAAAATTGGATGCCTATTTAATTTTACTCCAAACTGGTGCGTTTTGGCGAAAATGGAATCAATGTTAGTTAACGCACCTCTCTGACCCACTTATATTTTAATATAAGTGTGGATGATATTATTGTTGATTGTTTTCTAACAGTTTGGATGGTTTAATTTTTTTTTTGTTGGTGGATATATTCCCGCCATTAGAGTGGCTGAGACCCTAATACATTCTCGTGTAAAAGAGGATGATCCTCTGTATACGATCCCACCTCGAAGCAGTTGATTTATATTTTATGATTATATACTGTATGTAATTCAGGGTGACAGTTTGGAGGGATCCAACTGGATTCCTTACACCGTTGATTTTACTTTCATATATTTTGATATATCAGGTATTGGAAGCCATATTTGAGGATATGGATGATTTTTCCCTACTTAGTGCTATAGTATCACTGAGCCATATTTTTAGTACTTTGAAATACTATAAAGTGAAGATTTAAATTTTTAAAAGGATTTTGAGTGATTTCGAAAATTTATATATTTTAATAATTATACTGGAATCACTAAAATAAGGAATTTATTTTGAAATAATAAGTATGATTTTCAGATATTATAAATTAATAGTTTTATGAAATATTTTAAATAGAGGTTTTTGAACCATAAAGTAAATACTTTTAAAATCTTAAAAATAAATCTGTCTTTTATAAAAGAAGATAGAAATATTTTGGTATAAATATTTATTAATCGTTTTATATAAAGTGATACACATACACACACTCATAAGTTAATATTTATTTAAAAATGTGGAAATTTATAAATGTGATAATGTATAAAAGTGACATTTTAGTTCGTAAAAAGCAAATAAACTATAAGTATTATTTCATAAGTGGAGATGAATTTATGAAAAGTGTTATGGAATAAAAGGAGCAGTTTTACAAGTAATATCTAATAAAAAGGAAACCGATGTCATTCTGGAAAAAAAGAGAAATGAATTCCATTTGAAGGAGTATTGCAATATTTGGTGTGATCGGGTTATGCAAGCTATATGAGTTTATAAGTGTAATTTGGAAATTATCTATATGTAGAGTTTGGTGTTATATTGGAGAATGTGTTTAAAAAGGAGTTCTATTTTATAGTTCGAGTTGGTTTTGTAAAGAAGTTGTATAAATTGATTTGGAATTTATAAAATGAGTTTACAAATGATGTTTAAAATAAGTTTTAGACAAAGCTTATAAATAGTATTATAATGGAGTTTAATTAAATATGGAAATTTTATAAAGAAATTTATAGTTATGATTTAAATATTTATAAAGAAATATATAAATAAAGTTTTGAAAGGAAATTTTGGAATGGAGTTGAAATTATGAAAGAGACATGTAAATAGGAAAGTGTTGGGTTTATTGGTATTACTATTTTTAAATAACTTTGTTTTAAATCAAATAAGTGGGATTTTAAAAAGGAAATCTTTCTTAAGGTTTGTGAATATACTTATACTGTTAAATAATTATGCAGAAAGTTTCATAAGTTTTTAAGGTGAAATGGGTTTTGAATATACTTATATAGTTGAGTTAAGTATATGAATATTTCCAAAGTATTCGAAAGTGTTTTTAATATAATGATTTACGAAGTGGTTTAAATTAAAGGAATGATTAACTTAAGAGGCCTGGAGTTGCTTTTTACTTAACTAGTTTTATTTTCCCTTAGAAAATTAAACTCTAGTTGCATTGTCTATTTATTTGATAGTTAAATAACCAACTATCAAATGTTGGCCAGATTTAAATTATTATTGTCCGTTCGGAGAGACCAGGATAGGATAAATTATCCGAAAACCACTTCGAACCGACGTAAGCATTTTGAATTGGAATATCTTGAAAATAATCGAAATGGAGCTTTGAAGTGTAGAGGACACTTGTTACTAATCCCGAGGATGATTCCAAAATGGATGCAGTTGAAGCGGTGCCTTCAGTTCAGTCCCAAAACGATTTTGTATGGATGAATGTTGGCATTGCATTATTGCTTGGAAGGCAGTGTTAGCATTCCAAGTGGGTAGTGCTATATAAAGGTAAAACGTAGCCTCAAGCCTCATCAACCAGGAAATGACAAAAATCAGGCATGCAACAGGGCCAAGTGGGTCGCTCACACTAGGGTATGGTTATTCCAGTTCTAGATCGGTTACTCTCTACTCGTGTATGCTTCAGGGACCATTAATGAAAGGGGTGATCATATTTGGTACTACAAGTCAAGTGGTAGCCAGTCTTATGTGGTAGAGGTACAAGATGTTCTTGTCAGACCCTGGTATATTTTATCTAGAGATGTACCATCGGAAGGTAGTTCCTTACCCGGTCATAGTATGGAACCTATTCACCAATACGAGCTTTACGGACTTAGTTGTGCCCAACTATGCTGAAATGTGAGATGCACGCATTTTAGTAATTTTATATATTTACTTTGAATCCCTCGACATTCTTATAAAATCACTGGATTTTCTATTGAAAATGTTTTGGTTATTGTAAGGTAAAAACCTGTCTGTGTTATGTGCGGCGTGGTCTTGCGAGATACCTTTATTTTGAAAAGAGTTTGACAAATTTAAAAATCTAGTTGGGTGTGTTTTCTCATGCTAGTTTACCAGACTAACTTGGGTGTTATTTTATTATAATGCTCAGGTCAGATCGAGCATAATTACAAATTGCTTTGGATGCATTGTAGCTCGGAAGACGAGCTGAAGGTCTTCATGACGTATTCCCGTATTTGTTTACATTTCCGCTGCATTGTTGTTGAAAATATCTGTATTGTGAGGACAAGTTGTTATAACTATCCAGGCCGATGATTAGTTATTTGTATGCTCTGATTTGATGTATGTATATAATAGTTTCTCTTTTGTAAAGACCATTGATATTATATTATATATTGTTCCGCTGCGATTGTGAGATTCTATGTTGTTTCTGTTTTTTTTCCTCTTCTTCTTTTCTATTCTTTTTTCTTCTTTCTTTCCCATTACTATTTGTCTTTCCGTTTAATTTAGGTTGGACATATGTGGTTTATTGTCGGCTTGAATTGTGCAGGTTTTCGAGTTGTTACAATAATCAAGTTATATTTCAGTTAAAAATTAATTTTTAAAAATAAAGGTTTAATTTATTACTTAAGTTTAAATTAAGGATTATTTCATTAACTAATTAATTGAGATTAATTAATATTTAATTATTATTTAAAAGTTTAAATTATTATTTAATAATTAATTAAAGATAAATTATGGTGTAATTACTTATTCAAAAGTTAACTTGTTATTATTTATTTATTTAAGAATAATAATTATTTATTTATTTAAAATTTAATTATTTTTAATTTTTAATTAAAGGTTTAATCATTATTTAATAAAGAGTTTAAATGTTATTCAATTATTAAAAAAAAATTTAAAGGTTTGAACCAATTTTTTTTATATTGGTTTTATTTTTAAGAGCAACTCTCTTTTAAAAGAAGATTTTAATCCAAGGGATATCTTTGTCAACTATCCTTAAGTAACTTCAAAATGAATAAGAAACCCTATGACATCTATTTAGCAGAATAAATCAATGTTCTTTTATAATTCACCTGATAGGTTATATTGACATCTATTTAAGCAGAACATGACCTATTTTTGCTATTATACTAACTTAGACATTTACCTACATGTCGATTGATTGTTATTGGTGTTCCTTTACATATCCGCTTGTTATGTAAATACCGATGTTATAACTGAAAAGTTAAAATGAATTAAATGAGAACCATTGTGGTCACTAAGCCTCTTTCTAATTTGTTAAATCAACCATTTTAAATATATTTTTTAATAATGATTTTAAAGTAAAGTTATTACTTAGTTGTAATGCTTAAAATTTATTACCATTTTAAATTTGATATTGAAGGATAATTAAGAAATTGTTTAATTAAAGGTGTTTTGAAGTAATTTAATACTTTTTAAATGGTTGTTTAAAGCCAATATTTTGATACCGCGGGAAAGTAAATTTAATAAAAGTATATTTTAAATATTAACCTGTTATTTAATGGTGTTTTAAATAATTTCTTTTTTTATAAAAGGAACTTTATTAAGTGAGATTTATTAAAGGAGTTTTGTTGTGAGGACCCGCAAATCCGTACTCCTTGAATATACACTAATCTCCATTGATTAACTCAAGATGAACGGAAATACGAATTCTCAGGGTTTAAAAAAAAGATAGAAGAAGAGAGAAAAAGATAGAATAGAACAGAAAGAAAACAACAACTGAACAACGTTAGAATCTCACAATCGTAGCGGAACAACATATAATAAATAAATGAATAATCTTTAAACAAAGAACTATATCAGTTATTACATTACATCACATTACATTACATTATCAGAGTGAACAACAACAAACAACAACAAACAGCGGAAAAGAAATACTATATACTAGTGATACGCCATGCCATCCAGCTTGCCTCCAGCAACTCCTGAATTCCAGAATATCCTAATAAACTAACTCTTGACTGCCCGTGTAGAAATTGGTGGGCACCTAGAGCTTAGGAAGGAAAACAATAAACTCCGAGTTAGTCATGTGACTGGTGTGAGAACTCAAAACGGTTTATTTTTCTTTAAAATAAAGTACAGGATAATTTTTTTTTAAATAGATTCGCAATGTTTTTGAAAATGTAACTACCATAAGACCTCCCACCACACACACAATGCAATGCAGACTTGGAGGAGATTTCTTCTTATGTTAGTCAAAGATGCTTACTATGCAAAATCAAATCAATTTTGATATTATTATTAGTGCATAGTGTAGAAAACATTTCGAAAGTAGAGTATAAATCTTAGCCAGCATAGGTACCATTATATTATGCCTGCTATAGCTACCTCCTGAGGAAGCAGGTTCTACAACTAAAATTGTACAAGTCTCGTATTGTTTCTTTGGATTTCCAACAAATGGTCAAGCCAAGGAACTTCCCATTGCCACATGAGAACGCCTCTGGAAGGACGTCCCCGAGAACCTAACCGGATCTCTGCCAACACAAGGCCGAGTTACCCCTAACTGGGTAACTACTGACACGAGTATGCCATCCCTCGGTCCTTTAGGACCTTTTATCCGAGCGCTCGATAACCAACATCACACCGTAATAAATAAAGTGTTTCAACATGAGTAAGTATCTGGGCTCCATACCATGATACCACCCCTTTCCAGAAGGAAATGCACATACCCTAAGGGGCGCTACCCCCAATAACCTTACTGCATCTTTCCTGTTTTGACCATTCTGGGGTGTGAGGTTCGACGAAGTCTCGTCCACAAAGCCACGCTTTGGTACAAAGCCATTCTTTGGGTCAACAAATGATCAAAGAAATGATCACAAAGATAAGTGATCAAACAAATGATCATATCACAAATGATCAAACAATGATCATTTCACAGCAACACTCAGCATGTCACATTACCAAATTGGGAATATATCGCTGATAACCTTCAACTACATAACCTCTGAGCTCGTACGTCTCAGAGAAGGGTGTTAAGCTAAGAGAATAAATTCTCCGCCACCAACAGAAATATATTTGAAAGAAATCAGCTTTATATCTCAATTTGTAATGTCAGACATACTATCCATACAAGTCTGTTCCGGAATCGAACAGAACCGAAGGCACTTACAAAGAAGTCCTTGCAATCCGGATATTCACTAATCACGTTCGGACTTCCCATCACATATGGAGTCTCTATACCGGGGACCAGTCGATGTAAAGACTTCGACGAGTTGTCCTTTCGCTTTCAAAAATATCCGGTCTTCAACACCGGTCTTCAAATGCAATTCATAACGACGTATCACGTATCCGGAATGGGTTATACGACCCCAAGGTCCTTTCCCGGCTAACCCGAATAGAGAGCGCTTATTTAAAAATAAGTGTGGCATTCAAATTCAAGCAAATCACAACAAATACCCATTCAAAGGTAAATATTGATAGTCGGTTATTGAACTAGCAATGGATATGCACAATATCACCAAATTCCAAATAATTTTCCAAATTATTTATTTCCCAAAAATATCTTTACAAGACATATAATTTTCACACTTCAATCATTTGAAAACAATTTTCAAATCACTTTTCACATTTACCACTTTTGAAAACAAATTTTAAACATTTCCTTATGCGAAAATACTTTAATTTCAACATGGTTCATTTAAACCAATTAAATAAATCCTTAACGATTTACTTTATATTTACGTTCCAAATCCGTAAATTAATTCCCATACTTCAAAAACTAATCAACGTTTATTTTTAAACAAATTCCCCTTTTCATTTATAAATTCCATAATGAATTTATATTCCAAAATATCTATGAATATATGATTTCAATTATTCATTTTCAATTTATCTTCAAAAAGATAAATTGTCAAAACGTTTTATTTCACATTGGAAAAACATTTCCATACTTACTTATTAATAAGTGTGACGCCCCACCTATATACCCACGCTAGCCAAGAACACTACGGAGTAGTGCTGTCAACTAGCACGGAGAATAAGGCTGTTAAGGAGCGACCATCCATGTAATTGCTTATCACACGGTGGCTACAAATAATCTTCGGAAACAAACGTAGAAATAAGCATAACGCAAATCAGTCACAGACATCCATATCACAAAGGCGGAAGAAGATATGAATATATAACTAACACATGAAAGTGTACATCAGAGTAGTGGTCAAAAGATCCACAATAATACAAAAGAATAGCAACACGTGCTATACAAAAGAATACAACTATGAGTCTATATCTCAAGTGTATACAACAAAAACTGCTAATCTAAACAGTTAGCCAAAAGTCAGAGTGATGAATCCCTGGGAAGAAGTCAAGCAGAAGCACCTGTAACATCTCGGTCTGACCCGAGTATTATTTAAGAAAAATAATAAACGGGTCAGTCTAGCTATAAATATCAGATGACAAGATATAACATAAAAGATATGGCATAAACATAAAATATCCATGATGACATACCACTATAAGTATGTAAATAATGATCAACAGAAGATCAATCAATAAGCGATAATCAATATCACAAGAATCTTCTCAAAGATTCGGAAAGGGCATCATACCCCAAACTTGTACTCATAACAAGTTAATGACATAAATTCTAGAAATCAATGCAAGAAGTCCAGAAATCATAGAAAAAAGAAAGAGGCCTATCACATGACGGTCCGAAGACCAAGGGGAGCTACCCCACATGTGTGAATGGAATCACACAGATTAAGGTCCAGACTAACCAAAAAGCAAAAGGTATGTGTGAGTGGAATCACACAAGTGGTGTCTAGCCTAACCTCGCAACAAGAGACATCGCACAGTTGCTAGTCTAAAGCATCAGAATGATCGTCATGATCAACGAGAAGTGTCAATTACACTAAGCTAGTAAATATAGAAGTTTATCTTCATGTCCCATAACCACTTGCTTAACTTAAATATTTACGAACAAACTGTAAATCTTCACTAATAAAATTGTCACAAGAGGTTCAATCGAACAAGTCCAAGAATTAACCGACGAAGTGAACGCAAGCGTTTCATACCACTTGTTTTACTAAGTCGTTTAATTAGATTTCTCATCCGAGTGAGGTAAAGGTTTGTATATACTAATAGATTGGAAATCGGTTTAAGAAAAGAGCTTTGTTATTAAAAATAGAGTTGAAATTGTTTGTTAAAAGAGTTTAGATATTTACTACTAGTATTGAAACCTTTATATTATAAAATGACAAAACACAGAAGCAATTGTAGAAACAATCAATCACAAAGATCGCATACGGAGATGTGAATAAAATCCAAGAAAATCAGCTCAATGTTTTTCAGATAAGATACCCTACGGAGGGGGGGTCCAGGGGGATGGCAACCCCCCAAGGTGGGGTTGCGGGGGCAACGCCACCGCTTACGGGGTTCGACCTAAGTGAAGACAAGCGGCCTACGACCTAAAGCAAAATGAGGTCTAACGACCTAAGGGTTCACGCGACCTAACACAATGGTCCAACGACCTAACTCGAACGACTTATCAGGAGCTTAGGTCGGAGACGACCTACGAGATAAACCAGGCCGACTTAGTGGACGAGCGACCTAAGGTAAATGGTCCAACGACCTAACTCGAACGACTTATCAGGAGCTTAGGTCGGAGACGACCTACGAGATAAACCAGGCCGACTTAGTGGACGAGCGACCTAAGGTAAATGGTCCAACGACCTAACTCGAACGACTTGTCAGGAGCTTAGGTCGGAGACGACCTACGAGATAAACCAGGGCGAGCGACTTAACATTTGCCTAGAGATTATAGGTCGGAAACGACCTAAGACTTAAAGCTTAACTCGCGAGCGACCTACGGCTTAAGGCCTAACTCGTGAGCGACCTACGACTTAAGGCTTAACTCGCGAGCGACCTACGGCTTAAGGCCTAACTCGTGAGCGACCTACGACTTAAGGCTTAACTCGCGAGCGACCTAACGACTTAACTCGTGAGCGACCTAATTCCGAAGTGTCAATTCTTCCAGAACGACCTAAAGCCCTACGACCCACGACCCAGTGACCTTGCGACCTATCACCGAACGAGTCAAGTGGCCAGAACGAGCTAAGTGCAGGAAATTTCCAAAAATGCTAAAAATTGGAGTTTTTCGCCAATCCAATCCAAACCCAAGGCAAATGTGCATGCAAAAGTGATAGGGAATCATTCCCAACAGTCCAATATAGTTATAGACTAGATTTATGAGATAAAAATCTTACCTTTGCACAAATTCAATGAAGAAGGAGCTTGAAACAATGGAGAAGCAACTACAAGCTAGAATCCAATGTCTTCACTTTGATTTTGGAGTTGAATGATGGATTTAAAGTTGAAACCTAAGCTTGGATTTTTAATTTCCTCTTCCACTCACCATTAATGCAAAAGCTTGGTTGTTAGGAAATTTATGAAGAGTGAGAAGAAGGAAGGGGGTTTGGGCTTGAGTTATAATGGCAATCTAACCCAATGTCCAAAGCGGGAAAAGTTAGTGAAATTCTACTAACTCCAAACCTACCAATGTTTATACTTAAAAAAATTGTAAACGGCATTTCGAACTCAATGGAAGTGGTCTCGAGTCCTAATTTGACCGTTTGCAAAAAGTAGTTTTTCGGACCAATATCCGATTAACGACAAAATATTTAAATAAAATATTTAAATATAAAATCGATAAATATGCGGGTTGTTACAATAAGTAATTCACAAATCTATTTATTTTCAACCTTTGGAAAATATTCAATATACTTAAATCGAAATTAAGTATATATTTCATTCTTTAAGGAAATAATTCTTTTAACCATATTTATTTGGCCCCAAAACGAATGTTGCGTAAAACATCGTTACGACAACCCAAAATCACTAGTATAGGGATTCGAAATTAAAATAGATATATAAATCCCAATACTATACAAAACACTTCCTCTCGGAAATCATTTACTATAACAACAGTGTTATAGTCCACCATTTCCTTCTATTTCTCGAAAACGTCTATTTCAACAATGAATGTTGAAATCTATGGTTTCGAATCTTAACACATTTTGAAAACATCGTTAGATCGTTTTAATTTTATTTTAAACATCACATCCAAAACGTTTTCTTTAACATATTATTCACTATTCAAAAACGTGAATATACTACGTTAACCAATTTCATCATTTCTATACATTTTATTTTAAAGGATTATTCACCGTCTAAAACGTGAATATAACTCCATTAATAAGTTATAACAATTTACTTATCAAAATAAGCCGTTTGCAGATTTAAAAAACAACGTTTATAAATTCCATTTCTATTTATTTTATATCAACTCCTTTTATAAATCTCCTTTATTAACCTATTCAATTTATAACTCAATTATAAACCAAAAGTCCATAATTTAAGTTAAATACTTATAATTTATTTGTTTGCAAAATCGTTCCTTTAACTTCCCAAATTATAAATCTTATAACTTGTAAGATTCATTTATTTACCCATATCTATTCTTCAAATAACTTTACAAATTTTATAAACCTACTGCTATAAAATTCCATTTATAACTTCACCGTTTATAATCCTATAAATTTCATTCATTTATGAAATTCATTTACAATTCATTCTAACACTTATAAAAACTCGTTTTATAATTCAAATATTTTAATTTATAAATATCCATCTTATGATTCTTTTATACAAATCAATTTGTATTATTATTTTAAAAACGTCTTTAAACTCCTTTATAATTTCACCATTTTGATTTATAAAATAATCAAATTTTATAAATCCTATATTTCAAACTTTTTACAATAAATTCAAAAATCCCAATTTAAACTATTTTATAAAATCATTAACGCCATATTTTCAAAAATCAACTTTTAACTATATTTCTCAAAAATTATAATTTTTATAACCTTAAAATTTATATCGTTATTTATTTAAAATGGATCAATTTCAAAAATATTTTATAACTTATCTTTCAAAAATCACTAAAAAAAATCATTTTAAAATTCCAAAATTGGCCCAATGATGCTACATAACAAATAGTCAATCACGACAACAACGACATCATATATCGATATGATAATCCATCAAATATCAAAATATCTGAAATCAAATAAATACTGTTAAGGAATCCAGTTGGATCCCTCCAACCTGTTTTCCTGCATCCAAAGATGTTAGCACAATTCCAATTCCGTTCCAGTACGGAATTATCGCGGTATATGGGATTTAAAAATATTATCCGCTTAATAGACGGCGCAATAGGGTCTCATCCGCTATATAATGCGGGAAATCAATTCCAAGTACACAAATAATACCAATTTCACTATTTATGAAATATTCGCGGTATATGTTTTTAATAAATAACATCCGCTTACTAACGGCGCATAATGTCTATTTTAACAATCAATAGATAACAATCATCGTTCAAACATACATCCAAGTATTTTAAATCTAACTATTTAAAATTAAAATCGAAACCGATTCGATTGAGTGAGAAGTTCTCACCTTGATTTCAATTTCGTTTTCATCTTTTATTTCGAATAAAATTAAACGTGCGTTTAATTTTACCCGAAATTCTCACTAACTCCAAACGAATCCAATCCAATTCCATAGCGTAGTGCTCGTCCATACGAACCCAACGCAACTTGTTTCGCACGTTTTCGACCTCGTACGAAAAAGATACGTTAATTTAAAGTTACACGAATTTATAATAAACTAAATTACAACATAATTTTTATATTTTAAACCCTCAACCTAATCATCACCGTTCGTTTCTGTGACTTTGCTTCTGGGCCGCCCATTGCTTTATCTTCCCCTACGTTCATTTTCCAGGCCGACACACCCATGGCCGCCATTAGGGTTTGATTTTTTTCGACCTCCTCGACGACTTTCATCACGATCAACAAGCACCATTTCAAAGCCCATTACACGAGCTACCTTCGGCCAAGAAATGTCAGAGCTCGGCCCCCTATTGAGCACGCGAAACGAGGCCGAACTACAGGCGTTCAAGCTCCATTTGCCGTTGAATTTTTGCTCCAATTGCGATCTTAACCGTTGAGATCATAGATCTCACTCCCCTCTACAAGTTTCATGTTGATCGTTTCTTGTAAATGTTGACGTATGAAGAGATAATTGAGGAAGAAGAAGATGTTATTTTCAGCCATTGATTTATTATGAAGGTGGCGGCTACTGATGAAAACCCTAGGGTTGTTTTTTTGTTTGCAAAAATGAATTCTAAGGGGCTTATATAGAAAAATACACGAACACTATTCATCCCGGATTTTTCGAACTCCAAACGAAGCGTGCCGGTTGGCGTTCCTAAGGTTTACCCCGCGTTCCGAACACAATGGAACGTGTTTCGGGAGCTAATTCGATCATCTGTGCGAGTTATGGCAATAAACAATCGATTTAAAATTAAATCGGTAAATCAAATTTCTAGGCGTTTTAGCTTTCCCCGGACAAACGGTAAATCCGATTGACACGAAATTTGAAATATTATAATAATATCACATTACGGATCCGATGAAACTGGTTTCGTCGAAATCCGAGACTGTTGAAAAATGACTAATTTTACTAGTCGATTAAATATTAAAATATTCAATTTTCACAAATAAACTCTAAATTCAATTTTAAAAGTTCGAAAATATTGTTCTAACTCCAACATGATAAAATAAAATTTTACAAATCATTTTCAATCATATTTAACTCGATTTTCAATTATTTCTGTATTTTCAATTATTAAATTATCGATTTAATTATCCAATTAAATCCAATTATTCGAAATAAAATTTATTTGACTTATAAATTTCACTTATTAATATCTAAAATCAATTAAATATACAAATTTAAATTAACAGAAATTCTGGGTCGTTACAGACTTCCCCCCTTAAAAGAATTTCGTCCTCGAAATTACCAAGTAAGAAAAGTTACAGAATCTATTAATTTTCCATAAATCCATAGTTAAACTTCTTACAATAACTTTACTAAGTTTTCAAATCATACTTAGTTATTCTTTTCAAAAACAACTACTATTGTTTAACTTTCAATTCCAAATCAAAATAGTTTTCAAAAATTTTCTAACGCCTTAAATTTTCGGAAAAATTCGCCATAGTCTCCTTTGCGCGGCTCGATCCGAAAAAAAATGACAGTATATATATCACAAATATACATCTCATCAAGTGATGAGGCATCCCGCAGGGAAAAAAGTGTAAAAGTATGATATTTAATCCGAGATATGTACCTTATATTTTATTAGCAAGCATATACGGCTAATATAGCGCGAAAGCGAGCTCCAAATGCAAAGCAAACGCGATCCGCACCTACTAAACACTCAACAAACAGATGAGAAACATGTATATAGACCATAGTATCGATATACAACATATAGCAACATAATAACTATATATGCCAACATAGCAAATGTAGTAAAAGCAATATATTCAACCATCAACCAACTATCATCTAACTAGCATTCAACTAACATCCATAACCAATAAATATTCATTCATATTCTCATTAATATTCAATGAAATAGGTTTTCAATTTAATCACATTTGATTCATTAACAGTGGATATTTTTACTAACATTCATTTTCAATTAGTTTATATTCACTAATTCATATTCAAGTTGGTTCACTTCCAAATCAAATTCAATTCTATTTAAGATTCACTTAACTTCCAATTGGATTTCAATTACTTTAGCTTCCAATTTCATTAACACTTAATGAATTATATACAATCAACTAACAACCATATAACAACCAATGTATATTAATTACAACCAAATTCCTTTGCTTATATTCATTCAATTTGGTTTAATTAAATTGATTTTCATTCAATTATTCAACTTCCAATAACATTAGATTTTAATGAATTAACACCTACATCCATTATTTCATATCAACTTAATTTACATTCAATTGATTAACATTTAATCCATTAATTCAATTCAATTAAAAAAGTTGAATTTCATTTATATAACTCAAGTTCACATCTATCACTTAACTTTATTAATTTACTTTGATACCAAAATCAGCTTCATTCAACATCTCTTAAGTTATATTCCATTTCAACATTATTTGGTTTTACTTAACTTAAATTCCCACTTATAAATCAATTCAGATTCTCCATTTCTAAAGTAAATTTCCATTTAACTTTAAATTCATTTTTATTTACAACACATATTCATAAATATATTCATATAGTTTCATTTCATATATATATATAAGTTTATTTCACAATTGTAAATCACTTTAATTATAATTCAATTCTTATAATTCTTTTGGTTATACAATTATTCTTTTATTTAGATGTTTTTTTATTTAACTTATTCAACAACCAAACAATCTACTTATACTTTAATAATTCTGAAAAATTATTCCTTTATATATGAAATATACTCAAGGTGAAAATTATTTCATTTACCCAATTTAAAACAATATCGTGTCGAATTGTTCTGTACAAGTGTTTAGAGATCCCTATCAACAACGTTAATTACTCGTATTAACCAGAATCCATATACCACTCAACAAACCAATCATCACAATATAAAACAATTTTATATTCACTAACAATTACGCTCTCATAGCTATTATTACACTCAAACTCATTCTAGAGTACTACTGACTCTATCTCTAATGAGTGGTTGTCGCTTAACCATATGCTCTGATACCAGATGTGAGGACTCGCAAATCCATACTCCTTGAATATACACTAATCTCCATTGATTAACTCAAGATGAACGAAAATACGAATTCTCAGGGTTTAAAAAAAAGAAAAGGATAGAAGAAGAGAGAAAAAGATAGAATATAACAGAAAGAAAACAACAACAGAACAACGTCAGAATCTCACAATCGCAGCGGAACAACATATAATAAATAAATGAATAATCTTTAAACAAAGAACTATATCAGTTATTACATTACATCACATTACATTAAATTATCAGAGTGAACAACAACAAACAACAATAAACAGCGGAAAATAAATACTATATACTAGTGATACGCCATGCCATCCAGCTTGCCTCCAGCAACTCCTGAATTCCAGAATATCCTAATAAACTAACTCTTGACTGCCCGTGTAGAAATTGGTGGGCACCCAGAGTTTAGGAAGGAAAACAATAAACTCCGAGTCAGTCATGTGACTGGTGTGAGAACTCAAAACAGTTTATTTTTCTTTAAAATAAAGTACAGGATAAAAAAATTTTAAATAGATTCGCAATGTTTTTGAAAATGTAACTACCATAAGACCTCCCACCACACACACAATGCAACGCAGACTTGGAGGAGATTTCTTCTTATGTTAGTCAAAGATGCTTACTACGCAAAATCAAATCAATTTTGATATTATTATTAGTGCATAGTGTAGAAAATATTTCGAAAATAGAGTATAAATCTTAGCCAGCATAGGTACCATTATATTATGCCTGCTATAGCTACCTCCGGAGGAAGCAGGTTCTACAACTAAAACCGTACAAGTCTCGTATTGTTTCTTTGGATTTCCAACAAATGGTCAGGCCAAGGAACTTCCCATTGCCACATGAGAACGCCTCTGGAAGGATATCCCTGAGAACCTAACCGGATCTCTGCCAACACAAGGCCGGGTTACCCTTAACTGGGTAACTACTGACACGAGTATGCCATCCCCCGGCCCTTTAGGACCTTTTATCCGAGCGCTCGATAACCAACATCACACCGTAATAAATAAAGTGTTTCCACATGAGTAAGTATCTGGGCTCCATACCATGATACCACCCCTTTCCAGAAGGAAATGCACATACCCTAAGGGGCGCTACCCCCAATAACCTTGCTGCATCTTTCCTGTTTTGACCATTCCGGGGTGTGAGGTTCGACGAAGTCTCGTCCACAAAGCCACGCTTTGGTATAAAGCCATGCTCAAAGAAATGATCACAAAGATAAGTGATCAAACAAATGATCATATCACAAATGATCAAACAATGATCATTTCACAGCAACACTCAGCATGTCACATTACCAAATTGGGAATATATCGCTGATAACCTTCAAGTACATAACCTCTGAGCTCGTACGTCTCAGAGAAGGGTGTTAAGCTAAGAGAATAAATTCTCCGCCACTAACAGAAATATATTTGAAAGAAATCAGCTTTATATCTCAATTTGTAATGTCAGACATACTATCCATACAAGTCTGTTCCGGGATCGAACAGAATCGAAGGCACTTACAAAGAAGTCCTTGCAATCCGGATATTCACTAATCACGTTCGGACTTCCCATCACATATGGAGTCTCTATACCGGGGACCAGTCGATGCAAAGACATTCGACGAGTTGTCCTTTCGCTTTCAAAAATATCTGGTCTTCAACACCGGTCTTCAAATGCAATTCATAACGACGTATCACGTATTCGGAATGGGTTATACGACCCCAAGGTCCTTTCCCGACTAACCCGAATAGTGAGCGCTTATTTAAAAATAAGTGTGGCATTCAAATTCAAGCAAATCACAACAAATACCCATTCAAAGGTAAATATTGATAGTCGGTTATTGAACTATCAATGGATATGCACAACATCACCAGATTCCAAATAATTTTCCAAATAATTTATTTCCCAAAAATATCTTTACAAGATATATAATTTTCACACTTCAATCATTTGAAAACAATTTTCAAATCACTTTTCACATTTACCACTTTTGAAAACAAATTTCAAACATTTCCTTATGCGAAAATACTTTTATTTCAACATGGTTCATTTAAACCAATTAAATAAATCCTTAACGATTTACTTTATATTTACGTTCCAAATCCGTAAATTAATTCCCATACTTCAAAAACTAATCAACGTTAATTTTTAAACAAATTCCCCTTTTCATTTATAAATTCCATAATGAATTTATATTCCAAAATATCTATGAATATATGATTTCAATTATTCATTTTCAATTTATCTTCAAAAAGATAAATTGTCAAAACGTTTTATTTCACATTGGAAAAACATTTCCATACTTACTTATTAATAAGTAATTCACAAATCTATTTATTTTCAACCTTTGGAAAATATTCAATATACTTAATCGAAATTAAGTATATATTTCATTCTTTAAGGAAATCATTCTCTTAACCATATTTATTTGGGCCCAAAACGAATGTTGCGTAAAACATCGTTACGACAACCCAAAATCACTAGTATAGGGATTCGAAATTAAAATAGATATATAAATCCCAATACTATACAAAACATTTCCTGTAACGACCCAGGATTTTTATGAATTTAAATTGATAATTTAAATGAATTTTTGAATTAAAAATTGTAAAATTAATTATAAATGGAAGCGAGTTTCCTCGATTCAAATAGAAAATATATAAAGTCATATGGATTTGAAAAATTATATATGTGAATATATATGTATATATTGAATTTTAAATAAATTCTTAAATAAATGATTTTGAAAAATAAATAATATACTTTGGACACAGGTATAAAAATAAATAAATAAATAAATTGATTTAAAAATATATGTATGATGATAATTTGAGTTATATAAAATATATGTGTATATAGAGAAATGTAAAACAAAAATTTTTAAAGTAAAATTTATGATAAATATTTAAACTAAAAATAGAAGTAAAAAGAGATAAGGAGACAAAATAAAATAAAGTGAACAAAACAAAGTAAAAATATAAATATCTTTTGTATAACTAAGATAAGTATGTAAGTTAAAAATAAATATTTAAGTAAGAAATACATTCACATATAAACATAAACAAAACAAAATAAATACAAACAAATATAAAAGTTTTAGTATGCAAAGGACTAAAACAACTTTATAGTTATACATAAAGTAAAATAATAAAATGTCTAAGAAAATATAAAGTAAACAAATCAAATTAAAATATACATATGCATAAATAAGTACAACCAAAACATAACTAAAACAAATAAAGTACAATAGCGTATCAAAGAAAAAGATATCAGCCGAGTAGAAAAAGGGTTGAGTTATCTTCACCCATGCCTTTGTACAAACCATATCATTACCCTGTACACTTTCTTTTATATGATCAACAAATAGCAATAGCCAAAAGAAAAAAAAAGAGAGCTTCAGTTTATAACCGAAACAGGAAATCAAAACTAAGAAAAGAAAACTGAAGCTTACCATCTTTAAAACTCAAACAATAATTCAACTGAAAACAATAGCAAGCTCTAACTTGATCAAAGATTAAAGTCTGGAGCACTCAAAGCTGGAAGTCTGGGAAGCAAAACATCAAAGTTTAAAGAAAAAAGGTGTACAGGCTCAAAAACATCACTCTCTATTTCTTCCTGTGCAAAACATGTGAGCAAACTTTCTTTCTTTTATTTGACTTCTTTGTTTTTACCTGTGAGTAAACAAGTGATTTAAAACTCAAGTTATTTTAATTTATATATATATATATATATATATATATATATATATATATCTATCTGGATGTTGCTTTGTATGTTGATGCCTGTATTCAATGCTCTGTAAATTATCATCCTCTGCTAATTCACAGGGTATATGACAACCAAGAAATCCAATTTCTCATCATCTACTTAGTGTTAGGATGTGATGTCAAAAGCAAAGTTGTGTATTCAAGTAAGAACTATGATTTAAAAATATATTAATTTTTTTTTTGAAGTATAGATGTATACAGGAGGAAAAATAAAACTTTTACAGATGAAACTTTAAAACTTGGAAATTTCGAATTCAACAAAACAGTGATTCATTAATATAACTTGAATCCTTACCTAAAGCTATGATTTTTAAAATGAAAATGGTGATTTTTTGTTGTGTATGCCATGAGCAGTTCACAGTAGAATAGGATACGCATTTTAATCAAATTCAGGTGATCGAGTAAATCTTAGGTGCTGGATTTTTGTTTGAAGCTAGTTGGTTGATCGATGATTTCAGGAAAATTGTTGAATAAATTTTCCATTGCACGAGTTGATGAGACGAAGTAGAATTAGGGTTTGATTGCTAATTTTTGTTGTCTGAGTTTAAATGGCTACCGAGGCGTCTATGGATGATCGGGTTTCACGAGACCAAAGGGAAAAGGTGAGTAGGTCTTTGGGTGAGGCTAGGTCAAAGTGGCGGGGTGACCAGAGGTCGAGATCGTCGGCACGGACTTGATTTAGGAAACTTGTTTTAGTTTCCAGGTTGAGCTCAATAGCTCGATTTTGAATTCATGAGGATGTCGACGAATTGGAAGTTTGGATTTGTCGTAGATGTTGTTGGCGACGTGTCGGAGGTTTTGGGGGTGGTCGGCGGCGACTCGATCCAGCGTACACGTGCACACGTTGGGTCTCGTGTCAGGTGGGGGTGCTCACGTTTTAAAAAGAAGTGTTCAGCAGTTATAAAAAAAAAAGAAGGCTCGGGTTCGTCTCGAGGAAGTTGTGAAAATACTCGGGGGAGATGGTGCTTGGCTTCGGGGAGGAACTCGCATTCGCGAGTGTGCTTCCTGTTGCTTGGTTTAAACAATTTAAGTTAAACAAAAGAAGAAAAAAAAAGGGGAGTTTTAAAATAGGCTCGGGTTCGTTTAACTCGTTACCAGATTTCAAATTTTAAGCAAGCTTTAAAATAAGATTTTAAGAAATATAAATTATGTTTTCAAAGGTAAAATAGGCAAGTTTTATGGATTTAGATTTTAAAAGTTTAATTGTTTTAAAACTTGTTTGGTTCATATAATTTGGTATTAAGTTAATTATCCTATTAAATTTTGATTGTTTTCAAATACAATTAAATAAAATTACTTGATGTATTAAAGAATGGATAATTAAGATTAATTGTCAAGGGATTAATACTTGATTACGTAAAGACTTATTTAATGTGATCAATTAAGTGATCAATTATGGGATAAATTAAAGATTACTTGAGGTGATTAATTTATAGTAATTAATGGTTAAAATTGATCGAGTGGTTAGGGATGATCACTTATTGGAATTTTATTAAAGTAAATGGTAATTAATCAAGTGATCAATATATAATTACATTTAATGTAATAAAAAGTTGATTTATTTATAAAGGTAATAAATTACTTAAAGATAGTTATTTAACGAAATTAATTAAGGTTGAATGATTTTGTAATTAACTTAAGGTAAATTTAATTAATTAAGAATAATTTAATTAATTTAAGAGTTTGATTAATTAATTATATCAAATGATTTGTAATTAATAAATCAAGATTGGGTAATTAATTCGTAAGCAATTAATTTACTTGGAAATAAATTAGGATTAAACGATTTATGAATCCTACTTATAAATGATTATTGAGTGTTTGCCTTACTATGAATGATTTTATTTTATGAGATGCCTTGAATTGATTGTCCTATCTGATCTGTGATATTTTGATCTGTTGATTGTGCTATGTATAATTTTATTCATTTATTGATGATACATCTGTATATATATCTGTGATCTGTGAATGAAGATAAGCGTTATAGTTTATATCGCTTATGAACTATATTTCTGTATTCTGATCTGTGATGATTGTATGATGTTGCACTATTGTGTTAAAACCCTGGACCACACCATACACACACAATTATGGATTTCACGTGGAAATCGGTTAAGTCACAGATAATTTAAATGTAATGTTTTTGAAATTAAAGTTTTAAATTTCAAATTAAGATTGAAAATGGATTTGGGTTAAAGGTTAAAGCTTTTGAAATGGGTTTTTTAAGATAAAAGCTATTTTGAATAACTTGGTAAAGTTTCAATTTAAATAATACAAATTTTGAAATTGAATTCCATGATTTGAAAATTATGATTAAGGATGTTATAAAGATGTTTATATGAAGTTAAAACATTTTAAAATATTGGTTTGAGAATTTGGATTTGACCCAAGGGTTTCAACTCGTATGAATGAATCAGATTTCCAAAATGAAACTGTTTGTTTAAAAGAATAAAGGCTTTCAGATAAGAAATGAAATTCCAGTTAATTAGGGGAATTTCAAGATTGAATAGAGAAATGATTTTCCAAGTTATGAATGAATTCTTTTTGAAAGCTATGAATTAAATCTGTTTATTTTTAACAGATTTAAATTGATGATTTGTTTAAATCAAATTGAAATAAAATTGTTTTGAAGGCTATAAGTTAAATCTTTGATTTAAAGATTTAACGAGTTAATCAAATTGAAATGAAAATTGATTTGGAAAATCTGTGAATGAATCTTTTATTTAAAAGATTAAAATGTGAAAACTGTTTAAACCGTTAAAGGTTGTGAAAATGAATCTTTTTGTTTAAGAGATTTGAGATGGTAATCGGTTTAAACCATTTGAAAGAAAGTTTTGAATTATTAAGTTGTGACTTAATTGAAATCCCATTATCCATTTGTTTTTGAAATATCGTGCTCACTATTCGGTTTAGCCGGGAAAGGACCTTTGTGTCGTATAACCCATTCCGAATAAGTGATTCGACGTTATGGATAGCATTTAAAGACTGGTGTTGAAGACCGGGTATTTGCGAGAGCAATAGGATGACCTGTCGATTGTCTCTGCACTGGGTAGCTCCTGGTATAGAGATTCCCTAAGTGATGGGAAATCCGATCGGGATTGTGAATACCCGGATTGCAAGGACTTCTTTGGAAGTGCCTTCGGTTCTGTTCGAATCCAGAACAGACTTGTATGGATAGTATGTCTGACAATACAAATTGAGATATAAAGCCGATTTCTTTCAAATATATTTCTGTTGGTGGCGGAGAATTTATTCTCTTAGCTTAACACCCTTCTCTAAGACGTACGAACTCAGAGGTTATATAGTTGAAGTTATCAGCGATATATTCCCAATTTGGTAATGTGACATGCTGAGTGTTGCTGTGAAATGATCATTGTGTTTATTATTTGTGATAGGATCATTTATTTGATCGTCTATCCTGGTGATCATTTCTATGATCATTTGTTGACCCAAAGCATGGCTTTTGTATAAAGTATGTTTTTGTGGACGAGACTTCGTCGAGCCTCACACCCCGGGAATGGTCAAAACAGGAAAGATGCGGCAAGGTTATGAGGGGTAGCTCCCTTTAGGGTATGTGCATTTCCTTCTGGATAGAGGTGGTATCATGGTATGGAGCCCAGATATTTAACCTATGTGGTTACTGCGAATTTATTACTTTGTGGTTGTTGGTTATCGGGATCTCGTGAGAAAGGTCGTTTACGATCGGGGAATGGCGTGCTCGTGTCAGTAGTTACCCAGTTAGGGGTAACCCGGCCTTGTGTTGGCAGAGATCCGGTTTGGTTCTCGGGGACGTCCTTCCAGAGGCGTTCTCATGTGGAAATGGGAAGTTCCTTGGCCTGACCATTTGTTGGAAATCCAAAGAAACAATATGATCTTGTACGGTTTTAGTTGTAGAACCTATCATTCACTTATGGTGGCGCCCCACTGTTTGGATGGTAGCTATAGTAGGCATAAATGCGAAATGCCTATGCTGGCTAAGATTTATATCTTTACTTTTGAAATGATTCTTCTACACTATGCACTAGTAATAATATCAAATGTTTCTTTTTAATGCGTATCAAGCATCTTTGACTATCATAAGGAGAAATCTCCTCTGATTCTGCGTTTGCATTGTGTGTGTGTGCGGGAGGCCTTATGGTAGTCTCATTTTTCAAAAGCATTGCGAATTGACTTTAAAATCTTTTGTTGAATGTTTTAAAAGATAAACTGTTTTTGTTGCTCACACCAGTCCCACGACTGATCCGGAGTTTATCGTTTCTTTCCTAAACTCTGGGTGCTCATTATTTTCTACACGAGCAGTCTAGAGTTGGGTTTTTTTTCCAGATAGTTAGATATAGTGGATTATCTGGAGTTAGTTCAGTCTTTGGATCGCACCAGTCTTGCTAAGGCTAGGTGAATCGTTATTGGGGGTTCGAGCTATTGCTGGATTGATTCTTGGAAATGGAGTTGCAGTTCTCGGAGTTCTCTTTTGAAGACTATCTTAGAGTTATATTGTTCCGCTGCTAGATGTTATCTATTTTTCTTTTCCGCTGCTATTTATTGTATCATATCTCTGATGTATATTGATATCTACTGGATCATCTGTTGTATCAGATATTGTATCAAAGCTGTATATCAATGTATTATTTATTTTATTCCGCTGTGTTGTTTACTTAATGTTGTTATAAGCTCCGGCGAATCGGATTTGAACGATCGGATCTATGGCATTCGAATACGATTTGAAGTATGGATGTCGATTTTCGAGCGGGCAAAATCCGAGTCGTTACATTTGGTATCAGAGCTAAGGTTAAAACTTTAGCTCAAAAGTATAACAAATTAAGTAACTCATTAGAGATAGGATGAAGTAAATCCTAGAATGAGTAATCCTTAAGATATCCGTTTGAATGCCTCAGTAAATTCTCTTACTATCCACTGATAGTAAGTATGAGTGCAAGAAGAGAACGAGATAGGGGACAGGGGAATACGACTATAAATGGTCAATACCCTGCAACAGTGGAAATAACTTTCTTATCAATTTCTTTGATTCGATTCTAAATTCTTTTGATTTCTTTGTGATAGCTCCAGAAGAAGTTTTGATGTGATGATGGCCCTACGAATTGTTGTTGGAAATTCTTACTTCGTATCTTCATCGATTTCTTATCGGTTTTTGATTTTAAACCTTAATAAATATGAATTGGAAATTTTGAATTGAAAATTTTAAATAAATTGAAATTTTAATTTGAGTTAAATTGATTAGTAGAATATGAAGAATAAATTGAATTGTATCGATAAATCGATTTCGTTTAAAAAAACCAAATTTGAAATTCTGTTGTAATTTCGTGGGTTGGTCGAAGTCCGAAGAGGGACAAATTGGTATATGTTTTAAGATATTTCAGCTTGAATTTGGAATCCATATCTTGTATTTGAGAAATTGTAGAGATTGAGTCTATCTCTGTGTTGTTTTCGTGCCTGCAAATTTCGAGGACGAAATTCTTTTAAGGGGGGAAGTTTGTAACGACCCAGGATTTTTATGAACTTAAATTGATAATTTAAATGAATTTTTGAATTAAAAATTGTAAAATTAATTATAAATGGAAGCGAGTTTCCTCGATTCAAATAGAAAATATATAAAGTCATATGGATTTGAAAAATTTGTATATATGTGAATATATATGTATATATTGAATTTTAAATAAATTCTTAAATAAATGATTTTGAAAAATAAATAATATACTTTGGACACAAGTATAAAAATAAATAAATAAATAAATTGATTTAAAAATATATATATATGATGATAATTTGAGTTATATAAAATATATGTGTATATAGAGAAATGTAAAACAAAAATTTTTAAAGTAAAATTTATGATAAACATTTAAACTAAAAATAGAAGTAAAAAGAGATAAGGAAACAAAATAAAATAAAGTGAACAAAACAAAGTAAAAATATAAATATCTTTTGTATAACTATGATAAGTATGTAAGTTAAAAATAAATATTTAAGTAAGAAATACATTCACATATAAACATAAACAAAACAAAATAAATACAAACAAATATAAAAGTTTTAGTATGCAAAGGACTAAAACAACTTTATAGTTATACATAAAGTAAAATAATAAAATGTCTAAGAAAATATAAAGTAAACAAATCAAATTGAAATATACATATGCATAAATAAGTACAACCAAAACATAACTAAAACAAATAAAGTACAATAGCATATCAAAGAAAAAGATATCAGCCGAGTAGAAAAAGGGTTGAGTTATCCTCACCCATGCCTTTGTACAAACCATATCATTACCCTGTACACTTTCTTTTATATGATCAACAAATAGCAATAGCCAAAAGAAAAAAAAAAGCATCAGTTTATAACTGAAACAAGAAATCAAAACTAAGAACAGAAAACTGAAGCTTACCATCTTTAAAAATCAAACAATAATTCAACTGAAAACAATAGCAAGCTCTAACTTGATCAAAGATTAAAGTCTGTAGCATTCAAAGCTGGAAGTCTGGAAAGCAAAACATCAAAGTTTAAAGAAAAAAGGTGTACAGGCTCAAAAACATCACTCTCTATTTCTTCCTGTGCAAAACATGTGAGCAAACTTTCTTTCTTTTATTTGACTTCTTTGTTTTTACCTGTGAGTAAACAAGTGATTTAAAACTCAAGTTATTTTAATTTATATATATATATATCTATCTGGATGTTGCTTTGTATGTTGATGCCTGTATTCAATGCTCTGTAAATTATCATCCTCTGCTAATTCACAGGGTATATGACAACCAAGAAATCCAATTTCTCATCATCTACTTAGTGTTAGGATGTGATGTCAAAAGCAAAGTTGTGTATTCAAGTACGAATTATGATTTAAAAATATATTAATTTTTTTTTTGAAGTATAGATGTATACAGGAGGAAAAATAAAACTTTTACAGATGAAACTTTAAAACTTGGAAATTTCGAATTCAACAAAACAGTGATTCATTAATATAACTTGAATCCTTACCTAAAGCTATGATTTTTAAAATGAAAATGGTGATTTTTAGTTGTGTATGCCATGAGCAGTTCACAGTAGAACAGGATACGCATTTTAATCAAATTCAGGTGATCGAGTAAATCTTAGGTGCTGGATTTTTGTTTGAAGCTAGTTGGTTGATCGATGATTTCAGGAAAATTGTTGAATAAATTTTCCATTGCACGAGTTGATGAGACGAAGTAGAATTAGGGTTTGATTGCTAATTTTTGTTGTCTGAGTTTAAATGGCTACCGAGGCGTCTATGGATGATCGGGTTTCACGAGACCAAAGGGAAAAGGTGAGTAGGTCTTTGGGTGAGGCTAGGTCAAAGTGGCGGGGTGACCGGAGGTCGAGATCGTCGGCACGGACTTGATTTAGGCAACTTGTTTTAGTTTCCAGGTTGAGCTCAATAGCTCGATTTTGAATTCATGAGGATGTCGACGAATTGGAAGTTTGGATTTGTCGTAGATGTTGTTGGCGACGTGTCGGAGGTTTTGGGGGTGGTCGGCGGCGACTCGATCCAGCGTACACGTGCACACGTTGGGTCTCGTGTCAGGTGGGGGTGCTCACGTTTTAAAAAGAAGTGTTCAGCAGTTATAAAAAAAAAAAAAAAAGAAGGCTCGGGTTCGTCTCGAGGAAGTTGTGAAAATACTCGGGGGAGATGGTGCTTGGCTTCGGGGAGGAACTCGCATTCGCGAGTGTGCTTCCTGTTGCCTGGTTTGAACAATTTAAGTTAAACAAAAGAAAAAAAAAAGGGGAGTTTTAAAATAGGCTCGGGTTCATTTAACTCGTTACCAGATTTCAAATTTTAAGCAAGCTTTAAAATAAGATTTTAAGAAATATAAATTATGTTTTCAAAGGTAAAATAGGCAAGTTTTATGGATTTAGATTTTAAAAGTTTAATTGTTTTAAAACTTGTTTGGTTCATATAATTTGGTATTAAGTTAATTATCCTATTAAATTTTGATTGTTTTCAAATACAATTAAATAAAATTACTTGATGTATTAAAGAATGGATAATTAAGATTAATTGTCAAGGGATTAATACTTGATTACGTAAAGACTTATTTAATGTGATCAATTAAGTGATCAATTATGGGATAAATTAAAGATTACTTGAGGTGATTAATTTATAGTAATTAATGGTTAAAATTGATCGAGTGGTTAGGGATGATCACTTATTGGAATTTTATTAAAGTAAATGGTAATTAATCAAGTGATCAATATATAATTACATTTAATGTAATAAAAAGTTGATTTATTTATAAAGGTAATAAATTACTTAAAGATAGTTATTTAACGAAATTAATTAAGGTTGAATGATTTTGTAATTAACTTAAGGTAAATTTAATTAATTAAGAATAATTTAATTAATTTAAGAGTTTGATTAATTAATTATATCAAATGATTTGTAATTAATAAATCAAGATTGGGTAATTAATTCGTAAGCAATTAATTTACTTGGAAATAAATTAGGATTAAACGATTTATGAATCCTACTTATAAATGATTATTGAGTGTTTGCCTTACTATGAATGATTTTATTTTATGAGATGCCTTGAATTGATTGTCCTATCTGATCTGTGATATTTTGATCTGTTGATTGTGCTATGTATAATTTTATTCATTTATTGATGATACATCTGTATATATATCTGTGATCTGTGAATGAAGATAAGCGTTATAGTTTATATCGCTTATCAACTATATTTCTGTATTCTGATCTGTGATGATTGTATGATGTTGCACTATTGTGTTAAAACCCTGGACCACACCATACACACACAACTATGGATTTCACGTGGAAATCGGTTAAGTCACAGATAATTTAAATGTAATGTTTTTGAAATTAAAGTTTTAAATTTCAAATTAAGATTGAAAATGGATTTGGGTTAAAGGTTAAAGCTTTTGAAATGGGGTTTTTAAGATAAAAGCTATTTTGAATAACTTGGTAAAGTTTCAATTTAAATAATACAAATTTTGAAATTGAATTCCATGATTTGAAAATTATGATTAAGGATGTTATAAAGATGTTTATATGAAGTTAAAACATTTTAAAATATTGGTTTGAGAATTTGGATTTAACCCAAGGGTTTCAACTCGTATGAATGAATCAGATTTCCAAAATGAAACTGTTTGTTTAAAAGAATAAAGGCTTTCAGATAAGAAATGAAATTCCAGTTAATTAGGGGAATTTCAAGATTGAATAGAGAAATGATTTTCCAAGTTATGAATGAATTCTTTTTGAAAGCTATGAATTAAATCTGTTTATTTTTAACAGATTTAAATTGATGATTTGTTTAAATCAAATTGAAATAAAATTGTTTTGAAGGCTATAAGTTAAATCTTTGATTTAAAGATTTAACGAGTTAATCAAATTGAAATGAAAATTAATTTGGAAAATCTGTGAATGAATCTTTTATTTAAAAGATTAAAATGTGAAAACTGTTTAAACCGTTAAAGGTTGTGAAAATGAATCTTTTTGTTTAAGAGATTTGAGATGGTAATCGGTTTAAACCATTTGAAAGAAAGTTTTGAATTATTAAGTTGTGACTTAATTGAAATCCCATTATCCATTTGTTTTTGAAATATCGTGCTCACTATTCGGTTTAGCCGGGAAAGGACCTTTGTGTCGTATAACCCATTCCGAATAAGTGATTCGACGTTATGGATAGCATTTAAAGACTGGTGTTGAAGACCGGGTATTTGCGAGAGCAATAGGATGACCTGTCGATTGTCTCTGCACTAGGTAGCTCCTGGTATAGAGATTCCCTAAGTGATGGGAAATCCGATCGGGATTGTGAATACCCGGATTGCAAGGACTTCTTTGGAAGTGCCTTCGGTTCTGTTCGAACCCAGAACAGACTTGTATGGATAGTATGTCTGACATTATAAATTGAGATATAAAGCCGATTTCTTTAAAATATATTTCTGTTGGTGGCGGAGAATTTATTCTATTAGCTTAACACCCTTCTCTGAGATGTACGAACTCAGAGGTTATACAGTTGAAGTTATCAGCGATATATTCCCAATTTGGTAATGTGACATGCTGAGTGTTGCTGTGAAATGATCATTGTGTTGATTATTTGTGATAGGATCATTTATTTGATCGTCTATCCTGGTGATCATTTCTATGATCATTTGTTGACCCAAAGCATGGCTTTTGTATAAAGTATGTTTTGTGGACGAGACTTCGTCGAGCCTCACACCCCGGAAATGGTCAAAACAGGAAAGATGCGGCAAGGTTATGAGGGGTAGCTCCCTTTAGGGTATGTGCATTTCCTTCTGGATAGAGGTGGTATCATGGTATGGAGCCCAGATATTTAACCTATGTGGTTACTGCGAATTTATTACTTTGTGGTTGTTGGTTATCGGGATCCCGTGAGAAAGGTCGTTTACGATCGGGGAATGGCGTGCTCGTGTCAGTAGTTACCCAGTTAGGGGTAACCCGGCCTTGTGTTGGCAGAGATCCGGTTTGGTTCTCGGGGACGTCCTTCCAGAGGCGTTCTCATGTGGAAATGGGAAGTTCCTTGGCCTGACCATTTATTGGAAATCCAAAGAAACAATACGATCTTGTACGCTTTTAGTTGTAGAACCTATCATTCACTTATGGTGGCGCCCCACTGTTTGGATGGTAGCTATAGTAGGCATAAATGCGAAATGCCTATGCTGGCTAAGATTTATATCTTTACTTTTGAAATGATTCTTCTACACTATGCACTAGTAATAATATCAAATGTTTCTTTTTAATGCGTATCAAGCATCTTTGACTATCATAAGGAGAAATCTCCTCCGATTCTGCGTTTGCATTGTGTGTGTGTGCGGGAGGCCTTATGGTAGTCTCATTTTTCAAAAGCATTGCGAATTGACTTTAAAATCTTTTGTTGAATGTTTTAAAAGATAAACTGTTTTTGTTGCTCACACCAGTCCCACGACTGATCCGGAGTTTATCGTCTCTTTCCTAAACTCTGGGTGCTCATTATTTTCTACACGAGCAGTCTAGAGTCGGGTTTTTTCTTCAGATAGTTAGATATAGTGGATTATCTGGAGTCAGTTCAGTCTTTGGATCGCACCAGTCTTGCTAAGGCTAGGTGAATCGTTATTGGGGGTTCGAGCTATTGCTGGATTGATTCTTGGAAATGGAGTTGCAGTTCTCGGAGTTCTCTTTTGAAGACTATCTTAGAGTTATATTGTTCCGCTGTTAGATGTTATCTATTTTTCTTTTCCGCTGCTATTTATTGTATCATATCTCTGATGTATATTGATATCTACTGGATCATCTGTTGTATCAGATATTGTATCAAAGCTGTATATCAATGTATTATTTCTTTTATTCCGCTGTGTTGTTTACTTAATGTTGTTATAAGCTCCGGCGAATCGGATTTGAACGATCGGATCTATGGCATTCGAATACGATTTGAAGTATGGATGTCGATTTTCGAGCGGGCAAAATCCGAGTCGTTACATTTCCTTTCGGAAATCATTTACTATAACAACAGTGTTATAGTCCACCATTTCCTTCTATTTCTCGAAAACGTCTATTTCAACAATGAATGTTGAAATCTATGGTTTCGAATCTTAACACATTTTGAAAACATCGTTAGATCGTTTTAATTTTATTTTAAACATCACATCCAAAACGTTTTCTTTAACATATTATTCACTATTCAAAAACGTGAATATACTACGTTAACCAATTTCATCATTTCTATACATTTTATTTTAAAGGATTATTCACCGTCTAAAACGTGAATATAACTCCATTAATAAGTTATAACAATTTACTTATCAAAATAAGCCGTTTGCGGGTTTATAAAACAACGTTTATAAATTCCATTTCTATTTATTTTATATCAACTCCTTTTATAAATCTCCTTTATTAACCTATTCAATTTATAACTCAATTATAAACCAAAAGTCCATAATTTAAGTTAAATACTTATAATTTATTTGTTTGCAAAATCGTTCCTTTAACTTCCCAAATTATAAATCTTATAACTTATAAGATTTATTTATTTACCCATATCTATTCTTCAAATAACTTTACAAATTTTATAAACCTACTGCTATAAAATTCCATTTATAACTTCACCGTTTATAATCCTATAAATTTCATTCATTTATGAAATTCATTTACAATTCATTCTAACACTTATAAAAACTTGTTTTATAATTCAAATATTTTAATTTATAAATATCCATCTTATAATTCTTTTATACAAATCAATTTGTATTATTATCTCAAAAATGTCTTTAAACTCCTTTATAATTTCACCATTTTGATTTATAAAATAATCAAATTTTATAAATCCTATATTTCAAACTTTTTACAATAAATTCAAAACTCCCAATTTAAACTATTTTATAAAATCATTAACCCCATATTTTCAAAAATCAACTTTTAACTATATTTCTCAAAAATTATAATTTTTATAACCTTAAAATTTATATCGTTATTTATTTAAAATGGATCAATTCCAAAAATATTTTATAACTTATCTTTCAAAAATCACTAAAAAAAATCATTTTAAAATTCCAAAATTGGCCCAATGATGCTACACACCAAATAGTCAATCACGACAACAACGACATCATATATCGATATGATAATCCATCAAATATCAAAATATCTGAAATCAAATAAATACTGTTAAGGAATCCAGTTGGATCCCTCCAACCTGTTTTCCTGCATCCAAAGATGTTAGCACAATTCCAATTCCGTTCCAGTACGGAATTATCGCGGTATATGGGATTTAAAAATATTATCTGCTTAATAGACGGCGCAATAGGGTCTCATCCGCTATATAATGCGGGAAATCAATTCCAAGTACATAAATAATACCAATTTCACTGTTTATGAAATATTCGCGCTATATGTTTTTAATAAATAACATCCGCTTATTAACGACGCATAATGTCTATTTTAGCAATCAATAGATAACAATCATCATTCAAACATACATCCAAGTATTTTAAATCTAACTATTTAAAATTAAAATCGAAACCGATTCGATTGAGTGAGAAGTTCTCACCTTGATTTCAATTTCGTTTTCAGCTTTTATTTCGAATAAAATTAAACGTGCGTTTAATTTTACCCGAAATTCTTACAAACTCCAAACGACTCCAATCCAATTCCATAGCGTAGTGCTCGTCCATACGAACCCAACGCAACTTGTTTTGCGCGTTTTCGACCTCGTACGAAAAAGATACGTTAATTTAAAGTTACACGAATTTATAATAAACTAAATTACAACATAATTTTTATATTTTAAACCCTCAACCTAACCATCACCGTTCGTTTCTGTGACTTTGCATCTGGGCCGCCCATTGCTTTATCTTCCCCTACGTTTATTTTCCAGGCCGACACACCCATGGCCGCCATAGGGTTCGATTTTTTTTCGACCTCCTCGACGACTTTCATCACGATCAGCAAGCACCATTTCAAAGCCCATTACACGAGTTACCTTCGGCCAAGAAATGTCAGAGCTCGGTCCCCTATTGAGCACGTGAAACGAGGCCTAACTGTAGGCCTTCAAGCTCCATTTGCCGTTGAATTTTTACTCCAATTGCGATCTTAACCGTTGAGATCATAGATCTCATTCCCCTCTACAAGTTTCATGTTGATTGTTTCTTGTAAATGTTGACGTATGAAGAGATAATTGAGGAAGAAGAAGATGTTGTTTTTGGCCATTGATTTATTATGAAGGTGGCGGCTACTGATGAAAACCCTAGGGTTGTTTTTTTGTTTGCAAAATTGAATTCTAAGGGGCTTATAAAGAAAAATACGCGAACACTATCCATCCCGGATTTTCCGAACTCCAAACGAAGCGTGCCGGTTGGCGTTCCTAAGGTTTACCCCGCGTTACGAACATAATGGAACGTGTTTCGGGAGCTAATTCGATCATCTGTGTGAGTTATGGCAATAAACGATCGATTTAAAATTAAATCGGTAAATCAAATTTCTAGGCGTTTTAGCTTGCTTCGGACAAACGGTAAATCCGATTGACAAGAAATTTGAAATCTTACAATAATATCACATTACGAATCCGATGAAACTAGTTTCGTCGAAATCCGAGACTGTTTGAAAAATGACTAATTTCACTAGTCGATTAAATATTAAAATATTCAATTTTCACAAATAAACTCTAAATTCAATTTTAAAAGTTCTAAAATATCGTTCTAACTCCAACATGATAAAATAAAATTTTAAAAATCATTTTCAATCATATTTAACTCGATTTTCAATTATTTTTGCATATTCAACTATTAAATTATCGATTTAATTATCCAATTAAATCCAATTATTCGAAATAAAATTTATTCGACCTATAAATTTCACTTATTAATATTTAAAATCAGTTAAATATACAAATTTAAATTAACAGAAATTCTGGGTCGTTACATTTGTTTTAAATGAGGAAAGTTTGTATTTATAAATTGAAAAGAGGTCTTGCAATTTGAAAAAGAATTTTATAAATGATTTTGGATATTTATAAAAGAATTTTATAAATAATTTTGAATATTTATAAAGGAGTTTTATAAATGATTTTGGATATTTATAAAAGAGTTCCATAAACAAACTTGGAGGTTTATAAAGTATTTTATAAATGGATTTGGAATGTAATAAACGCGATTTCATAAATGGATTTGGAGTGTTATAAACGAGATTTCATAAACGAAAGAGATTTATTAAAAGAATTTCCAAGATTAAATTATAAAAGAATTTAATATAGGATTTCCTTTAATTGACCTTCTTAACTATAGCGGTGTGGACATTTGTTCCATGCTTAACACCGAAAGAATAAGGTTTGGGGTTATCTTTACCTCTAATTTAAATAACCCTTGTTTGGTCCTTTTAATATGATTTTGGAATCAGAAATCTTTCAAAAATTATTTGTGAATATACTTATGCCAATGGGATAAGTGTATGAATATTTCAATAAATATTTTGTAAAGAAATTTAAAATAAATGAAAGATTTATTTTGAGACTTAGTAGTTGTTATGGGTAGTTAAATCTTTGAATTATTGTTACTTTATTATTTGATAGTTAAATAACCAACTATCAAATCTTGACCTATTTTAACTCAAGAAGAATGATTGTATATTCGAGTTCCCCGATGAGGACTCGAATACTTGTTACATACTTCTAAAGGACCAAAATTGAGTTAGCTGGAAATTATCACTTAGTTTGGAGACATCGACATTTCGAATATACAAACCACTCTAAACCAATAACGTTCGCGATGAAGTAGGTTATAGAGCTGTACTATGCTTCCTGATGGAGATTCCAAAATGGAAGATAGTAAATTTTGAATGTTGTTCGATCCCAGAACAACTTGTATCGATGAATGTTGGCATTGGATTTATGTTTGGAGGGCAGTGTTAGCATTCCAAGATGGTCTACTAGTAGAAAAGGTAAAAGCATAGCCTCAAGCCTCACAAAACGGAAGAATGGCTAAGATAGGGTATGCAGCAAGATTATGTGTTTAGCTACATTTAGGAGCCATCATCCCATTCTAGATTGCAACCTTAGAATTGTTTTTACGCCCAGTTATCGAGGGGCAATGTCTTCAGCCTCGGTGTTAAGGGATGTGGTAATCTAGCTTGTCATTTTAAAGGGGCAAGCCGATTCTAGGTAGTAGACGGGTAGATGCCTATATAGCCCTCAAGTACATTTTCTAGAGGTGTACCATCGGAAGGTAGTCCCTTACCTTGTCGAAGTCGGGATCCATTTTTCAATACGAGCCTTCGAACTTGATAGTATATCTATTATGTTGGAATTTAATTAATGTAACAATTATGGCTATGAATCAATATTTACTTTAGCCCTCGACATTAATATAATATCAATGAATATTATATAGAAAATGTTTTGGTTATCGTAAGGTAAAAACCCTTCCATGTTTATATACGACGTGGTAGTATGGTATACCTTTGATTTTATATGGTTTTACAAGTTAAATAAATATAATTCCTTGTGATTTGATTTTCTCACGCTGGTTTGATCAGACCGGCCTGGGCGTTGTTTTCCTATATTGCTAGAGTGAGCCTGAGCATATTTTCCAGATTTAGCTGGATTCTTTGGAGCTTTTAGGTACGAGTTCGATTCTCCTAAACATATTCACATATCTTATATTCTTCGACTGTTTAAATTATTCTTGATGTTTGTTTATTGTATTTATCAAATTGTGAGGACATCATGTTATAACTGTCCAGCTGATAATATGTTAATGTACTCTGATGTTGTATATAATAAAGATGATTACTTTTATATAAAGACTCGTTCGTATTATATATTACTCGTCGCATTTTAAGGAATTTTGTTTTGTCTTCGCTTTCTTTCACCCTAAACGACCTATCGTTTAGACACTTAAATGATCGGCATACGAATACCGAGGATGTATTAACTGTCGTCTTAGGTGTAAGAAAGGCAGATCGTTACAAAGTGGTATTACAGCTTAGGTTGAGCGAATACCTAGGCTTTGGTGAGGTAAACTCATTTTAGATGCGGTAAGTGAGACCTTAAAATGAGTCTGAGCGTACTACATAAATGAACGCGTATTTGTTAGTGCTATAAATGGTTTTATATTGTGTTTATTTATAAGTTGAGCGGCTAATTAATTCTGATCAAAAAAGAAGCTACAGCTTTATTGACAGGGGTTTTTAAACACTTGAACTTGACAAAGTGACAAGAGATTGTTTTAAAATTGGTAAATGAAATAGTTTTACTTAGGAAAATATTATATATATAAAAAGGAATGATTTCCAAAATTAATATAGTTATATTACTAATATGTTGATTATTAAGAGATGATAATGTTTTATTAATTTAGGGTTGACTAGTCATGCTCGTCCAGTTTTGAGCGTTGATTATTACTTATTGATTTTCCTTTTTCCATCTTCGGTTAGGTAGATAGAAAACTCAACAAAAAATTGAAACGAATACCTTGCAAATTAAGTTTCACAATTTGACTATAAGATGTTCGATGATATGCTGGGTTGAAATTGGATTTTAATATAAGGTGTTTATTAAAAAGAAATATTTTAGATGATTTTATAAAAAGTTGATTTTATAAATTAGGATTATAAAATATATTTCTAAAATAAGATGGATTTTGGACGAATTTAAGTCTCGGTCCAAAATAAGATTTAAAATCATTTCTCGTCTCAAAAACCGACTCCAACTCAAATGGCATATTATAGTATTTTTAAAATACTAATTTAAGGACAATAGCTACCAAACACTTAACAAATATCGATATTAATTCCCTATCACTAAATGGTTTAAGTTTTAAACATATAGCAATGTTATATCCCATAGCATCAACAATCAAACTTGATATTTAATAATCATATAACAAGAACATTACTGAAAATAATTCAACAATGAACAGGAATTTTGTAGGATCCCTCTAACTATCCCTCTGCTTCATAGCTCATATATATCAGCATATATATATATATATAAATAAAATCAATAGTGATGAGGAATCCTGTTGGATCCCTCCAACCTCCCCTACATCGCAAAAAGTAGATAATCATATAATATGGGTCATCTGCTACTAGGCGAGTATATATAAAATGTCATCTGCTCTAGGCGTAGGAATAAAACCAAACTAACTAATAAAACGGTAAATTATCCAAACATTTAATCAATAGTTTATTCAACTATATAACATGTTGGTTAACGAAAAAGGCAAGTTTTAACATACCGAAATTTCAGTTATCGTCGAAGTGTTTTGGTTTCGTCAAAACCGTACGACATTTGATTTAGCACAAAATTCCTACAAGCTCCAATCTCTAACAAACCAGATCCATAATGTAGTATTCATTGTTACGAACATAATGCAAAAATCTGCGTTTAAATCCAACCTAATACAGATTGGATATTTCAATTATAAGATTATGAATTAATTAAATAAATCAATTAATTAATTTTAGTCAATAATCCCTAGTCCACCTCTTAATCGTTCTTAGAAATCCCTAATCCTCTTTATTCAAATTTCCAGACTCCGTTTTCCGATTATTGCCTCCTCCTTTCTCCTACTCACCACCACCAGGAACCTCCATCGCTCGCTCACAGTAGGTGGTCCTTCCATTGACGAACTCAACGACACCATCCTCGACCTTCAAATCGCCACATACCCCCATACAAGCTCAAAGAAACCTAAGTCACCTTTTCTATTCAGGCGGTGAATCCAAATGCAACAGCGTGCCAATTGGCACCAAACTCCACCACAACGTATCCACACACCCCACGAACAATCCTTCTTCTCAACCCATCACCTGAATGTTCACCGAAACGCTGCAATCGATGAAAAACTATTGTACCTTCATCACCTAATTCTTGCCACCACCCTCCACCATCGATAATCTCCACCGCTGATAACACTCATCTTACCTTCGCCGACATTTCTCTAGTTAGGGTCGTGGCACGCAAACACTTGTAGCGGTTCAAGATAACGTGAACCATCAGATGGAGTGGGGGTTCAATTTGAAAATTTCCAAACTCATTTTTCTTTGATGTTGTGATGATTTATAGGGGAGATGGTATGATGTGGGTATGGGGTAGTATGGTATAAATAGCTGTGTATGGGGTGAGGGTATGGGCAGCACAGTGAAGGGTAGGGTGCAGGTATGGCATAAATAATGGGGTATACATTATTTTATCAAATAAACTCCGATATGATATGCCCGAAAAATCTCTAACTCCTATCGAGGCTAAATTCCCATATTCCAAACTCAATAGAACTATTATCGAAACCTAATTCGATCATATGCAAAAGTTGGTTTTAAAATCGAATTCTATTATATAAATTTCTGTAACTAATTTCTAAGCGTTTCGAACTCGCCTGGTCGCCCAATGCATTCGATTGTCCCAAATTTGTTGGAATACAACAATTTACTATTACGGATCTAATGACACTAGTTTCACCAAAATCTAAGATAATATTTTGGTAATTCACATGTTAATTAAAATGAGTTATTATTAAAACCAATTTTTTCACTTTTAATTCGAATTAAAAGCTTACTATTATCATTCTTATTCAAACAGAATTAAATAAGTTTCCAAGATCATTTTTATCCATATTAAATCCAAGATTCGAAAATTCTCAATTCACTATTCAAATAAATTCCTTTATTTGAAATTTAAACCATTTGACTTAATAAAACTAATATTTCAATATTTAAATTTAATTAAATATGTAACGACCCATATTTTTTCCATAATTAAAATATTAAACTAAATAATATTTTGGAAATTTAATATTGTAAGAACTTTAAATTTATGATTTATTAATGTGGAAATAATTAGACAATGTCATTTGAATGTTATTGACAACTATTTTAATGTAATTTCAATCAATTAAAATAATCGTAAAGCTAATTTGGTTAGAAATCATAAATAAGGAAATAAACAAAATGTTGTATTTAATGGTAAAATTGTACGTAATTAATTGAAATTGGTTAATATAGAATAATTAATCTGTATGCGAATTTATTAGCTTTGTTTGTAAACAATTTACTTGGAAATGTGTTTGAATTATTAATGTATAATAATGTCTTTAATTATCATTATGTTACTTAATCCTTTTAAACTAATTTGGAAATCAGCAGAACTAATGTGGTTGAATATTGCGTTAATATGGCAAAAGATGATAAGTGTAAAATATGAATGTAATAAGATGTAAACTATGTTGGTTATATCTGTAAGGTTATAGTTGACTGAATAATAAGATATAAATCGAAATAAATGAATTTTTTAAATTAAAATTATAATTAATAAATTTATTGCAATTGAAATTGAACACTGTAATTAGTGCAATATTTAACCTTGGATTTGACATGGAACTTTATTTTAAAGGATTATAAATTACTAGGTAATAAAAAATGATAAAAATTGGCTAACTTGTGAATTTGAATTTAAAAGTGATCAATTTAATTTAATAATAATTTATTTAATTAATGTGCAAAATAGCCATTTTGGCCACTGTCTCGGATTTCGATGAAACCAGTTTCATCCGATCGGCAACAGTGAACTATTGTAAGATTTCAAGTTTCGTAATGATCGAACTTACTGTTGATCGTGCGAGCTCTAAACGCATAGAAATCAATTTAATAAGTTCAATTAATATAAGCTAATTTTAAAAGCTATCTTATGCATACTTTTAAATTTGGGTTTGGAAATTGTTTCATTGAGTTTAAAAATATCGAAAACATCTACTTTGATATATGGGATGACCTACTTTCATTTCGAAAATGGAACGGGCTTTTCGGGTCGTTATTGTCGTTTCGAACCAATTTGATATGTTGTTCATTCTTATATGTCCGTATTCATATAAATACACTTTGTTTCTCGTCTTTCAGTTTATTCTATACATACATCAACTTCTATATGTTCCTTTCTTCAATGGCTGCAAATTCAAAACCCTAAATCCAATTTCAAATTCAAATTGAAATTCAAACTCTCTAAACTATATCGAATTATATATCGTTGGAAAGATCTCGATGAATGGAACCTGCATCTGGCGTTTTTTCGAGATAGTGACCGGACCAATCATAAATCAAGATCAAAGTCAATTTTGGGCGTTTTGATCAGAGCACCGATGGGTGAAATTGATTGATAGGTTTTATAGAGGAGGCTTCCAGGAACCTATCGGTGGTGGTTGTATCGCCCAGATCGACCTAAAGTAACCGACAATGGGGGATTAGGGTTTGAAACCCTTGTAACGTCCATCTATTTCGAACCGTTCAAATTGACTTGAATTGCTCAAAACATTATATTTGGCAAAACTTAGCATATATAGTAAATAAATCAATCATATAATCACAGACATAGAGTTATAACGATAAGCAGTGGAATGGATAAATAGTAGTTCATGAAGCTACTATATAAACATATAGTTTGAAACACAATACAACAGAAATCTCAAATGCATAGCAGTTTCAAATACATAAGCAGGTGACAGGAATGAACATAACAACTGTAGATACTAAAATAACTAGAAAGCTAAACAAATATAAGACAGATCTTCAAGCAGAGCTCTAAGCTTCAAAGTTGAGTCTCAAACGCTGTGACACGCAGTCTGACCCGAGCATAAAGCAAACACAAAACACCCAAGTCAGGATTAACATTCTTATATTAGTAAATTCAACTCAAGTAAAATGTCAACCGAAATACAAAATAACTTAAAGGATGTTTGGGATTCCCATCCTTTAAGGATCCGTTAAACTATCTACATACATAGTACAATACACTACATAGATAATGTCTATAGTAAAGTAAACTATTAAAATAGCTTTAAGGTGTTACCCATATCCCCCTTAACACATTTTTATATAATGCCGTAGTCTATATAGTACTATAAACTCCACCAAGCAGGTGGGCTATCAGAGAGCACTCCATAGGTACGAACAAACCAAACTCGTAGTGGGCGTGATAAGGCATGTGACAAGGCACGCGAGGCAATGCCCAATGTAGGATTCTACCGTTTTGCGGATCCGGACTGGTGGTGACATATAGCAGCTACAACCGTCCACCTCGAGACACACTCTCGTATCAAAGTTTCACCCAATCAAATCCCAAAGTAATAGAATGGTATCGAAGAAATGTGCCCGATCGAATATGCGACCTTATTTAGCCTGGCATGGCTCCTGTTTTAGCCACACCAAGCTGACTCGCAGGAGTCAGGGTTGCATTAATACATCATACAGAACCATCGCCAAACCATACTACTTCGTTCTGGAATCTCCACCAAGTATACAGTTGTTAAAGTGGTTTTAGGTATTGGCAAAGAGTATGACAATATCCGATCCCGGTCTCTTTTACAACCAAACGCTTATTTCACACCGTGGTCATTTTACAATTCAAACATATGGTAAATTGGTTAAAATGTGATTATATTGTGAAAATTTATATTTGGTTTTTCTTTACACATGTTTTGGTGTGTTTGACATAAAGTAATTTGTTTGGAATGTTATAAAAATTGTGAAATGAAGTTGTGAAAAGTAGAAGCGAAAAGGTTGTTATGGATGCACTTTGAAAATGGCTTGTGTTCGGCGAATTTTAAAGTCAATTATGAAAGAGATCCTAGTGGCTTCTTTGTATTTTTAATAAGTACTACAAGCGTACTTATTATTGGAATAATATCATAATTTAACTATATTTTTACAATTATTTATTAATTTTTAAAGCAAAGTATTTTAAACTATAAAACATGTTTTTATGGTGTTTAAATAAATTATAAATAAATATTTTTAAGTAAAATTTAATATAAATGTTTTAAACCATAGTATAAGTATTTTTGAAGTATTTAAAGTATTTTAAAGTGTATATATACAGCTTTTAGAAAATTAGTTAAATATCTTATTAAAATAAATATAAGCTTATGCAATATAAATCTTTTTAAAAATTTTTAGCAATGCTAGCCGGCATTACAGTGGGCCATACCACTGTATAAATAAGGGAAAACAAGTGTTCTGTACAAGCACAGGACAACTAAAAGGGTTTAGAGCAAACCACTAAAAAAAGCATAGGAGCTAGACAAAAGTGCCTAAACTAATAACGAGAACATGACTAAGCACCCTCAGAAGAGGAGGAACAACCACGACCAGCATCCGACGTTGGTCCAATAACATGTGAATAATGAGAGAAGAGAGTTGCCAGATTCTGATCAAAACCCTCAGAAGCAGGAGAGTAGATATATTTCCTATCCTAAGTGACATCATTAAAAAACTTTTATTCGCCTCACCAATCTCGCCAACCCTAGTAAGGGATGGACCCTCACCCTCAATGTGATAGATAAGATAATGACTCTCTCCCTCAGTATCATCATTGATATAGGCATAAAAAGCGTCATACTCAGGAGAGTACCGCATATCGGAAGGAAAATGAAGCCAGATCCATTCGTTCATATTCCAAAGAATAGAATCAAACATAGAAGAAGAGTCATCCTCAAACTGGACTGAAGGCAAACTAGCGGAGGGAAAAACTACAGGAGCATCATCTATGGAGGTTAACTGGGGCCATAGTGGAAATCAGATCAGATAAGGGAGGCTCAACCTTTGGAACCCATTGTCGTAAAGGAGCACATTGAAGAGGAATCCGATCAGCAAGAGGAACAAGCAGAAGTCAGACTAAAATATGCATCCAAAAGATGCCCAAAAGTCTGACAAGACATATAAATATCATTCAATCTGACTTTTAAACCGAATGTAACGCTTTGGCAGGAGTTATTTCGATCAGGGCTTTGGCATAAACAAGTCTCTTTCTAGCCACGGTATTAGCATCATAACATATAACCTTACCAACAAGTCCAGCAAGCCAGTCAATTCAGATGAGAAGCTGAAGGACGGATGGGATGTGAGAGAAGTGGGCCCAGATAGGGATAGATAAAACCTGATCAATAGCCCTATCAATAGTCGGACTTTGGCATATATCTTTTTAAATTGTTTTTATTATTAAATATTTTATCTTATAAATAAGTTAGTATATATATCATTTTAAAAAGTTTTTTAGTTAATATATAAGTTTTAAAAAGTAAGTTAGGTATTTAATATGTAGCGAAGGATGTTTGGACTTTAACACTTAAGTTAAAATAAATTATTTTGAGAAGTCCAAATAAAACTGTTTTACCTTAATTAACAAGGATGGATATGCTTTGATCTTTAAAGGAATGTATTAAAGTTAATGAAAAGTATGAAAACAGCTTAGGGTTGTAGTAAACATTGTTTGAGTAACCTTTTTTTGACCCTTATTAATTATACTTAGGAATATAATTAGCTATTTAATAATGAATATTTTAAAGATAATTATAAGTGAACAATTTTGGGTTTATTGTAAACAATGTTGTAGTAACATTTTTTTAAACACTTCAGTTATATTTTAAATTGGAAAAATATTGTTAAATGATTATGAATATACTTAGATCTTTAATAATAGAATTTAATGATAATAACAAGTATGTAATCTTTTGGAATAAAGATAGAAAAACTATATGTTTAAAATATAAAATAATGAAGAGGTTTATAATAACAATGTTTGGGTAACATTTGTTTTTAACATCAATTATTATATTATAAAGTAAGTAAAGTTTATTAAGTGAACTATGAATATACTTATACCATTTAAGATAAGTATATAAATACCTTTGAAGTATAGAAAAAAGCATAATGAATGGTAAAATACGTGAATGGTAGAATACGTGAATAATAAAATACATGAAAAGTAAACACGCAATAGTAACGTACGTGAATAGTAAAATACAGATATATATCTTTTATAAAGGGAAATTAAACCTATATACAAGTTTAAATAAGCGAAGTTTAATTAATAAAGGAGTTTAATTAATAAATAAGTTTAATTAATAATGAATTAATTAATAATGTGTTTAATTAATAAAGGTGTTTAATTAATAAATATGTTTAATTAAAAGAAGTTTTAATTAGACGAGAAGTTTTATTTAAAGTAAGAAGTTTGGATTAAAGGAAGAAGCTTTAATTAAAGAAAGAAAGTTTAATTAAATACGAAAGTTTAATTAATAAAGGATAATTGAATAAAAAAGGGATTAAAAGTTGTTTACGTGGCTTAATTGTGCTTTGTGCATTTACTTATTTATGGAAAATATTTAGTCATGTACTTAGCATTAAACCGGACAAAGTAGACTTGTTTCTATATATGAGAGTTAAGAATGATAATTCGAGTAGGATGTAGAAGCAGTAGTGCTCTAACTCACTGGGCTCCACTCTTGATTGAAGGATAGTGGAGGTTGATGTTGAATATGCAAGTATATAATTTTTGTTTGATGATAATAAATATATATATATATATATATTCATTTAAATGTATTTATTAATATACTATTTTAATTTTCATATAATTAAAAAAATATTTGCTGAATAAAATAAAACACAGAATTTAAATTCAAACAGATATTTTATTCAAACAAATATTTTATCACAATTTTGAATAGTACAAATTTGAGCTCTTGCTATGTATACACACAAATTTACATTACAATACAATTTCGATTACTCCACAATTTTCACTGTACAATGTTTACATATATTTGCACCTCACTACATATCACTCATTCACTCGTATTTTATCTTCAACTCTACTCCAGCCCGAATCTAGCATTTGAGTTATCTACAAAATACACACCGACGTAGTAAAATTGAAAAGGAAATATTTTTGCAGTGTAAAATTTAATGTGTTTTTGAAAATATTATTTGCATCAGTTATTTGAATTGTTCGTCATTATATTCATTTTGAAATCATCATACACGAACATTGTAACGACCTGGTATTTTCAACCATTCGTATCCACAAATGCTGGATTGGAATTGCCCAAAATACCATATTGTTAATTTATATTTGGCAAAACTCAGCATATACGGTAAATAAACAAATCATAGAATCACAGACACGGAGTAATATAACAATAATGTAGTGGAAACAAGAGAATAGTAGTTCATGAAGCTACTATATATATATATATATATATATATATCAGAGTTAACAAGATACAACAGAAGTTTCGAATACAATAGTCAAATACAAGATCAGAATACATCATTAGAATCAACTGAATATCTGAAAGCTAGATATATAGCTGGATCTCCAAGCGAAGCTCCAACTCAAAAGGTGAGTCTCAAAAGCTGTATCACTTAGTCTGACCTGAGCGTAAAGCAAAACACAAAACACTCGAGTCGGGATTAACATTCTTATATCAGTAAATCCAACTCAAATAAAATAACAACTGAAATACAAGTAACTCAAAAGATATTTAGGATAACCATCCTCTAAGGATCCGTTAAACTATTTACTATGTAGTAATATACGCTATTATAATAATGTCTAATAGTAAAGTAAACTTACTTGAAAATAGCGTTAAGGAGTTACCCGATATCCACCTTAACACATAATAGTGCCAATAGTCTATACAGTACCGTAATACCTCCTGATCGAGAGGCTACCGGAGGATACTCCATAGGTACGACACAAATCAGTCTCGTACAAGGCGCGCTAGGGTAGGTGACACGGCACAACGAGGCAATGCCAGGGTAGATATACCAATTACGCATCCGGACTGGTGGTAATGCGTAGCAGCCACTACCGTCCACCTGGAGCCACACTCCCAAAAAAAATCCGTAGGTGCACCCAATCAATCACAAAGTAATAGAATGGTATCGAAGGAATGTGTCCGATCATAGGAGCTACCTCATTGTCCCGGAATCGCTCCTGTTTTAGCCACCTTATGCCAACTCACGGGAGTCGGGTTGTGACGCCCCACCTCTATGCCCACGCTTGCCAAGGACACTACGGTGTAATGCCGTCAACTAGCACGGAGAATAAGGCTGTTGAGGAGCGACCATCCATGTAATTGCTTGATGCGAGCACCAACATGTCAGATAGTACAAGGAAGTCCGACATACCGATACAAACTCAAAGCTACTACACAGTGGCTATATATATTCTTCGGAAACAAACATAGAAATAAACATACACTAGTCAGTCATAGATATCCATATCACAAAGGCGGAAAAAGATATGAATATAACACATGAAAATGTACATCAGGGTAGTGGTCTAACAAGATCCACAATATCACAACAGAATAGCTACAAGTGCTACACAAAAGAATATGGATACATCAATGAGTCTATATCTCAAATGTATACAACAAAAACTACTAATCTAAGTAGTTAGCCAAAAGTCAGGGTGATAATCCCATATGTGAAGTCAAGCAGAAGCACCTGTAACATCTCGGTCTGACACGAGTATTATTTATAAGAAAGTAATAAACGGATCAATCTAGCTATAAATATCAGATATAATGAGATAGAATAAGAGATATGACATAACATATGATAACCATGAAGCCATACTGTGATAAGCATGTAATTGAAAATCAACAAGAGATTAATTAATATCACAAGAATCTTCTCAAAAATAAAAAGGAATGTCATACTCAATATCTTCATTCACAAAAAGTTAATGACACATAATTCACCAATGCACAAATATTGATAACACATATCAATGAAAATCACGAAAATTGATGAAACACAAATTCTAGAAATCATTAATGGAAATCCAGAAATCACAAAAAAGGGGGAGGCCTATAACAGAACGGGAGCATGAAAACTCACCAACACGTGTATCACAAAATGGAACGCTATTCCACGGTTGCTAACCATTAATTTTGAGCCGAAGCTCCACAAAACGGCCCGAAGACCATGGGTCGCTACCCCACCAAATTGAGCCAAGCTCCACAGAAACGGGGTTTAGTCTCTCTCGTAGACAAAGAGACATCGCACATTTGCTAGTCTAAATCACAAAAATGATCATCAATGATCATCAAGAAGTGTCAATTACAGTAAGCTAGTAAATATAAAAGCTTAGCTTCATGTCCCATAACCACTAGCTTAACTTAAATATTTACGAACAAATTGTAGATTTCCACTAGAAAACTGTCACAAAGATTCAATCGAACAAGTCCAAGAATTAACCAATGAAGTAAACATAAGCATTTCATACCACTTGTTTTACGAAGCCGTTTAATTAGATTTCTCGTCCGAGTGAGGTAAAGGTTTGTATATTTTTAAAATGACAACTCACAAATATGATCGTAGAAACGATCAACCACAAAAATTCACATACGAAGACGTGAATAAAATCCAAAGAATACGATTCCAAATTCATCAAATTGGAGATAGCCTTGCTAGACGACACGGCGCGACCTAGCAGAGGAGCGACCTAAGAGGTAGCGGCATAAGTGTAGGGGCGAACGACCTAAGGAATGGTGCGACCTAATGGAGCAAGCGACCTAACATGGTTGCGAGCTCTGGGGTGGAATGACCTAATGGCTGAGTGCGCGACCTAGGGAGTTACGACCTAAGGCAGGCCGACTCAACTGCAAGGCGAGAGACCAATAGGTTGCGACCTAAAGGGTTAGCGGCATAATGGCCGAGCGACCTAAGGGGTCCAAAGACCAAACAGCCGAGCGCGCGACCTAACCGAGCAATGGCACGACCCAAGTGACGCGACCTAAGGAGTTAAGGATAGGCCGAGTGACTTAATGTAGAGCGCGACCTAAGTTAGAGGACAAGCCATGCGATCTAAGGGGGTTGCGACCTAACGACCTAAGGCGCATGAGGAGGTCGAGCGACCTAGCGACCTAATGGTGCACGCGACCTAACCAATGCCGAGCGACTTAAGGAAGTGAAGAAGGCCGAGCGACCTAAGGCACTAATGGCATAAATGGCCGAGCGACCTAAGGGGGAATGACCTAACTTGTCGCGACCTAAGGAGCAAGGCGACCTAACTGCAGGCCGAGAATACTTCATGTGCAGGCCGAGCGACCTAAGGGTTTTGACGCTCAAAACTCACTCAATTTGCAACCGATCGAGCACGAATGCTAGGGGATTACGCCTATCGACTACCCGATCCTATTGACTCCTCGATTCATCACCAAAAATGTGTTCAAACATCAAAGTTAGGATTTTTAAAGATTTGAATCCAAAACACTAAAAATTGGGATTTTCACCAATTCAATCCAAATAAATGGCAAATGCATATGTAAAAGTGTTAGGAATTTATACCCAACAATCAATGATAGTTATAAACAAAGATGTGAGATAAAAATCTCACCTTTACACAAAATCAATGAATAAGAAGCTTGAGAGCAAGGAAGAATCAATGGGTTCTCTTTGAATTTGGAGTTGGATGTTGGATTTGCAAATGAACTTGAGCTTGGATTTTTAATTTCCCATTCCTTCCTCCATTTTTGATGAAGCTTGAGTGTTAGGAAATGAAAGTGAAGTTATGAAGGAAAGGGGGTTGAGTTAGAATTAATAGCTTAGGCTAATGGGCTAAACCAAACCTAAAGTTCAAAGTTCAAAGTGGCAAAATTCCACTAACTCCAAACATATTAAAGTTTATACTCAAAAAGATTGCAAACGGTGTTTTGGACCCAATGGAAGTGGTTCCGAGTCCTAATTCGACCGTATGTAAAAAGTAACTTTTCGGACTAAAATTCGACTAACGATAAAATATTTAAATAAATTATTTAAATATTCAAATCGTAAAATATGCGGATTGTTACAGACTCCCCTCCTTAAAGAAATTGCGTCCTCGCAACATTTAAGAAGAAAATACGAGGTAACAACCATGAAAGCATATTAACACAAAGAGAATTTGAAATAAGAAATTCACCTCAAAGAGCTCGGGAGAGTAAGTCCGGATGTATTCGCTCGATGAACTCTCTAGATTCCCAAGAGCAATCCTTAGGATTTGAGGACCATTGGACTTTAACAAGCGGAACATCTTTATTTCGAAGGCGCTTGACCTTCGAAGCAATATTACGAATAGGATGTTGCTCATAAGTTAAATTAGGTGAAACTTCAATTTCTTCCAAAACACCGGGCTCAAGAATAGAATCGAAATCTTGAAGGCATTTCCGTAATTGAGAAACGTGAAACATGTCATGAATAGCAGAAAACTGAGCTGGTAATAAATGGCGATAAGCCACGGGACCAATACGTTCAGTGATGGAAATGGACCAATATATCGAGGTGCTAACTTTTCCGATCAACTGAAACGTACCACACCCTTCATAGGTGAAACACGAATAAACACAAGATCTCCCACAGAAAATTCTAATTTCCTTCTCCGGTTATCGGCATAGGATCTTTGCCTACCCTGGGCCTCTTTCATCCTATGACGAATAAGGTCAATCTTTTCGGTGGAATCACGAATAAAATCTGGACCTAAAACCAACCTCTCACCGGCCTCAAGCCAACAAGAAGGAGATTGGCATGGCCTTCCATAGAGTGCCTCGAAAGGTGCCATACCAATACTAGATTGGAAGCTATTATTATAGGAAAACTCAACAAGAGAAATATGATCTTTCCAACTTCCACCAAAATCAAGAACACATGTACGAAGAAGATTTTCAAGAGTTTGATTCACACGCTCAGTTTGTCCATTGGACTGAGGATGATAAGGGGTGCTAAAATTAAGCTTCGTTCCCAAAGCTCTTTGAAGACTCTTCCAAAATCCATTAGTAAACAATGGATCACAATCACTAACAATAGAAGTAGGAACTCCATGAAATTTAACAATTTCGTTGATAAAAAGTTTGGCCAAGAGAGGAACGGTTCGATTGGACCGAACGGGAATAAAATGGGTGGATTTAGTAAGTCTATCAACTATCACCCATAAGCTATCATGACCCGAACGAGAACGGGGAAGGCCATCTATAAAAATCCATGGAAATTTGATCCCACTTCCAAATTGGAGTTTCTAAAGGTTGCAATAACCCACGGGCCTTTGGTGTTCGGCCTTGACAAGTTGGCAAGTCATGCAACACTTAACAAAGTTAGCAATGTCAGATTTCATTCCTTCCCAATAATAAAGTCGCTTCATGTCCGCGTACATTTTACTACTACCGGGATGAATGGTAAATTTAGAACGATGTGAATCTCCTAAAATATCTTTACGAAGATTACTAATATTTGGTACGATAAGTCAACCAAATTTTCGAATACCTCCACGAGAATCAATATCAAATTCTTTCAAAACTTCAATATCAATTTTATCCCTAAGATTTTGGCCAAGAAGAGCCAATTCGGGATCTAGCTTTTGAGCTTCAATAATGTGGTCTAAAAGAGAAGGATGACCCTCAAGGCTACATAAAGCAAGGGATGAACACAAATCAAAAACACGATCTCGAATCTCACAAGTGGATAGAATTTCGAGATCATTCCATTCGGATATCATCATAGAAACAACTGCTTGTTGCTTACGACTAAGTGCATCGGCAACCCGATTTCCCTTTCCGGGGGTATAAAGAATATCAAGATCATAAGCTGTAAGAAATTCGAGCCAACGTTGTTGGCGCAGATTAAGTTCCTTTTGGGAAAACAGATACTTCAAAGATTTATGATCGGTATAGAGAAAAAATTTCTCTCCCAAAAGATAATGACGCCAAATACGAAGGGCGAAGACAATAGCCGTGAGCTCTAAATCATGAGTGGCATATCTAGTCTCGGCTGGCTTCAATTACCTAGAAGCATAAGCAATAACACGCTCTCTTTGCATAAGAACGACACCTAAACCAACGCGACTAGCATCGGTATAAATAACAAAATCTTGATTCCCTTCGGGAATAACAAGAATAGGAGCATCAGAAAGGAGTTCTTTTAATTTCTGAAAAGAAGCTTCACATTTGTCCGACCAAATGTATTTAACACCTTTCTTTGTCAAGCTAGTAAGAGGCACGACAATTTTAGAAAAGTCTTTTATGAAACGGTGGTAATAACCTGCCAATCCAAGAAAAATACGGATCTCCGTCACACTCTCCGGTCTCTTCCAATTTTGAATTGCTTCAATCTTTGAAGGATTCATGGAAATTCCGGATTCAAAAATAATATGACCGGAAAACTTCATACGAGATTGCCAAAAGTGGCATTTTGAAAATTTTGCTTTCAATTGATTGCTCCTAAGAGTTTCCAACACAATCCGAAGATGGTTTTCATGCTCCTCCTCGATTTTTGAATACAAAAGAATATCATCAATAAAGATGAGAACAAACCGATTGAGGAAGTCTTTGAAAACTCTATTCATAAGGTCAATGAAATAAGCCGGAGCATTCGTTAACCCAAATGGCATAACAAGCCATTCATAAGATCCATAACGAGTACGGAACGATGTCAAAGGAATGCTATCCTCTGCAATACGAAGCTGATGGAAGCAGGTAGCTAAGTCTAGTTGTGAAAAGACTCTAGCACCACTAAGTTGATCGAATAGATCATCAATCCGAGGTAAAGGATATTTATTCTTGATAGTAAGATCATTAAGCTTGCAGTAGTCTACGGAAAGCCTAAGTGTTCCATCAGATTTCTTCACGAAAATAGATGAAGCTCCCCAAGGCGAGGAATTAGAGCGAATAAATTGCTTCGTCTCCAATTCGGATAATTGTTTGTGCATCTCCTCATTATCTTTATTGGACATACGATAAGGAGGACAAGTAATAGGTTGAGCTCCAGGGATGAGATTAATTTTGAACTCAATTGCTCGCTTAGGTGGTAATCCTAAAACGGGCTCAAATATATCGAAAAATTCACGAACAACGTGAATAAGAGAAACAATATCCTCTTCATCATCATTATCGTCATCATGAGGATTTAAAGAATATAAAGATGCAATCAAGCTGGAATTCGAATCCTAAAGATCAATAGAAATCTGCTTAACAGATTGAGGATGTCGAAGATGAATAATCCGCTTAGGACATAGGATTTGGGCTTCATAACGGTTAAGCCAATCCATTCCCAAAATCATTCCAAAGCCTAAGTAGCGCATAACATGCAAATCGGCTCGGAAAGAAAAATCACACAAAATAATCTCGACATCTTTACACAATAAACTGATCGTTGCGGATCCACCAACCAGATTCGCAATTCTCAAAGAAGTCATTAAACACAAAACATCCAAAGAAAAGGTATCAACAAGTTCTTTTGATATAAAAGAATGGGACGCACCCGTATCAAAAAGAACTCAAATAGAATGATCACGAAATGAAATAATGCCATCAAGGATAGAATGAGAAATACTTTTACCACGAGATGTGTTGCCAAGGGCTTGAGCAACATTAAGCTTTTCCTCCTTCCTGTTTTGAAGTTTGGGACAAGAAGATAAATAATGATCTGGGCTTTTGCAATAGCGACAAATACGAGGCTTTGAACACTTGTTTGCATAATGGTCCTTAGAACCACAATTGTAGCATTGCCCACTACTAGATGTAGAAGTCTTAGCTGCCGGAGAGGCTTGCTTCCCTTTCTTATTGGGATAAGGACCTTTGAACTTATTAGGCCTTTTCTTGTTGTTGAAGTTTGGTTTGGAACCCACAACTTCAACATCACTCTCTCTATCTACCTCTTCAAGTCGAAGAGCGATATCAATGAGTTGATCAAAAGAAACTTCTAATTTTAGAAGTAATGGCTTCTTGAGATTTTTATTAAAGCCATAGACAAATATTTGGTTCTTCTTCAATGGGGTTTTTATGTATTCAACCCCGTACTTAAAAAGTGACTCGAATGATGTGACATAGTCTGTCACGGAAGATTCACCTTGAACAAGGTCAATGAAACAGCGAGCCAAAGTCACCTTCTCAGCTTCTGGCACAAATTTTAATTCGAAGCGCTCCCGGAATTTCTCCCAAGTAAGATCCACTTCATTTATTTCAGAAATCAAAAGTTCATACCAATCTAATGCTCTTTCTTGGAGCATACTTGAAGCCACTTAGACACGGTGAAGATCAATAAGATTCATGCGAGAAAAGATTCGATCGCACGATCTCAGCCAAGCCTAGACTTCGATAATAGTCTCAGAACCTTTGAATGGCTTCCCACCCAAATTGGTATAATCGCTGCACAAACGTGCAAATCCATACCTAGGGTGAGCAGACTCCGGATTAGACTCGGCTGCTTGAGCATTCCTCACTAGATCAAGAAGCTGCTGGGCAGACATAGATACTCCATCCTGGGGAGTAGCACGAGATTGACTGGCGCTGGGACGACCGGGTCTAACCATTTCTCTTCCTTTCTGAAAGAAAGAAAGAAGAAGGATAAGGTTATTTACCAAATGAATATAAAGTAATATTGATAGATAAACAAGGAATCATAAAGAAAATAGGATGAATCGGTACGAAGACTCGAATTAAATCCTAATGCACGATTCCTAAGATGGACTTAGGACGATGATCCTTGCTAGATTATTCTACATTGTTCCGAAGATTGGCTTTGACACCAAGCTGTGACGCCCCACCTCCATGCCCACGCTAGCCAAGGACACTACGGCGTAATACCGTCAACTAGCACGGAGAATAAGGCTGTTGAGGAGCGACCATCCGTGTAATTGCTTTATGCGAGCACCAACATGTCAAATAGTATAAGGAAGTCACAGATATCCATATCACAAAGGCGGAAAAAGATATGAATATAACACATGAAAATGTACAGCAGGGTAGTGGTCTAACAAGATCCACAATATCACAAAAGAATAGCTACAAGTGCTACACAAAAGAATATGGATACATCAATGAGTCTATATCTCAAATGTATACAACAAAAACTACTAATCTAAGTAGTTAGCCAAAAGTCAGGGTGATAATCCCAGATGCGAAGTCAAGCAGAATCACATGTAACATCTCGGTCTGACACGAGTATTATTTATAAGAAAATAATAAACGGATCAGTCTAGCTATAAATATCAGATATAATGAGATAGAATAAGAGATATGACATAACATATGATAACCATGAAGTCATACTGTGATAAGTATGTAATTGAAAATCAACAAGAGATTAATTAATATCACAAGAATCTTCTCAAAGATAAAAAGGAATGTCATACTCAATATCTTCATTCACAAAAAGTTAATGACACACAAATTCACCATTGCACAAATATTGATAACACATATCAATGAAAATCACGAAAATTGATGAAACACAAATTCTAGAAATCATCAATGGAAATCCAGAAATCACAAAAAGGGGGGAGGCCTATCACAGGACGGGAGCATGAAAACTCACCAACACGTGTATCACAAAATGGAACGCTATTCCATGGTTGTTAACCATTAATTTTGAGCCGAAGCTCCACAAAACGGCCCGAAGACCATAGGTCGCTACCCCACCAAATTGAGCCAAGCTCCACAGAAATGGGGTTTAGTCTCCCTCGTAGACAAAGAGACATCGCACATTTGCTAGTATAAATCACAAAAATGATCATCAATAATCATCAAGAAGTGTTAATTACAGTAAGCTAGTAAATATAAAAGCTTAGCTTCATGTCCATAACCACTAGCTTAACTTAAATATTTACGAACAAATTGTAGATTTCCACTAGAAAACTGTCACAAAGATTCAATCGAACAAGTCCAAGAATTAACCGACGAAGTAAACGCAAGCGTTTCATACCACTTGTTTTACAAATCCGTTTACTTAGATTTCTCATCCGAGTGAGGTAAAGGTTTATATATTTTTAAAATGACAAATCACAAATATGATCGTAGAAACGATCAACCACAAAAATTCACATACGAAGACGTGAATAAAATCCAAAGAATACGATTCCAAATTCATCAAATTGGAGATAGCCTTGCTAGACGACACGACGCGACCTAGCAGAGGAGCGACCTAAGAGGTAGCGGCATAAGTGCAGGGGCGAACGACCTAAGGAATGGTGCGACCTAATGGAGAAAGCGACCTAACATGGTTGCGAGCTCTAGGGTGGAACGACCTAATGGCCGAGTGCGCGACCTAGGGAGTTACGACCTAAGGCAGGCCGACTCAACTGCAAGACGAGAGACCAATAGGTTGCGACCTAAAGGGTTAGCGGCATAATGGCCGAGCGACCTAAGGAGTGCAACCACCAAACAACCGAGCGCGCGACCTAACCGAGCAATGGCGCGACCTAAGTGACGGGACCTAAGGAGTTAAGGATAGGCCGAGTGACTTAATGTTGAGCGCGACCTAAGTTAGAGGACAAGCCGTGCGACTTAAGGGGGTTGTGACCTAACGACCTAAGGCGCATGAGGAGGCCGAGCGACCTAGCAACCTAATGGTGCACGCGACCTAACCAATGCCGAGCGAATTAAGGAAGTGTAGAAAGCCGAGCGACCTAAGGCACTAACGGCATAAATGGCTGAGCAACCTAAGGGGGAAGGACCTAACGTATCGCGACCTAAGGAGCAGGGCGACCTAACTGCAGGCCGAGAATACTTCATGTGCAGGCTGAGCAACCTAAGGGTTTTGACGCTCAAAACTCACTCAATTTGCAACCGATCGAGCACGAACGCTAGGGGATTACGCCTATCGACTACCCGGTCCTATTGGCTCCTCGATTCATCACCAAAAACGTGTTCAAACATCAAAGTTAGGATTTTTAAGGATTTGAACCTAAAACGCTAAAAATTGGGATTTTCACCAATTCAGTCCAAATCAATGGCAAATACATATGTAAAAGTGTTAGGAATTCATACCCAACAATCAATGATAGTTATAGACAAAGATGTGAGATAAAAATCTCACCTTTACACAAAATCAATGAAGAAGAAGCTTGAGAGCAAGGAAGAATCAATGGGTTCTCTTTGAATTTGGAGTTGGATGTTGGATTTGCAAATGAACTTGAGCTTGGAGTTTTAATTTCCCATTCCTTCCTCCATTTTTGATGAAGCTTGAGTGTTAGGAAATGAAAGTGAAGTTATGAAGGAAAGGGGGTTGAGTTAGAATTAATAGCTTAGGCTAATGGGCTAAACCAAACCCAAAGTCCAAAGTGAAAAAGTGGCACCACTAACTTCAAACATATTAAAGTTTATACTCAAAAAGATTGCAAACGGTGTTTTGGACCCAATGGAAGTGGTTCCGAGTCCTAATTCGACCGTATGCAAAAAGTAACTTTTCGGACTAAAATCCGACTAACAATAAAATATTTAAATAAATTATTTAAATATTCAAATCGTAAAATATGCGGGTTGTTACACGGGTCCATGTATATACCTCAATAGAACGTCGCTACCATCCTACTTCATTCTGGAATCTCCTTCGCATACACGGTTGTTAAAGTGGTTTTTGGAGTTGGCAGAGAGTATGACAACTTCCGATCCCGGTCTCTTTAACAACCAAACGTTATTATAACACCATGGTCATTTCAAAATAATTTATACTTTAAAACCAAAATATCATATCCATTTCAAAGCTATATAAATACGATATCATTTCTATTGCAGAAACCAAATCAATATGATATCATTTCCACTTCAAAACCAAATCAATATGATATCATTTTTATTTAAAACCAAATCAATATAATATCATTTTTATTCCAAATATATTCTCTTCCAGAATCATAGTACTTTCAAAATTATAACACTTTCAAAACCAAATACTTGAAAATATAACATTTTCAAAACATAATACTTTGAAATTCATAACTTTGGAAACGTAACTTTCACCACTTAAACAGTTTACATATTAAAAAGCATTATATAAAAAATAGCTTCTTCAATCTTACAAATCAATTCCAAAACTACTCGAATTCAAAAATTCAAATTTTAATCAAATCTCCAATTCAATTTCGATTCAATTCAGTTCTCAATAAACCATTTAAATTATCGACTTCAAAAAAACAGAATTGTACCACAAAATAAACCATTTAAATTTTGATGTATTTCAAAGCTTTATATATTTCACAATTTCAAAACTAATTTTGATAATTTCATATATATATATATATATATATATATATATGTATGTCTTAATTTAACATCATTATTATTTATTTTTGAAATATTCACTTAATAAATCCAATATCAATTAAATAAAACCCAAATTTCAAATCACTACATATTTCCTTCAATTTATTTAAACTTGAAATATTCATTAATCACTTTAACCCAAAATCAAGTTATAAAATCACATCTTTTCAAAATATCAAATTCAATAGGTTCCAAATCGATTTTTAATTAAATAAATTCTTAATTAAGTACCATTTCAAATCAATTTCAAATCTATCTTTCTAACCTTAATTTAATAAAAATCATTATAAACTCTATATTAGAATATAATTTGTATAAATACTTAACCATATTATATTTTAATAAAATCAAATTTTATTATTAAACTTATTTTATATTAAAACAAATTTATACATAGCTTAAAATCAAGAATATAACTATATCTAAAATCAATATTTTTATAAACCATATATTTCTTTCCAAAACCATGGAAATTATTTTCAATATATATATATATGTATATATATATATATATATATATATGTATGTATGTATGTATGTATGTATGTATATATATATATATATACCAACGGTGTCTGTACACAATTTTCTATCCTATGGTCATGTCATACAGATATTTATCATTTCAAGTTTAAGAATTAAATTTTCGATTCACTTCAAACTATTTAGATATATATATATATATATACACATATATATACTCTATAAAATCAAATCCATAACCATATACCATATATATTATAAATCAAGTCATACTTTAGGAATTCAAATCAATTAAATTTTCCAAAATAAAATGTAGCAAAGTTACAGAATGGTCTCTCCACTTTGAAACTCAAAAATGAATGTCGACGATGTTGCAGTCATCACCGAAATTATTTTCCAACAACAAAGAAAAGAGCACTGTTTTACAAATTAAAAATTCTTTGAAACAATTTCTACTTGAAATACTTTAAATAATACTTAAACACAAAGTTTGAAACCATCGGAAATTAAATTCTTAGTTTCTTGTTTTAAATTCATTTAAATTTCCAAATTAATTTATAGCCATGTTTTATAGTTCAATTACTTATATATGAAACAAAAGCTAATGGTTACAAGGTATATATACAGAGTCAAATATTATTTCTCAACATCCAATTCAATTAACTATCAAAATTCAGAAAATTATACTTATATACATATACAACATAATTATACAAAAATTTATTTCATTTGCTAAATTTTAAAACTATATTGTGTCGGTTTGCTCTGTTCAAGTGTTTTGGAGATCCTACCGATAGTGTTGATCAGACGAATCAATCGAAAACCCAAATCAACACCAACAACTCAAACAACATAATATATAAAACATTTTAAATATAGATTTACAATTTCACTAAACATGAACAGATTTTCAAAGCAAGGATAGAGATTCTAATTTGGTTAACTCAAATCAAAGAAAATTTTGATTTGAGGATAAGTTAGGACAAAAGATAAGATGATTAACTAACCAAATAAGGAAATGGATAAGCTTATATAAATTGAGGGCAACCTTAACCGGGTCAACCGCGACTTCAAGAATTAGATCGATGTGGAATTATAAGGAAAATCCACATTCGATCTCAAGAGGTAGAATTTGGGACAACAAGAGATACTAGCATCTAACCGAGGATATATAGAAATCTCCAGTGAATCAATGCCTATTGTAAAGAAGTTTCCCAGCTTTTACACATCCATTTGAGATTGGCGAGACGCCGACTCATTATAAAGCTCATTCGAAGTGGAGTTATGGGATGCTCCAGAATCAAAAGAAGACGAATGGTGAGGGAAAAGAATGGATTTCAGAACCGAGGAAACATTCTAAAATTCGAAGGAAACAGAGTCAAAGAGAAAGAGATTAAAGCTCGAATGAAAGTGATTCTGTAAATAAATTTACCATATATGCTGAGTTTTGCCTAATACCTCGCTATGATGACAACTGTAACGATCAGATATTTTCAACCATTCGTATCCATACATGCTGGATTGGAATTGCTCAAAATACCATATTGCTAATTTATATTTGGCAAAACTCAGCATATACAATAAATAAACAAATCATAGAATCACAGACACAGAGTAATATAACAATAATGCAGTGGAAACAAAAGAATAGTAGTTCATGAAGCTACTATATATATACACACACCAGAGTTAACAAGATACAACAGAAGTTTCGAATACAATAGTCAAATACAAGATCAGAATACATCATTAGAATAAACTGAATATTTGAAAACTAGATAGATAGCTGGATCTCCAAGCGAAGCTCCAACTCCAAAGGTGAGTCTCAAAAGCTGTATCACTCAGTCTGACCCGAGCGTAAAGCAAAAAACAAAACACTCGAGTCAGGATTAACATTCTTATATCAGTAACTCAAAGGATGTTTGGGATAACCATCCTCTAAGGATCCGTTAAACTATTTACTATGTAGTAATATACGCTATTATAATAATGTCTAATAATAAAGTAAATTTACTTGAAAATAGCGTTAAGGAGTTACTCGATATCCCCCTTAACACATAATAGTGCCAATAGTCTATACAATACCGTAATACCTCCTGATTAGGAGGCTACCAGAGGATACTCCATAGGTACGACACAAATCAAACTCGTATAAGGTGCGCTAGGGTAGGTGACACAGCAAACGAGGCAATGCCAGGGTAGATATACCAATTACGCATCCGGACTGGTGGTAACGCGTAGCAGCCACTACCGCCCATCTCGAGCCACACTCCCAAAAAAATCCAAAGGTGCCCCCAATCAATCACAAAGTAATAGAATGGTATCGAAAGAATGTGTCCGATCAGAGGAGCTACCTCATTTGCCCGAGATCGCTCCTGTTTTAGCCACCTTATGCTAACTCATGGGAGTCGGGTCCACGTATACACCTTAATAGAACGTCGCCACCATCCTACTTCATTCTGGAGTCTCCACCGCGTACACGGTTGTTAAAGTGGTTTTCGGAGTTGGCAGAGAGTATGATAACTTCCGATCCCGGTCTCTTTAACAACCAAACATTACTATAACACCATGGTCATTTTAAAATAGTTTATACTTTAAAACCAAAATATCATATCCGTTTCAAAACCATATAAATACGATATCATTTCTATTTCAGAAACCAGATCATTATGATATCATTTCCACTTCAAAACCAAATCAATATGATATCATTTTTATTTAAAACCAAATCAATATAATATCATTTTTATTCCAAATATATTATCTTCCAGAATCATAGTACTTTCAAAGTTATAGCACTTTCAAAACCAAACACATGAAAATATAACATTTCCAAAACATAATAATTTGAAATTCATAACTTTGGAAACATAACTTCCACCACTTAAATAGTTTAGATATCAAAATACTTTATATAAAAAAATGGCTGCTTTAATTTTACAAATCAATTCCAAAACAACTCGAATTCCAAAATTCAAATTTTAATCAAATCTCCAATTCAATTTCAATTCAATTCAGTTCTCAATAAACCATTTAAATTATCGACTTCAAAAAAATACATTTGGACCACAAAATAAACCATTTAAATTTCGATATATTTCAAAGCTTTATATATTTCGCAATTTCAAAAATAAATTTGATAATTTCATATATACATATATCCTAATTTAACATCATTATTATTTAGTTTTGTAATATTCACTTAATAAATCCAATATCAATTAAATAAAACCCAAATTTCAAATCACTAAATATTTCCTTTAATTTATTTAAACTTAAAATATTCATTAATCACTTTAACCCAAAATCAAGTTATAAAATCATAACCTTTCAAAATCCCAAATTCAATAGGTTCCAAATCGATTTTTAATTAAATAAGTTCGTAATTAAATACCAATTCAAATTAATTTCAAATCTATCTTTCCCACCTTAATTTTATAATAATCATTATAGACTCTACATTAAAATCTAATTTATATAAATACTTAACCATATTATATTTTAATAAAATCAAACTTTATTATTAAACTTATTTTTTATTAAAACAAATTTATACATAGCTTAAAATCAAGAGTATAACTATATCTAAAATCAATATTTTTATAAACCATATATTTCTTTCCAAAACCGTAGAAATCATTTTCAATATATATATGTATGTATGTATGTATGTATATATGTATGTATGTATGTATGTGTATAGACCAGCGGTGCCTGTATATAATTTTCTATCCTATGGTCAAGTGATACAGATATTTATCAATTCAATCAGCAATTTAAATATATACGGGTATATATCATTTCAACCCGCAATCTTAAATTCAATTCAATGAAAATCACTCGGGTTTATCATTTCAACCCATAACTATTTTCTCCTATTCTACAGATCATTCGGGTAAGTATCATTTCAACTCATAGTGAATTCTACACCAACAGGGAACTTGCAGAGCGATAAAAGATATGATAATAATATAATAGGCATGTATGATCAATATAAATAATAGGTAATGGTGTCAGATGTCACAGGTGAACAGATGCAGATAATAGCATATACATAGCAATGTAAATAACTAACAGCAACATATTTCAATTGTCATTTCAATTGAAATCAAATTTAATAAATAAAAGAACATTAATCGTGAGTGATTGCTCACCTTTCGAGGCTAGAGAGATAGACAATGAAGTAGAGTTACAAAATCCAGGCATGAATCCAAACAAAAAGTGGGCACGAGTAGATAAATAAAGCTGATAGATAAGGAAATTGATGAAGCAGTTCGAATCAGCTCGAATATATATATATATATATATATTATTAAAATTAAATATTTAAATTAAGATAAATATTAACATACAATATACACGCACACACCCTTAAAATCATTATTCTTAAGATAAAATATATAAAAATCAAAGATATATTATATTTCAAATCAATACTTACAAATATTTTAAAAGTAAGATCCAAGTATACTTTATTTAAAATATATATATATATATAAACATATACAGGTTATCAACCAAAAACATGTGAACTACCCAAATCAAGTACCACTTATATTTCATATAACCAACAACTATTATAAACTTAAGTATATAAAATGACATACTATAAATCTTTTATAACCAACATTTTATAAGCTGACCTGTTTATATTATCAAATTAGAAATTTTTTGTAAACAACCGTATTATAATTGACATTTTTGAAGCACTAACTATTTATCTAAAATCTGATTTGGGAGATGCTGGTTTTATTATAATGAGTAGATATTTGCAAGCTTTTTATCATTGATAAAATTTAAAACTGAAGACCCAGTTGGCAATTTGCTTTATATCTAAGTCTAAAGCCATCTTAGATTTTAATATGCTATGAAGCAGTAATAAAATTTCAGAGAAAAAGGTACATACACATCTGCTCTGTAAATAATTTAGAAAACATACTCGATTAACCATACTTTGGTACTATTGTTATCATCAAAACATATACATATAAAATTTATAAACTTATACACTCAACCGATTATTAACATACAAAACTATTATTATATTTCACATCAACTTCTTAAAAATACAAACCGTAAACAACTTATATATTATATTTCAAAATCTGTATATAAGTCAATAATCAAAATTTTAATATATATATATATATATATATATTAATGAAACCTAGGCACTGGAAACACATATATATTGTATACGCACTATCTATAATATAATACACTGTGAACATATTTTCATTAAAATATTCTATATATAAACAACATGCAAGATAAACCATTATATATGACTCTATAAATACTCTTATCACATAATATATTGAAATCAATTATATATAGCATAAGCTATATATAACCCATATTTTTACACGAAACTAATTATATATAAACACTGATATATAACTACAAAAATCAAAACACAAGTACACCTATGAATTAAAAGAGGTTCGGAGTAGAGGCTCGAAGTAGATAGTGGCCAGGCACGAAGACGATCGGGCGAAGGCGAGCGAGGAGAGTCAAGGTGCCGAGTGAAAGGTGGCGGTGTCGGCAAGCACGAGTCGGGTGGAGGTTGGAGTTGCGGAGGAAGAAAAGGGAGGAAATTGAGCGAAGGGGATGGGTCTGCTTTTCAAAGAGAAGAGGGAGAATTGGCTGTCTCAACAAATATACAAGCTTTGCAAAAAAAATTCACAAAACGAATTATAAACAAGAAGAAGGAGAGGGGACATTAGATTTGAGGGAAGTTATGCGAGATGTTGATTCGCCTATGATGGTGGAGAAAGTGAATCGGTGGAGAGAGGGAAACGTAAAACTTTATATATTGTTATTGCTTTGAAAGAAGGCATAACAAGGACAATAGGACCAAGAAAATATGCGGACCACCCTCTAATAAATGGAATACAAGGAATTGGGGAAATTAGCTTGAGAATTCAGGCCAAATTATTAAAGACAATTGACTGTTAGGAATTGGACCGTTGGGCAATTCGAATGGACACAGAAACAAAATGTTTGGAATTTCACAACCGATATGGCTATCCGTTTCGCAGTTTTTATCGCATAACGGACATCGAAATACAGAGATGAATATACTATGGAGAGCAGCATGACGAGACGATCTAAATGGTATACAAATATCAGTGGTACGATTATCCGATCAAAAGTCGATACAGACATTGATAAACGTTGCTATTCCGTACGGAAAAATCCAAACGGAGCTAGAAACATCTGAAATTTGCGAAATGAATTATGCAGTCTTATTCAGAGCATTCTAAATAAATTTTCTCATGTTGACATATTTTAGGTTTCAAAACACTTTTTTAAATTCAACTGTTATTAACTGATTTAAATTAAAATAAAATTACATAAGAAAATAAACTTCAATATTATCGGATGAAAATTTACTAGTTGCTATATTGAAGTAAACGTATTCCAAATATCAAATTTTTATTTCAAAATATTATTATTTAAAATTTCATAGAAATTCAATTAATTAAATAAATAAAACCTACTAAAATTTTACGGGTCGTTACTAACAGCTTGTGACATGCATAATGTATCACTGTACATGCCACAAGGCCGTGCACACCGATATACACTTGATAAAACTGCAGGGACAGGTGAGCACAAGGTCAAGCCCGAGCCGAGTCTGGATTCCACTCAGGTGCAATACAAAAAAAATAGAATGGTCAAGTTTTTAATGACTGGAACAAGCCTCGACCAAAAAATCAATGTGTAGACATGAAAATAACTCAACATTCAAATGCAAGCTAGTGGAACAAAAGCTTCGGATCATACTTAAATTGCAGAAAACTAGAGTATGAATACGGTGAACAATGGAATGCAACTGAGGTGAACACACACATATATACATACATAAATGTATGTATGTATACAAGTGGAGATGACCAGCATTCAAAGTGCAGACAAATTCCAAAATCAAGACGAAATATGAAAACAATGCAAGCTTGAATCGAAGTATGAAAACAAAACAGCTTGAACTAGACTACAAATGTATATGATCATACTTGAAGCAACTCATCACAAAAATGCAAACTGCAACAGAGGCATACAACAACCAAGTGAAGGACAGAGGCAACACTGAAGTGGACAATACAAGTGTAGACTGCATAGTCAAGTTCAAATGAAACTGGCTCGATACTACAACCTAGTACATATGCTTACACATAAGTGTACACAAACTACATGTATCAAAACCTGACATCGAATGGTACAAGTACTAGTTTCAACTTTAAACATTTCAGTGGAAACCAGACCAGACTCCATGAACACAACCATGTGAATATTGAAGAGGAACAAGTGAAGACATCATGAACCAAGGCCACAAATTTTAACCAGATCAATGAGCAAGGCCAAATAAAGGAAACGGAAGTGCGGACACAAGAAATCTACAAGTTAAATGTTCAGTGACCTGAAGTTTATACAAATGCATAATGCTTTAGATATGCATATATAAACCAAGTACACGACTCAAAGCATCATCAATGAACCAGTACAAAAAGAGGTGGACAGCACACTTGAAGCTCACATGAAATGCAATCAGACAAACAAATGTACACTAACTAAACTCATGAAACGAACTAGATCGAAGCAACAAACAAATACAAACACATGAACCCAACAAGTCCCAGTCTCCAAAAAGAAACCAAACCAATTGCAGAATCACACAAAAATGGACACAAGTTCAAATGCAAGTTCTCAAAGAGGATAAAGGATATACATTTATTCAGACTATATACGTATGGAACCAGACCTGGTAACAATGGAACCAGGCCAAACTAATGATCAAACAGAAATGAACCAAACTATACAACATCTTTATCAAGTGCAGGACCAATGAACAGTGAAGAGAAACAATACCAGACCCAAATCAACATGAAGTACATGAAGCAATAAACTACATATATGCAGTGTGACCATATCAACTTAAATGTCAAAGATCAATGAAGGTTCAGACATGAGCATAACTACACAAGTGGAGACAATCAACCAGAGGCAACAACAAACCAATAGTCAACTACATACATCAGTATAGAGTATCACAAACATACATATATACATGTATTTATTTGCAATGATATGATGAACAATGATCAAGCATCTGATTCGAATGCTGTCAGAAAGTAACTAGCAGGTGGCACAAAATTGAACAAGTCAAAGCTCAAAATATTATCACAAATTCAAAGTGGCGGAAGTCAATTTGCAGTTACAAAAATCAGGGTAGCCATGTTTCAAAAAAAGTCAATGCCAAGCCAAAATCAAAGCCGTGATGACCAAGAAAAAATCGAACAAGCCAAAATCAAAGTCGTGGTGACCAAACAAGCATATCAGAAAAATATACGAACTTGAACTAATCAAATCAAATCGTATGCACTCAAGCAAAATTGAACGGTAGAAAAAATTATCAGACGAATTCATATAAATGAAAATAAAGGGAATCGATCCCTATTTAAGCCCTTTAACATCATCGGCTTTATCATCAATTTAGTTCAAGCATATCAACAAGAATAATACAGAAAATCAAATACCAATTTATATCGAACTCGACGAATTGAAGCAGCCATGTGCAAAATCAAAGAGACGATCGATCGACAAAGCAAGGAACGTGAAAACATCTACTCGATCGATCGATGAAGTCGGCGTCTTCAAATTTCCAAAAAGCCCTAATTTTCTCAAGAAGAACGCAGCCATTTTTCAATGCAAATACAAGGCCGAAGGAACAAAAGGATAAAGGGGAGCAGTTTTTTTACTTCAATCTTTCTGGGTCGGTTTCTTAAATGCTATTGGGCTTTAAATTTTAACTTAGGGTATCTATTTTTATTTAGTTGTTTTTATTTTGTATTTCTCTTTTAAACTTTTGTAAAGTCTAGTCATGTGACTAGGGGACGAACTACAGTGGTGTAGTTTGAGAATTCGCAACTTAGTGGCTGAGTTGTGGCAGGGTTTTGAGCATGGAGTTAGGTTAGTCGATAGAGTGTGTCTTGAATTTACATGTGTAAGCATCCGACTACTTAATTTCTAGTAGAAACCCTGAGGCAGCACATAGGTAGGGTTTTGTCGAAGCTGGGTAAATTTGTGTTGTTCTATTTCTGCTTTTAATATTATTCTATTATTTATGCTGCTATTATTATGCTGCTATCAGTGCCGCAATTATTTTTATATATTTTGCATTAAATTTTTATAATTATTAGTATCACACTATTCACCTCCCTCTAGGGTGAAATCGATCATACAGTTGAGAAGGTTGGAAATGTGATAAGTATAAGAGACTTGGTTTACATATGCGATCGTTCTCATTGTTGTTGAATAGGACCAAATTAACTTAGGAAGTATCTAAAAGAAACATGGGAATTTTACGGTACGGTTGTTCACTAGATGGTGATATAAAATACATATAAACTCATATTTCTCCTCTAGGACAAATGATAAGAAAATCCATCTATATTGGAGATGATCTCCACCCTTATGTATTGTCTATTTAATTTTCAAAGAACTGGAGTTGAGTTAACTAGAAAATCCATCGACTGGTTTTGAAGCGTCCGGTATGCGGGGAAGTGTACTTATATGAGATGGCATTTCAAAATCATATACGTTTGCTATCTATTGGAAGTGGATCTCTTCGAGATGTTGGAATCTATATGGAGGTTTAGGATCTGTTAGAGATGCTCGAACCAATGTAAAGGTTCGTGATATGTTCAAGATGCTAGGAATCCATTTGGGAATTCGTGACATGTTCAGGTGATGATGTCTCGTGTGTTGAGAAGTTGAATGTGACTTTACCATCGATATATGACTAAAGATAGACTAGATTGCACAATCCAGTGGTTTACATAACATAGAGGGGTACATTAACTCTATATCTAGAAATGCTTTTGATATATGAGGCCTAAAGGGGTTGATGATACTTGGTTCCACGTGCTTCATGTTCACATGTTCAGGTGTGGGCCTATTGTGTTTACCTTATAGTATATTCTATCAAGAGATATATGACACTTTGAAGGTATTTCCAAATCCGTTTCATGGAGATCCACTTCATTTTTTAAGCTGGAGGCATCTCCACAATAAATCCATATACGAATGCACCTTAGCTATTTTGATTGCACTTTAATATTGTTGTGTCATGAGATGCAAGCGACATAGCATTTTTTTGATTTATATTCTTTACCCTTACTTTAGGGGCATTTCACTAGAAGGACGAACTTTGCCGTCTAATTAGTTTCTAGGACACACATCCACATAAATTAATTTCAAGGCCAAAATCAGCAGAATAATTACTTTAAAGGAAAAAGTCAGAAGTCCAATTACTTTCAAGGACATAATTTCATAAATTTTTAGGCCTTAAAAACTAATTATTTTGCATTTTGTCCTTAAAAGTAATTATTTCAGTTGTGTGTCCTAGAAACTAATTGTACTTGCTAAAGAGGCCCTTGTGGCTAATTTCCACCTTACTTTATCTATTATTTCGCTATATGTACTTATTAGATGGTTGACTCTTTTAAGGGGATAACCATTATGACGATCTCAAAGGTTATGTTATATGTCATCCATGTTACTTGAGTTTCTCACACCAGACTTTTGTCTGGCCTATGGTATTATTTTTTCCTTATTCTATGGTGTTATTTTGAGTAGTATGAGGTTTTCATTGATATCCATTGCGTACTTTGAGCGGAGCTCGATGTTTACCTACCATAGTATTTATTTCTGTTGCATTACTTTTTTATATATATGTATGTATGTATATCAAGAATTGTAAGGATAGACTATTAAACTGTCCAAGCTAATGATAATCCTTCGATTAGCAACTTTAAAATGTTATGCATATTAGAGTAGCTCTATGTATTATCTTTTGATATTATATGTTACATTCCACATTTAAGATCATGATGTTTTTGTTCTCTTCTTTTTTGTTCCTTTTCTTTTCTTCTTTTCCGTTCCTTTTCTTTTCTTCTTTTTCTTTACCCTAACATTCTGTCTTTTTGACTCTTAGGTGTTCGACACATGAATACCGCTGATGTATCAGTGTCGACATTCATGGGTCGAAAAGTCGATCATTATAAATTAAATCCCATTTTGATGCATCTTAATTAATTACATACGTTCACCATGTTATTTTGATTTAGATTCGTTTTAAGAAATACTTTGATTGCTTACCAATTCATCTTTTCATCATTAAGTCTACATAAAATGATTTCACATTTAATTAATTATTCATATTGTTTATATAGTGTAGATCTAAAACATTTGCAACATATATGTGTGTGTGCGTGCGCGCACGCGTGTGTGTACGCGTGTGCACGCATGATTTGTCCTTTCTAATTTTTGTTGCTACTTTTGCCGTTGAAGTAAAAAACTTTTGATTGAAATCTATGTTTTATTTAATAATATAATTCTATGACCGATTTAAATAGAAAACATATGTAGTTTATTAATGTTTGTATACGTATGTTTTGTTTTTTATTTTGAATACAATCTTTTAGTTATCGCGTACTCTTGTTTGAAAGTTAAAAAAACCTTTATAAACATAACTGGACTTTTGTGAAAAATATAAAAAAAACATTGGATTTCCTTTTAAATTAAAGTTAGACTTCAATTTGTTACTTTATTTTAAAGTATATACTAAATTATAAATTTTATCATACATGTGTTGTTTTAAGTTTAAAACATTATTTACAATGATTTGCATATACTTGTGTATTAATTTAACATAGGATTTATAAAATGGACTTTTATGTAAAATCATAATTTTTACCTTAAACTCTTCCTAAGTTTGAAACAAGATTCAAAATTGTTGTTTTCAATTTCAAACTTATAAATTAGTGATACTTAATTTTTATACATTTATATGTATGTGTGTGTATGTATAACCTCTATTATATATATGTTATATATGTATGTATGTATCTTAAATAATAAACGGACAACAAAGGAAAGGAAACATCATCTACGCACACCCCCTATACGTTGCACTTATACAATATACACATAAGTATATTTGAATATACTCACATTTCATGCCATGTTTAAATTCATCGGTGACATTTAACAAATCATAAATCTAATCAGAGAGAGGGAGATGAAAGGTTTCTCTCTATAATTAAAGCTATTTATTCTATTGATTGATTGTACTGGTATTAGAGAAGGAAACAAAAGGTTTCATTCTCAAATTAATTTTAATAAGTAATTTCTAAACACATAGGTGTATTTGATACACACGTTCGTTTAAATTTATGTCAAATTCAAACTCTTTCAAGCTATACTTGCAAGAAATTTGAGCAACAACGTGCATTATACTAAGGCCATCATAAAATGGAAGGTACGAGTGAAAAATCTCTTTCAATTGTTGAACATTCTCAAGTTAAAAAATGAGATATGGAAAAAAACCATAGGTTAGGAGTTGTAATGATAGAATCAATAAGGTATTATCCCTCGCATGTAGTCTATGAATTCTAGAGCATCTTTAAGGTTAGAATTCCTTGGCAACCGATTTCTAACATCCACTACAAAAATCGAAAGATTTCTATGTATCCCTTAAGGATTTTGAGAAATTTAAAATTTTAGCGGGAACTTATTATATAAAAGAAATGTGACATTTAACCTATTTAACAATATAAAACATATGTTATATATAAATTATCCTAATCTTCTTAAATTAACTTTACAGTGAAACGACTAGCCTAAGACTATATTTTGAAAAAGATAAGCTCACCGGACTAAACTATACATATCGGTTAAGAGAAATTGAGGTAGCGTTCATGTATGAGCATTTATGGTCGTTTGTAAATGAATTTTTAAAAGAGAAACCGACCGAAGGTGCTGAAACCGAGGTAGTAAAAACTTATAACACTTATGTAGTTGATTGCAAAATCACTTGTTTTCTTTTAGTCTACGTTAGACTAGTCGTTGCAATGGCAACGTGAAAAAGTTTGTCCACAAAATCTTCAGAAGCCTTGAGTATTTACTTAGGAAGCACCCTTGTTCCGTAAGGCACAAGATTAAAAAGAAAATATTTAACATGAAGATAACTAGCGACAGTCGCATTGAGGATTTTGTCTTGACCATGAAAGACTATATTGATAGACTTTCATAGCTAGATGTTAAAATTAGTGACGAGTGACAAAGTCTTTATCCTAGGCTTGCTAACTCCACAATTTGATCCTTGAAATAAGTGATGAATTACAATATGAATTAGTTTAGCGTAAATTTCGTCTAGCTGCTCAATATGTTAAGGTCAGTAGAGAGATAGCTCAAAGAACAAAACATAGAGTTAGCTGTAAAGGGTAAAGCCATATCTTCAAAAAAATTAAAGAAAAGAAACTGGGGTTCTAAGAAATGTAAGAAAGATGCTCCTACCGACAAAGCTGAATATCAACACTACGGTAAGAGGGGCATTGGAAGCATAATTTTTCAGACTATTTGAAGACGGCCAAAGAAAATAAGGAAACTAGTTCTTTCTCTCCTCAAGATATATTTATGGTTCAAAATTGTTTTGTAATCAACAAATTATATTAGGTATTAAGTACCAATTTTGGAACTTATATATGTAAGTTGTTATAGGGATTTAGGAGCAGGTGACATGTGGCGATGGTTGAAATCAAGCTTCAACTTTTTTGATGGATCCCTAATAGATACAACTGTATTTGAAGACTATCACTTGACCTTAACAAATGGATTTGTTTTGATATTGAATAATTTTTGTTATGTTAAAAATTTTATTTATGGAACAATATCAGTGTTTAGATTGTTTGAGACTGGATACAGTTTTCATTGTGATAATAGTGTTATGAACATTTTGTTTAATGGAAATAAAATATGCAATGGTATCTAAGATAATGGCGTTTATGTACTTAATTTTGATCATATCTTTGATGTTAACAGGTCTTTTATTGACATTAATAATAGTAATTTATGGCACTATAGGTTAGGTTATATTAGCGAAAAAAGAATGCACAAACCGAAAAAAAGATTTTCCTCGTCATTTGATTGTGAATCTTTTGACACGTATGAATCAAGTCTCAAAGGGAACATGACCAAGCAACCCATCAATAGGACCAACGAAAGAGTTAATGAACTCTTGTGTCTCATACATACTGATGTATGTGACCTGATGTCTATAGTAACCAAAAACAATTCAACTTACTTTCTAACCTTTACTGATATTTCTTGAGACTAGGATCTCTATATCTTATGAAGAATAAATTCGATGTCTATGAGAAATTGAAAGATTATAAGAACAAAATATAAAATTAGACAAACCATAAATCAAAATATTTTTGATCAAATCGAGGAATGAGTATTTTGGAAAAGAACTACAATAATATTTCAAAGATGACATGATTTATCTCTCTAAATACTCTACTTTATGCTCCATAAAACAAATACGGTTTCGATAGAAGGACACGAACCCTATTAGATGCGGTTTATTCCATGATAAGTGTGGTTGAGTTACCTCTTTTCTATTAGGGATATGCACTAGAAATCAGATCACATATTTTGAACTTGGTGCCTACTAAATCTATGCCTAAGATGCCACCTAAGATGTGGCATGGAAAGAAACCCACCTTGATTATTTGAAGGTGTAGGGTTGTCTAACCAATGTTAAGAATGTTACCTCCAATAAACTTGAGGCAAGATCGCCTCTGTGCAAATTTATAGAATATCCTAAGAATTCAATAGAATATATTTTCTGTACAACGAGGAACAAAATATTATAGTTTATAGACACATTAACTTTTTAGGAATGGAATTTCTATCAAAAGAATTTAATAGCGATGTCGTAGACTTGTATAAGATCCGAGAAATTAACATAGGGGTCAAGCCAATAGGATAGTAAATTTTACCATTATATGAGAACAAGTAGCCTATTAGAAGGTCTAATAGGGAATCTTGTGCACCAAAGAGACACTACAGTTTTTGCATGGATTGCGAAAAATAGGACGCCTATTGGACGATAACACTCCTCTCTCATTTAAACAAGCACTGTAAAGTAAAACTACGAACTTTGGCTAAAATCCGATATGGATTCCATGTATGAAAACAAAGAATGGATTTTGGTTGACATACCCGAAGGGATAAAACCCATCGGATGCAAATGGATTTTTAAGAAAAAAAATATGCAAATAGAGAGGTAGAGACTTATAAGGCAAGACTAGTCACAAAAGGTATTCATCAGATTCAAGGCGTTCACTATGATGAATCATTTTCCCCCGTACTATGCTTAAGTCCATATGAATAATGCTTACTGTTGCTGTGTTCTATGAATATGAATTAAGGTAAATGGGTGTAAAAATGCCACTTCTAAATGGTGATTTAGAAGAGCACGTTTACCTATCATAACACGATGGTTTCTAGGTTACTGGGAATAATGGAATGACATGCAAACTATTAAGATCAATTTATGGTTTAAACAAGCTTCAAGGAGTTTGAATATGCACTGTGATAAAGTAATCAAATAGTTTTGTTTTTATCAAAGTACATGTGAAGCATGCGTACACCCAAAAGAACGAGGAATTTCTATCGTGTTCTTAATCTCGTATATTGCGATTTGGTTCTTATTGGTAGTGAAATTGCATTATTGCAATTAGTAAAAGCGTGGTTGTGACGGACGCGACTTTTTAACGCTCGAAAACCGACATCAATACGTCCAGTGTATCAACTGCCGAGCAATCAAATGCCGGAAAACCCTACCGTTAAGGTTAAAGAAGAGGTAGAAGATAGAGAGAAAAAGAGAGAACAGAACAGAAAGAAATAACAGAACAATATCAGAATCTCACAATCGCAGTGGGACAACATATAATAAATAAATGAATAATCTTTAAACAAAGAACTATATCAGTTATTACATTACATCATATTACATTACATTACATTACATCATCAGAGTGTACAACAACAACAACAACAAACAGCGGAAAAGAAATACTATATTCTAGTAATATGCCATGCCCTCCAACTTGCCTACAGCAACTCCTGAATTCCAGAATATCCTGATAACCTGACTCTAGACTGCCCGTGTGGAAATTAGTGGGCACCCAGAGTTTAGGAAGGAAAACAATAAACTCCGAGTCAGTCATGTGACTGGTGTGAGAACTAAAACAGTTTATTTTTAAAACAAAGTATAGGATAATTTTAAAATAGATTCGCAATGCTTTTTAGAAAATGAGACTACCATAAGGCCTCCCGCGCACACACACACAATGCAAATGTAGAATCGGAGGAGATTTCTCCTTATGATAGTCGAAGATGCTTGATACGCATTAAAAAGAAACATTTGATACTATTAATAGTGCATAGTGTAGAAAAAAATCATTTCGAAAATAAAGATATAAATCTTAGCCAGCATAGGCATTCCGCACTTATGCCTACTATAGCTACCATGTTCAATAGCAGGTTACCGCCACATTCCATGGCAGGTTATCCAACTAAAACCGTACAAGATCGTATTGTTTCTTTAGATTTCCAACAAATGGTCAGGCCAAGGAACTTCCCATTGCCACATGGGTACGCCTCTGGAAAGACGACCCGAGAACCAAACCAGATCTCTGCCAACACAAGGCCGGGTTACCCATAACTGGGTAACTACTAACACGAATATGTCATCCTCCGATCGTAACCGATCTATCCTAGGATCCTCGATTTCCAACAACCACAAAGCAATAAATTTGTAGCAACAACATAGGTTAAGTATCTGGGCTCCATACCATGATACCACCTCTATCCAGAAGGAATGACATACACTAAAGGGGTGCTACCCCCTAATAACCTTGCTGCATCCTTCCTGTTTTGACCATTTTCGGGGTGTGGGGTTCGACGAAATCTTGTCCACAAAGCCACGCTTTATACAAAAGCTGTGCTTTGGGTCAACAAATGATCAAAGTAATGATCACCAAGATGAATGATCAAACAAATGATCATATCACAAATGATCAAATAATGATCATCCCAGCGCAACACTCTGCATTCCACACTACCAAATTGGGAGTATATCACTAATAACCTTCAATTACATAACCTCTGAGCTCGTATGTCTCAAAGAAGGGTGTTAAGCTAAGAGAATAAATTCTCCGCCGCCAACAGAAATATATTTGAAAGAAATCAGCTTTATATCTCAACTTGTAATGTCAAACATACAATCCATACAAGTCTGTTCCGGGCTCGAACAGAACCGAAGGTACTTACAAAGAAGTCCTTGCATTCCGGATAATATCTAATCACGTCCGGACTTCCCATCACTAAGGGTGATAAAACCTCTATATCGGAGATCAGCTGATGCAGAGCAACTCAACGGTAATCCTTCCATTTTCAAAAATATCCGGTCTTCAACACCGGTCATCGAATGCAATCCATTACGACGTATCACATATTCGGAATGGGTTATACGACCCCAAGGTCCTTTCCCGGCTAACCCGAATAGTGAGCGCTTATTCAAAAATAAGTGTAGCATTCAAATTCAAGCAATCACAACAAACACCTATTTAAAGGTAAATATTGATAGTCGGATTATTTAACTATCAATAGGCATGCTCAACATCACCAGATTCCAAATAATTTTCCAAATTATTTATTTTCCAAAATATCTTTACAAGATATATATATTTTCCACACTTTAACATTTGAAAACTAATTTTCAAATCACTTTTCACCTTTACCACTTTTGAAAACAAATTTCAATCATTTTCCTTATCGAAATACTTTCATTTCAACATGGTTCATTTAGATCAATTAAATAAATCCTTACCGATTTACTTTATATTTACATTCCAAATCCGTAAATTAATTCCCACACTTCAAAAATAAATCAACGTTTATTTTTTTAAACAAATTCCCTTTTTCATTTATAAATTCCATAGTGAATTTACATTCCAAAATATTTATGAATATACGATTTCAGTTATTCATTTTCAATTTATCTTCAAAAAGATAATTCTCAAAACGTTTCATTTCACATTGGAAAAACATTTCCATTCTTATTTATTAATAAATAATTCACAAATCTATTTATTTTCAACATTTGGAAAATAATCACTATACTTAAATCGAAATTAAGTATATATTTCATTCTTTAAGAAATCATTCTCTTAAACCCATTTGTTTGGGCCAAAGCGAATGTTGCGTAAAACATCGTTACGACAACCCAAAATCACTAGTATAAGGATTCGAAAATTAGATAGATATATAAATCCCAATACTATATAAAACATTTCCTTTCGGAAACCATTTACTATAACAACAGTGTTATAGTCCATCATTTCCTTCTATTTCTCGAAAACGTCTATTTCAACAATAAATGTTGAAATCTATGGTTTCGATTCATAATATATTTTAAAACATCTTTAAATCGTTTTAATTCTATTTAAAACATCACTTCCCAAAATAAATCCATTTTATTTAATAATATATTCACTGTCCAAAATCGTGAATATACTTTCTTTAATAAGCGATAATAATTAACTTATCAAAATAAGTCGTTTTCGGATTTATAAACAATGTCTATAAATTCCATTTCTATATTTTATAACAACTTCGTTTTATAAATCTCCTTTATTAACCAATTCTATTTATATTCCATTTACATGTCGAAATCCGATTTCTAAGTAAATTACTTATAATTCATTTATTCACAAATCCATTCTTTTATATCAACAATAATTTATAAATCAAAAATTCTTATTTACTTATGAATCTAGGTTCAAATATTTTAACACTTATAAAAACGCGTTTTATAATTTCTATATTTTAATTTATAAATATCAATTTTATACAACTTTTATATAAATTGTTTATAATAATTCAAAAATCCCAATTTAAACTATTTTATAATTTATCAACTACTTATTTCAAAAATCACACTTCAGTTATATTTCGCAAAAATCATAATTTTAAAATATTAAAATTTTAACGTTTATTTTATTTAAGATGAATCAATTCAAAATTTGAATAAAACGTATAATTTCAAAAATCACTTTAAAAAAATCCCTTTAAAATCAAAATCGTTATTTTTAAACTTTAAAAATGGATCCGATGATGCAACAGCACCAAATAGTCAATCACGACATCCAAATATCATATATCAATATGATAATCAACAAATATCACAATATCTGTAAACAATCAATATAGTTGAGGAATCCAGTTGGATCTCTCCAACCTGTTTCCCTGCGTCCACAGATGTTAGCACAATACCAATTCCGTTCCAGTACGGAATTATCGCGGTATATGGGATTTATAAAAATATTATCCGCTTAATAGGCGGCGCAATAGGGTCTCATCCGCTATATAATGCGGGAAATCAACTCCAAGTACATAAATAATACCAATTCCATACAATTTGGAATTATCGCGGTATATGTTTTTAATAAATAACATCCGCTTACTAACGGCGCATAATGTCTATTTTAACAATCAATAATTCAACATACAATCAATAATTTTAAATCTAACTATTTAAAAATTAAATCGAAACCGATTCGATTGAGTGAGAAGTTCTCACATTGATTTCAATTCAGTTTTCACGTTTTATTTTGAATAAAATTAAACGTGCGTTTAATTTTACCCGAAATTCAAACTAGCTCCAAACGACTCCAATCCAATTCCATTGCGTAGTACTCGTCAACATGAATCCAACGCACTTCGTCTCATCAGTTTTCGACCTCGTAGCAAAAAGGTATCATATTTTAAAGTTTATACACTTTTTAATATAATAAATTAACAAATTTCTTTTATATTTTTAACACAACTCATCAGGGCCGTTTGTTTTTGCATAAGGAAATCTGGGCCACTGGAATCCTCTTCTTCCTCTATGTGAAAATCACGTTTCTTCCCAGGCAAATTCGAACCCACGGCCGCCCCTCTAGGGTTAAATAGCGCCACCTCCTCGACGAACTTTACCCCGATCAGATGGTGCCAAATTGAAGCCCTACTCGAGCTCTACCTACAGGCGCCACAACTTGAAGCTCGGCCCCCTCATCCTCCCTAACAATGCATGCGAATGCGACCTATACACGGCCAAAATTTGGCGACCACGATGCTCCAATGACGATCAACCCCGTATGGATTTAAAGCTCTCTTCACGCTCTACGATTTGTTAGTTGAGAAAATTGGCTAATTATCGACGGATTGGAAGTAATTGAGGAGGAAAGAAACGAAAATTCTGGCCATAGATTTGAGAAGTGGCGGCCTGACCTAGTTGCTAGGGTTTTGATTAATTTTGTGAATAAAAGTGTCCTTTTATAGAATTTTTTTTCGAAACACTATTCATTCCGGAATTTCCGAACTCCAAATCTCGCATAGTGACCGGCGTTTCTAGGGTTTATCCCGCGTTCCGGGGACACAATGGAATAGGTTTCGGAAGCTAATTCGATCATCTGTGCGAGTTACGGCAATAAACGATCGATTTTAAATTAAACTGATTTAAATCAGTTTCTAGGCGTTTTGGCTTGCCCCGGACAAACTGTAAATCTGATTGACATGAAATTTGAAATCTTACAATAATATCACATTACGGATCCGATGAAACTGGTTTCGTCGAAATTCGAGACTATTTGAAAAATGACTATTTTAACTCGCCAAATTAATATTAAAACAATTTCGATGGGTTTCGAGCTGCCACGGTCAAACGAAAACTCCGATTGCTACGAAAATTGAAATCCGATAATAACAAACTATTATGGATCCAATGGAACTAGTTTCGTCCAATTCTGAGACTGTTTGAAAAATGGCTAATTTTCAGTTGATAATTAAATATTAAAATATTCAATTTTCACAAATAAACTTTTAATTCAATTTTAAAAGTTCTATAACATCTCTACAACTTCAATATGATTAAATAAAATTTTACAAATCATTTTCAATCATATTAAACTCGATTTTCAATTATTTCTGTAATTTCAACTATTAAATAATCGATTTAATTATCCAATTAAATCCAATATTCGAAATAAAATTTTATTTGACTGTTTAAATTTCACTTGTTAATATTTAAAATCAATTAAATATTCGAATTTTAATTAATAGAAATTCTGGGTCGTTACAGTGGTTATCCAAGAACTTCTTCTTGAATGATTTGGGAGAAGCAACCTATTCGCCAAATATAAGGATCTATAGAGACAGATCAAAGAGGTTGTTTCCTATACATAGATACCGTATTGAAAAGGTTCGATATTGGAAATTCCAAAAGTGAAAATTTCTGATGTAATCTGAAATCTTCCTTTTTAAGAAGGATGCTCCTCGTACTGATGAGGAGAAGAAGCGAATAAAGATGATACTGTATCCATCTGCAATCGGTTCCATCATGTATGCTATACTATGTACTAAACCAAATATGACTTATGCAATATGATCCATAAGTTGATATCAGTCTAGTCTCAGAGAAAAGCATTGGATGATAGTGAAATGTATCCTTAAATATTTAAGAAATACGATAGACATGTTCCTTATATATAGGAATGATGACCTCCTTATAAAGGGATATATAGATTCTGTAACGAACCACTTTTCCTTACAGCATAAGCGAACAATAAACCACATATGACCAACTCAAATTGAACGAAAAGGCGGATTGTTAGGGGAAAGAAAGAAGAAAGAAGAAAAGAAAAGAAGAAGAAGAGAAAAAGAAAACTAAAACAACATAGAATCTTACAAATCGCAGTAGAACAACATATAATATAAACAATGATTTTTACAAAAGAGTTATAACATCCTTTCCTTACAATTGTTCTTCAGCCTGGACAATTATAATATACATTAATCAAAGTACACTAAAATATTCAGTCCAAACAGTTATAATAGTTCGTCCTTACAATTATTGATAAATACAACCAACGAACAACACAGCAGAACACAAAGAAATACATAGATACATCTTAGGCCTCTAGCACATCTCCTGAGCTCCAATGCATCCAAAGAAATCTGTAATATGCTCGATCTGACCCGAGCATTGAAAGAGGAGAATGCCCGAATTAGTCTTATAAACCAACGTGAGAAAAAGACACACCAAAATGGCACTTATTGTTTATCAAAACCTTTTAAATAAAGATATCTCATAAGAGCACGCCGCATATAAACATGGATATGTTTTTACCTTACGACAACCAAAACATCTTCTACAAGAAATCCATTGATATAATAATAATGTCTAGAGTATAAATACATAATAATCATAGCTAAAATTGTTACATTACTAAATTCCAGCATAATAGGTATACAGCTAAAACCGTAAATGCTTGTATTGGAGAAAGGAATCCATAATATGATAAGGTAAGAAACTACCTTCTGATGATACATCTCTAGATAAAACGCATTGCGGTCTGAAAAGAACACCTTGTACCCTTGCTACATAGGACTGGCCTACCACTTAAATAGTAGTACCGAGTATGAACATCCCATTTGTTAATGAGCCCTGAAGCATATATGAGTAGATAGTAATCGATCTACATTTGGGACGACCATACCGTGATGGGAGCGACCCACGTGGCCCTTTTGCATGCACTATTTGTTCCATTTTCTAGTTGTTGAGGCTTAAGGCTATGTTTTACCTTTATATAGCACTTCTCACTTGGAACGCTAACACTACCCTCTTGGCAGCAATGCAATGCTAGCATTCATCCATACAAGTTGTTTATGACATAGACAAACTGAAGGCACTACTTCTACTACATCATTTTTGGAATTACCCTCAAGATTAGTAGCAAGCAGCCTTTGTACTTCAAAGAGCTTCGTCTTCAATTCCATCATCTTCAAGATGTCTTCACTTCGAAATGCTTGTATTGGATCAAAGTGGTTTTCAGATAACATATCTGATCCCGATCTCTTTGAAACAACTTTCGATAATTTTCGGTAAACTCAACCCTGTTTCTTTAGGAAATAAACAAAAAAATATAAGAGCGGAGATCACCTCCTAACTGTTAGTGGATGGGTTTCCTTATCATTTGTCCTTCGAGAACGAAATGAGATATATACACACTGTACAACATCATCAAAGATAACTGTGCCATTTATCTCATATGTTCCTCCTAGATTTTTTTTTTGGGTCCATATTTGATAGTTGGTTATTTAACTATCCACAAAAACACATTAAAATCAGGGATTTATTTTAAAAGGAAAAAAAACGCATTGGTTAAACGCGTAAGCAACCCCTAACCTCTTTAATTAATCTCTTCATTCATTAAAATTAACTTTTAAATGACTTGTATGAAAATATATTTACAAAGATATACCCACAAATTCCTATATTTTTAATACTTGGAAAATATCCATAAACTTATCTTAAAGGTATAAGTGTATTCACAAAAATGAGAAAGATTTTCACTTTTTATACAATTCTAAAATCATTTGTAACTCCTTTATAAATCTCTAAAATCATTTTTAAATTATTCATAAATCTCTAAAACCATTTATAGACATTTCTAGATCATTTCTCATGTTTATTTATAAACTCTTTATATATCCATCAGATTAATTATAAAACTCCTCCTACAATTCTATAAACCCATTTCTAAAATTCATTTATAAATAGCTAACCATTTATAAAACTCCTATACCTCGTAAATAACCTTCCTTTAAGTCTTTAGACATTTTATAAAACTCCTCTTATAAAACTCAAGTTCATTTATAGAACTCTATTTTAAGTCTTAAAAACATTTATAAATAAATAAAAATTATTTACTTCAAAAGACTATTATATAATAATTATTAACAATAAACATTATAAATAAATAATAATTATTAACTTCAAACATCTTAAAAATAATAATTAATAATTTCAAACATTAGCAAGTAAACAATATTAATTAATTTTTACCATTATTATAAACAGTAATAATAATTCCACAAATGTTATTAATAAATCATTATTATTAATTTCAAGCCATATTAATTATTTAAATAATTAACTTGTCAAAATATTAAAATATTGGTAAATAACATTAAAACAACATTAAGTATAAATAAATAGCCTTAAAAACAATATTAAATATGCCATGCCAAATTTTCCATACAATATTAAATATAAATAATCTTAAAATAACATTAAATACAAATAAATGACATAGAAAAGACAGATGAAAAGATTGGTGTAATATAGAAGTTAAATCCTTTAAAACAAAATATTTCCAAAACCTAATTTCAGATTTAAAATCATTTCCTGTCTCAAAAACCCACTCCAACTCAAATAACAATTTATAGTATTATTAAAATACTAAATTGAGGCTAATACTACCCACGTTTGACCGATATCGATTATTGATTTTCTATCACTACATGGTAAGTTTTAAACAAATAACAATGTCATAATCAATAGAACAACAATCAGGTTTAATATTTCATAATCGTTCAACAATAATATTATTGAAACATTTCAACAGTGGTGAGGAATCTCGTTGGATCCCTCGAACCCGTCCCCCTAAATCATGGCTTATATACATACATATATAAATAAATAAATATATCAATAGTGGTGAAGAATCTTGTTGGATCCCTACAACTTGTCCCCCACCATCACAAATAGTATATAATCATATAATATAGGTCATCTTCCACTAGCCGTGTGTATATAAATGGTCATTTGCTGCAGGGGCGGGAATAAAACCAAACCAACTGATAAAACAGTAAATCGTCCAATATCCAATCGATAATTTTTATCAACTATATAACATGCTGGTTAACCAACAAGGTGATTTTAACTCATCGAAATTCCACTTGTTGCCAATGCATTCTGGTTTGGAATTACAATCGAATGACGTCCAATTTTAGTCTAAATTTTAACTTGCTCAGAATTCGACTAAACAAATTGCATCGCGAAGCTTATGCCAACATGAGCGCAACGCAAAAGTTTTCATCTTGATTGGACCTCGTATGAGAGAGTTGTTAAATTTATAAGTTTACGATTTTAAATTTATAATTAAAATCCAAATTACATCATTAATTACCCTTCAGAAAAATAAATCATCTTCTCCCTTTAAAAAACTGCCGCCTAAATAAAGACCACCCACCACCATTTTTACCGCTTTGACCATCTTTACCTCCTCCTTCCCTCCACAATACGCCACGCGACAACCGCCAACGAACTCCTCTCCAAAAACTGAATTACCTCATCACCATGAATCCTCGATCGAAAACTCCTTGACAATGTGACTTCCACCACCCAAATCATGATAAGGTATAGGTTGTGCTCCCTCTAAGTTCACCACTAACCTCAACATCGACCATCCAAGTGCTCTCTGACTCAACTAACCCAAATACCACAACCAAAATTCAAATCGAGCTTAAAATCAATAGACTACCCAAACCCTAGTTTTTCTAGGAACCACCGAACCCCCAAATTGGATGCCACAACCTTTATGAACCAAACCATAAGTTGATCTCACTCAAACAAGATTTTTAATGTTCAATTTATGATTTTTAGTTTGGTATTGGATTTTTTTAAAGATGAAGCATTCAAATTTCGTTTATTGGAATGAATATAAAAGGGGATAGAGGGAAACACAAAGTGATGGGTATGGGATTGAAGATGTGGGGGTATGGCATGCACGGTGAAGGGCATGCATTAGAAAAAGTAGGATGTATTATTTTATTCGATAATACCGGCACTAAACACGCCCAGAAATCTCGAACTCCAATCAAATCATGCTCATTGGCACTCTATACTAAATAGAGACCTAATTCGATCACATACAGAAGTTAGCTTTTCAAATATATTATTTTAATTCTCTAAATTAATCGCTATGCGTTTCGAGCTCGCACGACCTCACAGTATGCCCGATTGTTACGAAACTCTACGACGTTCAACAATTTATTATTAAGGATCCTATGGTACTAGTTTCGTCAAAATCCAAGGCAGTGTCCCGAAATGATAGTTTCTCATGTTAATTAAAATAATTCATTATTAAAACCTTTTTAAATCACTTTTAATTTCTAAATTAAAAGGTTACTATTATCATTCTTGTTTAAAATAAATTTAAATAAGATTTCCAAATCATTTTTATTTACATTAAATCTGAGATTCGGTTTTTTAAATGTTCCAATTATTTAAATTCACTATTCAAATAAATCCCTATATTTGAAATTTAAACTATTTGACTTATGAAAATAACAATTTAATATTTAAAATCAATTAAATATTCCAGAATCAAATGATTAAAATTCTCGATCATTACAGATTCAAGCTTTTAGAGTGATATCGAAGATAGTAAATTGATGTCTGACATGTATTCACATTAAATAGTTGAGTGGTCGGTTGAAAAAATTCCAAGCTAGAGATAGTTGATGATTTAACGATGGAGGCCGAATACATCGCACTTAACTCAGTAACTAAAGATGCGATCTAAATGCGCTAGTTTACGATTGAGCTAAGAGTGTTTCCAAACATTGAGAAACCCACAATATTGTTACATACTAATAATTTTGCAATATAGATCGTAAAAGAAGTAAGTGCTTACAAGAAATCAAGGCACATTCTTCGAAGGTTCCATATGGTAAGAGTGTTTGTCGATAAAAATGAAATTATGGTTGAAAGAGTAAACATTAAGGACAACATTGTAGCACGAAGGGACTAACTCAACTAGTTCTAAGCAAATTGATCGAAGGGATGAGATTGAGATTCCATAATTGGTCCCAAGAGTAGGTGGGAGATTGGGGGGGTTAGAGGCATGACCTAGTGGCAATTTCGTAATTCATTATAAATTATTAACTGTAATAAAATCTCATCCAAAATAAAAGGTGTTTATTTTCTATTATATATTTATTATATTGTGATATATTAATTAAATAGTTAATTTAAATATAGTTAATAAAAAATCCTTAATGACCTTTACGTGATAATAATTACACGGAGTTGTAATCATGAGAAAATTATCACAATATTAAATAGCATATTATTTTATATATTACTGATTAAGACGTTTCAAGAAAGGTTATCGATATTGTTAAATCTTACCCTTTTAAGTTTTGATAAGGCAACTATATATCTCTATGCAGTTGTACAAGTTGATCTTTAAAGGATATTTCAGCAATGAAGACTAAAATGACTAGCTGCGGTGCTCAGTAGTGAAGACCAACTATCAAAAGTGATGTTATCTTTGTAAGTCTAATAAACTTGTACAATATCCTTTGATAATACACAAACACACACAAATACTTTCAGTTGATTTAAAATGGCTTTTGAATTCATAATTTTCAAAAATATTTTTTGAAATTTTGCCAAGGGTTTGACGTCTGACCTTAAAATTCAGATGTTTGACTATAGCAAAAAATACACTAAAAATATCTTGGGATTGATTGGCTTGATTATCTAGACCTCTGGCTTGAATATCTTGATGTTTGAGATATAAAAGCTCGATTTTTCTTAATCATTCCAATGTCTGATTAGTTTGACCAGATGTTTGATGAAGGCATCAAACGTTTAATCAAACCAACTAGACGTCTGAATCAAGGCCAAATTGAACTAGTTTTTTCTGGATGAAGTTTAGACATCTGACCCCTAAAAATGATTTGTTTGAGATATTTTAGAACCTTTTTTTAAAAAAATAACTAGATGTCTGATTTTATTATGCAGACGATTGTACTTGGATGAAAAAATGTACATATTTCTTTTTGGAGGATAACCATATGTTTAAGTGTTTTTACCCAGACGTTTGAGATGTTTTTGAACTATTTTTTACCCAGATGTCTAAGTTGAAAAGTTAGAAATATGAGAAATCTATGTAAAGGCTATATTTTGAATGGATGGTTTTAATGGTGAAAGGTTATATTGAATAAATAGAGTTTCAAAATACTTTATATGGTCGTAACTCTTCAAAAAAACTTTTCTAACGTTATAAATTAATCCATATTTACTCTTTTGATTTTAACACTTACTCTTTGATCCCTAATCTCTAATATTCTTTGTGAAATCAAAAGTTCTCAAAACTATTTCCTTCTTCCAACAATCTACACATCCAACTCACAATCATCGAAGAATATTATAGGAAGGGTGTACTATCTTGACAAAATCAGTGTACTAGAAACAGAAGGATCGTCGAGTCATCAATCTCTTTTACTAAAAAGTATAAGTCCTATTTCAGGAAAATTAGGTGCTCGTGTAAACCTATTACTTTGGGTTAAGAGAGGGCTTCGTGTTAGTAGAGTACTGAAAGTGAGCTTCGAGACTGGACGTAGGACGGGATGTTCGAACTAGTATAAAAACTCTAGTGTAGTTACTTTATATTCCTTTACTCTATATTATTTGCTCATATTATCTTTGTATCACAAGTTGGAACCATAGTGTCAATTTCCTTTATCGATCTATAAGTCATTTCAGATATATCCATTGAGACTATAGTAAATAACATTATCCAAATGTTGGGTAGTACATTACTCATGGCTGTTGGGGACACCAAGAGGTTACATACAAATAGTTATTGGGTAATTATGGAATGACTCGGTTGAGAGTTTCATGTTGGTTAATAACAACTGGGTCAAACGGGAAATCTATAAATGACAATATTACATTATTCTCTTGACTTGGGAATACTATTGAACTTCAATATGGAATATCCATTTTGATTATAGTTAAATCATGGCATGACGTCCAACGAATGACTATAGTCGAGTCTGAGTTAAAGCATTGAAAGTGAAATACTATTAAATAGAGAATTCATCTCCTCGGTTTTACGAGGTTAGTATCATGGTCAACTGCAGTCAACTCAAAGTCAAAATCAATTGTAAGAGTAGTACAGTTAATAATAAATATTATTATTGAACTAAGGACTTTGTTTATAGACAAACCGAGTTGAATGTGGATGATAGTGGAGTCCTATTCAAAACTAAATTGCATAAATTCTATCGTGGTATAGTGTTGACGAAGAGAATTGGTGTATATAATCATTGCTAATGATACCACTTAAATTGTAAAATCAAATTTTACGGTTAATATTTGTAAGCTACGAATTAAAACAAACTATCATACTGCTAGCTAAGTTGATGTGAGAACATTAGTATTTAAAATTTTCGATTGTTAATTGCTGCAAAATTCACATCTGTGAGTCGCACAACCGAATCTATTCAGCCTCCGAAACACTGCTTGATTTAATTGATTGATGATAGTTACAATTAATTAAATTAATTAATATTTGTAAAATACTAACTATTGTTGTATTTATTATTTTGGGGTGAGCTTAGCAAAATAGAAAAGCCTTTAGAATTGTTTGGGTGCTATTAGTAATTTATTGGGTGTGTATAAAAGTTATATAAGTACATATTGATATATGATATCGTTAAAAAATTTAAATTAAATTAAATTAAATGAATTGCTAACTAGGTTGTTTGGTTTTGTGGCTCGTCTTAGACTCAAGAATAGTCGGCTGAGAAAGAAGGACAAGAATGGGTCTTTGGTTTTGAATTGGCAGGTGAGGATTATTATGATATTTCTCTTTAAACCTCGCAATATATTCAGACTTGGGCCCCCACTTTTTGGTTTACTTTTTTGGCTCCACCTTTCTCCTTTCTTAGCCCCAAGCAACCCCTCCCCATTTCCATCTTTCTTACTTCAATCACATCCAAATAATTAAATACTAGTAGATTTAGTGTTTGCACTTTTCTTTTTGCAGTAGAAGATGTGGATCTGATAGATCAAGGATATTACTTAGATTGATATGTGGTTCTATGGCCTACTCTCTTAAGGTAAAAATTCATTCATTATTTTACTTTGATCTTTATGTATTATATTTGATATATCACATTTTTCTTATATGTTATAACTTATTTCCTTATATTAATTAGAAATTTAATGTCTGATCTATGTGAATTATATTATCATAATTTGTAATTGATAAAAAATTAATATATATATATATATATGTAAAATGTTTTCGGCCGGAATAAAAATATATTTTACGATTTAAAGTAAATAAATAAATATATATACCTAATTTAAAAAAATAATAGGTAATTTAAATTATTTATAACTTAGTCCAAAGATAATATTATATATTATAAAATAATTATTTTGGGAAACTAAAATAAAGCCATTCGACCGAATTAATTTCGTATAAATAAACATACATATATTACATAAAATACATTTGTTTTAATTATGTATTATATAAATTATGAGTTTTTTAACATTTAGTTAAAATAATAATTTTAGTGGCGAAATATATATGCACATGCGTGCATGCACATATGCACGCATATATATTATGTTATATGTTTATATATTTAAGTTACATATTATATTTTTTTAATATTTACTTATACATATCATTAAATAAATGTAAGTATTTATACAAATATTGTATAATATATTTATTTTAAAATTTGAAATTATTTAATATACATACATATGTGTGTGTATATAATTTAAAAATACTACAAAGTAAAATTAAGATATTTAGAAATTTTGAGTTTTAAATTTCAAATCTAGCTCTAAATTTGTATCTAGATTACTAAGTCTAATTAGATATATGGAATTTAAAATTAAATATTTATTTAATTTTATATTATATCTTTTATTAATAAAATTAATTAATGTTTGTGTATGTGTATCTGTGTGTGTATCTACTTAAAATTAAAAATTGGGTAGTTAACATATATGTAAAACCAAGTATATACATAGTAGATGTAAATTCCAACATCTATTTATATGGAAATGAGCATATAATGATATACTCATAACTTATATAAAATCCTTTTAATTAAATTCATTGGTTTATTAAATCAGATAAATTAAATAAAATATGATTTTACTTAATTTAATATATTGAATATAATATAAACCTTTAGACTTTGTAGGGGCCCAAAATGATCCAAATCATGATTTTTGTTTTTAAATCTACATATTTCACCCACTTCCGACAGGCCCAGATCCAACCATTTAACAGAGTTCGAAATCTTCCCTAATAAACAGGCGACAAATCAACCAAACCAACTGTAGTCAATCAAAACTAACATATGAACGTAATTGAAAAAAGTTGAGGACAAGGAACTTACATCTTTTCTTTGGGTTCTCAAGCACTCTTCGATGGGTCATTCCCCCACTGCACTCTAACCAACTTCACAACTCTATTTTGATGTACTTTCACACCATTTTTAATAACGTGTATAAGTCCATGAGGAGAAATTGACTCAAGATCCAACTCAACATCCTTCAACTGACTTGTCTTGACCAAAGTGTTACACTATATACCCATTTTTACAAGTGTGACACATGGAGCACATTATGAATTCCCATTATCTTCTTTGAAATCTATACTCTATAAGCCAAAATCATAATCCACTCTAGTATCAGAAAAGGCCAAACGAATCACGATGATAACTTTCTCGAGCCAAATCTCACACTTTGATGGTGAAAATTTCACAAAGACCATATCTCCAAATGCACTTTCCAACTCCATGTCTCTCCTATCAGCATACATGCTTTGTTCCATCTTGTGCATCCCTCATTTTTTTATACCGGCTCTAAGATATCTAAAGTGCCTCTATTCGTATTGGGTCTAAGTATAACTCTATCAAAAAGTTCCCATCAAAAAGATGGTGACTTACATGGTCGCCCGTACTTCAAACGGTGCCATCCTTATGCTAGATTTACTGTTGTTGTTGTTGTAAGCAAACTGTATAAGTGGTAAATGGTCTTCCCAAGTGCCACCAGCGTCGAGTGTGCAGGCTCTCAGAAAATCTTGTAATAATACGTTCACCTATTCAATTTGTCCATTTAATTTTGCTGATAAGATATACTCCATTTCCTTGGTGTATCTTGTAAACTCCTTCAAAACTCACTAATGAAAAGCGGACGTCCGTCACTAACTATATTTATAGAATAACATGAAGTCAAATGTAACAATCCTGCTTTCTATGCTACAACAATAAATAAACTTAATTAAAATAAAAATGTTTGAATTTGATTATATTAACTAATATTTATGAAAATAAAATTTTACTTAAATAAATTTTATTTAATAAGTGACAAATTGAATTAAATTAAATTAATAAACTCTTTTCGAATAATTTACTGAAATGGTATAAAATATTTTAATCGAATATAATATATTTTTAAAGTGTAAATAATTATATATATATAATCAAAATGGTTTGGGAATAAATTTATTTTGTGACAGTACAATGAATAATTAAATTAAGACAAACAAATATTGAGTTGATAGAAATTACGTTGTTATTGAAATATAATTATATAATGTAATGTAAATTCAATTCAAAATAGATTTGAATTTATTTATGAATAAATTAAAAGTGTTCTTTAAGGGAAAAGAAAAAAACAAATAAAACTAATCTTAATAAAAAAACAAAGCCCAAACCCAACTAGCATGAACCTTCTTTTCTCATTTTAACTTAAAACACAAAGCATAGCCTGACCTCTGTTTTTTATTTTTCCCTAAAAGTCATATGAATCAGAAATTGAATTCGAAAGAAAAAAAAAATCACACATAGTATTCATGCTCAACATTGTCGATGTTGTAGAAGGGTGAGGACAATTGATGGGATTTGGTGATTGGGCGTAGGTGAGTGTCGTTGACGACTTGAAGAGAAGCAAGCGACGAGACTAGATACATCAAATGGAGGCTCGACTCTGGTTTTGGTTGTCAGCGTGTGATGGAGAGAGAATAGTGAGCGATTAGGTTTTGTGCATGCTTGGTACAAGCGAGCGTCGTGGGGTAGGGAAAAGAAGGCTGGCATTGGCGAATGATGCAATGAAGGAGGGTTTGACTATGCTTAGTGGAAGGCTATGTGTTTGGTGCTTTGTAGAAGGCTATGTGTGTGGGTTTGACTATATTGTGTTATTGGCAGCAAGTGATTTCAGTCAATAGTTCGGTGAGTTTTCCAACTCACAACTATATTTATAATTCATTTATACACATATATTTATCCTATTTATTAATTGAGGTATTTGGTTGAATTGCATGGGTTGAATGATTATGCGAGATCATTGTTGTTTGTAGGCATATTGGTTGGATGTGTCAGTTTGCAAATAGAACTCTGTCCGTTTGCGGACTTAACTACATATTTATTTGAATGTTGATATGCATATTTTATGGATGATCGAAGCTTGATTAATGTCAACTTGGGTCACATGATAATTTCATAGTGTTGATTTGAGATAAATATTCTTGGAGTAATTTTACTTCATAATTTATATATTTAGTTACTTATTTATTTTCTTATTTTAAAAAGATGCTTTGAAAAGTTTTTAAACATTTAGTTAAGGGTTTTAATTTTTTTATTAAAAGTATTTTATAAATAATTTATTAATTTTTATTCAATTAGTCATTTCATACTTACAAATATAATTTGAATTATAAAAATAAATATAGCTTTCTTTGGTTATAAAAACTCTTTCTAAAATCAATATTGTATTAAATTATATGTTCAGAATTGTTTTAATGATGAAATTAAACATACAATTTTGTAAAATATGTTATGAAAATAATAATATTACTTTTAATTTATATTTTATTATAAAGGCAATTTAAATATTTTCGAAAAAGATTTCAAACCTTGGGATAATGTAGAATTTTTTTTATAAAATATTTATAATGATTTTGATATGAAAGTGAATACTTTGAATTCTATAGTTTGAAATAAATAGAATTTATTTTTTATAAATTTATTTTGAAAATGTATTTTAATATAAAAGATTTTGAAATGAAGTAAAGCAATACTGGGTGATTTTCAATGTGAGATTTAAAGACAGGGAAGGTTTTGAATTATAAATTATGGTTTATAATAGAAAGAAGTATTTTGGAGGTTTATAAAATTTATTTTGAAGTATATTTTATGAAATTTTGAATATAATTAATATTTTGAAATATATATATATATATATATGGATTTTTAATATAATAAATTGATTGGATGTTGTATAGTTGTTCAAAAATAGTATTTAATTGTAGAAAATTCTGAAATAGTTGTTTGCATAATATTTAGTTGTACACACTATTTTTGGATTCTTAAAGAAAGGAACGAGTTTTATAATGTTTTTGGTGAAAATTTAATTATTCTTCAAGGTTGAGAAACTAGTTGTTTATTATAAATAATACATTATATTGGGTATTAGTTGATTATTTGGTTAGTTCTTGAATATTTATTTATTATCCATTTCCAAGTATTTTGAATATAAGATTATATTTGTTATTAATTTATTATTGAATATTGGTTTGTTTGCTTTATATATGTACATGTATATATGTGTATTTCGATAAATCTATTTTATATTACTTTTTAGATTCCTATTTCTATATATATATATATATATATACATACATACACTGAACTGGATTATATGAGTGATTCAACGTTGATGTTGACTTATTTACCGATTTGGTATGATATGGTGATGACATCCTTCTGTATAATTTTACGATGATTTCTATTGTGCTTGACGAGAAATCTGAATAAATGGAATTATAATACTGTCTGGTATGGGACTATCAGTAATATTTCTCTAGTTATTCTTTTGGCTCGTTATATAGAATATAGAAGGAGTGAGTGTAACATATGAGCTCCGGGTAAACAGATTAGTAAAACATGGTGGTATGAGACATCGTTGTGTTATTTATTCAATTATCCTTTGCCCGTTAATGACACTCGTATGATGATATATTTTATAAGATAAGGCTCGCTGTGGTGAGTCTCATATTTAGCTATTTATCGGCATATACCGTGTTATGTCAGCACGAATAAGTAGCGGTGTGTCAGCTATTATATTGTATATATTTAGTATTTTTCTGTTCACTTTCTGACTTTCTTTATGTTGCTCTGGTTAAACTAGATTAGCTAGTATCTATCCCAGCGGCCTGATCGCAGTAGTCGTGCCCCGTATCTACACCGTAGCCATGTGTCGGCAATTGTATTGCCCATATGTGTCGCCTAGGCCAATAATCTTTTACCATTTAGGGGCACGTATAGGGTCATGAACGATGCATAGCGTAGTCGGGCAACTTGTCAGTGGCATGGCAATGGATATACTTATATACATACATACATACATATATATATATATATATATATATTAGTATTGGTGGAATACATGTGTTGTGTTCGCCTATTACATGTGCAGTCTCTTAGAGAAAGTGTGTTTTGCAGTCTCCCATCTAGTTTTGGCGTGTGTAATATATATATATATATATATATATATATATATATATATATATATATATATGAGACGTTGAGTTATGATCAATCCCCGTATCCATCTCAGGCATGTGTCGCCAACTACTATTCATTGATATGTGTTGTCTATTTATCTTTCTCAGGCGTGTGACATTGATTATTCTTTATAGGTGTGTGTCACCCATTATAGTTTTCTTTGACGTATGTTGCTATTTCTATGTTTTTCTTATAGTTGATTATTTATATTGATATTGAGGATCTTTTGCTATTGAGACTGAATGATATGTTTGGGCTAAGTTACATGTAGCTTGATTATACATGGTAATATCTCTTTTATATGTATTTTATGGATGTAGAGATTGACTTATAGATATGCGTGATTCAACTATTTGACATGGTCTCATAATTTCTAATTTGATGAGTTATTATATGGGTGATGACACTTTTATGTCGGGTTTTATGGCGTTTTACGTTATAAGATATTTGGCGTGTAAGAGATGACATTATTATAGTTACACCCAATATATACTAAGTTCTATATATTATTTGACCTTGAATTTAGATATAGTCTAATGCATTTATTATTTATATAATACTCAGGTAGGTCCAAGACATTTCGGGTACAGGGACAGTTTGAAACCAACTTATATTTTTATACATAGAGGAGACTAGATATTCTGTATTGTAGATTATCATCCTGTATTGTATGATCTCTTTGTGTATGTCATTGTGATGTGTATTAGACGTGTACTATATATCATATATTATCGCTGCGATAGACTCTATGATCTTTGATATTTACTATATATTATGTATTGTTCTATCCTAAAGGCACACATGTTTAATTCTTTGTACGTGTTTATTTCTTTATGCCAATATTGTGTACGTATATGTGAGTTATTTATTCTATGTTTAAACATGTACCAGTGTTAGCCCAAGGGAATATTCGCATGTGTACCCTATATCGCCTCATTCTCTATATTACTCGACAGTATTAATTTCTAATACTCTTGGTTTGTATAGGTATATAGATGGGGCTATTACATCAAATTACTTTCTTTGTATACAAAGTAGTCAGTGACACTGTTTTCCTTGTACTCCTAATGGGTGTGAAGTGTGGGCTTTTGGTGAGATGTTCCACGATAACCCAAATACATCCATTTTCCTTCTATCTTCTAGGTTACCCATCTATGAAATCCATGGATATGGTCTTTCAATTCCATTGAATAACCTCTAATGAAAGAGAAACCCACATAACTTTTTCCACTCTGCCTTGACTAGATGACAAGTCCAACATCTTGCAATACCTTGCCACTTATCTCTTCATTCCCGACCAATATAAAATTTACTTCGCATTTCTATACATCCTATCTCCACCCAAGTGAATGGTCATCCTAGAACAGTGATATTCACTTAGAACTTCTTCAATTAACACCTTAATCTTGGGTATACACCAATATTCTATTACACCTCAGTCATTCCTACTTATCCACAAATTAATGGTCCAAATGGTTTGACAATTCCCTTTTTCAACTAATCCAAAATACTACACATCTTGCCTTTGACTTAACCCTCTACCATAACAACCCATTGTTGAGGAGCAATATTTCAGTGAAGATTTTGAATATTAATGCATTTAAATAATAAAATAAAGCTAATTTGAGTTTGTTTGGAAATATGAGAAGTAAATGTTTTGTGAAGTGGAAAAAATAATAAAATAAGAGGACTATTTCATTTTATAATTTATATAAGTATTTTAAATTCAAAAAGATTTTTAAAATGAATTAAGATTATATTAAAAAAATTATAAGTGGGCTAATTAGTAAAAATGAGATGATATTAATTTATTAGAAAAAAATATGGAAATACAATTTTTATAAATATAAAGTATTGGGCAAAAAATAGTACTAAGTGAAATTTTAATTTTGTAAAGTGATTTGAATTGATTTTTGTTTGGGTAAGTGTATCTTATAAAAGAGAAGGGAATTAAATTGAAATGGGTTCATTTGAAGCTACATGGCCCAAAAACTAAATCAAAATGAGAGCCAGCTTATTTCCTCTCTTCGTTTTCTTAAGAAATAAAGAACCATCGTTCATCACTTCAAAAATCATAGCGTGTAGCTCATTTTCTTTATTTAGAAAATCGAAACATACCTAACCCTCTCTTTCAAAATTCAAATCAATTTGAATAAAATTCCTGAATTCTTAAAACTTAAATATTTGCTTCTTAACAACAAGCTACACCCTTAAAGCAGTAAAAGAGGGATTTTATTAAGTTTTTTCTATCTTATTTGAAGTATAGTAGAGTTAAAGATGGGATTAAATAAGCAATAATAAAGAGCAATTAGCTTGATAAACTTCAAGTGAGTAATAATTTCACTCAGAACTATGCTAGAAAAGATGAATGCTTGAATTAATTAAGTTTTTATCAACTGTGTGTGAGTTCTATAAAACATTGCTTGTTTAAACTCAACATTGCTTCTTCTTATTTAAAACCATGCTTAATTGTTTGCAGTGGGATTAATTGTATATATAGTGGGTACTTAGTAGAACCTGAAATTACATTGTAGTGAATTGGGTTTGCAGTAGATAATAAGAAAAGAAGATGAACGCTCGGAGAAAATATAGCTCTAGGTCATGTCATAAATGATCGATGGCTTCAGTAACTGTTTGGTTGGTTATGTAACGGGTCAACCGATTAGCCAAGACCTGGATTTATTTGCTCCAATCCAAGTGGTGTGGAATTATGTATTGGGAAAAAAATTATATACAAAAAATAAAAAACGACGTTGTACATTTTTAGGGTTTTTAATATATATATATATTAATGTGTTTTTCTAGAAATAATTTGAGACAACCCGACTCTCTCACCACAGAAAATCGCATCATCTTGAAGAAAGAAAGTGATAGAAAAGAGAAAAGAAAGAGAAGAAAGAATAAACAAATCAGATTCTTAACAGCGGAATGAATAAATTATATTAATAACATAAATATTACATAGTTTACAACCATTATCAGAGTTATACAGATTACACATCACATATTAGACAGTTATAAACAATTGTCAAGTTATACACCTCAATACAATACAAAAAAACTACTCAGAGAAACCAACACAGAGGAACACTATATATCTAAACGTCGAAGCCACCTGCTCCATTGCTCCTCCACAATTTGTCAAAGCTAACCTGAATCCCTTGGCTACTCATAAAAATTTGAGTACCCAAGAGTTTAAAAAAACAGAAGATAATGGGTCAGACATGGGTCTGGTGTGAGTAACAGGTTAAGGTTGCTTAACTTTCAAAAACCTTTGAAAACAAAAGGTATCACGTAAGACTTCCCACACATAAATATGGAAAAGTTTTTACCTTACGCTAACCAAAACATTTGATAGGAAATCCAGTGATATTATAATAGTGTCTAGGGTTTTCAAGTAAAATACAGAAATAGCTGGAATGCTTACATCTCACGTTCCAACGTAATTGGGCACAACTAATACGTACGACACTTATTGGATTCTTGATTCCATACAATGGCAGGGCTACTGGGGTACCACCCGTCACAGTATGTCGCCTAGATCAACGTACCGAGGAGCCACCCTAACTCCCCTACAACACAAGGCCGGAACCACCCCTTACTGGACAGTCCCGAACATGACAACCTTGACAGTTGGAGCTCACAACTGTCCACACAGCTGAAATAAAAAGGGACCTCTATACAGGGGAAAATCTCGTCCTACTTGGGCATGACCCACTTAACCTTACTGCACCTCCCCTGTTTTAGCCATTCCCGGTTGATGAGGCTTGAGGCTACGATTACCTTTATAGAACACATCACTTAGAATGCTCATTGTCCACCTGACGATGTTCTGAAAGCATTCAATCCATACAAGTTCGTTCCGGGTTCGAATGAAACCAAAGGCATTATCTCGTTACACTCATTTTGGAATCACCCTTAGAGTTAACGACGATATCCCTTGCACTCTCAATCTTCATCTTCACTTGAGATTCACGACCTATCGTTAATTTGGATCGATGTGGTTTTTGGATATCCAAATGTAGAAACCCGATCCCAGTCTCATCGAAATCCAAAACGTGTCCTTTAAGGCCAAGTTGTTTTAAAGTTTAAAACAATTTAATTATCTATATACACACAGATAGATAACTCACAAATCACAATAGATAATCAACATTATCATTATAAACAGATGATCCACATTATAAACAGATAATCCATACTATCATCAAAATAGATAATCCATATTATCAGCACAATGCAACCAAGAATTCATACCACACAACATTACTTATCTCATATTTGAGATCACAAACCATTCAAGGCAATCAACATCATTCATACATAAGCAAGGATTTACTTAATCACACCATCTATAATTAATTTAAAATAAATTAAATTAGTTACTTCCGCTTCTAATTAATTTAAAGTGAATTAAATTAATTACTTCATCTTTAATTAATTTAAACTAAATTAAGTTAATTACTTCATCATTTTAAAGCTTGCTTACTTAACCATTTAATTAATTACAAATCAATTAATTAAACATCCTCTAATTAATCGCCTTGATTAATCACCCTTGATTAATTATCTTTAATTACATTCAAGTAATTGTCCCTTAGTTAATTTCTCAAATTAATTATCCTTAACTAAAAACATAATTGACCTTTAATTACTTCATTAATTAATTAACTATAATTAATTACATTAATCCTCAATAATTACATTAATTAATTACCTTTAATCACTTATCATTGATCCATTATTTTTAATTAATTAACTTTAATTACATCATTAATTATATTAATTGATGATCCCTAATTACATTTTAATTAACTACTTTATTTAAATTAATTTTATTCAGTAATTAACCACAATTATTAATCACTCGAGATTAATCACATTTATTAATTAACTTACCTTAATTACTTCATTAAATAAATAAATTATTCCTAATTAATTACCCTTGATTAATCCCTTGATTAATTACAAAGTAATTATAGTCAAATTACTTCCATTATTAAAACATCTTCCATTAATTACATTTAGTAATTACCATTAATTATTTCACTAAGTAATTATACTCCATTATTTACATTAAGTAATTATCATCAAATCATCAAATGATTTAAATAAATTAAACTTAATTAATCAATTTAAACAATCACATTAAACTAAATTAATTACATTAAGTAATTAATTCCTTAATTACTTCATAAAGTAATTACACTTAAATAATTTACAAATGATTATCATTAAATTAATTAATCTAATTAATTATTAAAATTAATCACATTAATTAATTATTAAATAATCCTAGTTAATGACCTTCATTAACCATTCTTTAATTACTTCCATTAAGTAATTAACTTAGATTAACCATTGTTAATTACAAATTAATTTATCTTTAATTATCCATTAATTAATCTCTAATTAATTAATTAATTAAATGATAATTTTAACCTAATTAATCCTTAATTATTTAATTAATTAACCTTGATTGTAACTTAATTCCTTAATTAACAAATCTTTAATCATTGATTAATAATCTAATTAATAATCCTTAATTACAAATTTATTTTCCCTTAATTAATTAATCTTAAACCTTAATTGATTAATTTAAACCTTTAATTACTTATTTAATTAATCCAAATCATAATTAATTAAATAAATAAATTATCCATTTTAATTAACTTAATAATTCAAATCATTTAATCTGCATCTACTTAAAGATAAAAACATTTCTTATCAATGATCAGATTATCATTATCAAAGGTATTTGAAAACAATTTACTTTAAACTTTCTTTAAAATTTCATTTTAAATTTAAGGTTTAAAAATGAATACAAATTGACTTTAAAGAAAGCTTAAAAACAAATCAAAAATCTTTAATTCACATGTTAAAGAAATATTAATTTTATAAAGAAGTTTAAAAGAAATTTAAAACCAAATTTATGATTAAATTCAAACATAGTTAAAAAATACACTTTAATAATCAAATTGTTTAAAATATTTTAAATTTAAAAACTTCTTTTTATTACAAAATTGGAATGCATATTAAATTTTGATTCCAGATTAATCTCTAGATTTAAAAACCAATTTACAATTTAAAACTTCATTTTTAAAATTCAAACTACTTAACCCTTTTTAAAGTAGTTAAATCAATTCAAATTTTAAAATTTTTACCTTATTTGAAAACTGAGATTTAAACTTAACTCCAGATTGAAGAACAAGATTTAAAACTTATTTAAAAGTTACTTTTCATTTTAAACTCAGCTTTTAAATTTCATTTTAAAATTTAAAAAAACAGAACAACAGATTTCTGTTGAAACCTATTACAAATAATTAACCCGAGGCACCATCTTTATTACTTCGAGCCCAAACACAGTTTACTCCGAGCATCCCATCTACCTCCTTCGAGTCAACACCATTAACTCGAAAACAAATCAGAACCCAAGCAACTCTTCAGACAACTGTGCATTGTGCATATGCACGCTGGCGCAGGTCATCTTCGATCACCAGTGATGATCATCCCACATCCAAATCACTCAATCACCCCAACTCGATCATCAGATAACCTCCAACCCAACTCGAAATTGAATTCGAGTTTCAAACTAAACCTGGAACAATCATCAGAGTAAATGCTTCAACCTGGAAATTGCCTCGCCAGCATATTCTCGACCACCAGAGTTGCTGAAACTCCGGCCAAGCCATCGCCTACTTCCAAACTTCCATCACCCAAAAGCTTGAATCACTCGATCCATTATAGAACCCATAGTGATCGAATTCCTAAACCTAACTAAAACTAGGGTTCTAAAAGAAAATCCACTGCTGCAACTTTCCCGTTGATTTTCAACATCATCCAGAATTTTTCCCATCAACTCCTAACACTCCTCCATCATCTCCCAAGATTCCGACCCCTCCAATCACTTTGAATGACCAGAAAACCCCAAAGGTTCATATTTAGTTCAAACAAGAACTGTACATTCATCCCTAAATTATAAACTATGATTCTTGATTTAAAAATCATATTTTTGTTTATGGATTTGGTTTATAATCCTGGATCCATGAATTACTAAATTTGAATTTTGACTTAGCTTAAGTATTTCTGTTGTTCATGATTCCCAGGGCCAAGACAAACTTATTTCAACTTAAATAAATTTTAAACTTTACTTCATTAATAAACAAACAAATGTTATTTAAATACCAAATCCTATCAGTAATTTGATTAATAGAAAAATGAATTTTGAAATAGACTAGATCCTGGAAATTTAAGACAGAGAGATCTCTGATAAACAAACATGCACAACATCAATATGTCCATATAAATATATACAAAACAATGCATATAATCATACTTATTCCAGATTTTAATCAAGCAACAAAAATTCATAAACTTAATTTGTTTAGAAAAGAAATTGTTACTCACCTTGAATTTGAAGAAGACAGAGCTTCCATTTGAAATGCTTTTGATACTTTAAAACTGCATTGCCCCTTTGATTTTAGTTTAAAACTTAAGTTGCTTGTTTTAAAAGCTTGCAGACAACTCCAAAGATTTCCAGATTTTTAAAAGCTTTTGAACTCTTTTAACTGAAATGCTCTTGATTTTTGAAAACAGCCTTTTGATACTTTGAACTCCTTTAAAAAAACTGACATGCTCTATAAAAGCTTGTGTGCTTGAAAATTAAGTTTGCTTTGAAAATGCAGGTGCATTGATTAGAAGATGCAGGCTTTAAAAATAGATTTGAAATTGTAGGTTTTCAATTTGAAGTGAATTACAGGGAAATGGATTGCATGTTTAAACTGAGGACTTGTTTACAGGGATTTGATCTTTGATATGAGGAGTTTGTAACAGATTTTGGTTTTGAAGGGTTGTTTACAGATTTTGGAAAATGATCCAGGTCTTGAACTTGAAATTGAGTTACAGGGAAGTGATTTTTGGTTTGCATGCAGAGCAAATTTCCAGATTTAGGAAAAAAATGCAGATTTGTTTTCTTTTGATCATGAACTATAGTTTTTTTTTCTTTTTGCATTATGATTTGAAAAGTGAACTACAGATTTTAGAGGAAGTGATTTTCAGGTTTGAGAATAAAATAGGTTGAAGTTTTCTTTGATTAGAAAATGAGAAATGAAATAAGAATAAAGGATGTGTACTTATATAGGCTAATTTTCTGATTTTATAAAATAAAAGAAAAACAAATTTAAAGAGGCCACTTGTAAATTATTTCAACATTTGTCACATTGGAATGTTTAACACTTAACACTTGTTATATGAAGCTTAGGAAAACAACACATGTCTTAATAAAGTAGTTAGTATTTAATTTAAATGTTAATATATAGGTTATGCCTAATTAATTGGTTAATTAGTTTTTTTATATATATATAGAATTTTTTTAAAAGAAATAAAAACCAATTATACTTATAAATAAAAGTTTATGCATATATTTAGAAATCCAAAACAATTTAAAATCTATACTTTGGATTTTAAAACTTTATATTCAAATTAAAATCAAATTCAAAATCTAATATTTAAAAATCAAGTTATACATACAAATTAAATTTGAAGAAACAATGCAATTTTTATTAAGAATCCAACTGTAAAACAAAACATTATTAATATTATTATTTTTTAAAATAACTCATTATCAAATTAAAGTAATTATAAAAGAAACTATTTCTTTATTAATAAATTACTTATTTTATTAAGCTATATTTTAAAAAAAACTTTTTTTTTGTTAATTAATTTAAATTTAAAACTTAAACCAAAATCATTATAAACCTTTAAACATCTATCTTCAATTTAAAATCATATACTTATTTATTAAGTAGTTTTGAAAAACTTAATATTAAATTAAATCAAAATTTCCATATTATTAATATATATATTAAAATATGAAATCAAGATTCATATTTTAAATTTAAACCAAGATTATTTATTTAATAACTTTGAAAAACTTTATATTAAATAAAAATAAAATTTCAAATTACTAAAAATATTAGAATTAGAAATATGCTTTATCTATTAAGTTTAAAACAAAGCTAATGTATATACAATATAAACCATATATTTATATTATAAACAGAAACCAATTTCTTAGCTTAAAAGGATAAAATCTACGAATTAAATATTTATTAAAGAAGATTTTTAAATCAATTCAAATTTTATTAACAAAATTTATCAAATTTCAATTTTTTATACAGATTACTAAATAGATATTGTCAAAAATTCCAGGATATCACAATCCCCCCTCAAAAGAATTTCGTCCCCGAAATTTAAAACAAAGGTAATTTAATAATCTCATTAAAGATCTGATTTTTTTAAACATAAGCATATATTAATCATATGCTAACAACCATAGAAACCAATTTATCCAATCAAAAAAATCTAATATCCAGACAAAATTCTGGATAGAACTTCCTCGAGTTTCCCCAAGTTTAAATACCGGGATACTCGCTCTACAGAATCCAAACAATCGAAACTACTAAGCTATAGAGCTCCTATTCATCTACATCTACAACACTAGACAGGATATCAAATCTATAGACAAGTCTGACTCAACAACCAAACCTCCCAAACTGCTGGTTCCAAAACCAAAGATAGATCATACACGTACTCCCTCGAAGATACTTGAAACTCATCGAATCCCAGTTATCCAAACTGGCAATTAAATCCTGAAGACCAAACACTTATCCTCACAAGAACACAGAAAAGATCCAAAAACACTTCAGAGCTAGCTTCTCTTATAGCTCCCTTAATCGGAGAAAAACTTATCCAAAATCAAATCTCCGACTTCAGAATCCAAATTCCTCCGTCTCTTATCCACAAAAGTCTCCAGACGATCCTGGGCTACCTATACCCTTACTAATCAGCTCAACCCTTGCTGATGTCTCTAGAAACAAACAAAACCAATCAACTCAACAAAATGATCTCCTCAAGATCAACCAAGATCCAGGAACACAAACTTTATTCCTCAAATATCAGAAGACTAAACTCACTACTCCTGACCGGAAAATAAAAACAGATGCACTCCCAAACTGCTTCAGCTGCACAACTCTGATCCGAAGTAGATAAAATGCTAATGAAGAACACGAGCACAAACTAGACAACACATCTCGGAAATATGGTTCAACAGATCCATAAGAAAACTCAGAAATTCCACCAAAACCCTGAGCTGCTACACCAATTCTATCTCTAAAACCATCCTTCTACTAAGCTGAACCACTGGTAGCACTCCTGGAATCCTAAACGATAAGAAAACTCAATCTCCAGCTGTGGACGAACTTCTGACTTCCTTGAAGATACCTAGAAAAACTCTGATAACCCAAGAGAACACTCAAACAATCGCAAGTCACTTTTGCGATCAATCCAACCTAATATCCAAAGAAAAACTGTTCTCCCTTTACTAAACAGAACAACTTACTCTTATTTAGCCAATCCACTGAAGAAACGAATCCACTCTGCTGCTTCTGAACTCCACTTCCAGAAAAACTGCTAAGCCAGAAGACTTCCTGCCAACACAGAACACTCGGAGCTGCACTGCTGACTCAGATGCCAAAGATTTCCTAATCAAAGCTCTTCGAGAAACTCGAACCTCAAACCAAACAGAAACACCATGCTGAACACAGCCACATCACCGATGCAGACCTACTTCCTTAAACTTGTTCCAAAGAAAACTTCTTCAGAAACATCCACAGTCACTGTATCTCATCATGTAGCTACTACTTCCTGATGTATCAAGATACCATTACTCGCTTCTGCCTACCGACAAATCCAAACTTTACTCATCCAACTTCAAAAATACCTTAGCAGGTTTCCTTCAGAGATTGATGAAATCCTTACACCGCTACAAAACTCGATCGAGACGGTATTAGGTCTACAGTCTCGACAGATACACTTCCAACCTCAAACATCCAAACCCCAACCAATGGTAGTCGTGTTACACACACCACTACCCTATCTACCTTTATAACTTATATTGGAAAACCCGAACAGGTAACCCAATAGATAGGTAGAATAAATAAATATATTTATATATATTTAAAATTACAAATACGCTCTCTCAAGATAGACACCACTCCAGAGCCTAGGTATTCGCTCAACCTAGCACTCTGATACCAAATGAGACAACTTGACTTTCTCACCACATAAAATCGCATCGTCTTGAAGAAAGAAAAGGATAGAAAAGAGAAAAGAAAGAGAAGAAAGAATAAACAACTTAGAATCTTAACAGCGGAACGAATAAATTATATTAATAACATAAATATTACATAGTTTACAACCATTATCAGAGTTATACAGATTACACATCATATACTAGACAGTTATAAACACCTGTCTAGTTATACATCTCAATACAATACAAGGAAACTACTTAGAGAAACCAACACAGCGGAACACTATATATCTACACGCTGAAGCCTCCTGCTCCATTGCTCTTCCACAATTTGTCAAAGCTAACCTGAATCCTTTGGCTACTCGTAAAAATTTGAGTACCCAAGAGTTTAAGAAAACAGAAGATAAACTCCAGGTCAGACATGGGTCTGGTGTGAGTAACAGGTTAAGGTTGCTTAACTTTCAAAAACCTTTGAAAACAAAAGGTATCACGTAAGACTTCCCACACATAAACATGGAAAAGTTTTTACCTTATGCTAACCAAAACATTTGATAGGAATCCAGTGATATTATAATAGTGTCTAGGGTTTTCAAGTAAAATGCAGAAATAGGTGGAATGCTTACATCTCACGTTCCAACGTAGTTGGGCACAACTAATATGTACGACACTTATTGGATTTTGGATTCCATACAATGGCAGGGCAACTGGGGTACCGCCCGTCACAGTACGTGGCCTAGATCAACGTACCAATGAGCCACCCTAACTCCCCTGCAACACAAGGTCGGAATCATCCCTTACTGGACAGTCCCGAACAAGACACCCCCGACAGTTGGAGCTCACAACTGTCCACACAGCCGAAATAAAAAGGTACCTCTAGACAGGGGAAAATCTCATCCTACTTGGGCATGACCCACTTAACCTTGCTTCACCTTCCCTGTTTTAGCCATTCCCGGTTGATGAGGCTTGAGGCTACGATTACCTTTATAAAACACATCACTTAGAATTCTCATCATCCACCTGACGATGTTTTGAAAGCATTCAATCCATACAAGTTCGTTCCGGGTTCGAACGAAACCGAAGGCATTATCTCGTTACACTCATTTTGGAATCACCCTCAGAGTTAACGACGATAACCCTTGCACTCTGAATCTTCATCTTCACTTGAGATTCATGACCTATCATTAACTTGGATCGATGTGGATTTCGGATATCCAAATATGGAAACCCGATCCCGGTCTCATCGAAATCCAAAACGTGTCTTTTAAGGCCAAGTTGTTTTAAAGTTTAAAACAATTCAATTATCTATATAGACACAGATAGATAACTCACAAATCACAATAGATAATCAACATTATCATTATAAACAGATGATCCACATTATAAACAGATAATCCATACTATCATCAAAATAGATAATCCATATTATCAATACAATGCAACCAAGAATTCACACCACAAACATTACTTATCTCATATCTGAGATCGCAAACCATTCAAGGCAATCAACATCATTCATACATAAGCAAGGATTTACTTAATCACACCATCTATAATTAATTTAAAATAAATTAAATTAATTACTTCCACTTCTAATTAATTTAAAGTGAATTAAATTAATTACTTCATCTTTAATTAATTTAAAATAAATTAAATTAATTACTTCATCATTTTAAATCTTGCTTACTTAACCATTTAATTAATTACAAATCTATTAATTAAACATCCTATAATTAATCACCTTAATTAATCACCCCTGATTAATTATCTTTAATTACATTCAAGTAATTGTCCATTAATTAATTTCTCAAATTAATTATCCTAAATAAAAACAGTAATTGACCTTTAATTACTTCATTGATTAGTTAACTATAATTAATTATATTAATCCTCAATTAATTACATTAATTAATTACCTTTAATCACTTATCATTGATCCATTATTCTTAATTAATTAACTTTAATTACATCATTAATTATATTAATTAATGATCCCTAATTACATTTTAATTAATTACTTTATTTAAATTAATTTCCTTAAGTAATTAAGCGCAAATAATAATCACTTCAGATTAATCACATTCAGTAATTAACTAACCTTAATCACTTCATTAAATAAATTAATTTTTCCTAATTAATTACCCTTAATTAATCCCTTGATTAATTACAAAGTAATTATACTCAAATTACTTCCATTCTTAAAACATCTTCAATTAGTTACATTCAGTAATTACCATTAATTATTTCACTAAGTAATTATACTCCATTATTTACATTAAGTAATTATCATCAAATCATCAAATGATTTAAATAAAATAAACTTAATTAATCAATTTAAACAATCACATTAACCTAAATTAGTTACATTAAGTAATTAATTCCTTAATTACTTCATCAAGTAATTACACTTAAACAATTTACAAATGATTATCATTAAATTAATTAATTTATTTAATTATTAAAATTAATCACATTAATTAATTATTAAATAATCCTAGTTAATGACCTTCATTACCATTCTTTAATTACTTCCATTAATTAACTAACTTAGATTAACCATTGTTAATCACAAATTAATTTATCTTTAATTATCCATTAATTAATCTCTAATTATTTAATTAATTAAATGTTAATTGTAACCTAATTAATCCTTAATTATTTAATTAATTAACCTTGATTGTAACTTATTCCTCAATTAATAAATCTTTAATCATTAATTAATAATCTAATTAATAATCCTTAATTACAAATTTATTTTCCCTTAATTAATTAATCTTAAACCTTAATTAATTAATTTAAACCTTCAATTACTTATTTAATTAATCCAAATCATAATTAATTAAATAAATAAATTATACATTTTAATTAACTTAATAATTCAAATCATTTAATCTTCATTTACTTAAAGATAAAAACATTTCTTATTAATGATCAGATTATCATTATCAAAAGTATTTAAAAGCAATTTACTTTAAACTTTTCTTTCAAATTTCATTTTAAATTTAAGATTTAAAAATGAATACAAATTGACTTTAAACAAAGCTTAAAAACAAATCAAAAATCTTTAATTCACATGTTAAAGAAATATTCATTTTATAAAGAATTTTAAAAGAAATTTAAAACCAAATTTATGTTTAAATTCAAACATAGTTAAAAAATACACTTTAATATTCAAATTGTTTAAAACATTTTAAATTTAAAAACTTCTTTTTATTACAAAATTGGAATGCATATTAAATTTTGATATTCCAGATTAATCTTTAGATTTAAAAACCTATTTACAATTTAAAACTTCATTTTTAAAATTCAAACTACTTAACCCTTTTTAAAGTAGTTAAATCAATTCAAATTTTAAAAAAAATTACCTTATTTGAAAACTGAGATTTAAACTTAACTCTAGATTGAAAACTAGATTTAAAACTTATTTAAAACTAACTTTTCATTTTAAACTCATCTTTTAAATTTTATTTTAAAATTTAAAAAAAAACATAACAACAGAAACCTGTTACAAATAATTAACCCGAGGCACCATCTTTATTACTTTGAGCCCAAACACACTTTATTCCGAGCATCCCATCTACCTCCTTCAAGTCAACACCATTAACTCTAAAACAAATCAGAACCCAAGCAACTCTTCACACAACTGTGCACTGTGCATATGCACGCTGCCGCAGGTCATCTTCGATCACCAGTGATGATCATCCCACATCCAAAATCACTCAATCACCCCAACTCGATCATTAGATAACCTCCAACCCAACTCGAAATTGAATTCGAGTTTCAAACTAAACCTGGAACCATCATCGGAGTAAATGCTTCAACCTGGAAATCACCTTGCCAGCACATTCCCGACCACCAGAGTTGCTAAAACTCCGGTCAAGCCATCGCCTACTTCCAAACTTCCATCACCCAAAAGCTTGAATCACACGATCCATTATAGAACCCGTAGTGATCGAATTCCTAAACCTAACCAAAACTAGGGTGCTAAAAGAAAATCCACTACTGCCATTTTCCTAATGATTTTCAACATCATCCAGAATTTTTCCCATCAACTCCTAACACTCCTCCATCATCTCCCAGGATTCCGACCCCTCCAATCACTTTGAATCACCAGAAAACCCAAAAGGTTCATATTCAGTTCAAACAAGAACTGTACATTCATCCCTTAATTATAAACTATGATTCTTGATTTAAAAATCATATTTTTGTTTATGGATTTGGTTTGTAATCCTGGATCCATGAATTACTAAATTTGAATTTTGACTTGGCTTAAGTATTTCTATTGTTCATGATTCCCAGAGCCAGGACAAACTTATTTCAACTTAAATAAATTTTAAACTTTACTTCATTAATAAATAAACAAATTTTGTTTAAATACCAAATCCTATCAGTAATTTGATCAATAGAAAAATGAATTTTGAAATAGACTAGATCCTGGAAATTTAAGACAGAGAGATCTCTGATAACCAAACATGCACAACATCAATATGTCCATATAAATATATACAGAACAATGCATATAAGCATACTTATTCCAGATTTTAATCAAGCAACAAAAATTCATAAACTTAATTTTTTTAGAAAAGAAATTGTTACTCACCTTGAATTTGAAGAAGACAAAGCTTCCATTTGAAATGCTTTTGACACTTTAAAACTGCATTGCCCCTTTGATTTTAGTTTAAAACTTAAGTTGCTTCTTTTAAAAGCTTGCAGACAACTCCAAAGATTTCCAGATTTTGAAAAGCTTTTGAACTCTTTTAAGTGAAATGCTCCTGATTTTTGAAAACAGCCTGTTGATACTTTGAACTCCTTTAAAAAAATTAACATGCTCTATAAAAGCTTGTGTTCTTGAAAATGAAGTTTGCTTTGAAAATGAAGGTGCATTGATTTGAAGATGTAGGCTTTAAAAACAGATTTGAAATTGTAGGTTTTCAATTTAAAGTGAATTACAGGGAAATGGATTGCATGTTTAAACCGAGGACTTGTTTATAGGGATTTGATCTTTGATATGAGGAGTTTTTTACTGATTTTGGTTTTGAAGGGTTGTTTACAGATTTTGGAAAATGATCCAGGTCTTGAACTTGAAATTGAGTTACAAGGAAGTGATTTTTGGTTTGCATGCAGAGCAAATTTCCAGATTTAGGAAAAAAATGCAGATTTGTTTTCTTTTGATCATGAACTACAGTTTTTTTTCTTTTTGCATTATGATTTGAAAATTGAACTACAAATTTTAGAGGAAGTGATTTTCAGGTTTGAGAATAAAACAGGTTGAAGTTTTCTTTGATTAGAAATTGAGAAAAGAAATAAGAATGAATGATGTGTACTTATATAGGCTAATTTTCTGATTTTATAAAATAAAAGAAAAACAAATTTAAAGAGGCCACTTGTATATTATTTCAACATTTGTCGCATTGGAATGTTTAACATTTAACACTTGTTATATGAAGCTTAGGAAAACAACACATGTCTTAATAAAGTAGTTAGTATTTAATTTAAATGTTAATATATAGGTTATGCCTAATTAATTGGTTAATTAGTATTTTATATATACAGAATTTTTTTAAAAGAAATAAAAACCAATTATACTTATAAATAAAGTTTATACATATATTTAGAAATCCAAAACAATTTAAAATCTATACTTTGGATTTTAAAACTTTATATTCAAATTCAAATCAAATTCAAAAATCTAATATTTAAAAATCAAGTTATACATACAAACTAAATTTGAAATAACAATGCTATTTTTATTAAGAATCCAATTGTAAAACAATACATTATTAATATTGTTTTTTTAAATAACTCATTATCTAATTAAAGTAATTATAAAAGAAATTATTTCTTTATTAATAAATTACTTATTTAATTAAGATATATTTTAAAAACAAAACAAACTTTTTTTGTCAATTAATTTAAATTTAAAACTTAAGCCAAAATCATTTTAAACCTTTAAACATCTATCTTAACAATTCAAAATCATATACTTATTTATTAAGTAGTTTTGAAAAACTTAATATTAAATTAAATCAAAATTCCCAAATTGTTAATATATATTAGAATTTTAAATCAAGATTCATTTATTAAATTTAAACCAAGATTATTTATTTAATAACTTTGAAAAACTTTATATTAAATGAAAATAAATTTTTAAATTACTAAAAATATTAGAATTAGAAAATATGCTTTATCTATTAAATTTAAAACAAAGCTGATCTATTTACAATATAAACCATATATTTATATTATAAACAGAAACCAATTTATTAGCTTAAAAAGATAAAATCTACCAATTAAATATTTATTAAAGAAGATTTTTAAATCAATTCAAATTTTATTAACAAAAATTATCAAATCAAATTTCAATTTTTTATACAGATTATTAAATAGATATTGCCAAAAATTCCGGGATCACATAATTAAAACCAATTAATATATTAAACTTTGTATTAAAATATATTTATTTAATGGAAATGTATTTTTGGACTTTAAAATTATTTAAAATTATAGCCTATATAGAGATGAATTTCGAAAGGATCTTAATATCAGTCAAATGATTTAAAATGGAATTTTGTTGATCTAAAATATATGGAAAGAAGGTCACTCACTTTTAAAATATGGATTTTAAAATATAAAATCTTTAGAGATTTATATTATTTACCATAAGATCATGTTGAATATTTTGAAATAAATATGTAGATATTTTTCAAAATAAAAATCTTTTTCATTGAATTATTTGAATTGAATGGATGTGTATGAAATTTATATTTAATAATAATATTGAATAAATAGAGTTGTAATATGAATGGTATAGAATATGTCATAATATTTCTTCTGTTATTCTTTTGAATTATTATAAAGAATAATTGTGTGATCAAATGTTATTATGAGCATTGATTAGACGATCGTGTATTACCGGCTGGTATGGGAAACCTTAGCGAATATTTGTTTGATTTCTTTTTGTATAGGAATGTTGGTTCTACAGGGATGGGTATTACATGAGATACTTGCATAGAGGTATTGCGAGCTAAGAGCGAGCTAGCTCATAGCCATAAGTTAGTCTATCGACTAGTTATTTGGCATGAGTAAAACCATATCAGGAAAGTATATACCCTAGCAGCTTGATTGCGGGGACATGGCTCGAATTCGTGACGTACTATGAGATGTGTTATATATAGATAAGAGATACTACCCAAACATCACATGGGCCAATAGTCTATTACCACATGAAAAATTGCATAGTCATGGCCATTATATTACATTTTCTTACATGTTGATGGATATCGTGCCATGATGGCTATTGGGTATCTAAAGGCTATAGAATTAGTGTTGAGAGCATATGAGGAAGGCTCTAGGAGTAGGCCGAGGGCTGTCATTCTTTGATCTGGTTAATAGATATATGAGCTATGATATTGTGATTTCATCACTATGAGATAGTTTTTATTAAGGTTGCGAGCCAATATAACTACTCATGAGACTTAGAGTCATTGAATAGTGTAACCGCGTACATATCTATTATATGATTATCTGAGAGCTAATCTTGGCGTTTCTAAGAGAAATCAGTATTTGTATTTGATGTGTATTAGTGTGTATGGATGTGTGATTGTTTCACCCATTTTGATCATAAGCTATTTGATGTGTAGATAGATTTATTTCTATGAGAAATGTCTTATTTGTATTATATTAATATGTGATATCACATTTGTGATGATTATATACTAGCATGTGTATTATTTTTATAATACTCCGGACAATCCAAAACATTTCAGGTTTAAGGACGAAGTAGCAAACTAGTTGTGTTGTGCACCTTTTTGGAGGATAATACATAATAGGATTATGATTCCTCATATGTATTAGTGCAGCCTCATATAATATATATAGGTTTTATGAAGATGTTATGTGATGGATTATGATATGTATATTTTGGAGATTGTGGGTGTTAGAGTATTATTATGTATACCCACTTGGAATTTTGTCTATTTTGTATTACATTTTATAGCTATGTTTCGAATAACTATGCATACTCTGGCATGTTTGTATTGTGTATAGTTCTATCCTAGAAATGCACATGTTTATAGCTTTATGCTGATACTGAGAATATATTAGGTGAGGTTATACAATGTTGAAATATGTATCGGTGTTAGTTCAAGGGAATATTCAAGTGCGACGGCTTAAAATCGGCCTATTCTCCTTATTACTAGACAGTATTACTCAGTAATACTTTTTGGTAGCATGGATATAGAGATGGAATGTTTCAGTCATTATCAAAGCAGGTTCAGAACAATAAAAATATAAGAGACATGAGTCTTGGCTGTAGATTGGGCTTAGGGGTCCATGTCCCTTTAGGTGTTGGGTAGATTTCCTATTTATATATAAGTATGCTCGTAGTACATGTTGATTACCAAGGGCCGGTCATATGGGGACTTACTTGTTATTTTGCATGTTTGATACTATAATTATCTTTTCTCTAAATCTGAAACTCACTTAATGCATAAGTGAGAATGGTTTGTCAACGATTTACCCAAGTTGATGTCGAATAGTCTAGTGAATCTAGTATTAAGAGTGTATACATAACCACTGAGTAGTTGATGGAGCTAATAAGGAGCATTCAAGCATCCAGTACTTCCAAAAGTCCTAACCCACCTACTACTTTCTTTGAATTTTCTCCAATGTGTAGCGACTATGCTAGTCTTGGTGGGAAGACATTTAATGGCATTGAAGGATATTTACAAGTTCAATCATGGATCAGAACATGCGAGTGCAGCTTTACTCACATGTGAGTCATGGATCAGCATAATGTGCATATTACATTGAGCCAGTTGCATAGTAGAGTGCTTAATAGTTATGTGTTGGTTACAGTTGAGATTAATGAGGCTGAACTGACATGGGCATAGTTCATGCTTTGATTTGAGCAGAAAAGTAGAGAAAGCATCTATGTCTTTGAATTTTATTGATTTGAAGCAAGGTCAGATATCAACTGCTGAGTATGTACCTACTTTTGAAACTTTCTCTAAATATGGGATAGATCTCATTAATACCCTCCATAATAAGTATTAGAGGTTTGTTTATGGCTTAATAAGGGCATTGAGGAAAGCTTTACTTCTATGACAAGAGACCATATCTGAGAATCTTGTTCATACAACCTTGTGATTAGAAGAGGCGAACAGAAAGAATGGCGATGACGCTCGAAAGGGAGAGAAAGAATTTGGTCGGAAGTGGAAATTTCCATTTCAAAAGAAGAAGAAGGAAATTTTTCAAAAGAAGAAATTTAGAAGACTCCAGAGTTCAAAAGGAATGCCAGGGGTTAGTGGATTGCTTCAACCATGGTGAGGGTGGACACTATTCTAAAGAGTGTAGCAAGCCGCAAATTTTAGTCTCTTAGCAGTGGCGCAGGGCTTGTAAGGAAGTTGTTCCATCTCAATTATTCATGCCCAATATTAGAGAAGAAGTTTGGAAGGTTGAATAATAAAGAAGCAGTTGGTGGTCCATCTCTAGCCAAAGGAGAAGCTTCAACGGTCTCATAAGGTATTAGTCCTATTTAGAGATATTCTTATTAGAGTTCTTTTTATGTAGGTACGTCACACTTATTCTTATTGAAAGAACTAATATACATCTCTAAGGATTGCTAATCCCATATGGGGATAAGCGACTCTTAAGATACTATATAGGGATCTTGTTTTGGACTTATGCAGGTATCATTTTTCTACGATTTGTAAGTATTTGAGTTATTTCAATTTGGTATTATCTTAGGAATGGATTGGCTAGATAGATATGAGGCTAACTTTCTCTACCTAGAAACAGTAATCATTCTTAACCGTCTTGATTCTATGGAGTGAGTCGTCCTTGCTCTTAGGAATATTAGTCAAATCTTGAGTGGCTCTCTATTTATATTAAAGTCTTATTAAGATGATGAAAAAGCCATAATTTCGATAATCATAAAATATTTGAATGTATTTGAGTTTATTACCAATTTCCTCTAAGGTGGGTTATTGAGTTTCGCATTGATCTCATTCAACGTGTTTAGCCTATGAGGTCTCGAATGTCGGCTAAGGAGAATGAGGAGTTGAAGAAACAATTGTCAAAGTTAGTGGCATAGAATTTCATTCGCTCTAGTAGTTCGTTATAGTGAGATGTCATAGTGTTTGTGAAGAAGGTAGATGGTTCCTTCTGTCTATGCACTGACTACTGGAGACTGAATGAATTCACTATAAAGAAAAAATATCCATTGCAGGATTGATGGTATGCTTGACTAGCTTAGCAATGTTAAGGTCTTTTCCTAGCTTGACTTAGCAATTGGTTTCCACCAGCTCAAAGTACCATAGGATTGCATTCAATCGATAGCTTTACATACTATAGATGGTTCTTAGGAATTGCTTGTGATGTCATTCGAAATCATGAATGCACCTATGTATTTTATTGATTTAATGAACAAAATATTCTGGGATTTTCATGGTGAGTTTGTCCTGGTTTTCAATGACGACATTCTTGTATATTCCAGTTAGAGAAGGAGATGAGAGACATCTGAGGATTGTTTTGATAATGGAACTGAGCTAACGCGTAGAAGATTAAATGGGTGAATTTTAATATTTTTTTTACCATTGTAGATCTTATTGGGCCTATGAAGTTGAAATTGATTTGGATCCAATATAAAAAGTTTTAAATAAAATATTTATTTCAATTAATTAATATAAAGATTTGATTCTGTATATCAATATATATATATATATATATATATATACATATATATAGTGCATATGTGCATAAAATGCACATATGCATAAGCGTAAGTGCGACATACAGATGTGTACATAGCTTAATGTTCCCATATATAAGTACTGGAATTTACACTGCAATGGACACATGAGCCCCTTCATCTATATATTTGATGTCTATTATTTGCTTATTATTATTTACATTCATTCATACATTCATACATACAAACATACATACATACATATATATATATGCATAATATATATAAAAACATAAATATTTAAAATATTTATATATGCGTATAATTTGGAAATGTTGACCAAATCAGACAATTCAAATTTTTAAACGAGATTTAGATCTACAACTAATACTATTTCAAAATTTAAATTTCAAATACTAACATATTTATATACGTTTGTGTGTATATTTCTAAAATATATTTTATGTTTAATTTTTAAATTATTTATAAAATATTAGTCTCTTGATATGAAAAATAATATGGAAAAATAAGTTTTTTTATTTCAATCAAAATACTTTTTAACAAAATAAGTTTTATTTAAAATTAAATTTGTGAATTTAAAACAAAAGTGAAAATTTTAAATTATAAAATCTGTATGGAATTTGTGATAAAATATATTTTTCTTTTAAACAAGAATTCAATAGATAGTTTATATTTATAGATTTATATACATACACACACACACACGCACACACACAAATACATGTGCACAATAATTTAATAAGATTTTAATATATACATACACATAATTTTGGTTTTATTATCAATATATACATACATACATATATATTATTTCTAAACATGTTTATAAATATATATATATATATATATATGAATATATATAAGATTTAATAAATATATATTTATGTGAAGCATATTCAACTACAAATTGTACAACTCAAATTTTTACCTAAAAATCATTTTAAAACTATATTACTTTCGGAAAAAATTGTTTTATTATAAAGTGGCTAAACATAAAAAAGTACAAATATGTAATGATAATATTTTTATTATGCATGAATATATACATATAGAAAACTGGTAGCAAATAAATATATAAATTTGTGATAAATTATGGTTCTAATCTATACATATGTAATGACATAAATGAACAAGTGTATAAATAAATATTGATTAGATGCTACTTATTACATATATTGTAACCTTGGTATTGCACCTTGAATGTTCTTAAAACTCTCTAGATCGAATCCTTTCTCTTCAATAAACGTAGCTAATTGAAGATATCACCTGACCTTCGTATTGTATTTAATTTGACTTAATTTTATATGGAAATTATGAAGAAGGGAGTGCTATGACTTTTATCCAAAGCTAGTAGGAAGGGAAGCAAAAGAGTAAAATAACACAAGAAGGAGATGCTAAATTTAAATATGGAAAGAAAAGAGTGAAAATAGGGGGATCTCCCATTTTACCTCTTCTTTTAAATAAATCAAAACCCATATTTCAAAAAATATCACACCCTTTGTAACAACCCTGTATTTTACAATTATTTTTAAATTAAATTTATGGATTTAAAAGATTTATTTTATTTATGAAAGATAATAAATTTTTCTATTTTAAATACAAATTTTGATTTTGATGTCAATTAGAATTCCAAACATAAATAAATTGAATATTTTCAGAAAATATGAATTTTTGTCAATATATAGTCAAACCTTGACTTTTAAATTTAAATTTTAAATATTTTAAAATCTGAATTTTATCTTTTATTATGAAAGTAAATAAAATTTTAAGAACACTGCTTTTCGTTTCGTTGAAATCTGATTTATTATGTGAAAGTTATGCCTTTTAACCATTGTGTGTAATTTGCGGTATTTAACGAAATGGTTTATTTTAAATTATATAAATAATATTTTTTTGGTCATGTAATGTTATAATTTATATTTATATGAGTAATATAACATGTTATGAATATATTTTGGTTTTAAAACATTTTTTAAAAGTGTTATTGACATTTTCAAATGTCAGTTGTATTCTGTTTATAAATTTTAATTCCTAGTTTCAAATAATTAAAGTAATTCTTTATTTAACTTTATATTTTCTTAAGAACTAATTTATTCTCATTCCCACTTTATTTTGTTTCTCATTTATTTTATTTCTTTGAAATTTATTTGTTTTAAAGTGAAATAGAAAGTTTATAAGGATAGTGATATTTTATTTGTAATTTTCATGTCATGTTTCCAATTTTTAAACATTTTCTTTAGTTCTTTTTCTATTTTCTCTAAGTTAAATTATTTATTTCACTTTGAAAATGTTTAAAAATCATTTTTATTTCAAATTTTGGTTTAGAATATTTTAAAATAAAGTAAAAAAATTTCTAAAGCCAATGGTGATTTATTTGTAATTTCTAGAGCGTGTTTTCAATTTTTCGGCAATTTCTTTTATTCTTTTTCTATTTTCTTTAAATTTTATTATTTATTTTCACTTTGTTTCGGTTTTCAAATGTATTTACTGAAATTTTAATTTGTTTTTATTTTAATTTAAAGGAATAGAAATATGAAGAGTTAAAAAGCTTTTGAAACTCAAGACCTTTCATTCACCAAAAACCTTTCATTTTTCATGACCTTTCACTTGCTCATTTTGGCCGTACTTTTCTTTACTATAGCTGTGAGTTTCTCAACTCATTTTCACATGAAATACTCTTCCTCATCTCATTTTTCATGACATGAATAATGGGTATGACCTCCTCTTCTTTCTATCTTTTTCTTCTTGTTTCCATGGAATTTTGCTTGAAATTGCCTTGACTTCTTGATATGTTTGCTCAGCCATAGCTTCTCCATCACCTCCAACGACCACCACCACTTCTTTCCCAAATAATCCATGGACAAACCATCCCACTCCTCTGACCTGAAAGTTCCATGACCTCCACATGAACACAACACCACAAAACAATGCAAAAAACTCCTTAAAAAGCATGCCTAGCCACCTAGTCTTCATCACCATCACCTTAGATGACCTTGGCCACCTCCTATTGCTCCACCACCACCTTGACAGACCTCTAATCATCACCTCCTACCTCTGTCCAGACCTGTACATGAAAGTGCAGAACCTAGATGGGACATAGACTGAGCCAAAAGTTGAACCAAAACTCATATATTTGCCTTAACCACTTGTACTCCTCACTTGTAACTCCTCTACACTTCCTATTCTCTTTTAGCAATGCCTTTATAGGTCCAAACCTGAACCTAAACCATGTCTTAGCCGAGCCATACTAACCCCTAGGCCGAGAAAGTGATTGTAGAAAGCATGGCCAAAGTAATTGTGTTCGTGTTGCTTTCATTTTCTAATTGTTTCAATTCAATGTTGTATTGTATTCATATTTATATTTTGTTTTGTTTATTGGTTTGTGACAAGATCATTAGCTTGGATATCGCTCTCCACTCAAGTCCATAGGCTTGTCATTTTGTTCTTGATTCCGTTGTGTCAGTTGTATTGCAATCTCTAGTATTTTGAGGTGAGTAAAGCTCACACGACATTTATACTTATGCAGTTGTGAAACAATAACAACAACAACTGAATGTGTAGAATTATATGTAATGTTATAACTGCCAGTGATTATTTATATATGGTGTTAAACCTGTTAATTTACATGCCATCTCATCTGTTACTGTTATATGTTGTTAATTGTTCCTTTATATCTGTTTATCACACTGCAAGTTCCCTGTAGATTAGATTCACTATGGGTTGAAATGATACATACCCGAACGGACTTTAGAATAGGGAAAAATCATTATGGGCTGAAATGATAGGCCTGAACGGTTTTATTTATTTTATTTTAAACTTGGGATTGCGGGTTTGAAATGATAGAACCCGGATTTTTTCTTTTTAAACTGCGGATTGAAATGATATATATCCGTATCACTTGACCTAGGTTAGAAAACCACATACAGGCCCGTGGCTATATTTTATAAAGTATTTTAATATTTTAAATATTTTTAAAGTGAAAAATTATGAAATTTGATTTAAATTGGATTTTAATGTTTAAATAAAGAAATTTTGGACTTTTCTAGAAGTTAAAAATGTAATTCAAACGAAGGGTAAAAAGTGAATTTTTGAGATATAACTTAAATTTGAAAATTTGGACTTTGGCTTTTAAAATGACATTTAAGTTATATAAATAAAATTTTAAGTGGTTTAAATGTAAATTTATGATAATGTGATTTAAATAGATTTTATAGTGTCTTAAATAAAGGATTTATGATTTTTGTATAAGTGGAAAATGTTAAATAAATAAATGGTTAAGTTGAATTATTGAAATATAACTTAAGTTTGGAAATTTGGAGTTTTGGTTAAAAATGATATTTAAGTTATATAAATAAAATGGAAATTTAATTTAATTTGGAAAATGGTAAATATGATAATTTGATTTGAATATGAATTTAAATGATTTATTAAAATATTATTGATTTTTCAATGTATTAAAATGGTTAAATGAATGAATGCTTAAAAATGCAATTTTAAAATGAACTTGACCTGGAATTGTGAATTTTGTTTTAATTAAGGGTTTAAGTTAATTATATAAATTGGAAATTTAGTTTAATTTGTGAAATGATAATTTTAAAATGTAAATGTTAATAAAGTGTTAAATGTAAAAATGGGAAAGTTTACACTTGAATTTATTAAGGTAATTTGTGAAATTTGATTTAATTATAAAATGCTGCTTTATAAAAAATAATTAATCAAAAGAGTATTTTAATGAACATTGTTGAATGTTAAAATATGATTTTTTTTTATAATGTTTAAATGGTTTAAATTGAAATGTTTTCAAGTATAACTTACATCAGGTTTTTTCTGAATGCTGTGAAAGGCTGAAAGTTCAATGTTTATGGTTTTAACTTAGTAAATGAACTCAGAATGGTTTAAAACTTTGGAAATTGAATACTTGATTTGAAAGTATATAAACTTAAATTTTAAATGGTTTAAATGAATTATTTTGATTAAAATATAAGCTATTTAAAAGGTGATTTAGAATGAAAATAAATGAACGATATCTTTGAATTTAAAAGGTGTTTAAAGTTAAATATTTGGATTTGAACTTATATGATGATTTGAAATTGAAGCTATGGAAAGATACGATATTTTGATATATATTAAATGTAGTGAAATGATGTTTTTAAAGATATGATATTTTGATATATATTAAATGTTTTGAAATGAAGTTTTTAAAGGTATGATATTTTGATATTAAAAATGTTTTGAAATGAAGTTTGGAAAGATATGATATTTTGATATATATTAAATGTTTTGAGATGAAGTTTTGAAAGATATGATATTTGATATTAAACTGATTTAAAAATAAAGTTTTGAAAGATATGATATTTTGATATTAGAATGATTTGGAAATAAAGTTCTGAAGAATATGATATTTTAATGTATTAAAATGATTTGAAAGGAAGTTTTGAAAGGATAAAATAATTTAATATATTGAAATGATTAGAAATGATTTGATATTCATTTTGATAAATATTTGAATTTGAAAGATATGGTATGTTGATATATTGAAATGGTTTGGAAATGATTAAATCTTTATTTTGATATGATTTGGATTGAAATGATATCTATATTTTAAGTATAAAATATTATTTTAAAGTTATAACCACGGGTTATAATAACGATTGGTTGGAAAAGAGACCGGGATCGGATATGGGCATACTCTCTGTCAATACCGAAAACCATTTTGACTAACTGTGTACGCAATGGAGATTCCAGAATGAAGTAGGATGGTGACGACGTTCTTGTGGTATGTTACGTGGACCCAACTCCCGTGAGTTGGCATAAGGTGGCTGTAACAGGAGCGGTTTCGGGCCAGTTGAGGTCGCACCTCGTAGCGGACGAATTTCTTCGATACCATACTATTACTTGTGATTGTTTGGGCGCCCCTCCAATTTTTGTGGGAATGTGTTCCGCGATGGTCGTATGTGGCTGCTGCGTTACCACCAGCCCGAGTGTCGTAATTGGTATATCTACCCTGACATTGCCTTATGTGCCGTGTCACCTACCATATCGAGCCTTTACTATGAGTTTCTATTTGTGTCGTACCTATGCAGTATCTTCTCGTAGTCTCCCGATCAGGAGATATGCAGGTATTGTATAGACTATTGGCATTATTTGTGTTAAGGTGGAAAATGTAAAGCCTTAACGCTATTTAAAAGTATGTTTAATTTACTGTTAGACATTATTATAATAGCATAATATACTATATAGTAAATAGTTTAACGGATCCTTAGAGGATGTGCGGTCCCAAGCATCCTTTAAGTTACTTGCACTTTTACTACAGTTCACTTGAAATGGTTTACATTGTATAAGTATGTATGTCCTGACTCGAGTGTTTGTATTTTATTTACGCTCGGGTCAGCCTGAGTTATTCGTAGATTGGATTCCACTTTCTGGAGATTGGAATTGCTGGAGATTATCTGCTTATCTAGTCTTATCTATTTCAGTTCTGTTGTTGTATTCAGTTTGTACTTAGTTATCATATTGAGACTTCTATTGTACTTTATTTCTTTTGTTGTATCTTATTTAACTCTGATATATTTATATAGTAGCTTCATGAACTACTATTTCTTTTACTTCCGCTGCACTATTATTACTCTGTGTCTGTGATTTTATTTACTGTATACTCTGAGATTTGCCAAATTTTATACACAACATGGTAATTTGGGCAATTCAAGTCCGACATGTGCGGATGCGAATGGTTGAAAATACCTGGTTGTTACATTTGGTATCAGAGCTTTGGCTTTGAGGCAAAACTTAAAATATAAGGTAAATTATTTACAGAATCACTTTTGTTCGAGTTTGAATCTTTCCTCTTTGATTCGAATTTCCATTGAATTTTTAAACGTTCCCTACAGTTCCAAAATCCATTCGTGTCCCTCACTATTCATCTTCTTTTGACTTTGGAGTATTCCATAACTCCGCTTCGAATGATCTTCTTAGTGAGTCGGCGGTCTCGCCAATTTTAAATTGAATTGAAAAAGGGGGAAACTCCTTTACCGTTAGCATCGATTCATCAGAGATTTATATCTATCCTTGGTTTAGATGCTAATATCTTTTGTTATTCCAAACTCTATCTCTTGAGATCGAATGTAGATTTACCCCAGAAAAATCCATATGAACTTATTCTTTATGTCACGGTTGACCCGGTTAAGGTTGCCCGCGATTTACTTAAGCTTACCCATCTCCCTACTCTGTTAATTAATCATCTTGTCTTTTATTTCCAATCTATTCTTTCAAACATTTTTAATTTTACTTGTATATCTATGTTTTGTTTTATATTTTGTGTTGTTTGAGTTGTTGATGTTGATTTTGGTTTCCCATCGATTCGTCTGATCAACGCTATCGATAGGATTTCTAAAACACTTTGGCAGAACAAACTTACACAATATTATTTTTAAATTTGGTTAATCAAATAAATTTTGATATATAAGTAAATTTATGGAACTTAATAAATTGATTTAAATTGATTATTTGAAATGATAATACTTGATTTATCATTTATAGTTTTATAAATGAATTTATAAATAGTTGTTTATACATTGATTTGGGAACTGAAATGAATTTAAAACAATAAATTTGAGAATTTAATTTTCGATGGTTTCAAACCTCGTGTTCAAGTTTTCAAGTATATTATTTAAAGTATTTTCGAATAAGAATATGTTTCCAAAGGATTTTAAAGTTTAAAAATCAGTGCTCTTCTCTTTGTCGCTGGGAAATAATTTCGGTGATGACTGCAGCGTCATCGACATTCATTTTCGAGTTTCGAAGTGAAGGGACCGCTCTGTAGTTTTGCTACAGCTTTGTTTTGGAAATCAAATTGATTTGAATTTATAAAATATGACTTGATCTATAATATATATAGATATATGATTTAATTTGATTTGATAAACTATGTATATACATTTATTTATCTCTAAATGGGTTGAAGAAATCGGAAATTTAATTCTCAAATTTTATTTTAAAGAATAATTTCAATTATAAAAAGAAAATTAAAATTTTAGATGCGTATTCAAGCATGAAATGATTTAATTGGAAAGTTTTATTAGTATAATACAATTGCAATCAAATACAACTTACCTTAATTTCAAAAGTTAACGATGTAATTGGATAATATACAATATAAAAAGATTTTATAAATAAGATTTGAGTGGTCATAATAAATGTTATACACTTAAATTTTAGTTATAAAATGATTAACAGAGGTAAATATAATAAAGGGTAATTGAATAACTTACAATAAAGTAATGTTAAAAGAACTAAGAATAAAATAAAGCAGTTATAATAAGTGTAAGTATATTTAACACAAGTGATAAATATATTGAGAGGAATAAATTTAATTTTAATTAGGAATAAAGAAGAATTAAATTTATTAAGTACATTATGAGTATAATAAATGATTATTTTTCAAAACCATAGTTTTAAAAATTGTTAATTTAAGATGATTGGATAATAAGATAATGAAATTTAAGATAGTTAAGATTTATATAACTTATGTAAAAAAATTATTTTCTATTTAAATTGAAATTTCCATGGTTTCAAATTTATTTTCTTATTTTGTTTTTTCAAACTATCTTTCGGTTGTCCTTATTTCCCTTATCTTACCTTGTTACAGAATGGGAAGGCTATTGCTTATACCAGTCTATTTTGAAATCTTCCTATAATCTTTGAAAATCTTTGGTACTCATTTGGAATCTGAACGCTGTTTTTCCATCCATAGACCGTCGGTCAAGTGAAAAGGGTGATTCGGACCCTAGAGTATCTTTTTCGTGTTTGTGTTCTTGATTTGATCACCTCCATCTTGTTAAACTTACCTATAACCACACTTATCAGGTATAATTTTAATCTTCTTGTCATCTTATCTTAATCCTATTTCATTCTATCTTTTTATGTGCTTTCCCGTACCTCGTTCCTTTTCGAGGACGAAATGTTTTGAGTGGGGGAGAGTGTAACAACCCTGTATTTTACAATTATTTTTAAATTGAATTTAAAGATTTAAAAGCTTTATTTTATTTACGAAAGAGAATAAATTTGTTATTTTAAATATAAATTTTGATTTTGATGTCAATTAGAATTCCAAACATAAATAAATTGAATATTTTCAGAAAATATGAATTTTTGTTAATATATAGTCAAACCTTGACTTTTAAATTTAAATTTTAAATATTTGAAAATTTGAATTTTATCTTTTATTATGAAATTAATAAAATTTTAAGAATACTGCTTTTCGTTTCGTTGAAATCTGATTTATTATGTGAAAGTTATGCCCTTTTAACTATTGTGTGTAATTTGCTGTATTTGACAAAATGGTTTATTTTAAATTATATAAACAATATTTTATTTGGTCATGTAATGTTATAATTTATATTTATATGGGTAATATAACATGTTATGAATATATTTTGGTTTTAAAACATTTTTTAAAAGTGTTATTGACATTTTCAAATGTCAGTTGTATTCTGTTTATAAATTTTAATTCCTAGTTTCAAATAATTAAAGTAATTCTTTATTTAACTTTATATTTTCTTAAGAACTAATTTATTCTCATTCCCACTTTATTTTGTTTCTCATTTATTTTATTTCTTTGAAATTTATTTGTTTTAAAGTGAAATAGAAAGTTTATAAGGATAGTGATATTTTATTTGTAATTTTCATGTCCTGTTTCCAATTTTTAAACATTTTCTTTAGTTCTTTTTCTATTTTCTCTACATTAAATTATTTATTTCACTTTGAAAATGTTTAAAAATAATTTTTATTTCAAATTTTGTTTTATAATATTTTTAAAACAAAGTAAATAATTTTCTAAAGCCAATAGTGATTTATTTGTAATTTCTGGACCCTGTTTTCAATTTTTAGGCAACTTCTTTTATTCTTTTTCTGTTTTCTTTAAATTTTATTATTTATTTTCATTTATTTTCACTTTGTTTCGGTTTTAAAATGTATTTATTGAAATTTTAATTTGTTTTTATTTTAATTTAAAAGGAATAGAAATATGAAGAGTTTGAAAGCTTTTGAAACTCAAGACCTTTTGTCTACTTATCTAGTCTTATCTATTTCAGTTCTGTTGTTGTATTCATTTTGTACTTAGTTATCATATTGAGACTTCTGTTGTACTTTATTTCTTGTGTTGTATCTTATTTAACTCTGATATATTTATATAGTTGCTTCATGAACAACTATTTCTTTTACTTCCGCTGCACTATTATTACTCTGTGTCTATGATTTGTGATTTTATTTACTGTATACTCTGAGATTTGCCAAATTTTATATACAATGCGCTATTTTGGGCAATTCAAGTCCAACATGTGCGGACGCGAATGGTTGAAAATACCTAGTTGTTACACCCCTCTGCTCCTTGTCATGGTTAGCCATACCCATGGGTTTATAGAACCAAGTGCATTTCCAATTTAATCAATATCAATACATTTTAAATCCAATTTAAATGTTTATTGATATCGTATATTGATACATACATATATAATATTATATATGCACATTATTAAATACCGATTCAAATAAATTAAAATAGATTCTATAATTAATTTTTCATAAATATTAATTAATCTAATAAATTTATAATAGCTATAATTTAGTCAAATCATGTGGATTCAAAGTATTCAACATTACGGTTATTGGCCTCATAAGTGTAAATTCAATCAGCGAGTAATATCGAACAGTTTGAATATTAATGTTCACATGCCACCTTAGCAAATGGTGTGAAAGTTTGGCTGAATTTACTACTTACACAATTTTGATAAATCTTATTTTACTATTTTAACCGATCCACTATATTGAAAATTATTTACACCAATTATCTTCATCAAAACAATATCATATTATGAATTATGGAATTTAGTTTTGGCTAAAATTCCAATATCGTCTATATTCAATATGTATAATCCAAACATAAAGTCCTTGTTCAGTAATAACAACTAACCATATTGCTCTGGCCAGAGACATTGACTTTGAGTTAACTACAGTTGACCTTGATACTAACCTCATACAACTGAGAAGATGAATTCTCTATTGAATAGTGTTTCACTTCCAATGCTTCAACTCAGACCCAAGTATAGTCATTTGATAGATACCTTGCCACAATTTAACTATAATTAAAGTGGACTATCTACAGTGTAGTTCAACAACATTCTCAAGTTGAGAGAATTGTGTAATATTGTCACTTCATTATTCTTTATCTTACATTAATTATATTTACCAATAGAAAACTATTAAGCGAGTCATTGTATAGTCATCTAATAACTGTCAGTACTTAACCCCTTGAAGAGCATTACTACTCTAGTCTCAATGGATCTGTCAATATCCGATCTCGATATATCTTGACTAGAAAATTTTAAAGAGCTATATTTATTTTCACTATGATAAATTTCTTATAATTACAACACGTTATGATTACTATCACAAAAATATGTCATTTATGGAATTTCTATTAAATATACTTAAATTAAATTAATAATTAGCATAACATGTTATACTAAGTATACAATAGAATGAAAAATACCTTTTATTTCGAATATGATTTTATATAGAGTTGTTACTTTACAATAAATTAAATAATTGCCCCTTGGCATACCCTTAACTCTATTAATGTCCACTTGCACATGGGGCCAACTATGGAATCCCAATCGCATCCCTTCAGTCTGTTTGATGAGAACTGATTAAGCTTGTCCCTTTGTGAATGCATCCACTATGTGTTTTGATTATCTACATAGTCAATCAATTCTCTTCGATGCTCATAAACTGCCTTTATCATGTGGAACTATTTGGAGTATGTTTCTCGGGTTCTAGCGAGCTCTTATCATGACATTATTACCATATGACGATGCCATAATATTATTAATACTTTGAATCACCTTTAGCTCAATTATAAATTTATATTTATACATTTTTTTACTGTAGCGCTATTTAAGACAATGTACTTAGACTTTTGATTGAATCAGCCATAACCTTTTGTTTGGAACTTTTTCAACTTAAAGCTTTCTCAACCAAGGTTTGAATACAAATTTAATGTTGACATATTATACTCGATATCACATTTGAATTTCAAGTCCAAATACTTCTTTATAAGAAGCTCATTGTTTTCTATAAACATTTTAATATTCTTAGCTACCATTTAGCTGTCTTATTTAAAATTTGATACTCACTTTATGTATCAAATACATAAGCAAAATATGATACAGTAGATAATACATGTTGATGATTCTTATTGCCATGCATAAGGAATCCATCTTACTTGCTCCATATTAAACATTTTAATGACATCTGTGTATATCGTTTAGGACTTTTCCAACATCCTTTTATACTGAATATAAAAGATATCATTCACAAATCTAATGTCGAGTATTAAACAAACAAATTATACTCATATTAACATAAGCACATCATAAGTAATCATAAGTTTGTGGTTTACCCTTTAGAAATACTCTAGTATATTTATAGTTCTTTCTCACACACACTTCCTCTACGTTTTGACCGAAAATCAAACTATCTAATATTTCTATCTAAATACTTGTTAAACTCTGATGTTATAGATACTTCTATCAATTCTTGGATCATATTTGAAACCCACAAACTCAATATTGCTCTCACCGACTTCGAGACACTTTGGTTATTATGTGCGAATGACCTATTCTAAATCATTAGTCAGAATGTTCTGTTTTAATACACATGTACCAAAATTCAAAGTTATACCAGGCAATAATTCTATGAGTAAAATTTGAATTTACTTAAGTAGTTGAATGATGAATTTGTTACAATAATTTCAACAGTTGAAATTTATGATGTTATTCTTATCAATATTGCTTAATATATTCCAACTGTACTGATCTTTTTCTCGAAAACATATTTGTGACTAATGGATCATATCCTTTTTAGTGCAAGTCTCAAATCATGTTTTGATAGTTTACAAGGAATATATTCCAAATTTACTCATTATACCATATGTATAACATTCCGCCTTTTTGTACGCTTTAAATCGACGATAAACCACACACCCTCCAAGTACAATGGCAGACACACATGTCGGACTTAAACCATACAGAAGGGCGGAATTGTTATAGGGTAAATAAGAAAAAAAAACTAGAGAAAGAAAAGAACAAAGCAGAATCTTGCAGCGGAATGATAAATATAATAAATCAAATATACAGTTCATGAAGCTATTTTACAATATATTCGATTATATTTATACAATACCAGAGTTACACATAACAGAGAACAATAAATAATACAGGGGAACAATATGAATGTAGTGGAATACTATAATAAATAATAATAAATCTTCGTCTTCGTTCTCAAGAATACGGTCTTTCAAATTCTGAAATGCTCAGGCTGACCCGGGTGAATTGAAAAGACAAAACACTCGAGTCAGAACTAAAAGATCTTATGTAAGTTAAATCAACAGTAAATAATGTGAGTGGAACAGCGTCAAAGATGTTTAGGGGGTTTGACATCTCCTATACAGTGGCTAACGTGAGTGCAGTAACTTAAGAGATGCTCGGAATTCACATCTCCTAAGGATCCGTTAAACTATTTACTATGTAGTAATATTTTGCTATTATAATAATGTCTATAGTAAAATAAACTTACTTTTAAATAGCGTTAAGGAGTTACCCAATCACCCCCTTAACACAATAACAGTCCCAGTAGTCCATCCAGTATCAGCGCATCTTCAGATCGGGAGACTACCCTAAATACTCCACGGGCTACGGGAGAAAACCAAACTCGTACATGGCGCGCTATGGTAGGTGATACGGCACAACTAGGCAACGCCAGAGCAGATATACCAATTATGCTTCTAGACCGGTGGTGACGCGTAGCGCGCAGCTACCGCCCACCTCGAACCACACCCCTAAATCGAAAAAATCAAAAGTGGCCACCTAATCAATCCAAAAGTCAGAGTATAAAATCGAAGGGATATGCCCGATAACAGGTGCTACCTTCTTAGCCCGTCAATCGCTCCTATTTTAGCCACCTTATGCCAACTCACGAGAGTCGGGTCCACGTATATACCTTAAAGGAAACACCGCCACCATCCTACTTCATTCTGGAATCTCCACCGCGTATACGGTTGTCAAAGTGGTTTTCGATATCGACAGAGAGTATTCCCATATCTGATCCTGGTCTCTTTGCCAACCAATCGTTATTATAACACCGCGGTCACTTCAAAATAATTTTACTTCGAAACCATAATATAATATCCATTTCAAAACAATATAAATACGATATCATTTCCAATTCAAAACCCAAAGCAATATGATATCATTGTTATAAAACCCAAATCAATATAATATCATTTTTATTTCAAATATATCCCTTTTCCAAAGTCATAGCACTTTCAAATTTATAATATTTTGAAACCAAACGCTTGAAATATAACCTTTCAAAACATAATACTTCGAATTTCATAGGTTCTAAACCATAACTTCCAAAACTTAAATGGTTTGGATATTCAAACAGCATATAAAATATAATAGTTTGAATTTAAAATTACTTTATAGAGTAAAATAATTTCCTCGACTTCACAATTTTATTCATTTTAAATTAAGTCTCAATTCATAACTTCCAACTCACTTTCAGTTTCAATAAACCATCTCAATTTCAATATGTTTCAAAATTTGAGTATTAAAAATTTTCAAAACTATGGTTGATAATTACGATTCAACGATTCAATGTTCTATTATTTAGTTTTAAAATATTTGCATAATAAATCCATTAAATAAAACTCAAATTTCAAATAACTGAATATTTCCCTCGCTTTATTCAAACTTGATATATTCATTTATATAGCCTTAAACAAAAGTCAAGTTAAAATCATATTCTTTAAAATCTCAAATTCAATGAGCCCCAAATCAATTATTATTAAATAAATTCTCAATTAAATACAATTCTAGATCAATTTCCAATTTATCTTTCAACCTTAATTTATTGAAATCATTATAAATTCTATATTAAAATATAATTTAAATAATTACTTAACCATATTATATTTTAAATAGAATCAAACTTTATTATTAACTTATTTATAACAACAAATTTACACATAGCTAAAAAATCAATAATAAACTAACATTTACATAGTATCTAAATCAATATTGATATAAAACCATATATTTCTTTACAAAACCATAGAAAATCATTTCAAAATACTTTTATATATAGACCACGGTGTCCGTGTATAATTTTCTACCCTATGATCAAATGTTAGGATATTTACCATTTCAATCTGTAATATAAAATAAAAATACGGTTATATATCATTTCAAACCGCAATCCCGAATGAAATAAAAATACATAAAAACTTGCAGTTTATAATAATATATAATACAACATCCATTCATCCAATATCAATCATCAAACATTTATCGCAATCATCATCCAATTCAAACAATAACATCAATATATAACAGATAATAAGCAATAGGTATTTACTGATAGTTTATATTCAATAATAAATTAAACAACTATTTAACTGGCAGTTTATATGCAAAAATAAATTAATAACAATTTATTCAAAAAAATTCAATTTAACTGGGATGATGATTAAAAATATGCCAAACAGTTATAAATGAATTTCAAATCATATCAGAAATTAATTTAACACACATAACAAATTTTAGAAGTTGTGAGTGGGTTAAAACACTCACCTTTTGAATTTAAATTGAATTTAAATCCAATTTAACCCAAAATTTGAATAGTCTCAGAATCCGTCCAAGCCAGCGTCAAAATGTCCGAAATTCTAATACGAACCTAGCGGAGAAAACCGCGCATGAAACGGACCTCGTATGTGAAAGTTATTGCGGTTAGAACGATCAATAATATAAATTAAAAATAATTAAAATAATTAATAAAGTACATGTCACCTATCCTCTCTCCCTCACGCACACGGTCGGTCGACGCACGCACGCGCAAACCCAATCACGAACGGTCAACCTCAATTTTGACCCCAAAATCCACGCACCTCAGGCCACAAGGACGTTGTCGACCACCTTTAAACCCTTCGCCTCGCCGAGACGCATCGACCAGCACTATCGCGGCCTCCCACGGCAGCGGCGCCGCCACCGCCCTTTAGGATTTTCGAAACCCTAAGACGTCAATTCCAGCCACCATAGGCCATGCTCGGCCACGAGACCACTACCTATTGACTTCCCTTGCCGGGTTCTCCAATACCCATCTCTTAATTTCCCCGATCAAAGCCTAAATCGAAAATCCCCAATATTGCTTAGGGTTTCGAAATTTCGAGGCTTTGACCACTATTTCTGGATGCCTCGATCATAATTTCAGACAATGGACACAAGATGCTGATTCGTATTGAAGAGGTCTTCAATATATATTTTTTCTGAACTTTTTTTAAGGAGGTTGAATTTTTGGAATTGAATTTATTTTGAAATTTCAATTAGAATTAGGGTTTGTCTGCCATTGAAATGAGGAGGTGAAAAGAAATTGTACATACAGAGAAATGATAATGAGAAATAATTAGAGTTTATAACAGGGTATATATAGGCAGGGTTGAAAATAAAAAGAATGGATTAGATTGTTTTGGACCGTTGAACGAATAATGACCCGAAAAGCCCGTTCTGACTCCGGAACTGAATTGGGTGAACCCATATATCAAAATAGATGTTTTAAGATATTTTAAAATAAATGGAATATGTTTCAGGTCCAAATTCCATCGTATGAAGAAGTTATGCTAAAATTAAATTATTTCAAATCGATTTCAATTTAATTAATTTCAAGGCATTTCAAGCCCGTACGATCAAACGACAAGCCCGATCGCTACAAAACTTGAAATCCTACAATAATTCACCGTTACGGATCCGATGAAACTAGTTTCGCCGAAATCCGAGTCGGTGGCCAAAATGGCTATTTTCCTATTAATTAAATTAATATTAAATTAAATTAAATCGCTTTTCTCTTCAATTATTATTATTTCAATTTCTATCAATTCGGATTGCTAAAAAAAAATCACAATCCTTCATAACCAATTTTCATATGAATTAAATGTTGCATATTCCACACTTTCAAAGCTTTAATTATTTCAATTGTTTATAGATTATAAATTAAATTTTCAATAATTCAATGAAATTAGCTTTCCATTTATTTTCGTTACATTCTTCTTATGGAATAGCTATTTTGTTTCATATATATTACCTTAATGTTACACAATTTCTTCTTAGTTCTAATCATCGTAGTATTGAATTTCATTTGCCACAAAAATTCCATTTATTATAAATTAAATTTCAATAAATTGGTTTGTTTCAATTCCTATATTAATTTCATTACTACTCCATAATCTGGTTAGCCTTTGTTCAACCTTTCATTACTTTACTACGCTCTAATTTGACAACTCCTAACATTGTAGTACATTTCCCATTACACTAATATACGCCTATTTACATCTTACATTTGTATTAATGTTACATTAATATATTCAAATTTCTAACTCCTTTGTTATTACTATCTTATTTCCATGTATTATATCTTTGCCAAATATATACATTAATTACGATTAAATATGCTCAATAAATTTATTTACGTGGTTTCATGCTTTTTATTACATCAATTACCGCCTTATAAATAAATTTACGTTTCTATTCAATTTACATTCACCCTTTCCGTTATTATATTAATTATCATTAAAGTAATATTTAATTACCTTTATTTTTAGATTGGTAAATTACTGGTAATGACAACCATTTGTCACCATTTTACCCTTTATAATACTTGTATGTTTATTCTTCACAAACAACTACTATCTATTATAGTATTTCACATCTTTTATCACAATAAGGATGCAACTAACATTGGTTCATGATTTATTACATTAAAATCTTCAAATTTCATCTTAGTTTCAATTAACTTAATATTTAGGTATTTAATTTCATTTAATGCAATTAATCCAATCATTATAGTTCAAATCCTAATAAATTGATAAATCTTTATTTTCCATTCTTTTAATTCTACAAATTATCCTATTATAAATAACATTGACATTATTTCCAAATAATATTATAATTACTTACAGAACATTGATTTTATTCAATTACTATTTATTATTATTAATTCATTAATTAATTCAATATCTATGTACGTTTTCTTGTATTAAATTTAATATCAAGTATACATTTACCTTTTTCAACTAATTGGGATTTCATTCAAGTTCATAATAATTAACTATAAATAACATCGTTGCATTTCACCTGAATTATTATTTCAAAAATATGATTCCCAATTTTATTTCTTTCAGTATTAATAACACAATCATATTAAATTAACAATTTTCAATTTTTTATACTCTAGATTTAATTACCAAAACCTTATTAAATTAATAATTTTTAATTATCAAAATTCACGGGTCGTTACACTCTCCCCCAATCAAAATTTTTCGTCCTCGAAAAGGAAAAAGGAGGGAAAGAAGGAATTAAGTAAACAATATATCTTATTCAAAAATACTAACTTTATAAACAAGTAAATTTACAAAATTAATTCATTTGAATAAAATATACCAATTTATAACCATTAAATCTTTTATTACTCAAATTAATAAAGTTTGGAAAACATTTTTCAAAATTTTTCTAAGTCCAAAATTTACGGAAAATTCCAGCAGAGTCTCCTTTGTACGGGGAGGCTCGGGAGAAAATATAATATCAAATATAACATTATACAACATATATTTTCCAAAATAATATACCCAACACGGGAAAAAGATCTAATAGCGCTATAAAACCATAATCCGAAAACGTACCTATTTGTCGGGCAATTGCGCTTAATTATAAAACCAAAAGCAGTAGCAATTGCTTCATAACCTGCATTTCACTTATATAGTCTAAAAAGAGTTAATAATGATATAAATGAACTATTTAACATTGTTTCAACCACCAATAAACAATCAATACAAGCAACAATCACTTGCAACCTATATACAATTATCATACAAAATCAACACAAATCAATTATCTATTCATATCAACAAAACAAGTAGTTGTTCGGTTTCAAAACTTTAAATTGTAAAGACTGAAGAATAAACTACTAAGTGCACCATTTACTCAACAATCTTAGATGAAACTAAATAGATTATTCCTACATCCAAATAATTTTAAAGTATCCTTGCCCAAACAATCATAACCAAACAAACAACAATTTCAAACAATAGATCAAGTTCGTTCTTATTAATTTCATTTCATACATTTGTTGTTTGATTTCCTTTTCATTCATACAATGATTTATCTTTTTATTTACATTTATTTCTCACAGATTTTATATTTCCATTCATTCATTCAGTGTTTATTTCATTTATTACTTGCAATTATTCATTTTCATTTATTCGGGTCATGCCAGTTTCTTTTTATTGCATTATATTTATTCATTCATTCATTATTGCATAACTTAATTTATTTACATTCTTTTGTTTATAGTATTTATGTTCAATTCAATTTCTTAGCATATCTATTCATCTACTTAAGGCTTAATTACTTTCTTACAATACTTACTTTCTATCACAATTTATTATAGTATTATTTCAATTATACATAAGTTTATAACAACTACAACATCAAATTCTTATTTACTAAAGACTTTCATTGAATACTTTCATTATTTCAAATTTTTACTTGTATAATATCCTATTACATTTCTTATTAAACATTTCAACTTTTAAATCTTTGGTAAGTTATATATATGCTCTAAGAATGCAATTGAAATTTATACAAGTTCATCTCATTTCCTCTAATTTAATGTTCAATAATTATATCTTTTGCTTTATAAGTTACAAATTTCAAATTCCTTTTTAATTCCATTTGTAACTTAGCATTAAATCTCTTATTTCCTTTAGAGCTTTCAATTTGTTAGTGGAATTCCATTTCACTACACTAATTGAAACTATTAATTAATGGAAACTTAAGGATTAAATACCGGGTTTTATCCAAAACATTTAAAATAATAGATAAATGCATATAATTACAACTTATATATCCAATTATATTTAAACAATTTGAAATTTTATATTTGTTTATCAAAATAAATCTATAGTAAAACTACTACAGTGGCCTTCCCACTTAGAAACTCGAAAATGAATGTTGATGATGCGTGCACTGATCATCGAAATTATTTTCCAACGACAGAGAGGGGAGTACATAACTTATCACTTTCCAAAGTTTCTTCAAAACAATTCTTTCAAATCATATTGAAATATTTATATCAGAAAATAATATTATTATATTCTAAAATCCTTTGAAAGAGATTTTCAAAAATCCCGGAACTTAGGTCCTAAATTTTCGATTTCATTTATTTTATTTTCAAATCCTGCTTTACTAATATTTATAGATTACGCTACCTAACAACCAATATATTACAACCAAATATAACCTTTATAAAAAAATATTTTATATATAGAAAATATAATAGGCAAAATTATTTCATTCATCTATATTCGAAACAAATATTGTGTCGGTCTGTCCTATTAAGTGTTTAGAGATCCCTATTGATGTCATAGCGTCCCACGCATCAGCCAGAATTTATAAATACAAAATGGAACAAATTAATACAATATTAAAATCTTTTTATAACACTAACAAATACGCTCTCTCATATATATATATATATATATATATATATATATATATATACGCTCAGCGACTCATCATAGGGTATTACTACCATATTAATAAAGAGTCAGACCCCACAAAGCTAAGGTTTATCGCTAAACCAAAACTCTGATACCAGATGTAACATCGCGCCTTCTTGTACGCTTTAAATCGACGATAAACCACACACCCTCCAAGTGCAATGGCAAACACACATGTCGGACTTAAATCATACAGAAGGGCAGAATTGTTATGGGGTAAATAAGAAAAAAACCAAAGAAAGAAAAAGAACAAAACAGAATCTTGCAGCGGAATGATAAAATATAACAAATCAAATATACAGTTCATGAAATTATTTTACAAAATATTCAATTATACTTATATAATACATATCAGAGTTACACATACCAGAGAACAATAAATAATGCAGCGAAATAGTATGAATGTAGTGGAATACTATAATAAATAATAATAAATCTTCGTCTTCATTCTCCAGAATACGGTTTTCCAAATCCTGAAACGCTCAGGCTGACCCGAGCGAATTGAAAAGACAAAACGCTCGAGTCAGAACTAAAAGATCTTATGTAAGTTAAATCAATAGTAAATAATATGAGTGGAACAGTGTCATAGATGTTAACGGGGTTTGACATCTCCTATCCAATGGCTAACATGAGTACAATAACTTAAGAGATGCTCGGGATTCACATCTCCTAAGGATCCGTTAAACTATTTACTATGTAGTAATATTTCGCTATTATAATAATATCAATAGTAACATAAACTTACTTTTATATAGCGTTAAGGAGTTACCCAATCTCCCCCTTAACACAATAATAGTCCCAGTAGTCTATCCTGTATCAGTGTATCTCCAGATCGGAAGACTACCCTAAATACTCCACGGGCTACGGAGAAAACCAAACTCATACAAGGCACGCTAGGTTAGGTGACATGGCACAATTAGGCAATGCTAGGGTAGATATACCAATTACACTTCCGGGCCGGTGGTAACGCGTAGCTACCGCCCACCTCGAGCCACACCCCCAAAATCAAAAATCAAAATTGGCCACCTAATCAATCCAAAAGCAGAGTATAATATCGAAGGGATGTGTCCGATAAAAGGTGCTACCTTCTTAGCCCGTCAATCGCTCCTATTTTAGCCATCTTATGCCAACTCACGGGAGTCGGGTCCACGTATATACCTCAAAGGAAACGCTGCTACCATCCTACTTCATTCTGGGATCTCCACCGCGTATACGGTTATCAAAGTGGTTTTCGGTATCGACATAGAGCATGCCCATATTCGATCCCGGTCTCTTTGCCAACCAATCGTTATTATAACACCGCGGTCATTTAAGAATAATTTTACTTCGAAACCATAATATAATATCCATTTCAAAACCATATAAATACGATATCATTTCCATTTCAAAACCCAAAGCAATATGATATCATTGTTATACAACCCGAATCAATATAATATCATTTTTATTTCAAATATATCTCTTTTCCAAAATCATAGCGCTTTCAAATTTATAATATTTCGAAACCAAACGCTTGAAATATTACCTTTCAAAACATAATACTTCGAATTTCATAGCTTCTAAACCATAACTTCCAAAACTTAAATGGTTTGGATATTCAGACAGTGTTTGCATAAAAAATGGGCAAACACCTCCAAGTCGTATGATTTAGTTGATTATATGTTGTTCTTAGTGATTTGGGTGATTTATGCAAATATATAAATAGATGGACTAAACTGTAAAAGACACACAGATTTATAGTGGTTCGGCAAGAATGTGCCTACGTCCACTTTATATGTTATTCTCCTTTTCTCTTCAGATTACAAGTAAAAAGCTTAGATTACAAGTATCTGAAAGTTGTTTGAAAGTTCTATCCGTGCTTGAGCTCTCAAACTTGTCTGCCATTGTTGTACCACTGCCCCTCTATTTATAGAGTGAGGCTGAGGCTAGGGGTCCTAGATGTGTATAGCTGCTGGTGGGCCTGGGCTGAAACAATCTGGCCTGGCAAGGTTGGTCTGGTACTCCCTGATCCGGTAGTACGTTGGTTCGGTGGAGGTTATTTTGGTGGAGGTTGGTCCGATGGTGGCCTCCCTTGCTTCTGGTCCGGTGGTGCTATTTTGATTTGGTTCGGTAGACACTTGGAGCAGGATGGTTCGGTGGTAGATGGAGAAGGATGGTTCGGTGATGGGGACGTAGCTTGGTCCGGTGGTGGTTGATTCGGTGGTGGTCAATTGGGGTTTGGTTCGGTAGGTGTTGGAAAGGTTTGGTTCGGTGGGACTTGGTCCGGTGGTGAGTGGATGAAGCTTGGTTTGGCTATGTAGGGGAAGATGGTTGGTTCGGTGGTAGGCGACTTGGAGCTTGGTTCGGCTATGTTTTCCTTTCCTTGGTTCGGTGTTGGTGAATACGCACCCAACACTTGCCCCCCAAAGTGGGGCATATGCTAGCATATGTCACGCTTTGTTTTTTTTTGTAGTTTGGATAGTCTCATTCCGTTCTAAGTGCCGAACTGTTTGGTCCGGTGTCCTACGCTCGCCTATAAGTAGGGGAATCATGCCATTGTTATTCCTTTATCGTTTTGAGATAGCCGAATCAATCGAGTATCGGATCAACCAAATACCGAATCAATCAAACACCGAATCAACCAAGTGCAGAATCAAACCTAACTGCCGGACCAGGTGAGTTTTCTTCTGCCGAATGAGTTCTTATGATGGTCTACCGAATGAAACATGGGGTTCGAATACCGAATGAATTTTCATTTTTGAATTGCCGAACGAGACTTGGGGGTTCGAGTGCCGAATGGACCTTATATGCTTGGATTTTTATGTTTTGAATTGCAAGTGAAATTCCGGACTACATATACTTAAGTGTTTATATCATATGTTCTAACGATGTACTTTCTCGTGGTGCAGATAAATGTCTCGTAAAGTGGAAACTCGATCAGATAAGAAGAAATCCATGGATGAAGGAGAGACCACTGCACTGCCCTCAGCTCAGCCAGGACCAGAACATCGTGGACCCACCCCAAGATGGCTAGTAGATGGGTATGGTCCTCAAGAGCTTCTGAATTCTCCGCCTGACTGCTTTCCTAGCTCTCTCAAAGAAGAGCAGCTTGATGTTATCTCCCGCTCCTTTGGGATTGATAGAGCACGCATGCTGTTGCCAGGGAAGGGGGTCATGCCATATAATCCCCCTGAAGGATACTTCTCTTATAGTAGGTACCACTTCATGTGTGGGGTCATTCCTCCAATCAATGCTTGGATAGTTAGCTTCGTCACCTATTTGAAGGTGGCCCCTTTCCAGCTCCAGCCCAACTCCTACGCTATCTTGGTGTGCCTATTCGTGATTATCCAGAGAAAGTACGGGCGCCCCCCTTCCAACCGGGAGATTCGATACCTATATAACTTGAGGGGTTACAAGAAGGGGTCTCCATATATCGGCTTGGAATCAGCCGTGTCCTTCAAGCCGGTCCTAGACTTGTATTCAAAGTTTACCATGTTTAAGAAGGAATGGTTCTTCGTCCAGGATGACTCCGTTTCTATCCACCGCTTCACCTCTGGCTGTAAGTTGAAGCTTATTTATAATTTTCGTTCTGACTGAAATGCTTCTTCCCATGTGTTTTTATTTCCTGCTAGCGACAGGTGGCTTTGCGGTCGTGGAGAACGATCACCTGGTTCAGATGGCCGCGGAGATAGAAGCCATATCGGGAAGGGATAGGTCAGCTTCTTACCTGATCAGGAATGCCACTCTTCTGGGACACAACTTGATTCTACCACATCAGTCTGTGGTCAAGCAGAGGGATACGGCTGAGGAAAGGGCTGCTAAATCCAAAAGAGGGGCCACGACAAAGAGTAGCAAGAGGAAACCCTTCTCGATACCTCCAGTGTTGGGGGGAAGAAGCTCAAGAAAACCGATGGACCCTCTCCCAGCACGTGCCCAGATGTTCCGAAGGTGGAAAGTGGAGAGGAGGAAAGAGGCGAGGAGGAGAGCAGAGGTGATGGAGAAGGTGATGGTGGCAATGGTGGCGAAGAACAAAGTGGTAGTGGCATTGGTGCCTTGACCTCTGGGCAAGCAGGTGAGATTCAAGAGTGGACGGATGATGCTTTCTGCCAAGCTTTTGAGGGGTTGGAAGAAGGTTCGGCCTTGGTGGAGAAACCGAAGGAAACTGATAAGGCCGGGACTGGTGTCGGTTCATCTTCTCAGAGTATTCCGGCTAAGGCGACTCCGGTGATTCAAGGTAAATTTTTGACTTCTACAGACTCCCTTTATGATAAGGACTTAGGAATATTTTATGGCCAGCTCTCGTCCTGGAATGAGATTCAGGACTTATTGCAGTATCCCACTCCCCCTCAGGGTTTGTAAAATAAATACGTCTTCCTACTTCTTTTAACTTAACATATTTCTTGAATTGTGGATTAGTGTATGCTCGTAACACTTGTTTTTTATTCCAGGGGCAGGCGAGGTGGCCAAGACATCAGATGTTCGACACCGCCTCGAACAATACAAGCTGCTCAGAGCCTCTGCTAGACCGAAGCCTCCTACTAGCCGCCCCGGGGATGTAGTCGGCTATCGTCCTCTTCTCGGGATTATTGAAGAAGATATCCAAATGAAGAAGAGGGGCCGCTCCTTGTTCGAATCTCCATTTCGTCCTCATCCTCCAACTCAGCCGCTTCAGGATATTACGGAGGAGACTACTGATTTTGTACCCTCTCCGCATCCATCTGAGAACCCTACCGTTACTCCGATAGATCGTCCCAGCTTGGCTCACAACCCATTTGCGGGTCATCCGGACCTAGACCCGAACCTCCATGATATTTCCTTCGATGAGGTTACCAGTGAGCACCTCCTACCCCGCAATCCTATGGTAAGGGTGCTTGATGAGGCTAAGTCTTTGGATCTCGACTTGTTGACCACTCGAATTGTGACTATGGGGGATGAGGCCAAGGCAAACATCGATCGGATGGCTGAGGAGACCAGGAGGCCGATGGCGCATCATGCCCGACTGGTCAAGGCTGGAGAGGAAATCGGAAGTGCTAACATTCGGTTGCGGCTAATGGTTTCCGATCAGGCCAAACAGCTTGTCGATCAGGCCATTCAGATCTCCCAGCATGAGGCGGCCTCCAGACGATTAAAGAAAACCATGGAAGAGGCTAGCAAGACAGAATTGCGAAAGATGGAGGCTGCTTGCAAGAAACGAATTGACATGGCCATCGCAATGGTGGATGAGGTTCGGAGAGCAGATCTTGAGTAGGTAGAGGAGTTATTTGGAAGGCTCGAAGCCGCAGGGCATGCTCAGGCCAAGCTAAAAGAGGAGATGGAGGCGATGAGGAGACCCCTTCAAGCTGACTGCTCGCGATACCGATTGGAGAGGGATGCTGCCGATGCAAAGTTGTCGGTTTCTGAGGCCCGTATGAGGGAGTTTGAGGAGAACGAAGGGATGATGGATGATATGCTGCAGGATATGTATTTTCGTACTTGGAAGCAGGGCAACCTATCCTGGATGGACGATTACCCCCGGGTCATGGCTAGGATATATCTCCGGGCTTTGGAGGAGGCCAAGGCTGATGCGGATAAAGAGGGTGGCGTGGCCTTCAGAATGGATGTGGTTACCGCTCAGTTCACCAAGGAGGAGAAGGTGGCGGTGAAGGAGGGCATGCGGCTGCTTACCGCCGAGGAAGTGGGTGTGCAGTTGGAGGATGATGATCAGGGATCAGACGCTGGTAAGTCTTCCCTTTTAATCTTTTCTTAACTTGATTGCTTATCGTTTGTCTAATAGAGTCTTCTCCTGAATTGGACAGCTAGGACCTCTGGTCAGCATGCTGGGAGTTCTGATCCTGCGGTCAAGTAGATCTGGGGGGTTGGAAGGATAGAGATGAAATTCTGATGCTGCCGACTATTTTGACTTGATCCGGGCATTTTTGGTTTTACTTGACATTCCTGTATATACTAGTTCCATAACATTAATGTACTTTCAGGTTGTAATTATGTCATTGCAACGAACGACTTTATTTTTAACATGTAATTTTATAACATAAGCTGATTCTGCCATATTAGGATGCTGTCATTATTTTGGCGTGTTGCATAAGAAATATAGCTGTGCATGTGCTAGTGATTCAATATTGTTTTGATGTCAAGTTCTCGCTTAAAATATAATTTCATGTCTTGTAATGTTAATGTGATGTGTGAATATATCAGAGCTACTTATTTGTATATAAGAGAAGAGAGTACTGCCCTTTCAATTTTTAGTAGTAGAAGCTTTGAATGCCTTGTGTGATCGAGTACGGAACGCAGTTGAGTGACCCGTCATCCAGCTGTGAGTTCTCATTCCCATTAGCGAGTGCCTCCTACTTAGTGTCATGTACTTTAAGGGTTGTTATAGAAGATAGGAGGAAAGTTTTTAAATAGAATGGAAATATAAGAAAAAGTAAAACTTCCAATCACGGAAGGCCTTCGATGTGCTTAAGTTCGTGGCAAATGGGTTTTGTAGTCACTTTCCCTAGCTGTGGGTCTTGGAGACGTTTGTCACCCATCTTACGCCTCCGCGGGGAGTTTTCTTTTTTACCACAGCCGTACTTAAGACACATCGAAGCCGAGATCGCGCACAGTAACTACCCGGGCCGTTATGGCCCGTAATCGTGGGTATTATTCGATTTACCGTGGCAGGCTAGCGCGGGTGCCGATCGTCAACTGTGAACTGCCCCTGGCTGGCCACACCTTATGTTGGGGCTTATAATCGATTCACGATTGCTGGCGAGCCGAACGCCGTAATGAGCTGCCTCGGCTATAGTCGGCCTTCTCGGTGGCTTATAATCGGCTCATTACAGTTGGCTTTGAGGGTCGTCGCGAGCAATGAGTTAACCCGCAGCAGAGGGATGCTAGAGCAAAAGTGTCTCATTGGCGAGGGCATAGATTCGTATAGTACCTGTTAGGTCTTGTCCAGGTGAGGTTGTGCCGTGAAGTGTCCAGAATGGAAATGCCGTTACACAGGATTTTGTTCAACAGAAAAGGATAAAGCTTAACAAGCAGCCAAGATATAAAGGAACAAGTTAAAAAGAGACAGGATTTTTAAAGTGGTTCGGCACGAAAATGCCTACGTCCACTGATTCTCTTTGTTAATTCACTTCATATGGGAATTACAAGTTAAGAAAAGTATCGACGAAGGTGTTGGATGTTCCATGCCCTCTGGAACACCTCTCCGTCCACTGTTGACAAAATATAAGCTCCATTGTGGAGATCTTTATGAATTACATAGGGTCCGTCCCAGATTGGATTCAGCGCTACAGGGCGCGGGAAGATTCGCTTGAGGATAAGATCTTCTTCTTGTAAGCTGCGGTGCTTGACTTTGGAGTTGTATTATGCTGCCACTTTTTGCTTGTGAGCTTCCGCTTTGAGTGCTGCATCGTTTCTTCTCTCTTCAATTAGATCCAAAGACATGTGGAGGAGTTCTTCGTTCTCTTCTGGGTTATAGTGGATCCTACGGTGGGAGGGCACTACAGTTTCAACTGGGAGCATGGCCTCCGATCCGTATGCCAAAGAGAAAGGAGTATGTCCTGTTGATGTTCTGTAAGATGTGCGGTAGGCCCAAAGTGCCGTAGGAAGTTCATCCACCCAAGCGCCTTTCGACTTTTCAAGTTTCTTCTTGATTAGAGTTTTGAGAATTTTGTTGACAGCTTCGACTTGTCCGTTTGCCTGGGGATAAGCTACAGATGAGAAGCTTTTGTGAATTCCGTGCTCTTGGCACCAGTCGGTGAATTCCTCGCTGTCAAATTGAAGTCCATTGTCCGATATGATTTTGAGTGGAACCCCGTACCTGCATAAAACATTTTTGATCAAGAAGTTAATAACTTTTGCCGAAGATATTTTATTTAGAGGCTCCGCTTCCACCCATTTGGTGAAATAGTCAACTGCCACTATGGCATATTTGGCTCCGCCTCGGCCCATTGGCAGTTCGCCAATCAAGTCAATTCCCTATATTGCAAAGGGCCAAGGGCTGGTCATCTGAGTAATCTCATTGGTTGGTAGTCGAGGGATTTTAGAAAATTTCTGACATCTGTTGCAGTTTTTAACGAAGTCCAAGGCATCTTTGTTTAAGGTAGGCAAGAAATATCCATATCGGAGTATCTTCTTTGCCAGAGTCTGCACTCAAGTGTGGTCTCCGCAACTTCCTTGATGGATGTTCGATAAGATTTCCTTGGCTTCCCTTCCAACGACACATCTTAATAAGGGGTTAGAGAAGCCACGCCGAAGAGGATGCCTTCTTGTATTGTGTAGCGGGAAGCACTCCTCAAGATTTTCCTGACTTCGTTACGCTCGTTGGGTAGTGTGCCATCTTGCAAGTATTTCCGGATAGGAGTCATCCAAGTTTCTTCTTCGATTGCAGCTATCAGATCCTCTTGTTCGAAACTTGGGGTTAGTTGTTTTGAGATGGCTACTGTTCCAGAAATGGTGATGTTCTTCATGCTAGTTTCTTTGCCAGTTCGTCGGCCTCTCGGTTCTCCTCTCGAGGAATGTGTTTGATTAAATAGTGGTCCAACTGATCGAGTAGCAGCTTGGTCTTCTTTAGATATGCTGTGAGTCGTTCCCCTCGAGTCTGGAATTCTCCCAGTATTTGATTTACAATAAGTTGAGAATCATTATGGAGACATAAAGAACCGACTCCGATCTCTATGGCAAGTTCTAATCCAGCTATCACTGCTTCGTATTCTGCGTCGTTGTTGGTGGAAGCGAATTCCAACCTTAGGGCATAGTGCAGCTTCCTTCCCCTGGGGGTGATTATCACAACACCTGCCCCCGAGCCTTATTCGTTTGATGCTCCATCCACAAAGAGATTCCACTTGATATCTTTTGTTATTTCAGATCGATCTTTACCTTCGTTGGTAGTGAATTCGACAATGAAATCAGCCATGGCTTGCCCCTTGATGGCGGTGCGAGGATGGTAGGTGATATCATACTGACTCAGTTCAATGCACCATTTAAGTAGTCGCCCAGAAGTGTCGGGGCGGTGGAGTACCTGCCTTAGCAGTTGATCGGTTAAAACTCTGATGGAATGAGATTGGAAATAGTGTCGCAGTTTCCGTGACGTGATTAGCAAATAGTATGCTAGCTTTTCAAGTTTAGGGTATCTGGCTTCTGCCCCTGTAAATCTCTTGCTTACAAAGTATACGGGCCGCTGCGCGCGGTTGTCTTCTCTCACCAAAGCGGTACTTAAAGCATGGGATGATACAGCAAGGTATAGGTATAGTTCTTCGCCTTCATTTGGAGTTGAGAGTACTGGTGGTCTCTGAAGGTGTTCGATTAGGTTAAGGAAGGCTGTCGAGCATTCGTCAGTCCATTCGAACATTCCTTTGTCTTTCTTTAGAGCTTCGAAGAAAGGGATGCATTTGTCGGTTGCTTTAGAGATGAACCTGCTTAGGGCGCCCACTTTCCCGTTTAGGCTTTGCATTTCTCTTCGAGTGGATGGTATCTTGATATCTTGCAAAGCCTGGACTTGTTCGGGGTTTGCTTCAATCCCCCTGGCATGGACGATGAATCCCAAAAACTTTCCCGACGATACTCCGAAGGAGCACTTTAGAGGATTCAGCTTCATTCCATATTGGCAAAGTACTTGAAACATCTCGTTCAGGTGGTTTATATGATCGTTGGCTTTCCTCGATTTTACCAGCATGTTATCCACATAAACTTCCATAGTTCGTCCTATTAGTTCCGCAAACATCTTGTTGACGAGGCGCTGATAAGTAGCTCCGGCATTTTTAAGTCCAAAAGGCATTACTCTATAGCAGTATAATCCCTGGTCAGTGATGAAACTAGTGTGGTCTTGATCGGGGGCGTGCATAGGGATCTGGTTATATCCTAAGTATGCGTCCATAAAGGATAAGAGTTCATGTCCGGCTGTGCTGTCCACGAGCTGATCGAATCGGGGGAGTGGGAAGCAGTCCTTCGGGCAAGCGTCAATTAAGTTGGAGAAGTCGATGCATGTTCGCCACTTCCCATTAGCCTCCTTTACCAGTACCGGGTTGGCGATCCATTCTGGGTAGATGGCTTCTCGTATGAAGTCATTGGCAAGTAGGTTCTTTACTTCTTCCTTGAGGGCTGTTGATCGTTCTGCCCCTATGCTCCTCTTTTTCTGCTTTACTGGCACCTTGGTGGGATCGATAATAGTACATGGCACGCTACGTCTGGGGAGATTGCAGTCATGTCAGCGTGCGTCCATGCAAATACATCCAAGTTGTGGCGAAGAAAATCGACGAGTTGATCCTTCAATTCTGCTCTTAACTGAGACCCGACTCTCAGCAGTCTACTTGGGTCGTGTTTGTCTACAGATACAAATTCCATAGCCTCTGCAGGCTCGGTGGTGGCCTCCTCCTCCTTGTCCCTGGGGTCTAATTCGTTGAAGGGATCACTGGTATATCGAAGAGGAGGGGCTTTCTTTAATTGCTATGCTTCCAAGTTTTTCTTGCAGAGAGAGGTCTCTGCATCCTTCCCTTTATCCTTCCTACGGTTATTGCGAAGTTCAGTTACATAATAATCTCAAGCGACGTCTTGATCTCCCTCTATTTCTCCTATTCCGTTATCTGTTGGAAATTTCATCTTCAGGCACCACGAGGCTAGGACAATTTGGAAGTCAGACAAGGCTGGTCTTCCCAAAAAGGCGTTGTAGACCGAGTGGTTCTCTATTAGCACAAATGTTTGTTTTCGCACAACGGAGCGGGGATGACTTCCTATTTCGACAAAGAGATCTAGTTGCCTGAGGGGCATCTTCGCATCTCCAGTGAAACCATGTAGCGGTTTGCTGCAGGGAGACACATCCTTCATTGACAGCTTCATTTTGTCGAAAGCATGCTTGAATAGGATATTTACTGAGCTTCCAGTGTCTACTAGAATTCGAAAAACTTTGGCTGGACCGAACCAGGCAGAGATGACCATAGGATCCATGTGAGCGTACTGCCTTCCCTCTAGATCACGTCTACTGAATGTGATGTCATCATTCTCTTTCCGCTTCGGGTGGCGTTCTTCTGTAACAGAATTGATGTAGCCTTCATTGTTTCTAAGTGACTTACCGTATCTTTCCATCTCTGCCCAGCTTCCGTCGGCAATGTGTGGTCCTCCTGATATGGTAAGGACCACTATCTTCTCTTGACTGGAGCCGCTAATGTTGCGATTTCCTTTGCCTGCTTTCGGGATGGGTAGCCCTGGGTTCTCATTGGCAGGAGTTGAAGCCCTGTTCTGACCTTTCACATAGCGCTCCAGTCTCTTCTTTCTGATGTGTTCTTCAATCAAGTCCCGAAGATGATGGCATTCATTGGTGTCATGTCCATGAGATTCATGGAAGCGGCAAAAATTTCCAGACTTAATTGCATTTTTTGATTCCTCCTTGTGCGGGGGGCGCTTGTATCTAACTTCGTCTTGGGTGGCCAAGAAGATGTTTTCGATTGTTTCATTTAAAGGAGTGTAAGCGTCAAATCTTGGTCCTGGCCTATATAAACGCTTTTCTCCCTTCTTTCCCCCAGCGCTATCTTTGGAGTCATTTCTTCGAACATCCTTTGCTACTGCGGGTGTGTTGCCATGAGCTGCCTTGGTTTGTTGCCCTGTCTGCCTTTCAATGGCAGCGTCTTCAAGTCTCATATATTTCCCGGCTTCATGGAAGAAATAGGGTAAGGTAGCCGGCTTTTCTTTCGTTATTCTCCTAGCAAATTTAGTATCCGGATGCACACCACTATAGAGGGCTATTAGGATAAGTTTCTCGTCGGCATCTTGGACTGCGGCCTCTGCGGCGTTGAATCGGGTCAGATATTGTTGCACTGTCTCTCCGGGTTTCTGTTTGATATTAGATAAGAAATAAGCGTCCTTGGGTTGTTCCACATGAATGCGGAACTGGCTGATGTACTTTTCTTTCAACATTTCCCATGAGCTGATGGACCCTTGGGGTAGGTGGCAGAACCAGGAGGTAGCTAGATCTGCCAAGAATAGTGGGAAGCATTTACACAACACTCCCTCTGTTGCTCCGCTCATGAGCATATGTTGTGTGTATCTCTGCAAGTGTACAACAGGGTCAGAGGTTCCCTTGTAAGGTTCCATCGTTGGCATTTTCCATTCCCAGGGGGTGATGGCAGTTTCGATATTGCGGGTGAAGGGGCTGGTTACCCTAGCGCCTATCCCCCGATCCCTTTGGTCCCGTTGGACGCACTCTCTGAACAATCGCGCCATCCTTTCATCAGAACTTGGAGCGGATAGAAATGAGTTTGGTTCTTCCCTGCGGGATTGATTCCGTCCAGATGACCTGTAGGGATGGTATTGTCTATCACTCCTAACATTCTCCAATGGCTGCCTCTGGTCTTCCGGGGGAACGCTGGGGCCAGCCATAGTTGGCCCTTGCCTTGATCTTCCCCTGCTGGGTTCTGTTTTCAGCACTTCCTCGGGTCCAACTTCGGCTGGACTCTAGCTCGGCCCCGTCTATTGGTGTTTCCATGGTTAGGTAGCATGGCAGGCTCAGCTACATCCGACCCCTGCCTGGTACCTCCCCCGTTGGGTTCGGTTCCAAGTGTTTCCTCGGGTCGGAATTCGGGCCGAGTCCGGGCTCGGCTCCTACCATTGTTGTTTCTGTTGTTAGCCTCTTCGAAGAAGAAAGACCTTTTTCGCCTCCCAGATCCTCCAGACCGGGACTCACCCCATGATTCAGTGTTGCGGTTGGATTCTTCAGCATCCCTTAAGCGTGACATGAGTTGGTACACCAAGGCTTCTTGTTGAGATGCGAAACGGTTAGTTACTTCAGCCACAACCCTATCCAAATCCGTCCTTGTAATTGGTTGTTCCGTAGTAGGGGCTGTCGGATTTGCCTGATTTCCATTTGCTGTTGGAACCGGACGATTGTCTTGATTTCTGATCACCGGATCTGGGATACTGCTAGTTGCGATGTTCTTTCCTTTGTTAGCATCTTTCTTCCGTCCGGGAGGCATGTTTTCCAAGCAATGAACGATGCTGATAGGAAAAGGGTTAAGTGGGAGAAGCTGAAGCTTCGAGCTCCTGTTCTCAGTGAAAGCACCAAAAATGTTTGCACAAAAAATGGGCAAACACCTCCAAGTCGTATGATTTAGTTGATTATATGTTGTTCTTAGTGATTTGGGTGATTTATGCAAATATATAAAATAGATGGACAAAACTGTAAAAGACACACAGATTTATAGTGGTTCGGCCAGAATGTGCCTACGTCCACTTTATATGTTGTTCTCCTTTTCTCTTCAGATTACAAGTACAAAGCTTAGATTACAAGTATCTGAAAGTTGTTTGAAAGTTCTATCCGTGCTTGAGCTCTCAAACTTGTCTGCCATTGTTGTACCCCTGCTCCTCTATTTATAGAGTGAGGCTGAGGCTAGGGGTCCTGGATGTGTATAGCTGCTGGTGGGCCTGGGCTGAAGCAATCTGGCCTGGCAAGGTTGGTCTGGTACTCCCTGATCCGATAGTACATTGGTTCGGTATAGGTTATTTTGGTGGAGGTTGGTCCGGTGGTGGCCTCCCTTGCTTCTGGTCCGGTGGTGCTACTTTGATTTGGTTCGGTAGACACTTGGAGCAGGATGGTTCGGTGGTAGACAGAGAAGGATGGTTCGGTGATGGGGACGTAGCTTGGTCCGGTGGTGGTTGATTCGGTGGTGGTCAATTGGGGTTTGGTTCGGTAGGTGTTGGAAAGGTTTGGTTCGGTGGGACTTGGTCCGGTGCTGAGTGGATGAAGCTTGGTTCGGCTATGTAGGGGAAGATGGTTGGTTCGGTGGTAGGCGACTTGGAGCTTGGTTCGGCTATGTTTTCCTTTCCTTGGTTCGGTGGTGGTGAAAACGCACCCAACAGACAGTATATAAAATAAAATAGTTTGAATTTAAAATTTCTTTATAGAGTAAAATAATTTCCTCGACTTCACAATTTTATTCATTTTAAATTAAGACTCAATTCATAACTTTCAATGCACTTTCAGTTTCAAATAAACCATCTCAATTTCAATATATTTCAAACTTTGAGTATTGAAACATTTCAAAACTATGGTTGATAATTATGATTCAACAATTCAATGTTCTATTATTTAGTTTTGAAATATTTGCATAATAAATCCACTATCATTTAAATAATCAAATTTCAAACAACTGAATATTTCCCTCGCTTTATTCAAACTTGATATATTCATTTATATAACCTTAAACAAAAATCAAGTTAAAATCTGTGACGACCCAAAATTTTTGGATGTTTGAAATTGGAATATTTAATTGATTTTAAATAATTAGAAGTTAATTTTTAACCTGAATTCAAATATCACTATTTATTTTATAATTAAACCATTGAATTAAATAATTTGAAGTTGGGTAAAATATGAAAACTTGAGTTTTAAGTCTGTTAAAAATAATTTGAAAGCTTTAAAATTTATATTGATAATACTGAAGATAGTAAAAGTGTTAAAATTGAATTTAAAGGTGATTTGTTCAGTTTTGAAAATATATCATTTAAATCGATATTTCAAAATAACCTTCCGAGGCACAGTCTCGGAATTCAACGAAACCCATTTCATTGGATCCGTAATAGTGTATTGTTATCGGATTTCAATTTTCGTAGTGTTTGGAGTTGTTGAGTGAGCGTACAATATATAAACGCGCTGAATTTAAATTGAAAATTCAATATAATAACTGGGTCTAAAACGCTATCTTCTCCATACGATCGAATTAGGACTCGAAACCTTTTCCATTACGTTCGAAATAAGGGTATAACATTATAAAAGCCTAGCGACACGCCTAAATATGAGTTCAAATTTTTACTATATAATTTGAGATATTTTACCAAAAAGTATTCATATAAAAGCAAAATTTGAATCAATAGTCAAACCTTCTCGTATACGCCATTCCCTCAGCTTAAATTCATGTCCATCCTTATCTTCTTTTCGTATCTGCCAAAAATCAGTGAGATAATCTTTTTTAATTTTATTTTCCTCTCTTTTCGATAATGGCGTTAGTTTGTTGCTCAATTAATCCCCATCACTCTCCCTCCTCTCATCAAAATCAAATTCGTTTCGATGAAATGGATGAAGCTCAATTCGAACACGAGCCGTTGCTTGATTTCATCGGCATCTGGGGGGAAAATTCGATCAAAATTCAAAGCAAAGAAAATTTTATTGGTCGAAGACGAAGAGGATAGAGTCGACTCGAAATTTTGCATCGCAATTCGATCGCGATTGGGGCCAGCGCAGCGCTTGGATTGGAAGTGGTCGCCATGTGCTCGCAAGGTGGATGGAGGGTCGATTTGGGATAGGCGAAGAAGAGGTTGTGATGGATCGAGTTCGGCATGTGGGTGAAGGAAGAGGGATTATCAGGAATAGGGTGAGGGGTTTTGGCTGGCGACGGGGAGCTCGGATGGGGTTCTCGTCGCGTTGATGGGTCGAGGACGACACCAAGTTGTGTAACAGTGAGGTATTCATCTCTCCCTCTCATTTTTACTTAATTAAATATATTCAGACTGAAGAAAAAAAACGGTGAGATATATGTATATGCAATATGTTTTTTTTCATTTTTCAGTTAAAGTATATATTTGTTTATGCATGTACAATATGGTTAAAAGGAATGTCTTTACAGTAAAGAGATAAAATTCTGTTTGTAATTTAATAGGTTGAAGGATTTTTTGTTATTAGAATTTAAGTATATATAGGTAAGGTTTTGAAAAAATTTATAGGGGTTTTTATGTTTGAGAAGTTATTTAAAATCAAATTTTCAAAAGAAAATAAATATACATTTTTAAATTTACCAATTTATCAATATAGTAAGGAATTAATTTGTTTAACTAGTTAATCAATTAGTTTGGTTACTAAAGATAAATTATTAAAGGAAATCAGTTTAAACCAAATCCTTAGTTAATTAAATTTTAAAATGGTAATTAATTCTTCGATTATTTCGAATATTAATGAATTGTATAAATATTTATACAAGGTCTAAAATCATAGAGAAATCAAGCCGGAATGGAAATGGGTTGCAAGTAAAATAAAGGTGAGTTAATCTCACTCATCTGGTTATAATTTAAATTTAAATGGTTAAATTTAAAAAATTGGTTGATTGATTGATTTGATGGGATGTGCTATATTATATGTAGTACATAATACATCTTGGAATGATTGATTTCCCGCATTATATAGCGGATGAGACCATATGCGCCGCATAATAGCGGATGATATTATATTTAAAACCCATATACCACGATATTCCACCTCGAAGTGGAATTGGTATTTTATATTGTGCTAACATCTGTGGATGCAGGGAAACAGGTTGGAGGGATCCAGATGGATTCCTCAAAATTATTTATATTGTTTAATATTCTCTGTTATGCATATTCGATATTCTGTGATGAATATTATTGATAATTGGAATATTGAATGCTATGGTTTACTTGAATATATTTTGGTACACCGAGTTATCAAAATATATAGAATTGGATTTTTGAAAATAAAAGAAAGAGAATTTGTAAGTGAAATAATTATAGAGAATTTAAATAAATTAAGAATGAACTGGATAAGAATATTAGTGGTTTTAAAATTCTAATAAATAAATTTCGTATATGGAAAGGGGACTTTGAATAAACAGGAAGATATTGAATTTTAAACTTCAGTGTTATTATTTAAAAGAATAAAGCATTTATTTTAAATTTAAGATTTAAATTATTGAAAAGAATAAAGAAGATATTTGGGAAAATCTGATATGGTATGTTTAAGTAAAAGATTTAAAATCAAAACGAAAAAAAATATAGTCTACAATTAATGGATTTTGAAATGAATTGAGTAAGTAAAAAATTTATTTCAAAATGGAGTAAATTGGAAATCAATTTGAAAATTGATTTAAGTGGTTGAAGTTGGAACTTTAAAAGAGAAGTGGGACTTTGGAATTTATAAACCGGGTTTATAAAATTAAAGTAATGTATCGGGGGATATTTGGAGGAATAAGTTCACGATGGAAAGTTATTAAAGGAATGAGAAATTTTGTTTACAAATAGATAGTGATTTACTTTTAAAGGATGTGAAGAGAAATATATTTCCCTGAATAGACAAGTACGTTTCAAAGTAAATTTAAAAAAAAAATTATTGTCGTTTTAAAATGCATGTTTTAGAAAATTTATTATTTCTAAACATTTAAATTATAAAGTAAGTATTTTCTTTTAATCTATTTTAGCAATAATTATTTAAAATTGACTTGGTATTTGTTTTTTTAGAGAAAATCTAGTTTTATATTTTATAAAGTAGCCTTATTTTAAATGTTCCAATTATACATATTTAATAAAGTATTAAAATAGTTTTCAATCTAAATGTTAAAATATATTTTATAATAAAGTGCTTTAAAGTTATTTCAAAAATCTAAAGCTTTGTACTTGGTATTTTCGCTGGAAATAAATATTTGGGAATTTATTCAATAAAATGAGTGTGGGTTGGAAACTGTTTTCAAAAGGGTTGAAAATGGAAATATATCTTGCGAAGATATTTTGAGGTTAATAAATAATTTGGTGAAATTATTTATGGTTGATGGTTGTTTGTGAATGTTAATTGATAGTTAAATAACCGACTATCAATATTGGCCAAATGCGTTGATTGTTACGAAGAGACCGGGATCGGGATTAATTTCTCGAAAACCACTTCGATCTGGTTTGTACGTTTTCGTGGAAAAACGAGGTCGAAGTCGAAGATGGAGCAGTGAAGTGCAAGGGCTAGTCACTACTAATCCCGAGGATGTTTCCAAAATGGATGTAGTAGGAGTAGTGCATGTGGTTCCATTCGAACACGGGAAGGACTTGTATGGATGAACGCTTTCAGAACATCGTCAGGTGGACGATGAGCATTCTAAGTGAAACGTTCTTAAAAGGTAACGCTTAGCCTCAAGCCTCATCAACCGGGAATGAATGAAAATCAGGGGTTATTCAGCAAGGCTAGGTGGGTAGCACCCATTTCAGGGTGAGGTCATCCCTGTCTAGATGTCCCTTTTATTTCGGCTTAGTGATGCGGTTGCTGATCACAACCGTGGGGTGATCTTACTCGGGATTATCCAGTAAGGGGTAGTCCCAGTCTTGTGTTGTAGGGGGTCGGGAGTGATCCTCGGTATGCTGATCTAGATCAGGTACCGTGACAGGTGGTACCCCAGTGCCTAGTCATTAGTTGAAAATCCATTCTCCCTACGCGCCTTTTACGATTTTTGTTTGTATTACCCACTTTGTGGCTAGTAGCTGGAATTTAATAGATGTAACAATTTCGGCTATTTTATTTTTTTTTTTTTTTTTTTTTTTTTTGAGAAAAATGTGTGATCCTCTATCATGAGAGGAGAGCACACATGGAATACTATATATATAACTAAAAAATGGAGCTGCCAACATGCCTGACAGGTGGCAAGTCTAAAACAACAATAAAAATAAAGCAGTAGAAACCCCTCGAATGAGCTCCGGCAAAGCCACCGCCCATTACACCCTAGTATCGAGCTCCGGCAAGGCCACCACCCAATACTAAAGTGTTAGAGGTATCTAACAAAAGGAAGAGCACCAAACTGAAAATCAGAAGAAGACCAAGAGACAAGACAGGAGCAATCCGCGTCTCTGAGAAGAGCCATCCAGCAAGTCTGAAAAAGCTAAATGCTATCCAGCAAACCTGATAAGAGAAGAACCCGCATCCAACCTAAACAACACCTGAAATAGAACTAGCAAACAAATAAGAGAGAAACACATATATGTATATAAATAAAATTTATATACATATATGTGTGTATAGAAACCAAAAGAGAGAACTAAAGCTAGAATAATCAGACACAAACAAGAAACTAATTATGATCCTAGAAAAGAAAGAGAAATGTGATTTAAAGAATTATTAGAAACAGTATAATTGGAGTTAAGATTAAATGAGTTAATATTATTTCTAACCTTATTAAGATAGTCCTTAAAGCAATTATTTTTAGCTAATTTATATTTAGGATTAGAAATCCACTTTAAGCAGAAATTTGAGATTAAAATAATCAATTTGTTATTTTGTTGATAATTGTTATTAAAAATTCTTTGGTTTCTTTCAAACCAAATATACCAACAAGAAATAATGAATAAAGAATCAAGCAAATATCTAAAATCCTTATTAAACATGAATCTAAAAGAATTCCAATAAAATAAGCAATCAGAAATTCTAGAATTAATATGAAACTCAAAAATATTAAGGATCTTAATAAGAATAAAATAGGTATCCAAACAATCAAAGTAAATATGATTAATATCTTCAAAAAATGTGTTGCAAAAAAAACATTTATTGTCAATACTAATATTTTTCTTTTTTAAAAATTCAATAGTATTTAACTTACCATGAATGATGAGCCACATATGAATCTTAGATTTAGGAGGAGCATTAGACTTCCAAATGAATTTAAAACAATTGACAGAAACCCCCGAAAAGTTGATAAATTTGTAAAAGGAATTAGAAGTATATTTCTTACTCTTATCCCAATCCCAACTAATAAAGTCATTATCATTGTCAATATAATAAAGATTAAGTTTAGCATAAAGCAAGAAAAGATGTCTAAGAGTAGGTCCTTCTAAAATACAATTAAAATTAAAAGTCCAAGGAGGATCACTATCAGAATTGAAAACATCAGAGATTAATGCAAATTTGAAATTACAAATATCATATAAATCTTTAAACTCAATCTTAAGAGGAGTAGTAGAAATCCAACTATCATGCCAAAAAGAAGTACAGTTACCAGAATGAACTATAATATTTAAACCCAAGTTAAAGATATTACTGCATTTTAAAATAGATTTCCAAAAACAAGAAATATTTCTAAAACTAGAAGAACTAATATGGTATAAATTATAACTACCATTGTAATAAAAATTAGATATAATATCTTTCCAAATGGCCTTATCACTAATGTCCCTGAATTTCCATAACCATTTACCAAGAAGAGACAAATTCATATTATGTAAATTAATGACTCCTAAACCACCCTCTTTTTTAGATTTACATACAGTATCCCAATTAACTAAACATTTAATACTACTATTGGGGTTATCACCGCTCCAAAGAAAATCCCTTCTAATTTTATCTATTTTATCTATCACCCAGTCGGGAAACAGATGCATAGACATCCAATATATAGGAAGTGCTGATAAGACAGAATTAATCAAAACCAATCTACCTGCTCTAGATAGAAATCTAACATTCCAATTATTGATCCTATTTTTAATCTTATCAATAATAATTAACCAATCATCATGTTTAAGTTTCGAAGGTCTAATAACAAAACCAAGATAGTCAAAAGGAAAACTCATAGTTTTACAATTTAACGTATTAGCAACTAAATTTTCTACATTATCAATATCATTTAAAATTAAAACGGAACTTTTATCAAAATTAATTTTTAAACCAGATAATAATTCAAAACTATAAAGGATAAATTTAAGAGCAATAATATGTCTAGGGTGATGGGAGGAAAAAAGCAAAGTATCATCAGCAAATTGAAGGACAGATAAGCCAAAAGAAGAAATATCATTACCAATGGCACCCAAAAGGTTATTGCTAACGGCATTTTTAATAATCTTAGAAAAAACATCACCAGCAAGATTAAACAGAAGGGGTGATAAAGGGTCTCCTTGCCTTAAGCCTCTCTTAGATTGAATCTTATTACCAGAAACACCATTAACCATAATACAGGAGTTACCCGTTTTAAGCAAAATAATAATCCAATTAATCCATCTATTACTAAAGCCTCTGGCACGGAAAATTTCTATAAGGAAATCCCAATCAACCGAGTCGAAGGCTTTAGCAAAATCTAATTTTAAAATAGCACAAGTTATATTATTTTTACAACAAAGATTAATATATTCTTGAACAACCGCAACACCATCAGTAATATTCCTGCCTTTAATGAAAGCAGATTGCGAACAGTCAATGAGGTCATTCATTTTTAAACTAAGCCTATTAGCTAAAACCTTAGAAATAATTTTAACAGAGCAGTTCATCAAAGAGATGGGCCTAAAATCTTTTAAAGTATTAGCGCCCACTTTTTTATGTAATAAAATAACATTAGCAAAATTAAAACGACCTAATTGGAGATTACCATTATAAAAATCATTGAACAAACACATTAAGTCTAATTTTAAAACATCCCAAAAAGATTGATAAAAGAAAATAGGAAAACCATCCGGACCCGGAGATTTGTCTCCAGGTAAATCAAAGATGGCTTTACGAATTTCCTCAATAGTAAAAGGGGCATCTAAATCAGAAAGATTAATGTTAGAGGAAGATGGATAAAGATCATTCCATCTAGCACTAACTCTATGCTTAATTTTGGTGCCAAAAATGTCTTTGTAATAATCAGTAAAAGCATTATTAAGATCTCTTTGATCAACTAATTCCACATCATTAACTAAAATGGAGTTAATTGTATTACTACGTTTTCTATTATTAGCTAGATTGTGAAAGAATTTAGTGTTATTATCACCTTCATTTATCCAATGAAAATTAGATCTTTGTTTCCACATAACTTCCTCTTTTTCAAGAATAGAATAGAGATCCTCTTTTAAATTATTAAGAACATTCCTTTCACCAATATTTAATTGTCTAGATTCTTCAATCCTATTAAGTTTAAGTAATTCATTAAGAATATTATCCTTTTTAATTTTAATATTACCAAAAACATTTTTATTCCATTTTTTAAGAAAATACCTGAGGTTTCTAAGTTTAAGCACAAAAATTTTAGCAGAATTACCATAATACTTAAGGCAAAAATAATTCATAGATGACCACTTATTAATGACTAAATTAGAAAAATCAGATTCTAAAAACCACATTTTTTCAAATTTAAAAACCTTATTCAAAAATCTATGACTATCACAAGTAAGGATAATGGGACAGTGGTCAGAAAGGGTAAAAGGTAAACCTGAAACTCTACATATAGGGAATTTATCCTCAATATCATCACAAACAAAAAATCTATCTAAAAGAGCAAAGGAGGGAGACTCTCTATTATTACTCCAAGTAAATGATCTATTGGATAGAGGAATTTCGATCAAATTACATTGAATAATAAATTGATCGAATTCCTCCATAGCCAAATAATCACCTTCCCGAGGAGAACGCTCCCCAAAAAAACGAGTCACATTAAAATCACCCCCTAAAATCCAAGGACCAGGGGCAAAAGACCTAAACTCGAGGCATTCATTCCAAAGAATCCGCCTCTCAATTTTAGAATTAGGCCCGTAAACATTAGAAATATTAAGAAAAGAGTTATCAGAAAGATTAATTAAGATAATGTGTAAAGAGTGCTGCTTCTTAATACACTGAAGTAATTTAAAGAGATTATCTCTCCAACCAATCATAATGCCCCCAGATGAGCCCATTGAGGGAAGAAATGCCCAATTTCTAAAACGAAAACCACCCAATCTTCTAAAGAAACGAAAATCAGGACATTCAATTTTGGTCTCTTGAAGAAGAGCAATGTCAATAGAAAAATCTTTAAAAAAGATTCTAACCTTATCACATTTACTGAGGTCATTCAAGCCTCTAATATTCCAACTAATGACTCTCATAAACCCATAGATCTAGCCCTATCAAGTTCTTTACTTCTAATAAACTCACGATCTAACTCAATATCAGAAAAAATAAAAGCAGAGCTACTAGCTAACCGACTAAACTCAGAAGCAGATAAATCACCAAGCGCATAAGAAGAGTAAACACTACCAAAATCAAGATGCATACCAGAGCCTGGTTCCAAAACACTGCTCACAGTGCTTGAACCAGGAAACTCACCCGCTGACTGAGAGCGACTGCCTCTAATCCTGACACTGCGACGAACCAAACCACTCGAAGAAACATGCTTTCTACGCCTACCTCTCTTCGAAGTAGCAATAGAAGGCACTGAACTACCAAAAGCCTCAACATTCATAGCAGATAATAATCCATCAGATCCCTCACCTCCATCAATAGTATCAGTAGAATCCACACAAGCCACAGCACTAACATAATCCACTTGAGAATTGGTCAAACTCGGAGAAGCAAATGAAGAAATATTAACAACAGGAAGAAACTGGTCTAAAGCTTTGACCCCAGCTGAACCAGAGAAACACACCAAAGTAGACTCCCTAGGCAAATAGGGAAATTTATTCTCTGAAAAACAATCAACCTGTTCCAAAGAACCATGTGCTTCATGCACAACATGCAATGAATCTTTATTTGGCAAAATCTCATCAAATTGCGAAACATCATCAACAGACAAAGCCAACATATCATCTGAAGGAGATTCATCTGATAAAAGCCAATCAAGGGGAACTTCAGAATGATGCAACAGCAAAAACTCATCAACTGTGGAAGATACATCATCGCCCTCTAAATGAGTAACATCAACCCAGCTACTGATATCAAATAAATCAGAACAACTCGGTGACACTGAGACCACAGGCAAATCGATAAACTGCCTCACTGCCAACTCTTCAAAACACACAACATCATTATGGAGGAAATGATCACTAACTGGAGCAAGAGACTGAAATTCGAAAACAGAACAAATAGGAGACCCATCACAATCCAAACATTTGCTACCTAAAATATCAACCGAGGAAAGAGCTGAGAACTCTTTAGACTGAACACTATCAACATCAATTATATCCGAGCATTCAGAGACAGTATCTGGATCAAGACAAGCAAATCTGTTGCTAGTGGATATCTTGAAAGGTTCCAGAAAAGAAGAAGTACCTTTTTTGGAATTAGGATGAATAAATCCACTAAAAAAGATGTTATCCAAAGATGAAATACAGCGGTCGACATCTGGATCAGATAAAATGGGATCTAACCTTACAGAATCTTGAAAAAATGCAACAGAAGCCAGCTCTGACTCTGGAGAAGCCGAGTAGTCCAAAGTGTCAACAAGCGTCTCTGTATCTCCACTAAAATCTTGATCTCCCTTATCAGTATTTGGGGAATTAATATTGTTAAAGTGAGATAAAAGATCGTCAAGTAAATTCAAACCATCAAAACTCTTGTGTCCAAGATTACTGATTAATATACCTCTCAAGTTGATGAAATTGAGAACGAACAAAAAACCATGCTTAGCCAAAATATCAGAAGGAATGGAAGCATTCAATGAGGAATCAGTGGTACCAAAATAAATCTCTGGATCTCCAAATTTAGCTTTATAACCCTTGCCAATGTTTGGGGCATTAACAACATTAAAATGAAGAAGCAATGCTTCCAGGAGATTAAAACCTTCAAATCGAAACTGCCCTAAATAGTCGTTAATAAACCTTTTCAGAAGCATGATTTTAAGCACAAACTGAAAACCATTTTCAACCAAGAAATCAGACGAAACCGAAGAGGACGATAGGATCAAACACTTATCACTCTTATGACCAAAATTGCCGCAGCTGAAACACCTAATAGGATCTCGGCACTGGGATGCGAAATGTTTACTGTCTCCACATCTATAACAAAAAGATCCGTTTTTTTTAGAATCAATCCATCGGTTGAAAGAGAACTGAGGTTTCGCATCTCGCAAAGAATTCCCAGGCAAAAAATCTTTGACCACTTGAGCATAGGAGCGACGATGAAGTGAATCAGGAGCGGTAGCCTCAGAGATAATAAGCGAAGGAAAAGAAAGCGACGGGAAGAACTGAGATCTTGGAGAAAGGAAAGAACATGAAGAAGGAGCAGACATTTTTCTCGCTTCGGAAAGGTTCCCTTTACAATTTCGGCTATTTTAATAATTATTTGTACATAGACCCTATTATAATTTCAAAGGATTTAATAAAAAGTGTTTTAGCTATCATAAGATAAAAACCCGACATGTTTATTTGTGACGTGGCCTTACGAGAGCTTTTGACTTTCAAAGGATTTTTGTAACTTTAATAATCAATTTGGGTGTGGTTTTCTCACGCTGATATTTCAGACTGCCTCAGGTGTTATTTAACTATAATGCTCAGGTCAGACCGAATATTATAGAATACAAGAAAGGATGTTGTGAAGCTCAGGAGACGAGCTGGATGGTGATACGTACTTTCGTACTTGATTTATATTCCGCTGCGTATTCAGTTGTGTGAGGACAGGTTATGATTACTGTCCAATTGTGTGTTATGTGATTGATGTGCTCTAATGATGTAATGTATAAACCGATATATTTGTTTTTGTGAAAAGATCATTTATTATCTATTATAATTTATTCCGCTACGATGGTTAGATTCTGATGTTGTTTTCTATTTTCTTCTTCTACCTCTTCTTCTTTAACCCAAATGGTTCGAATTTCTATTCATCTTGATTTAATTGATGTAGAATAGTGTTGACTCAAGGGGTACGGATTTGCGGGCTGTTACAGTTGGTTCATAGCTTAGGTTGGTGATAACCTTGGCTCTGGTGGGAATTACTCAAATAGAGTCAGTAGTACACTAGAATGAGTTTAAGCGTATTTGTTAGTGAATATAAATTGTTTTAATATTGTGTTAGCTTATTGGTTGAGTGGAATTTGAATTCTGATCGAGTAAGTTGGCCGCTATTCAAGAAGAGTTTATAAACACCTGACACGATAAATTGACACAGTATTATTTTAAAGGTGGGTGAATGAAATAATTTTACCCAAAATATATTTTGATATAAAAGAAAAGTTTTTGTAAACTATTATAGCTAATATATGGTTGCTTGGATGTTAGGAATGATAATATTAAATTATTATCATTATTGTGTGGAAATTTAACTAGAATTGAAAATATAACCAAAGGCTAAGGAAATAAATTCAATTGTAAAATGAAATTTATAAATGTGAATTATAAATGTGATTTATAAATTGAAATATGATCAAGTGGGAATTAGTATAAGCATAAACTATACAAATAAATTATAGTTAAAATTTGATTTAAGCCAGAATTTGAAAATTTAAAACCCCGGAGATTTTGAAAGTATTTTTCGAAGTATTTTGAAGACAAATAATAGCATCATTGTTTTAGAAGTATTTCTAAAAGGAAATTGTTTCAAATAAATTTTTGGAAGGGAAATAGCATTGAGCTCACTTCAGTTGCTGGAAAATAACTTCGGTGATGACTACAGCATCATCGATGTTCATTTTCAAGTTTTTAAGTGACGGATTGCTGCCAAATTGATTTGTTCAAAAGACTTAGTTTGTTTTTGAAATTTCAAAGGAAATTTGTTGGGAATAAAAACTAGGATTGGTTTAAATTTTTAAGAAGTGTGATTTTGAGATAATGGTGATTTCAAATGATTTGAACCAGAAGCCGGGTGTTTAAAAATCTTGATGAGATAGGTCATAAGCTTATAAATTGAGATGATTTCTAAATCGGGAAGGAAATATGAGCTTTGAATGTTGGAATTTAAATTTAAAGTAAAACGTTAAAAATGAAATTAACTTGGATCAATGAAGAAAATTGTATCGAATTGAATTAAATAAATCTGAGTTAAAATAGAATTGAATTGGTATAAAATTCAGTTGAGTTATGGGTGATATCGAATGGAATTAGATCCTTAAATAAATAGAAGTAAGTTGGATAAGAAATAAGTTGGATAAGAATTGGATTGGAATAAATGAATTAGAACAACTTATAAAAGAATTAAAAATCCATGGAATAAAAATATGCTTGGGTTATAAATAAGCGTAAATCTCGAGTTAAAAATAAAAGATGAATATAATCAAGACTAGAGTGAATGGAAATGTGTAAAATAATAAGTTGTGACTTATAAAATTTAAAAGTGGAATAGAAAACCCAAAATAAATATTGTTTGATGATTTGGATAATAAAACAAAAATCCAAACTTGAATTATAAATAGGGGGAGAACTAATTAGATAATAAATTAGTTAATAAAATATGTAAATGGAACCTAATGTAGTTAAATAGGAGCTATATTATGAGTTAATAATGAAATTTGGAAATAAAACTAAAGTTATAAATCAACAAAATCCCTCAAATTGTATCTGACTAAATCCAGGTATTGTGGCCTCTCAGGCCTCCCCGGTTGATTCTACCATAGAGGCCAACGATAGACAATAACTCCCCCCCGAACGACTTGAATTGTTAGTGAAGTAAATATAATTGTAAATGTTGCCAAATAAAATGAAATTGGATTAAAATAGGGATGGTTTTAGTTGCAAATAAAACTCAGATGAGTGGGGATAAATTGAAAATGGCATTGTAATCAATTAAATGAATTGAATCTGAAAATTTAAAATTTATAATAACTAATCAAATAAATTTGTAGATTGAAATGAGATTTGATTGAAATAAAATCAAGTTAAATTGAAAAGAAAAATTTATTTGTAAAATGAAAATGAGCTTAAGTATGAAATTTGAATAATTTTAAATAAATTAATTTAAGTTTAAAATTAGTGGAAGCTTGGCTTCGAAAAAAGGGTAAAAGTCCATTAAATAAAATCTTGGGTAAAATTAAATTGGGAAATGGTTATTAATATATAAGCATGGAATGGTTCAAGCTTAATAAAATGGTCTCAAATGAAATGAAGGCAAATAAGGAATGAAACATAAATGAATGGATCGTAAATAGAATTTAAAAGGAATAAAATTGAAATAGAAGGTGTCGAGCTAAATAAAATTATTGTGAATGAATTAAAATAGAAGGAATTAAATAATAAATTGAGTTGGAATCAATTTAAAATGATTATAAGCTTAAGTAATTGTTATTTGCATGAATAACATCAAATTTGCACAAAAAATTAGTCATTTTATCGTAAACGAAAATAAATGTATTAACAGAGGTGAATAGAATTGATTTTTAAATCAATTGGAGTAATATGGGTTTGTTTAAAATTAAAATGATTTGAATGTGAGCAAGTGGGTTGTAAACCATTCAAATTGAATGAAAATGGTATATGAATTAATTGAAAACAGTTGAATTAGTATTAAAACTATATAAATTGCTTACGGAAAGTGTTTAGTGTGCATTGCATTTAGAATTCATGTGTTTAACTATTGCAAATAAGTGAAATGTTGTTAAACTTCATATATATATGGCACTTACATGTTTGAATTGAGTAAGTCCAGGTACCGGGAAGCGTTTGGCTGGATTTTGGACACGCTAACTGCTAAATAAAGGTACGCCTACGCAATAAAAATAGGAAATATGAACATTTTTTGTTTTTCCGACCAGGTGGGTCGATGTATATATATTTATATCTTTTATCAAATTGCAAAAGCACCTCCGTACAAAGGAGACTCTGCCAAAATTTTCCGAAAATTTTGGGAGTTAGAATTTTTTTTGAATTTTTTTGGAAAAACTAATTTGAATAGAAGTAGATATAAACTAAGTTGATGAAGTGAAAATAAATATAAGAAGGGTATAAAATACTTCTATTAAACTTAAGAAGAAATGGTGAAATTTTTAAGTAATGTAGGTGTCGGGAAAATATATTGAATAAGCATTTGAGTGAAGATTTAATAACAATATATCTACATCATACGGCTTGGATGAATAGATATTGACATTTTGTAAGGAAGTCAATAAAATGTTTTTGAATGTTGTGATTGGATATTATTACTAAGTAGGATATGTAGGTATTATAAAGGAAAAGGAAAATTGGTTTTGATTTCAGAAGATAAATTTGAATTGCTCGACAAAAGAGGTATGTGTTTAAATCTCTGTATGAAATTTGATTGAGTTTTATCTAGCCACTTGGCCTTTTGTTTTCTTTTGGAATCTGGGGCCCGTAGAGGCATTTTGTAGTTGTAGCGAGCCAGCCACGCAAAGGAGACGCTGGCGAAATTTTTCGAAAAATTAGAGAGATAGAAAATTTTTGAGAAAGTTATGATATATTAAATTTGAATTTAAATTTGAATTTGAATTTGAATTTAAATTTGAATGGTTGAATAAGTAAAGTTATTTGGAAACTATGGAAGGTTTTGGAAATTTGGTTGAAGTAATAATGGGTCTTCAATAAAAGATATGTTATGGCAAGTTGATAACTGTTTGGTTTTGGAAAAAGTAATGGGTATTGGATCATTATTCCTAACTAGCAATTTTGGAGACGAAATTCTTTTAAGGGGGAAGGAATGTGACGACCCGGAATTTTTTGATGTTTGAGATTGGAATATTTAATTGATTTTAAATATTTAGAGGTTAATTTTTAACCTGAATTCAAATATCACTTTTTATTTGATAATTAAATTATTGAATTAAATAATTTGATGTTGGGTAAAATGTGAAAACTTGAGTCTTAAGCCTGTTAAAAATAATTTGAAGGCTTGTAAAATTTATATTGATAATACCGAAGATAGTAAAATTGTTAAAATTGAATTTAAAGGTGATTTGTTCAGTTTCGAAAATATATCATTTAAATCGATATTTAAAAATAACCTTCCGAGGCGCAGTCTTGGAATTCGACGAAACCAGTTTTATTGGATTCGTAATAGTGTATTATTATCGGATTTCAATTTTCGTAGTGTTTGGATTTGTTGAGTGAGCGTACGATATATAAACGCGTTGAATTTAAATCGAAAATTCAATATAATAACTGGGTCCAAAAAGTTATATTCTCCATAGATCGAATTAGGACTCGAAACCTTTTCCACTGCGTTCGAAATAGGGGTATAACATTATAAACGCCTAGCGACATGCCTAGATATGAGTTCAAATTTTTACAGTATATAATTTGAGATATTTTATAAAAAAATATTCACATCAAAGTAAAATTTGAATCAATAGTCAAACCTTCTCGTATACGCCACTCCCCTCAGCTTAAATTCGTGTCCATCCTTATCTTCTTTTCATATCTGCCAAAAATCAGGGAGATAATCTTTTTTTTAATTTTATTTTCCTCTCTGTTCGATAATGGTGTTAGTTCGTTGCCCAACTAATCACCATCACTCTCCCTCCTCTCATCAAAATCAAATTCATTTCGATGAAGTGAATGAAGCTCGATTCGAACACGAGCCGTTGCTCGATTTCATCGGCATCTAGGGGGAAATTTGATCAAAATTCAAAGCAAAGAAAATTTTATTGGCTGAAGCCGAAGAGGATAGAATCGACTCAAAATTTTGCATCGCAATTCGATCGCGATTGGGGCCAGTGCAACGCTTGGATTGGAAGTGGTCGCCATGTGCTCGCAAGGTGGATGGAGGGTCGATTTGGGAGAGGCGAAGAAGAGGTTGTGATGGATCGAGTTCGGCATGTGAGTGAAGGAAGAGGGATATCAGGAATAGGGCGAGAGGTTTCGGCTGGTGACAGGGAGCTCGGGTGAGGTTCTCGTTGCGTTGACGGGTCGAGGAGGATACCAAGTTGTGTAACAGTGAGGTATTCGTCTCTCCTTCTCATTTTTACTTAATTAAATATATTCAGACTGAAAAAATATATTAATAACAGTGAGATATATGTATATGCAATCTGTTTTTTTTTCTTTTTTCTTTTTTCCGTTAAAGTATATATTTGTTTATGCATGTACAATATGGTTAAAAGGAATGTCTTTACAGTAAAGAGATAAAATTTTGTTTGTAATTTAATAGGGTTGAAGGATTTTTTGTTATTAGAATTTAAGTATATATAGGTAAGGTTTTGAAAAATTTTATGGGGGTTTTATGTTTGAGAAGTTATTTAAAATTAGATTTTCAAAAGAAAATAAATATACATTTTTAAATTTACCAATTTATCAATATATTAAGGAAATAATTTGTTTAACTGGTTAATCAATTAGTTTGGTTACTAAAGATAAATTGTTAAAGGAAATCACTTTAAACCAAATCCTTAGTTAATTAAACTTTAAAATGGTAACTAATTGTTCAATTATGTCAAATATTAATGAATTGTATAAATATTTATACAAGGTCTAAAATCATGGAGAAATCAAGCCGGAATGGAAATGGGTTGCAAGTAAAATAAAGGTGAGTTAATCACATTCATATGGTTATAATTTAAATTTAAATGGTTAAATTTAAACAATTGGTTGATTGATTGATTTGATGGGATGTGCTATATTATATGTAGTACATAATATATCTTAGAATGATTGATTTCCCGCATTATATAGCGGATGAGACCCTATGCGCCGCATAATAGCGGATGATATTATATTTAAAACCCATATACCACGATATTCCACTTCGAAGTGGAATTGGTATTTTATATTGTGCTAACATCTGTGGATGCAGGGAAACAGGTTGGAGGGTTCCAACTGGATTCCTCAATATTATTTATATTGTTCAATATTCTCTGTTATGCATATTCGATACTCTGTGATGAATATTATTGATAATTGGAATATTGAATGCTATGGTTTACTTGAATACATTTCGGTACATCGAGTTATCAAAATATATAGAATTGGATTTTTGAAAATAAAAGGAAGAGAATTTGTAAGTGAAATAATTATAGAGAATTTAAATAAATTAAGAATGAACTGTATAAGAATATTAGTGGTTTTAAAATTCTAATAAATAAATTACGTATATGGAAAGGGGATTTTGAATAAACAAGAAGATATTAAATTTTAAACTTCAGTGTTATTCTTTAAAAGAATAAAGCATTTATTTTAAATTTAAGATTTAAATTATTGAAAAGAATAAAGAAGATATTTGGGAAAATCTGAAATTGGTATGTTTCAGTTAAAAGATTTAAAATCAAAAAAATTCTACAATTAATGGATTTTGAAATGAATTGAGTGAGTAAAGAAATTTATTTCAAAATGGAGTAAATTGGAAATTAATTTGAAAATTGATTTAAGTGGTTGAAGTAGGAACTTTAAAAGAGAAGTGGGACTTTGGATTTATAAACCAAGTTTATAAAACTAAAGTAATGTATCAGGGGATATTTGGAGAAATAAATTCACGATTTAAAGTTATTAAAGGAATGAGAAATTTTGTTTAAAAATAAATTGTGATTTACTTTTAAAGGATGTGAAGAGAACCATGAATAGCCAAGTACGTTTCAAAGTAAATTTAAAAAAAAACTTTTAATGTCGTTTTAAAATGCATGTTTTAGAAAATTTATTATTTCTAAACATTTAAATTCTAAAGTAAGTATTTTCTTTTAATCTATTTTAGCAGTAATTATTTAAAAGTGACTTGGTATTGGCTATTTTTAGAGAAAATCTAGTTTTATATTTTATAAAGTAGCCTCATTTTAAATGTTCCAATTATATATTTAATAAAGTATTGAAATAGTTTTCAATCTAAATGTTAAAATATATTTTATAATAAGGTGCTTTAAAGTTATTTCAAAAATCCAAAGCTTCGTACTTGGTATTTTCAGCGGAAATAAATATTTGAGAATTTATTCCATAAAATGAGTGTGGGTTGAAAACTGTTTTCAAAAGGGTTGAAAATGGAAATATATCTTGCGAAGATATTTTAAGGTTAATAAATAATTTGGTGAAATTATTTATGGTTGATGGTTGTTTGTGAATGTTAATTGATAGTTAAATAACCGACTATCAATATTGGCCAAATGCGCTGATCGTTTCGAAGAGACCGGGATCGGGATTAATTTCTCGAAAACCACTTCGATCCGGTTTGTACGTTTTCGTGGAAAAACGAGTTCGGAGTCGAAGGTGAAGCAGTGAAGTACAAGGGCTAGTCGCTACAAATCCTGAGCATGTTTCCAAAATGGATGTAGTAGGAGTAATGCCTGCGGTTCCGTTCGAACCCGAGACGGACTTGTATGGATGAAAGCTTTCAGAACATCGTCAGGTGGACGATGAGCATTCTATATGAAACGTTCTTAAAAGGTAACGCTTAGCCTCAAACCTCATCAACCGGGAATGACTGAAAATCAGGGGTTATGCAACAAGGCTAGGTGGGTAGCACCCATTTCAGGGTGAGGTCATCCCTGTCTAGATGTCCCTTTTATTTCGGCTTAGTGGTGCGGTTGCTGATCACAACCATGGGGTGATCTTACTCGAGATTATCCAGTAAAGGGTGGTCCAGGTCTTGTGTTGCAGGGGGTCGGGAGTGATCCTCGGTATGCTAATCTAGACCAGGAACCCTGACAGGTGGTACCCCAGTGCCTAGTCATTTGTTGAAAATCCATTCTCCCTACGCGCCTATTACCATTTTTGTTTGTATTACCCACTTTGTGGCTAGCAGCTGGAATTTAATAGATGTAACATTTTCGACTATTTTAATAAGTATTTGTAGATAGACCATATTATAATATCAGAGGATTTAATAAAAAGTGTTTTAGCTATCGTAAGGTAAAAACCCGACATGTTTATTTGTGGCGTGTTCTTACGAGATGCTTTTGATTTTCAAAGGATTTTTGAAACTTTAATAATCAATTTGGGTGTGGTTTTCTCACGCTGATATTCCAGACTGACTTGGGTGTTATTTAACTATAATGCTCGGGTCAGACCGAGTATTATAGAATATAGGAAAGGATGCTGTGAAGCTCAGGAGACGAGCTGGATGGTGATACGTACTTCTGTTGATTTATATTCCGTTGTGTATTCAGTTGTGTGAGGACCGGTTAGGATTACTGTCCAATTGTGTGCTATGTGATTGATGTACTTTGATGATGTAATGTATAAACAGATATATATTTTTTTGTGTAAAGTTCATTTATTGCCTTTATATTTTATTCCGCTGCGATGGTTAGATTCTGATGTTTTCTATTTTCTTCTTCTACCTCTTCTTCTTTAACCCAAATGGTTCGGATTTCTGTTCATCTTGAGTTGATTGATGTAGAATAGTGTTAACTCAAGGGGTACGGATTTTCGGGCTGTTACAAAATCATATCCTTTAAAATATCAAATTCAATGAGTCCCAAATCGATTTTTATTAAATAAAATTCTCAACTAAGTACAATTCCAGATCAATTTCCAATTTATCTTTCAACCTTAATTTGTTGAAATCATTGTAAATTCTATATTAAAATATAATTTAAATAAATACTTAACCATATTATATTTTAAATATAATCAAACTTTATTATTAACTTATTTATAACAATAAATTTACACATAGCTAAAAAATCAATAATAAACTAACATTTATATAGTTTCTAAATCAATATTGATATAAAACCATATATTTCTTTACAAAACCATAGAAAATGATTTCAAAGTACTTTTATATATAGACCATGGTGTCTGTGTACAATTTTCTACCCTATGGTCAAGTGATACGGATATTTACCATTTCAATCCGTAATATAAAATAAAAATACGGTTATATATCATTTCAAACCGCAATCCCGAATGAAATAAAAATGCATAACAACTTGCAGTTTATAATAATATATAATACAACATCCATTCATCCAATATCAATCATCAACCATTTATCACAATCATCATCCAATTCAAACAATAACATCAATATATAACAGATAATAAGTAATAGGTATTTATTGACAGTTTATATTCAATAATAAATCAAACAACTATTTAACTGGCAGTTTATATGCAAAAATAAATTAATACAATTTAATTCAACAAAATTCAAACTGGGATGATGATTAAAAATATGCCAAATAGTCATAAATGAATTTCAAATCACATCAGAAGTTAATTTAACACAAATAAGAAATTTTAGAAGTTATGAGTGGGTTAAAACACTCACCTTTTGAATTTAAATTGAATTTAAATCCAATTTAAACCCAAAATTTGAACAGTCTCAGAATTCGTCCAAACTTGCGGAAAAATGTCAGGAATTCCAATATGAACCTAGTAAAGAAAACCGTGCGTGAAACGGACCTCGTATGTGAAAGTTATTGCGGTTTGAACGATCAACAATATAAATTAAAAATAATTAAAATAATTAATAAAGTACACGTCACCTATCCTCTCTCCCTCATGCACATGGTCGACGCAGGCACGCACAAACCCAATCACGAATGGTCAACCTCGATTTTGAACACAAAATCCACGCACCTCGGGCCACCAGGACATCGCCGGCCACCTTCAAACCCTTCGCCTCGCCGAGACGCGTCGACCGGCACCATTGCGGCCTCCCATGGCAACGCCTCCGTCGCCGCCCTTTATTGGTTTTCGAAACCCTAAGACGTCAATTCCAACCTCCACAGGCCATGCTAGGCCACGAGACCACTACCTACTGACTTCCCCTGCCGAGTTCTCCAATACCCATCTCTCAATTTCCCCGATCGAAGCCTAAATCGAAAAGCCCCAATATTGCTTAGGGTTTCGAAATTTCATGGCTTTGACCACTATTTCTGGATGCCTTGAGCACTATTTCAGACAATGGACATGAGACGCTGATTCGTATTGATGAGATCTTGGATATATATTTTTTTCTGAATTTTTTTTGAGGAGGTTGAATTTTTGGAATTGAATTTGATTTTGAAATTTTGAATTAGAATTAGGGTTTGTCTGTCATTGAAATGAGGAGGTGAAAAGAAATTGTACGTACAGACAAATGATAATGGGAAACAAAAGGGTTTATAACAGGGTATATATAGGCAGGGTTGAAAATAAAAAGAACGGATCAGATTGGTTTGGACTGTTAAACGAATAATGGCCCGAAAAGCCCGTTCTTACTCCGGAACTGAATTGGGTGAACCCATATATCAAAATAGATATTTTAAAATATTTTAAAATAAATGGAACAGGTTTCAGGTCTAAATTCCATCATATGAAGAAGTTATGCTAAAATCAAATTATTTAAAATCGATTTCAATTTAATTGATTTCAAGGCGTTTCAAGCCCATACGATCAAACGACAAGCCTGATCGCTACGAAACTTGAAATCCTACAATAATTCACCGTTACGGATCTGATGAAACTGGTTCGTCGAAATCCAAGTCAGTGGCCAAAATGGCTATTTTTCTATTAATTAAATAAATTAATATTAAATTAAATCGATTTTCTCTTCAATTATTATTATTTCAATTTCTATCAATTCGGATTGCTAAAAAATTCACAATCCTTCATAACCAATTTTCATATGGATTAAATGTTGCATATTCCACACTTTCAAAGCTTTAAATTTCTATTTCAATTGTTTATAGATTATAAATTAAATTTTCAATAATTCAATGAAATTAGCTTTCCATTTATTTTCAATACATTCGTTATGGAATAACTATTTTGTTTCATATCTATTACCTTAATGTTACACAATTTCTTCTTAGTTCTAATCATCGTAGCATTGAATTTCATTTGCTACAAAAATTCCGTTTATTATGTTCATTAATAAATTGGTTAGTTTCAATTCCTATATTATGTTCATTACTACTCTATAATCTGGTTAGCCTTTGTTCAACCTTTCATTACTTTACTATACTCTAATTTGACAACTCCTAACATTGTAGTACATTTCCCATTACACTAATATTCGCCTATTTACATCTTACATTTGTATTAATGTTACATTAATATATTCAAATTTCTAACTCCTTTGTTATTACTGTCTATTTCCATTTACTATATCTTTGCCAAATATATACATTAATTACGATTAAATATGCTTAATAAATTTATTTACTTGGTTTCATGCTTTTTATTACATCAATTACTGCCTTATAAATAAATTTACGTTTCTATTCAATTTACATTCACCCTTTCCGTTATTATATTAATTATCATTAAAGTAATATTAATTACCTTTATTTTTAGATTGGTAAATTACTGGTAACGACAACCATTTGTCACCATTATAGCCTTTATAATACTTGTATGTTTATTCTTCAAAAACAACTACTATCTACTATAATATTTCACATCTTTTAACACAATAAGGATGCAACTAACATTGGTTCATGATTTATTACATTAAAATCTTAAAATTTCATCTTAATTTCAATTAACTAATATTTAGATATTTAATTTATTTTAATGCAGTTAATCCAATTATTATAGTTCAAATCCCAATAAATTGATAAATCTTTATTTTCCATTCTTTTAATTCCACAAATTGTCCTATTATAAATAACATTGACATTATTTCCAAATAATATTACAATTACTGACAAAACATTGATTTTATTCAATTACTATTTATTATTGTTAAATTCATTAACTAATTCAATATCTATGTTCGTTTTCTTGTATTAAATTTAATATCAAGTATACATTTACCTTTTTCAACTAATTGGGATTTCAATCATGTTCATAATAATTAACTATAAATAACATCGTTGCATTTCACCTTAGTTATTATTTCATAAATATGATTCCCAATTTTATTTCTTTCAGTATTAATTACACAATCATATTAAATTAACAAATTTCAATTTTTGTATTCTAGATTTAATTACCAAAACCTTATTAAATTAACAATTTTTAATTATCGAAATTCGTGGGTCGTTATAATATGGCAGAGTCAATACTCTCAATATCAAAAACTTAGGAAGTTCTTTTCTTGACATTGATTTGAAACCTATAATTTATCTTCAATGTACAGGAATATTTGTTAGACATTCTAATGTGTTATGTCCAATTATGTTTGGTTAATTTCATTTCATCTCTCATAATCAGTTTTATCTTTGGATCATATCCAAAACCATTATACTTCCACTTATTTCTTAAAAGATATTCTTTTGCCACAAAGTTGGTATATCTTGAGACAACAATTTCTTCTCAGTGAAATATAAAATATTTATGAATTGCCTTATATATATAATTGATTTGGTTTTAGTGTATGAAACTTATGTTCAAAACATAAATTGGTCAATATTGATCGACTCTAAACTCTTTTGTGGTGGTCCACACAAGATCCCTCTCAAAAAATAATTATGTGCAGTCTTTCGACTCGCATAACATGTCAACCTTTTGACCTAGAATATATTGGAGTTTCTTTTAAAACCTCATCTTGTACGATTTTATAAACTATTCTTTAAAAGAAATCAATTTGAACATTATGTATTACCCGTAAGCACAAAATCTTACAAAAAGACACTACAAGAAATAGAGCATTTTCTGATGGCTTCAGACCGTCGACGGCCGTCGAAAGCTGTGGGGAGCCGTCGGAAAAAGTCGCTGCAAAATAATTCGTCTTTGAACAGATTTTCCAGTGGCTCCTGACAGCGTCCGTCGACTGCTTTTCGATGGTTTTCAATCGCCGTCCGATGGCTTTCGACAGCCGTTGGAAGGCACACGGACGATCACGCTATGTGTCGAAAGCCGTCGGGAGCCATTAGAAATATGCCATCTGTAGCCGTCGGAATCGATCAGAATTTTTTGGCCTACAGGCCTTTGGGAACCGTCGGAAAACATGGAACATTTTTTTACATTTCTGCTGTGATTTTGGCCTTCCATCCATAATTCATCAATATAATATATTTCACCCAACTCAATATATCCACTCAAATATTCAATATGAAATCAAACCATAGAAAGATAATCAAAGATCATGAAGAAATAAATCAAACCTAATTCATATAAAATCAAACCAAACTCCACTACCATAATTTACATATACATCAATCCTTCACCAACTCCTCACAATCAACTCCCAAATGTCAGAATCTCTACCACCAAATGTATCATCAAACAATATAGGCAACAGTTCAAATCCAACTCCACTAACTCAATGTATCATCCACACTTACAAAACACTAACATAAAATAAAAAAACATACCTATCACTTCGGACAATCAACTCCAGAACCTTCCGAACCAGCAGAAGATAGAAAGCGGCCACCATATTGTTGCATGTACTCAACAATAAGCTGATCCAACAGATGTGTCATCGCAATGGTTCTGATCTTTCACTTGCACCATCCTAGCTCTCAACTCTTCGATCTCTGCTAGATCGATATCAGCTCTGGTCGGTTGGTTGGTTTGCCGCTGTTTTTTGGCCTACAACATTTATTTAATTTAGTCTATAATCTTACTATCAAAGCTATAACATAATGTGTTAATTGTTCTATCTATAAACTAATTACTGCAATTAAAGTGATGTGAAGTTCTTAAAGCTGAAAGATTATTAAATTGTTATATCTTAATATATTATTCATTACCACTTGATTGCCAAAGCCATAACGCATGTTCCATGATGGTAGATCCATGACTGACTTAAAAATAATGTCCTCCTCATCCATCGTGAGCTGCACTCGACCGGTATCCTCCAGGAGTTTCTGGCATTGTTCCATGAACCTTGCCTGCATGAACAAATAAAAATGCAGTTAAAATTAATATTGTGATATCTTAATTCATTATAATTTAACAATTAAAACAACTACTAATAGTACATAAAATAAAATATGCTTACATGGCTCTTTCTTAATTTATCGTCATACCATGTATATGAAACTGTCCTGTCCGGATTTACATGCTCGACGACATGCGTACGGGTAAACACATCCATATAGGATACATGATTCTACGCGTCAGCTTCCTGAAACTGATTATTATCTACTGTTATTGTATATTCAAAATGATATAGCACAATAACTATTTATAATTCACATTTAATAAATTTACCAACTCCTGGCGATACTGCTGGAATGACTTTGACCCTCCTCGATGAGTGATTTTTGTTCCTATTTGAAAAGTTTCTTTTCGACTCTGCCTGTACATTTAAATTTAACACATTATTTACTTACCAAATATTTTTGATATTTATGTATCAATCAAATAATTAATAAAAGTTTAGTACACTTACCTTCATCTCGTCACTATCCCAATGTCTCAGTCACCCTTCCCATTCACTCGTCCCCATCCAGTTTGGCTTCTGCCCTTTATGCTTTACTATCGACATGGAATCCCTATGGTTCTTCCTAATCTTTTGCATTCAGCTGTAGGTCATCTGACTGTATGTCCACAGCGGCTTGTGTTTCATGATAAACAAGCAAACAAAAATTAAACAATAAAAGGTGAACAATAAATAAGCGATAAAAACAAATTATGAATAGAAAACAGAAGATTATACTTAGAATGGAATCCTGCCAAATACAGTCGAGGATGTGGGGAGGGATGTTATCCCACTTCGGCCAACAAACCGAAATCTTACTCTTGTACGCCTCCCTCGAAACTGATATAACTACAGCTGATGGTTGTAGCTCAAACCCCTTGTGTTAAATATGATACATATTAGTATATTGTATACAAAATATTTAGGATGCTGAAAAATGTTTAACACTTACCCCTCGGCTCTAGGTACTAGAGTCACAAAGGTTGCTGGGGCGATTGCGATAGACCGCTGCCATCGCCTCCTGAATAATGGGAAGAACTCCCCCTTCTGGATGACATGATACCTATCACATACACATCGTTTTATAAGAGAACAATAACATGATAATGAAATATATTTTATAGTTAAATGACATAAATGATATAAAGTACATAAAGGGCAAAGTATACCTAATTCAAATTGGGTCTCATATTCCAACGATAAGCAGAATACATTACATATTTAAATAAATTGCTAAATAAATGACATAAAAGATGTAAATGACGATAAGTAGATTCAACACATTTATAAAAAATACTATAAAGCCTTTTATCTCGGGAAAATACGACAGATAAGTCGCCAATGCAAGATTAGAAGGCGCGACCCACAACAGTAGAAAAATAATCAGTGGTCAGTAATCAGTTAGGTTTCAAAAATCAAGAGCAATATTTAATACCTCATCAACTAGAAAATTTGGTTTCATAAATGGTAATGCCATTAAAGATGTAAATGAAGATAAACAGATTCGGTTTAATAAATGACATAAATTACATAACTAGCAAAATAAATCTCATCAATTACATCAATTTCGTAATACACCAAGAATTCAACATAATTACATCAATTGCATAATTACATCAACTACATATTCTCATCAATTACATCAATTGCATAATTACATAACTAGCAAAATAAATCTCATTATTTATATCAATCCTTATCGTTTTCTGATTCAGATTCGGTCTCATATTCTATGTTATTTTCCTCCTTACTCTCGAATGCTTCTTCCAAAAAGTTTGATTCATCGTTCAGAGGTCCAAAATCAGTACGATCATCTGTAATTATTATTTCGTTGCTTTGCCTAAGATCTGCTTGATAAACTTGTTCGTTTGGAATATTCTTCCCATCAAACGTAAATCTTGCCTTTTTTTTAAAACTGTCGACCAATCTGCCTTATCTCTTTTTAGAGACGGATAAGGAGCGTAATAAACTTGCAATGCTTGTTTGGCTAGTAAAAAAGGATCGTACTTGTGATAATGCGATGTGTGCTTTATTTCAATAAGACTATAATCCTTGTGCTCATTAATTTCAGAACCTAGAACATTGCTAAACCAATTGTATCTAAATTGAGACACCTCCTCCGTGGGTCATAAGAAATATATCAGTTGCAAAATTTGTGTTAAATGCCATAACAATCATTTATGTGATTTTTTGGATCATCACCACCATTAACAAATACACATGTATTATTAGTTAATTTTTCTCCACTGTATTCTTTGGTGTTAAATTTATATCCATTGACGAAATATGTTGGATATGTCTTGACATTTCTTTTTGGTCCCAACGCAAGATATTTCAAACCTTCATCAACCACGCAATTTCTCGATTCATAAACGTACTTTGAAAATTAATCATAAAATTCTTTACTGAGATCTCCGTGCGGAAGTTAACTTTCATAAACACTGTATATATGAATAAAATATTGCATTAAATTATACACGCAAATGCATTATGGAATTGAATAAATCATAAATTATTATTACAGATTACCTAACAAATGGTGCAACCTTAGCATAATTTAAAAAAATATAAGTGGGTGTTGCATGAAGACCTCTATCGTCAAGCCATACTTCTACATATTTCCCAGAAGGTTGACCATGTTGTCTAAAAATAGATAACATTATTTGGGAGGACTCTTTTTCATCGCCTTCGTCATTACGAGGAACACTTTCAAATGATATGTTCACATGGTCACTTAAATAGCAAAAGAAAAAGAATGAAGCTTCTTCTTCGATGTAAGATTTACATATCGAACCTTCAACTCGTGCATTTTGCCTCGCTTTTTTCTTCAGATGATTCAAGTATCTATGCAAAATTAATTTATATTAACTTTAACTTCCGAATGTAACTAAATTAATAGGTAACATATTACATACCTCTCAAATGGATACATCCATCCATATTGCACAGGACCTCGAAGTCGTGCTTCGAATGGGAGATGAACATGTAAATGTTCCACTATATTAAAAAAACCCAATGGAATTATTTTCTCTGATCTGTAGAGCAATATAATAATATCTACTTTAATTTTACATAAAGGTTGCACTTTTAAAGTTGAGAACAAAGCTCTTTGTAAAACCGACTAAGCTCCGTTATTACCTTCCAACTTTTAATGACAATAGTTCTTTGAATAGAACGGGTAATAAATTTTCCATCATTATGTGATAGTCATGGCCTTTCATTCCGCTCAATCTACCATTTTTAAAGTCAACACATCTACGAAGATTTGATGAAATCCCATCAGGAAATCTTTACCCTTCCATCCATTTTAACACAACTTTAACTTGATTATTATCTAACTGGTAACATGCTTTGGATTTTTACTGTCATTTGGTTTCATATGAAGCATGGGACGTTTGCATAATTCTTGTATATCGCATCTTGATTTCAGATCGTCCTTTGTCTTCCCTTTGACATTCAAAATTGTGTTAGAAACATTATCAAATATATTTTTCTCATTGTGCATCGCATCAATATTATGACGAAGCAGAAGATGCTTCCAATAAGGAAACTCCCAAAATGATTTCTGTTTGCACCAGTTATGAATAGTCGATTTGCTTTCAATTTTTGTTTGCACTCTAGTTTCATATACCTTTAGATAGCCCCTTACAAGTTCGTATATGACTTCGCTTGGCCATATCGTTGATGATTGTCTAGTTTCTACTCTATTAGCTAAAAGTTTTTCTTGACTACTCTAAAGGGACGATTGACATGGAGAAAACATCGATGGCAGTCAAACCATGAAATTTTCTTACTATTCGGTAAAGAAAATTCCCACGTTTCATCCATGCAATATGGACATGCTAGACGATCAGATATACTTCATCCTAAAAGCATTGCATAGGCAGGAAAACCACTCGTGGTCCACAACAATGAAGAAAACATGAATTTTTTCTCTTTGAAATGTTATATGCTTCTACTCCTTCATTCCACAGTATTTTTAACTTCTCAATCAACGGTTGTAAATAAACATCAATTCCTTGTGATGGATCACCAAGGCCAGGAATGACAACAGCTAGAAACATATATTGTGTTTTCATACACATCCACAGAGGTAAATTATAAGGTGTGATGATAATAGGTCAAGATGAATATTTAGCAGTGGATTGAGAAAATGGTGAAAACTATCTGTATATAATCCAAGTCTAACGTTACGACTCTCCGCTGCAAAATTGGGATAAGTTTTGTCAAAATGCTTCCATGCATCCATGCTTCTCCACGACTGGATGTGTCAATGTACTCTCTTCCTCCATTCTCAAACTATGTCATCTCATATGAGATGCAGTTACAGAAGATGCGTATAATCTTTGACGCCTAAGGGTGATGGGTAAGTAATGCATACGCTTGTACGTAACTTCCTTTCCCTTCTTTTTTCTTGGTTTGTATCTTTCCTGATTACATATTTTATAATTCCTAAGAGTTATGTCATCTTTCCAAATCAACATGCAGCCATTTAGACATGTATCTATTTTTTGATAAGGTAAACCAAAATCCAACATAAGTTTTTTAACTTCATAGTGATTTTTGCACATTAAATTATCGGGCGGCATATGTCTTTTTGCAGCTTGTACAACGGCTGTAAATCTGGCTTCGGTGATATTGCATTTTGACTTCACCGTAATATATTCTGCGGTTACTAATAGCTGGGTTTCGCTTTTACAACCATTCCAAAGAGGTTTCTTAGCAGCATCTAGTAAATCATTAAAAAAAATTGCTTCAATATTTGGTTCTTCAACATTTTCGTCATCGTCGTCAACTTCAACCGTATGAAACATTGATCGTGCTACATCTTCAACCATATTTTCTATACAGTCCATCGTAACAATTTTATTACGAGCAATGTCTAATTCAGACTCTGCAGAAGTATTTGCTACCACTTCTCTATGACAATAACAAACGTAATACTCCGGCATGAAATCTTTTTTGCACAAATGGGCTTTCACAATATCGGGTAACAAATACTTCAAATGTATACACATACTACACGGACAATGAATTTCTGCATTGTTTTCGTTATTACCTAAAACAAATTCAACAAATACATTATACCATTATAAAAATCTTCTTTTATTGAGCCTCTCAACCCCCTTCTTTGATACATCCATCTCCTCTGTTCAACAAAACATTCGATCATTTTTCCTATCTGAATAAATATGTCAAATTCAAAAATAAATATTGGTCATATTATGAATTCACATTTCATTTTTTAACGTATCGATACGAAAACTTATATGCATCAATTTTGCCCCACTTAAGAATACAATATAGAAATGTTGGTTTATGTTTATCTTTTTTTCTGGTCAGTGATCCTACTTCTCATTACAAACACAGTAAACACTTACATTTCGTACATTATTTCATTTTAAATGATTCAATAAAATATCAGCAGCATTTCCCTTTTGTTTCCTGCATTGTACACAAATGCATGTACGTAGGAAACAAAAAAGTAGCAGCGAAATTTTGTCAACCATTTTAAACGAAATAATGTGCAAAATGTAATTTTGTATAGTGTTTATAACTTGTCCAATATATGGACAAATCAAACAGGCATTGTAATGAATGAATATAAATAGTCGTTTTGTGGCAAAAACGGCTATTTATATAACGATTATGTATAACACCCATCGGACGGCGCCAAAAACTCTCTAAGGGGTGTAAAAAGGTATTTTATAAAAAAGAATATATATATATATATATTCAACGATTTTATACATTTCAAAAAATATTAATTTACCACATGTGTTCCACGTATTTCATTGAATAAGGCTGCTTTTATATTGTTTTCACTTTCCAATACAGTCAAATTTCTTTTAGACTCGTGCATTCATTGTTGTTGCACAAGTCAAGATGTTATACGATTCATGTTTTATTCCAATTAGTACAATACAATGGTAGAAACAATGCATATATAATGGTTTACATATACACACACAATCATAAATTATATATGTTCTTTACAATTTTACGAAAACATATGAAATAGGTATACCATGGGATGCTATAAACCATTATTATGCTATGGAAATAATTGCAATAGCTAATTAGCCCTAATTTATCAACTTATGTAAATCAATATTTAGGGTAAAATTTAGATTTTTGGCGAAAATAAGATATTATACCCGAGTTAGAGAGCAATAGACGTTGATTACGCCGCTGGGGAGGATCCGAAAGCTCGAAATTGGTGATTGGAAGCTTGGAGGAGATATTTGGGATTGATGGTGGAAGAAAATTGTAACAACCCAAAATTTTGTAAATATTTTTAAATTTAATTTATTTGAAAACTTCGATTTTTAATCATTAAAATTTGAAAATTGAAAATTTTCCAGTGTAATTTTGGATGCACTTGTAATTTATCTTCCGAATAGGATAAAATAAACAATTTCTGAAAATTTTATATTGTGGTCAAACTTTGGCTTTATTTGAAAATTTTATATTCTAATCTTTTTATTTGAAGCTGGATATAATTCTAATATCCGTTCTGCTTTTTGTTTCGATTCCGATTTATACTTTTAAAATTGGATAAAATACAACGTTTCACACGTAATTGTTTTCTATATTTTATTTTCTATTTTCCTGCTTCATTTCTATTTTTATATCTTATTTTATTTTTTCTTTTTATTTTGTTTAGAATTTGATTTTATTTATTGGATTTTGATTGGTTTATTTTTGATCTATGGCTCGGAAATTCAAAGAGTCTTCGGTTTATTTGCTTGGAAATCAAGTTAGGCCTCTTCATTTGCCTAGCCTTCCATCTCCACATCTTAGCCGTTCACACCCTTTCCCATCATCCTAGTCGCCACCCCACTTTACAAATCACATACAGAAAAATTTCTCATCTCATTTTCATTTGTTTCCTGAAGAAAAAATACAGTAAGTTCCATGGCCTCCTCCTTCTCTTCTCTTTTCTCTTTTCTTTTTCCTTTTGTTCTCCAATTGTTTAGCTCGGCCACACCATGATAACCGACCTCATCTCCTCTCCACCACCAATATGATCGCCTCCACCTTGCCACATCATCCCCATACCAAAGCCGTGAGCCGTAGAATAAAAATCCATCACCAAATCAAGTTTAAAACCCTAGCCGAGCCTATATGCATCCCTTCCTTGCCTCTACTTACTTTGTCGTCCACTTTCCATACCGTAGCCATGCCTTGTGATCCCTAACCGAGCCTAGCTTGCCTCTAAACACCATGGCCGAGCCTATGGGTGATGTGGCCGAGCCCACTTGATGATTCAATCCAATTTTGTTTCAAATTGATTCATGTTTTACGTTGTTGAATTCATATCTTGTTTGTGTTAAATCATATACTTATATTTGTTTTATTTATTTGTTTTCAAGATTAGGATTTGGGTGCCACTTCTCTTCCAATCTAGTTCGTGCTTGTCATGCCTTTCTGTGTTTGTTGTGTGCCTTTACTTCGTAATCTCTAGCTTCAAAAAGGTGAGTTATTCACTCTAGACATTCTGTACTTATATAATTGTGAAACGATGATAAGTGAATATGTAATGATTATACTATGTTCATCTATGCCTGTGATCTGTTTATATGATGTATAACCTGATTTTATACCTGTTACATCATCTGTTATAATATTAAATTCTATACTATTATTTTATTTTCTGTATCTCACACTGCAAGTTCCCTTATCACTATGGGTTCAAATGATACATACCCAAACGAACTTTAGAATAAGAAAAAATCATTATGGGCTGAAATGATAGGCTCGAGTGATTTTTATTGTACTTGATTTACTTGGGATTGCGGGTTTGAAATGATAGAACCCGGATTTTTTTTTAATTTACGGATTGAAATGATATATTATCTGTATCGCTTGACCTAGTTTAGAAAATATTATACAAACCCGTGGTTAACTATACATATTTTCTGAAAATTATAAGTATTTTCAAATGTAAAAATATAACATTTTAACTTAAATTGGATTTAAATAATTTAAATGAATTTATAGTGATTTTTCTATAAGTTAAAATGTATAAAGAATTAAATGGAAAGGTGTATTTTAAAAATATGACTTAACTTGGAAATTGAAAATTTGGTTTTAAATGGAAATTGTTAAGTTAAGTAAATAAATGGAAATTTTATTTTATTTATGAAATTGGTATTTTAAATAAAGTATTAAGTAATTTTTGAAATAAGATTTAAGCAATTTATAATGTATTTAACAAATGAATTTTAATTTAAATAGGATATTTATTAATAAAGTGTTATTTTATAGATATTTATAAGTTAAGTAATATCCAAATAAAAAATTTTGACAAGTGAAATAGGTTTGATAAGTTAAAAATGAGAAAAGTTGAAGATACATTGTTTTAAAGGGTATAGTATTGCTTATAACAGAAATTATAAAGTTTCAGAAATGCTGTGGTTTAATGAACTATGTGCTAAATATACTAAAGGTACCTATAATAGCAGTTCTGAAGTGTTGTAGTTTCTGAAAATTTGAACTATGTGTTGAAAATACTAAAGATACCTATAACAGCAGTTCTAAAGTGCTGCAGTTTCTGAAAATTTGAACTATGTGTTGAAATTACTAAATAGACCTATAACAGCATTTCTGAAGTGCCACAGTTTATGAGTTTGAACTATGGTTTGAAAAATACTAAAATACCTAACCAGCACTTCATAAGCGCTGCTGTTTTTGAAAAATACAACGTTTTGGAAGGTTGAGATTGAACGAATAAACTTAGAAAATGCTGAAATTTTGGAAATTGAATATTTGATTTGGAAGGATAACTACTTTATATTTAAAATGTTTAAATGGATTATTTTGATTTTAAATATAAACCATTTTGAAATAAATATCCATGGGTAATAGTAATGTTTGGTTGTTAAAGAGACCGTGAGTGAATATAGGTATACTCTCTGTCGATACCGAAAACCACTTTAACAACCGTGTATGCGGTGGAGATTCCAAAATGAAGTAGGATGGTGGAGACGATCTATTGAGGTATGTATGTGGACCTGACTTCCATGAGTTGGCACAAGGTGGCTAAAACTGGAGTGATTCTCGGGCCAATGAGGTAGCTCCTTTAATCGGACACACTTCTTCGTATGCCATTCTACTACTTTGTGATTGATAGCGCACCTTTGATTTTGGGAGTGTCGCTCGAGGTGGACGGTAGCTGCGCGCTACGCGTTACCACCAGCCCGGATGCGTAATTGGTATATCTACCCTGGCATTGCCTCGTTGTGCCGTGTCACCTACCTTAGCGTGTCTTGTACGATTTTGCTTTTGTGTCGTACCTATGGAGTATCCTTTGGTAGCCTCCAGATCAGGAGGTATAACGGTACTGTATACACTACTAGCACTATGTATGTGTTAATGGGGATATTGGGTAACTTCTTAACGCTATTTTAAAGTAAGTTTATTTTACTTTTAGACATTATTATAATAGCATAAATTACTACATAGTAAATAGTTTAACGGATCCTCAGAGGATGGGCAGTCCCAAGCATCCTTTAAATTACTTGCACATTTTATTGCAGTTCACTTGAGTTGGTTTACATTGTATAAGTATGTATGTCCTGAATCGAGTGTTTGTGTTTATTTTCTTACGCTTGGGTCAGCCTGAGTTTCACCGCTTGGATCTATCTTCTGGAAGCTAGAGATTTCTGGAGTTTATTTGCTTATCTAGTTTTATCTATTTCGGTTCAGTCATTCTATTTCAGCTTATGTATTAGAGACTTATGTCTTTGGGATTTCTACTGTATTTGTTTCAGAACTGTGTTTATTTTTAGACTATGTATGTTGTAACTGTTTTGAGACTGAGTTTGTAGTGGCTTCATGAACCACTATGGTTATTTTAATTTCCATTGCGAGTATTCTGATATTTTGTATCTGTGATTGGTTTTATTTGCACCAAATTTTATTTCAATCTATTGTTTTGAGCTATTCAAGTTTGACATATTGAATAGTGCAAAATAATGGGTCGTTACAAAAATCGTGTAGCCAAATGACGAAGAAAGGCTTCGGCCTGAGCAGATATTCGTGAATTTCCGACGACCGCCGATGGCCCATCGGTAGCCGTTGGAAATATGCCATTGGAAGCCGTCTCTAGATGCTGTCGGAATATTAGCCTTATCTAGTAGTGAGAAGTTAACTCAATATCACTTGCTATCAATCGTACATTATTCAATAAATTTCGATTATTCCTTATCAATACATCATTATATATCGTAGGGAGGAGTGACTTTTGAGATTGAACCTTTATTCAGTTTTAGATACATTTGGAACTCTTTCCAATATACTCACATAATCGATCAAATTGAACCATTTTGTTTCCTTTTATATGTTACAATCTTACTTCTGTTTTACATTTTAGGACCTTATTATAGACATACTACATGCGCATCAAATATACATGTTCATTTCTATGATTATTCATCAGTGAATAATAATAAAGTATCTAGAATATTTTGGTATCATTATACTTATGTATGTATCAATCCGAAGAGTTCACTAACTCTTATGTCGCTTCCATTGAATGGGTGCTTTGCCCTTAATCGTTTTGAGATATAATTCATCGGTACCATACGATTCACAATCAATGATTAAAGAATTATTTCTCAAAACCGTGACTTAGTCCATGTTTCTAAAATAATTGTTAAATTTTAGATTTTTTATATTTTCTAATGCATTATTTTTATTATGAAAACAAATACCACTGTTATAGTTTTATTTTATAATGAATATTTATAATATTCATAGTGAAATAGAACTATGTCTATTTTCAGTAAATACTGAAAAAATTATTATTTTCATAAATAATATTTGCTATGTTATGAAGATGACTTCGTAACTTGATGTAATCGCCATGAAGTGTTATATAATCTGCTTATTTTTTCCATTACTATAATAGCGTACAAAATACAAAGCTTCATTCAACCACTTAATATGGGCTATTTATTTCATTTACTTCAACCACTTTACAATTGAGAGTTTTAAGATCAAATATCTTAAACTCAAAGAAATTAATTTCACAAAAATAATAATTTCTATTTGAAACTAAATTTTGGAAAAGAGATTCATGTTCTCATTCCATGTTATGTATCTGTAATTATTCTACAATTCTCATTTTCAATGTCTCTTCATGAAGCAGAAGTAACTATTCACTCTGTTCAACCTAGTTGTGTTGTAAGTTACATCCATCCCCATACACTCACTTTCCTTTCTAAATGGCCAAATCATGGAAAAGGGCACCCTTACTTCAATATCGTAACGAACACCTTACAAAAGTGTGTTTGGTCATGCTTAACATTTAAGGATATCAAGTAAGTTGCACTTCACATAAACTGATTATATTGACATTTCAGTGATAAAATTCTTAGATCTATCTTGTAACTCTTGGTTTAATGTTACATTTAAAACAACAAGATCATTATTGTAATCAATCATATTGGATACATTTCCTCGCACTATGATTTACTTGCTCATTCCGAATGAGATAACTTCATTGAGGTTTCATATATTGCCACCTACAACTAGTCACCTTTTAACATTTATATGTGATTGAATAGGGATAAAATATCCATAGTCTCGAAACTCATTGAAGACAATGTACAATCTTAAGTAATTAAACATGCAAGTGACTAACTTACGAATGTTTAGTAGTTGTATAATTTGGTTCCTACATAGGTTTTGAAACGAAAAAGAAAAATATATTGATTGGTAAGTATATTTTTATATTTCAGTGTCAACCTTAATTTAGTTCATTTGTATATTTTAAATTAAAATATTTTATCGATTACATTAATTACATAAATTTATCGAAGTAGATTAGTTTAATTTATGCATAGGAGATGTTTTTATATTATTAGATTTGTTAAATTTTTTCATTTACTAATTAGTTCCAACTATACTTTTATGTTTCTCCGAACCCTAAGAAGAAACAAGTATTACACCCATATTTCTCAGACCATGTTAAAGGCAAGGTGACATAACACCCAGATCAGAACATAATGCCTTCACGATAAAATTGGACTACAAAAACCAAAAGCAAAGAATAAAGTGAATAAAAAAGAATACCATGCTTGAAAATTGTAGGACAACGGAAAAGGTACAAACTACGTCGATCCCCTAATTTCAGTATCACACTATGATACTGATCCCAAAATTGGACATGGTCATAGGATGTAGTAAATAATCTATAAGGATAATACTCAGAAACACAACGTAATCAAACTCCCAAATAACAATAAGACGCTAATGTATTGCTGAGGCATAGAAAGACGTCTTAATGGTGTCAAAGCATAACATACTTTACTTAACAAATGTTAAATATGAACAATAAAATACCGCACTCACAAACTGATATCCACAAATGATAGAATTGCGCTAACAATCTAGCATTAGAGGGACATAGGGATGAGCTACCCCATCTTTCTTCTTACAATTGAAAGAGGAGGAATGACCCAATGCTCCCCTATCTGAATAATTCAATAGAGAAATAGGCTGCCATCAGAACGTGGCAAGCACATTAGCATAAGGACAAAAACTACGTTATAACTTTTTGCCAGAATCTACCCTTAACCCATTTTGACCAGGCCATAAATGGGCACTCCGCATGTCAAGCGACCTAGTAAGCCTAACTGTTGAACCTAAAATCTAACGTGATGCTGACACTTTCAAGCTCAGAGCTGCACTGTGCACATCAAGGACCCTTTAAGCACTACCACGAGGAATCCAAAGCATTCAAAGGGATGCACACAAGGTTACCCAAACAACGCTCTGTCGCAGTTCTTCACTTGTTAGGAAATGGCAAAGACGCAAATGGCCCTCATCGAGTAGCTTCCACATATCAATATCAAGTGCAACTCAAAACATATATGCATATAGATTTTGAGCTAACACCATAGGCTATGAAAAGCAACTCAACTCCAACTACCCTCAGTGCAATGTCAGACGAACACTGCAAGCTGAGGCCACTTAAATCGAGCTCCAACGATGTTTTGCACTTACAACTCAAACTTCACCTCCATTCTCAGAGTAGTATCATGAAAACAATGCATTAGCGGACTGCACAAGTTAACCCCAAGAATATCGATGACACACGAGGCTGAACAAGAGGAGAACACCTCATCACACTCTTATTCTAGAAAGGAGAAGCTCATATGCCATCCACTCCTCATGTCAGAAGCAGGGCGCCTAATTAAATTCAAGTTTCCCACTTCGATTTCAGAAGTTTCTACTCAAATTCAAAAGTTCCCGCTTCAATTTCCAATCTCCAGTCGGTACCTAGAATTTAGCCACTCAAATTATGGTTTCCCGTCAAAGATGTGTTAGCAATCCATTTATGGTAAACTAACAATGCGAATGGGAGACACATGACATGATCCAAAGGTGGAGATTAAGATAACAAAGGAAAAAAGATTGCGGTAGTCCACATGCATCGTTACACTATAAATGGAAGAGACACTGCAATGAGAGAGGGGATCTTTTTTTTGAAAAATGAAAAGAATGTTATCTTTTACTTTTCACTCTCCTCCATGTAAAGTTGCATCATGAAGAAAAATATAAACAAAGATTTTACCTATAGATGTAGGATTTTGAAGAATCGAAACCATGTAAAATTCCTGTGTCTTTTATTTCGATGCATTATTAGTTAATTGTTTACTTTCATATCCCTCTCAACTTTGATTTATTAGTAAAATATAAAGCTATTTTGACATTTTAATGAACATTTAGAGTGCAATTACCTAGTTGTGTAAGCTTTCGCTGACACAATCACTACTCAAAGGCAAATTTAATGTCACTTAAATTTGTTGACTCCAAAACAACGGAAGTAAATTAAGCTTCAATTACACTACGATCTTCTGAGGTGATATGACACAAAAAATCTCATCAATATTTTTGCGCTAGAAGGAGGGCCTGAACCTCCGATCCCAACTTCCTATTTCGAGCAAGTCTTCCGATGCTCCCTTTCACATACTATAGCCGAGGCGAAGGCCTCAGACGAATCCCTTATTAATCCCATCCTAACCACAGTTCAACCCTTCATTAAACTAGGGAACCGACAAAAAGAGTTAAATAACATAACGGCCTTTAACCAATGAAAATTTTAATCAAATACTATGTTAAGGTTAACTAAGGTAATTATTTATAAATCAAATAAAATGCAAATCAATGGAAATAATGTAGATTTTATACTTAGCTACGAATTGAATAGATGAAAACAAATATAAGCATTGAATTAATTCAATGAATTTAAATTTTAATAAATGGTCATTGAATATAATCAATGTTCTGTAAATGATTATAATATTGGTTTGAAGGAAATAAATTTATAGGTAATGAATGGAATGAAAACAAGGTAACTAAGTTTATAGAATAGTAATGAACTTAATAAAAGTTCTGGATTGAAACAAATCAATCCATTGAAATCAAAATTATGTTAACTAATGAAGAATACGTAATAAATTGTAAATTTATAAAATCAATGTCCGTTAAGTAGTTATAATATTTATAGTCGATAATAAACGTTACTTAGTGATTATTAATATAATAACGGAAGGCTTAAATGTAATAAAATGAAAATAGGGTAGTTAGTACGGAGGAAAGATGAAAATTTGACCTTACTAATGTATAATAGGGTAAACAAAGGTTACCTTTGTTTATTGAATAATTATTTATGAGATAAAAAAGATTTGGAGTTAAATCAAGTTTATTTATTGAAATAAATTATAATTCATTGGATTTATTGTGAGTGAAATAAATTCCTACATTATTTGAAATAAAGATAATATGAGAAAAATTAATGCAATAGTTTTAAATCCAATATTTAAGTCATCTATTTAACAATAATGAATGGAATAATGATTGATGGGTTTAATTAAATAGAATTTTGGAAATTTAATTTAAAATTGTTGAATTGAAGGAAATTGAGGAATTTATCAATTTTAAATCAACAGTTAAATTTGTTTAAATTAGTATAAATGTTTAAGTAATTAAAAATGACAAGAATTGTCGATTATTGAATTGAAATTTAAAAATTGGATTTAATTAATTTAATATTAAATTATTTAATTAATGTAAAAATAGCCATTTTAGCTACTGACTCGGATTTTGACGAAACTAGTTTCATCGGATCCGTAACAGTGAATTATTGTAGGGTTTCTAGTTTCGTAGCGATCGGACTTGTCATTTGATCGTACGGACTCGAAACGCCTTGAAATTTATGAAATTGAAATCAATTTGAAAAATATTAATTTTGGCATAACTTCTCCATGTGATGGAATTTTGACTTGAAACCTTTTCCATTGTGTTTAAAATATTTTAAAACATCTATTTTGATATATGGGTTGACCCAATTTCGTTTCGGAGTCATAACGGGCTTTTTGGGCCACTTTGTCGTTAACGCGTATATCTAATAGATCTGATCCATTCTATTTCAACTTTCTTTATAAATATCCAGCTATAAATCCTAGCAGCCTCTATTCCTCATTTCTATACGTACAGAAACTTCTGTGCTCCTCTCCCTCAATGGCTGTAAACCCTAATTTATCCAATTCAGATTTCAATTCAAAAATTAAACTTTAAAAATTCAAACTCCTAAGAAAAATTTGAAAAATATATATATCGAAGATCTCATTGATATGAACCTACATCTGTTGTTCGTTTTTCGAGATAGTGACCGAATTGATCAAAAATCACGGTCAAAGGCGATTTTGGCGTTTTTGTTTGGGGCGACAATTGGGAAATCGGTTTCTGGGTATTGTAGATCTCGTCAGAGGAAGTCGTTTGGTGGTGGTCGCAGCCTCAATTGGTTGTTGAGGCATCGGAATTTCGCGTTTTAGGGTTTAAAACCCCTAATCGTGGGTGGCGGCGCACGTCTTATGTGGCGACGGAGGACTGCGACGTCAAGGCCGTGTGTAGAGGCGAGCGAGGCGGGTACGTGGGCGGTGGTGACGAGGCCGGTAGCGGCGTGTAGTGGCATCCGTGGTTGGTCAAACGTGATGAAGTTGGGGTTTGGTTGTCACGGGAGAGTGCGTGCGCGTTTTTGCTGTTGCGTGAAAAAAAGGGCGACGTGGCTTCTGTTTTGGTGGAGGTGTTTGTGTTCTCCTTTTTTATTTTTAAAATTTAAATTTCAATCACAATAACCGCTATAACTCTCACATACGAACTCCGTTTCACACGCGATTTTTTTGGTTTAGATCGTAATAAAATTTCGGACATTTTGGATCTAGTTTGGACGAATTTGGAGACAATAAAAGTTTTGGGTTTAAATTGGATTTGAATCCCATTTAAGTTCAATAGGTGAGTGTTTTAACCCACTCACAACTTCTAAAATCTCTTATGTTTGTTAAATTTATTTATGATGAGATTTGAAATTTATATATAGCTGTTTGGCATATATTTCATCATTATCTTAGTTAATTTGCATTCATTTAATTTACTTGTTATTTGATTCATTATTGCATATAAACTGCCAGTTCAATTTTTAGTTAAATTTATTATTGCATATAAACTAATAGTTAAATTATTAGTTAATTTATTTTGCATAATAAACTGCCAGTAAATGCCTGTTATTTATTACCTGTTATATATTGATGTATTATTTGAATTTGATGGTGATTGTGATAAATGGTTGATGGATGATATTGGATGAGTGGATGTTGTATTGTATATTGTTATAAACTGCAAGTTATAATGCATTTTCATCTCATTCGGGATTGCGGTTTGAAATGATATACAACCACATTTTTATTTTTAAATTGCGGATTGAAATAATAAATATCTGTATCACTTGACCATAGGATTGAAAATATACAGGCACCGCGGTGTGTGTGTGTGTGTATATATATATATATATATATATATATGTATGTATGTATGTATGTATATATGTATGTATGTATGTATTTATGTATATAAAATTATTTTTGAAATAATTTTTCTATGGTTTTGTAAAGAAATATATATACGGTTTTATGAGATATTGATTTCGGATATTTCATAAAGGTATATAATTAAATTCTTGGTTTTAAACTATGTATAAAATTGTTTAAAGTATGAAGTAAGTTTAATAGTAAAATTGATTTTATTAAAATATATCATGGATAAGTATTTACTTAAATTATATTCTTATATAGAGTTTATATTGATTTTATAAATCAAAGTTGAGAAGATAGTTTTGAAATTGATTTGAGATTTTATTTAATTAAGATCTTATTGAAATTTAGATTTAAAAAGAATATGTTGTTATAACTAAATTCGGGTTTAAGATGATTTAGGTGAATATATCTAGTCTAAATAAATTGAGGAATATTCAATTATTGAATTTGAAAGGTTTATTTAAAGGATACTGGATTTATTAAGTAAGTATTTCAAAACTAAATAATATTAAAGTGAATTTGGCATATATGTATGAATTAAAAATTTAGTTTTGAAATGGTGGAATATTTAAAAGTTTGAAATATATGGAAATTTAAATGGTTTATTTGGGAATTCAAATCTGTTTTTGGAATTGATTTGAGAAATTAAAAAGCTAATTTACTTTATAAAGTAATTTATTATTAAACCATTTAAGTATTGAAAATTATGTTTCGAAGCTATGGATTTAAGATATATATTTGAAAGTAGTATGATTTTTGAAAAAAAAAATATTTGAAATAAAAATGGTATCACATTGATTTGAGTTTTAAAATAGAAATGATATCGTATTTATATGGTTTGAAATGGATATTTTATTCTGGTTTTAAAGTATAAACTATTTTAAAAAGACCGCGGTGTTATAATAATGTCTGGCTATTGAAGAGACCGGGATCTGAAGTTGTCATACTCTCTGCCAACTCCGAAAACCACTTTAACAACCGTGTACGCAGTGGAGATTCCAGAATGAAGTAGGATGGTGGTGGCGTTTCCTTTGAGGTAAATATGGACCCGACTCCCGTGAGTTGGCAAAAGGTGGCTGAAACAGGAGCGATTCTCAGGCCAATGAGGTCATTCCTCTTATCGGACGCACTGCTTCGATATTATACTCTAACTTTTGGATTGATTCGGTGGCCATTTTTTATTTTGGATTTTTGGGGGTGTTGTTCGAGGTGGGCGGTAGTAGCTGCTACGCGTTACCACCAGCCCGGATGCGCAATTGGTATATCTACCCTGGCATTGCCTAGTTGTGCCGTGTCACCTACCCTAGCGCGCCTTCTACGAGTTTCTATTTGTGTCGTACCTATGGAGTATCCTCTGGTAGCCTCCTGATCAGGAGGTATTACGGTACTGTATAGACTATTGGTATTATTTGTGTTTAGGGGAATATTGGGGCACTCCTTAACGGTATTTAAAAGTAAGTTTATTTTACTAATAGACACTATTATAATAGCGAAATATACTACATAGTAAATAGTTTAACGGATCCTTAAGAGATGTAAATCCCAAGCATCTTTGAGTTACTATACTCATATTTATTTCTGTTGATTTAACTTACATAAGATCTTTTAGTTTTGACTCGAGTGTTTTGTCTTTTCAATTCCCTCGGGTCAGTTCGAGCGTTTCAGGATTTTAAGATTTTATTCTGGAGGACGAAGACGAAGATTTGTAGTACTATTATCTACTACATTATCCCACTACACCATTTAATTCCGCTGCATTAATTATTATCCTTTGGTATGTGAACTCTGAAATTTATTGTATAAAGAAAATCAAATATTTTGTAAAACAGTTTAATAAATTGTATATTGATTATTATATTTTATCGTTCCGCTGCAAGATTCTGTTTTGTTTTTTCTATGCTTTTCTTATTTACCCTATAACAATCCACCCTTCCGAATGGTTTGAATTGAAACGTGTGTCGATTTAAAGCGTGCGAAATAGTGGGACGTTATATCTGGTATCAGAGCTTGTGTTTAGCGTTAAACCTTAGCTTTGTGGGGTTTGACTCTTTATTAATAGGGTAGTAATACTCTATGATGAGTCGCTGAGTGTATATATATGAGAGAGCGTATTTGTTAGTGTTATAAAAAGGTTTTAATATTGTGTTAATCTGTTCCGTTTGGTATTTATAAATTCTGGTTGATGCATGGGACGCTATGACATCAATAGGGATTTCTAAACACTTAATAGGACAGACCGACATAATATTTGTTTTAATATGGTGAATGAAATAATTTTGCCTATTATATTTTCTATATATATAAAATAAATTTTTAAATGATATATATATATATATATATATATATATTTGGTTGCAATATATTGGTTGTTAGGTAATGAAATTTATAAATAATAGTCGAAATAAGATTGAAAATGAAAATTGGAAATTTAGAACTTAAGTTCCGGGGTTTTGAATTTTCTTTCGAATGATTTTGAAATATAGTAATAATATTATTAAAAGAAGTATTTTCTGATATAAGTATTTCAATATAATTTGAAAGAAATGTTTTTGAAAGAAATTTTGAAAAGATAAAGTTGTACTCCCCTCTCTGTCGCTGGAAAACAATTTCGGTGATGAGTGCACGCATCACGACATCCATTTTCGAGTTTCGAAGTGGGAAGGCCACTATAGTAGTTTACTGCAGATTTATTAAGATAAACAAATATAAAATTTGAGTTGTTTTAAATATAATTGAATATATAAATTGTAAGTATATATTTATCTATTATTTTAAAATGATTTGAAATTAAACTCGGTATTTAAATTCTTAAGTTTCCATTAATTAATAGTTTCAGTTATTGTAGTGAATTTGAACGTAAGTAATTAATAAATGAAACCTCTAAAGGTAATAAGAGATTTAATGCTAAGTCATAAATAAAAAGAAATTAAAGGATAGGTTATAAATGAAATAATAAGAAAATTGAAATTGTAACTTATAAAGCAAAAGATATAATTACTGAATAGTAATTAATTTAAAAGAATTAAGGAAACTTGTATAACTTTCAATTACATTCATAAAAACATATTTGAAACTTACCAAATATTAAAACTTGAAATGTTAATAAGAAAATGTAATAGATATTATACAAGAAATAAATTTGAGTTAATGAAGGTAATTAATGAAATTCTTTATTTATAAGAACTAATGTTATAAAGTTATAAATTTAAGTTGTAATTAAAATGTTACTATAATTAAATATAATAGAAATGTAAGCATTAAATAAATGAATGAAATTGAGAAATGCATAAATCTGATGCAATAAAAAGAAACTTACAAGACCTGAATATACGAAAATGAATAATTATAGGCAATAAATGAAAATGAATAGAATTAATAAGAATAAACTAATCATTGTCATTGTTTTGGTTTATGGTTGTTTGGGTAAGGAAATTTAAAATTGTTTGGATGAATAAATAATCTATTTTGTTTCATCTAAGACTGTTGAGTAAATAATGCACTTGATAGTTTATTTTTCATTCTGTGCAATTTAAAGTTTGAACCCGAACAACTATTTGCTTTATTTGATATGAATGAGTGATTGATTTGTATTGATTCTATGTGATGGTTGTATGCCTTGTTGCAAGTGATGGTTGATTGTATTAAATTGGTTGTTTGTAGTTGAAATAACCTTAAAATTTCATTTTATATATAATTATTAAATCTTTTGGATTATATAAGTGAAATACAGGTTATGGAAGCAATTGCTACTACTTTTGGTTTCATAATTAAGCGTAAATTGCCCGACAAATAGGTACGTTTTCGGATTACGGTTTATAGCGTTATATTATTGTTTTCCCGTGATGGGATATATATTAATTGGAAAATATATGTTGTATATTGGTATATTTGATATTATATTTTTCTCCAGATTCTCTCCGTACAAAGGAGACTCTGTCGAAATTTTCCGTAAACTTTAGACTTAGAAATTTTTTGAAAATGTTTTCCAAAATTTATTAATATAAGTATAAAAAGACTTAATAGTTATAAATAGATATATTTTATATAAAGTATTAAACTTGTAAATTTATTTGTTTGTAAAATTAATAATTTGAATAAAATGTATTGACTACTCAATTTCTTCTTTCCCCTTCTTTTTCCTTTTCGGGGACGAAAAGTTTTGAGTTGGAGAGAGTGCAACGACCCGTAAATTTTCGATGTTTAAAAATTTGTTAATTTAATAATATTTTATGAGTTAATATTGAAAGAAATAGAAATTTTTAATTAAAAAAAGGAATAATAACTAAATTAAAATGAAACAATGTTAATACAAGTTAATTGTCAACAATCTTAATGAAACTTTAATTCATTGTATTTAAACATGTTATGCTTGGTTATAAAATTAAAAATAATTAACAAATGAAAACATTTAATTATTGTACAAAATAGATAGTTAATGGTAATTAAATAAGATCAGTATTGTGTAAGGAATTATAATATGTGTGGTATTAATCGGTGCACTGATTTATAGTTGGATGTAACAGGTAATAAATTAATGTGTAATGGATGAAAATGGAATAAATGTATTTTAATAAGAGTTGTTGTAATAATTGTTTGTAAAGAATAAACTTACAAATGTTATAAATTTTATAATGGTGACAACTATTGTTCGTTACCAATGTATTTAATCAATAGCAATTAAATGTAATTAAACATTGCCTTGTGTAAGTTAAGATAATAATTGAAATTTTTGAATGTAAAATCAATGGAAATGTTAATTATATGCATAAGATGGCAATTGGTTTAATAAAGGATTGAAACCAAGAGAAATAAATGAATTTGGATATTAAATGAATATAAGTGACTTAATTTCAGCATAATGAAAACAAAATAGTTAACACAAATAAAAGATGAAATTAGAATTATATGTATAGCTTATTGGAACATTTGTTGTAATTAATGAACTTTTAAATGTAATTAAAAGTTAAGGGTAACAATGGTTATAAGTTACCTATTTATTTAGTTCGTAAAATTTAGTTTGAAATCAACTGAAGTTAATTTACTTATTTAGTGCAATTTAATGTAGATTTATTTGGTAATTAGAGAATGTTAGTTCAATAGGATGTAACCAATGAAAATTTTAATCAAATACTACGTTAAGGTTAACTAAGGTAATTATTTATACATCAAATGAAATGCAAATCAATGGAAATAATGTAGATTTCATACTTAGCTACGAATTGAATAGATGAAAACAAATATAAGCATTGAATTAATTCAATGAATTTAAATTTTAATAAATAGTCATTGAATATAATCAATGTTCTGTAAATGATTATAATATTGGTTTGAAGGAAATAAATTTATAGGTAATGAATGGAAAGAAAACAAGGTAACTAAGTTTATAGAATAGTAATGAACTTAATAAAAGTTCTGGATTGAAAAAAATCAATCCATTGAAATCAAAATTATGTTAACTAATGAAGAATACGTAATAAATGTTAAATTTATAAAATCAATGTTCGTTAAGTAGTTATAATATTTATAGTTGATAATAAACGTTACTTAGTGATTATTAATATAATAACGGAAGGCGTAAATGTAACAAAATGAAAATATGGTAGTTAGTACGGAGGAAAGATGAACATTTGAACTTACTAATGTATAATAGGGTAAACAAAAGTTACCTTTGTTTATTGAATAATTATTTATGAGATAAAAAGGATTTGGAGTTAAATAAAGTTTATTTATTGAAATAAATTATAATTCATTGGATTTATCGTGAGGGAAATAAATTGCTACATATTTGAAATAAAGATATGAGAAAAATTAATGTAATAGTTTTAAATCCAATATTTAAGTCATCTATTTAACAATAATGAATGGAATAATGATTGATGGATTTAATTAAATAGAATTTTGGAAATTTAATTTAAAATTGTTGAATTTAAGGAAATTGAGGAATTTATCAATTTTAAATCAACAGTTAATTTTTTTTAAATTAGTATAAATGTTTAAGAAATTAAAAATGACAAGAATTGTCGATTATAGAATTTTCGATTATAGAATTGAAATTTAAAAATTGGATTTAATTAATTTAATATTAAATTATTTAATTAATGTAAAAATAACCATTCTGACCACTGACTCAGATTTCGACGATACCAGTTTCATCGGATCCGTAACAGTGAATTATTGTAGGGTTTCAAGTTTCGTAGTGATCGGACTTGTCGTTTGATCGTACGGACTCGAAACGCCTTGAAATTTATGAAATTGAAATCAATTTGAAAAATATTAATTTTGGCATAACTTCTCCATACGATGGAATTTGGACTTGAAACCTTTTCCATTGCGTTTAAAATATTTTAAAACATCTATTTTGATATATGGGTTGACCCAATTTCGTTTCAGAGTCAGAACGGGCTTTTTGGGCCACTTTGTCGTTAGCGCGCATATCTAGTAGATCCGATCCATTCTATTTCAACTTTCTCTATAAATATCCAGCTATAAACCCAAGCAGCCTCTATTCCTCATTTCTATAGGTACAGAAACTTCTGTGCTCCTCTCCCTCAATGGCTGTAAACCCTAATTTATCTAATTCAGATTTCAATTCAAAAATTAAACTTTAAAAATTCAAACTCCTCAGAAAAATTTGAAAAATATATATATCGAAGATCTCATTGATACGAACCTACATCTGTTGTTCGTTTTTCGAGATAGTGACCGAATTGATCAAAAATCGCGGTCAAAGGCGATTTGGGCGTTTTTGTTTGGGGCGACAATTGAGAAATCGGTTTTTGGGTATTGTAGATCTCGTCAGGGGAAGTCGTTTGGTGGTGGTCGCGGCCTCAATTGGTGGTTGAGGCCTCAATTGGTGGTCGCGGCCTCAGTTAATTTGCATTCATTTAATTTACCTGTTATTTAATTCATTATTGCATATAAACTGCCAGTTCAATTTTTAGTTAAATTTATTATTGCATATAAACTGATAGTTAAATTATAAGTTAATTTGTTTTGCATAATAAATTGCCAATAAATGCCTGTTATTTATTACCTTTTATATATTAATGTATTGTTTGAATTTGATGATGATTATGGCAAATGGTTGATGGATGATATTGGATGAGTGGATGTTGTATTGTATATTGTTATAAACTGCAAGTTATTATGCATTTTCATCTCATTCGGGATTACGTATTGAAATGGTATACAACCGCATTTTTATTTTTAAATTGCGGATTGAAATGATAAATATCTGTATCACTTGACCATAGGATAGAAAATTATATACAGGCAGCGCAGTGTATATATATAAGAAATTATTTTTGAAATTATTTTTCTGTGGTTTTGTAAAGAAATATATATATGGTTTTATGAGGTATTGATTTCGGATATTTGATAAAGGTTATTTTATATATAGTTAAATTCTTGGTTTTAAGCTATGTATAAAATTGTTTAAAGTATGAAGTAAGTTTAATAGTAAAGTTGATTTTATTAAAATATATTATGGATAAGTATTTACTTAAATTATATTCTAATATAGAGTTTATATTGATTTTTATAAATCAAAGTTGAGAAGATAGTTTTGAAATCGATTTGAGATTTTATTTAATTAATATCTTATTGAAATTTAGATTTAAAAAGAATATGCTGTTATAACTAAATTCGGGTTTAAGATGATTTCAGTAAATATATCTAGTCTAAATAAATTGAGGAATATTCAATTATTGAATTTGAAAGCTTTATTTAAAGGATACTGGATTTATAAAGTAAGTATTTCAAAACTAAATAATAGTAAAGTGAATTTGGCATATATATATATATATATATATATATGAATTAAAAATTTAGTTTTGAAATGGTGGAATATTTAAAAGTTTGAAATATATGGAAATTTAAATGGTTTATTTGGGAATTCAAATCTGTTTTTGGAATTGATTTGAGAAATTAAAAAGCTAATTTACTTTATAAAGTAATTTATTATTAAACCATTTAAGTATTGAAAATTATGTTTCGAAGCTATGGGTTTAAGGTATATATATTTGAAAGTAGTATGATTTTTGAAAAAAAAATATTTGAAATAAAATTGATATCATATTGATTTGTGTTTTAATATAGAAATGATATCGTATTTATATGGTTTGAAATGGATATTTTATTCTGGTTTTAAAGTATAAACTATTTTGAAAAGACCGCGGTGTTATAATAACGTTTGGTTGTTGAAGAGATCGGGATCGAAAGTTGTCATACTCTCTGCCAGCTCCGAAAACCACTTTAACAACCGTGTACACGGTGGAGATTCCAGAATGAAGTAGGATGGTGGCGGCGTTTCCTTTGAGGTACATACGTGGACCCGACTCCCGTAAGTTGGCATAAGGTGGCTAAAACAGGAGCGATTCTCGGGCCAATGAGGTCATTCCTCTGATCGGACGCACTCCTTCGATATTATACTCTAACTTTTGGATTGATTCGGTGGCCACTTTTTATTTTTGATTTTTGAGGGTGTTATTCGAGGTGGGCGGTAGTAGCTGCTACGCGTTACCACCAGCCCGGATGCGTAATTGGTATATCTACCCTTGCATTGCCTAGTTGTGCCGTGTCACCTACCCTAGCACGCCTTCTATGAGTTTCTATTTGTGTCGTACCTATGGAGTATCCTCTGGTAGCCTCCCGATCAGGAGGTATTACTGTACTGTATAGACTATTGGCATTATTTGTGTTTAGGGGAATATTGGGTCACTCCTTAGCGCTATTTAAAAGTAAGTTTATTTTACTAATAGACACTATTATAATAGCGAAATATACTACATAGTAAATAGTTTAATGGATCCTTAAGAGATGTAAATCCCGAGCATCTCTTGAGTTACTGCACTCATATTTATTTCTGTTGATTTAACTTACATAAGATCTTTTAGTTCTGACTTGAGTGTTTTGTCTTTTCAATTTGCTCGGGTCAGTCCGAGCGTTTCAGGATTTGAAGATTTTATTCTGGAGGACGAAGACGAAGATTTGTAGTACTATTATCTACTATATTATCCCACTACACCATTTAATTCCGCTGCATTAATTATTATCCTTTGGTATGTGAACTCTGATATTATTGTATAAAGAAAATCAAATGTTTTGTAAAACAGTTTTATGAACTATATATTGATTATTATATTTTATCGTTCCGCTGCAAGATTCTGTTTTGTTTTTTTCCTCTGCTTTTCTTATTTACCCCATAACAATCCGCCCTTCTGTATGGTTTGAATTGACAAGTGTGTTGATTTAAAGCGTGCGAAAAGGCGGGACGTTACATCTGGTATCAGAGCTTTGGTTTAGCGTTACACCTTAGCTTTGTGGGGTTTGACTCTTTATTAATAGGGTAGTAATACTCTATGATGAGTCGCTGAGTGTATATATATGAGAGAGCGTATTTGTTAGTGTTATAAAAAAGTTTTAGTATTGTGTTAATCTGTTCCGTTTGGTATTTATAAATTCTGGTTGATGCATGGGACGCTATGACATCAATAGCGATTTCTATACACTTAATAGGACTGACTGACATAATATTTGTTTTAATATAGGTGAATGAAATAATTTTTCCTATTATATTTTCTATATATATAAAATAAATTTTTTAAATGATATATATATATATATATATTTGGTTGCAATATATCGAATGTTAGGTAATGAAATTTATAAATAATAGTTGAAATAAGATTGAAAATGAAAATTGGAAATTTAGAACTTAAGTTCCGGGGTTTTGAATTTTCGTTTGAATGATATTGAAATATAGTAATAATATTATTAAAATAAATATTTTCTGATATAAGTATTTCAATATAATTTGAAAGAAATGTTTTTGAAAGAAATTTTGAAAAGATAAAGTTGTACTCCCCTCTCTGTCGCTGGAAAATAATTTCGGTGATGAGTGCACGCATCATCGACATCCATTTTCGAGTTTCGAAGTGGAAAGGCCACTGTAGTAGTTTACTACAGATTTATTAAGACAAACAAATATAAAATTTGAGTTATTTTAAAGCATGCAGATTTATATGGTTTGAATTGACACGTGTGTCGATTTAAAGCGTGCAAAAAGGCAGGACGTTACAGTGAACTACATCCAAACAAGGGGGCAGGTCAAGCCAAGCATGCAGCATAATATGCATGTCAAAAGCTCAGGTAATGATTCATGAGCTGCATAAGAAGTTAATTTAGAAAATGGAAAGAAAAACCATATACAAAATGTACTACAGCCTACAGATTAACTACAATTCAAGAAATTACTTAAAGTTGGCCAGATAAACATCAGAAACAAGGATTTTCTTTTATTATTTAAAATCCTATTAGAATACACTAAATACTCTCATATGTACATGACCAGTATTTCTAGAAACCCCATAAAAGTGCAAAAGAAAAGTAATGCACTCCAATTAAACGGAACCACAGTACAAGTCTGACTCAGACTCGAACGAAAAAATGGTTGTAATCCTTCTCTGAATGTATGATCTGCGGTAATGCAAGGCAGAATGTTAAGGAGAGCTACACCTAAGTTAAAGGCGGGGGTGGGTGTAATGACCCCAACCGCTATACCCATATTATTAAAGAACATTACAAGTAATGTCGTCTAATAACATGGAGAATACACCTAGTTAAGGACGATCGAATGTGAATATATCTTTATACTAACACTGATATGTCATTACTACCTTTAGAAGATCTGAATGAAATGTTTGACGTGTACAATATTAATACAAAGTAATAAACACAACGATTTAAAATATTCAAAACAATATATAATATAAATAAATCAGAATGAAAGTCACAGATCACAGCGGAAGAATATACATCATATATATAATAATAAAATGCGAGCCTACAAAATATTAATACTACACCTACATAAATATATACATCTCATCTAAAATAAAATATTACACACAACGACTTACTAAAGAATATACAAGTATGAAGTAAACTAAAACAGTCAAAGTAGTCTACTTCAATGCTAGCCTAAAATCCAAAGGTCAACGAGTCCCTACACCTGTAGAGTCTCTGCCTGACCTGAGTATTATAAAATAGACAGGCGAGACTATATCTAATAAAATGATGAGATGCTGATATCATGAATATAGGACTTAATTAAAATTAAGTCATCTCAAATAAGCCTAACCACAATAATAAATAAAAGGCATATCAAACCTATAAATACTAATATCTGAAATATATGACTTAACAGGAAAATAAGCCATAATAAAATATGCCAAAAAAATAATCAAAATAAGGCATATCGAATAGCATCATAAATTCCAAATTCCAATTGTGATTCAACTATAAAATTAAATCATCTCAAAATGTGCCTAAAAACAATCAATCAAACTAAGGCATACTAACCCAAATCTCCGTTAAAAATCCATATCAGTATATGACTTAACAAAAAAACAAGCCATAATAAATATGTCATAACCAAAATCATATAATACTAAGTCATATTAATCTCAATCAACATTTCATAAACCATATTAAGTCTTTGATAGACTATCTTTTCAAAATATGGTGGAAATCATCTCAAAATTATCGAAGCCATAAACCAATATCAAAACCAAGATGCTTCGATAAACAACAAGGATTATTACCCGAACACTAAACAAAACTATAATGATAGTCTCTCATCTCGATCAAAGTGCAGTAGGACAAGACCTCAACTGGAGGCTCACTATGTAGATTTCATGAGTGCACCGGAAAAATAGATGGCTCTCACTAGTCCAAAACTTCCGGTCATTGGAAATCTAGACGAACAAACAAGATCGATGGTTATGTAGCCACCGAAAATCTAAACATGCTAAAACTCATAGGCTACCAGAAAACTAGACGGGAACATCTCATAATCATGAACAAGTCATGTGAGATGGAGGCCACCGGAAGCTAAACAGGCACACCTCACAATAACAGAAACAAATCCTCCAACTAAAGGATTTATCTACCCATCAAAATATTAAATACCGATATCATATCGGAAAAATAGTGGATTATATCGCCCAAGGGTTTATCGACTACGTAACGCCGAACGTCTTAAGTAAACACAACCCATGGAGTCATCCACTTCCAAATAGTAATCAAACGAATATTGATCAAGGCCGACTACTACAACCCCAACATTGTTCGAATATTTACTATAAGTTAGTAATTTTCACACAAACTCTATTTAACAAATTATAATAATAAACGAAAGAATTATACGAAATGTCTCTTAGAAACTTGATAATTCAATCGTTTATTAAAATTCTTTGTTTCATAGAAAAGCACGAAATCAATAGAGAGTTAAATCAAAGCTTATCCATTTATATTTAAAAGAAGTTAAAAGATGTTATTTTACAATTAGAGTTTCTTTACTATATTTTTGAATCAAAGCAATACATTTCATGAATGATAACTTACATTATTTTGAATATATATATATATATATATAAAGATATAATTTTCCAAAAGCTTTCAAACTCTTTCTAAAATCATATAAATAGCTTTTATAACTAAAATTATATAAAACTGAAATTATTACTTTTCACCACAATCACACTAAAGATAGTGTAAGAAAAACCAAGCCAACGTAAGCAAAGGATAACGAATACAGCAACAAAGCAAGATAATCCAAGCAACAAAGCACGGTGTTGCTAGAGCACAAAATGGCAAGGCTGACAACAAGGTAACAAAACAAAATAACATAAGGCATCATTGGGCAAGACACAAGAACGGAGAAGGAAATGTAAGCATCTCAAATTTCTAAATTTAAAATTTCCAGTAGTCAGGTCATCTTCACAAATCAGTGATTTTCAATTAACTACTCTCATAATTTGACAAAACTTATGAAACAAAAGTTTTTTTACTGTGATAGCTTCCCAAAAAGCAAAGTTTATAGAAATAGGATTAACAGATCAATAGTTATGATAAAAACAAATTAATGCTTCATCTTAGAATTTTACCCGACAGGACAGAGCTTACATTTCTGTTTAAAACATGAATTCGACTAAGAAAACTTTAAAATCTGAAAATATTATCAAAATAAACTTCTTCTTCATGAAATTATCTTTCTACCGCAAAAAGATTCATCAAATACGGATTTACCAATCAAAAGATATGGTTGAAGAAAGTTTCAGATTTTTGTTGCTTAAGCCTTGTTACAACCCGCATAATTAACGATTTTATATTTAAATGTTTAATTTAAATATAGCGTCGTTAGTCGGATTTTGGTCCGAAATGTTACTTTTTGCAAATGGCCGAATCGGAGCTTGAAACTACTTCCATTGGTTCCAAAATGGCGTTTGTGATCTTTTTGAGTATGATCTTTGATATGTTTGGAGTTTGTGAATTTTGGCTACTTTTTCTATTGAGTTTGGGTTTGGGTTCAGCCCACTAGCTTAACTTATACTCTAGCTTAGCCACTCCTCTCATTCACTTATTCATTTCTTAAACTTGAGCTTAGAACTGAAAATGGGGGAAAGGAAGTGGAAATAGAAATTAGCAAGCCCTAGTTCTTCTTGTAAACTTGATTCTTGCTCCAAAAATCAAAGGGAATCCATTGGTAAGTTCATCTCCATCTTCTCCATCTCTTCTCCTCTTCAATTTCAGTAATTTCCTAACCCTAACTTAGGAAATACTTGTTTGTTCTTAGATTGAAGCTTGTTGGGTTGAAGTAGTGATTAGTTGGTCTTCTCCTTGTGTTTTAGCTCCTTCATCTTCTTTGTTTGTGAGATTAAAGGTGAGTTTTGAACTCACATCTACTTCTCTTGATTTCATGGGTGTTGGTATGAATTCCTAACAAGTATGCATGTGCCATTGTTTTGGAATTGGAAAGAATTTGCATTTTCATTGAAATAGGGCAGGAAGTGCAAAATCACCAGGTTCGGCCGACCGAGTGCAGGCTTCGGTCGACCGACCTGCTGCCCCGAGCCTTATTTTGCTCCCTGCATATGGCCGGCCGACCGAGCCCTGCAGTCCGGTCGACCGACCTGCTTTGTTTTGCCTGGTTTGTTTATTTTGCATATTTGATTGATTTTTCCGGACTTTATCGATTCAAGTTGCTTTTTAGTGGTTGTTATTGCATATTTGGCTTTGATAACTTGCTCTTGACTTCATCCACCGGTTTTCATAAAATAATTTCTCGAATCGCATTTAAAAGCTCGTTTCTCCAATTTATAAATTCTATTTAAAAACACACACTTTCGCACTTCGAGCGAAGTGGAAGGGTGATTAAATGGTTGGGCAAAACACGGACCATGAATCTGTGCGTTTATCCTTTCGATTAATCTCCGACCTATTCAATTGATCGTTTTGACCTTCGGGTTTAGTTTACCGATGATATGAGGTAAATTTGTACTGCTTTGAGTGTGAAAGTGACTGACGGATAGTAAACCGTTTAGTGCGAACGAGTGGTTATGGGACATACGTTAACACTTTTCGGATTCCTTTTCGAGAGTTGTGACACATTCCGCCAGTTAGTGGTGTCCAGTACTGGGTCTCTGACCTTCACCACTACGGTTTGTTGCCTTCGGGTATGTGCCTTCGGGTTTGTGCCTTCGGGTTTGTTGCCCTTTAGTATCGCTTCCGATGTTGGTCGTTATGAGCCGCATGGGTGATATTGGGTTGCCCTTTAGTATCGCTTCCGAGGTTGGTCGTTATGAGCCGCATGGGTGATATTGGGTTTGGAGTCTTCGGGCTCATGGATCCTTGTTTGTACAGTACTGAGCTCGAGCAATTTTATGATGTTTCATTCATATGTATATTCCCTTGGTATCGCCCTTCGGTGTTGGTCATTATGAGCCGCATGATGCGTAGCATTTACCTTGTGGAACTTGTATACCTTATTGGTATTTGTTATTTGCCTTTTGGCTTGTTTTGGGATATTTGTATCCTTTGTTTCTATATGTCGCCGATGATATGAGGCTTGTTCTATATGATTCATCTCTTGTTGATGATTGTGTATCTCCTCTATAGATATTTGTTATACTGTATAACCTTGCAGGTTTATTATTGTTCAGTTTATCTAACTGATTTGTTATCTAGACTGACCCGTGTATTTTATACTCGGGTCAGACCGAGATGTTTCAGGTTAGGTGCTTTTGGGACTTAGCCTATTTTGCTTCCGTATGGACTATTCGCTAGCTTCATTTTGTTATAGCGTCTTTTGTGGTCCTTATCTGTTGTAACTCTGATATTTATATTATTTTTCGTCTCGTCTGTATATTGTGGTCCCCTATACCACTTGCCATGTATTATTTTGTATACTCTGTTGTGTATCTATTTATGAGTATATTATGATCGACTGTTCTGTGATGTGAATTACATTTGAGTTGTTATATTTTCTTCTGATAGATCCTATAGCCATTGTAGTCTTGCTTTAAATATTTATTGAATACGTCGAACTGTTTGTGATTCTACTTTTCGACGTGTTTAGTGAATAGTTAAGGTAAGATTACACATGGTCGCTCCTATCCAGCCTTATTCCCCGTGTTAGCAGACGGTATTATCTATATAATACTCTTTGCTAACGTGGGTATAGAGGTGGGGCGTCACAGCGTGGCATCAGAGCTGAGTTCAGAATAAAATATGATAAACACAGAATAGATGCACATATTATGGTACATCAAAGTGTACAAGTGATACAAATCTTTGAATCATCGTGTCTCTTTATTCTATCAAGGTTAGATAGAGTTTGAATACGTCTAGGAATTTATTTTATTCCGTAGTATTCCATATTGCAATATCTACCTTGTGAATAATCTTTTCCTTATCTTGACTTTCATCTTATGTCTGGAAGAGGCAGAGGTCGACGTTCGGATGCTGGGCAATCTAGTGGCTCACATCCGGATGGCGTTTATATGTCTGCCGATCAGTTTATGGAGTTGTTTAGGAGCACTCAGCCTCCCGTTCCTCCTCGAGTGTCCCCACCTCGCAAGTCTGCTTTTGCACGTCAGTGCAGTGATTTTGCTCATCTTGGAGGAAAACCGTTTAAGGGCTCCGAGTCTGTTCTTGAAGTCCAAGCTTGGCTTCGCACGTGCGAGCGTATTTTCTCTCGCATGGATCTATCTGACCATGATCGAGTTCTTGTGACTTCTAGCTTATTGCAAGAGCGTGCTCTTTATTGGTATGAGCTTCTTGTAGCCGAGATTGATGAGTCCACTCTTTCTTCGACTCAGTTTTAGGGACGATTTGAACTCAAGTTCGTTCCTGAATCTGAAAAAGTTTTATTGACCCGTCGCTTCCTTGAATTCATCAGCACTTCTTACAAGAAGAATTTGAAGTTTGTTTCTGGTCTTAAGAAATATCTTAAGAAGTCTTTGTTGCTCCAACTTAAACTTTCTTTTGAGGAGTTGGTTGATTCGGCACTTCATCTCGAGACTGTCGAGAAGGAGTGTGATAGTGATGTTGATGTTGAGGTTTCCAAGAACCCCAACAAGAGGCCGTTTCCAATTCAGAAGAAGCCTTTTCCTTCTAAGAAGAAGAAGACCGGTGGTCCTAGTTCTCAGCCTCAGTCTTCCGAAACATCTTTCGTTCGAAAGTGTTTTAATTGTGGTTCTCCGGATCATATTATTCGAGCTTGTCCTAAGCCTCTCTTCTGCCATTATTGCAAGAAGGAAGGTCATCATGTTTCAGCTTGCCCTACTGTTCCGGCTAGTGCCAAGTCTAGCAGGCTTTATGTCGCTAAGGCTTTTGAAGGTCCCTCTCAGCCCAAAGGTACATCTTCATCTATTTTGGAAGGTTCTATTTTATTTCATGACCATAGTATACGAGTTCTTTTCGATACGGGTGCATCCCATTCTTTCGTATCGAAAAAGCTCGTTGATGATTTATCCTTGGATGTTTCTTGTATGGTTACTTCTTTAAGGATTGCGAATCCAATTGGGGGATCCGCGACCCTTAGTTTGTTTTGTGATGATATTGAGATTGTTTTATGTGGCTTTTCTTTCCGTGCGCATCTGCACGTTATTTCTTGTTTGGGTTTTGAGATGATTTTTGGTATGGACTGGCTAGTGAGGTACGATGCTAGGATTATTTGTTCGGAGAGGATTTTGTATCTTTGTCATCCTGATTCGCCTTCTCAGTTATCTCTTGTTCTTCGGGATGTGGATAATTCTGAGATGGCTTTATATTCTCTTGATTTGCGAGATGGTGATGATATATCTCGTATTCCTATTGCTTGTGACTTTTTTGATGTTTTTGAGCCTGTATCGGGTTTGCCACCCAAACGGGCAATTGAGTTCCGCATTGATCTCATTCCAGGCGCGCAGCCAGTTAGTCGTCCTCCCACGAGGATGTCTACAAAGAAAAATGAGGAACTCAAGAAGCAGCTTTTAGAGCTTGAATCCAAGCAATTGATTCAATCTAGTTTTTCTCCGTGGGGATCCGCGGTCGTCTTTGTGAAGAAGTCTGATGGAACTCTTAGGCTTTGCATTGACTATCGCAAGCTTAACGAGTTGACCATTAGAAATAGGTATCCATTGCCTAGGATCGATGATATGTTCGATCTATTGAGTGGTGCTAAGGTCTTTTCTCAGCTTGACCTTGCCACAGGTTTTCATCAGTTACGAGTCGCGGAGGATAGCATACCTCTTACCGCTTTCCGCACTCGTTATGGTTCTTTTGAGTGGCTCGTTATGCCGTTCGGTATGACGAACGCTCCTGCTTTCTTTGTCGATCTCATGAATCGGGTATTCCGGGAATATCTCGATAAGTTCGTGCTTGTCTTCATTGATGATATCCTTATTTATTCTAAGTCTGAAGCTGAGTATGCTAATCACTTGAGAATTGTCTTGAGTACTCTTCGCCGTCATCAGCTTAGAGCCAAATTCTCCAAGTGCCACTTTTGGGAGAATAAGGTTAAGTTTTTAGGCCATGTTGTATCTTCCGATGACATTTCTATCAATCCCTCAAAGATCGAAGCCATCCAGAATTGGAAGAGACCTGAAAATGTTCATGAGATTCGTAGTTTCCTTGGATTGGCGGGTTATTACCGTCGGTTCATTAAGGATTTTTCCCGTGTTGTGCTTCCTCTCACTTGCCTTACTCGAAAAGGCATTCGTTTTGATTGGTCCGACAAGTGTGAAGCTTCCTTTCAGACATTGAAGGAACTTCTCACTAATGCTCCTATTCTAGTGGTTCCCGAAGGGAATCATGATCTTGTTGTCTACACCGATGCTTGTGGTAGTGGTCTCGGTGCTGTTCTTATGCAGAAGGATCGGGTAGTTGCTTATGCTTCTAGGCAACTACGTTCGAATGAAGTTCGCTATGCCACTCATGATCTTGAGCTTGCCGCCATTGTCTTTGCCTTGAAGATTTGGCGACATTATTTATTGGGCGAGCGCTTCATTCTTTATACCGATCATAAATCTTTGAAGTATTTGTTCACTCAGAAAGAACTCAATATGAGGCAACAGCGTTGGCTCGAGTTTCTTGCTTCTTATGACTTTGATATCCAGTATACCCCTGGTAGGGGTAATCGTGTTGCTGATGCGCTTAGTCGCAGACATTCGGCTGTTATTTCTATGATGCTTTCCGAATGGAATATTCTTGAGACTCTATCTTTTTGTGAAATTCGTGATCGAGGTTCATCTTCTGTTTCTCCTATTCTATTATTTAGTTTGGGAGCTCGACCTATTTTGTTGGATCGTATTGCCGATGGTCAACGACGTGATCCTGATTTGTTGCATCTTATTCAGCTTTGTGAGTCTGGATCTTGTGATGAGGTGTTGCAAGATTTTAGCATTGATTCTCATGGGTGTCTTCGTAAGAAGAACCATCTTTTGTGCCTTCTGACTTTGCACTTAAGCATGACATTCTTGATGATTGTCACCGTTCTAAGTATACTATTCATCCCGGTAGTAGCAAGATGTATGCCGATATGCGTCGTCTTTATTATTGGGAAGGCATGAAGCGTGATGTGGCGAGTTATGTGAGCAATTGCATAACTTGTCAGCGTTTTAAAGCCGAGCATCAGCGTCCTTCGGGTCTTCTTCAGCCTCTTGAGATTCCATTGTGGAAATGGGATCAGATTTCTATGGATTTCATTGACGGCCTACCTCGTTCGAGATCTGGCCATTCTAGCATTTGGGTTATTGATGATCGCTTTTCCAAGTCTGCTCATTTTGTCCCTATTAAGTCTAATAGGACTGCTTCACATTTGGCTAAGTTGTATGTCAAGGAAATCGTGAGACTTCACGGTGTTCCTAGTTCTATTATGAGTGATCGTGATCCTTTATTCACGAGTCATTTTTGGAAGAGTCTTCAGCAAGCTTTGGGAACAAAGCTTAATTTTTCTACAGCTTATCATCCGCAGTCTGACGGACAGACTGAACGGGTGAATCGTATTTTGGAAGATCTTCTCCGTATTTGTATTTTTGATTTCGGTGGTAGTTGGGAGGATCACCTACCTCTTGTAGAGTTGTAACGACCCAGAATTTTTACAACATATTTTAATGAATATTTAATCCAATTTAGAATTAAATGTAAGCTTGTCAATGTTTAAATTGATGAAATCCTGGATATTTAACAGTTATATATGTTTGTAAAAGAAAATTTTGATTTGAAAATCTTAAATAGAATGCTTTAACTTATTAAAACAAAATCCGTCTTATTTAATAAAATCAAATCAAAGATTCAATATTGTGTTATTTGATAATTTATATGAATACAATTTTAGTTTTTAAAATGGTAAGTTTTAAAATTAACAAGCATAAGAATATTAAACTTAAACATGGAAGTATAAAACAATATAAATAATTATAAATATAAACATACAAAACTAGTATAAACATAATCATCAATTATAAAATGTAACTAAAAGTATAAATATACAAATATAAAATATAACTTGAAATATATAAATATAAGTATGTGGTAAATCAAGTGTTGAAAATTTAATTAACAAATCGAACACAACTAATATGTTAACAATAACTTTTTAAGTAAACATATCAGGAAGTTGAAAATTTATGACCTGTATATATACAAATAAATAATGAAAAGGAACAAGTCAAAGCTACACTTGAAAACAAATATAGGTTAAGCAAGAAATGAACAAAGTAACCTATGTACTGTTATACAGTTTGTAAAAATAAGGAAAAAAGTTTTACTTAACATAATGAAACTTAACTACACCTAAAAAAGACAAACCTGGAAACCAATATCTTGTACAAATATAATAAAAACAAAAAGGCTGTGTCTTACAAAACATGCTAGCCGAAATATGATAATATCTTTGTACCATACAAATTGCAAATATCAGTAAACAGTAATTTCTTGCTATAATTATTAAGAGCATGAACATTTAATAGCACATCTTCTTGTTTAATAAGTACTATAGCCGAAATCCCTTTATGATTTCATACTGCTGGCATATATATTTAACCAATAAAAGAGAGGAAAGGACAATGCAAATATTAACTGTCTAGGTTCAACCTGCTAAGTAGCTTTAACTTATATATACACCTATATACTATGCTCATTTATAAAAAAAAAAAAGAGGAGAACTGGATCAAAAACTACAGGTAAACCTGGAAAAAAATATTGATTTGTTATGCAAGTTTAGATTTAACTTCAACAGAAAAACCAACAGGGAAGTTTCAGAAAATTCAATTGCAAATTCTTCAACATCAATTCTGTTCAACAGTTTTATGTGAGTAAACGAACTAATTTCAATTTTAGTTTATATGTTTGTTTATTTATGATATGTGTTGAAGTAGTTTGAGTATACTGTTTTGTATATGTCAGTTTAAACTGAATGTTTGCATAGTTGTTCTTGATCAGTACTTTAAATTTTGTACAAAACAAAGAAAATAAATTTACAAAACACATAACCAAAAACTTGAGAACACAAAGCTGGAAAAGGAGAGCAAACTCAAATTTAGTTCAAACAAAAACAGATTCAAGAAAAAAAAGTTTTCAGTTTTAAACTCCAAGCAACCAAGTTTCAAAACTTCTATACTTTCTGTAAATAGGCAGGTGAGTAAACTTAATTGTTTTCAATTTAAATTTTGTATTTTTAGCTTTCAATTTATATGATATCTGCTTGAATGATTAACTTTGAGTACTTCATGTTGCTCTGTAGTATATGTGTAGTGTTCTTCAAGGCCTTGAATAACCGAACAGAGTAAAACAATGAAATTGCAAATAATTCTTCATGTAGATGTTTTAATACTTGGATATTGATGCAAACTTAAGTTATTATCAAAATCATAAGGGCTCACAGTATTTTACCCATGCTGTTTATTCAAGTATCAAGGAAAGAAAATTAAAATTTAAAGTTTGAATGTTTAAATTTGAAATCTTAATAACATAATCAGATTTCGTATGCATAATTAGGATTTTTAGCATAAAAATTTTGATTTATGAGTAAAGATATTCGAAGCAGTTTTAAAAAGAAGTATCACTGCATTTTGTCAATTTTGGAAGGTCAAGATGATTTTAATTTCTGAAATTTAGTATGAAGCAAGGTAGAAGTAGTATCAACACAGGAAAAATACTTAAAAAAATTTATAATGTTTAGATTTTGCAGTAGAGGTAAGAGTAGGGTTTAGTCACGTTTCTGACGGGTCTGTTTTACTCGATGATTTCTTCATCAATGAACGACCGAGTTGGAAGTGCGTTTGAGGGATGGAGGAGTAGGACATGGGTGACGTGTGGCAGGAAACACAATGCAAACTGTGGTCGGCGCTAGGAGGATGAGGAATTCCATTGTCGTTGTTCAATGGCAGTTCACCAAAGGGGTATTTTTTTGAATCTGTGATCTTTGATTCGAGTTGGCCGTTGAATTCGTGTGGGAAGTCGAATTGGAGTTTGTGGAGATGGTCATGGGTCGCAGGAAGCACGGCGGACCACCGTGCACGTGCACGGTGGTGATGAATGTCCGGTTGTAGTGACTATAACAGTCGCGTGGTCTCTCTCCCGAGTCGCGCTCGTGACGTTGCTGGGTTTACTCCGGGTTTGTGTTCGAGTGGAAGTCCTGATGCTTATTTTTAGTTTACCTTAACTTGAACTTAATTATTGAGAGAAGAAATAATAATGATGAAGAAGGAGGAGATGTTCAGGGGAACTCAGGAAGTGTTGCGTGGGAACTCGAAGTAACTCTCGAGTTAGGGTAGGGTTATTCTCGGGTTTTTAGTGGGAAGTCTCACATCCTTTGTTCTGCCGTTTCAGTGGAAATATTTTACAAATTAAGATAAGATCTAATACTGTTTTAATTATGAAATTAACGTGTCACAATGTTTCAAAAATTTTAGCTGCTATCTAAATTATAGAATTAATTTAAATTAAGTGTTAGATTAACTAATAATTAATGTTGTAGTTAATACTATATTTGATTATACAATTTAAAGGAAGACTTTTACATATTTAATGAAGTTGAACAATAAGAAAAATAAATCGTTAACAATTACTTTTAAATTAGAATTAACGGTAGATTAATTCTTGGTGTAAGTTGATTGAGAGCAATTGCTTCATAGGCAAAGATCGAGTAAATAATTAAGAGAAGGGGTAAATTTGGAAATTATTTACTTAAAGTCAATTTTATGAATGATTAATAGTTGATTGGTCGAGTAAATTAATTAAGAGTAAATAAATGGTTAAATAAGTAATTAGCAGTAATTAAATGGAATATTTAAGTTTAATCAATAATTAAGACTATTAATTAAATGATTAATTGAAGTAAATAACTGGATTAAGAAGAAATTAAGTAATTGATAGTGTGAAATAAATAATTATGTAATTAGGATTTAATAGTTAATTAAGAAATCATTTATTAGATGATATGAAATGAAATAGAAAATAAATTGTTAATTAATAAAAAGAGTTAAGAGATTAACTCTTGGGTAATTCATTCTAAATTGAATTAATTACAAATAGAATTTAGGAGTAATTGTTTATGGATGGTTGAGTAGAATATCTGATTTGTGATGTTTAAATTGATGATATTCTGTGATGTTCTGTGATATGTTATGTTATCTCTATGATGCTTGTATATGTTTTATCTGTAATAGATGCTATGTTAATTCAATTGTTGAATTTAAATTATTTAAACTGTTAAGTTAATTAGACAACTTGGCCCTTAAAATGGCGTTTGGATTCGATGAGACCGGGATCGGAAGAATCAATTTTGATTCTCCGAAAACCACATCGATCCAATTTAAACGTTAGGTCGTAAATCCTGAAATGATGATCGAGATGGTGTATTCAGAATGCAAGGGTTATCGTCGTTGACTCTGAGGGTGATTCCAAAATGAGTGTGACGAGATAATGCCTTCGGTTTCGTTCGAACCCGAAACGAACTTGTATGGATTGAATGCTTTCAACACATCGTCAGGCGGACGATGAGCATTCTAAGTGATATGTTCAATAAAGGTAATCGTAACCTCAAGCCTCATCAACCGGGAATGGCTAAAACAGGGGAGATGCAGCAAGGTTAGGTGGGTCATGCCCAAGCAGGACAAGATATTTCCCCTGTCTAGATGTCCCTTTTTATATTTCGGCTTAGTGGGCGGTTGCTAGCTACAACCGCGGGGTTTATCTTGTTCGGGACTGTTCAGTAAGGAATGGTTCCGGCCTTGTGTTGCAGGGGATGAAGGGAGTAATCCTCGGTACGGTGATCTACGCCCCGTACTGTGACGGGCGGTACCCCAGTAGCCCTGCCATAGTTGGAAATCCATTTTCCCTACGAGACCCTACGGTTTTGATTTGTATTACCTACTTTTGTGGCTAGTAGTTGGAATTTAATGAATGTAACAATTTCGGCTATTTTCTATTTACTTGAAAACCCTAGACACTATTATAATATCACTGGATTTCCTATAAAATGTTTTGGTTAGCGTAAGGTAAAAACTTACCCGTATTTATTTGTGGGGAGTCTTACGTGATACCTTTATTTTCAAATGTTTTTCAAAGTTAAACAACTTTAACCCGTTTACTCATACCAGACCCATGTCTAACCCGGAGTTTATTTTTGTTTTTCATAAACTCTCGGGTACCCAAATTTTTACGGGTAGCCAAGGGATTCAGGTTAGCTTTGACGAACTCTGGAGGAGCAATGGAGCAGGAGGCTTCAGCGTTGTAGATATATATAGTTCCGCTGTGTGGGTATCTCTGAGTTGTATTGTATTGAGTTGTATTAACTAGATGGGTGTTTATAACTGTCTAGTATGTGATGTATGTAAGATTGTCACATGTATTGATATTGTATAACTCTGATATATGTACAAACTATGTATTATTTAAGTGATATATTATATATTGTTCCGTTCCGCTGTGAGATTCTGATGTTGTTGTTCTTTCTTCTCTATCTTTTCTATTTTCTCATCCCTTTCTTTCTTAATGATGATACGTCTTTCTGATAGTAGAAGGGCGGGTCGTCACATTTGGTATCAGAGCATAGGTTGGTGATAACCTTGGCTCTGGTAGTGATTACTCATATAATAGAGTCAGTAGAACTCTAAAATGAGATTGAGTGTATTAATAGATATGAGCGCGTATTTGTTAGTGAATATAAAATGGTGTTGATTGATTTATTGAGTGGTATATGAACCTTCGTCGGCACAGCCTCGAAAACTGTATCGAAGGGGTTTCTAAACACTTAAATAGAGCAATTAGACACAATATTGTTTTTAAAAGTAGGGTAAATGAAATAATTTTACCCAAATTTATATTTTGATATAAAAGAAATATTTTTCTGAAATAACTATATATACTTGGATGTTTGATTGTCAATAGTACAATCAAATAAAAATTTAAATTTGAGGGGTCTATAAACAAATAAAATTGTCTAAGTATGATCTTTAATACAAAAGGAATATAACTAAAATTTGATTAAAACAGAATTGAAGTCCCGGAAATTTGATAGTGTTTAAATGAATTTAAACAAAGGATTTGGAAATTTAAAATCTTGGGAATGTTTGAAAAGTTTATCCAAAGATTTGAAGGGAATAATGGAATCTTGTTTTGGAAAATTATTTTTGGTTATGATATTGTTTGTGGTTGTTAGGCAAGCAAGTTATTTTAAAAAAATTTCAAAAGGAGAAAATTTGTTTTGGTGAAAATACGTGATTGAAAGTTGAAAATTTGAGTTGATATACCAAGCAGGTATGTGTAGTTATCATTTCAAATTGGTTTTGGAAATGGAAACCGGGCAATTGAATTTTAAGAAAAATTCTATTCAGATAATGTGGAAGGTTTAAATGGATCAACTATTGAATTTATAAAGTAAAGTTGATATTAATATGATGAAATTGGGAATTTTAATCCGGGATTAAAATTTAATTTAAGTAAATGACAATAGGGAACATATTGGAGCTTAACCCGAGATAAAGTTAAATGAAATTGAAGTTCAAAATGAACTTAATTAGCTATAAAATTTGGAGGTAAAATGATTGTGATTGTAAGGTGGAAATTTATACCTTAAGATGCTATGTGTTATATATATAATCTGAAATTGTGATTATGAGATGAAATGACCCAAATGAGTAATATAAACTTTAAGGGAAATAAATAAGTTTTGAACTCATATATTGAGAAATAAAATTTAAAGATTTGTAAGTAGCTAAATTTAACTGAAGTTGAGTTAGAATAAGACTGAATGTAAATGAATTCAGTTGAGTTATAAATAATATTGAATGAAATAAAATTCTTAAGTAAATGTAAACCAAAGTAAGTATTGAATTGGATTTAAATAATGGTGTGAGTTGTAAACAAATCTAATTCAAGCATAAATTGAATGACTTTATTTTAAATTCAAAAATGAATTGTTAATGTAAATAAAAAAAAAAATTTAAGGATGGATAAAAGAATAAACTAATCAAATAGATTAGTAAGTAGTTGGGATTTGATTAAAGGAAAATCAAATTAAAGATTTAAAATGGAAGTTGGTGTAATAGAATAAACCTAAGTTGTTGAGTGGAACAGTTTGAAGAAAATAAATGAAGTAAATTGTGAAATGATTATTTAAAATATTGGTTGTCGAGTTTAATAAAATGATTTGGGATCAAACCTGTTGAAATAAAAGAAAATGCAATAGAAGGATTATGAATAATTTAATTGTGGTGGAATTAAGTGTAAATTGAATTGAAATCAATTTAAGATTTGTTATAAAGCTTAAGTGATTGTTTATTCACAATAATATTGTTAAATTGCATAAGGAAATGGGTTGTTTGAAGTAAGTGAGAATTAGATAAATTTTATGAATTATTGGAAGCAAAATAGGATGTTTTTGAATATGAGTTTGTTTTGCTCAAATGGATTATATGTCTAAGCAAGTAAGTGAAAATCACTTTAACTATAGGGAATGATTTGAAAATTTGATGGAAGTAATTGTACTAAGTGTTGAAACTGTACATAAGTGCTTATGGAAATATGTAATGCTAGGCAAATGGATACTCTGTCATAAAATTTCAGAATTTGAAAACTATAAAAAAACAAAAAAATTTAAAAATTTAGCAACAAAACAATTTCAAATTGAAAATTTAAAGTAAACTAATGAAAGAAACTAATTTAAAAATAATAATAATAGGAATCAGTTTTAAATAGAGATAGTTAATAAAGGTTAAATATTCAGAGTTGGAAATAAATTGAAATTCACAGGAAATTGGAAATAAGAAGATATAAAAGCTATGGTGGTAGATAATAATATAAGGGAATATATAATGCTTATATTAAGCTTAAGAAATGAATGGTGGAATTCTTAAGTGAAATTTGATATTGGGAAAAATTATTCCAAGTGATAGAATCAGGATAATGTGAATAAAAGAAAATTGATATGGTTGATAATCAATTGATATAAATACGTAGGATGTACGTATATGATTTTATTCACGTAGCAAATAGATCCAGATTCGAGCACAGAATTTCGAGATAGTTATATCGATCCGAGTTAGGATTTTTCACTCGATTTTCGACGACGAACCATGGATATGGATTTTGATTGGTTCTGCGAATTCTCTATCATAGTTGTGACTATGCAAGGAGAATGACAGTTTTGATCAAGAAACCAGATCTGAGTCCGCACTAGGAAGTCGGGTGGACAATACTAGTTCGGAAGTGAAATTGTGTGATCGAGTGAGTGATCGGATTTGATATTGCGTACGAATAGTATATGTACATCGTACGGGCTTGATTGAATAGATATTGAAATTCTGTAAAAGAGTCAATTAAATTTGGAAAGAGTTAATACTGATGCTTTTAAATTGAAATGCTAAAATGAATGTCTGGAAATTATTGTGTACCCCATATATCTCAGGAAATTTGTTCATAATTCATCATTAATTATTAAACTGGTAATTCAGGAATTTGGAGGTTGAATCAAATTTAACTGTGGTCAGAAATCCACTTCGGATTGTTGATCATCGAGAGACAACTCTCGATAATTTTAGGGAATCTTATCTGGAATTGTGTTCGGATAACTAGGGTTGTTTGTTAGAATAGACTATTGTTTGTTTGTTATTGTATGAATGATATGTATGTTTGGATTGTTAATATGAAAGCTTTTGAATTTACTGTTGTTTAAATTTCGGGGACGAAATTCTTTTAAGGGGGGAGGAATGTAACGACCCGGAATTTTTACAGCATATTTTAATGAATATTTAATCCAATTTAGAATTAAATGTAAGCTTGTCAATGTTTAAATTGATGAAATCCTGGATATTTAACAGTTATATATGTTTGTAAAAGAAAATTTTGATTTGAAAATCTTAAATAGAATGCTTTAACTTATTAAAACAAAATCCGTCTTATTTAATAAAATCAAATCAAAGATTCAATATTGTGTTATTTGATAATTTATATGAATACAATTTTAGTTTTTAAAATGGTAAGTTTTAAAATCAACAAGCATAAGAATATTAAACTTAAACATGGAAGTATAAAACAATATAAATAATTATAAATATAAACATACAAAACTAGTATAAACATAATCATCAATTATAAAATGTAACTAAAAGTATAAATATACAAGTATAAAATATAACTTGAAATATATAAATATAAGTATGTGGTAAATCAAGTGTTGAAAATTTAATTAACAAATCGAACACAACTAATATGTTAACAATAACTTTTTAAGTAAACATATCAGGAAGTTGAAAATTTATGACCTGTATATATACAAATAAATAATGAAAAGGAACAAGTCAAAGCTACACTTGAAAACAAATATAGGTTAAGCAAGAAATGAACAAAGTAACCTATGTACTGTTATACAGTTTGTAAAAATAAGGAAAAAAGTTTTACTTAACATAATGAAACTTAACTACACCTAAAAAAGACAAACCTGGAAACCAATATCTTGTACAAATATAATAAAAACAAAAAGGCTGTGTCTTACAAAACATGCTAGCCGAAATATGATAATATCTTTGTACCATACAAATTGCAAATATCAGTAAACAGTAATTTCTTGCTATAATTATTAAGAGCATGAACATTTAATAGCACATCTTCTTGTTTAATAAGTACTATAGCCGAAATCCCTTTATGATTTCATACTACAGGCATATATATTTAACCAATAAAAGAGAGGAAAGGACAATGCAAATATTAACTGTCTAGGTTCAACCTGCTAAGTAGCTTTAACTTATATATACACCTATATACTATGCTCATTTATAAAAAAAAAAAAGAGGAGAACTGGATCAAAAACTACAGGCAAACCTGGAAAAAAATATTGATTTGTTATGCAAGTTTAGATTTAACTTCAACAGAAAAACCAACAGGGAAGTTTCAGAAAATTCAATTGCAAATTCTTCAACATCAATTCTGTTCAACAGTTTTATGTGAGTAAACGAACTAATTTCAATTTTAGTTTATATGTTTGTTTATTTATGATATGTGTTGAAGTAGTTTGAGTATACTGTTTTGTATATGTCAGTTTAAACTGAATGTTTGCATAGTTGTTCTTGATCAGTACTTTAAATTTTGTACAAAACAAAGAAAATAAATTTACAAAACACATAACCAAAAACTTGAGAACACAAAGCTGGAAAAGGAGAGCAAACTCAAATTTAGTTCAAACAAAAACAGATTCAAGAAAAAAAAAATTCAGTTTTAAACTCCAAGCAACCAAGTTTCAAAACTTCTATACTTTCTGTAAACAGGCAGGTGAGTAAACTTAATTGTTTTCAATTTAAATTTTGTATTTTTAGCTTTCAATTTATATGATATCTGCTTGAATGATTAACTTTGAGTACTTCATGTTGCTCTGTAGTATATGTGTAGTGTTCTTCAGGGCCTTGAATAACCGAACAGAGTAAAACAATGAAATTGCAAATAATTCTTCATGTAGATGTTTTAATACTTGGATATTGATGCAAACTTAAGTTATTATCAAAATCATAAGGGCTCACAGTATTTTACCCATGCTGTTTATTCAAGTATCAAGGAAAGAAAATTAAAATTTAAAGTTTGAATGTTTAAATTTGAAATCTTAATAACATAATCAGATTTCGTATGCATAATTAGGATTTTTAGCATAAAAATTTTGATTTATGAGTAAAGATATTCGAAGCAGTTTTAAAAAGAAGTATCACTGCATTTTGTCAATTTTGGAAGGTCAAGATGATTTTAATTTCTGAAATTTAGTATGAAGCAAGGTAGAAGTAGTATCAACACAGGAAAAATACTTAAAAAAATTTATAATGTTTAGATTTTGCAGTAGAGGTAAGAGTAGGGTTTAGTCACGTTTCTGACGGGTCTGTTTTACTCGATGATTTCTTCATCAATGAACGACCGAGTTGGAAGTGCGTTTGAGGGATGGAGGAGTAGGACATGGGTGACGTGTGGCAGGAAACACAATGCAAACTGTGGTCGGCGCTAGGAGGATGAGGAATTCCATTGTCGCTGTTCAATGGCAGTTCACCAAAGGGGTATTTTTTTGAATCTGTGATCTTTGATTCGAGTTGGCCGTTGAATTCGTGTGGGAAGTCGAATTGGAGTTTGTGGAGATGGTCATGGGTCGCAGGAAGCACGGCGGACCACCGTGCACGTGCACGGTGGTGATGAATGTCCGGTTGTAGTGACTATAACAGTCGCGTGGTCTCTCTCCCGAGTCGCGCTCGTGACGTTGCTGGGTTTACTCCGGGTTTGTGTTCGAGTGGAAGTCCTGATGCTTATTTTTAGTTTACCTTAACTTGAACTTAATTATTGAGAGAAGAAATAATAATGATGAAGAAGGAGGAGATGTTCAGGGGAACTCAGGAAGTGTTGCGTGGGAACTCGAAGTAACTCTCGAGTTAGGGTAGGGTTATTCTCGGGTTTTTAGTGGGAAGTCTCACATCCTTTGTTCTGCCGTTTCAGTGGAAATATTTTACAAATTAAGATAAGATCTAATACTGTTTTAATTATGAAATTAACGTGTCACAATGTTTCAAAATTTTTAGCTGCTATCTAAATTATAGAATTAATTTAAATTAAGTGTTAGATTAACTAATAATTAATGTTGTAGTTAATACTATATTTGATTATACAATTTAAAGGAAGACTTTTACATATTTAATGAAGTTGAACAATAAGAAAAATAAATCGTTAACAATTACTTTTAAATTAGAATTAACGGTAGATTAATTCTTGGTGTAAGTTGATTGAGAGTAATTGCTTCATAGGCAAAGATCGAGTAAATAATTAAGAGAAGGGGTAAATTTGGAAATTATTTACTTAAAGTCAATTTTATGAATGATTAATAGTTGATTGGTCAAGTAAATTAATTAAGAGTAAATAAATGGTTAAATAAGTAATTAGCAGTAATTAAATGGAATATTTAAGTTTAATCAATAATTAAGACTATTAATTAAATGATTAATTGAAGTAAATAACTGGATTAAGAAGAAATTAAGTAATTGATAGTGTGAAATAAATAATTATGTAATTAGGATTTAATAGTTAATTAAGAAATCATTTATTAGATGATATGAAATGAAATAGAAAATAAATTGTTAATTAATAAAAAGAGTTAAGAGATTAACTCTTGGGTAATTCATTCTAAATTGAATTAATTACAAATAGAATTTAGGAGTAATTGTTTATGGATGGTTGAGTAGAATATCTGATTTGTGATGTTTAAATTGATGATATTCTGTGATGTTCTGTGATATGTTATGTTATCTCTATGATGCTTGTATATGTTTTATCTGTAATAGATGCTATGTTAATTCAATTGTTGAATTTAAATTATTTAAACTGTTAAGTTAATTAGACAACTTGGCCCTTAAAATGGCGTTTGGATTCGATGAGACCGGGATCGGAAGAATCAATTTTGATTCTCCGAAAACCACATCGATCCAATTTAAACGTTAGGTCGTAAATCCTGAAATGATGATCGAGATGGTGTATTCAGAATGCAAGGGTTATCGTCGTTGACTCTGAGGGTGATTCCAAAATGAGTGTGACGAGATAATGCCTTCGGATTCGTTCGAACCCGAAACGAACTTGTATGGATTGAATGCTTTCAACACATCGTCAGGCGGACGATGAGCATTCTAAGTGATATGTTCAATAAAGGTAATCGTAACCTCAAGCCTCATCAACCGGGAATGGCTAAAACAGGGGAGATGCAGCAAGGTTAGGTGGGTCATGCCCAAGCAGGACAAGATATTTCCCCTGTCTAGATGTCCCTTTTTATATTTCGGCTTAGTGGGCGGTTGCTAGCTACAACCGCGGGGTTTATCTTGTTCGGGACTGTTCAGTAAGGAATGGTTCCGGCCTTGTGTTGCAGGGGATGAAGGGAGTAATCCTCGGTACGGTGATCTAGGCCCCATACTGTGACGGGCGGTACCCCAGTAGCCCTGCCATAGTTGGAAATCCATTTTCCCTACGAGACCCTACGGTTTTGATTTGTATTACCCACTTTTGTGGCTAGTACCTGGAATTTAATGAATGTAACAATTTCGGCTATTTTCTATTTACTTGAAAACCCTAGACACTATTATAATATCACTGGATTTCCTATAAAATGTTTTGGTTAGCGTAAGGTAAAAACTTACTCGTATTTATTTGTGGGGAGTCTTACGTGATACCTTTATTTTCAAATGTTTTTCAAAGTTAAACAACTTTAACCCGTTTACTCATACCAGACCCATGTCTGACCCGGAGTTTATTTTTGTTTTTCATAAACTCTCGGGTACCCAAATTTTTACGGGTAGCCAAGGGATTCAGGTTAGCTTTGACGAACTCTGGAGGAGCAATGGAGCAGGAGGCTTCAGCGTTGTAGATATATATAGTTCCGCTGTGTGGGTATCTCTGAGTTGTATTGTATTGAGTTGTATTAACTAGATGGGTGTTTATAACTGTCTAGTATGTGATGTATGTAAGATTGTCACATGTATTGATATTGTATAACTCTGATATATGTACAAACTATGTATTATTTAAGTGATATATTATATATTGTTCCGTTCCGCTGTGAGATTCTGATGTTGTTGTTCTTTCTTCTCTATCTTTTCTATTTTCTCATCCCTTTCTTTCTTAATGATGATACGTCTTTCTGGTAGTAGAAGGGCGGGTCGTCACAAGAGTTCTCCTACAACAATAGTTTTCGGTCTAGTATCGGTATGGCTCCTTTCGAAGCATTATACGGAAGGCCATGTCGATCACCTTCTTGTTGGTTAGAATCTGGTGAGAAGCTTATTCTTGGTCTAGATTTTGTTCGTGATTCTTCCGAGAAGATTGATCTTATTCGGTTGAGAATGAAAGAGGCACAGAGTCGCCAGAAATCCTACGCGGACAACTGTAGGAAGCCTCTCGAGTTCTCGATCGGCGATCTTGTTTTTATTCGTGTTTCTCCTTTGAAGGGGGTTATGCATTTCAGTGCGACTGGGAAATTGGCTCCTCGCTTTATAGGACCATTTTCTATTACTGAACGTATTGGCCCTGTGGCTTATAGAGTTTCACTTCCAGCTCATTTTTCTGGCATTCATGACGTGTTTCACGTCTCGCAACTTCGGAAGTGTCTTCGGGAGTCGGATTCTGTTATTACTTCTCCTGGTTTGCAAGAGCTTGAGATCTCACCGGACTTATCTATTGTACAGCAACCTATTCGCGTGCTTGACACGGAGGTGCGACACCTTCGGAACAAGGACGTGCCGCTCGTTAAAGTTCAATGGTCCGCTAATCCCAATGACTGTACTTGGGAAACCAGAGAATTTATTGAGCGATCTTATCCGGGTTTTCTTTCTTAGCTTGAGAACGGTGAGTATGTCTTTTCGTCTCAAGCTTATTTTCTTTTCTTTTGATTGATTGTATGTAGTTGTTACAAATATCGTCTCTAGGAATTGTGGGGACGCAATTTTGTAAGGAGGGGAGATCTGTAACAACCCGCATAATTAACGATTTTATATTTAAATGTTTAATTTAAATATAGCGTCGTTAGTCGGATTTTGGTCCGAAATGTTACTTTTTGCAAATGGCCGAATTGGAGCTTGAAACTACTTCCATTGGTTCCAAAATGGCGTTTGCGGTCTTTTTGAGTATAATCTTTGATATGTTTGGAGTTTGTGAATTTTGGCTACTTTTTCTATTGAGTTGGGGTTTGGGTTCAGCCCACTAGCTTAACTTATACTCTAGCTTAGCCACTCCTCTCATTCACTTATTCATTTCTTAAACTTGAGCTTAGAACTGAAAATGGGGGAAAGGAAGTGGAAATAGAAATTAGCAAGCCCTAGTTCTTCTTGTAAACTTGATTCTTGCTCCAAAAATCAAAGGGAATCCATTGGTAAGTTCATCTCCATCTTCTCCATCTCTTCTCCTCTTCAATTTCAGTAATTTCCTAACCCTAACTTAGGAAATACTTGTTTGTTCTTAGATTGAAGCTTGTTGGGTTGAAGTAGTGATTAGTTGGTCTTCTCCTTGTGTTTTAGCTCCTTCATCTTCTTTGTTTGTGAGATTAAAGGTGAGTTTTGAACTCACATCTACTTCTCTTGATTTCATGGGTGTTGGTATGAATTCCTAACAAGTATGCATGTGCCATTGTTTTGGAATTGGAAAGAATTTGCATTTTCATTGAAATAGGGCAGGAGGTGCAAAATCACCAGGTTCGGCCGACCGAGTGCAGGCTTCGGTCGACCGACCTGCTGCCCCGAGCCTTATTTTGCTCCCTGCATCTGGCCGGCCGACCGAGCCCTGCAGTCCGGTCGACCGACCTGCTTTGTTTTGCCTGGTTTGTTTATTTTGCATATTTGATTGATTTTTCCGGACTTTATTGATTCAAGTTGCTTTTTAGTGGTTGTTATTGCATATTTGGCTTTGATAACTTACTCTTGACTTCATCCACGGGTTTTTCTAAAATAATTTATCGAATCGCATTTAAAAGCCCATTTCTCCAATTTATAAATTCTATTTAAAAACACACACTTTCGCACTTCGAGCGAAGTGAAAGGGTGATTAAATGGTTGGGCAAAACACGGACCATGAATCTGTGCGTTTATCCTTTCGATTAATCCCCGACCTATTCAATTGATCGTTTTGACCTTCGGGTTTAGTTTACCGATGATATGAGGTAAATTTGTACTGCTTTGAGTGTGAAAGTGACTGACGGATAGTAAACCGTTTAGTGCGAACGAGTGGTTATGTGACATACGTTAACACTTTTCGGATTCCTTTTCGAGAGTTGTGACACATTCCGCCAGTTAGTGGTGTCCAGTATTGGGTCTCTGACCTTCACCACTACGGTTTGTTGCCTTCGGGTATGTGCCTTCGGGTTTGTGCCTTCGGGTTTGTTGCCCTTTAGTATCGCTTCCGATGTTGGTCGTTATGAGCCGCATGGGTGATATTGGGTTGCCCTTTAGTATCGCTTCCGATGTTGGTCGTTATGAGCCGCATGGGTGATATTGGGTTTGGAGTCTTCGGGCTCATGGATCCTTGTTTGTACAGTACTGAGCTCGAGCAATTTTATGATGTTTCATTCATATGTATATTCCCTTGGTATCTCTCTTCGGTGTTGGTCATTATGAGCCGCATGATGCGTAGCATTTACCTTGTGGAACTTGTATACCTTATTGGTATTTGTTATTTGCCTTTTGGCTTGTTTTGGGATATTTGTATCCTTTGTTTCTATATGTCGCCGATGATATGAGGCTTGTTCTATATGATTCATCTCTTGTTGATGATTGTGTATCTCCTCTAGAGATATTTGTTATACTATATAACCTTGCAGGTTTATTATTGTTCAGTTTATCTAACTGATTTGTTATCTAGACTGACCCGTGTATTTTATACTCGGGTCAGACCGAGATGTTTCAGGTTAGGTGCTTTTGGGACTTAGCCTATTTTGATTCCGCATGGACTATTCGCTAGCTTCATTTTGTTATAGCATCTTTTGTGGTCCTTAACTGTTGTAACTCTGATATTTATATTTTTTTCGTCTCATCTGTATATTGTGGTCCCCTATACCACTTGCCATGTATTATTTTGTATACTCTGTTGTGTATCTGTTTATGAGTATATTATGATCGACTGTTCTATGATGTGAATTACATTTGAGTTGTTATATTTTCTTCTGATAGATCCTATAGCCATTGTAGTCTTGCTTTAAATATTTATTGAATACGTCGAACTGTTTGTGATTCTACTTTTCGACGTGTTTAGTGAATAGTTAAGGTAAGATTACACATGGTCGCTCCTATCCAGCCTTATTCTCCGTGTTAGCAGACGGTATTATCTATATAATACTCTTTTCTAACGTGGGTATAGAGGTGGGGCGTCACAAGCCTATTTTTCATTCTAAGGACAGCGAAGGTAAAATGCATTTTCGACCATTTAAACTTCAAAATTTGGCAATACTCAAAACATCAAGGTTGTAGAATAACCAGAACATCAAGAATTATCAAATTCCAATCAAAAATGAAGAAAATATGTCTAAATTACTTGTAGGGTCTATCTAAGAAAATGTAAATTAACAGCCATGTATTTCAAATCAACAAACTTCAAGCAATCAAACAACAATCAACAATCACTCAACCATCCAGCATGAAATCACACAACCAATCCAACATAAGATCAACAATTAGTGATAGTTATGAGTTTTTACTCGCCTTTTTCCTTGAATTAGCCTTAGAAATCCACTGAAATTGGTCTGCCTTCTTCTAAACATTCAAACCCTAGACTTAATCTTAGTTCCAAAATAGAAACAGCAAGGATTAAACAACGATAACCCAAAATCAATTAGTCTACAAGATGAATTAGGCTAGAGAGACTTACTCTTAATTTTCTCATAATTTTCTGTATTTTATTGGATTAAAAACTTGGATTTTGCTTTAGGTTTTGAATTTTGAGAAGTTTCTGTTAGATCGGTCTTTAATAAAGAGAGAAGGAAGTTATCTTCTTTTAGCATTAATGGGCTGAAAATAGATTAAACCCAACCCTTAGTTAATTAAAATAATACCAACAATCTACACTTTTCTACCATTTTAAAACACCAATATCTTATTGATTACAACATTAAAAAATTCAAGTAAATACACTAAAATTAAGTTCATCACCTAAACATCATGATTAAATAATAAAACATAAATTTTAATAATATTTAAATCCTTATTTTAATTATTGCAAATAAGGTATTTTGCACTGTCAAAATACGACAACTTAACAAAAAATTAATTAAAATTAAAAAATTCTCATTTTTGTTCTTAAATAAAATTACACATTATTAGAAAGCACTAACACATTACTTAACAAGTTTTAAAAACCAAAATTTAACATCTTTCAATCCCATATATTTCTTATATAATAAAATACACATTTAAAAATCCACATTTCAAATTCTTATCTAATTCAAATTAACAACACTGAAAAATCAGGGTTGTTACAATGGGTCGTTCAGTTTAGTAATGACAATCGATGAACAATTGGGGGCAGCGCGAGTGTAAGCAGAACAAAGATCGTAACTGGCATCAGCCCAATGATTGCCACAGTCTTGGAGATCAAAATCATAATCTACCCGATTGTATAGGAAGGTCAAATCAAACCCTGGCCAGAACTGAGTGAGAATGTCAATTACGAGCTTCACACTATTCTTTGCCTTATCTTTTCCTACCTTTATATCATGAAGCTTTTCCAACAAGGATGCCCTATCTAATTCCCCACGAGAAACTATAACAGAGTCCAGGCGAACTTCACACTCTACGGTGAATATTTTATTCTCAAGGACATTCATGCATCCTATACTAACCCTCCTAGTTTGTTCGATCTCACATAAAAGTCGATCCATTGTATTATTAGTGGTCGACCAAAGAGCTCTTATGTAGAACAAAGGTATAGTGAAGTGCGTATTCCAAAAGTTCCCAATTCCTTCCTATAATGATCCTCTAACACATTAAACTTAGTCTCATAATAATTTTTCAACTCACTCTTCCATTTAAGATCATCGTCTGGATCAGCCCTAGAAGGAAGTGCGAGAGCAACACCTGATCTAGAAGTAGTACCTAGGTTCAAAGCTATAGTGGTTGCATCTTTGACAGTAATTTGCTTTGCAATATGCCCATTTAATTCTTCAACTTTACTTTTCAAAGCTTTAATTTCATCCGTGTATACGACCTCATATACACTTTCAGAATCCTTCAATAAACCTTCCAATTCTTCAACCCTAGCCATAGCAGAATTAAGCTTCTTTTCAAAAATATACACCCTCGATCCTGATCAAAAGAAGCGAGCTGAAAATCAAATGAGCCTACGCAAAATGAAATTAAAAAGGAGTACAAATATGTAAAATAAGTACAAGAAAATCGCAAACTTCACAAAAGAAATCCCAATTCGCATAACATATATACAAGCCCGAATATAATATCCAATAATGTAAATTTACAAAGTCAACTTCTAACATGAGCTCCAATAATACAACAATAAGACACTTAAGACAAATGGACAAAGGAGGGTCTGAACTGACTGGAAAGGTCCTTCGAGGGTCATTTCCATCCCCATCCCAATGGTCCATTGGTCCATCTACCGTTAATTTGAAACCCGCCATATTGTATAAGAAATTCTGATCAGGTGAAGGGTAGAAATATTCGAGGACATCCCTGGCACAGTGCAAGAGAACCTGCCCCTTCTTACTCTCAATTTTCTCCCATCCAAATTTTTATAAGAAGGAGGTAATCCCACCCTGAGCTTCATTTAGAAAGTTGTCGATCTTATAAATTTTCAGTACATCCTCCTTTCTTGTGTTTTCCAAATTGTCAATTAGCTGAGCCTTAGTTTTCTTGGTATTTCTGGCAAACCACTAAAATAGCTAAGGGTGCCGGTCCTCCACCCCTTATCCCATGAACGAGGGAACCCTCAGCAACACAACCCTCATGCAATCAGTCAACAAAGAAGGCTTAGTACCTGCAAGATGAGTTGGATCTATTCCAAGCGAAGTACGGCAATCGCCTTCTCTCTTTCAACAACCTCTTTCTCTCCAATTAGGTGAGAAATCTTTGTATACATATCCTCAATGGTATTCTTTTGTTGAGAAATCTCATTTTCATAAACAATGCCATAAAGTTTTTCACCGTCCTTCATAGATTGTCGCATTCCCTCCAACTTTGATACGGCCTCCCCAGTCCATGTATGCAACTTAGTGTTACCTTTGCACTAATGCATGGGCACATCTTTGGCATCTTTAAGCTCCTTACGAACATGCTCTAAATCCTTTTCAAGCATTTCATTCTAGATTATGATATGACCAGCCTCTACCTCGGTGCAAAAGGATCCTTTACCTCGACCCCGAATTCAGACACGATTGTGTCATCTGACCCATAGACAATGGGAGTAGAAGGAAGTTCATGCTCAAAGGCTTTATTAGGTTCGGGAAAAGGTTCATGGGAGCCAACCTAATTACTAATAAAAAAATTTGACTCAAATACAATAGAGATGCACTAAATAAATATCTAATATATGCATGCTTTATTAACTACATTAATTCAATGAACCCATGTACAAAGAAAACACGCATATAATAAAAAATGGTAATAAGGATTCAGTCCTTATATAGGTTTCAAAGCTTGAGCCACTCCAAATAGAGGCTATTATGTGGGAAAGAGCTACTTTATAAGGTATATCGCCATCGGTGCTGCACATAGTCAATAAGCGCTTCTTTTTTTGAACTACTTGGTAAATCTTGGAAAGTAATCCTTGGGTCTCATCCCTAAGTTTTGTAAAAGACTCATCTAATTCTTTCTTTCTCACACCTACGGATAGCCGTAGTACTAAGCATAGGCAATCTAAGGTCTGAGATCTGAGCCTAGCTTCATTTTCCCTCAAAAGTGTTGCAAACATAATTTCTTCAAAAGACAAAAAAATAAATATAACATAGATGACCCAGTCATTCATTAAGATGCAACAAAGTAAAATAGCAACAGGTCATTCGTAACAAAGTCAAGAAGTTAGTCCCAGTCAGTTCTACATTGGAAAATTGATACAAATATTTTAACTATTTACATTGGGATTTGAAATGACCTCGGTCTCCTTAGCCACATCAGTGTCTCTAGAAACCCCACGATCCAAGGGTTCCTTATCCCCAATAGTTTGAATAGAAGCAAAAGCTGAGGTGTTCTCTGTGATAACCACCTCGTTTCTTTGAACCTAATTGTAGGCATAAACCCAATCAACCAAATACCGATGCCTCAGAAATCAAGTTTGATTTCGGCATTAAACTGATGTCATGCTGAGGCATACAGCTTATAGGCTATGAAGAAAGTACTTTCGTTGGGTTCCTTCGCTTTCACTTCTAGTTCCCTAACTTTCAAGGCCAAGAGGACTGCCGTAGATTTGGCCTCCCTCTCATCCTCCTCCTAAAATACCTTAAAATTCTCATTGATTTTGGAGTAATCTGAGCATTTTTGAAAGCAAGGTTGGCCTTCTCAGAAGTCGTTGAAGTAAGACCCGCTTCAGGCGTAGCATCCTGGCCACGGGTAACGTTCTCATCACCTTCCCATTTCTTCTGGTCCTCAATTATCAAGGCTCCAAATAAAAAAAGATGAAAGAAAACAACAATGAGTAAGGAGTGGGCAAAAAATCACTTACATAGGATTAGGCCTTTTCCAACTCAGACATAAGATCAAAAGAAGAAATCTCCAGGAGTGGAATAACAAGAAGTGAAGAAGGAGACGAAACAATGCTAGACAAGTTATCCATCGCAATCTTCCCTACTCTCTTAGCAACTTCAGACACGACCCCCTTGGGAAGCAGCAAAAATCGAGCGCTGGTAGTGGGAAGGCTCTATAAAGAAGGGATAGGAAGAGCCGCTGAGGTAGAAACGAGGAACCCCTAAAGGAGAAGAGGAAGTGGTCAACTTCTTGTGGTCCCGATCAAAACCTGTATCGTGCTTTCTTTTTTGAATATGCTTCTTCGATGGTTTGCTAAGAAGTGCCTTCAAAACATCTCTATCCAAATCACCCACATATAAAAGGGAATAAAATGTTAAGATTAAAATAAGTTTCCTACAATGGTCGGAATCATAAGAATAATAAATTTGAAATATATTATAAACAAATTATACCCCAAAACTCATCCAAAGACGGGGAAGACTTAAAAATATAACGAGAAAATGTGCGATTTGGGTGTAGAAGCATTCCTTCATTAAAGAGCTTCTCTATTTCTCTCTTCTTTGTGTCTAATCCTAGCATGTGATTCTTATGAAATTCATATGATACGACATCCTCCTAAAAAACGATGTGAGTGGGATATTGAAGTAAAGAAGAAGGATATTTATCAAAGTTCATAATAAAGAAATACAGACCAGCCCAACTTTGAGTCCTCTAAGGAACGTCCAAAAGAACCCATTTTTGGCTAGGGCATGGAAAAACCAACGTAGCCCCTTGAAAAACTTTTGTTATTATCAAATAGAAATTGAAGCTCCTTACAAGTGAGGTCATAACCATTCTCAGCGTAAAGGGTAAAGGTGGCTATCACAAGAGTATAAGTAAGAGGAGCGAGTTAGATAAGAAAGAGAAGCGAGTCAGATAGGCATGAGATCAATGGCGGACAAACATTGACGAAGGACTAGGTTTGGGGGGAGATAAAGCCCACACTGTATATGTTAAGGTGTAAGAGGGATAAAACCCATTGGGGAATTATTGATATGCTCTTGAGGTTTGGGGACACTAACCTCATAACATGCAAACCCAAATTGATTTAAAATGCCCCCAACTTGTACCAATTAAGTAATTTTAAAGGATGAAGTAAGCGAGAAGATGAAGAGGAAATCATTTTAGAACTTCAAGATTAGTTAAAATAAAAGAAATGCTAAATTAAAGAGATCTAACAGATATAATAATATAAAAGGTTCTTACTTAAACCTAAAAGAAAATCCAAATGCAGAGACGGAATCGATCTCACAGATATTGATTTTTCATTTCTTTTCTTCTTTGGACAAAGGCATAAAAAAGGAACAAAGAGAAGACGAAGGAAATATATACATACCTTAATTTAAATGTTGGCTACACGATCGAAATGATTAAGGAATTTGCAATACATCAATCAATTAATAGCCAAAATAATGAATACAAAGATCGAGATAGATTCGCATAGAGAAATAAAAGTTTCGATGTAATAACGTTCCAAAAAGGAACAAAGAGAAGACAAAAGAAATGTATATGTACCTTAATTTAAATAGTGGCCACATGATCAAAATGATAAAGGAATTTGCAATACATTAATCGATCAATAGCCAAAATAATGAATACAATCGAGACAGATTTGCATATAGAAATAAAAGGTTCAATGTAATAACCTTCCAAAAAGTGGCCTAATAAGGGAATGACATGTGTACAAAAACATTAAATGCAAGGATGACTAGTACGACTTTTTTCAGTAACAAAAAGAAAGGAAGTAATAGAAAGAAATGACGGGACACACAGACTAAGTTTGAATAATGACAAGTCTACACTTATGTATGATCGTCGTAGACTTATGAGGCAAGTGTTACATCAATATTTCCCGAACCGTGTTGAAAACAAGGTGATGTAACACCTATATCAGAACGGGATGCCCAAACGATAAAATTTGGCTGCAAAAAAGAAAAGCAAAGAATAAAGCGAAGATAAAAGAATATTGCGCTAGGAAACTGTAGGACGACGACAAAGGTTCAAACTACACTAATCCCTTAATTTCGGTATCATATTATGATAATGAGCCTAAAACTGGATATAATCACAGGATGCATTAAATAATCTACTATTGTAACAGCCCGCAAATCCGTACCCCTTGAGTCAACACTAATCTACCCAAATCAACTCAAGTTGTACAGATATACGAACCATTTGGGTTAAAGAAGAAGAGGTAGAAGAAGAAAATAGAAATCAACAACAGAATCTAACCATCGCAGCGGAATAAATATAATAGATAATAAATGGTCTTTACTCAAAAATCAAATATCTCTGTTTATATATTACATCATCAGAGTACATCAATCACAGTACAACAACAACAACATCCAAATGAATACACGGTAACTCAACACAGCGGAATATATATATAAACAAGTACGGAAGTACGTATCGTCATCTAGCTCGTCTCCTGAGCTCCACAGCATCATATCCTGTATCCTATAATACTCGGTCTGACCCGAGCATTACAGCTAAATAACACCCGAGTCAGTCTGGAATACCAGTGTGAGAAAATCACACTCAATTGATTATTAGGGTTTCAGAAATCCTTTGAAAACAAAAGCATTTCATAAGACCACGCCACAAATAAACATGTCGGGTTTTTACCTTACGATGGCTAAAACGGTTTTTATAGAAATCCTCTGATATTATAATAGGGTTTATATACAAATACTTATAAAATAGCCGAAATTGTTACATTATTAAATTTCAGCTACTAGCCACAGAGTGGGTAATACAAACAAAGCTCGTACAAGGCTCGTAGGGAGAATGGATTTCCAACTAATGACTAGGCACTGGGGTACCACCTGTCATAGTACGTGGCCTAGATCACAGTACTGAGGAGTACGCCCGCTCCCCTGCAACACAAGACCGGGACTACCCCTTACTGGATAATCCCGAGTGAGATCACCACGCGGTTGGGATCAGCAACCGCCCACTAAGCCGAAATAAAAGGGACATCTAGACAGGGATGACCTTACCCTGCTTGGGTGCTACCCACCTAGCCTTGCTTCATAACCCCTGATTTTCAGTCATTCCCATTTGATGAGGCTTGAGGCTAAGCGTTACCTTTTTAGAACATATCTTAGAATTCCCATCGTCCACCTGACGATGTTTCGCAAGCATTCATCCATACAAGTCTGTCCCGGGTTCGAACAGAACCGAAGGCACTGTTCCTACTACATCCATTTTGGAAATATCCTCAGATTAGTAGCGACTAGCCCTTGCACTTCACTGCTCCATCTTCGAATCCAAACTCGTTTCCCACAAAATGTACAAACCAGATCGAAGTGGTTTTCGAGAAATAAATCTCGATCCCGGTCTCTTCGAAACGATCAACGTATTTGGCCAATATTGATAGTCAGTTATTTAACAATTAATTAATATTCACAAACATCCATCAACCAATAAATAATTTTCCAAATTATTTATTAATCTCAAAAATATCTTCACAAGAAATATTTCTATTTTCAACCCTTTTGAAACAGTTTCAAACCATTCTTTCTTTCCAGAATAAACTTTCTCAAATATTTTCTATCTCCACTGGAACTACCAAGTACAAAACTGGATTTTTAAAATAATTTAAAACACTTTGCTTTGAAATATACTCTAAAACATTTAAGTTTTAAAACTACTTCAATCATTGGGTTAAAAATACATACTATATAAATATTTGAAATTAAGGTTACTTTGTAAAATATAAAACTAGATTTTCATCATTTTTTTAAAACAAAATACTAAGTCACTTTTTAAATAATTACTACGATAATAGATTTCGAAAAGTATTTACTTAAGAATTTAAATGGTTAGAAATAACATGCTTTTCAAAGCAACATTAAAGCTTTTAACATATATTTAAAAGTTTATTTTGATAACGTACTTGACTATCCAGGGAAATATACTTCTCTTCACATTCTTCTTTAAATTTCCAATTCAAATACTTGAATCAAATTCCAAATTGATTTCCAATTCACTTTCCTTTATTCCAAAATCCATTAGTTCCAGATTTTGTTCCTTAATTATCTTTTTGACTGAAAATACCAATTTTAGATTTCTCAGTTTACTTCTTAATCCTTTTCAAATAAATTTAATCTTTAAATTTTAAATAATTATTTATTCCTTGAAATTAATATCACTTAATTTTATAATTCATTAATTTCTGTTTATTCCAAATCTTTTCTTTTCATACTCGAAGTTATTGATTAGTATTTTAATATTACTTTCATTTCCTTTCAATTCATTCTTAAATTTATTCAAATTTTCCTATAATTATTTTACTTACAATTTCACTTCTTTTATTTTCTTTCCAAAATCCAATTTATAAATTTTCGATAATTCATCATATCCAATTATATCCAGTCGAACCATAGCATACAGTATTCCAATATAATTCATCATAGAATATCAAGTAATCACAACAGAGGATATTAAATAATTTAAATAAATGTTGAGGGGTCCAGTTGGATCCCTCCAACCTGTTTTCCCTGCATCCATAGACGTTAGCACAACATAAATACCAATTCCAAGATATACCATACTATAGCACATCAATCAATTCAAACATTCAAACAATTATTTAAATCTAATCATTTAAATTTTAAATGCAGCTGAGTGAGATTAACTCACCTTTGCTTTTATTTTTGCAACCCGATCCAATCCGGCTTGTATCCATTATCTATGACCTTGTATAAACATTTTATAGTTTATTAACACTTGAATTGATCCAAAAATTAATTAACATTTACTTATTTATTTTAACCTATAATTTAATTTAACATCTTTAAACTAATAATTTTCTTTAACACATTATCTTTAGTAATCCAATAACTTAAATAAGTTAATTAAAATAGTTAAATTTATTTTCTTCAATTTGAAACTATATGCATATTTATAAAATAATCCATATACATTTTAAAATTTATATTTCTAAATCTAATATATATATACATGTCTATTCATTTCTATTTTCGTGAATAATTTTTTTTCCTTTTACTATTCATGCTTCTTCTCGCCTTTATATAATTAAAACAGAATAGCATTTATGTCTTGCCGTAACATAAATACCTTCCTAATTTCCCTATAAATATATATACGTGCAAGATTTAAACAAAACAGGTAAATATCTTACTGCAAAAGGTCAACCCAGGCTTCGGCCGCATGACATTGCTGAACCCTTGTCTCTGGACCACAACGTCGAAATCGCGGCGCCTCAAATCTCATCGAACACGACTCGAGTTCGAAACCCTAATCCACTGCACAACGAACGCGACTGTCATGATCGAACCCACTGCCATGATGACACCAAGCTCGAAACACACCTCAACCTGCCTTCGTGACCACATGTTGAACTCGCCTGGTCGCGAATCACCTGCGCACGCTCGATTCCCTTCGACAACGAGTCGATTTGAATACGAAATCATATTCGATTCCAAAGTCGTCCTTTCCTTTCACGCGTCGATCGATTGAATTTAGAAGAGGAAATAGGGCTTCGTTTATCGTTCGCCATGAATTCGAACTCAATTCGATTCTTCTTTTATAAAGATAACGAGAATCTCAAGTTTTCCCTTTTTTCGATTTACTGATTTGAAGATGATGGCTTCGGCCATATTAATTTTTTTTTAAGATTGTTTTGGTTCTTCGTTGCTTTGCTTGACTAAGAGATTTAAACGAAGGAAGCAAAAGGAAAAATATCTGGCGTAATGAAAAAGGAATGAGGGAACAAGAATAGACACTATTGTACCTAAAGCTGAGAAAGGGGGGACAAGATTTGAGGGGAATTGCAGTGATGGTGAATAGAATTTGGCTGAAGGATAATTGGTACATGTAAATATATTTTATTTAAATTTAAACCGTCCCGAAATTTGCAACTCAAAATCTCGACCTCCTATTGAGATGTGCCGATAGGCGTTCCTAATGTTATATCCCTATTCCGAACGCAATGGAAATGGTTTCGAGTCCTAATTCGATCGTATAGAGAAGATAGCTTTTTGGACTAGTTATTAAATTGAATTTTCGATATAAATTCTAGCGCGTTTATATATCGTATGCTCACACAACAACTCCAAACATTACGAAATTTGAAATCCGTTAAAAATTCAATATTACGGACCCAATGGAACGGGTTTCGTCTAATTCCGAGACTGTGCCTCGGGATGCTATTGTTAAATTCAATTTAAACTATAAAATTTTAAAACTGAACAAACCACTGTTAATTTCAACTTTACAACTTCTATTATCCTTAGTACTATTAATATAAACTTTTCAAGCCTCCAAATTATTTTCAACGGGCTTAAAATTCTAAATTCAACAATTTACCCAACTTCAAATTATTTAATTCAATAATTTAATTATCAAATAAATAGTGATATTCGTAATTCAAGTTAAAATTACTCTATTGAATATTTAAAATCAATTAAATATTCCGATTTTAAATGCTCGAAAATTCCAGGTCGTCACAACTATAATACTCAAAACCATAGCTTAATCAAACCTCCAAATAGCAATAAGACATTAATGCTGTGATGTGGCATAGAAAGTCGTATTAATGGTGTCAAAGCATAACACACCTAAGTTGAAAAGGTTAAATATGAACGACGAAATAACACACTCACAGATCGATATGCACAAATGATAGAACTAAGCTAACAATCTTGCAAGTGAAGAGAAATAAGGATAAGCTACCTCCTTTTTCTTACGACCTGGTGAACCTTCATCAGAATGACACCGCTATCATAATATTTCGATAAAGAAACAAGTCACTATCGGAATGTAGCAAGCACAGGAGCAGAAATACAAAAGCTATGCTATAGATTTTCACCAAAATCTGCCCTTGAACCATTCCAAGAAGACCAATAAATTAACACTCTGAACATCAAGTGACCCGATAAGCCCAAGTATTAGTACTGAAATCTAATGCGATGTTAGCGCTTTCAATCTCAGAGCTGCATTGCGCTCATCATGAACACTTTAAACAATACCATGAGGAATCCAAAGCATTCTATGGGCTACATACAAGGTTACCCAAACATTGCTTCATCACAATTCTTCGCTTGTTAGGAAATGGCAATGACACGAGTGGCCCTTATCGAGCAACTTGCATATACCAATATCAAGGGCATCTTGGAACACATGCATATAGATTAGGGTAACATCACATGTTGGAGCGAACCAACTCAACTCTAACTACCCTCAACTCAATGTCAGAAAAACATGGCATATTGATGCCACTTAAATGGAGCTTCAGTGATGTTCCGCACTTACAACTCAAACTTCATCTCCATTCTCAGAGCAGTATCATACCAACAATGCACAAGCAAACCACACAAGTTAACCCCAAGGATATCAATGACACCTAGAGTTGAACAGAACGGCTCATCACACTCTTATTCCTGAACAGAAGCGGCTTAGATCCCATCCACTCCTCAGGTCAGAAGCAGGGAGCCTATTCAAGTTCAAGTTTCCTGCTCCAATTTTGGACGTTCCCTCTCAAATTCAGAAGTTCCCGCATCAATTTAAAACCTCCTGCAAATTCCTAGAATTCAGCCACTCAAATTATGATTTCTCGCCAAAGAAGCATCAGCAATCCATACACAGCAAAGTAACAATGCGAATGAGCGACACATGGCAGGATCTAAAGATTGAAATTAATATAACGAAGGAAAAGAGATTGTGGTAATCTGCTGCATCTTTACACTATATATAGGAGAGACACTATAAAGAGAAGGGGGTCATTTTTTGGAAAATGTTGTATCTTCTATTTTTATTCTTATCCATGTAAAGTTGCATCAAAGAGGAATATATAAAATAAAGATTTGACCCATAGACGTAGGATTTTGAAAAAATCTGAATCACGTAATATTCCTGTATCTTCAATTTTGACGCATTATTACTTCATTATTTAACTTCAAATCCCTCTCAAATTCAATTTAGTAGAATGTAAACCAAATTTAACATTTTAATGAATAGTTAGAGTGTAACTACTTGGTTGTGTAAGCTTCTAGCGACGCAATCACTATGTTACTACTATAATTCTTGTCAAAGAAGTTTGATGTGCTACGACTTCGCTCCAATGATCAACTTCGAAGACTTATAGACAGTGAGACACTTATAAATCAGTGTCAAAGAGATAGGATATCACACTTCAGTCATAATAGAGTTCATATAATGTCGCATGTGACCAAGTAAGCGAAGAGGCCAAGTATAACTAACTTCGTAAGCCATCAAAGGGTGCCGAAGTGACTATAACATGCTCCATTGATACAAGGCCGTATCGGTATTGCACATCATGAGCACTTCGAAGATATTATTACACAACGACACCAAGGATGGTTCTGTGATGATGTCAAAGGAACATAGAACCATGCCCCACTTTGTTAGTAATCGCTTCGCACATCATCCACATACAACACACCAAAGACATCCACACAATCGACGTTGATGGTGAACACCATAGATATTTCATAAAGACCTTGATACTACTCTATGGTTACCATCTTTGAAATCATCACCCACCCGTACTTTATGGTTTGTCTAATGGATTTTGGGTCGAAGCTTTGTCAACCGTGGTGCATATTATTGATCGAATTACGTGCTTGGCAATTGGTAACAAAATTCGAGAGAATATGTGGAAGGGAAAGAGCATTGACTTGAGTTATCTTCGTGCTTTTGGTAGTCCAGTTTATGTGCATGATCCGAAAAATGATAAACTTGAGCCTAGAGCTTTCAAGAGGATTTTTTTTGGTTATACGGATGGAGTAAAAAGCTATCAGATATGGAATCCACAAATGAAGAAGGTTATGAATTCTCGTTATGTTACTTTTGATGAGTCGTCTTTCTTCAAGGAGAATGAGAGCTCATGGATGTTCTGAATTTGGTTTATGGCAAATCAAAGGAGAAGGAAGTTATTTCCACATTCTGTCCAAGAAGTAGAGAGAGTAGAGTAGTTGGAGATACTTGTGAGGTGGAAACGGTTGATCTTACATCACATAGTCCACATGGTGCCTCTAGGAGTTTTAGTGATGTGCATGATTCTAGAGAGGATTCGGTTCTAGGTGAAGCCGAAAGGAGTTTGGGTGATGGTATTGCTAGTCGGGTAAGTCATCGTGCTATAAGACCACCAGATAGATATGGTGATTGGAACTATCTTAGCTTTTGTGATACTGTAGACTATGCTCTTCATGTGCTCTAATATGAGCTACCATGATGACGTCATGGAGTCGAGTGACAGCTCAAAGTGGATTTGTGCCATAGAGGAAGAGATGTAATCATTGTTAAAGAATTAAACTTAGGATTTGGTTCCACTTTCTAAAGGAAACCGTGCTATTGGGTGCAAATGGATATACAAAGTGAAGGACGATGGGAGATACAAACCTAGGCTAGTAGCTAAGTGGTTTGCACAGAGGAAGGGAAAGGTGTATGATGAGATATTCGCACTAGTTATGCGCCATACTCCTATCCAGATATTACTTGCTACAGTTGTTATTCACAACTTGATGTGAAAACAGCCTTCTTGCATGGTGACTTGGATGAAGACATCTACATGGAGCAACCAGAAGGTTTTTTTTTGGATGGTAAGTCAAATTTGGTTTGCAACTTAAAGAAACCACTATATAGTCTAAAGCAATCACCTAGACAATGGTACAAGAGGTTAGATCATTTTATGCTTGGAAATGGTTTTGATAGAAGTATCAAGGATGCTTATGTATATTTCAAGAAATTGAAAAATGATTGTTGGGTGTATTTACTCTTGTATGTGGATGACATACTCATTGCTTCTAGGGATAAGAATGCAAAGGCGTCAAATAAACCTTTACCTTTGTATATGAAGCTTTTGAGTTAGGGATCACCTAGCTTGGAGAAAGATAAGCCTTAAATGGAAAAGGTGTCATATGCTAGTGTGGTTGGAAGTCTAATGTATGCTATGGTACGTACAAGGTTCGATACTGCAAATGTCATCGGGATGGTTAGTCGGTATATGGCTAATCCGAGGAAATCGCATTGGGAAGCTGTGAAGCTTATATTGAGATATCTTAGAGGTACATCATCTCATGGTCTTTTTTTGGCGGTAGTGATGGGAAGAATTGAAAGTTGGTTGGTTATTGTGATTCGGACTACGCTGGTGATAGAGATCGCAGAAAATCAACCTTTGAAAATGTCTTCACACTTGGTGGTACGACCGTAAGTTGGAGATTGAGGCTCAAAACGTAGTTGCTTTATCCACTACAGAGGCAGAGTCGATAGCCATGGTGAAAGTGGCAAATGAGGCACTTTATTTGAGGCGATTGTTGTGTGAATTAGGATTCGAGCATGATAGCATTGATGTTCGATGTGATAGCCAAAGTGTTATCCACTTGACGAAGAATTTGACATTTAGCTCAGGACTAAGCATATTAAAGTGAGAGAGTCATTTCTAGTAGTCGTGGATGAAGATAAGCAAGTATATCTTTGAAAAGTGGACATAAAGGATAGTGCGGCGGATATGTTCACCATGGCATTGCCGGTTGGGAAGTTCAAGCATCGCTCGAACTTTCTTTTTTTGTTGAAGTGCTAGGTACCACAGGGTAGCATGGTTGAGAGAGGAGCTTGGTTATAGATGAGGAAAAGCATCGGTGAGAGATTGTGATTCTATCTTCTTGGTGAGTGCTATTGTACACTTCTTAGCACTTTATTCTTTGGTGAGATGGTTTAGAATTTAAATGTTTTCAACACTCCGTTAGTGGGCGGGGGCTTTGCCTGAGCTCATTGATGGAGTGCAATGGGTGGTGGCTTTGCCGGAACTCAGTGGGAAAGCTTTCATGTTTGGTTGAAGGTAGAAGTGGTGATAGTTGGTGCTATCGGTTGTTGATGATGGTATGGTACCATTAGAGTTGGAGATGGATATAGTATCGAGGTGGAGTGTGGAATTTTAGCGACATTATATGGAGAATTGAAGAGGTTGAAAGTAGCTTTATAACGGCAAAACCGGTTCACAAATCGAAGCTCAAAGGAGGAAGATATGGCGATGAAAGAGGAGTAATGTGACCAACATCAGGCGACAGATGTCTGTCATAAAGTGAACGACGTCCGTGACTATAGATTTTGCAACCTGAGAATGCAGATAGACGTCTGTCACTTTAAGGCAGACGTCTGTTGTGCCAGGGGCTGTTTTCCCGAGGTATATGACAGACGTTTGTTGCATAGTGACAGATGTCTGTGACGTTTTTCAGCCTATTTTCAGCCCGATTTTGGTGTGAAGATTTGTGATATTCGGAGGGACAATTCTGAAATTTTGCTTAGGTTTTCAACTTTTCTATATAAGCTATTTTCAGGATTCAGAAAGGAAGAGAGACTTACGATTTAATCTAGGGTTTATCCTCCATTAATTATGGTTTACCTAAACCTAATTTTTTCAATTCTCTTCTCCACAAATAAATTATATTAGAATTTTGATCATTATAATCAATCTCTTGTACTTTTCTCATTGATATTAATAACTTTCTCTCTCAAAGTGGATGTACACTAACAAGACATTAGTGAAACCACTATAAATTGGTGTGTGATTTAATTTATCGTTATTGCTTTGATTTTATATTACTTGTTTGGATATTGTGATTAGATTTGGGTTGGACTGAGATATTAATTGGTTGTTTTTGCACTTCTTACCACGATCTCGTTTTCCTCTGTGATTTAGGGTTTTGATTTGAGTGATTTCGAATTAGATTGAATGAAAGGTTTTTCTCGAGCTTTTCATGGAGAGTAACAATATTTTTCACCAGTTGTAGAGTGAGTCATTCAAGCATACAACTGAGAGATTGGTAAATGATTAGATGGAATCAGCACACAACAGAGGAAAAATCAGAAATAATCGATGATAAATCAAGCCGATTACTGGATGATTCAAACCTTATGTATGATTCACATGCTACATTGCAAGAAGAAACCAATCAAATACACTAGCGTCAAAAGATGTAGAAGCACAAATACATGATAAACTAGAAAGTGGTAGAGCAATTTTCGAATAGTCAAAGCGTATAGCAAGGTCACCGGTAGAATTGAAAGATGCATAAATGGCGACAAGCGAAGTAGTTAAAATAAGTATGCTAATGTTGGAAGAATCATAGAAGAATTTAGGTGAAGGGATGGAGAATTTGATGAATGAAACTGTGAATACTGAAAGAAAAGTTAAAGCAGTGGGTGAATCAATGGTTAATAAAAAGAAAGAATTGCAAAATACAACAAATAATATTGAGAACGTGACGAGTAATGCTTTGGAGAAACAAATATCTTCTTGATAAGCAAATAGAAAGGCTTGATTTGCTTTGAAAATTGCAGCATGAAGCTCTAAAGGATAGCAGCGACATATTAGAAAGACTTTCGGAGCATGGTCGTCTACAGCATGAGAAATTTCTACAAAGACAAGCACAAATTCAAAGCACACATAATCACCTACATGAATCACAAGCAATATTGAATGCTCAAAGAGAGTTTGAGCTGAAAAAATCAGGCATATTTTGCATGATCGAAAAGCTATGTTCTGTATAAAGCAATTTTCTTTGAAGATAGTTAAAATGGGCCCAGCCTAAATAAATATGTTCAGGTACATAATGCAACCCGAAACCACAACAACATATCAATACAACTTCATTTAGGGTTGCCGACATATCTAAACCCTAATCTCTTCGAAGCAACCAAAAAGAAAAAAAAATGGCGGAAGCAACTCATGAAATTTTCGCCAAATCTTCTTCTTTCTTCAAACCACTAGCTTCTCCATTCTCCCAGTAAGATAAAGCATCATTGAACCCTTCTCTCATACCCCTACCGCTCCCAAAATTACTCAAAACTCTAACATTATTACTGAAAAGCAGCCAGTTGTTAGATCTAGCGTCATCGCGACCTAGATCCAAGATGTCATCCTCGAATTTCTACTACCACCCAAATTAACTCTGACATTCGAGAAGTTAATGGCTGGAGCATGCTAGGGGTTAAAGTAATTGTTATTGGCCTCATAGGAGCAGTTAATATCAGTCTTATCAGCAAGTCCTTGCTGGTTGACGAAGCTCGATTTTCGAATTATACTGTCAACATGATTGTCGGTCTGTAAGCTTTTCGAATGCAAATGATAAGCTTCTAAATGTTTTCTTCCAGCTTCAGAACTCCAGTCATCAACAAGGAAAGCGAACTTGATTTGGTTTTTAAATATTTTCTTAGATTTTTGAAGAATAATCTTGCTATCAGTACTAATAAGTAACCAAACTTGCTCTTTATTTCTGTTGCCTTGGTTATGCCCACGCAAATTTCTTTCTTTCCACAAATTGAACACTGCATTAGTTAATAGAATGTGAGCATAATCTGTTTCCTTAGACTTAGATCTGAATTTGTTGTTGACTATTTTAATAACATGCATCAGATCCATTTGCCTGTTGTCATCTATACCCAGAATAGCTCTGATTTGATTCCAGATAAAGTAAGAGTAACTGCATTCAAAAAATAGGTGATTAGCATTTTTTACATATATTGCAAAAGGAACAGAGTGAATTCATATTATTGCCTCATTTATTAAGTCTATCCCAAGTTGGCAATCTATTTTTAATTGCAACGTATGTACAGAATTCCATCTTGGGACAATTCACTCTATTCCATATGCATTGATACCAATATTCCATTGGGAATTTATTTCTAATAAAATTCCAAGTTGATTTAAATGAAAACTTCTCTTTTTTGCTTTCTTTCCATTCCCAGTAGTCATTATCTGCATAAGATCAAGTTGAATTTTGCATATTTCAACTTTATGGGGGTTAGTAATAGGATGTAACTGTGGTTGCCACTAATTATTTATAATAATATCAGATACTTTAGCATTTAATCCACCACATATAACTAAACTGTTCCACCCAACTTTATTTACAAAAGCCTCATTTTTAAACCATGGATCAAACCACAAACTGGTTTCTTTACCATGCTTAAATTTTCTTTCAAGCAATGTTTTGCCTATTTCCCTGCAATTTAATATTTTCTTCAAGTATTAGATTGGTTACTGTTATGTCATATACTTAAATTTTATCCATCTAGCCCACAAAAAGTCTGAATTAAGAAATCTCCAAAATAATTTTTAAGTGGCAAGTAACACTCAGGTCCTTAATACTTCTAATGCCAAGAACCCCTTCATTTTTAGGTCTGCACACATTTTCCCAACTAATTTTGTGATATTTACCTCTCCATAAAAAATCTATGCATCTACTTTCCAATTTTTTAATAGATGCAGCTGGGATATGAAAAGTTTGTAGCTAGTATAAAATAATAGCATGAATCACAGTCTTAATAAGTTCAAGTCTTCCAGCAATGGAAAGTAACTTACAAGACCAAGTCTCCATTCTTTCTTGGATTTTTTCAATTGGAATAGAACAATCTAAATCTTTAATTTGATTTGTAGAGAGAGGCGAACCTAGATATTTGATTGGAAGAAATCCCTCTGCTATTTGGAATACATCTAAAATCTCTTTTTTGTATTTACTAGATTTACTAAAATAAGCTTTACGCTTATTAACATTTAGCTAGAGCCTAGCATAAGTTTTTAAGTTATCAATAATTGTTTTTATAGTGTCTGCATTAGCTTTATTAGCTTTTATAAACACCATGAGATCATCAGCATAAATCAGAAGGTTAATACATGTCTGAATTCTATTTATAGGGTGAACATTACCTTTAATATCCTCTATTTCCATAAGTATGGAAAAAATATTCCATAACTATAGAAAAAAGATAAGGTGATAAGGGGTCACCCTGTCTTAAACCCCTGTTACTCTCTATAAACCCTTCCGCCTTTCCTTGAATTAGAATAGAAAAGGTAGGAGTGTTAATACATTCAAACACCAAATCAAAAAACTTTGTAGGAAATCCCATGCATTTCATAATATGATGGATAAAATATCTGTTTACCTTGCCATATGATTTTTGTACATAAATTTTTATACATACATTATCACCCTGCTTTGTACTGAATTTTCTGACCATCTCATGTACTAAAAGAGAGTTTTCATAGATACGTCTACCAAGTACAAATGCACTCTGATTCTCGGAGATAAGAAAAGGCAAAAACACTTTTTTTTCTACTACTAAGGACATTAGCAATAATTTTGTAAATAAAGTTGCAATAAGAAATAGGTCTATAATCACCAATATCAGTGGGATTTTTATTTTTACGAATAAGGGTAATGAATGTATGATTTAAACTTTTGAGAATTTTTCCTTTGTCCATAAATACTTTAACAACTTCCAGCACTTGTTGTTTAATATTGTCCCAATGATTTTTAAAAAAAATTGCATTGAACCCATCGGGGCCAGGACTTTAATTGTCCCCAGCATTAAAACCAATAAATTTTATCTCATCTAAACTCACAGGAGCAAGCAAGATTTCAGATGCATCATGATTCAAAATATTTTTACAAGTTATATGAGGAAATTTCTTTTCAGTATATGCAGAAAAATAAAGCTCCTCATAAAAGTTGATAGTTTCTGTAGTAAATTTATCATATGCATTAGATAAATTACCCTCTTTATCTATAATGCAACCTATATTATTTAAGTGCTTTCTGTTACTCATTTTAGCATAAAATAATTTGGTGCAGTCATCACCTAAATCAAGCCAATCAACTTTTGCTTTTTGTCTAACATTAACAGATTCTTTATACATTTCACTAGACATCTCATTTTGATTTTGAAAAAAATTTATTAATAGTACTGATATCATCAGGCTTATTATCAGAAATTTGTTGTAAAAGTTTTCCTTCTTTTCTCAATTCAATAATCTTATTTTTATTCATATAGTTATTTTGTTCTAGTTTTTAAGATTATTTTTAGTGTATTTCAAAAACATACAAAACTGATACTGTTTAGTCCCTTCACAGGAAAAATTTAGACTGTTTTCCATTAAAATTTTATAATCTTCTTTAGACGCCCATATATTTTTGAATCTAAAAGGAGATACTTTACTATTAAATTCACCATTGCCAAAAAGTTTAACCAATAAAGGAGTGTGATCACTTAAGTTTTGTTCTAAAGTGGAACAGATACAATTAGGAAAACTTTTTGAAAAATCTTCGTTATACAAAATCCTATCTAATTTGCAGTGAATATGTTTATCTATTCTAGATTTCCATATAAATTTGTTTCCACTAATAATTGGTTCAATAAGACCAGATTCTAATAGAAATTTATTAACCCTATCCAATTTATTTTGAGGGATTTTAATACCTTCAAATTTTTCATTGACATGAAAAGCAGTATTAAAATCCCCTGACACAATCCAAGGGAAATCATATATGAAATTTAGAGATTTAAGTTTTTCCCATAAAGCATTTCTTTCTTTTTCAAAATTACTACCATAGACACTAGTAACCTGCAAAGAAAAACCGCCAATATTTTTAAAACTGCAATCTATAAATTGACTATCTTTATTTATATTCATATTAGTCCAAATGTAACGACCCGGAATTTTGGGTCGCCAAAATTTAACATTTAATTCATTTTAAATGTTGGATATGGATTCTAATTTGAATCTTGATAATAGAAGACTATGGTTGAGTTAATAAGATGAGTTATAGTTTCAAAATATGGTGATTCCATTTGAATTGGAGTAATAATAATAATTATTAGAACTGAGAATAAATTGGAAATTGAATGGGAATTGTTATAAAATTTGATGTTTAAATGCATTTTTAAGTTCCATAGGTTATAAATGATATTGTTAGATTTTTGGAAGAATTTAAAAGTTAATAGATTATTATTTGGAATTTTATATGAATTTAAAATGAATTTAATATTATTAAATATTGCAATTAATCCGATTTAAGTCCAGAATGAACCAGAACGATTTTTAATGTGTTTATAAATTTTATATGAATTATTGTTAAGTTAATAAAATTTTAAAAGTGGAGATTTGGAGTGATTTCGATAATTTCGAAAATCGCTTAATTAAATAGACGAGTTAAAATAGCCTTCCGGGGTACAGTCTCGGAATTCGACGAAACCAGTTTCATTGGATCCGTAATAGTTAGTTATTATCGGATTTCAATTTTCGTAGCAATCGGAGTTGTCGTTTGATCCCGGCAGCTCGAAACGCATCGAAATCGTTTTAATCGATTTAATTTCAAATTGAACGTTTAATTCCGTAACTCGTGCATACGACCGAATTAGCTTACGAAACCTGTTCCATTGTGTCCGGAACGCGGAAAAACCCCAGGATAGCCTGTCGGATCGTGAGAATTGGAGTTCGTTTGCATTAGTGGTTTAATTGAGAATTTTATTAATTAAATATTATTAAAACTATCATATATATATTTAAAATCTCTAACCCTAGCCTTATCTACCGGCCGCCGTTTATTTTTATTTAATGGCCGAAAATAAGCGACTTCCTCTTCCAATTTGCAAGCAATCCGTCAAGCAATCGCTAAGACTTCCAACTAGAAAGTCGACAAGCTCTCGGAGCTCTGCAAGTTGTGCGGTGGCGATCGAATTTCGAGCGACGAGGTGAGAGAAAGTGGAGTTTGAACAGCAGCCGTTCGTCCTCGTTTCCTGGGCGTTTGGAGCAGCCGAGCTCGAAGCCCCTTGGGCCGTGGGTGAGCTTCGCCATGGGCATCGCCGTGGCAACCTTGGATCGACATGAAGGCGAGCGATTTGGGCGCGACATCAAGCCCTAGGGTCGCGGGTTTGGGTTCATGCTCCTGTAGCTTTGAGTGCGAACGAGAAGAGGGGGAAAGGAAGAGGGACGGCCGCATATTCGTTGGTATATAAAAAAAAAAGATTTTGTTTTAAATTTAAATTCAAATCTTTAAAATTAAATAACTGTCTCATACGTTATCAGATTGTAACGAACTTGGTAGCGCCGGAATCGCAGAGTCGAGCACTACGCGATGGAACAGTTCCGGATCCATTCCGGGCAAGTAGAAATTTAGGTTAAATCGAACGTCGTTCGATTTAATTTGAATTTCGAACGCTCGCCGAAACTCAAGGTGAGTTATTCTCACTCACATCTGGATACTAGTAAAGTAGACAGTTAATATTGATTGGTTGTTTGGATGTTTAGCTGAATATGTTAGTTATTATCAAATTGAATTGATATATATACTGTTGTGCTAATATTTGTGGATGCAGGGAAAACAGGTTGGAGGGATCCAACGGGATTCCTCACAAAGTAGTAATATTTTTATATTGATGATTATGCCTGTTTATATATTGTGATTGATAAGTTGGAATTTAATTGCATTGTGATATTGTGGTTTAAACTATAAACCCAGAATATTAGTTATAAAGAAAATTGCAGTTTTAATTATAAAGAAATTAAATTGGGTTTCAAAGAAATTGAGAAATGGTTAAATAAGAAATTAAAAGAATATAAATATTTGAAACCTGATTTGGATGGAAAACTGAAATAAATTTGTATAGAAATATTGTTGGATAAATTTATAAATCCAAAGTTAATTATAAATGGATGAATTGAATTTAGAGAAATAAAAGATATGGTTAATAATGAATTTTAAAGGATTAAAATTTGAAATCTATTTAGAATGGAAATTGAAAGTTGTAAAATGTGGAATGATAATTAAAGATAAATGTTATTAGTTGAAGATTTGAGAAACAAATTTATGTTATAAAACCATAAACTAAATTTAATAAATGGACAGAAATCGTGAGAAGGATTTCTGTGATGATTTAGTAGAAATGAGATTTCCTTGGGAAAACCAAGTTCGAGTTTTAAAATTGATTTTATAAAAGAAAGTTTAAAATCTTAAACTGGTTTTAAAGAATGTTTTGAAAATTATTATTTTAAAGTTATTATTTATAAATTAGCAATAGTAAAATTTATGAATATCTTAATAATTATGTTTACAAATGGATTATTTTAAAAAGCTAGTTTTGACCTAAGTATATTGAAATAAGTATTAATCTTTTTACGACTCTATTTGTAAAATATAGTTTAACTAAAACCTTATTTTAAATCAAGTTATATCTTATAAATTGGTTTTGTTTTATATACTTGAAATTATATCTTGAGTATATAATTAGTAATAAATTTACCTATTTTAAGTATATTTTAGAATGAAATGTTTTAATTACTTTAAATCTAAATTATTTTGAACTTGGCTATTCCAATGGGAATATATGGTAAATGATTTACCTTTTAAAGGAGGAATTTTGGGAATTGTTTTCAAATGGGATTTGAAAATTTGGTAATATATCTTTAAAGATATTTGAGGCAAATAAATAATTTGGGAATTATTTATTGTGTGATGGATGCTATGGATGTCTATGAATATAAATTGATAGTTAAATCACCGACTATCAATATTGGACAAATGCGTTGATCGTTTCGAAGAGACCGGGATCGAGATTTATTTCTCGAAAACCACTTCGATCCGGTTTGTACGTTTTCGTGCGATAAACGTTTTTCGGAGTCGAAGATGGAGCAGTGAAGTGCAAGGGCTAGTCGCTACTAATCCTGAGGATATTTCCAAAATGGATGTAGTAGGAATAGTGCCTTCGGTTCCGTTCGAACCCGGGACGGACTTGTATGGACGAATGCTTCGTGACATCGTCAGCGGACGATGGGCATTCTAAGTGAAACGTTCTAAAGGTAACGTTAAGCCTCAAGCCTCACCAACCGGGAATGGCTGAAAATCAGGGGATATGCAGTAAGGCTTCGTGGGTAGCCCCCACTGGAGAGTAAGGTCATCCCTGTCTAGAGGTCCCTTTTTATTTCGGCTTAGTGGTGCGGTTGCTGATCCCAACCGCGGGGTGATCTTATTCGGAATTGCCCATAGGTGATTCCGGTCTTGTGTTGCAGGGGATGAAGGGAGTAGTCCTCGGTACTGTGATCTAGACCACGTACTGTGACAGGTGGTACCCCAGTGCCTAGTCATTGTTGGAATCCATTTTCCCTACGCGCCCGTACGGTTTTGATTGTGCCCAACTATTGCTGAAACGTGAGATGCAAGCATTTCAGCTAGATTCTATTTACTTTCTATAGACACTATTATAATATCAGAGGATTTCTATAAAAAGTGTTTTAGCTATCGTAAGGTAAAAACCCGACATGTTTATTTGTGGCGTGGTCTTACGAGATGCTTTTGTTTTCAAAGGATTTTTGAAACTTTAATAATCAATTTGGATGCATATCTAGTATCAGCTGGTATTCCAGACTGACTCGGGTATTATTTTATTATAATGCTCGGGTCAGACCGAGTATTATTTATACAGGACTTGATGCTTTGGAGCAGGAGAGGAGCTGGAGCCCGAGACGTATTATATATATATATATATGTATATTCCGCTGCTGTGATTGTATGGTATGTCTGATTGGTAATTTGATGTATGAGATACTCTGATTTGAGATGATGTGATATATGTAAAACAGTGATAGTTTTCATTTTGTGTAAAGTTCTATATTCATTATTATATTTTATTCCGTTGCGACTGTGAGATTCTGATATTGTTTAGTTTCTTCTTCTTCTATCTTTTTTTTTCTTTAACCCTAATGGTTCGTAATTCTGTGCCACTTGAGTTAATAGAGGTAGAATAGTGTTGATTCAAGGGGTTCAGATTTGCGGGCTGTTACACTTGGTATCAGAGCTTAGGTTGGCGACAACCTAGGCTTTGGTGGGGTAAATACTCATTTAATAGAGTCAATAGTACTCTATAATGAGCTGAGCGTATTTATAAATATGAGAGCGTACTTGTTAGTGTTTATAAAATTGTTTTTATACTGTGTTGACTTATCGGTTGAGTGTTTATGAATTCTGGTCGGTGCGGGAAGTACAACCGTATCGATAGGGGTTTCTAAACTCTTAAACAAGATAAACCGACATAGTATTGTTTTAAAGTGGATAAATGAAATAATTTTATCCAAAATTATATTTTGATATAAAGAGAATAATTTTTGGAAATTATATATATATTTGACTGTTTGGTTGCCAAATTTTGAAAATCAAATAAGAATCTTGAATTTGACCAAATTTGAAATGATAAGTGAATAAGATTATAAAATTGAAATGGTTATAACCAAATAGAATTAATTAAATATGTTGCAAATAAGAAGTGAAATTAAAATTTGAATTTAAACCAGAATTTTAACCCGGAAGTTTTGAAAAGGATTTTTAATAGATTGAAAATAAAAATTTGGAAATTTAAAATCCTGGGAAGTTTTGAAATGTTTTCCAATGTATTGAAGACAATAATGGAGTATTGTTTTGGGAAATATTTTTGAATGGAAACTGTTTTGAAATAAATTTGGGAAAGTAAGAAGCATTGAACTCACTGCAGTCGCTGGAAAATAATCCTGATGATGCTGGCCACATCATTAGAATTCATTTTCGAGTTTCTAAAGTGATGGATTGCTTCCCTAGTAATTGGTTATGGTATTGTTTGGATTTGTTGGGAATAACAATTGTTTTGGATATTTCAAAAATGGGAATTTGTTTTGGGATATGAACAAATTGTTTGGGTACAACCAAATTGGTTTGGAAAACATGGAGATTGGATTGATATACCAAATGAATATATATTTAGTATTTCAAAATTGTTTTGAAATAAAACCGGGTAAATTGAATTCTGGGAAAGTTCTTATTAAATAATGTGTAAAGTTGAAATGAATCAACTATTGAATTTGTTAAGTGAAGCTAATGCTAATAAGAAGGAAATGAGAAATTTCAAATCTTGGAATTAAAATTTAATTTGAGTAATTAAAGGTGAATAAAATATATTGAAGTAAATTGAAATTTGAATTTTACTTGGATAAGTAAATAAGTTGGACTTAAAATAAAATTGATTTGGATTAAATTGAAAGGTAAGTTGATTTTGAGATTGTGGGTCATTGAGTATTGGATTATACCCATAAGCTATTAAGTATTATACTTATAATTTGAGATTGTGGATTTGAAGTTGCAAAAAAAATTAAATTAAGGAAATTTATATCCTTAAGAATTTAGTGATATATATATGTGAATTTGGAATTTGTGATTATAAGTTGTAAAAGAATTAAAAATGAGCAATATGAGCTTTAAAATAAATAAGTTGGTGAACTTATAAAATAGAAATAGAAATTATAATCACAATGAAAAATAATGAAATGGAATGGTAAATTTAAAAAAAATCTAATCTCAAATGAATGTGAATTGAGATAAGATAAGGGGAATATAAAAGGAGTGAATGAACTTCACTTAGTAAACAAGTTTTGAACTTGTATTCGGAGAATTAAAATTTGTGAATTTTGAAATTCGAATTAAATTTAAACTCTTGAATAGAAGTGAAATTATAATTTGTTAATGGAAAAGGTTGAATGGAGTGACAAATTCAAAATTTGTCCATAAATGAAATGTAAAGAGTAATGAAGTAAAGTGAGAATATAAAAGGTGGATGTTCTTAAGTTAGCAAATAAGTCTTGAACATATGAATGTGAACTGAAATTTATTTTGATAATGGAATTGAAAATTAAATTTCAGTTGAGAAATAAATAATATTGGAAGCAATATAGGTTCTATTTAAAGAAGTGTGAATGAATAATGGAATATGAATATATTTATGATGATTTGAATTGTAAATAAAATTCAAATGAGGGAAATAATTTAAATGGTCTCTTTGTTAATAAAATAAACTTAACTTGGATTGGATAACTAAACAAAGAGCATTAAATGTGTATATGAATTGAAAATTTGATTGAATGAGAATCAAATGGAAATAAAATAAAGCTGATATAAGAAGATAATGAAAATATTGTGAAAGCATTTAAGCAAATTAAATAATAATTGTGATTAAGCTTTATAATGTTGTCTTGTATAAATTTTGTTTGGGTAAAATTTAAATTGGCAAGTGGAATGGCTTTAATAATATTGTGATATGGAAATTGCATTGGAAAGAGAAAATGTTTGGTTTGTGAACCTTGTAATGGAGTAAAACTAATATAAATTTAAGTTGAATTAATTTTAAATGGTTATAAGCTTAAGTGGCAATTGTTTTGCTTGAATGACTTGAGTATTTGAATGTATTTAGAATTGAGTTGTTTAAACAACTAAATTGGTTTTGGATAAATTAGAATTTGATTAAGTGAAGTCAAATTAAAATGAAACTAAATTTGGTATGCAAGAAAGAATTGAGATATTATGCAATTGAATTGATGTTTGAATAAATTGATATGGATTAGGATCCAATTCAAAGAGTTGGTAAATGAATGCAAGTAAATTGGTTTCAAGTTGCAAATGGAATTGAGTTGGAATCAATTGGGATGAATTAACATTTTAATAAGCAATGTTTGCATATATATGGAAATAAATCATGAAAGAATTGCAAATGTTTCAAGTTTAAATAAAATTTGATTTAAAATCAAATTTGGGAATGTAAGTTAAAATAAAATTTGATTACAAATCAAATTGGAAGGGTAAGTTAAAAAAAAAAAAAAAAAAGTGTGAACAAGGCATATGTTAATTATTTTGAAATAGAAATAAATTGGTTATAAGAAATATGAATGGTGTATAGAAAGCTTGAATGTAAATCATTCAAGTGAAGTAAAATGAGGTTAGTTGGAGGAAACTAAAATGTGCGAAATTTTAATAAAGGAAGGTGAGTGCTTCAAATTGGAAATAAGGATTTGATTGAAAATCAAATTAAATAATGTTGCATATAAATGAATTAAAGCACCTATTCATAATATTGAAGTGAATATGAATGAGTTGTCTTAGTGTATTCAACACTGAACTTGGTTTTGAATAAATTGGAATGCATTGAAATGTTATTAAGTAATTTTGCATAAGAATGAAGATGCTTCTACCCTGAAGATAAAGGTGGTTTGTAAATTAATTAGGAATTGAATTGAAATAGATTGCTATTAGTGAAGCATATGTTAATCCTATTGAAATAAATATGAATTGTATATGGTTGATTTGAGTATAAATCATTCAAGTGAAAGTAAATAATGTTGGACTTGAATAGATAATTGGAAAGATGATTTAAAATCTTGAATTGTTGGTAAAAGATGGTTAATATTAGTAAATTTTGAAATTTGCTTGGTTTGGATTATGCCATAGATATGTTGGATTGCTTTTATATTGGAAAATGTTGATTAAAATGCACAGATCTTGTAACTAATGAGTATGTTGAGTAAGTGCAGGAATGCGAGGCGTTCGAGAGGGTTTGAAGCGCGTATATGCATTATATATTAGCTACTTGCTATTAAAATTGCTAAAAAGGTACGCCTACGCAAATATAATTGGGAATTGAGATATATATATTGTGTTATATTTTGATTTCCGGCCGTGTGGGCCGATGTATATATATTTGTGTATCCTGCGATATCGCAGAAGCTCCTCCGTACAGGGGAGACTCTGCCAAAATTTTCCGTAAATTTTGAGAGTTAGAAATTTTTTTTGGGTTTTTGGGAAAAGTTAAATAACTTGGAAAGTTATAAGTTAAAATTAAAGCTTTAGAGTTAATAAAGCAAATAGGTTTGGGAATTGAGAAAAAAAAAAAGATTTTGTGAAGTATATATAAGCTTTTAACTAAGCAAATGGGATAAGTAAATGGGTTTAAGTGTATGTTCTACCTTATACAAATTTCGGGGACGAAATTTTTATAAGGGGGGAGGAATGTAACGACCCGGAATTTTGGGTCGCCAAAATTTAACATTTAATTCATTTTAAATGTTGGATATGGATTCTAATTTGAATCTTGATAATAGAAGACTATGGTTGAGTTAATAAGATGAGTTATAGTTTCAAAATATGGTGATTCCATTTGAATTGGAGTAATAATAATAATTATTAGAACTGAGAATAAATTGGAAATTGAATGGGAATTGTTATAAAATTTGATGTTTAAATGCATTTTTAAGTTCCATAGGTTATAAATGATATTGTTAGATTTTTGGAAGAATTTAAAAGTTAATAGATTATTATTTGGAATTTTATATGAATTTAAAATGAATTTAATATTATTAAATATTGCAATTAATCCGATTTAAGTCCAGAATGAACCAGAACGATTTTTAATGTGTTTATAAATTTTATATGAATTATTGTTAAGTTAATAAAATTTTAAAAGTGGAGATTTGGAGTGATTTCGATAATTTCGAAAATCGCTTAATTAAATAGACGAGTTAAAATAGCCTTCCGGGGTACAGTCTCGGAATTCGACGAAACCAGTTTCATTGGATCCGTAATAGTTAGTTATTATCGGATTTCAATTTTCGTAGCAATCGGAGTTGTCGTTTGATCCCGGCAGCTCGAAACGCATCGAAATCGTTTTAATCGATTTAATTTCAAATTGAACGTTTAATTCCGTAACTCGTGCATACGACCGAATTAGCTTACGAAACCTGTTCCATTGTGTCCGGAACGCGGAAAAACCCCAGGATAGCCTGTCGGATCGTGAGAATTGGAGTTCGTTTGCATTAGTGGTTTAATTGAGAATTTTATTAATTAAATATTATTAAAACTATCATATATATATTTAAAATCTCTAACCCTAGCCTTATCTACCGGCCGCCGTTTATTTTTATTTAATGGCCGAAAATAAGCGACTTCCTCTTCCAATTTGCAAGCAATCCGTCAAGCAATCGCTAAGACTTCCAACTAGAAAGTCGACAAGCTCTCGGAGCTCTGCAAGTTGTGCGGTGGCGATCGAATTTCGAGCGACGAGGTGAGAGAAAGTGGAGTTTGAACAGCAGCCGTTCGTCCTCGTTTCCTGGGCGTTTGGAGCAGCCGAGCTCGAAGCCCCTTGGGCCGTGGGTGAGCTTCGCCATGGGCATCGCCGTGGCAACCTTGGATCGACATGAAGGCGAGCGATTTGGGCGCGACATCAAGCCCTAGGGTCGCGGGTTTGGGTTCATGCTCCTGTAGCTTTGAGTGCGAACGAGAAGAGGGGGAAAGGAAGAGGGACGGCCGCATATTCGTTGGTATATAAAAAAAAAAAAGATTTTGTTTTAAATTTAAATTCAAATCTTTAAAATTAAATAACTGTCTCATACGTTATCAGATTGTAACGAACTTGGTAGCGCCGGAATCGCAGAGTCGAGCACTACGCGATGGAACAGTTCCGGATCCATTCCGGGCAAGTAGAAATTTAGGTTAAATCGAACGTCGTTCGATTTAATTTGAATTTCGAACGCTCGCCGAAACTCAAGGTGAGTTATTCTCACTCACATCTGGATACTAGTAAAGTAGACAGTTAGTATTGATTGGTTGTTTGGATGTTTAGCTGAATATGTTAGTTATTATCAAATTGAATTGATATATATACTGTTGTGCTAATATTTGTGGATGCAGGGAAAACAGGTTGGAGGGATCCAACGGGATTCCTCACAAAGTAGTAATATTTTTATATTGATGATTATGCCTGTTTATATATTGTGATTGATAAGTTGGAATTTAATTGCATTGTGATATTGTGGTTTAAACTATAAACCCAGAATATTAGTTATAAAGAAAATTGCAGTTTTAATTATAAAGAAATTAAATTGGGTTTCAAAGAAATTGAGAAATGGTTAAATAAGAAATTAAAAGAATATAAATATTTGAAACCTGATTTGGATGGAAAACTGAAATAAATTTGTATAGAAATATTGTTGGATAAATTTATAAATCCAAAGTTAATTATAAATGGATGAATTGAATTTAGAGAAATAAAAGATATGGTTAATAATGAATTTTAAAGGATTAAAATTTGAAATCTATTTAGAATGGAAATTGAAAGTTGTAAAATGTGGAATGATAATTAAAGATAAATGTTATTAGTTGAAGATTTGAGAAACAAATTTATGTTATAAAACCATAAACTAAATTTAATAAATGGACAGAAATCGTGAAAAGGATTTCTGTGATGATTTAGTAGAAATGAGATTTCCTTGGGAAAACCAAGTTCGAGTTTTAAAATTGATTTTATAAAAGAAAGTTTAAAATCTTAAACTGGTTTTAAAGAATGTTTTGAAAATTATTATTTTAAAGTTATTATTTATAAATTAGCAATAGTAAAATTTATGAATATCTTAATAATTATGTTTACAAATGGATTATTTTAAAAAGCTAGTTTTGACCTAAGTATATTGAAATAAGTATTAATCTTTTTACGACTCTATTTGTAAAATATAGTTTAACTAAAACCTTATTTTAAATCAAGTTATATCTTATAAATTGGTTTTGTTTTATATACTTGAAATTATATCTTGAGTATATAATTAGTAATAAATTTACCTATTTTAAGTATATTTTAGAATGAAATGTTTTAATTACTTTAAATCTAAATTGTTTTGAACTTGGCTATTCCAATGGGAATATATGGTAAATGATTTACCTTTTAAAGGAGGAATTTTGGGAATTGTTTTCAAATGGGATTTGAAAATTTGGTAATATATCTTTAAAGATATTTGAGGCAAATAAATAATTTGGGAATTATTTATTGTGTGATGGATGCTATGGATGTCTATGAATATAAATTGATAGTTAAATCACCGACTATCAATATTGGACAAATGCGTTGATCGTTTCGAAGAGACCGGGATCGAGATTTATTTCTCGAAAACCACTTCGATCCGGTTTGTACGTTTTCGTGCGATAAACGTTTTTCGGAGTCGAAGATGGAGCAGTGAAGTGCAAGGGCTAGTCGCTACTAATCCTGAGGATATTTCCAAAATGGATGTAGTAGGAATAGTGCCTTCGGTTCCGTTCGAACCCGGGACGGACTTGTATGGACGAATGCTTCGTGACATCGTCAGCGGACGATGGGCATTCTAAGTGAAACGTTCTAAAGGTAACGTTAAGCCTCAAGCCTCACCAACCGGGAATGGCTGAAAATCAGGGGATATGCAGCAAGGCTTCGTGGGTAGCCCCCACTGGAGAGTAAGGTCATCCCTGTCTAGAGGTCCCTTTTTATTTCGGCTTAGTGGTGCGGTTGCTGATCCCAACCGCGGGGTGATCTTATTCGGAATTGCCCATAGGTGATTCCTGTCTTGTGTTGCACGGGATGAAGGGAGTAGTCCTCGGTACTGTGATCTAGACCACGTACTGTGACAGGTGGTACCCCAGTGCCTAGTCATTGTTGGAATCCATTTTCCCTACGCGCCCGTACGGTTTTGATTGTGCCCAACTATTGCTGAAACGTGAGATGCAAGCATTTCAGCTAGATTCTATTTACTTTCTATAGACACTATTATAATATCAGAGGATTTCTATAAAAAGTGTTTTAGCTATCGTAAGGTAAAAACCCGACATGTTTATTTGTGGCGTGGTCTTACGAGATGCTTTTGTTTTCAAAGGATTTTTGAAACTTTAATAATCAATTTGGATGCATATCTAGTATCAGCTGGTATTCCAGACTGACTCGGGTATTATTTTATTATAATGCTCGGGTCAGACCGAGTATTATTTATACAGGACTTGATGCTTTGGAGCAGGAGAGGAGCTGGAGCCCGAGACGTATTATATATATATATATATGTATATTCCGCTGCTGTGATTGTATGGTATGTCTGATTGGTAATTTGATGTATGAGATACTCTGATTTGAGATGATGTGATATATGTAAAACAGTGATAGTTTTCATTTTGTGTAAATTTCTATATTCATTATTATATTTTATTCCGTTGCGACTGTGAGATTCTGATATTGTTTAGTTTCTTCTTCTTCTATCTTTTTTTTTCTTTAACCCTAATGGTTCGTAATTCTGTGCCACTTGAGTTAATAGAGGTAGAATAGTGTTGATTCAAGGGGTTCAGATTTGCGGGCTGTTACACCAAATATTAGAATCCCAAATAACAATGATTCTACCTTTACAACCACAATCATTATCATGTATAGCTTTCCAATTACTGGACATCTTGAGGAAAAAACTTTCGAAGTTCTCATCATTCAAATTATTCTCGATTAAAGCAATTATAGAAGGTTTGTAAATATTAATCATATAAAGTATATCAGATTGTCTAACAGGGGTGTTCATCCCCTTGACATTCCAAGCAAATAAAGTCATATATTTAATAATAAAATAAGAAATTTAAATGGAACCTGACACTATAATACCTTTACCTCTCCTTTTATTATCAACACCCTTAGCTTTAAATCTAGTAGACACTTGGTTCCATTTTGGATTGATCGAAATATATTTTTGCTTGAAAGCTTTCTTCTCTTTCCTGCCTTTTAACTAACCAGATTAGGTCTATGATATCTATTTAATGATAACTTCGAACCAAAGGGGAATTTAGATGCAGAATACATGGGTAATCTAGTTGATAGAAAGATTACGATTAAAATGTATTTTATGTTGAGACATTCATTAATTGCATCAAATTTTCAAAGAAAATATCTGCATATTTTTCATTTCAACTGATTTTCAATTAGCAGACATTTTTATATAAAACTCTTTCCAAAAAATAGTTTTTGTCAACTTTGTCTCAGTTTAGGCATTTTAGAAATTTGATTTTATATTTTTTTATTTGAACTTAAATGTCTGTGTTGATTAAACTATCTCCCTTCTGATTATCGAAAAGATAAATAGTGACTAAAAACGTGATGAGTGTTGATATTAATCACATATTGTGACTTGGGACAGTATATTTAATAAATTTCTTCAAACAAAATTTTAAAAAAATTTGTAATAACTTTGATTAGTAAAAATTCCATGACCATATCTATTTCTATCATATTTCTAACAACCATCACTTATTAAAATTCAATATAGTATGTCAAAATATGGTATTTTAAATGGAAAATTAGTCATTTTTTAAAATTAATTAGCAATAAAAACATCCAAAGTATTCGCTCTCATTTAAAATCCTCAAGGTTATGCATGGGTGAATTACTTGGAATATTTGATCATGTTCTTTCATGCTCATTTAATAATCTTATGGTTATGCGTGTATGGACACATATCGAAATTGATTATTAAATATACGAGTTGATTCTAATTCATTCAAAATTCCACACAGTTATGCATGGTTAGAAGATGCTTGAAATTCATTTTTTTATGTATAAAAAAATTGGGAATACTACTAATCTCATTTAAAAGTCCTAACGGTTATGCATGGTTAGTATGTATTCAAATTCCTGTTAAAAATATACCAGAAATAGACATAACTATATGGTTTTACATGCCGACATCACCCCTATGACTCTAAAGTGGAATATGCACCTAACAGAGTGTTTATGATTTTTGTTTGATATTTTATTGAAATTTAATATTTATACTCGTTGGGTATTAATGTCTCTCACTTTATCACTATTTTTCTAACACTGTTACTCTTTTGTTGATAATAAAAGGGGGAGAGAAAAGTTAAGATTTTGGCAAATAAAATTCAAATATTTTATTTTATATTTGCATATTCCCATCTAGGTTCATTTGCATATTTTTATATATTTTCATTCGAATATATGAAGGGGGAGCTTTGTTATGGGGGAGCATTCAAATAGGGGGAGCAAATAGAATTCATCAATGACCAAATACATCTAATAAATTCAAAATCTTAAGATATGTTTGTTATCATCAAAAGGGGGAGATTGTATAATATGCTAGTATATGATTTTTGTTCGATGATAATAAACATATATATATATTCGTTTAAATGTATTTTTTATTATGCTATTTTATTTTTCACATAATTAAATAAATATTTGATGAATAAAATAAATAAAATAGAATTCATATTCAAACAAATATTTCATTCAAACAAATATTTAATTATAAATTCAAATAGTACAAATTTGAGCTCTCACTACATATATACATTTTTCAATTACATTACAATTTCGATTACATTACAAACTTCAATATACAATTTTGAGCTCACTATAAATATTCACTCACACTCATATTTTATCTTCAACCTTGTTCCACCCTGTATCCAGCATCTGAATTATCTGCAAAATAAACACTGATGTAGTAAAATTGAAAAAGAAAATATTATGCAGTGAAAATTAAAGTGTGTTTTTTGAAAATGTTATTTGCCTCGGTTATTTGGGTTGTTCGTCATTCATTTATTTTGAATTAATCTACACAAACAACTTGTGACATGCACAGTGTATCACTGTACATGCCAGAAGGTCGTGCACACCGATCTACACTTGCTTGTTAAAAATCGCAGGGAAAGGTGAGCACTTTTTGCGCCAAAATTGGTCGCAAACCCCGAAAGTCGTGAGAGCACCAGTGTTAACATACAGATCCACAATATTCAAACACAGATCTCAGACCCAAGTAAAGTAAAGAATAAAAATGAAGAAATAGTAAAATTAAAATGAAAGAAAGCAAGAAATAACACAAGGTTTACGGTGGTTCGACTATCTCCGGCCTACATCTACTTAGAATCAATCCTTTTATTCCTTTTATACTGTAATAAAGTTACAAGCCTTTGGAATCAGTAGACAAAATCGCAGAGTTTTGCCTAGGAAAGAAGAAGAATATCCTTTTTTTAGTTGCTATAGGACTGCTATTTATAGGTGTAGATCCAAAAATATCCACCTCAAAACTTGGAATTCCTCTTCTCTTGCGCAAGTGGGCCTGCCAGATCGATCCAGGGTGATTTTGGATCGATCCATGTTCAATTCGTATCGATCCAAAAGTAGTCCAATCATGCTGAGATCGATTCTTGAGTGCATATGGAAGCTCCTGTGAAAATTTCATCGCATTTGGACTTGTAGAATGAGAGTTATGATCGAACCAAGTTGGTGTTTTACAAGTGGCTGAAGTGTACATATCGATACTAGTTCATATCGATCGTCTCGATCGCCTTCGTATCCATCATTTAATTATCCATCGGTACCCATATTCATAATCATAGCCTTCGTATCGATTTGAACTTCATGCACTTTAATCCATATCCTTCGCTCTACTCGATCGCTTCCTTCGTATCCATCGGTACGAAGTATAGAGCCTTCGTATCCATTAATGCTTCGTATCCATCAGCATGTGCTGTTCGTATCCATCGACCAACCCTCCTTCGTATCCATGTTGTTCATAATGATCCAAGCTTTGTTAATGATCGATACGAACAAGACCGACACTAACTGTGTCTTCGTATCCATCATTAGTGTATGTCCTTCGTATCGATCAATACTTGATCGATATGAAATACTCATCCGAAGTCCCTATGACCACTGTTCTGTTCTTCGTGTTGATCCAGCTTGATCGATACGAAGTATGTTGCCAAACTTGTGTCGTGTCCAACCAAATCGATATGCATTGTATCAATACTAAAGCCATCGATCCAAAGTATGTTTCCATGCCCATCCATGATCGATGCGAATCTATCGATACGAACCAGTTTTCCTTGAACCTTGATCCATCCATAACTCAAGCAAACGGACCCTGTTTGACCCAAAATTTGAAACGTAGCCTGTCCTAGCCTTGTCCATCATTCCCAATCGATCACGTCTCGATTGGAGCTCGGTCAAATTTTGACGGTATCGATCATAGCCATGTTTCCAATCGATCTCCAATCTTGATATCCATCCTTTCCAGCCAATTTGTTGATATCCCAGCGTTAACCAAAAGGCAAGGTAACAATTTCCCCTCAAAACATGCTTTGTGGTAAGAAGACATGTTTTGAATAGCTCCGAATTCGACCCTCGATTTCCATATTCCATTCACAGCCATACCATCCGATCCATAATCCAATCCATAACCAAGCCATCATATATAAGTGTCACAGCCATATCCTTATTCGAATCCACGATCATTCCGAGCCGATATCCGATTCTGAATCCAGTAATCAAATCCTTAGCCAATTTCATATCCATCTGGACCTGACAACCGAGTTCTAATCCATCCATATCCAATAACCAATAATCGAATCTAGGACCTCTCCAGGTCGATATCCAAATCTAGGACCACTCCGAGTCCATTCCCAAATCCTTTGCTGTTCATAGCCAATATCTGAATCCATAACCTCTTTGGGTTCTTGCCAAGTGCAACCCACACTCGACGACCTGTGTTAAACAATGCCTTGGTGTTCTTGGTTTAATGTCCCTGAACATTGAGTAATGTCATGGCTTAAGTCCTAAGCCAAATCCTGATCGCTTCGGACCTTTGCCGAGTATAGTCCATACCCGACGACCTAAAATAGTAACCGATAGATGATATGAGGCCTAAGTCCTAGGCCGAATCCTGGTCTCTTCAGACCCTTGTCGAGCATAGTCCATACTCGACGACCTGAATAAACCAATTCGCTACGTTCAGACGAAGTGACTTACTCCTTGTCATACATAATCCATACTCGACGACCATTTACCAAAAACCAGATAAAAATCCAATCCAAAATCCAGATTAAATTAGAAAACCAAAAATCCATACCAAAAATCCAAACCAATATCCAAACCATAAAACAAGCATTCAAACCAAAGTCCAAACCAAAAAGCAAACAAAACTAGGAGTTCAAACCAAACTCCGAAACCAAACCAGAAAAAAGAAGATGTCCAAACCAAAAAAGATAAAGCAAATTTCACAAACTAGAGGGTCGTGGTTTATCATCATCTCAGAGCATGCCTAGGGGCCATCTCCGTCCCCGTACATGAGTAAGTGACTTGGTCGTTTTCCTAAAGTTTGCTACTTATTCCGTATCATCCCTGTTAGTCGGTAACCAATCGACCATCATTCCTGGGCCTCGTGCCATCGTCGTTTGAGGTAGATGGTGGCAACTCCTGTTCCACCGTCGCATTTCGAGTTCTGACATATTGCCCCAACTGACCACTCCCTACATGCTTCTCGATTATATCCTTTAGATGCCTGCAGCTGTTGGTATCATGCCCATCCAGATCATGAATGAGACAGTGCCTTCCTAATGCCCTCTCACATTCCGTGGGTTCTCTCCTTGCCGGCTTTTGGTAGGGAAGGCGATCTCGGGTTTCCATGAATATCTGCTCCAATGTTTCATTCAATCCTATGTAAGTGGAGAACTTTAGCTCTGCCTAACATTTCCTTGTCCTGCCAAAGTTGTCATCCGACTTCCTCTTTCCTTTATCCTTATCCTTACCCAAGCTTTCATCGGATGGCTCTCCATCCTTGACCACATTTACTTCCTTTAGTTTCAAATTCGAACTTGCATCCTCCTATCGAAGGAATCTCTCGGACTCGTGAAAGAATTCTTCAACATCCGTTAGTGGATCTCATATCAATGATACTTTGAAAACCGAGTTATTCTTGACTCCTAACAATGCCGCCATTAAAAACATCGATGGATCCGGCTGATCTACCGAAGCAACCGCTGCATTGAACTGAGTTAAGAAAGCCCTAAGCTATTCCCCTATTCTTTGCTTTACCGATGTCAATGTCATCACATTCTTCGGCCTTTTGATATAAACCCAAAACTGCTTCAATAACTTGTCCACCAATTATGTCCATGTCCTAATAGATCCATCTTCAAACTGCCTGAACCACATAGCAGCTATATCCGTCAAGTACAGAGAGAAAAACGGGCCATAATTTCCTCCGATGACCCCAGCACTTCCATGTGTCTCATGTACCTCATCAAATGATCGGTAGGATCAGCCCTGCCGTTGTTACCTCTAGAGTAGGTAGCTTGAACTTTGGTGGATTCTGAGCCATTCTGATGTCACGGGTAAACGGACTCCTTTTTACTCCTTCCAGATCCATGTTTGCTAAACCTCTGCACATGGTTCGCCTGATAATCTCATCTAATCCTGTGTTATTCACCAAGGATTACCCCCAAGTCCCTGAGGGAATTCTGGTACATACTCTTCATCACGTTCTCTTATGCTCTTGCCGGCATCCTGTTGTGTAGTGTCTCTTGGAATCCCTCCACGAATTGGTCAATCATTGCATGGTGATGTGCCCCCGAGTTTGGATCCATTCAAATTGGTAACTAAGTGCTGATTGGGGGCTACACCCTGTTGAGCTGCTCCATCCGCTTGCCTGTTAAGTCCTTCTGTTCCAGCTCCGTGGATCTGAACTCCAGCAGCTCCAGCTGTTCCTGGCCGTCCTAACTGTTTGAGAAGGTTCTGCATCATTTCCTCCTGCCTTTTCAACAATTCTTCATGCGTAGCCCCCATCATCATCTCCATCTCATCTCTGGTGATGAAAACGAAGGCCTGGTTTCCTCTTAAGGAAACTCTTGACTCCCTTCGTGCTGACTTCTTTCCGTTCTTTGTCTACTTGTTGACTGCTTTGTCATGGTTCTTTTTAGATTTGATCCTTTAGCTCTCCAAATCTTAACTCCAAGTCCGGTATAGCGGGTGCTTATAACGACCTAGGATTTTTGACACCCGAGTTGTGAATATTAATTTATAATATTCAATAATATTGTATTTTAATATACAATATTCCTGTTAATTAATAACCAATAATTGTATACCAATTTTCCAAAGCCAATATAATTTTAATTTTTAGATTTATATTAAAATACAAATTGATCAAATGGAATTTCTTATATATGAATATTTTGTTTTAAGGGAAAATATGTATATTTTGTTTTAGATAAAATATATGTATTTTGTTTTAGAGACAAAATATGTATATTCTGTTCTAAAGATAAAATGTAATAGAGAATTGAAATTAATTGGAAAATCATGTGCATACATTTTTATACATTTATATATAATTTGGATAGAAATTCATAATAAAGTAAAAAGGGTTTCGGGTTTGTTCATTAGTTATTTTGGTTTTGGCTCCAATCCGTTTATCTGGGTTTATTTTTAAAGCTGGATTTAAATAAATAAAGAAAAAATTTATAATGGTAAATCCGTAACAAATTATACTCCCAAGCAATGTAATAAGCAAGTGATCAAGTTTATATGTTGAATCAATCCTTTTTCTTTTAAAATGTTTATTTAAGTTTTAACATAAATAAGGAATTTCAAAATGATAAATTTGATTTACTTTAAGATTACTTAATTAAGGTCATATAAATTATTTTTATTATAAATTAATCAAGCTTTTAAAAATAATTTATTATAAATCCTTGAGTTTATTTGAATAAATTGGAGTATATTTAAGATAATTAAGGGAAAATAAATGTTTATACTTTTGAATTAATTCAAGTTCTTAGGTGATTTTATATTTATAATAATTATTTAATTTCACACATAATAACGTGTTATTAAGAAGATGGTTCGTATCGACGGATGTTACGCCTTCATACGATCTATTATGAAGTTAAATAAGTAAATTTTTACAAGCTTGTACAGACAGAATTAAATTACCATTTGAGAATAAATGTCGTTTCATAATTCCTTACGGCCTATCTGTTAAAAATGTCCCCAAATTAAATAGATGTGTTAATTGTAGATTATTCAAACTGCTTGACATCTGGTCAGCGGAAACAAACACCCTTCCACTAATTATTTTACTACTGTGGGTGGTATAAGCAATCATTCTGATATTTTCTGTGTAATTGTTGTAAATATTTACTAGCAATGATAAATCTCTGATCTGCTTATTCATGCATACATCTGTTTATTTGGGTGTTAGTTATATTTGAGTATATAATGTGAATCGATCTATGAAAGCTGGTTGATTTTGAATATATGTATTGTCATGCTAGACTGTGAATTGTAGTTTGATAAGTACCGTTGAGACTGATAAGCCTTATTCTGTTTGGATTGATTTCGAACCTTGTTTTGCTTTAAAAATGAATATTATTTATAATGATGTTTTTAAAAAGAATTGATAAATATTTTGAGAACGACAAAGGAAGTTAATTTATCATTTTGGAAATCTTTATAAAGGTATAATTTTTATAAGTATGTATTATTTGAAATATTTCAAGTATAAAACTATTTTTGTAATGATCATTTAAAGGTCAATTTTTATTAAATTAGTATTCAAGTATATTTTCATCAATATAATCTATTAAATATAAGTGTTGTTTTAAATGATATATTGTATAGTAAACTTTTATAAAGAGTATTTTTATTTAATAAACTTGAGAAATGCATTTGGAAATTTTATAAGTATGATTTGGAAAGAAATTGTTTTAAAAATATATTTACCCAGTAAAATAAGCTTTCTTTGTAAATTTTAATCTATTTGGGATTTTAAATGTGATCAAGGCTTAATAAGTTGCAATGGGAAATAACTTGATTGAATTGATTGATATTTTGATAGTTAAATAACCGACTGCCAAATCTAGAAAAAAACTTAACTTTGGACATATCTAGAGGAAACTCAAGAATTATATGGTATGGTTACCGATCGAGGTGATATACCGTATGTATAAACTCGTTTGTTCTCTAGGGAGAATTATAAGGAGACCGTTCACTAACGGTTAGGAGGTGAACTCCGATCTTATTTTCATCTGTGTATTTCCTAAAGAACTGGGGTTGAATTTACCGAGAAATAGCGAACGTTGTTTCGAAGAGACCGGGATCGGATTTGTAATCCGAAACCACTTCGATCCAACAAGTACGTTTTCATGGTGAAGACTAGAGCTTGGAGTCAAAGATGGAGCAGTGAACTGCAAGGGCTAATTGCTACTAATCCTGAAGGTGATTCCAAAATGGATGTAGTAGGAATAGTGTCTTCGATTCCGTTCGAACCCGGAATGGACTTCTATGGATGAATTCTTTCAGAACATCGTCAGGATGACGGTGAGCATTCTAAGTAAAATATTCTAAAAAATTAACGTTGAGCCTCGAACCTCATCAACCGGGAATGACTGAAAATCAGGGGATATGCAGCAAGGCTAAGTGGGTAGCACCCAATTAGGTAAGGTCGTCCCTATCTAGAGGTCCCTTTTTAATTCGACTATGTGGTCGTTTTCTGATCCCAACCATGGGGTGATCTTATTCGGGCTATCCAGTAAGGGGTAGTCTAGTCTTGTGTTGCAGGGGAACGGAGGGTTCTTCGGTATGCTGATCTAGGCCACGTACCATGATAGGTGTACCCTTGTGCCTAGTCATTCGTTGGAAATCCATTCTCCCTACGTTCCCTTTACGGTTTTGATTGTAGAACCCACCTTGTGCTAGTATTAGTGGAATTTAATATTGTAACGATTTCGGCTATTTAGATAAGTATTTGTATATAGATACTACTATAATATCAGAGGATTTTATAAGAAATGTTTTGGTTATCGTAAGGTAAAAGCCCGACATGTTTATTTGTGGCGTGGTCTTACGAGATACCTTTGATTTCAAAGGGTTTTTAAACTTTAATTAATCAGGTTGAGTGTGTTTCTCACGTTCGTTTACCAGACTGACCCGAGCATGGTGTTTTTCCTATATGTATGGGTCAGACCGATCATATTTCCAGGTTTAGCTGGAAGACTGAAAGCTTCAGGAGAGGAGCTGGAATCAGGAGGCGTATTCATGTAGATGATCATAATCAGTCGTATTTGGTTGTGTTGACAACTAGTTGTAAGGACAGGTTGTTATAAACTGTCCGAGTTGTATGGTTGTAACTCTGATTGAAGTTGTATAAGTTATGCAAAGTAACAGTTTTGATTTCATGTAAAGACTTGATTATATTATATATCAGTCATTCCGCTGTGAGATTCTGATTTGTTCTTTTTTCTTCTTCTTCTTTCTATCTTCTACCTTCTTTCTTTCTTTCACAATCCGTCTTTCCATGCGATTTGGCTGACAAGTGAGGTTTAAAATTAGTTTAAATTGGTATGGAAAAATAGGTCCTGACAGTGCTAGTGTTCTCAGTGAAAGCACCAAAGTGTTTGCGCCAAAATTGGTCACGAACCCCAAAAATCGTGAAAGCCCCAGTGTTAACACACAGATCCACTATATTCAAATACAGAACTCGGATCTAGATAAAGTAGAGAATAAAAATGAAGAAATAGTAAAATTAAAATGAAAGAAAGACCAAAAGAACACAAGGTTTATAGTGATTTGGCTATCTCCTGCCTATGTCCACTTAGAATCAATCCTTTTATTCCTTTTATACTGTAATTACAATTACAAGACTTTGGAATCGGTAAACAAAATGACAGAGTTTTGCCTAGGAAAGAAGAAGAAGATCCCTTTTTTAGTTTCCATAGGACAGCTATTTATAGGTAGATCCGAAAATATCCACCTCAAAACCTTGAATGCCTCTTTTCGTGCGTAGGTGGGCCCGCCAGATCAATCTAGGGTGATTTTGGATCGATCCATGTACAATTCGTATCAATCCAAAAGTAGTATAATCGAGCTGAGATCGATCATGGGTGTTCGTGAGTGCATAAGGAAGCTCCTGTGAAAATTTTATCGCATCTGGACTAGTAGAATGAGAGTTATGATCGATCCAAGTTGGTTTTTGCAAGTGGCTGAAGTGTACGTATCGATACTAGTTCGTATCGATCTTCTCGATCACCTTCGTATCCATCATCTAATTATCCATCAGTCCCCATATCCATAGCCATAGCCTTCGCATCAATCCGAACTTCACGCGCTCTAATCCATATCCATCACTCCACCTCGACCGCTTCGTTGGTATCCATCGGTATGGAGTACAACGTATCCATCAATGCTTCGTATCCATCGGCATATGCTTTTTATATCCATCGACCAGCCCTCCTTTGTATCCATGTTGTTCATATCGATCCTAACTTTGTTATGGATCGATATGAACAAGACCGACACGAACGGTGTCTTCATATCCCTCCTCCGTGTACGTCCTTCGTATCGATCAATACTTGACCGATACGAGATGCTCATCCAGACTCCCTATGACCACTATTCCGTTCTTCATGTCAATCCTACCTTGATCGGTACGAAGTATGTTGCCAAACTTTTGTCGTGTCCAACCAAATCGATACGCATTGTATCGATACTAAAGCCATCGATCCGAAGTATATTTCCATGCCCATCCTTGATCGATACGAATCTATCGATACGAACCAGTTTCCCATGAACTATGATCCATCCATAACTCAAGCATGTGGACCCCGTTTTACCCAGAATTTGAAAGTAGCCTCTCTTAGTATAACGATCCTGACTCGACCTTCGAAAATCGGCACCGAATACGACACTCATATTCAAATGTCGCAGATCCAAACATCGAATCTGGTTCGCCGGAGCTTATAACACATCAAGTACAACATAGCGGAAGAAATGAATAATATCATATACAGCATTGATATAATATCTGATACAACAAATATCAATATACATCAGAGATATGATACAAGAAAATAGCAGCGGAAAGAAAATATCTTTAATAGAATGCATCCGCAAATCCAGTGCTCCAATCCAAAGCTAGCTCGAACCAACACCACGTTTCACCTAGATAAGCAAGTGCAGTCCTGATCCAAAGACTGGACTAACTCCAGATAATCTACTAAACCTGACTATTTGAAAAACCCAACTCTAGACTGCCCGTGTGGAAAAATTATGGGCACCCAGAGTTTAGGAAAGAAACAATAAACTCCAGGTCAGTCATGGGACTGGTATGAGTAAACAAAAACAATTTGTCTTTTAAAACAATCAAAAAAATTTAGGTTGAAAACCACAATGCTTTTGGAAAATGAAACTACCATAAGGCCTCCTGCCACACACACAATGCAAACGCAGAATTGGAGGAGATTTCTCCTTATGATAGTTAAACATACTTGATAAGAGAAAGTTTCTTTGATATTATTATTAGTGCATAGTGTAGAAAACCTTTCGAAAGTATAATGTTAATCTTAGCCAGCATAGACATTCCAAACTATGCCTACTATAGCTACCATCTAAACAGTGGGGCGCCACCATAAGTAAATGGCAGGTTCTACAACCTAAACCGTACAAAGCGCGTATTGTTTTGTTTGGATTTCCAATAAATGGTCAGGCTAAGGAACTTCCTACTGTCCATGGGTACGCCTCTGGTGGGACGTCCCGAGAACTTAACCAGCTCTCTGCCAACACAAGGCTGGGTAACCTCTGTAACTAGGTAACTACACATGAGCATGCCACCCACCGGTCCTTTGGGACCTTTATCTGAGGCGCCTCTAAACCACAAAGCAACAACCACACAGTAAATGAGATTGAAGCCACCACATAGGTAAATATCTGGGCTCCATACCATGATACCAACCTCTACCAGAAGGGAATGACACACCCTAAAGGACGCGACCCTCATAATCTTGGCGCATCTTTCCCGTTTCAACCATTTCCGGGATGTGAGGTCCTGATGCAGTCTCGTTCACAAAGCTACGCTTTATACAAAAGCCATGCTTTGATCAAAACTGATCAACAAATGATCATCAACACACAGTAGCACTTAGCATGCCACACTACCAAATCGGGAGTATATTACTGATAACCTTCAACTACATAACCTCTGAGCTCGTACGTATCAGAGAAGGGCGATAAGCTAAGAGAATAAATTCTTCGCCACCAACAAATATGTATTTGAAAGAAATCTGCTTTATATCTCTAAGTGTAGTATCAGACATACAACTATACAAGTCTGTTCCCGGTTCGAACACGAAGGCACTTCCGAAGAAGCCCTTGCAAATCCAGGTACTCACAATCCCGATCGGACTTCCCATCACGTAGGAAATCTCTATACCGGCGCGACTCAGTGTAGAGACAATCGACGGATTATCCTTTCATTTTCGAAAATACCCGGTCTTCACCACCGGTCTTCAAATGCTATCCATATCGACGTATCATTATTCGGAATGGGTTATATGCCACAAAGTCCTCTCCCGGCTAAACTGAAAAATGAGCGCAATATTTAAAAACATATGGATATGGGATTTCAGATAAGTCAACTCTTATTACCCAAAACCTTTCTTTCAAACCATTTCAAATCTTTAAACAAAAAGATTATTTCACAAAGTTCACCCAGTTTCACAAAGATCCATTTACGGATTTCAAAACAGTTTCCATTTCAAATTGGATTAACTATCTAATCTTTCAATTAAAGATTTAATTCGTAACTTTCAAATTCCGATTCAAATCTTGTATATGGAAGATATACCATTTAAAATCCTCTTTGATTTCAAAACAAGATTTAATTGTCTTCACAAAGGTTAATTCATAGTTTTACCTAAACTATTTACAATTTCATTTCAAACTTAAGATCTTTCGATACAAGTTGGAAATCCTTTCTTTTTATGACAGCTATTATTATTTGAAACAATTAGTTTTCGTTTTGGGAAAAACTTATTACAATTTACACAGTTAAAGCCATCTAAGTATAAAACTTGGGTTTAAATTTCAAATTTTCAAAACCATACTTTTTGAATGGTTAAAAACCCTTATAAACACCTTTATAACTTGTATAATCTTTTAGACCTTAATTTCCAAATCATTGAATTCAATTTTAAATATCGAATTCAAATTTAAATCAAATTATTTAAATTTCAAGTTTTATTAAGTTATTTAAAATAACTTTTACTTTTCAAAGCTTTCAATTCCAATTCCAAAACTATCTGGATTCAAGAATTCGATCTTTAGAATTGTTAAAAATCTATGACTTAGCTGATTTCCTCATGCAATCCATATTTGTGTGTGTATAGTGTAGTCCAGGGGTTTTGCACAATTGTGCAACATCATCAATCATCATATCACATATTTAAACACATCGATATCGATAAGCGGTATAATCTATAACGCTTATCGTTCATTCACGGACAAGTAAAATAAATTTACCATAGATAAATAAATTTCATTCATCACAGATCATACCAAATAATTCATAGCACAAAGCATAACATATCATAAATATCAAATAGTTTGACAATCAATAGATTTCAAACATCCATAAGTAAACTCATTTAATTATCTGGTTAATTTAAATCAAATGAGTAATCAATCATGGTTAATTAACATTAATTAATTTAAAATTATTTAATTAATTGTCCTTTAATCATCTATTAATTTAAATTAAACAACCTTTAAATTGTTAAATAATTAACCTTTAAATTATTTAATTAACCTTTAATTTATCACTAACCTATCATTAAAAATCTTAAATTAACTATCTTTGTAATTAATTATCATTAACAATTCTTAATTACAAATAAATTAAACACTTAATTATTAACTTACCAATCAATTAATTACATATTGATAAACCCCTAATTAATTACAACTATAAATAAATTAACCAATCTTTACTTACCAATATAAATTAAATCATTCTTAATTACTTTCCAAAATAATTAATTAATAATAATAATTATCTTAATTAACATTTTAAAAACTTCCTTAAACCTTGAAAGCAAATTATCACTAATTTGCAAACTTTAATGTTAATTAACTTTAACACTTATTTTAATAAATCACAATTTAATTACATCGAGTAATTATACATTAATCCCTTGATTAATTATTCTTAATTGATTAATCATTCATTAAGTAATTAAGCTTTAAGTAATCACTTTATTTTATTTTTGAAAACACCTTGGGATAAAATTCCAAATCAAAACAAATTTGAATTTCAAAACATTTAAATTAACACGTTAAACTTGGAAAAAATTTACTGGGAAATTTTGTTAACACTTTGTTTTAATAAACCTTGTTTAACACAACCTAAAAACTTTTGCTTTTATCTTTAAGTTTACGAACTTATTTTAATACTTTGGTTTCCAAAACCAGGTCTTATTCTTTCTTTAGTTTTAAACTTTAGTATGATATTTATAACCTAAAACCCGATACAGGTTTTATTTTCAAAATTTTAAAGACTTGTAACATGTTTCAATTCAACAAGCCTGAGTTAAATTACTTCGAGTCAAATGCTTTAAAACTTCGAACAACAACCCAAGCAAGCTTTCTTCTTCTTCCTACTTAAGTTTAACTTTAAGTACAACAGTTAAAACATCACCAAACAACACAGGAAAACTCGAGCCATCTCCAAGGAAAACGCGAGTTCCCCTTCGAATCACCACAACCCAAAAATTCTAGCTGCACGAAAACGTGCATGTCCACGTGCACAATGCCACCCATCGTTGGCGAACCACGATCAAGCTTCCAACCAGTCGACTACACCCACGACAACTCTACGCGAATACCCAGACAACACGATTCGATCGAGAATCATTTACAACCTCAAAACCCAATCTGGAAAGTAGCATCAACAGAAAAACCAACCACCTCTGACGAACTACGCCTCGTGACACCACGCCACCCTCACCGAAGCTCCTCCACACCTTCCAACAACCACAGTACCATTCGCGATCAACTCCGATCGCCACTAGGCATCGCGAAATTCCATTTGAACACACACGACAAATCAGGCGACAAAAACCCTAAATTGATCTCGTTCCATCATCCCTTACAATAGAAATTTTTTTAGACAATTTTCCAAACATCATCAATGGCTCAGCTAGCTTCAAGCAAGATTACAACATCCAATTTTCCTTTGATTGCTGAATTTGGATAAAAAGCATTTTCGATTCATTTATACACTGCTCGAAGCATACTCGATTAAAAATTCCCATTTTTGTTTTAAAAATCCTATTTTCATATGTAGTTTCAAGTTATATAATTGAATCGATGATTTAAGATTTTTGAATTTTTTATATGTTCATACTTTTACTGTAAAATTCAATTTGTAGAAACAACACTTCAATATTGAGCTTAAAACAGATTCTAAGCCATGATTTAAGTTCAAACAAACTTGTTTAATTTGAAATTCTAAACTTAAAAATGTGGTATGAAGATATATCAATTTTTTTTCTACTTTACTTTACTCTGTAATCAGAGATTAAGAAGAACAAACATATGAAATTCATAGCACAATCATATAGGTACAGAGTTCCTTACTTAAAGATATACAGCATGTTTGCGTCAAAATTGACCACAAACACCCAATAGTCGTGAAAGCACCCGTTCGCAGTCACAAGTCACAAATAACAAATTTGTAGATAACAAAAATGATGAACATTCAACAGAAACAGCAGAAAACAAGTAAAGGACACAGGATTTATAGTGGTTCGGCGATCTTGCCTACGTCCACTTTCAAGTTTTCTATCTTTATTGATATTCCCTTGATGATTACAGTTGGTTACAGCAAGTTACAATGGACTATATCTCTGAAAATCGAATGCAACAACGATGATAACGTGTAGAATTGAATCCGGTAGAGTCTTGGCGCTTCCGAATCCCGATCCCCTTTCCTGAATGACCTGGGGCTCTATTTATAGGCGTAGGAGGCTGATATTTCGCCTAAAATCCGGGGAGACCACTTCTGGCACGTGAGGGGGCCCATACGGCCGAATTCTGAAGGTCCGGGCCCACTTTGGGATCGATTCGACCCTTGGTTCGAATCGTTCAAGAAAGTGTCCAATCGAGATGAAATTTGGTGTGGACATTCTTCAACATGTAAGCAAACTCCTGTAAAAATTTCATGGCATTTGGACTTGTAGATCTCGAGTTATGATCGATTCAAGATTGCATTTTCGGTTGTCATGCTTGGTTCGAATCGATCAGGGTCGAATCGATATGGTCGAAATCGATAGGGTCAAACGATCAGGGTCGAATCGTTAGGGTCGAATAGATAGGGTCGAATCGATAGGGTCGAATCGATCAAGGTTGAATCGATCAAGGTCGAATGGATAGGGTCGAATCGATAGGGTTGAATCGATCAGGGTCGAATCGATAGGATCGAATCGATAGGGTCGAATCGATCAAGGTCGAATCGATAGGGTCGAATCAATCAGGGTTGAATCGATAGGGTCGAATCGATGGGGTTGAATCAATGGGGTCGAATCGATGGGGTCGAATCGATGGGGTCGAATCGATAGGGTCGAATCCATAGGGTCGAATCCATAGGGTTGAATCGATAGGGTCGAATCGATAGGGTTGAATCCATCATAACTTGTGCATACGAACTCGGATTGACTTGAAATTTGAAACATTGGCTCTCGTGGCTTTGCTAGTCATGTCTCATCAATTGTAGCCTGATCCGGGCTCGGACAAAATTCATCGATATCCATAGTGAAGTAGAATGCAACCAATCTCTGAGGCGAATTGTCTCTCGTTTTCGACCAATCCTTTGGTATCACGGCTTTGCCAAAAAGCGGGATAACATTTGCCCCCCGAAACATGCCTTGCGGTAGGAAGGCGTGTTTTGTATTGCCATGAGCTGGACGTTCATATCCTGTTGATGTCCCGCAAAGGAATTTATAGTTTTATGCGACCTCAAATAACGACCGTTCGGGATCGAGATATTTGAGATGAAGTGTGACCGTTCATGGTCAAGCGCCTGACTTCAAATGACGATCGTTCGGGATCGAGCCATTTGAGGTGAAGTGCGACCGTGCGCGGTCAAGTGGCGGACCTCAAATGACGACCGTTCGCGATCGAGCCATTTGAGGTGAAATGAGTTGTGCCGTTCGGGGCGAGTCGTGCCTGTTCGAGGCGAGTTGTGACCGTTCGCGATCGTGTGCCGTTCGAGGCGATTTTGTGACCGTTCGAGGTCGGGTGCCGTTCGTGGCGAGTTGTGACTGTTCGAAGTCGGGTGCCGTTCGAGGCGAGTTGTGACCGTTCGTGGTCGTGTGCCATTCGAGGCGAGTAAGTGTGCCCGGGAGGGCTTGGTATTGTTGATACCAGGTTCACGTTCGAGTGGGTCACCGGATTATTCGTCATGGCGGTTCATCGCCATCTCAGAGCATGCCTAAGGACCGTTCGCGACCCCGTACATGTGTAAGTAGCTTAGCCATTTCAGAATTATCAGAATCAAATATCTATTCAACAAATGAGTTTTAAAATAGAAATGTCCAAACAAACCAAGTCTAAATGTCCAAATCAAAATGAAACAAAAGCAAAGCAAGGATGTCAAAGTGTAAATTCTCACAACGATAGGGTTAATAGCCATTCAGAGCATGCCTGTGGACCGCTCGCGATCTTGTACATGTGTAAATGATTAACCCACGTTAGTGAGAGGTTTACTACTTGTTCATCGTTATTTCAATTAATTGATGATCAAACGGTGTCCCGGTTCAGGGCCACCCCTGGCTGATGTAGACGGTGGTCGCTCCGTCTCCACCGTTGAAGCTCGCCTCCTCACATACTGAAGGAGCATACCGTTCCTGATATGCCCTTCCACCTCGTCCTTTAGATGCCTACAATCATTAGTGTTATGACCATTTAATTCATGAAATACACAAAACTTATCTGATCTCCTTTCGTCAGAAGTTGGATCCCTTCGCATCGGTCTACGATAAGGAACCTGCTCTTTGGTATCCTGATAAATTCGCTCCAGACTCTCATTCAGCTCGGCGTAAGTGGTGAATCGCGGCTCCCTCCGTTGTCGCTTTGACCTGTCATTATAATCCTCATCCTTTCGTTTTCCTTTATCCTTGCCTGAGTCCTTTTCGAAAGGCTTTTTGTCTTTAAGCACATAAACTTCTATTCCCTCTCCTTCTTCTCTTTCTGCATTCGCATCCTCTAATCGTAAAAACTTTTCTGCCTCGTTGTAGAATTCCTCTAGATCCACGGGTGGATCTTTAGTCAATGAATTTTTGAACTCTGTGCCGTCAGCTACTCCGGACACAGCTGCCATCACCACCATAGATGGATCTGCTCGATCCACCGAAGCTGTTGCTGCATTGAATCGTGCTAGATAACTCCTCAAGGTCTCTCCGGCTTTCTGCTTTAGGGTTGCCAAAGTCATCACATTCTTGGGTCTTGTAATGTGAACCCTGAATTGCCTCATAAATCTCTCAATCAAACCATTCCACGTTCCGATGGATCCATTCTCCAATTGTCTAAACCACAATGCTGCAATATCCGCCAAGTACAATGGAAAGCACCAGGCCATAACCTCCTCTGATGCCCCCAGAACTTCCATATGCCTCATATGCTTCGTTAGATGAACCGTGGGGTCTGTTCTCCCGTCATACATGTCCAATGATGGTAACTTGAAATCCGATGGGTTCCTAGCTCGTCTGATTGCTGGAGTAAAAGGACTCCTATTAACATCCTTCAAATCTTTGTTTACCAGACCGCCTCTCATAGCTCTTCTAACCATCTCCGCCAATCCGTCGTTGTCACCGAGATGCAATCTTCGTTCATTACTTTCAACCCGCCGCCCGAGTCCATGAGGGAATTCTGGGATTTGCCCCCTTGACTGAGCGTTCACTCCTCTGCTACTCCTAGCTTGGGTAGATGCATCTCTCTCTCACACAGGGATTGGATCAACATTCTCCATGTGCGTGTCCCCTAGTTCAGGTGCTACGCCGGATGGTCCTGCTCCGTTTTGAACTTCATTCGCTTCTCTATTCTGTGCTCCAAGTTGTCCTATCTGTTGGAACAAACTTTGGATCAGCTCCTCCTGTTTCTTCATCATTGTCTCCATCTCGTCCCTAGTGATGAAGATCGATGCTTGATTCGCTCCTGATGAAGCCTCTTGACTTCCTTGGTGTTCACTTCTCTCTGGCCTTTGTTTCTTACTTGTCTGTCTCGTCATGGTTCTTAGATCTAAATCTTTAAGCCTTCAACTTCAAATTATCCTGAATCAGCTCTTCTCGGTGAAAGCACCAAAATGTTTGCGTCAAAATTGACCACAAACACCCAATAGTCGTGAAAGCACCCGTTCGCAGTCACAAGTCACAAATAAAAAATTTGTAGATAACAAAAATGATGAACATTCAATAGAAACAGCAGAAAACAAGTAAAGGACACAGGATTTATAGTGGTTCGGCGATCTTGCCTACGTCCACTTTGAAGTTTTCTATCTTTATTGATATTCTCTTGATGATTACAGTTGGTTACAGCAAGTTACAATGTACTATATCTCTGAAACTCGAATGCAACAACGATGATAAGGTGTAGAATTGAATCCGGTAGAGTCTTGGCGCTTCCGAATCCCGATCCCCTTTCCTGAATGACCTGGGGCTCTATTTATAGGCGTAGGAGGCTGATATTTCGCCTAAAATCCAGGGAGACCACTTCTGGCACGTGAGGGGGCCCATACGGCCGAATTCTGGAGGTCCGGGCCCACTTTGGGATCGATTCGACCCTTGGTTTGAATCGACCAAGAAAGTGTCCAATCGAGATGAAATTTGGTGTGGACATTCTTCAACATGTAAGCAAACTCCTTTAAATATTTCATGGCATTTGGACTTGTAGATCTCGAGTTATTATCGATTCAAGATTGCATTTCCGGTTGTCATGCTTGGTTCGAATCGATCAGGGTCGAATCGATAGGGTCGAATCGATAGGGTCGAATCGATCAAGGTCGAATCGATAGGGTCGAATCGATCAGGGTCGAATCGATAGGGTCGAATCGATAGGGTCGAATCGATCAAGGTTGAATCGATAGGGTCAAATCGATGGGGTTGAATTGATGGGGTCGAATCGATAGGGTCGAATCCATAGGGTTGAATCGATAGGGTCGAATCGATCGGGTTGAATCCATCATAACTTGAGCATACGAACTCGGATTGACTTGAAATTTGAAACGTTGGCTCTCGTGGCTTTGCTAGTCATGTCCCATCAATTGTAGCCTGATCCGGGCTCGGACAAAATTCATCGATATCCATAGTGAAGTAGAATGCAACCAATCTCTGAGGCGAATTGTCTCTCGTTTTTGACCAATCCTTTAGTATCACGGCTTTGCCAAAAAGCGGAATAACACAGCAAACACAACATTGATTTATAAAATAGATGCACAAGTTTAAATTATAAAAAAATGATATGTTACTCACATTGATTAAGAAATGAACAGAGTTTCTTTGACACGGGTTGTGAAAATGCAAGCTGAAGCTTTTCTCTTGATCTCTGGCTTGTATTGATTGAATTGTTGTTAATTATTGGATAAGGTGGCATTTTGTTTAAGTTTTTGAGACGAGCTTTACTTCAGATTTTTCTGCTTTGGATGGACGAACTGTAATGAGGAAGCTTGATATATATAAAAGAAGTTTATAGGTTGATATGATTTTCTTTGAACAGGGTGATTATATTGTTTGTACAATATATCAGAGATATTTTTCTTTTCTTGTTGACTAGCCGATTTCTTTACTTGTTGGTGGCTGGTAATATTGTTTTAGTGGCTGATAAGATATATATTGTGTGCTAAAGACCACAACATTAATTGTTATTGTGTTCTTTTCCAAGCTTACATAATTATTCTTTTATTTGCTTGTACATAGATACTTAGATTATTTTTTGTAATACTTTCATATATATGTGTTTACTTGTTTCATATTTGAGTATATATTTCTTTGCTTGCCTTTATCTTCTTGCATTGCTTACACAACTCACATACAAATATTTAGGTACTTCATATGTTTACTTAAATATTTATATTTTATTTTTACTAAAATAATCTTAGGTATCCATATGAGTTACCCTATAAATTAATTATTAACATAATTTCTTAACTTTTATTTTTATTTATAGTTTGATTTTCGAACATTTAATTTATAACATATATTTTACTTTATACTTATATTTAATATTGATAAGATAAATTTTATTTTATACTTTTTTATAATTTCATAAAGAAAATGAATTAAAACACAATTTATACATTTAATAAATAATCATACGTATTATTCTTTTCCAAAGTAAAATTTTTAAATCCAATTCATTTTGAATTTCCAAATCAATTTTTTTATTTATAATCCAATTCAATTGAATATATTTATTTTGAGTTTCAAATCCAAATTTAAAAACAAATAAGTATATATATCTTATTAAATTTGAAAAATTCAAATAGATCCACAATTTAACAAAAAAATTTAATGTAATTACAAATTTAAATTCGTCTTTAAACCGGGATCGTTACAGATTCCCCCCTTAAGAAATTTTGTCCTCGAAAGTTGCCAGGGAGATAACAACGATAGATGAAAGATAGAGATATATCTTTTCAGATCAAACTGAATATTTATTTGCATTTGGCTCACCAAATCAGAATATCACCAATATGAGAACAAACTCATTCTATACTGCATAGGATACTCGGGTCTCCAGATCTACGAATATGCAAGGGCACTGGTTAGTTCGAAGGGATAACTAACCATTCATAGAATATATTGGACCCTAGAGAATAGATAGATAGATTCAATCTTCTATAATTTCTCAAACACTAGATATGGATTCCAATTTGGGTCAGAACATCCCAAAGTATATATAACTTGTCCCTCTTCGGACTTCGATCTACACAAGAAATTACCATAGAACTTCAAACTTGGTTAAATGAAATCGTTTTATCGATTCAATTCAAATTTAGCTTCATATTCTATTAATTTAATTCAATTTAAAATTTCCAATTTATTTAAAATTTTCAATTCCAAATTTCCAATTCATATTCATTAGAGTTTAAATCGAAAAGCTGATAAGAAACCGATAAAGATACGAAGTAAGGATTTCTACAATGATTCGTAGGGCCACCATCATAATAAAGCTTCTCCTTCGAGCTGCTACAAAGAAAATCAAAGAATTTGGAATCGAATCAAAGAAGATTGATAGAGAAAATTGTTTCCGCTATTGCAGGGTGTTAAACATTTATAGTGGTACTCCCCTTCCCCTATCTCGTCCTCTTCTCGCACTCATACTCACTATCAGTGAATAGTAAGAGAATTTACTGAGGCATTCGAACGGATATCTTAGTGATTACTCATTCTAGGGTATACTTTACCCTATCTCTAATGAGCCACTTAATGACTTATACTCCTGAGTTGAAGTTTTAACCTTCAGCACCGATACCAATTATAACGATCCTGACTCGATCTTCGAAAATCGGCACCGAATACGACACTCATATTCAAATGCCGCAGATCCAAACGTCGAATCTGGTTCGCCGGAGCTTATAACACATCAAGTACAACACAGCGGAAGAAATGAACAATATCATATACGGCATTGATACAATATCTGATACAACGAATATCAATATACATCAGAGATATGATACAAGAAAATAGCAGCGGAAAGAAAATATCTTCAATAGAATGCATCCCCAAATCCAATGCTCCAATCCAAAGCTAGCTCGAACCAACATCACGTTTCACGTAGATAAGCAAGTGCAGTCCTGATCCAAAGACTGGACTAACTTCAGATAACCTACTAATCCTGACTATCTGAAAAACCCAACTCTAGACTGCCCGTGTGGAAAAATTATGGGCACCCAGAGTTTAGGAAAGGAACAATAAACTCCAGGTCAGCCATGGGACTGGTATGAGTAAACAAAAACAGTTTATCTTTTAAAATAATAAAAAGAATTTAGGTTGAAAACCACAATGCTTTTGGAAAATGAAACTACCATAAGGCCTCCCGCTACACACACAATGCAAACGCAGAATTGGAGGAGATTTCTCCTTATGATAGTTAAGCATGCTTGATACGAGAAAGTTTCTTTGATATTATTATTAGTGCATAGTGTAGAAAACCTTTCGAAAGTATAATATTAATCTTAGCCAGCATAGACATTTCGAACTACGCCTACTACAGCTACCATCTAAACAGTGGGGCGCCACCATATGTAAATGACAGGTTCTTTGTGTTTGGATTTCCAACAAATGGTCAGGCTAAGGAACTTCCTACTGTCCATGGGTACACCTCTGAGGGGACGTCTCGAGAACTTAACCAGCTCTCTACCAACACAAGGCCAGGTTTCCTCTGTAACTAGGTAACTACTACACGAGCATGTCATCCCTCGGTCCTTTGGGACCTTTATCTGGGGTGCCTCTAAACCACAAAGCAACAACCACACAGTAAATGAGATTGAAGCCACCACATAGGTAAATATCTGGGTTCCATCCCATGATACCATCCTTTACCAGAAGGGAACGACACACCCTAAAGGGCGCGACCCTCATAACCTTGCCGCATCTTTCCTGTTTCAACCATTTCCGGGATGTGAGGTCCTGATGCAGTCTCGTCCACAAAGCTACGCTTTATGCAAAAACCATGCTTTGATCATAAATGATCAACAAATGATCATCAACACACAGCAGCACTTAACATGCCACACTACCAAATTAGGAGTATATTACTGATAACCTTCAACTACATAACCTCTGAGCTCGTATGTCTCAGAGAAGGGGGTTAAGCTAAGAGAATAAATTCTCTTCCACCAACAGATATGTATTTGAAAGAAATCTGTTTTATATCTCAAAGTGTAGTGTCAGCCATACAACCAAACAATTCTATTCCGGGTTCGAACAGAACCGAAGGCACTTCCGAGGAAGCCCTTGCAAATCCGGGTATTCACAATCCTGATCGAACTTCCCATCAATTAGGAAATCTCTATACCGACACGACTCAGTGTAGAGACAAACGATGGGTTATCCTTTCGTTTTCGAAAATACCCGGTCTTTACCACCGGTCTTCAAATGTTATCCATATCGACGTATCATTATTCGGAATGGGTTATATGACACAAAGTCCTCTCCCGGCTAAACCGAAAAATGAGCGCAATATTTAAAAACATATGGATATGGGATTTCAGTTAAGTCGCAACTTATTACCCATAACCTTTCTTTCAAATGATTTAAACAAATTACCATTTCAAATCTTTAAACAAAAAGATTTAATTCACAAAGTTCACCCAGTTTCACAAAGATCCATTTACGGATTTCAAAACAGTTTCCATTTCAAATTGGATTAACTATCCAATCTTTCAATTAAAGATTTAATTCGTAACTTTCAAATTCCGATTTCAAATCTTGTAAATGGAAGATATACCATTTAAAATCCTCTTTGATTTCAAAACAAGATTTAATCGTCTTCACAAAGGTTAATTCATAGTTTTACCCAAACTATTTACAATTTCATTTCAAACTTAAGATCTTTCGATACAAATTGGAAATCCTTTCTTTTTATGAAAGCTATTATTATTTGAAACAATTAGTTTTCGTTTTGACAAAAACTGATTACTATTTACACAGTTAAAGCCATCCAAGTATAAAACTTGGGTTTAAATTTTAAATTTTCAAAATCATACTTTTTTAATGGTTAAAAACCCGTATAATCACCTTTATAACTTATATAATATTTTAGACCTTAATTTCCAAATCATTGAATTCAATTTTAAATATCGAATTCAATTTTAAATCAAATTATTTAAATTTCAAGTTTTATTAAGTTATTTAAAATAACTTTTATTTTTCAAAGCTTTCAATTCCAATTCCAAAACTATCTGGATTCAAGAATTCGATCTTTAGTATTGTTAAAAACATGTGACTTAGCTGATTTCCTCGTGCAATCCATATTTGTGTGTGTATAGTGTAGTCCAGGGGTTTTACACAATTGTGCAACATCATCGATCATCATATCACATATTTAAACACATCGATATTGATAAGCGGTATAATCTATAACGCTTATCATTTATTCACGGACAAGTAATATAAATTTACCACAGATAAATAAATTTCATTCATCACAGATCACACCGAAATAATTCATAGCACAAAGCATAACATATCAGAAATATCAAACAGTTTGACAATCAATAGATTTCAAACATCCATAAGTAAACTCAATTAATTATCTGATTAATTTAAATCAAATGAGTCATCAATCATGGTTAATTAACATTAATTAATTTCAAATTATTTAATTGATTGTCCTTTAATCATCTATTAATTTAAATTAATCAACCTTTAAATTATTAAATAATTAACCTTTAAATTATTTAATTAACCTTTAATTTATCAATAATCTATCATTAAAAATCTTAAATTAACTATCTTTGTAACTAATTATCATTAACAATTCTTAATTACAAATAAATTAGACACTTAATTATTAACTTACCAATTAATTAATTACAAATTGATAAACCCCTAATTAATTACAACTGTAAATAAATTAACCAATCTTTACTTACCATTATAAATTAAATCATTCTTAATTACTTTCCAAAATAATTAATTAATAATAATAATTATCTTAATTAACATTTTAAAAACTTCCTTAAACCTTGAAAGCAAATTATCACTAATTTGTAAACTTTAATGTTAATTAACTTTAACACTTATTTTAATAAATCCCAATTTAATTACATCGAGTAATTATACATTAATCCCTTGATTAATTATTCTTAATTGATTAATCATTCATTAAGTAATTAAGCTTTAAGTAATCACTTTATTTTATTTTTGAAAACACCTTGGGATAAAATTTCCAAATCTAAACAAATTTGAATTTCAAAACATTTAAATTAACATGTTAAACTTGGAAAAAAATTACTGGGAAATTTTGTTAACTCTTTGTTTTAAAAAACCTTGTTTAACACAACCTAAAAACTTTTGCTTTTATCTTTAAGTTTACAAACTTATTTTAATACTTTGGTTTCCAAAACCAGGTCTTATTCTTTCTTTAGTTTTAAACTTTAGTATGATATTTATAACCTAAAACCTGGTACAGGTTTTATTTTCAAAATTTTAAAGACCTGTAACATGTTTCAATTCAACAAGCCTGAGTTAAATTACTTCGAGTCAAATTCTTTAAAACTTTGAACAACAACCCGAGCAAGCTTTCTTCTTCTTCCTACTTAAGTTCAACTTTAAGTACAACAGTCATAGCATCACCAGACAGCACAGGAAAACTCAACCCATCTCCAAAGAAAACGCGAGTTCCCCTTCGAGTCACCACAACCCAAAAATTCCAGTTGCACGAAAATGTGCACGTCGACGTGCACAACGCCGCCCATCGTTGGCGAACCACAATTAAGCTTCCGACCAGTCGACTACACCCAGGGCAACTCTACGCGAACACCCAGACAACATGATTCGATCGAGAATCGTTTTCGACCCCAAAACCCAATCTAGAACGTAGCATTAACAGAAAAACCAACCATCTCTGACGAACTACGCCTCGTGACACCACGCCACCCTCACCGAAGCTCCACCGCACCTTCCAGCACCCACAGCACCATTCGCGATCAACTTCGATCGCCGCTAGGAATCGTGAAATTCCATTTGAACACACACGACAAATCAGGTGATAAAACCCTAAATTGATCTCGTTCCATCATCCCTTACAATGGAAATTTTTTTAGACAATTTTCCTAACATCATCAATGGACCAGCTAGCTTCAAGCAAGATTACAACATCCAATTTTCCTTTGATCGTTGGAATTTGGATAAAAAGCATTTTCGGTTCATTTATACACTGCTCGAAGCATACTCGATTAAAAATTCCCATTTTTGTTTTAAAAACCCTATTTTCGAATGTAGTTTCAAGTTATATAATTGAATCGATGATTTAAGATTTTTTAATTTTTCATATGTTCATACTTTTACTGTAAAATTCAATTTGCAGAAACAACACTTCAATGTTGAGCTTAAAACATATCCTAAGCCATGATTTAAGTTCAAATAAACTTGTTTAATTTGAAATTCTAAGCTTAAAAATGTGGTATGAAGATATATAAATATTTTTTCTACTTTACTTTACTCTGTAACCAGAAATTAAGAAGAACAGACATATGAAATTCACAGCACAATCATATAGGTACAGAGTTCCTTACTTAAAGATATACAGCAAACACAACATTGATTTATAAAACAGATGTACAAGTTTAAATTCAAAAAAAATGATATGTTACTCACATTGATTAAGAAATGAATAGAGTTTCTTTGACACAGGTTGTGAAAATGCAAGCTGAAGCTTTTCTCTTGATCTCTAGCTTGTATTAATTGTATTGTTGTTAATTATTGTTATAAGATGGCATTTTGTTTAAGTTTTTGAGATGAGATTTACTTCAGATTTTTCTGCTATGGATGGACGAACTGTAATGAGGAAGCTTGGTATATATAAAAGAAGTTTACAGGTTGATATAATTTTCTTTGAACATGGTGATTATATTGTTTGTACAATATATCAGAGATATTTTTCTTTTCTTGTTGACTAGCCGATTTCTATACTTACCTTTGGTGGCTGATAATATTGTTTTAGTGGCTGATAAGATATATATTGTGTGCTAAAGACCCCAACATTAATTGCTATTGTCTTCTCTTCCAAGCTTACATACTTATTCTTTTATTTGCTTGTACATAGATACTTAGATTTTTGTTTTGCAATACTTTCATATATATGTGTGTGTTTACTTGTTTCATATTTGAGTATATATTTCTTTGCTTGCCTTTATGTTCTTGCATTGCTGACACAACTCACATACAAATATTCAGGTACTTCATATGTTTACCTAATATTTATATTTTATTTTTATTAAAATAACCTTAGGTATCCATATGAGTCACCCTATAAATTGATTATTAACATAATTTCTTAACTTTTATTTCTATTTATAGTTTGATTTTCAAACATTTAATTTATAACATATATTTCACTTCATACTTATATTTAATATTGATAAGACAAATTTTCTTTTGTACATTTTTATAATTTCATAAAGAAAATGAATTAAAACACAATTTATACATTTAACAAATAATCATACGTATTATTCTTTTCCAGTAAATTTTTTAAATCCAATTCATTTTGAATTTCCAAATCAAATTTTTTTTATTTATAATCCAATTCTATTGAACATATTTATTTTGAGTTTCAAATCCAAATTTTAAAACAAATAAGTATATATATCTTATTAAATTTGAAAAATTCAAATAGATCCACAATTTAACCCAAAAATTTAATTTAATTACAAATTTAAATTCGTCTTTAAACCAGGATCATTACACCTAGCCTTGTTCATCATTCCTAATCGATCCTGTCTCGATTGGAGCATGGTCAGGTATCGATCATAGCCTTGTTTCCAATCGATCTTCAATCTTGATATCCATCATTTCCAGCCAATTTGCTGATATCCCAACTTCGACCAAAAGGAGAGGTAACAAGCACAAGGTTAAACCCAAGCCGACGTTGGATTCAACTCAGGTGCAAACAAAATACAATCATGAAAATGACACAAGAATGAAGCATTTTGACTCGAAGCAATACAAAGCATTCAAGTGGAACAGTACCAGTGCACGCAAATCAACATTGCAACACAAAACCAGACAGTATATATACAACAGCAATTTCATGTACAACCACACATGCAACTGTAATGTTATGAAGACATGAACTAACACACACATATATACATACAATGTATGTATGTATGTATCCAAATGGAGATGAACAAAAAATTTCCTCATGCAACACATCAAATCAGACATTGTTTCAGAAGAAATGTACAAAAGAAAGTATGAATCAAAAGCAATGCAAAACTCCAGAGTCCACTTTGTTCAAAATGCAAGACCAGGCCTATACACATGCATACAAATGTACTCAACCAAGACCAGAATGCAAGAGGACAAAACCAAATCGAGCCAGCAGTTCAATGCAACAAGACTTAAAGAAACACCGGACAAACATGCCTACATGAACAAGAGGTCCAAACCAAACCAGACAAAAATAGTGCAACCAAACTCGACCATAATTACTGTACAAACCAACATAAAACAAACCTTGACCAAAAATTCAATATGTACACAAGGGTAACATGAACTGAACAAGGTCAGAGAATCAAAACAACAAGTCCAGACTGCAAATGTATAAAGAGCAACAACCATGAACAATCAATGAAACCAAGTACTCAAAACAGCTAGTGGCTGTAGATTTAAGAGATTTAATCAAAAATGCATATGAAATAGAGATGTATGCGTACACATAAAACCAGAATTGATGCCAATCTCAACATATAGATACATACATATATGTATGTGTGTATATACAGAAAAATACCGAGTAAAACAGTTTCAAACAAGGGAGCGGCTAGCTCAATAAACCAGAAACATCAAGCAAGCCTCAACATTTACAAGTTTATATGCAATGTCATATATACATGTATACATATATGCATACACACACACACACATGTATATAGTTTCAGAAACTCACACATGAAAATCCTTAACAAACAAACTAGTCATCATCAATATGAAACAAGTGCAGACCACAACACACAACACAATGCAAAGATTTCACCAAATCAAATATAAGCAGTAATGACCACATACAAATCAGGCCTTCCAGTGAAACAAGGCTCAATAAAATGTACAAGCTAGTGACCTCGATGAACATGGGTTCAAAGTAATGCAAGTGTACAGCCAACATAGAAATGGTCAGAACAGGATAGCAGCTCTACATAAGTATAAGTCTAGTTACAACATGAACAAGCACTGAAGTGGACAGAGCACCTAACAGTTCAAATAACAATTGCCAACAAAGCGAAGAGAAGCAATTTACATGAAGCCGTGAGTCAATGAACGAAGTCATTTTATCTCAAGTCAACAAATTCAAATATCAGAGAAATAAACGAAGTCACAAAAGTTATCTCAAAATTTAAATGCCGAAGTTAAAAGAAAAAAGAACGGAGCTAAATTCAAATTCATGAAGTATACATATGAGATAAACAAGTCAAAATATATCTCAAGTATTCAAGAAAAAACGAACGGCCGAACAAAATTATCTGAAGAATTTAAACAGAAATATATAAACTAAAATTTAGGGTTTTAATCCCTATAAATTACCCATTAACGTCATCAACAAAAAGTATCCGAGTTTGAACAATAATTCAGAGCGAACACTTAGAATAATAATCCAAAACTCGAATCAGAAGTCGAGCAAAAATCAAAATCAAAAGGGATAAAATCACGTACCAATTCGAGCTCGATATTTGAAGCCACCGCAAGTAATAAATCCAGAGATTTAATTGAAGAAGCATTCGAAGAAAATTGAAGAACGAAACCATATCAGCAGTAAATTCGAACAAAGCGGCGGCTTCATCAAAAATCTCTAATTTGTAAAGAGGAACGAAGCAGACATTACAAAGCAAGTAAGAAAGTCGGTCGAAGTATTGTAAAAGGGAAGTTATCACATTTCTTTTTGGGCTAGTCATTTTTATTTTGGCTTCAATATATCATATAGGGTTTTGTCTAGTTATTGTTATAGTTTTATTTTTTGATTTAACTTACTTTTATATTTCAATGAATTTCTAGTTTTATAACTAGGTTACCAACTACAGTGGTGTAGTTCGAGAATTCGCAACTCCGTGACTGAGTTGTGGTAGGGTTTTGAGTGTAGAGTTACGTTAGTTGTAAGTTTACATGTGTAAGCGTCTAACTACTTAATTTCTAGTAGAAACCTTGGAGGTAGCACGCAGGCAGGTTATTGCCGAAGCTGGATAAATTTGTGTTGTTCTATTTCTGCTTTTATTATTTTGCTATTATCTGTGCTGCAATTATTATATATATTTCTGCATTAATTTTTATTTTTAGTATCACCCTATTCAACCCCCCCCCCCCCCTCAAGGGTGAAATTGATCCTACAAATAAATCTCTCTTTCTTTGTACTGGACTTGTTGCATTATCAGGTGGACCAGATGACTATGCCTGACCTGGTTCTGGAAACACTGTGTGTTGTGGAGAAGAGTTCACTATGTCCCTTTCACCTTCTTTTTGGGTGCATTCAGTTGGATGCAGAGGTATTGGAGTATAGAAACTTTTGGATTATAAATATTCTTTGTTGTTTTGATGCTCAGATCAGAATAAGGAAAAATATACCCACTAAACACAACAGTTTACTTATAAATATTTTAACATTGCTGTCAATACATTTGTAGCCTTTCTAATATGAGGCATACTTAAAAATGTACATGGTGTAGATCTAAAGTTCAATTTGTGAGTGTTGTAAGGTCTTGTATAACGAAAACACAGACATCCAAATGTTTTTAAAGATTGATAGTTAGGTTTCACTTTAAACAATTTTTCCAACGGGCTTTCACCCTTTAGTACTTTAATTGGTAGCCTGTTAATTTGATAAACTACGGTACTAAAGGAATTAGGCCAGAATTTTAAAGATAAGTTTGCTTAAGCAAGAAGTGTTAAACCCGATTCTACTATATGTCTGTGTTTTCTTTCTACTAAACCATTTTGTTTTGATATACAAGGACATGTAGTTTGTGAACTATTCCTTTCTCATTAAAATAATTATTGAGTATCTTAAATTATGTACCACCATCGGTTTGAATAATTTTAACTTTATGGTTGGTTTGTTTCTCAACTTGAGTTATGAAATGTACTACTACATGATGTGTTTCAGACTTTGCTTTTAAAAAATATATTCAAGTGTATCTAGAATATGCATCTATAAATAAAATATAGTACCTATACCCATAGTCTGAATTAACTGAAGCTGGACCCCAGAGATCTATAGCTATTAGCTTCAATGGTTTATCATATTTACTTAAAGAATCAGCAAATACTAATTCGTGACTCTTACTTAATTGACAATACGTACAGATATAGGGTAAAGTAACATTATTAAAAGAATTCTTCTAAGATCCTTTTCACAACATTTATACTGGGATGACCTAGTTTAAAATGCCATACATCAAAATTATTCAGTTTCTTCTCTGTCTGAGAAAGTTCAAAGTAATTACAACTTTCAGAGTTTTTATTTGAATTGGAATTTCTAGAATTAACAAGATTAAATTTATACAGACCCTTCACAGCCTCACCCTGCAATAAAATTTCTTTTGTTAGTATGTCTTTAACCAAACAGTATTTAGGATAAAATTCAAGGCAAACATTGTTATCACTTGCAACTATGATACACTCAAAATATTTTTCTTTATTTGTGGTACCGTCGGTAAATTATTGAGATATAGTTTTCTTTCACCTTTGATGCAAGTAATTCCAATGTGTGTAATTTTAATGGCCTCACCATTTTCCATGTGTATGGACTTATCACCTTTGTACTCTGTGTTCCCTAGATTCAGATTGCCCAGATTGTTGGTGATGTGGCTCGTTGCTCCTGAATTTGGATACCAGCTCTCATCAAAAGTTTGTCAGGTTCGGTTGTTTCATTTTGACTGTTTGCCTTATTGCTCCTTAGCTGATCACTTGAGTCTTGTTGAACTTGTGCCATACTTGCACTGAAACTGCTATTTCTTTGATTTGTTGAATTCCAATTTAGAGTATAATTCACATTAAATCTTAAATAACACTTTGGAGCGGTGTGTCCAACTTTCTCACATATTTGGCACCTCGATCTGTTGTTATTATTCCACCTTCCTTTGCCTCTTCCTCTGACTGGTGGATTTCCTTTGTTGTTGTATTCATTCTTGCTTTTATAATTTGCTACACAATTGATTAACATGCATTAATCTTTCTTCATGAGTAAGGAGTATATAGTGTAGATCCTCAATTGATGGTGTGATTCTTTGAGATGATATAACTGCCATACCAACCTCATATTTTTCACTTAAACCACTCAAAGTAATTAATACTTGTTCAGTTGCTGGTACCTTGTGTCCAGCTGCTTCAAGTAAATCACATGTTGTTTTAATTTTTGCAAGATATTCTCCCATAGATTGATTATCCTTTCTGATACTGTGTAATTGTCTTTTGTGATGCATTTCCTTAGCTGCAGATTGAGAATTAAAGATTCTTTCAACTGTTAACCAAATTCCATTTGTTTTTTTGCTTCTAATGACTTGTAGCAATAGTTTAACACTTATTAATGATAATAACCATAAGCAAACTAGACTGTCTTGCATTTGATACTTTATAAATTATTGATTGCTAACAGTTTTGTTTTCTTTATTAGTGATGAAACTTAGTGGAATTGCATGAGTGCAAAGAGAAAATCTTCTAGTCCATAGCTCTTACTGGAGTCTCAACCTATACCTTTCAGATAAGATGGTGGTCCGAGACAATAAATTAAAAATGGAAGACAGATATAAATTTTGTTTCCATAATTAAATGAATTTCTTTATTTGGTGATATGACGGTGATCTAATTATCAATTAAATATAGTAATAGTGGGTAGTAAAATTAAATTATAAAGTAGAACTTTTATGTATTGAACACAAAGAAGCTTTGTTATTATGTATTCACTGTTGCAACTTCATTGGTTAAACAATCACAATAAAGCATATATATTAAGTATATTTTCTGATAGTCATCCGAATTCATTTATGTACAATAATAAACAATTTTTAATTTTCTGGGAGGTTTATAGTATACTTTTATAAAACAATTCCCCAGAATTAGAAGATGATGGAAGAAATGTCCCTTCCGAATAAGTTATGAAAATTAGGTCCCTATTTTTAGTATTTACCTAATTTATGCTACTTTTGCCCCTGATTTCGATGTTGGGCCGATTTTCTGAAAGAGGACATTTTGGTAAAACATAACAAAATAGAGACCTAATTTACTTGGGATTATGAGCAGGGACTTTTTGTGCACGAGTTTTGAGAATATCGACCTTTGGTCCAAAAACCCTTTATAAAATACATGGAAAAAAAACAGTTACCGAATTTGTTGTCTAATATTCCATTTATATACTATGTTGACTCTCCATTTATATACTATGTTGACTCCACCTTGTTAAACTCACAATATGTTTACTTATTTTATTGAGCTTGAAATTTCCGTAATTATTCATTGAATAATTGCAGACTTTATGCAATTTTTGGATATAATTGCATAAATGTCTGCAATTATTCACTTAATAATTGCATAAATGTATGCGGTTATTCAGTAACTTAATTCTAGTGACCTAATATACATTCTTTTTTTGTTAAGGATGTCTAGTGTATTTTGAAACTTAATAGTGACTTTAGCCGAACTTTCCCCATTTTATCTTTATATGATTCTAGCCTTTTCCATAGAATAAAATCACACTAGTAATATAATTATTCAGGCATTTTTATCTCAAAAGTTAACCAAACTAGTTGCTAATCATGGCAAGGAAACACCGGAACTGAGATTGCGAGCATATGTATAAGTGAGAGGTCATGAGATTGGTGAGTTCGTGGCTATGGAGAAGTCCTAACACCAAACATGGTCCCGTGGGTGCAACAAACTCAAAATATTTCATCTATCGTAGATCATGAAGAGGATGTGATTATGCGTCATTACAATTTAAGAATTTGGAACTACAAAGAATATGTGAACAATAAAAGAAAAAGATCGAAGAATTGAGACACACGATGTTATCCATACAACATCAATCTTCTAATTCAGGGTTTTATCTCAACACCAAGCACACACCGTATTGATAATGTGCAGTTGAATGTTGTAATATGTATAATAGTCTCATATAGCTGCGGTTATCAATACATGTAAATAGACCCGGCCAAACAAGATAACGAGACATTATAAATATCGTTGCACGGTTATGTAACATTATCAAAAAAATCAAATAACAAGTATCTATTACAGTCAATAATATAGATATAATTCTTTCATCATTTCTCAAATTTTTCAATATGGTATTAGAGTCTCATTGCCTAACGACTTAGCTCTTCATCCCGGCCTCGCCAAAACCACCATCAGAACACAACAACAAAATTCATTTTTAACATCAATTATTTATAGTTTTTATACAGCAAACGCAGTTAAAAGCTATTTTAAATGACATACATTTAGTACAACCGCAGACATATCATTTTGGTGAGAGTTAGGGTTTCAAGTGGGTCCAAGGGTTTCCTTATAACGTTGAGAATTCCTTTCTAGTATGTCGCCGCTCAGTTAATTATATTTCATTGAAAAAATTCTTTTTATCTCGTCCCTAATTTCCTGCCTTTCTTTATTTTCTTCCTTGTTTAAATTCTTCGTCCTACTCCAATTTCCCATCCTAATTCCTCTCATTCGTCCTATTTCATGCCGTACAAATACTAGGGTTTCAAGTACATCGATTAATGTAATTTTCTCTTTTCTTAGTATCACATACTAATATTGTTTTCGTCATAACTTGGTTACTGAAGATTTTGATTTTGAAATTCCAATTCCAATTTGATTGTCGAAATACTCTAATTCAGATTTTGAATTATTTTTTTTAGGGTTCATTCGTTCAGATGTAGTTCAGATTCAGACGTGATTTTTAGTGTGGTTTTGAGTTTTATTACGGAGGAAGGTCAACTGCTCTATTAACTTCAGTATTTCAGTTGATTAAAATATAGCTATTCATTAATCCGATCTACTTCCACTATATTTTTAGATCGAACTAGTTTAACAACTATTTTAATTCTTGAATCGTTAACTGAAAGAAAGATATTATATTTTCTCTGATTTATTTTAGAAACCAAATTAAGATGATGAAAAATATTACAAGAAGAAAAATGATTGGACCGATTCATTATGTGCTATCAATACATCCTAATAACATATTGTTTCTAATTTTTGTTGCGGTAAAGGTCATATTCGGCTGAACAAAATGCATCATTATTGTGGGTTAAAATATTGAGGTTATCTGATGTGTTTGTATAAAGTTTCGAGTAGACTGACTTTGAATCTCTTTCATTATTACATATATGTATAGCTACTGTAGTGATTATTTGACATGGAGAACAAACTTTAGTACTTTGGTAAGGCACTAACATAGGTCAATGTAGTTTCAATCACTATAAGCAACAATGGTTTTGAGTTGTATGTAGCTACTTTTAGTTTGTTCCTGAAAATTCTATATACAATTTTCTTAGTATAAAGTGAAATAGCTTCATGCTATCATGGTTAGTTATTAGAATTATTAAATTCTTCATAAAACACATGGATGTATGTGTGTATTATAGGAGTAACGGGGAACCTTTAACCTATGAGATAGTACAAAAGAATAATCCATTATTATTGCCATACCTTTAAAATATTGACCGAGTTTGATGATTATTGTAGAATAATGAAAAAAAGTCAAAGGCTAATATACAAAACAGATGATGTGGGGACAATAGAAAAGGACTTAATGTGTTACTTGGTAGTAGTTGGGGACACATCTACCTTTCATCTTCTTCTTAGCATGTGATGAGTCCAAGATTTAAAGAGTTTTAGTTTGATTTTATAGCATACATGTATGGAATACATGGATGCTTTCCTTATATTTACTCTCTATAATTTTCTTTTATTTCTACACACATGCAATTTCATATGGTTGTTAACTCAAACACATGCTAAACTTTTAAGGCATCTTTAGAATCGAATAACTTCGGACAACCCCAAAACACAAACAAAGCATACCAGATATAGAATACAAACACTATTAACAAAGTAGCATTTAGATCAATATCAAAAACCATAATGTCGTTTTTCAGTGCATCAATTTTCATATTAAAAATCAATATGATAAAGGACAATCATCTAAACTAATGAACACAATAAACTACTACAATATCCTATTTATATTTGTAAAAAATAAGACAGTATTTGAATCTGAATTAGTAATGCTGATCTGTAAATATTTGTGCACCATCCTTATTATTGATAGTTTTGAATGAAGAGTCCTATATTATGAATATAATATGCCAGCTGAGTAAACCATGACTTTGCACCTATTTATTAGAGTTTTCAGGTGTGTATCCAAGAGGATTTTTGCTAGCCCACTTCTATTAATTATTAGTAAAGAAAAGAAGAAGGCATCAACATATGATGAAAAAGTTTTGATAAAGCCTATTGGTCAAGTGGACTTTTCTAGTGTCATCTTAAAAGTGTAAGGATTCAAAAATGGAACCACATTATCACCAGTTTTGTAGTACTTTAGTAGGTAGCAGGATCCGCTGTGTCATTTAATTATTTTTCTGAAAATTTTATTGCCATAATTATGTGTGTGTTCTGTTTAAGGTAATTGTAGGTATATGTCTACAATATATGCAGCTTAGCATAATTTGAAAACCTAAAATGTTAAAAGACTAATTAAGTCAGTGTAATGGTTTGTTACAATAATGACCATTATTGTGTGCATGTTATGTTTAAGGTAATTGGCAAGTACACATTTGCAACATATGCAGCTTAACATAATTTGGAAACCTAGGATGTTATAAGACCAATTCAATCAGTATAATGGTTTGTTACAACAATGACCATTTTATTGTCATGCACTTTGGTTGAAATTTTTCGTTTCAAATTCTTGAATAGGTAGCTAGAAAAGAGTAATCTTTTAACAAAGAAGAGATGAAACTACCTATCTGTAACAGCCCGCAAACCCGTACCCCTTGAGTTAACATTAATCTACCTAAATCAACTCAAGTTGCACAGAAATACGAACCATTTGGGTTAACGAAGAAGAGGTAGAAGAAGAAAATAGAAAACAACAACAGAATCTAACCATCGCAGCGGAATAAAATATAATAGACATTAAATAATCTTTACTCAAATCAAATATATCGGTTTATATATTACATCATCAGAGTACATCAATCACAGCTCAACATCAATATCATACAAATGGATGCACAACAACTCAACACAGTGGAATATATATATATATAACAAGTACGAAAGTTCGTCTTGTCATCCAGCTCGTCTCCTGAGCTCCACAGCATCATCCTGTATTCTATAATACTCGGTCTAACCCGAGCATTACAGTTAAATAATACCCGAGTCAGTCTGGAATACCAGTGTGAGAAAATCACACCCAATGGATTATTAAAGTTTCAAAAATCCTTTGAAAACAAAAGCATCTCGTAAGACCACGCCACAAATAAACATGTCGGGTTTTTACCTTACGATAGCTAAAACAATTTTTATAGAAATCCTCTGATATTATAATAGTGTCTATAGAAAGTAAATAGAATCTAGCTGAAATGCTTGCATCTCACGTTTCAGCAATAGTTGGGCACAATCAAAACCGTACGGGAGCGTAGGGAAAATGGATTCCAACCAATGGCTAGGCACTGGGGTACCACCTGTCACAGTACCTGGTCTAGATCAGCGTACCGAGGAGCCACCCTAACTCCCCTGCAACAAAAGACCAGAACCATCCCTTACTGGAAAGTTCCGAGCAAGATCACCCCGCGGTTGGGATCAGCAACCGTCCACTAAGCCGAAATAAAGGGACATCTAGACAGGGATGACCTCACCCTCCAGTGGGGGCTACACACGAAGCCTTGCTGCATATCCCCTGATTTTCAGCCATTCCCATTTGATGAGGCTTGAGGCTAAGTGTTACCTTTTTAGAATATATCTCTTAGAATGCCCATCGTCCACCTGATGATGTTTCGCAAGCATTCATCCATACAAGTCCGTCCCGGGTTCGAACGGAACCGAAGGCACTATTCCTACTACATCCATTTTGGAAATATCCTCAGGATTAGTAGCGACTAGCCCTTGCACTTCACTGCTCCATCTTCAACTCCGAACATGTTTTACGAAATGTACAAACCGGATCGAAGTGGTTTTCGAGAATAAATCTCGATCCCGGTCTCTTCGAAACGATCAATATATTTGTCCAATATTGATAGTCGGTTATTTAACTATCAATTAATATTCACAAACAACCATCAACCAATAATTTCCAAATTATTTATTAATCCCAAAAATATCTTCACAAGATATATTTCTATTTTCAATCCCTTGAAAACAGTTCCAAAACCATCTTTCCATTCAGAATAAACTTTCCCAAATATTTACTATCTCTTCTGAAATCACCAAGCACGAAACTAGATTTTTAAAATCATTTAAAACACTTTATTTAGAAAATATACTTTATAACATTTAAGTTAAAGCTACTTCAATAATTTGTTAAAAATACATACTATATGAATATTTGAAAATGATGTTACTAAATAAAATATAAAACTAGATTTCACTTTTTTTTTTAAATATATAATACTAAGTCACTCTTTAAATAATTATTGCTATAATAGATTAAAATAATTATTGCTATAATAGATTTAAAAGGGAATACTTACTTTAGAATTTAAATATTTAGAAATAGTAAATTTTTCAAAACATACTTCTTAAAACAACTTTAAACTTTTAATTTATATTTAAAAATTTACTTTGAAAACGTACTTGGTTACTCAGAGAGAAATTACCAATCTCAATCACTTAAATCAATTTTCCCAATTGATTCCCAATTTATTTCATTTGAAATAAATTTCTTTACTTATTAGTTCATTTCAAAATTCATTAATTATGGACTTTATTATATTTTTCAGTTTGATTTTAAATCCTTTAGCTGAAATATACAAATTTCAGGTTATTCCCAATTTCATCTTTATTCTTATTAAATAATTTAAATACTAAATTTAAAATAAATGTTTTGTTCTTTTAAACAATAACATTGAAGTTTAAGTTTCATTAACTTTCTGTTTATTTAAATTTTCCTTCCCATACTCAAGATTTATTTATTAAAAATTTAAAGTCACTTTATTTCCTTTCGAGTTCATTCATAAATTTATTCAAATTTTCTATAAATATTTTACTTACAATTTCACTTCTTTTATTTTCATTCCCAACTCAAATTATATATTTGGTAATTCATTATTGCCCGATTATAACAATCAAGCCATAACATTCAATATTCCCACATAATTCATTACTGAATATCTAATATTCAGAATAGAGAATATTAAATAATTAAATAAAGTTGAGGGGTCCAGTTGGATCCCTCCAACCTGTTTTCCCTGCATCCACAGACGTTAGCATCACATAATATGCCAATTTCAAATTATACTATACTATATCACAACAATCAATTCAACCATACAATCAATTATTTAAATTTAATCATTTAGATTTAAATTTAAACTGAGTGAGATTAACTCACCTTTGATTTTCGTTGTGCAATCCATACCAACCAGCTTGTTTTCTTTTCAGAATTCACCTTGAATAAACAATTCAAGATTTGTTGATATTTAAACTAATCAAACAATGTATTACCATTTAACAATTTTAATTCACTAATAATTAAATTTTAAACTCGTAGTTTTATTTATTTCCTTTGAGACTATTTATCTACTCATAGATTTAAAATCCTATTGTTACATAAACTTCAATATACAAAGTCCCTATACATTTCACCAAATGTTATCTATATAAATCTCTGTATTTTAGTATCTGTTTATATATATATATATATATATATCTGATATAAAATATGCATGTATATTTAAATATATATTTATACTTATATATCTCCTTTTCAGTACTTACAAATATAGGTGTTATAAATTTTAAATTGAACAAAATTATAAATACCTTGCTGTGCAAAATCAAACGCGTGCTACCTACTTATTATTTAATAAAAATTTATTCTTTTAAAAGTTTCTTAGTAACTAAAATAAATTAAACAAATTAATCTCCTGAAAAAAAAATTCAGTAAATAAAAATAAATTTTCTGCTTACTGAAACAAATAATTCTCTGCTTTTTACTGTTAGCTTCACATATTTCTACCGTATATATATTTATACATACATATATTTTATTACACTTAAAATAAAAAAAACTGCATACACATATCTACTTTTTTTTCTTTTCTGTTCTCAGTATTGTATCTATACATTAAATAAAAAAATAACTTTGCATAAATATGAATAAAAACAAGACTTCTACCTCACGCGACCGAGCACAACGACCCTCACTGCCTGCACCACTCGCTCGTTCGAGACTGAGCTCGAAACCCTATCAGAGTCGCCGCCTCGAGACTCCATGCCTCGATGATTCTTGTGACCCTCAGATCGAACGCGAGTTTGATATTTCGGTTTATGCCGTGAGCCTCCCAGAATTCCCACGCGACCTAGGTGGCGATTCCCCCATAGGCTCGAACGAGTTCAATTCGAAGCGGCTGCTCTCTTTTTTTTGACGAGATTTGATTTTGGAACGAGAGGGCTTAAAGGATCGGCTTCGGTCCCAAGTCGAAAATGAGGGAGAGAATTTATTTATAAAATGTGGCTAAAAGCTTCCCCTTGAAGCTTCTCTTCTATTTATTTATTTTTATTATTTTTCTTTTCGGCTATTAATATTAAAGAGGGAAACGGTTTGGAGATGCTTGCTACAGCGTTTGAGTGGAAAGCAAATAAATTCTGACGTTTAATTTACTTGACCAGTCAAGGTATATAATATTTTTAAATTTAAATCGTCTCGAATTTTCGATATAGATTCAAGCGCGTTTATATGTCGTACACTCACACACTAGCTCCGATCAAAACGAAATTTGAAATCCGATAAAAATTCAATACTACGGATCCAATGGAACTTGTTTCGTCGAATTCCGAGACTGCGCCTCGGAAGGCTATTTTTAAATTCAATTTAAACGATATAAAATTTCAAAACTGAACAAACCACTGCTAATTTCAATTTTACAACTTCTACTATCCTCTGTACTATCAATATAAGTTTTACAAGTCCTCAAATTATTTTTAACAGGCTTAAAATTCTAGATTCAACAATTTACCCAACTTTACTTATTTAAATTTAACAATTCAATTATCAAATAAATTATGATATTCGTAATTTAAGTTAATAATTAACCTTTAAATATTTAAAATCAATTAAATATTCCGATTACAAATGCTTAAAAATTCCGGGTCGTCATATTCCTCCCCCCTTAAAAGAATTTCGTCCCTGAAATTACTAGCTAGGAAGAATGGTCCAATACCCGTTTACTTTTTTTCCCATAACCAAACAAATCAATATCTTACTAACGATCTTCTTATAAAAGACCCGTTATTAATCTTATTAACTTCTCAATTCTCTCATAGTTTCAAACTGTACTATTCGTTTCACCATTCAAGTTTCAATTTAAAACCAAAGTTTGAATTATCAAAATTTCCCAAAATTTTTCTAACTCCCTAAATTCTCGAAAATTTTTGCCAGCGTCTCCCTTGCGCGGCTAGCTCGGTACAACTATAAAATGGCTCTACAGCCTCCCAAATCCAAAAGAAAACAAAAAGCCAAGTGGCTCAATCCAAATCCAAATCCCAATCAAATTTCATACCAAATTTAAATACATATCTTTTGTCGGGCAATTCAAATTTATCTTCTGAAATCAAAATCAATTCTCTTTTCACTTTATATTACCTGCATATCATGCTTAGCACTAATATGCAATCACAACATTCCAAAACATTTTATCGACTTCCTTACCAAATGCAAATATTCATCCAAATATCAACTTAGAATATATTTGCAATATTCAATTTCCAATTAAGAATTGACCATTCCTTCTTAAGTTAATATAAGCATTTTATACGTTTCTTATATTTATTTTCACTTTACCACTCTAATTTATATCCATTTCTATCCAAATCGATTCTTTCATTTTCATATGAACTCAATTTATCTTTAACTCTAAATATTGAATTTTATTTCCATTTATAACTAATTTATGTCATTATTTTAAGTAGTTTCATTTACTAATTCGTTTCAATTCTCAATTTGAAATCGTTTTGCTGTTAACAAAATTTTCAAAAAAAAAAATTCTAACTCCCAAAATTCCCGAAATTTTTTGGCAGAGTCTCCTTTATACGGAGGAGCTTTTGCAATTTGACGATAGATATAAATATAAATACATCGACCCACCCGGTCGGAAAAACCAAAAACAGTTCATATTTCCTATTTTTATTGCGTAGGCGTACCTTATTTAGCATTTTAAGCAAACAGCTTATAAATTTTAGCAACTAGCGCAACCAAATCCAGCCACACGGCTCCCAGGTACCTGTACTTACTCAATTTAAACATGTAAGTGCCAAATACATGAAGTTTATTAACATTTCACTCTATTTAAACAACTACAACACATGAATATTTAAAAGCAATGTAACTAGACAATGTTATAAGCAACTTACATAGTTTTTAACACTTACGCACACCTTTCAAGCAATCTACACGCCATTTCATTAATTTTAATGGTTTACAATACCATTTCTTACCTTCAATTTATTTTAACTCCAAACAAGCTCATATTCAATTCAATCGATTTTAAAATCAATTCTATTTCACTTTTATCAATTCATAGCATCCTAATTACTTCCATTTACATCAAATGATAATTTATTCTATGCAATTCAATGAGATCTATGTGAATAAATAAGTATTTATGCTTTATAACCAATTTAAATGGATCTGAACTCAATTTATACTTAACTCTATTCCATTTTTAAAAAAAAATTATTCACAATTCATATATTCTCATTTTCATTGCATTTCAGATTTGAATCCATTCACTTGCCTTTCATTTTATTAACCAAACTAGTTCATACAAAACTATTAACATCTTAGGTTCATCTTCATTACCAATTAAATTTTATTTTATTTTAATTCATTCACACCCATTTATTTAGCTTAACACATTCCATTTAAATTTCATTTACAATCCATTTATTTACATTTCATTCCATATTTGTTTATTCCAACTATTTTATTAGGTCAAAGACAATCCAAGCTATTTCATCCAATAACAATTTAAATTTTATTCACGATCTATTCAATAGCGTTTCATTCCTTATGTGCATTCATTCATTCTATTAACTTAAAAACATTCCATTTCCTTATTGTCCCTAATTATTTCAATTCCATAACAATTTAAATGGTTTATAATTATTTATTTATGAATTTTCTTTCCATTAAATATTATCGGCAATTCACCGAATTTTTATTTCGATTAAAAATGTATTTTCACTTGATTTAAAACCAATCCAATATTATTAAACTTTGTTTAAGTTCAATTCACTTCAACTCTCCTTCATTCATTTAGCTTAAGTCAATTTTCTTCAATTCATTCAAATTTTATACTTAAGCTCATCTTCATTTTACAAGTAAATTTTTCTCTTTTATACTCAACTTAACTCAATTGATTACAAGGCCATATCCAATTTATTTCCACGTATTTGGATTTTATTCACAATACAAACCATTATTATTTTAATCCAATTTCATTTTTATTCGATACCTTTCCAATTATATTTAATTTGTTAACATTTCACATTAAATTTAAAGTAATAACTCAAGTTCTGAATCCTCTATCCATTCTCAATTTACCACCCAATTTTATGAACTCACAGTTCAATTTCATTTACTATACTGACAATTCAAGTCGAATTCAATTTATAACTTGAGTTTATTTCCAAACTTCATCATAAACTTACAATTCAATTTCATTAACTAATTTATTATCTAATTAGTCTCTTCCTCCAACTCATAATCCAGAACTTGATTTTAATCTCAAAATCTCTTCATTTAATTTCTTAAATTCAAATTTATTGTGTAATTCAAGTTTGGATTCTCTTTTCATTTTTCAATTCATCAAAATATTAAGTTTGGGCTTTGTATTCCATTTTCAATTTTATAAGTCACAACTTATATTTTATACAATCACATTCATTTTAGGCTTGATTGTATTCATCTTTTATTTTTGACTCGAGTTTTACACTTATTTATAATCCAAGCATGTTTTTACTCCATGCATTTTAATTCTTTTACAAGTCATTCTAAATTTATTTATTTCAATCCAATCCTTATTCGTCTTATTTTCCATTTGTTCAGGTAAGTATCTAATTCCATTTAATAACTTAATTTAATTCTTATTCCAATTCAATTTTATTTTAACTCAAATTTATTTACCTCAATTCGATTTCAACTTAATACGAATACAAGTGGATATTATTTCAGCCTAGTTCAATCAATTTCAATCCAGTTAAATTTTATTTCCCAATCCAAGTTAATTCCATTTTTAACTTTTCACTTTAAATTTAAATTCCAACATTCAAAGCTTAGTTTTCCTTCCTGATTTAAAAATCATCTTAACTTATAAGCTTATAATCCATCTCATCAGGAATTTAAAAACACCGGGTTTTGGTTTCAAAACATTTTGAAATCTCCAACTTCTTAAATCACATTTCTCAAAATTCAAACCAACCCTGGTTTTACCCTCAACATGTTTCTTTTAAAATTTTCAAAAACAGCTAGCTCTTCTGAGCAAATCAAATTTTTGGCAGCAATCCATCACTTAGGAATTCGAAAATGAATACTGATGATGCGGTCGTCATCATCAAAATTATTTCCCAATAATCCAAGTGATTTCAATGCTATATCACTTTCAAAATCCATTTAAAACAGATTTCCATTCAGAAATACCTTCAAAACAATAATGTTATCGTTCATCTTCAAAACACTTCGATAACATTCCCAAAATCTCTGAAATTTTGAATTTCCAAATCCTGCTTAAATACATTTTAACTATAATTCATTTGTACAATTTATGCTTATACAAATTTCTATTTGATTGTATTTCAATTCATAAATTACATTTATAATTCATATTTATAAGTTTCATTTTATAATTGAATTTATCTTCTCAATCTTTGATTATATTTACAATTTCTAATTAAATTTTTCACTTAACAATAATAATACTTTAGTATCATCATTTCTAACATCCAAGCAATCATATATTAGCTAAATAGTTTTCAAAAACTTTTCTTTATATCAAAATATATTTTGGGTAAAATTATTTCATTTACCCGCATTTTAAAACAATACCATGTCAATTGTTCTATTCAAGTGTTTAGAAACCCCTTCGATACAGTTGCGCAGACTGTGTCGACGAAGGTTCATATGCCACTCAATAGACCAATCAACACAATATTAAAACAATTTATATTCACTAACAAATACGCACTCACATTTATTAATACGCTCAAACTCATTATAGAGTACTACAGACTCTAATTTAAATGAGTAATTCCCACCAGAGCCAAGGTTATCACCAAACTAAGCTCTGATACCAACTGTAACAGCCTGCAAATCCGTACCCCTTGAGTTAACATTAATCTACCTAAATCAACACAAGTGGCACAGAAATACGAACCATTTGGGTTAACGAAGAAGAGGTAGAAGAAGAAAATAGAAAACAACAACAGAATCTAACCATCGCAGCGGAATAAAATATAATAGATATTAAATAATCTTTACTCAAATAAAATATATCGGTTTATATATTACATCATCAGAGTACATCAATCACAGCTCAACATCAATATCATACAAATGGATATACAACAACTCAACACAGCAGAATATATATATATATATATATATAACAAGCACGAAAGTACGTCTCGTCATCCAGCTCGTCTCCTGAGCTCCACAACATCATCCTGTATTCTATAATACCCGGTCTGACCCGAGCATTACAGTTAAATAATACCCGAGTCAGTCTGGAATACCAGTGTGAGAAAATCACACCCAATGGATTATTAAAGTTTCAAAAATCCTTCGAAAACAAAAGCATCTCGTAAGACCACGCCACAAATAAACATGTCGGGTTTTTACCTTACGATAGCTAAAACAATTTTTATAGAAATCCTCTGATATTATAACACTGTCTATAGAAAGTAAATAGAATCTAGCTGAAATGCTTGCATCTCACGTTTCAGCAATAGTTGGGCACAATCAAAACCGTACGGGCGCGTAGGGAAAATGGATTCCAACCAATGGCTAGGCACTGGGGTACCACCTGTCACTGTACCTGGTCTAGATCAGCGTACCGAGGAGCCACCCTAACTCCCCTGCAACACAAGACCGGAACCATCCCTTACTGGACAGTTCTGAGCAAGATCACCCCGCGGTTGGGATCAGCAACCGCCCACTAAGCCGAAATAAAGGGCATCTAGACAGGGATGACCTCACCCTCCAGTGGGGGCTACCCACGAAGCCTTGCTGCATATCCCCTGATTTTCAGTCATTCCCATTTGATGAGGCTTGAGGCTAAGCGTTACTTTTTTAGAATATATCTCTTAGAATGCCCATCGTCCACCTGACGATGTTTCGTAAACATCATCCATACAAGTCTGTCACGGGTTCGAATGGAACCGAAGGCACTATTCCTACTACATCCATTTTGGAAATATCCTCAGGATTAGTAGCGACTAGCCCTTGCACTTCACTGCTCCATCTTCGACTCCGAACACGTTTTACGAAACGTACAAACCGGATCGAAGTGGTTTTCGAGAATAAATCTCGATCCCGGTCTCTTCGAAACGATCAACGTATTTGTCCAGTATTGATAGTTGGTTATTTAACTATCAATTAATATTCACAAACAACCATCAACCAATAATTTCCAAATTATTTATTAATCCCAAAAATATCTTCACAAGATATATTTCTATTTTCAATCCCTTGAAAACAATTCCAAAACCATCTGTCCTTTCAGAATAAACTTTCCCAAATATTTTCTATCTCTTCTGAAATCACCAAGCACGAAACTAGATTTTTAAAATCATTTAAAACACTTTACTTAGAAAATATACTTTATAAAATTTAAGTTAAAGCTACTTCAATGATTTGTTAAAAATACATACTATATGAATATTTGAAAATGATGTTACTAAATAAAATATAAAACTAGATTTCACTTTTTTAAAAAAATGAAAAAAAAATATAATACTAAGTCACTCTTTAAATAATTATTGTTATAATAGATTTAAAAGGGAATACTTACTTTAGAATTTAAATATTTAGAAATAGTAAATTTTTCAAAACATACTTCTTAAAACAACTTTAAACTTTTAATTTATATTTAAAAATTTACTTTGAAAACGTACATGGTTATTCAGAGAGAAATTACCAATCTCAATCACTTAAATCAATTTTCCCAATTGATTCCCAATTTATTTCATTTGAAATAAATTTCTTTACTTATCAGTTCATTTCAAAATTCATTAATTATGTACTTTATTATTATTTTCAGTTTGATTTTAAATCCTTTAGCTGAAATATACAAATTTCAGGTTATTCCCAATTTCTTCTTTATTCTTATTAAATAATTTAAATCCTAAATTTAAAATAAATGTTTTGTTCTTTTAAACAATAACATTGAAGTTTAAGTTTCATTAACTTTCTGTTTATTTAAATTTTCCTTCCCATACTCAAGATTTATTTATTAAAAATTTAAAGTCACTTTATTTCCTTTCCAGTTCATTCATAAATTTATTCAACTTTTCTATAAATATTTACTTACAATTTCACTTCTTTTATTTTCATTCCCAACTCAAATTATATATTTGGTAATTCATTATTGCCCGATTATAACAATCAAGCCATAGCATTCAATATTCCCACATAATTCATTACCGAATATCTAATATTCAGAACAGAGAATATTAAATAATTAAATAAAGTTAAGGGGTCCAGTTGGATCCCTCCAACCTGTTTTCCCTGCATCCACAGACGTTAGCATCACATAATATGCCAATTTCAAATTATACTATACTATATCACAACAATCAATTCAACCATACAATCAATTATTTAAATTTAATCATTTAGATTTAAATTTAAACTGAGTGAGATTAACTCACCTTTGATTTTCGTTGTGCGATCCATACCAACCACTTGTTTTCTTTTCAGAATTCACCTTGAATAAACAATTCAAGATTTGTTGATATTTAAATTAATCAAACAATGTATTACCATTTAACAATTTTAATTCACTAATAATTAAATTTTAAACTCGTAGTTTTATTTATTTCCTTTGAGACTATTTATCTACTCATAGATTTAAAATCCTATTGTTACATAAACTTCAATATACAAAGTCCCTATACATTTCACCAAATGTTATCTATATAAATCTCTGTATTTTATGTCTGTTTATATATATATCTGATATAAAATATGCATGTATATTTAAATATATATTTATACTTATATATCTCCTTTTCAGTACTTACAAATATATGTGTTATAAATTTTAAATTGAACAAAATTATAAATACCTTGCTGTGCAAAATCAAACGCGTGCTACCTACTTATTATTTAATAAAAATTTATTCTTTTAAAAGTTTCTTAGTGACTAAAATAAATTAAACAAATTAATCTCCTGGAAAAAAAAAATCAGTAAATAAAAATAAATTTCCTGCTTACTGTGTATATTCAAATAATTCTCTGCTTTTTACTGTTAGCTTCACATATTTCTACCCTATATATATTTATACACACATATATTTTATTACACTTAAAATTAAAAAAAATGCATATACATATCTACTTTTTTTTCTTTTCTGTTCTCAGTATTGTATCTATACATTAAATAAAAAAAATAACTTTGCATAAATATGAATAAAAACAAGACTTTTACCTCACGCGACCGAGCACAACGACCCTCACTGCCAGCACCACTCGCTCGTTCGCGACTGAGCTCGAAACTCTATCAGAGTCGCCGCCTCGAGACTCCATGCCTCGATGATTCTTGCGACCCTCAGATCGAACGCGAGTTCGATATTTCGGTTTATGCCGCAAGCCTCCCAAAATTCCCACGCGACCTAGGTGGCGAATCCCCCATAGGCTCGAACGAGTTCGATTCGAAGCGGCTGCCCTCTTTTTTTTTGTTAATGGACGAGATTTGATTTTGGAACGAGAGGGCTTAAAGGATCGGCTTCGGTCCCAAGTCGAAAATGAGGGAGAGAATTTATTTATAAAACGTGGCTAAAAGCTTCCTCTTGAAGCTTCTCTTCTATTTATTTATTTGTATTATTTTTCTTTTCGGCTATTAATATTAAAGAGGGAAACGGTTTGGAGATGCTTGCTACAGCGTTTGAGTGGAAAGCAAATAAATTCTGACGTTTAATTTATTTGACCAGTCAAGGTATATAATATTTTTAAATTTAAATCATCTCGAAATTTCAATATAGATTCAAGCGCGTTTATATGTCGTACACTCACACACTGGCTCCGATCAAAACGAAATTTGAAATCCGATAAAAATTCAATACTACGGATCCAATGGAACTTGTTTCGTCAAATTCCGAGACTGCGCCTCGGAAGGCTATTTTTAAATTCAATTTAAACGATATAAAATTTCAAAACTGAACAAACCACTGCTAATTTCAATTTTACAACTTCTATTATCCTCTGTACTATCAATATAAGTTTTACAAGTCCTCAAATTATTTTTAACAGGCTTAAAATTCTAGATTCAACAATTTACCCAACTTTACTTATTTAAATTTAATAATCCAATTATCAAATAAATTATGATATTCGTAATTTAAGTTAATAATTAACCTTTAAATATTTAAAATCAATTAAATAATCCGATTACAAATGCTTAAAAATTCCGGGTCGTCATACTATCATTTTGAACCTCGTCGCAACTGGATTAAAGGTATTCATGTTCTTGCTCAGTTAAATATTCTTTATTAACTTCAGGAAATTTTTACGATTTACGTGCCTTTGATCCTAGTTACATGAGATATAATATCATAAGTGGTCCCCATTGTAGTTGTCTATTACATCTTCCTTAAAGAGTCGGCAAATATATAAGTTGCATCTTAAATATGAACTTGATAATTCGTGTAGGTTGACTTGAGCTATGATCAAGTGGGAACCATGAGTGCTTAATATTACACCTCATAAATTAAATGTTGTACATGAAATGTCATAGGAATTCATTTTGGAAGCATTCTACCCTAGGTGGAGCAAACCTAGTTAATTTTTCGGTTTTGAGGCTGTTGTATATTACTATGTTGAAAGTAGATAAGAAAAATCTTAAGAATAAAAATCAAAAGTTTTCCAGTTCATTAAAACAATTAGAAAATACCATAGAAATTAGTTGTTTGCATTAAGTTCTTTCTATTTTCAACTAAAGTTGTAGTATAAACGAATAAAATGTCTACCTTTTAATTATAGGGATTTTCATTAAAATCATCCTTAGGCGACCAAGGGAATATAAAATTTAGAAAATTTGCAGGAAATATTTATGCTACACTTCTCCTTATTTTACTCCTTTCTTCCACAACACTCAATTCTTCAACACCAAAATAAGAACTGAAATGAAAATCAATTGTTTACTACACAAATTAATGTCAAAATAAAATTAACAACCATATTTGAATGTACCTAGAATATCAAAATCAGACTAACATTCTAGGAACATGCTCATCACATTGCCACGTAAGTTTCTATTGGAGTGCTTCTGTAGATTTTTTTGATAACTCATGTCATTCATACTGTATATCTATAATTTTTGGTATGGTTCAATCAAAAACTATTTGGTCACACACACACCCATACATACACACGTATATTTTTGTGTGTGTATGTATGCGTGTGCGTAAAAAAAAGGGAAACATTACCGTTGACATCCAAAAATTTTATGAGTTTTAAAGCTAACATATGCTACAAAAAAGAAAAACTGGCACTTTCAATACCACAATATAAGTCCAATACATATAAATTGACAATGATGAAGGAGCTTTACTGAAAGCTAAAGAGTGAACTTAAATTTATGGGTGTACTGCCATAAACTTATCGAGCTTTAAATGTTGCAATAGCTTATTGTATAGGTATAACTGAACATGTAAAAAAAATTAAAATATGCTATACTTATATTTGTTAACTAAACAAAAAATAATCATTTTTTTGCACATTACCTCAGATTGCATATCAATGTATTTAGTCTTAGTACCTTCATCTCTATTAATCAACATTGCTAGGAAGATGTTCGTTGACAGAAATTCTATCGGTTTAGAAAACCGTCGAATGAATTTAAATTAAAATAACGCAAGCGCACGGTGTACGAATGTAGCACGTCGCGAATACTGGTCGATCCGTAGGGAATTGATGATTTTAAAAATCTATTCAATCAAATTAAACCAAGATTGAAGAGAATGTTAAACTAGAAAAGAAGAAAAACAAGCAAAAGAAAATTGATAAAAATATGAGTGTTAAGACAATTTAGAGGCAATTTCCACTCTCTAGATCACATAAATCAACAAAATGAAGTTATGATCTCTCTTTTCTTGTCATTAGTGAATTAGTTGATGTGCTTATCATAAGTATGGTATATTTGTGCTATTAATTAGCTCAATATAAACCATCAAACTATAACACGACCACTAATACACATTTAACTCTCATGAAATATGACAACAAAGTTGAAATAAAAATCTATTTTAAGCATAGCCTATTAACAATTGTTTAGAAATATAGGCTATCAAATTTCAATTTCAACATTCACTTCTTTGCCATAATCATATTTAGATGAAGAGGCAATTTGTATTATGTTTGTTTAAGCATAGTCTATTTGTTATGAACAACATAGACTATCAAATTCAAAGCTAAACAACATCATTAAACCACTTCAAGTGTTTCCATTAAAGCACAAAAAGAGAGTATAAACATCACAATGTTGCATCTACATACTAGAGAGCTTTATTACCCCTAAATTGTAAGGATTAAGCTCTCATATTTGTTATCAAATCAACAAATGTAGAAAGCAACATGAAAGCAAAAAGAAAGGAAAATGAAAGGTAATGGAAAAGACAACTAATCTAATTGCATAAAGGTAAATCTACACTATTACATAAGAAGAGAAGAAGCATGTAAATAAAAGAGAATTAACATTGCATAAAAGAAAAGAAAATTACATGAAATAAAATGGCTAAGTAGCCATGGAAAAAGAGAAGATAAGAGCTTTTTATTTTGAGCCTAAACTAAAACTAAGAGACTATGTGAGAGAGATGGATGCTACACGAAACATAAGGGGTTATTTATACAAGCATGAAACCCTAATCCATAATTTGGGGAATGACCAAACTACCCTTGATAAAGTGTGGAGGCCAAGTAATCATTAGCTTCTACTAGTCATCATTTAAGTGTACATGAAGCCATTAATTCCATAAGCATGTGCATTAGCCTCTAATTTGTACATTAAGGTGGTGGGTAGGTGGGGTCCTCCATGATCTTCACTTTGAATTATTTCCATCTTCATTCCTTTATATTCTTAATGCATGCATATTCCTTCATGAAACCACTCCTATTTGAGAACAAATTCCTACAAAAATATATATAAATTTCCAATTAGTTTTTCTCAAAGAAATATATGCACACAAATGACCGTTTTACCCCTATATGAAGATGGATATGTGACAATTTGGAATTAATATGGATTTTGGCTAAAACAAGTTAAAATACCCAATATGATCATTTATTTAATTTAAATAGATTCAATATGGTGGTAAAAATATGCACATTTACATGCATATCAAATACCCCCACACTTATCTTTTTATTCGTCCTCGAATAAAGAAAAACTAAGATAAATCCCTTTTCGTAGGGAGCACGATTGCATTGAGCGTATGCAACAAGCTGTTAAACCTCTGGGTGTCTCCAGTAGGACGAGTGTTGTCTCGTGAGAGTTTTCAGTGGATAATACCCACAAAATCCAAATGCAAGTTGAAAATATTTACAAAATGCAAGATTTATTTACAAAGAGATGAATGCAAATTTTTAAAAAATATTTACAAATGAATTATTTATTTTTAAATTGACACGAATAAGTTAAATATAGGTTTTGGTTATTATCTTGAAAATTTATGTCATTTACTCGTCAAAATTTCTAACAAAAATCAACTTATCATAACAAATGGACTACAGTTTAACTTGTTTCGGTTGATAACAAAGTGTAATTATAAAATGGATCCTTAGTTGATTATCAAAGTTTATCAAAGTGGTATTTTCATTTCTTTTCAATAACAAATCAAATCAAATAAGTAAAAATAGTGCTAGGATTTCAATTGCTTGCTCTCTCATTATTTGCAAGAAAAATTACACACCTAGCTCAGGTAAACTGAGGCCAGATATACCGCCCATGCACTGCCTTTCGGGCTTATGTGAGGGGAGTACAGAGCATGGCGAGTGCACACACTTTCGTGTATACACCTATCGATCGTAGGTGGTTTTTATTAAGTCTGTTCTTTTTATATAAAAAAACATGTGTTCCATACATGCATAACCGTGAGGACTTTTAAATGAGTATGAAAGCACATAATCAAAGATTCCAAGTAATTCACTCATGCATAACCGTGAGGACTTTTAAATGAGAGTGAATACTATGGATGTTATTATTATTATTATTTTAAGAGAGAGAGAGTTTTGCAAAATCATCTTACCACCATTTAACTTATAAGACAAAAAAAACGTTATATCCTTTACTTTAAATTGACCACTTTTAAAACAAAGATTTTCAATTAGGATGTATTTCATAATTAACATGTATGAATCTTTCTATATACCAGTTAAACCATTATTATTTATAATCAAACTTCATTTTTATTTTTGTTAAGACATATAAATTTTCAGTAATTTCAATTTAATAAACCAAAACCATATATTTATCCTATAGTGTTTCTTTAAAAATAAATCAAAAATGCTTAAATAAAATTGTTTTTTTTTGGTTTTTTTTTTGCAAAGAAAAAGTAAAAATGAATCATGAAAAATCTAAAATGGAGATGAATCTCCCCCCACACTTGATTTTGACTGTGTCCGCACAGTCAACCCAAGTGGAAGGAGAAAAATAAAATAAAAATCCTATATTTACATGAAAGATTATTATTTACAAGAGATGAGAAAGTATACAGTCAAAAAGTAAATGAAACGGTCTTCTAAAGACCGAGTCATTTGTCTCGTCAAATGTGTGAGACACAGCTTAAGCACGAAAAACCAAACCGTAAAAGATTTCGAAGTTGAATGTTGATTTGGAAAAACGAATGTCGTTTTATTGAAAATTGAATGAGTTGTTTTGTTTTCGATGATTTTTAGGGTTGATAAAACAACTGATTGAAATTCAAGTTTATTTTCACCAAATTGAAGTTCAAACTTGTCACTAAAAACTTCTTCAAAATTATCAATTTCAAAATCAAAATGGTGATCGAAATTTTCCCCTTCAGAATTCAACAACTCGTTTTCAAAAAGTCCATAACAATTATGTTCGTTAAATTCGACTTCCTTTATTGGACTATCAACAACTTCATCGTGTAAATCGAGTTTAAAATTCAAAGTTATCGTATTCAAATTTTCAGAAAAAGGAAGATCGAAGTTCACATCGAATTTCGCACCCTCAAAAGAATTAAAATTCAACTTAATTACCGTATTTTCAACAACTTGATTAAGATCGTCATTATCAATTTCAAAAGTTGTCATTTGAAAATCATCGATTTGGGTAAAAGATGGATTATCGTTTGACTCGTCACACATTGAAATTTGATTTTGTTTCTCATGAAAATTTTCCAATGTTTTAATCAACAAATTCGTGTGATCATCATAAATTTCATTCATTTGCTCAACATAGTCAAATTTGTAATTATTAACTTGAAAATTTTCGATTTGGACTTGTTGAGAACAAGAATTGTCAATTTCGATAAACGGTAGATTATTATTTGATTCTTCGTGGGTTGAGCTTTGATTATGATTTTCATTAAAAGTTTTGTATTTTTCAAGTAATAAATCCCCGTAATCATTTTCCATTTGGTCAAAAAATCAAATTCATGATTATTAATTTGAAAATTTTCATTTTGAACTTGTTGACAATCAAAGTTTTCAATCGTATCGTTATTGAAACTATTCCCATTGCCAAATTCGTTTGAAAAGTTGTTCCCATTTTCATGTTGAGTTTGAAATTCATTTTGGAGATCGAAATTAAATTGGCATGGGTTATAATCGTAATCGTTTGAATTTTGAATTGAATTCAAATTTTGAAATCCTTGACTCGAGTTATTACAGAAATAAGAATTACATAAATCATTTATCTCTTGATTTTTTCGTGTAGAAAGTTCGAGTAAAGATGAAATCATTTCAATGCTATTTTCAAGAGTCGAAGGTTGGTCATCATTTTGAAAATTTTGTTGTTCGAAATTTGAATTATTTACACAAAAGTTGTTGTTAAAATATCCATACGAATTTGGAGTGAACTCATATGGATTATATTGATTTTCACAGTTAAATTCAAGTGAGTAAGAAAAAGGAAACTCGGACATTTTCAAGATTTCTTTTTTTTGGTATTTTTTTTTATAAAGAAAATATTTACAAATAGAATTTATTTTTCAAAATGGAAAATTGATTTTTTGTTTTGTTTTTTAATTTTCAATATATTTTTTTGGCTTTTGAAAAGATTTTATAATTTTTTTTGGTTTTTTGTTTTTCTAAATTTTCTGGATTTTTGAAATTTCAAAGGAAAAGGATTTAAAAATTTCAAAGAAAAATAAAAGGAATATTTATAAAAAAAAATTTGAATTTTTTTTGTTTTTTTTTAAAATATGCATGAACTAATGCAACTAAATGAATGCAAGGGTTAATTACAAATGATTTATCCTAAGTTAACCCAAAATTGTATAATTACAAATTGTCTTAGATAAACAAGATAGTTCTCGGCCAGGTAACGGGCAGGAGTTATCGGTGCACCACGAATCACCGTAGCAATGCAGCCGAAGGTTTAAGTACCTTCATAGGAACAACCACTATAATATTTACGAGTCACCGTAATGTTTATAAAATGGTTATTATTCTGCCGTAGCCTAGACACCAAGAAATTAAATTTTTCAAAGAAGACAACTTATCAATATACAATTAAAAGTTATTTATGTCTAACCGTTTTTATTAATCAAAAATCTAAGATGAGATGCAAAGCAGAAATTAAACGTGTATTGACAATGCAACTACGAATGAATTTTATTTTTTTAATAAAATGCAACCACGCAACAATGCAATTCAAATAAAACTACAGATGAAAGCAGCAATTTTTTTTAAGCAAGCCAGCGGAGCAATTTTATAGCAACAGCTCCTTTCTTTATCTGCTTTGACAACCTGAAAAGAAGTGAACCAAGATATATACAGTTTTTTTTATATATAAATATGGTGGAACTTAAAACAAATTGAAACAAAACAAAAAAGACTTTTTTTTAGGAATAAAACAAAACAAAACAAAAGAAAGCTAAACAAATGTTATTGGAATCAATTGAAAAGTTCTCTAAAGCCCCTTAACCAAGCATCACATAAGCTAAAAGAAAGCAGAATTCTCTTATTATTATTATTTTTTTTTCTTTTAATTTTTAGTTAGAAGGATAAAACTAAAAATAATAATTGAAACCAAACACAAAAGACGAAATAAAATAAAAAAATTAAGCCCACTATCCAAATGACCCAAAGCCTAACTTACAAACAAACACAGCACAACAAAAACTTGTAGTTGCCACTTCAATTTCTCTGTTAAAACAAACACACACTTCACTTGCTCTCTGTAAAAAATTGAAAAACACCACTTCTCAATTGAAATCGCAAATCCCAGAAAGGAAAAGGAAAAAAAAAAAGAAAAAAAAATTGTAGTTGCTTGAAATCGGAGATAGATTGAAGGTTCTGTAGCCACGACAATTCAAATAAAGTGATTGAGGTCTGGTTCGAGTTGACTGGTGTCGATTGACGAGGGGATGCTTGCGATTCGAAGTCGAGGTGCGATTGGTGCTTAAGGCGATGATTTGGTGATGGAAATTGTGGTGATTGGCTGAAGTTGCGACTTGTTGGAGGATCGTTTTAGTTGCGGCAGCTCTTGGAGGAGGGAGTAAGGATTGGAATCGCGATGTAGTTTGTGTCAATTTGGGATTTGAGGAGGGTGGTCGAATTGTGGTCGAGTTCGATTGGTTATTCTGGGATGTTCGTGAGTGAAGTGGGTAGTATATGTTGAAAGTAGTGGTGTGCACTTCAGTAGGATGCCGTGATGAAGTAGGGGCAGGTCTTGGTGGTATGGGGGATGAACTTGCTTGTAGTTGTAATTCAGTGAGTTAAGGAAGTGAAGTAATGAAGAAGAGTGGCAGTTGATAGAAGAACAGCACCAGTGAAGTTTGGATGACTATCGATGGTCGGTTGGTTGTCTGGGCAGTAGCACAACAGTGGTTTTGTATTGAGGCAGTGACCATAGTTTGTTAGGGAGGCAGTGGATATGGTGTGTTATAGCTGGAGAGCAGATGTAAGGAAAGAAGTTGTCGGAGAACAGTGACAGGTTGCGGTTGTTGTATATGGGCAGATGTTGCAGCTGAGTGGTTGTTGAAGCAAGCTAGGGGTTGTTTGGTGAAGTTATGTTGGTTGATGACGGCAACTGCAGTGGTTTATGGCAGTGGATGGGTTGATGTTCTTGACAGCACTTATGAGTCGACGACAGGGGTTGAAGGTTTAGTAAGGAAGACAACAGATGGTATGTGGTAGTGAAATGTTTGAAGTAGTAAGTTGATGCTGTAATGTTGAAGTAGAGTGCTGGAGGACAGTATGAAGAATATAGTTTGAAGGCGTAGATAGAGAAGTGAAGGAGGAAGTGTTGTAGGCGGATTGACTGGAAGTTTCGGCAAGGGTAGTAGAACAGTTGATGTATGGTGATTGCTGGATAGTTTGGTGGAAGTGTTTTGTTTCACAATGGTGAAGGAGTTTGTGTGGTTATTGCAGTGTTGTAGGCAGGAGGCAGCGGGAAGTAAATGGTGGATGGTCGCAAGCAGTTGAGTTGTGCAAGAAGATGGTGATTGTAAGTATTGACAGTGGAGGTTGAATCGGTGTAGAAGCAGTTAAGAGGTGGAGAACAGTGTTGTTTGGAGACATAGTTCTGTGGTTAGAGGACTTGGTGATGGTAGAAGTTATTGAATGGTGAATGTGGTGAACATGGAAGGGGAGGCAGAGAAGGAACTGTAGAACCAACAGTGTGCAGACAGAAACAAAAACAGTGGGGCAATGTAAATGCAAAACTGTCAAAAGCAAATTGAAATTGTAAATGCAAATCTTGAAGAAAAATGAAATATTTTTTTTTTGACAAATCAACACACAAAACACACACAAGAGAAAATCAAACAAAAATAATTCGAAGAATAGAAAATCAAAATCAAAGCAATTCCCCGGCAACGGCGCCAAAAACTTGTTCGTCGACAGAAATTCTATCGGTTTAGAAAACCGTCGAACGAATTTAAATTAAAATAATCGCAAGCGCACGGTGTACGAATATAGCACGTGGCGAATACGGGTCGATCCATAGGGAATTGATGATTTTAAAAATCTATTCAATCAAATTAAACCAAGATTGAAGAGAATGTTAAACTAGAAAAGAAGAAAAACAAGCAAAAGAAAATTGATAAAAATATGAGTGTTAAGACAATTTAGAGGCAATTTCCACTCTCTAGATCACATAAATCAACAAAATGAAGTTATGATCTCTCTTTTCTTGTCATTAGTGAATTAGTTGATGTGCTTATCATAAGTATGGTATATTTGTGCTATTAATTAGCTCAATATAAACCATCAAACTATAACACGACCACTAATATACATTTAACTCTCATGATATATGACAACAAAGTTGAAATAAAAATCTATTTTAAGCATAGCCTATTAACTATTGTTTAGAAATATAAGCTATCAAATTTCAATTTCAACATTCACTTCTTTGCCATAATCATATTTACATGAAGAGGCAATTTGTGTTATGTTTGTTTAAGCATAGTCTATTTGTTATGAACAACATAGACTATCAAATTCAAAGCTAAACAACATCATTAAACCACTTCAAGTGTTTCCATTAAAGCACAAAAAGAGAGTATAAACATCAAAATGTTGCATCTACATACTAGAGAGCTACATTACCCCTAAATTGTAGGGATTAAGCTCTCATTTTTGTTATCAAATCAACAAATGTAGAAAGCAACATGAAAGCAAAAAAGAAAGGAAAATGAAAGGTAATGGAAAAGACAACTAATCTAATTGCATAAAGGTAAATCTACACTATTACATAAGAAGAGAAGAAGCATGTAAATAAAAGAGAATTAACATTGCATAAAAGAAAAGAAAATTACATGAAATAAAATGGCTAAGTAGCCATGGAAAAAGAGAAGAGAAGAGCTTTTTATTTTGAGCCTAAACTAAAACTAAGAGACTAAGTGAGAGAGATGGATGCTACATGAAACATAAGGGGTTATTTATACAAGCATGAAACTCTAATCCATAATTTGGGGAATGACCAAACTACCCTTGAGAAAGTGTGGAGGCCAAGTAATCATTAGCTTCTACTAATCATCATTTAAGTGTACATGAAGCCATCATTTAAGTGTACATGAAGCCATTAATTCCATAAGCATGTGCATTAGCCTCTAATTTGTACATTAAGGTGGTGGGTAGGTGGGGTCCTCCATGATCTTCACTTTGAATTATTTCCATCTTCATTCCTTTATATTCTTTATGCATGCATATTCCTTTATGAAACCACTCCTATTTGAGAAAAAATTCCTACAAAAAAATATATAAATTTCCAATTAATTTTTCTCAAAGAAATATATGCACACAAATGACCGTTTTACCCCTATATGAAGATGGATATGTGACAATTTGGAATTAATATGGATTATGGTTAAAACAAGTTAAAATACCCAATATGATCATTTATTTAATTTAAATAGATTCAATATGGTGGTAAAAATATGCACATTTACATGCACATCAGATGATTATTTTTCATGATGATTGATAATTAATTGATGAATAACTAAACTGCACATTTTCTTTTCTATGATAATCATTTTTGATCTCTTTTGAATTTGTACTTGTAGTAGTTTAGTTTAATTTAATGAACTCTTCTGCTTCATAGAGTTGGACCACATGGAAGCTTGAGTTTTGTACGATCTCATGCTACGAGTGCAGAAGCATGTACGAAGAGTGCAACTGCAACTGCAACTCTCGGTTGATAAATACTTCAGGTGATCATTCATAATTTTTTTATTTCTTAAATGGTTTTGGTTGCAATGATTCATCGTTAGGATTTAAGTTACCACTTGCCAAAAGACAACCAGCATCTCTTCTTAATAATCTCTTTATCATTATAACTACTTAGTTACCATTGATTTACCACTGATTTAAATGTTGTCATCCAAAAAAATAGGGGTAAAGTAACTAACTTGTTGATAAAGTATACACCCTATAATTTTCATTGTTTTTCCAATTGCGCTTGATTTATCTCTTATGACAATATCTTTTAAGTCGTGAGTTATTTAGGAAGTGACATGGTTTTGATTGTGTATATATGAATAGTCAAGTAGTCAAGTGTGTAATTTATTTTACAATTTGATTTGTGCAAAGTAAAGCTATATATATGATTTGTATTACATGCAGCCTTGTTTATAATGGTAGTTTTTCTTATAGCTTGAAATTCAGTTGTTGATAATAGTTCTCTGACATGCTTAAAATTCTGTTTTACCTACAGAAAATGGTCAAAAGTATAAAGAAGACAATGAACAAGAAGATTTCACTCAATCAAAAAAACTCGAAGAATCCACATATGCATTCAACGGGTCTAATGCAATGGGAGAGCATATTGAGCCACCTTTGGAAAACACTTATGTTGGTAATGCAAGCAACTCAATTGCAGGCACTACTATTGCAAATCGATGGAAATCTTGAAACAGCAATGGAAATCTGAAGACATTGATGTAAATTAGATTTCGAAAAAAAAGACTAGAGGCCAGACTATAGTAGAAAGACTTCCTTCAGATGTTGGAAGCTGAATCCAAATTGAATTTAACTCATTGGCTGAACTGATAGGAAAAGGGTCGATGAAATTATCTTCTTATTTAGGGCCACTTGTGCGTGAGCATGTTCCGTTTACACTTGATGATTGGAGGTTACTTGGTGATGACTAGAAATAAGTTCTATGGGAATTCGTTCAGGTGTGCTTATTTTACATGTTCTTATTTAATATAATAGTAAACATTTTGAAAATCTTTTCTTTTGCATGGTTTGCATTAGAATATAGTGTTCTCTTCAGTGCATGTATGGATAATAAATGCAGTGTTTAGAATAGAAAGTATACGTAGCCCAGATCCCTAGTTGACTATTATTAACCAAAAATTTTAACACGCCATCGACCAAAACTATACACAACTTTACACAACTAGAAATTGAGTAGGGATAGATGGGCCCTCCATAAATTATGTTCACATAGGTGTCACAATTTTAAAATAGATACTAGAAGTAATTTGTTTGATTAGTTATGATCTGTCTTTGGTACCACTAAACAGGCAATGTTAAACCATCTCAGGTCGCATATGTTAAGCATTACTTTGACACAAATGCTAAGATTATTTTTCATAACATGGCTTAGTCTATTGATCCAACCATGCCAGGCAACTATTAAGGATGTCCGCGGATGCGGCACAGTGGAAATGAGACTTGATTTTTGGTAAAAAGACCAGGTTCGATTCTTACCATGCGTTTTCCTATCCTATATAAATTTACACGGGGGTATGGGGGGTTGGTTCAGCGGACGGTTTTACTATACCCTCCTTAGGAGTTTACCGGTCCGTCAGGTTTTCCTGGGTTTTCAAAAAAAAACTATTAATAGGCTGCATGTACATAGGATCAAAAATATATCGAAAAGAAAAAAAGGAGATGAAGCTTGTGTTTATGGCCTTTTCAATGAATTTTTAAAATATTTTATACAAAAAGTCTGTGTTGATTTATTCTGTTCTCAAAATACTTACTATGATGTAATAATGACAATCATAACTGATGCATATCTATTAAATAATAGTAAAACAGAAGAAATTCTAGCTCTCACGTTAATTCTAGCATTTATCTCGTCTCTCCTTAATTTTCTCTACATATTTATTTAAATTTTATTTTAAAGACCTAATACAATGCATTAGTTTTGAATTGTTTGTATGATTTTATTAATTTTACACTATTGTTTTACATTCAAAAATACATACTTTTTGCATTCTACAATTATTTTCAAAGTCCTCAATTTTCATGTACAATTTGCATTTACGTCCGTATATTTAAATTAATTAAATAATTTCATTATAAATTATTTAAAAAAATTAATTAACCATTATTTATTAATTTGTCTAATAAATAATATAGATAACCATGCCAATAAAATATCACGCTCATTGTAACAAAACAGTATAAATATGGATCACATAAAAAACAATATGAACAAATTTAGTGTATAATTATTTATTTTAATAAATTATTAGTTAAATGATAGAAGTTTAAAGATTCCAAATCATCACAACAATTATAAAATTTTCACCCCTACTCATTAATTGTCTTCGTTTTTTTTTGAATCCATATAAATTATCATTTTATAGTTATCCAAAATATTATGTTAATGTTTTCCATGATTATATATTCATATATACTGATATTTTATAATATCTACAATCATTTACAAAGTTTTCATCAATTTTCTTTTATTATTTCAAATTCAAATCTATGCATTTAAATTAACCAAACACTATAAATTTATACTATATAAATAAAATCAAGTAATAATACTCATTAAATTATTTGATAATTTATAAACAAAATGACAGTTTCAATTTATATACCACATTTGTAATAACACATGGTAGATATTTCTTTCAAATATAAAAATATCTGAATCACTTAGCCAAAACTATAGGCATAAACAATAATAAAACGTTTAATGTATGATTGATATATCGAACATTGCATAACAAAATTTTATTTTAACAACATTTAAAGTACAAGTACCATGTTTTTACAAAATTAGCTTGTGCAATGCATGAGATACATTCTATTACTTTATTATTATTGTTATCCATAATTTTAATAAATTAAAAAAAATAGTTTTTCCCTTAATATCTCATGTTACATTTAAAATTCTTATCAATACAGATTTACAATTTGACATCTAAAACTCATCATCATGCACATGTGTGGTTGCGCATTCGCATCAAAACACACAGGATCATGAATTTACTCAATATTACTTCAAAAATAAACATATTACATCTATATTTTTCTTTGAAATTTATCGTATACACAAACACTAAAAATTGTTTCACATGCATGGGTATATTGGTCATATTTAACGTATAATTTCTTAATTTCAAAATATAAATTACACTTATTTTAAAATTACATAAAATATTTTAAAATATAAAATTTTAGAAATAACAATAGTATATATATATATATACATTTTTTAAACGTATAAATCAATAAAATAATATGTTTAACATATAGTTTTCTTAAACTTTAGAAATATCATCGTAAAACTAATTTGAAACAAAATCTATCATTTTAAATTGTTAGAATATGAAAATAATAAATATATGATTATTTTTAACTATTCGAAAATAATTTTTGAATATATTTTACTATGAAAACATAACATTTTAACATGCTAAAATCAAAAAATATATGTTTAACATTAGCATATTACATTGTACGTCAACTATTTAACTATGTATATTTGACAATTTATCTTACAACATACCGTGTGCAACGCACGGGTTACACACTAGTAGTGAAGTATTATAGCTGGTTAGTTATTCATATCCTATATACATTTTAGCTACGTCAAGTTCTGTAATGGCTCGTTATTGAAACCTAGCATTAACCCTTGGAGATAAAAAACCTCATTCATAACCTGAATCAAATAAACTCCCATTTTTTATTCAAATTTATATGATTATGTTTGAAAAGTCATTCATTTCCTAGTAAAATGGAGATTGGAATTTGAAATTTGAAAATAATGAAAGTGAATGCCGATTAGGACGTAGAACATTAAAATAGCCAACAACCTGCCTAGAATCAGTTGCTACGCTGTGCAGGTTGGATAATGCTATATGCTTGAGTGTTGATCTCAAACCATTCTTTTGATACAAAATTTCACCATTGATCTTAAACCATTTTCTCTTTCAAACATTTATCAAACCTTGTGTATATATCAGTACATGTTGTATGCTTGTATATTTTCGAGGCACGGGTTCTCTCATTGTTTGTTTGAGAATGCCTCATTGAAATATCTAAATCAAAATCACCTTCAATTTGAATCACTTTCCTTGATCATTTGAGATTCGGTGAAAATTCTGTGAAGAAGGAAATCAGACAATACTAAACAATATTTCATTGTTTATTAAGTTACCGATATTAGCCATTTATGTATAACAAGATATGCATAAATAATATTTTCTTGAATATTTAATTCTTTATTTTACGAACCATTTAGTATTTTACATTTTATAGTATCGATATTTAGTTAGTCAAAGATATTTTAGTTAATCATTTCTAGATTTGAATTGAAAATGTTTTACCTAGGTTAGATATTCTAAATACAAATATTGAATTTGAAAATGTTTTACCAAGTCAAAGTTGCCTTGACTTGAGTCTATTTCATTTTATATTCAAATACTTCTACATAGTTTGTATACACTACAAGAAAAGTTTGTTTTTTTAGCATAACCATACAACGTTTTTGCCTGCTCACCAGTAGTAATAAAAATCAAGCGGTAAATTATGAAACCTAAATGTTGTGAGTGCTGTGAGAAATTTAAGGCGCTAAATTTCATTCCTTCCCTCCATTTCTATTTCTTCAGCGTACTCCAAATAATAGAAATTCATCCAAAATTTAAATCCCTGATCCAATTTTAATTACAAATCTTCCTCCTCCAAAATAAATTTTCATCCCCCAATAGCCTTCATTGCCGTTTCCAGTCATCTCCGTTCGGTTGCCCTAGTTGTCCTCGTCTCCGTTGTAGTCGTCTTAGTGGAAGAAAATCGGTAGCCAATGGAAGCAAATCGATACCTAGTGGAAGAATCTCTGTTGCAGTCACCGTTAATCCTAGTTCTCGCTGTAGTGGATAGGCTTGTCAATGGAAGAAAATCGGTAGCCGATTGTTTCAGCGTATGTTCAACCTATATGTTTTGTAATTAGCCGATTGTTTATCTACCTTTTTATACCTATATTAAATTTTCTGTAGCATTTTTTTTTGGATAAATGGTTAAACATTGTTTCTTGCAAAATTGAACCAGTTTCAACTGAGAAAAGTAGCTTAATTAAAATAGAACTATTCTAGTAAGCTTTACCTAGTAATCTTGAATTATTTTATTTTATGTTTTCAAACTTAGAAAATATTCAGTTCAAGTAGCTTAGTAAAAAATAGATCTATTCAAGTAAAGATAATTCTTTTGATAATAATTAGAAAAAGTTAAGAAATTTGAAAAGTATATTCACTATCATCCCATAACTGAGCCAATAACAGTAAGCTTGCACACAAAAAATTCATAGCTAGGTGTGTTTATATATATACGCATATACAGTCAAGTGATTTATTTAATATTTTTTGTCTAAATTGTCGTTTATAAAAGTATATAAGAAAGCCACTCATAATGCAACTGTTTTCTTTTATGTGAAGTCACAAGTAATAGTTTGCTTCTATGCTAAAATTGTTTTGTGTCAATTTGTTAAACCAAGTCATATAATAGTTTTGTGTCCGTTTTTTCTCTCAACATATTGTTTACTCGATATGAAAACTAAAATAAGATTTATTTTTTCACCTTATATTTTATTTTGATTACTTTATGTATTTCAAGTTTCTGAGAATCCAAACTTATGTTAGTGTGCATTGGATGAGTAAACACAATCTATTCTCAAAAAATTCTTTTTGACATAAAACGACTTCATTTGTTAAATGGTTTGAAAGTGCAAAATCTACTTATTTTGACAGCTTGTACATTGAGCCATTTTTAGCTACATTTTCTTTGTTACTTAAGTGGCATTACATGGTAATACTACAACTAGGTTGTATATATCATGTTGTATGTCAATATATGTTTAAAAATTCAAATTACCCTACTAAGTTTCAAATTAGTGCATTGTTTTCATATTTTTAAACAATAGAAATTAGCGCTGAAGTCAATCATAGGTTACAATCTGTCATACACTCTATTGTTTCCCAAAATCGAATTAGTTTCATATTGCATTTATCACATCTTTTGCCTTTTATATCATTTAGAAAAATCACACTCCATACGGAAAGAAAAAAATGAATACAAAACATCGTTAAATAGTTGTTCATAAGCTTACATGCTTCTAGAGTTGGTATAAGTGAAACCACTTTAAAGATAATATATTGTAATTGTACATGATAATTTGGTGTTGTTCATAGTGTCAGTGTTTGCTAAAGTATCGAAAATAAAATAATTTTTCTATAACAATGCAACACACAATAAATTTTTTAGTTAGAAATAAAAAGAACTGCTCTTTTTAAATTTACCGTCTTGATCAGGGTTTTTATGGTCCTTTAGAACTAAGGATATAGTGCAGAATTTACAGGTGAGTTATGGTGCTTGTTATCGCTTGTATTCATAGAACGACTATCATTGTAGATGATAAAGAGTATAAATGCATGAGTTTCATGTGGAAGTATATACATATTTGACCAAAATAGTAATATAGCCGATTTAAGGATTGAAACATAAATGTAAACTCTATGCGTAAAAAAAAGAGTGATGTAAATAAAGCTAATTTCCTACTTCAGTTCAACCTGTATTCGCACATATTATGGAGTTTGCTCCATTTACCCAAACTTACACACACACACACATATGTATGTATGTATGTATGTATGTATGTATGTATGTATGTATGTATGTATGTATGTATGTATGTATGTATGTATATATGTATGTATATGTACGTATGTATATATGTATATATATGTATGTATGTATGTATGTATGTATGAATGTATATGTATATGTGTATGTATATATGTAATGTATGTATGTTGGTTCAGGATGTGTGTGTCTGTATAATGTTTTATTTTGTTTTTTCTTTTTCTTTTTAAGTGGATGCAATGAAGTACATATTGGGATTCGTTTTGCATCACTTAATGAAGAAAACAAGACACTGGATATACTCTTTAACATTATTTTTGTAATGGGCTGGGCTGTGTCATATAAAGCCCATATTAGCTGATATATACTGATATATATTGCTTTGTAACTTCAACATTTTTCGAATACAATATGCAATACAAAGCATTATTCATTTCTCCTCAATACTGCAGTAATCATCTTCAACTTTCATAAAATCTTACATGGTATCAGAGCCATATTGCTTTACAGCAAGATTTTTTGAAAATAATTAAACCCATCAGAGGAATTTTCATCATTTGGGTTTAAATCCTTATCAAAGGACAAAGTTCTTCTCATTTAAGGATAATACCTGAATTAAATTGAGAGTGTCTTACCAAGAACATAAGTTTGGTTGCAACTTCTCAAATTTACATTCAAGCAGCAAGGAAAAGTACCAAATCCAGCATCAGTTCGGTCACAATTGAGAAGTGTCGTGCCAAGAACATCAGTTCGGTTGCAGCTTCTCAAGATTTGTATTCAAACAGAAAAGAAAAATATCAAATCATCAAATCTGATCAAGAAATTCAAATTCTTGGTAAGATCTCTCATTTCTTGAAGTTCTTTTTTGTGATTTCCCTCTTTGTATGCTATCCATTCTTGCAACCACATGGCTGAAGAAGACACTTCAGCCACTGCCACCAGTGCCATCAACTCTCAGCGAGCCATTACTGCCACTGAAAGCCTCCTCAAATCTGGAATTAACCCACAAAGTCAATTAGTCAATATTCATTTTGCTGAAGATAACTATCTACTTTGGAAACTACAAGTTGAAACTGCATTAGAAGGATATGGCCTCGAGGGACATATTCTTGGCACCATTCAAATTCCCCCTATTTGCATCACAAATCAAGAAGGAAAAGCCATAAGTAATGATGAGTACACAAGATATCACAAACAAGATAGACTAATTTGCTCATGGTTAATATCCTTTATTACTGCAGAGCTTCTATCTCATGTAACAGGGTGTAAAAGTGCATTTGAAATTTGGTCAACTGTTGAAAGGGGTTTTAATTCTCAATCTGCTGCCAAAATTCTATCATATAAAAGGTAGTTACACCTGATAAAAAAGGACAACATGAACATGAGAGAATACCTATTCAAGATCAAGTCAATATGTGACTGCTTTGAAGCAGCTAACCACAAAGTGTCCATCGCTGAGCATGTTATGACAATTCTTAATGGTTTAAATGAAGAATATGAGTCTGTTGTTGCTGTTCTCACATCACAAAAAGATTTACCATCCATTGAAGACATTCATTCTATCTTATTATCTCATGAAATAAGATTAGACATAAACAAATTACCAGAATCAGACATCTCTGCAAATTATGCTGCTAATTACAGAGGTAGAAACAGAGGTGGTCAAAACATACAAAGTAGTAACAAAGGTGGTCAAAACATAAAAAGGGGTGGAACCTCTAATAGATGAAGAGGCAGAGGAAAATTCAACAACAATTACAAACCAAAATGTCAAATTTGTGAAAAAATTGGTCACACTGCTGTTAAATGTTACATCAGGTTGAACCTGAACTATGTGCCAGGTCAAGGCTCTAGCAAACAGAGGAATTCAAATTCAAGTGCAAACATGGCTCAAGTTTAGCAAAATTCAGAAAATCAAATAATAAACATAAATGAATCAGAAAACACTGAATCAGCATGTGAAGACTATTGGTACCCAGACTCAGGAGCAACCAATCACATCACAAATAATCTGAATAATCTAAATCTTGGTGGGAAGGAGTACAAAGGTATGAACTCTATTCATATGGGTAATGGTAACCCTATTGCTATTACACACACTGGTAGGTCTGTTATTGTAACGACCGGTATTTTATGTGACGATAATCGTAGAACATTTATCACTAGGTCATTAGTATTGTTCAGGGTTTAACCCTATTAGTGCTTAGGTCGTGATGGAGTTAGGTCGGTAGAGCGACCTAAGGTAGTTAGCGACCTAGGAAGTTTAGGTCGTGAGGAACGACCTAAGGAGATAGGCCGGTTTAGGTAGATTAGCGACCTATAGGCTATGGCCGACCTAAGAAGGCAAGCGAGTTAGTGGGTTAGCGGCTTGGAGGGTGACCGACCTATAGGGGAGAGCGACCTATAGATATTGACCGGTTTAAGGAGCTTGCGACCTAAGGGATAGTGATATAAGATAGGTTGGGTTAAGATATTACCGACCTAAGGAGAGTAGGTCGTTGAGCGACCTAAGGGAAGTGTTAGGTCGCTAGGTAGGTTAGGTCGGCAGGCAGATAGGTCGCATGTTATTCTAGGTCGGTATGGTGTTAGGTCGTAGGTCGTTGGCAATAGTTAAGTCGCTAGGTCATGTAAGTCTTTAGGTCGGTAGGCTGTTAGATCGCATAGGAATTAGGTCGGCCGAGTGTTGATTCGTATGGCTCTGGGATTGGTTAGGCCGTTAGGTCGTTGGAGTGTATAGATCGGCAGTGACCTATGTTAGGTCGGGGTTTTTAGGTCGGCAACGACCTAAGTCTGGGCGACCTAAGGGTGATTTCAGCCTATAAATAGAGGGGTTTGGCTCACTTTTTGGCACCGGATTTTGAAGCGACGAAGTGCTGCCATTTTGAGAGCTCGACTACAACATTTCTTTATCTTCTTTTCTCCACTCCAATCTAGTTCTAACATCTATACAAGATCGAAGATCGAGATTGAAGATCCAAGAGCTAAAGTTGAAGATCTTCAGCCAACCAAGCTAGATTTCATCGTTTCAAGCGAGATTTCGGCGAATCAAGCTTGAAGCTTCGCTGTCCAGATCTGAAGTTGATAGTTTTTGAAGTGTTTAGGTGATTTGGTGAGTGGTGGTTATCTCTCACGCGGACCCAAAGGAGTATATTGGATTGGTGGTTTGTTGGAGTGTTGTAGATAGTGATTTTATGCATTTTTCCTTAGAATCCAAGTGTAGATCCATTACTTATGAAGATGTTTACTTATGCAAGTTCATTTACCAAGTTGTAGAGATAAAAACCCATGATTTATATTTGTTGGATCTATGCTAAAAACCTATGATTCATGTATGTTATATCTATGCTCATTTATTTACGAAATTGCCATTGTAGTTATAAATGCCTACTTAGACCATATTTGATTACTTGATTGCTTAAGCTAATGATTGATTTGATTGATTGCTATGCATGATAGTTGATTGATAGTTAGATCTAGACAAGATGGTCGAAGATGATTCAAAAGCTAAGTGGAAAGGCTCTTGAATGGTGAAAGCTGCTTGTGGCATATGAAGCGGATGTTGAAGCTCATATGTATGGATTAGATGATGTTGAGATGGGACTTTTCCATGATGCGATGAGGCAAGCCATGATGTTGAGATGAGACTTTGCTATGATGCGATAAAGCGAAGCATGATGTGAGATAGCCTTGGTTTAATCCAGACGGGATCATCCCAAGCATGTTGATAACTCGATGATGCAATGCGAGTTGGTTGATAATGGTTAGCTTGAGAGGCGCTTGAGCTAGTATGGAAATAGTCGTCGAGGAGGATGACTAGGAGGCTGAGATCTCATCGTTGTTGGAGGTTCTAGCATGCTCAAAGCAAGAGTACGTTGGAACGGGCTGCGACGACGTTCCAAGCACGGGCTGCGACGACGTGCTAGTACTCTGGGTAGTTGCGAAAATTCCTAGGCACGGGCTGCGACGACGTGCGGAGTTATGTCTAGAACCGGGGTTACCATTAGCCCTTGACAGATGGTCGTTCAACTAACGGTGAAATCAAGGCAATGATAACAGTGATAGCCAGAGTCATGGATGTTTGGACGTTTGATTGTATCATCATTCGGTCTCAAGAGCGGTGTTTTCTGGGTGCTTATCTGATCTTGGTTTAGGCCTTGGGGGTTTGTATTTGGAAAACATCGACCTTGACTCGAGTGATCATTGCTTTACTTTAATTGCTTGCTATGTTATGCTTACTTCTCCTTAATGTGTGTCTGGAGGCTATCACTGTAGAAAGAGGTGGAGTGGGATGGTTTGGTTCCTATTCCTTTATCCCTTATACTCTTTTGGTATGCTTGATAGTTGATTTACTGCTCACTAAGACTTTGTCTGACTCAAGGTTTTATGTCTCCTCTTATTACCTTGGGTTGTTCATCCATGTTGGGATGGGCAGACTAGGTAGCAGGTGACAGGTGCTGTTCTTGGAGATCTACGCTGATGATGACAAAGACGAGCAGGAGGCTTTTGCATATTATTTCATATTATATGTACTGGGTGTTCCGCTGCTGTATTTGTTTGAGTGTTATGTAGTGAGGCTTTGATGTATGGATGATTCATATGTTTGTATAAAACTATTATGATGCTTATATGATGATGTCCTGTTCTATAGAGCTTCACTATATTATATTTCTCTATTGTATTTATCCATGCGCTGTGAGTTGTACGATAGATCCTGTGATGTTTATTCTACCTTGACGGTCACCCATGGCTGCCTGGCACACCTTCAGCGCACCATTCTCTTGTTTCCGTGCAGGAGTCATGGGCGGTCGTCACATTTGGTATCAGAGCTTTGGTTAATCGATTTTAGCCAACGCTCGCTGACGTAACTACGTAAGAGAGACATAGTTGTATTTTGATGGATGATTACTATATATAATATAGTAGTTTAGATGGATTTGAACTCCTTATGTAGTTGTTTCTCAAGGTGTTCTAAATCATTCCTTTTTGTAGATATTAAGGATGAGTCGAAGTGAGAGACAAGCCTTTAGGGAAAGCCGTGCTGCTGGGGGAGCTACTGATTATGCTGCGATGTTTGAAGCTATGATGACTTCCATTATGAGAAGGATACCAGCTTCAGGGTCATCTGTAGATGTTGGAGTTCAAGTTCAAGCTCCAAGACCGGTGGATTTTGCTAAGCTTTGCAAGGACTATACTTCTCATGGAGGAAAGGTTTTCTTGGGAACGGAATTGACCATTGAAGTGCAGAGATGGATAGATGCTTGTAGAAGGATTTTTGGTGACTTGGGAATTGAGGATGCAACTAAGAGGAAGCTCGCATCAAGGCAACTTCAAGGGAGAGCTTCGGATTGGTGGAATTCTATCACCATTGATACTCCGGAGGAGGAGATTACTTGGGAGCAATTCCAAGTTAGATTTGAAGCTAAGTTCATCTCTACGGCTCAGAAATCTGTTCTGTTTAAGAAGTTTGTGGAGCTCAAGCAAGGTGGGAGACCAGTTCTTGAGTATGTTTCTGAGTTTGAAGCTTTGTCCAAGTATGCTCGATCGTATATTGATTCTCCCTATCAGAAGAATGAGAAGTTTGTGACCGGTTTGGATACTTATCTTGGAAGGCAGTTGGTGGATCATTTGGACGATCCGTTTGAGAAGATTGTGGAAAAAGCCCTCAGGCATGAGTGTTTGTTTCCTAGGGAAAGTTCTGTTGTCGCTGTAACCAAGGAAGGATCTAAGCCACAGCAGAGTGGAAACAAGAAGAGGAAGCAGCAGCAACAGAAGGGTAAGGATAGCCAGAAGAAGCCAAGGGGCGAAGTGACTTGCTACAATTGCCAGCAGAAGGGTCATCTCTCCAAGGATTGTAGGAATCCAAGGGCGCCGGCGAAATGCCACAATTGTGATAAGCCAGGGCATTTCAGGAGGGATTGTCCGGAACCAAGGAGGGATAGGCAGATTGTGCAAGCTTATGCTATGGGAGTTGTGCCGTCGTCTTCAAAAGCTCCTACTGCTAAAGAGAAGGGGAAAAATGTGGTGGTTCAAGGTACTCTTTCCATTTGTGATGTTCCAATTAGAGTGTTGTTTGATACTGGAGCGTCTCATTCTTTTGTTTGTGATGATTTGGTAGGCCGGTTAGGTTTGAAACCGAATATTGTTGATAGGCCATTGGTTGTGACAAATCCAGTTGGGGGTTCGTCATGTTTGTGTATGATATGCCATGGTCTAGTTGTGTCGAGTCATGATTGCTCGTTTGTTTGTGATTGCTTTGTTCTGAACTTTGCGGGGTTCGGAATTATTTTGGGTATGGACTGGCTTAGGAAGTATGCGGCAAGGATTGATTGTGAGAGGCTGGAGGTGACAGTCGGGAATGTGGAAGGGCGAAAGGTTGTGATACGATGTAAGCATGAAGAAGGCGTCTTCATGAGCTTCATGTATTCGCTGGTTGTTCCATGGGATGGACTGTCATCGGTGCCTATTGTGAATGGACTTGAGGATGTCTTTGACGAGGTCAAAGGGTTACCGCCGCATAGGGAGATCGAGTTTTGTATCGATCTAGTTGAGGGAGCCAGACCTGTTGTGATGCCTCTTAGGCGGATGGCGCCTAGGGAGCAGCAAGATTTGAAGGTGCAAGTTGATGACCTTTTACAGAAAGGATTCATTCGGCGTAGTGTGTCCGAATGGGGTGCACCAGTTGTGTTCGCAACCAAAGCGGATGGATCATTGAGGTTGTGTGTGGATTATCGTGAGCTGAATAAGGTGACTAAGAAGAACAAGTATCCATTGCCGAGGATAGATGACTTGTTTGATCAGCTTCACAAGGCTAAGGTGTTCTCTCAGATGGATTTGGCAATGGGATTTCACCAGTTGAGAGTGGCTAAGGATAGTGTGCCGAAGACTGCTTTCAGGACACAATCGGGTTTTTATGAGTGGCTGGTAATGCCGTTTGGATTGACTAACGCACCAGCATATTTTGTGGATCTTATGAATAGAGTATTCAGAGATCAGTTGAACAAGTTCGTACTTGTATTCGTGGATGATATTCTGATTTATTCCATAACCGAGGAAGAGCACAAGATGCACTTGCGTATTGTTTTGGAAATCTTACGGAAACATCAGCTGAAGGCTAAGTTTTCGAAGTGACACTTCTGGAAGAGTGAAGTGAGATTCTTAGGCCATGTTATTTCTGGAAATGGAATAGCGGTTGATCCCGCTAAGGTGGCAGCAATCCAGGATTGGGTTAGACCTAAGAATGCATCAGATGTAAGAAGCTTTCTTGGATTAGCAGGATATTATCGTCGGTTTATCAAAGACTTTTCCAAGATAGCTGCACCGTTAACAGGATTGACGAAGAAGAACCAAGTGTTCAGATGGGATGATAAGTGTGAGCAAGCTTTCGTAATCCTAAAAGAGCGACTAACAAGTGCTCCTGTTTTGACTATTCCAAGTGGGAATGATGAGATGGTGGTTTACACCGATGCATGTGGTACTGGACTTGGAGCAGTGCTAATGCAAAAGGATAGAGTTGTTGCGTATGCAAGTCGACAACTAAAGCCGCATGAAAGGAATTACCCGACTCATGATTTGGAGTTGGCGGCGATTGTGTTTGCTCTGAAGATGTGGAGACATTATCTATTGGGAGTTCGATTCGAGTTGTTTACGGATCATAAGTCGTTGAAGTATCTTTTCTCCCAAAAGGATTTGAATCTTCGGCAGCAACGGTGGCTAGAGTTTTTGGCATCATATGATTTTGGTATAGCTTATACTCCGGGAAAAGGTAACGCAGTAGCTGATGCGTTGAGTCGAAGACATGCCGGATTGGGAGCCATGTTTTCGGAATGGAAGAGTCTCGAGTATTTGGCTGGATTTGATTTCAGGCCCAGATCTGAATTGGAACCTGAGATGTTGGCAAACTTATCGATAAGGCCTACTCTGGTGGAGAGAATTGGCGAGAGCCAAAAGCGAGACGATAAGCTTGTCAAGATTATCCGAGATTTGGAATCTGGATTGGACCCAGAAAAGGATAAAGGATTCGAAGTCGATCGAGAGGGTTGGCTTCGGAAGCAAGGACGACTAGTTGTTCCCGATGTAGATGGATTGAGAGATGAAGTTCTTAAAGAAAATCATCACTCGAAGTTGACAATTCATCCAGGTGGAAATAAGATGTATCGGGATATGAAAAGAACCTATTATTGGGAAGGTGTGAAGAAGGATGTTGGAAATTTTATTTCCAAGTGTATGAATTGTCAGTTGGTTAAAGCAGAGCAGAAAAAACCCAATGGATTACTTCAGCCATTAGAGGTTCCTATATGGAAGTGGGAGCAAGTGTCGATGGATTTTGTCGATGGCCTACCTAGAACCAGAGCAGGGAATGAAGGGATTTGGGTCATAGTAGATCGGTTGACCAAGAGTGCAAGGTTCATTCCTGTTCGATCAACTAGGACTGCATCGAAGTTGGTCGAGCTTTATGTTAAGTGGATAGTTCGATTCCATGGTGTTCCGAAAAGTATAGTGAGCGACCGAGATCCTTTGTTCACTAGTGGATTTTGGAAGAGCTTCCAGGAGGTTTTGGGAACTGAGTTGTGTTTGTGTACAGCTTATCACCCTCAAACAGATGGTCAGACTGAGAGAATCAACCAAGTTTTGGAAGATCTTCTCAGAGCTTATGTTTTGGTTCATTTGGTGGAATTTGCTTATAACAACAGTTATCAGTCGAGTATTGGTATGGCACCATTTGAGGCATTGTATGGAAGACCGTGTAACTCTCCGACATGTTGGTTGGAAACTGGAGAAAAACTGATACTTGGGCCAGAGATGATTCGACAGACTTCGGATTGTATAGGGATCATTCGGTAACGAATAAAGGCAGCCAAGATCGTCAGAAAAGTTATGCCGATAATCGTCGTAAGGATTTGGAATTCGACGTAGGTGATATGGTTTTTGTGAAGATTTCTCCTCTGAAGAATGTTATTTGATTTGGAAAGAAAGGAAAGTTAACTCCGAGATTTGTTGGACCATTCCCGATTATCGAGCGAATTGGAAAGCTCGCTTATAGATTAGAGTTACCGGAAAAGATGGCGGGTGTGCACAATGTTTTTCATGTATCTTATCTACGGAAGTATGTGCATGACTCGAATACGGTGGTTTCTGCTGATAGCTGTGAAGATTTAGAAGTTGATCCAGTTGTTTCGAGACCTCGTAAGCCGCTTCATGTTGTTGAAACCGACACGAAACAGCTTAGGAGGAAGACGATTACGTTGCTCAAGATACAATGGAGTGATGATGTTAACGACTGTACGTGGGAGGAGGAAGAGAGGATGAAGGCAGCTCATCCTGAACTCTTCGAGGTATGGCCCTAAGGTGTCGTGACATCTCATGAATTTGTAACTTGTTCTATCTTAGAATTCTGCATGCTAGGCTAGAAATTGGATGCATGGTTTGTTGATTGCTATGGATGATAGGCATGCAGAATAGTTTTGATTGCTGTTGTTCGTTTGGAATTTCGGGGGCGAAATTTCTAAGGGGGAGAGAATGTAACGACCCGTATTTTATGTGACGATAATCGTAGAACATTTATCACTAGGTCGTTAGTATTGTTCAGGGTTTAACCCTATTAGTGCTTAGGTCGTGATGGAGTTAGGTCGGTAGAGCGACCTAAGGTAGTTAGCGACCTAGGAAGTTTAGGTCGTGAGGAACGACCTAAGGAGATAGGCCGATTTAGGTAGATTAGCGACCTATAGGCTATGGCCGACCTAAGAAGGCAAGCGAGTTAGTGGGTTAGCGGCTTGGAGGGTGACCGACCTATAGGGGAGAGCGACCTATAGATATTGACCGGTTTAAGGAGCTTGCGACCTAAGGGATAGTGATATAAGATAGGTTGGGTTAAGATATTACCGACCTAAGGAGAGTAGGTCGTTGAGCGACCTAAGGGAAGTGTTAGGTCGCTAGGTAGGTTAGGTCGGCAGACAGATAGGTCGCATGTTATTCTAGGTCGGTATGGTGTTAGGTCGTAGGTCGTTGGCAATAGTTAAGTCGCTAGGTCGTGTAAGTCTTTAGGTCGGTAGACTGTTAGGTCGCATAGGAATTAGGTCGGCCGAGTGTTGATTCGTATGGCTCTGGGATTGGTTAGGCCGTTAGGTCGTTGGAGTGTATAGATCGGCAGCGACCTATGTTCGGTCGGGATTTTTAGGTCGGCAACGACCTAAGTCTGGGCGACCTATGTTAGGTCGGGATTTTTAGGTCGGCAACGACCTAAGTCTGGGCGACCTAAGGGTGATTTCAGCCTATAAATAGAGGGGTTTGGCTCACTTTTTGGCACCGGATTTTGAAGCGACGAAGTGCTTCCATTTTGAGAGCTCGACTACAACATTTCTTTATCTTCTTTTCTCCACTCCAATCTAGTTCTAACATCTATACAAGATCGAAGATCGAGATTGAAGATCCAAGAGCTAAAGTTGAAGATCTTCAGCCAACCAAGCTAGATTTCATCGTTTCAAGCGAGATTTCGGCGAATCAAGCTTGAAGCTTCGCTGTCCAGATCTGAAGTTGATAGTTTTTGAAGTGTTTGGGTGATTTGGTGAGTGGTGGTTATCTCTCACGCGGACCCAAAGGAGTATATTGGATTGGTGGTTTGTTGGAGTGTTGTAGATAGTGATTTTATGCATTTTTCCTTAGAATCCAAGTGTAGATCCATTACTTATGAAGATGTTTACTTATGCAAGTTCATTTACCAAGTTGTAGAGATAAAAACCCATGATTTATATTTGTTGGATCTATGCTAAAAACCTATGATTCATGTATGTTATATCTATGCTCATTTATTTACGAAATTGCCATTGTAGTTATAAATGCCTACTTAGACCATATTTGATTACTTGATTGCTTAAGCTAATGATTGATTTGATTGATTGCTATGTATGATAGTTGATTGATAGTTAGATCTAGACAAGATGGTCGAAGATGATTCAAAAGCTAAGTGGAAAGGCTCTTGAATGGTGAAAGCTGCTTGTGGCATATGAAGCGGATGTTGAAGCTCATATGTATGGATTAGATGATGTTGAGATGGGACTTTGCCATGATGCGATGAGGCAAGCCATGATGTTGAGATGAGACTTTGCTATGATGCGATAAAGCGAAGCATGATGTGAGATAGCCTTGGTTTAATCCAGACGGGATCATCCCAAGCATGTTGATAACTCGATGATGCGATGCGAGTTGGTTGATAATGGTTAGCTTGAGAGGCGCTTGAGCTAGTATGGAAATAGTCGTCGAGGAGGATGACTAGGAGGCTGAGATCTCATCGTTGTTGGAGGTTCTAGCATGCTCAAAGCAAAAGTACGTTGGAACGGGCTGCGACGACGTGCTAGTACTCTGGGTAGTTGCGAAAATTCCTAGGCACGGGCTGCGACGACGTGCGGAGTTATGTCTAGAACCGGGGTTACCATTAGCCCTTGACAGATGGTCGTTCAACTAACGGTGAAATCAAGGCAATGATAACAGTGATAGCCAGAGTCATGGATGTTTGGACGTTTGATTGTATCATCATTCGGTCTCAAGAGCGGTGTTTTCTGGGTGCTTATCTGATCTTGGTTTAGGCCTTGGGGGTTTGTATTTGAAAAACATCGACCTTGACTCGAGTGATCATTGCTTTACTTTAATTGCTTGCTATGTTATGCTTACTTCTCCTTAATGTGTGTCTGGGGGCTATCACTGTAGAAAGAGGTGGAGTGGGATGGTTTGGTTCCTATTCCTTTATCCCTTATACTCTTTTGGTATGCTTGATAGTTGATTTACTGCTCACTAAGACTTTGTCTGACTCAAGGTTTTATGTCTCCTCTTATTACCTTGGGTTGTTCATCCATGTTGGGATGGGCAGACTAGGTAGCAGGTGACAGGTGCTGTTCTTGGAGATCTACGCTGATGATGACAAAGACGAGCAGGAGGCTTTTGCATATTATTTCATATTATATGTACTGGGTGTTCCGCTGCTGTATTTGTTTGAGTGTTATGTAGTGAGTCTTTGATGTATGGATGATTCATATGTTTGTATAAAACTATTATGATGCTTATATGATGATGTCCTGTTCTATAGAGCTTCACTATATTATATTTCTCCATTGTATTTATCCATGCGCTGTGAGTTGTACGATAGATCCTGCGATGTTTATTCTACCTTGACGGTCACCCATGGCTTCCTGGCACACCTTCAGCGCACCATTCTCTTGTTTCCGTGCAGGAGTCATGGGTGGTCGTCACAGTTATATCAGGGAAAATAAAACTATACCTGAATAACCTTCTTAGAGCTCCTTTAATTAAAAGAAATTTACTAAGTGTGTCACAATTTGCTAAGGACAATAAAGTATACTTTGAATTTTATCCTGAACACTGTGTTGTCAAAGATATTCTAACCAAAGAAAATCTTTTGCAGGGTAAAAATCATAAAGGCCTATTCAAATTCTGTTTGGCTAAGTCAAGATACTGTGAAAATAAAAGAATGTGGTGTAATAGTGCTGAAAATAGGAAGACTAAAAATTGTAAAATGTTTGACTTATGGCATAGCAAGCTTGGTCATCCCAATGTAAAAATTGTGAAATATGTGATGAATAACAATGCCATCTCTTCTGGTGATTGTACTTTACCATATATCTGCACATATTGTCAAATGGGTAAAAGTCACAAATTACCTTTTACAGACTCTAAAACTATATATAATAATCCACTGGAAATGGTTGCCACTGATCTATGGGGACCAACACCAATATGTGCAGACTATGGTTACAAGTACTATATATCCTTTATTGATGCTTATTCCAAATATGTATGGATATACTTTTTAAAAGCTAAATCTGAAACATATAATGCTGTTATACAATTTATAAATACTGCTGAAAAGCAAACGAACCATACAGTTAAAGTGTTTCAGTCTGATGGTGGATCAGAGTTCCTACCACTAAAAACTTATTTTAAAAATAAAGGGATTATTCACAGAATCACATGTCCACACATCTCTGAACAAAATGGGATAATTGAAAGAAGGCATAGACAAATTGTAGAAACTGGATTGACTTTGCTGGCTCAATTATCAATGCCTCAAAATTTTTGGCCAGATTCCTTTTCAACTTCAGTATTCCTAATAAATAGATTACCCACTAAGGTACTGAAGCTGAAAAGTCCACTGGAAACATTATTCAATGTCAAGCCAGATTATCTACATCTAAAAGTTTTTGGTTGTTTGTGCTTTTCTTATCTCAGACCTTTTAATAAGCACAAATTAAACTATAGATCATCCCCATGTACATTTATGGGATATACTACAAATCAAAAGGGGTACAAGTGCTTAGACAAAAATGGGAAAATATTCATCTCAAGGCATGTTGTTTTCAATGAAAAAATATTTCCATTCAAAGAAGCAGAGGTCAAAACAACCAAAAAGATGTACAACCCAAAAGATTCTATACCTGCTGTGCCAGTTGTATCAGAACAATCTGCCAAGTCCAACACTGATCAAGCCCACAATGACATCACTGGTCCTCAACTCACTATGTCTGGCACCAGTCAGTCCAACACCAGAACATGTCAAGAACAGGATGGCACAATCTGTACACCTGATCATCCATCTCAGCAAAGAGTTAGCATGCAATCCTATGAATTATCTCAACAATCAGAAAATCAAAGCAAACAACAGCATGGTGAAAATATGAACCAACAGCAGGATAACACTGCTACAAGACACCACATGGTGACAAGATCAAAAAGTGGAATTTTCAAAGCAAAAGTCTACAGTGCCAATTTAAATACTGAAGAACCATGCAACTACCTTCAGGCCTTAGAGAATGAAAACTGGAAATCTGCCATGGCATAGGAATATGATGCTTTAGTTAAGAGTAATACATGGAAATTGGTTCCAGCACCCAAAGACAAAAATGTTGTTGGGTGCAAATGGACTTTTAAATTAAAAAGAAATGCAGATGGTACAATATCTAAGTATAAGGCAAGATTAGTTGCAAAAGGCTATTCACAACAGGGAGGATTTGATTTTAAAGAAATATTTTCACCTGTTGTGAAACCTACCACTATTAGAGTAGTCATTACTATTGCCTTATACAAGAATTGGACCATCAAACAGCTTGATGTTAGTAATGCTTTTTTAAATGGCATTTTACAGGAAGAAGTCTTCATGGAACAACCACATGGCTTCATTAAAGAGGAAAACAAAGGACTTGTGTGCAGATTAAATAAATCACTGTATGGGCTGAAACAAGCACCAAGAGTGTGGTTTGAAAAACTAAAAGCCACACTTGTCAAACTGGGATACAACTCAACAAAATTCGACATATCATTATTTACCAAATTCAATAACAATATCACAATATATGTACTGATTTATGTTGATGATTTCATTGTTACAGGCAACAATGAAACTGAAGTTAACAAGTTAATTAACTAGCTAGGTCAAGAGTTTTCTATCAAAGACCTTGGCTACCTGAACTATTTTTTAGGCATAGAAGTTACAAAGCTTCCACATAATTCCATTCACTTATGCCAAAAGAAATATATCACTGAAATCCTATGCAGAGCAAAAATGGATAAAGCAAACTCAATATCTACTCCCATGGTCAGTAATGTTCAAATATCTAAACATGAAGGGGAAGCAATACTCAATGATAAACAGTACAGAAGTATAGTTGGCTCACTACAATATGCAACAGTCACAAGGCCAGAAATAACATTCAGTGTTAACAAGGCAGGCCAATTTATGCAAAAACCTACTACTGATCATTGGAAACTTGTCAAAAGAATACTGAGATACCTAAAGGGCACAATAGACCTTGGATTAAATATGCAAGCAAGTAAAACACTAAACATAACTAGTTATGCTGACTCAGACTGAGCAAATTACCCTGACAACAGAAGATCTACAAGTGGTTATTGTATATTTCTTGGAAAAAATCATGTTTTCTGGTATTCAAAGAAACAAACTACAGTTGCTAGATCTAGTAGCGAGGCCGAGTATAGGAGTGTAGCCAATGCTGTGTCAGAAATTATGTAGATTGAATCACTGTTATCTGAACTACAAGTTAAATCAGAAAACAAACCAACTATATGGTGTGACAACTTGAGTACAGTTCATTTATCTGCAAACCCTATTCTACACTCTCGTACCAAACACATGGAATTGGGTTTATACTTTGTTCGTGATCGAGTTAGCTGTGGAAAACTGAATGTTAATCATTTACCATCTACACATCAAATAGCCGATATACTCACTAAACCACTTTCCAAATCGAATTTTATTCGATTCAGAGATCAAATGAAAGTAAACAGAAGTAGCAGTAATAAAAATCGTACCTTCATACCTAACTTACCTACTGCTGAGATTAATTTGAGTCTGAAGAAGGAAGATGAAGTCATCACAGCACGAAAGACCGAGCCTTTCTCAAGATCTGTCAATCTGAAGGAATATGAAGTTATCACAGCACAAAAGACTAAGACTTTCTCAAGATCTATCAATTCTTCCTCCTGATTCAGTTATCGCTACATGATGATGACATCAGTGCTACCCTAGCTGTTTCTCCTTCAACATTCTCTCATTTTCTATGCCAGCGATGAAGATCGCCTAATTCCTTTGCCATTGACAGGCTAATTCTTTCGTCGCTTCAAACCCTAAAGGAGCTAGGGCTTGCGGGGGAGTAATGAAGAAAACAAGACACTGGATATACTCTTTAACATTATTTTTGTAATGGACTGGGCTGTGTCATATAAAGCCCATATTAGCTGATATATACTGCTTTGTAACTTCAACATTTTTCGAATAAAATATGCAATACAAAACATTATTCTTTTCTCCTCAATACTGCAGTAATGATCTTCAACTTTCATAAAATCTTACATCACTCCACCTAATAACAAAAGTGATAGTTGTTTCCTATCATTCTTTTCTTCTTGATCTCTCTATCTTCCATAACATCAAAATAATTTTATTAGGCTATCATATCTTTTATACTTGGGTCACATGCTATGAAATTTTAATTGACATAATTTAGTTAGACTATCATGTCTTTTATATTTCCATTTTTGCTTTGTGTGTGTGTGTCCATGGCTTCTTCTTATTGAGGGGCAGATGCATTTTTTCCCGTTGAGTGGGATTGCATCTTCGGTGGGTTTTAAAATACTCAACCCAGAAAATAAACTACTCAAAAATACTGCACAAATTCTCAACCTAGAAAACTTAAATTCCAAAAAACAAATTTGCTTTTGTGGTTGGTTTCGGGTCATGGTTGTTCGAATTGTGGTTGCGGGTTGATTGAGGAGATTGAGGTGAGGTTGCAGATTTGGTAGAGGAAGGGATTTGTGGGTCACGGTTGTTCGATTGGTGGTCAGGTTTGTTGAGGGTGTTTGCGATTTTGGATTGGTGGTTGTGGTGGTTGCTGCTGGAGATGGAGACGTGTTTGGTTGTGAGGTTCTGATTTTTTTCAAAGGGAACGAAGTGGTTCGGGTTGTGTTGCTGATTGAGGGTGAGGTTGGTTGGTTAGATTTTGGAGGAGGCATTTGGTTGTAGGTCGGTGGAGATTGGTCGAGTTTGGTGATGCTTTGTTTCAGTCATTTCATGCTACGGTTGAACTGTTTTTTGCAATGGCATGTTGATGTGGCTGAACTTACAGTGGTTGGAGGTGGTTGTGATGGTGCATGAGGGTGATTGAAGAGGTGTATACGAAAAAAAAGATAGAGAAATTGTTTTGGTGAGGGGAGACGATGGCATTGAAGTCAGTGGGTGGTAATTAATGAAACTTGCAATTTTGCTGCGGTTATAAGTGTTTTCCTCAGAGCTTCAGGTTGTAGTGTTTGACTTAGGTTGTGGATCGGTTTGCGATAGTAAAGGAGAGATGGTCGTGGTGGCAGGTTGGTAAACAGGGAATGTTGGTTTTGTTTGTGAGGAAGATGGTTTTTTTGTAAGGAAGTAGTTGTGGTTTGAGGTTGTAGTTTGCAGTTTATTTGATGATGTAGGATAACTGTTGCAGCGATTTGGGAGGGTGGCGGTGAGGAACAGTGAATGAATAGGGTTGCAAATTAGGGTAAAGGTGATGTTGGAGTCTTTGTTTCAGGTAGTAGGTGGGCTTGCGGTTCTTGTTGTGGTTCTTGAGTGGCAGAGGAAGTGTGAATGTCGATGATCTTGCGGTTTTTGGTTAACTAGCTTGTAATATTTATTGTCACAAATGGTTTGAGGGTTCCATATGTTTCAAGGTGCAAAGCTACAAAAATAACTAACGAATAATTTGAGTGTGGACCATTGTTAGAATGAGGAAAAATAGAAATTTGATCTTTGTTAATATATTAGAAACATATGTTAGCCTTTTTTGTTTATTATTTTTAATAGAAGGCGCAACCGTTAAATATTGTTGAAAATCGAACATTGAAGTGTCTCATCTCCCCACTAGCATGGTGTATAAATTACAGAAGTTGTTGAAGAACCATTTCATGTTATGTGCTTAACGTCTTATTTAGTTTATATGCTCTGAGGTCTGACATCTGTTATTGATAATTTCAGATTGTCAGGCATGTGATTGAGGAGTTCTCAATGAATAATGTGTTGTCCTTTGGTTACGATCAGGTATGCCATATGCCATGAAGTGCTCATTCTCTCTATCTCTTGCATTATTCTCATTCAGATATCAATCAAGTTTAGATGAATATCCAAATTTAAGTATACGATCTCTATGTCGAGGCAGTTGCTTCTTCTTCAAAAACAAATGTTATTTTCAGTCTTAACATTTGTGTTGTTGCTGTAATGTTTTTTTGATGCGTAGCCAAACTCGTATGTTTGTTGAAACTTAATACAAGATATAGGTTTTGAGCCAAAGATTTATACAAGTGTTAGGTCCGAGATGTTCCTTCCAATTATAGGAACTTACAAGTGTTATTAACTACACAATACAAAACATGAACCATATTTGTGAAACATTTGAAATTCACTTTACCTATAAACTTTTCTTTTGTAAGTGTTATTAACTACAAAATACAACAAAAATGCAATATTATGCAATTTCTCAACTAAAGCTTTCAATGCAAGTTTACCTTTAGGCAGTGAAGATTTAGATGTTTCTATTATACATTATTGATGCCATCTACAAATTCTTGCAATGTGAGATTCTTTATTTTCAATACTAGGCATCACAAGATGCTATGCAAACATCTACATTTCTTCTTTGTATTTGACTGTCTGCACCCTATCTGCACCTTTTATCCCTATCATTATCCAGTTCTACTCCATTTTTTTAACCTAATTATTTTGCCTTGTATAACTAGTTGACTAAAATTTATATTCTTGGGTTGAACTTTGGTTTAATGATCCTTTACAGAATTCAATAGTGAACACATATGCTGACAATAATAATCCAAAGAATATTGGATTTTTATTTCACTAAAGATAAGTTTTAGCAACGAGTTATGTGAACAAAGACTCTTAAGAGTCAAAAAGTAAATCATAAAGCATACCTGGTTTGACCATTTTATTAAATGCATTTACCATGTCTTTTAAAAGGTATAAATTCTATTTATGCACCTTATTGAACGCTACAATTCATTTCAATTTTTTGAAAGTCAAGTCAAAGATCAGAAGTTATTAATTTTTTTGGAAGTGCATAAGGACCTGCAGCGAGGTTATAAGATGAAGAGAATAGTTTACCTTTTTTATTATCCTTATTTTTTATATAGTCACGGTTAGTATATATATATGGATATGTTTATGGATCCTAGTATCAGCATGTTTACCTAAAATTCAGTAGAATGGTCTATCCATCGATAAATGTTGAACATGGTACATCACATATTCCAATAGTCGGTGTGACTTTCCATTACTACTTAATTTCCATGTTCTATATGTTCTATAGCCAGCTTCCAAATAAATATTCGCACAGATATAAATATTAGTAGCCTTACGATTAAAAAGTCATTTGTCCCTGAAGCTATTTTCTGTCCATTTAAATGCAGAAATATATTTAAGAGTTTTGATTAAAAAGTCATTTGTCCCTGAAGCTATCTTCTGTCCATTTAATTAAATTTGTTTAAGCACTATAAAAAAAGGTGAAAGAAGACACAATAATAACTCTATTTGTTTCACCAAACATTAACATACTCATATCTCCTACAAAAACAGTGAAAGTTGTTAGAAATGAATGAATGAGGAAGTGGGAAGGTGAAGAATTAGAGTGTGTATTGAAACAAAGTCTCACATCATGGGATATTTATTTCAATATCACCATATATATCACAACCCATCAGAGAATATCAAACAAAAGAAGAATGGGAGTGATGAGGCAATGTGGCATGGCATGTAGGCTTTCATATTAATATTAAATATGTCAAAGATACTGCCGCTTGAGCATGTATGTGCCAAAACGGCTATTTTTCGATCGGATGAGCCAGTTCGTTTGAACGGTCACCAGATGCGACTATTCCCTTCCAAACGCGTGCACACAACGGTCGTTGATGTTGGTTTAAAGGTCGCAACCTTTCCAACAGTCACGACCGCTCTGAATAGGCACCTTCTCCAGCCTACAAATAGGCGGCCGGAATCTGAGAAACAAATTGCTTTCACCCGTGAACCTACGTACGATGGCAATATTGTTTCAAGAAAACAGTTTTCTGCTGAACTCGGACACTTTAATCGGTAATGCTTTTCATACAGATCTAGTCACGCATTTTTGTGTTACAATTTATTAAAATTAGTGACAGTTTTTGTCATTACTACTTCTGTGTTATTTACAGCTGCAAGGCAAATGAGATTGGTCATCTTCCTTCTGTATTTTTTATGACTGTGTTTACACTTGTATTAGCAGCCCTTTTAATGATGGTGTTATTAGCAACCCTTTTATTTAATGTATTTAAACAAAATGAGTTCATTAGGACTCTGTTTGCACTTTATTATGAGAAGTATTGAAATTAAAATGTTGTTTTTCTTTTAGTTGCTGGAATAATGACAGGTTAATATCTGAGAGCTAGGAGTATCCAAAATCTTTTAGACTTTTGGCATTGGAAATCTTTGCTGCGAATTTTTGGTATGACTTTTTGACTCTTTGGTGCATCTCGTCGTTCAATTTAGAATATAAATCGTAGATTTCATGATGTGTATAAATTTCATCAATTGGTTTCACATGAACTGACACCGGTGGCTGGTTTCATCAATTTGTCTTGACGTGTATATTTGGCATTGGCCAAACTGCTTGACTTTTGGCACTGCCAATCATGCTGCTTGATTAAACCACGGGAACTTCTCATCAGCTGGTTTCACATCCTATTTATGCTTTGCTACTCAATTTTATTTATATCTCATTTTTCTTTAGAAGTTGAGCAAATACATATGTTAGGCATGTTTGGTTAAAAATGCAAGGTAATCTCATTATTACTTAAATACACCTATTGTTTGGAGTTATTTTCAGTTTTTGTAGAAATTTAAATATAAGCCAGGAGGATTCTGTTGTGTAAATGTACACATATATCAAACATTTTTGATTAAAAATTCTAGGTAATTTCATTGATATTTCTTTATTTAAATGGATCTAGCCTTCTAAAAAATTCATTGAGTTTCAAAAATCTTAGTTATCTTTTAATATTAAACTATAGAAATTGTTTTCTCTTGAGTAAATACATGCATGTTATATCTGAATCAAATTGGTAATCCTAGTGTTTCTGACATTGGTCAAGAATTGAATTACTTCAAGGATTTACAAGCCCCTAAGGACTGGTAGCATTTATTAATCTTGGAAGCTATTACTGTGTTCTTGACGGCTTTCCATCATATATTACTTGATAAAAATAAAAGCTATTGTTTGCATAAGAAAATGCATGACTTAACAAGAAAAATTGCAGTTCAATAAAACATATCAGAATTTGTAAGAATATCACATATGTTTATTATATAGTGTTACATCTTGATTATCATATGTGTGATTAATATAATATGTTGATTATAAAATATGATTAATATAACATATGTTCGTTGTATATGTTTATATAAACTGTGTTATATATAAATTGTGGCTGTGTATAGAACTAGAATATGCTATATTGATTAGGAATTGGACAAAATATGATAGTGTTTATAAAACACCGTGACAGTATTCAATATTGTTTTCAAATTGCTGTTAAAATATTCAACGGCGTTTTAAAAACGTCGTTGAAATATTCAACAGCATTTAACAAATTTTGTTAAAAGGTTAAGCTTTTACAACAAGACAATAAGCTGCTATAAAATAGCATCGAAGCATTGCAAAAAACGCTATAAATAAATAACATAGCAACAACAGAAATGTTGTAAAAGAAGCCACAACATTGAAAGGAACGATGTAAAAAGTAATTATAGCATAGTATAACTACTATTAAATATGTATCTTAGGGAAACGAGCGCTAAGAAAAGTAATTTTGCTCATCAACACAAACGCTATAAAATGTATTAATGACTAACTAAACGTTATAAATATGTGCATTCTATAGCGTGTTATGTACCGCTATGGTATATATTTTTTTATCTATAATGGCATGTTCATATACAATATAGTTAAAACGGTATTAAAGGTTTTTATAGCATTTTTGAAACGTCCATTTTGTTGTAGTGGAACTATTTCATCACTTTGTGGTGGTTGTAGTTTTGTCTCCTCAGAGTATTCTCATCACCGGAGAAAGTGTATTCAGTTTCTTTAGCTTTGTTTGAACTCCTCAGAGGCATTTCTCATCATCGGAGCATTACTTACCCGCTGTTGTGCAATCTTTCTACAAGATCTTGATTCTTGTCGGTTGTGCCATGTCAGAAAGTAAGTCAGAACCCATTTCATCACTCTCGACTTTGGCTGCACCACCCACTATCATCAAGAAAGGTGTCAGAATCCTGAATCTTTCTTTCTTTTCCTGGTTTTCTCCTGAAAACCCATTTTCTCATCATTGACAAGGTCAATTAAACTTTCTTGATCTATACCCACAATCAGTAATCAGTCGTGGCAACTGACAATGATGATCAATCATTAAATACCTCACCAGCAAGATCTAAATCCAATACCCCTACCAAAACCCACTAGATGATCCAATCAAGTCTCTTATTAATCCTAAAGTCAAATTGTTAACATTCAACTTGATGAAAGTAGCTATTTGCTCTGGAAATTTCACGTGGAAACTTCCATCAGAGGATATGGACAGGAGGATTATATTCATGGCGCAACAATCATTCCTGAAAGATATACAGCAGACAGTGAGGGCGGATTAATCAAGAACAAAGAATATATATCATATTCAAGACAAGATAATTTGCTGTGTACCTAGATATTATCATCAATAAATGTTAATCTTCTACCACAGTTGGTAGGATGTAAAACCTCTCTATAAATATGGCAATCAGTTGAACAAATATTCAATTTACGGTCAGTAGAAAAAATTATGCACTACAAGTGACTAATGAAAAATCAAAGAAAAGACAACTTGTCTATGAGAGAATATCTCACAAAAATGAAAACATATTATGACCTTCTTGAGGCAGCTGGTTACAAAATAACAGATAATGAACAGATCTTGAGCATCATGAATGGTTTAGATGAGGAGTATGAGTCTGTTACAACAGTTATCCTATCAAAGGAGACAACACCAACACACAATATGTTCACTCCACTTTACTAGCTCATGAAGGAAGAATAGAACAAAGAAAACCCTTAAATTCTAACATGTCAATTAATATTGTCTCTCAATCAAGAAGCAGAAATCAAAACAAAGGCAATATAAGTCAAAAATCATCAGGGGGGGACTAAATTATAGAGACAAAGGTAGAGGAGGCAGATGGAACAATAATAACAACAGACTAAGGTGTCAAATTTGTGAAAGACATAGCCACACTGCACTTAAATGCTACTTTAGACTTGATCTCAACTATACACCTAGCAATCATAATACCAACAACAACCAAAGAAACTACAATCCTACTGCAAATATTACAAGCATGCAACAAGAAATAAGAAGCATGGTAGAAAGTTCAAGAAACTCTCACCAGAATGATGTTGTAAAACCTAAAGACATTCTGGATGAATGCTGGTATCTAGATTCTGGTGCCACAAATCATATAACAAGCAATTTAGACAACCTGAATCTCAGCAACAAAGAGTATAAAGTTAATCGGTCTATATACATGGGGAATGGTGAGTCAATTAATATAACTCATACTGGTATTGCCTGCATAAAAGGTGAGAGGCAACTCTATCGTAATAATTTATTAAGAGTGCCTCATATCAAAAAATAATAATCTTATAAGTGTATCACAGTTTGCAAGTGATAACAGTGTCTACATTGAATTTACCCTAAATATTGCTTAGTTAGAGATATACTAACTAAAGAAATTCTTTTGCAGGGTGAAACATATAAGGGGCTATATAAATTCACTCTTGTTGGTTCCAAGAACTTTGAAGTTAAGGGAAAGTGTTGTAATGTTTCTGAAATTGCTCAAACTGAAAATGGTTGGAGCATTTTTGATATATGGCATTTGAAATTAGGTCATCCCAATGCTAATATTGCAAGACAAATTTTAGTTGATAATAAAATTCCTTCTAAAATCACTAATCGGTTATCTGGTACAAGATGTTTTGTTTATAAATGGAAACCAAGTCTAGCATATTTTCTATAAAAAAACGAAACACAAAACGCTAACAAGTTACACAAAGTGCGATTAAGCCACATAAAGTGTGGTTAAGCTACTTAACCAAATCCTGATCCCTTTTATTTAATCAATCCTTTTATTGGTTAAAATTTCTTTATTAGTAAACTTATTTTACCGAATGAACTTCTATCTTTTTCTAAAGATTCAATACTTATAATTTTCTTCAAATTATCCATTTTAAGAAACGTAAATCCATTCAAAAGTTTGAGACTAATATTACTTGAACGTTGTCACTGCAAACTCAAAACCATATTGCTTTTGATTATCTTTAAATCATTCTTTTAAAGATCTATTTACGTCTCTATGTATAATCAAAAAGGGTTAGACGAATGTGATTAACACATCGTCACAATAAACTCAAACCATTTTCTAGTTTGTTACTATCTTAGAAATATTGTTTTAAAGATCGAAGTTCATGATCAATCAAAATCAATAATTGACTGATTGATTTTTAGTAAAAAAACTATTGCTTATACAAATCATGATTCATATGCTTTAACTCATTTTCAAACTTCTCAACTTAACCATTCCTCGTTCAAGATTTTAGCCATTTAAGTTTGAGCACTAATCGCTCCAAGCATTGCCTAAGCACTTCATTCTTAAATCTCACAAATGAACAAGCCTACCTCATCAGCTTATAATGTTAAGTATAGAATTAATGATTTTCATAAACAATCAGAAATCAACTCGAAGAACACGTTTTCGACATTTTCCACTTACATGTTCCTCGGTTTAATTCAAAACCATTTCACTTGTTGGATATTTGGAAACATTTTCATATACTTATTTTGATAATAAGTGAATTCACAACTTATTTTATTTTCAAACCATTTAAATTCCCTTTATATAATATCACTTTCCAAAATATCCATTTTATTTAAAAGATTATTCACTGTCCAAAATCATGAATATAATTCTCTTACCAAATTCATTATTACTTTTACATATTTAATTTAAAGGATTATTCGCTTTCCAAAATCATGAATATAATTCCTTACCCAATTCAGTACTTCTACATATTTAATCCAAAATAGTGAATATGATTCCTCACCCAATTCATTACTTCTACACATATAATTTAAAGAATTATTCACTATCCAAAATCATGAATATAATTCTTTACCCAATTCCTTAGTTCTACACATATAATTTAAATGATTATTTACTGTCCAAAATCGTGAATATAATTCCTTTAATAAACTTTCATACTTAACTTATCAAATTAAATTAGTTTCATATTTATAAAACAGTGTTTACGAATTCTATTTATATTTTATAAACCTCCATATACAAAATTCCTTTACCAAAAAATTCCATTTATATCTCATGTATATGTCAAAATCCAATTAGAAGTTAATTTACTTATAAATCTTGTTTATTTGCAAATTCATTCTTTTTATAAATTTATAAATCTTATTTACTTATAAGATTCAACTGTAACTTCATTTTAACACTTACCAACTCGTTTATAATGCCGTTACTTTTATTATAAAATATCAATTTTATAAATCTTATATATAAACCATTTATAATAAGTTCAAAAATCCAATTTAACTTATTTTAACGAAATAGTTAACTTTATATTTCAAAAATCATATTTTGATTCTATTCTACAAAACCATACTTTTTGTAACATAAAAATTATAAATTTTTATTTATTTAAAATAAATCTATTTCTTTAATCATTTAAGAATTTATTAAAACATATAAATTTTCAAAATCACTTTGAAATTCTTTCTAAATCGAAACTGTCGTTTTAATATTTTGAAATTTTCAAAAATTATGGCCCAATGTTGCAAAAGCGCTAAATAAGGGAATTCACATCAATCGTCATGGCGTCCAAATATCATATATCACATGATAATAACATATATGACCATATCTCTAAGTAAAATCAACAATGGTGAGGAATCCAGTTGGATCCCTCCAACCTGTAACAAATATACATATTAGAAAATATGTACAATGTCTGCTTCAAGGCAGACACGCGTACAAAGGGTCATCCGTTCATATACTGGAACGTATAAGATCTCATCCGTTAAAATATGCGTGAATATATCCAAACCAACTAGTATATATATACATATAATATCATATCTCATCTAAACAATCATCAATCATCAATCATCATAAATAAATTTATTCTCACTTATATAAAAATATATGCGAGTCAGAAAGAGTGAGTTGTGCTCACTTTAATTGTCAGTCGTCGCGATAGCGATTTATTTCGATTAAAATTAAACAAACGTTTAATTTTAACTAAAATTTTCAACAGCTCCAAATCTATCCAAACTAGCTCTAAAATATAGTGCTCGAAAATACAAATCCAACGCTACTTGTTTCGCCCAATTTTGACCTCGTATGTGAAAGGTATATAATGTATAAGATTTCATGAATTTATATATAAATAAATTACACTTTATATTTATAATAATAACCTAATCTCAGTCGCACGTTACAAGAAACAGATCAGGGCCGCTAAATCCATCATCCTCTATCGTTCATGCATTCAAGTTCTAGGTCGAGAAAACGACCATAGCCGTCGATCCTTTTCAAATTTACGCTCCTCCTACGATCGCCTATAGATTGATCGAACAACACCAATGCAAGCGCCATTCCATGTTACACCATCGCCCAAAGCCTTAAAGAACTCAGCCTCCTATCTGCCTTGAAAAACACCACCCAATGCTACATAAACGCGGCCAAAATACACTTCCAAATGACGATGGTATTGAAAATCCACCGTTGGATTGATAGATCTTGAGGTGCTTTAGATTTCTGTAGTTGAAAGTTTTCTCCATGGGTGCGTGGATGTGGAGATGATCGAGGGAGGAGGATCGAACATTTCTGGCCATCAAAATATAAATGGCGCTAGGGTTTAAAACCCTAGAATAGTGAACAATGAAAAAATGAGGGGTACATCTCAAATATATAATAACGATTTTTTTTGAAAATTTAAGGCGTTAGAAATATTTTGAAAATTTTGGAGAAAAATTTATAACTAAAAATTTGATTTTGATTCAAAAATATAAATGGCGCGGTATCACGTTAGAAAAAAAGCGTGGATTTGCGCGGTTGATTCAAAAAAAATCACAGTATATATAATATCACAAATATACATCTCATCTTCGAGGATGAGGTATCACGTGGGGAAAAAATATAAAAGTACAATATGTACCTTATATATTATTAGCGAGCATATACAACTAAACTAGCACAAATGCGAGCTCCAAATGCGAAGCATACGCCATCCGCACCTTCTAAACACTCAACAACCAAATGTGAACACATATATGGAAAGTAATATCAACATATATAACATATACTACGCAAATATCATATGGAAATGAAACATATACAACATAAGAAATCATCAAACAACTACATCCAACTAACAACCATCAACAAATTTACAGCCAAATTGGTTCATAACCAAATCAATGTTCATTCCAAATTTTGTTTGAAAGTGAGTGCGGATTACAAGTCCAAGCCAAACTCTCTTGATCTACGGGACTCAAGATTACCAAATTGATTTTCAGGAACAACCACACCTTATAGAAAGACTCGATAAACTTTGATTACGAATTGATCCTATAACTCTGAATAGCACTTTGATTACGAATTGATCCTATAAACTCTGAATAGCACTTTGTTCTTCGACAGAGGGAAGAGAATCAAACAAGAATGAGATTCTAATTTGATCAACTTGAGAATTTGGCAGAATTTCGGCACGATCATAAAAACATGAAAATGATAGAATACGGATTTGTGGAGAAAAAGAAGTGAAGAAAATAAGAAATTAGATTGTTAAAAAATTCAGTTGTGAAGGCTATTTATAAAGCACCAATGGTCATAACCATTCGTGAAAAGATTTTAATGAATAGACACTTCTTTTGAAAATTGAAACTTTTGAGTTCAACGGTCACCATGTCGACATGGGGTATCCCATGATGTCGACATCCCTATGTTAAAAACATTGTAAAATTTTGTTTTGAAAATGGTATTGAAAGGAAAACAAGATAAAACGACTCTGGAGTAAAAAAAAAAGTTTAAAACCAGAGTTTATTTTTAAAAAAAACAAGAATATTTTAAGGCTAAAACACCTTTTTGAAAATCATTTGAAAAGTTAATTTTAAGGCTAAAACATTTTGAAAAATAATTTTGAAAAACCATTTTGAATTAGTTTTGCAAGCTTCTTCCTGCAGAATATCTCACCACATCAGGACTCGAGAACTTGTACAAAACCAGGATGTTCGTAGGTTTGTAAGCCACTTGTCGTAGGTTTGTAAGCTATTGTGTGGGTTTGTAAGCCACTAAGAAGGTAGAAATGGGTTCCATCCCAAATGAAATTCGGAATGAAGATTTCCATGCTATTATGAAGTTTTAACAAAAAAATTAGACACATATCTTGAAGTCTTAATCTTAATATTCTAGTGTCTTCAATCTTGAGTTTTATACTGATCAGACTTCAGTAATCAATACCTGCATATATATATATATATATATATATATATATATATATATCCTACATATACATATATATTTAGACAACAGTGTTAGTATATATTTTATAATGAGATAAGTTAAAAATGTTATTGTCATCAAAACCAACATCTTAATTCCTAACAATCTCCCTTTTTTTGATGAAGACATCCTGTATTTATAAAATATATTTACCATACCATAACTCCTATCATAACCCCCCCTTACTCCATGACCCCCCTACTCATCATAACTCCCCCTTACTCCATGACTCCCCCTAACTGCATGCCAATTACTATTTTATCACTTTTCCCCCTTTGTCATCAACAAAAACATCTAACTAATAAATTCCCTGAATTGATATAGGATAATCAACCATAATAAAATAGAGTAATCCATATAAAAGTGTAATAATTGCTAAGTGTGATCATAAGTGTAATTCAAAAAGTAAATCAATCATCAGCCAATCATATTTACAGTAATTATTCATTCCAAACATATATACAAACCATACTAAATGAGTTTAAGTCAATCAAGTTTAAAACACACCAATCAAATCAAACAAATAACATACAGAATGACTAGACGTTCCTTGGTACTTCCACTCATCCATCTTCTCCAAAGATAAGGTCTGCTTTGATGGAATCCCATTCTTCTTTATCTTTGTCGATAGTGACTGATGGATTTCCTTCGAGATTGTCCTTGTTAAAGGCTGAGATCATCCAACGAAGGCGTCGAAATGTCTCTCTTGCTCCTTGATCATTTGTATCTGACTCAATTCTAAGTGACGCTGATTACGAAGTATGAATGTAAAAATATTCTTGAAGGAAGTGAGTTTCTTCAGGATTATCACTTAGATTCTTAATCGGAGAAGCCATAATTCAAGAAATAGGAAGAACTATGAAAGATAGTGATTAGAGATGAAGTTCGACAATTTATTCTGGAAGAAACAAATATAAATAGGGGTAGAAAGTCGTTTGAAACGAATAAATACAAGTTAGTTACATGAAATTAAAATTTGAAAGTGTAACTATTTTATGCCCGTTGTATGTCCACATGGGGGGATGGTGTATGTCGACATGCCTCTACCTAAAGTGGCATTTTGCTTTGTTTTGAGTATTATGAACAAATCTATTAAACTAAAATTTGTATAATATAAAAACAAGCAATTACAAAGACAAGTGAAGTTGAATAACAGGAAATGAAAGATTCCATTAATAATTCTAGTCAACATTATATAAGGTAATATATTAACTAAAATAAAGAAAATACAAAGACAAAACTTAAGATAACATGAACTAAAACTAGTTAGATGAAGATGAAGAAGATGATAGTCCAAACTTTCTACTAATTTTCTCGAAGAACTTGTAGATTTTAGTGGAAATCTTATCTATTTTCTTACTCATTGATCTTTTAAGTATCTTTTGATTTTCCACTATAATTCTTTGATTATTGAGAATGGTCTGGTTGGATAGATTAGCGGGATTAGTAGGATATTCAATATTCTCTAAGGAAGTTTCTTGATCTTCCTCTTCCTCCTCTTCAATTTCCATTCCTTCCATTTCCTCCTCTTCTTCTTCCTCTATTTCTTCCATCTCTTCATGAGCAAGTATTTCTTCCTTTTCCATAAGCGTTTCATATGATTGAAACACTAATGAAATTCGCATAAGGGAAATGTTTCCATGATTGAACACTTTTCTAGTTATAAATTCTTCCCTTTTGAAATCAATTCCAAAGTAATTAAAAATCCGAGTAAGATAAATTCCATGATATAATGTATTTTCTCCCATAGTAAAATTATTGGGCCATAGCTCATCCAAAATAACTTGAGCCCAATTAATATCATAACTTCCAAAAATTACAAAAAGAGCTTTGCAAACTTTCAGAGTCGGGTTGTTGTAGTTTCTCGATCTTGGAATAAGAGTGTGTTGGATAAGAAGGTTAACAATTCTTGCTTTTGGACGAAAATAACGATTTTTGAATTCAAGATTGTCATCCCCTTCAAATATATGATGAAATGTCTCTCGATCGTTTTCATTGATTTGAAATTCCGAAAGATTCATTCTGGTATACTTGCATCCCAAAATATTTTCCAAAATTTTACAATCCAAAACAATTTGTGTTCCTTTAACACTACTCCAAATTTGTCCTTCTTCCCCATCATAAAAACCACGATTCAAATTTGCATAAAACATCTTAACAAGATTTGGATAACATACAAAATCATTTTGTTTGTTATCAATTAAACTAAGAATAGAGCATTGTTGAAAAAGATTTTCAATTTCATAAGAAGGAAAATTTTCAAAAATAGCAAATTTTCCCGTATGAATTTTATCAAAGTTTACATAGTTGATGTAAGCTTTGATAGTTTTTGGGTCATTAAAAAGAAAGTTTTTGACAGATTTTGGAAGCCTAATGGTGTTAGAAGTGCTTGAAGAGACCATTGAAGAAGTTTGAGAGGAGTTGAAGATGATGAAGATAAATTTGAAATTTGAAATGAAAGTGAAAAGTTATGATAAAAAGAGTGAGATAAATAGAGATTCTATAGACATGTTCTCTGGTCAAGAGGCATCTTTTCAGAGCATTGAAGTTGGTGAAAAGGTGGAGGGAAATTTAAAAGTTTGAATTCAAATTTTGAAATCAAATTCTGAGAGACATGTCGACATGGGGTATCCAGGTATGTCGACATGTGCCTAGTGAATCAAAGGACAAGTTTATATTCCTAACTTCTAATAAATAAATAAATATTATATCATATATTCTAATTATATAATTCCTGTAATAACATTAAATATAATAATATTTAAATATTAATAATTTAATATTTAAAATATTATTAAAATAATATTATTTTTGAATTTAAAATTCAAATTTTAAGGTTTAAATTTGAATTTGAAATTCAAGGAATTTAAAAGAATCAAGCAAACAAACAAGCATCCATTCAAACAAGAAAAATAAAAAATAATGTAAATGCATACCTATTTTTAGATCCATACTTCCATCGTCATCTGATTCATGAATAACAGTGAAACACAGATTTGAATTATCTGTCTTCTTTCATCGTCACTAGATGATGAGTCTGAGTCATCAAGAGTTGTTGTGTATGCTTTCTTTCTTTTCCTTGACGAGTCATTGTTTGGAGAAAACAACTGTTTATCTGGATATGGATAATCTTTCCTATGATACCCGACCTTAATTGTAATTGTAACATCTATCATTGTTGACGATCTCTGTATTACTTCTGAAATTCTTTTGATCATTTCTTTTGTGATTATTCATTTTTCTATATTTTAGCAATTTTCAGAAGTTTCTTGTCATGAAAGCAATCTCCTCATCACTTTCTGGTTCTGAATCTTCGGTTGTTGAATGCTAATGACTTCTTTTCAGCAGCCTTGTTTTCTCTTCTTTCTTGTAGTTGAACTTCATAACGGGATTCAAGATTACCCAATTGATTTCTAGGCACAACCGCACTTATAGAGAGACTCGATAAACTTTTGATTATAAATTGATCCTATAACTCTGAATAGCACTTTGATCTTCAAGAGGGGGAAGAGAATCGAACAAGAATGAGATTCTATTGATCCACTTGAGAATCTGGTAGAATTTCGGCACGATCTTAAAAATATGAAAATTATAGAATATGGATTTGTAGAGAAGAAGAAGTGAATAAAATAAGAAATTAGATTGTTAAAAAATTCGTTTATGAAGGCTATTTATAAAGCACCAACGGTCATAATCATTCATGAAAAAATTTAAATGAACAGACACTTCTATTGAAAATTGAAACTTTTGAGTTCGACGGCCACCATGTCGACATGGGGTATCTCATGATGTCGACATCCCTATCTTAAAAACAATGTAAAATTTTGTTTTGAAAATGGTATTGAAAGGAAAACAAGATAAAACGACTCTAGAATAAAACAAAGTTTAAAATAAGAGTTTATTTAAAAAACAAAAACAAAGAATATTTTAGGGCTAAAACATCTTTTTGAAAATCATTTGAAAAGATAATTTTAAGGCTAAAACATTTTGAAAAACAATTTTGAAAATCATTTTGAAAAACCATTTTGAAGAAGTTTTGCAAGCTTCTTCCTACAGAATATCTCATCACATCAGGACTCGAGAACTTGTACAAAACCAGGATTTTCGTAGTTTTGTAAGCCACTTATCTAGGTTTGTAAGCTACTTGTCGTGAGTTTGTAAGCCACTAAGAAGGTAGAAATGTGTTCCATCCCAAGTGAAATTCGGAATGAAGATTTCCATGCTATTATGAAGTTTTAACAAAAAAACTGGACATATATCTTGAAATCTTGATCTTGATACTCTAGAGTCTTCAATCTTGAGTCTTTATACTGATCCGTCTTCAGTAATTAATACCTACATATATATATATATATATATATGCATATGCATATACATATCTATCTAGACAATAGTGTTAGTACATATTTTATAATGAGATAAGTTAAAAAGGTTGTTGTCATCAAAACCAACATCTCAGTTCCTAGCATTTTTAACATTTACTTGATTTGGTTTTCAATTTATTCACATTCATTAATCAGAATTGATTATATAATTTAGATTGAATTCAATTTAGCTACATTCACTTTAGATTCAATTCATATTTACTTTCACTTTGAATTCAGTTATTTAACTTTCAGTTTCATTAGCCATTAATGAATTCATATTAAATTAACTAACATTAATTTGTCCATATTTATTTGATTTGTTTCAATTCTATTCACAATCCATTCCTTTCATTTACAAACAACTTATTAATCATCACATCCATTAATCATTCAATGTATTTTACTTTCATTTCATTTACATTTATTCTTATTCAGAATTTATTTATTATTTAGTATACTTCTTTTAATACTAATACACTTTTGATTTATTCCATAAATCAATTACTTAAGTCCAATTTCATATATATTTTTTACACAACACTTCTAATGTTATTATTTATTCACCACTTAAGTCGCCTTCAATTCTAATAAATAACATTCTAAACCATATTCCATTACTTCATTTCATTAATTCACTTAATTAATTCTTTTTGAATATCAAATTCAACTTCATTTTATCTTACTTAAGTTAACTTCCTTTACAACATTTCATTCTAATTGACTTAATTTAAGTTTCAAATTATAATTCAAATTTGGATATCATTTCTTAACACTCCTATTTAGCAAATTCAAAATTTTCTTCTGGCTCATCATTTCATTTTACTTAAATTCAATTCGTAATTCAAATTTAAATTAGCTTTGTTAACATTCAACAAATAGAAAATATGTTTTAACTACTATCCTCAATTTAAAAGTTATAAACTTATTCACTTAAGTTTTCATGAATATATACTTAAGTTTACTTCATTCACACGCTACAATTTAAATTTATGGTTATATAATCGTTTTACATCTTAAGCGTATATTCATTTGTATTTGATTCGTTTAAAATTCAATTTAACTTAGCTTGGATAAACTTCAATTCATATAATTCATTTTACTAATGCAATTTTTTTTAAATTTAACTAAGTTAAATTTTAATTTCACATTATAAGCCTGAAACCTATTTCTCTTATAAGTCAAACCATACTTTGATTTTTAATTTCCAAATCTGGTTTATCAAAACAAAGCTTCAATTTCAAATAATTAATGGTAGTAAATCAATCACATAGAAACTCGAAAATGATATTGCAGTCATTACCCTTATTATTTTCCAACAACAATAGTGAATTCAATGATTTTTATTCCTTTTAAAATCCATTTGTTTATAAATCACATTTATAAATTTTATACTTATATAATTTCACTTATTCGCTTTATTATATCAGATTCATTCCGAATTTATTTATTTTATTTAGATTTATAATGATAAAACCTTTTTGTTAAACATAACAAATAACAAAAGATAATAATTAAATAATACCATTCATTAACAACCAATAATTAATATATAAAATTATATGTAAAATATAATCTAGGTGAAATTATTTCATTTACCCAATTTTGAAAACAATATTGTGTCTAATCTCCATGTTCAAGTGTTTAGAGATCCTTATCAATAACGTTAGCTAGACACAACGATCAGAAAATATAAGCCCCTCAACAGCTCAATTAACACAATATAAAACATTTTTATATCACTAACAAATACACGCTCATATATATAATACGCTCAAGTTCAAACTCAATCTAGGGTGCTACTGACCCTGTCTATACTGAGTACACATCAAAGTCTAGGAATATACTAAACCTAAGCTTTGTTACCATGCCGTGATGACCCGCACTCGGCACCCACTGAATCTGACACCAAACCAAGCTTGTCCTACCCAGAGTGCATTGACTGTATATGATCATGAGAAAGAAAAGAGAGGGTGAGAGAAGAGAAGAAGAAAAGAGAAGCGGAACTAAAAATAATATAGAATCTCACATCGCAGCGGAATAACATATAATATAGATCAATAATCTTTACAAAGAGAAACTATAATATACATAGATCAATATCATAGTACACAATAAGTAATCATCAACTTGGACAGTTATACTAACCTTTCCTCACAAATGCCGATAATTTAACAACAACAATGCAATGCGGTGGAAAAATAATGATACGTGTATACGACATGAAGATCTCCAGCTCGCCTGCTGAAGCTCCAAAAGCACCAAAACTGAACATGTAAATATACTCAGTCTAATTTGAGCATTGAAAGGGAAGAATACCCGAATCAGTCTGGTAAACCAGCATGAGAAAAACACATCTCAACTGAATTTATAAAGTTTTCAAAACTTTCCCTTTATCAAAACAAAAGGTATCTCGTAACACCACGTCGCAAATAAATACCAACAAGGTTTTTACTTTACGATAACCAAAATATTTCATATCAAATTCCCTTATATTATAATAGTGTCTATTATACAAATAATATTAAAATAGCTGAAATTGTTACGTTATTAAATTCCAGCATACACCTTGTAATGCAAGGCTTTCTACAATAAAAAATGGCAGGCACATTTTGGATTTCCATACAAATGACTAGGTGAATGGACTACCTTTTCAAAACTCGGTACACCTCTAGAGGGATGTACCTAGGGTCCAGATACTAGATGCCTAAACCAACACAAGACCGTCCTACTCATCCCTGGATAGTATCGAATATGTCATCACTCCGATCGTTACCAACCTGAAATTCATGGCCACAAGCATACATCAACAATAATCAGATACACAACATCATAGCGTGTAAAGATATATCTAGAAGAGTAATCACATCTCCTAATGAGAGTGATTCACTTTAGCCTTGCTGCTTCTATCCATGTTTCAGTCATTTTCCGAGGAGTGAAGCCAAAAGAGGTATCGATTACCTTTCACATATCACATCATCTTTGAATGCCACATTGCGATTTCCATTGAGTACTAATTGTCTTTCACAAAAATACTACCCTTCGGCTCATACGTCTCAAGGAGCGTGTTAAGCTAAGAGAAGTTACCTTCTCCCCCACAACAGGATGTACGTTTGTAAAAATCAATGTACGTAATCTTAGAAATGCAATGTCAGACTCTCGTTGATACAAGTTGTGCGGGAATAGGACAAACCGAAGGTACCTTCTACCACATCCTGTCGAGAAATCCCTAGGATTAGTAGCGAATAGTCTTTGCATTGAATATTTCATAACGAAGAGACTACTGTCACTATATGTATATTAGGATTTTAACCTCAAATGATCAACAAGCAGTCCTTCACTATGAAAATTCTAAATATCAATATCATCGACCAACCTGCACAGTCGTTGTATAAATGTTGGTCTGAAGTGGTTTTCAGATAAATCTGATCCTACTCTCTTCGCACCAACAATGAAAAAGCGTTTCCCAACCTCATACAGAAACTAAGTCTCATAGACTTATCATGTCTCCAACTTTCAACTTGGTATCCTTAGGCCAAGAAGGAAGCTCGATAGATTGAAGTAATCACTCCGTACTACACGAATCAACATTCTCAAAACAAACGATAATTAAGCCTACACAGTTAGTTACGTACGAATTGTACGACTATTTCGTTTCCTCATCAAGTTGAGGAACTAAAATGGCCAATTTTGATAGTTGGTTATTTTGCTATCGAAGTAACAAACAAAATCTAGCACATAATTAGTCATTGGGCCTGATATCATTAATCGAATATAATTCAAAAACAACTTCCCAATTATTCACTTCAAAGTATCTTTAAAAAGATAATATTTAAAACCATTTTACTTGTTGGATATTTGAAAAAAAATCACTATATTTGAAATATAAGTTATTAAACTTATAAAATTAACTTTTGAATATTTAAAATCAATTAAATATTTAAAATCAATTAAATATTTAAAATTAAATGACCGAAAAACTGGGTCATTACATAAAATGTTTTACAAATAAATTGTTATTAAATGAAATTATGAAAATAAATGTTAATTAAGTTGGAAAGAAACTTAAGTAGGGATATAAGAAATAATTCATTAATGATGTTGATGCTAAAAAAGGAGATATGAATATTATAATTCAAATGATTTGTGAAAATGTAAAGTAAAGTTATAGTTTATAACTTTGATAAATGTTAGTTAAACAATATGTTAAATTAATTGAATATGGATGTTAAAGGAAGGAAGCTAAGATTGAATTATGAAATGAATTTTAACTTATGAAAAGATAACCGAAATGAATATATGAAAGAAGTTAGTAATTGTATTAATAAAAGGAGTAAATGAAATAACATTGATTTAAAATGAAAATGAACTTAAGTGTAGAATGAATGTGAAAAAATGAATTGGTATGAGATGTTGATAAATGTAAAAATTAAACAATTGAAATTTAACAAATTAAATTGAATGCAAATGGAATAGATTTAAATAAATTGGAAGAAAATCAATTAAATGTTGATAAAAATTGGATGTTAATAAGAAATGAAGTGTATAAATTAAATATTGGCATTAGATGATTAAATTCATATCGTTATGAATTAATTGGATGAATACTAATAATGGAATGGTTTCTTTTGTTGTAAATCGTCGCTATAACTGTTTTACTGTATATGATTGTTGTTTGTCGTATATTAATGCTTATGTTATGGTTCAAATTTAAAATTCATGTTTTATGCTTCTATAAAACTCATATATGCTTTCTATACCTTCTATATGCAACTAATATTCTAAATAGAGTTGAGATAGGTACATATGAAGACCGTCTATACGTATACGTGGATTTTTATATGCTTTAGCATGCTAAATACGAGCAAACTCGCTCATATTAATAATAATAAGGTACATATCTAGGATTACATACTGCGCTTTTATATTTTTCCCTACGGGATGCCTCATCATTGAGATAAGATGTATATTCGATATCTATTTGGTATAATTAGGTTATATATTGAATTGTAAAAAAAATTCGACCGAGCCGTGCAAATAAGATTCTGCCGAAATTTTTCGTAAATCCGGGTGTTAGAAAAACTTTGAGGTTTTAAATTTTTATAACTATTTTTTATATATAAGTTATATTTTTTGTAAAAATGATGTCGAGTGGCATAGTAGAAGCGTAGTAATAGTTTTGCAAATAAGATATTTATGTTTTGTAAGTTAATTCTTTTGAATAAATTATATTAAGTGTCAAATTTCGTACTTAGTTCCTTTTGAGGACGAAAAATTGTAAGTGTGGGAGAATGTAATGATCCGTATTTTTAACTATTTTAAATTATGGAATTTGATATAATTATTGGACAAAATGGTTAAAAATAAAAATTTAATGATTTTGAATGTAAGTTATTGGATATGAACTAGAATAAAATTTTGAAATAAACTAATTTCAAAGATTTGGCGATAACGAGTATTGAAATAAAATTCTATATATTAACTGGATTTATAATCAATAACTGAAGTTCAATAATAATTGTGAATTATTTAGATAGAAATAAAATGACATTGATAACTAAATTTATTTGGAATTTAATGATTTATTTATATTGATTTATAAGATAATTAAATTGTTAAATTTAACATTGGAAATTGTTTAAACAATTGAATCTTGAATTAATGTGAATGAAAACGATATCAGAAATTGATTTAAGTTTTATCTAAATACGAATGAAGACTGTTTACTTTTAAAATTGGATTTAAAAGTGAATAATTAGAATTTGGAAATTTTATATTATAATCGAGACGTTAAAATAGGGATTCGGTGCACAGTTTTGAAATTCGACGAAATCAGTTCCATCGGATCCGTAATAGTGTACTATTATCGGGTTTTAATTTTCGTAGCGCTTGGAGTTATTGATTGGTCATATGGGATAAAAACGCGCTGGAATTAATATTGAAAATTTAACATAATCATTGGGTTCAAAAAGTTATCTTCTCCATACGATCGAACTGAGTCTCAAAACCTATTCCATTGCGTTCGAAATAGGGGTATAACATTATAAACGCCTGACGTCACGCCTCGGGTTCGAAATAAATATCTATATACTTGACTTTAAATTTAAATTATATGTATATATATGTTGATTTGACCACGGCCACCAACCTTTCATTTCAGTCGTTCTTCTTCCATCTCGTACCTACCTATCTCTTATGTAATACACAACTTATCTTCTTCTTTTGAAAAAACACAGTAGAGTGATAAAACACAGCACAGTGAAAATGGAAACTTTAGAAAAAAAATTAATTCTCTTGAAATACTTCATGAAAAATTCGAATTCCGATTTCAAAAATCTTGTTGTTGCATGGGGTTCGATTTGTTATAGCGTTTGTGGGGTGCGACTGCAAGATTGGGTTTCTTGAAAGTTAGGTCGAAGGTCTGTTTTAAGCTAGGGCTTGATTTTTCTTGACGTTGGTGACGCGGTTGTCCAAGTCAAGGGCGAATTTGAGTTTGTGATGGAGAATAGATGCTCGTGGGTGGAAGCGGCGGTATGCGGCCATTGTTTTGGGTGGTGCGACTTTCAAGAGGTCGCGCGATTCACAGCAGGTCGTTTTTCGCATCATAAGCCAAAGGGGTTGAAGGGGTGTGCCATCAAGAGAGGAGGTTGAGGCGAATTCGCCGGTGGTTGAAGATCGATGGATGGTGGTCCGAAGTGGCGTGTCACTGACACGAGGGGTGTGCACGTTATTGTAGCTTCAGGCAAAGAAAAAAGAAAAAAAAGGAAGAAGAAGAAGATACTGTGCATTTTTGGGGGCAGGCTTCTATTTTGTTGATGGGAGATAAAATTTAACTAGATTAAGTTATATAAATTATTTTATAAAAATCCAAATTCTTATAAATCCATAACTCACTCGCTTTAGGTCCAAATCCAACGCGGTCAGTCACGTTGGTTCGTATTAACGAGGTCTTTGCTACGGAATCAAATTAGTTGAGTTTAGAACTTGTAGAATTTTCAGTTAAATTCGAACGCGTTCGAATTTAAGCGGAATCGGAACGCAAAAGCGACAACAAAATAAAAGTTTGTGTTTTATAATGCTCACAATGTACTAAAATTTTCTGATATTCATTAAATTGATATCATGAAGTTATTTATTTCATTGACTGTTATTTGGTAGTAAAATTGACGTATAAATTGATATCTGAATTAACTGTAGAAATTAAAATTGACGGTTAAATTTGAATATGGAATTTAGTTGCTAGTAAAATACTTGATATTAATAACTATAAAATTGTTGCGAATTATTTTGAATGTTTGGATGATTGATTATGATCGATGTTGATTGGTTGACGTTTAGATGATTGGATGTTTATTTATTTTTATATATCTTGTTATCACCTAGTAAATTATTTACAGTGTATAAAACTCTAAATTGAATTATTTCGAATAAATTAAGAAATAAATTAAAATGATATATACCTATGACACTGCGATTTGAATTGAAATGATATACGTCCATCCCTAAAACTAAATGGAAATGACCATTCACTTGGCCATAGGATAAAAAATATATAGGGACACCGGACTGGTTAAATTTGATTTAAAAAAATTTGATTTGAAATTATTTAAATGATTTTGGATTTAAAGAAATAAAAATCAAATTTATAGAAAATTGAATTATTTTCGAACATGAGTTCGAAATGTTAAAATTTAAATTTGTTAACAGTATTGGTTTAAATAATCGAAGTTGAGAATTTGAAGTTATATTTGAAGTATGATTTGAATTTCGAAAATTGGGTTGTTTTAAAGGTTTGGACTTTTATTCGAACTTCGAAATATTGCTAAGTAAAAGTAATTTAAATCGATATTTCAATAATTGAGCTTGGAATTGAATTATTTTAAAGCTTTGAATCTTAAATTGAGTATTGAAGTTAAATTTAATTTAAGTGATTTAAATCGATATTTTGAAAATCAAACTCGAATTTATATAAATTGAAATGGTTTAAATTTGAGAATTTAATTGAAATTTTATTCAAGTTGGAATTGAAATTGAAATCAGTTGGAATTGGAAATGAAATTGGATTTATTTGAATCAGTTTGACTTTGAAACTATTTTAATTATTTAAACTACTTTTAAACAATTTAAATTTTCAAACTATTTTTCTAAAAATTCAAGCTGGTCAAAAGGGTGGAGTGTTTATATTTAAATCTCGGATTTAAATACGAATTAGGTTAAAATGAAGTTATAGCCTAAATTGAAATTCGAAACGATTTTGGAAACGAAATCGAAATATTGAGGCGAAAATGATTTTTGAAGTGAAATGGTATTTTTTTCACTAAATATGATGATTTCGAAATATGATATTTTGATATCAAGTATCAACTGTTTTCGAAATGTTAAAGAACCAACGGGTGTGTAAAATGTCGTTTGGTTGTTAAAGAGACCGGGGCCGGATATGGGCATACTCTCTATCGATACCTGAACCACTTTAACAACTGTGTACGTGGAGTGATGATCTAGAACGAAATGGTTGGATTTGACGTACATTTGCTAGATTTGAAGAAAGAGAACGATGATGGATTAGCCTGACACTTTTCCCAATTTGAAAATTTTAAAACAGGAGCCGTACTGGTCTGGTGGGTTAGCTACTCCGAGCGGACACACTTCTTCGTATTACTATCATTTATATTGTGATTGATTGGTGCACACCCACGGATGTTGGACGTGGTGGACGATCATGACTATGATGCGTTACCCCCAACCGAAAGGGTAATCTGGTAGTATCCTACCTTGGGCATTACCTAATGTGTCTTGTCATACTTTTATCCCTATACGATACTACTACGATTTTTGTTTAGTGTCGCCGTATCATGTCGCATCCTTATCCACCGACGATTTACTAGTGTTTATATGCAAACTTTACGACAATTTTTAATGCTTAAAAATGCGTTAAGGGAGATCAACGTAAAGACTTAATGTTAGGAAAAATATTTATTTTATTGATTAGACATTATATATCTAGCGTGTTCTACTGCATATAAATATTTTGACGGATCCTTAAGAGACGGAAAATCCCGTAACATCTCTTGAGTTATTGCACGCACGTTGTACACTAGATATGAGATGTGAAATCCCGTAAATATCTCTGATACTATTACACTCATGATATATGCGATATTTATTTGACTTACATAATGATATTTTAGTCCCGACTTAAGCGTTTTGTCTTTTTGTTACGTTTGGGTCAGCCCTGAGTTTTCAGTTTATTGAAGATTTATTCTGTGGGATGAAGACAAAGACTTGGTATGTTATTACTATTATTATTCATGCACCATATTGTCTGTTGCATTATATTTCTTCTGTTGTATATGTATAACTCTGATAAATGTTGTATAAATTATAGTCAAATGTATAGTAAACAGCTTCATGGACTGTTTATTTGATTATTATGTTTTATCATTCCACTGTGCGATTTTCTCTGTATGTTTTCTTCTTCTTTTCTTATTTTTTTCTTGATTAACCTCATTGATTATCAACGTTACAGATTGTTTAAGTCGGACATGTATGGATTATTGTCGATTTAAACCTTCCGAAACGTGGGTCGTCACATGATCCTTATCTGTTGCATTACATTTATGTGTTGCACATAATTGTTATAAAAATTTCCAATTGAATTTAACTTTTACGTCATTATAATTTCATAGAACTACATCGTCCTTGTAGTTACGTCATATTACCATGTTATATCTGGTTGCTTTGTTTTATTTATTCTTATGTGTATGGTTTGAATTAAGAATTCATGTTATATTGTTTTATAAAACTCATGCATGCTTCTATATCTTTTTATAAACAACTAATATTCAAATTTAATCGAGATAGGCACATTTGAAGACCTTTGGGACGTATATGCATTTTGGTTCGTTTATGTTCACTTTGATATGAGTGAACTCGCTCATACTAATAATAATAAGGTACATATCTCGGGTTATATACCGTATTTTCATGTTTTCCCTATGGGATGCCTCATCATCGAGATGAGATATATATTTGGTATATTTGTGATACATCATGTACTGTAAAATCTTTACGATCGAGCCGTGCAGAGAAGACGCTGCCAAAATTTTCTGTAAATCCGGGCGTTAGAAAAATTTCGAGAATTTAAAATTTTATAACTTATTTACAAATAAGCTAATATCAAAGTAGCATAGTGAAAGCTTAGTAAATGTTTTACAAATAATATTTTAATGTTTTGAGTAAAATATATCCTGTTTTAAATTCCTTGGTTCCTTTTCGAGGACAAAAAATTTTGAGCGAGGGAGATTGTAACAAACCGTATTTTTAACTATTTTAAATTATTAAATTTAATATAATTTTTGAATAAATATGGTTGAAGAAAAAAATTAGTGATTTATGTTGAAAAGATAAAATTGAATGATTTTAGTGCGAATAATTAATAATAAAAATAGTAATGTTCATTTTAAATAAAAGATTTTTTATGTAAGTAACAGAAGAACCAAGTTACAACATTTAATCGAAATTCTAAAAATGACGACAAGTTGTAATAAAATAAAAGCTATAACTTATATTAAAATTGGAATTAACTATATTGGATTAAAGTAATTTATAACAGAAATTAAGATAGTAAGTGTTAAGTTAAAATCAAAGAATGAATGTTTATTAAAAGAAGCTATGTTATTATTTAAAATGTGGTAAGTTGCATGATCAAAGTTTTAAAGAATTAAGATAAAGAAAATTAAATGATAATTTCAGAATAAAATAAATAATTAAATTCAATTATGGAAAATTTAATTTTGAAATGCGTTAATGAGTGATAGTAAAAGAAATTTTATTTGTTGCGAAATATATAAATTTATCGGTTTTGAGTTTTAATTCAAAAGTTAGTTAATAATTTAATGGGAAATATTATTTTTCGGCATATAAATATTTTACATAGAAATGATCTAGAAAATTTTCCGACTGAAACGGCAAAGTTCATTTCGTCAAATTCTAATCTTTCTAGCTTCATTTATTGTGATTTGTCGTTTAACGTACGTTTTAATTGGGGTAGTTGGTGACAGCAGTGGATTTTTGATACAACCGTCGTAACATAGGTTTTATTATACATTTGATTTCTCTCATTGCGTTGATCGCCATGATAAATTTTCTCCTGTATTTTGACGTCCGATGCGAAGCGTCGAATTTTTGTACATATCGGTGCCTAATTTTCCACGTTAACCATTTAAATAAATATGTCTGTCATCAATGTTTCTTGCGCTGCCGTCCTGTTCGTTGGTCTTCAAGATTTGCGTGCGGATTTAAGTCTATTTAATACTCCATGTATAAAACACGTTACCCAAATTTTAATAATATAAAACAAATATAATTGCACTGCCCACGTATATAATTATAGCCAGCCTACTCATCTCTCTTACCTCATTTCTTTTGCAAGCTTCAGCATGCTAAAAAAAATAGGAAGAGAGGCCTACTGCCCTCCACTCTTGTCCTCCCCTCCGCCACATCGCCGCCTCCTTGTTAGCCTTCGCGTCCATCCCTTCCTCCATCCATTCGCCGCCTGACTTCCTCTTCCTTCATTCGCCTGCCACGTTTCCCCCAGCCGATCATCCCCGATTACCTTGCTCCATTCGGCCAGCCTCCAAACCATCGAGGTCATCGCAGCCAAGCAACCGCCCGTGTCCAGTCATGCAAGCCATATCTCACCGTTGAAACTCCATCGAAGTCGGTAGCACGTCCGAGCTTGTTTGTTGGTTCTCGTGTGCACATATCCAAGGTTCCGTGTCGGTTCGCCGTACTCGTTCCTGTTTTCCTTATCCGCAGAAGGTGAGCATAAAACTCACGGGATTATTTGCATGTTGATTTAACTTAGTTTATATTAGTTAAGTTATAAATTAGTTTAGTTTTATTTAATTTGATAAATTTTAAATAGTTAGTTACTTTTTTTTTCCTTGTTAGCAATGTTTAACTTTGCAAATAAGAACAGAAAATGAAGAAGAGGTATAGTGGCTTGTTGCAAATGTTGTTACACGAAAACGTTTTCATGCATGGAATCGTGTTATATGGAAACGTAAGTGCAGGAGTACATGGAAACTTCGGAAAAAATTAGCCTGTTTGATTTCATTTTATATTTTGAGTTTTGTATTTACACCTTGCACCAAAGAAATAGCAAGAAATAAGAGAAGAAGTTTATACTTTTTAGACATTGACGACCAACGGACAACAAAAGAGTTGAATTGTTCTCCGTGTTTTTGTTATCTTTTGAAAAACGAAAAACAAAATAATCTTGATTTCTGTTTTGCATGTTAATTTCGTTTTTCAAAATTTTTTGTTTTTCAACAATACATACAACGGACGTGTTTTTGTATAGACGAAAACATAAAACTAAAAACGAGAAGTTAAACGGGACCTAAAATTTTCATACAGCATCTTGAAATAAAACATATACATCTATATGTTCAAAGTGTGTCTTCCTTGTGTATACACTTGTATAGTTGCATGCATGCATAGTTCCAGACCTTCAAAAAGATTTAACAAAAAAAATTAAAAAGAAATAAAAAAATAAAAAGAGAAGAAGAAGTTGTAGGCTCATGTGCATGGTACTGGAGATATGCATGAAGATAGAAGAGAAAAGTGCACAGGCGCGTGAATGACAGTAGTAATGCGAAAGCGGATAGGTGCGGGTTGCATGCATTTGGCCCAGTAGGGTGAGGTTTAAATTTAATAATTAAATTTGTTCATAAAAGCATTTAACTTTGAAAAAATAAAAGAAAGTGAAAATGGGAAGGTTTGGATTTCGTACTTTTAGTGACTATGGGTCGTGCATACTTAGGCAGTAGTGTTGAGTGAGGGAATTAAGTATACCATGTTATAATATATATATATATATATAAATAGTGAATATGCTATATACTATTTTGTATTTAGTCTCACATCGTTGGATTAGTTCTATTCCAAGCTTCTAAACCTTTATATAAAGATGCTAATGTAATGAAAATGGATTACTAATATTTATAAAATTGTTCTTTCTAATGACTTCTATTTTCTTTATTTTATAACACGTTATCAGCACGATCTCTAAATAAAATAAAATTTCAGAATTGATTATAAATCTTCAAAGCAGTAAGCTATTTCTGATCTGATTAATCAAAATTTTCAGATCTCATTCTATTAATTTTATTTCTTTTAAATCTTATTGTATCATTGATCTAATTATTTAGATCTGATTCTATTTGTACATCTTATTTTTTGTCCCTGTATTTTAGATCACGTTTATTTGCAGATCTTATTTTTTCTTCTTCTAGTTTTTCAGATCACTTGTAGATTTTAATATCATGTTCAAATGATATATTTTTTTAGATTTGTAGATTTAAATCATCAGATCTCTTATTAATTTTATTAATTTATATCCATTTTTTGTGATAATTTTGAATTTGATCTAAAAACTAAAATTGTTTCATAGACTAAAATATAATTTCAGATCTTATTCTGTTAGTATTCTTTTTAGATTTTATCTATCATATCTAATTTTCTAGATTTCATTGTATATACATACATACATACATATATTATCTTATAGATCTTGCTCTATTAATATTATCATTTTAGATCTCATTTTATCGTAGATCTAAACTTTTAGATCTCATTCCATTGTTTAGTAAAAAAAAAGGTTTTCATTTTGAAATTTTTTTGTTTGGATTTCAGTTTGCATGAGAACTATAGAAATGATTTTGCTACATGATTTATATTTCCAGAAGAAATATTTTATTGTTTCCTAGAGAAACAAATATAAGGACAATATGTGTCTAGAAGATCGTATTAAGTTTATATGAAAGAATAAGAATCTGAAGTTCATTTGTGCGAAGGTGAAAGATTAAAGCTTTCATAAGCTGAAATAAAGCCTTGAAGAAAATAAGCGAGCAATTCCGGAAGAAATAGTATGTTGATATGTCCAAAAGACACAACATAAAAACAATATGTTGGAATAACATTACAAATGTGGTAAATACTATTTCCTCGAAGTGAAATAGTGTTATGATTCTTATGTTCGAATATAATTATGAAGAGTCTTCTTGTTTCATAATGTTTATCTAATTTTGGAGACCTGAAGTTCTCAAATAAAATTTATGCATATAAGTTTGTATTCCTAAATAAAGGGATTATATATCAAAACTCTATAAATTTGAGATGTGAAGCGTTGAATTATTAGAAAAGCTAATTTAGATTATGATAAATTCTAACCATATTTGCAATCAAAGCTGAAGTTTGATAATGAAAATCAAGTTGTACCATTTAGGATCTAAAGTACTAAACAAAGACTTTATCTTTAAAGTAAAATTGGAATCTGAAGTTCTAAAAATATTTGCCAATAGTATTAACTACTAAACCAAATAAATATATAGAAATTTGTTCACTCTAGATGTGGTGATAATAATATTATTAAAAAAATCTCTAGAAGAGATTTGTTGATATATTTGGTGCTTTTATTAAACCAAGTAAATGCATAAAAATATATCTCCTCTAGAAGATATTGAGTATTGATGACATCCCAAAAACAGTGCATATAAAGTATCTTTAGAAGTGATATGTACCACTCTAGAAGCGGTGTTTGTAAAATATCCCCAGAAGTGATATTATATCATCGTATAGCACTATAAAAGAATTGCCCATAGAATATTGTCAAATATGATATAACACTTCAAAAAGTAATGTGATAATAAATTACCTAAAATTCAATCGTCTATTGTCATGGACCCATAGCTCCATTAGATAAATTTAGAAGCATATAGTGATATGTAACCTTTTACTTTTCAGAACTTATGATGAATCAAATGTTATATGCACAAGTATTCTTGAAGAAATATCTTTAGATATGCTCCTGAAGAGAGAATCTATATGTCGTATCATAATTTTCGCTAAAGCTATATAAATACGATCTTGAACAAACAGCTATGTGCAACCAATATAATTTCTTATTTTTATAACATTTCAAGGGTCCAGAAGATACTCTTATTTATGTTATAAATATATCTATTTTACCGAACTCTCTAGAAGAGATGTTTATATATAATTATAACTAAGTATATATTCTCTAATAAAAAAAATCATAATTAATGTTCAAAAGTAATATTAGAGATATAATCAAGGAATAAAATTTACCAACTTGAAATTGTGTATATAATTTATTTGAACCAGAAGTTCAATATGATTTCAAACTAGATGTTTTGAAAATTATCATGCGGCCATGAAGGATTCACACTGACATTGATCCGTAAATAAAAAGAAAATTTATAATATAGATATAATACGTGGACGCACATATATATCCATATATGTAAATATTCAGCCAACAACCTGAAGTTTGTTATGAGCTCATCTTAATAATTATGTATAGATATTATTTAGTGATTTAAATCAACATAATTGTTGAATGACCTGAAGTCGTGTATGTATTCAAATGATCTATACAATAAGGAAATTCCTCCAATTGACTAGATCAATGAATGAAAACAAACTCTAATAAGCAATATCAATCGAATTCATCTTATCAACTAATAATAAAAATAAATAAAAAATATCCACCTATTATTTTCATGTATAGTGTATTTACTAGTAGCAATATCATAATGGATCAAAATGAGAGTCCAAAGATGATTATTATTTAATATGACAATGATTGTCAACATTGAGGGGAAGGATAAAGGAATACGAGTTCATTTTGATCATCAGTGTTAAATATTTGTTAAAATATACAATGATGCAAAATATTAAGTAACTTGAATAAATTATCAATAATATCCCTAGTAGACTTTCTTCAATATAGATTTGAATCCCTGAAGGATCAAATGTGTAAACCATACCTGAAATATGGTACAAAAGTCAGTTTGAAATACTTTTGGAGTAAGTAATAAAGATGAAAAATAAAAGAGATGATGATGCAGCACACTATACCTTGAACGACATAGCAAGTTATGCGTTAGGTCGCTCATTCCTTAAGTCGGCCACCTTAAGTCGCTCATGCTATCAGCGACCTACCTTCAATCGTATGCCAACCAGCGACCTAACGAGATATGGGAGTTATGCAGTGGAAAATGATCCAGCGACCTATGATAAGTCGCCGAGCGACCTAGCGAGTCATATTGACCGACCTAGCGAGTTAAGCGATCCAACGCGCATTTCCTTAGGTCGTTACGACCTAACGAGTTCCGACCTAGTGGGTCGCTCACATACCTTAAGTCGCCCAGAAGTTTAGGTCGCTGAAGCTTAGGTCGCTGCATACCTTAGGTCGTAAGTCGCTAAGTCGCAACCTGAAGCAGATTGTCATTATGTCGTATGTTCTTTTAAGTCGCTCAATTGTGCTATCTCTTAGGTCGCTCCAGAGTCATGTCGCTCAAGATTCTTAAAGCTGTGTTATGTTGTTAAGTCGTTTGTTCGTAGGTCATTGGGTCGTAGGTCGTGTTGTTAAGTCGTGAATTTTTATAACTTGTACTGTTGATAGGTCGTGAGTCATGAGTCGTGTGATGGTTGAGTCGCATATGTTTGGTGTTGTAATCCTCTATAAATACGGGTGTGTCGTCATTGTAAAAGGTAGTTAATTTTGAATAAAATTTTGTTGAGAGCTTTGTACCTCTTTAAAAATTGGAAGTTGAGTGTGAGCTCCTTTCTCCATCTTCGGTTATTCGAGTGCGCTCGAATCAACGAATTTGAAGCCAATTCATGGAATCTCGTGCGCGAGATCAACGTCGAAGAATCATAGATCTTCTAACGCGGCATCGTGCGCGATCAACGTGTTGAAGATAGTTAGAATCCGGTATCTCGAGAGATCAACGGATTTGGGCATTTGGTATCATCAATTCGCCAATTTATCTTTGTATCATTCCATCGTTTTGCTTCATTTGTTATTATCCGCTGTGTCAATTTGGTATCAGAGCTTGAAGAGCTAGAAGTGCTAAGTAAGATCAAGGCCGAGTAAGATTAAGTCGAAGCCGAGCTAAGTTAGGCCGAGCCGAGCTAAGTCCTAGTGCAAGCCGAGTTAAGTCGAACTATATCAAAGTTAGATCGAAAAAGAGATTGTTTGAAGATCATGCCTCCGAGACGTGCTAATCGATTTCAAAATGTTAAAGATGCATATAGAAGACAAGAAGCTGAGCAGATGGAGCAGCGTATCAATGAAAAGTTCGATGAAGGTATTGGAAAGTTAGAGAAGTTGATGAGAGACATGAATCAAAGTCAAAGGAGAACTTCACCAGTTTCGCACCATAGTGGAAACAGAGTTTCACCTTCAGTTTCGGGAGAAAGAGACGTGCGTGGTAGCAGAAATGTTGATGGTCAGAATCGACATCGACATACGTCATATTTGGAGGAATCCAGTGATGGTGATAGTAGCTTTTGTCGAAACCATGGCCAAGGATGAAGTCGAAATAGAGATTTCGAAGATGATCGTCAATGGGAGTCGGGGATGAAAACAGAGATTCCAGAATGCAAAGAGGGAATGATAGCGGAAGAATTTCTGGATTGGTTATCAAATGTTGAAGAAATTTTTGACTTCAAGGAAGTACCCGAGCATCGTAGAGTTAACTTGGTTGCTACACGATTGAGGGGAAGAACTATGGCATGGTGGCAACAAACTAAACTTACACGGGAGAGAATGGGAAAGTCGAAAATTGTTTCATGGGAAAAGATGAAGAAGTTGATGAAGGCTACTTTCTTGCCTTATAATTATCAGTCTCTTATGTATCAGCGCTTACAGAATTTGAGATAAGGGATAAAGTCGGTAAATGATTATGCAGATGAGTTTTATCAACTGATTGCTAGAAACGATATCATGGAAACGAAGGAACAGTTGACATCTAGATTTGTTGGAGGATTGAGAATGCAAATTCAGGATATGGTAAATATGTTTGATCCAAGATCCGTTGTTGAAGCACGCCAGAAGGCTCTAGCTTGGGAGAAGCAAGGTAGAAGAGGAGGTGGTGCACTTACAAGTTCGATCAATTAGGTGAAAGGGGCTAGTGGAAATACTAATGTTTCCAAGGCTGTTAGTAAACCGGTTGTCAATGAAGTTGCTAAGACCAAGGTCAACAACAATTTCAAGTGTTATAATTGTCAAGAGTTTGGTCATAAGAGCAATGAATGCCCGAGGCCTAAGAAGTGAGCGATGGTTGCTGAGCTTGAGGATGAGGATGTAGAAATAGAATGTTCCAATTCACCACAAGTTGAGGAGGAAGAAGAATTACTGACGGGAGACGAGGTATATTCTTTAATGATGAGGAGGTCTTGCTTGACGCCAAAGCAGGAAGAAGAGACTAGCTGGTTGAGGAGTAATATTTTTCAGTCGACGTGCACTATTTTGAGAAAAGTTTGTAAGTTTTTTATCTATGCAGGAAGTTGTGATAACATCATCTCTACAGAAGCTATAAAGAAGTTAGCGTTAAAGACAGAGAAGCATCCCAAACCCTTCAAATTGGCTTGGCCGAGGAAAGGTGGGGAAGTGAAGGTTAGTCGAAGAGCTTGTGTAACTTTTTCCATCGGAAAGAAGTATAAGGATGAAATTTGGTGTGATGTGGTAGATATGGATGTATGTCATTTGTTGTTGGGAAGACCGTGGCAATTTGATAGAGCCGTGCAACACGATGGTTGGACTAACTGCTATAATTTCATGTTCAATGGCACTAGAATCACTTTAGTTCCTAAAAAGCGACAACAAAGTGAAAGCAAGTTGGAGGAAATCGATGAACTAAAGACTCTGTTATCTTTGAAGGAGTTTGTCAAAGAAGTAGAGGACGGGCCTGAAGTATTTCTGTCGATTGGACGTGAACGTAGTGAAACGGTTGAAATTCCTGAGGAAGTTAAGCCAGTGTTGAAGGAATTTGAAGATGTATTTCCTGAAGAATTACCTAAAGAATTACCACCGTTGAGAGACATACAACACCAGATTGATCTTGTTCCGGGAGCTGTGTTACCACATAGACCACATTATAGAATGAGTCCAAAGGAGCACAAAGAGTTGAGAAGGCAGGTGGAGGAGTTACTTGAACAAGGACGCGTACAAGAAAGTTTAAGTCCTTGTGCAGTACTAGCTTTGTTAGTGCCAAAGAAGGATGGAACTTGGAGAATGTGTACAGATAGTCGAGCACTAAACAAGATTACAGCGAGGTACAGATTTCTGATGCCAAGATTGGACGAATTGTTAGATCAGTTGAGTGGAGCTGCTATATTTTCAAAGATTGATCTGAAGAGTGGGTATCATCAGATTCGAATTCGACCAGGGGATGAATGGAAGACAGCCGTCAGGACACCGAGGGGGGGGTTGTATGAATGGCTGGTCATGCCATTTGGTCTTTCGAATGCACCTAGTACTTTTATGCAAGTGATGAATCAGATCTTTCGACCGTTTATTGGAAAGTTCGTGGTGGTATACTTTGATGATATATTGATATACAGTGGAAGCACAGAAGAACATCTACAACACTTGCGGGAAGTGTTGTTGATACTTCATCAGGAGTAATTTTACACGGCAACAAAGAAGTGCATGTTCATGACACACAGTATTTTGTTCTTGGGGTATGTGTTGTCCAAGGAAGGTATCCAAGTGGATCAAGGTAAAGTTGAAGCAATCAAGGATTGGCCACACCCCAGGACTGTAACTGATTGAGAAGTTTCCATGGTTTAGCATCATTCTACCGAAGGTTTATTCCACATTTCAGTAGCGTGATGGCACCAGTGACAGATTGTATGAAAGGAAAGCAGTTCATGTGGACTGAAGAGGCTGATTCTGCTTTCCAACAGATCAAGACACTTTTGACTACAACACCGATTCTTAGATACCCGGACTTTCAGTTACTCTTTGAGCTGAATACTGATGCGTCTAAAGTTGGAATTGATGGAGTGTTAAGTCAAAAGGGTGGTCCAATTGCTTATTTTAGCGAGAAACTTTCTGGAGCCAAGACAAGATACCGTACCTATGACTTGGAGTTCTATGCTATTGTCCAAGCCATAAAGCATTGGAGACACTACTTGTTTTATAAAGAGTTTGTGTTGTGTACTGACCATGAAGCATCGAAACATTGCAGGGACAGGATAAGATTGCAGCCAGACATGCTTCATTGATCGCATACTTGCAACAGTTTACATTTGTTGTGAAGCATAAGTCGGGAGTTACAAATCGTGTGACAGACGCATTGAGTAGAAGAAATCATTTTTTGACTACGATGAGAGTTGAAGTGACGAGGTTTGATGTATTTCCAAAATTGTTTGTTGAGGATCCTTACTTTGCTAACATTGTAGACGAAGTCGAGAAAGGGAAGACGGATGGGTATGTGTTGGTAGATGGTTTTCTATTCAAAGGAAATCGGTTGTGTATACCAGAGTGCAGTTTGCGAATGAAAATTTTGAAGGAATTGCATGAAGAAGGTCATGTGGGAAGAGATCGTACCTTGCAGTTGATTTCTCAATCATATTTTTGACCTTCCATGAGGAAAGAAGTTGAAAGATTTGTGCAGATATGTCACATATGTCAAGTTTCCAAAGGGACACTTACGAATGCAGGATTGTATATGTCATTGCCCGTGCCTACTAGACCATGGGATATGTTAGCATGGATTTTGTTTTGGGTTTGCCAAGAACTCAATGAGGGAATGATTCTATATATGTTGTGGTGGATAGATTTTCGAAGATAGCACATTTCATAGCTTTAAGATCGTCGATGTAGTCCGTGTTGCTCAATTGTTCTTTAAAGAGGTTTATCGACTACATGGGTTACCTGAGACCATTGTTTCTGACCGGGATACTCGATTTCTAAGTCATTTTTGGTTGAGTCTGTGGAGGATGGTTGGGACTAAGCTGAATTTTAGTAGCGCCTATCATCCACAACGGATGGGCAAACGGAAGTGGTGAACAGATCTTTGGGAAACTTGTTGAGATGTCTTGTGAAGAATAATTTGAAGAGCTGGGATGTGAACTTGTGTCAGGCAGAATTCGCACATAATCATGTCGTTAATCGAAGTACTGAATTCAGTCCATTTCAAGTAGTATATTCAGCAATTCCGAAGGGACCGTTGGATTTGTCGACAGTTCCACGTCAGAAAGGGGTTGTTAAACGAGCTTGTGATTTCGTGAATGAGTTGCAGGAGTGTCATAGGATTGTTTATGAACGATTGCTTAAGTCGAATGAGAAGTATAAGCAACTGGCAGATAAAAAGCGAAGGAGTGTGGACTTCAAAGAGGGTGATTTTGTATATGCAGTATTGACTAAGGATCGTTTTCCTATGGGAACTTATAACAAGCTGGCTGCTAGGAAGATTGGACCTTTGGAGATCGTGAAGAAGATTAATGAGAATGCGTATCGGTTGAGACTGTCGGAACATATCCACACCGCTGATGTTTTCAACGTCAAACACATGATCCCATATCATGAAAATGAATATGTTGAAGAAAAGGACAGTGTGAATTCGGGGTCGAATTCTTTTCAACCAGGAGAGGATGATGCAGCGCACTATACCTTGAACGACATAGCAAGTTATGGGTTAGGTCGCTCATTCCTTAAGTCGGCCACCTTAAGTCGCTCATGCTATCAGCGACCTACCTTCAATCGTATGCCAACCAGCGACATAACGAGATATGGGAGTTATGCAGTGGAAAATGATCCAGCGACCTATGATAAGTCGCCGAGCGACCTAGCGAGTCATATTGACCGACCTAGCGAGTTAAGCGATCCAACGCGCATTTTCTTAGGTCGTTACGACCTAACGAGTTCCGACCTAGTGGGTCGCTCACATACCTTAAGTCGCCCAGAAGTTTAGGTCGCTGAAGCTTAGGTCGCTGCATACCTTAGGTCGTACGTCGCTAAGTCACAACCTGAAGCAGATTGTCCTTATGTTGTATGTTCTTTTAAGTCGCTCAATTGTGCTATCTCTTAGGTCGCTCCAGAGTTATGTCGCTCAAGATTCTTGAAGCTGTGTTATGTTGTTAATTCGTTTGTTCGTAGATCGTTGGGTCGTGTTGTGTTGTTAGGTTGTGAATTTTGTAACTTGTACGGTTGATAGGTCGTGAGTCGTGAGTCATGTGATGGTTGAGTCGCATATGTTTGGTGTTGTAATCCTCTATAAATACGGGTGTGTCGTCATTGTAAAAGGTAGTTGATTTTGAATAAAATTTTGTTGAGAGCTTTGTGCCTCTTTAAAATTGGAAGTTGAGTGTGAGCTCCTTTCTCCATCTTCGGTTATTCGAGTGCGCTCGAATCAACGAATTTGAAGCCAATTCACGGAATCTCGTGCGCGAGATCAACGTCGAAGAATCGTAGATCTTCTAACGCGGCATCGTGCGCGATCAACGTGTTGAAGATAGCTAGAATCTGGTATCTCGAGAGATCAACGGATTTGGGAATTTGGTATCATCAATTCACCAATTTATCTTTGTATCGTTCCATCATTGCGTCAGATGAGTGTTATTGAAGAAACACTTAAGGGTGCTCTTGAAGAGACTAATGTCATGATTATCAAATTACCTTAGAAGTGTTTAGGTACCTAAAACATGATAAATAAAGAGATCTCAATAAATCATGTCTGGAACTAACAAGAAATAATCATCGATGATATATTTATAAATAATAAAGCGCTTATGTTTATAAAAAGATTAAATATCTTGAATTAGGGGAAAACATGACTGGGCATCATGAATCCTTTATTAATAGAGAAATATGGACATGTAGTCTGCAAAGTAGCGAAAGTGCTTGAAACGCTTAATATACCCCGAAGATATAAATATGGTTTAAATCATATTAATGAAAGTATACAAATTCTTGAAGAATATAAATACTTTCATGATTATAAAGAAGGAAAGAATAAGGAGTGTAGATTACAACCTACTTTTAATTATTGTTGTAATGAAAATCTTGGTATAATTCATGATGAGTAGATTACTTCCTATTTTTAAGTATTGTTGTATTGAAACTCTTAACATCCATTGAAGTGTTAGTTGCGATATGCAAAACTTATTAAAATATATAAGTTCCTAAAGAATTTAAATAACTTTGATGATTATAAAGAATGAAAAAAATGGAATGTAGATTACAGCCTTCTTCTAAGTATTGCTGTAATGAAAATCTTGATGCACTTCAAGATGAGTAGATTAGTTCCTGCTTTTAAGTATCGTTGGAATAAAACTTTTAATATTCATCAAAGATGTAGTTGCAATATGCAAAATTGATTTGAAGCACAAAAATGAAAGCACATGATGTGTTTTTCATAAAGGTAGCAAACAAAATACATAAAGTGCAAATCATATATGGAAGAAACAATCTTGAAAAATTTGATTGTGTCGAAGGAAACTATTAATAAATTGTATTATTAATGAGATGCATATTTATGGATCTAGAAGTATCTATAACCAATTTGAGTTATCGAAAGACGAATATGAATTCAGAGAAAACTTTTAATTCAGGGGGAGCATCCATAAATATGTTATAATGCACTATTTTTCCTTAACTAAGATTTTTTCCCACTGGGTTTTTCTTAGTAAGGTTTTAATGAGGCATTATCTTGATCCAGAAGTATCAACTCCCCAGTAACATTTGAAAATAAGTTATAATGTTCTTTTTTTCCTTATTTAAGATTTTTCCCACTGGGTTTTGCTTACTAAGGTTTTAACGAGGCATTATTTTGATCTAGAAGAATCAAACGTCTTTTCAAGAAATAACATCTCAAATATGTTATTTAAGTTAAATTGTATGTTTGTCCTTAACTAAAATTTTTCCCAATGTGTTTTTCTTAGTAAGGTTTTACTGAGGCATTGTTTGATCCTCAAGTATCAAACCCTTAGAAAGAATATCACTTTAATATGATTTTACAAGTTGCACTCTTTTCCTCGTTCGAGGTTTTTTCCCACTGGGTTTTCCTAACAGAGGTTTTCAATGAGGTAATGGACAATATCTAGATCGACCAAATGATTAAATACAAGCAAGATAACAATGAGGGGGAGCAATCATCATACACATTACAAAAGGGACAATTTCAAGTTATCAGACGATTCAAGTTTTTGAAGACGCACATTCAAAGGGGAGTGTTATAATATATGTAAATATATATGGTGAATATGCTATATACTGTTTTGTATTTAGTCCCACATCGTGGGATTAGTTCTATCCCAAGCTCCTAGGCCTTTATATAAAGATGCTAATGTAATGAAAATGGATTACTAATCTCTGAATGAATAAAATTGTTCTCTCTAATGGCTTCTATTTTCTTTATTTTATAACATATTGATTAATTTAGTTTATAAATTAGTTAGTTTGAAATGGCTTAAACTTTGAATGGTATAAATTTCCCACACGGAATCCATTTAACCCGTGGATTTCGAAGTTAGATTCGTGTTAATGAATAGAACAAATTAGTAAAAATTATTAGGTACATTTATGAAGTATAAAATAGTGATAAATTAGTAATTGGACTTAATTACAGTTTACATAGTTAAATTATTATACTTCATTAGTGACCTTTATTGAGCAGAATAAATCCTCATTCTAATATTGTATTAATTTATTAATTATAATGATGTGTTCGTATTTACTCCTGATTGAATTTATTTACATAAGAATATATAGTCCTGAATCGAGTGTTTTGATTTTCATTACGCTTGGATCGGACATATTTTTTCAAGTATCGAAGATAGTTATTCTGGAGGACGAAGACGAAAATTCGGTATATCGTATCTACTATTATTTATCCCGCTACACTATTCTATTCTGTATATATAAATTATGTAACACTGATAATATTGTATAACTCTGATTGGTATTTTAAGGGAAATCAAATGTATATTTGTTAAACAGCTTCATGAACTGTTATATTATTGTTATATATTTTGTCGTTCCACTGCGAGATTCTGTTATTGTTCCTTCTTTTCTTCTATTTCTTTAAAAATAAACCCATTGATAGTCTATCTTTTAAACAGTTTAAGTTGGACATGTATGCTTTATTGTCGACTTGAACTGTTCAAAAAGGTGGGTAGTCACAACCCCCTTATTTAGTACTTTTGCAGCATTGGGCCATATTTTTGGAATTTAAAATATAGAAATGATGATTTAAGTTTAAAAAAGATTTCAAAGTGATTTTGGAAATTTATACGTTTTAATAATTTTTGAATTGTTAAAGAAATGGATTTATTTCAAATAAATAAAAAGTTATAATTTTTATGTTATAAAAATTATGTTTTTGTGAAATATACTTAATTATAATTTTTGAAATACAAAGTTAACTATTTTGTAAAATAAGTTAATTTGAGAATTTTTAACTTATTATAAACTATATATAAGATTTATAAAATTGATATTTTATAAATAAAAGCAATGGGATTATAAATGAGTTTTATAAGTGTTAAAATGAAGTTATAAATGAAATCTTATAAGTAAATGAGATTTATAATTTAAGGAAGTTATGAAAGGAATGTTATTAATAAAGAGATTTAATGAAATAAATCTTATAAATGGTGTTTTATAAATATTAGAAATGGAATTGTAATCAAATTTGTAAATGGATTTGCAATTGAAATTTAGAAATGAATTTTTAATGGACTTTATAAATAATGAAATTACAAAAGAATGAATTTGTAAACAAAGAGATTGATAAGTAAATAAACTTATAATGGGATTTTGACATATAAATGAGATAAACGGGAAATTGGTTAATAATGGAATTTTATAAATGGAATTTTTTATAAAATAAAAATGTGAATTATAAACACTGTTTTATAAATGTGAAATCAGTTTTATTTGATAAGCTAAATATGGATTTTTATGAAAGGAAATATATTCACGTTTTTAAAGAGAATAATTCTTTAAATAAATGTTTAGGAAGTGATATTATAAAATAGAGTTCAAATGGTTTGAAATAAAATAAATTGTGAATTCACTTATTATTGAAATAAGTATATGAAAATCTTTTCCAAATATCCAATAAGTGAAATGGTTTTGAGTATTATCTTTTTAGAGATATTTTGAAGTGAATAATTGCAAGGGTTGTCGCTACTAATCCTATAGGATGTGGTAGGAGATTACCTTCGGTTTGTCATGTTCCTGGACAACTTGTATGAACGAGTGTCTGACATTGCATTTCTAAGATTACGTACATTGGTTTTTACAAATATACATCTATTGTAGCGGAGAAGGCAACTTCTCTCGGCTTAACACCCTCCATGAGACATATGAGCTTAAGGGTTGTATTTTTGTGGAAGGTAATTAATAGTCAATGGGAATGATAATGTGATATATGATATGTGAAAGGTAATCGATACATCTTTTGGCCTCACTCTTCGAAAAATGACTGAAATAGGGATGGAACCAGCAAGGCTAAAATGGATCGCTCCCGTTAGGAGATGTCATCGTTCTTTTAGATATACCTTTACATGTTATGACGTTGTACATCTTATTATTGTTGATGTATGCTTGTGGCCACGGATTATAGGTCGGTAACGACCGGAGTGATGACATATTCGGTACTATCCAACGAGGGGTAGGATGGTCTTGTGTTGGTTTGGCACCGAGTATCTCAACCCTAAGTACATCCCTCTAGAGGTGTATCGAGTTTCGAAAAAGGTTGTTCCTTTACCTAGTAGTTTGTATGGAAATCCCAAATCCAATATGTGCCTGCCATTTTCTATTGTAGAAAGCCTTGTATTACAATGTGTATACTAAAATTTAATAATGTAAAAATTTCAGCCATGATTAATATTATTTGTATAATAGACACTATTATAATACAAGAGAATTTGATATGAAATGTTTTGGTTATTGTAAGGTAAAAACCTTGTTGGTATTTATTTACGATGTGACCTTACGAGATACCTTTTGTTTTGATAAAGAATTTTTTTTGACAACTTTATAAATTCAGTTGAGATGTGTTTTTCTCACGTTGGTTTACCAGACTGATCCGGGCGTTCTTCCCTTTCAATGCTCGAGGTCAAACCGAGTATATTTACATGTTTAGATTTGGTACTTTTGGAGCTTCAGCATGCGAGCTGGAGATCTTCATGTCGTATACACGTATTTTTTTATTTTTCCGCTGCATTGCATTGTTGTTGTTGTAAATTATCAACATTTGTGAGGACATATTATTATAACTGTCTAAGCAGATGATAACTTATTGTATACTCTGATATTGATTTATGTATAATACAGTTTCTCTTTGTAAAGATCACTGATCTATATTATATGTTATTCCGCTGCGATGTGAGATTCTGTATTGTTTTGGTTCTGCTTCTCTCTTCTTCTTCTTCTCTTCTCTTCTTCTTTCTTCTCACCCTCTCTTTTCTTTCTCGTGATCATTCACAATCGGTGCACTCTGGGTTAGACACACGTGGTTTGGTGTCAGATTCAGAGGGTGTCGAGTGTGGGTCGTCACAACATCCATCGGCTTTAATCCATGTAAAGTAATGAACAGTGTCTAAATTGTCCGATATAACCTGACATTGTGTCATTCTAACTCCATAGGATAAAGCTTTGATACGTCTGCAACAACTTGACAAATCTTTAATGCGTATAAACCAGTGCATCCATTAGCTTTATTTCTGTTTCAGACAAGACACCGACCTCTAATTTTGTGTCAGACAAGACCCGACCTCCTGACATTTTGTAGCCACTTGACAAATCTTTGATGTGTGTAAAACATTGCGTCGTGGTTACAGTGTTTGATGTGACCCTACACGTTATCATTCTTTAATCCATATGACCGATTCATGTGACTTTCCATATTCATTAAACGACAATAGCTTATAAATAGAATTAAGGATGTCGAATAACATACTCATTCAAACTTCCAAACTAACACCACCGTTCTTCTACCTATATTAAATGAGTTCTCTAAAAAGTTTATAGTGCTTCTCAACCTGTTTTTCGTCATCTTCATCATCTTTCGATGATTTTATTGAACATTGTATTACTTAACAAAAAATGTTTGCTACTAAAACAAATGATTTAATGGCCTATGAGATTGCTGAAAGCTCTATGTCATCCCAAGGAGGTAGCATTGTTGGAAGAAAAGACTTGCGTTATGGACGTGACAGCCCTGGCGGTCATAATCAATTGATCAAGGATTATTTTACGGCAAACCCTATGTACGAGGACGTGGATTTTAAATGAAGATTACATATGTCGAAGAACATATTTAATCGGTCGACAAATTAACCGAAACAAACATTCTTTTATCCATGGAAGAAATGGAATCGACGAACTTAGAATTTCTCCACCGCAAAAGGTTATGGCTGCACTTCGCATGATATCATATGGAACTTCTGGTGAGTCGTAAGATGATAAAGTGCAGATTGGAGACTCAACGGCAATATTATGTATGAAATAATTTTGCAAAACCATTGTTTGTATGTTTGGTGAAGAATATCTTTGGTCCCCTACTCCTCAAGACATTGACAGATTGTTAATAATGGGATTTCAACCTGGATTTCTAGGTATGTTAAGTAGCTTAGATTGTATGCATTGGAGATGGAAAAACTGTCCAGTTGCATTGCAGCGCCAATACACAGGACATTGCAAAAAGGCAACTTTGGTCTTGGAAGCTGTTGCTTCGTTCGATTTATATATATGACATGCTTTTTTTGGAGCACCAGGTTCACTGAATGATATTAACGTTCTATAACAGTCATATTTATTTAATAACTTATGTAATGATATATCACCTCTATACAATTACAAAATAATAGGCAAAGATCATTTCATGAGTTATTATTGGTAGATGGAATCTATCCAAAATGGAAAACACTTGTGCAAACATACAAAAGACTAAATAACGCAAAAGCAACTAGGTTCGCCAAACAACAATGGAGTTTGAGGAAATATGTCGAATGAGCATTTGGAGTGCTTCAAGGTAGGTTTCATATATTAATAAAAGAGGTATACTACCCCGATCTTACGGCATTATCTAATATCATATACTGTTGTATAATTTTACATAATATGATTGTCGAAGAAGAACATGGTGGGTACGAGCTTCAACTGAGAAACTATTCAGACATTGCTGTAGCATTTCAAAAAAAAGGCATTTAAGGACCCAAATACTTGCAAAGAATACATGACATTCGAGATCCACAAGCTCATTTTGATCTAAGAGAAGAACTAATGGAACACTACTGGGAACATATAGAAAACCATTAGTAGAAGTGATGTGTAGATAGTGCTTGTGTTTCACTTATCTATTGTAATAAGTTGTTGTTGACGTTTTGAACTAATGTCTGTGTTTGAATTTGTTATATCTATTATACTAAGTTATGGTTGACGTGTTGACATTAATAACAACAGCTAGAATGCCAAGTCAAGATGAGCTTGGAACTATAACAATAGCAATGACAAAAAAATTAACAACAATAGCATTACCAATACCTGCAACTAATACAGCGACAATCACATTAACAACAATACTAACAATGACACTACAACTAACACTTTGGAGATCAAATAATAGATGCAATGCTAAGATACATTGTAGGAACCTAGTTTCCTACAAACCCTCACGATGTCTATGGTAACCTCAGGTTGCTTCTCCATATACAACCTTTGTACTGGCTTGAGTTCGTTTCAGTTGCAAGTTAAAAGAGCCATACCATCAGCTCTTTGTTGTCGAGCTAATTCTTGTTTTCTTAACTCTAGCTCGTCATTTCTTAACATTTGTTTTTCATCCTGACGTCATTGTTTTTCTTTTTCCCTTTCAAGTCTCTTCGTTTCTTTTGTTTCCATATATAATTTATTTGCATCTTCAGTGACCGCCATTCACTCACTAATATGTTCATAATGTGCGTTGTAATCAAGGCAGTTTTTTTACCCTTGAACTTCCCCGAAGGCCTACCACCAGTACTTGTCATGAAGGGGGTGCTCTTTATGTGGATCAGAACTAACAGGGCTAGATTCATCGCTCATCTTTCTAGGAAGAAAGCGCACTGTTGTTGTTCTTATCGCACTCGACTCCGTTTTTCCTCTTTTGTGAGTATGTCATAGCAATGGTGCATGTTGAATGATTAATTATTATGTTTAAACATATACACTGGATTTTCTTGATTAGTTGTAGATGATGAAGTACTATATGAAGAATTAAACATAGAACTTGATAATTAGAGCTACAAATTTAAAATCACTATCAGGTCCATGTCGTTTGCCATACGTTGTTGTCTTGAATGCTGGCCAGCCATTATTTCTTTTCAAGTTTAACAAGCGACATTTATTCATTTCCAAGACTGCTTCAATGAATCAACCATTCTTGGAAGACTATATGGACTTTGAAGGTTGAATAAACTGCGTACGGAATTCCACAAGGAAGTTTCACTTTGGCCCGTACCTTTCTTATTGTCTCTAGAACATTCAACCCAATAGAATACTAATTCAGCTTGCTCGTCCGACGACCTTTTAACTATTTATGTGACTTTTTGTTCTGCATTTGCAGATTCAATAATGTTGATTCTCGTTGTTTGATTTTCCCAATTTTGAGCAGAAGACAAATTAGAATTCCTATAAACATCTTCTTCTTCGACAATTTCATTGCCATCGAATTCGGTTTCTTGGTTTTCACATCTGTTGTCTCTAAATTGATTATTGAGATTTCTTAATAAATTTTGTGAATGATAAGGCAATACTAACCGTTGTTGGCTATTGGAAATACGTATTGAAACGAACTATTCTGCGAATAATTCGAATTTTGAGAATTTTGGTAATGCTTCGAATCTTATTGAGAATGAAAGAAATTTTGATACAGTTGTGCCTGATATGAATTTGGAGCTTATTGAGAATGATATTGATTTTGACCATGTTGAGAATTAAACATATTCTGATTGAATTGAACCGCATTCTGATTATCTGATCTTAGTTGAGATAGAAATCTAGAAAATGAATATTTATTAGATTTTCCTTCTGGATTTTTCGAAATTACTGAGATTTTTTGAAGAAAATTTGTTGTTGAGAGTAAGAAATCTAAAATAAATGGTTTAAATAAAATTTTAAAATTAGTAAGTTATATAGAAGATGATGGAGAGGGATAGGAAACGGCCATCTACATGACCATTGGGACTTAGCAGTTTTATTATGGCCGACTAAGAATCAATCCCTTCGGGTTGCCAAAGCAACCCACGGTTGGGAATGCTCCAAGTGATTTAAATTGAAACTAGAAGGGATACAATTAGTGCCATATTAGGAAAACTATTTTTGGTACGCTAAATAATAGACAAACAAAAAACAAGGGTTCAAAAAATTTCTCCTATCCAAATTCCGTGTCCATAAAGAAATAGAAATCAACATTATATTAGCTCAAGTGGTGACAATTTTATTTACTTCACAGTTCTAGTTAAGACATAATAAGGCTAGAAAGTCCAAAACCATTGTTGCTATCTTACCAAATAATAAATACGCATAAAAGGTCAATGAAAGTAAATTCATTTCCATAAAGAAGATATAAACAATATTTTATTGAGTTAAATTCAACTGTTAGCAAGTTGCTTACAGCCATATCAAAGTGCTGAGAAGTTCATTGATGGTCTGATAAATCCTACATTTTGTTTGCCTGAAAACGGAATTATGCAAACAAAAATTCCAAATATTAAACAAAGACTGGGTGTAAAATTGGATCTCATTCACGTTATTTCAAATATGGATTTTGGCTCTTATTAATGTCGATTGCCAAAAGTGGCACGTTTATTCAAGCAGCAGATAACACATCATACAATTGTTTCATAATATAGCTGGTGCTCGGTTAATAATAACAATTGTACGTGCTGATAGTCAACAATTATGGGACTACTTATGTAAGGAATAAAAAAGATTTCCTTTGGATAGTATCTGATAACAAGTTAATAGAACTGAATTATTTTATGTACAAATTGTAGTCTGTGGGTGCGGCGCACTCGAAAGGAGGCTTGAGTTCTGGTAAAAAGACCCAGATTCGATTCCTACCATGCGCTTCCCTATCCTATATAAATTTACCCAGAGGTATGGGGGCTTCGATCAGCGGACGGCTTTAATATACCCTCCTCGGGAGTTTACAGGCCCACCGGGTTCTCCTGAGTTTTCAGAAAAAAAGTACGGATTGTAAACTTCCTGAACATATGCTTAGAGATTAGGAATATCTAGGAATGTTGGATGTGGATTGGATAAGGACATAGTTAATATTGGAAATAGCCCGAGCCTATCGTACTTTTATGTCAATAATATGCGAAGGATTTGCAAACAAAATTTCTTTTATTGGTTGAACACACCGAGCATACAATTAGAAACATATTATTTGAAATCATCTTTTATATTATATTTATTATATGGATTATTTTAATATGCTCCTATTATCACTAAAACAAACATTAATGTTGCAAACATGTGACCATGCAAACATGACACAAATGTTCAAACATAGTTTTATAAAAGAACAAAAGAACAATGTTCTTCAAGAGTTTATTGTTGCAAGGAGATTTTTAGTTTTTATTCAGTCTAAGCCAAAAATTAATGAATTTGGTAAGATGAAACCATGGTAACACAATGCAAAATATCATCGTGTTGAAATAAAAAAAGATATGTTGCAAAGTTTGAATTGTAAATCAAGATGATTTACATGCTTTATCATCACATTTCCCTCTTCACATACAAATGATCATACACCATTGTTTCTTAATTAAATAGGTAACAATGTGGAAGGCTCCGTAAAATGTTTTAAATAGTGTAATTGTCGGTACAAAACAGAGGACAATTAGACCACCACAAGGAACATAAACTATGTTGAACTTTCCTTAAGAGAAGAGTGGCAAAGGGATGAATGAAAAAAAAAGGAAACAAATTTGGTGAACATACATTCTATAAACTATTTTATGGACGATAGCTATGTGAAAACACATTTTGTAAACATAAATCCTATATCGTGTTTAATATGCAAGGAACTGAACAATCAAATGATAGAAAACAATCAAAGGTTTCAAGCAGACCAACTAGGACAAATTTAAAAAGAAATCACATTATATTTTGTAAGTTTAAAAACATAGTTAATGAAGTTTTAAATAACTACCTTAGGTGCATTACCATGGTTAGGCTTACGATCCCTTCATCTTCCAATGCTAAGAACGCTAAAAATTTCTTCTTTGACATTGTATTTTATTTCAATGCCTTGACCATGCAGCTCGCTTATTTTAGCTTGATGCTTCTCCTGTAATGTAATTTTCGTATTTATTAGCATTATATTTATTATAAATAAATCGAATTTTCAATTATATGGAGGACTTATCGCAAATTGAGCTGAAGCATTATCAACCCATTGATCATTGGTCGAGCCATTCCCTGACTCGAGCCTATGAGACCTAACATACACCTCCCGAGAGGTCAGCTCTCTACGATACTCATCAAATTAAAAAGAAAGATTTATATTATCATAAACTAATTATGGATCAATTCAAATGTTAAGTAAGTTTAATAAAGACAAGCCAAATCATTTCAATAATCTACAATGGATCTCAAACCACAATAAATTAATTTTGGGTTCTTTCTCCTTCGTTCAAAGTTCTTTTCTGAAAGTTATCAAACGTCCGAAAGCTCTCGATATGTCAAGAATTGATTAAATATCTCTTAAGGGAGACACGGCGATTTTTTCATAGTTTGTTTCATGTTTGATACCATGCTTGATATTTTAGACTACCTTTCGCATTCCACAAATTTCGCACAATTGTGGGTGAAACATATTTTCTCCATTTAAATAGACAATGCATACTTAATTAATATACTGTTAAGGAAAAAAGACTGTGAAAAAAATTACTCATGGAACAAAATTTAGTTTATACTTGAAACTCATCAAACATCACATTCTGCGTATTCTTAATGGGATTGGGAATTGAGGTAAATGTGGAACAAAATTCGTTACTCATGCTGAAATTCCTTCACGGATGGTCGAAGTTGTTTCACTACAAGCGTAGTCATATCTGCAAGTGTTTATACCATGTTAATAGTATTTATTTTAGTTCCAGGTCCATTTGATGCATGTGCCAAAGTATGCAATGGTAACTTGATAAAGTTTTAGGTCTAGTTGCTATTGATTTTCCTACTCCATTGCATGGACAAAATGATGTTGCAATCCACATATACAATGAGCAGTTGAATGTGTTGACATTAGTGTAACGATCTGCTTTTTCGACCGTCGAATGTCGATACTAAATACGTCCACCGTATTTGTGTACCTAGCACCAAAATGTTGGAAGGACAGATAGCCAAGGTAAAATAAGAAAGAAAATAGAAGAAGGAAGAAGAGAATGCAACATCAGAATCCCACAACAAAACAATAAGATATAATATCAAAATACAGTACGAACTGTCACTCTAAGATACATAGCATTTCAGAGTTACAATCATAAGTATTATTATCTGCATGGACATTTATAACAATGCATCCTCACATATGCTGACATATACAATATAGTAATCCAAGGAAATAAAAATACAACGGTAGGTAAATAGAAGCATCCAGCTCGTCTCTAGAAGCTCCAAAGATTCATCAGTCCAAAAATTGCAGTTCTCAAACTACTCGAAAGAGCACCTATGGAAATAAATGAACTATAAAACCACGAGTCACGCATAAGTCTGGTGTGAGAAACTCAAGAAATATACGATAAAAATATAATAGTACTTTTGAGATCATTCGAAAACAGTTATCCCCTCAAAAGTACCACTCATCTAATAAGTACATAAGGTGATATAAAAGATAATGTCTAGGGTATAGAATATAAGTAATAAATAGTTGTGATATGTATACACCACAATAATAACTAGGTATACAATCAAAAACTACTAAGGAGTGTTCGCATAGTTATGTTGAATTTTCATGAAGATCTCTCTGATCAAGCTGAATCTGACCTCCTACAGAAGGATTAGAGATATCCTTTCGAGCGTCGTATATCTCTAGGTAAAATATACCAGAGTTAAGCCGTAGCTGGTCAACGCCCGAAGATGTTATATCGAATATCATCAACTCTCGCTAACAATGTCAATAGTATCTCTAGATATAAAGTTGATATACCCTATTGGGCTTGCTAATCCCTTCACGGCTAAGCACTTTACTATGGTCTTAGTCATTTACCAATGTCGAGGCTACGTTCAGCATCTCTCACACCAGTCTTCATCATTCAAATAGAACATGAATCTACAAATGGATTCCAACATCTCGAACGGTTTGTGAGTCCATACCAGGATCCTAGCGTAAGTCGGTTGACAAATGCTAATGGTCACCTCTCCCTCAGACTTAACATTAAGGCAGATGCAACGACCCAGAATTTTACCGCTTTAGTTTGAGAATATTAAATTAATTTAAATATTCAATTAATGGTTTTTGATAATCAAATAGCCCTCTTTTAATTAATAACTAACGATAATGAACTCATTTTGAAAGTTTGTTTAGAAAAATAAATAGTTCAAGGAAAAATTGAAAATACGATCGAAATTCGTTTTTTGGATTTTTGACTTTTTATCGAACGAAAGTTATTGGAATATTATTTGACACATACCCAAATATTTTTCGTATATACATTAAAAAATTAAGGAGTTAGCACTAAAATATTAGTAATAAATTAATTAGTGGAGTTAGTGATTTCTAGAAGTGATTAAAACTAGTAATTGAATAAAAGGAGTGGACTTTTACGGTATTGATTTGTGTGCTACTATTGTCATAATGATGGAAGTACCATGGTCATATGGAGGGGTATCGATTGGGCCAAAAATCTATGAGAGATAGGCGAGTCTTTTGGCTAATTCTAAAGTTAATAAAATAGGAAGCATAGTTTGCTTTTCCATTTTGAAAATTCACAAAACCCATTAGCTCTTTTTTTCCTCCTTCCCTCGTTCTTCTTCCTCTTTATTCAGCCGTAACTTCCACAAATCTACTCCAAATCGGTGATTCTTTTTTAACCAAAGAAAATTGAATAAGCTAGAACTTTCATATTGGTCACCTTTTCAAATTTTGAGAGTAAATATGTCAAAATCCCATTTTTATCCAAGTCATTTTTTCGCCCTGTTTTTTTTTTTTTTTGTAACTCAGAAAATGCCTCCTCTTCCCCAAGCGAAAATTTCCACAACACAACTCCAAATAGAGTGGTTCTTTTCTTGAAACCAAATAGAATTCAATATCAAAAACTTTCATGTTGGCCACTTTTTGAAATTTTGAGAGTAGCCATGTCAAAACTAGTAAGAAGACGACCTATTTCATAGCCTAGTTTTATAAGGCAAATTGAAACCCAAACCCCCTCTTTGTGATCATGGTCAAGCATAAGAGAGGGATTCCCAAGGTCTTGTGCTAGCTTGTGCAAGTTGTTTTTTTAGTGTTTGATTATTAGTTGAAACTAGTGTTGATTTGGAAGAGTTCGGTTACAATTCTAAGTGAGGATCTTAACTTTAAGTTATATATTATTTTTGTTTTTGTGTATAAAATGTTGAAATGATTTATATTTTTCTTTCTCTTTATATTTTGAAGCATGGACTTTGAGGGGGTTTAGCCTAGCACACTTGGGTAGAGGGAGAGGCCTAGGTCGAGCCAAAGCGAAGGAAGGTGGTTGCCTTTGTTGTTGGATGGTAGTTGGATGATGATGAGATCTTTGCTTGGGTTTGGTCGAGAATAGAAGTGAGATGGCTCACTTTGGAATAGCGTTAAAAAGTGAAAAATTTTATGTTTAAATATTATTGCTTACGCTGTATAATTTTCGCTTGAAAGAGAATGTCATAAATAACCATTTTACTACGGAAACTTATGGAATGAAGTTGAAGTGCTGCATAGTGAATCAACCGCGATGAATACGCTTTGAATTTTTTTACTTTTATGGAGGGATCCAACGAGATTCCTCACAACCGTTGAATTTATTATTCTTATATTATTTATTAAGTGAAATAATTGCATGCCATTGCTTGGTAGCTTGGATTTTCTATATGTGAACTTGATGGTTAAAAGTTGGATCTTTTTGTTAAAGAAAAGAAGTAGTAGTATGTGTTAAGAACTATGGTAGTGCTAAGCCTCTTTGTGAAACACTTTGAAAAAACATTGGTTTGATGACTTAAGAATCCCTTGAGATGTTTTTGTTACCACTTGATTTTAAGTGTGGGTTTAAATTCGACTTTTGCAATATAACTTTGTCGTTTAATTTCTAAAAGTGTTTTGAAACATTTCCCAAACTTGACTTTTGTTTTTCAAACATTTTTACGAAGGTATTTAAGTGGTTTAAAAAGCTAGCTGATTTTCGAAATAAAGTTTTAAAATGTATGGTCTGTATAATGATAGTCGCTATGGATGCACTTTGGAAAAATAAGAATTTTATAAAGTATAAAAGGTTATATATATTTTATAAATTCTTTTAAATCTGTTTTATAATAATTATATAAGTATTTTATAGGTGTTTCAAGTTTTAAATATATTTTTGTATATTTAAACAAGTGATTCTGTTTTAAAAAAGGTAGAAATATTTTAAAATAAATATTTATGAAAGGCTTTATAGAAAGTGTTGTATAGAAAGATAGATCTATAAATAGTATTTTTACAGATAAAAGAATGTAATTATAAATGGTATTATTGTTAAAGGGAAATGATAGGATTTTGATAAATTTGAATAATAAATCACATCTGTGAATTTATAGTGATATATGGAATGATCTTTTCAAGGAAAGTATACGAGATTTAATTAAGAAAATTATAAAAGAAGTTTTATAAAAAGAAAACAAGATTTATTAAAGAAGTTTTGTAAATAGAAAGGAGATTTATAGAACGAATTTGTAAATATAAATATTAATCATAAAATGAAGTATTATAAAAAGAAAAGAGATTTATAAAAGAAGTTTTATAAATAGAAAGGAGACTTATAAAATGAGTTTGTAAATATAAAAGTGATTCATAAAAAGGAGTTTAATAAAAGAAACGAGATTTGATTTCCATAAATGACCTCTATAACTCATGGCGGCACGAAAATTCTCTTTTCATACTTAACACCAAATTTTGAGGTACGAAAATTCATCTCTATCTTGAGAATTAAGAATGTATGTCGAGGCAAGGATAGTTCTCTAACTTGTCTGATTTCATTATTAGTCGAGGGATAATACTATTTGAAATCGAACATGAAGGTAAGTATATCCGGTCTAATTTCCATACGATATATTGACTTACACCAAAAAGAAAAGTGGTTTGGTTTGATAGTAAACAATGTTTTTAATTGACTGTTATTTTTGACCTAAAAACATGGTTTGGAAAAATATGAAATCTTCCTCAAGATTTAAGAATATATTTACACCATTGAGATAAGTATACGAATACAATTTCTAATATTAAAAGTTTAGTGTTTTGTGAATATACTTGTACTATTGCAATAAGTACATGCATATTTTTCCAAGCATTGAAAAAGTGTAAATTAAAATAAATGAGCAGTATACTTATTTATATCTTTTGTAAAAGGGTATTTCAATACAAGTGTTCATAAATGATTTTAATGAAGGGATTAATTAAAGAGGCTTAGTGGTTACTTATGTGCTCAATCATGCTTGGTTTTCCATATGAAAATAAATATCCGATTTGATTGTTTTGTTTAGTAGATAGTTAAATAAACGGCTAACAAATATTAACCAAACATAGATATGGAAATATCTAGAAGAAACACAATAACTATACAGTACATTTATATTCGGTAATGATATATTGTACATATAAACTCGTTTTGCTCTTCTAGCATAAATGATAAGGAAATCCGACATCAATCGGTTGGGAGATGATTTCCGCTCTTATGTATTATCTATTTATTTCCAAAAGAACCATAGTTGAGTTTACCGAAAATCTATCTGTTGTTGGTTCGAAGAATTGGGATCGGATTTGGTTGGTGATAGATTCACATATGACAAGGGGTTCACGCATTATATGCAACGAAGCTTTGTCTCTTTCCCCTACATGTCCCTTTATAGGTCGGTGCGAGGTTGAGAGGCTGGCTGTAAAATCAGATTCAAGGTACCATGTGTAATCATCTTCGACAAGGGAGAGCGTTACACAGTGGTATCAAAGCCGAAGGTTAAGCAAGAAACTTGGCGTCGATAGGGTAAACACATTAGAGATAGAGTAAGTGACTCCCTAGAATGAGTTTGAGTGTACGTATAAAAGAGCGCATATTTGTTGATGCTACAAAAATGTTTTATATTATACTGATTGATCTGTTGAGTGGTTTATGAATTCTAGTTGATATAGAAGGTACAACTGTATCGATAGGGGTTTCTAAACACTTGAATAAGACAAATCGACATAGTATTATTTTTGAAATTGGTAAATAAAATAATTTTACCTAGGATTATATTTTATGTATAAAGGAATAGTTTTCAAAAATTACTATAGTTATTTATGATGTGTTTGCCTGTTAGGAAATGATAATATTCAATTATAACCATTTATTGATTGATTAGTCATGCTCGTCAAGTTTAGGTGAATTGGCTATTGTTTGCTGATTAATTATTTATGCTCGGCCAGTTTATGAGCATTTATTTGTTTGATTTAGATAAACATGAATACCTTGTGAATTTAGTTTCATAATTTGACTATAAGGGGTTCGTTAATAATATAGGTTTAACAAGTTAATTTTGACACAAGAAAGAATGATTTTATATAAATTTGATTCTATAAATATGGTTTATAAAATGTGTTTTGTAAATAAGAAGGATTTTTTTAGAATTTAAAAACTTGGTGTCTTTGAAAAAGATTTCAAATGATTTTTGGAAAAGGTAATAAATAGTATTACTTGAAACTATTTATAAGCATAAATATTTCAAAGAAAATTTTAAGTAAATACATTTTCTTTGGATAGTTCGCGTAATAAGTCTCGATCTGTTTTGTGACAATATGAATAATCTTATAAGTGATGATTGGATGTTTGCTTAGGCGAAGGGTTCAGTGCACTTAGTAAAATTATTCTGAAATGAGTTCAAATCCAAAAAACCCAAAGCAAGTTGGTAATAGATAAGTTGTCAAAACTATTTATATGGAAATATATATAGTATTGTTTCGAATAGGATTCGAAAAGGAAGAAGTATTTTTATGTTAACTAGTTCAAGTAGCTCGAAAATGACTAATAGGAAAAAGTAACCACTTCATTTAAGTATTATCCTTCTTGGTAAGGGGATGTATGATAATATTTGGCAGGACCCATTTCCTTGTTATTATTTTAATGTTAATCGGTTTATATGTATATTTTCTATGGATTAAAATGTATGGTATCATTTCAGGAAAGTGTTGAAATAAAAACCGGGAATTTTGTTCTTGAATTTCCTTAAAGAAAATGGATTCAAATTAAAAATGTAGTTTAATAAAAGAATGGGTTGATAAATAAATTTTTAATTTTGGTTAAATTTGATAAGAAGGTTTTAATAAGCTTTGTTTTATTAAACCATGTCTTTTGTTTAAAATCTAAGTTGTATAAACTATTTGATATCATTGGTTCGGCTAACAATATATCTTTACCTTAGAGATGTCTAAGAAAAAGTGGACTCTAGGACTAAGCTTGGATACCAACATCCTACTCTTCTTAGCTACTTACCAGATAAAGAAATCGAAGAGGTCTACTCGGTTTTAAGACCCAAATTTATTTTGAGCCAACTTCTGAATTTAAGGAAAAAGAAATGGTAAAAGATTAAATCACATAGTTGTTTATACTCTCAAGATGTAGTAGAGAATTATACAAGTTTAAAACTTAAGTTATATTTTTATGAAACAGTTTCATAAATAATTCTTGGAAGTAAAAAGAATTGGTGTAGTATAACTATTAAATTATCCTAAAGGGATAAAATCATAAGTTGGACTTGGACCATTTTATTCGCATGATAGTTCTTGACCTAGAGTTCGGGTACTAGAATTCTAGGTGATATACACTAGCTATGTAAGAAAAACACAAGTATCAGATCAAGAAACCAGATCAGAGCTTCACAATGTAGATTTTAAGCGATTTATATTAATTTGGATGAGAGATTTATATATCCGAGCAAGTGATCAAGTTGAATTTTTGCATATAGATGATTCACGCACATTGTATGGGCTTAAGTAAGAATGTTAAGTATTAGTACGATTTGTTTCTTGGTTGTTTGTTTGTGATGAAATTTTGAGGTTGAAATTCTTTTAAGGGAAAGAATGTAACGGCCCAGAATTTTACCACTTTGATTTAAGAATATTTAATTAATTTAAATATTTAATTAATGGTTTTTAATAATTAAGTAACTCTCTTTTAATTAATAACTAATGATAGTGAACTCATTTTGAAAGTTTGTTTACAAAAATAAATAGTTTAACAAAAAATTCAAAATGTGACAGAAATTATTTTATTGGATTTTGACTTTTTAGTGAACAAAGGTTGTTGGAATGTTGTTTGACACACACCCAAATATTATGCACACATAAATTTAACAAACAAAAAGGGATCAGCAATAAAATATTATCAGTAAATGAATTAGTGGAGTTAGTGGTTTCTAAAGATTATTAAACCAATAATTAAATAAAGGGACTTTTGTGGTATTGATTAGTGTGCTATATTGTCATCATGATGGAAATACCATGGTCACATGGAGGGGGCATGTGTTGGGATAAAATCTACAAGGGGTAGGGGAGTCCTTTAGCAAATTTCTAAAGTTTATAAAAGAGGAAGCTTAGTTCTCTTTTCCATTTTGCAAATTCACAAAACTCGTTAGCTTTTTTTCCTCCTTCCCTCTTCCTTCTTCCTCTTTATTCAGTCGCAACTTCCACAAAACTACTCCAAATCGAGTGATTCATTTTTTGGAACCAAAGAAAATTTAATAAGCAAGAACTTTCATGTTGGTCGCTTTTTTTAATTTGAGATAAACACGTCAAAATCCCATTTTCATCCAAAAAAATTTCTGGTCCTATTTTTTTATAACTTAGGAAACGCCTCTTCTTCCCCAAGCGATAACTTTCATAAAACAACTCTAAACCGAGTGATTTTTTTAAACCAAAGAGAATTTGATAAGTAAGAACTTTCATGTTGGTCACTTATTCAAATTTGAGAGTAACCATGTCAAAAACTAGTAAGAAGATAGCTAATTTCCTAGCCCAGCTTTATAAAGTCAAATTACAACCCAAATCCTCTCTTTATGATTATGGTCGAGCATAATAGAGGTGTTCCTAAGGTATTGTGCTAGCTTGTGCAATACTATTTTAGTGTTTTGTTGTTAGTTGCAAGGAGTAGTGTTGATTTGGAAGAGTTTGGTTGCAATTCTAAGTAAGAGTCTTAACTTTAAGCTATATATTGTTTTTATTTTTGTATATAAAATATTGAAATGTTTTATATGTTGCTTACTCTTATATTTTGATGCATGGATTTTGAGGGGGTATGGCCGAGCACACTTTGGTAGTGGGAGAGGTCTAGGTCGAGCCAAAGTGAAGGAAGTGGTTTCTTTTGCTGTTGTATGGTAGTTAGATGATGATGGGAGCTTCGCTTGGGTTTGGTCAAGGGACAAAAGTATGATAATTAACTTTGCAATAGCTTTAAAAAGTGAATGTTCCTATGTTTAAATATTATTACTTATGTTGTCTAATTTCATGTAATAATTATCATTGTTGTCCGGTTTGGTTCTTGCTTGGAAGTTGATTGCATAAATAACCATTTTGTTGTAGGAAACTTGTATGAGGAAGTTGAGGTATTTCATAGCAAATAGACCGCGACACATACACTTCAAAAAAATGTGATTTTAATTGAGGGATTCAATAGAATTCCTTTCAACCGTTGAATTTAGAATTCTTATATTATTTGGTATGTAAAATAATTGTATGTCATAGCTTGGTAGCTTGGATTTTCTGTATGAGAACTAGATGGTTAAAAGTTGAATTTTTTTGGTAAAGAAAAGAAGTAGTATGTGTTAAGCACTATGGCAATGCTAAGCCTCTTTGTGAAACACTTTGAAAAGATGTTGGTTTGATGATTTTAAGAACACCTTGAGATGTTTTTGTTACTGCTTTAAGTATGGCTTTAAATTCGACTTTTGAAATATGGCTATGTCGTTTGATTTCTAAAAGTGTTTTGAAATAGTTTCCAAACTTGACCTTTTTTCAAACATTCTCTCAAAGGTATTAAAGTGATTTAATAGATATTTGATTTTTGAAATAAAGTTTTCAAAAGTAAGGTCCGTATTATGATAGTCGCTATGGATGTACTCTGAAAAAATTGGAATTTATAAAGTATAAAAGGCTACATACTTTTGATATTTGGTAAATTCTTTTCAAATGTGTTTTATAAGAATTATATAAGTATTTTAAAAGATTTTGAAATTTTAAATAGATTTTTGTGTATTTAAACAAGTGTGTCGGTTTTAAAAAAAGATAGAAATATTTTAATATAAATATCTACGAAAGGCTTTATAGAAAATGTTGTATAGAAAGATAGATCCATAATGGTATTTTATAGATAAAAGAATATATTTATAAATGGTATTTCTATTAAAGGAAAATGATATGGTTTTGATAAATTAGAATAATAAATCAAATTTGTGAATTTATAGTGATATATAGAATGATCCTTTTATGGAAAGTATATGAAATTTAATTAAGAGATTTATAGAAGAAGTTTTATAAAAAGAAAAGTGATTTATAAAAGAATTTTAATATATAGGAAGGTGATTCACAAAACAAGTTTGTAAATATAGAAGTGATTCATGAAAAGAAGTTTTATAAAAGAAAAGTGATTTATAAAAGAAGTTTTATAAATAGAAAGGAGATTCATAAAAGGAGTTTGTAAATATAAAAGTGATTCATAAAAAAGGAGTTTCATAAAAGGAAGATTTTATTTCCAAAAATGATATTTATAACTTATGGTGGTATGTGAAGTATTCTTTTATACTTAACTCCAAGTACCAAGATATTGAAACTTACCTCTATTTTGAGAATTAAGAATGCATGTTGAGGCAAGTATAGTTCTCTAACTTGTCTGATTTCATCGCTAGTCGGGGAATAGTACTGTTTGAAATCCGAAAGTGGCGGTAAGTATATTTGGTCTAATTTCCATGCAATCTATTTACTTGCACCAAAAAGAAAAGTGGTTTGGGTACATAATACACAATATTTTTAAACGACTGTTGTTTTTAACCTAATGTAACGTGGTTTGGAAAAATATGAAATCTTCCTTAGAATTTGAGAACATATTTATACCATTGAGATAAGTATACGAATACAATTTCTAAGTACTAAAAATGTAGTGTTATGTGAATATACTTATACCGTTGAAATTAGTAAATTGATATTTTTCCAAGCATTAAAAAAGCATAGATGAAAAATAAACGAGCACTATACTAGTGCATACCTTTTTGTAAAAGGTTATATTAATATAAATGTTTACAAAGTGATTTTAATAAAGGGATTAATTAAAGAGGCTTAGTGGCTACTTATTTGCACAATCATGATTGGTTTTTAATGTAAAAATAAATCTCCGATCTAATTGCTTTATTTATTTGATAGTTAAATAACCGACTATTAAATCTTGACCAAATATAGCTCTAGAAATATGTAGAAGAAACACGAAAAGTATACGGTACAGTTATCTTCGGTGATGCTATACTATACGTATAAACTTCATTTGCTCTTATAGGTCAACTGATAAGGAAATCCGACCTCAATTGGTTAGGAGATGATCTTTGCTCTTGTGTATTTTATGTTTATTTCCAAAAGAACTGGAGTCAGGTTTACTGAAAATCTATCGATTATTGGTTCGGAGACCAAGATCGTATAAGCATGAGTTATCCAAAAACCACTTCAAATCAGCATAAGCGTTCAAATCGAAGACATCTTAAAGATGTTGGAATCGGAGATGGAGTTCTTTGAACTGCAAGGGCTACTTGCTACTACTCTCGAGGGTGATTCCAAAATGAATGTAGTAGTAGTGTCTTTGGTCTATTCATATCTTAAATAATTTGTATAGATGAATATTGTGTAACGACCCACCTTTCTGGACGGTTTAAATCGACAGTAAACCTCGCATGTCAACTTAAACCATTCAAAAGGGAGGATTGTCAATGAGGTAAATAAGAAAATAAGAGGAAAAAAGAAAAACAAAACATAGAATCTCACGGCGAAATGACAAAATATAATAATCAATAAACAGTTCATGAAGCTGTTTTACAAATAACATTTGATTATACTTTTACAATACAATCAGAGTATACATACAGCAGGTAAAATAGGATACTGCAGCGGAAGAACATGATGCAGTGGAATTAATATAATAAATAGTAGACTAATCTCCGTCTTCATCCTCCAAAATAAAATGGTCTTCAATACATTGAAATGGTCAGGCTGACCCGAGCATAATGGAACGACAAAACACTCGAGTCAGAACTAAACGATCTTATATAAGTTAAATCAACAACAACTAAATATGAGTGTAATGGCTTCAGAGACGTTTACGGGATTTTAATCTCTGATCCAATGTACAATGTGCATGCAATAACTTAAGAGATGATCGGGATTTTCCATCATCTAAGGATCCGTTAAACTATCTATATGTAGTAATATACGCTATATATGCAGTGTTTATCAGTAAAGTATAAATATTAAAATAGCGTTAAGGCGTTACCCATATCCCCCTTAACACATTTTTATAAATGTCGTAGTTTATACAGTATTATAAACTCCACTAAACGGGTGGGCTATCAGAGAGCACTCCATAGGTACGATACAAACCAAAATGGTAGTGGCTCGATAAGGCATATGACAAGGCACACGAGGCAGTGCAGGGTAGGATTCTACAGTTTTCCATGCCCGGACTGGTGGTAACGCATAGTAGCTACTATCGCCCACTTCGAACACACTCCCATAATCAAATCGAGGGTGGCCACCAATAATCACAAAGTAACAGATATGATATTGAAGAAGTGTGTCCGATAGGAGGAGCGACCTCACTTGGTCCGAGATAGCTCCTGTTTTAGTCATATCAAGCTGATCAGGGCGGCGTTCTTACCTCATAACAGTAGCGTTCACCAAACCATCCTACTTCGTTCTGGATTCTCCACCACATGCACAGTTGTTAAAGTGGTTTCGGAATTGGTAGAGAGTATGACAATATCCGACCCTGGTCACTTTGACAACCAAACGCTTATTTCATATCGTGGTCATTTTAAAAAACGTTTTTAATAATAAATCCACAAAACAGTTTATACCTTCACTTTAAGATATCCATATACTTATTCCAAAAGTATAAATATATTCATAAATGTCAAGGAAGATTTCTTTCAATCAATTTCGAAAATAATTTATAAATCTCTCTCAAACCATTTATAAACTATTTATATATAAAGCTATTTATAAATTCCAAAACAGTTTACAACTCTTCCTTTTTCATAAACTTCTATGCAAATTCCTTTAAAACGCTTCTAAATCCCTTTATACAAGTTCTTTTATAAAACCCTTTATAAAATCTTTTAAAACCTTTATATCTCCTTTATAAATCCATTATATAATCCTTTATGAAAATATTTTATATAAATCCTTTATAAAATCCCTTATAAAACCTCTTATAAAACTTTTATATATTCTTTGCAAAACCTTTTACCAATTTCTAAAATCTTTTACAAAAATCTTTTATTAGTTAAACTTATTATTAAAGTCTATATTTATATATTAGATTAATTTTTTAAATAAATCTTTTAAATCCATATTGAGTATTTTATTAAATTAAATTTTTAAAGTGTTTTATTATGTTACATTATTTAAATTATATATTTTGAAACTAAATAAATTATAAGTTAAAATCTTTAAACTCCATTAAAACCATATATCAATTTATAATTTGAAACTTTAAAACATATAAAGTAAATTATTTCCAAATATAAATTTTGAATAAATTCATTAAATTAAATTTAAAAATAAATTTTATAAATCAAACATACTTTACGATTTGGAAAATAAATTAAAACCGATCAACGGTGTTCGTATATAATTTTTTACCCTATGGTCAAGTAATTAGGTATGTATCATTTCAACCCAAAATAGCTAAATTTCTCGGGTATATATCATTTCAACCCATATCCCAAATTAATAATTTTTCAAATCAATAAAATTGCTCGGACATGTATCATTTCAACCCATAACGATTTTTCCTAATCTATAAAATCATTCGGGTATGTATCATTTCAATCCATAGTGATTTTCCTAACAAAAACTAAGTAAACTTGCAGTGTGATAACAACGTATATAATAAACATAACATCTGTAATGACATGGAATTTTGGTCGTTTGATTTTGAACGTTTAATTTATTTTTAAATGTTGAATTCCAAATATTAATTGATTTTGAATATAGAGGTTTTGGTTGAATTAGTAAAATGGTTTAGAATTTCAAATATAGCGATTAACGGATTCAGTAAATAGTAATCTAATATTTGAAGTTGGGTACATATGAGAATATGAAAGATTAATTTAATAGTGAAATTTAAAATATGGTAAGAGTGTAAATAATAAAATTTTGGCCTGATATGAATTGAAATGGTTTCTAATATGAATATAAATTCTATTTGTAGCATAATTGAGTTAGTAAGTTTTTCAAATTGAAATTTAAAGAAATTTCATTGATTTTGAAAATCGCTCGATTTAATCGATACGCTAAAATAGCCTTCCGGAGCACAGTCTCGGAATTCGAGGAAACCAGTTTCATTGGACCTTAATAGTTTATTATTATCGAATTTTAAATTTCATAAAGTTTGGTCGTACAGTATAGAAACGCGTTGAAATAAATATCGAAAATTTAAAATTTTAATTCGATTCGAAAAGCTATCTTCCACATATGATTGAATTAGGCCTCGAAACATATTCCATTGTGTTTAGAATAGGAGTAAAACATTATAAACATTAGGCGGCTCACGCCTCGTTTGGAGTTCGCTCGGAAAAGCACGTTGATTGTGAAAATAATTATAAAATATTTCATGCACGTGCACACACATATATATATGTACATATATATATATATATATATATATATATATATATATATATATATATATACATACATACACATACACGCGCAATAGTAAAGCCCTAGCCCATTTTTCACGCAGCCGCCCCCATCTAATTCAATGGCCGAAATGCTCCAATCTTCCTCCCCTTTGATCTCTCCATCCATGCAATATCGTCAAAATTTTCCAACAACAAAAGTGTAGAGCTCGCCGAGCTCGACATATCCAATGGTCAAGATCATCTATAACGAAGAGGATCGACAATTACGGTGATTCAAAGGTGCGCATTTTAAGGAGGGGATTCTCAATGTCGGTGGTAGTAGATGGGGCCGGATTTTACTCAGAGGTGGGTCGTGGCGTGGCACACGCGTGAGAGTGGTTGGATTGGCTTCCGTTCGAGCATGTTAGCAGCGGCACGATTTTGAATGAGATGGTCAATGGGTTACAAATGGCATGCGTGGATGGGGAAGAAAAAGGGAATTGGCGGCCTTAATTTGCTTAAGAAAACATATGGACCAAATCTACTTAGGCTTTGTATTAAAAGAAATTATTTATATAAATTATTTTCAGATCTTTAAAAATGTGTATCTTCCACATATGAGGTTGAAATCGGACGAAACAGGAGGCGACAGAATCCTGGCGACGAGCACTATGCGCTGGAATAGATTTGGAGTGGATTAAAGCTAGCTAAAATTTTAAGTTAAATCGAGCGTGTTCAATTTAATTTTAAATTGGAACGTTTGGCGAATTGAAAACTCAAGGTGAATAAATCTCACTCAATTGGATGATTGGCGTTAATTTTAAATAGTAAAATTAATTATTGGATGACTAGTTGAATTGATAAATTATTATCAGTTGAATGTGATATTATATATAGTAGTATGTGTGTGTATTGGAGTGATTGATGTTCCCGCAAATATATAGCGGTGAGACCCTATGCGCCCCGCATTATAGCGGATGACCCTATATACCACGATATTCTACCTCGAAGCGGAATTGGTATTTTTATGTTGTATTAACATCTGTGGATGCAGGGAAAACGGGTTGGAGGGATCCAACTGGATTCCTCAATAATGTTGAATTTAATTTCATATATAGTAATATATGTTTTGTTTGAATAATCTGCGATAGATTATTTCGTGATTTGAAATGATTAGATGCTATGGTAGTTTTAGCCTAGATTTTGATATTTTAAATACCAGTAATATATGGTTTGAATCGAAAAAGAATTTTAAAGGGATTTTTGAAGTAAAATATTTATATAGAATTATGGGTTAACTGATTTGATAAAATAATAGTTAAAAAATTTGTACTTAACTAATTCGGGATATTGTAAATATTGATTTTGGGATAAAGTATATAAATGGATTTTAAGTAATAAATTCTAAAGTGGTACTTGTTTAAATATAAAAGGTTTAAAAATCAAGATTTTTAATTATTAACTAGGTAACTTAAAAGTTAAAAATATTCCAGAAATTAGTTATTTAATTATTTTAAATTGTTTAAAGCATATTTAATTATTAATTAGTTACCTTATAATGATTGTTAAAGATTTATTATTATTTAAGAATCTATCAGCATTGGTGTTTTAAAAGATAAATTATTAAATATTAATATGGCTTTGTATAATAACTTTTATCTAAGTATATTTGTCTTGTATATTAACTAGGTGGCTTTGTATATTAACTTTTATCTAAGTATATTGGAAATTTATGTTAGAAGCTTACAAGCATTATTTTTAGATAATTATTAAATAAAGTTTTGGAAAGTAATGATATACTTTCATGGCGTAATCGTAGGCAATAAGTGCCTTTAGTTAAGTTTTGGAAATCTCTGGGATAGAGATGTCAACATTGAGCTGTGAATCCATGGTTTGATACCATGGTATTTTCCACATTTATTTTATTAAAAAGGGTTTCAAATATTTTTGAAGGATGGTTCTTGAATTTATTAAATTCGATAGGATAAGTACGTATATTTTGGATAAAGAGATTTAATTTATTAAATTTAAATTAAAAAGAGATCTGGAGTTTTTCAGTGGAAAATGGAATATTGGTTGAATGATTGTTTATTTGATTGTTTAATAACCAACTATCAAATCTAGATCAAAATATAACTTTGGGAATATCTAGGAGAAATGTGGGAACTACATGGTACAGTTACCGTTCGCGGTGCTATACTGTACTTATAAACTCATTTCGTTCTTCTACGACGATGATAAGAAGATCCGTCCAAATCATCACGAATTTGAGCCCTCTTGAGATGAACGAAGACCATAGATGAGGACTTCATCACCTCCTCTATGCCGCAACACCACCCGATCGCCATATCGTTGAAAATCCACCGTTGAAAACAAAACCCTAATATGGACGGCCGAAACATCTTCCCCAAATTCTGGCCAAACCGAGACCCCAATTGAAAAAAGGATTGCATTAGCATATTACATTTGTGAGAGCTTTCCAACGATATATTAGATGACAGAGTTTGAGAAGTTTGGATTTTGAAGTTTGATTTGAAATTGAAATTAAGGTTTTGGAATTGGGAATTAAGGTTTAAGATGACAGTCGTTTGAGAAGGAACTGATGAAAATGAAAGTACGTACATAAATATGAAAATTAGAAACTTCTAGGGTTTATAACAACCTATATGTGGACATAGATGGATAAGAATGAATGGACGAATCAAATTGGGTCGAAACGATAACAACGACCCGAAAAGCCCGATTCCTTTCCGAAAAGAAAGTAGGTCATCCAATATATCGAAATATAGGTCCTCGATATATTTAAACTCAATGGAACTAGTTTCAAATCCCAATTCCATCATATATAGTACTTAGCTTTGAAATCAAATTATATTCATTTGAATTCCATTAATCGATTCCTACGCGTTTCGAGCTCGCACGATCAAACGGTAAGTCCGATCGCTACAAAACTTGAAACCTTATAATAATTCATTGTTGCGGATTCGATGAAACAATTTTATAGAAATCTGAGACAGTTTCCAAAAACCCAATTTTCCACGTTAATTAAATAAATTATTAATTTAAAAAATCGATTAAATCACCTTTAAATTCTGGACTAAAAGTTAACGATTTTCATCATTCTTGATTAAACAAGAATTTAAAAATCTTTTAAAATACAATTTTCCATATTAAATCCAAGATTTTAATATTACATTAATTTCAACGTTAACTGTAATAAATCCATTCATTATAATTTAAATTCCAAACAAATCTTTTATTTAGATTTAAATTCTTATATTAAATCAATTTTACCTGATTAAATTTAAGATAAATTTCCATCTTACGATTCTCATCGCTCAACAATTAATATCTTTTATTGTATTAACTGCAATATTTCAATTATATTAATTTTGTTGATTTTCAAATTAATTTCAAACGGACTAAATAATAAAATAATAAAAACCATTATTACACATTAGTAATTCAAACACATTTCTAAGTCTATTGTTTACAAACAAAAGCTAACAAATTTATGTACTAATTAATTTATTTCATGTTCTATAATTACTATTTCAGTTAGTAACATGTAATTTCCACATTAAATCCAACATTTCATTTATTCCTTATTTTCAATTATAACCAAATTAATTTTACAATTATTTCAATTGATTGAAATTACATTAAAATAGTTGTCAATAACATTCCAACAACATTATTAAATCATATTCTTATTAGAACATATTCTTATTATTTTCTCATTAATAAATCATAATTTTAATTTCTCACAATATTAAATTAAAAAATCTTATTAAATTTTATATATTTACTTATAAAAAATACGGGTCATTACACTCTCGTTCACTCAAAACTTTTCGTCCTTGAGAAGAAACAAGAAGGAATTAAGAAGTTTGATATATTTTTATTCAAAATAATCAATTTATAAAAAATTAATTTGCATAATTTGGTTTAATAAAAATTTGAAAATAAGTCAACTTTTACAAAAATATTCTAAGTCCTAAATTCATGAAATTTTTTGACAGTGTCTCCTTTGCGTGGTTAGGTTTGGAAAAATAACAAATACAATATATATCATATTTCAATAATGAAACATCCCATACTATGAGATAAAATAGTAAAATACCATTCCCAAAACCGTAATCCGAAAACGTACCTATTTGTCGGGCAGACAACTTTATTTTCGAAACCAAAAGTAGTAACTATTGCTTCCATAAACCTGAATCCCACTTACATAATCCAAAGAGTTAAAAAATTTGTAAAAAGAGTAGTATATTAGTTGTTTCAATTAATAGCACAAGCAACACAACAATGTATCATAATCATATGCAAGCAAGAGCAGTACAACCATTATATGCAACAAAAGAAATCAATCATGCATTCATGAAAACCAAAACAAATGGTTTGCTCTGGTTCAGAAACTTTTCATCGTACAAGGGTGATGAATAAGCTATCAAGTGTACCTTACGCTCAACAACCTTAGACAATTACTTAATAGATTATTCATACATCCTTAAACAATTTGAAGCATCATTTCCCAAACTTCCCATCAGCCAAAACACATAGGATTTTAAATATTATTTAAGTTTATTCGATTGGTTTCTTTTCACGTTATTTACTTTTCATTTGTTTTAATTCATTCATGTAATTATTATCTTTTATTAATTTTCCTTCATTACTTACACAATTTATTTCCCATTCCATATTTGAAATCATCAATTAATCCATTATTAAAGTATTACGTACATTTCATTGTAGTTTATTTCACATTTATTATTTACTTATAACCTTGATATCCATTTTTATATTAATATTCATTCATGAATCATTTCAACTTAAGTTTCTTAACTTTTTAATTTACATTCATTTCTTCACATACAGTATCATTTAATAATAAACTTATTTGTCACTCATTTTAGCATTTTTGTTCGTCGATGTTTTTTCTATGAGCTAGAAAATCGCTGATAATTTTCAAATTAAAGTTTACCCGCAAGTGCACGGCGTACAAAAGTTAGTACGTGGTGAGTATGAGTCGATCCGTAGGGAATTGTTAGATTTTAAAATTTTATAATCAATCAAATTAAAGCAAAAGTGGAGATTGTTTTGAAAACTAGAAAACTAAGCAAATGTTGAGATTTAAAACTATGTGATTAAAATTCAATTTAGATGCAAATCCACTTTCTTATATTTTTTGCATAAATCAACATAAAATCAAATGACGATCTTTTTTTAATCTAAGTAGGACTAGTGATATATTTATCATAAGCATGGCCTATTTGAGTTATTAATTAACATAAATCAAACCATCAAATTATAATACAACTCTAGTCCTACTTTTTCAAATCTCATGAAACATGGCATAGAAAATGAAACCAAAATCTAGTTTATGCATGATCTATTTACTATTAGTTAGTAACATTAATCATCAAATTTTGGTTAAAACTTCACTCGTTGCCATGATCATATTTAGATGAAGAGACAATTTGTGATTAATGAGATAAGCATAGCCTATTTGTTATGAACAAAGTAGGCTATCAAATTCAACATAAAACACAAACAAACACAAACATTCATTTTCTCATGAAGCACAAAAGAGATCATACATAGAAAATTTATGTTGAATCTACATGAAAAAAGAAAGCCTCATTACCCCTAAATTGTAGGAATTTAGCCTCTCATTTGTGTTATCATTCCAACACATAGAGATTTCAACATAGAAAATAAAATAAAGTAGAAAATAGACAAAGAAAAAGAAGATTAACTACTAGAAGAAAATGAAATAAATTAGTGCATAAATGTAAATCTAAACTATGAACATGAAATGAAAGAGCACAAGAATAAAAATGAGCATAAAAGTAAAGAAAAACATGTGGAAAAAAAAAGAAGTAGGATAGGAAGCCATTTTATTTCATATAACATTAAGCTTACAATTTGCTTGCTTAATTTCCTAAATAAAATGAAAGGTAGAAGATCATGTACATGTACATAAGAGGGCTATTTATACATGCATAAAACCCTAATTCAATTTTTAGGGTGCTTCCCAAAATTCCTTTCAGGAAGTGTGGCCACCAAGAAACCATTAGCCACTAATTAATCCAACATTAAATGTGCATGAAGCTTTAACCTCCACTTAGTTGTCCATTAGCTTCTAATTGTAGATTTAGGTAAGTGGGTAGGGTCCTCCATGATCATGAGCATGAATTATTTCTTCTTCATTCCTTTGTATTCTCTTGTGCATGCATATATCTTCATGAAACCCTCTTCCAAATGCATCCAAATTCCGATAAAAATAATAAGAATGTCCAAGTAAAAATTCTCAAATTGACATATGAACAAAAATGACCATTTTTCCTCTGAATGAAGATGAGTATATAATGATTTAAAAATAATTGAATTTTGGTTTTAAACATGTTAAAATGCCCAAATATGACATTTATTGAAATAAAATAGATAAAATATGGATGTACATATACGCACATTTACATGCACATCAAATACCCCCACACCTATCTTTTTATTCATCCTCCAATAAAGGAAAGTTAATATAAATCCATTTTCGTAGGGAGCACGATTGCATTGAGCGTATGTAACAAGCCGTCAAACCTCTAGGTGTTTCTAGTAGGACGAGCGTTGCCTTATGAGGATTTTCAACAGATACTACCCACAAAACCGAATGCAAAGTGAAAATATTTACAAAATGCAAGATTTATTTACAAGGAGATGAGTGCAAGTTTTTGAAAATATTTACAATGAAAGATTTACTTTTAAATAGAATAAATAAGTTGAATACAAGTTTTGGTCATTATCTTGAAAATTTAAGTTATTTACTCGTCCAAATTTCCAACAAAAATCAAGTTATCATAACAAATAGACAATAGTTTAACTCGTTGTTTCAGTTGATAACAAAGTGTAACCATGAAATAGATCCTTAGTTGATTATCAAAGTGGTATTTCTATTTCTTTTCCATGACAAGTGAAATCAAATAAGTTAAAATAGTGTTTGGATTTCATTTTCTTACTCTATATTATTTTTTATTTGAAAATTATTGATATTAACAGTATTTACATATGTCTAACTCATATAAACTGAGGCGAAATATATCACCCATGCACTGCCTTGCAGACTGATATGAGGGGAATACAGAGCGTGGCGTGTGAACACTTATCAACTGTAGGCGTTACTAGGAAGAATTTTTATATACATACACCTAACTCAGATAAACTAAGGCTAGATATACCGATCGTGCACTGCCTTTCGGTATAGAGCATGGTGAGTGAACAAACAAGTGTGAACACATGACTCTAGGTGTTGAAATTATATACATATGTACAAAAAAATTAACTTACATGTTTTTTATTATTACTATTATTATTTGAAAAGAGAGAGTTTTGCAAAATCATCTTAGCACCATTTAACTTAGAAGATAAAAATGTTATATCATTTACTTTAAATTTACCACTTTTTTATAAACAACGATTTTCATTTAGAATATATTTCATAATTAACACATATGAATCTTCCTATATACTAGTTAAACCATTGTTATTTGTAATCTAACTTCATTTTTACTTTTGTTAAGACAATTAAATTTTTCAGAATTTCCATTTATTAACTAAAACTTATACTTACCTTATAACATTTCATTAAAAGTAAATCAAAATGCTAAAAAGAATATGTTTTTGAGATTTTGAAGTTTTGAGATTTTTTTTCTGAGTCAAAAGAAAATGAAAATTCAAAAATGCCATGAAAAACTAAAAAAATGAAAATGAGACTTCCCCCACACTTAATTTTGACTGTGTCCCCATAGTCAGTGTAAGATATAATGAGTGTAATAGGAAAAAATATGTACATATCTACAAAAGAGGGTTAACATTCTTACTAGACATAGCTTGGCTCATAAAGAACCATTAACTCCTCCTCTTGGTCACTAGGAAATTCCAAGAAAGGCTTCTAACGATGACTGTTGTCGTTGAAAATCGATCCATCCCTAGGGTTCTCTATTTCTACGGAACCATGTGGAAAAATAGTTCGTACTACAAATGGTCCGGTCCATCTCGATTTATGTTTCTTAGGAAATAAATGAAGTCTTGAGTCATATAAAAGAAGTTTCTGGTTAGGCGAAAACTTTTTCCTTAGGATTGACTTGTCATGAAAAACTTTTGTTCTTTCTTTGTAAATTTTATCATTTTCATACACGTCGTTCCTAAGTTCTTCTAGTTTGTTGAGTTGTATTTTTTGGTTTTTGCCAGCTTTCTCAAGATCAAAGTTTAAGTTCTTTATTGCCCATAATGCTTTGTGTTCGATTTCAGCGCATAAATGGCCAGCTTTACCGTAAACTAAACGAAATGGGGACATCCCAAGGTTAGTTTTAAAAGCAGTACGGTAAGCACAAAGCACATCGGTCAATCTTTGAGACCAATCTTCTCTATTTTTATTAACAATTTTCTCCAAGATTTGTTTTATTTGTGGATTTGAAACTTCAACTTGGCCACAAGTCTGAGGATGATACGGAGTGGATAACTTATGGGTTAACGAGTATTTTTTCATTAAAGCTTCAAAAGAACGGTTGCAAAATTGGGTCCTGTTATCACTAATTATCGTGTGAGGTGTGCCGAACCTCGAAAAGATGTTTTCTTTGGAAAATTTCACAACAATTTTATGGTCGTGGGTTTTGCAAGGAACATTTTCGACCCATATTGAGATGTAGTCGACAGCGAGAAGGATATACAAGTTTCCAAAAGAATTGAAAAAAGGTCTCATAAAGTCGATACCGCAAACACCAAAGATTTCGATCGTAATAATGGGGTTTAGAGGCATCATATCTCATCGAGAAATTCGTCCAAGCATTTGACATCGATCGCAAGTTTTGTAAAATTCGAATGAGTCTTTAAATAGAGAAGGCCAATAGAAACCACACTGAAGCTTCTTTTTCACTATTTTTCGAGGACCAAAATGTCCACTACATGCTTGATCATGGCAAAATGAAAGAACACTCCTGATCTCATTATCCAGAATGCAACGTTGGATGATTTGGCTGGGAAAATAATTGAACAAGTATGGATTGTCCCAATAGAAATATTTCACTTAGGACATGAATTTGTATCTGTCCTGTTTGGACCAAGATGAGGGAGTTCTTTTGTGACTAAGTAGTTCACTATATTAGCGTACCATGGATCGATATAAATTGAAAGAAATTGTTCATCGGAGAAGTTTTCATTAATTGGCGAAAAAGATGGTGCGTTCGGATGGCGAGATAAGTGATCGGCTATGACGTTATTGGATCTTTTTTTGTCCTTGATTCTAAGATCACATTCTTGTAATAAAAGGATCCAACGAATCAAATGAGATTTATCGTCCTTTTTAGCGAATAAATATCGAAGCGCAGAATGGTCCGTGTATACTTTATTGTGTGACCTAATCAAATATTGTCATAATTTTTCGAGAGAAAAAACTACCACTGGAAGCACTTTTTCAGTGATTTTGCAGTTAAGTTAAGCATCTTTCAGAGTCATGCTAGCATAGTAGATAACGTTATCCTAAGACAACACCAATTATAAAGTTCGAAGCATCACACAAATGGAAGATCCCAATCGGGTGCTGAGCTAAAATGAGTTCTTTTTTAAGACATTCAAAAGAAAAGACACACTCTGAGTTGAAATCGAATGGAACGTCTTTTCCGAGGAGAGTCGTCAAAGGATGAGCGATTTTGCTAAGTCTTTCACAAAATGTCGGTAAAAGCCAACGTGTCCTAGAAATGATCGAATATCCTTAACAGATTTGGGAATGGGTAGGTTTGCAATTACGTCAGCTTTCACTTTATCTACCTCAATGCCTTTATTTGAGATGATATGTCCAAGGACTATGCCTTGTTTGACCATAAAGTGGCATTTTTTCCAATTCAAAGTCAAATGATTTTCTTTACATCGATTTAGAACCAATTCGAGATGATGTAAAACATTGGGAAGAAGAATCACCAAAGATAAAGAATTCATCCATAAAAACTTTTAGAAAGCGTTCAATCATGTCGGAAAAAATGCCAACCATGCATCGTTGGAAAGTAGCAGGAGTGTTAAAAAGTCCGAATGGCATACGTCGATAAACAAAGGTACTGAATGGATATGTGAAATTTGTTTTCTCTTGATCTTCGAGAGCGATTGGAATTTGGCTATAGCCAGAATAACCATCAAGAAAGTAGTAGAATTCGTGGTCGGCCAGCCCTTCGAGCATTTGGTCAATGAAAGAAAGAGGAAAGTGATCTTTACATGTTGCGGCACCTAGTTTTCGATAGTCAACGAAAACACGCCAACCCGTTTGAGTACGAGTTGGAATAAGTTCGTTTGAATCGTTCTTGACAACGGTTAGCCCAGACTTTCTCGGTACAACGTGAATTGGGCTAACCCATGAACTATAAGAGATTGGGCAAATCATTCCGTTGTCGAGAAGTTTAAGAATTTCACCACGCACTGCATCTTTTATTTTTGGATTAAGCCTTCGTTGCGTGTCACAAACAGGCTTGGTATTGTCGATTAAATGGATGTGATGTTGAACAAGAGCGAAACTAATTCCCTTTATATCAGAGATAGACCATGAAAGTTACTATGCTCTGATACCACATGTAAGTGACTGTGCTAGCATAGATACCAAATGTAAGTGACTGTGCTATAGGATCGTGTAATATTTATAAACTACTTGTGCATAATAAGTAAGTAAATAGTAAAACCAGTAAAGTAAATGACACCAGAGATTTTTATACTGATTCGAACTCCCGTTCTACGTTCATTCCAAGACTCCTTTTGGAATTAAACTAGCAACCCTCACTTAACCCGGAGGAATAGATTTACACTGCCTGAACAACCGAACGGGACTTCTATCGCCTAAGCAACCGAATAGGACTTCTACCATCTGAGCAACCGAACATGACTTCTTTACAAATAACAAAAGTATCTGATTGTAGTATGCTCTTTAGATAGCACTGATAAGTCGGCTAAGTACAATCTTCCTATAATCTTCTCCTTTATGATATATTGTGTAATGCGCTTGAGAATTATGGAAGATGAAGTGATCAATGATCAGAGAATATAAGCAGTTTGAGTGCAGTTTGAAAATACAGAATAGATAAGAATTCAAGAATATTAAAATCAGTTTCGGTTAAATGTTCGTTGAATTCTAAAATCTATTAATAGAAATTTAAAAGTTGCAACCATTATTGCAAGGTAACAATGAAAAGAAACAGGTGCAGCTGTTCGTTTGAAGATGTTTCTCTTCAATGAAGAGAAGTGTCTTTTCATAAATAGCCGTTAAAAAACTATTAAGCCAGTTGAATGGATTTATTTGGCCTTCTGAATTTAAAAAATAGAAAACAGCAAATAAATAGGCTATTTTCGGCCTAATTCAGCCGGCTAAATAAAGTCATTCAGCCGGTTGAAACTTCATATCAAGTTATAAAAAGTTCCAGCATTCAGCCGTCTGAATGGTATTATTCAGCTGGCTGAATTCTATTGATAAACAAAAGTTACCGTAGCTCAAATGGTTAGAGCACTTGCCTTCTGAACTAGTGACCTAGGTTTGAGTCCCACTACATGCAATTTTTTTTCGAAAACTTGATTTTCATTTAAAATATGAATGCATATGTATGTATACTATTTGGAGAAGATTTTAACATTTGTAAACTCTAGACATGACATTTTATGACTAATAATACTTTGTTTTTCACCTTCGTCTTGTCTCTATTATGTATATCTCTTCTTGTATCTCCATATACATATTTCATTCTCTTGTATACTGTGTATCTTCGTTTTGAATGTATTTTTTTATCTTTTTTTGATGCCCACGTACCTGCAAATTAGCTTAGAGATTCTTTGGCATAATTGTATAGTTGTTGTCATTAAAATCCAATAATAGAGGTTTATAACATTCTCCCCCTTTTTGATGTTGACAACTATACAATTTTTATTAAATATTCATTCTATATATAAAATAATATTAATATGTTTAAAGCTCACCCTAAGCATAACATCTCCCCCTAAGTATAACATCTTCCTCTATCAATGCGTATATGAATTTCTCCTTCGTTGTCATTATCAAAAAGAATGAGGGAATATAATAAATTTTAAAATATCTTGTAAATAGCGGGATAAACTCAATATTAATTATGGAGAAAAATAAAATTGATTTTACCATATTTGTTGAAGTCCATATTTCATTGTAAGCACGTAATTCTATTAAACGTATGGAACATCCTTCAAAATTCTGAAATCTATCATTTTCCTTTTGTTTCTCTGAGTACATGCAATAAATAATAATCATTTTTGATACCCATTTACTATGTTAGGGTCCGAGGGTTAGTCATAGGATGAAAACCTTACCAAAATAGGTGTGGTTGTATCCAAAAAAACAATGAAACAATTTTAAAATAACTACTACTTATAATCTAAGGTATCAGAAAACAATTAACATTTAAAGCATGTGATGCCCAAGTTTCTTATAAATTCCTAATTTTTAGGAAACCATACCCATTTGGGTATGGTTGAACCTTTATAGATATAGTTTTCATTACAAATCGCATTCTTATAATAGTTGCTAATATTAAGTTGTTTATCATGATCAATCATATTAGCTGGAATCCATATCTTAATACTGTTAGTCAATAGCTTAGTACTTGAAGAATAATTTCTATCATTTCTAAACAAAGTACTATTATGACTATAACTGGTTTTAAAACTATCTTGGTTACTAGTACTAGCACTAAAATTTGTTTACAAGAATGCATATCTAGTACTATTTTTACTTTTAGCTTATTTATAGCCTAAACTGCTTTTATCATTGTGAGCTTTTGAATTTGTAACTAAGGAAGATAACATATCTTTACCTTTGTTAAAATTTATGATTTTCGTATTTAATCTTTCAAATTTGCTTTAGAATCACAAACTTCTTTTTGAAAAATATTATTATTAACTTTTAAAATCTCACATTCTTTAGATAATTTAAATTCTTTTTAATTAAAGCTTGATTCTCTTTTTCAAGAGATGAAATTAAAGAACTAGAATTATCTAAAGAATTTTCCAAAAAAGTAGTTTTATTTTGCAAAACATCGATTTCCTCCGAAAGATCATTGTTTTTATCTTCTAACTGCTCAATTTCTTTTTGTAGGAAATCTTTTTGTAAAACAAGTTCTTCTATGGTATTTCAAAACATTTGGTTTTTTTTACCAAAAATTTATTTTCCTCTTTTAAATTGGAAATTTCTTACTCACAATCTTTTAACTTAGCTAAAGCAATTGTATTAACTTTATTCAAAGTTTCACAATCTTTTAATAATTCATCATGTGCTAGCAGAAGATCTTTATATAATGAATCTAAGCATACCGATTGTGATCTGAGTTTAGCCATAAAGAATTTATTTGTTTTCTCCTTTGATTCTTCTTTATTGCTCTTCCTCTTCCTATTGCCTTGACGGGATCTCTTTATGGCCATTTAGTCTAGGATGTTGTTACGATCTCTAGAATCCCAAGCTTTGATGCCAAATGAAAGTTACTATGCTCCGATACCAAATGTAAGTGACTGTGCTATAGGATCTTGTAATATGGATAAACTACTTGTACAGAATAAGTAAGTAAATAGTAAAAGCAGTAAAGTAAATGACACCAGAGATTTTTATACTGGTTCAACTCCCGTTCTACGTCCAGTCCCAGACTCCTTCTGGAATTAAAGTAGCAACTCTCACTTAACCCGGAGGAATAGGTTTACACCGCATGAACAACCGAATAGGACTTCTACCGCCTAAGCAACCGAATAGGACTTCTACCGCCTAAGCAACCGATTAGGACTTCTTTACAAATAACAAAAGTATCCGACTCTAGTATGCTCTTTAAATAGCACTGTAACGACCCGCAAATTTGTACCCCTTAAGTCGACACTATTCTACATCAACAACTCAAGGTGAACATAAATACAAACCATTTGGGTTGAAGAAAAAGAGGTAGAAGAAGAGAAAACAGGAAACAACAACAGAATCTATCCAATGCAGCAGAATAAAATATAATATATACTAAAAGATCTTTACACGAAAAAAAACTATATCTGTTTTATACATACATCATCAGAGTACATCAATCACTGTTCCACATCAATAACATACAACTGGATACACAGCGGAATAATAATAGCAGTACAAAAGTACGTATCGACATCCAGCTCGTCTCCTGAGCTCCACGGCATCATATCCTGTATTTTATAATACTCGGTCTGACCCGAGCATTATAGTAAAATAACACCCGAGTCAGTATGGAATACCAGCGTGAGAAATCACACTCAAATTGATTATTAAAGTTTCAAAATTCTTTTTAAAACAAAAGCATCTCGTAAGACCATGCCACAAATAAACATGCCGGGTTTTTACCTTACGATAGCTAAAACACTTTTCATTAAAATCTCTGATATTATAATAGGGTCTATGTACAAATACTTATTAAAATAGCCGAAATTGTTACATGATTAAATTCCAGCTACTAGCCACAGAGTGGGTAATACAAACAAAACTCGTACAAGGATCGTAGGGAGAATGGATTTCCAACTAATGACTAGGCACTGGGGTACCACCTGTCACAGTACATGGCCTAGATGACCGTACCGAGGATCACCCTGCAACACAAGACCCGGACTATCCCTTACTGGATAATTCCGAGTAAGATCACCCCACGGTTGGGATCAACAACCGCACCACTAAGCCGAAATAAAAAGGGACATCCAGACAGGGAGGACCTTACCCGTAAATGGGTGCTGCCCACCAAGCCTTGCTGGATAACCCCTGATTTTCAGTCATTCCCGGTTGATGAGGCTTGAGGCTAAGCATTACCTTTTTAGAACATATCCCTTAGAATTCCCATCACCCACCTGATGATGTTCCGAAAGCATTCATCCATACAAGTCCGTCCCGGGTTCGAACGGAACCGAAGGCACTATTCCTACTACATCCATTTTGGAAATATCCCCCGAATTAGTAGCGACTAGCCCTTGCACTTCACTGCTCCATCTTCGAATCCAAACTCGTTTTCCACGAAAACGTATAAACCGGATCGAAGTGGTTTTCGAGAAATAAATCTCGATCCCAGTCTCTTCGAAACGATCAGCGCATTTGGCCAATATTGATAGTCGGTTATTTAACTATCAATTAACATTCACAACAATCACACAAACAATAAATAATTTTTCCAAAAATATCTTCACAATATATATTTTCACTTTCAAACCCTTTTGAAAACAGTTCCAAACTATCTTCCTTCCTCAGAATAAATTTCCTAAATATTTTCTATTTCCACTGAAATAACCAAGTACAAAACTTAAGGTTTTTAAAATAATTTAAACGCTTTACTTTGAAATATACTTTAAAACATTTAAGTTAAAAACTACTTTAAAAATTTGTTAAAAATACATACTATATGAATATTTGAAAATAAGGTTACTTTATAAATATAAAACTAGGTTTTCGCTTTTAAAATAAAATACTAAGTCACCTTTTAAATAATTACTACGATAATAGATTTGAAAAATATTTACATTAGAATTTGGATAATTAGAAATAATAAATTCCTAAAACATGCTTTTTAAAACAACATTAACTTTTTATCTTATATTTAAAAATTTACTTTGAACGTACTTGGCTATCCAGAGAAATATACTTCTCTTCACATTCTTCTTTAAATTTCCAATTTCAAACACTTGAATCAATTTCCAAATTGATTTCCAATTTACTTCCTTTTTCCAAAATCCATTAATTTCAGATTTTATTCCTTAATTATGATTTAAAATACTTTTAACTGAAATACCAAGTTTAGATTTTTCAAATTACTTCTTAATCCTTTTAAATAAATTTAAACTTAATTTTAAAATAATTCTTTATTCCATTGAAATAATATCACTCAATTTTACATTTCATTGATTTCTGTTTATTCAAAATCTTTTTTCTTTTCATACTCGAAGTCATTTATTAGTATTTTAATATCACTTCCATTTCTTTTCAATTCATTCTTAATTTATTCAGATTTTCTGTAATTATTTCGCTTACAAATTCACTTCTTTACTTTCTTTGCAAAATCCAATCTATATTTTTGGTAACTTATTATACCCAAATATATTCAATCAAACCATAACATTCAATATTCCAATATAATTCATCATAGAATATCAAATAATCACAACAGAGAATATTGAATAATAAATGGTGAGGGATCCAGTTGGATCCCTCCAACCTGTTTTCCCTGCATCCACAGACATTAGCACAACATAAATACCAATTCCACTTTGAGGTGGCATATCGCGGTATATATGATTAAATATAATATTATCCGCTATTATGCGGACATAGGGTCTCATCCGCTATAAAAATGCGGGAAATCAATCATTCCAAGATATATTATATACTATAATATAGCACAATAAATCCGTTCAATCATCCAATCAATTATTTAAATTTAACTATTTAAATATAATTTAAAAATTCAGCCGAGTGAGATTAACTCACCATTGATTTAATTTTGCAATCCAATCCAAACTAGCTCGCTTCCTTCATGATTTAAGACCTTATACAAGCAAGTTACATATGTTTATTAATCATTGAGGTAATTTAAATTTTGTTTTAAATTAAAGTTGACTTACAAATTTTTAAATTGTTAATAACCAATTAAACTTCCCTTGGAAATCACATCTGATATATAATGATCTATATGAGTTTCAAAAGTCTAACTTTTTATAAAAATTTCAATTGAAACATTTTTAAATCCCTGTTTCATAAATCTTATCTATATTATATTCCGTTTAACATGATTACATAAACAATATTTGATTTTATTTTATCCTTCTCAACCATAAAATTTTTTGTTTCCTGACTTTATATTTTTTCAAAATCTAGTATGTAAATACATATGTCATTCAAGCTTAAAATTAAAAAAAAAAGAATCGTATACCTCATACGCGACTACCACTTCAGGTCGAGCATGACCTCGCGGCAACCCCCAGCAGACCACGATGCTACCAGCATCCCTCCCTAGTGTCGGTAGTGCCACCAGTCGCAGTCGCCCACACTTCACGCCTCCAACCTAAAATGTCGCGCGCGTGCTAGCTCGAGCGCCTTCATCCATCAATTTCCTAAACCCTAGACGCTTGCGAAGCCAACGTCATCAACCATCGCGACTTCCATCCTCCGCTTGTTCTTGCTCGAGCTTCCTGGTTTGCGATCGATTCCCATGTACGAGTCGCCATACCGCTGCCGTTCGCGACGAACTTAAGCTCGCCATTCTCCCTCTCGTTTTTTCGTTTGATATCGTTTTGCTCTGAGTCGATTTGAGGAAACGATTTTTTTTGAGATGAATACGTGGCCATTAATCTTTGTTCTGCAGCTATTTAATTTTCTGAGTTGTGTTTTGAAATCAAAGAATTTTTGGCTTTAAATTTTAAAAAAACAAAGAAGGAGGAAGCAAGATCTGATGGTTGCGTGCTGGGTAGGGGAAAAAGGGAACAGGATATGACGCTGCAGTGATTTCGAAGAAGTTATGGTGGGAAAGAAATTTCAGCTGGAGTTGATTAAGTAATATGAATTTTTATATATTGATTTAAATTCAAATTGTCCCGATAATTGCAACTTAAAATTTCGAACTCCTATTGAGGCATGCCGCTAGGCGTTTATAAAGTTATACCCTTATTTCAAGCGCAATGGAAAAAGTTACAAGTGCCAATTCGATCTTATGGAGAAGATAGCCTTTTGGATCAGTTATTACATTGAATTTTCAATATAAATTTCAACGCGTTTATTTATCGTACGCTCGCACAACATTTCCGATCAATACGAAATTTGAAATCCGATAATAATTCAATATTATGGACCCTAGAACTAGTTTCGTTGAATTCCAAGACTGTGCCTCGGAAGGTTATTTTTAAATTCAATTTAAAATGATAAAATTTCAAAACTGAACAAATCAGTATTAAATTCAATTTTAAAACTTTTATTATCCTCAAGACTTCAATATAAATTTTACAAGCCTTCAAATGTTTTCAACAGGCTTCAAACTCCAGATTCAACATTTTATCCAATTTCAAATTATTAAATTCAATAATTTAATTACAAATAAATAGTGATTTTTAAATTCAAGTTAAAAATTAAACTTTTAAATATTTAAAATCAATTAAATATTCCAATTTCAAACGCTTAAAAATTCCAGGTCGTCACATTCCTCTCCCCCTTAAAAGAATATCGTCCCCGAAATTACTAGTTAGGAAGAATGGTCCAATACCCGTTTACCTTTTTCCCAAAACCAAACAGTTCAACATCCTACCAATTATCTTTTTGTAAAAGACCCATTACCATTCTTACTAACTTCCCAATTCTCATATAATTTGCAAACAATACTATTTGCTTAATCATTCAAGTTTCAATTTAAAACCAAATTTTGAATTATCAAAATTTTCTCAAAAAATTTCTAACTCTCTAAATTTCCGAAAAATTTCACCATCGTCTCCTTTGCGCGGCTAGCTCGATACAACTACAAAAGGCCTCTACGGGCTCCCAAATTCCAAAAGAAAACAAAAGGCCAAGTGGCTAGATCTTAAACTCAATCAAATTTCATACAGAAATTTAAACACATACCTTTTTGTTGAGCAATTCAAATTTATCTTTTGAAATCAAAATCAATTTTCATTTTCCTTTATAATACCTGCGTATCCTACTAGTAATAATACCCAATCACAACATTCAAAAAACATTTTATCGACTTCCTTACAAAATGTCAATATTTATTCATTAAAATATTAACTAAGAATATATTTGTAATATAAATTTCCAACGGAGAATTCCTCATTCCTTACTTAAGTTTAGTATAAGCATTTTATATGCTCTTATATTTATTTTCACCTTACCACTTCAGTTCAAATTGATTCTTTCATTTCCATATGGATTCAATTTATCTTCAACTCTGAATATTTGAATTTTATTTTCCATTTATAACTAATTCATGTAATTATTTTAAATTAGTTTCATTTACAAATTTATCTCAATTTTCAATTTTAAATTGATTTGTCGTTAACAAAAATTTCCAAAAATTTTCTAACTCCCAAAATTTTCGGAAAATTTTGGCAGAATCTCCTTTGCACAGAGTAGCTTTTGCAATTTAACAAGAGATATAAATATATATACATTGACCCACGCAGTCGGAAAAACAAAAACAGTTCATATTTTCTATTTTAATTGCGTAGGCGTACCTTATTTAGCATTTTTAAGCAAGCGGCTTATTTAATTAGCAGTAAGAGAAATCAAATCCAGCGCAATGACTTCCTTGAACCTGTACTTACTCAACTTAAACATGCAAGTATGAAATATATGTGATTTATTAACATATCACCTTTACTTACATAGCTAAAACATGAATTCTATGAACAATGCAAGCTATACCATTTTCATAAGCACATGCAAGATTTCGCTACCAATTTTAATTGCTTAAACCCAAATCACACATCGTTTTACTTAATCCGAAAGGTTAAAAACTCACATGCTTATATTCAATTTATATTTAAACAAATAAAACTCATATTTAATTCAATTGATCTCAATATCAATTTATTTAACTTCTATCAACTCAGAGAATTTTAATTATTTTCGTTTACGCCAACGACAATGTATTCTATGCAATTTTACGATATCCATGTGAATAAATAATTACTTAAGGTTTATAACCAATTTACATTGATTCCAACTCAATTTATATCTAATTCCTTCCATTTTAATTCATTCATAACCATTTTATTTAGCTCGACACATTCCATTTCAATTTTATTCACGATCCATCCATTTGCGTTTTATTTCTTATCCACATTCATTTAAAACCATTCTATTAAACTTGAAAACATTCTATTTTTCTTATTTCTCTAGGTTATTTCAATTCCTTAACAATTTAAAGGGTTTACAATTATTTATTTAAGCATTTCATTCCATTAAATATTATCTATAACTCACCGAATTTTATTTCGATTAAAATTTATTTTCACTTGATTTATCTCCAACCCAATATCATTAAACTTAATTTAAGTTGACTTCAATTCAACTCCCCTCCATCTATTTAGCTTAAGTTAATTTACTTCAATTTATTCAATTTTATTCTTAAGCTCATTTTCATTTTACAAGTAAATTTTTCTTTTCTATTCAACTTAATTCTATCTCAATCAAATCTCATTCTAAATCTACAATTTCATTTGATTATTTATTATAAAATTTAAATTTTCAGATCAATTCATTCAATTGATTACAATGCCATTTTCAGTTTTATTCCCACTCATCTGGGTTTTATTTGCAACCAAAACAATCTCTACTTTAATCTAGTTCCAATCATATTTACTTCACTAACAATTCAAGTCGAATTTAATTTATAACTTGAGTTTTATTTCCAAATTACATTATTAACTCACAAATCCAACTTCTATTTGACTACATTAGGTTCCATCTACACATTTTATTAACTAATTTATTATCTAATTAGTTCTCCCCGGGTTAAAATTCAATACTTGATTTTAATTCCAAATATCACTTCATTAATTTTCTTAAGTTTAATTTATTTTATAATGCAAGTTTGGATTTTTTTCGTTTTATTTTCCAATTCATCGAAAAATATTTATTTTGGGTATTCAATCCCACTTTTCAGTTTTATAAGTCACAACTTGTTATTTTACACATTTTCATTCGTTGTAGGCTTAAATATATTCATCTTGTTTTTAACTTGAGATTTACGCTTATTTATAATCCAAGCATATTTTTATTCCATGGATTTTTAATTCTTTTATAAGTTATTCTAATTTATTTATTCCAACTTATTTATTTTCCATTCCTTCAGTACATTGTATTGGTTTACTATCTTATCTTGTTTCCTACTTCCTTTAATTTAACTCTTTCAAGTTGAATTTTGTTTCAACAAATTCCAAATTTACAAGTTATCAAACTTATTATATGCCATAAACATTCTTAGTTAAGATTCCAGAGTTAAAACTGTCTTTTAACATTTCAAAATTTCCTTTGAAATCACCTATATCCAAAATTCCTTGCATTTCTAAAATCAAATTTATCTTTTGCAAACAATTCCAATTTAAAACAATTTGGCAGCAATCTCTCTCTTGGAAACTCAAAAATGAACATCGATGATGCTGCAGGCATCACCGAAGTTATTTTCCAATGACCGAAAGAGTTTAATGCTTTTATCTCTTTTAAAACCCTTCAAATATTTTTAAATTCAAAATCTCTCTAGATTTTCAAATCTGATTCAAAAATATTTCTCAAATATATTTTATTTTTTCTAATTTTTTGGGAATCATTTTCAAATTCAAGGAATTTAAATTTCCCAATTCCAAATCCCAAATCCTTTAAATTTATATTCAAACATTACTTTGAAATTTTATCTTATTTTAACAATTAATCACACTATAATTCACATATACAAATCTCATTCGTTTATGTATTTGTTTCTTAGTTTTTAATTATGATCTCAAATCCTTATTCAATTATGAATCACATTTACAAATTTTATTCATTTTATTAATTTATTCCTTAATCTTTGGTTATTATTTCCAATTTCTTATTCAATTCTCATACAATAATGATAATAATTTAATATTGTCATTCCTAAAAACCAGGCATCCATATATAACTACAACAATTTACAAAAATTATTTTCTTTATAAAATTAATAATCTGGGTAAAATTATTTCATTTACCGTATTTTAAAACAATACTGTGTCAAATTGTTCTATTCAAGTGTTTAGAGATCCCTATTAATAACATTAACTACTTGTATTGACCCGAATCCATAAATAACTTAATAAACCAATCAACACAATATTAAATCAATTTATATTCACTAACAAATACGCGCTCATATCTATTAATACGCTCAAACTCGTTCTAGAGTACTACGGACTCTATTTGAGTAATTCCCACCAAAGCCAAGGTCATCACCAACCTAAGCTCTGATACCAAGTGTAACGACCCGCAAATCCGCACCCCTTGAGTCGACACTATTCTACATCAATCAACTTAAGGTGAACAGAAATACGAACCATTTGGGTTGAAGAAAAAGAGGTAGAAGAAGAGAAAACAGAAAACAACAACATAATCTATCCAACGCAGCGGAATAAAATATAATATATAATAACAAATCTTTACACGAAAGAAACTATATCTGTTTTATACATACATCATCAGAGTACATCAATCACAGTTCCACATTAATAACATACAACCGGATACATGGGGGAATAATAATAGCATGTACGAAAGTACGTGTCGCCATCCAGCTCGTCTCCTGAGCTCCACAGCATCATATCCTATATTCTATAATACTCAGTCTGACCCGAGCATTATAGTTAAATAACACCCGAGTCAGTCTGGAATACCAGCGTGAGAAATCACACTCAAATTGATTATTAAAGTTTCAAAATTCTTTTGAAAACAAAATAATCTCGTAAGTCCACGCCGTAAATAAACATGTTGGGTTTTTACCTTACGATAGTTAAAACACTTTTGATTAAAATCCTCTGATATTATAATAGGGTCTATATACAAATACTTATTAAAATAGCCGACATTGTTACATGATTAAATTCCAGCTACTAGCCACAGAGTGGGTAACGCAAACAAAACTCGTACAAGTCTCGTAGGGAGAATGGATTTCCAACTAATGACTAGGCACTAGGGTACCACCTGTCACAGTACGTGGCCTAGATCACCGTACCGAGGATCACTCCCAACCCCCTGCAACACAAGACCCAGACTATCCCTTACTGAATAATCCCGAGTAAGATCACCCCACGGATGGGATCAACAACCGCACCACTAAGCCAAAATAAAAAGGGACATCTAGACAGGGATGGCCTTACCCGGAAATGGGTGCTGCCCACCAAGCCTTGCTGCATAACCCCTGATTTTCAGTCATTCCCGGTTGATGAGGCTTGAGGCTAAGCGTTATCTTTTTAGAACATATCCCTTAGAATGCCCATCGCCCACCTGACGATGTTCCGAAAGCATTCATCCATACAAGTCTGTCCCAGGTTCGAACGGAACCGAAAGCACTATTCCTACTACATCCATTTTGGAAATATCCTCCGGATTAGTAGCGACTAGCCCTTGCACTTCACTGCTCCATCTTCGAATCCAAACTCGTTTTTCACGAAAACGTACAAACCGGATCGAAGTGGTTTTCGAGAAATAAATCTCGATCCCGGTCTCTTCGAAATGATCAGCGTTTTTGGCCAATATTGATAGTCGGTTATTTAACTATCAATTAACATTCACAAAAATCACCAAACGATAAATAATTTTCCCAAATTATTTATTTATCCCAAAAATATCTTCACAAGATATATTTTCACTTTCAAACCCTTTTGGAAACAGTTCCAAACTATCTTCCTTCCTTAGAATAAATTTCCAAATATTTTCTATTTCCACTGAAATTACCAAGTACAAAACTTTAGGTTTTTAAAATAATTTAAACGCTTTACTTTGAATTATACTTTAAAACATTGAAGTTAAAAACTACTTCAATAGTTTTTTAAAAATACATAATATATGAATATTTGAAAATAAGGTTACTTTATAAAATATAAAACTAGGTTTTCACTTTTAAAACAAAATACTAAGTCACCTTTTAAATAATTACTACGACAATAGATTTGAAAAATATTTACCTTAGGATTTAGATATTGAGAAATAACAAATTCCTAAAACATGCTTTTTAAAACAACATTAACTTTTTATCGTATATTTAAAAGATTTACTTTGAACGTACTTGGCTATCCAAAGAAATATACTTCTCTTCACATTCTTCTTAAAATTTCCAATTTCAAACACTTGAATCAATTTCCAAATTGATTTCCAATTTACTCCCTTTTTCCTAAATCCATTAATTTTAGATTTTATTCCTTAATTATGATTTAAAATAATTTTAACTGAAAATACCAATTTTAGATTTTTCAAATTACTTCTTAATCCTTTTAAATAAATTTAAACTTAATTTAAAATAATTCCTTATTCCATTAAAATAATATCACTCTATTTTACATTTCATTAATTTCTGTTTATTCAAAATCTTTTTTTCTTTTCATACTCGAAGTTATTTATTAGTATTTTAATATCACTTCCATTTCTTTTCAATTCATTCTTAATTTATTCAAATTTTCTACAATTACTTCGCTTACAAATTCACTTCTTTTATTTTCTTTCCAAAATCCAATCTATATATTTTTGGTAACTCATTATACCCAAATATATTCAATCAAACCATGGCATTCGATATTCCAATATAATTCATCATAGAGTATCAAATAATCACAACAGAGAATATTGAATAATAAATGTTGAGGGATCCAGTTGGATCCCTCCAACCTATTTTCCCTCCATCCACAGACATTAGCACAACATAAATACCAATTCCACTTCGAGGTGGAATATCGCGGTATATAGGATTAAATATAATATTATCCGCTATTATGCAGTACATAGGGTCTCATCCGCTATAAAAATGCAGGAAATCAATCATTCCAAAATATATTATATACTATAATATAGCACAATAAATCCATTCAATCCAATCAATTATTTAAATTTAACTATTTAAATTTAAATTAAAAATTCAGTTGAGTGAGATTAATTCACCTTTGATTTAATTTTGCAATCCAATCCAAACTAGCTCGCTTCCTTCTCGATTTAAGACCTTATACAAGCAAATTACATATCTTTATTAATCACTGAGGTAATTTAAATTTTGTTTTAAATTAAAGTTGACTTACAAAATTTTAAATTGTTTCATTAATCTTATCTATATTATATTCTGTTTAACATGATTACATAAAAAATATCTGATTTTATTTTTATGCTTCTCAACCACAAAATTTTTGGTTTCCTGACTTTATATTTTTTCAAAATCTAGTATGTAAATACATATGTTATTCAAGCTTCAAAATTAAAAAAGAATCGTATACCTCGTATGCGACTACCACTTCAGGTCGAGCACGACCTCGTGGCAACCCCAAGCCGGCCATTATGCCGCCAACATCCCTCCCTATCGTCGGCAGTGCCACCAGTCGCAGTTGCCCACTCTTCACGCCTCCAACCAAAAATGTTGCGCGCGTGCTAGCCTGAGCACCTTCATCCATCAATTTCCTAAACCTTATACGCTTGCGAAGCCAACGTTACCAACCATCGCGACTTCCATCCTCCGCTTGTTCTTGCTCGAGCATCCTGGTTTGCGATCGATTCCCACAAACGAGTCGCCATACCGCTGTCGTTCGTGACAAACTCGAGCTCGCCATTCTCCCTCTTTTTTTTCGTTAGATATCGATTTGCTCTGAGTCGATTTGGGGAAACGATTTTTTTTGAGATGAATATGAGGCCATTAATCTTTGTTCTACATCTATTTAATTTTTTGAGTTGTGTTTTGAAATCAAAGAATGTTTGGCTTTAAAAAAAACAAAGAAGGAGGAAGCAAGATCTGATGGTTGCGTGCTGGGTAGGGGGAGATATGACGTTGCAGTGATTTCGAAAAAGTTATGATGGGAAAGAAATTTCAGCTGGAGTTGATTAAGTAATATGCATTTTTATATATTAATTTAAATTCAAATTCAAATTGTCCCGATAATTGCAACTTAAAATTTCGAACTCCTCTCGAGACGTGCCGCTAGGCGTTTATAAAAGTTATACCCTTATTTCAAGCGCAATGGAAAAGGTTTCAAGTTACAATTCGATCTTACGGAGAAGATAGCCTTTTGGATCAGTTATTATATTGAATTTTCAATATAAATTTCAACGCGTTTATTTATCGTACGCTCACACAACATCCCCGATCAATACGAAATTTGAAATCCGATAATAATTTAATATTACGGACCCTAGAATGGTTTCATCGAATTCCGAGACTGTGCTTCGGAAGGTTATTTTTAAATTCAATTTAAAACGATAAAATTTCAAAACTGAACAAATCAGTATTAAATTCAATTTTAAAACTTTTATTATCCTCAACGCTGTCAATATAAATTTTACAAGCCTTCAAATTTTTTCAACAGGCTTCAAACTCCAGATTCAACATTTTACCCAATTTCAAATTATTAAATTCAATAATTTAATTATCAAATAAATAGTGATTTTTAAATTCAAGTTAAAAATTAAACTTTAAATATTTAAAATCAATTAAATATTCCAATTTCAAATGCTTGAAAATTCCGGGTCGTCACAAGCATTGATAAGTAAATAAGTACAATCTTCCTATAATCTTCTCCTTTATGATATATAGTGTAATGTGCTTGAGAATTGTGGAAGATAGAGTGATCAATGATAGGAGAATGTAAGCAGTTTGAGTGCAGTTTGAAAATATAGAATAGATAAGAATTCAAGAATGTTAAAATCAGTTTTGGTTAAATTTTTGCTGAATTCTAAAATCTATTTATAGAAATAAAAAAGTTGCAACCATTGTTGCAAGGTAACAATGAAAAGAAGCAGGTGCAACTGTTGATTTGAAGATGTTTCTATTCGATGAAGAGAACTGTCTTTTTATAAAATAGCTATTAAAAAACTATTCAGCTAGCTAAATGGATTTATTCAGCCTTCTGAATTAAAAAAATCAAAAACAGTAAAGAAATAGGCTATTTTTGGCCTAACTCGGCTGGCTGAACAAAGTCATTCAACCGGTTGAAACTTCTTATCAATTTACGAAAAGTTTCAGCATTCAGCCATCTGAATGGTATTATTCAGCCGACTGAATTCTGTTGATAAACAAAAGTTACCATGGCTTAAATGTCTAGAGCACTTGCCTTTTGAACTAGTGACCTGGGTTCGAGTCCCACTCCATGCAATTTTTAAAAAAAACTTGATTTTTCATTTGAAATATGAATGTATATGTGTGTGTACCATTTGAAGAAAGGCTTAACATTTGTAAACTCTAGACCCGACACTCTATGACTAATAAGACTTTGTTTGTCACCTTCGTCTTGTCTCTATCGTGTATATCTCTTCTGTATCTCCATATAGATACTTCCATCCTCTTTTGTACTATGTATCTTCATTTTGAATGTATTTATTTAACTCTTTTTGATGCCCATGTACTTGCAAATTAGCTTAGTGATTCATTGGCACAATTGTTTAGTTGTTGTCATTAAAATCCAATAATAGAGGTTCTAACAGACCATCCTCTTGTTTTTGGATAAGATTGAAAGTAAAGACGTTTCATGATTGAGAGAGAGAGTTGCAGAAATTATGATTGGAAATGTTTCGTTATTATCTAAGTATGCATGCTAAGGTGATCGGGACGTGGTTTGAGGTCCAACTTAGGAGTTGCTCAATTAAAGAATTGGGTTGAGATTCGGACTCAGCTGGAAGTGATTCAAAAGGAAGAGTCTATTCAATCTTGTTGGAAATTTCGTGAAACAATCTTTCGTACTCGGCCTCATGTTCATCGTTAAGGTCAATCGTCTCGTTTTCGAAGCTTTCATGAATGACACTAACTTCCAACGTTTGGTCGTGAGGTACATTCAGATGGCTTTCAAGATTGAAAATGCTAAGATCTAAAGCCATGTTTCCAAAAGAGATTTTCATCTATCCGTTGCAACAATTGATTAAGGCATTAGAGGTAGCTAAGAAAGGTCGGCCTAAAATCAATGGACTTTGACTCGTAGGATTTGTCACAGGTTGTGTTTGGAGAACGATAAAATCAACGGGGATTATGAATTGCCCTACTCGAATGAGTACGTCCTTGATTTCTCCCATGGTCTTCTTAATGGAGCGATCGGCAAATTGAAGCATGACTTTTGTGGGTTTGAGCTCACCTAGGCCTAATTGTTCGTACAAGTAGTATGGAATCAAACTGACACTCGCACCTAAGTCTATCTAGCATTTGTCAATCGTCTTATCTCCTATTGTACACGAAATTGTAGGGAATCTAGGATCTTTGAATTTAACGGGTATGGATTGGGACAAGTCTTCGCTTAAACTGGCGGCTAAAAAGACTTTTTTAGTCACTTGAGTGTGTCGCTTTTGGGTGCACAAGTCCTTAATTTTTTTTTGCATATGTGGGGACTTACTAAACGATGTCAAGAAGTGGGATGTTCACTTTTACTCACTTAAATATTTCCAACATCTTGTCCATTTGGTCCGAGTTTTTCTTTGGTCGAGATGTGGAAATGGAACACGTTACTCTGTAGGCGGGTCTACCCGAGTAGAAGAAGAAGAATTTTGATTGGCAATTGAATCAACATTTGGCTCCATATTCTGTTCCGATTCGTTTGTTGTTTTAGAAGTGTCGAAAGAAGTTTTCGGTAAATCGTTTGGATTAACGACTTGATTTTCGATTTATTTACCGAAACGTAATGTTGTGATGCATTCAATTTGATGACATTGCTATCTTGAACAACATGGGCTTGATTTGAATTTGTGCTTTGATTTCTGGGATTTGGAATTGGCTGGCTTGGGAATGTGCCTCCTTCGCGTTCACTTACAAACATGGCTAGTTGACTCATTTGCATTTTGATTTTTGCAATTGATTGGTTCATTTTTTGCATACACAAGGTCAATAAATTTAGCAAATTGCTGTTTGATTGAAGGCTTTGAGTAGTTTCTTTAGCCAACATTTCAAGAGTTTAATTTCTCAAGTGAACGTAAACGTTTATCGTCTTAGGAAGGATGAGCAGAATTTGGTTGAAAATTTGATTGTTGCAGTTGATTATGAGACGGATCTGCAAAGTTGGTTGAAAATGGTTGGGCTGAATGGGAGGATTCGAAGCGTTATTCAAGAACGCTTGAAATTGGGATGAACCGTATTCTTATTGGGATTGTTTTGGTTCCAAGCAAAATTTGAATTATTTCTCCAACCAGGATTGTACGTTGTAGAAAACGAGTCATTTTTGGCTTTATTGAAAGCATTGATTTGCTCGAAAGAATTGTGACACTGATCGACTATATGATTACGATCGTTGCATTTATAACACATCGGTTGGGAACTTGGTTCATTCGATTCGATGAGAAAACGTTATTGAATTTTTAATCATTGCATCGATTTTAGCTTCAAAGCAAAAGAAGATCATATCAAGTGTGCACTCGATCGTGAGTAAAATGATTTTTCGTTCGAACATTCCCATTGGAACGATTTTTCGGTGAGGTTTTCAAGAAATTGCCAAGCATCATCGTGATACTGGGCAAGAAAGTTACCTTGGCACAATGATTCGAGCATGGTTCGTGAGGTGCTTTCGAGTCCATCGTACAAGATTTGGCAAATTGTCCATTTTTCAAAGTTATGGAGTGGACATTTTATTAAAAGCTCTTTGAATCGGTCAAAATATATTATGAATGGTTCTCCCTTGAATTGATTTACATTGAAAATATGTAATTCTTCTAACAACCTTGTCTGTAGTGACTGGTATCCAAAACGATACAATTACATAGTTTTTACAAAATTATAATAACTATGAGCATAATAATCATAAAAACTACACTTCCTACCTCTATATAGTATAACCACTCATTATTGCAACTTCATACATTTCTATCATTGGATAAACATGTTAGGTATTTTCGTAATAACTAAACATTTATTTTATTTTGATGTTAGATAGGAAGATTATTTCATATGCTTGATATTTTTTTTTACTTTTTGATAGTAGTTAACCTATGAATAAAAGTAGGGTGAATTTGGATCGTAATTTGAATGAATATATAAATAGGATGGAATTATTTTTAATGAAGTTTTATCTCGGTCCATTTGAAAGATAAGATTATATGTCATCGTAAAAAGTGTTGCACTCGTTATTTAAATGATAGAGTTCATGTTGCTGGTCATCTTCTCTCATATGAAATGGAACCCCTTTATATGAATTCTCGTAGATACATCATGGTGAACAAAATGATGAGGAGTCTTAGAGCATCTTTAATGCAAATAGAAAGTAATGTTAATTAAATCCTCTGTACCAAGAGTTAAATTATAATGCTAACTCAATTTGATTTCTAAAAATTAAACATCACATTAAAAAGAAAAAACTACTCCAATGCAAATGTATTTATATAAAAGAAATTGGCTATGTATCCCAATCAAAATTTAGATAAATAAAAACAATATACAAAAATTACTTACTGTGAATATTTATTACTTCAGATTGTGAAATGTAATGTCTAAAACTAAACATTGCACTAGACAATGTTTAATAAATTTTTTGTCAATTCATCGTAACATTGTCATTATCATTAGCATTGGAGATGAAACCCTGAACTAAATTACATATTGATAATGTGTAATTGACTTAGCGTCAAAAAAAATCATAGGTTGGAGATGTTCTTTGGTAGAGTGTGGGACTCATATCAACTTGGAAAATGATGTGCGAGTGGGCAATGATCAAAGAGAGAGAGAGCTGAAATGCATAATTTTCTCAATGAAACATTTATGCACTTTATTGGATAAAGTATAGGCTTGTCATATATTCCTTCTGCTGTCAAAGGTCAAACTCTTGAGGTAGAACATTTTTTGAAGTTGGTAGATTAAGCCAATAAAGAACTATATGTCTGTAAGTATAAAAAATGGATGCAATTGTAAATTGGTAACAAATCAAGTCTTTGGGGAATACGAGTAATTCGGCTTTCTCTACATATTTGGAAGCATTTAAAGATATGTTGAGTGATGGAAATTGTATGCCAAAGACAAATATGCAGGCAAAAAAAAATCATTGGGTCTCACTTACGAAAAAATCGATGCATGTCCGAACGATTGTATGTTATTTTGGAAAGAAACACCAGACTTGCAAAAGTACTTTCATTGTAGTAGGAAAATCATGTCATCTCATATAAGTACACTCTTCTACTTACTGGGTGCTCTAAAACGAATGGACCAATTTCTAGAATACTCAACACCGGTGTTTTTTTGGAAATAATCAAATAATACATAAGAGTGGAGATCACCTTCTAACCATTTAGACGGTCATTCCTTATCATTTGCCCTAGGAGAACAAAACGAGTTTGTACGTACAGTATAGCACCACCAACGGTAACTGTACCATACAATCCTCGTGTTTCTCCTAGATATATCCAAAATTAAATCCTTTAATGTTAAGTAGGGAAAGAATATTTCGTACGATCAAAATTAAGAAGGATTACATATTTAGGCCAAGATTTTATAGTGGGTTATTTAACTATCAAATAAACAAACATTCAAAATAGAGATCACATTTCCCACGAAAACCACTAAGCTTCTTAAATTAATCTTTCATTAAATTAAAATTGCTTCTCAATATTTATTAAAATATTCATATACTTATCCACCGGTATAAGTATATTCATAAACCCTTTCACTTTCAAAACTTGGAGAACATTTCATGTACTTATACGATGTTATAAGTATTATTTACAAAACATCAGGAAAGATTTCTTACTTCAAATTCATATTAAATGGATCAAAGCAAATGTTATTTAAAATAAAAATCTCAATAACCCAAAAAACTATTCCTTTTTATAAGTCTCTTTTATTTTGTAAATATCTCCTTTATAAATCTCTAAATCCATTTATAAAACATCCTTTATAAATTTTTGAGCTATTTATAAAACACTTTTATAAATCTCTAAAACCATTTATAAAACTCCTTTTATAAATTTCTGAAATCCTTTATAAAACCAAACTTCTTTCAAATTCCAAGACCCCGTTCCAATTTATAACTCTTCAAATAAATGTTCTTTATTAAATAAAATTATTTGTATAAACCTTTTCGTTTAAAAATAATTTCTTTTTCAATGAACAGTTTATTCTTCTAAGCACCTTTTTTAAAACAATTTATTATTAAAAAAATACCTTTAAATAAACAATTGATTGTCTTTAACATTAGTTAAATAATGACTATGAATAATCATTTAAAAATAAAAAACTTTAAAATCAATTATAATAATATAATTAGTGCGAACCCATGCTTCGCACACGGTTTATTTTTTTTTTCAATTATCGATCATCTTTCTTTTTTATTTTTTAAAATTATTATTGTGATGATATAATTTGAGTATTACATTTGATTAATTTTTTGGAACACTATTCTAAATATTAATTGTTTTAAGATGTTAATATTTAAATTGGAAGAAAAGTCCTTCATTTTATGTTTAAAGCTTCCATAACGGAAAAGCTCGCTTTAAGATAAACCGTTTCAACGTCTACAATTTCACAGTCATGCCCAAGTACTGAAATCAAAACTACTCAAAAAGGAAAAAAATTACCAATTTATTTTGGTCAATCACCTTTGTCATCCCCAATGCTATATTTTTTTCTAAGATTATTTGGTAATGTTTATCATAATTTCTACTCGAAGAAACGAAGATATACACGTCAAAGCAAAAATGCAACTATTAGAAACAAAATAGTCCAATCTTACTGTTGTATGTCCAATGCATTATAAAGATGGTGGTAACTCCAATTATATATTCGGTAAAAATAAACTAACAAAATGACCATGTATCAAAGCAACTTTTTTCAATATGTACATCTTCTCTATACTTACACTCATGAAATTTGACCGTATTCATTTGTATTTCTTTTCTTGTACATAAGAAACTTAAGCAATATGAAGGATCAATCTGAAAGACATCTATTAACATGATGCTCCAATCCTTGCCCTATATATCATTTCCCTACAAAATTAGAAAAATAAATAATCAAATATAATCAAGCTAAACCGAAAAGAAACAGGGGAACACCATAAGAACCATGAAACTATTACAACTATGGCATGATAATATCCTATATGGACTTAAATAAATGAAAATGATACAAAAAGTACTCTGAGTATACATGATATTCACTAAATAGAATGAGCAAATGAAACAATGATCATTTTAAGGGCTTGGAATTAGTTGGTCGCTATAAAAGTAGTTGAAATCATAAGAGGTGAACAGATAATTTCATTATAGGTAAGTTGTAGATAAAAAGGTTAGTCAATAAACCATCTTAAAACTGAGCAGTCAAAAAATGGCACGTCCTGTAAATTCATTACCTATGCAATTATAAGTTATACAAGCAAATCTTGCAACCATAGTAGCCGTGGCACACTAATTCAGCAAACATGAAATTCTAGATCAATAACCAGCAACACCAGTTCAGTCAATCTGTCAATGATGGCTAAATTGGCACGCGCGCACACACGCACACACACACACACACACACATATATATATATGATAAACTCATCTAATTAAGCTCATAATTCATTCAAAATATTTGTATATAATAAATAATCTAGACAACTGTATTGGCCAATCTTACGCAGTAAGCCATTTGCTAACCTTATTTCTCTCTGCGTTTTGTAATGATATTATCTAGACATCTAGTAGGAACATTATTAATCAAATGATGTTTATACTTTAAGAAATAATAAAACATTCATTGCTATAATATATACTGATAATTTAGTCTATTTGTGTAAATTGCTTATCAATGATTTATGGACAAAAGTAGTTTGCGATTGTAATAGAAAGTAAAAAAATTATGAATATTCGAGGGGGTTAAAACACTACTATAAAACGTGCAAAGAAATAGAAAAATATATAATATATTTTATGTTAATATTTATACTATGTTGATGGTTAAAATGTATGTTTATACTAATAATTGTGACATTAGTAACTCATTTTATCAAATCTTTGAAGCTTCATCTATCCAGGATATAAGAACTTGCTCATTAGTAACAAAATTGTAAATCCAAAATCATTATTATTTGATAGAATAAAATAGCACAACTGTCCATTGTACAGACATGGAAAAGGTTACTTTTTTATTTTTAAGTATTTTCCATTTAGTATTATTGTCCATGCACATGGACATAAATGCTTATTTAAAGAGTGAAACTAAAGAGTTGCCTTTTGGTTATCGTTTGATTATTTAACTTTCTAAAATAGATAATTTTATCGACTATCCCCAAAGGGACATCAATCAAAACTTTAAACAATGAAGGTTATTTTTGCCGAAGAGGGAATAGGAAGAGGTACAATTAACTCATCGATATAGACAATAGTCAAAACTTTAATGCTTAATAAGTCAAGATTAGATATAAGACATCATTCTAAAATAAAATAAAAATAAAAATATTACAAATGCAATATCCTATCAAACAAGAAAATTTTACAAGGGAAGAAAAGTAGGTTTGTCGATGGTTACCCAAAAAAATCCGATATCCATCTACATCTATATTTGAAAAGCGAAAAACTAGCCGATATCCAAAAAAAAGATACTTATGGGATATGAAGGTATCCGCATCTGAAAATTATTCATTCATTTTTCGTCAAAATTATAATTTATATTTATGTGTTATAGAATAATGTAAGACATGTGTTTATAATTTTATTAAATTAATAGTTCGTATAATATGCATTTAATGCATATTAATTGCTCAAAACTATTTATTAACATCTATTTGTTTATTTTATACATTTTTATAGTTAATAGGATTTAAAAAATTATGCTAAACCAAAATTTTATATTGATATTTTCCAATTTATTGATTGTTGGTGGATAGGATAATTATCAGATATCCGTCCATATCCACGGATGCGAATATTTGATATCCGAAAATGATTTTGGATGTGGATGCGAATATGACACTATCCTTATCTAAAATTATCCGTTAACAGGCCTATAGAAAAGAAGAATTATGGTTAATTAAGAGGAACATAAACTATAAAGCCACGTTGACCATAATCCTTTATTTATAGTTTGAGTCATCATTGTTTTTCTTCATCATTAACTCACTATTAGAGTTCATTTTTATAATTTTCGAAGTTCTATTTACAAAATATTGTCTCTTCTATGATTATATGTGCAATTTAATGTTAGAAGGCACCTGCTGGTAAATAAGTTATAAAGTTACTAACCAAACAAAAGAGAAAGAGCCATTAATCAGTTAGTATTTGTAGTGATAAGATTATAATGATGACGACGATTGTAACTATATTACGTGCCTTTTAAAAAAAGAATCATTTTATTGCAGAAAGCAAACATACTGTTTTATAACTCTTTGTAACAAAATCCTAGACTATTGTGGATTAGTTTGTCCCAAAAAACAAAATCCTTAAAAAGCTTTTTAAGAACATGTAAATTGATCTAATAGAAACGTTCTCCATGTGGACTTGACAATTTATTGACATGCATTATTCTATTAAAACTCCCAAATACACAAATGCAAGTAATATGCCATAAGCAGAAGAAGACTTCAATAGAATTAAGCATGCCTGGTAGGACTGGTTCCATATAAATGCTTTAAAAATTCATCATTGGCACTAATAAAGTCAATGGTACGCCTGAAAAAATACAATTGTACAGTCGCCATATTCATGAATATTTTATGTTGTTGCATAAGACGGTGTAGAACCTTTCGTGCTCTTAAGTTTTACAGTGTATTGAATAAAATTATTACTAATGCAGTGCAACATAAACCTTCGAAATAAAGCCATCACAGCATATTAAAATGGGGTGTTTGATGAATTGATTGATAATATAGTACCTTCCATACAGCATCGTTGCAACTTCTTCATATACTGAATTTGTATCACTTTTGACCCTTATGTTGGGGAAAATCTCTTCAGATGATCGGTCTAAGGGAATAGAAAACTTAACGCAGCGAAAAACAACTGGATCGTGATTGTAGTGAGATGAAACAAACAGAGATAAATACCAGAACAGATAATCACAGATCTATGCAATACGGAAAAATAAATAACACCAGTATTTATAATGGTTCCACTATCGCGAAGCAGTGTACATCTACTTGGAGAGATGAGATTTTATTAATTACTGAAAGATTAGTGTTACAAGATTAATTCACTTTTGGGGCTATACATAAGAAGAATTAACTGTACAAACAAAATTCTGTAGAGTTTCAGCTTTCAAGGATGGCTGCCATTGTTGTCCAAACGCTCCACTATATATAGAGTAAAGAAATGAGGAGGGGTGATATATAGCAGCCCTGAGGTTTTGTTCGACATCCACTTGGACCGGCAAAGCCCAATACCCGAACCAAACATCTGGAGCAGCACTACATGGTTCGGCATGCATCTGGTCCGACACAATTTGGTTCAGCAAACAGCGCTAGGACCGGTAATCATTAGATTGGTACACTTCTGGAGCGGCAGCCTAAATCACCAAACCAAATATTTGGAGCGGCAACCTCTAGTCACCACCGGACCAAATCTCTGGTCTGGCATCTCCCATCAACGAACAAGACTTCCACTTGCCTTTACTGTCGATCGAAGTGCTACCACCAGACCAAAATTCTGGTCTGGTCTTCCACCAGACGAGGTCATTTTCTTGCCGAACGAACTCCATCAGACCAAATCTTTGGTCCGACATTTCCTCCACTAAACCAGACTTCTGGTTCGGCCTCCAAGCTTCTCCGCAACACCGATCCAAGTGATGCCTCCACCGAACAAAGCCACAAAGCACTACGACTTTGTCTCTCCTTTACCGCACCCAAGGTTAGGGCTTCTCCAAGCTTCGCAAGTATCTCTAATGGCCTCATCATCTTCAGATTCAAAATCAGGTATCAAAACTAACAATCTCCACCTTGATACCAGATTTCCAAACAAGTCTTCAAACTCCATTTACACCTTTATGCTCCAAGCAATGGATACTTATTCAATGAGCTTTGGCAATGCCATCACCCATTACATTGTGTCAACGAACTCCGGCAAGGCCACCGTCCGTCAACAAAGTGTTCGAAGTACCCAGTCTATGTAAAACCTATTAATCTCCACCATGAAAACTAACATCTCCAAGAACCATCTCAACTCTCCCGCCATGCCACGCCGTGGCACCTAGCACTTCATTATTCGAATCAAGTCCGAGTAGCGCTCTAACTTAGCAACATGCCACGACATGGTAAACATGTCTGCTGCATTCTCCTTTGTGTGAACCTTTTGAAGACGAACTAGTTTCTCTTCACTCATCGACACAAGGAACGACTCCCTTACCTCAATATGCTTCGTCCTCGAGCCGAATGCCAAATTTTCAGCTAAGTGAATTTCACTTTGACTGTCACAGTACACATCCACGCCTTCATATACGAAGCCTAAACCACACGATAGTCGCCTCAAATAATGCGCTTCCTTGGCTGCTTCGACCGCAGCTATGAGCTCTGCCTTTATAGTAGACAATGCCACAATCGTCTGCAACCTCACTTTCCAACTTATCGTTATCCCACCAATGGTGAACACATATCCGGAGGTTGACTTTTTCGATCTCTATCACCGACATAGTCGGAATAACAAAATCAAACTAAACTGAAATATCTTCTTCTACCGCCAAAGACAAGTCCATGGTATGAAGATACACTTCACTGTTTGCCAATGCGTCTTTCCTAGATTCACCATGAATCTGCTCACCAATCCAACCGCCTATGAAATGTCAGGCCTAGTGCAGACCATGACATACATCAAGCTGCCAATTGCACTTGCATATGAGACCTTCATCATATATGCCTTGTCCTTTTCCAAGATTGCGGAGCCTTTACTAGAAAGCTGTATATGCAAAGGCATGGGTGTGCTGATTGCCTTTGCCCCTTCCATGCTAAACAGAGCAAGCTCCTTTCGAATGTCCTCCATTTGAGTGAGGCTCAAAGGTCCTAGCTTTCTATCCCTTTGGATCTCCATACCTAAAATTTTCTTTGCTTCTCCAAGGTCTTTCATTTCGAATTCCGCTTTTAGATTTTGATTTCAACCTTATCCTTGGAAGCAAGCAACATAAGTAAATGAGTAGGTACACCCATCTACAATTCTTTAAATGCTTGAAGTGCACACAAGGGTCTTTGATGCTACGATCAAAACCAAGTAAAAGCATAAAAGAGTCTAGCCTCTTGTACCATTGTCTAGACGACTGCTTAAGTCCATGCAAAAACTTCTTCAATTTTCAAACCCAATTTTCTTTTCCATCTACGACAAATCCATCTGGCTGCTTCATGTAGATGGTCTCATCCAAATCTTCGTGCAAGAAAGTGATTTCGCGTCCAGTTGCTCCAGCTCCAAGTCATGAGCTGTGACGATAGCGAGCAAAATGCGAATGGACGTATGCCTCACTACTGGAGAGAATATCTCATCACACTCCAATCCCTTTCTTTATGAAAACCCTTTAGCAACTAGTCTAACATTGTATCTCCCATCATCCTTCACCTTGAACACCTACTTGCAAACTTGGTTCGACTTCCATGAGGAGGTGTGACCAAATCCCAAGTCTTGTTCTTCTTCAACGACTATGACTCCTCTTCCATAGTGCACATCCACTTTGAACTGTCACATGACTTCAAAGCTTCATCAAGGTCAAGCGGCACCTCATGAACCACTTGTAGGGCATGGTCAAACTGATCACCAAGGCTAAGGTTTGCAAACTGGCAATCACCATACCTTTCGGGCAGTCTAATAGTCCTACGACTGACTCGGGTAGGTACTGCTTTGCCTATGCTTCTTTCAGCTCCACCTTGAATTGAACTTCCTCTAGATTCATGCACATCTCTAGCGCTACTAGAAAGTACCTATGGGGCATCCTATGATGTTTCATCAACTGCGTTTTCCTCGACAGCATCAACAACAACTCTACTATTTGGCTAGAACACGGGAACTTCTTTCATCTCCTTAGACTTATCAGAATATTCTGATGTACTAGGTAGCTTCTCCTTCGGATTGAATATTGCAGACTCATCAAAAGTAACATGTCTGGAATGAATAATCTTTCGATTAACAGGGTTCCAAATTTGATAACCTTTGGTACCATCAGTGTATCTTATTAGTACATCCTTGTGTGCTCTAGCCTCCAACTTGTCATCACCTGTATGGTGAACGTACACAGGATAACCAAAAATTCAAAAGTAACCAAGATACACTGCTTTACCTCTTTACTTTTCCTCTGGAATCTTCCCATTTATGGCTGAGCATGGAATTCGATTTATGATATGCGCCGCAATTGATAATGCCTCAGCCAAAAAGCCTCTAGACAAGCCCACCATCAGTCTCAAGCAATGAGCCTTCTCCAGTAGAGTCTTGTTCATACTTTCTGCAACCCCATTGGATTGCGGATCACCGGATGTAGTAAAATGTCTCTGAATGTCATGCTATCTACAAAATTCGAGGAACTCCCTAGAGACAAATTCACCGCCATTATCAGATCTTAGCACCTTCAACCTAGAACCAGATTGGTTCTCTACAAGCGTTTTCCAGTATTTGAACTTCTCAAAGCTATCTGATTTGGCCTTCATCATATGCACCCATATTTTTCGAGAAAAGTCATCAATGAAAGAGATAAAATACTTTGCTCCTCCAAGAGAAGGAGTAGCAACCAGTCTCCAAACATCTGTATGCACGTACTCAAGTACTCGCCTCGATCTACGGAGTCCAACTCCAAAAGATTCTTTAGTTTGCTTGCCTAACAGACAATCCTAGCAAAAGTTCCTTCTTTTCGAAGATTTCTTCTTTGATCATCTTCCGTCTTAGAAGCAAGTGTAAGCCTTTCTCTGAAATATGACCCAACTTGAGATGCTAAAGCCTTGTGGCATTCAAAGCACGAGAACTTTCTACTCCAACACACGACTCTCCAAGAACTGTGGTTCCTTTTAGCAAATACAGATTTCAGAACACATCTCCTTTCATAAGAACGAGTGCACCTCTCGAAACCTTCAAACTATCCTCTCGATAGTTACCTTGCATCCCAAAGATTTCAATTGTCCTAAGGAAATTAAGGACTTTCGAAGACCTGGAACTTATTGGACACCTGCAAAGTGCGTATCACTCCGTCAAACATCCTGATCCTCAATGTACCTTCACCAATTGCTCTATAGCTAGCATTATTACCCATAAGTATAGAACTTCCCTCTCGTCCAACAAAAGAACTGAAATAATCCTTATTAGGTGTCATATGGAAAGACGCTCCCGAGTCCAACACCAATGGTCAGAGACATCCGATACTACTGCAGATAACACATCGTCAGATGCAAACTTCTCCACCACAAATGATGAAGATCCATCTTCTTTCTTTTTCTTCGAATATGGACAATCCTTTTTCCAATGACCAAGTTTCGTGCAGATAAAGCACTCTTAGACTTTCGTATCCTACCATTACTGGGCTTCCTGAACTTGGAATGCCCTATAGAGTGCCAATTATTCTTATCTTCTCTACCTCTTTCAACAAATAGGCCATGAGTACTACTTCCACCTCTACTTCCTTTACTTATCTCCTTCATCTGATCACTCAAGCCCTCAGATAGAAGGATTTGACTTCACATCCTCCACTATCAACGTGTCTCTAGCGAAGATATGGCTATTAACGAAACCTATGTAACACTCCGGAAGAGAACTCAAAAGAATCATTGACATTTGCTCCTCATCCATCTTCCAGTCAACTATCTTCATCTTCTTCACGAGATCATCAAAGAAATTAATATGTTCTATCACTGAAGTACCCTCTCTCATTTGCATGGTGAAAAATGTCTTCAGCAATATCAGACGGTTAGTCAGAGATTTCTTCAAGTAGAGATTTTCCAGCTTGGTCTAAATGCCTTTAGCAGTGGTCTCACTGCTAATCTCTGAAATGACATTCTCTCCCATAGCTATCTATAAAGTATTAAATGCTCATTTCTCCATCTCCTTCCTTTCCGCGACTGAGATGTCAGTTGTCAACTCTTTAGGAGCAAACACTACTGGATGGATTTCATTTCTCATTAAAACGGCCTTCACCCTCCATTGCCACTTCTTGAAATCTTTATCCCCATTCCATTTTTCAACTGCTAACTGTGTTCCTGGGGAGATCTATATCCCTCTAGTACAGGGTCTTGTAACAACTGGAGTCACTTTATCTCCTGCCATAGCGTCTAACACCCCTCAATCAACCTTGCAGCTCTGATACCATACTGTTGGGAAAAATCCCTTCACATGATCAGTCTAAGGGAATAAAAAAACCCAAAGCATCAGAAAAAAGCTAGATTGTGATTGTAGTGAGACAAAACAAATAGAGATAAATACCAGAACAGACAGTCACTAATCTATGCAATGTAGAAAAATAAATAACACCAGTATTTATAGTGGTTCCACTACTGCGAGGTAGTGTATGTCCACTTGGGAAGAGGAGATTTTATTAATCACTGAAAGATTAAAGTTACAATATTTATTCATTTTAGAGGCTATACATAGGAAGAATTAACAACACAAACAAAACTTTGTATAGTTTCAGCTCTTTAGGATGGCTGCCATTGCTGTCCAGAAGCTCCACTATTTATAGAGTGAAGAAATAAGGAGGGGCAGCTGCTATATAGCAGCCCTTAGGTTTGGTTTGGCATCCATCTAGAACGGCAAAGCCCAATACCCGAACCAAACATCTAGAGCGGCACTACTTGGTTCGGCATGCATCTAGTCCGACACAATTTGGTTCGGCAAATAGCACTTGGACTAGCAATCATTCGGATCGGTACACGTCTGAAGTGGCAACCTAAATCACCGAACCAAATATTTGGAGCGACAACCTCTAATCGCCACCGGACCAAATCTTTGGTCCAGCATCTCCCATCACCAAACAAGACTTCCACTTGCCTTCACTACCGATCGAAGCACTACCATCGGACCAAAATTCTGGTTTGGTCTTCCATCGAACGAGGTCACCTTCTCACCGAACAAACTCCACCGGACCAAATTTTTGGTCCAACATTTCCTCCACCAAACCAAACTTTCGGTTCAGCCTCCAAGCTTCTCCGCAACACTGATCCAAGTGATGCCTCCATCGGACGAAGCCACAAAGCACTACGTTTTCACATCTCCTTCACCATACCTAGGGTTAGGGTTTCTCCAAGCTTCACGAGTATCTCCAATGGCCTCATCTTCTTCAGATTCGAAATCAGGTATCAAAACTAACAACTTAAACGCTGGCTTCATCACACAATACATATATTGGATGACTTTTGTACATAACCTTTATATTGGGTTGAATAAAAATAAGCCCATGAATTACGATGAATAAAAAGACAGCGGTGTACTGGAAAATTATTTTAATGTAGATTTAGATCTAACATAAAAGAAAACGTTGAGAACTACTAATTATGGATGACAAATTAGATAAACATAAGATATGTATATATGTAATAGGATCAAAATAAACCAAAATATACACCCACGGTTATAAACAGTGGGGAGGAAAATCAATTTGTAAGCCAAAGGTTTATTTTTCATGACTGGTACATAGAGTCTTCGAGCCTATATTCATCAGAATTATTTAGATAAATAAATTGAGAAAATATATCATTGATTCTACTTTAGAAGTAATTATCACGGGCATAAAATAATTTCTAAATGTAATAGAAAACAACGCACAAATGGAAAACAACACACAAATGAAGAGTGTTAACATGAATAAATAATAAAATGATTTTTTCGTGTACAATTTTTAGAAGAGTGATAAATCCGGTGTAGTAATGATTTCTTTTTCCATCTAAAATACATATTAAAGAAGAATGAGTCATCCTAATCATACGAAGGTCATAAATACAAAAAACCTTATATAGAATGAAAACAAATTTAAAAAACACTAAGCAAATATCATTTATGACAAACAAATGAAGCACTAAAGGAAAACAACAACAAATTCAAAAATGTGATCTATATCACAGCTTTGGTATGTTTGTATACTAATACAAAATAGACATATTTGACCAGTAATTGAAGTGAGCATGGTTAAACAACAAAATACAAAAAGAGGTCTGACTACTCAAACTATAGATATTATAGGTATTCCTTTTCAGTTTTGCAAATAGTCTTTATATGGTTGAATAATCATATGAGTTCGAGTTAAAGAGGCATGTGTTCGACTTTCTCGCTTAGTATTTCATACTATCTAAACAACTAAGATGGGAAAATGTAACAATGGGTTTGTTCGACTTTCTCGCTTAGTATTTCATTAAATAAACTGTTGGTTTTGAGAAAATAAAGGAGCCAACAATTTTTTAAGGAAAATGAAAATTAGGTTTAGAGAGGGAAAGTAAATTTTTAGTGAAATAGCAGGGTGAAATGATTTTCCAACCGTAAGTTTTTATGGTTATTCTCATTTTATTCACATATCATGATACAAAAAAAATAGGTTATATTTAAAAGAATGCAATAAAGTTTATTTTACATTAATAAGTACACCATAATCAAATAACCATATGCATTAAATTCTTAACGCAATAAAGATTATTTTAAAAGGTTACAGAATGCTCGCATCAAGCGACGCGGTTAAAATACTCAAGTCTATGATTCATTTTTATTGCATAATGTAGTCTTATAAGCCAAATATGTATACATATGTATAGGTCTGTGTATGTATGTGTGTACACACATTCACATATGCATGTAACTATAGATGTATTTATGTGTACATGTGTATATATGTTGCCTGAACAGAGATTTCAAACTGCGAATATACATTCATGTATAAAATTCTACATGAATGGACTTAAACATAAAAATTATTTTAATATAACTAAATATCAAGAAAAGCACAATGTTAAACTACCACACGCATTAATTGTGTTTAAAAAATCATACCTAGCTTTGACAATGAACCTTTATTTCTTCTAGCCTTAAAATTTAGTTATTCTATTTCGTAAAGACAACAAAGTGGCAATTTGTTCCTACGCATACAAACCTAGTATCCCATGAAGAATTTCGAACTAATAAATTAACTAAAAGCAGCTGATAAGTCACCATCATCACCTTACTACTGATATACAATAAGATAAGAGGAAGATGGTTGCACAAAAAATGAAGCTTAATTGAAAGGGAAGCATATTTATTTCAAGAGGTTGGATCTATTGAATATCATGGTTGTACACATAAGTTATGAACGAAAATCAATATTTATCAATGAAAAGTTAAAAACCAGTACACAGAACCAGCATGTGTAGGAAAACATAAGGATCAAAGGTAAAAATAAGCTAATAGAAGTAATGCTATATACTCAGTTCCTTACAAAGTGAAAACGTACAAAATTTAAAGACGTAAACATAAGCATCAACTATCAATATACTAAATAAAAAAATTTGAATGGTTGAACAACACACCGGGTAAGAAACAATAACATCTAGGAAAACCTAATTCTGACCCATAAGGGAGAAAATTTAGAGCGAAAGAATTTCAATATCTTTTCAATCTACAGTTATGAAGTAATGTTTTCAGTCTAGATATGTAAGATGTAAACCCATTCAGAAAGCAATCAATTGAACAAACGGTTACTATAATAATTTTTGTCCTAACCACATAGAAGATTCGGCCATAAAATGGTTTGAAATTGTTGAGAATCTAACGATGGTAATAGGAACAAAACAAAAAACATTCAAATATAAAATTGTACTTAGAAATAGAAATAATACCTTTACAAATTCAATTATAGAAAGAAGGTGGTTCCAAATCTTCGCAGCGAACTACAAATCAACGAAGATTTGAACGTAGTCTGAGCAAGGGCATAGTAGTCGCTAGAAATAGTGGCAGGGAAAGAGGGGAACCACCAAAGCAGATGCGAAGAGTAGCGGTCGAAGAAATAAAACGGTAACGATAGGTTCGGGAACATGATTGGGTAGTTGTAGTTGTAAAATTGGAGAACGTGGTTTAGGTTAGAGGAAATTTGATTTAGGTAATTGGCTGAAAAGGTGGAAAAAGAAAATTGGGGAACGAAAGAAAAAGGAGAAGCCGCGCGACATGTAGTTTAAAATGCTAAGGGACTTGTCCACTCTGGATACCAGCTCAATAATCACAATATAATATAGATAATAAACTCTAACGTTTTAAAATAAACTTTAAACACAATATCATTATAATAATAAACTAAATTTGAATTATACTAATAAATTAACTTTAAACAATATTACTATAATTTAAATTAACATTAAAACAATATAATAAGCAACTTTAAAAAAATAGTTAACTTTAAAATATAGATTGAAGTAAAAATTAACCTAAAATAATAAACTTTAATTAACAATTTAACTTTAATACAATAATTAATTTTAAAATAATACTTAACTTTAAAACAATTTATTATAGGTAATATTAAAGTATAAATAACTTTAAGCCAAGCTTAGAGCATAATTTAATAATTTTAAACCATATTAAGAATATATAATTAAATTAACTTTAAGCATTGTTAATAAAATAATTATTGTATAAAACACTTTGCTAAAATAATAATTATATAAAACATTTATAATTGTTACAAAATTGAAGTTGATTTAAATCTATAACTTTCTATATTCGAAAAGAGGTTTAGCAATCACAATGGTACTTAACCAAGTCACCATTAGGTTAATTTAAACTTCCCAGTTATATAACTGGTATTTACATAATCAATATCTATGTAAATAAATTTAACAATTAACCATCACTGCTTAACACATCACTTATTCATTGGCATATCAATTAACGACATATAATTAGATATCTAAATCTATAAAATAGCGGAACGGAGATGTATTCTGCTAATTAAATGGCCAATTAACTTAATTAAAGGAATAGTATTTTATTCCGCTAAACAGGTACCCAAATTACCCTATTCAATTTACTTCAACAGTAGGTGTTTATTTGACCAAATAGATAACACCTATTAAGTATAATTAATTAAACTATGTTGTTATCTAAATTAATATAATTATTATCAGTCGATATTAATTTATCATGAAAGTAAACTATACCAAAACCAACAACAATTTATGCCAAAGAATTGTGCTCGTCAATACGAACCCAATGCAAAAATCCATGGGTTAAGCGGATCTAATATGTAGGAGTTATAATTTTTCGAAATTTTTAAAGTTATATAAAAGGATTCACAATAGGCCAAGGACCAAGGACCAAGGGCCATGCACACTCGAACTCGCCTTCAACCCACCATGCTATAGGAATTCATCTTCCCCAATCTCCATTCGAAAACCTTGGAGCTAAATTGTGCACACATGTGCACGGGCACAAGAACTCCAGTCACCAATCGACAGAACCAAAACCACCAACATGTCCGCCTCCTCGCACTCGTCACATTGCACCCCTTCTCACCACCTCCGACGCCCCCACTCTATTTCCATCCAACCTCTTAAGAATCCAAAGATGTTGAAAAATTTGCATCAAATTCCAAGTCCCCTCCACCACACACATCTGTTCTCAACCAAAATAAGGTGCAAGGTGTACTTCTCCAAGCCGGAGCCGATGCCACTCCTCTTTCCTCCTAACTCTCGTGTATTTTATACTCAGGTCAGACCGAGGTGTTTCAGATTAGGTTCATTTGGACTTAGCCTATTCTGCTTCCGCAAGGACTATTCTGCTAGTTCCTTTTGTTATAGCTTTTTGTGTAGTCCTTTTTGGTTGTAACTCTGATATGTATATTCTTTTAACTCACATGTATATTATGGTTGCTACACCACTTGACATGTATCATTTTGTATACTCAGTGATGTATCTGTATATGTGTATATGTATGTGATGATCTACTGTTCTGTGATGTGTTTTACATTTGAGTTGTTACATTTTGTTCTGTTAGATCTTATAGCTATTATAGTTTTGTATTAAATATCTATTAGATATGTCGATCCACCTATATATATATATATATATATGCTACATTTATTGACGTGTTCAGTAGATAGTTAAGACAAGGCTATACATAGTCGCTCATATCCAACTCTATTCTCCGTATTAGCAGAAGGTATTACCATGTAATACTCTTTGTTAAAGTGGGTCTCAGAGTGAAGCGTCATAGCTTTGGTCGTCCCAGTTGTCCCCGCTTACTTCGCTCGCCTCATAAGCTGCCTCCCCTCCCATTCTTGCCATCCATTCCTTGCCTTTAAATTAGATTGATCGGGCCCCCGAAGGAATCTTATTCATTCTCTTCTTCCAAGGATTTCATAATTGGACATTAAACCCATTTCATATGATGGGAGTTGCCAGAGTATTAGGCGCTGCTTTGCTATGCTCCATCACTCCAAAATTAAAACCCTAGTTTTTGACCTCCGTCGTCGACCGTTATGAAAATCCATCAAAACTTTACCAAAAATCCTATGACCCTCTACGACTCCAATGATGCATATGGCATTGATCAATCCTAAGCAGATTCCATGATTTAGATTTTTGAATTTTGATGCAAATTTCCACTTACTGACATATCACGCTAAATCACTCTATTCTCAAAGAAATCTTGAGCGGAAAATTTTTAAACATACTAGAGATCTACATGAACAACTTTCATGTTGAATGATTTGGCTAATTATCTATGGATTGAAATGTACAGTTTTTGAACTCGAAGAGGAGGTTTAATTTATTGGTTCGAATGCTTACTGTGAACTAAAACGAAAAAAGCCAACTCAAGCCTGAGTTTTCCCAAGTACTTATAGGTTTGATCATCTCGAAACTAAGGGGAAAAAATCCTTAAAGCTTGGTTAAACTCATAGTAAGGATCAAGGAGGACAAGGGATAGGTAGGATGAAGGGGGACGAGGGAGACAAGTATGTTGATGTGCACTGTGTTGGAGAATGGTGTTGCGTATTGGTTTTGTCTTGAGTGATTAAGGTGTCCCGTACACAACACTCCTTTCATGCACAAGGCACGAACGATAGAAAATTGAATACGATTATGCACGATAATGGGACACGATAAAAAAACAGCGATAAAATACACTAGTTATCAAATTTTGTTAAATTCAAAAATACCAACGTTCGACATAAAATACGTCAAACGAAAATTTAAATATTTTCTAAATTGAAAATTATAGAAATTTTTTTTAAATTCAATTTATTACCAAAATGATTTTCTTATTTATTTTAAAACTACAAATCAAATAAAATTAATTAAATATTTTCAAAAATCAAAATGATAAAATTTTGGGTCGTTACGTTTTCTCCCCTTAAAAGAATTTCAACCCCAAAATTTACCATAACCCAAACCCAGAAAGAAAGCTATCACATGAATACCTAATATTATTCATAAGTCTGTATGATGTTCAAAGATTATTAATATGTAAAATCTAATTCGATCCCTAATCGAATATATAACTTTACTTCCAAGCTAGTATCGCTAATCTGATTCCATAGTGCGGACTTCGATCAGGCTTCTTAATTAGAAACCTTCGTTCTTCTTACATAATCATAAACTATGATAGAAAATTTTGGATCCATATCAAGTACTCTCACCAGTTGTTTGCCGTCAAGAATCAAGTGATAAATCTTACTTGAAATTGTGTAAAACATCTCAAAGTTATGTACTCGAATTTGGATCAAGAATTATATGAAAAAAGAGAAATGATCTATGTTCGAATTAACGTACTTAATTTTATTGGTTCTTACTCATACCAATTCCTTTTTACTTCTAAAATAGTTTATGAAAATATTTCATAAAATATAATTTTCGTCTTAACATGTATAATACCCTACCGCACCCAGAGAGTATATATAATTATCTGATTTAATCCTTTATCAAAATATCATTTATTTTGAATCTATTTTCTTAAGTCAACTTAAGATCCAAATACTCGGTTTTATTTCAAATCCCTTTTGGAAATGATACTATATATTTTAATCCATGGAATATACATATATACATACACACACACACATATATATATATATATGTGTATGTATGTATGTATGTATGTATGTATATGTATGTATATAAATATATGTCGAGAAACTTTAAAATGATACCAAGGAACTGGGCACCACCCGACAGTATTATATATCCCATTATCAAGAAGGGTAATGCTACTACCATCTGGACACATCACCTGCCCATTTTTAGCTATTTTCAAGCCACTCGAACTAGTTAACTTAAAACACTTTTCTTCTTTTCAAATCCATTTTGAAATAATATGTATAGTATATATGTCCAACAAATAGTTTCATTAAAACATTCACTCCCAACTTGCTTTGGGTTCGTTTGGATTCGAACTCGTTTTAACCATATAATGACAAAGAAATAATTTACTAAGTGCCCTGCAACATTTGCCAAAGCAAATATCCGATCGTCACTTAAAATATTATTCTGATAATCAAAAAATAAATCATTACTCATCCCCCGAACCATTTCCAAGATATTTATATACTATAACCACTTTAGGAAAAACTATTCTCTTTTCCCATAAAATAGTTTGGAATAAAAATATACATTTCCTTAAAATCCCTTTTTGAAATATTTCTATTCATAAAGACTTTCAAATAATACTATTATTATTTTTTCCTCAAACCTTGAAAACCATTTTCGAAAAGTACCGGGATTTAGTACTTAAAAATCATTTTATTTACAAAACACATTTTATAAACCAAATTTAAACAATTCCAAATATTTATTTCAAAATATTCTAATTTTCTTTTAACAAACAACTTTTATCAAAATCAAATTTTAACCCAACATCATCATCGAACGCCCTATAATCAAATTGTGAAACTGAATTCACAAGATGTTCGTTTCAGTATTTCCAAAATTCCTATCTACCCAATCTAGATTTCAAAACGGAAGATACCATATAGATCAACAAACAATATTCAATGCTCAGAACTGGGTAAGCATGACTAATCAAATTCTAAATAATAGTAATGGAATATTATCATTCTTAACAACCAAACACATCAAAAATTACTATACTAATTTTTAATAATTATTCTTTATATATAAAATATTTTCCCAAGTAAAATTATTTCATTTACCTATTTTAAACAATACGGTGTCGATTTGGCGTTACTCCAGTGTTTCGGAATCTCTATCGATAACTTTGGCCAGGCAGTTCAATCGAAATCCAAAATTCAAACTTAACAAATTAAACAACAATACAAATTTTTATAAAAATAACGAATATGCTCTCTTATATGTACACTCAAACTCATTCTAGGATATTACTAATCCTACCTCTAAAGAGTTACTCATTCTAGGGAATTACTAACCTTATCTATAATGAGTTTACCCCACCAAGGTCTAGTTGTTCGCTCAACCTAAACTCTGATACCACATGTAACAATCTAACTTTCTTACACCTAAAGACGACACTTAATACATCCTCGGATTCGTGTGCCAATCATTTGACTGTCCAAAAGACATGTCATTTGGAGTTAAAGAAAGAACAGACAACCGAATTTTACATCATGACAAGAAAAACATATAATATACACAAGATATTTACCAAAAGAAATCATCTTTATTATATACATAACATCATAGTACACTAACTTACTATTAGCCTGGATATTTATAACAGTCTGTCCTTATAATTGCTGATAAATACAGACAGAAACAAAACAAATAGCAGAAGATACGTGAATACGTCTTGGAGAATCTAGCTTGTCCTTTGAAAACTCCAAAGCATCTAACTAAATCTAGAAAATATGCTCGGGCTGACCCGAGCATCATAAGAAAAATAACATCTAGATCAGTCTAGTAAACCAACATGAGAAAATTTGAATCAAGTCATATTGATTATTATATTTGAATATCCTTTCAAATACAAGGTATCTTGTAAGACCATGCCGCACATAACACAGATGAGTTTTGCCTTAGGATGACCAAACCATTTATATCAAAGAATCTAGTGATATTATAATAACGCTAAGAGTGAAAATATCAATAATCAAGTAGTTTTGATGCTTGTGAGTGTGCATTACAATAATAATAGGTATAAAATCAAAAACCGCTGAGGTGCATTCACTAATTGTGTAGGATTCCATGGAGGGGCCCTTAGAACCTCTGAGAATGGTCCTCTTGCACAAGGATCAGAGATATCCTTCCAAATGGTCTACCCATCTACCCGACGTATATAGGAAACACATAACTAGCCACTTAGGCCGGGTGCATCGCTCCCAACATGCATAAACTGTAGGTATCAGTAGAAAGAGAGACGACTGCACCCTCATGGGTTAGCTAAACCCCCGACTATGTATTCTATCACTGGTTTTAGTCATTAATGCTAATGAGGCTACATCCGACATTCCAACTCATACACCGCCACCTGAACAGATCTCGGAACCACACATCACTAGTTAACACAATCAACATCTTTGTAAATATATTCAACAATTAACCATCACTAGTTAACACATCGCTTATTCAAATTGGCATATCAATTAACAACATTAGATGCCCAAATCTATAAAATTGCAGAATGGAGATTTAATCTGCTAATTAAATGAATAATTAATGTAATTAGCGGAGCGGTGTTTTATCCCACTAAACAGAGGCTTACCCTATTCCGTTTACTTTAACTGTACTGTGTTTATTTAGCCAAATAGATAACACTCATTAAGTATAATTAATTAAACTATGTTCTTATCCAAATTAACGTAATTATTATCAGCAGTACCAAAACAAACAAAAATTTATGTCAAAGCGTTGTGCTCGTCAATAATAATTCAATGCAAATATCTACAGGTTAAATGGATTTAATATGAGGGAGTTATAATTTTTTAAAGTTTTTAAACATTCAAACTTAAATAAAAGAATTCTCACCCTAAATAAGACAAGGCCTAAGCACATCCGAACCCGCTTTTAACCCGCCATGCTATAGGAATTCGTCTTCCTAATCTCCATTTGAAAATCCTGAAGCTAAATCGTGCATGCGTGTGCATGTGCACAAGAACTCCGATCATCAATCGATGAAACCAAAACCACCAACATGTCCACCTCCTCACACTCGTCACTCTGCACCCCTTCTCACCACCTTCATCACCTCAACTCTATTTTCCATCCAACCACCCGAGAATCCCAAAACGTTGAATGATTCGTGTCAAATTTCGAGTCCTTCTCCATCACAAACTTTCGTTCTTAACAAAACTTGGCCGCAAGGTGTACTTTTCCAAGCCATAGCCGATACTACTCCCCTTTCCTCCTAACTCTACCTCCATCACCTTAAAATTAAAACCCCGGTTTTCGACCTCCATTGTCGACCGTTATGAAACTCCACTAACTCTTCACCAAAAATCCTACATCCCTCTCTGACTTCAACAACGCATATGGCACCGATCAATTCTAAGCGGATTGCGCGAATTCGATTTGAATTTTGATACACAATTTTTATGCTTACTGACATATCATGTTATCTCACTCTATTTTCGATGAAATCTCAAGCAATCAATTTTTAAAAATATTGGAGATACACACGAATAACTTTCGTGTTGAATGATTAGGCTAATTATCTATGGAGTGGAATGTATGGATTTTTGAAACTCGAAGAGGGGTTTAATTTCTTGGTTCGAATGCTTACTACGAACTAAAATGAAGAAGGCCAACTCAAGCCCAAAGTTTTCCTGAGTACATATAAGTTTGATCATCTCAAAACTAAGGGGACAAAATCCTTAAAGCGTGGTTAAACTCATGGTAAAGATCAGGGGAACAAGTGACAAGCAGGGTGAAGGGGGACAAGGGAGACTAGTATGTTGCTATGCACTATGTTAGAGAATGGTGCCAGGTACTGATTTTTTTTTTAATGTTTAAGGTGTCCGCTACACAGCACTTCATTCATGCATAAGGCACGAACGACAGAAAATAGAATATGATTGCGTACAATAATGTGACATGATCATAAAACAACGATAAAATACACTGGTTATCAAATTTTGTTAAATTCAATAATACCAACGTTCGGCGTAAATACTTCAAACAACAGTTCAAATATTTCCTAAATTAAAAATATATAATTAGATTATATAAATTCAATTTATTACCAAATTGATTTTCTTATTTATTTTAAAACTACAAATCAAATATTTAAAATTAATTAAATATTCTCAAAAATCAAAATGATAAAATTCCCAATCGTTACACCAATCTTGTTTGAAATAAAAGATGTTTTCTTTCTATTGTATACTTCATATAATGTGTTATGTATCACTGATTAATTTATTTAATTAAAAAAAATTAATAGAAAATCCATCAATGGTATGTTTTGTGATAATAGTTACAAAGTGTTGTAAATGTGGGTAATTTATCACAATGACAATAAATGTACCGTTTTAAATATTCCCAGTCAAGGTGTATTAAGACTGGATATCTATATATCTGTTGAGACTATATTGCGTAATGCTCTCCAAAGAAAATGTATTACTCATGGTTATTGGAGGCACCAATGGATTATGTACTGATAGTTATTGGATAACTATGGAATGATTCACGCGATAGTTTTCTATTAGTTAATATAAATAAGATCAAACAAAAAATATCGGTTCTACTAATTTACACGGTTCTCTCGACTTGAAAATACTTTGTTCTTTAATGTGGATGCTCCACTTTGACTATAGTTAAATCATGGCTTAATGCCATCGAACAACTATAGTTGGTTCCAGTGGAAGCATTGAATATGAAACACTGTTCAAGAAAGGGTTCGTCTTCTCGGTTATGTGAGGTTGGTATCATGGTCAACTAAAGTCAACTCAAAGTCAAAGTCTCTAGCTGGAGCATTTCGGTTAATAATAATTATTATTATTGAACCAAGGATTTTGTTTTTGGACTACAAAATTAAATATGGACGACCTTGGAATTTTGATCATTACCAAATTACATTAGTCCGAAGTGATATAGTTTTGACGAAGAGAACTAGTGTAAATAATTACCACTATTGGGTATTGCTTATAATAAGTAAAATTGGATTTTACCAAGATATGGGTAAGCGATAAATTCAGCCAAAATGTCACACCACTAGCTAAGTTGATGTGTGAACGTTAATATTCTAATTGTTCGATATTAATTATTGATAGAATTTACACATTTCAGTCGCACAACCGTAATGATGAATTCTTTGAAAAAACACATGATTTAATTAATTTATAAAATGTTGTAAGTTGATTAAATTAATTAGTATTTGAGAAATATTAATTATTCTTTAATGTAGTTGATGTTTAGGAGTTGTTTGTAATTAGTTGAATGCATTTACAACAATTAAATTTGCATGCATTGATATACGATATCGATATACTTAAATAAAAAATAATTGCATGTAGTGATTTATGGAAATTTTATGCAATTTAATGGTATGTAATAGCCATATTGTTGGCGTCAAAATTGACCATCAACACCCAGCTGTATGAAAGCACCAATATCCAATCCAATCACAGAAATATGAAAAGAAACAAATGAAGAATAAAATTAAAACAATCATAAAGCAAGTAAAAGGAGACAGGATTTTAGTGGTTCAGCTAACTCCGGCCTACTTCCACTCTCAAATAATCCTTTATTATACTGAAATTTGTTTACAGTTATAATTAGAAATCCAAGAATAAAATTAGCAGAGTGCAGCTTAGGTTGAAGATAAAAAAACGAAAAGAAGATCCTTTTTCTGATGCCATGCTTGCTATATTTATAGGGAAAGACGTGCACAGATCGAGCTGAAAATTTTGGCATAAGGTTCGGGTGACCAAGACGAGGCCACCCAAAAATTTCCAAGTCCATTGGAGCCCACAATAGGGATCTGTACTGTTCCCTATTTTTGGTGTCCAAATTGGATTCGATCCCTCTGGGTGATTCCCCATAATGTTAGCTACTTGCTCTCTAAATTTCATGCCATTTCGACTTAATGTTGCGTTTTCTATGAAGTGGTGTTGTTTAAATCCTGACTTCTACCGATCCCTATGGAGGGATAGGTACCAATCCCTCCAACTTTTTCCAAATGCCATGTGATCCCTATGGGAGCTTCTCCATGTTGAATTATGCTTAGTCTCTAAGTTTCATGCCAATTGGATTAGTAAAACTCAAGTTATTGACCGATCTTTATTGCAATATGGTGTTAAGGCTGATTATAGCTGATCCCTTTTAAGGGATAGGTACAGATCGCTCCAACTTACTCCAAATGATATGCGATCCCTTTGTGGTGTTTCGTATGTACTAATTAGCTTTTCCTCCAAGTTTAATTTCAATTGGATGTGTAGATGTTGAGATATTGATCGATCTTTATTATAAAGTTGGGTTTAGCCGATCCCCGAGAGGGATAGGTACCGATCCCTATTGAGGGATAGATGTCGTTCCCTCCCACTTCTCTAAATGTTATGCAATCCCTAGGCAGAATTCCTATGGTCCCTTCTTCTTGTTTTCAAAGTTTCACTTTAGTCCGCCTTGTGGTTGTTGAGTTATGTAGCGATCATCGTTGATTTGTGCTGTTGAGCTGAATACGATCTGATCCTCTTCTTTTTCCCACAACTCTAGCATACAAACTCTGATCGACTTAAAATTAATAAGGTAGCCTCATGAGGCCTTCCTTATCACTTTCTACCAATTGCACCTTTATTAGGGCAAAAATTAAGGATCCGATCTGAATCTTCTTGACCATTGTTCACATTCTCATTTATAGTCGATCTCTGAGCTTGGTAACCATTTCTCCAGGCCTCCCGCCTTGATACCATGATATCCGTTGGGTTAAATCTGTCTGTGTACTACTTTTCCAAAAGGCAGGTTAACACATATCATGTGAAGAGAGAGGAGCGTAGGAAGAGGGATAATCAAGGAAATTAATCAGTGAAGTTTACATTAAAGAATGAGAAAGGTTTCATTCTTTTTATTATCATTCTTTAATTAAAACATATCCATTAATTCATTTCTACAAACAACTAATTCTTCCTTGTTCATTTATTTTTTTTCTTTCTCTCCTCCCGACAACAAAATAAAATTTCCAAAATTTTCAACTTCGAATCAAATGCAAACATGAAAAATGAAACACGAGTGGTTCATTCATCTCTTGCTAGGAATGGGTGTGGATCTTATAGATCTGTGGATATCATCATTCAAGGTGTGTTCTTTTGGCTACATCATATGATAAAATCTTCAGTTTATTTATTTGTATAATCTTCTTATTCATATGATTAGATCTTTTGCAATTTACATCTGAATATAAGTTTATCTATTTGACTTAAACTGATTCATTTTTTGTAAGATCTTCTTTAAAAATATATGTTCATAATATTAATTTGATTTAGATCCGTTTTTTGTTATTATCTTTTGATTAAATATCCATCTTCTTAACATTAGAGCTATGACGTATTACGTCTTATTCAATTTATACAATTTAGATCTGAAATTTTACCCTGAATTTATATGTTTCTAAGTTGTCTTCTTTGTTCTTGTTTTAGAAACTATTTATTTATATGATTTTTTTTTCAACTGATATAAATTACATATATTTCCTACTTGAAATCTTTTGAGAATTAAATATAAGTTTTATATGATTGTAGTTTGAAACAATTATTTTGTTAATGCATACTTTTGTTTGAAAGTTAAAAGAACATAATCGGACTTTTATGTAAATTTGTTAAATTTAAATTCTTACACATGCTAAATCACAAACTTTACATATTCATTTGTTATTTTAATTTTAAAATGTCCCTTGTAATTAATTATATATGTGCGCGTGTTGTGTTTTAATTCAAGGTTTATAAAATTTAGTTTTGTGTAAAATAACAATTTTAACTTTAAAATTCTTCCTAAGTTGAAACTTGATTTATATTTGTTAATTCTAGATTTCAAAATTGAGGTTGGTCAGAATTAATTTTATATGCATATATATGTTAAAGGTTTAATTACTGATTTGAAACGACATTAATTGAATGAGTAAAGGAAGGAGGAAACTCCTCCACATTTCCTTCTTCATAAATGTCTACCTTAATTCATTAATTACCCTTTTGTAAATATATGTTAACTTTTGTCTGTTGGTAAAACAACTTTTAATATATTATTTATAAGTATAAGTTGAACTTATATATACATATGTTACTCTTACTTATGTTTCAAAAAAAAAAAAAGGGACAACAAAGTCATGTGTGAATTCTGTAGTAAATGTCGTTTAATATGTCAATTAATTTAATTAAAGAGGGAGATGAATGTATTTATGGTCTCGTCTTCTCTTATTTAATTATTTGTATTAATAGAAAGAAACAAAAGGTTTCTATCTCTAAACTTCTACATGTCTATTTACATATTACATACTTACACACACAGATATATATATATATATATATATATATGTTGCTTTTACCATTAAAACACATGAATGTATTTAATACATTCATTATATTTCATAAAAATTTAAATTAAATTTAAAATTCCTTTTACCAAATTAAATAAACAAGAAATGACTGCCTGGTCCACAGAATTGAAAAATAATGGAAGAAAAGTCCATCCTAAAATAGTTATGAAAATTAGGTCCCTACTTTTATTTTTTAGCTAATTTATGCTACTTTGCCCCTGATTTCGATGTTGGGCCAATTTTCAGTGAGGAGACAGTTTGGTAAAAAATAACAAAATAAAGATCTAATTTACATGCGTTTATGAGTATGGACTTTTTGTGCATGAGCTTTGACAATAGAGACCTTTGTTCCAAACCTCTTAAATAAAATATGATTTTATTTAAATTTTTATTAGATTGGGTCTAATTTATATTTAGACTACATAGCCCCAATAAAAGTCCAAAAGGAATTTTTTGAAATTTATCCTACAACTCCATTTGTGGCTGGCCTAGTTCTAATACAAATTAGGTACATGAGCACATAATAACTCATCATCCATGGATAGTTTGGGTTATCCGAAGGTTCTCCAAGGAGACATGTTGCCATTGAGTGGCCGATAGACTCGATACGAACCTGAACACTGGATGGCAGTCCCCTAAAAGAAAGAGTGGATGGTAATTCATCCTTATGGGTAGCCGGCCGGTGAGGAGAGGAGCAATGCTCGTAAGTCCTTGGCACATGAGGTCGCACTACAAAAATAATGACTTTTGATACTAACAAAAAATAGTGCTTCCGTCTATTCCTTTTAAACGCTATGCAATGCCGGGTACCCAACACTATTAGTTAAATAAATTTGGTGTATTCGATGCTATAGAATCAAAAAGGCGGACACAATTTATTTTGTGCGAGAACAAAAAATTGCGCCTCTAACTGGTGACCACCTCCGGTAAACATTTGTTTTCTTTTCCTTCATCACCTCCTTTAGAAAACAACCAAACTTCGTGAAATCCCTAAAATGCAAGACACAGACCAAAATCCTGAATCGCAAAACCCTAACTGCCGTCGTCAACAGTCGATCCAAATTGGTGCTGTAATCTCTCTCTCTCTCTCTCAAGCAGCATCCAATTTGAACCACTGTCGTCAACTACCTACCTAGAACCCTAAACCCTAAATCTTTTTTTTTTTGAATCAGTCGTTAGATCTAGAACGAGAAGTCTGAGATATTATTAAGCAGTAATTCTACGCTTATTCTAAAATCAGCAATTTTAAACAGCGTTGAAAATCTATGCTCAAGCACTGTAGCTCATCCTCCTCAACTCTACAGCAGCAAATTCTTCTTTCTGGATCAAATTTCTTTTGTTGGTTTCTTATGCTTCAGCTACGTAAGATTTAATTTTTAAATAGCACGAATCGAATGGTGATGTTTGCGTCAGCACATTTTAATGGATGAGATATTGTTGAGCATATAGAGAAAGAAAACCTGAAACATGAGGTATGAACTCGTTCCTGCTGCATATCTACCGGGTTATGAATTTAGCCTTTTTGTGTGTTTGAAAGACCTATAATATTTGTATTTTAACTATTAAGGTTGATTGTATTATTATCTTTGTTTGGAGATCTTAATGCCTTCAAAACCGTCTTCTAGACTAAAAACTCTGTTTAATAGAATTTTGGATATGTTTTAGGTATTGTTTTGGTTTCTTGAAATGGAGTAGATTTCAGAATTCATATACATAGGTGATGTATGTTCGTATATATATTCATATTTTCTCATCATGATAGTCAACTGGTGTCACAGTGATCATCTTTTACCTTGGCCTCTTTGATTCTAGCTATAACTAGGTATTAGTTTTCAAGAAGATGTGGATGCTTTACCAAATCAAATTGCTATGTTGTGTAATCAACTGAATCAAATTAGTATGTAGAAGAATAATTTAACTTTACTCTATGCATTAATGTAACAGAGAAGTAGGCGTAAAGGGCATCAACTGAATAAATTGAACAAATACATCTGATAGCAGTATGGTTTTTTTTTCCTTTTTCCTTTTTTGTAGAAGTAATATTTCAGTTAAAAACTGGAGAGTCGCACGGACGATGCATGAAGTGTCATCCAAAACCACTGGTTTGCCTGTATTTAATGATTCCACGCTTCTCTTTTTTATTTGCACAATCTCATAGTAATAATTTTAGTAGTATTTCCTTGTCTTTATGGATAATGTCCATGCGTCTAACAGCATCACACCAACCTATTGGTTTATCTTAATTTTCTCCCTTCCTTTCTCCTCGTATTTTCTGTTTGTTTCATTTCATCAAATTGTAGCTCAGTGGATAACTCAAAGGCTATAATCATACCTTTAGTTATTACCGCCACAAGTAGTTACAAAATTTAGCTTAATTTTATTTTTGTATATAACTGCAAATAAATGTAGCACATAAAATTCAACGACAACTAAACGTTTAACAAAATTTTATATGAAGTTCTACATTAAAGAAAACATCAATAATATGTAAATTTTCGTTTCGAATCCTTCAAAGTAATTAGTGTTCTTTGATTAGCTAATAACACTTCAAATGGTAAGATAAAAACAAAAATCTGATTCCTGATAAAAATCTTATGATAATATATAAGAGATAGCAACAGGAAGATATCACACAAAGGTATAAAAATAATAATCTGTTTTTGAAACTATCGAGTACCTTTGTGCAAAACATCTGAACATATAACTTTATCCAAAGTTTGGACTTCGGATCATTTCAATGGTATCCATGTACTTTATCAATTGTTTTCAGGGAATGCGTAAATAGAGGGCTCTCTGTAAAATATCTCATTCATGATGAATTTATTGATTATATCAGGAATCATCGGCTCTACTTACTGTCAGATAGTTGAATTTACTTCAGCAATTTTTTAGACCATAAATTAATAGAACACTACAACAAAATTACTAATCAATAGCATCAGAGAATAGTATTTGAAGCCACAACCCTATTTTAAGGCTGCGTTTTTTTAGTATTTCCGCAATACTACTTTTCACACTTTACACATCCTTCTCCTTCTTCTATAAAAAACTTAAAAACCTAAAAAAAACTCGGTCAAGTATGATGCTGCAGTAATTGTTCCTTCGTTTCGAACTCAATAAGGTACGATTTTCGTAACTACACCTGTTTAACTTTCCTTTTCCTATTCTACCTATTTATATATCGCATCATCATTAGGTTTTGATCTCTTTCAGAATTGTCATGCTTTTGAGCTTATTGATTTATTTGATCTCTTACATCTTTCAATCTCTTTCAATCGTTATAAGATATTATATGTTGTCCGCAACTCAATTTACCCTAATTATTCCAACTATTATATTTTATAGAAGCATCCTTCTCTTTGCTTTCTTACTACTTTCAGTATCTTCTGGAAAAGAGACTAAAATATTAGTTGCATTCCATGTAGCTTAATTGTAATATTATATTTACTTTTTGATAATTTCAGTTTTTATTTGTTACTAATTTTAGTATTTTAGAGGGTGTGGTATGTAATTTTGTTTGTCTTCATTAACGGTTGGTTTGATCATGGAATAAACTTAATCGAGTTGGTTAAGTAGTGCTGCTAAATATAAAAATGGATTAAGATATTCTCACATGATTTGTTTGTTGTCGTCGGATGATATAAGAATGATTAGCATGATTAGCTTTTGTTAATTTTTTTGTTAAGAAGGTTGTTTAGACTTTAATTTGCCTTTTCCAGTGGGCTATATATCTTATTATTTTTAATTAGTATTATAACTATGTTTTACTGGCTTTTCTTGTAAGCCTACATGTAAGATGAATAAATGATGACGATACATTGCAAATTTGCAATGGTCTGTGTCCAAGAAGTTTATGCTGTAATTTTTTCAAAATGATTTTGTTTTGAAATCTATAAACCGATTAGTATTTTTTTACAGTAGAGCAAATAAAATAATCGTATGTACAATTATACCAAATTATGCCGAATATGGAATCCAAAGATTAGAAAGAAATTTCAACATCCTCTATCAGTGCATTTTACAACTATAACAATAACATGAATCAGGTGAGTTTCATAACTCGTTTCCTCGGTTTCTAATGAACACATCAGAATATGTCACATACCACAAATGAATAGATTTCTCATAAGGTTTAAGTCAGAGTCAATGATCTATTTAATGTGAAAACTATTTTACTACCGAGTTATTTTTGTATACTTAAAACTATTATCAAGCTTGCTTACCATAGATTTTTATGATATAATTGCTGCTCTAGGATCCAAGCATAATCGAAATTCTTTCAATCCTAAATTAAATGTGACAACTTTACTTCATGTATAATCTGAATATTGTTGCCAATAGGTGATAAGGTAAATACAAGGAGTAAGAAGGTGGCTCAAAAGGAAAGTGAAGGCCGTTCCATTGGGTGATTGCTTGGTGATAATGGCAATCACAAAATTAGAAATTTCACTTGAAAAAAACTATCACTTTTTCATCCATTATTGCCCCAAAGCTGGTACGAGCCAATCCATTATGTGCTAAGTACTATAATTGCTCAAATAGTAATGACATATGGCTACATTTCCTTAGAATCATGAATTCTACATAAAAAATGCCTTTTATGTGATAAAGAAATAGATAGTTCTTTGTTGTTGTGCTTATGCATGATTTGTTATTTGATTGCATATCTTAACTTCTTTTCTATAAACACATTAATCCTTATGTTTGAGCTATCATCAATGTTGAAAACTCTCAAGTCTGTTAACAAGTGGGTGTAGTGATTCTCCTAAGGTATGACTATTAAATTAACATGCATGATTATATGACAATATGGAAATGGATCCACATGTGAATACTCAAGGCTTAAGAATGCACATGTAATATGGTTGACAGATTTACAGTTCCAGTGGTCTCATTTCATTGTGTTTGCATGTATTTACAAAGTGTGCTATAGATTATGTAGTTAATTAATTATGGATATACTCTACTTATGGTTTCATTGTAATTTCCTCTTATTTTTCAATCTGATATGCCCACTGTGGTGGAGTTGATTGATGAACTTATTTTTCTGCATTTTAAACCGTTTGTTTCATATATTTTTATTTTAATAAAACGGTATTATACGGGTATTTTGTTGTGGTTTTGCAGGTTATAGATTCCGAAGTGCAACGTTGAAATTAATCGGCTGTGTCGTTCAATGGTTCAAATGACATGCAAAAAAAGAGTGCAATATTTTGAGTACCGAATAATTCGAAGAGAAAGTACATATCGTTCATGAAGAAATGCATCTCACGTCACCAACATGTGTACTATTCATGCAAGAAATCAATTGCAAATATTGAAAATACACTTTCAAAGTTTAGCCTAAAAATCTCTCAAAGCAAGGCCACTTGTTAATCAAATAACAAAGCAAAGACCAATTCAAAGTGAGGTGCTCTTATTATTCTTCAAATATCAAGCACATGGACCTAAATAGTAGGATATTTTTGGAGGCCGAAGTCTTTAAATAGAGAGAGCAATGCAAATGGAAAATCATCTCTTACCCCGTCACTCTTCTTCAAGTTTAATTTTAAATTCAGCAGTGTTTTTATTTTCGAACAGAATACGTAGGATTGTTGATTAGATTTAGCAATTTATTTATTCTTGTTTTTAGTTATTTTTTGCACTCTTTTCAGTTAGTTAATAAATATTTCAGTTGTTTGCTCTGTTATTTTCTTTTCCACAATTTCAATTTCTGTTCTGATTTTTACAATTTTATATTTTGGTTGCAATTTCGATTAGTTTCGGAATCGAATCGGAGTATATTATTGTTTTTACTTTCTGTTCAAATTCACCGTCGAATTCGTTTAACACGTCTAAGATTTAACTATGGATTTTAATTGTTTTAAAATACAATTCCTTGTGTTCGACCTGCATACTACACGCCTGTGCGCTTGTAGAATTAATTAAAATTTATGTTTTTCTAATCAATAGAAAAGTCACAACAAGTTTTTGGCGCCGTTGTCGAGGAATTGCTATTTTGAAATTTTCGATTTTTCGTTTTTTAAGTCTATTCGTTTAACAAATATGAGCAATCACGGTTCACATCACAGTTCATCAAAATCGTCGCCTAAATCACATGTTGGAGATCACGAATTTCGTAAGAACCGACCATTATCCCTTAGAGACCGATGCTATCCAACTAGGACCGTTCAACCTTCGGTTATTTCATTTCCACCTGCCGAAGGAAATAATTTTGAGCTAAAACATTCTTGGGGCACCAAAATTCACCTGGTCTAAAAAATCATTTGAATTTCTTAGTGAATTTGAGTTATACGCTTCTACAACTAAAATGCAACAACTTTCTAATGAATCCATCAAGCTAAGGCTTATCCCATTTGCACTTCTAGAAAGTGCGAAAAGATGGCTTAATTCTCTTCCTAAAATTCAATTAAAAGTTGGGATAATTTCGTTACTATATTTTTGAAAACGTTTTTTCCTTTCTACAAAACTCTTAAAATTCGAACTGAAATCAACCAATTCTCTCAGAATGAAGGAAACACTTTTTCAAAATATTTTGAAAGGTTGAATCAATTGTTATATAGTTGCCCACATCATGCAATCCTTAAACACGTTTTGTGCCAAATCGTTTATGAAGGGCTTAACTATCAAACAAGATCCCAACTCGAATCATTGTGCGGAGGAGAATTCATGGAAAAAACAGACGATGAAGCTTGGGAATTTTTAGAAGAGTATTCGAAAAAGGATATGCAATGGAAACAATTCGTGTTCCAATTCGTACTCCAAACAGAGGAGTACATGCCATTGACCCATCACATCTTCCTATAGATGCCCAAATTCCTCAAAAAGGAGAAGGACTACCTCATTACTACACACAAGACCAAATCAATGCTATAGCTCAAAACAGTTCTTATTCATCCACATACAACCCTAACTAGAAGCATCATTCAAATTTTTCGTAGTCAAATCCTAACAATGTGGCTAATCCATCGCATATGCATCCGATGATACCAAATCCGAATTATCGAGCTCCAACATCTAATGCTCAAAATTCACAACCAACTCCTCAAACAAAACCTTCGAATCAACCATACAGGCATCATAATTTCAATCCATCAACCCAACCTTCTCAACCTTCACAAAAAATTGCTCGATTGGAAAAACAACTCTCTAAACAAAATGAACAAATCACTAACCAAGATGCAAGAATTGAGCAAATCACCAAACAAAATGAACAAATGTTGATAATGATGAAGGATCTCATGAAAATCAATGAGAAATGTAAATTGCCTAGTCAAACCGAAGTGAATTCAAAGTATAACTCTCGAGAAGTAAATCTTTGTGAGGACGAAAATGTAAATCCGGTTAATGTTGTCACCATATTAAGGTCTGGAAATAAGGTAGACAACCACGTCGGCAATCCCGACATGCTTCTTAAATCTTCCCATGTTTCAAATTCTAAAATTCAGTCGACAACCACGGTTGTCAATCAAAACGACTCTAATTCTTCATCTAAGGTTGGCAATCCCGACCACCCTTCACCTTCTGATGTTGGCAACCCCAACATTCCAGCTCCCTTATCTTCACCCTCTAATATAACACCTTCTTCTTCGAATGAAAAAACTTCCGAACGAGTCTATAAACCCATTGCTCCATTTCCCCATAGACTCAACAAAAAGAAGAAGCCCGTTAATTCTGACCAAATTCTTTAAATCTTTAAACAAGTTCGAATCAATATTCCACTTCTTGATACCATCGAGCAAATTCCTCAATATGCCAAATGTCTGAAAGAGCTATGCACTCAAAAACGTGCCACTAACGTTCCTAAGACTGCATTTCTAACTGCAAACATGAGCTCTGTTCTTTCAAATCTCTCCCCAATCAAGTATAAGGGCCCCGATTGTAGTACAATCGGTTGTAAAATCGGTAACACTCGCATTAGTTATGCCTTACTCGATCTTGGAGCAAGTGTGAATCTTTTGCCTTATACTGTGTACTGTCAACTTGGACTAGGAGAATTAAAACCTACAAACATAACAATTCAACTAGCTGATCGATCTGTCAAAAAACCATTGGGCACAGTTGAAGATGTTTTGATACAAATCGAACAATTCTATTTCCCAGTCGATTTCATAGTCCTAGAGACTGCACCTGTCTCAAATCCCAATGGTCATATTCCTTTAATATCAGGCCGTCCATTTTTAGCAACATCAAATGCTATCATAAATTATAGGAATGGTCAACTCTGACTTTCCTTTGGGCACCTAACCATTAAACTAAATATTTTCAATCTTAACAGACAACCAAGGGATCTTGAAACAGAAGAAGCTGACATAATCCAAACAATTGTAGAAAATGATTTTAGTGATACTACGGAGTCTCTTAACATGTGCCTAGATCATTTTAATTTCAACTTCGATGAAGATGAATACATTTATGAATTAAATGATATGCTCTGCTCTTCTCATAATTCACTAGAATTCAATCAGTTGATGTCTATTGAAGCCTCAAAAGAAGTACGCCCTAAATTAGACCTCAAATCTCTTCCAAACGATCTTGAGTACACATACTTGGATTCTTCGAAAAAAATTCCATGTAATCTTGGCATCCGATCTCATCAAGGACCAAGAAGAGCAACATTTGAAAATTTTAAGGGAAAATAAAAAGGCAATAGGATGGGTAATCGCTGACAAGGGAATTAGTCCATCAATCATTGAACATCGAATACATTTAGTCGACGAGGCTAAACCCACTCGCGAAGCTCAAAGGCGATTAAACATTAATAAGAGAGAAGTGGTAAAGGAACAAATTATCAAATGTTTAGACAATAACATTATCTACCCTATCTCTGGTAGTACTTGGGTAAGTCCGATACAAGTTGTGCCCAAAAAGTCTGGAATCACTGTAACCAAAAATGAGAATAACGAACTTGTTCCGACAAAAGTCAAAACAAAATGGCGCGTTTGCATCGACTATCGAAAACTCAATGCAGCAACAAGAAAAGATCATTTTTCCCTCCCTTTCATTGATCAAATGCTCGAACGCTTAGCCGGTCATGAATATTATTATTTTCTTGATGGTTACTCGGCTATAATCAAATTCCCATTACGCTAGAGGACCAACACAAAACAACGTTCACATGTCCCTTCGGAACTTTCGCTTATCGTCGCATACCCTTCGGTCTTTGTAATGCTCTCGCTACCTTTCAGAGATGTATGATGAGTATATTTTCTGATATGGTGGAGGATTTCTTAGAAATATTCATGGACGATTTTTCAATCTATGGGTCATCTTTTGATCAATGCCTCCTTCGTTTAGAACGTGTCTTAAAGCGATGTAAGGAGAAATCTCTTGTTCTTAATTGGGAAAAATGTCATTTTATGGTTAAGCAAGGAATAATCTTAGGCCATGTTGTCTCTAAAAATGGCCTAGAAGCTGACAAATCTAAAGTTGATCTTATTGTTGGTCTTCCTCCTCCAAGGTCCGTAAAGGACATTCGCTCATTTCTCGGCCATGCAGGATTTTATAGAAGGTTCATTAAAGATTTTTCAAAACCTCTTTTGAATCTTCTGGCTAAAGACGTTAAATTTGAATTTTTCAATGAATGTAAAACGTCTTTTGAAACCCCTAAATCGATTTTGACCACTGCACTTATCATCCAACCTCCAAATTGGACTTTTCCTTTCGAATTAATGTGTGACGCTTCTGATTATGCCATTGGAGCCATCTTAGGTCAACGAATTGATAAACTTCTTCGAGTCATCTATTATGTTAGAAAAATTCTTAACGAAGCTCAGTTGAATTACTCAACCACAGAAAAAGAGTTTTTAGCAGTTATCTTTGCCCTCGATAAGTTAAGATCATATCTCGTAGGTTCTAAGGTCATAGTTTACACCGATCATGCCGCATTGCGGTATTTACTCACGAAAAAGGATGTCAAACCCCCTTAATCCTTTGGATTCTCCTTCTTCAAGAGTTTGACCTAGAAATACGGGATAAGAAGGGTTCTGAAAATGTCATAGCTGATCATCTTTCTCGTATTGTTCGTAAAAACATCGATAATTCTCAAATCAACGATCATTTTCCCGATGAACAAATTCTTTCCCTCTCCATTGCACCGTGGTATGCGGACATCGTAAATTATCTTGTCACAAATGAAACATCTTCCCATTGGTCAAAACAAGATAAACAAAAATTTTCCTCCAATGTTCGAAACTTTTACTGGGACGATCCTTATCTTTTCAAATATTGCACCGATTAAATCATACGTAGATGTGTCTCTGAACATAAATTCCATAGCATCCTCTCTTTTTCACATAATCAAGCATGTGAAGGACATTTTGGAGCAAAGAAAACTGCTGCCAAGGTGTTATAGTACGGTTTTTAATGGCCTTCTCTTTTTCGTGATGCCCACGAATTTTGCTCCAAATGCGCTAGATGTCAACAAACAGGTCGTATTTCCAAACGTAACATGATGCCCCTAAACCCAATCCTTGTCATCGAAATTTTTGATGTTTGGGGCATCGATTTCATGGGTTCTTTTCCTAATTCTTTTGGAAATCTCTACATCTTACTTGCAATAGATTACGTGTCTAAATGGGTTGAGGCCATTCCCACCAGAACGAATGAAAATAAAGTTGTTGTCAAATTTTTGAAAGAAAACATATTTTCCCGTTTTGGCACACCTCGAACCATTATAAGTGATAACGGTTCTCATTTTTGTAATCGTGCTTTTGAATTTCTTCTTAAGAAATACTCTATCACTCATAAATTATCTACTTTATATCATTCACAGACCAACGGTCAAGTCGAGATTTCAATAGACCAATTAAACAAATTCTTGAAAAGACGGTTAACTCCAATATAAAAGATTGGTCATCTAAATTGATAGATGCCCTTTGGGCATTTCGCAGAGCTTATAAAACCAATCTAGGAATGTCACCATACCGATTAGTCTTTGGAAAAGCATGTCATTTACTCGTTGAGCTCGAGCATGGCGCACTTTGGGCAATCAAATACCTTAATTTTGACATAGAAAAAGCCGGATCGCATCGTAAATTACAATCGTCAGAATTAGAAGAACTCAAAAATGAAGCGTATGAAAATGCAAAGATTTATATAGAGAAAGCTAAATTTTATCATGATAAATCCATACTTCGTAAGACATTCGAAGTAGGTCAGAAAGTTCTCTTATATAATTCCAGACTTCATTTATTTTCGGGAAAATTGAGATCCCGTTGGACAGGTCCATATATTATGAAAACAGTATACCCTTATGGTGTAGTTGAAATTGAAAATCCTAGGGACAGTTCCATTTCAAAGGTCAATGGACAATGCTTGAAGCCATTTCTAGAGTTTGAACAACACGAGGACGACGAGTTCGTGGATCTCCATGAACCTAGCTACTCCGCATAAGCCATTCACTATCTTGTACATATCAGGTTGTATATTTTTTATTTTATTTTTCTATTTTGCATTTGCATTCTATTCGATAGTTGGGACACTGTCTCATTCTAGTATGGGGGACGCATATCTCATACTGTTTGTTCATATTTCACAGTGTTGCATCATTTAAAAAAAATCATCTCATTATTTTTTTTCATTTTTTTTTCATTTTTTAATTTTCATCTCATTTTCCATTTTTTCTAAGACTTTGATTTATTTTTAATTAGTTAAGACAAAGTAAGTAAACAGTTGAAGTCAATTGATGAATTTTTTTGTGAATCACTAATTTTAAATGTAAAATATAATGAAAAGTTGAATTACAAGCGATAATAATGAGGTTAGTATATAGGGGGATACATAGGTGATGGTTATGAAATCCTTTCTAAACTGTAGTCTTTATTTAAAAAAAGGGCAGATTTAAAGTACATGCATTGACATTTCAAATCATAAAAGTTAAGTGGTGCTAAGTTGATTTGCATAACTCTCTTTAGTTAATTTCAAAAAAAAATCTAATAAGAAACACCTAGAGTCAATAGGTGTGCACACTTATGAAAGTGTGTGCACTCGCCACGCTCTATACTTTTCTCACGTAAGCCCGCATGGCAGTGCATGGATGGTACTACTGGCCTCAGCATTCTGAGTTAGGTGTATAAAGAAATTAAATAAATAATCACCTAAGGATTACCGACCTTTTCTTACATAGTCAGCGTCGATTTGCATAATCCGTCAAGCTCTGTCCCAACTCTCACATAAGCTCGCGAGGCAGTGCATGGGTGGTATACCTTGGTCCAAAAGTTAGGTGTATAAAAATAAAAAAAATAAAAAAAAATTAGTAAAGAGAGACTAAGCTTTGAAACCCAAACACTTCTTGACTTTATTGATTTGGCTTGTTATACAAAGGGAAATGAAAAATAACATTTTGAAAAAAAAAACTGTGATTAACAGCGAATAATTTACTTCATGGCTGCACTATGCTATCGACCGAAACAACTGGCCAAACTAGAATCTAATGTATGAAAACTTGAGTTATATTGAAATTTGTGATTAGTGAGGAACCAAAAATTTGAAGAAGTTGACTAAAAATGATACACATTATTTTGTTGCAACTATTCTGAAGTAAATCGAGTCTCCATTTTTTTAAAATTTTGCATTCATGTAGCACATTAGAATCATCACATACTGCATTTGGATTTTGTAAGTAGTATCCGCTGAAAACCCTCACGAGACACCACTTGTCCTACTAGGGACATCTAGAGGTTTAACGGCTTGTTGCATACGCTCAATGCAATCGTGTTTCCTACAAAAAAGGGTTTAGTTAGTTTTTATTCTCTCGTTTATTCGAGGACGAATAAAGTTCAAGTGTGGGGGTATTTGATGAACTTATTTTTCTTCATTTTAAATCGTTTGTTTCATATATTTTTATTTTAATAAAGCGGTATTATATGGGTATTTTGTTGTGGTTTTGCAGATTATAGATTTCGAAGTACAACGTTGAAATTAATCGGCTGTGTCGTCCAATGGTTCAAATGACACGCAAAAAAAGAGTGCAACATTTTGAGTACTGAATAATTCAAAGAGAAAGTACATATCGTTCATGAAGAAATGCATCTCACGTCACCAACAGTTGTACTATTCATGCAAGAAATCAATTGCAAATATTGAAAATACACTTTCAAAGTTTAGCCTAAAAATCTCTCAAAGCAAGGCTACTTGTTAATCAAATAACAAAGCAAAGACCAATTCAAAGTGAGGTGCCTTTATTATTCTTCAAATATCAAGCACATGGACCTAAATAGTAGGATTATTTTTGGAGGCTGAAGTCTTTAAATAGAAAGAGCAATGCAGATGGAAAATCATCTCTTACCCCATCACTCTTCTTCAAGTTTAATTTTAAATTCAACAGTATTTTTATTTTCGAACAGAATACGTAGGATTGTTGATTAGATTTAGCAATTTATTTATTCTTGTTCTTAGTTATTTTTTGCACTCTTTTCAGTTAGTTAACAAATATTTCAGTTGTTTGCTCTGTTATTTTCTTTTCCGCAATTTCAATTTATGTTCTGATTTTTACAATTTTATATTTTGGTTGCAATTTCGATTAGTTTCGGAATCGAATCGGAGTATATTATTGTTTTTACTTTCTGTTCAAATTCACCGTCAAATTCGTTTAACACGCCTAAGATTTAACTATGGATTTCAATTGTTTTAAAATACAATTTTCTATGTTCGACATGCATACTACACGCCTGTGCGCTTGTAGAATTAATTAAAATTTGTGCTTTTCTAATCAATAGAAAAGTCACAACATTGATGAACCTTTTGCATGGAATCATAGAGAGTACCTATGGTAACTTTGCATAGGAAATGTATTTTGTTTCAGTATTGTATTTAATGATTTATAGTCGACTACTATATGCCAAGATGATATTTATTCAGTTTATATTAAAATATTTTCATTTAAATTTCTTATCTAGGAAGTTATATTTAAATAAGCATATTCTTTTCCATGTGCTTGCTTAAGTTATTTTCCATCATTGCTAGTCCTATGCAAGCATATGACTGAATTTTACAATTGGAAACAATGTTGATGGTATATTTTCCTTTTTCCCAAATGATCATAAGGTTCAAAAACAAGGTCAACAAAAGGGAGAAGCGCCTTCTTTGCAGAGTTATTACTTTTGGAAGAGAAAGTGAAGTAGAGAAGTCGAGGATGCTAGAGTATAGTTAGTTTTTGTTTTTTTCTTTGTAGATTTATATTTTTTTTTCACCATAAATATGTTAGAGGAAAGGATGATGTGATTTTTTTTAATGAAAGGTTGTCCTCTTATGAGGAGAGCCCTCTTTGTTTATTTAATAATAATAAAAATTTATACAAATGTCCGGTGGGTATTAGCGATTACAACTATATATAAGATCATCCCTTAGACGATCAACAAAAGTGGAAGGAAAAGCAACTACAACAATATTTACTAGTGAATATGCACAAGACTAAAAAGATAAAAACTACATGCTAAATGGTGCGATGATTCGCCAGTCTAATATGTGGATGGATAGGGCTGATATTGGGGTGGCTGCAGTTTGAAATGGGCTAAAAATTAGTACTGGGTATAGTGTCTTGTTCTTGAACATACATGTTATAGAAAGCTGTCTAAGATGCAACGTGAAAGGGAGGAATACGGTGTAGAAATTGTAGTATGATGATTGACATTGCAAAAGCTTGCTGCAATATGATGAATGTTCCAAGATAGAAACTGTTATGTGGTTGAAGTGAGTGGATTCAGGTATCTTTTCCTGACTGAAACTGAAGAGCATGAATGCAACATGCAAATATCCAAATTGTTGCATGCATACAAGAGCGATAGAGGCTGCAACATGTGATTGTAGGCATGCAAAGCAGAGACTATATGGCTGCAGGGTGCTCTTGCTTATGCAATATGAAATGTGAATGAAGAACTGCAACTATGATGAATTGAAGCATTGATCTAAAGCATGTCGAGCTAGAAGCCAAAAATTAGCATGATATCACAACAGGGCATACAGTGTATTCCAACGCCCATGTTCCAACGGCCTCCAATGGAATTTCTAACGGCTTCCAACGGCTCGTTGGATTTTGTCGTAACCGTCTGAAGCTGTTAGAAACCGTTGGAATGAAGCCGTTTGTGGCCGTTGGAAGACGTAGGAAAATTTCCTGCATATTTTTCCGAGAGCCGACCTGAAGCTTATTATCTTCTTTCCCAATCTATATTTTCACCCAATTCTCCCATTTCACCACCTCCTAGCCTGCTACCGCCGCCCCAAACACCATCTCAACCACCTCCGACGCCATCTAGAGCTGCTCCAGCCCATCTCCACCCTTCTAGCTCTCCAAATCGGTAATTTTGCTAAACCTAATAATTAGGTTTTTTTTGATTTTGGGTTTAATTTGAATTGTGATTGATTCCTACTTGTTAGTGTATGCATATTACATCATGTTATCCCCTAATTGCAACTATTATCCCATAATGAACAAGTTATTACCGATTGAAAATTTTGTAATTTAGGATATTGCATTAGTTTATATTGATTTGGTTAGTATTGAACGTATGTGTGTGATAGAGTTTATTGCATTTAGAAGCCGTTAGAACGGATATTGCATTTGTGCAAACACGAGTTTTGTATTTGTGCGAACACGCGAATTGATTTAGTGTATAAATGAATTTGTAATAAATGAATTTTGTGTACAAATTTTGTGTATAAATGAATTTAGTACTTATGTAATAAAACGGTAAAATATAAACAAATATTAATTAAACGAGTTATATATTTAAATTTAATATAAACAAATATTTAAATCCTTAGATATATTTGGCCCCGTCTGACAAGTGTTGTACATGATCGTTTTAGGGATATTCGTTTTTTCTACAAAACGGACAACTCTATTCATCTGATACATCATTTATCGGATTTTCCCTGTATTGGACAAGTTACAAGCACTATAAAGTAATTATATTTCGTCAATCATATCACTTTAAACGGTTCACAAAATTTCGACGGCATTTCCTTTACATTCCTTGTGTACACGCATTTGTGTACGATACAAGGAACACGGGGAAATGCTGCCGAAATTTTGTGAAATCGTTTTAAATGATATGATTTACGGGATATAATTACTATTGTATTTATAATGGGAAGTAGGATGACCGGCCATCAAAGAAGACACATAAGTGGCAATGAATCAATAGTTGTTTATTTAAAATGAAGTTTGTAGAAAAAATATAAAATTTAGTACTTGTACCCCTTTTAGAAAATGTTCACTTATTGCGTCATTTATTTCCCTTCTTTGATACATCCAGCTCCGATCATTAAAGTAATTGACCATTTTTCCTACTTGAAAAACTATGATAAAGTAAAAAAAATTATAAATCATTCATTTTATATCTTGTTTAAATTTTATTTACTGATATAATCACACCTTACAATCTACCCCCGTGGATGTGTATGAAAACTCCATATGTTTCTCACAATTGTCGTCCATGACCCTGATGATCCGACACAGGGCATTGATGTTTACTTACAACCGTTAATCGAAGAGTTGAAAATATTATGGTATGAAGGAGTTGAAACTACGACATATCAGAAAAGAAAATTTTTCGGATGTTCGCTTCTCTGTTATGGACTATTAGCGATTTTCCTGCATATGTAATGCTTTCGGGTTGGAGTACGGCCGGTCGTTTTGCTTGTCCTTATTGCATGGAAGAACCACGAGCATTTTCCTTACCGCATGGGAAGAAAATTTCATGGTTTGATTGTCATTGATGTTTTCTTCATATTAATCGCCCTTTTAGAAGAGACCAAAAAAATTCATAGCTAATAGGCATGAGACTCTACGACCACCAACGGTTTGGTCAAGCGAGAATATATATGAACTTGTAAAAGATTATCCAAAGATACACGAGACCGGACAACAAACTGAAATTCAAGGTAAATCGACATTTCATAATTGGTGCAAATAAAGTATATTATGGGAATTGCCTTATTGGAAAAATCTCTTAATCCGTCATAACATTGATGTGATGCATAACGAAAAAAACGTATTTGATAATGTGTTTTATACAGTTTTGAATGTGAAGGGCAAGATTAAGGATGATTTGAAATCTAGACGTGATATAGATGAAATATGCAATCGTCCTGAGCTTCAAATGAAGCCCAATGACAGTAAAAAAACCCAAAGCATGCTACGAACTAGACATTAACCAAGTTAAAGTACTGTTAAAATGGGTGGAAGGATTACGATTTCCCGATGGAATTTCCTCTAATCTTCGTAGATGTGTCGACTATAAAAATGGAAGACTAAGTGGAATGAAAAGCCATGATTGTCATGTAATGATGGAAAATTTGTTACCCATCGCTTTCAAAGAATTGTTACCCATCGCCATGATTGTCATGTAAACAACATGGCCGACATGCTGGAAAATGTGTGGAAGTATGGCTAGATGATAAAGATTACCATATAGCACACACATATATTCTTCTTAATTGTCCTGAAGTTGCACCATTTGTTAGGTAAGTATCACCTTCCAAGTTTTGTTAAATTTAGTACTACACGTTTAAATAAATAATAATGTAATATATCATGTTTGTATTTGCAGTGTTTTTGAATCACAAAATCCAAGCGACGATTTAAGCAAAAATTTCAGTACTTGGTTTTCGAAATACATTTCTGATCCCACAAATAATGTGCTCAATGAAGGACTGAAACATTTGGCGTTTGGACCGAAAAGAAAAGTTAAAACATATCCAATATTTTTTGTTAATGGATATAAATTCAACACCAAAGAATACGGTGCTGAAAAATTAACAAACAATACTGGTATATTTTTTAAAGGCAGTGATGATCCTAATAATCATATAAATGATTTTTATGGCATGTTAACTCAGATTTTGCAGTAGACATATTTTACAAGGCCCGCGGAGGATGTTTATTTGTTTAGATGCAACTGGTTCGGCAATGTTCCAGGTTCTGGTATTAATGTGCATCCAAATTATAATCTTATAGAAATCAAACATACCTCGCATTATCAAAAGTACGACCCTTTTATACTAGCCAAACAAGCCCTACAAGCTTATTATGCCCCTTATCCATCTCTAAAAAGGGCAAAGCAGATTGTTCTACGGTTTTTAAAACCAAAGCAAGATTTACGTTCGATGGACAGAATATTCCAGACGAACAACCTATCAAGCAGATCTGGAGGAAAATGTTGAAATAGCAACTACAGACGATCAAACTGATTTTAGACCTTTAAATGATGAGACAAATGTATTAGTCGAAGCATTTGAGAGTGTAGAGGAAAACGACATAGAACACGAAACCGAGTCTGAATCAGAAAATAATGAGGACGACTGAGTAATATCCGGTAATTTTTACAATTATTCGCATTACATTTATCTCTGATTAATAATGTATTTATCCAAAGTTATACAATTTTAATGACAACAAGTGTATACTCACACACTCAACACATACACACAACATGACACATTTGTAGCATATTGTATTATATTTTTTAATGGTTCGTCATATCATAATTATTATGAATTGTATATGTATGTATATGACAGGTATATTATGTCTGGCACTGGTTCTGGCTCTCGACGACGTGGATCTTCCTAGCAGATTGGAGAGAGTAGTGATGAGCCACCAGCTCGTCCAGTCGTTTACTTGCAGCCAAAGGCTGATCAGGCGTAAGTATCATAATTGGCAGCATAGCAATTTAATTTTTTGTACATGATATATCTATAATTGTCTAAAGTTCTATTTTATATTTAACGCAGTGGGTTTTAGTTGGAGCCATCTAAAGTGGTTCTAAACATTTCTAAGCAGGCGTATATGGGCAGGATGAGCGATTGCTGGCCTAAGTGGAGCAAGATCCCCGATGATGTGAGAGAGACCATTTGGCAAGATTTTCTAGTAAGTTTATACCGCTTTACAAAATGATTAATTAAATACAAATAAATAATTAGTAGTATTTTCTCATTGTACAGGTCGTAGTAGATTTGCAAGAGTCTGACATCAACTTAGTTTAGCGACACTGGAATTCAAAGATCGCTAAGAACTATAGGGAGAAGATGTCAGAGATTAAAAAGTGGGGAAGAAACCAAAGTGGATGAGCACGGCTGTATGGGATAAGTGGGTTGACTGGTGGAACTCTGAGGAGTTCAAGGTAAATCTATAATGAATCTCAGTAAATTTTTTAACGTTTAATAAATAATTATTCATTGTAAATTTGCAGGAGGAGTCAGAAAGGAATTCAGCAGACAGGAGCATGAATCCAGTTACTCATCGTGGAGGCTCCAAATCTTTCCAGCATCACCGCGAAGATTTGGTAAATTTATCTATTATCACATTTGTATATTGATCAGTTCAGTAATTAGTTATGTGGAGTTAAATTATCCAAATTATCAATTGCAGGAACGAGCTTATGGGCATCCCGTTGGCTTAGTGGACTTATTTTCTCACACCCGCGCATCTAGGCAAGTAGACGAGTCTGGCAAAATCTTATATCAGTGGGGTGATCAGGATAGGGCGACTGAGGCATGCGTATGCGTTTTTTAATTTCTAATACTTACATCGATAAGTTTATTAATTACTAGCTATGTAAAATAAAAATTACATTCTATTATTTTTCAACTGAAATTGTTTTTTTCTCATTATAGTCAAGGTTACAGGTGGCACATGCTTATGCGCTTCAACAGTCCTGTCGTGATGAGTTAACACAGGAGGAGCAAGATAACATATTTGACGCTGTTATGGATCCGACGCAACGGAGTAGACGTTATGGCTTCGGGAACGTAACGGTAATTAATCCTTTTACATATGTACAACAAATTAGCGTTTAGATATATAGTGTTATAATATTTATATGCTGAGACAACCCTTTTGCTATGATTTCTATTTGCAGGCTCGACAAGCTCAAAAGGCCCAAGACAAAGAAGAAATTAAGGAGCTTAGAGCTATGATTGAGCAGCTACGGGAGGAGAACCATTTGCGAGCTGTACAGATGGAGCGGCTGAATCAAAAGCTTGCGGAGTATGTGCAGAATCATGGTACCTTTCCTTCGTCGTCTGGTGCTTCCAGAGGCGACGAGAAGATGCTTGAGGAGGTATGCTTTTAGTGTTTGTGTTCGAACGATATATATATTGACTTGGAGATGGTTATTATGTGTTTTAATGTTGTATATATTGGTACGGAGTGGGTGAGAACGATATTTTGATGGTATCTACGTGGTTTGTTGACATGTTTTGATGGTATTTACGTTGATGGTACAGTTTATGATGTTTGAATGGTTTGGTTTGTTTATATTGGTGTTTAATTGATTTATGTGTGTTGTTTATACTGATATTGATATATATGTGTGTGTGGAATGGATTGGAAATGCATTGGAAATGGAATGGAAATGGAATGGATTGGAAATGGTGTGGCTGGAAGGTGAATAGGCTTGTTGTTGTATAGCAAAATAAACCCAGATTTCCAATGGTTTCCAACGGTTTCCAACGACTTATTGGAAAAATTATTCAAACGGCTTGTAACGGTTTCCAACGGCTATTAACAGTTGGCAGCCATTGGAAATTCCGTTGGAAAATAGCCGTTGGTTCCGTTGGAAAGCGTTGGTTCTATTCCAACGGCCGCCAACGACTACGAGCCGTTGGAATAGCCGTTTAATCTTGTAGTGTATAAACTGAGAAAAAGATGAAACACAAATTCGACTGTTGGCAGTGAGGGTCACGTGTACATGCCTGTGAAGACAGAAATGTGAAGCAACATGTGTAGATGTTCAATACTGTGATACAGTATGTGTACATGCTTGAGGCAACAAGTGAACAACACGCATCACTTTGTTGCAATACGACAATAGATGTGAGACAGTAAGTAAATAACAAGCAGAAAATTATGGTGTGAGCAGGTATTGAAATGCAGGAAGAATTTGGATTGTAAGCTTGAGCACATAGTGCAGGCCTAAGCTGAAATGGCTGTAGAAGCAATACACAGACACTTGAAGCTGAAAACGTAGGAGCGTTGAGACTTCATCAATTGGGCCGAAGTGCCTCGTACTGAAGTTGAAGTGAAGGCGTGTCTACTGATCAGTGGGCGAGGGGAGATTGAGACTAGGATGGGTATGTGTAATTGGATTGATCCAAAGTGAAGATAGCTGGTTTGAGGTCATTGAACTGATGCACAATCTAATGCTGTAAGAAGAATGTCAGCATTGAAGTGAAAAATGCACAAAGGCTGGTGCTTGAACTAAAGTATATTCTGGAAATATAGTGTACGTTAGCTGAAGCGAGAGCTCAATGTAGTGGATTAAAATATGGTGTAGCTTGAATAGTAAATAAATTTCTAAATTAAATGGATGGTTGAGTGATGCATATACTGGGGCACATGGTGCATGGACCGAGGCCAAATTGATGCACAATACAACAATGCAGCGAATTCCTGAACCTGAAATAGTTGTTGATTGCCAAGTTCGTTTTGTGGTGGAAGGTGTTTTCATATATGACAGTTATTTCAACCATTCAATTTTGTTTCATTTAATACCATTTATCAATGATGAGTTGAGTATAACCGAGTAGAAAATAAATTGTTGAATAAGGAAATTTGGGTATTAGTGAATTTACATGTGGATATATGATCACCTATCCATTAAGAATCAAGAAAGTGGTGCTTGTTAGGGTTGTGATAGTTTATACGAACATAAGCGTAGTTAAAAAGTTGAGATAAGCGGAGACATGCATGCAAATCAGTTTTCCAATTATAAACCTGCAGTAGAAATAAAATATTTATGATCTTGTCTATTTTGGTCATAGGGAAGCTTTGATTGAAAAGGTGAAGATCACATAGGTGTATATATATGGGAGCAGCTAACCAAGAATTACTTGGATTAGGTTTTAGCTTCATACAGTGCAATTGATGATCGTCTTTCTAAGGGTATGGTCTTTCTATGTTCCTTGCCTTTTCCTTTTTGAGTTAAATGATGCAATAATATATCCGCATTATTTGAGTGCCTTTTTCATTTCAAATTTTGTTATCTAAAAATAACCTTGTTTAATTGTTGTTAGTAATAGCAAAAAATGATCATAAGTACAATTCTGGACAATGTCTTAAAGGTTGGTGCTATTTATCTACTAGGGTACACTAATTAAAAATATCACAAGATTGATATGATATGTTTAATAATACTTTCAAAAAAAATTCATTATAGAAACTATGGAACCAGAAAATGCTTACATAATGCTGGTATTCATCCATTCCTGTCTCTGCACATTAATGCAACCACCTTGCACTAGAATATTTACACTGTTCTCTTTGTTGCTCTGAGATTAACTAAGTTAATAAAATTTAACTAATTTTCATAAAAGTTAACCAAGTTTTATAAATATCCGACTAAATTAACTAAGTTTGTAAAATTTAACTATGTTTTACAAAAATTAGTCGAGTTTTATAACAATTAAATAAGATTATAAAAATTAACCATGTTTAATAAAAATTGGGTAACATATCTTCAATTTATCTGTAAGTTATAATTGTATTTTAATAACTTTTTTATAAAAATGGGTAAGAAAGAAGTATTATTTACAAATTGAAGATGTTGTAGAGGAAAAAATATATGTCAAAAGGTGCATTGGACGAAGATTTGAAATTTTGCAAGAAAATAACATATGAAAGCTTGTTAACTGACAAAAGTCAAAAGATGATGTTAAATTTAAGTGGCATACAAGATAAAATCTAACGGAGATGATTCAATTCAGAAGTATAATGATCTTTTGTTGGGAAAAAGTTAATCTCAACAGTATGAAATTAGCTTGAAGAGACATTTGCTTCCATCGTCCAGATAAGATTTGAAATGGATCGAAACTAATATCCAGTTCGGCTCGAAACTTTAGAAAGTTTATTGCTGACAGAGCCTTGGTAAGCATGTTAGCACGTTGGTAAGTTGAAGGTATGTGATTGATTTGCAAATGTCCTCTCTGAACTTTCTCACGAACAAAATATAAGTCGATTTCGATGTGTTTTGTTCGTGCATGCAATATTGGGTTGGCTGCCATGTACACAATGCTTTGATTATCACACCATAATATTGGTTTGACTACTGTGTTGATTTGTAACTCTTTTAGTAGAGATTGTAGCCAGATTATCTCTGCGGTAGCACTTGCAACACTTCTATATTCTACTTCTGTGCTTGATCTTGATACAGTAGTCTATTTTTTTGAGCACCATGACACTGGATTGTCTCCAACGTAGATGCAATATCCTGTTACAGACTTTCGATCATCGATGTCTGTAGCCCAATATGCATCTGCATATGCTACGATGTTCAAATTACTGCATGCTCTTAACATTAATCCATAGTCCATTGTTCCTTTAAGATATCTGAGAATCCTTTTTACTGCCTTCAAGTGTTCATCATATGGTTGCTGCATGAATTGAGAAACTTTGTTAACACTGAATGATATATCTGGCCTAGTAATAGTAGTGTATTGTAGTGCTCCTACAATACTTCTAAATTGTTTGATATTTAATATGGATTTCCCCCTGTTTTTGGACAGTTGCTGATTGCTAACCATAGGAGTTGGTTGTGACTTTGCCTCATGCATCTTTGATTTGATAAGTATTTCTTTAATGTAGTTCTTCTGACTTAGCAATATCTCTGTCTTTGATTTTCTGTTGACTTCAATCCCTAGAAAATAGTTGAGATTACCAAGATCTTTGATGGAAAATTGCTTGTTAAGATATTGTATGATGTTTGTAATCTCTGCATTATCATCAACTGTTATGATCATTTTATCAACATATATTAGAATGTAAATAATATTACTATTATAACTTTTGACAAATAAAGAGTTATCAGATTTGGTAGATTGATAGCCTAGAGAAGTTAGTGTGGCCTTCAGTCTATCAAACCATACTCTTGGTGCTTGTTTCAAGCCATATATGGCCTTGTTCAATTTGCAGACTTGATTATCATTTTGTATGTACCCCTGTGGCTGTTCCATGTAGATTTCTTCTTGTAGAATCCCATTTAAGAATGCATTGTTAACATCTAGTTGCCTTATGTCCCAGTTTTTGCTTAAGGCAATTGTGAGCATAACTCTGATAGTTGTTGGTTTAACTATAGGTGAGAATGTCTCACTGAAGTCAAAACCATACTGTTGAGTATATCCTTTGGAAACTAATCTTGCCTTGTATTTGGACACTGTTTCATCTGGATTTTTCTTCAGTTTATAGGTCCATTTGCATCCTATTATGTTTTTGTTTGCCGGTGGAAACACAAGATTCCAAGTTTTATTCTTCATCAGTGCTTGATATTCTTCATTCATTGTTGTTCTCCAGTTTTCATCTCTATATGCTTGTTCAAATGACTCTGGCTCTTTAGTGTTTGTTGTTGCTGTGTAGATTTTTGGCTTGAATATCCCCCTTTTGGATCTAGTGATCATGTGATGACATGTTCTGGTTGGTAATTCAATATCAATTGATGTTGAATTATCATCCTCTTCGGTGTTGTCCAGAGATTGCTCTAGTAATCTGTCAGTACTAATCCTTTGACTTTGATTTCTTGATGTAGTAGATTATTGAACAGGTATGTTAGGCTGTTCTTCTGTTCCATGACCTGGTGCAGGCAACACAGTGTGTTGTGGTTCAGAAACACCTGCTTCCTTGAGATTCCATGCTTCGGAATATACAGGTATATGTGAAATAGATGTTCTTGGATTATATATCTTCCGAGTAGTTTTTATATTTGCTGAAGCAAAAGGAAATACCTTTTCATTGAATACAACATGTCTACTAATAAATATTTTTCCTGAGTTGTCCAAGCATTTGTAACCTTTCTGCTTGGTTGCATAACCCAGGAATGCGCAAGGATGAGATCTAAAGTCTAATTTGTATTTATTATATGGTCTTAGATAGGGAAAACATGAACATCCAAATGTTCTAAAATCGTCATAATTGGGTTTGATTCCTATGAGTTTTTCAACTGGACTTACTCCATTTAGTACTTTAGTTGGAAGTCTATTGATCAAATATACTGAAGTACTAAATGAGTCTGGCCAGAGTTTCAGAGATAGGGATGCTTGAGCAAGTAAAGTTATTCATGTTTCTACTATGTGTCTATGTTTTCTCTCCACTAGACCTTTTTTTCCAGAGGTGTATGGACATGTGATTCTATGTATTATACCTCTGTTTAAGAAAAACTTGTCAAGTGATTTGTATTCACTACCACTATCACTTTGAATAACTTTAACTTTATGGCAAGTTTGTCTTTCAACTTGAGTAATAAAATGTATAACAACATTATAAGTCTTTGCCTTAGTTTTAGAAAATATATCCACGTATACCTAGTAAAAGCATCAACAAAAGATATGTAGTATCTATAACCGTAGTCAGAATTAATGGGTACAGGACCCCAAAGATCAGTTATAATCAATTCTAGCGGCATTTTGTATTCAGTGGTAGAATCAGCAAAGGGTAATTTATGACTTTTGCCCATTTGGCAATAAGTACAAACATATGGTAAAGTAGGATCATTAAAGGAAACATTAATCTCTTTCAAAACCTGTTTTACTACATTTGCATTGGGATGTCCCAATTTATAATGCCACTGATCATACACATTTTTATTGTTTTCAACGGATGATGTTTTAAAGTTATTGCTACACTTTACTTTCTCAATAGTGTTTCTACAGTTAGTCACAATGAACTTGTATAGTCCATTCACTGCATCACCCTGCAAAAGTTTTTCACCAGTTAGTATGTCTTTAACTAAACAGTACTTGGGATAAAATTCAAAATACACATTATTATCATGTGCAAATTGAGAAACACTCATAAGATTTTTATTAATTCTTGGTACTCTTAGCATATTGTTGAGGTATAATTGCCTTTTACCTTTAATATAGGCATTACCAATATGAGTGATCCCAATAGGCTTACCATCTCCCATAAATATTGATTGTTTACCTCTATACTCCTTGTTGCCAAGATTTAAGTTGTCAAGATTATTTGTCAAATGATTGGTTGCACCTGAGTCTGGATACCATGCTTCATCTTGTATATGTTCTGATCTTGCTGTTTCATCTTGATGTTGATTCATGCCATTGCTCTGTTTATTAAACTCTTGTTGAACTTGTGCTATGTTTACACTGTGATTACCCATCCTTTGACTGTTTGAGTTTTGTCCTAGAACATAATTAGCATTGAATCTGAAATAACATTTTGGTGCAGTGTGACCAATCTTCTCATAGATCTAACATTTTGGTTTGTTGTTGTTGTTGCTCCATCTTTCCCTGCCTCTACCTCTTACAGCAGGGTTTCCCCTTTGATATTGCTGATTATTATGATTTTGATTTCTGTTCTTGTTATTATTTGAGGCAAAGTTGACAGACATATCACTGTCTATTGGCTTCTTGAACTCCAATCTTCCTTCATGTGCAAGGAGGATGGAACTGACATACTCAAGAGATGGTAAAGTTTCTTGAGAAGATATTACTGCAACTACAGATTCATATTCATCACCTAATCCAATTAAAATAGCTAACACTTGCTCTGTATTTGAAACTTTGTGTCCTGCAGCTTCAAGCATATCCCATATGTTCTTGACCTTTCCCAGATAGTCTCTCATTGTTTGACTCTCTTTTCTAACATTCTGTAATTGCATTTTATAATGCATTACCCTAGCTGCAGATTGAGTGTTAAAAATTCTTTCCACTGTCAACCAGATTTCATTAGAAGTTTTACATCCAATTACTTGAGGTAGTAGTTTAACATTTATTGATGAGAGTAGCCAAGAACTTATAAGACTATCTTGCCTTTGATACTTAACATATTCTCCACTGCTTACAGTTTTGTTTTCTGAATTAGTGATGAACTTGGGAGGAACAGCAGTGGTGCCAAGAATGAATCCTTCCAAGCCATACCCTCTTGCAGCAGTTCAACTTGAATTTTCCAAAGAAGATAATTATCTTCTTCAAGTTGTGCAGTGATGAGTTGAATATGGGGGCTAATTGTGGCTTTCAAGAGATTCTCTACTGTGGCAGTGGTTTGTTGTAGTGAATTAGATGTATTATCAGAGGTTTCTGAGTTGGTATCAGCCATGAAGAAGCTTCTTGAATCAAGAAATACTTGAACAATTTGAAATCAGATAGAGAGATCAAGAATTCGTTTCTGCAGAATTCAGGTATGTTGCAACTGGGTTTAAATGATGATTTTTAATCTGATAAGCCAGTGGTTTGGCACTTGCCTTCTTTCTGTTTTGATGAGATTCTTGAGATCTTGACTGATTTTTGATTTTTCTTTGATTCTGACTTGATCAATGAGAAAGACTGAGTGCAGCCAGAGCTTTCTAGGCGAGGCACTAGTCTTTGGAGATAAGTCTTATTATACCCAAATGATGATAATGTTTCTGATGGGTATTTAATCTCCAAATGATGAGATTTCTCTGATGGAGATTAATATCTTCTTCTTTTGCAATGAATTTTGATGCAGTTTTGCCTTGTACTAGCTCCGATACCAAGATAAGATTTGAAATGGATCGAAACTAATATCTTGAAGAAGAAATTGAATTGAATACTGTTGTAATTCTTTATTGCAGAAAATGAATTGTTGGTTACAGTTTTCTTTCATACATTTTTCTGTTGCCAGTAGCATTCTCTTATATACAATTTAAAACAAAGAATGGGTTTTGGGCTTTCGGGTATGGCAACGGCCATATGAGCTTTCACAATGCTGAGATAAAAATACATAACAAGCCGCATACTCTCTGATTCGTCCAAATGAAAACTAAACGAACAATTTTGACATTGATTATGAAAGATCTTCATCAACAACAAATTACACTAATAAACACTTATTATGATAACATGTATGCAGTGGCAATGGGAAAGAATCCAATGTTTATCATTATTCAAAACAAATTGAATTTCATCATTATTTCATTAAAAAAATTAGTTGAAAGACAAAGAAGGTGAATTAAAGTTGATGAGACATTCGCTTCCATCAGCTATGTGTTTTCGATAAGCTACGAACAGACAAAAAAGCTACACCCTTTATATAGGTCTATATAAATAGTGAAAAAATCCATGTTGGTAACAAAAAGAAAATCGTATCAAATTATCAAAAGTGTGCTCGAGGCTCTGTGTAACAATATATGTGATGTATTTTTATATTTTTCCAAAGTGTTTATATAAAAGAAGAAAAGACAAACCAGAGCTGAATTTCCATAAAGTGTTTACTACTGCATCATGAAGCAAAAGCTCTGTCCACACTTAGGTATTGTAATCTTGAAAATTGAAATACCATCCTTCTAAAAACAACTTTTACTCCCATCAAAATGGTATGTATTTATAAATGAAAAAAAGAATTATAAATTCATACTAAGACTTTCAAAGGTTTGAGTATGAAAGTGTATTCGTATTCAAATAAGCATATGGAAGAAACCAAATTTCTTCCTTTTTCCTTTTTTGGCGTAAATTGAAACTCTTACAAATATTAATTTCACCAGTAAATGATCAAGATAAAAGGATGCATTTGGTCTATATTGGGTTTAAGAATTTTTTTTTTAGAAACAGCTTCAAATTTGCAAATGTTTAAGAAAAAACTTATGAACAAAGTTAGATACTTATAAATCAGACACCAAATAATCTAAAATCATTATTATCTACAGAATTGGGAAACATCCGATTTGTGACAATTCTCTTTTGATCATGTTCTTTACGTTGTTTTCTTTGTAAAAAAAATCTAGAAAATTTTAGGCGATATGTGAGAGCCAGCCATAATTGAATCTTGACCTTGGTCTAAAAGATATATTATTTTGTTCAAAAAATTGCTCATTCCTTTAATGGTTCTGATCAGTGGTTATTTTGAATGTTAGGCTAATAATGAAAACCAAAAGATAACCATTTATCGACATACTTATTGTTTACAAAATGTTATGGAGAGTAATTTTGTAGGTTCACTAGTGAATTTATTTTATAAACCGAAAGTCGGTTATTTGTTATAGTGATAAGGAGTAATCTGGTTTATAAAATATGTTTGGGTTCATGCAACTGAAAAGCATGGAGTGACACTAGGAACATTTCATAGGTGTAAAATTTGTATTTTCCTTACAGCATGACTTTACTTGCTAGGCAAAATCGTGCCATGAACAATCGTTAGGTCTATCTGATACCAACTGTGACGACCGGACTTTCATTCCACAAAAAGTCGCATCATCTTGAAGAAAGAAAGGGATAGAAAAGAGAAAAGATAGAGAAGAAAGAAGAAACAACATCGGAATCTCAACAGGGAAAGAATAAATTATATCAATCATATAAATATTACATAATATACAACATCAATCAGAGTTGTACAAATTATACATCACATACTAGACAGTTATAAACACCTGTCTAGTTATTACAACTCAATACAAAATAGAGATATCAACACAGCGGAACACTATATATATATATCTACAACGCCGAAGCCTCCTGCTTCATTGCTCCTCCACAATCCGTCAAAGCTAACCTGAATCCCTTGGCTATTCGTAAATATTTGAGTACCCAAGAGTTTAAGAAAAATAGAATTAAACTCCATGTCAGACATGGGTCTGGTGTGAGTAACAGGTTAAAGTTGCTTAACTTTGAAAAACCTTTGAAAACAAAAGGTATCACGTAGACTCCCCACACATAAACATGGGTAAGTTTTACCTTACGCTAAACAAAACATTTGATAGGATATCCAGCGATATTATAATAGGGTCTAGGGTTTCAAGTAAAATACAAAAATAGCTGGAATGCTTGCATCTCACATTCCAACGTAGTTGGGCACAACTAATACGTATGGCTCTTATTGGAGATTAGATTCCATACAATGGCAGGGCTACTGGGGTACCGCTCGTCATAGTACGTGGCCTAGATCAACGTACCGAGGATCCACCCTAAATCTCCTACAATACAAGGCCGGAACCATTCCTTACTGAACAGTTCCAAACAAGACAACCCCGCAGTTGTGATCAGCAACCGCACCATACAGCCGAAATAAAAAGGGACATCTAGACAGGGTAAATCTCGTCCTACTTGGGTGCTACCCACTTAACCTTGCTGCACCTCCCCTGTTTTAACCATTTCCTATTGATGAGGCTTGAGGCTACGATTACCTTTAGAGAACACATCTCTTAGAATGCTCATCGTCCACCTGACAATGTGTTGAAAGCATTCAATCCATACAAGTTCATTTCGGGTTCGAACGAAACGAAGGTATTATCTCGTTACACTCATTTTGGAATCACCCTCAGAGTTAACGACGATAACCTTTGCACTTTGAATCTTCATCTTCACTTCAGATTCACGACCTATCGTTAATTTGGATCGATGTGGTTTTTGGATATCCAAATCTGGAAACCCGATCCCGATCTCATCGAAATTCAAAACGTATCTTTTATGGCCAAGTTGTTTTAAAGTTAAAACAATTCAATTCTATTATCTATAGGCACACAGATAGATAATTCACATATCACAATAGATAATCAACATTATCATCACAAACAGATAATCCACATATCATCACAAATAGATAATTCATATTTTCATCCCAATGTAACCAAAGCATCCATATCACACAGCACTACTTATCTCATATCTGAGATCTCAAACTATTCAAGGAAATAAATTATCATATATCCATACATAAGCAATGATTTACTTAATCACGTCATCTATAATTAATAAAAATGAATTAAATTAATTACTTCCATCTCTACTTAATTTAAAGTGAATTAAATTAATTACTTCATTCAATAAATCCTGCTTACTTAACCATTAATTAATTACAAATTAGTTAATTAATTATCCTCTAATTATACATATTAATTAATTCCCCTTGATTAATTATCTTTTAATTACATTCAAGTAATTATCCTTTAATTAATTTCACAAACTAATTATTCTTAATCACTAATAGTAACTAATCCTTTAATTACTTCATTAATTAATTAACTATAATTAATTACATTAATCATTAATTAATTACATTAATTAATTACTCCATTGATTAATTATTCCTTAATTAATTGTAACGACCCGTAAATTTTCGATAATTAAATTAGCTAACTTAATAAGATTTCGGGATTTGGTGTTAGAAAAAAATTTGTAAGTCGTTTGGAATAATAATAACTAGAATGAAATGCAACAAATTTATCTAGTTAATTATTTATGAATTGAATGAAATCTCAAATCAATTGAAATAATATGTAGTCAAAGGTAATTGATTCGAAGTAATATAGTAAACCGACTGATAATGAAATTTTATTTAAAATTCCAATATTGAAATCCGTCAAATATTAAACAATTAAATTGTTAAAATTTAATATTTGGAACTTTTTGAATAACGGGTTTAATATGATATAAAAGGGATTTGTAAAATTTTATTTTATCATATTAAAGTTAGAATGATGTTGTAGAACTTTTAAAATCGAATTAAAAGTAAATTTGTGAAAATTGAATATTTTAATATTTAATTATCGACTGAAAAATAGCCAAATTTTGAACAGTCTCAGAATTGGACGAAACTAGTTCCATTGGATCCGTAATAGTTAGTTATTATCGGATTTCAATTTTCGTAGCAATCGGAGTTGTCGTTTGACCGTGGCAGCTCGAAACGCGTTGAAATTGTTTTAATATCAATTTGGCGAGTTAAAATAGTCATTTTTCAAACGGTCTCGGATTTCGACGAAACAAGTTTCATTGGATCCGTAATGTGATATTATTGTAATGTTTCAAATTTCAAGTCAAACGGATTTACCGTTTGTCCGGGGCAAGCCAAAACGCATAGAAAATCGTTTAATCGGTTTAATTTAAAATTGATCGTTTATTTCCGTAACTCTCACATACGATCGAATTAGCCTCCGAAACCTATTCCATTGCGTCCGGAATGGGGGTAAAACCTTATAAACGCCTGGCGGCACGTCTCGATTGGAGTTCGGATGATTTTGGACCTACCTATATAAATACGCACGCAAACCGAGACAGTTTTATTATTATTATAATCCAGAAACCCTAATTCTAAATCATGGCCGCCACCTATTTTCGAAGGTCGGAATTGCTCGAACTTCTTTCGTTAATATCTCTCAATCCGTTCAACGAAATCAAAAAATTCCAAAAGCAAAGTTGTAGAGCACGATGAAAGCTTCAAATCCATACGGAGATGATCGGAAACGGAGCCACGGATCAACGGAAAATCGTGTAGGAAGGGGCTGCGTTTTTCACGCAATTCGAGGCAGAGGGGATGGCCGAGCTTCAGGCTATTGATGGTGAAGGTGGAGTTAGGCGGTGGCTTCGAAGTGGTGTAACCTGATCGTGTTCTCGTCGAGCGTGGTGGTCGTAAATTTTAACCCTAATGTGGCGGCTATGGGTTCTAGGAACGTGATTTTCACGTAAAGGAGGAAGATGGAGAAGCAAAGACGTGCGGCCTGATGTGTGCAAGTGGAAATCAGCGGTCCAGATCTGTTTGGTAAAAAAAAAAAAAAAAAAAAAAAAAAAAGATTTGTAAATTGTTTATATTTAAGATTCACTTATCTTTAAAATGCTCTAACTTTTGCATACGAGGTCGGAATTCAACGAAACGAATTGCGTTGCAATCGTTTTGTCGAGCACTACGAATTGCAACTAGATTGGAATCATTTGGAGCTAGAGAAAATTTTGAGTTAAATTGAACGTCGTTCGATTTTATTTAAAATCGTAAAAATCAAGGTGAGTGTTTTATAACGCTCACACCGTACTAAATATTTTTATGCTAGTTAAATTTGATATTATGAAGTGTTATGATTTTATTTGTCGTTGTTTGGTAAAAATTTAATTGTCATATAGCTTGTCATTTGCATTAACCGTTGAAAAATTAAATTGACAGTTAAATTGAAATTAAAATTGAATTGCGATTAAATTACCTGACATTGATAACTATGAAACTGCCATGAATTGTATTGTTTATTGGATGATGTATTTTGATGGATGCTATTGGTTGATAATTGAATGTTTGGATGTTTATTTGCTTATATAGATCCTGTTATGCATACATATGATACTGAGATTAATTTAAGTAATGTATACTCATTCCTGACATTTAATTGAAAAAAAAATTACTTGGCCATAGGATAGAAAATTATATACGGACACCGAATTGGCTAAATAAATAATTTTTGAAATCGTCGATTTAAAATTTATTTAAATGTTTTGATTTAAAAGTTATAAATAGAAATCAATTTATAGAAATCGAATTTGTCGAAAAATTGAGTTGGAATGTTGAAATAAATTTTGGTTAAAAGAAATTGGTAAATAATTTAAGTTGTGACTTTAAAAAAATTTTTTTTTGGATATGATTGAATTTCAAAAATCTATTTATTTTAAAGATTGAACATTATTTCGAGCTTTGAATATTACTAAGTAAAAGTGATATGAAAATGATATTTTGAAATCGAGTTTGGAATTGAATCATATTTGGAATTTGGATTTAAACTTGAATATTGTTGGAAATTTTGTTAAGTGTTATAAATTGATATTTTGAGAAATCAAGCTCCAAATCGATATAAATTGAAATTGAATTAATTAAAGGTGAATGTAGAATTGAATTGATTTGAAGTAAAAGTTGACATTGTTTTGAATTGAAATCGAAATTGAATCGGTAGAATGGAAATTGAAATTGATTTGAATTGGGAAGTTATAATTGAAATGGATTGATTTTGAAGCTGTTTTAATTTGTTTTCCAAATTACTCTGTTATATAAACCATTTTGAATACTTAAACTATTTTAATCTATTTTAAATCTACTTAACCCAATTTAAATTATTTTAAACGAATTTATCTATTTTAAATCCATTTTAAAGATTTTAAGTGTTTTTAACTATTTTAATTATTTAAAACTACTTTTAAACTACTTAAAACTATTTTTCTAAAATCCTAAGCTGGTCAATAAGGTGAAATGTTTATATTTAAATCTTGAATTTAAATATGAAATCTGATATTTTGAAAGATACGATGATATTTGAATGGATTTGATTTTTGAAGCGAATATGATATTTTGATATCAATTATGAATCGATTTGAAATATAAAGAGCCAAAGGTGTAATAATACGTAGTTATTAAAGAGACCGGGATCGGATATGGACATACTCTCTGTCGATACCGAAACCACTTTAATAACTATTATACGCGGAGTGATGATCCAGAATGAAGTGGATGGTTTGGTGAACGCGTTGACTGAAGAAAGAGAACGATTATTGGATGACCCCTGACATGACTAAAACAGGAGCCGCGCCGGGCCATTGAGGTTCGCCACCTCTAGCGGACACACTTCTTCGATACCATATCTATTACATTTGTGATGCGATTTGGGTGCACCCCTTGATTTGGGAGTGTTGTTTCGCGGTGTTGGGGTAGCTGCTGGCTATGCCCAACATCAGTCCGGATCACGCAACTACTAGTATCCTAGTTGGTATTGCCTCATGTACCTTGTCATACTGATTATCCTATTCGCGACCACTACGTTTTGATTTGTACCTTGAGTATATGGATTTCCCTCTGGTGACTTCCGGTTTTGGGGAAACTACGGTCTTGTATATGCTTTTGGGAATATAAAAATGTGTTAAGGGGGATTATGGTAACGCCTTAACGCTATTTTGATACTTTATATTACTGATAGGCATTATCTACTTAGCGTATATTACTACATAGTATATAGTTTCACGGATCCTTGAGAGATGGAAAATCCCGTAACATCTCTTGAGTTATTGCACGCACGTTGACACTGGATAGGAGATGTCAAACCCCGTAAACATCTCTGACGCCGTTACACTCATATTTATTTACGATTGACTTAACTTACATGAGGATATTTAGTCCCGACTCGAGTGTTTGTCTTTTCATTACGCTCGGGTCAGTCCTGAGTTTTCAGATTTTTGAGGATCTATTGCTGGAGGATGAAGACGAAGATTTGGTATATTATGTACTACTATTATATTCATTCCATTCCGCTGCATTGTTGTATGATATTTGCTGTGTATGTAACTCTGATAAATGTTGTATAATAATAATCAAATGTATTCATTTCAAATGTATTCATTTAATTAACAGCTCATGAACTGTTATTTTATTATTATACTTTAGCCTTCCGCTGTGAGATTCTGTGTTGTTTCATTTCCTTTATTTCCCTTCCTTTTCTTTTCTTAATTACCCCAATAACTATCTGCCGTTTTAATGGTTTGGAATCGACATGGGTATTTGATCGTCGGTTTAAACTGTCCAAAAAGGCGGGTCGTTAAAGTTGGTATCAGAGCTTTGGTTTAGCGATAAACCTTGGCTCTAGTGGGGAATAACTCATTGAAATAGAGGTAAACTATATGAATGAGTTGAGTGTATATGAGAGAGCGTACTTGTTATTTGATATAAAATGGTTTTATATTGTGTTAATTTGTTCCGTTGAGTATTTATGAATTCTGGTCGATACTTGGGACGCCAAGGCGTCGATAGGAATTTCTAAACACTCGAATAGGACAAACCAACACAATATCGTTTTGGAATATATTTTATATAAAAGAATTATTTGAATATTTATTCATTTTGATTGAATTGATTGTTAGGAGATGATAATATTAGATTATTATCGTTATTGTTTGATCAGTCAATATTTACAACAATTGATTAAATAACAATGGATTTAGGAAAATGAAATCTTGTAAACACAATTGATAATGAATATAAATGAATTTTAACTTGGATTTGGGAATTTAAATTCCGGTGCTTGAAATTGACTTACAAGAATATGAAAAACATAATATGAGTATTATATGATAGTATAATTGAGTTGAAATTGTTTTCGAAGGATTTTTTTTTATGATAAGTGTTATATTCCCTTCTCTTGACGCTAGAAAATGATTTCGGTGATGAGTGCACGCATCATCGGCGTTTATTTTCGAGAGTCCGAGTGGGGGAGACCACTTAATAGCTTGTCTAAACCTTGTTTTGACTCAAATTTTATTTTGTTTTGCATTCTCTATAGTATGATTTGATATATAAATTATATAAGTATATATTATTTCAAACCTTGATTTGAAATGAAACCGGGATTGGAATTCTTAAGTTCTTTAATAATTAATGATTTTTTTTTATGATTGAAATGAATTTAGACTTGAATCATTAAGGAACTTCTGAATTGTGAAATGAGAAATGAACCTAAGAGCTAAGTGAAAATATCAATTGAAGTAGAAATTCTTAGAATTAGGAAGTTATGAACTTAAAATAAAATTGAAACTGTAAAACTCGCATAGTATTAAATTTCATTCTATAGCATAGATATAACTTACCAAAATACTTAAGAAGTTCAAAATGTTATATGGATTGTTAATTGGATAATATACGAGTATAGGTTTGAATAATGAAATGTGCATTTAATTAATGGTTTGCAAATATAAATAAAATTGTTAGTAAATGATTGGAATTTAAATTAACATTTAAAGGAGATTCACAATTATGTTAATATAAAATGGAAATACTATATGTGAATGTAAATGTGAAATTAAATTATAGTGAAATTTAAGTAATGACTTAAGAATTAATAAATTGAAAATTCAACTTTAAATGGAAAGAAGTTGTATGTTGTTTAACTACATTCTATTTGCATAGCTATAACTTACCAAATACTTAAAAGGTTTAAAATGCTAATAAGGATAAGTAGAGAAATAATATACCAGTGAGAGAGTGAAAAATAAAATGTGAAGATCTAATTGATAGTTGTAAATATAAAAGAAATTTAAGCGGTAAAATGAATGATATATATAAGTGAATGAATAAAATTTAAAACTTAATGAAATATAGAATTGGTAAATGGAAACTAATTAAATTTGAATATAGCTAAATGTCAATAAACTTGGAAGTGTATGAAATTAAAGTTGACTTGAAAATGTATAATTGATTTAGTGTAGATTTTGGATGGATGTTAATGTTTGATATGCATTGGCTGTTAGATGGATGATAATTGATTAAGTAGAATTCATTAGTGTTAATGGAATTGAATAAACGGAGTAAAATTGTAAAATAATTAAATTCAAATTTGAAGCAAAGTGAAATTAAATATAATTGAATTCAATTTAAATTGAAGCAAATTGACTTGAATTAAAAATGTGAATGAAACAAACTTGAATAAATCAGAAAAAAGGTTAAATGTAGACCTATTGCATGGATGAATAAGGAAATAAATGACTTTGTGTTTATGATTGTTCTTTAAAAAATTTGAAGTTTTGATGTTTTGTACTTTGAAATAATAAAAGCAAATTTTTGGAAGAAAAAAAAAAAAAAAATCCAACATTGTCCAATATATGCTGAAACGAAAACAATCATAACTTTTAAATGGCTGAACGGAATTCGACGATTTTGGACTTTTTAGAAAGCTTAGAAACTATAGCACAACTTTTGTTTAGATAACTTGAGAAAATTCCTTCGTCTGCTTGGTAAAAACTTGAATGTTACTCGCTGTCCTGTGTAAAAATAAGTAAAATCTGTAGTATACACACTTAGTATTTTTGCCATATCTTTTGACTGGTTTATCGGATTTTGGTGATCTTATACTTTCTGAAAAGATAAGAACTTAAGCTAAAACTTTTGTTTTAAGTGTTTTGTGTTTTGATATTGTTTAGAAGGTCGAAAACGTGGGTGAACGTCGCTGACCTGCGCAATTCATTGCCCAGGCTGAGGCGTATCCTCTAAGTAAAACGGCCATAACTTTTGAACGGATGGTCCGAATTCGATGATTTTGGACATTCCGGAAAGCCTGAAATGAATAAAACAAATTTTGTTTAGATTATGTTGTCAAATTTTATCGTTTAGATGACCTAAAACTAAGATTTGTTTGCTGTCCTGAAATTGAAATCTCAGTTTTGAAGCTAAATATGTTATGTATATGTTGTGTAGGCTAAGTATATCCATCTATCTTTATATGCATGGTTCTAACTTAGTTGTTGAGCATTTTAGTAGGTGGCAAAGGGGTTGCGCTTCGTTGTGGAGCTCGCTTCTACGCTAAACGCATAATGTAAGTAAATTGCTAATAAATGCTAAATAAAAGGTACGCTTACGGTTTTATATGATATTGGTGATATTTATATGTTGTTTCCCCACATATGGGATGCCTCATCATTGAGATGAGATGTATATTTGTGATATATATGCTATTATATTTTTTCCGATCGAGCCGCGCAAAGGAGACTCTGCCGAATTTTTCCGTAAATCCGGGTGTTAGAAAAATTTTTCAAGTTTAAATTTTTTTATAACTTGTTTTGATAATTAACTTTTAAGTTTAGAAAGCCGTTTGGAGTAACTTAGTGGAAGCGTAGTTATGACTTTATAAATGGAATTTCATTGTTTTATAAGTTGGTAACTTTGAATAAAATATATCTAATGTTGAATTCTATACTTAGTTTCTTTTCCCTTCTTTTCCTTTTCGAGGACGAAAAGTTTTGAGTGGGGGAGAGTGTAACGACCCGTAAATTTTCGATAATTAAATTAGCTAACTTAATAAGATTTCGGGATTTGGTGTTAGAAAAAAATTTGTAAGTCGTTTGGAATAATAATAACTAGAATGAAATGCAACAAATTTATCTAGTTAATTATTTATGAATTGAATGAAATCTCAAATCAATTGAAATAATATGTAGTCAAAGGTAATTGATTCGAAGTAATATAGTAAACCGACTGATAATGAAATTTTATTTAAAATTCCAATATTGAAATCCGTCAAATATTAAACAATTAAATTGTTAAAATTTAATATTTGGAACTTATTGAATAACGGGTTTAATATGATATAAAAGGGATTTGTAAAATTTTATTTTATCATATTAAAGTTAGAATGATGTTGTAGAACTTTTAAAATCGAATTAAAAGTAAATTTGTGAAAATTGAATATTTTAATATTTAATTATCGACTGAAAAATAGCCAAATTTTGAACAGTCTCAGAATTGGACGAAACTAGTTCCATTGGATCCGTAATAGTTAGTTATTATCGGATTTCAATTTTCGTAGCAATCGGAGTTGTCGTTTGACCGTGGCAGCTCGAAACGCGTTGAAATTGTTTTAATATCAATTTGGCGAGTTAAAATAGTCATTTTTCAAACAGTCTCGGATTTCGACGAAACAAGTTTCATTGGATCCGTAATGTGATATTATTGTAAGGTTTCAAATTTCAAGTCAAACGGATTTACCGTTTGTCCGGGGCAAGCCAAAACGCATAGAAAATCGTTTAATCGGTTTAATTTAAAATTGATCGTTTATTTCCGTAACTCTCACATACGATCGAATTAGCCTCCGAAACCTATTCCATTGCGTCCGGAACCGAGACAGTTTTATTATTATTATAATCCAGAAACCCTAATTCTAAATCATGGCCGCCACCTATTTTCGAAGGTCAGAATTGCTCGAACTTCTTTCGTTAATATCTCTCAATCCGTTCAACGAAATCAAAAAATTCCAAAAGCAAAGTTGTAGAGCACGATGAAAGCTTCAAATCCATACGGAGATGATCGGAAACGGAGCCACGGATCAACGGGAAATCGTGTAGGAAGGGGCTGCGTTTTTCACGCAATTCGAGGCAGAGGGGATGGCCGAGCTTCAGGCTATTGATGGTGAAGGTGGAGTTAGGCGGTGGCTTCGAAGTGGTGTAACCTGATCGTGTTCTCGTCGAGCGTGGTGGTCGTAAATTTTAACCCTAATGTGGCGGCTATGGGTTCTAGGAACGTGATTTTCACGTAAAGGAGGAAGATGGAGAAGCAAAGACGTGCGGCCTGATGTGTGCAAGTGGAAATCAGCGGTCCAGATCTGTTTGGTAAAAAAAAAAAAAAAAAAAAAAGATTTGTAAATTGTTTATATTTAAGATTCACTTATCTTTAAAATGCTCTAACTTTTGCATACGAGGTCGGAATTCAACGAAACGAATTGCGTTGCAATCGTTTTGTCGAGCACTACGCATTGCAACTAGATTGGAATCATTTGGAGCTAGAGAAAATTTTGAGTTAAATTGAACGTCGTTCGATTTTATTTAAAATCGTAAAAATCAAGGTGAGTGTTTTATAACGCTCACACCGTACTAAATATTTTTATGCTAGTTAAATTTGATATTATGAAGTGTTATGATTTTATTTGTCGTTGTTTGGTAAAAATTTAATTGTCATATAGCTTGTCATTTGCATTAACCGTTGAAAAATTAAATTGACAGTTAAATTGAAATTAAAATTGAATTGCGATTAAATTACCTGACATTGATAACTATGAAACTGCCATGAATTGTATTGTTTATTGGATGATGTATTTTGATGGATGCTATTGGTTGATAATTGAATGTTTGGATGTTTATTTGCTTATATAGATCCTGTTATGCATACATATGATACTGAGATTAATTTAAGTAATGTATACTCATTCCTGACATTTAATTGAAAAAAAAATTACTTGGCCATAGGATAGAAAATTATATACGGACACCGAATTGGCTAAATAAATAATTTTTGAAATCGTCGATTTAAAATTTATTTAAATGTTTTGATTTAAAAGTTATAAATAGAAATCAATTTATAGAAATCGAATTTGTCGAAAAATTGAGTTGGAATGTTGAAATAAATTTTGGTTAAAAGAAATTGGTAAATAATTTAAGTTGTGACTTTAAAAAAAAAAAAATTTGGATATGATTGAATTTCAAAAATCTATTTATTTTAAAGATTGAACATTATTTCGAGCTTTGAATATTACTAAGTAAAAGTGATATGAAAATGATATTTTGAAATCGAGTTTGGAATTGAATCATATTTGGAATTTGGATTTAAACTTGAATATTGTTGGAAATTTTGTTAAGTGTTATAAATTGATATTTTGAGAAATCAAGCTCCAAATCGATATAAATTGAAATTGAATTAATTAAAGGTGAATGTAGAATTGAACTGATTTGAAGTAAAAGTTGACATTGTTTTGAATTGAAATCGAAATTGAATTGGTAGAATGGAAATTGAAATTGATTTGAATTGGGAAGTTATAATTGAAATGGATTGATTTTGAAGCTGTTTTAATTTGTTTTCCAAATTACTCTGTTATATAAACCATTTTGAATACTTAAACTATTTTAATCTATTTTAAATCTACTTAACCCAATTTAAATTATTTTAAACGAATTTATCTATTTTAAATCCATTTTAAAGATTTTAAGTGTTTTTAACTATTTTAATTATTTAAAACTACTTTTAAACTACTTAAAACTATTTTTCTAAAATCCTAAGCTGGTCAATAAGGTGAAATGTTTATATTTAAATCTTGAATTTAAATATGAAATCTGATATTTTGAAAGATACGATGATATTTGAATGGATTTGATTTTTGAAGCGAATATGATATTTTGATATCAATTATGAATCGATTTGAAATATAAAGAGCCAAAGGTGTAATAATACGTAGTTATTAAAGAGACCGGGATCGGATATGGACATACTCTCTGTCGATACCGAAACCACTTTAATAACTATTATACGCGGAGTGATGATCCAGAATGAAGTGGATGGTTTGGTGAACGCGTTGACTGAAGAAAGAGAACGATTATTGGATGACCCCTGACATGACTAAAACAGGAGCCGCGCCGGGCCATTGAGGTTCGCCACCTCTAGCGGACACACTTCTTCGATACCATATCTATTATATTTGTGATGCGATTTGGGTGCACCCCTTGATTTGGGAGTGTTGTTTCGCGGTGTTGGGGTAGCTGCTGGCTATGCCCAACATCAGTCCGGATCACGCAACTACTAGTATCCTAGTTGGTATTGCCTCATGTACCTTGTCATACTGATTATCCTATTCGCGACCACTACGTTTTGATTTGTACCTTGAGTATATGGATTGCCCTCTGGTGACTTCCGGTTTTGGGGAAACTACGGTCTTGTATATGCTTTTGGGAATATAAAAATGTGTTAAGGGGGATTATGGTAACGCCTTAACGCTATTTTGATACTTTATATTACTGATAGGCATTATCTACTTAGCGTATATTACTACATAGTATATAGTTTCACGGATCCTTGAGAGATGGAAAATCCCGTAACATCTCTTGAGTTATTGCACGCACGTTGACACTGGATAGGAGATGTCAAACCCCGTAAACATCTCTGACGCCGTTACACTCATATTTATTTACGATTGACTTAACTTACATGAGGATATTTAGTCCTGACTCGAGTGTTTGTCTTTTCATTACGCTCGGGTCAGTCCTGAGTTTTCAGATTTTTGAGGATCTATTGCTGGAGGATGAAGACGAAGATTTGGTATATTATGTACTACTATTATATTCATTCCATTCCGCTGCATTGTTGTATGATATTTGCTGTGTATGTAACTCTGATAAATGTTGTATAATAATAATCAAATGTATTCATTTCAAATGTATTCATTTAATTAACAGCTTCATGAACTGTTATTTTATTATTATACTTTAGCCTTCCGCTGTGAGATTCTGTGTTGTTTCATTTCCTTTATTTCCCTTCCTTTTCTTTACTTAATTACCCCAATAACTATCTGCCCTTTTAATGGTTTGGAATCGACATGGGTATTTGATCGTCGGTTTAAACTGTCCAAAAAGGCGGGTCGTTACATTAATCAACCCTTAATCATATCATTAATTATATTAATTAATGATCCCTAATTATATTATTAATTAATCATTCTATTTAAATTAATTACATTAAATAATTAATCTTTAATTAAACCACAATTATTAATCACACTTGATTAATCACCTCCAGTAATTAACCACCCTTAATTACCTTATTAAATTATAACTCCTTAATTAATCATCCTTAATTAATCCCTTAATTAATTACACAAAGTAATTAAATCCAAAATTACTTTCAATCTCAAATCATCTTCCATTAATTACATCCAGTAATTACTATTAATTACTTCACTAAGTAATTACACTTCATTAATTACATTAAGTAATTATTTATCAAAGCATCCAGTGATTAAATTAATTAAACTTAATTAATTTAAACGAATTACATTAAACTCAATTAATTACATTAAGTAATTTATTCCTTAATTACTTCCATTAAGTAATTATTCTTAAACAATTTCACAAATGATTATCTTTAAATTAATTAGTCTAATTAATTGTTAAAATTAATCACATTAATTAATTATATAATAATCTCAAGTTAATGACCTTCATTGACAACTAACAATTATTTAATTACCTTTCTTAAGTAATCAAACTTAGAATAATCATTATTAATTACAAATTAATTAGTCTTTAATTACCCATTAATTAATCTCTAATTATATAATTAATTAAGGGTTAATCGTAACTTAATTAATCCTTAATTACTTGATTAAATAATCTATAATCCTTAATTAAAATCTAATTAATAATCCTTAATTACAAATTAATTATTCCTTAATTAATTAACCTTAAACTTTAATTAATTAATTTAAACCTTTAATTACTTATTTAATTAATCCAAATCATTAATTAATTAAATTAATTAATTATCCATTTTAATTACAAATCATTAAATCTTTATTTATTTAAAGATAAAAAAATTTCTTATTAATGATCAAATTATCATTAACAAAGCTTTAAAAACAATTTACTTTTAAATTTATTTTCAAATTTTATTTTAATTTTAAGATTTAAAATGAATACAAATTAACTTTAACCAAGTTTAAAAACAATTTAAAACCCTTTTTATTTCACAAGTTAAAGAAATATTTATCTTATAAAGAAGTTTAAAAGAATTTAAAAAACCAAATTTATTTTAGATTCAAATCAATTTAAAATACACTTTAATATTCAAAGTTGCTTTAAAACAATTCAAATTTAAAATTTTCCTTTAATTTCAAAACTGGAATACAGATTTAAATCTTGATTCCAAATTTAACTTAGATTTAAAAACTTAACTTACATTTTAAAACTTCGTTTTAAAATTCAAACCATTTAATCATTGTAAAGTAGTTAAAACAATTTAAATTTAAAAACTTCATTTTATTTTGAAACTGAGATTCAAACTAAATTTAAATCAGATTTAAACTTTGATTTAAAACTTGTTTTAAAACTTATTTTAAAACTTTGCTTTACAATTTAAACTTCAGGTTTAAATTTTAAAACAAAACAGGTTTCTTCTAAAACCTATAATTCAACAACTACCCGAGCCACCATCTAATGACTTCGAGTCAAAACATACTTGACTTTGGGCAAATCACCTAATTACTTCGAGAAAACTCGAGTATACTAAAACCCACAAACCAAATCTTCACTAGAAAATAGAAAGTGCACCGTGCACATGCACGGTGGCACTGATCGACTTCGATCATCCACGATGATCTCCTCAAGTCGTCAGTCACCTTCATACCCTCTTGCGATCATCAGATCACCACCCAAACTTGAGATCAAAGTTCGAGATTCATATCTAAACCTGGAACAAACTGGAACCACCACTTCAAAACCTGGAAACGCCACGCCTTCGCAACCTCGACCACCAGAGGGTCTGAAACTCCGGCTACATCTTCGTCAACACTCCAGCTTACATCACCACAATCTCATAGCACTCGATCATCCAGTGATGACGTACCAAACAAAATACCTAACCTAGTTAAAACTAGGGTTCCAAAACAAAATCGAACACCACATTCATCACAGTGCTCTGATCATCTTCCAGATATTCCCCCACCTCTCTGATCACTCTTCCACCTCTAGGAAGAACCCCGACCACCACAATCAAGTCGATCACCAAAAAATCCTTAATTTCCTATTTTCTAATGAACTAGAGTTGCCCATTCAAAACTTAACTAAAAATTGTGATTTAAGTCTTAAAATTTATGTTTTAGTTTAGGGATTTGATTTATAACCCTGAATCCATGAATAACTAAATTTGAATTTTTGACTTAGCTTAAGCATTTCTGTATTATGGTTTCCAGAGCCATTCCTAGATTTTTTTTTTTACTTAAATAAATATTTAAACTTTAATTAATACTAAAAAAACAAGTTTTGTTCTAATCCCAAGTCCAAACAGGAAGCAGGTCAAGAGATAATGATTTTGAATCAAAATCCTATGCTTGGAATCACAGAACAGAGAACACAAATATGCAACAGTATACACACTACATATTCATATATATTCACAGCAGATTTCACCTATTTATACATGCAATTCATACTTATCACAAAGATTAACATGCAACGATATTCATATATTTAAACTTGTTAAAAATGATGTTACTCGCCTGATTTGTGAAGGAAGACAGAGCCTCCAATTTTTGAAAATGCTTTGAAAACCTTTGGATTTTAAAAACTTTGAGTTGCTGTGATGCTTTTAACTTGCTTTAGTTTGAAAAGATGTAGGCATTTGAAAATCTCAGGTTGAAGAAGAAAAATGCAAGCTTGTAACAGATTTTATTTGCTTTAGATTTCAAGTTTGCGTGCAGGAGACAATTTTCCAGATTGCATTTGAAAATGGACTACAGGTTTTGGAAAAATGCTTGACAGGTTTGCATGTTTGAATTGGAAAGTGATTTACAGGGTTTCGCCTTTTGATTTGAGGAGTTTGATCTGAGATTGTTTATTTTATTTGTTTCAGCTGAAGTTTACATTAGTTTTTGAAAATCAATAGAAAAAAATTGAAAAGAGGAAAGGTATGTTTAAATAGGCTGAACCTTGAATTTATCAAAAATAAAAGGAAAACTGAAAATAAATTGACACTTGTCATCTTGAATAAATTTTTACTTAACACTTGTGCTTAGATTGTATTACTAACTTACATTTGTAACTTTACATGCAAAATAAATTTATAAATGTGAATAAAGCTTTTACTAATAATTTCCTAATAACTAAATACTTATTTTAATTTATATAAATAAGAATTCTTTTTAAAGGAATAGAATAAAACAAACTATATTTATACAAAATCATTTATGTCATACTTTTAAATCCAATATATATTAAGATATATATATATATATATATATATATATATCACCTCTTTTGAAACCCATATATAAATTTAATTCAATTTTTAAATAAAATTTAAAATCAATTTAAAAGTTAATTTGGTATATATATTTAAACAACCACCATTTCAATTTGAAAATAATATTCTACTTAAAATCTATATTTACACACATATATATATATGTAACATTATTATTATTGTTTGAAAATAACTCATTTATCAAATTAAAATAATTTATAAAAGAAATTATGTCTTTTTAAAAGTACTTATTTTATCAAGCTATATTTAAAAAGAAATAAAAAAACCTTTTTTTATTTTAAATTTAAACTTAAGCTAAAATCAATTTAAACAATTTACTTTAACAATTTAAAACCATATAGTTATTTATTAAATAGCTTTTAAAAAGCTTAATATTAAATAAAATCAAATTTCCAAATTACCAAAAATATTAGAATTAGAAAATATGTTTTATTTGTTAAATTTACAACAAAGCTTATCTATTTACAGATATACAAATATATACACATTATAAATAGAAAACAATTTATTAGCTTTAAAAGATAAAATCCACCAATTAAATATTTATTTAATTGGTTTATTAAATCAATCCAAATCATATTAACAATAATGATCAAATCAATTTAATTTTTAATACAGACTATAAAATTTATTTTGCCCAAAATTCCGAGATATCACATTCCTCCCCCCCTTAAAAGAATTTTGTCCCCGAAATTTAAAAGCAAAGGTAATTTAATAATCAATCTAAGATTAAATCTTAAATCACAAGCATATATTATCAACCAAATGCAAACCATAGCAACCAATTTACTCAATCAAACAAATCTAACCATCCAGACAAAATTCTGGATAGAACTTCCTAGAGTTTCCCAAGTATAAATACCGGGATACTTGCTCCGTAGAATCCAAACAATCAATACTACTAAGCTACAGAGCTCCTACTCATCTAGATCTACAAAACTAAACTGGACATCAGACCATAGATAAGTCTGACTCAACAACCAAATCCCCTGAACTGTTGGTTCCCAAAACCAGAGATGGATCATACACGTACTCCCTTAGAGATACATGAAACATATTGAATCGCAGTTATCCAAACTGGCAATTCAATCATGTAGACCAAATACTTATCCTTATAAAAACACAAAAAAGATCCAAAACACCTCGGAGCTAGCTTCCCAGACTTACCCCATCTTATAGCTCCTTTGATCGGAGAAAAACTTATTCAAAATCAAATCTCTGACTCAGGAATCCAAATTCCTTCGTCTCTTATCCACAAAATTCTTCGGACGATCCTGGGCTGCCTACATCCTTCCTGATCAGCTCTACTTTCGCTGATGCCTCTAGAAACAAACTGGACCAAAACAACCCAACACAATGATCTCTCCAAGATCAACCAAAAACCAAGAACAAACTCTACTCTACAAACATCAGAAGAAAACAAACTTCTCCTATCCGAAAAAGACAAAACAGATGCACCTCCAAACTGCTTCCGCTGCACAACTCTGATCTAGAGTAGATGAGAATGCTGAAGATGAACACGAGCACAAACAAACTGGACAACACATCCCAGAGATATGGTTCAACGGATCCATAAAGAAAACTCAAAAGTTCCATCAAATCCTGAACTGCTCACCCAAACTCTATCTCTAGGAACCATCTTTCTACTAAGCTGAACCAATGGTAGCACTCCTGTAATCCCGGTCGATAAGAAAACTCAATCTCCAGCTGCGGACAAACCTCTGACTTCCCTGAAGACATTTGGAAAAATCTATGATAACCCAAGAGAACACTCAACCTATCGCAAGTCACTTTTGTGATCAACCCAGCCTAATTTCCAAAGAATCTATTCTCTCTTTACCAATCAAAATAGCTTACACTTATCTATCCAATCCATCGAAGAAGCGGATCTACTCTGCTGCTTCTGAACTCCACCTCCAGAAAAACTGCTACACCAGAAGACCTCCTTGCCGACACACAGAACACTCCGAGCCGCACTGCTGACACTGATGCCAAAGAATTCCTAATCCAAAGCTCTTCAGAAAACTCGGACCTCAAACCAAACAGAAACATCCTGCTGAACACAGCCACAACACCGAAGCAAACACACGTCCTTAAACTTGTTCCAAACAAAACATCTTCGGAAACATCCATAGTCACTGCATCTCATCACACAGCTACTACTTTCTAAGGTTGCCAAGATACCATCACTTGCTTCTGCACAACCGACAGATCCAAACTCTTCTCATCCAACTTCAAAGATGGACTTCGAACCTTAACAGGTTTCCTTCAGAGATTGATGAATTCCTTACACCACTGCAAAGCTTACTTGAGACGGCATTAGGTCTACAGTCTCAATAGATACACTTCCAACCTCAACACTTCAAACTCCAACCATAGGTAGTAGTCGTGTTACACACACCACTACCTTATCTACCTTTATAACTTATGTTGGAAAACCTGAACAGGTAACCCAACAAATAGGTAGAAATATATATATATATATATATATATATATATATATATATCAAAATTACAAGTACGCTTCTCAAGAAAGAAAACACTCCGAAGCCTAGGTATTCACTTAACCTAGCGCTCTGATACCAACTGTGACGACCCGACTTTCATTCCATAGAAAGTCGCATCATCTTGAAGAAAGAAAGGGATATAAAAGAAAAAAGATAGAGAAGAAAGAATAAACAACATTAGAATCTCAACAGTGGAACGAATAAATTATATTAATCACATAAATATTACAAAATATACAACATCAATCAGAGTTATACAAATTATACATCATGTACTAGACAGTTATAAACACCTGTCTAGTTATTACAACTCAATACAAAACAGGGATATCAACACAGCGGAACACTGTATATATCTACAACGCTGAAGCTTCCTGCTTCATTGCTCCTCCACAATTCATCAAAGCTAACCTGAATCCCTTGGTTACTCGTAAAAATTTGAGTACTCAAGAGTTTAAGAAAAATAGAATTAAACCCCGGGTCAGATATGGGTCTGGTGTGAGTAACAGGTTAAAGTTGCTTAACTTTGAAAAACCTTTGAAAACAAAAGGTATCACGTAACACTCCCCACACATAAACATGGGTAAGTTTTACCTTACGCTAACCAAAATATTTGATAGGATATCCAGCGATATTATAATAGGGTCTTGGATTTCAAGTAAAATAAAGAAATAGCTGGAATGCTTGCATCTCACATTCCAACATAGTTGGACACAACTAATATGTATGGCTCTTATTGGAGATTGGATTCCATATAATGGCAGAGCTACTGGGGTACAGCTCGTCACAGTACGTGGCTTAGATCAACGTACCAAGGATCCACCCTAAATCCCCTGCAATATAAGGCCGGAACCATTTCTTACTGAATAGTTCCGAACAAGACAACCCTGCAGTTGTGATCAGCAATCGTACCACACAGCCAAAATAAAAAGGGACATCTAGACAGGGGTAAATCTCGTCCTACTTGGATGCTACCCACTTAACCTTGCTGCACCTCCCCTGTTATAGTTATTCCCGGTTAATGAGGATTGAGGCTACGATTACCTTTAGAGAACACATCTCTTAGAATGCTCATCGTCCACCTGACGATGTGCTGAAAGCATTCAATCCATACAAGTTCGTTTCGGATTCGAATGAAACCGAAGGCATTATCTCGTTACACTCATTTTGGAATCACCCTCAAAGTTAACGACGATAACCCTTGCACTCTTAATCTTCATCTTTACTTTACATTCACAACCTATCGTTAATTTGGATCGATGTGATTTTCGAATATCCAAATCTGGAAACCCGATCCCGGTCTCATAGAAATCCAAATTGTATCTTTTAAGGCCAAGTTATTTTAAAGTTAAAACAATTCAACTCTATTATCTATATGCACACAGATAGATAATTCACATATCACAATAGATAATCAACATTATCATCACAAACAGATAATCTACATATCATCACAAATAGATAATTCATATTATCATCCCAATGCAACCAAAGCATCCATATCACATAGCATTACCTATCTCATATCTGAGATCTCAAACTATTCAAGGAAATCAATTATCATACATCCATACATAAGCAATGATTTACTTAATCACATCATCTATAATTAATTTAAAATGAATTAAATTAATGACTTCCATCTCTAATTAATTTAAAGTGAATTAAATTAATTACTTCATTCAATGAATCCCGCTTACTTAACCATTAATTAGTTACAAATTAATTAATTGATTATCCTCTAAATATACATCTTAATTAATCCCCCTTGATTAATTATCTTTTAATTACATTTAAGTAAATATCCTTCAATTAATTTCACAAATTAATTATTATTAATCACTTATAGTAACTAATCCTTTGATTACTTCATTAATTAATTAACTATAATTAATTACATTAATCCTTAATTAATTACATTAATTGATTACTCCATTGATTAATTATTTCTTATTAATCAACCCTTAATCGCATCATTAATTATATTAATTAATGATCCCTAATTACATTTTTAATTAATCATTCTATTTAAATTAATTACATTAAGTAATTAATCTTTAATTAAACCACAATTACTAATCACACTTGATTAATCACCTCCAGTAATTAACCACCCCTAATTACCTTATTAAATTAATTACTCCTTAATTAATCATCCTTAATTAATCCCTTGATTAATTACACAAAGTAATTAAATCCAAAATTACTTTCAATCTTAAATCATCTTCCATTAATTACATCCAGTGATTAGCATTAATTACTTCACTAAGTAATTACACTTCATTAATTAGATTAAGTAATTATTTATCAAAGCATCCAGTGATTAAATTAATTAAACTTAATTAATTAATTTAAAATAATCACATTAAACTCAATTAATTACATTAAGTAATTTATTCCTTAATTACTTCCATTAAGTAATTACTCTTAAACAATTTCACTAATGATTATCTTTAAATTAATTAGTCTAATTAATTGTTAAAATTAATCACATTAATTAATTATATAATAATCTCAAGTTAATGACCTTCATTAACAACCAACAATTATTTAATTACTTTTCTTACATAATCAAACTCAGATTAATCATTATTAATTACAAATTAATTAGTCTTTAATTACCCATTAATTAATCTCTAATTATATAATTAATTAAGTGTTAATTGTAACTTAATTAATCCTTAATTACTTGATTAATAATCTTCAATCACTAATTAAAATCTAATTAATAATCCTTAATTACAAATTAATTATTCCTTAATTAATTAATCTTAAACTTAAATTAATTAATTTAAACCGTTAATTACTTATTTAATTAATCCAAATCATTAATTAATTAATTAAATTAATTATCCATTTTAATTACAAGTCATTAAATCATTATTTATTTAAAGATAAAACATTTTTCTTATTAATGATCAAATTATCATTAACAAAGCATTTAAAAACAATTTGCTTTCAAATTTACTTTCAAATTTCATTTTAAATTTAAGATTTAAAATGAATACAAATTAACTTTAACAACGTTTAAAAATAATTTAAAACCCTTTTTATTTCATAAGTTAAAGAAATATTTATCTTATAAAGAAGTTTAAAAGAATTTAATAAACCAAATTTATTTTAGATTCAAATCAGTTTAAAATACACTTTAAAATTCAAAGTTGTTTTAAAACAATTCAAATTTAAAAACATCCTTTAATTTCAAAACTGGAGTATATATTTAAATCTTGATTCCAGATTTAACTTAGATTTAAAAACTTAACTTACATTTTAAAACTTCATTTTAAAATTCAAACCATTTAACCATTTTAAAGTAGTTAAAACAATTTAAATTTAAAAACTTTATTCTATTTTGAAGCTGAGATTCAAACTAAATTTAAATCAGATTTAAACTTTGATTTAAAACTTGTTTTAAAACTTTGCTTTACAAGTTGAACTTCAGGTTTAAATTTTAAAACAAAACAGGTTTCTTTTAAAACCTGTAATTCAACAACTACCCGAGCCACCATCAAATGACTTCGAGTCAAAACATACTTGACTTCGGGCAAATCACCTAATTACTTCGAGAAAACTCGAGTATACTAAAACCCACAGACCAAAACTTCACCAGAAAATAGAAAGTGCACCGTGCACATGCACGATGGCACTGATCGACTTCGATCATCCACGATGATCTCCTCAAGTTGTCAGTCACCTTCATACCCTCTCGCGATCATCAGATATCCACCCAAACTTGAGATCGAAGTTCGAGCTTCATATCTAACCTGGAACAAACTATAACCACCACTTCAACCTGGAAACGCCACGCCTTCGCAGCCTCGACCACCAGAGGTCTGAAACTCTGGCTACATCTCCATCAACGCTCCAGCTTCCATCACCCACAATCTCGTAGCACTCGATCATCCAGAGATGACATACCAACCAAAATACCTAACCTAGTTAAAACTAGGGTTCCAAAACAAAATCGAACACCACCTTCATCACAATGCTCTGATCATTTTCTAGATATTTTTCCCCCTCTCTGATCACTCTTCCACCTCCAGGAAGAACCCCGACCACCACAATCAAGTAGATCACCAGAAAATCCTTAGTTTCCTATTTTCTGATGAACTAGAACTTCCCATTCAAAACTTAACTATAAATTATGATTTTAGTCTTAAAATTCATGTTTTAGTTTAGGGATTTGATTTATAACCCTGAATCCATGAATTACTAAATTTGAATTTTTGACTTAGCTTAAGCATTTCTGTACTTATGGTTTCCAGAGCCATTCCCAGATTTGTTTTTACTTAAATAAATTTTTAAACTTTAATTTATGCTAAAACAAACAAGTTTTGTTTTAATCCTAAGTCCAAACAACAAGTAGGTCAAGAGATATTGATTTTTTAATCAAAATCTTATGCTTGGAATCATAGAACCGAGAACACAAATATACAACAGTATGCACACTATATATTCATACATATTCACAGCAGATTTTCACCTATTTATACATGCAATTCAGACTTATCACAAAGATTAACATGCAACCATATTCATATATTTAAACTTGTTAAAAATGATGTTACTCGCCTGATTTGTGAAGGAAGACAGAGCCTCCAATTTTTGGAAATGGTTTGAAAACCTTTGGACTTTAAAAACTTTGAGTTACTATATGCTTTTAACTTGCTTTAGTTTGAAAAGATGTAGGCATTTGAAAATCTCAGGTTGAAGAAGAAAAATGCAGGCTTGTTCCAGATTTTATTTGCTTTAGATTTCAAGTTTGCATGCAAAAGACAATTTTCCAGATTTCATTTGAAAATGGACTACAGGTTTTGGAAAAATGCTTGACAGGTTTGCAGGTTTGAATTGGAAAGTGATCTACAAGGTTTTGCCTTTTGATTTGAGGAGTTTGATCCGAGATTGCTTATTTTATTTGTTTCAGCTGAAGTTTACATTAGTTTTTGAAAATCAAAAGAAAAAAGTTGAAAAGAGGAAAGGTATGTTTAAATAGGCTGAACCTTGAATTTATCAAAAATAAAAGAAAAACTGAAAATAAATTGACACTTGTCATGTTGAATAAATTTTTACTTAACACTTGTGCTTAGATTGTATTACTAACTTACATTTGTAACTTTACATGCAAAATAAATTTATAAATGTGAATAAAGCTTTTATTAATTAATTTCCTAATAACTAAATACTTATTTTAATTTATATAAATAAGAATTCTTTTTAAAGGAACGGAATAAAACAAACTATATGTGTACAAAATCATTTATGTCATACTTTTAAATCCAATATATATTAAGATATATATATATATGTGTATCAACTATTTTGAAACCCATATATAAATTTAATTCAATTTTTAAATACAATTTAAAATCAATTTAAAAATTAATTTGATTTATATATTTAAACAACCACATTTCAATTTAAAAATAATATTCTACTTAAAATCTATATTTACATATATATATATATATATATAACATTATTATTATTGTTTGAAAATAACTCATTTATTAAATTAAAATAATTTATAAAAGAAATTATCTCTTTTTAAAATTACTTATTTTATCAAGCTATATTTAAAAAGAAATAAAACAAACCTTTATTTATTTATTTTAGATTTAAACTTAAGCTAAAATCAATTTAAACAATTTACTTTAAAATTTTAAAACCATATAGTTATTTATTAAAATAGCTTTTGAAAAGCTTAATATTAAACAAATCAAATTTCTAAGTTACCAAAAATACTAGAATTAGAAAATATATTTTATTTGTTAAATTTACAACAAATCTTATCTATTTACAAATATACAAATATATACACATTATAAATAGAAAACAATTTATTAGCTTTAAAAGGTAAAATCCACCAATTAAATATTTATTTAATTGGATTATTAAATCAATCCAAATCTTATTAACAATAATCATCAAATCAATTTAATTTTTAATACAGATTATTAAAGTTATATTGCCTAAAATTCCGGGATATCACACCAACATACTTAGCATATCAAAAAAAATATTTGCAGGCTTATCAAAACAATTTGCATGTTGATTAAAACAATTTCCATATGAACTATTGAAGTTGACTGCAGCAATAATCCTAAACTAAACTTGGATACCTTATAAGTGTCGAGTTGACCGGGGATATTTCACAACTTCCCATTAGCTGAAATAGTATATCTTTTTATCACATGACTAAGCTTATAGATTACATGTTGCAGGAAATCCACAATATATAGTAGAGACTTGAAGTATCAAGCTGGTATTTTTATCACTAAAACTTACTTATTTGTTGAAAATTGTAGAAACTGCACAAAGATCTTGTGAAAGGATATACTTCATTAAAAGATATACTTGATGCACTCTGTTTCTTTTGTGAACTTGTGGCTGGACCTTGTGGTGAACTAAGAAAAATTGAGTTACCGAGTCTTCTAAATTTGTTTATTTTTCATTGCACGATCCTCATGTGGTTGGAACTTGTGGTGCACTATGCAGGTATTGTGGAAGGAGATGGGCTAATTGGATTATGCAAGTATTCCAGCTTCTGTCTACTATCTACTTTCACATTTCCATAATTTTTATGTCATTGTTATTATTTAAAAAATTAATTGCGAATTGACACAAAGTTTACAAAATATCAGACGATCTCAACTATAACTACATGAGAGTGTCTAGTAGTCGTCCCACTAACTACTTTTTATCCACTCTATGTGTTATATGGGTTTTTAACCAAACAGGATATAACAGAATACAGAACAATCTCACCACATCAGAATGGCTTAGAACTTAACCAGAAAGGCTAAGGCGAAGAGTTGATGAGAGCCAAATCATATTACTAAAGCAACGACCAAGTTCAACTGAACCAAGAAGCTAGCGTCAGTTCGGTCCAGTCAGCAATCAAAGCACAATCGGTCGGCGGATCGCCATCAAGATAGAGTAATGTGCAATGATACTATGCAAACAACTACGATAAAAGACTGTGGAAACGTCTCCAATTCCAAACCCTAAAAAATCCTAAGTGCCTGGATCACCAGTAACCCATACCTCTCCACAGAACTTCAAACAAACTAGCCAAAGAAACATACGAGAAGAGACCAAGACATTGGCTCGCAAAATGAGCCAAGTCTATGGGTCGCCAACGACCCATAGGCCATGAGTCGCCAGTGACCCATGGTTCTTCTTGCATGCCAAACTCTCCCTGGGTTGTTTCTTACCTTACTATGAGCTGATGAAGATGTAGCCTGGCCTAGAAGCTCTCCGACCAATATAAATACCATCATACCCGCAATATAAACTGGATCTTCTCCGGACGGTTGCTGAAGCTCTGCTGGAATTTTTGTTCGTCTCTACCGCCCTCACAACAATCTCCAAAGGAATTCACTGTGATTCTCCCATAGATTCCAACTCGGGGGATTCAATCTAGCTAAAAATAATCAAAGCCTTGTACTCTGGTAATAGCAATCAGTCTATAAGAAAAATTATAAAGTGGATGTAGGCTTCATTAACAGCCGAACCACTATAAAAATTCACTGTCTTCTTTCTTTTACTGTTCTTTTCTTATATATATGATCCGTGATATTGCTCTATTAGAACATGGATGGTGCTTTCACACTCTGTCAGATGAGGGCTGGTGCTTTCACACTTGATCCAGGGTGTTAATCCATTTTTTGGGTTAGCATTTTGGTGCTTTCACTGAGTATCTTGAACGAGATCTGAAAAATTAAAGTTTGAATCCGAGATTCAAAGAAAATGAAGAGGCCTAACATCAGATCTAAAACTGGAGCAAGTCAACCGGAGCTTGGGTGCTGGCAGGAAGTGTCCTCAAATTCTCATCAACCCAACTATGTGATTAGAGAGGAGATGGAAAGGATGATGAAAGAGATGCAGGATGGACGCTTAGCTAGACAACAGGAGATGATGAACGGATTCTTCCAGAAGATGGAGTAGAAAGGGATGGATAGATCTGCAAGGAATAGGAATCAAACTCCAGGGAACAATGTAGGGATTGTCGGATTTGGGTTGGAGCAAGGTGGAGCCTTGCCCCCAACCCAGAGCAACCGACACATGGGGGCAGTGCTGGAATCAACATGGGAATCAATGCCGACGCCGAAGCGACTGTTGAAACACCAGGGACTAGTGGCACGAGAGCCGATCCGAAGACTAGGATGCGACCGACAAAAGGATATGTACCAGAACTTCCTCGAAGAAATGAAGGAATGAATGAAGCTAGAGTTGCAAATCAGAACAGAGACCTTCATTGGATGGTGAAAACAGAATTACTAAATTGGTAGGGAGATTCATCGAAGGAGGCCCCACAGATTAGGGTTCGGAAGATGTGAATGGAAATCCATTTACTTCTAATATTCGAAATGCGAGAAATCCTCTAGATTTCAATCTTCCGACACTGGAAATGTACGACGGAAAGACAGAACCGACGATTCGTATGATGCGATACATCCAACATATAGAGGTGTTGGGTGCTTCTAAGGAAGTAATTGGGAAATGCTTCCCCTTGTACTTAATAGATTTTATTGCAATGTGGTCCAGACAATTGGAAAATGGGTCCATAAGCACATGGACCGACTTACTAAGCAAATTCTTGGGACAGTTCAGGGTTCATGTCTCACAACCAAGGAACGTATTTACCCTCTCAAACGTAAAACAAAGGCATAGAGAGTCTTTGAAAAGTTATTTAACAAGATTCAATGCAACGGCAGCCGCGGTGGACAAACCGGACCCATCGTTTATCCTAATGGCAATAGTATCTGAAGTCGCGAATAAGACTGATTTCAAAGCCGCATTAAAAAGGGACCCACCGATAGATCTTGCAGAATTCTATTACGAAGCTGAGAGGTACCTGCGTCAGGAAGATGCTAAAGTCGAGGATGAGGATGTTGGAATAAATGCTGTCGAAGGCGGGGGACCATCTGGAGCTGGAATTGAAAATTAAAAAGGGAACAGGAAAGCCGATGACAACATCAAAGACCCAAAACAACAGAGAAACGAGTTAAGATTCTCCTCATACACCGACCTGACTGAAACCTCGGAGAGGATATACTTGGATACAAGGGGGAAAAACTCTACCAAAGGCCGCCTAGGAGGGAGCCCACTGACTGATAGAAAAGATTTGAAAAGTTTTGCATCTTCCATGAGTTGAATGGGCATGAGACGAACGAGTGTTGACTCCTTCGTGATCTAATATAAGAACTAGCCCTGAACAACTAGGTGCCACAATATGTTAGGAATGGAACTGCGGTGGAATTGCAAGGACAACTGCCATCCATAGCAAATGCATTAAGAGACGCCCAGGAACAAGCGCCAAGACAAATTATCCCATGATCGGAGTAAATAGGAGTCTCGATTCCAATGCTTTGTTTTATCATTTTTTCCCCGCACTTTTCTTTTGGTATGTAGATGATAATAATCGAAGGCCGCTTACATGTGTATGGGATCCCGAACGGTCCCTAGGCATGCACTGAGTTGGATGCCTAAGAAAACTTAGGAAAATAACAATCGAAGGTCGCTTACACATGTACAGGACCCCAAACAGTCCCTAGGCACGCCATGAGTCGGATGCCTAAGATGAACATTTAGGGCTCCTACATGTTTAATTTCTATTTATTTGTTTTGATCTGAATATTTGAATTTTGATAACTGATATTGCTCGCCTTAGAGTCCCACTACAGGACCGGAGTGCAAGGTGCGAGTCCCCTTGCTAGAGAGTGAATGAAAGGACTTGTGCGATATTGATTGCTTTAGAGCCCTAGCATGTGGCCGGAATGCAAGAAGTAAGTCCCTTCACTGGAGAGTGAGTGGGTGGGCTTACTTATTGTCCCTTGACTTAACAACAAATGATCTGAAAAGATCATCCCCTCAACTTAAAACATTAAAAGATCCAGAAAGATCGCACATTAAACTAAACATTAAACGATCCGAAGAGATCACATATTAAACTTACTTAAGCGGTCCATAAAGATTAGACCTTAAAACAGATTTGGTTTTGCAAAAGAAAAAAAAATTGAATGCCTAATAAATAAAAAAAAACGGATAAATCCTAGATGAACACAAGATGATTTGATATACGATGTCATATAATGTGCTTTTGATATATATTGTGATATGATGTGATTTTGTGATATAATGTGATTTTGATACATGATGAGACATGATGTGATTCTGATATATGATTTTATTTTGATATATGATGTAAAAACTTTGAATGAAAATCAAAAATTGATAATGATATAAATCCCAAATGAATGTGGGATGATTAGAGATGTGTAATGTAATTAGAGACATGTGATGTAATAACCCCGAATGAAATCGGAATGATTGTGATGTATAGATTACACTTAGGCAGGGTCTAAAGTCTTAGGTGTTGAATATGCGCTTATATGATTTTTGTTTGATGATAATAAACATATATACATTCGTTTAAATGTATTTGATAATATACTATTTTATTTTTCACAGATTAAATAAATATTTGCTGAATAAAATAAATAACACAGAATTTGAATTCAAACAAATATTTTATTCAAATATTTATTTATTACAACTTTGAATAGTACAACTTCAAGCTCTCACTATAACTATACAACTTTGATTACATCACATTTTTCACATTTACATCAGCACCTCACTACATATCACTCACACTCGTATTTTTATCTTCAACTGCATTCCGGTTTGAATCCAGCATCTGAGAAATCTGCAAAAATATAAACTAACGCAGTAAAATTGAAAAAGAAATATTTTTGCAATTCAAAAATAAAAGATAATTTTGAAAATATGATTTGCCTCAGTTATTTGGGTTGTTCGTCATAATTTAAATTTGAATTCATCATACACGAATAACTTGTGACATACACAGTGTATTACTGTATATGCCACAAGGCCGTGCACGCCGATATATACACTTGATTGATTTACAGGGAGAGGCGAGCACAGGTCAAACCCAAATGATAAACCGGGTTCAACTCACGTGCAATAACATTGAAAATCACGACACGAGCACAAGGTCAAACCCGAGTTTTGAAACTGGATTCAACTCAAGTGAAATTTCAAAAATCAACATGATGTGAACCAAGTTCAGAAGCAACAATGAAACTGACTCAAAGCACAAAACTGCACAGCACAAGTGAATGGCAAAAACATCAAAATTCAGTGGCAACCAAACATGAATGTAGACAGCAACTATACATGAAGACAACAAGCTACATGATGAACAAGTGCAAACTGAACTCGAATGAATGCAAGTTCATATGTGCAGCAACCCAACAACAAAGACAACAGCCAGTTCTAATGCAACAAAGATGCAAGCTGCAGCATACCAGAAGTACACAAGTACAGACCACATCATCAAATGTCCAGCCCATAACATGTCCAGATTCAACTATAAGTCCAAGTTCGAAATCAAAGAAATGCCACCAGTACACAGTGATACAAGGCAGCAAGTACAACACTGTACAAACTCAAGACGACAAGTTCAACAAAGAAATGCATGTCACCAAGTTCAACAACATACTTCAATGACTAAAATACAACATGAAGCACTGCTACTCAAGGCAACTAGGAATGAACAGTTTCACAAATGCAAAGACCAGAAAAGTGAGCAATGCACTAAGCAAATGAAGCAACATACATATATATATATACACATACATGAATACAAATGGTCAAATGGCAAGGTCAAGTACAGTCGAAGCAAAAACATCACAGCATTACCATCTAACAGCAAAAAATACCACAAGCCTCAGCAATATGCACATAAACAAGATACAACTGAAACAAGCCAGGATGCATCAGCCTCAACATCAGGTTCAAAACAAAACAATGGCTAGAACAAGACTCGACTAAATACAATGCCACAATGAAACAACTCCACTGATTCAAATGAACTCGACCAAATAGCCAACATGATCAAAGAATGAATATGAGACCAAACTGCAGCAAGACCACATGCATGTAGACATCAAACAAATAGAGACAAAAGCATAATGCATCATGAGCATGTAACTGACCAGAGAATATCAACTACTCAAATGAATTCAACGATATTATGGAGTGTATACAACATGATGAAGCAGTGGTATACACGAAATCAGAAACAAATTCAAGACGCAAGAAGAATGCAAGTTCGAGATAAATTCAATGTTGAACAAGTCAACAATGTAAAAATGCCAGAAATCAAAGCCGTGGTTATCACGAAAATAAATTCAAAACCGTGTCAACCAAGGAACGCAAAAGATACGAATTTGACAAAGTCAGTTCGATCATCAATCGTTCAAGCATAATCAAACGGCCGATCAAAAGAATTTGACAAATTCAAATGATTTTATACGAACGCAAGAATAGGATTTACAAACCCTATATAAATCAAATTCACATCATCGGCAAGGGTATCGAGTTCGAGCAAGGCAAAACCATCAAAGAAAAAGGGAAAAGTACATACCGAAAACACAGAACAAACTCGATCCAAATTGAAGAGCCGTGAACAAATCGAAGAGAATCATAGCCTACTATCGAATCATATCAAGTGGCGACTTCAATTTGCACAACCCTAGGTTGAATCGCAAGGAGCAAAAGCAAATTAGCATAAGCCCTAATTCGCAAAGAGGAACGAAAGAGGATCGGCCATATTTTCACAAGCAACAGGAAAAAGGAACGGAGCAACTAAAATTCAAACGGGCTAAAGAAAAAAAGTGGACCGGCCTTGTTTATAAAAGGGCTTTTTATTTGAGGGTTTAAGTTTTAATTAGGGTTTTTATTTTTTATTTTCTGTTTAAATTTGTTTTTAAATTTTAAACCGTTTAAATTTCTAGTCGTGTGAATAGGGGACAAGCTACGTGGCGTAGCTTGAGAATTCGCAACTCGGTAGTTGAGTTGTGGCAGGGTTTTGAGCGTAGAGTTAGATTAGTCAATAGCGGGTATAGCGAGTTTACGTGTGTAAGCGAGGGACTATCTAATTTCTAGTAGAAACCTTGGGGGCAGCACGTAGGCAGGGTTTTGCCGAAGCTGGGTAAATTCTGTGTTGTTCTGTTATATTCTGTTATTTATATTCTGCGATATCTGTGCTGCTATTCTGTGATCTGAATTGAAATTAATTAATAAGCTTCCGCGATTAATTTTTATAATTTACACTACCACCCTATTCACCTCCCCTCTAGGGTGAAATCGATCCTACAAGTGGTATCGGAGCTAGGAACAAAAGCCGTTTTTGTTTTAAAAATTTGATTTTACAAAAACCAATTTTTGTTTTAAAAATTCGTGTTTCAAAAAATCGATTTTTGTTTTAAAAATTTGAATTTTTTAAAATGGCTTCTTTTAATAATTTTGAGGGTCGTTCCAATATTATTCCTTCTATTTTTGATGGAACGGATTTTTTGAATTGGAAATTGAAAATGGAATTTTATTTAAAATCTGTTAATATTAAATGTTGGGATATTATTGAAAATGGGTGTGACATAACAGATAAGAAAATTATCTCGATTAATGCTCTTACTATGCATATAATATATTCTCATATTAATCAAGATAATTTTAATTTCATTTCTCATTGTGAAAATGCACAGGAAATCTGGAATACTTTCGATGCAATATATGGAGCAAAAGTCAACAGCAATGAGAAGTCCTCCACAACTGACTCAGTTAAAGAGATGTGCTTAACAGGATTGGTAAATAGCAGTTGTGAAGAGGATGATGAAGATGGAGCAGCCGAGCTGGCATTAATAATGAAGAAATTCAAAAGGTGGAATCACAAATACGGAAATCCAGCTCTAAATAAAAAACTAAAAAGCAGAATAATCAATGCACTGGATAACTCGAAACAACACGGGATCATTTGCAACAAACCCGGTGATATCAAGCCCAATTATCCCCGATTTCAACGCGATTTTGAAAAGAAATCAAAACGGTGTTTTACAGCCACGTGGAATAAAAGCGATAGCAGTGAAAGTGAGAAAGCAGATATATGCCTTCATGGGAATATAACCGATAGCGACGATGACGAGCCAAGCGAGGTATCAAAACTTACTCACTCTGAATTACTTATTTATTTTCATGAAATAAATGGCTGTTATGAACGACTTAGGGAAAAATATGCCAAACTTGAATCTCAAAAGGATACTTTGATAGAATGCAATAAACAACTTGATCAACTAGTTAAAACCTATCAAAGTAGGATCCCTAAGTGTGATAAGTGTCCAACATTCGAAAAAGAAATTAAAAAATCAGAAATCAATATAAAATCACTTGAAAATGAAATTCTGATTTTAAAAGAGAATGAAAACACTAGGAGAGAGGATTCTATTAAAAAGTACACACAGTTGTTAAACGAAAATGAATCTCTCAAAACACAAGTCCAACAATTGTCAACGACTTTAGATAAATTTTCAAAAAGTGAAAAATCGTTGAATATGCTATTAGGAAAGCAAACTATTAATTCGGTTAGACAAGGACTTGGATATAACAGTTTGAAAATTGTTGAAAGCAATATTAGTCAAATTAATTCCATGTGCACGATTTGTAGAAAATATGGACACAGTCGCAATAATTGTTGGTATAGACCCAAACATGTGAAAACTATACCGATTTGGGTTCCAAAAGGCACAAATATAAAATCTCTTAAAGTTAAACAAATTTGGGTGCCGAAGGGAACAATTATAAACAGTTTTGGGTCTACACAAAATTATTTTTCAAAATTTTCTGCCACTAACAACCATGGACCTATAAAAACAAATAGGTCACATAAATCTTTTCCCGTGTAGGTGTGGTGGCAGGCTAAGGAACAACAATAGTGTTCTCTGGATTTTTTGGCTGTTCCACAAAACACAACGGGCGACAAAGCAAAGTTCCTTAGCCTAGTATAAAGGTGACAGAATCACAATGGACAACAACGAAAAATATCGTAAAGGTAAAACAGGTATGGTATGTTTTAAACGATATATTAAATGTGATAATCTGCACCGTATTTTGAATTAAATCAGCCAATATTGAGATTGATGAAAAGATGATGATTTTGATTCTGACTTATTCAACATAGTTGGCCAATTATATTCTTATGCCAAAAACACTATAAAAATCTCTAGATTCTTTGAATTACTTCATATCAGCTTGGATTAAAAATAGTGTTTTGTTGGATATTACAATTGGTTATAATATGGCTAACTCTTTATTCACGGTTTTCTGATTATTTCCACGGCTTCATTTCAAATTCAAAAGAATGTCATTTAAATTATTGTTAAAATTGAATTTGAAATTTTTGGTGCACACTTCATGTTTTGGTCTATAAAATTCAATTAATGATTTTTGAGTGAAAGAGAAAGTCAGATGCAGATTACACTGGTAATCTAGTTGATAGAAAAATTACTAGTTGAACGTGATTTTTGAGACATTTAGTAACTGCATTTTTTTTCAAAGAAAATATCTGCATATTCGTCATTTCAAATGATTTTCAAATAGCAGAAAATTTTCTTTTAAAACCCCCTGGAGAAAATCATTTTTGACCATATTTTCATATTAGTCATTTTGAAAAATTAATTTCATAATTATTTTTGAATTGATTTTAAATGACTATTTTGACTAATCTGACTCCCTAATGTTTATCAAAAAGAAAAATAGTGATTGAAAAAGTGATGAGTGTTAATATTGATCAAATATTATGACTCGAGACGGTATAATTAATAAATTTCTTTAGAAATTTAAACAAGAGTTATAAAACTGTTTGTTGGTAAAAATTCCATGACCATCTCTATATCTATCATATTTCTAACGACCATCACTCATCAAAATTCTATATAGTTTGTCGATATGTGGTACTTTAAACAGGAATCGTTCGTTTTTCATTTTCACATTTTTTTAAAAAAAAAGAGGATAATAAAATAAATAAATAAGTACCAATGTATTCACTCTCATTTAAAAGTCCTCACGGTTATGCATGGGTGAATTACTTGGAATTTGTTATGTGCTTCCATGCTCATTTAAAAGTCCTCACGGTTATGCATGTATGGGACGCATATCAAAAGTTGATTTTTAAAATAAACAAGTTGATTCTAATCCCATTTAAAAGTCCTCACGGTTATGCGTGGTTAGAAGATACTTGAATTCATTTTTTTTAAATAAAATTGGAATACTACTAATCTCATTTAAAAGTCCTAACGGTTATGCATGGTTAGTAGATATTCAAATTTCTGATATAAATATACCACAAATAGACATAACTATATGGTTTTATATGATGACATCATTTCCATCATTCTAAAAGTGGAATATGCGCCTAACAAAATATTTATGATTTTTGTTTGATTTTTTATTGAAATTTAATATTTATATTCAATTGAGTTTTATTGTTGGATTCATATCGATCACTTTATCTCTATTTTCTCTAATACTATTATTCTTTTGCTGATAACAAAAGGGGGAGAGAAAAGTTAAGATTTTGTCAAATAAAATCAAGCAAAGGTCAAATAATTTTCTATTTGCATCTAGACTCATTTGCATATTTTTATTTGTATGCATATATGTAGGGGGAGTTTTATGTAGAGAGGAAGCATTTAAATAGGGGGAGCAATTAGGATATATCTATGATCAAATACATTTAACATATTCAAAATCTTAAATATATGTTTGTTATCATCAAAAGGGGGAGATTGTTGAATATGCGCTTATATGATTTTTGTTTGATGATAATAAACATATATACATTCGTTTAAATGTATTTGATAATATACTATTTTATTTTTCATAGATTAAATAAATATTTGCTGAATAAAATAAATAACACAGAATTTGAATTCAAACAAATATTTTATTCAAATATTTATTTATTACAACTTTGAATAGTACAACTTCAAGCTCTCACTATAACTATACAACTTTGATTACATCACATTTTTCACATTTACATCAACACCTCACTACATATCACTCACACTCGTATTTTTATCTTCAACTGCATTCCGGTTTGAATCCAGCATCTGAGAAATCTGCAAAAATATAAACTAACGCAGTAAAATTGAAAAAGAAATATTTTTGCAATTCAAAAATAAAAGATAATTTTGAAAATATGATTTGCCTCAGTTATTTGGGTTGTTCATCATAATTTAAATTTGAATTCATCATACACGAACAACTTGTGACATACACAGTGTATTACTGTATATGCCACAAAGCCGTGCACGCCGATATATACACTTGATTGATTTACAGGGAGAGGCGAGCACAGGTCAAACCCAAATGATAAACCGGGTTCAACTCACGTGCAATAACATTGAAAATCACGACACGAGCACAAGGTCAAACCCGAGTTTTGAAACTGGATTCAACTCAAGTGAAATTTCAAAAATCAACATGATGTGAACCAAGTTCAGAAGCAACAATGAAACTGACTCAAAGCACAAAACTGCACAGCACAAGTGAATGGCAAAAACATCAAAATTCAGTGGCAACCAAACATGAATGTAGACAGCAACTATACATGAAGACAACAAGCTACATGATGAACAAGTGCAAACTGAACTCGAATGAATGCAAGTTCATATGTGCAGCAACCCAACAACAAAGACAACAGCCAGTTCTAATGCAACAAAGATGCAAGCTGCAGCATACCAGAAGTACACAAGTACAGACCACATCATCAAATGTCCAGCCCATAACATGTCCAGATTCAACTATAAGTCCAAGTTCGAAATCAAAGAAATGCCACCAGTACACAGTGATACAAGGCAGCAAGTACAACACTGTACAAACTCAAGACGACAAGTTCAACAAAGAAATGCATGTCACCAAGTTCAACAACATACTTCAATGACTAAAATACAACATGAAGCACTGCTACTCAAGGCAACTAGGAATGAACAGTTTCACAAATGCAAAGACCAGAAAAGTGAGCAATGCACTAAGCAAATGAAGCAACATACATATATATATACACATACATGAATACAAATGGTCAAGTGGCAAGGTCAAGTACAGTCGAAGCAAAAACATCACAGCATTACCATCTAACAGCAAAAAATACCACAAGCCTCAGCAATATGCACATAAACAAGATAGAACTGAAACAAGCCAGGATGCATCAGCCTCAACATCAGGTTCAAAACAAAACAATGGCTAGAACAAGACTCGACTAAATACAATGCCACAATGAAACAACTCCACTGGTTCAAATGAACTCGACCAAATAGCCAACATGATCAAAGAATGAATATGAGACCAAACTGCAGCAAGACCACATGCATGTAGACATCAAACAAATAGAGACAAAAGCATAATGCATCATGAACATGTAACTGACCAGAGAATATCAACTACTCAAATGAATTCAACGATATTATGTAGTGTATACAACATGATGAAGCAGTGGTATACACGAAATCAGAAACAAATTCAAGACGCAAGAAGAATGCAAGTTCGAGATAAATTCAACGTTGAACAAGTCAACAATGTAAAAATGCCAGAAATCAAAGCCGTGGTTATCACGAAAATAAATTCAAAACCGTGTCAACCAAGGAACACAAAAGATACGAATTTGACAAAGTCAGTTCGATCATCAATCGTTCAAGCATAATCAAACGGCCGATCAAAAGAATTTGACAAATTCAAATGATTTTATACGAACGCAAGAATAGGATTTACAAACCCTATATAAATCAAATTCACATCATCGGCAAGGGTATCGAGTTCGAGCAAGGCAAAACCATCAAAGAAAAAGGGAAAAGTACATACCGAAAACACAGAACAAACTCGATCCAAATTGAAGAGCCGTGAACAAATCGAAGAGAATCATAGCCTACTATCGAATCATATCAAGTGGCGACTTCAATTTGCACAACCCTAGGTTGAATCGCGAGGAGCAAAAGCAAATTAGCAGAAGCCCTAATTCGCAAAGAGGAACGAAAGAGGATCGACCATATTTTCACAAGCAACAGGAAAAAGGAACGGAGCAACTAAAATTCAAACGGGCTAAAGAAAAAAAGTGGACCGGCCTTGTTTATAAAAGGGCTTTTTATTTGAGGGTTTAAGTTTTAATTAGGGTTTTTATTTTTTATTTTTTGTTTAAATTTGTTTTTAAATTTTAAACCGTTTAAATTTCTAGTCGTGTGACTAGGGGACAAGCTACGTGGCGTAGCTTGAGAATTCGCAACTCGGTAGTTGAGTTGTGGCAGGGTTTTGAGTGTAGAGTTAGATTAGTCAATAGCAGGTATAGCGAGTTTACGTGTGTAAGCGAGGGACTATCTAATTTCTAGTAGAAACCTTGGGGGCAGCACGAGGCAGGGTTTTGCCGAAGCTGGGTAAATTCTGTGTTGTTCTGTTATATTCTGTTATTTATATTCTGCGATATCTGTGCTGCTATTCTGCGATCTGAATTGAAATTAATTGATAAGCTTCCGCGATTAATTTTTATAATTTACACTATCACCCTAGTCACCCCCCCTCTAGGGTGAAATCGATCCTACATTAGGCCGTAACAAGTTTGGAACCACTTGTGGCTGGCAAGAGAATCCGAAGAAACTGGAAGATTCACCAAGACTAAAGCTAAATAACCGAAGACTCGTTGCCATGACTTGTTCTAGAGCAAAGCACACCTTTCATTCAAAAGGCATATTTTAGGGGGAAAATGTTATACGGGTTTTTAACCCAACAAGATCCAGCAAAATACTAAACAATCCCATCACATCAGAATGACTTAGGACTTAACCAGAAAGGTTAAGGCGAGGAGTTAACAAGAGCCAAATAATATTACTAAAGCAATGACCAAGTTCAACTGAGCCAAAAAGCTAGCGTCAGTTCAGTCCTGTCAGCAATCAAAGCACTATCAGCTGGCAGATCATCATCAAGGCAGAGTAACGTGCAACGATACTATGCAAAAAACTACGATAAAAGACTATGGAAACATCTCCTATTCCAAACCCTAAAAAAATCCTAAGTGTCTGGATCATCAGCAATCCATACCTTTCCACGGTCCTTCAAACAAACTAGCCAAAGAAACATACGAGAAGAGACCAGGACATTGGCTTGAAAAACGAGCCAAGTGTATGTGTCACCAACGATCCATAGACTATGGGTGGTAATGGGTCGCCAGCGACCCATGGTTCTTCCTCGTTTTGCTTGCCAAACTTTCCTGGGTCATTTCCTACCTACCTACGAGCTAATGAAGACATAGCCTGGCCTAGAAGCTCTCTGACCCATATAAATACCATCCTACCTGCAACATAAATTGGATCTTCTCCGGACTAGTTTCCGAAGCTCTGCTGGAATTATTTTTCACTCTTTACCTCCCTCACAATAATCTCCAAAGGAATTCATTGTGATTCTCCAGTGGATTCTAACTTTGGGGATTCAATCTAGCTAAAGATAATCAAAGCCTTGTACTCTTGTAACAACAATCAGTCTATAAGAAAAATTATAAAAGGATTCATTAACAGCTGAACCACTATAAAAATTCTCTGTCATCTTTCTTTTACTGTTCTTTTCCTATATTTATGATCTGTGATATTGCTCTGTCAGAACAGGACGGGTTCTTTCATACTTGATCCAGGGTGTTGATCTATTTTTTAGATTAACACTATGCATGAGAGTGCTCTTTTTAACTATGCATGATAATAAAAGTAACCTTGGATCAGTATGAAATTTAGGATTTAAGTTAACATGTTTAAAATTATAGATTAGATGGTGTTGAGTCCAATGTACGGAGTACTAACAATTTTTTTCAGTATAGTGGATTGCAAAACGAGTGTTCGATTTTTAGGTGTTTAAAAAAATTATTTGGCAAATAGAAAAGAAGAAAAAATATAAAATATAGATCATCATTCAGCTCAGACTACGATTAGCAGGTTTTTAGAAAAGGAACTTTTATCTTAAACTTTTACTTTCTAAACATAACTTTAAAATTATAGTTTACCTAAAATTCATGCACACTTTTCTGACTATAAATAGCCAATAGCAGAACAAATAACCTACCTTTTAATCAAAAATAATGTATTGTAGTGGTAGTGGATAATTACAGTTAATAACAACCAGCAGTAACATCGAAGACGTATGGCATGATACTTCCAATGTCATGTATTGGAAAGCCGCACATGTTTAGAATTTAATTTATTTTCAAAAAATGAAAAATGTTTAAAACAGTTATATCCTACGTTGAGAATAAAATAAGGCTAATGATTATCTTACTTGAATAACAACTCCTTTCCTTTGTCCTTTCTAGATTTAAGTTGGTCAGCTTTAAGTGCTAATGAATCTTTGATCTGCTCCACATTCTGATAATAAGTTAATATGGCCGATTAGCAACAGAGCACATATTAAGTATTTTAGTTAAATTTTGATGTTGTAGATTAAACCTGGGTAATCTTTTGCTTCCCTTTAACATCTAACTCAGTTGCAGTTCTCTGACTGTTCTTGATAAATTCATTTTCCAGATTACAACCTTATGCCCTAAGAGGAGTAAGCTGTATCAGTGAGCATTATTACTAACTTGTGTTAATAATAATTTTTGGTATCCCAGCAGTATGTATGACATATTATATATGAACATGGAAAAGTTGATAAAACGATATGTGTAAAGCAGTATGTTTGCATATGTGAAAAGTTGTTTGAATGATATGTATGAAATATTATGTTGTAATTTACATATTTGTTGTCTGTGAAAACATGTTATATTTGTATGTAGATAAGAAATGGATAAATGAATAAATATGAAAAAGCTGAAATGACGATAAATAAAATCTGTAAATTAATATTACATTTGATAGCGTTTTCTAGATGCTATTGTTAATAAACGCTATAGAAATTGACTGTGGATATATAGAAATATGCATATAAAACACTATATAACTAAATAATCTCTATAGAAATATGTTTAAAACGATATACAAGTATGCACAATAACGCTATAACAGAACTGAATAAATGCTATAGAAACATGAAAAAACGCTATAAAAATATGCAAATCAATGCTATAAAAATATCGTAACATATACTATAAAACATGCAAACAAAACGCTATAGAAATATGCAGAACAAATGCTATAGGAATTAACCATTGGATAATATTTCCTACAACGTTTTTGTTTCTATAGAAAATTTATTTTTCATAGCGTTTTTGTTTCTGCCGTTTAACACTGAAGGTCTATCATAGCACGTCGTTCCACAGCGTTCTTTGAAACGCTATAGTAAAATATCATAGCGTTTTCTAAATGCTATGAAAGCCCCACTTTGTTGTAGTTGATCGACGGTCCCTAATTTGATAAATGAGAATATAATAACTCATCCTTCATCTGATAGCATGGGCCGTTTGAAGTTTCTCCAAAGAGACACGTTTCTAGTTAAGTGGATGGGCTCGACACGAAACTAAATGTTGGTTGGATGCCTCGATAAGGAACTGAATCCATGGTAATTCATTCTCATGGATAACCAGCCAGCAAGGAGAGGAGCATGGCTCGCAAGTCCTTGGCATCAGAGGTCGGCAGTGCCCAACTAGGTAAATGAGCACTTAATAGCTCATTCTCAATTGGATAGCCTCAGTGAAATGTGTTGAACAAATTTGGCTCTGGAGTCTTTGATGTACTCTTCATAAAAGATTAATTATATAGCATTATATTTATGGCCAACCCTTATATGTGATAGGTCCGGAGGTGTATTGGGTTCCAAGTGGAAAATAAGGACTCCATCTCGGTGAGAGAGGCGGTACGCAGCACTTGTAAGGATGACACATATGATATACAATGCCTCCCAGTTTAGCTAAGCTTCCGTTGGCTTGGTTCTTTGTATTTGCAAACATTTGGTGCAGGACTATTTATTGACAATGAATTTTTGAAGCTTCACTCTTAAGTAATGGTGCATAGCAATCTTCCTTTATAGGTTTCAGTGTGGAGCTCAGCTTCGGTTCTCTATTCTTCTATACTATCGAGCCCGAGATTGAGTAGGTTGTCATTATATTATGGCTCGAAGGTTGGGCGACGAGGTGATGGGATGTCTACTTCTATGGGTAGCATGGCTTTGTACCCATAGGATAATAGAAAAGGAGTATGATCGGTTGAAGTGCGGTAGGGCCAAAGTAAAAGCAGCAGTTCTTCACCCTCATTTCCCATAGCTTTTTTTATATGTTTCTTAAGAGTGGATTTGATGGTTTCGTTGATGGCCTTGACTTGTCCATTTGCTTAAGGACGGGCAACGGAAGATAAACACTTCTCTATTTCCTGGAGTAGAAGTTTTGGAATAGGCTACTCTCAAATTGAGTGCCATTGTCGGTTATGATCTTTTTCAACGGACTGAAATGGCAGACAATGTTCTTGATGACGAAATTGGAATCTAAAAGGTAATGACCCCAGTAGGGGCTAAGTGTAACAAACTTCACCTTAATAGACCCGGATTTTAACTAAAACGAAACCCAAGTCTATTAATGTATGGATCGTAGGTTTTGGTAACCTGTAATAAACGCAAAGACCGATGATTAAAAATTCACAGCAGAACTGAAAATAACATAAATACCAATTGAGACTACTGCCTTGAAACCAATGTTATTTCTTGGATATCTAGCCGTCTTGTTAGTACCGAGCATGAAAGAGAAGACTTCTCCATCCATCGATCTCATTTTGCTCCAGTAATCTATCCCTTTAATCTATTATGTGGGTTGTTATGAGGAGGAGGTCAGAACAACATTCCGGTGACCATAAAACTATACACTTTACCCATAACATTAATATATGCCGACTGATTTCCACTTAAGTGTTATGTCTAGTAATTATCACTAATCTTGTTTAATCATATGTGCACATACAATATAATTAACATAACCTTCTCCAAGGTGTACTATAAGTGCTCACTACCTAAACCCCGGCCACTTAATACTTATATTTAATAGGGAGAAGGCAGATCCAACGACTATTTAAATCTTTAATCCTCGAAGCAAGCCCTCCGTAATGTAATGCTAGTTGGTCAGTTTTGGTTATAGTGGCTGATAACCGCAATATACGGCGCTATAAATTTATAATCTAATCATCGTACTACTAATGCATCTCAAAGACTCATCAAAGGGTTAACTACCCACCTCTAATAAACTAATTTTCATCTAATCTCTACATTGAGGTCTGTACGTATCTCATATGGATTTTACACTAGTAGGAAGCAAAATCCATCAAGGCATAACTTAAGTCTTTGCTACTGTTCACTCGGAACTGTTAATGGTCATAGCTTATATGTTGGACCTACTACTAGATACCGGTACAAAATACCAACATAGCCCACCGACTTTCAACAGTTGACGTCCCATTTAGACTAACCTAAGTAAGTCAAGTAAAATGTCCCTTTCGGACTCTTATTAGAAGTGAAGCAGACCTCATTTCCTTAAAAGTACTGAGCTATTTAATACTTCAAATTTGAGGTGAACCCTCGGTATATTTACCTCCACCTATCCATGGTGCATATCCCTTTTCCATGGGTCCTACTGTTGGAGATGTCTCACACTGGTAATAAGTGTACACAAATGTTGGTAGGCTCTATATGAAGGGCAGGCTTCTATCATGTAACTATACTACCCTGACATCCCAATTCTAAACCAAACCTACCATCCAAAAACCAAGTGTTGGGCTAAGCCCACTAACTCATGCTCATTCTAAACATATAATAAAAACTGTATAATTTCCTACTATGAAAATTATATTTCCTTCTGTGTGTATTTAATAGTATTGATTATTACTTGTCCACTACGTAATTATTTATATTCCATACGTTTAGGCTTTAGTTTCCATGTTTCCCTCTTATGTCTAACAATTTTCAGTTGTAAGTAATAAATGGTCATTATGATTCTGATTAGACCATCTCTAATGATATTTATTTACTTTAATTCAACATATTCTACCTATTTATTTTCCAGTAATTGCAATACTAATTTCCCTAATCAGCCTCATTTAAATTATTTAACTCTCTATTAACTACAAATTTATTTCCCATTAAATTTGTAGTTAAGTCCATAGATTCTTGGAATTTCTCTTCCTTCCTGCTTCAACCTCCTAGTCCTAAAACTTAATAAGCTATTAATGACTAATGTAAATATCTTCGTAAATTACGATGTTTCTATATTTTTATTTTAATCGGTAAGCACGTAATATGTACATATATTTCTTATCTCTAACTATAAATTCTTAAACTAGAATATTTCTTTGCACGTTTTAATTTATCAAAGCTATCCTTTCAAAAAGGATTACCGTTATAGTTTTCCATAAATTACCCAAAAATGGAACTTTTGCTTGGTTTGAAATTACAAGAAGTTATCTTTTTTCTTTTATTGAAATAGACAATACAAACTACTAAAAATAATATCCATATTTTATACAACTTTTTCCTTTTTCATATATTCATTGTTAATTCAAACGATGCTCTTTTATACATATTTTGGAATTGGATAATATATGAAAATTACACAAAAATAGATATAATTAACTTATACCATTCCATATAAATTAAAATATAGAAATTCACATTCCAGTTCAACTAGGCCAATTTACAACCCAGTTATAGATCTGAAAAAACTTTACGACTTTACCAACATTCCACAACAAAATATTTGGGACTGATTTCAAGTTTTTCAATTAGGTTGTGCATAGTATTCTTATTTCAATTTCCTACCTTATCGGATATGTGGGCGATATTCTTATATGTTCATTTTTAGTCTACAACTCATCACATCTTATATAGTCATAATAGTTAAATAAAAATTCAACGAGACAAACTTCAATATTATAAATTATATAATTTCCCACTTACCTTTTTAAGCTTTGCAAATTTCCTAAATTTGAATCCGTTCCTTTGATTCAACTCTGTCTCCTTTTAAATCCAAGATAATATGTAAAAAAGGGTATAGACATATTATTAGAATTATAAATCTGAGAAGAGATCTGGGGTTAAGGGGAATACAGATTAATAACCATAGAAATTAACCTTTTTCACGTAGTATTAATTTGCTACTTCTATTCTTCACTTTTAATTTATGCCCTTCTCTGATTTGCATGCATATAGAATATTTTATAATTAGGAGGAAATGAAGAGAAGGTAAAATGGTAGAGCTTTGCTGCTTCGATTAGAAAATATGAGAAGAGAAGTGAGGGGCTATGCCTAAATTTATAGATGCTTGAATCAATCATATCTATTAGAATAAAATAATCAAATTCGGACCATTGGTCATGGCTCAAACCCTAGTCATCATTACTAGACTAGTTAACTACTCCCTTATAGGCAGTCGACTGTTGCGGTCAACTGGCCCATAGAGGGGGTTGACCGGCAGGGTCCTGAATTTAAAGTTTATTTATTTCTACTTTTTTTTAATTATTTTTGTTTCGAAAACTTTAAAATCCCCTAGCTTTTTCGTTCGAACTCCAATCGTGAAACTCCAAATATTAAAGTTACAAAGAAAATCGTCACAAAATCAACAGCATAAGTTTCATGGCCAAATTCTAACGTCTGCACAAATTTCATTTTTGGCTCTTAATAATTATTTGTTAATTAACGTAAATTTTACGAGGTGTTAAGCTCAGACTCAACCCATTTAGTGAAGTAGTCGAGGGTGACCATGATATGGTTATACGCTCCCTTGGCATTAAGTAACTTTTTGATTAAGTCGATTCCCTACATGTAGAATAACCACGGGGAAGTCATAAGTGTAATAAGGGTAGGACATCCTCTTGTGGTCTTGGCGAGCTACTGACACTAATCACATTTCTTTACATAGTCCATAGAATTCTTTATCATAGTAGACTAATAGTAGCTTTGTTGGACGACCTTTTTTGCTAGGCTTTGCCCTTTGGCATATTCCCCATAAAATCCTTCATCCAGCTCTTCCACGATCTATCTGGCTCCGTATTCAAATACGCACCACTGAAGTAGTATGGAGTACCCATATTTATAGAGCTTCTCGTCCAGGGTCGTGCAATGGGAAGCCCGGTAAAGGACCTTCATGGTTTCCTTTCAGTCATAGGAAGTTCCTCGCTTGCTCAGTATTCTTTAAGGGCACCATCCAATTGCATGTGGGTGGTGTATCTATTTCCATTGTTGTTATCCCTAGATTGTAGCAAGGACTGCCTCAAATCTTTAAGGGTACCGATAGAGTGACTGCTTCTGCATTGCTTACTACTTTGGCCAGTTGATTTACCTTAATATTCTACTCCCTGGGTATCTGCTCTAACTTGAACTCAGGAAAGGTGCCGATTACCTTCTTGGCCACAGCAACATACAAGACCTGTGTCTTGTTCTTCAGTTAAAAGCATTTGCCAATTTTATTGATGACCAAAGATGAGTCGCTAAATCATGGACATACTCCATGTGAAATTCCTTTGGCATTCTGAGGCCAGCTACAAAAACTTCATGCCTGACTTCTACCTTGTCACCTTGAAAGTAAGGCGGATTGCAAAACACAGTTCTCTTCGCTCGGGAGTGACAAGGACCATGCTCCTTTCTCGTTCGATGCTTTATCCACATACATGCACCAAGCTGATTGGCTAGTGATGATTTCCTCTTCTCTATTATCTAGACTTGAGCATTCGATAATAAAATCAGCAACGGGTGGCCCTTCATAGGAGTGTGAGGCCGGAAGGAGACTTGATGCTACCTAAGGTTGACAGAACACTCTAATAGTCGGCCCATTATGTCACGTCAGCTTAGGATTTGTTTCAAAGGCTGATTGATTAGAACCTTGGATGGGACTAAACGTACGACCAAAGTTTTCGAGCCGCCATAAGCAGGTAGAAAGCAAGCTTCTCCAACTTTGTATATCTTGTTTCTGGGCCAATCAACTTCTTGCTAACATAATAAACAAGCCATTAAACTTTCTTGTCTCCTTTGATAGCATCGCGTGGTCAGACATTGCAGAGTACAAATACAAATCCACTGTGTCGATGGGCTTTGATAGTATTGAAAGAGTGGCCAAATGCTACATCAGTTCCTCGAATTCCTTAGAATATTCCTTGCTCTAATTGAATGGCTTGACCCTTCTTGATGAGGTCAAAGAAGGGGAGACACTATTCGATCGAAGTGGACAAAAACCAACTTAATATTGCAACCATTTCATTCAAGCTTTGCACTTGCTTCACAGTTTTGGAGACTTGCATATCTTGAATGGCTTGGATCTTATCAGGATTGGCCTCAATGCCTTTGGCACTCACAACATAACTAAGGAATTTTCTAGACCAAATGGAAAAGGAGAACATCTTCAGATTTAGCTTCATGTTGTACTAGTGTGGTATGTTGAAAGTCTCGGCAAGGTTCTATACATTCCCTCCAACCTTTTCAAACTTCATCAGCACGACATCCATAATTTTTTTTATAGATCGACAGATCTATTCCGAAAACATTCGATTGATGAGACATTGATAGGTGGCACTTGTATTACATAAACCAAAAGGCATGGTGCAGTAATAGTATAGGCTGACACTTGTGATAAAATAGGTGTTCTCTTAGTCCCAGTCGTGCATGGCAATCTGATTATACCCAGAATAGGCGTCCTTAAAGCTAAGGAACTCATATCTACTAATCATGTCCACAAGCTGATCGGTGCTAGGTAAAGGAAAACTATCTTTATAACACTTTATTGAGATCAAAGAAATCAATGCAAGTTCTCTAAGTCTCATTTAGCTTTTTGACCAGTACTGGTTCAGCTACCAAGACTAGATACTTTGCCTCCCGATTGAAGCCATTGGCTAACAACTTTTATATTTTTTCTTTGAGTGCTCGGTAGCTTTTGTGTTGAGTGGTCGACACTTTTAATGGATGGGGTGGCCTTTGGATTAATGTTAAGTGTGTGGAAAATGATCTTAGGATCAATCCTGGTCATGTTGGCGTGCCTTAATAAGATTCTCTCCTACTTTCGAGCTAAGCACTATATCGATTTGGACTACTTTATTAGGGTTGGTACAATCTTTTGAGATTGATTATAAGAGAAAGGTCGGCCCGCCCTTAGTGTTTGAGTCATCCATGCAAGGGTCTAGTGGGTCAACTTTTGGATCTAAGCTCATTTCTAAGTCGCATTAATCTAGCATGTAAATCATGCATTCTAGGACATCCTCGACTGGAGTAGACGTTTGTGCCTAAGTTGGGGTTATGATCTTACCCTTGGCTATCATAGATGAGTATACCGAAGTTGAGAGGGTGGGATTTTCCTTGCTGGATGTCCCTATTTGACAATGGGGAGTGACTTCCTCATTCCATGCCATGATGTGCTCTTTGCTTCTTTGAGGAATGACTAAGGATATAGGACTCCTACCATCATAGTCTTCATTGTGGCTCATGGTCCTGACGTAACCCTAAGTGATGATGGGCCAAAGGGTACTCATGGGTAACGAGTAGTCAGTTGATGCAGTTTCATGGTTGAGGGTGGTCTCAAAACGACCTTGACTCGGCTTGAGGGTACTCTCGAGTGATACACTGTCAGAAGTTATTTCTTCAATAGCAAGGACCATCCCTGCATCACCTTGAGCATTTTCCAGATCGAGGATATTCTTGGGTAAGATGTCACCAATTGGCATGGCTTTTTGTTGGTTTATTGTTTCTACTGGAGGGAGTTGACATTATGCTTCCGAATCGAAGGCAGTCCTGGCATGAACCAAAGCATTGGCCGACTTGATGGTTTTCTCGAGTGACTTGCCATTGAGTGTTGCTGGCTTTTGATAAAGCATGAGAACACCTGCACTTGATTATTTAAGGGAGATTCCATAACACTGTCTAGCCCTTTGCTGATTGCCTCAGATCTCGTCGATCCCACTTACACCTAGAACTTCATGACGAGCCATTTTTAGGAGGTGATGATGTCCAGTTCAGCAAGTGCCGATCATCCTACCAAAAGATTGTAAGTGAAAGGGAAATCAACCACTATAAAGTTTACTTGAAACTTTGTTATTAGGATTTTTTGGCTAATGGTTGGCATAAGTGAGATAGTTTCCATCATAACAATGCCCATGCCCCCGAAGCCATAAATTGATATGGTACAGGGTATGAGGGTGAAGGATGGAAGCTGGAGAGCTTCAAAAACATGTCTAAACATGAGATTGACTGAGCATCCCCAATCTATGAAGGCTTGATGTACATTTGAGTTGGCCAATGCAAAAGTGATGACCATAGGATCGTGATAAGGGTATGAGACTACCTCTCAATCCTCGAAAGTAAAATTGATGGACTGATCCAACCTTGGTGCTTTAGATGCTCGATGGTCTATGGAATATATCTGGCTGGCTAAACCTACTTCCTTTTGGTACCGAAACTGTGCTCTCCATCAACTATCAGCCACATGCATGCCTCCTTATACGGTCAAGACAATGGTGATTACTGCGACATTATCATTGGCTGCTGAGGTGGAATCGGCCGATCGTCATAGTTATTCCTTTGTTCTACTTGATCATGAAATAATTCTAATAGGATCCTCTCTCATATAAGTCTTTCTATTTTTCCTTTGAGCACCCGACACTCATTGGTGGCATGGTCGTTGATCTGATGGAAGTGAAAAAAAATTATTACCATAAGGCTCCTCCCTTCTTCCATTCCTCACGGTGTTTAACCTTTAAAACTGCACTTGGTCCTGGGTCGCAAGATAAATTATCTCTATATCCCTTTTCAAATCAGCATAGTTTGCATACCTATACTCAGAAACGAAGCTGGCTTTAGCTCGCCTTATTGTGTCATTTTGCTGACCATTGGCTCATCAATCGGTGGTATTATGAGGATCGGACTGGGTAGTATGCCCTATTTAAGTGTCGCTACTAGAAAGAACAATCATCTCATTATGTCATTTTCCTACTAATAGAAGTTGGTCGGGAATGTAGCCGGTTGCTTCTGAAGCTCTCTCCACATTCTGAATTTATATCTAACCCCCAAGCAGAGGGCCATGACTAGGCTGCTTATGTCAATACCCCTAGCATGAGTGGATTTTTTGTTGAAGTAGTTGACATATAGTTGTAAGTTTTTGGTGGTACCTTCTCTGATGTTGGCTATTTCACTAGCCATCATAGCATAGGTCCTAAGAATCGAGTTTTGAAATATGTGCATAGCTGGGCCCAAGAACTGATGCGTCTCGATTGTAGATGCAAGAACCAACGAGAGGTTGTTCCAGTGAGAGTGGATGGAAAATGTAGGAACTTTGTTAAGCCACGGAGTTGATCGATACGTGTGATGGATTTAAATGTAGTGATGTGATTAAATGGGCCGCCACTCTCATCATATTTGTTAATGGATGGAAAATCATACTGCTTGTGAATGTAAGTGTTCGAGTTCTCATTGGAAAATGTTTCACCATTCTCTTCATTAAAAAATACCTTGCCCCCAACATTTTGGAATTGCATTATATTTAGTTGCTGGTGAAGAACATGCATATCTTCCCTAAGGCCCGCATCGATCAACTGTAGGACATTCTGGCCAACGATGGGCCGAGGACTCGGCCTGACAAGGGGTGGAGTTGAGATTGACGATGTGATGGAGAGTGATGATGATGAGTTAAAGCGAGAGACCTCCTCTCCTTATGCATAAAATGTGACCTTGAAGGTCTGGCCTGCCCCTCTCTTGATCTATTCCTGGCCACACCCTATGAGATCAAGAGTTGGTCGAGAGAGTCACATGCCCTCTGCCAGTGGCAGGAGCACCGCCATTGAGACAGTCAAAAGAAGAAGTTCACTGATGCTCAAAACCTAACGGCCATTCCATTGAGGGGTAATGGCGATGTCTTGGTTCTCTAGGAGCGACCACATCTGGAGCAATATCATCATGGCTAGGCCCACATATAATACCTTCTTGAATGAACAACATCTATGAGTTAGTTTTCACGCACCACTCATTAGTGTTTATGAGGTTGTATGCGCAGGGAAAGGAAGGTTAGTGAGCGGGTGGGACAAGGTTAATTGCCGGAGGAGCTAATGGGACAATTTTATAGTAGCTTGAGCATCCAACCACATTCTCAGACTGTGTTTCGTGGGCTAGAGCACCCATGTTTGATAATTGTTGTAACACAGTACACCACATCTCATCGCTAAGCCCAAGAATAGGGTAAGCAACACCGACTGTGATGTTGCCGTTGATTTTATGCTTGTTGGAGTTGTTACTTTCCATTCGAGGAACTAGGTCTATGGTAACAAGTCAGATTAGATTTTTTTTACAGAAGAAAAGTGATAAAGAGGAAGAGCTTTAGTGGGAGGCCTTCCTTCTAGCGTCAAAATATTGACTAGAGATTTAGCCAACCTTGAAATTAGTCCAATGCATTGTAAAAGAAAATATTACTTACTAATCACTAGGCTTAAAATTGTTAAATGAGATGAATGTAAGCAAATAAAGATAAATGACAACAACTATAGAGTGGTTCGAAAAGGTTGTTTATGTCCACTGTAAAGATCTCATACTATATTTCACTCTTACAACTACTAGGAATCACAAGAAAATTGTAATAAAATGAAGGACTTATGACTAAAAAATCTTAAGTACTTAGCGATTTAATTTGTTGTGATGAGATCTCTAGAATGGGGATATTAACAAGATATATTTTTCAACCCCTATGAAGTGGAAATGCATGAGGTATTTATAGTGGCTGAAATGGATTATGGATGGTTGAGATTGAGCAGTTAGAAATGGCGTGAAGCATGCTTAGCAATTGATCTAGTTGCAAGGCTGGTGGGATACAACAATAAAGGTAGAAAGGAACGAGTGGCTAAAAATCATACTAATTGTCTTTTTGTACCAAACGCAGCATTGCATTTAATGCCAATTAAATGTTGACAACAAGCTACAGGAAGGGGTGTATTTCTAGCCGCTTTATAGTACCTTGAACAGTGGCTATACGGCTTATCGTTTACTTTTGTATGTCTATGTGGTAAGGCATACGAATGAATCTAGCATGGCTTCAGTGACACTAAAAGCTGAATTTTGCTAAGGATCAAGGTGCAAAGAATGTCTCGGGCTAGCTATGTTATGCTGGAACGAGCTATGGTTACGTCAAGCCAAAGGTGGTAATACTTAGCCTGCCTTAACAGATTGGTGCTATTTGAAGCCATCTTGGGTGTGTCCACCAGGTATGGAGCGGATATTGACGGGTTGGCCTAAAGCCAGGTTAGATGAAGATAGCCATGAGCAGACTGGTCACTCAATGCTTAAGGTTTTTGAGAGTCGACTGGTGCTAAGGACCATGTTACAAGAAGGATAACAAGTCAGCTATGAGGTGATGAGATGGGATGCTTGGAACTGATCGAAAGTGGTTATGATGAAGCCGGGCCAACGATGGGCCACACTTGACCTGGTCCTATTGAATATTTAAACTATTTAGATTTGTGTCAACTGACAACTGAAATGACATTGAGAAGATGGGCTAACCTAGAGTCAGGCCAGAGGTCGGGTGAGCATGTAAAAGCCAATCATATTTAAGCTAGGCCGCTGTGGACAATGCTAGGTTATACTTAGCCTTGTTCTCATCCGATGAGTTGGCTTTGAAAGCTGCTTTAAGTGAGAAGCCGGTTGTTGACTTGATGAGCTACTCGAGGAGATGGGCTATTCTAAGATCAACTTGAGTTTGGGGTGGCATGTATGGGTCAGTCATAACATGGTTTGGTTGGCTTTGATTAGGCCATGCCTTAATTGGCTTGCTAATTACTTGTAAGAAAATTGAGCAACAATTTCTAAGGGTCACGATTAGTTTCAAGAGTCAATACGGAGAATGAGAGTTATTGAATTGTATCGAGAGCTAGTTATATTGGTAAAATCGAAGCTAAAAACCAAGAAAGAGATAAAGAGACGCTAAGGCTTATATTGGTTTAGGGTAAACTCCTACATCCACTTTTTCCTTTCATTTCATAGAGTTTACTACCAAAGTCGAACGATAATTGCAATGCTAAGTAAACTAAGTCCGTCATTAATCAGTTTTTACAAACACTCTAATATAGGAAAGTATAATTTATTCTTACTACCTGGATTATGCTCTCTGCCTAAAGCCCATATTGTATTGGAATCCATGCCTATTTATATCCCATTTGAAGAGGATGTAGATTGATGATGTGGCTTTCACTATTGAATTGTTACGTTAATTCGCTAACACCAGGCAATGATCTAACCTGCTTTGAATAAACGTGTGAAGTGATGATGTGTACTTCGTGGGCATCTTATTCTTAGTTATTTCTGGGATGTACATGTGGATGATTAAGATTTCATAATATCACTATACTGCCGCATGTTCTTTTGAGTTGATCTAGTCTTCTGAGCTCCATCCCTTTAGAATATTGTATCCATCGGCTCTCAGTTTTCACCCAATAGCATGTACTTAGATAACTAAACAAGCCATTATGTTATATTGACCTTCCTGTTTTAAACTTCCAGATTTAGGTCTTTAAAAAGAAATTTTAGTTTGCTAAGCATTTATTACCTTGATCCCTCCGGTAGGTAACCCTTCGGGATTTATACCTTTAGGTTAGGTTTTATAGCATTACTGGTTCGTCTAAGGCTTTGAAGCTTAGCAGTTAGACCCTTCCTTTCGGTTGTGTATCTTTTCTTCCGGGATTGAGCTATCTATAGACCTTTTGACCGTACGTATTTTATCTTAAAGATCCAAAGCCAATGCGAACTCCACTAGAAAAAAAATCTTTGAACAGACCATACATAGTTTACAATAGTAAATGTCAGTAAAATTTAAGGTGCGTTCTTGTGTTTGACAAAAGGAGCAAACAAAAAGGACATCTGAAAGGGGCACGAATTAAGCAAGTTAAAAGAAATGAGAATGCATTCTTGTATTATGAACGAGGCATTTAAAATGAATATAAAATAAATTTTAAGCGAAAAGGAAGAAGATTTAAGTAAATATTAAGAGGAGGAAAGGGGAGAAGGAGGTAATTAGCCGTTAACATCCCGTTGATTTTCAACCGTTCACCTAAACGGAATAAGGACGTATACTACGGTACCATTCACCACCTTATTTTACCACATTATCGTTCTTAATGCATCAGATGCATCCAATGTATTCGACGACGCAATAGTCCATTCTCCCCAAATGGACCATAATGTCGATGGGTGGAAAAGGCCTGCTAGCGTCTGATGCATCCTGCCGTCTTCCTCTAAACAGCTACCCTTTCTTCTTCCTAATATGTCCTCCTTCCCCACCACCAACTACACACCACTAATCCAAAAATTCAAGAATTTTTACCTGCCAATTTGATTAGCATTTCGAGTATATTCTTACGTTTTTTTGTATACTTTGTTCGTATCTATAACAAATAGTTTTTTGGGAATATTTTGCTATAGTTTCTAATTTCAAGTTTTAGAATGTCATACGGTTCGTGAGCTTCTGCTTTCTCTCAGCCTATTGTCTTATATACGTCTAAAAGACTTTTAGCTTTAATAAACTTGCGCTTGGAAGAGTTCTGTCAGCTTGTTTTATGCACCGGTGACAAGCACTTTAAATGACTGAATGAATCCCAACTAGTCATAGACACAAATCAAGAACCAATGGAACAATCTAAAGCATACATGGATTGATTGGGATAGACTACTATAGTTGGAAAGAGGGATTTAAGATCCGAAAAATAATCACATTGATAGTCCCCAAGAGTGATGGAATACAATTGTTGGAAGATATAAAAGATTTAGAAAACAGTGTGTATTCAAATTCAGACAGTTAGATGAACTTTTTAAAGGCAACATAGGTAAGGGGACTTGTGGATATCTGATAGCTCCTAACCCACCCGCTCAGTCTTTTAGAATTACTGGTATAGACTATTACTCCGCTTGGATAGCCGGTAATAGTGACCCTCGTCTAACTACTCAGCCGGCTAGACGTAGTAGGCGTTCTGAGTATGGCAGTTCATGTAGGCATGACATAGGAAGGTTGATTGTGAATATAGATCATTTTAAAAATGCTGTGAAGTGTTATTATGGTTTATTAGTTGATATTAAACATGTTCAGTGTTGTAAGCCAATGCTAACTTTTTGCAATGAAGTTATAAACTTGGATATTGTGAAAAATTCAGTGATGAAGAAGCAGCAGGATTTATATTGTATGAGTTGAATTTTTTCATAGTCATCATCGGTAGTTTTAGTTTGTTTTTTGCATGCATTTTAACGTGTCTTTACATATTTGAATTTGAAAATATTTTAGCTTATTTTAATGAAATTGCGCAATTTATTGCTTTTTATTTGCAATTATTAAACACATATGACACAAAAAACAAATAATTAATTAACCATAAGTCAATTAAATTAAAAAACACATTTCAAATATCGCTTAAATACTCTTTTCGCATCACCAAACACATTTCCTTTTCAACCAAGTTCCACGCTCTCCTCAAATACCTGCTTCGTAGAGAACAAAAACTACATCTACAATACAGGTCAGTACTTGGCAAACGATAATGGGGCATTTAAGCATGGAGTTCAAGCGGGAAAGTTGGTTGAAGTGGGAATGTATTTGGCGATGCGAAAGGGGTACTTGAGCGAAGTATTTAAAATGTGTTTTTAATTTAATTGATTTATAGACATTTAATAATTGCAAATAATAAGAAATAAATTGCTCCCTTTCATTAAAATAAACCATTGCATTTTTACTTTCAAAACACAAGCTAAAAACTATTAATGACGACCACGCAACAAGTCCAACTTGTACATCCTAAACCTGCTACTTCTTCATCAGTTAATTTTTCCATAATATCCCATTTTTTTGGATTGTGAAAAATTAACGTAAATTCCACTGTGAAATGATACGTAAGAACGATCGACCTTCCAACGTCATGGCTGCTTGAACTACCTGCTCAGTATGTCTACTAAATCTAGGCTATGGAGTAACTGGAATGTTATGCTGTAATGTCCCGCCTTTTCGCACGCTTTAAATCGACACACGTGCCAATTCAAACCATACGAAAGGGCGGATTGTTATGGGGTAAATAAGAAAAGCAGAGAAGAAGAAAAAACAAAACAGAATCTTGCAGCGGAACGATGAAATATAATAATCAATATACAGATCATAAAACTGTTTTACAAAACATTTGATTTTCTTTATCCAATAAATATCAGAGTTTACATACCAAAGGATAATAACAATGCAGCGGAATAAAATGGTGTAGAGGAATAATATAGTAGATAATAGAAATATAAATCTTCGTGCTCGTCCTCCAGAGCTGAAGTCTTCGAATCCTGAAATGCTCAGGCTGGCCCGAGCGAATTGAAAAGACAAAACACTCGAGTCGGAACTAAAATATCTTATGTGAGTTAAATTAACAGAAATAAATATGAGTGCAGTAACTTAAGAGATGCTCGGGATTCACATCTTCTAAGGATCCGTTAAACTATTTACTATGTAGTAATATTTCGCTATTATAATAGTGTCTAATAGTAAAATAAACTTACTTTTTTCTTAGCATTAAGGGGTTACCCATATAGCCCTTAACCCGTAATAGTCCCAGTAGTCCATCCAATATCATGGTCCCTCCTGATCCGAAAGCCACCGGAGGATACCACACGGGCTACGGGAGAAATCCAAACCCGTACAAGGCGCGATAGGTTAGGTGACACGGCACAACTAGGCAATGCCAGGGTAGATATACCAGTTACGCTTTCGGGTCGGTGGTAACGCATAGCCGCAGCTACCGCCCACCTCGAGCCACACCCCCAAATCAAAGAAATCAAAAGTGGCCACTGAATAATCCAAAAGTTAGAGTATAATATCAATGGGATGTGTCCGATCAAAGGTGCTACCTCATTAACCCGTCGATCGCTCATGTTTTAACCACCTTATGCCAACTCATGGGAGTTGGGTCCACGTATTTACCTCAAAGGAAACGCCGCCACCATCCTACTTCATTCTGGAATCTCCACCACGTACACGGTTGTTAAAGTGGTTTTCAGAGTTGGCAGAGAGTATGACAACTTCCGATCCCGATCTCTTCAACAACCAAACGTTATTATAACACCGCGGTTATTTCAAAATAATTTATACTTTAAAAACCAGGATATAATATTCATTTCAAAACCATATAATTACGATATCATTTCCCTTTTAAAACCAAATCAATATGATATCTTTTCAAATATATCCTTTTCTAAAACCATAACTTTTCCTAGTTAAAATATTTCTAAACCAAACGCTTGAAATATGGTCTTTCAAAACATAAAGCTTTGAATTACATAACTTTGAAATATAACCGCACCACTTAAATGGTTTTAAATATAAATTACTTTATATAATAAAATAGTTTCTTCACCTTCACAAATCAATTCCAAATATAGATAAAAATCCAAATAAACATTTCAATTTATATATATTTCAAAGCTTTACATATTCCACCATTTCAAAGCTAATTCTTTAATAATTCCATATATATCAAATTCAATTGCTATTATTTAGATTTGAAATGTTTACTTAATAAATCCAATATCATTTAAATAAAACTTTTGACTTCAAACAACTGGATATTTTTTAATTTATTTAACTTGATATATTCATTTATCTCAACTTTATATTTATTTAAATCACTTTAAACCAAATCAAGTTATAAGAATCATACCCTTTAAAATCTCCATTTTTATTTATTTTTTCAAATCAAATTTTATTTAAGTATAATTTTCAAATAATTCAATTTAAACCAATATCGTATTTATTTTCCAACTTAAATTTCATTTAAGTCATTCAAAAACTCTATATATACATTATCTTAAGTAGGTACTTAACCATATAATATAAAACAATTAAACTCCATTATTAAACTCATTTTATTAATTAATTTTATACATAGCTTAAACCAAGAATGTTACCATATATAAAATAACCTTTATCAAATATCCAAATCAATATCTCATAAAACCATATATATTTCTTTACAAAACCATAGAAAAATCATTTCAAAATATTTCTATATATAGACCACGGTGTTTGTATAAAATTTTCTATCCTATGGTAAAGTGATACGGATATTTATCCTTTCAATCCGTAATTTAAAATAAAATTACGGTTATATATCATTTCAAACCGCAATCCCGAATGAAATGAAAATGCATAATAACTTACAGTTTATAACAATATAAAATACAGCATCCATTCATCCAATTTCAACCATCAACCATTTATCACAATCATCATCAATTTCAATCAATAGCATCAATATAGAACGGATAATAAACAACGGGTATGAAATAGCAGTTTATATTCAATAATAAATTAAATAACTGTTTAATTGGCAGTTTATATGCAATGAATAATTAATTAACAATTTAATTGGCAGTTTAAATGCAATGAATAAATAATTTACAATTTAACTGGCAGTTTAAATGCAATGAATAAATAATTAATAATTTAACTGGCAGTTTAAATGCAATGAATAAATAAATAACAAATTTAACTAGTAGTTTATATGCAACAAATAAATAAGTAACAACTTAATTAAATTAATTAAATTTAATTGGGATGATGATTGAAAATATTCCAAACAGTTATAAATAAATTTCTAAACACATCATAAATCAATTTAACAAACATAAGAAATTTTAGAAGTTGTGAGTGGGTTAAAACACTCACCTTTTGAATTTAAATTGAATTTAAATCCAATTTAAACCCAAAATTTGAACAGTCTCCAAATTCATCCAAACCAGAGTCAAAGTGTCTGAAATCCCAATAAGAACCTAGCGGAGAAAACCGCGCGTGAAACGGACCTCGTATGCAAAAATTATTATCGTTAAAAGAGTTGAAATTAAAATTAAAATTGAAACTAAATAAATTAATTAATTATAAACTAAAACAACCTGACACCTCACCTCTCTCTCTCCAGAAACGCCCGTTCACGCAACCTGCTCGCTTTCCTACCCAAACGCGCATCTCCCAGTCGCACGCTACATCGAACAAGTCGCCTCCTTCATCGTGTAACGCACGCCACCACGTCGCCTACCACCGAGATCCACTCAGGCCGCACCCACATCCACGGTTTCACCAGCTCCGATCGTCACTTCCTCGAGAAACGAGTAGCCGCCGCCCAATTATTCGAACCCTTGTTCGAATTTTTCGACCACCACACTTCGATTCAAGTCAAGTGACCACCACCATCTCAAAGCCCATGACGAGATCTACAATACTCAGTTTTCAATTTCGTCAATTGACGTCAAAATCAAAATCGCCCAATTCGACTTTGACCATGATTTCTGATCAATCCGATCGCTGTCTCGAAATACGAATAGCAGACGTAGGTTCGTATCAATGAGATCTTCGATATATATATTTTTCCAAATTTTTCTAAGGACTTTGAAATTTATGCTTTGGATTTGATTTGCAATTGGATCTGGAAATATAGAATTTTGGGTGCAATTGAAGTGAGGAGGTGAATAGAATGTATAGAATTGAGGAGCAGAGGCTGCTAGGGTTTATATCAGGATATATATAGGCAGGATTGACATTTGAATGGATGGATAAGGTTGGATATACGCGCTAACTCCAAAGTGGCCCAAAAAGCCCGTTTCGACTCCGGAACGAAATTGGGTCAACTCATATATCAAAATAGATGCTTTAAAATATTTTGAACTCAATGGAACAAGTTTCAAGTCTAAATTCCATCGTATGAAGAAGTTATGCTAAAATCAAAATTTTCCAAATTGATTTCAATTTCGTTTATTTCAAGGCTTTTCGAGTCTGTACGATCAAACGACAAGCCCGATCGCTACGAAACTTGAAATCTTACGATAATTCACCGTTTCGGATCCGATGAAACTGGTTTCATCAAAATCCGAGTCAGTGGCCAAAATGGCTATTTTTCCATTAATTAAATAAATTAATAATCAATTAGTTAAATCCAATTTTTAACTCCAATTTTATAATTGACAATTTTATCGCTTTTATCTTTCTTAATCATTTACAAAAAAAATTAAACAAGTTTAAATGTAAATTAAAAGTTGATAAATCTATCAATTGAGTGTTAATTTTATTCCATTTTATTTTGCAATAAATTCAATTATTGAATTTTTATACTTCAATTAAATTAATAAATCTTGCTTTCTGTACTTTAAATCAACCAATAGTCATATTATTCAGTCTATTATTATCAAAAGGATGCAATTTACATTGGTTTGTAGTTATTGCATTAATATTCTCACAATTCATCTAAATTCCTATTTTAAATATTTAATTCATTTAATTGCAATTAACCCTTTTTTTAATTTTAAATTCCAATAAATTAATAAAGCTTTATTCTCGATCCTTATTACTCACAAATTGTCAAATATAAATAACCTTACCATTTCTTACAAATATTACCTTAATTAACATTAACGTAATATTAAATTATAATTACTGTAACCAATTTCTAAGTTTCAAATTTTCAAGCTACATACATATGTACATACAATAATCGTTATCGTTAACCTTCAGTCACATAAATAGGCTTTTATTGCTTACAAAACAATGTTAACATTTATTTTCATAATGCTAATTTCATTTACTCTATCCGTTACTACATCTATATCTATTAAAGTAATTATTTAATTACCTTTATTCGAAATAACCGTTTATCACCAATATACTCTTTATAATACTTGTATGGTTATTATCCACAAACAATTACCATCCATCCTATTATTTCACCTATTATTTATAATTAAAATCTCAAGTAAATTTATTTATCTTGATTTCATTCTTTTATTACACCATTTATTACTTTACAAAATAAAATAACATTTAAACTCATCAATGTAATACCAAATTTTATTTTAAATCCAATTGATTTGCAAATCAAAGTTTATATGTATTTCAAACAACTATTATAATTACTCTAAGAACATTGGTTTTATTAAATGACCATTTATTAATATTTAATTTCCTTAATTTAACTCAATGCTTACATTTGTCTTCGTATATTCAATTTGTAGCTACGTATACGTCTTCATTAATTCCATTGATTTGCATTAACTCCATTCCATAAATCTACATCCAATTAATACCTTAAAATAAGTTTACGTTTCTATTAGTTCCCATTCATACTTCTGTTATTTTATATTATTTATCATCAACACAAACATTATGAATACTTATCAACCTGCATCATCCTTATTTCATTAATTTACGTTTTATCCCATTATAAATTAATGCGCGCATTAATTAATTCATATTTACATCCACTTCCGTATATAATTTTGTAACCAAGTTATAACATTTACATTTTTTTTCTTATTTTAATTAATTACCAAATATTCCAATTTACACTTACACTCAATTATAAGTTTGCAATCTTAACAAATCCATAAATTGTCAATTGCCAAATATATATACATTAATTACTATTAAATGTTCTCCATAAATTTATTTACTTGGTTTCAAACATTTTATCCATCAATTACTGCCATATAAATAGACTTATGTTTTTATTCAATATACGTTATTTCCAATTAATTGCAATATAAAATTTAAATTGTTAATTTTAATTACAATTGATACATCTAATTTCTACATTCGCTCCCATACAAATTAATAAGATTTTTATTTCTTTCTAAATTTAAATTCCAAAATCTTATTGATATGACAAATTTAATGAACGAAATTTACGAGTCGTTACATATGCTCTACCCACTTGGACTAATAATCTGTATCGTTAGTAGTAAAAGGCCGAGCAGGTGGGGTAATAAGCATCCAATATTTACGAGTCTCATTTCATATGCTGCCTCCAAAAATATGATCCCACTCTATAAATTTGAAAAGGTAATCTATTCAAAATCTTTAGCTCTTCATATAGTGGTATTCCACAACTCCTAGAGACCGTCCATGTAATCGTTCTTCTGATCCCAAATCCCTCCTTCTAGTTGCAGTAATCTTTTCCAATCAATCAAAAAACGCTTTAAGTTATCTCATTTGTTCTTCATTTGTATATTGGACTAGTTAAGGTTCAATCTATCGTTAAATGCATTTGCCACCAATGGAGAAAACGAGCTGATCGATTACCTTCTATCCAGTACAAAATCCATGCACACGTCTATGAAAATTCTCTCCCTTTGGGACGTCCATAAAACAATAGGCTGAGAGGAAGCAAAAGATTCATGCAACATGTTGAAAATTTAAAATTATTGAACATTGCAATTAGAAATAGGTATGTTATAAATTGAAACAAAAAAAAACACAAAAACGTAAAGAAAATGCTTGAACAGAGAATCAAAGAGCACTGTAGAAAATTGGGAACGCGACTGTGTGTTGGCATGGAGGTAGAATGGGGGATGAATAAATAGAAGGGAGGATAAGGGGAAAAGAAGTAAGCATATGTAGAAAACAACATGAAGCTTTCGACGAGTCAGATGCTAGTGTATTGTTTCGCACCAATTGGCTCAATGGTCCAAATGTCATGTTTTACTACGTGCCTCGAGTATCAAACCACAAAAGGAGAACACGTCGTGTTCAGAGTAAAGAAATATGTCGAGCCTGAAGAAAAGCAAAATTCTTAAGCCTTTGACACTCAAGAAATGATGTTGAACCTCTAACGATGTCGAATTCCAAGCAGTTAATAAGTAGAGAAGAAGTGCCTAATCTTCAAAGGATATCGAGTTTTCGCAATAGCAAGTGATATCAAGCCTTCAACAAGTAATAGGTGATGTCGAATATTAACGATGAAGTAGGACATTGAGTGCTTAATAGTAAGAAGGTAATGAATTTCTATAGGCAATGGAGATACTACGCCCATGAATATTTAGAGGTGTCAAGCTTCTCCAGAATGAGGGTTGTTGAGCCTAAAGATAATCCAGATACCAAAGGCATATAAGGGGATTTCGAACCTCTACAACACAAAGTGTTGTAGAGTATATAACAAAGAGATGATACCAGGTCATAAAAAGGTATCAAGCATTTATTATATGGGTGGATATCCAAAAGAAGGTTTCAACGAAACAATCATCATTCGGTCTTATAACATCAGCTATTAAAAACAACAAGTAGTATTGAAATTCTACAAAGATGATGAGCTTCGAAGAAGTGACGGACTTTGACTTTAGCCAGGGTTCGAGCTTCTATAAGAAAAAGATATCACAATTCAAAAGAGACAAGTGATGTCGAACTTTATCAACACTAAATGATATCGAGCTTCACAGTTGTTTAGAGGATGTCGGATCTTAAAAGAAGGTCGAATGTCGAATATCAACTATTTAAACAGATAATGCATGGGGACATATGGCAGTCAACCCACCTGCCACTACCTCTATAAAAAGGCACCCCTCCACTATTTGAAAGGGGCAATTAATTCTTTTCTTTTTCTCAAGTTTTAAAGTTGTAAACCCTAAATTGATTTGGGGATTTTAGAACCAATTGTAACTTGTGAACTTTTTACATACAAGGACTGGACAATAGACATTTTGCATAGCATACTTCTTTCGAATGGCTATATTGGACTATTACTGAACTATGAACAAGCATATGACTATCTCTTGGACTTGAATATGAATAATGAATATGCATATGATTTCATCTGAACTCGAATTGTACTTGCGTATTATTCCAAAGCATGCATAAGGCTATTTAAGCCCTTATCCGGTCCAATCTTAGCTTACCCTGCTTATTTGATTAGCAAAGATTTTTTTTAACATTTTAGCGCTAGAAGAAGTGCTAGAACCTCCGATTCCAACATATCCTTATAAAGGAATTTAGGGACTTTCTATTTCTTGCATATCCCTACGGAGGACTTTAGGGGCTCTCCATATCCAGCATATCCCTATTGAAGACATTCCATATACTGCATAATGATTGCCTTCGACCAAGGATCCTCCGAGCCTTACTTTCTTAAGTCGGCTTATCCAGTGAACCATTTTCTTGAATTCCAAGAGGAACAAGTGTTGAGAGAATTTACTACAAGAAAAAATATTTTTGGTGGCGAACAAAAAATGCTACCAAAACTTACGGTAGCGTTTTAATGAACGCCATGATAAAATCCACAACTAAAAATGCATGATTTTTAGTTGCATTTATTCCAATTACACTATAAATCCTTTTATTGCAGCGTTTCTCAAATGTAACCTTAAATATATTTTTAGCATTTTAAAAACACCACTAAAAAGCTTTTTGGCTGATAGAATTTCCAACTTTACCCCTGCTTTACGACTGCGTTTACTCAACGTCAATGTATGTATTCCTATAGCGTTTTTGAAATGTAAGAAAAAGTTGTTGATTATTTTGGAGCATTATTTCATGCTATTATTCCCTATCAATGGTCTATTTTGTTTCTAGTATTTCAATCAACAATAGCTCACATAACCATCATATGCAAACAATTAGAAAAAATATTATCATATAATCAAATAAAATAACCATAACCATCCTGATACAATAGTTTTTCGACAAAATGACCAAACTCGCATATAATAATCATTCATATACAAATTCACACACCTAATACTAATAAAATGTTATACCTAACTAGTACTAACAAAATGTTTGATTACCCATGGTTCTTTGTTGCATACACAAGTGAAAGCTAGCACCATTAAAGTAAAACCTTGCTCTCTTCGAAAGTCCAATGCATGCTCAAGTGAAAGCACGACAGATAGTCAAACAATTATGTGAATTCGTAGGACTTCAAATCTGATATCAGACATCTACAACATTGTACAAGCATATCATACTATAGATAATGTCATATAAATAATCAAAGTTATAAATGAAATGAAATAAACAAAATCAAATCATATAGTTATATATAAAACTTTGTTAAATTAGTTATATTATTATTATTTATAAAATTTGTTAACTTAACTTAGTTAATTTCATAAAACTTATTTAATTTTAATAAAACTTAGTTAATTTTAGTTGAATTGGTTAACCTAGTTAATTTATTAATTTATTATTATTATTATTAAAACTCGGTTAACTTAATTATATTGTTGTTGTTGTTGTTACAAACATAGTTAATTTTTATAAACTTAGTTAATTCATCATCATCACCATCATTATTTATAAAACTTTGTTAAATTAGTTATATTTTTATTATTATTATTAAAATTTAGTTAGCTTAAACTTAGTTAATTTTAACAAAATTTAGTTAATTTTTATTAACTTGGTTAACTTAATTATTATTATTAAAACTCGGTTAACTTAATTATATGATTATTATTATTATTATTATTATAAACTTAGTTAATTTTTATAAACTTAGTTAGTTCATCATCATCGTTATCATTTATAAAACTTTGCTAAATTAGTTATATTATAATTTATAAAATGTAGTTAGCTTAAACTTAGTTAATTTTATAAAACTTGTTTAATTTTAATAAAACTTAGTTAATTTTTACTAACTTGGTTAACTTAGTTAATTTACTACTACTACTATTATTATTAACACTCGGTTAACTTAATTATATTATTATTATAAACTTAGTTAATTTTTATAACTTAGTTAATTCACCATCGCCATCATCATTATTATTTATAAAAATTTGTTAAATTAGTTTTATTATTATTATTTATAAAATTTAGTTAACTTAAACTTAGTTAATTTTATAAAACTTGTTTAATTTTAATAAAACTTAGTTAATTTTTATTGACTTGGTTAACTTAGTCAATTTATTATTATTATTAAAACTCAGTTAACTTAATCAAGCATTTTGTTAACTTGGTTACCAACCCCGGTGCATCCAAATCACTAAACAACCATATCAAACCCCAACAACACATCCCATAAAAGAAACACAATCAAGTCAAGACATCTTCCATCGCAACCATTTACAGCAAGGATCGATTCAATAATCGATATTATTCAAAGCTGAATATCTCAACCTATCAAAAAACCTATACATCAATCGTAACAAACTCAAACAAACTGAACTTATTACCAAGGTGTGAGCATCATCAGATCTAACAACACAGGAAATAAGACAGCTCGATTCAGATCCTCATTAGTGAATGTGAAATGTTGTTTGCAAATAATAATCTTGAAATTTCATAGTTTTTGAATCAAGCGCAGCAGGATTTGCACAAGTTAAACTTGCCAAATTCAATTGATAACTCAAGCATCAAATAACTGTAAGCACATCAGGTATGATCCCAAATAATGACAAAAATATCATTCAAACAGATGCAGCACGGTATGCATCAGACCTTAGATCGGGTCATCTCTCATTAACCAAGGTCAATGCCTTAGTTATAGAAATGTCTTTACTAATTTCTTGCCTCAACTTATCTGGCAGTAAAATTAAACTAGCTTAACATCTGAAGAGAAAACAAATATGAGTGAAATATAATGTATTGTATTGATACATACCTTTTACAACATATTTTCGAATACTTCGCTAGCCTTAGTTACAGTTCTTGAGGAATTTGAGGGCCAACAGTACTAAAAAGAGCATAGCTGCATGCATGAATTAAAAATTAACATTAAGCATACCTATTCACATCTTTAAATGAATATGATTTCTTTATGCAATAACATTGCCACTTACTTCGCAAATGTTAATGGTTTTAATTTAGCTATATGGGCACTTACTACTCCCCATCCAGCACCATTCGACAAAAAGCTTCAGATTCTACATTAACTGCTTGACTGGTTATGAATGGATTGAGTGATCAAATTAGTTATAGTGTTATTCCTGATACCAACCAATGGTTTTCCTTATCTCTAGTTATATTTTGTAATGGTGAACCATTGTCGAATAATTAGTTTATCTACAATGTATATTTTTCTTTAAATGATTAAATATTGAGACTTTTTGATACAAATATGTATATTTTGTAATAGTGAATCAAAATGGTTATGATTGAACTACAACTAATTGGTATCTAGTGAATATGATAGTTAACTGGAAAAAATATTATGACTTTAATGATTATTTCAACTAATGTGATGTTTTCTTGTTGATGTCATACGAATATGGATGAGACTTTAGCTTAACAATGTTTAATTGTAATGAAGCAAGGATGAGAATAGAAAATGAACTAATTATGGCTAATGATATGTTAAATGGAAGACTAGAAGTTGTTTGGATATGTTCATGTGAAGCAAACAAAGTGACAGACTAGAAGTCATAAACTATAACACCTTGTTAAACTAGTATTACAAAATGGATATTTTGAGGTGGAGATATGTAGTTGAAGCAATAATCAAAAGCAATTTGAGACAATGTGAGGTAGGTGATAAATGGGGTAGCCAAATTTTAATGAACGTTGCATAACTCTTACATTTATTTGTTTGTTAACCCGCCTTCTGGCAAGGCCGTAGACATACGGATTTAACAAAATTGACCGCTCGTTTGTCGAGACTAGAATACTATGTTTTAGTCAACTGGATGGATAGATGGTCAATCACAGATGATAATCATGATTATGAAACCAGAGTTCGGCATAGTCGATGGACAAAGTCACGGGATACTCAAAATATGGGTTTTGGCAAAAGTCGAGTTGTCGCGAGTCGCTTGGGTTTACTTTGAGTCGTTCCTGGGTTTGCTTCGAGTTTTCATGGAGTCTGCTTTGGGTCACATTGAGTTGTGCTTCGAGTTGCTCTGGGTTGGTAGGAGTTCACGAGTGGGTCGGTGTTGTGGAGATTTTGGGTCGGTCAAAAGGTGGTTCGGTCATGATGATGTGGGTCGGTAGTGGTATGGATCGGTTGTCGTGTGGGTTGGTGATTGGAGTGGATCGGTGATTGGAGTGGGTCAACATGGAAGGTGATTCAGCATTTGGACGGGTCGGTGCTTGCTCGGCTCCAAGATGGACCCGGGTCGGCATAGGAAATCCCTGGGTCGGCTATAGAGATGGATTGTGGGTCGGCATGTTTTAGATCACCCCGAGTCGGCATCATCACAAGCTTGGATTGGCATCTCTGGGTCGGTCCAAGGGAGTGGGTCGGCAACACATGGGGATCGGCATGTTTGGAGTGGTCGGCTACTTCAGGTCGTGGTATGAGTTACTTCAGGCTAGCTGTGGAAAAAGGGATGGATCGGCATAGAGGAAATAGCATGGGTCGGCAATGTTTTGCTCTGAGTCGTGACACGGTTTTCTTCAAGTCAAGCATAAGCTGCTTCGAGTCATTACTTAGGAAAACTTAGGTTGGCATACCCAGAATCAGGGTCGGTTGTAGTGAGGGATTGTGGATCGGCTATGGAATTGATGGGCCTGGATCACTCAGGAAGCCCAGTAATTCAGGTTTTGCCTATAAATACAACATGTGGGGCTTCGGAAAAGGGGATCTTCATGTTGTTTCCCTTCATCTTCTTCATTGAGGCTACTCTGCCATTATTGTTTTAAGAACTCCGGATTGCAACTATAATGATTCTCACATCAATAAAAAGGAAAATTATGGAGTGGACATAGGCTAGAGTCAGCCGATCCACTATAAATCTTTTGTTATTACTACTTTCTTTTTAATTTTTACTGTTCTTCATATTTATACTCTCTACATACACTCTATCTGTGACCTGTGACTGTTATTTGGTGCTTTCATCTAGATTTGGATGTTAGTGACCAATTTCGGCGCTAACATTGTTAATTCTATATTTCTTGTAAATGAGATGAATAGTAACTTTATACATAATTAATAGTAAACATTACAGTTATGATGACATACCTTGCAAGCAATTACATCAAACTGAGTGTCCTGCTAGCAACCACCATTTTCTTTAAGATACTTGTTTGTTTCTATATCTAAAAGCATAGACAAACTAGTTATTTTGATTATGTTGCAAAATGTATTATGATAATAATCCTTATTAAAGATATTAAAAGGCAGCCTATGCTTAGGCAAGCGGCTGGTTCTATGGATTCCTTAAAACCATCAATAGGTTAATGACATATGCATGCAAAAGAGATTTAATATCTAAGTTGTTATGTGCTTACTTGTCGTTTTTATATCATATAAATACACTTCCAAACACAGCAGGAAGTTAGAAAGTGTTGTTGATTACTTGATTGTAATTATTATTGTTAATGTTATTGTTGATGTTGTTAATTTATTATTGTTATTACTATTATTAATGGTTTTATTTTATTGCTGCAAGGAGTATATCTTTATGTTATTACCACTTCCGTTTATCTTGTAAATGTTAAATAAAAAGGAAAACATAGCTACCTCAACTAACCTTCTTTGGAGAGCCGAATAAAGTTCTGAAAATCGGATTCAGGTGGCTTTTGATATGGCATATCATCTCGACTCATCATTGTCAACTTATTATAGTTTCACAACATCTCTCATATCATCAGGAAAAGTCGGAGGGAAAAGGAAATAGTCTAAGATTATTCACCCTAGGTAAATTTAAGATAGAGTCCTTTGGTGATAAAGCCTTTTTAAGGGTTTTCTTTAGTCCACCTTCATAATCTAAGACATGTGTCTATGATACAAGAGTAATAAAATTTAATAATAATAGTAAATACATAAATGTAATATAAAGCATGGTTATAACAGTATATTTACAAATAAAGCAACACTGCCAACACCCTTCGAATTAACAAGAGGGTCACCCTTAACAACTGCATCATGTATAGGGAAGGGAAGCTGGGTTAGTATCTACATAAGAAAAAAGACTGGATCGGACGAACTAGATGTCATTAACCTATGAATTTAATATAATATGTAAATGTGGAAGTATTTATCATGTCTACACTAGATGTCATACAATATCGACTTTAGGCGGACAAAGAGATGCTACATCAATGTACCTACATTTCCATTTGAAAAGCTATTGTTTTGATCAGGCAAATCTATAAATTAAAAAAAAGTCATGTGAAATTGTAATTGTGTAATATCATGTTTGCAGTTCATATATACTGAATCACTTAGGGCAGAAGTATACTGGCATATCATTGTTATCACCTGACATACGTATGTAAAGGTTCAGGGATACCGAATAAAAAGAAGCATGAAGTAAAATATATTTGAAAATGTCATAGGAAAATGCAAATCCAGCTTTTTGCACCCAAAATAGCATATTCGAAAAAACCATATGAATCTCTATACATATGTTTTATGAAAGAAGTGCCTATACTTGATGAAAATGATAATATTGTTTGGTAAGCTGTTTATTATGAGTGGAAGCAACAATTTTTCTCTACATGCAAATGTTTTGGGCAACAGAACCATAAAAACTTGTTGAAATGATGGATTCTCTATCAATTATAAAACCATCGAAAATATATTATTATAAAACCGCAAGCTTATGGCGTACAATCGTAGTACGTATGCGAGTACGGTTCAATCCATGGGGAAAGAATTAAACTAAAATATTACCCAATCAAATTAGCCCAAGGTTTTGAAATTGTTTTAAACTTAGAAAATTGTAGAAAACAAAATAGAGCAAAAGTGAATAAAATTATGAGATTAAGGAACAATTTAGAGGCAGATCCACTTCCAATCATTCATATAAATCAACACAAAATTCATATATAATCTCACATTTAAATTTTAAGTAGGAATAGTTGATGTGTTTATTATAAGTATAGTTTATTTGGGCTATTAGTTAGCGCAACTTAAATCATCAAACTTTAACCCACCATTCAAATCCAATTATCAACTCTCATGAAAATGACATGAAATTAAAAATAAAATCTATTTCAAGCATGATTTATCTACTATGAACTAATAACATAGATCATCAATTTTTTATTTTAGTTTGACTTTCATCATCAAAATCACTTAGGCAAATGACCAAATAGTTTATGTTTATATTGGATTAATCATAGCATATTTGAGATGTCAACATAGACTATCAAATTCAATAAAAAAGAAACATAAACTACCATCATTCATAATTTCCATCAATCACAACAAATGCAACCATGTTATTTTGATCTATTATGATTCATAAGAGCTTCATTACCCCTAAATTAAATAGGTTTTGCTTCTTATATTTGAATTCATATCAACATAAAATGATTTAAGCATAAAAAGTAAGGAAAACGAGAGTTAATTAAAAGAAAAGAGAACTAACTACTTGCATAAAATAAATCTAAACTAATTGCATGAATTAAATCTATACAATTAACATGAAATAAAAGAGACATAAACTAACATAAAGAGCATGAAATAAAATAGCACAAGAGAAAAGAGATGTAAACAAAAGCAAATAAGAAGAAGCAAAGAAGCCATTAAAAAGACATTTTATCTATCGTTGGTTTTGTGGCTACAATATGCATAAAAAAAGAAGCTAATTACATAAAACATAAGGGGTATTTATACATTCCTGAAACTCTAACTCCATTTTTATAGGACTAACAAAAATTCCCTTAAGATTGTGTAGCCTCCAAGTAATCATTAAGAAAATGATTAATCCCCACTAATATGCCTTTAAATCTCCATTAATATGTGCATGTGCTTTTATTATGGTCCATTAGTTAGTGGGTATGTAGGCTCCTTCATCTTGCATTATTTCTTTTTTATCTACATTCTTTTGGCCTTGAACATTTGTGCATGCATATATCCATGAAGCTCCATTCAATTTGCACTCAATTTCCTACAAATAAAAATGTGCAAATAATTTTTTTCAAAATTAATTCATACACAAAATTACCATTTTGCCCTCGATGAATATGATTTCAAAACAGTTTAGATTTTGGTTTAAACATGTAAAATACCCTAATATGCTTACTTGTTTTAATAAAAGAAGATTAAATATGGAAATAAAATATACACTTTCTCGTGCACATCAAATACCTTCATGCTTATCTTTTAATTCATCCTCAGATAAACTAAGACTAGGATAAATCCATTTTCGTAGGAAACACGATTGCATTGAGCATATGCAACAAGCCATTAAACTTCTAGTTGTCTCTAGTAGGACGAGTGTTATCTTGTGAGGGTTTGCAATGGATACTACATATAAAATCCAAATACGATATGCAAATTCTAATGCGATTACATGATGCGAGTTTTTGAAATATTTACAAATGAAGAATTTACTTTTAAATTGACACGAGCAAGTTAGATATAAATTTTGATTATTATAAGAAATTTTAGTCTTTTTACTCATTAAAACTTCCGACAAAAATTAAATGTCATCACAATTAGACTCTATTTTTGTTAGTTGGTTCGATTGATAACATAGTGCAACTATGAAACGAATCCTTTAGTTGATTATCAAAGTTATGCAAAGTGGTATTTTTATTTCTTTTGAATAACAAGTCAAATCAAATAAGTGAAGATAGTGCTTGGGTTTCAATTGCTTGCTCTCTCTAGGTGTTTATTATTATTATTTTAATTTTATTTACATACACCTAACTTAGATAAACCAAGGCCAGACATAACGATCATGCACTACCTTTAGGGCTTACGTGAGAAGGGTATAAATTGTGACGAGTGTACATACTTATGTGTGAACGCATGACTCTGGGTGTGTCTTATTTTTATGAAATACTTATTTTGTATTTTTTTTGAAAAGAGAGAGTTATGCAAAATAAACTTAGCACCACTTAACATAGAAGATCAAAAATGTTATCGCCTTTACTATAAATCAACCACTCTTTTAAATAAAGATTACAACTAGGATATACTTTATAATTATCACATATGAACCTTCATATATACTAGCTACACCATAGTTACTTGTAATCAAACTTTTTTTAACGACAAGTAAATTTTTCAAAAATTTCAATTTAATATTAAAAACGTATACTTATTCTATCGTGTTTCTTTAAAAGTAAATCAAAATGCTAAAATAATTTGTTTTGTTTTTTTTTGTGTTTTTGGAAAGAAAATGCAAAAAATAAACCATGAAAAAACAAAATAAACATGAGACTCCCCCTACACTTGATTTTGACTGTGTCCCCATAATCAATGCATGGTATAATGGGTGTAACAGAGAAAATCATATACAAATTTGTAATAAAGGGTTAAAATTTCTTACTAGATGCAGTGTGGCTCATGAACAATCTGGGCTTTTCTCCTCGATCACTCGCTAACTCCATTAAGATTTTAAACAATGACCATTGACTTTAAAAATCGATCAATCCCTAGGGTTTTCTATTTCTATGGCACTGTGTGAAAAAACAATACGTACCACGTATGCTCCTGTCCACCTTGATTTTAATTTCCCAGGGAACAAATGAAGTCGAGAGTCATACAAAAGAACTTTTTGATTTGGTGAATTTTTTTCTTAGGAATGACTTGTCATAAAAAACTTTCGTTTTTTCTTTGTAAATTTTCTTATTTTCATATGCTTCGTTCCTAATATTCTCTTATTCATCGAGTTGCAATTTTCTATTTTCACCAACCTTTTTAAGATCAAAATTTATGTTCTTAATCGCCCATAATGCTTTATGTTCAAGTTTGAAGGGAAAATGGCATGCTTGATCATATATTAACCTTAAAAGAGAATCCTTAAATTAGTTTCATACGCAGTTCTATAAGCCCATAGCGCATCTGCCAATTTTTGCGACCAATCTTTTTGATTGTTATTACAGTTTTCTCCAAAATTTGCTTGACTTGGCGATTTGAAACTTCAACTTGACCTCAAGTTTGAGGATTATAAGGAGTTGATAACTTGTGGGTTATTAAGTATTTCTTCATTAGAGTTTCAAATGATCGCTTACAGAAATAGGTTCCATTATCGCTTATTATTGTGCAAGGTGTTTCAAACCTCGAAAAGATGTTTTCTTTTATGAAGTTCACAACAACTTTGTGGTCATTTGTTTTACATGGAATGGCTACAATCCATTTAGAGACATAATCAACAGCAAGAAGAATGTAAAGATTTCCAAAAGAATTGGGAAACGATCCTATAAAGATAATACCCCAAACGTCAAAAATTCTGATCGTAAGAATGGAGTTCAAAGGCATCATGTTTCATTGAGAGATTTTCCTAGCATTTGGCAGCAATCACAAGTTTTACATAACTTGAATGCATCTTTGAAAAGTGTACGCCAGTAAAAACCACATTGGAGTACCTTTTCCACTTTTTTCTTAGGTTCGAAATGACCACCACAAGCTTGGTCATTACAAAACGAAAGAACACTCTTAATTTCACAAACGCAACGTCAAATGATTTGGTTGGAACAATACTTAAACAAGTATGAATCATCCTAATAGAAGTATTTGACTTGGGAAGAAATTAATATTTATCTTGTTTCGACCAAAATAAAGGAGTTTCCTTAGTTACTAAATAGTTCACTACATCGGCATACCATAAGTCGATGGATACAGAAAGGAGTTGTTTATCAGGAAAGTTCTCGTTGATTGGTAAAGATGATATAGCATTTGGAAGACGCGACAGATGATCAGCAATGACGTTATCAGATCATTTTTTGTCTTTGACCCTAAGGTCAAATTCTTGGAGTTACAGGATCCAACAGATCAAACGAGACTTAGCATCCTTTTTAGCGAAAAGGGATCTAAGAGCGGAGTGGTCAGTGCAAACTGTAATATGTGAGCCAATCAAACAAGGTCAGAACATTTCGAGCGCAAAGACTACCGCTGGAAGCTCTTTTTCAGTGGTTGGGTAATTGAGTTGAGCATCTTTTAAAGTCATACTTGCGTAGTAAATGACATGAAGAATTTTGTTGACGCGTTGTCCTAAGATAGCACCAACCGCACAGTTAGAAACGTCACAATTTCGAAAGGAAGATCCCAGTTGGATGTGCAAATGATGGAAGTGGAAATGAGTTTATTTTTGAGATGTTTGAAAGTAAAAACATACTCAGAAATAAAGTAAAATGGGACGTTTTTTTTTCTAGAAGAGTCATTAAAGGTCGAGCAGGTTTACTAAAGTCTTTCACAAAGCGTCGATAAAAACCAAAGTGTCCTAGAAATGAATGAGTGTCTTGACAGATTTTGGGAATGGGTGGATTTGCAATTATGTCAACTTTTGCTTTATCCACCCCAATGCCTTTGTTTGAAATAACATGCCCAAGAACAATGCCATGTTTGACCATAAAATGGCATTTTTCCCAGTTTAACGTTAAGTATTTGTCCTTGCATCAATTCAGAACCATCTCAAGATGGTGTAAGCACTCAAAAAAAGACTTTCCAAAGATGGAAAAATCACCCATAAACACTTCCAGAAAACGATCGATTATGTCAGAAAAGATGCTGACCATGCATCTTTGGAAAGTAATAGGAACATTGCAAAGGCCAAATGACATACGTTGATATGCAAAGGTGCCAAAGAGACATGTGAAAGTCGTTTTCTCTTAATCTTTGAAAGCGATTGAAATTTGATTATAACCGGAATAACCATCAAGAAAGCAATATAATTCATGGTTGGATAATCGTTGAAGCATTTGGTCAATGAAAGGAAGAGGGAAGTGATCTTTACGTATTGCAACATATAATTTTGATAACTAATGCAAACATATCAACCTATTTGAGTATGAGTGGAATGATTTGATTAGCGTCGTTAGTGATAATGGTAAGCCTAGACCTTCTAGGCATGACATGAATTAGGCTAACCCATGAACTATCAGAAATGGGGTATATGATTCCGTTATCGAGAAGTTCAAGAATTTCGCCTCGAACCACATTCTTCATTTTGAGGTTAAGCCTTCGTTGTGCATCACGAACAGGCTTGGCTTCATCAATTAAGTGGATACGATGTTGAACAAGAGAGGAAATAATTCTCTTTATATCGGTAATTGATGAATGAATTGCCTCTTTTTTTCGATAAAATTGTAAGAAGGGAAGCTTCTAGGTCAAGAGAAAGATTTGAAGAGACAATGATAGGAAACATTTCATTGTCACCAAATTATGCATACTTAAGGTGATCAGGAAAAGGTTTTAGTTTTTACCTAGAAGGTTTTTTAATCAAAGAATTTATTTGAAGTTCTGACTCAACCATGAGGGGTTCAAACGGAAGTGCATTTTCAATCTTGTTAGGCTCATCTTGAAATAGTTGTTCGTATTCGGTCTCACGTTCGTTGTTAAGGTAAATTATTTCCTTGTCAAAATTTCCTTGAATGGAGTTAACTTCGAACATTTGGTCAAGTGGTTCGTTCAGTTGATTTTCGAGATTGAAGATGTTAAGATCAAAAGTCATGTTGCCAAAAGAATTTTTCATCGAACCATTTCAACAATTGATCAGGGCATTCGAAGTGGCCAAGAAAAGTCGTCCTAAAAGTCAATGGAATTTGACTCATTGGATAGTTCACAGGTTGTGTCTCTAGGATGATGAAATCGACGAGGAATATGAATTGATCAATTTTGATGAGTACGTCCTCGATTTCTCCCATGGGTTCCTTTATCAAACGATTGACAAATTAAGGAGTTAATTTCATCTATTTTAGTTCACCTAAGGCAAGTTGTTGGCAAATTGAATAACGAATCAAATTGACACTCGCACCTAAGTATAGTAAGCACTTATTAATCATCTTGTCTCCTATAGTGTACAAGATCGTCGGACATCCAGGATCTTTGTATTTTATGGGAATTGATTGAGACAAGACTTCGCTAAGACCAGTAGATAAGAAAACTTTCTTGGGTACATGAGTGTGTCGTTTTTGAGTACAAAGTCTTTAAATTTTTTGCATAAGTTGGAACTTCTTGAATGATATAAAGAAGAGGGATGTTCACTCCACTCTGACTTGTTTGAAAATTTCCAACATCTTTTCCATTTGATCGGAATGTTTCTTAGGTCGAAGTCGATGTGGAAATGGAATTCGATACTCAGTAGGTCAGTCAACTTGCGTATAATAAGAAATTGGTTTGGCAAATGATTCGATATTTGACTCGATGTTTTGTTCAGAATCGCTTGTCTTTTTCGAAGTGTCAAGAAGAGCTTTCGGTAAATTGTTTGGATTGACAACTTGGTTATTGATTAGTTTACTGGAATGCAAAGTCGTGATAGCATTCATTTGGTTCACATTGCTAACTTGAAAGACATGATCTTGATTCAAATTCGTGTTCTAATATCTAGGTTCGGAACCGATTGACATGGGAATGTGCCTTGTTCATGTTCACTCATAGACGTGGCTAATTGACTCATTTGCATTTGAAGTTTAGCAATTGATTGACTCGTATTTTGCATGTATGAGGTTAACAAATTTTGCAAATTGCTATTTGATTGAAGGTTTTGAGTGGTCGCTTTAGCCAAAATTAAGACTTTTCTCAAGTGAAGTCAATCGTTTATCGTCTTGGGGAGAAAAAGATTGTTGAGATTGATTCAAAGACGGAGGCATAAAATTTTATTGAAAGTGGTTGGGCTAAAAAGGAGGATTTGAAGCACTGTTCGGAAACGCTTGAAAATTGGGACGAACCAAATTCGTGTTAGAATTATTTTAGTTCCATGAAAAATTAAGATGATTTCTCCAACCAAGATTGTACATTGGAGAAAATGGATCATTCTTAACCTTGTTAAAAGCATTGATTTGTCTTACTGAATGAGGGCACTGATCAGCGATGTGATTCAGATCGTTACATTTATAACACAATGGTTGGGAAGCTTGGTTCATTTGATTGGATGAGCAAACATTATCGAATTTACTGATTATTGCATAAAATTTGGCTTCCAAAGCCAAAGACGATCCTATCGAGTGTGCACTTGATCGTGAATAAATGAATTTTTCAATTGAACGTTCTCATTACGATGATTTTTCGGTCAAGTTCTCAAGGAATTGCCAAACATCGTCATGATGTTAGGCTAGGAAATTGCCTTAGCACATTGATTCAAGCATGGTACGTGAACTATTTTCAAATCAATCGTATAAGATTTGGCAAAGAGTCCATTTTTCAAAATTATGGCAATAAAATTTTATCAAAAGCTTTTTAATTTTTTCAAAGAATTTTTCGAAAGGTTCATCCCTGAGTTGATGAAATTTCACAATTTCGTTTCGTATTTTGTTTATATTTTCCAAAGGGTGGAATTTTTTTAAGAAAACTTTAACTAATTCATCCTAAGTTTTGATCGAGTTCGAAGGTAAGCCATACAACCATTTTGCAGCAAAATCTGTAAGCGCGAATGGGATTAACTGAAGTTTGATTACATCTTCACATAATTGTTGGAGTTTAATGGTTGCACATACTTGCTCGAATTTTGTTAAGAAGATATATGAGTCATCTTGTTTAAAATTACCAAATTTCTGGAGCGTGGCAATATGATTGGAATGAATTTCGAAATAATTACCCCTTGGGGAAGGTAATGTGATACATGAAGGAAAAGAAACTCTGTTGGAAAAGAATCTATCCATGAGAGTTTAGGGAGGGTTTTCATTAACCATCGTCGAAGGATTATTCATTCGAGTTAAACGATTTGTTGTTGTGACGAATCTAAGTACTCATGCACAAGTGAAAAGATCAAGGAGAGAGAGACGTGGGAATCAAGGTTAAAAGAATGAAATGAAGTAAAAAATTCCTTTTTTTTGTTTTTCTTAAAGGAAAAATATTTACCAAAAAAAATTATTTTCAAAACGGAGATTTGATTTGTTTTGTTTTTTTTTTAGTTTTGAAAAAAAATGTTTTGGTTTTTTTTTAGTTTTTGAAAAGATTTTTTGGATTTTTGATTTTTTTAATAAGAACTAAATTAGATAAAATGCTTATTTTTTTATTTTGTTTGATTTTTTTTCAAAGGAAAATATTTGTTTTATTTTGAATTTTTGTTTAAAAACTAAGTTAAGGAAAATGAGATTTTTTTTTTTACTTTGGATTTTCTTTTCTTTTTTTATATAGGCATGAACTAATGCAACTAAATGAATGCAAGGATTTAACTATAAATTTTATGTCCTTACTATCTCCTAACCCAAAATCGTATAATCATGCTTTGACTTAATTCAACAAAATAGTTCTTAGCCTAGTAATGGACATGAGTTATCGGTGCACCACGAACCACCTTAACAATGCAACCTAAAGTTTAAGTACCTTTAAAGAAACAATCACTATAATGTCTACCAATCACCATAATATTTACAAATGATTATTACTCTACCATAGCCTAGACACCAAGAAATAAGTCGTTAAAAGAAGGAAACTTGTCAAAATACAATTAAGCCCTTGATGAGACCATGAAACCCTTAAGTCCAAAAGTCTAACCATTATTATTAATCAAATTTTATGATGAAAAACAATTTGTGAGCCAAGGAAGGGGTGATGAAATCTCCACCTTGTATGAAGTTTGGTATTGCCCTTAGAAAACAAAAACAAGATGAAATGAATGCAAAATAAAAATTAAACGTGTATTAAAAATACAACTACAAATGAGATTTGATTTTGTTCTTGTTTTTCTTTTTAAATGCAAGCAACCAACAGCGCAAGAAAAATAAAATAAGCGTCAAGAACACGATATCAGGGCATGTAGAATTATTAGCATTTTTATTAAACAGCAATTTTTTTAGCAAGCAATTTATTTTTGCAAGCAATTCCTCATTTTTGATTTTTTACAACCTGAAATTTACACTTGAAAAAGAGTTGAACAATATCATTACATTTTTTCTTGTATTTTTCTTTTCTTCTTTTTTTAGAAAGCTAAGAAAAAGAAACATAACGAATTCACACTAAAAAAAATTTAAAAAAGTTTTTGTAAAGTTTTTATTTGTTTTTTGAACTAAAAACAGAATTTACAAATAAATTTTTTTAAGTCAGCCCACTTTGGGCAACTCAATACTTCAATTCCCCTTTAGAGATACCTTCCTCTTGGTTTTAAAAAAAAGAAAATCACGTAAATTAAAATAAACAAAAATTAAAAAAGAAAAAGAAAGGGAAAAATGCAATTTTGTAAAACGTGATTTAGGTGATTTGCATTTTTTGGAATTAGGGGTATTTGTGGGCGATTGGTTTGGGTTGTTTGCTGTAGGCAGAGATTGCAGTGGTGAAGTGTGATGAAGTTGTGTTTTTGTTGTAGGGTGTTTTGGGTGAAGGCCGGTGAATGTAATATGGTTTGAAGAAGGTCCGATTCGTGGATTGGAATTGGAGTGGTGATCTAGTTGTGGATTTGAAGGAGGTGTTGTTGTTTGTTGGTGACTGTCGTAGAGGAGTTTACAATTGTAGCTTTAAGCAAGTAGAACAAGTGAGGTAAAAGGAGTTGTGAAGTGTTGCAGAATTAGACTGAGGTTGTTTGGTTTGTAATTTTGATGAACAAGTGAAGTATCAATGGGGTTGCAGCAAAGAAGTAGGCTATTGTAGCGATGGTTATATGGCGGAGGAGGTGAACGGCAGTTTGAAGCAACAGTGAGGTGGAGATGGTGGGTGGTTGATTGACAGTGAGATAGTGGGTGATGTAATGGGTATTTGTGAAGCGCAGTTTGTTTTTGTTTGTGTATGAGATGGTGGAGGTTGGTGATGGATAAGGTGTGTTGTGCTTGGTGAATGGGGATGGTTGTTGTTTGACAGTACATGGCGAGGACCGTGGTTGTAGTGGAAACCGTGACGTGTGGTGGAAACAGAGGTTGGTTGTTTGTTGGTGAAGGGCAATTTTGGTTGTTTGATGGTGAACTTGCAGTGTATAGTAGAGGGATAGGGAATGGAGGTTGGATATTTTAGGCAGTGAGGAGGATGGTTTAGGTTTGGGTTGGTGAAGAAAGCAGGTTGATGGTAGACTAAACAGAAATAACAGAACAAGTTTTTTTTTGTTTTGCAAATTGTAATCAAATAGTGCAACTTTGAAATGCTTTTTGTCTGTTCAATTGTTTGTGTCAAGATGCAAAGAAAAGGATATGAGAAAATAGTAAATGGTAAATAGAATATCAGAAAAAAATGCATGGGAAAATTATTATTTTTAGTAAATGCTAACACAAGATAACATCAAAACTAAACCAAATGAAAAAAACAGAAAATGTAACAACAAATTGACAACACAAATCTTTTTTTCAAAAAAAATTCAAAAAATAAAATAAAACAAGAATAATTCGAAGAGTACAGTTAAGATTAAATTGCTTTCTCCAGCAACGGCGCCAAAAACTTGTTGAAACGATGGATTCTCTATCGACTATAAAACCGTCGAAAATATATCATTATAAAACCGCAAGCTTACGGCGTACTATTGTAGTACATATGTGAGTACGGATCAATCTACAGGAAAAGAATTAAATTCTAATATTACTTAATCAAATTGGCCCAAGGTTTTGAAATTGTTTTAAACTAAGAAAATTATAGAAAACAAAATAGAGCAAAGTGAATAAACCTATGAGATTAAGGAACAGTTTAGAGGCAAATCCACTTCAAATCATTCATACAAATCAACACAAAATTCATGTATAATCTCTCATTTAAATTTTAAGTAGGAATGATTGATGTGTTTATTATAAGTATAATTTGTTTGTGCTATTAGTTAGTACAACTTAAACCATCAAACTCTAATACATCATTCAAACCCACATATCAACTCTCACGAAAATGACATGAAATTAGAAATAAAATCTATTTTAAGCATGATTTATTTACTATGAACTAGTAACATAGATCATCAAATTTTGATTCTAGTTTGACTTTCCTCATCAAAACCACTTAGGCAAATGATCAAATAGTTTATGTTTATATCGGATTAAGCATAGCCTACTTGAGATGTCAACATAGACTACCAAATTCCCTAGTAAAGAAACATAAACTACCATCATTCATAATTTCCATTAAGCACAACAAATGCGACCATGTTATTTTGATTTAAAGTGATTCATGAGAGCTTCATTACCCCTGAATTGAAGAGGTTTAATGTAACTCCCCACCTCTATTCTCACACTAGCCAAGGACACTATGGAGTAATGCCGTCAACTAGCACGAAGAATAAGGCTGTTGAGGAGCGACCATCTGTGTAATTGCTTTGTGCAAGTACCGATATATCAGATAGTATTACATGCATTTTGTTTCAAAAGGAAATCTAACATATCAAATACAAACACAAGGCCACTACACAGTGGCTATGTGGTCTTCGAAAACAAATATAAAATAAACATAACATAAATCAGTCGTAGATATTCATACCACAAAGGTGGAAACAGATATGAATATAACACGTAAAAGTGTACATCAAAGTAGTGGTCATGTAAGATCCGCTACACCACAAAAGAATAGGAACAAGTGCTAGACAAAAGAATATGTATACATAAAGGAGTCTCTATCTCGAATGTATACAACAAAAACTACTAAGCTAAGTAGTTAGCCCAAAAGTCGGATGTAGGATCATGATAAGAAGTCAAGCGGAAGCACCTGAAATACCTCGGTCTGACCCGAGTATTATTTAAGAAGAAAATAATAAGCGGATCAGTCTAGCTATAAATATCATTTAAAATGAGATAATATAAGAGATATGATAAAAACGTATGATAACAAAAATGTCATACTGTGACAAATATACATTAAATAACAACAAAAATCATACAATATCTCAAAAATCTCAAACACCAAAAAGAATGTCATATTCTTTATGTTATTCAACAAACCACAAATATTGACAAACATATCAATGTCAATCGCAAAAATTGGTGGAACACAAATTCTAGAAATCATCGACTAGAAATCCAGAAATCACAAAGGGGGAGGCCTATCACAAATGGAAGTATGAAAACTCACCAACACGTGTATCACAAACGGAACGCTATTCCATAAACCGAACATCGACGCACCTAGAAAGATATGCCCCATGCGCAGTCGAACATCGACGCACCTGAAAAGATACGTCTCATGCCTAGTCGAACATCGACGCACTTGAAAAGATACGCCCTATGCAAAGTCTAACATCGATGCACCTAAAAGGTACGCCCCATGCAAAGTCGAATATCGACGCACCTAAAAAGATACGCCCCATGCATAGAGGAACATTGATGCACCTAAAAAGATATGCCCATGCTCCGACTTATCAAGCCGATTGATCCACGAACGGTCCAAAAACCATAGGTCGCTAGCCCATAAAAATGAGCCGAAGCTCCATAAAACGAGGTAAAGTCCCCCACGCGGACAAAGAGACATCGCATCGCTAGCCTAAATCACAAAACGATCATCATTGATCGATAAGTGTAAATTACACTAAGCTAGTAAATAAATGAGTTTAGCTTCATATTCCATAACCACTGGCTCAACTTAAATATTTACGAGCAAATTGTAGATCTCCAATCGAAAATTATCATAAGATTTTCAATCGAACAAGTCTAAGAATTAACCAACAAAGTAAACGCAAGCATTTCATACCACTTGTTTTGTTAAGTCATTTAATTGGATTTCTCGAACGAATGAGGTAAAGGTTTGTATATACTAATAGATTGGAAAACGGTTTTAAAAGCGAGTTTGATATTGAAAGTAAATGTTGAAATCGTTTTGATGAAAGAGTTTGAATATTTACTGCTAGTATAGAAACTCTTGCATTTTAAAGTGACAAACCATAAAAATGATTGTAGAAACAATCAATCATCAAAAATTCATATACGAAGACGTGAATTAAATCCAAAGAAATCGATACTAAATCCATCAAAATGGATATTCCCAAAAATCCAAAGAAAAAAGTCATCAAAGTCGATAATAAGTGATAACAACAAACCGGATCAACAAAAATCGATTAAAATTGGAAATCCACTCAAAAACAGCAAAAATAGGCAAAATGAACAGTTCCAGACGTCTGAAATTACCAAGCAGACATCTAAACCACAAATCAGACGTCTGCTTGGATTTCCAAACGTCTGGATTTTGTCTCTGCCTTTTTTCTTTTTCCAGGGACTGATTCCTGACATCTGGATTTCTCAACCAGACGTCTAAATTTGAAACCAGACGTCTGGATTTTCTTCAAGATGTTTGAAATTTCCTGCTAGGCAAAAATCAACCTAGCTCAAAAAGGGAAAAAATCCAAACCGAAAGCGATGGATGAGAGACGACGACTAGGGATTTACGCCAAGCGATAACCCAGCCTTATAGACTCTTCGATACACCCCAAATAACATGTTCAAACATCCAAGATAAGATCTTTAAAGATTTTGACTTCAAAATACCAAAATTGAAAAAATTCACCAAAACAATTCAAATCAAAAGCAAATGAACATGAGTAGATGTTAGGAATTCATACCTAACAATAATGAAAGTTATAGACGCAGATGTGAGTTAAAAATACTCACCTTTAAACCCAAAAACACAAGTGAGAAGCTATAAAACAAGGCAAGATCAACCACTCTTCAATTTCAACTCAAGAAGCTTCGATCTAAGCTCATAAGAAAAATATTTTCTAAGTCAGGGTTTACGAATTTCTGAAAATGGAAGAGGAATTGAGATGGAGAAGATGAAGATGATGCTTACCTAAGCTCTTGATTTCTAGAAACTTGAATTTGAATTTCCTAGCAAAACTAGGGCATTAGGAATTTTGAGTCTCCTTTCTTTCCCCCATTTTTACTAAAGCTTGAGTGTTAGGAAATATATGGAAGAATGAAGAGGAATGGAGTGGAGTTGGGTTAATATGTTGGGTTAATGGGCTGAAACCCAAACCCAAAGCCCAAATAGAAAATGTCAAAATTCAAGCTAACCCCAAACATATCGATGTTTATACTTAAAAGGGTTACAAACGGAATTTTGAACTCAATGGAAGTGGTCTCGAGTTCTAATTCGATTGTTTGCAAAAAGTGGCATTTCGGACTCTAATCCGACTAACGATGCTACATTTAAACAAAATATTTAAATATACAATAGTAAAATATATGGGTTGTTACGGACTACCCTCCTTAGAGAAGTTGCATCCTTGCAATACTTAAGAAGAAAATAAAAAGTAACAACCATAAAAGCATATCAACACAAAAGAAAATTTGAAATAAGGAGTTCACCCCTAAGGAGCACGAGAGAGTAAGTCCGGATATGTTCACTCGATGAATTCTCTAGATTCCCAAGAGCAATCCTTAGGATTTGAGGACCACTGAACTTTCACAAGCAGGATACCTTTATTTCGAAGGCGTTTGACATCTGAAGCAATGATATGAATAGGATGCTGCTCATAAGTCAAATTAGGCGAAACTTCAATTTCTTCCACAGCACCAGACTCAAGAATAGAATCGGAATCTCGAAGATATTTCCATAGTTGAGAAACATGAAACACGTCATGAATAGCAGAAAATTGAGCCGGTAACAAGAGGCGATAAGCCACGGAACCAATACGTTCAGTGATGGGAAATGGACCAATATATCGATGTGCTAATTTTCCTGATTGATTGAAACGCACAACACCTTTCATAGGTGAAACACGAATAAACACAAAATCTCCGACAGAAAATTCTAATTTCCTTCTTCGGTTATCGGCATAGGATTTTTGCCAACTTTGAGCTTCAAGAATGCGGTCTAAAAGAGATGGATGAGCCTCAAGGCTACATAGAACAAGAGATGAATATGAATTGGATTCACGATCTCGAACCTCACAAGTGGATAAAGTCTCAAGATCCTTCCATTCGGATATCATCATAGAAACAACCGCTTGTTGCTTACGACGATGGACATCGGCAACACGGTTTCCTTTTCCGGGAGTATAAAGAATATCAAGATCATAAGATGCAAGTAACTCGAGCCAACGATGTTAATGCAATTTAAGTTCCTTTTGAGAAAATAAATAAGTCAAAGATTTATGATTGGTGTAGAGAGTGAATTTCTCTCCCAAAAATAATGATGCCAATTCTAAAAGCGAAAAAAAAAGCCGCAAACACTTGATCATGAGTGGCATACCTAGTCTCGATAGGCTTTAATTGTATAGAAGCATAAATGATAGAACATTCCCTTCCGCAAGAGAACAACACCCAAACCAATAAAACTAGCATCGGTACAAACAATAAAGTCTTGGTTCCCTTCGGGAATCACAAGAATAGGAGTATCAGAAAAGAGTTCTTTTAATTGATCCTCTTTCTCGGAAAGCTAAGACTATCAAAATTATAATTAACTTTATTTAGTCATCTTTCTAGAAAATTTTAATTATTCCAAGTCAATTTACTGTGTCTGATTGTCTCATCGTAGCATTTAGGAGATTCCTATCGATAACGTTGATCAAGCACATCGACCAGCATTCTTAAAGCACTCAATAGGCAAAACAACACAAAATCATCTTCTATTTGATAAAAATATCTCTTAAAAACTTTACCAATATTCTTTGCTCGTTTTAAGAACAAAATCCAATTATACTTATAAAACCTTATTAAAAGATTTGCAAATTTTAAATTGCTATTTTCATCCATAATCAATGGATACATGGCGGACTTATCGAGATGTTCGTAGAATACTCGATTCATAAGATGGATTAAATAAGCTGGATGGTTCATCAAAAAAATGGCATAACAAGCCATTCATAAGAATCATAATGAGTGCGGAATACGGTTAGTGGAACACTATCGTCCACAACTCATAGCTGATGAAAACTGGTGGCAAGGTCGAGCTGAAAAGACCCTTGCACCACACAATAGATCACTTAGGTGGTAATCCTAAGACAAGCTCAAAAATAAAGGAAAATTCACAAACTACTAGAATGAGAGAAATAACATTTCCCTCATCATGTGGGTTTAGAGAATAAAATGATGCCACCAAATTGGAATCGTAATTATTAAGAAAAATAGAAATCTGCTTAACTGATTGAGAATATCGAAGATGGACAGTCCACATGGGACATAGGATATGGCTTCATAATGATTAAGCCAATCCTTTCACAAAAATCAATTCCAAAACCTAAGTAGCACATAACATGCAAATCGGCTCGGAAAGAATAATCACATAAAATAATCTCGACATTTTTACAGAGTAAACTGAGTGTTGTGGATCCACCAACCGGATTCGCAATTATCAGTGGAGTCATCAAGCCCAAAATGTTTAAAGAAAAAGAATCAATAAGTTCTTTTGATGTAAAATAATAAGATGTACCCATATCTAAAAAGAGAACTCGAACAGGATAATCACAAAACAAATGTCATCAAGAACTGAATGCGAAATACCTAGACCAAGAGAAGTATCACTAGGAGCTTGCACAACATTAAGCTTTTCCCTCCTTCTTGCAATGAAGTATAGGACACACAGATATATGATGACTCAAATTTTTGCAACGACGACAATGAAGAGGTTTCGGACACTCCTTTGCATAGTGTTCCGTGGAACCACAATTGTAGCATTGTCCACGACTAGAGGTAAGAGTCTTTGCTACCGGAGTTTCTTGCTTTCCTTTCTTGTTGGGATTGGGGCCTTTAAATCTAATAGGACTCTTCATGTTATTGTTGAAGTTCTATTTGGCACCCACAACTTCAACATCACTTTCATTATCGGCCTCTTCAAGTCGAAGAGCGATATCAATAAGCTGATCAAAAGAAACTTCTAGTTTCAGAAGTAATGGCTTCTTGAGGTTCTTATTCAACTCATAGACAAGTCTCTGATTTTTCTTCAATGGGGTATTAATATACCCGACCCCATATTTAGAGAGAGATTCAAAAGATGTGACATAGTTTGTCACGGAAGATTCACTTTGAACAAGGTTAATGAAGCGCCGAGTTAAAGTTACCTTTTCAGCTTCCGGCACAAACTTTAACTCAAACTTTTCTCGGAATTGCTCCCAAGTGAGGTCCGCTTTATAATCTCATAAATAAAAAGCTCATACCAATCTAATGCTCTTTATTGGAGAATGCTAGAAGCCACTTGGACTCGATGTAGATCAACAAGATTCATGCGAGAAAAGATGCGGTCACATGATTTAAGCCAAGCTTGGATTTCTATAACGCTTTCGGAACCCTTAAATGGCCTTCCACCCAAATCGGTATAATCTTTGCACAAGCATGCAAACCCGAATTTAGGGTGAGTGGGCTCTGGAATGGATCCAATTGCTTGAGCATTCTTTACAAGATCTAAAAGTTGCTGGACAGACATAAATACTCCATCCTGAGGAGTAGCACTAGATTGACCGACGCTAGTACGGCCTGGTAAAACCATTTCTCTTCTTTAAGAAAGAAAGAAAAAAGAAGAAAAAGGTTATTCTCAAAATGAATATCAAACAATCTTGATTGAAAGACATCATAAAAGAAATTAGGATAGAACGGGTCCAAAGACTCGGATGAATCCTAAGGCACGAATTCTAAGAAGGACTTAGGACAATGATCCTTGCTAGATTATTCTACATTGTTTCGAAGTTTGACTTTGATACCATGCTGTGACCCCCACCTCTATACTCACACCAGCCAAGGATACTACGGAGTAATGATGTCAACTAGCATGAAGAATAAGGCTGTTGAGGAGCTACCATCTGTGTAATTGTTTTATGCAAGTACCGATATATCAGATAGTATTACATGCATTTTGTTTCAAGAGGAAATCCGACATATCAAATACAAACACAAGACTACTACAGTGGCTATGTGGTCTTCGAAAACAAATATAAAATAAACATAACATAAATCAGTCGTAGATATTCATACCACAAAGGTGGAAACAGATATGAATATAACACGTAAAAGTGTACATCAAAGTAGTGGTCATGTAAGATCCACTACACCACAAAAGAATAGGTACAAGTGCTATACAAAAGAATATGCATATATAAAGGAGTCTCTATCTCGAATTTATACAACAAAAACTACTAAGCTAAGTAGTTAGCCCAAAAGTCAAATGTAGGATCATGATAAGAAGTCAAGCAAAAGCTCCTGATATACCTCGGTCTGACTCAAGTATTATTTAAGAAGAAAATAATAAACGGGTCAGTCTAGCTATAAATATCATTTAAAATGAGGTAGAATAAGAGATATGATAAAAATATATGATAACAAAATGCCATACTGTGACAAGTATACATTAAATAATAACAAAAATCATACAATATCTCAAAAATCTCAAACACCAAAAAGAATGTCATATTTTTTATGTTATTCACCAAACCACAAAAATTGACAAATATATCAATGTCAACCACAAAAATTGGTGGAACGCAAATTCTAGAAATCATCAACTAGAAATCCAAAAATCACAAAGGGGAGGCCTACTACAAATGGGAGCATGAAAACTCACCAACACCTGTATCACAAATGGAACGCTATTTCATAAACCGAACATCGACGCACCTAGAAAGATACGCCCCATGCACAGTCGAACATCGACGCACCTGAAAAGATACGCCCCATGCAAAGTCTAACATCGACGCACCTAAAAAGATACGCCCCATGCAAAGTCGAACATCGAAGCACCTAAAAAGATACGCCCCATGTATAGATGAACATTGATGCACCTAAAAAGATACGCCCCATGCTCTAACTTATCAAGCCGATTGCTTCACGAACGGTCCAAAGACCATGGGTCGCTAACCCATAAAAATGAGCCGAAGCTCCATAAGACGAGGTCCAGTCCCTCACGCGGACAAAGAGACATCGCGCATCGCTAGTCTAAATCACAATCATTGATCTATAAGTGTAAATTACACTAAGCTAGTAAATAAATGAGTTTAGCTTCACGTCCCATAACCACTGGCTTAACTTAAATATTTACGAGCAAATTGTAGATCGCCACTCGAAAATTATCACAAGAGTTTCAATCAAACAAGTCTAAGAAATACCTATAAAGTAAATGCAAGCGTTTCATACCACTTGTTTTGCTAAGTCATTTAATTGGATTTCTCGAACGAATGAGGTAAAGGTTTGTATATACTAATAGATTGGAAAACGGTTTTAAAAGCGAGTTTGATATTGAAAGTAAATGTTGAAATCGTTTTGATGAAAGAGTTTGAATATTTACTACTAGTATAGAAACCCTTGCATTTTAAAGTGACAAACCATAGAAATGATTATAGAAACAATCAATCACCAAAAATTCACATAGGAAAACTGAATTAAATCCAAAGAAATCGATACTAAATCCATCAAAATGGATATTCCCAAAAATCCAAAGAAAGAAGTCATCAAAGTCGATAATAAGTGATAACAAACTAATCGGATCAACGAAAATCGATTAAAATTGGAAATCCACGAAAAACGGCAAAAATAGGCAAAATGAACAGTTCCAGACGTCTGAAATTACCAACTAGATGTCTGAACCGTAAATCAGACGTCTGGTTGGATTTCCAGACATCTGGATTTTGTCTCTGCCTTTTTCCTTTTTCCAGGGACCAATTCCAAACGTCTGGATTTCTCAACCAGACGTCTGAATTTGAAACCTGACGTCTGGATTTTCTTCTAGACGTCTGAAATTTCCTGCTAGGCAAAAATCAACCTAGCCCAAAACGGGCAAAAATCCAAACCGGAAGCGATTGGACGAGCGACGACAATTAGGGATTTACGCCAAGCGACAACCCAACTTTATCGGCTCTTCTATACACCCCAAATAACATGTTCAAACATCCAAGATAGGATCTTTAAAGATTTTGACTTCAAAACATCAAAATTGGAAAATTCACCAAAACAATTCAAATCAAAAGCAAATGAACATGAATAGATGTTTGGAATTCATACCTAACAACAACGAAAGTTATAGATGTAGATGTGAGTTAAAAAAACTCACTTTTAACCCAAAAACACAAGTGAGAAGCTATGAAACAAGGCAAGATCAACCACTCTTCAATTTCAACTCAAGAAGCTTCAATATAAGCTCATAAGAAAAATATTTTCTAAGTTATGGTTTAGGAATTTTTGAAAATGGAAGAGGGATTGAGATGGAGAAGATGAAGAGGATGTTTACTTAAGCTTCTCCTTGATTTCTAGAAACTTGAATTTGAATTTCCTAGCAAAACTAGGGCATTAGAAATTTTGAGTCTCCTTTCTTTCCCTCATTTTTGCTAAAGCTTGAATGTGAGGAAAAATTATGAAGGAATGAAGAGGAGTGGAGTGGAGTTGGGTTAATATGTTGGATTAATGGGCTGAAACCCAAACCCAAAGCCCAAACAGAAAATGTCAAAATTCAAGCTAACTCCAAACATATCGATGTTTATACTTAAAAAGGTCGCAAACAACATTTTGAACTCAATGGAAGTGGTCTCGAGTTCTAATTCGACTGTTTGCAAAAGTAGTATTTCGGACTTTAATCTGACTAACGATGCTATATTTAAATAAAATATTTAAATATACAATCGTAAAATATGTCGGTTGTTATATTTAGCTTCTCATATTTGAATTCATACCAACACAAAATGATTTAAGCGTAAAAAACAAGAAAAATGAGAGTTAATTAAAAGAAAAGAGAACTAACTACTTGCATAAAATAAATCTAAACTAATTGCATGAATTAAATATATATTGTTAACATGAAATAAAAAAGACATAAACTAACATAAAGAGCATGAAATAAATAGTATAAGTTAAAAGAGCATGTAAACAAAAGCAAATAAGAAGAAGGCTAAGAAGCCATTAACAAGACATTTTATCTGTCACAGATTTTGTGGCTACAACATGCATAAAAAAGCTAATTACATGAAATATAAGAAGTATTTATACATGCTTTAAACCCTAATTTCATTTTTAAGGGACTACCAAAAATGCCCTTGAGATTGTGTAGCCTCCAAGTAATCATCAGAGAATTAATTAATCCCCACTAACATGCCTTTAAATCTCCATTAACATATGCATGTGTTTTTAATTATGGTATATTAGTTAGTGGGTATGTGGGCTCCTCGATGTTGCATTATTTCTTTTCTACATTCTTCTCGCCTTGAACATTTGTGCATGCATATCCATGAAGCTCCATCCAATTTGCACTCAATTTCCTACAAATAAAAATGTGCAAATAAATTTTCTTAAAACTAATACACACGAAATTACCATTTTCCCCCCAAATGAAGATGAATGAATAATGATTTAAAAATAATTTAGATTTTGGTTTAAACATGTAAAAACCCTAATATGATCACTTATTTTTTTAAAAATGCGAGTAATAATATATGTTTTTACGTGCACATCAATCTCTACACATATGTTTTATGAAAGAAGTTCCTATACTTGATGAAAAAAAAAATATTTTTTGGTAAGTTGTTTATTGTGAGTGGAAGCCATAAATTTTCTCTACATGCAAATGTTTTAGGCATGCAGAATTTTTTTTGGAACATTAATGTGCAATGGGTACCTAAAAGTAAATCAAATCTAGGGGAAGATGTTATATAAATGCAAGTGGACAACAATGAGAATAATGAAATGTCATATGATAACTCAATGCAATATGAATCTACATAGTTAGAGCAGATATAAAAATGGTACCAGTGTTGTTATACGAACAATAAGCAAGCACAGTCTGCAAAGCCCGGTATGATATAATATGAAGTAGAAAATGATAGTTGATCGGTGCATAAATTACAGAGTAAACAGTATACAAGTTCAACCTACAATAAAGAAAAATACAATTCTATAGATAAGGCATGTTTCAATGATGCTTAGAGAGAGAGAGAGCACTGCAGCAACGATAGAATCAAATTTGTAAATTGTAAGTGCAAAAAATCAAGATACCACAAAGTCACAACTTCTGAAACTCAGACCCTGTTAAGAGTGGTATTTTGATGAATGAGAACATATTTACCATTAACATCAACACTGATATAAAAGGTCTGAAAACTCAACTGAAGATGTGAAATCAACCGAGATTGCAGCTACGTCGTCCATTAGGATTATAAGGCATTCTAGAACTAAAGAAATTCCATTTAATTTTAGCCTGCTGCGCCAAATGTCGTTATATATATTTCGCTTCAAATTTTTAGCTTTATGTCTTTCCATTTTCTAATACACGCAACAAGTTTAACAATAGAAGAGTTGTGACAGATTACAATCCAAGTTTATGATACGTTTTCTAATACATGCAATGAATTCAACAATACGGATCATTCGAGTAGAGATTAGAAGCACATAAAGGAGAAGGAAGCTCGAGTAGAGATTACCATGGTAAATACAGATAATTCGAGTGACTCTTCTGAGTGGGAATCGGAGGCTAGCCTTGTTGCTTGTGGAAGTCACCTTCTTAGCATGGATTGGAACAGCTAAGCGTTACGAATTAGGATTGGGGAACGTATTTGATTTAGGGTTACTTATTTTGGGGGAAAAAGTTGAATTTTTCTAAATAGCAGAGAAATAACAAGGCGGTAATCTTTTGGGTTACGTTTATTTGGTAAACACGGAATATATTTTTTTATAAAGGCGGGAAGTGAAATATTTATTGTTACATTTTTATAATAAGGTGAAATATTATTAGTTGCATTTACATTCAAACGCCACCCATTTTTGCAACCAAAAGCTGATTTTCTTATAGTGATTAATACCGATGAGTGTAGCTAAAAAGAAATGAATAATTCCTTATGACCCGAATAATTAGAGTATAAATCCATTCCATATAGGATATATACCCAATCTTCACTTATCATCATGCTCTAAGAAAAGAAAACAATAAAATAAATGATCTATTCTTGAAAAAGAGAAAAAAACTATACAGCTTTAGGCTAAAGGAACTATCTTCGAAAGCAAAATCATAAAGGATTAAGATAAATTTGCCCAATAATTGAAAGGAATAGTTGATCAATCTTCCACACCAATCCGAACTCAAGATTCTTCAAAGAGAAAACTTATCGTTGGAGCTATTGAGCCTATTCAATGTTACAAAAGAGCCAAATGGGGACTAAAGACACAATCTCCTAGGAATTTCTGATATGCTAGAGTCCGTTCCTTTACCACCTCCTATGAAAACATTTATCTCCTAGCTAAAGAAAGCTTGAATTATTGGCCTTCGAAGAAGAAGTGACAAGAAAATGAAAGAAATCTAAGAGGTGCTTATTATCAATATCCCTGAACGAATGGACATGATACTAATCAATGTCGAACCTTAAAAGGAATGATCAAGAATTTCTTAGGAAAAGGAAAGCTCCAAGAATTTGTAAGAAAAATTTGAGCAAGAACGTAATAAAGTGGAATGCTTGATGGAAAGGATTCACAAAATAAAGGAAAAGCCTTTGATCCTGCCACAAGGGCCTGGTCAAAGCACCTCTTAGAGAAATGTCAGAGTAAGCCTCTGGCCTCGCCCATATAGTCTAGATAGAGCAATGAAAGCCTTCGGTCCCACCTATGTAGCCTGACTAAAGCACAAGCCTTCGGTCCAGCCTATACGGCCTGGCCAGAGCACCTCCTAGAGAGGTCAGGGTAAGCCTCTGGTCTCGTCTATAAGGCCTGGGCAGAGCACTTCAGCCTTCAGTCCATCCTACATGGCCCGACCGCAATGTCTCTTAAGGGAGGATGGTGTAAGCCTTTGGTCCCGCCTAAGATGGTCTGGCCAAAGCACCGAACCAGCCTTCGATTCTACATAGAAGGCTTGACCAAAGGGCCTCCTAGAGGGAGGAAGGATAAGACTTTTGTTCTACCTAAGATGGCTAACCAAATGTATAGACCAGCCTAAATCATTACCATAGGTAATAAGGTGCTCAATGAAAGCCTAAATCATCACCTAAAAGGCAAGAAGGGATGAAAGAAATCAAAACCTGAATCATTTCCTAAAAGGTAATAAGGGGCGGAAGAAATCAATCAAGCAAAGTCTAAACCCATCTTAGAGATGGGATAAGTAATCTTCTAGAGGAAGAGCAGTCAAACACAATTAGTCTTGCACCAAGGCAAAGTTAAAACAACTTTCAAAGGAAAGGTCAAAAGCTATCTATTACATAAAATCAAGGATTTTAATGTCAAATATGGACATCTGAGAAATTCTAATTTATTACTTGGGTCTGGGCTTCATTCTTTGAAATATTGAATCAGCCCTCAACCCTTAATTTCTAGAATGGAATTCAAATTAATAAACGACGGGAATCTCCGTTTATATTCAGATTTCTAATCCTATTATCCAAGGGAATTCAGATGTTATTATCATATGGATTTCCGATCTTCTTGCCAGATAGAATTCCGATCTGATTATCAAATGGATTTTTGATTTTTCTTACCAGATGGAAATTTGATCCTATTGTCAAATGGATTTATGATCTTCTTATCAGTTGAGTCTATGGTCTTCTTACTAAAAAAATTCTGATTATTTGTCAAGTTGATTAGTTACTATTTATGCTTATATAATCTCATGGGACAAAGAAAAGTCATCGAATAAATATTTACTCTCAAAAACCAGCCAGGATAATGATATTTAAAACAACAATGATTTGCCTATAAAAGATAGATGAGAAAGAAAATTGATCCAACTTGTCTAAAAATTTTCCGATGATTATTCTGAATAATGAGTTTAAAAACCGAGCTTTCAAAATTTCAAAGATCAAGAAAACAACCTTTTCACTATTATTCTTTAGCATGTATAAAACAAAACAATCGATTCAAGAAAGCAATAATTTCTCAAAGTTTTGGAAGTCCTATTTATTTACTTTATGCCAGTCTAGAAAAAAAGAGGGTCTCATAAAAAGTGGGAACTAGAAAGGCATGTCAAAAGCATTTTGCAATGAAATAAAGGACAGGCAAATCTACGACTACAGGTCATATGGAATTAAATCAAAGCACTGAAGCGAGTAAAATCTCAAACAACTCATTAAGTTCAAATGCAAAAATAAAAGAGAAAATACAAGGTCAATTCAAGGTATCAATCGTTTAGAAGGAAGAGTGCACGAGGAGACACAAGACAGGTTGCCAAGGCTCGCCTTCCTTTTATGATCTTCAATAGCCCTAAGCACATCAACAATGGAATCCTTAATGGGAACAGTCAGGATTGAAGAACAGGTGGAAGTCTTGGCTTTCTTAGACTTAACAACCAAAATGATAAAAGTTGACCCTAAGTCAAGGAGGGAATTATAAGATGTCGGTGTAATAGACTTCATTAAAATCACAGCAAAAGGTTAATAAATTACCATAGGAATCACGTTGAATGGAAGAACTAGTGGAAAAAGCTTTTCGAATACTAATAACTAAGGCTCGTTTCTTGTGAGCATCAGCCTTAACCATCGGAGGTTCCCCAAGCATTATATGGCTTTCCAAGTTCAAAAAGTATTTACGAAGATTGTTTCAGTTATAAGTTTAAGCCAATCCCCTATGTTTTCAAAGGCCGGGTTCAAAGCACTATTTGTGATGGCAATAGAGGAATTAGTCCCTTTGGAAGCAGATTTAAAAAAAAATCATAAAAGAACAGAAAAAATATAGTATAGGTAATAGGAGGCAGAAAACCTTACTGGGAATAGAGAAGGACCCCTTAATCCTAGGGGTATAACACTCAATGTAAAAGAATTGATGTTCCCAGTCCTTTGCTTTGTTGACCATATTAGTAATCAAGCTTTTCGGAGGGGGGAAAAAGGCAATATATAGAACCCTCTGATTACTTGCCCACTTTCATAAGATTTAGTAATGAATGAAGGGATTTAATATTAGGTGATGGAAGGTTAGCTTCCGTAGCAAGTATCTCTAGGCAACTCAAATAGGTATAAGAATTAATAGTTAGTTGTATCAGAGCAATACCCAAGTGTTCTAAGAACTTTATAAGAAATTCTGAAAGGGAAGGTAGCTTGAATTCCAAACGTAGATAGGAGTGAAAGCGAAAAATCCTTCTGGAGGATTATATATTCTACCATATGGACCAGCAACCATAGCTTCTATGTTTGTAATGCAAAATTGCTAAGGATGATATCCACTTCATTCTGGGTAGTGAGAGATTGAACAAGCCTATAATCTCCTTTCTCCAAAGTGGGAGAAGATTTAGAACCTTTGATGGATTTCTTACCAATCATTTATCTACTATATGATGCTACATAAGATCAGGGAAGTATCATATATTTTATAAAAATTGAAAATATTTAAGAAGAACGTTAAGGAAAATTTGAATTTATAAATACGGGTATAAGAATGGACAGTTAGGCGTCGAACCAATAAATAGTTAATGGGTTCATATTTAGTCAAAAGTCCTTCAACTAATTATCAAATAAGATGCCAAACCCCTAAATAGTTGTCAAGTTTATGACTATTTGACAATTTACTAAATGATTATTAAGTCCATTGCTAGATTTTGAATCTATAAGGAGATGCCTAATTCATAGATGGTTAATGAATTCATAACTAATTGAAAACTTTGTAACTGGTTATCGAGTCCACAATAGGGTATCAAACACATGAATGGTTAATGAGTTTGAAATTACTTAAAAATGATTTAATTAGTTCTCGATTTTGTAACGAGGTGCCGAATACATAAATTATTGTTGATTCACAACTAGTTGGAGGTGTTAAAATTAGTTACCAAGTCCACAAAAAAATTCTAATTTATACAAGATATCGAACATACAGCTAAATGGCAATTTAAATAGATGTCGAAGGTATAGAAGGTTAGTAATTCGTTAAAGAGATATTGAGTTATAACTAGGTGGCGATTTTCTAAATAGTTGTCAGATTCACAACTAGTTACCAAGTCTCTATTAACTATTGAATCACTAATTGATTATCGAATTTATAACCAGTTAGTGAAACTTTAACAAGATACCGAATCACTAATTAGTTATCGAGTTTTAAGATGGCTGGTAAACTTATTGACCAGTAACTGGTTAGCAAACCCTAACAAGCTATCGAGTTTTTTTGAGTGTATCGAATTTTTAACAATTAATTAAAACCCTAAATAGGTGTTGATCTTATATTTATCAAAACTCTAATAAGTTGTCCAATCTCTAAAGGAATATTGAGTTTACGACAATCATCAAATTCTTGGATTATCGAGTTTTAGTTAATCAATAAATTAATATACTGCAATCAGCATTTAAATTTGAACACTAAATTCTCAATACTATAAGAATATACAAACCCAATTGCTAATCGAGCAATACATGGCTCATAAACACCCAATAACTAAAACGCTAATTTCATAAAATTAATAAAAAAAAACCCATTTTCATGTAAATCAATTGAAAACTAGAGCCGCACATTAAATCAAGCTTGAATGCTATGGAAATCAAAAGCTTTTAATAACAGTTTTTAGTTTAGCTTGCATGTAAAGCTTGTAGAAGGAAGAGAAATATGTATTTATAGAAGAAAGGGAAGCAACATGGAGCGTTGATTATAGTACAAATGGATGAATGAGATTAAAGCTGAATACCAATTGACGACAATGTTGATATCGAGGCGACAATGTGAAAAGCCAAAATTATACTAAGTAATACTCTTCTTCTACACAAGAAGGGTAGGGAGCGTAAATGTTAACACATGTTTCGAGTATCGAACCTCTAAAGGAGAAAATGTCGAGTTCGGAGTAAAAAAAGAAGCCATGCTTGAAGAAAAGTAAATTTTTTAAGCATTCAACATTCAAGGAAGGATGCTGAACCTCTAAGGATGTCAAATCCCAAGCAGTCAATAAGTAAAGAAGAAGTGACGAATCTTTAAAGGGTATCGAGTTTCTACAATAAGTGATATCGAGCCTTTGACAAGCAACAGGTGATGTTGAACATTAACAATCAAGGAGGACATTGAGTGCTTAATAGTAAGATGTCAAATATCTAAAGGCAATGGAGATACCACGCCCATGAATATCTAGAGGTATTGAGCTTCTACAGAATGAGAGTTGTCAAGCCTAAAGATAATCTATATACCAAGGCATATAAAGGAGATGTCGAATGTGACGACCCATCATTTTGGACAATTTAAATCGACAATAAACCATACATGTCAGATTCCAATCATTCAAAAGGGCGAATTATCAATGGGGTTTAATAGAGAAAACAAGAGGGAAGGACATAGAATCTCGTAGCGGAACAACAAAATATAATAATCAAATAAAACAGCTCATGGAGCTATTTTACAATATACATTTGATTACACTTTTTTTCAACGTTAATCAGAGTAAAATAAATGAACATATCAAATAATGCAACAAAAAATAATAATAAATACGATCACCAATCTTCATCTTCATCTCCAAGGAATAACGTCGTCAAACACCGAGCGCAATAAAAAACAATACACTTGAGTCAGAACTAAAAATTCCTATGTAAGTCAAATCAATATCAAGTAAAATATGAGTGCGGTAGCTTCAGAGATGTTACGGGATTTTCCATCTCCTATCAAGTGTACAATGTGAGTATAATAATTTAAGAGATTTAAAATAATTCAAAATACCAATTTTAACCACTTTAATTAAAATAAATCCAAAGTTTAAATATAAAAATTAAACCTTTCAAATAATTCGATTCCAATAAATAATCCAAATTCAAGAAATTGTATGGGTACGTATCATTTCAACCCATAATTTAAATGTCATAGTTATCCAATTTTTAAAATGATTCAAATGGTCATTTAAATGATGTCAATAATAAACAAGGTGATAATAGAGACATATTAAAATAAATAACAACCATACACCCAACATATCAATCAATAAACATCTATTTCAAAAAACATCCAAATCAACCAATATACCACAACAGTTCATAGTAATCAATGTCGGGGTTTTAACTAGCAATTGAATTCTAATATAAATTTAAATGTCAATTCAAGTTAATGTTAATTCATATCCAATATCAATTCAAATGTCAGTTTAAATCAACAAACGGCAATTGAAAATTTATATATCACATCATAAAATTTATTTAACTTGCAATGGAAATTTTAGTGCTGCATGAATGGGTTTGATCACTCAACTTTTGGCTTTCCCTTTTCTAGTTAGATTTGGATCCGCTACTACTTTCCCCTTTTTATTTTTTCTTTGCTATCTTAATCTTTTTTTTATAGAAATTTTTGGAAGAGACAGAGAAGGTTGTACAGATTTGGATTTGAAGAAAAAGATTTGGAAAGAAGAGAAGGTTTGAAAAAGAAGAAGAAAATTTAAAGAAGGATAATTGAAAAAGAAAAGGAATCTTTGAAAAAGAAGATTTGAAGAATAAGAAAAAAAGGAAGCTTTGGATAAAAGATAAAAAGGAGACTTGAAGAAGAAACATGAAAAGAAGGAAGGAGGAAGGTGAAGAGAGGAAAAAAAATAAAGCTACAAAAGATGAGATTTTAAAAAAATAAAATGAGGCTACAGGAATGAAGATTGAAACTAGTGCGAAGCTAATAAAGTTAAATATAAACAAATTGGGAATTGAAATAAAGTAAAAATATGAACAACCCTAAAAAGGTAGGTATTAAAAGAAGTGAAGAAAATGATTAAAAATATGAAAAGTAGGTAGCGTTTGTAAAATGAAAAAGCGTCAAACAATGTAAATGGAAATGAGTAATGGAACAAATGAGAAAACAATGAAAAGAGCAATTATTAATTAGAAAGGGAATGAATGGACTAACTCTACACTGTAAATAAAATTTTGGAATTCAAATTTAAAAATATTTGTTCACTCAATTAATTTTGTTAACCCTGAACATACAAAAATTGACATCCATTAAAGATTTAATTAACATAACATAACTAAATTTGAACACACCAATTTACATAACAGGGACCGCCACTACATAAAATAAATATGAACCATGAATCAAAAATTCAAATTTAAAAACAACATTTTTCCGACATGTAATCGTGAACTCAAATATTTAATTTATTTTAAATTTCAAGGTTAGCATTAAAATCACTTCCATGCAACCTATGCCTGCTATTTAATTACCATAAAATGTTGTTTTGAAAATTCAATTTTCTCTTTTACAACGTTATACTTATATTCAGAATGGAAACATTCACTTTATTTTCCTCAAACATTCTTTTATTTTCCTTAAAATGCTTATTCGTTACTTGCAATTCATAAATGTAAACATTCCTATATTCTAAAATAATCAACTTATATATTAAATCCATTTTTATATTTCAAAATAGTGTACATTCCAAATGAAACATTCTTACATTAAATTTATTAATTGCACTTCGTTTCTTTTTCCTTTTTCAATTGAAAATTTTCAATAAATTTATTTCCAATTAATTTCAATTCCACTTCAAAACAGACCCTAGTTGATGAAATCAATTAAATAAATACGTAAACATTGTATCCTTATTTACAGTCATGCAAACACATTTATAAAATTACAGTATCCAACAAGCATTAAATTACATACTAACTAAATATTTTTCTCTATCAATCAATATTCATTTAACTCATCATTAAAACTAGCATTTATTATTCCATTTCTTGTTATTAAATTATATTCTAATACGCTTTAGCACCTTCCACTTCATCGCTTCATTGTAATTTGTTGTTTTAGAATTTTATTTAAGGTCCAAATTTATAATCTAATAACATTCACGTTAATAAATCATAAATTTTAATTTCTAACCATTTTCATTCAAACATTTCATTACAACGGTAATAAAACCCTAGTTCGTTACATTTTGTATTTCAACAAATTCTTTTATTTTTTTTATTTTTTTTAGAAATGGTACTTTATATACAACAAATCATTGGGACAACATATCCCATGTCAATAAACGTTCGAAAGCAAGTTTCGAACTTGTGACCTTTTGCACCAAAGCCGAATCAATTAACCACTTGGACAATGGTGCCTGTCAATTCTTTTATTTTATTTACATGTTCTTTATATTAAATCGACAAATACCTTATAATTTAATTATACATAAGTTTCCATTTTATTGCACTCATTACTCTATAGTTACGTCCTTTCTCATATTACTGAAATATTTCAATTACATTAAATTTCATTGATTATCAGATTAATTTCAAAATGGATTGAATAATAAGATAGAAAATAAACAATTGTTACAACTTAGAAATTCATATATCTATAAATCTATTGTTTACAAATAAGGATTATAAATTTATTTACCAAATAATTGATTTTATATTCTATATCAAAACCAATTTCAATTAAATGACATATTATTTCTCCTTTAATATATTGTTTCTTTTATTCCTTATTAAACTCCACAATCATATCCAAATTAAAATTTACATTTATATTCAAATAAGAAACAAACAACCATTTCATTCTTTATTAAAATTTTATTATTTACAATCGATGAAATTTACATTCAAACAGTTATTAGTTATATTCAAATCAATAACATTAAATTATATTCTACTTGTGTTACCATCCTTACCTCATTGAACTTGTCGTTTTTAGAATTCATTTATGATCAAGTTATATATTCTAACCCCATTTTTACTAATAAATCATACAATCTTTATTTCTAATCATTTTTAATCAACAATTATCTTAAATTTAATTTTTCTAAAGGGTTGAAAATACGGGTCATTACAAACTCCCCCACTCAAAACTTTTCGCCCCCGAAAGGGAACAATAAAGAACTAAGAGATAAGATATATTTTATCCAAAATAGTCAATTATAAACACTTAAATTTACATATTTAAGTTTAATATAAATTTGAAAATAACTCAACTTTCACGAAAAAATTTCTTAAGTCCTAAATTTACGAAAAATTTCGACGACATCTCCTTTGCGCGGTTAGGTCCAACAAAATAATAATATCAATTAATTATATTATATATATCGTATTTCAAAGGTAAAACATTCCAAACGATGGAAAAACAATAAAATACTACTACAAAAACTATAATCTGAAACGTACCTATTTGTTGGGCAACAAACTTTATTTATGAAACCAAAAACAACTCACTTCCATAAACCCATATCTTACTTACATAATTCAAGAGAATTTAACATGATAAAAGGACAATATACTAACCATTCTGTCATAAATAACAAAAACACACAATACAACAATCATATGCAACACAACAATGGAATGCAACTATAAGTATAATGCACTTCTACATGCAATTCTAATGGAATGTAACAGTTACATGCAACCAAAATAGTATAGCAATCAGAAGCAACAATCATAGCACACCATTTAATCATTAAAGTTCGTATGATGTACATATACCATTTTTACACAATATCAATTCTGATTATTTGCTTGAATACACAAATTCTACTTTCGAACTAGTATTGATAACCTGACCAATTTAATGCAGACTTTAATCCGGTTACTTGATTAGAAATCTCTATTCTTCTTGCATAGCTTAAACTGTGATAAAAACTTCAAATTCATATAAAAAATCTGTATCAAGCATTCGTCGTCAAGAACCAAGTGAAAAATCATAATTCGGACTGGTGTGAATTACTACAAATCATGTATTCAAATCTGGATCAAAATTATTTTATAAATAAAATGATCTACATATAACTTACATATTTTATTCTATCGATTTCTTTAACTACACCAATTGCTTCATTTACTTTTCATTCATTTATTTATATAAAGATCAATCACTTACAAAATTTGTTTTCCATTAAAGGTTTAAGTCATTGATGAATCATTTCATAAAATATTACTTAAGCTTTTGCTACATTTACATAAGTTATAAATTAATCCAATTATAGAATAAAAAATTAAGTTTTAGGTATTCGTCTTTGAAGAGAAAATAAATATTTCAATATATCTTAAAATTCAACCAAACCATTTAAACTTATTCATTTAATATAAATATAAGGCATATTTAAAATATCTTAATCTTCATAGCATTATGCAAAGATTTTTCAAAAAGTTTAAAACAATGTAAAAAAATTGTATCAAAACATTTAGCAAGATTTAAAATAAAGTTCTTTAAATTCGATAATTTATTAGACTCGTTTTTTTTTTGAAATAGTACTTTATATACAACATGTCACTATAACAATATAACACATATCAACAAACGTTCGAATCACGCTACGCAAGCTTTAAACTTGTGATCTCTCGCAGCAAAGCCGAATCACTTAACCACTTGGACAATGGTATTTGTCGTAATTTATTAGACTCATTATTTTAAAATAAGTACAAACTCAAAATTATTAAACTGAAACTAATAGTATACTCAAATGTTACGTTTAATTTTCAAATCAAAGTACAAAATTTCATATCTTCATAATTAATTTTACAAACTTGTTTTAAAATGAATATTAATATCATGAAAAAACATTTATTTTGGTTTAATACAAAATTCAAATAGTAAATAAACCTATAAATTTCATATTACTACTTCGAAAGCCAAGTAAATATTTCAAACCATACTTCCAAAATAGAGATTCAAATTTATTTGTCAAGCATATTACTATAAATAAAACTTCCCAAACCATTTTTTTATAAAATTTTAAAACATATTTTTTTATAGTCCATTTATATAATATCTTTAAATTATATATTCAAAGAAACTTATATGAATTTTATTTGAAATATTCATTTGAAAACTTCATTTGTAAATTAGCCATCTTTAATATTTAAATACTTTGCGAAAATTCATTTGTATAATTACTTGGTTCATTTATAAATACCTTTTGAATATTTTAAATAACATCTTTAAAATATATGTAAACTATTTGAAAATAATTATTTACATCATTTCTTATATTTAAAAAGGAGCTATTGAAGACCTTAAATCTAATATTTATAAATTTTATTAGTTTTAAATCTCAAAATACTTTTAAAACATCATTAATAAATCGATAATCATTAACTTTAAATATGTTTTATTTAATTAATAACTTCTCACAATAGTTACAACACTAATAATTAACTATTAAACTATGTTGTACATAAATAAACAATATTTTAAACATTTTAAGGTATTTAGAAAAGAAAGAAAAAATCAAAATATCCTTTGTATGGTACTTTTATCAAAATACTTGTATAACTCGATGTTTTAACAAGTTTATCCTCGTTCTTACAGACTCTGGTCGTACGTTGATCAGGCACAAGACTAAAAATCTCCAAGTACTTTGTAGACATGTTTCAACGCCCAGTGAAAATACTTAAAAAATAGATATGAAAAGTATCGCTCAAAATCTGATATCAAATAATGATGTTACGATAGCAGTGGCCTGCTGCTGATCCATTATTTACGAAATGGACACAAAACCTTCAAGAAGATCCTTTCACCTTACGGATTTCAGAAAAATATCGTAGTCATTTTATAAACAAGGGACCATCGACCCCTACTGTAGTGGTACGCTGCTAATTTAATGATTTACGCAATGGATGCACTTCCTTTCCGAAAGATCCATAAACAACAGATCTCGGGATTGAAAACGCCTCCGTTGGGTAAATTAAAGAACCATCTACCCTGAAAAATTTCGGCGGACTCATGAGTTTAAGTCCGGACAACCATATCGATTCGAATCCATTTCTGAATTCACCTAAGTATATTAGGGTTTTTTTCAGTTGAATCCATTCCTGGATTCCCCGAGTCCATCTGGGTTTGAAGCATATCATACTATACTTCTTCGCGAAGGGTACTTCTCCATACCTTTTACTTCAAAATATATCATACCATATATAATACCTGTTATCCCGCTTTTTGGGCAAAAGTCGTGATACCAAAGGATTGGTCAAAAACAGAAAACAGTTCACATCAGAGATTGGTCGTATTTCACTTCACTATGTATATCGATGAATTCTGTCCGAGCCCGGATCGGGCCGCAACTGATAAGGCATGACAAGAAAGACCATAGAAGCCAGCATTTCAAATTTCAAGTCAATCCGAGGTCATACGCTCAAGTTATGATGGATTCAAGTTAAGAAGGTGCACATTGCTCGGTTCGAACCCATCATGTTCGAACCCATCATATTCGAACCCATCGTGTTCGAAACCATCGTGTTCGAAACCATCTATTTCGAACCCATCATATTCGAACCCATAGGAAGAGGCGACATTCGAATCCATCTAAGGAACTCCCTACTTCGAATCCATCACAAATTCGAGTCCTTCCTATGCTTCGAATCCACCACAGCTTCGAATCCATTAATAGCTTCGAACCCATCACAGCCTCGACTCCATCACTCACCTTCGACTCCATCGACTTCGACAACTTCGAATCGATCCAGGGTGCATTTGGATCGATTCGAACGAATCCACTCCATCGATTCGAAGACGACCTTCGAATCCAACAAAGCGGCTAAGCTAGCACGAACATGGATCGGCTCGAAGACAGGCGCGCCCCAATCGATTCGAAGTATTCGCTTCGGCCATGCATCGATTCGAACGAATCGATTCCATCGATTCGAACCAAACAGCATGTCGAACACCCAATTTCGAATCGATCATAACTCCCAATCTACTGATCCAAATCCCATGAAATTTTTACAGAAGTTTTTCTACATGATGAAGAACGTCCACGCCAAGTTTCATTGCAATTGGACAATTTTTTGATCGATTCGAAGTTCACTTCGAATCGATCCCAAACTGGGCACGCACTTCAAGAACGCGGGCCTGTGGGCCCCCCGTCACGTGCCAAGCAGCCTCTCCATGATTTAGGCGGGATTTTGGCCTTCCACACCTATAAATAGAGCCCCTGGTCATTCAGAGAAGGGGTCGGAGAATTTGGAGAAGAAGAACAAGCCTAAACGCTGCCAGAATCACTCCATACTATCTCAATTGCTGTTAATTTCGAATTTAAGTCCATTTGCTGTTGTAATTTGCTGAAAAGCACTTGTAATCTTCAAGTATTAAGAAATAAAGTGATAAAACTTCATAGTGGACGTAGGCGCATGGCCGAACCACTCTAAATCCTTGTCTTCTGCGCAATTTACTTTTCTGTGACTTGGAGTTTTTGTTAGATAGTCCCTATTTCCAATTCAAGTTCTTCATTTACTATCTCTTCAAAAACTTCCGAAGGGTGTTTGCCCAATTTTGGTGCAAACATTTTGGTGCTTTCACTGAGAGAGAAAAAGAACCTGTTCTTTCTCCCGCTCCGTGGATCTATCTTCGATACCGGATTGCACAAATCTAAGAGGGAGATCCAGACTTCAAATTCAGATTCCATCCATTCTTTTCAGGTTTGCTCAAAATCTAGGACAGGAATCCAACCTTCGGGATGGTTAGTACGAGAACCACTTCCAACATTGGTAACCAAGAAGGTCAGGATAGGCAAAATTCCGCACAGCTACAGTCAGCCAATCAAGATGCCGTTGGGCAAACGGATCAGTCGGGTCCGGTTACAAGACAGGAGTTCCAAACATTACTGCAGGAATTAACTAAAAGCCGACAACAGCTAACTGAGCAGCTACGTGTCAATGCTGAATTGGCTAACCAACTAAACCACCAAGGGCGAAGGAGATCAAAGAGGGACCACGCTCCGCATTCTTCCACAGAAAGCTCTGCCTCATCCGACTATGACGGCAGATCTACGCGCCCCAGGCTAGACGGAAGTCATGCGCATGCTTCTGGTCTCCGGCAAACGTTGACTGTTGGGCAAATAAGAGTTGGCCCCTCTGCCAGTTTTCATACGGGACCCTCCTCTCGAGGAGGCACTGTCCCACAGCACACTGCAGATAACCAAGCCACCACAGTCGACACAGGAGTTGACACCCGAAATCACTCCAGTCCAAACTACCACCCACAGGAACGTGTCCCAGGACCGAACATCCCAGAAGATGTCGAGCCAAGGAGGCGAGATTCGGATCGTCGACAGCGCCCGATCCCACCTCGCACTGTGGAACCAGACCGCACTTTGGCTCGACACCCTTCGAATACAGCAACACCTGATCTCTCAGCTATGGTCCGCCAAATGGTTCGCGAAAGTCAAGGTTTGACAAATGACGATTGGGGGATCTCTCGAAGTCACACCCCGTTCACTGATGACATATTGTATGCTGAGCCTCCCCGGCGATTCAGAATGCCGGCTTTGCCCATGTATGAAGGAAACTCCGACCCTAGCCAGCATATTCTAAAATACGAATGGTCAATGACTGCTGCAAGAGCTGATGATGTAGTAAAGTGCCGTAGTTTTCCTATTTCCTTAGGGGGGATTGCGACAATGTGGTTTACACGATTACCACCACGGTCTATCTCCTCGTTTGACCAATTGGCAACCAAATTTATTGAACAATTCCGTATGCACATCGCCAGGCCTAAAGATGTAAACACTTTATCTAGTGTCACTCAAGCCCCTGGGGAGACACTCAGGCGATACCTGGAAAGATTCAACGCCGCCTGCGCAGAAATTACTAACCCCAATGATAATTCAATCTTGATGGCTCTGACTAAGGGGATTGACCCCGACTCTGATTTTGGAAACTGGCTAGCTGGAAAATCTCCCGCATCGTTGGATCGTTTCTATTCCAAAGCCGCCCAATTCCTGAGGCATGAGGATGCGAAACAATCTAGGAAGCAGGACGATGCGAGGCCCAGCAATGAAGGGGTTCAAAGCAATGTGGCGGTTAAACAGTCAGGAGAGGGCTCAGGAAGAGCGCAGTTGAATATTCAGAACAAGCAACCCCAGCCAAGGCACGGCGATAATAGGAGTAAGAAGCAGGATCAGAACCGTGGCCCGCGACGTAGGGCGCAAATGTTTGAAAGCTATACACCACTGAATACGACATTGGAAAAAGTATATCTACAAACCTGTAATGCGATGCAATATAAGAAGCCGACTCCGAAGCCATCATCAGAGAAACAGATCCAAACGGGGAAGTTTTGTAGATTTCACGAAAGCTATGGGCACAACACCAATGACTGCAGGCATCTGCAAGACCTTATTGAAAAATTGATCAGAGAGAGGAAGTTGGATCAATTTGTGCGGGCATCGCAAGCCGGTGGTATGGGCCCGTCAAACCAAAATCGTGCGCAGAACCAGGAAAGACAGGAGGAGCCCGCTCGTACAAGCGGAAGGTTGGTCATAAATACAGTCAGTGGTGGCCCTCATCCAGCGGATCGAAGTTGGAGGGAAATGGAATCATACGCCAATTCGATCAGGCACGTAAGTTTTGAAAGCTGCAGTACACTTGATGAAGGGGCTCCGGCTAAGCAACAGAAGACGATGGCGGATGATATCGTATTTAGAAACGGAGATGCTGACAAAGTCGAAGCCCCGACCATAGACCCACTAGTCATATCCGCCCAGGTTGGTCCTGCTTGGATGAAGAGGATCCTGGTAGACAGTGGAAGCTCAGTAAACATCTTGTTTAAAAGGGCATATGATCAGATGAAGATGGAAGCTAAGGATCTAAAGCCTTGTCAATGTAGGATTCACGGCTTCGATGGAAGTGCTAATATACCCACCGGGATGGTGGAATTGCCAGTAGAATTGGGAAACGGAGAACGCCGTAGAGTCCGAATGTTACAGTTTGTTGTCCTGGATATCCATTCACCCTATAATGCCTTTTTGGGCCGACCAGCCCTTGCAGAATTTAGGGCAGCAATTGCCCCATGGTGTTTGACTCTAAAGTTCCCTACTGACCACGGGATTGGGGTCATTCAAGGGGACCAGGCTGCCGGGAGAGCCTGTTATGTTGCTGAACTAGGAGAAGCACAAAGGAGGGAGAAAGGAAAGGGCGTGGGGGAATCTCTCCGCGTCCGCTTTACCGATGATTGACAATTAGCGCCTGGGCCTCGGCCCGGGCACCACGGCCAATTCCAGAAGGATCTTGACCCTCGAGACACTGAAGATAATGATGGATCCAAAGAAAGTCAAGCTTCCCCAGCCGAGCTGACGATCGATGTTCCAATTGATGACAATAACGATTCGAAAATATTGAAAATTGGGTTTCAGCTAAACCTGCAAGCACAACAGGAATTGGTCGAATTTCTCCAAGCGAATCTAGACGTATTCGCCTGGACGCACTCTGATATGTGTGGAATCTCGTCGGACATCGCGAGCCACACCTTAAATATTGACCCGCGGTACATCCCGGTCAAGCAAAAGAGACGCGGTATGGATCCAGAGAGATCTGCCGCCCTCAAAGAAGAAGTCGACAAGTTGAAAACGAATGGGTTTATCCGAGATGCTTTGTACCCGGAGTGGGTATCCAATCCTGTACTTGTCCGCAAACCGAATGGAAAATGGAGAAGTGCATCGACTACTCTGACTTAAATAAGGCTTGTCCAAAAGACAGTTTTCCACTTCCTCGAATCGATCAACTTGTGGATTCGACGGCCGGACATGAATTATTGTCTTTCATGGATGCTTACTCTGGGTACAATCAGATACCCATGCATGTGCCCGATCAAGAACATACAAGCTTCGTAACTGACCTAGGACTATACTGCTACATGGTCATGCCTTTTGGCTTAAAGAATGCCGGAGCAACTTACCAACGCTTAGTCAACCGAATGTTTGCCGACCAGATCGGGAAAACCATGGAGGTCTACGTGGACGACATGTTGGTAAAATCACGATACTCCACTGATCATGTCAAGGACTTGGAGTCAATGTTCAATGTCCTCCGGAGATATGGGATGAAGCTAAATCCGTTAAAATGTCATTTTGGGGTTGCTTCCGGAAAATTCCTTGGGTTCATCGTCAACGCCCGGGGAATAGAGGCCAACCCCGAGAAGATCTGGGCAATCAGGAATCTTCAAACCCCGAGGACCATAAAACAGGTTCAAAGTCTTAATGGAAAGGTTGCAGCGCTGAGCAGGTTCATCTCGAAATCAACGGATAAATGCATACCCTTTTTCGATCTGATCCGAAAGGGGAAACGAAACTTCGAATGGACTACGGAATGTGAGGGCGCGTTTCAATCGCTAATCCAGCATCTTTCCACACCACCGATTCTTTCAAAACCTGTTGATCACGAACAATTATACCTTTATCTGGCTGTATCTGAAAACGCCATTAGTGCTGCATTGGTTCGAGAGGAAGACCGAACACAGAAACCAGTCTATTATGTCAGTAAACGATTGACCGGGGCCGAGAGAAATTACCCAAGGCTAGAAAAGTTGGCATACTGCCTAGTCATCGCCTCGAGGAAGCTCCGTCCATATTTTCAGGCTCACCCTATCATTGTGTACACCGACCAACCGTTACGACAGGTCCTCACACGACCTGAGACGTCTGGCAGGTTACTAAAGTGGAACATTGAGCTGAGTCAATTCGACATCACATATGTTCCAAGGAGAGCCATACACGGTCAAGTCTTAGCAGATTTCATTGCTGAATTCACTGTTCCTGAAGACTTACCTGAAACTAGTAACTCCCCCGAATATATATGGAAGCTATACACTGATGGCGCATCCAACGATCGGTGCTCGGGCGCAGGGATTGTGCTTGAGACTCCCGAGGGCCGATCCATCTGCTACGCCTTAAAGTTTGATTTCCGGGCAACCAACAACGAAGCTGAATACGAAGCCTTGCTCACCGGGTTGAAGTTAGCCCGAGACCTGAGAATTATCGCTGTGAAGATCTACTGCGATTCCCAGTTGGTGGTATGCCAAGTTCGGGGTGAATATCAGGCCAAGGATCGAAGGCTGGCCGCTTATCTAGCCCAGGTCCGAGAAATACTGGATCAGTTTGATTATTATACCATTTTTTACATACCCCGAGAGCACAATCAGAAAGCCGATTCATTGGCAAAGTTGGCAAGTACAGGCGAAGCTCAACACTTGGGGCTCGTCCCCGTCGAGACATTATCCTCTTCGAGCGTTGATCGAACGGAGAATGATTTCACATTAGAAGCTACCTCCGAGAAGGAATCGTGGATGACTCCATACCAAGATTACATTGAGCATGGCACCCTTCCTGAACGACGAAGTGAAAGAAGACAGGTTCTTCGAAAGGTGTCACGATTTGTCATTCAAAACGGAGTTATGTATCGGATAGGATACTCTGTTCCTCTTCTCCGATGTATCGCGCATGACGAAATCAAGCGAGTGTTGCGTGAGGTGCACGAAGGAGAATGTGGCGATCACACTGGGGGGCAAGTGCTTGCCAAGAAAATACTTCGATACGGATACTATTGGCCTACCGTTAACCGCGATGCTATGGATTATGCCAAAAGATGTGATAAATGCCAGAGACACGCTCGGGTCCCTAGAGCCCCGCCTTCTGAAATAACCCAAATGGTCAGCCCGTGGCCATTTGCGATGTGGGGGATGGATATAATCGGTGCATTGCCTTTAGCTAAAGGGGGTGCAAGGTACGCCATAGTGGCGGTTGATTACTTCACCAAGTGGGCTGAGGCCGAGCCTCTTGCAACGATAACAACAAAAAAGGTAATCAACTTCGTGGTACGCAACATCATCTGCCGGTACGGTCTCCCGCATACTATAATCACCGACAATGGAACCCAATTCGACAGTGCCGAATTCAGGGACTTCTGTCAGCGATTTCACATCCATAAGAGATTCTCAGCAGTACGCACCCGCAAGCGAATGGTCAGGTCGAGGCCGTCAACAAGGTTATCAAGTCTATATTGAAGAAAAGACTGGAGAAAGCCGGGGGCAAGTGGGTTGATGAGCTACCAATGGCCCTGTGGGCGTACAGAACGACTCACAAAACTGCAACCGGGCGCACCCCTTTTTCTCTATCCTATGGCTCCGAAGCAGTTATCCCGGTCGAAATGGAAGTTCACTCTCACCGTGTGACATACTACGACCCGAAAACGAATGCTATATTACTTGCTGAATCCCTAGATCTGCTTGATGAGAAACGTGAAGAAGCCGACGTGAGGGCAGCTGCATATCGAAGTCGAGTCGCTCGAATATACAACGCCAAGGTCCGCCCACGAACTTTTGAACCCGGCGACCTGGTACTCAAAAGAATTTACCCGTTTCCTTCGCACATGAACCCAAATTGGGAAGGGCCGTATATAATTTCACAAAAACTCAGAGATGGCACATTCAAGTTATCGACCGTTGATGGTCTCACTTTACCAAGAGCCTGGAATAGCGGAAGCCTCCGTCACTACTACACCTGACAGGCTTTATTTATCTTTCTATCAATTTCTTCCTTAGCATTTTGTTTTTTGCATTTTGAAATTTGAACTTGTAATAAGGCAACTGATGTTGCCATGCTTCTTTTGTTTCAACAATAAAATGCCATCTCTTCGAGCCAAAAGTTGTGATTCACTGAAAATAACACATAATATCACATTGCACGAAGAGCTAAATTCCATCACACGGTGGGATTTATCCAAATAGGGAGTAACTGTGATACGACCAGTCACTCACTAAATGAGACCCGAGCTCGGGGGCAAAACACAATACCAGCATTCACAGGGATTGATACACGACAATCCTTTTACTAACTCCAACTTCCCAGAGTGCGAATTGGAGTATAAAACATCCAATAAATCGTTCCCAGAGTGCGAACGGACTCCAACTTCTCAGAGTGTGAATTGGAGTATAAAATAAGTCGTTCCCAGAGTGCGAACGAACTCCAACTTCTCAGAGTGTGAATTGGAGTACAAAATAAGTCGTTCCCAGAGCGCGAACGGACTCCAATTTCCCAGATTGTGAATTGGAGTATAAACGTCCAATAAATCGTTCCCAGAGTGCGAACGGACTCCAACTTCCCAGAGCGTGAATTGGAGTATAAAACATCCAATAAGTCGTTTCCAGAGTGCGAACGGACTCCAACTCCCCAGAGTGTGAATTGGAGTATAAACATCCAATAAATCGTTCCCAGAACGCGAACGGACTCCAACTTCCCAGAGTATGAATTGGAGTATAAACATCCAATAAGTCGTTCCCAGAGCGCGAACGGACTCCAACTTCCCAGAGTGCAAATTGGAGTATAAACATCTAATCCAAATTCCCGAAGCGCGAATCAAAGTACAAGTAACAATTCGAAGTTCCCGAAATACGGGCCGAGATATCAACATCAACTCCCAATTCCCATAGCGTGGAATGGAGTGTAAACATCGATAACCCTCAGATTCCTGGAATACAGGACAGATTATCAATCTCAAATTGTCATGAATCCCCAGAAGGGGGGGGGCATGTGCTCAGGGCTTGCAATAAACGCAATCAGCCGCCAGAATATGAGTATTATTCCCCGCAACTAAGGGGCAAAAAGCTGGGTGCTAATCGCTGGCTTAAGTGATAATATACTCAGAATCCGACTCATTCATTAAATCACGACACGAAGCTATATAAATACTGAGCAGATACAAAACAAATACCGCAAGGCATTCAGGTAAGAAGAAAAGTGTAATTTCCCATTTCATCAACCAACAAAAACAAGTTTGATTACATGGCAAGTAAAGATGTTTCAATTAAGTGGAGGCCGCATCCATACATACACATGGCCCAAGAAAGAACAAAAGAAGAGGCAAAAGAATTGTTATCCGTAAATCTCACGACAAAGCGAGGGGCTCACTCTTTCTTCCTCCGGTGTTTCTTCCACGTAGTCGAGCCGCTAGACCCACTGCCTGGCTTCCTACGAGACTATTTGCCTTTCTTTGGAACATCCTCCGGTTCCGGCATGATATCAACATCTTCCTCAGAACTGGAAGGGATGGAGATCCTTTTATGAGGACGAACCGAGGGCATGGGAGCAGTAACAGATACTTGTTCAGCAACACTCGAGACGGTTACTGTGCCACCAGGAGAAATCATCATTAGAGAAGATAAGCTTGAAGGAACGGCGTCACCACCGGGACCAACTGTCACTGTCTTGGCCATCTCGGCACTTATCTCTGCTAAAATCTCCTCCTCTCGAGACAGTTGAGTTGCGCTAGGTACGCCAGTGGTCGTCACGATCGAACTAGAAACTGGAGCAGCTCCGCTCGTCACAAAAGAGAGGTCGGGCATGGGATCAAGAGGATGACCAAATAGCTCTTCAAACATTTGAACATCGAATGACATTGAGCCTCCCTCTCCCATATCACCAACCATGGCGGCAGTTGAAATCGCCTCGGTGACAATAACTCCACGTGTAGGATAAAGCCGAAGGAACAGGGAGCACGGGTGCGACACTCTCGGTCACTAAACAACCAAAATTAGAGCTATCAGACCAAGAAATTCCCTCGAAAATCAATGTTTTAAGACGTAGAGGGAGTAATCAAAATACCTACTTTACCTTGCCTTGGAGCTTGAACAAGCTCGGGGACGAGCGTCTTGCCCGAAGACAGTTCCGGTTGGTCCGGATTGTAGGCTGGAATAGCTTGTGGATCAACCACGGCAGCAGCTTCGGATGAAGTCGAAACGGGGACTTCAGTATTCTCGCTATGGTGCACGATACCCGAACCTTCGCCAACCTCCATTTGATGGACGACAAGTCTTTCTTTTTCAACAGAAATGATTGCTTCGTGAAGGGTCCTCCTCTCATCCTCGCTGAGCAGACGTGACTCAAGCTCAAACTCATCTAATACCGAATCCGGACAAGACATCCTCTTGTTTTCCACTAATTTCTTCCAAGCATTGTAGAGAGGCATCGAGTAATCCCCTAGCCAGGAGAGATTTCTATGCTCCAATACATTGGCATTATATGTGTCCAAAAGATCGTCGAATTCGGCCTCCATCTTGAACCTCTCTGCTTGGACTCTCTCCTCCAACTCCGATTCAACCTCCTTAACCCTTGCAATTGCCGCATCGCGCTCAGCCCGAAAAGGTACAGCCTGCTCACACGCCTCTTGCGCAGCCACGTTCGCGTCGTCTTTATCTTTATTCATGTCAGCGAACCTAGCCTTTAGCTCCTCTAGTTCCTTCACTGCCGCATCCCGCTCAGATTCAACATTCTTGTATCGATGGCCTAAGTCTTCAACTAAAGTACAATGTGCCTGTTGCATTTTCGCCATTTCAGCTAATGTCTCATCAACCTTCTGTAACGACTCGACCTCGGCCTTGCGGGAAGATTCCGCCTCAGATTGGAGTATGTCGACAATACGACTCTTTTGAGCCAAGTCGGCCTCTAGCTTCTCGATGATTTGGGCCCGGTCGAAGGCAGCTTTGGAAGCCTTAACAGCCGCTTTGTACCATTCTTTGTACTGAGCAAAAAAGTCACGGGTGTAGCTGAGCGCCGTAGTCGCGGCATCATCGGGAATTCTTTTAAGATTGGGAGGAAAAATACAAGCATCAAAGCAAATCTCTGGAAAATCTTTCCTCAGTTGAGCAAGCCTGATGGCCCCTTCGCCAGAAGACTCAATAAGGGTCTCCTCCCCAGACATAGACGTTGCGATCCCGGTTCGAGAACGATGTGGCTCAAGCCTCGAAACCTGCGAAGATGACTGATGTCGCAGAGGCTCGGATGCCTGGACATGACTTCGGGATTGCGGAGGAGATCGAGATGGGGAGCGATGCCTGCGATCTCTGTCTGATCGTTCCTGGCTGGAGTTACCACGGTGATGATCCTTTGCATAATACTCCTGGCCATATTGCCTCCGGTCACGATCACGATCGGGGCCTCCACGACGAGATTCATAATAGGTTGAGGGGTGATGCACTCTCCGGAGTTTGTCCAATGTAGTCTGACGACCAGCCATATTACCTGGAAAAGAGATACAGTTCAGTTAAGTACCAGGCAAAATCAATAGGGCGAGTGAAGTAGTCATGTAGTGTCATGAAAGTGTATGCAAATGTGCAAAGCCCCCGACCAACCAGAAGTATCGACTGCACTAATGGGTAAAAGCCCGCTTATGTCTAACGCTTCCCGGAGCTCAACCAACCCGGACTCGTGATAAAGAGAAACGCATTCCGGGATGGGAACGTCATCCAGTCCTGCGAAAATGTTTCCTGATTGACAAAGAGCGGAATCAGAAGAAATAATTCCAGGAATCAAGCGAGACACGATTACAGACTTCCGTCTCGCAAATTTAGGAACAACAGCCTTGCCTTTCCGCTTTTTTCCTGCTTGGGGAAAATCAGCCGCTAGCCCGGTGTCAGTAGGCGTCCTCTCATCATCGCCCATTCCTCTTATCGCTACACCGGTCTTCTTCTTTGCCTTCGGAGCCGATTTCACAAACCCTTCAACGACAATACTCTGGTTCGTCTCAATTAAACCCAGCATCCTTAAGTTATCATCGGTTAAGACCAAGTCAATGTGCCGCAGATCACTCGGAACCTCTTGTAGACTTCGGATGACGTTTCTGTATCGACCACCGTCTAGCCTTGATATGATAGCTGCAAAAAAAAACACCTGATGTCAGTTCGAGTGTTGACAATGACCATTAAAGAAGGCTAACACGATTTACGACACTTACGTCTGGACAGCCATCGCCTAGCGAATCCTGGGGGGCATCGGACAAAAAACCATTCATTCTTAAAGTAACTGAGTCTGGTCCAGGCTCCCGTCACAATCTGGCAGTTTCTAACTGCCTCCAGAAAGGTGAACGATGGACTATCACCCCTGCTCTTGAAGTTGAATATATGTCTAATCTCAGCTGGCCTAGGCGGACGAAAAAGGCGGTCCATGAATAAGATGAAAACACTGTTCAGTAACGCGTGCCTGTTGGGGTGAAGTTGTGCGGGAGCGATTCCAATGAACGATAGCATCTCCCTGATATATTGGTTAAACGGAGGGAGAGTTCCAGCCGCACAAGCGTGGCGATAAAAAGCAGTATAGCCCTCGGGTGGATTGTGAGGCCTATCATCAACTCCCGGTAGCAAAACATCATCCGGGGATAAGTTATGTTTCGAACATATCCGACCCAATAATGCTCCAGAAATATTAGATCGGACGGAGTCTATGGGATCCTCGATAAGTAAGGCCTCCGGCAATTCGTCCGGAGCAGGATCTATTACTTCAGGAAGGATCTCTGGAATTTCTAGCATTGGAGGAGGCAAGCTTTGTAACTCTTGTTGTTTAGAACCCGAAGACTCCATAATTAACTAACTCACGAGAAAGCAGCGTTAAAAACGAAGAAAGCCCGTATATTCCCCGGTGTGAAGCATATGGATATGCCGTGCAGTGCAAATACATAACTAAAACAAATTTTACAAGAGTAGAACACGGTGTCTGAACGACTAGGCTTTTGAATCAGAGAACGAAAACGACCGTCATCGCTGACCGTCATTTTCGCGTCCCTCGGATACTACTGACCAATTCAAGTATGAATTCGTTACATGTGTTTAAGTCATGGTGCCATCGACGAGCTCCAAAAGACAGGTCAGGTCAACTTTGATCATGCGAAGGACGAAGCTCGTCGGAATCAAATATGCTAAAAATTTAGTGAGTTCGTTAGAGTTCGATTTAAAGGTGGTCGTAGTTCAGATATTGGAACGAATCGATGAGGTGGAAGTTCCAGAAGCAAGAACGTTCGAATCGATCGACTCGATTCGACACGAGTCAGATCGATGAACCTCGAATCGGCGCAGTTCGAACCCATGGAGCCCCACCTGACTTCGAATCCATCGAAGTCGAGCTCCTTCGAATCCATCAAGAGCGGTTCGAATCCACGGAGTCCCACTTAGCTTCGGATCCATCGGAGTTGAACTCCTTCGAACCGATGAACGTATCATTGCTTCGAACCGATCAGTAGTGAGCTCCTTCGACTCGATCAGAATGCCACTGTTTCGAATCCATCACCGCACGCCTTTTTTGTTGTGTTCTCCTGCAATCATCGATTCGAAGCTGCACATTCGAAACCAACTCAAAGCGCGCACCCCTGATCGATACGGCTCAAAAGTTTGCATTCCTCAGTTCCATGGAGTCGGCCTACTTCGTTCAAACCTCATCACTCTCCAAAAATTTCCAAAAGAAGGGGTTGAACCAATGCCAAAAAAGATTACAGTTTCTATCATTCTCAAATCGAATCGACCCCTTGGTTACCTGATTTAGTTTGATTACGAATGGAAGCTTGAAGGAATTTGGTCGATTCGTGAAAAAGCACGTTTGATTTGGCTCTGGGAAATCGATTCGGAAAGGCAGCTAAAGCAATGGTAAAAGGTAAAAAAGTGAAAATGAAGTCTGCCTCATGTATTTATACGGATTCCAAAAGGGATAAGTGTCACTTCGACTCCCATCGATTCGAAGGACCACTTCCGAATCCCTTCTAAGTTTCGAATCCATCCAAGTTTCGAATCCATCAGGAGTTTCGAATCCATCCAAGCTTCGAATCCATTGGAAGCTTCGAATCCATCCAAGTTCTGAATCCCTTCTAAGCTTCGAATCCATCAGGAGTTTCGAATCCATCCAAGTTTCGAATCCATCAGGAGTTTCGAATCCATCCAAGTTTCGAATCCATCACAGCTCCGAATCCCTTCTAAGCTTCGAATCCAGCAAAACGGCATCGATACGAGGCAACATTGATTCGAAGAAGCACATGGGCAAAGGATGGATCGAAGGTCCGATCGATTCGAAGCGAGAGGCCCATCGGGCCATCGATTCGAAAGCCATCAACTCATACAAGCATAACTTCGAACCCATCAAAAACCACTGATTAACAACACTTTGGCTTGAATCTAAAATCGATTCAGAAGAAAATCGAGATGGAGTTCGGCAGCAAACAAAGACCGACATGACTCATGGACACACGACGTTAATAAGGGCGGAGCTAATGTATGTGCACACATAACGAACTAACGTTCGATTTTGAACATTCACAGGGATCAAATATTCACCCTGTTATAGCAACGACAGCCAACGATTAAGCCCAGTCGCACAGTAATCAATCATATCAAGGCAAGGTTACGACAATACGGTATATGAGTCTCAACGAAAAGGGAGCAATAATCTTCAGAATAAAATGGCGACTATTCAAAGCACGTCATGTTCCCACAAGACGTACTTTGGGGGGCAAAATGTTATCCCGCTTTTTGGGCAAAAGCCGTGATACCAAAGGATTGGTCAAAAACAGAAACCAGTTCACCTCAGAGATTGGTCGTATTTCACTTCACTATGGATATCGATGAATTCTGTCTGAGCCCGGATCGGGCCGCAACTGATAAGGCATGACAAGAAAGACCATAGAAGCCAGCATTTCAAATTTCAAGTCAATCCGAGGTCATACGCTCAAGTTATGATGGATTCAAGTTAAGAAGGTGCACATTGCTTGGTTCGAACCCATCATGTTCGAACCCATCATATTCGAACCCATCGTGTTCGAAACCATCGTGTTCGAAACCATCTATTTCGAACCCATCATATTCGAACCCATAGGAAGAGGCGACATTCGAATCCATCTAAGGAACTCCCTACTTCGAATCCATCACAAATTCGAGTCCTTCCTATGCTTCGAATCCACCACAGCTTCGAATCCATTAATAGCTTCGAACCCATCACAGCCTCGACTCCATCACTCACCTTCGACTCCATCGACTTCGACAACTTCGAATCGATCCAGGGCGCATTTGGATCGATTCGAACGAATCCACTCCATCGATTCGAAGACGGCCTTCGAATCCAACAAAGCGGCTAAGCTAGCACGAACATGGATCGGCTCGAAGACAGGCGTGCCCCAATCGATTCGAAGTATTCGCTTCGGCCATGCATCGATTCGAACGAATCGATTCCATCGATTCGAACCAAACAGCATGCCGAACACCCAATTTCGAACCGATCATAACTCCCAATCTACTGATCCAAATCTCATGAAATTTTTACAGAAGTTTGTCTACATGATGAAGAACGTCCACGCCAAGTTTCATCGCAATTGGACAATTTTTTGATCGATTCGAAATTCACTTCGAATCGATCCCAAACTGGGCACGCACTTCAAGAACGCGGGCCTGTGGGCCCCCCGTCACGTGCCAAGCAGCCTCTCCATGATTTAGGCGGGATTTTGGCCTTCCACACCTATAAATAGAGCCCCTGGTCATTCAGAGAAGGGGTCGGAGAATTTGGAGAAGAAGAACAAGCCTAAACGCTGCCAGAATCACTCCATACTATCTCAATTGCTGTTAATTTCGAATTTAAGTCCATTTGCTGTTGTAATTTGCTGAAAAGCACTTGTAATCTTCAAGTATTAAGAAATAAAGTGATAAAACTTCATAGTGGACGTAGGCGCATGGCCGAACCACTCTAAATCCTTGTCTTCTGCGCAATTTACTTTTCTGTGACTTGGAGTTTTTGTTAGATAGTCCCTATTTCCAATTCAAGTTCTTCATTTACTATCTCTTCAAAAACTTCCGAAGGGTGTTTGCCCAATTTTGGTGCAAACAATACCCTTTCTAAATCATAACTTTAAATATCAAACTTACATAAATTCCATTATATACAAGATTTCATTTTTAGATCGAGTACATTCCAAAATCTATAGTCTTGAATATATTAAATCATTCTTATATAAATTCCGTTATATATAAGATTTATCTCTTCAGACCAAATACCTTCCAAAATCAATAGTTTTCGAAATAATTTCATATATATACCAACTATTTCATACAAGAATCAAAAACTTCCAAATCAAATATTTATATAGAGTCAAAGATTTTCGAAATCAATCCATTTTAAATATCGGTTCAGTTTCAAATCCATATACGTTCTTAATAATCTTTTTTTTCAGTCACATATCATTCACATTCAAAAATTTCCAAACTTTAATTCAATAGTTTTCCACAACTTCAGTTTAATACTTATATCAAATTCAGATAAAATCAAATTTATTTCCAAAAGAAATACTTTTCAAGACTTTTATTATAAGCCATTTACTAGGTTAAAAATGTTTCTCAAAACAAATTCCATTATAAACCTTTCAAAACTATCTTTCGTATTTATACAAAAGCAGAACTGCTTAATATTTTGCCAATAATAAGTTTTTGTAAATATTTATTATGTTCAAAACATCTCTTAAAACTCTTTTCATTCAAAATATTTCAAACTAAATTTCATACTTACATAATTCAAAACAATCTTATATAATTTGCTTATCAAGATATTTAACATTTTAAAACTTGTTCAACTTCTATTAGTCTTTACTTTAAAATTTTCAAAACCAAACTTAATATACTTTCCAAAATACTTAGCTATGAAAATTAATTCTCAATTTGAAAGTGTTCGACCCTTCAGGATAGTTGAAAAAAAGTTCAAATTCAAATTTAAAATTGGAAATCAGCAATCAATCATCTCAACAAGATGCACAATCAATTAACTAACTAGTCCTAATGCATAGGATACACGTGTTCATAATATTATTCAATAAAAACTCGAGAACTGAACGCCAAGTTTAATTTCAATCATTTGAATAAATTTATACATGTCTTTCGAATATCAAATCATACTTCAGGAATTTAAATCAAATCAGTTTCATAAAAAACGAGTAGCAAAGCTACTAAAGTAGCCTCTCCCACTTTGAAACTCAAAAATGAACACCGATGATGCCGCGATTATCGCCGAAATTATTTTCCAACGGCAGTGAGTCTGCACTTTATTTCTTTCGAAATCATTTTGAAAACATTTCAGTATGGAAAATACTTTCAAACAGCACTACTATATTTTTTTCAAAATCTTAAAAACCCACTTTCAAAACTCCCGGAGTTCAAACTCTCACATTTCCAGTTTGAATTTCCTTTTTAGTGACAAATCATATTCTTATGAGTCATTATCTTATATAATATTCATTTCAAAATCGAAATTCTTCGTTTGGATTAAAAATAAATAAATTTAATCTAACAATAAATTTTAACCCAACATTGTCGCTGAACGGCTTATAGTCAAATTATGAAACTTAATTCACCCGATGTTCATTCCAACATTCCCAAAATATTACAATTTATACCCTTCTCATGCATGAAAAGGTAAATTACTTACAACTGGTTATGCACTATTGGAAAGTCAACAACAAAAGTCATATGCTCATAAACTGGTCGGGCATACTAACTAATCAATAAACAATAATATGCACAATCTTATCAATCAACCAGTGAAATATCCGATCATCATCAAACAGTACAAATGAATTTATGAGTTTATAGAATTAATTCTTTTATATTATATATATAATCCAGGTAAAAAATCATTTCATTTATTAATTTAAAAAAAAATATCACTAATGAAAACGCTCTCCTATATACGTATATACACTCAATGAGCTTATCTTACAGATTTAGGTATATGCTAAACCAAAGCTTCGATACCAACTATGACGATACGTCTTTTTGAAAAATTTAAGTCGACAATAAACCACACATATCAAACAAAAACCATCCAAACGAGCGGATTATCAATGGGCTTTAATAGAGAAAACAAGAGGAAAGAAAGGCGCAGCGGTATGACAAAATATAGTAATCAAATAAAACAGTTCATGAAGTCGTTTTACAATATACATTTAATTACATTTTTTTCCAACATTAATGAGAGTAAAATAAACGAACATATTAAATAATGTAGCGGAAAAATAATAATAAATATGGTCACCAATCTTCATCTTCATTTTCAAGGAATAACGTCTTTAAACACTGAAATACTCAGGCTAACCCGAGCGTAATGAAAAACAATACACTCGAGTCAGAACTAAAAATTCCTACAAAAGTCAAATCAATATCAAGTAAAATATAAGTATGGTAGCTTCAAAGATGTTATGGAATTTTCCATCTTCTGTCAAGTGTATAACATGAGTATAGTAATTTAAGAGATTTCAAATAATTCAAAATACCAATTTTAACGACTTTAATTAAAATAATTCTGAAGTTTAAATTTAAAACTTAAACCTTTCAAATAATTCGATTTCAATAAATAATCTAAATTCAAGAAATTGTATGGGTGTGTATCATTTCAACCCATAATTTAAATGTCACAGTTATCCAATATTTAAAATGATTCAAATGGTCATTTAAACGATGTCAATAATATACAAGTGATAACAGATACATAATAAAATAAATAACAACCACACATCTAACGTATCAATCAATAAGCATCCATTTCAAAAACATCCAAATCAACCAATATGTCACAACAGTTCATATAATTAATGTCGGGGTTTTAACTAGCAACTGAATTCCAATACAAATTTAGATGTCAATTCAATTTAATGTCAATTTAGATCCAATATCAATTCAAATATCAGTTTAAATCAACAAACAATAATTAAAATTATATATATTACATCATAAATTTTATTTAACTTGCAATGAAAATTTTAGTATTGCGTCAGTGAGTTTAATCACTCACCTTTTGGCTTCTCCTTTTTAGTTAAATTTGGATCCGCTGATGCTTTCTCCTTTTGATTTGTCATATAGATTTGGATTTGAAGAAAAAGATTTGGAAAGAAGAGAAGGTTTGAAAAAGAAGAAGAAAATTTAAGGAAGAAGAAGAATTGAAAAAGAAAAGGAAGCTTTGAACAAGAAGAAGAAAATTTGAAGAATAAGAAAAAGAAAAAAGGAAGCTTTGAAAAAAAGAGAAAAAGGAGATTTGAAGAAGAAACATGAACAAGAAGGAAGGAGGAAGGTGAAGAGAGAAAAAAATAAACCTACGGAAGATGAGATTTTTAAAAAATAAAATGAGGCTACAGGAATGAATATTGAAACTAGGTGAAACTAAGTTAAATATAAACAAACTGGGAATTGAAGTAAAGTAAAAATATGACAACCCTAAAAAGGTAGGTATCACACGAGGTGAAGGAAAGAATTAAAAATATGAAAAGTAGTTAACGTTCGTAGAATAAAAAAGTTTCAGACAATGCAAATGGAAAGAGTAATGGAACAAATTAGGAAACAATGAAAAGAACGAGACAATTATTAATTAGAAAGAGAATGAACGAACAAACTTAAACGAATTTTTGGAATTCAAATTTCAAAATATTTGTTCACTCAATTAATTTTGTTAACCCCAAACATACAAAAATTGACATTCATTAAAGATTTAATTAACACAACATAACTAAATTTGAACACACCAGTTTACATAACGGTGCCTACCGCTACATAAAATATAATATGAACATGATTCAAAAATTTAAGTTTAAAAACAACATTTTTCTTAACACGTAACCACGACTCAAATATTTAATTCATTTTAAATTTCAAGGTTAGCATTAAAATCACTTCCGTGCAACATATGCCTGATATTTAGCTACCGTAAAATGTTGTTTTAAAAATTTAGTTTTCTCTTTTTACAACGTTATACTTATATTCAGAATGGAAACGTTCACTTATTTTTCTCAAACATTCTTTTATTTTCCTCAAAATGCTTATTCAATTCATAAATGTACACGTTTTTATATTCTAAAATAATCAACTTATATAATATTAGATTCGTTCTTGTATTTTCAAATAATGTACATTTCAAATGAAAACATTCTCACCGTAAACTTATTAATTACACTTCGTTTCTTTTTCCTTTTTCAATTGAAAGATTTCAGTAAATTTATTTTCAATTAATTTCAATCTTCCGCTTCAAAACATACCCTAATTGATGAAATCAATTAAATAAATACGTAAACATTGTAATCCTTATTTATAGTCATGCAAACACATTTATAAAATTACAGTATCCAACAAGCATTAAATTACATACTAAATAAATATTTTTCTTTATTAATCAATATTCATTTAACTCATCATTAAAACTAGCATTTATTATTTCAATTCCTGTTATTAAATTATATACTAATACTCTTTAGCACCTTCCACTTTATTGCTTCTTGTTGTTTTAGAATTTTATTTAAGGTCTAAATTTATGATCTAATAACATTCACGTTGATAAATCTTAAATTTCAATTTCTAACCATTTTCATTCAAACATTTCATTACGACTCTAATAAAACCCTGGTTCACATTTTATATCTCAACAAATTCTTTTATTTTGTTTTAAATGTTCTTTATATTGAATTAACAAATACCATATATGTTAATTAAACATAAATTTCCATTTTATTGCACTCATTACTCTATATTTATTTCCTTTCTCATATTACTGAAATATTTCAATTACACTAGATTTTATTGATTACCAAATTAATTTCAAAACGGATTGAACATAGATGGAAAATAAAACAATTGTTACAACTTAGTAATTCGTATATCTATAAATTTATTGTTTAAAGATTATAAATTTACTTACCAAGTAATTGATTTCATATTCTATATTAAAACCAACTTCAATTAAATGACATATGATTTATCCCTTAATATATTGTTTCTTTTATTTCTTATTAAACTCCACAATCATATGCAAATTAAAATTTACATTTATATTCCAATTAGAAATAAACAACCATTTCATTCTTTATTAACATTTTTTTATTTACAATCGATGAAATTTACATTCCAACGGTTATCAATATATTCAAATCAATAACATTAAATTATATTCTATTTGTATTACCATCCTTACCTTATTGAACTTATCGTTTTTAGAATTCATTTAAGATCAAGTTATATATTCTACCCCTTTTTTTATTAATAAATCACACAATCTTTATTTCTAACCATTTTTAATCAACAATTATCTTAAATTTAATATTTCTAAAGGGTTGAAAATATGGGTCGTTACATTGAACCTCTACGAGTATATAACAAGGGGATGATACCGAGTCACAGAAGGTATCGATCATTTAATATATAAGAGGATATCGAAAACAAGCTTTCAACGAAGCAACTGCTATCGAGTCTTTACAACATCGACTGTTGAAAACAACAAGTAGTATCGAGCTTCTACAAAGATGATGAGCTTTGAATGAGTGACGAACTTTGACTCTAGAAGGGGTTTCAAGCTTCTGTAAGCAAAAGATATCGCAATTCAAACGAGACAAGTGATGTCGAACTTCATCAACAATAAATGCTATCAAGTTTCGCCAATATTAAGTGGATGCTGAATCTCAAAAGAAGGTGGAATGTCGAATACCAACTGTTTGAACAGATAATGCAAAGGAACACGTGGCAGCCAACCGGTCTGCCACTATCTCTATAAATAGGCGCTCCTTTACTAATTGAAAGTGGCGATTAATTCCCTTCTTTTTATCAAGTTTTAAAGTTGTAAATCCTAAATTAATTTGGGGATTTTAGAACCGATTGTATTTTGTGAACTTTTTACATATAAAGACTTGGACAATAAATTTTTTGCATAGCATACTTCTTTTGAATGACTATATTTGACAATCATTGAACTATGAGCAAGGATATGTTTGGACTTGAGTTTGAATAATGAATATGTATGTGACTTCAATTGAACTTAAATTGGACTTGCATATTATTTCCATGCTTGCATAAGACTATTATACCCTTATCCAGTCCAATCTTGGATTAGCCTGCTTATTTGGTAAGCAAATTTGTTAACTTTAAGACGTTGGGACTTTCGATGTGTTTGACGCATTAGCGTTTTCAGTCTGCACCAACGGTGTCCGATGCCAACTCAAACGGACACTGCCTTAGTTATATTTTAACGTCAATATTACTGTATTTTCGAGGAGCAGTGAAATACCCAGCAAAACTTAAACCGACTCACTTCCTAAAACCAGGGGGAAAATAAATTAGAAACACAGCAAATAGCAAAAGTTGAAATAAAACTATAATTTCCCAAATTCGATAGCTTCTCTCATATCAACAACCAAAGAATTTATAGCAATCAGCACAGCGGGATCAGACTTCAAGTGAGTACTCTATTTAATTTACTAACTGTTGGTTTCAATTTACCTTTTTTTTCCCTTTTCAAATAAGGGAATTGCATGTTTCTTAATCTTTCTGATGGATCTGTTTTACTCGAACAATCTAAGATGTTCGATTTTATAATTTTGCATTTGTGCGGTGGTTCTGTTTAAAAGGGGGCCTTTTAACTTCAATTTAACTAAAATTGATAATAGTAAATATTAATGGACGTAGTCGACACTGCTGTCTCTCTAGTTTCGTTTTGGTGTATTTGGCCATTCAAAAATTGACATCTTTAGATTTGTAGAACAGTGTATACTTAATTGAACTGAAATTCAGTTAATTATCATTGCATGCACCTTGTTATATCTAATAAATCAGATAAGGTAATCCTGCTACTTGTGATTATTAGCATTTAATTTGATTATGTCAGTTGAGTTCTTCGCACTTGTTTAATTAGAGTGCTACCAGTAAAGCACTCCTATTGCCACTTAAAAAGATGTTAAACAAAAAAAAATTGAAAAAACCATTTCAAACACCCCATAATCAATATGCAAACATTTGAATATCTACAAATTTTAAAGGAAAACTCAATTCAATTTTCTTCATCGGCTTGCATGATTGCTTCTTTCCACTTGATCCTCGCCATAGCTTCGATTTTTATCTCCCGAAAAGATATTTCAAATGAAATCATCGCCTAATAAGGTTTCAAAAATTGCCATATTAGGTATAACTTACTATTGAGGTTTCAAGTTGATAGGTATTTGTGAAAACTAGAGTGGAATCGATGAGAGCTGAGATTCATGATTGTTGTCTATGGTTATTTTTCGGAATATGAAAAAACAAACGCTCATTTCTTAAGAAAGGAAACAATAAAAAAAAAAAGATGTGGGTGTATAATGGTGAGAGAAATATTTTACTAGATATTAGTGCATGAGAGAAGAAGTAGATGAGATAAGAAAAGGTGTATGTATATAGCAGCGTTTATTATTATTAATAATGTCTAGTGTTACCAATCCATTAAATCATGAAAATCAACTTGTATCAAGTTAGACTACTAATTTGCATAAGGGACTATACTATTAGGGAACTTTTGGATCCTCGAAGTGTCACTTAGGCGGTACTTGATATGAAATCCCAACTTTTGACCTTGGTGCTGCATTCCATCCTTCCAAGCCAACGTAATGCTAAGTTTTTTTTGTTAATGCTCTTGTTGACATGAGTGCACATAAACTTGAGTTTTCTCGGCGACCATCTAAAATTTTGATTTTTGCCATGAAAGCATTTTCAGTTTCGAGTTTTTCTTGGAGCATCTGGATGTTCGGTGGTTCAAACCATAAACCCGTAGCATATTCAATTCCTAGTTTTGCTTATGCGCAATCGGTATTTTTACTATCGTTTTGTTAATACTTTGTTCAAATTAGACACAATTAAAATAAAAGCACCTAGTTACTTTTTTTTAGTTGTTGAAACTCTTCATATCTAACAGTATTTCAAAATGTATTTAATTCTTCTGTCTTTAATTCATTTGAAATTATATAGACAATCATTCAGAAACTATTTGTTTTCATAATTCAAAATATGGGTAAATAAAAAATTGCTCTTCAATATCTTACTTCTCAATTTTAATAATTTCTACCGTTTTCTATCTAGTTTAAATTATAGTTTTATTTTGAAGTTTTTTTATTATTTAGCATACAGATATTTGTTAAAATTTATGGTATGAATTTTGTTATGTATAAATTCTATTATATGATTTATTTCGATATTATTTCTTGATGAAATAATTGTATGTATATATTTTATCTCATAGTAATCACATATTATATGAAATTCAATTGGCCAGATTATCAATTATTTATTATTTTACTATTAGTTATGCGTGTGTATATATATGTGTGTATGTGTATAACACTAATAGTAAAATAATAAATGGTTGATTATCTGGTCAAAATCAATTAATTTTCATATAACATGTATGCATTGTGTTTTGGTAGTTATTTAACGTTATATATATAATTTATGTGAAACATCTATTTTAGTCCAAGGCTCTAATCTTTGTCTAGGTTGCACTTGGACTCCAAATCATTTTAGTGTCTAGTGCAACACTTATACCAAACAATATGATTAAAGGGATTTGATTATGTATATATGCTCAATGGATTAATGAAAAAATTGGTAAAGGGTGGAAGGGGAAGGGGGTTTGACTCATATTGTATAAACATTTTATTTCAAGATATTCCTAAATTTTGAAGGTTTTGACTCACAATTATTTGTAATTACTAACAGAGTCCATGTCCCTTAAAGCTAAAGTGCATAATATTCTTTTCCTTTCTTTTAACCGCGATATTATATACACGATGCAAAAAGAAGTAAAGAATACAACAAAAATATGCTATGTACCTAAAAAGCGTGTAGAAATAATTTGGCAATCCCATGCATTGGTGGTTGCACTCTGGTAGTAACACTTAGCTACATATTCAATGTTTCCTTTATGTTATTTGCTAATTTATTAAGGGCATTTGTCAATGGGTGCCCAAAAAAAAAGGACGACGTAAAAGGAGCATGCACTCAAAGCCGTCGTTTATCGGTTTTTTTATATTTCAAATGAAATCATCAAGTATTATATTTCAAAATTACCAAATTAGGTATAATTTACTATCTAGGTTTCAAAATGATAGATATTTGTGAAAACTATAGTGGCATCGATGAGATTTGAGATTCGTAAGCACCATTTATTATTGTTTTTTAGAACATGAAAAAAAACGAACTCTTGTTTCTTATGAATGTAAACAATAAAAGAAGAGAGATGTGAGTGTATAAGGGCGAGATCGGTATTTTACTATATATTGGTGGCTGAGAGAAGTATTCACTAAATATTGGTGGCTGAGAGAAGTATTCACTAAATATTGGTGAATGAGAGAGAAAAATGAGTGTATATAGTAACACTTTTTTAATAGCAGTAACGTCTAGCATTTCTAATCCATTAAATCTTGAAAAATAATTTGTAACAAGATAGATTGCTAATTTTACATTGAGAGACTATACTGTCAAAAGCGCTGTCTGGATCCTCGAAGTGCCGCTTAGGCTCTACTTTACAATATTAGTGATGTGCCTTTTGACCTTGACGCTTCATGCCACCCTTTCGAGCTAATGCAATCGTGCAACACTATTTTTTTTATAAACAAATAGCGCTCTTATAGACATGAGCGTGCATAAACTCGAGTTTTCCTCGATAACCATATGGAATTCAAAATTTTCCTTGGTAAGCATTTTCAACTTCGAGTTTCGCTTGAAGCATCTAGACGTTCGGTGGTTCAAATTTCTAGTTTTGCTCTTCAAGTTTCTTAGGTACCAAAAAATAGGCTTTTTTAGTATGATCTTTTAACACTTTAATCAAATTAAATATGATAAAAATAAAAGCACTAGGTGCCTTTGACAATCATTCAAAAACTAGTTGTTTTCATAACTCAAAATACAAGTAAATTAAAAATTGCTCTTTGATATCTTACTTCTCAATTTTAATAAATTCTTCATTTTTCTTTCTAGTTTTTATTTGTTTTTTAAATTCTACTTGTTAATTATTATTTTTGGAATATAACCGGAAATAATCTATTGTTAATAAAAAAAAAAAGGATCATCAAACCTTTTTAGTTTGAAGCTTTCTTAATTATTTGATGTACAAATATTTGTTAAAATCGATGGTATAAATTTTGTTATGTATAAATTGTGTTGTATTTGTAAAGTATACTAATGTGTAATGTTTGGTTTATTTCGATATTATTTATTGTAGAAATAATTCCCTTTCTATATATATATTTGTGTGTGCATGCGTATATACATCTACAACTCATGGTAAATACATATCCGATGAAATTCAACTGGTTTTGATCAGATTATCAACTATGTATTATTTTACCATGTGTTAATAAACAGTTGATATTCTGATCAAAACCATTTGAATTTCACATAACATGTATGTATTGTTTTGATAGCTATTTAATGTGTTATACACACACGTATACCCATATGTGTGTTGTGTATAACATTCAATGTGGCACACGTTTATCTTAGCCATTTGGATTGGGCTTGGACTCCAAGCCGTTCTTAGTGTCTGGTGCTCTACTCCATATTGAACAACATGGTTAAGGGATTTGATTATGTGTCATATGCTCAGTGGATTAACTAAAAAAAAAGTTTTGTTGCGCGTGCGTGCGGGGTTTGTTTGTCTTGATTTTTGAGGGGGTGGGGGTTGGGTTTGAGTCATATTGTTTAAATGGTTTGTTTCAATATTCACCTAAAATTTGAAGGTTTTTACTCCCAATTATTTGTTACTGTTACCAGAGTCCATGACTTTTAAAACTATGGTGAATTACATTCTTATCTTTTCTTTTAACCTTAGATAGGCAAACTTAATATTATACACAATGTATGAACAAGTAAAAAATACAACGAAAATCTGCCATGCACCTGAAAAGCTTGCAAAAATATTTTAGCAGTCTCGCGCTTTTGGAAGACATACTAGTATTGTTTATTTGGCTTTGGTTGTAACACTTAACTACCTATTTTGCGTTTCTTTTATGTTATTTGCTAATCTATCTATCTATTCTGTATATTCTAAAATTGAACCCTAACCTACTTTTTATCTTTTTACTTTATTTTTTGAAAAAAATAATCCTGCCTTCTCAGTGTTTTCAGGTAATAGAATTAACGTGTAGGAATTCCTGTCGGTACCGTAAGCTTCCATACCTCATTAATATTTATTCCACTTTCTTTTTCAAACCCAAGTATCATTTGCCTTTCTTCTCTTTTCACTCCCATACTCATTAATATCTTCTTCTACGCTCTCTTTTCAAACGGCCATTGTTAAACAACTACACTTTTAGATGTGAGAGGTCAAAAAGTTTGGTAAACCTCCATTAAAAAAAATTACACTGCACACAGTGACCTCATAGCGAAAAACACACCCAAATTTGGTGACCCCTACCGAAAACTTTTCATATTCAAAAGTGGAGTTCTTTTAGCAATGCACTTTCAAACCTAAATAAGTATCATTTCCCTTTCTCTCTTTTTAGTACCACCTACTGCGTTTTTAGTTTCAGTTTTTTTCTGTTTCCAACAATTAATCCCAAATCTTTAGACTCTTCATCTCTGAAATCCTACCACTCTTGGTTGCCAAGGTAATAATTTTATTTAATTAATTTGTTCGCCATTTTGGTTTAAAGTTTAAACCTGACATTTAATGTTCTTCATTTTACTCTTAAATTTTTATTTCTTAAGCCGAGCATTTGATTTAGAAATATCTATAAAAAGAGTTTTTTTCTTCTATATTCCGACTTTCACAAATGTATTGTTTACAATTATTTAGCTGTCAATAAAGATTTGATGGATTCGATCACTTGGGTTCACTTAGTTTTGCATTCATGCTGATTCAAGTATTTTATTTTATTCCCTAATTTTGAGCATGTGGATACAAAGAAATCTTTGAATCTTTTCATCATTTTCTCGCTTTATGATATCAAAATGATTGACCCTAGCCCTTCATGTTGTTTCCGTGGGAGAGGAAAAAAGGTTTAAACAACAATTCCAAGTTTTTGACATGACAACAACTCATGTCTCAACGTGCACACACACGTAGTGTTCACTGAAGTGTTCAAGACACTTATACTACGTGAAATTCAAATCATTTTATAGAGTGATAATAATTTTGTATGGAGATAGAGACAACAAACTAACGCTATACTATGATGAAGTTGAATCTTACCTAATAAAATTTCTTTTTGTCAGATTTTGTCATAATTTATTAATGAACTATCCTTATTTTCTGGGAAATTTCATTGTTATATTTTCTTTAGAAAAAACTGTCATTCACTCATGCAGGTAATGAAAAATTATCTTTATACCGTGTTTCTCTAACGTAGAAACAAATTTGAAAGAGACAATTTAGCAATTCAGATTTATAGATGTTATGTTGTTTTCACCAATTTTGCTTCTTCCCGTGGAGTTTGTTTTCATCCTTATATGTGGAGTTTTTGTCAGTCTAGCTTCTATGTTGTTTAATAGTACCATGAATTGGTTCAAATTTGTTCAGGGAAATAATGTTACATTTTCTTTGCAGCATGGGTTAAATTAGTCTTGCTTTTCTAAGTTCACTATATATCAAATTTTGTTTTCTTCAGCTATCACTTCTATTGCTATTTCTCTCATACACATTCGAACTATCAATCCTATTGTGCGGACTTTTTCCAATAGAATATAAAGTTACAAAATATACACTATTGTGTTTATTCATCTTCAGTATATTAGATCACGTCAAATTTATTGGTTATACTTGTTGGATTCCCTATTACATTTATGTAAAATAGCTTTTACTTAAAGGAATTCTTTAATTGTTTTGCTATAATTATTTTTGGGATTTAAAATCATCATTCAAATGAACGTCGAGGAAGGTATTCTCAAATACAATGTAAAAGAGGTAGAGTTATATAAATATCATGTTGAAACACATGATCACATCTTGATGCTACTTTTGAAATGACATTTATTTTATGATATCTACAGAGAAAATTTAAGCTATAGAAAACGGATATCATACGTGTACCTCCATTTTTAGTAGAATCTGATTTGAGTTAATTTTCGCAGATACTTCTAAGAAGTTAATAGTTTGAATACCTTCTCCTCAATGATGATATCAAGTGGCTTGAAAACTTTTTTCCTTAGATTTGATTTTTACGTTTTTTATTAATTGTTTACTCTGTCTGCTTACAGAAACATAGTCCAATGAACTTTGATGTATGTTTCTTTGTTACAACATACATGACATGACATAATATAAAGTAATTTTTTTCCAATAAATCAAATATTTCGTACTTTGGATCATAGTTATGAAATGTGCGCGATGGCGCATAGCATGGCGCGGCGTTTGCGCCTTTCTTCCTTGTTGTACGGCGCACATGAAAATGTGTGGCAAATGGCGCATGACGTAAAAATGGCGCACGACGTAAAAATGGCGCACGGCGCAATATAACATAGTCTTTTCATTATATTATTGCTTTTTATTTGTTTTTCATTTTTTATAATCCAATATGTATAAAAATTAGTATTCATCGTATTATAGAGCATTAAAAAGAAGGTACAATACAACATCCATGACACTACTGATCCAATATCCTTGAAGGATATTGATGATTGTAACAAATGATTAACAAGAAATATGGATGATGCATCCGATGTTGAAGATAAGCTTGATGACAATAATGATGACTTGACTTGGGGTGTTGCTGCTCGAGGAAACTAGATATCCGAGTAGAAGAACATCTATATCTAGAGGTTTTTCAGCACCCGTTTCAGCTTCTTTAAATCTTCACGAAGAAGAAATAAATCTAAATGAGATGGACGAGGAAGGTGTTGAAGCTTATGAATTCGATGATGCAAACATTGGTTTGGAAAATAAAATTGTTGAATCATATTCAGATTTCTAGTTTATCACTTTTATGTGTAATTATATTAGATTATGGCTTTAAAAAACCATTATGCTTGAAATTCTACGTTTATATTATATTTGATGATTTTTTTTTTTTTTTTGCAAAATGCCTAAAAATAATCTTTATTGCGTATGTTTAGCAAAAATATTGAACTTTTTAAATTTATTGTTATATATATTAAGTTTATTAAAAATTCTAAACATGCGCAATAAATTAAAAAGGCGCACGCCATCTGCTGCGCCGTGCACCAAGGCATTGGAGAGGCTTTGCGCCATTTTGCACCGTGCGTCATTAATAACTATGCTTTGGATTGCTTGTTACCTTTTTATGAAAATACATATACTCCACATATATAAAACATACTTCCACATCCTGATACTGATAAACTAGAAATTATTTACACCAAATTTCCTAGCTCGTTTATTGAGCCAAGTTATATTCAATAAAACTTCATGTGTGCATAGCACGGGTCGGACACTAGTTTGTTAATATTCTTTAACATTGAAGAAGTATTAGGGCATTTGTCAATGGGTGCCCCAAAACAAAAATGGACAGCGGAAGAGGAGCACGCGCTCAAAGCTGGAATTAAAAAGCATGGCGCTGGTAAATGGCGAACCATATTAAAAGATCCAGAATTTAGCAGCATTTTAAGCTCTCGTTCCAATGTTGATCTCAAGGCATGATTCTTTCAGCATGTTATCATTTATGTTACATCTTATATTTAGAAGTACCAAAAAAGTTAACTATAATGCTTTATACACTTAAACAGGATAAATGGAGAAATATGTGTGTGGTAATAAATGGATTCGGATCAAGAGAGAAGGCTAGGGTAGCCTTGAAAAAGGGTCGAAATATCACTAACCACCATGATGATTCAATGGCTCTCAGTAATGAATTGGCAGAATATAATTCTGATGAGATTGTTGGTGACAAGCCTCTTGCAATGTCATTGGATGCTATGCCTGCTCCCAACAGAACCCATGAGAAGTTAGTGGCCTTGCTATTTAATTAGTCGAAATTTTTTTGTGCAAATAGTTACATGCAGAATATTTTCACATGCACAGCGAACATCTGGTTCATGCTTTAATTTTATTGTCAAACTTGGACCTTTATTTTCCAGGGCTAAGCTGGAGAATCTCATATTGGAAGCTATAACTAACTTGAAGGAGCCAGATGGGTCTGATAAATTGTCTATTGCTATGTATATAGAGGTGAAATTTTATATAGTACATTTTTAAGATTTAGAGAAGCCAATGCTGAGATATGTACGTATGCAATCCACACATATGAGTAAATCAAGGAGCATTATGTTATTATCATAATTCGAACTTTTGACCTCTTGTCTCTTAGTCCCGATGTTATCATTTGCTATAGGCTGCGAGCTATATTTTACACTAATACGGACATACATAAATACTCATATACGTACACCTATATGTGCACGCGCGTATGTCTAGGGGAACGATACACATCCGATTTATTTTGTGTCCAAAATTCTAGAAATTAGACAATAGTTTGTAGAATTGATTCATATTCTCTCAAGATCACTCCATAAATCATTGAATAAGTTCTAAACTTCTAACTCATTCAAACCTACCTTTGAAATCAATGGCTAAAACAAATATATTCAATGCTTCATGTTAATTTAGCTTTTTGTCCGAGATGTAAGTTTTGGAATGACACGGGAAAATTTGTTTATGATCTTAAACGTAACAAGATCATATCTATAATATATTTTTGCATTTTAACAACTCCAACTACGTTAATTTTTGGGGGACTCAAAGAGGGTTAAAAAAACAAATGTAGATCCCCTCCGCTCACTCACACACACTCAATATGGGGATGGATCAATATCCTCTCCTTTTAAATAATCCTCGTCTATTCCCCATAGTATTTTTGTGTCGAAAGAAAGTAAAATTTTGTTAAGATGTTATTTTCATATGCACGATCATCTGTGCAAAATTTTGAAAACATTTCAAAATGTTTAACCCTATCAAAATCAATTTTCAATTCAATGGTTCAAATGAATAATTTTCAATTGCGATTTTCAAGGGTTAAACATTTCAAAATGATTCAAAAATTTGCATAGATGATCTTGCATATGAATATAACATATCTACAAGATTTTACTTTGTTTCTAAAGCAAAAAACACAAAAAGACAAAGGGATGGAAGGGATATTTATAAGGAGGGGGATCTTCATCATTTCCCTACACATACGTACATATATGTATATGCTGGTGTATTTTTATGTATACATATACATGCATACATACATATACATATACACACACATATGTGTGTGTACACACACACACACACACACATATATGAGGTAGCTTCGACAACCTCCTTTATTAACACTCATCATTAGTTTTCTAATTTCAACCTCAAGTTTGTATTTAATTAATAGTATGGTGTTTGAAGAGAGAGAAACAACAAATGTTCAAATATAAACTTGTGGTTTAAAAAATAAGGGGTTAAGAGTGGGGCTAAATACACGGACTTGCATGCTGCCCATACGCATTGTATTGGTCTGTAGTTGGTTAATTAGTCCCTTTTGGGGGCATTTAGAGTTTTGTCTCTGAATAAACGAGATGGTCCAAAAATAATCACATATTAGGTTTTGGTCTATCTTGCAGGTTGTATTGTCAATTGTTCTCTAATATTGAAATTCCATTGAAACAGCATGTGTTTGGTTTTCGTCACCACCAAAAAACTACTTTTGTACTGATCAAAATATCCTCTTCATCCTTTTTCTATTATGATTTATTATGACATCAAACACCTAGAACAACCTTAACCATTCAATTTCCATAGAAGTTCAGTCTTTTTTTTTTCTTTTTTCTTTTTTCTCTTTTTGTAAGCTTCATCCATCAAATGCCCAGAAATTTGTTTTGCGACACACCAATGTTTGCAACACCAAATGAATGCCTAAATCATGCATCAAACCTTGAGCCAATCTTATCCACACCCAGATTTTTTTTTGGATTTGTATTATATCACGAAGTCTGGCAAATGTTCAAAGTACTATCAAATACTGGGTGAGCGGGAGCAAACATGATTTCAAGTTTGTGTGTGTGTGTGTGTGTTTTTTTTTTTTTTTTGGGTAAAATAATAATAGGGTGACAAATCATGGGCTTCGTAGTTTGTATCCCTGCTTTAAGTACAAGAATGTTATCTGAGCCAGATGTGACTAATTGTCACTAATCTGTGTTGTGTTCATTTCTCATGACAAAGCACTATTGCTTGTGTTGCAGTATGTATAAAATGTATTCAGTATGTAGTATTTACAGTTTCTTCCCTTGCCATTATCCCTTCTGTGTAGGATCAATATGAGGCTCCCCCGAATTTCAGTCATCTGCTTTATGGAAAACTGAAAAGGATGACAGAAAGTGGAAAGTTAATCAAGGTAGTAATTTTTATCATAAGACCATTTATCATTTGTGATTTCAGCTTTCCACAATAGTAGAAAGTTCTGTAAAATATTATTTTTAGCATATATAAAATGTCCGAACACTTGGTTTCTATTACTCATGTGATATCCCCTTTTATCTTATTGTGCTGGGTAGTAGATAATTCATAGTTTTATTGTTGATCTTATACAACAATACGACCAACGGTGAAGCTGTTTGATTCAAAATTCTTAGGATTTTTTAGGCAGTTACAAATATTTGAAGGTGATATACGGTTACATTGGTTACCAAAAGGTTTTTAGAACTTTAGCCAGCTGGCCCAGCATATTATGTTCTGCCATTACATTAAATTACATTTAAAATTAGGATATTCACAGGATGTGGACTATAACCCAGCATATGTTATCTATATCACTTTGTTTTTGCTTCATCTGGTGGCTACCCCATTAATGCAGGAAGCTGCTGTTTTATTGCATGACTTGCTTGTATGATGACATTTGCTTCCAATAATATTCTGAATATAAATGCAAAATCTAATACCTAATTATTTTGGAAATCTGCTAACAAAACCCCAGCATTATTGCCCATCTTGTTCGATTTTCCACTTTATCTGCATATTCTGTGACGTAACATAGAACCATAACATTTTGAAACCGACCAAGCATTGCTGTTCTTTGTAGGAATTTTTTTCCTCTAACATTCTTTATAGGAACCTTTTTTTTTTCTTTTCCATTCTGCAGTGGGTGTGTTTTTAAATTTATAATTCTCGACTTGTTGAAGTCGACTAATATCGATAGAACGATGCATTGTTCATGTTTATGTATGACTAGTCCACTTTTTTTCATAGTATGTTAGTTCATACTTTCGCTGTTTGCGTTAAAAATAGAAGTTTTAATGTAGTCTGTATTACTTTTGAAATTCATAAACTTTTCAGTCTTCTGACTCTTCCCTCAATTTTTCTCACATGAAATGATTTGCCGTCTCACTCCCTTATTAAGAAAAATATTATTCTCAGCCCACAGTATGATTTTCTAACTACTTCGTTTGTGAATTTTGCAGAATGTTTGATCTTCATACATAGAGATTCCTGTAATTTGATATTGTGAAAAAAAAAATGTAATTGGACATAGTGGATAAACCATTGTAAACTTTTGTATTAGTTACTGAGATGCTCTGTAGAGTGTGCTTTAATAATTATTAGTTAATTTCTTTTTCCCATCAGATTCAATAGAATCTTGGATAAATTAATCATTATTGCCAATTATCGTAAAGTTTGTGTTGGAAAAATAATATCGCATATAATGCCTTCCTACAGGTGAAACATAAATATAGGGTAGCTTCAAGCCAATCATTTTCAGAAGGAAGAAATCCCAATATATTGTTAATTGAAGGGAAGCGTAGAGAACCTTCTAGAATAAAGAAGCCAGCTACCAAATATATCAACAAACCTCAAGTTGATTCTGAGTTAGCACGGATTAGAAATATGAACATAGAAGAGGCAACTGCATATGTTGCCCAGTTAGTTGTAGAAGCTGAAATAGCAATGACTGAAGCTGAAGAAGCCACGAGAGAAGCGGAGGTTGCTGAAGCTGATGCGGAAGAAGCTAAGGCTTTTGTGGAGACACTTAAATTGAAAAATGCAGCCAACACGGTACTATTTTCAAACTTGTTGGCCTAATTGCATAAAAGCCCCCCTCTGTCTGCTGATGCACTTAATTTGCTGTGACATGTGCTCGCTTAATTTGCTTGCACTTGTGCTCACTTAATTTGCTTGCACTTGTGCTCATTTGAAGATTCGACCATTGGTTGGTTATGTCTTTGTTTTTATCATTAGCTTGTTGGGACACACTGTTATAATTGTTGAAAAATTGATTCACTGTCCCATCCTTTTCTTTTCTTAAAAAAGGCGGCCCAGTTACAATTTATGTGTGAAAATCGTTTAATTATATTTGAATTTCTTTTTGTGACGTGTCAGGTCAGTTTTACTGGACAACTTGAACGCCACAAGTACATTAATATACGTGTTATTGATTACATGTTACCTTGCTTACTTAAATTCATTAATTTGCATAGATAAATTGTTGGGGTGTCCTGCATTGTGTGTGGGTAATGGACCCATATTAAAAAAGAAAAAAATTAGTCTCATATCATGAAAAATAGTGATGGTAGGGTGGTATATATATATGAGTTTGGTCGCAAGTAATAACAAGGGATTCCTTTTGTTAAAAGGTGTTTGATCAAACTCATATGTTGCCCCCACAGAGGGATGTGCGGACTGGATTTCAACATAAATTCACATTTTGCTTTTGTATTATTAATTACTATGTCTATGCATGCAAGTGTGTGCGAGCGTGTATTAATGTATATTGACATCCACATGAAATATTTTTTTTTTCTGATATAGCGAATTACTATTTTTTTAGCGGACAGGATTTGCAACATGAGAACTCCTGCAAATTACATCATGTACAAATCTAATGGAAACTCAGAGTTAAACCATCAGCTCACTTAAAATCATTCAGATTGTATTGTTATCGCCTTCGTCTTTTTTACTGCATATCATTTGAACTTTATACTGAACTTGCAGTAGTTTTTTGCGTGCCCTTTGATCTGGTCATATTATCTTTACCGTGTATATGAGAATAGATCTAGCACAACCTCCACTTGTTCAGATTGGAAAATGTGTAGCATACATGACCGACAAATTAATATTACATTAAAGAATCTTTTATCATCAAGGCAAACCCATTGGTTTAGAAATCCCTCTGAAGATATTCCTTAATATTTAAACTCATTGTGTGTTTTTGTTCCACTTTACAAGTTGTTTACTTCTTTTTGAATATATGTAAAGTTAATCTTGTCAAACTCCTGAAAGCCTACTTTTGTAATTCCTGTCCACTATGGGTTTCTTTGACAATTCCAGTTGTCCAAATTTACATATGATGAATTGCACAACTTGAAATTTTATTTCTAATTTAAGTGGTATTAATGGATTTTAGAAGTAATAATATTGAGCTGTTGTGGTTTGGGTTTAAAAGGAATGTGACAGGATGGACTGGGGACTTTCCTATAAGTTTAATGTTATAGCAATTGACTTGTGCCTATTTCTGCAATATTTGCATGTGTACCTTGATTTTGGGTGCTCAGTTAGTTCGGTTATGGCTGGGGACATGAGCACAAAAGGAAATCTTTTGGTTATGCTATCGTTTGGTTCATTTTAGGAGCATGGACATTATATATAATAACTCAACTATTTATACACATTGACTTGGTACTCATATCGATTCCAACCAAATGATTAATTGCGATTCAATTTTCAAATTTTGATTCAAAACTCAATTACAATTGTAATCATGCTTTTTTTTGTTTCCAAAAAAATTAATGACGAAGCAAGTGAGAAAGAATTATTCAAATTATGTTGAAATAAAAATATAAGTTATTTCCGTACTCAATCTATGCTAGAAATTTTATTGTTTGCAACTGAAAAAAAAAATCAAAAGGGGGAGATCTAGTTTTGTGGTTAGATGAGAATTTTAAGCATCAAAATCAAGTCATAAACATAAATCATTACCGAGAAAAGAAGAATCAATGTTTTCACATAATTAAATGACGCTATGTGATTCGTATTATAGCCAAAAATTCAGCACACACTTAAACGCACATTAGAATATGAACAATTTGAGTTTACGAAGATTTGATGTAAAATTTGGATTTGCGATTTATGGTGATCTCATATGGAAATCACACATGTTTTATGACTTTGCGACCATCTTGAAAATTGTTTGCACATGCACGAATTTTATACAATAGCAATTAGCAACGGTAAGTTAGCCAAACAGTATATCACCTATTTAATATTGCCGTTCCTAGCAGAAATTTGAGCATCTTCCTTTTTTCTTAAATTTTAAGCAAGGAAGAAAGAAAAGGTCGCCTGGTTTTATTCACTTCCCCATTCAAAATATTGCCTAATTTTCTACGCATAATATGGTTGGAGTGTGCAAGTATACATCTTGGTTGTTCATGCTACATATTACACAAATCATTGTCGTTTTGTGTATGGTGCAGACCTTACACATGACATAATCTGTGTAGATGTATAAATTGTGATTAGGTGCTAATTATAAGGATTTTTTACCCAAAACTTTTATATGTTATAGTCTAATATAGAATAATTTATACTTATTTATATGCACTTAAGATTTGTATGATAGTAGAGGCAGTAAATATTCAATTAAAATCACTCTCCTTGGATCAAAAGTAATAATGAACTATAAATGCATTCTATATCTATAGTTAATTACATTTTAGTGATAATCTGCATCTGCAAATACATCTTGTGCATTGACGTTTACCATTATAGCTATTATCAAAATATGCCTGAACATTTAATTGTGCTATGTTTGCAGACTGCAGGTGGTGTTTTTTTCATGCTGGTCCTACCTTCAAACTAATACCTTTATTGCCGTTTTTTTTTTTTTTTTTTTTTTTTTTCATGCCACGCCTTATGTATTTGTGTAGATTGTAGAGCATGTATTTCAAGTTTTGTGAACTCTATTTCTTAGTTCCCAAAACATCCTTCAGCACATTGAAGTTTGTTCGTTGGCCACGTTGTGAATAAAAAATTAATATCGCTTTCTGTGTTTACTTGAACCTTTTTTCTCTTCTTTTGATGAATTAGTATTACCCAGTTTTGTAAATATGTATTCAGTTTATGTATATCAATTAGGTATATATGTAATACGTTATCATTATGAGAAACCCAGGTAAATATGTATTTCTGGTGCCCATGCCCATTGATTGTACTGACACGCATGATAATTGCCATTTAACTCATCACATGTATCAATTATCACGCCTACACACAAAATGTTTGGCGTTTAACTTTTTCGCATTTCAATTTATCATTTACTTGTATTGCAAACTGAGCTTTTAACATTCTTGAAAAGAAGTTGTAGTGGCATAAACAAGTATAATGCATCATATGTGAGAACAGGGCAATTCGCAGTTCTCACATGATTACGAGCACGTTAGAGTTTGAACAGTAGAGTTCGTTGAGTTGGCGTTCTTGGATAAGAGTTGATTTTGGATGTCATTTTGTTATTTTAATTAGCTTGACTCCATCGTAGTTGACTCTACGATCTTTCTTCGGTCGTCCGATCAGACCTAGTTCCCCTTCCCTCTTTGGAACCCTCTGCTCTCCTAATCCTTGATTAAAATAATTATTCAGACAATTAATGATCTATTATTAGTAATTAATAAATATGATGGATGAGTGCATGGATCAAATTGACGAGTAGTTCTACACTATAAAACATATGGAACGCGTGTGGTATATAAATGAGATTGGCAGCATGTAGAAAATATGGAATCAGAATGTGTGTGAGAGACCACTAGCATGTAATGTTGATATTATCCGGCTCTTTAACCAAGCAGACTTTTACTAGAATCTAAACGTCAGGATGAAGAAACGATTTGCGGACATGAGAACGTGCTTAAAGGACTATAGAAGTGGACTCAAGAAGTTGCAAAGGAATTGGAGCCGAGGGGGCCATTCGGTACCGACCACTTCTACTCGGTATCGACTGCTCTTTTGGCCTTCATTGGGCCCCAAAGCTATGGGGCTTATGGATAGATGACATGTGTGACCGTTTTGAAGTGTATTTCATAAGGAATAGACAAACAAATTCAAGGAACTTCTGACGGAAAACATATAAGTACGGATGATATTAGAACCTTTCGAAAATAACACAATCTCAAAGGAAAAGTACTTGGAGCACAATGGATCGCAGATATAAGATCAAAGAAGAGAAGAAGGCATGGTTCCCCCATCAAAAATCAACTCGGTACCGACCACTTCTTCTGTTCCTGCATTCTCGGATCTGAACTTGATATTTCATGGGTCTATGGTTTTGTTAGATGATTTTCCTATAAATAAAGCTCATATAGCATCTGGAAAAGGACTTTTGGTTGATTATCTCCTTCATCTCCTCTCTCCTTCATTATGGTCACTAAGAAAGCTATCATTTGTTGTTCTGGGTCTTTAGATCAGTGAAACTCGTGTACTAGTGACTTTTAAAATAATAGTTAATAAAAACTACAGTAGATGTAGGAAAGAGATTGCCTAGCCACTTTAAAAATTCCGTTCTCTCTGTTTCTCATATATTTACAACTAGATTTCTATATTTCTACATGATTTTGGGTGTTGTGCCATTTTAAGGTTTAACATTTTAGTGTTTTCACTGAGAATGAAGTTTCTTAGACGTAGATCTATAAATCTATTTTGGGTTGGAGCATCCAAATGTTAGATGTAAAAGATATTCACTAAGAATGTGAAGAATTTGCATAAATGAATCAATGACACCGAGGAGATCTGGAAGATCATTTGGAGCAGTGGCTGGATGTGATGACGAAGGAACTTCTTATTATATGGATGTTGGCAATCAGTAGGCGTTACCAGGACCATCTGCTCCTCAGGAAATGGTTACCAGAGTGAAATTTGATAAGATGATGCAAGAGCTGAATCAGGAGATTAACAACAGTCAAAGCTCTGCTGGAAAAGATTGATGCTAGTATACCTCCGCTGGTCCAAAGGTTGCTGTGACAACCCACAAATCCGATCCGTTTAGAGCTGACAATAAACCACATATGTCCAACCCAAACTGAATGGAAAGGTGGATAATCATGAGAAAGAAAGAAGAGAGAAGAAGAGAAGAGAAGAAAGAGAGAAAGAAAAGAGAAGAAGAACAAAGGAAACAGAAGAAACTAAAACAATTACAGAATCTCACAATCGCAGCGGAAAAACGTATAATATAATATCAATGATCTTTACAAAAAAGAAACTTACAACAATCAATCGCTAATCATCAACATGGACCGTTATAATAACATGTTCTTACAATTGCTGATAATTTAACAACAATGCAGCGGAAAATTAAACATATACGTGAATATGACCAAAAGACTTCCAGCTCACCTATTGAAACTCCAAAGCATCCAAATCTACATCTGTAAATATACTCGGCCTCACCCGAGCATTGAAAGGGAAGAACGCCCGGATCAGTCTGGTAAACCAATGTGAGAAAACACATCTCAACTAAATTAAAGTTATAAAACTTCCCTTCATCAAAACAAAGCTATCTCGTAAGACCACGCTCACACATAAACACGAACATGTTTTTATCTTACGATAACTAAACCATTTTATATCAAATCCTATTGTATTATGCTAGTGTCTAGTATACAAATAATACTAATCATGGCTGAAATTGTTACATTATTAAATTCCAGCATATTAGCGACAAACGCGGTTCTACAAACAAAATGGCAGGCACGTGGTGTACAATGGATTTACATACAAATGACCAGGAGAAGGTACTACCTTCCGGCAGTACATCTTTAGAGGAATGTACCGAGGCCCAACGGATGGTCCTCTACCAACACAAGACCAGCCTACCTCTAATTAGATAGTACCGAATATGTCATCATTCAGTCGTTATCGACCCATCTGAGGACCCTCGTAGCATACATCCATAATAATTTAAGTCCCGAACGTCATAGTGGGAATAAATATATCTAGAAGGGGATGATCATATCATAATGGTTGCGAACCACATAGCCTTGCCGCATCTACCATGTTTTGATCATTTCCGGATGTGAGACCAAATGTCACGATTACCTTTCACATAGCACATCATCTTTCTTTGAATGTCACATTGTAATTCCATCAATCATTGTTGACTTTTACAAACATACAACCTCTAAGCTCGTACGTCTCAAAGAAGGGTGTTAAGCTAAGAGAAGTTGCCTTCTCCGCCACCAAACAGATGTATATTTATAAAAGTCAACGATGTAATCTTAAAATTCAATGTTAAACATCCATCCATACAAGTTGTTCAGAAATAGGACAAACCGAAGGCACTTCTCCTACCACATCCTGTCAGAAATCGCCCCTAGGATTGGTAGCGATTAGTCCTTGCATTGGATATTTCATAACGAATAGACTACTACTACTACTACTATATGTATATTAGGAGTTTATCCCCAAATGATCAACAAGCAGTCCTTCCTTACGAAAAACCAAATATCAATGTCTTCCAAACTTGCACATTTGAACATATATACGTTAATCAGAAGTGGTTCTCGGATAAATCCGACCCTAGTATCTCTGGATCAACAATGATAAAGAGGCCAAATATTTGATAGTCGGTTATTTAACTATCAAAGCAACAAACAATAATATCTAGCACCATAAGCAATCACTAGGCCCAATTAATTAATCTTTTATTAATTAAATTAATCTCTAAATATCTAATTCAAATTATCTTTTAAAAAGATATATTCTCAAAACCATCTCAAATTTTTCTATATTGGAAAACATTTCCATATACTTATATCAACGATATAAGCATATTCACAAATTATTTCATTTCAACACTTAGAAAATATTTTCATGTACTTATATTAACGGCATAAGCATATTCAATAACACTACCATTTAGAGACACGCCGAATAGATTTTTATAACCGTACAACTCCAGAGTTCGTACACCTCCGAACGGGTGTTAAGTATAGAAATCAATGCTCCTACACCATCAAGCCTTTAGTACGATCGTAAGAACCAATTCGTGTATTTCACAGTGGAAGGTCAAAACATAATTTATTGGGTCAAAATGAATGTTGCTTAAAAAATCGTTACGACAACCCAAAAACATTAGTATAGGGATTCGATTAATAAATATATATATATATATAAATCCCGTGTACTATATAAAATATTTATATTCGAAAATCATTTACTGTAACAACAGCATTATAATCCATGACTTCCTTATTTCTCGAAAACGTTTATTACAATAATAAATGGTTAAATCTATGATTCCGTTACTTATCAAGTTTTGAAACATTTCAAACCATTTACTACATCAAAATATTCCTTCCAACGTTCCTTTATATAAAAATCCATACTTAAACCTCAACGTAAATCATTTCTATATTTATAAAGCTATTTTATAAATCTCCTTTCGATTTTATAAAACTTCTATTTATTAAAATTCCTTTATTTACAAAATTCTATTTATAAAACTAATTTTACTTCACAAAATCCATTTCTAAATTCATTTCTTTATAAATCGAATTTGTTTATAAAATCTATTTATCAAATTTACAAACAACTTCAAATCCATTTACAAACTATTTATAAATTTTAAATTATAAATCTATTACTTTGTATATAATATATTACTACTATAAATTCTTTTTATAAACTTATTCAAAAATCACAAATCAAAGTATTTCTCAAAACTATGATTTTTATAACATCAAAAATCATAAATTTTTATTTCTTTTAAAAATAAATTCCTTGCTTTTAAATAATTTAAAAATATTAAAACATATATATACTTCTAAAATCACTTCAAAATCCTTTTCAAATCAAAACCACCATTTTAATATTTCAAAATATCAAAAATTGAAATCCAGAACATGACATATAATACACCATATATCAGCATATATATATATATATATATGAAAAGTAAATCAATAGTGGTAGGAATTATGTTGGATCCCTCCAACTTGTCCTCTGTGTCACAAACAACATATAATCATAAAAATATAAATCAACCTCTTCGAGGCGGGATTCGTATAAAAATGGGTCATCCGCTCTTACACGGGAACGTAATAGGGCCACATCCGCTCCAATAGGTTTGAATATATCTAAACCAACTAATATATACAATATATCATCCAAACAAACATCAATCATCATAAATAAATTATTTCCCACTTAAATAAATATAAACAAGCCAAAGAAATGAGTTTACTCGCAAAAATTCCAAAAATCGCCAAAAGCGCTCCGGTTTGAATTAAAATTTAATAGTCGCTCAATTTAACTCAAAATTGCAACTAGCTTCGAATTCATCCAAACCAACTCCATTCGTTGTGCTTGCTGATACGATCGCAATACAATTTACCGCGCTCGAAACGGACCTCGTACGAGAAAGTTACAGAATTATAAACATTCGAAAAAATTAAAATTTAATTAAGTTAAAATTAACTAAATTTAAATTAACCCTTTCTCCCTCTTTTCGTTTCCGTCCCAGCATATTTACGCACGTGCTCGTTTTTTTTCGTTTTTTTTTCGACTTTCAATTGCGCGCCTCGCCACCAGCATCCGCCGCTCGCCCCCCAGCCACGCGCACCACCTCCGCCTGGCGCCAGCCCCACGTGCACGTACGTGCGTCGCGCAAGAACCTCGTCGTCGAAACCCATATTTTGTGCTCGAATGGAGGCGAATTTCGATCAACTTGGCTCGTCGTTCAACGATCTGACCGTAGATTAGCTTCGTATGGTTGCCCTCTGCATTTCTCTAGCTAAAGTCGTTGGCTAATTCGACTCCTAGAGACTCCGATCGTTGGATGGTGGAGTTTATGTAACGACTTGTAAATTTTATTAATTTTATTAAGAAGTATTTAATTTAAAGGACAAAAATTCGTATATTTTTGGCCTCAATGATACGACCTCAATATTTTAAACATAAGGACAAACATTTTTCAAAAATTGTTCAAAAGGACAAACATTCTTTCAAAATTATTCATAAGGACAAACATTCTTCCAAAACTGCTACCGAACTAAAAACTGATACCAAAAAACTGCTACCGATAACTACAAACTGATACCTAAAAATACTATCAATAACTAAAAACTGATACCTAAAGAAAGTTATCCTTCAGGTTAAAATATTGAAGGTTTGTCCTGCAGGCTAAAATGCTGAAATTTTTTGTCATTCACAATAATTTCATGTTTTATTAACGTAATTAATTGAATGTTTTTGAAATTTTAATTCATAAAATTTGGAAATATAAATTTGATATTTGGATTACACCTAATTAAACATAGCAAATGGTAAATTTTCAATTTAATAATATTGAAGTTTATTTTATTCTGTAATTTTATTTCAGTCTAAATCAGTTAAAAATTGATGGTAATAAAATAATCTCCAAACCTAAATATTTTTATAAAGAAATGTTTTAAATCATCTTCTGAGTGAGACGTCAAATTTCGTTTTATCAAATTCGAACTTCTATAGCTCCGTCGATCTTGTTTTCTACGTTTTAGTTGCATTTTCGGTAGCGAAAATTCGAGTTTTTATAATTCGATCGTATCACTGATATCTGTATACCGTTTTAATCGTCTCCTCGTGCTGATCTATGCGGTATATTCAGTTCTGTGTTCTGAAGTCCGGTACACAGCGGAATCCGCTAAACCAATAACCGGACCCGTGACCTCTTGTTTTCTATTGCGTTTCAAACTCCAGTCGTGCCATCCAAGCAACAATAAATTGCTTTAATGAGTCAGCTGGATCTAGGGGAGACTGTTGCCATTCCTTTTATTTTATATTTATATATTTTTCTCTGTCACTTTGTTTACCTTTTCTGTTCATTTTTCTCGACCTCAACAATTCACCTTTCTCTTCTTTCTCGAATGAATTGCAGCTCCATATTTTTTCTTCCTCCCTGAACCGTTGCCCTCATCATGTCAATCGTCATTCTCCGCTTGAGCCACCCTTCTTCCTCTTCCTTTCTCTCTCCCGAGCATCCTCCTTCCTATGTAACGCCTTAGCTCTTCTTCCTCCCCACCTCCTTCATCTTCGATCCACATCAACTGCACCTCAAACCCCTGACCACCTCTGCGTGCATTTCTCCACCAGGTCGTGCCTTGCCAGGCCTCTTCAAGTTTTGTAAGTGCTTATACACACACAAAATATGTATGTATATATATATATATATATATATATATATATATATATATATATGTTACAGTAGTAAATTTTATTTTTGATAATAATGTAAGTCACATTTGGTACTATATTTATGCGCATGTCAGTTATGTAAGAGTATTTGATACATTGGTATATAAGTTTATATATATATTTTGTTATGTTAGCTGTTAGTGTAAATATTACATGTTGGTTTGTCACATTAAAAAAACATATTGTATATGTATAATTGAATAGCTTGCAGTATATGATATTTTAGATGGTTTTTGTTATGCATCATATATATAAGTAATATTGTGTACGCAAGATTGGTTCTTCCATATATATATGTTGTTAATATGTGTAAAGTATATATATATCTTAGTTAAACAATATGTTTACAATATGAGTTGCATATATAAAGTTATATGTATATTATAATAAATGGTTCATGATGGAAGATAATAGATGTATGTATAAGTCTACATATATGTATTGTATATATGTATTTCATAGGCGGTCTGGGATCGCTAGTTTTGTCTGTGTGAGTATAGAAATATTGCAATAAAGTAAGTTCATTTTTTTTGATTTAATATATATATATATATATATATGACCTGTGTCTATATCTCACATACAAATTTCAATTGTCTGGTTATGTGCATATTTATATAAGCATGTGTATATATATATATGATTTTTGTGATATGTTGTTATATACATATGAAGTTTCTTGAATGTACAATTTCGCTTACACCAGGGTTAAATATTTGAGTTCATATATGGTTTGGAATAGAATATATGTAAAGTCTTATATATATATATATATATATATATATATATATAGATTTTAGAAGGAAAAAAAGTTCTACAGTGGCAAATATATAGTTATATATTCAAAACACGATGCTTCCTCTATATAATTTTCATACGTATTAACTGTTTCGAGTACACCAGTATTTTTTTATACAAATATTCTTTGATGTATGTTCTACTATATAGGGTATGTAAGTTCTATGCATATATTTTATACCTCACATATATATTAGGATATGTATATTTGTTAGTTATATTCAAAGTCATGTTAGTCTATACGTTTGTTTATATCAGTATCATCTATGGTTACTATTTATATATTAGTTATATAGGTAAGAATAAATTGTTGATTGTAGTTTATACATTTGTTATTTATGTATATAAGTATTCATAGTTTGAATTTATGATTTGAAATAAAATATGTAATGATTATAGTGGTCTTATTTGTTTGAATTTTCCAAAGATAAGATAAAGGTTTATTTTATGTTATATGGTTATAATTTAAATATTGAAAAGTAAATGTTTTAATTTTAAATTTTCATGTGATATACATATGTCATTCTAAATATGTAATTTAAATTTAATATTGGTTTTAAGAAAAATAATAATGATAATAATAACAGTTTATATATATATTCCATTTGCATCGAGCTGATTTGATTCATTCTCATCGATTTCTATTTATCAGCCATGTTCGTCGAATTCGTGGCAATCTTGCTTTGCTTCGAAATTCATGCTTGGATACGTAACCCATTTCATTGTCAAACCTATCTAGCCTCGAAAGGTGAGCAATCACTCACGATTAACGTTCTTATATATATTAAATTTGATTTCAATTGAAACGACAATTGAAATATACTGCTAAATTGAACTGTTAATTATTTAAATTGTTATATGATATGCATTTATATGAAATTGTTCACCTGTAGGATATGACACCATATTCTGTTGTTTATATTATATTGTTATTGATAATATATGCCTGTTATTATTTTATCACATCTGTTATCACTCTGCAAGTTCCCTGTTAGTATAGGACTCCCTATTGGTTCAAATGATACATACCCAAACGAACTGTAGAATAGGAGAAAATCGTTATGGGTTGAAATAATAAACCTAAGCGATTTTCATTTGAATTGAATTTGGGATTGCGTGTTACCCGTATATATTTAAATTACGGATTGAAATGATAAATATGCGTATCAGCTGACCATATGATAGAAAAATTTATATAGACACTGTTGGTCTATATATCAATATTTTGAAAATGATTTCTATGGTTTTGAAAGGATATATATATATATATATGGTTTAATTTAGTAAAGTCCGATTTAAGTAAAATATAATATGTTAAGTATTTATCTAAAAATTTATTTTAAAATAGATTTTTAATGATTCTATAAGTTAAGGTTAGAAAGATAAATTTGAATTTGTTCAAAATTGTGTTTAATTAAGAATTTTGTTTAATTAAATCAATTTGAAACTTATTAAATTTAAGCGTTTTAAGATATGATTTTATAATTTGATTTTTGATTTAAAGTGATTAAATGGATATTTCAAGTTTAAATAAATTGAAGGAAATATTTAGTTTAATGTAATTTAAGATGATTTAGATGATAATGGATTTATTAAGTGAATATTTCAAAATTAAATAATAATGAAGTCAAAATAAGATATATATATATATATGTATGTATGTATGTATGTGTGTATATATATATATATATGAAATTATCAATTTAGTTTTGAATATGAAATAATTTGGAAATATATATATTTGAAATGGAAATGATATTTTAAAAATTATTTTGAAATGACTACGGTGTTATAATGACGTTTTATTGTTAATAACATACATTTCTACATAAGTAGATAGTTCCACGGATCTTTAGAGGATGGTTATCCCAAACATCCTTTAAGTTACTTGTATTACAGTTGATATTTCACTTGAGTTGGATTTATTGATATAAGAATGTTAATCCTGACTCGAGTGTTTTGTGTTTTTCTTTACACTCGGGTTAGACTGGGTGATACAACATTTGAGATTCACCTTTGGAGTTTGGAGCTTCGCTTGGAGATCCAACTGTCGATTCAGCTTTCAGCTTTTCCAGTTGATTTGTTCAGAGATGTCATCAATCTGTATTTGAGATATTCTGTTGTATTTTATTTCAAACTCTGTTGTTTATATAGTAGCTTCATGAACTACTATTTATCTTCCTCTGCATTATTCCATATTACCGTGTCTGTGATTCTGTGATTTATTTATTACTATATATGCTGAGTTTTGCCAAATATAAATTAACAATCTGATATTTTGAGCAATTCGAGTTCAGCATGTGCGGATGCGAATGGCATAAAATACCAGGTCGTTACAGTTTAGAAATGGCGGTTGAAATATCTTTTAGGGTTAGGTTTACAAAATGAAAGGAGTTGAGGTTTATTTATAGAAAAATTCGTGTAGCACTATTCATCCGTGAAAATTCCAAACTCCAAAGGAAGCGTGCCGCTTGGTGATCTATATATTATACCCTTATTCCAAATACAATGGAATATATATTGGAGGTCAATTCCATCATATACAGAAGATTGCTTTTCAAAATCGAATTATTTTAATTAAATTCCTTTAAAAAAAATCTACGCGTTTCGAACTCCCACGATCAAATGATAAGTCCAATCAACACGAAATTCGACAGCATGCTATAATTCACTATTACGGATCCAATAAAACTAGTTTTGTCGAAATTCGAGACAGTACTCAAAATGACTATTTTCGCACGTTAATTAAAACATAAAATTTCCAGTTTCTATTTATTCACTTTTAATTCAAATCTAAAAGTTTACTAACTTCATTCTAATTTAAATAAAATCTAAATCAACTTTATGAATCATTTTCATTCACGTTAAATTCAAGATTCAATTATTTAAACAATTTCAAAAATTAAATTTAACAATTTAATTATCAAATAAATCGCTATATTTGGAATATAAGTTATTTAATTATAAAATTAACTTTTAAATATTTAAAATCAATTAAATATTCCAAATTCGGATGACTGAAATTTTGGATCGTACGGTCGTAAAGGACCAGAAGGAGCAAGAGGAAAGTTTCACCTGCCGGATCTGAAGAAGAAAACTTGTCTGTTTTTGGTCAGAACAGAGGAAATGGAAAATAAAAACATAAGGAAAAGGTTAGTGGAATAGTAGAAAGAGTTGCTAGAGGAAGTCAGGGAGCGCCCCTTCCAAAAGAATTCAACTTGGTACCAACCAGAATTAGGTCGGTATCGAGAAGAATTAGGCACATTGGGGGGCGAGGAGCATAAGCCGTGGGCTTGTCTGATTCAGAGGATGAACTATAGCTCGATGGTGATGATTACAAGCTCGATGTTGGAGCTCAAGGAGATGGAGTTCAAATAACAGCAACGGAGCAAATCGAACGTTAGGGAAGAACCAAATGGAGTGGTTTTCGCAAAGATCAGAGAACTTAGACGTTAGTAGACAAACTGAGACCATTTATAAAGTCAAATGCTCAATGCAGCAACTGATAGTCGACCCTCGGAGTACCAAGCTAGTGAGGAGTATATAGCTGATATGTTTACCGATTAGTGGAGAAGAATAAATAGAGAAAGAATGAGGAATGAGGTTTCGTGCTAAGCCAAACTCCATTCACGGAAAATATTCTAAGGAAAGAGTATCCTAGGAAGTTTACGATGCCTACAGTGCCATTGTACAATGAGACTACTGATCTCAAGCAACACTTGTTTAAATATGAATGGCATATGGATCGTACCAGAGCTACGGATGCGGTCCGATATAGATGTTTTCCTATCTTTGTTGATGGAGTGCATCAACGTGGTTCACTCGGATCGCGCTGAAATCCATATCGACTTTCAATGAGTTACCGAGGAAATTTATGGAGTAGTTTATGCTCCATATCTCTCATTCTAATGATGCAATGTCCTTGTCGAGCCTCTCTCGAGGACTTAAGGAATCGTTGAAGTGGTTCTTGAAAAGATTTAGCGTTGCAATAACGAAGGTTTAATAATTCCGAAGGAGGATTTGGTGTAACAAATGATTGAAGATGAAACAACCTACGATTATGATGGAATTCCACCAGAAGGCCAATTGATTCTTGCGATTGGAAGAGGCAGTTCAAGCTTAGGACTGACATTTATAACCGAGAACTGCAAAACTGTACCGAACTGACTCGAAAAGACCCGAACCTGAACCGAATCCACTGGGCCTCGGGTCGGGTCTGGATGATGAAGAATACAATAAAGACCCGATCAAACCTGACCGACCCGACCCGACCCGAAAGGCCCGACCAGAAAACATTGAAATATATGCAGTTTTAATGTCATTATCCAACCAGACCCAAACCGACCTGTAACGAATCGATTTTCCGACTCAAAATGTCGACATTAATACATCCATGGTATTCACGTGTCGAGCGTCCAAGTGCCGAAAAGACGAGAAGTTAGGATGAAATAAAAAGAAAAAGAAAAAAAAAAGGAAGAAGAGAACACAATATCGGAATTTCACTAACGGAATGGTAATATATAATATTAAAAGAACAGTGGAAAGGGTTATTCTGATATAGAAATTTTGAGGTTACAAATCCTATGCACTATTATCAGCCTAGACGGTTATAACAATCTGTCCTCATAAATGCTAAAATATACGATAGTAATGCAACATAAATAGGAATTATGGTAGGTGAAACATCCAGCTCCTCTTCTTGAGCTCCAATGAATATCAACGAAAACCTGCCTTTCTCAGACTACTCGGAAGACCACACAAATAATTTAGGGAAAACAAAAGCTACGTGTCAGATATAAGTCTGGTATGAGAAACTCGAGAAATATGCGATCGACATATAACAGTACTTTTGAGACTGCATGAAATGTCATACGGTTATCCCCTCAAAAGAGCCACTCTCTCATAGGTACATAAGCTGATATAATAGGTAATGTCTAGGGTGTAGAATATAAATATTATAATATAGCTAAATGATTAAATTCATTACATTCAACAACATATTAAGAGTATAATCAAATCCGGTAAGGAATGTTCGCCTATTGGATTTTCCATGGAGATCTCTTCGGTCGTCGAATCTAGTCTCCAACTTAAGGGTTAGAAATTACCTCCAAGCGTTGTATATCTCTAGATATGATATATCGTTAAGGAAAACATAGCCAGTTACGTGAACCCAAACACCATTCCTTCCGCACGCAACATCGACAAGCATAATCTAGATATGGAGTGATAATATCCTACCATGGGTCAGCCAAACCCCAAGCTATGTCCCTACCATGTTTACTATCATTTTTGATGTAGAGGTTACTTTCGGCATCTTTTACATGAGTCTTCATCACTCTATCAGAACATGAAACCCCAATGGAATTCCTACTTCTCGAATAGAACTCGAAACCACACATGGATTCTATCATCTCGAGCAAATCCACTTCCAAGAGATAGAACACATATGCCAGCCTTGATGTGGTTTTCGATAAACACTTACTGACCTCGGTCTCTTCAAGACCGAATAGATGAATTTGGTCATATTCAACAATAACGAGAACGATCGTATATGGAAATTAATTCTCGTATACTATTTTCGATATTTTCATCTCACACTATCCTTCAATCAAGAGTGAAGTCAAGAGGTTAGAGTTCTATTTCTCATATCCTTATATGAACATCAAGCTTAATTCCCATAGATAGACTAGCCTATTTCATCAGCTTTTAGTGCTAAATATATGACTAAATGCTTTGTATAAACGAGTAAACATACAAAACACGATTAAGTCACACAAAGCACGATTAAGTCACGTAAGTGACTTCTAATACATTTTTTTGTTGAATTAACTTTTTATTAATTAAACCCTTTTATTAGTAAAACTTCTTTTATTTGAATGAAACTTCATATATGAATTTCTACTATTCATTTATACTCCCTTTAATACTTCAAAAAGTATTCATATACTTATCTCAAATGGTATAAGTATATTCACCAATCTTTAACAAGATTTCTTACGTTAAACCTTAGCACTATCTTTCTTTTCCCAAAAGATTCCATACTTATAATTTCTCTCAAAATATCAATTTTAAGGATCTAAGTACTTTCACAAATCCATTCTAAAGGTTTAAGACAATTGTTGCTTAAATATTGTCGCTACAAACTTGAAAAACCGTTTCACTTATGCTTATCTTTAATACATCATTTTAAAGATCTATTTACATTCACAAGTATAATAAAAAAGGGTTAAAGATGAATATTATGAACACATTGTCACAACAAATCCAAAACCATTTCTTACTTATATCATGTTTGAAACATTCTTTTTAAAGATCAGAGTTAATAATATTTGGTTAAATTTGATAGTCGACTAATTGATTTGTTTAGTTAAAACAATTGCTTATACAAATCAATGTTCATATACTTAACTCATTTCTAACATTTCAACTTAACCATTCCTCGTTCAAGAGAGAAGTCGGGTAAGTTAAAGCACCGGTTGCATCAAAGCCTTGCCTAGACTTCATTCTTATCTCACGAATATACAAGTTCACTCGTCGGCCTTTAATGTTAAGTATAATATAAATGATTACCCTAAACAGGTAATAAACAACATGATTAACCCATTTTCGACATTCTCGACTTGACTATTACTCATTCAAGAGGGAAGCCCGATACGTTAAAGCTCTATTGCTCCATCCCTACTTGACATCGGTCTTAACTCTCATAATACTTCGTCGGCTTTTAACGTTAAACAAAGTTAATTAACTTTTAAACAAGTAAGTAAACAACAAGATTAACACATTTTCGTCATTCCAACTTAACTATTTTTCACTCAAATGGGATGTTCGATAGGATAGAGCTCTATTGCTCCGTCCGTACTCGACATCAATCTTAACACTCAGAAATATAGAAGCCTACCTCGCCGGCTTTTAGTGTTAAGCCTATCAATTACCTTTCCGAAGTTTATATATAATTATTAAAAATATTTTTGAAATTCAAACCAACTTTAATACACTTCGAAACATGTTTGAAAACATCTCTAAAAATATTAGAGAAAAATACCAAATCTAAATACCTTTTTTAAACACTTAAGACCATAAGCGACTTGCTACAACATTTATAAATGCTATTAAAAGTCCTTGTTAACCAAAATTGAAAAGAATAATCTTTGTGACTAGTTTTAACAAACAATTTAAGACTTGCAATTTTTATAGTAAGTACTACCATTAGGGTACTTAAAAACCATAGAAAGAAACTCCTAAGAATATCTTTCCATTTATTTATAAAAATTACTGAAAACAAGAGATTCGGAATTGCGCTTATAATGACTACTCTTGCTTCAAACACTTTCAACCTTACTTCAAGTTAACACACAAGTTAAACAACCATTTAAAAACATCAAGTCATGGCCACGCCGCATGTTTAAGAAGGTAATAGATGTGATGTTATACAATATAAAGTTATCATTTGCTTTCAAAAGCAAGAGGGGTCTAAAGTTTATAACTTTACTTTGTTAATGTCACTTCAACTTTATACTTTGCACACAACATATATACACATAATATATACTTATAAGATAGTGAGATAACTCACTTAGATCCATGCAAAACCCTAGCACAAAGCTACAAGAACAAAGAACCACCCTCCAAGATCCCTATCTTCCTCTCACCTTCTCCAACTTCTTACTTTCTAATCATGCCTCCCATGATGTTTTAGACCTATGATCAAGTATAAAAGAGATTGGAGATGATTTGATTAAGACATGAAAAAGTTAGAGAATAATTAATAGATTGGTGCTAAAGTAATTCCACCATTTTTAACTCTCGTACTTCATTTCAAACTTTATGAATTAGTGATTATTTAACAAGGGTGTACCCCTCCTTATATAGGCTCCAAACGATGTAGCATAAGCTTGTTCTCACTTTGCTTTCATGAGATGTAAGGATCACCTTCCATCACTTCTCCTTTATCATTTCTTAAGAGTTAACACTTTCCGTTTAAGCGTATTTTATAATATCTTTATTGACATCATCAATGACATCATCCAAAAAGTTTATTTCCATAAATGGTAAAAAAATTATTTCATTTTATTAATTTTATAAGGAAATAAGTGTATGTAAAAAAATCTGAACAATTTTTAATGGTTAAAATGTTGTTATCGATGAAATGATTTTGGTTCACACTATCGGTATTTTTTCAAAGTATTTAATTTTGTAAATATTTTTTCAAAACAAGTTTACCATAATTGTTTATGATTTAAAAGGGAGTTAAAAAGCTTATTCAATCATTTTAATCACATTAAATCTAATATTCAAATACTTAAATAATTCGTATATTTAAATAAAAAGTGTTTGAAATTCCAGATCGCTGCACGATCCGACCTGACTCGAAACAAATCTTGGTTTGAGTCGGGTCTAGCTTTCTGAAATTATAGTTTGGACTCGAGAAAATCTGTTCCACCTGGAACCGAGATCCGTCGGGTCGAGTCTGGGTCTATCAGGTCAAGTATAATTGCCACCCCTAATCAAACTGCAGGAAAGACCGATGGTGGACGATCAAAGAAGGTTATTCAAAGCAACATAGCAGTTGAAAAAACTGATGAAAGTTCTGATAACATGGCAATAAATGTTGGAAATTTTAATAATCAAAAGAAAAGTAATCGGGGCTAGTGGCAGGCGGAATGAAGCAAAGAAGAACCCAAGGAACTTGAGGCCCGAGAGTACACGCCTCGAAACGACACGTTGGAAAATATTTTTCTTGCTACGTACGGAATAGAACGATATAAAAGGCCACCAAGGAAGGAGTCGACCGAGAAGGAAAGGCACTCGCAAAGTACCGTCGTTTCCATAAAACTCATGGACATAACATGAACGAGTGTCGACATTTGAGATATTTTATCAAAGATAATAAAGAAGAAAAAGTTGATACAACATGTTAGAGATCCACAGGATGGTGGACAAAATGCTAGACTCCAAGGGTCGAATGCCCAAGGGAACCCGCTTGGACTGAGCGGAGAGGGGCCAAGTGCACTAATGGAAGGTCGGTCATAAATATCATAATAGGAGGTGTGGCGACCCATATTTCGGAAGGTTTAAATCGACAATAATGCATACATGTCCAACTTAAACAATCTAGAACATACTAATCAATGTGGTTAATTAAGAAAAACAAGAAAAGAAGAAGAAAACAATTAGAGAATATCGTAGCGGAACGATAAAATATAATAATCAAACAAACAGTTCATGAAGCTGTTTATATTATACATTTGATTATAATTTATACAACATTTATCAGAGTTATATATACAACAAGGATAAATAAAATAGTGCAGCAGACAACATAATGTAGGAATAATAATAGTAATAATATACCAAATTTTGTCTTTGTCCTCCTAAAAAATGATCTTCAATGCGTTGAAAAACTCAGGGCTGACCCAAGCGCAGTGAAAAAAAACACTCGAGTGAGGACTAAATATCCTTATGCGAGTCAAATCAATGCCACATGAAATGGGTGTAATAGCGTCAGAGATGTTTACAGGATTTCACATCTTCTATCCAGTGTATAACGTGCGTGCAATAACTCAAGATGTTACAGAATTTTACTTCTCTTAAGGATCCGTCAAATTATTTATACGTAGTAGAATACGCTACATATATAATGCCTAATCTGTAAAATAAATATTTTTCTTAGCGTTAATGCTTTACATTTATCCCCCTTAACGCGTTTTAAGCATTGTTGTACAGTTTGCATTTAGCCCAACCCGTAGCATGTCGGTAGCCAGTGATGCGCCGTGATATGACAACGCTAAACCAAAATCGTAAGGGTCTCATATAAGGATAAAAGTATGACAATGCAAGTGAGGCAATGCCCAAGGTAGGATACCACCAGTACGGATCGCAAGGCTAGCGGTAACGCATCGTAGCCATGACCTTCCACCGCGTCCATCCATACCATATCGATTCAAGGGAAGCTATCCCACAATCAAGGTGCACCAATCGAAACCAACAACAAGAGTAATAATATGGACCAAGTCCAAGAAAATCGAAGAAAGGATGTCCGCTAGGAGTCTATCCATCATCGTTCACTTTCTTCAAATCCAGCAGACGATGCTAAATCTAACCACTTCGTTCTAGAGTCTCATCCGCATACACAACTGTCAAAGTGGTTCCAATATTGACAGAGAGTTTGCCAATAAAAGGTCACGGTCTCTTTTTACAAACCGGTTGGTACTTTTATATTTCAAAACGATTCATACTTGATATCAAAACATCATATACGCTTCAAAATCAATTTCATTTCGAAAAGAACCCAAATGACGCAGCACTTCGAGCACATACCTCGATGAATTTGTGATATTACGCCACAAAACCCACCATTGAATTGTAGAGCTCGTCGAGCTCTACAACTTTACTTTTGGAAGATTTTGATTTCGTTGAATGGATGAAGAGAGAAACCGAAGGAGAAAGGTGGCGAATTTTCGTCCATTAATTTCGTTTAGAGGGAGTGGCTGAAGCTAAGGTTTGAACGAAAATGAAACGAACGACTTATTTTATAAGTTCCGACCAAATTGACCTGTGAAACTTTCGAACTTTAAACGAAGCGTGCCACTTGACGTTCATAATATTTTACCTCCATTACAAACATAATGGAACTAGTTCGAGGCCTAATTCGATTGTATTCAGAAGATAGCTTTTCAAAATCAAATTATTTAAATTAGACTCCTTTAATTAATTTCTGCGCGTTCCAAGCTTGCACGGCCAAACGACAAGTCCGATCATTACGAAACTAGAAATCCTATAATAATTCACTACTACGGATCCGATGAAACTAGTTTCGTAGAAATCCGAGATAGTGGCCAAAATGGCTATTTTTACACGTTAGTTAAAATATAAAATCTCCAATTTGTATTTATTCACTTTTAAATCTAATTTCAAATGTTAACAATCTTCATTCATATTTAAATAAATTTTAAATCAATTTCCAACACCATTTTCATTCACATTAAATCCAGAATTCAATTATTTATATAATTGCAATATTAAATTTTAAAAAATTTGATTATCCAGTAAATTATATCAATAACCATCCATTTATAGGTCCATCGTCACGCCGCAGTTCATATCGACCAGCTTCGTATCCATCGTCAAGCCACAGTTCAAATCCATCCATTTCGTATCCATCGTTTCGTATCGATCGTCTTCGTTCCCAGCAGTTAATAGTGCGCTTCGTATCGATCGGTTATAGTCCACTTCACATCGATCAGTCTCTCTTGTTTGTATCGGTCAGGCTACTGATATTCGCATCCATCAGTTGATCCTAGTTCGTATCCACCAAACAACCACTGCTTCGTATCCATTGAGCAAGCGTTGTTCGTATCCATCATAATATTGCCTGTTCGTATCGATCAAATTGAAGCGACTTCGATCGATACGAATAAGGACCACTTTCATCGATGCGAACAGAGCTGCCTCTATCGATACGAGTTAGACCATCTCCATCGATTCGAACAAGGCATACTGCAGATCGATGCGAAAAACGTACTATCGATCAATTCGAAAAGGACAACGACTTCAATACGAACGAGGCGAGATCTTTGGAAGCGACTCGGTCAACTCGGTGTAAAAGGTGGATCGATCCGAAGGGTGCGCGCCACATCATCACAGGAACACGTGCAATCATCGATTCGAACAGATCGATTCGAAGTGATCGATTCGAAACAAACGGCCTTCCGAGAAAACTCCATCTCGTATCGATCATAACTCGAGATCCACATGTCCAAATGCTATGAAATTTTCACAGAAACTTACGTACATGCTAAATAATGTTCACATCAAGTTTCGACTCCACTGGACAAAATCTTGATCGATACGAATTGCATTCGTATCGATCACATGTCGAGTCAAAACTTCACGGGATCGATCGCGTGGGCCCACTCACGTGCCAGAAGGAGTCTCTCGAAGTTTAAGTGAAATATCAGCCTCCTACGCCTATAAATAGAGCCCTAGGGCCTCCAGAAGAAGGATCTTTTGATTCTCAAGTGCCCAGACTCTGTCGGATTGAACTTTGCAACCTACTACTGCTGTTGTACTCGAATTTCAAAGTTGTAATTCACTGTTGTTCGTTGTAATCAAGTGTATTCATCGAGGAAGAATCAATAAAGTTATAAAATGTAAAGGTAGCGATTTTCGACTCACGAAAGTCGACATTAATACGTCCACTGTATCAACTGCCGAGCAATCGAAGGTCGGAAAACCGTACCGTTAGGGTTAAAAAAGAGGTAGAAGATAGAAGAAGAAAGAAAGAAAAAGCAACAGAAACAATATCAGAATCTCACAATCGCAGCGAAACAGCATATAATAGATAAATGAATAATCTTTAAAACAAAGAACTATATCAGTTATTACATTACATCACACTACATTACATTATCAGAGTTTACAACAACAAACAACGGAAAAGAAATACTATATACTAGTTGATACGCCATGCCATCCAGCTTGCTCCTGATCTCCATAGCAACTCCTAAATTCCAAAATGACCCGATAACCTAACTCTAGACTGCCCGTGTAGAAATGGGTGGGCACCCAGAGTTTAGGAAGGGAACAATAAACTCCAGGTCAGTCATGAGACTGGTGTGAGAACTTAAAACAGTTATATCTTTAAAAACAAACAAAGAATTATTTTAAATCTGATTCGCAATGCTTTTTAGAAAATGAGACTACCATAAGGCCTCCTGCACACACACATAATGCAAACGCGGAATCGGAGGAGATTTCTCCTTATGATAGTCAAACATGCTTGACATGCAAATTTTCTTTGATATTATTACTATAAGTGCAAAGTGTAGGAAAACATTTCGAAAGTATAATATAAATCTTAGCCAACATACGACCAGTATCGTATGCCTACTATAGCTACCATCTAAACAGTGGGGCGCCACCATAAGTAAATGGCAGGTTCTACAACTAAAACCGTACAAGGTGCGTATTGGAGTTTGGATTTCCAACAAATGGTCAGGCCAAGGAACTTCCCATTGCCACATGGGTACGCCTCTAGAAAGACGCCCTGAGAACCTAACCGGATCTCTGCCAACACAAGGCCGAGTTACCCCTAGCTGGATAACAACTGACACGAGTATGCCATCCCCCGGTCGCAACCGACCTAAATCCCGGGATTCACCAACAACCACAAAATAATAAGTTTGCAGCAACAACATAGGTTAAGTATCAGGGCTCCATACCATAATACCACCTCTATCCAGAAGGAATGACATACATTAAGGGGGCGCTATCCCCTAATAACCTTGCTGCATCTTTCCTGTTTTGACCATTTTCGAGGTGTGAGGTCCAACAAAGTCTCGTCCACAAAGCTACACTTTATACAAAAGCTGTGCTTTGATCAACAAATGATCAGCAATACTTCGTATGCCACATTACCAATTTAGGAATGTATCACTAGTAACCATCAACTACATAACCTCTGAGCTCGTACGTCTCAGAGAAGGGTGTTAAGCTAAGAGAATAAATTCTCCGCCACCAATAGAAATGTATTTGATAGAAACCAGCTTTACATCTCAAATTGTAACATCAAACACACATCCATACAAGTCCATTCTGGGTTCGAACAGAACCGAAGGCACTTCCAAAGAAGCCCTTGCAATCCGGATATTCACTAATCACGACCGGACTTCCCATCACAAAGGGTGATAAAGTCTCTATATCGGAGATCAGCCGATGCAGAGTCATTCGACGGTAATCCTTCCATTTTCGAAAATACCCGGTCTTAAACACCGGTCTTCAAATGCTATCCATTATGACATATCACTTATTCGGAATGGGATTTATGGCACAAAGGTCCTCTCCCAGCTAAACAAAATAACGAGCGCTTGTTTTAAAAATAAGTGTAGCATTCAAATTCAAGCAAATCACACAAATACCCATTTAAAGGTAAATATTGATAGTCAGTTATTTAACTATCAAGGCCAATAAACAAATATCCAGCATCATAACAATCACTAGGCCCTTTTTATTAATCTTCCATAAATTAAATAACTTGCCAGATATTCACTTCAATTTATCTTTAAAAAGACATATTCTCTAAACCATTTCAATTCCTACATTGGAAAACATTTCCAAATACTTATTCATTTCAATTTATTTTTAAAAGATAAAAACCCAAAACATTTCACTTCATATTGGAAAACATTTCCGTACTTATTTAAAAATAAGTAATTCACAAATCTATTTATTTTCAATGCTTAGAAAATATTCAATGTACTTAAAACACAATTAAGTATATATTTTATTCTTTTAAGGAAAACATTCTCTTAAACACATTCATTTGAGTCAAAGCGAATGTTGCGTAAAACATCGTTACGACAGCCCAAAATCACTAGTATAGGGATTCGAAATTAAGATAGATATATAAATCCCAATACTATACAAAAACATTTCTTTTCGAAAATCATTTACTATAACAACAGTGTTATAGTCCATCTTTTCCTTATTTCTCGAAAACGTCTATTTCAACAATGAATGTTGAAATCTATGGTTTCGATCTTTAACACATCTTAGAACAACTTCAAATCGTTTTAATTCTATTTAAAAGATCACTTCCTAAACATTTCTTAAATATATTATTCACTATTCAAAATCGTGAATATACTTCGTTAACCAAATTCAACATTTCTACACATTTTATTTAAAAGATTATCCACTGTCCAAAATCGTGAATATATTTCCTTTAATAAGCTTTCATATTTACTTATCAAATTCAATCAAATTTGAATTTATAAATCCATGTTTATAAATTCACATTTATATATTATAAAACTTCAATTTATAAAATCCCTTAATTAACAAATCCTATTTAAATCTCATTTAAATGCCAAAATCCAATTTAAAAGTTAATTTCTCATGAATCTTTTATTTTACAAATCTATTCATTTTGTCACTCCACAATTTATAAATTTATAAATTTCTTTCATTTATGAAATCCATTCATACTTCATTCTAACACTTATAAAAACTCGTTTTATAATTCCAATATTTTAATTTATAAATATCAATTTTATAAACCTTTTATATAAAGCTTTTTATAATAATTCAAAAATCTCAATTTAAACTATTTTATAAAATCATTAACTCCACATTTCAAAAATCACATTTTAACTATATTTTCTCAAAAATCCTAAATTTTATAACATTAAAATTATAACGTTTATTTATTTAAAATGAATCAATTCAAAAATTTAATAAAACGTATACTTTCAAAAATCACTTTAAAAATCCTTTTAAATTTGAAAATCATCACTTTAAAAACCCTTTTAATTTTCCACAATAGGCCCAATGCTGCAACAACACTAAATATAACAATCACGGCATCCAAAACATCATATATCATATGATAACAGAATATATTGCAATATCTGTAAATAAATCAATACGGCTGAGGAATCCAGTTGGATCCCTCCAACCTGTTTCCCTGCATCCACAGATGTTAGCACAATACCAATCCCGTTCCAATACGGAATATCGTGGTACATAGGATTATAAAATATTATCCGCTATTATGCGGCGCAATAGGGTCTCATCCGCTATATAATGCGGGAAAATCAACACCAAGTACATATATAATACCAATTCCACATCGAGGTGAAACATCGCGGTATATGTGTTTCATAAATAACATCCGCTTAATATACGGCGTATAGGGTCTATTTCAAAACAATAGATAATAATTTATCATTCAATCACACAATCAAGAAATTTTAAATCTAACTATTTAAAATTTAAACCGAAACAATTTCGATTGAGTGAGAAGTTCTCACCTTGCTTCCAATAACAGTGGCAGTGTTTTATTTCGAATAAAATTAAACGTGCGTTTAATTTTATCCAAATTTTCACTAGCTCAAATCGACTCCAATCCAGCTCTATCGCATAGTATTCGTCAATACGAACCCGACGCAATTCGTTTCGTCATTTTTTGACCCCGTATGAACAAGATATGGTATTTTAAACATTCACGAATTAATATATAAATTAATCAACATTTTATTTTTATTTTTTAAACCTTGTTTCCAATCTGGGCCGTGCATTTTCATTCCTCCAGATCTCGGCCGCGTATCATCTCTTCTTCCATCTTCATACACGCCCAGGCAATCATGAACGAAACAAACCCAAAGCCGCCTCTTTTTCGAATTTCTTGCGCCACCATCGTTGATCGAGAACACGATCGGCGACACTCATTCAAATGCCCATCACAAACTCCCCCACCACCTACAATCTCGTGCAGCTCGGCCTTGCCATCGTCGAGAAAAGTGCGTACGAACGTGCGTCGTTCATCAGCTGATCACGACGAATCCACCACTCCAAACACCATCACAGCCGTTGAGATCCTATATCTCAATGCCCTCTACAATCTTCCTTTATAAATCGAAGCTTGAAAGTGAAGGGATCGTGAGAAAAATGAGGAGGGATGAGAGTGTTTTCTGGCCATAGAACGAAAAACTGGCGGCTGACCTAATCTCAGCTAGGGTTTTGCAATTGTGAAGAAGACAAGTCCTTATATAGAAAATTTGACGAAACACTATTCACTCGAAATTTTCCGAACTCCAAACGAAGCATGCCGGTTGACATTCCTAGGGTTTTACCTACGTTCCGAACACAATGGAACGTGTTTCAGAGGCTAATTTGGTCGTATGTGCGAGTTACAGAAATAAACGATCAAATTTAAATTAAATCGGTTAAACTAATTTCTATGCGTTTTGGCTTGCCCCGGACAAACCCTAAATCCGAATGACACGAAATTTGAAATCTTACAATAATATAACATTACGGATCCGATGAAACTGGTTTCATCGAAATATAAGACTGTTTGAAAAATGTCTATTTTAACTCGTCAATTAAATATTAAAATATTCAATTTTCACAAATTAACTTTTAATTCAATTTTAAAAGTTCTATAACATCATTCTAACTCCAATATGATTTAATAATACTTTACAAATCTATATTAATCACATTAAACTCAATTTCCAATTATTTCTGTAATTTCAAATTAAATTATCGATTTAATTATTCTATTAAATCTATATATTCGAAATTTAATTCACTTAGCTTGTAAAATTCATTCGTGAATACTTAAAATAAATTAAATATACGAATTTCAAATGACAGAAATTCTAGGTCGTTACATAAAACTTCATAGTGGACGTAGCAACACGCCGAACCATTCTAAATCGTTTGTGTTTGTGCATTTATTTATCAGTTTTGGAGTTTTTGTTAGATAATCCACCTTTTAAATTTATATTCTTCACTTTTATCTTTTCAAAAACTTCCGAAGAGTGTTGTGCCCATTTTTGGTACAAACACCATCTAATGATTCTAGGCGCATGTAATAAGGCAGGACTTACCACGGTTTCTATTTATAAATAAAAGTTAGATTCTTAAACCAATTATCTTGTAAGCAAAATCATATACTACACGGTTAGCAATATAGATGTGAACGAACTCCTCTAACCTAGGATAAGGACCGGAGAGTATAATTCCAAGGGTGAATCAGATAATTCAACCGTATCGCTTAAGTGCCTGGGAAATTGTATCAGCTCATTTGGTCTAGGACCATGACCGGGGAGGATAAATAGACGGGTTGATCCAATAATTCAACCCGACCTTTAGGTATCGACTATTGTCCGGAATTAGACAACGTCAAGAAGGAACATCAAGGATAAGGCAACTTGCTAACTCCAGGAGAAAGAAGCTAGTGCGTAGTTGGAATTCTATCGACCACACTACAGCCTGGCAGGATATGCAAGGCCAAGGTTAAGTCACTGCACTTGTGGCCTAGCAGGATATGCTCGACCAATTAACACTTCATTCACATTCGCATCCGTTTTTTCGGATATCGGATATTTAGTAAACAAATGCTAATACAAATAGCAATGCAAATGCTCATTTGAAAAAAAGCAAGACTGTAATATGTAATACTTCGACATGCAACTAGAATTGGCTCATCATTCAGTAAAGAAGCAAAATGAAAGGCCAACCACAGAGCTTTTGGCCAAGTTCTTACAGATTGATTCTAAACCTGAACCAAAACATCCACCACAATCAGTATAGAAACATATATATATATATATATATATATATATATATATACATACTAAGTCTATACTGACGACCATTAATATTATTTGTATTTTCCCATGATGAGTGTTCAAGTCAATCTACTAACTGAATCTAAGAATGGTACGCACGTAGGTAAGAGTGGGACCAAGATAAAGAATGAGTAATCACCATTTATGGTATTCTTGCGCTAAGTTTGTAGCAATAATTCTAAAATAGTGTATAATTTCTCGTATACACTATTAATGAATGAAAACGATGCTCAATAATATTCCAATCCAAACCATCAACATATAAAATTCTATCTTCTTTTTCAATTAATTCCTTACTTTGAAATTTCAAAATTTATTTAGCCAATTACTTTACTTCTTTTATTTTTAACTTATAGACTAGGGCTCATATATAAAAACTAACATCCATTTAGATCATAGAATGAAAGTATCAAAACTGAATATATTTATTTAATTTTTACATGGCGTCGATAAATTTCAAACAAAGTACCACGCGCATGTTAGCATGAAGTATAATATGAGTCGTCGCAAAAACGCGGGCAGTTAGCTACAAATTGCCGACGCTTTTGCAACGATGTACGAATTGTCGACGCTCCGCAATTCAGCATTTGTTTTTTTCGAATATAGACATGAATGCGAACGAATTTGAATTTTTCAAACGTCCATTTAAAAAAAAGTAAGTCATTTGTCACAAAAAGTACTTTGGAAGACAATAAATTGCAAAGTTGGCGTCCACACCCCCTTGCGAATTACGTAAGATATTACAAGCGTGCCATTTCAGTTTATACAGCAGCTGAGCAGCAACCCTTCCATTAAACCCATCCAATCCTATCTTTCACAAAGCATTAGATTAAATCCTGCATTCCCGCTCTAACTCTTGACCAGTGGCTGCCTACTTTGCCCTAGAATTGCAATCTTCGACTGACGACTGAGGTCACCTCCAAGCGACGACGGTATTAACACGATCTATTTTCTTTAATTTCTTTTAGTTAGAAATTTCTTCTTTAAATCTGTAAAATTGCAGGTCTTTAAAGTTTAAAAAAGGGTTGAGAACATTTGAAATTGCAATATTGTTTATAAGTCTGCAGACTGTAAATTAGATTAATTTTGCAATTAAGTTTAGCTTTTTGAGTAGGATTATAACTTTATTTGATTCTAGTTAGATTGAGTTTCAAAACAGTAGCATTGATTTAAAGTTCCAAAAGGAGTGAAATTCACTGTTCAGAACTTGTTGAACTAGCTACTCAATTCTGCGATATCTGAATCAGCAACCAAGGGCTGTCTTTTCAATTTCTGAATCTACATAGCACTTCTTTTTTCTTTTCAGAAATACCCTTCACTTCTTTTGTCATATTACTCAAAAGCATGTAAATTTTTTTGAGTTTCCATCGCTTATCTGATTTTACTTTCAAAGTAAGTTACTGGAATTTAATATTTATATGATTTATATGCGTGTAAGTTTTATACTTTACTAATATAAATGGATGTTGGTGTATTGTTTTCTGATTTATAGCTTGCATATTCACTAGGGGTGGGTTTTTTACATTTTTCCATTTTCCATGAATTTCCATCCGCTACTTTCCTGAAATTTCAATTTTTTTTTCTGCCAAAAGAACATCGGAAGGAATTCCTTCCGTTTGAACCCGGAATACTTTGGAATTTCCGCTGGAAAAATCCCTAACCCTAATTTTCTTCTTCCCTCTCATCCCCGTTTGTTCTGATCTGGCTCACATCCTTGTCACCAGTGCTCGCATCCTTACTAGGGTATAGTTAAAAACCTTAGCCCTAATTTGTTATTTTTACTCAGGTACTTCAATTTTACGTTGTTTCTTTTAAGTTTGTAAGTGATGCCTATATGTATCTATATATCAACTACATTTCAAGATAATTATGTAAAGTTAGCTCTAGGCATTTTTTATGTAGAGTATGTTAATTTTGCATAGAAAAGCAGTAATGAATTTTAGCTGTAGCAAGTTATATTTCACAACAGACCACAAATCTGTTATGCTAATTCAATATGGATGAAAGTACTAGTTTTATGCTACTTTATAAAAAATGATTTATAAATGAAAATAGTCAAAACCAATTAAATGTAAAAATATATTCAAGCACACAAATGAATGTTAGAGAAAATAAATAGCAAGTTTTCACAATTTAACGTGACAGGTTAAAAATAATAAGAGACCATGTGATAAGAAGCAAATATAATAGTCAATAGTTTGATAAAATGCATGTATGATAACTAGTAAATTGTGTTAAGAAGCCAATAGAATAGTAAGTAAGTGTGCTTAGTATTTTTTTTTTAAATAAAAAAAATTGACACTTCATTTGATGATTTACAATGCACAAAAAATTGATTAACATGCACCAACATCCATTTATGTGGTTTACTAACATACAAGGGTAATATTGTTCAAACACTCTTGTATGTTAATTATGCACAAATAGTTAAAATTGACACTTCATTCGATGGTTTATCGTTGTCTTCATCTTGTGTCGGATTAAATATACTGGAAAAACATATTGTTGCATTTGATTTGAATTTAAAAAAATCATCATCATATTATCAAATGGTGAGCATTCATCTTCGTTACTAGATATTTCAGCAATATATGATCGATTTACTTCAGAATATGAATAACTCCAGTATCGTCAGACGTAGAATACTTATAAGTAGGAATATTATTAGAAGTGTGCATATCATCATAATTACCTACAACCAAGAATAGTCTGGTTATCGCTAGCCGAATCAATTTTTGATTGTTGGTTTCTTTTCTCATTATGATAAATAACCAACTATGGTTGTATATGAACCATGTTATCGACCGATATTTTGAGATAATGGTTTTTACTTCGACTTCATACGTGTTACACCTCCAGCGGAAATTTTTGTCATACCTCGACGAGGTGCAACATCACCGATTGTTGCTGCTAAATGTTTTCATATGTGTTGCACCTCCATGAAAAATTTCTTTGGTGCAATAATTGCATTTTGTTTTTTTATTGTCCACCGACCGCCGTGTAGTAATTCCAAACAATATCATGATTTGCCATATTCCAGCAGATAAAATTATAAATAAACAGTAAGCAAAATTTATACAAATTATATAACATAAATTAATTAATATCAACAATAGTTTAACCAAGTTATAAAGTTACATATATGTATTGATAAATTGATGGATCTGAGTTGTCGAATTTATAAAATGAATTTACTATCCAAGTAATCAAATGCTATCCAAGTTATAAAAAATAATCTAATTGTCCAAGTAATCAAATACATTCTGGTAGTCAAGTTCATTCTAACTGTTGGATGTAAACAAGTCCATCTATTAATCTAATCATCAAATTCAGAACTGTACAGTGTTAATAATTAGCCCAACCCATTTCAGCTCATAATAACCCTATCCATATCAGAAACATTTGCCCTACCTTTTTCATTACCGATCGACTCCCCATTTGCCCTTTTTCATTACCACTCAATTTGATTTGTGGCTACAGAAGAAAAAAATTTGAAGTACTTGCTCCAAGCTTGCAATTGCTCGCACACTTTGACTCAAGAGTTGAGATGGAGTAAGTTGCAATACATGGAGAGTTGATGACTAAATTTGATCGCACAATTTTGATTTGTAAGATTTCATTTTTCTGTATTGTTCCGATGATTGCTGCTGTTTTTATAGCCAAATATTGATTCTTCTACATGTGATTTCACTCCTTGAAAGTTGAAACCATGATTCCTTATCTGATTTTTTTGAAAATTGTCAAGTTTGAAATTGATTGAAACAGTAAAGCGTTGATATTCTTGCCTTTTGAATTGATTTGAGTCCCGTTTGTTTTGATTTATGTTTTGCTGTAAACCTTTTTTACTTGGAAATGGAACGAGTTTTTGAACTTATTCCGTTCTGGTCACTGCTAGAACCGGATTAAGAAGGCCGAAGTTTTGGCGTGCTGACCGAAATCTGGAACCTTGTATGGACTATGGAACCCATTGCAAGCTAATAAATCTCATTGTTAACTTTTGATTCACACTTATCACATATATTTCTCTCAAAAAATAGTACCTGGGGTTGTAAGTGGTATGAGTATAAGCGGACAAGCACAGCTTAATTTCCCTTAGGAGTTTACCGATCCATCGGGTTCTCTTGAGTATATTAAAAAAAAAAACTTTTAATTCATATGACATGCGTTCTTTCATATCAAATTATTTGTTTGCATACGACTATAGCAGTGAAAAGAAGATTGAAGGTTAAAAATAGCAAAACTTTCTTCATAACATCAACGTTTAAGCAACAGACTGTGGGAGTTTAGTGTTTATTGTCTATATTTATATCAAGTTATATAATTTGGTTTCGGTCCTTAGATATTTCTTTAAAATCCATAATGGTCCAAATGGCCAAACTTTGAGGTTTTTCCGAACCTTCAAACAAAGATGACTCATGTTAGAAATCTATGTCCAATTAGCTTATTATAATTGAGTTATTATTGAAGAATTATGGGAGAAAAATGAGATAAAAACCCCTTTTGGAGGTTCTTAAGATCTCCAAAATGGGGATTTCTTCCCATTTTGAAATAAAGGAACCAAAACAAATTTGTGTTGAAATCAACTCCTTGCATGAAGAAGTTATTTTATCATAATTTATAATGTTTCTATATTAGCCCGAAATCGGGTGAAATTCAGTTTGAGTTGGTCATGAGATCTTTTATAAATGGAAAGGTTCCTTTTCTTTTCTTGTTTACCAGCATTTTTGAAATGGAAAATGCTCTTGTTAGTTATTCCAATTTAACAATATATCGTGTATGCTTATAATATTTGAATTTTTTTTTCATTTAATAAACAGTAGATTTTGATCTAAGAAACATATGTACACTTGAAAATCAAACTTAAAAAGCATGAACATATTTGAAAACTCGTAATGTTAAAAAAAGGGGTATTCAGAAAAGCATACAAGAGGGTAAGTATATTCAAAAATGGTTAGAGTGAAAATGAGATTCAATCCTTGGTAAAAATTAAAGAATTAAAAAAAATAGACATTTAACTTTTCTTGAATGTAATTTATGAAAACTTTATAAAACTTCTTATGTTTCTTGAGTTAGTTTTATATCAGAATTCTATTTCATCATACGGACATCTTTTTTGAACAGTATTTTATTCTGTTGTTGGTTTGTTAATTTGGACTTCAAAACAAAAATAATAACAAACGAGAGAATTAATAACTCATTAGCTTTAAATAAAATAACATAAAGTAATTTTATGCAGTCCACTTATATTTTAAGAAGTTATCATATTAAACTTAATACAATCGTGTACCGAAGATTCCAAGTTAAACTAATTTATTTAGCTATTTAAAAAAATTAGTAGTAATTAATCATTGCAGAAAATCAGTATTTCAATTTAATTATTTTTTATATAATGTCAAGGATGTCACTTAGCACGACTGCGTCACTAATTTGCAACTTCATCGCTTTGTTTTTTTTGATATTGATGTATAACCTTGCTCCACGACAGAAGCAAAGACGTTTTTGGTGTGCTAATAATTGTATGATATTTTTTTGAACTGTCTGTGCTGATCATTTCAATGTTCTTTCTTATGTTTCCGGTTTAAATTACCCTTGAGGATTTATGTATTATTTTGTGCTGGACATATATTTGTTAGACATATTTTGATATCAATTGTTGCTACATTTTGTTTTACATGTTTTTGTTTTATTGAATGACGTTTATATTTTGACATTTTTTAACATTTATTTCTTGACAGTTAGCCGTTAAAGCCGTATTCCATTTACGATTATTAGGATTTTAAAAATAAATAATTGAATCAAGATTCACTGGTATCAAATTTATGAAACAACTCCTATTTCCGCCTAGGCTTTGCTTGGATTCTATATGCATTCCTGGCGCCAGCGCTCCACTTCATCTCCAACAACTTAAATTTTCTCTCCGATCTTAGTTTTTTTTCTTTTTCATTTTTTTACTTTCATTTCCTAACTTTTTATTTTAATTCAATATTTTCTGATGTTTTTTCCTAAATTAATGAACCTTTAGTAAGCAAATTTTTGATTTGTTATTCATATCCTTGATTTTTCTGCCTTTTTGTTTCTTTAATTCTAATATTCCAATAAAATTAGTTCAAAATATTGATTTTGTGCTTTTTCGAAAATTTATGCATTTTTTGTAGAATCAGCTGATTAATTCTAAAACTCAAGTTTTAACTATTGAATAATTCTCCTATGACCTTTTTTTTTGCTTTAATCTTTAGTTGAAATAATAATTCTGTTAAAGTCTTGTTATTATTTATAAAATATCATTTTTTTAGCAGAAACAGAGTTTATTCAAATATCGTCTCCTTTGAATTTAATTTGTCCAATTCAAAAATCTATCCTTTTGTTATAATACAATCTTCTTAGAATGCCCTTTCTTTCTTTTTTGTTTTTTGTTTTCTACATTCGTAAGTTTTAACATTAACAATTATCAAATAAAGCTAATACACTTAAATATAGATGTTGATACTTACAAACACCGAAAGTGAAGAACTACTCTAATCCATTCATCACATGCTTGTTTTCATTTGATTTAGGATTCTGGGTCCTCTGGGCTATGCTCTTCAGATCTCCTTATGTCAAGTTGAGGAAGGATTAAAAAGAGGCAATTTAACGTTGTAAATAAGATGCGTCAACATTACTATTAGGAATAGAGTTAGGTTTTCTTTCTATTCTTTTGAATGCTTTTTAACTAATTCTTCTGAAAAATTCAATTCAATTTTAAATAATTAAATAAATAAGTTGTGCAATTCAATTTTTTAAATTTGTCCAGTTTATTTTAGGAGATTTTTTGGCGTTCTACTTCCCAAAAATTTCGAACTTTATTTAGTTTCTGGTTTATGAATCTGTCTTCCAGTTTGTTTGGGTTCTGTGTAAAAATTAATTTACTTAAAAAAACGATTTTGAAAACTCTGATCGGTTTTTTTCTTCATTTTTTTACTTTTGATTTTTATCAAAAAATAAGTTCAAGTTTATTTTTATGTGCTAAAAATATATATAGACAAATTTAGTTTAAAATTCTAAATATTATATTTTTTTTTTCATATACATCCATCACACATGTAATAAATACTAAATAATTGCCAACTCCTTAGTAATATTTGTTGATGAATTTAGAAAATTAGCAAAGAGTAGAATCAGAATGTAGAATTATCTAATTATTTTGAATATGACCTTTGACCCAACTTGGACTGTTGATGGATGGCCCATTATCAGCATCCATGTTTGATCAATCCACAACTTTTGATTTTTGTATCCTTTTTTTAAGGAGTTAGCTACTTGACTATTCTATGTAAGTGTACACTGCTGAAAGTTCGAATGTAATTTTCATACTTAGTGTTCTTTTTGTAACCCATATTATTACTTAAATATTATTCAAAAGAATCGAAATTATATTTAAGCAATTTCAAAATTTTATATCTCTTATTTTTGCAGGTAGAAGAATATTTGCATTTGGATGGGGCCACTGTTTTTATCTGTTGATAACGCAAATTCTCCTGCAGCTGTAACATGTATTTTTCTATGATTTTTGTCATTTCGTTATTTTAATGGTTTGAGACAAATTACACCGCTTACATTTGGCTAGTGGTATGTGACTGATTTTTAATTTTCATAGTGGCTACCATTATTTTGCATGGAAGTATAAAAATGATGTATATTTTTGTCAACTTTTACGAGTGATATTTGGCACTTTACCTCTTTTTTCCTTCAACATTTTGCGCTTTTAAGCAACTATGTTTTCCAAAATTTGGATATAAAATTCGGCATCGAGTCTAAAACGCTGAAGAAAAAAGAAAAAAGCGCCTTTTACAATGGGAAAATGAATATTTGTGCATTTTATTCACCATAGATGTTAAATTTTTTGTTAATTTTAGCAACCGATTTGTTAATTGCAATTTGAAAGAATGTATATTATAAGAACGAATTTGAAGTGACAGCAACCAAGTTATCACACAAGTGATAGGTGTATCATCTTTTGGTGAAAATATATATGAATTCTCATTATTGCATTTTTTTGCAGGGCTAGATAACTTTTAAATTGTAAGATAAAAATGTTCTCCTTTATGGTAAATTTGGAAGAAGTCAACGGACTTCCCGTTAGTAATGATGTATCAACGATGATTGATATTTGAAGAAGTGTATAAACCTTAGCCTCATTTACTTATTAGATATTTGCACAACATATATAATTATCATATTTCGTAATGTTAATGTTTTAAATCTCAGATATGGGTCTTATGCTGGTTGAGGAATTTTTTCTATAATATTCCTTATCTTGTGCATATCTGGCGAAATGAGTAAGATTCAGACGTACATTTTGGATTTTAAAACTAATAATGCAAAATGACATATATATATGAAATGTAAAACCTGTGTGTGTGAATATGTATTGGATTCGAAATGTATAGTAAACGCATTATTAATATTTTTAATAAATCTTTGAAATTTCGGTTGGGATTTGATCAAATTATCGGTCGAGATCAATGTCAAACAAGATTGACATGGGATTTCATGTTTCATACAGTGGAGTTTCTAAAATGAGAAATAGGTAATTTAAGCAATGTATAGTAAATGCATTATTAATATATATTTGATATATCTGCAAAATTTTGGCTGAGATTTGATTGAATTATCGTCCGAGATCAATGTCAAACGGATTGACTTGGGATTTTGTGTTTCATACAGTGGAGTTTCTAAAATGAGGTAAAGGTAATTCAAGCAATGATTAGGTTCATTTGTGTAGGTGAGAGAACGATGATATTAATGTGATGATTCATTCTTCATTATTCAGCTTAATTTTATTATGATGGTGAATTGATTTGTAGATGGGCACAGAAGTAACTTTGTCAATTCCAAGATGAAGAGCCCAAAGCCTTTTGCATCAGTTTCTCTAGACGAAGAGAAGCCATTCAATTTCATTAGAGTATTGATTGGTATGTTCATGATATTCTCGCTTCCTGTTTATTTTCTTGTATAAAGTAATTATCATATACGAGTAAGCAATGCCGATATAAATAATATAATTTCATACGGTCAGTTAGTAGATAACGTAGAAATGTTATATGTTTGTAACCTTTGGCTGAATGGTTCCTGTTGTTTTGTATACTTATTTTACAATCATAGAGTCTTTTACGCCTTAGCACTGAGATGCAATGAATTGATTGGTTTCATCTCCTCAATACAATTATTAATGTTAAATCAAAACATGTTTTACTCCACCCTTTATTTACATATATAGGAAAGTTCGAAATTGAGTATGAAAATGGGACAACTCATGTAGATGTAGTTAATTTTATCTTTACTGTTACAAATGTATGCACTATGCGTGACAAGCGAGGAAAATGCATTACATAATTTTATCAGAAAACAAACTCATTTAATGAGTGATCTCCCATTGCCATTTATCATCCTCTTTTGGACATATCATCACATGGTTTTTCCACACTTTTGGTGAAACAGCTGGGAAAAGTCATTTTTAGAATATGCTGAAATATAATAATATCAAGATACTTACTTTGAAATCTTGAGTTCAAATTTTTGTTTACAGAGCAATTTAAAGATGAAACCAAATATAATATCAAACTTCAAGTTTTTAGATGTAGAAATTCAAGTGTCAAATCAATTTCAAAAATAAAATTTATTACCATGGGAAGAAGAGTTGTTATGTTCACATATTTGATGAAATATAAAAATCTATATAGTGCCAAATCTATGATTCATGCTTTAATTCCAGTTTCAATTTAAAATTTAAAATATAATTTTATGATTTATGGTTTAAAACCCCTTTTAGAAATCATGTTTACAACTGTGGTGCATCATGTTGTATCGGCTGATGGAATACTATATTAGCATTGGTCAAGAAGTTGCAATTTTGGACTCCAAGATATGTTGAGCGTAGAAGCATAAAATTGTAATATAAAGTGCTTTAAGCTACATCCCCAACTTTTTCACTTCTGTCGAAGTAAAAACTTACATCCAGTTTGGTACAAGTCAATTAGTTTTTGATAATTTCACATATATTATGTGTGTATGTAGAAGGGCATTTTGGTTTTCCACATTTCAATCTCCCTTTAAAAGTATATATATGAAGCCACCTTTAAAAATATAAGTCTATTAAATTCAGCTATGATGCATTTTCTGTTTTTTGCTGGCTCATATTCTATTTCCAACTCAAAACATTTTAATGTGGATCTGGCTCTACGTCATCTCTTCTCTATTCAAAGAATATTTTCTACCTTAGTGAAATCCATTTGGGAATGATAAATCATAACGTATTTTTTTCTTTTCTGTATTTAAAAAATGAATCAATCCTCATAGATATTTTTAAAGAGCTTCCATGTAGATGGAATTTATTTTATTTCACAAAATAATTTATCAGGATCCTTATCCCTTGGATTGTCGTCAGTTCACTGACTAAATCTTCTAGGTGACCCTGTTGCTTAATCTAACTTGCACGGCATTGGTGCATTGCATGAGAAAAGAGAGTAGAATTCAATAGTTTCAGAGGATGAATGTATTTTAGGGAACTCAGTGAAAAAAACTTAAGTCTGACTGATTATCATGTTTGGAGAGTTTCGGATGTTCTCTATAAATTCAGGCAGCTATCATTTTTGCTGTGTAACCATTGGCTATCAGTTTAGCTCAACTGTCGTGCAATGACACAATGCAGCTTTTACACTTTTAGTTCTGTACTTAGATTGCAGGTTTATTACCTAGCAAATAATAATCTTCATTTTTCTTACAGATGGTATTATAGCTGGAGGTACTGCAGGCGTTGTTGTTGAAACTGTTCTTTATCCTATTGACACCATTAAAACTCGACTTCAGGCAAGTTATCTTACTTGTATTTGTCTATGTATGGATTAGACTTGATTCTACTTTGTTTTGTGATATATGAGTGCTATGCAAGGTTTGAGAACTAGGTTTCAGTTTCAGTTTCGGTCATTTAAAATTTTGTTAAGATTTTGAAAGTTTTGGTTTCGGTTTCGGTCATAGTTATTAAGGCGCGTGCCTAGGCGTGAATAGGTTCAAAAAAGGCTCAGGCGAATGTTGTGCGTCCTTTTGCAGTTTGAGACGTCTTTTTGCAAAATTCAAATTTTAATTTACAAAATAGTTAAATAAAAAATTTAAAAAGTTAAATGAATTATAAAATATGGTTTAGAATTTAAGATTTAGATAATAAAATATTTAAGTAGTTTAATGAATTATAAAATATGGTTAAAAATGTAATTTGCAGTTAGTAAAATAGTAGAATAAACTTGTATAAAAGACAAGAAAAAAGGTCTAAGGCTTAAAAAAACCCAAGGCTTAAGGCTTGCGCCTTAGCGCCTTAACTACTATGGTTTCGGTCCCAGTTTTCAACGGTTTGTTACATAACATAATATTAAACTTAACACTATATAGTATGCAAGCCAAATTAACCACAAATTTAACTTAATAATAATACATTGAGCCAAATTAAATAATTTCAGCCCAACACAAGTTGAATAACACAGCCAGGTTAAATAGTTCCAATCTGCCGCTTACTGTCCAATAAAAAATCCGCCGCATTCGCAAATCCCCTTTCCATGAAAGCTAGGGCAAAAGAAAAAAATGCTGATGCAAAGGAAAGAAAAAAGAAGAAGACTGATCGTCGATCTTCATCGCCGGCTAAAAAAAGGCTCACCGTTTACTGTCGATCCTTGATCTTCATTGCCACAAAAGTTTTCGAGGTCGACGTCGCAGAAGACTATGGCTAATGCTGAATTGAGGTTGATCTTGCTCGGGATTTGGATTTTTCTCTTTCATATCTTCTGATTTTGCTGCAAATTGATTGATTTTCTTCAATTTAGGCTTTAGTTCGGTTGTTTTTTTCTTTTTGCAGCGTAACTGAAATCGATTATTTTGATCGTTTTTGGTTCGGCCACCTTAGCCACCGGTACAGTACCATCAAAATTTTGGGGTACCATGGTGCTATGTTCAAATGTATCCTAGTGTGTTGCATGTGACTATTTTTTCTCTAAGGCTTTTGCATCACAACTGTAAGCCAAAAAATTGGTCAACACCTCCAAAATGGTAGATTTTGAAGAGAAAACAATCATATGTTGTAAAAAAGGCTAAAAAGGTCAGAAAAACTGTAAGAAAGACAAGAGACAACGGTTTTATAGTGGTTCAGTTATGCTTACGTTCACTTTTAATGTATTTTATTGCTTAATTCAAATTAGATATACTGTTTTTACAAGTACAGCTCGAAATTCAATCACAATTTGATAATGAAAGTCTTCTTTAGGTATGAGTAAACAAAATTCTAAGACCTTGTTTTTGTTGAAGACAGCCTCCTATGTATAATCGAAATAGGCTGTAGTTGGATTTCCGAGTCATTAGATCGCTATAGAAACTGACAAATAGTTATATCCAAAATATTAGAAAAGAAATAGACAAGTCCCAAAATCTTGATGGATTGGTATCGATCCATGTATGAATCAATATCGATACATAGGTTTGGCCTAATTCTTGCGTTTTTCTTCCATATTCCTGGAGGCTCAATGCTTTAATTTTTAATTAAATCTTCCCCTAATGCATATAGGCTTGTATTCATTTGAAAAAGTCGACTTTATGGAGAGAATCTATGGATTGATACCAATCCATAGACTTGGCCAAAATTTTCTATTTTCTTTGTTGCGTTGATATCCTCACCATTACCGAAAATTGGGGGCAAAATGGTTAACTGGATGGACTTAGCCATTTTTTGCCTCCTCTTCTTTGAGTCCAACATCTGTTCCTTCATCATTTCGTAGTTCAGTTCCATCAAAATGTCGTTTGGTAAAAATACCGGAAAAAACAACCATGGGACACAAATTTTCTTCTTCTTCCATATTAGTTCATACAACTTTGTTTCACGATTAATAAGTGTAAAATACTTGTCATGTCTGTGTTTAAACCCACACCTAGTGCTTTCTTAAGGTTAATAGAATTCTTGTAGAATCTTTTACACCAAAAGATTGTGGGTAATGCAAAATATTTTAAGACATTACATAATGCTACCATATCATCGACAAACCCTTGGATTTTCCAAAATTTGGAGTTCATAATACATCTCCTGTCCAAGAAATATCAAAACTACATAAAATCCAATTCAAGTACCAATGGGTAATTGCTTAAACTGTAGTTCTGAGGTCACAAGTTTGAATCTTGCGCGACGAACTTAAAATCTTGGATGTATTTAGATTTGTAGTACCATTGGGTATTTTGCGCAGCGTGATTCGAACGTAGAAATATTTAGATTGTAGTGTCATTGGGTACTACTCACCATTAAGTACCCAAAAAAAATAAAAAATACTACATAAATCTAATTTAACCATGTAAATAGGGATACTTGGCGAGTTTTTTACTTAAATTTGTTTATCCATTGAAAAGATGCATATATATTGCACTTGCAATGTGTTACTTTACACAGCTTAGTTATATACACCATTAATCTTGTTTTAATGTATTTGTATATGTTAAAAGCTATGTTTTCTTTCTCAGGCTGCTCGTGGTGGAAGCAAAATCAATTTAAAAGGTTTATATGCAGGATTAGGAGGCAACCTTGCCGGGGTTTTACCGTAAGGCTTCCCTTTTTAAATGGAATCGATCTCTTTTGAGTTTTAACACGCTCTAATATTTTACATGCTAATTCCACCTCTATTTGTGCACGTCATACAATCAATCCAATTGATTCAGTAGGTTATTTTTTATAAAGTTATTACTCTTGGAATTGGCAAAATATTGGATATGCAATAGTTTGATCGAACGACATAGGATGATTAATGGATAGAAATTAAGAAAGAAAATCGAGTAAAAATTGGATCTTTTTTTGGAATAACATGGATGTAGATGTTATAAATAATTTATACTAAAAGAATTTGGGTATTGCAAAAAAATTTCATCAAGGTGAAATACTTGCTTTATATAATTATCTTTTTCTTTCACACCCTTTCCGTTTTAGAAGAATAATCTACAGTTTTTAGGGTATATTTTTCTTCTTAATATTACAAGCCTGATATTATTTCACGATGGGTGTTTTTGTTTTTTTCAAGAACACGAATTTTTTCTAAGACATCATTATACTATGGATTATTATTTTTATTACTGTTATCGATGATTCGAATAGCAGTTAGTTACACTAGTTTCTGTGGAGTAACTTTTACACCAGATTACGTAAATGGCTACAATCTCTGTTTGAGGAAAAAAAAAATGCATAGTGAAGATATCATGATATAACATTGTTGTTTGCTTCAACTTACCCAAATTAATCTCTAATTAAAAGACTTTCCAAATGTATCTAGAATCTACGGTTTCACTGTAACAACCTGCATATTTCTGAACAATTATATGTTGATAAAAGAAGTAGACATACTAAATAAGTAGAAAATTTATTTTGAACAATCACTTAACAAAGAATACCCTAGTCTTGAAGTAAAACAAGTAGTAGAAAGTCAAGTAGTAGAAGAAATGATTAATAATTGAAAAATAAAGCAATAAATGCATATAATATACTTTTAGAGGTATGAATAGAAAGTAAAGGAATCAAAACACTCATCAAATTCGTTTAAAAATATTAACAAAAGAAAAAGGACAAACGAGTGAAAAAAAAGCATGATAACATTAGTCTATAAGAATAAGGGAGATGTATAAAATCACGATAACTATAAAGGAATTAAATTAATGACTCACAAAATGAAACTTTGTAAAAAAGTGATATAATAACTATTAATGCATGCTAATCATCAGTTTCATATAACTAATTTGGTTTTATGTTGGCTGCTTGACAGCAGAAGCTATACACTTAGAGCAATACAAGAGGAAAAAAAGGATTTACGTATGATATCGATTTCAGAAAAAACATATAATAAAATACCAAGAGATAAAATTTGGCGGATGTTAAATAAAAACCAAGGTTCGAGAACTCGGTTTCGATCCTTTGACATTTTCGTAGTTTCGGACGATTTCGGAAATTTCAAAAGTTTTGGTTTCGGTCTTAGTTTCAGTTTTTTATGGTTTTGAATGTATATGTAATAATAATCCTTGTAAATGTATATATGTTTGTTTGGTAGGTAAATGTATTTGTTAGCTTAACCCAACACAAACCCAAATAAATGTCCAAATAGATGGTTAAAGGCTAAAGCCCTAAATATGTCAACCACAGCCCAGCCCTAATTAATCATGGACCAAATTAAATATGGTCTCAATTATATTCCAGCGCTAAATCATTTTCCAGCTCTATTTCTAACCCTAAATTACTCAATTACATTCCAGCCTTCAATTACCGAAGCCAAACTAAACATCGTCTCCCCCTCTTCCTCTCAATATCAACGTCAAGTAATATGTTGCAGCCAAATTCGAAGTCATCGCAGCCAAAATCTCGTTGCTGCCAAAGTCGATGCTATTGTCGAAACTAAAATCGAGGTCGACTTGGGTCAGTCTCGCATGTGTTTTGCTGTCGCTCTCCTTCCTTTTGATTTCGATTGTTGTTTTTTTTAGTTTTTTCTTCGATTGTTTGAACGGGACGAGATTTTGCCCTAATCCCGTCCCCGTGACGGTCGGAACCGATACGAGTTGGTCGGAATCTCGTGGTTCCGGCCGAAACCTGAAACCTTGATAAAAACAAATTTCAGCATATATAATTAGAGAACTTTAAACTGAAGTACGATCTGCATGTGAAGATGCTAATGAGTTTTCAATTAAAGTAAGGGTTCACCAATGGTTGGTTCTAAATCCATGTCTATTCATGCTGGTTTTAGATGAAATAATAAAACAAATACAAGAAGATATACCATAAAACATATGACATCATGTTTAGAAAAATGGAGAAATATACTAGAATTAAAAGATATAAAACTTAAACTGAATGTAAATTACACAACTTCAATAGAAAAGTTTGAGCTAATAATATGACATGCAAAGTCAAATGATTAAAAAATGTTTAGATACCTATGTTGAATAACACAAAAAACGAAGACAAATTACTGCCATTTTATGTGGTAGGGAAAAAAAAAAAACTAGAAGGAAAATTCTTTCTTATGGTGATTAAACCAACCATGTTCCATAGAGTAGAATGTTCACCTTTGAAAAATATACAAGAAAATAAGCTAAATGTAGAAAAAAACAGTAATGTTAAAGTGGATCATTGAAATTACAGTAAAATATAGAATTGCAAATGAGAAAGCAATTAAAATATTAGGAGTTTCTCACCTATAAATAAGAAAATTAAGGCAAAATGACTCATGTGGTATGGACTATGGATACATACAAAGAAAACCAATTGGACTGATGATGAGGGAAGATAAGAAAAAAGGAAAAAGGAAGAAGATCAAAACTGGCATGAGAAAAAATATATTAGAAATGATTTAAAAATAAATATGTTTAACTTAAAGATACCACTCAAGATAAAAAATTGTGGAAAATAAGAATTCATGTGGTCAAATTCTATTATTTGAGGAAAAAACAAGGATGATAATGGTAATAATGATGAACCAATATATTTTTATGGGATTTTTTGACATAACCTTTACAGTAAGGATAACATCCATTGTGATATTAGACATTACTTTCTAATGTTCATGTATAGGATTTACTATTCTTTTTCTAACACATTACAACAAATTTTGATAGGTTTGTTTGTGAATTTTGAGATCATATTTATGAACGAGAGGTAAGTCTAAGAACAAAACTAGTTTAAATCCAAATCACAGTTGATGTGCAGCAGTATGCAAATGCCCCCAAAAAAAAAAAAATGGGAAAAAAAAAAGGAAGGAAGAAAGAAAACCATGCTTCTTAGAGTACAATAATTAATTTTATGTACCGAACGTCTTTTTTTTCTTAAAAAGATAAACCGTAATAGCATCCAATAGTATAAAAATTATGCTCCTAAATACAGTAATAACACCATTATTCGTACGGACTTCAAAGTTGATAAACATGTATGTTAACGATTCTTATGGATGCCTACTTGTTCCATTGTTAATTTTAATATTGCTAAAATATTGGTATATAGACATTATGCGATTTTTAAAAAGATGGATAATATTGAAATATTATTTTGGCTACAAATCGGCATTTTATACACCTGTTAATGTATGACAGAAAAATGATTTGGCAAAATTTGCATATGATCACTGTTAAACATTCTATACATACATATATACATATGCATACACACACACACACACACACTCTTCTTTTCTATTTTGAATCACCCAACTGTCGTGAAAGATAGAAATTCATTATTCATAACAAAACCAAATTCATTAAATATTAATAGAGTGAATTTGATTGCAGGAGTCGCGGAGAACCTAGTGATACGTTCAATAGCCCGCTTGAATCAAAATCTAATTTCAACTAAACGTGGTTTACTGGATTGATTTAGCTAATGACTCGACTACTTTCAAAATCAAATATTGAAAAAAGTATTTCGATCTTTGTTTTAGAATGAAAGGCTGGTAGGAAAGAAAAGGGAAAATAAATTTTAATTTTAATGGTCGCTAAATTCATCTGCTTTCATTAGTTTATGGCTAGTTTTCCATTTTATAAGGATTCAAATTTTGGGTATCAAACCATTTACGATATAAACATATAGAAAAGGATATTAGAAAATCAAAATAATGGTTCTTTTTTAAGAAATAAAGGTTTTAGGTCCTAACTGAATTATCTAAAAATATCACCGGTATTTATCTAATACGCCGTTAATGATTGATTGACGTCAAAATATAATTTACTGACTATTTGAAAAATAAATATATATTAGTTCAAAGTTTAAGCTGTTAAATATCAATGATACTATTTCTGTATTAGCTACTTAGCCTATTGTGCAGCAAAAAATTTTTGCCCACTCCAATCTTACTGGTTTTAAAGCCCATACGAGCAGCACAATCCTTTAAACAATGTTGAAATTAGGGGCATATCTCTCTTTTCTAAACTTGTTTTACATCCTTCCATTTTAGAAACTATTTTCTACATCCCTCTTTTCCTAATTTCCTTCTTTTTTACTTATCTCGTTTTCAAATATAAAACCGGCCATTTCGATGTGTATTATAGTGGTTATGAGTTATGGACGTATAACGTAAGAGCACATGTTAATGTTAGTAAAATTATCCAAATACCCTCATGAGTTTCACTTTTTTTTTTTTTGAAAATAGGGATGTAAATTATATAAAAAATTCGGAAGGGATCTAATGCTAATGTACTTACAATCAATAAGAATGTATGCCAAAATTTCCCTTAAATAACTATGAGTGGAATTACTTGAAGAGTTTAAGATTTTTTATAGTAATTTTTTTGCAATGTAAATATTATATAAAAAGCTGTTAGAAAAAAAGAAGGGTTCTTGTTTTAAGCAATAAAGGCTATAGGGTCCTTTTTAAATTATTTGAAATTTTCGCTGATGTTTTGTATCGAATCTCTGATCTAATCCAGCGGTAATGATTGTTTGGTAACTATTTACTGTGCAATCATCTTTTATATTTGATGACATGTCATAATTACAAGTGTTCATTAGTGTTTAAAAAGCATAAGTAACTGTTTCATACCTGCAAATTTTTTATGGTAGTATTCTAAATTTGCAAAATTGCATCGAAATATTTAGTTTAATGAACAATTTTAGGACTCGTATTCTTATAAAAAAAACAGATTTGTAGTAATATATAGGTAGTGTAAGTGACGGTTCATCTTACCTTTTTTCTTCTCTCCTTCATCTTCTCTCTTCCAGCTTTGGCTGTTGCACCACCGATGCCCTCAACCTGGTTCTGCGTATTTTAAACAAGCATTTAAACGTATATTAAATTGTTTTTGAATTCAATCATCTGTCAATGCAGCTGTGAACATATTCTCATCTTCTTTTTGACGATTACACATGGGTTTCTTCACATATCTACCTATAATTTCCTTTTCCTGGTATCATGGATAAATGCAAAATTGTTCAACCCTGAAAATGTTCATTACAATGGAAAATAAAATAAAATGAAAATTATAGGTCAACTACACATTATATATAGACAATAAGTCTGCTATATCACTATAAAATATGACAACTAATTCCATTTTTATATATCTTGAAACTAGATAGTGATGCATAGGTTGACTCTGAACGATGGCAAAAAAATTCATTTGAACAACCTAAAGTTGGCGTTGTGTGGGGTCAATATACGTTCTCTTAGAAGTTTGTGCATATATATATTCAACATTGCAACTACTATATTAACTTTATCATGGCATTGTTTTCCATACAATCTTTAGTTATAAACTTTGTTTGCTTTTGTCATTAATATATTTGACTTAAATAAATTTAAAACACCTTGGCCTTTGGTTATTAATTTTTATTAACTTTCAAAAGATGCATATGTGAAAGTTATAGGGCAAACCTTGATTTTTCTTCTTCATAGTTTGTATTTGTTGTAGTAAGTTAAGTTGAGGAAGCCTGATACTTTATAGCTCTGTTTGTATTTTTATTGTTTCGATGTATAGGGCATCAGCTATTTTTGTGGGTGTTTACGAGCCAACAAAACAAAAACTGCTGAAGGCTTTGCCAGAGAATCTTAGTGCAGTTGCTCATTTGGTAATAGAATGACATTCTCTACTCTGATCTATTTATGAGAACTTCATGAGACTTATTGTTAGTTTATTATGCCTGTAGTTAGTTAACCTTTTATTTTTGCGTGTAATTTGATTTATGTTTATCGAAGGTGCTTGTAGAATAGTTTTTATTTAAATATCTGCAGTAATCGTTAAAACTGAAGAATGTTTTAATCAATCACATTCAATAACAATATTTAGGCGTTTAGAAATCAAATAATCAAAATTAGGTAGGCATATATGTCTACAATTACACACACACACACACTCTGTTGATGCCAATTTGAGAGGTAGAACATAGACGTAATCAACCAGCTGCAAACGTACTTTAACACACAAAAAGAGATGCAAGCATAGCTGCATTGCAATAAAACCGGAATCTTGCTTTTTAATAATGTAAATCTGTGATTGGTATGCCAATTGAGTCCGCATTCAAAAAGGTAAAAAGGGTAAAAAGAACTTATTATAATTTGTTTTCTTATGTTATTCTTCCATGTAATGTGAAAACATTTGTCTTGTAACTAACCTTGTCTATATGTTTCCAATTCGACACGAATATAAATTTGGGGTATGTACCATGGAGATCTTCCTATGGTACACCAAAAAAATGTATGCCTTGTATATGTGTTTGAATCTTGAATTTGTAACCATTGCTGGTCAAATTTACATGTGATATATATGTCAACATATGCTAATTTGGTGGCTATTACTTAATATTGTTTATCCTTTAACATGGATGCAACTTAAACATGTATATGATTTCTAATCCTTCATTTATCTCTTTTCCATTTTCATATCAGAAGTTTTAGATTGATTTGCTGTAGATATATTTCTTCATCATGTAGGTGTCTTCATAAAATTTTGAACCATTTCGAAACTTCTAAGTTCTATCTATATAAACAAAGGTTGAATTAGTAGTTTTTGATGGCTCATGCTGACTTGCGGTTGAGCGATTGATTGTTTTGAATTGGTATACAATTTTGCAGGTATGGTCTGAAAAACCCCATCTTTGAAGAAGCCGTCTAATCCCACAACTTGTAAGAAAAAAAAAATCGATGGGGTTAAATGGGGGTTTAAAAGGTTGGCTGATGTAGAGAGTCCTCATCGCTTAAATGCTAGGAAATTGTTAGTTTGAGCTAGATAATTCTTTTTTTTTCCTTACACACACATGCTTAATGCAATCAAAATATGCTTGATGCACAACTTGCTTACTGAAAAATCCTAACCCAAAATTCAGACCGCAGGTGCCATAGCAGGGGCTGCATCTTCACTAGTACGTGTCCCGACAGAGGTAAATGAAGCTTATTTAATGCAATTTTTACAATTTATTCTTCTATATGTTATATACTGCATACCATGGTTTTAAATTCCATCCGGAACACCGAAATTCCGGTGATTTCATCTTGGTTTGGCAGGGGCCGAAACAGAATTCCTTTTGAGTACTAAGAAAATAAAAATCATAGTCAGAAATTAGCAAAGATGTCAACGGCTTCCAACCTTACGCTATAACTGAATATTTCATCATTTGGATAAGGAAAGAGTGCAAAATCTAATCTTTTTTTCAATTCAATGAACTCAAATTCAACTTTATCCAAAAATACATGCTCAGATTTATATAAATACATTATGCTTTATGTTTGTAATATTTAATGATATATTTACGTAGAAAAAAGTAGCAAAATTTAAATATGGAATTGGATCGTACTTTCCGAAACAGTACCAGAATTTCAAATTTTCAAGTGACCAATGCAGAATCGATATAAACCTTGCTCCATACACAATATTTCATTTTCAGGTGGTCAAGCAAAGAATGCAGACCGGTCAGTTTGCTTCAGCAGCCAATGCTGTTCGCCTTATAGTTGCAAAGGAAGGTTTCAAAGGTCTTTATGCCGTAAGTACATTAATTAATTTGAATTCTGACTTTTGAATGTTAGCTCCTATGTGTGCTTTTATTATCTGAATTCGATGGCTAAATTTAGTCTTGTTGATTTGGCAGGGGTACGGTTCTTTTCTGCTGAGAGATCTGCCATTTGATGCAATCCAATTTTGTATTTATGAGCAGCTTAGAATAGGATACAAGATTGCAGTAAGCTTGTTGATAGTTTGTTATATACATATATACATGTACATGTATATATACATATACATATATACATGTATAATGTTTTGTAATTGCAATAGCATATTAATGAAACACGTAGCTACTGTCCTGTTATGGCAGCAAATTTACACCACGCATTGAGAAATTTGTTTCGTTAAATGGTGCATTAGTGATTTTCATGATAGTCCTCAGATACTTTGAAATCAAAAATTTCTTTGCTGGCTAGCACTTTCTTTCCACATTTCCTTGATTTAATTTCATAATCTTTGTAGATTATTTGAAATATTTAAGTAAACTTTACACCTTAACAACTTAAATACCATCACTATTATTTGTAATTATATTTACATTCGTAATCTGGCTTTATTAATCTCCTTTTATCTTTCATTTGCAGGCTCGTAGAGATCTAAATGGTGCAGAAACTGCTCTTATTGGTGCCTTTTCTGGTAATACCTGTCACATGTCTGCTCTTATTTAGATTAGTGAGATTAAAAAACAAAACAAAACATCGAACTGAACTGATAAAAACTAATGCCCTATATGTAAGTATCCTACTGAAAGAAAAGGTGTGCGCTACTGCTTTACAGGTGCAATAACTGGAGCTGTAACTACGCCTCTCGATGTTCTGAAGACAAGACTAATGGTTCAGGTAGGTATAAATCTGTATGGTCTTGCTAACGTTTTCGTTCCATAATAAATTTATATGTGGATTTTTTACCGTAACCGCATTTTTACAGGGTGCAGCAAGTCAATACAATGGACTAATTAGTTGTGCTCAAACCATAGTTAGAGAAGAAGGCCCTGCTGCGCTTTTAAAGGTTTGATCTTCATCTACTCATGTTCAAGCCTCAAATTTATAGTGTAGAAATGTGAAGTTAATGGAGTCAATAATAGTTTATATTGCTCCTAATCAAATTCATACATTGCTCTTATATTAATGTTCATTCAGGTCTACCTCCACATTTATTTTAATTCTGCCTCATGATTGAACTGAACATTCAATCATTGTGTTTTTTCTTTAAAAGTAAAAAGGTTTTTTTTTTCCCCTTTCATCAAATTGGTTCTGTTTATATAATATAAAGTAATAACAGATATAGACCACTCTGTTAACGTATTACAAACTTGGGACTTTTTTTGCCACTATTAAGTATTTTGTACTAAGGTGCACGCTAGTACTATCTATGTAATAAACTATACTGGAGTGATTTAAATATAATGCCAACATGAACTGGCAAGTGTGTGTGTGTACACAGCATGCGTACACACGCGTGCGCACGCATTTGAGTGGTTTAAAATAGCATTAGTGTAATTGTGTAAATTGGTGTATATATAAAAAAAAAAAAAATCATTTACACTAGCGCGGTTCTTGGTGTCAGCATGGTAGAAAGTGGCCTAAGTCTGTTTACAAACTGAAACTAGCCTTTATGTGTTACTTGTTTTGTAAAGTGGTCTATGTATGTTTATGTATGTAGGGTATTGGGCCAAGAGTGTTATGGATAGGCATTGGTGGTTCAATATTTTTTGGTGTTTTAGAGAAAACAAAGCAACTTCTATCTCAAACCCATTCAACTGAGAGCCTCGATTCCAAAGACAAATGATAGTATTAACCATAAAGAAGTTTTTCGGAAGGACAGCAGAGAACAGAGTTTCTAACTGCACAGAGAAAGATGTATGGATAATTCTTTCATTTTTATATTTACGTGCAAAGCATAATCAGTCGCAAATTCCTTTGCAACAAGAGGATAATGGTGATTCATTTTGGACATAAATGAAATGCATGTTCTTTTTTAATATTATACTACTACTACTACTATTATCAAGGGAAGTATGTTATTTTTTCTTCTTCAAGTGAATAGATTATTCCCAACTCTGAATTATGGGAACAAGAAGTTGAAGGTTTGGTATGTATATACTGCATTTAATGCTGAGACTATGTAAGTTTAAAACCGAAGTGCAGTATAATCCAAAAATGGAGGCTTTAAATGCCAAAAGCAAGACAAACCCCATCTTTCTCTTTCCCTTTTGTGTCTATATCGGTTTTGTGTGGGGTATCGGGGTTTGCAATGGTGGAGGAACTGAGTTGAAAATGAGGGATTAGTTGTATCATAGCTAATACAACTATAGCTGACATGGAGATCTCATTCAACGAGAAAAATAGGAAATATTTGAATTTATTTCTTTATTCTTATGGCTGATTGATCCATAATGGTCTTGATTGGAAGTTGTTTGATCGTTATTTTTAGAGAAGTAGTGAAATACAACCAAGTAGAATTTGGGACGATTATTCGAAATCTTGAAAAAAGACTTGATTTGTTATCCCATGTCTACGTTTTTGTAAAAAATATACCAATTGAATGAGAGATTTTCTTTAAAGCAAAAAGAGATGAGGCAACCATCAACCAATGGTATTTGACACATCTTTGTTTTCATGAGTGTGAATAAGATAGGTCTTAAAATTGGATTCGATATTCTTTATTTCAAAAGAAACACACAAAATTAGAATCAAGGATAAGAAGAATATAATCTTTTAGTATACTATCATATATGTTACACCATATTTAACGAGGGCGTATTTTCTCCTTTCGGCATACAAGCAATAAAATTGAAGCATTTTACTAGTGAGGAAACAAGCCAAAATATAGTGTTCAACTATTATATCCAGAATGTTGGAAGAATCAATACACTGATGTATTTTTACCTTTTTCAAAGTTGGTTCTTTATTGATTTTACACAAAAGAAAGATACAATACATTTACACATATTAAGACCTAATACACAACTTCAGCATAATAATACAAGTAAAAGCAAAACATCAAGAAGGATCTAAAATACCTGACCCGAATACAGGTTTCGATTCCGAATCAGCATTGCCCTTGGGCTGATGTCCAGTGCGAAAACTAGGTAGTTGTAAACGAATGCTTCAATCTAATCTTGCCTTTATTCCAAATCGTTTTTTAACGTGGACCTTGAATTTTCTCTGGTAGCAAATAGTTGGGCAAAACTTTAAATTGCTTAGGTTAGTATTCATCGGCCATGTTCCTAAGTAATACATCATTTTTAGGTTAGGTTAGGTCCATTTCACCCAATAACAGATCACGTTCTTGATCCTAGGCACCTTGTTCGTTTTCCAAGCGGTTACCGTAACAGGTATCCGAAACCAATCTCACGTAAATCAAAGCACTTGGCCGCCTACTAAAGTGATTATCCACCTTTGTAAATCACATGCATGCCACCGTCTGCCAATTGAGATAGGAACTAACACTTGGCTTGATACTGAGAGCAAATGACCATAATGGTTTTGCTTGTATGAAGGATATTGGATCCATCATCATCCAGATGAATGAAACTTCTTCATTTTATGGCTGTGTGATCGTGATTTTTCACGTATTTCAACTTGCAAACGAGTAAATCTTACCAGCAATTGCAACCCAATTCTATCTACCTAAATTTTATGTAACACAATGATCCATGGACACTTTATATTTAGGAGAAAATAAACTAATTTTAAAACTTTAAAATAGTTCCCCCATTTTAGTACTCTCCTTTTAAAGTTCCTCTCCTGCGAATAGAGTTCCTCTCGAGGTATTTACATGCATATATACATGTATATAAGCTTATACGATCGAATATGATAAAAACACTAATCTAATCGTTGCTGGAATGGTATAAATACCGAAGGATTATATATTTGTTTTATGATGTTATATTAAGTATAGGACCCCAAATGTTGAAGGCATTATTTACCGTAAGCTTACACGTCGTAGGTTCTAAGCGAAATAATAGAGGAAGATCAACAAAAAGAGGAGTCATCGAGATACATGCATCAAAAAATACCATGTTACAATAAAATATCAATCATTCGGCAATGCCATGTGTTAATATCAGATAAAGCTTCTAAAGGGGGATATGCATTTAAAAATAACATGTCATCACTGGTGATCATAGGAGCAAACATGATGAGTGTCACATTTTGAAAATCCATGACTAGCATGGTATGCCACGTCATTGATCCACATCCTCACTAAATTCCCATGCATATGTGTGTAGATCCTACAATAATCATCATGCACTAATCTTAGATACCAAATGTAAAATGAAGGGTACTTTTCTATATTAGAGCAATTACAAAACATCATTAATGACTTTCTTTACTAATTTGTGACCTTTGTATCTACCTCTAAAGAAAAAAGTATCAAAAATGAAAATAGGGGTTTTCATTTAACCATTGTAAATCTTGGCGTCTTTTTTACTATTTCACCATTTATTTCTTTATTCTCAATATTTACAACTGTTTTGCACCTAACTTCTTTGGAAAAATTATAACACCGAAACTCCTTAACTTGGGTCTAGCTTTCAATTGTTTGTTGTTGTCGTTTGTATTGGAAACTTGCATCAACGGTTTGGTGTTAGAAAGAGGGATCAAACCTTTAATCCGTATTTTGATTCAACCAATGCAGCTTGTTCTACTATCCCTTCGGATGTTCAAAATGGGTAACTTTGATGAATCTCTTTCAAAAGTCACTCAAATGAGGAAACCTACTTCTCATATCTATCCATCAACATCTGCATTCAACTTATTGATGAAAATAACAGTCAATGCCTTGCTACTTTGGTCCCGATAGAAAAAGGAAACCTCAAACAATATTTCTCGATTCAAGCTCTATAGTCTATTCATATAAAACATCTTTTAGAGTATCAAGGAATACCTTTAAATAAATGCTTTGCTTAAGAAAGTTAACCATGCTATGAACCAAGAGACAAGGAAACCATCTACTTTATGGCTTGAAAAGTCCAATCAAACTCAAATACCAAGACCATGAAATGACTATCTGATGACAAAGTAGAGACATCTTGAAAACAGAAAAAAGCCTCGCATCTTCATTCCTTTAAATGATTCCTTATCAAATCTTCCTAAAAGCCCGAAAGATTATGTAATATCCAAATCAGAAAAATAGGCTCGAGGACAAGCAATTCAACTTTTTTGGGCTAAAAAATGCACGAGGAAATTTTTGGGCCGAAGTCCAAACATCTTTATTTTATTCATCGAGCAAACATTATTTCTTCCTCTTTACTTTCTTTTCGCTTTCCCTCATTTCTTACTCTTTCAAATCGTCATGCAAATTATAATTCTAAGATGTCGTTGACTAATCAGTAATGACTTGGATATCTTGCATTTTTTTGTCCTTTCTTTCTCGTTGTATAGTAACAAAGGTAAATTTAACTTAATTTTTCGATCTCGATCTGAATTTTTGCTTGATCTGGCTACTTTTCTTTTTCTTTTCTTTTCTTACTATTTTACTGCCGTTTTGAAATTCTTAGACTATTTGCATGCAATATGTCTGATTTGGATTCAAGCTTGAGAGGCGAATGATGCGAGTATGATTTCATTATGCTAAATGCTATGTCCATTTAGCATTTTCAAAATGTTTTATGTTATAACAACATTTTATATGCATATTTACCATTTTCTGCTGTTGTTATTTCGTAGTGCTTACAATTCTATTTTTTGTCTAACAACGTTTATATTTAACTACATATGTATTCTTTTACATTTTAGTTACCTTTTGCCTTTCTTAATCACTCTTTTTTTTGACAGGAATATTGATAATAGTATTCTTGTATTGTTTTTACTTGATGAAAACAGTTGCACTATACGACTTGACATGACTTGTTCTTTGATTGGTGTTAAGAATACTATATGCGAACATTGACCACATCTTACTCCTTGTTCTACTGGTATATCATACAGTTTGGAAAATAAAGCTATCACAGTTGATACTTATTTGGATTTGCATACTATATCATGCTTTCAAATGTACAAGAAAAGTTCTTATTTTGTTTTTACTGTTAAGTCAAACATTTGTGCACTGGAGTTCAATTTCGGTAATAGTTTATCAATTACTTCTGATCATCAGAACAGTTCAGTTTCTAGTGGTTGTTTGAATATTAAGGCTTGTTAATGAGTCAAGTTCTTATTTAAAGAATATTATGAAGAAAAGATCTTAGTTAAATCTTGTGGACTTTATTGGTTATTGTTTCAATGGTGCTGAAGATTTTAAATAATTTTTAATGGCTTTTCATATAAAAGAAGGGCGTGAATTGATTTTTGTTAAGATTTTCTAGAAAGAATACCTATTATTTGTTTGTGGTTTAAGGAAGGTTGTAAGTTCACCATGTATGCTTCTTTAGATTCTGGACATCTTATTCCTTTTTTTATTAGAACTTATAGGTTTGAACATTCATATGGTGGTGGGTTAAAGGATGTTAAGAAAGTTCATATAACTAGTAGATTTGTGAAATCTCTAATAGTTGATCAAATTAGAGATGCCCCGATGAAGAAAACGAAAGACACTATTAATGACTTTAGAAGATTTAATTTCACTCCTTATTATTATGCATACACGGGGAAAAAATTGGCGTTGAAGGAAATTTATGGAGATGATGCAATTCGTATAATGATTTGAATTGGTATCTAGAGGCTATACAAAAAACTAATCCGGAAAGTTATGTTGCTTTGGATGTGGATTCATCAACTAATCAATTTGAAAGAATTTGCATTGGGTTTAGTGCTCGTTTACTTGGATTTAGGCATTGCCGTCTCATGATATTTTTAGGTGTGGCATTTTTGAAGGGCCGACAAAGTGTTTTATTAGCTGCTACAACAAAGAATGACAATCAAGGTTTGACTTTTGATTTTTGTTATGTTTTTTTTCCAGGTTTTATTTAGTATATTGTTTTACTTATGTCGTATGGGAACATTTGGTGGATGTTGATATATTTTTGCACTCCATTGTCATTTTAACAATTACATGTTGACCGTATTGTTGCTCTATATGAAATTATACTACTACATGAATTTAACATTTGATATTGTATTATATGTGATAGTGCTAGTACTTTTTAGCATTTATTATTCTGTATATTATATGACTATACTATCAAACACACAATGCTATATAAATTTAGGATCAATCATATATAATCTTTTTTACTCCAGCAGTCATGTAAATCTCTGAAATTTTATGCTGTGACAGTAATATACTTTACTAATATTGGTATATTATTTTATTGTATTAGCATTTGAAAAAAACTAAAGTTTTTTAAAGGTTTCTTTCCACTTGCTATGGGAGTTGTTTTATATCAGAATGAGTCAAAGTGGTCTTGTTTTTGAAGCATTTAAAAAAGATGCTCAATGAAGATCGCGAATTGGTTTTCATATCTGATCGCTAGGGGGTTTGCTTTTAGGTGTTTCCGTCTTCTTTTCATAGTTATTTCCCATTTCGTATGGAGCAAAACATTGGTTCAGTAGTTAAAGCTTGCAAGGGCGATACTTCTATTGTTGATTTGTTTAAACTTTTGACTCGAGCTTCAAATTCATATAATTTTGATCGCTGTGTGTTAAAGTTTAAAGAAATTGGTGGTGTTGCTGCAATTAACTTTTTAAATAATAAACCCCATGAACATTGGATTGATTTTTTTTTTCAAGGCAAGAGATATGGTGAATATTCATCTAATGTGGGCGAAAGCTTTAACTCTTGGATTGTGGATGATATATTTATGCTTATTATGTCTTGTCTAGATGGAATCTGGGTTAAAATAATGGAACAAATGACGAAGAGTAGAGAAGAATGTCATCACTAGACTACCCCTTAATGTCCAGTTATGGAGCAACAGTTTTCACAATTAGTTAATGAAGGTTTTGGATGTGATACGTATAGGTCTTCGGAAAATGTTTTTGAAGTTATATCTCCAATATCACATCATGTTGATCTTGAAAAAAGATTGAGTACTTGTAACCAGTGGAAAGTTACGGGTTTTTCATGTGCACATGCCATCAAATGTATGAATAGGTCAAGGCAATCAGCACATGACTATGTGGATTATTATTTTACAGCTGATGCTTTCAGATCCAGTTATGCGCATGCTATTAATCCAATTTCTAATGTTGGTAAGCCAATTGTTAGTGAAGCTGAAGTCACAATTAAGCCGCCTAAAGAAATTTGAGGTGCTGGAAGACCTTCTACTAAAAGACCTGGAGGATTTTTTATTCTCAGAGTAAGCGAAATAAATGTAGTAATTGCAATCAAATTGGACATAACAAGAGGAATTTTTTGGAAACTGGGCTGACTATAACATAATGTTGGATCTTAAGGCTATTCAGACACTAGAAGTGATGAACCGTGTATTAACTACTTACTTATGAATATAAAACCGTATTTACTCAAATTGCAAACAGAAAGAAGTAATCAGAGAATAAGTAATAAAGTAAAATGCAGTAATGTAAATAACATCTGGATTTTTATACTGGTTCGGATTAACCAATCCTACATCTAGTCCTGCACTCTATCGTGCAGAATTCCACTATAATCGCTTGCTTTCCACGGGTGGCTAGAACACCTTTACAATCTTGGTTTCACGGGCTACAAGACACACCCTCTTGATTTTGCAGGCTACAAGAACACCTTCTCCTTATCACCAACAACAAACTATGGCAAGTGGTTGTATCTTCAATACAGATTCTTGCAGATTTGGTACAATGATCCTATAGACCTCCAATGGCAATATATCTTTGAATTCTTTGAGGAATATGATGAAAACAAAGAGAGAATTATGTGAATTAAAGTACAACTCTCTGATATTGTGTGGTTTTCAAATCGGTGAAGAATTAGAGTGAAATAGTATCGATTCGCAAGGAGATTTGAAGAGTATGCAATGGATTTCTTTTGCAAATGTTTGGAGAAGAAGGAGTAAGAGGAAATGAGAATTCTTGATGTTAAAATTCGTTTTTAGAGGCCTTTATATAGTGGTTGAAGATGTTAGTCCGTGAGATGATGGTTTTGATGACAACAACCTTAGAATAGATTATAAAATATAAATACTAACACTATAAGTTTAGATATATACGTATATGCATGATTTAACCATGTAGGTACTAAAAATGAAGACTGTACAATATAAAGATTCAAGATATCAAGATAAAATATCAAGATAGAAGACTCATGAGTATCGAGACTATCAAGAGTTCAAGATTTCAAGGATAAGTATTTTCTATTATTAGGAAATTTTGTTAAAACTCGTAGAAAAGCACTGGCATCTTAAAATCCAATTTATTCGTGGAATGGAATCCACTTCGAGCCCGTTAAAGGGATGGAACCCTAAGTAGGATGGAACCTACGAAAAATCTAGTGGAACATTGTTTTGTATCCGCTAACTTTTATTCAAAATGATTTTTTAAAATTATATCCTGTTTTCAAAATGTTTTCAAAACTTTCATTTTAAAAGATTCAAAACTCTCGATCCTGATTTTAAATAATTTTAGCCTCAAAAACATATTTATTTTCAAAGTCAAATTACTCCTAATTTTAAACTACCTTTTTAAATAATATATTTAACTTTAAATATTTATACTTAGATTTAAATATAAAATTATAGTTAAAATATATATATATATATATATATATTATTCTTTATATTAACTTATGAATTTTAACTATAGTCAAGTATATTTATAAAGTTTAAAATAGTTTTTATACAAGATACAGGTTATTTTCAAAGAAAATCAAAAACACCAAAAAATCCTTTGGGATGTCGACATGCCTAGCATGACCATGTCGACATACTGACAGTTTGATTCAAAAATTCAAATTTCAAAAGAAGTGTCTATTCGCCATAACTCTTCATGAATGGTCATGGCTGTTGTTCTTCTATAAATAGGGGTCAGTTTCAACGAATTTTTAATCACTTTTTTCTGGTTTTCACTTCTCTTCTTCTTCCTCATTTCTTAATACATATTCTTATCATTACTCTGCCGAAATCAACATTGAATCATACTCGATTACTTCTAGTTTGATTCTCTATCACTATCTCTGCAAGATTCTCAGTGCTATTCAGAGTTATAGACTTATTTGTAATCTATTAAGCGAGAAAAGGTGTGATTGTAGCATTGAAAATCAATCAAAAGGGAAAAGATGTGATTGTAGCCTAGGTAAATCAATTGGGTAACCTTGTGGCCCAGAAATCAAGTATCTCTACCTAGAGGATCGAAATTCTGGAGGGTGTACCTCGTAGCCTTGAAACCGAGGGTGTAATTGTACGATTGCTTTTGAAAGGAAATCCGTACTTGTGTTGCGGGACTTGATGTAGGGTAACTCCGAACCAGTATAAACTCCGGTATGTTTTTTCCTTTACTGCTTTTATTTTATTTGTGCATCTGTGATTGTTTCTGTGATCATATCTGTGTCTGTATATTGCATACTTTTGTGTCTAAATTAACATAAATTAAAAAGATTTAGTAATTCTTTATTAACACTATTCACCCCCCTCTAGTGTTAATCTTAGTCTTAAGATCCGTAATCCGCATTTCTCACAGAAGAGACGTGTCTTTTGGTGAAGAGGCGGAGGGAAATGTCTCTTTATTTAAAATTTTCTGAAAACTGCTAGTATGTCGACATGCCCAAGTACCCCATGTCGACATGGGTGTGTTGCAAAATGAACAGCAACACTAATAAGTGTTGCAAATTTTCAGCATTTCAAATTACCTTATATTTGTGGATTTTTGTGATTCGGTTGAGGTCAGTAGTTGATGATCTTCAAGTATAATTACCATGAGATCTTTAACAAGATATTCTAAGGTTCAACCACCTCCTCATCACTTCAAACACCTTTATGCTTTAGCATTCTTCTCTAATTGGGTTTTGTTCTTCAATTGCTCTGATTAACCTTCTTCTATAATTCATTTGCTTCTACTGTATTCCTGTTTATCTCTGTAAATGTCTCCATAATATATCTGATATGACTGCATAACTCAAAGATATGTTAGTAGTGATATTTATATGGTTGTTGTCATCAAAATCAATACCTAGGGTATTAACAATCTCCCCCTTTTTGATGATGACAACCATATAAATATTTGAGAGATAAAATACAATATTTTTATATTTGGCTCCCCCTAACTCTATGCACTCCCCCTATCATTTTGCCTAGTATATTTATACCTTTTCTCCCCCTTTTCATCAACAAAAAGGGCGAAAAAGAGTCACTTAAATCACTGTTAGACAATATGTAGAGTTTGTATATAGAGATAAATGCTTATAAATAAAACACTTGAAGGGAAACCGAATCAATTCAAAACATGAAATAAACTTATCAAATAATAAGATGAGTTTTAGAGTTACCGACTTTGCTGATGCCAATAACAAATCCTTTTCGTATTCATCCAATGTACAATAGATTTTTTGTCATATGCATTGAGCATCTGCTATCTGATATACATTTTTTGGTACCTGAACAATTATGAAATATGCACACTGGTACCCTTTTTATTCTCGGTCCATGGGGTTAAGTTTTGGGACGCCAAACCTATGAAGAGTTTGAATGTCCTTTCAAAATATAATCATTAGATGAATGAACCTTATTAATAAAATTATCAATATTTTTTTTTTCAATATCATCCACCCTTTTTGGAACCCATAAATTAATGAATCTATTTGGAGGTTTTAACTTTAATTTCCTAGGTTTTGGTTTGAACTTGGTAGCCTTAACAAACTTAGTATTTTGAACACTATTTTTCTTTAATTTAGCCTTAGGGGTGTATCCAAGTCCATGTTTATTCCTAGTGTGTTTAGATGTAGATAGTAATTTTTCTAGATTATCCTTCCCTTTTTTAAATTTACCAACATCAATTTTCATTTTGTCAAAATCCTTGTTATGGTTAAGAATAACATTGTCTAGAGATGTTATTTTGTCATTCAGATCAGTGATCTGTGACTTCATCGAAAGATTTTCCGATTTGAAGGATTCATTTTCACTTTTTAGTTTTTCAAAACTTCCAAGTTTCAAATCCTTTTCATCATTATACCTATTAAGTCTTTCAATTTCATCTTTTAGATATTGTTTTTCTTCAGTTAACCTTTCATTAGATATTTTTAATCTATCTATCTCTGCCAAACTATTGTTGTACTCTTTCCTAAGTATTTTATATCCCTGATTCATATCATTCAAAACATTAGTAATTTCTTTATTAAAATTCCATACCTGGTCATCCTTTGCCATGTAACACATGTTGGCGTTTTCTGTTTCTGAATCACCATCACTTGATGATGTATCTGAATCATACCATTTTGCATTGGGTGCATGTTTCCTCTCCTTATTGAAAGTGTTTGACTTTGATTTCTTTAGTTTGAGACAGTCTCTTTTCAAATGACCCGGTTTATCACATTCGAAACACTTAACAACATTTCCATTTCCAAATTATTGTTGTTGGTTTTTCGAAGTTTGTTTGTTATTCAATACTTCAAGAATTTCTTGAACTTCTTGGTCATAAACTTGTTATCATCATCAATAGCATCATCATCTGGTTCATCTTTGTCGATCATAACATTGAGTGCTAGTGATTTCTTCTCATTTGCCTAATTCTCTTTTCTAATCTGCAACTTTACTTTATAAGACATTAGGTTACCAATTAAATCTTATATTTTCACAATACTAATATCATTGGCTTCTTCAATTGCCAGAGTCTTCTAATCCCATTCACTAGGAAGTGAATTCAGGATCTTTCTGACTTGGTCTTCTTCAGTAATTTTCTTTCCTAATGATATTAAGGCATGTACTATATTTTAAAATCTAGAATACATATTAGAAATAGACTCATTTGGTTTCGTTTGAAAGAATTGAAATTGGTTTGATAACATAGATATCTTTGTTTGTTTTACTTTATTGGTGCCTTCATGTGTGACTTGCAGTGTTTTCCAAATTTTATATGCAGAATTACAAATAGACACTCGATTAAATTCATTTCTATTTAAGGAGCAAAATAAAATGTTCATGGCCTTAGAGTTATTAAGTGCTTGTGTCTTTTGTTCTAGCGTCCATTTTGAATATTCAGTTTGAGGCTCTATGTACTCTATTTGGGCACTGTTCTAAATATCCAAACCATTAGACCGCAAATAACATTTCATCCTACAAGCCCAATAAGCATAACTACTACCATCAAATAGAGGGTGTCTAGTGGTAGATTGCCCTTCTACAAAAGTATTAAAAAATGTGTTACTAGTGTCATTAGCCATTTATACTTTTCAAAAACCAAGTTATGAATTTTTGAAAACCAATGCCCTAATACCAACTATTGGAAACTGGGGTGGCTATAACACAATGTTGGATCTTAAGGCTATTCAGACACTAGAAGTGATGAACTGTGTATTAACTACTTACTTATGAATATAAAACTGTATTTACTCAAATTGCAAACAGAAAGAAGTAATCAGAGAATAAGTAAGTAATAAAGTAAAATGCAGTAATGTAAATAACACCCGGACTTTTATACCGGTTCAGATTAACCAATCCTACATCCAGTCCTGCACTCTATCGTGCAGAATTCCACTATAATCGCTTGCATTCCACAGGTGGCAAGAACAACTTTACAATCTTGGTTTCACGGGCTACAAGACACACCCTCTTGATTTTTCAGGCTACAAGAAAACCTTCTCCTTATCACCAACGACGAACTATGGCAAGTGGTTGTATCTTCAATACAAATTCTTGCAGATTTGGTACAATGATACTATAGACCTCCAATGGCAATATATCTTTGAATTCTTTGAGGAATAGGATGAAATCAGTAAGAGAATGATGTGAATTAAAGTACAACTCTTTGATATTGTGTGGTTTGCAAATCGTTGAAGAATTAGAGTGAAATAGTATCGATTTGCAAGGAGATTTGAAGAGTATGCAATGGATTTCTTTTGCAAATGTTTGGAGAAGGAGTAAGAGAAAATGAGAATTCTTGATGTTAAAATTCGTTTTCAGTGGCCTTTATATAGTGGTCGAAGAGACGTATCTTTTGGTGAAGAGGTGGAAGGTAATGTCTCTTCATTTAAAATTTGAAATTCTGAAAATTGCTAATTTGTCGACATGCCCAAGTACCCCATGTCGACATGGGTGTGTTGTAAAATGAACAGCAACACTAATAAGTGTTGCAAATTTTCAGCATTTCAAATTACCTTATATTTGTCGATTTTTGTGATTCGGTTGAGGTCAATGGTTGATGATCTTCAAGTATAATCGCCATGAGATCTTTAACAAAATATTCTAAGGTTCAACCAACTCTTCATCACTTCAAACACCTTTATGCTTCATTATTCTTCTCTAATTGGGTTTTATTGTTCAATTGCTCTGATCAACCTTCTTCTATAATTCATTTGCTTCCACTGTATTCCTGTTTATCTCTGTAAATGTCTCCATAATATATCTGATATGACTGCATAACTAAAAGATATGTTAGTAGTAATATTTATATGGTTGTTGTCATCAAAATCAATACCTAGGGTATTAACAGAATTGTCAAGCTTCAATGAAGATTTAAATTTGAATTTGAATTTTTCTTTTAATTCTGTCATTTTATTCATTGTATTTCTTTACTGTTTACTTATTTGCTATAGTCATACTATTATTTTTTGATATTGGTACATGTACTATGATGAATGGTTGTTTTAATAAGAAATTTACTTTTCTTATGGATTTTATGTGATTGTTATTTGTTTGTGGAGCATATTATTTTCATTTGTGTATTGTCTGTTTTTTAACTGTAATATTGTGTTTGTGAGGAAAAAATATTGATATTTGTTATCAGATGTTTTATGTTAATTAAACAATTCATCAGAATAATGCTATTTGTATTTATAATTTTTTTATTTAGTATAGACTAAAAAGGTTGGCAAACTTGGTTATCAGTTATATATTAATAAACTCTATGATGCCGCTTCAGGTAAAATTACAACAATAGATTTCAATAAAGTCTAGTTGTGAGCATCTGATCTCAATATAATCCAGGAAATTAAAAGGATGCAGAAAGAGAATGAACAACAGGATCAAAAGAAACCTTCTGAGGCAACAGAAAAATCACCAACAATGCATGAAAAAACACAGAAGAAACCAAGCTCTTTAGTTTTGAGGGTTAAAAAGCGCCAATGAAGGGATAAAATTGATTCCGATTGCCAGTATGAAATTGTTCACAAAAAAACAAAGAAAAATGTTGATAATGAAAACCAAAAGGAGCAACTTGAAACCAAGGAAGGTCAGAAAGAATATACAAATGAATAGGAACAAGAAGAATAAAATGAAGAATCAGATTAGGAACAAAAATCTGAAATTGAAACAAATGAGCAAGTCACAACAATAGAAAATGGAGAAATTATTGACATTGATATGTACTCGCCATCAAGTAAAGCTTACAAGAGTAAAGATATCACAAAAAACAGTATTCTACAATTATTGAATGAAGAACAGCAAAACAAAATTCTTACTTTCTTCAAATTTAACGAAAATGATATGTAAGATTTCTGATATTTTTTCTTTCATTATATTTGTAATTAAATAAAATTGAAAAAAAACCAACTTGTCAATTATTGATTTTCAATTACAGCACTGTAGCATATGAAAAAGATGAAGGACACAAAGGAGGAATCACAATAGTGAAATCTATGCCGGAAGCCATTCTGTTTGAGGGGGTTACAGATGGACAGGTATGCATCAAATTAAAATTATGGTAGTAAAAAAGTTTATGTAAATGTATAAAACAAAAGAATGACTGGTAAACCTAGCATTCAACTTTTCAAAGTGCATATAAATGAATTGAATGAGACAGTGGTAGCTAAAAGTAGCATTAGTATTTGTAAAATGCAGATAACTATATAGGATGGGAGAATGATTATTAAAACTAGCATTCATAGTTTTTTAAGTGCATATAAGTGTATAGGATGAGCGTGATAGTTAGAACTACCATTCAAAGTTTCAAACTGCATATAAATGTATTGAATAAAAGAATGGGAGTTAAAAATAACATTGATATATGTAAAGGGCGTATAAATATATAGAATATCCAACATGACTGTTTAAACAATCATTAGCATTTTTCAGTCCATACGATGCAGTAAACATGTAGATGATAGTGAATACTAGCATTAATATTCCTAGTCCAATTTTTTTTTAATTATCCCATAAAACTTACAACCTTTTTTGTTTGGTTTAACAGATTATTAATTGGTTTTATTACAATCAAGAGATGTATAAACATAGTTACTACTTCACCACAATGATGATGGTAAGTATAAGCTTTTCATTATAAATGTTAAAAAATAATATAAAGTATTCTAATACATATGAATGTGCAGAATGCTTTAGTACATGATCAGCAAACCGTGATCAAAGACATAGTCATACCAACAATAGATGTCATTGCCAAATATGAATTTATAGAAAAAAATTTCTTTCCTCTACATTACGCAAACCATTGGATCTTGCTAATGCTAAACTATGAAACAATGCAGTGGAGTCATTATGATTCAACCAAATCAAAAACTAGATCAACAAGGACTTCAAACCCCAACTATAACCAAGCCCTCGTTCTTGTAAGAAAAGTATAATTTTGAAATCACTCTAACACTAATATACATCACTAATTTTCTTCTTGCAGAAAGACAAAATTTAATTGATGTTCAAGAAGAAATGGGCAGAATTAGGAATACTGAACAAAGAATTTCACAAACCTAAAGTATTGCAGCCAAAAAGCCCACCACAGGATTCTGATTCGTAGGTAACTAATTTCATTTCTTCTCTTGTTTAAACTATCATTTCTATTTGTAAATTGCACTAGAATGCATTAAATATGCAAAATGATAATTAAAACTAGCATTGCTAACTGACAGTTCATTGATCAGCATCTATTGAACAAAAAGATTATGTATAAGGCGCACATTCCACACGCAACAATGATGTCTCTATGAATGCATTGATTAATATTGTGATCAAAATATAAAGCTATATTTTAGAATTCTGGAGTAAAAAATGCAACATTATTTTAGCATTAGGTTTTACTGTAATATTAACTAATATTTCTATATTTGAAACAGACTTAATTATGCGTTCTTTGTCATGGTAAACATGAAAAAATAGACAAGGATGAGATGGCAGAAAAATATCCAAAGGAAATGCTTAGAAACCTAAGAGTTGTAGTGGTGTGTAGCATACTCAATGATCCACAATACAGTTGGTCAGTGGAGAAACCCTGCAAAGATTCTACATTAGAGTAGCTGTTGCATTTTAACTTCTTAGAACTTTGGATATATTTAAACAGAACCACTTTTGCTAATTAAACTGAGATGGAGTCTGAGACGGAGTCTTATATGTTTTCCAATGCTTGTATTTTGTTCTCAGTGTATAAACTGCTCAGATGAATTTGAACTTCTTGATTTGAATTTGATTCGATTATAGTTGTCTATTTTCAATGCATGAACTACAATGTATAAACTACGGTTATATTCAAGTGTCATTTTTATGTGTTTTTTGATGCTTTTACTGTATTTCTGATGTGCCGAATAATGTTTTATGCTGAAATGCTAGATAGAACTAGCAGTACGTGAAAATACATTTCTCAGTGATTGAACTGTGATGAATAATGTGTGAATTTATCCATATAGCATTTTTATATGATTTCCACTGTTTGAACTCTTTTTCAAGTGTGATGACTACTGTTTACACTGTAATGCTAGTTATAACTTGCATTTAACTGAAATGCTAAATACACCTGTCATTCAACTGTAATGCTACTTATACTGTAACACAGTCCATGTTGATTGCTATTTTGATGGTAGTTGCCAAAGTCCGCATTTATTTTATTTCATTTCTTTAAAGTGGAAATAGGAAATTGATATATCAGTAGCCAGTATAGCACCACAAAATATATTACACCATAAATCATTAGCCAGTATAGCACCATAGGATATATTAAACCATTAATCAGTAGCCAGTATTTGCAATCCCATTTATCTACTTTGTCTGTTGTTTTCTAAAACAGAGAGTTGCAGTTTGAATAATGAAGACATCCCATTTACAAATTGGTGTTAATTCTTTTTTTTGACAACTCTTTCAAGCAATAAGGGAAGATATTCCAATGCAGTATAAAAGAAATGTGGAAGCAGATGTTCCCCCATATCATATAAACAGTATATCATCATACTGGTAAATCATTACAAAACCACTTAAGTAATCTCATCAGCTAATCATATAAACAGTATATCATCATCATTAGATCCTTTGTTCTTGCTCAACAGCTTACTCAGTTCTATACAATGACAGATGATGGGTTTCAATATTGAAATTGTATTTCAGGTGTAATGCATACTGATTATAAGGAAATGCTAGTTACAACTGGCACTCGAGTGAAATGATAAGTACATCTAGCATTGAATAGAAATATTAATACTGAGTGCAGAGGAACGACAAATATTATAAATTAAAACAAAATAACCAAAACATTTCACATTTTATTTTCTAATGATTTCACAAAGTCTGACTTCATTTTTCTATAAGATTTAGCAGCTTTACACATAAAAAACTTCTCCATTACACTGACAAAACACATAAATTTTCTTAACTTTTTGAAGAATGAAGACAATTGCTTTTGCTGTGGCCAACTTCATTACACTGACTGCATCTGTTTCTTTTACTTTGAGAATATCCAAATCCACCATGCCTCTTTGTAGATGGTCTTCCTGCACCACGAATTTCTTTAGGAGGCATAATCAAAACATCATTTTCAGCACCAATTGGCTTATCAAAATCTAGAATTGGATTGATAGCATTAGCATACGAAGATCTGAAACATTAATAGTAAAATAGTCCTTCACAAAATCATAAACTGATAATCTAGACTTGTTAATGCACTTAATTGCATGGGCACATGGAAAACTAGTAACTCTCCATTGATTACAACTTCATAAACGATTTTTAAGATCAATAACTTGTGACTTAGGAGATTTAACTTCAAACACAAATTCCAAAGACTTATAAACATCCCAACCAAAGCCATCGTCTACTAACTCTGACAAACGTTTCTCCGTAACATGACAAAGATATTTTGTCCACGGACAACATTCCTCTCTTTGTCTCGCCATTTGCTCCATAACTTTCACTCGAATACCATCCAAACAAGAAGTTATAGGCATAACTCTATCTTCCAAAATCCATGAGTTGAAATTTTCTGCAATACTTGAAGAATATTCACCATAGCGCTTTCCTGGAAAAAACAAATCTACCTAATGGCCAAAAGGTTTATCTCTTGGATAATTTTCTACAGGCGTACCCTCAATATCTTTAAATTTAGAAAGATATCGCTCAAAATCATACACATTAGAAGCTCTAGCACAAAGTTTGAACAACTCCACGGTAGATGAATCACCTTTAGCCGCCTTGACAACAGTACCAATATTCTGTTCCATATGAAGTAAATAATAGCTATGATATGAAGAAGGAAATATTTTGGGAACACCTAAAACGAGACCCCATTGATGATCAGACATAAAAACTAAAGACCGATCTTCATTAAGCATTCCTTTCAGATGGGATAAAACCAAGACCAATTAGATTCATTTTCACGTAAAACAATACCCATAGCAAGAGGAAAGAAACCTACAAAATAAATAATCAATGACAGCTCAGTACTAAGAAACAAGAATTTTATTAAACATCAAAACCTGTATTAAATGTTAATAGTTTGTATTATACACAATTAAATTAGATTCAAAATGAGATATAAATATAACATATGTTGTTTTAAAGTCTTTTAATTACCGTTGCATAAAATTTTAGTTCTTGTTTTTATAAACATTTCTACCATAAACATTTCTAGTGTAACCAGGTCAATCATTGAATAAAATAAAACAAACAATTCTTGTGTAAACATGGCTGCATTATAATTATGTACAACTTTGAACAATGATAGTTTAATATTTCATTACCAGAAAAACAAATAAATAAATAAACAAAACTAAAATGAAACTCATACCTTGGCTACCATTTTTAGAAGTACCAGCTAACAAAACACCCGGTCTTCCCTTCAAAGCAGCTGCGTCTAAAAATATTAATGGCCGACAGTGTTTAAATCCAAATGGATAAGCACCAAAACCTATACAAATTCTCTCAAACTGATTGGTTGAAGCATTAACTTCCATGATCACATAACTACAGGGATTATACTTTTGCAACGCCTATAAAAACCAATTTAAATCATTATATGACATAGCATCATCCCCATATATTTCTTTCAAAGCCAACCATTTTCCGCTATAAGCATAATAATCTGAAAGATTAAAATTGTACTCTCTTCTAAATTCCTTCATAATATATGTTGGCTTCTTCATAGGAGCATCTCGAATTTGATCAACAATCAAAGATTTAACAAATCTACTTGAAATATTAACTTTATTAACATCTCTAAAACCGACTCCACACGAATGATCAAAATTGTAAGTTCTAATAAAAAACCGAGAGAGTAGACCAGGATCCGAAGAAGCATCAAGATAAAACTTACAACCATCCTTCAACCAAGAGAAATTAACCGAAATTCTATCTGGAGAATTTCTTACAAAAATCAAATCATAACCATTTTTTATTTGATATGCCATTAAAAACTCTCGAAAATCATCAGCTCCATTAAAACTAAAACTAGAAAATCCACAATAGTTTTTTGAGAACCTTTCTTCAACATATCTTTCAAATAATAAGAAGAATCCGCATGTGAATCACTATTTGAACAAGAATTACTACCAACTGAAGTGCTTTGAACACTTGCATTGCTTAAACGACAGCTAGCAATATCAGCTTCCATAGCACAAACATTTTCCTTAACAGTAAACTTAAAATATCGACTCTTCTTGAAAATTAGAAAACACGAAATACTAATCAAATCTGAATCAGTATCAATGATTATATTCTTATTCTCAAGAACATAAGATATCTCAATAGAAAATGGACTAAGATGTGGCCAAACTTCACAGATTTCAGTCTTAACACCAAGCAAACAAGAGCCCGTGGTGAGTCGAGTAGAATAACAATTCTCATTATGTTCAAAAATAACTAGCAAACTATTTGCTTCATCATTATAGGTATCAGTACTGCAAAAGGAATTAAAAAACCAATTAACAAACTTACTTAATGTTATGAATATAGGAACAACAGAAAATGTTAAATTAACATACAATAACAAGTGGAAATCAAATTAAGAGCTAAATTAAAGAAATATAAATTAATTAAACAGCAGATGATAAATGAACAAAGCACAATCAAATTAAAGAAAAATATGAATACAACAACAGAAAATGTTATATAAATATAGCATAACGCAACAAACTACATATAAATTCACTAGAATGATAGATAAACAGTGAAATTGTAAAACCTTAATCTATGCTGAAGTAACATAATGATATACAATAAAATCTTACTTTACCATTGAAACAAATCTAAAATAGGTAGTGAAATCTAGAAGAAGACAAACTATGTAACCTAGAAAAACAAAAATATACTTAATAATCGAACAATATTCTATCAGAGGAAGATAAGAAGTATATCGAAAAAAATAAAGGCAATATACCTGAATGTAAGGAAATTGTTTGATAAAAATCCAGAGCATGATGAAGATCGACGATAAGAAACACGATGAAGATCGATGACAATCCAGAAGATCGAATACAAAAAGTGTCCTTAAATTGAGAAGATCAATGAACTAAGATTAGTAATATCAGAATGAAGGTGGAGAAGAAATTAAGACGAAAATTTAAATTTTACATAAGTTTGTCCTTACAACTAATAAATACAGCCCGCGTCCTTCAAACGAAAAAAAATAATAATCCACGTCCGTAGGCCCAAAAAAAGAAGGAAAAGCTTCCTCCAGCCCATTTTCCTGTTCAAACTAACCATACTAAATAACTTAGTTTTTTTACATTGCATAAAATTTGTTTACACACACCTGAAGCTTTACTTTATACAAGAGACTCCATATTCAAGAGCTAATAATCATTCAAGAGCTCAAGTGTATATTCATTTTCGAAATCTTGTATTTGATTATTCAAAAATTTGTACCTTAAAAAAATATTTTTAAAACTCAACAAATGCATTTAGATATATAAATATGAAACATATCTCTTTATATTCTTGAAGTCATATATATCTAAACCATATATTTCAAATTCATATGCTTATGCTAGCTTTATTGAAAGCTCCATGCCTATTAAAAAAATCAAATGAAACAGAGATATTCAAAGCTCATACATCTATATATTCGAACTCTATACATTACTGCCATGTGTGCTTCAAATATAGAGGCATGTACATATACACTAAATTTCATATTCAAATACTAAGGTTTACATGTATTTAGAATTTAATTCTTTCAAAACTTGCTATTATATAAATCCAAAATTAAAATGTCGAAACTCCCAAGGTCAAAGATAGTTATATATTAAAACTGTATAAGTTCATAGTTGAAAACAAGACAATACTTTCTTAAAAACTCTGACAATTTCAAAGTCATGTATATATGAAACTTTGTTTGTTCTCAAACTAGTACTTATACTCTTAAAATTATATTCTTATGAAATTCACATATTTAAAGGTTTATATATGCTCAAATATTATGAATATAATCCTGTTATTCTTACAACTCAAATCATTGGAAATTTTCCTTTTCCTTTGAAGTGTACAGATTCAAAAAATTTCACATTTCAAAACCAATAAACAAGCTATAAATCCTTAAAATACAATGATTTTAAAAATTGTCTTTGTAATCATTTTTCCAAATTGTTCCCATATCTGATAGATCCATCTGCTTGATATTTGAACTCCAAACTCTCTAGCCATGAATCTGCTTCCCAATCGAGACAGAAGTGTTTTCACGACTGTTATAAAGAAGGTTCTGGACTTCATCCTAGTGTAGGATGTCCTTAGTTTTGTTTTTCTGTTTTATTTCCTTTTTAGTCTTCTACGGATCAAGTTGTTATTACGGATGATTTTGAGTGCATTTTAAACTTTGTTCTTACTCCTCCATCTGTTCAACAACTTGAATCCGCTTAATCTTTGTTGTACTGTTAATGTATGGAAGTGATATGTACTCTTTTTCCTTGTAAGGTACCCGATTAGGTTAGGGGGTTGCAAGGTTTTAATGAGGCATATCATGGAAATATATGTCCTATTATGTTAATAAAGTACCTTTTTTCAAAAAAAAAATCATTTTTCCAAATTTTAAGTTTGTGAAAATCAATTTCAAAAGTTTGTAGAATTTTAAAGCTAAAAAATTAATTTATTGTAGGTTTAAGTCCTATACCTAAAATGGCTTGTTTTGGGAAAGATGGTTGATACTTGCAAAGGAATAATCGAAGTTGGTCTAGAGTGCTATTGATTCGAGGCTTTGGCAGATTGTTCCTTTAGGAAATAGCAGTTCCTTCATATTCCAAATCGCTTTCATCACTATTGTGGCAACAACTTCCTTTCTCGATTTTAGTCGAGGGAATCAGCTGACTACTTCAGAAGGAACCCATCAACTACTTCGAAAGGAATTAATCAATGTGGCAGCATAACTTAATAGTTACAGTACTAGATTTCAACGTTTACATCGCCCAAGCTTTAAACACTAACTGCACCGTTCTTTTGACATTGACGACACCACCTTCTTCGTCCGAGGCCTATAAATCAAGCAATCACAGAAGCTTTACCTTTCGACGTTGTCAAAAGCTCCCAAATTGATAGCTGCGGAAGCCTTCTCTTTCATCATCATTAGAAGCCAATAAATTAAACATTGCTGAAGCTTTACCTTCTGACATCGTCAGAAGTCACCAAATTAAATAACTATGGAAGCAATTTCATCATTGCGGAACCTCATTCAACCATTGCAGCACTATTCTCAACAACGATGGAAGGCATAACTCTAACTCTTACAGAGAAGACATTATTCTCTATAACGATGGGAGCACAGTGGTAGAAGGGCGGAGGCGGCGGTAGAACAATCGAAGAGGTGATAACCCTAAAACGATAGAGGAAATAAAATATAAGACGAAATGTTAACCGTTGTTACACATAAGAAGTGCGATAAATAATAATAAAAGATAAAATTACAACCTTACCCATATTATTTTCAACTATTTACAAAATAATCGGAATTGGTAACAATAACAATTGTGACAAACGTTTATCATGAAAATATCTGTAAGGAATTTGTCATGGTTATTACGTTACAAACTTAAAGCAGAAAAGTGTTACAAATGAGCTATTTGGTATAGTGAATCAATGACAATTGATTGATTTGAGATATATTAGAGAAATTTCGAGCATCAAAATTTGTACTTGGGTGAAGTGCTCATTGACTATATAATGCTTCAGAATTGGGCAAATCGAAAGGAGTGGAATTGTTTGATTCTAAAATTATGAGAACATTGGAAAAATGTTAAGAGATCCACTGATAAAATATATAGTATAAAATGTAGTTAGCATGATTCTGGCCTAGGTGGAGTACTCCTCGGTTGAACAATAGTTAGGGATTGAGGAACTAAGGAGGGTGCATTATTATAATTGTAAAATTTTAAGGTAAATCGGAAAAATATTAAACAAGTCCTCTTAGAAGATGTATAGTGTAAGATTGGAAAAATTAAACCAATAAAATACCAAATTGTATCTACTTATTTGTTTAAATTAATTATAAAAGTTTGTATGATTTGAACATGGGTTTCTGTACAAATTATAATTAAGAATAGACCTAAAAGAGAAAACAGAAACAATATTATTAAATAGTGTTATTCTGAAATATATTTGAATAAATGAGGATAGTTAAAGAGAATCAAAAAGGGAGTTGAATGATCTGAAATATCAGAGAAATTATGGGTGGATGGATTCAAACATGGGTGTAGCTCTCATCAAATGAATGGTGGTTAAGAATTAAGTGAACCAAGGAGAACAAAGTATTTCAATTCTTATGTTATAAGTAAATTGAAAAAGTGTTGGGGGAGATTCACTAATAATATATATAATATATGATTAATTTTCATCCATGAACTTTTATTTTTGAAAAATTGTGCCAACAAAATGAAAAAAATGCATCATACTTGCTTAATCAAGATAAACACAAAAAATTGTTAGTTTGATATCGAGTTTTGATATAAATTATAATGTAAGAATAGACCTAATGGAAAAAAATTATTATTGAAATTTATGATTCTGAAATATATAATATAAAATGAGGATAGTGGGATTCCAAGTTGCGTCTTATTTTAGATAAAAGGGAAAAAATTACAGTTGGATTATTTGGTAATATATTTGAGAAAATGTGGTTTGTGGGATTCAAACTTGCATGAATTTCTCTTTGATTAAATGATGTTTAAGAGTTGAGTGATCAAGGAAAGTCGATTATTATGTTCTAAAATTATTAGAAAAATTGGAAAAATATTGAGAGACTCCTCTAATAATGTGTATAATGTAGACTAGAAAATAAGAACAATAAATAGAAAATTGTATCATGCTTACTAATATAAAATAACCATAAACAGTTGTAGGATCTGAACTAGGGTTATGATATAAATCATAATGTAAAAATATGCCTAAATGAGAAAATGAAAACAATATTACGGAACTTCGTTATTCTGAAATGTATTAGAATAAATAAGGATACCTAAAGACAAACAATGACAGTTGAATGATTTGGAACATGTTAGAGAAATTTTGGGTAGGGGGATTTGAACTTAGGTATACCGCTCATCAAATGATGATGCTAAATAATTGAGTGAATTAAGGAAAGTGGAGTAATTTACTTTTTAAATTATGAGAAAATTGGAAAAAATGTTGATAGAGATCCACTAATAAGAAATAAAGCATAAGATGATTCTAAAATGTATAAGTATAAATGGTGATAGCTGGAGGGAATCAATGGGAGCTGAATGATTTGAAATATATTAGAGAAAGTACGGACATTGAGATTCAAACCAGGGTAAAGTGATCATTGAGTGAATAATGCTTAAGAATCGGGTGGATCAAGGAGAGCGGACTAATTTGATTCAAGATTATGAGAAAATTGGAAAATTATCGAGAGATCCACTAATAAGATATATAGCATAAAATATGGTTAGTGCAATTCAAACTTAGGTGAAGAGCTCCTCGGTTGAACGATGCTTAAGAATTAAGCGAATCAATAAGGGTATATTATTATAATTATAAAATTATGAGACAAATTTGAAAAATACCAGGCGACCCATCAAGTAAGATGTGTAGTATAAGACTGGAAAAATAAAACCAATAAAATATCAAATTGTATTTTCTTACTTATTTAAAATAATCATAAAAGTTTGTATGATTTAAACTTGGGTTTTGGTACAAATTATTATGTAAGAATATACCTAAAGAAGAAGAAAAACAATATTATTGAACACCGTTATTCTGAAATATATTATAATAAATGAAGATAGCTAGAGAGAATCAACGTGCATTGAATGATTTGAAATATATAAAGAAATTGTGGGTGGCTGGATTCGAACATGAGTGGAGTTCTCATCAAATGAACGACTATTAAGAATTGAGTGAATCAAGGAGAATAAAGTATTTCAATTCTTGTTTTATGAGAAATTGAAAATGTATCGAGAGAGTTCCACTAGTAATATATTATATATATGATTAATTTTCATCCATGAACTTTTATTTTTGAATAAATGTGCCAATGAAATAAAAAATGCATTATTCTTACTTGATTAAAATAACCACAAAAGGTTGTAAGATTTGAAATCGATATAAGTTATAATGTAAGAATAGACCCGAAGGAAAAACAGAAAAACAAAATTATTGAAATTTATGATTCTAAAATTTATAATATAAAATATAAAATGAGGATAGTGAGATTCCAAGTTGCATCTTGTTTTAGATAAAGGGAATAATGACAGTTGAATGATTTGGTAATATATTTGAGAAAATGTGGTTTGTTTGATTCAAATTTATGTGGATTTCTCTTCAATTAGATGATGCTTAGTAATTGAGTGATCAATTAAAGTGGATTATTATGATATTAAATTATGAGAAAAAGGGGAAAATATTAAGAGACTCCTATAATAGGATGTTTAATGTAAACTGGAAAGATAGGAGCAATATACTACAAAACTGTATCATGCTTGCTCATTTAAAATAACCATAAAAGGTTGTAGGATTTGAACTAGGTTTATGATACAAATCATAACGTAAGAACACACATAAGGAGAAAAAGAAAAACAATATCACCGAACTTCATAATTGTTAAACATTTTAGAATAAATGAGGAAAACTAGGGACAAATAATGAGAGTTGAATGATTTGAAATATATTAGAGAGATTGTGGGTGGTAGGATTCAACCTTGGATGGAGCGCTCTTTATAGGAATGATGCTTAAGAATTGAGTGAATAAAGAAAAGTGGAGTATTTTAATATTTAAACTATGAGAAAATTAGAAAAAAATGTTGAGAGAGATCCACTAATATGATACATAACATAAGATGATTCTAAAAAGTATTAGATTAATGAGGATAGCTAGATAGAATCAATGAGAGTTGAATGGTTTGTAATAGATTAGAGAAATTACAGGCTTCAGGATTCGAACTTCGGTGGAGTGTTCATCGAGTGAATGATGCTTAGGTATTGGGTGGATCAAGGAGAGTGGAGTAATTTTAATCTAAAATTATGATAAAACTGGAAAAATGTTGAGAAATCTACTAAAAAGATATATAGTATAAAATATGGTTAGTGCGATTCGAACTTAGGTTGAGTGCTTTTCGGTTGAATGATGCATAAGAATTAAATGAATCAAGAAAGGTAGATTATTATAATTATAAAATTATGATAAAATTGGAAAAATATCAAGGAATTCTTTTAATAAGATGTATAGCATAAGGCAGGATAAATAGAGCTAATAAACTACCGAATTGTAACTACTTACTTATTTAAAATAATCATAAAAGTTTGTATGATTTGAACTTGGGTTTTGGTAAAAATTATAACATAAGAATATACCAAAAGGAGAAAAGGAAAAGCAAGATCATTGAACACCGTTATTCTAAAATATATTTGAATTAGTGAGGACATCTAGAGAAAATAGATGGGAGTTGAATGATTTGAAATATATTAGAGAAATTATGGTTGGCTAGATTCAAACATAGGTGGAGTTTTCATCAAATGAATGATGCTTAAGAATTGAGTGAATCAAGGAGAGTGAAATACTTCAATTCTTAGGTTATGATATAATTGAAAAAAATATTGAGAGAGGTCCACTGAAAATATGTAGTATATGACTAAACTTCTTCCATGAACTTTTATTTTTGAAAAATTGTTCCAATGAAATAAAAAAAATACACCGTTATTACTTGATTAAAATAACCACAAAAGGTTGAAAGGTTTGAAACCAAGTTTTGATATTAATTATAATGTAAGAATAGAACTAAAGGAAAAAAAGAAAAACATAATTATTTAAATTTATGATTCTAAAATGTATAATATAAAATGAGTATAGTGGGATTCCAAGTGGCATCTTTTTTAAGATAAAGGGAAAAAAATGACGGTTGAATGATTTCATAGTATATTTGAAAAAATGTGGTTTGTGGGGTTCAAGCTTGTGTGGAGTTCTCCTAAGTTAGATGATGCTTAAGAATTGAGTGATCAAAGAAAGTGGATTATTATGATTTTAAAATTATGAGAAAAATTAGAAAATACTGAGAGACTCCTTTAATAAGACGTATAATAGGTTGGAAAAATAGAACTAATAAAATACAAAATTGTATCGTGCTTACTTATTTAAAATAAACATAAAAGGTTGTAGGATTTGAACTAGGGTTATGAAACAAATCATAATACAAGAATGTGCCAAAAGAAAAAAGAGGAAAACAATATTACTAAACTTCGTTCTAATATGTATTAGAATAAATGAGTATAGGCCAGGACAAAAAATTAGAGTTGAATGATTTGGAATATATTAGAGAATTTGTGGGTAGCTGGATTCAAACTTAGGTAGAGTGCTCATCACATAAATGGTGCTAAAGAATTTAGTGAATCAGGAAGAGTGCAGTATTTTAAGTTTTAAATTATGAGAAAATTATAAAAGTGTTGAGAGGGATTCGCTAATAAGATATATAGCATAAAATGATTCTGAAATGTATTAGAATAAATGAGGATAGCTAGAGAGAAACAATGAGAGTTGAATGATTTGAAGTATATTAGAGGAATTGCGGACATCGGGATTCGAACTTGAGTGGAGTGTATTAGAACCTCATACTTTGATATTCTGATAGTGACAAGTGAACAATAATATATTATGTATACTACCACTTGTGCAGGAAAAGATATCAATCAAACAAAGAGATGTACTTGACGAAAAGAGGACCATGATGACAAAACAAAGAAATGCCAGTCATAGAGTCTTTGTCTAGAGTTATATAGATTGTTAAAATCTCTTCTAATAGTATATACAAGTACACAATATCACAAATATTTGCAGAAAACGGGAAAATTCAAAATCAGCATCAGTAAGTCGACTGAAGTACCCCTATCAGTTGAATGGCTAAGAAGAAATTAAACAAAATAATACTGATAGAATAAGTCGATCGAACACTTCAATTCAGTCGACTAACCATGCATTTAGTCGACTGAATTGAAGATTTCAGCCGACTGAAATTGCCTATTTTTGCGCTGTTTCTTTCCTGATTTGAAAACGACTATCTCTGATCAAATTCAATAGACATGTTAGTTTCATTCATTCGACTGAACGTCATAATAGCTATTTTTCTAATTCAAAATTCTAAAGAGATGCTCTTCTCCATGAAGAGACATTCCTTTTTCAACAATGGCTGCAACTCTTTCTCTAGATCGATTCTTTTCATTAATAGTTGCATCCATTAATTATCTATATAAAGCAATTTATTTTAGAATTCCATTTGACAATTCTTTCTTTCTTCTGAATTCCCAAGCATTCATACAATCTTACATTGCTTTACTATGTTGATTACATACTCATTCAAAAAAACAATTTTTGTGATAAGGTATCTTTTCATTTCTTCACGTACACTCAATATACCACTCAAGAAGAAGATTATAGGAAAGTTGTACTTATTGGCTAATCCGCTATACAATAGCATAAGTAGTCACAGACAATTCTACTTATTTGTAGGTAAAGTCCAGTTGGAGATCTTCAAGTGGAAAGTCATGTTCGGTAGCCCAGGCAGTTTGTAATACCCATTCCTCCAGGTTAAGTGAGGGAGTTGTCTTAGATCCAAAAGAAGTCTGGGATTGGACATAGAACAAGATCTGTATAGACAACGAGCTTTATACTGCTAGTTTGTTATAGGTTTTATTTTGTAGATATAATCATATTACTGGATCTGTATAGACTCTCATTTGGTAAGCGAGACAATCATATAACATAACACAGTTTTTGATATTTAAGTAATATGGATAATATTACACCAAGTTTTATTTAAGGTCAGTCTACTACACACCACCACTATTTAACGGATTAAATTATAATTATCGGTCAACTAGGATGAGGATATATATGCAATCTAATAGTTATGACACTTGGAATATCACTCAGCAAGAATACACTTTACCTACCACTACTTATGCACAATGGTCAAAGACATAAAAACTAGATGATACCGCTAATGCTAAAGCTATGAATATGTTGTTTTTCTCTTTAGATAAGAATAAGTTTAATAGAGTTAGTATGTGCAGATCAGCATATGAAATTTGGCGTAAGCTTAAAATAACTCATGAAGGTACAAACAAGGTAAAAAAAACAAAGCAAGATTTTAATGCTTAAAATTTATTTCAGTAATTTAGAATGAAGTTAGAAGAAGCTATAAGTGATATGTATTCTAGATTTTAAGACATATATCACTCACTTCTAGCATTAGGAGAAAAACACGCTGATTTTGATATTGTTTCAAAAATTCTAAACTCTTTAATGGACGAGTGGGAATGAAAAGTCCTAGCTATTGAAGAAGCTAATGACTTTCAACCCTTAAACCAGAAGAGTTAATAGAAAATCTCATGTCATATGAAGTGAATTTACAGACAACACAAGTATAAGTCAGGACATAAAAACAATTGGGTTTCAAGCAGAAAATGAAGATTCCAACAAAGATGATGATGACATTGCCTTTTTTGCTTAAAATTTCAGAAAATTTCTGAAATTCAGAAGTAATAAGAAGTTTGGCAGCAACAGAAATATAATAACAATAATCCATCAACTTCCTCACAAAACTGTTATGAATGTGATAAGATGGGTCTCAGAAAGAGAGACTTCCTAGAACGAAAGAAGAATAATTTCAAAAATAAGAGCGAGTTAGAAAAAGCTGGCATTTTTGGTAACTTGGGACGATTCTGACTCATCTTCTTCGTCAGATAGTGACAGTGACTCCAAACAAGCAAATGTATGCTTCATCGCTACTAGTGACGATGTAAGTGAACTTTTATTCGATGATTTAATTGAAATAAATTCTAAGTTATTAGATAAGCTAAAAGATTTAAATAGAAAATATAAAGATATATTAGGAAAATCGAATAGAAATAAACTAGTAGTTGATATGCTAAAAGATGAGAAGAAACACTATAAGTGGAATTAGTAAAATCTCAAGATTCTTGTACTAATATATCATCGCAACTTACTATGTTAAGTAAAAAAATAGAGATGATGTATTAACAAAAGAGAATCACAATTAAATTAGTAATAAAATATTAGAATTAGAAGTAGTTAGTCTTAAAGCTCCGTTAGAAAGCATTACTAAAAAAATTTCTAATTTTAATAAAGGCAGAGAATCTTTCTGAAATTATAGAAAATCCATGTTCTACTTATAGTCAAAAGGGATTAGGATATGTCAAACCTAGAAAATAAGTTAAGACAAGATCTAAACAATATTGTTCACTATATTCTAATTTAAAAAAGAAATATGACAGTGAAAGGAAACAAATTAATAAGTCTAAGTCATTCTGCCCGGATTCGGTATTATTAGTCATATCGTATCGACCTTTTCGACAAAACCGACTATAAAAATTTGGGTCCCGAAAAATAACAACCATTTGATAAGAAATAAATATATAGATAATTTTATTTCAAATGTTCACAAGAATTCAAATTTTATTTTCAAAGGAAACTCTAAACCATATTGGGTTTGGCTTCCTAATCTTAGGACCCTAACAGAGGGAATGGGTACCAATGTCATTCCAATATTTTTTACAGGTACCTAATAAAAAGAGGGAAAAATGGATACTAGACAGTGGTTGCTCCAAGCATATGACGTAAAATAAAGATATGCTAACAAATATTATCTACTTAGATGGAGGCTTCGTTACTTGGAGATAACTCTAAAGGATACGTCATCAAAAAAAAGCAACAACGATGTGTCTAGTTCACCCTAATAATGTTCTATTAGTTAAATTTTGAAACATAATTTATTAAGTTTTAGTCAATTATGCGATAAAGGTTTAATATATCATTTTAAAAAATTAAAGCAAAATTTTCAATAAAAATAGAAATCTATTTTTCTAAGGAATCAGAGAAAGAAATATTTATGTTTTTAATATGAAAATTAATCACAATATAGATATGTATTTAATAGCCAAAGATAGTGATCCATGGCTATGGCATAAAAGATTTTGTCACATAAATTTTAAAGCTATCAGTAAATTATCTAAAAACAATTTAATAGGACTACCAAAAATGAACTATAAAGTAAATAATATTTGTGATGCATGCCAACTAGGAAAATTAACAAAATCATTTTTTAAATCTAAGAAAGTCATTTCTACATTACAACCTCTCGAACTACAACATTTAGATCTATTCAGTCCCACTCAAGTTCAATCTATATATCATAAAAAATATGTTTTTGTAATTGTAGATGATATCTCCAGATATACATGAACATTATTTTTGAAAAAAAAAACAGTGATACTTTCTAATCATCTAAAATTTGTAATATCCCAGAATTTTTAACAATATCAATTTAATAATCTGTATTAAAAATTAAATTGATATTGATATTCTGTTAATAATTATTCAAATAGATTTAATAATCTTCTTCAATAAATATTTAAATTGGTTATTTTATCTTTTAAAAATAATAAATTGACTTCTATTTACAATATAAATATAGGTTTTATATTTTAAATAGATTAGCTTTGTTTTAATTTTAATAAGTAAAACATATTTTCTAGTTTTAAATATTTGAACTAATTTTGAAGATTTGTTTTATTTAATATTTAAGCTTTTCAAAGTTAAATAAATGATTTTTATTTAAATTTAATAGTTGAATCATGTTTTAAAATTTTAATATATATACATTATAAATTGGAAATTTTGGTTTTAATTAGTATTGAGTTTTTAAAACTATTTCATAAATAAATATATGATTTTAAAATTGATAAGAAAAATATTAAAATTTTAAATTAAATTGGCTTGAGTTTTAAATTTAGAATAAACAAACAAAATGGTTTCATGGCTTAATAAAATCGATATTTTATTGATAAAAATATAATTTCTTGTAAGATGATTTTAATTTAATAATAAGAGAATTATAAAAACAATATTGATATTGTATTGTCTTTATAAATAAGTTTTGAATAGGATTTGTAATTTTTATTTCAAATTGAATTTATATTCATAACTTGATTTAAAAACATTTGATTTTGAATTTAGTTTAATTTAAATTCAAAAGTATAAAATCTAAATTGTTTAATTATTATATGTATAAGTTTCAATTTGTAAGACATAATTTGTTTTTATTTTCATTTACAAATTTATACCCATATTTAAAAATAAACTAACAAGTTAAACTAGGCTAACATACACATTAATTTGTAAATTAGTACTAATTATTTTAAATAAATAAGTATTGCATTCTTTTAACAAGTGTTTAAAATTTACATAACAAATTGACAAGTGTATAACATTTGTACAAGTGTAAAATTTAGTTTTAATTTTTCTTTTATTCAATTAAATCTGAAAATTACATTTATATGAACTTGCTTCTTCATTCATATTTGTTTTTTTTCATTCCTTAATCAAAAGAAATACTTCAAAACACCTCTTCAAAATTCTTTATATCTAAAACCAGTCAGTTCTCTTCAAAAATCAAACCCTACATATTCAAAATACTTGCATCTTCAATTCCTGCATTTGCCATTTTCAAACTCAAATCAGTTTACAAATACAACATGCAAACCTGTTCTCATGAAATTCAACATCCTCATACCTGTAGCCTTCAAATACATCAACCCCAAAACAATAACCTGAAAGCAAATTGCAATCCAATTCTGCATTTCCAAAACCTGCATGCACCTGAAAATTCACTGCCTTTTTGTTTTGAATTTCATCCAAACCTGCATGCAATTGAAGATCTCTGCATCTCTGTTTGAAAACTTCATCAAGCTTGCATTCTTTCTGTAAATTTCAAAAAGGGTATAACTGAGCTCTGCATTGAATTAAAGTGAGTAACATTTAAACCTTAAACTGTAATTAGGTTGTTTGTTAAATGTTCGAGATAAAAATATGTTTGTGTGCTTATAAAAAGTCTGATGTAATTATGATTGAATATGCATGTTGATTTTGCTTTGCTGTGTTCCCAGATTCACATCCTATTTAAAAGAATCTTTTACAATTGATTTAATTTAAGATTGTATTTGGGTTTTAAAATAATAAAAGGGTTTGCTTATCATAGATTAGAATTCAAATTTATAAAGTAATGTTGTTTATTTACTTAAGTTAAGGTTTAAAATTTTTAGGTGAGTTAAAATACAGGATTGTTATCTCTGTAAACACAGGTAACACCATTATATGTTGATCTCGATCAAAACCAATCATATTAATATTGAAATCCAGTTTCATAAACTAAAAACATTTACTAGAACTTGATTTTTAAATCAAGTATTATGATTTTTAGAGTTTAGTTTCAGCAGCAATTTGTTCTTGAACTAAAAAATGATTTTGAGCAAATTCTTGTAATCTGTGATTTGAGGAAACTCAGGATTCTTCTGAGTTATAGAGGAAGGATCATAGATTCTAAGAAAAATCAGTGAAGTAATTAAAATTTGTTAAATTGGTTGCAGTTTGAAAATTTAATTTTTAAAACCTAGTTTTTAACGAGGCGGAGCTTTCATTTCGTTCATCCTCTCGGTTTGATCGAGTGTTACGCAATCTCTAGGGAAGGTAGAGGGAATGTTGACGAGGTGATTGCCAGAAATTCAGCATCTCTGATGGCCGGGGTTGAGAGTTCGGTGCATTTTCCAGGTTTGGTGGACATTCATGTTGTCTTTCCAGGTTTCTGCTTGATCTCATTTTTGGTTTCGAGTGATGTACAGAGCTTTGGGTGGTCGGAGCTTGGTTAGTAGGTTATCGTCGACCTGTCGTCGTTGTAGCGTCGACCGGAGGGAAGCATCGGAGCTGTGCACGTGAACGGTGCACCGTCTTCTGGTGATCTGGTAATATTGTGAAGTTTGGGTGGAAGCAGGTTGGATCGTGTTTTTGACTCGAGTTGTTCGAGTGTTTTTCTCGCGGGATTTTCAGTTTGACTCGAAGTTAAATTTGGGGTTTCTCGAGTTACACTGTAAATTCCAGGTTTCAGAAAAACCGTTTCTAAATCTGGGTTTTAAAACTTTTAAAATCTGTAGTTTTATTTTTTTTAAGTAAATTTTAAGTTTAAGTTCAAATTCAAGTTTGAATTTCTGATTTAAATTCAAATCCCAGTTTTTAAATAAGAATTAAAGTTTCAAAAATTTAACTTAATTAACTATTTAATTTTGGTAAATAGTTTAAACCTTTTAATTATGAGTTTTTTTAATATGAGTAAGATTTGAAGATTTATTTGAAATTTGGAAATCTAAGTTTAAAAATGAACTTCAGTTTTAAATTTAAAAGAAGATTTAAATTTGAAGTTTTAAACTAAGAATGAATTGAAATTTCTAAAATTTTGAAATGAATTTAAATTTAAAAATTTTCATAGCACTTGTTTGATTGGCAATATTAAAAAGTTTTAAATTATTTAAACTTTGATAAGTTTTAAAATTGTTCTATTTTAAAACTTGTATTTAAAAATGAAAATTTAAAAGTACTTTGTTTCAATTAAATTGTTTTAACATAATTAAGTTATGCTTTATCTTGAAAATTTAAATTAAGATTTATGTTTTAGAATTAATTAATAAGGCAATTAAGATTAATTAATTAAATTAATTAATTAAATGAATTTGGAATTAATAATTGATTAATGATTAATCAATTTAAAATTAAGATCATTAATTAGATTAGTAATTAATGATGAATATTATTAATTATGTAATTAAGTTTTAAATCAAGGTTAATTAATTTAATAATTAACTTTAATGTTTAAAGATAATTTAAATTTTAATTAATTTAAGTTATTTACTTAATGAAATAATTAGAGAATGGTTAATGAATGTCATTAACCAGGATTTAACAATTAATTAATTTGGTTAAATTTTTATAATTAATTAGATTAATTTAATAATGATCAATTGTGAATGGTTGGTATAATTACTTAGTGAAGTAATTAAGTAATTAATTACTTAATGTAATTAATTTGGTTTAATTGGATTGTTTATTTTTAATTAAGTAAGTTTAATTAATTTTAAACACTTGGATTTTTTAGATAATTACTTTATGTAATTAATGATTTTGGATTTACTTAGTTAAGTAATCGATTGATAATTATAGAATGTAATTTAATGAAGATGTTAAGGATGAAGTAATTTGGAGTTAAATTATTTAATAATTAATCAAGGGATTAATTAAATAATAAATTAAAGGATAATTAATTTGTTTAATATATTAATTAAGCTATATAATTACTAAATATGATTAATCTGTGATGATGATTAATAATTATAAGTTAATTACTTAAGGTAATTAATAAAAGGGGATCATTAATTATTATAATTAATGAAGCAATTAAAGTTGATTAATTTTGATTAATTAATCAATAATAGGTAATTAAAGGTAATTAAGTAATTAATTAATGATTTATGTAATTAATTATAGTTAATTAATTAATTTAAGTAATCAAAGGTTAATTACTATTTGGTTGAGAATAATTAATTTTGTAAAATTAATAGAGGATAATTACATGAATGTAATTAAGGGTAATTAATTATGGGTGATTAATTAAGGTAATTAATAATGAATGATTAATTTATTGTAATCAATTAAATGATTAAGTAAGCAAGGTTTATATTGATGAAGTAATTAATTTAATTTATTTTAAATTAATTAAAGATGGAGTAATTAATTTAATTCATTTTAAATTAATTAGAGTTAGAGATAGTTAATTTAATTCATTTTTAAATTAATTATATGATGATGAATAAATCATTTCTTATGGATGAATGGGTGAACTTGATTGTCTTGAATGAATGTAATCTCAGTAATGAGATATATAATATTATGTGGTATGGATGTTTGATTGTATTGTGATGATAACATAGGTTATCTATTGTGACGGTGATATAGGGAATATCTATTTGATATTGATAATGTGGATTACCTGTTATTTGATAATGTTAATTATCAATTGTGATTGTGAGTTATCTATCTGTGTGTATATAGATAGTTGAATTGCTTTAAATTTTTTAAAACAACTTGGACCTAAAAGACACGCTTTGTATTTCGATGAGACCGGGATCGGGTTTTCCATATTTGGATATCCGAAAACCACATCGATCCAAATTAACGTTAGGTCGTGAATCAAAATGGAGCTTTGTGAAGACTCGAGGTATAAGAACTATACGTCAGTATAACTCTGTGGGTGATTCCGTAATGAGTTTGACGGGATAGTACTTATAGATTCGAGATGGTGGTTCAGAGTGCAAGGGTTATCGTCGTTAACTCTGAGGGTGATTCCAAAATGAGTGTAACGAGGTAATGCCTTCGGTTTCGTACGAACTCGGAACGAACTTGTATGGATTGATTACTTTCAGAACATAGGTGGACGATGAGCATTCTAAGTGATGTGTCCTATAAAGGTAATCGTAGCCTCAAGCCTCATCAACCGGGAATGGCTAAAACAGGGGAGGTGCAGCAAGGCTTCGTGGGTCGCTCCCACTGGAGAGCAAGATTTACCCCTGTCTAGAAGTCCCTTGATATTCGGCTGTGTGGGTGGTTGCTAGCTACAACCACGGGGTTATCTTGTTCGGAACTGTTCAGTAAGGAATGGGTCCGGCTTTGTGTTGCAGAGGAGCAGGCGTACTCCTCGGTATGGTGATTCTAGGCCACGTACTGTGACGGAAGGTACCCCAGTAGCCCTGCCATTGTATGGAATCCAAAATCCAATAAGTGCCAACGGTTTTGATTGTATTACCCACTTTTGTGGCTAGTAGCTGGAATTTAATAAATGTAACAGTTTCGACTATTTCATATTTATTTGAAAACCTTAGACACTATTATAATATCATCGGATTTCCTATCAAATGTTTTGGTTAGCGTAAGGTAAAAACTTTTCTGTGTTTATGTGTGGGAAGTCTTACGTGATACCTTTCTTTTCAAAGGTTTTTTTTAAAGTTAAGCAACTTTAACCTGTTACTCACACCAGACCCATGTCTGACCCGAAGTTTATTCTGTTTTTCTTAAACTCTTGGGTACTCAAATTTATGCGAGTAGCCAAGGGATTCAGGTTAGCTTGGACGAAATTGTGGAGGAGCAATGGAGCAGGAGGCTTCTGCATGTAGATATATATAATTTTCCGCTGTGTGTTCTGTGAGTTGATGTCTTTGAGTTGTAATAACTAGACAGATGTTTATAACTGTCTAGTACATGTTGTTTTAGCTGTGTATCTCTAATATTTGTTGTAAACTATGTAATATTTATGTTATTAATATAGTTTATTCGTTCCGCTGTTAGATTTTGATGTTGTTTCTTTCTTCTCTTCTTTCTATTCTCTTTTCTATCCCTTTCTTTCTTAAAAATGATGTGATTTTCTGTGGTAAGAAAGTCGGGTCGTTTCAGCTGGTATCAGAGCATTAGGTTGAGTGAATACCTAGGCTCTGTAGTGGTGTCTTTCTTGAGAGAGTGTATTTGTAATTTTAAATATATATATATATATATATATATATATATATATATATATATTTCTACCTATCTGTTGGGTTACCCGTTCAGGTTTTTCAATATAAAGGTAGATATGATAGTGGTGTGTGTAACACGACTACCATTGGTCGGGGTTTGATGTTTGAGGTTGGAGGTGTTTTGTCGAGACTGTAGACCGAATATCGTCTCGAGTGAGTTCTGTAGTGATAAAGAACTTCATTGATCTCTGAAGGAAACCTTTTAAGGTTCGGAGTTCATTTCTGAAGTTGATGAGTAGAGTTTGGATCTGTCGGTTGGGCAGAAGCCAGTGATGGTATTTTGATACCTTAAGGAATAGTAGCTGCGTGATGAGATGCAGTGACTATAGATGTTCCCGAAGATGTTTTCTTTGGAACAAGTTAAGGAAGTGAGTCTGCTTCAATGTTGTGGCTGTGTTCAGCCGGTTGTTCTGTTGCTTTGAAGCCCGAGTTTCTCGAAGAGCTTTGTTTTGGAATCTTTAGCATCTGTAGCAGTAGTGCAGCTTGGAGTGTTCTCGGTGTTGGCAAGAGATCTTCTGGTTTAGCAGTTTTTCTGGAGTGGAGTTCAGAAGCAGTTAAGTGGACCTGTTTCTTCGATGGGTTGGCTAGTTGAGAGTAAGCTGTTCTGTTTGGTAAAGGAAGAACAGTATTCCTTGGATTTGGTTTGGGTTGATCGCAAAAGTGACTTGCGATTGTTTGAGTGTTCTCTTGGGTTATTTGAGTTTTTCTGAATATCTTCAGGAGGTCGGAGTTTTGTCCGCATCTGGAGATTGGGTTTTCTTATCGTCTAGGATTCCGTAATGGTACCGGTGGTTCAGCTTTATAGAAGAATGGTTCCAAGGAGATTGAGTTGATGTAGCAGCTCAGAGTTTTGGAGGAACTTCTGAATTTTTTCTTATGGATTTGTTGAACCATATCTCTGGGGTGTGTTGTCCTGTTTGTGCTTGCGTTCTTCTTCGAGCATTCTCTTCTACTTCGGATCAGAGTTGAGCAGCGGAAGCAGTTGGGAAGTGTATCTTCTTTTTCTTTTCCCGGATAGGAGAAGCGAGTTGTTGTTTTCTGATGTTTGAAGCGCAGGGTTGATCTTGAGGAGATCATTTTGTTGAGATGATTAGTTTTGTTTGTTTCTAGAAGCATCATCGAAGGTTGAGCTAATCAGTAAGGTTGTGGACAGCCCAGGATTGTCCGAAGAGATTTTGTGGATAAGAGTCGGAGGTATTTGGACTCTGAAGTCGGAAATTTAATTTTGGATAAGTTTTCTCCGATCAAAAGTGAGCTATAAGTTTGGGTAATTCTGAGAAGCTAGCTCTGAAGTGTTTTGGATCTTTTCTGTATCTAGGAGATTAAGTGATTGATCTACATGTTTGGATTGCCAGTTTGGATAACTGGGATTCGATGAGTTTCACGTATCTCTGAGGGAGTACGTGTATGATCTATCTCTCGTTGTGGGACCGGCAGTTCTGGAGTTTTGGTTGATTGAGTAAGACTCGTTTGTAGTCTGATATCTTGTCTAGTGTTATAGATATAGTTGTATAGGAGCTTTGTAGCTTCATAGTATAGATTGTTTGGATTCTCTAGAGCGAGTATCCTGGTATATATATATATATATATATATATATATATATATATATATAGACACACACACACACTTGGGGAAACTCGAAGAAATTTTATCTAAAATTTGTCTGGATAATTAGATTTGTTTGATTGGTTGAATTGGTTGCTTTGATTATTAGCATATGTTTGATATATGCTTAAATTTAAAATTTAATAAGATTATTAAATTACCTTTGTTTTAAATTTCGAGGACGAAATTCTTTTAAGGGGGAAGGATTGTAATATCCCGGAATTTTTAACAATATCTATTTAATAATCTGTATTAAAAATTAAATTGATATTAATATTCTGTTAATAATTATTCAAATAAATTTAATAATCTTCTTCAATAAATATTTAAATTGGTTATTTTATCTTTTAAAAATAATAAATTGATTTCTATTTACAATATAAATATAGGTTTTATATTTTAAATAGATTAGCTTTGTTTTAATTTTAATAAGTAAAACATATTTTCTAGTTTTAAATATTTGAACTAATTTTAAAGATTTGTTTTATTTAATATTTAAGCTTTTCATAGTTAAATAAATGATTTTGGTTTAAAATTAATAATTGAATCATGTTTTAAAATTTTAATATATAAATTGGAAATTTTGATTTTAATTAGTATTGAGTTTTTAAAACTATTTCACAAATAAATATATGATTTTAAAATTGATAAGAAAAATATTAAATGTTTAAATTAAATTGGCTTGAGTTTTAAATTTAGAATAAACAAACAAAATGGTCTCATGGCTTTTTATTGATAAAAATATAATTTCTTGTAAGATGATTTTAATTTAATAATAAGAGAATTATAAAAACAATATTGATATTGTATTGTATTTATAAATAAGTTTTGAATAGGATTTGTAATTTTTATTTCAAATTGAATTTATATTCATAATTTGATTTGAAAATATTTGATTTTGAATTTAGTTTGAATTTAAATTTAAAAGTATAAAATCTAAACTGTTTAATTATTATATGTATAAGTTTCAATTTGTAAGACATAATTTGTTTTTATTTTCATTTACAAATTTATACCCATATTTAAAAATAAACTAACAAGTTAAACTAGGCTAACATACACATTAATTTGTAAATTAGTACGAATTATTTAAAGAAATAAGTATTGCATTCTTTTAACAAGTGTTTAAAATTTACATAACAAATTGACAAGTGTATAACATTTGTACAAGTGTAAAATTTAGTTTTAATTTTTCTTTCATTTAATTAAATCTAAAAATTACATTTATATAAACTTGCTTCTTCATTCATATTTGTTTTTTTTCATTCCTTAATCAAAAGAAAAACTTCAAAAAACACCTCTTCAAAATTCTTCATATCTAAAATCAGTCAGTTCTCTTCAAAAATCAAACCCTACATATTCAAAATACTTGCATCTTCAATTCCTGCATTTGCCATTTTCAAACCCAAATCAGTTTACAAATACAACATGCAAACCTGTTCTCATGAAATTCAACATCCTCATACCTGTAGCCTTCAAATACATCAACTTGAAATCAATAACCTGAAAGCAAATTGCAATCCAATTCTGCATTTCCAAAACCTGCATGCATCTGAAAATTCACTGCCTTTTTGTTTTGAATTTCATCCAAACCTGCATGCAATTGAAGATCTCTGCGTCTCTGTTTGAAAACTTCATCAAGCTTGCATTCTTTCTGCAAATTTCAAAAGGGGTATAACTGAGCTCCGCATTGAATTAAAGTGAGTAACATTTAAACCTTAAACTGTAATTAGGTTGTTTGTTAAATGTTCGAGATAAAAATATGTTTGTGTGCTTATAAAAAGTCTAATGTAATTATGATTGAATATGCATGTTGATATTGCTTTGCTGTGTTCCCAGATTCACATCCTATTTAAAAGAATTTTTTACAGTTGATTTAATTTAAGATTGTATCTGGGTTTTAAAATAATAAAAGGGTTTGCTTATCATAGATTAGAATTCAAATTTATAAAGTAATGTTGTTTATTTTCTTAAGTTAAGGTTTAAAAATTTTAGGTGAGTTAAAATACAGGATTGTTATCTCTGTAAACACAGGTAACACCATTATATGTTGATCTCGATCTAAACCAATCATATTAATATTGAAATCCAGTTTCATAAACTAAAAACATTTACTAGAACTTGATTTTTAAATCAAGTATTATGATTTTTAGATTTTAGTTTCAGTAGCAATTTGTTCTTGAACTAAAAATGATTTTGAGGAAATTCTTGTAATCTGTGATTTGAGGAAACTCAGGATTCTTCTGAGTTACAGAGGAAGGATCATAGATTCTAAGAAAAATCAGTGAAGTAATTAAAATTTGTTAAATTGGTTGTAGTTTGAAATTTTAATTTTTAAAACCTAGTTTTTAACGAGGCGGAGCTTTCATTTCGTTCATGCTCTCGGTTTGATCAAGTGTTACGCAATCTCTAGGGAAGGTAGAGGGAATGTTGACGAGGTGATTGCCAGAAATTCAGCATCTCTGATGGCCGGAGTTGAGAGTTCGGCGCATTTTCCAGGTTTGGTGGACATTCATGTTGTCTTTCTAGGTTTCTGCTTGATATCATTTTTGGTTTCGAGTGATGTACAGAGCTTTGGGTGGTCGGAGCTTGGTTAGTAGGTTATCGTCGACATGTCGTCGTTGTAGCGTCGACCGAAGGGAAGCATCGGAGCTGTGCACGTGAACGGTGCACCGTCTTCTGGTGATCTGGTAATATTGTGAAGTTTGGGTGGAAGCAGGTTGGATCGTGTTTTTGACTCGAGTTGTTCGAGTGTTTTTCTCGCGGGATTTTCAGTTTGACTCGAAGTTAAATTTGGGGTTTCTCGAGTTACACTGTAAATTCCAGGTTTCAGAAAAATCGTTTCTAAATCTGGGTTTTAAAACTTTTAAAATCTGTAGTTTTATTTTTTTAAGTAAAGTTTAATTTTAAGTTCAAATTCAAGTTTGAATTTCTGATTTAAATTCAAATCCCAGTTTTTAAATAAGAATTAAAGTTTCAAAAATTTAACTTAATTAACTATTTAATTTTGGTAAATAGTTAAAACCTTTTAATTATGAGTTTTTTTAATATGAGTAAGATTGGAAGATTTATTTGAAATCTGGAAATCTAAGTTTAAAAATGAACTTCAGTTTTAAATTTAAAAGAAGATTTAAATTTGAAGTTTTAAACTAAGAATGAATTGAAATTTCTAAAATTTTGAAATGAATTTAAATTTAAAATTTTTCATATCACTTGTTTGATTGGCAATATTAAAAAGTTTTAAATTATTTAAACTTTGATAAGTTTTAAAATTGTTCTATTTTAAAACTTGTATTTAAAAATGAAAATTTAAAAGTACTTTGTTTCAATTAAATTGTTTTAACATAATTAAGTTATGCTTTATCTTGAAAATTTAAATTAAGACTTATGTTTTAGAATTAATTAATAAGGTAATTAAGATTAATTAATTAATTAAATTAATTAAATGAATTTGGAATTAATAATTGATTAATGATTAATCAATTTAAAATTAAGATCATTAATTAGATTAGTAACTAATGATGAATATTATTAATTATGTAATTAAGTTTTAAATCAAGGTTAATTAATTTAATAATTAACTTTAATGATTAAAGATAATTTAAATTTTAATTAATTTAAGTTATTTACTTAATGAAATAATTAGAGAATGGTTAATGAATGTCATTAACCAGGATTTAACAATTAATTAATTTGGTTAAATTTTTATAATTAATTAGATTAATTTAATAATGATCAATTGTGAATGGTTGGTATAATTACTTAGTGAAGTAATTAAGTAATTAATTACTTAATGTAATTAATTTGGTTTAATTGGATTGTTTATTTTTAATTAAGTAAGTTTAATTAATTTTAAACACTTGGATTTTTTAGAAAATTACTTTGTGTAATTAATGATTTTGGATTTACTTAGTTAAGTAATCGATTGATAATTACAGAATGTAATTTAATGAAGATGTTAAGGATGAAGTAATTTGGAGTTAAATTATTTAATAATTAATCAAGGGGTTAATTAAATAATAAATTAAAGGATAATTAATTTGTTTAATATATTAATTAAGCTATATAATTACTAAATATGATTAATCTGTGATGATGATTAATAATTATAAGTAATTACTTAAGGTAATTAATAAAATGGGATCATTAATTATTATAATTAATGAAGCAATTAAAGTTGATTACTTTTGATTAATTAATCAATAATAGGTAATTAAAGGTAATTAAGTAATTAATTAATGATTTATGTAATTAATTATAGTTAATTAATTAATTTAAGTAATCAAAGGTTAATTACTATTTGGTTGAGAATAATTAATTTTGTAAAATTAATAGAGGATAATTACATGAATGTAATTAAGGGTAATTAATTATGGGTGATTAATTAAGGTAACTAATAATGAATGATTAATTTATTGTAATCAATTAAATGATTAAGTAAGCAAGGTTTATATTGATGAAGTAATTAATTTAATTTATTTTAAATTAATTAAAGATGGAGTAATTAATTTAATTCATTTTAAATTAATTAGAGTTAGAGATAGTTAATTTAATTCATTTTAAATTAATTATATGATGATGAATAAATCATTTCTTATGGATGAATGGGTGAACTTGATTGTCTTGAATGAATGTAATCTCAGTAATGAGATATATAATATTGTGTGGTATGGATGTTTGATTGTATTGTGATGATAACAAAGGTTATCTATTATGACGGTGATATAGGGAATATCTATTTGATATTGATAATGTGGATTACCTGTTATTTGATAATGTTAATTATCAATTGTGATTGTGAGTTATCTATCTGTGTGTATATAGATAGTTGAATTGTTTTAAATTTTTTAAAACAACTTGGACCTAAAAGACACGCTTTGTATTTCGATGAGACCGGGATCGGGTTTTCCATATTTGGATATCCGAAAACCACATCGATCCAAATTAACGTTAGGTCGTGAATCAAAATGGAGCTTTGTGAAGACTCGAGGTGTAAGAACTATACGTCAGTATAACTCTGTGGGTGATTTCGTAATGAGTTTGACGGGATAGTACTTATAGATTCGAGATGGTGGTTCAGAGTGCAAGGGTTATCGTCGTTAACTATGAGGGTGATTCCAAAATGAGTGTAACGAGGTAATGCCTTCGGTTTCGTTCGAACCCGGAACGAACTTGTATGGATTGAATGCTTTCAGAACATCGTCAGGTGGACGATGAGCATTCTAAGTGATGTGTCCTATAAAGGTAATCGTAGCCTCAAGCCTCATCAACTGGGAATGGCTAAAACAGAGGAGGTGCAGCAAGGCTTCGTGGGTCGCTCCCACTGGAGAGCAAGATTTACCCCTGTCTAGAAGTCCCTTGATATTCGGCTGTGTGGGTGGTTGCTAGCTACAACCACGGGGTTATCTTGTTCGGAACTGTTCAGTAAGGAATGGGTTCGGCTTTGTGTTGCAGGGGAGCGGGCGTACTCCTCGGTACGGTGACTCTAGGCCACGTACTGTGACGGACGGTACCCCAGTAGCCCTGCCATTGTATGGAATCCAAAATCCAATAAGTGCCAACGGTTTTGATTGTATTACCCACTTTTGTGGCTAGTAGCCGGAATTTAATAAATGTAACAATTTCGGCTATTTCATATTAATTTGAAAACCTTAGACACTATTATAATATCATCGGATTTCCTATCAAATGTTTTGGTTAGCGTAAGGTAAAAACTTTTCCATGTTTATGTGTGGGAAGTCTTACGTGATACCTTTCTTTTCAAAGGTTTTTTTTAAAGTTAAGCAACTTTAACCTGTTACTCACACCAGACCCATGTCTGACCCGAAGTTTATTCTGTTTTTCTTAAACTCTTGGGTACTCAAATTTATGCGAGTAGCCAAGGGATTCAGGTTAGGATTCAGGTTAGCTTGGACGAAATTGTGGAGGAGCAATGAAGCAGGAGGCTTCTGCATGTAGATATATATAATTTTCCGCTGTGTGTTCTCTGAGTTGATGTCTTTGAGTTGTAATAACTAGACAAGTGTTTATAACTGTCTAGTACGTGTTGTTTTAGCTGTGTATCTCTAATATTTGTTGTAAACTATGTAATATTTATGTTATTAATATTGTTTATTCGTTCCGCTGTTAGATTTTGATGTTGTTTCTTTCTTCTCTTCTTTCTATTCTCTTTTCTATCCCTTTCTTTCTTTAAAATGATGCGATTTTCTGTGGTAAGAAAGTCGGGTCGTTTCAGCTGGTATCAGAGCATTAGGTTGAGTGAATACCTAGGCTCTGTAGTGGTGTCTTTCTTGAGAGAGTGTATTTGTAATTTTAAATATATATATATATATATATATATATATATTTCTACCTATCTGTTGGGTTACCTGTTCAGGTTTTTCAATATAAAGGTAGATATGATAGTGGTGTGTGTAACACGACTACCATTGGTCGGAGTTTGATGTTTGAGGTTGGAGGTGTTTTGTCGAGACTGTCGACCAAATATCGTCTCGAGTGAGTTCTGTAGTGATAAAGAACTTCATTGATCTCTGAAGGAAACCTTTTAAGGTTCGGAGTTCATTTCTGAAGTTGATGAGTAGAGTTTGGATCTGTCGGTTGGGCAGAAGCCAGTGATGGTATTTTGATACCTTAAGGAATAGTAGCTGCGTGATGAGATGCAGTGACTATAGATGTTCCCGAAGATGTTTTCTTTGGAACAAGTTAAGGAAGTGAGTCTGCTTCAGTGTTGTGGCTGTGTTCAGCCGGTTGTTCTGTTGCTTTGAAGCCCGAGTTTCTCGAAGAGCTTTGTTTTGGAATCTTTAGCATCTGTAGCAGTAGTGCAGCTTGGAGTGTTCTCGGTGTTGGCAAGAGATCTTCTGGCTTAGCAGTTTTTCTGGAGTGGAGTTCAGAAGCAGTTAAGTGGACCTGTTTCTTCGATGGGTTGGCTAGTTGAGAGTAAGCTGTTCTGTTTGGTAAAGGAAGAACAGTATTCCTTGGATTTGGTTTGGGTTGATCGCAAAAGTGACTTGCGATTGTTTGAGTGTTCTCTTGGGTTATTTGAGTTTTTCTGAATATCTTCAGGAGGTCGGAGTTTTGTCCGCATCTGGAGATTGGGTTTTCTTATCGTCTAGGATTCCGTAATGGTACCGGTGGTTCAGCTTTATAAAAGAATGGTTCCAAGGAGATTGAGTTGATGTAGCAGCTCAGAGTTTTGGAGGAACTTCTGAATTTTTTCTTATGGATTTGTTGAACCATATCTTTGGGGTGTGTTGTCCTGTTTGTGCTTGCGTTCTTCTTCGAGCATTCTCTTCTACTTCGGATCAGAGTTGAGCAGCGGAAGCAGTTGGGAAGTGTATCTTCTTTTTCTTTTCCCGGATAGGAGAAGCGAGTTGTTGTTTTCTGATGTTTGAAGCGCAGGGTTGATATTGAGGAGATCATTTTGTTAAGATGATTAGTTTTGTTTGTTTCTAGAAGCATCAGCGAAGGTTGAGCTGATCAGTAAGGTTGTGGACAGCCCAGGATTGTCCGAAGAGATTTTGTGGATAAGAGTCGGAGGGATTTGGACTCTGAAGTCGGAAATTTAATTTTGGATAAGTTTTCTCCGATCAGAAGTGAGCTATAAGTTTGGGTAATTCTGAGAAGCTAGCTCTGAAGTGTTTTGGATCTTTTCTGTATCTAGGAGATTAAGTGATTGATCTACATGTTTGGATTACCAGTTTGGATAACTGGGATTCGATGAGTTTCACGTATCTCTGAGGGAGTACGTGTATGATCTATCTCTGGTTGTGGGACCAACAGTTCTGGAGTTTTGGTTGATTGAGTTAGACTCGTTTGTAGTCTGATATCTTGTCTAGTGTTATAGATATAGTTGTATAGGAGCTTTGTAGCTTCATAGTATAGATTGTTTGGATTCTCTAGAGCGAGTATCCCGGTATATACATATATATATATACATATATATATATATATGTATATATATATATATATATATACTTGGGGAAACTCGAAGAAATTTTATCCAAAATTTGTCTGGATAATTAGATTTGTTTGATTGGTTGAATTGGTTGCTTTGATTATTAGCATATGTTTGATATATGCTTAAATTTAAAATTTAATAAGATTATTAAATTACCTTTGTTTTAAATTTCGAGGACGAAATTCTTTTAAGGGGGAAGGATTGTAATATCCCGGAATTTTTGACAATATCAATTTAATAATCTGTATTACATATTAAATTGATATTAATATTCTGTTAATAATTATTCAAATAGATTTAATAATCTTCTTCAATAAATATTTAAATTGGTTATTTTACCTTCTAAAAATAATAAATTGATTTCTATTTACAATATAAATATAGGTTTTATATTTTAAATAGATTAGCTTTGTTTTAATTTTAATAAGTAAAACATATTTTCTAGTTTTAAATATTTGAACTAATTTTAAAGATTTGTTTTATTTAATATTTAATCTTTTCAAAGTTAAATAAATGATTTTGGTTTAAAATTAATAATTGAATCATGTTTTAAAATTTTAATATATAAATTGGAAAATTTGATTTTAATTAGTATTGAGTTTTTAAAACTATTTCATAAATAAATATATGATTTTAAAATTGATAAGAAAAATATTAAATGTTTAAATTAAATTGGCTTGAGTTTTAAATTTAGAATAAACAAACAAAATGGTTTCATGGCTTAATAAAATGGATATTTTATTGATAAAAATATAATTTCTTGTAAGATGATTTTAATTTAATAATAAGAGAATTATAAAAACAATATTGATATTGTATTGTCTTTATAAATAAGTTTTGAATAGGATTTGTAATTTTTATTTCAAATTGAATTTATATTCATAACTTGATTTGAAAATATTTGATTTTGAATTTAGTTTGAATTTAAATTTAAAAGTATAAAATCTAAACTGTTTAATTATTATATGTATAAGTTTCAATTTGTAAGACATAATTTGTTTTTATTTTGATTTACAAATTTATACCCATATTTAAAAATAAACTAACAAGTTAAACTAGGCTAACATACACATTAATTTGTAAATTAGTACTAATTATTTAAAGAAATAAGTATTGCATTCTTTTAACAAGTGTTTAAAATTTACATAACAAATTGACAAGTGTATAACATTTGTACAAGTGTAAAATTTAGTTTTAATTTTTCTTTTATTTAATTAAATCTGAAAATTACGTTTATATAAACTTGCTTCTTCATTCATATTTGTTTTTTTTCATTCCTTAATCAAAAGAAAAACTTCAAAAAACACCTCTTCAAAATTCTTCATATCTAAAATCAGTCAGTTCTCTTCAAAAATCAAACCCTACATATTCAAAATACTTGCATCTTCAATTCCTGCATTTGCCATTTTCAAACCCAAATCAGTTTACAAATACAACATGCAAACCTGTTCTCATGAAATTCAACATCCTCATACCTGTAGCCTTCAAATACATCAACCTGAAATCAATAACCTGAAAGCAAATTGCAATCCAATTCTGCATTTCCAAAACCTGCATGCATCTGAAAATTCACTGCCTTTTTGTTTTGAATTTCATCCAAACCTGCATGCAATTGAAGATCTCTGCGTCTCTGTTTGAAAACTTCATCAAGCTTGCATTCTTTCTGCAAATTTCAAAACGGGTATAACTGAGCTCCGCATTGAATTAAAGTGAGTAACATTTAAACCTTAAACTGTAATTAGGTTGTTTGTTAAATGTTCGAGATAAAAATATGTTTGTGTGCTTATAAAAAGTCTGATGTAATTATGATTGAATATGCATGTTGATATTGCTTTGCTGTGTTCCCAGATTCACATCCTATCTAATAGAATTTTTTACAGTTGATTTAATTTAAGATTGTATCTGGGTTTTAAAATAACAAAAGGGTTTGCTTATCATAGATTAGAATTCAAATTTATAAAGTAATGTTGTTTATTTTCTTAAGTTAAGGTTTAAAAATCTTAGGTGAGTTAAAATACAGGATTGTTATCTCTGTAAACACAGGTAACACCATTATATGTTGATCTCGATCAAAACCAATCATATTAATACTGAAATCCAGTTTCATAAACTAAAAACATTTACTAGAACTTGATTTTTAAATCAAGTATTATGATTTTTAGAGTTTAGTTTCAGTAGCAATTTGTTCTTGAACTAAAAAATGATTTTGAGCAAATTCTTGTAATCTGTGATTTGAGGAAACTCAGGATTCTTCTGAGTTATAGAGGAAGGATCATAGATTCTGAGAAGATTCAGTGAAGTAATTAAAATTTGTTAAATTGGTTGCAGTTTGAAATTTTAATTTTTAAAACCTAGTTTTTAACGAGGCGGAGCTTTCATTTCGTTCATCGTCTCGGTTTGATCGAGTGTTACGCAATCTCGAGGGAAGGTAGAGGGAATGTTGACGAGGTGATTGCCAGAAATTCAGCATCTCTGATGGCCGGGGTTGAGAGTTCGGCGCATTTTCCAGGTTTGGTGGACATTCATGTTGTCTTTCCAGGTTTCTGCTTGATCTCATTTTTGGTTTCGAGTGATGTACAGAGCTTTGGGTGGTCGGAGCTTGGTTAGTAGGTTATCATCGACTTGTCGTCGTTGTAGCGTCGACCGGAGGGAAGCATCGGAGCTGTGCACGTGAACGGTGCACCGTCTTCTGGTGATCTGGAAATATTGTGAAGTTTGGGTGGAAGCAGGTTGGATCGTTTTTTTGACTCGAGTTGTTCGAGTGTTTTTCTCGCGCGATTTTCAATTTGACTTGAAGTTAAATTTGGGGTTTCTCGAGTTACACTGTAAATTCCAGGTTTAAGAAAAACCATTTCTAAATCTGGGTTTTAAAACTTTTAAAATCTGTAGTTTTATTTTTTTAAGTAAAGTTTAAGTTTAAGTTCAAATTCAAGTTTGAATTTCTGATTTAAATTCAAATCCCAGTTTTTAAACAAGAATTAAAGTTTCAAAAATTTAACTTAATTAACTATTTCATTTTGGTAAATAGTTTAAACCTTTTAATTATGAGTTTTTTTTTAATATGAGTAAAATTTGAAGATTTATTTGAAATATGGAAATCTAAGTTTAAAAATGAACTTCAGTTTTAAATTTAAAAGAAGATTTAAATTTGAAGTTTTAAACTAAGAATGAATTGAAATTTCTAAAATTTCGAAATGAATTTAACTTTAAAAATTTTCGTAGCACTTGTTTGATTGGCAATATTAAAAAGTTTTAAATTATTTAAACTTTGATAAGTTTTAAAATTGTTCTATTTTAAAACTTGTATTTAAAAATGAAAATTTAAAAGTACTTTGTTTCAATTAAATTGTTTTAACATAATTAAGTTATGTTTTATCTTGAAAATTTAAATTACGATTTATGTTTTAGAATTAATTAACAGGGTAATTAAGATTAATTAATTAATTTAATTAATTAAATGAATTTGGAATTAATAATTGATTAATGATTAATCAATTTAAAATTAAGATCATTAATTAGATTAGTAATTAATGATGAATATTATTAATTATGTAATTAAGTTTTAAATCAAGGTTAATTAATTTAATAATTAACTTTAATGATTAAAGATAATTTAAATTTTAATTAATTTAAGTTATTTACTTAATGAAATAATTAGAGAATGGTTAATGAATGTCATTAACCAGGATTTAACAATTAATTAATTTGGTTAAATTTTTATAATTAATTAGATTAATTTAATAATGATTAATTGTGAGTGGTTTGGTATAATTACTTAGTGAAGTAATTAAGTAATTAATTACTTAATGCAATTAATTTGTTTTAATAGGATTGTTTATTTTTAATTAAGTAAGTTTAATTAATTTTAAACACTTGGATTTTTAAGATAATTACTTTATGTAATTAATGATTTTGGATTTACTTAGTTAAGTAATCGATTGATAATTACAGAATGTAATTTAATGAAGATGTTAAGGATGAAGTAATATGGATTTAAATTATTTAATAATTAATCAAGGGATTAATTAAACAATAAATTAAAGGATAATTAATTTGTTTAATATAGTAATTAAGCTAGATAATTACTAAACATGATTAATCTGTGATGATGATTAATAATTATAGGTTAATTACTTAAGGTAATTAATAAAAGGGGATCATTAATTATTATAATTAATGAAGCAATTAAAGTTGATTAGTTTTGATTAATTAATCAATAATAGGTAATTAAAGGTAATTAAGTAATTAATTAAGGATTTATGTAATTAATTATAGTTAATTAATTAATTTAAGTAATCAAAGGTTAATTACTATTTGGTTGAGAATAATTAATTTTGTAAAATTAATTGAGGATAATTACATGAATGTAATCAAGGGTAACTAATCATGGGTGATTAATTAAGGTAATTAATAATGAATGATTAATTTATTGTAATCAATTAAACGATTAAGTAAGTAGGTTTATATTGATGAAGTAATTAATTTAATTTATTTTAAATTAATTAAAGATGGAGTAATTAATTTAATTCATTTTAAATTCATTGGAGTTAGAGATAGTTAATTTAATTCATTTTAAATTAATTATATGATGATGAATAAATCATTCCTTATGGATGAATGGGTGAACTTGATTGTCTTGAATGAATGTAATCTCAGTAATGAGATATATAATATTGTGTGGTATGGATGTTTGATTGTATTGTGATGATAACATAGGTTATCTATTGTGACAGTGATATAGGGAATACCTATTTGATATTGATTATGTGGATTACCTGTTATTTGATAATGTTAATTATCAATTGTGATTGTGAGTTATCTATCTGTGCGTATATAGATAGTTGAATTGTTTTAAAATTTTTAAAACAACTTGGACCTAAAAGACACGCTTTGTATTTCGATGAGAATGGGATCGGGTTTTCCATATTTGGATATCCGAAAACCACATCGATCCAAATTAACGTTAGGTCGTGAATCAAAATGAAGCTTTGTGAAGACTCTAGGTGTAAGAACTATACGTCAGTATAACTCTGTGGGTGATTCCGTAATGAGTTTGACGGGATAGTACTTATAGATTCGAGATGGTCGTTCAGAGTGCAAGGGTTATCGTCGTTAACTCTGAGGGTAATTCCAAAATGAGTGTAACGAGGTAATGCCTTCGGTTTCGTTCGAACCCGGAACGAACTTGTATGCATTGAATGCTTTCTGAACATCATCAGGTGGACGACGAGCATTCTAAGTGATGTGTCCTATAAAGGTAATCGTAGCCTCAAGCCTCATCAACCAGGAATGGCTAAAACAGGGGAGGTGTAGCAAGGCTTCGTGGGTCGCTCCCACTGGAGAGCGAGATTTACCCCTGTCTAGAAGTCCCTTTATATTTGGCTGTGTTGGTGGTTGCTAGCTACAACCACAGGGTTATCTTGTTCGGAACTGTTCAGTAAGGAATGGGTCCCGCTTTGTGTTGCAGGGGAGCGGGCGTACTCATCGGTACGGTGATTCTAGGCCATGTATTGTGACGGACGGTACCCCAGTAGCCCTGCCATTGTTTGGAATCCAAAATCCAATAAGTGCCAACGGTTTTGATTGTATTACCCACTTTTGTGGCTAGTAGATGGAATTTAATAAATGTAATAATTTCGGCTATTTCATATTTATTTGAAAACCCTAGACACTATTATAATATCATCGGATTTCCTATCAAATGTTTTGGTTAGCGTAAGGTAAAAACTTTTCCATGTTTTTGTGTGGGAAGTCTTACGTGATACCTTTCTTTTCAAAGGTTTTTTTTAAAGTTAAGAAACTTTAACCTGTTACTCACACCAGATCCATGTCTGACCCGGAGTTTATTCTGTTTTTCTTAAACTCTTGGGTACTCAAATTTACGCGAGTAGCCAAGGGATTCATGTTAGGATTCAGGTTAGCTTGGACGAAATTGTGGAGGAGCAATGTAGCAGGAGGCTTCTGCGTGTAGATATATATAGTTTTCCGCTATGTGTTCTCTGAGTTGATGTCTTTGAGTTGTATTGAGTTATAATAACTAGACAGGTGTTTATAACTGTCTAGTATGTGTTGTTTTAGCTGTGTATCTCTGATATTTGTTGTAAACTATGTAATATTTATGTTATTAATATAGTTTATTCGTTCTGCTGTTAGATCCTTATGTTGTTTCTTTCTTCTCTTCTTTCTATTCTCTTTTCTATCCCTTTCTTTCTTAAAAATGATGCGATTTTCTGTGGTAAGAAAGTCGGGTCATTTCAAAATTTTGGAAAAATAATTCAAAATTTAAAATGTTTAAAAATTAAAAATATTAGATGTGATCATGGTGGTGAATTCGAGAACGAGCATTTTGAAGTTTTTTGTAATAAAAAGAGTATTAGTCACAACTTCTCATTTCTACGAACTCCATAACAAAATGGAGTTGTAAAAGAAAGAATCAGACGGTGTAGGAATGTGCTAGGGCTCTATTTCGTGGTCGCCAACTACCAAAACATTTCTGGACAGAAGCTTATCTACCGCATGTTATGTATTAAATCGTTTCACTATTTGACCCTTAACTAAACATACACCATACGAACTTTTAAATGGTAGAAAACCTAATATATCATATCCAAATTTTTTGGGTCTAAGTGTTTTATATTCAATGCAAAAGATCAGCTAGGAAAATCGATGCAAAATCCGAGGAAGGAATATCTATTGGGTATTCGACACGAAGCAAAGCATATACAATATATAATAAATGCACAAAGACTATAGAAGAAAATTTACACATATCATTTGACAAAAAATTAAAAAATTATAAAGATGATGAAGAAGATGTTATAAAACAACCCATTATACAAAATCCACCTCAAAATATTACAACTCAAAATAAAGAACAACAAATCACACAAAATTCAACTGAAAATGAACTTAAAACTCCACTACAAATTTTGAAAAATCAGCCACTTGAAAATATAATTGGTGAAGTAAATAGTCAGAAATCGAAACAAATCAAGTCAAATGGGACACATAGCATTTATGTCTAATGAAGAACCTAAAAATCCTAAAGAAGCTTCAACAGATGACTATTGGATCTTAGCCATGCAAGAAGAGTTAAATCAATTCGAATGAAATGACGTTTGGGAATTGATTCCAAGATCAAATAATCAAACAGTTATTAGTAACAAGTTTATAAAAATAAAGCTGATGAAAATGGTAATATAACTCGAAAAATGCAGATTAGTTCCACAAGGATATAATCAAGAAGAAGGGATAGATCATGAAGAAACTTTTGCTCTTGTCACAAGATTAGAAGCAATATGTATCTAACTGGCCTTCTCCTGTCATCATAACTAAACTTTATCAAATGGATGCTAAGATTGCATTTTTAAACAGTTTTATTAAAGAAAATGTTTATGTAGAATGAACACCTCTATTTAAACATGAAAATTTCCTGATAATGTTATAAATTTAAGAAAGCTCTTTACGGTTTGAAACAAGCACCTCATGCTTGGCATGAGCGGCCAACTTTATCAAATGGATGCTAAGTTTGCATTTTTAAATAGTTTTATTAAAGAAAATGTTTATTTAGAATGAACACCTCTATTTAAACATGAAAATTTCCTGATAATGTTATAAATTTAAGAAAGCTCTTTACGGTTTGGAAACAAGCACTTCATGCTTGGCATGAGCGGCCAAAGGGCTATCTTATAGATTCTGGATTTGAGATTGGAAAAGTTGATCAGATTTTGTTTATCAAAATAAGATAAGTAAGATATATTAATTATACAAATTTAGGTAGACGATATCATATTCTGATCTATAAATGAAGAATTGGGTAATGAGTTTTCAAAAATAATGACAAGTGAATTCAAGATGTCTTATATGAGATAACTTTCATATTTTATTGGTTTACAAATCAAATAACTAAGTAATGGAACTTTTATTAATTAAGAAAAATATTGTAATAATTTAGTTAAACGTTTTGGAATGGAAAATACATCCAGTAAACCAACACCTATGAGTAGAACGGTTCATCTCGATAGAGATGAAAATGTAAAAAGTATGGATCAAAAACTCTATCAAAGTATGATTGGATCATTACTATATTTAACCACTAGTCGCCTGGATATCATTTTGAGAGTGTTTTTCTGTATGCATGGTTTCAAGCAAATCCCAAAGAATCACATTTGCGAGCCGTGAAACAAACTCTACATTACTTAAACAACACTAGAGACTTATTTATCTGAAAGAATGTCCTTTTAAACTTGTGTCATATAGCGACGCTGATTTCAAAAGATATTGAACTGATAAAAAGAGTACGAGAGGTACTTGTCACTTTATTGGAAGTCTCTAGTATCGTTGTTTAGTAAAAAATAAAATTGTGTTTCACTCCGACCTGTAAAGTAGAATATATATCTACTGCTTTGGTATGTGCATAAGTAATTTATGTGTAGCATACTCTTCATGACTTCGGGATATTCGTTAATAAATCTCTGATTTATCGTGATAATACACATGCTATTAACCTTTCAAAGAATCCAAGAAATTATTCTACATATTGATATTCATCGTCACTTTCAACGTGATAACATAAAGAAAGACGTAATATCACTCCAATTTGTTTCTTCTGAAAATCTAATTACAAACATTTTCACAAAACCACTAAATGAAAATTCTTTTATTAAGTTGAGATGTGAACTTGGCATTGTGTCATTGAATGAATTATAATGAGTATTCTGCTTGTTAATTTTTTTATCAAGCACATAAATTTTTTATTATTTTATTAGTAAAATAAATAAAAAGGCTTGGTATCAATCTTTAAAACAAAATTTATAACGAAATACAAAATTTAAGTAAAGAAAAACGAAAGGCAAATGTATCAAAACAATTCTAAACCTTTAAGACAAATGCTAAATTTAACAAAACAGGGTATGTATAAACAACAGTGTTTGTAAGAAAATATATATCCAAGTTAAAATAAGAAAATTAAAGATAATACAAGTTCAAAAAATATCTTCCAACCACGACTCATCCTACTCGTCTATCGAATATAGCTCACATTCCTCTAAAAGCTATTATTCATCAACCTAAAAAACAAATCCTCCTTCAAATTAGTCATTCTCACTAAAAATAATTCCATCACCTACACATCAGACTGGTTACATTCTAAAGGGTAAGAAAGTCAAACAGTAATAACCATCTTCCAATACCAAAATTGATGAATATTTTCACTATCAATAAGAAATGATGGGAGTTCAGAAAGAGGTGTATTTCAAGCAACACAGAAAAAGAGCATATCTTAGTTTTCTTGAAAGATGTGTTTTGGTAATTTGTGAACATTCACGAACGAAGAATAACATCCGTAAAAACTCTCCTCGTCTAACAGAAACTCCAGTTAATAAACATGACTTAGCTCCAAGAAATTCTTGGGAACAAGGCCCATCAAATGAAGTTTGGAATCACGCTCTGATTCATACAAATAGATGGTCTCCACTACTTCCTTCAAATGAGCAACTAAGATTGGACCAAACTTATGTGAACATTTTCCTATAAAAATCAGATCCTAGTAAAAAAAAATTGATTATTATTTTTTACAGGATAATAGGCATAAGGACAAACATAGAATTTTTTTCTAGGCTAAAGAATAGCAAGTTTATTTTTTTGGCCGACGGACAATACTAGCTATAACTAGCATTTTGTATAATGTAAAACAGAATATAATGCTAGTTACAACTAGCATTTTGCATTTTTTATAGCGTAAAAGTTGAATATAATGCTAAATATAACTAGCATTTGTCCTTCAGCCTAAAAATAAAGCTTCATGTCCTTCAGCCGAATTTTTTTCAAAGTTTGTCCTTTTCCCTAATTTTCTCTATTTTTTAATTATTTCTTCATGTTTTAAATAAACCTTGTATTTTTTCTTACCAAAATTAATAAATTTATCATAAAAATATATATTAGAAAGTTCAAAACAATAAAAATTTATAAAAACTTGAACTTATTCACAAATGCCTTAGTTCAATCAACTGAACGAGTATTCAATCGATTGGATGAGAGGAAAATTTTATTTTCCAACCAGATTTCAATCAATTGTATTTTTGAGTTAGTTGACTGTTCATGTATTTTACAATTTTAAATAAACACTATACCGATTCAATTTCATGTCTTTTAAAATACCAAACCCTTCAAAACATTTACATCTATTCATTCCTTATAAAATTTTGACCTTATCAAACCACCTCATTCACCTTCTTCTCCAAATTGATAAACATAACCCAATTTTGTATTGTTGAAAGTCAACTAAAGTGCCTCCAAAACATCAAAGAGATTTATCATCTATCACCACTGGACCATCCGAAGCTCAAATCAAAAGTTGGCTTTTCGATGATGCCACTGTTCAAAGATTTAACCATATAAAGAACACGAGAATTTTCGAAGGCTCATTCATCAGATTTCGAGATTTTGGACGCTATGCTATTTGAGAATTTGCTGAAGCAAACCACATTGACTCCCATATCAATTTTGATGCCAATAATATAAAGATTTACCCCTTACCGGTAAAATTAATCTATGCTAAATTGAAATAAATTTCACGCGTCCGCATAATAGAGAAAATCGCATATGGGCTCTTGTTTGCAGTATTAAAATTTATCTACCATTAAAAAGATTAGGTTCAATTTTAAACTGTCCTCTGAACGGAGAAGATCTAGATGACATTGACATTAACATGGACACCCATGATGAAATTTGTCTATTAGTTAACAATCTAGAAGTTTTGAAAGCCAAATTTTTACATCAAAAGGTAGAATTTTGCATAGAGTACTTACCCATTCTACACTACCAAGGATCGATAGTTATGAAGTTGTTTATAAACACAACTTTCAAGCTCTTTACGCCTTATGGGGCCGTCAAAATATTAATCGGGAAAAAGTAATTATGGACGAATTTGAAACGTTTCATTAACATCGAGTTAAAACAGTCCTTTATAGAGAATATATCATACGTATTTTAATGAGTTTTCAAGAACCTCTTCCGAATTCCGAGTTTACTACAGTTGGTTGTTTAAACTCCAAAACTCTTAGTCTCATGAAACTTCCAGAGATGGCCAAAAACCACAATATTATATCTTTTGATTAACGGAAAGCGAATAGAGAAACTACTCATCACCAACTACCAACCTTACAGCAACCCCCTCCTCTCAATCCCCTCAATCCCAACATGATGAAGATGACATAGAAGAAATATCCTTGTAAAATCAAGCACATCAATCCTATGTCATCCACTCCCGCAATTAGAGTAAGCTTGATCGGCGTCTTTCAAGAGTTGAGCACACTTTCAGTTGGATTGATAGCAAACTTGACAAAATTAAAGGATTCATGAACAAAATATGGGATAAGCTATCTTGCACCACAACCACATCCTATGCCTCTCCTTTATCCTTAAAAGAGACTCGTTCGTATCCGAAACATTTAACATAGTTAACATCTTCAGATGAGGAAGAAGGAGAACATTCTAATGAGCATGGCGAGACAAGTGGGAGTAATGACATTTGAAGTTTGTAAGATGGTTATGGCTTTATCTCTTTTAATGCATTTTCCATATTTACTATTATGTGGTAAGGTAATTTCTCTGCATCTTTAAAAACTTATGGAGTTTTATTGTTATGTTGTTGGTAACATTTGTGGTGTTTTGATCATATGAAAATGTGGTTATGTTGTTTTATTGTTATGTGATGTTTTACGTGATGTTCTATGTGATGTTTTATGTAATATTTTATGTAATGTTGTGATATGTGTTCTTTAAGGGATTAATACAATTTTATAGTTTGTACATCTATGAATTTATACTAGAGGGTTCTATCCTTATGATCATTCATATTACTCCTAACTGATATCTAGTTCCTTTTGCCAATGACAACGGAAGAGAAAAACTAGATGAAATTGGCCATATCGATAGAGGGAGTATGATTTTTGGGGAAGAACGGTCTGCTAATCAATTTATTTCAAAAATTAACTTGTATAGTGGTCATCGTCAAAAATGGGGAGAATGTTACAACCTCATATTTTGATAGTTAAAACTAATCAAGAATGTCACGACCCGACTTTCTACTCCCAGAAAATTGCATCATGAATTAAGAAAGAAAGGGATAGAAGAAGAAAAGAAAGAAGAGAAAGAAGAAACAACACAAGAATCTCAGCAGCGGAACGAATAAATTATATTAATTACTTACAACCATATCAGAGGTACACAGCATACACATCACATATACTAGACAGTTATAAACACCAGTCTAGTATTTACAACTAAATACAATCCAGAGACAACACAGAACACACACGGAATACTAATATCTAACGCAGAAGCCTCCTGCTCCATTTGCTCCTCCATAATTCGTCAAAGCAAACTTGAATCCTAACCTGAATCCCCTTGACTACTCATAAAAATTTGTACCCAAGAGTTTATGAAAAACAAAAATAAACTCCGGGTCAGACATGGGTCTGGTGTGAGTAACAGGTTAAAGTTGCTTAACTTTTAAAATCCTTTTGAAAAGAAAGGTATCACGTAAGACTTCCCACACATAAACATGGAAAAGCTTTTACCTTACGCTAACCAAAACATTTGATAGGAAATCCGATGATATTATAATAGTGTCTAGGGTTTTCAAATAAATAAGAAATAGCCGAAATTGTTACATGATTAAATTCCAGCTACTAGCCACAAAAGTGGGTAATACAATCAAAACCGTTGGCACTTATTGGATTTTGGATTCCATACAATGGCAGGGCTACTGGGGTACCGCCCGTCACAGTACGTGGCCTAGATCAACATACCGAGGAGCCACCCTAACTACCCTGCAACACAAGGCCGGACCCATTTCTTACTGAATAGTTCCGAACAAGACAACCCCGACGGTTAGAGCTCAAAAGACCGTCCACACAGCCGAAATAAAAAGGGACTTCTAGACAGGGATCAATCTTGCTCTCCAGTGGGTGCGACCAACGAAGCCTTGCTGCACCTCCCCTGTTTTAGCCATTCCCGGTTGATGAGGCTTGAGGTTACGATTACCTTTATAGGACATATCATCTTAGAATGCTCATCGTCCGCCTAACGTGTTCTGAAAGCATTCAATCCATACAAGTTCGTTCCGGGTTCGAATGAAACCGAAGGCATTATCTCGTTACACTCATTTTGGAATCACCCTCAGAGTTAACGACAATAACCCTTGCACTCTGGTTCACCATCTCGAACCTATAAGTACTATTCCGTCAACTCATTACGGAATCACCCACAGAGTTATACTGACGTATAGTTCCTACACCTCGAGTCTTCACTTGCTCCACTTAGATTCACGACCTAACGTTAATTTGGATCGATGTGGTTTTCGGATATCCAAATATGGAAACCCGATCCCGGTTTCATCGAAATCCAAAGCGTGTCTTTTAAGGACAAGTTGTTTTAAAGTTTAAAACAATTCAATATAGTATCTATATACACACAGATAGATAACTTATAAGTCACAATTGATAATTAACATTATCAAATAAAAGGTAATCCACATTATCGATCAAATAGATATTCTATATATCACCATCACAATAGATAACCTATGTTATCATCACAATACAATCAAGTCATTCATACCACATAATATCATTTATCTCATTACTGAGATCTCAAAGCATCCAAGACAATCAATGTCATCCATTCATACATAAGCAAAGATTCACTCATACCACAATATAATTAATTTAAAATGAATTAAATTAACTATCTCTATTACTAATTAATTTAAAATAAATTAAATTAATTACTCATCTTAAATTAATTTAAAATAAATTAAATTAATTACTTCATCAATATAAACCTTGCTTACTCAATCATTTAATTAATTACAATAAATTAATCATTCAGTATTAATCATCTTAATTAATCACTCTTGATTAATTATCCTTAATTACATTCATGTAATTATCCTTAATTAATTTCACAAAATTAATTATTCTCAACTAAACAGTAATTAACCTTTAATTACTTTCAATTAATTAATTAATCATAACTAATTACATTAATCCTTAATTAATTACCTTTAATTACCTATTATTGGTTAATTAATCATAATTAATCAACTTTAATTACATCATTAATTAAATAATTAATGATCCTTAATTATTCCTTAAATTAATTACTCTAAGTAATTAACTAACTTAATTACTATATTAAACCAAATTAATTATGCTTAAATTAATTTCTTAATTAATTATTTGATTAATTACTAAATAATTAATCCAAATTATCTCATGCTTAAACATCTCCTTAATTACAATCTGTAATTATTAAACAATTACTTAACTGAGTAATTCCCAAATCATTTATTACATAAAGTAATCATTTATAATCCCCAAATGTTTAAAATTAATTAAACTTAATTAATTAAATTAAACAATCCCATTAAACTAAATTAATTACATTTAGTAATTAATTTCTTAATTACTTTATTAAGTAATTATACTCAAACCATTTACAATTGATTATTAATAAATTAATTAATCTAATTAATTATAAAAATTAACCATATTAATTAATTGTTAAATAATCCTGGTTAATGACCTTCATTAACCATTCTTAAATTATTTTATAAGGTAATTAACTTAAATTAATTATCATTTAAATTATCTTTAATCATTCACTAATTAAAATTAATTATTAAACTAATTAACCTTAATTAAAAACTTAATTACATAATTATCATTCATTTATCATTAATTAATAACTTATAACGATCTTAATTCCAAATTGATTAATCATTAATCAATTAATTCCAAATTTAGTTTATTTGATTAAATTAATTAATTAATCTTAATTACCTTATTAATTAATTCTAAAACATAATTCTTAATCAAATTTCCAAAATAAAACATAACTTAATTATGTTTAGAACAATTTAATTCAAGACAAGGTACTTTTTTTTAAACTTACCCTTAAATCTCCATTTTTAAATACAAGTTTAAATTAAAAGTAATTTAAACTTATCAAAGTTTGAAAATTTTAAAACTTATTTAAATTTCAGGACAATTCAAAAGTTTTTCTTAAAAATCAAATCATAAGAACTTGAAGTTAAATTCATTTCAAAATTTTAGAAGTTTCAATTCATTTTTAGTTTAAAACTTTTCAACTTTAAATCTCCTTTTAAATTTGAAACTGAGCTTCATTTTAAACTCAGATTTCCAGATTTTAAAATTTATCTTTAAACCTTGCTTCATATTTTAAAAACTTCATTATTTAAAATTTCAACTATTTACCAAATTGAAATAGTTAATTAAGTTAAGAATTTAAACTTTTGTTTCAAAACCTGGGATTTAAATTTGAATCTAAAATTCAAACTTACATTTGAATTTATACTTAATCCTTACTTTAACTAAATCTGCAGAATTTCCAATGTTTAAAACCCAGATTTTAAACTTCAAAACCCAGATTTTTAAAGAAAACAGAAAAACAGGTTTCAACTCAAAACCTGGAATTTAAATTCGAATTAGTAATTCAAACTTGAATTAAATTTTAAACCTAAACCTTATTTAAAACCTATAACTACGGATTTTAAAATTTGAAAACCCAGATTTTCAAAATTCAGAGGAACGGGTTTTTTTTGTTCTAAAGCCTGAACATTTAGTTCAACCCGAGAAACATCAATTTTACTTCGAGTTTTATGCTTCATTACTCCGAGTTTTAAAACCATCTGCTTCGAGTTGTTTAACAACTTGCTTCGAGCAACACAAAGGCCTTTCCCCCTGAAACACCCAAACCAAACAGTTCATCAGAATCTTATCGCCGTGCATATGCACGGCGACCACTCTCCCCTACTGGTCTTCCTATATGATCTAGCAACCTCCCGAGACCCATCAAAGCCCTCAGTAACCATTAGATCGAACACATAATCAATAATTCACAAATTAAGCTCCTCAAACTCCAAACCTGTAAACCATTTCCAGGTTTTTACTCCAACCTGTCAACGGCGACAGTTCACCAACGCGACCACCTGACACCCAACCCTTCCGGCCTCGAGCTTCTCTACACACCAACTACCCATACACCAAAAACCATATCACTCGACCAATCCACCATTTCAAACTGACTCAAACTTGAACCCTATTCCAAAACTAGGGTTCATACTGAAAAATCAGAACTGCATCTTCTCCAAACAATTATATTCATATTTCTGATTTTTCTAAGGACCTATGATCCTTACCCTATAACTCAAAAGAAGTTTGAGTTTCTTAAACTACAGGTTTGCAAGAATTTTGCTTATACTCAATTTTGGTTTAAGAATAAACTGTTTCATTGTCAAGCACCTAAAAATACTAGTACTTGATTTAAAAATCAAGCTTCAATTGATACATAGTTTTATGATACTTAAATACAATATTAACTCATTAAAATTTGTTTTGAATTAACATGCAGAGGCCACACTACTCATACTTTTAACTTGCTAAAGTTAATTTTCTTCAGGCAGTAAAACAACTCACCTACAAATATTTGGTTTTAGTCTAAATAAGCAAACAAATCTTAGTTATTTTAAGAACAGATACTAACACGAATTTAAACAATATTTGGAGGATTCCTTTAAATAGGAAGATGAATTCAAAGTCACAGCAGAGCATATCCAACATGCATTCACAAACATATTACCAAACTTTTATGAACACAAACATTACTAAATTATATCTAACATAAGCATGCAACCTATTTAAATTTAAAAAAATTAAGTTACTCACCTATTAAATGTAAACCACTGATCATTAGAATCTCCAGAAATAAAATATGCAGAGCTTGACCCCTCTGTTGTTGCTCATTTGAAAATTTGCAGAACACATGCATTTTGCTTCCTCTGTTGTTTAAAGTCTGGGTTGCTCATGCTTATGATCCCATACACTTAATATTTGCATGTAGATGCTAGTTCAACCAAGGTTTAAAACAGTGCAGACTTCATCCATTCCAGGTTTAAAATAGAGTGCAGAGAAAAAGAACAGGCTTCACTTTGATTTGAAGAGGAAATGCAGATTTGATCTTAGTTTTGGATATGCAGATGAATTTGATTTTGAAGAGGTGAAATTTGTACAGGATTTTGAGGTATGCAGATTTGAATATGAGTTTGGGATATGCAGATTTTAATCTTTGATTGTAAATGAAGATTTCTATATTTGAATTTTGAGGTATGCAGATCTTTAAAATGAATATGAAGATGGGTTTGATCTTTGTTTGATTTCGGAAAAATGGAAAAAAATATGCATGAAGATGTAAGCTAACTAATGTATATTTCAGATTTAATGGAAATAAAAGAAAATAAAAACAAAATTAACACTTGTCTATTTTTTTTACACTTGTCAAATTGAATGCAAAAGAATTTAACACTTGTATTTCCTTTAAAGATAATTAGTATTTATATTTACAGTATAATGCATGTATTTTAGCTTAATTTAAATTGTTAGTTTATATTTAAACATGTGTATAAATTTACAAATGAAAATAAAACAAGCTATGTTAGTAAATGAAACTTATACATATTATAGATTAAAACAATTTAGATTTTATACTTTTGAATTTAAATTCAAGCCAAATTCAAACCAAACAATTTCAAATTAATTTATAAATAAAAATTCAATTTGAAATAAACATTACAAATCTTATTCAAAATTTATTTAATACAATATTAATATTGCTTTTATAAATCTCTTTTATTAAATTTAAAATCATTTTACAAAATATTCATTTTATTAAGCCATAAAACCAATTTGTTAAATTTATTCTAAATTTAAAACAATACCAATTTATTTAAAATATGAACCATATATTTATATTGTAAATAGAAATTAATTTATATCATTTAAAAGATAAAATAACCAATTTAAATATTTATTGAAGAAGATTATTAAATTTATCTGAATAATTATTATCAGAATATCAATTTAATTTTAACTACAGATTATTAAATTGATATTGTTAAAAATTCCGGGATATTACAATCCTTCCCCCTTAGAAAAATTTCGTCCTCGAAATTTAAAACAATGGTAATTTAATAATCTCATTAAATTTTAATTTTAAACACAAGCATATATCAAACATGTGCTAACAACCAAAGCAATCAATTCAACCAATCAAACAAATCTAATTATCCAGACAAATTCTGGATAAAATTCCATCGAGTTTCCCCAGGTATATATATCGGGTTACTCGCTCTAGAGAATCCAAACAAACAATACTATGAGGCTACGAAGCTCCTATACAACTATATTTAAACACTGGACAAGATATCAGACTACAAACGAATCTGACTTAACAACCAAAACTCCAGAACTGCTGGTTCCACAACCAAAGACAGATCATACACGTACTCCCTCAGAGATACGTGAAACTCATCGAATCCCAGTTATCCAAACTGGCAATCCAATCTTGTAAATCAATCACTTAACCTCCAAGATTACAGAAAAGATCCAAAACTCTTCAGAGCTAACTTCTCAGACTTACTCAAACTAATAGCTCCTTTTCGATCAGAGAAAACTTATCCAAAAATTAAATCTCTGATTCCGAAATCCAAATTCCTTCGTCTCAAATCCACAAAAACTCTTCAGACAATCTTGAGCTGTCCATAACTTACTGATCAGCTCAACCTTCGCTGATGCTTCTAGAAACAAGCTAGGCCAATCAACACAACAAAATGATCTCCTCAAGATCAACTAAACCAAGAACTCGAACTCTACTCCTCAACATCAGAAGACAATAACTTACTTCTCCTGTCCGGAAAAAGAAAAGAAGATACACCTCCAAACTGCTTCCGCTGCTCAACTCAGATCCGAAGTGGAAGAGAATGCCGAAGAAAGAACACGAGCACAACTAGACAACACACCCCAGAGATATGGTTCAGCAAATCCATAAGAATCATTCAGAAGTTCCTTCAAAACTCCGAGCTTCTACACCAACTTAATCTCCTAAAAACCATTCTACTATTGAACCATCCGTACCATTCTTGTAATTCCAGTTGATAAGAAAGCTCAATCTCCCGAGGCGAACAAAACTCTGACTTCCTGAAGATATTTAGAAAAACTCAGATAACCCAAGAGAACACTCAAACAATCGCAAGTCACTTTTGCGATCAACCCAAACCAAATCCAAGGAGAACTATTCTCCCTCAATCAAATAGAACAGCTTACACTTCACTAGTCAATTCACCCAAAAATGGGTCCACTCTGCTGCTTCTGAACTTTACTTCAGAAACTGCTAATCCATAAAATCTCTTGCCAACACCAAGAACACTCCAAGCTGCACTGCTGCCGTAGATGCCAAAGAATTCCAAAACAAAGCTCTTCGAGAAACTCGGACTTCAAAGAAAATAGAAACTCAAGTTGACCATAGCCACAACACTAAAGCAGGCTCACTTCCTTAACTTGTTCCAAAGAAGACATCTTCGGGAACATCCATAGTCACTGCATCTCATCACGCAGCTACTATTCCTTAAGGTATCAAATTACCATCACTTGCTTCTGCCCAACCGACAGATCCAAATTCTACTCATCCAACATCAATGAATTAACTCCGAACCTTAACAGGTTTCCTTCAGAGATCAATGAAGTTCTTCATCACTACAAAACTCGCTCGAGACGGTATTAGGTCTACAGTCTCAACAGATACATCTCCAACCTCACACATTCAAACTCCAACCAATGGTAGTCGTGTTACACACACTACTACCCCATCTACCTTTATAACTTATATTGAAAAACCTGAACAGGTAGCCCAACAGATAGGTAGAAATAAATATATATTATATTAAAAATTACAAATATGCTCTCTCAAGAAAGACACCACTACAGAGCCTAGGTATTCACTCAACCTAATGCTCTGATACCAACTATCACGACCCGCCTTTCTACTCCCAGAAAATCGCATCATGGATTAAGAAAGAAAGGGATAGAAGAAGAAAAGAAAGAAGAGAAAGAAGAAACAACACAAGAATCTCAACAGCGGAACGAATAAATTATATTAATAACATAAGTATTACATAGTTTACAACCATATCAGAGGTACACAACATACACATCACATATACTAGACAGTTATAAACACCTGTCTAGTATTTACAACTCAATACAATCCAGAGACAACACAGAACACACAGCGGAATACTAATATCTAACGCAGAAGCCTCCTGCTCCATTTTCTCCCCCACAATTCGTCAAAGCAAACCTGAATCCCCTTGACTACTCATAAAAATTTGAGTACCCAAGAGTTAATGAAAAACAAAAATAAACTCCGGGTCAGACATGGGTCTGGTGTGAGTAACAGGTTAAAGTTGCTTAACTTTTAAAAACCTTTTGAAAAGAAAGGTATCACGTAAGACTTCCCACACATAAACATGGAAAAGTTTTTACCTTACGCTAACCAAAACATTTGATAGGAAATCCGATGATATTATAATAGTGTCTAGGGTTTTCAAATAAATAAGAAATAGCCGAAATTGTTACATGATTAAATTCCAGCTACTAGCCACAAAAGTGGGTAATACAATCAAAACCGTTGGCACTTATTGGATTTTGGATTCCATACAATGGCAGGGCTACTGGGGTACCGCCCGTCATGTTACGTGGCCTAGATCACCGTACTGAGGAGCCACCCTAACTCCCTTGCAACACAAGGCCGGACCCATTCCTTACTGAATAGTTCCGAACAAGACAACCCCGACGGTTAGAGCTTAAAAGACCGTCCACACAGCCGAAATAAAAAGGGACTTCTAGACAGGGATCAATCTTGCTCTCCAGTGGGTGCGACCCACGAAGCCTTGCTGCACCTCCCCTGTTTTAGCCATTCCCGGTTGATGAGGCTTGAGGTTACGATTACCTTTATAGGACATGTCATCTTAGAATGCTCATCGTCCGCCTGACGATGTTCTGAAAGCATTCAATCCATACAAGTTCGTTCCGGGTTCGAACGAAACCGAAGGCATTATCTCGTTACACTCATTTTGGAATCACCCTCAGAGTTAACGGCAATAACCCTTGCACTCTGATTCACCATCTCGAACCTATAAGTACTATTCCGTCAACTCATTATGGAATCACCCACAGAGTTATACTGACGTATAGTTCCTACACCTCGAGTCTTCACTTGCTCCACTTAGATTCATGACCTAACGTTAATTTGGATCGATGTGGTTTTCGGATATCCAAATATGGAAACCCGATCCCGGTCTCATCGAAATCCAAAGCGTGTCTTTTAAGCCAAGTTGTTTTAAAGTTTAAAACAATTCAATACAGTATCTATATACACACAGATAGATAACATATAAGTCACAATTGATAATTAACATTATCAAATAACAGGTAATCCACATTATCGATCAAATAGATATTCCATATATCACCATCACAATAGATAACCTATGTTATCATCACATTACAATCAAGTCATTCATACCACACAATATCATTTATCTCATTACTGAGATCTCAAAGCATCAAAGACAATCAATGTCATCCATTCATACATAAGCAAAGATTCACTCATACCACAATATAATTAATTTAAATTGAATTAAATTAACTATCTCTATTACTAATTAATTTAAAATAAATTAAATTAATTACCCATCTTAAATTAATTTAAAATAAATTAAATTAATTACTTTATCAATATAAACCTTGCTTACTCAATCATTTAATTAATTACAATAAATTAATCATTCATTATTAATCATCTTAATTAATCACTCTTGATTAATTATCCTTAATTACATTCATGTAATTATCCTTAATTAATTTCACAAAATTAATTATTCTCAACTAAACAGTAATTAACCTTTAATTACTTTCAATTAATTAATTAATCATAATTAATTACATTAATCCTTAATTAATTACCTTTAATTACCTATTATTGATTAATTAATCATAATTAATCAACTTTAATTACATCATTAATTAAATAATTAATGATCCTTAATTATTCCTTAAATTAATTACTCTAAGTAATTAACTAACTTAATTACTATATTAAACCAAATTAATTATGCTTAAATTAATTTCTTAATTAATTATTTGATTAATTACTAAATAATTAATCCAAATTATCTCATACTTAAACATCTCCTTAATTACAATCTGTAATTATTAAACAATTACTTAACTGAGTAATTCCCAAATCATTTATTACATAAAGTAATTATTTATAATCCCCAAATGTTTAAAATTAATTAAACTTAATTAATTAAATTAAACAATCCCATTAAACTAAATTAATTACATTTAGTAATTAATTTCTTAATTACTTTATTAAGTAATTATACTCAAACCATTTACAATTGATTATTAATAAATTAATTGATCTAATTAATTATAAAAATTAACCATATTAATTAATTGTTAAATAATCCTGGTTAATGACCTTCATTAACCATTCTCAAATTATTTTATAAGGTAATGAACTTAAATTAATTATCATTTAAATTATCTTTAATCATTCATTAATTAAAATTAATTATTAAAATAATTAACCTTCATTAAAAACTTAATTACATAATTATCATTCATTTATCATTAATTAATAACTTAATTAAAGATCTTAATTCCAAATTGATTAATCATTAATCAATTAATTCCAAATTCAATTTATTTGATTAAATTAATTAATTAATCTTAATTACCTTATTAATTAATTCTAAAACATAATTCGTAATCAAATTTCCAAAATAAAACATAACTTAATTATGTTTAGAACAATTGAATTCAAGACAAGGTACTTTTTTTAAACTTACCCTTAAATCTCCATTTTTAAATACAATTTTAAATTAAAAGTAATTTAAAATCATCAAAGTTTGAAAATTTTAAAATTTATTTAAATTTCAGGACAATTCAAAAGTTTATCTTAAAAATCAAATCATAAGAACTTGAAGTTAAATTCATTTCAAAAATTTAGAACTTTCAATTCATTTTTAGTTTAAAACTTTCAACTTTAAATCTTCTTTTAAATTTGAAACTGAGCTTCATTTTAAACTCAGATTTCCAGATTTTAAAATTTATCTTTAAACCTTGCTTCATATTTTAAAAACTTCATTATTTAAAATTTCAACTATTTACCAAATGAAACAGTTAATTAAGTTAAGAATTTAAACTTTTGTTTCAAAACCTGGGATTTAAATTTGAATCTAAAATTCAAACTTACATTTGAATTTATACTTAATCCTTACTTTAACTAAATCTGCAGAATTTCCAATGTTTTAAAACCCAGATTTTAAACTTCAAAACCCAGATTTTTAAAGAAAACAGAAAAACAGGTTTCAACACAAAACCTGGAATTTAAATTCAAATTAGTAATTCAAACTTGAATTAAATTTTAAACCTAAACCTTATTTAAAACCTATAACTACAGATTTTAAAATTTTAAAACCTAGATTTTCAAAATTCAGAGGAACACTTTTTTTTTTGCTGAAGCCTGAACATTTAGTTCAACCCGAGAAACATCAATTTTACTTCGAGTTTTATGCTTCATTACTCTGAGTTTTAAAACCATCTGCTTCGAGTTGTTTAACAACTTGCTTCGAGCAACACAAAGGCCTTTCCCCCTGAAACACCCCAAACCAAATAGTTCATCAGAATCTTATCGCCGTGCATATGCACGGCGACCACTCTCCCCTACTGGTCCTCCTATATGATCCAGCAACCTCCTGAGACCCATCAAAGCCCTCAGTAACCATTAGATCGAACACATAATCAAGAATTCACAAATTAAGCTCCTCAAACTCCAAACCTGTAAACCATTTCCAGGTTTTTACTCCAACCTGTCAACGACGACAGTTCGCCAACGCGACCACCTGACACCCAACCCTTCCGGCCTCGAGCTTCTCTACACACCAACTACCCACACACCAAAAACCAAATCACTCGATCAATCCACCATTTCAAACTGACTCAAACTTTAACCCTATTCCAAAACTAGGGTTCATACTGAAAAATCAGAACTGCATCTTCTCCAAACAATTATATTCATATTTCTGATTTTTCTAAGGACCTATGATCCTTACCCTATAACTCAAAAGAAGTTTGAGTTTCTTAAACTACAGGTTTGCAAGAATTTTGCTTATACTCAATTTTGGTTTAAGAATAAACTGTTTCATTGTCAAGCACCTAAAAATACTAGTACTTGATTTAAAAATCAAGCTTCAATTAATACATAGTTTTATGATACTTAAATACAATATTAACTCATTAAAATTTGTTTTGAATTAACATGCAGAGGCCACACTACTCATACTTTTAACTTGCTAAAGTTAATTTTCTTCAGGCAGTAAAACAACTCACCTACAAATATTTGGTTTTAGTCTAAATAAGCAAACAAATCTTAGTTATTTTAAGAACAGATACTAACACGAATTTAAACAATATTTGGAGGATTCCTTTAAATAGGAAGATGAATTCAAAGTCACAGCAGAGCATATCCAACATGCATTCACAAACATATTACCAAACTTTTATGAACACAAACATTACTAAATTATATCTAACATAAGCATGCAACCTATTTAAATTTAAAAAAATTAAGTTACTCACCTATTAAATGCAGACCACTGATCATTAGAATCTATAGAAATAAATATGCAGAGCTTGACCCCTCTGTTGTTGCTCATTTGAAAATTTGCAGAACACATGCATTTTGCTTCCTCTGTTGTTTAAAGTCTGGGTTGCTCATGCTTATGATCCCATACACTTAATATTTGTATGTAGATGCTAGTTCAACCAAGGTTTAAAACAGTGCAGACTTCATCCATTCCAGGTTTAAAATAGAGTGCAGAGAAAAAGAACAGGCTTCACTTGGATTTGAAGAGGAAATGCAGATTTGATCTTAGTTTTGGATATGCAGATGAATTTGATTTTGAAGAGGTGAAATTTGTACAGGGTTTTGAGGTATGCATATTTGAATATGAGTTTGGGATATGCAGATTTTAATCTTTGATTGTAAATGCAGATTTCTGTATTTGAATTTTGAGGTATGTAGATCTTTAAAATGAATATGAAGATGGGTTTGATCTTTGTTTGATTTAGGAAAAATGGAAAAAAAAAAATGCATGAAGATGTAAGCTAACTAATGTATATTTCATATTTAATGGAAATAAAAGAAAATAAAAACAAAATTAACACTTGTCTATTTTTTTTACACTTGTCAAATTGAATGCAAAAGAACTTAACACTTGTATTTCTTTTAAAGATAATTAGTATTTATATTTACAAGATAATGCATGTATTTTAGCTTAATTTAAATTGTTAGTTTATATTTAAACATGTGTATAAATTTACAAATGAAAATAAAACAAGCTATGTTAGTAAATGAAACTTATACATATTACAGATTAAAACAATTTAGATTTTATACTTTTGAATTTAAATTCAAACCAAATTCAAACCAAACAATTTCAAATTAAGTTATAAATAAAAATTCAATTTGAAATAAACATTACAAATCTTATTCAAAATTTATTTAATACAATATTAATATTGCTTTTATAAATCTCTTTTATTAAATTTAAAATCATTTTACAAAATATTCATTTTATTAAGCCATAAAACCAATTTGTTAAATTTATTCTAAATTTAAAACAATACCAATTTATTTAAAATATGAACCATATATTTATATTGTAAATAGAAACTAATTTATATCATTTAAAAGATAAAATAACCAATTTAAATATTTATTGAAGAAGATTATTAAATTTATCTGAATAATTATTATCAGAATATCAATATCAATTTAATTTTAACTACAGATTATTAAATTGATATTGTTAAAAGTTCTGGGATATTACAAAGAATATATTATGTATACTAACCACTTGCGTAGGAAAAGGTATCAATCAAACAAAGAGACATACTTGACGAAAAGAAGACCATGATGACAAAACAAAGAAATATCAGTCATAGAGTCTTAGTCTAGAGTTATATAGATTATCTACAAGTACACACGATTACAAAGTATTGGTAGAAAACAGAAAAATCAAATTCAGCATCAATTAGTCGACTGAAGTACCCCTATCAATCGATTGACCAAGAAGAAATTAAACAAAATTACACTAACAAAGTCAGTCAACTGAACATTTCAATTTAGTCGACTAACCATGTGTTTAGTTGACTGAAGTGAAGATTTCACTCAACTGAAACTGCCTATTTTTGCATTGTTTTTTTGAAACGACCGTCTCTGATCAAATTCAATCGGCTGGTTGATTTCATTCAATCGACTAAATGTCGTAATAGCTATTTTTTAATTCAAAATTCTGAATAGATGCTCTTCTCTGTGAAGAGACATTCCTCTTCAACCGTGGCTGCAACTCTTTCTCTTGATCGATTCTTTTCATTAACAATTGAATTCATTAATTATCTGCATAAAGCAATTGATTTTAGAATTTCATTTGAAAATTCTTTCTATCTTCTGAATTCTCAAGCATTTATATAATCTTACATTGCTTTACTTTTTGATCATACTCATTCATGAAAACAATTCTTAAGATAAAAAATCTTTCCATTTCTTCATGACACTCAATATACCACTCAAGGAGAAGATTATAGGAAAGTTGTACTTATTAGCCAATCCAAGCTATAAAAGCGCATAAGCAATCACACACAAGTCCTGTTGGAGATCTTCAGGTGGAAAGTCTTGTTCGATAGCTCAGGTGGATTTTAGTATCTATTCCTCCAGGCTAACCGACGGTGTTGTTGTAAATCCAGAGTGAGTCTGAGACTAGATGTAGAATGGGAAGTTCGAACTAGTATAAAAATCACCGGTGCACTTTATTAGAGCAATTTTTATACTATTAGTTTTATATAAGTTGTTTTTAGTAGATATAATCATATTACTCGATCCGTGTAGACTTTTAGAGTGCTCATTGACTTAATAATGCTTAAGAATTGGGTGGATAAAGGAGAATGGAGTAATCTGATTCTAAAATTATGAGAAAATTGGATAAATGTCGAGAGACCCACTGATAAGATATATAGTATAAAATGCAGTTAGTGCAATGCAAACTTAGATGGAGTGCTTCTTTGTTATTATAATTAAAAAATTATGAGAAAAATTGAAAAAATATTAAGCAATTCCTCTAATAGGATGTATAGTATAAGGCTGTAAAAATAGAACCAATAATGTACCAAATTTTATCTGCCTACTTATTTAAAATTATCATAATAGTTGTATTATTTGAACTTGAGTTTCGGTACAAATTATAATGTAAGAATAAACCTAAAGGAGAAAAGGAGAAAAGTATTATTGAACATTGTTTTTCTGAAATATATTTGAATAACCAAGGATAGCTAGAGAGAATCAACGCGAGTTGAATGATATGAAATATTTAGTGAAATTATCGGTGGCTAGATCGAACAAGGATAGAGTTCATCAAATGAATGATGATTAAGAATTGAGTGAATCAAGGAGCGAACTATTTCAAATTTTAAGTTATGAGAAAATTTAAAAATATGGAGAGAGATTCATTAATAATGTATGTTGTATAATATATGATTAATTTTCATCCATGGACTTGAAAATTGTGCCAATAAAGTTAAAAAATGCATTGGTCTTACTTGATTAAAATGATAACAAAAGGTTGTAGATTTGAAATCGAGTTTTGATATAAATTATAATGTACAAATAAACCTAAAGGAAAAAAAGAATAACAATATTATTGACATTCATGATTCTGAAATATATAATATAAAATGAGGATAGTGGGAATTTAAGTTGCATCTTGTTTAAGATGAAAATAAAAAAATGACAGTTGAATGGTTTTGTAATATATTTAGGAAAATGTGGTTTGTGGGATTCAAGCTTGTATGGAGTTCTCTTTAGTTAAATGAAGTTTAAGAATTGATTCATCAAGAAAAATGAATTGTTATGATTCTAGAATTATGAGAAAAATTGGCAAAAGTATTGAAAGGCCCTCTAATAAGATGTTTAATGTAGACTGGAAAACTAGAACCAATAAAATACAAAATTGTATAATGCTTACTTATTTAAAATAACCATAAAAGGTTGTAGGATTTGATCTAGGGTTATGAAACAAATTATAATGTAAGAATACACCTAAAGGAGAAAAGAAAAACAATATCACCGAACTTCATTATTTAAAATGTATCATAATAAATGATGATAGCTAGGGAAAATCAATGAGAGCCGAATGATTTGAAATATATTAGAGAAATTATGGATAGTGCGATTCGAAATTGGGTGGAGTGCATATCAAATGAATGATACTAAAGAATTGAGTGAATCAAAGAGAGCAAAGAATTTTAATTTCAAAATTATGAGAAAATTAGGGGAAAAAATATTGAAAGAGATCCACTAATAAAATATATAATATAAGGCAAACAAATTATAACCTAAATGACATATTTTAACGACATATTTCTAGCATCTAATGTTATAAATTTATCCAAAAAACCTTTATTTGGATTTATAAAACTTTATCCTCTTTCTCCAAAATAAATTATACCTTAACAAAGGACTTTGGAACTCCACTATTCAGTTGGAGAATTGTCCTCTCATTGGTAAAGATGACAGTTCAAGGTGTATCCATTGACAACATTATCAATAAAAAGTTATCAATTTTTTTTTTAAATTGACTATAAAGTTATTTTAATAAATTTATTTTTAAAATAAATTGACTAAAGAGAATCCCTCCATCTTATTATTCATGCACGACCAATACAATATTAACCATGCACCTTCAAAGCCATGTGTCTTTAAAGTATCATTGGAAGGAGATGCTATTGCAATTGGAGCGAGCGAATCAGATTTAGACTTCAATTTGCATACACCGTCAGAGGGTAAAGCATTCTGATCTAGGGTTGATGCATTTTACATGGTTGGCTGAGATGATTGAAAACTAGCCCAATAGTGCACTTTAGTTGTCGAACATCGGGAACGATTAGATTGGAGTAAAGTTATCTTGAGACGATAAGATGCGTGGGGAAAAACTATACATTGGCAACTAAGATTTGGTTGTAAACAATAAAGGGAGGTAATATTATGTAAAATCCTCTAATTTAGTATATGATTTATATTTTACTGTTGAATTTTCAAACACAAAAAACTCTCACATACAAACCCCCTTTCTACATACAATTTGCATTGTTGAGTTTATAATTAAATCACATTAATATTATTTGATAATAAATTATGTTCTCATTTCTGGTACTGAATATTAGGCATTATAATATTAATATTATCATTAAATTATTACTTATCAACGCCCTTAACAATTTTTTTATATATCAAGACATTATTCGTTTGACTTGAATACATGATATTTAAATTAAGATGGATTATAATCATTTGAATTTATAGCATTAATTTACAAAATATTAAATTTTAACGTGTTATTTCAATATATTTTAAGATTATTTTATTAATTATTATTATTTGAGTATTCCTTACTTAAGATCAAAAATTATGGATATATGTTCATAATTATATAGGAAAACTATTATACTATCAAATTTTGTATCGTGAAAATATTATTTAATTTGAAGATAAATTATTTTGTTAAATATTTTTAATAAATGATGACAATGAAAATCAAATTAATATCATTATTATTACATAATGATAATATTATATATCTAAAATCCAAATCAAGCCTTCCAATGAAAGATTAAATATGATTAATGTTATCGATATTAATCTTGATAATAGTATAAACGATTTAGTGCATAATGAACTAAAGGGATTATTTTTTGCAATTTGCCTCTTTTAACCGGCTACTTGATGCACCTGATCTGACACGGTAAAACTATAATAGCACATAAGTTAATAAGAAAAAATATCGAAACTAGTATTCAGGTTTATTTAAAAACCAGTATCATCTTTCAAATGACCTAAATACACACATAATCGCTTAACTTAAATAAATTACTTAAATAGTCAATTAGAAAATACTCAACGAGAACATGTTAAAGCTATAAGACTTAAACATGCTACACTATGCACTCAACTTAAAGAAACTTGGTTAAATAGTTGAACATATTATTAGCAAAAATTGCCACTTAAACTTATTATATTAAACACACTTACTTGGAAATAATTGGGTTATTATCCATCCGTCGATGATCAGTTTAATTCAAGTATTAACAATATCATATTAACCACCACAGCAAATTAGTTTAGAAATACCTTAACACGGATTGAGAAGGTGGTAAGTAGTGGGAGCTTAGAATTAGAACAGAAGAATAGGAGTTTTGCATTATATAGGATGTGATTTTAATTTAACTGATTTGAAAAAATGAATTAGAGTTTAGATTTTCTAAGATATAACAAACTGCTTTAGTAATTAGTAGATTTAAAATTAGTGTGTTGCTATCGGCACATAGTTTTTTCTTCAAGCCACCATTATGTTTTTATTAGATATCAATATTTTTTATATACTTTGGCCACCATATTCTATTATTTCACTCATTACTAAACATATGTACATTTCTATCTCTTTTAAGAATATCTTACGTACTTTGTCTCGAAATTCCAAATTCTAGTACTTACGAAAAAACCTCTCTTTTTACCAAATAGATGAAGGAAAATGAAGATTTGGTGGATAATTCTAATTGTGATGCTAAAAAAGATTTAGCGGATACTCTTAATTGTGAAGATCATAAAGAGGTTAGTGTACTTTTCATGCATTACTGAGATTTTGTTGAGACGAATGACCAAACTTCATCCTGACAATCATCAAAGATAGAGGCGAATTTTGCTTTGATTTAGGGTTTAAGAGGGAGACTTTGAAATGCTTTGTTGCCTAGTTGATGAATAAATAATGGTCGGTGTTAAGTAGCATGAAACAGAAATTATCGAGGTAGTCTTTAATTATGGCAGCCGGAAGAAAAAATTGGGTGTCAATAGTAGCACATTACAACTAATTAAAACTAGTGCGAACCTGCATTATGCACATGGTTTCTTTTGAGGAAAAATTCAAATAGTTTTAGTCTTTACGAAGAAATAATGGATACATTTTAATTGGTTTGTAAGTAATGAAGTTAAGAAGCAATTAATTCAAAGTGTTGAACTTAGAAACACAACTCTTAACATGTTGCATGAATATCGATTTACATTTAGAATCCTTTACGCATATTTAATATAATTATTGATAATTGAGCCGTTACCCAATATGTAAAACGTTTTTAAGAGTTACATGGAATTCCTATAATATTCACACAAGGAGTAATTACTTTTAATTACCATTGTAATTTACTAAACAATGGGTTAGGAATACAAAGAATGAAGACAAGCACCATTGTCCAAGTGGTTAATTGATTCGGCTTTGATGTAAGAGGTCACAAGTTCGAAGCTTGCTTTCGAACGTTTATTGACATAGGATATGTTGTCCCAATGATTTGTTGTATATAAAGTACCATTTCTATAAAACAAAATACAAAGAATGGATATATTATATATTGGTTACAATTTTAGATTCACTTCTAGAAAAAATTATTAAAAATATCTTATGATATAGACAATAATGAGCCGACAAACTAGTTAATTAATTTTCATTATTTTTTCCAAGTAAAATAGAATAAAACATAATTTATCATTGACTAATCATGTCGTACAATCTCTGAAAGCTTTCATTTTTTTCCGAACATGGTTTATTAGTGCCAACAAGTGTCAATCTTGAGGATCGAACTTGTGACCTTTAATCCCGTAGTCTAAACTACCATCCAACCGAGTCAACTCTATTGACAAGGTTTTCAATTTTTACATGATGTAAGTGTAATTCGTCTTGTTATTAACACTAAACTATGGTAAAAGCTATTCATTTGAATGCCTCTACTTATCTTAATGTCGAGCAATAATTTTTCAGCATATCTATTAGTACTTTTATGCATAAAATAATCACTAAACTATGTATAATCATAATATTTTAAGACATATAGCATAATATTTTTGGAAGCCAGCAAAAGGCTCTATTCCAAATTCTCCAAATTATTTCCACTGTTTATAGAGAATAAATAGATGTCGATTAACACTATGTAGTAAAGTGTTAGTTGACCCATATTCACATAAACCATTCAACATTTCAAGCCCAAACCAATGTAATTAAAAGGTAAAACTTAATATGCAAATAAAGATAAGTGTGATAGTCGAAAAAGGATGCGGCTAACTAAAATATTGAAGTACAAACATTAAGAATGAAGTCAAAAAAACATTTATGGTTTATGCTGCAATTTTAAAATGAAACAACGAAAGGAATGCAAATAGAAATGATCAGACAAAGAATTGCTATTTGTGCCATAATCTCCATGAAATTTACCCGATTCCAATTGGTATTAAGTTGCAGTCTGCCTTCGATTATGTTGGATGGATGACTGCTATTTGATTTAAAAATTACAAACAATTTTTTTAATCGGACACAAGACATGTTCAAACTTCGTTATGATCAGTATTAAGTTGCCAATCTTAATAAAGAGCGGATGACAATTTGTTACCTATCGAAATTCAGGTAATTTTCCATGAAAAATATGGTGCATGTAGCATTACTCCAAGCAAAGTTATTTTCTACGACTAAACTAACCATGATTTAATAAGCGTAGCACTATTTTCCCAGATAAGCAATTAAAGTATTATATTACAAACATGAAACATTATTACATACTAGACATGGGTCAAGTAACTTAAAATCATTGCAAATATTTGATACTTCCAATACTTCTATGTTATTTTTGGCCATTATAGCATCCTTAAGTTCACAAATGTAAAACATAATTTTCACTAGCCAAGGATTCTTTTTGACATTCTCCAAAGCTACTAAAGCAACCAATTATATCAGTTAAACAATGCATGCAAAATAAAGCATTAAAATTGCTAATTTTGAAATTGTTGTTATCCAATTTCATATAAACAAATAATTACCCTCTTAAAGGCCACAAAAATAATTGAATAATCATTTCAACTTGAATATAAAGTCATCGAATCACAAAATTTGAAAGCGGGCTATTATGGACAAAATAGAAGAAAGCACATCAAAAAGTACTTGAATTTTGAAATGCTAGTTTGATGTTGTGCTTGTGTGTGATGCTCTTGGTGCACCATATTGCACTATGTTATACAGTATTTTCAATTTTGAACATAACCCAACTCCCAATGTGTAATTGGTATGAATATGAACTAATTTGAATTACCATGTACTTGAATCAACATAGACAACAATCTTTTATTGACCATTGACTTGGTTTTTATCATTAAAATCCCGATAGCTATATCAAATTCAAGACTGGATATGTTATGGTAAATTTTCATGGTCTCTGAATGGACTTAAGCGAAAATTGGACAAAGAAATGATGAAGAATTGATCCAAAGACTTGAGGAATACATAAAAAGACAAGATAAAGGAAATATCAAGAAATAAGTAAAAAAAGTGCACTCAAGTTCATAGCTCGGCATTGACAGTTCGGACTCGAGTCATGATCTAGAGCAAGTGGAAAAATCCTCGGGTCGAATTCGAAGCAGGAGAAGAAAAACCCGAAGCACTACAACCTCTGGACTGCTCAAAGCATAGCCCAAAGCAAACAAGGTGATGGCCCAGAGTTGGACCAGAAGCTAGTTCGACACCGATCCATGGCCTATGGTTCATCATCGATCCACGAAGCTTGGGTCGAGGATTGTCGTGCAACTTTCAAAGATTATCTCAGAGATTTTTGCCTATAAATAGAGGTGGAGAGCACTTTGAAAGGGACTTTTTTGATTCTTTTCAATTCTAAACTTCTAACAACAATGAGTTGTAAAATGACAACTCTAAAAATTTACTAAGCTGGATTCCTACCAAGTTATGACTACTGAATTGTAAAATTAGTTTTGTAAAAATAGAGAATATTCAATAGAAATCAACTATATGGACATAGGCTGGAGTACTTGCCGAACCACTATAAAAATCTTGTGTTTTTTTCTTATCGTTTCTTTCTTTTGATTGATATTTTTATTTTTGTAGCTCAATTGGGTGTTTGTGCCAATTTTGATGTAAACATTTTGGTACTTTCGCTGAGAGAACTCAGATTTGACAATTTTTAACTTGAATTTGAAGAAGATGAAGAGGAATAACATCAGATCTGTTATTAGAGGAAGCCGGCAAGAACAAGAGGCAATCAAGATGTGCCCTCAGGATCAAACCCCCCATCCATCTATATAGTTGGAGACGAGATGGAGAGAATGTTGAAGGAGATGCGGGATAGGATGATAGCTCACTAAGAGCAGATGTTCAACAGATTTTTTAAAAAAATGGAACAACAAAGAATAAACAAAGTTGCTTGGGACTATAACCAGAAGCCAGAAGTAAGTGAATGCACTTGAAAATATAGCAGGACGAAGTGGAGCAACCTCAGTAGTGGCACCTCAACTAGGTTTTAATCCCCGAGAACAAATACATATCGATCCAAGAGGATTGGGAGCTTCATAAACTTGAACTTGGGTAAAGGTTGAGCACGTCTGAGAAATGATGTTGAGCCAGAGGATATGAATCAGAATGCAAACCTGCAACCATACGAGTACCTACCATAATTTCCCCATAAGAACGATGGGTATAATGAAAAAATGGAACAAAGATTTCCATTTGACGATAATGATATAATTGTTGAAATAGTTAGACGAGCATTAAGAGGTAGACCACCAGACCACAGTCTGGAGGATGTGAACAGAAACCTATTCACCCTTAAGATCCAGTATGCTAGGAATTCATTCGATATTGGAATATGCAACGCGAGGTTAGATCCAACTGTACATCTGATGAGATTCATTCTACATGTAAAGTTGTTGGGTGCATCTGAAGAAGTAATGGTACATGGTGCCGTTAATACCTCAGATATTGATTATGAGGGTAACAACCATATAAATATTGATACTAACGTTTTCCCAAGTTGCGTATAGTATTTTAGGATGTTATACAGGTTTATACAAGTATATAACAATCAAGTTTAAAGACTGATCAGTAAAGAGACTAGAGATTAAGCTTAAATGATGATGATCAAGATATTTTAAAGACTCATGAGTTTAGGGATAAAGACTAGACGAGTTCAAGACTATGGTTTAAATAGGTTAAAATTAATTTTTTAAAGCCTCGGATACCGACCATTTGATTCTTTAAATAATTCTTATTAAAAATATTTAATATTACTTTAATATAATGTTCAAAATATATTTTACAAAAACTTTAATAAATGTTTTCCAAAAAGAAGTCTTTATAAATGTTTTCAAAGTATTTTAGAAACTGCGATTAAATAATTTTACAGGAATTTAGAATTTTTAAACACTTTTAAAGTTTCTATTTTTTTACAAAACACACAATAGCATGTCGACGTACAACCTTAGGTAGGTCGACATATGTACCGCTGGAGAGATGACTTTTGAATTTTGATTTTTAGCCACATCTCTTCATGAGTAGACACTTCCTTTTAAACATTGTTTAAACAAGTAAAAATATACCTTTTAAATTTCAAAAAGTTGTGATTGTTTGTTATATCCTTTCAAAAATAGAAACATCTTTTTAAACTCTACATAAAGGGTTAAAAACTTGGTTTCCACATAACTTTTCTATCCTCTTTAAAACTCTGAACTCTCATTACTTACGTAAAAAGTCATATCAAAATCCGAGAATTGACTATTTTATTATTTTCAAATAAATAAACACTTGGTGGTTACAGCAATCACTTTTCTGATGCGAACCATTGCGATTTTGAATTTTTATGTCCTTTTACACAAATTTTCTTAACATAAAAAGTTATTTTCTAAAATATAATTTGTATGTATAGCTACATAAAAAATTCTGAGCACTTTAAATTACCGTAGCATTTTCATTTATTGTATTAAATTTGAATAGACAATTCAACTACCAAGTTGTGCTTTCATTTTTTTTCAATGGTCACGACTCTTCATAATTGGTCATAATTCTTTCCTTTTAACTTTAATAAAATGTTTTCTTTCTAGTGACATCCCACTGATTATTTATCATGACTATACTAAATAGAAAAACACACCTTCTCCCATGATTTCAACTTTTCTAGTGCTGATTTTACTTCTTTTACTCTTATTTCTTACTAACTATATGATGAGATATTAACTTTACTTCTTGATGAAATTAATTGAATATACTTAGAGTGTGTGAATAAGGCTCTATTTATAGAATTACTTCTATCAATGAGAACGCGCCACATCATATGACACTTGTCATATAAATAAATTGTAACACAAATGCTAAATGACATGTTTCATACACTTGTCCTTTAAGAAGATTATTGTATACATGCATGGTGCCAAGTGTCTTACACATATAACTCAAAAATACACTTGTAATTTAAACAATGAATGTGACTCAAAATACACTATATTCTATGTTAGAGTCACGCTATCTCACACATAATAGTGTTATGAATGAATTTTACAACTCCACCTGTGCTAGATCAGTATTTGAAAATAAAGGATAAGTGGAGTACTTCATTTTTAACATTACGTTTTTAACTGTACGTAATCATTCATGCTTTTTCATGATTTAAACATTCATGATCATAAACTCTTAAAAATATTGGGTTTGATTTCTGAAAGACTAACCATACGGATCCAATATAGAATGAATATTGGTACAAATAAGATATATTCCTTTAGGCACTGCACACAATAAGAAGAGAAAGATGAAAAAAATGACTATGACGACCTTTTGTATGATCAATCATATCATGATATTCTCCGGAAAAGAAAATTCTTCAAGATGGCAATGGCGTCGAAACATATGATCAACCATCTTATTGCCATTCCCAAGTTCTTTTTGTTATTAAATTTATATGATGCTTTTTTAATGATATTTTTTAAGTCTACATACCTCACTTATACTTTACGTATTAGGCTAAAAAAATTATTATAAATTACATATCTTTCTAAACAATGTATAAAAATAAAATAATATTTACTTGAAAAATATATTAAATGTAAATTTAATCATAAACATACTTACATTTATCGAATATTATGATTAGGCTATGATTACATTTCGTAATTAATACGGTTTGTTATATATGAAATTATTACGGTTTGTTATGTAAATTTTTGAATTTTATGTAATAAATTTAACGTGTAAATTTCTTTGTCAAATTTGGATGTTTAGGATTATACAATAATATCATTTATATCAATTCAATTATTTTCTGTACTCTCATTAATGAATTTTGATTTCATATATATTATCTAGTTTACATTTATTTTGATACATTAGGTATTGATTTTGATGTATATATCATCTTACTTAGGAGATTATTGCCATTGTTATTGGTATTGATTATAGTATCCGATATTCATATTTCGTAAAAATTAAATATTTTCTCAAATTTAATCTCTTACAAAATGGCATCACATGTAGAGGGAGTATTTTTTTACTTTATCCATTTTTTTTTTGAAAAACGGGTACTTTGTTAACAGAAAGTCGTATATTTTCATGATATGCCTCATTAAAACCTTGTAATCCCCCTAACCTAAACGGGTGCCTTATAAGGAAAAAGAGTACATATCACTTCCATATATTAACATTACAATATAGGAAAAACAAAAACCAAGTTGTTTAACAAATGGAGGAGTAAAACAAAGGAGAAACCACACTCAAAACCATCCGTAGAAACAACTTGGTCCCAAACAAAGGAAACAAACCTCACAAATAGCAAGTGTATCAAAAATTAGAAAAACAAAGTCCTAACATCACGTGAAGGGGAGGGCAATGTTTTCAACAGCCACATAGGGTAATCCATCTCAAAAGACATTGTTTCATCCAGAAGAAAGAGAATGTCGCGATCTTCAAAATAATAGATATGGGAAGCTCAGAGGGACAGAATTCGGTAGGTATGGAAAAAAACCAATCTCTAAAGCAACCACGGTTGCAAGAGGGGGGAAGTAGGAAGTCAGGGAGGCTGATGAGGAAAAGGAGACCTCTTAGTGACATTCCATTGTTCAAAGATACGATTTGTTTCTGCGTTTATTTCAGGATTCATGGTTAAGTGATGCAGTAACGTTCTAATCTCTTGAATTATCAGGGTGCGTCTGATGGTAGCAGGCATTTCCACCCCTCTGAAGATCCTATTGTTTCTCTCGCACCATATATTCCAAATCAGGGAAGTGAAGGCAATGCTATCAATTTGGGTTAATAGAGTTTGATTCCTTTTTTTCTTACTTATGCAGTCTAGTATGTCATTGATATTGTAGTTTCGATTTACCTTTATGTTGATTTTGTGCGTGATAGTCTCCAATAGATTACGAGAATATGGGCAATTAAAAAAGAGATGGCCTCTATCTTCGAAGTCAGTAGAACATAGGTTACACCGTTGGTCAATATCTGTGTTCCATCTGCTGACACGATCTTTTGTTTTCAATTTATCTTGTATGGCTAATAGTGCACAAGTTGACATTTTAGGCGCACAGCCTTTCCCCCATATGATTTTTGTCCAGAATGGTTCTGGGTTTTTTTTCTTCTGATTTGGTTCCAAGCTGATTTTAGGGTAAATTGACCATTTATTGGGGGTCCAACTCTAGTAGTCTTTACTCATTTGTTGCTGAATGTTGATATTATGGATAATTTGATGAAACTGGATAGGGACATATTCTAAGTGCTGTTTCCAATTATTGTTAGATATCAGAACAGAATCTTTCTTGCCATAACCTCTCACTACATCCATAGCATTCCATCCAGTTTTTTCTATTAGTGAGGTGCCATTGAGCCAAGGATCAAACCACAAGTTTGTAGAGTCCCCATTAACAATATTTTTGTTAATAAGTCCTTTGCACCACTTCTTGCTCTGAGTAAAGTGTTCCAAGTGTAAGAAGCAGCAGGGTCTATGTTAGCAGTCCAGAAGTTTGCATTTTTGCAGTATTTGTTTCAAGTCCATTTAGCCCATAGTGTCTCACCATTACACAGAAGATTTGTAGCCACAGCTTTCGAAATGTCTTCAATTTTCCTTATACCAAACCCTCCCTCAGCTTTGGTTATGCACACATCTTCCCATTTCATTTGATGATTTTTAGATTTCCATAAAAAATTAGCACATAAGGAGTTAATTCTTTGTGTTACTGTCAATGGAAACTGTGTGAACTGAAGCCAAAACTGCAGTGTAGGATAAATGACTGTTTTTATTAATTCAGCTCTTCCACTGATATTAAGCATTTTGCTGTGCCAATGATTAAACTTTTTGTTTATTTTGTCTATAAGCCAACCAAAGTCTCTAGCTTTTAATTTTTTATTTGATAAAGGAATGCCCAAATAAATTATTGGCAGATTGCCAATCTTGTAATTAAGGATTTGAGCAATTTGGGCTTTGTTTGTGGCACCTTTGCTGAGAAACAAAGTGGTTTTGTTGGTGTTTAGTTCCAACCCTGTGATGTTATTCAGCTCTTGAAACACCTGCTTGATACAGTTAGTATTTTCAATAGTTGCTTTGGTTAAGATGAGAATGTCATCTGCATACATCAGATGCGTAATCAGGGGTTCAGTTTGGTATATGGGTTTGATGTTGCCTTTGATAAATTCCATATCCATATTAATTGTCAGAAATTCCATAGCGATGGCAAATAGATATGGTGAAAGGGGGTCACCTTGTCGTAATCCTCTAGAACTAGAGATGAAACCATATGGTGACCCTTCTATTAAAACCGAGAATGTGGGAGTAGAGATACATTCATATATGAGTTCCACGAACGGGGAGGGAAAATTCATAGAGATCAACATATGATGAATAAAAGCTCTGTTAATTTTTTCATACGCCTTGCTCAGGTCAATTTTCAGACATAAATTGTTAGTATTTTTTCTGTTGAAACCCCTAATCATTTCATAAGCCAAAAGGGAGTTTTCTGTGATAACTCTACCCGGTATGAAGGCGTTCTGGTTATAGGAGATAAGATCATTCATCAAGAGCTTCATTCTGTTATATAAGAGGTTAGCTAGAATTTTATATGACACGTTACACAAAGAGATTGGTCTAAAATCACTCATATCCACTGCATTTGGTTTTTTTGCGATAAGACAGATAAAAATGATTAATTTCTCTAATAATTTTCCCAGATTGTAGAATACAATTCATTGCATTCCATATATCATATTTGATTTGTTCCCAATGCAATTTGTAAAATTTGGAGTTCATTCCATCTGTACCAGGGGAACTATTGTCATTTATCTGGAAAGTTGATGTTTTAACTTCCTCCATAAGAAAGGGTTTGCATAAATTTGATTTTGCATTTTATGATAATATTTTCTTGCAAATTATGTCTTGAAATTGAACCAAGTCTATAGGCGAAGAAAATAGATCTGAAAAATATTTTACTGCCGAACGAGCTATATTTTCTGATGTTGATGACCAAGAACCATTATCGTTGAGTATGAGATTGTTCCCCCTAGTTGGATTAAATTTATTGATTTTCGAGAAAAAGAATTCTGTAGGTTTATCTCCTTTAGTCAACCAGTTTATTTTCATTCTTTATTCATTCTCTATCGCAATACTCCTCATTATTTCGTATATCTGGTCATTTTTCATACCATATTCATCGATAAGATAATTATTTAAGGGGTCTTGAACTAAACGCTTATAAATATCATTGGATTCTTCCTTTAACTTGTCTAGTTCAGAATGAATATTGTTTCTATTTGAATTCGAAAGTTTCGGGTTTACCTTTGCTGCTTTTAATTTACAGAGAAAATTATAAAGTGCATTGCCTGGTAACTCCTGCTCCAAAGCATGTTGAATACTGCTCTGATATCCTCTTTGGAGATGCCAAGAATTATTGTATTTGAAAGGTATTCTTCTTTTCTTCATTATTTGATTAGAAAGCTTAACCATAATCGGGGTATGGTCGCTAATGGAGTTTTTACCAAAGTTTACTCCATAGTTTTTAAATTTTCCAGACCACAGATAATTTGCAAAAACTCTATCAATTTTACTATGTATAGAAATTGAAAACCTCCCCTCCATGTATAGAAATTTCCTGAAAATTCTGGTTCAAATATATTCGATTTGGTTATGCAGTCAATGAATTCCTGGTCCCCCACATCAGAGCATATGCCATTATTCATTCTGTCGGTAGTTGAAAGAATAGCATTAAAATCTCCTGCTATAATCCAAGGAAGGTTAACATTCATAGATAGAGCAATGATATAATTCCATAACTCTTTTCTTCTCAATTCCTCATTGTGTGCTTAGACAGATGTACACAACACACTTAATCCACTAGAGCTATATAACATACCAGTAATGAATTAGTCATTTGTGTGTAGGATAATATTAGACCACTGATTGGAATCCCAAATTGTAAGAATACGACTTTTCTGTCCATCTAAAATGTTATGTGAGAACTTCCATTTAGGTTGGACTTTATTCATAAATCTATCAATATTATCTGCTGTTAATTTATTTTCAAGAATACTAATAAACGAAAATATGTTGCTACTCAAAATTCTACTAATTTCGAGTTGTTTAGCTGGGGCATTCATACCCCTTATGTTCCAGAAGAGGAACTCCATCTATTGGTGGCTATCAGGGGTGCTACTTTTTTCTAGGGGAGCAGCCATCCCCAGTATCTTTGCTTTTTTTGAGATTTTGTTCTTACCTTTTAGTTGGCTGACAATTGAATGCCATGCAGGGATGTCTATAACATCTGGATCGGAGGTAGCTTTGAATTCAAATGGAGTTTCATCTGTCCTTGTTTTGCGCGTATTATTGGATTTGGGGATTCGGACAGAGGAGTTGCTTTACTCTGTGGATTCGTGGTTATTGTCTACTGTTTGCACAAAAAATGGACAAACACCTCCAAGTCGTATTATTTAGTTGATTATATATGATTTTCAATGGTTTAGAAGAGTTATGTAAATATGATAAAAGTAGGGGCTGAAATGTAAAAGACACGCAGATTTATAGTGGTTCGGCCGGAATGTGCCTACGTCCACTTTATATGTTATTATCTTCTTTCTTTCGGATTACAAGTACAATGCTTCGTATACAAGTATATGAAAGTAGTTTGAAAGTTCCTTCCTTGCTTGAGCTCTCAAACCTGTCTGCCATTGTTGTACCCCTGCCCCTCTATTTATAGAATGAGGTAGGGGGCAGGGGTCTTGGAAGTATATAACTGCTGGTGGGCCCGGGCTGAAGCGATCTGGACTGGCAACTGTGTTGGTTCGGCGAGGCTCATTCGGTGGTGAGATTGGACCGGTGGTAGCCTCGTTCGGTAGTGAGTTGTTGGAGTTTGGGCCGGTGGTGAGGTGGTTCGGTATCAACTTGGTCCGGTGGGAGAATGTGAGAGGGGCTGGTCCGGTAGGACTTTGGTCCGGTAGGAGGTGCGGTCCGGTGGTGTCTGTGGTCCATTTGGTATGCCGGATGGACAAGTTTCCAAGGAGATGCCGAATGGAACTGCTGCCAAGGGGATGCCGGATGGGCTTTAGCACTTGAGTACATGGAGATGCCGAATGAACCTCGCATGGGGATGCCGAATGGAGCTTTGGGCACGAGTGTTGAATGTACTCCTTACTGGGTGGAATGGGGGATGCCAGTCCGGGTGAAATTGACGCTTCTCAGTCTTGAGATCCTCTGGGTGAGAATTCGCCCAACATTTGCCCCCCAAAGTGGGGCACGTGCTTGCATGTGTCGCGCTTTGTTTCCCTGTAGTGGGCGTGATACGTAAAACGACATAAGCTGGGTGTCCATATCCTTTGGATGTCCTGCAAAGGAAATTACAGTTTTAGTGTGAATTCAAATAACGACCGTTCGGGGTCAAGACATTTGAAATGAAGTGAAGTGCGCCGTTCGAGGCGGGTTAGCGTGCCCCGAGAGGGCTTAGCATTAACGATGCCGGGTTCACGTTAGAGTGGGTCCCTGGATTGTTTTCAAGGTGGTTTATTGCCAGCTCAGAGCATGCCTAGGGATTGTTCGCGATCCCGTACATGTGTAAGTAGCTTAGCCATTCTCTAATTATCAGAGTCAAATATTCGTCTAACCGATGAGCTTAAAACAGGGGTGTCAAAGTGTGAATTCTTATGGCGACGGGGTTAAAAGCCATTCAGAGCGTGCCTATGGACCATCCGCGGTCGCGTACACGTGTAAATGATTAACCCATGTTAGTGAGAGATTCACGACTTATCCATTGTTATCATATTCTTTATTTTATTAGTAAGATCTGGAGTACGGGACTTATCTGAGTGAGGCGCCCTGCATGTCCCCTGTCTTTGGTTCCTGCGAGGTTGGTGTAGTTTTCATTCGGTTAAGGGTTGGTCCGGTATGGAGAGGTTAAAGGTTTCATTCGGCTGGAAATTGGTCCGGTAGGCCGAATCGTTTGGTCCGGTGGTATTGCCATCGTCTATATATAGGGGCTACACCCCCTTAGTTTTCTTTACCGAACCAACAAGCGCCGAATCAATTTATTGCCGAACCAAGTGTTTGCCGAACCAACCTTATACCGAACCAGGTATATACTCATTGCCGAATACACACGTATGTCCTCGTTTCACCGAATGGGACTACGGCCTTGGGGCCGAATGTCTGGTGTACCGAATGCACTCGATATAGTACCACCGAATGGACATGATGACCGAATGAGATGGAAACCGAATGAACTTGGAAACCGAATGAACTTGTGAACTTGAAAACTTTAGTTTGCGAATGAAATCCCACACTTGCACGCACTTGTTTGTTTACTTTTCTATATTCCTTGTTCTAATGCCATGCTTTCCTTGCGTTGCAGTTAAATGTCTCGCAAAGCGGAAACACGATCAGACAGAAAGAAGTCTAGAGGCACAGGAGAGCCTTCTTCTTCCTTGCCCCCAGTCCAACCAGGATCCGGGCAACACCGACCTATTCCGAGGTCTCTAGTGGACGGATATGGTCCACAGGAACTTTTGATCTCTCCCTCGGATTGCTTTCCTAGCTCCCTAAAGGAGGAGCAACTTGACGTCATATCCCGTTCCTTCGGGATAGATAGGGCTCTGATGCTGCTGCCGGGAGATGGAGTGATGCCATATAATCCTCCCGAAGGCTACTTCGCTTATAGCAGATACCATTGTATGTGCGGTGCTATCCCCCTATCAACGCTTGGATAATTAGCTTCACCACATATTTGAAGGTGGCTCCCTTCCAGCTTCAGCCTAACTCTTATGCCATCCTGGTGAGCCTCTTTGTTATTTTCCAGAGGATGTACGGGCGTCCTCCTTCTAACCGGGAAATTCGATACTTGTACAACCTGAGAGGCTATAAGAAGGGGTCTCCGTATATTAGTCTGGAAGCGGCCGTGCCCTTCAAACCAGTCCTGGACTTATATTCCAAGTTTACCATGTTCAAGAAAGAGTGGTTCTTCATCAAGGACGATGCTGTTTCTTTCCGCCTTTTCACTTCCGGCTGTAAGATGGATTTCATTTATATTTTCCATGTTTTGACTGTAGTGTTTTTTCTGACATGCTTCTATTTCTGGCTAGCGACAGGTGGTATTGCAGTTGTGGAGGATGATTCCTTGGTGCGAATGGCTGCTGAACTAAAGGCTATTCCGGCACGGGACCGGTCGGCCTCCTTCTTGATCAGGAACGCAACCCTCTTGGAGTATAATTTGATCTTACCGCACCAGTCCGTGGTTAAGCAAAGAGACACGGCTGAGGAGAAGGCTGCTAAAGCTAAGGAGGGGGCTACGGTAAAGAGCGGTAAGAGGGAGCCTTTCGCAGAGCGTCCCGTGGTCGGGGGGAAGAAACTGAAGAAGTCTGATGGCCCTTCTCCAAGTACTTGCCCGACTGTCCCGGAGGAGGAAGGTGTAGAAGAGGAGGAAGGAGGCGAAGTTGGAGAAGGGTCGGAGGGTGGAGGAGATGGCGACGGTCAAGGTGGTAGTGGTGTTGCTGCTCTAACCTCTGAACAAGACCTCGAACTGGATGAGGCTCTCCGTCGGGCCTTCGGGGAGTCGGAGGGAGAGTCGGAAACGGAGAAGGGAACGGAGAAGGCAAAGGAAACCGGCAAAGCTGTGGCTGGCACTGACCCATCCTCTAAGGGTTCCTCAGCTAGGGTGATTCCGGCGATGCAAGGTGAACTTTTGTCTTCTGCCGATTCTATTTTCGATAGGGACTTAGAAATTTTTTACGGTTCACTTCCGTCCTGGGGTGAGATCCAGGACTTATTGCAGTATCCCACTCCTCCGCCGGGTTTGTATAATAGATGTGTCTTCCCACTTTTCTTTCTTTTTAACTTAGCACATTTTTTGAACTGTGGATTATTGTATGTTCATAACACTTGTTCTTTATTCCAGGGGCAGGCCAGGCAGTTAAAACGTCGGATGTTCGACACCGCCTTGAACAATTTAAGTCGAGGAGAGCTTCCGCGAAACCTTCTACTGATCGCACTGGGGACGTAGTCAGTTACCGCCCTCTTCTTGGGGTCATCGAAGAGGGCATTCAGAAAAGGAAGCGGAGCCGTTCCTTATTTGAGTCGTCCCCTGGTTCGCAGCCTCCTACTCAGCCTCCTCGTGATACTACGGAGGAGAGCACGGAGCCTGGCCCCCCTCCTCCTCCTTCCAAGAGTCCTACTGTCATTCATATAAGGCGTCCCGATGTGCCTCGCCCCGTGCCTCGTGACCCTTTTGCCGGTCGTCCTGATTTAGACCCAAGCTTTCGGGACATTTCATTCGATGAGACCACGGGCGAGCACCTCTTTCCCCGCAACCCCATGGTAAGAGTGCTGGACGAGGCCAAATCTTTAGATCTTGATTTACTTACTACACGGGTAGTCACCATGGGGGATGAGGCCAAGGCTAATATCGACCGGGTGGCCGCAGAGACCAAGAAGTTAATGGAGCATCATGCTAAGTTGGTCAAGGCCGGGGAAGAGATCGGGAGTGCTAACATTCGGTTGAGGTTAAAGGTTGCCGATCAGGCCAAGCAGCTCGCTGACCAAGCCATCCAGATTTCCCAGCATGAGGAAGCCTCCAAGCGGCTGAAAGAGACCATGGAGAAGGCCAGTAGGGCGGAATTACGGAAGATGGAGGTCGCTTGCAGGGAACGGATTAACATAGCTATGGCAACGGTGGATGAGGTTCGAAATGCGGATCTCGAGCGGGTAGAGGAGTTGTCAGGGAGGCTCGAGGCTGCGGAGATGGCTCAGGCCGAGTTGAAGGAGGAGATGGAGGAGATGAGGAGGTCCCTCAAGTTGAAGGAGGAGGAAATGAGGAGGTCACTCCAGGCTGACTGCTTGAGATACCAATCAGAGAGGGACGTCGCCGTCGCCAAGTTGCAAGCTTCCGAGGCCCGGGTGAGGGAGTTTGAGGAAAACGAGGGGATGATGGATGAGATGCTGCAGGATATGTATTTCCACACTTGGAAGGAGGGCGGCTTGTCTTGGATGGACGATTACCCTCGGGTCATGGCCAAGGTGTATCTCCAGGCTTTAGAGGAGGCCAGGGTGAACGCGGGTAAGGAAGGCGGAGAGGCTTTCAACTTGAATGCGGTTACTGCTCAGTTCTCAAAGGAGGAGCAAGCGGCGGTGAAAGAGGGGATGCGGCTGCTTGCTGCAGAGGAAGCGGGCGTGCAGTTGGATGATGAGGATCAAGCGGCGGATGCTGGTGAGTTATTCTTCTTCCCTTTCTTTTCTTCCCGTGTTTCCATAACTTGGTTGTTCGTTTAATGAATTCCTCTTCCGAATTGGACAGGCGGGACTTCTGATCCGCATGCTGGGGGCTCTGATCCTGCGGCTAAGTAGACTGGGGGAGTTGGTGATGGAGTGTGGATGCATCTGCCATCTTTTTGTTTCTTTTTTTATCACTGTTTATGTTAGTCTTTGATATGCAACTGTAATAAAATTATTTGCAAAGAATAACTTCGTGTGATCTTATAATATAAGCTGATTTTGTCATGTTTAAATGTTGTTGCTATCTTTATGTGCCGTGTGAGAAGTATAATTATGTATATGCCTGTGATTCTAGTTGTGTTTGATGTTAAGTTTTTGCTTGAAATATAATTTCACGTTTTGCAATGTCAGTGTATGAATAAGCTATAGTTACGCATTTATGTACAAGAGAAGAGAGTACCGCCCTTTATGTTTTATTCGCAGGCGGTAGCTTTGAGTGTCTTGTGTAACTGTTCACGGGTATAGCTGAGCGCCCTGCCACCCAGTACGCAGGCTTAGAGCCTCATGAGTGAATGCTTCCTATTCGGTTTCCTGTACTTTAGAGTTTGTTATACAGGATAGGGGAAAAATATTTAAATGGAATGGAAATATAGTAAAAGTAAAACTTCCAGTCACGGAAGGCCGTCGATGTGCTTAAGTTCGTGGCAAACGGGTTTTGTAGTCACTTTCCCTAGCTGTGGGTCTTGGAGACATTTGTCACCCATCTTACGCCTCTGCGGGGAGTTTTCTTTTTTACCACAGCTGCACTTAAGACACATCGGAGCCGAGATCGCGCACGGTAACTACCCGAACCATTATGGTCCGTAATCGTGGGTATTATTCGATTTACCGTGGCCGGCTAGCGTGGGTGCCGTTGGCCGTGAACTACCCCTGGCTGGCCACACCTTATGTTGGGGCTTAAAGTAGGTTCACAGTTGCCGGCGAGCCGAACGCCGTAATGAGCTGCCATCGGCTATAGTCGGCCTTTATGATGACTTATAATCGGCTCATTACAGTTGGCTTTGAGGGCAGGCGCGCAATGAGTTAACCCGCAGCAGAGGGATGCTGGAGCAAAAGTGTCTCATTGGCGAGTGCATAGAATCGTAGCGTACCTGTTAGGCCTAGTCCAGATGAGGCCGTGGTGCGTCTTGAGTGGAGATGCCATAGGATTTTGTTCAACAGAAAGGGATAAAACTTAACGAGCAGCCAAGACATAAAGGAACAAGTTAAAAAGAGACAAGATTTTTTAAAGTGGTTCGGCATGGAAATGCCTACGTCCACTGATTCTCTTTATTAATTCACTTCATATGGGCAGTACAAATTAAGAAAAGTATCGACGGAGGTGTCGGATGTTCCATGCCCTCTGGAACACCTCTCCGTCCACTGTTGACAAAATGTAAGCTCCGTTGTGGAGATCTTTATGAATTACATATGGTCCGTCCCAGATGGGGTCCAGTGCCCCGGGGCGTGGAAAGATTCGCCTGAGGACAAGATCTCCTTCTTGTAAGCTGCGATGCTTGACTTTGGAATTGTATTGTGCTGCCACTTTTTGTTTGTGAGCTGCTGCTTTGAGTGCTGCATCGTTTCTCCTTTCCTCGATCAGATCCAAAGACATGAGGAGGAGTTCTTCGTTTTCTTCTGGGTTGTAGTGGATCCTACGGTGGGAAGGCACAATAGTCTCAACTGGGAGCATTGCCTTCGATCCATATGCCAAAGAGAAAGGAGTATGTCCCGTTGATGTTCTGAAAGATGTGCGGTATGCCCATAGTGCCGTAGGAAGTTCGTCCACCCAAGCGCCTTTTGACTTTTCAAGTTTCTTCTTGATTAGGGTTTTGAGAATTTTGTTGACAGCTTCAACTTGTCCGTTTGCCTGAGGGTAAGCTACTGATGAGAAGCTTTTATGAATTACATGTTCTTGGCACCAGTCGGCAAATTCTTCGCTGTCAAACTGGAGTCCGTTGTCGGATACGATCTTGAGTGGGACTCCATACCTGCACAGAATGTTTTTGATCAAGAAGTTGATAACTTTTGCTGAAGATATTTTATTTAAAGGTTCCGCTTCCACCCATTTGGTGAAATAATCGACTGCCACTATAGCATATTTGGCTCCGCCTCGGCCCGTTGGCAGTTCGCCAATTAAGTCAATTCCCCATACAGCAAAGGGCCAAGGGCTAGTCATTTGAGTAATTTCGTTTGTGGGCAGTCGAGGAATCTTGGCGAACTTCTGACATCTGTCGCATTTCTTAACGAAGTCTAGGGCATCTTTGTTTAGTGTGGGCCAGTAATATCCATATCGGAGTATCTTTCTTGCCAAAGTCTGTCCTCCAGTGTGATCTCCGCATCCTCCCTGATGGATGTTTGTTAATATCTCCTTGGCTTCCCTTCCAGCGACGCATCTTAATAAGGGGCTAGAGAAGCCACGCCGGTAGAGGATGCCTTCTTGTATTGTGTAGTGGGGAACTCTCCTCAAGATCTTCTTGGCTTCGTCACGCCTGTCGGGTAGTATGCCATCTTGCAAATATTTCCGGATAGGAGTCATCCAGGTTCCTTCTTCGATTGCAGTTATCAGATTCACTTGTTCGAAACTTGGGGCTAGCTGCCTTGAGATTGCTAGTGCTCCGGAAATGGTGTTGTTCTTCATACTAGCTTGCTTTGCAAGTTCATCTGCCTCTTGGTTTTCTTCTCGAGGAATGTGTTTGATTAGATAATGGTCCAATTGATCGAGCAGCAGTTTGGTTTTCTTTAGGTATGCTGTGAGTCATTCTCCTCGAGTCTGGAATTCTCCTAGTACCTGGTTTACGATAAGCTGAGAATCGCTATGAATACATAAGGAATTGATTCCAATTTCTAGGGCCAGTTCCAATCCCGCTATTACTGCTTCATATTCAGCATCGTTGTTAGTGGCCGTGAACTCCAATCTTAATGCATAGTACAACTTTCTTCCCCTGGGGGTGATGATCACAATACCTGCCCCCGAGCCTTGTTCGTTCGATGCTCCGTCTACAAAGAGGTTCCACTTGATGTTTTTTGCTACTTCGGATTGTTCCTTGCCTTCGTTGATAGTGAATTCGGCAATGAAATCAGCCATGGCTTGTCCTTTGATAGCGGCGCGAGGATGGTAGGTGATGTCATACTGACTTAGTTCGATGCACCATTTGAGGAGTCGCCCAGAAGTGTCAGGACGATGGAGCACTTGTCTTAGTGGTTGATCGGTTAGAACCCTGATGGAGTGAGACTGGAAGTAGTGGCGCAGTTTTCGTGACGCGATCAATAAACAATATGCTAATTTCTCAAGTTTAGGATATCTGGCCTCTGCCCCTGTAAATCTCTTACTTACAAAGTAAACCGGGCGTTGTGTGCGGTCTTCTTCTCTTACCAAGGCGGCGCTTAGTGCATGAGATGATACAACGAGGTATAGGTATAACACTTCACCTTCATTTGGAGTTGAGAGTACTGGTGGTCTCTGAAGGTGTTCGATTAGGTTGAGGAAGGCTTTTAAGCATTCGTCGGTCCACTCGAACCTCCCTTTGTCTTTCTTGAGTGCTTCGAAGAAAGGGACACACTTGTCAGTTGCCTTGGAAATGAATCTGCTTAGGGCGGCCACCTTTCCGTTTAGGCTCTGCATTTCTTTTCGAGTGGAAGGTATCCTTATTTCTTTTAAAGCCCGGATTTGTTCAGGGTTTGCTTCGATTCCTCTGGCGTGGACGATGAATCCTAGGAATTTTCCCGATGATACTCCGAAGGAGCACTTTAGAGGATTCAGCTTCATTCCATATCGGCGAAGTACCCGAAACATATCGTCCAGATGGCTTACATGGTCGTTGGCTTTCCTGGACTTCACCAACATGTCATCCACATATACTTCCATAGTTCGTCCTATCAGTTCTGCGAACATTTTGTTGACGAGGCGTTGATAGGTAGCTCCAGCATTTTTGAGTCCAAAAGGCATGACTTTGTAACAATATAATCCGCGGTCGGTGATGAAGCTAGTGTGGTCCTGATCGAGAGCGTGCATGGGGATCTGGTTATATCCGGAGTATGCATCCATAAAAGATAGGAGTTCGTGCCCAGCTGTGCTGTCTACGAGTTGGTCAATTCGGGGAAGTGGGAAGCAGTCTTTCGGGCAAGCGTCATTCAGATTGGAGAAGTCAATACATGTTCGCCACTTTCCATTGGCCTTTTTTACTAGCACTGGGTTAGCGATCCATTCTGGGTAGATGGCTTCCCGTATGAAGCCATTAGCAAGTAGATTTTTTACTTCCTCATCAAGGGCTGCTGATCGCTCTGCCCCCATGCTCCTCTTTTTCTGCTTTACTGGTACCTTGGTGGGATCGATGTTCAACATGTGGCATGTTATGTCTGGGGAGATTCCTGTCATATCGGCATGGGTCCACGCAAATACATCTAAGTTGTGGCGGAGAAAGTCAATGAGTTGATCCTTCAATTCCGTTTTCAGCTGAGATCCGATTTTTAATAGTCTACTTGAATCATGCTTATCTACCGATACGAATTCCATAGCCTCTGCAGGCTCGGCGGTAGCCTCCTCCTCTTTATCCCTGGGGTCTAGTTCATTGAAGGGATCGCTTGTGTATCGAAGAGGAGGGGCTTTCTTTAGTTGCTATGCCTCCAAGCTTTTCATGCAGAGAGTGGTCTCTGCACCTTTTCCTTTATTCTTTCTGCGGTTATTGCGAAGTTCAGTTACGTAGCAGTCTCGGGCAGCATCTTGATCTCCTTCTACTTCTCCTACTCCGTTGTCTGATGGAAATTTCATTTTCAGGCACCAGGGGGCTAATACAATCTGAAAGTCAGACAAGGCTGGTCTTCCCAAGAAAGCGTTGTAAGCCGAGTGGTTTTCTATTAGTACGAACGTTTGTTTTCGCACAACGGAGCGGGGATGACTTCCTATTTCGACGAAGAGGTCAAGTTGCCCGAGGGGCATTTTTGCATCTCCAGTGAAACCGTGCAGTGGTTTGTCACAGGGGGATACATCCTTCATTGATAACTTCATTTTGTCGAAAGCATGTTTGAACAGGATATTTACGGAGCTTCCCGTGTCTATTAGAATCCGAAAAACTTTAGCTGGACCGAACCAGGCAGAGATGACCATGGGATCCATATGTGGGTACTATCTTCCTTCCAAATCTCGCCTACGAAATACAATGTCATCGTTTTCTTTTCGTTTCGGGTGGCGTTCCTCCGTAATGGAGTTAACATATCCTTCGGCATTTCTAAGCGACTCGCCGTACCTTTCCATCTCTGCCCAACTTCTGTCGGCGATGTGTGGTCCTCCTGAGATGGTAAGGACCACTATCTTCTCTTGACTAGAGCCACTGGTGTTGTGATTGTTGCCATTCCCTCCGCCTACTTCTGGGAGGGGTTGCTTTGAGTTCTCATTGGCAGGAGTTGGAGTCCTGTTCTGACCTTTCACGTAACGTTCCAGTCTTCTTCTTCTAATGTGTTCTTCGATCAAGTCCCGAAGATGGTGGCATTCATTGGTGTCATGTCCGTGGGATTCGTGGAAGCGACAGAACTTTCCGGACTTGAGTGCGTTATCTGATTCTTTCTTGTGCGGGGGGCGCTTGTATCCGAGTTCGCCCTGAGTGGCTAGGTAGATGTTTTCGATTGTTTCATTTAAAGGAGTGTAGGAGTCAAATCTTGGCCCTGGTCGATATTGGCGCTTTTCAACCTTTCTGCCCCCAGCATTGTCTCTAGATTCATTTCTTCGAGCGTCCTTAGCTGCAGCGAGAACCTTGTCCTGAACTGTCTTACCTTGTTGTCCTGATTGCCTTTCTGTAGCAGCGTCTTCAAGTCTCATATACTTTCCAGCTTCATGGAAGAAATCAGGCAAGGTAGCTGGTTTTTCCTTAGTTAACCTTCTGGCAAACTTGGTGTCTGGATGTACACCACTACAGAGGGCCATTAGAGTGAGTTTTTCATCGGCATCTTGAACTGCTGCCGCTGCGGCGTTGAACCGCGTTAGATATTGTTGCAGCGTCTCTCCGGATTTCTGTTTGACATTGGATAGAGAATAAGCATCCTTGGGTTGTTCCACATGGATGCGGAACTGGCTAATAAACCTTTCTTTCAACATCACCCATGAGCTGATGGATCCCTGGGGTAGATGGCAGAACCAGGAGGTAGCTAGATCTGCTAGGAACAGCGGAAAGCACTTGCATAATACTCCTTCTGTTGCTTCACTCATGAGCATATGCTGGGTGTATCTCTGTAAATGTACGATGGGGTCGGAAGTTCCTTTGTAAGGTTCCATGGTTGGCATTTTCCATTCCCGGGGAGTAATGGCAGTTTCGATATTTCGGGTAAAGGGGCTGGTGACCCTAGCGCCTATTCCCCGGTCCCTTTGCTCCCGTTGGACACATTCTCTGAATAATCGTGCCATTCGTTCGTCAGAACTTGGAGCGGACAAAAATGAGCTCGGTTCTTCCCTGCGGGATCTATCTCGTCCAGATGACCTGTAGGGATGGTACAGTCTATCACTTCTAGCATTATCCAGTGGTTGTCTTTGGCTGCTCGGATGCACGCTAGGACCAGCTACAGTTGCCCCCTGCCTTGATCTTCCCCTGTGGGGTTCTGTTTCGAGCACATCCATGGGGTCAACTTCGGGCTGGGTTCTAGCTCGGCTCCGTTCAGCGGGGTTTCTATGATTAGGTGGCATGACTGGTTCAGCTACATCCGACCCTCGCCTGGTGCCTCCCCCGCTGGGTTCGGTTCTAAGGGCTTCCTCGAGTCGGAATTCGGGCTGAGTCCGGGCGCGGCCCCTATCATTGTTGTTCCTGTTGATAGCTTCTTCGAAGAGGGAAGACCTTTGTTGCCTCCGAGATCCTCCGGATTGGGACTCACCCCATGATTCAGTGTTGTGGTTGGACTCTTCAGCATCCCTTAAGCGTGACATGAGTTGGTCCACCAAAGCTTCTTGTTGGGATGTGAAGCGGTTAGTTACTTCAGTCACAACCCTGTCCAGATCTGCCCTAGTGATTGGTTGTTCCGTTGCGGGACCAGTTGGATTTTCCTGATTTTCATCTGGTACTGCTGTTGAAGTGGGCTGATCTGCGATTGCTGGATCTGGAAGGCTGCTAGTTGCGATGTTCTTTCCTTTGTTAACATCCCTTCTCTGTTTGGAAGGCATGATTTCTAAGCAACGAGCGATGTTGTTAGGAAGAAGGTTGAGTGGGAGAAGATGAAGCTTGAGTTCTACTCTCAGTGAAAGCACCAAAAATGTTTGCACAAAAAATGGACAAACACCTCCAAGTCGTATTATTTAGTTGATTATATATGATTTTCAATGGTTTAGAAGAGTTATGTAAATATGATAAAAGTAGGGGCTGAAATGTAAAAGACACGCAGATTTATAGTGGTTCGGCCAGAATGTGCCTACGTCCACTTTATATGTTATTATCTTCTTTCTTTCGGATTACAAGTACAATGCTTCGTATACAAGTATATGAAAGTAGTTTGAAAGTTCCTTCCTTGCTTGAGCTCTCAAACCTGTCTGCCATTGTTGTACCCCTGCCCCTCTATTTATAGAATGAGGTAGGGGGCAGGGGTCTTGGAAGTATATAACTGCTGGTGGGCCCGGGCTGAAGCGATCTGGACTGGCAACTGTGTTGGTTCGGCGAGGCTCATTCGGTGGTGAGATTGGACCGGTGGTAGCCTCGTTCGGTAGTGAGTTGTTGGAGTTTGGGCCGGTGGTGAGGTGGTTCGGTATCAACTTGGTCCGGTGGGAGAATGTGAGAGGGGCTGGTCCGGTAGGACTTTGGTCCGGTAGGAGGTGCGGTCCGGTGGTGTCTGTGGTCCATTTGGTATGCCGGATGGACAAGTTTCCAAGGAGATGCCGAATGGAACTGCTGCCAAGGGGATGCCGGATGGGCTTTAGCACTTGAGTACATGGAGATGCCGAATGAACCTCGCATGGGGATGCCGAATGGAGCTTTGGGCACGAGTGTTGAATGTACTCCTTACTGGGTGGAATGGGGGATGCCAGTCCGGGTGAAATTGACGCTTCTCAGTCTTGAGATCCTCTGGGTGAGAATTCGCCCAACATCTACTACCAGTTTGGTTTTGTACCTCTTATTAGAATCATTGTTTGCCACCTCTATGTCAGCATTTGTATTATGTAGAGTTGGTAGTGATTCTGTATTCATATCTGTAGCATTCAAATTTGTAATAATATACAAACCTTCAGAGTTTGATTGGACTTTCTGTATTGCATCAGAGAGAAACTGTGAGGGTTCCATGCTATCTGTGACTTGTGTATTATTACCTGTTGGATTTTCAATTTGTGTAAACTCTTGTATCATTGTCGAATCAGGCGAATTTCCTTTAGTGTTATGATTATTGTTTGACTCATTTTCTTGAATGTTCCCATTGTTATCAATCATCATCTCAGAATTATCCTCATTAAGTGTTACTTTACTCGGTTTAGGTTGCCACACTTTATTAAATTGGCAGTTCATCTCAGCATGGCCAAAACTTGCACAATTTGAACACAGCGATGGTCTCCATTCATAGTTCACCTCTTGCCAGATCATTTTATCATCTTCGGTAATTATGGGGATTTTCGTCAGAAATTTGAACGAGTTATTTATCTCAATTAACACTCTTGCATAAGCAATTTTGATAATACCTTCAGTAACTTTGTCCAATCTAATTGGAGTGCCAAGAACCGAAGCAATACGGCTAATTCCTTCTTCTGTCCAATAGTCAAGGGGAAGGTTAGGGAGTCGAATCCAAATTGGGATTGTGTGTAGAAGTTCCTTATTAAGTTGCATTCCCAGAGACCATCTTTTCATCATCGTCAGTTTTTTATTATAGAAATATGGGCCTCCTTCTAGAATTTTGTCACAGTCTTTTTTGTTGTTGAATTTTATCACATAGAAACCGTTTTCTTTCGAATAGATTGAGAAATCCTCATCTGGTTTCCAGACTCTAAGAATGTAATCCTTAAAGTATGGGTAGTATGGTTTAGGGCCCACAATGTATACAACTATTGCATTATCCCACTGCTTTTTTGCTTTTATCACAACTTATTCAGACATTTTGGCACATTGAATGTCGTTTAATTCACGAGGCTGATAAAATTTTAATGGGATGGAAACAGGAATATTATTGCCTTTAACCACTTCGTTCCACGCTCGACTGGATGTGGTAGTAAAGTTCCACTTATTTTGGCCAGATTTGTATACGTTATGTGAGGAGTGGACGTCATTTTTATTTTCTGTATTCAGAGAACTTTTACTCGTATTTGTGCCTGTGAGTTGACGCGGTTGATTTTCAACGTTGTGGGGAGAATTATAACTTTCCTTGTCGCCAGTTTTTGGCTGAGACCAGCGATTTTGATCTCGTTTCCATTTTCTTCTTACTACCGTGGTGAAGCCATCTTTGTCAGTAGGGGATTTGCTTGTGCGTGGAAGCTGCTGGAATCCAGGTGGAGGATCCATGGATGTAGACGACGTATCTGAGGGACGGTTGGGTGTTGGAGCCGCCGTCAGTGGCGAAAGCATCAGGAGCACTGAGGATCAGATGTTAGAGCGGTAGGATATGGGTGGCGGCTGAGCGAAATAGGAGATCGGCGAATTAGGGTTTTTAGTATCGGCGAATTATAACATTTTTAGTTGCACAATTTAAAAAATTAGTGAGTTATGTATATTATCCATTTTTTGTTAATGATAAAAAAGGGAGAAAATACAAGATACAACACAAACATATATTAAGGGGGTTATATTATATTTATATACAAAAATATTTACATGGTTGTCATCATCAAAAAGGGGGAGATTATTAATACTTCAGATATTTATTTTGATGAAAACAATCATATAAACATTGATACTAATATTTTTCCAAGTTGTAAAGAGTATTTTTGGATGTTATGCATGTTTATACAAGTATAGGATAACCAAGTTTGAAGACTGATCAGTAAACAGACTAAAGATCAAGACTTAGTGATGACGATCAAAATATTTTGAAGATTCATGAGTTTAGAGATAGAGACTTGAAGAGTTCAAGACTATAGTTTAAATAGGTTAGAATAAAATTGTCAAAGTCCTCGGATAGAGACCATTTGATTCTTTGAATACTTTCTTATAAAAAATATTCAATATTACTTAATATTTTATATTCAAAATATATTTTATAAATTTTTAATAAATTTTTAAAAAATGTTTTTATAAATGTTTTTAAAATATTTTAGAAACTATAATTAAATCATTTTACAAGAATTTACAAGAGTTCAAAATTTTGAAACACCTTTTAAAAAGTTTCTATTTTTTTCAACACATACATAAGTATGTTGACATACATCCCCTAGGTACGTCGACATATGTACCATTGGGGAGATGACTTTTAAATTTTGATTTTTAGCCATATCTCTTCACGAATAGACGCTTCCTTTTAAACAGTATTTAAACCAGTAAAAAGTCACCTTTTGAATTCCAAAAGTTGTGATTGTTTATTACATCCTTTCACAAATAGACACATATTTTTAAACTCTATATGAAGGGTTAAAAATTTGATTTTCACATAACTTCTCTATCTTCGTTTTACTCTGAACTATCACTGCTTATTTCTTATATTCAAATTATATTTTACTTTCTACAAACTACTCGATCATCTATAAGTACTCACTCTTCAATTTAAAGATCAAACTGTTATAGGAATGGCTATTGGACATTTTGTATCCCAACTATAACTGTTAGTATTTGAATATCAACAACTCAACTCTTATTTGTTAGGGTATGCTTGTTGTTTTTTCAAATCAAACGGGCATGCTTGTTGCCCATTCAAATCAAGTGAGTTTGCCCTAGACTCAAAATATAAGAGGATGCATCTTCTAGCCTTGAAATTGTTATTGTAATTGGTTTGCTACTGTACAAAGTAGACGCTTGAAAATAAATCTGTACAAGAAATTGTATGAGATTGGATGTCGAAAATCCAAACTAGTACAAAATCCCTAGCATCATCTCTCCAACTGTTATTTTATTTTATTGATTTTATATTTGTTTATGATTGCATCTGTGATTGATATTAGTTAAAATCTGATTTGTTAATCTTTGATTTGATATTAATCGTTCAAGAATTAAAAAGAATTATATATGTCAAAAAACACTATTCACACCCCCTCTAGTGTTAAATTAGCTTTAAGATCCATTATTTTGCAACCCAAACGTGCTTCATATGGTACTTGGTTGAATTAGGTGGGATGTGGTTTAGGTAGTTAGAGAATGGGTCCATAAGCACATGAGTCGAATTGGTGGATCGATTTATGAGGCAGTTTAAAGTTCATATCTCTCGTCCAATGAATGTGATGACGCTTTCGAGCATGAAACAAAGTGTCAGAGAGACCTTGAGGAGTTATCTAAAAAGATTTAATGTAGCGTCCGTTGGGGTTCAAAAGCCGGATCCATCAATAGTTCTGATGGCAGCAGTGTCTGGGGTTGCTAATAAAACAGATTTAAGATTGCTTTAGAAAGGGATCTGTCGATGGGTCTTAAATAATTTATAATGAAGCTGGGGATTATCTAGAGGAGGCAGAAGTCGAGAATGCTGAAGCAAATGTTGTGGATGATGGAGGACCGTCTAAAATAGGATATAGAAATGGCGATGGAAAGCGGAAGGATAATGATAGCTTCGGAGGACTGAAGCATTTGCAAAGGGAACCGAAGTTTTCTTCGTATAAATAACTTATTGAAACCTCAAAGAACATTTATCTGGATACCATATGACAAAGTCACTATCAGAAACCAGCAAAAGGAGAGCTTACAAATTGGGACAAGAGGTCTGGAAAGTTTTGTTTAGACCTTGAATTGGACAGGCATGAAACAAATAAATGTAGGCACCTATAGGATCTGATAGAGGAGTAGGTTTGGAATAACGGCTGCAAAAATATGTTGGAAACCAAGCTACAGCGGTGCATCAGAATCAGCCACCCACTGCAATGCATGTGTCTGGAAATGGCCTTAGATCTAGATCAGAATGGTTATCCTCTGATCGGGATGGAAGGGAGTCAGGTTCAATTCTCAAACTTTGCTTCCGTTTACAAATGAATGACGCAGTTTTACAATCATACCACTTGCTCATATATAGGACCTCGATCAGTCTCTAAACATGCTATGAGTCAAATGTCTGGCTGTAGTGCTTAATGTTCATCGACGAAATTCTATTGGTTTAGAAAACCGTCGAACGAATTTAAATTAAAAATAACCGCAAGCGCACGGTGTACGAATGTAGCACGCGGCGAATACGGGTCGATCCGCAGGGAATTGATGATTTTAAAATTCTATTCAATCAAATTAAACCAATCTTGAAGAGAATGTTAAACTAGAAAAGAAGAAAAACAAGCAAAAGAAAATTGATAAAAATACGAGTGTTAAGACAATTTAGAAGCAATTTCCACTCTCTAGATCACATAAATCAATAAAATGAAGTTATGATCTCTCTTTTCTTGTCATTAGTGAATTAGTTGATGTGCTTATCATAAGTATGGTATATTTGCGCTATTAATTAGCTCAATATAAACCATCAAACTATAACACAACCACTAATACACTTTTAAATCTCATAAAATATGACAACAAAGTTGAAAGCAAAATCTATTTTAAGCATGGCCTATTAACTATTAATTAGAAATATAAGCCATCAAATTTTAATTTCAACAATCACTTCTTTGCCATAATCATATGTAGATGAAGAGGCAATTTGTGTTTTGTTTGTTTAAGCATAGCCTATTTGTTATAAACAACATAGACTATCAAATTCAAAGCTAAACAACATCATTAAACCACTTCAATCATTCTCATTAAGCACAAAAAGAGAGCATAAACATCAAATTAAGTTGAAGCTACATGATTAGAGAGCTTCATTACCCCTAAATTGAAGGGGTTAAGCCTCTCATATTTGTTATCATATGAACAAATGTAGCTTGCAACATGAGAGAAAAGAAAAGGAAAAGAGAGCAAAGTGAAATGGAAAACTATTCTAATTGCATAAAGAAAAATCTACACTACTTGCATAAAAGGAAATGAACATGTAATTAAAAAGAAACAATAATTAACATTGCATAAAAGAAAAGAATTACATAAGAGAAGAAATGACTAAGTAGCCATGGAAAGAAAGAGAGATTTGATTTATTTTCTAAACTAAAACTAAAGAGAAGGGGGCCTAAGAGAGACTAAGAGAAGAGATCATGTTACATGAAACAAATGGGTATTTATACATGTATGAAACCCTAATTCATATTTTTGGAGAATACCCAAAATGACCCTTAGGAAGTGTGGAGGCCAAGTAACCATTAACATGTCTTAATCCCCCATTAAGTGTACATGAAACCATTAAGTCCAAAAGCATGTGCATTAGCCTTTAATTTGTACATTAAGGTAGGTGGGTAGGTGGAATCCTCCATGTTCTTCACTTTGAATTATTTCTATCTTCATTCCTTTGTATTAATTTTGTGCATGCACATCTTCATGAAACCACTTCTATTTGAGATCAATTTCCTACAAAAATATATACAAATTTTCAATTAATTTTTCTCAAAAGAAATATATGCACTTAAATGACCGTTTTGCCCCTATATGAAGATGAATATGTGAAAATTTGGAATTAATATGAATTTTGGTTAAAACAAGTTAAAATACCCAATATGATCATTTATTTAATTTAAATAGAATAAATATGGTGGTAAAAATATGCACATTTACGTGCACATCACTTAATAAGAAGGATGTTGTGATATTTGTTTGATGTTTGAATTTGAATTCTATGAATGAATTCTTAATTTTAACAATCACTTGAACGTGAAAACTGATATAGATTTCAAAACACCAACAGAGATTGATTACCGCTTGATATTGATCTGTGAACTGATTGAACATGTTTCTTCCAACTGGAGAGCTGGGGGAATAAACTGTAAGAAGTAAGTCTCCTCATCAAAGATTGAGCGGATGGACTTGCGCCGTCGTCGAGTCCCCTCACTGAAGAGCAAGGGGATTGGGGTCAATATAAAGTAACGATCTGGAGAGATCAAGAATTAAACTAATGATCTAGAGAGATCGATGATTTAACTAAAGATCCATAAAGATCAAGGATTAAACTAATTATTTAGAGAGATCGTTGCCTCAATTCAGCCAGACTTGTTATGATGGGACGCTGAGCACTTTCGGATGATCTATAGATGATGCTCTGATCGCTGGCATTGCACTATCCTCATTGATAACTATGATAACCAAATGACCGATGAAAGTCCTTACTTCAATTTGGTTGAGTGTTCTTATAATGTGATGATAGGCGATACTAGATGATTTATAAATAATGTTTCAGCCGGTGGCAATGAACTTACACAATTATCAACTTTTGATTAGCAGACGCATGATTTGTACGTCGTAACTTAAATCATGGACGAACATGAAATGAAGTTGATTTTGATATACGAGCTAACTCCTCAACAAAAAAAGGGACGATTTTGATATATGGTATGATGATTCCAAAAGAACACGGAACGACGATGACTTATGACTGACACTTAAGCAAGGACCTGAGTCCTTGATTATGATGGTTTGGAACGACCTTTGATTTACAGGTAAACTGAAACTGGATGATTTGGTATGATTTGATAAGCCATTAGCCAGAAAATTAAATCACTAGCAATATGCTGACTTCAATATTTGTTCTTGAGCAAAGACACCTTCCATTCACAAGGCATGCTTTGGGAGGGAAGTCAAATTTTCCAGAGTCTTCGAATAGAATCAAATAGAATTTGATGAAAAAATAACGAAGAAATGATCCTAGGACTTAGGAAATACTATAAAATAAAGGATAAAGGAAATATCAAGAAATGAGTGAAAATGGTTCACTCAAGATCACAACTCGACATTGACAGTTCGGGCCCAAATCATGACTCGAAGAAAATGGCAAAATCCTTGAGTCGGACTCAAAGCGAGAAAAGAAAAATCCATTTCCACCTCTGGATGACCGACGCATGGCCCATGGAAAGCAAGGTGGCAGCCCGGAGTTGGACCTGAAGCCAGTTTAACACCAATCCATGGGTTGTGATTCACTATCAATCCATGAAGCTTTAGTCAGGGATTGTCGTGCGACTTTTGTGGTATGATTTGGATGACGTGGAGATCTCATGTAGCAATTTTTGTAGATTATCTCATAGATTTTTTGCTATAAATAGAGGCAGAGAGCATTTGGAAAGGGACTTTTCGATTCCCTTCAATTCTGAACTTCTAACAATGACAAGTCGTAAAATTATGACTCTAGAAAATTATCGAGCTGGATTCCTACCGAGTTGTAAAAATAGAGAATAATTAATAAAAATCAACAAAATGGATGTAGGCTAAAGTATTCGTCAAACCACCATAAAATTGTTGTGTTCTTTTCTTTGATATTTTCCATTTCTACTTAATTGAGTGTTTGTGTCACTTTTGGTGCGGCCAGCAACTTTAAGAGCGATTATGTTTCAAATTCAATAGTTAATAGCAAGAACATAAAGCTTCAAAAAAAAAACCTACAGTAGTAGCTTTCCCAACATGGTGATTTTAAGATGATACAATGATAATATGGATTCTAACGATTGAAATAGCTTCGATGTTGAATTTACTTGCCCACTAATATCCCGAGGAGTCTGGGTTACAGGATTTGGATCTGAAGTATTAACAAAATGGATATATTTTTCTAGAGTTGTAATCCATGAAAAATTTGACCACTTCGCCAACGCTTTCAACCATCATTGATCCGGTGAGCTAAGATAAGTAGAAAAGAGGATATGTAACGATGGATGGCCCGTATTGATTGCTTTTCTGTTTATTCTAAAGAATAAAAATGGAGGCAGGAATGATGCATTGCATTTTAGTATGCTAAATTGTTATGCAATAATTGTAGAGATCTTTAAAAATATGCTAAAAATCCTACATATATTTTATTGTACATAGTAATGTAACAAAAAACATCTTTATTAATTTGAGAATACATATAAAAATTATAGCAAAATTATATAACTATAGGTAATAAGTTTTGAGGCTGTGGACATTAAAAGGCAATTCACGCATAACATAATCTTAAATTTTTGTACGAAGTGGAAAAAAATCTTTAGCATTAAATTTAAAAAACTGGAAATAAATTCATAGTACCAAATTGGAATTGAGGTGATTGTATCAAAGTACTGTTGAAATTCTCAAAAATAGTGAATCAAATATATCCCACATCGCTAAAAATATGTTCATTTTCTTGTTTATATAGTGTACTCTCAATCTCTATATTGGCCGTTAGGGTCAGGTAATTTTTTTGCGAGGGGGGACCTATATGGCGTTGGACTAACACACGCTCGCGGCGCACCGCCTGTCCGACCGATAGAACCGGGCTGGGTGCGGGTCCAATAAGATTGGGCTGTGTCATATATTTTTGCTGCCTAAAAAGTGGACTGGTTTGAAAAACAGAAAGTGTGTTTAAAAAGCCACGGATTTTCCAACGGTTGTGACCGTTGCAAACGAAGAGATGCGATTCAGCAAAGTTTTCAGCCGTTGCAAACGAAGAGGCGCGACTGTTGCAAACCACAATAGTTTTCGGCCGTTGCAAACGAAGAGGCACGACTGTTACGAACAACAATAGTTTTTGTCCGTTGCAAATGAAGAGGCGCGACTGTTGCGAACAGTAACATTTTTTGACGTTGCAAATGAAGGGATGCTATTTTTCTCAACGGGTGTAGCCATTGGGAATTCGGCTATAAATAAGGGGGAAACCTGATCACTTTACTCTCTCATTTTTCAAACCGAATTATCTCTTCTTTATCTTCATCTTCTTAAATCATAATTAGTCCTATCACACAGAGGATCATACAAATCACAATCTTGAGCAGATCATGTATGTTGTATCTTGAAAGATTTTAAATAAAGTCTTAAGGAAATTGTTACGACAAGCCTCAGACGAAATTTCTTTTTTCAACCGGTTAGGTTTCTAGTTGATTATATATATATATATATAAATTTTGGTTTCTACGTTGTATTATTTCTTTAAATAGTATAACGTTTGATTTATCGCTATAGTTATATTACTATAGTTGTTAGTTTATTGTTGTAATTAATTACAACATACTTATTGTTAAAATAAGTAATACAGAATTTCAAAGTAATGAAAATCTGATTTGTAATATTATGAGACAAATTTATTATTGATTAGTCTCTGTTTTGATACACTAGACGTATAACAAGTACTCCATGTATCATAGTATCACACTATACTACGTAGAGGGGTGGTGTATTAAGAACTATGACTAATACGGGCCGCAACCCAAATTCCAATTGCAAAGCAAATTTCAATCAAACCATTGTACAAGGACCCTGACACATAAGGAAAGTGACTGTGGAGATAGATAGACCAGGAATTGAAGGAATTACTTGAAATCCATTAATGCCCCACAAGCAACAGCTTAAGGAACCTCCGTTGCAGTCACAATCGCCGAGGAAACCGAAGAGGGTTACAATATAATGGCAAGGAAGAACCTAAGACTGGCATACAATCACCATAACACATATCCTAAAATGACAAGAACAAAGGGAACAATAGGTGAAGGCATGAGCATTAGTAGCTTCCAACTCCAACAAAACTCCATTCAAACAGAAACAACCGGATATTGATAACAAAAAAGGCATTGAAGAACAAGTGCTTCTTCAAAGACCAAACCAAAAGAATCAAAAAATATATTTCAGTAACACTGGAAGCCGGATTATGTGATTATGAAAACTGGCAAAGCAAGATCTGAACAAGGATCTAAATGAGAACGGGTTAGGAGTAAATGGTAGAAGTAGGCTTGCAGCAACAAAGAGATTTAGGGTAAGGAGGGAAGTGAGGAGAAAAAATTGTGAAGGGATGAAGATTTGATTAGTCGAAAGGAGGATATGAATGGAAAATGAGAGGCGGTGGCAGAAAAGGGGAAACCCTAGCTAGTCCCCAGTACTATGAGCAAAACACACGTTCTCATTTGCGGTGGCAGAAAAGCAGAAAGGTTGTATATTTTACTAATTGAGAATTCATACTATGAGCAAAACACACGTTACATATTTGCGAAGTACTTTAGATGAAACATTTAAATTCTAATTGATGAAAAAAAATTATATCAGAAAGTTTAAGGTATAAAATTGTGTCGAATAGTATACTATAATCTGAAATCTTTACTGCATAACTATGTATCTCTATGCATTAACCCAGTTCAAGACCAATGAATCCAAATATCAACGTCCAATAACGTTTTGAAAATGCAAAAACAAAATCATTTACAAAAAACACTTATTAAAATAACATAAACAAAGCATGCAAGCTTACTTTATTCTTTAAATTTTGTTGTCAAGAATTCTGAGCTTACCATAATTGGCAAACCGAACATAAATTTTTTAATCCTAAAATAGTCATATAGCCTTAAATTCAATGTTTATTACAATGTTAATAGTAACTTGAAACATGAATCTATACTAAGTAACCCTTGCTTCAATTACTTTGGTGTTGCTTTCTTTCAATGCATTAAACTATTGATGGCAAATTAAATGATTGAATTTTTCCCATCAAATATAACCTACTATGGCTTATTCCATATAAACAATTTTTTTTTTACCAAAATGAATTATATTAAAGTTATAAATTAAATAAAAACCAAATAAAATCATATTGTCGCCTTATCCGTTGAAACAAACATCATGTGCCTACAAATCTTTAGGGTAGAAAAAAATATATATCAATGCTATTGAAAGTTCAAACAAAGTTGCTGAAAGAGATCGGCTAAGCGGACCAAAATGTAATAAAAGAAAATAAACTACTAAATAATTCAACAAATATGTAAACAAAACTACATAAGTATGAGCTCTCTATCCAATGTTGAATATGCTTGTATATGATTTTTGTTTGATAATAATAAACATATGTATATTCATTTAAATGTATTTGTTATTATACTATTTTGTTTTTCACATAATTAAATAAATATATGCTGAATAAAATAAGTAACACAGAATTAAAATTCAAATAGATATTTTATTCAAATAAATATTTTATTACAATTTTTGAATAGTACAAAATTTGTGCTCTCACTATATATACAAAATTTCGATTATAATACATTTCAATTTACATAACTTTTCTCACTACATATCACTCGTTCACTCATATTTGTTCTGCAGCTGTATTCTATTCTGTATCCAGCATCTGAATTATCTACAAAATAAACACTGACACGGTAAAATTGAAAAAGAAATATTTTTTCGTGTAAAATAAAATGTGTTTTGAAATTATTATTTGCCTCGGTTATTTGGGTTGTTCGTCATCATTTAATTTTGAATTCATCAAACATGAATAACTTGTGACATGCACAGTGTATCACTGTACATGCCACAAGGTCGTGCACACCGATATACACTTGATAAAATTGCAGGGACAGGTGAGCACAAGGTCAAACCCGAGCCGAGGCTGGATTCAACTCAAGTGCAATACAAATACATCACAAAATTGTCGAGTACAAGTTCTCATGCAGCAAGAAGCCAAAACCAGACCATGCTAACAAGTGCATAAATGTGTAGACATGAGAACAGACTCGTCAATGGAGTCATAAAACCAAAATAAAATGTACAAACCACTAGTGAATTGATGAATACATATACAAGTGCACCACAAACAGACCAGTTTCCAAAATTAAAATGGCAAGCGCAATGTAAAGCAACATAGCTCAAATGAACACAAGTGTAAGACCAAGTCTGAAAACAATACACACTATGATCACACACGCATTGAACCAGTTCAAAACGTGCAATGGACACAACTTTTCTGGGGTAAACCAGATTACAAGACCACTAGTGAAACAAAAGCCTCAAACAAATGAACACAACATTAATGTAACTCAAGCAAACTACATGGTGCAACAATCATATACACACACATATGCATACACACATGTATACATATATATGCTATGTACATGAATCAAATGGCCAAGACCAGACACAAGAAAGAAGGCACCAGAGAAAGGTACACAAGTGAATGGCAACCACCAAAGAGCAACACACTTGAGTACCAAAACAGGTTAACTTCAAGTAAAAAAAAAATGCAAAACCAAACTTCAATACAAGAAACTATTAACATATGCATATGGTCAGACACAAAGGCAGCGCAAGATGCAATGCATCAAGACAACCATGCAAGAGTAAAAGCTGTAGTGTAACTCGAAGCAACTTGAGCTAGCATATCGGACTGCAACAAGACCATTCCAGAATGGAAGCAAATGCAAACTGGCACGAGGCTACAACCCAATATAGCTTCAAATGAAAACAAGTTAACCCCAAATCTGAAAACAATTCAAGCCTTAATATTTACAAGTTTATACGCAGTGTCATAAACACATGTATACATATATACATATATATACACATACATACATGTATATAGTTTAGAAAGCATCACACCAAATGTATAAGAATACAAGTCCAAAAACAGCAACTAGCACATGTATATACACAGTATATACATATGCATATGTGAAAATCAGACCAGCTCAACATTGCAAACAATCAAGCTACAGCAAAGCACATGATGCAATGCAACAAAGTGGAATAGTACTGGAACAATGAAGCAACAAACAACTGCCAATATGAACTAAGTGAAGCCGTGTGTAAGAGGCAATGGTAACAACATCGAAATGAAGTGCGAACAGATCAACTCAATGCAAAGACCATGTCAACATACTTCAATGAACAAAGTCAATGTCGCAGGAATTTCAGTCTGAACATGTCAGACTTTAAATAACAAAGTCAAAGCCGTGGTGGCCAGAGTGATAACAAGAATCGAACAAGTCATAAAAGAAATTACAAGAAAGCCAATTATCTCAAAAATTCAAAGTGCCGAAATCAGAGATGTCAAATGCAAGCCTTGGTGACCAAGCAAGCATAACAGGGAAATATACAAATTGAAGAAGTCAGAAAACATCACTAACATTCAATTATAAATCAATGGCTGAGCTAAATTATCAAACAATTTCAAGTGAACGATAATTTAGGGTTTTATTCTCTTTAGATACCATCAACATCATCGACAATTAAAATCATCGAGTTCAAGCATATCAACAAGAGTAATAAAGGAAATCACATACCAGTTTTATTCAAATCGAACCGGACGAACTGAAGTAGCCGTTTGCAAATCAAAGAGACGATCGATCGATAAAGCAATCAACGCAAGGATATCTATTTAATCGATCTACTGGAATCGACGAAATTTACAGAAACCCTAATTTTCAAAAAGAAAGAGGAACGAACGAGGCAACCATTTTCACAAAGCAAGGATACGGGCTGAAGAAATAAACAGAGAAAACGGGAATAAATTTTTATCACTTCTTTTGGATCGGCATATAATTGTTTTTGGGCTTTTAACTTTAAATTAGGGTTTCTAGTTTTAAGTTGTTTTTAATTTGTAATTTACCTTTTAAACTCTTATAAAATTTTAGTCGTGTGACTAGAAGACGAACTACGGTGGTGTAGTTTGAGAATTCGCAATTCAGTGGTTGAGTTATGGCAGAGTTTTGAGCGTAGAGTTAGGTTAGTCTATAGTGGGTGTCGCAAGTTTACGTGTGTAAGCGTCGGACTACCTAATTTCTAATAGAAACCTTGAGGGCGGCACGTAGGCATGGTTTTGCTGAAGGTGGGTAAATCTGTGTTATTCTATTTCTTCTTCTATTATTTTGCTATTATCTGTGCTGCAATTATTTTATATATTTCCGCATTAATTTTTATAATTAGCAGTATCATCCTATTCACCCCCTTACTCCCTCTAGGATGAAATCGATCCTACATCCAAATCTACAATAACCAATTTGAATTAAACTATAAAATAATTGCAAATATGAATCGAATAAGGACATATCTATGTTGAAAATCTAGGAGAATCTTCAAGCTTCGATACCAATGTTGAGAAATTTCTATAGGAAGAAGAAGGAGGGAGAAATGACTACTAATTTTCTAGTGGAGATTGAGAGAATATTTTGTAAAGAAGAAAAATAAACTATATTTTTCTTTCAAATTTTCGTTCTTGCTTGCATACAATTACATTTACTTGCTTGGATACATCAAATAAGAAAGCACGCCTTAATTTATAATGGAATATATTCTCTAGACTTTTCTTTTTATAGACTTTCTTCAAACTTCTGCTTTCTAGATTTTTCTTAACTAAGCATTTTCTAGAATTCTTCAAATTACATATTTGATAAGACTAGATTTTTCTCCATTCCTAATTTTGGCCTTTCCTAAATAGCAAGGTTAAATTTGCAACGTAACCAATGTTTTCTAAAAACCAAGTTTATTTCCAACATCCCCCGTAAACTTGATTTTGTAACTCGGTGAATGTCTCGCTGTCTTCAAAGTCATCATGCTTCAATGCCTTTGTGAAGATATCTGCAATGTGGTCTTTGAATTGATAAACTTCGCTTGTACCCTTTTTTGCATTCTTTTCTCGAATAAAGTGGTAGCGTAAATCAATATGCAGACTTCGATTATGCAAGACAGGATTCTTAGCGAGTGTTATGGCTGAATTGTTATCCATTTTCTGTTGCATTGTGTTGTGACATATGCAACTCTTTCAATAAACCCCGATGCCAAATTATATGTCGTACACAAGTTGAAGCAGAAACATACTCAGCTTCACAGGTTGATAGTGTCACGATTAGTTGAATTTTTGAGCTCCAAGTGAATGTTGTATCTCCTATGAAGAAAACACATCCAGTTGTACTTTACGGCCATCAACATTTCCAGTCTAATCACTATCACTATAACCAATCAACTTGAAAATATTAGAATGTGAAACCAATAATCCAAAATTAAAGGTACTTTTAATATATCGAAGGATTCTTTTTATTGTCTTTAAGTGCGATGTGGTAGGGGCTTCCTTGTAGCCACTAATAAGACCCACTCCATAAAGTATATCCTGTCATATGCATGTTAAATATCTCAAGCAACTAACCATGCTCTTAAATAGGGTATGATCCACATTCTCTTCTTTCATATGTTTGGAGAGCTTTATACCACATTCTACAGGAGTGTTTATGGGTTTGCATCCATCCATTTTGAATTTCTTCGATATTTCATTTGCATATGATTCTTGAGAAATAATATACCATGTAATCAAATTTTGAATCTAAAGGTCATAGAATTTTCTCAACAACTCTAGAGTCGTCTCTTTTTTCTCCATATATTTTCATCTGATTTACGATAGACAAAAGTCGAGAAAAATAATCATCAATTGATTTTGATGATTTTATATGTAATGATTCAAATCCGCCCCGCATAATTTATAGTCTAAGTTTCTTTACTTTGTCAATTCCGTTAAAATGGTTCTCCAGGATCTCCCATGCTTCCTCACTAATTTTTGCATTAGTTATCTTCTCGAGCAAAGCATCATTTAAACTTTGGTAAATGAGAGTAAGAGCATTTCGATCCTTCTTTTTCAAATTCTTCAAATTATTCCTTTCAATTTAGGATAAAATAGAAATATCGGCGTGTTTTTATGCCTATTTTCTACGATATCCCACGCGTCTTGCATTCCAAGCAGCGCTTTCATGAGAATGCTCCAATTTCCATAATTCTCCTTTTTTCAATAAAGGAACTTGAAAAAGAGTTGTTCATTTTTCCATCTCCTTTGATTAGCAACAGAGCTCTGATACCACTGTTGAAATTTTAGGAGGATCTTCAAGCTTGTACCAATGTTGAAAAATTTCTATAGGAGGAATGAGGGAGAAATAACTGCTAATTTGCTAATAGAGATTGAGAGATGAATATTTTGTAAAGGAGGAAAATAAACTTTATTTTTATCTTCACTTTTCTTTTTTTTCTGGCACACAATTATATTTACTTAGTTGGATACATCAAATAAGAGAGAACACCTCAATTTATAATGGAGCACATTCTCTAGACTTTTCTGTTTCTAGATTTTTCTTCAATCTTTTACTTTCTAGATATTTCTTGATAAAGCATTTTCTAGAATTCTTCAAATTACATATTTGATAAGTCTAGATTTTTCTCCTTTCTTAATTTTGGCCTTTCCTAAATATAAAGATTAAATTTGCAACATAATCAATATTTTCAAAAAACCAAGTTTATTTCCAATAATCTAATCCTAAACCAACAGTAGAAATATCAAGATCATATGTGGAAGTTATTAATGAATTTTTGAGTCTGAGGTGGTGGAACTTTGAAATTGAATTGAATTAATATGGATGATTATGTATGTTTAAACTTAATGATTTACTTTTAATTGAACATTACAACAATTGAAATTTGGAAGATGCCATGAGGACTATTTGTATTTCTTTCATAAGATTTATTTCCCATAAAAAGCGTAGGTGTAAAAATTAGACACAACTTAAGCAGTTTGGATACCAAATGTCCTTGAATTTAGTTTTTGTTATCTTTAATTCATGAAGAAAATGTTAGGATTTTGAATGTAGTAGACAACCATTTAATCAAACTATATCAGGAAGAAGTTGAAGACTTAGACAAAAACGGTTTTGAATTTAAGTTCTGCTAAAGGAGAAAAGTGAAAAGTAAATATAAAGGACTAATTGCAAAAAAAATCATCAAATGAATATGAAATGAGTATATGGTTTCAGGTTAAATGATAACTAAGAATACAAATGGATAAAGACTGAATTTATATATAATAGAATAAACAGGTAAAACAACCAAGAAATTTTTGTCAATGAACCCATGAATTTATATATTTTGCAGAGGATCAATTATTTTAGGGGGCCTCGTACAAAATATAAAAAATTAAGAGGGATCATCTGACCCACCTCAAGTATACATGTATTCACCTTATGTGTTTATTCAAAAAAATTCTGTAATATGATAATTTAAAAAATAATAGTTTATTTCATTGAAAAAAGTGAAGTAACAATTGTAGCTCCTTCAATGATCCATGCAAAGCCTCTTGACTCTTACACTTATAGGTTTTTTTTACTTGTCCGATTTAATGATTTTCTCAATAATAGTATATGTTTGTATTCCAAATTCCATTCTATACTTATAACAAACACTATGTTGAATTTTTTTACGTGTCTTATCATTGACGAGTGAACAACCGAGTCAAAGACAAAAGCCTGAAGGTAATAACCAACTTCTGTCCATATATTCAATCATTTATTAACAACTAGTGTGTGAATCGTATGTTGCATTCGATAATATTAAAAAATTATAGTATTTAGACCTATTTATTAAAATTTGATTTTTTTTATAAAAGAATGATAATTTTAGTGAAATAAATAAACAATAAATTAAAATTATCTTTATTTTTTATGTATAAGTTATATATGTAGCTTATATCTCTATATTTGAGTAGAAATTAATTTTTTCTTTTTTAAATATAAATATAGTATAGATTTTGAAGCTGACATATTTATGATTTATCACATGAATTAACAAGTATTATTCAGTTGAATTTGTTTAAATAAATTAAATTAAAATTATATATTTAATTTAAATATATGGATTTAAAAGTAAACAGTGGGAAGTAATTGAGACGGAATTTATAAAATCTGTAGAAATTTTTGTGTGGAATTATTTATAGTTCAAAATGAAATTTTGAATGCGGGTTTGATTAACTTTGGAGATAAATGAATTATAATTGATTTACTAATTTTTTCATTGTTGTTCATGTACATAATTTATTTTATGTAATTTATAAATTTTTATATTTGAAATGGAAATAATAATTCTATCGTTTTTGTTAATATGAAGATACATACATACACACATGTGCGCATGTGCTCTCACTCTCACACATGCGCGTGTGTGCGCGCGCCCGCGCGCGCATGTGTGAGAGTGAGAGCACGTGCATACATATATGTATGTATGTATATATCTTCATATTGACAAAAATAAGCACATGTTTTTAGGATTTATTAAGAGTATTAGACTCACTATTTACTGAGTCTATTCTTATTTTATATTTGAGATTACAACAGAGTTTAAAAATATGGATTTGATATATAAATTATTTGGAAAACAATGGAGTGGGGTCCGTAAATATTTGTGAAAACATTAAAATATAGATATTTGAAGCTAAAAATAGGATATTTCAATACAATGTATGATAACTTTACTGAGATAAATAAATAATAAATTAAATCTTTTAATATTGTTTGTGTATATTGTTTTTGTTGCGCGATTTATGTATCTTTATTTGAAAAAATTATCTAACCCTTTTGTTGATATGAACATGGTATATCTGTAGCTGTCATATTTAGTATATATTAGATGAACTAGTGAATCTTTATTAACTGGATTGATTTGAATAAATTAAATTCAAGACTATGTAACTAATTTAAATTATTGACTTAGATATACAAACTTAGTTGATATTAAGAAGGGTTTTGTAATAATTATAGAAATTTTAAAATGTAGGCACCTAACATTTAATTTTTTATATAATATAACGTAGGGTAAGTATATCAGTTTAAATGAATTATAAATTAAATTTGTAATTACCATCATGTATATAATTTATGTTATATGGTTGATGTATTTATGTATTTGAACAGATTTTTCACTACTACTATCAATATAAATATGATATAAATATTGAAATTTTCGTTTTTTTTCAATTTACTAGGAGAATTGTGATGAACCGCAAATTCATACCCTTTGAATCGACAATAAACCATATATGTTCGACCCAAAAAGCACAGAATAACAGAAGGTCGTGGGAAAGAAGAGAGATGGTGAGAAGATAGAAAGAATAAGAAATTAAAACAACACAGAATCTCACATTGCAGTGGAACAACACATATATAATAGAATATCAATAGTCTTTACAGAAATGAAAACTGTAATATGCATACATCAATCAGAGTACACAATCACTAATTATCAGCTTGGATAGTTATAACAACCTGTCCTCACAGTTGCTGATAATTAAAATAAACAATGCAGCGGAAATAAACAAGTACGAGAATACGTCTCTATCATCCAACTCGTCTCCTGAGCTCCAATGCAACCTAAGCAACATGTAAATATACTCGGTTTGACATGAGTATTGAAAGGAAAGAACGCCTGGATCAGTCTGGTAAACCAGCGTGAGAAAACACATCTCTATTGAATTTATAAAGTTATTAAGATTCCTTTTGAAAACGAACTGTATCTCGTAAGACCACGCCGCACATAAACATGGACGAGTTTTTACCTTACAATAACCAAACCATTTTTTATCAAATCATTTGATATTATAATGGTGTCTAAGGGTTTAAAGTAAAATATGAATATAGCTAAAATTCTTGCATATCACGTTCAGCATATTTGGTATACAACTAAAACCGTATGAAGCTTATTAGAGAATGGTTTCCATACAATGACTTGGCACTAGGGTACCGACCATCACAGTACACCTCTAGAAAAATGTACCGAGGTCGAACCTATAGATCCCTGACAATACAAGACCGGCCTACCCTTTACTAGATAGTACCGAATATGTTATCACCCTTGTTGTTCCTAACCTTTTTTTACTAAGATCTCATTCACAACAAATCCATAAATATGTAGATGTAGGGTATCTAGAAAGGTGACAACATACCCTAATGGGTGCAACCCAATTAGCCTTGCTGCGCCTCCTCTGATTTTCAGTCATTCCCGATTGATGAGGCTTGAGGTACGTTTTACCTTTTATATAGCAAACCAACTTGAAATGCTAACACTACCATCCAAACATCAATGCAACGCTAGCATTCATCCATACAAGATTGTTACTGGATCGAACGAAATCGAAGGCACTATTTTCTATTTCATCCATCACGGGGACTCCTCCCTAGGAAAATAGAAATAACCCTTGCACTTTAACTCCATCTTTGGCTATCTTCAACATATTCCAATTCGCAACGCTTATGCCAATTCGAAGTGGTTTCAGATAATAAATCCGATCCTGGTCTCTTCGAACTAACAACGATAGTTTAAAATTGGCTAATACTTTGATAGTCGGTTATTTAACTATCAAAGAACAAACATCCATCCAAAGACTTATTTCCAAATAGAAATACTACTGGTTAAGCACCAAGCAACACTGAGCCTCTTTAAGTGATTTTATATTAATTAAATCACTTTCCCGATATTTATCACAAAATATCTCTACTAGGATATATCCTCTAATCACTTTATCACTTACGATATTTGGAAAACATTTCCATATACTTATCTCGACGGTATAAGTATATTCACAAACCATCTCATTTTCTACACTTAGATATATCTTGATATACTTAAATCACATTAAGTATATTTACAATCCTCTTTTGGAGAAAACTCTTTATTTCCCAAAACCCACTTTATTGGGTTAAAACGAATGTTGTGTAAAACATCGTTATGACAACCCAAGACACTATTATAGGGATTCAACTAATTATACTTGATACCAATTTTTCGAACTTCAACTGCTAATTAGATAACAATGAAGCCAATCAAGTTGGGGTATCATTACCTCTCAGACCCTGACTGAACAATGTTCTTAACTTCAAAATAGATAGAAGTTACCATTTCCATTATTAACACTAATATAGGACATATACATAAATCCTGTTTACTGTACAAAACCTTCTTTCTGGAATACCAACTATAATAATAGTGTTATAGTCTATGCCTTCTTTACTTTTCACAAAAAGTCTATTACAAGAATAGATGTTGAAATCTTTGTTTCCGTCACTTAACACATTTTAAAATCACTTTTAAAATCATTTGAACTCCATTCAAAAATATTACTTCCAAACCATTTCTAAAAAGATTATTCTCTTTAAACGTAAACGTATTTCCTTCATATAAAATCCATATTCAAAACTCTACATAAAACATTTCTATATATTTATAGACTATGTTTATGAATTTCACTTTTATTTAATAACTCCTTTTCTTTATAAAATCTCTTCATTTATAAAATTCTCTTTATGTGACGACCGCCCATGACTCCCGCACCAAATGAAGGAAATAATGCGCTAAAAGGTGTGCCAGGCAGCCATGGACGATAGTCAGGGTAAAACAAAACAGAAGAATCTCTATCGCATAACTCACAGCGCATGGATAAAATACAATAGAGAAATATAATATAGTGAAGCTCCATAGAACAGAACATCATCATATAAGCATCACAGTAGTTTCATACAATCATCTACTCAAATCCATACATGAAAGCCTCACTACAAATCACTCAACCAAATACAGCAGCGGATACCCAGTACATATAGTAAGAAAACTAATATGCAAAGCCTCCTGCTCGTCTTCGTCATCTTCATCGTAGAACTCCTAGCACAGCACCTGTCACCTGCTACCTAGTCTGCCCATCCCAACATGGATGAACAGCCCAAGGTAATAAGAGGAGACATAAAACCTTGAGTCAGACAAAGTCTTAGTGAGCAGTAAATTAACTATCAAACATACCAAAAGAGCATAAAGGATAAAAGGAATAGGAACCAAACCATCCCACTCCACCTCTTTCTACAGTGATAGCCCCAGACATACACTAAGGAGAAGCAAGCATAACAACATAGACAATTAAGGTAAAGCGAATACCACTCGAGTCAAGGACGATGTTTTCCAAATACAAACCCCCAAGGCCTAAACCAAGATCAGATAAGCACCCAGAAAACACCGCTCTTGAAGCCGAATGATAATACAACCAAACATCCATGACTCTGGCTATCACTGTCATCCTTGCCTCGATTTCACCGTTAGTTGAATGACCATCTGTCAAGGGCTAATGGTAACCCCGGTTCTAACCATACTCCGCACACTGCCTTGTGCCTAGGACTTATCTACTTTGCCCAGAGTACTCAACTACCTACCTGTAGTCTTTTGGGTGTCCCGACTACCTTCCTGTAGTCGTTATGGGCGCCCCATGTACTCTTGCTTTTGAGCATGCTAGAACCTTCAACAACGACGAGATCCAAGCCTCCTAGTCATCCTCCTCGACGACTACTTCCTCATACAAGCTCAAGCTACCTCTTGAACAATCCATTATCAACCAACTTGAACTACCCTTCAAGTTATCAACATGCTTGGAATGATCCCTTCCTGGATTAAGCCAAGACTCACATCATACTTCGCTTCATCGCATCAAAGCAAAGTCTCAACTCAACAACATGGTTTGCCTCATCAAATCATGGCAAAGTCCCATCTCAACATCATCCAATCTATACATATGAGCTTCAACATCCGCTACATATGCCTTAAGCAGCTTTCACCGTTCAAGAGCCTTCTTCCATAGCTTTTGAATCCTCTTTCATCATCTTGTTCCAAATCAACTACTAGCTAACTTGGAAACAATCAAATCAATCATACATTCAAATAATCAATCATTCAAACAAGATCTATTAAGCAATTTAAGCAATATCAACTATAATGGGAATTTCGTAAATAAACGAGCAAAAGTCCAACATATGTGAAATCATGGTTTTTAGCATAGATCTATCAAATCTAAAACATGGGTTTTGTCTCTAATACTTGTTAAACTAACTTGCATAAGTAAATATCTTCAAAAACAATGGAGCTAGACTCGGATTCAAGAAAAATGCATGAAAACTCTAACTTTAACACTCAAACAAGCCACCAATCCAATATACTCCCTTGGATCCGCGTGAGAGATAACTACCACTCACCAAATCACCAAAACAACCTAAAATCAATCAACTTCAGATCTGGACAGCAAGGACTTGAGCTTGATCCGGAGAAACCTCGCTTAAAACGATGAAATCTAGCTTTGTTGGATGAAGATCTTCAACTTGGACACTTGAATCTTCGATCCCGATCTTCGATCTTGGATGGATGCTAACACTTGATTGGAATGGAGAAAAGAAGATGAAGAAATGTTGTAGTCGAGTCTTCAAAATGGCAGCACTTCGTTGCTTCAAAAACCGGTGCCAAAAAGTGAGCCGAACCCCTCTATTTATAGGCTGGAAACTCCTTAGGTCGTCGCCCCTTAGATCGTCCCCGACCTAACTATGAGTCGTTGCCGACTCATCAGCCCCTACGACCTACGACCTAACCAACACAACATACAACCAAGGCCGACTTACGACTTAACCCAGACGCGACCTAAAACACAGGCCGACCTAACGACTCAACGCACCGCCGACCCAACTGTCACACGACTCAACACACTGCCGCATTTCCTAAGTCCTAGGTCGCCTGACGACTTAACTAGCATGCCGACCTAACACCAAAGCGACTCAACCCTTAAGTCGTTCAAACGACTTAACAACCTATCTCCTTAACTCGCCGCCGACCTAACACTCTGCTAACTCGTAACTCGCTAACACACAAGCCTTACTAACTCGTTAGGTCGCAAACACGCTAGGTCGTTCCAGACGACTTACGACCTAACTTTCTAACCTGTTAACTCGGCCATATCTACTAACTCGTACACGAGTTAATCCTTACCTCGGTAACTCTTTAACCCGGTAACACGTAAAGAACACTAACTCGTTAGCTACCCTGCACACTATAACTCGCTAACGACTCAAGGCCACTGACTCGTCCAAGCTATGAGTCGGTCTAACCTATAACTCGCTAACACCTATAAGTCGTTAACGACTCAACTCATATCATGTTAACTCGTAAGCCTATGGCTCCACTGACTCGGTCACGACTCATCATCACACGAGTTAACTTTACAACTCGTGCACGACCCATTCCCTTAAGTCGTACACGACTCATCCATGAGCCGTTCACTGCCTTAACTTGTTAACTCGTATGCGACTCACTTCCTAACTCGAACACGACCCAAGCCTTGTTAACTCGGCCACGACTTAACACTTAAGCACACGAATTAACTTCCTAAACGACTCAGGCTAGAGACAACATCAACAACACTAACAACCTGTCAATTCTACGATATATCGACACGTAAAATACGGGTCGTTACATTCTCTCCCCCTTAGGAATTTCGCCCCCGAAATTCCAAGCAAACAACAGCAATCAAAGATATTCCGCATGCCTACCATCCATAGCAAACAACAAACCATGCATCCAATTCTAGCCTAGCATGCAGAATTCTAAGATAGAAATCAAGATGCAAATTCATGAGATGTCACGACACCTTAGGGCCATACCTCGAAGAGTTCTGGATGAGCTGCCTTCATCCTCTCTTCCTCCTCCCATGTACAGTCGTTAACATCATCACTCCATTGTACCTTGAGCAACGTAATCGTCTTCCTCCTAAGCTGTTTCGTATCGGTTTCAACAATACGAAGCGGCTTACGAGGTCTCGAAACAACAGGATCAACCTCCAAGTCTTCACAGCTATCAGCAGAAACCACCGTAGTTGGGTCGTGCACATACTTCCGTAGATAAGATACATGAAAAACATTGTGCACACCCGCCATCTTTTCCGGTAACTCCAATCTATAAGCGAGCTTTCCAATTCGCTCGATAATCGGAAATGGTCCAACAAATCTCGGAGTCAATTTCCCTTTCTTCCCGAATCTAACAACATTCTTCAATGGGGAAATCTTCACAAAAACCATATCACCCACATCGAATTCCAAATCCTTTCGACGATTATCTGCATAACTCTTCTGACGATCCTGGGCTGCCCTCATTCGTTGCCGAATGATCTCTATACAATCCGTAGTTTGACGAATCATCTCTGGCCCAAGCATCAGCTTTTCTCCCGTTTCCAACCAACATGTCGGAGAGTTACACGGTCTTCCATATAATGCCTCATATGGTGCCATACCAATACTCGACTGATAACTGTTGTTATAAGCAAACTCCACCAAATGAAGGTGATCTTCCCATGATCCTCCGAAGTCCAAAACACATGCTCTAAGAAGATCTTCCAAAACTCGGTTGACTCTCTCAGTCTGACCATCTGTTTGAGGGTGATAAGCTGTACTCAAACACAACTCAGTTCCCAAAACTTCCTGGAAGCTCTTCCAAAATCTACTAGTGAACAATGGATCTCGATCGCTCACTATACTCTTCGGAACACCATGGAAACGAACTATCCACTTCACATATAATTCAGCCAACTTCGATGCAGTCCTAGTCGATCGAACAGGAATGAACCTTGCACTCTTGGTCAAACGATCTACTATGACCCAAATCCCTTCATTCCCTGCTCTTGTCCTAGGTAGACCATCGATAAAGTCCATCGACACTTGCTCCCACTTCCATGCAGGAACCTCCAATGGCTGAAGCAATCCACTGGGCTTCTTCTGCTCAGCTTTTACCAACTGGCAATTCATACATTTGGAAATAAAATTTCCAACATCTTTCTTCATACCTTCCCAGTAGTAGGTCCTCTTCATATCCCGATACATCTTATTTCCACCTGGATGAATTGTCAACTTCGAGTGGTGACTCTCCCTCAGAACTTCATCTCTCAATCCATCTACATCGGGAACAACTAGTCGCCCTTGCTTTCGAAGCCAACCCTCTCGATCGACTTCAAATCCTTTATCCTTCTCCGGGTCCAATCCAGATTCCAAATCACAGATAATCTTGACAAGCTTATCATCTCCCCTTTGCCTCTCACCAATTCTTTCCACAAGAGTAGGCCTTATCGATAAGTTTGCCAACATCTCAGGTTCCAATTCACATCTAGGCCTGAAATCAAATCCAGCCAAATACTCAAGACTCTTCCATTCCGAAAACATGGCTCCCAATCCTGCATGTCTTCGACTTAACGCATCAGCCACTGCGTTACCTTTCCCTGGAGTATAGGCTATACCAAAATCATACGATGCTAAGAACTCTAGCCACCGTTGCTGTCGAAGATTCAAATCCTTTTGGGAAAACAGATACTTCAACGACTTATGATCTGTAAACAGCTCAAATCTAACTCCCAATAGGTAATGTCTCCACATCTTCAAAGCAAACACTATTGCCGCTAACTCCAAATCATGAGTCGGATAATTCCTTTCATGCGGCTTCAGTTGTCGACTAGCATACGCAACAACTTTATCCTTCTGCATTAGCACCGCTCCTAGTCCAGTGCCACATGCATCGGTGTAAACCACCATCTCATCATTCCCACTCGGAATAGTCAAAACAGGAGCACTTGTCAGTCGTTCTTTCAGGATTACGAAAGCTTGCTCACACTTATCATCCCATCTGAACACTTGGTTCTTCTTCGTCAATCCTGTCAACGGTGCAGCTATCTTGGAAAAGTCTTTGATAAACCGACGATAATATCCTGCTAATCCAAGAAAACTTCTCACATCAGATGCATTCTTAGGTCTAACCCAATCCTGGATCGCTGCCACCTTAGCGGGATCAACCGCTATTCCATTTCCAGAGATAACATGGCCTAAGAACCTCACTTCACTCTTCCAGAAGTGACACTTCGAAAACTTAGCCTTCAGCTGATGTTTCCACAAAATTCCCAAAACAATCCTCAAGTGCGTCTTGTGCTCTTCCTCGGTTCTGGAGTAAACCAAAATATCATCCACGAACACAAGCACGAACTTATTCAACTGATCTCTGAATACCCTATTCATAAGATCCACAAAATATGCTGGCGCGTTAGTCAATCCAAACGGCATTACCAGCCACTCATAAAACCCGGATGGTGTCCTGAAAGCAGTCTTCGGCACACTATCCTTTGCCACTCTCAACTGGTGAAATCCCGTTGCCAAATCCATCTGAGAAAACACCTTAGCCTCGTGAAGCTGGTCAAACAAGTCATCTATTCTCGGCAATGGATACTTGTTCTTCTTAGTCACCTTATTCAGCTCACGATAATCAACACACAACCTCAACGATCCATCCGCTTTGGTTGCGAACACAACGGGCGCACCCCATTCGGACACACTCCTCCGAATGAATCCTTTCCGTAAAAGGTCATCAACTTGCACCTTCAGCTCTTGCTGCTCCCTCGGTGCCATCCGCCTAAGAGGCATCACAACAGGTCTGGCTCCCTCAACTAGATCGATACGAAACTCGATCTCCCTATGCGGCGGCAACCCTTTGACTTCGTCAAAGACATCCTCAAATCCATTCACGATTGGCATCGATGACAGTCCATCCCGTGGAACAACCAGCGAATACATGAAGCTCATGAAGACGCCTTCTTCATGCTTACATCGTATCACAACCTTTCGCCCCTCCACATTCCCGACTGTCACCTCCAATCTCTCACAATCAATCCTTGCCGCATACTTCCTAAGCCAGTCCATACCCAAAATAATTCCGAACCCCGCAAAGTTCAGAACAAAGCAATCACAAACAAACGAGCAATCATGACTCGACACAACTAGACCACGGCATATCATACACAAACATGACGAACCCCCAACCGGATTAGTCACAACCAATGGCCTATCAACAATATCCGGTTTCATACCTAACCGGCATACCAACTCATCACAAACAAAAGAATGCGACGCTCCAGTATCAAACAACACTCTAACTGGAACACCACAAATAGAAAGAGTACCTTGAACCACCACACTCTTCCCCTTCTCCTCAGCAGTAGGAGCTTTCGAAGACGATGGAACAGCCCCCAAAGCATAGGCTTGCACAACCTGCCTATCTTTCCTCGGTTCTGGACAATCCTTCTTGATATGTCCCAGCTTATCACAGTTGTAACACTTTCCCGGCACTTTGGGATTCTTACAATCTTTGTAAAGATGGCCCTTCTGTTGGCAGTTGTAGCAAGTCATTTCGCTCTTCGGCTTCTTCTGGCCATCCTTACCCTTCTGTTGCTGCTGCTTCCTCCTCTTATTGCCATTCTGGTGTGGTTTAGATCCTTCCCTGGTTACAGCAACAACAGAACTTTCCTTAGGAAACAAACTCTCATGCCTAAGGGCTTTCTCCACAAGCTTCTCAAATGGATCGTCCAAATGATCCACTAACTGCCTCCCAAGATAAGCATCCAGACCAGTCACAAACTTCTCATTCTTCTGATAGGGAGAATCAATGTACGATCTGGCATACTTGGACAAAGCTTCAAACTCAGAAATATACTCAAGAACTGGTCTCCCACCTTGCTTGAGCTCTACAAACCTCTTGAACAAAACAGACTTCTGAGCCGTAGAGATGAACTTGGCTTCAAATCTAACTTGGAATTGCTCCCAAGTAATCTCTTCTTCTGGGGTATCAATGGTGATAGAATTCCACCAATCAGCAGCTCTTCCCTGAAGCTGTCTCGATGCAAGCTTTCTCTTAGTTGCATCCTCAATCCCTAAGTCACCAAAGATCCTTCGACATGCATCAATCCATCTCTGCACCTCAATAGTCGACTCCGTCCCCAAGAAAGCTTTTCCTCCAAGAGAAGTATAATCCTTGCAAAGCTTAGCAAAATCCACCGGTCTTGGAGCTTGAACTTGAACTCCCACATCCACTGATGATCCTGAAGCTGGTATCCTTCTCATGATCGAAGTCATCATCGCTTCGAACATAGTTCCATAATCAACAGCTCCTTCATCAGCACGGCTTTCCCTTGCAGCTGGTCTCCCTCTTCGACTCATCCTTAATATCTGTAATAAGAATGATTAGAACACCTTAAGAAACAACTGCATAAGGAGTTCAAATCCTTCCAGGCTACTATATTATATATAGTAATCATTCATCAAAATACAATTACGCCTCTCATACGTCGTTACGTCAGCGAGCGTTGGCTGAAATCGATTAACCAAAGCTCTGATACCAAATGTGACGACCGCCCATGACTCCCGCACCAAATGAAGGAAATAATGCGCTAAAAGGTGTGCCAGGCAGCCATGGACGATAGTCAGGGTAAAACAAAACAGAAGAATCTCTATCGCATAACTCACAGCGCATGGATAAAATACAATAGAGAAATATAATATAGTGAAGCTCCATAGAACAGAACATCATCATATAAGCATCACAGTAGTTTCATACAATCATCTACTCAAATCCATACATGAAAGCCTCACTACAAATCACTCAACCAAATACAGCAGCGGATACCCAGTACATATAGTAAGAAAACTAATATGCAAAGCCTCCTGCTCGTCTTCGTCATCTTCATCGTAGAACTCCTAGCACAGCACCTGTCACCTGCTACCTAGTCTGCCCATCCCAACATGGATGAACAGCCCAAGGTAATAAGAGGAGACATAAAACCTTGAGTCAGACAAAGTCTTAGTGAGCAGTAAATTAACTATCAAACATACCAAAAGAGCATAAAGGATAAAAGGAATAGGAACCAAACCATCCCACTCCACCTCTTTCTACAGTGATAGCCCCAGACATACACTAAGGAGAAGCAAGCATAACAACATAGACAATTAAGGTAAAGCGAATACCACTCGAGTCAAGGACGATGTTTTCCAAATACAAACCCCCAAGGCCTAAACCAAGATCAGATAAGCACCCAGAAAACACCGCTCTTGAAGCCGAATGATAATACAACCAAACATCCATGACTCTGGCTATCACTGTCATCCTTGCCTCGATTTCACCGTTAGTTGAATGACCATCTGTCAAGGGCTAATGGTAACCCCGGTTCTAACCATACTCCGCACACTGCCTTGTGCCTAGGACTTATCTACTTTGCCCAGAGTACTCAACTACCTACCTGTAGTCTTTTGGGTGTCCCGACTACCTTCCTGTAGTCGTTATGGGCGCCCCATGTACTCTTGCTTTTGAGCATGCTAGAACCTTCAACAACGACGAGATCCAAGCCTCCTAGTCATCCTCCTCGACGACTACTTCCTCATACAAGCTCAAGCTACCTCTTGAACAATCCATTATCAACCAACTTGAACTACCCTTCAAGTTATCAACATGCTTGGAATGATCCCTTCCTGGATTAAGCCAAGACTCACATCATACTTCGCTTCATCGCATCAAAGCAAAGTCTCAACTCAACAACATGGTTTGCCTCATCAAATCATGGCAAAGTCCCATCTCAACATCATCCAATCTATACATATGAGCTTCAACATCCGCTACATATGCCTTAAGCAGCTTTCACCGTTCAAGAGCCTTCTTCCATAGCTTTTGAATCCTCTTTCATCATCTTGTTCCAAATCAACTACTAGCTAACTTGGAAACAATCAAATCAATCATACATTCAAATAATCAATCATTCAAACAAGATCTATTAAGCAATTTAAGCAATATCAACTATAATGGGAATTTCGTAAATAAACGAGCAAAAGTCCAACATATGTGAAATCATGGTTTTTAGCATAGATCTATCAAATCTAAAACATGGGTTTTGTCTCTAATACTTGTTAAACTAACTTGCATAAGTAAATATCTTCAAAAACAATGGAGCTAGACTCGGATTTAAGAAAAATGCATGAAAACTCTAACTTTAACACTCAAACAAGCCACCAATCCAATATACTCCCTTGGATCCGCGTGAGAGATAACTACCACTCACCAAATCACCAAAACAACCTAAAATCAATCAACTTCAGATCTGGACAGCAAGGACTTGAGCTTGATCCGGAGAAACCTCGCTTAAAACGATGAAATCTAGCTTTGTTGGATGAAGATCTTCAACTTGGACACTTGAATCTTCGATCCCGATCTTCGATCTTGGATGGATGCTAACACTTGATTGGAATGGAGAAAAGAAGATGAAGAAATGTTGTAGTCGAGTCTTCAAAATGGCAGCACTTCGTTGCTTCAAAAACCGGTGCCAAAAAGTGAGCCGAACCCCTCTATTTATAGGCTGGAAACTCCTTAGGTCGTCGCCCCTTAGATCGTCCCCGACCTAACTATGAGTCGTTGCCGACTCATCAGCCCCTACGACCTACGACCTAACCAACACAACATACAACCAAGGCCGACTTACGACTTAACCCAGACGCGACCTAAAACACAGGCCGACCTAACGACTCAACGCACCGCCGACCCAACTGTCACACGACTCAACACACTGCCGCATTTCCTAAGTCCTAGGTCGCCTGACGACTTAACTAGCATGCCGACCTAACACCAAAGCGACTCAACCCTTAAGTCGTTCAAACGACTTAACAACCTATCTCCTTAACTCGCCGCCGACCTAACACTCTGCTAACTCGTAACTCGCTAACACACAAGCCTTACTAACTCGTTAGGTCGCAAACACGCTAGGTCGTTCCAGACGACTTACGACCTAACTTTCTAACCTGTTAACTCGGCCATATCTACTAACTCGTACACGAGTTAATCCTTACCTCGGTAACTCTTTAACCCGGTAACACGTAAAGAACACTAACTCGTTAGCTACCCTGCACACTATAACTCGCTAACGACTCAAGGCCACTGACTCGTCCAAGCTATGAGTCGGTCTAACCTATAACTCGCTAACACCTATAAGTCGTTAACGACTCAACTCATATCATGTTAACTCGTAAGCCTATGGCTCCACTGACTCGGTCACGACTCATCATCACACGAGTTAACTTTACAACTCGTGCACGACCCATTCCCTTAAGTCGTACACGACTCATCCATGAGCCGTTCACTGCCTTAACTTGTTAACTCGTATGCGACTCACTTCCTAACTCGAACACGACCCAAGCCTTGTTAACTCGGCCACGACTTAACACTTAAGCACACGAATTAACTTCCTAAACGACTCAGGCTAGAGACAACATCAACAACACTAACAACCTGTCAATTCTACGATATATCGACACGTAAAATACGGGTCGTTACACTTTATAAATCTACTTCTTTGTAAATAGCATTTATTATCAAAATCCAATTATAGATATCGATTTCAAATCTATTTACACACTTATAAACCAATGTTTAAAATTCTCATCCCCATTTTATAAACACTGTCCAATATTTCCAATTTATTTCCACATTCTATTTTCCCAAAAATAGAATAAATTACTTATCTAATATACCATTTCCCATATTAATATAAACCCACTGGTATGTTTTATTCCTCCAAATTGCAAAAATTGACTCCCTTAATTTAAGAAAAGAAACGTTGTTTTATAAATTTGTTATTTCATTTTAAAAACCTTTCTTATTTATAAAATAACACTTTTAAAGTACTTTCCATAATATATAAAATTATATCACTTTAAAAAAAATAACATTTGATATATAAAAATACTTTTATCATCTTGAAAACAGTATTCTTTAATTATAAAATTGAATTAGTATTTAATATTTAAAAATCTATATAATATGGTCTAAAAAAATCTTTATTTAACATTTCATAAAACTTATTAATTTAATATCCAAATATAATATCTTTTATATAAATTGATTTCCTTTTTAAAATAATTCAACATATTTTTAAAGCACTTTTAATTTCGAAAACCATTTGAAAATAACAGTTTCCCCTTAATAGCATTTTAAAAACTCTAAAAAGAGGTACAGTGCTACCATAGCACTAACTAGGAGAAATTATATCAATGTCATCATACATGACATTCAACACATCATATATCACTATATATTAAAAATAAATCAACAATGTGAGGAATCCAGTTGGATTCCTCCAAACTGTTCACCAGCATCAAATACAACATATGAGAATAAAATTTACAATGTCCGCTTCGAGGCAGACGCGCGTACAAAGGGTCATCCGCTCATACACGGAAACATATATGGTCTCATCCGCTCCAATAGGCGGATATATATATCCAGCTACTAATAATATAGTAAACAATAAAAATAGCAATTACAGGTATCAAACAACATAAAAAGAATTATTTCCACTTATGTAAAAAAATAAGTGGACATAGAGAGTAAGTTTTACTCACCTTGATTTCAGTTTCCGTTTTCGTGTTCTGGTTCCGTCTATGCAAGCTCTAATTTCAGTCAGTCGAATTCCATGTTGAAGATTTCATCAATACGAACCCAACACGACTGACCGCGTTGGATTTGGGCCTAAAACGAACGAGTTATGAATTTTATAATCATTTGAATTTATTAAAACAATTTATATTAAGTTGCCTACATTTTAAATTAATTACCCACATCACTCAAGCCCAGCCCAACAAGCAACCCAACCCGCTCTCTTTCTTCTCCTTTTAAATTTCCGCTTCAGACGTTCAGGGCCGCACTGCTTCTTCCCTGTCATCTCACTCACGTTCACGAAACCCACCCATGACACCACCGACGAACACCATTCACCTTCCTCTTCTCGGACATCAACTCGGAATGGCACTCGACCCCTTCTCCTAAATCCCGTTCTCCAGTCTAACAGTAGTGACCTGGCAATGTCGTAGCCTCCCTCACTCGACCGCGACCACCCATCTCGAGCGTTTAGGTGCAACATGACATCCCCGACCCGAATATGAGCTCAACCCGAACCCATACTTCGTCAACTCCATGTATTCACGAACCCTAGCCTGCTTAAACAAAAACTTCTTTACTGTAAAAAGAAGTCGAACACCTTGAATTTCATACGGATCGAAAGTTCTCAACCATACGAGTTCAAAGGAGATTGTACTATAATTTTTCACTTAGTAATTGATGAGATTTTGATTTTTGAAATTTTGATTTTGATTTTTTTTTTATACGGCTATTCGAATTTCTAGAGATGAAGAATAAAGTGCGGAGGAGAGGTTGTTAAAATGAGAATACTATTTGATAATTTCTATTTTATAATCGTAATTTGGGAACAAAATAATGATTTTATTCCTTCTTTGTAGTTTTCAAAATGTGAAGTGAAAAGAGGAGTACGGGGAAACAAGAAAGAGTGTAGCAGGGAAACATGGCCTGATGGGTAGTTTCGAATTGTATTTATTTAACGATTTTGGACATCTCGACGCACAGATTTCTGATCACGTACGGACTCTGAAACGACCAAACAAAAATACAGCCGTGCTCTGAACAATGAGATAATGTTAAGACAAAAATAATATACACCGGCCATTGCATTTTGAAAAATCACAAATTGCTGCCATTCGTGATAAAACGTCGAATTTAACATTAGTATTTTCCAAAAAATTATGGAAAAATATTATAAAATAAATTAGAAATATGTTCACAGAAATCTAATCGTAAAAATAAATATAAATTTTCCAATAATTTATTTAAACTATCATCCCTGCAATTGAATTTACAAGCAAATTCACTGTTATAGATTATTGATCAAAAGGGGTTAAATAAAGATATTAAATCTATTGAATTAATATTTCAATCAAAACTACAATATTTGAAACACTTTTCATTTATGATTCTCCAATTCAAATAATTTAAATAATCTAGGAAACTTGAATTCAAATTATCAACTTCAAATTAAACACTGCATTAGATTTTTGAGTTATTTAACTATTTAAACCGATACTTAATATTTAAATCAATTAAATATTTAAAAAACAAACGGCCAAAATTGTGGATCGTTACAAGAATCCTTCATCAACGTAGTTTAAGATTATGTAATTAATCCTAATATATGGATTTAATTTTAAAATATTAAAAGGGAACTAAGGCGGATATTATAAATGATTAAAAAAAACTTAAAGGAGGTATTTAAATTAAAGAATATAATTTTTGTAAAACATGCTTTGAAATAATGAATTACATATTGAATATTTTATTATTTTTTATGTATACAAATTATGTTATGTGGCATATCTAATTTTACTTTAACGAATTTTTCCCCTTTTTTAGATATGAATATTGCATGCATAAATTTTCACATTTCATAGTTTAGTAGATGACTTAACAGATATTAATTAATTGACTTATCTAATTATTTCACATTATAATTTCAAAAAAAAAAAAATATTTCACATTAAGATTACATAATTAATTAAAATATAAGGACTAAAAATGTAAGATATTAAGAGAAAAGTGATAGAGGTTTACAAATAATCCTGTTACTTTTAAATATAGGTATTTGAAGTTAAAATCCAATTTTACAATGCAATATATGATCAATTTATCAAGATAGATGAATTACATACTATATTTGTTATTATAACTTTATGTGATTTATATATCTTTATGATTGAATGAAAAACTAATTTTATAATTTTGGTTGGTACAATAGTGGTATACATATCATAATTTTTGTTCTTTAGTATTTATAAGAAATGGTAATATATATTGGCTAACTAAATTTATTTGAATGGCTTAAATTTGGATTATATAATTAACCTAAATATATGGTCTTGAACATGAAATATGATAGAGCTAGGGGTATGTTATAGGGACAATTATATAATTTGTTACATATATCAAACTCAATAACCAATCTTTTTCGAAATAAAAGGTATTTTCTTTCTATTATATACTTGATATAATGTGTTATATTAATTAGTTAATTTAATTAAAAGTACATTTAATAGAAAATCCGTAAATTGTATGTGTTGTGATAGTAGGTACAAAGTGTTGTAACCATGAGTAAGTTATCACAATAAAATTAAACATATTGTTTTAAATTCCTAGTTAAGATGCATCGAGACTGGATATCGATGAATCTGTTGAGACTATAGTGTGTAATGCTCTCTAGCTGTTGAGCAGTATGTTACTCATTGCTGCTAGGGGCATCAAAGGGTTACGTACTGATAGTTATTAGATAACTATGGAATGACTCGCTCGATAATTTTTTATTGGTTAATGTAACCAAGGTTAAACAGAAAATATCGATGTGACAAACTTATATGGTTCTCTTGCACTATAATGTACAGTGATTTCCGACAGCTCCCAGCCGTCGGGAGCCATCAGAAATACCGTCGGTATACATGACATGGCTCCCGTCTTTTTCCGACGAAAACAACGACATTTTATTAACGGCGTCCAACGACAATTTCGATGGCACTTCCGACGTCCTTTTCGATGGTTGAGACCTCCACGTGGCTTTAAAAATCACCGAAAAACCGTGGAAAGATGTCGAAAGCCGTTGCTAATTTTTGGTCTATATGCCATTGGAAGCCGTCGAAAGTCGTCGTTGTTTTTTGGCCAATCAGCCATCGGAAACCATCGGGTGCCGTCACAAATATGGGTAAATTTTTTATATTATAGCAGCCATTCGAATTCCAAACAGCACATCAATATCAATATATATCACAACAGATCAAAATTAATATATATCAGATATATGAGCTAAAACCAATGTCAATATCAATAATAATATAAAACTTAAACATTACCAACTCAATCTCAATCTCAAACACTACCATCAATAAAAGATAAACAATCCATCATCAATCTCACACACCCAACTACAATATGTACATCCAACATCAATATACAACATATACAATGTCTAAAATGCCAACCAAACACATCCATCCAACAAATTAACCCCACAAATCAACATCAAACACCATATGTCCACATATCAACTTCACCATCTCTCATTGTATATATACACAAGTTTCGTAAAAACTGTAAAACGTTCCTCATGACTCATCATCGTCTCTAGAACCACCAGACGAAGGGAGTGCGCCATGTACTCGGCCAAACGCTGGTTCAGTTGCTCCATTTGCAACTCGAAAGTGGTCCTACTCCTACAGTTGTGCAATCTGCCGTCGAAGCTCATTAATCTCAGTATTGTCCTAAGCCTTTTGTGAGGCCCGAGCCTATAAAACAAGTCGGAATATGTTTAAGTTATTATGTAATTTTTATAAAAATTAATCAATTTTTACAACTTAGTTAATTTTTATAAATTACCACTTGATTGCCGTAGCCATAGCGCCTATTTCTCTATGTCGGGACCATAACGAAGTCGAAGATAGCGTCCTCCTCATCAGTGGTCAATTGCTCCCATCCCGGTTGCTCAAGCGTCTACGCACATGCTTGCATAAATCTTTCCCGCAACGCAAAATTTAATACAATTAAATATTACATGACATTATTATAATATTTTATAACTAACTAATTAAATTGATCATTACCAATAACTTATAACTTAAAATATAATGACATATGTGGCGTATGTTTATCATCCTCGTGCAAGGCATACGTCACTGATCCCTCACTATCGGTCTGCCTGACGGCATGAGTATATGCAAATACGTCCATACACGAGTTAGGAGCCACATGCGCTCTTTCCTGCAGCAATTGGTGTATATAATTGTTATTCATAACACAAAAAATGTAATAACTGTTCTTGCAATTAGTCAATTTACCTGGTCCTCGCGATGATGTCGAAATGGTTTCAAGCCACCATGGTGTTTGATTGGATTTTTCTGCCTATTTGTCGGGTTTCCGTCTGACTTCGCCTGCAAATTAAAAACTAAGATTATATTTTATAGGTATAAATTTTGTATTCTCTACTGAACAAAGTAAAGGTGATATCTGATAGGCTTACCTTGAATTCATCGCCACTCCACCATGTAATCTAAGCATCCCATGCGCTGGCGTCCATCCAGCTTGGCTTCTTTCCTGATTTTCCGATGATAAACATCATATCCTGGTAATTCTTTGCAACTTTAGAGTTCCAGTGGCGTTGAAAAAGAGAAACGTCCTCTTCTTTTAGGTCTACCTCCCCTTGTATATATGTTGACAGAATATAAGTTATACATTTATACATATTCAGCAAATTGTAAAGTGATTATCCATAATGATTAATAAATTTACACTTACCAAGAAGTCTTGCCAGATGCTTTCTTGTACATGCTCTGAAATTCTACTCTATTTGGGCCAACACGCAGTCATATGGCTCATATATGCCTGCTTAGAAATGCCGAGAAGTATATTTGAAGGCTCAAGCTCAAAACACCTACATTAAATATGATACGGACAAATGATGACTAATATATCATACAATATATTTATAATACTGAAGTAAATTTAATACTTACGAGCCATCCGCCTTCGATAGCAATCTGACCACGTACGTGGTGCCTCCTACGACGGGTCGCTGCCACCACCTCCGCTGCGAACGGCCCCTCTCTAAGATGAAGAGGGGGAACTAGATTGTGAAGAACTCCGACGCCTGAAGAAAGACATCTATAATACCTGTCATGTACATATTATTTTATTATGGCAGAACATATCGTTCAATTATGAGTAAACATATCAAGATTTAACATCAGTAATCTCATATAACATAAAAAAAATGTAACATCAATACTCCCATAAATTACCTTTTTTGACATGTATACTATTAATCAGTCTTTGTCATTTTTCGATTCAGATTCGGTTTCGTACTCTATATTGTTTTCCACTGTGGTCTCAAACGCTTCTAGTAATACAATTGATTCATCATTTAGAGGAAAAATCAACTTGATCGTCTGTTATTGTAATTTCGCCATTTTCCTTAATATCCGCTTGGTACGCTTGTTCGTCTGGAATGCTCTTTCCATTAAACGTAAATTTTGCATTCATTTTAAATACTACCGGCCAATCTGCTTTATCTCTTTTTACAGATGGATAAAGAGCATAATAAACTTGTAGGCTTGTTTTGCTGGTATAAACGGATCATACTTATGATAACATGATGTATGCTTTATTTCAATAATATAATATTTTTGGTGCACGTTGATTCCAAACCTGAACATTACCGAACCAGTTGCATCTATATAAATAAACTTCTTCCACAGGTTTGATGAAATATGTTAATTGCAATACCTAAGTTAACACGCCATAAAAATCATTTATGTGATTATTTAGCTCATCACCACCTTTAACATATACACCGCTATTGTTAATTACTTTTTCAGCCATACATTCTTTGATGTTGAATTTGTATTCGTTGACAAAGAATAATGGATATGTATTGACTTTTCTTTTTGGTCCCATCGCAAGATGTTTCAATCCTTCGTAGACCACATAATTTACCAGATCATATACGTGGTTCGAAAACCAAGTAGCAAATTTTTTGCTGATATCGCTGCTTGGATGCTGTGTTTCGTAAATACTGCATATACAGGTAATATATTGCATTATAATTAATACACACATGTATTATTCAAGTAACTAATTTTAGATGTCTTATTTAATAATACGTAACAAATGACGTAACTTCTGCACAGTTAAGAAGAACATATATGTGGGCTACATAGTAATCTCTATCGTCTAACTATACTTTTACACATTTTCCAACAGGGCGTCCCTGTTATCAAAAAATAGATAGCATTGATTCAGAAGAATCTTGTTCAAGATCCTCATCATTTCGCATAGCACTTTCAAAAGATAAGTTCACATGCTCACTGAAATAATAAGAGAAAAAGAACGAAGCTTATTCTTCGATATATGATTTGCATATAAAACCTTCAACTCATGCATTTTGTCTCAATTTTTGCTTTAGATGATTTAAGTATCTATTAAGAATAATTATAATTAAATTTTATTACATGTAATTAAAATAAAAGTTAACACACTCAACTTTAATACCTTTCAAACGGATACATCCATTCATATTGCACATGGCCTCGAAGACGTGCTTCAAACAGAAGATGAACAGGTAAATGCTCAATTACATTAAAGAAACCTAGAGGAAATATTTTCTCCAGTTTGTAGTGCAGTATAGGAATTTCTTCCTCAAGTTTACATAGACGATCAACATTTAATGTAGTTGAACAAAGCTCCTTATAAAATAACTATCACAACCGTCCAAACTTTTATGGGCAACAGTTATTTAAAAGCGACGGGTAACAAATGTTTCATCATTACATGACAATCATGACTTTTCATCCCACTCATTTTACCATTCTTATAGTTAACACATCTATGAAGATTAGAGGAAATCCCATCGAGAAATCATAATCCTTCCACCCACTTTAACATTACTTTAACTTGGTTACCGCCTATCTTAAAACATGCTTTGGGTTTTTAGTGTCATTTGGCTTCATATAAAGCTCAGGACGATTGCATATTTCCTATATATCACGTCTTGATTTCAAATCGTATTTAGTCTTTCCTTTAACATTTAGAACTGTGTTAAATACATTATCTAGCATATTTTTCAAGTTATGCATCACGTTGATATTATGGCGAATTAGGAAATTGTTCCAATAAGGCAACTCCTAAAATATACTTTGTTTGCACCAATTATGAATCATCGATTTACCTTGAATTTCAATTTGTTCACCAGTTTCATGTATATTTTGATAATCCTTTGCAAGGTCATAAATATCTTCGCTTGACCAAATTGTTGGTGGTCGCAAGGTCTCAAGTCTGTTACTTGTAAAGTTTTTATATCTTTTCTAAAAGGATGAATAATATGGAGAAAACATCGGTGAGAGTCAAACCATGAAATTTTCTTCCCATGCGGTAAAGAAAATGCTCATGTTTCTTCCATGCAATAAGAACAAGCTAGACGACAACCGTACTGTAACCCGAAAGCATTACATACGTAGGAAAACCGCTTATGGTCCATAGTAGAGAAGCGAAGATATGAATTTTTTTTTGAAATGTCATATGTTTCAACACCTTCATACCATAATGTTTTCAACTCTTCAATAAACGACTGTAAATATATGTCGATTCCTTATATCGGATCATCAAAGCCAGGGATGACAATAGTGAGAAACATATATGGAGTTTTCATACAAACCCACGATGGTAAATTGTAAGGTGTAACGATTATAGGACAAGATGAATATTTTGAATCAAATTGAGAGAACGGTGAAAATTCATCCGTATATAAACCAAGTCTAACATTACGGCTCTCCACTACGTAAGCGGGATATGTGATACCAAAAAGCTTCCATGCTTCTCCATCAGTTGGGTATGTTAACGTACCTTCTTTATGTGTTCTCACATAGTGCCATCTCATATGATGTACGGCTACAGAGCATATACCTTTGAAGCCTAGGAGTGATGGGTAAGTAATGCATACGCTTGTACAGAACTTTTTTCCTTTCTTTTTTCTTGATTTGTATCTTTCATGATCACATATTTTACAATTTTTAAGGTTGATGTCTTCTTTCCAAAACAACATGCAACCATTTAAATATATATCTATTTTTGATATGACAAACAAAAAGAAGACATAAGTTTTTTCACTTCATAATGACTTTCGCAAGTTAAATTATCGGGTGGCTTATGCCATTTCATAGCTTGTACTATAGCTGTAAACCCGACTTCGGTGAAGTTGTATTTTGATTTCATCGTAATGTATTCTGCAGTTACTGATAGTTGAGTACCGCTTGTACAACCATCCCAAAGGGGTTTCTTAGCAGCGTCAAATAAATCATAATTTTTTTTGTACCATTGGTTCTTCTTCGACATTAACATCGTTACCATCAACTTCAACAGAAAGGAACATTGAATATGTTGCATCTTCAACCACATCTTTTATGAGATTTGTCGAAACAATTTCATTATCTACCTCCTCTTCTGAATGTACAGGATTAGGTGCTATAAGTACTCAGTGATGATCCCACACCAAATAATTCGACATGAAACCATATTGACACAAATGAACTATTATCATATCCGGTATCAAATGCTACAATAATTTGCACCTACTACATGAAAAACAAATTTCTTCATCGTTTCCATTATTACTTAAAGTGAATTCAATAAAGATGTGTACACCATTTTGAAATTGTTCACTTATTAAGCCTCAAATTTCTCTTCTTGGTTGGTACATCCAGCTCCGATCGATAAAATAATTGACTATTTTCCCTACTTTAAAACATAAAAGCATATTAATCATTTACGTATTGATATTTTATTTTTCAATTAAATCAAACATTTAAATTTTCGTAAATATATAATATTATTCTTTTTAATTTTAATTTCAAACGGATTTACATTGTAAGAATATAATCTATAATTTTTAGGTTATTTTTTACACTTTGATGGTTGGTCATCCAACTTCTCATTACAAACACAGTAATAATTATGTTTTGTAAATCATTTTATTTTAGACGATTCAATAAAATTTCGGCAGCATTTCTCTTTTGTTCCCTATATTATACACATATGCATGTAAATATGGTACAAAAAGAAAGTGCTGTCGAAATTTTGTGAACCGTTTAAAATGAAATGATTTGCAAAATATAATTACTTTATTGTGTTTGTGACTTGTCCAATACAGGGAAATATCCGATAATTATTGTATCAGATGAATTTAAATGTTTTATGTGATAAAAACGAATATCCATATAATGATCATATAAAATATTTATCAGACGGGGCCAAAAACTACCTAAAGAATTTATAATAAGTAAAGCATATTATACAACAATTTTTACAAAAATTTGTTTACAGTCTAAGAAACGCATACACTAAACAGTTATTTTGGTCATATTAAAAATGCATGCACTAAATCCTGAGCATTAATTCTAATTAATCGAAACTAGCCCTAATGTGCATATGCACCAATTAATCAACACATATACACCAATCAACGCATATATACACTAAAAAAATTATTTTTCTCAACATTTTAATGAAATCGATTATAATAACCACCTAATTAGCTTCAATAGGGTATAACAAACAATTAATTTGATATTATAAACAACTATAACAACAAATTAACCATAATTTACCAAATCAAATTAAATAGGGTTATTAAATTAAACCTTCTTGAAGAGAAATAGTTAACGGAGTGACCTAAAAATTGAAGATGGAGGCAGTCATGGAGGCATGGAGGCTTGCTGACGGCGTGGAGGAGGTGAAGGAGGAGATTTAGGGAGGAAGATAATAAAGAAAACTGTCGGCCTAGGACTTTGTTATTCGCGACTTTTCGACGACTTCCGACGGCCGCCGACGTCTATATTTTCAAAGGCTTCTGATAGCTGCCGTCGGAAGTTTTATTTTATTTTCAGTAATGCAATGGCGATTGCTTATCGTCGGCAGCCTTCGTAAAAAAACGACGAGCCGTTGGCGACCGTCGGAAATCGACGTCGCCATAAACAGCGTTTCTAGTATTGTTGACTTGAGCATACTATTGACATCCAACGTAGAAGCTTTGATTTGATTATAGTTAAATTGTGATACGACATCAATCAAATGATTAAAATTAGGTCGAGCGAAAGCATTATAAGTGAAACATTATTTAAGAGAGGATCCGTCTCCCCAGTTATATGAGGTTGGTATCACGGTTAATTGAAGTCAACTCAAAGTCAAAGTCTTTGGCTAAAGCAGTTCGGTTAATAACAATTATTATTGTTGAACCAAGGACTTTGTATTTGGACTGTAGAGTTAAATATGGATGATATTGGAGTTTTGACCATCACCATATTCCACAAGTCCAAAGTGATAGAGTTTTGATGATGAGAATTTGTGTAAATAATTATCACTAAAGGATAACGCTTAATAAAGTAAAATTGGATTTTATCAAAACCAAATAAGTGATAAATTTCATCATAATGCCGCACCTCTTGCTAAGGGACATGTGAATGTTAAAATTAGAAATGTTCAATATTAATCGCTGATAAATTTTGCACCTACAAGCCACATAACTGAAACATTGAATAACCTTTTTACCATATGATTTAATTAAGTTATAAATTGTTATAAATTAACTAAACTAATTAATACTTATGAAATAATTATTATAAAAATTTATTTCTGTATTTTGAACAATATTGAACAGTGTGTTCATAATAATTATAAGTATACCGATCGGTATATGATACTGGTATGCGGTTAAATAAGATTTAAAATTGCATTGAATATTATTTAGACTTGGACCAGATTTGTGGCCTACATGGACATGTTATTTTTTGTTGTAGGATGCATGGTTAGGGTGGCCATATGATAACAATTGGAGAGGATTTGAACGATTAAAAGATTGGAATTGGTAAGAGAGAGATGTTTGGATATGATCCACTTTTTTCTCCCTTCACTTCCTATTTACACGCCACTTTTACGCTATTTCATTTGACACTTTTGCACTCCTTCTTCTCTGGTAATTTCGGCCCGCAAACATCTTCTCTAAACCCTAAAAATTCAAGTATAAAATTACATCAAAACTCTTCGATTAGATCGATGGTGATAAGACAGTTTAGGAGGTAGTAATTTCTAATTTGTGAACGGATTCAATTGGATCAATTCAAGGTGCATGCAAGGATTTTGGTGAAAGGTAAATCTCTGTATCTTTGTTATATCATATTTATATGCTATATTATTTATGTAATAGAATGTTAGATTATATTACGAACCTTAGATATCGAAATGTTGTCACAAATTGGTTGGTTGTGTATATTATTGCATTTATATAAAGTAATTATTTTATGAATGTTCATTATACTAAGTTCTCACGTCAGAATTTTTATTATTATAATTGATTTCGGTAAACTAGCAATTATTTCTATAGAATATAAATCATATGTGCTGGCGTCAAAATTGGCCACTAATGTCCAATTATGCAAAAACTCGAATATCCAATCCAATCACAGAAATATGAAGAGAAATAAATGAAAAACAGAATTAAAACAACTAGAAAGTAAGTAAAAGGAGACAAGATTTATAGTGGTTCGGCTAACTTTGGCCTACGTCCAATTCAAATAATCCTTTTTTATTATACTGAAGATTGTTTACAGTTGCAATTAGAAATCCAAGAATAAAATTGACAAAGTGTGGCCTAAGTTGAAGATAAAGGGAAGAAGAAAGAAAAAAATTCTGACGCCATGCCTGCCGCATTTATAGGGGAAGACGTGCATGGATCGAGTTGAAATTTTGACAGAAGGTTTTGGAGACCAAGATGAGGCCATCCAAAAATTTCGAGGCCCATTGGGGCCCACAATAGGGATCAGTATCGATCCCTAATTTGGTGTCCAAATGGGATGTGATCCATCTTAGTGGTTCCTTTTGGTATTAGATACCTGCTCCCTAAATTTTGTGCAAATCGAACGTATGGTTTGTGAGATATCACATTTTCTAGTATTGATTGAATTTGGTTCCTAACAATTCCTCTAAAGGGATAGGTATCGATCCCTCCAACTTGCTCCAAATACCATGCAATCCTTATGGTAGTTTCATCATGTTGTATTATGCTTATATTCCAAGTTTCATGCCAATTGGATTAATAGAACTCGAGCCATTGATCGTTCTTTGGTGCAAATCCAACTAAACTAATCCTGAATAGGGATAGGTGCCGATCCTTACCAAGAGATTAATGTCGATCCCTCCAATCTCCTCTAAATGACATGTGATCCCTGTAGGATGTTCCTTATATTGAAATTAGCTTGTTTTTCAAGTTTCATGTCAATCGGATGTGTAGATGCTGAGATATTGATCGATCTTTGCTAGAAAATTGTGTATAGTCGATCCCTATGAGGAAAGAGGGCCGACCACTCTAGACGGATAGATGCAGATCCCTCCATCTCCTCCAAATGCTATGTGGTCCTCAGAGTAGAATCCCTAGGGTCCCTTTTCTTTCCAAAGTTTCACTTCAATCCGCGTTGTGATTATTGAGTTACAGAGTGAACATTGAGTCATATTGCTGAGCTGGAAATGAACCGATCCCACTTCCATTGCCCATAACTCTAGCATACGAACTCTGATCGACGTGAAATTTGGAATTAGTATCACGAGGCCTTCCTTATAACTTCATACCAATTGCACCTTGATTGGGACAAAAAATAGAGATCTAGTCTGAATCTACTTGACCATCGTCCATAGTCTCGTTTATAACCAATCTCTGAGCTTAGTAACCGCTTCTTCGGGCTTCCTGCCTTGATGATCATGAAGTCCATTAGGTTAAATCCGCCTGTGTACTGCCTTACAAAAAGGCGGGTTAACACTTTGTCTCTTAAAACATGCCTTGCGATAGCAAGGTGTGTTTTGAATTACCATAAATCAAAAATCCGAAGTCCATAATGCATCGATAGTCATATTATCCGATCCGTTGCCAATCCAAATCCATGATCTATCCGTTTCCAATCCATGATCTATCCATTTCCAATCCAAATCCATGATCTCTTTGAATCGTTAGTGAAATTCATGACCCAGTTTTGAATCCGTGATCTCTCTGGATCGTTTTATCCAAACCCTCGACCTCACTGGGTCGTTAGCCAAATCCAAACTACTCTGGTCCTATATCCAAATCCATAGTTGTTCGAAGCTATATCCAAATTCGTCACCTTCCCAAATTGTTATCCAAATCTAATCCTTGATCTCGCCTTATCCTTCCCGAGCGCATTCCGTACTCGATGACCTGAGTAGGCCAATGCATCGCATTCGAGCGAAGCGACCTACCTCTTTCCAGGCATAGTCCATATATAAAGACCTTGATCTCTTCATATCCTTGCGGAGGACAGTCCATATTTGACGACGTAAGTAAGTGGATCCATCGCGTTCGTACGAAGCAACCTACCCCATGCTAGACATAATCCATACCTGACGACCTATGTCATCCATTACATTAATCCAAATTTAAGCATTCTTAAATGCATAAAATAAGAGTCCATACAATCAATAAACTTGAGTTCAAGCAAAACCAAAAAACAAGAGTTTGAAGCAAACAAGAAGAAAGGAGATAAAACAAATTTCACAAACCCTAGCATTATGGTTTATCATCATCTCGGAACAAGCTTAGGGACTGTCCTCGTATCCTTACATGTGTAAGTGACTTAACCATCTTACTACGGAGTTTGCTACTAATTCTATTCCATCTCGATCAATTGATGACAAGTTGATGATGATCCCTTGATCCAGTGTCATTTTCATTCGAGGTGGACGGTGGCTGCTTCTATTCCACCCTTGCAGCCCGAGTCCTTACGTATTATTCTAACCGAATATCCCTCACATGTTCCTCAATGATATCCTTCAAATGCTTGCAATCCTTTGTACTGTGCCAATCCAGCTCATGGAATAGGCAACGCTTTTCTGATGTCCGTTCACATTCGGAGGGTTCCGTCCTTGCTGGTCTTCGATACGGAAGGCGTCCTTGAGTATCCGGATATATTAGTTCTAAGATTTCATTCAATTTAAAGTAAGAAGAGAATTTGGGTTCTCCCTTTTGTCGTTTCGATCTACCAAAGCTATTATCCATGTTCCATTTACCTTTATCCTTTTTCGAGCTTTCACCGGGCGGTTCTCCACCCTGTACTGTATTAACTTCCATTGCCTTTTTATTAGCTTTTGCATCTTTTTGTCGTAGAAACTTCTCTGCTTCGTGGTGGAATTCCCGGAGATCCTTCGATGGATCCCATATCAGTAGCATCTTAAAATTCGAATTATCTGCAACTTCTGAAACCGCTATCAAAACCATCGACGTGTCTGGTCGATCCACTGAAACACCTTCCACATTGAGCCCGGTTAATAAATTCTTAAGTGATTATCCTGCCCATTGCTTTACCAATATCAATATCATCACATTCTTGGGTCTCATAATATGAACCCGAAACTGCTTCATGAATCTTTCGACGAATTCTTTCCATGTGCTAATAGAACCGCTCTCCAACTGTCTGAATCATAGTGCAGCTACATCTGTTAAGTACAGGGGGAAACATCGTGCCATGACTTTTCTGATTCCCCCAGTACTTCCATGTGCCATATTTACCTCATCACATGCATAGTTGGATCCTATTTTTCATTATAAACTTCCAGCGTTGGTAGGTTGAATTATGGTGAATTTCGAGCATTCCTGATATTAGGAGTGAATGAGTTTCTATTCACATTCTCTGGATCCCTATTCACTAACCCTCCACGCATAGCTCGCTTGATCATCACTGCAAACGTGTCATTGTTTCCAATGGCAGTCTCCTATCATCATGTCTAAGTTTTCCCTCGAGTCTATGAGGAAATTCTAGAACGTATTCCTCCGGACGAGCATCCTAATTCCAATTCACACCAAGCTCTATAGGATCGACCGCGGATCCTCCATTATGATCAACCAGACCCGGGGGCATGCCCTCTAGCCTTTAGGGATCGGTACCGTTCCCTCCGGAGGGATCGGTGTCGATCCCTCTAGGATGGTAAGGGACTACTCCCGGTTGCTCTACCTCACTCCTTCGTCCATTGGCTCCATTTTCATGTTCCCAGTTCCAATTTCCAATGACTCCTTCCACCTTGACTCCTATCATTCCAGCTCCTTGGTTTGGCATTCCAACAGCTCCTATGGCTCCAGCCTGTTCAATTTGTCGGAGTAGATTCTACTTCATATCCTTCTACCTTTTCAGCATCCTCTCCTACGTAGCATCCACCATTGTTTCCATTTCATCCCTGGTGATGTAGATTGATGCTTGATCAGCTCTAGCTCTTGAGAAAGCCTTCTGACTCCCACCATGGTGGCTCCTTTTTGGTAGCACTCTCCTTATTGATTGTCTCACCATTGCTTCCTATATCTAAGTATCCAAGCTTCAAAATCTAAGATTCTAGCTTCCAAACCCATATGTGCAAGTCCTCTCAGTGAAAAAACTAAAATGTTGGCGTTGAAATTGGCAACCGATACCCAATTATGCAAAAACTCCAATATCAAATCCAATCATAAAAATATGTAGAGATATAAATGAAGAACAAATTAAAACAACTAGAAAGTAAGTAAAAGGTGACAAGATTTATAGTGGTTCGGCTAACTATGGCCTACGTCCACTCCCAAATAATCCTTTTCTATTATACTGAAGATTGTTTACGGTTACAATCAGAAATCCAAGAATAAAATTGACAGGGTGTAGCCTAGATTGAAGATAAAGAGAAGTAGAAAGAAGATCCTTTTTCTAACGCCATGCCTACTATATTTATGGGGGAAAACATGCACGGATCGAGCTGAAATTTTGACAGAAGATTCTGGAGAATAAGACGAGGCCATCCAAAAAATTTCAAGCCCATTGGGTCCCACAATAGGGATTGGTACTGATCACTCTTTTTGTATCCAAATAGGATGCGATCCCTGTGGATGGTTCCCTTTGGAGTTAGCTACTTTCTTCCCAAATTTCATGCAATTTCGACGTACGATTTGTGAGGATCGCATTTTTTGTGAGTAGTATTGATTGACTTCTGATTCCTACCTATCCCTCTAAAGAGATAGGTATCAATCCCTCTAACTTACTCCAAATACCATGCGATCCCTAGAGGAGTTTCAGCACGTTATATTATGCTTCGCCTCCAATTTTCATACCAATTGGATTCGTAGAACTCGAGCTATTGATCGTTTTTTGGTGCAAATCCAACTAAACCAATCCTGAATAGGGATAAGTGCCGATCCCTACCAATAAAAGAATGTCGTTCCCTCTAATCTTCTCTAAATGACATGTAATCCCTAGAGGATGTTCCTTATGTTGTAATTAGCTTGTGCTCCAAGTTTCATGTCGATCGGATGTATAGATGCTGAGGTACTGATCGATCTTTGCTAGAAAATTGTGTATAGTCGATCCCTACGAGGGAAGAGGGCCGACCCCTCTAGATGGATAGATGTCAATCTCTCTATCTCCTCTAAATGCCATGCGATCCCTAGAGTAGACTCCATAGGGCCCCCTCTTCTTATTTTCTAAGTTTCACTTCAATCCGCCTCGTGGTTGTTGAATTATGAGTGATCCTCATTGAGTCGTGTTGTTGAGCTGAATATGAACCGATCCCTCTTCTGTTACCCATAACTCTAACATACAAACTCCTATCGATATGAAATTTGAAACATAGCTTCACGAGACCTTCCTTATCACTTCATACAGTTGCACCTTGATTGGAACAAAAATTAGGGATCCGATTTGAATCTACTTGACCATCATCCATAGTCTCGCTTATGACCAATCTCTGAGCTTAGTAACCGTTTCTTCGGGCTTCCTGCCTTGATGATTATGAAATATATTGGGTTAAATCCTCCTATGTACTGCTTTGCCAAAAGGTGGGTTAACAATATGTTACATACTTCAAATTTTATAAAATTTATTTACATAGAATATACATTCAACACTAAGAATAATTTTTTTATTTTGAACAAATATATTTAATTAATTATTTAAGCTAAAGTTAATTTCGTAATTGAAAATCTTTATATATACGAGTAATTTGGCACGTGCGATGCACGTATTATACGAAACAGGTATTAAAAACTCATATGTGATATTTCCTTTTTGGAATTTACAACAGGATGTTGAATTATATGTAATGTTGTAAACGTATGTAATGTGACAACAGTTTTGTGTGTGTGAACTTTACTTCTTGATGACTATATTTTACACATTACGGATAAATTAACGAAGGCAAACCATATGCCTGTATGGATGCCGAAGAAATAATGCAAGCATGCAACCAAATATATACCCAAGGTGAAATATGGACTGTATACGCTTAACAGTGAAAAAAAGAATGAGGACATGGGATGAATAAAAGAATGAGGACATGGAAAGAAAGGGTGAATGCATGTGGAAATAATTACTGCGGTGACATTAATATTGGTAAAACCGAAGTCATGTACGTATAACATTTATACACATGAAAGTATATAGCCTAGTCACTAAGTAGTTTTCCGTGTATCACGCAAGTCAAGATAGCATGCAGGCAAAAAAAAAATAAAAAATATTAACGTCTCACGACTAATTAGAATTGTAGCATGAAAAGGTGTACAATAACAGTTGAATGATGTCTCAAATGAATAAGCTTATAATCAATTATGTGAAAATGGTGCACATAAGACATAACTGAAAGCTAAGTTGGCAAGACATGACACAACCAGATATTTCTAAACCAATTCAATGAAATAATGTCTGAATTCGATTTGAACTGGATTCCAATAGCAAAATGAAGCATACGATATCCTCAATATTTGTTTTTAATTCTCGTGTTATACAATCATGAACTGAATTCATTTTGGAAGAAGTAGCTACTGTCACTTCCATTAGAGTTTTTGCACTCTCAGCAGCCTGAATCTCTGCTTTGATAGCACCGTCATTTTCTATCATGTGATTTGCAGAATATACTAAATCTGTGACAGCAGTGGCATTAGCATTTCCACTACCTGAGCATAATCCGGAAATGAGAAACATATAACAGTGATGTTCTTGGGTTGACATTTCAGAAGCAGTTAAATTATTAGTTGTTAAACAATTCATTAACTATTTACATGGCTGCTTTTACCTGTCTCAGCCTACGTTCTTCTTGTTTTTTCCCCTCCTCCATAGCTACCCGAGATGCATCTTCTTGGATTAAAAATATCCCTACAATAATAGTTTTGAATCATATAAAATGTTGTAATGTTTTTCAAAAAACTTAAGATTTGAATCTTGTTCATATCAATTCTCTCTCATGACATTTCAATTGCCGAATTTCGATTCAAAAGAAATTAAGACTACAGTTGAGAAAAATCATTCAATACATGTTGAAGTAAACAATATTAAAATATTTACTTGAATCTACAATTCAAATTCCATTGTTTTCTGTTAAAAATGAAGATGAAACAAATGAGCAAATTAAGTTTGAGGTTTAGACGTAATCTAAAAAAATTGATTACAATGCCTATTGAAAATCATACAATATGATCATCTAGGGATGAATAGTATAATTTATAACATTCTGCCTTGTAAAGAATTATAGTTGAAGTTGAACTCGTGATGGTCTCAACTCTCAGAATTAGATCACATTCCGTCAAAGGATTTCAATACATGGCATCTTGTTTCAGAAGAGATCTTAGATAGGATGAGGCTTATATCGATAGTACATCTCTTATTGACATCCATAAAAAGGCGGTAATCTTAGTTACTTAAAAAGTCAACAATTAATCTAATGAATATTATGGTCTTCAAAATATTAACATAAAACACTGTGATTAAAGTCAATTATGCTGTATAAATAGTACCCTGTGCTCTATCATTTTGTTAGTCCTACTCAAACTTAAACAAACTCTCCCTCTTGTATGCTAAAAAACACAGCTAACAACTTCTATCTTTTGTAAAACTGTATATGCACACATGCAACATAGATGAAAGCGAGTATAAAGAGCTTAATATTTGATCTATGAAGCAATGATAGTGTAAATTAATGAATACTCTGTGCATCTAATAAAAATATAACCATGATATATGAAAAACTGTCATCATGAACTAAACAATTGTATGTTTGCTTGCCTTAAGATTTATGAAAGTATTAGTGCACTTAATTAAACAATGGTTTAATCATAGCATATGCCTTAATGCTAAATTAATTAAAGTATTCAATAAAGGACAAATTTTTTGAGAAAAAGCACTGTTGACGATAATACAACTCAAATCAATCAGTGGGAAAGACAACATCCCACTTCAGGTAGGGGTAATTTGAATAAAGTTTATTTTGTTAAATTCATAAAACAATTAAGGCCAGTTGTGGGGAGAGGTGCAAATCTCACATCAGATATCAAACCATCATTATGCAGTAGTAGCAAGTACTCGATTGTATGTTTATATCAAAATAGCATTCGGCTCATGTTAACAAAAAAAAATCATCATTTCAGGCTGAAAATTTAGCTGACATAACTGAGAAAATATGTAAATACTTACCCTAACCTATAAGAACCAAACGTCAGAATAATGGCATTAGCCTCCTCAACCAACTTACCTGTATAAACTTCCATGCGGATCAATGTCTTCACCCACCTTTAACTATCTATAACACTTGATATAATCAGCAAAAATATTAATTATCAATGTAGTAAATTCAGGTATCTAAGTACTATTCATCCAAACCATATCCTTAGAAGGCAAAGAACATGCACTCAAGATCAATTTATAGATAGCAAACATAATTAAATGACATTTCACCTTGTCTAATTATTCTAGCACCTCTTGTCTGTTAGCATCCACTTCCCTACTCTCATAGATCTCAGAATCTAGAAGAAACTTTGATATAAACAAACATCACGATCAAAAACACAATTTAAAAGCTAACAAAACCAAAAATTCAGTACAACCATAGAAATAAAAGGTTGATTTAAAAAATAATTCAAATTCAGTGTACCTTGTTTAATTCTGTACTTCTAAGTTGATCAACATTGGTGGGCTCCGCAATAGAAATTGGTTTCAAAACGCCAAATTGTTTCGTAGTGTATGCCATTACTAAAAAGCTAAAATTATATGTACTATTCAGTCACAAATTCAAACCAAATATACCAATCCACTGCTATTTCTAAAATGACCAAAATAGCCTAATTAAAGTGGTTGATAATTGACCAAAATAGCCTGATTAAAGTGGTTGATAACTTTTGGGAAGAAGGTTTTTTTTGAGAACTCGGAAAAGGCTTCACTTTGACCCATTTGACCAAGTATATTGAAACATTGATCATAATCTGACAAATTATATTATTTTATTAAATGAAAATATCAAAAAGTACTTACTTTTAGTGAAAACTATACCTTTAAAAATGAAGAAGACCATATCTTTAAAACTAAAACTTCAGTATCTAATAATCATCTTATATCATTCGCCCATGTACCCAAGAAATTCATATCTTCTCATAAATTAAAAGAAAAAATAATAATACAACAATGTCAAAATATCAGTCTCAATGAGCATTGCTTCACTTATTTGTTGCTATCAACATTTAAAAAATCATATAGCTATCTAGTTTTCATCAAGAAATTTGTCATGTAAAGTGCAAAATACACATACATTAAACTCATAAAGTAGTACAATAACTCATCACGTTAGCTGATTGGAAATCTTTCAAATAAAGAGATTTCAACAAATTAATTAAACCATTTTAGAATGGTAACATAATCATCGTTGTTGCATATGCTCCCTCAAAATTAATGTTAGCCCTACTCTCTGTAGTAACACATGTATCTATAAAAATGTAGTAATAAAATTATAGTTCTTATTGTAAATTAAAGTGCATCTGCTCATATAGTAAATATATTTTTAGAATCTAGTCAAATAAACCATAATCGTTGAAAGTTTTACATTACATTCCAGGCATTAGCCAAGCAAGTATAAATCTCAAGAATAGTTTTACTACATCAAACTTCAACTTCAAAAACCAAGAAGAAAGTGGATGAAAAAGGTTGACATATGATTAATCATGGAATCAACCAAGATAAAGAAACCATATAAAAACTAAAACTTGATACATATAATTTTTTCTTCAAGCGGCCTTCGAAAAGCATAACAAACTTGGTGGAGATGAAAGTCTGTATAAGGAAAATAATATAAACTAATTCTTTCAAAATTATGAATAAACTTACTAAGTTTATTATTGGGTTAGAACTTAGAACAAAATATAAGATAGAAAAATTTTAAAGTCAGGGAGATGCAAACATGATACACTCACAATTTGTAACCATTATTGTAGTACCAAATATAAATTTTGGTTGCATAACACCCTATACATTTAAGTTTCTATTGCAATATACTTTTTAAAAAGATGTCGTATTTTATCATGGAAGTTGAATAGCTGTTCATCTTAATCTTTTTTTTGTTGACATTTCGTCAAACATAGTACCTACAATAGAAAAAAAAGGCAACAATACACTGACTAATACATTCTAATGGTTTACATAAATAAAAAGGAATGTGATGTACTTTACCTAGAAAAAAAATTGAGCATACTACTCATTATTAAAGTGATAAGAAATATCCCAAAGAAAAAATAGTAGAATATCCCAACAGTTGCTATAGTCAGAATATGAGAAATTTATCAAATTGGATCGATTTAAAACTATTTTTTCGTACCTTTCAATTAGAGCTCACTTTGATTGTCGGAGGCTTCATATGCATCGACCGTTGTCGCGTGATTGTCGAGTGCCATCTGAGACTAAAATTCTCTGAACATGATTCAGTTAGTAAATTAGCATTTGACACAATACGTAACAGTAAATGGTTTGTCAATTAAAGTTGTGAGGTTATAAATCTTCAATCTAAATCCTAAGCACACTGTCTATGCATCTTATGTATAGGTCTCAGATGCAAATTTCCACACTCACAGTCAATTAATCAGTCCTAATTGAACATTCAACCAATAAAATTAGCATATTACAATGTCTATACAAATCCATTGCAATTATTAAGTGAAACAACTGTAAAAAATCTGTTGGAAAGATCAAAATTTTCAGCAAAAGCCAACCGAATGTCGACTACAATCGAATAATTCATCTCAATTTCAAACATTAACTATACAAACAGTATTCGTTCATAACTTAATGACAGACAGGAGCCAAAAATTCAATTTTTCTCAAACATAATCAAACCAATGAATATATGATTAATGTCGAAACAAGGTAGTAAGAATTTTTTTTACAGTTTGATGAATTTACTGAAAAACAGTGAAGTCTTCAGCCCCAACTTTCATGTTCCATTACCAAAACGCTGTTTATACCGTCTAGTCTTGGTAATCGGCTTCTGTTTAATTTATGAATAATGGAGATGCAATAATCTTTGATGGGAAACAAATGAATCGTTTAGAAATGCGGAAGAAACAATAGAAGAGATAACTCCTCATAGGAAATTGAGAACGTGGATCTGTACGTGGTGGGTAAGTGAGTGGGGACAACGACTAAGAGGTATAACTTTAAATCTTTGTAGGGGAATTTTTGGAAATTCGAAAAAGGCTTCACTTTGACCTTTTCACCAAGGTTTTTCTTTATAGTATAGATATTATAATTAATATATATATTTTGCAAAAATTTGTATTGCTTCTATTAAATATTAAACTTTTAAGAATAATATTTATTTTAATTTTACATGATTTATGATTTAAAAATGTTTTAAAATGCAAAAAGTGAAAAGAAATTAATAAAAAATAAATTATATATTTTCAACTAAATGCAATTTTTTTAGAAATACATCTTAAATAGAAAATTATTTTATTATTTATATGTACATACATACATATATATAATTATATACATTTACATGTATTTTATAAATCAATTTAAAACAAAACAAAACAAAATTTTATATTATTCACAGCTTTCATGGTAAATTATGAATATATACAGGGGAAGTCTATTTAGACACAAAATATAGACACAATTGGTGACACAAAGAAATTCCACCATTGGATTGCCCCTTGAATTCCATCTTCACCATAAAGACAAAAAAATCCAATGGCCCAGATCTTTTATGTCTCCATTTTGTGTTTAATTTTGTGTTCAAATAGCTGGCCCCATATATATATATATATATATATATATATTATTTTATGAACTAATATGTAAGTAGTGATTTTTTTTTATATATACATACACACACATATATTAACTTTATAAACGTTTTATTTATAGATTTTTTATGACTAGCATTTAATATATGTATATATACATATTTATATTTATATTATATATTTACTTATATATATGTGTTATTATGATGCAAAGATATATATACACATTTAGGCAACAAATCGATTACAATTTTGGCTAACATGTCCGTTGTAGTGTAAATCACAGTATCTATACACGGGCATGTCATATCATGTACACATTGTACTATTGTATGTGCACGTACACACATATGTGTATATGATACAGTATGTATAATATAATATGAATTATGATTAAATAAAACTCTGTTTATAAATTTTAATAAATTATTGATTCTATTTAACAAAAAATTTAGAATAATTCTAAATAAATTTAAATTGCATTTGTTATACAAAGATCTAAAAAGTAATTCTTATTAAGTTTGCCAAATTACTCTGCTGCGACTGGACTAGTTCCAACAAAAATTAAGAGGCAATCGATGAATTATTTGTAAATAATTATGCAGACTTTAAATGTTTGTACTAGAATGTAAAGCGATGGAAAAGTATTAGTAAAATAAGCATAAAAAGATAAATTAAAGAGATTTGAAAATAAAATGTCAAGAGAGAGAGAATTAAAGATAAGAGAGAAAACTCCTATAATGAATATGAGGGATAGAAAATTTTCTACTTTAATATTATCTAATAGATGTCATCCTAGCAGTAGCAATAATAGTTTATGTGTATTAACGATAAAATAAACCGCTTTCAATTTAAAATGGGTGATACTATCCCCACACACACACCTACATTATCTGTAAAGCCATTTAAATAGGAATTAAATTTAATTCGGAGAATGAACACCCACTCTGGTTGGTTATGTAAAAGTAAGCGAAGAAAAAGTTATACGGTTTTGCATAATCGAATAGTGCGAATATAAAAAACAGAAAATCTATTTGTAAAAACAATACTAGCTTCTTTTATCATCAATTGATTACATAGCATATTGAAATTAACAATGTAAGTATGACCTTTCTTTTTGTAAACAAATCGTTGTATGAATTGACTTTTTTTATTTCTATTCCAAGTATGCAAGGTATTTATTTGTGTTGTAATATCATTAAATTCATTTTTGAATTTATTGTAGTATTTATTTAAGTTTTGTTCTAATTATGCATTATAAATTTAATTTAGGCCAAAAAGGTAACACATATGGTAGTTTAATTTTTGGTGAAAAAGATTTCGAAATTGAAGAGTTTCGCAAAACCGTTTTTGTTTGTGTTGTTATAGTTTAGAAAATCATTCATAATATTTAGTTTTGGACCAAATTTAATTTGAGAGAGGAAATATAATATTGCATCTTTAGCTTTTTTTGAAAGAGCAAATGCAGAAGGAAAATAAAAATGAAAATTAGTGGACGTTGATGGCTGGGTGGAATAGTGGATGAGAAGAAAAAAGAGTGAAGACAAGCACCGTTGTTCAAGTGGTTAAGTGATTCAGCTTTGGCGTGAGAAGTCATAAGTTCGAAACTTGCGTAGCGTGATTCAAACGTTTATTAACATGTGATATATTGTCCCAGTGACATGTTATATATAAAGTACCATTTCAAAAAAGTGCATATTTGGTATGTGTAGATAGTAACACTTTTAAAATTCATCATCCGATCATATTTTAGCATGTACCCATGTACAAAACGCCGGTCCATCGTAGTAATTAAATATGTGAAATCAGGCACAAGGTTAACATTTATTCTTTTATAAAGTTATTATTGAAATTATTGTATGAAAAAAAGAAAAAAAAAGAGAGAAGACAGAAGTAGGAAAAAAATAAACATTTAAATGCTACATGTTTATTAATGACTGAATCACTTGTTATTAATATAAGAGTGAAATCTAGTGATATTAATTGAAACCAAGTAATCATATTAGGAAAATATTATGACTAGAGAAAATATAAATACAACTAATAAATAATAAATTACGAATCACCGACAGTATTTTTTAACATCCATTTAAACTCAAAATGTGTATCAACTAGAGTTTGTTAAAACAAACTATAAGCAAAAATGAATTTGAAATAATCAATGCTATTTAAGCCATCCAATAATGCAAAATTAACGGTAAATGCTGCTAGAGAATAACATCAAACACCAGCTTCAATTTGATTGGTAGGCAACTGTCTGAAAAGACGACAAATGAATCAGAGATCTAGAAACGGTATTCGAAGAAGAAAAATAGGAATAAAGAGAATCCTGTAGAACCAGAAGGAATTCCGATCGGGATTGGAAGAGTAATTCCAGTCATAAATTCAAAGTCATAATCCGAGCATGAGAACAGAATAAAGGAAATTCTCATTAATGAGAATGACATGGGCTAAGCTTGTTGATGCGAATGGTTGCCATGTGTCGGAGAAAGGAAAATCCAAGTCACTACAACAAAAAAAGGGCTTTCATGGCGTTTAAAAAACGTTATTATACCTTACCATAGCTTTTCAGAGAACGCTGTTGAATGACATGTTATGTTAGACCATCTGCTTGAAATAGCAGAAACAAAAATGCTATAAAAAGCAAATTTTCTACAGCGTTTTCCCTATGCTATTAAACAAAAACGCTATAGGGGATATTATCTAGTAGTTACTTCTACAGCTTTTGTTCTGCATATTTCTACAACGTTTTCTTTACATGTTTTATAGAGTTTGTTATGGTATTTCTATAGCATTGGTTGGCATATTTGTATAGCGTTTTTTTACATATTTCTACAGCGTCTTAGCTATATTATGGCGTTTTTATGCATATTTGTTTAGCGTTTCTTACAAATTTCTATAGCGTTTATTTAGTTATATTATAGCGTTTACAAAATGCTATTAAATGTAGTATTAATTTATTGATATTGTTTCAGTTTTTTCATATATATACCCATTTATCCATTTCTTGTCTGCATATAACATATTTTTAGAAACAAAAAATATGTAAACTAAAACATAATATTTCATACATACCATTTAAACAACTTTTCACATATTCAAACTTAGTATTTCTTACATATCATTCAAACAACTTTTCACATATCCAAACTTAATATTTCATACATATCATTTTATCAACGTATCCATATCCATACATAATATTCACACATAATTTTGCAGCAAATAGTTTATATTGAATTTAATCCTCATGTTTGGGAAATGCAAGCACCAAGTAATTGACGTCATTTGCATCTGATATGAACAACAACTGACATCGCTAGCAACACATAAAAGAGAAAGGCATAATATGTTAACTGATCACATAATTGAACCCACATAAAAACAAATATCTACCCAATAGAATAATCTTTGAACCAAGGGCATAAATGGATGCTAACTATATATCAATATTAAAAGCAAGCAATATCTAAAGTCTAAACACTACATAAGTGCCCTATAATCAACTAATGTGGTGAATACGTTAGCCTTCTTTGAAATCCTATTTGACCAGACGTCAATCGCGTGGAATGCTAAGATTGCCATAAGCTTGTTTGCATCAGGTGTTTAGTTCCATGGCACAATTCTGTGAGCTGTACAGAATATCGATATCTGTTGTTACGTAAAAACAATTGCAGGCAATGTGAAAAGTGTGGTAGAATGATTGAACTAACACAGGGCTGCTTTTATTTGACATGCTTGTATGTTCAACCATTTTTAGTTGCACAATATAGCTTTTTTATTTTGTAAGTTTTCAAAGATTAGCATGTATCAGTTGTTTTGTTAATAAAAAATTTTAGCGGCAGTTAACTTAAAAGTTTGTTGATGAACTATTTATATCCTTTACATAACCAATCAACATGATGCTACCATAACAGTACTAGGCCATCAAATCTCATCAGAATCTCAAAGGCAGATGTATTTTGACGAGGGTAGCACTGAGATGGCTGATAATATTTAAAACATGCATTGTGACATAGAAGTTTCATATAAGTTATTTATATAAAAAAAACTCATATAAACTGGACGCTATCCGGGAACTCTTTAGAAGATATGCATGGACCTCACAACATACTTTGGATGATATGCATGTTGGATTTATTTTATTAATCTAAACTAACGCTAAAATAATGTGCTGTTATTAGATGTATTTGATAACAGAAAAAAAATAAGTCATAGAGTGGTAGAGTATTTTTAGTAGAGTAGTGGAGATAGAGTCAGTAGTTGATTGAGTCTAGGAAGTTGCTTATTTTGCTCTTATTTTATTGCCACCACCTTTGCGTGCGCACTGTTTAGCTTATATATTCATGTACCGTTCATTTTTAATTAATAAGAAGTACTACGTTCCTTCATAAATCTAATATTTTGGTATCAAAACGTTCAGGTTGTGAATGCCATAGTACATGCCCAGAAATACATCAATGGATACAACGAAGGGTGAAGGAAAGCTCGATTGGATTAAGCTACCCAATGTTGGCGAGAAACAACTACACTTCTTGGTCGTTGAAGATGAAAGTATTCATGCAGGCTCAAGGCGTATGGGAGGCTGTTGAGCAGAGCGATCCAAAAGATGTAGTTGAGACAACGACCAACAAGGTGGCATTGGCTGCTATCTATCAAGGTATCCCAGAGGACATGCTGTTATCCATAGCTGAAAAGAAATCCGCCAAAGAAGCTTGGGAAGCTATTAAAGTGATGTGTATGAGGGCAGAGCGAGTACAGGCGGCAAAAGTGCAGACACTGAAAGCGGAATTTGAGTCGATGAACATGAAAGAGTCAGATCAGCTCGATGATTTCTGTATGAAGTTGAATGGAGTAGTCACTAACATTCAGTTCTGGGAGAGAAAGTGGAAGAATCATACGTAGTAAAGAAGATTCTACTTGCCGTCCCCTCGAAATTTCTACAAATTGCTTCCACAATAGAGCATTTTGGAGACATGGAGAAGATGACAGTTGATGAGGTCATTGGGCGTCTCAAGGCATATGATGAAAGAGTGCGTGGTCAGTCAGACAACACAGAAGGCCAACTGTTGCTCACACAAGAATAGTGGTCGAGGAGGACAAACAAGAGTGCACATGGGAGTTTAAACAATCAGAGGGGAAGAGGAGGTGGCGCTTATCGTGGCAGAGGTCGAGGCAATTTCCGAGGTGGTGGTTTTGGCAGAAGACAACAAAATCGCACAGAAGAAAATAACAAAGGCAACACCACCAGTCGGGACAAGAGCCATATAAAATGCTTTAACTGCAACGTGTATGGTCATTATGCAGTGGAGTGCCGTAAACCACGTCATGACAAAGAATGTGGAAAAGGACAGGCACTTGAAGTAAACCTCGCTCAGACCCAGGACGATGGGCCCACACTCCTGTTCACCGAGTGTAGAGAGAAGGAAGGCACCGTGGTGCTGTTAAATGAAGAAAGTGTAACTCTAAATCTTGTTTCAGACGGGAATGCTATTGTGGAATCTAATTTATGGTATCTTGACAACGGTGCCAGTAACCACATGATAGGAAGACGTTCAAAATTTGTGGATTTGGACGAAGGAGTAACAGGCCAAGTGAAATTTGATGATGGGTCCACTGTGAAGATTGAGGGAAAGGGATCCGTAGCACTTAAGTGTAAGAATGGTGAGAAACGTCTACTCCGTGAAGTTTATTTCATCCCCACGCTTAAAAACAACATCATAAGCCGAGATAACTCTGAGAAGCTGGAAACAAAGTGGTTATGCATGGCGATCACCTATGGGTGTATGACGATCAAGGAGAATTATTAATGAAGGTGAAAAGATCCTCAAACAGGTTATACAAAATTATTATTGAAGAAGGTGCATCCATATGTTTATTATCAAAGGCGGAAGAAACATCCTGGTTGTGGCACTCACGACTAGGACACATGAATTTCCAGGCAATGAGACTTATGTCTAACAACAGAATGGCACGTGGAATACCAGACTTTGTACAACCTAAGGAAGTATGTAATGGGTGTCTACTGTCAAAGCAAGCCCAAGAGTCGTTTCCCCTGCAATCAAATTTTATGGCAAAAGAAAAGTTAGAGCTGATACACACAGAATTGTGTAGTCCCATCTCGCCGCCTACACCAGCAGGCAATAGGTACTTCCTATTATTGGTCGATGATTTTAGTAGAAAGATGTGGGTATATATGTTAAAGAATAAAGGTGATGCTCTGGGTGCGTTCAAGAAATTTAAAATGTTAGTTGAAAAGGAGGCAAAGGTGCCCATAAAAGTTCTGAGAACAGATTGAGGCTGTGAGTTCACATTAAAGGAGTTCGATTCCTACTGTGACAATGAAGGCATACTGAGGCACTTGACAGCTCCGTACTCTCCGCAACAGAACGGAGTTGTGGAACGACGGAACAGAACGGTTGTTGCTATGACTAGGAGTTTTTTAAAGGAGAAACAAATTCCAGCTACATTTTGGGGAGATGTAAGGCACTCTGTATACGTTTAAACAGGCTACCCACACGAGTTTTGAAGGAAGAAACACCTCACAAAGCGTGGAAGGGTGAAAAACCTAGTCTCGATCACATAAGGATCTTTGGATGTCTTGCTCACATGAAGATACCAAAGGAACACACTAAGAAGTTGGATGACAGAAGTACACTTGTGGTTTATCTTGGGAAAGAACCCGGAACTAAGGCTTATCGTCTATATGACCCACTCACTGGGAGATTGAATGTCAGTAGGGACGTTGTGTTTGAAAAAGGTAAACGTTGGAACTGGGATCAACAAGGGATGGAAGGTACAATAAACTCAGGCTCTCTCGTTGTGACTGACACACAAGTTACAGTACGGCAAGACGTTGAAATAGAGGTGTCAACGCCTATGCAATCACATGTTTCAAGTTCAACTCAAGCAAGTGAGTTGGATGAATCTGGAGGATCAAATAGCAGTACAGAGCCCAGGTATTTCAGGCTACTCATCGACGTGTACAATGACACGGAGGAAATAGAGTTAACAGACGAACTAATGCTTCTGGGCGTTGAAAAACCAGAAAACTATGAACAAGCTGAAAAGGAAGTGGAGTGGAAAAGAGCTATGCAAAACGAGTTGAAAGCCATTGAGAGAAAGAAAACATGGGTATTGACGGAGTTGCCACCTGGTCGAAAAGCGATAAGTTTAAAGTGGGTTTATAAACTGAAGAAAAACACAACCGGGGAGACTGTGAAATATAAAGCGAGAATTGTTGCAAGAGGATTTGTGCAGAAAAAAGGAATCGATTTTGAAGAGCTTTTTGCGCCTGTTACACATTTGGAAACAGTCCGTTTATTGTTGGCATTATCAGCAAAGAACGGATGGGAAGTTCACCACCTTGACGTAAAATCAGCTTTTCTCAACGGTGAACTACTCGAAGAAGTGTATGTAACCCAACCAGAAGGGTTTATGAAAAAAAAAACAAGAGCAAAAAGGGTACAGGTTGTTGAAAGCTTTGTATGGTCTACGCCAAGCCCCATGGGCCTGGTATGCTCGCCTAAATAGGTGTCTAAAGGAGTTGGGTTTTTCAAAATGCCCATACGAGCACGTTGTATACACAAAAAGAGAAGCAGATGAATTACTGATCGTTGCCGTTTACGTGGACGATCTGTTAGTGACTGGCTCGAGTGTAGCAAATATATTAAGTTCAAAAACCAGACGAGCAAAGAGTTTGACATGAGTGATTTAGGCAAGCTGGCGTACTACCTCGGAATAGAAGTTGATCAAGGAAGAAATGGAACGGAGCTGAAGCAGACTGCATACGCGAAGAAATTACTCGAGAAGGCTAATATGGCGGGCTGCAAACCAGTCAAGTATCCCATGGAACCTAAGGTGGTTCTTAACAAAGATGAACATGGGAAGACAGTAAATTCTACACAGTTTAGAAGTATTGTAGGTGGACTGATGTACTTAGTACACACACACCCAGACTTGGCTTATGCCGTTGGGGTTGTTAACAGATACATGGAGAGGCCCATGGTATTACACTCTAATGTAGTGAAATGTATCTTGCGTTACATCAAAGGGACGTTAAGTTATGGTTTGTTAGACTCAAAGGGTGTTGATAACTACATATTATCCGGGTATTCTGATAGTGACTTGGCAGGGAAAGTTGACGACAGGAAAAGCACAGGAGGAATGGCATTTTACTTAAATGAGAGTTTGATAACATAGGTGTCTCAAAAACAAAGGTGTGTTGCACTCTCCTCCTGCGAAGCCGAGTTTATAGCTGCAACTGCTGCAGCGTGTCAAAGTGTATGGTTACGAAATATGCTAAGGAAAATATCTGATATTGGTTCTGGTCCAGTAGTGATCTATGTTGACAACAAGTTTGCAATAGACTTGACGAAGAATCCGGTTTTTCATGGTCATAGCAAACATATAGACATCCGGTATCATTTTATCCGTGATTGCATTGAAAGGGGTGAAGTGATTGTGAAGCACATATGTACCGAGGAGCAGCGGGAAGACTTACTTACAAAGGCGTTATCTACTATGAAGTTTGAAGAAATGCGCACATTGCTGGGTGTCAAAGACTTAGTGAAATAAGTTTAGATTAAAGGAGAGATTGTTGGATTTATTTTATTAATCTAAACTAACGCTAAAATAATGTGCTGTTATTAGATGTATTTGATAACAGAATAGAATAAGTCATAGAGTGGTAGAGTATTTTTAGGAGAGCAGTGGAGATAGAGTCATAAGTTGATTAAGTCTAGGAAGTTGCTTATTTTGCTCCTATTTTATTGTCACCACCTTTGCGTGCACACTGTTTAGCTTATATAGTACCGTTCAGTTTTAATTAGGGGGAATTAATTTAAAGGACAAAAATTTGTATATTTTTTGCCTCAAGGACACGACCTCAATATTTTTAGCACAAGGACAAACATTCTTCTAAAAATTATTCATAAGGACAAACATTTTCCAAAATTATTCATAAGGACAACAAAACTGTTACCGAGCTAAAAACTGATACCTAAAAACTGCTACCGATAACTACAAACTGATACCTAAAAACTGCTATAAATAACTAAAAACTGATACCTACAGAAAGTTGTCTTTCAGGATAAAATATTGAAGATCTGTCATTGAGGCTAAAAAGCTGTGAAATTTTGTGCTTGAGAATAATTTCCTGTTTTAATTAATAAGAAGTACTACGTACCTTCGTAAATCTAATAATGCAAAAAGATTTACTGTCGTTGTTTTGATTAGAGTACATTTTTATTGGCATCTCTAGGCTTTGCTCAGATAAGCTACCCTTTGTAAGTAAGGTTTTATACTAGTTGCAAAGCTATAAGAGCAATAATCATTCTTGATGTGAATAGGTGTGGCCGTGAGTTTTGCTACTCGTGTGGTTTGGAGTATCAACAAGGCGCTCAGAGTTTTATGTACTTCCTATTTCATTGATCTGTTGCTCAGTACTTCATACAAAATGCTCAAATCATAGGCGTATTTTTAACTGGTGCACTTTAATTGCTGCAATTGATGATATTGTTTTTCTATTCCGCTAGTTCTATGTGTTATTGTTTCATAATCAATTCATTGTCGTGTGCCTGGACTGCATGTTTTATGATATTTTTCACACATATAATTTTCAGCCATATTTGTTAGTTGCCAAATTCTGTACTTTAGTGCCCTCTGTTGCCATTATAACTAACGAAAGAAAAAAACAATGGGTTGGTTATATTTAGGAAGCGAAGTACTCCGATAAAATTTGTCTAAATTAGTGAAATGAAATTACAATTGCTCAAGAATGTAAAACAGGTTACTTTATTTTCAATATGCAAGCATAAAGCTATAAAGAATCAAAAGAAAGCAAAAGAGTAACTTAACTATAGAAGATATGAAAACAGTAAAGAAGATTTAAAAGGATCGTGATACTTGAGGAAACCAATATTAATTATGCAGTGGAAGAATGAAGGCTTGGGTACTAGACACTCCGACAGTGTGGCTGAATTATTTTATCAAGAGGAAAACCCCTTTTTTAGATTCTTCACTAGTAAATGAGTCTTTGGATTGTATAAGAATCTTCTAATAACATCATAAAGAAAAGACTAGCTTTAGCAAATGATCCTTTTTTTATTTTTACTATTCCCTTCATGGATTTATGTTGCAGAAATATGTGGAATATGTATGAAAAAACTCTGGCAGTCATGATATGAAACAAAAATAGTAATCGAATTACAATGCCCTATAATCAACTAATGGCCTATATATTCTTTGAATTTTTTTAATATTATTAGTTCGTTCTGGAGATCGTTAATACACAGATCTATTATGGATACCGGTAAATTTTGTACGAGTCCGGATCGAGTTACAATGATATGACAGGACCAGCAAAGCTACGAAAGCCAACGTTCCAAATTTCAAGCCAATCGGCATTCGTATGCTCAATATATGATCGATGCAAACCAAGGAAATCAACTCACTCGCATCCATCATTTCGCATCGATCGGGTCGTATCCACCATTTCGCATCGATCGGTTTCGTATCCATCAAGCATCCATCGATTCGTATCCATCACGTACACTCTACTTCGTATCCACTTGGCCTGGTTCTACTTCGTATCCATCACATTTTCTCAGCTTCGTATCCATCAATTGGAGTCGATACGTATCGATTCCAATTGCACAACTCGTATCGATTGATCAACGATCGATACAAATGGACTATCGAACGTTCGATACGAAGTAATATCTTCAATCGATATGAAATTACCTCCAGCTATCGATATGAAGTGGCCTCCAGCCATCGATACGAACTAACCTGTGAGCATTGATACGAACGGATCCTCAAAAGATCGATACGAAGAGAACATATAAAGATGGTTGACTCGGTCACTCGGCATAAAAAGTGGATCGATCCAAGAATTTAGCGCCACGTCAACCTGCAGGCACGTGCTCGGATCGATACGAACAGAGCGATGCGAAGAAGGACCGATGCGAATTCAGCCGTCTTCAATAAATCCAAACTTGCATCGATCATAACTTAAAATCTGCAAGTCCAAATGCCACCAAATTTTCACAGGAGCTTACGTGCATCATCAAGAATGTTCATGATCGATCTCAACTTGATTGGACGAGATTTTGATCGATACGAAATTCGTTCGTATCGATCACGGACCGAGTGCAAATGTCATGGGATCGATCGTGTGGGCCCACATACGTGAGAAAAGAGGTCTTTCGAGATTTGAGCGAGATATTTGCAGCCTACACCTATAAATAGCATCTGAGGACCTACAGAAAAGGGACTTTTTGACTTCTCAACGTTCAGACTCTGCCGAAATCGCTGTTGTACTCGAAAATCATTGTTGTACTCGAAATTCACTGTTATAATCCGTTGTAACCAACAAGCAAAAGTTAATAAAAGCCAACCATTTCATAGTGGACGTAGACAACACGCCGAACCACTCTAAATCTTTGTATTTCTCTGCTGTTTTTCTAATTATTATTTGTCAGATAACCCTCTTTTTACATTTACCTTCTTCATTTTACCTTTTCAAACGCTTCCGAAGATGTTGTGCCCAATTTTGATACAAACACTTTGGTGCTTTCAGAGAAAATCCAGTTTTTCTTCTGCTCGTTGGATCTACTATCGATATCGAATTGCACAAATCTAAGAATAAGATCCAGATTTCAAAGTCTAAAGTTCTTCTATTCTATTCAGATTTGCATCAAGTCTAGGAAAGAACTTCGCTATCCATCATGGTTAACACAAGGACTACTTTAGCTGCCGCAGATCCAGGAGGACAGGATAGACAGAATCCCGTAAAGCTACCTCTTGTCGATCAAAATGTTGCCATACCATCAGATCTGCAAGGCCCTGTCACCAGGGAAGAATTTCAGTTGCTTATGCAAGAATTGACTCAGAGCCACCAACAGCTCACTCAACAACTCCACCCTAATTCGGAACTGACCAGCCAACTGAACCGCCAAAGATGAAGGAGATCCAGGAGGGATCAAGCTTCCTATTCATCCATTGAGAGTTCAGCCTCTTCAAACTACCATGACTTCGGAGGGCACCTAGAGGTTATGTACTGATAGTTATTGGATAACTGTAGAACAACTCACTCGGTAGTTTTTTGTTGGTTAATATAACTAAAATCAAATAGAAAATGTCGATGTGACTAATTTACACAATTCTTTCGACCTGAGAATACTGTCAACCTTCAATATGAAAAACTCTGCTTTGATTATAGTCAAATCATGGAACGACATTTATCAAGTGATTATAGTTGGGTCCAGTGGAAGTATTGGAAGGAAGATACTATTCGGGAGAGGATTCGTTACTTCAGTTATATGAGGTTAGTATCATGGTCAACTTAAGTCAACTCAAAGTCAAAATCTCTGGCCAGAATAGTACGGTTAATAATAATTGTTATTATTGAACCAAAGATTTTGTTTTGAACTATACAGTTGAATATGAACAATATTGAGATTTTAACCGTTACCATATTTCATAAATCCAAAGTGATGCAGTTTTGACGAAGAGAATTGGAATATATAAATGTCACTAACGGGTTAAACTTATTAAATTAAATAAGATTTTACTGAAAATGAATAAGCGATAAATTTGGCCATAATGTCATACCACTTGCTAAGTGATGTGTGAACGTTAACATTCGAATAGTTCGGTGTTAATTGCTGACCAAATTTGCGTCCAAGAGTTGCACAACTGAAATGATAAATTCCCTTAAGACCGAATGATTTAATTAGTTTATAATTGTTGTAAATGAATTAAATTAATTAATATTTATGAAATATTAATTATAAAATTTGAATATAGTTTGAGAAATAAAATTTGTTATATATTTATAATAGTTATAAATATATCGATCGATATACGAAATCGATATGCGATTAAATTAGATTTAATTGCATAGAATTTTGGATTGGGTTTAAATGGATTTAAAGCCCATAGGGCTGCAATTTTTGGTTTTGACAAGTTACTGGACGCGGCTAAAACTTAGGATTAGACCTAGAGATGGATAGTTAGATTAAGAGAGAATAGGTAATGAGATTGTCATAATATCTCTCTTGTACAAGGATATATATATATGGATCTCTAAACCCTTAATCATAGACAACCTTTAGCTGCCATAATTATCAAGTTTACTGGCCGAAATTAATCTTCATATCAGTCCTAAGGATCTAAAATCAATTCAAGTTAAGTAAAAGCACTATTTGATAGAAAATGTCGACAGTTCCAGACTTGCAATCTGACGGATCGAGCATAACTAGAGTAGGAAATTCGTTGATTCAAGTGGACTTAAAGGCATCATCAATTGGTATCTAATTTATATATTACAGTAATCATATCATATTTTATGTTCATGCTGTATATCTAGTTTTGTCAGACTTTCGTAGGTATATGAAGTTGTCACAAATTAGTTTAGTTATGTGCATGGTTATATTATTATATGTTATAATTTATGTATAAAAAAATCTAACTTGCTGTAAAACTTAATTCTTTTTCATTATTAATTATTTTATGTATATTTATATATTAATTTAATTATAGATTAATGTATATTTTAAACATATAATTACATATATGTATATTTATAATGTATAAATTGCTTAGAAATTTTTTTAACACCCATTATACATAATATGAATTATCAAAATCGAAAATAATTTTTTTTATATATAAATGATTTTAAATTTTCTTTTATTAATTATTTGAATTGTTAATTATATCTAAAATAATTATGCATTGAAAATTCAATTATATAATTTTTTAAATTACTACATCTATGTAGTAACCCATAAATTTTTTATAGAATTTTCCTTTTAATATTTAATATTTCTAATAATTAAATTACTTCGGTTGAACATTTATTTTATTTATTAAATATATTATTTTTTTCAAAAAATCATGAAAAAGTTTAAACCTGTGTTTTATGATACTAAATTTTTGTAAATTATAAATTTTGATATTTTAATAATTATTACTAATATTTTTAATTATTACGATCAAAACTATTTATTATATATATATATATATAATGATGATAAAATTATAATTTTATGTTAGTTATGATAACTTCGATCTGAAAATAATTTTAAAATATACATGTTTTGTATTTTAAGTATTTTAATTTAATTAATTATTCATATATATACATTTTATTTAACCTTATATGTATACACATTTTATTTAACCTTATATATATAATTTTAATTATTATATGTATATATATGTATAATTGTATATGTTTAATTATGTATATATATTTATAAAAATGCTTGAAATTATATATATAGTTAATTTTGAGTAGTTATAAATAAATATATGTATGCGTATTTATGTAAATATACTTTACATTATAGATTTATGCACATATTTAGACAACATACAATATATACGAAATGAGCTAATATGTCCGTTGCGATGTAAATTCCAATATCTGTATACGGGCTTGTTATACCCTTCAGGATTATTATGTTACACATGCACACACATATGTATATGTATATGATACATGTATATAGAGATTAAATCATTCAAATTTACTTTACATTACAAAATACTTAAGTTTAAATAAAATAAATGATTTTACTTAAAACAGATTTAGAATTGTTCTAAATGAATCAGATTTTACAGGCCCAATAAAGATCCAACAGGGTAAAAAAATGTGAAATACACCCACTACTACCACCGCGGGTTGGCCAGTTCCAACAATGGTATAGGAGCCCAATATGCGGTCTAAATTAGTCATGTTAGAACTAACTTATTAAGCTTGCCCACTTAGTACGGTGTTTAGAAAGATAATGTCTAGAATTGGAATTGGGTAATTAAGTACCCCGTCCTACCTAGTTATTAGCCTGGCCTGAAAGGTCAAGTGAGCCCAAAGGTTGCCCCTAATAGAAAAGACCCAACTTAATTTGGGGCTTGGGCTAATTTTCAAAATTGTATTGAAAATTAGAGTAAAAGAGTTTAAATTTAATTGTTAAATTTAAAATAAAATGTATGTTTATTATAATAGTTATAATGTAACATATTTTCCAAATGTTTGAAAAACAAAATAACAAAATTTTCAAAAATTATAAATTTTATTAATAAGTTAATTAATCAAATGTATGTGCATGTAGTAAATATATTATAAAATAGGTTATGATATTTTGAAACGTTTAAGATATCATAATATGCATGCATACATATGAATAATGATTTTCAAAATCAAGATAATTCAATTAATTTAATTCAAAGGTTAACTGAAATTATAATTACACTTATCTGATATATGTGTTATACTATAAAGGTTATAGTACATAATAAATATAAATGTTATATCAATATAAAATTAATTAAAAAGTTAATTAATTTAAATTAATTAAAATGTTAATTAATTTAAATTAATTAAATATAATTTAATTAATATAATATTATACACAAGACTATTATATAAGTAACGTGAAATATAAAAACTATATAAATAAAACTTATATAATATGAATGTATAAAACTCGTAATAGACTTAAGAAATAAACACATACGTAATCGTAAGTATATCGTGATTTCTGATGTGTTCGACACTTGAATCACGAGGGTAGTTCATAAGAATTGCATTATTTCATAAGTCGATATCACTTAACTTAATGTTGTCCTCTACCATATATATGTTAATAAATAACTTGCATACTCCTTAGTTGTTGAGCAAACTCAAGCTAAGGATGTTATATGTAGTATTATTAATATATTAAATAGATGAGGTAAGATAACCATATGGATTTGTTGAGCAAACTCAAGGTACATATACTATACGTAGGCCATCATGATATGTTAGGTACGAGTGAATAATTTCATTTCGATTTGTTGAGCCAACTCAAGGTTAATATGAAATTAGGACAAGGTTCCAAGGATTAGGAGTTATATGTGATACAACTGATAAAAGGTTATCCATTGTTCGTGGAGTTATGACTTGTTGAGCAAACTCAAGGTTAGAATTCCAAGATGGACAAGTCTTAACACCTACTAGTGAAGTCATAAGACTTCTATGTTTTGACTTAGGGTTTGGTGAAACATAAAAGACTAGTGTGAGCTTATTAGTAAAATGAAACATAATTTTTAATCTTACTAATATTATATGAACATCTATTATGTTTTGTCATAGCAATCTACCATTTAAACTTACAGAAAATATCAACTCCAAAATTGTTTTCTGAAAGTGAAAAACTCACCGAACCTAACTATACTGACTGGCTAAGAGCAATTGAAATAGCATTGGCTTACGAGTGCCTTTGGACTTCTGTTACATGTGAACCCAAAGAAAAACCTGCCGGTGGTGAGGACCTTGAAGAATGACTTGCTTATTTAAAGTGGCAATCTGACTTAGAGATTGCCTAAGTTTTCGTGTTGTCTACCTTAGACTAACGTGGAAAAGGCAACACGAGAACATGTCTGTCCATGAGATTTTTAATAGTCTCAAAGCTCTTTTTGGTGAACAGTCCCGTTCTGTAAGGTACGAGCTTTCGAAAAACTGTTTAACGTCAAAATGAACAAGGGACAAAAAGTGGACGATTATGTTCAAATGATGAAAGGCTATATTGATAGACTTGCACAATTAAACATAGAGATAAGCAACGAAATACAAGTGGACTTGGTCCTTGGTTCTCTCACTCCTCAGTATGAACCATTCATACTAAATTACAATATGAACCAATTAAATGTGAATCTCGTGGAGCTCCTCAATATGTTAAGGTCAGCCGAGTCAACATATAAAGATTAAGGTGCAGTACTTGTTGTGAAGGGAAATGCATCATCTTAGAAAGGTTCGAAGAAGTGGAAAAGAGATAGTAAGAAAAAGAAAAGTAAGAAGACCAATGACAAGGGTTAATGTCACTATTGCCACAAGAAAGGTCACTGGAAGAGAAACTGCCCCGATTACTTGAAGATTATTAAGGAAAGGAAGCAGAATGAAGTTCTAATAAATTAAATGACAATTATCTTTAGCATTGTAGATTTGGTTATATTAGTGAGAAACGACTACACAGATTAAAAACCGATGGTTTTATACTGTCATTTGATTCTGAATCATTTGAAGGCGTGTCTTAAAGGAAATGACCAAGCACCATTTCAGTGGGAGCTATGAAAGAGTTAATGAACTCTTAGGGTTAGTACATAGAAATTTATGTGGCCCAATGCCTATATTAACCAAAGATAATAGTTCTTACTTTGTTACTTTCACTGATGATTTCTCAAGACTAGGATATGTGTATCTTATGAAGAATAAATCCGACGTTTATGATAAATTTGTTAAGTACTAAAAGGTAGTAGAAAATCAAACGGGCCGTAAAATTAAAATTCTTCGACCAGATCGAGGAGGTGAGTATGTTGGACAGGATTTCCAGCAATACTTAAAAGATAATAGGATTATCTCTCATGTTACTTCACCCTATACTCCACAACATAATGGTGTGTCGGAGTGAAGTAATCGAACCCTATTAAATATAGTTCGTTCCATGATGAATAAACCTGAGTTACCTTTGTCCTATTAGGGATATGCCCTAGAAACTACAGCACCTATGTTAAACTTATTACCACTAAATCTGTGTCCAAAACGCCATATGTGATGTGGTGTGGTAAGAAATCCCAACTCAAATATTTGAAAGTATGCAGTTGTCCGGCGTACATTATGAATGTTGGTCCAACTAAACTAGAGGCAAGATCGGTACTATATAAGTTTATAGGATATCTTAAAAACTCGATGGGACATATATTCTACAATACGGAGGAACAAAAGGTCATTGTTTCCCGACACGTTGTCTTTCTAGAAAATGAATTTATGTTAAAAGAAATTAACAGAGAAGTTGTAGACTTGGATGAGATTCGAGAAACTAACACTGAAGCCGAACAGTCGGAGAAACAAGGTCACCCATATACGAAAACATGCAACCTATTAGAAGGTCTAGTAAGAAATCCCGTGTACTAGAAAGATACTACGTTTTCTCATGAATGGTGAAAAGGAGGACCGTATCTTAGATGGCGACACTCCTCTGTCTTTCCAACAAGCACTGCAAAGTAAAGACTCTGCACTTTGGCTTGAAGCTATGAAATCCGAGATGGACTCCATGTACAAAAACAAAGTTTGGATTTTATCGGACATACCCGAAGGGATAAAACCCATCGACTGCAAATGGATTTTTAAGAAAAAGCTAAACGTGGATGGAGAAGTGGAGACTCATAAGGAAAGGCAAGTTGTAAAACATCAAATTCAAGGTGTTGATTATGATGAGACCTTTTCGCTTGTGTCCATGCTTAAATCTATTCGGATTATGTTAGCCATTGCCGCATTCTATGACTATGAAATATGGAAAATGGATACAAAGTTGGGTTTTCTAAATGGTGATTTAGAAGAAATCATTTATATGTCACAGTCAGAGGGTTTTATAGTCAGTTGGAGTGAAGGCAGATCTTGCAAGTTATTAAAGTCCATTTATGGACTCAAATAAGCTTTAAGGAGTTGAAACAAGTATTTTAATAAAGTAATCAAACAGTTTGGTTTTTATCAGAACACAAAGGAAGCGTGCATATACAGAAAGGAATGGGGAAATGCTATTGTATTCTTAGTACTCTATGTTGATGATCAATCAATAATTGGCAATGACACTTCATTATTGCAATCGGTGAAAGCTTGGCTTTTTAGAAACTTCTTCATGAAGGATTTGGGAGAAGCAACCTATATACTTGGTATAAAGATCTATAGAGATATGTCTAAGAGGCTATTGGGATTGTCCCAATCCCTGTACATAGACACTACGCTAAAATGGTTTAGCATGAATAGTTCCATGCATGAAAGTGTTCCAAAGCAATCTGGAATTGTCCTTTCTAAAAAGGACGCTCCTCATACCGATGATGATAAAGAGCGTATGAAGAGGATTCTCTATGCTTCAGCTATAGGATCCATAATGTATGATATGTTATGTATTAGACCGGATGTAGCATACAAATTAGGATATGTAAGTCGATACCAGTCTATTCTTGGAGAAAAACATTGGATGGCGGTGAAATGTATACTTAAGTATTTGAGAAATACTAAGGACATATTCCTCATTTTTAGGAATAGAGACCTCCTTATGAAGGGGTATATGGATTCGAGCTTTCAAAATGATATAGACGATAATAAATCAGTTTCCAGCTATGTCTTTACGCTAAATGGTGGAGCTGTTAGCTGGAAAAGCTCCAAGCAAGAAACAGTTGTTGATTCCACGATGGAGGCCAAGTATATCGCACTCAATGAAGCAGCAAAAGAGGCAATATGGATGCACAAGTTTTTGAGTGAGCTCGGAGTGATTCCCGATACTGAAAATCTAATGACATTGTTTCGTGACAATAATGCAGTGATACAGTTTGCAAAGGAACCAAGAGCACATAAGAAGTCCCGACACATTCTTCAAAATTTCCACCTGATTAGAGAATTCGTTGAGAAGAAACAAGTTGTGATTCGAAGGATAGATACCAATGACAACATAGCAGATCCATTCACCAAAGGTCTAACTCGGCCATTTCTCGAGAAACTGATTAAGAGGATGGGATTGAGATTCCATAATTTGCCCCAAGTATAAGTGGGAGATTGATAGTGTTAGGGGTATGTCTTAGAGGAAATTCTATAATTTATTAACTTCAAAATCAATTTTTGTTCAAAATAAAGTGTGTCTTCTTTCTGTTATATATTTGTTACAGTGTGTTATAAATAATTAAATGTTTAATTAAAAATATATTTAACAGAAAATCAATAAACGACGAGTTTGTGATAGTAAGTACAATTAGTTGTAATCATGATTATTGGATTACATTGTTACAAAACACATCATTTTAAATGTTTCTAGTCAAGATGCATCGACACTGGTTATCGATGTATCTATTGAGACTAGAGTATGTAATGCTCTCCAAATGTTGGACGGTGTATTACTTATGACTGATGGGGGCACCCATAGGTTATGTATTGATAGTTATTGGATAGCTATAGAACAACTCACTCGATAGTTTTTTGTTGGTTAATATAAATAAGGCCAAACAGAAAATATTGATGTGACTAATTTACATAATTTTTTCGACTTGAGATTACTGTCAACCTTCAATATGAAAAACTCTACTTTGATTATAGTCAAATCATGGAATCGTCCATTAAGTGATTATAGTTGGGTCGAGTGGAAATATTGGAAGGAAGACACTAGTCAAGAGAGGATTCGTCACTTTAGTTATACGAGGTTAGTATCATGGTCAACTCAAGTCAACCCAAAGTCAAAATCTCTGTCCAGAGTAGTACGGTAAATAATAATTGTTATTATTGAACCATGGGTTTTGTGTTTGGACTATAGAGTTGAATATGAACAATTTTGGAATTTTGACCATTACCAAATTCCATAAATCCAAAGTGATACAGTTTGACGAAGAGAATTGGTGTATATAAATGTTACTAATGGGTAAAGCTTATTAAATTAAATAAGATACTACTAAAAATGAATAAGCAATAAATTTGGCCATAATTTTACACCACTTACTAAGTGATGTGTGAACGTTAACATTCGAATAGTTCAGTATTAATTGCCGACCAAATTTATACCCAAGAGTTACACAACTGAAACGATGAATTCCCTTAAAACTGAATGATTTAATTAGTTTATAATTGTTATAAATAAATTAATTAATATTTATGAAATATTAATTATAAAATTTGAATATAGTTTGAGAAATAAAAATCGTTATATATTTATAATAGTTATAAATATATTGATCGATATACGATATCGATAAGCGATTAAATTAGATTTAATTGCATAACATTTTGGCTTGGGCTTAAATGGGTTTAAAACTCATCATTAGGGCTACAAATTTCGATTTTGATAAGTTATTGGAGAAGGCTAAAACTTAGAATTAGACCTAGCGATGGATGGCTAAGATTAAGAGAGATCAGATAATGAGATTGTCCTAAAATCTCTCTTGTACAAGGCTATATATATATGGACCTATAAACTCTTAAACAAAGACAACTTTTGGCTACCATAATTATCAAGTTTACTAGCCGAAATTGATCCCCATACCAATTCTAAGAACCTTAAATCAATTCAAGTTAAGTAAAATCACTGTTTGATAGACAATGTCGATGATTCTAAACCTACAATCTAACGGATCAAGCATAACTAGAGTACGGAATTCATTGATTCAAGTGGACTAAAAGGCATCATCAATTGGTGTTTTATTTATATATTACAATAATCATATCATATTTTATGATTTAATATTTATCAATCCCATATATATATATATATTAATGATGTATATCTAGTTAGGTGAGATTTTCGTAGGTATATGTAGTTGTCGCAAATTAGTTTGGTTATATGCATGGTTATAATATTATGTGTTATAATTTATGTATAAAAAAAATCTAATTTGTTGTAAAAATTAAATTTTCTCATTATTAATTATTTTATGTATATTTATATATCAAATTAAATATAGATTGATGTATATTTTAAACATATAATTACATATATGTATATTAATAATGTATAAACGGCTTAGAAATTTTCCTTACACCTATTTATACATAATATGAATTATCAATTTCGAAAATAATTTTTTATATATAAATAATTTTAAATTATCTCTTATTAATTATTTAAATGTTTAATATATCTAGAATAATATATCATTGAAAATTCGATTTTATATTTATTAAAATTACTACATCTATATAGTAACCCCAGAATTTTTTTGTTAATATTTGATATTTTTAATAATCAAATTACTTTGGTTGAACATTTCTTTTATTTATTAAAAACAATATTTTATTTCAAAAATCATGAAAAAAAATTGAACCTGTATTTTATGATGCTAAGTTTTCGTAACTTTTAAAATTTGATATTTTAATATTCATTACTAATATTTTTAATTGTTATGATCAAAACTATTTATTATATATATATATAATATTGATAAAATTATTATTTTATGTTTATTTCGATCTGAATATAATTTATAACATATATATTTATATTTTAAGTATTTGAATGTAATTAATTATTCATATATATACATTTTATTTAATCTTATATATATAATTTTAATTATTATATATATATGTATGTATAATTGTATATGTTTAATTATGTGTGTATATATATATATATGTTTATACAAATGTTTAAATTATATATATAGTTAATTTTGAGACTTTTAGTTATAAAATATATTTTAAATATATGTACATGTATTTGTTTAAGTATACTTTGCATTATAGATTTATGCACATATTTAGACAGCATACAACGAAATGAGCTAACGTGTCCGTTGAGATGTAAATCCCAACATCTATATACGGGCATGTTATACCCTTCATGGATTATTATGTCACATATGTACATACATATGTATATGTATATGATGCATGTATATATAAATTAAATCATTCAAATTAACTTTACATTGCAAAATATTTAAATTAAAATAAAATACATCATTTTACTTAAAACAAATTTAGAATTGTTCTAAATGAATTAGACTTTATTGGCCCAATAAGATCCAACAGAATAAAAAAATTAAAATACACCCACCACTACCGCTGCGGGCTGTCCCAGTTCCAAAAGTTGCACTCAAAGATGACTGCTCGTCTTTTAATTTTAAGAATTTCATAGAGAATAAGATAAGTTTAGGTTTTTACCGAAGTTAAAAAAAGGATGAAAGGATGATGTTCTCTTTTGATTTCGTTTAAATGCTAATCAAATAGACAGAATACCAAATGGAACATATTGTTGAACAGTGGTCTGACGTTGGCTAAAAATTCAGATCTGAAATTTTACCATTTCAAATAAAATAACGGTCAAAAAACACCGAACAAATTTCATTCAAAAATATAAGTGCTAGATCACAACAATCCCGAGCCCAAGTCCGTCCATCGGCGCACGGGCGTGATGTTTATGCAAGCGCTTCCTCCTTAACATAAAAGCAACATTTGAGTACCTAAAGGCCTAGTTTAGGAGCTAACAAACTCATATATGTACGAGTATCTTTCAATAATCCCTATGTGTGGGACTCAAGCAATAAATGCACTTATTCCAAGAATAATTCACATGCACAATTTCCAAAAATTTTTAAAACCTTCCTTAAACTTCTTTCACTATTTGAGCCTAAAATCCAAGCAACTAGTAAGACGAAAAGAATAACACAAATCAAATAATAATTTTTTTTTCAACAATAGAAATCATAAGATGTTGTTTATTAATTAAAATACCTCAAATTAAAATGAAGACCGTGAAACCGAAATTGTGTAATTTTCCGAAGTCAGTCTCCTTCATCATCATTGATTAAAGCGAAAGTAATTTAAATAATTTGAACGTAGGGAAAGGGAGATGAAAGAAGACAAGGGAGTGGGTAGTTTTAACGGATAGTGGATGGAAAAGTTAGAAAGGTTAAAGGCATTAAATTTTATATGTGCATTATCATTGTCCATTAGATATCTTGTTTTAAAATTAAGCAGCATTCATTCTTTGTCTTTGCTTTACCTATTCCGTTATAGAGCAATTTTACTATGTATGTATGTCTGTGTGTGTAATCTTAAAATAAGAGGGACGACCCTTCATATTTCAAAATCTCATTTATCAACATATTTTAAAATTCCATTTTCAACAAAACCCATTTCTTAAAATTGGCGGCTTGTACTCTCAAATTTAAATGTATCAAATAAATATCCAATTGGGATCAGAAGGTAACAAATTACTAACTTTTTTTATCCATTCCAAAAATCTAATCCAACACATCTTCGATTTGAAATCAAAAGGTTTATTTATCATTGATTTAAGAATAGGAACATTTCATAGAAACTAACCCAAATATAAAAAGAAGGTTAGAATAGTTCATTTAAATCTGTTGTCGAATAGCAAGATAAACACCAAAAACTGGAATAAAATGTAATGATTCTTCTTAATCTTCGATCTCCAAAAATATGTTTTATTTCACTTGATTCAAAAGATGGGTTAAAGGAAGTTTTAATAGGGATAAATTTTTAATTTAGGCCAATTTTGCAAAGTAATTGAAAATTCAGACCAATTGTAAACTATTTACAAAAATAGGTCAGTTTTGGCCACATCAGTGACCACATGTACTGGCGGCATTTCAAATGCCATCCGTACACGTTTTATTTCAAATTGTAGGTACCGGCATTTGAGATTCCGTCTGTTTGCAGCATTTGAAATGCTGTCCGACTGTGTATCTGCTGTTTTAGCTAGCCCCCTCTTTCATTTCTCAATCTAGCTCTTCTTACTCAAATCTTAGAAAATCCCAAATACCCAAATCTAAAAAAAAAATTCCAAATTAAGGACTTTAGAATATATTTTATAGTTAAATCTTGATCGAAAGTAGATATAGTCGAGAAGCAATACCTATTTCTTCCTCTTGAACAATTTTGGTATGTTATTTTGTAAACCCTTGTATTTTTTTTGTTTTTGTTATCATATGCCATTTGATATAAGTAGTAAAAAAGTTGACTAATTGAAATATAGAATTGCTTCCAAGTGTGTGCCAACGATTTGTTATTTTAATGGTGAACTGGTTATTGACGAATTTAATTGTGGCATATATGTTGGTGGGTCATGTAAACTAGAAAAAGTATTGAAAGGTTATAATTTGGTGTAGTTGAAAGAATGGATTTGTATAGCGGCTAAGATAAAATCCAATGAATTTGACATAGAGTTAACGTGTAACTGGCCTATAGATTCAGGATCAAAAGCCATTAAAATAGTTGACGACGACGATGTAGAGCTAATGTTTTCAGCGACATCAAAATCTATAGAGCCGTTTGTTGGGAAAAGTAGGTGGTTGCAAGCGGAAGAACCTGTATGAGCATTAGTAATTACCAGTGTAAGTGAAGATTACCGTTGAATGGTTGAGACAGTAAGTATTAGTCATGGAACCGCATCTCCGAGTTTTAGTAATCCACCAATGTCAGCGATTTACGGTCAACAACAATCCCTTTTGCATATCTGACGTGTATGAGTTATCAACAAGGCATTCAGTATAACTATCCATATCCAAGTAAAGTCAGCTTTACACAATTTCTTGGAAGGTGAAACATTTGTTTATAATTTTATGTCGTATTACAATATAAGTTATGCAACGGTTGAAAGTTTTGTCATTCTACATGCAGTTATCTTCCTTATCGACCAACACCATAAAGTAGTGCCAGACCATTAAATTGTCATATGTCTCGTTATATGTATCCAATTCCAACTGCGTTATATGGTATAAGTCAGAGGTATTTGTTTAGAATAAGCTAACTTTGTTAGCTATTATTTTTTATATGGTGTTTAAAATTAACACTTATTTGTAAACTATAGATTTCCCGCACATGATGTTGCAAAACAATCTAATGTCAAAGTGGGAATGTGAACGTAATCATAAACAAAGTAGATGTTGATATTGAAATGGACATGATTGTAGGTGAAGATGTACATGACGATTCCCCTGTAAATAGTTTGGATGTAGTGAATATGGCGGAGAATGACGTATCTCGGATCGGAAGTATGCAAGTGAACAATGATGCTTTGAACTATGATTTTGTGGTTGAAGATAATATTCCCGAAGACAGTGATGAGGTGGAGATGGAGGTACCTTTGGATGATGATCTGTGCAATGCAAAAATAATGGCTAGGTCAATTGTTGCAAATCTTGAGTTCAAGAATGAGTTATTTTCAATTGTTAGCGTTCAGAGCGGCTTTAAAGTTGGCATGATTTTCGAGACAAAAGATAGATTTTTGCAACAGTTGAGAGAATGGTCAACTCTACATACCGTGTCTTTTAAAGCTATAAAACCAAATAAAACTAAATATATTTCCGTTTGTAATATAGATGTCAACTGTCCATGGAGAATTCATGATATTGTTTCAAAAAAATCCGAGTAGAATTGGCGGATTATAAGGAAATATCCGAGCGATCACAAGTGTTAATCTAACAGTGAACTCCACTCATAAGCAAGTGACTTCTAATTTTCTAGTATCAAAGATCTTACCTTTGCAGAAGCCGATCTGAATATAACAGTCGGTGTAGTGCAAGTATTGATGGAAGAACAATTGTTCATGAAAATTAGTTATATGAAGATTTGGAGAGCTTTGAGTAAGGCGGTGGAAAGGATTTATGATGATCGGATAGAATCATATATCACTCTAAGATAGTATTTTGCTAAAATTGCTAGAACGAACCCGTGAAACGTTGGACATGTTACTATGGATGCATATAGAGTGTTTGATCGAGCTTTTTGGGCCGTTGGCCCTTATATTGAAGGTTTTGTTCATTGTCGCCTGTTGTTACGTGTTGATGACACACATTTGTATGGGAAATACAAAGGGACATTACTTGTAACCACTGCTGTTGATGCGGATGACCATCTATACCCTTTAGCCTATGCAATTATAGAGTCAGAATCTGGTGATAATTGAAGGTGGTTTTTTGCTTGCATGCGATGTTTCATTCATAGTGTTAACAATCGACAAATGACCTTCATTTTTGATCAAATGAAAGGAGTGCCGACAACATTGGAAACACAAAGGGGTTTGCCTCTCCAACACTGCTTCTATGCTAGATATGTGAAGGCCAATTTTCAAGCTGCAGGATTTAGAGAAAAACGACCGAAGGGCCTTTTTTATGCTGCAGTATGTGCTGCAAAGGAAGCCGAGTACAACAAGATCCGAGAAGAAATCAAAACTAAAAGCAGTAGGCACACAACTAGATAGAAAGGAGTTTGGGAGGGAAAGATAAAAATTGGGCATTGTGTAAAGTTGATGGCGGTCGATTTTGAGGAAAATTAGGCACTGTAGCTAAAATGCAACTGGGACGTCCACGTTCTACTAGAAGTAGAGGTACGATGGATGAGATGCAGATTTGTAAAGGAAACAAGTGCAACAAATGCGGTGTTGTAGGTTATAAGAAAAATCATTGCACTTCGACAATGTAATATTTCATTTGAGTTTGGCTATATTTTTAGATTGACTGTAATCAAATATGTTCGATAAAAATTGTTTATGTTATTAAATTTCGACATTTGAGTGTGGTTATATATGGAAAGTTGTATTATTAGTATTATTTTGACAATTTCATAGTTGTATTATTTAGCTACATGAAATAAAGCTGCTGGATATGCAACAAAGTAAAAGAAGAGAGGGATTTGAAATGCTACCCCATGAGCGGCATTTCAAATGCCGCAAACTATTTTTTCAGTAGGCGGCATGTGAAAAGACATACACGGGGTGGCATTTCACATGTCGCTCTGCTTTTACATTGCTACATATCTAGCAGCAACTAAACTCGAGTAGCAAATACCAATACATTACATTACAACGGCGTAAATTTGAATGTACATAGTTGGAATGTACCTAAATTAATTCGAACAACCGTACATTACAATATCATAAATTCAAATAGAAAATACCACAAGATTCGAATAACATTAAATTACATTAGACATCCTTCGTATTGCATATATAACACGTAGACATCGTTCGTACTACATAGTTAAAGTTCGATCTACGTGGCCATAACGCCGGATAGTTGTATCCATACACCAACAATTCGTTTGCATATTAAGATTCAAATTCTCCAAACGACTATTTTCTGCTTGCATCTCTAAAGCGTATTCAACCCCCCTATGGCACATTTAGGATCTAGCCACTTAAAAAAATTACAGCAGTCAACATGATAAGGCCATATCTTATGATTGTCGTACCCTCCACTTCGGTAGAAACGACGTCCTGCATTCTGTTTGCGCCAAAATTGGTCACAAACCCCAGATACCGTGAAAGCACCAGTGTATGAATACAAATCAACAATATTCAAACACAAATAACAGATCTCAGCAAATAATAAGCGGCAAATCCAAAATAACGAGCAGTGACACAAGTTTTATAGTGGTTCGGCTATCTCCGGCCTACGTCCACTCCAAAGTTTTATCCTTTTTATTAATTATCCTTGCTAGTTACAAGTGATTACAGCAGTTACAAAGTCCAAATTCGAAATCAATGGTAGAAATGATGATATGGAATGATTCTGGCAGCGTCCGGGCGTGCTTGTTCTCTCTCAATTCTCCGACCCCTTTTCTGAATGACCAAGGGCTCTATTTATAGGTGTAGGAGACTGATATCTCCCCTAAAAATCCGGTAGACCTCTTCTAGCACGTGAGGGGGCCCATACGGCCGAATTCTGGAGATCCGGGCCCACATTGGGATCGATTCGAACTCCATTCGAATCGATAAAGAAATCATCCAATTAAGCTGAAAGTTGGTGAGAACATTCTTCAACATGTATATAAGCTCCTGTAAAAATTTCATTGCATTTGGATCAACGGTTCGGAAGATATGATGGATTCGAATTTGGGGTTGTCCGCTGCCTGTCGCCTTCGAATCCATGCTTCGAACCCATTCTTCGAATCCATGCTTCGAATCCATCCAAAGCGCGTGCGTATCGATGACGTGTCGCTATTTCTCTGGGTCGATCCACCTTTGTCGCCGCGTTGAATGCTTCCCTTCCTGAAGACGCGTTCGTATCCATTTTCCATGCTTCGTCCTTATCCATAATTTTACAACGGTCATGCTCGTATCCATTAACTCGTGTCTCTCTTCGCATCGGTTCCAGGAGTTCACTTCGAATCGATCCCACGTGATATGGTCGACTCGAAACGAGTATGGGGACATCGATACGAAGTGGTCGTGAAGGATGCATATGAACGAGGCCTCACCTGATGGATTCGAACGAAGCTCTCACCTGATGGATACGAAAGAGACCGGAGCCCAAATGAGCCATCTGCATCCATCCTGGTCGATATAAAGCACATGGGTTCGAAGATCCTCCACATTTCCTTCTGATCGATACGAAGTAACCGAGTCGAAACCATGCCGATCGATACGAAGTGTATCGATTCGAAGTGGTATCGATATGAACCATATCAATACGAACGTGACCCCTGATCGATTCGAACCATCCATGCATGCCGATGGGTTCGAATAGCACGTCCTTCCTACCTTGAATCGACCATATTTCCTTCATACGAACCCCGATTAACCTGAAATTTGAAACATAGCCTTTCTTAGTCCTTATCATCATCTCTAATCAATTTCGTCCCGATCGAAGTTCAACCAAATTTTGACGACATCGATCGCCATATTGCTTTCAATCGATCTCCAATCCTAATATTCATCATCCCTTGCCAATTTGTTGATATTCCAGCTTTGACCAAAAAGTGGGATAACACTTTGCCCCCCAAAACACGCCTTTTGATAAGAAGGAGAGTTTTGAATAGTTCCGATTCTAATATCCAAAGTCCATAGCCATATCGCCAGAGTATGCCATCCTTGACTGCTTCAAGCCGATGCCCAATTCCAAATCCCATAACCAAAGCCTTAGCCAATTCCATATCCATCCGAACTCGACAGCCGAGTCCTAATCCATCCTTATCCAATAGCCAATAACCAGGTCCAGGACCTCTCCGGGTCGATATTCGAATCCATAACCTCTCCGGGTTCTTGCCAAGCGCAATCCACACCTGACGACCATGGTCGAGTGTCCCTAGACGTTGAGCAATGCCGTGGCTTAAGTCCTAAGCCGAATCTTGGTCTCTCCGGACCCTTGTTGAGCATAGTCCATACTCAACAACCTGATACAATAACCGATAATATGGGGCCTAAGTCCTAGGCCGAATCCTGGTCACTCCGGACCCTTGCCAAGCATAGTCCATTCTTGACGACCTGAATGAGCCAATTTACCACGTTCGGGCAAAGTGACTCACCCCTTGCCAAGCATAATCCATACCTGACGACCGTTTATCAAAAACCAGATAAAAATCCAATCAAAATCCAATCCAGAATCCAAAACCGAAAACAATCGTCCAAAGGAAAAACCAAATCAAAAAGCAAGCAAAACCAAGCAAAACCAAGAGTTCAATCCAAACTCCAAATCCAAATCCAAAAAGAAAAGCAGTGTCCAATCAAAAAGCAAAAGATAAATTTCACAAACCACAGCATCGCAGTCTATCATCATTCAGAGCATGCCTAGGGGCTATCTCCGTCCCCGCACATGTGTAAATGACTAGATTGCTCGCCAGTAGTTCGCTACTTATTTCATATTATCCTGATCAGTGGATGATCAATCGACCATCATCCCTGGGCCTCACATCATCACGGCGTGAGGTAGTCGGTGGTTGCTCCTGCTCCGCCGTTGCATTCTGAGTTCCGATATATTGCCGTAACTGTCCATTCCTTACATGCTCCTCTATTATATCCTTTAAGTGCCTGCAGCTGTTGGTATCATGTCCATCTAAATCATGAAAGAGGCAGTGCCTTCCGGGTGTCCTCTCCCGTTCTGATGGTTCTCTCCTAGCCGGCCTCCGGTAGGGAAGGCGATTCCGAGTATCCAGGTATATCCACTCTAGCGTCTCGTTCAATCCTGTGTAGGTAGAGAACTTTGGATCCTTCCATCGCTTCCTAGCGTTTCCAGAATCATCGTCCAACTTCCTTTTCCCTTTGTCTTTATCCAAACCTTTGCTGGATGGTCCTACATCCTGAGTTGCATTAACCCTTTTCACCTTTAAATCCGCACTCGCATCTTCTTGCCGAAGGAACCTTTCTGCCTCATGAAAGAATTCGTCGAGATCCCGTAGGGGATCTCGTATCAGAGACACCTTAAAATCCGAGTCCTCCCTGACTCCTGATACTGCTGCCATTAAAACCATCGATGGATCAGGCCGATCCAACGAAGCGACTGCCGCACTGAATCGAGTTAGAAAAGCTCTAAGCGATTCATCCATCCTTTGCTTCACCGATGTTAATGTCATCACATTCTTCGGCCTCTTGACGTGAACCCGAAATTGTCCCAAAAACTTTTCTACCAATTCCCTCCAAGTCCTTATAGATCATTCTCCCAGCTGCCTAAACCACATTGCAGCTAAGTCTGTTAAATACAAAGGGAAACATAGGGCCATCACTTCCTCCGATGCCCCCAGCACCTCCATGTGTCTGGTGTACCTCATCAAGTGATCAGTTGGGTCCATCTTACCATCATATACCTCCACGCTAGGTAGCTTGAACTTATGTGGATTTTGAGCCATTCTTATTTCCCGAGCAAACGGACTCCTATTCACTCCTTCCAAGTCCCCGTTGGTCAAACCACCTCGCACAGTTCTTCTGATGATTTCTACTAATCCGGTATTGTCTGTTGGGGGTTGCCCCCCATGCCCCCGAGGGAACTCTGGTACATATTCCTCGTGTGGTTCACTAGCAGCAACGTTAGCTCTAGCTTGTTGAACTCCTTCCAGAGGTCCTCCTGTGTTGGATCCCGTGGGCCTGCCCCTAAGCCCTTGTTGATTGCCTTCTGGCTCCGTATTTCGTCCTCCATTGGGTTCCACGACCCTAGTCTCCTGTCCTGCATCCACAGCGGCTGTAGCTGTTCCTAAGTTCTGCATCCCTGCAGCTCTCATTTGCTCAAAGAAAGTCTGCATCATTTCCTGCTGGTTCTTCAACAACCTCACCTGCAAAGAATTCGTCATAGCTTCCATTTCATCCCAAGTTATGTAGATTGAAGCCTGTCCTTCCCCAGCTCCAGAGGATGCTTGTTGACTTCCTTCCTGTTGGCTTCTCTCAGCCCTTTTCCTTCTACTGTTTTGCCTAGTCATTGTCTTCAAATCGAAACTCCTCAAACTTCTTCAAATCCAAACTTCAAATCCGATGTAGCGGGTGCTAGTCGCTCTCAGTGAGAGCACCAAAGTGTTTGCGCCAAAATTGGTCACAAACCCCAGATACCGTGAAAGCACCAGTTTATGAATACAAATCAACAATATTCAAACACAAATAATAGATTTCAGCAAATAATAAGCGGCAAATCCAAAATAACGAGCAGTGACACAAGTTTTATAGTGGTTCGGCTATCTCCGGCCTACGTCCACTCCAAAGTTTTATCCTTTTTATTAATTATCCTTGCTAGTTACAAGTGATTACAGCAGTTACAAAGTCCAAATTCGAAATCAATGGTAGAAATGATGATATGGAATGATTTTGGCAGCGTCCGGGCATGCTTGTTCTCTCTCAATTCTTCGACCCCTTTTCTGAATGACCAGGGGCTCTATTTATAGGTGTAGGAGGCTGATATCTCTCCTAAAAATCCGGTAGACCGCTTCTAGCACGTGAGGGGGCCCATACGACCGAATTCTGGAGATCCGGGTCCACATTGGGATCGATTCGAACTCCATTCGAATCGATAAAGAAATCATCCAATTGAGCTGAAATTTGGTGAGAACATTCTTCAACATGTATGTAAGCTCCTGTAAAAATTTCATTGCATTTGGATCAACGGTTCGAAAGATATGATGGATTCGAATTTGGGGTTGTCCGTTGCCTGTCGCCTTCGAATCCATGCTTCGAACCCATGCTTCGAATCCATCCAAAGCGCATGCGTATCGATGACATGGCGCTATTTCTCTGGGTCGATCCACCTTTGTCGCCGCGTTGAATGCTTCCCTTCCTGTAGACGCGTTTGTATCCATTTTCCATGCTTCGTCCTTATCCATAATTTTACAACGGTCATGCTCGTATCCATTAACTCGTGTCTCTCTTCGCATCGGTTCCAGGAGTTCACTTCGAATCGATCCCACGTGATATGGTCGACTCGAAACGAGTATGGGGACATCGATACGAAGTGGTCGTGAAGGATGGATACGAACGAGGCCTCACCTGATGGATTCGAACGAAGCTCTCACCTGATGGATACGAAAGAGACCGGAGTCCAAATGAGCCATCTGCATCCATCCTGGTCGATATAAAGCACATGGGTTCGAAGATCCTCGACATTTCCTTCTGATCGATACGAAGTAACCGAGTCGAAACCATGCCGATCGATACGAAGTGTATCGATTCGAAGTGGTATCGATACGAACCGTATCGATACGAACGTGACCCCTGATCGATTCGAACCATCCATGCGTGCCTATGGGTTTGAACTGCACGTCCTTCCTACCTTGAATCGACCATATTTCCTTCATACGAACCCCGATTAGCCTGAAATTTGAAACATAGCCTTTCTTAGTCCTTATCATCATCTCTAATCAATTTCGTCTCGATCGGAGTTCAACCAAATTTTGACGACATCGATCGCCATCTTGCTTGCAATCGATCTCCAATCCTAATATCCATCATCCCTTGCCAATTTGTTGATATTCCAGCTTTGACGAAAAAGTGGGATAACACATTCCTCTTGTTTCTACAAACAATCACGTCACATTTATCTCCATAGTAACAAAGTACACATAAAGATTGTGAGCTTGAACTAACACGATTAAGATGTTGACGACCAAGGATGCCTAAAAGGCATGCATGTAGTAACGGTTTCTCTAGTCTTTCATTCGCGACATCTACTGTTGATGTTCCATTATCCACCGCCAGCGGCAATTCTTCAACTTTGTCTCTGGCAAAAAATCCACATTAAGGTTGGTGTCATTTTCTATCACATTACCTTTCTTTTGTTCAAATTCATCGTAAATCTTCATCATTGTTTCATCATCAATCTCCCAATTGTCCATTATCATCTATGAATATAAGAATATTATACAACACAAAAGACATAAAGTTTAGTTTTTTATAAACGAGTTTTGGGATTACAAATTGAGAGAAATTTGAATTTGAAAGAAATTAATAGAGCAATAATGTCATACTTACCTTATAGACGCTTTGTTGAAAGAAACTACAATTTGACAGAAATTGGAAATTGAGAGAAATCAAAATGTTTGTTTTTTGATGAAGAAGTTTTGGTAAAGTAAGGATGGGTAGGTAGTAGTTGGTAGCTCTATTAATAGAGAGAAAATGTCGGGGTGGCATTTGAAATGACGCCTTTGTGCGGCATTTGAAATGCTGCACAAGGACAGCATTTCAAATGTCGATCTGTTAATTACACACTCGGCGGCATTTGAAATACCGCATAGTAACATAAGAATCACAACTATATTCACTACGGAATAAAGTACAATGAAAAAAAATACTACAATTGAAAGTAGTATTCAACCCAATCTCCATTACAAACATAATAACACTACAATCAATACTAAAGACATTCCAAACAACACTATCGTCTCAAATTTTTTACTTCGCAAGGAGTTCTCTTTTTCGATTTTCTTGGCTTCGGCATGAATTCCTCCTTTGTAGGCGAAACTTCTTCACTGCCCTCATCTTGCGTTCCTTCCATAGGGGGCTGAGATGGCCCAACCAGATACGTATATTGGGAAGTTATTGCTGCGAAGCTTTCGCCCATACCTTTCTTTCATCTTTGATACTTTCTCTTAGGTTCGAGGGCTGGTGGGGGCGAATGCAATGTCCTCAAATGGTGCGACAGATGTAATGTCCTCAATAAGGGGTGGCAGTGCAAGAGGAGGGGTGGCAGCGGCGGGATTGATCTTGTCATTTCTTCGACAAATATGATCGTAGAATTTGTTTGAGTGAGAAGCATTTCGCCTTACTTTTTTTAGGAACCTCCTCCATAAGCTCATCGACTATGTCCAACATACAATACATACCATCCGATTGCATATAACATATACCATTATTGATTTTACAGCTACCTTAGAAATTGTAAATTTAAATACATACCACATTCCGTTCAAGCGGAGCTCTTGTAGTGTAAAGAGCAACATCTTGTTCAGACGCTTCTTCTCGTCTTCTTAACACATATCACCGAGTGATATTCCAATACCGACTATTGCACTCTCCATCAGTCAGCGTGATCTCATGCTCGTCTTTGCTGCTAAGAAGCGGTTATTGCATAACTCTATCATCGTTTCAAACTCATATCACCATATGGAAGAGTATAATATGGAGAAGGATATGGTAAGTGTTTGCAAATACCAAACTGCCTCATTACTTTATTTGGAAGATGGTATGCAAGATTGTCAAAGAAAAATATCATCGGTCTAGCCCACCATAACTGCCCCGTCTCAATGCACAAAGCTGGAAGTGCATCAAGCTCTGCCTTAGTGTATGGAGTCCATGTAACTGCGTTATAGTCCAGGACATCAAACTCGTTCTGATAGAATGCCAAATTCCATCTGGAAGTCAATTTGGTATTCTTTGGTCCAATCTACCTAAATATCAAAAATTTATATAAACTTTTCAAAGTGTATAAGTTGATTCAATCGTATAACCAATAATATTTTTCCTCGATTTATATGTTTTTAAATTTTCAGGTATAAGTCTCTTTATAATTATAGAATGGAAGATACGTCCACGACCATCGCTACAAAAGTATAAGTTGTACCTCATTAATGTTTACGACATGTACAAATATGAATTAATGAATAACTATGACAGTACCTGAACTAGAGTCATACAACCATCGGTAGACCGTTGTTGTACCAACGCCACTCTAGTGAGCTCTGCACAAGTGAAAGCTAGCACCGCATTGCCCCATGAATATTGTCAACAAGAATCAAAGTCTTCTAAAAATGGGAGCCATTGAAGGGCCATTCGAGTCTTCAATGGATCACAAAAAAGACATTAACTGATGATGTGCAAAATAATAACGCGGATGCGTTAGGCGATCTTCACTGGAGGGGCACGATGGGGAATATCACTGGCCAATTGCGCCCTAAACCAAGTGGCCACTATCGAATAATGCCCCATATTACGTCTTCTGGAGGAAACATGCCAAACAAGGGCTCACACAAATCCATAGAATTACGTGAGAAATTTGGTTCTTGAATGAGATCCCCGTTAATCGAAAATCCAAGCAACACAGCTACATCTTTTAGTGTGATGGTCATCTTACCAACTCTGAGATGAAATGTAGACGTCTGAGGTCTCCATCTATCGATCAAAGTGTCAAAAGATTACGATCAAGTTGTGTGTATCCCAACTTATGAATAACACCAAATCCGGCCCTATCTAAAAGTTCCAACATACCAAGATGCGCTGACGTGACAAGCTTTAAGGTCGAAGAATGGTCAATAAATCTGTTCGGCTAGACCGCCTGTCGATAATTAAAACAAAATGCAAGATATTGTGACATTTACTAACATATTGTCAAAATTCAAGAAAAACTATATCAAAATGTACCTCTATCAAATCGTTATTAACTTGTGAGGTATTGAGCTTGTAAGTAAAGAATGCTTTCATCAACCGGTCCGGGTTCCATTTCTTCATATTTTACCACAATAACAAAACCAAATAAAATTTATAGCATAAACAATACTTATATACAATCAAGAACCAATCGAACAAATGTTCTACACGCACAAACTACTTCATTGTAGTCTAAAAATAAATCTAGATTTATATCTAGAAAACTTATTTTTTCTAAACTCTAAAATCAAAAAATTTAAATTTGAGATAAAATTGAAAGAATACAAACCTATAGGAGGTACTTGAGAGGATGAGTAAGTCATTCTTCAATTTCTAGCCAGCTTTAATGAGTTTTCGAATGAAAATATTGATTTTACGAGATTTGGGGTTTTGGGTTCGAATGTAAGGAGACAGTATAGTGAGAAAAGAAAGAGGGGGCTGGCTAAAACAGCAGTAGGTATACAATTGGGCGGCATTTGAAATGCTGCACACAGGCGGCATCATAATGCCTTTACCAACGTTTTGAGATAAAACGTGTACTTGCGGCATTTGAAATGCCGCAAGTACAAGTGGCCGTTGATGTGGCCAAAACTGGTTTATTTTTTATAAATACTTTACAAATTGGCCTAAATTTGCAATTTCTTTGCAAAATTTTCCTAAATTAAAGAGTTGTCCTTTAGAGAATGAAGGAAATGGAGTACTCAAAAATCCTAGGTGTTATCTCATATCTTATTTATAGGTAAAAACTAGGGTTTGTTCACATGGACTTGGCCTAAGATTGAAACAAGCTTCCTAGACTGAAATACTAAGTTAGCTTCAACTCAATTTATAAAATAGAAAATTTTAGAGCATGTTTTGGTCCAAATTTAACTAACACATGCACACACTCACAAACTCGCATTTTCTTTCAATAACGGAACCTCCCACCCACCCCCCACCCCTCCCCAAAACACCCCAACCAATGTGCACACACTTTCTCAATAAACTATTTCGCTCTATAACATTTGTATGTGTTAAAACACGCTTTATACGCACATATAGAATTGGAAAAAGTGTAGCCATCAAGGATTAAACCCTTTTTGATCTCTCCAAATGCACATAGTTTTAGTTTTGAAAATGATAGTCATTACACTGGTAGACTACACCTGCACAAAATTAGAAATGATAACAAGCAAAAATACCTTAAAATGAATTAGACACAATTCATTGATGTAGAAAGGTTGGGATGCGGATCGCCTATATATATAAACATGTACATGCATATTATATAAAAGAATTTTTTGTCTTATAGATATACCGAGTGATGTGGCATTTTAGATCATATTTAATATACAAGATGACTTCCTCAAAAACATGAATGAAATCAAAGATTAGAAACCTTGGATTGAAGTTTTCTTTTTTGCATCAGTTTTATGTATTGCATGCATGTTCTCTCTCTCTCTCTCTGTTTATTTATTTATTTAAGATAGAATTGTTGAATTTTGAGATATCACTTATTGAATGAAGAAAGAATGAAGATTTCTTTTTATCGATAGTAACTAAAATGATACAGAGAAAAAACAGATAAATTCGGTTGCCTTTGTTTCGGTATCTAAATACAATTGTATTGTAAAAACAAGCTATGGGCGTATCAATCCAATATACCATATGCAGAGATAAGACTAGAGTTGCAACCAACATATCTTTCATTCTTTTACTCCCCCTTAACCGAATTCTAGGGTTAGGTTTTCCATTTCCTTGAGCGATTTTGAGCTTCGGCTGCACTTTTTTCAAAAATTAAGTCTTTTTCTTATTCAATCTTTTACTTCACACATCTACTTACATGAAACCAAAGACTAATTTGTATTATTTTTCAGATCTGAGATAGGATGATGAAGTAATTGAAATACATATGCAATCTATCCTTTGCTGTCACTTCGATTCATCTTCTGAAATGGATCTGGAGTAAAATATAGTTATAGATCTGAGAAAGGAGGGACCTTTAGCTCTGTCCTTCATCAATTGCTTCGACTTTTAGATCCTCTCTGAATCGATGGAAGCTTTTTGCTGATAGTGCCTTTGTAAGTATATCTGTGCGTTGGTAAGATGATGGTAAGTGATTCACTTGGAGTTTTCCTTTTTGTATCAGTTCACGAACAAAATATAGGTCAATCTTTATGTGTGTAGTCCTTGAATGCAATACTGGATGAGCTGCCGTGTAGACTGTATTTGACGATCGCACCACAATGTTGATTTCATCTCTGTTTTGATTTTCATTTCTGAAAGTAATGATTATATCCAAGTAATTTCTGTTGCGGCACCGGCAATACTCCTGTATTCAGCCTCTATGCTAGATCTGGAGATGGTTGTCTGCTTCTTTGAGAACCATGAAATTGGACTATTGCCTAAGTGTATATATAGTAGCATGTCACTGATTTTTTATCATCAACATCTATTGTCGAATCTGCATCTGCATGTGCTGTGCTGTTTATTTTTTTGCATTTTTTCAGTATGAGACCATAATTTGTTGTACCATTGAGATATCTAAAATCCTTTTGACTGCTTTTCGGTGTTTTTCATGTGGTTCCTACATAAATTGTGAGACTTTGTTAACACTAAATGTTATATCTGGTCTTGTTATAGTGGAGTATTGTGGGGGACTCCTACAATACTTCTATACTGTTTAATGTTCAATATTGGTTCTCCCCTATATTTAGAGAGTTATTGGTGACTGATCATAGGTGTTGGTTGAGGTTTAGCAGCATCCATTTTTGATTTGATCAGAAGCTACTTGACGTATTTCTTTTGACTTAAAATAATTCCGAGTCTGATTTTATCTTTACTTCTATTCCTAGGAAGTAATTTAGTTTACCCAGATCCTTGATTGAAAATTGCTTGTCAAAATACTGTACGATGTTATTGATTTCATTTTCATCATTGCCTGTGAACATCGGTATGTAAATAATAAGAATATTATTGACTTTGATGGATAAAGAGTTATTTGATTTGGTAGATTGATAGCCCAAGTTGACTGGTAAATTAATTAAATAAATAGCAGTACTGAAAGAATCTGGCCAAAATTTTAAAGGTAGTGATGCTTGTGTTAGTAAATTTAGACTAGTTTCAACAATGTGCCTATGTTTTCTTTCAACTAAACCATCTTTCTCAGATGTGTAAGGACATGTAGTTTTATGAACTATACCACTATCTAAGAAATATTTGTTAAGGGACTTGTATTCAGCACCCCATCACTCTGAATAAACTTAACTTTATGGTTGGTCTGCTTTGCAACTTAAGTGATAAAATATATGACTGCATTGTAAGTTTCGGCCTTTGAGTTTAAGAAATATATACAAGTATACCTAGTGCAAGCATCAACAAAAGATATATAATACTTATACCCAAAATATGAACAGGTAGGAGCTAGACCCTGAAGATCTGTTGAAATCAATTCAAGGGGTACTTTATATTCTGTAATAGAATCTGCAAAGGCAAATTTATGGCTTTTGCCTATTTGACAGTAAGAACATACATAAGGCAAAATTATATCATCAAAAGAAACCTTATTTTCTTCAAGAACCTGTTTTACAATACTTGTACAGGGTTGACCTAACTTGCAGTGCCAAAGATCAAAACTACTTTTATTATTTTCACTTGACTGCACTTCATTGTTATTACAACTTGTCATTCTTTGATTTGAAACTTTGCTGTTAGTCAAAGTGAACTTGTAAACACCATTTACTGCATTACTCTGCAAAAGTATTTCCTTAATTAGTATATCTTTAACTAGGCAATATTTTGGTTAAAATTCAAAATAGACATTATTATCATTGAAAAATTGAGAAACACTCATAAGGTTTTCTTTATACTGGGTATTCTGAACAAGTTATTAAGATATAATTTTCTTTTGCCTTTGATGTAGGCATTACCAGTATGAGTAATCCCAATTGCCTTACCATTTCCTATAACAATAAACTTTTTACCTCTATGCTCTCTGCTGTCTAGATTTAAATTCTCTAAATTGCTTATTAAATGATTTGTAGCTCCTGAATTTGGATACCATGACCCATCTTGATTGTTATCTGTTTTTGCTGTTTCATCCAGGTTCTGGCTTTTGTTCCCACAGACTTATTTACTTGAATCTTGTTGCACTTGTGTCATGTTTGCACTATAATTGCCATTATTTTGATTACCTGACATGGTACATAATTTGCATTGAATCCGAAGAAGTACTTTACTGCAGTATGCCCAACTTTTTCACATATCTGGCGTGTTGGTTTGTTATTGCCATTCCATCTTCCTCTACCTCTTTCCCTAACAGACTGACCTCCCCTCTGAAATTGTTGTTCCATTCTCCCATAATTATGGTTTCCTTTTTTGTTATTTGAAGCATAGTTAATAGACATATCTGTATCTAGAGGTTTCTTGTAGTCTAGTCTTCCTTAATGGGCCAAGAGTATAGAGCGAACATATTCAAGTGATGGTAGGGTTTCTTGGGATGCTATAACTGCCATCACCACCTCATATTCGTTACTTGACCCACTCAAGATTGTTAGTACATACTCTGTATTAGACATTTTATGTCCTGCTGCCTCAAGTAGATCACATGTATGCATGATCTTGGAGAGATATTCCCTCATGGGTTGACTGTCTTTTCTTATATTGTGTAACTGCCTTTTGTAATGCATTATTTTGGCTGCTGATTATACATCAAAAATCCTTTCTACTGCAGTCCAGATCTCATTTGCAATTTTACACCCTATAACTTGTGGCAGTAACTTCACACTTATTGAAGAAAGCAACCAAGAACTTATTAAACTATCCTACCTTTGAAATTTGACATATTCTTCATTGCTCACAATTTTGGTTTCTTGGTTAGTGACAAATTTGGGTGGAGTGACAATTGTGCCAAAGACGTATCCATCGAGACCATATCCTTTGGCAGTAGTTTCATCTTGTACTTTCCAAAGAAGATAGTTGTCCTCTTCAAGTTATGCGATGATGAGATTGGAATGTGGGCTGACTATGGTCTTGATCAGACTATTAGTAATGGTCATAGACTGTTGTGAATAATTTGTATCATCACGTGATGTTACACTGCTGCCTTCAGCCATGAAGAAACTTCTTTAATACAGAAGAGATGACTGGTAAAATCAGAAAGAAATTTTGAAAAAATCAAAAAATTCTTCCTTGAACAGGTATGATGCAACTGAGAAAAATGATGATACTCCTCTAGTTGCTCCTGGCATGGCACTTACTCCTTTTTCTGAATTGATGAGTTTATGACCTTTTCCCTAATTGGTTTTTTGATTTTCCTCGATTCTTGAATTTGTTTTTGCAAATAATACTGCAGCCAGTTGCAAAATCTTGGCAAAGCAGTGATTTTCTTGAAAAAATTCTTACCAAATGATGATAAAGATTATGATGGGTAAAACTGATCCAAATGATGAGGTTTCTCTGATGGATCGATTTCTTTTCTTTTAAAAGTTGCAACCTAGTATGAAAGCTGTTAAGCTATAGAGTATTAGCTCTGATACCAAGATAGAATTGTTGAATTTTGAGAGATCGTTGATTGAATGAAGAAAGAATGCAGATTTCTTTTTATTGATAATAACTGAAATGATACAGAGTAAAAATAGATACATTCGGTTGCCTTTGTTTTGGTATTTAAATACAATTATATTGTAAAAACAAGCTATAGGCCGTGAACCATATCAGCCCAGTTTATCATATGCGAAGATAAACCAGAGTTGCACCCAACATATATTTTATTCTTTTACTGCTTATTTTTTTGGGTCAATGCCTCTAACTGTACCGATTTAAGTTGCATGGTAACTGTTACAATATGTTATTTATTATATTGATCTACAGGAGCATCTAAAGAAAAAATAAGAGACCTTTTTATATAGGCCCACGATTCGACTGCTCCATTAATTATTTTCATTGATGAAATATATATTATTGCTTCAAAAAGGGAAAACATGCAAAGAGAGATGGAGAAGAAGATAGTGACACAACTTATGACTTACATGAATGCTCATCATTCAAAGAATAATAATGAATTAGAAGGAGGAAATTCTAACAGCGAATCTATGCTTGTTCTTGTAATCGAGGAAACGAACAGGCCCGATAAGATTGGCCAAGCCTTGAGAGGACCTGGTAGGTTTGGTCATGAATTCACATTAGGAGTTCTTGATCAAAATGCAAGATCTAAGGTCTCGTGGCTTGTCGTTTTTATTTTTGTGTTTTCTTCTATACAAAAGCGCGTCCGTTGTACGTATTGTTAAAAAACAAACAATTTTGAAAAATGAAATTAACATGTAAAATAGAAAACAAGTTTATTATGTTTTTCGTGTTTTGAGGGATAACAAAAGCACAGAGAACAATCCAACTCCTTCGTTGTCCGTTGGTCGTCGCAATGGCTAAGAATTATAAATCTTCTTCTCTTATTTATTGCTATTTCTTAGTGTAGGTTGAAAACACAACTCAAAATACAAAATGAAACCAAACGGGCCTTAAGATTTTGTCAGTTCTCCTTAAAAAGCGTAGAATTGAGAGTAGTGTTGATCTAATGAAGATGGCCAGGTTGACGTCAGGTTTTGCGGGTGCTGATTTGGATGCATTGGTTCAAGAAGAAAGCAAGCTGGCATTGAAGAAACTATCGGCTAGGAGGAGAAAATGCGTCGTTGGTGGAGGCAACCAAGGTTAGAAGAGAAATTAAACAGTGCTAGTGTTTTCATGTCTGATTTTGAGGTAATTATATATCACTTCTCTGGATATTTTTGTTTTCGATTCTTCTATGACTTTGTTATATTTTTGTACTGCTCCATTCCTTACAATTAAAGATGAAGCACTCATTCCTATAAATCATGCATAGTTATTATGCATGTTACCTATGATGATTGAAGAATTAGCTTATGACGATTTGTTTGATCATAACATCCGATGTAATTGGTTATGGTATTGATAAAAGTTTGGGTAGAAATGAATTTGAATGAGAAGTTTGATGAATTGATGATTGAACATCAATGTTGTATTTGAACTATAAGAATTGATTTCTGTATTTTATTCAATACTAGTGATACATAGTGCTCTGCATATTTATATTGTATAAAACATATCTTGGGCTTGAGAGACAACCCGGCCCAATTTACAATAGTTAATACAAAGGTTATCTGATGAATACATGATACTTCATTACTTCATTTCTTTTCCCCTCCCTCAAACCAAAGTTAGGGTTAGGGCATGGTGACCAAACTTTATTCCTTATGCTTCAAATCTTCTAAAAATTCAGTCTTTAATGAAGAATCTGAATCAAAATGAGTAGATCTACTCATCTATCATCTGGATCTAAGCTTATTTGAAGTTGAATAAACTCAAATTTACAGAAGATCAGAAATCAGTCAGTAGCTTTTCTTGTATCTTCTGGAATTTGTTTAATCTTTGAGTCGCTTTGAAATCTGATGAAGTTTCGAGCTGATTATGACTTTGTAAGTGCATATGCTCGCTGAAGTGAAATAAACTCAAATTTGCAAAGAATCAGAAATCGAAGATGAAGTTTGTACTGGAAAAATCAAATCAATCAGTAGCTTTTCTTGTATCTTCTGGAATTTCTTCAACCTTTAAGTCGCTTCGGAATCTTATAAAGTTTCGAGCTGATAGCCTTTGTGAGTGCATCCGCTCGCTGTTATGGTGCAGGTACATAATTTATTTGTAAATTTCCCTTTAACACATGCTCTCGAACAAAGTAAAGATCGATTTCTATATGTTTTGTCTTCGAATGTTAAATAGGATTAGCTGCCATGTATATTGCACTTTGATTATCACACCACAAGGTTGGTATGAAATGTAGCTTAAGATTTAGTTCGCTTAATAGCGATTGAATCCAAATCATCTCTGCTGTAGCACTGGCTACACTTCGATATTCCACTTCTATGCTAGATCTGGATATCGTAGTCTGCTCTTTGAATAGGGTTATTGCCAAGATAAATGCAATATCCTGTTACAGACCTTATGTCATCTAAATCAGTAGCCCAATTTGCATCTGAATATCCATTTAAAGTAAAATTGTTGTAATCTTTTAGTAGAAGACCAAAATTAGCAGTTCCTTTTAGATATCTCAGTATACATTTGACTGCTTTCTATTGATTATCCAGTGGTTCATGCATAAATTGACAAACTTTATTAACGCTGAAAGATATTTCAGGTCTATTGATTGTTACATATTGCAAAGCCCCAACAATACTTCTATATTGTTTGATATTAGTTATGGGTTCTCCCCTGTTTTTAGTCAACTGTTGACTGCTTATCATTGGCGTTGGTTGTGACTTTGCTTTATCCATATTTTTTTTGGATAGAAACTCTAAAATATATTTCTGTTGACTTAAAAACATTGCTGAATTTGATCTCCTTTTGACTTCTATACACAAAAAATAGTTTAATTCACCAAGATCCTTAATTGAAAATTGTTCATCAAGATATTGAGTAATTTTGTTGATTTCATTTCCATCGTCCCCTGTAATAATTAAATCATCAACATACGTTAGAATATATATACTTGAATTTTTATTGAGCTTGATGAATAAAGAATTATCTGATTTGGTAGATTGATAGCCTAATGTAGATAATGTGGCTTTCAATCTCTCAAACCAGACTCTTGGAGCCTGTTTAAGACCATATATGGCCTTATTCAATTTACAAACAAGATTCATATCTTGCTCATACCCTTGAGATTGCTCCATAAATATTTCTTCCTGCAAAGTGCCATTCAAACTAGCATTATTGACATCAAGTTGCATAATATTCCAATGTTTATATAAGGCAATAGACAAAATAATTCTTATGGTTGTAGGTTTGACTATAGGAGAAAATGTCTCATTGTAGTCAAATCCATACTCCTGCGTATAACCTTTGGCCATAAGTCTGGCCTTATATCTAGCTACTGTTGCATCTGGATTTTTCTTTAATTTAAAAATCCATTTGCATCCAATTATATTTTTATTTTCTAGAGGATACACTAAACTCCATGTTTTGTTTTTCATGAGAGCATTATATTCCTCATCCATAGCTGCTTTCCAGTTCTTATCAACAATAGCTTGCTCAAAGGTTTCAGGCTCTTCTGTACTGGTTACAGCAGTATATAACTTTGGTTTGAAAATACCACTTTTTGCTCTTGTATCATGGGAAGACCTGCTCTAACTTGTGGTTGTTCTGCTTCATTTGTGTTACTATTATCTGATTGATCTCCAGGATTTTTTGTATTACTTCCACTTACTTGTTGTGATTGCAAATTTGTATTTGCAGGAGATTGACTATGATAGTTGGACTGCTCAGATGATTCATGACTTGGTTGATCAGGAACTATGTGTTGAGAATCATCAGCTCCAATAGTCCTTTCATTCTTCCAAGTTTGCAGATCATCAGAATATATAGGTATGTCAGGTATGGATACATTTGGATTATAAATCTTTCTGCTTGTTTTTATTGTGGAATTGCTGAAAGGAAACACCTACTCATTAAAAACAACATGTCGCTAACATATATTCTTCCATTATCATTAAGACATTTATAAACTTTTTGATTGGTTCCATATCCCAGAATGTACATGGTTTTGATATAAAATCGATTTTATTACTATTATAAGATCTTAAGTAAGGAAAACATAAACATCCAAAGGTTCTCAAATACCGATAATCAGGTTTTACTCCAAATAGTTTTTTTACAGGAGATATTCCTTTGAGAACCTTTGTTGGCAATCTATTAATTAGATACAAAGCTGTATTAAAAGACTCGGGCCAAAATTTCAGTGGCAAAGATGCTTGAGTTAATAAAGTTAGACCTGTATCAATAATATGTCTACGTTTTCTTTCTATTAACCCATTTCGTTCAGATGTATAGGGGAAAGTAATTCTATGAAATATCAAAATCTCCCCTTTTTACTGAAATAGTTACCGAGTGGCTTATACTCAGTCCCACCATCAGTTTGCATAATTTTTAGCTGACAGCCAGTTTGTTTTTCTGCTAAAGATATAAAATGAGTAACAACTTTACATGTTTCAGATTTAGACTTCAAAAAATATATTCATGTATGCCTTGAAAAAGCATCAATAAATGATATATAATACCTGTACCCATAATTTGAATATACTGGAGCTGGGACCCATAAATCTGTTGCAACTAATTCCAATGGTTTTGAATATACAGTTAAAGAATCACTAAATGCTAATTTGTGACTCTTACCCATTTGACAATAAGAACATACATATGGCAAAGATATATCAATAGAATAAATCTTATTTTCATCGAGAACTTGTTTAACTACATTTGCATTAGGAGGCCAAGTTTATAGTGCCAAAGATTAAACACATCTTTATTTTTCTCTATCTGCCTAACTTCAGCAATGTTGCAACATTGATGATTCTCACAAACTTTCCTGAACTAATAAGATTGAATCTGTACAGACCGCTCACAGCATTACCCTGTAACAAAATTTCATTAGTCAGAATGTCTCTAACTAAACAATAATTTGGGGAAAATTCAAAATAAACATTATTGTCTATAGCAAATTGAGAGACACTCATGAGAATTTTCTTTATTTTTGGCACTCGTAACAAATTATTCAAAAAAAAACTGTCTTGCACCTTTAATAGATGCATTTCCAGTATGAGTAATACTAATAGACTCACCATTTCATATGCAAATTGTTTGTTTACCTCTGTACTCTCTATTGCCAAGATTTAAATTGTCAAGGTTGTTAGTAATGTGACTAGTAGCTTCTGAATCTGGATACCAGCTTTCATCATGTATATGTTCTGACTTTGCTGTTGCATCTTGATTGATTGCTCTGCCATTATCAGATAAACTGTTTATGTCAGATTGCACCTGTGCTATATTGATACTTGGATTACCATTTCTCTGATTATTTTGATTTGGCATGTAGTTGGCATTAAATCTGAAGTAGCACTTCATTGCTGTATGACCCAATTTCTCACATATTTGACATCTTGGTCTCTTGTTGTTGTTGTTTCCCCACCTTCCTCTGCCTCTGGATCTATTTGAATTACCCTCTCTTTGATAAGATTGACCTTGTTTGTTGATGCTTGAGCCTCTATTTTTGTTACTAGTAGCATAATCGATTAATGATCTGAATCTTGAGGTTTCTTTTGATCAAGTCTTACTTCATGAGCAAGCAATGTTGAATGAACATACTCAACAAATGGTAAGGTGGGTTGAGATGATAAAACAACAACTACAGCCTCATGCTCATCATTGAGGCCATTCAATAAAGACAATACATGTTCTGTTTCAGAAATGTTAAGCCCAACAGCTTCTGACATGTTGCACATGTTGTTAACTTGTGCCAAATAAACTCTCATGGGTTGATTATCTTTGCCGACGTTTTGAAGTGGTCTCTTGTAATGCATAATCTTTGCTGCAGATTGTGTATTGAATATTCTTTCTAATGTAATCCATATTTCATTAGCTATTTTACAGCCTATAACTTGTGATAACAGCTTTGTATTGATAGAAAATAACAATCAAGAACTTGTAAATCTATCTTGCCTATAATATCTTGTGCATTCTTCATTGCTAACTGTTTTCTCTTGTGTATCAGCAATGAATCTTGGGGGAATTGAATTGGTGCCAAGAATGAAACTTTCAAGACCGTACTCTTGTATGGCAGTTTCAACTTGAAGCTTCCATAGAAGATAATTATCTTCTTCTAAAATGGATGGTAATAATCTAACTTTGACTAATGACAGTTTCGATCTACTTTTCCGCTGCATCAACTGTCTGCTGCTGAGAATTATGATTAGAATCTGATGTTGCTGATGAGTTATCTCCTTCAGCCATGAAGAAACCAGTAATAAAGAATCAAATACAGAGTAAATCAATGAACTTCCAAACTCAAGAAGGCTTGATTGCAGACAAAACAGGAAAATTGCAGTCGAATCCAATGATGATTATATAATCTGATGGATTCTTGGCAGGACAATGATTATCTTTCTGCTTATGATTGCTTTCTTGATTTCAGTAACTGGTTTCCTTAAGATGTTTCTTGCAACTGAGTTTGCAATCCTTTTCTATAAAACTTGCTGCAGCCAGAAATTTATCTATTTCTTTGGCATGGTACCTGTTTTATAGGAAAATTCAACTTTATAAACCCAAATGATGAAATATACCTGATGGGTTTCAAGGAATCAGATGATGATATTTCTCTCATGATTTCTTGACTATCAACAAACTTCTGATTTTGAAATTGATTGCATAAATTCTTTACAGAACCTTGAGTTCTGTTATCTTTCAAATGAAAATTGAAACTGCATATTTTTGGATTTATTTCTGGAATGCCGTTAGGCTTGAAATATTGGCTCTGATACCATGATAAAAGTTTGAGTAGAAATAAATTTAAATGAGAAGTTTGGTTAATTGATGATTGAACAACAATGTTGTATTTGAACTAGAAGAATGGATGTCTGTATTTTACTCAATACTAATGATACACAGTGCTCTGTATATTTATATTGTACAAAACATATCTTAGGCTTGAGAGACAACCGGCCCAATTTACAATAGTTAATACAAAAGTTATCCGATGGATACACGGTACTTCATTACTTCATCTCTTTTACGTACAATCTCTTTTCTCTAGTGCATTTTATACGCGTTCTGATATAAGCTTAGGGCTTGTTTATGTTATATTTTATAGGTCACTTATATGAATCGTACAATGGTACTGAGAGTTCACTCTGTTTTTGTATTATGCACATGACATATTGTGCGTGCTTGAGATAATCTATTTTCCAATACTGGGTATAGGGAAACCAGTTTCGTGTATAATTGTGCATGCATTCTTTTTCAAGCTATTGGGCTCCGTATAGTTTTCATATGTGGCATCAAATGTGGACCTGTCAAAATATGACACAACCCATTAACCCAACCCATTTACCCTACTTATAAATAGGTTGGGTCAACCCATTTATGAATATTACTTAATGGGTTATGGGTTGGATTGACCCATTTTTAAAAAGGTTATAAATGGGTAACCCGTTTACCCATTTATTAAAAACATTAAATTTAATATAAATTTGTAAAATAAGAATTTTGAACATACATTATAGTTTTTCATGGAGACTTACAATTGTATTTAAGAAATATCAGGCTACCGCATTCCCATATTTGAATTCCATCTAGTGCAGAAGCCGCTATTTTTTTATTCAGACTGTAATAACTCCTTGGTTCTAGCTCTGAATCAGGCGAGACTTCGACCGGTTCACTCCCACCTAAATTACGGACAGTATGGAACACTCAAATAATTTATGGTGGGAACGAACACTGTAGTTCTCTTAGGGGACTGACAGTTGTACTTAGAAAATAACAGGCTACCACATCCCTGTATTTGAACTCCACCTAGTGGAGAAGCCGTTATTTTTTTGTTCGGACTGCAATAACTCATTCGTTCTAACTCAGAATCAGGCGAGACTTCGACCGGTTAAATTCCACTTAAATCACAGACAGTATGGAACACTCGGATACTTCATCGTGTGAACGCACACTGTAGTTCTCCAAGGGGACTGACAGTTGTGCTTAGAAAATAACAAGCTGCCACATTCCCATATTTGAACTCCGCCTAGTGCAGAAGTCGCTATATTTTTTGTTTGGACTACAATAACTCCTTCGTTCTAACTCGGAATCAGCGAGACTTCGACCGGTTAATTCCCACCTAAATTACGGAAGTATAGAACACTCAGATACTTCATTGTGTGAACGCACATTGTTGTTCTCCAAGGAGACTGACAGTTGTACTTAGAAAATAACAGGCTACCACATCTCCATATTTGAACTCCGCCTCGTGCAGAAGCCGCTATTTTTTTGGACTGCAATAACTTCTTCATTCTAGCTCGAAATCAAGCGAGACTTCGACCAGTTAACTCCCACCAAAATTACGGATAATATGGAACACTCGAATACTTCATCGTGTGAACGCACACTGTAGTTCTCCAAGGAGACTGATTGTTGTACTTAAAAAATAACAGGCTACCACCTCTCCATATTTGAACTCCTCCTATTGCAGAAGCTGCTTTTTTTGTTCGGACTGCAATAACTCTTTCGTTCTAGCTCGAAATCAGGCAAGACTTCGACTGGTTAACTCCTACCTCAATTACGGACAATATGAAATACTCGGATTCTTCATCATGTGAATGCACACTGTAGTTCTCCAAGGGGACTGACAGTTGTACTTCGAAAATAACAGGTTATCACATCTCCATATTTGAACTCCGCCTAGTGCAGAAGCCGTTATTTTTTTGTTCAGGCTACAATAACTCCTTCGTTCTAGCTCAGAATTAGGCGAGACTTCGACCGGTTAACTCCCATCTAAATTACGGACAGTATGGAGCACTCGGATACTTTATCGTGTGAACGTACACTGTAGTTCTTCAAGGAGACTGACAGTTGTGCTTAGAAAATAATAAGCTATTGCATCCCCATATTTGCATATTAATGAAAACTAGAATTAAAATTTTAATTTTTTATCGAAACTCAAAACATAAAAATCAGAATTAGAATTATTTTATATTTATCTGTTTTTTATTAGTCAAATTAAATTTAAATCTTTAAATGGGTTAAATGGGTAACCCGCTTATTAAGTGGGTTGGGTCATAAATGAGTTGGGTCATAAATGGATAAAAAGAATGGGTCACAAATGGGTTGGGTCAAACACGACCCAACCCATTTTGGCCCAAACCGACCCGTTTGACAGGCCTAATCAAATGTCATTATTTCGGTTGCCTCTGTTGGATGGATTGTTTTTTATGATCCTTAACCTAAAAAATTGAGCAACATATTTTTTTTACTAAATTAAGTAGGGGTCCTCCGCTATCATATCAAATGTCCTTGTATCACCAAAAATCCTGAGCTGGCAAATTGCAATGGTCGATTTTACACTAATAAATATGTATGTATGCATAAATGCATATGCATATATGTGTAAATATAATCTTATATTTTTCCCATGAAAAAGAGAGAAATCCTGTTGGGCTTGTCAATTTCTTTTTCAGAATGCTATTTCAATTGTCCAAATTTCTTCTAAAAGAGAAGGATCTTCACCAATCCGTAGTACCAAGTGGGATGACATAGGTGGTCATGAGTCGCTAAAGGAAAAGTTTGAAGTTTCCATTATTCATGTAAAGATTTGAGAATGAAATAAATGAATGATATTCTTTTCTAATTCCATTAATGATACAACAATACAGTTCTATTTGTATGTACAACACGTACATTTATTTATAAAAAAAATACAGGCTGTTGGGCCTGTAGAAGCCCGCTTGAATTATAGAATGCGGCATCATTCATTAGTTATATGCGGCCTGTGAAATAAGACTTCATTTCATCTTTTATCTCACCCCTCAAACCAAAAATAGGGTTTGATGTGAATTCCAGAATTTTGCCAAATCCTTCCAGATCTACAACCACACTTCAAAATTGATGAAATCATTTGTACGAGAGCTTTAACAAGGCATATATATTTGTCTAATTTGATCTTTAAATCATCTAGATCTTCAAATCTAAAAACTTGCGAGGTTTTAAGTTTCAAATCTAAGATCTTTTCATATTCGAGTCTAGTTTCTTCTTGAAGCCTAATTTCCAGCTCAAATATGATGTAGATCTAGTCTCTTAGCACCTGTTGGAGCTTGATTTCACTTTGATTTCGTCTGTGAATCTTTCAAAGTTTCTTGCTGGTAAGGCTTTGGTAAGAACGTCAGCTCTTTGATAAGTAACATGTATATGATTAACTTGTAGTTTTTCACTGAGTATTTGTTCTCATACAAAATATAGATCTATTTCGATGTGTTTTGTTCCTTGATGTACAACTGGATTTGCAGACATGTACACAGACTTTGATTATGACACCATAATATCGGTTTGAAATTTGATTTGATTTTTAGTTCACTTAACAGAGGTTGAATCCATAATATTTCTGCTGTTGCACTGGCTGCACGTCTATGTTCTGCCTCAATGCTGGATCTGGAAATTGTTGACTGCTTTTTTGAGCACCATGATATAAGATTTTCTCTAATATAAATGCAGTATCTAGAAACTGATTTCCTATCATCTGGGTTTTGTTTCCCAATCTGCATCAGTATAACAAACCACATTGAGACTGCTGCATTTTTTTCAAAGATAGTCCATAGTTTGCAGTTCCTTTAAGATATCTTAGAATCCTCTTTACAGCTCTCCATTGCTCATTCAATAGTTTCTGCATAAATTGAGGCACTTTGTTAACACCAAATGACATTTCAGGTCTAGTTATAGTTGCATATTGTAAAGCTCCAACAATACTTCTATATCGTTTAATGTTAAATATTGGTTCTTCCCTGTTCTTGGAGGGCTGATGGTTGCTTATCATAGGTTTTGGTTGTGGATTTGTATCATTCAGCGTTGATTTTTGCAGCAATTCAGTAATGTACTTTTTCTGGCTCACATCATTTCTGACTTTGATTTCCTTATTATTTCTATGCCCAGAAAGTAGCTTAAGTTTCCAAGATCCTTGATTGAGAACTTCTTATCCCATATTGAATAAGATTGTTGATTTCTACATCATTGTCACCTGTAATAATTAGATCATCAACATATATTAGAATGTATAACATGGATTCTTTGCTATCTTTACTGAATAGTGAATTGTCTGATTTGATAGACTGATAACCAAACCTAATTAAAGTGGTTTTCAGTCTATCAGACTAGACCATTGGTGCTTGTTTAAAGTTATATATTGCCTTATTTAGTTTGCACACATAATGTATATTTTGATTGTATCCTTGTGGCTGCCCCATATAAATCTCCTTATATAATATATGTCATTGAGGAAGGCATTATTGACATCAAGTTGCCTAAAATTTCAGTTTTTATGCAATGCAATGGTAAGAATAATTCTAATAGTTGTGGGTTTGACTACTTCAGATAATATTTCATTGAAGTCGAACCCATATTATTAAGTGTAGCCTTTAACAACAAGTCTTGTTTTATATATAGCCATAGTTCCATCTGAATTCTTTTTTAGTTTATAAGTCCACTTGCATCCTACTATATTTTTGTTGTCTGGTTGATAGATTAGATCCCATGTTTTATTTCTTATGAGAGCATTATACTCTTCATCCATGGCTGTTTTCCAGTTTTTTCTTTTGCAGCTCGATCAAATGTTTCTGGCTCTTCAGTTATTGTGGTTGTAGTATATAGCTTGGGCTTTAATATACCACTCTTTGACCTTGTGATCATAGGGTGACCTGATCTCACTTGTTGTTCTTCTCTGTTCTATTGATCAGTATTATCTCTTGATGTGTCTTATTGAATACTTGAATTTCTTTGTTTGCACCAAAACACTCTTCGGGAGTCTTTGAAGAGATAATAATAAAGAATGTAAATTAAAAATGAGGATTATCTAACTAAAACTCCAAATACCAGTAAAGTAAATGCGTAGACAAGCGATTTATAGTGGTTCGGCGTGTTGCCTACGTCCACTGTGAAGTTTTTTGCAGTTTTATTGATTCTCTTTCAATGATTACAAGTTGTTACAGCAATCGACAGCAAGTTACAACTGGAAATTCGAAATCAACAACAGAAGTATGATGTAGGATGATGGAGATCTCAATCCGGCAGAGTCTGGGCGCTTGAGAGTCAAAAGATCCTTTTTCTGTAGGTCTGGGGCTCTATTTATAGGCGTAGGAGGCTGAGACTTCGCTCAAATCACGAGAGACTTCTTCTGGCATGTGAGTGGGCCCACGCGACCAATCTCAGAAAGTTTCAAGTCGATCTGTGATCGATACGAAATCATTTTGTATCGATCAAGATGATGTCCAATCGAGCTGAAATTTGGTGTGAACACTCTTTGGCATGTAGGAAATCTCCTGTGAAAATTTCATGGCATTTGGATCAGTGGATTGGGAGATATAGTCGATACGAAATGAGTATTCTCGAGTGGCTGTTTGGTTCGAATCCATCTCTTCGAATTGATTGCTTCGAATCGATAATGGCACGCGCTTTCGTGATGAGGTGGAGCGCATACTTCGCCTCGATCCGGTCTTTATTCCGAGTTGACCGCGTCGACTCCATATATCTCGGCCTGTTCGTATCGAGGGATGACACGTCACCTGAAAATGCGGTGTGTATACGATTATATGTGCTAATATAGTACACACGGATCGTGTAATATGGACTATAATATAAATGCGGAAATAGATGATAATAGCATAGTAAATAAAAATAGAAAAATCACACCAGAGATTTTTATACTGGTTCGGAGCACCGTCCTACGTCCAGTCCCAGACTTCTATCTGGATTTTCACTATTAACTACCTCGCTTCACCCGGAGGAACAGGTTTACAACACCCGAGCAAACGAACGGGATTTCACGCCTCTAATACACTGAGGACTTCAACACTTGCCTCTTACAACATAGAGGACTTCAACAAAAGAACAAATACAATTGTTGTTGACAACTTGTGCTCTTGAAAACACGGATTTGTCACTAGTAGTACACCCTTCCTATAATCTTATCCTCAAAGTATGCGAATGATGTTTTGAAAAGATTAAGGAAAGTATATTACTTATTGAATCAAAAGATATGAAATAGTTTCAATGATTCAATAAATAATTGAGAGCTTTTAGAATGCAGGAGTATGTAGAAAGTAAGATCAGAGATTAGAGTAAAAAGCATATACAATCATGTTGTTTTAATCAACGATTTAGATGAGTTTATATAGAGAAGAATGGTTGTAACTCTTTGTGAGCAGTTGCCATTAAGAGATATGATCTTTGATGAAAGGTAAGAGATGCAACCTTTGGAGAAAAGAAGTGTCTTTTGGAAAAATTGCTTTCTGTTTAAAAACGGTCGACAGGTTAAAAAGTGACCAGTAGACAGGAATTCAAATATATATACGTTATGTACATGTGTGCACGTTCAGTGTGCAAATTATGCAGGAACGGTCGACCGCATATATTATGACCGGTCGACCGGTCCCTGTAAAGTTGCACACTGAATGTGCAACTACAATTTAGTCGTATATATATTGATTTCCTTGAAATGCATGATTATTTGAGGATAGATTTTAACAAGTTTATCACTATTATAATATCAAATAATCAACCTACAATCTAGAGTACCATATGTAGCTCTTTATAGCCATAATGACCTTGTTTTGTCGATCGCCTTTATTTATTTGTCAGAAATCAAAACCTTCATAAAACTTGTGACTCAACATCACCTTGGCTTGTTCACTCGATGGATACGAATTAGGCCTCGTTGATGGATTCGAAGGGATGCTTCTATGATGGATACAAAGAAGACACTGGCCGATCGTTACGAAGCGCATCATCTGTTGATGGGTACGAAGTCCATCGATACGAACTCGATGGATTCGAACATGGCCAATCCTGATTGATATGAACTCATGGGAGTCGACCGATACGAAGTAGGTTATCTGCCGATGGATGCGAAGTAGGGAGATTCCAATGGATTCGAATAAGGAAGTGCCGACCGATACGAACCGCGTCTTTATGATGGGTACGAAGTCCATTGATACGAACTCGATGGATTCGAACATAGCCGAGTTCATCCATACGAACCGGTGCTCTTCGATGGATACGAAATCGCTGGACCCATGATCGATACGAAATCGATCGATACGAACTGGAGCATGATGATCGATACGAAACCGAAGCTTTTCCCTTCAATTTACATCCATCATAAATTGAGCATACGAACTCAGATTGACTTGAAACTTGGAATGCTGGTTCTTATGATCTTGCTTGTCATGTCCCATCAATTGTAGCCTGATCCGGGCTCGGACAAAATTCAGCGATATCCATAGTGAAGCAAAGTATAACCGATTTTTGAAACGAACTGTCCTTTGTTTTCGATCGACCTTTTGGTATCACGACTTTGCCAAAAAGTGGGATAACATTTGCCCCCCAAAGTACGTCTTGTGGAAACATGACGTGTTTGAAAAGCTGCAATTTCTCTCTGACCAATCATTGTTTTTTTTGTTGAAAGTGGTATTCTGTATTGCTATAAACCTGCGTTGATATAACTGATTGCTGTATAATAATGTTTAGCTGTTCGTTGTTGTAATCGTAACAAGATGAGTATTCGATCCCTGTGAATGTTGAAAATCGAATATTAGTCCGACATATATTCACATATGTTAACTTGACTCTCGTTAGCGTCGAGTGTTCACGAGTCGTTGTCAGTTTAGTTTGTTATTGAATTTCATATCGATTCTCTCGTGAACCGATTTGAAATTCGAGTTGAAACAACGCTTGATGGTTATTTTTGACTATCCTCTTGTATCGATCCTCTCCTGAATCGATGTAAAAGGTTAAAAGAGTTTTTCGTATCGATGGGTGCCGAATTGATGGATACGAAATGTTCATTCGTATCGATGGTCCCAAACCGCGGTTGAATCCGCTTCGCATCGATGATCTCTGATGGATACGAAGTGATTGTTCGTATCGATGAGTTTCGATGGATACGAAATTGCTGTTTGTATCGATATGCAGTGGATGGAGTTGCGAATTTGTTGATGCGAACAAGGGCTTTGAGCCGATGGAGTTCACAATCTTCAGCCGTCCTTGCTGCTTGCTTCGTATCGATGGGTTTACTGTCCATTTCGAATCGATAAAAATTCTAGGTCCGATGGATTCGAACAGGGCATTCGATTCAATTCACGGTTTGACCAGTTGCGACCGGTTACGTGGACTGGGAGGCGAAACGACCCAGTTCCTTCTAGGCTTCATATAAATAGTAGGGACCTAGCCATTTTTCACTTTTTACTTTTACTGCTGCCTTTTTCTTTCGTATCGATAGAGAGTCCAAGAGAAAGAACTGTTTTAGCCTTTGAATCAATTCAGTCCTTCAATCCTTCAAATTTAAACATTAAAATAAGGTAATTAATGGATAGAATCATGTTCAGAACGATGAAACTCGAAATTTCAACCATCCTTCTCGCTTTTACGACCGGTTTTGATGAATTTGAGATCTGGACGAGTGAGAGCAAGATTAGGGATGGAGCGCGGCCACGGAGTTGAGGCCTTTTTGGAGAAGAAGGAGTTGCGGAGGAACGCCTCTGCTTTCGTTTCGTGTCGATCTGTAATAGGAGTTTTTGAATCGATCCAGATTATATGATTTCGTATCGATACGAATACGAGAACGGCGATCGATGCGAAGCCTGTGTTCTCAGATCGATGCGAAATGGCGTGCCCTCGATCGATACGAAACATATCGTTTCGAACTGGATCGATACGAAACGTATCGAGTCGAACCTGATCGATACGAATGTATCGATTCGAACATGGTCGATGATATATCTCTGACTCGATATGAATTTGAACTGCGGCGATCGATTCCAAGTTGAAACTAGATGAATTTAGAGAACTTTGCGCATTAGAATACTTGACTCCGACAAGCTTCTGCCTTGCATGACTGAACTTGACCGTAGAACTGCATATTGGACTACCTTCCGAAGCTCGTCGATGGAACCGTAACTTAACAAAAATATAACGAACTTTAACTTGGATCGACCGCTTGCGTCTGGATGGCACGGTTGTGACGGTCAGCGATGACGGTCATTTCCGGTCTGATTTTCAGAGTTTTGTCATTCATACATTTTAGTTTGTTCTGTCGAATTTTCTCAAGTAATGCACAGCACTGCACGACGCATTCATGCCGTTTACACCGGGGAATGCACGGGCTCTTTAGCATCTAACAATGATTTCTCGTGAGTTAGCTACTTATGGAAACTTCAAGTTCGCAGCCGCAAGAAACTCAGAGTTCAGTCCCTCCCATGCTTGAAGTACCGGAGATTGAGATTGAAGTTATCGGTCGAGCTCCGGACGAGTTACCTGACGAATCCTTCATTAGTAACCCATCAGACTCTGTTTCATCCAACATTTCGAAAGACATGCTAGGAAGAATATGCTTAAGGCATGGTTTGTCGATGGATGACGTATTATTTTCGGGACCTGATGATAGACCGCACAATCCACCGAAGGGATATGCCGCATTCAATAGCCACGCGTGCGTAGCTGGGACACTCCCTCCGTTTAACCAGTATATAAGAGAAGTATTGTCGTTTTTGGGGATTGCCCCATCTCACCTGCATCCAAACAGATATGCATCACTCAATAGCTTGTTCATTGCATTTATGGAGCATCTCTATCGACCACCACTCCCGATTGAGATCAGATACTTGTTTAACTTCAAGAGTCGGGCTGATAGTCCATCTTTCACATTCCTGGAGGCGGTAAGAAATTGCCAAGTGATCACAAGGGCTTGGACTAGATTGAGCTACTTCAAGACGGAATGGTTTCATGTTAGATGCCCTTCAGGGTTCGCTCGGCGATGGCTATTTAGACGTGAGTATTGCCATCTTTTCGGGTAGTTGATAAAACCGATGTATTTGAAGTCGAACTCACGTCTCTTTTCCTTTTCAGCCATAATCCAACGACCCGAAGGTGAACATTTCAAGGAGATAGTTCGTTTTTTTCAAGAAATCCCAAGTGAAGAGAGGAATATTGAGTTGCTATTGACAGATAGGAATCTTAGGATTCTTGGGCTGATTGAACGAAGACAAAGTATAATGCTTGACGGTGTCTTAAGGACTGCCTCGAAAGAATGAGTTAAACGAAGAAAACCTAAAGTTGTCATAATCGAGGAGGCTGACTCTGAAAGAACTCACACTGACAAAGAACCATTGGGCGAATCTGCGGATGTAGCCCAGGATATCGGGGAGCAAAGAAAAAGCAAGGTAGCCGTTGTTAAGCCACCTAAAGAGGGAAGATGGAAATCGGTTGTCACGGCCCGACCCGCCTCCAGAATTAGAATTTCGGAGATGTCTCCCCCAAGAACTGAGAGTCTTTATGAAGGGCTCGCCGATCATCCAATTCCGGACGATGTGTCCTTGCAGCATGATGCCGAATTGGATGAATTTTCAGAAGCCTTAGTTTTAAGCGAGTCTCTGCCCACTAGTGCGGTTGACACATATGGTTAGTCGGAGGGTTGCACCTACATTCACACTTTATGGCACTACACGATTTCTAAGCGTAATACGCTCACTGTGAGAGATTACTAACTTCATTTTATGTTTTTGCTTCGCAGATACCATGTTTGGTAGAGGCTTGATGCTTGGCGGTCTTCATAATAAATGCAAGTCTTCATCATATTATGAATCATATAGGAGGGAAGGAGATAGAGACTATGACCATGGGCGCTCGAGTCATGAGCGCTCTGACAGAGACAAAGATTATAGGCGTCGGTCTCAATCTCGCACGCCACCTCCTAGAGCTCCCGCACCACCTCCGGTTCATGTTTCGAGGCCTCCAGAAACTTCACGGCCCAAGCCATCTTCCCAATCATCGAGGTCTGACACTCATCGTAGAACGGAGATCGCGGCCTCCCCGTCAACAGAGCAGACATTGACGGAGCCATCGGGGGAAGGAGCAGTTAGGCTTGCTCAGCTGAAGAAAGATTTTCCTGAAATCTGCTTTGACGGGTTTGTCTTCCCCTCGCATCTAAAAAGGATACCGACGTCAGTTGCACCTATGATGCATGATTATCTCTCAGATATATTTTTCCAGTATCAGGAATGGTCAAAAACCACAAAGAAAGCATCAAAGGTGGCCTTTGACCGAGCGGCCACGATTGAGAAGTTGGAGAAGGAACTTGGTCAAAAGGACCGTATTATTCAGGCACTCGGCAGTGAGGCTGAGTCCTCTCGAAAATCAGAGATTGAAGCTCTTAGAAAAGCTGATGAAGCTCAGGCAGCAATGGATAGGATAAAGTGCGAGCATTTTGCTACGGTGGATGACATGGGCCACCGAAACACCATGGTAACCGCCGAGCGGGATGCGGCCTTGAAAGAGCTAAACGAGCTCAAGGCCAAAGTTTCAGAGATTATGAAGGAGAGGGACACCGCTAATGTTTCCGCACACGAAGCGTGTGATCAGGCGGTGGAGTTTCGGAGAGAAAAAGATACGGCCTTGGAAAAGGTCCACGAGATGGAAGCCGAAGTCCATGAGAAAGTTCGTCAAGCAGAGATTAAGCTAGAGACGGATATAGAAGAGCTTCTCATTACTTATAACGCTAATGTGCTGAGGCACAGATATTTGACATGGCTTGACGATTATCCGACACACTTATTCAACGCCTGGAATTTGTTAGTTGAAGAAGAGAAAACAACGCAGCCGGGCAAAGCTTTTGATGAATTCGAGTTGGAGAACCGTATATTGAATGATGATGAGAAGAAGGTTCTCCACGATTTCATGATCTCTCATGCAAAAGATAGATTGGGTATCCAACACTTGGAAGTTGGTGAGGGATCTGGCGTCGCGTACCAAGCTACAAGTTCTGAGATGATCACTTCATCTGGATCCGAGCCGACGCCAGCGACTGAGCCGCAGTTGGTCCCAGGCTATTACCCTGAGCAACCATGTTTATCTCCCATAAGGGAGCATTCTTCAGAAGCTGTTCAGTCAGCTACGAGTCAAGTTGAGGAAGGTATTATGCATAAATCTACTGCGTGTCTGGATTGAAGTACTTGTATTGAAGTGTGTTCTGACAACTTCTTTTCTTTCTTGTCTAGTGAGCAAATTTACACCGACAGCGCCTCCTTCAGTCCAAGAGTCACATCAAGAACAGGAGGCCATTATTACCGAAGCGATCACCATGACGACAGCCGTGCCGACCGAGATGACATAGGGGGTTTCAATTACTTTCGACGAAAAAATGATGAGTGAACTCTTGAGCCAGCACTGTGACCCTTTTGCTGACATGCCATTTGTTCTTGGTGCGTTCCCACCTGTTTCTATTGTATCGTCACAGTCCGCCGCTGCTTATCGTGAATCTCGTGCTGCTCGTGAGACTGAGATACTTGCTCAAATCAATGCAGAGATGGAAGCAGCAACACACGGTGGTAATTCTGAGAGTGTTACGACGGCGGTCGGGCCCACTCCTCTTGTGGTGATATCTTCCGAGGACACACTTATCGGAACCAGTGTGCCCATTCCGCCCCCAGTGGTAGACCCGACTCCTTCGACTCCTCCAGAAGAGAATATTCCTTTAAGTTCAAGTTTAGAGGAATACATCGATATCATGCCTTCGTCAAAGGAAGATCCGCCAAAGGGTACGGGGTCGAAGCGGAAGACTGTTGGTAGTTCCAGTGGTTCCGTGTTGAAGAGAAAACCGAAGAAGAAAAAGTAGACGATCCCCTCTGGTGCATTTTTGGCAATTAGGAAGGCACTTTTATTTTCCTTTCATAGGCTATGTATAGAGGCAGGCTTGGCCCCCTGCTAGTAGGAATTTTTTGGAATAACTTGTACATGAATCTTCACATGCAGTTAGTTGAAATAAAATTCAGTTTCTTTGTTTCAATTCTCATTTCTTTTGTGCTTAAGTATTTGTAGTATTTGGCTTTCAGTCCGGTGTACTTGTGGCGGTTTTACCGTCAAGTAGAGTTCGTTTTATTTGCCAAGTCTGAAAATCTTGATCACATGTCGTGATTGATGAATGAGTTGAACTTCGGACATTGTATTGCTTCGGTTAGTGATTAACACTTAAGCTTTTTGCCCTAGTTCCGGGGAACAACATTTGTATTTCGGTGGTCGATCGCACCTATTGCAAATCTTGAGCACATGTCCACACTTCGGGGACTTAGGATAATTTGTGATCGATAATCTGGTTCGTGGTCTGGGAACTTGAGAGTTTCGATGTTTGTAATACAGTTCGCGCTCCAGGAACTTTGACTTGGTATTTGTACCCTAACTCACACACTGGGAATTTGGAGATAGCATATATGTTTAGGTTCGCACTCCGGGAACTTGGAATTGATGTTTATACTCCAATTCACGCTCTGGGAATTTGGAGTTAGCATTGATGTTTTGGTTCACGCTCCGGGAACCTGGAATTGATGTTTATACTCTAATTCACGCTTTGGGAATTTGGAGTTAGTAGACAGATGGTCAGTCACACCTGTTTGGGCTTTTAGGAATTTGTTCGCACTCTGGGAACGATGGATTTATCGGGATCGTGGATGGTCGGATCACATCCACCCCGAGTTAACAAGCGAGGTCGTTCGACGGACGGATCCATCCTCCGCAAATTTGGTTAGGATACAGCCGAAGTCGTTAGGCAGATGGGTCCACCCTCTCCGAAACTGCATTTATATCTTTATACTCCAACTCGCGCTCTGGGAGTTTAGAGTTGGCGTTTATGCTCCGGTTCGCGCTCTAGGAACCAAGAGTTGATGTTTATACTCCAATTCGCACTCTGGGAACTTGGAGTCTGTTCACACTCTGGGAACGATGGATTTCATGTTTATACTCCAATTCGCACTCTGGAACTTGGAGTCCGTTCACACTCTGGGAACGATGGATTTATACTCTGGTTCGCACTCTGGGAACCTAGAGTTGATGATTATACTCCAATTCGCACTCTGGGAATTTAGAGTTAGGATTTATACTCCAGTTCGCACTCTGGGAACCTAGATTTGATGACTTTACTCCAATTCGTACTCTGAGAATTTGGAGTTAGTTGTAGGACTGCCGTGTGTCGGTCCAATTCAACCTTTGATGTGATGGCTTGCCCCCGAGCCGAGGTTTCACTTAGTGAGTGGCCGGTCGCATCACAGTCACTCGCTATTTGAATAAATTCCATCGTGCGATAGAACTTTGCTCTTCGTGCGTCGTGATTGTTGAATGTTGCATTCGGTGAATCACAGCTCTAGCTTGAAGAGATAGTAATTTATTGCTGGAACGGAAAAAACATGGCAAAGCCAGTGCCTTATTACAAATTCAAACTTCAGAATGTAAAGGAAATTGCAAAGTATTTGTAGACTAGATAGAGCCTGTCATGTGTAACAGTGACGAAGATCCTCGTCGTTCCAGGCTCCTGACAAAGTGGGTCTGCCATTGACGGCGTTTATCACCAATCTCCGACGGGGACATGTAGAGTCCTCCTATCTCGGTCGATTGGGTTCATTATTTTGATTTGATGGGCCCGCTTCTCCAGGCTGCGGTGCCCGCACAAACTGTTCCAGCTTCCTTTCTCTGATCAATTTTTCAACGAGGTCTTGTAAGTGACGACACTCGTTTGTATTGTGCCAGTAGCTTTTATGGAACCTGCAAAATTTTCCCGTCTGGATTTGCCTCTCCGACGACGGTTTTGGAGCAGGTTTTTTGTATTGAATTGTATTACAGGTTTGTAAATACAAGTTCTCCAGCGATGTATTCAAAGGAGTGTAACTGTCAAACATAGGATTCTAGCGCTGTGGGCCGCGATTTTGATCTCGTTTTCTAGTTTGGTTCATGCTTTCTCTCCTCTGAGCATGTTTGTTTTTAACGTTCAACTGAACTTTTCCGGAGCTCTGACCGGACTGTTTGATTGCGACATTGCTTTGGATCCCTTCCGTGCTTGGCCCTGCACCAATCTGCTTCCTAGACTCTTTCGCGTCTTCCCTTCTCAGGAATTGAGCCACCTTGGCGTGGAAATGGTCCAATGATGCAGGTGGTTTTCCAGCCAACCAGTTGCCAAACTCAGAATCGGGGTCAATCCCCTTAGTCATCGCCATAAGGATGGAGTTATCGTTCGGATTGCTGATTTTCGCACACGTAGTATGAAATCTCTCTAAGTAGTGTCTGAGCATCTCTCCAGGAGCTTGGGTGACGCTAGACAGAGTGTTGATATCTTTCGGTCTTGCGATGTGCATGTGGAATTTCCCAACAAATTTTGTGGCCAACTGATCAAAGGAGGAAATGAATCGAGGTGACAGTCGAGTGAACCACATGGTAGCGATGCCCCCAAGGATATGGGGAAACTACGACACTTCACTGCATCGTCAGCTCTGGCAGCACTCATCGACCATTCATACTTCAGAATATGTTGGTTGCGGTCGGAGTTTCCCTCGTACATGGATAGAGTCGGGGGGTTCAGCAGTAAGAATATCGTCCGTAAAAGGAGTGTGACTTCGAGAAATTCCCCAATCGTCATTTGTGAGACCCTGGCTCTCACGGATCATCTGACGTATCATAGTCGGAAGATCCAACATTTGTATATTCTGTGCGCCTCGTGCCGGAAGGTGATTGTGTTCCATATTCTGGGGTTGGACCGGATGTTGTCGACGGTCCAAATCTTGCCTTCTTGGCTCATAGTCCTCCGGGACGTACGGTTCAGGAGTACGTCCGTGCTGACGGTGGTCCAGGTTTGACTGATATTGGGCATCGACCCTTGGTTCATCTGTAGCGTTAGTGGGGCGGTATTTTGTGGTGCGATGAGGAGCAGTACCCCCTCGAAAGGAGGGCCCGGTTTGGAAACCGGCCGATGGGCCAACTCTCAGTTGTCCAACGGTCATTACCGGTTGATATCCAGCAGTTTGCATGTGACTCCCATCTAGCCGGGGTTGCGGAGATCGATTATGATGATCAGAAGATGAAGAACTTTCGCTGGAGGAGTGAGAAGCATGGTCTCTCCTAGATCTCCTTCACTTCTGGCGATTCAGCTGATTGGTCAGCTCAGCGTTAGTGCGTTGCTGTTCTGCTAGTTATTGCCGACTCTAGGTCAACTCTTGGAGCAGCAGTTGAAACTCTTGTCGGGTAACCGGACCTGATGGTTCCGAGTGTCCGGTAGCATCTTGGTTAGAGGGAGGTAGTGGCGTAGGACTCTGTCTATCCTGTTCCTCTTGATTGACAGCATTAGAGGTGGCCCTTGTGCTAACCATCTTGAAGGTTGAATTCCTTTCCTAGACTTTATGCAAATCTGAATAGAAGGGAAGGAACTTGGATTAGATGATCTGGATCTCTCTGTTAGATTTATTCAATCCGGTATCGACGACAGATCCAGAGAGCAGGAGAAAATCTAGGTTTTATCAGTGAAAGCACCAAAGTGTTTGCACCAAAATTGGTCACAACACTCTTCGAGAGTCTTTGAAGAGATAATAACGAAGAATGTAAATTAAAAATGAGGATTATCTTACAAAAACTCCAAATAACAGTAAAGTAAATGCGTAGATAAGCGATTTATAGTGGTTCGGCGTGTTGCCTACATCCACTGTAAAGTTTTTTGTAGTTTTATTGATTCTCTTTCAATGATTACAAGTTGTTACAGCAATCGACAGCAAGTTGCAACTGGAAATTCGAAATCAACAGTAAAAGTATGATGTAGGATGATGGAGATCTCAATCCGGCAGAGTCTGGACCCTTGAGATCAAAAGATCCTTTTTCTATAGGCTCTGGGGCTCTATTTATAGGCGTAGGAGGCTGAGACTTCGCTCAAATCTCGATAGACTTCTTCTGGCACGTGAGTGGGTCCACGCGACCAATCTCAGAAAGTTTCAAGTCGATCTGTGATCGATACGAAATCATTTCGTATCGATCAAGATGATGTCCAATCGAGCTGAAATTTGGTGTGAACACTCCTTGGCATGTAGGAAATCTCCTTTGAAAATTTCATGGCATTTGGATCAGTGGATTGGGAGATATAGTCGATACGAAATGTGTATTCTCGAGTGGCTGTTTGGTTCGAATCCATCTCTTTGAATCGATTGCTTTGAATCGATGATGGCAAGCGCTTTCGTGAGGACGTGGAGCGCATACTTCACCTCAATCCGGTCTTTATTTCGAGTTGACCGCGTCAACTCCATATATCTCGGCATGTTTGTATCTAGGGATGACACATTACCTTGGCTTGTTCACTCGATGGATACGAATTAGGCCTCATTGATGGATTCGAAGGGATGCTTCTATGATGGATACGAAGAAGACACTGGCCGATCGTTACGAAGCGCATCATCTACTGATGGGTACAAAGTCCATCGATACAAACTCGATGGATTCGAACATGGCCAATCCTGATCGATACGAACTCATGGGAGTTGACCGATACGAAGTAGGTTATCTACCGATGGATGCGAAGCAGGGAGATGCCAATGGATTCGAATAAGGAAGTGCCGACCGATACGAAGCGCGACTTTATGATGGGTACGAAGTCCATCGATACGAACTCGATGGATTCGAACATAGCCGAGTTCATCCATACGAACCGATGCTCTTCGATGGATACGAAATCGCTGGACCCATGATCGATACGAAATCGATCGATACGTACTAGAGCATGATGATCGATACAAAACCGGAGCTTTTCCCTTCAACTTACATCCGTCATAACTTGAGCATACAAACTCGGATTGACTTGAAACTTGGAATGCTGGTTCTTATGATCTTGCTTGTCATGTCCTATCAATTGTAGCCTGATCCGCGCTCGGACAAAATTCAGCGATATCCATAGTGAAGCAAAGTATAACCAATCTTTGAGACGAACTGTCCTTTGCTTTCGATCGACCTTTTGGTATCACGGCTTTTCCAAAAAGTGGGATAACATTCTTCACTAACTTGTTGATCTTGATTAATAGGTTATGTGGGAGACTGACAGAGATAGCTGGGTGTTTCAACTGGTTCATGACCTACCTGCAGTTGTGAATCAAGAGTTCCTACAGTCCTTTCAATCTCTTCTTCTCTTCTTGTTGCCAGTCATTAGAATAAACAGGTTGATCAGGTATTGATGTCTTTGTTTAAGTATCTTCTTTGTTGTTTTCATGTCAGTACTGCTGAAGGGAAATATATGCTCACTAAATACAACATGTCTGCTAATGAAAAATTTTCTTTTGTCATCTAGGCATTTATATACCTTCTTGTTTACTCCACATCCTATAAAAGTACATGTTTTTGATCTAAAGTTCAATTTGTTTGTGTTGTATGGTCTTAAATAGGGAAAACATTGACATCCAAAAGTCTTTAGACTTTGATAGTCAAATTTTATACCATACAACTTTTCTATGGGACTTACTCCTTTTAAAACCTTTATTGGTAATTTTTTTTGAAATGATACTTTATGTACAACATGTCACTAGGACGACATATCACATGTCAATAAACATTCGGATCATGCTACGCAAGTTTCGAATTTATGTACTCTCGTACCAAAGCCAAATCACTTAACCATTGAGACAATGGTGCTTATCTTTATTGGTAATTGTTAATTATGTAGACTGCTATGTTAAATGAGCCAGGCTAGAATTTTAAGGGTAAAGATGCCTGTGCTAAGAGAGTAGGTCGCGCCTGAACAATATGTCTATGTTTCCTCTTAATTAAGTCATTTTTTTGGTTGTACAGGGACATTTAATTCTATGAATTATTCCCTTTTTATTAAAATAGTTACTGAGTGTTTTAAACTCAGTACCACCGTTAGATTGAATAATTTTAACTCGACACCCAATTTACTTTTCAGCCGGAGATATAAAATGAACTACAACGTTGAATGTTTCAGATTTAGCTTTTAAGAAATAGATCCAAGTATGCTTAGAATATTCATCAATAAGTGATATATAGTATCTGTAGCCATAATCTGAACATATTTGGGTAGGACCTCATAGGTCTATAACAACTAATTCTAATGGGTATGATTACATAGTAAGAGAATTGTTAAATGCTAGCTTGTGATTTTTACTCATCTGACTATAAGTACAAATATATGGTAATGGAATATCATCAAAAGCAATTTTATTATCACTAAGTACTTGTTTATCAACATTCATATTTGGATGTCAAAGCTTGAAGTGCCATAGATCTAAAATACTTTTGCAATTTTCTGTTTGAGTGACTTTGGACAGATTGCAAATTTGTTGTTCTTTTCCACGATTAATGTAGTTAACTAGTTTGAATCTGTATAACCCTCTGCCTGCATTATCCTACAAGAGAATTTCTTTATTTAGTATGTCTCTAACTAAACATTATTTAGGAAAGAATTCAAAATATACGTTATTATCTTTGGTAAATTAAGAAACACTTATAAGATTTTTCTTTATTATTGGCACTCTCAATAAATTATTCAAGAATGATTACCTTGCACCTCTGATATGGGCTTTTCTGGAATGATTGATATTAATAGAATCACCATTTCCCATGCAAATCGGCTATGTGCCTTTATACTCTTTACTCCCAAGATTCAAGTTGTTAAGCAAATTGAATGTGTACCTTTGTACTATTTACTCCCAAGATTCAAGTTGTCAAGCAAATTGACTGTGTACCTTTATAAACTTTACTCCTAAGATTCAAGTTGTCAAGATTTCTTATTATATGATTTGTTGCTCCAGATCAGGGTAGTAGGCTTCGTCTTGAATGTATTCAGGCCTTATAATCTGATTTCTGTTGTTTTCTGTTTGATTACTTACATTTGGTTGAACTTATGCCATATTTGCACTGTAGTTACCATTTCTTTGATTACTTAAATTCTGTCTTGGAACATAACTCAAGTTAAGTCTAAAGTATCACTTTAGGGCAATATGACCAACATTTTCGCATATTTGACATTTTGATTTATTGTTGTTATTCCACCTTCCTATGCCCCTGCCTCTGACTATCTGATTGCTTCTTTGATTTTGTTGATCAGTCTTATTACTGTATTGAATTTTACCCCTGTAATTTTCTGCATAGTTAATGGACATATCTGAGTCAATAGGTTTCCTGAAATCTATTATCCCTTCATGTGCAATAAGTATTGAATGCACATCTTCTAAAGGTGGTGCAATTCTTTGAGATGATATGACTACTACAACTACTTTATTTTCATCATTTAGACCACTTAATATGATCAAAAATTAATATGAACCTGAGATTTTATGTCCAGCTGCCTCAAGTAAATCACAATTTGCTTTGATTTTTGCTAAATATTCTCCCATGGACAGATTGTCCTTTCTGTTACTATGTAATTGCCTTTTATAATGCATTATCTTGGTCGCGGATTGTGAATTGAATATTATCTCAACTATTATCCATATTTCTTTAGCAGTGTTACTTCCAATCACTTGAGGTAGTAACTTCATACATATGAAATATAATAGCCATGAACATATTAAGCTATCTTGCCTTTGATACTTTATGAAACCTTTATTGCTAACAGTCTTGTTTTCTTGATCAGTTATGAACATGAATGGAATGGGAATAGTACCAAGGAAAAATCCTTCAAGGACATAGCCTCTGACTGTAGTTTTTACTTAGTCGTCTTTCTAAAGAAGATAGTTATCTTCTTCTAGCTGGGTAGAGATTGATCGACTCTGAGAAATTATGATGGTATTGATGAAATTTTCTACGGCAATCTGATAAGAATTAGATGAAATTGTTGAAGTGGCAGAGCTTCCATCTACCATGATGATAATTCTTGATAGAAGAACTGCCTTAAGAATTCATAATCTTCCTTTAGAGAATAAGACATACTTCCTTCTGTAGGAGAATCAGGTATGTTACAGCCAAATTTGAATGATGAAGCTATTCTGACAGGTTTTTGGTATGGCATAACCTTTCTTGCTGTTTTGATGTGTTTTCTTGGTTTCGGAGTTGGAATTTTATGGATTTTTCCATTTCTTGCGAGAATATGCTTGCCTTTTTTTTGAAAATTTTGAGCGGCCAGAAATTCAAATGATTTCTTTGGCACAACATTGATTTTCAATAGCGAATTCTCATATAACCCAAGCGATGAAAACATTTTTGATGGGTTATTTGAATATCAGATAATGAATTTGATTCTGATGATATATCCCCTTTCTTGACACTGATTTGTTGTAGATGCTGTTAAGCTTGAAGATGCTCTGATACCATGTAAAAGTTTGAGAGTGAATGAAATGAATGATATTCTTTTCTAATTCCAGTAATAATACAGCAATAAAGTTCTATTTATATGTACAACACGTACATTTATTTATAAAACAAAATACAGGCTGTTGGCCTGTTGAAGCCCACTTGAATTATAAAATGCGGTATCACTTGTTATGTTATATATATGCGGCATGTGAAATAAGACTTCATTTCATCTTTTATCTGGTCAACGTATAAAGAATCCTTGGAAATACAAGGTACACCTGCCTCTTTTATTATTTTGTAGTTGTTGTAAGTAGAAGGAAATATTTGATTACATTTAAAATGTGATGTGACTGATGTCAAAAGTTGAACTTTAGTGCGATCCATGTTTAATGTACACACTTGCTAAGGTACATATACAGATTTTCCCTGTGTTACCCATTCACTACTGCCATAGTATCTGTGTACCGAATGAAAAAGCAAGCCTCTTTTTGTAAACTCTAAAAGAGTTAACACATAATCAAGGTCATTTGTGTGGGTTGTGCGTGCGCATGCATACGTTTGTGCGCTTATTTGTTTAGACAACTTATCCACATACAATGTCTGTTACATCTAGTATACCATAATAGAGAATAATCAATTATAAACTCGCCACACAAGTTTATCAATCAGATTTCCACTACTTTGGAAGTCTGTATTAGCAAATTTAAGCAATAGGTATGTCGTAATTAAATTACAACAACAATCTAACAACTATAGTAATAATAACTATAGCGATAGATCAAACGTAATACTGTTTAAAGAAATGGTACAATGGAGAAATGACAATGATACATATATATATATATATATATAAATCAATTATAAACTAACCGATTGAAGAAGGAAATTCCGTTTGAGGCTTGTCGTAACAATTTCCTTAAGACTTTATTTAAAGTCTCCTAAGATACAACAGACGCAATCTGCACGAGATTGTAATGGTATGTCAACTCTGTGATTTATTGTATAGAGAAGTAGAGAAGAAGAAGCAGAAGAAATTAGAATTGAATTTGAATGAGAATGTGATCAGTATTCTCTTCTATTTATAATTTCGTCCGCACCGCTTCGAACAGTCGCGTCTGCCTGACGGGTTGCACCCGTTGCCTTTCATTGCTGCTGTTCGCTAATGGGCCGCACCAATTCTCTACTGGTTCTGCGTTCGCATCCGCTGCTTCCATAAGCTGCACGCTTCCGTCTGCTAATGGATGCATGTGTTCGCAAAAAAAACCCATGCCTGCTTCAGAAGTCGCACCCCCACAGCCAATCCACGTCCGCTTCTGAACATATTCGCACTTGTTCGTATAGCCTGCAACTGTCAGAAAATCCGGCCTAGTTTTGCAGTAAAAATAGGATCATATTAGACCCAAACCCAAGCCCATCCCGGTTCGGTTCGGTCGGATGGATGGCGGCGGTGCGCGCGTGCGTATGGTGGTGATGTATGATCTCCCTCCTCACAACGAAGCAAACATTTGGGTGCCCCAATGCCCCAACCCCTTCATTGCAAAGCTATTAATATACTTGAATAGATTTGCAATTTTGGCAAGGTGGGACTATGTTGTTTTCATTCAATTTAGTATTAGGAATTTCAACAATACCCCACATGAATGATAATATACATATCCCCCACACAAAGCGAAATATCACAGAGAACATATGGAATAATGCTTTATCTTGGATAAGTAGATATTTCACTTTGAGCTTTCCCTAGTTAAAACTTATCGGATCTACTTAGCTAATCCGTAATGATTTCATCTTGAATTGTCGACCTTCATTGTGTATCCAAACAATAAGTTTTACGAAGCATTGATTCCCTTCTCATCCAATCTCTTGGTTGTGTTCATTTTGGTCTTGAAATTTTTTTGGTTCTGCGAGTGTTTATAGAAAACATAAATATTCTCATAGAGCCGACCCAGCTCACACTAATATAGGTGGTCGCAACCATTAAGTGTATCCTACATATACCCTACTTGTTATTTCCAAGATATGGTAATCATTAAAAAACATAGTTTTAACCTTTAAATACTTCTGTAGGCATGCATTTATATTGTGCACCATAGAAGGAGTGGGACTATGTCCAAGCAAATGCATTACGTCTTGAGTTACTCAGAACAGGTTTGCCTATTAATCCTAGTCTGTGGGATCTCCAGTCGCTGAGATAGGATTCTGTATAAGATAACTCTTGGTGGTTTATGTTTTTAAACCCATTCCCATCGATGCACAGTCAATTTTCTCTCTTGATAAACCATTAGTAAATGGATCCGCTAGGTGATCATTTGTTTTCACATAATCTACGGAAATAGTTCCATTTGAGAGTAACTGCCTAACTGTGTTATAGCATCGACGAATATGTCGTGACTTTCCATTATACACAAAGTTGTGAGCTCTACTTAGCGTAGCTTGGTTATCACAGTGTATGCATATGGTCGGTACAGGTTTAGGCCAAAATGAAATATCTTCTAAAAAGTAACGAAGCCATTCTGCTTCTTCGCCTGCTTTATCTAAAGCGATGAACTCTGATTCCATAGTGGACAAAGCTATGCATGTTTGTTTAGTTGATTTCCATGACACTACTGCCTCTGCAAAGGTAATGACATAACCACTCGTTGATTTTGATTTCCCTGAATCAGCAATCCAATTTGTATCACTATATCCTTCTAAGACGGCAGGATATTTTCCATAATGTGAGGAATAGTTTGTGATATTTTTAAAATATCCAAGCACTCTCATTAGTGCTTTCCAGTGCTCTTTTTCTAGATTTGCTGGTATACCTGCTCAGTCTACTTACTGCATAAGCTATATCTAGTCTTGTGCAATTCATTAGATACATTAGACATCCTATTACACTAGAGTATTCCAGTTGCATTACACTCTTATTAGTGTTTTTATCAGTACTTCTGATGGATTAAAAGGTGTTCTTACTCCTTTAATTCCAAAATTTTAAAAAAATTCATTCACTTTGTCTACATAGTGTGACTGATATAATTCAATTTCATTAGGTATACTTATTATTTTGATTCCTAAAATAACGTCTGCAACTCCTAAGTCTTTCATATCGAAATTGCTAATTAACATCTTCTTTATGGTCCCTATTACCTGAGTATTTGGACATATCGTATACATATGAAAAAAACATCACATATAATTGCCCAACTTGCTTATAATAAACACATTATCGCATTCATTTATACAAAAACCATTTCCATGACACTATCAAATTTTGCATTCCATTGTTTTGGAGCTTGTTATAGTCCGTATAATGATTTTACTAATCTACAGACTTTGTTTTCATTTCCTTTGGAAACAAAACCTTCAGGTTGCTCCATGTAGATCTCCTCATTGAGATCTCTATTTAAGAATGCTGTCTTTATATCCATTTGATGAATTTCTATATTATAGATCGATGCAATTGCTTAGCATTCATATAGAGGTTATTCGTGTTACCGACGAATATGTATCAAAGAAGTCTACTTCTTCTTTTTGACGATATCCTTTGGCTATTAATCTGGCTTTATACTTGTCGATAGAGCTATCTGCTCTCATTTTCTTCTTGAAAGTCCATTTACAGCCAATAGGTTTTATTCCAGGTGGAATACCAACAATTTCCCAAGTTCTATTACTTTGAATTGGATCAATTTCACTTTGGATTGCTTCCTTCCAACATGAAGATTCAGATGATGACATTGCTTCCTTGTACGTTTGAGGTTCGTGTTCTTACACATATGTGGAAAAATCCAAACCAAATGTGATGGAAGTCCTAGCCCTTACGCTTATTTTTGGTTTAACTTCCTCAATCTCATGATGAGTTTCATCTTCATGTGAATTGCTTGATTCTTCTCTTGTCCTTTTAGGGACATTATTCCCTTCGTTCCTTTTGTGCGGAAACACATCTTCAAAGAATGAGGCATCTCTAGATTCCATGATTGTATTTACATGAATATTAGCTATATCAGACTTGAATAGCGAAAATCTATAGGCACTGCTATTTTGGGCTGTTCCTAAATAGTAACAATCTACTGTTTTTCGTCCAAGTTTGACTTTCTTGGGAGGCAAACTGGAACTATTTCCAAGCACCCCCATACTTTGAGGTATTTAAAACTTGGTTTGTATCCTTTCCATAACTCATATGGAATTGTTCCTGTTTTATTGTGAGGGACTTTGTTTAATATGTGATTTGACATATTTAAGGCTTCCCCCCACAAGTTCGTTAGTAGACCAAAGATTAAAAGCATGGCGTTAATCATGTCTTTTAACGTTCTGTTCTTCCACTCGGCTACACAATTTTGTTATGGTGAATATGGAGCCGTTGTTTGATGAATTATACCATTTTCGACATAAAACTGTTCAAACGGTGATTCGTATTCTCCACCTCGATCAGATCTCAATATCTTGATCTTTTTGTTTAACTGATTTTCTACCTTAGCCTTGTACTTTATAAATGATGTAATTGCTTCATCTTTGCTATTCAAAAGATATACATAGAAATATCACGTATGATCATCAATAAATGTGATAAAGTACTTTTTCCCACCTCTTGTGGGTACCGATTTAAAGTCACATAAATCTGTATGAACCAAACCTAGTGGTTCGGTGCATCGATCAACAGATTGAAATGATTTTTTAATCATTTTTTCCTCTATACATGTCTCATATTTGCAGTTCTTATCTACTTTGAATTTCGAAATTAGTCCCAAGTTTAATAATATTTTCATTTTTTGAAAATTCATGTGTCACAATCTATCATGCCATAGTAAAATTTCGTGCTCAAGCAAGTATAAAACTTCAATTTTATTAATAGCACATTCAGAATACATAGTTTTATTGTCGATAACGGCTACGTTTGCCTTAAATAGGCCATCACATAAATATCCCCATTCGATATACATTCCAGCTGTGGACAGAACCATCTTGACTGACTCGAACACTATTTTTAATTCTTTCTTAAATAGTACGGCACCAGAGATGAGATTCTTATGTATGTTTGCAACATGGAGCACGTCATTCAATTTGATAGTTTTTCCAGAAGTAAACTTGAGGATTACTATGCCATTGCCTTCGATCATGGGTACTATAGAATTACCCATATAGAGTTTTCTTTGTGATCGAATTTCTGGTATGTAGAAAACATAGATTTAACAGAGCAGACATGACGAGTAGCGCGTGTGCCTACACACCATTGGTTAGGATTCTAAACCATATTGCATTCAGATACAACTGCCGAGAAGTTGGACTCGCCTACTTCCATGTTGTCTACTATATTTGCCTCTTTGTTGCGATACTTTTTGAGTCTGCAATCTTTAGCAGCATGTCCAACCGTTCCATAAACCCAACACTCGCCATTAAACTTTTTGGTTCGCTTGTTTTCTTTTGGTGTATTGGCTGGAGCTTTCCTTTTCTTCTAGAAATTCTTCTTTTTGTTTTTGGACTTTGAACCTTCAACCACAAATGCCTCCTCACATGGTTTTGTAACTCCACGATTATCAGCCTTAATTTTCAGTCGGACTATGAGATCCTATAAAGAGATTTTCTTCTTCTTATGCTTTAGATAGTTGCGGTAATCTCTCCATGACAACGGTAGTTTTTCCGTGATGGCATCAACCAAAAACGATTATCCAACCTTATGACCTTCCGCTTCGAGTTCATGAATGATGATTTGCAGTTGACCAGTCACCGGTTTGGACCCAACCATCTTGTAATCCATGAATTTGACTGCAACGAATTTCTTAAGACTGATATTCGGCTTCTTATACTTCATGGAAAGTGCATTCCAAAGTGATTTTGTTGTTTTTAGAGGCCGATATACTTTGTATATCACCTTATCGAGACAATTTAGAATATAGTTTCTGCATAGAAAATTGGAATGCTTCCACATATCAACATCTGATTCCTTGCCTGGTGCAGGAATTGGTTCCTCCTCCTCGAGATACCGTTGTAGATCGAGTGTGGTGAGATAAAATAGCATTTGATTTTGCCATGTTATAAAGTCATCTTCATCTCCTCTGAATGGATCAGGCCTGTTGTGTGTAGTAGTCTTTGTTGATAGTTCATCTGTTGCCATCTCTTTTTTAGCGAAAACAGGAAAGTCTTAAGATGTTATACGTCTAGTATACCAAAACAAAGAATAATCAATTATAAACCCGTCTCACAAGTTTATCAATCAGATTTCCACTACTCCGGAAGTCTGTATTAGCTAATTCAAGCAATAGGTATGTCGTAATTAAATTACAACAACAATCTAACAACTATAGTAATAATAACTATAGCTCTAGATCAAACGTTATACTCTTTAAAGAAATAGTACAACGTAGAAATGAAAATGATATACACACACACACACACATATATATGTATATATCAATTATAAACCTAACTGGTTGAAGAAGGAAATTCCGTCTGAGGCTTGTTGTAACAATTTCCTTAAGATTTTATTTAAAGTCTCCCAAGATACAACAAACGTAATCTGCACGAGATTTAATGGGTATGTCAACTCTGTCATTCAATCTAGTATTAGGAATTCCAACAATCCCCCACATGAATGATAATATGCATATCCCCACACAAAGCAAAATATCACATAGTACACATGGAATAATGCTTTATCGTGGATAAGTAGATATTTCACTTGAACTTTCCCTAGTTAAAACTTATCGGATCTACTTGGCAAATCGGTGAATTACTTCATCTTGAACCGTCGGCCTTTATTTTATATCTAGACAATAAGCTTTACGAAGCATTGATTCCCTTCTCATCCAATCTCTTGGTTGTGTTCATTTTGGTCCCGAACAATTTTTGGTTTTGCGAGTGTTTAGAAAATATAAGCCTTTAATATTCTCATAAAGCCAACCCAGCTCACACTAACATAGGTGATCGCAACCATTAAGAGCCTACATATATCCCACTCGTTATTTCCAAGATATGGTCATCATTAAAAAACATAGTTTTAACCTTTAAATACTTCTGTTGGCATGCATTTATATTGTGCACCATAGGAATGGAGTTGGATAATGTCCAAGCAAATGCATTACGTCTTGAGTTACTCAAAACTGGTTTGTCTATAGATCCTAGTCCGTGGGATCTCCATTCGCTAGGATAGGTTTCCGTATAAGATAACTCTTGGTGGTATAGGCTTTTAAACCCATTCCCCTCGATGCGCAGTCAATTTTCTCTCTTGATAAACCTTCAGTAAATGGATCCACTAGGTTATCATTTGTTTTCACATAACCTATGGAAATAGTTCCATCTAAGAGTAACTGCCTAACTGTGTTATGGCATCGACGAATATGTCGTGACTTTCCATTATACACAAAGTTGTGCGCTCTACTTAGCGCAGCTTGGTTATCATAGTGCATGCATATGGCCGGTACAGGTTTAGGCCAAAACGGAATATCTTCTAAAAAGTGACGAAGCCATTCAACTTCTTCGCCTTCTTTATCTAAAGCGATGAACTTCGATTCCATAGTGGACCGAGCTATGCACGTTTGTTTAGTTAATTTCCATGACACTGCTGCCCCTCCTAAGGTAAAGACATAACCATTCGTTGCTTTTGATTCCTCTGAATCAGCAATCCAATTTGCATCACTCTATCCTTCTAAGACGGTAGGATAATTTCCATAATGTAAGGAATAATTTGTGGTATTTTTTAAATATCCAAGCACTCTCATTAGTGCTTTCCAATGTTCTTTTCCTAGATTACCTGGATACCTGCTCAGCCTATTTACTGCATAACCTATATCTGGTCTTGTGCAATTCATGAGATACATTAGACATCCTATTACATGAGAGTATTCCAGTTGCATTACACTCTCATTGGTGTTTATATATGCAGTACTTCTGATGGATTAAAAGGTATTCTTACTCCTTTAATTCCAAAATTTTGAAAATTTTCAATCACTTCGTCTACATAGTGTGACTGAGATAATTCAATTCCATTAGGTGTTCTTATTTTTTGTTTCCCAAAATAACGTTTGCAACTCCTAAGTCTTTCATATAGAAATTCCTAATTAACATCTTCTTTATGGTCTACATTACTTGAGTATTTTGACCTAATATTAACACATCGTCTACATATAAACAAATCATCACATATGATTGTCCAATTTGTTTATAATAAGCACACTTATCGCATTCATTTATACGAAAACCATTTTTCATCATGATGCTATCAAATTTTGCGTGCCATTGTTTTGGATCTTGTTTTAGTCCGTATAATGATTTTACTAATCTACAGACTTTGTTTTCATTTTCTTTGGAAATAAAACCTTCAGGTTGCTCCATGTAGATCTCCTCATCAAGATCTCCATTTAAGAATGTTGTCTTTATATCCATGTGTGAATTTCTAGATTATAGATCGATGCAATTGCTATTAGCATTCTTACAGAGGTTATTCGTGTTACCGGCGAATATGCATCAAAGAAGTCTACTCCTTCTTTTTGACATATCCTTTGGCTACTAATCTGGCTTTATACTTGTCGATAGAGCCAACTGCTTTCATTTTCTTCTTGAAAACCCATTTACAGCCAATAGGTTTTATTCCAGGTGGAACATCAACAATTTCCCAAGTTCTATTACTTAGAATTGAATCAATTTCACTTTGGATTGCTTCCTTCCAACATGAAGATTCAAAAGACGACATTGCTTCCTTGTACGTTTGAGGTTCGTGTTCTAACACATATGTGGAAAAATTTGAACCAAATGTCTTGGAAGTCCTAGCCCTTACGCTTCTTCTTAGTTCAACTTCCTCAATCTCACGATGAGTTTCATCTTCATGTGAATTGATTGATTCTTCTCTTATCCTTTTAGGCACATCATTCCCTTCGCTCCTTTTGTGCGAAAATAAATCTTCAAAGAATGAGGCATCTCTAGATTCCAAGATTGTATTTACATGAATATTAGGTATATCAGACTTGAATACCAAAAATCTGTAGGCACTACTATTTTGGGCTGGCCCTAAATAGTAACAATCTACTGTTTTTGGTCCAAGTTTGACTTTCTTGGGAGGCGGAACTGAAACTTTTGCCAAGCACCCCCACACTTTGAGCTATTTAAAACTTGGTTTATGTCCTTTC